>CM057455.1:1748715000-1753715000 GCA_016271365.2 Neoceratodus forsteri | reverse complement strand
ATGGGGACAGTGAGAGGATCTCAGATCTAGAAGTGGGTAGCCATCTGGGAACAAGTGACCACCAAACAGTGTGGTTCATGATAAACTCAGCTGCATAGTCAAGCCATACAAAAGTGAGGGTTCTGGACTTCAGGAGGGCTGACTTTGGCAAGATGGGAGCATGCCTTAGAAAAGCACTAGCAAACAGGCTAGAAGGAGGGGGTGAAGCAACAATCGGGAAACATCAAAACTGCCATCACAGAGGCAACAAGCCTTTGTGTGATGCAAATAAACAAATCAAAATGAAAGAAAAAGCCACTATGGTTCTCAAAAGAGGTGGCAGTGAAGGTTAGGGAGAAAAAGATAGCATTTAGGAAGCATAAGGGAACACAGAAGGAGCAGGACAGAGAACTGTACTCATTTAGGCAGAAGGAAGCAGGGGAGGGTAGTCAGAATAGCAAAGGTCCAAACTGAGGAAAAGACAGCCAACTCGGTTAAGAAGGGGATAAAACCTTTTATAGGTATATCAGGGAGTGTAGAAAGACAAAGGGAGGGATAATGAGGCTGAATAGAATGGACGGTGGGTGGGCAGAGAGGGACAGTGAAAAACCAGGGATACTGAATGAATGCTTCTGCTCAGTATTCACAAAAGAGGAGGAGGGGGAGGTGCCTGATCCAATTAACAGAAGCACTCTGGATAGGGGGGTTGATCCCAGTCCTTTCATAGAAGAAAGGGTTCTGAAAGAACTCCTAAAACTGAAGATGGACAAAGCAATGGGGCCTGATGGAATTCACCCCAGAATTCTAACAGAATTAAGGGTAGAACTAGTGACACCACTGACTACCCTTTTTAACAAATCATGGGAGGATGGTGTGGTACCTGAGGACTGGAGGAAGGCGGATGTGATTCCCCTTCACAAAAGTGGAAGCAAGACAGAGGCAGGAAACTACAGATCTGTCAGTTTGACCTCTGTGGTAGGGAAAGTGATGGAATCACTTCTGAAGAAAAGAATTGTTGAGTACCTAGAGGACAGTGGGGCACAGGACCCAAGGCAGCAAGGGTTCACAGTGGGAAGGTTATATCAGATGAATCTAATTGATTTCTTTGACTGGGTGACCAAAGTAGTAGACCAGGGAGGGACTGTGGACATGGCCTACCTAGACTTTAGCAAGACATTTGACACAGTCCCACACAAAAGATTAATAGTCACATTAACCAGCCTGGGAGTAGGTCCCGGGGTGGTAGCCTGGGTAAAACATTGGCTGGACATCAGGACACAGAAGGTAATTGTAATTGGAGTCCACTCTGAAGAAAGAGGGGCTACTAGTGGGGTACTGGAGGGTTCATTACTGGGTCCAGTCCTTTTTAATGTCTTTATAAGTGACATTGCAGAGGGACTGGAAGGAAACATATGCCTCTTTGCAGATGACACAAAGATCTGCAACAGGGTTGATACACAAGGAGGCATGGAAAGGATGAGAAGGGACTTGGCAAGGTTGGAGGAATGGTCAGAAGTATGGCAGCTTAGATTCAATGCAAAGAAGTGCAAAACAATGCACCTGGGAAGCAAAAACCCAGGGGAAGATTACACAATGGGGCGGGGGTAGTAACAGCAGCAAAAATGGAAAGGAACCTGGGGCGTAATCATATCAGATGACCTTAAGGTTGGCAAACAATGTGAGAAGGCAGTAGGGAGGGCTGGGGGGATACTGGGATGCATAGGGAGAGGCATCACCAGCAGAAAACAGGAAGTTGTTATCCCCCTGTACAGACAGTTGGTGAGACCCCATCTGGAGTACTGCGTCCAGTTCTGGAGACCCCATCTCCACAAGGACATAGACAGGATGGAGGCAGTCCAGAGGAGGGCAACTAAAATGGTGCAGGGTCTGCAAGAGAAGCCATGCAAGGAGAGACTAAAGGAGCTTAAAAATGTATACCCTTGAGGAAAGGAGGGAGAGGGGGGACATGATAGAAACTTTTAAGTACCTCAGTGGAATCAATAAAGTCCAAGAGGGTAGCATATTTTAGAAAAAGAGATGTACAAGAACAAGGGCACACAATTTGAAGATAGAGATGGGACGACTCAGGGACAATGTGAGGAAGTAGTTTTTTTCACAGAGAAGGTGGTGGACACATGAAACAGCCTTCCTGAGGAGGTTTTGAGGTCTAAAACTGTGGAAGAATTCAAGAATGCATGTAACAGACACAAGGCAATTTTTGTGGGGGTCGGAAGAAATAAGCTGTTGGTTAAATAGGATATGCAGCTTATCTTGTAGGTAGGGAAATGGGCAGACTAGGTGGGTCAAGTGGTCCTTATCTGCCGTCAAAGTCTATGTTCTCTTTCTATGTTTCTTTGTTTCTATGCCCCTTGTAGGGCATCAAGAATGACCCTGCTCTTGGATGTGCCTGTGACAAAGCTGCTCCAGTTAACATCTGGCACATTCATGTCCCCCATCAACAAAATATCCCCTTTTTCTGCCATTCTAAGAATGTCTTCTATCATTTCCTTGTCCATTCCCTCTACCTGAGATGGAGGTCTGTATACAATCCCCATGCAGATTGTGGTGTCATTTCCTGTCTCCAGGGTGACCCAGAGTGCCTCATCTGCTCCATGTTTACTCTTTAGTTCTGTTGCTTTGACCTCTTCCCTTTCATAGAGAGCGCTATTCCTCCTCCTCTTTTACTCTCCCTGTCCCTTCTGTAGATTGTGTATTCTGCTATGTTGACATCCCAGTCATGGTTCTGTGTGTACCATGTTTCTGTGACTGCCACAATATCCAGCCATCCCTCTTCCATCAAGGCCACTAGTTCAGCTAGTTTGTTGCACAGACTAAGAGCATTGGTACTCATCACCCTCCAGTTTTTGATGGCCTTTCCCCTTTTAGCCCCATTCCTGTCCTTACTGTTTTTGTCTTTTTTTGCATGTACCTTTGTCTTGCTCCCTAATGACTTCTCTACCTTGGTGTTTACCTCACTAATTACCATGTTTTACAGATATCAAGGGGGGGATACTGTAAATAGTATACAATTATATGTGATAAACACATTGCTTGTTCCTATAATGTGTACTTAATATTTTTCCTGGATCCAATTCCTTTTCATGTCCACAATACTATTTTGAAGCCAAAATGAGTGAACATACTTTTTACTGGAGGAAACAACTATTTAATAAAAATAATTTAAAACAATTCAAAATACTTAAATTCTTTTAGAGATGAAAACTTTTACTAGCAAATAAAAGTGGAAGATAACTGAATCTTTTACTGTTACAAAAAGTAGGATCAGACTTTTTGTCAAGCTTTGCTGCTGTTCTGCTTTTGAGATGCAGATTGGAAAAGATTACATGAAGTATCTGCAGGTCTTAATGGCATACTTTACATCTCCCAGGTTGACTGCTTTTATAAAGAAAGTACTATATTGACAACAAAACTTGTTTGTAACCTGGAAATGCAGCTGAAACAATGAATGATATGACAAAATCTGTTTCTAAAGCCTTGTTCACACAGTCACATTTGTATTGGAGTAACCTGTACACTTGGGTTGCTCCAGTACAAATGTGACATGTAGACACATAGCTGATCGGCTTAAGCCACTTGCTAAGACACTCCCAAATTCTCTGGTAAGCTGGTGTCAGGAGGTATAAACCTCACTTTCAGGTTCTTGGCAATATTGGGAATGCAAGTAATCACAGACACGTTGCATAAGAGTAATAAACTTGTTTATTAGTACCAAAAAGGATAAATCACAGTTGCCCTAAGCAGTTCTTACCAATACGAACCGGGAGCCAGTGCTAAGCGTTCCCTATACCTTGAGGTTTCTTTGTGTCTCTTGGGATCTCCGAGGTACAAGACTAGTGTATCACATTAAATACCTATGATAATTACTATGGTTACTGTAAGATAGAAACATTTCTAGTTACAGAGATGAGCCCTATTGGCTAAATTAGAGGTGGCTCCACGGTCCAAGATAACATTATACAATTTTGTAATAGTTATCAGTTTGTGAAACAAGAGTTCTTATACAGATTCTTACATAACTCAGTGTAGTAGTAGTACAAATCACCAAAAGGTGGCAATGCCGACTTACATATCATAATTATTCCAATGACACAGGTGCCTTGGCATCTTACAAGTAAGAAATACACAGAAAATATGTAGGAGAGTATATGTATTAGCAAGCAAAGTGTATTACAACAATATGCATACATATCCTGACATCTACTCTTGTACGGTAGATGCCCTTAACCCTATATGTAAGTATAACATATGCCTAAGTACTAGCTGTCTACGGTGTACCTCTGAGGGTACCAATTAGGGTGCAGGGACCTCATGTAACATCCCCCTCCTGTTGCCTCTAAGGGCAACACAGGCAAATCTAGGGAAAGGTCAGGGAGCAGTGGTCGTCTACAAACCCAACGCGCAAGCTTTGTAAAGGAACTCGAGCTGCTCACGATGTTGGCGCAGTGTGTGCCGTAGACAGCAGAGCATAATAATCAAAATAAAGATTAAAATGCTTGTATAATAACAAAACATTTAAAAGTAATTTCTAACCAGGTGTTAGTCAAAGCGTCATTCATGTCACCATCATTAATCAATGAGAGGATAGCTTCATTGGCCTTGGCCATATTATTGCTGATGTGGATGAGGTGTGTGTCTTTCCTGTCTAAAAGTGATTTTAATGTTAAGTGTCAGTGGGTCTATGTGTACATTAAAATATGGTAAGTATTCAGACAGTGTGAGCAGATAATCGGGGTCACCATCAATGATGTCTGCATCTTGGAGGGGGACGGGGGTTATAATGGTATGTCCAATGACAATCTTTTGGTGGGGGACAAAACAAAAATTGGGGTTATCGATAACACATGTCACAGATCCATAAGTTTAGCTTTTAAAGTTAGTTACCACACAATACTCCCCATCAGAATTATACTGAGAGTGAACAGTAGGGAGTCTCCACTTTTGCAACTGGACAGGGCAGATGTAGGCCGTCTTCAGAATCCATGTTGACAGGCGATGAACCTCCTCACGATATGATTGGTAGTGCTTATCCGGAGCCAAAGTCAAATCCAAGGAATCTGTGCCATTCTTGGTGATGTCATCATCCATGGTAAAAGTCCAGTCAATGTTATCTGGAGAATAACCACAAACAGGTTGAATAACATCAAATACATCACATTGGCACAAGTAAATGTATTGCTTCTTCGCACAGCAGACCGTGTACGGAGCCACCCAGGCATCCAGGAAAGGATGGAAAACCAGTAGAGGCGGTAGATCCAGGCGTTCTCTGTAGATGTCTTCGTCCAAATGCCCAATAGAGTGCACCAGTGCAAGCTTGTTGAACAAAGCTGTAGTGGGATCAAAAAGTGTGTAAAGAAACAGTAAAAGAAACAAACATAGTATCACTTATGGAACACTTCTTAGTAGTGAAACAAGGACCAGTATTAGGGTGTCTGGTCACAAACCCCAAATTCCTAGCTGTGGAGAGAGGAATGGTTAAAGTTTGTTGCATACACATAGCAATACAGCCAGGGGTTTTACACCGTGGACAATATCATTTGGAAATGCGTCTGTCATGTATGATATCAGGGATCCTTTCACATTCTAGATCATGGAAGAGATTGTTGATGGTAGTGATGATGTATGAGCCATAGGCAGAGCAAAGGATTTCTCTAGCAATGTATTGTTTATCTGCTTCTTTATTGTTTTGTTGTATGAGTGCGTTAATCTTATCTTTCGAATCAGTGAATGCCTTAGCAATGTTGTGCATGTTGTATACAGTGTATCTTTCTTCCTGACTAAGGCCATCCACACCATGCAATAATGGGGGTAGTATATTATTAACCAAACCAGTGGAGAACTTGGCAGAATGAGATTTGATAGCAGCAATGTCTGCTTTATTCCAAATAGACATAGCTGTACCAAAAAGGCCTGTGACAGTACCTGTTGCACCTGTGATATCAGAACTGTCAACTTCACGTGTCTTACGTTTATGAGTTTGATCATCAGGAGTGGGTTTTCTCCTGAAGTTGCCTCTATGTTCAGTAGAACAGACCCTGGCAGTAGGGTCTTGAGTACGAATCTGAAATGCAGCTAAACTATCAAGCAATAATGAACTATAAAATGCTGATGTATTAGTATTGTGACACATACCAAATTCGTTCATATTCCAGTAAGTAAGATTAAACAAAACAGATATATGCATAAACTGTAAGTTATTAATCAATGAACCTGGAAGGGCAGTGGCTGTTAGACCACTACAGGGACTGGGGGTGTGCTTTGGGCATTCCAAAAGCTGTTTATCAGTGGGTGGTAACACAGAGAGATACATGGCTTCAGAGGCCATGTGGTGTACAGCACAACATTTTTGAGCAGAATCCTTAGACAAACAATTACAGTACATAGGATCAATTAAGGCAGTAATGTACAAACCAGAATGTCTTAATGCAGTTTGTAACAAGGACAGAGAACCATTTGGGGTTAATTTAGCATTTGGCCAACCCTGGAAAGTTCCTTTGGATAGTTTGGTCACAGGGAGAATTTGTCCTTGTGATGTGGTTTGCCACTCAATTTATAGGGTAGATTTATCAGGAGCAACAACCGAGGCAGTGAGGTAAGCATCGGAACCTTCCTGGACAGTGATCAGACTATCTGGTATATTGATGGATACTCCCTCTGAAGGAGATGTTGGAGGATCAAGGTGTGGTAGGAGGTTTGGTACCATGCCTTGGATGCAGGGGATAGCTCCTGAGATGAGGAGATAATGGAACAAGATAGCCATCTTGTCAGTGTATCTGAAAAGCAAGAACAAACATTAGTAAGTTAGTACTATTCCGCCCAATGGGGTGAGGAAAAGTAGCTAAGCTCCCTTATACAGTTTCAGCTGGTTTGCATGTAACCATTTGTCAGTCAGCTTATTGTTATGCAGGAGTCTAACCTGATAGACTGCTGGACTGAGCTTGTTGACAACAGGGTATGGGCCTTCCCACTTATTGGAGAAGGAATGGGTGGGATGTGCAAATCGGAGTACCATTACCTGATTTCCAACCTGCCAATCCACTTCTTGTGTGTGTTTGTCAAACTGTATTTTGGATTGTTGCTGGGCCTTGCCCGTGCAGTTGGCAACATACAAGTGTGTGTGTATAAGGTCTTTTCTGAGTTTTTCCACATATTGGTCTACAGACACATGGTCTGCAGTGGGGGTTGGCAGGTCAAACAACAGGTGTTCATGTAATCTCATCTGCCTTCCAGTTATCACCTCAAAGGGTGTGAGCTGGGTAGTGGCTGAGGGTGTACCCATAATTGCCATAAGGAGCAATGGCAGTAGGCAATCGCAGGTTTTGGGATTGTCCTCAATGAATTTGGAAAGCATTTGCTTAATCCATCTGTTGACTCTTTCTATTTGACCTGAAGATTGGGGGTGGTAAGGTATGTGGAACTTCTGTTGAACTCCAAGGAGTTCAAGGGATTCTTTCATCAACTCACCTCTAAAACTGGTTTCTTTGTCAGAGTCTACCTTGAGAGGTAGGCACCACCTGGAGAAAATCTGTTCCACCAGAATTTTGGTAGTGGTCTCTGCAGTGCACGTCTTAGTAGGGAAAGCTTCAACCCACTTAGAGAAGAGATCAGTTACCACAAGAGCATACTTATTATTTCTGCTGGTGTTGGTCAGGGGGCCAATAAAATCAATCTGTATGGCATGCCAAGGGCCAGAGTGTCGTTGTGGTAAGAGTTTGGCATTTCGCTTGGTAGGGATGGGGTTGTTTTGTTTTGCGCACAAACGAGACAATTTTCTATGTACTGTTTAACATCTTTGGTGACACCAGGCCATCAGGTGGTGGTCTTAAGCTTTTGGAGGGTGTTTTCCACTCCCTGGTGTCCACCAGTGGGTGTGTCATGCACTTGGTGCAATAATTCAGACCTCAGGTGTCTGGGGACCACCCACAACATGGTGGTGGAATTGTCTGGTTAGTACCAGATAAGCTTGTCATCTGGTGACAAGTGTAACTTACCTTCATGCCTCTGATAGGGGTTATGCGTGGGAAGTCTCTCTTTGGTACTCTTGTCAAGGAATCTGAACACTTCTTTGAGTTCAGTGTCAACAAGTTGGGCTGCTAAAAGGTCCAAGGGGGAAAATGGTTCAGGTTTCTTCTTGATAATTTGTACGGCCGCATTGGCCTCTGGATGGTCCATCATCCAGGTGTCCCCCCCTCAGGCTCCTTCCTTGGCAAGGGTGTCTGCTGTGTCATTGAAGGCATGATAGGGGTCATGGAGAGAATGAGCTTTGACTTTATGTACATAGTTTGTGTGCAGATTTTTGTGCCAGTGAATGTATGTATAGTACCAATTCCTTGTACTTCACTGGGCTGCCATCAGAGGAGAGGAAGGAGTTCTTCTGCCAGAAAGGAAAAAATTCTGTAAGAGAACAACAAACCCAGTTTGAGTCTGTAAAAATGATAGTATCCTCGGTCCCATGCTGGATGAGCTCGAGGGCACAGGCCACCGCTGCCATCTCTGCATATTGTGATGATGCTACACTGCAGTGCTTAGATATTTTAACAGTATTCCCATAAGGGTAAATCACTAGAATACCCATCCCTGTGATTTGTTCTCCCTGATAGTAGGATGCTGAACCATCAGTAAAGACACGACACAAAGAGATGTTGTCAAGTATTTGTGGTGTGGCAGGGAGGAAAGGACCTGGATCTGGAAGATCAGGTGACTGCAGTGTACAGTCATGGGGTTCCCCTTGAAAAAGGAGTCCATGAGCCAGCATAGATGGAATTTTTGTTTGGTGTACCTGTATGTCTCTATCCTGGAGAAGAAGTGACCAGTGTGTCAGTCTGGTGTTGGAGACTGACCCATCCTTCACTCTGTCTGAGAGCAGAAAGGTAGTTGGAGTATGATTGGTGTTGATGATCAGTGGAGAGTACCTATTGCTATACAGGAAGTGCTTGATAGCCCAGTAAGTGGCCAGAAAGTTCCTTTCACAAAGGCTGTACTCCTGTTCCACTGGGGTCAAGAGCTGTGATGCATATGCAATGGGTCTCAGGGTGTCATGAACCTTCTGGGCCAACACTGCTGACATGGCAATGTCAGAGGTGACACATTCCAGATGGAATGGTAGTGCTGGATTGGGGTTGACCAGAGCTGGGACAGAGGCCAAGGCCTGCTTCAGTGACATCACAGCCTGGGTGTGTATAGGGCTCCCAAGTCCATGGGATGCCCTTTTTGAGTAGCTCATACAGAGGAGCAGCTTTCTGATCAAAATCACATATAAAATCTCTTGAATAATTCACCATACCTAGAAACCTTCGAAGAGTTGCCATGCTGGTAGGCAATGGCAAGTCCTGCAATCCCTGTACCTTCTTCCAAGTAGGGCTTTGACCTTGGTCAATTATTTTGAGACCCAGGAAGAGTACTTCTTTCTGACATAGTTGTGCTTTTGCTGGTTTGCATTTCAGGCCTGCTGTCTGGATGAGAGTCAGCAGTTCATCCAAGAGATCCAGATGTTGTTCCTGTGTGGCTGTTGCCAGCAACAGGTCATCCACATATTGCAAGAGACATTGGGGAGTAGAGAAACTCTCGAGGGCATCCATCATGTGTAACAGGGATGGGCTATTATGGAATCCTTGTGGCAAGCAAGTCCACATGTACTGTCTTCCTTCAAAGGTGAAGGCAAACTTATATTGACTCTTAAGGGCCAATGGTAATGACCAAAAACCATTGGAAATGTCCAGGGCACTGAACCATTTCAGGTCAGGGGTCAAGAGTCATAGTACGTCAGGTGCTGATGCCACAGTTGGGGAACAATTGGGGGTGACCTGATTCAGTTTCCTGTAGTCAATAGTAAGTCTGCAGGCACCTGTGGGTTTTTCATGGGCCACACTGGGGGGTTAGCAGTGGAAACGCAAGTTCTGATTACTTCTTGCTTGAGGAGTGACTTGATTGTTTCTCTAAGAGAAGGCAAGGCCTCAGTTGGAAAAGGGTATTGCCTTTGCCTCTCATGTGCTGGGCCTGGCACTTTGATGACAGTATGCATTCTGCCACAGTCATGTTTGTTAATTGCAAATGCTTCCAAATGTCATTGCAAAATGGGGAGAAGCTTTGGGAAAAGTTCATGAGCTTTGAACAAATTTATGACGTCATACTCCTTGTCATCGGCAGAGATTGTCACCACAACGTGTGAATCAGGGATCAAAATGGTATGGTATTGACCCTGAATCTGTATCAGTAGCATGTTAGCTAGATCCACCACACAACCGTGTGGTGCAAGGAAGTCAGTTCCTATAATACTAGGATGATCATGCATTACCATTAGTTGGAAAGTGTGTGAGGCCTTTAGATGGCCGAGCTCTACCGGTAGGAGTAGAGAACGGTATGCAGGAAGCCTAGTACCATCAACTCCTGATGTGTTGGTCCTCCATCCAATGGACCAAGGGGATGTGTCTGGATGTTCATCGTGTAATACAGATACAGCTGCACCTGTATCTAACAAAACTACTAGTAGGTGGCCACCGACCTTGGCCTTGGTGCAGGGCCTTCCATTTGCATCCAAGACTAGACTGGTTACAATCCAGACTGGGGCCTGTAATTGTAATTTTGTACTGCTGGGAGCATGGAGGGGTTGGGTCTGACTCCTGTGAATCACTTCACCATGCTGCACTGATGCTATATAGGGAGGAGCTTCTGGGTTCAGGCCTGTATGGGCCTGAAGGAATGCACTTCCTGTATCCTCATGACCTGTTGGGGTCTGGGTCACCAGTTGTACCACCGCAAGGACCTGTGCAGGAACAGCGTCCACTACAGAGTGCACTTGTCCCAGGAGCTCTCGGAATTTCTGATTCTCTTTGGCTATCTCTCTATATGAAGGGACTGTTCTTTGTTGATGTGGTTTACCTTTACCCTTATGCTTTTTATTCTTATGCCAATTACGGTTCCCACCCCATTGTTGTTGCTGTTGCAGTTGTTGTTAATGTTGGGTCTGTTGGGGGTGT
Organism: Neoceratodus forsteri; assembly: GCA_016271365.2. NCBI lineage: Eukaryota > Metazoa > Chordata > Ceratodontiformes > Ceratodontidae > Neoceratodus > Neoceratodus forsteri. The sequence goes on along the minus strand of CM057455.1, from coordinate 1,753,704,027 downwards.
TGGTTATCAGCTGGAAGGGCCTCTTGCTTTTGGGCTTGTTGGTGTTGGGCCTGTCCTTCCACAGTGTAGTGCATCATAGCCTCTGAAGCAGGCTCCATGGTGGTTACCTTCTTGGAACCGGAGCCCAGATCACGGATATAGAGTTGGTAAACTCTCTCCGTTTTCCGAAGGATGTCAGCAAACCTATCCGTATTGGGGTAGGTGGTTGGCTCTACCTTTTCTCGTACTGCAGGAATCATGTTCCTAAGGAACAGGGTCCTATATTCAATAAGATCTACATCTGCAGCTTCTTGTGCCAAGTGCTTTCCTGCTTAGTAGGCCATCCAAAGTCTCTGGTGGTAAGTCACTGGACTTTCCTTTGCTTTCTGTTTTACAGGGTATACAAGCATCACTCCTACTACACCTGGGCTATGAGCAGAAATGAGCTCAACTGCAACCTCATCAAAGGTGGTGTTCCCATCCTGGTGGATGGCATCGGGGAGTTTGGCCCACAAACTAGGATCGATGGTTTGGCGTAGTATTTGGACCTGGTATTCTGCAGCGAGGTTAAGCATCTCGCATTTAGAACGCACCTTTTCTAAGTGACAGCTGAGGTTGTTGGATGGGTTCATCCGACCAATACTGTCAGCTATTTGCTGAACAGAGTAGGCCATTTGTAGGGGATTACTGGGTCGATCAGGCAGAGGTAGATTATCTCGGGTGCCATCTAGTGCAGCCCAAGCTGCAGCCTCAGCCGCAGTACAAACAATACCATCCTGAGTGCTAGCCTCCTGCAGAAGCTGCCTAATCTGGGTTTTACTATCCCGTTTACTTCTCTCAGGGAGAGGTTCATTGCCTATTGCAGTTTCAATCATTGTTTCTACCACTTGCCTATCTTCCACATTAATAACAGCTATCGGAGGTGCCATCGAGACCAGGCCTGGGCCTGTTCCTCCCCATTATGGGGGCCACCATGTTGACATCTCCCATGATGGGCATCACGATGTCGATGACGTATGACATGGTGAGGGTGTAGTGGGGACCTGCCATGTTGTGGATGGCTGGGTGGGGTCTCCAGGCTATAGTAGGGGTGTGACTGGGCATTGTATTGAGAGATGTCATCATCTGATACCACCCCTTCAGATGACGTGTGTAAGACAGGGGCTACACCTCCCACCACCTTAACGTGTCCAGCCAGAACCTCCCACTGATGGCGCAGTTTCGCCATCTTGGTTTTACATTCAGCATGACTCACAGTTGCAACATCCATATCAACCTCATCTTGCATTTGCTTCTGCAATACTCTATACGCAGCGCTCAGTTCACGATTGTCCCTAGTAGCCACTTCTAAGTCATTACGTACCTGGTTCATCTCGTCCTGTAGCTCTCCCATCTCCTCACTCAACTAAGCATTTGCAGCACTTAGAAAATCATTCATATGCAATGCCTGTCCCTTATTCTGTCTCGAACTTTCAGACTCCTGCTTCAACATACAAAGTTCCTGTTCTCCAGCTTGAGTTGAATGATGCAAAAGTGAATCCTTTTCATTCTGCAGAGTTTGGAGTTCAGACTCCAAGTTCTGCTGCAGTCTAACACATTCTGTTTCCTGCAAACCCATCTGTTGCTTAAGAGATGAAATTTGCAGATCAAGGGTTCGAAACCTCGCTTCAGAGGCTTCCAGAGCAGCATAGAGAGCTGTGACAGTCAGCCCTTTAACCTGGCGCTTATTGTTTGATTGTCTCATCTCTGTGTACTGGGTTAACATCCCCAGTATAGGGTTTCCAGATTGACTTGCATCCCACGCGAAGTCAGCCCATCCTCCATGGGAAGTAAGGAAGTTTGAGACATCGAGTCTCAGTTCTGTGCAGATATTTGATACAGTGGCCATTGTGCAGGGGGGGAATGAAAAATCAAACTGTGAAAAAGGCACCGTGCTATGTATCGATCCACAGCAGGAGCACTTTATACACAGCCGGGCTACTGCATAAGTTGTAGGCTTACAATTCAAAGCTATAATGGAGTGAGTTGAGTTGGCATCAACCACACCCAAAAGGATGACAGCCAGACTTTGTAAGTGACTACAAACTGGCTTTAAAATGGGAGAGGTGATACGGGAATGTACACCTACTGTCCCCGTGGGAAAGGGAAAAGTTATTGCAACAAGTGAAAACTTACAGACACCAAATATCACTTGCACGCAGTCGCCAATTGTCAGGAGGTCTAAACCTCACTTTCAGGATCTTAGCAATATTGGGAATGCAAGTAATCACAGACATGTTGCATAAGAGTAATAGACTTGTTTATTACTACCAAAAAGGATAAATCACAGTTACCCTAAGCAGTTCTTACCAATACGAACCAGGAGCCAGTGCTAAGCATTCCCTATACCTTGAGGTTTCTTTGTGTCTCTTGGGATCTCCGAGGTACAAGACTAGTGTATCACATTATATACCTATGATAATTACTATGGTTACTGTAAGATATAAACATTTCTAGTTACAGAGATGAGCCCTATTGGCTAAATTAGAGGTGGCTCCATGGTCCAAGATAACATTATACAATTTTGTAATAGTCATCAGTTTGTGAAACAAAAGAGTTCTTATACAGATTCTTACATAACTCAGTGTAGTAGTACAAATCACCAAAAGGTGTCAATGCCGACTTACATATCATAATTACTCCAAGGACACAGGTGCCTTGGCATCTTACAAGTAAGAAATACACAGAAAATACATAGGAGAGTATATGTATTAGCAAGCAAAGTGTATTACAACAATATGCGTACGCATCCTGACATCTACTCTTGTACAGTAGATGCCCTTAGCCCTATATGTTAGTATAACATATGCCTAAGTACTAGCTGTCTACAGTGTACCTCTGAGGGTACCAATTAGGGTGCAGGGACCTCGTGTAACACTGGGGACACCAAAAGGAGTGAGCAGCTTACAGTGGCATAAGTGGCAGTGTGGACTGCTTGTGCTACAGAGACCCAGCAGATGTCTGGCTCCCCCACGATGCACAGCTCCTCAGCAGCACAGATTGCAGTGGTGCAGAAAAGGGCCATGTAGACACACAAACTGTGGGTGGAAAGTGGTCCAGACCACACTGCTGTGGTTTGTATTTCCAGTGCTACTGCCGTGTAAACATGGTTTAAGGTACAGTATGTGAGCACTCAAAATGGCTCAAAAACCTATCACTGAGTAAAACTGGATTACCTGATAGAGACCCTGAGGTATGCTGTGTTAACATCACACATCAACAGCAACTGCAGCCAGACTAAAAGAACTCTGTGCTTGTGTGTGACAGTGTATTTCTGTGCCTAAGCTCCTTCCTGCAGCAGCTCTGCTAGCAAGAGCCTGATTACTGAGGTTTGGAGAGTGTCATCAGCTGTGCTTGGTGGGACTTTTGTTAATTTCATCAGTGCAGGAGGAGGGGCAGTAACAACATAAAAGGCTCGCGCTGCTACTGCTCGAGCGAGCGCCACTCGGAAGAGAAACGGGAATAAGTCTGTAACATTTTAAAAAGCAGGAAATCTGGAAACTTATAAAAAGGGGGTAACAGATCAAAAACTATTGTTTAAAGTATCTGAGACTACAGACTGACTTTAGAAGAAGTTTAGAGTATTAAATGAGAAAGTATTTATTCTAAATAAATTGTTGATTTTTTGCATTATCTCTGATAGTAATTAGCGATAGAGGAGTTACTCCTGAGAGTGTATTATTTGTTAAGCTTACCATAATTGCTAAACATATCTTAATAAACACTTACAGTATATAGCAGTATATGGTAACCTTAAATAAGATGTTTAATGCTTAAATAAGTCTCCAGTTTTGGGGTTTAGATTTTGGTAACATTGACTTACGTAAGGTACTGTTACCTAAATAAAAATTTTAATGTTTTGATTGTTTTTCACTTTTATAAACAGGCATCTATAGATTATTTCCTTTGTATTTGGACACAGCTGTAAAATGAAAAAGATGTTGTCATCTAAGATGATGGGGTTGATAGTGGGTTTGGTCTGTGTTGTTCAGCTATTTGTTATCATGAGAACTGATGTTTTGATGAAAAGATCAAGTGCTCATGTAAATTGTTGTAATAATTTCAAGTTACAAACAGCTAAGCTGACCTCACAACGAAACCCTTTCAACCTCATTAGAGAAGAACTTCGTGTTAACGACATGGTAATCCAAACAGGGTATAGCTTTTTAAGTAATCGGGCATTGTTATTGTCCTTGGCTCTCTGTGGAGATATTGAATTGAATCCAGGTCCTGTAATTAAAATGGTCTTAGATAATGCTCGAAGTATGATAAATAAAATGGACTATTTTAAATCCTGGGTAGAACATGAAGAGCCGGACATAATAATGTTAATGGAAACCTGGTTAAAAAAGGGAACTCAATATAAAGAAATAGAATGAAGGGACTTCTACCACTTTAGGAAGGATCGGAGAACACGGGGGGGGGAGGAGTTTTGGTGTACAGTACATAAATCATTCAATTGGTAACTCCAAAATTTTGTTCTCTGGGTCAATTGAGGGCATTGAATGCCTGTTAATTGAGATACAAAAATTAAAATTGGTTATTGGAGTAGTTTACTCTCCACCTAAAATAAACCCTATCCATTTTGACAAATTTTCACATGTTTTAATGGAACACCTGGGTCAACTACAAGTAGTTCTGGCTGATGATTTCAATGCAACTTGGGGTTGTCCCAGGGGTCAAAAGTTGGAAAAATCAATGAGCTGTTTAAACCTGATACAAATTATAGATACACCTACAAGGAAAGGTTCCTTATTAAGTAAAGGTAATATTTTGGATTTGATGTTTGTTTCACCTGAATTGACAATCTTGGAGAAAAGTGTATATGCCCCCAGTTTAGGAGACCATAATATAGTTAAGTGTGTATTCTCTATGATTAAAAATTCTATTCCCATAAACTCAGTACCACAAATATCTAAAGATGTTATTTAAAATTTAATAGTTTATCATTTAGAAAGTATCTTCAGGGACTCCCTTGGTATAGGATTTTTCTTATCCCAGATTTAAATGAGGCTGTAGTAGAATTTACAACAATGTTTATTAATGCTTGTGATAAATTTGCTCCACATAAAAAAGTAAATCATAGGAAAAAACATTTACCATGGCTAACTGTAAAAACAAAAAAAAATGATTAGGATTAGAAATCATTATTGGAAAAAAGCAAATAAAACATTAAACAGTGAAATCTGGGAACAATACAAAAGGTTAAGGAATCAAGTAATACAGGAAATCAGGAAATCAAAAGCTCGTTATTATAAACAGCGGATTAAAGAGTCAACAAATCCAGGTGCTTATTGGTCTGTTATAAAAAAATCTTATGAATCCAAATAGTAAACAAAGTGAAATAAAATTGAGTCAGAATGGAAAAGTGTTTGAAACAAATAAAGCTGTGGAAATTTTGAATGATTATTTCATAAACCTCCCCGATCTGAAATTAGATCTCATAACTAAAACTAATACCTTGAATGAAGTAAAGGGTGAGAGTCCCCAAGATGAGAAAGAACCCAAATTCAGGTTTAAGACAGTGATAAACAAAAAGTTCTAAAAAATATAAATAGATTACAAATAAATAAAGCAAATGGCCCAGATAGAATAGATAATAAAATTATTAAAAGAGGCTGCTATGGAATTGTCACCTATACTAAGGGACATTTTTAATTGGAGTCTAAGAGAGGGACAGTTTCCCTCTAGTTGGAAATTAGCCAAAGTGATACCAATAGATAAGGGAGGGATCCAAAGGATGTTTCAAATTACCATCCAATAGCCTTGTTGTCCACAGTATCCAAGTTATTTGAAAAATTGTCCATGATCAGTTAATGGACTACTTGGAAAAATATAATAAATTGACTCAACAACAGATGGTTTTAGGTGGGTAGGTCCCGGCTACGCACTCACTGACTTTTGGATCTCATAGCAACCCCTCTTGGGGAAGCAAAGTCTGTGGAGTGCGGTATACGTGGACCAATCTAAAGCATTTGATTTAGTAAACCATAGTATTTTGATAAACTCATTAATGAAAAGAGGGGTAGAGGAAGAAACCTGCAATTGGTTTATATCATACCTTGATAAAAGATCACAATTTGTTGTCCTAAATGGACACCAGTCAAAAATGGACTATGCAACAAGAGGGGTTCCCCAGGGATCTATCCTGGGCCCCCTCCTGTTCATAGTCTATTTAAATGACTTACCAAAGAAAATTGGATATTCAAAAATTTGTCTATATACAGATGATACGGTTTTAGTAGCAGAGGGAAAAACTACAAGTGAAGTAGAACTAAACTGACAGAGTGACTTTAGCATCGTGCAAGGTCACTTTTCATCTCTGGGCTTATTAGTTAATATTAAAAAGACACAGGTTATGTCATTTACATTGGACTTAAAGGGAATTTCAAAATTAAATATAAAGAGACAAGAGGGTAAGTTTTTAGAACAAACTGAAACATATAAATATTTAGGGGTACATATAGATCAATGTCTTACTTTCCAATATCATATAACAAATTTAATAAAGAAAACACATGTTAAGATTGGAGCTATCAGATGAATATCAAATTGTATGACAAGAGAAACAAGACTGATTATGATCAATCAATTAATAATGCCAGTTATTGACTATGGAAGTCATATTTACAGACATACAGCAAGAAAACATTTAAATAAGTTGGATACACTTTACAATAAGCTTGCAAGATTTGTGTTAAGGTGTGATTTTAAAACTCATCATTGCACTATGTATCCAACCCAAATCCATATATATAGTGCAATCCATATACATCATTGCACTATGTATATGGATTTGGGTTGGATTCCATTAGACTTACAGGCTAGGGGAATCTGGTTAAATCAGGTTCGTAATATATTTAAAAATCAATCTTTAGATAACTTAAAAAACAGATAGCAAAAACCAAAACATGGTTTAAATTTAAGAAAAACTGGTGCTAGAGATTTAATAATACCAAAGTTAAAAAATGTATTTAGTGAAATGACCCTTCAATATCAAGTAGCTAAAAGCTGGAATTGTCTTCCTCCTTTTTTACGTGAACTAACAACTACTGATCATGTTTTTAAAAATGGCCTGAATCACGAACTTAGTTTTCATTGTTGTTGTAATAGGAGAAATTAATGTAAATCTAAAAATGCTAACATGCCTGTTATTGATGAGTTTGTAAACCTCTGATGTATTGTTTTGTACTTTTCTGTAACTTGTATTGTTATAAATGTATAGTTGTAATAATTTTGCATAATGTAAACAGGTAAGCCTTGTGAACAGGGATTTTCGGAACCCTAATGACTGTATCACCATATAAATAAAATTTTACCATACCATACCTACCCTGAAAACCTGATCACCAGGTAAAAAAACCTGACAGGTGGCAACCCTAGTTGGAACTGACAAGACCCTGCAAACATGATCACCAGGTAAAAAAACCTGACAGATGGCAACCCTGGTTGAAACTGACAATTCTTAATAGGAGAGCTAAAACTGAGTCCCAGAGAAATTCTGCTTGCCTTTTGCAAGTGCCTGCTATAAACAGAAGGCTTGTCAGATAACCATGGAGGTTAACATGTGGATAAATTGAGTTTGAACCATGAGAATAAGTAGGCAGTGGGAATAAATCCAGAGATGCGTGTATAGTATCTGCTGGGCATTTGGGGCTAGCCAGAGCAGCTTGCTATTGAGGAGTAATATTACAGAGCTGTTTCTTGCTCTGAGGTTGGGGGCTGTGCGTATGTGTATATGTGTGTGTGTGGGGGGGGTTGTTCTAGCTCTGAGCTGTGGGGCTAGTTGGTAATTGGGGGAAGGGATAAGCCAGTATGCTGTATGAAACCTTCATTTCCCTTCTTATACAGTGGAGCAAGCCAGGATTCTATGCAGCACCTTGCAGTAATTTAGCAGAGTGCTGCAGGATGATGCAGGGAATGATGCAGTTCAATGGCAAGTAAGTCCATTTTTAATGTAGTATTTTGTGACATGTCATTTATTGCATGGTACCATGTTGCATTCTCACTGGTTCTGCTGTAAACCTCGATCAGTCAGTCTAGCCAAGAAGCTGGGTGAGCAGATCACAGATTAGCTATTCTGGAGTATTTGTTGACACATCATTATTTCACCTTTGACTCCAGTTATCATTTATTACAAGTATGTGGCATGGCTATGAGTGCAGCAGTTGCACCCACGTATGCCAACCTGTTTCTAGGTAAGTTGGAAAGTGAAAATGTCAATCCTTAGTCAAACAATGTACAATTCAATAGGCAGCTGCAATGCAGTGAGTTGAATGCCAACAGAAAGGTAAACCAAGTACTCACACACTGAAGAGTCTGCACATCAAATCCCCATCGATCCAAGATGTACACATAGCCGCAAAGATCAGGCTGGATGCAAGAAGATGCAATTGAAATATCTTTATTCCGAATAAATTGTAATCCAAATGAGCTGCAGTGTACAACCAAGTTCCTGCACCACAATGGTGGCCCCCTCCCTGAGAACAAGTCTCACGGTCAGACATTTTCATGCAACAGCGCTTTCTCAAGACCGGTGAGACTTAGAACAACAGTGTAATTTAAAGCGCTCAGTTAAAAGGACAATGCTATAAAAAGAGGTATGTAGTGTGTGCACAGAATGCAATGAAAGATTAAAAGACTGTAAACCAGGCAAAACAGTGTGTGTGTGTGCATCTGTGTGATAAATATTGGAATAAATATATGTTTAAAAATATGATGGAAAGATTAAAACCCTCTATAGAAAGGGAATATCAATAAATAATGTCATAAAATGCTGATTTTGTGAATAAATGTTGGTGTGAAATAAGGTGACCATAAAATGTTTAGATATGAATACTTAATGAATTATATTTAATTATGTGTTATACTGCGCTATGTATCATGTGGATATAAAATATGTTATACAGCAAAAAGAGATAGCTTCAGGATATAACACACGATATAAGTAAAAAAGGGGAGATTATAAATATATGCATGAGGAAAGCTAAACACCAAACACAAAATGTTCAGAATAGGCTAAGGAATACACTTAAGGAGCATGTAAAGGATAAATATTGCAAACTAAATAAATCAAATGCAGCAATGATAGCATGAATAAAAATAAAAATTAAAACGGTTACCAAACGCTCATCTTAGTCCAGCTAGGAAAAAAGGTTGTATGTTAATCCTTTACATACCATTTTCATAATTTCAAAATCACTTATTTTCTAAGGTGCAGGCTTAATCATGTGTTACAAATAGTCATGTTGTCCATCTAAACATGAAAAAAAGCACAAAATCTGGGTTCCTATAAGAAAGGGCATAAAGTCAGGGTCTGTATAGAACATGGAGCATTATAAATATGGGGCCATTTGGGAATGCTCATTCAAACCAGGCCAGTCATTACATTTCAGAATGAACTGCCAAAAGGTCTCTTTCTCTCTGTAGAATTTTGTTGTCCAAGTCTCCTCCTCTAATATTTTGGCATATTACTTCAATTCCTTGGAAATGAAACTGATGATTTTTCCCTTTTATTTCACAATGTTGTGGCAAAGCACTTGTCCCATCCCTTTTTATGTTGCTTGCATGCATGTGCAAGAAACATAGTGCCATCAAGTTTTCGGAGGTGTGTCAGCCCGTCTTCCAATGCAGTCAGTGTGTTTGCAAGCACGGCCCCAGTTCCCCAATCACTGCTGCAGGTGTCTATGACAAGCTGAAAATGCAGTGGCATACAGTTGAAAGGGAGAGCTCCACTTGAGTGAGCAGAGCTCTCCCCCCCCACACACGCGCGCACCTACGCACACTGCGTGCTCATGCGCCTTCCCCCTCCCCCACACTGTACGGCCGGTGGGGGTTACTAATCCCCCGTGGCTCCACGCCCCCAAAACATCCAGGTGGTCATGCTGGGAGCCCACCCCAGCATGGCAAAATGATGTTATGGCTGATGGGGTGCCCAATCCCCATCGGCTCCACTGTCTCCCTCAGCATTCAGGTGCCACGCTGGGAGCCCACCCCAGCGTGCAAAATGTAAGATAGCCGACGGGGTGCTCAATCCTGTCGGCTCCAGCCCCTGACAGTTTCAGCTGCCACGCTGGGAGCCCACCAGCGTGGCAAACGTCCATCGCCATCTCTAAATAAAAACACACCTGTAAATAGAAAACTGTCCTCGGTGCTTCTCCTGCCCCTCCCACAACCCACACCCACCCACTGTGCACCCTGCCTCCCACACCCCTCACCCCATACTTATCCTCCGAGCTCGCGCGACGCTTCGAAGGACTGGAACACGCCTGCACTTTCAAAGTCGAATCATGAACTGAGGAAATGCCGGTAAGCTGTATAATGGAATAGATAGGGTTTTTCAACTTTATTGCATATCTCAGGCATTTTTTGAATTTTGCACCAAATTTTCAACATGGGGTTTTGGGACCCTTCTCATGAATGCTGTCACTGTCATGGCATTATTTGCCTCAAAGGGTGATTTCACAGCCACTGCATGAAATCACCTTTCCAGAATGATTAATGAAATGACACTGCCAGTGTTCATAAGGTGGGCTCTCAAAAAGCCTATTTTGAAAATTTGGTGGAAAAATTCCTACAAACGACTGTTTTACGAGCGTGTGTTGCACAGTTCATACGCACACTCATAAGTTCATGAATTTGCAACATTTTCACTCCAGATTTTCAACATTGCCATTTTACTACACCTCCTTATGAGCAGTACAGCTGTCATTTTTCACATCCTGCCCAAAATGTGTTTCCGCCCATGTAGCGCACAATGGTGCAGTCGGTGTGTGAAATCAATGTATGGGACACATTAAGAAAATCACAGTGACACTGTTCATAAGCAGAGGTCTTAAAATGGCTATGTTGAAAATTTGGTGAAAAAATTCCTAAAAATGACTGTTTTACGAGCGTACATTGTGCAGTTTCTACGCATGCTTGTAAGTTTGCGAATTTTCAATATTTTCACTCCAGATTTTCAACATTGCCATTTTACCACACCTCCTTATGAACAGTATAGCTGTCATTTTTCACATCTTGCCCAAAATGTGTTTCCGCCCATGTAGCGTACAATGGCGCAGTCGGTGTGCGAACTCAATGTATGGGACACATTAAGAAAATCACAGTGACACTGTTCATGAGCAGAGGTCTTAAAATGGCTATGTTGAAAATTTGGTGAAAAAATTCTAAAATGACTGTTTTAGACGAGAGTGCATTGCGCAGTTCCTCTGCACGCTCGTAAGTTCGTGAATTTTCAATATTTGCACTCCAATGACTTCCAAATTCCTAAACAGCACATAGAAGCAAGCAACATTCGGCATTGACAAATGCTTGTTTTGTATGCTGCGATGTATGTTGGCTTATTCTTTCTTTGAATTTCCTTTTTGTTTTGCCAACATGAAAGGAGGGATAAGAGTCACAAGTAGCAAAAGAAATCACTTTCAAAGTTGTACAGGTGATAAAGTCTCAAGTCTGGTATACCTGTTTAGTGATGGGATGTTCAAAAGTGGGGCCAGATTTTATATATTGCAGAAGGCACAGTTCCCACATCTATGTGTTCCTGGATTCAAGAGGAGTCCTATTTTCTCTGGTTTCTCCCAATAGGTACTGTGTACTAACTTGTCTCTGTTATTAGTACTTCTTTGAAACCAGTATGTGATGTAGAATTTGTTATTGAATCCGTTTTTTTCTCAGTTTCTAAAATATGCCAATTCTTGACAATGATATCTTTGACCAAGTGGAACTGATAAGAAAAAGTAGTGATAAAGAGAGGTGTTTTTGGATTTCCAAAGGAGTTTCTTGGTCTGTTCTTTGGTAACAACAGACTTTCTCTACTAGTGTGATTTGCTCTGTCTTTGGCTTTCTCCAGAATGTTAGCGTTGTATCCCCTAGCTTGAAAACAGGTCGTAAGGTCACAAGCTTGGTTTTGAAAATCAGTGTCTTTTGTATCTGAGGAATTTTCCAACAGGGAAGTTATTTCTGATATGAGAGGTATGACAGCTTTCAAAATGCAGAATAGAATTGTGTTCCTGTTCTTTCCTGTAAATCTCAGTGGATATGTTACCCATCTCAGTTTTTTTGATTGTGATGTCCAGAAAATTGACCTACTCAAGGTTAGAGGTCATTTCAAATTGAAGGTTGCTATTTGTTGTTTCTAGGTATTGAATACAATTTTTAAGCTCTGTTATGGACCCTTTCCATATCAAGAAAATATCATCAATGTATATCTTGTAAAAGTCCAGTTTGCCCAAATACATATTGCTGTCTGCATTGTAAATGAATTTCTCCTTCCATGCTGCCATGTAAGTAATCGCATAGATGGGGCCCATCTCTGCCCTCATCTCTGTTCCCTTATTCTGGATATAAATCTTGCCTTTGAATAGGAAGTAATTATACTTCAGTATTTTTTCAGTTAGATCTATTAAAAATTCCGCAAGGTTTGAGGTGTATGATGTCTCTTTGTATAGTGTTTCCCTTAGAGCTTCAAAGCCCTCATCATGTAGAATGTTAGTGTATAATGTCCTAACATCCATGGTAACTAGGTACCATTCAGGTTCAAGTTCCATCTCATTAAGAAAAGGTAATAAATGTGTAATATCCATGCGGTAAGACCTACATGATTGAACTGTTTTTCTGATGTGATCGTCCTCAAATTGTGCCAGTGGTTTAGTTAACGATCCATTGCTGACTACAATGGGTCTGGCTGGTGGTTTGTTAAGATTTTTGGGAATTTTAGGCAAGCCATAAAGAACTGCCTTGACTGGATGTTTGACTTATAAAAAATCATGAGTATTTTTGTCAAAAGTTTCTTTTAGCAGCGCTTCATCCAAAATAATCTCAATTTCCCTTTTGAACATATGAGTGGGGTCTTCATTAAGGCCTTGATAATGTTCCTTATTGTTTAACTGACTAAGCATTTACTTTTCGTAGTCCTTTTTAGCCCATACCACAATAGCACCCCCTTTGTCTGCTGGCTTGATTATAATGTTAGAATTTTCTCTCAGACTTTTAATGACATTTTTCTCTTCCATAGTACAGCTGTAGTATCTTACTCTTGGAATATGCAGTGCTTCCAGATCTTTAATACATACTTTTTTGAAAACTTTAACAGTGGGGTTTTGGGGTGGTAAAAAAGTGGATTTAGGCTTAAACATTTGAGTATCCATGTAAGGTATATCATGGTTGTCCTCAGATATGTTAGCCGAAGATGTTGAAGTTAACAATGTATCACTAGTGGAGTGCTCTGTATGTGGCTCTTTGTGAAAAAAGGTTTTGAGATGTAATTTGCGCATTAATTTATAAATGCCTACAGCTGTATCAAAGACACTTAATTCATTGGTGGAGATAAAAGAAAGGCCTTTTTGTAATATCTTGGTTTCATCATTTGTGAGGTCGTAATCAGATATATTAACAACCAAAAGGTTAGTGTCACCAGATGTTTCTAATGTCGATATCCCCCCTGGGGTGCCTCTCTTGTAGTTCATAGTAATCCCTCATTTCACTTTGTCTGTTCTGTCTCTGTCCTGTATTTTTCCTCCACTGTTGTGGTTTCCCCTGACAGTTCCTTCCCTTCCTCTCCCTCACTCTATTCTTCTCCCTCTCCCCCTTCCTCTCCCTCCCCCTGCTGCCTCTGCCTATATTTCTTATGTCCTCTGCCTCTACTACCTCTCCCGGTGTATCTATGTGAAATTGTGCTATCCTTGTGCTCCAGCGTAGTGGATGTTCTGGTAATAGGATGATGTGTAGAGTTGGCTAGGTGGCAGGGATGGTCATAGTTGGAAGGGTTATGGGATTGTTGGGGATGGGTGTAGGGGTATTCAAGGGAATGTTCAGGACTGTCATAAAAAGAGTTGATGATTTGTAAGTAAGAAGGGCTTCCTGGTTGGGTGGAAGGTCATCCTGGCTGTGGTCTAAAAAATACTCAGACTGATTGTCAGATTCAGAGCCACTGGTGTATGTGTCTCTGGGAGTATGAACATATTTTTGATAAGCAGATGCAGTTTTCCTCTTAAGGACTGATTTTGGAAGGCCTTGGTTTTTTTCCCCCAACTAAAACTTCCACCTTCCAAATAATCATTCTTATCTCTTTCAAACTTACACAGTTTGACTTTTTTGAGGCAATCATCACGTTTTCTGATAGTCGCATCCAACTGTTATATTCAGGGTGACTGGAAAATTGAGCACTGTTTTTTCTTTTTCCAACAATTCTATTTTTAGCGCTTCCTGTTGGGATTCTCCATTAATGAGAATATATTGCATATCCCAAGAGCTTCTGTTGCCACCCTTTGAGGAAAAAATCTCTCTCTGTACTGAAGGTGGGTTGTTTCGTAAACTGCAACCCTCTCTGTATTCTGTTTTCAGTCAAGTGAGCAGTAAGCGTTATCTGCTGCCAGTACATGCATAGTGCTTTGAGAGCTCCAAAGGTGTAAAAGTCTTGTAAATATCAAGTGGTTGCTGGTTCATCCAAGGCTCAACAGGCTCAATTGCATCTTCTTGCATCCACCCTGTTCTTCGCAGCTATATGTACGTCTTGGACCAATGGGGTTTGATGTGCTGACTCTTCAGTGTGTGTGAATCCTTAGACTAACCCATTTGTGGACAAATTACACACTCAGGTCCAATATATGGATAATATTTTTATTGCCTGGAGATGAAGCGCAGCAGAAGTTTCTGCCTTTGTACAATATCTGAACCTGAATGCATTCAACTTGAGATTTACCTCTCAATTTGATATACAGTGCATCAACATCCTAGTTGTGGCATTAATATTTGACTAACATGAAGGTATTGTTACACAGGGTTACAGCAAACCTACAGCAGTGAAAACAGTGCTCCATGTTACTAGTGCACACCCATGGAAGTTGATATCTTCTATACCTTATACCCAAACATTAAAGTTGAAACATAACTGTAGACAACAAGCGGATTATGAGTTATTTGAAAAATAAATAGAGGCTCTCAAGTTAAGATTTAGACAAAGAGGGTACAGTGAGGCTGTATTGAAAGAGGCTTAGTATAAGGTGGCAACCATTCCTAAAGTATCTCTATTAAAATCAAAAGCATGAAAACAGGAAGAATGTACAATAATATTTTCAGCACAATACAACTATCTTGCAGGTGCTATAGGCAATGTGGTGGTGAAGACCCATTGTATTGAATGACCCCGGATTAGAACACTGTTTGCGGAGTATGACTGGTGTCACCTTCAGAAGGGGAAAACACATAAGAGAGATGCTAACCCACAGCCACTTTGAAAATATGTCAGAACAAAACAAGGTTGGCTTGGTAATAAACCAGTGGATTTTTTCAAATGCCACTGCTGCAGTGTGCATAAATATGGGTCAAACCTTGGGGCAATCTTTAGTTGAAGGTAAGCCTATCACCATGATGTATGTTATCAAGATGGTCCCCACCAACTCAAATACTTAGGGTTTCCAGTGATTCCTTTTAGTCTAGCAGAATATTGCAACAATCATTCAAAATGTGAAAAAATGAAAATTGGCCTATAGGTAGATTTATGTATGCTGTTTCATATATGAGAAGGGCACAAGTAATCCAGCAATGTTTAGGGGTTGTAAATGTTTTTTTATTTATATTAATCTAGCAGAATATTGCAAAAATCGTTCCAAATGTGAAAAAAGCATGTAGATTGGAACACAAGTAGTTTTTTTTATGTCTTCTTTAAAATAAAAGCAGGACAAGCATGATCTGATGATATCAAAGGGAGTCACACTAGTGTTACTTAGATGGATCCGGCCAAATCTGGACCCACAGGTATCTGCCCTTTTGTGGCAGGATAGGAGATCTGCCAGATACTTCCACTATCTGCCTGTGGATCCAGTCATTGGATCCCTGGTTGGATCCCACGTTATCTGACAGCCAGATCCAGGGATCTGGCACTGGGATCCTATGCTGGATCCATGGATCCAGCATCAGATCCCTGGATCTGGCATTGGATCCCTGGATCTGGCATTGGATCCCCGGATCTGGCACAAGATAACACGGGATCTGACCTGGGATCTGACCTCCATATTTGGCTGGATCCTGGGACGGATCCAACTTGAATAATGCCGCCATCCGCTGGATCACTGGCAGATCCACGGCGGCACTATCCAAGCAACACTAGGTCACATTTAAACATAAAAACAAAGACAATGACAACAGAAAAAGGTTGATGGTCCATCTAGTCATCCTCTACACTGGCGGGCTGGTTGGTGGTAAAAGGGCTGAAAGTAGCCCATCTTAAAATCAGAAGTCTCCTGCCCAGTCTGATGGAACTTCACATCTGGGTAACTCGACATAGTCAAGACATCCTTGGCATTACAGAAACCTGGCTGAAACCTGCTACACCAAACTCTGTGTGTGCCCTCCCTGGCTATGACCTCATTCGTCGTGATTGTCGGGGGGAAAAAGAGGGGTGGTGGTATCTTGGTCTACTACAGGAGCCATCTTAACCTATCTGCCCTACCCAGTCAACAGACAGTGCAGTCCCCATGTGAGACACTGCACACGGTGCTGTTACTAGGGATGTCAAAAAAGATACACACTGTATACACCTACAATCCTCCAAAGGGAGGCATAGAGGGACTGACTGGCCTCCTTGACACAGTTGGCACTGTAACACGGCAGAATGAGCTAATCATTCTGGGTGACCTCAACCTTAATTGGCTGGGTGGTAACACCAAAGCCTTTGAGCCGTCACTTGCTGGTCTCTCTCTGACACAGCTTGTGAAGGATCCTACTAGGTGCTCTACAAATGGTGGTAAGAGTTCCCTCCTGGACTGGATCTTGACTAACAGACCTGATAGGATCAGCTCGTCCGGTATCCTGCCTGATTCTATCTCTGATCACTCCCCGGTGTACTGTGTTTGGAGGATCCCACTCCTGAAAATACCACATAAAATTATCCAGATCAGAGACTACTCTAGGTTCGATCTGTCCTCCTTTCAAAATGATATTAAGTACACTGACTGGTCAGCAGTATGGAATGCTCAGGACTCCACATCTGCTGTCAGTCACTTCCTCATCTCTTTAAGGGCCCTGCAGCAGAAACATGCCCCCCTCATCAGATGGAGGGTCAGGGGAACGGCTACAAAATGGCTTCATGGCAGCCTCCTAGCCCTCCTCAAAATTAGAGATAAGTGTTGGGCCAAGTTTAAGGCCACGGCTGACCAGGCCATCCTTCAGAAATACAGGAAACTCAGAAATGAGTGCAAAAAGAACATAAGGGTAGCCAAAAGTGAGTTCTGCAAATCTGCATTACTGAACTTGGCTAGGGACCCAAGGAGGTTCTGGAGGAATATTAAACACAAAGTGAGTGGTACACAGAGTGTGGAGACCACTGATATGACAATTGATGGTTCCAGCTGCAACACCTTGGAAACCATTGCCAACTCCTTCAATCATTATTTCTCTGATCTGTCTGAGTACACCTCGACATTCCCCAATGGTGGTGGTGTCAGTGGCAACCAGCCCATAGCACCATCACCACCCCGTCCGCCCTTTCTTTTCAGGGCAGTGGTGGCTCAAGAGGTGCGGAGTCTACTTGCTGGACTCTTCCCCCTTCTCAAGTGCTGGCCAAGATAGCTTGGAACCAAAGTTTCTCAGCCTCGGTGCCCCCTGGCTTGCCCCTCTGGTGGCACACATCTTCAATTTGTCCCTGTCAACTGGTGTTAACCCAGACATATGGAAGGTCGCCAGGGTGGTCCCAATCCTTAAACAGGGGAACCCTAAACTGATAGAGAACTATCGCCCCATATCCATCCTATCCGTGGTTAGCAAACTCCTGGAGAAAGTTGTGGCAGGGCAACTCTCAGAGTACTTACATTCACATGATATAATGTCTCCTGTACAGCATGGATTCAGGAAGGGGCATGGTACTTCCTCAACCCTCTTTACTGTTTCATCTTGGATTAGGGAGGCCATGGACCAAGGCAAACTCTCGGGGGCTATCTTTATAGACCTCTTGAAGGCCTTTGACCTGGTTGACCATGCCATGCTATCAACACAGCTAAGATCTATTGGACTAACCACTGCTGCTCTCAGTTGGTTCTCCAACTATCTACATGGCAGAATTCAGCGGGTTAAATATGGCAAAGAGCTCTCGGGCCCCATCCCAGTAACATTGGGGGTCCCCCAAGGCTCCGTCCTTGGACCCCTGCTCTTCTCCATTTTTGTTAATAATCTCCCCGCAGCCACTGCTCATTGTAAACCAATCCTCTATGCAGATGATCTGGTCATCCTGTCTCACTCCCCAGAGATGGGGGTCATTAACAGCCACCTGAGTGATGACCTAAGTAATATTCAGACATGTATCCTGAACCATAAGCTAGTCTTTAATCTAAAAAAACCCAGGCCATGCTCTTTGGGTCCCGGGCTAAGATTAAGGCCTCCCCTGTGCTGTTCTGTGTTTCCGGAAAGGGGGGCATCCCGATCACAATCACGGACAACTTCAAGTACCTTGGGGTAATGTTGGACCCACAGCTTGACCTTGGCCACCATATCCAGAATACATGCAAAACTGTCAACTGTAAACTGGGTCTGGCCTATAGAGCAAAAAATAACCTCACACCAGCTGCACGTATTGCTTTTTCCAGAGGTATGCTTCTCCCCTCGCTATGTTACGGGCTCCTGTTGTTTGCCTGCACCACTAAGGTCCATTTCTCTAGGTGATCGACTGCCTACAACAATGTCTGCCACTTCGCTCTAGCAGCCCCCCGGCTCACTCACCACTGTGATCTCTATAGCAAGCTAAATTGGCTCTCTCCCTCAAAGCACATTGACTTTGTCCTTGGTTGCTTCACAGGAAAGGTCCTTAACACAGGCACCCCCCCAAGGGTGGCGAGTTTGCTTGCCCAAACTGTTCCCTCTTCCTACCACCTTAGGTCTCAGGGGTCTGCCACACTCAAGGTACCTGTGACTCAGACTCAAATGGGTGGAAGGGATTTTGTAGCATGTGCCCCCAAACTATGGAACACCTTCCCTGCCCAGGTCTGTGTTGCCCCATCTCAGGGCTGCCTGCGTTCCTCCCTATGGAACCATCTCAAACTCACATCGGCCTGTGGGTGCCAAAAACCCCCGTGACAAAATGTTTGCACTCAGCCCTTATACATAACAGTTGGCCCTTATGTTGATAGTTGGCACAACATCTTTGTTGTATGGGGTGCCTCAGGGTTCTGTGCTGTCTCCCATGTTATTCGCGGTGTATATGCTGCCCCTCAGAGACATTATAAGACAGTATAAGCTGAGGTTTCATTGCTATGCAGATGATACCCAGCTATACCTGTCTTTTGCTCCTGACCAGGATAGAGCTCTCTCAATGTTTAACAACTGTCTGAAAGAAATCCAGGGTTGGATGGATTCTAGTTGGCTGAAGTTGAACTCAGAAAAGACAGAGGTTTTGGTGGTGGACCCGGGCTGTCGGATAGAGGGGTCACCTGTTGGTGCACCCTCAGGAATTTTTCTTGGGGGTGTGTCACTTCCAACCTCTGAATGGATGCATAACCTAGGGGTTATCTTGGATGACAGGCTGACACTGCATTCGCAGGTGTCAGCAGTTGTCAAGACTTCCTTTTACCACCTCAGGAATATCGCTAGAGTGAAACACCTTGTTCCGTCTGACATGCTACCTATGTTGGTCCACGCCTTTGTGTCCTCTCATCTGGACTACTGCAACTCCCTGTATTTTGGGCTTTCTGGGGTTGAAATCTGTTGTCTTCAGCTAGTGCAGAACTCGGCAGCCTGGGTTTTTGATGGGGACCAGTAGGTCCTGTCATATTACCCCGGTGCTGCGCGAACTGCACTGGCTCCCTGTTCGGTGGCGGATCACCTTTAAAGTCTGTTTATTGACTTTTAAAGCCCTACATGACCAGGGTCCAGCTTATCTGAAAGATCTTCTAGTGTCTTACTGCCCTGGCCGATTGCTCCGCTCGGCCGACAAGGGGTTGCTAGCGATTCAGAGAGTGAGTCTAAATTCCTCTGGTTGTAGAGCTTTTTCCTACGCTGCTCCCACTCTCTGGAATTCTCTACCCCATCGGTTATGGCAGTGCACCTCCATGGGGGAATTTAAGAGTGGTTTAAAAAACTCATTTGTACCAAATTGCCTTTTTATAGTATTTTGTATGAATTGTTGATGAAATTGTGGTTTTATGAATGTTTTATATTGTATTATAATGTTTGGCTTTCTTTTTACTATATGTTTTGTACAGCGCTTTGAAAATTTAAAAGGCGCTTTAAAAATAAAATTATTATTATTATTATTTTGTACCTGCTGCTACCAATCCTTGCCTTTGTACTGCTCCAAACTGGCACATACCATTTACTCTGTTGTACTTATTCTAACTAAAATTTGCCTCACATGACCTGTTCTTTGTGTATTCTAAATTAAGATGTTCGCACGTGACATGCGAGTTGTTTTTCCTAACTTGTACTTTGTTGTCTTATGACTTATAATCTTTTTCCTAATTATGTACCATGTTGTCCTAAGTATGTAAGTATGTAATTTCCTGTACTCTCCCGGGTTGTACCTGAAAATAGGCAATTTGTCTTGTCTAGTGTACTTACCTGGTTAACAAAAGTTAAATAAATAATAATAAATAGTCTGCCAATATTGCCCTATCATATCCCAGGGCCTATTGTCTCTGTGAGGGTCTATTCTTATCCTATTCCCCTTTTGTTGTCTGTGCTTCTGCCTCCCTCATTCTGCTGACCAACTACTATACTCTTAACTCTATCTCAGCTATGTTTAAAACCATTTATTGTTTGGGCACCTATTGCCTTTGCTGGCAGACCATTCCATGGCTCAGCCACTCGTTCTGTAAAATAATACTTCCTAACATCCTTTTTAACCCCCCCCCCATTAACCTCCACTCAAGATCTCATGTCCTAGCTTCTCTGTTCAAGGTAAATAACTATTTACATTTCATCTTATTTATTCCCTGTCTTAATGCCAAAATGGACTTAGAGAAAACCTTGGCACAGGAATGGCCTTGGTTGAGTTACTGAGCATTGTCCTGGATGTCTTTGAAGGTGGTGAATATACTGGGTCAGTGTTCATTGACTTAGCCAAAGGCTTTGATGTAGTTGCAGTGCTCTTGTTATAAGAAAACCGAGATCCTTTGGCATTGCGGTAGGAGTGTTAAGCTGATTTAAAAGTTATTTGTCAGATCAAATTCAGATAACTTTCATTATTAACCAAATGTTTTCTCTACCTGTCAACCAGTTTGTATACAGATGACAGTCATTCTCAGTTCAGGTACAAGCATTTCCAGTATTCAAAATAACATGCAACAGGGATTTAGTGAACTAACAAACTGGCTTGAGGTAAATGAGTTGTTAATAAATGAGTTAAAAATGAGAAATGTACTCTGTGGTACTAGCCAGAGGCTGGCCCAAGTTGAGAGTGACCTAACTGAAGTAAAAGACATGATAGGTAACACCAAAGAAATAGAAAATGTATTCAATAAGTTTGTTTGTACAGGCTTGTGGGAACCTTGGGGATAGATTTTGTTCCCAGGGATATAAACTGGCATGTACTGATAAGGCAACTGATTCTGAAAGACAAATAGAGGAGAACTACTAAGTCACAATATTGAACATGATATTGAGATTGGTATAGAACATCCATCCAGATAAAATCTAATTAATTTTATTAATGCAATTATTGCAGATCTTGTAAGTTTGGTGGATCTGGCTTGCATCACCGAGACCAGGCTGGATGAGAACTCTGGTCCTATATTAGAGGCCGCAACTCTGGCCGGGTACTCGGTGATCCACCGCTCGAGATTGGATCACGGTTGGGGGGGGTGTTGCGGTCTGTTTCAAGACTGAACTGGGCCTCACGAGTGTACCAGTTAAGGAGACTGAGTAATTTGAGTGTACTGTGGTAGCAGGTGCAGACTGTAAGATCGAGCTCATCTACCGTCCACCCA
Source organism: Neoceratodus forsteri (assembly GCA_016271365.2). Classification (NCBI taxonomy): domain Eukaryota; kingdom Metazoa; phylum Chordata; order Ceratodontiformes; family Ceratodontidae; genus Neoceratodus; species Neoceratodus forsteri. The sequence continues at coordinate 1,753,682,098 of CM057455.1, read as the reverse complement.
GGGATGGGAAGCGATTCCTTCAGGAAGTGGTGGACTTTGTCATCGACATGGTGTTTGAGTCACCCAGGTTGATGGTCCTGGGTGACTTTAACACCTGGGTCAATGATGAGCTCTTGCAATTTGGACAACACTTCCTCCAGTTGATGACATCTCTGGGCCTCACACAGATAGTTACCACTGCTACCCACAAACATGGTCACTCTCTTGACTTAGTCTTCCTCCTGGGGATTGAAGCCTCAGATTTGGGGGTGGATCCAGTCAAATGGTCTGATCACTACATCGTGGGGTTAAATTTTAGCATCCCCCCTTCGTAGGCCTACCCCTGTGGAGATGGTCAGGTATCGCCCTTTATGAGATGTTAGCTCTGAAGGCCTAATGGCGGTATGTGATCTATCAGTTTTTCCAGTGGCAAACAATGACCCAGAGGCCCTTGTGGTGGCCTATAATATGGCCATTTCAGCAGCCCTGGATGTCATTGCTCTTGTTCGAGTTCGTCCTTTCTTCCATTGCCCTCAGTCCCCATGGTTTCATGGGACTTTGAGGGAAATGTGGCACAATTAGGATGAAGGTTGGAGCATTGCTGGCAGAGATCTGCCCTTGATGTAGACCACCTTAGATTGATGGACCAATCTCAAGCCTATCAATCTGCAATCACCTGTAAGAAGGCAAAGTTCCTGTCTGGAAAGATTGTGGCTGCTCAGAATCGACCAGCTCCGCTTTTCTGAACTGTGGACAGACTGTGCAACCTAGCCTGTCTACAAGTCCGGAAAGCCTTTTCGCAAATAGAGTGTGATGAACTTGCTTGATTCTTTGAGACTACAGTGGCTGACATCAGGGTGGTGCTCCAAGTGGGACACTCTATGGGCATTGCTTTGGATCAGTGCTTGGCCACTAGCTCTCAGCTTTTCTGGAGTACCTTTGACTGCCCAGAGTTCATGGATGTCACATGGATTGTCCAGGGTGTGCACCCTATGTGCTGTAGTTTGGATCCAGGATCAACTTCCTTGATTTTGGGTTGTATTGATTCCATCGGTCCAGTCCTAGCACAGATAGTGTGTTGCTCCTTGGAAACAGGTGAGTTTCCTAGCTTCCTGAAGGAGGCGGTGGTAACAGCCCTCCTGAAGAAAGCTTATTTGGACCGAAACTGCCATGCAAACTACAGACCAATCTCTAACCTCCCCTTTTTAGGGAAGGTGGTTGAGAAGGTAGTGGCTGTACAACTGGAGAACCATTTGATCATCCATGACATCTATGAACCTCTCCAGTCCAGTTTTCGAAAGAGTCACAGTACTGAGAAGGTGCTGGTTTGGGTGCTTAATGATTTCCTGATGGCTAGAGATTTGAAGAACCATTCCATCTTGGTTCTTCTAGATCTATTATCAGCGTTTGACACTGTGGACCATGGGGTTCTGCTTGGTCACCTGAGATTCATCTGTGGCCTGTCTGGTACAGTCCTCAGGTAGTTTAAATTTTTTCTCATTGGAAGAACTCAGAGGGTGGTGTCTGGGGTTTATTCCTCAGATCCAGTCCCTCTGTCATGTGGGGTCCCTCAGGGATCGGTGTTGTCCCCCATGTTGTTCTCAGTGTACATGCTGCCCCTCTGAGACATTGTAAGAAGGTATGGGCTGAGGTTTCACTGCTATGCTGATGATATCCAGCTCTACCTTTCTTTTGCACCTGACCAGGATAGAGCTCTCTCAGTCTTTAACAACTGCTTTGCAGAAATCCAGGATTGGATGGATTTGAGCTGGTTGAAGTTGAACTCGGAAAAGACTGAGGTGCTGGTTGTGGACCCGGGAAGCCAGATAGGGGGGTCGGGGGTAGGTTCATCCTCTGGGCTTTTTCTTGGAGCATATCACTCCTGGCCTCTGAACAGGTGTGAAACCTGGGGATAATTTTTGATGAAGGGCTAACACTGCATTCGCAGTTGTCAGCCGTCATCAAGACCTCTTTTTACCATCTAAGGAATATCTCCAGGGTTAAGCACCTTGTTCCATCCGGTGATCTTCCCACGTTGGTCCACGCCTTTGTGTCCTCATGCTTGGATTACTGCAACTCCTTCTACCTAGGGCTACCTGGGGTGGAAATCCGCCACTTGCAGCTAGTGTAGAACACAGAGCCCTGGCTTTTTATAAGAACCTTTCAGTCCTGTCATATTTCTCTGGTGCTACGTGGTCTGCACTGGCTGCCGGTACAGTGGTGGATTACCTTTAAAGTCAGGCTTCTGACTTATAAAGCCCTACATGGGCTTGCCCTGGACTACCTCAAAGAGCTTTTGATATCTTACTGCCCTGGGCGATCGCTCTGCTCTGCTGATGAGGGGTTGCTAGAGATTCCAAGGGTGTGTTTAAAATCTTCTGGGGCCCAGGCATTTATGCATGTGGCCCCATCTTTTGAAATTCTCTACCCCATCAGTTATGGGAGTGGGCAACCATGGAGGAATTTAAACAAGCCTTAAAAACACACCTCTGGCACCAAGCATTTGGTGACTGACTTATTTTAATTTCTTATAGCCGTATCTTCTGTTTTATACTATTTATGCTGCTGTGCAATTTGATATGTTTTTTAATTATTTATTAGGTGCCTTGGTTTTTGAAAGGCTCCATAAAAATAAAGTTTTTTATTATTATTATTACTACATATTCATCTCAGTCTCAATCAGAAGCATTATTGAAAAAACATTGGGGAATTTTACAAAATGAAATAACTTTACAAGGGCTAGAAAAAACTCATGTGGTATATAGGAGAGGCCAGATAATAGGTGACTATGTAGTCCATAGCTTAGCTACAGTATGGGAGAGCCCAATACAAATGATAAAACACCCTTGCCTAAGGGCAATTTTGCCTTTAGCAATTGCAAGTTCTGCTGCCACATCAAAAGAGGGGACAAGGTGATATATCCTGTTATTAAAAAGGAGTATCAAGTGAATGATTTTATTAATTGTTCTACAAGTAATGGGGTGTATGTGGCAATTTACTTCTGTAAAGCTAACTATATGGGGAAGACATCCAGAGCATTTAGGAAGTGCATGGGAGAACACCCTTTAGCTATTGGAAAAGGTGTAGAAACAAATGCATTGGCAAACCATGTAAAAAGAGAAAGATTGGATCATAAGTTTAAATTTCAAGAGTTGGAGCATGTTAGAATAGGCATTTGAGGGGGGAGATTTAGAGAATAAGCTCCTTAGAAGAGAAACTTACTGGTGATACATTTTGGAGGCTTGTGTTTATCCTGGTTTAAATGAAACGTTTCAATTGGCACCTTATTTGATTAACTAAAGCTTTGTATGAGTGTATTATTATGTATTATAGTGGCATGGTAGTGCCAGTATAGTTAGGGTTGAGCAGTGCTTTCTATGTTAAACCCCAAATTTTGCACTTTAATATCTTCACAAACGTTTAACGTATTTGCACATATTTTGCATGCATGATCTCGTGGAGTAGATCTCTTGATGTGTGAAGTTTTTTTCTGGTTGGATGTGCAAATTCTGAAATGTGGATAGTGAAAAAAAAAACATTCAAAAATTGCAGTTTTTTACATTTTGTTTCCCATAATGCTGCACCCACACAGTTTGGAATTTTTGTCTGACATTTTCAGGGTGGAAAGCGCTTGGCCTGCAGGTGTGCCCCTTGCTTGTTTGGTGAAAAAATATATACCATTGCAAAGTTATTACATTTTAAAATGTTAATTATTGTCAATGGGCAGTACAGTCTCTTGGATAGCTGCTTGGAATGAAAAAAGAATTATGACTGACTGAAAAAGGATCCTTTTTCATTTGGGCCCAATCCTCTTTATGAGGAAAAAATCCTTTTTCTTTTGCCACCATCTTTCTCTCCGTTTAAAAAAATGTGAAAACCCATAAAACTGGCATTCTACCGAGACACCGATACATATATCTTGCTCATTGGGATTCTGTTAGGTGGATTCAACAGTTATCTGATGGAAAAATTACCCTGAAATGTGCTTTTTTTACAGTTTAAATAATGTTTTGTGACTTGCAAATTTTTTTTTGTGAGTTCTTTTTCGTTAAAACAAAAAATTATTTCTCGATACGAAAAAGGATTTCGGATTTAATTTTTTTTCTGGCTTTTTCCATTCACTGTCTTTCATTCAAATGAAAAAGACTCTATTTTCATGCAAAAAGGATTTTGGACTTTGTTTTCCAATTCTTTTTTCATGAGAAGGGATTCTTTTTTGTTTGATATTTTCATTCAAACAAAAAAGGATCCCTTGACACAAAAAAGATTTCAGACTTAGTTTTTTTTGCCGATTATTTTTCTTGAGAAAGGATCCTTTTTTGTTTGATATTTTTGTTCAAATGAAAAAGGATCCCTTGCCACAAAAAAAAAAAAGAAAAAGATTTTGGACTTAGGCTTTCTACCAATTCTTTTTTCATGACAAGGGGTCCTTTTTCATTGATATTTTCATTTAAATGAAAAAGGATCTATTCACATGAAAATGGATTTCAGACTTAGTTTTTCACCAATTCCTTTTTTCATTTGAAGGAATCCTTTTTCATTCCCTTTTTTCATTTCATATGGAAGAGAATTCTTTCAAATGAAAAAAGCCTTTTCCAAGCCGTCCCATAATTTTAATGTGTTTTTCTGGTGTCTATTGGCACCCACCACCCTTCCATCATCATCACCCTAATTGTCAACATTTTCCTGGTGTCTAGTGGTGCCCCCACCGGATTACTAACTCCATATATTTATATATATTTTTTATTTATATATATTTATGTATTTTTTTATTTATTTTATGTATATTTATTTCATATATTTTTCCTGGTGTCCAGAGGCACCCCACACCCTCTGATCACCATGCCTGTATTTGTTTTGATTTCCATGGTGTCCAGTGGCACCCTCCACCCTCTGATAATTGATCCCATAGTTTAAAATCTGTAATAAAGAAAACCTTCCCTCAATGTCTTTGGTTTTCCTGTAAAAAAAGGTCCCTTGCCAATCTGACCCCCCAGCCTGATCTCCCACTGAGCACCTCGCAACCCCCTACCCCCCACACCCACTCACCTGAACAGGTCCCGGGGGAAGATCTGCTCTGCTATAGGAGACACTATTACTGCTGGAACGGCCGACTGTGGGTTCACAACATCCTGCTCCCACTAAATACATGCCCAACAACTAGCTCTGACACAAACTCACTCCCATATTACCCACTCCTATCTATACACTCCCGCAGTGCAAAAAAAAAATTTCAAAATGATTGCTGGCAGTCAAAAAGACAAAAGACAAAAAGAACATGATATGGGGCAAGGAATTAAGTGGTTCAGGTGGTGCAAGCAATTAACATCATCCACCATCATCACTGTAATTACTGTAATCCACTGTCACTAATTGGCAGCTTTTTACAATCAGGGCAAGTACAATAAAAAATGCCCCAAAGCAATCGCATAATTTTTCTTTCTCTTGCCAACATTTCTGCCCATTTTATTGTGTCTGTGTGTCAGAAGAACAAACTTGTATATAACTTTAATTTTATCTACACACATCACAAAAGAGTATGTGATGGAAAGGCTATATGGCAGTGTGAACATGCAATCAAGAAGCAAAAAGGATGCAATGCCACATAAAATGAGCTATGACAACCCCACAATGTTATCTAACATTTCAGTCAGCACACACATGCACCAGATCCTGCTGTGGTAGAAAAGGGGGAATCACTTCACTGTGCCAAGCAAAGGGCAGCAGAAATGCAGGACACCACTGCCCAGGTGCTGCTATATGCCAAAGAGCATGTGTATCTTGCTGCACAAGGTAAAATTATAGATAAAAATCTAAAGAGGACTATAAAGAGGGTGAGAGCACATGATGCACCCCTCAATCCTAAAGACTTGACTGAACTTGTGATCCCTGGCCAGTACAAAACATATAAGCCCAAATCTGGTGAGAGTACTGTTAATTTCTTGCTGTATGACAGTGGTCTTGGACAAGACAATACTAATTTTTGGAAAAGAAAATAATTTAACATTTCTTGAGTGTGCTAAAAACTGGTATGCAGGTGGCACTTTCAATGTAGCCCCACCATTATTCCAGCAAAGTATATCATTCTTGGGGAATGTTTTGGAAACATGCAGCCAGCCATCTATGCACAGTTGCCTGGTAAACATAGGGAGGCTTACAAGCATATGCTACAAGTTTTAAAAGACATTCACCCTAGGCTAAACCCAGAAGTGGTCATGACTGACTTTGAGCGTGCAACCACACTGGCATTCAGATCAGTATTCCCCCAGGCACGCTAGGTTGGTTGTTTTTTCCACTTTACACAGTGCATTTATTACAAAATTCAGGGTAAGGGTTTGGCTGGCAAATATTGTCAAGATGCTGAATTTGTGTTGAAGTGTAAATATTTGACAGCCCTTGCGTTCTATCCCCCAGACCAAGTTGTCTCAAAATTTGATGAGATCACAGATTAATCTCTAAATGTCTTTCCTCCTGAACTTGAACCAACAATTGATTATTTTTAAGACACATAGATTGGCAGGAGAAACTGCGGGGGCAATGGATGATGATAGACACACTTCTTTGTTGAACTCTGGGACCACTCAGATTGTGTAAAAGACAAGAGAGCAAAGACTAATAATATGGTGGAGGCATTCCGTAGGGGGATGCAAAGTATTCTTTGTATGGCACACTCCACCATATGGAAATGTATAGATGGCATATGAGGCATCCAAAAAAAGAGGGATTTAGAGTTTGAGCAGCTCATAGCTGACAATCCTCCAGCAGTGTCATGCCATGGTTACTGGGGCAATGCAGAAATGTTTGAGTACATCATTAAAAAATTTTGCTGAGAGAACCACTGAATAAATCCTGATAGGTGCGGCACACAGTTTTGACTACTAATGTCCTGTGCTACCTTTCACTTTAATTTTGTAAATGTATATGTGTACTTTTACTGGATTTAATTAATAAAGTTTAAATACCCTTGACCCTGCAGCATACAATAAAAGCAGTCAAAAAGCTGGTACTGGTTGGGTTATCTCCTGGAGTTACCTTGCCCCAAATGATGGGCTACTTCAGAATGCCTCCAGATGTAATCCAAACTGATTCAAAAAGCAGTGCAAACTAAGTAAAATAGAGTCCAGACTGAATTAAACTGACTGCCCTTGGTTTGGTTACCCCATGGAGTATTTTGCATAGTTACCTTGCTCCAAAAGATGGACTAGTTCAGAATGCCTCCAGATGAAATCCAAATAAAAGAAAATACCCAGGTAAGTGCAGTACAAATAATGTCTGTCTAAATGTATGGGAGCAGGAGTTAGCAGGAGTGAATTGCCTCAGGCCGGGTTGTCATGGGAGTGGGATGATGTGGGAGCGAGATTTTCTGGAGCGAAATGTCGGGAGTGAATTGTGCTCCAGCTGACTGCAATATGAGAAACTAAGGTAAGTGTAGTTCAATGTATTTCAATGGGGATTTTTAGCTTTGATGTATAACTTCATAATTTTTGCATATTTTTTCAACAAATTTTCAATATGGCCTTCTTGAGATCCCACCTCATGAACAATGTCAGTGGAATTACTTAAATCTGGCTTGAAAGGTGATTTAGCAGTTTATTGGTGAAATCACTTTTCAGTCAGGATTTGAACGTTTTCACCAACCTTGTTCATGAGGTAGGATCATAAGAAGGGTATGTTAAAATCTGGGGTCAAAATATGTAAAAATGCCCAAGTTATGCACCATCTGTTGAAATTTTGCTATGCTTACTCATAACTTTGGCAATTTTAAATATTTTGACACCAAATTTTCAGCATAGCCATTTTTTACACCACCTCATGGACATGATAGCTGTCATTTTTCATATCTTGTCCAGACTGTATTTCCACAACTGTGGTGTGGAATGATGTTGCAGTGGCATGGAATCACATTTTTGCCAGGGATTTGGAAACTTCCAGTATGTACTATTGTTTGGATTATGCAGATTTGAGTGTGGTACAGACATTTTTTATAGACAGACTCATAGAGTATATTATGTACTGTATTTGTAATAAATGGAGGATGTTTTTTCTCATAGGAGAAGCAGGTTATATTTCACCATTATAACCTACAAGTTATAATGACGAACACTCGCCCACTTCTCCTCAGCCCTGCTCATGCTCACTTACTGACTGCTCTGCTCTCTCAATTTCAAACAGTCTGCCCCCCAAAAAAATCTAGAAATAGAAGAAACAAACAAAAATATCTAAACTTTTGGACCAGAATGAGACAGTTTAAGATTTTTCACCTTCTTAGACATAGCTTCTCCTCTGCGCCGGGTCACTCAGTCACTTGCCCTGCACTAGTCTCCTTCACTTCCCAGCATTTCCTGGATGTGGACCACAGAAACCATTCAGCCCAAAAAAAAAAAAAACAGCTCTCAAGTCTGTTTACTACACATTTTTTCAATGATGTTTTCAAGTTCCGTTTCTAGTTGTCACGGTGATATACAAATGAGCTTCAGAGTTAGAATTCTGAACATGGAACTTGGAACCGCATTTGTATATTACCATGATAACTGCCACCCAGAGCTACACAAAATCTTCAAATTATGAACTAAAAATACTTGCCAGCAAAATTTTAAAACAGCTTTTCACAACATTTTAACCCCTCACAATAACAAGTATTTTCTATTGTTCTGTACACTATTCTAGTACAAAAAAAGGCAGACACAAGATTTCTACTAAAAAAAACATTTATTTTACGAAATCTGGCTGGAGAAAAAACACTCCCCCAGCAACTACATAAAACAACACATTGGGGGGGGTGCAGAACTCCCCTCATGTATTACTCTATATATTAGGTTATTATGCAGTATTCATTTAAAATGATGGTGTTGCACATAAATTATCACATTTAAGTATATGTATAAGTCTTTTTTCAGCTTTCCCCTTTTCTTACTATTGTCCATCACTTAAATTCTGCCCTCCTTCCCTGTTATACAGTATATCACTTACACTAACACCTTCATCCCCTCTTTCTTTCTCCTCTCTTTGTCTTTACTTGTCCCATACATGCTTCCCTTTGCACCCTTCACTCCTTAGTTTGGTTTTCCTTCTTCCCCCTTCTTCTTTCTCACTTTCTTTCTTGTTTGTTCAAGTGGCAAACATTATCGTGCACTTGCATTCTTACAATTTATGTATATATATATATATATACTGACACATTTATAGTTATTTTGTTGATTGTGCATGTTATCATTCTACTTTATTTCATTACAAAAGGGCATTAATAAGGGATCTGTGAGGTACATGGTGTCATGTAACTTTTAATTTCACCACATTGGTTGATTTGAATTTGAACAAAATATGTGAATGAGGCAGTTACTAAGCACCAACACCCTAACAAAGTGTTAATTGTCAGTGCAAAGTGTTGGTTATGGCTGTGTGCATTACTGTGCTGCATTTTTATTGGTTTTAATTTTATCAATAAAAGTACATTTCTCATGCAGTGCGTTTTGTGGCATGTTGATTTTTCATGGGTGCTTAGCTCCTTTTCTCTGTTTACTTTTATTAAGAAAATCAAACAACAGCCATCTCGTATTCAGCTTAGCAAACAATTTGTTTCAGCCTCTTTCTGTCTCCACTGAAACCAAATCTTTGCATCTCTCCCTTTATTGGACCTGGGGGTTTATTGTTAACACCTCTCTTCCTGAGGTACATCCAACACTCAGAACAAGCAGTGCAGTTTAGTTTTTTTGTTTTTTTCACTTTATGTTTATTCAATTTTCAGAAAAAAACATACAGTTTTGTTCCAAATAGGGGACATTGAAAGTAAACTCATTCACATACATCAGTATATTTAATGTCATATAGAATAATACATGAGTGGGAGTGCATAATGAGAATTTAATGCACACCTGAGGTGTGGACTGCCACATAAACCCCCGAGGGCAAAACCTGAAGGGTTTATCAAAGCATCCCACACTAAGGGTGTGCATCAAATTCATGTTTTGCACTTCTCTCAAGTATTGTTTTGTGTAATTGTAGGGTACCATTTTTTCTTCAACCAGATTAAAAAAAAAGTCTGTGACACAGAGTGTTCATTGTAAATTTGACTCATTTTACTCAGTTTCACATGAAACAGCATTGAACATGTGCAAAGTAAGGACTAAATATTTCAAAATCATTAAATAAATCTATTTTTAGAAACCCAGTAAGTAAATCAGTTTTTAGAAAGTTATGAACTTGTTTCTTTTAGACCTACAGTATATTGTGGGATCTGTGTGAGAATGGCTGTTGGTAAAATGAGCAAGTAAGAAGAGAGTTATCAGTAAAGTACTGCTGCTAATAGAAAGAACGGTAATAAAAAAACAGTAACTTTAGGCAAGATGCTAGTCTTTTTTTTGGTTGCTTCGGATTGCCGTTGCCTTCGCGATATTTTAATTAGCTGCTGAGTTTGGAGGTCACTCTGGTTTCTCTGAAGAAAAGCGAGAGAGAGAGACAGAGAGAGAGAGAGACAGAGAGAGAGAGAGGGAGCCTATAAATCTTGGAGTTAGGGAGTGTTTAAAATGTGGAAGTGAATAGGAAGGTTAGTGACAGAAGAAGTAATTGGTTTGGGCTTTTAAAAGGGTTTGGGAATGGTTATCTTAGTCTCGGAACTGCTCCATGAGGAGTTTGAATTTTTGTGGATTGATGGCTGGTTTTACTGCACTGTGAGACAGGACAAGTTGGGCTGAGGAGAAGCTGGTGCACGTTCACTGTTATAACCTACGGGTTATAATGATGAATTATAACTGACTTCTCCAATCAGAAAAAATGGCAACCAGTTATTACAAGATTAAATATGTGAATCCCCTAAGCTTTTTATATATCTATGGAGGATACAAGAAACCATTTCCAGGACTGTACATTAATAACTGTTAAAGCTGCAGTTTATGAGCTCATGACAGCATGACATAAAAAAAAAAAAAATAAAATAATAGTCCCATAAAGTCGCTTATGTCCTGTCTCCAAGTGAGACATTGGTGTAGTGCATATCCTAAAAGTCCATGAAGAGGGGTGTCCCTCAAGTTACTGCATTTCCTGAGTTTTGAAGTCCCTTGTACATCAACATCTTAATCCCCAATTTGAGATTGATTTTACCATAAAACAAAAAGAAAACAAAAAGCAGTTACCAGAATAAGCTGCAAAATGATTCAAATCCCACAGTACATACTATTATATATTACACTGCATTATTATATGAGATAGAAATGATGAACCAACTCACTCTGTACTCTGTACACCCACTAGTGTAACAACTGCTGCCATTTTATTTATTTATTTATTTTTTATGCACTTCCCACACCTCCCGACCAGCCACTCTTTCGGAGTGCCAGTCCCACTATTCTCCGACCTCCTGCCACCTCCACCAGTTCCACATTGCAGCCTACCTTGAGTAGCCTGGCATATCCCTCTGCCGGGATGGTCCCTCTCTTCAGGGACAAAATGGCCTCAATGTCTGACTTCGCATCTCAGGCACTGCGGGGCTGGATCCAGGCTGGCTCCAGGGCTTTGGGTGGCATGGGCCACAGTGCTCATCATCTGGTCAGTCAGGAGCATTTTCCAGCTTTTCTATGAGTCACCCACTGCAGTTCATGGCCTTGTGTGAGCATGGGGGTGTCCCATGGTGGGGGTGTACAGGGGGCATGTCGAGGCAGAACATCCCCCAAGCACGTTACCAATCTGACCACAGGTCCCCAGGCTGAACCCATCCCCCCAGGAGGGAAGCATTCAATGGACACTTATGGATCCTCTCCCTTCCAGTCTCTGCTCCTGGCACCCGGGCTTGGGCGTGAACCTGGGTTGCCAGTGTGCTGAGCAAACCCCTTTGCTCAGCACCACAGAGCTGGCCCCCTGTTGCCATTTTAAATCCAGCTTCAAGGAACAAAATTTTAAAAAATGAAAGACAACACTGAGGAACTATTCATAACCATTTCTGAAGAACTCTGAAGTTGCGGTACTCACCAGGCTCTGTGTCTCGGGCCCTAGGGAAAGAAATCCCTGAACTAAACCCTTAGTATTCCCACCCAGTGCACACTGGAAGTAAAAATCAGCTTTATTAACTGAGCAATGCACAGGTCAGGTTACCTTCACAAAGAAAAATGAATGTCAAATCATCACTTAGCTGTCTTCTCCAGAATCTTCTTCAGTGTCCATATTTTGGCGACAAACCTCTAGGTACTTCTTAACCCATGCTCTGGTGTCTGTGGTGTCTGTGAAAACATATCTCTTTCCCTGGTTTACCAGGTGCAAATTTGCAGGGAACAAAATGGAATGTTGTACTCCAGTCTCCCACAGTGTAGACTGCAGTGTTTTGAATTTTATTTGGGCACTGCCTGGTGGCATAGGATATGTCAGGGAAGAATGCAGTCACCTTCCTCTCCAGCAATACAGGTTTCTGCTGTCATGCAAGTCACAGTATTTTGTCTCTAGAGACAATGCCATCTGTTACCATCAGAATGGCTCTTGGGGCATCTCATTCTGGCTGTCTGCCACACAACATGATCCTGTAGGCTTTTTGAAAAAGCCCTGGGGCTATCTCTTCATTTCTAAATAATGATTATTTTAGGTAATCTTTGAGGAACATTAAAATGTGATCCATCTTAGAGCCCCCTGGAATGCCCAACAGTCTAATGTTTGTACTTCTGATCTGGTTTTCAAGGATTTCCATGCAGAACTTGTGATGCTGAATTTCTTTTGTGATGGCAATAGTAGTGTGTAACACCATATCCACCTAATGTTTTGAATCTGTGACCTCAGCTAGCAAGCTGTCCATGCCATTTCAACATTTGTAAGTTTAAAACATCCAGCTTTTTATTCCCTTCTGCTATAGACAATATGAGTTGGTAGAGTTTCCCACTAAGAGTCTGTAATGTTTCTTATGGGCCTCAGCCCCTCGTGCAACTTACTTTAAGGTGTGTGAGTTAGAGCTGTCCTTACATCCCGTTCCCGGACAAGTTTTACCATTTTGCAGAATACATCATTCAGTACTGATAGCTGTAGAGTAAGTGCAAAAATTAAATCTTAGAACTACTTATAACTTGGTTCAGATGCGATGTATGCAGCAATGGCAACCTGCGGCAACTTGTCAGGCTCCCAAGCAAGGCACTTGGAGGTCCCTGTAGTGACAGGAAATAGATTCATGTAGGAGATGATTTTCCTACAGATATGCCAACAAGATGATACAAGCTTAAAAATTAGATATACAGTAAAATATTAAAGATACTAAAGATGCACTTACCAAACCAGTGGGCTCAGTAACTGTAAGACCTAGAGGAAGAGGAGTTTATTCCTCAAAACATTGGCAAATAAAACAGTACTGGCACAATATGGTTTAATAAGAAATACTAAAATGAATATTCAGTGAGAGAATCTATTTCTCCAGGAGTAGATAGTTTCAGTTTGGGCTTTTTTCTAGAGCTGACTCCTCCCAGTTGTGTTTTTTCCTTTTACAGACTGGGCCACACTGCATTCATGTTTGATATTTGTAGGTATGACAATACACACCATGGTAGCTAACTACTTTGTAAAGTTCAAGCCAGATAAGTCCCAATGGGAGAATAGGATAAACCCTGGGATCATAGTGGAGTTTAGGGAACAACTGGTGGGGCTGCTTGTAGTAATCTTTTAAGGGCCTCTCCAGACAGGTGTAGTACCGGAGAACTGGAAAGTGGTCAGTCTTCAAGACAGGATCAAGGTCTGACCCTGGCAGTCACAGGCTGGTCAGCATGATATCAATGCTGTACATGGTCTTGAAAGTCATTATCAAGGACAGAGCAATGGAGCACTTGAGTGAGGACAAGTCTCTTGCCCTCTCTCAGCAAGGCTTTGTGAAGGGCTCATTATGTCATACCAACTTGCTCATGTTCTATAAGGGAGTGATCAATGACATGATATGGGCCAGGCTTACATATAGTCTATCTAGACTTCATCAAGGCCTTCAACACTGTGGCCCATGACAAGCTTCTAGACAAAGTATAGCAGTTTGGTATCTACAAGGCATATACAAGGTGGCTTGCACACTGGCTTGGAGGCAGGAAGCAGAGTGTTGTCATGGATGGTCAGGACACTGCTCAAAGTGGGGAAGGATAGTTAAAGGTATCCTTCAGGTATCAGTGCTGAAACCACTGCTGTTTAACATTTTCATCAATGATCTGGAGGTTAGGGTCTCTAGCAGGCTGTCTGAGATTGTAGATGGGGCATTCCATAAAATAGGAGTACTGATGGATACTTTGTGCATGAATTAAAGGGACACTGTCAACATGTTTTGCATCATATGTTTTCTCGTTAAAACACCACATTTCGTGATTGTTTACCTTCTCTAAAATTCATTGATGCTGCTGTTTGTTTTGTCTGTCTCCTTGCTTAGTAGAACTGAAATGCATGCTCGTGTATATTTATAAACAACTTTGTTTTGTTTCAAATCCTGAATTTATTCTTAATGAATACTTCCTGAACATTAGAAGCAACCCCAAACAGTGCAGTCACTCATGAGGCTGTAGCCACCTAAACTCCCACTGCATCATGTGCGGCTAGACAGTGTTGGAGGTGTTCCCAAGTCCAGGAAAGATGCAGTGGAAGTTGATCAAGGAATGTAAACAAATCTGTTTTTGTGTGTTAACACCAGTATGGTGGCAGTCTGTTTTTTGCTTAAAAAAAAAAGAATCAGAATCAAACTACTATCTACATCAGCAATCTTTATAAAATGTTGGCAATCATAAAATGTGTTTTAAATGAGGGGCACTTTGAGGCCTAAGTGGGTCGACACTGTCCCTTTAAAAACAAATTGAAATAGCCCCTGGTTTTTATTCTTCTCAGTTGGGACTGGGAAGGCTACCATCCTTGTCTCCAGGTGCCAGAAACTGGCCACCTACCTCCTTCCTCCTCCTGTTGATATTCCAGCAGGGTGGGTCTCTGCATCATGGGCAGGGCTTCACTGAAGCCCCATCCCACTGTCCATTTTCCACCTTTTTTTTTGCCTCTCAGGCCTATGGCAAATGTGGTCATGCATGTATGTGGAGGCACACTTGCATGCTGGAACTGCAAGTCCTGTTCTAACCACTCGGCATAATGCCAGCCTCCCATGCATCGGCACTACAAGCAGACCTCCACCTGGTGGCACCGAAGAGCCAGGATGGCCTGCCTCTCCCATCTGGGGCAGGAGAGCTGCCAGGTGGTTGCTCTTCTTTTTTCCCATCCCTTCTTCCCTCAGTTAACTCCTGGTGACCCAAGCTCTTTCCCAAACTCAGGTCGCTGAAGTGGGAGAGGTCAGGTGCTTTGCAGTGCCTCAGCCCTCTGCACCACTGGGCCAGCTCCCTGCAGTAATAATCAGTGAATTTAAAACGTGGCAACAAGTACAGATACAGCATATTCAGCCATGTTGCAGTGCAATAACTTGCAATAAGTGACAAGTAACAAAATACTGCATGACAGACTTGCTTAATTGCCATTGAATTACACTGTTCCCTGTAGTATGCTGCAGTATTTTGTGATATACTGCAGCATTACTACATTGCACTGCATGCTGGCTGAAGTTGCTATACGTTACATCATTTGAAAAACCTGAGAGATCTTTGCAGTCTGATGCAGTTGTATCCATGATTAAACTGTTTTATTCAGTTTCGCTTTGTATATAACCTGTGACTTCTTATACAACAATCTGTATTGACTTTTTAAAAATGGTATCATTGTTCTGTCTTAAGGGCTTTGAGCCTGACTCAACTGCATTTCCTGTATTTCCAGCTTATTGTAATGGCTTTTGACACTCTGCATTTGACACTGAACCTTTGTAAATGAGCACTTGTGCTCAAAGGTAATCTCTGAAGTTTCAGTAAATACATAAAATAAATAAATAGAGAGATCCAGGTACACCCATTTTATTTTTTTTTAAATGTCCAGCTCCAACTATTCAACTAACTATTCTGCCTGCCCTAAGGCCAGCCCCTCCAAATTGTCAGAATAAGCACAGCCCTGCAGCTTTATCATGTATGTGGGTATCTTAGCTTGGGCTCTACAACTACCCTGCTCTAACCTCCAACTGCTGCATTGTATTATTTACACTGTACCTGTTACTTCAATATTGTATGTACTTTTCATGCATTATGTACTCCATTACTGTGTTCTGGTACTCGCTATTCAATGTTGTACTTAAAATGTCCCTGTACTCTGCCATATCCCCAGGACACATCTGGAATTGAGCAGTGTTCTGCTCAGTATGCTTTACTGGTAAAACTTTTAAATAAATAAATAAAACACAACTAATTTCTCTCAGCAAAATGTGACATGCAACACCACAGCACGTTCCACTGCTGCCATGTAGATGTTTATCTAATTACACTTCAATAACGTTATTTCAAACAATGCCAGTGGTGTTGCCTTTATCAGTAAAGACATTCTCGCCCCAATTTTAAATGCCTATAAAAGTTCTGATTCATTCAAAAACATTTTTTGTGTGCAACCTGTGACATCCCAGCAAGTAAATTTTTTTACATGCCCCACAAAACTTCATCAAAAGCATCTAACTTTTTTAGTGGGGTATTTTCTTTTGGGATGGGGTTTTTAAAAGTGCTCTGGGACTTTGGTAAGTGAGGCACCCTAGCAATGCTTTTGTGACTTAAACAGCTTTTTGGCATCATTGTTACATGCTTAACACTGTGGTGTCTACTGTTATATGCACAGTATTGTTTGGTGTCCACTGTTGCACACATAACACTGAAGAGGATTTTTTTCAAGTCTCTGTTAGGGAGTTATTTAACAACATGGTCTCTTGTTCATTCTTGGGTCACAGTGTCTTGAAATGTTTCGTAAAATAAGGTAAATTAAAGTTTTTTTAACTTAAACATTCTGTGGTCTCCAGTCTTACACGTGCAGTGCTATGGTGTCCACTGTTACACGCACAATGTTGAAGATGCTATTTCTCAAGTCTATGTTAGGGAGTTATCTCACAACATGATCCCCTTTTCACTCTTGTGTCACAGTGTCTCAAAAAGCTTAAAGGTCCCACCATCTTGCACCCTTCTTTCTTTTTATTCACATATGCCAAAAACAACTTTGATTTACTTGTAGCATTTCTGGAAATATCCTCCTCCTCTTTTTCTGCATTTTGCTGTCTTAATTACAGTTTTACATTCCTTAGCTACGAATAAATAGCATTCCCACAATTATTTTTCTCAGTGTCTTTTGCTCTTTTGTGCAACCTCCTTTTTTGCCTAATTTTTGCATAACTTTCCTGATTAACCATATTGGTATCCTCCCATTCTTGTTATATTTTTTTCTTTATGGTACTAATTTACTTTCCAAATCCTTTATTTCACTCTCTATTATCTTCCCTATATCATTGACATTTGTGTTAATCATTTTCTCTTTGCATCTCCAGTTTTCCAAATCCATCTTTACTGATTTAAAGTCTCCCCTTTTGTAATACAGGAGCTGTATTTAGTTATTCCTTTATCCTTCCTATTATATTTCTCTACTGTAAATGTAATGGTTCATGAGTTCTACAGTGTTTAATATTGTCTCCCAAATCACTCAATACAACATCAAGAATGTTGTTGCCCCAAATTGGTTCCCTAACATGTTGCTCTAAGTTAAAGTTTAAAATATTTACAGCTAACCAGTTATTCTGTGCGCTACCTCCATCACCATTCTCCCAGTTTGTTCCTGGTAAGTTTAAATTCTCAAATAGTATAATGTTGTTCTTATCCATGAAATGGTCCAGGTCACTTATTAGAGTTTCATCAATAGATTCTAATTGTCCTGGTGGTCTGTGACAAATGCCCATTATAATTTAGTCTTGGTTGTTGGATCCTACCCTGATCTAGATAATCTCATTATTCCAGCCATATTCAAGAACTAGGTATTCCCAACACATTCTAAAATTTGCTTCCCAGCCACATTTTAAAATGGTGCTTTGCCACCTCATTCCAAACTTGTGTGTCACTTCCACATTCCAAAATTGCCCATCTTCATCACATTCTGAAAATGAGCATCAACACCATTTTCCAAAAATTCCACATCCCAACCACATTTTAAAAATGAATGTCCCTGCCACATTCTGAAATTGTGTGTGTCACAAACCCACTCAGCAGGTCAGGCCCTCTGCTCTTACAGTGCCAACCTCCGAGCGCAGTCTTGTGAACAGGAAACAGAAACAAGGTAACCCTCTTGTTAGTTTTGTGGGTTCGAATCAACCTTTGGTCTCAAGTGCTGGAGGGATTCAAACTGTGAACCTCTTGCTAGTGTACCCAATGTATAGGTTCAGACAATTCTGCTCTTGGGGGGCAGATATATTTCGTCTATGGGCACCTAATCAGGTGTACAAAATGAACCCTTAAAACTCTATGAAAAGACCTCAGACAAACTTTTAACTTTTTCCCAGTTTGGTAAAACCAGAAAACTTTGCACAGTGTCAGCTTTAACCATATATGCTTCACTTGTCAAATAAACAATTTCAAAGGCACACCAACTAGTCTCTTAAAAATGAGATGTTTACTTAAAAATAGATAAAAAAGTAAAATGTAAATACAGAACAATATATCACAAAATGTACACTCACTTTAAAAGAATAAGGTTTAAAAGTGCAATTTTCTACCAACCATACACTTAGACGTATCTAATGTATTCTTCTGATCTTACAGTGCTAAAAGATGTTGTAGCTTCAGAGTCAAAACATGTGTGTCTAAAGGTCAGTTACAGCATAATTAAAACACTGTCTTGACCCTGCCTTCTCCATGATGTCACCCAGCTCCTCCTCTGTTTATTAAAAATTATACAATCAGGATGCCTTGTGTCAGGAGGTACATTAATAGGTGACATCAGCAAAAAAAAAAACTTGTTTCCTCATTTGACTTCCCAAGTAAGTCTGAAATTTTCCAGGTTCTTTCTTTCATCAAT
Source organism: Neoceratodus forsteri (assembly GCA_016271365.2). NCBI lineage: Eukaryota > Metazoa > Chordata > Ceratodontiformes > Ceratodontidae > Neoceratodus > Neoceratodus forsteri. The sequence continues at coordinate 1,753,663,231 of CM057455.1, read as the reverse complement.
TTGCTGCATTCTGCTCTTCACAGACATCAAAGAAGCATTTATGACTTTGCACCAAAGTGACATAACCTGCATTCTTCCTCTAAACATCATAAAAGTTTATGATTTTCCAGCCTAGCAGCTGGCAGCTACAATTAAGCTAGATAAACAGGAGATCCTTAATTTAAGTCTCTTCTAGCCTGTAATTATCTCCTGGCTTTTATCTTTTAGCTGAAACAGCATGTCTCATGAGAGACACTCAATAACACATTTTTATATTACAAAAAGCATAGATTAATCAGAACCAGCTGTCCAAGCATCACAGTGTGTACAAGGTGCATTCTAAAATTGCACATCCTTTCTACATCCTGTAATTGTGTATCCCCACCACATGCTGAAAATATGCATCCATGTCACATTACAAAATTGCATATCCCTGTCGCATTCCACAACTATGTGCCTCCCACATTTTGAAATTGTGTATCTCTGCCACAGTCTAAAAATTGATGACACTGCCACATTCTGAATTTCAGCCCTGCTGTCTCATTCCAAAATTGTGTGTCCCAGCTACTTTCTGAGATTGTGTCATTGCTGCATTCCACAGTTGCAACCTGGTGGCATTTTGAAATCTAATCCCTGCAATATTCTATAAATTGTACACAAGTTTGACATTCTAAAGCCATGTTTGCCACTGCAGTCCAACCCTCCCCTCCTCCTGTCACACTCTTCAGTATCTTGCATCTGCACATGATCGAAATTCATACCCTGTACCCACTCAGTGTCAGCTTTCCTTTTTCAAATGTTTACTACAACTGCAGTTTTATGTAACATGGGATAAATAAGTACTATAAGGTGGCTAGCAGTGAGGACTAGGCTGTGAGTTTTGGTTGAGGCATCATCAGTAGCTCTGCTCTGAAACTGACTTTTTTCAACAGGCAGTGAAATCAGGGTTATAAAATGACTTGCAACTCTCATTTTTGGCATGAGGCTAATTGGAGATATGCTGGTCCAAATGATGAATTAATTGGTACTAGAAATTTTAGCAGGACTCCTTCTTTAATGTTATTACTTTTAATAAAATTTGAAGATGTGTTCTATAATACCAATTTATACATTTTTTATTCATATTTTGTGAACCAGGAAAGGTGGACAAGACAATACTGCTTATTGTCAGCCTTGTCTGGGGGGATGCAAATGCAAAACAACTGAAATTGAGCCAGATTAAGCTGTTTGTGGTATTTAGCATATGAGGGAATTTTTGCCTGGACTCCAGGGAAATTTCCGTATTCTTTGGAGGGGTGGCACTGTTCAGCTGTCTTGCTGGAGCAAGATGGCTGACCCGGTGGAGGCACAGAAGGAGGAGGAAGAGGAGGAGGAGGAGGAGGAGGGGAGCCTTCCCCTGCATTCCCCATGGCATTTTTTGATGGTATTTTCAGTCAAGCTGCAGAAAACACAGAAAATGTACCTATGAGGATGGATGACTTGCAAGCTCATCATGGTATGACAAGCAGAGTTCAGTCCCAGAATGATGCACCTATGGTTTCAAGCCAATCAGAAGTATCCCAGTTCAGGATCATTTTGGGGTTCAGTTTGATGGCTGACAAGTCAGAATGGAGGGCTTTATTGTTGAAAAACTGTTGGCAGAGGAAGTAGCCACTTTAGCATCTCTGAGTCATGTATCTGGTACTGCTTCAGCAAACATGGGTCAAAAGCTGGTTTGAGAGTATCTCTTTAGGTTGGGAGATGAGGAAGTGAGGTAGCTAATGCTCCCTTGGATGTTCTGAAAGGGAGAGTGACTGCACAACCTCTGCCCCACTTGTCTTGGTCAGTGGAGAAGGCTTTGCTCTCTGCTTGGTGGAAGAAGACTGAAGAGGGTCATTGATTTGCTGAGGCTGCCCCTACTGCAGTAAAAATCATGAGCCCAAATTGGAAGGCAAGCTCCTGTTCTGCAACAAGCTCACTGGCAGGGGGTCACAAAAAACAAATTGGAGCTACATTTACACAACCCAGCAAGTGACTTTTGGGGCATTCTCCTGCAGTGGGAAGGAAACAGCTCTTGGTAATAGTATTGACTTGCTTATCTCATCTGGGACAGTCAAGTACTGTTATGAAAACTGGGGCACATTTCCAAAACACCACTATTTCTACTGTTAGACAAAGGGGGAGTTTGGAGGACAGTCTGACATTTAATACTGACTGTCTCTGTGGCGTGGAACACCTGGTCTGGGGATCTTCCTGTATTTTCTATGCAGCAATTGCATGAAAACTTAATGGCATTGGCTTAAACATTTTCTGGGATATGGGGGCACAAAAGGTTGTTTCAAATAATGCTACTACTCTGCCTCCTTTACCTCTTCGGCAGCATTCAGGTTGGCAGAATAAAGAAAGAACTGGTACTGTTTCAATAAGAACTCTGGAGAAACCTGGTGCAGCTGGAGGGGGTCCTTTGAACATTTTCAGACATTTTTCAGGTGTTCCAGAACCAGACCAATGGCGAAATACTGTTCTCCTCTGCTATATGGGGGGGGGGAGGCAAATACCCACCTAGTAGAACTTTTGTTATGTAGACACTTGTTAAAGAATTTACTGTATGGGGTTTGCTGCCTCTGACCTGTAAGCATTTATTAATGTGGCTAAAGGGGAATTACATGATGTTAGAGTCAAACAACCTCAGACAGATTTTGGGCTCAGTATGCCAACTTGAAAATTACTCCCATACTAAGGTGCATACTAAGGTGTAAGGAGCTAAGAAGGTGGTAAGATGATGTGTGCTCCTACTACATTACCCGTAATGAGACAAGTGGTTTCCATCTAAAATGTATTTGTCTAGTCTTTTCAATTGCTGTTTGCCTTTATTGATAATGACCTCCAGTTGCAGTCTATTCCAAAACCTTCCTTTTATTTGTATTTCATTTTTTTGGTCTTATTCGTAGTGGGTAGCCCTTGTGCCCATATCATCATTTTTTGAAAGGCAGTTCTAATTCATTAAAAAGGTAGTTGTCCTGCATTATGTCATAGCATAATAGCAGATCTCCCAGACTCTTCTTGTTTTTAGTGACATAAGGTTTAATTTCAGTCGTTGGTCATTATATGTTTCCCTTCTAGATTATAAATAATTTTTGTTGCCTACCTTTGTATTTTTTCTATTCTGTCAGAACATCCCTTTGTTATTGGACCCCAAACAGGGCTACAGTAGTAGAGTAAGGGTCTGATGTATGATCTTTATAGTGGAATTATTACCCATTCATCTCTACTTCTGAAGTTTGGCTTAATAGTCCAGGGTACTTGTTTGACCTTTGCTATTTGAGCATTACTGTGTGCGTCATAAGCCAGTTTATTTGTGATAGTTATTCCTAGGTCTTTTTCCTCATTTGATATTCTAAGCAGTAGTCCATTTAGGAGATAGGTTCCTTCCTTATTTTGGCTTCCTAAATGTATCACACATCACTTGTCTCTGTTAAAGCTCATCCCCCTAGAGTCAGCCCATTCAACTATGTTGTTTAAATCTGTTTGAAAATTCACCCTGTCTCCATCATTGCTGACTATACTGCAAATTTAGTGTCTTCTGCATATTTACTCAGCCAGCTAGTTGTATTTTGCCCCATAGTTGATATAAATATATGGAAGAACAGGGGACCCAGGACCGAGCCCTGGGGCAGAATAGTATCCGTTTATAAACACCCTCTGTGTTCTATTGCCCAGTTAATCTGAAATCCATCCCACAATTCTATGATCTATTCTCTTATCTATCAGACTTTGCATAATATCTCTGTGAGGTACTTTGTCAAAAGCCTTTAAAAAATCCATCCAATCAATTTGCTTTCCTTTATCGATTGCTGCTGATACGTTTTCCTAAAAACACGAAAGATTTGTCACACACGATCGACCTGACACAGGGCCATGCTGCTCCATATCCCTCAATCCATTTTTTTCTAAATGCACACTTATGATAGCCTTGAGAGTGGACTCAATGATCTTCTCTGGGGCAGATGTCAGACTAATTGGCCTACAGTTTGCATAATCAGCTTTACTACCTTTTTTTCATATATACTTTGTGGTATTTTCCAGTTTCTCTCCCCCCCCGAGGCCATGGCATACACAAGCATGTGCTCGCATGGAGGTGCACGCACACCCAGGATCCAGTGGCCCATTCCACTCCTACTTAGACTCACGTTACTACTCCTGACCACCTGCGCATCCCACCGGATCTCCGTTCAGTGCATGCAGGACTATGGAGGAGTGGGCATCCACCCCTCTGGAGGGGAGATCTGCAGGTTGTGGCTCAATCCCACTCCAATCCCCCCGAGCTGGCTCCCCGGTGACATGAGGTTGTTCCCAAACCTGAGTCTCCAGCGTAGCACAAGGTAAGGTGCCAGCGCCTCAGCCCTCAGCATCACTGGGCCGGCTTTTACTACCCTTTTTGTGAATTGAAACATGGAAACATAGACTTTGATGGCAGGTAAGGACTGCCTGGCCCAATCAATCAATCAATCAATCAATTCTTTATTTATAAAATGCTATTCCAGAAGATTATAGCATTGTACAGTAATAAACAAACGACATTCAAAAAAAATATGTTTCATAAAAAGCGTATTGAAACACAATACTAAAAAGCAGAACTTTAAATATCAAACTTTTTAATAATCAGAAAATGCTGACTTAAACAAATAGGTTTTTAAAGCCAATTTAAAGGCCTTGATGGATGGACACTTTCTAACCCAACAAGGTAGAGAATTCCACAGAGTTGGGGCTGCAAAAGCAAATGATCTAGCTCCCGCAGTTGTCAAACGCCCCAGTCTGCCCAATTGGTATCACAGTCACGGATAACAATTCCAGAGGTACTTCTTTATCATTTAGCACTTTCATAAACATTAATCTAAGTGAAGTGGCTATATGTGATGCTAAGAGTTTTAACAACTGTGGTGATATATTATCTGGCCCTGCTGAATAAGTTGATTTAAGTTTGTTTATTTTCTTCTGTAATACATTCAGTGCTGATTTCAATCTCATTCATGTTCACAACTGGTAAATCACCAGAATAAGGTGTTTTTTTTTGGGGAATACAGACCTGAAGTCTGAATTAAATATATTTGCAATAGCTTGAGGTTCCATAATGTTTTTTTTTCTGATACGATCAAGCATAACCCCAAGTTTGAGCTACAAAGTGAATTTATATATCCATAAAAACTTTTCATGTTGTCTTTATTTGCAGTGCTAGCTATCCCTATCTTCATATTTTGTTTATTTTTTCAAATAATTTATTTTCTTTTTTTGCATTGTAACCATTTACCTTTGGATTTACTTTTGTTGAATTGGTTGTAGATTTTGCATTTTTTTTCTTTAGTAATTTATTTAGTCCTTTTATTAACCATTTAGGTTTTATGCCTCCGCTATTGTATTTCCTTTTGTATGTGTCTATCACATATTTCAAATATTTTCCTTTTTATTGTTTCCCACATTTCTGTAGTGGTTTTGTTCTGGAGTGTCAATACCCAGTTGATTTTTTTAAAGTCTTCATGGATAAGGGCATGATTAGCTATTTCAAAATTATACATTCCTCTACAATCCTTTGTAACTGGGATACATCCATGAAAGGAGAAAAGGACACTGTTATGATCACTATTCCCTAGTGGTTCATGGATTTTACAGCTTGTGACATTTTTGTTATTTGTGCTTAAAACTACATCCAATTTAGAAAATGGGCTCGGAAAATAAAAGAATCCGTTTGGCTGAAACATCAAATAGAGATTCATTTATTTTCTGATAGAGCCCTGTTAAAAGCAAGTGACAGTTTGTGCCCCATAACATACAGCTTTATTGGGCATCCTGAATGTCCAAACTTGCCAGTTGACATTTTATTTCACTCGCTAAGTGAGTCGTAAAGTGTCGGTTGAGCTATTCTCCCCCTTTGTCCCATGACAAACACAGCGAATAAAGAATAAACAAGTAAACCAGCATCTCTCAGAAACAAATGCAGCTGAGCTGAGAAAGTGTAAACCGCATTCACAGATGCTGCCGCATACAGAGGTAGCTCCGGCACAGCTACAGTGCATGAGACCAGTGGTACTTTCTTCATTTTCCATACAGCAGATGGACATGCATCTGCGATATAGAAAACTAACAAAGTACCGTTCCTCTCATGGCCACTAATGATATCAGCCATTTTCAGGAACCTGCCCTGTGCACAACATGACACATCTTTAGAACAAAATCAAACCACATCCTTTTCATTTCCATACTAGGACGACTTTCCAGTCTCACCAGCAGCCTGAAAAATGCCTTCTTGATCATGCTCACCCTCCCAAATGTGCACATCACTTTAGGCTGTGCTTTCTACCGATCTCACTCTCCATTGTGTTGTGATCGTTATGGCAACAGCCAGTGGATAAAAAAAACTTCCATTGCCATGGGGGGGGGGGAGTAAACAAAGTGAAAATTAAAAATCAAGGAACTTAAACACACACAGCATAACATGGGGGGTATTAACAGACCACTATAGAGGATGTATAAGTGAATATAACCATTTTTTCCCTTCAAACTATGGAGCATCCAGTAGTACAAAACTCCGTAGCCCATGCAGGTGAAGGACCTATTTTATTGCAGAACTGATATAAAACTGGCATTAAACTTACTGTTTATTAACACTTTTTTTAATAATTTTTTTTTTACTGTTGCCATTTTCTAAGTGCAATAATACCCTCCAGGGTGGGCTTTATTGGGAAATACTGGACCTTCCAGGGGCTATAAGGTCCTCCAGCTGTGGCATCGGGCCTCATTACACCCCTGGGTGGTCCAGTATTTCCCAATAAAGTCTACCCTGTCAGGTATTATTGGTTACATATTCTCTCCTCTGATAGGTACATTAATATATTGTTTAAGTCCCATCTGTTCAATTGTTCTTAAGAAGGCCTTACTGTGGAAATTTGTTGCCTCTAGTTTGTCCCATAAAATATCACTAAAATTTAAACTTCCCAAGAACACCACTCTTCCCAACTTGCACGCTTTCTCCAGCTCGTCATTATAGTTTGTAGTTTATATTCAGGGGTCTGTAACACAATTCTGTTATAATGTTGTTCTCTTTTCCTAACTCTATTTTGATCCAGAGAGATTCGGTTATGGCGCCCTCCTTTTTTAATTTTTCATTGATATTTGAGGATCATATTTCATTTGATATATATGCTGCCACTCCTCCTCCTTTCTTCTTTTTCCTGTCTAGGTGGTATAGATGGTAACCTTGTATATCCCTGCCAAAAATGTCATTTTCAGAGCACCATGTTTCTGTTATAAATGCCATATTGATTTTATTTTCTGGATTGAGTAGTCTTTCCAACTCTTCCTTTTAATTTTGCAAACTTCTTTCATTTGCCAGATAGCAATTTATTTATTTTTTTCTTGTTTTTCTGTTATTATTTGTTTTGTCAAAATATTGGATCTGTTGCTACTTTATTTACCATATCAGTCCCCCCCCCCTTGGAGTTAGTTTAAATGTTCCCATGGCAGTTTACTATTAATAATACTTGCTAGCGTATTTGTTCCAATACCACTAAGATGCAATCCGTCTTTTGTGTATAAGTGTTTCTTTTGATAAAAGATTTCCCAGATGTCAATGAAAACCACACCTTTGCCCATGCGTCTATTTTGCAATCGAGCATTAATTTGCTGGACAGTATTATTTTCTTCACAGTGATCTCCTTCTGACCTCCCTGCTCAGCTCCTCATCTACCCAACATTTTATGCATACATCTAGCAGTTCTTGTACAACTAGCACTTCTCACCTCCCTTCCCTTTCTCTCTCTGTGCTCATACTTCTGGTCATGTTAACCTTCCCCTCTTCCTAGTCACCCTCCCACTCTCTATATCTCGTCTATTACTCCTTCCTTGTGTACATGTCATTACTCTGTCTAGGTGTCACCCTCAATTATGTTTGCATAGTTGCTCACTCTGTATGTGCTGCTGATGTTACTGCCATTTCTCTGTATGTACCAGTCTTGCAATAAGTACAATTGATTCTGTACTATCCTACCCAGGACCATCTTGCAAATGAGCTTGCTCAAGGATGATTTGCCTGATTAAATGAAGTTTGATTGATTGATTGACTTAAGCAGTGGTAGTAGTCCTGAAATCACTGGCTTTTGTCCATTACTCTTAATGATGTTAGTCAGGTCCATAATATCATCCGCTATGTCTTTTTCATGGTCTTTTCCCAAGTTGTTAATCTCCACATGTATCACAACTGTTTGATTACTTGCCTCTTTGTCAATAACATTTAGCAGTATCCTCTTAATATCTTTGGTTTTTGCCCTTGGTAAGCAGTTAACCTCCCTATTAGTTTTATCTGTCCCACTGATTAGGCTGTCTGTTCTACGCAGTATTGAATCCCCTATGACAAGTACCTTATTGCTTACAGCATCATTATTTGTGTTAGTGAGACATAGCTGTCAGATAACATTATTTCAGTGTTCCCCAACGCTTTTTTCCTTTATTTCTGGGCATTTTATCAATTAATTTCCAGTCTATATCATCTGTTCCTGATATATATGCAGTATTTATTTTTTATTTATTTATTGAATTTTGGTAACCTGGTAGGCCCTCTGATACAAGACAGTCCCTTTTTCAAGGGCAACCCGGGAAGTACGATACATTGATAGTGCATTCATTGACACAAGAGGTTAGATAAGGAGTAGTTATACAGTAAGAGAGTACATCAGTTACGTTCAGCTATGCAAAATAAACAATGTAAAGCACAGCCAACAAAACCTTACATACAGACATTATTTACAGTATTTTTTTTTGGAGATTAGGAGATAGAGAGAATGGAAAGGTAAGCTAGGAGAATCATGCAAGGAGTGAACAGAGGTTAGGAGTCAGTGGAAGCAGGAGCAAGGTTAGGCAGTTAGGTGAGATAATAGCAAACTTTGAAATTGAGAGAGGGAGGTTCAGGCCAGTATAGAAGATGGTAGAGAGTTCCAGCAGGACACAGCAGAAAATGCAAATGATCTCTGAGCTGTGGAGAGTTGTAAGTTTGTCACTGAGAGAAGGGGCAAGGAGATAGATCTGAGGGCACATCGGGGGAGATGATGTTGAACAATGTCAGCAAGGCAAGGAGGAGTGAAGTGATGGACAAGCTTATGTATAAAGCTTAGTGTGGCAGAGTGTAATTTTAATTAATAGGGTAGCCATCCCAGGGCAGATAGGACATTGCAGTGATGGTGCCGAGCATTGGCCCTGAGACCAAATCTGCCAACTCTATGGTAGCAGAGAGTAGTAATGGAGCACCATACATGAGGAGGGGCAGGAGGGTGGCAACCACAATCTTGCAGCAGGAGGTTAATGTAAGGAAGGGATGGATGTGGTAGAGGACACCAATTTTTTGGTTTATAGTTTATATTTGGCACACTTCCCTCAGTCTCTTGCTCACTGCTATCCAACAGGAATATCTTTTTCTCTTATCTTTAGGTGCTATGTCTATAGTTTACAACAGGCTCCCCCTTGCCTGTTCTTTCAAAGAGTTAACCTCATTTAGCAATTGCCACGTATCAATACATTTTTGACATATGAAGTTTATGATATATGGGTATGGTATGTTTGTGGTATAGATAAGACAACTGCAGCATCTTTTAATAGTGCCATCATTACGTAATATTGTCAGGAAATCATTGAAAGGATTATAATCATCCATACTGACTTTAGACTTTCCCTGCTTACACTTTAGCCAGAGTGATTAACTGTTTAGTATTGCACAACTAAATCCTTGATATGTACATGGCTGCCAAACAGTTTATAAGATCTGCCACTTACTTTCTTGTATTTTCTCAGTATATTGTCATGCTCCAGTCCCCTGGTCCATGCAGGACATGCAAGACAAGTGCTGACAGGTGAGCTTCCACGCACTCATCTGCTTGAGCTCACTCCACTCACTCTGGATGTCCTTTATATAGTCAGTGACCTGGATGTGACCCTCTGAGGTCACATGACTGTGCTGCCAAGGTTTACTCAAAAATTATGTAATAAATTTGTTTAGCTTAAAATTTAGTGCATTTTATCAACACAGTGGTTCACACTACCCCACAGAAGTCACAAAAGAAATTAATTGTAATCTCCTGGTGGTCTGTGGATACAGTGGACTACAAAATCAGTCTCCCCACTTCCTGTTTCCTGTCTGGTTTCCTAGCAACACCCCAGGTCATACACACACTTCCTGAGAAAAATGAGTAAATAAGAATTTTTTTTTTGAGGTTTTATTACAGAAGGTACTGTCACACAGCTTTTTTTTGCAAGTTTCAGATCCCCTTTGGGCTTCTTACATGGCTATACCTTTAACAAAACCAGCTGTTGAGGTAGTAACTGTTCTGTTTTGAAATGAAGGTATCAGTGTTTCGATCATGACATATTGGCTTAAGCAAAGGCATGAGGTGTTAGATATCCCTTCCCACATTTTAGATCAGGAGAAAGTATAAACTGGTGGTTGGAAATTTTGGGTTCAACTTAAATATGGGAGTTCTGGATTAGTTCATTTTAACAACAGTTTCTTTATTGACGGGATCAAGGTATTTATCAGGAACAACCATAGGCTTGCTTTAAAAGTGGCTCAGTGACACATTTAAGCTCTGCTTGTGAGCAACAAAGATGTGGGCTCTGTTTGGCTTATAGCCATGATAACAACTGTCCTAACCCGTTCTGATGTAATCTTTGTGAAGTACATGGGCATGCATTTAAGAATTGTCCATGGGCCTCTCACAGTAAGGATTATGGCCTGGATCAGGATTATTTAATTAATATGGTTCAGCAGTCTAGGTTCCCATGTAGGCATAATGTTACCTCTAGCAGAGTTTCTAATAAACCACAGGAGTCAGCACATCCCATCACAGGATCCTCTGTTTCAGAGGCAGAGGTGCGAAGTGGTCCATCTCATGTTACTATAGAGGTTCTTCCAGGTGAGGGGGAAGTTAATGTTTTGGACCCTCAGTCGGGTGGTCCTGCCGAGGTTTCTGACATCCAAGATTCACTGCCTTCAGGCTCTGAGGCTGGGGTTATCTTTGATCCCTCCAGTATGCCCCCCCCACCTGTAGCACAGGAAGAAGATCCTAGCCTTTCTCAGACAGATATGGCAGAGATGACTACTGTGCAGAAGAAGAAGAGAGGGCGAGAACAGAAGTCAAAATCTGTGACAACTACAGTAAATGACCTTTTTTAACAGATATGGGGTTCTTAACAAGGGGAAAATATATGTGTGTGGGGGGGGGCACGGTGCCTCTCAGCATGAGATTTCCTCAGATATAGATGATTCACAGGGTGAGGCCTCTTCAGCTAAAAAGAAAAGGGGTATATCCAGGTCTAAGTCTCTAAGAGTGCTGGGTAGTTCATTATAATGGACTGTGATTATCTCTTTACTTCTTTATGGGGTCCCTAACTGTGACAACTTTGAATGTTAACAGCATGAAATCACACAGGGAAACTTTATTGACTATGTCTATTCTCCAACAGTCTATTGGCAATATTTTTCTTCTGCAAGACACTAGGCTTAAAACAAAATTTGAAGAGCCTCATGCTAAATCCTTATGGGCATGTGGACCCTCTTTTTGGTCTCTGGGTCTTGACCTCTGTAATGGCACAGGTGTACTTCTTCACGGACCCTGACTGGCATGTAACTAAATTAGTAGATATTTCACCTGGGCAACACTTACAATTGATGTAATCAAAGAGGATAAGTCTTTTCAGGTTTTTTGTGTGTATGCCCCTCAGACTAAAGTCTTAAGAATTGATCTATTTAAAGAAATTCAGCCATATTTACATACTGCTAAAATTGTGGTGCTGGGAGGTGATTTCAATTGCCCTTTTCCAGAGATAGTTGGTAGATGGCTAGATTAAAAAATATGTTGTGATTCTGATCTTTTTCAAGATATGGTCACTACAGCTGGCTTACAAGATATGTATCAGAAGATTTATAGTATGGGTGGTCTTACCTTTTATAAGGGTACTGTTTCTTATAGGACTGATTATATTTTTGTTTCCAATTTGTTGGTGATATCAGGTGCTGCAACCAGGGCAGTTGAAACAACAGACAACTTGACATTGATAGGGTCTTTCTCCCCCTCAGTGACAGCTTCATCATGAAAGGGGGTATGGGAATGAATCCTTCTCTACTGTCAAATTTTAAGATTCATGCCAAGTGGCTTTCATTTTGGGAAGCAAGACTCTCGGTTCAAGAAGCCTATAATTCCTGGTCCTTATAGTGAGAAGACATGAAACATGACCTTAAATATTTTTTTTCTCATGCTTCCTCTTGGCAGGCTGTAACAGACTACAAAAAATACTTAAGCCTGCATAACCACTTGCATAACCTCATTGATCTGACCAGTAGAAAGCCAGGTGATTATTCCAAACAAATACAGAGAATTAAGAAAGCCATGGCAGCTCTACAATACAATAGAGCTCTTTTCTTAAGAAAAGAATTACAATATGGCACACAAGTCACAACAGACCTTTCAAGGGTTGTAAAGAGAGGGTAGATTCAGCATTTTTATAAATTTATGGTCAGTAGATGGAAATTTGGTTTCCACCACATAATATTTACTGAGGGTTACACAAGAGTTTATATCTCATTTGTAGACTATGGACTGAGTTTCTGATGTTTCAGATTTTTTTAAACATGTTACAGTTTCAAAATTAGGGGATGAAGGTTTGAAAGCTTTAAAGAGCAATTGACACCACTTCTGCTACATTGCAGAATTAGAGCAAGCATATCCCCAGGAAATCTCATGCCAAAAACTAATTTCTATGTTACTTCATTATAAAGGTATGAGCTATTTTGCAACACTGGTTTCACTACCTGTTCAAAAAGCCTGTGTCAGTGAAGAGCTGCTGTTGATATCATCTCAGGAACTCACAGGCTAGTACTCCCTGTCAGCAAGCTTTTAGGACCTGTGTCTCCAAAGTTCCAAAGATCATGTGCAATGGTTTTCCCAAGTAAAACAGGCAGCACCATTCAATGGCATGGGGTCAATACTGCGCATGGCAGAATGTCATGGGAAGTCATCACGTTGCATGATTTAAGGAAATATTTTTTTCTGTGGGGGTGCCACACCCCACACCCCCATTATGGGGGGGGGCTGTGCCACCCAGACCACCCACTCAGGATTCTAACTCTCGGGTGGTCCAACACGGAGAGTGCACAGGTCCAGAGTTCGCGCATAATGCTTTACGCTATTAAGCATATGACATTATAACCCGGTACACTATTTCAATAAACATTGCTTTAAAAAACTATGTGTGTTAGGTTTTGTAACAAAACTGACAACATTTTGGGGGGTGCCTGTTTGTTGAGGTCCTTTTTTCCCAGGGCTGCTGGATGCTGGATCATAGCACACTGTTGTGAAGTTTGCAGACTGAATAAGTTTCTGATGTGGTGAAAGGCTGAGATCATTCACACCTATCATTCAATTGAGGTGATTTCTAAGGATGGCACTTTAAAACAATGATTCAGTCTCCTTGTCAATGGGTGTGGGAGAGGTAATGCTGTTCTAAAACCTTACTAGGAGTTTCTAATTTAGCCAGCCCAATATTTTCTCCCTATCAGGCTGTTTTGACCTACATTCAGGCTCATCTATGTTCTACTCTAAATTAAACTAATCATTTTACCAGTGCTAACATGTCCACCCCTAGTAGGAATTAACACACATAAGGTCCCTATTAAAACTTATTGTAAAGCAGACACTGACAAACAGCTGTGAAGTTACCAACATTACAATACTAGCAGCAATACAACGTCCTAACAGGCACAGTAGAGTAGCACTCCAAATGGCATTAGCAGCCTGGAGGCATGCTGACTCAGCATTCAGCAACCCTGGAGCCACTAAATGTAGGTCAAAACAGTTTGACAGGTAGAACACATTGGGCTGGCTAAATTAGAAACCCCTAGCAAGGTTTTAAAACAGCATTGCCTCTCCCACCCCCATTGGCATGGAGATGGAATAATTGTTATAAAGTGCTATCCTTAGAAATCGCCTTAATTGAATGATAGGTATGAATGAACTCAGCCTTTCACCACATCAGAAAATTATTCAGTCTGCAAACCTCACAACAGTGTGCTATGACCCAGCATCCAGCAACCCTGGAAAAAAAGTCCAATACAAAAAGGCACCCCGCAAAAAATTGTCAGCTTTGTTACAAAATCTGAAACACACATAGCTTCTAAAGCAGTGTTTATTGAATGGTGCTGCCTGTTTTATTTGTGAAAACCATTGCACATAATCTTTACAACTTTGGAGAAACATGTCATATAAACTTGCTGACAGGGAGTACTGGACGGTAAGTTCCTGGGATGACATCATCATCAGCTCTTCACTGACATGGGCTGTTTTGAAGAGGTAGTGAAATCAGGGTTACAAAATAGCTCGTAACTTTACAAGGAAGTAATGCAGAAATCTAGTTTTTGGTATGAGATTTACTCGGGGTGTGCTTATTCTAATTCTGCAATGTAGCACTTTTGGACAGAGTGGTGTCAGTTGCTCTTTAACTGCTCTTATTTCTACTTTAGAAGTTGTAGGAGTCTTTAAAACCCTAAGATGTAATTCATCCCCAGGGTGTGATGTCTACCCATCAGATCTCTCCTCAATAATTGGAGACCTATATGCCTTTAAATGTAGATCAAAAGATTCTTTCTCTAAGATCCTGATTAAATGTCTTTAAAAAGCAGCTCAGGTGGTGATTTCCCCCCATCAAGCATATGCAATTCTGGGTAGGTTGATTCAGGATCATTTGATTCAATTACAGGAAATACTTGCTAGAAGATTTTCAGACTCCTTTTCTGGGTTTTTGATTTCTTTAGACCAGAAGTTGGCATTTGATAAGATAGCTCATGAGTATCTTTTTTTGGTTTTGGATAAATACGGTATACTTGATAGTTTTAGTAAATGGATAAAAAATACCTATAGATTACCTTATGTATGTCCCATAGTAAATAGCTGGAATGGGGGCAGGATTAGGATTTATAAAGGGGTGCGGCAGGGATGTCCCTTAAGTCTACTATTATATGTGTAACCCCCTTGCAAATGGGGGTTCCTAGAAATGCCAGTCTGGGTTTACCTTAGCCTGGTTTGTTCTGTCCTTCTCCCGCTGTCTCTTGTGCTTCTCCTGACTTGACCCCTACTTTTTCTGGCTTCCCAAGTTCAGTTTGCCCTCATGTGTGCCCCAGCTGCAGTCAAATGAAAATCCAGCCCCTGGGGGCTTAAACTGCTTACTGCAAACTCCCGCTGCAAAAGTGCTGCCTCCAGGGCAGTGGGAGTCACATTTGGCACACAAAGCACCTTTGATGTGGAGCCGCTTGTTTTGCGGTCACCTCAGGGACTGTGCCGTGGGTCCCAGGATCCCTTCCACCTATTTGGGACCTGGTGACCATGGACAGCCTGCTGGGGGACTGCTCAGATGGGAATTAAAGGAGTTCTGACTAGGGCTCATTTGAGTATGCCTGTGCAGGGCCCTGGTCATCTGAATAATGCATAACAGTGTATCTGGCTGCCTCCAGGGTAGCTATGTTCAGCTCCAGCCGAAAAGTAAAGAATTAAAATGTTTTACATAATGGAACTGTTGCTGCTTGTTGGGAATATACTGTGCATGTGGGGAAAAGTGTTTAAAGTTAAAATGAGTACTGTTTCCCCTGGCAATTCCAGTATCTGGGACTCTGTGTGTCAGCCTGTCAGCTGCTACAAGGGGAGCTTGCATAAGTGCAGTAGTGACAGGAAAAGTAAAAGAGCCATGTTTTTCATCTGTGCAGTGACTGCAAGTATAGCCTTTAAACTATAGAACTGTGGGGCATGTGGGGCAAATAACTACTTCTTTCTGGCTGCACCAGGACACTATTCAGGACTGTATCTAATCTGCTATAAGGGACAGTGGGCTAAGCAGCCATTGCCAGCAGTACAGCCAATTGGAATTGCAGCAATAGATAGCCAGGACTTGTGGGACATTCACTGCATCTCATGGGTAAGCACCCAAGTGCTTATGGGGGCTTAACAGGGACATTATTTTAGGTGCAAATTCCACAACCCAATTGTGCCTTGAGTGTTCTGATTGACAGGTCCTTCAGCAACTTGGAGACATGTCACCCCATCCCTGCTACCAATCAGGAGTCGAGCTAGGAGCTCTATAAAGAGACAATGTTGCCAGTTTGTCTGGAGATTCAGAGGGAGATTCAGAGATGCAGAGCTGAGAGAGAGAGCAGCAGAGTAGGCTCCAGCCTGCTGGGAGCCCCCCATGGGGGAGGGGCTCAGGCTTCAGCCATGCCATCAGGCCTGGGCCACTTAATTCAATCCCTTTCAGTCATCAGAGGGTATTTGTTATTTTCTTCAGTTAACAGTTAACTAGTTACAGTAATTGTGCTTTCTGCAACAGCTAGTCTGGAGGTTGCCAGTACTGTCCTCCAGAGGCAAACCTTCCCTCCCACATCAGGAAAAGATGTGGACCAAAGAATCAGATGTCCAGCAGTGGTGAGAGCGCTGACCATACCAAATGACATCATGCAGTGGTGAGAACGCTGACCAAGTATCTCAGTGGTGAGATAGCTGAAGAAGTCTTCAGGATGCCTTCGATTGTGGATGATACCCGTGGAGTACCTGAGTAAGTACCCTCATACCCCCAGGTGCGAGGGAGAAGCTAAGCAAGTAATCTTGGGGGCTCCATGCCCCATTAAGAAATGTGTGCTGTTAAGTGTGAAGTATTGAAGTCATCAGTCTGGGCTACTAACCCCATAAGAGACTGCCTAGTTCAAGTAATGGATGCCTCTTGTCTGTGGCCCAAATGGCTAAGTTGCAGGTGCAGCAAGATGCTGGGCTTAGTGAATCATATAAATGTGTAGCTATGGGTTAGAGTCCTGCCATCATGGAGCTGTCTGCCAAGATGCGCTTGCCAATTAATGGGACAGGAGGCCCTAGAGCATATTAATGTCTAAGATACCTTAAAGAGAATTTACCTTTGTCTGCACATAATTTTGTCTAAGAGTGCTTGGTATAAGTGTTAAATGGCTAGATGTGCTGGATAGGACTCCACTTGAGGATAATGTACTTGGTATATAGAATGTACTGGATGTGACTGCCTGTGACTAAAGTATGGGATGCTTGATATAAGTGTCATTGCCAACTTACTCTGGATGGATGCCTTTTGGTGTATATAAAGTACTGGATGTGACCGTGTTTAAACTACATTTAGGATGCTTGACAGAAGCATCACTCTCATTGCATTGGATGCGACTTCCAAATATTGTGCTAAATGTTCTGGATGTAAGATCCACATAGTTTGTTCTGGAATGTTCAGAAGTCTGTGAGTGCAGAGCAATCCCTGATTTGTCTGCAAGTGCAGGGCAATCCCTGCTTTGTCTGCTAAAGTGCAGGGCAATCCCTGCTGTGGTTGTAAATAGTAATTTGCTGCTTTACAAAAATCTGGTTCCAAGTTGCCCCCACCCTCAAATTAATAGCTGGCCACCTCGACCAGCTGCAACTCCATCAGGCCTGCAACATGTTGGACTGTGGTATCTGTTTAACCAGTATGGTATGAGATTGCAGGGTTTCTGCTGTATCTGGGACTGGTACCAGTGTGAGTAATATTAATAATTATGTTTAACATCTGATTTATCAGCAGCTAGATAGCCAGGGCTCTGGATGTCTTAAGTCGAATGGTAAAACATGATTTATGTCTGCCTGTTAATATGTAGCCACCCAGCTGGAGGGTTCACCAGCAAAATCCAAAATGATCTCTGTACATGTGTAAATATGGTAAGATATCCTCTACTCCTCCTGTTCCCCTTTTCTAGCTCCTTTATTTCCCCCCAAAATAAATATCTTGTTGTTTGAAATCATGCATGAGCATATTATTAGAGAGAGCCTTTAATTCAAAATGTTGAAATGTGGGGAACTGTGTCTTGGGGCATGTCTGGGGAAGGTAACTGGTCATTGTGGGTGATGTAGCAGCTCAGGGGGATATACCCAGTACCATCTCACCCACATAAAGCACCCTGAGTGGAGGCACTGTGCAAAGGTTTTAAAAGATGTTATAAGTTAGCAAACCCAAACCCCTTAGACTATGTCCAGGGTAGTAGGCAGGGGTGTAACACTGGGGGGTGGTGCTGCCCAATGGTTACATATGTCTTTGGTATTGATCCATTATTGAGACTGTTAAATACTCATGAGAATATTTTAGGTTTCCTGCTTGGAGTGGGAGCTCCAGAGATCATAGTACTGGCATATGCAGGCAGTGTATACCTTCTTCTTTGGGAAGAGGCATCAGGTAGAGGAGTGGCAGATATCTTGCAGAAGTTTTCATGTGCATCGGGATCTTGGATTAACTTGAATAAGAGTAAGGGGGCTGGTTTGGGGATTATAGGAATGTTAATACTACAACTGCTAGATTACAGATAACAAGGGGTAAGACTGATATTTTGTGGGGTTACTTTTGTACTCCCAGATATATATAAGGTGAATTGGTAGCTGTAGGTGGTAAGGTGGTACAATGGAAAGGATGGAGACTGTTAAAAAAGAAATTAGTTTCCTTGATTAAAACCTTACTTGTGCCTAGATTTGTATACATCAATTGTATTTTTCCTCCTCCATCTGAGTTTGAGGTCCAACTGTACAGTGTTTTTTTCATGATGTTGTGGGGGAATCCTCTTAACCCTGTGAAAAGGGGCATAACATATTTGTCCATGCTTGGGGGGGGGTTGTAGGAATGTTGAATCCTGTTGCCTTTTTTGTTAGTATTTTTCTGTTTTCCAATATAACTAAAGTTCTACATTGAATATATACATTATGGGTCTTTTTGTTATGGGACTGATTGTCTCCTTTTATGGGACAATGGGAACAGGGCAAGTTGCACCTTCCTATAGTTGGAAAGGAACCAGGTTTGCACTCGATATGAGGGATATATTATCCAAGATCAGACAGTGGAACCTAATTCCCGCTTTGTTGCTTACTAGTACTAGGAAGGAATTAAATGGGCATATTATGTCTTTTTTCTTTCTCATTCCTGATCTCTCAGGTTACCCACAGGATAAAACAGATACTGCACCTGATGGAAGGGTGGCAAAGCACCGAAGCGCTGAGGCTGGTTTGAGGGAAGTGAAGCAAAGTTTATTTTCACTAAGATTTGAAACGTTATTCTTACACTTCTGTAATTATTGCATTTTTTGAACAATAAAATACTCTTTCTGAATTTTCTGGCTTTTGGAGTGCTGAATTTCTTTTATTACAAGGATTGCTACCTTTTGTTTTTTCAGCACCCATTGGTTTGCTGGAGTGCAGCTTTGCCAGTAACAATAGTACTGCTCTGAGATTACTGGGGAATAAAAGGGTACCTATCCAGATGTGGGCTGTGCAGTGGTTATGCATTCATGATAGGTTAGGAGTGAGAAGCTCTTACAAACATAAGAGCTTGGATGAGTGATATTGTCCATGTCCAGAGTGCCCTCAGGGAGTAAAAACACAAATGCATTTATTTCAGGGTTGCCCTTATGCACAAGGTTTTTGGAGGGGCTTGGCCCAGCAGGGACACTGGCCACGACTGTGTTTTATTCCATATGAGTGTTTGATTTTTGGTTTACAACCTCCAGGGTGGGAAGGGATATACTTGGACACTTTGGGAGTGCTTTTCATAATTTTGAAATTTTATTTATGGCAGGCCCATTGTGCTTATGGTTTACAATAAAAGAATATTACTGATACAAAATTATCCAGTAATGTCTTTGAGGCCTGTGGTAACATTTATAGTGAAGATAAGGAGGGGCTTTCAGGTTTACAACTCCAGAGATTATGGGCTAATATTCCAAGGTCATTCCTTTTTCAGTCAGGAATTAGCTGATGTTATACAGATGGTAGCTTTTTTTTGCTTGGGTGCTGACCATATCTTTACAGACATTGTGTATTTTTCTTTGTTGTCTTTTGTACTTTATTCTTCTTTTGACTGCATAGATATGAGGGATTAATGTTGGTTATTTTGTAATCTTGATTTATATATTTTTTTTCTTTCAATACATTCTTTGGAAGGAGGCGCTGTCTGCTTCCTGTCCAAGAGAGTGGGGTGTGGTTGGAATGGTTGGTGACATGGTTGCTTGGGTCGAGGAGAATGTTTCCCTCCCTACCTGGAGTATTCAGGGAGTACAAAGTATTGGGGTATGGTAGAGTCATCATTGCCTGCCTCCTCACTGATACAGCTATGTTCCAGTGGTTTGGGTGACTCTAGTCAGTGAGCTGATGTGGAAGCAGCCCTGGGACTGGGTGCTGACACTGTGCTAGAGGTTTCAGCTGAAGATACATTGGAGGATGCATACCAAAGGAAGAAGGCATACCTGTTTACTTTACTTGCTGAAGAAAATGACTGGATTGAATCCATTAGGGAATGCCAAGGAGGGTCTGGTGTGGTGGGAGCTCCCTCAGACCATAGCTTGGCTCATGCTACTGACTTATTAAGTATGCAGCCTTTGGACAGTATTTTAACAACTCTGAACTTGGAGAATTGGCCTCTAGCTCCCCAGGTTGAAGAGCAATCCACAGAGGGTGAGTTTCTATCTGCACGCTCATCTGTTCTCCTGACAGCAACTGCTGCACTTCAAAGACTACCAACAGCTGTGCCTCTGACAATAAACTCCATTTCCTTAGTATCGTGTCCTGACTTGCTAACTATTAATAACTGATTGGCAGCTGTGTGAGTTTTGGAAACCCCTAGAGACACTAGTTATAACAAGGGGAGAGTGGACCATGCATCTGTAGTTGCAGAGCTGAAGGAAGGAAAAGTGGCTGCTCCTATAATTGATGCAGCAGATCCCGGTACCGAAGATGTTACTTTACTTGAACATACTGAGGCGAATAGATGGTCTTCTAATAATGCGCTGACCTGGTGGCTCCAGAGGCATGAAATACTTTTGAACACCATGTAAGCATCTCCCACATTGTCCTGCTACTAACTCTGTCCTGACCTCGGGATTGACAGTGGAAGAGGACTTGCAAAAGATAGGGTTGCAGAGGCAAGGTCTATATGAATTGTGGCACTGTCCAGGCCCTGTATGTACATCAGATATAGGGAAGGACATGGAACTTGAGGCACTAGCACCTAGAGATGCTCCAGGACATGGATCAACAGACAATCCTACAGCAAGGGATTCTATGAGTCTCTCTCCACAACAGTTCTCAGGCAAGTCATTTTTCCTATGATTTGCTCTATACTTTTGATATGACCCCCCAGGCAGCAAAAGGAAAAAACATTAGGGATTTTCTTCTCTGGAGTCTTGGTGACTCAGCGGTGAGGTCTTCTTTGGTGTTGTCAACCCTAATGCCCACCCCATTCCATGAGCAAACAATGTCACACATGATCTCCTTTCTTCACGCCGGGCCCACAGGGCCCGGCATGAAGAAAGATAAAACAAGCTGTGTTGGCAACTTGTGGTGAGACACACTTCTCTACCATTGAAGAGTGCATCATTATGAGGCTGTGGCTTGGAGCTGTACCTTGAGCTTCAGATTGGAGGCTATGGACTGGGGGAAGGGGAGCATTAGGGTTGACAACCCCCAAGGAAGACCCCACCACAAATTCACAAAGACTCCAGAGACCAAAAACCATAATGTTTTTTCCTTTTGCTGCTTGGTGGTGTGAGTGGGCTAGTTAGGGTTGAAAACCCTAACACCATATTTCCCTACTTTTGTGGTGTTACGTTACCCTAACTAGTACATTAACAAAAGTTTTTTGCAAAGAATTATAGGGGCATGATATTAAGCAGGGGTTTCTATGTAAAACCTTAAATGTTGCACTTTAATAACTTCACAACCATTCAACGGATTTGCACAAAAGTTTGCATGCATGGTCTGGGTGGGGCAGGTCTCTTGACAAGGTAAGTTTCATTCTGGTCAGAAGTGTAGATTCTGAGACACAGATAGCAAAATAAATGCAGATAAAATCACTGTTTTTTGCTGTTTGTCATCGCCTTGTGCTCAGACAGTTTGGAATTTTGGTCTGAAAATTTCAGGGTATAAAGGGCTTGGTCCACAGATGTGCCTTTGGTTGGTTTATTGAAGTGGGCAATATGGTGGACTTTCTATCAGACATGCTTCAAGACATTCTCGACCTTCCACAAGGCTACATCCTTAAAACAGAATGAGCTCATCGAGCCCTCCTATCAAAGCCAAAGGATTCCTCTGTCAGACCATGCTGCATAATTATCAAGTCCCAAAGTTACCGAAATAAGGAGGGTGTTCTTAAGAGGGCTTAGCAGAAAAAAGAAGTTAAATATCTGGATTTGAGGTTGCTTTTTGATCAAGATTATCCCTCCAATATTCAAAAAACAACGTCTTGAATACACGGGTATGATCAGAATCCTCCAGAACAAGCAGCTGAGAATTCAGACTCCCTATTGTGAGAAGCTATGAGTTTTTTTGGAAGGAGGGAGCTGAGCTTTATAACTCACAGCAGGCAGCCAGAGAAGCACTGATGAAAAGGGGCATTGAAGTACCTGAACCTCCTAGGTTATGCTTGTTCAAGAGGAACAGGAATGGCAGATTGCACCCACAAGAAAGAACAGGCTCCCAGCAAACTATACAAGCTCTGAAACCATTCAATTCTTCCAGAACCTAATTAAAAACTACCTGACATTTCCAAACAGGACCTGGAGATGGTGGAGGGGTGAGCATCCACACTGTTTTCTCTGTGGTGCCACATTTCTTTCTCGCAGTTGGTAGCTGAGGCCTGGATCTGAGATGTGATTTTCTCCCATGCCTGGCCCTCCTTGCCTATGATGCAAACGATGGGAGTCTGGTCTAACTATCCTTTAGAGATAACACTTGTTTAAAAAACACAGGCTTACAAATTATCCTTACTCACTCCTATATCCCCCCCTCAGTGTTTGATCAGGCTTCTACCTTATTTGTTATGGAGCTTTCACTGATTCTGTTCTGGGGGGGGCTAATGAAGCAAAGGAAATGATCTTCTACATTCTTTCACACTCTTCCAGCATCATTGCCACTTCCAGGAGAAGAAGCTTCCATCAAATAAAGAGACCTCCTCCCTTCACATCAGCGACTGGTTATTAACAGATGTTTTAATCTAGCAGTATCTATCTGTTGTTTTTTTCTTTTATTACTTTATCGATAACTTTTGGGGCCATGCACTGCTGCTGTGAGTGGTGTGGGGTATGGGGTTGATGAGTACAAGAGAAAGTGCTGTACTACAAGTGTTCTGTACTAAGTATGTTGAAATACTCCAACTGCTGTCAGCTTTTAACAAAAATAAGGCTCTCCAGCCTGTAATATTCTAGATAGCCAGCCCTAGATGGTCCCTAAAATTTCAAAGGGATGTATAATTAATCTGGGTCCACAGGTTTTGAACTGGGGGAGTGGGGTTGGGATAGGAGCCTCTACGCAGCTCTGAGTGTGGGGTTTTTGTATGGTGGCTCATTTCTACCCCCCAAGAACATCCTCATTATGCATTTTAGTTCAATCTTTTGGACAGGGCTTACAGGCATAGAGACCTATAAGCCACAGTTTCTACCGGGTCTAAACCTATTTTGATCCAGGAGGAGGTCCTCCTTTATCGGAGGAATTGTTACTCCCTCTTCCACCTACCTGTACCATCAACAAGGTGGGCAAAGAGGTCACTGGAAATATTTGATCTCCTACCTTGGAAGCTTGCTAAAGTTATTGGTTTAGGTGCACTGTTTGCACAAAATTAATTTGTTAAAGTTACATCAGCTGTATTAATGGTTTTCTTTCTTACCATTAAGAATAGGCAACAACCAGATTTGAAGAGTTGTAGCAAAAGGGGTACATTTTTCAGACACCATGTTTCAGTCAGGAAAACTTGTAATGCTTTATTCCTTTTTTTTTCATTCCATAATGGGTTATACAATCTGTACATATAATGTTCATGAACTTTTAGGTCCAATCAAGCGTTCAAAGGTTCTGGCATCTCTGAGGTGTTCTAGCGCTGACATATTCCTCCTCCTGCAGGAAACTCACCTTTCAAGTGAGGAGCACAGAAAATTTGAATGGCTTGGGTTCTCTCAGGTCTATGCCTCATCCTACAAGGGAGGATGATGAAAGGGCTCTGTGATTTTAATACCTCCAAGGGTACCATTTGAATGCCTTGACCAGATTATAGACAAGGAAGGTAGTTATGTTTTAGTGAAGGAAAGACTAAATGGCAAACCTATCATTATCTCTTCTGTATATTTCCCCCAAACACAGATTTAACACCTATCATGCCTTCATCCTATTGTGGTCCCAGTGGGCTGAGGGAACAGTTGTCTGTGGTGGGGACTTCAATGTTAATTTAACTAATGTGTCAGAGCAGGGAATGACCCCTCCAAAACTGAATAAAAAATAAGAGATTTAACAAGACTACTTAAAGACTTGGGATTTATTGATACATGGAGATACATCAATGGCACGAATAAACATTACATTTTTTATTCCCAAGCCCATCTGAGTTATTCTACCATTGACTATCTGCTCTTATCTCAGGAACATTGAGAAGCTGCCCAAAAAACTTGGATTGGGGACTATGTTTTGTCTGACTATGCCCCTTTTTTCTAACAGCTCAAATTTGATCATTTTAAAAAGAATACCTTATGGAGACTCAATATATCACTGCTACACAGTAAGGAAATCATTCAAGATATAAATTATACTATAAGACAGGCTTTATCAGACAATGAAAGACCTGAGACAAATATATCGATTTTATGGGACACAATTAAAGCCATATGTAGAGGAAAGTTTATTGAAATATCTGCCAGAGGGCCGGCCCAGTGGCGTTGAGGGCTGAGGTGCTGGACGCCTAACTGCAAGCCACGCCGGTGACCCGTGTTCAGGAACGAACACGGGTTGGCGGGGGTTGGCAGGGAGGAGAAGGACTGAGCATCCGTTGGACTGCTCTCCTTCTCTGGGGTGGGGGGACACTAGTGGTCAGTGCTCCACTGGCCCCTAGCAGCTTCTGGGGGGCAGTGTGCTGATGCTACAGCTGAAGGGGAGGAGACAGGCAGACGCTTGGTGAGAACACATGCGGTAGTGTGCGTGAGCTCACCGCAGGCGTCATTGCACATCCTGCCTCCTCACAAGGGGAGAAAAATAGAAAAATAGTTCCAGTTGGATGACGTGGTCCCCGCAGCGCCACCTCTGAGAAGTCACCTCCCTGGCATGGATCCATTGGGGTGGGTTGAGTTGCTCCCCCCCACCCTGCCATGAAGGGTAAGTCATGGGGTGGACAAGGAAGGGGGTCTAACCTTCGGGGGGAGGGCTGCGCTTGGGGACAACTGAAGGCAGAAGCTGGGAGCTCGGAAGAAATAATACATCAAAAAAAAAAGAAATATCTACCAGAAATAAAAAACAGAGAGCACAGAAGAGAGCTTCGTTGTTATCCCAGATACAGGTCCTAGAAGAACAACAAAAAAATACAAGTTAGAGCAAAGATCACAAAAGAACGAAAGATATTAAAACAAGAGCTTAATTCACTTTTGGATTATTATATTAAGCAAAAATTAATATTTCTCAGACAAAAGTACTGTGATGGGGGCCCCCAATCTTTAAAATTACTAGTGGGACACCTCAGAGTACAAAGTACTAGGGCATCAATAACTAGTCTGAGACATACTACTAAAAACACCCCCCAGTATTCTATAGCAAAGATCTTGGACATATTTGTGCAGTATTATACTCAACCTTATGCCCCCCAACCCCAGAAGAGCAAATCCAGACCTTTCTTGGCTCCCTTCAACTCCCAAAGCTTCCCAAACACTTGGCACAAACTCTAACTACTCCAATTACAGCCCAGGAAATACAAACAGAAATTGGGAATTTAAAAACAAATAAATGCTCTGGTACTGGTGGTCTACCTGGAGAGTTTTATAAATCCTTTAAATAGAGTTATCCCCCCTTCTTCATCGATTATTTCAAAGCATTTTTGCTCCCAAGGGTCTTATTCCCCCATCTTGGAATTGGAATTATGCCATTATATCCGTTATCCCGAAGGCTGGCAAGGACCCCTCCTTGCCTGGCTCCTATCATCCCATATCTGTCCTCAACACTCACTGTAAGATAATGGCTGCAATACTGTCTCAAAGACTATAACATCTAGCCAAAGTCCTAATCTATCAAGACCAAAGTGGGTTTATACTGGGTCGCCAGGCTTCGGACAATACAAGGCGTAGTACAGTATATACTTAATTGAACATTATCCAAAATCGGAACATTCCTACCCTGTTTATTAGTTTGGATGCTGAAAAAGCATTTGACAAGGTGTCCTGGTCATTTTTGAGATGGGTCCTTGCCACCTTTGATTTCCCAGAACACTTCATTAATCTTATTTTCAAATTTTACTCCAATGCACAAGGACATATGGGGCCCTCAAACCACGCCTGAGGTCCCACTACTCTGATGTATGTAACTGCCACCCACAGATTTAGCTGACATATATAATAAGGTCTTTACCTGCTGCCTGCTGTCTAACCACACTGTGTACTGTGACTACTGCTAGCTACTCTAGACCTATGTAACACTGATGTACTGTGATTTCACTGTATCTATTCTTTGACCTATGTAACCCCAGGTCGCATCTGGGAAACGAGCAGGCCCCGCTCAGAATGCTTACCTGGTAAATCTCTTAAATAAATAAATAAATAAATAAATAAATAAATAAATAAATAAGATCTAATGGCCATATCTCACAGAGTTTATCCATTCACAGAGGTACTAGACAGGAATGCCCCATTTCCCCCTGCTGTTGGCATTCTATATCGAACCCCTGGCCCAATACATTAGACAGGAGACGGATATACTGGGCATGCAACTTGCTAGCACACAGCATAAGCTGCCTCTTTTTTGCCGATGATATTCTGGTCTACCTCACCAATCCAGACTCTACCCTCCCTAAATTATTCCAGAAATTAAAAATATTCTCTGAATTGTCTGGCTATTCCTTGAATAGAACAAAAACCAAAGTACTTGCTTTTAATTATACTGCCCCCCATCTAGCAGGAAACAATTTCACTTTGAATAGGACCTACCCACAATAAAATATATCGGAATAAAGATACCTATAGATTTGAGTCTCCTTTTCAAACTAAATGATTCACCTTTGATAACTACCCTTAAAATGGATATGAAGAGGTGGAATATATTACCTTTATCATTCTATGCTCGAAACCAGGCTATCAAAATTAATGCCCTGCCTAGATTGTTATATTTATTCCAATGCGTGCCTTGTATCATTCCAGTTAAGGAATTAATGTCTTGGCAGCATATGCTTGCAACCTTTCTCTGGCAGGGCAGAAAACCCCAAATTAAATCCCAGCTGTTAACCTTACCCAAAAATCTGGGTGGAATTGCACTCCCTAATTTGCAGCATTATTGGAATGCCTCGCAGATGAGACTTGCTCTCCTCTGGGGTAATATTAATTACACAGCCCATTGGAAACAAATAGACCTATCCAGACCACTACCCTACTCTCTCCCATCTATCTTATTTTCTCCCTCCCATCTAAGGCAAACTGCACAAGCAATGCAAGAGAGCCCAGAGACATTTCTAGAGGACTGAAAGAGAGGTTCCCTTCAAAGATTGAATCAGGTGCATACCTGGAAATACAACTGATTTATAACCAACCCGGACTTTGAACTGCCCAAGGAATACCGCTGGTATCACACCCAGGCATCTCTGGGTTTTGTGGCCCCTTGGCAACTGCATGCGACAGAATGCAGTAAAACTTTTGAAGAAGCCAGAACTAAATTTAAAT
This sequence comes from Neoceratodus forsteri, assembly GCA_016271365.2. Classification (NCBI taxonomy): domain Eukaryota; kingdom Metazoa; phylum Chordata; order Ceratodontiformes; family Ceratodontidae; genus Neoceratodus; species Neoceratodus forsteri. The sequence continues at coordinate 1,753,635,501 of CM057455.1, read as the reverse complement.
GGGAGCACAAAGACCTATTTTTCTACTTTCAAATTCGAGACTTTATCAATTCTCAGTTTTGGAAGGTCAATACCCATTCTCAGATTCTAGAAGATACCGGCCCATATACACAGATATGGAAATCAACAGAGGGAGACCATGCTATATCCCACATATACAAATTTCTCATATCCCTGCAGGCCCATGCAACAGAGCCTTTGAAGTTATGATGGGAGCAAGATCTCCACCTTACTCTACTTCTCTCTGTATGGCTAAAGGTCTGGCAAATGACCTGGTCTACCACATCCTCCCCTACATGGAGAGAGTACACTTGAAAGGTACAGGTGAGGTGTTTTCTTGTGCCACAATTTTCAGCCAAATGAAACCCAGATTCCTCACCAGACTGTTGGAGGGAGTGTGGAGCTAATGTAGCCACCTATGCACATGTATTTTTAAACTGCCTGAAGATCCAACCCTTCTGGCAAACAATTACCCACCTTGTTTTAGCCCTATTTGACATAGAGGAACAATTAACCCCCTTAAACCTTATCTTGGGAATCCCTCCCAAATCACTCAGAAGCAAAGATTCTTACTACCTCTGGTCTATTCTTTTGGTTGCTTCTTACAGGGCTATAACCAAGAAGTAGCTTCAGAGAGACCCTCCTACAGTGTCTGACTGGAAAAGTATAATGCTTACACATATAAGGTTTTGAACAGTTCTCTCTCAATCTTCAAAATAAAAAATAAATCTACTTAAACCGGTGGTCCAGATGGGAGCTTTATCACTCCACTTTATAACCCATATTCCACTGAGTAGAGAATATGTTTAGCTGGAACAGAAACTTTTGTTTTTCCCCTCCTCTCTGCAATTTTGGAAACTTTCCCTCACTCTTAGTTTATCCTCAACTACATATCTAGCAGCCCAGGGAGTAAATTCAAAAGTTTGGGTATGGAGAACCCCAACTTCCCCCCCTAACTAAAACATACAATTGTTTCAAGTATGGGAACCCCTGTTCAATTCAAGGTACCACTATAAGGAATTTTGTCCTAGATGTAAGTGTTATGGGGATAACCCTCCTACCTATTCTTAGAAAGTTTATAAATGTATCAGCAGACCCAGTTTCAGTGTTACGTATTATATGTTTGTATATTAGACAAAGTTGTTGTCTATTTACCTGTTGTATGTGTTTCATAGTATACTTGCCTATGATGAAACATTAGTACACTTAGTTGTTCCAAGCTGGATAAAGATAGATTTCCTGGCTAATATCTTAACTATGAAATGTTCAAGTTCAAGTTTATTGCAGGAAAGACTCCGTTGAGCAAGCTCATTCACAAGGAGGTCCTGAGGCACATACACATACAGTTCGCAATTACATAGACTGGAGATATAAAATCTAGAACAACAAAGAAAAAAATATATAATACAAGAGGTATACACAATAGAAGTCCTTATGCTATATATGCAGTACATTCACTGTAATACTACCCATGTACCAAATGTAACAGGCAGCAACTTAATGTTCAGAATGAGTTATGTATGAAAACTTAATGAAGAAGTATAAAAAACAAAAACAAATGTGACATCATGCAGAGAGACCAAGACATGTATCTTGCACATCGGGACCTCGTTAGGTGGATTCTGCACTTTACTATTCTTAAAATGACCCCCAAATATGTTTTTTTTTCAATTTTTATATCCCTTTTCATGATTCGCTTCTGCCGTTTTCATATGGCCATGCAAAAAGATAATTTGGCCATATGAAAAAGCATTTCTTCATAAGCAAAAAAATATACAGCATAAATGTTTCCCTGATATCTAGTGGCGGCCCCCACCCTCTGATCACCATCCCCGTAGTTATTAAATATTTCCCTGGTGTTTAGTGGCACCCCCACCAACTGATCACCATTCCGTAGTTGTTATATATTCCCCTGGTGTGTTGTTGCACCCCCCACCCTCCGTTTGCCATCCCCGTAGTTGTTATATATTTCTCTGGTGTGTAGTTTCACCCCCCCCACCCTCTGTTCACCATCCACATAGTTGTTATAAATTTCCATGGTGTCTAGTGGCATCCCCCACCCTCCAATCACCATTCCTGTAATTTTTACATATTTCCCTAGTGTCTAGTGGCACCCCTCTCTGATCACCATCCCTGTATGTGAATGCCCTGCAATAAAGAAAACCTACCCTCAATGTCTTTATTTTTTTGAGACCTGTATAAAAAAGGTCCCTCAGCAATCTGATCCCCCCCTCTGCAGCTGACCTCTCACTGAGCACCCCCACCTCACCTTCCCCACACACACCCTCACTCACCTGAATAGGTCCCAGGGTCAAGATCCACTCTGCAATTGAAGACACGCTGTGCTGCTTGAACTGTTGACTTCCTTATTAGAAACTAAGGTAAATGAGGTTCAATGTATTTCAATGGGATTTTGAACTTTGATGCATAACTTTGTCATTTTTGAGTATTTTAACCCCACATTTCCAGCGTGGCCATTTTGGAACCCCAACTCATGACCAATGGCAGTGGAATTTCTCAAATCAAGCACAAAAGGTGATTTTTTGGTCTCTAGGTGAAATCACCTTTTGATGGGGTTTGAAAATTTTCACACCCCTGTTCATGAGATGGGGTTGCAAGAAGACTATGTTGAAAATTTGGGGTCAAAATAATAAATGGCAAGTTATCGAACGATTATTCAAATTTTACTATGCTCACTTGTAACTTTGGTCATTTTAAATATTTTGACCCCAAATTTTCAACATTTTTACACCACCTCATGAACATCACAGCTGTCCTTTTTTAAATCCTGGCCAAAATGTGTTTCCACACTTGTGGTATGCAATGAAGTTTTGGTGGTGTGGATTGACATTTCGGTATGGATTTCAAAATGTTCAGTACTGGGTTCATGTGGTGTGGCAATGAGAAGGATATGCTGACAATATGGTTACTGTTTTGGTAGAAATGCAAGCACAGGGTTCAGAGGGCCCTGCGCTTCCACAGCAATGTACACGTACGGATCTATGGAGGGAAGATAGATAGATAGATAGATAGATAGATAGATAGACAGACAGACAGATAGATAAATAGATATATAGATAGATATATAGATAGATAGATAGACAGACAGACAGAGAGATAAATAGATAGACCCAGAGGCCCAGGGTGCCATTACAATAAGATAACATAAAACATAAATACACATCGCAAAACAACACAACAAATGCTTATACACAGTATGCACTGCAATAATTAGACAGGTAAACATTATAACAATACTTAGTAATGTATCCATATGGAAACTCAATTCAAAGGCTATAAATAAATGTGCTGGAGTGTTAAACAATCAATCAAATGCTTGCTGAAGAAGAAGAGTTTTAAGCCCCCTCTTACAAACCTCCACCACAGTGGGGGCTTCCCTCAGGGACCTGGGCAAGGAATTCCAGAACACCGGGCCCACTACTTTAATGGCCCAGTCACCTAAAGATTTTAGCTTTGCCCTCATGACTATCAGGAGGCTCTCCTCAGAGGAATGGAGTGACCGAGCTGTGGTGTATGGATACAGAATCTCTCTCAGGTAGGCTGGGCCCAGTCCCTGCAGGGCTTTATAGGTTATCAAACCTAATTTAAATGAGATATGCCACTTTACCGGCAGCCAATGTAGTTCGTGCAGCACCAGATATATATGGCCTTATTTATTTATGTCTTTGGTAACCAGGTAAGTGCACTGATTCATTGGACCATTTTCAGACATGACCCGGGCCACAGATGTGGCTACAAAATAACGTAATCAACAGGGATGATGTAGAAAAATAGCAATAGTACACAGTAACACATATTTTATGTATATATACACAATATAATACAACATTTGATAATGTACCTCCAGACTAGGTAATTAACACATGATGGAGACTATGCAGGTCTGCAAGCAAAGTTTCAGTGTTCAAGGTCTATCTAAGATGCCTACCTGCTGTAACAGTGGGCAGTAGGCTAAATTAGTAGGTGCATGGAAGTTTACATTGAGCATACAAGCTGTACAAGCTGGCAATGATTTAGGATAGTTAGGTGCATAGAAGCTCTGTTGCCATATTAAATGAAATGTACAGTACATGGCAATCACCATCATAATAGTGTACAAGAACATTTTTGTTTATGGTTTGACTGCATTTTCAATTTAGAGACTATTGTACATTTATTTCTGGAATGTTCATATGTCAAAAAGTTATGTTCCTCATTGGCTAGAAAGTGGAAAGAACCATTGTTTCTGTTATGACTCATGATGTCTTCATCTATGGTAACTTCGGCGGGGGAGTAAGTATCATACAGGAACTTTACACCTTTTGTTTGCAACTTTAAAGTGGTCCATCTGGCAGGTGAGTCATGGAATCATAGTGTAACCCCCTAAAAATTGGGGTTTGCTAAAATGTCTTCCTGGGCTCCTAAATACCCACTGCCAGGCTGGTGTCCTAACTTAAGTAGTGCTATTTGTGTGAGAGTGCCTAGTGAGCCTCCACACCTGTCTCTTTAAGAGCTTAGCTGTTCTGTGTTAGAAATTAGTCTGGGCTGGGTCCAAGTGGTTTAAGGCTTGTGACTGGCTAGACAGTCTGTTATATTGCTCCATTCTGCAGTCCCTACTTGCACAGAGGGAGCCCTTGTAGGAATTGAAATTGTTTTTTGCTAACTTGCTGTTATAGTAAAAAATAGAGGTTTGTCTAACCTGCTTTTATTGCAGCTTGAATTTTTGGATGGGAGCCAGCATGCTAGGTTCTGGACTTCCAGCATTTGGACCAATCGAACCACTGGGTACCTAAAATGGAGACTGTCCCCAGGGGTCTTGTGGGAAGGAATTCTGCGTTTTTTGTAGTTTTAAGTGTTGGCGCCCTAATGGACCTGGAGGGGGAGCCCATGTTGTGATTTACAGTTCTCTCAGCCAACGGAACCCTTTAGATCACAGAGGAAATAGTCAGAACTGCTTGAAGCAGTGGGTTCATCTAGAGTTGGAGTTGAAGAGTGAACAGCTTGAGCCTTCGAGCAGCTGCTCCCTGAATGAGCATAGGGAAATTGGCGGGAAGAGGCTTTTCTGGCCTTCCTGCTCCATTCTCAGTAACCCAAATTCCCAATTGCAGAAGTTGGATCTTTCCAATTGCTGGCTTGGATCTGCGGCAGAAGAGAAAAAAAGTGGCATTGCGACTTGTGATTTGGACCGAAGACTTGTTCCAGAAGCGATCGGCCTAGCTTGTGAGAAAGTTATCCTCCAACGGACTTCTAGGAAAACATAAAGTAAACTTACAAGCTGAAATGGGCAGACTGGGTGGGCCGTAGGCCCTTATCTGCTGACACTGTCTATGTATCTATATATCGGAAGGTTTGCGCAGTTAAGCTGTTAAGTTGCAACTGGACTTTATCTGAACTGTTGTTCAAATAAATTGGTGCAGAATATGTGCTGAATGTGTTTCATGAGTCACAGTTTGGTTCCCCATAGACAGATCCATTATGCCAGCTGGAGGCTTCACCAGCAGACCATCACAAACTTTTGCATAACTCTTCATCCTGCCTGGGCCCTGCCATCTTGGTCTAAGTCGATAATCGTGCATCAGAGACCTTCTCAGCAAAAGACCAGCCTGGGGATTTGGCCCCCCTGCCCAACACCATCAAGCAGGTATTGACCACTTAAAGGTGAACCGTGTCAGCCCTGCTTCCCCTGGCATTCCTGATCATCACTATGAGGTGTACATCTCGCCAGTTCCGCATCCAGGTCCTGGTAGCAGGAGTACAAATCAGATCAGCTCCCTGCAGAAAAAGCAAAAATCATTGTGGTACCAACTAATTGTTTCTTTTCACTGGGTTCTTACAACGGACTGAGCCATCCTCCTAGAAATGGACACGGACCAAAAATGGGTAGTCATCAAGGCATGACTGGCTGAAGCCACTAAAACTTGTGTCAAGAGCCAGAGCAAGAAAGCCAGGACCAAGAAACCAAGTTGGATGAGTAGAGAGGTTGTGGAGAAGGTGAGGGAAAAGAGGAATGCATTTTGGACCAACAAGAGATCCAACAAGGCAGAAGACAGAGAAGAATATGTGAAGAAATCCAGAGAAGTGAGCAGAGTGGTAAGGGCAGCAAAGGCGGCTAGGGAACGGAGGTTAGCACAGGGGATCAAAGAAGGAGAAAAGGATTTCTTCAGAAAATCAGAGAGAAGAGGAAGAGCAAGGATCAAATTGTTAAGATCAGGAGGGGAAGTGGGTAGGTAGAAAAGGGGGCTGAGCAGGCAGAAGTACTTAATGAATACTTCTGTTCAGTTTTCACCAAGGAGAGGGATGGGCCCATACCTGAGAGGAAGGGCGAGGTGGGAGATGGTGGGGGAGAAGCAACCACAGATGGGAAAATCACAGTGGAAAGGGTGAGGGAGGGCCTTAAGTCCCTGAAGGTGGACAAGGCATCTGGCCCAGACAGAGTCCACCCCAGGGTGCTGAGAGAGTTGGCAGAGGTCCTGGTGGGGTCATTGGTGGACCTGTTCAACACCTCTCTGAACTCAGGGTGCATGCCCAAGGACTGGAGAGAAGCACATGTGGCACCTCTCCACAAGAGTGGGCCCAAGGATGAACCGGGGAACTATAGACCGGTGAGCCTTACTGCAATTGTGAGAAAACTGATGGAGACAATCCTCAAGGAAAGACTGGTGCAGTTTCTTGAGGATAACAATCTCCAGGACAGCAGGCAGCATGGTTTTATCTCAGGCAGATCCTGCCAGATGAACTTGGTTGATTTTTACGATTGTGTTATGAGAGCACTGGACAGAGGACATGCGGTGGTTGTCCTCTACCTAGATTTCAGCAAGGCCTTTGACTCAGTGCTACACATTAAGCTGACCTGCAAGTTGAAGAGTCTGGGAGCAGGGAAAAAACTGGTCAGATAGGTCGAGAACTGGCTGCAGGGTAGACAGCAGAAGGTAGTAGTGGGTGGGAGGCATTTGAACCCAGGGCAGTAACAAGTGGTGTACCACAGGGCTCAGTTCTGAGACCGGTTCTGTTTAACATTTTCATAGCTGACATTGCAGTATGGATTAAGAGCACGATCAGTCTTTTCTCAGATATAATAATAATAATACATTTTATTTGATTTAGCGCCTTTCACGCTTCAAGGCGCTGCACAATAAGGTAAAAACAACAATTAATAAATGCAGATAAAAAGCAAAGCAATTCAGGGTACACTTTCCCCCACAGATAGGTCTTCAGTGCCTGCTTATAGCACCCCACTGTCCTGCACTCCCGTAGCTGACGGGGCAGAGAATTCCAGTGGGTAGGTGCCACAAACCTGAAAGCACGCACACCAGATGACTTTAAACTTACCCTCAGAATCTCCAGAAACCCCTCATCAGCCAAGCGGAGCTGTCGCAGAGGGGTGTAAGGAACCAGGTGCTATTTCAAGTAATCAGGGCCAAGTCCATGTAGGGCTTTGTAGGTCAACAGACCTACCTTAAAGGTGATCCGCCACTGAATAGGCAGCCAGCACAGATTGCGCAGCACAGGGGTAATAGGAGTTCTTCTCGAAGCCCCAGTCAACAAACATGCTGCAGCATTCTGCACTAGCTGCAAGTGGTGGATATCAACCCTAGGATGTGCTAGGTAAAGCGAGTTGCAGTAGTCAAGGCGCAATGTCACAAAAGCATGGACCAAGACAGGCAGGTCGCTGGATGGAACAAGGTCTTTGATCCTAGCAATGTTCCTAAGGTGGTGAAAGGCCAGCTTGATGACTGCCGACACCTGATGACTAAGGGTCAGGCTATCGTCAAGCACCACTCCTAGGTCATGCACCCGTTCAGAGGTGAGAATCTGTGCACCCCCCAGGATTAAACCAGATGGGAGTTCATTCCTTAACACCTCTGTCCTATGGCCCGGGTCTACTACCAAGACCTCAGTCTTTCCTGGGTTCAACTTTAAACCACTGGCACTCATCCAATCTTGGATTTCTATGAGGCAGCTGTTCAGTACAGAGATAGCATTAACTTGGTCGGGGGCCAAAGACAGATAGAGCTGGGTATCATTGGCATAGCAGTGAAACCTCAGCTCCTACCATCTTACAATGTCTCTGAGGGGCAGCATATACACTGCAAATAACATGGGGGACAGCACTGAGCCCTGAGGTACCCTGCAAGGTAAAGAGAAAGCCTCAGAAGAAAAAATACCTGAGACAACTCTCTGTGTTCTACCAGTGAGGGAAGATGTAAACCACCTGAGAACTGATTCAGACAGCCCGCAGATGAACCTCAAATGCTTGAGCAGGACCCCATGAACTACAGTGTCAAAGACTGGTGATAAATCAAGGAGAACCAAGATGGAACGGTGTCTCCGATCTCTGCCATCAGGAGATCATTGAGAACCCGAACCAGAGCAGTCTCAGTACTATGCCTCTTACGAAAACCTGATTGGAGAGGTTTGTATAAATTATGAAAGGTTAAATGGTTCTCCAGTTGAGCCGCAACAACTTTATCAATATCCTTCCCTACAAAAGGAAGGTTAGAGATAGGCCTATAGTTTGCTAGGTTCTCTGGGTCTAAAGAAGCTTTCTTCAGGAGAGGTATCACCACCCCCTCCTTCAGGGAGCTAGGAAACTCACCTGAGTCCAAAGAGCACCGGACAATTCGAGCTAAAACTGGGCTTATGATGTCACTACAACCCAAAATCAGGGAAGTAGGGCCTGGATCTAACCTACAGCAAGTGGGACGCATCCCCTGGATAATCCTCATAATATCCAGGAACTCTGGCAGATCAAAGGTACTCCAGGAAATTCCGAGCTCTGCGACACAGCACCGACCAACAACATCTCCCATAGAGTGAAGTGGGCGGCACTCCTGCCTCATGTCGGCCACCTTATCTGCAAAGAAATGAGTGATTCCATCACACTCCCTTTGTGAAAAGACTCGACAGAACTGCTGACAGGCTGGGTTGCACAGCCTGTCATCCATTCTGAAGAGTTCAGCCGATCGGTTCCGTGCGGCAGAAATTTCTCTGGACAGGAACTCTGCCTTCTTACAGGAAATTTCTGTTTGATAGAATTCATAATGTTCTACCAAAATAAGGTGGTCGGCATCTAATGCTGTCCTCCACCAACAACGCTCTAACCTGCGCCCCTGTCTCTGCAACTCCCTAAGAGTCCCATCAAACCATGGGGCCCTAGGGCAAAGCGGGAGGGGGCAAACTCGGACGGGAGCAATCAGATCGAGAGCAGAAGAGATGGTCCTATTATAGGCCACAACTAACCACTCAGGATCTGTGCTTGTCTCGTCAAACAGTGAGAGGTCAATCACCACCACCAGGTCATCAGGGAACACATCCCGTAAAGGGCGATAACTGACCATCTCCACCGGAGTCAACCTACCCGGGGGGGGGGTCGAAAAATTGAACCCAATGGTGAAATGGTAAGACCAACTGACCAGTTCCAACACCAAGTCAGAGGCCTCGATCCCCTGGAGGAAGACCAGATCAAGGGAGTGACCACCAGTATGGGTGGCTAAGGAAACAACCTGTGTAAAGCCCAGAGATGTCATCACCTGGAGGAAGTGTTGTCCAAAAAGTGAGGATTCATCGTTGACCCAGGCATTGAAGTCACCTAGAACCATCAGTCTGGGAGACTCCAATGCCATGTTGGCGGCGAAGTCTGCTACTTGCTGCTGGAACAGCTTCTCATCACCTGGTGGATGGTAAATGAGAGCTGTCCTGCATCCCACACCAGCTACGATGGTACACTCGAATGACCTGGCCTCCTCAACTGGAACACCAGTTAGGCCCAATTTGGTCTTGAAACAGACCGCAACCCCCCCCCCCCCGTGGTCCAATCTCGGGCGATGTATAACCGGTTACCCAGTGGGGATAGCTGCCTCCAAAATAGGGGCAGCATTCTCATCTAACCAGGTCTCGGTAATGCAAAACAGATCTGCTGCACCCACAAAATCTGCAATAAGAGCAGTCTTGTTGCAGACAGATCTGGCATTGCATAACAGCGCCCGAGTTGGACGAGGTTGACGAGCCATCCCAACTACTTGTCCTCCCAAAATGGAGGTGCCCTTGGGTATGGAAACCAGAACAGGATCCCCACGTTCCAGGCACCATTTCACCCCAGGGCATCTTCTGGTCCTAACCACCCCAATGGGAGAGTGCCACTCTTTCGGGCTCTGCTGTCCACAACCCCCCACCCGCCACCGACACCCACCCCTGCGAGCAATCCCCAGTGCTCAACAGTGCTGATAAATGAATGCAGGTGGGGGGGAGAAGAGAATGGGTGGAGGGCACGGAGAGCGGAGGCCGAATAGCACAGTACGGGGGGGAGGGCAAGCAGGCACATTCCACCAATACATTATGACCAAACAATAGAGAAAGCATACAAACCCCAAACTCCTAAAACAAAACCATGAATAATTAGAATCTTAAAACCCCCACAACAATATAAACCATAATCCCAACCCAAAAAGCATATAAAACTACCCTCCTCCCACAATTCGATAAAATTCGAACCCAGAAAACAAAATAAAATCCCCTCTAACAGGATATAAAATAGACAAACATATTTAAATTCACCCCCTCCCGCAGCCCTCTCACAGCCAAGGGGAAAGGGAAAAATTCTAGGCACTCCCACTGCCCAGAAAACACAAACAATCAAAAACTAAAATAAACAGAAACATCAAAAATAAAATAAAAGTAAATATGGACCCCCTGATTCTCTCACCACCAGGAGACCAACAAATAAATTAAAAGTCTGGGAAAGAAGTCATCCAGTAGTAGGAGAAGTCATAAAAGAAATCCACTCAATGTAAATCCAGCCGAAAGCTTCAAATAATTGAACATACAATAGATCAGGCCCCTCACAGCAAAATCCAGGTCAGCCCACACTTCAGAAATCCAAACTCCCAGTACGTCTTAAAAGACAAACTTCCTGGTATCAGTATCAGTAGTCCGGCCCTCACAGATCACTTTCAAAATTGTTCAACGGTATCACAAAGATTTGTGCCAAGGTAGATGGGGGGATAAGCACTTCAAGAGGATTTGACAAAACTGGAGGATTGGTCTCACACTTGGCAGCTTGGTTTCAATGCCAAGAAGTGCAAAGTGATGCATTTAGGAGGCAAGAACCCAGGACACAGTTACTGGCTGTAGGGTGTCCTGTTAACAAAATCCAAGGAGGAGAAGGATCTGGGAGTGCTGGTAACCAGGGAGATGAACCACTCTGCTCACTGCAGGAAGGCAGCAGTGAAGGCACACAGGATGCTACGGCGTAGTGCAAGGGGGATTACTTGTAGTAGTGGGGAGATCATCTTGCCCCTATACAGGTCCCTGGTGAGACCGCATCTGGAGTACTTTGTGCAATTCTGGCACCCCTACTTGAAAAGGGACATTAAACTACTGGGGGGTGGGTACTGCACTGGGCAACAAAAATTATCCTGGGGTTGGGGGACAGACCATATGAGGAAAGACTGAGAGAGCTCTATATGTATACCCTGGAGGAAAGAGGTGAGAGAGGGGATATGATTGAGATCTTCAAGTACCTGAAGGGTTTGAGCAGAGTAGACACCAGGTGTATGTTCAGTCTGAAGGGCAGAAGGGAAAACAGGGGACACTCTATGAAGTTGGAAGGGGGCAGGCTCAAGAGGGAAATGAGGAGGCACTATTTCACAGAAAAGGTGGTGGCAGGGTGGAATGCACTGTCAGAGGAAATTGTATCACTGCAGAGTGTTGGGGGCTTCAAGAGGGGGTACGACAGATTTAAGGGGAAGGTACAAACTGGGAGGGGAGTGGGAGATGGGAGGAAGGCATATGGGGGGGCAGCTGCAGTTTAATGGACTGAAGTGCTGCAAACTTGAGCAGACTAGATAGACCGAATGGCCTGTATCTGCTCGCAATTTGATATGTTCATATCTGGCTTGGATTACAAATACTTGGGTTGTGTGCATGTTTAACTGTCTTTTTTTTCTTAAGGGCCCCAACAACAGCTGCAACACCGGCCATCCTGGGCAACACTTCAGGCTAGTCTGCATAACATACTGGGTACCCAGGGTTGTTGAACTATTTAACTGGGACTTAAAGTGCAGGCCAGACAATCCTGGTCTGAATCAGATTACTGATCATTCTATTATATTCATGCCCCTCCCTTGTTCACTGCTCCTAAATAAATCTGATTGTCTTTCTTTACATTTAACTTGGCTAGTGTGCATATTATTAGTTGGGTTACAGTATTAAGGTTGTATTGCTGTGTTGCTAACCTTATTTTCCAGGGGGTCTCCAGGGCAGCTGCAGCAGATCCAGCCCTGGTGGTAAGTGAAAAGGGTGTGAGCACATTATTACTATTGCCTATTGCTTGTGTTACTGTTTAGGCCACTAGAAGGGTTGATGGGTGGTATTAGTGTCCTGGAGGGCTATACCAGAGCAGTTGAGCTACTCCAATACCATTCCTCCAGATGGAGGCACCCAATCTCAGAACTCAGGCCCCTTAACCTGTGACTTATCATATAGGCAGGGGTAGTAGCCCTTAGAATAGCGCTGCCTAGGGGTTACAATAGAATTGTAAAAATCAGGTGGCAGAAAAGGACCCCTCAGGCCCATTGAGTCTGGTCCTCCCCCCCCTACTCATCACTTATGTCAAGGGACCTCTCCTTCCCCCCACTTGACAACCCCTTATGTCTGTCCAATGCCCTCTTGAATCCCTATATCATTTCAGCCCCCACCACTTCCTCTGGTAGCCTATTCCAGGCCTCCACCACCCTCTCCGTGAAGTACCACCCACTCTAAATCTTCCTTCTTCTAATCTTAGACTATGCCCTCTAGTTTTAGCCCCTACTTTTCTTGTAATTAAACTCCCCTCTCTCATCTTATTAATACTCTTCTCATACTTAAATGTTTCTATCATGTTCCCTCTCTCCCTTCTAGTTGCCAATGGGCATAGATCCAGTTCTTTCCATCTCTCCTCAAATGTCTTCACCTGCATACTGTGTACCATCTTGGTAGCCCTTCTCTGAACCCTCTGAATCCCATCTATGTCCTTGGAGAGATGTGGACTCCAGAACTGGACCCCATAACCCAGGTGAGGCCTCACCATGGTTTTATAAAGAGGCACCAGTACCTCCCTCCTTCTGGTGGTTATGCCCCTCCCAATGCATGACAACATGAGGTGACAGTATACTGTATTTTACAACAAACAATATACCTTTGAAGGGTCTGAAAAAAAAAGTGGCAGGGAAGTTTTGGCTGTTTATAAGAGGGAAAGACCTGTCTTCCAGGACCAATTTGTGAGATCTATTGGGACCCCCGAAATGCCCTAGCTGAGGGTTTTGTTGATTTTGTAGTTACTTTTTGTGTTTCTTTTCCAGTTTTGTGTTACAATTGACTGTGGTTTTCTATTACAGTATTTGGTTTATGTATTGTATTGTATATATTCTGTTTGTAACTTTTTTGTTTATTTTCTGTTAATAAAAAATTCCCCTACTCTTTTTGAGAAGTTCCAATGAATCATTAACATTGACCCAAACAACCACCAGAAAAGGCAGACAGAAACTTGATTTAATGCCTCATTTAAAGGGTGGCATGCCCTGACAGTACAGCTTCTACTTAGTACTGTACTCGGGTGATAAAATGTATGGTATGAACCCAATCTCAGTGTACAGCCAGAACCCATGATGTCTGGCCCAGAGGCAGATGTGCTACCAACTGAGCCACACTGCCACCATTACTTGCACATGATTTCTATTGATGACAGGTCATCATTCACAAGATTTGAAAAGGTCAGATGTTCCACATAATTCTGGTGACTTTTTTAAATAACAAAAAACCTTTTCAGCATCTTGTATTTATATGGATGAGAGGCAACTCAAGATACTATAAGAGTGTTGCCTCTGGTGTCCTAGGGTACCAGAACCCTCACCTCACCCTCAGTTTGTGTGTCTCTCACCCCCCCCCCAAACCATAAAGTAACATTCCTACGGTGTCTAGTGATGCCTGTGTTCCTAGAACAGAATATGGATGTCGAACCTACCTGTCAAATACAACGTATTTAAAAATTTAAAAAGGGCTTTACAAATTGGTGAGTTAGAAACTAGTAGTGAAGTGTCTTACATAGACCATTGTGGGTGGCAGAGTAGTAGGGAAGAGAACCAATAACTGTGGACCAGGAAATTCCAGGCACCAATCTCATCATGACCGATGTGAACTCTTGAGCAAGTCACCTGACCTCTCTGTATTTCAGCCCTCCCATCTATGAAACTGGACAAAGACAGGACACCACTAAAAATGAAATGTTTGAACCCAGTTAGTTTGTGCATGGTAAATAAACTGAAAAAAGCAAACAAAAAAGATAAAACTAAACCAAACCGCATTTGGTGGGTTCAGCAACATCCCATACATACAACCATGACCTTTTTTTTAATTTGAGATGAGTGCCTCAGCTAGGATACTGAGGATATCACCTACTCCTTTCAAATGGTATCCCAGATCTATCCTGTACCTTTCTCCTGAACATTCATCAGAAATGGCCAGTACAGGCCTTAGTTGAATTATCTCATTCAAACAGAGCAACTGTTTTTTTTTTTATTTTGTTAACAGCACGAATGACCTTTTTTAACTATACTAGTGTAGCCCCTCCTAATACAGTAATACACTGCAGTGTCAGTGTTTGGTATGGGTGTATTTGACATTCCCAGTGCAGGATTTGAACCAAAAACCATCTAGCCCAGAGGCAAGTGTGCTACAGTCTTGGATTGCCCTGGAAACATACAAAATAAATTGTTGGCTTCCACATAAGATACAGAGCTGACCAGCAGCAGCAGCAGCACAGCAAAGTGTGCCCAGCCCTAGTTCTGAATACCTCCCTAACAACAGGTCATTACTCCAGACCCTTTCTTATCCGCTGGTAGTATTTTTAATGTTTTTCTCTTGATCTATGATTGAATAGCAATAAAGAGCAGCTGGACGCCCATCGCTTACAATCTGGGGATAGCAGAACTAATTGTAGGACTCAGCTCAGTAGTCTCACCCTTCAATTAGTTCTGCAGTTCTCAAATCGATGGTAATGGGCAGCTTGGCTGCACTTTACTGCTTAATTTCAGTACTCCCTGGCTTGAAGGGAGTCTCCCTTATTTGAACCTATTCATGTCTCCTCATTTACACAGTAAGGAATGTTTAGGACCCAAACTAATGTAAGGACAGCTAAAAAGATGTGATGATAAGTTAGGAAAACATTTTCATAATCAACTAATAACAAAACACAGCTGTTTTTCTTCTTCATGTTTCTGTAGGCTTGCAGCATGAGTTAAGAAACATTTGGGACAAGATCCACATTACTGTACAGTATGATTTGTTTTCTTTCTGATGGCGTAGAAGGGCTTACAAAGTTTGGGATCCTTCTACTCCAAGAATCTCCTAGTGTCTTTTATTCCCACTTGTCCAGTAAAGCGGCAAAGCATGTTACAGTGAAAAAGGTGTTCCTACAGTATAACATTTTATTATAGATTTCTATTTTAGGTTGCCTTCGTCTCCTTCTAAGATGACCTTTTTCCCAGTTTTGTCTCTGCTTCAGCATTTTTTTTTACATAATTAAAGGAGTGCTTCTTTAAGAGTTTTCATAAGTATTATCTGCTGTGGCTTTGAACTCCTCCATGTTTAGCAGTCCTTTAACTTCACTAAGGTGAACTGGCATACAGCAGGTACTGCTCTTTGATCGTATAGGAAAACAGGTGTTCAGACACAGCTGAGAATACTGATAAAAAGCTGGGGATAGCCCTTTTTAAAGGAGGCTTTTTCTGTCAAATCTAAAAATTTCTAAATCAGAGAGGGGACAAGGGCATCCTACAAGACCTGAGAAAAACTGCAAGCTAAAATAGAATAAAAAGTATAGATACAATACAAAATGTTCAGCTTAACATGAACTGCTGCTGCAGGGTCCTCAAGTGGAGTGCTATTGATTCTGCCACTGCCCTGTTTGCATACAGTTCCACTTTGAGAGTAGGTTTTGCTCCGCTGGGAGCATGTGTGCAAAGACAAATGCAAGATGCATAATACTGCATGGCAAAGAACAGAAAATTAGAAGCGAATTATTACTTTATAATACAATGAAACTAAACATAATTAAGAAAGCACATGTATGTATCATAATTTGGAGCGGGTATATTCATTTAATAAAGGAAATTCATGCTAAAGAAACTGTTTAAAACCAGCAGCTATTCTGATCTGCCTCAGTAAAATATAAATATACAGTAAGTCAGTATAAGCAAAGCAACTATTCACAGTATGAGGCCTTTGTCTCCCTGATGGGAGTCTCTCCCCCAGCCCTATTGCAGATGTTTCAGAAGTCATCTTTCCATACTTGTAAGTTATATACCTTTTAACAAGTGTGCATCTATATAGAATTCCACGAATAGCCTGCTTTCTACTAGTGTTTTTTTACAGCTGTCTTCTCAGATTAGTTTAGTACACCATTCAATGTTTCCACATTAGATGTAACATTAATCTTTTTAAACCTGCAAGTACCTTTTACCTTCTAATGGACAACAAGATCTGGTTGGTGTCAACAAAGCTGGTGGTGTTTTTTACATCGTTATCTTTGTTTACTTTGATAACATGACTTACTGTCCCACTGTTCTCACTGTTGTAATTGTAGTTATATAAGAACTACATCCAGTGTCAGTTTCATGGATATTTTTGTCTACAGTGCCCACAGGGAGAGCTTTGGGCTAGTGACACTGCCTTTAAGTAATGCTACCTACATTGTACATAATGATTCAAGTCCACTCAACACCAGGCAGTGTCTTCCCTCAAGCACCAAACTCACTTATAGCCCCCTCCATATCACCATTTTAAAATTCTCTGTCATTTTCTGGGTTGGACAAAGAACCTGTCAGGTAGTTTGGGGAGAAGGCCAGATTTATTTTTTAATCATTGATGGTCCGGGCTGGGTACTGGACCTGTCAGGTAGTTGGGGGAGAAGGACAGATTTATTTTTTAATCATTGATGGTCCGGGCTGGGTACTGGACCTGTCAGGTAGTTGGGGGAGAAGGCCAGATTTATTTTTCAATCATTGATGGTCCAGGCTGGGTACCGGACCAGTCAGGTAGTTGGGGAGAGAAGGCCAGATGTTTTTTAT
Organism: Neoceratodus forsteri; assembly: GCA_016271365.2. Taxonomy (NCBI): domain Eukaryota; kingdom Metazoa; phylum Chordata; order Ceratodontiformes; family Ceratodontidae; genus Neoceratodus; species Neoceratodus forsteri. The sequence goes on along the minus strand of CM057455.1, from coordinate 1,753,618,400 downwards.
TCTCTGATGGGCCAGGTTGAGCATTGGATCTGTCAAGTAGTTCTGGGGAAGGAGACAGTTCTGTATGCCCTAACAGACTGGGTTGGGCTTGAGGTTCTTCAAGTTGTTAAAGGGAGGAGGACAGATTTTTTTGTTTAAATCCCTGATGGCCCCGGTTTGGCCCTGGACTCTGGTAGCTGGCTGGAGGAGTGGGGACAGATTTTTTTTATTCTCTAACAGATTTGTGTTGGGCATTGGATCTATTAGGCAGTTAAGGGAGGGGGCCGAGATTTTTTTATACACTGATGAGCCAGGATGGCACTGGACCCATCAGATAGATTGTGGGAGAGGGACAGATTGTATTTATTCCCTGCTGGGACATGTTAGGCACCAGATATTCTTTTGCGCAGCATGTTGGGTTGTAGCATGCATGGCCATGTGATCCCTATGTACATGTTTGGAAGAGAGCAGAGCTGAGAATGAGCATCAAGAGAAAGAAAGTGTGAGAGAAGAAGAGTCAGGCAGTGGAGCTGGCATCACTGGCACTTGAGGTTACATCCTTGGAAGTGTGTGCCAGTGGCCCCATTCAGTTCAGTCTCCCAAACTAGTGAGTTGCAGGCTAGAGGAGGCCAAGATGCCTGAACAGGCTTATAATAACAGCACCAAGCCTCCCAAGCAGTGTTTGAGCCCCTCACTGGGCAGGGGTTGAGCTGCTAATTTTGTGTTTGTTTAATGCTTGGAAGATGTATGGCTGTCTCCATTAGTGGGCTCCTCACCAGGTGCAGTACCTTTACATTGGTTGGGGACTGTACCTTAAGTAAAGGGATCTAATTTAGGCAGTGCATGAGCGCACCTTATATAAAAGAAGCCAATCTTGGCAGTTACATTTTAAAATAGGAACCCAGCTGATGGGTGATCCAATGATCCAGACTGGGTATTGGACAAGTCAGGTACTTGGAGGGGAAGGGGAGAGAGGGCCAGATTTGTTTTTTTATTCTCTGATGGATCAGTTTGTGCTCTGGAGCTGCCAGGTTGTTGGGGGAGAGGGACACATTTTTTTTTCAATTCCCTGATTGGCTGGGCTGGGCACTGGACCTGTCAGGCCCCTGTTGGGCCTGGCTAATCACCAGATATTCTATTCTATTCTACATTCCCTACACTACTAGTATGGAACTCCTGTACCTTGTAAAACACTTTAGGCTACATTGTGTATGAAAGTCATTATAGAAAATCAAATTGTGCTTCAGCTCTGCTGTTCTTTGTCTCTTTTCCATAGCAATAGTTTAGTAGCTTGAAAACTCTCAGATATAAATAGGGGATTTCATATTTGTTTTTCAGAAAAAATAAAGGTTAGCTCTTATTCAAGAAGTTGTACAGACTGAGAGTTTATTAGCACTTCCTCTCTGAGCACATTCATTGTCATTCTTGTCATAACAATGGGAGTGGGGGCCAAGCTTAACAACCTGAGGACTTTTTCAGTGTATCACCTAGGTCGTCTATCATTGTGAGATTCCCCATTTGTTCCTCAAGCTCTTATACACTGTTCTCCTTGTAGCCAATAGAAAGTTAGCAAAGTGTTACAGACAGTTGCAAGGAGCAATAATAAGCCACACCACTCACCCATTGACAGCTATACAATATCATGTCTCAGTCCCCTCAGTGCATTTCGGTGTTACAGTTGCAAAACACTTCCTGACTTCGATCACAATAAAAACTGGTCTGCTATGCAGACCAGCTTTAAAACTAATATGTAAATTACCTGATACAGTTGTGTTAGCAGCTACTTAGTTAGCTTCTGCACTATGGATTAGCTCAGCAGCTGCAAAATGCAACTTCTGTCTTCCTATTGGGCCATAGCCCTGATCACATACTTGTAGGGATTGTGTGACAGGCCCTTGACAACAACAAACAGCAAAGTCCCCTCCTCTCTGCCACAGTTCCACAAACAAATTCCACTTGCACCCTGATCCCCAATTCCACAATCACAGGACCTCCCCATCCTCACATTTACTGACCCACACCAATGAACCCTGACGCCTGCCCTTTGGATATAGTGCTCTGTCAACCAGTCACAACACAATGTAGTAATACAGTGTTGTGTGTAACCTCAGTCTCAACTCCCTAACAATACAGCTACCACTGCTACGATGTATGCAGTAAGTAAAAACTATTGAAATGAATGGAGGCTGAACTAGATTTCTACACTTGACTGAGCAAGAAAACACCAAATGATTTAAAAAACCAGAACAAAGTCTAATTAGGTACTGTAGCAAGGGTTAAATAATTTTGGCTGCACTGTGCCACTAAGTAAACATTATTAGAACAGTCCATAAGGGCTTTCTATTTTTCTGTGAAGCACTGAAAAAAACAGAACATATATTTTTTTTGAAAAGCACAGAATATATAAAAAAACAAGCTTAGCAAGATCTTAAAACTGCATAAAACCCCCAAAACAATGCAGCAAGTAAATAGCAAAGAAATATGTTGTAGCCAGGACAGTGATGAGTCAGTTAAAATGTTACATTCTTTGAAGACAATCCCATTGTTTCACATCATTCATTGTGTAGTCATGTAAACATATGACACAGAACCAAAATGTCTGACATTAAAAATAAGATTGAACTGAAAGCAATAACAAATAGAATAAAGGTATGTTGACCCCTTTTGGAAGATCATTAACATCTTCCAACCTCTTAGACCTCCATATATTTAAAGGGTACAGGAAACTTGTACTAACTGGCAGCAGTTAGTAATGTTCCTATTTACAGAAATGAATTCGTACCTCCAAATGATCCACATTTAACTGTACTGGAAATAAACACTTGACTTGAAAACTGTGTTTTCCATAGTTTTCTTCTTACAGACAACATTCTGTTACAGTTCTGTTCATGGAACTAGTAATTTAGAGCTTTTCCCATGTCAATATTTGTGTACAGAATGCTAAAAATGAGATGTTCTCCGACCAGAACCATGCTAAGAATCCTATACACAAACCATGACACAGTTAAATTCCAGATCACTGGTTCCATGTAAAGAACTGTAACTGAATGCTACCTACTCAAACAAAACAAAGCAAAATAGAATTTTGCACATCACTTTGTATTCAGGTACAATTACATATTGATCATTTAGTGGTATAAATATCATTTCTGAAAACAGGCATATTGTAAACAACTTTCAGATAGAAATAATTTCCTGTCCTCTTTATTTTTGGGGGGGAAATAAGGCTTCTCTGACAGAGGATCACAATGTCAGCCTGCACCTACACTTCTCCATGCAAGACATGACAACAAATGGCAGGTAGATGGGTGGGGTGTATAATACTAATGTAATACTCATCCTGAGTGCGTAAAGCACCACTCATGTTTGGGTGTGATCAGAACAGGCGTCCCTTGCCTTTTCCAGGGCCAAGGAAAATATAGCCTCCACCTACCTCCTCTGGGTACTGTGGACATAGCAGGAACATGGCTGCTACCTGTCTGCCATACTCCCTTCAGAATTGTCAGCTACAAAGGCTGTGCCCATGACCACAGGGATGCAGTAGGCATGTGAGTGATTCCAACCTGGCCCTGAATTGTATCAGCTGTGCTACTGTTGGACATTGTATGGCAACATCGTGTGGAGACTTGGCCCATGGATGATCATCTGAGATGACTGTGACTGTTGTGGTGCAGGCATGAAAACATTGCACACCCATCACAGGGGCAGGGAATTCAGGACAATAGCAGAACTGGCATGGCAGCTATTTAGTCTAAATTGCGTACTATTTTACAACTCAAAAGACCCACAGGTCATAGCACACGGTCCCATAGCAAAAGGGCCTCTTATTAAGTACATCCAGCAGAAAGAACTGTGTGCATGATACACTGCCCTGGTGGCAAACGACTGCAAAGTACTGTGCAACCCATACCACTGTAGGCAGAGCAAGTAAGCCATGGGATAATTGAATGTGTGACATAAGGGCCTTTACATGACCTGATCTGCACCACTGTGAAAGGTGCAGATGGCTTGCACCAGTGCAGATCAGGTCCTGTAAACAACTTGATGAGTGATATAGGACACTCTGTTGTGGAAAACACCGATCCCTATTTGTTGGGATTGTGTACTGGTGCAGGTGTTTTTTGGCAAGCATGTAAACATGCTGCTGAACCTGCACCAGTGCAGCCCTGCAACATTATCCAGTCCTGACTGGAGGACAAACACCTGTCCATCTTAAATGCCCACATAAAATTACTAGGAAGGAGCATCTCATCTGCTATGTGTAAACATCGGGTAGCCTTATTTCTGGAAGAGTTGTAGGAAGCAGTGCAGAAGGGAGTGCAGTGAACAAGGTTAGTAAAAACATGCCTATCAGTTATTCTGTTTTTGCCCAGCTACAACTGGGTATGTCCCTTTTTTCCATCTGTTTCCAGACTCCATACAGCTCTCGTACTTACTAGTGTATTGGGAGTGTTAGTCATTGCATTGGGTAGTGCTGACAACAGTACTACCTGTGTAATTCTGGTTCAGAACTTACACACTGATACATCTTTTATCTTACAGTTGAGCAGCGAACACTGTGTAGTCTGTGATGGGTGAACCCAATCTGCTTTTCAGAGATAAAAAATTATATGCACTCTGCTCTTTCTTTAATATTTATCTGTAACTGCTGAATGTACTTGTGGAACCCATTGAAAATGAAGTTTGACTCAACTGAGATGTCTGTATTCATATTTAATGAATAAAACTATTTACTACTACTACTACTACTTCTTACAAAAATAAGCTGTATTTTATTCAGGGACATCATATTTACAGATAATTGTGTTTTGGTTACAAGGGCAGCTTAGTTATAGTTGCAACAAGTTCAGCAGTTTCTCTGAGGTACAACTGTCATACTCTGGGCTGGACTGATAACAAACTTATGCTCCCCTTTAGACTCACCAAGCTGTTACATACCAGTGTAACTCACACCGGTGTCAGACTGGACCTGGTCATTTTTGAAGCCAGTGGTGTATACCACTTAAGGATGCTGACTTCCACACCAGTGTCACACTGATATCTTGCAAACCATGTTGTGGGACCTTTCTGAAAGGAGTGCCGTGGTGCATTGTGATGCTAAATTTCCCTCAGGCAGTGATGTGTGAAGTGGCCACTGTTTACATTACATTTAAAAACACCCACACCTGTTCAGTGGTTCTGTCAGGGAGAAGAGCAGAAAAGCCACACTGGTTTGTAGGATCATGACTGGGGGGTGGGGGGGTGCAATAGCGGCAATTGTGGGAGAGTCCACATCAGCAGAGGGTCCAGTGCAGCCAGCAGCATTATGCTGCTATGCCCTCTAACTTCCCTTGCATGTGCCTGTTATCAACACATCAGGGGGCCTGGCTGGTAGCCAGCATCATTATGATGCCATTGTGTGTATCTCCCCTGTATATGCCATAGAGATACTGACATGCCACCAACACCCACTGGCTGGAACAAAGAGCTTAAGAGCAGTGGTCAGAATCATGAGAGAGCTGCATGTCTATTGCATGTTTGAGTGACATGTCAAACAAAAGGGAGTAGGAGCCAGTTAAACACTGCCTGCCTGAAAATCTAAGTTTATGCCATTTGCCCAGTTTGCTAAATGTTCTGTCCTCCTCAGGTTCACTTAAACAATGTAAATCAGGGGTCAACCTTAACATTCATTTACTAGCCTGGGTACTAGTGCAGATTGTTGTGGGCTAGTGCAGAATCTCTGTTACTTGCTCGGTGGGCTAGTGCAATTCCTCCTGTGGAAAGCTGCAGTGCTATTCTCAACCTGTGTATCAAATAAATAAATAAATACATAAATATAACTTATTTAATTTAAAGCCATGTCCTTTTCATGGTGGTTTAACTATGTGCTTGCTGTCTTAGCATTAGTGAAGTGAAACAAAAAAAATGTCTGTGTGCAGTGCATTTACAAACTGTTTCATTTTATACTAACTACTGCTTTTATTTTTTGCTGGTAAAGATCCTTTCTCCTTTTCCTTTCCTTGTTTAGCTCAGTAATTGTGGCAGGCAGATTTGTGACCGTGTCCAGAAGCAGCACAGTTCTAGGGTTGCCACCTGTCCAGTTGTAGACCGGATAATTGGTTTTCAGGGCCTTTATCTGGTCATCCTGTTTTGAATAAATGTAGTCACGTTTTTAGGCCATTTTGAGTGCTCAGATAGTATTAAAACTGATTGCATCGAATCACTCAAGGCTGCATGCATGTCCCAGGTTACAAACAAGTTCTGATATCACTAGTCACAGGCCTTTGTTTGTAAAACCAGACTGTCTGGGAGGTGGAAAGTATGGCCATTAAGATCAATAGCAGTAAAGCAACCTAATCTTTCAACTCTGAATTTTAAGTATGGTGATTTGCTGCCATGACAGGAAACAGTTTTGCACCTTTATATGCTGAAATGGGTTCCTTTTTTGTTTTTCCTGTAGTTTCATATGTTTTAGAACCACTTTTTCAAATAATTTTTCACATTTGTACTACCTTTGTCACTGTGCTGAATATTTCTCTCCTAAGTCCTCAGCAGCTGTTGCTCTAATTTTTTGTACTACCAACCTTAACATTCCATGATATTAGCTACACCTTTACAGGCCATTGGAATAAATAGCATGGAATGGCTTGTCTGAAATTGTGAAATGTGATGTCTTAGACATTTGAAAAGAAACAGGAGTAGCTGATGAGGTAAAGGGAACACAATGTAGTACTGAGGATACCACAAGTACTTATAGTTCAGTAATCAAAAAGGTGGACCAAGCATAACAGAATACATGGCTGTCATGGAAAGGAAGACAGGACAGTGTTTAACAGACAGAGCAACAGGTTGTGAATGGACTTTGTACATCCAGCAGATTTGGGTTTAAGTTCCCTCAGCCTCCACTTGCATACTGCGTGACCCTAAGCAAGTCACTTAACCTCCTTGTGTTCCTGGGCCACCCCTGAAGTTGGGTCTTGTGCCCAATGGGAGTTACCTGGTTGCCAAAGAATAAAAATAAATAAATAACAGTATGGGTTGATGCTGTTAAATTTATTCTACATTTTTTTTTGTGAACATTTTTTAACAGAACTGGGACAATCACGCATTTCTGGGATCTGTGGCCAGGGTGGAAAAAGGGAAGAAAAAGACACACACTTTTCACGACACAACTTTATTAACTGCAAATCTGAAAATGTGGAAATATATTAAAGAAGTCAGTAACCCAGCTGACATTAATAGAAAGCATGCTGACAAAGACAAACAAGTAACAGATCATGAGTACGAAAAGACAACGTGAAGCTATCGGTTCCAGCAATGCTGACTAGAAAAATATGACTGGTTGGGGTGTGATGAAGCAAAAGATCTGATGTTCTGCCATTTGTCTGTCAAACATAAAATACAGTTGGGTAAGGCGGGCAATAAAAATAATTTTCATTTCCGTACAGATAACTGCTGACTTGACTCTGTCTCATCCCATAATATCAGTGAAGCTCATGCTAGGGTAAAGGAAAAGGAGGATGCCGACATTGCTACTCCAGGGACAAGTAATGTGGAGGGAATGCTGAAGAACATGAATGAAGCAACACTTAACCATCTGGATAAACTGTTTCGCACCTGCCAGTCAACTGTTAAGAAAGTACATCCTTTCACAGCCTTTGTGTGGATGTGTAGCCTTGATGATATGAAAGGGCTAGATATCAGTTCAGCAACTTTATCCACTATGTAGCTGAGGTTGAATACATGGCACTACAAGAAAAAAATAATTGGAACAAAGTTAATTTCAGTCATCAGTGACAGAACCACTGACTCTTCAGTCACAGAAGCTGAGATAGTATAATGTGAGGTTTGCAGTTAAAGGCACAGTGCAAAATCAGTTGGTAGGTGTCCAGACTATTGGCAGGACAAATACAATTTTATTTGCCTTTCATTTAACAAATCCCTGTTAACCATACTGACTGCCAGCTACTGCAAACTTCTGCAGGCTACTGCAATCTCTGGTTCACTAGCCTGGATGGCTAGTGCAAAAAGAAGTTAAGGTTGACCCCTGATGTAAATACAAGTGGACGGGGCCAAGAGGACAGAATTGTAGTACCAGCCACCTCCCTAGTTTCTGACCCTGCTGTTGGCTGCTGTGAAACATCCAGTGGTACACTGACTGACCTACAGCCTGGGGGGGCAACAAAGCAGCCTTCCTGCTGCTTTAGGCTGCTTAGCTTTGCTTCAGAAGACTGATTATTGCCACAACATTGCTCTGCTTCCTTAAAGGACAAGAAGGCCAAGGCTTACTTAGTCAGAGTCCTACCTGCTACAAGCACTGCTGACTGTCGGCCCCTGCCAGACACAAAGAGCTGTAAATCATGATCATGTCTATAACTGCTCCCCCTCTTGATTCCCAGGATAATTGGACTCACCTGAAGGGATAGGCCTGCCACTTGCTGCTGCTGCCTGCTTGACCTCTGGGAATTGGGGTCAGACTTCACTAGGCAAACTTCAAGCAAGCCCTGCAAGACTGCTACTGCTGCTGTTTTCTTCTGAATCCTGCTCTCTTCCATACTTGAAACAGCAGATTTGTATGTTTTTACATTAAAGGAGACAACAAATTTGTACTAATTGGCAGCAGTTAGTAATGTTCCTATCTACAGAAATTAATTCATACCTCCAAATGATCCACATTTAACTGTATTGGAAAAAACACTTGGGGGCCTGATTCTCAAAGAAGCCCTAGACTGACACAATTGTGCAAAACACAGTCTGCATCAAAGCACACTGTGCAATACGGCATGGACCACATTCACAAAGACATGCCCCTTGCACCAAAGACATGATGTACTGTATGATGCAAGGACACACGGTGCGCCATATAAATGGTGCATGTGGCGGCAAAGCTGCAGGCAGCACCAGGCGCTGAGGCACTGCCATGGCTGAGGTAAAAATGATGCAGAGTGCAGGAAGGATGAAGACAGAAGGGAGACATAGGAGAAAGAAAAACTTTACAGAGGCCGAGACATATATCTGTTGTGAGTGGGCATTGCACCCCCGCCATGTGTCATGTGTACACTGTGGCAACATGTGTGTTGCACCAGCCCTGCAATGTGCCACAGACCACTGCATAAGTGTACACATGGTGTGGAGCCCTCTACCACCATGTCCAGGTCCCAGTCACACTGGGCATACCAGTCTCCATGCCCATCCCCAGGGGGGTGTTCCACATGTACTGTGCTGCCACCATGCACAGTCCAGTCATGGCACAGATTCATGGAGCATGTTGATCACTGTGCAAAGGTGTCAAGGGTATCCTTATGGTGCCCTCCGTTAGGGCATCCCACAGTACCTTTGTTTGGACACTTAGGGATGTCCTCAGTCTCCTACACTGCACATGTCCATTTGCTGCCACATCCATGGTGTTGTTGCCACCATTTCCAACATTGCCACCTACATGGCAGGCATCCATAAACATCATGTGGCATGTACTGTCAGGGATCGTGTCACTCTGGTGTGTGCATGCCGGACCTCCTATGGCTCTCTGGTGGCATTGGGCCCCATCCACCGTCTGCCCTACACATGCCCAGCTTTACCACTGTGCAACAACATGGTGTCCACCGTTCACATGCTGATGTGCCTCTACCACCTGTGTTCCTGCTGTCTGCCATGCCCTCGTGCAGCACCACCCTGATGGTGGACATGTCTCTGGTGGTGTAGCATGCCTTGCCTGATATCCAGTAGAGCCTCAGCCCCAAACATCTTCTTGTCCCTCTCCTCTGTTGCATCTCCTGCTGTTACATTGTTGCTTCAGTGGTATATGGACACAGTCTGCCTGTTCTGTGCCCCCCTTTATGTTTTCTAAGTCCCCTTAGATCATTTTGGAGCTGGTCTATCAGGTGTTTGAAATTTCCAGCATCTTGCACTTTTGTGAATCCCAATCCAGGGATATTGTTTTGTTTCTGTGGTGCAACATGCCTTATGACATGTTGCTGGCCATTTTTTTGTGCATTCATGGTGCAAGGTGCATTTGATGCATACAGGTCATGTTTGATGCACCGTGTGTTTGTGAATCATGCTTGGCACAACTTTTGGTGCAAGTCACATCTTGTGTAATTTCCAAAGATGCATACTGCTTGCTGCATTTTGGGCATTTTGAGAATTGAGCCCTTGATGTAAAAAACTGTGTTTTCCATTGTTTTTTTCTTATCGGCAACATTTTGTTACAGTTCTATTCATGGAATCTATAATTTGGAGCTTTTAACATATCACTATTTGTGCACAGAACGCTAAGAATGAGCTAGTCACCTATCAGAAACATGCTTAGAGTTCTATACACCAACATGACATAGTTAAAACTCCAAGTCACTGGTTTCATGATGAGAACTGTAACAAAATGGTACCCATAAAAACAATACAGAGTAAATTATAATTTTGCACATCACTTTGTATAGAGCCCTCACCTTCCATGTTTCTATGGGCCCGGTTTTAGATGGTGAACCTAGGGTTTGCATCAAGCCCTGCGTCCATCGCAAAGTTTGACGCAGCTGTGCCAAAGCACTCAGATGCAGTACAGTCCAATTTTAGTAGGGCTGGTGCAGTTGCGACACTTTATCCATTTTATGGCAGCTTGCAACAAAGGTTTGGCACAAGCCCCATAAAAAGGGTACCCCAAGGATCCAAACTTAGACCAGGAGGGAGCTGGTCTAACTCCTTGCTGCAGGTGGTTTGTGTCAAGCAGCTTCTAAAATCCCACTTTCTGTGAAGTTTGATGCAAGTCACCACTTCTGTCAGGGTCTCGGTTGCAACTCCCTTGCGGTGACCACAACCCCTTGAAAAATAGGGCCCTATGTATCTATGTTTCTAGAGGTACTATTACATTTGGATCATTAGGGGTATGAATATCAATTCTGAGAATAGAAACACTGTAAAGAGCTTTCAATTAGAAATAATTTCCTGTCCTCTTTAATGATGATATATGTTATTTAGGGGAAGGGAGGGGAGGGAGGATGATGGTTTGGCAGAAATTTCAAAGTAAAGAATGTGCAGATTTCATTCTCATTGTGACTGTATTGCACTCCAAGCATCTCCTGTAGTGCAAGCAAGGCCTAGTCAGTCTAAGGAGGGTGGGAGTCAGCCAGCTAGGGTCAAGGTGAGGGGAACTCTGGTCAAAAGCATACATTGGTCTGACCATCCAACAGAGAGAGAGAGAGAGAGAAGGAAGGTAGGGAGGGAGGGGGAGCGAGAGAGAGAGAGAGAGAGAGAGAGAGAGAGAGACCAGCAGGGTCAAGGTGAGAGGGCATCTTGGTCATAAAAAAAGTCTACTGGTCTTATAAGAAGGTTGCTGAGTAGGGAAAATGTTGTACTGATCTGGGAAGGTCCATGCTGGGAAAACTATTTAAAAATAGTTTAGGTTTGGGAAGGTTGGTGGAGGGTGGGAAGGTCCATGCTGAGTGGGGGGCTTTCATAAAGAAACAATTGTGTTGGCCTGTGAAGGAGGAAGGTCTATGCTGGTTGAGGGACTTCTTTAAAAACTTTTTCTGCAGGTCTAGAAAAGTTGGTGGAGGGTGGAAAGGTCCCTGCCAGGAGGGGAACTTGTTTAAAAAAATTATGCAGGTCTGGGATGGTTTCTAAGGGGTTGGAGGGTCCATGCTGGGAGGGGGGCTTGTTTAAAACAATTGTACAGGTCTGGGATGGTTGCTGGATGGTTGGAAAAGCTGTACTGGGAGAGGTACTTATTTAAAAAAGATTATGCAGGTCTGTAAACACAGGTGGAGGGTTGGAAGGTCCATGCCTGGTGGGGAACTTGTTTAAAAAAAAAATTGTGCAGGTGTGGGGAGGTGAATGGAGGATGGAAAGGTCTGTGTCGGGGTGGGACTTGTTCAAAAAAATTTTGCAGGTCAGGGAGGGTTGGTGGAAAGGGGGACTAGTTTAAAAAAATAGTGCAGGTCTGGTATGGTTGCTGGAAGATCGGGGTGTGGAAAGGTCGGTATTGGGAGAGGAGCTTGTTAAAAAAAATTGTGCGGGTCTGGGATGGTTGGTGGAAAGGGGGACTTGTTTAAAAAAAATTGTACAGGTCTGGGATGGTTGCTGGAGGGTGGGTAGGTCCATGCTGGGAGTGATACTGAAAATAAATTGTGCTAGTCTGGGATATTTACTGGAGATGTTGAAAGGTCCTTACCAATATGGAGTTTGTTTAAAAAACAATTGTGTAGGTCTTGGATGGTTGCTAGAGGGTGGGAAGGTCTATGCTTGGAGGGGGACTTGTTAAACAATGTTGTGCATGTCATAGAAGGTGGGTGAAGGGTAGGAATGTCCATGCTGGGTAGGAGACTTGTTTTTTAAAAAAAAATCATGCAGGTCTGTTAACATGAGTGGAGGGTGGGAAGGTCCATACCAGGTGGGGAACTTGTTTAAAAAGAATAGTGCAGGTCTGGGAAGGTTGGTGGAAGGTAGGAAGGTCCATTCTAGGAGGAGGACTTGTTAAAAAAAATTTGTGCAAGGCTGGGACAGTTGCTGGGGGGTGGGAAGGTCCATGCTGGGAGGAGTGAGAGTCTGCTTAGTGCACTATTATCAGAAGACCCTGAGCCAGAGGAAACAAGAAAGAGTGAGTCACAGAAACTGAACTTTTCACAAAACTCGAGAAACTCAGAATTAAAGAATTAAATAATTACTATAACAAAAATATCCTTGAGAAATATCTAGAAAAAGGCTGGTCATCATGTGGTTTAAGAACTGGTAAACTGCCATCTGGTGGCTTAGACGACCAGATCCTATAAACTGAATGGGAAACAGACCTCACAGTTTGCCTGACTGAAGTAATCAAGTCCTTGACTGGAAAAAATGAAAGGTGCCAGCCCATCGGTTCAGCAGTAATGCTACTGCTTGTGACGCTGGTGACCCAGGTTCAAAAGTAAGCCCGAGTTGTTGGGGGCTGGCTGGGGGCAGGAGGATTTAACATCTTAGAGGATGCTCTCCTCTTTCAGGGGAGGGAAGGTCACTGCCTCTGCTGCATTTCCATCACCTAAGTGACCATGGGTAGTGGTGCAATGGAGGCAAGCAAATTAGGGTTCTGGATGAGGGCCAGCTCATGCACCACACACCATCATGCATGATGCATGTATGAGCCCTAGTTTGCTGTCATCTGGAGTGGTGGACATGAGGAAAAGAAAGGCAACCCTGGAACCTGTAGGCGAAGGGGCCCTGGTACATTCAGGCCTTTATAGCATTAGTCGTGCTTAGCTGCTTGATGAACCTGTGAGTACAGTATTTGGGGTATTTCCCCTGCCGCCTCTGCCATAGGGGGTAAACAGTGGCTCCATGAAGGGGCAAAAGAATGGATCAGCATTGTGGGATGACCTGGTAAGGTGCCTTGGGATTCCCCCATGAGTTCTGAAGGGGCATAAAATATGAGTAAAAAAAAAAAAAAGAAAATATGAAAGGGAGCTTCTCAGTCTAAAAGAAGAAATCAAAACAGTACAGGAGCAGTTCAAGGGGCTTACACATAAGGAAGAGTTTAATGACCTTAACAAAATTTACCTCAACAAGGTATCCAGATTTGAAATTGAACTGGTGAACTGAAAAAAAAATCTATATTAAACAGAGATGCTGAGGATTACAAGAAGGGGCAACTTTTTAAGCAGGAACACCCAGAGAAGCCACCAGGAAGGGGCAGATCAAAAAAGCAGGAGGAGAGGCTGGAACAACAAAGGAAGAAGAAGCAAATTAAGGAATAGAAACCAGAACAGAGCAGCCAGTACCTTATCAACAAACTCTGATACTGCAACAAGCCCAGAAACATGGCCATCTGTGCATTTTTTTTAAACCTGTCTGGCCATTTCCTACCCTCAAACACCAGACCCAGCCAATAACAAGCATTTGACAATGCCGAATGTTTGCCGCTTGCATTGCTATAGTCTTGCTTGTACACAGTTTTACTATATATTTATTCAAGACAGATCAGATGACATGTTATATGTCATTTTCAGTGGTGGTCTGCTTTTACACATTTTGAGAGTGCATTTACCCAGGATAAGCCAGCTGAGAGGCAATATTTAATTTTCAGTGGGCTCCTACATTTTGACCCCAAATTTCCAAGTCTTTTTATGACCTGATGTTATGATCAAGACAGGTGAAATATTTTAAATCCCATCTGAAAGATGATTTCACAGTGTGAGTGTGAAAACAAGTTTTGGACGGGATTTGAAAATGATATCTGTCGTGTTCAGGAGGTGGGGGGTAGCATAAGGGATATGTTGAACATTAGGGACCAAAATCTGCAACAATAAAGTTATGAGTAAATGTTGGAACAAGTATATGTTGCTTCATAACATAGTAGTTTTTTCACATTTTGACCCCAAATTTTAAAGTCTTTTTACGACCACTTCTTCTGAACATGACAAATGTCATATTTATAACATAGTGACTGAAATGTCATATTGTGTCACAAGAGTAAAAGCATATTTTAGCCAGGCTTTGAAAAATGATAAAAACAACCAAATAGCATGCTCAAAACCTTTGCATTGCTCAAAATGCAATTCACATTTCTGGAGAAGGGTGCTGCTGGTGTGTGGCATCCAGTGCACCCCCCCCCCAAAGAAACATGGCATATATTCAACATTCAAACATAATAACTGCCTAATGGCTTTTCTTACTTTAAACTCCATGTAAAAAGGGGGTCCTCTTAGTTTTCAGATTGGAATTCCAAAGTGAGCAAGCTACACCACCCCTTCACGGTGGGACCCTTTCAGTGTAGTCCCTACACTAGCTTCTCAGCTCTGAAATGCCTGCAGTGGCTACTCATAAATATAGAGTGCTGCCTAAATTGTCTTAAATCACATGGCCTTATTGGCTCCTTAAATTAATTCCACTCAGGAATTTCTAAAAGTAGTGGCAAGGAGCATGCTAAGGGAAGTACCACAACTCCCAAAACTCTAAAAACAACTTCCTTCCACCACCTGTAAATGTTCCTGGGTGGAAGTACCTTATTTAAGGAGCCAATTAGGCCATGTATTGTAGGCCATTTCAGGCAGCACTCTATATATTTGTGAGTAGCCACTGCAGGCATTTCAGAACTACTAAGCTAGTGTAGGGACTATACTGAAAGGGTCCCACCATGGAGAGGTGGTATAGCTTGCTCACTTTTGAATCCCAATCTGAAAACTAAGAGGACCCCCTTCTTTACATGAAGTTTACAGTAAGTAGAGCCAGTGGCCATGTAATTGTTTAAATATTAAAATGTACCATGTTTGGGGGGGGGGGTTGTGCACTGGTATTCTGTTTTTAAACATTTATTTGAAAAATGATAGCTGTCACATTCATGAGGTGGTGTGAAAAAATGGCTGTGTTGAAATGTAGGGTCAAAATACTGAAAATTACCAAATTTACAAGTGTGCACTGAAAAATTTCAACAGACGTTCATAACTTTTTTTGGTTTTTAATATTTTTACGCCAAATTTTCAACATAGCCTTCTTATCACCCCCACCTCATGAACAAGGGCAGAGGAAATTTTCAAATCCTGCCTGAGAAATGATTTTGTGCCACAAGTGTGGAAATGCATCTGAGCCAGGATTTGAAAATTACATCTGTCACGATCATGAGGTGGTGTGAAAAAATGGCTATGTTGAAAATTTGGGGCCAAGGTATTGAAAATTACCAATATTATGAGTGTGCATTGAAAAATGTTAATGCACACTCATAACATTTTTGATTTTAAATATTTTTAATCCACATTTTCAACATAGCCTTCTGATGACCCCACCTCATGAACAAGGACAGATAATTTTTTCAAATCCTGTCTGCAAGGTGATTTTGTGTCACAATTGCAAAAATGCATTTTGGCCAGGATTTGAAAAAATGGTATCTTTCACATTCATGAGGTAGTGTGAAAAAATGGCTATGTTGAAAATTTGGGGTAAAAATATTGAAAATTAGCAAAGTTATGAGTGTGCATTGAAAACTGTCAATGTATGTTTATAACTTTGTTGTTGCTATTTTTTTTTAAATAGCCTTTTCCTAGTGCCTCAGCTGTGGAGGGCATTATTAAGCCCTATGAACTTCTGCATTGTATCAGTGAGATATTCAGAGTGCCAATTGCCCAAATGGCCAGTGAGGTTACAATAAGGATTAAAGATATTTATTATCAAAAAGATAAGGACTCTTTCCAGCAATACAACATTTGTAAGTGGAAGATGAAAAACAAAAGTGACCATAGGTTGGAGCCATATTTAACAATAATCAAAAATCCCTGTCTCACGAAAATAATAACTAGATTTAGGTTTGAATGTAATCATTGCAATTGCAGAAGTGAAATATATAATAAGAAAAAAAAACAGAAAGAAGGAAAGGGCAATGTGAATATGGAATGGGAAAGGATAATTTCATACATTTATTGATTTTATGTTCCTTATACGAAAAAAATAGGAAAATGTTGCTCAAAGAACATCTTAAGCATCTTGAATAGGAACCATATCATCTGGTTATGCATCACCTAAAAACAAGAGATGAACAAGTGTTATTCCATATGGCCTTCCTCTTTAAAATAATTGACGGGGAAAAAATACCATATTATTACAGAAAATAAGGACTATCATTGAAATGTCAGATTCTAACTGGACATATCCTGACAATAGTTGTCTAAGTATATCAAGATTATAGTTTAACATTTAATATTGAATCACTATATTCTGATTATGGTAAAAAAGGTATGCTGTTCATACTCCATGATAGGGCTCAAGTCTGTCAAATATTAAAGGTATTAGAATCCAAGAATAAGAGAAATGTGCAATATTAGTTTTATTATGTTATATCTTGGCTTATATGAATGTATTAAGAGTGTATTATGTGCACAATATGCGCACAAACTGAACGTGCAATATGTAATCTGTAAGTTTTATCTATTATGGTGTACTATTTGTAATGATTTTTTAAAAGTTGAACAATAACGTTAAACCTGAACCTGAATTTTTGTAAATATTTTACCCCAAATATTCAAGATAGCCTTCTTATCACACCACCTCATGAACAAGGGCAGAGAAATTTTTCAAATCCTGTCCAAAAGGCGATTTTGCACAGCAACTGTAAAAATCACCTGCTAGGATGGATTTGCATAATTTCACTGCATTTGTACATGAGGTGGCATCCCAAAAAATCTGGGGAAAAAATCTAAAAAAATGACCATATTATGAAGTCAAGTTCAAAACCCATAGAATTACATTGAACTGCATACCTGATTTCCTCAGTCCCCGGTCCAGCATGGAAGAGTGAATACATGTCTCTGGACCAGAGAAGATTACAGCATTGGACCCCTGGTAGGTAAGTAAAGGGTGTGGCGTGGTGGGTGCTGAGTAGGATGGTCAGGTGGGAGGAGGGCATTAGAGGCAGTGTGCCGGTGGTGGCAACAGACATCAAAGGACTGCTTTCTTTTTTTGTAGGATATACAAAATAAAAAAAAGCTAAGAGGGATGGTTTTCTTCACTTCTTATGCTGACACTGGGGCTTGGGCACCTCAGTGTTGGTGGCTTCAGGTGTGGGCTCCTCAGTCTGACAGTAAAAACAGATCAGTCAGTGCATACTAGCTGGCACTGGGGATCGGGCCCTCCCCAGTGTCAGAAAATTAAAAGTAAGGGGCTGGTAAGTGTGGGGTAGTGAGTGCTGAATGGGAGTGTTGGGTGGGGGAAGGGTTATGGCAGCAGTGTGCTAGTGCTGGCAAGAGACATCAATGAATGGTTGCCTTTTTACAGGGTATAAAAATAAAACAATATACTACAAGGGATAGTTTTCTTTATTTCAGGAACTGACACCGGAGATTGGGCTCCCCAGTGTTGGTATTATGTTTGTCAGTACTGAGGGTGGGCTCTCCAGTGTTGTACAGTGAAAATGGGTGGGTGGGGGTAGGAGCCGGCATTGGGATTGGGCACACTGGTGTCATCATATTAAGATGGGGGAAGAACTGGGAGGTGGGAGGGATACTTGGCAGGGGGGTGGGAAGGATTCTTTTTATGTTGGGGGGAGGCCCACAGCAGGCTAATCATGACACTGAGCAGTTCTGCATGCTGAGTGGTGTTACACAAATGAAAGGAAAAAGCTGCCCTATGATTCAGCTAGCTCTTTTATTTGAACTACATGAAGTTACTGCCCAGCAAGACCAGAACAAGTGTCATGATCAGCCTGGCTGATGATTGGTCTGACACTGTCGAGCCCTTGTAGACTGCCCTGCATTTTAACAACAGTGATACACCTCTCAAAACCAATTATCATACCAATATGTTCACTTTTGCAAGCATGAGGGTGATCATACAAAAAAACAAAAACAAAGGGCAAAGGGGTGGGAAAAAGACAAGAGGAGGCAAAAAGGAGGTACTACTGGTATCACCAGCAAGAGAGTTCTCTGGACAAAACATGACAATTAATCAAATAGACTTTGTACTAACTGAAGCCAAAAAGCAAGTACTGTCAAGAGGATTCACTTTTATACCCAGTCCCGAGCCGACCTGTTTAATGCTAAGGTTGCTATATTCAAACTCATCTGGAAACTAAAATTAAAGTACTTTTACTCTTAAGAATAGAGACCTAATACAAACATGGGCTGGACAAATTACATAGTTCTGGGTAATTGTGGAAATGGACCTGTACAACTACTGGATTTCCCTAACTTTAACAAATCCAGCCTTTTGGACCAAACCACTGCAGTCAACAACTGTGGGAGAACAGACCATATTCTACCAGATCCTTGCAAGTCAGGACTTGGAACCTCCAATACAAGGAAATTTAATAGACCAGTTTGACACTGAAGAACTGCTGGTGGAGGCAGATGATGTGGTCAATGAACAATTAAATACACTATGTAGTGATTCAAAAAAGACAAGGACACTTTTACTCTAAATCTACCTTTTGTCCATTGATCAACAATGCCACATAAATGCATTTGAGAAACTCTTGATAGCTGAAACAGAGAAGATTTTTCAGGACAACAGCTATAACAAGTATGGTAATTTACTAATACAGGAAAGGGAGGCTTTAGAACAGTTTAGGAATTTAAAAGAGGTAGTGATAAAGTCCTCTATTGGGGGGGGTACAGTGGTTATGCATGAGGACTATGTGCAAAAGGTGCTAGATGTATTGAATGTTGCTAATAACTATGACAAACTCTCTGGTGATCGAACTAGCAGGTTTAGCAGGGAACCACATAGTTTTGTGGAAAATGCTTTAGGTAAAGGTTGGATTTCAGGTTAGGAAGCAGTTTTTCTTCATGTGGACTTTCCCCATAGTCCTCACAATATTTATAATACTGAAAATTCACAAGGACCCCCTAAATCCACCAGGAAGGCCTATAGTTTCTAACATTAAGCTCCCTATCTGAGAATGTTTCACAGTTTCTAGATGTTTTTCTGCAGTCCTTCTTCCAAGGTTTAAGGGCCTAGACCAGGGTCACCATGTACCTATTAAACAAACAAAAAAATTGTCTGGGAAGAAAATTTCTACTGGCTGACCATTGATGAGGAAAGCCTTTATACATGTGTAAAACACTGGGAAGGTGTTGAGGCTGTAGAGGATTATTTTAGATAACCCCACCATGGGGAGAGCATTCCCACCACCTTCCTCCTGCAAGCCCTTAAATATATTCTCCATAAAAACTACTTCACTTTCAATGGGGAATTTTTCATGCAGAACTGTGGTACAGCTATGGTGCCAGCAATGGCCCCCAGTTATGCAAATCTATACATGGGCCAGCGGGAGGAAAGGTATGTGTTTGCAAGTAACAACAATGTGTTCCTGAACAACACTGTAAGTAGGAACTGCTATATTGATGATATCATTTGTATCTTTATGGGGCATGGAAGAGCAGATATAACAGTTTATGATATAGCTGAATAACATTTCAAAGAGTTTAAAATTCACATTTGAATTCAACAAAGAAAGATTAAATATTTTTGATTTAGTGCCATGCCAGGAGAAACAATGTCAACCTCAGGGTACAGGAAACCCACAGCGGCAAATACCATACTGTAGGTGGCTAGGGTGCACCCAAGAAGGCTAGTAAATTCAGTTCCCTACAGCCAAATGCTGATAATCCACAGGCATTTTTCAAACCCAAAACAGCTGGAAACTCAGGTCCTGGAAATGATTGCTAGATTTAGGAAGAGGGGGTATGAAGAAAAAGGTTTTCAAAATGCATATGAAAAGTCAAAAACACTGAAAGACATGCTCTCCTAATACCCAGAGCAAGGATTAAGAGTGAGGAAAACATTATCAAATGTTCTGCAGTGTGCAACAACATGACTTGGAGAGTGGGAAGTTTGGTCCATAAATAGTGGCCTATCTTACAGAGTGACAGTATCCTGGCCAAAGTGGTAGGAGCTGCCCCTAAGGCCACCATCAAAAAAGCTGACAATCTTGGGGATATTTTGACCTCTAGCCACTTTGTGGCAAGTGAAAAAGATGATGTCCACCTTAAATGGCTCTTAGTGAAATACCCAGGTTTTCACCAGTGCGACAATTGTACCTCATGTAAACATGGTCAAGTTGGAAAATACTTTGAGCACCCAGCTAGCAAGAGAACAGCCTACATAAGAAGTGTTTATTTCATGCATTACTGCATTCATAGTATACATTGCTCAGTGTCACTGTGACTGCCTGTACATGGTTTTTACAATACACCCACTAATAGTGCATATCCAGGAGCACATATGTAAGCAATAACCCACGACAGGGTGTGCGGTTATCAGGGATTAATCAACACCCTGGGTGCGTTGTGAGGCATGAGGCAGCAGGCTGAGTGTCCTCACAGCACATGGAGTGTTGATTAATCCCCAATAACTGCACACTCTGGAGTGGGTTTTTGCACTTATAACATGGGTCATATGTGGTGAGAAATGCACA
The DNA here is from genome assembly GCA_016271365.2 of Neoceratodus forsteri. NCBI lineage: Eukaryota > Metazoa > Chordata > Ceratodontiformes > Ceratodontidae > Neoceratodus > Neoceratodus forsteri. The sequence goes on along the minus strand of CM057455.1, from coordinate 1,753,597,579 downwards.
AACACAAGTGGAATAAGAGGAAAAAAGTATGGGAATTATTTTGTGTTCTTCCACTATTTCTGGTTGTAGAACCACACTTTTCTGTGTTCTGCCATAAGAAAAACAGTTCTACAAGCAGAATTTTGTGGTAAACAGGCATGCAAGTTAAGATCAAGGAGCAGACCAATTTTATTATACTGAGAAACCTGCTTGGTTATCCTGATGTGCTGCTTTGAAAATTCAAGAGAGCGCGAGAGAGATGAACTGGTAACAGCACCAATGGCAGAAACAAAAAACCCTTCATCTACCCCAATGCTAGTTGGTGACACACACACACACATATATACAGTGGGTGAAAAAGTATTTGCCCCTTCCTGATTTTCTCTATTATTGCATATTTGTCACACTGGATGTTTTCAGGTCTTTAGACAAAATATAATATTAGATAAAGGGAACCTGAGTGAACAAATAACACTTTTTTTTACTTATTTCATTTATTTAATGAAAAGTTAACCAACACCAACTGGCACTGTGTGAAAAAGTAATGCCCCTTGTTAAATCAACCCAATTAAAGGGATAATTAGAGTCAGCTGATTGAACACAGCCATGCTTGATTACAGCCAGCCCTGCTCAATATAAAACTCACTTATTTTGGCCCTTACCATCAGAGTCACGTTGCCACAGCACAAAGATTCAACAAGCACATTGTGCCATGATCAAAGGAAGTTCCTGAAAAGATCAGAAAAAAATTTGTTGCCCTCTATCAGTCTGGAAAGGGTTACAAAGCTATTTCTAAGTCTCTGGGACTCCATCGAACCACAGTGAGAGCCATTATCTCCAAATGGAGAACACTTGGAACAGTAGTGAATCTTCCCAGGAGTGGGTGGCCTGCCAAAATTACTCCAAGGGCGCAGTGTAAAATCATCCAAGAAGTCTCAAAGGATCATAAAACAACATCCAAAGAACTGCAGGCTTCTCTTGCCTCAGCTAAGGTCAGTGTTCATGACTCCACAATCAGAAAGAGACTGGGCACAAATGGGCTTCATGTGAGAGTAGCAAGCGGAAACCACTGCTAACCAAGAAGAACATAAATGCTCATCTCTCATTTGCCAAGAAGCACCTGGATGATCCACAAGCCTTTTTGGGAAAATGTTCTATGGACAGATGAGTCCAAAGTGGAACTTTTGGACAACATGGATCCCATAATGTCTCGCGTAAAGCAAACACAGCATTCCACAGTAAGAACACCATACCAACAGTCAAACATGGTGGTGGTAGTGTGATGGTGTGGGATGTTTGCTGCCTAAGGACCTGGATGACTTGCCATAATTAAAGGAACCATGAATTCTGCTCTGTACCAGAAAATTCTTAAGGAGAATGTCCAGTCATCCTTCCGTCAGCTGAAGCTGAGCGTGAGTTGGGTCATGCAGCAAGACAATGATCCAAAACACAAAAGCAAGTCCACATCAGAATGGCTAAAAAGAAGTAAAATTAAAGTTTTGGAGGGCCTAGTCAAAGTCCAGACTTAAACCCAATAGAGATGCTGTGGCAGGACCTGAAACGAGCAGTTCATGCTCGAAACCTACCAAATGTTACTGAATTAAAGCAGTTCTGCGAGAGGAAGAGTGGGTTAAAATTCCTCCACAGCGATGTGAAAGACTGATATTGAATTATAGGAAGTGTTTGGTTGCAGTCATTGCAGCTAAATGTGGTGTAACCAGTTATTAAGTGTAAGGGGCAATTACTTTTCACACAGTGCCAGTTGGTGTTGGTTAACTTTTTTCATTAAATAAGTGAAATTAAAAAAAAAAACAAGTGTTATTTGTTCACTCAGGTTCCCTTTATCTAATATTACATTTTCTCTAAACACCTGAAAACATCCAATGTGACAAATATGCAATAATAGAGAAAATCAGGAAGGGGGCAAATACTTTTTCACGCCACTGTATATATATATACATATATCTATATGTACACATACATGCATGCTTAAATATTAGTGTTTCTCCTCAATGTCTACCTGTACATCCAGAAGCCACATGAAAATGGCACTTAGATGTGTCAACTCCCAAATACCAATGCTTGATGGACACTGCATCTATAAAAATGACTCTCTCTCCCTGCAGCTCATACACTGCCTGTCACTGCTGCTCCTGGAAGCAGGACTTCGGGTTGCTGACTCAGGCGGCAACATTATTGTGAATACAATGCAGAGTATCTAGGCAGCTGAATTTGGTGGTGAGCATGGAGTTCCACTGCACGGGTGGGTGGTGAGTGTCCACAGCCTATAGAGACACATTCAGCATGTGGCTGTGTAGTTCTGTTAAGTAGGTATATGGCTTTGGGACTTAGTGATTTGTCAGATGTGCTACATTACTTTTGAGGGAGCGACTTTGCTGGGCAGCATGGAGTTAAGCTAGGTGGGTGGCTGCTAAGTCTCTGTGTGCTACGGGCACATATTTGGCATCCCACTCTGCACTTTACATTAAGGAACCAATTTGGAAATGATAAGTTACAGCTTTCTGTAGAGAAGGTGATTGAGGGATTGCCGGGGGAAGTGAACGGGTTGAGGAAGGGCACGCTTAGCGAAACATTTAAATGGCTTCTGTAGAGGAACGACATCGGTCAGGAATAAGAAGTGTGGCTCTGGCTTTCTATGCGCAAGACTGATCACCACAAGCAAATGACCTGACTGATTAACAGAGATTAATCAATAGTCACATGATCCGTCTCTGCCAATCAGATCACACAAACATCCTTGCCCATGTTGTAAGTGCTAGTATGCATGGTAGTGAAAACAATTCCCTAAATATGCAGTTTTGGGAGTCACACAACCTTGCTCTGTCCCTACTCTCCTTTATGGGACTGGAACACTTTCCACCCACGAAAAGGGGTGGAGAGAGACTCTGCTATTTGTTAAAACAAGAAACAAAATGGATAATCACTTCAAATAATGTTTGGCTAAATGAAGAAGTAGATTATGTACCATTTCTTACATCAACATTAAATTAAATAGTATTTTTCCCTTTTTTTGCTGATTCTGATATCTCATTTGTCTTATTCTCTTTTATTTCAGATTGTATATTAAGCAGAAAATTTATTTCAGATTGTATATTGGGCAAGAAATGCCTCTCTGGTGCATATGAAAGTTGTGGCTAAGTCTTTTTTTTTTTTTTCGCTCGATGCACATGTAAAGGAGAAATCCACCTTATACATTAGTGAACTGTCACTGCCTAAGTGATACACCTAAAAGTAGAAACTACGGTACTAAAAGTTTTGAATATTGCCTGATATATTTGCATCACTTGTATTAGCATGGGGATTACAGCCTAAATGAATCTTTTATAGTCTGGTTGTATGTTTCTGCATCATTTAATGTAATATAAAAGTTTTTCTTACACCCTGTAAATAATTTCCCCCTTCCCGAACCCTTTTCCACTGTTCAGTTGTATGAACAAGGTTTGTGTGATGGGAATTTATGTAATAGCATTTTAAGTGTGCCATTTAAAAATGGCTACAACTGAACCTGACCATGCTCCCTGATGAAGACTTTGTTTGTCGAAGCACCAGGGCTGTGGTGTCTTCAAGATACATGGAATAAACCTCAGATTAATTAATTAACTTTGCTCTGAATGTGATTTGTACTCCCGAGTGCAGGGGACTTGTTTAAAAACACGTTGTGCAGGTCTGGGAAGGTTTGTGCAGAGTGGGAAGGTCTGTGATGGGAGTGGGACTTGTTTAAAAAAATTTTGTATGTCTAAGAAGGTGGGTGGAGGGGAGGAAGGTCAGTGTCAGGTGCTAAGGTCCATGCCAAGTGGGGGCACTTGTCAAAAAAAAAATTGTGCGGGTCTGTGAAGGTTTGTGGGTGGTGGGAAGCTCTGTGCTGAGTGTCGAGGTGGGCTTGTTAAAAAAAAAAGTTCTGCAGGTCTGTTCTTGTGGGGGGAGGGTGGGAAGATCTGTGCTGAATGGAAGACTTGTATAAACATACGAACATATGAATTTGCCAGCAGATATAGACCACCTCCTGGCCTATCAAATCTGCTGGAGTGTGCAGCTAGCACCCTCACCTTGCAGTTGCCCCAACCCCTTCCCAATTACCCCACCTCTCACCTTGTCCCATCCCCTTTTGAACTACCCACTGTCTTACAGGCTACCACCTCCTCCGGGAGAGCATTCCATTCTGCCATGACTCTCTCCATGAAAAAGTGTCTCCTCATTTCTGTCCTAAATCTTCCCCCTTCCAATCTAAGGCTGTGACCTCTCGTGTCCCCTCCCTCCTTAGCCTGCATATCCCCTAAGTGCACACCTTGTTTATCCCCTTTATGTACTTAAAGGTCTCAGTCATATCCCCTTGGTCCCCTTCTCTCCTCCAAGGAGTACATGTTTAACTCTCTCAGCCTCTCCTCGTATGGTCTGTCCTCCAATCCCTGGATTATCCTTGTTGCCCAATGTTGTACCCTTTCCAGTAATTTCACATCCTTCTTCAGATATGGGTGCCAGAATTGCACACAGTACTCCAGGTGTGACCTGACCAGTGCCCTGTAGAGAGGCAGGATCACCTCCCTGCTCCTGGAGGAGATCCCTCTCATGATACAACCCAGCATCCTGTTGGCTTTCACTGCCATTCTCCTACACTGCTCTGTACTGTTCATCTTCCCCATTACAACCACCCCTAGATCCTTCTTCTCCTCCTTTGTGGAGGCTAGCTGCACCTCTCCTAGCTGATTACCCCTCTCAGGGTTCTTTGCTCCAAAGTGCAGGACTATGCACTTTTTCGCATTGAACCCCAACTGCCATGCTTCTGACCACTCTGCTATATCATCTGCCACTACCCCCAATTTGGTATCATCAGTGAACAAACTGATCTTATTCCTGATGCCATACGAGATGTCTGCTATTAATATTCCAAACAGCACTGGGCCCCAGTACTGATCCCTGTGGCACCCTGCTCATCACAGCCCTTGGAGATGAAAGTCCCCCCCGCCACTACCCTCTGCTGTCTCCCCTGCAGCCAATTATCAATCCATTTAACCATCTTAGTGCCCACCCCCATGTATCTCAAATTCCCTCCCAGCCTCCCATGTGGCACTGAATCGAAGGCCTTACTGAAGTCCAAGTATATGACATCCACCACATGACCCTTGTCCAATTCCCTTGTGACCCAGTCATAATACTCAACTAGGTTCATCTGGCAGGATTTTCCAGAGACAAACCCATGCTGGTGACTGTCGTGGAGCCCATTGTCTTCCATAAAGGTCACCAACCTTTCCTTAAGTATTGTCTCCATCAGCTTCCCTATGATGGAAGTTAAGCTTACCAGCCTGTAATTACCTGGCTCATCCTTTGGTCCACTTTTATGGATGGGTACCACATGGGCCATCCTCCAGTCATGTGGTTTGCATCCTGTGTCCAGGGAGGTATTAAACAGTTCCTCCTGTGATCCAGCCAGGATCTTGGCCATCTCCCTCAACACCCTTGGGTTTATGCCATCTGGTCCTTGTGTCTTATCCACCCTCAGAGCCCTTAACCCCTCCAATACCCTACCCTCAGTGATCACCCCATCTGTTACCCCCTCATCCCCTGCCACCCTGCTCATCCCCTGTGGTAACTGCCCTCCTTTCTCCCTCATGAATACAGAACAGTACTCATTCAGTGTTTCTGCCTGATCCACCTCTTTCTCTGCCCACCCCCTTCCATCCTGATCCTATCAATATGGTTCTTGCAGTTTCTTCTCTCCTGTATGTATCTGAAGAAGTCCTTTTCCCCATCCTTGATGCCCTGCACCAGGCTCAATTCCCTGGAGGCCTTAGCTGCTCTGACTCTCCTGGTAACTTCCTTGGACCTCTTCCCATACTCCTCCCTATCCTGCCCCTTCCCAGATTTCTTGTATCTCTTGAACTCTTCTTTTTTAGCTCTCACTATTTCTAAGACCCCTCTACTTAACCAGCTTAGTTTTTTAGCCCTTCCCTTTTTGCTCTGCAGTCTGGTACATATCTCAGTATCCTCCAATATCCTCAATTAGATTTTTTCCCTTTTCTGATTTGCATCCCAGTGTGGCTGTATTCCTTTCAGATGCCCCCTTAAGATTTTGCCCATCCTACCAAAGTCAGCCTGTCTGAAGTCCACCACCCTTGTCCCTGTAGCTGCTGCATCTCTGCTCATAGTAAGTGTGAACCACACCAAGTGGTGGTCACTCCCAGCCAGTGGGTACTCCACCCCCACCTCCCTTACAGCCTCTCCATTGGCCAGAACTAGATCCAGAGTATTCCCCAACCTAGTCAGCTCAGAGTTCATCTGTGTCAGGAAGCCGTCCTGGAAGGCATCCAGGAGTATTTGCCCTAGCACTCGAGGTGGCTGGGGTACCCAAATCCACTCCTGGTAGATTGAAGTCCCTCATGATCACTGTGCTACCTTTCCCACACACCTTCCCAATTTGCACCACCAGCTTCCTGTCTAGGTCTTCCCCTTGAGTCTGTGGCCTTTATACCACCCCTATCCTGAAAATCCTATTCCTTGTGTCCTGGAATTGCATCCACAAGGCCTCTGTCCTACCCTCCTCCCCCTCTTCCCTCGCACACTTTATCCCTTCCCTTACATACATCACTACCTCTCCCCTTTTCTTTTGCCCCTATGCTTCCTGTAAATTGTATACCCTGGGATCATCAGATCCCAGTCCTGGTATTGGTTGGCCCATGTTTCTGTGAGGATGTCTATGTCCACCATCCCCTCTGCCAAAAGAGCCTGTAGTTCTGTGGTTTTGTTCCCCAGACTCCTTGCATTCAAGGAGACAACCCTCAAAGATGTTCCCTTACACTCCTTGCCCAATTTCCCACCCTTCTCAGCCTCGTCCTTTGATCCCTCCTTGCTTCCAACCCAGTTTGTACAGGGGGGTAGTCTTGTTTGTCTCCCCTCTCCGGAGAGCCTTCCCTTCAGCAACCCACTTTCCACTCCCCTGCCTAGTTTAAATTAACCTTTGTTTCTATATATTTCTTCTAACCTCTGTTTTAGAACCCCCTTCCCCTCCCTGCTCAAATGTAATCTGTCCCTGTGTACAGATCCCTATTGTCCCAGACCCTGCCCTAGCCTCCAACTAACCTGTACCCCTTGGATCAACACCAATTTCCCAGCCAACTGTTGAATTCATCTATCCTACTCTTCTTTGCTGTACTTGCCCTGGGCACTAGGAGTACCTCAGAGAAGGCTGCTGAGCTCTCCACCTCCTCACTTAACTTACCCAGTTCCACGAACCTCTCCTTAACCACCTCTACCATTTCCCCAGCCAAGTCATTTGTACATTCGTGCACCACCACCATGTGGTTTATGCCTTCCCCTCTTTGCACACTTGAGAACAACCTGTTCTGCTTTATCTGCCATCAACCCAGGTACAGACTCTACTCATATGCGACTATGTCTTTCCCTTTTACTCCCCCATCTGACATCTGACCCCTTTTAGTATGGAATCCCAGCACTAGCATGTTCCCCTCTTCATTTCTCATCCCTCCCCCAAATTCTCTTTCTTGATGCCTGCCCCGAGAGTTCATACTGCCCTGCACATTTGCATCCCTATCTGCACCAACTCCACCCCAGCTGTCTAACCAGTCCTGCCCCTTCCTCTAACACTCTCTGTACCTGACTTGTCCCCCTGCCCACTTGGAGCTCCCTAATCATCAATGCCATCACTACCCTTCACCCTGAACATCCCCTTTCATCCCCCCGTACTGTAACTTCCATGTCCAGCCCCACAGCTGGACCCTTTTTTCCTTAACTGGGATCCACTCCCCCTCCCTCAGAGCTGTGCCTCCTGAGAGATACATAACCTCCTTCTCTCTCTCCTGATGCCTGATCCTATCGCCATACCCCAAACTATTGAGTCCCCTACTAGGAGAAGCTTCCTTCTTCCCTGGGATTCTCTGAGCCCATCCCATGTGCCCCCTCCTGGTGGGTCTGCCCTTCTCCCCTGATCACAACCTTGGGTTCCCTTTCAGGGCTCTCCCTTTTCTTGAGAACATCATATTTGCTCTTTAGTTGTACCAGGTTTGAGGAGGTGCTTGAGCTCCATCTTCCTCAACCTCCTTGAGCCCACCGTAGTCCATCCAGGCCTCTGACTGAGTACCCTCTGTGGCAGAAGCTGGTGGTATGGTGGTCCCTGGGTGGGCCAAGGTTCTCAGCACTCCTGCCAACTGTGCTCAAAGCCTGGTAACCTCCTTCCTCAGCCCAGAGAGGTGCCTGCAAATGGGGCAGCCCTGCAGTTCTCAGAAAGTTCTTCTGGACACTGCTGCTCCACACTGACCGCACTGCACCACTCCTTGTGCCATCCTATGTACTCTTTAAGTATGCATCTCCCCTCTTTTAGTATTTTTCATAGTCTATCTCCCTTTTACAGTATTTATGTTTATGACCCTATGTTTCCGCAGCCCTTACCACTTTCTGCTCTGTGCCCCTGTCAAACGTATCCTATTCCTAACAGAGTGAAATTGACAAGATCATGCAATTTAAATGTACAAATGTCCACTTACGTGATATAATCAGCAGCTCCTCCTCCTTTTGTTTTTATTTGCTTTTTAGCTATCAGCCTGCCCCTAGGCAGAGCCTATATGCTCCTCCCAACTAACTAAGCATTTAATAATGTGTGGAGGTGGGTGTGAGGGCAAAAAATTTTGAGGTAAAATGCATCCTGGACAGATTCAAAGTTACACTCTTACCTCACCAAGCAGCAAGCAGAATGAACAGTTAAATAGAGATTTAAACTAGCAACTCCTGCTTGATTGATTCCTCTGTTTCTGGGCAAAGAAACCCCTCCCCCAGCAGCCAGCAACAGTTAAACAGTTAAAAGTCCATCTCAGGTGAATCTCAGAGACAAAATGACAAAAGGCAAACCTCAGAGACAAAATGCCTCCTGGACAGATTCAAAGTTACACTCTTACCTCTCCCAGCAGCAAGCTATAATACATTGTGTTTTGTCCAGGAAAGTGAGTGGAGGGTATAGTAACTTGTGTTTGTCCAGGAAAGTGAGTGGTGGGTCAGAAGCTCTGTGTTGAGTGGGAAGGTCTGTGCCAAGTGGGAGGCTTGTTAAAAGAACCTGTACAGATCTGTGAAGGTCTGTGGAGAGTTGTAACATCCATGATGAGTGCTGGGGAGGAGCTGCATGTGCTGTAGAGCAAGTACCAGGCCTGTTTCCATATGGAGTCTGGGTCATGCTCCATCCCTGCCCACCTCCCTCTACCCAAGCCAATCGGTTCTGTTTCATGGAGCATGGCACCTTTGCCAGGTGCCTCTGCAAATAATCTTACAGTGCTGCCATGCCCCTGTCACCTCCAATGGCACTCTCACTGCTCCCTCTGCTCCTGGTCCCCTCTTTGCAGGCCCCCCAATTGCATCCCCCTGAAGTGTAACTGGCTTAACATGCTCACCTCCACAGCCAGCCACTGTCTTCATGTAATGTACTTGCTTATGCTTAAAAAAATATATTTATCTCCCTCCCCACAGCATCCAATCCTACTCCCACCCACCAGCACCAATTCTCAGTAAAACTCATCTTGAGAAATTGACTGACTTAACCCTCCCACCCTCCACTGCCGGCTACCTTCTCATGAATGAAAGTACTTGTGTGCCATAGTAAAGCCAGTTGATCATGTGATCAGCTGGTTTTACTATAGTGAGCATGCAAGCACTTTCATTCATGGTAAGGAAGCTGGCCCTGGAGGAGGGTTGATTATGCTGGTCACCTTCTTGAGATGAGTTGTATTGAGAATTGGGTGCTAGTCAGTGGCAGTAAGGTTGAGTGCTGTGTGGCGAGGACATAAATTATATATTTTTTAAGTACAAGTTAGCCCTTTACATTAAGATGGTGACTGGTTGTGGAGGAAGATGGGTTGAGCCAGCTGCCCATTGTAGGATCTACTTATTTAAATACATAAAAAGTAAACAAGTTGTGGGTACTGGGGGGGCAGGATTGTGCTTTTGATAGAGGGTGGAGGGATGGGGTTTACATTTTACCTGGTTTTGGGGTAGGGGAGGAGGGAGGGACTGTTTCCTTTTCCTTTTTTTTAAGTGGCCAAATAATTTCCTGAATAAAATACAGTAGTCCTCTATTCAGGAAGGACTCCTGAATACTCTGGAGCTCTACTATTCATGGTATTCAGGAAATAATATTCAGCCACTGCACAACACTAGTTCTTAGTAATGGATAGCCAAAACTTCTTTCTTAAAAATGCTATAAGTGACTCCTGAAAGACGATGAGATGACTGAAATATCTTGATCGGCAAGACAACCTTTATAAACTAATCATCTTGGTGTGGTTCTGTGCTGTGGACAATCAGAATGTGCTGTAGCACTATCCTAGTGCAGTACATAGAAAAAGAGAAGAAAAAAATAAATAACTCTGAAGTTTGGTTCCAGATATTAACTGATGATGCAGGGCCTCTAGTAGAACTTCCAAGTACCTTCTGAGAAGGTTATTAAGAAAAAAGGAGCTCTTCTGGCCAGTTAAACTGCACCCATGGAAACCTGAAAAATCTCTTAAAGATCTTTAAGGCAGTCCTAATATTATGAAACAGTGCAATAGTATAGATTTTTTAATAGCATTGTAAATTCACAAAGATTTGTTTCACTTGTATCTAGTAACTGCATATTTTTGCACATTTGCACTTGGTCATGAATTTAAGGAACCTTAATTTCTAAGAAAAAGGACCTATAATTACATGCCGATGTAGTTCCTTGGTTATTTTAAGAAAAAGGACCTATTGTTGCATGAGGATATGGTTCCTTGTCTATTATTTTTACTTAGATTTTTTTTCTTTTTAAAAGCAGCTGTCCATGGAGTCCAACCTTACCACCTCATCCACACATTGGTCTTGAACTATTGCATTTAGAGGGAACAGTGCAGATGGCATATTAACACTTGAGTGGTGCCCAAAAGAGGAAGTGCAAGTTGTTGGAGGAAGAGAAGAACATAAAATTAATAAAGACCAGAAAATTTGTTGCATACGTTACGCCACTTCAGTCATCACCTTACTCCAACAGCATTGTACTCATCAATCAGAATCCAGGGCCAAGCATCTCCCCACTGATGTGAATCAGGGCCCAAACCTACATGGTACAGTGAACACAGAAAGTGTGCATCTGAGCTCCTGTATGCCAGAGGACAAAGAGAGCACACAGACATCTGGGGAATTAACAAATGAGCAACTCTATATAGACTTGGAAAACTCACTAGATTTACTTGGTCATTGTTTAGGACTACAAAATGTTGACAATTCTGACCATGGAACATGGACTGAGAACACAGGAGATAATCTGCATGCTTTAATTATGAAAAAGGGCCCTGTCCAAATCGCTTCCAAGAATATGGGAAGGAATTTTGCCAAGATGAATGGAGGAAAATTCACATTGGACTATTATTAACAGAAGCTTCCAAATGGGATAGTGTTAACAAGAGGTATTTAGTCTTTTCACCCACAAAAGATGCAGTATACTGATTTTACTGTGCACTGTCTGGGAATGGACATGAAATCAAATTTGTAAGTGAGTTTTCAGACTGGCAAAGTCTTTTGAAAAAGTTAAAAGACGATTAAGCCTCTGCACATCACAGAAACAATCTTTTAACAAGGGTGAGCTTTGAACAAAGACTAAAAGAAGGAAAAACAATAGACAGCAAGATCCAACAAGGATGATGGCAAAAAGTCCTTACACAATACTTAGATTGTGTTCTTTTTCTTGCTTAAAGAAATCTGACATTTCATGGGCCTACAACTTCCCTAGGATCTCAGGAGAATGGCAGTTTTTTGGGACTTGTGGAGTTACTTGTGAAATCTGAACAACTTTGCAGATCACTTGTCCAGAGTGGAAAATGGGATGAATGCTCACTATTGCAGCAACAAAATCCAGAATGAATTCATTTATCTACTTACTGATGATACAGTAAGTATAGAATATAAGTCTGCCAAAAATTATAGTGTAGTTCTTGACTGCACTTCTGACAATTCACAGAATTACCTGCTAACATTCTTTTTGAGGTATGTAAAGACAGATCAGTGTGGAATCTCTATTAAAGAACATTTCATTGGTGCAGCACAACAGGAGAGGCCTTTACTGATTGATCTTTGGGAATCTTGCAGTTTCATGGACTAAAATTGGAAGATGGTAGAGGCCGAGGATATGACAATGGGTCTAACATGGCAGGGTGGCATCAAGGGGTGCAGGTATGTATGAAACACCTAAACCCAAAGACCATCTGTATACCTTGTTACAACCATATTCTCAACTTGATTGTTGCAGACACTACTAATTGCAACATGGATGTGAAGGATTTCTTTGGACTTCTCCAGAAGCACTCTACTCTGTTTTCTGCCAGCACCAGATGATGGAATTTGGCTTGCAACATGTGAATGGACTCACTCACTGCAAAGCCTTTGAGTAATGAAAGATGGGAGGTTCAGATAAATGCTGTCAAGGCTATATATTGTAGTCTTGGTGATATTATGTCTGCACCTACTGAACTACATGAGTGGCCAGATTTGGACTCAGTCAAAAGCAGTGAGTACAAATCATTGAGGGATAACATAAACTTTTAGTTTATTTTTTATCTTACAATTTGGCTTCAGATTCTTACAGAGATAAACTGAGTACCCAAGTTACTTGCAGGGCCCAAGATGGCTTTGTCAAATGCAATTATTCTTCTGGGAGTGCTGAATGTTTACATCAATGATCTGCACATCAGTGCAATTTGAAAAGAAGATACAGGAAGCAGAGGACTTGGCTTGGTCAGTGGACATTGAAATAAGATTTCCAGAAGTTTAAGTGTACTGAAAAAAAATGCCAGGACAGGATGCAAGAGATGAGCCTCTGACTGATCCAGTCAAACAAATCAGAGTTACATTTTTTAATGTAGCTTTAGATGTTGTGGCAACATGCATATGAACACTTCACAAAACTAAGAGACCTGGAAGAAATGCATGGCTTTTTGCTAGACATCAGGCAGGCGAGTCAGCTACCTAACCTAGTATTTCACTGTAAAAGGTTTGCCAACTCTGTGGGTAATGTTGATATGCATGAATTGAAAACTGATATTGTGACTTGCTATAGTACTTTCAGCAGATGTAGAAAGCAGTCCTTATGAAACTGTACAATATTTGTGCCACAGTTCACTGATGTAGGCTTTCCCAAGCATTGACCTTGCACTGAAGCTACCTTTGACTCTAGCTGTCTGCTGCATATGGGGAATGAAGCTTTAGTATGTTCAGACTTATTGAAATTTATGTGCGGTCAACAATAGGTCAGGAATGTCAGCCCTTGCAGTACTGTCAATTGAAAATTATATAGCACCTGAGGTGGACTTTTCAGATGGAATTAAAAAGTTTTCCTCCTTAAAAGCAAGACATTAATTTTTAAAAATACAATTCTGGATTTGAAAAGTTATATTTAATGCAGCATTTATTGTTTGATTTGCTTTTTATTGTAAATAGTAAGGTAATATCAATAAAACCTATTCAAAATATTAAGTATTAGGTGAATGGTTATTTTATACCAACTTTTTGGTTGTGAGGTAGAGCCCCACAAAATGTTTTGCAGGGGAACCCTTGAAGTACCAGATACAGCCCTACTGGTTTGATGACTGCAGTTTACACTTACAAATGTACCTTGGTGTGGCCCTCCAAACCACTTACACCAGTGCAGAAAGGGCCAGTGTAAAAGGGGGCTTTAGATTGCAATTTTCAAAGGGTTCTGTAATTTAAAACTGTCTCTCCCCAGTGATGCTAAATATTATTTTGCCAAAATGAAAAGAATGAGCTCAGGCTACACTGTACAAAAAAATAACCCGTACGCTTGGGTGTCTGATTCAAACACCACTATTTTATTTGTTAAAAAAAGTGCTGCACCACCACTGAACGCTAAACATTTTCGAGCACCTCTCCTGTGCTCTTTCTCTAGGCGTCACCCAATTTTTATTTTTACTACCTTGCACAACATGGCAGTAAGTATTTTAAATGGGGCCATACTCTTTTAAGTGTTCGACAGGACCCCTATGAACACAGTGGTTAAGTCCTGAAAAAGCTTTATGTAGGCATTATAGAGCGTTCTGTGCTGTTCTATCTCTCCCTCTCCACTGTTCTTGAAACGGACCCTGCTATATTGGCCTCTACAAGTTCATGCACAACTCAACAAATACTTTAATATTATGACTCTCCATAGTCACTCCCAACCAGTTTCCCTTAATACCAATTTTAAAATAGGTTATCGTATTTCCCGGGAATTTCCTTCTTTTGGGTGATACCATATCTCTGGCCACAATTTCTTCCCCTGATCAACTACTTGATTATCCCTTATTACAGTCCATGTACAGTTTGTCACATGCCCTTTTTTCAGATATTTATAGCTCTCCCAGGCTTTGTTGCCTCACCTGGGACCCCCTCCATGGTCCATTGCAAACCATCCCCCCCCATTTATGAGGAATTGATTTGGGCTGCTCACTCCCCTCATGCAGTCTCTCAGCTCTATACAATATTTTAAACACCAGACCCATTAGCATTAACTGGAACATGTTTCCACTGGCAAAATGTCCTCCACCTTGAATGGAACTCCCCCATAGACTGGCAAAGGCTTTGGAAAGATCTTTATAAATATATAAAACAAGACTGATATAGATTGCTCCAATTTAAGATATTGCATAATTTATATCATATAATGGCAAGAAAGAATTCTGGGCTCTGATTGGTCAGTCTGGGGCTGGAGCCTTGATGTTATCCCAGCATAACATCACCTATCTAGCCCCAGCACACATGTAACCACATCAAAAGTAAAAGAAATCGCTACACATGCGATGTCCAAACTCCCCACACTTGGCATGACCACTGTGCACTTTTCCAGGACTTCCCTTTTTTTTGTAACAGAAATCCTGAGCCCAAAACCACACAGAACTGAAGTAATGTACCACACATGTCACTCAAATGCCTTAATTTTGCTACTTGCACATTTTTGAAACACACAGAGCGAAAATGAAACAAAGCCGTCATCGTGATTGGCTTCTGACATTATTGGCCAACTACTTTCAAATTTTCCACTCACCAGTCCTCGGCTCCATTTCCCATTCCTTAACCCCACTCAGTTGGCCATAACCTCCTTGCTATGAACTCCTTGTGCACATACCAAGAAATATTTTTTTTGGTTTTTGCTAGAAACACCAGCCAACAGTACAGGGAGGAAGGCGTGACAGTAAATGGGTCTGAGCGCGTGGGCTGTTTAAAGCACTGCACTCCACTTACCAGTCCTTGGCTCTGTTTTGCTTTCCCCACACAGAGTCAAGTTTGCTTCCTGGGCTGCGGGGGTGAATGAAAAGCCTGTCCGGGGGGGAGGGGGGACAAATGAAAGAGACACAGCTTTGAGGGGTTAATGAAAAGCCAGATTGGGAGGGACACATGAAAGAGACACAGACATTAAGAGCTAGGCAGACAGACTATGAGATTGGGAAAGGTAATTTGAAGCAGTAACCCCACCTAGAGGACAAAACAGTACATCGGCACTATTTGTTTCCTATGTATAGCTGTACATTAAAAGACTACTAAAAATCTATTTATTCTTTAATTCTTGTTTTGCTTTTCACACAAATAAGCCATTGAATAATAGGAATAATGCACTCCAGAGCGTGTGTCATGCTGGGATAATGTCATTTCTTGGGTGTTAGATGCACTCGGCCTGTAGCCTCATGCCTAACCACCCAAGGCAGGACATTATCCCAGCATGACACACACCCTGTCATGCATTATTCCTTTATTTTGCACTCCAACAATTTCACAAATTAGGTAGACTGACCTACTTCCTCTGCTCCCGGTATAATCAGGCAGAAGGCTCCTTATATCATATACTACAGACATGCAACATATCGCACCTTTGTGGTCTATTATTAAACAATGTTTAGACCCATCCTTTGATCTGGCTGATGTCTTTACTCCTGAGATTTGTTTACTTGAGATTATAAGGGGACCTCACCAGATTACCAAAAGGTTACATTGCTTTGATTTTGGCAGCTGCTAAAATAGTTCTCCTTCGTCACTGATTAAATGACAAAGTTTCAGCTTGGTTGGAATGACATGCAGGTATCCTTAGAGTCTTCAGTGTTGAACTATGCATCACCAATAAGAGGCATAAAACTAAATCCTTTGTGGAGAAATGGGGATTACTATATGCGTGGCTAACTACTTTATAATATACTTGTTTCCCTATTGTATGTATTTGCTTTTCACTCTGATATTCTTTTTATTCTTTTTACCGTGTCCACGTACATTTATATCTTTTTTTTAAACTTTCTATTTCTCCTCCTTACCCCCACCCTGGAGCTACGCTTCTTCGGGAGACTCCTATGTGCCCCCCCACAAGTGACCTACCTGAATCCCCAAGGGTTCCCCATGGAGCCATGGCTATACCCCTCAGGTGGGTATGGAATGGGGTCCGGACACCCCGATATCTTCTAGTCTTGTCAGGTCCCCTGGTGGTCAGACAGGCAGTCACAATCAGGGCTGGCACTGGAACTCCATCTACCTGCACTCTGGTGGTGCTTTTTCCTGTTTCTCTCTGTGTGGTGTGTGCCCTGATGTCAAGGTGTAATGCCGATGTCTATCACACAGCTCCCCACTGGTCTGTCCTACCAGCTTGCTGTACCTCATGCCTCCACCCGGGGTTAGACAAGCTGCAGATCCTGTCCCTCCCTTCCCCCACAGAAGGTGAGCAGTTCCTAGGATGCACAAGCCTTCTCCCCCGGCCGGCCCTCCAGCGACCCTAGTCTGCTCCCAAACCCAGGTCACCAGCATTGCAAGCAGAAATCCAATTGCTGCACTGACAAGCTGGCCTATATCTTTTCTTGCAGAATGATATTATATCAGGCATCATACTATTGGGTCTGTGTTGTGTTGAAGATAGCAGCACTCCTGGGGGGGCAGTGTTGGTGGTATGTATTCTTCTGTTTTTCTTGTTTTTTTGTAGTTTGGCTTTCTAGATTTCCTGTTTGATGGTTGCTCATTTATTTGTCCTGTTCTGTTGTTATTCTTTTGGAAAAGCCAATAAAGTATATTAAATTACAAAAAAAAAGTATTTCCCCAGCAATGACATCAATCCCCATTTCCTGAGAAAACACATTTCTACAACCTCCACCCTGAAGTGTGTGTTTCAGCAACAGAATTTGTAGGGATGTGTGACAAGCATGCTATAATTGTGTTTTCCCTTCTGCATGGAAGCAGTTTCTTTAATACTGGGCAACATCCTTTCCTGGGGGTGTAACTCTTACACCAAAGATGTAGCAGCAATGTGTGAACATTTAGTACAGAACTTAAAGTTTAGTTGCCACCTGGCTGGGTGAGCAGCAACTCAGCAGAATCTGAGATGATATTCCATCATGACAGAAAATATTTAACATTTGCATCATATCAAAATATCTATTAATTTCCTCACAGGGTGTTAGGCTGATAGTAAGCTGGCTTGCTCCTTGGTAGGATACAGGGGGAATTAATATGTGTGCCACTGTGTGCCTGCCATGTTTCTCCATCACTTTGTTGTTTTTCATACTAGAGATAGTGACTATTCCTTGAGGGCTCAATCCTTACTATCTTGCTTAACACAAACAATATGGCTGAGAAGGGGCCATATGACACTGTACTCAGTCAGGACAGTAACAGCATATATCGTCCATGTCTGGATAGTGCTTTATCAACACCTACTGCACAGTAGGTCAGGGTGAAGGACAAACAAAACTAGCTCAAATTGCACACATGAAAGGACTACACATTTGCAACCAGGGAAGCTACAGTATGCAGGGTCTTTCTCATGTGCAGCTTGCTCTGTTTTGTGGCAGTAAGGTGCAGGCTAACAGTACTTTCAGATGTCATTGAGTCACAGAAGGAAGAAGAGAACTATGGTGGTGGGTGCACATGGAACAATGTGGGATTCAACAGGCAGGGGGTATACATGCCTGGAGATGGTATGCCAGACAGACTCTGGTGGGCAGAGTCACTCTTTGATACTCTCAGGGCAAGATGGTCCAAACAAGAGGTAGAACATGATCCAGTAATGATGATTGATATTGTAATGCATACCAGCACAAGGGCCCTCAACACTATTGTGGCATGAATAGGAAGTCTTTGGACATTTTCTCTGATTTAAAGATGAAGCAATGCTCTGTTTTCTGAGTGATGTGTGGGTTGACTCTTGCTGTGGGCCCATTGTGCCTCATTTGCCATGTGTTATGTCTCACTGTTGCCATTTCTGTTGTCTTTCTCTAATAGGTCCTTACATGTGGACCAGGAGTTCTGCTGCTGTTTGGATGGAGTTTCTGCCCTGGGAATTAATGGTGTGGAATGTATGTCTGCTTTCTGTTTTTCTGTAGTGTACTATGACCCAGAGCTGCACGATGGGAGCACTTTCTGTGTGTACAATATGGTAGGAAGAGTGGCAGGTTCAGGTGTCATTGTAAATCTTAATCCCCTGAGGAAGGAGCCCTCTGCTCTGCATGCATATTGGGATTTGTTTGGTACAGCAGGTAGCACTTTGAATGCCACAGTGTTGCACTTGATAAATAAATATTTAAAATGCTTCCCCTGTATGTTCATGCATTTGCTGTTGTTTGGAGTCATGGTGTCTCTTGCATGCATTGATCCATGAGGATCATCCCATTAAATGACAGTTGTTTAGCTAATGTTCTGTACTCTGTGGGTACATTTGTGTAGTCCCTGCAGTGTGCGCACAATACACTTTCATGGGTTGAAGAAAACAAAAGAAGGACACACACACACACACACACACACACACACACACACACACACACACACGTGAAGGCAGTTTAAAGATTTTCAGTAAATATCAGGTGCAGAACATATCATTTATGCAGACTAACATCCCTATGTATCATCTCATATAGAGGCTTCTTCAGGGGTAGTGCTGTCTGCACATGTGATGTTTGTGCTACCGATTGTCACACATCTTTAATTGCATTATGTGGGCCAATGTGTTATTCATGAGTGGCACTTCAAAACACTAACATCACAGCCAAGAACCGCCCCCTGAGGAAACCTCTATATAAGGCAATACATGGGGAGGGGTTAGTCTGCGTGAGTGATATGTCCTGCACCTGATGTTTATTAAATAACTTTAAACTTCTTTGATCAGTGTGTGCAATGTTTTCTTTTGTTTTCTGGAAAGTGTTTTGTGGTGGTGGCACCCTCAAGGAGTCAGGTGCGTCTGATTTATTTTTCTTAGCCATTTACAGGTTGTAATAGTTTGACATCAGATTGACCTAATTTCTGTTGTTTTTCCTTGAGTTTCTAAAGTTTTACAAGACTTGCTGTGTGGGGATATCCTGTCTACAAGAATTGTGGGAATCCTTTTACAGAACTTACACTGTTTACATGAATTGTTGAAATCCTTTGTTTCAGTTTAAAGAAGGGCCATTTAGGCATTGTTGCTTGGTTAAAAGACAAAGACATGAAGTTTTTGAGAGGCATGTTAGCCATTGACCCCTGCTGTGAAAAGAGCAAGCTTTGACAATAAGCCTCTGCTAAACAGCGATAATCCAGTTTAGAATGTGAAAAGCTATTTTGGAAAACAAGCTGGGGGGGGGTGTCTGAACTTAAGGGTGAGCTGTGTGAGGAGCAGTTATAAACAATTTTCCTGAACAAATCTGTGTCTCCCAACTGGAATTCTGGAAAGAGACAAAGGCTTCTAGTCTCAAATAATCAAGGGGAGGAGTAAACTGCAGCTTGGGAGGTTGGGACATGTCTCCTTAAAACAGTAAGTACAGAAAATGCAAGGCTCTGTTTCCTCAACCAACACTGAGACACAAGACTGGAACTGACTGTGTGCCATAGAAGAGAAAAGGACCAGTTCTGTGTAAATTGTTTGCTGTGTGCAGAGATTTCTAAGATCTAAGGTTAAGATTTAGAATTGTAATCAACTTAAAGTTTTCTATTCTGTGTTTTGTGCTTAAATCTGTTTAATTTTAATTTCCTAGTTTGGGTGTGTATAGTCATCATTACTTTAGTGCTTTATATATTTTGTAAATACAGTATTACATATATGAAATGTTTAATATATCTGAGACTGCAAAGCCTTAAGAACAGGTAGTCTATTTTCTGGGCAATTCTGTGATCCATCCCTTGAGACAGCATAGGCCTTATTTTGTGTGGACAGGGGACTTTGGTGGGATTTGAAGGAAGCAACCCCAAGTGAGTTGTGACCAGATTGGTGGTGTTATTGAGGTAGTAAGCAAATTCACAATAACCAATTAGGGTGCCCTGGAAAGTGTTGTGACATAGGTGAATTGTATCTGTCATACATGTAACAAGCTGTAGATCCCCAGGTATGGAAGGGTCAGAGGGAAGGTACAACATGGAAGGGCTGGTTCTATATGCAGTGTGCCTAATAAGTAGGCCAATAGGCTCACATACTTACTCCACTCTAATTTAGGAGCCCATATCAGATTACAGATATGTGTAATCTCATGTGAAGACATGGAGTATAAACTGCAGAAGCAAAATATGCACATTGTTTATAATCAGGCTCTAGAGTACAGAGTTTGAAGGACATTATACTATGGCCATCACAAATCTTACAATCTAAATGGCCAAGATGCCTGTCTGGCTGTAAGTCTCACCACAACCCATGCATCAAGTGCCAGCCAACTGGGTCACAAAAATAATCCAAGATCACTACACTGTGAATCCTTTTCAAAAACATTTCAGCCAACATTTTTTACCCAAACTGCTACAGCCCAAATCTACAAATGCAAAAAAACAGCAAAAGTTCAACTCCATTCTCAGCAGCAAAATAAGAAAGATTATAACCTCCCAAAATATTAGCAAACAAAACTAGCTCAAATTGTTCACATGAAAGGACTACATATTTGCTGCTTCCAAAACTGCCAAAGCTGTGGCCTATGACTTGCTCACCTTCTGACAAACTCCTGTGTCACTATATATATATATATATATATATATATATATATATATATATACACACATATATATATTTATGCAATAGGGGTGGACATATATTCAGTGTGATAAATGTGTTTATCTGAGTCACTCTATCTATCTATCTATCTATCTATCTATCTACCTATCTATCTATCTATCTGTTACAGTGGTGCGGTATAGTAAGGGTTGAGCAGGGGTTTCTATGTTAAACCTCAAATGTTGCACTTTAATATCTTTGCAACCATTCAGTGGAGTTACACAAAAGTTTGCATGCATGGTCTCGTGGGACAGATCTCTTGATGTGCCAAGTTTTGTTCCTGTTGGATGTGTGGATTCCGAGCTATGCATAGTGAAAAAACATAAAAAATCACCAATGTTTGCATTTTTGTCATCGCACTGCACCCAGACAGGTTTGAATATTGTTCTGAAATTTTCTGAGTAGAAAGAGCCTGCTCCACAGATGTGCCTTTCACTGGTTTGGTGAAGAAATATTGATCCATTCCAAAGTTATTAAATTTTAAAATGTCAGGTTTTGAGCACGCTCAGTCAGCTTAAATAAATAGCTGTAAAATTATTATTCATGAACGCCTCAAGTCACCTCATGCTCATAAATAATAATGAGCTTGTTTGCATAACCATTTTTTTAAATTGAGATGAGCAGAAGAATTGGGTGAAAACTACAAGCTATCCCTCCTTGGGAAGCTTGGTCTGTTCAAAATCAATATTTACAACAATTTCTGTTTGGTTTCAGTTGTTCACATTGCAAGAACGGTTCCTCGTGCTCCACAATTTCAAAAATGGCAGTGTAAGCCTTGCTCATGAATAATCATGAGATTATTTGCATATCCTTTCTTTAAAATTGAAGGAATTAGAAAAACTGGCTAGATATTTCTGCACTCACTACAGAAACAGAAGTCTACTTCTCACAGTAAAGAAATCATGTCAGCTGTATACTGTATGCACAATGCATCATTTTGAAAATAAACATCTGAGATCTTATATTGTTGTAACCACTACAATAATAGGAGACTGCCCCTCCCAGTAACAAAAATAGAAGACACATTCATATTGTACCCACAATGCCTTGTTATGCACATCTATGTATTAGATACTATACTGCAGTCACCACTACTTAAATTGGAGACTGCACCTCTGAGTAAGAAAAAATTCAATAAACTTTATAATCATTCAAGAATTCCCCATTGCTGTTTATAAATCATTAGTGTCAGTGGCTCAGCAGATTGCACACTCACCTTTTGAAGCTGGATGATCAGAAGGTTGTGGGTTCAATCCCCACACCAAGCACTTGGAGTAAAATCCCAATACTGACACTATAGTGCATCATGAGGGACATGCTGCACTTCTGAGTTGCTGTCTTTTGGATGAGACATTAAACCAAGGTCCCATCTGTCTGTCCAGGTGGATTTTAAAGAAGAACTACTGGCAGAAGTGAAGCCCTGATCACTGCACAGATCGGGGCTTCACCTCTCAGATCCCCCTGCAGGCACCAAATTAAATTAAGAGTTTTATTACCTGAATACTCATAAAAATTGGCCAAACCTCCCATGGACCTGGCATGTTTAAGTATGATGCTTCTTAACCCCCCCCCCCGATTGTGCTGGTAACATCATAAGAAAATGATGCAGCACTGACCCTTCCTTAATAGTTCCCTTATATACTTAGATTTTATAATGTCAGTATCTTTGATGCCCAGCTCTATTTTTACAGAATTTGTGTAAATCCTGTGGGTATGCTTGCACCCAGATGGTTTAGATTTTGATCTGAAATTTTTAGAGTAGAAAGAGTGTGGCCCACAGATGTACTGTTCACTGGTTTTAATCTGTTCCAAAGTTATTATTAGGTGTTTTTAAATCTTACAACAACACACCACCTGTCCTGCATTATTGCTTAAACAGAACTCATGTGTAATTCAGTGACTGCCATACAGATAGCAGTAGGAATCAGTTCTAGCTAGGTAAGTGTATAATTTATAACTGAACTCACATGTAATTTAGCTACTGCCCTACAGATGGCAGGAGGGATAAGTTTTAGCCAGGGCTAGTGTATAATTTAAAATGGAACATGTGTAATTCGGCGACTGCCCTACAGATAGCATTAGTGAGCATTAAATATTGCACTTTAATATCTTTGCAATTGTTCAATGGCTTTGCACAAAATTTTGCATGCACTGTCTGGTTGGGGAGATCTCTCGATGTGCCAAGTTTTGTTCTGGTTGGATGTGTGAATTCCAAGATGCAGATAGCAAAAAAAAAAAAAAACATAAAAAATCACTTTTTTTTGCTTTTTTTGTCATTGCCTTTAGCCCAGATGGTTTGGAATTTTGGTCTGAAATTTTCAGGGTAGAACGGGATTAGCTCACAGATGTGCCTTTCAGTGGTTTGATGAAAAATATTAATGCATTCCAAAGTTATTATTAGGTGTGTGCAAATCTCACAACAACACACCATCTGCCATGCATTATTGCTTAAATGGAACTCGTGAAATTCACTGACTGCCTGCAGATAGCAGGAAGGATCAGTTCTAGCTGGGTAAGCATATAATTTATAATGGGATTCTTGTGTTAATTTAGTGACTACCCTACAGATGGCAGGAGGGATAAATTCCAACCAGGTAAATGTATAATTTATAATGGAACTCATGTATAATTTAATGACTGTGCTACACATGGCAGGAGTGATCAGTTCTAGCCAGGGTAAGAGTATAATTTATAATGGAACTCGTGTAATTTGGTGACTGCCTTACAGATGGCAGTAGCGCGTGTTAAATTTTGCATTTTAATATCTTTACAACTGTTGAAGAGATTTGCACAAAATTTTGCATGCACAGTCTCTTGGGGTAGATCTCTTGATGTGGCAAATTTTGTTCCAGTCAGATGTGAAGATTCTGAGATGCAGATAGTGAAAAAACATAAAATAAATTTGTTTTTTGCCGTTTTTTTGTCATCATTTTGTGCCCAGATGATTTGGAAGTTTGTCTGAAGTTTTCAGGGTAGAAAGGGCTTAGCCCACAGAGATGCTTTTTGCTGGTTTGGTGAACAAATGTTAACCTGTTCTAAAGGTATTAGTTTTAATTTTTGGGTTCTGAGCATGCTCAGTAACCACTTCAAAATATCTATATAAAGGGGCATGGCTTGGATGCCTAGAGTCACCTCATAGCTCATGAATAATCTTGAACTTATTTGCATACCTGTCTTTTGAAATTGAGGGAATTAGAAAATCAGGAGAAAACTACAAGCTATCCCTCTTTGGGAAGTTTGGTCTGCTCAAAAGCACTGTTTACAACAATTTCTTTTTGGTTTCACCTGTTCACATTGCAAGAAGAACAGTTCCTTATGTACCCCATGTTTTCAAAAATGTCACTGTAACTGTAGTTCATAAATAATCACAAACTTATTTGCATATCTGTTTTTATGGCTGCAGTGGGCACAGCCCTGCAGACATCTTGCAATGACAGTAGAGTAAAAGGGAGTTTACTGGATACCGGACAGGCTTGTAAATAGTGGAGGTGAACGCCAATCACTGCATGTCCACTGCACTATTTTGTCCACCAGTAGAACATGGCACTGGCCACCATGTCCAGATGGCTGCTGGAGTTCTCTGTGCATGCACGATGACTTGCACATGTGCACTGAACTTTGGAAGCATGGTGGCACAGTCTGCTGTGTCCAAGATGGCCACTAGAGCCCAGTGCACATGCATGAGCCTTTGTGCATGTGCAGAGAACTCCAGCATCCATCTTGGACACAGCAGACTGTGCTGCTGTGCCACCAGAGTTCAGTGTGCATGCACAGGTCATTGTGCATACACAGAGAACTCCAGTGGCCATCCTGGACATGGTGGCCAGTGCTGTGTTCCTCCATGACCTTGGTTGCAGCTGTACCAGTTCTGGCCAGAGTTTGTTTAAAATTGAGGGAATTAGAAAAATCAGGTTAAAACTACAAGCTATCCCTCTCTGGGAAATGTGAATTGTTTTGAAACATGGGTTACAAATCAGTATGTTAAAGAGCCCCTAACACTGTAGGTACAACTTTGAAAAAATGTAATATTAGGCACAGTTCACCTTAGTTTCCATCTTTCTTCCTGTAACGCTCACCCTTATTTCTTTATTACTAGTGATCATTGTATAAAAACAGGATCTCTGCCCTATCTGCTCTAGCTGCATGCCTATACCTGACATCACAATTCTGTTTATGACATCACAGTCGGTTGCTGGGGAGATGATTATGATGTCATAAACAAGAGATTGTGATGTCAGGTGTAGGCAAGCAGCCAGAAAAGCTAAAGTCTCAGGCACGGTGATCTTGTTTTCATGAAGCTTTTTTTTAGCAATAAAGGAAACAGGAAAAGAATTACATAAAATGTATGAAGTAATACCTGGATTTGGTCTAACTCTTCTATATTTTCAAAGTTTTTACAATGGTGTCAGGGGCTCTTTAAACATTAGGCCTATAGAAGGAAAGTAGTCATTTTTTAACTTATGTTAAAATAGACATTAAAGTACTGATTTTGTGTTCATGTGAACTGAAAAAGTTTCAGCCAATTCAACGGCTTAGAAATATGCAAAGTTAAAAACAAACTTTTGGCAGTACAGATAAACTGCACAGTGTTATTGGCTGCTTTAGGTTGGATCAGTCTTGACTTAGGTTAAGAGAACATTGACACGGTGATATCAAAGGATGCAAAGTAGTGTGGTGACTAAGGCTCTAGGCTATGATCCTGGAGACCCGAATGTGAATCCCAAAGCCCCCAATGAGTATGGTCAATTTTTTTTTGCAGTAACTCATGTGTTTATAAAAACTAACTATAGAAAACACTTATGCAATTATATAAACTAATTACAGAAAAAGTAGCATCTCAAAAAGTAAGAAAATTCATTGCAAAAAAAAATTGTTACTACACTGGTTAGGGTTAAAGCAGCAAAAGTAGGGAAATGTGGTGTTAGGGTTTCAAATCCTAACACCCCAACCCCACCCTGCAGACAACAAATGACATGAGGTGTACCTTGGGGATGTCAACCCTAACGCTTGCCCCATTGTCATATACAGTACCCATCTCAGCTTACTTACTCATGGAATGGGATGAGCATTAGGGATGACAACCCCAAGGCACACCTCACATTTGTTGCTGCCTGTAGGGTGGGAGTGGGGTGTTAGGGTTGGAAACCCTAATGCTACATTTACCTACTTTTGTTGTTTTAACTCTAACTAGTGCATTAATGAATTGTTTTGCTATATATATATATATTATGGTAGCACGGTAGTGCTACCATAGTTAGGGTTGAGGAGCCATTTCTATGTTAAACCCCAAAACTTTGCACCTTAATAACTTTGCAACTGTTTGACAGATTTGGCTGAAATTTGGAATACATGATCAAGAACCACAGGCCTTGGGATCTGCCAAGTGTTGTAGTGGTTGGATATACGGCTGCGGAGTTATTAAGCATGATCTGTGCACACATTTACGCTTTTTCTGGAATTCTACAGTCGCATCTACAGGTCGTATGGTTTGCGCGACCAGTCCTAAATCTTCAGGGAATGTGTGGCCAGGGTACCCGATGTGCCTTTCGAAGATTTCGTGAAAAAATATTAAACGGTTCAAAAGTTATTCAAAAAACAGTTTCCCATTATAAGTCAATTGGAAAAGTTAACAAAAAGTTCAACACTTTCGAAAATGCATTTTTACTTTCGCAAATGGGCCTGTTACTTTCGCAAATCGGCCATTTTGTTTTCAGTTGGTGATCAGAAAAATGGTTGGCATTTAAATTTGGGACCCTCTAGCAACCTAATTCTTTTTGTATTCACCTAGTCGGACCCTGAGGATGCTTGCCATGTCTTTATTTTGTGGTAAAACACCCCAGAAATATGTTTTTCAAATTTCTGGAAAAAGTACTTTCGCAAATTACTTTCGTGCTCACGAAAGTGTCGAACTTTTTTGCAAAAGCTTTCGCAAATTGCCACAGTCGTGTTCCATCTGTGGGACAGTGACAGCGATTCTTTGGCACTGCGCTGCAAAAGAACCGTTGGGAGTTTTGGGCTGAAATTTGGAGGGAAAGCAGCTGACATCTAACAGATGTGCTTTTCAGTGTTGTATTGAAAAAATATTACACAGCGGCAAAGTTACAGCACTCCAAAGTTGACGTTTTTTCCCATAGGATAACATTACGGCACCTGACGCATTACAGAAATCCTTTGGATCCCTGCTGCAAAATAATGGTTTATTCTTTTTTCCTGAAATTTGGAGGGAAGACAGCCAACAGCCCACAGATGTGCCTTTCAGTGGTTTGGTGAAAAAACATTACAGGGAGGAAAAGTTACGACGCTCCGAACTTTTCTTTTTTTCCCATAGGATAACATTACAGCATTCGCCGCGCCTTTCAGGGCCCATATCTCGGAAACGGTGCGAGATACGGACTTTTCGTCAGAAAATTTCCTAGCCCCTACTGGGGGCTAAGATACAAATTAGCCAGGACAGTTGTAAATAATATGACTTTTACATTTTTTTTCTACATCATACGGTTCCTGAGATATAATGTATTTAGTATTCCAAGATCTCATTTTCTGCGCCGATACTCATTATTATGCATACATTATTTGTACTCACTGTCTTTCTCTATGCAGGTTTTGGGGAAAACCAGCCTGTGCACTTACATTACTGTTACTGTTGCCCTTTCCGCTTGTGGTTCCGTACCCGTTTCACTTACCGTTGATGTCTGCGCCACCATGTGCGTTATCCTTTGCGTTTTCATTTGCGCTTGCGTTTCTGTTATTTTTTGCCATTCCTGTCTACAGTACTGTTTATCTTTCTGTTTCACTTTCGTCACCATGCCATTGACATTTCTGTTTGCAGGCACCATGTTACTATGTGACAACACATCCGCGTGGCAGACCATTCCGTCGCCACCATATGCGTTACCCTTTCTGTTCTCATTCGGCGCTTGTGTTACCATATGCGCCACTGTTAACATTTCTGTTTTGCGTTGCTGTCCCTGTTAGTATGCCACAAGACATCCGCTCCCGCCGCTGCATTACATTCACTATTTCTCGTTATCATTCTCAAAAAGAAGGGAAATTAGAGGCAAAAAACTCCGTTTAATGCATTAGTTAGGGTTGTTCCACAGCGACAAAAGTGAGGAAATTCGCTGTTAGGGTTGAAAACCCCCCTTGCACCCCACACCCCCAACCGGCATTGGGGTGTGCATTGGGATCATGGGTCCTAACTCTCACCCCATTCTCCTATACTTCTGTTGCTTTACACATGTCATGGGGTGAGAGTTAGGGCTGATGATCCCAATGCACACCCAATGCCACCACATCATCCTTTGCATTTTCATTTCCGCTTGCGTTTCTGTTACTTTTTTGCCATTTGTGTGTACCGTACTGTTTCTCTTTCTGTTTCACTTTGCATCACCATGCCCATTGACATTTCCATTTACAGGCACCATGTTACTATGTGACAAGACATCGTGGCTTTTGTTTTCCGTCTCGCCACG
Source organism: Neoceratodus forsteri (assembly GCA_016271365.2). Classification (NCBI taxonomy): domain Eukaryota; kingdom Metazoa; phylum Chordata; order Ceratodontiformes; family Ceratodontidae; genus Neoceratodus; species Neoceratodus forsteri. The sequence goes on along the minus strand of CM057455.1, from coordinate 1,753,569,136 downwards.
TGTGTGTTACCCTTTCTGTTCTCATTAAACTTGTGTTACCATGTGTGCCACTGTTAGCATTTCTGTTTGCGTTGCTGCTCCTGTTACTATGCCACAAGACATCATGTGGCGGGACCGCGGGGCCCTTTGGGCCCTGCACTCCCGCCACCGCATTACATTCACTATTTCTCATTATCATTCTCAAAAAGAAGGGAAATTAGAGGCAAAAAATCCATTTAATGCATTAGTTAGTGTTGTTCCACAGTGACAAAAGTGAGGAAATTCGCTGTTAGGGTTGAAAACCCTAACCACCACCCCCCCAGCACCACACACACACACACACACACACACACACACACACACACACACACATTCAAGTATGGGGGAGGACCAAGTCAACACAACCAATGACAGACATCCAGCAGCAGGTGACAGAAATAACAAACAATTGTCTAAATGTACTACCAGACATCCCCACCCACCTGACCAGGTACTGCATGCTCAGTGGAGATCAACAGCAAAACTGAGGCCATGTACACCAAACGTACACATCCCTGATTGCAGCTGCACACAATGTACCACACTTAGTAGTTGCATGGCCTTACCTACCGATGCCCCACACCAGACCACACCACTTGTGGTGGGCCACCTGAGCAATAGAGTTCAGCAAAACCAAGGAGTTGAACAGGTGTAATATCTCTGATTATAACAAGGGTTTGAGAAATGCAGCTTTCTAATTGACTGTAAACATTGTAACAGCCTTATGTTTAGTTTTTATTAACCTACTTGTAGAGCCTAACCATATGATGAACATGGTTTAATGTTGTTTAAAAACAGTTTTTATGATAGCAATAAGCCACTCCAGGTATTATGTTAATGGTTGTTTATCACTGTCTAGCGACATGTGGCTTTTCGGCTATGCCTCATTCAACATTAAACCCCTACAGGGTGATTAACAGACAATTTAACATAACTGTTGGTCATGCCTTATTGCTTAATTGTCTTTATGAGTAGATACTCTCCCTCTGCTAGGCACTGCAGCAGCTTTACAACACAGTGTCCCACCCAGTTACACCATACACTGTCTAGCTACTGGAGAATGGCTGTGAATATGAACTCATGAAGATGAACAGTGTAACTTGATCATTACAGTCATCGAAACCCTAGTGTGATTATAACTGACAGAGTCAGTGATAGAGGATAATCCCTGCTGTCCAAGTACACTTACCCCATTGTGAGTTAAATCAATACTAAAAGACATTCTGTTTATATCTACACCATACCTACTTGATTCCTGTTGTACCACAATTAACATAGTTATCACTTTGACAGCATCAGTGACAGAAGTGTGGCAAAACCAAACAGTAGGCATACAGCCTGAGTATGAAACAACTGTTAAAAAAAATTACACTGTGTCCATAAGTGGCATAGATCACTCATTGCAACAATAGTAAATGTATAACTATTTGAATAAGTTAGTCATCACAGATGCAATGAGATTGTCTTTATCAGGTACAACATACTCAGTAAGTGCCTACAGGAAAATCTATCCTATATACATCTCCGACTATATATTCAATGTTAGGGTTGAAACCCCCTTTGCACCCCTCCAGCCCACCCCCCCAACTGGAATCAGGGTGTGCATTGGGGTCATCGGTCCTAACTGTCACCCCATTCTCCTATTCCTCAGCTTCTTTCCACATGTGATGGGGTGACACTTGGGCGATGACCCCAATCCACCTATTCCAGTTGGGGATAAGCTGAAGTACAAAAAGTTTCAACCAACATTGAATATATATATATATTATGGCTTACGGTAGTGCTACCATAGTTAGGGTTGAGGACCATTTCTATATTTAAACCCAAAACTTTGCACCTTAATAACTTTGCAACCATTTTATGGATTTACCTGAAATTTGGAATACCTGATCAAGAACCACAGGCCTTGGGATCTGCCAAGTTTTGTAGTGGTCGGATATCTGACTGCGGAGTTATTAAGCATGATCTGTCGATGCGTTCACGGCTTTTTCTGGAATTCTGCAATTGGCATACAGGTGATGGTTTGTGAGCTGGTCCAAATCTTCAGGGAACATCGGCCAGGGCCCCGATGTGCCTTTCAAAGATTTCGTGAAAAAATATTAAACGGTTCAAAAGTTATTCAAAAAACAGTTTCCCATTATAAGTCAAAGGAAAAGTTAACAAAAAGTTCAACACTTTCGCAAATGCAATTTTACTTTCGCAAATGGGCCTGTTACTTTCGCAAATCGGCCATTTTGTTTTCAGTTGGTGATCAGAAAAATAGTTGGCATTTAAATTTGGGACCCTCTAGCAACCTAATTCTATTTGTATTCACCTAGTCGGACCCTGAGGATGCTTGCCATGTCTTTATTTTGTGGTAAAACACCCCAGAAATATGTTTTTCAAATTTCTGGAAAAAGTACTTTCACAAATTACTTTCGTGCTCACGAAAGTGTCGAACATTTTGCGAAAGCTTTCGCAAATTGCGACAGTAGTTTTCCATCTGTGGGACAGTGACAGCGATTCTTTGGCACTGCGCTGCAAAAGAACCGTTGGGAGTTTTGGGCTGAAATTTGGAGGGAACGGAGCCGACATCTCACAGATGTGCCTTTCAGTGTTGTATTGAAAAAATATTACACAGCGGCAAAGTTACGGCACTCAAATTTGACGGTTTCCCCATAGGATAACATTACGCGCCCGGCACATTACAGAAATGCTTTGGCACCCTGCTGCAAAATAACGGTTTGGTCTTTTTCCTGAAATTTGGAGGAAGACAGCCAACAGCCACAGATGTGCTTTTCAGTAGTTTGGTGAAAAAATATCACGGCGGCAAAGTTCACGGCACTCAAAGTTGACGGTTTTCCCATAGGATAACATTCTGGCGCCTGGCGCATTACAGAAATCCTTTGGATCCCTGCTGCAAAATAACGGTTTTGTCTTTTTCCCTGAAATTTGGAGGAAGACAGCCAACAGCCCACAGATGTGCCTTTCAGTGGTTTGGTGAAAAAACATTACAGGGAGGCAAAGTTATGGTGCTCTGAACTTTTCTTTTTTTCCGATAGGATAACATTACAGCATTCGCCGCGCCTTTCAGGGCCCGTATCTCGGAAACAGTGTGAGATACAGACTTTTCGTCGGAAAACTTCTTAGCCCCTACTGGGGGCTAAGATTCAATTAAGCCAGGACAGTTGTAAATAATATGACTTTTAAATTTTTTTTCTACGTCGTACGGTTCCTGAGATATAATGTATTTAGCATTTCAAGATCTCATTTTCTGCCCCGATACTCATTATTATGCATACATTATTTGTACTCACTGTCTTTCTCTATGCAGGTTTTGGGGAAAACCAGCCTGTGCGCTTACATTACTGTTACTGTTGCCCTTTCCGCTTGTGGTTCCGTACCCGTTTCACTTACCGTTGATGTCTGCGCCACCATGTGCGTTATCCTTTGCGTTTTCATTTGCGCTTGCGTTTCTGTTATTTTTGCCATTTCTGTCTACAGTACTATTTATCTTTCTGTTTCACTTCGTCACCATGCCATTGACATTTCTGTTTGCAGGCACCATGTTACTATGTGACAACACATACATAGCAGACCATTCCGTCCTATGCCACCATGTCGTTACCCTTTCTGTTCTCATTACGCTTGTGTTACCATGTGTGCCACTGTTTGCATTTCTGTTTGTGTTGTTGTCCCTGTTGGTATGCCACAAGACATCATGTGGTGGATGGCAGGGGCCCAGGGCGCCCCCCGCCTTGACTGATCACTATTTCTCGTTATCATTCTCACAAAGAAGGAAATTAGAGGCAAAAATTCCATTTAATGCATTAGTTAGAGTTGTTCCACAGTGACAAAGTGAAGAAATTCGCTGTTAGGGTTGAAAACCCCTCTTGCACCCCACCCACCCCCCAACCGGCATTGGGGTGTGCATTGGGATCGTGGGTCCTAACTCTCACCCCATTCTCCTATGCTTCTGTGCTTCCACATGTCATGGGGTGAGAGTTAGGGCTGATGATCCCAATGCACCACTAACTCTCCCTCCATCGTCATCCTTTGCATTTTCATTTTAGCTTGCGTTTCTGTTACTTTTTGCCATTTGTGTGTACCGTGCTGTTTTCTCTTTCTGTTTCACTTTCGTCACCATGCCCATTGACATTTTCCATTTACAGGCACCATGTTACTATGTGACAAGACATCACGTGGCACCACCGTTCCTGTCTCATACCGTGTCGTTACCCTTTCTGTTCTCATTCAGCTTGTGTTACCATGTGTGCCACTGTTAGCATTTCTGTTTTGCGTTGCTGCTCCTGTTACTATGCCACAGAGACATCATGTCGGCGGGAGCCGAGGGCCCTTTAGCTCCGCTCCACACCGCATTACATTCACTATTTTCATTATCATTCTCAAAGAAGGAAATTAGAGGCAAAAACTCCATTTAATGCATTAGTTAGGGTTGTTCCACAGCGACAAAAGTGAGGAAATTCGCTGTTAGGGTTGAAAACCCTAACTCCGAATTCAACCCCCAGCACCACACACACAGACACACAGACACACACACACACACACACATTCAAGTATGGGGGAGGACCAAGTCAACACAACCAATGACAGACATCCAGCAGCAGGTGACAGAAATAACAAACAATTGTCTAAATGTACTACCAGACATCCCCACCCACCTGACCAGGTACTGCATGCTCAGTGGAGATCAACAGCAAAACTGAGGCCATGTACACCAAATGTACACATCCCTGATTGCAGCTGCACCAGCGTACCACACTTAGTAGTTGCATGGCCTTATCTACCGATGCCCCACAGACCACACCACTTGTGGTGGGCCACCTAAACAATAGAGTTCAGCAAAACCAAGGAGTTGTACAGGTATAATATCTCTGATTATAACAAGGGTTTGAGAAATGCAGCTTTCTAATTGACTGTAAACATTGTAACAGCCTTATGTTTAGTTTTTATTAACATACATGTAGAGCCTAACCATATGATGAACATGGTTTAATGTTGTTTAAAAACAGTTTTATTATGATAGCAATAAGCCACTCCTAGGTATTATGTTAATGGTCCAGTTTATCACTGTCTAGCGACATGTGGCACTCGGCTATGTCTCATTCAACATTAAACCCCTACAGGGTGATTAACAGACCATTTAACATAACTGTTGGTCATGCCTTATTGCTTAATTGTCTTTATGAGTAGATACTCTCCCTCTGCTAGGCACTGCAGCAGCTCTGCAACATAGTGTCCCACTCAGTTACACCATACACTGTCTAGTTACTGGAGAATGGTTGTGAATATGAACTCATGAAGATGAACAGTATAAATTTGCTCATTACAGTCATCGAAACCCTAGTGTGATTATAACTGACAGAGTCAGTGATTGAGTATAACCCCTGCTGTCCTAGTACACTTACCCCATTGTGAGTTAAATCAATACTAAAAGACATTCTGTTTATATCTACACCATACCTACTTGATTCCTGTTGTACCACAATTAACATAGTTATCACTTTGATAGCATCAGTGACAGAAGTGTGGCAAACCCAAACAGTAGGCATACAGCCTGAGTATGAAACAACTGTTAAAAAAAATCACACTGTGTCCATAAGTGGCATAGATCACTCATTGCAACAATAGTAAATGTATTACTATTTGAATAAATTAGTCATCACAGATGCAATGAGATTGTCTTTATCAGGTACAACATACTCAGTAAGTGCCTACAGGAAAATCTATCCTATATACATCTCCGATACAGGTACGTCATTGTTGACTCAGTAGTGCTATGATATTTAGAAGTTGCTTGGCCTGATCCATGCAATTACACTGTTTCTTACAAAGAATACTTACTGCATCTTTATTATTGAAACACACTGAAGGTCTATGTATGTACATCAGCAGTACACCTTCATCAGTAAGAATGCATCTGATACTGGCAGTACGAATTTCACAGTGTTGAACAGGCAATGCTTTTCCATACGTTTACATCAGCCTCTCTATCTTGGTAAACCATTGCAGTAAATGTACTACTATGTAAATCACCTACTAAATGTAACACTACTTTTATCTTGAGCATGCTAGTGTCTTGTAGTTAATTTATGTACTTCTCTTAATTAATGTATACTCACTAGTGTTAAAACCTTTCTACAACTGTCATCATGCACTTTCAGCATTTATATTGACTAACGGCACAGTACCAGTTGTGATGTGGTGTGGGGCATCGGTAGGTAAGGCCATGCAACTACTAAGTGTGGTACGTTGTGTGTAGCTGCAATCAGGGATGTGTACGTTTGGTGTACATGGCCTCAGTTTTGCTGTTGATCTCCACTGAGCATGCAGTACCTGGTCAGGTGGGTGGGGATGTCTGGTAGTACATTTAGACAATTGTTTGTTATTTCTGTCACCTGCTGCTGGATGTCTGTCATTGGTTGTGTTGACTTGGTCCTCCCCCATACTTGAATGTGTGTGTGTGTGTGTGTGTCTGTGTGTGTGTGGTGCTGGGGGGGGTGAATTCGGAGTTAGGGCTTTCAACCCTAACAGCGAATTTCCTCACTTTTGTCGCTGTGGAACAACCCTAACTAATGCATTAAACGGAGTTTTTTGCCTCTAATATATATATATTGGATAGATATACTGTATACAGTAGATAGATATACACAGTAGCTAGCTAGATATATACATATGTGTGTGTGTGTGTGTGTGTGTGTGTGTGTGTGTGTGTGTGTGTGTGTGTAGATATAAGTTCATAAGTTGCAACAAAGCAAAGAAGACCTATTTGGTCCATACTGCTTGCTTAAATTAGTTAGTATCCCAAAACACTATTTCCTAACAAATATTTGTCTAATTTTGTTTTAAATTTCTGCATAGTACAGCTGGATACTGCTTCCTGGCGAAGTTTGTTCCATATCGGTACCACTCTGACACTGAACCAATGCTTTCTTTTTGTAGTTCTGTATTTTTCCATTTTTAACTGTAAGGGGGTGTGCTCTAGTCTGATATAGTTGTTCTCTTAAATTTAACCCCAATGATTCCCTTAAACTAATATCAGAGAGCGCTTTATAAACAAAACACATATCTCCTCGCATTCTCCTATATTCCAGAGTGTACAGTCTATGCTTTTGTAAACGTGTTTGATATTCATAGCCTTGATTTCCAACAATCAAACGTGTGGCCCTTTTTTGGACCCTCTCCAATGCCACAATCTGTTTTCTGTAGCCTGGAGACCAAAACTGAGCACAATACTCCATGTGCGGTCGTACCAAAGAACCATAAAGTGGCAATACCACCTCACTCCTCCTAGACTTAATGGCCCAGATATTAAAAAGGGTTGCGTATGGCACAACAATGTTGTGCCATGCACAACCCACTGATGCACCCTGGTGCGATATTTAAAAGGGTAAAGCGTGCCGCACAAATCCTGATGCACCGGAGCGCATCAGTAATGTATGCAGGCACAGGTGGTGGGGGGCATGCCCATGCATAAACTGCACAGCCCGATATTCAGCCTGGGCCATGCAGAGTTATGCAGGTGTAACCCCTACCTGCACCTGCACAAAGTTGAGCCAAAAAAAAAGGAACAAGTCAGGCCCACAGGTGAGCTTCTGCATTGCAGGGTGCAACACAGCAGCTGCCACCTGTGGGTGGCCATTGGCTGTTCCCGCCACACCTGGTGGTGCCCCCCATGCCCTGATTGCGGACATTACTGATCCCCCCAAAGTCCAATATCCCTGGTGGTCCAGTGGACCGTGAGTAGCCTGATTGCGGGCATAACAGTATTCCCCCCCAGTAGCCCAATCATGGGCATAACTGTAACACCCCCCAGTAGCCCAATCATGGGCATCAATATCCCTCCCAAAGTCCAATATCCCTGGTGGTCCAGTGGACCTCATGGAGCCCGATCGGTGGCAGCATTCCTGACCCCCAAGTTCAAAATCCTTGGTGATCTAGTGGATCACCACCCCCTCTGCAGGCCCCACCACCCGCTCATCCCATCAGCCGGTGGGTGGAAGCACCCACCCACCTGCCGCCCCCGCCCGCCGACTGACGGCTTGGTATGGCTGCACACCCATTGGTTCAGAGCGCGGGCCAATGGGCGTGCACACCATCTGTACTAGTCAGTCAGATATGTGAATGAATTCATTCACATATCTGGACTCAATGCGTATCGACTGCACACCCAGATGGCTCATGCTCCGGACCAATGAGCGTGCAACCATGCCTGCTGTCAGTCAGCGGGCAGCAGGCGGCAGGCGGGTGGTGCTGCTGCCCGCCAGCTGACGGGGAGTGGGTGGTGGGGCTCCATGAGCGGGTGGGGTGGAGGTCCACTGATCACCAGGGATTGGACTTGGGGGTGAAGGAATGCTGCCATCGGCTCCATGCGTCCACTGGACCACCAGGATATTGGACTTTGAGGGACCTGATGCCGTGGATTGACTACTGGGGGGAGTTATGCCCCATGATTGGGCTACTGAGAAGTATTACTGTGCCCGCGATCGGGCTAATGGGAGGGACTACTGTTATGCCCGTGATCGGGCTAATCTTGGTCCACTGGACCACCAGGGATAGGAGACATTCATTGTCCCTTACAGGACGTCCCACGATCAGGCTGCAGGGGGCGTCGGTCCCCAATGGCTGCTGCCTGGCAGGGCACCAGGCGCAAGTTGTCGGAGATCGGTGCACCTGCATGCTAATGGCATGCAAATGGGGCCATAATCAGATGCAAATGACCCCTGTGCACCTTGCATAAATTATGGCCCCATTTGCATGTCACCCTTTGAATATCGCAGGTGCTGTGCATGGTGCAATGGAACTTGCACCACCGCATCTCAATGCTCCACTCTGACCACTTGTGCTGGCACAGTTCCACTGCACCATGCACAGTGGGGGTGGCCAGGGGGCGATATTCAAAGCAGTTGCGCCATAGTGCAACTCCATTGAATATTGCCCTGGCCACACCCCTGCGCAACTATTTTGAGTGGCGCACAGGCTTGCGCCACAAACTGGTGCAGTTTGAATATCTGGGCCAATATGTCTTCTTATGCAGCTCAATATATTCCCTGCCTTTTTTACCACCTGGCTGCAATGTTAATTGAACTTCAGGTCATTTTGGACCCTCACTCCTAAATCCCTCTCATTAATTACTTCTCTAAGGATTTTGCTATTTAACCTATACATAGCCCTTTTATTGTTTCTGCCAAAAAGCATGACTGTGCATTTATCTACATTAAAGGTCAGTTTTGAAGAGTTTGCCCAATTTTGTAGTTTAATCAAGGTATTCTGTAATTTCTCAGTATCTAAGATATTTTCCACTATAGTGCCAATTCTTGTGTCATCAGTGAACTTGGCTACCCAAATATCCTTTTCAGTTGTCATAGAATATATATATAAATTAAAGAGACAGGGTCCCAGGACAGACCCCTGCGGAACACCACTGGTCACCTGTACCCAACCTGATTTACTTCCTTTTATTGTTGCTTTCTGTTTTCTATCAGAAAGCCAGGAACTAATCCATCTAGTAATCTTACCATAGATGCCATGTTCTATTAAAGAATCCACCAGCTCTCCATGGGGCACTTTATCAAAGGCCTTTGAGAAATCCAGAAATATGACATCCACTGGATGTCCCTCGTCCAAAGCTCTACTAACCTTCCCGTAGAATCCCAAGAGATTTGTCTGGCAAGATCTTCCATGCCTGAAGCCATGCTGTGATGCATAGATGCCTCCCTTGTAAACAAAACTGTGTTAATGCACCAGTTAGGGTAACTGAATGCCACAAAAGTAGGGAAATGTGGCATTAGGGTTTTCAACCCTAACACTCCCCACCCCCCAAGCAGCAAAAGTAAAAACATTAGGGTTTAGGGCCTCAAGAGTCTTGGCAAATCAGTGATAGGGTCATCCTTGGGGCTTGTCAACCCTAATGCCCACTCCATTCAGTGAGCAAACAACATCACACATGATCTTTTTTAATGCAGGGCCCACAGGGGGTGAGGGGTGAGCATTAGGGTTGACAACCCCAAGGAAGGCCCCACCACTGATTCATCAAGATTCTGGAGACCCCAAACCCTGGTATTTTTTTCCTTTTGCTGCTTGGGGGTTGGGAGGGCGTTAGGGTTGGAAACCCTAATGCCACATTTCCCTACTTTTGTGGCATTAAGTTACCCTAACTGGTGCATTAACACAATTTTTTGCAATGAATATATATATATATATTAGCATCACCATAGTTAGGGTTAAGGAGGCACTTTAATGTTAAACCCCAGTTTTTGCACTTTAATAACTTTGCAACCTTTCAATGCATTTGCACGAAATTTTGCATCTGCAGTGTTGTGGGGTAGATCTCTTAATCTGCCAAGTTTCATTCCAGTCAGATGTGCAAATGCCGAGATGTGGATAGCAAGAAAATATAAAAAATCATCATTTATTGCTTTTGTTTGTCATTGTGCTGTGTCCAGGCGGTTTGGATTTTCATTCTGAAATGTCCAGGGTAGAAATGTCTTGCTCCACATATGTGCCTTTCGCTGGTTTGGTGCACAAATATTAACCTGTTTCAAAGTTATTAAATTTTAAAATTTTGGCATTTGAGCATGCTCAGTACACTCTTTTGGATAGCTGCTTGGACTGAAAAAAACAATTTAGTCCTCACAAAAAGGGTCTTTTTTAGTTAGCAGCCAATCCTTTCTCATGAGGAAAAAAAATCATTTTTTTTGTTTGCTGTCACCTTGTTTGCCATTTTTAAAATGAAAAATTTGAAAACCCACAAAAATCATATTCTCCAGAGACACCAACACATGTGTCTTTATTTTATTTTTATTTAAAAGTTGAATAAATTACAGGATGAATTCTATGAGTAGGAAGTCTCATTTACAGAACGTCCAGAGTCATTTAAACAGTAGACACATTAAATGACATAAACAGCATCAATTAAAACAAGTACAAATATATTATTCCTGCAACAACAGTTTTTTTTAGTTCATGTTTAAAAATATCAAGAGATGAAGAATTTCTTAGCTGAGGAAGGAGGCTATTCTATGACCTGGAACAGCACAGGAAAAACATTCTTTTCCAAAGTGGGTTTGAAACTTTAGCAGAGAATGGCCACGTTGAGACACATCCCAAAGGCTGCATTTGTAGGTGGGAACTGTAAGCCTGTCAGATAGATAAGTTGGGGTCTGTTTGTTCACAGTTTGGTAAATGAGGGATAACCAATGAAAAGTGCATCTAGAAGAAGGGGACAACCAGTTTGATTGAGGCAATAAGGTATAATGGTGTTGATTCCACTTAGTCTTTAGAATGAATTGTAAAAGCTGATACTAAATAATGTTCACTTGAAGAAGATTTGAAACACTGGCATGACAGTAGATAATATCACTGTAGTCTAGTGTGGGAAGAATTGCTTGCACAATAATGCATTTACAATCCAAAATTGGCAGACAGTGCCTGACGTGTTTTAAGTAACCTAGGCATTGACAGACTTTTAAGATGCTTTTATAAATCTGGGATTTGAAAGTTAGGGATGAGTCAAAAGTAAGACAAAGATATTTGAATTTATTTACAGGCTTGAGGGGCTATTGTTTAAAGTGATAGAAAAGAAAGGGGTTGCCAGGAACATGGCAGACTGAGACCCAAACAGCACGGTTTGAGTCTTTTTGCTTTTTTTAAAATTCACACTTTATTGATTTTATAAGTATACATCATGACATCATATATACAATGACTCAACATTGGTATAGACATCAAAAAAGGAAAACTGTCATGCCACCCCCCTACCCCACCCACCCTTCCTCCCTCTCCACTGGCTTTGCACTTATACTTTGGGATGCCTAACAGAGAGGCATTCAATACCCTCTACTATAGATCATCAATATCCATGCCTTTGAAACTAGATTCCAGTCTCACCCCTCACTGAGGAGCCTTGTTGTAATGTATAGAGAGTGAAAACCCTCCCACAATTTTAGTAGCTAACCAGAGAACCCCATAAACTGGCACACATCTGTTCTGTCCTGAGATTGAACAATAGATCTTGAAGTCATTCAGTATAAGGAATGCTCTTCCCATCAACCCAGTGTCACAACACCAGTTTCTTTAAGGTCAGTGAAATCAAAGCCATATGGTATCTACGAGCTTTCACTGGAATTGAGGAGAAGTGACCTAAAACACAAATTTCTGGTATAAAGAGATTCTCCAACCCAAGTAAAGGATCCGCTTTCGCTTTAATGGTATCCCATAAACCCTTGATGGGAGGGCATTCCCAAAACACATATAGAAGGGTACCCTCATACCGTCTACATCTGGTACAGAGCAGAGAAGGGATGCAATTCATCCAATGTAATTTCACTGGGGACCAATACATGTCATTGATAATTTGGTATTGGGTGAGTTGGAGTCTATCTTGTGGAATATATAAGTGTAGATCCTTCCAGATGATCCCCACTGTTCTTTATATTGAGGGAAAACCTTAGACCAATATCTTGGGTCTTTATACTGTGTGTCTAAAGATTTGGATACCAAATAGGCATACAGCAAGGAAACAGCATGGGGTTTTCCATTGTCCTATCCCCAAGAGGCTGCCCAGTCTTTCTGCCTTTCTGACACTCTCATGTCATTACATACATTTATCACCCAATGGTGCAGTTGATACACTTTAAAAACCTGGGATCCAGGAATTTGCTATTTTGCCATCATCTCTGCCGAGTTCATACAGTAATCATCTTTGAGGAAATCCCCTAAATTGATACCTATAATTTGAGGAATCCAGTTGTCTGGAATCTGTTTTCCCCCTATTTTTAGGTTGGGGTTCCCAGTTATTGGCTGCAAGGAACTCTTTGTGTTTTTGAGCCCCAAAAAGGAGCACAGTTGTATATGGATTCTCAGTGAAGTGGTTATAGGAGTGGGGATTCGGCACTTTCCCAAGACCTTGGGGGAGATATACATCATTGCCCTGTGATTAATTCCTGCCTGGGAGATAAAGTCCCTTTCTAATACCACCCAATCTAGAGTATATAAGTCCAGGTCCGTCCCTTCCCTAGGTTCAACCCACCTCAGATACTTATTCAAGTGGCTTGCCCAGTAATAAAGTCTGAAATGTGGTAGTCTCAACCCCCAGAGTGTTTAGAAGCAGCCAATTTATTATAGGCCCTCTTGGGAGGTTCCCCCTCCAGATGAAGGCTGATATAATTGAGTGCACTTTTTTAAACCAGACCAAGGGTAACCAAATGTTTGACATACTCAAGGGGTAGAACAACCTCGGAAGCACATTCATCTTTATCAAATTGACACGCTCCCATAATGAGATAGGTAGAGATTGCCACCTCACCAGCTCTTGTTGAATTGTTATCAATAGGGAATCCAAATTCTGGGATCTCATCTGTGCCTCTCCCCTAGTTAAGAAGAGACCCAAATATTTGATTTTTTAGGACACCATTGTAACCCCAGTTTTTCAATATCCCCCTTCAACAGCCTGCTATTCATGGGAAAGACCGTAGTTTTATTTGGGTTTATTTTATAATTAGACATCGCACTAAACCCCTTTATTACAGATAGTACAACCAGCATCAACTGACTAGGTTGTCGTAGGTGCAGAAGAACATCATCTGCATAAGCAGACAGTTTGTACTCATGCAAACCCACCATCACTCCTTGTACTCCTACTTTCTCCCTCAAGGAAGATAGCAAGGGTTTAAGATAGATATTAAATAAAAAGGGGGACAAGGGACACCCCTGCCTAGTACCTGAGTGAAGACAGAAATAGCCTGAGAGCACCCTGTTGCAGTTAATGCGGGCTCGTGGGTTCCGATAGAGTGTGGAAACCCATTCTATAAATTTAGTAGGGAGACTGAATCTCGCCATGGTGCTGAAAAGAAACTGCCAGTTAGCCTGGTCGAACTCCTTCTCCGCATCCAGTGACATCAGACCAGCTGGTATCCCCAAGTCTCTGGATGCAGAGAAGATGTGCGCCAGCTTCCTGAAATGATCTGAGGAGTTTCTTCCCAGCATAAACCCCACCTGATCCTGGTGGATCAACTGGGGTAGCACCACACTGAGCCTACTTGCCAATATCTTTGATAATCTCTTAACATCGCAATTAAGCAATGTTATAGGTCTATAGCTTGTAACTTGCTCAGGGTCCTTCTCAGGCTTATGGAGTACAATTATGATTGCTTCAAAGAGGGCCAGGTCTACAGGGTTAGCATCAAGGATCCAGTCGAATAACCTATTTAACCAAGGGGAAAGCCACTTACTAAATGTTTTATAAAAATTAGAGAAAAACCCATCTGGGCCTGGAGCTTTGTCCGAGGTAAGGGATGAGATAGCTGTTGTGATCTCTTCCTCAGTTATGAGAGCAATCAGCCATTCACCGTACAAAGGTGGTAAAGATGGGAGGGGGATAGAGTCCAGATAATCCCAAACTGACTATCTATCTGGTAAATTTTTCATGGGGCTATAAAGATCTTTATAGTATTGGCAAAGGCCACAGTGATGTCATGAGGAGAAAGAGAGAGGGACTCATCCATCTGAGATCGAATTCCCTTGACTAGTCTGCAGGTTTCAGCTTTTTTGAGCTGTAAGGCAAGCAAAAGCCCCACATTCTCCTCTTGGTCAATATATTTCGAGCCAGTTTTTAAAATGGCATATTCCGCCTTCTCCCCGAGAAGGCCTGCATATTGATCTCTAAGAGCAACCAATTGTGTTTGCTCTGAATCCAGGGTAGATGGGGAAAGTGAACCCTCCAGACTGCAGATCTCTGATAACAACTCTAGTGCTTTGCGCTCCCTCTGTTTCTTTCTCCCCAAGGCTAATTTAATAAGTTCCCCCCCTCAAGACACATTTTAATGCACTCCATTCCAAGTTGCGGTGGTCTGTGGAATACAGATTTGTGGCTGTATAAAATTTGATTTCTTGCAAAATCTTTTCAGTTATAGATGTTTCCTTTAAGAACTGATTATTCAGTTTCCACACCAAGTCTTTGGGGATGTCAGCATGAAAGGTCAGTCCACAGTTGGACACTGAGTGGTCAGAAATAACCCAGGGTACTATCTTAGCATCTGTTAACCCTGCTAGTAAAGTTTGACTCATTAAGAAGCAGTCAATTCTGGAATGGGTTTTGTGTACATTAGACCTGAACGTGAACTCACTAGCTTTGGGGTAAAGAATTATCCAAGGGTCGCATAGACCAAAATGGTCCACCAAATTCCTGATGGCTCTCTGTGCTGGAGATAGTCCTTTCTTTGTGGAGCCTGACCTGTCCACATCCAGGAAAAAGGGGAGATTCCAATCCCCTTTGAGTATGATCGGGCATCCTACAACGAGAGCTAAGATCTGTAAAAGCTCCGTGATAAAACCAGGAGAATCCATGTTCGGCCCATATATACCACCCAGTACCAAGGTGGCTCTATCAATGCACCCTTTTACAAGAATGTAGCACCCATTTGGGTCACTCACCACCTGCTCACAGACAAATGGGACTCTTCTAGCAATTAAAATAGTGACTCCCCTACTTTGTGTGCTATCCCCCGCACTGTAAGTCTGCCCCATAAACTGGCACCGGAAGAGTACACTTTCCTGCTCCAGTAGGTGGGTTTCATGGAGCATCGAGATGTCAGTTTTTATATGTTGTAAGAGTTTCAGCACCTGGTACCTTTTAATTTTATTTCTGGTCCCATGTACATTCCAAGTACAGAACCTCTTAGTGGTGTCCATTGTTCCCATGATGTTGAAGGCAAACACCCCGAACTTGAGTGACCTCTTCTGTAGGCAATAATAAAAGCACTGTCTCCTCAGTGTGAAGCCAGAACCCCCCCTTCTCCACAGAACAACTCTACAACCTCCTCCCTCTCCCACCCCTCCCCGGAATCTCATTTACTATCCCTGAAATGAATATCATATAGAACACATATCTTTCTCTATGCCCTCCCACCACTACTTTAGCATACATGATGTGCCTTCTGTCACAGCACCAAGCCCCACTCCCTCTCCCTTCCCACCCAACCATCACAACACCCAGATATAATTATTCAGTCCTATTGCTAAGAACGCCTGTCTCCATGCCCGGAAGGTCAGTCCCCCAGAAGCATCACCCCTAAACCCTGCAGGGTGTGTCCAAGAATGAGAGAATAACTGACCCCTGAAAGGGGAGAGACAAATCGAGGGGCAGTGGAGCCAAGGTTCCCCCACAAAACAACACTGGATTCCATGTGGAGGGTTGCACCCTTAGTAGATAACCCAACCTGAAATGCCTACTTGCTGCCATCCTCCCAGATCCCTGTAAATTTGAAGCTCCCAGGTCACTCCTACCGATGCATGTAGAGGCCTGTTCCTTGGACCTAAAATGCCGGCCAAACATGATGCTGCCCTTAGGAAGGATAAGCAGAAGGGGGGAGATTCTAACAAGATCTTCTAAAAAAAAAAAGCAATTCCCTGTATTGCTATCAGTCTTACACAACAGTA
This sequence comes from Neoceratodus forsteri, assembly GCA_016271365.2. Lineage (NCBI taxonomy): Eukaryota > Metazoa > Chordata > Ceratodontiformes > Ceratodontidae > Neoceratodus > Neoceratodus forsteri. The sequence continues at coordinate 1,753,552,681 of CM057455.1, read as the reverse complement.
ACCGAACTCCTTAAACTTGCTTCTCTCCATCCTGCTAACAGTGCAGGGCACATAAAGTAGAAAAAAACAAAATTAGAAACTGGTCCTCTCTTTGGAGGGAAATTACAACACTTAACAAGCTGCACATTAGGTCTGTAGAGCAATCAGGGCAGGTCCTCAGGTTTCTGTGTTCATTCTAAGTTCTTACTCCACGACACAAACGAGCAGCAAAAAACTGGAAATGAAACTGAAGAGTTTCTCGTTCACCTTGTTTTTAAATACTTCATGGGGAGATGCAGAGTTAAGGTCTGTGTGTCAAAGTGGGTAGCTCTGTTTTGCACATAATCACAGATGCAGTTCTTTTAACAGGCTATAAACCTGAGGGTCTCCCAGAAGATAAATCAGCCATCACGGAATAGATCTGGTAGTGCCTTCTTAAGAGATTCTTCTGCCACCTTATGCTCTTCAAAAGATCACCATTTCCCATCCAAAGAAACTTGAAGAATTGCTGGATACATCATTTTGAACTGGATATTGGCTGCCAGCAATTTCGTGACCACTTTATGAAATGCTGCTCTTCTTTGGTGGACAGTAAGTGGGAGATCTTGGGTTATCCAAATTCACTTCCCTTCCCACAACACTTCCTTAACTTCTCTCAATGTGGATAAGAAGTGCTGGCACTCTTGGGAAATAAAGAATTAAAAAATGAAAGTCCGGGGTGAGGCTCCGGGTGGGGGCGCTGGTCTCAGGGCATGGTATGCCCGCTCAATGATGCAGGCTGAACCAAAAGGTGAGGGTCCCGTTAGCTTCTCTACAAATTTCTGAGCAAAAACCACAGCATTAGACTCTTCTTCCATCTCTGGAAGGCCAATTACCACAACATTATTTCTGCGGCTTCTCCCTTCGAGATCCTTTATTTTTGCTTCCAGTCATTGGATCTTCTGCTTGGTCTTTACCATTGTGGGGTCAATTTTATCCAGCCTGCACTCCACCAATATCACCCTGACTGCACAGTCACTGGTGTGCCTATTTAATTCTTCTTCAGCAATTGAGATACCTTTTACATCGTCTTTCAGGGATTTCATTTCTTTCCTGAAGGGGCAAAATTCCTTGAGCAATTTCTCTAGAGTGAGCAGAGTTGAGTCTTGAGGACCCACTGAGAACTTCCCAGCTGAGCCCGCTTGTGCTTTCGCTTTCTTCGGGGCCTTCTCCAGCATATTCAGTGGTGTATGCTGCGGGAGTGCAGCCCACATCTCCACCTCCATGATTCACCGATTGCACACGAAACTGCCGAATGCTTACTCGGTAAGCACTACTGTCTCTTTAAATTATAAAAACAGTGCAAATAGAAAATTTGGGTGCATGGATTTCCAGTGGAAAAGGAGAGTTGAACGGGAGCTCGTTCTAGGGCTGTTAACCTGAAAGCTGCATCATGTGATACCAAAATCCTTTTTGCTATCTAAGAATATAAGATGATTAGAAAACCAGTGCATGATTTTATCTAGATCACCCTGAAGAGTTGAAGAAAGAAGAGAAGTGTTTTTTTAAGCACAGGAAAGAACTGTATCATCAGTGTATAGATGAAACAAGCAATGATCAACAACAGAAGGTAGGGGATCATTAAAAAACTAGACCCTGAGGAACCCCAGTGAAAATAAAGAGATAAGAAGAAAGGCCACCATTCCAGAGCAAAGACTGAGTTCCCCTATGTAAGTAAGAAGAGAACCAAGTGGTTACATTAGTAGAAAAACCATGAGCCTGATTCCAGGATGAATGTGGCAACTCACTGGTGTATGCGAGTTGCAATATACGCCGCTATGCCAGGGACCCTGTGCAACATTCCAAGAGTGGCAGGGTCCTGGCATTTACAACATGCAGGTTGCACCATGTGGAGGCACCTGCAACAGGCATGGCATAAAAGCCCCATATGGCGTAAGTCGTAGTCCACTGCAGAAAGCGCCCCCCCCGAGGCCCCCACCCTGGAACACCACAGCATGCACCAGGAGGTATGGGGGGCAGGACAGGTGGCACAGGAGTCCGGGGGACACAGTGGTGAATGGACTCCCGGGGTTCCCAACAGTCAGGGGGTGGGAGGCATGGACATGTTAGCACGGGCACAGGGAGCACGGCGATACCATTGCCACAGTGCTGCGGGGTGGACATCTGATAGATGGCACCACTGGATGCTTCTTAGAGCACCTCTGGGATGCTCTAAGTTTGCTCCACCAGTGTGGCACTTGGAATCATGACAGCGGGTTACAGCAGCCGTCCTCTTGGAATAGAGCACAGTTGCTGCTGCAACCCACCCTTGCACCATGTCATTGCAGGTTGCAACATAGTGGGTGGCATAACCCATGGTTGGCATAGCCCGCAGCTGACATGGTGCAAGGTGCCTCTTGGAATCAGGGCTGGCATAATCTATGGCACAAGTCGCGAGATACGCCATGAGGTTTGGTGTACCTTGGCTTGCACCGGCATATGCCATCCTGGAATTGGGCCCTATAAGAGGAGAGACGGGCCAGAAGCAATTGATGATTGATCACATCAAAAGCTTTAGATAAGTCAATAAAGACAGTACCAACAACATATCCCTTTTCTAAAGCCCTTGACACAGAGTCATGAAAATCCATAAGTGCTGTTTGGATGGAATGATTCAGTCTGAAACCTGACTGAAAATTAGAAATAACTTGGTAAGTGGCCACATAGTCAGAGATCTGAGAAAGGACAATTTCTTCAAGAATTCAGAAATAACAGGAAGCAAGGAAATAGGGCAATAATTCTCTGCCAAAGTTATATTCCCACCTTTATGCAAGGGAATAACTACAGAATGTTTCCATGCTGAGAGGAAGGTCTGAGTAGTAAGGGATAAGGGTTAAGAGAGGAGCTAAAATGTCGGCACAAGATTCGAGTAGAAAGTTGTCTACATTATCAATTCCCTTGGCAGTGTCCTCTATCAATGAAGACAACAATTTAAATACTTCTTCAGATGTGATGTGCCTGAAATAAAATCTAATTCTAGAGAGAAGAAGCATTGCCAGGCGGTCAGAAGACAATCCAGTGGTAGATAAAAGAGCTTATTTCAATAACAAAGCCGAAGCTTCAGAAAAAAATGTATTAAACATGGTACTAATACCTCCTTTAGAGTACAGTATACAGTGCAGCCAGCATATGATACATTTGTCGTGGAGGATGCAGAAGGTACCCCCAAAACAGAATGAACCATGTGTCAAAATTTATTGTGATTATTTCTCACATCAGCCAAACTGGTCTTGTAAAAAGAGGATTTGGATTTTCTGATAATGGTGATACAATAATTATGAAATTTATGAAAAGTATGCCAAGCCTCTGTAGTGTTTAATTTCTTGGTCTTATGATAAAGTTTGTCTGACGACATCAACTGGGAGTCACCCAGGGGATGTGTTTGGATTTAACCCACTTTTCTAAAATAGGGGCATGTCGATTAGAGAGCAGATAGATCTGGTGAAAGAAATAATCCTAGGTGGCATCTACATTAAAAATGGAAAACAATTCTTCCCAGTTATTCTTAAGCATGCCAAATCAAAAGTCTTCCAAACTGAAATGCTTAAAGTAGAGGAACTTAATAGTGTTAGGAGTGAATTTAGGATTAGAAAGATTCATCATGCAATAAATGTGAGCATGATCATTTTTTAACACATTTCCCTGGTAACCAGAGGAACTGATTGGGAGATCAAGGGAAACAAAAATTAAATCTAAAGTAGTGAATGTGCTTCTAGCTAAATCGTAACATGTATCTTATGGATCTTACTCACCGGGACTCTGTTAGGTGGATTCTGTATTTATCTGGTTGAAAAATGACCCCAGAATGTGTTTTTTTAACAGTTTAGACCCTTTCTGATGACTCGCTAACACTTTTTTCATTTCCTTTTTTGTTCAAACAAAAAAGGATTTATTGATATACAAAAGGGTTTCAGACTTAGTTTTCTTCCTCCTCTTTTTATTCATCTTTTTTCATTTAAATGGAAAAGTATCCCTTGTCACGTAAAAGGATTTTGGACTTTAAATCCTTTCTTGTGACTCGCTAACACTTTTTTCATTCATCCTTTTTTGTTTAAATGAAAAAGGATTTGTTGATATGCAGGGTTTCAGACTTAGTGTTCTTCCTTTTCTTTTTGTTCATCTTTTTTCATTTAAATGAAAAAAGTATCCCTTGTCACATAAAAGGATTTCGGACTTCAGTTTTTTTTGCTGATTCTTTTTTCCTGACAAAGGATCCTTTTTCATTTGATGTTTTTGTTCAAACAAAAAAGGATCCTTTGTCATGAAAAAGGATTTCAGATTTAGTTTTTTGGCTGATCTTCTTTTATTTGAAGGGATTATTTTTCATTTGGTATTTTTGTTCAAATGAAAAGGATTGCTTGTCATAAAAAGGATTTCAGACTTTGTTCTTTTGTCAATTCTTTTTTTGAGATGAGGGATGCTTTTTTATTTGATATTTTAATTAAGTGCCTTTTCCAAGCTGTCTCCATTATTTCTTGCATTTTTCCTGGTGTCTAGTGGCATCCCCGACCCTCCCATTGCCATCCCCCTAATTTTAAAAAATGTTTCCTTGTGTCTAGTGCCTCCCCACCCTCTGACTGTAGTTCCTGTCTTTCTTATATGTTTCTCCGGTGTCTAGTGGCACTCCCCACCCTCCCATCACTGTCTGTGTAGTTTTCTCATTTACTCTAGTGTCCAGTGTCACCCCGTACTGTCTGATTTCCACCTCCATAATTATTAAATATTTCCCTGGTGTCTAGTGGTCCCTCCACCCTCTGATCACTGTCCCAGTAATATTTTTTCCCTGGTGTCCAGTGGCACCTTCACCCATCCGATTGCCATCCATGTATTTTCTTCCTTTTTGTTGGTATCTAGTGGTACCCCCAACCTCCAATTGCTGATCCCATATTCTTATACCTGCAATATAGAAAACCTTCTCTTGATGTTTTGTTTTTCCTGTAAAAAATAGTCCTTCACCGATCTGATCCCCCGGCCTGACCTCTCACTGAGAACCCACCACTCCACACCCCCCACACACCCTCACTCACCTGAACAGGTCTAAGGGGGAAGAGCCACTCTACAATGGGAGCCACATCTTGCTGTTGGAACTGCCAAGTGCTATATGACAAAAATAAGGTAAGTGAGCTTCAATGTTATTGCAATGGGGTTTTCAACTTTGATACAAAACTTTATAATTTTTGCATATTTTTTCACCATATTTTCAACATGATCTTTTTGACAACCCACCTCATGAACAATGTTATTGGAATTATACAAATCTGGCCCAAAAGGCAGTTTCACGGTCAGTTGTTGAAATCACCTCTCAGTCGGAATTTGAAAATTTTCACCACCCTTGTTCATGAGGTGGGGTCATAAGAAGAGTATGCTGAAAATGTGGGATCACAATATGTAAAAATGGCAAAGTAATGTACATTTGTTGAAATTTTGCTACCCTCGCTTGTAAGGTTGGTAATTTTAAATAGTTTCACCCCAAATTTTCAACATAGCCTTTTCTACACCACCTCATGAATGTGACAGGTGTCATTTATCAAATCCTGCCAAATTGTCTTTTCACACCCGTGGCATAGAATGATGTTGCGGTGGTGGAGAATCATGTGTTGTAGTGGAAAAGGGAAGCTTTCAGTACTGCATACATGAAGTGGGGTAATAAGAAGGCAATGCTGACAATGTGGTTGCTGTTTTCCTACAAATGGAAGTGGGCCCTGTGCTTGCACAGCAACATACATATATGCACTTATGGAGGGATGGGAGCACAGAAACATAGAAACATAGACTTTAACATCAGATAAGGACTGCTTGGTCCACCTAGTCTGCACATTCCCCTACCTATTGGATAAGCTGCAGATCCTAGTTAACCAACAGCCTACTTCCTCCTGCCACCCACTATAATTGCCTTATGTCTGTCCCATGCATTCTTGAATTCCCCCAGTGTTTTTGACCCCATGACCACCTCAGAAAGGCCATTCCATGTGTCCACCACCCTCTCTGTGAAAAAATACTTCCTCATGTTGCCTCTGAGCTGTCCCCCCTCTATCTTCAAATTGTGCCCCCTTGTTCTTACACATCTCTTTTTTGGAAAGATGCTACCCACTTGGACTTTGTTGATTCCCTTGAGGTACTTAAAAGTTTCTATCATGTCTCCCCTCTCCCTCCTTTCCTCAAGGGTATACATATTAAGCTCTTTTAGCCTCTCTTTGTATAGCTTCTGGTGCAGACCCTGTACCATTTTAGTTGCCCTCCTCTGAACTGCCTCTACCCTGTCTATGTCCTTGCAGAGATGGGGTCTGCAGAACTGCATGCAATACTCCAGATGGGGTCTCACCAACTGTCTGTCCAGAGGGATAACAACATCCTGTTTTCTGCTGGTGATGTTTCTCCCTATGCATCCCAATACCCCCCAGCCATCCTTACTGGCTCATCACATTGCTTGCCTACATTAAGGTCATCTGATATGATTACCCCCAGGTCCTTTTCCTTTTTTGTTGTTGTTAGTACCTCCCCCACATTGTGTACTCTTCCCCTGGGTTTTTGTTTCCCAGGTGCATTACTTTGCACTTCTTTGCATTGAATCTAAGCTGCCATACTTTTGACCATTCCTCCAACCTTGCCAAGTCCCTTCTCATCTTTTTCACCCCCCTTGTTAATCAACCCTGTTGCAGATCTTTGTGTCATCTGCAAAGAGGCATACTTTTCCTTCCATCCCCTCTGCAATGTCACTCATAAAGACATTAAAGAGGACCGGTCCCAGTACTTAACCCTGTGGTACCCCACTAGTAACTCCCCCTTTCTTCAGAGTGTATTCTGTTTACTATTAACATCAGCATCCTGTTGTCCAGCCAATTTGTTATCCAGGTTACCACCCTGGGACCCACTCACAGGCTGGCTAACTTGCTAATTAAGCTTTTGTGTAGGACTGTGTCAAATGCCTTGCTAAAGTCTAGGTAGGTCATATCCACATCCCCTTCCTGGTCTACTATTTTAGTCACCCAGTCAAAGAAATCTATTAGATTTGTCTGACATTTTTGTTTCCCAGGTGCATTAGTCTACACTTCTTTACATTGATTCTAAGCTGCCATACTGTTGACCATTCCTCCAACCTTGCCAAGTCCCTTCTCATCCTTTCCACTCCCCCTTATGTATCAACCCCATTGCAGATCTTTGTGTCTTCTGCAAAAAGACATACATTCCCTTCCAGTCCCTCTGCAATGTCACCTATAAAGATATTAAAGAGGACCAGTCCCAGTACTGAACCCTGCAGTACCCCACTAGTAACCCCCCTTTCTTCAGAGTGGACTCCATTTACAATAACCCTCTGTGTCCTGTTGTTCAGTCAACGTTTTACCCAGGCTACAACCTTGGGACCCATTCCCAGGCTGGCTAACTTGTTTATTAATCTTTTGTGTGGAATTGTGTCAAATGCCTTGCTAAAGACTAGGTAGGCCATGACCACAGCCCCTCCCTGGTCTACTAGTTTGGTCACCCAGTCAAAGAAATTGATTAGATTAATCTGATATGACCTTCCCAGTGTGAATCCATGCTGCCTTGGGTCCTGTGCCCCGCTGGCCTCCAGGTACTCAACAATTCTTTCTTTCAGAAGTGATTCATAGAAACATAGAAACATAGACTTTGATGGCAGATAAGGACCGCTAGGCCCATCTAGTCTGCCCATTTCCCTACCTACAGGATAGGCTGCAGATCCTAGTTAACCAACAGCCTATTTCTTCCTACCCCCCACAAGAATTGCCTTATGTCTGTCCCATGCATTCTTGAATTCTCCCACAGTTTTAGACCCCACAACCTCCTCAGGAAGGCTGTTCCATGCATCCACTACCCTCTCTGTGAAATAATACTTCCTCACATTGCCCCTGAACCACCCTCCTTCTATCTTTAAATTGTGTCCCCTTGTTCTTGCAAGTCTCTTTGTCTGAAAAATGCTACCCTCTTGGACTTTGTTGATTCCACTGAGGTACTTAAAAGTTTCTATCATGTCCCCCCTCTCCCTTCTTTCCTCAAGGGTATACATATTAAGCTCCTTTAGTCTCTCCTCATATGGCTTCTCTTGCAGACCCTGCACCATTTTAGTTGCCCTCCTCTGGACTGCCTCTATCCTGTCTATGTCCTTCAATCATTTTACCTACCACTGAGGTCCAATTAACAGGTTTGTAGTTTCCTGCCTCTGCCTTGCTCCCACTTTTGTGAAGGGAATCACATCTGCCCTCCTCCAGTCCTCAAATACTACACCACCCTCCCATGAATTGTTAAAAAGAATAGTCAGTGGTGTCACTACAGTAGGTCTCCCCTTAGTTTTTTAGATTTCTGAGGTGAATCCCATCAGGCCCCATTGTTTTGTCTGCCTTGAGTTTTAGAAGTTCTTTCAGGATCCTTTTTTCTGTGAATGAACTGACATCAACCCTCCTGTCCAGAGTGCTTCTATTGTTTGGTTTTGGTACCTCCCCCTCTTCTTCTTTTGTGAATACTGAGTAAAAGTATTTGTTTAGTATCTCTGCCTTTTCACTGTCACCCTCTGCCCACCTCCCCTCCCCTTTATCAAGCCTCACTATACCTCCCTTGGTCTTTCTTCTCTCCCTAATGTACCTGTAAAAGGTTTTAGCCCCCTTCTTAACTGAGCTGGCTGACTTTTCCTCGGTGTGGGCCTTAGGCACTCACCCATTTTGACAAAGTCAGCCCTCCTAAAGTCAAGTACCCTCACTTTTGTATGGCTTGACTCTGCGGCTATTTATCATGAACCACACTGTTTGGTGGTCGCTTGTTCCCAGATGGCTACCCACTTCTAAATATGTGATCCTCTCTGCAACCCTGTTTGAGAGTACCAGGTCTAAGATTGCTCCCTCCTGAGTGGGTTCCAGCACTAGCTGTGTGAGGCATGCCCCCTGTAGAGCATTGAGAATGACCCTGCTCTTGGGTATGGCTGAGGCAAATGTGTTCCAGTTAACATCTGGCATATTCATGTCACCCACCAACAATATCTTCCCTTTTTCTGTCATTCTAAGGATGCCTTCTATCATTTTCTTGTTCATTTCCTCCCTCTGAGATGGGGGCCTGTATACAACCCTGTGTGGATTATGGTGCCATTTTCTGTCTCCAAGGTGACCCACAGTGCCTCCTCTCCTCCCAATTTACCCTTTAGTTCCATTACTTTGATCCCTTCCCTTATGTAGAGAGCTACTCCTCCTCTTTTACCCTTCCTGTCACTTCTGTAGATTGTGTACTCTGGTATGTTGACATCTCAGTCATGATTCTCTGTGTACCATGTTTCTGTGACTGCCACAATATCCAGATGTCCCTCTTCCATCAAGGCCAGTAGTTCAGAAAGCTTGTTACCCAGACTATGGGCATTGGTAATCATTACCCTCCATTTCTTGATGGCCTTACCCCTTTTAGCTCCATATCTGCCCTCACTGCCTTTGCCTTTTTCTCCATTTACCCCTGTCCTGCTCCCTATTGACCTCTCTACCTTGGTGTTTAACTCACTAACTACCCTGTTTTGTGGGGGGAGGCTGGGAATGTCCTACCTCTTATCTGTGCCTTTCCCTTGACTAGTTTAAAAGCTTGCCAATGAAGCATTTATACCTATCTCCTAGGAGCCTGGTTCCCCTCCCAGACAGATGCAGTTCATCATGCCAGTATAGGCCTGTATCCCTCCAGGTGGACCCCCAGTCCCCAGTGAAGCCAAAACCCTGTGCTCTGCACCAGTTTTTCAACCATTCATTGAGTCACATGGTGCGGCGTACCCTAGCCTCACCCATGCCTTAGACTGGCAGCATCTCTGAGAAGGTTACCATGCATGCTACTTGTCTAAGGCCCCTTCCCGACTCCACAAACTCCTCTTGTACTGCTCTGATCCCATGCCCAGCTAGGTCATTTGTCCCTAGGTGGGCAATGATGTCCAGTTCCTCTTCCATGTAGCTGATCCCACCTGTGGAAGACTGGAGCCACAGGCTTCCACAGGCAAATAAGGATGCAGTTACACTATGTCAAAAATTATGGATGGATGGGAAGACAACATAAACAGGACAACCCCAAGGCACATCCCACGCCTGATATGCTGCCTGCAGGGTGGCAGTGGGATGTTAGAGTTGGAAACCCTAAAGTCACATTTACCTACTGTTTTTGCTTTAACCCTAACTAGTGCATTGACAATGTTTGTTGCAATATATATACCAGATGCCAGATATATATATATATATTTATTTTTTTATTGGAAAAAACTCCATTAATGCATCAGTTAGGGTTGATTCCACAGCAACAAAAGTCTGGAAATTCCATGTTAGGGTTTTCAACCCTATCCCCCACACACCCCAACACCCTCCACAGACCAAGTGGCATCAGGGTGTGCCTTGGGGTTGTCAGCCCTAATTTCTACCTCGTTCCATGTGTAAACATGCTGAGATGGTCCAGTATAGGAGAATGGGGTGAGAGCTAGGGCCGATGACCCTCAAGGCACACCCAGATGCCTCTTGGTCTGTGGAGGGTGTGAGGGGTGTGGGGGTAGGGTTGGTAACCCTAACATGGAATTTCCAGACTTTTGTTGGTGTAGAATCAACCCTAACTGATGCATTAACAGAGATTTTTACAATGAATTTCCCTTCTTTTTGAGAAAGTGAAAGTTACTGATATGGTATCCATAGGTGGGAGTGTGGGCCTTCTGGGCTCTGCACTCCCAGCCACCCAAAAGTGTAGAGGCATAGCACAGGAGGACCCTGTGCTTCCAGTTGTGCATAATGGGATCCATAGTTGGAAGCTAGAGGGCCCAGAGCTCCCAACCACCGATAAATGTAGAGATATAGCACAGGAAGGCCCTGTGCTTCCAGTATTGCAAGATGGTATCCATGGGTGGGAGCATGGGCCCTCTGCACCCTGCACTTCCATCTACCTATAAGTATAGAGACATAGTGCAGGAGGGCCATGTGCTCCCAGTATTGCAAAATAGTATCCATGGGTGGAAGTGTAGGCCCTCTGGGCCCCACACTCCCACCTACCCATAAGTATAGACACATAGTGCAGGAGTCACCTACCCATAAGTATAGACACATAGTGCAGGAGGGCCCTGTGCTTTCAGTTCTGCATAATGGGATCCATAAGTGGCGTGCAGACCCTTGGGAGCCTACACTCCCACCCACCCATAAGTGTGGAGGCATAGCATAGGAGTGCCCAGTGCTCCCAGTTTAGCATAAATGGTATGCATAGGTGGTGTGCAGGCCCTCTAGGCCCTGTGCTGCCACCCACACATAAGTACAGACACATAGTGCAGGTCTAGAGGCATTTCAAGTAACCCTCGTACTGCAAATGTGGCAATATCTCAGTAATCATAACAACTTTGGAAAAAATTCCTTTGCAGTTGAATTCATGACCTGGCCATCTCTAAATGTGATTAGCTGTGCTTAGGGAAAAATCTGTATCTCAAACAGTTTTTGAGATATAGGCACTGAAAGATGCCACGACCACCACAGTGTTATCCTATGGGAACACTTGCAACTTTGGACTGCTGTAACTTTGGAACTGGTGTAAATGTTTTCACCAAATCAGCAAAAGGCACATCTGTGAGTAAGGGCTTTCCATCCTGCAAATTTTAGCTTAAAGGTCCTAACCATTGTCTTGCTGTGAAGCGGCAAAGAAAATGATGTTTTGGGCTGTTTCACACATTATACAGTATCTAAATGTAACTTGCAAAAGATACAACAGTGTAACTTGCGAAAGATACAGCAGTAACTTTCGCACATTATATAACTTGCGCAAGTGAAATGTTACTGATATGGTATCCATAGCTGGGAGTGTGGGCCCTCTGGGCTCTGCACTCCCAGCCACCCATAAGTGTAGAAGCATAATGCAGTAGCACCCTGTACTCCCAGTTTTGCATAACGGGATCCATAGTTGGGAGTGCAGGCCCGCTGGGCTCTGCACTCCCACCCACACATAAGTGTAGAGACATAATGCAGGAGGGCCCTGTGCTTTCTGTTTTGCATAATTGGATCCATAGGTTGGAGCATGGGCCCTCTAGGCCCTGTGCTTCCACCCACCCATGAGTGTAGAGGTATAGTGTAGGAGGGCCCAGTGCTCCCAGTTTAGCATAAATGGTATGCTTAGGTGGGAGCTGCACTGCCACCTACCCGTAAGTACAGACACATAGCACAGGCCTAGAGGCATTCCAAGTAACCCTTGTACTGCAAATGTGGCAATATCTCAGTAACCACAGCAACTTTGGAAAAAATTCCTTTGAAGTTGTATTCATGTATTCATGACCTGGCCATCTCCATGCATGCTTAGTACTAAGCTGTGCTTAATGAAAAATCTGTATCTCCAACCGTTTTCGAGATATTAGCACTGAAAGGTACCACGGCTGTCACAGTGCTATCCTATGGGAAAATTTGCAACTTCAGGCTGCTGTAACTCTGGAACCAGTGTAATTTGCTTCACCAAACCAGCAAAAGGCGCACCTATGGGGGCAAGGGCTTGCCACCCTGCAAATTTCAGCTCAGAGGTCCTAACTGTTGTCTTGCTATGAAGTGGCAAAGAAACTGGTGTTTTGGGGCTGTTTCACATGTTATACAGTATCTTTTGCGCATTGTGTAACTTACAAAAGATACAACAATATCTTTCGCACATTATGCGACTTGTGAAAGATGCAACAGTATCTTTCACACATTACGTAACTTGTAAAAGATACAACAGTGTAACTTGTGAAAGATACAACAGTATCTTTTGCACAGTATGTAACTTGCAAAAGATACAACAGTGTAATTTGTGAAAGATACAACAGTAACTTTCACACATTATGGAACTTGCACAAATTCCTAACTTTCATGCCTGACATACAAATTTTCCCATAGGAAATAATGGGAAATTAAAAGTTTAATAACTTTTGAACAGATTAATATTTTTTACCAAGCCTTCAAAAGGCACATCTGCTAGGCAAAGACCTTGTAACCTAAAAATTTCAGATCACTACCTAAAGCTGTTTCTGAGATCCAGGTTGAGAAGGAAATGGCCAAAAACACAAAAGGTTCTGTTTTTTCAACACTTTGTATCTCAAAAACTGTACAACAGAGTTTCAAGCATGCCAAATATTATGCAAATCCATTGAATGGTTCCAAAGTTATTAAGGTCCAAAAATTCAGGTTTAACACAGAAGTTACATTTCACCCCAACTATACTGGCGCTAATGATAGCAACAGATACCTACAGAGTACTCATATTTTTTCTGTCAACAATAGCATCTGGAGGCATAGCATAGAAAAAAAGTATTTTCTTTCTTGCTTATGTATCCCATGAAATTTTGAAACCAGAGCTGGGTCCGGTCAGAGAGAGAGATAAAGCATGGTCTAGCTGTTGGAGAAGTGAGAGAGAGAGCAGAGCAATAGTTTCCTTTTGTGTCTTTCAAACAAGAATGGGGTTGGGTGAAGAAATCTGGTGTATTGGAGAGAAAGAGCATGGTCAGGTGGGTAGAGCGCAGGCAGTTGGGCATAGAGTAGGAGTGAGTGTAAATTGCAAACAGAGCAGCTTTTTTTTATTTAACACATACATACATACAAGGGTATTTTTTCATGTGTATGGCTAGAGAAGCTAATTTTTTAAAATACAGATGGCAGCATAGAATGTACAGCAACCCATTGATCCAGTCACAGCTCCCATTTCCCTCCCTCACACTTTCAGCTGTTTGCTCTGTTTCAAAGTACCATTCAGGGCAGAAAGCAATGCATTGATCCAGTCAAACAAAAACAAAAATTTATTTTTTTAATTAACAACATGACAGCATTTGTGCAGCATTCAGGAAAAGAAAGCATCCTTGTCCGTCACCTGGTTGCTATGGAGGGGGAGACTATTTTACTAACAGAAAAATGATACATCCCAAAATAATTTAAAAAAACTATAACTGTACCATTTTCAAAACATATTTTCCATCCTTTTCCACCATGCTAGATGATCCATAGTATAATTGCAATAATACACCCTACTGTGTGTGTTTTTGTGAGAATTTACCCACTCCTGGTGTGGTTAAGTCACTCAGCCTGCAACCTCGTGACTAAACCACACCAGTCATAGATAAATCCCACAACAACCCATATCCTGTTGTGTGTTATTGCTTAATTATCAACCTCCCATGGCCTAATTTGTCCCTTTTAAAGAGAAGTGTGAGGCAGTTGAAAGTGCATTAAGCACACAATTGAATTCTGTTTTTAAGATTTCTGAATGAGTTCTATTGCTAATGATAGAACACACAAAACACAGGTGCCCTGCTCAGCATGAAAACAATGTTTGTGGTACTCCACATCATTATCATGCTGAAAATCAATTAAAAACACAAGTCCTGTTCAAAGATCTTAAAGCAGCAGTAGTATTTGTTATTACTTTATTTCATGCTAAACTGAGATTATGTGATTTTGAAGTTTTAAAAACACTGCTGTTCAGCCGGGCCGGTGGAGCAGAGGTCTGAGGCGTTGGTGCCTTACCTTGTGCTATGCTGACTACCCAGATTCGGGAATGACCTCGGGTTGCTGGGGTGCCAACTCTGGGGAGAGTAGGTTGGAATGGGATTGAGCATGGTTCTGCCCTCCAAAGAGGTGGATGCCCACCCATCTGTAGTCCCGCTCCCACTGGGTGGCAGTCTGGTGGGCACATAGGCAGTATGGTGTTGCGATGCAAGTCAGGGGAGAGGTGGAAGGGGCCACTGGATCCTGGCATGTGCGTGCGCCTCCACGTACCCACATGCATGTGTATGTCATGGCCTCAGGGGGAAGGAGAAAAACTAAAAAAAAACCAACAATAAAGTATATATGAAAAAAAAAACACTCCTACTCTTTTGCATCAACCACATGAAAAAAGTCACCTTGGTATGGTGCTGTTCTGTTTACCATCAGAAATGTATGCTAACAGTCAGCCTGGTACCTTGGAGGGCTGAGGTGTTTAATGCCTTACCTCCTGCCACACTGGTGACACATGTTCGGGAACAAGCACGGGTTGTTGGGGGTTGGTGGGGTGGGAGATGATCAAGCATCCCAGGGACTGCTCTCCTCTTCTGGGGAGGTGTGGCCAGCAGTTTCAAACTTTGACTGTTACTGGGTGGAGGCTCAGTAGTTCTGCAGGTTAGGGAGTGGCTTGAAGTGTGGACTGTGGCTCTGCAGGACATAAGCACCTCCACATGTATGTACTGATGTTTCACCATGGCAGGGGTAAGAGAGAAGACGCAGAAAATTGTAGAAGGTAGGCTTCCTGAAGCCATGCCAGCTCCCCTCATGGCCCATGCTGCTGTTCAACTGCCATGGGGAATCTTGATTGTTGACCAGTTGGAGGACAGCCCTCATCTTCCACTTGACCCTGCCATGGGGGAAATCTGTTGGGGGACATAGTCCCCAGTTGGACTAGAGAGGTGAGCATCAGTTGCAGGATGTAGGGACAGGGTTAAGAGCCACCTCACCTGCACCAGGAGAAAAAAAGTTTTATAAAAAAAAGGAAATGTGTGCTTACATCATCCTAATAAATCCATAGTATGAACAGTTTAATTACTTACAAATAACGGAAAATCTTTAAGAGAATCTCCCCCATAGAACCACACCTTTGAATCTGTAAGCTGTTGGTATCAGGACTACTTGGAAACATTTGTCTAGTGGAGGCCACCCAAGCTGACGCATGTTGGTACCACTTATATAATTCGAGCAGCCCCATACCACCTTAGTTTCCTGCTGGAGACAAGCTCAGAGTTTTACCATACTAGCAGACCAGACCACAACCACGCTGTCAAGAGAGGTCACAGTTTCAGAACAAACCCGTTAAAGGGGCACAGAGTATGCCACCTAAAATGTTGAAAGGGCAGATAGGCAGGTGAGCTGTGGATCTATGAAGGAGATTCTCTTGAAGCTGTACTCTTACCACTAAGTACTGAAACTACCTTCTTCATGGATGTGTCCTGCCATAGACCCACACCAATGGAATGATTCCTAAGCAGTACCAACAATAGAATGGTATGGCCAGGTAGTAGGTAAGTATAAAAAACCTAAGACAGCAGGCCTCAGAGGAGAGCAAGGCTGAAGTCAGCCCATCTATGGGACACTGGGTCCAGACTGTAATGTTTAGTGAAAGTGTGGACAAAACTCCATGTGGTGGTGGAGCATACGTCAGCTGCCAAGATTGAATGGAAACAAGCTACAGAAGTGGTGATGCCATGGGTGGTATGTCTACATACTGGACCAGGAAGCTCCTTACCATGCTTCTGGTAATAAAATGAGACACAGGATAGCAACCACTAGTGCAGACACAGCTTAGAAACATTGGTGCCTACCATCCGGGGGGGGGGGGTGGTGAACAAAACAGAAAGCTGTGAGGACTTTCTGCAGTTCTTTGTGCACAACAAACAGAAGCTTAACGCTCTATGGATATTGAGAGAAAGCAGAATAACCAGTGGTGGACAAAATTGCAAATATTTGCCTCTTAATCATCTGTACCAAGTTGTGGTGATTCGCAAAGTGTACTTCACTGGCAAAGTTGCAAAGTTCACGGGCCTACTGGTGTCATATTACACCAGTACCATGTGAACTGTAGACAGGACATCAGATAATATAGTTTGTTGTAGCAAATACTCTGTGAGTACCTCTGTTCTGTGAAGTCCTGGATGGAGCTTTTGAAAAGTAGGAACTGCTAAATTTGATTAATTTTTTAGAGAGTCCATGTTCAAAATGTGTGCTGTATAAATAACAGCTATTATATAGTATTGGTCACTGTACATTTATGCTGGTTCTGAGAGATGCTTTTTTATTGATTTGTGGTTTTATATTTTGTAGAAAAATTTTTTTTGTTTTTTGTATTTAAGGAAATCAGGTACACCTTTAAGCCAGGGGCTGTTTTACAAAGGTTCCATGTCAGGTTACTTGAAACATTAGGACAGGCAGTGGTATTGTGCTAAAGAGAAATAAACATAGCAGCTGGAGGGTTTTGTCAATTACCAAAACATCACAATTGTGCAAATCACTTCTATAACAATTAAAACAATATAGATTTGCATAGGTAGCCATCCAACAGAGGGAGGTGAGGCCAGAGGCTGGTGTAAAGAGGGAGAAAAAGAGGGATTGGGGGTGAGTCAGGGGCAGGGGCAGTGAGGAGGTGTGTGGAGGGAGTAGAGGAGGAGAAGGGAAGGAGTAGGGAGGGAAGGGTGGGGCTATGGGGGTTAGGAGGATAAACTATTTAGGCGTAGCAGTCACAGGAGGCACAGGAGATGAGGTATTGATGTAGGCTGAGCTTAAAGGCACCCAGGGTTGTTTTGCTGGTAACTTCTGCTGGCTGGGTGTTGAACCAGGAGGAGGCTCTGAAAAAGAAGAATCATTGGCCTTGGGTAGTCCTGCAAAGGGGAACAGTGAAGGAGAGGTTGTTTGAATTCCTGGTTTGTTGTTGGCCATTTTATGGTCTCAGCAGTGACTGTGATCCAGGGGGTAGTAGGTCCAATGTTTGCTTTTTAGCTAGGATGCAGGTTTGATATTTAATTCTGCCAGATAGTTGGAGCCAGTTTGCATGTTTGTAGATCTCGCAGGTGCGTGTAAGACAGTTTGCAGTTGTTTGGAGACAACATGCCTTGTTTAGTGCTGTGGCGATGTGCCGGAGAGCTGTGTCAGTGGCAGACCCATAGATCACAAGCCCATAGTCTATTATAGAGATTACTGAACTGTGAATGGCTGTGCTTAGGGCTTCATCTGTGAGGCAGTTCTTATGTCTATGGAGCAGGTGTATGAGGGTATTAACAGTTTTTGCTACGTAGTTGATAAGTTCAGAGTATCCAAGTGTTGAGTCAAGAATCACCCCCAAGATATTTAAATAGATGTACTTGTTCAAGAGTGGCCCCTTTGCTGTTTGAGATAGAGAGGTCTTCATTTTTATGTTTGCTGTGGCTACCACGAAACAGCATTGATTTGGTTTTGCTGTAGTCAAGAATAAGCTTGTGGTATTTAAACCATGCCTCTACATCAGTGAAGCTTTCTTGTAGTAGCAACTGAAGAAAGGAGGGTTCAGAGTGGGAGGGGAAGATGACAGTATCGTCGGTATAGACTAGGATTTTTTTATGAGCAAGATGAAGGGAGGCTGTTTAGGAAAATGCTGAAAAGCACAGGACCCAGGATGGATCATTGTTGGATTCCTGATCGGACCAAGAGGGGTGTTGAGAGGGATTTTCCAATTTTTACCTGCTGTGTTAGGTCACTGAGGTAGCTTTGAAACCAAAGAGTTTTATCTGGAGATGTGCCTATTAGAGATAGTTGTTGATGCAGTAGTGAATGGTTTATGGTGTCAAACACCTTAGTTAGGTCAATGAAGGTTGTGCCAATGAGATCCCTTGGTTCAGGGTATTGTGGATGTAGGAGGTAAGCTCTAGGAGTGCCGTGGTCATGCTGTGGCCCTTGTGAAATCGGTGTTGTTCTTGACATAGCAGGTTATACTTAGTAAGATATTCTATCAGTTGGTCAGCAGCTATTCTCTCCAGCGCTTTTGGGGGGGGGGAGACTGGAGATTGGTCTATAGTTGCTTGTAACATATTTATCTCCACTTTTGTGGATAGGTGTCACCATTGCTGATTTCCATTTTGGGGGGAAGTGTGAGACCATGAGAGATTTGTTAAGGATTTTGGTGATGTGGGTCAGGACTTTATCGAGGGTAAGAGTGAGGCATTTCAGGTCGAGGGAGTCACTGCTTGATCTAGACTTTCCAAGTACTCGAAGGATGTACTTTTTTGTGATGTCTTTGGAGATGGCTTTGAAGTAGAACAGCAGATTTCCCTTCAAATTTCTGACTTTGACTGAGTTAATGGTATCTTGAGAGGGATCAAAGAAAGTTGGTGGTAAAACATGGCTAAGGTTGGTAAATGCTTCATTAAAGGTATTTGCCATGGTGACTTGATCTGTGATGATGTGGCTATTTAGGTGGACCATAGCGGGTGAGACTTTTGATTTTTTTCCAGTTAGTTCTGTTAGGCTGGCCCAAAACTTATTTCCATCTTTCCAAGAGTTTGTTAACAATCTTTTGTAGTAGTTGGCTTTTTCATTTTGAATCGTGCGGGTGCAGGCATTTCTTTCAGCTTTGAAGGCTTGAGTGTCTGCCCTGTTTCTGGTCAGCTTAACACATTGCCAGAGGTGATCCCGGGCCTTCATTTGCTCAGGGAGACCAAGGTTGATCCAAGGGCTGTTAACACCTTTAATCTTGCATTTCATGAAGGGTGCATGTGCATGTTTTGGATAAAGTAGTCAAGTGCAGTGTCCACATCTAGGGCTGCATCTATAGGTGACCAGTCGTGATCTTGTAGGCATGTTTTTAGTGGCTACAGGTGGCTAGGTAGTAGTTTTCTGCTGTTGATGATTTTAGGGGGTGGTCTTAGTGAATTTGTTGGACCACGAGAGTAGGACTGGTGAGTGGTCGCTTATACAGTCGGGGAGAACTACTGTATTAGTAATGTGTTCAGGGTGGTTTGTAAGAACCCAGTCCAGAACAGTTGAGGTACCTGTTCTGTAGTTTACTCAGGTGGGTGTTTTAACCATTTGGAAGAAATTGGCTGCTGTCAAGGCATCATAGAAACATAGAATTTGACAGCAGATAAGGACTGCTTGGCTCACCTAGTCTGCCCATTTCCCTACCTAACGGATAAGCTGCAGATCCTAGTCAACCAACGGCCTACTTCCTCCTACCCCCCCACTAGAATTGCCTTATGTCTGTCCCATGCATTCTTGAATTCCCCCACTGTTTTTGACTCTACAACCTCCTCAGGAAGGCTGTTCCATGTATCCACAACCCTCACTGTTAAGAAATACCTCCTCATATTACCTCTGAGCTGTCTCCCCTCTATCTTCAAATTGTTCCCCCTTGTTTTTGCACATCTCCTTTTCTGAAAGATGCTACCCTCTTGGACTTTGTTAATTCTCTTGAGGTATTTGAAAGTTTCTATCATGCCCCCCCTCTCCCTCCTTTCCTCGAGGCTATACATCTTTAGTTCCTTTAGTCTTTCTTCATATGTCTTCTGATGCAGACCCTGCGTCATTTTGGTTGCCCTCCTCTGGACAGCCTCCACCCTGTCTATGTCTTTGTGGAGATGGGGTCTCCAGAACTGTACACAGTACTCCAGATGTGGTCTTACCAACTGTCTGTACAGAGGGCCAATGACTTCCTGTTTTCTACCGGTGATGCCTCTCCCTATGCATCCCAGTATCCCCCCAGCCCTCCTTACTGCCTTCTCACATTGCCAGCCCACCTTTAGGTCATCTGAAATGACCACCTCCAGGTCCCTTTCCATTTTTGTTGTTGTCAGTATCTCACCTCCCCCATTGTGTACTCTTCCTCTGGGTTTTTATTTCCCAGGTGCATTACTTTGCACTTCTTTGCATTGAATCTAAGCTGCCATATATTTGACCATTCCTCCAACCTTGCCAAGTCCTTTTTCATCCTTTCCACCCCACCTTGTGTACCAACCCTGTTGCAGATCTTTGTGTCATCTGCAAAGAGACATACCTTCCCTCCCAGCCCCTCTGCAATGTCACTTATAAAGACATTAAAAAGGACCGGCACCAGTACTGAACCCTGCAATACACCACTAGTAACCCTCCTTTCTTCACTGTGGACTCTATTTACTATTATCTGCTGTGTCCTGTTGTCCAACCAGTGTTTTACCCAGGCTACCACCCTGGGACCCACTCCCAGGCTGGCTAATTTGTTTATTAATCTTTTGTGTGGGACTGTGTCAAATGCCTTGCTAAAGTCTAGGTAGGCCATGTCCACAGCCCCCTCCCTGGTCTAGTGCTTTGGTCACCCAGTCAAAGAACTCAATTAGATTTGTCTGACATGACCTTCCCACTATGAATCCATGCTGCCTTGGGTCCTGTGCACCACTGACCTCTAGGTACTCAACAGTTATTTGCTTCAGAAGTGATTCCATCATTTTCCCTACAACTGAGGTCAAACTGACAGGTCTGTAGTTTCCTGCCTCTGTCTTGCTCCCACTTTTGTGAAGGGAAATCACATCCACCCTCCTCCAGTCCTCAGGTACCACACCATCCTCCCATGATTTATTAAAAAGGGTAGTCAGTGGTGTTACTAGTTATTCCCTTAGTTCTTTTAGAATTCTGGGGTGAATCCCATCAGGCCCCATTGCTTTATCCACCTTCAGTTTTAAGAGTTCTTTCAGAACCCTTTCTTCTGTGGAAAGGACTAATATCAACCCCCCTACCCAGAGTGCTTCTATTGACTGGATTAGGTATTTCCCCCTGCTTTTCCGTTGTGAATACTGAGCAGAAGTATTCATTCAGTATCCCTGCTTTTCACTCTCTCTCTGCCCAACCACCTTCCTCTTTGTTCAGCCTCAGTATCCCTGCCTTAGTCTTTCTTTGCTCCCTAATGTACCTATAAAAGGTTTTGTCCTCCTTCTTAACTGAGTTGGCTATCTTTTCCGCAGTTTGGGCCTTTGCTATTCTGACTGCCTTACCCACTTCCTTCTGGTTTAACTGGTACAGTTCTCTGTCCTGCTTATTCTGTGTTTCCTTATAATTCCTGAATGCTACCTTTTTCTCTCTTACCTTCCCTGCCACCTCTTTTGAGAACCATAGTGTTTTTTTCTTCCATCTTGATTTATTTGCTTCACACAAAGGCTTGTTGCCTCTGTGATGGTGGTTTTGATGTTTCCCCATTGTTGCTGCACCCCAACTTCTTGGCTGTTTGCTAGTGCTTTTCTGAGGTACTCTCCCATTTTGACAAAATCAGCCCTCCTGAAGTCCAGTACCTTCACTTTTTTGTGGCTTGACTCTACAGCTAAGTTAATCATGAACCACACTGTTTGGTGGTCACCTGTTCCCAGATGGCTACCCACTTCAAGATCAGAGATCCTCTCTCTGTCCCCATTTGAGAGTACCAGGTCTAAGACTGATCTCTCCTGAGTGGGTTCCAAAACTAGCTGCCTGAGGCATGCCCCCTGTAGGGCATCGAGAATGGCCCTGCTCTTGGATGTGGTTGCAGCAAATGTGCTCCAGTCAACATCTGGCATATTCAGCTTCCCCATCAGCAATATCTCCCCTTTTTCTGCCATCCCAAGGATGCCTTCTATTGTTTGCTTGCCCATTTCCTCCCCCTGAGATGGGGGTCTGTATACAACCCCTGTGCAGATTGTGGAGCCATTTCCAGTCTCCAGGATGACCCACAGTGCCTCCTCTCCTCCCTGTTTACCCTTTAGTTCTGTTGCTTTGATCTCTTCTCTTACATAGAAAGTTACTCCTCCTCCTCCTCCTCCTCTTCTTCCCTCCCTGTCCCTCCTGTAGATTGTGTACCCTGGTATGTTGACATCCCAGTCATGGTTCTCTGTGTACCATGTTTCTGTGACTGCCACAATATCCAGGCATCCCTCTTCCATCAAGGCCACCATTTTAGGGAGCTTTTTGCCTAGACTATGGGCTTTGGTACTCATTACCCTCCATTTTTTTATGGCTTTATTTCTTTTTGCCCCATCCCTGTCCCTACTGCCTTTGTCTTTTTCTCCATTTACCCCTGCCCTTCTCCCTATCGACTGCTCTTCCTCCAGTGTATCTTTATACTTATGTGCACTGGGGGAAGACCAATTTAAATTAAAGTCCCCAAGAAGGATAGTTTCAGATTTCTGATCTAGGGAGTCAATGACATCCAGTACAGAGTTCAATCCTTGGTTGGTAAGCTTGGGGGGTATGTAGACTGATGCCACTGTCAGAGTTTTATGCTGGGTCCCCAGACATATTTTTGTGGCAAGAACCTGGATGTAGCTCACAGGGTGAGGTATAGGTAGGGTGTGCCTGATTAGAGTGTCCTTTAGGTACAGGACACAGCCTCCTCCTTTCTTGGAGTATCTGTCTTGCCAGAGAATGGCATAACCTGGAATTGTTATTACAGTGTCGGGGGTCTTAGGTGATAGCCATGTCCTGATTACTGATATTATATCTGGGTTGTGGAGTGTGACCCAGACAGTGAGAAGATCCAGCTTTTGAGGAGGCTGCAGATTTTGATGGTAGCCAGGCAGAGCCCCCCAGACCTGTCAGCACCACAAGGGCTAGACTGTTGGGGGCCTTGGTTTGAGTGGACATTGCCTGAGATGAGGATCAGCATCAGAATTAGGGACTTTAAGAGAGTTTTGATATACTTCTTTTGTCTCCGTACTGTTAATGTATTAGGATCCTCTTCAAAGGGATAGTGATTTGAGTGAGAGAAACCTGTTAATAGAAGAGAGATGCCGAGGAGCATGGGAACATGTGTTCTTGGTGGGAGAGCCATCCATAGGTGAAGCGGTCTGGGTGGTGTGTTTTGGGCAAGAGTTAGGGAGTAGTTATACATGATCATCCTTGGGGTAGATAATAGGAATTCAATGGAGAGGTCGTGGTATTTTGGGGTCACAGTATAGCAGCCCCTCCAGAGTAGATTAGATTGAGAATAATAAGCAGGCTCATTTGTGGGAAAGTGGTTCGCATACTTGACCATAGAGAGAGGTCAGAAATATAGTTCTCTGGGGCAGAAGGTATGGGCTTTTTAGGAGGAGGTAGGATAAGTCTACTGATAGCTAATAAGAGCAGAGTAGATGAGAACTGGGTGGTATCCTTTGGGATTTAATAGAGGTCAGGGATGTGGTGGGTAGGCGTGGCTGGCAGTAGCCTGTAGGAGTGAGCTAGAAAGCCAGGGTGGGGTTTAAGTGTATCTAAACAGGACCAGGGGGTGAGGGGGTGGGCCAAAAAATCAGGCACCTAGGGCTCCCCTCCTGGAGGTAATCAGTACCTGAGGGCAAGTCTGTACCTGAGCTTCTGTGAGGGGCTGGTGGCTTCAGACCTGGACTGCGGATGGCAGTCTGGTAGGTCAGGTTCATCAGAGAACCATAGCTGTGGCTCTCAGACTACCTGAAAAGAGAAGGACAGAGGGGAATTAAATAAGAAAGATGGTGGGTGGGGCTGCTCGTGGAGCGAAAAAGAAATGCAAAATGGCTTAAACAGGGAGGTGTTGCAGACCAAAATGTTAGGCAAGGTGCCACAAGGTCTGAGAGAGCAAGAACAGGGCTATTTAAAACACAATACTAGAGTAAAAAGGTGAAGGGGGGTTCAAAGGCCTGAGCTGAGGTCGCTACTGGGTCTTATGAGGGAACACACTACAGGCACTTAGATTAAATCAGCAAACTTCAATTATAAAATGCCAGCAAGACAGTATTAACAAAAATCATAATCTAGTACAGTGCACTCCAATTAGACACTGTTATAATGGACAATCAGTTTTAGTGGACAAAAATTGATTTCCCAAACCAGATATATCAAATCTAATGCATTTTTCTCTGGTTATAATGGACAGAAACTTTGGCTATAATAGACACTTTGAGGCTTTTATAGGTATTTGTAGTGCATTTGGGGGGGGGGGTTGCAGAGCTGGTGAGGAGATTTGGCAAATGTAGAATTTAGATGAAGGCACTACAGAAACTAAATTTCTTACAAAATAATTCTCCAAAAGCTATGTAAACCTTCATTAGATGATTACACTAAAAAATAAATGATTTTATTTTTTGATAAAACCCTTACAGTACAATTCCCTTTGTTCTTCCTGTCCTAGAACCGCAACATCCAGCCACTAGATGTTCTGTCTTCTTATTTTCTGCAATAAACTTCATTAAAAAAAAACTAATTTTCCCTGACAGTTAAATAACTCTAAACACACACAGTACAGAAACATATATGCTAGGCAGGATTTTGATTAACCTATGAAGTCTTTATATAAGGGTTTTAGTCACTCTGAGCCCCTGCTCACACACACAGGCACACCTAACGCATAGGCTCCACCTCCTCTGGATATAATGGACACTGGATTTAATGGACAAAAACTGTGTGCACATATGTGTCCATTATAACAGGCTTGCACTGTACAATATAATTCAAGCATTAACACTGCAGAGCTATATGGAGCCAATTGGAGTGCTTCTGGGGCTGACTGCAGCCAGTGGGTCACAGCAGTAACAGACTCTGGATTTAAACCCAGAGACAACTGTCCTCATGTAAAAAAGGAAAGTCAGGCAGCTAGGGCTCCATTCCTGGAGGTAATCAATCCCTGAGGGCATGTCCTTACCTGAGCTTCTGTGAGGGGCTAGTGGCTTCAGACCTGGAATGTGGATGGCAGACTGGCAGGTCAGGTTCATCAGAGAACCATGGTTGTTGCTCTCAGACTACCTGAAAAGAGAAGGACAGAGGAATTAAATAAGAAAGGCGGGGTGGGGCTGCTCATGGAGCTAAAAGAAATGGAAAATTGCTTAAACGGGGAGTGTTGCAGACCAAAATGTTAGGCAAGGTGCCACAAGGTCTGGGAGAGCAAGAACAGGGATATTTAAAACACAATACTAGAGTAAAAAGTGAAGGGGGGTTCTAAGGCCAGAGCTGAGGTCATTACTGGGTCTTATGAGGGAACACACTACAAGCACTTAGATTAAATCAGCAAACTTCAACTATAAAATGCTAGCAAGACAGTATTAACAGAAATCATAATCTAGTACAATATAATTTAAGCATTAACAGTGCAGAGCTATATGGAGCCAATCGGAGTGCTCCTGGGGCTGACTGCAGCCAGTGGGTCACAGCAGAAACAGACTCTGGATTTAAACCCAGAGACAACTGTCCTCATGTAAAAAAGAAAAATCAGGCAGCTAGGGTGCCCTTCTTGGAGGTAATCAATCCCTGAGGGCAAGCTCATACCTGAGCTTCTGTGAAGGGCTGGTGCCTTCAGACCTGGACTGCAGATGGCAGTCTAGCAGGCCAGGTTCATCAGAGAACTATGGTTGTGACTCTCAGACTACCTGAAAAGAGAAGGACAGAGGGGAATTAAATAAGAAAGGCGGGGGGATGGCTACTCATAGAGCTGAAAAGAAATGCAAAATGGCTTAAACGGGGGGGGGGGGAGTGTTGCAGACCAAAATGTTAGGCAAGGTGCCACAGAGTCTGAGAGAGCAAGAACAGGGCTATTTAAAACACAATACTAGAGTAAAAAGTGAAGGGGGGCAGTTCAAAGGCCGGAGCTGAGGTCGCTACTGGGTCTTATGCGGGAACACACTACAGGCACTTAGATTAAATCAGCATACTTCAACTATAAAATGCTAGCAAGACAGTATTAACAGAAATCATAATCTAGTACAATATAATTTAAGCATTAACAGTGCAGAGCTATATGGAGCCAATCGGAGTGCTCCTGGGGCTGACTGCAGCCAGTGGGTCACAGCAGAAACAGACTCTGGATTTAAACCCAGAGACAACTGACCTCATGTAAAAAAGAAAAATCAGTCAGCTAGGGCTCCATTCCTGGAGGTAATCAGTCCCTGAGGGCAAGCCCGCACCTGAGCTTCTGTGAGGGGCTGGTGGCTTCAGACCTGGACTATGGATGGCAGTCTGGCAGGTCGGGTTCATCAGAGAACCATGGCTGTTGCTCTCAGACTACCCAATCTTCTGTGAGGGGCTGGTGGCTTCAGATCTGGACTGCGGATGGTAGTCTGGCAGGTCAGGTTCATCAGAGAACCACGGCTGTGGCTCTCAGACTCAAGGGTGTAGCTACTGATACTCCAAGTAAGCCATGACGTACCCAGTTTAGTAGCAGGGTGTAGCAAACAAGGTAATCAGCATTGCTCTGCCCTCTATAGTCCATCACATTTAAATTTCTTTGTTTGGCTTTGCAGGCTTTTTCTTTTCTTTCAGTTTTGTTTTTTGGGGGGGTGGCAGAGTGGACCACGAATGCTGAAGCTAAAGGTCTCAATTAGGTCCGCATGGTCCACCTGCATAGTGATTGGCTGCGGCATCCAGTAGGGGGCATGGCAAGTCTGGGGCAGTGAGTTTAAATGCCCAGCTAAAAGAATGAAGACTTCATGTGGAGTGGCATGTGGAGTGAATCTGCCTACCTGTGGGGGAAAAGAGAAGAAATTTCTGCCATGGTCTTGGACTCCTGGTGCAGTCAGAGGCATCTACCAGCGGGCAGCAGGAGCTGAGCACCACACTAGCAGCGCAGACAGCAGGTCTAGAGTGGGAATCATCTGATTGAAGACAGGAACCTTGGACTCAAGTCATGGGGGACAGGCATTAACAACAGTGGGGGAAGGGGTAGCAGTGTGGCATTGGCAGGTTGGTGTACAAATCTCAAATGCCTGGCTACACCCCTGCTCAGACTACCTGAGCTTCTGTGAGGGGAATTGGTTTCATTTTCATTCTTTTCTGCAGACTCATGTTGTGTGACTGATGTAGCTGAAACTGTCTGTGTCTTTCCATGTGCACTATAGTTTCCTTTTGGCTGATAGTATAGAAAACTGTTGCCATAATATTCTTTTTTGCTATAAAGGTTTTTCTTTTCCTTGTCCAGGAGCAGTTGTTCAGCCTTGTCCCCATTGCCCTGAGCTGGCATCTGCCTCCCCTGGGACATACCTCAATCTTTATTTCTCCTATGAATATCCCCTCTCAGTGTGGATGGAGGGAGGAGGGCTGCCCCCAGTACATGAATTCAGATTGGACCAAGGCATGGTCCCGGGTAATGGCATGGACCCAGGCATGGCATGGACCCTGGCAAGGATTCATTAAGCCTCTGACATGCTTTTTACCTCTGTTCTTTCTGACCCTGCCATAAGTCATCTAGCTTATGTGTGGTGGTGAACATGCAGGATGTTTCCACAGTTCACCCCCTTCATGCCATGCATGTTGCATTACCACTAGGCCTCCATCTATTGGCAGTCTAAGGCTGGGCTGACATCCTACCCCACCCCTCTCCAGGAGAGGTGAGCAGTTCTTCAGATACTCAATCTTCTCTGGCCCTGGCCAACCCTCAGCAGCCTGAACATAGACAGGGTAGAGAAGGTTCAGAGGAGGGCAACAAAGATGGTGCATGGGTTGCATCACAAGTCCTATGAAGACAGGTTGAAGGAACTGAACATGTACTCCCTGGAGGAGAGGAGGGAGAGAGGGGATATGATAGAGACATACAAGTATCTTACAGGGAGGAACAGGGTGCAGGAAAACACTATTTTTAAGCGAAAAAGATGTTTCAGGACTAGAGGGCATGGGATGAAGTTGGAGGAGGGCGATTCAGAGGAAACATGAGAAAGAATTTCTTCACAGAACGGGTGGTGGACAAGTGGAACACCCTGCCAGAGGAAGTGGTGGGGGCTGAAACAATCACGGGATTTAAGAATGCATGGGATAGACATAAAGGAATTCTAGAGGGCAGGGGTAAGGGGAAACAGACTTCTAGGAAAACAAACTGAACTTACAAGCTCAAATGGGCAGACTAGGTGGGCCATAGGCCCTTATCTGCCGACACTGTCTATGTATCTATGTAACTTGTTTCTGATCTTGGGTGCTGGCATGGCAAGATGTAAGGCACTAGCACCTCAGCCCTCTATGCCACTTGGCCAGCTGTTGCAGTATTATTCTTTCTGTTTAGGTTAATCTTTGTATAAATTTGTTTTTTAAATTTTGTGTAGTGTAATGAAAAATCCTTTCTAGTTTGTGTGTTAATTTTTTTTGGAGGACCATGCTGCTTTTCCCAATAATTATTTGGATCTCTGACATGACAGAGTTTCAGCCTGAAATAATTATTTTTGATTCTTGAAGTGGTAAAGTAACTTATGTTACCATCAAATATGAACAGTCTTAATTCAGGTAGTGTATGTACTCGGTATTGGCTTTGCAGCATTGTATCCAGAAAAGGGAAATGGTAGATGGTGAAGATGGAGGCTAGACAAGTCATATCAGGGGTGGATAAACCCATTTCCAGTGATGGAGAAAATGTACATGAGAGAGGAAGTGGTGTCAACAGGCTATTAACAGCACATAATTGGCTTCTCTGCTTATGGATGAAGGTCATGGCAGTATCACCAACAACAGCGGTAGCACAAAATCCTGAAAATGCCAGTCTAATTTCCATACTCTGCTGCCACAAATGCCACCAATTGTAGGTAGATCTATCCACATTTCAAGCTGGTGCTGGTAGTACTATAGTGTAGCAGTACTGCCACAAGCAGTAAATCTGAAAATGAAGGCCTGATGGAGCAGGAGAAACAGGATATGACACCTCTATGAAAAAATAGTGAGGCACTAAATGTAGGGGGAGGAATACAGGAAGAGGGGCACCTGAGGGTGGTTAAGCTGGAAAACTGGAAGCTGAACAGGGGGAGGAAGAGGAGGAACTTGAGGTGGTGGAGGCTGCTGCTGATGTCATCAATCCTTCCCTGGAGCCTGAGGAGAAACATTGCAAAATAGAGGTGAGGGTAATTAGGGAGAAGCCCATAAGTATTGTCCCCTTATTGGGCCAAGTGCAGCTGAAGCCTGCATCTATAGTACCCCACAGTCCTTTAGCTGCTTTTAGAACTGAAAAAGGTGCAAACACAGTTGTCATGGACCCCAAGTGCAAGCTCTGCAGTCCCACAAACAAAAGCAAGGTTGTCAAAATCCCTCGTATGGGATTTTTACATACTGGACCCCATAGATGACAGCATTGCAAGATGCCAACTTTGCCAGGCATGTGTGACTTGGGGTAAGAAGGGGACCCATTTTGGTACAGATGGCCAACACAGACACCTGACAACTAGGCATATGGCCCAGTGGCTTGAACTCAAAAAGACACCATGTGCAGATTTGGGTTAATCTAAAGGTGTCAGAGAGTGACCAACTCTATAAAATGCAGTACCAGTGGTGTATGAGGAGTAGGAGCAGGAGGAGGAGGAGAGAGATTATTGAATCCCAAGATCTTGAGGAGGTACTCAAACTTGATGTGTGTTCATACAGTTAAAGCCAAAGGCATGTCAAGATGTTTCCTGAAATTTCTGTGATATCGCTGGAGAAATTCCCTGCCCATCTGCAGTACCACTGTGGACCACCAGAGAGAGAATCTTTTCAGATATTTTGCAAAATATCTGGAAATATCAGAACGTATCTATGGCTGGAGCTGTAGTGGGCTAAAATCATTAAAGTGAGCAGCAGCATCCTGAATCAAACACTCATTCGTGGTTAGAACAAGATAATCAGCAGTTTGTTGTCTGAGTCACTAGTGCTACAACCACTATACAGTAATACCCAATGTAGTAGTCAAAAGCAGCAACTGTTTCCCAGAACACCTGCCATGAGCAAAAAATGCTTGCAGCAGCTCACCATCATCAGCATTGTTTCACAACACTAAATAACAAGTGAATCCTATTGTTGCATGTGAACTAAATGCTGCCACAACTCACATGACTGCAACTGATATGTTGCCTTATTCAACCGTAAAGAATGAGGTATTCTTTAGATTGACTGAGTTACTCCTTAAGAATACATATGGTAGAATAGGAACATCATGGTAAGTATATCTTATTCATAGTATACAAAACATTCAAGACCGTATGGTTCATGCATTATTATGGCAATATTTGGATTGTAGAAAAGGGCGCCAACATTTATTGAACCATATTATACTTCCAGAGATATATTTGGAGAGCCTTTCATAAGTGGCCAGTTGGCCTATTGCTAGCAGCCATTCATTTACTTATGGGATCTTCTATGTCCTCCAGTGGCATACAAGAAGTCTTGTGGATTCTTTAGATTGATGGCTAGGGCTTGTCCAAAGTAACAAGTTCCATCTTGTCCCTATTTCGCTACACAAGCTGTGCCTGATCTAATGTGATGCTGTTGCCACTGAACGTTAACATGTCTTGCAGCATTCTGTCAGTTCTTACATTCATCTAACAACAGACATGTGGAAAGGTGGGCAAATTGCTGAAAGGTTCCTTCATGTGTAACACAGCACATTGGGTCCAGTTATGTGGGGTTACTGGTGACTGTAATGAAGTGCAAAAAACACAACAGCGCTAATTTCCTGACTACCTCTCCTGTGGTTCAGCAGCATGCTATGTTGACCATGAAATGCATGATTGGGGTGCATACAGGATCTAACATATTGACTGCTTTGTTGGAGGACATTTTTTTGTTGTTAATCTCTTTTGCTGAAAAACACAACACAACTGACAAATAATCACCAATTATACTGTACATTTCATACCATATATGAGTACATAGTAAAACGTTGTCCACCAGAACCATTAACTACATATGATGACCTAAATGTCTAGTCTAGTGCATACTATGGCTTATAGCCTGTGAGCAAATAACACAGTAACACAATAAACCAAAATCACTAATAAGAACAAAGTTAATCCTTAAGAATACATATGATAGAATGGGAATATCATGGTAAGTATATCTTGCTCATAGTATACAGAGCATTCAAGACCGTATGGTTCATGCAGTATTATGGCAATATTTGGTTGTAAAAAAGGGCCTCATCATTTATTGAACCTTACCATACTTCCAGAGGCATATTTGGAGTCTTTCACAAGTGGCCAGTTGGCCCATTGCTAGCAGCCATTCATTTACCAATGGAATCGCCTATGTCCTCCAGTGGCATAAAAGAAGCCTTTTGGCTATAGCCCTCACTGAAGTGAGCCACTGAGCTTGGAGAGATTGTTTACTGGTCTACTGTGGGAACAAACTTAATAAGAATGAAGTAACTTCTAGAGTGATGGCCATACCCACCAGCTCTGTACATATTTGTGAGATTTATTTGCAAAAGGGATGGATGAAAAGGATATTCCCATAGTACATGAAGCAGATGAGCTCCTAGTACAACACATCTCCAACTAAAATAGATTAGTTGCCATATTGGTACTTGTAAGAACAGATCCAGAAGCAAAAGCAGCAATGAAATCCTAGCCCCCCCCCCAAAAAAAAATCAGGGTAGTAAGTGAGGTAAACACCAAGATAGAGATGTCGTTAGGGAGAAGGGCAGGGGTAAATGGAGAAAATGACAAAGGGATTAAGGACAGGAATGGGGCAAAAAGGGGTAAGGCGATCAAGAAATGGAGGGTAATGAGCACCAATGCCCACAGTCTGGACAACAAGATCCCTGAACTGGTGGCCTTGATGGAAGAGGGATGCCTGGATATCATAGCAGTCACAGAAACATGGTACACAGAGATCCATGACTGGGATGTTAACATACCAGGGTACACAACCTATAGGAGAGACAGGGAGGGTAGAAGAGGGGGAGGAGTAGCTCTCTATGCAAGGGAAGGGATAAAAGCAATGGAACAAAAGAGTAAACAGGGAGGGGAGGAGGCACTCTGGGTTACCTTAGAGACTGGAAATGGCACCACAATCTGCACAGGGGTTGTATACAGACTCCCATGTCAGGGGGAAGGAATGGACAAGGATATGACAGAAGGCATCCTTAGGATGGCAGAGAAAGGGGAGATACTGTTGATGGAGGACCTGAATATGCTAGATGTTAACTGGAGCACATTTGCTGCAGCCACATCCAAGAGCAGGGCCATTCTCCATGCCCTACAGGTGGCATGCCTCAGGCAGCTAGTTTTGGAACCCACTCATGAGGGAGCAATCTTAGACCTCGTACTCTCAAATGGGGACAGTGAGAGGATCTCAGATCTAGAAGTGGGTAGCCATCTGGCAACAAGTGACCACCAAACAATGTGGTTCACGATAAACTCAGCTACAGAGTAAAGCCATACAAAAGTGAGGGCACTGGACTTCAGGAGGGCTGACTTTGGCAAGATGGGAGAGTGCCTTAGAAAAGCACTAGCAAACAGGCTAGAAGGAGGTGTGGAGCAACAATGGGGAGCTATCAAAACTGCCATCACAGAGGAAACAAGCCTTTGTGTGAAGCAAATAAATAAATCAAAATGAAAGAAAAAGCCACTATGGTTCTCAAAAGAGGTGGCTGGGAAGGTTAGAGAGAAAAAGATAGCATTTAGGAAGTATAAGGAAACACAGAAGGAGCAGGACAGAGAACTGCACCAGTTAAGGCAGAAATATGCAGGGAGGGATGTCAGAGTAGCAAAGGCCCAAACTGAGGAAAATATAGCCAACTCGGTTAAGAGGGGGGATAAAACCTTTTATAGGTACATCAGGGAGCATAGAAAGACAAAGGGAGGGATAGTGAGACTAAATAGAATGGACGGTGGGTGGGCAGAGAGGGACAGTGAAAAAGCAGGGATACTGAATGAATACTTCTACTCAGTATTCACACAAGAGGAGGAAGGGGAGGTGCCTAATCCAATTAACAGAAGCACTCTGGATAGGGGGGTCAATCTCAGTCCTTTCACAAAAGAAAGGATTCTGAAAGAACTCCTAAACATGAAGGTGGACAAAGCAATGGGGCCCTGACAGAATTCACCCCAGAATTCTAAAAGAATTAAGGGGAGAAGTAGTGACACCACTGACTACCCTATTTAACAAATCACGGGAGGATGGTGTGGTACCTGAGGACTGGAGGAAGGTGGATGTGATTCCCCTTCACAAATGTGGGAGCAAGACAGAGGCAGGAAACTACAGACCTGTCAGTTTGACCTCTGTGGTAGGGGAAAGTGATGGAATCACTTCTGAAGGAAAGAATTGTTGAGTACCTAGAGGCCAGTGGGGCATAGGACCCAAGGCAGCATGGGTTCACAGTGGGAAGGTCATGTCAGACAAATCTAATTGATTTCTTTGACTAGGTGACCAAAGTAGTAGACCAAGGAGGGGCTGTGGACATGGCCTACCTAGACTTTAGCAAGGCATTTGACACAGTCCCACACAAAAGATTAATAATCAAATTAACCAGCCTGGGAGTGGATCCCAGGGTGGTAGCCTGGGTGAAACATTGGCTGGACAACAGGACACAGAAGGTAATTGTAAATGGAGTCCACTCTGAGGAAAGAGGGGTTACTAGTGGGGTACTCAGGGTTCAGTACTGGGTCCAGTCCTTTTTAATGTCTTTATAAGTGACATTGCAGAGGGACTGGAAGGAAAAGTATGCCTCTTTGCAGATGACACAAAGATCTGCAACACGGTTGATACACAAGGAGGTGTGGAAAGGATGAGAAGGGACTTGGCAAGGTTGGAGGAATGGTCAGAAATATGGCAACTTGGATTCAATACAAAGAAGTGCAAAACAATGCACATGGGAAGCAAAATCCCAAGGGAAGATTATACAATGCGGGGAGAGGTAGAAACAACAACAACAATGGAAAGGGACCTGGGGGTATTTATATCAGATGACCTTAAGTTTAGCAAGCAATGTGAGATGGCAGTAGGGGAGGCTGGGGCGATACTAAGATGTATAGGGAGAGGCGTCACCAGCAGAAAGCAGGAAGTTGTTATCCCTTTGTAGAGAC
This sequence comes from Neoceratodus forsteri, assembly GCA_016271365.2. NCBI lineage: Eukaryota > Metazoa > Chordata > Ceratodontiformes > Ceratodontidae > Neoceratodus > Neoceratodus forsteri. The sequence goes on along the minus strand of CM057455.1, from coordinate 1,753,518,477 downwards.
AGTTGGTGAGACCCCATCGGGAGTACTGCATCCAGTTCTGGAGACCCCATCTCCGCAAGGACATAGACAGGATGGAGGCAGTCAAGAGGAGGGCAACTAAAATGGTACAGGGTCTGCAAGAGAAGCCATATGTGGAGAGACTAAAGGAGCTTAATATGTATACCCTTGAGGAAAGGAGGGAGAGGGGGTACATGAGAGAAACTTTTAAGTACATCAGTGGAGTCAACAAAGTCTAAGAGGGTAGCATCTTTTAGAAAAAGAGATGTGCAAGAATAAGGAGACACAATTTGAAGCAGGGATTTATTTAACTCCAAAAATTGATTAGCTTTTGCTCATAAAAGTGCTAAAACATTGTGAAAATGCATAGCACTTGCTTCACTGTGTTTAACAAACATAACACTTCTAGAAAACCCATATAAATACTTTCTGTACAGTTAGCATTGTCCCAAGAAAAAAACTGCTAATCAATTATTTAAAACCCTGTGAAGATAGAGGAGGGACGGCTCAGGGACAATGTGAGGAAGTATTTTTTCACAGAGAGGGTTGTGGACGCATGGAACAGCCTTCCTGAGGAGGTTGTTGGGTCTAAAACTGTGGGAGATTTCAAGAATGCATGGGACAGACATAAATCAATTCTTGTGGGGGGGTAGGAAGAAATAGGCTGTTGGTTAACTAGGATCTGCAGCTTATCCTGTAGGTAGGGAAATGGGCAGACTAGGTGGGCCAAGTGGTCCTTATCTGCCGACAAAGTCTATGTTTCTATGTTTCCAAATGGTTTGATACTTTTTATTGGACCAACATAGATGTTAGAAAAAGAAAACAATGTCAAAGCTTTCTGACCAACCAAGTCCTTCCTCGGAGACTTTCTACTAACATCCAAATGATACATAAAAAAAAAACTGAAAAAATTCTCATTGGTTAAAAGTACCTAGTTCAAAAAATCATATATTTATATGGAATGAATAGCATCCCATTAGCTTGCTACACTGAGAATCTGTTCAAGGTCAAATGACATCCATTAGATAAGCTGAACACACAAGCAGGCAATGCATGTAACTGAAATTATTAATGAATGTGTGTGTTATGAAAATACATTCAAAATTAAAAGCAAGACCTTTAGATTTAATACCACAAATGTCCAAGTTAAAACTTGATAGTATTGAATGAGAAAAAAATCTACAACAGAAATGTATGTATGGAAACAAGAGGTGAATAAGAAAAATGTACCTTGTATGAACAACTGTTTAAAACATTCATACAGAATTAAACATATCTGGATATATTTTCTAAACTGTACTCTCAACAAGTTAATACACTCCATAAACATTAAAATCTACAGTGCTGTAACAATATTTTTTTACAAGATAATATCAATTGTCAGTATTATTGCCAAATAAAAAAACAATAAAAAAATAAATCTCTCAAGGACCACCTAGAAAAAGAGTTCATGTGTTTGTGAAACTTGGGAACTTTATTGGTGGGGTTGAAATTGGGTTTGTAAATAACTGCAGTCAGTATAGAGAGAGACTGTATTCCAAGGGGAAGGGACTGAGAAAATGGGTGTGTGCCATTATGAACAGAGAGAGATAAACAGGGTGGCCACATTCCACCATGGCAGGCATATTCGGAAGGGTTGTAGGCTGCACAGGCTGTGGGATGGCAATAATTCTCAATTGGGCCTGGGAGAGAGGGAGGCTGCCCACTCTGTAGCCAGCTATCTTGTATCAGGAGTGAAGTATAATGGTTAAGGAGTAAGCTAGGGGAGCTGGGGGGTGTCCAAGGATAAGGGGTGTGGATATGGACGCAGAAGGGTGGGGCTGAGGGAAGGCTGGGGCAATGCTCAGAAATTACAGGACGTTATGTTACAGCAAGCGGGGGGGATATTAGGGACAGAGGACCCTTAGATAGGGATGTTGATGCTAAGGGGAAAATGTACAGGGTAAACATTCCGAATATAAAGAGAGTGGAAGGGGAAGAGTCAGGAGGGGCTGTTATGGGGAAGCCTAGAAGAGCAGACAGTGAGAAGGGGAGTGGCTGTTGTGGGGAAGCCTAAAAGAGCAGTCTGTGGGAAGGGAGCTACTAAGGATAACAGGGCAAGAGAGGAGGAAGAGGGCAGTTTAGAGGGGCAGTCGGGGGAAACTCAGGTTACTTGATGGAGGCTGGCATAGAGTGTTGCAATAAATTTGAGCTACTAAGCAACTTAGAGGGGGAGGAAGGGGTTGGTGGAAATGAGGAAACTGATACAGATGCCGGGGGGAGGAAGTTGGATACCCAAAGGGCATCATAGACTGGCAATGGAAAGGATAGAAATAGTCCCAGAGGTAGAAGGGGAAACGTAAATGTTAAGCAGATGGGAGAGATGCAACGTATTGCAGACATGAGGGAGGAGAGCACGACTGGAGAGAAACTGTGAGACAAGGAGGCAGGGGAGCGGTCCCCCCTTCAGCAGGGGGGTCTGTACCAAGGATGGGGCTCTAGATAAAGGGGACCCTCAGAGGGCCTCTGGAGGCAGGGGTACTATTACAAGGGGGGAGGATGGCAGTGTGGGGAAGGGAAACCATCAGGGCCAGGATAAATGGTTCGGGATAAGAGAGCGTTAAAGGGGACACCTATTTGGGGGGGTCTGAGTTAAGTGGGCAAAATAACAAGGGAGGCAGAAAGGGGAGGATGACAAGGGGGTCTCTAATAAGGCAGAAAGACTCCCATGGAATTGAGATCATGAATAAAGGGGGGATGGGGGTTGAGATCGCATAGTGGAGGTAACCATAAGGACGATGGTGGTGTTAAGGTTCTGTTATTAGGAGACTCGATGATTAGGGGTATCCAGTGGGAGGGACAGGGGGTGGATGCCAGCCAGGTGAAGGTAGTGAGTATCTCTGGGCTGACAGTGCACAGAGCAAAGTTCATGGTGTACGAACTGGTTAGGGATTGTGGGGGGGAAACCGGATTTCCTGGTGCATTTGGGAACTAACGATCTAGAGGGAAATAGCATTTTGGAAATCCAAGTAAGGTTCCAAGAATTTGCCAGAGTCTATCGGGATAATGGATGCAACATTTCCTTTTCGGAGATATTGCCAGTACCAAAGGCCTCAGTGGAGAAAAATATGAGGATCACAGAGGTAAATAACTGGCTTAGGAAGTGGGGTGAAGAGAGTGGGTGGGGGGTGTTAGGGAACTGGAAAGGAGTTTGGGAGGATAAGAGACTGTATGCCAAGGACAGGCTTCATCTTGCCCTATTAGGGAAGGAAGTCCTTAGACAGGGGGTGGCTGACTACATTCAAGAAAGGTGGGGTTTAAACTTGTGGGGGAGGAGGGATAAGGGAGGGGCTGACCAGAAGCCCTCTCCTCGGATGAGGGAGTAGCCTTCAAACCCAAGGGGAGGGGAAACAGACTGGGGAGGAGGTTTCAGGAGGAGCAGAGGAGGATGGAAGTATAAGGAACCTGGGTGGGGTTTGACAAAGGGGATCAGGGATAAGGGGTTGGGGTTGGTGTTAGTAAATGCCAGGAGCTTGGGAAACAAGTTGCCAGAGTTCCAGGCCATGCTGTTCAGGGGGGTGGGAGTGGATGTGGAGGCAGTCACAGAAACGTGGGCCAACAAAAACCATAACTGGGACCTAAATGTGCGGGAATACACTATGCTTAGGAAGGATAGAAAGGAGGGCAGAGGGGTGGAGTGGCTATGTTCATTAGAGATGACATAGAAATTGCTAGGGTAGAAGAGGCAGAGGGAACATGGAGGCCTTATGGGTCACCTTACAAACCCCAGCAGGAGGTAAGGTCAAGCTGGTGTAGTATATAGGCCCCCGGATGGGTGATGTTCTGAGGATGGTTTGCTGGACAACATCATTGCCCAGTGTGGACCAAAAGGGGAAGGAGTGGTGTTGGTGGGGGACCTTATATGCCAGGTACAAACTGGGGAACCATGTCCTCTAAGGTGGCCAAGGAGCAGAGGCTGCTGGACAGCTTCCAGGATGTGTTCTTAACACAGCATGTGATGGAGCCCACAAGGGAGGGGCATGTCCTGGATGTGGTTCTGGCAGATGGGGATCTGATAAGGGACCTGGTTGTAGAGGATCCCCTGACTGGGAACGACCACAATACTGCCTGGTTTCAAATAAGCATGGGGGAAGGGGGGAGAGATCTAGGACACTGGCAGTGGACTTCAGGGGGGCAGACTTTGTGGGCATGGGAAATATTCTCAAGGATCACTTGAAGGGGATTACATCAATGGCAAATGTGGAAAAGAGATGGGAGGTCATAAAATGGGGACTTCGAGAGGCGGTCAGAACCTGCACTAAGGTGAAATGTAAGGGAGCATGGTCACATAAACCATGCTGGTGGTCCAGTGAGGTTCAGGTAGTGGTCAGAGAAAAGAAGGCCGCCTACAAAAAACATAAAACAACAAGAGGGGATAGGGAAAAGGAAATGTACCATCTTCAATCTAGAAAAGTCATCCAGATGGTGAGGGGGGCAAAGTCCAGTAAAGAGCAGCGGCTGGCACAGGGGATACATGGAGGGGAAAAGGGGTTCTTCCAGTACATTGGGGAGTGGAGAAAAACTAAGGGCCATCTCAGCAGATTGAGATCAGAAGGAGGGTGGGTGGAAGAGGCGAGGGACCAGGCAGAGGTATTAAATGAGTACTTCGCCTCTGTGTTCACTAGAGAGGGGGATGGGATATCTACAAAGCAAGGCACAATGGGGATAGAAGCGGTAGTGAGTGGGATCGGGAAGCAACAGAAATGGAGCAAGAGAGAGGGAGGGAGGGAGAGATACCCCAGGGGTGTCACATCAGGATAAGGATAAAAAGGCCAGTAAGGTGGAGGGGACGGATGATGCTATCTCCACTGAAAGGGTGTGGTTAGCCCTCAAGGCCCTAAAGAAAGATAAATCTCCTGGGCCGAATGACATTCATCTAAGAGTACTATGGGAATTGGCGGACATACTGGCTGCACCCCTGTCGGAGCTCTTCAACAGGTCACTTGAGACAGGGAGGGTACCTGTGATTGGCAGAGGCACATGGTGCCAATCCATAAAGGGGGGGTCAAGGGAAGTACCAGGTAACTATAGACCCATCAGTTTGACCTCGGTGGTGGGAAAATTAATGGAGAGTATACTAAAGGAATTATTGGGGGTGTACTTGGAGGAGGTGGGAGGTCTCGATAGTCGGCAACATGGGTTTTTGCCATGTAGATCATGTCAAACCAATCTTGTGGAGTTCTATGAATGGGTAACATCAGAACTGGACACTGGAAAGCCTGTGGATGTATTATTCTTGGACTTCAGCAAGGTGTTTGACTCTGTCCCCCACAATGGTCTGGTGGAGAAACTGACGGGGTTGGGAGTAGGCCCTTTGATGGTCAGATGGATTGAAAACTGGCTAGCTGGATGCATCCAGAGAGTAGTGGTCGGTGGGGAGCTCTCGAACCCTAGATAGGTCAGTAGTGGGGTACCACAGGGCTCGGTCCTGGGTCCCATCATATTTAATGCATACATATCGAACATCAGGGAGGGTATAGGGTGTGAAATGAGTCTCTTCACTGATAGCTCCAAGATGGGAGTAGTAGTTGAGGGGGAAGAGGGGAGGTTGGCACTGCAAGGGGACCTGGACACCCTGGAAAGCTGGGCTCACACATGAAAATTAAATTTCAATATCACCAAGTGCAAGGTGTTACATCTTGGGCGGGGAAACCCTAAACACAGGTACACCCTGGGAGGGGAGGCGCTGGAGGCCTCAACAGGGGAAAAAGACCTGGGGTCATGGTGGATGCATGTATGAATAACTCTGAGCAGTGCAGGAGAGCGGCTAGCAAGGCAAACAGGATGTTGGGATGCATCATAAGGGGATCATCTCTAGGAGCAGGAAGTGATTCTGTCCACAATGGACTGGTTAGACTACACCTGAGTACTGTGTACAGTACTGAGACCACACTTGAAGAGCGACATACAGCTCCTGGAGAGGGTACAGAGGAGGCAACTAAGATGATATGAGGACTAGGGATTTGACATATGAGGACAGACTTGAGGAGCTCTGCCTGTTTTCATTGGAGGAGAGGAGAGCAGGGGACATGATTGAGGTCAAGTACCTCAAGGGAATAAATAGGGTAAACATCGAGGGATCTTTAGACTAAAGCAGGGAGGTATCACCAGAGGGCATGGTTTGAAGTTGGAAGGTGGAAGGGTGAGGGGGGAAAAGAGAGGGGATTTCACTGAGAGGGTGGTGGACCTGGAATGCGCTGCCTGGCGAGTTGGTTCAGAGATCAACAGTGGAGGGCTAAAAGAGAGGGTGAGACAGACACAGAAAGTGGATGTATCAGATGATGGTCTGGCCCAGGGGGGTGGGGATGGATGATAGGGGTCTCTGGAACACAATGGGGGGGAGCCTCGGCACCCTACTAGGGATCTGAGGTTCGAGCAGACTCGATAGACCATAAGGCCTAATATTCTGGCAATTAGTATGTTAGTATGTAAGTATCTTAAAATGTTCAAAGTTCTATAACGAGTCAGTATGTAATCAATTAGCTACATGAACAGAAACAGTCTTAAGAGTCTGTATAAAACCCCCATGGAATTAAACTCCCCCCCAGAAAAGATAACTAGAAAAGAAGTGTTTATTCACTATGTGTGTGAGCCAAGAGTCCTAACACCCTGTAGCATAATTATGACATGTACCCAAATATAAGCCTTCCTAAATATGTAAGCACAACCCCAACCCCTCTCCCCACACAGCCCTCTCCCCACACAAAAAACCCATTCTCCAACCCCTCAATAATACACACAAAATTACGCCCCCACACACTAAACTCCCCCCTCATACACACTCATCCAAGACAACTCAACCTCCCCACCCCCCCCACACACACATATATATTTGGTGGCAAACCAACATATTGATAGCCAGTTAAAAGGGACTTTATGAAAATAAAAACAAAACAACAGCAACACACTGAAGTCCTGTTAAATGCCCATCCTATGATGTAAAAGTCTGTGTAAGTTTAAATGGAGTAATGTGTCATGAAACCCAAATCCATATTCATAGCATCTACTAACATATTGAAAAGTAAAATAAGCTTAACCTCAAAAGTCCATCTCTGTTGTGTATTTTTTTAATCCTTTCAAGACCATTACTGACATATCTGAGACTGAGTGGTCATTCTGAGAGAAGTGTCGCTCCACTGGTTTGTCAGTCATCTTCGTATTAATGGTATGTCTGAGTACATTCATTCTATGGTGGAGGGCTTGTCTTCTCTGTCCAACATATCCTGTTTGTGGACATCTCTTGCATTGAATGACATAAACAACATTATGTGATGTTCAGGTATAATTCCGCTGTATCCTGAATAGTCTGTTTTGTGATGTAACCACAGAATCCGAAGTGAAAATGAGCTCACAAGTCCTACATCTGGGTTGATTACAGGGTCTTGTACCATTTAGTGTCATGGTACCCTGTTCTGGTGAAAGTTAACTCCTAACAATCAGGTTGGCTAAATTAGGTGGTTATTTAAAAGATAGTAGTGGTCGTTCTTGAAAAATACAATTTAGGATCTCATCCTCACTAAATATAAGGTGGAGGTCCTTAATAATTTTATGAACAAGTTCAAGGTCAAGATGATAAGTGACTACTAAGGGTATTCTGTTGGTAGTGGTCCTTTCCTTATACTGAAGTAGTTGCTCTCTAGGTACCTGTGTTGCACAGTCTACTGCTCTGTCTATTTCTCTGGAAGAGTGTCCCTGCTCCGTAAAGGTGTTTTTCAACATAGCCAAATGTGTATCTCCGTCTTCCTCATTTGAATAGATACAGTAATACCAAAGTGCTTGACTGTACAGGACAGATTTTTTTGTGTGGCTCAGGTGATTACTATTCCTGTGTAAATATCTCTGCCTGTCTGTTGGCTTCCTGTAAATACATGTATGTAAGGTTCCATCCTTGATGGTGACAGTGGTGTCCAGAAAATTAACACTGGTGGCAAAATATTCCAGGGGTCCATTTTGGGCCCATTATTATTATCTATTTTTGTTAACCAGTTGCCTCGGGTTTGTAAACATAGTAGTACATATTTATATGCAGACGATTTGATAATCTGTTCTCAAGCTGAGACTGTGGTTGAGTTATCTTCCACTTTGAATGAGGATTTTGGGGCTGTTTGCTCCTGGTTATCTTGTAATGCTATGGTTTTAAACTCGGGCAAATCTAAGGTTTTGTTGTTTGGCACCCCATTAATGCTTCAGGATAATCCAAGGATTGATATATTGGACCAGCATAGTCTTCTGATTCAGCAGGTGTCTCAGTTTAAATATTAAGGTGTGATTCTAGATTCATGTTTATCTTTTTCTCTTAAAGTTCAACTGGTTGCTAAAACAATCAATAGGAAACTTGGTTTACTATAGAAAGATGATTCTTATTTTTCACCTGACACTAGGAGAGCTATTGCTGTTGGGTCCCTTTTACCTCACTTTGATTATGCGTCTAGTCTTTACCTTAATATAGGACATAAGGAATTGCATGCCTTAACTGTTACCAATAACAATATATGTAGGTTTATATTAGCAGCCCCAAGTCAGACCCATCATTATCTATATTCTAAATTGGGTTGGCTTTCACCTAATCATGGGATTCAATATTTTGTGTGATGTGTAATGTTTAAAAGCTTCTATTTTGGAATGTCTTTTCCTTTGTCAGAGTTAGTTTCTCTTAGAAATGTTTTACCAAGTCTGAGGTCTGCTAATGGCCCTCTATTCAATATTCCTCGCTATAGATTAAAGAGTAGGATACGAGCTTTCTCTGTGGGCCCACCAAAAAATTGGAATGCTTTTCCTCTTGATGTTAGATTGGCTATTTCTGTACCTAGTTTCAAATTTAGACTAAAGCAATATTTATTGTCCTTGTCAGATTGTAATTGTTACTTGTAATTGTTAATGCTTTGTATTGATTGTATGTGTTTCGTTGTATGTCCAGGTTGGGCCTGAAAAAGGACCTATGGTCCAGTGTCCTTACACAGTTAACAAAGAATAAAATGAAATGAAAATTAAAATGGTTGTGTGGAGGTTATTAAGTTCCTGATAAAAATCTTTAAGTGCGTCAGTGCCCTCTCTCCAAATTATAAAGAAATCATCAATGTAATGGAAATAAGCTTCGATTCGTTACAAAACCGCTAGCCTTTCAGCATATAGGGAAATTGCTCGGGAGGTTCTACCCACTAGACTTGTTTCTATGTGCAACCATTATGGTGATGATTGGGAGAATGGGTAGAACCATTGCATTGTTTGAGCTGAGCTGCATGAAACATGATATCTAAGGAACCATGTTAGTCTCCACCCCTCTCTGTTCCAGTATCCTCTGAGTTTTGCACTACTATTCTTCAGGGGAATTCTTTCTCAGTGGAAGCTACTATCACCTAATCTATTTTATTAAAACACTATGTTGATATCTTTATGGGGAGATATGTGAGAATATGTAGAAACTTGGGGGCTGTGATTTACTTGATTGCATCTGTTTTGCCTGCTAACTAATGCTGTAGAGTTCACCATCTTGCTAATTCTTCTTTAGTGGAGGCTAGCAGAGGGGCCAGACTGAGAGATTCCATCTTGGACATATTCCTGTGGCACTTAATTCCAGATATGTAATCCCATCTTCAGCCCATGTCAGGCCTAGTTTGTGGAAGGGGGCAGGAGAAAAGGCTGAGTTAAGAGGAAGACCTTCAGTTTTGCTTTGGTTTATATTGAGTCCTGAGGCTATAGTTAATCCTTCAAGCAGTGTCAGAACTGGATTAACTGATACATGACCATTAGGGAGTAGTATTAGCAGGTCACCTGCATACAGCAATATTTTATAATCCTTATCTCCCTTGTTAACACCTTGGATGTTTGGTTACTTCCTGATAGTGATGGGTAGAAGCTCTATGACCAAAACAAATAAGAGGGGTAACAGAGGACACCCTTGTCAACTTCCTTTTCATAAAGAGAAAGGTTGAGACTGAAGGCCATTGTGAGGATGGATGCCATTAAGGACATGCTCAAGAGCTGCACCCATTGCTTGAACATGGGACTGAAGCCCATTCTTTTAGTATGCTCAGGAGGTAGGACCAATTGACTGAATCAAATGCCTTCTTGAAGTCTAATGTGAGGGTGGCTGTTGGGCTTTTAAGAGTGTGAGCCTAGTGCATTGAGGTGATGAGATCTCAGATGGTCTAAGCTGATGTGTTCGTTTAACAAACCCTACTTGAGATGGGTGTATTAGTCTTGGTAGGACTTTAGTAGACTAGCCAGTATGTAAACCATGATTTTGGCATCTACATTAATGAGAGAGATGGGACAGTAGCTACCTGAGGCAGTCAAATCCTTCCATTTTTTTGGGGGGGCAGCACAGTGATGATTGCATCTCTTATAGAGGGAGGCATGGTAGAAGATTCTAGGGACTCTTCAAACACTCTATGCAGGTCTAGGGACACCTCCTCTTGCAGAGGTTGATAAGAATCTCCTGGGAAGCCATCACCATCTGGTGCCTTCCAAGGATTGAGGGACTTGATTGTTGCCCACACCTCCTGTAGAGACAAAGGAGCATCCAATATAGTTTCTTGGGTAAGTGTGATGGAGGGGATTGGCAGAGGATCAATTAATTTTAAAATTACTGAGAGGGGGATGGGGATACATACAGGCATATATAAAACTGCTCCATAATGGAGTCAATACTCTTAGGCTGGTGTTGCATTGTATCAGTGCTGTCCTGTACCTGAGCCCTGAGATGGGTTTATCTGTCTGCCTGCACTTGAGTTTATAAATCAATAGCTTAACTGATATTTGCTGTCCCTCCAAAAATGTGTGTTGCAGCCTCCTTAGCACCAGTTCCACTTTTTGAGTGAGTTGCTCTTTAAGTTTCACCCTCACACTCATAAACGACACCACTAGACCTGGGAGTGGTGATTTAAGACCTTTTACTGACTTTTCAGTTCCTTAAGCACTTTTTCAGCCTTGCTTGTTCTGCATTCCTGGTTTTAAAATTATGGGATGTAAATGTAGTGATCCTGTCCCTTATGTTGGCTTTGAAAGCCCCCCATAAGGTTGCATCCAATTTATCACCCATGTCAGCCATCTCCCAGTATGCCTTAACCTCTAATTTAACCCTGTCATGGAAAGCATTATTTTCTAGAAGTAGGGGTCTAATTTCCCTGCCAAAGACTTTTGGACCTGTGGGCCCCAGAGGAATTTGATCTCCAGGGTGGCATGATCATATGCAATGATGGAATGAATTTTGGTTTTGGACAGTTGTGACATGATCCTTTGTGAGACAAGCCACAGATCAATCCTTCTGGATGTGCCATGCACCACTGAGAAGCAAGCATAGCCCTTACCCTAGGGTGTTGAGTATGCCAGGTATCAACCAGCATGTGTTTGAACATCATGGACTTGACAGCTTTGACAGCATTAGTGTGATGTTCTGCTTTCTCTGCACTCCTGTCCAGAACTGTATGTAGTGTGCCATTCAAGCCACCCCCTCCCCGTACAGTATGACTGAGGCTCTCCTTTCATTAAAGTTGTAGAATTCCTGATTCATGGTGTGGAAAAATCCAGGGTCATCTGTATTTAGACCATCAAGGACAAGGGGCCCTTCAGGGTGGTTGCAGATGCCAGAAGCAATCTGTCTTCTTTGTCTGCTTTTGTTTTCTCTGTTTTCTATCCAGAGATTTATGGATTAAGATAGATACCACTTTCTTGTGTGAAGGGGCCACATTATGCCACCCCCTCTCCCACCCAGTCCTTTTTTAGCTTCCCTGCCTCTATAGATGAGAGGCGGCTTTTAATGTGTAGATTACCTCCTTGAGGGGATTCAAGAACAACACTGAGCCACAACTGATCCCCTCTTCTGAATGCTGCACTTCCCTGTGAGTTGCAATTCAGGTAAATTGCCTGGCATTTTAACAGCAAGTAGTTCCTGCCTCTTCGAACTGCCCAATGCCTCCCCCCACTTAGCATCTATTTCCATGTAAATCCACAAACAACTATCTATTACAGATTAAGTCAGGCTTGGAATCCTGGATCATTTATCAGCACTATTAGCCATAGACTTGTGGAGAATGTCTGTACTATTGAAGCCTTTCTGTGAGTAGAACCTCTTAATCTATCCCAGCCTCCCCATGTTACATAATGTCTGAGCCTGGCATGAGCACTGTGGTTGAATTTAAATAGCTGAGCAATGCACAAGAGGGAAAGGAAAGGATCTAAGACCTGAACTTCTAGAGCATGAAGGATTTGCTCCTCCCAGTAGCTGCAACCCACACAAAAAAGGAATTCTCAATACTGGGAAAACATAGGAATTACCAGTATTGGGAAAACATATATGCACACAACCCAAAGCTGGCTTGCTGGTGCCCAAACAAGTAAAGGATACCACATACAGCTTTACTTTAGTATAGTAGACATCAACCAAGCTGGCAACCAAAGTCAGTGTTTAGTGTCTGTTGCTTGGCATTTTGGAATACCCTGATACCTGCAACCTGAGCCCTCAAGGTGGGGGTGGCAGCGATGGGTGAGAAAAGAAGGATCATCTTGGTGGCCTCATTAAGATGGCAAGTTTGGATTTCAAAAGTGGAAAGTCACAGTGCTCCTCTCTGAACACTGCCATCGACATGTCCCCTGCTGTTTATCACTCTTAGGTTGGAGGCCACCTTAAATGCAATAAACAAAAAGTTTAAAAAAAAATTACTGTAGAGACTTGATGGGGTAATTTGGGTGAGATCTCAAATTAGAAAAAGAAGCACAGGCCCCAGAAGTATAAATTCACCTTATGTTTCTCTTTACATGCGTTGGTGATTGGTCAGAATTCAGTTCACCCTGTGGCAGTTGTAGTCGGCAATACGGTGGATTTCAGTGGCAGTCCCTCCTTTAATTCCTTGGTACTTGTTGAGCCACTAGTCAGGAGCCTTATTTGTGCTACAGCCTCAGCCTAGGATTTAACTTTTGCAGCTGAAGACTTGGCAGAATTTGACATTGGTCTTTCTTGAAATGGATCTGGGTGATCCTCTGAATGGGCAGCCTTCAGTGGTGCATCTCTAGTGTCCCCAAGGTATACCTGCTTCGAGTCAGATGAGGCCTTTGACTTGTTTCTGTGGCTGCAGCTCCTAGATCATAGTTTAAGGGAGCATTATCTCTGCCTACTCATGCCTACTTTTCTTGTTTGTTCCTCCTATGATGCTTCAGAGGCAGGAGCCAAGGGTCATCATCTTGTCACAGCGAGGGTAGTGAAGAGCTGGCCTTAAAAGCATATTGAGAGGGGCCTTCTGGAGGTGTGGTGGTGTCCATGTCCTGTGCTGTGGGCTTCTCTCTGTATAGTGTGTGGCCAGTACTGGGCCATGTTTACTTTGAGCCAGTGTTTTTTGCTACTGCTGTGGTTGCATCTGGGGAATAAAAGATGTAGAGACTCTATTAGATGTTATTCTGAGTGTGGGTGGGTACCATAGAGAGTATGCCAATCCTAGGGCTGCACGAGCCTTCCTGGCAGTCAAGTAGGCCCATCTGCACTGTGAGAACACCTGAGAGAAATCCATGAAAATTAGATACTTGTGCCCTTGCCAAGCAGTGTCTTTTTTCCCCTTGCTGACTATATTGTCATCGCCTTGTCTGTAAGTTAGAGAAATCTAGCCATGATCAGTCTTGGGCAGGCCCTGGATGTGGGGTGGGGGTGCCATGGAGTGGTGAGGGTGGTGATTTTTTAAGGCCATAGGCCACTTGCATCCCAACATTTTGATCATGGCTCTCTGCAGGAATGCATTCATATTGTGGCCCTCACAACCATTGGAAACACTACAAAGCATTGGATTTTTCTGCTTCAAAGATTCTCTAGGTCTTCAATTCTGTCCTAGAGAGTCTGGATAGTGTGGTCCACATCACTGATATAGGCCATGGGGCAACTGGTTCGATCCTCAGTATCAGCAGTGCACTGTTCTATGATATTGACCCACTGAGAGACTTCAACAAAGTCAGCTGTAGTATGCCTAACAGCAATTTCAAGTTTTCTGATTTGCAAAATAAGGTGCTGAAACATGCCCTTATTTCAGACTGGAGTCTGGAGCAGGGCTAGTAGACATTGCCATCCTCAGCAACGTTTCCTGCACAACCTATTAGGCAACTCAAGTAGGGTTGTCAGAGCCCACTGAAGTTCTGGGTTCTGGTCTATAACTTCTCAAACAGTTCTAGGGTTCTAATCTTCTTTAGAACACGAAATATTTTGTGTATGAGACTGGAGAGAATGAAAAGATAACGATACTGTTAGGAGAAAAAAACATAAGAGACCTGTCTTCTCAGCACAGCAATAATACTGTTTCAAATCATGTGCAGAACAGAGAAACACATTTTGCCTTTCTAAATGCAAATGCCAAGTATCACAGTTCCATGCATTTGGGACATCTGCATATGAGCAGCTCATTTTCATATTGCCTCTGTCTAAACCAGTTCAGGATGTAATTCCCTGTAATTACAGTAGTTTGTTTTCCAGGCTTGCAGCTGTCTTGTTTCTGAAATGTCAGACCAAAAAAAAAAAACATTTTATGTAGTATTTGGAACCCTTAATACTTAGAAACCATGGGTGTTCTAGTTCTAAATTAGAATTCGAACCCCATGAAGGCCTAAAAACCCATTTATGGACCCAAGCTTTCTGTGTTTGATGAACTTGCTTAAATTTAATGTCTATTGTTTTATTTAAGTGAAGTGTATGTTATTTGATGTGTTTTTATAACAAGTGTGTGTTATTTGATGTGTTTTTATAACTGTGAGGTGCCTTGGTTTTGGAAAGGTGCCACAAAAATAAAGTTTTATTATTATTATTATTATTGTAAAAGTGTTCTAATAATTTCAGAACTAGTTCTGACAACCCTAAACTCAGGTGAGACTTATAGTGGTGCTCCTGAGGTGATTTCAGTAGCAAAATTCTCGATACTAGGACCAACAGAATTAGCAGGTACAGTAAGAGGCCATGCAGTGCTACGTAGTGCCATAAGAAAAGTGCAGCAAATTCAGTAGATGATGATGGATTAGATGTGGGGGTCATCAGAGCTGGAAAATTAGAGAGCCATCTTGTAGATAACCTAATCATGCCACCTTTGTTGGAGGAAACTGATGGTTGACTATATCCACTGCCTTGAAAGCAGGTTTTATAGCAAGTGACAATGAGGTGGGGTGGTGGGATATCATCAACTCCTTAAGTGCTTCTTTTTTTTTGATATAGAGGTGTTTGTCTCTCCTGTGCCAGATCAGGGTGGCTATTCAGCCACTTTTTCCCTCTGGGCACCTCTGACTGCCCCTTTACTGCCCTCCATGTGGGGGAGCTAGTTCCCCTGTGGATTCCTCCCCACAGTGGAGCCAGGGATAGGAAGGCCATCCTTCCCCACCCCGGGGTACTCTCATTCAGAAGTGCTTCACCGATTGGAGTGGAAGGGTGGGTCAAGGTGTCCCCACGTGGGCTTCATGAAGCTCCAATCTGCTCATTTTCCTGCATTTTTTCTCCCACTGACTCCCGAAGTCATGTCGGTACAGACGGTGCATGCTTGTGGAAGCACGCATACATTCCACAATTAGGGCTCCTTCCCTTCAGACCTAAATCTTGCCTGTTGTGCATTGCATTACCACCAGATCTCCACTTAGTGGCAGCCAAGCTCTGGAAAGGCCTGCCACCCCAATCTGAGAGAGGAGAGCTGCTAGGCTCTTGGCCCTCTCTCCCTGCCAACCCCCAGTGACTTAAGCTCGTAGCCGAACAAGGTCACCGGCACTGGAAAAGGTAAGGTGCATGTAGTGCCTCAGTCTTTCGTGCCATTGGGGCAGCTTTGGTGATTTTTTTTAGGGTGCTGTAAGCACATTACTTAAACCATTATGGCTCAGAAGAAGTAATTCTGTCAATCAAGTCTGGTTGTGCAAGAAATTGTTGTATAGCAAGATTGAAGCAGTTCTGTATGGTTTGAAATGGCTGTGGGGAACTCTGGTCCCACATCAAGAGTGCTGGTTCTGGACTTCTAATGGGCTGATTTCATCTGGATGATATAAATGGCCAGAGAAAACTTGGTGTGGAGGGGGATAGGTGGCACTATCAGCCTCCTATAACTTCTACATTGAGATTGATCCAAGTTTGGCTGCAGCTCTGGTTACAGTGTCTGTGGAACAACATTTAGTATTTCTTACAGATGCATGATTACCTGAGTGGTGGTGGGTGGTGGGAAGGTCAACTGGGGTACTGCCAGGGGAGGGAAGCAGATGGGGACATGGAGCATACTACCTGGCCGGGGACATGTGGTTTTTTCCATGCTCCCTATCAGTCCCCTGCCCCTCCATGGCAGTGCCAGAGGCTACCTTCCTACTACCCACCCCAACTCAGGTAACCTTCAAGTTTGTATAAAAAAATGGAATGTGGAAATGTTTTTGGGGGAATGAGAGAGGGGGGCAAACTGACCACAAGCTAGCCTGGGGTACTGCTGGGGGGGCTGGAAAGGGACTGGTAGAAGGTTAATACTGCTGGTTTTCACTATACCAGCACCAGTCCCTTGCCTGTGAGGTAGAGGACTGGGATGGACATAGTGCATGCCACCAGGTGGTTTGCCTCATGTTCCCTACCCATACCCTGCCCTGGCTTGGGGGACTGTGGGCTAGAGGGCACAATACGTCTAGCATATGACCCCAAATAACTCCCCCGGGCATTATCTCATGCAAGTCAAGCAAGTGGTGTTCAGGGTCAGCTGGCAGAATTTGAGCTGTCAACTTTGGATTTTAATATATGGGTGATGCATTACCTCAGTGATACATTACACCATGGCAGAAGGTGGGTGTGGGGGAGAGAGCTATACAAGCCTGTGATAATGCCAGGAAGTGGGGTTAAAAGGGGGCCATCAGCCTCCTACCCACATCTACTCTGGCATTACCTCATGCACTGGGTTACAAAGTGTAATTAGAGTAGGTGGCTAGGGAATCAAGCAAGAGATCACAGCAGTTGCAAAAGGAGCTGTGGATTGCAAGGGCAATGCACATTCCTGGAGGCTTGGAGCTGATAACCATGTATGTACTAGATGTAAAAGTTTAGGGAGTGTTGGTTTGTGAGGGGAACACCAGAGTACTAGTGGGGGAAGGATCCACAGTCCTGGGGGAATGCCAGGGGGTGGGAGGGCAGAGACTGTGGGGACATGGTGCATATCATTGGTGGATGGGGTGGTTTACACTGTGTACCCACATGTGCTCTGCCTAGAGGCAGAGGACTGGGGTGTACATGAAGCATACTACCTGGTCAAGGACAAGTGGTTTGCCCCATGTTCCCCACTAATCCCCTGCTCATGGTGGGGCAGCTGGGGAGCATGGTGCACCTCAGTCCCCAACACCTCTGACATTACTTCATGTAAGGTGAAGACAGGGTAATGGTGTCATAGAAGGAACATGCAGATTGAAAGGAGGAAACAGGGCTTGTTAAGGCCTGCAGTGCCTAACAAGCGTGCATGGCCAATAAAGCCACAGAACCATATTTTAACTTCGAGCTACTGCCATCAGCCCTTGGCTGAGATGGTTCACTCCTGTACAAGGTTAATGAGGACAACTATGGCTACATACCACTTGGCTGGGGACTGATGGTGTGCATCACACACCCTAGCCCACTGGGGGGCAGGGGGCTGGGAGCCACCATGTTCACCAGCACCCTGACCCCTACTCACACTAGCACTACCTCATGCCAGTGACCTCTACATCAAATAGACAACTAGGATGAGGTGTGTAAATGACTGTGGGGTTGGGGAGGGTACTAGCATGAGGTAGTGCGTGTGTGAGAGACAGAGTGTGTGTGTGTGTGTGTGTGTGTGTGTGTGTGTGTGTGTGTGTGTGTGTGTCTATGAAGGGCCTGTGGTGATATGGTGTTCATCACTGATATTTTGTACTTCTCTACAAATCCCATATACAAAATAAACAAGTATGCCATTTTTTTCAGGTACTGCCTGAGCGGGAGGTGCTGGCCTGAAGTAATGCAGTGGGGGAAGGGGACATTGTGCTTACCATGGATATTTTGCACATCTCTACAAATTCAGTATTTGTGCTATTGTACTTGCAGCTATTGAACAATGACAAAATAAATATATGTGCAGTGGGGGAAGGGTCTGTGGGGACAGGGTGTTTACCACTGATATTTCACACTTTTCTACAAATGTCAACTACTGTATTTGCAACTGTACTTGACATTATTGAATAGAGACAAAAAATACGTATGCCACCATTTTTGATTCAGGTACCACCAGGGTGAGGTGTACTGGCATTAGGTAATGCCGGGGGGTGAGGGGGAGTGGAGGAGGCTTGTTGGGATATGGTGCTTACAACTGATATGTTGCACTTCTCTACAAATCCCATATATGTGCCATTGCACTTGAAAATATTGAATAAAGACAACAAAATATAAATTAAAATTTATGGTGTGTGTCAATGATTTGATAAGTAAAGTGAAGCATAATTAAGCAAAAAAGTATGACCGAGTGGGTTATTGGTGTTTTATGTCTATTTTATAATAATACTTTGAGACCAGAGAGGGAGCGTTAGAGTGTACTGTTATTGTCCCAACTTCTCTGGCTTTAAAGTAAATTTAATGGAATAAAGGTGTGTTTTTATTCCCTCTACTATGCACAGGCCATTGATTAACCTAAGGTAAGTGTTCTGATTTACAGTGTGGTACAGTAGTAGGTGCCTTTTAAAACCTGTATTATGTAGTTTGTGCACCTTATACAAGAGAAAAAGGGAATTATACGAGTTGGGAAATCGCTGCACCCTGATTGGTCAGGAGTCATCTACAGGCATGATTTATAGAGCAACAACCCTGCAGGTGGCACTTTTCTGGTAATCAGGACTCAGTGCATCCCACATATGGTATAAATACCTGCTAGAAACTTTTGAGAAAACATTTCTGGCAGCCATGTTACTTAGGTAAACACTTTTCAACACCCACTACTTTTAAAACCATTTTAGCAAATACATATCCCACTCCATACAACTATGGCATAGTACTGTGCTTTAATATAATATACTCTGTGGGGATGTGGGGTGGTGACACTCATCTGAGGTAATGCTGGGGTACAGGGGGGTCCTGGGGGAACAAGGTGCATACTACTGGTGGATGAGGACAAGTGGCTTTCACCATGCCCCACTAGTGCCCTGCTTGGTGGCAGCAGACTGGGGGAAATGGTACATACCACTTGGCTGGGGACTGATGGTGTGCATCATGTGACAGCATTTACTAACCTCTTTTTTTTTTTTACACCTCCTTCCTCCCCTCGACCCACTCCTTCAGACCATTGACCAATCCTCTTAGGTCCCTTCCCTCAGAATCTGCCCCTACAGTGTCCAACTTACTCCAATATCTTCCCTTCGACTCTCCTCCTTCTCAGAGTGTCTACACAGCGGGGTCTGTCCTGGGTTGGTGACCCCAGAGGTGGGTTGGTCGTCATCTTGGATCGGGGGGGGGGTATTTTCCATTTTTCTCTTTCCCCCTTTCTCTCTTGTTTAGTCCCCACTACCCTCAGAGGATGTCGGCACGTAGTACTGATGTCCAGTCTTGCAACATGCTGTCACACGTTGCCAACAAATGGCTGCTATGTCCTCCCCTCCTCAACTGTTCTCCCTGAAGAACCACCTGGTGCACCGGTGCCTGTGCTTCCACCGACACAGGTGCGTTGGGTGTGCAAGACACCCCAGGATCCCACCCCGGAGAAGGAGAGCATCCATTGGGATGCTCAATCCTCACTCCCCCCTTCGACCCCTGATGACCCTAGTCTATTCCCAAACCCGGGTCATCGGCATGGTGCGAGGTGTGGTGTCTAGTGCCTCAACCCTCTGCACCACCGGGCTGGCTACTAACCATTTTGATGTTTTTATTTTTTTCTTCCGGGCCTCATATCCTTGGCCGCTAAGTTCATGAACTCTGCCCAGCTCCTGGTTCCCATGCTGCTCATCTCTCTGATAGCCGTGCCTCCCCCTGACCTTATTTCCCAACCATCTGGCCGCACAGCCTTTTGGCCACACAAACCCTAAAATCTGTCTAACTAAAGAAGCAACTTTAATCTCTTTTTTAATAAAACCTTTTTGTGTGGTCTATTGTTTTCCTAGTGCGATCAAAAAATGTGTCTTTCTGTGAATCATTTCTCCCCCACAGGCAGCATTGGTAGCTTTCAATGCAATCACATGCAGCCACTGAAATGCACGATTGCATTACTACTCTAAACTGATGTTGTTCTTTAAACAAGCTTTGACCAGAGTCTATAGGGCTGCATGGGTGGAATTTGGGGGTAAAAATAGTGAAAATTACCAAAGTTACAAGCCTACATTAGCAAAATGTAATGTAGGTTCATAAATTTGTTTTGTAATATTTGTACACCAAATTTTCAACATAGCCTTGTTATAACCCTGCCTCATGAAGAAGGGCAGAGAAAATGTTCAACTCCTGGCCTAAAGATGATTTCATGCAGGGATTGCAAAATCAACTTTCAGGACACAAAAACACATCTTGGGTAGGAGTTGCAAAATGACAGCTGTCACATTCATGAGGTGCTGTAAAGAAATGGCTATGTTGAAAATTTGGGGTAAAAATATGAATATTACCAAACGTATGAGCCTGTGTTTGCAAAATTCAACATAGTTTCATAATTTAAAAAAAAAAAAATTTTACACCAAATTTACAACATAGCCTTCTTATGACCCTGCCTCATGAACATGGGCAGAGAAAATGTTCAACTCCTGTCTAGAAGATGATTTTATGCAGGGACCGCAAAATCACCTTTCAGGATGTAAAACAAAGCATTTTGGGCAGGATTTAAAAAATGACAGCTGTCACATTTATGAGGTGCTGTAAAGATATGGCTATGTTGCAAATTTGGGGTAAAAATATTGAAACTTACCAAAGTTTCAAGTCTGCACTCGCAAAATTCAACATAGCTCATAATTTGGTTGTTTTTAAATATTTTTACACCAAATTTTCAACATAGCCTTCTTATGATCCCTCCTCATAAACAAGAGCAGAGAAAACTTTCAACTCCTGCCTAAAAGGTGATTTCATGCAGGGATCGTGAAATCACCTTTTGGGATGACAAAAATAATATTATGGCAGAATTTGAAAAATGACAGCTGTCACACTGATGAGGCACAGTAAAGATTTGACTATGTTGGGAATTTTGGGGGAAAATATTGAAAAGTACCTAAGTTATGAGCCTGTGTTCGCAAACATCAATGTAGGCTCATAACTTGGTTATTTTTTAATATTTCTACAGTAAATTTTAAACATAACCTTCTTATGGTCCCACCTCATGAACAAGGGCAAAGAACATTTTCAACTTCTGCCCAAAAGGAGCTTTTGTGCAGAGACCACAAAACCATCTTTCAGGACAGATCTGCCTACTGGCAATGCATTTGTTCATGATGTGAGGTCCCAAAGAAGGCATGTTGAAAATTTGGGACAAAAATTTGCAAAAATGGCCAAGTTATGGCACCAAGTTCAAAACCCCATTGAAATACACTGAGCTGCATACAGAACCTGTTTCCTCAATCTGTGGTCTGACTTTGAAGAATGAAGACGTGTCTGCAGTCCAGAGAGGATTACAGCATTGCACCCCCAATTGATAAGTAAGGGCTTGGGGGGTGGGGAGGTGAGTGCTAGGTGGGAGGGTTGGGTGGCAGGTAGTGTAACGATGCAAAAGACATTGATGGATATTTTTTTTTTACAGGTTAAAAAAAAAAAAGAAACAAATGAGGATTCCTGCACTTGGGGACTGGGCACCCCCCAGTGCCACTGTTACATTTCTGGGGTGGGGGAGTGGGGTGGCGGGTGCTACACTACGGTCACTACAACTGAGGCATACTTTCTTGGGGGCTGACATCGGTGGGGTTTTCTCTACTGTTGCATACTATGATCATAACAACTTTGGTTCACACGGTTTCTCTTCTGCTCTCTTTCTCTCTCTCTCTCTCTCTCTCATCGGATCACACACTGATGATTCCACAGAAGACATATCATGACTGCACTGTATAGCTCCCACAGCCTGTCCTCCATTATTTCCACAACCGCCACTCATTGTGCTGTGGGGATACAGATACAAAGTGACAGCCAAAAAAAGAGAGAGAGAGAGAGACAGATAGAGAGTTTCCATGCTCCTGCATTTTGCTGTCTTACTGCAGTGCCTCTCTCTCTCTCTCCCTTCCCACATGTTGTAGCAAGCGCTGACCACGGGGACTGACTGAGTATCAGGGAAAGTGCTTTTTATGCTCTGTATGCTGCACATATAGACAGAGAGAGAGAGAGACACCGATGAACAGGAGATTGCAGCAACTGTGCTTGACACTGTGTCTCACCTGGTGTGTGTGTGTGTGTGTGTGTGTGTGTGTGTGTGTGTGTGTGTGTGTGTATGTGTGTGTGTCTCTCTCTCTCTCTCTCTTGACAGACTGCACAATGCAACAGTCACTTCTTCACTACATGCAGGACTCCTACTACATCTCTCCCCAACTACCTCTTGATCCCGGTGTCTCATCAAGGCTGCTGTCTCTTTCGCTGCCCACTGCAAGTCTCAGTCACTGTTCCAACCCCACAACATCTCTCTGTTTCTCTCTCTCTCACTCTCTCTCTCTCTCTCTCTGTGACATTGAAGCTTCTTGTGCCCATTATGTTGCTGTCTGGCACTGTCCGTGGCCCCCCTCCCCAACTATGCTCCCACTTCTGTCACTCTTCCACTTGATCTCTCCTGCTTCCCTTGCATGTCTTTGGGGGATGGTGCACACACTGATCTGCTCAGCTTCACAGCCAATACATCAGAGGCAAACAAATGCAATGCTCAATAGCTCTCTCTCTCTCTCCAGCAATCTGAGGCTCTCTCTCACTACATGTGAGGCAAACACTGAGCAACAGATAGACAAGTTCTGAGAGTGACAAGGTATCTTTGGTAGATGGACTCCTTCACAAGCTGTGACAGTTATACAGTGAGAAGTGAGGTGGGGGGACTGCTTCAGAATGGGATGGCAGGATGAGCCCAACTCTCCCTCTCTGACACAGTTCACAGTCTGCCTCTGAACTCACTATTGAGGCAAGTGCCCATGCTGCTGTGTGTCTTTCTGTCTGTCACGCTGGTGCTCTCTCGCTTCCCCACACTCTTACATGGCTGCCACTCTGGTTTCCCTTTGTGAAGCAGGGAATGAGTGCTGATGGCACTTTCCATGAAATGCTCTGCAGAACCATGCATTAACAGGACTGCTTAATGCATGGCTACATAAGGGCTCTACACCAATGGGGTCAGACGTTCCTGATATTCCATGTTATAACTGCCTGTAGAGAGTGCTTCACAGACATGGAGGTGACTATGTTGTTACTCTACCATGTTGTTCGTTTGCAAGGAATGTGGGAGTCCTTTTCTCATAGCAACAGGTCTGCAGGAATTCACCCACTACAGCCCTAACAAGCATTTGTCAATGCCGAATGTTGCTTGCTTCTATGTGCTGTTTAGGTATTTGGAAGTCATTGGAGTGCAAATATTGAAAATTTGCGAACTTACGAGCGTGCGTAGGAACTGCACAAAACGCACGCTCGTAAAACAGTCATTGTTAGGAAATTTTTCACGAAATGTTCAACATAGCCATTTTAAGACCTCTGCTCATGAACAGTGTCAGTGTGATTTTGTTAATGTGTCCCATACATTGAGTTTGCACACCGACTGCGCCATTGTGCGCTACATGGGCGGAAACATGTTTTGGGCAGGATGTGAAAAATGACAGCTGTACTGCTCATAAGGAGGTGTGGTAAAATGGCAATGTTAATCTGGAGTGGAAATATTGAAAATTCCAAACCTCACGACGTGCAGTATGGGAACTGTGCAATGCACACCGTAAAACAGTCATTTTAGGAATTCTTTCACCAAATTTTCAACACTGCCATTTTAAGATCTTTGCTCATGAACAGTGACACTGTGATTTTCTTAATGTGTCCCATACACTGAGCTCACACACCGACTACGCCATTGTCACGCTACATGGGCTGAAACATGTTTTGGGCAGGATATGAAAAATGACAGCTGTACTGCTCATGAGGAGGTGTGGTAAAATGGCAATGTTGAAAATCTGGAGTGAAAATATTGAAAATTTGTGAACTTAACAGCCTGCGTAGGAACTGCGCAACGCACGCTCGTAAAACAGTCATTTTTAGGAATTTTTTCACCAAATTTTCAACATAGCCATTTTAAGACCTCTGCTCATGAACAGTGTCACTGTGATTTTCTTAATTTGTCCCATACATTGATTTAGCACACCGACTGCGCCATTCTAGCTACAAAGGGAAACACATTTTGGGTGAGATGTGAAAAATGACAGCTATACTACTCATAAGAGGTGTGGAAAAATGGCAATGTTGAAAATCTGGAGTGAAAATATTGAAATTTCGCGAACTTACGAGCCTGCGTAGGAACTGCACAACGCACGCTCGTAAAACAGTCATTTTTTGGAATTTTTGGACCAAATTTTCAACATGGGAGTTTTGGGACACCTTCTCATGAATGATGTCACTGTCATAGCAGTATTCAGGCCTGAAGGGTGATTTTGCAGTGACTGCACAGTCACTGCGCGAAATCACCCTGCGGGCCTGAATAATGCCATGACAGTGATGTCATTCATGAGAAGGGGTCCTAAAAACCCTATGTTGAAAATACGGTGCAAAAATTCCCAAAAATGCCCGAGATATGCAATAAAGTTGAACCCCCCCATCTAGCCCATTATACAGCTTACCGGCATTTCCTCAGTTCACGGTCGGCTTTGAAGAGTGCAGACGTGTTCCTGGTCCACCAAAGATCGTCGCGCTGGAGTCCGGAGGTAAGTATGGGGTGAGGGGTGTAGAAGGCTGGATGCGCAGTGGGTGGGTCGGGTTGTGGGAGGGTGGTGGGAGGCGTGCCGGGGACCGTTTTTGTTTATAGGTTTAAAAAAGAGCGTCATGGAGCGTTTGCCATGCTGGGGTAGGCTCCAGCTTGGCACAAGGGACGGGGGCCATTCAGCCCGACGGGATTGGGCACCCCGTCAGCCAAAGGACTGATTGCCATGCTGGGTGGGCTCCAGCATGGCACCAACTACTGGGGGACAATGCAGCTCAGCCGGTGGGGATTGGGCACCCTGTCGGCTGCACAGCCGTCTTGGTAGCGCATGCCTGCGTGGGGGGCTCGCTGTATCAGTACTCACTGAAGCGTAGCTCCCCCTTTCAACTGTCTGCCACTGCATTTTGGAGCGTGTCATAGACAGCTCCAAAATGCATTGGCTTACAGGGGCCGCGCCTGCCAGCTCACTAACTGAATTGGAGGAGGAGGTGACACACCTCCGAAATCTCCGATGATGGCACTATGTTTCTTGCACATGCGTGCAAGCAACATAAAAATGGACAGGCTCCAGCACAAAACCACAAACAGAGAATCTCAAGCAAAAACATAAGGCACTGACACTCTCAACATTGACTGTACCTGGAGTACAGTGTACAGTTCTGGAGACCATACCTACATAAGGACATAGACAGGGTAGAGAAGGTTCAGAGGAGGGCAACAAAGATGGTGCATGGATTGCATCACAAGTCCTATGAAGACAGGTTGAAGGAACTGAACATGTACTACCTGGAGGAGAGGAGGGAGAGAGGGGATATGATAGAGACATACAAGTATCTTACAGGGAGAAACAGAGTGCAGGAAAACACTATTTTTAAGCGAAAAAGATGTTCCAGGACTAGAGGCATGGGATGGTTGGAGGGAGGATGATTCAGAGGAAACATGAGAAAGAATTTCTTCACAGAACGGGTGGTGGACAAGTGGAACACCCTGCCAGAGGAAGTGGTGGGGGCTGAAACAATCACGGGATTTAAGAATGCATGGGATAGACATAAAGGAATTCTAGAGGTCAGGGATAAGGGGAAACAGACTTCTAGGAAAACAAACTGAACTTATAAGCTCAAATGGGCAGACTGGGTGGGCCATAGGCCCTTATCTGCCGACACTGTCTATGTATCTATGTATCTATGTATAGTTTTTTTAAATAAATCAAAACCTTACTCTTTTTCTGGAGGGGTTGGGGTTGGATAGGCTCTAGCAGAACCTACAGTGTGACAAGCTCCAGCAGAAACATAAGGCAGCATAGGTTCTGATAATCTCTGACCTATTACAGTTTTTTCCCATTAAATAAAACTAAAACTTACTCTTACTATAAGGGGGTAGGGGAAGGTAAGAACAGATTCAGAAGCCAAGTCAAACCACTAGAGCTAAAGGGCTAGAGTACACTCTGGTAGTATAGACACAGCAGGGGACTACTTCACTGTATAAAAACACATAAACATGCTTTAAAAAAATGTTTATATGTATTTTTAATTTTACGTTCATTTATAATATTTTTATGATGCACCAATTTTCTAAATGCAGTATACCCCTCTGACGTGTAGGCTGTTGTTGTTGAATTCACTCCCCAGCTGCTGAAGGCACTTGGTGCAAGTGTCTCATGTCTAACCATGCACTGTGGGTCATGTGTTTATCAGACAACAAGCCACACCTCATTGTGGCTTATTGCTTACATAACCTACATGACACAGTTCACCAAAATGTAAATCAGAATCACCAACTCAGATAATTGGATTGACAATGACAGTCATTGAAAAGTGAACCATGTTGATCAAGTAAGTGTGAACACAGGTTAGGAAGACAGGACATGAGTGGGGGGGGGGGCACTTACATGAAAAGGCAGGGTATTGTTCTACTTCTCACTACAGCAACAAAGCCATTAACTTTTGAGCCTAAGCATAGCAATGGCAAAGTGAAAGACAAAACATTCATCAAGGACAACAGTCCTGTATTAACCAGTAATATAAGCAATGTAAGTGTGTCAGCAATATAAATGTGGTAAGGCCCACAATTAAAAGCGATTGCCAGAAAAGCGATATATATATATATATATATATATATATTCATTCAAACAAAATCCATTAATGCATCAGTTAGGGTTGATTCCACCAGCAAAGTCTGGAAATTCAATGTTAGGGTTACCAACCCTACTCCCAACCCCACCCTCCACAGATCAACAGGAAGTGTCCCATGGTCATCGGACCTAACTCTTGCCCCATTCTCCTATACTGTACCATCTCAGCTTCCTTACAAATGGAATGGAGTGAGAGTTGGGACCGGTGACCGAAAGGCACACCCCAATGCCTGTTGGTCTGTGGGTGTGTGTGTGTGTGTGTGTGTGTGGGGGGGGTACAGTTGGTAACTCTAACATTGAATTTCCAGACTTTTATTGGTGTGGAATCAACCCTAACTGATGCATTAACAGAGCTTTTTGCAATGAATTTCCCTTCTTTTTGATAAAGTGAAATGTTACTCATATGGTACCCATAAGTGGGAGCACGTGCCCTCTGGGCCCTGTGCTACCACCCACCCATCAGTGTAGAGGCATAGCACAGGAGGGCCCTGTACTCACTGTTTTGCATAATGGGATGCATATTTGGGAGCATGAGCCATCTGGGCCCTGCACTCCCACCCACCCATAAGTGTAGAGACATAGTACCTGAGGGCCCTGTGCTCCCAGTATTGCAAGATAGTATCCATGGGTGGGAGCATGGGCCTTCTGGCCCTGCTCTCCCACCTACCTATAAGTATAGAAACATAGTGCAGGAGGGCCCTGTGCTTTTAGTTTTACATAATCGTATCTATAAGTGGGAGCATGTTTCCTCTGGTCCCTGCACTCTCACCCACCCACCCATGCATGTAGAGGAATAGCATAGGAGAGCCCAGTGCTTCCAGTTTAGCATAAATAGTATACATAGGTGGGAGCACAGGCCCTCTGGGCCCTGTGCTACCACCTAGCCACAAGTACAGACACATAGCACAGGCCCAGACGCATTCCAAGTAACACTTGCAATGCTAATTTGGCAATATCTCAGTAACCGTAGGAACTGCAGAAAAAAATCCTTTGCAGTTGTATTCATGACCTAGCCACCTCCACACATACTTAGTACACCTAAAGATGTGCTTAGCAAAAAATCCATATTTCAAACCATTTTCGAGATATAGGCACCACAGTGTCACCCTCTGGGAAAATTTGCAACTTTAGTGCTGTTAACTCTGGAACCAGTGTAAATGTTTACACCAAACCTGCAAAAGGCAGATCCATGGGGGAAGGGCTTGCCAACCTGCAAATTTCAGCCCAAAAGTCCAAACCGTTTAGTTGCAGTGAAGTGCCAAAGAAACGTGTTTTTGGGTCAAGTACTGTCAAAAGTTATCACAGTGGTCATGAAAGGCTGTTGCAATTTGTGACACTATGCCACCACAGTGAGGCCAAAATCATGAAAGTGTCATGCTGTACTGTTGCAATTTTGTTGCAAATTGCAACAGTACAGACAGAGAAAATGTGGAAAACACATTTCTGGACATTATTTTCACAATCTGATGCCAGAAGCATGTTCCTAGGGCCCCGTTTAGGTAAACACAACAGTTAGTGTTTACCAAGGGGTATGCTATTTTGAATGGAAACATTTTTTCTGCACCACTAACTGAAAACAAAATGGCCACTGCACAACAGTACCGAAGGCATTTACGACAGAAAAAGGTGCTTTCGCAACAGTACAAATTGCTGTCGCATGGCACATTTATTTTTTTCTCTCATTGACTATAATGGAAAACTTGAAATTTGAATAACTTTTGAATGGTTTAATATTTTTTCACCAAACCTTCAAAAGGCAAATCAGTCACCCAGACCACATGTTCCCTGACAATTTCAGACCAGATGGACAAACTGTTTGCGATATAGCCCAGAGCAAAGAAATTGCCCAGAAAGTGGTTTTTTTTTTTCACATTTTGTGGCGCTCTACAGCTCCACAACCACACATCTGACAGGAACACAACTTGCCAGATACAGAGAGCTATGGTACCAGACTGCACATGCAAATTTTCAGGCAAATCAGTCTAAAGGTTGCAAAGTTAATAACATGCAAAATTTGGGGTTTAACATAGAAGTGGCTGGGCAACCCTAACTATACTGGTCCTACAATGCCAGTATAAAATATATATATATATATATATATATATACACATAATTCATTGCAAAAAACTACGTTAATGCATCAGTTAGGGTTTTTATTGAAGAGTCAAAAGCTGTGAAATTCGATGTTAGGGTACCAACCCTACCACCCCACCCCCCACCTCCCCTCCACACATCAACAGTTGTGGGGTGTACCTTGGGGCCATTGACCCTAACTCTCACCCCATTCCATGTGTAAACAAGCTGAAATGGTACAATATGGAGAATGGGGTGAGAGAGGGCCCAACAACCCCAAGGTACACCCCAATATCTGTTGGTGTGTGGAGGGGAGGTGGGGGTGGGGTGGTAGGGTTGGTACCCTAACATCGAATTTCCCAGCTTTTGATGCTTTAATAAAAACCCTAACTGATGCATTAACATCATTTTTTGCAATGAATTTCCCTTCTTTTTGAGACAGTATAATAGCATACTTATTTTACTTTGGGAGTGTAGGGTCTGAATCCTGCAAAGTTATGTGCGTGTGTAGAATAAATTCAACAGATGCACATAACTTGGGCATTTTCAGGAATTATTTTCACCAGGTATTCAACATGGCCTTTTGGGGATCCCACATCATGAACACTGGCACTGTCATTTTGTTAATCTGTCCCGGAAGTTGATTTTGCAAAGCGGCTATGCCATTCTGCACCACAGGTGTGAAAACATGTTTTGGGCAGGATGTGAAAAATGAAAGCTGTATACTGTTCATGAGGAGGTGTGAAAAATTTCAATGTTGAAAATCTGGAGTTAAAATATGAAATATTCATGAAATTATGAGCTTGCATAGAACTTGCACAATGCATGCTTGTAATGTGGTAATTTTTTTGAAATTATTTCACCAAATTTTCAGCATGGGCTTTTTGAAACCTCTCATCTACACTGGCACTGTGATTTTGTTAGTCTGTCCCGAGAGTTGATTTCACACAGTGACCACGCCATTCTGCGCCACAGGTGTGAAAACACATTTCATGCAGGATGTGAAAAATTATAGCTATACTATTCATGAGGTGGTGTGAAGAAATGATAATGTTGAAAATCTGGAGTGAAAATATAAAAAATTGGCAAAGTTACGAGAGTGCGTAGAAACTGTGCAACACATGCTCGTAATGCGGTCATTTTTTTGAATTTTTTCACCTAATTTTCAGCATGGGCTTTTTGGGACCCCACCTCATGAACACTGGAACTATCATTTTGTTAATCAGTCCCAAAAGGTGATTCTGCACAGCGGACGAACAGGTCTGGTTAACAAAACGACAGTGACAGTGGTCATGAGGTTGGGTCCCAAGAACCCCAGGTTGAAAATTTGGTGCAAAAATCTAAAGAAAATGGCTGAGATATCAACATAAGTCAAGAACCACATTGATAGACATTATACAACTTTTATCTTGATTCTTCAGTACTTCAAATGAGGATCGAATCCTACTCAGATCCAGAAATCCTACTTCATGCCTAACATCTATATTTTCCCATAGGAAATAATGGGACATTCAACTTCTCATAACTTTGGAATGGATTAATATTTTCCCACCAAATCTTCAAAAGTCACATCTGTCAGCCAAAGACTTTCTATCCTGAAAACGTGAGACCACAGACTAAAGCCATTTCTGAGATTCATGTGGACAAAGAAATGGCAAAAAACACAGCTTTTTCTGTTTGTTCAACACTCCATATCTCTGAAATCACTCAATGGCTTTGCAGGAAATTTGGCTCATCAAGAGCCCTACCCCTAGAGATTATGCATGCCAAATTCCATACAAATCCATTAAATGGTTTCAAAGTTCTTAAGGTTCAAAATTTGGGTTTAACATACAAGTTACCTTTCATCCTAACTATAGTGGCACGACTGTGCCACTATAATATATATATATATATATATATATATATATATATATATATATATATATATATTATAGTGGCACAGTCGTGCCACTATAGTTAGGGTTCAGCAACCACTTACATACTAAAGTCAAAAGTTTGGACATTAATAACTTTGAACCCGTTCAATGGATTTGCCTGAAATTTGGTACACGCATTGGGATGCACGAGATCTCTTGATTCTCCAAATTGTGTTTGTGTCGGAGTGCTGGCCTTTGTGTACAAAAGCGCTGAAAAATGCAAAATTATCCATTTTTGAAGGCACCTTTTGGCATTCTTAATGTGGTCCTGCACGGCCATCATGTGGTGTGCCACTCTGCAAGATAACTTGTTTGAAAGAGCTTTGGTGGCTGAACATGCTGCTTTTTGTTTGGTGAAAAAATATTAAGGATTTCAAAAGTTATGTCACCTTTAAGTACCCATTATAAGTCAATGGGAAAATTTATATGTATATCTTGTGGTGAAAGAATGGGGGTTCTGGCCATCTGTTCTCGCCTGGTGATCAAAGAATTTGCAGCCTCGCGGTTCAAGAATCTTTGTTCCCGAGGAATTTTCAAAATTCTTTGACTGTGAGGTCCGCCATCTTGTTTTCCAATCACACAAACACAAATATCTCGGCTCAGGGGTCACTTCTGAAGTAAAACGTCAATGGGTTTTACTCAGGTGACCCTGATCTATCAAGCCATCGCTTTGGTTCCATCCGAATCGGTCAAAAAATAGAGTTATAAGCTTTTAAAATCTTAATTTGCGGCCCGCTAACGATCTTTGATCGTGAGCCTGCAAATTCTTTGATCATGAGATTCTTTGATCACGATCTTGCATCGTGACCTAAAACACTAATATCTCAGCTCAGGAGTGGGCTAGGGACACAAATGAGGGCTTGTTTTGCTCAGGAGGGTCTGTTCTGTCAAACCATGCCATTGGTTTGGTTCAAATCAGTGAATAAATCATGTTTCACCTTTTTTTTATTCTTTGATCGTGAGCCTGCAAATTCTTTGATCGTGAGGCTGTAAATTCTTTGATCATGAGATTCTTTGACCGTGATCTTGCATTGCGAGCAAGGGACAAAATGGCCCAATTTAAAATTCAATTTTCTTAGCCTGGGTTGTCCTAGGAAGTCAAATGAGGATGGGTTTTACTCAGGGGGCTTTGTTCTGTTGAACCATGGCAGTGGTTTACTGCAATTGCTTCTATTATTTGAATTAATTTTTTTATTCTTTGTTTGTGAGCCTGCAAATTCTTTGATCGTGAGGCTGCAAATTCTTTGTTCATGAGATTCTTTGATCGTGATCTTTGATCGCAAAATAGGGACAAGATGGCCAGATTTCTTATAATGGAATAGATAGGAATATTTTGCCAATCTTTGACATTGAATATCTCAGAAATGGTTTGGTCTTTTTACTTGAAATTTGGAGGGAAGAAAGACAACATCCCATAGATGTGCCTTTTAGTGGATTGGTCAAAAAATATTACAGGGCAGCAAAGTTATGGCACTATGAAGTTGGCATTTTTTCCCATAGGATAACATTACAGCATCCACCATATTACAGGAATTCTTTGCCGCTCTGCTGGAAAATAACGGTCTGGTCTTTTGGGCTGAAATTTGGAGGGAAGAAAGCCAACATCCTACAAATTTGCCTTTTGGTGGTTTGGAGAGAAAATATTACAGGGTGGCAAAGTGACAGCACTCCGAAGTTGACAATTTGTCCCATAGGATAACATTATGGCGTCTGTTGCGTCTTTCAGGGCTCGTATCTCAGAAATGGTGTGAGATACGGACTTTTTGTCAAAAAAATGCTTAGCCCCCATTTGGGGGCCTAAGCAAAAAGCTATCCAGGAAAGTAATAATTCATACAAAATTTAAATTTTTTCCCTGCGTTATACAGTTCCTGAGATATAATCAATTTAGTATTCCAAGTCATACCTTTCTGCTCTGAAGTCAATTATAATGCATACATTCATTGTTTTCAATTAGTTTTTTCAATGCAGTTTTTGGGGAAAAGAAGGGTGTGCCCTTTTGTTACTGTGACAGCTAGCATTTCCAGTTGCGCTTCTGTTACCATTCGAATCACCATTCCCGTCTATGCCACCATGTGCGTAACGGTTTGCGTTTTCATATGTGCTTGCATTTCTGTTTCTGTTGTCTTTACTGTTGCTGTTACTGTTACCATTTATGCTTACTATTGTGGTACCATGACCTTATGTGTAACAGTTTGCATTTTCATATGCACTTGTATTTCTGTTTTTATTGGCTTTATTGTTGCTCTTACCATAACCATTTGCATCTACAACTGTGGTTTCGTGAGTGTGTGCGTTATGGTTTGCATTTTCATATGTGCTTGCGTTTCTGTTTACTTGGGTGTTATTGTTGGTGTTACTGTTACCATTTGCATTTACAATTGTGGTACCATGAATGTGTGTGTTACCAGTTGCATTCTGTATGCACTTCTGTTTGATGTCTCCATTTACGTAACTGTTTGGCTCGCCGTCACTTTACGCTTGTGTTTCTATTAACGTTTGCTTTATCATTTACGTTTGCTTTGCCATGTGCATTACTGTTGTCGCTTGCATTTGCTTTGCAGTTCCTGTTACTGTGTAACAAGACATATGTAATGGAAGTGCGGGGCCCAAAGGGCCCTGCGCTGCTGCCACTGCATTCCTTTCATTATTTATCATCCTCATTCTCAAAAAGAAGGGAAATTAGAGGCAAAAAACTCAGTTTAATGCATCAGTTAGGGTTGTTCCACAGCAAAAAAAAGCTAGGAAATTCGGGGTTAGGGTTGAAAGCCCCCCCTTGGACCCCCCAGCCCACCTTCCAACTGGCATCAGGGTGTGCATTGGGGTCGTCGGTCCTAACTCTCACCCCATTCTCCAATATCTCAGCTTCTTTACACATGTGATGGGGTGAGAGTTAGGGCGATGACTCAATGCACCCGATGCTGGTTGGGGGTGGGCTGGGGGTCCAAGAGGGCTTTCAACCCAACCCCAAATTTCCTAGCTTTTTTTGCTGTGGAACAACCCTAACTGATGCATTAAACAGAGTTTTTTACTTAATATATATATATATATATATATATATATATATATATATATATATATATATATATATATATCTAGATGTATATATATATATATATATATATAGATATATATATAGATATATATATGAAATACAAAATCACACATACCCCCACAACGTAAAGTATCATGGGCTGCATATGCAAATTACCACAGACTATTATGCTGGTTCAACTTTATAATTAGGGTGAGTGATGAATGAGTGAGATAAAACAGTGTATCATCCACTGCAGTGTGATATTTTTACCCTCTGCTCTACTGTGATGATATCAGCCACACACAGGTCACACAAAGGTTACTGATATCATCACTCTAGGCAGCTTTCCCCTCAGCATATAAAAAAACACCTGTGCTGTTACCATAGACACAAATGCAGAACTACATGAGAGGTCTCACTGCTGCCTGCAGCTAACTCAACATTACCAAACACTATCACCTATTCCCCACACTCTAACTTCCAGCTCATTACTGTGATACTCTCAGCTTGACTGCAGCCAGAATTCTAAAGAGCACAGCTTCACTGAACAGTCTGTTCCTCACTGCTGCCTGCAGCAAACTCAATTACCACTAAAAACAATCTCAGCTGTTCCTCACACTGTGACTCTCAGCCCATTACCATTACTGTGATACTCTCAGCTTGACTTCAGCCAGACTTCTAAAGAATACAGCTTCACAAAATAGTCTGTTTCTCACTCCTACCTAAAATTAACTCATTTAGCATTGCAAAACACACTCATCTGTTTCCCAAAGTTTGTAATACTGCCAGCCCATTCAGAAAAATTCACACACAGAATGAGCAAACACATAAACAGGAACAGAACACAAGACAACATAACAATACTTCTGAAACTCCTGGCCCTATTGTATAAATTGAATACATAATATGCAGATCATGTGCTATGGCAAATATTGTCACTCCTCCATCGTGAGCTCTGGATATCTCACTTGTGCCTTCAGCACTCATGAGATATCCAGAGCTCACTCTGCAGGAGTGACAATATTCACATCACACTCATGCCCATTATGTATCTCATATAATATATATATATATATATATATATATTTTATACAACACATGTTTTGGGATAAATGACAGGATAAAAGTAATATCTCAGCCAGGTCATGGAGATATCAGTGATATCTTCATGTAGAAGATATCACTGATATCTCCACACTCCTATACGTCATACGAAACTACTGTGCTATGTGGCACTTTCACTTTGTAACTCATCGCTGTCTACCTACATTTACAATAACACATGCTCTGCATAAAAAGAAACAAAACAGCCATTTCAATCTTAACTCTCCACATTTTCATGAAACAAAATCTATCTCCTTAATCCTGCCATTATGCCAGAAAAAAAATATTTTAAAAGCTTATCTGGTTGATCCTGCCACTCTGAGCACTTTCACAGTCCCTTTAAATGTAACATAGATGAGCGCTATTCACAGTGATGCCTGTTATATTTATAGTCATTTTCAGGTTATCCTGAGTTCAAAATGACAGAACTTGCTCATACAGCTTAGTGTAATTGTTGAAAAATGCTGTCTGCACACAGACTGCAGCGACTGATTCGGCAGCTTTTGAACAGTAAAAGAAAGCGCGAGCCTCTGTTGCTAAGCAACAGAGGCTCGCACTTCCCTCTACTGTTCTAAAGCCACAAATTCAGTTACTGCAGTCTGTGTGCAGTCAGTTTTTTTTTCAACAAATTACACTAAGCTGTGTATGAAGCACAGCGTTTTCTGTCGTTTTGAACTCAGGATAACTCGCAGAAAATGACTATCAATATAACAGGCATCACTGTGAATAGCGCTCAGCCACGCTACATTTACAGGGACGGTGAAAGTGCTCAGAGTGGCAGGATCAACCAGATAAGCATTTAAAATATTATTTTTTTACAAAATAATAGCAGGATCAACCAGATATTTTCAATAATTTTAAAATGACAGGATCAACCAGATATTTCAAAATAGTATATAATCTGTTGTATAAAATCTGTTATGTTTGGGGGCCTGAGAACTCTGTTGGGGGGCATGGCATAAAAAACAGATAACTCTTTAAAAAATAACCATAAAAACTAGGATACACCACATAATTTTCAACAACAAATTACATCTGTTCTTTTCACAGCTTTTCTGTAAGGGGGTTGTATTGCTAGGGCCATCACCTTTATGTCGCCCATTGCACTGAGAGGAGCATGTCATCGGTTGTGTTGGGGACAAAACATGTGTTGTACAAACAGGTATGACATGGCCTGACTGAAGATATCATATATCTTCACTTTCGAGGCCAGTGACATCAAGATATCTCACTCATGGCTTCGCCACTCGTGAGATATCATCATGTCACTGGCCTCTCGTGAAGATAAATATGATATCTTCAGTCAGACCATGTCATATCCCCATATATATATATATGTTTGTGTGTGTGTGTGTGTGTGTGTGTGTATGTATATATATATATATATCATTGCAAAACAACTTTGTTAATGCATTAAATAGGGTTCATATTAATGTGATAAAAGTATGGAAATTCAGTGTTGGGGTTCCCAAGCCTAACTCTGCATTTCCCTTTTCCCCACCAACACACACACACACACACACACACACACCCACACACACAAGCAGAGGAATACGCAAAGCAACACAACCAATTAGAGACATCCATCATCAGGTCAGACAAAGAACATACAACTCTCTGAACATACCACAAGAGACATCCATCATCATGATCCACCAATTGTATGAGTTGTGCTGCCATGGCAGTATCTATGGAAAAATTATATATGGGTTGGAGTAAAGGGTCCAGAGGGCCCTGCAGTCCCATATCAGGAAATAGTGACATTTGCATGACAGTGCAGGGTCAGTAGGACCCTGCACTCCTACAGTTGTGTAGAACAAATATGTATGTATGGTTGGGCAAGGCCTGTATGGGTGGGAGTGCAGGGTCCTCTGCACTCCCACATCATGTAATGGTGACATTTGCATGGCAGCGCAGGGTCTGTACAGATGTGTAGGACAAATATGTATGTACGGGGGCACAGGGTCCTGTATGGGTGGGACCACTGGATCCAGAGGACAATGTGCTCCCACATCATGTAGTGGTGACAGTTTTATGGCAGTGCAGGGTCTGTAGAATCCTGTGCTCCTACAGATGTGTAGAACAATTATGTATATATGGGGGTGTACAGTCCAGAGGACCCTGCACTTCCATTTATGTAATAGTGATATTTCCATGGCACTGTTGAAAAAATGACAATTTTTGTGGCAGTTCACATTTTGCTGGAGTGTGCACTGGCACAGTATGTTTCTGTGGGAGCGCAGGGTCTTACCTGATGATGGATGTCTCTGATCAGTTGTGTTGCCTTGCCCATTCTTCTGCTTTCATATGTGTGTGTGTTGGGGGAGGGGGGATGTGGTGTTAGGGTTGGGAACCATAACACTGAATTTCCATGTTTTTGTCACTTTAATATGAACCCTAAATAATGCATTAACAAAGTGTTTTGCAATTAATTTCCTTACTTATTGAGAAAATATAATCATACCCTTATTTCCTTATGGCAGCGCAGGGCCCAACTTTGGGCCCTGCACTCTCATCACTCCATAATGAGTGGCAGGAGCAAAGGGTCCTCTGGG
The DNA here is from genome assembly GCA_016271365.2 of Neoceratodus forsteri. Taxonomy (NCBI): domain Eukaryota; kingdom Metazoa; phylum Chordata; order Ceratodontiformes; family Ceratodontidae; genus Neoceratodus; species Neoceratodus forsteri. Next base: position 1,753,480,833 of record CM057455.1, on the reverse strand, counting down.
CCCTGTGCTCCCATCCATGCATATAGTAATTCACCTTCGGTTCCATGTGGGAATGCAGGGCCCTCTCAGTCCAGCACTCCCATCAGTCCATAGTGAGTGGTGGAAGTACAGGGTCCTTCAGGCCCTGTGTGCCCACCCATGCCTATTGTACCTGTCCCTCATTTCCATGTATGAGTGCTTTTTTGCAGTGAAGTGACAAAGAAACAGACATATCTTTTAAAGTAGTTTTGCAAATTATGACACTATGGAGATTGTTTCACGAAAGTCTAGATCATTCTTCCTCCATTTGTGGCAGAACCCCCTCGCTTTCATGAAATAGTGTTGCAATTTGCGGTACTTTCACAAATATATTTTCAAATTTGTGAAAGTAATGTCATAATTAGCAAAAGTACACAATTCCCAAGTTTAAAAAACATATTTGTAAACACTTTGGGGGCAAACTAACCCAAGAATTTGAATCATTGGGCCACGATTCAGTAAACACAAGTGTTGATGTTTACCAAGGGGCAGTATTTTTTTAATTATTTCATTTTTTTGCATTGTTAACTGAAAACAAGATGGTGGCATCATCAAAGCACTTTTCTCATTTGTGACACTAGAAAATGCTGTGGCAAAAACCAAAAGTGCTTTCACACAGCACATCTAATTTTTCTCATAGGAAGTAAAGGAAAACTTTGAAATGTAATAACTTTTGAATGGATTATTATTTTTTCACCAAACCTTTAAAAGGCATATCTGTGACCCAAGACCTATATACCCTGAGAATTGCAGACCCAAACCTGCAAGCTGTTTTTGCACAGTGGCATGACAAAGAATTTGACAAGAACAGTAATTTACACATTGTTTGAGACACCATATCTCCACTGCTGCACATCCAACTGAAACAAAGCTTGCCAGGTCAACAGATCATTGGTCCCTGATGCCAAATGTCATCCAAATTGCTTGAACAGTTGCAAAGTTATTAAAGCACAGTACTTTCAGTTTAACACAGAAATGAAGAAAGCATTTGACAAAAAACTGATTCACACATATTAGGACAATATATCTCCACACTCACACATTCAACTGGAATGAAACTTGCCATATCAGGAGATTTTGAGCCCCTAATGAGGCATGCCAAATTTCATGTACATCACCTGAGAAGTTGCTAAGCTACTGAAGCAGAAAATATTCAGTTTATCATAGAAGTGAAGAAAGATTTTGGCAAAAAACTGATTTACACATGTTGGGACTCTATATCTCCACACCATCACATTCAACTAGAATGAAACTTGCCACATTAAGAGATCTTTGGTTCCTAATGAGGCATGTTAAATTTCATATAAATCACTACGACAGTTGCTAAGTTATTAAAGCAAAAAAGATTCAGTTCAACATAGAAGTGAAGAAAGAATTTGACAAAATAGAGTGATGTATATATTTTGGGACTACAACTCTCCAGACTTACACACCCAATGGGGAAAAAAAAACTTACCAGATCCAGAGAGCATTAGTGTCTGAGGGTACCTGCCAGCTTTCATGTATATTACAAGAAAAACTGTGAAGTTATTAAAGCACAAAGTGCAAAAGAATGAAAGTAATAATTTGACAAAAAATGGTGTTTTATACATATCTGTACATATTACATATCTACAGACTTGCACACCCAAATGGAATGAAACTTGCCACTTCAAGAGACCGTTAGCCTCTGAGAGTACTTTCAAAGTTTCATGGAAATTGCTAGAACAGCAACAAAGTTATTAAAGTGCAAAGTGCAAAAGAATCTTATTTTCGCAAAAGCAAAAAGTGCTTTTGCACAGCACATCTATTTTTTTCTCATAGGCTATAATGGGAAACTTTAAAGTTTAATAACTTTTGAATGGATTATTTTTTCACCAAACCTCCAAAAGGCACATCAGTAACCAAGACCCCATATACCCTAATAATTTCAGACCAGACCCCCAAACTGTTTTGGACTTACAGATGAGCAAAGAATTTGCACCTAAATAGTAAATTTTAAATTTTTTGGCACTCTGCAGCTCCACAACTGCACTAGCGACTGGAATGAAAATGACCAGATCCAGAGATCTATGATAACAGACATCACATAAAAGATTTTGGGCACATCGGTCATACAGTTGCAAAGTTATTAAACTGCAAAATGTGGGGTTTAACATAAAAGAAGCCAGGCAACCCTAACTATATTCACTAAAAATATCACCAACAGCTTAATCTGGTTCAAGGTCAGTTGGTATTCATCTGTATCCCCCTTCCCTGGGTCATGTCTGAAAATAGACAGGATTTGTCTAGTGCACTTACCCAGTCAACAAAAACTAAATAAAAATAAATAAATAAATATATTGGCACTACCATGCCAGTATAATTAGGGTGAAATGTAACTTCTATGTTAAACCCAAAACTGTGAACCTTAATAACTTTGGAACTGTTGGATAGATGTGCATGAAATTTGGTATGCCTAATCTCTAGTGGTAGGACTCTAGACTTACCAAATGTTGTGTGGATCCATTGTGTGGTTTCTGAGATACAGAGTGTTGAAAATACAGAGAAATCCATGTTTTTTGCTATTTATTTGTTCAACTGGATCTCGGAAGTGGCTTTAGGTTGTGGTCAGAAATTTTCAGGGTAGAAAGCCTTGGGTTACAGATGTGCCTTTTGAAGGTTTGGTGAAAAATATTAATCCTTTCAAAAGTTATAACATTTTTTATTTTCCCATTATTTCCTATGGGAACATGCATTTTCAGACTGAGTAAATTTTATAAACAAGAAAAAAAGGAAAACACACCAAGGTATACCCAATAAAGCTATACAAGAGTCAGAGGGTATACAAACCTTACAACATAGCGTCTGACAATGAACAGGTCATATTAAGACATATTTTTTCACATATTATAAAACCAGCTAAATAACAACAAAACACTATCTAACCATCCCACCACCCCCATCAACATATCGCACCACCCTCCTGACCACCCCACCATCTTGGAAGAGGTGCCGGAAAGAAGGAACTGTCAGATTATAAACAAATATAAAAAAGCAAAGGCAGAAAAAAGAAAACCTTAAACATATCCAATGATGAAAAAAAAAAGTTAATGGCTGGAAATGATATGCCCATATAGGTCAAAAAACCAAAGCCAAGTTATTGAAATATTTAAATAATAGTGTAGGGCCAATACAGTAAAATGTTTGCAGTTGCCCCGTGCAAAGTAGATCCGAACAATTGGGAAGAAATTTAACCTGTGCAGCACACCTGAGGGGTATATTAAAGGTTTAACAGCATGAATAGGGGCTCCCAGACATCCTTATAGTGATCTAAACAGTCTGCTACACTGGTGATGGTTCTTTCAGCTTGTAAGGCAAATAAGATCTCCTTGTGCCATTTAGTGAAACAGGGAATTGTCTGATCATGCCAATGCCTAAAGGATGACTTTTTTAACACAGACCAAGATCAATGCTAAGTGATACCATTGATTCCCAGTTAAATCTTTCATAGCATCACCAAATAGGCAGCTTCCCATAATGGGACTGCCTTTTCACATGTCCAAAGAATGTGAAGCAGAGTATCAACTCCCTTACCGCACCTGGAACAGGTATCTGTAGGGAGCCTCCCCATTCTATGCAGCTTCACTGGTTTGTAGTATAAGTTATGTAGAATCTGAAACTGCATAAAACAATATCTGTCCCATTTGATTTACCGATAGGTATTTTTCCACATATGGGTCCAGTCACGGGGGTCTTCCAAATCAGGAAGGACCTGATCCCAGTAATAAAAGAACCCCCCCCCCGGTAACAAACACATCACTTACTTTGGAGTAAAAATATGAAATGGTATGCGATGAGGGTGCATTTGCGAGCATAGTAATGACCCATGACCTATAGGATCTCTGCCAGTGCCCAGAATGAAAATAAGTGGTAAGCAAACAGTATGTAACAATTGATAGTATCTGAAACTGACAAAAGGTGGCCACTTAAATCTGTCCTGAGATTCTGAAAGAGTAATCCATCTATCCTGATCCAAAAAATTATCTACTGTAAACACACCACCAGAGGGCCAAAAGGTGTTATTGAGTAATTGACCGGCTATTTTAAAGTTAGGGTTCCCCAGTAAGGGCTGTGTAACATCCAGAGTTGGATAAACTTGGAAAAAAGAACAAAGTTCCCAATAAATCTTCACAGGGACATCTAAAGGGGAGCCTTTTAAAGAAGAAGGGCTCTGCTTTGGTAAGGTATATAACAAGGAAACAATGTTCAGTCCAGACTGAGAGCATTTATAATGTTCAATGCTCAGCCATTACAGGGAGTAGGTCAAAATCTGATCTGCTGAATCCAGGTTGAGCCATAAAGAAATTTTAGAACAACGAATAACCAAATAGTACAAATAAATATTGGGAACATGCAATCCTCCACTAATTTTAGGGCGCATCAACTTATGAAGGGCTCTGTGAGGTGGTTTATGTCACCAGAGGAACTTGGACATCAAATGGTGGATCTGTAAAAACCATGATTGTGGTAAGGCCTGAGTCAGCATCTGTAAGGGATCTAAAATGTGATGGAGCACATTAATTTTAAAAAACTCAACCTACCCCATAAAAATAGAGGAAGAGGGGCCCATCAGTTCAGATCAGTTGTAAGCTGTTCAAGAAGTGGGTCTAAGTTGTATTGTTTAATATTATTGGGGGAGGTACTTAAGTAGATGCCAGATATTTAAGTTTATCTTTAACCCATACCAAGCCCAGGTGTTCCATGCTCAGTTTGGTGGTAACTACATTTAGGGGCATAATTTCTGTTTTGGAGACATTTCATTTGTAGTTTGAGAAATGTCCGAATTGAGAAATAATATCCAGGGCTGTGGACAAGGATATTTCCAGGTATTTGACATGCAATAAGATGTCATCGGCATACACTGACAGCTTATGTTGATGCGTGCCCTATGGGACAATTTACGTGTCAGGCATGAAAGATTTTATTTTTTTGCACAAATGATACTTTGTGCAAACTACAGTTCCTTTTTTCCAAAGAAGGGAGGTATTTTGAGCAAAATACCTGGTTTGATCACAGGGGCTGCGTAGCATCTGCCATTTTGTTTCCCTCTTAGAGAGGACCAGCAAGTGTTGAAAATATGCAAAAAAATAATGTAAGATAATAAAAACATCAGAACTTAGCTAAAGGGGACACATTTAGCTAGATTCTGATGTTTTTTTTTACTCTTTTGCTTGCTGGAAAGTTTATTAAGCTCCCAAAATATCAGGTGCTAGCTTAGTGAGGACCACTTGTCTCTTGTTCTCTGTATGAGAACAGTGGACTTCTGCAGCCAAAGCTTGAACTCATGCTGCTGACTGCACAGTCAAGGTTCAGTCGCTCATTCTCCTGGTGTTTAGTGGCACCTCCTGTTTTTGTTGCCGTGGTGTCTAGTAGCATCCCCACCCTTGTTAGCTAGTTAGTTAGTTAGTTAGTTAGTTAGTTAGTAGCCTCCCCTTCCCCTGACAGTGTAGGACACTGGGTAGCCCATAGAAACATAGAAACATAGAATTTGACGACAGATAAGGACCGCTTGGCCCACCTAGTCTGCCCATTTTTCTACCTAACAGATAAGCTGCAGATCCTAGTTAACCAACAGCTTACTTCCTCCTACCCCCCACTAGGACTGCCTTATGCCTGTCCCATGCATTCTTGAAGTCCCCCACTGTTCTTGACTCCACGACCTCCTCAGGGAGGCTGTTCCATGCATCCACAACCCTCTCAGTGAAAAAATACTTCCTCACATTACCTCTGAGCTCCCCCCTCAATCTTCAAATTGTGCCCCCTTGTTCTTGCACATCTCTTTTTCTGGAAGATGCTACCCTCTTGGACTTTGTTTATTCCCTTGAGGTACTTGAAAGTTTCTATCATGTCCCTCTCTCCCTTCTTTCCTCAAGGGTATACATATTAAGCTCCTTTAGTCTTTCTTCATATGTCTTCTGGTGCAGACCCTGCACCATTTTGGTTGCCCTCCTCTGGACAGCCTCCACTCTGTCTATGTTTTGCAGAGATGGGGTCTCCAGAACTGCACACAGTACTCCAGATGGGGTCTCACCAACTGTCTGTACAGAGGATAACAACTTCCTGTTTTCTACTATTGATGCCTCTTCCTATGCATCCCAGTATCCCCAGCCTTCCTTACTGCCTTCTCACATTGCTTGCCCACCTTTAGGTCATCTGATATAATTACCCCCAGGTCCCTTTCTATTTTTACTGTTGTCAGTATCTCACCCCCATTGTGTACGCTTCCCCTGGGTTTTTGTTTCCCATGTGCATTACCTTGCACTTCTTTGCATTGAATCTGAGCTGCCATACATTTGACCATTCCTCCAACCTTGCCAAGTCCCTTCTCATCCTTTCTACTCCATCTTGTGTATCGACCCTGTTGCAAATCTTTGTGTCATCTGCAAAGAGATATACTTTTTCTTCCAGTTCCTCTGCAATGTCACTTATAAAGACATTAAAAAGGACCAGTCCCAGTACTGAACCCTGCGGTAGCCCGCTAGTAACCCTCCTTTCTTCACTGTGTACTCCATTTACTACTATCCTTTGCATCCTTTGTCCCCAGTTGTGACCTTTAGGTGACTGTTGTGGGACACTGGGTAGCCCACTCCCAGTGTCCCCAGTATGGTGCCCCTCCAGCAGTGTTCTCTTTTGTTCTATTGTTTTGCCGACAGAGGGGTGCCCAATCAATGTGTTGGCAGTAGCCTCCCCCACAATATGGGACACTGGGTAGACCATGCCAAGTGTCTTCAACTGTGTCCATTACAGCATTCTTGTCAGACTCTGGGGAGTCCAGTCCCAGAGTCTACAAATGATACAATTAGCTGAACAAAAGAAAACAGTCCTCTTATGTCTTTTTTTTAAATCCTGAAAAAGAGAAAGCAGTCCCTCATCATCTCACCCTGTCCCCTCCCCATCCCCACCCTCCCTCTGCACACCACCTCCCTGCAGCTCCTCTTACCCCATACTTACCTCTGGATGTCAGTGGCTGCGATTGTCTATGGACCAGGATACATCTGCACTCTTTAAAGCTGAACCACAAACTGAAGGAATCAATGGAAGTGCTGAATAATGACTGTCAATGGGGTTTTCAATCTATGTTGATATCTTGACTATTTTTAAGAATTTTGAACCCACATTTTCAACTTAGGGTTCTTGGGACCCCACCTCATGAACACTGGCACTGTCATCTCATTAGTTGGTCCCGAAACGCGATTTCACAGTCACTGTGCAGAATCACCTTTTGGGACAAATTATTAAAATGACAGTGCCAGTGTTCATGAGGGGAGGTCCCAAAAAGGCCATGTTGAAAATTTGGTGGAAAAAATCCAAAAAATGGCTGTGTTATGCACATGCCTTGTGCAGTTTCTACACATGCTCATAACTACAACAATTTTTTATATTTTCACTCCAGATTTTCAAAATTGACATTTTTTCACACCTCCTCATGAACAGTACAACTGTCATGTTTCACATCCTGCCTGAAATGTGTTTTCGCACCTGTGGCATAGAATGGCATGGCTGTTGTGCAAAATCAACTTTCAAGCTGGAGTAAGAAAATCAAAGTGCCTGTGTTCATGAGGTGGGGTCCTGAAAAGGCCATGTTAAAAATTTGGTAAGAAAATTCCTGAAAATGCCCACGTTACATACGTCCATTGAATTTATTCTCTGTACACGCATAACTTTGGTACTTTTAAATATTTTGCCACCAAATTTTCAACATAGCCAATTTTTCACACCACCCCATGAACAACATAGCTGTCATTTTTCACTTCCTGCCCAAAATGTGCTTCTTGCACCTCTGACACAGAATGGTGTTACAGTTGCACATAATTACATTTTGTCTTGCATTTCACAATTTCTCTGTAGCAGGGTACACGAGGTAGGGTAATAAGATGGCTATGCTGACAAATGGGTCCCTGCTGTTGGACACATGGAAGCGTAAGGCCCAGAGTTCCGTGCACTTCCACACCTACATACATATGCGCATCTGTGGAGGAATTGGAACAAAGGGTCTAAAGGACCCTGTGCGCCCACAGAAAACTAAGGATAATATTATACTACTGTAGAACTTGAAATTTTCACTGTCAAAAAATTTTCACTATTTTCGCTGAAGCACTAATTTGCGTGAAAATAAATTTGCGCTAATTAGCACTTTTAATATTATTTTCCATTATAGTGAATGTGATGATTGTGACTTGGTGCTAAAATAAATTTACGCAATTATGGTTGCATTTGTGTTTGTGCTAAATTTACTTTGCATGAAAATAACTAGTTCTATAGTATCTCAAAAAGAAGGGAAACTCAATGCAAAAACTTCATTAATGCATCAGTTAGGGTGAATGCTATAGTGACAAAAGCAGGAAAAAGCAGCGCTAGGGTTTCCAATCTTAATGCTCCACCCCCAACCTGCAGACACTAACCGGCATTGGGGGGGGTGCCTTTGGGTCATGGACACTAATGCTCACCCCATTGCATAAGTAAATAAGCTCAGATGGCTACACTATATGAGAATGGGGTGAGCATTATGGTCCATGACCCCAAGTACCTCCAATGCCTGCCAGTGTCTGCAGGTTGAAATAGCGTGGGAGTTAGGCCCTAACGCCCATTCCTTTTGTACTGTCTTCTGCTTCTCATTAATGAAACCCACTAAATACATATATGTATATATAAAATGGTGAGCAATTTTTGCATAGGCTAGCAAGCTGATATTCACCATAGTAACCTTCTGGTTATTACGGCAAACATGTGCTCTGTCCGTCAAAATCAAATGCACACTCATTGGTTGTCATCCTGTGTGTGGGCTAGCAGAACACTTCCTCAAACTTGGTGGCTCCAAATCTCCATTAGTGAGGAGCCACCACAACAACACTCCTCACGTTCTCTAAATGATTTTCTTTATCTGTCTGGTTGATCCTGCCTTTAAATTAAACAAAAAAACCTTATCTGGTTGATCCTGTGGTTCTCCAACTTCAGGCAATGCAGACTGTGAGTGGGAATGGGTCCTTGCAGTAAGTGCAATCACAATCCCAATAAAAGGTGGGGAAATGTTTGAAACTCAAATTTAATGCACACCCTCAGTGTGGGATGCTTTAATAAACCCTGAGGGTTTTGCCCTCGGGGTTTATGTAGCATCCCACACCTCGAGTGTGCAATAAATTCTCATATCACACACTTCCCAATCCTTTATTCTTTCTTTCTTTCTATCTATCTATCTATCTATCTATCTATCTATCTATCTATCTATCTATCTATCTATCTATCTATCTATCTAGCTATCTGTCTATCTATATATCTAAAAATTGGGATACATGATGCCCAGGAGTGTGATACAGATATATTCTCACTCCTGCAGAGAGAGCCCTGGATATTCATGAGTACTGACGGCACAAGTGAGAGTATCCAAAGCTCATGATGCATGAGTGTGAATATTTTCCATAGCACATGATCTGGGCATTATGTGTGTGATTTATACAATAGGGTCCATTTGTTGTGGTTTTCTAGTGTGTATTTTACGGTGTTCTGGTGTTTTTTCTTGTAGGAGGAATTATTTCAAGGTGTCATTCAGCTGCTTTTTTCGTATCAGTGTGATATTTGTCAGTGGGTTGTATACATAGTTTCTGATTGGGTGTCTTTGTGAATGGGAGTCATTTGATTGGGAATTGCTGTGGGGAGCTCTGGTTGCTATGGTATGATTGGTTATGGTGTTCTGTGTACTGACTGGGAAGTGAGGTAGAGCATGTGTTTCTATTGGATGCATGTCAGTTGTGGGCAGGGCTTGATGGAACAGGAGTGTTCATGGAGGACTGCCGAATGGCTATTTTTAGGACAGGGACATCGTTTATTTTGTTACTGTTTATTCCTTCTTTAATATTTATTCTTTCTTTTTTTTTAGTGTGTTTGTAGTGATTTATGTAACATTTATATTTTGGACACGTGTTTTTCTGGTATACTTCACCGGATACTGTTCATTGCTGTAGCTACAATCACTGGAGTGTTTTACTTTTCAGCCTTCACTCTTTTCTTCAGTGCTGCTTCTTTCAGTAAGTTTTGTTGCTATCCTGCAGATAAACTGCTTCCCATGTTGCTTGGTTCTTCAGTCTGAGCCTGTGTCAGATTCTATGACACGGAGCCTTTTGCTGGGGGAGGGGTGTTCATGCTGAGGACCTGTAAGACAGAAGTATACATTAGTATTTAATTAGTAAAACAACTATTTACTATTCTGTAGCAGATGGTACTGTGCTTATGGGAATAATTACCTTGGATTATATTAAATATAATATTTTACGCAGTTATGTTTGGGTTACTGAAACATGCTGTAAATGTGTCTGGCCAGTTTCTGGAAGTCTGACTTTGAGATGGTTATTGAGGAACATGTTTCAAATTTGATGACTGAGATTCAGAGGACCTTAATATATTGGATATCTTCAGTTGTTTCTCATCACTGATTTTTGAATATTCGTTTAGCGACTGAAGCTTCTTATAGCCAGAGACCTGGATTATGGCATTACCGGGTATATTAGAGTCTATCAGTTTTTGTACCAAGTTCTTTCTAATGGAATGATTTGTTAAACTTTTTTCTGTTTTAAAACCTGCTTTGTCTATCATATTTCTAACCATTTTACTGATGGTGTTTATGCCTAGGGGCTGGTTTTTAAACCATGCTGTTAGATATTGGGCAGTAGGTGTATGGTTGATTGCGAGAAAAAATGGAGCGCCAGCATAGTTTACCTTTTCTTGTCTTCTGCAGTGGCATATCATGTCATTTTTTATTGGCCATTTAGTTGTGTCATAAATCTCATATGCCTGAGGTTTTGTTTTTCTGGTATCTTTTGGATTAGTGCCAGTTCTCGTTTTTGTTTGCCTTTCCGTATAGTATTCTAAGTAATGGTTGTTTTGTTCACCTCTTTTCAAGGTCACATCTCCCACTTTAGCCTGCGGGTTTTGGTATTGTCTCTTAATCCAAAATACAGAGTTACTGCTACCCACATAGTGTTACTAAGAGATTGTGGAGTTTCAGGTCCGAGTTGCTTTTTACTATACAGTTCTTGTATGATTTTGTCAGTCAGTTTGTCTGCTGCCTGAGGACGGTTTCCTTTGCCAATTTGTTTGAGTAGCTTTTGCTTTGATAGAAGTACTTGGTGTGTTTTTTCTAATTTCGTTGAAGTGCTCAGAGATTCAGGGTATGAATAATCTCTGAAGTATCATTCTATACTTTGAAATCTGGACCAGAGACTCAGGAGTTCATAGTCAGTCCCGTCTACACATTGGCGATGTATGAAATAATGAGAGAGTAATGGGTCCAGTTCTTTGGCTTTGATGTCTTGGATAAGCTTCTTTATTCCCATGTTGTCAGTCAAATACTTGTGCAAACTGTTCATGTCTGCTGTCATTTTACATTTTGCATTTTCATTCTTAATTCTGTTAATGAAGTCATCAATTTCTTTCTTGTCTACTGTCATGTTTTTGATGGATATGTTGTTTTTAATTTCTGCTGTCGGAGGTTTTAGTGTTTGCGGTTCTGCCAGCGGGTCTAAGAGGAGCTCCTCATCTTGCTCAAATTGGCTGCAGCTCAAAATTATTTCTTCCTCCTCATTCACTACTTTTTGGGCAACTTCAGCTTCATTTTGTTGTACATGTGATGTTCTCCAACTTTTAATAACTTTTTATGTTCGTTGAAGAATGCCATAGTATTGCTCTCTCTTTTATGTTGCAGTTTTCTTTTGCTCTGCATCCTGCAAATAAGCCAATTTCTGGAATGTACTGCATGAGATGCTTGGTAAAAAGGTATGTTTCTCATGATTGAGACGGCTGTGTGTAATTATCTTTTATTTGAGCTGAATGTAGCGCGGGCGTTTAACGTTTGTATCGCTATGGAGATCTGACATATGTAGAGTGCTAATATCAGCTAGTAACATAGGCAGTGTATGTATAAATGTAAGACTTTACATTTATATACATCTTACATATGTCATCAGCCTGTTTATTCAACTGGGGTGAGAAATACATCTTTTTATCTAACTCAGTATCACCTCGCCCCATTGTATAGCTACATATATACTGTACTTTAGTGTAATATATATTTATTTATATATATATATATATATATATATAAAACACTAAAGTGTGTTAGAGATAAGAATTAAAAGGGGATGACTTGATTAACTAATATATGACAAGCAATGATAGCGCAGTAGGGCCCCAACAGTAATTAAAAGCAGTCAGCTAAAAAGTGAGAAAGAAATCTATAATACAGTAGAACAAGTTAGAGATAAGCATTAAAAGGGGACAAGTTTATTAACTAATATATAATAAGTAATAAAAGTGTGGTGGGCCCATGCAGTAATCAAAAGCAAACAACACAAAAGGAAGAAAAAAATGTATATCAAAGTGAATTAGAGATAAGCATTAAAAGGGGATGACTTTATTAAGTATTATGAAATAGGTAGAAAGAATACTGGCTCCTGACTGGCCAAGAGGTAATTCAGCTGGGTCTTTATCCCAACACAACAGGCTAACTGAAAGTAGCTCAACAAAAAACTGTTTAGAAAGTACATCCAATTTATTAAAACGAAAGTTACAGTAATGCACTCCAGGGGGCGCATTATGGTGGGCTAATGGCTCTTTTTGTGTGGTAGAAGCACTCAGCTTCACCTCATGTTTCAAGCCACCAGAGGCAGGCTGTTATCCCACCATCACATCCCCCCATCATGCCTTATTGCTTCAATGTATGATAAGCAATGAATCTGTAGTAGGGCCTGTAATTATGAGTGATCGTATCAAAATTAAAATAGAAATAAATAAAAGTGAGCAAGATTCTAGGATATAAACTTCCATGTATCAGAAGATGGTAGGACAGTCATGACAGAGCTAAAGCACAGAACATTAAGACAGGAAACATGAGCGGGGACAGCTATACAGCAAATCGAAGAGACCACAAAAAATCAATAGTACTGCTGTGCTGCTATTTGTGTATGCTTCAACAGAGTGCATATTAAGGTGTTTATTAGGCAAGGTGACCTATCACCTGGTGTGCCTGTGCATTGCTGCCCCTACTTTGCTTAACGTTGAAGCATGTGCTATATAAATGCCATATAGCCATATCTGTTGGCAGCTGCAGGAAGTATAGCATGCAATAAAGTCTGATATCAGAGCATAATGGAAACAAAACTGTTCTGATAACCCCAAGGTCCCTTTCCTCCTTAGTGACTGTCAATATCTCCCCTAATCCTATATTCTGCTTCTAGGTTCCTAAGCCTTAGGTGCATGATTTTGCACTTTTGGGCATTGAACCCTAACAGCTATGCTCTTGATCACTGTTCAAGTTTCCCAAGATCCCTGCACATTTTCTCTACACCCTCATGAGTGTACACCCTAGTACAGATTTTCTATCATCTGCAAAAAGACATACCTTCCTTCCACTTCTTCTGCAATGTCAATCATGAAGACATTGAAGAGGACTGGTCCCACTAGTGAACCCTGTGGCACCCTGCTGCCCACTATCCCATCATCAAAGTGAGAGCCATTAACCACCACCCTCTATCTCCTATCCAATAGCCAGTTTCTAACCCAGCTCCCCATTTCAGATCCCACCTCTAGGCTGTTCAGTTTCTTTATCAGTCTCCTATGCAGCACGGAGTTGTGTGTCTTGCTAATGTCCAGATAAGCCATTTCCACTGCCCTGCCCTGATATATTTCCCTGGACAACCCACTGAAGAAATGTATTTATTTATTTATTTTTATTTTTATTTATTTATTTTTACTTTATTTCTTTATCCACCTTCCTGCTCTCGGAGCCCTCTCCTTCCTTCCTCTCAACCTCCAATTCCACCTCAGGGGGATCTGCCCCTAGAGTGCCTTCTTCTCCCCCTGCACAGTAGGGTCTGTCCCTCTTTTGGTGGTCCTGGATGGTACCGAGAGGCTATCATCTAGGGCTTACTGAGGGATATTTTCCTTTTTCTCCCCTGGATTCCCCTACCCTCTGGGACACCGAGCGCTAGGACGTAAGTCCCGAGTGGTGGCGTGCTGACGCACACTGAACCACTCATGCACGGTGGCGTCCCCTCCCGACTCCATTGAATGGAGCCGCCTCCATCCCTTCAGTTGTTGGTGCTTCCATTGGCTCTGAAGGTGATATGAAACGGATGGTTCTTGGTTCCCCACCCTGAGGAGAGAGCATCAAATGGCGCTCAATCCTCCCTCCCCCTGCCGACTGACCGCCCGAGTCCGTTCCCAAACCCGGGTCGCCGGTGCAGCGCAAGGTGTGGTGTCTAGCGCCTCAGCCCTCAGCGCCACCGGGCCGGCCTATTTTTATTTATTTTATTTAACAAATCGGAAAGACCTTCGAGCCAAGGGCTATTTTACAGAAGTTCCACATCAAGTCACAAGAATAGCAAATTACAATGGTTTCAGTAAGTAGTACAACATGAGGAAAGTAATTACTTAAAGAAAAGAACAATATGGCAAGATAAATATTGTGTCAAGTGCAGCCAGTGGCCTTGTCTGAAGAGGGGTGAAAGGGCTTACAGGAGAGAAGGTACAGGGGGTGAATTGGGGGGTGGAAGGAGCAAAATAAGAGCAAGGAGGGAGATTCCACAATGAAGCTTGAGTTGGAAAGACCCACGGGGTGGGGGTAGAGGGAAAGAACGAGGTGAGGAAGCAGAGGAGAGGAAGGAAGTAGGAGTGAAGGGGTAAAGGAAGGGGGGATGAGGTAGGATGAAAAGAGGGCAGGAGTGGGAAAGGGATAAGGGAAGAAGTGCTGTGAGTGGAACAGTGCAGCAACAGCATAGGGCTATACAGGGGCAAACGGTAAAAGAGGGAGGTCCCAGTGCATTTAGCTGTCAGCAGAGATTAGGTATAGCAGTCACAAGATGCTCTGGAAACTAGGAATTGATGCAGCATCCACTTAAATGGTCTCAAGGTTGCAGTCGTCACAATCTCAGGAGGAAGGGAATGAAATAAATTAGCAGCTCTAACTGCAATGGATTGCTGTTGGAGCAAGGTGCGACAGTGAGGGACAGTAATCATTTGGCTCACAGAACTTTGTGTGCTCTTAGTGCCCTGGAAGGGAGTGAAAAGCTGAAGGGAACCTGGTGGTAGGAGACCAAGATCTGCCTTCTTGTCCAGAAGGCAGGCTTGATATTCAATGTGAGCCTGGAGTTGAAGCCAGTTTGCTTGTTCGTAAAAGTCACAAGTGTGAGTATGAAATGCTACACCAGTTAGTAGATGGCATGCCTTATTCAGAGCAGTGGTGATCTGACATAGGGTTGTGTCTGTGTCAGAACCATAAATGACCAAACCATAGTCAATAATAGACAGAAGTGAACTCTGGATAGCCAGTCTGTGGGTTCCGGTAGTAAGGCTGTATTTATGCCTGTGTACTAGGCCTAGGCGAATGTTAATTACCTTGATAACATTCTCAACATGGTTGGAGTAGGAGCGTGTACTATCCAGAGTAACTCCTAGGTATTTAAATGATTGAGTCTGATCAAAGATAACACCTGCACTGTTTTTAATCACCAATTGTTTGGCTTTGTGCTTGCTGTGGGTACCATGGAAGAGCATGACCTTAGTTCGTTTGCAGTTAAGCACCAACTTATGAGAGATGAACAAAGGCTCAGCTTCAGTAAAACTTTTCTGAAGTTGGGCCTGAAGGAGGGTAGGGTCAGCATTCTTTGAGATAATGACCGCGTCATCCATGTAGAGGAGTACTGGTTTGGAACAGGATGCCGGAAGATTATTGAGGAAGGTGCAAAATAGAAGGGGTCCCAGTATCGATCCTTGAGGAACTTCAGAGCAGACAGGCAGTTTAGCAGAAAGGGCAGACCCTATTCTCACCTGCTGTGTGCAGCTTGCTAGATAGCTGGTGAACCACTTTAGGGCTTCTGAAGATATACCAAGCCCAGCAATGATGTATCAGCAAATGGTGATTGACCATGTCAAATGCTTTAGACAGGTCAATAAAGGTTGCACCAACAAGCTGACCCTAATCAAGAGTATGGTGAATGAAACCTATGAATTCCAGTAGGGCTGTAGATGTGCTGTGCCCTTTCTGAAAACCATGATGTTGGACACATTGTAGGTTGTATTTTTCCAGGTGCTCCACAAACTGGTCAGCAACAAACCTTTCAAGTGCTTTGGACAGTGGGGGAAGAATAGATATTGGCCTATAATTCCCAGGTAGTAATCTGTCCCCACTCTTAAAAACCTGGTGTAACCAGAGCAGATTTCCATATCTGGAGGAATTGTGAAAGTATGAGGGAATGATTGAGAAGCTTGGTGAGGGGGCATAGGACTTCATCTAGAGTTAGGGTAAGAAGTTTTAGATCAAGAGAATCACTGCTTGTCCTAGTTTCTCTTAGAACTTTACATAGGTAGGTCTTGGTCTCGCATTATGAGATAGCTTTGAAGTAGAAACATGGGTGAGTAGAGGCCTCTTCTGATTTGGTGGACATCGGAGCTGTGCTGGGTGGTTCAAAGAAATTTGGGGGCAGAGTTTGGCTAAGGTCTGTGAAGAATGAATTAAATGTGTTGGCAATTAACAGGGGGTCATAGGTAATAGACCCATCGACATTTAACATAGTTGGAGCCTGTTTGGATGCTTTTCCAGTGATTTCTGAGAGGTTTTCTTAGAATGTTTTCCCATCAGCCAAGATCTTGGCAAGGATGTGCTCATAGCAGTGCACTTTGTGCTCATGGATAGCCTTAGTACATGCGTTCCTGGCCATCTTATAGTCCTGTATGTCAGGTTGACTACCAGAGGTCCTGACCCTATGCCAGAGGTGGTCATGATCTTTCATTTGAGCCAGAAGGCTAAAAGAGATCCAGGGATTTTGAAGTACCCTGATCCTACATGTTCTAAAAGGGGCGTGGATGTCACAGGCTTCATTGAAATGTTCAATGAAGTATTGTAGAGCAGAGTCAATATTAGGCAGGATGGTTTCTGTGCCTTGTTTTAGACTCATGATGCAGTTCATTAGGGGTTTTAAGCCCCATTCGGCAAGGTCTGAGGGTATATAGACTGAGCCAATGTTGAGGACCTTGTTGTGTGCACCGAGCATAACATTAACAGCAAGGATCTGAATATCCATTGCTGGTTCAAGGAGAGAAAGTGGATAGGCCAACAATGACTCAATTAGATTTGCCTGGCATGACCTCCAGACCCCCAAGAATCCATGTTGCATGTGATCTTGCAGCCCATTGGATTCAAGATACTCTACCAGGCTTTCCTTAAGCAGGATTTCCATTGATTTCCCCTCCACTGAAGAGAGACTGGCCAGCCTATAGTTGCATAAGGTTACTTGTATTAATTGTGTCTGTATGTGAATTTGGGATTTGTTTATATTTTATTGTTTATACTGTGCCCTGGACATTCAGGATAGGGTTCTTTAAAAATAAATGTGTCTTTTCCTAGTATTGCCATTAAAAAAATATATAATGCAATGCAAAGCATACCAATTATAAATTTGCATTCAGATCAGCATACATTGTTGTGTGGCAAGCAACATGGTAATTTAAGGGTTAATGAATCATCAAGCCACAGAGAAGACACTTTCTTGGATGATAGTTTGGAGAACAGAAGGCACAGAAATGCAAGGAGTGAACTATACATATGTGGGCAAAAACAGCTAAAAGTAATTTGGGCATGATACATTTTCAACTCAGGAACTGCCAGTTCAAGTAAATTTGAAGACTGAAGATTTTTGAACTTGAACTCCTCTCAAAATTCTGATGATTGAGTAGGTAGGTAGGAACTAGACCTGCACACACATTATGAAAAACAAGTTTTTACATAAAGTCACTGAGCCAGAGCCAGTCAAGTTTCTAATACAAGACACAGTGATATGTACTGCATGGAGAATTTATTATAAATCTGGGTACATGGTTATAGATTCACTTTAGACAGTAAATCCTGAGATACGCTATCATAAAAAATCAGCATAGTCCAAGGACGGAAAGATCTGTGTCTGAAAGACAATTTTCAAAATATTAGGAGATGAGATAATGATACTTCTACAAGAAGTAAATTTTAGGCCCAAGTTATTTCAAAGTGATTCAACATGAATATTACCAGAACAAGCCTGGTCCATCCACAAACCAAGATACTTGTACAGACGAACAAAAGGGGTGTGTTGCACTCAATGGGTTGGGATGGGTGCAGGTGAGCGACAGCTAACCCCAAGTAATACAAAACAAACAAGAAACACCTGCACTCCTGAGTGCTATTGTACAGTGAATTGTACCCCAAGTAGAGATAACACACAGTATCCAGTATCCAAAGTTGACATGCTTTTTTAAGCAGGCAATACAAAATCCCATCACTGTAGAACAGCAAAGTCACAAAATAACTGCAAAAGGTCACTTCTGTGCTTTGCTCCTTTGAGCTTCCTTGGGGAGTGGTATTGCACTGCTTCTGTGCCATTAAATACAACAATATTCACAATGTCATACTTGACATCACTAATTAAGTTACCGCATCAAATTATATTTGTGAAATTAAATTTGACTGATTATACACAGAACACAATACAACATTAATAAACAAAACAAATATAACATAAAATCAACTTCTTAATAAAATATTGAGAACATAATAGAAGATTTTTCAGACCTTGCAAGTTTTCATTTTTTGAACGTACTTTAATTTAATATTGCTTCAATCTATTTAATAGATCCCAACAAGGTCCAACATTTTAAAATCTTAGAACACGTATTATTTCATTAAATCAAAAATTTTGATTCAATGAAATAATATATGTTAATTGTTTAAATGGAGACATGGACATAACCAAAACATAAACAAAACTAGAACAGAAGCAACATGGGGGCGGGCGGGGGGGGGCATCAGATACTGTAGCAGCATGATTCAATACATGTAAGAAGCCAACCAGGTCCTTTGCCTGTGCTCTCCTGCTCATGTAGATCAGTTTTAAATACAAGAGAAATAGATAGATGAGATAAAGTTAATAAACCAAATAAACCATTGCACAAAATTTATCACAACACATAACACTATTAGAGTGAAAAGTCACTAAATCTACAAATAATTATTGTAAAGAATTAATGGTTTGTTTATGGCATAAAGTCATGAAAAAGGTGGTGGAGGGGTTTATTTTATTTAGGGGAGTTTTTCTTTGGGGGGGCGCCATTACTACATGGTCAGAACAAATTCATAGGTTTTAAATTAAATACAGTTTCAAATCCCAGTGGGAGTTCAGGCCTATAGGCTAAAGATCTCAAGTTAAAAAAATCCCAGAACTCTCCCTTTGTAAGAGTCTGTTGGGGTGATTGCCCCCTCATTTACCAACTCTGACCTGCTGTAACCCCAAGAACTTTAGACCTCTCAGATCACTCCTGTGGCATTCAAAGAAGTGTGCCGCTACTGGATTATCACATCTGAGATTTTTTATACAGTTTCTCAGATGTGTTCCTGTATCCTTTCCTTCAGTTTTCTGATAGTTTACCAACATAATGCCTATATCATTCACACCAAAGCACATACACTATAAAGGTGGATGTGCACAAAATAAACTGTCTAACGTGGAATTTTCTGCTATTTTCTCTTAGTTGAAATGCAGTGCCTTATTTGCAGTGTGTACAGACACTGCAACTGCCACATTTAAACATGCCAAATGATTTGGTTGGTGACCAAGTGCTTATTGTGTCTCTGGTGGGTTGCAAATGACTAGATAGCAGTATATCTCCTAAGTCCCTGCCTCTACTGAAGGATACCTGTGGTTTCAAGCCTATATGTGGTGCCAATATTTCATCATTGAGGAGAATTGGCTAGTGTTTTGTCACAATGTTTCCAATACTTCCTGCAATAAAATTGTATTCCATGACAAAATGAACTGCATTATCCCTTTCCTGGCATTTTTTAGTGCCTATAATTACTTTCTGTCAATTAGTTGTACTCTATTCAAAGCTTCATCTACAGTGTTTTCATCATAACCCCTTTCCAGGATTCTCTCCTTCATTTCAGTTGCTTGTTTTTTGTATGTTTCTGTTTCTGAACAGGTACATTTAAGCCTTAGAAATTGGTTATAGGGTATAGATTCCTTTAGGGACTTGGGGTGAGAGCTAGCAGATAATAAATAGTTGTTATTAGCCGTTCATTTCCTATACTATTATGGCAGTACTAAGAAATGAAACTTGCTGTTATTCAACAACTGCACAACTATGTAACCTCATTGACTGTAATTTGTAATTGTACTGTAATCTGTATTCCAAGTTCTGTCCATGTACAGTATCCTTTTATGTATGACGTAGAACCTTTGTAAATGAGTCGCTGACTCAAAGTTCTTTCTGAATATTTCAATAAATAATAAATAAATATACCCGCTTGAGGTAACTCTGTCTTGTGTACTTTTTAAAGTGATGTTCCAGAAATTCATTTTCTCAGTGTCTGTTTTGTAAATGAATTTTAAATTGAAATCATGATGTAACCAAGACATGAAATTCTCAATATCCTGCTCTGTGCCATTACACACGCATAGGATGTTATCAATAAAGTGTGTCCATTTAACAATTTTAGTAAAAACAGGTTGTTTGCAGCATTCAGAATGAATTTGTCCTCCCACATCCTGAGGAATAAATTGGCATAAGTGGGGGCCATTTTTGCCCCATAGCCATTCCACATTCTTACAAATAGAATTCTGAATTAAACTCAAATTAGTTATGTTTGAGTACAAATACAAGTCCTTCAGCTATCAGATTTTTAAGCATCGAGTCACTAAGGGTGGGTCACTATGTAAACAGAATGTGCTGATAGTAATTTCATCTTCATGTCTTATGCATATGTATGATGACTCCTTGTCAATGGTTAACCACCTATTGTGTTGACACCAAATGAAATCATTAAATATTTCAAGTGCATGCATGGTGTCCATTAAATATGAATTTAGATAGGGAACACTGTTTCAAAAAGAAATCAATGAATGTGCACAGCTTGTAGGTAAGAGAGTCTATGCCTGATTCTATCAGTCTACCTGGTGGGTTAGGAGCGTCTTCATGTATTTTCAGTAGTGTGTACAATATAGGTGTAACTGGGTATTCAGGCAGCAGGTATTGATATTCCTTATCAGTAATTTCCCCTACATCCCTTGCTTTGTCTAATATACTTAGAAGTTCAATCTTGAACTGTGATAGGGGATTTGTTGTAAGTTTCACATATTTGTCTTGGTCACTTAATTCTTGAACCTTCCTGATGTAATATTCCTCCTTCAGTAAAATGATGTCACCACCTTTATCACTCGGCTTAATTATAATCCCTTTGAGATTTTGAAGTTCTTGTAATGCAATGTTTTCTTTACAGGTCAAGTTTGATTTTAGAATTTTCTGTGAACCCTGCAGCAGTGTTCTCACTTCATTTAAAATCACTTTTTTATAGGTATCTATAACTGGACTCAAAACAATTGGTATGAAAGAGGACTTAGGTTTAAAATTGATTTTCCTCTCTCTGATTAATTCATTAAAATTAACAACATATAGTACACAATTTAGATTGCCTGTGGAGAAAACATTATTACTCTCAGCATAGAGTGATGCTAGAGCAGATCAGTTCTGCCTGTCTTCGAAAACCCAACTTTCCCCTTCATTTAAAGGCATAGACACATTTTCATCCAAAAAAAATCAGAGAAATCTAACAGCCTAATATCAATTTCTTCAAGCATGTTGCCTGCAAAGTCAGTGTCTTCTAATGCAAAACCCATTGCATTATTTATATTAGGTTGTTTAGCAAAATGGTCTTTCAACTGTAATCATCTAAACAGTTTCTCTAGATCAATAGGAAATTTTTTTTACTTACTATGCTTTTTTCTTCCAACAGTTTATCCCCATCCACCACCCTACCACCTGCAATGGACCTGGCTTCTCCTGAGCTCAGTGTACCCTGGATTGCCCTCCCCAAGGTGGAGCCTTCGGAGCCTCCCCTGCTGCGACTCTGTCAGTGCTTGTTAATGGATGCGCTGGGGGACCCGAAGTCTGCTATGATGCGAGAGGCATCACTTGACATGTCAGAGCCATTTTCTCTTTGCAAGGGGGTGTGTCAATGTGGATGCCACAACACAACCATGTTATGCATTTGACACTCTCCCAGGGAGCTAAGCTCACAGGTGCTCCGGTCACAGTACATCCCATGGTCACCCAGAAGCACTGGATCGGAGTCACACACTACCCCCTACCCCCCCCATGGAGGTGGAAAGCATGCTATGGCTACTCAATTCACCTCCGCCCCCGGCTGGTACTCGAGTGTCCCGAGGCTGTTCCCAAACCTGGGTCACCCATATCACAGTGGTAAATCTTTCCGTTGTGCCAGCAGGCCAGCGATCAATATGAATTTTAAATTCTTCAGGTTTGCTATTAGGAACAAAAGACAAACCTTTTTCTAAAACAGATTGTTGGGAGTCACTTAGGTTGTAGTCCATAAGATTTACGACTTGCCACTCCTGGTGTTGAACTTGCTAACTTTTCCTCCTCCCCCTCCTACCCCTCCATTTCCTTTTCTTTTTCCATATTTTGAGGCTTGATTGCTAGCTCGATTATCAGTGTTGCTGGTAGAGTGCTCTTGTGAGAATGAAAGAGATCCCATTGGTTGTCTGGGTTTGTTAGTACCATCTGTTTTGCTTTTTGTTTCCCCTTATTCTTCAGGTAGCGTTTGTTCCTTGAAAACAATCTGCCTCTGGATTGTGATCTCCTGGATTTAGATCTGGCCCATTTGTGAATCCTTCCCTCACTGTAATCGGTAGTGTCTCTGTCAATTGTGTGTTGTTTGCAACTAATTAAGTCAGTTTCATGTTTTGTTTAGTTTCTCTTGTACTTTTTGATCAAGGATGACAAAATCTTTATATTCTGCAAAGTTTTTTAAAGTTGATTTAGTTTCAGTGATTTCTTTAGTTAATTTTTCATGTTTATCTGCATCACTTTGAATGAGCAGTTTAATGAATGTCTCTGAACAGGTGGCAGCTGCAACCTCCCAATCCATTTTGTAATTAAAGTCTTCTAACCCACTGGAGGGAATCACTGTGATTCTTAACCCTCTCAGTGCAATTGATGCCTCCAAATACTGCTCCAAACTGATGATGTTATAAGTCAAGTCCAGTTCATGAAGCAACTGATTTTCTAGAGTGAAGAATAGCATTTTTAGCTCACCTTCTTCTCGACAATGGTTTCCTGCAAGTTTCTGTTTTACAGCCTCCTTATGTTTCGTAATGTTTTCCACTGCAGTCATGAACACTGGTTCAGAATCCGAATAATAATTTCCATTTTTTGTGTTTTTGCTCATTGCTCTAAAATGGACCATTGATTACAAATGTGAATATGAAGTTCTATCCACAGGAATCCACTAATATTATTACTCTTGCAGTGCTCCCTTAAGCCAGCACTGCCCCAGATAGAATGGAATACTATGCTAATCATGGAATGTTTAGCTCGTACATCTATTTTTAAACTGCCCAGTGTCAACTGCCTACATTCTACCTCAGATTTCTTCTCTCTACTGCAAAGTTCTGCTGCCCTGGAGATCTCTCTCAATCAAGACAGATTTCTGTAGTGCACAGAGCAAAAAAACTTAAGTATTTTGTTTTATTTTCTGTTACTGCCTAGTGTCATTGTTCTTTGGTGTTTTATACCTCATTAGTTTTAAATTTAAATTTGTTTATCAGTTCCTCGTGGTTCCTTTAAACCAAGGGACAACCAACCTTCTTTTTTTATTCAATTGGAACCTTTTTAGAGGGTTCCAGTTACTTTATTCTTAAATTTTATTTCATTGTAACCGCTTTTGAACTGAGGTTTATTGGTTTTCCTCAGCAGTTCCTCAGTTCCGGATCCAATTGGAACCAACAGTTTTTCACTTTATCAGTTCCTGAACTGACCGTTATTCTATTGAAACTGACGCAAATATTAAAATTTTGTCTATTTTTTGGTTGGTTATTGGTTCCTGTTTTCTATAATGTCAGACAAGCCTAAAAAGAAAACAGGACCCCCTGGGTTCAAGAATTGCTTGAAGTGTGTAGAGGTGTTTGCCAAGGTAGACAAGTATGATATTTGCTTGATCTGCAGTGGGCAAGAGCACTTCAATGAAGACTGTGATATTTGCAAGTCTTTCCCAGTTAAGACAGTGGAAAAATGCAGGGAGAGGCTTAAAAGAAAACTAGAGGAGGGGTCCATGGGCTCTAACCAGTCCACCACCTCTAAGACTGTGGCAGTTCCTTCCAGAGCCTCTAAATCCACCCCAATATGGGTAAGGGCTCTGGCAAGAGAGGCAATCAACTGGCTGACTCCCCGGTGCCTGTCAAAAAATTAAAGAAAACAAAGCACACTGACACCCTGGCTGAAACTCCTCAAGGGGTGTTCAGGTGCCTATTAATGCTCCTTCTCCTGCTGAATTGACACAGGCTTTCACCTTACTCCAGGTGCTGCAGGATTTATTACCCCCTCAGCAGCTTGTGATTACTACTGCTGAAAAAGCAACTGTTGTTACCCCTCTTTTGCCTACTGCTACAGTGGCACATGAGGTGGATGACCAAGATGAAGAGGGAATTGAACCCGAGGTTTCACCAGAACAGGATTTTGGCTCCCCTCCCAGACCCTCAGAGGATATTGCTTCCCATTTTTCTTTTGTTAAGAAAATGGTAGAGACCCTTGCTCTGCAAAGAGCTGAAGAGATCTAGAATGAAGAGTAGGCACAATACATGGCGCTTATGGGGCTAACACCCTCAGAAAAGCTCCTTCTGCTTATCTACAAATTCTTTAAGAAAGATGTTTTAGAAATCCTGAAGGCTCCCAATACAGCGACACCCACAGACAAAAAGTGTGACAAGAAGTATCAGTTAGAAAGATCTGGTACTGAGCTTCTTTTTAGTCACCCAGACCACCAGGGTGTTGAACAGCAGGCTGCCTGTGAGAAAGCCAAAACTCTCTTATCCTCTCACCCCACTGAGAAGGATTCAAGAAAGATGGCAAAAAAGGGATACCTTTCGGCATCCTTGGCAATTCGTCAAGCCAGCTACCAGGCCTATGCAGCCCTTTATTGCAAAGCTCTCTGGCAGTCAATTGTGGGCAATGCTGAGTCTAACCCCTCTTTAACAGTGTCAGAGCTGCTAGACACAGCAAAATTGGGCTTGGAGGCTTCCAAATACCAATTTCAGATGGCAGCTGACACCAATGATACAGCTGCAAGGTGGCTAGCTGGTACCATTGCTCTAAGAAGATTTGCCTGACTGAGGGCTACCAACCTCACCCAGGACACCCAAACTAAGGCAATGAAGTTTCCTGTCAAAGGCCACACTCCTTTTGATGCCCAGACTGAGGCATATATGAAAAGAGTAGATGAATATAAAGCTACTTTTAGGAGCAACTCAACCAGAGACAGGCCCTCTACTTCAACTTCATCTTATTCTAGGTGAAGCAGGGGCAGGTCCTCTTTTAGGAGGCCTTTCTTTCAGATACAGGCTGTTTCCCAGCAACAGTAACAACCACAGCAGACTAGATTGTACAGAGCTAGAGGTAGAGGGGGTTCTCAGAAAGGATCCCAATCTACTCAGCCTCAGCAACAAGCAAAACAGAACCCCTGACTTTTCCCTTCAGGCTGCCTCTTCACATCCTGTAGGGGGCAGACTCAACCACTATTTCCAGGAATGGTTAAAAATAACCACAGACAAGTAGGTCCTGGAAATAGTGAGTCAGGGTCTCTCCCTTTGCTTCAAGTCCCTTCCTCCTCCAAGGTTAAAACATTTTGCACCAGCTTCCTTCTCAGAAAGAAAACTACTGGAGATGGAGGTACAGGCCCTATTGCTGGCAAAAGCAGTGGAGCCTGTCCCCCACAACCAAAGAGGGCAAGGGTTCTATTCCAGATATTTTCTAACAACAAAAATGAATGGAGAGTGGTGGTCTATGCTAGACCTCAGACTGCTAAACAGGCACCTGGTAAAGTCCAGGTTCAAAATGGTTACAATGGCCATGATTTTGCCAACTCTGTAAAAAGGGGACTGGCTAGCCACCTTGGACCTAAAGGATGCATATTTCCATATTCCCATAAGGGAGTCACACAGAAAGTATCTCAGATTCAGACTCCCCTCAGGCCACTACCAGTTCTCAATACTTCCCTTCAGCCTTACCTCTGCACCAATGGTCTTTACCAAGTGCATAGCAGTAGTAGTGGTGCAACTCTGAAGACTGGTGTCACAATTTTTCCTTATCTGGACGATTGGCTAATCATAGGGAAATCCCACCAACAGATGTCAGAACACTTTTGGGTAACCCAGGATATGCTTCTGTCCCTGGGATTCCTTCTCAATACCAAAAGGTCAGTCCTGACCCCTGTGCAGGTTCTGCAGTTCATAGGTGCAGAACTGAATACAGTAGTGGAAAGAGCTTTTCTCCCTCAGTAGAGAGCAGAAAGCATTCAGCTTCTGGCAGGCTTATTTGCCTTGGACAGGCCAAATCCAGCAAAATAGTTTCTTCAACTGTTAGGGCACATGGCTGCAGCAACAAGCGCAGTCATAGGTGCCAGGTTTCAGATGAGAGATATTCAGTTCCACCTCAGAGCATACTGGTGCCAAAGGTGGGACCCCCTCACAAAGCCAGTACCAGTCACACAAACATTATTACAGGCCCTCCAATGGTGGAGGGAACCAGAAAATTTAAGGGAAGGGGTTTCATTTCTGCAGGAGCCTCCCTTCCCTGGTCTCACAACTGATGCTTCCCTGCTTGGTTGGGGTGCTCACTTAAGGGATCACACCATCCACGATACTTGGGAGAGTGCAGACTCACTCCTGCACATAAAACTGCTGGAGTTAAGAGCTGTTTATCTGACCATTCAGGGTTTCTCTCATCTCATACAGGGAAAGGTGGTACAAGTCAGAACAGAAAATACTACAACAATGTATTACATTAACAAACAAGGAGGGACAAGGTTGACTCCTCTGTGTACAGAAGCAATGAAGATATGGAGCCTCGCTTACTCTCTAAATACCTCTCTACAGTCAATTCATCTGCCAGGCAAGGACAGCACCGTGGCAGATGCCTTGAGCAGGATAAACCAATCCCATTATGAATGGGCATTGTGCAAGCAAGTTGCGAATGCTCTATTCAGAAGGTGGGGGACCCCAGAAATAGACCTTTTTGCTTCCCACCAAAATCACCACTTACATCTTTATTGATTCAGGGCCCCAGTAAAGGTGACAGTTCCATGGATGCTCTGATTCTGGACTGGACAGGCAGGTACCTCTATGCCTTTCCTCCTTTTCCTCTGATACTCAGGGTGCTCATCAAGCTCAGGTCACAACCAGCTTCAATGATTCTGGTAGCCCCAGATTGGGCAAGACAGCCTTGGTACCCCCTGCTGCTCTCAATGTATGTGAGCAAACCGATTCACCTCCCTCAGAGTACAATCTACTGACTTCCTTTCAGGGGAGGGTAGTGTACCCCAATCTTGGGCCTCTCAAGCTCAAGGCCTGGCTCTTGAGGACTTAGAATATGCAGATTGCCAATTCTCTGACACAGTTTTAGAAGTCTTTAAGGTTTACAGGATGCCTTCCACCAAGAAAACCTATGCCTCAAAATGGAAAAGATAGTCCCAGCCCAGGCTGAGATCCCAACCCTTCTTGATTATTTGTCTCACCTGCACTCCCTGGGGTTGCAGCACTCAACTCTGAAGGCGCACCTGGCTTCAGTTTCGGCATACCTTTCAGCTAGAAAGGATACTTCCCTGGCATCAAACCCTACATTCAAAATATTTTTTGAAGGGCTCTCTCATTTTTTTCCTCCTCACAGGGAGCCAGTGCCAGCATAGGACCTTAATATTTGCATTACTCAGCTTATGCTTCCACCCTTTCAGCCTATGGCATCTGCAGAGCTTAAAGGAAAACTGCACTCTCATATCTTCTAGATGTTATTTGTTTCTATGTCAACAGACAACTCTTTTCATGTAGCTGTTAGAGATGTATGCAACTGCTTCAGTTAGTTTTCACACTTCATTCTAGGCCCTGTCACTCTCCTGGGAGGGTCCATTTCATGGCTGTTGAAATCTCATTGTCCCTGAGGAGCTGCATTAGCATAGGAGAACATGATGTCAGATCAACCATTTATATCATGTATCTCTATGCTAAAATAACAAATGCCCTGCAAAAACTCTCTGGAAACTGATAAACTGAATGGAGTTTAAAGGGGAAAAAAACTGCATTGCAACTCAGATAGCTTATAAAACTCACTGAAGGTAAATGTGGTATTTCACACCTTCATGCTGCTTGGTTCTTTTAAAACTACCAAACAGACAGGCATACTGGGAAGTTTAAAGGTTGATTACGCATCACATTCTCATATGCTAATACAGCTCTCAGGGACAATGAGATTTCAACAACCACGAAATGGACCCTCCCAGGAGAGTGACAGGGCCTAGTATGAAGTGTGAAATCTAACTGAAGGTAGTTTCTGAGTTTCATTTTGAACCAGTCTATAACACTGCCAGTTTTCTTTACTGAACACTCTATTTGGGCATGATCCTTGATAATGATTTGATGCTTGATGCTCAGGTGTCAGCCATCATCAGGAATGGATTTTATCATCTAAGGAACATTGCCAGAAATCCGAGTCCTGATCCCGCTGGAGGATCTGACCACACTTGTACATGCTTTTGTCACTTCCAGGCTGGACTATTGTAATGCACTATACCTAGGGTTATCTGGGGGCAATCTCCACAGACTGCAGCTGGTGCAGAATGTGGCAGCAAGGTTATTGATTGGGGTGAGATAAAATTATCATATTACTCTGGTCCTCCGTGGACTGCATTGGCTGCCAGTTAGGTGGAGGATTGTCTTCAAGGTAGGGCTCCTGACCTATAAAGCCCTACATGAAAGGGGACCTGTCTATCAGCAAGATCTTCTTGTCCCCTACCGTCCAACCCAGGCACTCTGTTGTGCATGGGGGTGGGGCTTCCTTGGAGATCCCAGAGTGAGACTGTGGCATTCTGGAGATAGGGATTTTTCGGTGGCCGCTCCCCCTCTGTGGAACTCCTTGCCTGATTATTTAAGGGAGGCCCCCTCGGTAGAAGCCTTTAAGAAAGCATTAAAAACTTACCTGTTCCAGCAGGCTTTTATTGACTGATTGGTTTAATGGGATGGACTGAATTTTAGTTTGCGTCTAAACTGCTGCCTTTATATATTTTGTTATTGAACTGTTTGTGCAGCTCCCAGAGTCTACAGAAATGGGTGCTTTATAAATAAAATATCAATCCATCTATCTAGCTTATGTGAGTGTAGATTGCACAGCTTGGATGTAAAAAGAGCACTGAGTTATTACATGACTCATACCAAAGATCATAGGCAGGACAGACAACAACTGTTCCTCACTTATGGGGAAATAGGTAAATGTACTCCTGCTTCAAAGAGGACTATCTCTTGATGGATAGTCCAGTGTATTCAGTTTTTCTACTTAAAGGCAGGCACGGTTCCTCCCTCTGGTCTTAGGGCCCATTCTACAAGGGGCACAGCTGCCACTATTGCAGCTGCCCAGGAGGTACCTCTAATGGCAATATGTAAATCAGCTACCTGGAGGTCAGTTCATATCTTCACTAAGCATTATAGCCTGGACACCCAGTCCAGGACTGATGCCAGATTTAGCTCAGCAGCCTTGCAGAGTCTTTTTCCTAAATAGATTCTGGCCCACCTCCTTGGGGTACTGCTGCATACTCTACAAAAGTAATAATATTAGTGGATTCCTGGGGTTAGAAGAAAAAATTACCCACCTGTAATAATCTTGTTTCTTCCAAAGGGATCCACTAATATTATTACTTCCCACCTTTGCCTCCTCTTTCAGAATCAGTAACAAGAAAAATCCTCTTCACAGCTGATAAGATGTATAGTTGGAGTGGCATGCCACCTGCTGGCACCTTCTAGTAATGTCTTAACTTGTAGGTTCTTTTCTAAAGACATATCTGATTTCAGAAAAAAAGGGGGACATTTATTTATACTAGTCCTTTGGATAATGTTGTTAGTTGCCCAGTTGGGCATTGTTTTTCTATAAGTAAATAGTGATTCACATGTTGGTATGGCCTTTTTGCAGGCTTCTAAGAGATCTGAGGTAGAATGTTGGCAGTTGACACTGGGCAGTTTGAAAATAGATGCATAAGCTAAACATCCCATGATTAACATAGCATTCTATTATCTCTGGGGCAGTGCTGGCTTAAGGTATCACTGCAGGAGTAATAATATTAGTGGATTCCTTTGGAAGAAACAAGATTACTACAGGTGAGTAATTTTTTCACCTTGCCCACTCAGGACAGACGACTTGCTGAAGAGCACTCAAAAACCTCCACTGCACTGACACCAGGTTAATGTCCCATTCACAGTTCAAATGGCATTCAGAACAGATGAACAAAAGGGGTGTTCTGCGCTTAATGGAGTGGGATGGGTACTGGTGAGGGGCTGCTAACTCCAGTGTAATACAGAACAAAGAAGAAACACCTGCACTCCTGAGTGCTGTCATACAGTGAACTGTACCTCAAGTAAAGCTAACACGAAGTATCCAGTATCCAAAGCTGATGTACTTTATATAGCAGACAGTCCAAAATTCCATTACTGTAGAACAGCTAAATCCCAATAACTGCAAAAGGTCACTCCTGCACTTTGCTCCTTTAATCTTCCTTAGGGAGTGGTATTGCACTGGATCTGTGCTCTTAAATACAGCATCAGTCATCACTAATTAAGTTACAGCATCAAATTATATTTAAAATTAAATTTGACTGATTATACACAGAGCACAAAATAACATTAACATACACAACAAATATAACAAAAAATCAACTTCTTAATAAAATATTGAGTACATAATAGGAGATCACTCAGGACCTTGCAAGTTTTCATTCTTTGAAAGTACTTTAATTTAATGTTCCTTAAATCTATTTAACTGGTCCCAACAAGGTCCAACATTTTCACATAAGTCTTAGCAGATCATGGGCCAGATATTCAAAACTTTGCCCCGGGGCTAAATTAGCACTGCCCGGCAGGCAAACTTAGCCCAGAGCACAAAACAAGCCATATTCAAAAGGAATAGCCCGGGGCAAACAGCTTCTGAATATAGCATGGGAATGAGGCTGGGCAAACTGGGCCGGGAGTGCAGGGCAAACTTAGCCCTGGAATAAGACAGCTCTGAATATGACAACCAGGAAGTGCAAACCATAACAGCAACACAGTGCACAGCAATGTGAAGGTAGGTAGAGATGAACTATGTGGCCAATGTGTGTGCCAGCAAATGCATGGACCCAGTACAGCTGCAGGCAGCAGCGTATGTGAAAGTACAGTGTGCAAAACTGTAAAATATTCCCTGAACTGTTAGCGCAGCGCTAGCACGTTTGCAGGGGTTTAGTGCAGGGCTAAACCGCTAGCCCGGTGCAAACACGTTTGCCCAGCGCTAAACTTTGCCATATTCAAAAGTGACATGCAAATAAGCCTACTTAAGTAGTCTGTGGGCCAACATCCAGATTAGCATCTCATTATGCCCTGATTTGCATACAGTTTGCACTGGGCTAACTGTTTAGCCCTGCGCTAAACCCGCGCAAACGTGTTAGCACTGTGCAAACAGCTTGGGGAATATTATACAGTTTTGAACACCACTTCCACATGTGCTGCTGCCTGCAGCTGTACTGGGACAACACAGCATAGGCACAGATGGTGGTGGTACTGCATGCAACTGTCACATTGTAGGTCATGCTACAGTGCACAGCAGAAACTACAGTAGCAAGGGGGCCAGTAGTGTGTGGACACAGCAATGCCTATGGTGTGTAGGGCAGTGATGATGACTGCACTATACACAGTGAGAGACCCAACCTGCAAGTGTTTTCTGACAGTGGACATTACTGTCATGCTGTTGTGTGACCCATAGATGCTGCACCTGTGGCATGGGATGCTCACAGTCACATGTACATTTCTGGCTTTGTGTACTGTGGCAGTTGTACAGCTGTGCGGTATGTGGCCGGGGGGCATATATTATCTCAAAGGCACACTGGTGGTGGGGTATTCCCAATACTGGCCCATGTGCACGGCATGATGTGTCCCAGCCTTGTGGCTACACCTGGTCTGTGGCACAGCCTCGCCACCCATACATGCTCCCCTCAACATCCTCCATGCCCACAGTGCTGCATGTGTGTGCTGGCATCTGTTGGTATCCACAGAAGTGTGGTCCACAGGTGTGTGCTGTATGGCCACACTGCCATGCTGTCCACTGGCAGCAGGGTCACCACTTACTGCCTGGCATAGCTGGGACTGATGGCAGATGATGGCATCATTGTGATGCCATCAGTTAGCAGCATACTTCCTCTATGTTTGGCTTTATTTATGTGTCATATTTAGTTGTTAGGGTCATGCAAAACCCATGCTAAACCCACGCAAACACCATGCAAAGCCATAGTGTCACACAAAGCTGATTGCCCAGGGTTAAGACAAGCTTTTCCTGGGCGGTAATGTGCACCGAGCTAAGTGTCACACTAAGTCGTGCAAAACCACTTAGAGCAGCGCTAGTTGCTGAATATAGCATTGCGCCTGTATTCATGTCAGTTTGCCCCTTGCATACATTATAATTTTGCCCAGCACTAATGCAGTTTGCCCGTGCTATTTGGCCTTTTGAATATAGCAGACCCATGCTAATCCCACGCTAAACCTGTGCACATCGTTTTTGCCCGGTGCAAAGTTTTGAATATCTGGCCCCATATATCTAAATCAAAATATAGATTTAATGAAATAATATATGTTACTTGTTTAAACAGAGACAGGAACATTATCAAAAACATAAACAAAACCAGAATGGAAGCAAACGAGGGGGGCACCAGATAGCAGCGTGATTCAATACATGTAAGTGGCCAAACAGGTCCTTTGCCTATGCGCTTCTGTTCATGTAGATCAGTTCTGGAAACAAGATAAATAGATTGAGATAAAGTTAATAAGCCAAATAACCCATTGCACAAAATTCTGCACAACAAATAACCCCATTGGAGAGAGAAGTCACTGAATCTGCAAAGAATTAATTTAAAGGTACAGTATGAGGGTGCATTTTCTAACAACTCGCTATCAGATAATTCCATTTTCAGTTACGGTTATGCAGTTGGTCTCCATCTATTTCAGACAGACAAACAACATTGATTTGGTTTTACAGTACTAGAATTTAGGCATAATTTTGATTAAAATAGAAGTCTGTAAACTACTGAAACTGTTTTGTAGAGTGAGTTAACGAAAATCAAGGGACGTGTCTGTGATGTATATCAGAATATCATTAGCGTATCGTTGGTAATGTACATTATTAAAGTGATTTCCAAGGGCATTCAAATAAAATGAGAAAAAGAATAGGGACAACAAAACAAGCCATGTGGATCCCCGTTTGGAACACTAAGTAATATAGATTCAGTACCATTAACAACTATTTTTAGATCAACTAGATAAATAACTTGAGAATCACAATACCACTGTGGGGCTCTAATTCAGATCAGCTAATGAATCCAGTAATAAAGTAGGATTCATACCAAAGGTCTTGGAGTGATCAACAAAAACAACTCCTGTCAGTTGGCCTTGATCAAAAGCAATGTTGATGTTGTCCAAGACCATTGATATGGCTGTTACAGTTCTATGCTTGGAGCAGGACCCCAATTGAAAACAATCAAGCAATTTGATGGCTTCCAAATGAGCACTGAGTTGCTTAAAATCAGCTAAACACAGTTTTGAAAGAACTGGAAATCAATAGATAGATCAATAGTAGTTTAGAGAACAGCGGAGTCACCTTTGCAGTTAGGAACCACCCTATAATAGTTGTTTCCCACGTAAGGGAAACCTACAATCATCCAGTGACCAATTAAATAATCTGACCAAAGCATGATAGATTTGAAATACACCATATTTAAAAAGACATGAGTCAATACTGTCAGAACCAAGCCCTTGGAAGATGGGAGGCAGTATGGCGCAGTGGTTTAAGGCTCTGAGCTGCAAATCTGGAGACCTGGGTTTGAATCCCACAGCCCCCACTTGCATACTGTGTGACCCTGAGCAAGTCACTTAACTTCCTCGTGCTCCCAGGTTGCACCTGCAAACAAGCTTTCAGCTTAGTGTGTCTCACCTGGTAAAATAATTGGTAAAAAAAAAAGAGTCAATACTCAAACGCTTTTCAGGTACTTCATAGGCCGAATCATTTAAAATTTGAGTAGTCATAGGGAGGGCTGCAGGGACACTACCCCTAGTGCTAAAATAATTCAAATCAAAAACACCTGAAGATGGGGGTGGGGCAGGGGGTGTACTGTCAAATGATATACTGGCTTGCACAAAATAGGAATTAAAAGTATTAAACAATCATCAGAGATGGGCCAGAATCTTTTTCCAGGAAATATACGAAGGATGTAAACACTGCTAAGTGAACATTTTATAATTAACTAAAACATTTTTTTGTTTTTTTTATGGAATCCGAAGTTGCAGCAAAAAATTAATTCTATTATGTCGATTATGTTTTGTCAGTTTAATGATTTTTTTTTAGGGCTTTATTCACCAGGAGGTGCATTGACCTACAGTATGATAAAGAAATGGCTTACTGCGCTCATAAAAGGTTTGGATTTGCCTATGCCCCTTGTAATTGCTTTTGGCACATGAATCAAGGGTGTTTTCTAAGGGCATGTTCAGTTTTGTTGCCCTTTTAAGAATTAAGTTGTTGTTTAGAATTTGGTTCAGTGCTGCATCTTTGGAAAACATATGCTACAAGTGTGGGGTCCACTACTCTAATTATTGTGATGTTTCCTTTTTATGAGGACATGAGTACAGGAAGATTTTCAGTGTGTTCTTGATCAGAGTATATGGTTTCATGTTTTCTCACAGAGGCAAAGGTTAGGAACTGAACCTGTTTCGTCCAGGAAATTGTCAATGTTACTACATTTTGGAGCACTATATACATTATTTTGCTGATATCTGTATTGCTGGGCCTGGGCACAGTGGTGATCAGAGTCAGGTTCCATTATATCTTCATACTATTATCATGATGGTCTTAGTCATAATTAGTTATGACACTATGAATCACTGTGTGTTAAGTAAGCAATACAACATGACATGGTGTTGGTTCTAATGTATGAACTGCACACCCAAAAATATTGTGAGGCACAAGGCACTTGTACTGAATACCTTCAACCACCTTGAAATGCAGTTCACATATAGGAACCAACACCTTGGAGTGTCTTATTGCACTTATAAAATGGGTACTGTATTTTAATGTAAAAAATAAAAAAAATTAGAATTAAACTTTTCTTATTTTTAAAAAAATGTGCAACAATGCGGGAAAATCAGCTCAGTGCATCTTGTCTAGTTTCCTGTTAACAAGTCTATTAGTCTAATAAATGGTGTCATCTGCAACATATTTGTTTTTTTTTTCTTCTACGTCATTGGCTGGACTAACACAACCACATTTCTTTGTCTTTCCTGTAAAACTTTTGAACTAACAACTAACTAACAAACTAACAAACTAACTAACTAACTAACTCATTAACTAATCCTTGTACATGTCTGTTGCCATTAGAGGTACTAAGATGGGCTTTCAGGGGCCTGTTTAAAGTCGGTATGGCAGTGGCCCATTTAATAAGGAGAACCTCTCTTGATTGTTTGCAGGAGCTGAGTGAAACCACTGAGTTTTTACTTGTGTTTGGCAGAGTGGTGTTTGTTAATATTGTGCTCACCTACTCTGCAGTATTGTTTACTATCTCTGCTGTGGTGGAGTGTGTTTTGTAAAACAGCCTATTGGACAGTCTGTCAATCTCTCCTATACTGAAATCTGTATGTGGAGGTAGTGCTGTGAAAAGAAGGAAGTGGTTGTTTAGCAGGGTACTACATGTTCTGCTAGTTATTCAGTCGGGTTTGTCTCAGCAGGTAATTGGCCAGGGTTTGTTACATTTCCACAGTAGTGACAGAGAACTGCTTGGCCACGTTATTTGTCTTGTTTTGTAGGAGGGAGGGCTGTAGCAGAAGATAGATAGACATTTACGGAAAAGATCGAGGAATGCTTGTTTTTTTTTTTGTGGAGGAGCTTCAATCTGGCTAGTTTTTATGTTCCCTCTTGTAATGAGCCATAGAACTGTGTGCGCTCATGGTTGGGAACCTTGGTATATACATATATATTTATACATATATATATATGTGTGTGTGTGTGTGTGTATGTGTGTGTAAGGTGTACCAACAGGTGGTTATAAATGGAGCAGGGAATGAATGGCAACAAGCAATAGTGTCTCAGAGGCCTGACATGTAAGAAGACAGAAAAGGAAAAGAAAAGAAAAGATGGGAGGAGAGGTTTAAATGTATAGTCCAAATTGTAGGATTGTGTGGGATATGGGTAATAAAAATGTATTAATATATCATGTTTTCGAGAAATGCCTGAAGAATTTTTTTTGAAAAGATTTCTGGGAGGCATTGATAGCTTATGTGCTGTGTCATGGTTGTTGGAAAAGGTGCAGACTCCTGGTTATCATTGCTGAATCTATGGCTTTGGAATCTTCTCAGTCAATCAGGATGTAGGTAATTTTATACCTACTTTATAA
Source organism: Neoceratodus forsteri (assembly GCA_016271365.2). Lineage (NCBI taxonomy): Eukaryota > Metazoa > Chordata > Ceratodontiformes > Ceratodontidae > Neoceratodus > Neoceratodus forsteri. The sequence goes on along the minus strand of CM057455.1, from coordinate 1,753,444,274 downwards.
ACAGGTGTCAAGCTGATAAGATTAACCACTGTTAACTGAAGTTACTGGAAGTTACTGATTGACATGCTGCGACATGACAGAATTTGTCACTGAGCACCATTGTTTGTGTTTGCTCTTGTATGGAATTAAATTTTTTTATACTTTATTTTTATCCCTCTTAACCTGTCCTCGTCAATCCATTTCTTTGGGCCGCTCACGCCAGTCATGCCCCTGGTCATGGAATCTGCCCCTAGAGTGCCTTCCCTCCTTGCGCCTACACATCGGGGTCTGTCCCATGAATTGGTGGCTGGATGGCCTGGAGCGGTCATCATCTATGACCACCAAGGGTTTTTTTCTTCTTTTTCTGTGGACCCTTCCCCGTCCCAACCCCCTGGGATGCCAGCGCGAGGACATACATCCAGACAGGTGATGTGCTGATGCATGTCTCCTCCCAAGCACCTAACAGCGTCCCCCCTTCCCGACTCCACTGAGTGGAGCTGCCAAGCTCTCGACAGCCCGTGCTTCCACTGGCTCTCTCAGGACGTTGGGTGCCTATAGCACTCTTGGTATCCCTCCCCAGAGGGAGGAGAGCATCCGTTGGGATGCTCAATCATCCCTCTCCCCATTGACCCCCGACAACCTGAGTCCATTCCTGAACCCGGGTTGCCAGTGTGGTGCTAGGTGTGGTGTCCAGCACCTCAACCTTCAGTGCCACCGGGCAGGCCTGGAGTTACATTTTTGAGGATTTTCATATTTTTATTTGGAGTGCATTTTTAATTACTATTTCTTTCTGTTTTTGATGGGAAGCATAACTGACACATTTGATGTTTTGCATTCTTTAGTTAGTAAAAGGGTCTGTATAGTAATTTATGCCATGCGATTATTTGATTTGCATAATGCTTTTTTGATCTTGCTGGGTTGTGTTTTTGTTTGATTTGCATACTGCATATTGAAACTGTGCCCTCAACGGGTTGTACTCTGAATAATGTACCCTTAGGTGGTCTATATGTTATATTGATGAGGCCTCACGTGGCAAGGTTTGACCAATCAGGAGGGAAATTGGTCAGACCCCATTTTATACAATCTCTTTTTTTGCAGCTAGTCTTATTTCTCTCCTGGCACTGGCAGCTTACATCTCTGATCCCCCAGCCCCGTCCACCACTCGCAGCTTACCTCTTGGTATTTCCCCATGGCTATGCCCCCACTGGCAGGGTGGCAGGACCCCCTCCGCAGTCTCTCTCGAATCCGGAGCTGAGGGTTACTGCCCATCGCAAAGGCGGCACCTGTGAGGATCGGATCATTCTGCCCATCAGTGCCTGCAATTTTTCCTCCATTTATACCCCCGAGATGCAGCATGCAATGACACCAAGGAGTGAGCGTGCATGCTACCGCATGTGCTCCTCCAAGTATCTACTGCATCTACTGCTCTTCTTGAGCCTTGGTGCGCCAGCCTCCAGCCTCCGCTAGGGGCCAGTCATGCACTGAGAGCTGGTGCCCCCCTCCCCGGAGAAGGAGAGCAGTCCTTGGATGCTCAATCCTTCTCCTCCCCTGCTGACCTCCGACGGCCTGTGCTCGTTCCCGAACATGGGTCGCCAGTGTGGTGTGAGATAAGGCGTCCAGTACCTCAGCCCTCAGCACCACCAGGCTGGCTTATATAATCTCTTAATAAACTAGCAATATAAAATGTGAAGTCTCCTGATCGGCTGGAACATTTTCTTACCCATAGTCTTACCACAGTATAGCCAATGGATAAAAACTAGTTGTGCCAACCAGGATGCATTGTCTCATAATATCAATGTGCCCACTCAAGTAGAATTATAGAATTAAAAAAAGTCATAGCCATGCTGTTTTTTACCAACCATAAAAAAAAAAAAAAAAATCTAACACTTACCAGAGTCATTCTGGCCTGAGTCCCTGCCTATACATTTTTCTCTTTTTTCATGCTCTCTCCCCTGCTCCTATAGCATAAATCCCTGACTGCAGTGTTACTGAGGTTGGACTACCAAAATTGCAGTTTTGAGACCAACAACTCCCCCATTTCAGAGAAAACAAAGCCACACCACCAAATCAGTATTTAAAACATAAAAACAAACAAACAAAAAAAAAAAAAACAATAACTGGCCACTGCAGTGGCAGTGGACTGCACTGTTGAATTGATAGGTAAATAAGCAGTTATCACATTGAAATAATTCCTAACTGCGGTGAGAACAACCCCATTGTCAGATCAGCAGTTTACAGAATAAAACAGCTCACCAGTGAAGCACATGTGGGCCACACTGCTGAACCGGAAAAAAAAATGTTCTCCATTCCTATGCTTACTGCCCATAGCTGCACTGCTTAACTCACAATTTTCTAAATTATACTGAGCCTGCTCCTGTTATTGTTGCTGCAGGTGGTTCCAGCTCAGAGATATATTCTGTGCTGCAGCTCATACCAGCTCCACCATCAACTTAAAAAAGAAATGTAGCCTGCTGTGGTATGAATTGCCCACAGCTGTACCACCTAACTTGCAATTTTCTTCTAAACTCTGATCCCAGTCCTTTCACTAGTGCTGTTGGCAAGCAACACAATAAAATGAAAGGATCACTTTTTTCTCAAACAGCCCTTGACGGGTCTATGTGATAATGGTGAGCATACAAAAGCGATCTACTTATCGCTTCCTCAAGTGCAGACACATTTTTGGCACTCTGACAACCCTAATGCGCACCAGCACAACAGCACCACCCCACACATGGGGCTTTACCCCCACCCCGACTTAATGATTCTCAACTCCAGGGGTGCATGTCGAGGGGGTGAAAGTAGTTAAAATAAAAAGGTTCAGGCCAGGTGCAATAAAAATCGCACCAGCGCCCGGACCCAAACCCAGTACCTCAGCCACCCCAGCCATTGCCCAATCCCTAACACCACAATGCAGCTCAACTGACAACTGCAGTGCCACTCCCTAAAGCCTCTCCACCCCCTCCCAGCCCACGCTTGCTGTGCTCACTCCCACTCCTCCTGCGCACGTACGTATAGTAACATCCTGTCGCCTAGTTTGCCCACCCCCTCATCCGGTCACCCTACCTGTCGGTCGCTGTGAGTGGATTGCGCGAGGAAGGTGTCGCCATAACGGACAGTGTCCTTCCTCATGTGCCCACTTCATGGGTTACCTCCCTAGACAGTGCAAGGAAGTGATTGACTCCAGCCAGAGAGACAGGCACAGGACATATAAGAGCTCCTTAGTGTCATGCAGTAGAGGAGGAACCATTTTATATTAATGACTAAATTATTTTATGAAAGCTTTACTTTAAAAGAGATTTTTTTTATTTAACTAAAAACTAATTTTATAAACACAATAAGACTCTCAAGGGTATTAGTTGTGTTGGGATAACCCCACTTCTGAGTGCTGAAGATATGGAAACATAGAAAGGTTTGAAACTGTTTAAGGAACTGCGAACCTCCTAACTGAACGGCACTCTGTTTTTTGTATGTAGGCTCAGAGTTTTAGTTTCAAACAGCACATTTTACTTATATACATAAACTACATTGATATTGAATTTTCACAGAGTTAAAACTTGTCTTACTTTGCTCCACTGACTGTTGGCTTGCTTTCCATTTTTGGTTTCACAGAAAAACAAAGTGCCATTCAGCTGGGAGATTTACACCTCCTAATCCAGTTTCAAGGACTGTTCCCCTTTGGGCTGAGCACCTGGGTCGATCAGTTTCTATCCACAGATTGTAGTAGCTGGTGAGCATGGCTCACCCCAAAGAGCCAAGAAACATAGAAAGGTGTCAGAAGGAACAAAATTTTGGTCCATTTTGGCTACTCGTTTTTTACCTGAGCTGTAACAACTTACACTCAGTTGTGCCTAGGCTGAATGCCCATTGGTAGTTAATCACTCCCCCCACCTTCTTTTCTGTCTTAGTTTTCATCAACCCCCTCATAGCTGTTCCATGCTCCCTTGAAGTCTGTCACCATGTTGACATTCTGCATCTCCCTTGGCAAACTGCATCTATCTGCTACCCTTTCATTGAAGAAGTACTTTATATCCATTCAGAATCTAATCCCCACCAACTTATTCTTTTGTCCCCTAGTTGCTGATGCCACAATATGCTTAAACTGCTCATGAAACTCAACTGTTTGTTCCTTTCAGATGTTTAAATGTTTCTACTGTCCTGCCCCCCCCTTCTTGTCTCAAGTGGGTACATGTTCAGGCTGGCTAAATGCTCCTCATGTGACTCTTCTTGCTGACTTTGCATCATCTTTGTAGCCTGCCCCTGGACAGACACCATCCTTTTCAGGTGCAGACTCCAAAACTGGACACAGTACTCCAGGTGTGGTCTCATCAGTTATCCATAGAGAGGGAACAGTACCTCTTTTATTCTGCAGGACAGACCTTTCCCTATACATCTCAGCATCCAGTTTGCCTTCCTGAGTGCTCTGTTGCACTGGGTCATTGATGTGAAGCTATCATTAATGGTAATCCTCAAATCTCTTTCTTCTAGTCAGATTGATATTTTGCTCCCCCTAGCCAATAACCTGTCTTGGTGTTACCCTTGCCTATATGTAAAACTTTGCATGGCTTCACATTAAACTTCAGTTGCCATACCTTGGACCACACCTCAAGTTTTTCTAGGTCTCTCTCTACATGTCCCTGACCCTCTCCTTTGAGTCAACACTATCATAGAGTTTAGTGTCATCTTTAAAGAGTCAAATATTTTCATTGATTCCTTCACTGTGTTTCAGATGAACACATTAAATGGTGCTTGTCCCAACCCTGACCCCTGTGGCACCCTGTTTGTGACATGCCTGACCTCTGAATGCTCCCCATTCACAATCACCTTCTGGGTTTTTACACCTTGCCAATTTGCTATCTATCTTATTAGCTTGTCCCCAACCCATAGATCCCCCAACTTCTTGATGGTTCACCCATGACAGTGTGAAAGGAAACTTGGCACCATCAATGAGGGTGAAGGCAAAAGATCACCTGGCAGGCGAGCACAAAGGAACTGGTCGGCCACTGCCAGACTGCAAATGGTGTGTGCATGATTTTCTGGAGGGGGCTAGGCTACTGGGACCCCCAATCAAGGGGAGCTACACCCCCACCCCCGTACTATTTTATAATCACCTCCTCCCTACCCTGTATCAGGGAGGTGGTGGTGGTGATAGAGTCGCTTGCCCCAAACTCCTGATCACCCACGTTGTGGGCACCCTCTTTATCACACCCGCATTATAGCACCCTAATGACTTCACCCCACTGATGGTATATGCTTCTTGATAAGTCATTTATGGTGTACCAAGTCAAAGGTCTTACTAAAATATTGATACAGTTATCCATAGAGAGGGAACAGTACCTCTTTTATTCTGCAGGACAGACCTTTCCCTATACATCTCAGCATCCAGGCTGTCTGACCCTTGTCCACTGCTCTTGTTACAAAGTCAAAGAACTCAATCTAGCATGATCTTCTCTTCACAAAGCTTTGCTGCCTCCTATCTTGCAGACCATTTGCTTCAATAAATTACACCAGATCCTCTTTAGTGACAGTCTCCAGGTGTTTCCCACAATGCTGTAGTCAAACTAATCAATTTATAGTTTTCCAGGTACTTCTTGATCACACTCTTGTGCAGGAACACCACCTCCACCCTCCTGCAATCCATCGGTACTACTCCAGTCAACAGGTTGTACATGACCATCAAGGGCCATGCAAGTTCCTGCCACAAGCCCCTGAACACTCTGGAATGTAACTCATCTGGTTCTGGAGACACTATTGACCCAAAATGCCCTCTGCCCCTGAAGTACCTGCTCCCCTAACACTGGTACCAAGTTCAGTTCACTCTGCCCCCTCCTATAGACTGCCCACCACAGTCAGGGAGTGGGCACCTGCCTCTACCATGACTACTAAGCAGAATATTCCGTGAGGATGCAGATTTCTTCTCTTCCTCCTCTACACACACATTTTCTGATTTTGGCCTTTCAGTACCCTCCTTGGTATTCTTCTTCTCTCTGATATAGCTAAAAAAGGCCTTTTTGTTTTCCTTTTCCCCTCAGCTATCCTCAATTCTGTCTCTGTCTTTGTTCTCCATATGACTCAGCTTGCTTCCCTCATTTTAATTAAGCATGTCTCACTATTACTTACAGATCGATTTGCCTTATAGTGTTTGATTACAGTCCTCTTTGCCCTGACTACGCCTCTTACTTCCCTGAAGAACCTGAGTGACTGTATTTTGTTTTTACTTATTTGTTTCAAGTTTTACTCTCCTTTGAAAGACTACCCTTAACGAGTTACCATCTTTCTTTTACTTCCTCAAACTTTTCCACCCACTTGTGATGCCCCAGTCACCACTCCCACTACCCTCTCTCCTTCCTTCTGCCTCAACCTACATATAAATTCTCTCAAAATAAGGGAGACAGCAACAGTTTTGTTTTGTATATTCTTTTTTGCATTTTAAGCTGATCTCTTAGTCTTTACTTTAATGTGCCCCTTCTGTGCTGACACACCAAGTGGCTCCTAGGTTTGCTTGTGCCAATCATCGACTCTGCTGAGTTGCTCCCCTAGTTCCCTGTACCCCTCCTCAGACAGGTTTGGCGGCCTGTAGACCACTCCCACTCTTAGATTCTTCCTGTTTTCAACTATCAGTTGAACCCACATTATTTTTATCTGAAGTCCACTCCCAGGTCCTAGTCTTCTGTTTTTTTCTTATCTCTAATGTGATGTGCCGCTCCTCCCTCCCTCCCCCCAGCTGTTACATCTGTCCTTTCTGAAATATCGCACATCCCAAGATTGTGAGGTCCCAGTCATGGTTCTGCATTGCCCATGTTTCATTGGCTGCTATTAACTTCTGCTGGACTTATGCCATGACTGTCTAGATGTCCTCCATGTTCTACCTGAGACTCCTAACAATAACTAAAACTTTATTTCCATAAGCCAAGTTTGTACCCCCTCCCCCCGTGACTCTTGACCCTTCTCTTCCTCCACTGTTATGCACTCAGTCTATGGCTGAATGTGTGTCACCATGTCCCTGGGTGTGTCTTGTGTCGTTCTCTGTACTCATTCTATTGCTGTGTTCCTCACTATGACCCTGGGTGTGCAGTTATTCCAGCACAACCAATGCTCTGTCCTGTCTTATTGCTTGCTTAAACTGCAATTGAAAAGCTACATTCAGACAGCATGGCATGACAGGGAGAGGTGAGCACTGGCAATTAATCACACCTCCCTGCACAACAAGTGGCATGAAAGAAAGCCAAATGCAACATTTTTTGGGGGGAGGTGGGGGTATCATTAACAAAAGATAACTCACCCTATAGTGCCTAGCCATGACTATAAAACTCAGTAAGGGCTTTTAGTTTTTTTAATTCACACAACTCCAGAGCACGTACATGAGCATTGTGATTGTTGTGTGGTATCTACACTGGATCCAGCCAATCAGTAAGCTGTATTTATATCTTCATTTATATTATACTGCGCATCTTTTTGCAGTTTATATTTTGTCCAAAGCAGAAGCTGGAATATATATGGCCAGATGAGCAGGAACATATTATGTGGCAGAAATTATGTGAAAAGCAGGTGCTGTCTTGATTGTCTGAATATAGGCCCACATTTATGGATCTATTTATTGAAATACAAAATCACACATACCCCATAATGCAAAGCATCATGGGCTGTATATGCAAATCACCACAGAATATTATGCTGGTTCAACTTTAAGCAGAACTGCATGGTGCCGAAAGGCCTCTCACACAGTTTGCAAAGGGTATTTATTGAAATGTTTTACCAGAAAGAGCATAAAGAGCTGATAACAGCTTGTTTACAGATGCATCCTGGGGAAAAGGAAAATGGAACAGAAGAAAACACAGTTTACAAGAAATTGCACAAGAAAGTGGTAATGATATAAAAAATGGTACAGGCATGAAAAGGTGCAGAGTATTTATAACTTTAGTACCTGTAAATTATGTTTTCTTGCTAATAACAATAACTTTCTCTTTCTTTCACTCTCTTGCTCTCTCTCTCCCCATAAACAATAAATGCAAACACAAAAAGAGAATACAGTATCATATTCACCTAGCATGGCAAATCTAAGAGTCCTTGTATGACTCTTGCATTTGTCACACTGCGATAGCATGCCACACTACTCTGTTTTTGTGTCTGCAGATGGTTTGTATCCATATTTCCCTTCTTGGCTAAAAAGACTGAATTATCTCTATGATGGACCTCATTACAGAAATTCCTCTTCAGGGGCTCCAGATTGTTTTAGAGCATTTGTGAATTAGTTGCAGTTAGCCTACCGATACTGACTCTTTCTTAGTACAGTGCCTTCCAGGGCAGCATCAAGTCTGAGTGTTAAATAACCTGAGTGTGTTTTGCCATTACAGCATTTACTGGTAATTTTATACAGTTACTTTTATTCTCTGTGAGATCAAATTGTATGGAAAAAAATTCCAGATGAAGTCATGTGCGCTGTGATGATGGAGGGGGGGTCAAGAGGGGACGGGACAGTCACATGGGTATAGTGAGGTTGGATATGGGTGAGGGGAGGGCAGAGGAACAGACAGAGGCTCAGTCCAGCAGACAGGCAGGCAGCGGCAGACTTGATGGGCTGCTGGACCTTTTCTGCTGACATTTTCTCTGTGTTTCTGTGTCAGTGGTTCCTGATCTTGTTTCAGAATGGAATTTTCTTCTGCTTTCATTTGTGCCTACTAGTACATGTCAATTTATTACATTTATGACTGTATTCTGAGCTGAGATTATAACTCTTCAGATTACTATAATGTTCTCATCAGCCCCCCCCTTGATTTTTTCCCATCTGAAAATATTCTACTCTTTTACTTGTCCTAACTCATGTCCTTCTGAGCTGAGCTGAGACCTGTTGTGAATTAGTCATCACACTGCATCTTCGGTGTCTATAACCCCCAACCCACTAACTTCTGCCCCCAGTTTTGTATCATGGACAAATTTAATGAGTTCCCTATCATCCTTGATCAAGGACACTTAAACAGGTGATGAACATTAAAGCTCACAATGCAGAAATCAGCATCCGGGACCAAGCACTCCATACCATGAAAACTGGAAATGCACTCTGTTCATATGGGGTTATGCAATTCAGACATTTGTTATTTGTCACAAAACAATGTATTTAGTTTATATGGTGCAGTTCTCACAAGGTAATATAAACTGTGAAACTCTTACACAGGACCCTCCACCTAGGTCACCTGACATGTTTCACACTTGATTACTTGGTGCTTTTCAAAAGAGAGTTAACATTAAAGGTCCAAGCAGTGATAGCCTTCTGTTTTGAGGGACCTTTGAAAATGGAGACCATGGCAAGGCCCTACTATTCACTAGAGATGGACAATTTCTTTCCTGCCTGGGCCAAGTTAGTGTGGTGGTGGGAAACTAACTCATGAGGAACTTGCATACACACTGTTGTCAACTCCCTTTATTTGATTTATGTTTTAGCTCAAAGAGCACACTCAGACCCTTGACATAGCTCTGATTTGGCTCTTGTTAAGACTAACCTGATTAATGATGTTATCTATTTGACCTGCATCTCTGTCTCTTGACAGGTTTGACTGAGACTGACAAGAAATGTTATGCATATTTGTGTTACATCAATATAGTTTCTACCTAAACTCATGGACCCCTCCCCATCAGCTGCTTCAACATTTGACTGGGAGTACAAAAATTATACTAATAAATATATAGGGGAAGGTGCTGCTAGCTGAAGACTTGGCTCTGCCAGATGTGGATTGAAGCCTTCCAGCTATAGCTTTTATTTTTTTTTATTTATTTAAACATTTGATAACCAATGTAACTTGGAGAAGGAGGAAAGGGATATAAAGCAGAAAATACATAATAGATACATGAGATAAATATACAGTTGCATAAGTTATACAGCGAAGTATTATACATTCAGATGTACTATATACAAATAGCATGATACAGTTCTGAGGATTAGATGTCTATCCACAAAAAAAACATTTGGCATGAGGCTGGGCCTGTGAGTGGTTAGGAGCAGGTGCGGGGGGAGTTGGCAAAGAGCAAGGACATCCTTGACTCCACACAAGTGGCATTTCTCAGGCAGCTAGTTAATAAACCCACTAGGGATGGGGCAGTTCTGGACCTGGTGCTTAAAAACAGGGACAGCACCGCAGACATCATGGTGAGCAGTACCCTTGGTACCAGTGATCACCGTACAGTATGGCTTAATATTAACATGGGAGCAGAGGCAAACCACATGAGGACAAGCATCCTGGACTTTAAGAGGGTGGATTTTAAAGAAATAGGAGACTGTCTCAGAAACTGTCTAGTATGGGGGGGATTGGGATTGCTAGGGAGGGGTAGAGAAACAGTGGTGAAAAATAAGGGAGGACATAATTAATGTAACCAACTTGTGCATGAAAGAAGTGAATAAATGCAAACGGAGGAAGAGACCATCATGGTACTCTGTGGAAGTGACCAAGGTGACAACTACGTAGATGGATCTAGCTCCCTGGCTACTGAAGATTATACCTTTGTGCCTAGCCTTTGGCTGTTGTAAATTATACCTGTGCACCTGACAATGTTTGGCCTTGTCATGTTTCTTTGCACTTACCAGATAGCTTATGTCTCTGTTAGTAATGTTTCAACCTTGTAATTTGCTTACACTGGGGCTCCACCCTCCTTTGTTTTCTTGTTCTCAGTCATTCGCACTTTGTTGTACCTGATGTGGAACCTTTGTAAAAGAGCTTTTGCTCAAAGGTAATGTCTGAATCTTGAAATAAATAAATAAATAAATAAAGGAAAGCAGGGTGGCATTCAGGAGTTTAAGGAAATGCAGAGGGAGGAAGACAGAGAGACAGACCAGGTAAAACAGAGGGAAGCAGGTACGGCAGTGAGGAGAGCAAAAGCACAGACAGAGAATAGGACAGTCAAAGGAGTAGCAAACAAGGATAAGACTTTCTTCAAGTATATAAGTGAGAAGAGGAAAGCAAGAGGAAGGATAGTGAGGATAAGCAGGATCGCAGAGGAAGGCTGTGCTGAAGGGGACCAAAAAAAGCAGACATCCTAAGCAGGTACTTTTGCTCAGTCTTTACAGTGGAAGGAGGGGGGATGGACCTCCAGAGAGCAGCAGGAACAAGGGGGAAGGGAGGTGGAGGTGGACTCAAGTCCCTTTTCAGAGGAAAGAGTCCTGAAGGGACTTGCAAATCTGAAAGTAGACAAGGCTATGGGACCAGATGGGATAGATGCAAGGGTACAAAAGAACTTAGTGAAGTGCTGGCTGCCCAGCTGATGGCCTTATTCAAAAGCTAACTCAAATCAGGCATGGTTCTGGAGGACTGAAGGATAGTGGATGTGGTCCTTCTACATAAGAGCAGAAGCAGGGAAGAGGCTAGCAACCACAGGCTGGTGAGCCTCACCTCAGTGGTGAGGAAATTAAAGAAAACACTGTTAAAGGAAAGGTTGGTGGAGTACTGTATCTTGAATCAAATGGACTGCAAGACCAAAGGCAGCATGGATTCACAGGGGTGGGGGGAGGTCAGGCCAGACAAGCCTGATTAACTTCTTTGATTGAGTGACCAGAGGACTAGATCAGGGAAGGGCTGTGGACATGGCCTATCTGGACTTTAGCAAGGCCTTCAACACTGTGCCCCACAGGAGACTGATTAAGAAATTGAGTAACCTAGGGGTGCGATCCAAAGTGGTGAATTGGGTTAGAAACTGGTTAGCAGATACTGTAGGAGACAAAGGGTGGTAATTAACAGCACTCACTCTAATGATGAAAGAGTGACCAGCGGGGTGCCAGAGGGCTCAGTATTGGGACCGGTCCTCTACAATGTCTTCATAAGTGACATTGCAAATGAACAGGAAGGGAAGGTATGCCTCTTTACAGATGATACCAAAATCTGTAATAGGTTGAGGTGGGTAGGAAACAGGAGGGGTGTGGAAAGAATGTGTAGAGATCTTGGGAAACTCAAGGAGTGGTCAAAAAGATGGCAGTTGTTGTTCGATGCCAAAATGTGCAAAATTGTGCACCGAGGGCATAGGAACCCAGGAATTGAGTATAGGAAGGGGGGGTACTGTCAGTCAGTATGCTGAAAACAGACATTGGGGTTATCATATCTGATGGCCTCAAAGTAGCAGGTCAGTGTGATAAAGTAGTAGGTAGGGCTGGTTTGATGTTGGGATGCACTGAGAGAGGTATATCCAGCAGGGTGGAAGGTGATGTTGCCACTGTATTGCTCACTGGTGAGATGTCATCTGAATTATTGTATCTATTTTTGGAGACTACAGCTCAGAAATGACATAGACAGTGTGGAGGCAGTCCAGAGGGTGACTAAAATGGTCCAGGAATTGCACCAAAAGTCCTACGAGGAGAGACTTGGGGATCTCATCATGTACATCTTGAAAGAGAGGACTGTGAGAGGGGGTAAGATAGAGACCTACAAGTACCTCACAGTGGTGAACAGAGTGCAGAAGGGGAGTTTCTTTCAAAGGAGGAAGAACACCAAAACCGGAGGGCATATGATGAAGCTGGAGGGGAAAGATAAAGAGGGATGAGAGAAAGTACTACTTCACTGAAAGAGTGGTAGGCACCTGGAATAGACTGCCAGTGGAAGTGGTGGAGACAAAAACAGTAGGGGGGCTTCAATCATGCATGGGACAGACATAAGGGAATGTTAGTGAATAGACAGGGAGGAGGGAGGGTCACCGGAGACCAGTTAGGGTATGTGGAGGCAGACTAAGCAGGGACCATTTTGGCAGAATGAGAGGGCCAAGTGGTCCTTTTCTGCTGACAAATTCTATGTTTCTACATTTCTACAGAAAAAATTAAATTTCTCATATTGATCTATCTGAAGGGGACTGCTTGTGCTTAAGGTTGACTCTGGGCCAACTACGGACCATCAAATGACGCCACTCAGTACTTTGTCCCATGCAGATGTCAGATCTGATGATTTGCCCTCTCTTCTCTTACAAGTGTTCTCTGTTTTCTGTATTCTGTACAGTTAACTTTTAGTGATGTTACTTTAGGATATAAATTTTGCCATTTAAATATGATTATTTCTAATGCCCTACATGATAGGGAGGGGAGATTTACACATCAGATTATTGCCTTCATGATCAAACCATTGGCTTTAGTAGAGGTATAGGCTGGGCCCCAGGGTCTATACAGCACTTCAGCCCTATGTTTTTCAGCAGTGCTCCTAAACTTCTGTGGCACATTTTTTTTATTGTTTTTTATGTATTGTAATTTAAATTGTTTAATCAGTTAAACATATAGAGATGCAGCAGAAGTTCTATTTACATATGCAGTCTGAGGTAAGGGGGATGGGCCAGAGGTAGCAATACAGTTTAGATCAGTCAAATAGCTATACAAGACAGTACAGTAAAGTAAATGCTATATAGAAATTATAATGTGTTTACAGTAAGTGATACAACAGGGGTGAGATGTATGCAAAAATGTATGTCAATAATGTTGAAGGGCGTTCAAAAAGGAATGGTCAAGTGCAGCCACAGCTGGATGCAAGCAGAATTTGAAGGGCCTGTTTAGCGGAGTGAGCACTGGTAGGTTGGCAGACACCTTTGGCTAGGTTGTTCCCCAATCATGTGAGACTATAGTAAAAGGTAAGTTGACCATACTTTAATTTGCACCTGAGAAAGAGGAACCAGATTCTGGTATGGGAAAGGAGACAGTAACCAATGTTAGGAGCAGGGGTAAGCAGGTTGTTTAAATAGCTGGGGAGCTGGGGAGTTTGGCTTGTTGAGTCAATATGTAAACCCATAAAGGCCAAGGTGCTGCAAGCACTTGCAGTTCAGTGACGGCCACTTCAGCCAGACACACAGAGTACAATGATGTATCTGTGAGGGCAGACAAGAATAAAGCAGCAGAGGGAGGTAAACAGGGTATCTAGTTTTGATAAATGGTGTTTTGGAGTGGTGAATTAAATGCTATTATCATAGTAATTTATAAGTAAGATCATACACTCAACTAAACATTTCCTCATACCCTGCGGGAGGCAGTCAATTACTCTATAGAGGGCTGCAAGATTTTTATAGGATTTAGAGGCCAAAGACTGGATATGGCAAAAGAAGTCCAGGGATTGGTCAGGTATACAGTACCTCCTAGATACCTAAACTCTGATACAGCATTTAAAGTCTGCCCATCTTCAGAGGTAATACACATATTCAGACAGCTTAATAAATATTTCCTGGTGCCAAATAACATAGGGACAGTTCTAGCTCAGGTGAGTGCTAAGCGCTTTGCTGCAAACCAAGCTGAGAGGTTATTGTAGTCAAGTTGAGGTGAGACTGAGATAGCAGTTGAGGTGGAGCCATTTGTAAACAGAATGGTGTCATCAACATACATATGAAGACTGCAGGACTGGATAGTATGACTGGAGGTCATTTACAAAGTTATTAAATAAGACTGGGCCCAGTACAGAACCCTAGGCACACCTTTTCACCTTTTCCCACATGCAGTGGATCGGAGAGGGAAGACCCCACAGAGACCAGTTGAGAATGACCTGTAAGGTGTGAGGAAATCAAATGTAATGAAGGTCTGGAGATTCTAGAGACAGACAGTTTGGCAGATAGATGTGAATGGTTCACCATATCAAACACATTCGCTTGGTCAAAGAAGATGACGCCATTAGGTAAGCCACTATCATTACTAGTGAGAATGTTCAGTAGTTGGTTAGTCTTAGAAGAGAGATGGTAGTAGGCTAAGCAGCCTAGGGCTGCTCCAGTCATGGTCTGGTGGTTCTCCTGCTATTTGTCTGGGAGATCTCAGAAAGTCAAAATTAATGATGCCATCTCCAACACCTGCGAGATCTCAGTAGGGGTCCCCCAGGAGTCCATTCTGGGCCCGCTCTTATTCAGCCTCTTTCTGAACCACCTCCCTAATGACTGCCCCTCGTCTGAGATCCTGCTTTATGCAGATAACACAGTGGTAGTCACTCAGAACTCCTGCCAAGAAACACTTACTTGGGAGTTGCAGCACAACTTTAACCAAGTACGGGAATGGTTCCAGGACAGCATGCTGGTGTTCAACAGCAAAAATACCAAGACGATGCTCTTTGCCAGATGACAAAAGAAGAAATCTACTGTACCCCTCTCAATTACCTGCAACTCTCATATCACCTTGGAGCAGATGTCCTCATTCTGATATCTTGGCCTTACTATAGAGGAGTCTTTGTCATTTGACAAACATATGCACAATATTACAACTGCAGTCAATAGGAAACTAGGGGCCCACTACAGGCTTCGGTTTTGCCTTACTCCCAATGCCAGGAAACAGCTGGTCAGCGGTACAGTCCTACCTATCCTGGACTACAGGAATGTTGTCTATGGGGCTGCCACTGATACAGGCCTGCTCACAGTTCACACCTCGCTAAGCAAAGCCTGTAGGTTTGCATTAGGTGCCGATTGCCTAATGCCTACATGCAACCTTTACATAAGGACTGAATGGCTACCACTTGCAGACCACATTAAGCTTCATGCCTGTCTTCTGGGAAAGAAGGCCCAACTTGGACTTGCACCTTCCTCCCTGCAAGCCTTATTCCACCCTGCTCCAGCTGAACATGCCACTAGAAGTGTTACTAAGCAAGCATTAGCTGTTCCTGTCAGAAGGACTGCATTGGGGAGGCAGGCCTTCACAGTTAGGGCTCCCACCTGGTTAAATGAGCTACCACCTGATGCCACAAGCCTGACATGCCTTGGTCCTTTCAAGTCCACGCTAAGAAAGTCTGTCTCTCCCCATTCACTGCTACTGCCACTCTTAACCCACAAGCCCAGCATACCACTGTCACCACAAGCATGAGCAATAAATACTATCTCCCTACCTGTTCGCTGCTACCACCACTCTTAACCTGGATGTTACCTGGCCCCTGAACCCAGGGCCTGCCAAGACTCATTTTGCACACTACAAATTGGCCTGAAGCTCCCTGCTCTATACCTGCCTTACCAGCCTACCTGCCTTGCACCCCCCCATCTCCCCATATCTACTCCCTGTTAGCTCTCGCCTCCCTATTCCATACCCTCCCTCCCTACCCATGAGTCTAACCTCTGTTCCCCTCCTCTGATTCCTCTTCTGCTACCTATTCCTGAATAGTTCCCACTACCCCGACTGTTTACCATGGCTAAGACTACTCCCCTAGATTTAGCCTATTAACCAATCTAGTTATCAGGAATGAAGTTCAGCCACATCTCCTGTTCCTCCCTACAAGCTCCAGTATAGCTTCAACCTCTGATTTTCTCCAGTTAGTACCTAACTTGACAAATGCACTTTATTGTCTGCCCAGCTGTGTGTACTGTATCCCCATGTACCCTGTACCCATGCTCAGGCTATGTGTTGCTTTTGCCTTTGTTATCTATATGTGTTGCTATTACCAATGTTATTGATTGCTACTGATCACATTATGATGTTTTTGACAATACCTATTTAGCTGCTATTGACTTCCAAAGTCATGTATTCTCCCCTCCCTTTATGACGAGGATCCTTTGTAAATGAGCTTTTAGCTCAAAGGTTGTAATTATGATTACTCAATAAATAAATAAGTAAATAGTAGAGGGGTCTGGCTGGAAACCAGATTGGTAGTTGGAAAAGAAACAGGTCCTGCTATAGAAACTGGGCAGCTGATTTGCAACAAGTCTCCCAAGGATTTTGTAAAGCACTTGGAGGACAGAATTTGGTCTGTGGTTAACAGGAGAGTTTGAAGAGCCATCTGTATTGAAAAGGATAATGGTAGCATTTTCCAAAGTAATGGAAAAATCTCTAAGGAGAGGAGAGGATGCAGTTGAAACCATGGACCAGTGGAGCAGCTAGGGTGGATTCACTAATTTTTAAACATTTGGCACCATCCCTGGACATTACCAGAGGTTTATGTGAAATAGCTCCTGTAGAATCTCTGTGGAAAAAATGTGGGAGAAAGCAACATTCCATTTATTAGACAATAAGTTCCTGACCTGGAGTCCTGTCTTTAAAGGGGAACAGTGAGCACCAAGAGCTCCATACCCAACCATGGGGCTGGTTCAAATTTGCACTTTGTCTGCAAAAACAAATTGTACTTACTGTTTACTGAAGTATAATACATTGTGTCAGACTCATTCTGCTGACCCCCAAGCTGACATTTGCTGTAACTAGAAATCCCAGAAACCTCTGCAGCTGATATCAGAGCTGCTCTGCCGCAGTGGGAGATTCCATAGACTATATTACATGTTATAAACTCAGATCTTATGTTTGCACGTCCTGCTGTTCTCTTGGGGCTGCACACACTCCTCTGATATTGTACTTAGTCCCAGGAGGACAGAGGGTCTAGTAAACAAAAAATAGGTGTTGACAATTATGCAGCAGCACCTAGTTCTGTGGCACAATGCCATGGCTGTGACTGTGGAACCACAGAAATTTAGTGGCCTTGGAAATATGGAAGACAGTGTGGTTGAGTAGTTAGAGTACCAAACTATGATCTATGAAACCTTATTACTCCATAAAACCCACGTCTACCTTATTTTGTAACCTTACATGATCTACATTTGGTAACATGAATGTGCTTTATTAAATCTTTGAGTACAACATATACCATACATACAACATACAAAAGAAATGATCTAACAAAAATGAAAACAAACACAGACTCTCCCCCCTTCCCAAGGTTCTGGCTTACTTATTTTGGATAAGATTCATTGCAGAGTACAGGTACAAAAGAAAAAAAAAATATGTTGTTTCTTCTTGAGGGTGTAACAGTGAGCCAATACAAATGGCAATAATCCAGAGGAGTATGCTGCCCAGGATATATAACTTAATGCAAATAGTAGAATTTAGAATGAAGTTTGAGCTCTGCACTGTAGTCATGCTCCCCCTACTGGCTTAACACCTAATGACTACTAAAAGATTTTTCCAAAAATTTTTTTAAATTGTTCATAAAAACTGCTGAAGGTGAAATAGTAGCAGACAAAAAAAAAATGACAAGAAATTACCTCAACTTTAATTTTTTTTTTTGTGAAACTTCAACAAAGTAGTGCTCAAGTAACCATAAAAGTAAGAACTGATTATTGTGTGAACCTATTTTCAGGTTCTAGAAGGGAGAAAGGGTCAAGGTTTGCACTAGCTCATTGATGGATCACTGAGAAGAAACAACGTTACTTTTGTGAGTAAATTTTTCTTCTAACAACAGGAATCCATCTACAAATGGCAGACTTCCTTGCAGTACCTTGGGAAGATGGGTCTAGAACCTATTTAGGAAATAGTTTCCGCAAGACAGCAGTTCCAAAACTGGCATCCTTCCGGGACTGTATGTCCGGACATTAGTTTTCAGACTTTGTCATAGTGAGCCTCCCCCGAGCCATGCAAAAGATCTCAAGCGTACCACAAATATGCACATAATCTTATGGCTCTTTACAGATAAAAATATAATACTTTTCACAGTACATCCAGGAATAAAGAGGTACACCTTTAACTAGTCGGCTGAATTCAATCTTATTTTATTCAACTTAGTATTCTTCCTGGTCAAGATTTTAAAAGGCTGATGTAGGGCTTGCATTGAGCCCTGCATCACAATCACTTTTTGGTGTAGCTGTGCCAAACATCTTCGCCACAGCCCGCCCAATTTTCTAGTTTTGGGAGCAGTTGTGACATTTTTCTCAGTTTATGGCAGCTTGCACCAAATGTTTGGTGCAAGCCCTGTAAAAATGGTCCCCTGTCTGTTGCAAGCTACACTGGGGGGAGCTGGTCTAACTTGTGACACTTGGCACATGGGAGTGAAACTCCTGATAACTGGCCAGGGGAATGCTGCAAGCCCCTGGTGCACCATATGATCAATGTACCAGGGGCTTGTGGGATTCCCAGGAGCTTTAAAAATCTGGATGCCTATCTCTAATCCAAGTTCAAGTATTGTTTAACTTTGTTAGCATCTTTACAAATAAAGTAAAAGGAACCTTGCTGGTCAGTCTATGCAGTGGTAGTACCACCACTTGCAAGGCCAGTGACCCGTGTTCAGAAGCAGGGGTGTAGCCAGGAATTTTAAACTTGTACTCAAAACTGATGCACTGTTGCCCCTTTCCCTTCCCTTATGTAAACATAAACCAAAATACATGCTGCCACGCCACACCAACAATATGCCCCCCCATTTGCCATGTCTGAGTTCAAGTAATCAGTTTCTTCCTGTAATCCTCCTCCTTTGTTTTCCTGCCTGCCTGGTAAGTTGTTCTTGTTTCTGTATTTGACTGGTGGCATCAGTGCCCCATAGCGAACCACAAAGGCAAAAGGACTCAGCGTGACACAGACACAATGTGACTCTCAATGTCCTTGCTTTCCTCTTTTTGTTGCCCCTGCCTGATTTGTTGCTCCTGTCTGATTTTTTTACTGTACTCTGCAGAGTACAGTGTGTATGCCTGCCGACACCCTTGTTCAGAAGCAAATCTGGGTTGTCAGAGAACTGGCCTGGGGAAGAGGATTGAGTGTCCATAAGACTGCTCTCCTCCTCTGTGGGGGAAGGTGGGCAGAGCCTGAAGCTTTCCTGGCCCCGGCAGAACCTGGGAGAAATGTATCCTGGCCAAGAAGGTCGGAAGGCATAGCAGACATTGGTGCACATTACATGGGAACACCTGGTGTGCACCATGATGTCATTGCACATCATGTGTCCTGGGGGGTGAAAACCAGAGAAAAGAAATGCTGGTGGCAGGATGACTACAAGCTCCCATGGGTGCCACACCTGACCAGCTGTGCATGCTGACTAGAACCTGATCCATTCAGCGGCAGGACTTGGGGAACCCTGCCGACCACCTGGGGGGGGGGGGGGCAAGCCCTGGGGAAAGATAGCTGTCAGGTAAATCTTGGCAGATGTCTGGGTGACAGAGCTGGGGCACTTATCAGAAGGAGGGCTGACCGGGAGAGGGAGAGAAAAAAAAAGCACCTTAAAAACACTTCATATGCAAAATATATCATACAAACATAGAAAGAATATAGTAGTAAAGTATAAAGATTGTCACAGTATCATATAAATGACATTCATTAGCATACTAGATTAACTGTTTTGGCTAATACATAATCATCTATCCACTTGGTTAGATTTCTCCATCAATATATTGTTTAAGTTATAATTATAAAGTCTGAATGATTTATGTGTCAATCTATTAGGTGAGTGACTTTCACTAATACAGAAGTCAATACAATTATCTCTGGATGTAAACAGGACACCCAGAGGTCCAGGAGCCTCACATATGATTTAAAAGACCTGCATTCCCTAAAACCCAATAGGGCAGTAACAGTCCAAGACTTATAAAAAGTTAATCGTGCAGTAGATCTTAATTAAATGTGGGAAGTACCATAATCCATAGTATATTATTAGGTGGCAAAAAAGATCATGGTTCCACCTTATTTTTTATTAAGAATTACACCATTATAAGATCTAAATAGATTTGCTGGATATACCGTCATAACGGCTACTGAAAGTGAGCGACTCGAATATGATCGACTCATTTTCAGCACCTGTTATGTGGGCTACCCTGCAAGGGTAGTGATGGGTGAAGAACAGGGCAAAGCGAAAAACAGTTGGGAGACCGGAAGAGGCGGGCAAGTATGTAAGGGGTAGTGCGGCAGTAGGCAGCCGAGCTGGCACTGTGGTGGAATGGTAAAGGTGGCTGGCTACAGTGAGGAGGGTTCAGGGCTCAGGGCAGGGGAGGGACATAGTATTTTGGTGTTTTTTTGTCTGGGAGTTATTTTTTTTTCTGAGTTTCTCCCCCTCCCCAACATGCACCCCTTTGAGTTAGTAGTCCTTTGGAAGGGGGATGAGGGGGGCACAGCCCGCCACAGAACAACCTTTTCCACGTTTGCCGTGTTTTCTCACTAGGAGTGTATATCACCTCTTTGTTTTTTCAGTGATGTACACTCGTAACGGTGATCGCTATTCCGTGATCGCCGTTGTGACATGGAATAAGTTTGCTGCTGTTTACTATCACAGCGTGTATCCATTTTAAGCATTTAATAAAATTCCATGTTACTGCCTCAGTAAAAAGGTTCATTAAACATCCTAAGAGGTCCTCTGAAACTAGACATAGATCATCTAGACAAATAATCAAGCATTCATTTCATCTATTGTTAAATTTTGAAGAGAGAAGAACTACACGGAGGAGTGTTTCAAAGTTAACATTTCCACAATCACATCCTAGATCCTGAGAGGGTTCTGCAAGATCTCTTCTATCATATCTGTACTTAAGAATTTTTGAAAGAAATGTTTCCAATCTAGATTTAGTAAAGATTCTCCTTTCTTCTCGGTCTGGCAAAAAACAAGGTAGGGTTCTAATGTATGTGCAGTTTTGGTTTTTGCATACCGTATGTGGATTTTTAAGGTTCTTAACTTCTCTAAATCAGCATTTGCACAGTTTTAAGTCTTGTCACTATTTTGGGCATATAAGATTACGCTATTGTAATAATTTTAAGTGAATCCCTCTATAAATGCTTCAATTTAACTGAAATCAATGAGTCATTCACCTCTGAAAGCCAGGGAGAAAGAACCCTATTATTAATCCAGGATATTTTCTCATCTAGACATTTTCTTGCAAGTGTAGTTTTCCCCATATTTAGACCTCATCATCATCATCAATTTTATTTATATTAGGCACCCTTCCAATGGTCAGGGCACCTGTACAATTTACGTACAGTAAAACCAACAACAGCAAACATTTAAAATCGTCGTAATAAAAATACAGCTTATACCAAGTTCCCCTTATTGCAACAGATTCAACAAGCCTCATGGAAAGCCTGGAGGAACAAATGCATTTTTAGGGCTACTTTAAAACCCTGGCTGGTCAGGCTATCTCGTATCCAATGAGGTAGAGAATTCAGCAGGGTAGGCACCATAAAGGCAAAACAATGGGCTACTGAAGTTTTTAAGCATACTGTGGGAATCTCTAGCAATCCCTCATTGGAGGATCAGAGCAGGCGGAGGGGACAGCAAGGGCATAGGAAATCTTGCAGGTATCACCTTATCCAATATGCAACTTTCCTTCCAACTGTTCTCCAATGAGACAAACAATTCTATATCTGGGGTACCACACCTTCTGAAAATCAAAGCCAGCACTTGCTAGTTCAAGGCCCATTTCTGGTTTCCCTTGCTGTCTCTGCTTGGGGAGTCTGCCAGCACATTGTCTTTGCCTGACAGGTGCACTGCAGACTGCTTCTGTGCCCAGTTTTAAGGATCTTGCCCCTCCTTGTTTGTTTTTGTAGTACATTGATGTGATATTGTCTGTCTGTATTTGGACTGACTGACTTTGCAACTGGAACGAGGAGGACTGCATTTCCAGCAGAACTGCCCTGAGCTCAAGGAAACTTATGTACTCCTAAGTCTTCTGAGGGCTCCAGATGCCACCTACTGTGAGATCCTGTAGGTGGCCACCTTATCCTAGGAGTGAAGCATCAGTTGTGAGAACCTTGGTGGGAGACTGCTGGGAAAAGAAAATGCCCTTTCTGAGATTGCTTTTTTCCTTCCACCATTCCAGTGCTTGTACAAAGTTCTTTGTGATTGGCACTTGTTGAGGCAATGGATCTGACTTTTGGGATCACTAGCTTCTTAGGTGATAATGTATATCCCTCATCTGGAGATGAGCCCATGGAAGCCCATGGCATCAGAGCTGTGTCTGAAGCTATGTGAACTAGCAGCTATAGAAAATCCCTTGCAGGTCTTGGACAACCTGGGATAAATGATTCTGTGCTGGCAATCAGATTTGTTTCCCTGTCCTTTGGGAGAAAAGACTTTCTCTGCAGAGTATCCAGCTCTGCTCCAATGAAGTCCAGGACCTGTCCTGGGTCTGTTTGGGATTTCTGCAGATTTTTTAGGAATCCCAGGATTTCCAAGGTGCTTCTTACTTTTTTTTTAAATTAAGTATACTTTATTAGTTTTCCAGAACAATACAAAAAAGAAAAAAAGGAGCATAAAACAGACTAGATCGAGTACAATACAGAAATGCAACATCTGATAACAGTAAACCAGATTAAAAAATACAGTAACAACCCAAAACCCCAACATCCCACCCGCCAAGTGCTGCAGTAAGAAAAATTAATCCAGACAAGTACATACAAGTACAATATGCAGCAGTTATATAATAAATAAAAAGAGATCTACTCATTGAGAAAAAATAAGGAAATACAGCAAGTACAAAGGTATCTCAGACAAATTACATATATGGATATTATACAGGCAGAAGACCCCATTCTGATAAAATGTATTGATGTTTATGCCTTACATTAGCAATATGGAGTTCTGTATTTAAGGTGATTAGGATTTCAGCATGCCATTCTTGATCATGAAAGGGTTTTATCATCAAGCCAATGATGCAGTAAAACTATATTTGCGGCGGAAGTGGTTAGAGCAATAAAATCTTTCTGGCAGCCTGGTGAGATATAAACATATCTCAGGTGTAAAGACCTAACCCAAATGAAAGGATGAGTCTAAACGAGTTTGAATAGTAGCCCAAAATGGTGCAGCCTTCTCGCAATGCCACAAAATGTGTTAAAGAGACCCTAGATCATGTTTACACCTGGAACAGATGGATTGGGTTTGATGGCCCACCATACAAAATTTCTGATGGGTAAAAGAGAGATTATGTAAGATTTTAAACTACATCAGTCTGTAATGGTCCTATTTCATAAACTTATAAATATCCACAACACGTTGCCAGTTTGCAGGGGCACATTCCAAATGCAGCCTATTTTGCCAATAGTAACAAACACCAGTAGGTTTAAGTGGATCAAGGGTTTGATAAATATTATATAGTTGAGTGACTATTTGACAGGAGCCTGTAGCTTGAACCATTGAGTCAAAAGGTTGAAGATGCTGTTCAGTCCAAGAGAAAGGACCTAAATGAACTGAAATTGCATGAGGCAATTGTAGATATTGAAAATAATGTTTAGGTGTCAGGTTGTATATTAACTGAAAAGTATTAAAGTCAAGGAGGCAGTCCATAGGAGATGCCATATTAATAGAAAAGGTAGCTTTGAGGAAAAGAAAAGTGAGAGGGATGGGCAATTGGGCTATTTTAATTTTGGGATTTAGAAACAATGGCTGGGCTAGACTAAACATTGCAGAAATGTGTGAAGAGTTACCAAGTTGAGCATAAGCACATAGAGAGCAACATACCGGGGTTCTTTTCAGGGTCTGAGGAAGAGCGGTGGGGGAAACATACAGAAAGGCAGAGAGTTGTATGTTGAAACTCCCACACAGGGCCCTCTTGGTGGTTAACCAATGCAGTTCGTATGGGCCATTAAGATCCCCAGAAGGAGAGCTCTGTGTCGTTACAGTGAACTAAAAATAATGCATGCAATTTCAGCTACTCAATAAGAACGCAGTAAATTACAGCAACCGGTAATGTCAGTGACCGTTAATTCAGCTGCCTCAGAGGCACTGGGAACATAATTATGCACCTGCATGACAGCCACCACATGATCTGCTACTGTGTGAATGTCAGCTGGATACCAGTACTGATGGTAGTCACCACAACACCAAAAGACCCTGTCCCACACTTCTTTATCCTTCCAATAGACATAACCTCCATACAAAATCATGTGCATCCCTCTCTGGCTGCATAAGTACTCCACAGACATCTTGAGATGTATCCCGCCATGCACCTACCCCATTATAACAGTCTACTGTACCTGTGTCCAATCAAGCTAATGCCAGTCATACCTTTGTATTGCAGGGGGCCCCCATGGGAGGCTGCCCCCTTCCCATACCCCCATCTCTAGGATTCTAACACTGAGCCTCTCATTGCCTCTAGGATTCACCGCATAGTCAGAGTCATTCATATTGCTCAATCGCTGTGATTACCCTGTAACCCATATTACAGTCGTGCATATTGATTTGTGCAAATTGAGTCACCCATATTGACTCACTGCATTGTCATGCTACCCAGAAGGGGGAAGACCCCACTTAAAATATTTAAAGCCCTGTTATGCTAAGTAGTAAAAATAAAAATTAGGGAGGTGAATCCTACCCTGTTGTATGGGGAAGTGAGCTTATAATAAGCTCTCCTAATCGATTTACCTCACCACAGAAAATAAGTAAGTAGAGATTGCAGTTGACAGAGCCAAGTGCACATCAATATAACATTCAACATCCCCATAGGGTACACAATGTTCATTTTTATTAAATTTACCCACCCCCATAAGGAGTGAGGTAGGACAGTCCATCTTTGTACAGTAGATCTTGTTTGATTGAGGAAAGCAGGGGATCTAGGTTTTTTTCACAAGTTCTATAAGTGCTGAGAGATAAATAAACCCAATATTGAAGTGCCTTTGGTTCCCAGTGAAGTCCTAGATCTGTAATGTCATCTATTTACATAAGAATTGAGTGGCCAAACACTAGTTTTACCCAGATTCAATCTATAGGCAGCAATTGTCCCAAAGGATTCAATTTCCATCAAGGCAACAGGAACTGAGATTTCTGGAGAAGACAAATGCAACAAAATATCATCAGCATAAAAAGAAGGATTGTACTCCACTTGTTGAATCCGAATACCCTAGACCTGAGGGTTCCCCTTCAACTTCAAAATTTAAGGTTCTAAGTATACATTGAAAAGCTGACAAGGGGCAACCTTGCCTCACACCAGAGGTAATAGAAAAAAGTTTTGATAGTACCCCATTGTATAATATTATAGCTGAAGGATTATCATAGAAGAGTCGCACCCACCTGATAAAATCCTAAGGAATACTATAAGCCAATAGTACCTCAAACAAATATTTCCAAGAGACCCAGTCAAAGGGTTTCTCAGCTTCCAGGGAGACAAGAGCTACAAGGGTTCTAGTCCCCCAGAGACTGAGATTAAATGAAATCATTTGTAGGCATCATCACTAGAATTGTGGCCCTTCATTAAACTGACTTGCTCAGACCCCATGAGGCAGGACAAGACATATTCCAGTCTATGAGCTAGTATTTTTGCTAGAATTTTAAAGTCAGTATTTATAAGTGAAATGGGTCAATAACCAGAAGGAAGAGATTCATCCTTTCCTGGTTTAAGCAATAAAGTGATACAGGCCCGAGAAAGAGAAAAATCAGTAAGATCATGTGAATGGAGAAAATTAAAAACTTCAACCAGTATTGAAGTGAGTTCCTGAGAAAAGGTTTTATATAAGTTAGAAGGGAAACCATCAGAGCCAGGAACTTGATCAGAAGGAAGATAATTAATATCCCAATGTACTTCCGCAGCAGTAATGGGACCTGAAAGAGAAGCACTCTAGTTCTCTGAAAGATGCGGCAAGGGGATACTGTGTAAATAAAAGCAACATAATATTGGAAAGATTAACGTTCACTGGGGTGGCAGAATACAGGCATTCATAATAAGACCCCAAAGCATCAAGAATATCTTGTGGTTTTGTGAGAAGATCCTGCAAACCTTCCAGTTGAAGCCCATGTACTGTACCACCCGGGCAGAAGAACTAAGAATTTTCTTGCCTATATCTCCTGTTTCAGATAATGCACCTTAGTCCAAAAAATAGCCAATTAAGCGTTTTCATTCAAAAGTGTTAAATACTTGGAGTTGACAGAATTAAGAGTTAGCCACATTTGGTCTGGGGTTATAAGAGAAAGAGAGGCTTCTACATTCTGGAGACCCAATCTCCGCAAAGACATAGACAGGATGGAAGCTGTCCAGAGGAGGGCAACTAAAATGGTGCAGGGTCTGCACCAGAGGACATATGAAGAGAGACTTAAGGAGCTTAATATGTATAGCCTCGAGGAAAGGAGGGAGGGGGACATGATAGAAACTTTCAAGTACCTCAAGGGAATCAACAAAGTCCAAGAGGGTAGCATCTTTCAAAAAAGAGGTGTGCAAGAACAAGAGGGCACAATTTGAAGATAGAGGGGGCGGCTCAGAGGTAATTTAAGGAAGTATTTTCACAGAGAGGTTGTGGATGCATGGAATGGCCTTCGGAGGAAGGTTGTGGAGTCAAAATCAGTGGTGGAATTCAAGTATGCATGGGTTAGTCATAAAGCAATTCTAGGGTGGGGTAGAAAGAAGCCAGAGCTGCTGGTTAACTGGGATCTGCAGCTTATCCAGTAGGTAGGGAAATGGGCAGACTGGGTGGGCCTAGCGGTCCTTATCTGCCATCAAATTCTATGTTTCTATGTTTCTATGTTACATAGAAACATAGACTTTGACGGCAGATAAGGACTGCTAGGCCCATCTAGTCTGCCCAATAAAGTTCTAATTTGCAACAACAAATCATTAGGTTGTGCTTGTCATTCTCTAGCCTTCTTAGAAGCAAGATGTATACATTCGCCACATATAGCTGCTTTGGTTGCTCTCCAAAGCACATCAAGGTTAACTACTGAATTGGCATTGGTATCAAAGAAAGACCATATACAACATTTTAAAGTGTCAACTATAGCATTATCCTGTAATAATTGGAAAGGCTATGCCTGGAGTTCAATGGCCAAGCAGCCAGCCACTCCCACTTCCTGAGCTATATAAGCAGTTCCTCTCAGCTTCATTGTTGAAGCACTTTTTCTTTGCAGTTGAAGGCTCTCTCAGTTTGTCCTCTGAGCTGGTTGAGGCCTACCCCCGGCTGCTCCTGCTTGTCTGCTGGATTCTGTTTTTTTTTTTCCTGCTTCTGGTTTGTATTTTGCCTTTGGCTGCGTGGTTTCTTCTGTCTTTGTTCCCTGTTTTCTGTGTTTGTGTGTCTATGGTTTTGTTTTTTGGGGGGCTTTGTTTCTAAGCTCCTGGCATACTGCTACTCCAGAACTCATACTACTTGCTTTCAGTTACTCACAACTCAAATTGCTTTTAGTTACAACACTCAAATTCTTTGCAGTGCAACTATAAACATTATCTGTGTGTTCAGCTCAGACATAGCTGCTTTCCATGTTCATACTTAATTGCTTTCACCTGATTCTGGCTCACACTGAACCCTGGCTATACAGCTAAATTATGCTGAATTCATTATACTTGCCTCGTTGCTACGGTTGATTGCACTGCCTGCAACAGCTGCTTTCAGAGTATTGTGCCACCTTTTTTTTATGTTTATTGCAGTTTGCAACTCAGTGTACTCAATACAGATGATGCTTCTATGTTTGTACACCTGCTTCAAGCTCTGAACCTTGCTATGTAGTTCAGTCCTGTTATTCCCTTTGTTCCCTGCTGTTCTACTCTGAGGATAGTGAAAGCTCCTGCTGAGGCTATTAACTAGCTTTAATATCTGCATGTGGTTCACGGCCCTTCCATCACTTCCTTGTTTGTCCTATGGTGGGGACTGGTAGGTGTTTGGGGGGGTCGTGGCCCATGTGGCTAATTAATTGTGTTTTAAATCCTGTCTTCACCACCGAAAATCCTCAGAGTTTGTCACCTTGATTTGGCTTTGAAAATATCTGGCTGGTTTGCCCCACCATTCAGTGCCGTTTCATTGCTACTATGTTATGCAGATCGACGAGCAGGTCCACTTATTACTACTCTGTTACTGACCTATGTGCAGGTCCACATTTGCTTATGCAATTGTTGCTCATTGCTTATGCAAACCATTGCTTCATGCCTACTGCCATCCCCTCATTTTCAGCCTCTGGGATTCTGCTGCACTTAATTCTGTTTTCGACCTTGCAAGGTCTCAGCACTCAATGCTCATTACGATCTCAGCATGCTGTGCTCATTTAGCTCACCAGCTTTTCAGCTGTCAGTCAATTTCTGGGGCATGCCAGCCATTCTATTCTGGTACAGGATTCCTGCAGCAAAGGTCTCGCTCTGCATTTAGTCCGCATCTTGAGTGTGTCCAACTTGGGGTAGGATCCTTCTCACCTGGCCCTTAGCTGGGAATGTCCTCGCCCCAGGCTTGGCTTTAGCTGCTTGCTACATGACAGCACCTCCTGGTGTAGAATTTAAGACTAGTGATGAAGGGTGGTTACAACAATCTCCTTTGCTCTAGCATTCTACTATAATGGTTAGCCATTGACTTTAGTGGTTTTCCTAGCAAGGCACCTTCACCGCATTCTCCCTACGACTGCCTCTGGCTCACCTGGTTTGAGTTTAGGGTGGGTAGGCCAGGTGAGTGCCTCAGCAGTCATTGTTCTCCTCCCCTGCCTTGGTTGCATGTATTGTTGCAGAGTTTTCTCACAACTTTCCACAGCATTCCCACTAGAGGGTTTGAGTGAGAGCCTTCCTCCAAATTGGAATATTTTCCACCTCTCTTTAATTGGGTTTTCCAAATAGGAGCTGTAGAGCAGTCACTAAATAAACTATCCCAAGCCTGGAGGGAAGGTGACCTAGGCCTTGGCTCCCCAGAGATTTCCTCCTCATAAGGTTTTTTTTTTCTCTCCTCCTTTGCCTCAGGTCATAACTGTTAGTTAGTATAGTAGTGTCCCCTAGTTTCTTTAGAAAGGTTCCGCTGTTGGATGGAGGTGGGGGATGTCCTGCCATTCCCTCTCTCCTTAGAGGATCTCCTCATTCTCAACACAAATCATCAGTATCTTGCTATGCAAGCCTGGGCATTTCATTACATTATCAAACTGCCTATGCTTCTCTACTGCTACATTACAGTTACTGCTCCTACATCACAGTTACTGCTTGCTCATATGCTTCATGTCACCTCCTTCTTTGGGATATGATTGTACTCATTTCTTTTGGGGATTCCTAAGGTACCTTTAGCCATGGGAATCATTCCTGTGGCACCTCTAGGAGTGGAACCCTCTCTGAGAGTTCCTTGCCTTTCATACCCCTACAGGGTGGTAATTCCTTTGGAATAGACAGTGTGAATGGCCAAAACCAAACTAACACAGTTGCACAAGCATATCACTATACTGGCTGTGCAGGACATTGAATTGGAAAAGCTATGCCTGGAGTTCAATGGCCAAGCAGACAACCACTCTCACTTCCAGAGCTATATAAGCAGTTCCTCTCAGCCTCACTGTGAAGCACTTTTTGTTTGCCCCACCATCCTCTCCTTCTCCTCCAGCAGCAGCACTCTCTCCTTAGGGGGATTCTTAAGGTATCTTTAGCCACAGGAATCATCTCATGGCACCTCTAGGGGTGGAACCCTCTCTGAGGGTTCCTTGCCTTTCAAACCCCTACAGGGTGGTAATTTCTCTGGAATAGAGATTGCAAATGGCCAAAACCAAACTAACACAGTTGCACAAGCATAACACTATCCTGGCTGCACAACATTAAACTGAGTATTAAATTGCCTTACAAAATACTTATCAACTCCACCCTGAATAGTGCATGACAGCCATACATGAGCATGGTCAGAAAGAACCATTACCTTAATTTCACAACCCACAACCCAAGAGATATTATCCTGATTTACAAGAAAAAGGTCCAGTCTGTAGAAGGAATGGTGTGTGTGTGTGTGATAAAATGTATAACTACACTCTATAGGGCTATAGGGCGTAACAGATGCCAAGGGTCTGTAAGGCCAAGGAGATCTAGAGGTCCTGGAGGCCCCATTCAGTGGGTGAAAGGCCTTTCTTGGGAAGGTGTGACCTATCTAAATCAGATTGAAAGACTATGTTCCAGTCACCTCCAGTGATGATGGGAATATGTGTATATGGAGCTAACAGAGTAGCTAAGACTGTAAAGAATGTAGGGCCATATATCGAGTCCAAGAGCACTTTGTGAAGACCTAAACTACCAAGAAGGAAAATGTACTACGTCTCTATGTCCCAAAGTTCTGAAATAACTGCCCTCTCCTCTGTCTCCTCCTTTCAGCCGGCCCTGCCCTCGAGCACCCAGGGACCATAGGGGCTCCGAGCCGCCAGCGGGCGGGCGGCAACCGTGCAGCCGAGGAGGGAACCAGGAGGCCGGGAGAGACAGCCAGAAAGCTGGCCCTGCCCTCAAGCACCCAGGGACCGTAGGGGCTCCGAGCCGCCAGTGGGCGGGCAGTGACCATGCAGCCGAGGAGGGAACCAGGAGGCCGGGAGAGACAGCCAGAAAGCCAGCCCTGCCCTCGAGCACCCAGGGACCGTAGGGACTCCGAGCCACCAGCGGGCGGGTGGCGACCGCACAGCCGAGGAGGGAACCAGGAGGCCAGGAGAGACAGCCAGAAAGGTACGGGAGAGCCGCAGCCAATCGGAAGGCGACCACTAGCTGGGCCTTGCTTCCGATTGGTGCGCCTTCCCCATTGACTTTTGCTTTGCTTGCACCTCCAAAACTGGCCGGGATTACTGCTCTTTTATTGTAAAATTCTCCAAAAAGAGCTGTTTTTACCTTTTATTATTGTATAACTTTGTGAAATGCCTTCTTGCTTGCTGATTCTGTGATTACAGTCCTTTGGTGGGACTTGTGCTGGGCTAGACGCACAGGCGCCTAACCCCCCCCAGTCTTTGTTGTGCAAATCTTTTTAGCACCATTTGCAGAATCCTTTGATTGCTGCAATTCTAGTGCTTTTTCTGACTGCCCTCTCCTTTGTCTCCTCCTTTCAGCCGGCCCTGCCCTCGAGCACCCAGGGACCGTAGGGGCTCTGAGCTGCCAGCGGGCGGGCGGCAACCGCGCAGCCGAGGAGGGAACCAGGAGGCCGGGAGAGACAGCCAAAAAGGTGCGGAGAGCCGCAAAATTTTGCCCACCCTCCCCCTCCTGGGTGTTTCTTTTATACACAGTTTCCTTCCGAATCCTTATCCCCACCCATAGCTAACTACTAGCCAATTCCAGCCCTTTCTTCACACCACCTTTAATATCTTTAACCTAGCTACCCTCCACCATGCTGCTGTTCCTCTTAATGCTCTCCTCTCACTTTCCTCGTATCCCGAGGAGGAGACTGAAGCAGCCCACGCCCTGGTGTCTAGGGCAGCTACTCAAGCTTGCCCCCCTCTACTATCCCCAATGGATATCCTTCAATTCCTCAAAGATATATCACCGCTTCTGCACTATAATCCCTGGAGTATCCCACAAAAAGGCTCACAATCAGTTCTGTACTCCACAAGCCCCCTGCTCCACTATTGGCACTATAATGACCCCCTATACCTGTCCATTAAGCTGGTACTTTTTGACAATATTTATATTCATACAGCAAGATCAACATCCTCTATACACTGGATCCCAAGCAAGAAGAGAAGATCCTCTGACTACTCCCTACTTCTATCACTTGGTGCCCTCCTTAAATTAATTTTCTTTCTGCTGATCTGTGTTGGCACTGTTTAAATCAATCCTGGACCCATAGGAAGCTCTATCTCCCCAGCTGAATTAGCCTCCATAAAAGGCCTAAGCTTTCTTCATATCAATGTCTGCAGCCTCCTAAAAAAGTTCTCACTAATACAGGCCTGGGTTGCTCATACCCTACCTGACTTTCTTGTAATCTCCGAATCATGGCTCAAACCTGCAACAAATGACAGTGAAATAAATCTTCCTAACTATCAGCTCTTCAGATCTGACCGTCCATCCAGGGACGGTGGGTAGCTCATCTATGTTAAAGCAAATATCTCTGCATCCTGCCTCAATATTACATCACAGCCAAAGGAATTGAATGTTTATCACTGAAATATCACTTCCAACATGTCATCTTTTCAATTGATTGGCTGCTATAGGCCCCCCTCAGCAGGCCTCAAGCTCCTATCCTACCTGGGTTTTATACTTAAACTAGGCCCTGAAGACACCATTATTTTAGGTGACCTGAATTTAAATTGGTTAGCCAATGCATCTGCACCCCTAGTATCCTTTTGTGATCCTTATGGATTCACTCAATTAATCAAAGAACCAACAAGGATTAATCCAAAGAACAAAATCAACAGCACACTACTGGACATTATGTTGGTTAACAAGCCTCATCTGTATTCTCACGCTGGAGTGCTATTCAGTGATATAAGCGATCACTGTCCCATAGCTGGCATAAGATCAACAATCAAGCCACCCAACCCCGTAAAATTTCTCCCAAGAAGGTCAAAAAAGAACTTTAATATTACAGGATATCTTCATGATCTGTGCCACACCACGCATTGGCAAGAATTCTATCTCACAGCTTCAATGGAGACAGCTCTACAGGTCTTAAACGATATTATCATAAATGCCCTCAATATACATGCACCTCTCACCAGTGTCAGAACCAAGCTCAAATCTTGTCGCTGGTTCTCTGCTGACCTTAAATCTGCACTGCTTGCCAGAGATAAGCTCTGGAAAAGGGCAAGAAAGACCAAGGATCCAAATGACTGGCTTCAGTTCAGAAAAGCCAGAAACTCCTGCACAAAACAAGTGAGAAATGCCAAGGCTGCCTTCTACGCAGCTGAATTGGATGCCTCCTACCATAACCCTTCCAGATTCTGGGGTACCATAAAGGGGATCCTAGGTCAAGTCTCTACCCCTGTCTTACCACCCGAAGTGCACCTAAATAGTGTGGAAATCACTAATAAGCAAGAAATCTTGACTGCCTTCAATAATCATTTCACCACAGCTGGCCTAGCTTTCGATTCTCACCTGCAAATCTACTGAGGTCATCACTAAACTTCCAATCTACTGAGGG
This sequence comes from Neoceratodus forsteri, assembly GCA_016271365.2. Lineage (NCBI taxonomy): Eukaryota > Metazoa > Chordata > Ceratodontiformes > Ceratodontidae > Neoceratodus > Neoceratodus forsteri. Next base: position 1,753,410,922 of record CM057455.1, on the reverse strand, counting down.
ACAAAGGCTGCTTCCCATTCTCCTTTAAACCAATACTCTTAAAAGAAGTAGAGGACCTACTATTCCAATTAGATACAACTAAAAGTGCAGGTGCAGACTCTCTGGACCCCTACTTTCTAAAAGTAGCATTGCACGCCTTAGCTGCCCCCCTAACTCACCTTTTCAATTTGTCCCTAGCCACTGGTTCTATTCCCTCAATATGGAAGACAGACCAAGTGTTTCCCCTACTTAAGGCAGGTGATCCCATGGACCTCAACAATTATAGGCCCATATCCATCTTACCAGTACTGTCCAAAATGCTTGAAAAGTTAGTGAACATCCAGTTAAGTGCCTACCTTGATACCAATAATCTCCCTAACCCAGCTCAATCTGGGTTTAGATCCATGCACAGCACCATCTCTGCCCTAGCAAAAGTTACAAATGACTGGCAGACTGACTTAGACAAAAAGAATAACATCTGTGCTGTGTTTCTGGATCTAAGCAAAGCCTTTGATACTGTGGACCACGAACTACTAATCTCCTCTCTGCATTCCATAGGCCTTGACTCAATCTCTCTTAAATGGTTCAGATGCTATCTCTCTGGAAGAATACAGCAGGTAAAAAATGAAGGAGACCTATCTAGCTCTAAACCACTCCTAAGAGGTGTACCACAAGGTTCCATCTTGGGCCCCATCCTCTTTGCCATTTACATCAACAATATTGACTCTACTCTCTCACAATCTAATATTCACCTCTTTGCAGATGATACTGTCCTATATGTCAGTAATCCTTCACCATCAAAGGCCTGTGATCTTTTACAGTCTGAGTTCTCCTCCTACAGCACAAATTACTAGAAAAGAAACTACTATTAAATGCCAAGAAAATGAAAGCTATGTTCTTTGCCACCAGAACCTCTCTTCCACTATCCCATCATTCACCCCCAATTATCTACCATCCTTGGTGAAAATCTGGAATATGTGGACAAATTCAAATATCTTGGAGTCTGGATTGACAATAAACTTGACGATACTAGCCACATCGAAGAGCTCCTGAAAAAGCTCAGACAGAGACTTGGCCTATTTTATAGGATCAAACACTACCTGACCAGAGACTCCAAACAAAGTTTAATCCTGGCATCATTCCTATCCCTCATTGATTACGCTGACTTCCTATATGGTCACTGTTCCCTCTCCCATTTAAATAAATTGGACACCTTATATCATAGAGCTCTCAGATTCATTACAGATCTTCCCTTCAGCACCCACCATTGCTCTCTCTATAATGCAGTGGGTTGGACATCCCTACACCATAGAAGAAACAAAAATGCTGCTGTATGGATCTTCAAAGCTCTGACAAAAAAACTCCCATCCTACATTTCAGATTGTTTCACCCAGATCATATCCAGGCCTTATGCCCTAAGGAACAACAATCTCATCATACTGAAGATTCCTACTACTTGCACCCGGTATGGAAGGGCTGCAATCAGCTATTCCCTAGCACTTATCTGGAATTCTCTTCAAAAGACCTTGAAATTGGACTCCCTCATTCCATTAACATCCTTCAAAAAGCTGTACACTAGTCTCTTCCCAGAATCATGCAATTGCTTCAATAAGGCCTAGTCCTCACACCCCCTTTTCTCCCCTACCCCTTTTACTGCCCTTATTTTGCTTTCACCTTCTCCCACCTACTCATACATAAATGATCCCCAATGTCCCATCAGCTCAGCTTTATTCCTCCAGTACTGTTTGTTTCTTTCGTTCTTAGTATAACCAAGATCCAATGTCAAATTGCCATGTACATATGTAGATATTTGTATATCTGTTTTCATTTACAAAATGTTTGTATTTGTATTTTATCTGTACCTTGTTTTTTCTGTAAAACTATAACTTTATATTGTTAAGACCAATCAGGTCCATCTTGTAAATGAGCTATGCTCAATGATGCTCGCCTGAATAAATAAAGATTTTGATTGATTGATTGATTGATTGATTGAAGTTGAAATGGAAGCCACCTAGCAAGGAGAATGCAAACTCACCTCTGCTTGGAACTACTGCCAGCACCATAGACCTGACCACCTGGGTCCCATCTGAGGTAAGTGATTTGGTCCCTCTTTAAGTGAGATTCCTGTAAATAAGCAATGTCAGTGCTCATCTGTTTTAGGTGCTTTAAAACTGTGTACTGCTTTTTAACATCCTGAGCACCTTTGATATTCCACTTAACGAATACATAAAGGCTCCCCATGCATTAATCAACAAGAATAACTAAAGAAAGAACTAACCACTGCATAACCAATAACTAAAGATAAAAAGCAGCCCCCTTCCCCCCAACATGCAGATACCACAACACAACAATATACTGTAGAACAGAAAATCCAGAAGGAAAACAATTAAGGAAGAATAAAAAAGAACAACAATAACAACAGCAGTCCAATGAGCAGTAAATCACTGTCCCAGTGCCTAGGATCATTATTCCACACCCGTTCAGTCCATAGTCAGTCCCCACCAATGCTTTCACAACTAGTGAGCTCCCACTCCCCCATAGTATGAATAGGGATAATGTAATATCCCCTGAAAATTAGCAAAAAGAAAGGTAACTAATAGACAGCCAAAATTAAATCCCCAGCAATAATATTCAGAAAATAAAATCCTACAATTACAAGAAAACCATATAAAGGTAATAAGAAGCACTTACCAGGAAACAGTTAAAAGTAACAGAGCAAGCTAAACACAGTACCAAAAGGCTAGATCATGAGTAAGATTAGCCATACAAGTAACGAGGCCGTCCACCTGCATCCGAGAACAAATGGACCCCAGTCACCCCCCAAACTACAGCAGTTGACCCGGTACCCCACTGAACAGCCCCCATGGCAAAGCAACAGCCCAAAAACCAACATGCCATAGCAGAGATGTGATTCTAGACATATAGCATCAGAAAAGCAACATATTGCTTTTCACCCTCAAGGTTAAAGCTGATTTACTAAAGACGTGCACAAAGAAAGAAGCAGGAATGATGTCACAGTAGTTTACATTGATATGCACTGCCCAATTGTCTAATTCTTGTTCATGGTAAAATATTTGTACTGATGAGGTACTCACGATGATCTGTCCAATAAACAGCTCATTCCCACTTCAACCCTGGCTGGGGGCAGGCCATTACATGGCTTGCCCTTGTAGAGCATGTGGGACTGCTAAGGCTAACTGGGGGTGGATGCAGTAGACACACCACAATATTAGCACACACTAGATCTTCAATCATTCCCCTGGCTAGGGGAGACTCTGATTATTGCTGGTGCTAGCCACAGGTACATATACTGTTGAATCACACCATATCTGAGACAAGAATGTCAATCTGCCACAAGAACCGCCCAGTAAAACACAAACCCACCCACCATGGACCAAGAAATGGCCAGAATCCACCCATCCCTGAGCACTGGCAGGCAGCTCCACCACCCATACAGCCAACCCTCCCATGAAATATCATACTATTTTACACCAAGAACTCTATAGATCCTAAATTTGGTTATAGAGCATAACGCATTTCTCATTTTATATCTTTCCTCGTTATAACACAAGTGGATGTAACAGCTATAAAATATTCAAGCTTGAATGTTCAAACATCCCCAACAGCCAAAGAAGATGTGAAACAGGGGCGGTAGTCAAAAAATAACCAGAACTAGGGATAACAGTGCATATGTTTATTTGGGCTTCTGGAAAAGATCGGGAAAGAGAGTTGGAAGTTCCATCTGAGCTTGCTGTGCAGAATGAAAGACTTTCTGTGCCCCATCACAAATAAGCTGCAGTTTGGCAGGATACGGTAGTCGAAATTTGATGTTAGTGGCTATCAGCTTGGCAGTCAAGAGGTGGTGATATGCAACTCTTTTCTGCCGGGTCTGAAAGGCAAATTTTGGTAGATAGAAATACTTTGATCCTCCATACAATCTTCTCCAACTTTCTCACTTGTGTTAGAATATGCTGTCAGTCCAAAAAATTCAACAGCTTGAAAATCAATGATTGAGACTTGTCTCCATCTTCAGGCATACTGTAGGTCGGAGGATTTGGTGAGCCCATTCTGTAATATATTGGGGTCTGTTAGGCGAGGGACCAGCTACTTTTTCACACAGGCGCTAAGTAAAAGCAATCATATCTTTCCCTTCACTTCATTTGGGTAAGCCTAGAATTACCAAATTGTTTTGCCAGCTGTGCCCTTCCTGATCATCTAGGGGCTCCAACTCCTTCATTGCAAGTTTTTGCCTTGCAGCAATCAGATCAGGGTCAGTTTTGTTATGCCAATCTTCTACTGAACTAAGGTTGGCTTCAACTTCCCCCTACAGGACGAGTAAGCTCAATAAGAGCCAGGCAGAGGACTTTCATGTTCTCGGAGTGGTGAAGGATAAAATCGTGTATTATACAACATGGTAAATTGAATTAGCCAAATCCCACAACCTGATTGGTTGGCTGGTACCTTTCCCAGCATTGTAAATCCTCCAGTGTACCCACTGGAAAAAGTACCAGCCAACTTTATCTCGTGACAATCAGTGTATCACTAGGATGTTTTCACTTCAAAGGAACCCACCATCATTTTTTCTGTCGCCGCTTCACTAAGACACGGCGGTAAATTTAAATAAAAATGACATCCTCCTTCGAACTGTATGGACCTCAGTAAGTTACAAAATATACATAAAAAAACAACATTTGCCATTGTATAATAGCAATTTATCCTTCCAGGGTGTGGGTATCCTGGAAGACTTAACACGACTGGTGTGGTAAATCCTCCAGTATACCCACACTCTGGAGGGATAAATTGCTTAAGCGGCACTTACTCTTGGAGAAACCTCACCACTGTGAGTAAACCAGTATCTGGAGTTCTGGAATTGGCTGGGGTAGGATCTTGCTTCTGACGTTTCAGTCCACAGTCTTTCTCCAGGGTTGGTGGTGGTGTATGATGCACCTGCTGTGTCTCAGCAGTAGTGTCCATTTGGGGATCCATAATGCACACTAGCCAAAAGCCCGACAATAAATAAAGCAACCACCACCAAAAATTGAAGGAAAAAAAACACGGGGAGAAACTTTGTTAGCGAAGAAAAAATGAAAAAAGTGGAGCTACACTGAAGAGCTGATGTTACCCTTGGTGCAACACAAGACTCTCCAACATATTTTTTTCTGTTGGTGAATGAGCTAGGACATTTTTTTCATCTCTGCAGTTTGGGAAACCTCTGAAATTGTAGAGACATGCTCCATGCACTGATCCACTACTTCCAGGACCTACTCGCCTTTGGCGAATTTTTTCCCCATTCCCGTAAGCAGTGGCTCAGCCTTTCTCCCACTGCTAATGGCTGACTGGTGACCTGGGCAAAATTGTCAGGTGTTTTACTTTGGCTGTGGCTCAGAGGGTGATGGTGCAGCAAGCCTTGTACCCCTTCTGCCCCTACCCTTGTAGTACTCTCTCTGAGGCTGACACTGATAGCCAGCATTGGGTCTGGGGTAGTAACCCCTGCCCTCCCTTTCCATAAGGTCTGTAGGTCTTCAGCATAGCTCCACTTATCAGTCGAGCTCTTGTAAGGGGTTCTGTACTCATCCACTTTTTTCATGTATGTCTCTGTCACCAGATAAAGAATTTCCCTCAAAGGGGAAGTCAATGGCTTTTGCCTGTGTATCCCCTGTGAGAACTGTGGCCCTTAGCTAAGCAAATCCCCTCAGTGACACTGCATGTACCAAGACTGTTGATGCTGAGTGATTGGTACAGTATATACAGCCATGTGGAACTGATATTTTGTGGTATCCAGGGTGAACTTTGCTGCTGCTGGTGGAACCTGTGTCACCTCATTATCCACTTTGTGACTCAGTGCCAGCACTGCATTCCACAGTGCTTTGTGGTACTGAACTGTGTAGGTCAAATAAGTTGCCTGTCTTAAAATCAGATAAGCTGTTTCATACATTTTTTTAGCCATGGAATCCTTTTCAAGGGGTTATGGAGGAGAGAGAGAGAGAGAGAGAGAGAGAGAGGGAGGGTGGGAGAGAGAGAGAGAGAGAGAGATAGAGAGAAAGAGAGGAGAAGAGACCTTTGCTTTCTCACAGACAGCTTCCTGTGCCACTCCTTCATTATCAGGATGGGCATACAGGAATTCTACCCCTTGTCTGTCCACCTCATACTTTTTCTCAGTTTTATTTATTGATGCCAGCTGCTGAATTTGGTGTTAACATTATTTTTGAAGTGGCTTTCTTAAGGGTCATGTGTATGGGGACAAATAGCCCCATTGTAGAGGCTAGTCCTTTCATGCCCATAAATTCTATTTCCTCCTTAACCTCCTCTGTTTCATGAGAGGGGATGTTAAGGGTGTCAACAATTTGTTTATTGAAAGAGGAGTAAGAGGTATAGTCCTCAGTTTCCCTTCCAATGCAGGCTGTTGTTTTGGAACTGAAACCTGGTGAGGGGGCAGGCACTTTAAAAAAATTTCTCGTGGCCTGAATGGCCTTGAAAAACTGCCACATCTGCCACATCTTTGACACCTCCTCTGTCAAGGGCATTTGTCTCGGACCAACTACCTGCTTGTTTTTTTTTCCTTTGCAGAAGGAGTGGCAGGGATACGCTTTTCTTTTTGTGTTTTTCTTGGCAGGCACAGGTTCCAGTACCTGCTCGGAGGCCCTTTTATTTGTATTTTTGCCATCACTGGAGTCAGGGTTCCCTCTCTTGGACACCCTGCTGTCTTTAGCATCTTTTCCATGCTTTTCTGATGGCTGAGCAGTTTTATCTTTCTTGTCTGTCCCCTTTGACTGGGACTGCTGCTTATGAGTTGAAGAACCCTCTGAAGCGTGCTTGCCACCATCATTGGGAGCATCCTCTGATCCTTTTTTGTACTTTTTTGACATAGAGATAGACTGAGAATCCATTAATTCTTCTGTTTTTAAAGACCTTTGCTTTTGGGTTTTGGGGAAAAACATTCGGCAAAGTACACAATTTGTAAAATTGTGATCTGGGCTCAGGCTTATGTTGTGATCTGGGCTCAGGCTTTCACGTTCTACTAACACTTTTTCAAGATGTACATCTTGAAAAAGCATTGGTAGAATGTGAAATGTTGATGTTTTTATTGGCTGTTTTTGTACAATGGTGAAATTTTTGCTGCTAATGGAATGAAGTATTTATTCAAAATAGATGTATATTTTTCACTTGATTTTAACTGATTATAGTCTCTTTCTATGTTGTCGGACTGTTTTTCATTTTATTTGTACTGCTTTTTGTCTTGGCACCAGAGGTTATAGTAGCCACCTACTTTTTTCTCTTCTCAAATATTTACTTTTATGCAAACTCGAACTCTAACAAGTGACATCATGCTGAAACCGAGGTTGCCTGTTTTAACTTTCTTCCCTGACATGCTGCCACTCTGTTGGTTTTGTTACAGATCATGCTAATAGGGGTAAAAGTTGATTATTTTAACACTGCTTTGTAAAATATTTATTACAGAAAGCTCTTTTGCATGAAGAATGGACTACTTTTCAGGTTTATGTGTTTGAGTAGCCCCCCTCTCCCAGTGTATTGAGTGGCATGCCATTGGTGCGCTTAACCTATGTTTATTTATTTTATTTTATTTATTTTAGTTTTTGTTGACCAGGTAAGTGCACTAGACAAATCCTTCCTATTTTCAGGCATGACCTGGGGGTGGGGAATAGAGATGAATGCCAACAGACCTTGAATAAGATTAAGCTGTTGGTGGTATTTTTAGTAAATGAGGGTAATTTGGCCAGGATACCGGGGAAATTCCCCTCCTGCATTGCTAACAGTAGGGGGGAGCTGTTGGTGCTAGTCTGCAGAATGGCAGACAGTGTTCAACCTTCCATGGAGATGGACGTTATGCCTGATGCTGGAACGGAGATGGACGTTATGCTAGATGCTGGAATGGAAATCACTAGTGCTCAGCCTGTGTCAGCTTTGCCTCAGGATGTAGCTATCACTAGTATCGTACCTTCAGAGCCTCTTAGAGATGTGTGCGGTTTGAACCGTGCAGAGGGAGCCATTGCTGTGAAGTTTCCTGCACAGTCGCCCCTAGGAGAGCAGTCTCCAGCTGAAGTTTCAGCACAGGCTCTTCCCTCTGATACAACGCACAGGGCTGGTGGCATTTCTACGAAGGATCCACCTGCTTTGACAGTGGCTTGCCAGTCTCACTGTTCTAATGCTGCTACAGAGATGACTCATCCATCAGATGCCTCCCATGCTGGAACGCGGAAGTCAAGACCTGCTGATGGCTCTTACCCTTCTGTCGACTTGATTAAGGACTTGGCTTTGACAGACACTGGTTGGATTTTTCAGGATGGTCGTTGGTTGCCAGATTTTGAATTGGTGACTTTTACACTAGACATGCCTCTGGATTCTGGAGTTTCTGCACGTTCATCGGGTATAGTGCCTTTGGACTCCCGACCTTCAGGTGACAGTATAAAACCTTTAGCTCCTTCTGATATGGCTGCTATTGAAGGGGAAGGGACTGAGTTGCCACACGCTTCCTCCCCTCCTTCCCCTCGCTGTGAACAATTTCATACTGGCACCCCGTTTTTCTGATCTTTTCAGAAATAATATGGTTGAACAGGCCCCCAGGCATAACACCGTTTGCTTACGGTATAGAGGGGGTCTCCAGGAACACCCTGACCATTTCTATGTTGCTCGGAGGTTACTTAAATATTCCATGAACTTCCAGGCCTCTGATATATATATGCTCTCATAAACATCAGAGGGGAGGACACCTTTGAAGTTAGCTTTCGATTGTTTGCTGGCCTTGACAAGTTTTGGCTGAAGTATGACACTCTGAAAACCACTCTCCTATGGAATCCATTTTAGGCTATTCCCATTGCCAAACCTTTGTTTAAAACCATAAATATTATGTTCAGAAACAAAGGTGTTAATGTGGGGGATATACTTTATTGGTTGGAGAGTAAGTGTTGTGTTGGGCCCCCCTGAACCTATCATTGATGGGGAGGGAATTTGGACTGGGAGTTGGAAATTTAAGATTAAGTTGCACATTGTGGGGGAGACTGTACAGCATATTCCTAATAGTTTTTTGGGGGGGAAAGACAGAGTGGTGTGTTTTTACCCTGGCCAGCCCAAGGCCTGCTACAAATGTGGTAGTACCTGCCATTTGAGCAGTGCATGTGATAAGATTAAATGTGCACTTTGCTGGGAGTTGGACCATGACAGTGGAACCTGCCGCAATGTTTTCCGCTGTAACTTATGTGATGCACAAGGCCACATCTACCATCAGTGTCCTTATGCAGGACAAAACAATCAAGGGGGTCTTGATAAAGAAACTCTGATTTCCGAAGCCCAAGACAGGTTCAAGCCAAGTCTTAGGGTGCCGACTCTTTTGACCCAGACCCTTCCACTGCGGCCCCTCCTGGTGCTCCTGAACCTCAGCCCTCTGATTCACCTCCCAGCTCTGATGCGCCTAGTGCTCAACAGCCTTCTGTGGCTTCAGAGCATTCCCAGTCCACTGCATCTGCTTTACCCCACCTCCCCCGGACTCCGAGTTTCAGAAACCTCACCCTAAATGGGTTACGAGGTCCCGTACTAAGAAACTTGTCCAGGCTGCTACTCCTTCCACATCTAACTCCTTTCAGGTATTACAGGATCAGGATGGGGACTCAGAGTCTGATGTTTCTGTTAAATCTGGGGCTTTGTCTGGTGTGGAATGTGATGATGAAGGAGGTCCTGACCTATTGGAGTCTAAAAAAAAATCAGGCTGTAAGCGAAAAAGAACAAACTCTAATCCATTCCTCTGGCTTCTTTGACTATTATTTCTTTAAATACTTGTAGCACTAAAATTCATAGGAATCATAGGAATCATAGGAAGGATACTGAGCCAAATGGACTTTCGTCCTATATGCTCACCATTTCTCCTAATTTCTAATCTGATTCATATGCCTGTCCCATTTAGATTTAAACTCAGTAATTGACTGACTAGTCACAACCTCCAATGGTAATCTGTTCCAATCGTACACTATCCTTTGATTAAACCACTGTGTACTTCGTACTTTCTTCCACTTTGATGTTGTTAGCTGCATTGGGTGAGACCTTGTATTATACATACTATTATTTAATTCTAGACCAGTGATATCCTAAAGATCATCACTTTGCCAAACCTTGTACACTAAGCACATATCGCCTTGTTTTCTTCAGCTCCTCAAAGTATACATATTCAACTCTATCAATCTGGTTTAATAATTTTTCCTACCATATTGTGGATAGCTTTTTGTTGCTCTTTCTGAACCCGCTCCAACAACATTGAGTCCTGTTTTTAAAGGTGACCACACCTGTGCTCCATACTCCATGACAGGCCTCACAAAGAAATATACAGAGGCATAATAACAGTCCTACTTCTGGATGACATATGCCTCAGTATACAATTAAAATTCTATTTCCTTTTGGGCTATATTTTGACAGTGTGGTGAGAAGGACATATCACTGGATACTGTTATGCCCAGATCTCTTTCCTCAGCTGTCATTTTTAGTGGTATTACCTAACATATAAGATAATTTAGGATTTCTGTTGCCCAGATGCATAACGAAACATTTATCTTTATTTAGTGTCAATTTGAATTTATTTGACCATATGTCGATATTATCAATTGTGTCTTGTAGATTTGATGTATTTAGTCTAATATTTACTTCGGCACCAATCCTACAATCATCAGCAAACTTTTGTATCCATACAGATTTTTGTTTTATTTGAAGTGATGATACATAAAGATTAAATAAACAAGGGCCCAGGACCGATCCCTGGGGCACCCCACTAGTCACACCGAAACTATCGGACTGTTCCCCTCTAATGCTCACACATTGATTTCTATCGTGTAACCAGTTTTGAACCCAGTTTATAATATAAGGGTTTATAATCAGATTTCTCATTTGTTGTAATAATTCAGGGTGAGGGAGCTTGTCAAAGGCCTTCGAGAAATCTAGAAACAGCACATCAACAGGGATTTCCTTATCCAATCTATCTATAACATGGTTATAGAAGGCCAACATATTCGTCTGACACGACCTACCCTTAACAAAACCATGCTGAAATTTATCTGTGAGATGATTTGTTTCTAAATATTCATTTATTCTATCCTTTAATACTCCTTCCAAAATCTTAGAAGGTAGTAGTAAGACTAATAGGTCTATAGTTTGCAGGATCCATCTTGTTTCCCTTTTTATAAATTGGGACAACAATCGCTGATCTCCAGCAATCAATCACCTCACCTGTATCCAATGACTTCTGGAAAATGTATGTTAATGGGAGCTATTGTCTCTGCCAACTCCTTAAGTACTCTTGGGTGAGAAACCCATCAGGACCAGGGATTTAGTAGGATCATAGTCAATCGTTCTTTAATTTCTGTATGAGTTATTAATATTCTTTCTTTTGATCTAGATCACATCTTATAATAGGATATGAAACTTTATCTTTAGTGAAAACAGTTGAAAAATATTTGTTTGCAATATCTGCCATTTCTTTGTTATCTGATGTAATGTCACCATTTATTTTCCTTAATGGACCTATAGTATTTAAATTCCCTTTTACATTATTAATGTAAGCATAGAAGGCCTTAGGATTTCCTTCCACCCTATTAACCAGGTTTAATTCATAGTCAATTTTAGCCTTCCTAATTTGTTTTTTGATATAGTTTGTTAATTGTGTATACTGGTTTCTAATTTTGTTTGATCTATTTGTTTTCCACTTTTTATAAAGTTTGTGTTTCTTGTTTACTAATGATCTAATGTTATGATTCCACCACTGTACTTTTTTATTTCTCCCAGTATACTTTTGTTTTGTGGGAATATAATATAAAATTCTAGGAAGTGTTTAGGGCTTTTGCATTTTTGCAAATCACAAACTGCAGACATTCTGTTTTTGCAAGATACCCGATTTACTTCCTTATTTGATGTTACCCAAACTAAAAAATTATGGGTTCATGGGCCTTCATTTTGGTCCTACGGTTCTGATGTTGCAGATGGGGTCGGGTACTCTTTTACTATACTCATGTACAGGTCCTTCGGCTGGTGGATCTCATCCCAGGTAGGGTACTGCTCCTGGACTGTTTTTGTAAGGGATATCCCCATCGCCTTATAAACATTTATGCTCCTCAAGTTAAATCGGCCAGGATTGACCTTGTCCACGATATTGAGCAATATCTTTTCTCCCCTAGATGTATAATATGGGGAGGTGATTTTAATTGTGGCCTGGATTTGAAATTTAGGAATCAGGTACAACAAAAGGTGTACTGTCACTCCCATGCTCTTCACAAACTCATTGTTAAAGTCTCATTATTAGATACGTATAGGGCTGTCCATTCTGACCCTGGGCCTACTTATAGATGCAGCAGTTTTGCCACCAGTATTGATTTTATTTTTTCTTCCCATCATTTATTACCTGTTAACTTTGGTCTGACCCCTTGTGAGTTTTCTAATCACGTTATTGACAGTTTGTTTTATTCTTTCTCATATTCCACCTCGCTTTCCTGCCATGCCTACCAGATGGAAGCTGAACCCTGTTTTGCTTACTCAGGTTCAGTTTCAGACTGCTCTTTTACAAACGTTTGAATGACAGCAGTCTGTGGCTGGGCTGTATGATTCCTAGGGAGATTGGTGGGCACCCACTAAACTTGAATTTCAGCAATTTTCCACTATATTTGATAGAACCACCCAGTCTGAGGAGTATATTGCTTATTTGCGTCATAGGGCTCAGTTTTATAAATTGCTGTCCCTCCCCACTTCTATGGATATTCATATCTGGGAACAAATTTCTTTGCTTAAAATTAAAATGAGACAATTTCACTATAGGAAAGCTTGTCGTATACATGATAATTTGTCTTATGGTCTAAAGTCCTCTCCTGTCTCAGACCCTTTATCAGCCTGTAAACAGGCCTTAGAAAATGGTCAAGAAAATCCCCAGGCTCTGATTAGCTGATAGCCCTGGCAAGGTGGGCATCTAGCAGACAACAGAGCCCAGGCATTAAAAGTGCCAGCTTGCCACAAACCACATCTCAGAGATCAGTATGCAAATAGAATGTTTATTTTGAAATGCTGCCTTCTTTTTTTTGCTGCTTAGCGGGCGAGTTTGCAGCCTTCGCTCTCCCCCCCACTCAGGACTATGTCATGAAGTGAATAAAGAGATCGCACAGTACAAATAAGTAAAGGAGCTAAAACCAACAGTCACAGCGATCGCTTGTACTCGATGTGAAACATGGAAGGCATCAACACACAACCGCGTCTTTGACTTTCACTTCAGAAAGCCAGCATGCCAAATGCGGATCCCAGGGCTCCCAAATCACAAACAACTGCCACAAGCATGACAGCACACAGAAAAACAAGAACACTGCACATGTAGACCTGCCAAATACTGTTAATTTTTGACACACTTCTCCCGCAGTGAAGAAGAAAAGAAACGCTCCCTTTTTAAATTACTAGAGCTAGCAGGTCACATCGCGTGCTCTGCGCCACTCGAAGAGAACAGTTCTGTAAACTATGTAAGTAGTCACACCCACCACACTCTCACTATGCAAAACATGATTTTTTTTTTAACAAAATAAAGTCCCGCTAACATTTTTAAAATCATTTCCCCTGTACCTTCAGTTTTCCCTGCTCAACCAATCGCAGTGCCATTCTCAGCCTGCTGCCTGCATTCAGAGGGGTAAGAAAATACGAATCAGCCTGATTAATGGGTTACAGCACAGTCTCACTAACGAACAAAAAAAAAACCAAAAACTGTAACACGAGTGACCGGGTGAATGGTTCAAGACCAAGGAGGATTGCAATTCCCCAAAGTAATCCTGATCTTGCTCCCACCCCGTAATTCAAAAACAACCTTTCACCTTTTCATCAGGCAGTTACTAAATTGTCTCCTTGTTGTCCAGCCGCCTGCCCACTGTACAAGAAGCTGCCTGCGACCCTCCATTTACGGCACGAAAATGCAGACACTAGCAAATCTCCGAAGAGGACAAGCACAAAAGGATAAGAAAAGGGCTTTTTTTTTTTTTTATAAATATTTAGTGCAACTTTGTGGGCCCGATGGAGAAGGATGTGCGTGTTGGAGTGGTGATTGAGCTGTAAAGCAGCTCAAAAGAAACGAGCACAGAAAGTTAAATTTACAGTGGCTCTGTTGTGTTGAAGATTGATAGGAGAGAGAGAGAGAGAGAAGGGGCTGAGGCAATTTGCACTGCAGAGACCTGGAGTAGCCTGACTGGATGCTGAAGTCAAAGCAAGTGAAGTTCATAGCTAATAAATAAATACATTAAAAATGCATCATATGCAGGTGGAGGAACTATTTTATTACAGAACTTATTTGAAATCAGTATTTTGTTAAGAATGATTTTTATACTTTTTTTTTTTTAGTGACCATTTTCTAAGCACAATAATACCCTCCAGGGTGGGCAGTATTGGGCTACACCGGACCTTCCAGTGGCTATAAGGCCCTCCGCCTGCGGTGTTGGGCCTCATTACACCCCTGGGAGGTCCGGTATAGCCCAATACCACCCACCCTGTCAGGTATTATTGCTTACTTAGAGAAGAAGCTTATGGATGGTCTTTATGATTCTGCTGGTATTCTAAAGTCCACTGATGCTGACATGTTACAAATAGTTCAGAGATTTCTTCAGGACCAACATGGGCAGGCCTTTTAACTGACAGGTGTTTGGGATGAGCTTTTCTCTTTTTTGGCCCCTGAGCTAACTCCTTCTCAATCACAGGAATTAGATTTACCCATCTCCCTGGCTGATATCAGGTTGGAAATCACCCGTTTGAAAATGGGGATTTGCCCTGCGCCGGATGGCCTTATAAATGAATTTTATTAATTTTTTGTCGATGATTTTAGTGTTATTCTGACTCACGTTTATAACAAAATACTAACCACTAATACTCTACCTTCAGGTTTCTCCAATGTTTTGACAATTTTTTTGTTTAAGAAAGGGGACAAACATATCATTGGTAATTGGAGGCTGATTAGTCTATTAAATACAGACTATACAATTTTTTCTGCCATTTTATGCCACAGACATCAGACAGTTGCTACGACTCTCAATCATCCTGTGCAAACTTGTTCAATTCCCGGTCGCAACATACAACAACATTTAACAATACTGAGGAATGTCTGTGAATGTCTCTGAATGTAGTCATCTGTGGAAACTTATGGAGTATTTAATTTCACTAGATCAAGCTAAGGCTTTTGACAAGGTTTCCCATGATTTTTTATTTCAAGTTCTTCAACATTATGGCTTTTCCATAAAACTTAGAGCTTGGGTTCATCTTTTATATGACAATGCTAGAAATTTTCCTTTGGTTAACGGTCTAATGGGGGCTGGTATAGCATTTTGTAGGGGAGTATGCTGGGGTGCCCAATTAACCCTTTGTTATACACTTTTGTACTGGATCCTTTAATTCAGGAACTCCTTCGTCACAAGAATATCTTGGGTCTTACTCCAGCAATAGAGGTTCCTTCTCAGGTTTTAGCTGTTTATGTTGATGACATGTGTCTCCTGTTATGTAATAAGGCTTCTGGCCTTTTTGCTTTGAATACCTTGGCCCAGTTCAGCTCTATTTCTGGGACTATGGTGAACTATGGGAAAAGTGCCAGAATTTTTTTGGGGGAGAGGCCTTTTGAATCCTCCATTGGGAAGATTAATATTACCCTTGACCCTATTAAAATATTGGGGTGTTTCTTTGGTAATGGGGATTTGGCTGACCTTAACTGGAAACCACGTATTGAATTGGGCGAAAGCAAGGTACAGTTATGGAAATCCTGGACATTTTCAAAATGAAAACATATTATGATTATTAAGCAGTTTCTTTTACCTATGTTCTTGTATATTAGTTCTGTGTTTCCTTTGCCTAGACATTATGATACTCGTTTATCTAACATTTTTTTTCCAAATGCTGTGGGGAAGTCGATTGAACCCCGTCAAGCGGGATTTTACTTATTTGCAAATTAATGCGGGGGGCCTTAGCATGATAAATCCTTTGGTTTTTTATTTTTCTATTTTTATTAAATCTACTTTTAAGGAGCCTGCACAGTATCAGTCACATCCGTGGGACTTTTGGACGTTTTTTCTGATCCTGGATTTTTTGACCTGGTGGTCTACTGAGGCTTCCATTATTAAGTCTACGTCTGGCGCCCCTTCATTTATTTATTCAGTAGCAGCTAAATTACAACTGTGGAAACTTGCTCAACCTGTGGTGTACCGACTTTCCTGAAAAGCATTGTATACTGAGATAATGACTTTGCATTTTTTAGTGGTGGTTGATTTTCCAAGATGTTTCCCCTTCAAAGTGCATTTGGCCCTTCGGGTTCTTAATGAAAAAATGTGGGACGTCACATGGCTTAGCTGTCATAGGAGATTGGGGGTCAAGGGGAATTTAAAACATAAAGCTGTAACAGAAAGGCAATGTGTTCATATGGAATGTTTTGGCTTGGAAGAAACCATGGATTATTTTTTTCTTTCATGCCATTATGCCAAGTTATTTTGGTCTATTTTGCTTGCTAAGTGGGGATGGGGTGTTTCTTGCCATGTGTCTTATGAGTGCTTAGTACTTGGGGACTGTTCAGGTTTCTTTTCCTATTACTATCCTAGCATGCTCAATGTCATTTTTGCTTGCATTAAGTTTTACATGTGGCAGGCATGATGTCTCTTTTCATTGCAGCATACTTATACCTTACCTTCTGTTGTCCTACATCATACTAAATCTACTTTGCTGACTCAGAAAGATTTTGAATCCAGGTCTTTGCCAGCTCCACAGTTCCATGAATATTGGAAACATGTTTATTGGATTTGACTTTTCCTGAGACTTTGATGGAGACAGCCATGTTTCTTTTGTATTTTTGCTGTTTTATCTAAATTGGAGTGCTTCTTTGTTTTTCTTTTTTCAAGGCAAGTATTTTTTTCTTTCCCTTGTTTGCTTTTTGCTTTGTTTTGTGATGCTGTATTGATGTTTTTGTCTCTTGCAATAAATAATTCCCCTATTCTTTTCAATAAGTGTCATTGGTTCTTTAATATCCACCTGAACTACCACCAATCCAGGCAGATGGGACCTTGGTTTAACTCTTATCCAAAAGACGGCACCTCAGAAGTGCAGCACCCCTCTCATGCTGCAATACAGTGTCAGTACTGGGATATTAACCCAAGTGCCAGATGTGGGAACTGAACCCACAGCCCTCTGATCTCCCAGCCTCAGAGGCGAGTGTACTACCTACTGAGTCACTGACACTGCTTAAGTGGTTTCCTCATGTGGAGCACCTTAGCCCTTGTGGAAACCCATGTTCCTGTGTTGTTTGTTTTTACATATTTCCAAATATTCAGATTACACTTGTCATTAGAAAACCTCTTGGTAATTCCTCAGGGCAGACAAGAAGATAAAGGTCATAGAAGCAAAAGATCAGTCACACTCTATTTTAGTCATATATACAGAACTGTGCAATATACTGAAAAACAGATATGAGAGGTCCTGATAATACTGGCCAGACTTGATTCAGATTAAATTAGATAAGATGAACTGTCATTTACTGTAGAAAAATCTGTGTCAATACTTCAAATGTGATACATACAGACTAATGTACAGTAATACAAACTCCTGAATTACATTTATTATATGCTAGCTAAGCATATGTGAAGATGTCTTTATTCCCTAATTGATGCTTGATTTTAAGGATATTGACTGAAAAAAATTGTTCTGCAGTAGGAGCTGACCTAACTGTAAAAGGCCTTCTTTGCCCTGCCATCAGTTATTTTGTATAGTTTTCTCTTCTTCTTCTTTGGAATTAGGATTAAGTTATAAGGGTTGGCTTAACGCTAACAGGGGTCTGTATTTAAGGAGTCTGCAGAGCTGCTTGTATATTCTTAGTGATGTTTAACTTGGAGTGGGAAGCAGCTTTTTGGGTACCCACTGAAGGTGTACATGTAGCAGACTCTTGGGGAGGACATGCTCCTTTTTACATAACTTTCTCCAGTTTCCATTCATTGTAGCATATAATCAGTTGTGACTTGTGTGAAGGACTCATTGCCCCAGTATAAATATGTACTGCCTTCTAAGGCAGGGTTACATAATGTAAAGTCCAGTAACCTAAGTCCACCTAGCTGTTTGAGTTCTTTCAGTTTTATGTATAATCTCCTTGGAGTCTTATTTGCTCATATAAATGTGGCTACTGCAATGCCAGTGACCCGGGTTTGGGAACAGACCCGGGTCGCTGGAGGGCCGGCCGGGGGAGAAGGATTGAGCATCCTACAGACAGCTCTCCTTCTCCAGGGGGAGGGTGGGGAAGTATCCAATGCATGATGGACCCCTAGCAGAGGCTACGGGTCCCACAACACTGGTGCTCACACTCAATGGAGGCTGGATGTCACTGCACATCCCTGCCTCAGAGGAAAACTAAAGAAAATAGAGGGGAGAGCCTCCATCTACATGAAGCCCTCCCCAGGGCTTCAATTAGTCACCACCGCTGCACTCCGAACCAGATACCAGTTCCACCGCACCAGAATTAGGGGAACCGGCACCATGGCCCCACCCTCCGGGGGGCAAGCCAGGGGTAACTGGGAGTTGCGGCACTTGGTGGTTGGTGGTTGGTGGAAGTCTTGGGGGCTGTGACCAGGGCAGAGACAGGATGGAGGCCTCCTGGGAAAAATGATAAATAAAAAAATTAAAAAAAATAGAAGGAACATCTGGATATCGTGGCAGTCACAGAAACATGGTACACACTAAACCATGACTGGGATGTAAACATACCAGGATACACTATCTACAGGAGGGACAGGGAGGGTAAAAGAGGAGGAGGAGGAGTAGCTCTTTACATAAGGGAAGGAATAAAAGCAACAGAACAAAAGGGTAAACAGGGAGGAGAAGAAGCACTGTGGGTAAATTTGGAGACAGGCAATGGCACCACAATCCGCACAGGGATTGTATACAGACCCCCTTCTCAGGGAGAGGAAATGGACAAGGAAATGATAGAAAGTATACTTAGAATGGCAGAAAAAGGAGAAATATTGCTGATGGGTGATCTGAATATGCCAGATGTTAACTAGAGTGCAGTTGCAGCAGCCACTTCGAAGAGTAGGGTTATTCTAGATGCCCTACAGGGGGCATGCCTTAGACAACTAGTATTGGAGCCCACTCAAGAGGGAGCAATCTTAGACCTGGTTCTCTCAAATGGAGATGGAGAGAGATCACAGATGTAGAAGTGGGTAGCCATCTGGGAACTAGCTGACCATCGAACAGTATGGTTCTAATAAACACAGCAATAGAGTCAAGCCATACAAAGGCAAAAGTACTGGACTTTAGGAGGGCTGACTTTTCCAAAGGGGTGAGTGCCTCAAGGAATGCACTAGCAAATGGGCAGGAAGGAGGGTGGAAGAAGAATGGGAATAATAAAATTGCCATCACAGAGGTAACAAGCCTTCTGTGAAGCAAATAAACAAAACAAAAGATGTAAGAAACCACTATGGTTCTCAAAGGAAGTGGCAGTGAAGGTTCAAGAGAAAAGAAAGAATTCAGGAAGTACAAGGAATCGTAGAAGGAGCAGGACAGAGAACTGTATCAGTTAAAGCAAAAGGAGGCTGGGAAGGCAGTCAGAATAGCAAAGGCCCAAACCGAGGAAAAGATAGCCAACTCAGTTAAGAAGGGGGATAAAACCTTTTATAGGTACATCAGGGACCAAAGGAAGACCAAGGGAGGGATAGTGAGGCTTAATAAAGGGGAGGGAGGGTGGGCAGAGGGAGACTGTGAAAAGGCAGAGATACTAAACAAATATTTTTGCTCAGTATTTACAAATGAAGAGGGGGAGGTACCTAAAACAAACAGTAGAAACACTCTGGATACAGAAGTTGATACCAGCCCATTTACAGAAGAAAGGGTTCTGAAAGAACTCTTAAAACTGAAGGTGGACAAAGCAATGGGGCCCGATGGATTCATCCTAGAATTCTAAAGAACTAAGGGTAGAACTAGTGACACCACTGACTACCCTTTTAACAAACCATGGGAGGATGGGTGGTACCCGAGGACTGGAGGAGGGCAGATGTGATTCCCTTCACAAAAGTGGGAGCAAGGCAGAAGCAGGAAACTACAGACCTGTTAGTTTAACCTCAGTGATAGGGAAAATGATGGAATCACTTCTGAAGGAAAGAATTGTCAAGTATCTAGAGGCCAGAGGGGCACAGAATCCTAGGCAGCATGGATTCACAGTGGGAAGGTCATGCCAGATGAATCTGATAGATTTCTTTGACTGGGTGACCAAAGTAGTAGATCAGGGAGGGGCTGTGGACATGGCCTACCTAGACTTTAGCAAGGCATTTGACACAGTCCCACACAAAAGATTAATATACATGTTAGCCAGCCTGGGAGTGGGTCCCAAGTTGACAGCCTGGGTAAAGAATTGGCTGGAGAATAGGACACAGAGAGTAATAGTAAATGGAGTCCACTCAGAAGAAAGGGGTTACTAGTGGGATACCGCAGGGTTCAGTATTAGGACCGGTCCTCTTCAATGTCTTTATAAGTGACATTGCAGAGGGACTGGAAGGAAAGTATGTCTCTTTGCAGATGACACAAAGATCTGCAACAGAGTTGATGCACAGGGTGGGTGGAAAGGATGAGAAGGGACTTGGCAAGGTTAGAGGAATGGTCAAATGTATGGCAGCTTAGATTTAATGCTAAGAAGTGCAAGGTAATGCACCTGGGAAACAAAAACCCAGGGGAAGAGTACACAATGGGGGGTGAGATACTAACAACAACAAAAATGGAAAGGGACCTGGGGGTAGTCATATCAGATGACCTAAAGGTGGGCAAGCAATGTGAGAGGGCAGCAAGGAGGGCTGGGGAGATACTGGGATGCATAGGGAGAGGCATCACCAGTAAAAAACAGGAAGTTATTATCCCTCTGTACAGACAGCTGGTGAGACCCCATCTGGAGTACTGCGTGCAGTTCTGGAGACCCAATCTCTGCAAAGACATAGACAGGATGGAAGCTGTCCAGAGGAGGGCAACTAAAATGGTGCAGGGTCTGCACTGGAAGACATATGAAGAGAGACGAAGGAGCTTAATATATATAGCCTCAAGGAAAGGATGGAGAGGGGGGACATGATAGAAATGTTCAAGTACCTCAAGGGAATCAACAAAGACCAAGAGGGTAGCATCTTTCAAAAAAAGAGGTGTGCAAGAACAAGAGGGCACAATTTGAAGATGGGGGCGGCTCAGAGGTAATTTAAGAAAGTATTTTTTTCACAGAGAGGGTTGTGGATACATGGAATGGCCTTCCGGAGGAGGTTGTGGAGTCAAAAACAGTGGTGGAATTCAAGCAGGCATGGGACAGTCATAAGGCCATTCTGGGGGGGGTAGGAAGAAGTAGGCTGCTGGTTAACTAGGATCTGCAGCTTATCCAGTAGGTAGGGAAATGGGCAGACTGGGTGGGCCAAGCGGTCCTTATCTGCCATCAAATTCTATGTTTCTATGTAAATGTGGCTACTACAGAGTGTACTGTTTTGGAATCATTTGAGTGGCAAAAGTATTGTTAACAATCCTAAGGGGTACAGGAGACATGTATGATTTTTCATTTTTACTACATTTATACTGCCCCATAATGATAATGGTAGAGAGGACCACCTTTCCATATCCTGTTTAATGTGTGCCCACAGGTATCAATATTTTTGTATTTCACTGAGTTAATTCTTGATATGTCTATGACCAAGTATTTAATGCTTTTTGTGGACCATTCTGTACCTAGTCGTGTCATGTCATGTCAGGTCCTGCCTTACAACTTTGTGATTTAAAGGCATTACTGCGATTTTGCACAGATTCAGTCTGTCTCCTGGGATCCTTCTAAAGTCTTTAATAATGCTTATGGCAGCTGGAAGGGATGTGGACATATATTCCAGGTGTGGCAGTGTATCATCTGCATAGGTGGAAATTTTAAGTTGTTTATTCCCAGTTAGGATTATCTTAATTCTCTCCTCCTAAATAATTCTTCCTGTTAGGGGTTCCAAATAAAGACTGAATGATAGGGAGTATGGGAGAACCCCTTCTGAGTGCAATAGAAATTGAAATTAATCATTGAAAATACTCCATCACAAATTTTGTAGATGGAGATACAATAGTTTAAGACAATTTTTAAATGTAGTCAGTATATTTCACTTCTCTAGGACTCTAAGTAAATATGTCCAAGTTCAAAGGGAGTACACAACTTAGTGAGAAGTTCTGCTTGAATGACATTGTTGATAGTCTGAAGATAATTGAATGAATGTGTTATTTGACTGTTATGCATAGGTACTTTGGCCATTTGCACTCCCTGTCCCTGGGGGCTACCACCCTGTCAGGGTACTGTGAAGGCAAAGGAACCCTCGTGAGGAGCATTCCACACCTAGAGGTGCTGCAAGAACATAATTCCTTTAGGTTAAAGGTACCATAGGAAGGAGCCAAAAAGAGAGAGGTACAGTGCTGGAGAAGGAGGGGAGGATGGGGGGGCAAAGAAACAGTGCTTCTGAATGAGGCTGGAGGAAGCTGGATTCAATACCTTAGGAAGGAAGAGGGTGACTGGTAGCTCTCATCCATTGAACTGCAAGCAAAGTCTTTGTATTGAATGGGTGTATGTAACTTAGTGAGAAGTTGTGTGCGTGCGACACTGTTGATAGTTTGAAGGTAGCAGAATGAATGTGTTGTTTGTTATACGTGGATACTTTGGCCATTTTCACTCTCTGTTCTATGGGGTACTACCACCCATTCAGGGGTAGTGGAAGGCAAAGGAACCCACATGGCATATATGCAACTTTTGTAGAAATAACACCCGACATATTAAAAACAAAAATTTTAAAATCTCCGTACATATGGGCAATATAGAGGTAGAGGCAAAACCGTGTCATTGTATCGTGGTATTTTCAAGTGTGATCTCCCAGGGGGCATTGCTGCTATCCTCAATGTGCCAGCTTCATCCTCTGGAAAATACAATTTTACGAGCAGTCAGGTACTTTAATTATTTAATACCTATTGACATTTCGGCGGGGAGTCATGTGCTCGAGCCACAATCTGTGCACCAGGGGCTCAAGCACCATTGCAGGTAGATTTCCTTTAATAAACACACAGTTTGTACACTTCAGCAATATAAATATAAAAGGACCTGACGAATGTATCAACGTACTATCAGATCCTTAAAAATCATCTTTGGTCGAAACCTCAGTCTTTCTGTTGTACAGGTTCCAAAATGTATCATCTTCATGGAAAAAAACATTGTTGTATGAAGAGCCTAGGAAAATCTGCTTCCAGGTATTAACTGGAAAGGACAAATCTATATCTGTATGCTTCAACTACTTTAAAATTAATCTTTTGACAACATTATTTGCTTTGTATATTAACCATTGACCATTGCCTAAGATATTTTTATTCATCTATACTAAAAAGGCAGACTATGGATTTTTAATATTCTTACAGTTGGCCCTGTTACTTTCCAGTATCTCAAAAGATTTTGCCCACCAGTTTTCACATAGCCTGCAATTGCATAATGCACGGAGCACGCTGGTGTTGACTTCTTTGCAGCACCAACATTCACTGTCTGTTTTACTTTTAATTTTGAACAGCCATTGCAGGGTAAAATATGCACAATTAATAGTTTTAAACTGTATTGAATTATCTCTTGATGTTTTATAACCATTAAGTGATCTATATACTGGCTGCCACTGCCAAACAGAAATGTTAGATTTTCACTCAGAATTCCACTTCTTGATTGTATCTTTAAAATATTTTTCTATCTGGTTGTGAAGATGGTTAACAATTCAAGAAAAAGTCTTTTTGGATTTACTGTAAAGATGGGTCTCCAACTCTAAATCTAGTTGTCTGTTTATTAGGTCTCTTTCCCAGTGCTTGAAATCTTTTTTTCAAAATATCCGTGAGATGATTAAAAAAAGAAATATTGCTCAGCCCCCAGGTTAAATTTTTCTTTACACTGTGACCAACTCAGAAATTTCTGGTTCTCCATCAGGTCCTTCCATTGAATAATACCTTGTTCTATCCATGTCGTCTTAGTGTTTTTTTTATTAATAGTGAAATTTGGGTTTCTCCATATTGGATTAAGTGTAGAATTGCTGGTGGATCGTTTCATTTTATTTTGATACTTTTTAACTGATTCACTAATATTTTTCATGATAGCACTGTTTATTTTTGCAAATTTGGATGGTGTAAACCAGATATTCTGTATATCTAGCTGGTCCTTTTGTAGTTTTTGCAAAATGGAATTTTCTATTTGGAAGTTCAAGTTTTCTGAATTGTCCCAGAGAATAGTTAGTTTCGTTAAGTGGGCTAAATGATATGAAATGATGTCTGGACAAGCAAGACTTCCCTAGCCTTTACCTAGACACAGTTTGGATCAAGCAGTTTTGGGATATTTATACAATTTCTAAACATAGTACTGACCTTTTAAACCAGGTTGGTGGTAGCTGGAATATAATACCCTATAATATATATGATAAATGGTAAATTGCTAGCATTTGTAATACCTGAATCTTTCCCCATATTGATTGGGGGATTTTGCTCATCTCAGAAATGTGTCCTTTAAACTGGTTAACAGGGGGTTGTGATTTAAATAATACCACTTGTCCTCATTGTTTGTTATCTGAATTCCCAAATATTGAATGCCTTCTTCCTGTATAACAGCATTAAAAATGTGTTTTGTATCAGCTGAATGGTACCTATTAAACATAATCATTTCAGATTTAGTTAAATTTATTCTGTATCCGGGTGCACTTTCATTTTCTGCTAATCTGCCTATAGGGTCTTCTAATAATAATAATGATAGGCATCAGCATACATTTTTACTTTTGTTTCTACTAAACCAATTTTAATTCCATTTATACTTGTCTTACTTCTTATTTCTAGTAACAAGATTTCCAGGCCTATAAAAAACCATAATCATTTAAATATGTTGTTCATCCCACTCCCCCCAGGACGTGCCGTGAGATGAGCATTAAGTTGCTCAGTGTACCTTTCCTGGTGAAACATATCAATAAAAATAATAAAATAAGGTGCAACCCTGCCTGACACCCTTTATAGTTCAAATGTTTCAGAAACATTATTGTTGATTTTAATTTGGGATTTTGGGAAATCATAAATGCTTTTAACCTAATTAATGAGCTTATCAGGAAAACCAAAAACTCTTTTTCGGAAAAACATGTATCTCAACTCAACCATGTTAAAAGCTTTGCATGCATCCAGGGATAGCAATACTGTCTCTTTTTTCCCATTAGAAGATGTTTGATGATACACTGGATCTTATGCCAACCTGCATGTATGGCTCTGTTAGGTATAAAACTGCTCTGATCATAATGAATACTATTGTTTCATAAAGGGACAATTCTATTATTCAACACTTACATGTATATCTTATGATCCACATTGAGAATAGACAGTGGTCTATAATTTTCTACATATTTTAAATTTTTACCTTTTTCAGGGAGTGGAGAACAATAGACAATTTTGAAGGATTCTAGTAATATATTTTTTCCCCTGTATTTGGGTTAGGAGCATCTCCAACAGAGGTAACAAAGATTCTGTCAACACCAGGTAGAACTTTAATGTGAACTTATCCACTCCAGGGCACTTGTCTTTGGACATATTCATGATTGTATCTGTTATTTCTTGCTGCTTCTATTTAAGAAACAATTTTGTTTTCTGTATATCTTTCATAATAGATGAGTTCTGCATTGGAGGAGACCTCACCTGGTAACTGATGGCAGACAGAGGCATGACTCCTGTGAGGAGAGAAGGAATGGCAGGATTGAAGGATAAGAGAGCCACCATCCAATCCCAACTCACAGCAGAAACCTACTTTCTGGATAAATGCTCTACTACAATACATAAACTATATTATGGCCTTTGGTACTCAGGAAAGAAAAATAATTGCGAGGAAATCTCTGGAAATCCATGACTAGGGCCATCTCTCCTGGCATGGGAACTTATCATTGTGACAGTTCAGAATGCTCAGAGTTCAGAATTCAGGGGACGTTTTGGGAGGGATAACTCTTTCTCTATCCATGTAACAGGCTAACATTCTGCGGTGCCACAGGTTCATATGTGCAGCTAATGGATGTTCCCCTCAAAGGAAGCCCTTCTCTCAAAGCATGAAATGAAAACAGTATTGACTGCTGATAGGCTATCACCCCGTCTCAAGACCATGAGGAGGCCTACCTTTGAATGGAAACTAAAGGAAGGGGATACAGAATGAGACAAGGTGGACCTTAGGCAGACACAGGGGAATAGCTTTCAGAAAAGCTGCCAATATGATCTGCACAGTTAAAGGAACCCCTCTGGGTTTAGGAACCCACCTCTGGCAGCTGAAATCTTATATATTTCACCTTGAAGTGCCACTAACCAAAAGTTTGTATGGTGACAGCTTCCCCCAGAGCATTGGACCTTACCACCAGTGGGACTGCCTGGAGGTGCCAAAGGAGACAATTGATCTACAGGGAGGTACCCACACCAGAGACAAGGAACAGCCTCAAGATGTGGACTTAAAGAGCAGCAGAGCTGTCTACGTACAGTAGGTCCTGAGAGAGAACACTGAGGGCAAGATTCTAACATAATAATGACTACTGAATGGAATAACTGATATTGATGGAAAATACAATGATTGAAAGGTAATGTTATTTGAAAGTTCATAAAGGTTAGAAATTAAAGGTAAAACCCAGCCTCAACAGTAAAGAATGGAAGCTGTAAACACACTTAAGACTAGGTTGGCAAGTGCTGTAGCAGGATGAGCAAACTAATTTAAATAACAGAACAGAAAAGGGGAGTGGCTGCCTTGCCAGGAAGCCAGGAGAAAGCATTTAGGAAATGCAACGAACTGAGAGAATATAAACTGCAGCCAGGAAAGGTAGAAAAACAAAATGCTGACCTAGAAAGCCACTGAAGGCATAAACCAAAAAGAAAACCCAAAAGCATAAAGGGAAAGCAGCAGACAAACACAGAGAGAAGGAGGGGGGCAGAGCCTCAGCAAAAGCCTCCGGCTGCAGCAAAGAAACATGCTTCCTAATGAAACTGGAGGAAGCTGGCCTAAATAGCTCAAGAAGAGGGGTGTGGCTGGTAGCTCTCACCTACTGAACTGCGGGCATAGCCTTTGTGGCACTCTAGCAAAGCTTTTTCTGCATCCAGAGATTCCAAGGTCCCTAGGATCTTGGCATCCCTGGCTGTAGAAATTACATGAAAAATCCTGTCATATGACCTGACAACATTTTTTCCATCATGAATCCCACTTGCTCTAGTCCTATTAACTCTTGAGATATCTTACCAAGCCTGATGACTAGGATGTTGTCTAGAAACTTTAGTGTTAGGCTTAATAGGAAATCAGTCTGACGTTTTACACTTGGGTGCCATCTCTGGAAGGGGCCCCATGCCTTGACATCGGGGGCATCTCCATGGTGGTGAAACATGCACATAGCACCATTTCATGCACATGAGCCCTAGAGAGAAAATGGAAGAAAAACTCCTCTGGCCAAAACTGAGTGATAGCCTGATGTCCCGGAGGACCTAAACCAATGAATGGGCCCTCCAAATTCAGTCCTGTGTCAGAGGACACAACAGAATCAGGCAAGTCCCAGTTAAGCTGAGTGAAGGGTCTGGGGGACTGACCTAGTATAGTCAAGATTGAAAACAATCATGAGTTGACATATTTTGAACCACTTTTTCAGCCTGTCCAGATCAGTTTTCATTCTCAGTTCAGTTTTCAGTTCAGTTGGACATCCCTGCAACAAAGAAGAAATAAAAATGCTGCTATCTGGATCTACAAAGCTCTGACAAACAAACTCCCTTCCTACATCTCAGACTGCTTCAACCGGATCACATCCAGGCCTTACACCCTGAGGATCAATAAACTGATCATGCTGAAGATTCCTATCACCTGCACCCGGTATGGAAGAGCTGCAATCAGTTATTCCCTGGCACTTATCTGGAATTTCTTCAAAGACATTGAAACTGGATACCCTGATTCCTTTAACATCCTTCAAAAAGCTGTACACCAGCCTATTCCCAGATTCATGCAACTGCTTCCACAAGGCTTAGTCCTCCCACACCCACTCCTCCCACACCCCTCTCTCCTCCACCCCTTTTTAAAGCTCCCTATTCTTCTATCGTTCCTCTAGCTCGCTTCTCCATCAAACTTCATACATATATGCCTCACCCAAGTCCCACTATCCAAGCCTTATCCCTACTAAACTGTTTGTTTTCCTTTAATAGGTTTTAGGTTTATTGTCATTTTGCCTTGTATATATGTAAATATTTGTATATCTGTCTCATTCATAAATGATTGTATTTGTGCTTATTCAGTATCATGTTTTTGTGTACAATTTGTAACCTTTTATTGTTATGACCACTCAGGTCCATCTTGTAAATGAGCTATGCTCAATGATGTTCGCCTGAATAAATAAAGATTTTGATTGATTGATTGATTGATTGATTCTCCATATTCCCTCACCTGTAGCAACAATGATAACCAAATTGGCGACCATATGCAGGTGATATTTGGTGTTTGTAAGTTTTCACTTGTTGCTAGAACTTTTTCCCTTTCCCACGGGGGCAGTAGGTGTACATTCCCATATCACCTCTCCTGTTTTAAACCAATTTGTAGTAACTTGCAAAGTCTGGCTGTCATCCTCTCAGGTGTGGTCGATGCCGACTAGACTCACTCTATTACAACTTTTACAGTAGCCCAGCTGTGTATAAAGTGCTCCTGCTGTGGATTGATACACAGCATGGCGTCCTTTTCACAGTTTCCCTCCCACAGAATGGCCACTGTATCAAAGATCTGCGCAGAACTGAGACTCGATGTCTCAAACTTCCTTATCTCCCATGGATGATGGGCTGACTTCAAGCGGGATGCAAGTCAATCTGAAAACCCTATACTGGGGATTTCAACCCAGTACATGGAGATGAGACAATCAGCCAATAAGCGACAAGCTAAAGGGTTGATGGTCGCGGCTCTCTATGCTGCTCTGGAAGCCTCCGAAGTGAGGTTTCGAACCCTTGATCTGCAAATTTCATCTCTTAAGCAACAGATGGGTCTGCAGGAAACAGAATGTATCAGGTTGCAGCAGAACTTGGAGTCTGAACTCCAAACTCTGCGGAACAAAAAGGATTCACTATTGCATCATTCAGCTCAAGCTGAAGAACAGGAACTGTGTATGTTGAAACAGGGGTGTGAAAGATTGAGACAGGATAAGGGACAGGCATTGCAAATGAATGATTTGCTAAGTGCTGCAAATGCTCAGTTGAGTGAGGAAATGGGTGAGCTACAGGACGAGATAAACCAGGTATGTAATGACTTAGAAGTGTCTATCAGGGACAATCGCGAATTGAGCGCCGCATATAGAGTGTTGCAAAAGCAAGATGAGGTTGATATGGATGTTGCAAGTGTGAGTCATACTGAATGTAGAACCAAAATGGTGAAACTGCACCATCAGTGGGAGGTTCTGGCTAGCTATGTTAAGGCAATGGGAGGTGTGGCCCCTGCCTTACATACGGCGTCTGAAGGGGAGTTGTCAGATGACAACATTTCTCAATACAACACCCAATCACACCCCTACTATGGCCCAGAGACCGCACCCAGCCATCCACAACATGGCGGGTCCCCACTACACCCTCACCATATCATACGTCATCGACGTTGAGACACCCATCATGGGAGACACCAACATGGTGGCCCCCATGATGGGGGGGAGCAGGCCCAGGCCTGGTTCTGACAGCATCACCGACAGCCGTTATTAATGTGGAAGATAGGCACGAGATAGAAACCATGATTGAAACTGCGTTAGGCAATGTACCCCTTCCCGAGAGAAGTAAACGGGCCATTAAAACCCAGATTAGGCAGCTTCTGCAAGAGGGCTGGCACTCAGGAAGGTATTGTCCTGATTGCTGCTGAGGCTGCAGCTCGGGCCGCCTGGATGGCACTCAAGACAATCTACTCTGTCCTATCGACTCAGTTATCCTCTACAATGGCCTACTCTGTTCAGCAAATAGCTGACAGCATCAGTTGGATGAACCCGTCTGACAACCTCAGCTGTCACTTGGAAAAGGTGCATTCTAAATGCGAGATGCTTAGCCTCGCTGCAGAATATCAGGTCCAAATACTACACCAAACCATCCATCCTAGTTTGTGGGCCAAACTCCCCAATGTCATCCGCCAGGATGGGAATGCCACCTTTGATGAGGTTGCAGCTGAGCTCATTTCTGCTCACAGCCCAGGTGTAGTAGGAGTGATGCTTGCATACCCTGTAAAACAGAATGCAAAGGAAAGTCCAGCGACTTACCACCAGAGACTTTGGATGGCTTACTGAGCAGGAAAGCACTTGGCACAAGAAGCTGCAGATGTAGATCTTATTGAATATAAGACCCTGTTCCTTAGCAACATGGTTCCAGCAGTATGAGAAAAGGTAGAGCCAACCACCTACCCCAATACGGGTAGGTTTGCCGACATTCTTCGGAAAACCGAGAGAGTTTACCAACTCTATATCTGTAATCTGGGCTTCAGTTCCAAGAAAGTAGCTGCCATGGAGCCTACTTCTGAGGCCATGATGCACCACACTGTGGAAGGGCAGGCCCAACACAGGCAAGCCCCTCCAGCTGACAACCAACATCCCCAACAGGCCCATCAACAACAACCGCAACAGCAACAACAGTGGGATGGGAACCGAAATTGGCATAAGTATAAAAAGCATAAGGGTAAAGGTAAACCACAAGAGCAAAGAACAGGTCCTTCATATAGGGAGATAGCCAAAGAGAATCAGAAATTCCGAGAGCTCCTGGGACAAGTGCGCTCTGTAGTGGATGCTGTTCCTGCACAGGCCCTTGTGGCAGTACAACCGGTAACCCAGACCCCAACGGGTCATGGGGACACTGGTGGTGCAGGCCCTCAGGCCCATACAGGCCTGAACCCAGAAGCTTCTCTCTATATAGCATCAGTGCAGCATGGTGAAGTGATTCACAAGAGTCAGGCCCAACCTCTCCATGCTCCCAGCAGTACAGATTGACAATTATAGGCCCCAGTCCAGACTGTAAACAAGCTAGTCTTGGATACAAATGGAAGGCTCTGCACTGAGGCTGAGGTCGGGGGCCACCTACTAGTAGTCTTGTTAGATACAGGTGCAGCTGTATCTGTGTTACACGATGAACACCCAGACACATCCCCTTGGTCCACCGGATGGAGGACCAACATGTCAGGAGTTGATGGTACTAGGCTACCTGCATACCATTCTCTACCCCTACTGGTAGAGTTAGGCCATCTAAAGGCCTCACACACCTTCCAACTGATGGTATTGCATGATCATCCTAGTATCATAGGGATTGACTTCCTCGCACCACACGGCTGTGTGGTGGACCTAGCTAACATACTACTGATACAGATTCAGGGTCAATATCATTCCATTTTGATTCCTGATTCACATGTCATGGCAACAATATCTGCCAATGACAAGAAGTATTATGTCATAGATTTGTTCAAGACTCATGAACTTTTCCCAAAGCTTCTCCCTATTTTGCAATGACATTTGGAAGTGTTTGCAATTAACAAACATGACTGTGGTAGAATGTACACCGTTATCGAAGTGCCAGGCCCACCACATGAGAGGCAAAGGCAATATCCTTTTCCAATGGAGGCCTTGCCTTCCCTTAGAGAGACGATCAAGTCACTCCTCATGCAAGGAGTAATCAGAACTTGCGTTTCCACTGCCAACTCCCCAGTGTGACCCGTGAAAAAACCCACAGGCACCTGGAGACTTACAATTGACTACGACTTCTGACCCCTGCCTTGAAATGGTTCAGTGCCCTGGACATTTCCAATGGTTTTTGGTCACTACCATTGGCCCTTAAGAGTCAATATAAGTTTGCCTTCATCTTTGAAGGAAGACAGTACACTTGGACTTGCTTGCCACAAGGGTTCCATAACAGTCCATCCCCTGTTCCATCTACACATTGATGTATGCCCTTGAGAGTTTCTCTACTCTCCAATGTATCTTGCAATATGTGGATGACCTGTTGCTGGCACCAGCCATACAGGAAAAACATCTGGATCTCTTGGATGAACTACTGATTTTCTTTAATAAGATAGCTAGGTTTATTTTGGATGTGCCTAAGAGAACCCATAGAAGAAAGTTATATCAATCTTTGAACTGGATGAGTCCTCATGATAGAAGGACATTCCATGTTTTGACATATATGGTCAATTCAGTTAGGGGTGAAGTACCGGAGTATATTACTGATGAATTTCAGGTTAGGACAATCAGGGGGGAGGTCTACGCTATGTGGAGGGTATGGAATATGTTTTGCCCAGAAGAAGGACAGATTTGGGTAGAGAACATTTTTTCTATTTGGGTCCCAACTTATGGAATTCATTGCCAACCCATCTTAGGCCAATTAGTTCCAGTCCTAATTTAGGAGAAATAAAAAGTTGGTTCAAATCTGAAGCTGATAAAAGGTTGAATGTTGAGTAATTGTGTATATTATGCTCCAAATATGTTGTAAAGTTGCACTTTATGACTGGGAATGTGTGTGATGTATATGTAGTTTAATTGTATGGATGTTAGTGTTAGTGTAAATTATATATTGTGGTGTTATTTTAAGTATTGTTGTGTGTTATTTTGTGATATGTTATATATGAAAATGTTAATATGAAGTCTGTATTAAGGACCTCACTGGAAATGAGCTTGTCTCAGTTGAGTTTCCTATTCTTTTGCTTGTCAATTGAATACAAATTTTTACTACTACTACTACTGACTCTCATCCAGAGAGCAGGCTTGAAATGCAATCCAGCAAAAACACAACTATGTCAGAAAAAAGTATTCTTTCTAGGTCTGAAAATAACTGACCAAGGTCAAAGCCCTACCTGGAAGAAGGTACAGGGATTGCTAGACTTGTCATTGCCCACCAGCGTGGCAACTCTTTGAAGGTTTCTAGGTATGGTGAACTACTCGAGAGATTTTATTTGTGATTTTGCTCAGAAAGCTGCTTCTCTGTATAAGTTACTCAAAAAGGACATCCCATGGACTTGGGGCCCTATACACACCCAGGATGTGATGTCACTGGAGCAGGCCTTGGCCTCTGCCCCAACTCTGGTCAACCCCAATCCAGCACTACCATTCCATCTGGAATGTGCCACCTCTGACATTGCCATGTCAGCAGTGCTGGCCCAGAAGGTGCATGGCATCTTGAGACCCATTGCCTATGCCTCACAGCTCTTGACCCCAGTGGAACAGAAGTACAGCCTTTGTGAAAGGAACCTTCTGGCCACCTACTGGGCTGTCAAGCACTTCCTGTATATCATTGGGTACTCACCACTGATCATCAACACCAACCACACCCCAGCTACCTTCCTGCTCTCAGAGTGAAGGATGGGTCAATCTCGAACACTAGACTGACACGCTGATCACTTCTTCTCCAGTATAGAGACATACAGGTACAACCGACAAAAATTCCATCTATGCTGGCTCATGGACTCCTTTTCCAGGGAGAACCCCATGACTGTACACTGCAGTCACCTGATCTTCCAGATCCAGGTCCTTTCCTCCCTGCCACGCCACAAATACTTGATCACACCTCTTTGTGTCATATCTTTACTGATGGTTCAGCATCCTACTATCAGGGAGAACAAATTGCAGGGATGGGCATTTTAGTGATTTACCCTTATGGGAACACTGTCAAAATGTCTAAGCGCTGTAGTGTAGCATCATCACAATATGCAGAGATGGTAGCGGTGGCCTGTGCCCTCGAGTTCATTCAACATGGGACCGAGGATACTATCATTTTTACAGACTCTAACTGGGTTTGTTGTTCTCTTACAGAATTTCTTCCTTTCTGGCAGAAGAACTCCTTCTTCTCCTCTGATGGCAGCCCAGTGAAGTACAAGGAATTGGTAATATACATACATTCACTGGTACAGAAATTTGCACACAAACTCTATGTATATAAAGTCAAAGCTCATTCTCTCCAAGACCCCTATCATGCCTTCAATGACACAGCAGACACCCTTGCTAAGGAAGGGGCCTGAGGGGGGACACCTGGATGATGGATCATCCAGAGGCCAATGCAGCCGTAGAGATTGCAGCACTCAGGAAAAAACCTGAACCCTTTTCCCCCTTGGACCTCTCGGCAGCCAGCATTTTGATACTGAACTCAAAGAAGTGTTCAGATTCCTTGACAAGGGTACCGAAGAGAAACTTCCCACACACAACCCCTACCGGAGGCATGAAGGTAAGTTACGCTTGTCACCAGATGACAAGCTCATCTGGTTCCAACAAGATGACAAGCTCATCTGGTTCCAACCAGATGACTCCACCACCAAGTTGTGGGTGGTCCCCAGACACTTAAGATCCAAATTCCTGCACCAAGTGCATGATACACCCACTGGTGGACACCAGGGAGTGGGAAATACCCTCCAAAGGCTCAAGACCACCACCTGGTGGCCTGGTGTCATCAAAGATGTTAAACAATACATAGACAACTGTCTCGTTTGTGCACAAAACAGCCCCATCCCCCACCAAATGAAATGCCAAACTTTTACCACAATGACACTGTGGCCTTTGGCATGCCATACAGATTGATTTTATTGGTCCTCTAACCAACACCAGCAGAAATAACAAGTATGCTCTTGTGGTAACTGATCTCTTTTCTAAGTGGGTTGAAGCTTTCCCCACTAAGACATGCACTGCAAAAACCTCTGCCAAGATCCTGGTGGAACAGATTTTCTCCAGGTGGGGTCTACCCCTCAAAGTAGACTCTGACAAAGGAACCAGTTTTACAGGTGAGTTGATGAAAGAATCCCTTGAACTCCTTGGAGTTCAACAGACGTTCCATATACCCTACCACCCCCAATCCTCAGGTCAAGTAGAAAGAGCCAACAGATGGATTAAGCAAATGCTTTCCAAATTCATTGAGGACAATCCCAAAACCTGGGATTCCCTACTGCTGTTACTCCTTATGGCAATTAGGGGCACACCCTCAGCCACCACCCAGCTCACACCCTTTGAAGTGATGACTGGCAGACAGATGAGATTACCTGAACACCTGTTGTTTGACCTGAACACCCCTACTGCAGACCGTGTGTCAGTAGAGCAATATGTGGAAAAACTTAGAAAATACCTCATACATACACACTTGTATGCTGCCAACTGCATGGGCAAGGCCCAGCAACAATCCAAAATACAGTTTGACAAACATGCACAAGAAGTGGATTGTCAAGTTGGAGATCAGGTAATGGTACTTCGATTTGCACATCCCACCCACTCCTTCTCCAACAAGTGAGAAGGCCCATACCCCATTGTCAACAAGCTCAGTCCAGCAGTCTATCAGGTTAGACTTCTGCATCACAACAAGTTGACTGACAAATGGTTACATGCAAACCAGCTGAAACTGTATAAAGGAGCTTAACTACTTTTCCTCACCCATTGGGCAGAATAGTACTAACATACTAATCTTTGATCTTCCTTTTCAGATACACTGACAAGATATCTATCTTGTTCCATTATCTCCTCATCTCAGGAGTTATCCCCTGCATCCAAGGCACGGTACTGAACCTCCTATGACACCTTGATCCTCCAGCACCTCCTCCAGAGGGAGTATCCATCAATATACCAGATAGTCTGATCACTGTCCAGGAAGGATTCGATGCTTACCTCACTGCCTCGGTTGTTGCTCCTGATAAATCAGCCCTACAAATTGAGTGGCAAACCACATCGCAAGGACAAATTCTCCCTGTGGCCAAACTCTCCAAAGGAACTTTCCAGGGCTGGCCCAATGCTAAATTATCCCCAAATGGTTCTCTGTCCTTGTTGCAAACTGCATTAAGACATTCTGGTTTGTACAATATTACTGCATTAATTGATCCTTCATACTGTAATTCTTTATCTAGAGATTCTGCTCAAAAATTTTGTGCTATACACCACATGGCTTTTTCAGCCATGTACCTCTCTGTGTTACCACCCACTGATAAGCAGCTTTTGGAATGCCCAAAGCATACCCCTGGTCCCCGTAGTGGTCTAACAGCTATTGTCCTCCCAGGTTCTTTGATTAATAACTTACAGTTTATGCATATACCTGTTTTGTTTAATCTTACTGGAATGTGAAAGAATTTGGTGTGTCACAATACTAACACTTCCGCATTTTATAGTTCATTATTGCTTGATAGTTTAGCTGCATTTCAGATTCGTACTCAAGACCCTATTGCCGGGGTCCATTCGACTGAACGTACAGGCAACTTCAGGAGAAAACACACTCCTGATGATCTAACTCATAAATGTAAGACATGTGAAGTTGACAGTTCTGATGTTACAGGTGCAACAGGTACTGTCACAGGCCTTTTTGGCACAGCTATGTTTATTTGGAATAAAGCAGACATTGCTGCTATCAAATCTCATTCTGCCAAGTTCTCCACTGGTTTGGTTAATAATATCCTACCTCCCATTATTGCATGGTGTGGATGACCTTAGTCAGGAAGAAAGATACACTGTATACAACATGCACTACATTGCTAAGGCATTCACTGATTCACAAGATAAGATCAACGTACTCATACAACAGAACAATAAAGAAGCAGATAAACAATACATTGCTAGAGAAATCCTTTGCTCTGCCTATGGCTCATACATTATCACTACCATCAACAATCTCTTCCGTGATTTAGAATCTGGAAGAATCCCTAATCTCATACATGACAAACGCATCTCCAAATGGTATTGTCCATGATGTAAAACCCCTAGCTGTATTGCTATGTGTATGCAACAAGCTTTAACTATTCCTCTTTCTACAGTTAGGAATTTGGGGTTTGTGACCAGACACCCTAATACTGGTCCTTGCTTTGCTGCTAAGAAATGTTCCATAACAGATACCATGCTTGTTTCTTTTACTGTCTCTTTCAAAACATTTTGATCCCACTACAGCTTTGTTCAACAAGTTGCACTGGTGCATTCAATTAGGCATTTGGATGAAGACATCTACAGAGAACGCTTGAATCTACTGCCTCTACTGGTTTACCATCCTTTCCTGGATGCCTGGGTGGCTTCACACACGGACTGCTGTGCAAAAAAGCAATACAATTACTTGTGCTGATGTGATGTATTTGATGTTATTCAACCTGTTTGTGGTTATTCTCCAAATAGCATTGACTGGACTTTCACCATGGATGACGACATCATGACGAACGGCACTGACTCCTTGGACTCAAATCTGGCTCTGGATAAGCTCTACCAATCATATAGTGAGGAGGTTCATCGGCTGTCAACACGGATTTTGAAGACGGCCTACACCTGCCCTGTCCAGTTGCAAAAGTGGAGACTCCCTACTGTTCACTCTCAGTATAATTCCAATGGAGAATACTGCATGGTAACAAATTACAAAAGCTATACTTATGGATCTGTTACATGTGTTATTGACTACCCCAGTTTCTGTTTTGTCCCCCACCAGAAGACTGTCATTGGACATACCGTCATAACACCCATACCCCTGCTAGATGCAGACATCATTGATGGTAACCCCGATTATCTGCTCACACTATCTGAATACTTACCATATTTTAATGTACACATAGACCCACTCACACTTACATTAAAATTACTTTAGGCAGAAAAGACACACACCTCATCCACATCAGCAATAATATGACCAAGGCCAATGAAGCTATCATCTCATTGATTAATGATGGTGACATGAATGACACATTGACTAACACCTGGTTAGAGATTACTTTTAAATGTTTTGTTATTATACAAGCAGTTTTAATCTTTATTTTGATTATTATGCTCTGCTGCCTATGGCACGCACTGCACTAACACCGTGAGCAGCTCGAGTTCCTTTACAAAGCTTGTGTGTTGGGTTTGTAAATGACCAGTGCTCCCTGGCCTTTCCCTAGATTTGCCTGTGTTGCCCTTGGAGGCAACAAGGGGGGGAATGTTACACGAGGCCCCTGCACCCTAATTGGTACCCTCAGAGGTACACCATAGACAGCTAGCACTTAAGTATATGTTATACTAACATATAGGGCTAAGGGCATCTACCGTACAAGAGTAGATGTCAGGATATGAATGCATATTGTTGTAATACACTTTGCTTGCTAATACATATATTATTCTATGTATTTTCTGTGTATTTCTTACTTGTAAGATGCCAAGGCATCTGTGTCCTTGGAATAATTATGATATGTAAGTCGGCACTGCCACCTTTTGGTGATTTGTACTACTACACTGAGTTATGTAAGACTCTGTATAGGAACTCTTTTGTTCATAAACTGAAGACTATACAGAATTGTATAATGTTATCTAGGACCATGGAGCCACCTCTAATTTAGCCAATAGGGCTCATCTCTGTAACTAGAAATGTTTCTATCTTACAGTAACCATAGTAATTATCATAGGTATATAATGTAATACACTAGTCTTATACCTTGGAGACCTCAGGAGAGACCCCAAGAGACACAGAGAAACCTCTAGGTATAGGGAACGCTTAACACTGGCTCCCAGTTCGTATTGGTAAGAACTGCTTAGGGCAACTGTGATTTATCCTTTGGTAGTAATAAACTTGTTTATTACTCTTATGCAACATGTCTGTGATTACTTCTCATTCCCAATATTGCCAAGAACCTGAAAGTGAGGTTTAGACCTCCTAACAATATCTAAAGGTAGATCATTCCATAAACTGACTATTCTCTGTGTATAAAATAACTTTTTATAATTAGTTTTAAAAGTTGCTCTTTTGAACTGCCTATAGTGGCCTCTTGTATTAGGAAAGTTAATAGTATACTCAATATTCATTTAGAACATTAAAGTATCATTTCCAAGACTATCATACATGAGAAGAAGATCTCCAATATCATCTTAACCTGCAGACTAAATAGCTGAGATGTTATAAATGGTCAGGATATGGTGATTCCTTTAATTTGCTTATTAGCTTTGTTACCTTTATGTATGTATGTATGTATGTATGTATTTATTTATTTATTTGATAACTGGTTAGGTACAGTGATCCAATGGACCATTTTTAGGAATAACCTGGGCCATGTAGATGGCACATGTTATACAAGAAATACAATAAGTGAGATTCAGCAAATATTACATAAGTAACGACAATACAATTGGAGGTGATACTTGTAGTCAGACAGTTCAAACAAATAACCAGTACATTAGGAGCAACATACAAGTGGAAGTGATACACACAATTCGACTATACATGCAAAATAAAAGCCACCATGAGGCAAGCAGCTTGGCTAACCCAGTCAGGTAGAGTTAGAAAGCAAACTATAGGTAACTATGCCCCTGCCCATGTCAGAAAAGGCATTTGCAAGCTGAGGCAGATGGGAGAGTATTTTTAAAATGCAATTTGAAGATGTGGGAAGAAGAATGAAACAAGGCTGGTAAGCAATTCCAGAGCCCAGAGGCAGTGATGGAGAAGGCTCTTTGACCCATCTCGGTTGCAATCTGGGGACAGTCAAGGAGGCATTGAGAGGAAGACTTCAGTTTGCATGTGCCAGACTTAATACTAAGGAGTCTAGTTAGAGGGGAGCTAGTCCTGTCATGAAGGGATTTATTGAGACGGGTACCCATGAAGTAGTCACGGCAGGCCTGTGGGGTCATCTAATCAAGCACAGGGAGCAGTGGTGGGTGTAGAATGAGGCAAGTACGACAAACCTGTAGATGCTGTTGAAGGTGGAATTGAGTCATATAGGTACCGATTCAAGGTCTGGGAGAAGACAGGAGAGCAGTAATCCAGGAGGGGTAGAAGTATGCTTTGAACAATGGCCAGTCACAACTCAGAGGTCATAAGGTGCTTTAGGCAGTAGCAGACACCCATTTTCTGGTTCACACATTTGATTACTTGCCCAATGTGATCCACAAAGGTGAATGAGGGATTGAGGGTGACTGCCAGGTATTAGAAAGTGGTAACTTATTCAGGGGAGGTTCCATCTGGGGCCAGAATGCTCAGGGACGTATTTTTCCCTGCAGTGCATTTGGTGAGCATTGGTTTGGACCCAAAGAGCATTGCCTTTTTTTGTTGTCTTTAACAAGCAGGCTGTTGGATGCAAACAACTTCTGGATAGTCCCAAATTCCCTGAAAAGGGAATTCAGTGGGCTCTTATCACTCTTGTACAAAATGAGATCCTCCACATACATAATCATGAGGCAGTCTATACTATCCCTGAAAAAGTGGTTAGCAAAGAGGGAGAATAGGATAGTTCCTAGAATGGACCCTTGTGGGACTCCACTATACACCCCTTGGGTGCTGGATGTGACCCCCCCCTCAGTATAGACCCTTTGGGATCTACTGGTGAGGTAGTTCCTGAACCATGCCATAGTTCCTGTTTAGAACCCATAGGGGTGGAATTTACCCATGAGGATGTCATGATCAACTAGGTCAAAGGACTTAGAGCTAAGAAGATGGCACCAGTGAGATTGCCTTTGTCCAAGTTCCTTAGGATGTGGTCTGTGAAACAGACCAGAGCAGTGGTTGTAATGTGGGCCTTTCTAAAGCCATGCTGGTGGGGGGATAGCAGATTATATTTTGAGACATGATCTGAGATTTTGCTGGAAGACAATTTTTTTCCAGGATTTTACTTAGGTGAGAGAGGGTGGACACTGGTCTGTAATCCTCCAGGAGTTCAGGGTCACCTGATTTGAATATGAGGACAACTCTGGCCTGCTTCCATAATGAAGGGATGGATGAGGAGGAAAGGAACAGATTGCATATGGTAACAAGGGGTCTGACAATGAGGTCAGCAGTCAGTTTAAGGAACTAAGGGCAGAAACCATCACTTCTGGCACTGCTGGAATTAGGGAGGGTCCTGAGGAGATGCTGGACCTTCATGTGAGAAGAAGTTTTAAAATGGAATGCAGGAATACCATTCACATCCACTCTCCCCTCCTCAGGGGCAGGTGTAGTGTCTTTCTCTGTATACTTTCCATCTTGTTTATGTCTCCTCCTTGGTATGAGCACAAACCTGGGATCTAAAATCCAGATGTGGTTCTAAGTATACTCCCTATAATGCCCCCATCACTTTCTGACTGCAGCTTTTAAAGTTTCTGCAAATACAAAAGTTCTTGCGAATACAATGGTGTACTCCACCTGTAAAATGGATAAACGCAGGATCCCAACTTAGAAAGAGATGCTGCAGCCAGTCGTGTCATCCTGGGCAAATAAATAAAAAAATAATTTAGCCACTGAGCAAGAGAATTGACACCAAACTACAGTACTGCTTAAAGTACAGTAAAGTTCTTGATAAGAATACTGTGCTGTTCCTTTTGAGCACAACAGTGTAACAAATATTAATGGACTAAATCTGGCAGGAGCCAACAAAAACTCATTCTATTGTGTTATGTTGAATAGCCATGGCACTCCAGGTATTACATCAAGGGTTATAGCCCACCTGATAGGCCAGTGATGCACATGTGACCCAGGATCAAATTTCACAGTCTACCTTGGTCCCAGGAGTCCCTGTCACTCAGTTCTTTCTGTGCATCTGAAGGCTACAGCACAACAAGAGTCCCTGTCTGATTGCTTGTGAACCTAAGGTAGACCCCAGTGCCTTGAACCTATGTATTCTTTTGGTCTACCTGTTTGCTTTATCAGTGAGAAGTAATCACCTGTTTAATTATTTCATCTACTCTGATTAATTGCCTGCTTGTTTGAGGTTTTATAAATCTGCAACAAACTGGGGGAAAGAGCTTCCTCTCTGTCTAGTTTATAAAGCGTTGGCCTTGAGCTACTTTTGTAGTTATGTTTTTTGTTCAACTGCTTGGAAGTTTGTGACCATATGTTTCTACTTTATGTTGGAAGTTTTTTGTGTTCACTATTGATCCTTGTGAAGGAGCCTGTATTGTGTTCTGGAGCAAAAGAGCTCCTAAAGGATTAGTGTGAGTTGTTGTTATTGTGAGTTTTTACTGTGGATTGGAGTAGCATTCGTGTCGCAGGCACTCAGTGCCTTTTTGAATCTCGCATCCTTGCTCCCCCCTATGTGCCAGGCAGCATCACATTCGGCGTGGGCCTACTCACCCAGCACCAGCATGTAGGCCCATACAGGTCTGCATGGTCTCTCCTGGATCCCCCCATTGTAGTTGCAGTGGAGAAATTAATTCTCTCTCCTCGGTCCGGCATTCTCTGTTACCCATTGTTTCCCTTCCTAGCGAGACAGAGGCATGGAGTTTGCCCCAGTGGCACCACCTCCTCCTACAGTGTGAGTTGTGCTCACCTTCCTCCTTCCAGTGGGGTGTGTTCACCTTCTCCTGAGCGGAACCAAAGCACCTTGGGACCTTCCACCCAGGCAGAACTGCCAGAGGAAGACACATTTTTCCCAGGGAGAAAGTTCACACAAAGTGAGACAATTCTTGAGGCCACCTGGCAGTGGAAAAAGGGTATGTCTGTATCTTCCCTTCTTGGGCCTTATTCTCTTCCGAGTGGAGTCAGCTTGGCATGCACATTTCACCTGTGTTCCTGTCCTCCCAGGGTGACCAGCCCCTATCTGGTGGTCGCAATCCCATTGCCCTTACGATCTATTTACTGGAGGCTGCCCTAACATAAACACTGGTACCTTGCAACATGACCGCATTCCTGGTAAGGCATCCATACTACATTGGGTCACCATATTTGTAGTCCTTTTCAAGTGGCCATCTTGGTAGTTCGGCACTCGAGAGTCCTATTTTTCAACCGCCATTTTGAAATTGCCCCCTCTAAGGCTGGAGCTCACAGTGGCCATTTTACTCTGCCTTGATCACCTCACTCAGCAGATCGAGGGTGAGCAGCAGCAGTAATTCCTACAGCTCGACCTCTATGATCACCTCTCACAGTGACTCTAGAGTGATCAGCAGCAGCCAATGTTACAATCTCGGTCCCCTGAACCAGCAGATCAAGAGAGTTATTCCTCCCACTCCCACTGACCATGCTTTGGGGGGTCGGGTATTAAGAAGTCAAACTCCCCTCTTTCATAAGTTGATATATGATGATCTGGAAGGCAATATCACCACTGGTTGCCCATGTGGCA
This sequence comes from Neoceratodus forsteri, assembly GCA_016271365.2. Classification (NCBI taxonomy): domain Eukaryota; kingdom Metazoa; phylum Chordata; order Ceratodontiformes; family Ceratodontidae; genus Neoceratodus; species Neoceratodus forsteri. Next base: position 1,753,367,967 of record CM057455.1, on the reverse strand, counting down.
AGCAAGGAGTGTCTTGAATCTTCTGGGTTATTTGAAGTTTGTCTGGCTACAGTTCCCCTTCAGACCATAGCCCAGTGATTGTAGACAGAGCTGTTGTTTCTTGCCCTCACCTAACTGGATGATCGGTTTAGCCAGATCCTCATCTTGTTCCCTCCTTCTCCCATTGTATCTCCCCAGATGGTCAAGGGCAAGAAATGTGCTACCTGCAGTACCACCTTGCTGCCTCACATCTCAGGGCTGCAGTGCCCAGCATGTCTACATGATGAGGATGACCTCTCCCTAGAGCAGTCTCCATCACTAGATCTGGGCAACCCAGGAACTATTAGGGCAACTTGGGTAACCCAAGGGCACTCCTTCTCCAGAATTAACAGGCCACAATGGCAATGATGGAGAGTCAACAAAATTTCATGGTTAAAGTCATGGAAAAGCTAGAGGCATTGACACAGATGAAGACACCTATGCCCCTGGTCCCAAGGCCCAAACCCATTCCATCTCCTGATGACCACATTAAGAAGGATGCTCCAGTTCAGGACACCCCATTGTCATGACCAGATGATTGTAATGGGAATAAGGAGCTCCCAGACGATGAGGAACAGCCTATCTCCGATGAAGATGAGAGTCTGCTCTAGTGGCCTAATGGATAAGACACTGGCCTCTTAAGCCAGGGATTGTGAGTTCGAGTACCATCTAGGGTGAATGATTTCCTAATAGTTTCCTACTGGCCTCAGAGATCATGGTTGTCAATGGCAATGGCTATGGTGTTAGACAGATGGAGGCTGTCTTACAGAACTGACCTCTTGCTGCAGGGTCCAATGACCCATCCAGCCCCAGAGACACTCAAGTTGTTGGCCTGGCTTCTGAGAGGCAGAGATTGTTGAAGGTGGGCTACCACACTGCTGTCATCTCCACCATTGTGCAATCTAGAAGGTCCTCCACCATGTCTACATACAGTCGCCAGTGGAGCATCTTTTCAACATGGTGCCACAAAAAAGGCATAGAACTAGAGAAAGCTGACATGTCCACTGTTTTATTGTACCTACAGCAGGGCGTGGATAAAGGGCTATCTCACTCCTATCTTCAAGTGCAGCTTTCCACCATATGGGTGGCACTGGGTCCCGTTTGACAGTACAACCCAGGCTCCCATCAGAATGCTATCAGACTCATGAAAGTGGTCGTGGTTATCAGGCCTCAAACCAGACCATCCGTTGCCCCTTGGGACCTAACATTGGTTCTTGACACCCTAGGCGTTCATCCATTCGAGCCAATCCAAGAGTCTCAGCTGTATTGGACATGCCTAAAGACCTGTTTTCTCCTAGCCATTTGTTTGGCCCAGAGAATAAGTGAATTAAGTGCAATATCTTGTAAAGGGCCCTACATGATCTTTACTCCTGACAGAGTATCCCTAAAGACAGTACCTGCCTTTCTACCTAAGGTTGCCTCCCTGTTCCACAGGGAACAGACAATTGAGCTCCCAATGCTGTATGAGCAGGGAGAACCAGGAGACACTTGCACCCCACATCACCTAGATGTGAGAGCCACCCTAGCCACCTATATCACTAGAACCCAACCAGTATGCAAAACTGAAAGACTTTTCATCATTGCAAAGGGACATAGAAAGGGCATGGTTGCATCAAAGACACAATTATCACCAGCTGCCTCAAAAAGACTATTCAAGAGGCATACAGGATTAAAAACCTTACATCACCAGATGGTATCAAGGCCCATTCAACCAGGGTAGTGGCTACATCCTGGGCCAGGAGAGCTAACACCTCAACTGAAGATATCTGTGGGACAGATACTTGGATGTCCATTCATACCTTTGCAAAGCATCACAGACTTGAATCTTTGTGTAAATAAAGGGTCTTCTTTGTGAACAAGGTCCTTTCTGCAGCCAGTAAATTGACCCACTCTTTGATCACTCTGTCCTGCCCTGATGGGAATGGTACTACTGTTTAATCATCCATGATGTAATTTCTGGAGTGCCATGGATATTCAACATAACACAATGGGTGTTTACTCACCTGGTAAAGGTGATTGTGTTAGTTGATATCCATGGCACTCCATGGCCCTCACATCACAGTGATCACAGTGGCAAGACTGGTTACTACAGACAAGCTTTGGGGACAACTGATGTTAGTCATACAGGACTGAAGGCTGCATAATTAAGATGTTTTTTTTCACATGTGTCTAACTTAAATCAGTAAAACATGTTAGATTTGATTAGATCAGCTGCTTAAGTCACTTCAGGTGACTCTAGTTAGAAGATAGCTGTGACGTCAGCCATGTTGAGTGGCTGAGATTTAGAATTGTATTAATAGGAAATAAAATCTAGTGAAACTTTTTCCATTCTTCCTCGTCCTTTCTCTCTCTCTCTGTTTTGGTTCAATATTGCATATTGTATGTTTGTGTAACTATCCTTGTTTAAGCTTTGGAAAAATTGAACTGAGGGACAAGGACTCCTGGGACCAAGGTATACTGTGAAATTTGATCCTGGATCACATGTGCATCACTAGCCTATCAGGTGGGCTATAACCCATGATGTAATGTCTGCAGTGCCATGGATATCAACTAACACAATCACCTTTACCAGGTGAGTAAACACTCATTTATTTACTGAAATAGTTTCACCAGGTAAACATACAGAGCTATAACAATAATCTTATTTACAGAAGCAACAGTGGATGGGGAGGTTGCAAATTGCATTTCCCCTCCTCTTAAAAAACTGTAACAGTTCAATTTCTGTCACCTTTCACTATTAAATACTAAAGGAGAGATCTACCTCATAGAGACAGCTGTTATCTCCAAATACATTCACATCACGAGAAAGCTTCTCTTTGTTGTTATTACAACATGAAACAGAATTGATACACAACATCCAAAGTATGTATTCCAGAGGACTAAATAGTGACAAGGATTTCAAATAATTTCTATAATATGTGCTAATTCAGAGGAACAGGGTCCTTGCCACCTTTTAAACCAAGTAGGTGGTATGTACCTTGATCTCCTTAATTCCATTATATAGGGAAACTACACTCAGGATCAAAAGTTGGTTATACCAACAGAAGCAATGCACAGATGGTGGAGATTGCCAGTATGCTTAAAATACTGCCTGATTTCGGATTTTCAGTTTAGTGCCATAGACCAGAACTAGACACATAGTGGATTCCCTGCAGGGGGAGGGCCTCAGACAATTGATACAACAACCCACAAGGGGCAGGGCTGTCCTGGATCTAGTACTGACTAACAGGGAAAGGATCACAGATCTTCAGGTAGAAGATCACCTGTGGGACAGTGACCATCACAAGGTATGGTTCAATTTGGCCACTAGAACTAAATCATACCATTTCAAGGCAAAAATACAGGACTTTGATAAGATGGCCAACAGAATTAAACTAGCCCTGGCAAGAAGAAATACAGGTGAGGGGATACAGGCAAAGTGGGCAAGCATTAAGGATGCAATACTTGAAGCAACATCCCATTGTATTAGGGAGAAAAGCAAGAGCAAAAGAAGGAGGAAACCATTTTGGTTCTCAAAAACAGTAGCAGAAAAGATCAGCGCCAAAAGGTTGGCCTTCAGGAAATATAAGGGAATGCAGAGGGATGAAGTTAGAGAGGCATACCAAACTTCCCTAAGGAAAGCAGGGAAGGCAGTAAGGCAGGCAAAGGCCTAATCTGAGGAAACACTAGCACAAACAGTAAAATAAGGGGACAAGACTTTCTATAGATACATTAGTGAAAGGAGAAAGTCCAGAGGGGGTATTGCTAAGATCAAAGGGGATAAGGGGGAGTGTGTGGAGGAGGACCAAGGAAAAGCATCTATCCTATATAGATACTTCTGCTCAGTATTTACTGAGGAGAAGGTAGGGCAGGGCTCACAGCTCAGCACCATGGACACAGAGGGAGGGAGGTGTGCACAAGTCCCTTCACAAAAGAAAGAGTCCTACAAGAGCTTGATAAGCTCAGGGTGGACAAGGCAATGAGACCTGATGGCATACATCCCAGGGTACTAAAGGAGCTAAGGGTGGAACTAGCAGAGCCATTATCAGAACTGTTTAGTGAGTCTCTGAGCACAGGAGAGGTCCCAGAAGACTGGAGAAGGGCTCATGTGATCCCACTCCACAGGAGTGGCAGCAGGGAGGAGGCAGGGAACTACAGATTAGTCAGTCTTACTTCAATAGTGGGCAAGATTATGGAGGCACTCCTTAAGGAAAGGATAGTGCAACACCTGGAATCCATAGGAGCACACGATCCAAGACAACATGGATTTACAGCAGGAAGTTCCTGTCAAACTAATCTCATAGATTTCTTTGACTGGGTAACTGAGTGGTGGACCAAGAGGGTGCAGTTGATGTCACCTACCTTGACTTCAACAAAGCTTTCGATACTGTTCCACATAGAAGATTGATTAATAAGCTGGGGAGGCTCTGAGTGGGTCAGAAGTTGGTCAACTGGGTGGCAAACTGATGGGCAGAAAAAAAACAGTGGTGGTAAATGGTATACAGTCAGAAGAGATGCAAGTCACAAGTGGGGTACCCCAAGGATCAGTCCTGGGGCCAGTCCTCTTCAATATCTTCATCAGTGACATTGCAGATGGACTAGAGGGTAAGGTTTGCCTGTTTGCAGATGACACCAAGATTTCCAAGAGAGTAGATGATCCAGATGGGGTTGGCAGAATGAGAAGAGATCTGGAAAAACTGGCAAAATGGTCTGAAGAGTGGCAACTGGGATTTAACGCAAAGAAGTGCAAGATCATGCACATAGGGAAGAGAAACCCTGATGCTACCTATAAGTTGGGAGGGGAATTGCTGGCAATCACAAGGGAAGAAGAAGACTTGGGCATCATCATCATCACAGATGACCTGAAATCATCCAAGCAGACCATTAAAGCAGTAAGTAAGGCTAGAGGGATGTTGGGGTGTATTAGTAGGGGTATCACAAGTTGTAAGAGGGAGGTAATAATCCCTCTTTACAAGACACTGGTTAGGCCCCATCTGGAGTACTGCATGCAGCACTGGAGGCCACATCTGCACAAGAACATTAACAAAATGGAGGCAGTCCAGAGAAGGACAACCAAAATGGTGCAGGGACTGCATCAGAAAACATATGAGGACAGATTACAGAGCTCAATATGTATACCCTAGAGCAAAGGAGGGAGAGAGGTGATATGATCGAAACAGTCAAACATGTTAAGGGCATTAACAAAGTGAAAGAGTCTAACATGTTTCAATATAAGGAAAAAAGCAGGACAAGAGGACACAGCATGAGAGTAGAGGGAGGCCAATTAAGGGGTAATGTGAAGAAGTTCTTTTTCACAGAAAGGGTGGTGGATGCATGGAACAGCCTACCTCAGGAAGTGGTGGATATGAATACAGTGCAGGGCTTCAAACAGGCATGGGATAGGCATAAGGGAGCAATACAGATGAGTTTGAATAAATAGGCCATTGACAGAGTAAAAGCCTATGGCACATTCATATGGTAGAACAAATAGGCAGACTGGATGGGCCTTGTGATCCTTATCTGCCATCAGCTTCTATATTTCTATGTTTCTATGCTGGCATGGGAAGGTAAAAGTTATCTGAAGAATTAAAATATGTCTCCTTTGCCCCCCCGCCCCCGTGGCCTAAGCTAGACAAAATGTAGGTTTGATTCCTGCCACATAGTTCTGAAAGCATGTGGAGGTTGCCACCATGGGAAACATAGATTTCAAGTGTATTCTTTAGGTACTGTGTGACATATGTTCCATCTATGATAGAATATGTTTAAATAAATATAGAGCTTTTAATAAAAGCATGAAACACAAGCTGAACCTTGCAGGAAGACATTTTTATGATGAAGTGTGGTACCCTTGCGATTCATGACTTAACTCACCATTGCATTTATTTATCTGGGAATACAATTAGTTATTTCTATACATTAAGTAGTTTGCCAATATAAGGTAACTCTCATTAGATGAGTTCATCCCCTCTTTTCTCCTTCACTCACCCTCATACAAGGGCTCTTAATGAGACGTAGTTAGCCACTGAAATTAATTACCATGGGTTTGGGTGGTATATTACCTCAATCCCTCTGTCTGTATTCTTTTTGAGTTCATAGACACAATCTTGATGGTTTCCATTCAATAAACTTAAAATTATGCATTAGGTATGTTTTTATAAAAAATCTTTTGCATATTCAGAATTGTTATTGCGAATGCCTAGTGTACAGTATGTTCATTTATTCTGAAGCAAAATTTTTATTTGGTCTTCCCACAAGAAAGTTTTGGAACAACCTCTTAGAATTTCACATAGGAGGGGCAAAAACATGAAAGACCAGCTAGTACATAGCTACCAGCCAGACCCCAGTGCTGGAATTAAAAATAAGAGGTGGGGCAGAAAACCATGTGGATTCTGTAGAATATGCCAATACATTGAGAGGAGAACAGACTACATTAACCCTAAGAGTGGAGAGAGAGAAAGAAACCACCAGAGGCTCAATTGACTGTAACACAGAGGGGGTAACATACTTGTTGAGGTGCTCTTGTGGCAGTTATTATGTAGGGAGGACCAAACAAAAATTTCACTTCAGAATAAATGAACATATACTAGTCATTTGCAATAAAAATTCTGAATATGCAATGGCAGTTCATGTACAGATTAACCCCAATAGACAACACAAAGTAACTTCATTTGGAATTGAAGCCATAAATAAAAATGTGAGAGGGGGAGACTTAAAGAACATCTTGAATCGTAGGGAACAGGAATGGATATTCAGACTAGGAGCCCTCAGACCTCCAGGACTTAATGGAAAATTTGAATTATCCCCATTCCTTATGAAGAAATAATGATAAACACTCTACAGGTTCAAAGAACCCCCCCCCGGCCCATATGTGACAGACCTATCAATATGGTCATACAATGGTTATCTGACCTAAACACAACTATGTTCTGCCTTGTGATTTAGAGTGTGTGTGTATGGGGGGGGAGGAGAGCAACCCATGTATATGAGAGAATTACACAAGAAGTAGTCAAACAGCAGTTACTGTTTCTCTTACATGTGACTGTCTTTTTTTCTGTTTTACAGGTCCTCCAGGAACAGTTTGGTCACAGTGGAATGATGCTCAAGATTCAAGAAAATTTAACTTTAATGTCGCTTGGTGCTGGTTGGTACAATAATTTTTAGCAATACACTTAAATGCACTAGATAGTAAAGTGTTTGACTTAGAAGTTAAGCGTGATGCCTTTAAATACAATCTTAATTACGTCTGTATAATCAATTGAACCATTAAGCATAATTGCAAATTCTGGTACACGTGATTGGTGGTTGGGAACTTTTGAATTTCAGTTAGGTATATAATGCACCTAGGTGCTGTGTCTAATTAGCTCTGAGGAAGTCCTTGAATTAAGGAGAAAGGTAAGCTCAGCAGTGGTGCTGCTGCACTGCAATTCTGTGTTTGTTGTACCCTTTACAATGGCATTGGAATGTCCCCATCTCTTGCTGCTCCAGCCTGCATTTCTACCTTTTGATGCAGGGGGCAGTGCTGTGGCAGAGACTGGACTTGGCACTCCTCAGAGAAGGAGAGTATCCTTTGATATGCTTGACGTTTTTCTCCCCCACCACCTCTCTGACAACCCAAGTTCTTTTCAAAACCTGGGTCACCGGTGTCATAAGTGTCAATGCTGCCATTGCATGCTGATGGGCCAGCTATACTGCACATTATGACATAGTACAGTGTATGACCAATTTAATACAAAACATTTTGAATGTGATGAGCCTGAGACAGAAGATGGGACCCTTCCCCTTAATCTCATAATTCCAGCAACCTCATTGAAATTTATCTAAATGTTTTGACTCTTACTTTCACCATCAGCCTCCCTTCACCCTGGCACTGTGCACCTTGAGTTTGCCCAGTTTGCACAGATGATTTGTATGCTAATTCATTTGTCCTCCATATGCAGTGTTTTGCCATTTTGTCTGTACTGCACCGAGCTTATGCTCTTTATGTCATTCTCACTGTAATCACATCACCTGACGGACTGTATTTTGTTTGTAATTATGCTTATCCCCTTCCCCTTTCGTTGGGTCACACCTGGAAATGAGCCTTGGCTCAGTGTGCCTCTCACGGTTACCAATTTTAAATAAATACATACATGCATTTGTACGTACATACATCTGTACATACATAAATAAAACCATAAAATAGAAAAAATACAATATTGGTAACCATACACAACACACCCTGTGTTTCCATCTCATGGTTGAGATAACAGCATGAGCATCTTGAGCTTCGCTCTTTAGAGGCCCATATGCTGTTATCTCTACCCCTCAATGGAAACACAAGCTTATTGTGTATGGTACCTATACATTATTCCATATAGTTTTTATTTAACTACTGGCTTCAGTGCTGCACATGGCTATTGTGATGCATCAACTTAGTGACAACTGCTCTCTGATTGGTTCAGTATGCATTGTGATGTACCCAACAGAACAATATATACTTTGTGACAGATCCAATCTACATGATAACATGATTTATGCAATAGGCGTGGACATAAATCCTATGTGATAAATCTGAGCTACTATGTGTATAAATGTGAAATCTCATACTGTATCTATACACATAGTAGATGCATCATCACAGATTTATACACATAGCAAATATGTCACAATCACTTCGGAACTCATTTAGAATGTTCTGCCTCAGTACCGGTACTAACTATATTCAAAGACAAATAACTTTAAAATGAAAAAAGAAAGTATAGTACTGTGAGCATGAAAGTTGTTCAGCATAAAATTATCTACAAAATAAGTGGTATTTCATTTATAAATACCTTTTAGTTTTTTTTATAATTAGCAAAAAACCAGCTGAAAATTCAATTTTTATCCACTTTTTCAACAAACAAATGCAAATAACTTTAAAATGAAAAAGTAGTATGGTACTGTGAGCATGCCATTTGTTCAGCACAAAGTTTTCTACAAAATGAGTGGTATTTCATTTAATAGCAACCACTACGCTAGGCTGACATACGCTAGGAAAGTTAACAAAAAGTCCCAGAAATTGTCATTTAAAAAAAGATAAATGGTCAAAAGCAAATGTCCCTGTACTGACAGAAGGCATCTCTATTGCATAAACAAAATATACAATGGTGAGCTGTCAGATAAATGATTTATCTACACTTGTGCTGTTTGACCTCAGACACCTCACTCTAGGCTTATGACACTTGTGAAGTTACCCGAGGTCAAACAGCACTTGTGCAGATTAATAATTTATCTGACAGCCCACCGTTGTATATCCCTTACATCTTGTTAGTGGATTATAACATATCACTTTATAATAACCAGTCACCCCCTATGACGGGATATGTACTAGTGATAAAATGCCATAGTAACCTGCTGAATTACATAATAACTTGATAGCAGTTTATTATGGTGTTTCCCTCCCCATACTCTCACTCAGATCTGTGGTTTCTCTGTAACTACTGTGAGTCTACTGATGGGCCACACACAGTCTGTTTACTATTAATTTAACTGCCTGGATTGGTGGTAGTTCAGGTGGATGTTAAAGATCCCATGGCACTTATCAAAAAGAGTAGGGGAATTTTTATTAAACAAAGAAATCATAACATCATACAGAAATGAACAAGGAGAAATAAAAAAAAAATCATGCAGCATATAGTAATCAAATATACATAAAAGGCATACATCCATGTAGTCTTAAAAAAGAAATACAGAAACAAAAGTATTTACAATATAACGTAACAGAAAATAGTAATAACTAATGCAAAAAGGTAATGTACTTCCATAAAGATTGAAAGTGGTGTAAAGGAAGTTGCTGATGTTCTAATTCCATAACAGTCAACAGAGCATGTTCAATATGTTGTATAATAACAAGGGGAACAGTCGGAATTTGTTGTAACACATATTGACAGCGAGCTTGCCACATATAATATTTGCATATAGTAAAAATCACTCTAAGGGTACTAGGATGAAATCTATTCCAAGTACTTGAAAAATCACCCAATATCAAAACCTGATATGCGATCCTGCTAAGAAATAGCCACTTCCATTTATTAGCTAAAGTTTTCCAAAACAATAAAGCAACCTGACACTCAAAAAAGAAATGTGACATAGTTTCCTCAATGTGAAAACAGGAAGGTTTAGGGCAGTATCGTTCCTGAGAAGACTTGTGTTTTAGATTTCCTCGAACCTGTAATTTGCTATGGCAACAAAGCCAGGAGACATCCCACATATGTAGTGGTATTCGCTTATCTCGAAGGATAAACAAAACACAGTCATTTCGGGAATGAGGGCAGTTTGGAAAGTGTAAAACTGGCTTTGTAATATTGACAAACGTATCATATAGTTGTTTTCTAGATAACGTTAATATGGAAGATTTTCGGAGTTTCCAAAATCTTATTTTGCAGAAACTGTCTACAGCATATGAAGGGTAGCAAGAAGTACGAGACTGTACAGGTGGAAGTATGTCCCATTTATCTATAATGGAACTCAAAGCATAGCTAATCCACATATCACTAATATGAGATGTGTATCTGATGCTGTGGAAAAGGTGGAAAAGAAAAAAGGAAAGAAAAAAGCTATGGGGTGAATCATATCAAGTCCACCCTGATGAATTGGTAAGTATGTAACACCCCTTATAATTGGGTTAAGTCTACTACCCCAAATCATCTGAAAACATACACTAAAAATGTGTGTTTCTAAGTGTTTGGGAGGGCCATATATAGGACTAAGAAACAAAAAAATAGAAAGGATGAATTTTTTAACCACTAAAACTCTCTTCCTTTTCCCTAATTTCCAAGATTTCCACACACCAACCTTATATTCTCCAATTTGAAGATGTTTTTCCCAATTATAGGTTGCTGCATCCTCTATATTAAACCAAACCCCCAAAATTCTCTGATGGGAGGTAAAAGCTTTAATGCCACCAACTGTAGAAACAGTGGTGGACTCAGGATCCAAGGGAATGGATACACTTTTCTGAAGATTCAGCATGCCACCGGAAATTACAGAAAATGTCTGAAACACTTGGACTGCCCTATCACCAGATGATTTATCTTGCATAAACAAAACAACATCATCTGCATACGCAGTGATCTTCACAAGGAGTAGGGAATAATGGAGTGCTAAATCTATAATTTAGGAGTCCCATCTAATTTGCCGAATAATTGGATCCAGGGTGAAAGTATATAACAGTGGGCTGAATGGGCAACCTTGATGGACCCCAACCGTTTGGAGTAAAGTCTCACTTACAAAGCCATTAATCACTGGAGTAAAATAAGCAAAGGAAAAAATATGGGTAATCCAATGAAGAAAGGTATCCAGGATACCATATAGTTTCAAGACCTGAAATAAATAGGAGTGGTGAACCGAATCAAATGCTTTTGCCTGATCTAGTGAAAGAACAAAACCTGAAATGATATTATGTTTTTTAGCTTCAAAAATTTCTCGGAGGAGAAGTAAATTCGAAGTGATCGATCTCCCTGTAATAGCACAAGACTGGGCTGAATCAATAAGATCTGGTGCAACCCGTTGTAGATGGGTGTTGAGTATTCGTGTTAAGATCTTGAAATCCGTATTCAGAAGATGGAGAGGTCTCCAATTCAGTAAAGAACGGATATCTCCTTTTTTATATATAAATTTGAGAAAAGATATGCCAAAAATTAGTAATCTGAGAAGAGTTCTGTAAAACATAATTATAAACTTGGGTTAGTACTTCCAGTAGATCACCTTTAAATGTGTTGTAAAATTCATGGGTGAGGCCATCAGGACCTGGGGCTACCTGTAATTTAAGGTGGGAAATGGCACAAGCTACTTCCTCTTGAGAAATGAGGGCAATAAGGTCTTCAACATGGTGAGTAGAAAGCTGTGGAACTGGGGCCAAAAAAACTGTGGATAAGTCAGGGGAGTTGGAAGGCGAAGTACAGAACTGTCTATGTAAATGACTGTTGACAATTGAGAGCATACCAGAAATATCAAAAAACAATATTTCCCATTGTATCAAAAAGGCCATGCATGACCGTAGCCTGAAGTCTATCTGTATAAGCCGAAAACGGATTTGCCGATGGAGAGACTGATGTACCCACTCTCATAAAAAAATCTAAAGTACGAGCACTATTATATTGATGTGTAAACATATGCTATTTAACAGTGTTAATTTGTGAGGAATAGTCAACAGGGGAAGATACAGAAAGAGACATTAATTTATATAGCTGATTCCTGAAGGTTAAATATGTAAGATAGGAATCACGAACCAGACGTTTTCCTATATTTTGAAAAAGCATACATAGATCTAGTTTTGTATCAGACCACCATTCCCACATGGAGTCATAACAGCAGAGAACCATGATCCATGCCTGAAATAGAGATCTAACTTGTGACTGGATAAAAGCACGGGTCAATATAGTATTGTTTAGCTTCCATTAAAGTGGGAGGGAAAAAAGGGGTATTGTGGTTGCATCTAATGAAAATGTACAGGTTAGTAAGGAGTGGTCTGAAAGTTCCGTGGGGCAAAGTGAAACGTGTTGTGGTATACAATATCTAGAAGAAAAAAAATAATCAATGCGGGTGTGATAGATAGATCTATGATATGTATATCCAGCATCAGTTTTCAGGGAACGGTAAGCATCAATTAAACCAGCAGTCTTTATCAAATTAGATAAAGCAAGGGAGTCACAATAAATTTTCTTCCCAGCTGCTGTCCTACAGGAAACATCAATAGAGCAATTAAAATCACAACCCCAAATAATATGTTTCCTAGTACACAAAAAGGCTTAATGAGGTCTAATAAATGTATGTGAGCAGTTTTAGTCTGAGGGCCATAAAGATTAATAAGACGAAAGGGTTGTCCCTGAAAAGTACAGTCAAGGATCAGGGCTCTGCCAGGATGTATATCTATAACACGGGAAATGGAAAAGGCCGAGGAAAAAATAGGACAGCTACCCCATCAGCAAAATCATCCCCAAAGGTCCAATAGGAAGGTCCCCTAATCCATCCCCGTTTAAGGTGCTGGACTTCAAAAAGCGAGGTGAGACGTGTTTCCTGTAAGAAGATAACATCTAAGGGGAGAGAGGCAGCAAGATGAAAAAAAAAATCCTCCTTTTGTAGCTTTTCAGGCTACAAATATTGAATGACGCTAGTCGAAGAAGAGCCAGAGCAATGAATCAGTCAGCCACTCCCATCAGTAATAGTCATGTTCTTACACTTTTTACTCCCCTTTTTAGTTTTAGTAAGTTTTTTGTGGGATACATCCGGAGGCTTAGGAACAGTGAGATCCATGTCAGAAGGTAATACAGAGGCTTCGGAATCACCATCAGAGTCATCTCTCCCACCTTTTAGACAGTCAAAAGGGTTGGAGAGAGAAACTTCAGGCGCCGGTATAGTTTTGCGAGTAGTACCACCCTTATAACGTAAGTGTACTGCATTACGTCTAGGAGCCTGTTCCAACTTATTTTTAAACAGATCCGATAGTACAGGTCCCCTGTCTGGTGCTGAAGCGTGTTTCAAGGGGGGGGGGTCCCAAGGTCGGGAGTATAGTGGAAGGGCCTTCCCCAGGATCCTCAATATTAAGAGAGCTTGGTGTAACAGTACTCAATAGGGAATGGAGTGTACTGGGAGCAGGACCAGGAAATAATGTAGGGCCAGAGTCAGGCAAGGTACAGTAGATCGTGCTAAGGGAGGTTGATCAGAAAGAGAAAGGGCAGAACTGGAGGGAACAGAACCAGACAAATTGACTGGTTGAGACTGGAGGGAAGGAAGAGCAGGGTGGGTGAGAATGTCAGATTGCTTAGGACTGGGGAGTACAGGGTCCTGAAGTAAAGTGGAACCAGAAGTGTCCCCAACCAGAGATAGTATCCCAGAATTATGAGAAACAGATATCGTATCAAAGATATCAAGAAGATTAGTAACAGTAGTGGTACTGAGAACCTTAATGGCAGTATCGACAGTAGTATCAACATTAGTAGTGGTAAGAGAAACAGCAGAATCACTAGTAACAACAATATCAGTAGAGACATTAATTACATCAGCATTATCTACTATATCCACCCATGCAGTCCCACACACAACAGGCCTGGATAACAAAGCAGGGGTAGGAATATCAGAGTCATTAGTACAATTAGCAGCTGTAGATTTAGATACCTCAGTGGAGCTCTTAGGTGAAGGTGTAGGTCTGGTCAGAGAGAATAACACGCCATGCTTGTCCACGTCCCACGTTGGGTCTGGAGTCCAGGAGCCCGAGTCTGTCAGCATCCAGCCTGCTTGGGTCAAAGCAGTAGAGGCAGTCCAGGTAGAGTCCACAGTCGTCGGAGCAGAGGTGATGCCAAAGCGCGCGCAAATTAAGGAAGCTCTAGTAGAGGAAGCCACAGGAGCAGAAGAAATCGGTGGCTGATGTAAAGGATCCAATATCAAAAGGTCCGTGTCTCGCAAATGCGACTCTGCAGTCGTGCCGATTTCCTTAAGGACAAAACCGGATGCAGCAGGGGGAGTCTTCTGTGTTGCACCACTAAGCACCGAAGCAAAAGGTTCCATCACAGTAGATCGTGATGAAAATGCTGGAGCAGGAGAGATTTTCGGCAAAAGTACAGAATCGGGCAAAATCTCAGTAGCATGCTTCTCTATGGAGAAAGAGGTATCCGGTGATGCAGTATTCCATGCGGCAGTATTCCTTTCAGCAGTATTCCATGAAGACATCTCTTGGTGAGTAGAACAAATAGGGGCTGCCTCTTGCAGCAGCTGAGTGTGAGAGGTGAGAACCTCACAGGAGCAGGGCTGAACAGCATCTGAGCTCTCCATGTCAGCGGTCAGGGATCCCCCTACTGGCAAGAGTAGGGGAATTTCCCTGGTGTCCTGGCCAAATTTCCCTCATTCACTACCAACAGCTTAATCTGGTTCAAGGTCAGTTGGCATTCATCTGTATCCCCCTCCCCAGGGTCGTGCCTGAAAATAGGCAGGATTTGTCTAGTGCACTTACCCGGTCAACAAAAACGAAAGAAATAAATGTTCTTACCATGCCTGTGCCCCTTTTGAAAAGATCCCACTCTCTACCAAGTATCCTTCCCCCTCCTCATTGCTTCCCATGCCCTATAAATATGAACCCGACACTGGGGTGCATAATTCCCAGTGTTAATATCTGAAATAAAGAAAACTGTCTCTCTGTATCTTATTTATTTTTTTAATTTTTACACTGTAAACAATAAAACAGTCCATAGATCTCTGTTGCCACTGCCCCCTGCTGCCAGTACCTCTCCCCACCTGACCCTCCCCACTCAGCACCCATCACCCTACTCCCCCAACCCTTAGATATCTACCAGAGATCCAATGCAGTCATCCCCTTTGGACTGGAAACACATCTTCACTTTTCAATGTTGAAATGATAACTGAGGAGATCAGGTAAGCGTGGATATGTATGTCAGTGCATTTTGAACTCGTACTCATAACTTGGTAATTTTTTATATTTTTTCCACCAGATTTTCCACATGGCCCTTTTGGGACCCCACCTCATGAAAAGGCAAGCAAAAAAAAAAAAAAAACATTGTGCCTGAAAAGTGATTTCACAGTAACTCCTAGAAATCACATTTTGGGCAGGATTTGAACATTTTCATCTACCATGTTTATGAGATGGGGTCATAAGAAGATTAAGTTGAAAATTTCAGGTCAAAATATAAAAAAAAAAGCAACAACGTTATTTTAAGATACGTTGAACTTTTTCAATGCTTGCTCATAACTTTGGTAATTTTCAATATTTTGATGTCAAATTTTCAACATTGCCATTTTTTCACACCACCTCATGAACATGACAGGTGTCATTTTCAAATCCTGGCCAAAACGTGTTTTCAAACATGTGGTGTGAAATGATATTTTTGCCAGTATTTTATAAACCACACCTGTCATGTTCAGAAAGAGGGGCTCATAATAAGACTATGTTGAAAATGTGGGGTCAGCTCCGGCCCGGT
Source organism: Neoceratodus forsteri (assembly GCA_016271365.2). Classification (NCBI taxonomy): domain Eukaryota; kingdom Metazoa; phylum Chordata; order Ceratodontiformes; family Ceratodontidae; genus Neoceratodus; species Neoceratodus forsteri. Next base: position 1,753,352,023 of record CM057455.1, on the reverse strand, counting down.
AGCGCTGAGGGCTGAGGCGCTGGACGCCACACCTCACGCTGTGCCGGTGACCCGGGTTCGGGAACGGACTCGGGTGGCCAGGGGTCGGCAGGGGGAAGGAGGATCGAGCGTCCCAACGGATGCTCTCCTCCCTCAGGGGTGGGAACCGAGAACGCATCTGCATTCCGCATCACCTTCGTAGCTGGTGGAAGCACTGGCAACTGAAGGGATGGAGGCGGCTCCATTTAACGGAGTCGGGGAGGGGGGACGTCACCGGCGCATGAGTGCTCTGGCGTGCGTCAGCATGCCATGCCTCGGGACTTACGTCTTAGCGCTCGGCATCCCAGAGGGTAGGGGAAACTAGGGGAGAAAAAGGAAAATACCTCTTGGTTAGCCCTAGATGACAGCCTCTCGGTACCATCCAGGACCACCAGGAGAGGGACAGACCCCACTGTGCAAGGGGAGAAGGAGGCACTCTAGGGGCAGATCCCTGAGGTGGAATCAGAGGTTGAGAGGAAGGAAGGAGAGGGCTCCGAGAGCAGGAAGGTGGATAAAGAAATAAAGTGAAAAAAAAAAAAAAAAAAGAAAATGTGGGGTCAAAATGTCACAAAACAATGATGTTATGAAGAAACATTACATTTTCTCAATATTTACTCATAACATTGTGATGTGTGTGGGTTTTGGCCCCTAATTTTCAACCTTACTAGCCATTAGAATGCAGTCATTAGTGCACCGGCACATCAGGGCACCAATTTTGGGATTTGCACCCTTCCCAGAGGTCCGCCCCCCCTCGGAGTTAGACTATTAATAAGGGGGGGGGGGTGCACAGCCTCCCACAAAAACAGGGATTGGCAAAAACCTGACTTGGCACCCTGATGACCAGGCTCACTAACGCCAGCGCTCTGAATGGGTGGAACCAATTTTCAACACAGCCCTCTTGTTATTCTACCTCATGAACATGACAGGTGTCATTTTTCATATGTCCTCCAAAACATGTTTTTGCATTTGCTCTGTAAAATCACTTTTCAGATGGGATTTTAAAAATTCCACCTGCTGTGATCATAAGATGGAGTCATAAAAAGATAGTGTTGAAAATGTGGGGCCAAAGTTTCAAAAAACAAAGTTATAAGGAAACATTGAACTTCTTCAATGTTTGCACATAACTTTGTGATATTTGTAGATTGTGTCCTGAAATGTGCACATAGCCCTTTTCTTATTCCACCTCATAAACATGTCTGGTGTCATTTTTCAAATCCCCTCTGAAACATGTTATGCAGTTGCACTGCAACTCACTTTTTGGATGGAATTTAGAAAATTCCACCTGTTTTGATCGTAACATCAGGTCATTAAATAACTATGTTGGAAATTTGGGGTCCAAATGTGGGAGCCCACTTAAAATTAGATATTGTTTCTCAGCTGGCCTATCCTGGGTAAATACAATCTAAAAATGTGTATACGCAGAACACCACTGAAAATGAGACAGCTGGTCTATCCTGGGTAAATATATAGTAAAAATGTACAAAAGCAGGAACCCAGTGTAGCAGAGCCCCCCACTGAACTGCGCATCTGTGCTGCTCTGTCCTGGGAAAGCTACATTGTAAAAGATGGACTTCACTGAAAATATAACTTGCCTTTCAGCTGGGCTATCCTGGGTAAATACATAATAAAAATTGATAAAAGAAGGGCCCCATCAAAAATGAGATATTGCATCTTGGCTGTGCTATCCTGGATAAGCACAGTGTAAAAAGTGGGAAAAGCAAGACCTCACTGAAAACAAGACAGCAAATGAGCTGTGCTGTCAAGAGTAAATACAGTACAAATATGTGTCAAAGCAGGACTGCATTGAAAATGAGATATTGCATCTCAGTTGGGTTATCCTGGGTAAATATATTGCAAAATTGTGTAAAAACAGGACACTACAGAAGAACTCCACTGAAAAGGAGATGTTGCATCTAATATGATCTGCCCTAGAAAAATACATTATAAAAGCCTACCTGTACTGAAAAAAAGAGATATTGCATCTCACCTCTACTATCCTGGGCAAATGCAGTATAAAACTGTGTACAATTATGATCCCATTGCAAATGACATATTTCATCTTATCTGGTCTGTCTTAAGTAAATACATAGTAAAAATTTGTACAAACTAGGCCCAGGTGCAACAGCATGCAAGCAAACATTCGGCATTGACAAATGCATGTTTTTGATTGTGTTAATGCATACCCCCCTTTTCTAAGCACAATAAGACCCTTCATGCTATGGGATGGTCGGGTGATGTTATGCCCTGGGCATAGGGGTATCCTCCAACACCCCACACCCACACCTTGTCAGATCTTATCACTCACATATAACTTTTTGTTTTATTCATATAACCACTATTTTAAAATGTTACTGGTATTTGTCTCCCATTTACCCAACTTAAAGAGAAACTGTGATGGTTATATCCTTCTAACCCTTAATATTAAAATCTTTATTGTGTGGCAACATTTCACTTCCCTTGCTTGCAACTCCTACATTTGCTTGCTTGGGGGTGGGGGTTGTAGGCAGACTAGCAAGTCAGCTCATTATCAAAATACATGAAGACCATTTATTGGCATTGACTGGGAGTTGGTATGAACACAACCAACTCAACTGCTGGACATTGTCAGTGTGATTCTGCAAGGTTATCTACAACTCTGGAACTACAGCTCTAGTGGCAAAAAGGTCTGTAGTAATAATGTTAGAGATGTTTAACACCTATGCATTGCATTCAGAGATATCTGTAATGGTCGCTGCCATACCGCTCAGCTTCTGTTTCACATAGGGCTCATGATTTTACACTCAACTTTACCCTTACTCCAGGAAGGTAGACTGATGTTCCATATAAGGCAAGGCAATTTTATTTGTATGGCGCCCAATCCCAGTGGCACTGGTCACATCACAGAAGCAGCCAAATTAATAAAATAATACAATTAAAACAATAAATAATGAAATCAAATAATAAAATAGGCACAGCAGAATATTAGATAAAAACAGCATAATGCCCCAAACACATAAATATGTCTTAACATACCTCTCAACTGGCCCTGATTTTCAGGCATGTCCCTGATTTTGCCTCAAAAATGTACTCTGTCCCTCTTAAAAATTGTGTTTTCGTGACCAAACAGTAGGAGTTGTAAGCACAAAATAATGTCAAACCTTAAAGTTACAGACTTGTTCTTCCTTAGAAAATGCATTTTACACTAAGCCCCTTATTCTACCAGTTTTCTGAATTGATATCTCCAATTTTGAAGATATGTCCCTGATTGTGGTCCTTTATCCCTGATTTTTTTAAGCCTTGTCCCTGATTTATGAGGCAAGAGGTTGAGAGGTATGCGTCTTAAGCTTGGATTTAAATAAAGTCAGGAAGGGCCCCTCTTACCTTTGTGTGTGTTGGGGGAGGGGGGAGTTCCAGAGCAGTGGAGCCCCCACTCCCAATGCCCTATCCCCCGAGGATTTTGAACGAGATCTTGGAAGGGAAAGAAGTCCCGCATCCACTGACAGAAGGGAGTGGCCAGGAGCATATGGGGACAGGAGGTCTTTCAAACAGCCGGGACCCAAACAAATATAAAGTTGGAGCTGTTTCTGGACATACACACTATTAATAAATTAAACTAACATAACCTGATGGAAATCTTCCTCAACACTAAACATACGTTGCATGCACTATTCTTAAAAGCATTATTTTAACTAAGAAGTCTGGCCATTTGCGCCACATTTTTAAAGTCCAGTGATATACATGTTTTTATTCTCTGGAAACCGGGTACATTCCACTAGGCATGTCTGTTTACAGGGGCGACCCGGGAACACTGGGGAGGTTAAGTGACTTGCTCATGGTCACACATCAGGTCAGTAATGCTGAGTGAGAGGTCCGTCTGAGGGGTGTGATCACTGTGGCTTTGTCTTTTCACAACAGAGACACCAGAACCAGTGTCATGCTGTCACATAGGCAGGGTGCCAACTCCAGTCCTTCCGGCTATAATAATCCTGCTGGACCAGACCGTCGTTTCCTAAGAAGACTGCTTGACCTACGGTTCATGGAATATCTCAGCCAGGCGCTAGGACCCTGAGAATCTATCGGGAACTGGTGGGGCTATACGGCACCTCCTACTCCACTGAGCATCAACTCTAAAAAAGGCAGCATGCTTGCAGTCGAATCCGAAATCTTTCACAAAATCATAGCTACTGCCCGGAGAAGGTATAATTCTCACAGAGAGACAGAGGCTGATAGGACTTCGCTTCACACAGTTGAAGGGACTGGACAGCAAGAGGAGCAGAAGAGCACCAGGAGGGACTTGGAGTGGTACTTGTGGCAGAAATCAAATCTACTGGACTGTGATACAGGACGAATTCTGCATCCATCACCCGACTAAAAGGGGAACAGGTGTATTATTAAGGACAGTTTCAAACCTCTTATCGTCACTGGAGTAGGGTCAGGCTGCCCCCCTTCCCCAACACCGAAACCAAGTAGTTAAAGCAAAGGGGGCTTTGCCGTTGCACTGGTGGAGGGATATAGAACTTGTTGAGATTTCAGCAGTGGGGCTCCTAACACTTTTTTACTGTTTACACGCGAAATAATGGTCTCCCCCGCAAATGCAGATATACCCTGACGCTTTGAAGGGGCTTCCACTAATCATATGAGTTTGCATCGCCAGGTCTGCAAAGGTAATTCTGACAGTTTTGTTTTCAATGTGGTGCGTAGCAGCTGCTAGCATTTTGTTGGGGGCACGTTTGTAGTGTAATAAAACATTAAATCACAAAAATTAAAAGGCAGAGCAGTATACCGTCAGGTGGAGATCTCAACTCTTTTCAGGAACTTCATTCCACAGCTTCGGTGAAACCAGTTGCCTAGTGTGCTGGGGTGGTGGTAATGCAGGTGCCAATAGCATTGATAGTGGGACTCGTAGATGGAAATGGGATGCATGTAAGCCAGAGATCGCCTTCGTGCCCGAGTAAGGGGGTGGCGGCACATTTAAAGTAATGCAATTAGTGGGACTGACACCCCAAAATTAGACATGCCTGTATACATATGACTTTGGCACCTGATCGCGTCTCGACTCTATGCTCTAATAATTGGATTACTACTTTGCTGATTAGGTGTCTACCGAACTCCTTTCTCTTGCAGATTGAACGGGATGCTTCGAGTTGAGACGAAGTGTGACACTCCGTTGGGAGGAGGTGTGACAAGCAGCACAACTTCCACATCTATCCAATGTGTGATTTCTCGGGCTCCAGACTCTTGGATCTGAACTCTTAACCGCTTACTGGGACCCCACCCCCAAAGTTGTATCTTTACGCCGTGGATAACAAGGCCATTACCAACCGAGGACTAACATTTATTTGTCTTTTTTTGTTTCATTTTGTTTTTCTTTCATTAAAGACCCCCGACGCCCAGATGCAGTTTAAACTCTTTTCCTTTGTCCTGATCATCCTGAATTGTATGGATTACAGACAGTGTCAGCCCAACCGCTGGAAACGGAGCAAGAGAGGTTAGTACATCGGGGAAAAATAAAACTGGTCTTGAACACTGAAAGAATTAGGGATTCGCAGACTGAACCCTCATCTGGGGAGTAGCTGCAAGCTGTTTTTATTTCAGTGGCAAGGCAATAGCTATTCCAGTTTTGCACCCTTAACAAATAACTTTTAGCATAGCATTCATTGTTCAGTGTATGTATTTGTAAGTAGGTGCTCACTTACAGTCGGTATCCTGTATACGGTTCCGTGCTGTGTAGAAATCTATACACTTCCAGATGCTGATGTAAGAGGAGGGAATACTTTCAGACTGGAAGCAGGCGCAAGTAACTAGATAGTTAAAAAAGGATCTGGTTTTATTGCATTGCTTTGAGGAGTAAGCGGCCAGGTTAAGAGCTTGAGCCATGCTGTCTGTACAGCAGCTAGTTCGAATGATGTGATGTTAAGGTAATAGAGACTGAATGCCTCTGATCATGGGACTGGCCCAGCATCAGCTCAGAAGTGCCTTTCTGTTTGGGAACACCCCTGTCAGTCTGTCTGTCTGTCTCTCTCTCGCCACATACTCTTTAAAACTGGTAGTACAGAGGAAACTGTCTACATTGGTTTCCTTTACAGTTAGACTTTGATCAGTCCCCCGCATGTTAACAAACACGTACTGTATCGGTATATGGCCCCAGGACTTTATTTGCCATTTAAGTGCCCGGCAGAATGTAATGAAGTTGCAATGACTATGTTAGTTTTCTAGAAACTCAGTGACTTGACTAGACATTTGCAAATTAAAACACACACCGCAAAACTCTTGCTGTATAGCACTATAGGAATAAAGACAGTTGCAACACCATCTGGTTTATCCATATAATGCTCTATCCAATTTAAAGCTGCCAGTGTTACCAACTTATAAGGGTGCATAATTATTTTAGTTAGATACTTAACCGAGACTGAGCCCTACTGGAAAGAGAGAGAGAACGCCCATCTCAGTTCTTATCTCATCTGAGATACAGACAGGAAAGGAGCATCATTTGTATAACGTTATTTCTTTACTTGGTCGACTTAGTGGTTATCAGCCTTATGTTCGTCGCATCATGTACATTTTGTTAAGGGGGAAGGCAGAAGTGCATATTGAAGACAAACAGTTACATGATAAGATCACCAGCTATAGGAGCATTATTGATGTATGACCCTATCTGTTTCTGGTAATACTGCTCCGGTGATAGTTGTTGGGATTTTTTTTTCAGTTTTTGATGATGATATCATATACTCATACAGTATCATATCAGGTAATTGCAATAGATAATAAGCCTTAAAGTACCACGGAGAGAGAGATCAGGTATCTCAGTTATCGATTGAGGTGCTGGGCATGTGTTTGCTGCAAGCATCCATCCAATAATTTCTGATGTAGCCACCAAAACGAGCGGAGTCATTTGTCTCTGTCTCCTAACCCAGCACTTAGATACAGCCAGCAGGCAACAGAGGGTTGATGCTCCTGGGTTAATAGGTCCTAATTTTCCCGGGCTAGAAGAGTCTCGCCCAACCTGTGATCTGATTTGTTTATAACGGACTTAATAAAGGAAGTGCTGCTTACTCACTGCATTAAAGAGAGAGCGTTCGAATATGCCCAACGTTTGATGAGTTGTTTAATCAAGATGTTTCACACAAGTTGTTGAGGGTCAGGAGCGCTTAGATTGCATTTTTTTTTGTCGCGCCTATAACTTGGATGCAGCGTGGACTAGTAGCCAGATAACAGACTCGCCACTAGTCTATGCTGCATCCCAAGATGGAGCGTGGACTAATGGCTAGCTAACAGGCTTGGGGACAAGGAACGCAGGTTCAAATCCCACCACAGTGACTTACTGTGTGGCCCAAAGAAAGTCACTTAACCACTCGGTGCTTCTGTCCTCTCAGTTGTAAAAACTGGGTAAAAACAGGATCCAATTAAAAATCTTGCATATTAGCTGGGCTATCTTGGGTAAATTACCCAAAAACCAAAAACAAACGAGTTTTCAGATTGGAGGTGACTTGCAGCTAAAGCGTGTGGCACGATATTTCTGCCTGGAAGTGTTACACAGTACTTGCATACTGGGACAAGACATTATTATGGGGTGCAATAGCAAGCGGCTGTGGCGACGCCAGGGTAACAGAACTGAGCCGATTCTGATTTGGAGCTGTATGTGAAGTAATCCAGCTACTGGTTGGTGAAGCATAGCCAGAAGCTTTTTGTTTTGAGCTGACTTCAACAGAGTTTAGGCTGTCTGTGCATGGCACACACACACACATCCATGGCAGCTTCTGAGGTGTTTTGATGTGTTTATGAAAAACTCCACGTCAAAACCATCTATGTATATGCACAGACAGCCGCTGTTTTGTCTACTACAATTGATCAGAAGATACATTTTTTAATTTTCTGTTTCCCTTTCCAAGGTTTATAACCAATCTTCGAAGGCTATACAAAAATATCTGTATACAAAGGACTGTCCCCAAATGACCCCATAGTGCCTTTGTTGACCCCATAGTGCGTACACAGACTGTGATATCACACATGCAGCAATGGTGAGGTCAGTTGGGGACAGTCCGATGCTTTTTGAAAGACAGGGGACATAAGCACCCAGCTATCTGAGAAATTTAGAAGACCAACAACAGGACAATCAAGAAACACATATTAGAAGGTTTACACATGATTATTGTAAATGGATTTGTATTTTATTGCAATAGATTCTGGATGTTTAATGCTGTCAACTGATATGTTTAAACCATATACAGGTATTGTGAATATCTGTATAGCTTTAACATTCAGATATGGAATGAGCTTACTCTGTTCACAAAACCATGATGTGTAGTTTTTAAGCTTGGTTTTTGAAGCCAGCTATCCTTTCTGATAGTATTTATCATTTACAGTAATTGGTACTTTTGATTTACCTATACTAAGTACCAAGTGATGCACAATGTTTTTAGATGTTAAATCCCAATACAAGCCCATTAGTATCATTATATAGACAGTTTTACAATATCCTTGTATCATCTAACTGGATGATGGTTGTATTACTTCCATGTAACAGTTGTTTTTTTTATTGCCAAAATGTTTGGCTGTTACACATCAATCTGAACAATGTGAAGAACTCTTATAGCTGAACATCTTTGATGATGTGTGAGGTATGTAAGTCCTTACAGTGCCCATGTGGACAGAACAGTAACTGCAGCCTTGAATACTAATTTACTAATGTTTTACTGTTGTTAAAACTGAACCTTGACAATTTTTGAGTGTGCTGAATACATCTTATTATTTGATAATATTATGGAATGACTCCTTTTATTTCCAACTGTTTATTATATCTATCACTCATTTATGACATAAGACATTTCTAACCTTATTACCTTTCCTTTTAAAGTCTGATTATTGAATTGTCTAGTTATGTTATATTTGATTTACTGAGTGACTTGAACCAGGATCATTGTCTTCTGGGAGAGGGCCTCATTTCTAGTGGGGTCCCAGAGCAAGAAGCTGCATGATACAAGCATACATCACCTAGTAAGTGTAAAATATAGATAATACTGGATGGGCAACTGTGCATAACCAGTGTATGCTGCCATAGAGGGGTTGTGATTCTATGACCTTGAGAGTGAAGCTCAAGAGGTCCCACAGAATCAGAACCCTGAGGTGGCAGCACAGGCTGGTTGTGCAAAGAGTTACACATCCAGCATTTTTTATAGCATATAGTGCCCCGAAGAGTCAAGAATTCTTCTGGCACTTGCCCAATACTTTCAAGAAAACTGCTACCATCATCATGACAGTTTACCTTACTCTTTCTGCTGTTTGATGTGTGAGCAGCAGTTTTCTGTTCAGATTAACAGGTGGCTCACACAATTATGAAAACAGCTGAATCCTTGTTGTACCACAGAAGGGTACAATCACGTTCCATGACCTTTGAACTATGGTACAACAAGTTTTCAGCTGGTATGGATTTCCATGCAGAACAAAGCCTCACTATAATAGCAAAGTGATTACAAATTTGACATTATATGATGCAACATCTTGAAGAATCTCATCTACAAAACCCCAAAGAATGCACAGAAGTCTGAGCAGACTAACTCAAGGCCTAATAAAACTCACCAGCAAAGTGGTTTCTGTTGTTTAGGATGTGTGTATTTTTGAGTAGGTTGAAAACTGGAATGCAGTGTTGGTTTCATTTTTGAAGTGTTTCCTGACAGATGGTTTGCAATGTTTTAAAGTTTTCAGCTAAAAGAATTGTAATGCTCTAACATGCCCAGACTATCTGTGCCAACAAAGGGTATACTGTGTCTTTAATTAAATGTGGAATTATTTAGTAGGATGGCTAGACAGCGTGGAGTTGATACTCGTAGTACTGTGTCTGCCTTAAAGGAAAGCTTAAGAGCAGGGCTGTGGAAGTACCAAAATGAATGAAGGTCTAACCGAAGTTGTGTGTTCCTACACAAAAAGCTAAGCTGGTTTTAATTGATCTTGTGTCAACTGATTAATCTCAGACCAGTTGGTGTGTACAGAATGATTGGCCTTCTCTAAGTAGATTGAAATTAATTCCTTGGTGAATTCATGACTACCAGTATTGACAGCTGATGCTTTGGAGTGTTTTGTAACTAATGACATTTCCTTTTACTTTCATTTCATTTTTCTAGAATAAAACTGTTTGTGTGTGTGTGTGTGTGTGTGTGTATGCATGCATTTGTGTGGTGCATTTATCAAGGTCTGTAATGGCTTAATGCACATGATCTGTTTTGAAAAAGAAGTAATTAATTTCATAATGCATTCTTGCATAGTCCCTCCCCTCTCGTCTTGGTTCCTGTCACTTATTTGTATTCTTACATCTTTTTATAAGCTGCTGCAGTTTTATTTTTTGTTATTTCATGGCCATGATGGAACTTTGATTCCATCGGCTGGAATAGTCTCCCAAGTCCCCAGTGTCCAATTGCAGTGTCCATTGCCTGCTAGTCTACTTAACACACTTGAACAGTGATGAGAAAGCATGGGCATTCCAAAACAGGTTAGAATACCACAGAAATTTTGAGGGCAGCTGTCTTTCAAGATGAGCCCTTTTAATGATGTAAGACCTAAAAAAGTATAGCATGATAAAAAGGGGAAACTAGCACATGGCACCTTGAAATGGGTCACAAAGAGCAATCTAATACTTATTTAAAAGGTATGGGCATAATATTTCAGGTGTAGCATGGGCTGCTGTTTTTAACTGTGAAATGGAAGTGTAATCATATTATGAAAAAGGGCTGACATAACATTTTTCAGTGATTTGTGGATATAGATTTTAAATAATCCAAGAAATATATGCAGTCATAAAAACGTTTTTGTGTAAGCTGCAAAGATATTTTATTTCTTTCTTTTATTTATTTATTTAGTTTTTGTTGACGGGTAAGAGCACTAGACAAATCCTGCCTATTTTCAGGCACAATCCGGGGGGGACACAGATGGATCTATGACCTTGAACCTGATTAAGCTGTTGGTGGTATTTTTAGAGAATGAAGTAAATTTGGCCAGGACACCGGGGAAATTCCCCTACTCTTGGCCAGTAGGGGGACTGGGTGACTGAGAGCTTGGTCACTTTCATTCAGACCTTGGAGAACATGGATGTCCCAGAGGAAGGAGAGCAGCTGTTGGGCTCTGCCTTGTATTCTGAGGAGATTGTTGCAATGGATAAACCTGTACTTGGAAATAAGGAACTAGATAAAGGAGAAGTTTTCGTTTCTACAGAGGATTTAACGCAGGCAGAATTACAGCCAGTTAGGAATGAGGATATAAATACAGTCTCTGTAACAGAGAACCTCCAGGAATAGCTTCAGCTTCAGTTTGCAGTTCTTGCACAAGAACAAGACCGCCTCAAAAAACAGCTGTTCTCACTGCACTCTACCGCTAAGCCTGTCAATTCTCAGGAGCAGGCTGTCATTCATCAGGACTCTAAGAATACAGAGGAAGCTCCCGATACAGAATGGTCAGGTGAGTTAATATAAGTCTCTGTGCATCTACCTGAAAAAACACTAATTAAAGATTCGCCATTGGCTGGCAGTGTAGAATCCGGTGTGGTTCAGTGCCTAGAGCCAGTACGAGAATTGGGATGGCACAGTCTAAGGACCCAGATGAGCCAAACTCGGTCCACAGCAGCTCAGTTTCTGATTTACAAAATGTTACCCTTTCAAAAGCTACGGAGTTTGTTTTTCGGAATCTGTTGATGAAATCCCCTAACAGAATCTCAGATCCCGAGGTAAATTGTGTGTTTCAGACTACTCCTTTGAATCAACGTAGGGCTTCAGAATTTTCCTTTACTAAACGGAGCCAGTTGATGCATGAGAGAATTTGGGATGAAGGGAAAGATAAGCAAGCTGCTGTAATTTTTTCTAAAAGGAACTTGGGGACATTAGAGGTGGTTAAAGGCACTACTACTCATGTTACTCCAGAGGTTAGCCCAGTACCTTCATTATCTGTTCCCCACTCACAACCTCTTACAGAAGAAACATGGTCCCCACAGCAGGCCTTGAGCGAGGCAGGTTGGACTTTGAATAAAGGGACTTGGCTTCCCACACCTGACTGGGATCCTAAGTTAAATTTTTCCCAGAATGAACCTACTTGGAAACCAAAGTTACCGGTTACACCTTTATTATCTGAGAATGCTACTGGGGTTCTAGTTCAAGGAGAAGTTGGGCCCTCTGTTGTGGCCTCACAAGCCACTACTCCCTTAGCCACTGACATTACTGATTCCTCTTTTATTAAGGAATCTAAATATTCTACTAATATGCCGCAGGAAAAATCAGATTTAGAGAAACCTTCGTTATCAGATTTATTTTCAAAAATTAAAAAGGAAGCGGCACCACGTAGGAATGCTGTTAGACTCCGCTATAAAGAGGGGGTTGGAGGTTATTCCTGATAGGCATTATGTTGGCAAATGTCTTTTAAAAGATTCCTTGCACTTCTCTCCTAGGGAGGTATTTGCATTTATTAACATCTCAGGTGAAGACAACTTTGATGTCAGTTTTCGTTCAGCTTATGCTCTTGATTTATTTTTGGAGCAGTACAACCAGGTGAAGTTCTCACCTACATGGACCCCCTTTTTGGTAATACCATTGACTAAACCTATAATTAAATACATCACAGTTATGTTTCATAATGAGGGGGCTCGTGTGGATGATATTACTTACTGGTTGTCCCAAAAGTGTGAGGTAATGAGCTCTCCTGAGGCTATCCTGGACACAGAGCAATTTTGGACTGGAAGTTGGCATTTTAAAGTAAAGCTTAGACAAACTGATACTGGTATTGACCATATTCCTAATTCTTTTTTGCTAGGGAGGGATGGGGGGTTTGTTTTTACACTGAGCAGCCCAGGGCCTGTTACAAATGTGGTTCCAAAATGCATTTGTCTAGTTCTTGTGACAAGCCTAGATGTGACAATTGTGGGGAAATAGGTCATATTGCCTTTCAATGTGCTAATCTCACGAAATGTGATCTCTGTGAAGATACTGGCCATGTGTTTTCTAAGTGTATATGGGCAGCAAAAAACAAAGCATCTAGTGGTAGCCCTGATCTCTTGATTCAGAAAGCTCAAGACTTGGCTGCTGGTCCAAACCAGGCAGGGTCTGCTCCTCCAACAGAAGTAGTTATCCCTCCCGTAGCCCCATCTCAGGGATTGAGACAGTCTGATGGAAAACCTCTCTCCTCCCCATCTAGTGTTTCTCCCCTTCTTTTTCCTGTATGTTACAACACACAGCAGGAGATGCCACTCCCAGATCTTCCAGTCAATCCTCCGGTGACTCACGTCCAGAGGTCCTCAAGGAACCTTAAACCTCCTCCTGCCCCTCCCAGTGGATATTGAATCTAGTAATCCCTTTGCAGTTTTATCCACACAGTGGGGTGATACAGAGATGGACTGTGTGGAACCTGATTCCCAGCCTGTACAGGACAGTCCTCCATCCCCTTTTCACACACAAGAAGGTTATAAAGAAAAGAAGAAAAAGAGGAGGAAAAAATATATTTAAACTGTACCCTATAGCTGGCTTTCTTTAAAATAGGGTCATTGAATGTTCACAGTTTAATGAATTCGAGATGACGGCAGGTAGTCTATGACTATATCCATGGCAGTTCCATAGATGTGTGCTTACTCCAAGAAACTTGGACGTTTGCAATTGATCAAGCCAGGTTTTTTCCAAAGGAATGGTGCTGGGGCCCTTCTTATTGGTCCTTTGGACAGCAGACAGCTGATGGAATAGGATTTATTTTTAATTCTTACAATTTTTCTTTAATTAAAATAATTGATCTAATTCCAGGTAGACTATTGATCCTTGATGGGGTATGGAATTCTATGACATGTAGATTTGTTAATGTATACTGATCCCAGGTAAAGGCAGAACGGGTTGCACTTTTTATGATGCTCTGACCTTTTTTAATATCTTCTTTTAAAATCTTCTTATGTGGGGATTTTAACTGTGAGCTGAAGAATGTAAAAAGTGGAGTTACAAGCAGTGGAACATTTTTTTATTGTGATTCTAATGCTTTGTTTCAATTAATAAATTCATCAGGCCTTGTAGATAGTAGATGTTTCCATCATAGTGGTCCTAAATGTACTTATAAAAGGAATGCATACACATCTACAATAGATTATATATTTCTCTTGCACAATCTTCCCCCCTTTAAATTTCACACTTTCCCGATGGCCTTTTCAGATCACTTACTTCTTTAGTGTGTTTTCTCTTCAATTTCTTTACCATCACCACAGAAGTCAAGATGGAAACTAAGTTCACCCATGTTAAAGCATCCTTTAGTGATAAAAAACATTAGGTCACTACTAATTGCTAGACTTTCAGTCTCAATTTTATATGATGACTTAGGAGAATGGTGGAGGGAGTCTAAGGAGGATTTACAAGTTATGTTGAAAAGTCAAGGTAGGTCAGGTGAAAATGTGAAATTCCTGCATTATTTAAAATTGCGTCAACAATTATATTATCTATTTTCCATGGCTAATACCTCTAAATTTGATTTTACTACTCAAATAGCTGCTTTAAAACAACAAATTCAATAGGTACAATATGACAGGGCTACTACAATGAAAGCACTTTTTCAATATGGCACAAAAAAACAATCTCAAGGTGATCCCTATGAAGCATTTAAAAGATATAAATCTAAAATTACTATGACTTCTCTTTTAAATCAGGAAGGGCAATCAGTACAGGATACTGCAGGTCTTCATGACACAATAAAACACTTTTTACTATCACATAACCCTGTGGTGCCCCCTAGTGTGAAGGACATTGAAAACTTTTTGCAAATGATAAAACCTCCAAAATCTGGTTTCAATATGTCTATCTTAACTAGTTCTATTACAGCTGCAGAAATTGAAGGTGCTATTAAATCCCCCCAAAATGGAACTTCTCCAGGGATTGATGGACTTACGTCCGACTTGTATAAAACCTTTCCCTCTGAATTTTCGGAATGTTTGGTTCTGGTGTTTAATTTTTTTCTAGCTACTTTCAGATTTCCTATTTGGTTTTCAAAGGGTTTATTAATTTTTCTATATAAATCAGGGAATAAAGAAAATTTAGATAATTGGTGACCAATTACGATTTTAAATTCTGATTATAAATTATTGACTTGGATTTTAAATTCTAGACTCAGAACCTTTGCAAGTACAGTAATTTCCCCTTCACAATATTGTGGGCTTCCAGGGGAAAAAAATACAACATGCTCTTATGATCATTAGAGATTTAATAGAACATTTTTCCTTACATGGACATTCAGGGAGTATTGTTTCAGTAGATCAACTGAAGGCCTTTGATCGGGTCGATCACCCCTTTTTGTTTATGACCTTAAAACTTTATGGGGTTCTGGCCTCTTTTTTAGATTGGATAAAAACCCTTTATGAAAATGCCATTGTTCATCCAGTTATTCAGAATGAAATTACGGAATATTTTCATATTACTACAGGGGTACGCCAAGGATGTCCGTTAAGTCCGCTATTATATTTATTCACAATTGATTCATTAATTCGATCATTGTCACAGCATCCAAGGTGGAAGGGGGTATTGGGACCACCAACTATGGACTAACTGCATTTACAGGCCTATGCAGATGATATTTGTGTATTTTTTCAGACTATAATCAAGTTTCAGTTTTTTTGGACTTTATGGTCACTTATTCCTTAGTTTCTAATTCTAAAATTAATGCACAAAAAAGTCAGGGTTTGTTTATTGGGGTTGGTTATCCCGATGAGGTCTGTATTCAAGGTCTTCGGATCTCTTCAAACCCGGTTAAGATTTTGGGATTAATGTATGGACCCCAAAATCTTCCAGATTTGAATTGGGAAACTGCGTTATCTTCCATAGATTGCAAAGTACAAATCTGGAAGCACTGGAAACTAGCTAAATTAAAACAGGTACAGATAATTAGACAGTTTTTAATTCCCATTTTACTATATACAACAATGATATTCCCACTTCCAATAGGGTTTGAAACCAGAATATACAGTTTATTTTTCCAAATGGTTTGGGGCAATAGACTTAACCCCATTAAGAGACAATATACATATCTTGCTAAAGAAAAAGGGGGGTTGGCAATGGTGGATCTGGTTATATTTTTCCATACTCTATTTATAACACAGAATATTAAGGTTGCATTATTGCCATCTGCATCTAGACACAGCTTGTTAATAAAACATGTCTTAGCTTGTTATTATTTGGCCTGGCTTACAACTCCTTCTAAACCTTCACAATATTTACATTTTCCACCATTTTTTAAACCCGTGGCAAAAAACTCTTTAAATGGGGACTTTTGAAACAAGTTTTAAGAGCGAGGAAGGGGCCAATGTTATATGACACAGTGATGTTGCTATTATATCCTTCTGAGCCTGCCTTTAAAAAGTGCCCTTCTACAGTGATTCCAAGGGTACTTCATCAACTGAATAATCCCAGATTACCAGGTTATATGTGGGGATTTTTGTGGTTGGCAGTATATGGGAGGACTGGGGTTAGGGGTAATGCCAAGCATAAGGCTAAAGAAGAAAGAACATGCCCCTTTACTGGTTGCATTGGCCAAGAAGAAATAATTGATAATTTTTTGTTCTATTGTTCGTATGCTAGTTCCCTTTGGAAATTCCTGGCTTTAAAATGGAATATGAGACGGTTATTGCATTTAAATTATGACAATTTGGTTCTGGGACAATTTCATCGGATTGGAAGAAATTATAATGCAGATACTTTGCCGATTTTTTGTTGTTGTTTGAAATGTTACTTACGGCAGGCTAGATGCCAATGGGTTCTTTACCAAAAACTAATGTCATATGATACAGTGGGCTTGTTCATTCAAGGGGCTATGGAAAGGGTTTATATCAAAGATTTAGAAAATTGTACTACAAGAAAGGTGACTAATTGGTGGAAAGGTCTTACAATGTTTATAAAATATAAATTGGTTATGTTAGGACCAATTTTGCAATTGGATATTGATTATTCATAAAATAGAATCTTTAATGAAATAAGAATATTTATGTGTGATGTGGGCCATTATTCTGGTTTGACAGTCATATAAAAAAAAGTTTTCATTACTTTATTAAAAGAAGGGGGAACATTTATGTACATAATTCCTGTAGTATTTATTGATAAGGTATGACTATAATATCTTTTTTTGCGTTGTGTTACTGTATGATTTGTAATTTATTTTTGTGTGACTTAACACTGTTTTATATTCTTTTGTTTTTGATGTTATAATAATAAAAAATTCCCCTACTCTTTTCGATAAGTGCCATGGGATCTTTAACATCCACCTGAACTACCACCAATCCAGGTAGATGGGACCTCGGTTTAATGTCTCATCTGAAAGACGACACCTCAGAAGTGCAGCACCCCTCTCATGCTGCACTGCAGTGTCAGTACTGGGATATTAACCCACGTGCCAGATGTGGGAACTGAACCCACAGCCCTCTGATCTCCTGGTCTCAGAGGCGAGTGTGCTACCTACTGAGCCACTGACACTATGGTAGTAATGTATTTTGTTACTGTTTGTAGTTAAATCCTTGAGCAGCATAATAGAATCATGACTTTACATCGTATGTATTGTGTATATAGTGGTATATAAATATGAGTTTCAAGACTCCTACACTTTTCCAGTACCCATCTGCAAGTAATCAGATATTTGCTGTGGGGTACTGGCAGTTACGCATTCTCTGGCATTCTCTCATTATATTTGGTGTTTCAAGATTATGTGATGTCAGCTGCTGCATAATATCATTTTCTAATGAAGTCAGATTCTTGGCAGACAACAACTGGATATCAAAATTTTAAACCAAACTGCAAAAATGCTGTACCACCTAGCGTTTAAATAACAAGTATAATAGTTTAGCTTTGTAATATTTTAATTGGTGTGTTTGTGTGTTGGGGCATGTTAGTGGAGGGATAATTCTGTGTTTGTTTTAATGAGGTTAAACCAAACCCCAGATTTCATTTAGTTGCCTTGTATTTGAAAAGTGACTGTTACTCTAGTGAACCATTACTAAAATTTCTACTATAAATCAAGCTTGGAAAAATATATATTTACTGATTTACCATTAACAAAATGTTAATGTTATTTCAAAAGATCAAATAAGGTATTTTTAAGTGCATGCATAAGAGGCATGCCTCTCTTTGCCAACAGTCCAAAGCACTGAACAGGTTGCTCTTAAAATAGACTGCAGCAAAACTCTTCCATTAAGCAAAAACACTTTAGCAATCTTAACAGCACCCCCTCCTGATGCTGTTGAGAAATTTCCATTTTTCTTTTTTCAGGTCAGTGGCAGAAACACCTTTATAATTCTATCAAGTTTAGAAATGAATTTATTTTATTGAATGAGATAGGTTTCACATCGTATTCTGATAAGGTTAGAAAAAATAATTGAACCTGATTGGCTGATAATAGTGCCAGTTATAGTTATATCTCAGTATATTATTACAGGTCGGAACTAATTGTGTTGAGCAACCTCCTCCCACACTAAATATTCATAACATCCTTTTTGCCCAAGTTTTTGTAGTAAATGATGAACAGTAAATATTTTTCTCAATTTGTTTTCTTAATCAGGTCTACTATGAACAGTCACTCCAGTGGCATTCAAAAAACTGCTGCACCATGTTTTCTCCCAAGGAAAACAATTGCATTGGTGGCACCTGTAGTTCCCTTGCACCCACCCACCAGTGCATTTTTGTGGCACTACTAGACCCGCTTCTCATGTAGCATCAAGAGCCTCCCACCTGTATACTTGCAGCACTAATGAATCGAAACATGATAGCATCATCCAACTCCCTCAGCCTACTCCAGTATGCATCCTTGGATTTGTCTGTTACAAAAAGGTTACTGACCCCTACTCAGGCCAGATAGCTTATTGTCATTTTCAGCAACACTTCATTGCCCTTTCTGGGACTAATCTTTCATTCACTTCTGGTGACAACTGTCCTTTCCTCACATTGGGGTTAAACATACTTCCACTGTTGGGTGCCATTTTGTTTTCCCCTGCTGGTGGTCACACTTACTACTACAACTAGTGGCAACTCTCCTCCAGCCTCCAGGCTAAACATGTACAGTAGGTGTTACCTGCAGCAACACTGTTATGTTCCCCATGGGGCTAAATTTATAGCATACATTTGATTTCGCTAAATTATTTTTTATTTACTGCTAAATTATTTAATGAGTTTTTTTAATTTTAACCTTTATAACTCTTACAACAGGGACTACTTATTGGGTAGAATAATATAAACATGAATTTTAATGTTTCTATATACTTCTTTAAAAAAGTGACATCTCTCATCATTTTATATTTGCAGTAATACACTCCACAGTGTTGTATTTCATGGGGATAGTACCACTTCTCAGGTAGATGCACAATCACTTGATACATTATATATGCTATATTTCCTTACAATGATGCACCCTTTCATGTGTTGTTGCTTACTCATACCTCACAGTGCACCCTAGGTGTGATAATATCCCATGATACACCACATTCCATAGTGCACTACTGCTTAATTTTAAAGCTGCCAATATGCATGTGGAAATCTAATTGTTTGGGAGAATTCCAGTGGTCATTTTGATGATGTTTGGACTAGTCATGGCTGTTGGGATGATAAATAATTGACCATAACAGAAGTGGATGTGAAACAAAATACATAGTCTTTGCTGGGAGGTTAGAGTGTTTTTTTTTTTTTACATTCATTTGCTAAATTGTGTACCCCCACTAGGGGTTTCTCTTTTGCTGTTACACTTCATTCAGCATTTGCTTACTAATGGAGGGACTGGTTGATTTCCAGGAGGGAAATGAACTACGGGACCTCTTCATGAGGGGAAGGTCTTGCCAGACAAATCTGGTTGACTTCTTTGACTAGGTGACCAGGGCAGTAGAAAGGAAACAGGCAGTATATGTAGTATACCAGACTTTTAGCAATGCCTTTGACTCAGTCCCCCACAGGAGGCTGGTCAGAAAGATAAGGGACTTAGGGGTGGGGGGTGGGGGAAATAGGCAACATGGGTGGAGAACTGGCTGAGGGGGAGAACACCAAGTTTTCAGAGGTAGGGGGAGCAACAAGTGGAGTATCTCAGGGGTCAGCATTGGGCCCAGTCCTTTTTTAATGCATTCATTTGTGACATAGGAGAAGACATCAAGGACAAGATATGTCTCTTCTTAGATGATACAAAGATCTGCACAATGGTGGACATGAAGGAGGGATAAGGGAACACTGGAAAGATCAAGGCAGGTTGGAGAACTAGTCAAAGATCTGACAGGTGGACTTCAGAGCAAAAAAATGCAAGTGATACACATTGGGTAAAGGAACCCAAGAGTTCAATATGAAATGGTGTGTGTGTGCGTGGAGTGATACTGGAAAGCACCATGGAGGAAAAGGACCTAGGAATAATTATATAGAGAGCTTAAATATAACAACACATTGTAATAGAGCTGTGGCCAAGGCAAGCAGGATGCTGGGTTGCATAGGGAGGGGCTAAGCAGTAGAAGTCAAGAGGTGCAACCACACTTGAAATACTGTGCAAGGTACTGGAGTCCACACCTGAGGACAGACTGCATCAAAGTGGAATCAGTACAGTGCAGGGCAACCAAGATGGTCCCCGGAGTAGGGAACAAGACATACCTGTAGAGGCTACAGGACTGGAACATGTACAAGCTTAAGGGAAGAAGCGAAAGGGATGACATGATCAAGTCGTATAAGTACTTGCATAGGATAAAGAGGATGGATGCCAAGTAACTTTTCTTCTTGAGCTCAAATACAAGGATGACAGGGACCTCACTTAAACTCACAATGGGGAAGGGAATTCAAAAGGGACATCTGTAAGCACTTTTTTAGTAGTGAACAAGTAAAACAAGTTGCTGGAGGAAGTGGTACAAGCCAAATCAGTGAACAGCTTCATGCAGGGATGGGGCAGGCATATGGGATTAGTTAGAAAAGGAGAGGAGCAGAACAAAGAGGAGCGATGGCCACTAGGGCCATTGCAGAGTACTTAGGTGAGGTGGACAGACTGGATGGGCTAATGGACCTTTTTCAGTCATCATTGTCTATGTATCTATATATCAATGTATCTATGCTTTGACTCCTATTCACAGCCCTTACTGCTAGAAGGCATTGCTTTTTAAAGACTCAACACTCAATATACTCATATACTCAATGTATTTCTCAACACATTTATCTCATCCATCAGTTGTTTAACTTTAGAAATATATAATCTTAGTTTTCTCATTTTTTGGGTGCTTATATAGTCTGGTGTTTGGCACCTTACTAAAGTCCATGTATGTTGAATGAAGCTGTAGAGGTATTGTTAAGGGACCAAGAGCTGCTGCAGTGCTGGACTTTTTAAGAGTAATCCATAGCAGTGTGTAAACTGTGTGACATATATACACTTAAATATAGTGTGCGGTAGAATGTCATTCCACCTCGGTTTTCATCACAGCTGAAATGCTGCTGTACCACAGTTGAAAGATTGTGGAATGCATTTCTACTCTTCTGTGGTACAACCGCATTCCAGCTGATTTGAAAACCATATAAGCCATATGCAACAGAAACTGAAGGATAAACTAGGTACAAACTCCTGGTGACATGGCTATGATGGCATGATCACTCGACCATGCAAACCAGATATGAACGAAAAATACAGGATCAATCAAATACTTTTATTTATACAAAGATACAACTGCAAGATAAACCTACTGCTTGACCTATTGTACAGATGAAATTTTCACCCTTCTCTTCCCCCTTCCCATTCCCTGCCTTACTGCTTACCCTGAGTAAAATTACTCACAAAATCCCTCTCGCTAACAATCCTCTCGCTTAGTAAGAAATATGGCCACCACATTTTTTTTAAATCCCTCACAACCAATAGAAACCTGTGCTATAGATGTAGGGATGTCTGGTCCCTAACAACCACTCCACTGACCCTAGCAGCCAGCCTTAAAGCCCAGACTAAGACTCTGTGAAATAACTTATTTTTCTATTAAAAAAAAACAAATTCAAAACTGTTTCTTATATTATTTTGAGGGGCACCATACACTATAAACAATACTGCATGGCCAACTCTATGCCCAACTAGAGTGTTCTGCTGCCTCATGGTTCTGATTTCCAGGGACCTCTCGAGCTTGGCTCCCAAGATTGCAAGGAATCAGAACCCCTCTGTGGCAGAACACACTGGTTGTGCATAGTTGCCCATCCAGTATTCTATATATTGTGCATTCTCCAATAATGCAAAGCATCATGGGAAGTATTTATGTATACTTCCAATGATGTCTTGCATTACTAGGGTAGCTGGGATTTTGTATTTCTTCAAGAACCTGACATTATTGCCAGTGCTCTGCCTGTGTAACTTTTGCCTCATTGTTTTTGTGCTGAGATTCTTTGTCCTTCAGACACACTCCAGTAGTCTGCTAGACCTCTGAACATATAGGGCATCTTAAAAAGGGGAAAAAGACACTACGATGATATAAAGAACTGTATGTTGAGTCAAAGACTCATAAACTGCATTTTAAACTTTTTCCACATTTTGTTTCACTTAAAGTTGCCATAAAAGCCTGCAGAAGTGCAACAGTGCCTTTTTAAAATGGTAGAAAATGCTAGTGGTGCTACAGTAGGTAGTTCTTTGTGAAATTGTGAAAAACTATTTGCACACTTTTAATGAAATTGTTCCATTTTTACCAAATTTTATACAATTTCATTAACTATAACAGTGTTTTTAAAATGGCCAGTTTTTGTTAAAATTAAGCCATTTTTAGAAATCGTATTTTTTAAAAATGTGCAATTTGAAAAAAGGGACTACTGCAGTTGCTGAAATTGTACATTTTTAAGCACTCGCATTTTTAAAGTATGCAGTTTGGGGAAAATGGTTCTGTTTGAATAAAAAAAGCCTGAGCAAAATTACGCAATATCTCATATTCAAAAACAGCAATTTTGTGCAGTTTAGCAAGAGTGCTAGAAATGTCGCCCATCTCTTAAGCTGGGAAGCATGATGTACTTCCATGTGGGTGGCCCAAGTTCACTATGTGAACCTGCCCACCCTCTGAGCTAGTGGAGCTATGGTAGCACAGTGGAGGTTATACTTTCCAACTCTTTGCTACAGAAACATCTCCAAGGATCAGGAGGTCTCGGGGTTATAGGGGACATCATAGGTGGCCACACAATTCCCTGCTTTCTCCCTTAGGTCTAGTACTGTGGCATTGAGGGATATGGGCAGGTTTCACATGAGGCAAAAAGCTGATGCTGCCCTGTGATTTTGACAGCACCATGCATCCCCACATCATTGGCTGCAGAGTCACTGCCACCTCTACCAATCTCATTGAACTAGAAACATAGAAACAGATAATGCTGGCAGAAAAAGATCATTGGCCCATCCAGTCTGCCCACTTTTTCATTACTCTACTGCTTGACCTATTGTACAGATGGAATTTTCACCCTCCTCTTCCCCCCACTCCCTGCCTTACTGCTACCCCCCCCCCAAGTAACTATTAAGCTCTTAACTCTGTCCCAGCTGTGCTTAAACCAAGTAATGGTCTTTGCACCCACTGCCACTGCTGGTGGGCTGTTCCATGGTTCAGCTACTTTCTCGGCAAAGTAGAATATTCTCGAGTACCTCCTGAATCCTTCCCCCAGCTTACATTCATGTCCCCTTCTTTTTGATCTACCATTCCTGCTAAATAGTTCCTCATGGTTTACCTTGTTTATTCCTTTCAGGAACTTGAAGGTCTCTGCCATCTCCCTCCTCTCCCTTTTGGCCTCTAGAGAGTATAGTATATGTTCAGTTCCTGAAGCTGATCCTCATAGGATCTGTTCTGTTGGCCCGGAATCATTTTAATTACTTTATGCTGCCCTGTATCCAGCCTGTCTTTGTCTTTCCACAGGTGAGGACTCCAGAACTGGACACAATACTTCAGAATGGGTCTTACCATTGATCTATAGAGAGAAGTAGTATTACCTCTTCCCTCCTGCTGTCAACACTCCTTCCAATACACCCCAGCATTCTAGTGCCCTTGCAGAAAGCCTTGTCACATTGGCTAATATGTTTTAGGGATTCCCTAGCAATGACCATCAGGTCCCTTTCCTCTGAAGCAGTGACCAGCTTAACCCCACCCATCCAATATCCTTCCTGGGGTTCATGTTCCAAGTGTGCATCACCTTGCACTTTTTCACACTGAATTTCAACAGCCAAACTTTAGACCACCTCTATAACATTTGAAGGTCCCTCTGCAACTCCCTTATGCCCCCCCACTGTATACCCTGACACAGAACTGAGTGTCATCTGTGAAGAGACACATCTTGCCCTGTATTCCTTTTCCTATGTCACTTATTAACATATTGAAAAGAACTGGTCCCAGGACTGACCCCTGCATTACCCGACTTGTGACCTCCCTTCCCCACAATTTGACCCTATTTATCACCATACTCTGCTGTGTCCCCCCCTTAACCAACTTTCCACCCACTTAGCTAGGTCCTTTGCTACTCCCAGATCCTCTCATTTCTTGAGCAACCTTCTGTGTGGCACTCAGTCAAATACCTTGCTGAATTCAAAATAGAGTAAATCAACTGCTTGCCCTTATATACTGCTCTTGTTACCCAGTCAAAGAATACTATCAGGTTGCTTGATATGACAAAACCTCCCTGCCAGAAACACATGCTCCTTATTATTCTGGAACCCATTACTCTCCAGGTAGTCCACTAGATCTTCTTTAACTAGTGTTTCCATCAATTTACCTACCTGTACAATGGAAGCAAGACTGACTGGCCTGTTACTTCCAGGTTCCTTCTTGTCCCCACCCTTGTGGAGAGGCACCATGTCCACTACTGTCCAGTCTCTTGGAACCACCACTCACTGTATTAAGCTGTTAAATAGCTCCACCAGTGGTTCAGCCAATTCTGATACCAATTCCCTCAGCACACCCTGGTGCATCCCATCTGGCCCTTGAGCTTTGTCTATTTTCAGGGCTGCAAGTCCTTTTCTTACCTTTTATCCTGTTTGTACCACCTGTCCCATTTTTGGGATCCCATTGCAGCAGCCTTTATGCCATGTTCTGGAAGAGGCCCACTGTCTTTCACTGTAAATACTGAGCAGAAGTAGCCATTTAGAATAGCTGCCTTGTCATTGTCCATCTCTACTACCCTGCCCCCTCTGTCAACCTAATAATTCCCCCTCTTGTCTTCTGTTTTCCTCTTAAGTAACTGAAGAACTGTTCTTCCTCTCCCTTGATTCCCCTGTGCAGTATGCAGCTCTGTGTTTGCTTTTGCTGTCCTGACTGACTTCTTGGCCTACTTCATGTTTTCCTGGTATTCACTCCATTCCTCATCTCCTGGTTTCTCCTTCTAGCCAATGAATACCCCTTTTTTGTCCTTTGTCCCTCACTGCCTCCCTGACCTTCTTAGAGAACCAGATCCTACACACTTGTGCCTATAAACCTTGATAAACACTCTCAAGCATTGTTTGGTTGCTTCAAGAATGGTCCCTTTACTTTCTCCCCACCTCTCCTTCACCCCCTGATTTTGTCCACTTCAGCTAATGTGCCCTTGACTAATTCTCTCATCTGATCAAAGTCTGTTAATCTGATATCCAGAAACACAGCTTTTGACAAGGGTATTCTGATACCTATGGCAGGTTTAAACCATATGGTGTTATGGTCACTGGATTCCAGTGGTTCCCCAACCTGCACCCCACCTAACTTTTCTGAGTTGATGAGTACCACATTGAGAATAACAGCCAGTCTTGTAGGTTCTCTGACCAGCTGCACCAATAGAGAGTCCTGCAACATACATAGCAGGGCTTGACTTCTGGTACTCTTAGCTGCTAGAATGTCCCCGTCTATGTCAGGTAGATTGAGATCCCTCACAATCACTATCTCCCCCTTTGCAGCTCCCGTATCAATTTCTGCCCATAATTACTTATCCCCTCCTCTCCCTGTCTCAGTGGTCTATAGACTACCCCCATGTGTAGCTTTTTTCCTGGTGCTGTCATGAGCTGCACCCATTGCAGTTCTGCTCCCCATTTCCTATCCTGATGGACCCATTCTTTATTGCATCTATACCTTCCTTGACATGAAGGGCTACTCCACCTCCCTTTCCCTTACCTCTGTCTCTCCTATACATGGTATACCCTGGTACTGCCAGGTCCCAGTCATTATTCCTGGTGGCCCATGTTTCTGTAATGGCTATGAGGTCTAATTCCACAACTGCTGCCATTGCCAGGAGCTCACAAATTGTGTTTCCTAGGCTCCTGGGATTTAGGCAAACTACCTTCCGGCTTGTGCCAATACTATTCCCCCTCTTGTGAGCGCCTATCACTTTATCTGCCCCCTCCTTCTTTAACATCCTGGCTTTCCTGTTTCCTATTGGTTTTATGAGCCCCCTTCCCCTGGTACACTTTCTTAACTTATTATGGACTGCTGCTTTGCTGCCTCTATCCCCACTTCTCCTAGACCTCATTTCTGGGGGAGTCCTGGCTAAGTTTACCTTTTGCCCTCCCTCTTCTGTGGTTCCTTAGCTTCACTAACTAGTATAGCCAACTTAATTAGTGTAAGTTGGATTGGGTTCACTCAGCCATCTAAGGCCCACTAGCAGGAGACTTTTCCCTTGGGTATCTCTAGGATGGGGTGGCCCAGTGCCCTGTGAGGCTGGTGGAGTAGGGTGGGTATCCTTCCCAGGTAACCCTTGCCTCAGTGTTTTTGTGCTGGGGTTCTTTGCCTTTCAGATGCACTTCAGTAATTTACTAGCCACCTGAACATATATCTATCTGTATATATACTGTATATCATATATATATATATTTAGAGAGAGAGCGAGAGAGTACAAAAAAGAGGGGAAAATGGCATTCAAATGACATTGATAACTATGTTGAGCCAAGGACACATAAACTAAATTTTAAACGTAAATGGGCAGAGCTTTTTTAAAATGGTAGAAAATGCTGGTGGTGCTGGGTAGTACTGGCAAAATTATGAAACTCTGCTTTGTGCACTTTTTGTGAAATTTTACCATTTTCACAACATTTCTTGCAATTTCATGAACTTTACCAGTGTGTTTAAAATGTGCATCTTTTTTTAAAACTGAAGCATTTTTTACAGATCACAATTTTTTTTTTAAAAAAGCAAAGTTTAAAAAAATGGCTACTCTTGTTGCTGAAACTGCACATTCTTAAGCACTCGCATTTTTAAAGTGTGCAGTTTTGGGGAAAATTATGTTATTTAAATGAAAAAAAGCATTAGCAAAATTATTCAAGATTTCAAATACAAAATCATCAATCTCATGCAGTTTCAAAGGAGTACAAAAAAGTTCACCAACATTAGCTCTGGGAAGCACGATGAACTCCCATGTAGCTGACACAAGTTCCCTATACAAAACTGTCCACCTGCTGAACTAGTGGAGTAATACTGGGGCAGTGGAGGCAGTACTCTGCAAAATCATGCCACTGGCTTTTGCTTCTTATGGAACCATGCATCCCCACATGGCTGGCTCCATGGTCACCGACCCCTCCACTGATCTGATTGAACAAGTATAAGTTGGTAGGGCTTAACTCATCCATCTGGGGACCACTGGAGGGAGGCTTTCCCCTTGGGTGTCTCTGAAACAGCATCTCTAGGTTGGAGTGTCCCAGTGCCCTGTGAGGTGGGAGGGGAGCAGGGTGAGTGGGTGCCTACCCCCATAACCTTTGCCCCAGTTTTTTTTTGTGCTGAGGTTGTTTGTCTTTTAGATACATGTCAACAAATTGCTAACCACCTGGACCAACATAGGGCATCAAGAACTGTATGTTGAGTAAAGGACTCATAAACTGCATTTTAAACTGGTTCCATATCTCCTTCCATTTAAAATTGACATGATAGACTGTAGAAATGAACAGTGTCTTTTTAAAATGGTTGAAAATGTCCAGCCCAGTGGTACTGGGTAGTGCTGGTGAAATTTTGAAAATCTGTTTTGTGCACTTTTCACAAAACTGTGCCATTTTCATGAAATATCTTGCAATAATAGTGTGTTTAAAATTGGCAGTTTTTTAAATTAAAGTCAACCATTTTTAAAAGTCACAGTTTATTAAAAATATGAAGTTTGGAAAAAGTGGTGCTACTGTATTTGCTGAAATTGCACATTTTAAAACACTTACATTTTTAATGTGTGCAGTTTGGGGGAAAATGGGGCTATCTGAATAAAACAGCCTTATCAAAACCATGCCAGATTTTGGTGCAATTTCATGAAAATTGCATGACCTCAGAATCAGCAGTTTCATGCAATTTAACAAGAGTGCTAGAAATTTCACCCAGCACTAGTGCTGGGAAGAATGATGCACTCCCATGTGGGTGACCCAAGTTCACTATGTGAACCTGCCCACCCGCTGAGCTAGTGGAGCCATGGTAGCACAGTAGAGGCAGTACTTTCCAGCTCTTTGCTACAGAAGCACATCCAAGGGTCAGGAGGTCTAGGGGTGACATTGGACATCATGGGTGGCCACATAATGCCCTGCCCTTCTCTGGGTCTAGTACTACAACATTTAGGGAGGTGGGCAGGTTTAACACTGGACAACAAAAATGCTGCTGCTCTGTTTACATGACAGTACCACCCATGACTGGCCCTGGGGTCACACTCACCTTCCCTGATCTTTCTGAACTAGTGCAAGTTTGGAGGGGGTTCTCCCATCCATCTAGGGCCCACTGGGAAGGCTTTCCCCCCTTAGGTGTCTTTGGACCAGTGTCTCTAGTTTGGGGTGGCCCAGCACCCTGTGAGGCTGGTCATGGGGGGCAGGCAGATGGATACCCAAAGGGTAGGACTCCCTAGGGGGTTAAAAAGATGGCATTGAAAAAAAAAGGTAAATAAAAATGTATTCATTTATTTGATTTTTAATAAGAGGCAAGTTCACAAAACAATACAGCAACATGCCTATTTACAGTCATGACCTGGGAGAGTACAGTCAAATGCACAATGGAGAATGGATACAATGAATAAAGTACAGGAAAATGCGTAGTGTCACAGTACAATACATACAATATGGTAACACAGAGGTATAATACATTATATTAAATATAGTGGAGGTACATATAAAAGTGCATCAGATAAATAAGCAATTAACACATAAATACAGTGCAAATAAAGTACAAGCACATGTGTTTGAAAAAGCAGAAAAGAAATGTAAGACAAATATCCATTTTGTAATAATAACAAATAACTTTAAGGGTGGGGGTGTTACCTATGGTAAATGAACCCCGAGTACAAAAAGCAGAATATGCACTGCCTGCCTTACTGTATCCCATCACCTATTTGCTTCACTAGTTCAATAATGAGCATGTGCAAAATTAGTAGCAATGCTATTTTTCACTTTTATACAGTATTTTGCTACTTTACTTTGTTTTTCTGTATTTGCCCACATACCTGGAAATTAGGTTCAGCTCAGTGTGCTTTCCTGACCAAATATTTTAATAAATAAATGTCAGATACTGGGTACAAGTGATATCATTATAAGTATCTGCATTCTGGTCATAACAAGATGTAAGTGGTAATTTGAATGGATTAATGGCACATATTTGTGTTCCCTTGAAATCTCTTTGGAACACATTCCATCAAGTTTCTTGAGGTAAAGGGTCAACAGGCTAAACTATTAAATTGCCAAATGTCCTCTCTCCCTACCACTTAGTAGAGGTTCACCTGTTTTACTGGGCACCCTTTTGCACTGCCATCTTGTTTGCATGATGCACTGTAAATTTGAGACTGTTGATGAAAAAGGGTCAGGATATTCGAGACCCTATTGTGTTATGGAGTACATACTGCATGTGTGAATTTTGTTTAGTAGAGGCAACATATGGTGATGAAGTCATGCTACAAATCTAAAGTATTATCTTATTTATGTATAGAGTGCTTTTCATTAATATCAAAATGCTGCACATGCAGACAAAATACAAAAAGAGAAAAACAGATGTTGCAGATTAACAATCACAAACACATTAATGATTTAAAAAAACATATATAATAATATGTAGATAGGCCACTGGGAATTACAGGGCTTTAATTAAATTAATGTGTTCAGACGACTTGATAAACCATGAAAGGGAAGTTTAAGTGGGTCCCAGAATTTTATTCACCTTTCCTATTGCCGTGCTACATTGTACAGTTGATTTGAGGTGGTTGGAAATCATCTTTCCTAGATCCCTTTCATCCTCAGCAACTGTAATTGGTTCTTCCCCAGCCTGTAGTCAACCCCTGTATTTCTGCTTCCTGTCTGCATAACTTTGCATTTTTTGACATTGAAGCCCAGCTGCCAGATCTTTGACCACCTCTCAATCCTTTCTAGATGTTCCCTTAATTCATGGATACCTTCCCTTTCTTTCTTTCTTTTTTTTTACTTAAAATTTGCATAAATTATAGGATAGATTCTATTATTTTTTTAATTAAAAAATTGCATACATTACCGGATATGTTCTATGAGAAACAAGCCTAATTTACAGAACATTCCAAGTTAATTAAGAACAGAAAATACATCATAAGCTGACATAGGCAAAATCAATTAAAACAAGTTCAAGCAGATTGTTCCTGCAACAACAATTTCATTAGATCATGTTTAAAAGTGCCAATGATTGATGAAATGCTTAACTGAGGAGGAAGGTTATTCCATGAAAGTGGGGCAGCATAGGAGACATTTTTTTTCCCAAAGTGAGCTTGAAAGTTTGGTAAAAAAAAAAGACTGCATTGAGACACATCTCTGAGGCTATATTTGTGGGTGGGAATTATGAATCTTTTGGTTAGATAAGTAGGAGTTTACTTATTCACAGTTTTGTAAATAAGGGATAACCAATGGAAATTGCATCTATAAGAAGGAGACAGCCAATTTAATTGAGACAATAGGGTACAGTGATGTTCATTCCACATAGACTTTAAAATGAACTATAACAGGTGATAATAAACAGTATTCACTAGGGAAAGATTTGAAACATTGACATGATGGTAAATAGTATCCCCATAGTCTAAGATACAAAGGATGGCTTGAGCAATAATATGTTTATGATCCAACGTTGACAGACAATGCATGGTGTGTTTTCAGTGACCTAGGCATTGCCTGTCTTTTAAAATAGTTTTGTCGATATGAGTTTAAAAGTTAAGAATGAACTGAAGCTGAGACCGAAGATATTTAAATTAATTTCCAAGCTCAAAGTGGTTGTCATTTGAGGTAATAGAAAAGGAGGATCTGGCAAGGGACACAACAAGCTGAGGCCCAAACAGCATGATTTTAATCTTTTTAGAATTTAAAAGTAGAAGGTTATTGGAAAACCAGTTCACAATTTTATTTAGGACATCCTGGAGAATTGAAGAAAGAAAAGATGGATTCTTATGAGCATAGAAAAGAACCATGTTGCCAGCATAAAGTTGGAATGAGCAATGGTCTGCAACAGAAGGTAGGGGATCTTCAAAAAGATTAAAAAGAATAGGACCCAATATAGACACTTAAAAAACCCAAGTGAAAATAGGATGGGGTGAAAAAAAGCAACCATTCCAAAGCACAGGTTAGGTTCTTCCTTGTAAATAGGAGGAAAACCAATTGATAACATTAGTAGAAAAATCATAAGAAAATAGATGAGCTAATAGCAACGAGCGGTTGATCACATCAAAAGCTTTAGACAAGTCAATAAAAGCACAACCAACAAGATCTCCCTTGTCCAAAGCCCTGGAAACAGAATCATAAAAATCAATGAATACTGTTTGGGTGGAATGGTTTGGTTTAAAGCCCAAATGAAGACTGAAAAGAACCTGATAAGTGGTCAGATAGTCAGTGATCTGACAATGAACACATTCTTCCATGAATTTAGAAATTACAGGGAGTAAGGAAATTGGGCGATAATTCTCTACTAATGTTTTGTCCCCACCTTTATGCAAGGGAATAACTGTAGAATGTTTCCAAGCAGAAGGAAAAGTTTGAGTAGTGAGGGATACATTAAAAATGTGGGTTAAGAGAGGGGCTACAATGTCAGAACAGGATTTAAGTAAAAAGTTGTCAGAGTTATCAATTCCTTTTGCTGTGCGCTCTTGCAAAGAAGGCAACAATTTGAATATCTCTTCCAATTTATTGTACTTAAAATAGAATTTAGGTTTTGAGATGGGGAGGGGGTGCTAGGGGATCAGAGAATAATCCAGCAGTAGATAAACCAGCTTTTTAAATAGCAATGCAAGAGTCTCAGAAAAATTTTTTTATTAAACATACCACAAATACCTTCTTTAGAGTACATTGTGGAACCACCATAAGATATATTTGTAGTGGAAGATACAAAAGGTACCCTCCAAACAGTCAACCATGTGCTAAAAAGTCTTAGGATTATTTCTCATATTAGTTAAATTGGTCTTATAAAAGGAAGATTTAGATTTCCTTATGATAGAGACACAATAATTTCAGAATTTGCGAAAAGTCTGCCAGGCCTCTGGGGTATCTAATTTCTTGGCCTTGAGATACAGTTTATCTTGGTACTTCAGTTGGAAGATGATGAAAGGGTCACCAAATGAATATGTTTGTATTTAACCCTTTTTTCTAAGAAAGGGGCATGTGGATTTGAAAGTAAATTGAATTGGTGAAAAAAATAATCCCAGGCGGCATCTACACTAGAGAAGGAAAACAATTCCCCCCAATTGATGTTAAGCAGGCTAAAACAAAAGGTTTCCAAACTGAAATGCTTAAAGCAGTGAAATGTAATGATATTAGGAGTAAATTTAGGTAGAGAAAGAGATATTGTGCAAAAAATAAGAGCATGATCATGAAATAAATTGCCCTGGCAAGCAGAAGAACTAACTGGGAGGTCAGGGGATACGAAAATCAAATCTAAAATAGAGAAAACTTTTCCAGCTGAATCATAACATGTAGGATCTTTTATTAATTGATTCAAGCTCAGAGGAGCAAGGGAAGACTTCAGCCTGAGTCCCCTGCTAGAGGGCCAGTTTGTGGTTAAGACGCCCATTAAAACAGTATATTGAAAATTGCCCAAGGAATAAAACAATAAATACAACTGTAAGAATTTAATTGTTTTAAGTTTAAGAGGGCAGTAAATGCTACTTAATAAAATCTCACTTCCAGACAATTTGATAGAAACAAACACAGCATTAATCAAGCTTCCCACAGTGTCAGATTTGACAAGTGAACATGGAATGGAGGAATGAATAAATAAGGTGGAACCACCACCATGTCTATTCCTATCTGACCTGAAAACTGTGTAATTTGGGTGGTTGATGTCGGAGTCAAGAACTGTGAGATCCAGCCAAGTCTTAGTTACAGTGAGTATAGAAGGGCACAAAGAGACGGACCAGCTTAGCAGCAAATCTCTTTTTGGGAGAAGGTTTTGGACATCGGAATGAAAAACATTTAGACGATGAAGAGGAGAGCCAGGATGTGTTTGTATGCCACCTGCAACTAACAGTAGAAAAAAGATAAACCAATAAAATATCAGAAAAAGGGCTAATTTGAATTACTTTTTGGCCAATGTAGCCACCTAGGGCAATGGGGAAAAGAACTGAATGAACAAAATGTGGTGCCTCTTAAAACAGAATGACTTAAGTATTCCACAGAGGGAATATCTGACCAGGGAGGGGGAAAAGTAAAAGCATCCTGAGGTCCTCTCAGCTGAGGCTTGATAACAAAGGTGTGTAATAATAAAGTGAAACCAAAAGAAACAATGCAATAATTGAAACAAACATATGTAACAAACAGAGGGACGTAGAAATAAATGTTCCAGCTTCAATTACTGCCTAAGTAAATACTGAAAAGTAATAAAAAGGAATTAAAGTAAAGTAAACAAGTAACAGTCTTAGGTAAAAAACATTAAAAAGGAGGGACAGAGTTATCCCCACTTACAATCAAATCTGCCGTACAGCTTACTGTCATCTGCAAAGAAGGTTTTCCCTCAGATACTTTCTCCTATGTCATTGATGATGATTTTAAAGAATAGTGGCCCAAGTGTTGACCCCTGCAAGACCCCTCTAGTAACCTCCATCAGACTGAGAATTTCCTGTTTATCAACACCCTCTGTGTCACCCCATTTAACCAGTTCCCTACCACTTACCCCATTTTCCCTTGCTTTTTGACCAGCTGCTTGTGTGGAACTAAAATTAAATCCTTTGCTAAAGTCCAGATATGTCAGCTGCCTGACTTTTATTAACATCCCTCATTATCTAGTCAAAAAAGTCAATCAGATTGTATGATAGTACAGTATCTGCCTGCTGCAAACCCATGCTGCCTACTGTCTTGTAACTCATTTGCTCCCAGGAACTCCGCTAACCTCTCCTTGACTGTATTTTCCATTAGTTTGCTGTTTCCATTAAACTGACTGGCCTGTAGTTCCCCAGCTCATCATTTCCTCCACTTTGATGCAGTGGCATCATGTCACATATCAATATATCAGCTTAGCTGATTCCAGTCTTTAATGTAAAAAAAACTAATTAGTTTCCGGCACAAGCAGTTCCAAAATCCAGTTTTAATGAAATTATTCTTTGAAAGATCTAACTTTGAAACCATTAGGGCTAGAAACTTAATTTTTGTCTAAATGTGAGTTTGGAGTCTGGTCATTATGAATTAGGCCTATTGATACAGTTTATACTGTATGTGGTGATACTATTCCATATGTATCAATACTATTTAAAATAGCTTTTTAGGTACATTACAGATACATGCTTTTTAGTTGCAACACAGCCAAAAAAATGGCAAACACATTATATAGATGCTTTATTTTTGTATTGACAGTCTGTATTGATACTATTTTTTTGTAACAATGCATAAAATCACAAGATGGTTTAAAACATTTATATAGAAATGTTAGTTTCCTCTTTTTAAATGTTGGTAATGCTACACATTATTTAACTAGAAACTATGTTGTCTGCAAGATTTTGAAACTATTGGGTTGTGATGTCACAGTGCCGCTTCTTCATTTGTATGAACTGTGAAGAAGAATGTTATGTTTTTGTTTGTGTTTTCTTGTAAAGGAGCACAACAAAAACTTGTTTAGGGAGTATGTACAAGAGAAAACAGGTGCTTTTAATTTACTGATTGAAAAAGCTGATAATCCACAGTTTGGAATATTCAGCTGTGAATTATTTCACTTGAACATTCTGAAGTATAGACTATCAACTTTCGAAAGCACACTCTAGTTAATGATTATTGCCCTAGGTAATACACTGTAAAGTCTTTAAAAGCTCTTTGAAAGCCTTTAACAGTCTAATGTTCACAAATATACCAAAGAATAAAATTCCATAATATTTGAGTTGTAAAAAGTAGAGAGAGCACACACCTGTATCCATCTTGACTTATATTTTGGAGCAGAGAGTAGACCTGTTTGTGCTGAACAGAATGTATCCTGAGTGGGACATATGGCATCACCAGGTCTTTGACTGCACAAAAGGTGAATGTCAAAACCTTAAATTTCAAGCTGAGATCTATAGGTAGCCTGAGCAAAGATTTAAAAAGTGGTAATACTGACCTGCCTGTGAAATCAGCCTTAGCAAAAGTAGTAATAGTAGAAATAGTAATAGTACTGTAGTAATGCTTTATTTGTTGTGTGCCATGCTAGGAGCACAGAGTGTACTACATCTTATTGTCAGGTTCTATACTTATCACAAAGGCTGCAACACTGACACTGGTAACTCCACAAACATAGTTCAATGTGAATGTGGATGTGGCCGACTTAGATTTCAGCAAGGCTTTCAACACCGTCCCACACAGAAGGGTGGTAAATAAGCTAGACAGCCTGGAGGTAAGCCCCAAGGTGTTAAATCAGGTCAGAAATTGGCTGAGTGGCAGGACACAGTGGGTGCTGGTAAATGGTGTTCAATCTGAGGAGAGGGAGGTGACTAGTGGCGTGCCACAAGGGTTTCTACTGGGGCCAGTTCTCTTCAATGTCTTCATTACTGGCATTGCAGGGCACTGAGTCCAAACAGTGCAGACAACAATAGTGTCAGCATGATGTGCGTGGTCAAAATGGCACCATTTTATTTTTTCTGGGGGCTTTGCCACCTACACCCCCTGATGTGGGGGAGCTCTGCCCACCATGCCCCTGGACTTAAATATTCTCACTCCGGGGGATGGAGCAGATTACAGGGCAAGTTAAATTTCTGGGGCCATGGAATACTGTTTCCACAGCCCCTTGGGAAAAAAAATCAGTCCCAATGCAAGTGAAATGAATGGAGACCAGGATTAGAACTCTGGTCTCCAATAGCACTGGCCAAGCTGCTCTATGCCCCAGCCCTCCATACCACAGAAGCAGCTCAGCCAGCTTTCTGTATTCTGGTGCCCTTGTTCCTGATCGGCACCATAGACAGTGATGAGGTGCGCACATAATGCAAGCATTGTAAATCTCCTCTCGTTGTCTGAGGTAGCACTATCCAGACTAGTGCTCAGTTGACTAGTGCTGTTCTGGTAGCACTAATCTAACTGGGTACCACATTGGCAGAGGGGCTGGAAGGAAAGATATGCCTATTTGCAGATGGCACTAAGATCTGCAACAAGGTGGATATTCCAGAGGGGGTGGAGAAAATGAGAAGGACCTAAACAGGTTGGAGAAGTGGTCAAATGTGTGACAGCTTAGACCCAATGCAAAAAAGTGCAAGGTCATGCACCTGGGGCACAGAAATCCAAGGGAGGAGTACACGATGGGGGGGTACTGGCAGCCACAAAGCATGAGCAAGATGTGGAGGTAATCATATCTGATGACCTTAAGATGTCCAAACAATGTGAAAAGGCTGCAGCAAAAGTCAGTGGGGTATTGAGTTGCATAGGGAGAGGTATCATCAGCAGGAAAAAGGAGGTGGTGATGCCACTGTACAGATTGCTGCTGACACCTCACCTGAACTACTGTGTCCAGTTCTGGAGACCATATCTCCAGAAGGACATAGAGAGAGTGAAAGTGGTCTAGAAGAGGGCTGCCAAGATGGTGCAGGATCTACATGAGAAGCCATATGAAGAGAGGCTGAGGGAACTCAACATGTACCCCCTGGAAGGGAATAGAGAGAGGGGGATATGACTGAAACATTCAAGTACATCAGGGGTATAAAAAAGGTACAAGATGGTAGCATTTTTCAGAAAAGAAGGTGTAAAAGAACACGGGGCATGATATCAAGCTAAAGGAGGGTAGGCTCAGGGGCAACATGAGAAAGTACTTTTTTTTACAGAAAGAGTAAATGGATGGTAGGAACAGCCTCCTGAAAGATGTACTGGGGTCAAAAATGGTTAAGGAATTCTAGAATGCATGGGACAGGCAAAAAGATACACTGGCAAGGGGGATGAAAGGATAAACCAAGGATCAACTAGGGTCTATGGTTTTTGCAATAGATAGGCAAAATGGGCAGACGGAGTGGGCCACACAGTCCTTATCTGCCATCAGATTCTATGTTTCTATAGTAATTTAAGGTTGGAAGGAATTATAGGTTCATCATGTCCTCTTCATCCTCTGATTCATAAGCAGGGATGAAGTAAGTATGCAGTGCAAACACAACCCAATTTATAGGGATCGTCAACCCACTCTACAGCCCTGGGTTCCAGCAGGAATTCGTCTAAGCTTGCCTTAAAGGCCTGTACTGTCTTCATGTCTGCTGTCTACTTTGGTAGGCTGCTCCAATGGTTTACTTCCAAAAAGAGTCACAGAAATCAAAACATGAGATAACTACACAATGGATGATCACGTTCATTTATTTCGTGGGTAGACACGTTCTAAAACTTAACTGTTGTTTATTGTTCTGCTGTCTGTTGTCCTCTATGTGACGAGGTACCTTTGTAAATGAGCCTCTGGCTCAAAGGTTATTAAACTGATGTTTAAATAAATAAATAAAATAAAACTGTCAATATTTCAGGGGTGAAGACAACATACTTTTCATGGTAGTTCCTAGACTGCTAGACATTTTGCTTTTGGCAAAAACACTGTCATTAGAATCAGGAAATGAAAAACTGTTCTTGATTGCCATCGGTGTATGAATGGTATGGCAAACCCATTCAATGAAGAAAATGACTGGTGAGACAGGTTTTTAATATAAATGAAATGTGGCCTAAAACAGAACCTTGTCAAAGACCAGTAATTAAAGGGTATGTGTTGGATACATTACAACCATAAGAAACTTTTAAAGACAGATTTTTTAAGTGGGATCCTGACCACAAAAATATAGTGTCTGGGACACTAACATCCATCTTTAGTCTGTTTAACAACATTTGATGTTCAGTCATATTGAAGGTCAGATATAAACCAACCATGATCAAAACAGAATATCAGCCATTACCTCCTGCAACTTACATTATAAAATGGCAAGGAAAAATCCTGAAACCTTATTGGATGAGAGATGTCACGTGACAGTGCATTAACAATCTATTCATGCACAATCAGGTGACTGATCTAATTTGCATTCAACAAAAGCCTCATTACCAACACTGAAAACTAACATTAGCCATATTAATGTACACTGAATGAAAAAACCAGTAGAGACCACCTTTATGTTCTTTTACTTTACAACGGTGTAATGTAAAGAATCTAATTTCTAAATAAGTAATATTTCTGAGTAAAAAAGTGCCATCTAGGCTCTCACTATAATTTTCATTGACCCCCTCAAATAATTTTGCATAGTTACCCTTCAGAATCACACTGCTTTATTCTGTGGCCTTTACATTAAAAAACTTTGTTTCTGACAACTGCTCTCGCTTCAGTGCACTGCAGCGTGCTCACCACAACTCTACTTTTTGGTGTTGCCTCTACCCACTTGCTCAATCCCGCAACATGTTTAAACCAACCTTCTCACCCACCTCATTTCTTCTAAGTTGACTATAAATTTCACAGATCAGTGGCCACTTTCATACCCACTGAATGGTTTCTCCTAACAGCCGCTAATGGTGGCTCACTTTTACTACTGCCCACCGAGCCATCAAATACCAACATTGGGACCATCAGTAACAGTGTCAGTGGTGTCTCCAATAAAGCAACCACACAGATGGTATTAATAAGTGAAACCACACATCTGCCTGGCATCTTAAAAATTGATTGCTTCACGTGACCTCAACCACTTGAGTCAGACCTGCCTGGACCACGATCCCAGCTCTAGCAGCAACCTTTCATTTTAATCCCACTCCCAAACTTCCATTAAAAAAAAATTAGACTATCTTTACAGCACATAAATAAAACTTCAGCCCTTCTCTCACATGTTCAGCAGATATAAACAGGACATGTAAAACTGTCCAGCAGACACATCAAGAGCTCCATGCAGATAATGGTGAGTGTTAAAAAAAAACCTTACAGGCTACAGCTTTAGTGAGTGCACAATAAACACAGCATGAACAGAACACCCAGTGTGAACAGCAACAGGTGTAATTGCAGTGGGGCCAGGAGCAGTAATCAACAAATTGCGAGAGATCTCCATGCACCCCCCCCCAAATCAAAATTCTTGAAACACTCACAACAGGCAGTACCAGGAACCTGGGCTGGGAGCCCCATTATCATGGCAGTACCAGGAACACTACTGCACAACATGGCACTTTCGAGAGTACAAATGCACATAAGAGGAATTCACTTACATTGGGCAGCAATGGCCAGGGAACCCACTCCAAACTTTGTGAAAACATGAGTCTATCAAATACTGAGAGCACATTATTAATTAATTAATTTTGTTGACCAGGTAGACCCACTGAGGCATAACTGTTCATTTTTCAGGGGTGACCTGGAACTACTTACAAATGTATAAACTGGCAGAGAGTAATAAACAATACGCAATCAGTATATGTCAGATATGACAATGTTGCAATACAGGTGTGAGATTATACAATTGGCTAAAAGATGGTGTTGAACACATGACAAAGAGTTAATAACAATTATGGACTATAAAAAGAAAGGAGGGGAACATAAATCCAAAGTGCAATAACAAGGTCCAAAAAGATACCTGAATGATGGAGCATCATCGAGTTTAGTACAGGGTGAAGTCACCTGTTGCAGGTGCAGATGCTCCGGTTAAGTAGTACATCTTTAAGCCCTATTTTAGACCACCCAAGGGCTGGGCAGTCTTGGAGGGCAATAAACAAGTGATCCAATAAATAAGATAAAAACAGAAAAATGTACAACTGTATAAACAATGCAGAAACTGTCAA
Source organism: Neoceratodus forsteri (assembly GCA_016271365.2). Taxonomy (NCBI): domain Eukaryota; kingdom Metazoa; phylum Chordata; order Ceratodontiformes; family Ceratodontidae; genus Neoceratodus; species Neoceratodus forsteri. The sequence goes on along the minus strand of CM057455.1, from coordinate 1,753,311,988 downwards.
CAGCACCACCTGCTGGGTAAATAGTAAAATTGCAACTATTTAATAAACAGTTCTTTTACACATTTAAAACCACTGTGAACATTTCTTAACACAAAAAGGTACATCACATCTTGTTTTCTTATGTTATTGTTATGATTACAATAAGAACAAGCCATTTTACAAGTGCAGTAAGCCATTTTTCAGGGTGTGCATTAAAGGATTAATGATGTACTTTTCAGGGACAGTATAAGGACACTCAGCCTTCATCCTCATGCCTTACTACGCCCCTTGGGCATGCTTCTTTATTCCTTTAATTCTCACCCTGTCGTAGTTTATTACATACATATTAAATACCTTCAATAGTGCAGGTTTAACAGAAAAGCCACCTACAGCCTGACTGAAACCAATCAGAGAGTGAGTTTTGTTGAAAATATTCAGCCAGTTGGCGGGCTACTGTTCTCTCAAGGCTTTCTGACAAAAAGACAAGCATTGCAATTAAGCAATAGTTTGAATAATCAACACTGTGCAGAAAAAATGTATTCAACATCATATGAAGTATGGCGACCCTAAAGGTGTTTGAAAAAATGTTTGTAGATAAAGATATAATAATAAATCCTACTACATATATATATATATATATATATATATATATATATATACATCTATATCTATAAAACATTGGTCTGGCCACAGATGGAGTATGCAGTTCAATTCTGGAGGCCCCATCTGCAAGGGGACAAGGATAGGCTGGAGAGAATACAGAGAAGGGCGATCAAGATGATTCAGGGGATGCAGGGAAGAACATATGGGGAAAGGCTGGAAGAACTCGGTCTTTATACACTGGAAATGAGATGGACAGGAGGGACATGATGGAAACCTTCAAGTGTATGAAGGGGATAAACAAGGTTAGGCAAGGAGAATGTGAGGGGGCGCTATTTCTCAGAGAGGGTTGTACAACCGTGGAACAGGCTACTAGAGTGGGTGGTGGAGGTTGACATGGTGGAGAAATTCAAAGAGCATGGGACAACCATGTGGGGCTGGGGAGGGCAGAGGGATGGGAAGTAAAAGGAAGGAGGGCAATCTTGGGCAGACTAGATGGGCCAAATGGTCTTTTTCTGCCGGCACAATTCTATGATTCTATAAATCTGCTGAATTACACTGGGATGTAGGTAACAAAAGTAACACTGATGGAAAAGTGTCTTACAGGCACAAGTAAGTCTGAACAAAAGTTCCTTTTTTGGCTGTGATTCCACCAAGGCACCCATGTGCATATGGTTTATGATGTCACCAGAACCCTGAGATGGAATTTTTATCAGCTGCACTTTTTATCTTTTTACTTTTCTGTTTTTCTCATAGTGCTGTCCACATCACTGTCCTGGCACAAGGTACTCTGTCTTACCTCCCACAGCTGGGCTCCCTACCTAAAGTGAAAATTTCATGGAGCTGGGCAAAGTGGGGCACACAAGGCTAAAGGAGAAATAGCACTGGTGCTGACTGCAATCAGGACAATACATTCTCAATTTTCTCCTTGGTCTGTCCTGACTCCTTGATACTAACTTGTGTGGGTCCTCTTACTGACACACATGCATGCACTTCATTCTTCCCCTTTTCCACACTGTATGTTGCTCAACTAACTCTGACCCTGCTGCTCAAGGCAGCGATGCATAGTACATTGCTTGTCTCTTGTCCTGCCGACAGGGTTCAGTAGTGCAGTAAGTGAATGCTCTTCCCATTCCTGCAAACCATGCATACTGCCACAGGTAGCACTGCAGCCCTGGCCTCCAGAATACAGCTAGAGACCGGAGTCCATGATATAATCCCAGATAGCCCACAGGGTGGCATGCCATGCTACCTCTGGGCCATCCAGGGGCCCAACACATTTTCTTATCTTTGGAGGTGTGCAGTAATTTTTTTTCTGCCAAATTATAAGTAAACTAAAAAAAGAAAAAATATATTGTTAGCTAATGTTGTATGCTTCCTTTACAAAAGAATCATGTTTTTACTTATTTCAAAGTCAAATTTTGGAAACAGACATTAATGTACAATGAACTCTGTACCTTGTACTTTATTTATTCTTCACCTTATTATGGTCTACCCCCTCTCCCCTCTCCCCAGGATGCATCTGGAAATGAGCTGTTACCAGCTCAGTGTGTCTTTCCTGGTGAAACTTTAAAAAAAATAACTAAATAAATAAAGGACTGAAAAAATAAATAATCAGCATATCAGAGATGTCAGTTGGATAGAAATATAGAAATTGATGGCAGATGAGGACCTCTTGGTCCACCTAGTCTATCCATATTCCCTACCTACTGTAACACCACAAACTCTACTTGATCTCCAGCCCCTCCTCCTTACCACTAAGGTTCCCTTATGCCTATCCCATGCCTTCTGTAATCTCACTACAGTATTTGTCCCTACCACTTCCATTGGGAGGCTGTTCCAGGCATCCACCACTCTTTCTGTAAAGTACTTCCTTACATCTCCCCTGAGTCTACCCCGTCCAACCTCCAAGCATGACCCCTTGTTCTTGAGCATCTTTTTCTCTGAAAAAGGCTTCACTCTTGAACCTTATTTATACCCATGAGGTATTTGAAAGTCTTTGTCATATACCCCCTTTCCCTTCTTTCCTCCAGGGTGTACACATTGAGGTCCTTCAGTCTCTCCTCATAGGGATTTGGATGCAGACCCCGAACCATTTTATTTGCCCTCCTCTGGATCAGCTCTAATCTGTCTATGTCCTTCCAGAGATGTGGTCTCCAGAATTGGATGCAGTACTCTAGGTACGGTCTCATCAGTTATTTATACAGTGGCATCACTACTTCCCTCTTCCTGCTGGTGATACCCCTCCATATGCACCTTAGTATCCACCCAGCTCTCCCCATGGTTTTGACACCAGAACAGTATGGTAGAACAACAACACAGAAATAACACAGTGTTACACAGTAGCTTTAGGAAGCTATTGTTTACCTATAAAAATGTTGATAGTCACATACACTACTTTTAATTAAGGTCACTTTGCCTGGTTAGACAATCATTGATTCAAAGTAAAACTGGAAGATGGTGGCAGCTAATCTGATGGAATTGACATCCTGCTGGAATCTGATGAATACAGATACAACCCATCATTTTTCTGTGTTTACATAATCTAGATTGATCCAAACCCAATGGTTCAGTGTAAGCAGGATGTACTTAGCAAGCATGTGATACTTCTGATGCTTCAGGTTCTAGTGGGTGCAGGCAGAGGTGATTACAAGATTAGGACCAAGTCAGAGTTGCAAGGGAATGTCACAAAGTAGTCACAATGATCACTTAGGAACAGTCATGTTTTTGCAACTGCTGATGTTCACAGGTGGTTGCAAGGCTTCTCAGTGTAGTTGTAAAGTAATTTAAGGATGTGCAGGTAAGGAAATAGGAATAACCATGGTAATTGCACATGGGGCCATACTTAAAGCAGGGTGACCCTTGCAAAGAGAGCAAAAGAGTTTTCTGATGCTCCCTGTATGAAGAAGTTTTCAGGGCAGGTTGTAAGGGTGCTGCATTTCTGTGGCAGCCCAGCATGAAGCTGGTAGGGGACTGAGGTAATTATTCATCCAGATTGGGGGAGTGCTGTAGTGGGAAGTGGGGCTAAGGAGAGGAAGACCACTGGACACCAGGGACAACTGAGGGACTGGGTGCATGTGGGGGGGGGCATTGGATCATCATGAAAGGATTCAAGAAGACACACAGATTTAAGACCATAAGGACCTAGAAGCAGGCTTCCAGGTATGGAACAGGTGGCACGTGGTATGTGGGAGGGGGACTGGGGAGGTCACAGTGCCCATGAGCTCCGCCATAGCTTAGCTCCATGTCACTGGTTTTAAGCTACACCCACACCTCCGTGAGTGTTGATGATCAGTATGTTAGTGGGCACAAACCCCATTCTGGCACATTAGTTTGCAGCGGGATTTAGTTGTTGTGGCAACTCCTATAACAACAATGACTAATACACTCTTTTGTGTATGGCCCCAAAGTGTAGAAGCACAATTGGGTGGCTGTTTTGCACCGACTCACTTTCTGTCTGTAAAGGGTTATAACATTGTTTTGTTATAGGAGGATAAAAAAGGATTAGAACAAAAGGTTTTCAAATTTGAAAGGACTCAACTTTTAATATTATTCTTTTATCAGAATTACAGTTTGTCAGATACTGGGGAAATGTTTTACTTGCACATGTTTTAAAAATCATCAAACTTATTTATGGCATCATGTCTTAAAATATTATAGTTCCATTAATGAGTAAAGCTTTTTGACATGTTATATGTTTCCAAGCTAAGAGTGAAGAGTCACTGGGAAAGATATGCACATTGCTAGTAAGCAGTGGTCAGCTTCTAATCATGAATTTTCAACCCCCCCCCCACACACACACAGCTGGTGAGAACCTTTACTCCTATAGATCACCATTCCCAGACAAAGGTAGCCTAATGACCCTAAAGGCCTACAGAACAATTAAAGTAGTGAAATCATCGATGAGGTATTTTATGGAACAAGATGTAATCATATTTACTCCTCTGAATGCTATCTATGTTTAAGCGATCATCCTTACTTACTGCAAAATGCCCCTTTTTTCCACATAGTTTGTTTTTGCCTTATGTATTTCTCCTGTCTTTACCAGTGGTACCTCCCTCCTTCAGGTCTCCATTGCCACCCTCTGCCCACCAGACTCATGCCTCACTACTATGAAGAGTCCTTTCAGACCTCCAGCCTCTGCTTTTGGGGATCAAAACAGGGTCACTGGCTATGGCATGGGTGCTTGTAAGCCCACTATCACACTGGCTGTAAGGAAGGACTCAGCACTAACACTCTACTGTAAATGAAAGCCTAACAATGTTGGTCAGTTTTCACAAAAATATATTTTATTAATCACTGTAAAGTGGACAAGAAATGTGCAGCATAGTGGGATACTTCCTTGGGCTTTGCTGGCTCAGGTGCATTGTCCCATGTCTTCACAGTGATTAATAAAATATATTTTTGTGAAAACTGAGTAACAGTGTTGAGCTTTCATCTATAGTGGAGTGCAAGTGCTGAGTCCTTCCTTACAGCCATTCTGGGGACCAGCTTGTTCCTGCTGGGCATGTCCTCTGGCCACTGTGGAGATGTGGCTCCTTCTCCAAATTCTTTGTTACTGGCTTGTTCTCACCAAGGGCCTTCCTATAGCCTAAAGGCAGAACAACATTGCTGAGATGCAGTCTAGAGGGGCCTCTCTGTTTTGCAAAGTGGAGGGTGGGGTCTGTTTCTTTGGGTGTACCAGTATTGCATTTTCACCCTTTTCTCCTTACCATCCCGCTAACTCACACAAGCTGTGTCTGGCCTGTGGGGGTGTCTGATAACATGTCACCTATGCGATCAATGGCATCTCCACCACATCACCACCAGGAGCCACCACAAAGAGATGCATCCAGTATGACTCTACTCAGGAGGAGAGCATCCAAGGGATGCTCTGAATCTTCCCTACCAGCATCCATGCCTGATGACCCAGGCTGAGAGTGCAAACCTGGGTCACCGGTGTGCCAGAGCAATTCACCATCGCAATGCAGTGCAGAGCTTGCCAGGTAGTCTTTTTATACTAGACTGATTTTGTTTAGAATTAGAAACTTTGGATTTTATGTAACTGAATGTAGTGCTCATAAAATATTCACGTGCTGCTATGGATGTATTGGTAAAGCTCATAGTACAGACTTCTCTGCATTACTCTGCTAGTCCCTGTCATATGGACCTCTGCTCTCTGGTGAGAAATTAGTTCAGGTTAAATGTTTATTCAATTTTTATCAAGACTTTCAGTATCTGTGCTTTATCAGTCATGAAGGTGCAAAGAGTAGGGCTGTGCAAATACCTTTTCCTGAATAGTCAGTATATGGCAGTCTCAGGTAATTGGTAGTTGGGTATTTCTTATTCGGGTACATTTCTAAAAAAAAAACCTTCCCCTCACCCTTGCTGATATTCTAATGTCCCACCCTCCTCATCCAGACCAAACACAGTAAATAATGTCACTTGCACCCTATGTTAGCACTCTGATTCCACCTTCTACCTCCAGCATCCACAATATTTGTATTTTAGTCCCACAGTGGGCAACAAGTTTGATTCACCTGTCACCATGGCTGCCTGCCCTCTTTATTACAAAAAAAAAGCACCGATGTGCACTAAACAAAGGAACACCCTGATTTATTCCCTCCCCTGCCCTGGCAGCCCATAATCCCACCCTCCCCATGTCGAATTTCAGTCACAGTTGATGACCGGCACAGCCTGCTCTCCTCCGTGACTGGCTGCCTTCTGATGAAAGAAAACATGTGTACCCTTGCTCTTTGTTATAGTAAAACAAGCTGATCTTTAATGAAGATGGCGGCCAGCCAAGAAGGTGGGTGGGTTGTGCCGGTCACCCACTATGGGATTAAAATATAAATATTGTGGGTGCTGGGGTGAGGAGGGTGGGACTGGGGCACTGACAGAGGGTTGGGGGATGAGGGTGGCATTATTAACTGTGATTGGGCTGGTTGAGGCAGCTGGGACAGTGAAAAATAAGCAAGAGTTGGGGCAGGAGGCTAGTTTATTAATTTATTTAGTTATTTATAGTTCCAATGCTGCAGCAAGGTTTGGGATAGGGGAAGGGTAAGTTGGGTGCAATGGGGGGAAGTGGGGATTCATTTGTATTTTATCCAAGGGTGGGGGTGGTTCTTTTTTTTATTTTTCTCTTTTCTGCTGTTTGCTAAACAGTATTTCTTGAATATGAAAAGCCCCCTATTCAGGAAGGGCTCCCAAACATGCAGGAAACCTACTATTCATGGGATTCATGAAATACTAGACAGCAGTTGCACAGTCCTAGCAGAGTGTCAGTTCTGCCACAATTCCCAGACCTATGTGCTATTTGATGTGAGTTTTTTTCTGCTGCCAATTGAGCTTAACCCTATGGAGCCCAATCATTTTCACATGAAAAGTGCCTATTGCCTTAAGCACTTCTGAGAATGGCACTGAGGCATCTGTGCATTCTGCATGCCAGCCTCCACCAAGCCACATTATCATAGGTACCAGCACATATGTCATACATCATTTTAATTGGTAGACTATGTGCTTTACAGTGGTAGTACTTTTAAGTCAAAATTATACAGATTAGCCATGTGTAGAGGACATGATAATGAAATACAGCTTTCGCCAAAAAAAATATATAGCAACTGATAAATATATTATAAGGTGAGATACACTATGCTGAGACAATGTATTTATCAATTGTTAAGCTCCAAAGGGTTAAAGAACCAAATTCTTTATTTCATTAGTAACCCAAAGGAGTGAATCATTGAGCACAGAATATACTGTAGGTTAAGAAGTCAGTAGCTTTTCTGCTTTGCAGTTGGAAGTTTTTCATGCTATTAGAGCGTCTCCTGGTAGTCTAGAATAACAATAATTGTGTTGTCCAGTTCACAAGATTATGTGGCTGCATATCTGTGTTACATGTTCCTGTAAAAGTGACTGAAAACTAGGAAAACCTAAAGTAAGCTGTGCTCAGATAAAGTTAATTTTTGTTCCAGAACGAGGCAGCCCCGGGTTTAAGTATCCTGGCTACATGTGCCAAGAACCAAAGAATACCACATAGCACTAATCAAAGGTGCTTGGAGGAGACTCATTTGAAGGTAAAGCTGTATGCTAGAGTAGTAATAGAAGATCCTTACTTCAATGGTGACGATTCAGTGTATGTGTTCTAATATGAAATAAGTAGCTGGCACTTTTTGGTTGCTGAGTGTTAATAGGCTGAAGGGCCGCAGAACTACAATGTGGCTTCGCTAGCTGGGTGACTGAGTACACATACAGTAGGTACGTACTATAGGTGTAGGCAGATTAAGAAAGATCATGTGGCCAATCAAATCTACCTCCCTTTTATCCTAACAGCAATGCCTTCCTCTTTTTTGACATTCACTGAGCATAGTCTTGAAACTCTGACCTGCATTTCATTACCTCATCTAATCTTTATTACCTCATCTTACTTCATTAATACCTCATGTTACCTCAAAATGGTTCTACAATCCTTTTTTCTTGCTTGGTAGAAAACAACAACAAAAATTGCATTAAGCCTCTTCTAAATGTCTTCCCCCCTAAACTTGTGCTCATGCCCTCTGATTCCACCATCCTGCATTCTACTGTTTTTGGGTAACATAGTCCCTTAAAGTCAGAAAGGACTCTAGATCCATTATGTCTTACATCCCCCCAACCTCCGAATCGTAAGCAGGGAGGAATAAATACACTGTGCAAAGATATACTATTTATGGAGATTTCTCTACCTACTCTACACCTAGGGTACCCTGTGATTTCATTGATAAGCAGACATTTGTGAGACCTACCTTGAAGGCAGGATTGTCTTCTTGTCCACTCTCTCTGTCAGTAGATGGTTTCATGGGTTCCTTACCTTCTGAGAGAAGAAGTGCGTCCTAACATTCCCCATGAATTTACTGCCTCTGAGCTTCAAGGCATGTTCCCAGGTCCTGCTATAGGATCCCCACATCAAATATGTATGTCTGTGTAATCTTGTGGATAACCCTGAGTATGCAGAAGACAGAAATAATGTCCCTTATGATCCTCAGTTTCTGCAAGGAGCACACATATGTACAAGTAGACTGCTGACAGCAACGCTGAGATCTTGATGATCAGATTTATCTGATGGAAAATTTACAACAAATTAGCTTTTCTCAGTTAGAAATCATATCAGATCATGTAAAGAATTGAAGACACCTTAGTTTCAATAAACTTCTAAATATGTGAGCTGCAGGTGGCAGTAAGTGGGAAAAGACCAGTACTTTGAATGCAGCACACACAGATACCACTTGTAATGGGCTGCATTCAATTGTAAGTATGTTTTCATCTAATGCAAGATTGGAACTTACAGTCACCAAGCAAGAAAGAGACCTAGTGGTCATCATATCTAATGACCTCAAGGTTAAAATACCAGGCCCCACCTGGAATGCTGTGTTCAGGTCTGGAGGCTGCACCTCCATAAGGACATCAAAAAAGTAGAGGCGGTACAGAGGAGAGCAATCAAAATGGTGAGGGGGTTGCATGAGAAGCCATACATGGAAAGGCTGCAGGAACTTAACATGTGCTCCCTGGAAGGGAGGAGAGCGAGAGAGGGCATGACTGAAACCAGCAAGTACCTCACAGAATTGAACCAGGTGTAAGTGGAGGGTCTATTTCAGAGAAAGGAAGGCATTTTCACAAGGGGGCATGCAATGAAGCTAAAAGTGGGAAAATGTAGAAGAGTTGTGCAGAAATACTTTTTCATGGAAAGGGTAGTGGCTGCCTGGAACAGCCTGCCAGAGGAGGTAGTGGGGGCCAAGACTGCAGAGAGTTTCAGGCATGTGTGAGACAGGTTCAGGGGCACATTAGGTAGATGAATGGGGGAGGGAGTGACACCTATGAGCAACTATAGTCAGGGGTGATGGAATAGGTCAGGGCAAGGGGCAGACTGGATGGGCCTTGAGGTCCTTTTCTGCTGACAAAATCTATATTTCTGTCTAGTGTGGGATGGTAGAGGTGCCTTATGAAACCCAAGCATTAGCAGTAAAACATCTTATTTAACAATTCTATATTTCAAAAATGATAGGATATGAGTGCAGAACTATAATTGCATGTGTGAAAACTCTCATTCCTAGCCTACCATGAGGATTCTGGTCCCTTTCATTTTTTTAAAGTTTGAAGGTCCTAACTCGGTTCATTATTCAGCAGATCAGCCATGCTCATCAGGAGAATCACATTGTAAATCACAGGACTGAGCACTGAGAGTTAAGCCAATGCAGCAGATTTCTAAATCTTAGCCCTGAAAGACATGTCTGTCACTCCTCACAGTTGCCTGAAGGTAGAGCAATGGGTGAGCAATTGCCAGCAGCCTGAATTGCAGTGAGCTGAAGTTCATGTTGCTGGACTTCAGCCAGCACTGGCAGGGTGCCACATGGAGAAAGTGTGCTGAGGCAGTGTTGCCTACTTACTGTCACCAGTGGGTGTCACTGTATGTTGTTGGGAAGGAATAACTACTTGTATGGGTATATGGGGATAGATGAGAATCAGTGTGAGTTTTGCTTTGAAAAATTACCTCTGTTATGCTGCTCAGAGTTATCTTTCCCAACTGCTCCTTTAGTTGCTTAGATTAACTGCAAGTTGGGGTAGTATAAATGGTTTTATGGAACAGAACTGATTTAATTCACAGTAACTCTGGCTCTGCCGATTGTTTAACCAGAATTGTTAAAAAAATGGCACCTTGTACAATGTATGTGAAATTCACTAAACTTTTGAAAACTGCAGGAACATCTTCATGTGGTCCCAAAACTGATACCCAAAGGCTGTATCTGGACCAATATGACTTCACTTGGCATATATCAGAAGTATGAGAGCACTGACTATGCACTGAACAGATGATCTCATTACTTAAAGACAGCTGTTCTAATCATTTACTAATTGTTTGTGTAGTTTATAACAATACCACATTAGGATTAGACAGAAGTTAGAAGCACAGCAGTTATTTCTCTCTTCAACTCTTTTTTTTTTAACTATGCTTATAGGAGATAATTTATTTTTATGTCTTCTCATTGCTTAGTGACTACCATAATAGTAGCAGGCTTCTCTCTTTTATTAGCTGTTAAAACTATTTTATCAATAATAGGTACAGTACTATGCTGATATATAGGGCAAGCAGAATATGTTTTATGTACAGTACCTTGCAATCACAATAGAAGCAGCAGAGTTTATCTTTTTTTTTTTTTTTTTTTTATATTTTTATTATGAGTGTGGTAGCTTACAATACATCCAGGTTGCTATATCATTACACAGATAGAACAGATGGTCTTACATAAATTTTAGATTCAGGTACAGAGCATATATAGCATCAAAGGTAATATGAATGTCTAAATTTATTATACAGAAAGACAACAAAAAAACTCTATACATTGTAAATGTCCTAAATCTTAACCAGTATATATAGTGTACATCAAGTCACAGTATGGCAAAAGACTGACATGCAATCAAAGAGGGTAAAAGCGTGTGGACCAGTTCAGTCTAGTCTGGAATTATTCCAGATTTCACCACAGAGAACCAGGGTTCCCAGGTGTCATAACAGTGAGGTGTCCTGCCCTGAGCGCCCAACTGGGCTCACTCCAACATCATGCAGGATTTCACATTTTGCACCCATCTAACATCCACAGGAGCTTTAGCCGACATCCACATCTGTGTAATTGTTCTCCTGGCATTTATTAGCGCAATGAACCATAGGGGGTTGGACAATTTCTGATTCGGGTGGGAGGGGTCTGCGCCCAACAACAATTCCAAAGGTGATTTAGAGGGGGAATACCCTAGCACCTGGGACATTATATTGTGAATTTGGTGCCAGAAAGGAGCCACCCTAGGGCGGGTGAGGACCAAGTGGAGGAAGCCAGCTTCATCTGCCTTGCATTTGGGGCATAAAGATGATCTCGTATCATCCATCCTGTGCAACCATTTTGGAGTTGCATATGCCCTGTGTAGGAAAAAAAGCTGAATTTACTAACATACTAAAATGCCAGCAGAATAGGCCTAACGGTCTTTCGCATCTTCTTATTTGGTCAGCCCCCAACCTGGGAGCTGACCTTGCTGCCCTCCTCGCCTTCTCTGGCTTCTCCCTTCCCAGTTCCGGATATTCTCGCTGCATTGGGTTTGCTTCCAGAACCTTCCTTCCCTATACCTGTCCCACCCTCTTGAACCTCTCCACTGCCTCTGCCTCCACCAGCCCCTAGGGCACACATTCCATGGCTCCATCACCCTCTCAGTGAAGTAGCACCTCCTCCTTCCTCCTGAATCTTCCCCCTCAGCTTCCACCCATGCCTCTAGTGGCCCCTCCTCCTTCCTTCAAGCACCCTGACTGTTCCTCCCTATTTACCCCTTCATGTACCTGAAGACCTCTATCATGTCCCCTGGTTCCTTCTCTCTTCCAATGTGTACATATTTAGCTCTTGAGCCTCTCCTCATAGGTCCTGTCCCTAAGCCCCAAATCATTTTGGTTTGCCTCCTCCTGGACCCTCTCCAGGAGTTTAATGTCCCTCTTTAAGTGTGGCCTCTCAAAACTGCTTGGTACTTCAGTCTGCTGGCCTCACCAAGCAGTTATACAGAGGAGTATCACTTCCCTCCTTCTGGAGTGATCCCCTAGCGATGCATCCCAGCATCCTGTTGGCCTTGGCTGCTGCCCTCCTACAAGTCTCGGGTTAATTATCTTGACATCCACCACCACCCCCGTCCCTCTCTGCCATCGAGACTTGTAGCATTTGCCCCCAGGGTGTACACTTGGCCCGGGTTTCTGGACCCCAGGTGTAGTACCTTGCATTTCCCTACATTGAACCTCAGCTTCCACTTTCTAGACCATCTTTCCAGAGCCTCCAGGTCCCCCTGTAGGGCCACCCTTCCCTCCTCCCCATCCACCACCACCCCCAGTTTTGAGTCATCTACAAAGAGACTCATCTCACTCCTGATACCTGTCCTTATGTCAGAGACGTAGGCATTGAACAGGAGGGGCCAAAGGACTGATCCCTGTGGGACCCCATTAATGACCCTCCTTGGGGATGAGACTATCCCGCCAACTATGACCCTCTGGGTCTGGTCCTGGAGCCAATTGCCTATCCATCTGAGCATCTGGTTCCCCACCCCATTTCCCCCAGCTTATCCAACAGGCCCACGTGAGGAACAGAGTCAAATGCCTTGCTGAAGTCTAGAAAGAGGACGTCCACTGGTCTACCCAGGTCCAAGGCACTCATCACCCAGTCATAGAGAACTCCACAAGGTTTGTCTGACACGATTTCCCGGGCGAATCCATGCTCTATCATCCAGGCACCCTGACTTTTCCAGGTCCCCAGCCTCTCCTTGACAATGCCCTCCATCCCTTGCCCCGCCACCGATGTCAGGCTGACAGGCCCTGTAGTCCCTGCCACCTCCCTTGATCCCCCTTGTGGATGGGCACTATATCGCCATCTTCCAGTCCTGGGGCACCTCTGTCCTCAGAGAGATGGTGAAAAGCTCCGCCAGGGGTTTCGCCAGGACATCCGCAAGTTCCTTCAGCACTCTGGGATGTAATTTATCCGGCCCCGGTGCTTTCTCCATCTTAAGGGACCTGAGGGCTTCCCTCACTCTCTCTGCTGTGATTTCCACTTCCGCTACCTCTTCTCCTTGCTTAGCCTTCCCCCTCCTGCCAGTGATGCCTCCCCCTCTCCCCAGACCCGCCGATTGGTAAGGGTCCCCCTTCCTCAGTATCACTGTCTCCTCCCATGTATGATGCAGCACCCCCATTTTCCTTGGTGAAAACTGAGGTGAAGTACTCATTTAGTACCTCAGCCTGCTCCCCCGGGTCTTGTGCCCATCTCTCCCCTGTTTTAATCCTGCTAATCTGCCCCTTCACCCTTTGTTTTTCCCCAATGTATCTAAAGAATCCTTGTTCCCTCTCCTAACTTCCTGGCCAGGTTCTGCTCCTTCCTTGCCTTAGCTGCCCTCCACCCACCTAGTGGCCCTTCTAGCCATCAGCTCGTACTCCCTCAATCCCTTTCACTCCTTGAGCACTTGAATTGCCTATAGGCTGCCTTCTTTCCCGCACCACCTCCTGGACCTCCCTGGTCCCAGCAGGTTTTTGGGCCCTACTCATTTCGTCTTACTCTTGCACAGGTGCTGGTAGCATCCTGCACCCCTCTCCTGATGATTTCCCACCTACTATCAGCGTCCATGTCTGACCCAATCCCATCAAATGCTTAGGATCCTTCCATTTCCTTAAAATCCATCCCTGAAGTCAGTTACCTCCGTCTTTGTGCAGCCTTCTACCCCTCCTAGGTCCAGGCAGAACCAGACCATGGCATGGTCACTCCCAGCCAACAGGTCCCTTACCTCCAGGCCCCCAATTTGGTCACTGTCTGCCAGGACCACATCCAGTACCCGCGCCTCCCTGGTCGGTTCCCCCACCTGCTGAGTTAGGAATACGTCTTGAAAGACATCCAACAACCTCTGTCCCCTGGCCACTGAGGATGTCATAGTCTCCCAGTCTGTTCCTGGCATGTTTAAGTCCCCCAACACCACCACCCTTCCCCTGCCCAGTCTGCAGTGTCTCCCAACATCTGCCACCAGACTCTTCTCCAGCTCCTCCGCCAGTGCAGGGGGTATATACACCACTCCTATTTTTACTCTCTTGCCCCCCCCTTGTTATCAAGGTGACCCAAATCGACTCCACGGTTTCCTCCGCCTCTTCTACTCCCCCTATGCCAATGCAGTTTTTGACTATCATTGCTACCCCTCTTCTCCTTCCCTCCCCCTTGTCCTTCCTGAACATAGTGTAACCCTCCAGGTTCAGGTCCCAGTCATGTCCTGCGGTGGCCCAGGTCTCAGTGACCGCTGCCACATCCACCACTCCCTCAGTCAGCTTTGCCTGGAGCTCAGGCATTTTATTGCCCAAGCTCCTGGCATTTAGCAGGACTACCTTCCACCCTTTCCCTCTACTTCCATTTCCCCTGCTTATGTTCCCATGGGGATTCTGTTTTCCCCTGGTCTGCACTTTACCAGTTGACCTTTTCCCACATTCCTCCAGCTCCCCAAGGGGGTGGAGACAGAGTCCCTCCTTTATCGGCACCCCCTTGGCAGACTTTTCTCCCGTCCCTCCCCCCTTCACAAGTTTAAACCCCACTTTTCACCAATGAACCCCTCTATTTTCAACTTAAGGATTCCCCTCCCCTCCAAATTGCCAAATTTGCCACACTTGTTGCTGAGAGAGCAATGAATATAGTGTGAGCAAGTCAGAGCCCATATTTTATGATTTAAAGGGAGGGAGAGATCTGCACTCCACTTCTCCGAACTTGGATTGTGCAGTTGGGGTCTCGAGCCTGTAAGCAGCTGATAGTAAATGGTCAGGGGTTTCCCAGCTGGATGTGGATGGAACAGCTCCTCTTCAAGTGGAGAGGGGTTGGTCCATTTGTTCGCAGCAGTGAGATTATCTCCACATCTATGTCTTACTCGTAAGTACAGAAAAAAGTCACCTGTTGGTATGTTCCATTGTGCACAGATCTGAGCAAAGCTCTTAAACAGCCCTTCTTCATAAAACTGATTGATTACCACAAGGCCCTTCTTCCGCCAAACCTACAACCTCTGCACCATCCCAGTGGTGTATCGATCCCCCCTGTCACATAAAGTCAAGTATGCTAAGATTGGGGGAGTTACCCCCCACAAATCCTATTCTCTTAAGGGCTAGGGTCCAGATAGCCAAGGTGGTGGCAGTAAAAGGGTTGCTGACTTGCACTTTCTCCACATTCCACAAATTCTCAACCAACAGATAATACCTATAGTTACCATTCAACGTAACTTCCTCCAGTCCCATCCATGGGCAATCAGAGCCTGACTCTCCCATTGGGATGAAGGCTAACTGGGTAGCCCAGTAATAAAGTTTAAAGTGTGGGAGTCCTACTCCCCCCCCTCCAGGCTTCCTTTGAAGCAAACCTCTTGGGATTTTGGCCCACCCTTTTTGCCACAGAAATGTATGCATGATCGAATCTACGTATAGCAGAGTTTATCTTCATTAGCATAATTAGACAAAAGGTGTGGTTCTTCTTTAGTCATATCTTCTGAAGCCATAGTCTTCTACAATATGTCAAATATTACAAAATAAACACTGTTTTAAACTTATTTTTTAAACCACATTTATTAATCCTTATTATGAATGACTAGTATATCTTTTTTATTCATTCAAAATGTAAAAACAAAAACAAGGTTTTGCGTCAGCATGTGGTATGAAAGCAAGACAAAATGGTAATATTAAATGCACGCTGAAAATAGAAAATAGGGTTAAAAATCTATGTTTCAACCTTAGGTCTTCTTCAGGAAATATCTAAAAGAGAAAAAAACAAAGTTAGTGTAGAGGGGAGGTAAAATAAGGGATATATATATATGTGTGTGTGTGGGGGGGGGGATGAAAAAAGGGGAGGCTCAGGGAGAGAAGTGATAAATGGTAAGATTAAGAGAGAATCTGTGAAACAAAAAGGTGATGATGGGAAAGACAAAGCAGAATAGGAGTGAAAGAGCTAGAGAAGTCCCCAGTTGGGTATTAATTAACAGGGCCTAGTAAGAAGGCTGAAAGGTGACAAACACGGGGGAAGGAGACAGAGATGGAAACTTATGGTGAAATGAAAAATAAATTAAATGTGTACAGATACAGACTTTAGGGAAAACAAGGGGTGGCTGAAAGATGTTAGTAGAAAATAAGTCTATCATTTAAACCAGAGGGCTGCTGGGAGCCAAGGCAGAAGATCAGCTTGGTTTCCATGTTTTTTTCTATGGTCAGAAGCCCAGAAGCCCTGCTGAAGGACACAAATAGAAAGGTAATTGACACTGTGGTCCCTGGAGATAAAGTGGGATACAATGGGTTTAGCAGTGTCTTCATTCATTGCATTAATGTAATAATTCATATGTAATGACTTCAACTTGGTATACTAGTTGCAATATTGCAGAATCAAATAAAATTGAATATCTTTTATTGAATATCTTGCATTCTAATTCTATATTTAAAATACATTTAGCATGTTATCAGACAGCAGTGTTACAAAGTACTCAAGCTCAATGACAAACATTCCTAGCAATTATATTTATTTTTGAAAATTACTTTTGTTGTGTTCTTATAAAGTACAGAGCATTATGTAACATATTAAAAGCAATGCTTACCTCAAAATAGAAATTTACATAAATACAGTATATTTATTACTTTAAGCATAACACAACTTCAGAAGAGAAGTATGGAATTTTGAGTAAAATCAATTTATTGAAACATGGAAAACTGAAAATAAAAACTCCGTAAAGAAACAACGCTGAAATGTATCACAATGTCCAAGTGCTGGCAGTATAGCCTAGAGGTTTGAGGAAAGAGTTGTGAATGAGCTGAAAACAAGCTTGGTACATTCAGCAGACATGGGTTTGATTCCTACAACCTTCAGTTCCATACGATGTGATCCAAAGCAAGTCATTTAACCTCCCTGTACTCCTGGAACATACCTGGAAATGAGCTTTGGCTCACTTTTCCCAGCCAAATATCATACAATGATTAAATAAAAATATGTATTAATGCATGTGAAAGTAATAAAGATGTTAACATTAACACTAGCTGCAGTGGCTACTGGGACTTCCACATGCCTGCAAGATAACACACTTTCCTAAAATGTAATATGTTACAGTAGAAAGGGCAATTATTTACCTTTAAAAATGTTGGGGTTCTTGGATTCACATCCTGAGCCTAGGATGTCAAGACTGGGGGCAGGCAGGGAGGATATTAAAGCATCCTTGAGGATTTTTCCTCCTGGGGGAGCGAGGAGATGTGCACTGCTTGGAGAGTGACACTTGGAGGTAGCACCTGGTGGTGCTATGGGGCCATAGGTAACCATAAGCCAGTGGGCCCCATCCCTAGGGTGCCAATGTGGTGCATGCTCCAAGTAGTGAAGTGGTAAAATGTGTGGAGAAGATGGGGAAATGCTTGGCGAAGGCAGCCTTGAATGACAGCCTCCTTGTGTGCTACCCTATGTCACTAGGCCCTTATCAGCATTGTGTCCTCTACCTAGCCCTTGGTGCCTGGTCATTGTTTATGGCAGCATGATTCTTCCTCTCCTTCTATATCCTACAGGAGCAGTCGGGCCCCCTTGGGAGGGATATAGCCAACCCAGGGACCAAAGGGATCTGGTGGTGGATAATGTCAACCAGAGTAAGTCTGGAGAGCCAAAGAGTAGTACAATGTTTGGCGTGACAAAGTAAGGCAAGGAAAGTGGCAAAGAAAAAAAATTCAAGGGCTTAAGAGGTCCGTTATTTAGGATGTGTAAGATAAGGGGGCCAAAACTAGACTGGGACAAGTCCTGGAATGGAAATCATGGGATGCAGTGTGCAACACAGTATCTCTATGGTGCTAAGGACCAAGTTCAATCCACCAGTGCAATACATTATGGCTCACAAGCTGACTGTGGAATATCAGGTGTCTGTTGTGGTCTGTAGTGGTTTCTTTTATCTCAGGAACATCACCCCGATCAAGCCGTTTCTCAGCTCTCATGACTTAAAGTACCTGGTGCATGACTTTTTGATATCTAGTCTGGACTATTGTAATGCTCTTTATCTTGGGCTGCCTGGAGGTCTGTTGTGCTGCTTGCAGTTGGTGCAGAATGCTGCAGCTAGACTGATTATTGGAATTCCTTGAGCTGAGCATATCTCTCTTGCTCTGCAGATGTTGCACTGGTGGTCTGTGAGGGGGTGCATCTCCTTTAAGATAGGTTTGTTAACATACAAAGCCCTACACGATCTGGGTCTTGGCTTGATAAAAGAGCTCCTTTGTCCATATGCTCCTAATCACACTCTCTGTTCTTCAGAGGTGGGTCTGTTGAAGGTCACCATATTGCATTTAAAGTTGTCTGGGGATCATACATTTGCAGTAGTTGTTCCAGTTGTCTAGAACCAGCTACCAGGAGAACTCTGGGAGGCCCCTCAGTTGACAGCTTTAAGCGAGAGTTAAAGCATTATCTATAAAAGCTTACCCTACTATATCCTAACTGGTTTTTGTATATGGTAAAACTTATTGCATTTATTTGCTGCTGTTATTATTTGTAGTTTCTTGTCATGTAAGGCACCCAGAGCCTGTGGGATTGAGCACAAAATAAATCAATATACTACTACTTACTACTACTACTATTACAACATAGCTAAAAAGCTGTCTAATCCAATGGAAGTTACTAAGAAAAAGGTTGGAATCACCTGGGTATAGGCTGCCCTTAATCTAAAAATTAACAACAAGCTGAAAATGTTTACATTAGTTGCAATGTCTTTAAATGGTCAAACACTTTGGGTCATGGATGTGGTAAAAGATCTAGGGGGTCATTGTGGACTGCAAGCTCACATTAGAACAGCATATGTCTGCTATAGTGTACAAAGGCTTTTATCATCTATGTAACATCGCCCAGATCAAGCCACATCTAGCATCTGCTGATCTGATGATGATAGTCCATGCCTTTCTCACCTTGAGATGGGATTACTGTAACTCATTATATGTAAGGTTATCGGGAGGCTTGATGCACTGCCTATAGCTGGTCCAGAATGCGACAGCCTGGCTGGTGGCAGGAGTACTTGGAGTGACCATGTCTTAACTATCTTAAATGTGCTGCACTTACTGCCAAATTGATCATGCATCACCTTCAAGATCTGCTTGCTAACTTTCAAAGTCCTACCTGGTTTGGTTCCTGATTACCTTAAAGATCTCCTGTTATCTTACACCTTTGCCCATCCCCTGTGCTCCTCCTATCCAGGCTTTTTCCTGGTCCCCTGATGTTATCTTAAGAAGCTGGGCACATGGCATTTGGGATTGCTGCCCCAGTTTTATGGAATTCACTTCCCATGAGCATTTGTTCCAGCTGCACAGTAGAGGTTGTCAAGGCCTTCCTGAAAACATTCCTTTTTAACTAGGCATACTCTGTTTAATTATTAATTCAGTTATTTGACTTTTTAGGTGTTTATTTTTGAGGTCTGTGTTTTAACTGCTTACATATTTTTTTGTTTTGTTATTATTGTAAATCATTTTTAGCCTGTGATTAGGGCACCAAAAGTAAAAGTGCCTTGCCTTGCCTTTCAGGACCCCCCTTAGAAAATAGATAATATAATTTCCACAAAAGACATACATTCTTAGAATGGGTAGTTAATAATCCTTAAAATAATTTGAGAATGAGAGGACTAACATTTAGGGTGGGATATTCAGAATGCGCCAGGCAATGGCGCAAGCCTGGGCACAGCACAACTGGGATGTGCCAGGGCATGGCCCGGGTGATATTCAGCGGTGCTGCGCCATGGCTCAGCACAGTTGAATATGGCACTAGGGCCACCTGAACTGTGCACAGTGCAGTGACACTGCGACAGCACAAGTGGCAAGTGAGGAGCGGTGGATGCGCCAGCACAAGTGCAGGTGCGCTAGGTGCAGCAACCGCGATATTCAGAGCTGGGCATGCAAATGAGGCCATTACGCATGCAAGGCACAAATGGGGACATTTGCATGTCATTATGGCCTCATTTGCTTGCAGGTGCGCCGATCCCCAGCGACTTGCACCTGGTGCCCTGCCAGGCTGCAGCTGTTGGGGACTGACACCCCTGCCCCTCGGCAGGCAATGTGCTCCAACACCTGATTACAGGCTTTAGGCAATGCCAAAGTCCCTGGTGGTCCAGTGGACCCTACCCCATTGCCCGATCATGGGCGTAATAAAAGTATATCCCTGGTGGTCCAGTGGATCCTACCACATCGCCCGATCATAGGCATGTTGGATTTATAACCCTGGTGTTCCAGTGGACCTGCTCCCAAGCCTGATCGTGGGTATATGACTAAAGGACTACCCTGGTGGTCCAGTGGACCTGATCCCCAGCCCAATCATGGGCAAATGAATAAATAATACCCTGGTGGTCCAGCGGTACCGCCTCCCCACCCGCCCACTGGGACCTGCCACCCCACTCCCCCCCGGTCAGCGGCGGGTGGCAGCTCCCCACCCACAGGCTGCCCAGCTGTCTGCTGACTGACAGCATATAGTACGGCTGTACACTCATTGGTCCCCTGTGTGGGCCAATGGGCATGCAGACTGTACTGTACTACACAGTCCCGAAATGTGAATGAACCATCGTTGGGGTTCACACAGGTAGTTGCCTTTGCCACTCATAATCAAGGTCACTCACTTGATGTGGTCTTCCTCCTGGGGACTGAATCCTCCGACTTGGTGGTGGAACCAGTCATATGGTCTGATCAACACACACTAAGATTCAATCTCCAGCCCCCCCTTATAGGCCTGCCCTTGTTGAGATGGTCAGATTCCACCCATTGAGGGGTGTAACCCCAGAAGGTCTTCTGGTGGTATTAGACCTATTGGGAGTTTCAAGGGTAGTTGAGGATACAGAAGGTCTAGTTCTGGCCTATAACAAGGCTATTACTAAGGCTCTGGATTCTATCACCCCAGTCCATGTTCACCTCTCTCTCTCTCTCTCTCTCTCTCCAACCTCGGTCCTCTTGGTTTGATGGGACCTTGAGGGAGTTGAGAGGTGTAGGACGAAGGTTAGAGCATTGCTGGTGGAAAATGACCCTTGAAGCAGACCACCTTAGATTGTTAGATCATTATCAAAGCTATCAATCAGCAATCACACGTAAGAAGGCAGAGTTCCTGTCCGGTGAGATTGCTGCTGCTCAAAATCGACCGGCCCAGCTCTTTCAAACTGTGGACAGGCTGTGCAGCCCAACCTGTCTACAGGTTTGAGGAGCATTTTCACAAGTTAAGTATGATGAGTTTGCTCGATTCTTTACAGTTAAGGTGGCCGACATCAGGGTCAAAATCCATCCAACGCCCTCTATGGGGGTTGGTGGTGGTTGGTGTACGGTCACTTCCTCCCAATCTTCTTGGATTTCTTTTGACCAGCCAGAGATAGCAGACATCATGTAGATTGTCCAGAATTTGTGGTCAACATGCTGTAGTTTGGATCCGGGCCCTACATGCCTATTATTGGGGTGTATGGAGTCCATCGGCCCATTCCTTGCAAAGACTGTCTGGTGCTCCTTAGATTCAGGTGAGTTCCCCAGCTCCCTGAAGGTTTGAGGTGGTGGTGACATTGCTTCTTAAGAAAGCTGCTTTGGACCCAAACAGCTGTGCCAACTACAGACCCATTTCTAACCTTCCCTTTGTTGGGAAGGTGAATGAGAATGTGGTTTTGCTGCAACTGGAGAACCATCTTACCATCCATGATGTCTATGATCCTCTCCAGTCAGGCTTCTGAAAGAGACATTGTACCGAGACCGCTCTGGTTAGGGTGCTCAATGATCTCCTGATAGCAAGGGATCAGAAGCGCCATGCCATCTTGGTGCTTCTGGATCTCTCCTCAGCATTTGACACTGTGGACTATGGAGTTCTGCTAGAGCACCTGAGGATTATCTTTGGCCAGGCTGGTACAGTTCTCAGTTGGTTTCACTCCTTCCTAGCTGGCAGGTCTCAGAGGGTGGTATCCAGAGTTTTTTCCTCTGATCTATTCTCTCTGTAATGCGGGGTCCCTAAGCGCTCAGTGCTGTCCCCAATGTTGTTTGCAGTGTATATGCTGCCCCTCGAAGACATTGTAAGATGATATGAGCTGAGGTTTCACTGCTATACTGATGATACACTGCTCTATCTGTCTTTTGCACCCGACCAGGATAGAGCAGTCTTGATGTTCAACAGCTGTCTGGCAGAGATCCATGACTGGATGAAGTCCAGCTGGTTGAAATTGAATTCCGGGAAGACTGAGGTGTTGGTTGTGGATCCGGGGCACCAGATAGAGAGGCAGCTGGTGGGTTTACCCTCTGGGCTTTGGCTTGAGGGTGTATAACTGCCTACCTCTGAATGGGTGCATCATCAGGAGGTGGTTCTTGATGATGGGCTGACACTGCATGCGTAGGTGTTGGCAGTCATCAAGTCCTCCTTTTACCATCTTAGGAACATCACCAGAATTAAACACCTTGTTCCATCCGGTGACTTGCCTACATTGATCCATGCCTTTGTGACCTCTCGCCTTGCCTACTGTAACTCCCTTTACCTGGGGCTTCTGGGGTTTGATATCTGCCGCTTGCAGCTGGTGCAGAATGCTGCGGCATGATTGTTGACTAGGACTTCATGCTCCAGTCTTATTACCTCCATGCTGCGCAGTCTGCACTGGCTGCCTATACAGTGGTGGATCACCTTCAGTGTCAGTCTTCTGACCTATAAAGCCCTGCACAGACTTGGACCGAGTTACCTGCAAGAGCTCCTGACTCCCTACAGCCCCGGCCATCCACTCCGCTCAACTGACGAGAGGTTGTTAGAGGTTCCCAGGGTGCAGTTGAAAACATCTGGTGCCTGGGCTTTTATGTTCATGGCCCCATCCCTGTGGAACTCTCTACCTTGTCAGATTAGAGAGTGCAGGACCGTGGAGAGCTTTAAAACCAGCCTAAAAACACAACTGTTTAAGCAGGCATTTAGCATTTGACATTTTTATGGACTGTGGGATATTTTAATTGAAGTTTTTAAATTATTTGTAAATTTTTATTGAATTGTTTTATGATGTTTATGTATGTACAACACTTTGACTTTAGAATTGCGCTATATAAATAAAAATATTATTATTATTGCTATTATACAATGGCTCATTTGTTAGAAACAAAGAAAATATTAAAAAATAAAATTTTTTTAAATACATTTTCACTTAATCTTTTCAATGCATAAGTATATTTAGAAAGCAGATCCAGCCTTTCTGTTTGACTAGTAGGTTGTGTTCTGTCTCCCCCACTCTGCTCTCTCCAGCTCCTTCACTCTCCTTTGATTTCTATGTCAGGTAGAAGAAGCTGCAGTGTTCCTTTTAATAATGACAGTTATGAAAGGAACCACAGGACCAGGAGAAATTAGACAGACTAGGGTAGGTTTTGCTTTGTGCCGAAACCACTGTTTTAGTTGAGCAAGTTTGTGGGGCCGGTGGGGTACAGTGAAGCGGCTAACACAGACAGCTTCACCCAGCATACCTCTCAATCTTTTGTCTCCCAAATGTGGAATATTGCCTCTCAAAATGTGGAACAAATGAGCAAAATGTGGAACACTTAATCAAATCTTTACCTAGGAGGCTCAGAACACTGTTAAAATGTTTGCATTTATGTTTAGAAAGTCTGTTATTAATTAATATATTTTTTGCAACATTTACTACAGATTTTTGCTTTAAAATGTTAATACTGAATGTGGAACAAGTCCTCACAATGTGGAACAGGGAGCTTTTGTGAAGTAAAATGAGGAACGTTCCTCGTAATGTGGTACAGTTGAGAGGTATGTCATCCAGTTTGTGTGAGAATTCAGGCATTCACTGTTTCAAATTTAGTTGTATGTCCTGGGTCTGGGAAAATGGGAGGGGAGTTGCTGGCCTGCCTGGCTGAAGTCTACTCAGTGACAGAATGAGAGTGAAACCACTCACAGTGGAGCAGTGGACTTGTATGCCTTGGTAAGCACTGTTGAGTGGGGATTCAATTTCGGTTTACATTTTTATTGAAAAGAGGGTGAAGTCTGAGTGAGAAATGCATCAAAGTGGAAGGAGAGTTTAAAGCAAAGCTGTCTATCTGCTGGTCACATGCTCTGCTTTTCAAAAGCACACTGGCTTTGGTAGTTAGTGCCGGTAAACAGGGTTTGTTGTGTTGAACTGTGAAAATGTGCTGAAGTTTGAAATAAAATGCCCTCTAGTATGATGACATGTACAAGATACTATTAGTACTGCAGAGTTGTGGACTGAGAACTAAGGCTGCCAGTTGCAACATGTTAGATGCAGTGATGTTTATGTATTTTTTTTAACATTTCATGCAGTCATGTGTGCTGGGCTTTGATACAGTGATGTTGTGCTGGGATAACATCACTGTACAAGGTGGCCACTGACCAATCAGAAGCCTAGAAATGTTTTCAGATATTGTATAATCAGTAATAACTTTTTTATGAATGTATTAGAATATAGCATGTTCTAAGCTTTAGAAAGCAAGGGCATCAGGACACCGGAAAAAGTTGAAAGGCTGGAGTTTTAAAGGGCACTCTGAGTTTCTAGTGGAGATGATGGCTGCATTTTGAAAGGGAAATTGGAGCTTGTAGTGAGGGCTATTTAAAAATAAAACATTTAGAGCTGATTGTGAAGGGGAGCTGATTTTTGAAGGGCACTTAGAGCTTATAATGAAATAGGCATTTAATGGTTCAACGGCTTAAAAAGCACAAGTAAAAAATAGGGTAGGGAGATTGCTCACCCAACTCTATAGTTTCTACACCCATGTGCCAAGGGCTCTTATTAATTTCTATATTTTTGGAACACCATGTTAGATTACTTTTGGAACACCATGTTAGATTTATTTCTTCATTCATTCATTTAGATTTTATTTACTAGATAAGTGCACTAGGCAAACAAATACCTATTTTTAGGCATTACCTGGGATGTTACAATGGAAAAGGCAATACAGTAACATCAGTGTACACTTACATCGAACACGGACATTGGCAGTAGCACAAAGTACATATTAACAAAGAGTAAATTAAAATAAACATGGACTGGGGACTGAACTAAGGTTCATGGTGCTGTAGACAGCTTACATGTTCATGCAACTGCTCAGAAGTCAGGCAAAGCTCCCCCCTTCCCCATGAAGTCAATGCCCACTGACTGAGAGCATATCGGCTGTGCTACGTATCATGAACCAGTGGACCTCCCGACACTGAGATAAATGTCCCATTTTCCATCTAGAACTCGGACTGCAGATGCAGGCCTGATGCTGCTTATCATCATGATTAGTAGCAGCCCCCCACTTTGTGTTGTGTGCTTGTTGTGTGTGGTTGGAATTTTGTAGTACTAGCAGTCTGCAAAGAAAACACATTTAAGAGCATCGGGGCAGATAATTAAAAAGCCATTTCAAAAGCAATTGACCTTTAAAGGGCTATTATGAGATAATATTTAAATAGCCCATTGAAGGGCTGTCAAGTGCGGGGTAGATCATTTAAAAAGTCCTCATAAGGGCTATGAAAGCTAGTGGCAGTTCATTTAAAAAAAAAACTTGTAGAGGCTATCAAGTTCCTTTATAAAGGCTATACGTACTATGCTGGGCCAGGCATGCTATTTACAATAAAGGGTATGTAATTCAGTTAACGGGCATTCATTTTTTTTTAAATGATGTGCCACATGGGCAGATGATGCATTTTCTTTTGAATTACATATGCTGTTTAGTGTTCAGGTATGGCTTTTAAATATATACCTCTTTATTTGGGTACGCTGCAGTAAATCTCCACCATATCTTTGTGTTTGTAGCTCTCAAAATGGTCATTAAGCGAGCATAAGTAGTTTCAGCTTGGTGTAATCTGAGGCTCATTGGGTAAAATAACATTAGTCTGTGCTACTGAAACATACTCCAAATGGCTTAAGGAGGAGACGGGAAAAAAAATATTTGAGGAGATCAGCTCAATGTGGTTGAATACAACAAACGTCACCTGAGAAGGATTAGAGCTCGCTAAGACTTGACCTGAACGAGAGCCCTGCATTTAGGATTTGTGTTCCTACCAGATCAGCTGCTGGTAGCTTTTCCATGTGCAGTTGTTCTCTGCCCACAATCATACAATGAGAAGGTCCACTGATTTATTTGGCTTCACTGTCTCAGCTGTAGTCGAAAAAAAAGAATCCCTGTTTAACATTCCTGGTCCTTATTAGTTGCAGCTGGCTCCTTCTAATTACAAAAGTCTTAACATTTCTTTCTTACATCTGTACCATTTATCCTGGCTTAAAGCTGCATACTAAGTTGATGAAGTGAACTGCATTGATTAAAAAGGTGTTTATATTTAGGTTACCAAACAAAAAAATACTCTTTTACTGTTAACAGTGACATGAATTGTTATGCATCTTTGGTAAGGAAGAGAGCACTTGCTCTTTCAGTGACATCTAGTTTCTATTGCAGGAATTTCTGCTTATAAAGCACTGGTAAATTCCCACAAATCAATGAAACCCACAAGGTATTATTATTTGTATTCCATTTTTAGGGTAACTTGAGATGGTGGGGGGAAAATAAAAAATCTCACGCCTGCAGAACTCTGCAGACTATGTGGATTCCTGTAGGATGTGGCAGTCTGTATATGGTAATTATATAAATTTTATCAAATTCAGATACCAAATTTATCATGATGGAATCCCATAAGCCGTGTTTACACAGCAGCAGCACTACAAATGATCGACAGCAGCAGTGCGATCCTGACCACCTGCTACTCATAGTCTGCATGTCTACGCGGCCCCTCTCTGCACCACTATGATCTGTGCCGGTAAGGGGCCATGTGTCAGGGAGCTGGACAGCTGCTCACCACCGTAAGTGGTGACGTAACTGCACATGTGAATGTGCATGCCTAAATCATGGCTGTAGGTTTCTGTGTGTGTGGAGAATTGAAAATGTTGCAGCTCTCAGTTTTCAATAGCAGCTACTTTGCTGCACTTGGGGGACTGTCTATTTGTGGGATAACTAATTGGCTTGAAGCACTTGCCGAAAATGAAGACTCATTATGCATTAGTCTACATCACCTTGGCTGTACACGTGCCACAGCAGACGGATTGCCATGGCGCAGACTGCCCATACAGCAGTTTAATCCACTATAAGTAATTCGCTTAGCTCGGCATCCCCAGCTTGCCAGAGAATCTGGGAGCATTTTAATGAGTGGATTACCCCAATTCAGTAAGTGTCTACATGGAAGCTTTTGCATTGGAGTAACCCAAGTGATCGGGTTACTCCAGTGCAAATGTGACCATGTAAACAGGGCTATAGACCTCTAGTAAAAAGCTCAGTGTGAATTCTACAGTGCTGAAAGATAGTTTTGCTGGTGGAGGTTTTATTTTTGTCCATCTCTGAAGGTGATGCATGTGTCCTCAGTTTAGCGGTCTTGAAACACTTCATATACCATAAACCATTTTTTCAATTCCTTATACCTCTTTTAGTCATTTGGATAAGTATAGGGGACTATTGGGGTTAAAACAGTAGCAACAGCAGAGTAGATGTTATGTTCTTGGGGCTATGCAGGTATCACTGCTGCCTTTGTTTCTACATTTGCATGTCCTGCTTTAGGAAGTATTTCAATGCTTACATTTCAGTTTCCTGTCTAAAAAGAGCCAAGGAGTTTAAGCCGAAGTAGAATTAATAAGACCTGTCTGTGTTCCTGTGCAGGGCTTGAATTAGTACAGTACACTACCACCAGCTCCTATAGTAGACAAGCTTTCTCCCCATGCATCTTTGTCCCATCTCTGGTTCACTTCCTTACTTTAAATCTATAAAGAACTGGTTTGCTGGCTTGTCAATCGATCGTCACTTCCATGTTTGTAATGGGATTATGTACTGTGTGTAATGTATGCTATTTTGGGGGTGAAGCAATGCCTAACCACATTTTAGTTAAGCATATCTTCACCATGCCTGCCTTTCTTTCTTTCTTTCTTTCTTTCTTTCTTTCTTTCTTTCTTTCTTTCTTTCTTTCTTTCTTTCTTTCGCAGGATAATTTATATGAGAAGCAAGTTTTGTTTGCAGAACATCCCAAGTCAATGACAATAAATACATAAACTGAACATATGCAAAATCAATTAAAACAAACAGATTGTTCTAGTTCATGACATCACAGGTTCAAAAATGGTGGCAATATGGTATAAATGTAGGGCAAACTAAATCATTCATATCTCTGGACTACTGGCAACTACAGGTAAGCTTCATACCTCATAGTATATGCTGATTATAGTTATTTTGTCCTATATTATTCTAATGGTGCCCTGAGGCTCCAGTGAAAGGCACCACAAATAAGTAAAGACTACTACTACTTATTAAAAAGTGTATTGCACTGCCTTAGAACTATGATGACCATTGTTCATAAATGCCTCAGTTTAAGGTAATTTATTTATTTATTTAAGAATTTTACCAGGAAAGCATACTGAGCAGGGTACCACTCAATTCCAGATGTGCTCTGGGGGTGTGGGGGAGAGGGAGAAATACAGTGGAAATACATATTTCAATACATATTTTGATACATTCATATGACCAGAGTTGAGAACAGCATTCTTATATACAGAGTAGTCAACAGCAGAAGTATAAAAATATACAGGTGAATAGCCAGCAATACATACATTTTTGCAGAGTAACAAGAGCATTCATTTATACAGAGTAGTCAACAGCAGGAGTAAAATATACAGATGAGATGGACAGCAGTCGACATGACTGCTTGGGCTTCAGCAGTGCAAATTGCATGGGCAAGTTGTGGTGAAGTGTGTCTTGAGTAGTGCGTTGAGGTGAGGTATGCTGGTGGAGTGCCTGATATCAACTGGCAAGGAATTCCATAAGTTTGGCATCCGGTAGCTGAAAGCAGCCTGGCCAGACGTGGTGGACATGTGGGGGATGTGAAGAAGCTGGGAATCAATGTTCCTGAGCAAGTAAGCCAGTGGGGGTAGTACTGCTATGGCATCCGCAAGGTAGGATGGGAGTGACTGGGACCATAATTTTGCAGTAGTTCTAACACAGAGTATCAATCTCCGATTGTGGAGAGATGGGAGGTCTAAGGAGCAGTAGAGGTCACAGTGATGGGTAATGGGAGGGCAGTCCAGGGAGAAACGGCAGAAAGAGTGGAATAGAGGGTCTAGTCTGGCCAGGGAGGACTTAGGGGATACACAGTAGACTACATCCCCATAGTCCAGTATTGGGAGGATCATCTTTTGAATGATTGCCAGGATTGTAGGCAAGGGGATGCAACTGTTATTACGGTATAATGCACCCAACATGGGGTGCAGCTTCTTATGTATAGCATCAATTTGCGCAGTGAAGTCAAGATGCTGGCCTAACCAGACCCCAAGGTATCTGAAGGAAGCACAAACCTCCAGAGGGGAGCCATCTAGTGTGTGGAAAGTGGGGGTGGTGGGGAGGTGGGAAAGTTTTGCCCTAGTGCCGAATGTTAGGGAGACCATTTTCTTGGGGTTTAGGAATAGCTGACGAGAACGAAACCAGAGTTGGACACTGTCAAAATCCTGCCATAGACAGGCAGCTACTGTGGAGGGTGATGACCCAGAGGCATACAGAACTGTGTTGTCTGCATACATGTGAATGGACGTATGAGGGAAGGCCGCAGGGAGATCATTGAGGAAGATGGAAAACAACAAAGGGCCTAGGACAGAGCCTTGGAGGACCCCGGTGGTAACAGGGAGTGAGGTGGAAATATCAGAGCCAATATGGAGTGACTGGGACCTGTCCACCAAATATGACTGGAACCAGCTGGTGGCAGGCCCAGTCAGTCCACCTTGGGCGAGTTTGGAGAGTAATAGGGCACGAGAGACAATGTCGAAGGCCTTAGCCAGGTCGATGAAGATAGCCGCAGTGATTTCCCCTTTATCCATTCTGGAGAGGATGGTGTCAGTGAGTTGGAGGAGAGAGGTGATGGTGGAGTGAGTTTTCCTAAAACCAGCCTGGTACGGAGTGAAGAACGAGGTGGAGTCAAGAAAATAGGAGAGCTGGGAGAGTACAAGGAGCTCCTGAATTTTGGCTAGGATGGGGAGCAGCAAGATAGGTCGGTAGTTGCCCGGGGAGGAAGGATCACCACCTTTGAGGAGGGGGATGACTGTGGCATGCTTCCAGTTAGATGGGATACAACCATGTCTGAATGACAGGTTAAATAGAGTGGCCAGAGGACTAGCTATGGCTGGGGCAGATCGAAGGAGCATTTTTGAGTCTAGTCCCGAGAGGCATTTACCTTTGGAGGAACTGAGTGACCAAACTGTTTTTAATACCTCTGTTGGAGTAACAAGGCGAAAGGAGAAGTTACCGGGTGGGGAGAAGGCAGGGGTGTCTGGGGGAAGGTGCCTGGGGTGAAAGGATAAGAGAGAGGACGTACAGCTTGTGAAAAAGGAGTTTAGCTCTGTGGCTACAGCTCTTGGTGCAGTGATAGTGATACCTGCTATATTGAGGGTTGGTGTAGGGGGGTTGGGCCGGAGGGGAGAAGAGGGATTTAATTGACTTCCAGAATTGGGCTGGTTGTGTAAAGTTATTGTCGAAGGCAGACTTGAAATAATTAGATTTGGCCTGCTGGATAAGTCTCATGCAGGCATTCCCCAGCAAGTGGTAATGTTGCAGAGCCATTTGAGAACCTGTTACCTTATAGGTTTTCCAGGCTCGGTCCCTGACTAGAAGTTGCTCTAGGGGCTTGGCAGTCACCCAGGGTAGGTGAGCTCCCCTTACTCTGGATCTTCTGAGTGGCACATGGGAGTCCCAGATAGCGAGGAATCTGGACATGAAGAAATCGAGCAATAATTGTTGGAAGGTAACTAACTCTTCTGTACATGGCAGAAAACATGTATTTTGTTGGTTCCTATATGATAAGACAACAAAGCAGATATAAGATTATGTAAATTAAAGAGCAGGGATACAAAAAAAATGTAAATGGTTTTCCTACAGTAACTAAGAGAAGTTCCATTGCTATTAAAAAATGTTGACATGATCAAAATATATAGGTGCACCTAATACAGGTCATATAATACAAGTGATTATACTTTACCTGAATTGTGATTTGTGTTCAGTTCTTTACTGTTTTATTCCTGATGTCCCTACTGGTTTGCACATCCTGTAACTTGGTGCATGTTCTAAAAGCTTTAAGTAGTTTATAAATTTATAGCATTTTCCTAAGATCAGCCCAGTGAGATTCTGCATGTTCTTTTCCATTACAGGGTTGTATTTTTGCCTAATTTTACAGCTGTGAGGACTCAGTCAGATGGTGTTCAAGGAATCTGTCACCAGACCACACAGTTACCTAGTGGATATTAGGCTGGAACTTAACTCAGGATCTTCTGAACCACAGTCAGATACTCTACCCATTACACCACACTGCCTCCTTGTGCATTTTCCTTCAATAGCATGGGTCCAAATCAACATATGCCTAATTTTATGTTGGTCCTCTAAATGTTCTGGGTGGTGGTGCTTTGGTTTCTTATCCACCTGTCTTTCCAGAAGCTAATCAGTCACGTTTGATCAAATTAGTTTCTTGACCCAGACCCTGCCACTGAGCTGCCACCTGGAGGAGATCCAAGTTTAGAAATTACCCCTCTTCTGTACTTTAATGGGTCAGTGTAGGATGTGTTCACCATGCCCTTGTTCTTGGAGTGGTGGTGGTGGTGGGGGGAGGTAGAGGAGGGCTAAGCCACCTCAGTCTACAATACCTTTGTGGCTGAGCTTTAAGTGGGACTTGGTGAATCCAAGAGATGGCCATGAGGAACATGATAGATTATTAAGGTCCAGTGCTACGGTGAAGTCAGAAATGATGACGTACAAAATTGGGTGGGGGGAGACAGGTTGAAAAATTACATTTCTAGGTGCTCTGCAATGTAAAAAAAAAAAAATAATTGCAGGGCTCTGAGCTCCACAATTAATTCTTGCCTGAGTGGCAGTGCTAGCCTAATATTTAAAAGGATTCTCCAGTTCTCTGCAAAACACTGGCAGCAGCAGTTCTCCAACCTTGTAACATTCCCACAAATGTTTAATTTCAAGATGTTCCATTCTTCATTACGAAAGACATCTGCAGGACATCAGGCTCTTTGCCTTGTACACTTCATCTGTCCCTGCTGTCTTTCCTGCCTTGAAGTCATCATAATCCTTTGCTGTCACATCACAACCAGTTGTCACTGAAGTGAGTCTGATGTCACAATCAGAGATTTGTGACTTCAAAACAGAAGAAGCGGTGGGTAACAGATAAGGGGCCCAGCTCCAAGATGGATATGCCATGGCGCAGTATGACTTGCACCAACACACATGGTGTAAATCGCACATTGCACCATGAGTTCCACTGGACAGGATTCTAAGAGGCGGCCTGTGCCATGGCACAGGTGGCCTGTGCCCAGGGGGACCTATGCCACCCAAGGCTCCTATGGTACAGCAGAAGGGGGGTTATGGCAGCATCTGTGCCCAGTTCCAAAAGGGCAGCTGCCGTAACCTCTCAGTGCCATTTCAGGAGACCCTGCGGCACTGCAGGGTTAGACCAGGTATGTGCTGGCATAAGATGCTTCTGCCATGCCCAACTGCTTGATGCCCCCCTCACAGACCTGACCTACCACTGCCGTGCCACACCAAGCCTCCCACTACAAAGTAGCCCCCCCGCCGGCAATACTGGGGTCCACCTGCCAGCTCCCGCTATTGTGATGTGGTGAAGCCACCCCCTCGGTGCCAGTGTGATTCTGCCAACATTCCCCATGACCCACAGGGACTTATAGGCATGTCTTAGGGCTTTGGGTGGGGGGCTGGCTGCGCCCAGTCATTGGGCATGTTGGCGACTTGCAGCACCCAGGTCAGGTGTGCCCTTCCTGTGGCACACTGCTGGAGGCCCCGCAAGTCACAGGATGCAGTCACCAGGGACCCTGCCTGTTCTGGAATCTGGCACAGGGTCCCCAGTGTAGTGGCATATGTCGCAACTCACATTCGCCAACCATACATCTTAGAATCGGGCCCCAAGTCTTTAGTCCCAGAATCCAAATTTTGAGGAAATTTTATGTAATTGAGTTATGCTGATGCCACCCATGATAATTTTAGATAGAAATCATAATGTTGCTTTAAACTATGGGATTTTGCAATAACAGTTTAGTAGTGGGTCTCTGCATAAGTGTGGTGAACCATTTTGAATGACATACTGTAGCTCAGTATCTCATATTCTGTCTAATAAACATATTTGATGATATTTTATATTATGTGCAGTTTCATAATGTTTCATTTAAATAAACATTAAAATATCTAATGTTTTAACATTGCTGATACAAAAGAAATGATCTTGGGGGAGAAAATCAGCTTTTCTACTATCTGAAGTATTGCTATCCCAATTTGAGCTGGATGTTGTTTTTTATTGTTAAAGAGTTCCTATTATCAGGGAGGCAGACACTGGGAAACATTTTTTTAAATAGTTCATCCAATAGTTTGTGTACTTTCCATATGTAGTAATTCATTTCCATTATAATTATGTACTTTAACAGGATTACAACCCATTAGACTTTATTTGCTGTGGCTGATTGTTGACATCTGACATCTTAATCCTTACATAATAATTTTCACATCAACAGGTTGCAATGGCACTACCAAGTTATTAGCTTACAAGAAGTCTAAATCAGGACATAGGGACATTTCCAATCAAAACACTACATTCACCAGGACATTTTGTAATTTCACCCAGTTCAAAAGCCTTTAAATAATTTTTTGGACTTAGCTGGGCTGAAGCCCTGAGCGATTTTTTGAATTTCTTGGGGTCACACAGCAGAGAAGTGGCTTGTTTGGTATTTGAACCAGATCATTCTGCTTTTGATTAGCATGGTATGTCTGGCAGGAACAGATGGATCACTTGGCTGTGGGTTCCAAGTGAATTCTGTCACTGGTGGTTTTATGCATCTCCAGGCCATGTCCCTAAACTCAGCTAGTACCACTTCCCATTAAAAAGTGATAACCACCATTTTTCATAGTATTGAATATTATGGCTATTATATCTTCAGAAGGCATGTTTACACAGTCACTCCGCTTCACTTTGTGGACACTCCAATGCTGCTCTAATCTTATGAGCAGATTCTTTTTTTTAATGAAATTTAGTAAACTTTATTAGAATTAAAAAGAAAGTATAACAATACAAAACAATAAAAGGAACCAGGCAACAAGAAAATAAAATCCCCCACCCCACCCCCCTGTCTCCCCACCCCCACCCCAGCAGAGTGGCTCGTAGATAAAGCACCAAGAGATGTATGGAATAAAAACAATACTAACCTTACAGCAAAACATCAAAGTGGCTAATCATCTGTTCCCAGGCCAATGCACCAGTAAACTAAGTTGTATACAGAGTGTGCAACTTACCCCATTTCTTTTCAAATAAGGAAAGATTATAGCGAAGGCTAGCAATCATGCGCTCCACACGGAGGCTAATCAGAAGCTCCTGCAGCCATTCCCAGTATTAAATAGAAGCTTGATCAAGCCAATGCCTTAAAACAACTTTTTTCACTGATAGAGAGACAAGGGCCATGTAATACCACTTTTCCCGCACTAAGACTGAACTGTAATCACCAAGTATACAGACCTCAGGTGTGAACAGTGCATTCAGCCCCAACAGGGGATCTTCTATAGCTTCAATAAGTTCCCACAATAAGGTCACCTTGGGACAGGACCAAAAAATATGTAGAAGAGAGCCATCATCCTGACCACATCTGGTACACTGTAACCTACCCATTTTAGTGAGTTTTTTGGGTACAAAATATAAATTGTTAAGAATATTAAATTGAGTAAGCCTGAGCCTGTCTTGAGAGACATAGCAGTATAGGTCCCTCCAAACCTTTTGCCACTACAAAGGAGTGAGATAAAACTGCACATCCCAGTGGGGAGAGGTCCCATCAAATTCTGGGAACAATTTGGAGAAAAGTAGGGAATGTTGTTTGGCAACTGTGTGAGGTTTTGCAGCTAAGTCCTTGAAGGAACACAGGAATTCCGATTGGTCAACCACCCAGGTATCCGGCCCAAACCACTGAAGCAAAACATGATGCAGTTGATACATTTTGAAAATTGCAACATTTCCCAATTGTAGACTTGCAAAATATCCTTGGAAGAAAGTAAGGCCCCTTGACGAAGTAAGTCACACATCCAGATAGCAGCCAACTAGGGTAGCCAACCCTCTGATATAATCTTATTCCCAAACAACTTAAAATTAGAATTGTGTAAGAGGGGTTGTGTAATGCCCTTAGTAGCCGGGTATTTTAGGAGGGAACAGAACTGTGAATAAACATGGAGGGAAGTACCTACAACAGAGCATCTCAGACCCATAGGGTTAGACCTCAGGGAAGAAAATGGCATAGATGATACTGATAGGCCCATAGATTCAATTAGTTTTAATTCTAGTTCTACTCAGATAGGGACGTAGGAGTGATCTTCATCTAAAGGGTGGAAAGAAAACCCTTTAAAGATCTTACTAATATGGCCAGCAAAATAAATGAGCTGATTCTAGATCACATGTATACAGGGTCTCTGCACTGATGCAAGCCATGCTGGAGAGAGACCACGAGTTCAGGTGATGATCAGCTGCTTGCTAACACCAGCGGTGATGCGCCCAATGATGCAAGAACTGCTGACATCCTCCTGCTTCTAGCAACTATCCAGCTGCATTGCTTATATGTGAGCACAGTTCCCTGACTCAGTTTGCCTTAAAGAGTTCACAGTTGCCAATACCCATCAATTCAAAATGTCCCCTGAAAACTTTCCAATGTTTTTGCTTTTCCTTTTGGGTTTAGCCTCTCTATATTGCACAGTCAATTTTCCTGATCTCACATCAGAAAATAAGGAAAATCAAAAATATGTGTTCTTATGATGATGCCCATGTTGTCTTTTTTATTTTATACTGTGCATTGGACTAAATTTGCATTCTAAAAAGTACGTCAGTCAAATCTGCAGCATAATCCTGCTATCTGAGCAGCCGACACATCCTCTCTGCATGACCTGTTACATGCCACTACACTTTTCTTGTTCTAGCCAAAGGGTAGAGGAGGATGCTGGGAGCATCCTTTGTGTGTGCTAGAGTGAGCAGTGCAGCCTGTCCACACGGCTGCCTGCACTGCATACTCTGGAATGCAACTCCAACAGTGCAGTGGCACAGGGAAGGCAATAAAAAATAACTTACCTAAATGAAGTCAGTGTCCACAAGGCTGCATTTGCACTGCAGCAGCCCAAGCGCTTGGGTTGCTGTGGTGCAAATGCGACCATGTAAACTGGCCTGAAGGCTTCCCTGAAGAATCCTGGGCTCATTAAGGTTGATTAAGTAGTGCAAGTGATGGGTACATTGCATTCACTGTGCATATAACTTTCTCCAGTAAAATTCCGACACCTTGCTTAGCATTAGTTGATACTTGAGGGCAGCAATTCATTGCCAGAACTTAAGAGTTACTTGAAAATTGACAGCTGATTTTGTGCACTACATACAGTGTAAGGTGCTTGAGACTTGATGAAAAAAAAACTTGGCTTTAATTTTCAAAGACATCTGAGGCTGCATATTATTTTAAACCATATGGTTTCAGTTTCTTAGGTCCATCCAAAAGCTCTTCTGGTGCAGTGACCACTAGCACCCATTTTTCTACTGCCAGATCCTACTATACAGAGTGAACTGGATTTATTTCTCTTGATTTTGACCAACCAGTAGGAAAGAGAGCCAGCTGGAACTCTCGCAAGTGGAGAGAGTGGCTCAGAGGTTCCAGAGAGAGCATGGTAACATCATCCACCTGTGTTCCACTTATGTGATTCACCCATATTCTCTCCTTTTATCCCAGCCCATCCCACTGAGATAAATCTATTTATTCTGTTGATGCCACTGTCTTATCTCCAACACACTAGTATCTCAGGCACATCCTACGTATGCACAATCCCCCTCACCCCTACCTGAGTACTGTCCTCCATAGAGCCTTGACAATGTCCTCTGGATGGGGACAGGGTGGGACAGTAACCCCCTCAATTTTCAAGTGTCCTTAGGTCACATCTCAAGTGATGACGCAGGCCTTGGATGTACCAGGGGCTAACTTCACTGGTGTTGGAGCCACTTTCTGTGTGTTTTTACCCAGCTCCAAGATGTCAATGTGCAATGCAGAGATGCAAACAATGGTGCAATGATCACAGATGAGGCTGACATCCTCCCTTCCCTCTGTCTAACACTGCACTACCACCTCTGGCCACCCAGGTGGCAGCACTGCAGCAAAGGCACTGACTTTCTCTACCTGGAGGAGGAGAGCATCCTCTGGAACATTCAGTTCTCCTCCCTCCAGCTGGACCTCTGCTTATTTTTTAACTCTGGTCACCAGCACTGCAAGTACAGGCAAGCCCCCATGAGGCTGGACTTTCAAATCATACTTTGTCACTCTGTACTGTGCTGGCAGCAGGATTTGATCCCCTTGCTTGAGCCATGCATTCCTGCCCCATCACCCTTCCATCCCATGAAGGGGCAGATGTTATCCACTGGCAGGTGCCTTCCACCTTTCCTAAGTCATAAGCATCTCAGACAGACACTAAGACCTGTCTTGCTTTCCCAAAATAAAATTCCCTGGACTTGAATGCTATTTTTGGGGGGGTTAGGGGACCTCTCCAAGAAAGGCAGTGGCATCCGCCTTTGAGACAGTTTCCCTGTAGATTGCAGAGAAGCATATATCTGCAAATCAGCAATGTATTAAAGCATAGTCATTTATTTTAACAGTCTCTGGTCAGAGCCAACACAGCTGCTCAGTGCAGCGAGAGTGCAGTGAAAGTGAGTAAAAGAATACTCAGAGCTCTCACTGCACCAGAATCTGCCATTTCCAAGATGGCAGCACTGATAAAATTGCACATGCTCAATACTCGTGCATACGCAGTTTGAGTCAGTGCCGGCATCTTGAGCAGGGTGGCCATCACTTCCGCAGTTGCAGAAGAAAAAGTAGAGCCCTGTGAAGGGGGTGTGTTTATGCAGCCCACAGGGGGAAAGGCCATATAAACAGCAGCAGGGAAGATTCCCCAGAGCCTGTGGAAGCACACTGGACCCCGGTCATGTGCTTCCACAATGCTCTTCTAAAGCTACTGATGGTTTAATGTCTGTGGAGCTCCACCCACGCAGCCAAAAAATGGAACAATGTCTCAGATTCCTTTTGAAAATGGGGCCCTATGAGCTCAGATTTTTACAGTTTTGTTTTCTGTCATCCTGCACTCATAAACTAGCTTTTCAAATTAAGCTGTGACCTTCTGGTAAGTCATTTTTAGAAAACTCTCAGCAACTTACACAACTGCCTTTACATTGTTTTCCATGGCTAGCATCAATGCACGACTTTGTGCCCAATTGGCTTTTCTCTTAAAAACAGCCACCCATATTCAGTCATGTTTCTATTTTGTTTCATTTACTCTCACTTGCTTCTCTTTATCCATTAAAACTGATCTCCACATGATGGTGTTAGGTGAATATGTTCCTTTCTGTAAAATCTCTTAAAATTTTCTTAATTACAGCAAATAAAAGGCAGCTCTGTTCTGAGTACAAAAAGGGTTTTCATCCTTCAGGTTTTGGAATCATTTGAGTAAGAGGTTGTTTTTACTGCATTTGACTGCACAAGTCTAACTTTTAACCCAGAGAGCCCACTGTGTTCAGAGTTAATTGAAATAATATTGGACTGCTTAAGTTGTCTTTCTTAATCTCTGAGGGGTTTACCATTGACTCCCCTTTCCAGTTGAAGCCCACTGGAATGCATGAATTGGAACAAATGAATGTATTATTCCAATCTTTTCATAAAAAGAATAAAAATACAATTATATCTGATAAAATATTGCATTGAAACAGTGCCAGCAGCAAGTACCAGGGAGTACCAGTTAATTTTCATCTCTGGAAATGATTATTCAGCAATAGCATAGCATAGCACAACATGGCAAAGCAAAGCAATAGGCTAGTTGTTCTTTCACTTACTAACAATACTGTAACATATCATGTATGATTAATGTGTGGTGTGTTTTATTTAAAATGGTAAAACACAGTGCTATAAAACATTTGAAAACTCTTAACTAACACATTAACCTTTGACTACAACCCTATCTGACTAGAAAACTAATTGAACTGCAACTAATTATTTTTTAAGTTCCAAAGTACCTCTTTCTTCTGTATAATCATTTTCGTCACAGTGACCTATATGTGCTAGCTACAGTAATGCTTTACAGATGTTTTGGTTCCAGGCTTCATTTTACCACACTGTAAAGTTCATTTTCGGAAATGTGAAATAAAATGATCTTATTATGTAAATTTTGTAATACGGTCCACATTTTCCTGTACCAGAAGGAAACCTGAAATGAGGCAGACAAAAAGACTATTTAATATGGAAGAATATATTAGATTTTTGAAACTCAAATTGAAAGGAAAAGGTACAATAACATTCTGCATGAACTTACAAAAATTCCAATTTACATTAGAATTAATTTTCTTATTTTTGAAAAAATAAAATTGTGTTTTATTCTGTTGCTACCAGCTAAAAATTATCACACTTAAAGAGCTTACTTTATAAGTCAATATTTTAAGCAGCCATTGGAAAGGATATGGGTACAATGTGAACTGGGGAGTTCATGTTTTTATGTTCACTAGAGTGATTTTCCTTGAAGATTCAAAGCAGATGGAAGCAGTCTGAAGCTCGTTAGCCATTATCCAAACTGAATTTTTTTGTGATAAGGTCTCTCTTTCTCTCTCTCTCTCTTTCTCTTTCTCTCTCATATTTGAGTCTTCATTCATAAGACAGTTGTAATGTTCCATAAAAATAATTTTATTTTATACTTTGGGGTGCTATTGGCACAGCATGATTTGCTGTGGCTGTGGTTATCCTCAGTACTTTTGTTTAGTTTTTGTTGACAGGAAAAGGAGGGTTAGGCAGTTCTGTCTATTTTTAGCATCATCCCAGGGGAAGGGATGAAGAAAGGTACAGATGGAAGCCAACTGAAATTAAACCAAATTAAGCTGTTGTTGGTATTGTTTTAGTGAATTGGGGAAATCTGGCCATGGCACTGGGGAAATTTCCTTACTCTTTTCGAGAAGTGTCATGGGATCTTTAATATCCACTTGAACAACTACCAGAACAGGCAGACAGGATCTTGGTTTAACATCTCATCCAAAAGACAGCACCTGGGGAATGCAGCACCCCCTTTACGCAGCACCA
This sequence comes from Neoceratodus forsteri, assembly GCA_016271365.2. Lineage (NCBI taxonomy): Eukaryota > Metazoa > Chordata > Ceratodontiformes > Ceratodontidae > Neoceratodus > Neoceratodus forsteri. The sequence continues at coordinate 1,753,271,776 of CM057455.1, read as the reverse complement.
CAGTGTCAAAATTGGGATTTTACCCCAAGTTCCTGGTGTGGGACTAGAATCCAAAACCTTCTGGTCTTTCGGCCTCAAAGGTGAGTGTATGCACCCTGCTAAGCCACTGACACTGATTTTGAACAAAACCACTGGTGCTTAACCTGTAATATCCAATGAGTAGTTACATTTTCACTAATAATTAAGCAGTAGGGGATAATTACTTTGGTAGATATTTCACATGACATGCTTAATGTTTCTTAAAGGTGTGTAGTCCTAAAAGGGTAACCAGTGTAAATCTTTTATACAATCTAAATGCAAGTTCAGTACAATCTAATTTGTCTTTGGATACTGGATTAGACAGAGGAGTTCTGAGTGATCTGAACTGAAAAAATGTCACATGACAAACAACACCATTTTTATCACTGTACTGGGTTTCAAGTTCTGGAAAGCACTGCTTTCCACACACATGTTCAGCAACACTTCTTTGCTTGTTCTGGTGTGTGAATGCTGTGTATGCAAGAAAAATGAACTAATGTAAGAATTACACTGAATAGAAGAAATCCTTTAGCTGTGGAGCCCTGGTAGGGAGAACCAGAGTACCGTTTAGATACAACACTTGTTTTTGGACAGATCTTATAGGCAAGGGGAAATGTTAGGGAAGGGGAGACAGAGATCCCAAGCAGAAGAGCCATATACAGTAGGAAGAAAAGGGGAAATTATGCAGATGTTCTAGCAGAGTCAGTTGGCCTGGTTTCAAAAGGTTTTTCATAGGCAGAGAATGGGAGTAATGGTCTACTGATTGACATACGGAACTGTATGAACTGTGACTAATTCTCACATGCCAGAAGGTTTGCATCCATTGGTACTGAAGGAAATAAGACAGTTATTTGGCTTCCTCCCTAGCAGACCTATGTACAGAATTCTTAGTGTTTGGAGAGGTGCTGAAGGACTTGATGGTGGCAGGGACAACCCGGGTAACTATAGGCCTGTGCGTTTGATGCCAATAGTGGGAAAGTTGCTAAAGTTAAATCATTAAAGAGCAGATAGTTGACTTCTTGGAAGAAAATGGACTCATGGAGAGAGAGAGAGAGAGAGATTTCAGCATGGGTTTACAAAGGGGAGGTAATGGTCATATGATTGACATCTTTGACACAGTGATGTAGATGGCAGATAGGAATCAGGAAGTAGACATCCTTTACCTTGACTTTAATAAAACCTTTGATTTGCCTGTGGTGGAGTTAGGCTGCACCCATGGGTGTGACTGATGGACCACTTTTCTATCTCCTTATTTCCTTGCTACCAGAACTTCTATTGTGCAACAGTTAATGCTTTTCTCTTTGCTTTTCTTCTTTTCCCTCCTACCCTAAGTTGGCCACCTAGCGTAGCTCTTTACAGTCCCTTCTAAACTTCCTACTAGTTCTCTATTCATTCTTTTTCCATTTCCATCCATCCAGTCCCTGGAATGATGCCAAACACCCGGAGAAGTTTTGTGTAAAATGCATAAGTGCATTTTGTGTACAAAAAGCATGAAGGCTATTTGAGATAACAGTAATGAATACAAAGAAAAAAGGACTCAGAAGCCATATAAAACAATAATAATTTCACGATTAATAAAGTTATAAGAAATCCTTAAGGTATTTTCATAAATTCACACTATAAACCTGTTACTGTATAAGGTTCTATGTATAACAGAGCTAAGTCACTGTGGATCAGAGATATAGAAAGTCAATATCTGTGGATATATACACTGTACCTTTAACTAAACCAGGAAATCACCTGACACAATCCCCTTCCCCCTTGATTTTGAAAGATGTCCAGACATGTAAGGGCTCAGTCAGGTGACCCTACCAAAAAGATATAAAAACTTTACTTCAGTTCAGTCTAGTAGAGTTCAGTCTTGAGAGTGAAGAAGAGAGATGCTACTGCAGACAAGCTGTTAAATGCAGATGAGAAGGGTCTTAGGAGCTCTAGAATCCAGGACTGTATTGTATGAGAAACTACTGATGTTAAGTAGTGATTTTCTTTGCAATTTTTTTGTTTTCATTTATTATTTTTCAAACTTTTGAAAAGTAAATATCACACCAAGGTGTGTTTTAAACCTGTAAATTTGCCTCATCTGAAGTTTATTCCCTCACACTGTGACGTTGCCTCATAGATGACAAATACAAAAAAAATTGGAAACTAGGACTTTGAAATAAATCAGCTATGTGGACTGGAAACTGCTTATCTGACAGGACCCAGAAAGTTGTCTTAAACACAATGATACTTAGATACAATGTCAGTGGCTCAGCAGGTTGCACACTCGCCTCTGAGGCCGGAAGATCAGAAGGCTGTGGGTTTTAGCCCCGGACTTGGCACTTGGGTTAAATTCCTATACTGACACTTTAGTGCAGCATGAGGGGGGTGCTGCACTCCTGAGGTGCTGTTTTTCAGATGAGATGTTAAACCAAGGTCCCATCTGCCAGTTCTGGTGGTTGTTCAGGTGGACGTTAAAGATCCCATGGCTCTTCTCGAAAACAGTAGGGGCATTTTTATTCCTATAAACAGAGAACACATAAGCAAACCAATACATGTCACTTGAAATCATAAACAATAAAATAAACATATCGGTATTACATCATACTACCGAAATTATATCCCCCCCCCAACAGAGTAGGGACAGTTTTCTTACATAATTCATAAACAAATTTGTATTACAGCATACAAACAAAAATAGCAAAAAGGATAATCCGGAAGTATTGCTGCAGTCTACTAAATAAAAAAACAAGAATAAAACCTACAACTGAAATTATGAAAGAAATGAAAAACATAATATGTCATACATATACTATGGCCTCAGATTAATTAGTAAAATATACATACTCTGTACCCTTTCTCTACTGGGGAATAATAAATATACAAAAAGGAAGTACTCTAAGTGTTCTTCCAGTATCAACTATAACCAATCAATTGAGGCCCATCTTCGTTGAAAAATAGTAGGATGTACCAAATTAAAATCTTGTAGTCAGAACTCAATAATCAATTTCTCTACCATAAAAAATAACTCTTCAGAAGTAAAGAGCAATTGTTGTATAGTTAGCCTACACCGTACAAACCAAATGTAAAATTTAAAGCAAACAAGAAATAGCCATAAAGTCACTCTATCATGCTTTGTCCACAAAAAGGGTAGAATACTTAAACATAATATTTTCAAAGTCATAGAATAGAATGGAGATGTAAGCCAGTGGTGTTGGAGCATTTGCCAAAACTGTTGAATAAAAGGACAATCCAAAAATAAGTGTTCCATTGTCTCCACTACATCAGGACAGGTATCCCTTGGGCAATATCTCTCTGAGAGCTGTTTATGTTTAAGATTCCCTCTCACATTCAAACGACCATGTAGGGCCAGCCATGTCACATCCCACATAAACACAGGGATACGAGGAGAAACTAACATTTCACCTATCAATAATCAGTCCATCAAAGAACAGGAATCAAACACCGCTGTCTCCTGAAAATATTTAAGTACAAAAGAATCATACAACACTTTTTGAGTACAACTAACAAGGTGATCTTTAGAAATGCCCCATAATTTAATTTTAGAAAAACAAATCCTCATAGTGTCTGGTACAGTAAATAAGAAATAGGAATTTGTCTGGGGAGAACAGCACACCTAGGCCAAATAGAAAAAATAGGTCCTAAGGAATGTAAAACCCAAGGAGTCCATCTTTTAACCTTTTGGGTTTCCAAAGGAAGTAAGTTAGCATAAAGAAACATAGTAAAGGAAAATACCACCAGTTGAATCATTTTTAAACCTCCATTTTTTTTTCTCACAACAACAAGCTTCTTTTTATAGGGTTCAGCCAACTTCCCCAAATGCAGGAAAAAAAAACAACTGTACATTTTGGTTTCCAGAGTTGATGGAAGACTAAATACTGTACTTAAATATAGAAAGATGGGTAATAAAAAAGTTTTAATCATATAGATCCATTTTAATTTAGCTAATCGCCAAGTATTCCATAGGTTAAAGCAGCAATACTACAAGAAAAAAAATTGTGCTTTTTTGACAGTTTATTCCCTGTGCCTTGCTAATGATATATCTGGTACTCTTTCTCACCAGCATTGTACTAGCAACGAATAATTTGTTCAGTTATTCTCTGCTTCTTTTTTACATTTCTGCCACTAAGCATGTTGCACTGGAACCCCCTCTGCTGCCAACTGCACATGTGAATGACTTTCAGGGACATAGGGACTGGTTAGCAGAGGGTCCCTCTGCTGTTGTCAAAAGACATTATGTGACCTGTAGAAAAAGTACAGCTGAAAATTAGTCAGCCACCATATTTGTTGTAGCGCTACAACAATTCAAATAAATTGCAAATATCTAAAAATCTAAAGATGACTGGAAAAAAAATATTTACAGGTATGCAAACTGAAACTTTGGCCGCATGGTTACAGCCAAAAAGCAGAATTTTGATGGATCACTTCCTGATTCGGTAGTACTGCTGCTTTAACTTTAGTTTGAGCTTCTTGTAGTTTAAGCATCCAATTCTGATACCCCAGATCTCCAGTACTGAATAAGATCCTCAAAATAAAAACAGTTCCTTTTATCACCTGGACACCAATTATCGTGTTGTCCGTAACATCCTCAATTCTAAGGGGAAGGCAATAAGATTTCTCATAATTTATTAAAGCTCCAGTATGAGCTGTAAAATCAGCTAGTAGTGTTTCCAGATTCCTTGCCGATTATATATTTCCCACTACAAAACAAATATCATCAGCATAAGCAATGCATTTTATTTCAGGGTCACTGCAGGAAAAGGAGACACCCTGAATGTCCATTGTATTATGCATGATTCTAAGCAATGGATCAAAAGTAAATAAGTACAGTGAAGCACTCAAAGGGCATCCTTGTCGAACTCCCTTTGAGATACTACACCTACATCCTAACCAACCATTACAAAAAACTTGTGCCGTAGCAAACTTATAGCAAGTTTTTATCCAATCAATAAACCTTGTAGGAATCCCATACATGATCAAGCAACTCCACAGATATTCATGATTGACATTATCAAATGCCTTAGCTTGATCTAAACTAAAAATAAGACCAGTGAGCTCTCCGGTGGAACCTCTAGGAAATATTTCTCATAGTAAAATTAAACCAACAGTAATCTTTCTGCCTGGAATCGAACAAGTGTGAGAATCGTGTAGTAAAAAATCAGCATACAACATAAGTCTATTATTCAATAACTTTGTGAATATTTTAAAATCAGTGTTAAGCAAAGTAATCGGTCTCCAGTTTGTCAAAATAGTTATATCACCTTTTTTATGCATCAGAACTACTAGACCTTCAGTCATACTATCTGGCAATATCCCTGAAGTGAGAATTTCTTGTAAAACCTCTGTAAACTCTTGCAACAATGTTGTAAGGACCATTCTATGTATCTCATAAGGCAACCTGTCACTCCCTGGAGCTGTACCCGCCTTGGTTAGAGCAAAGCTAGCCAATACTTCTAGTGATGTAAGGTCAGCAACCAACATATCCTTACTATGATTATCAAGCATAGGTGGTGATACCTGCACCAGCCACAAGGAATGAGGGAGACTAGGTACAACAGGACAACCAAATAACTTTTGTATATGACTCTTCAAAGTATTCATAATGTCACTTCTAGTCGTGCAACATTTCCCTATAGAATCTCGAACCTCCGCCATATATTGTTGGTGTCTCTGCTCAGCACAAAATTGATAAGGGTCCATAAAGGCTTTACCGCCTTGGGAACCAAATCTTTGTTCTACATCCAAAGTCTTAAATCGGTTATATTCTGTTGAGTTTAGTAGTTTCCGAATTCTGTCTAGTTCAGGTAAAACCATTTGATTACCTTGTGCAACTAGGAAATGTAAGTCTAAAAACTGTTTCCTGAGATTGAAATAGGCATGTGAGTTATTTTTCCCATTAATTTTACCAAATATCTGAAAATGCTGTTTAATATCCGACTTTCTATCTTCCCACCACTCCCTATAGGCATCATATAAACTAACCACAGATTTCCTTGCCTGTAAAAGAGCCCAAAATCCTTCTTCAATAGATGGAAGCTTAATTAATTCTAAGTTCAATCTCCAATATCCTGGTCCCCTATGCATCGCTTCATGACTACCTACCGTAACTTCGAGTATAACATGATCAGAGGGAGCTACTGGCACAGTTTTAGCATTTAGTACTGTCAATGTATCTGAAAGAAACCAAAAATCTATTCGTGTTGCCTTAGCACCTTGAAAGAACATTTTATATGGTTTACCTATTATATCAAAAACATCAACCAATCCTGTCTGTAGCAACAAATCATTAAGACAATTAATGTCACAGTACAATTTTGTGGTTCGTAGCCCTCTATCAGTACGATAGTGACTGCAATTAAAATCTCCCCCTTAAAAGACAAATTTACATGTAAACAAATAAGGTAGTATGGTTCAAAATAAAGCAATTCTAGCAGACTGGATTTGTGGGGCATAGACATTAATAAATCTGCAATATAAATCATTGAGTATCATATCCAACAGCAAGACACGACCAGGCTCAATATCGACAAGTTGAACAAAATGAGCCATGGGGTTATTAACTGCTGTACCTACTCAAGTACATAAATCTCCACCAATTGACCAATATGTAATACCCCATTTCCACTGTTCTACCTCAAACTTAGTATGTAAGTGAGTATCTTGCAAGAAAACTACATCCTGTTTACCACCATCAAAAAGAGAATATATCAACATTTGTTTCCTATTAGACTGAATGCTGTTTACATTAAGTGATGCAAGATTGGTGTTATACAGCATAAACAGTAGTAATAAAGAAAAGTAACAAATAGTTGGAGCCATAAGCCATCATCAGGGAATCCAAAATAATTTTTTCTTATTTGATTTTCAAATCCGAAATGAGTCTTCTTTTTTTAACTGAATCCACAGTACCAGAATGTAGCTCCGAGTCAGAAAACCCTTCAGGTTGAGATGAGTGTACAGAAGCCGAATCGGATTCAGTACCAATATCGTCTTGTAAGGCTGAAAAAACATTCTGTAAAGGTATAAGGCCTTGGTCAGGTAACGGCATCTTAGGGGTCCTAGATCTTAAGCTACTGTGCCTGGTAGCTACAAGTGTGTAAGATTCCTCAGGTGGAAGAGGTGGGGGCATTGTAGTAGAATTAATATGGGATATAGCAGAAGCAGGAACTGTAGAAGGCACCATCAGGGTAGGAGAAGTGACCTCTACACCTTGCAGCGGAGCAGGTGCCCCCAGCTCTGGAAGTTCCACCCATTCCATAATAGAAGTGATTTCAGTTCTGTCAGGGGGCGGGGGTGGAGGTGGGAGTTCAGATTTCTGTCTCTGGGCCGCATGGACAGCGGTATTAAGGTAATAATCTTGAATACAAAAGTCCCCATTTGTTTTATTCTGGGCAGCCCAGGGGCAATCTACATATGGGTGGGCTTCTTCACATAGGGAACATTTAGCCAGGTGATGACAATCCGACATCACATGCCACAACTCCCCCCACTGGACACATTTCACAACTTTGCAAGTTCTACTGAGATGTCTGCCTGAGCCACATTTGTAACAATGGCGGGGTTGACCTGGATAAAATATGAAACCTTTATCTCTTCCCAAATAAAAGCAACTTGGAAGATGTTGTAAACCATCCTCAGCTTGATTGAGGTTGATTTTGTATCTCCAACCCCCATTCCAAAAACCTTCTGTATCAAGAATGGGTTCAGGATTACCTTGCAGTGTACACCTTTTTTCCAACCAATAGGAAATATCCTCCACATTAATCCCTTCATTGCTGAACAACACTGTGATAACTTTAAAAGTTTGCTTTGTTAGGGGAATGGCCTGAAAATGGGACCAGGCCAGGCTGTTTTTTAGTAAGGAATATTTCATCCAAAATCTATTCAAGATATCAGGTGTTCGAAAACTAATATCACAAGTATTGTCCCCAGGTGTATGAATCAAAGCATACACTTCATTAGGAGTAAAACCCAACATTTGTTTAATCAAAACTTTACCCACAAAAAACCTGTCATGCATGGAATCTGTGGGCCCCAAAAACCGTAGTCTCACAACATTTAGTCTTTTAGCCAGGGAGACTGGTTTCTGAAAGAGACTGGCATAAGAGGCAGTAGGAGTCGAAAGACATGGTGGATCATTTGTATTTTGCACAGAGTTTACTCCAGACATCATATTTTCTGTAGGATTATCCTGTATGATACTTGTATCAGGGTCAGCACTTTGGGATTGCATTAGGGGGTTCAAACAATGGTCGGATTTAGTTAGATGGGTCGGGTCGACCCCAACATTCAAAACCGCCAAAGTATGGACTAGTTCAGGAGGATTCATATCTCCTGTTGTAACAATGGGGTTTAAACTGGTGTTAGATTCAGCTAAAGGTAGTACAGGTGTACTAATCTCGAGTCGGGAGGTATCAGGAACCAGGGGATGTGTATTAGTCACCCTTCTATGCCTGGAATCAGTATGGCTGGGTCAGCAATCCACCAGCCTGAGTCCAATTTTAGCCAGCCCGTGCATTTGACTGAAATATCAGGGGACCATGCAGGGGGAGCCTCTGCCACAGTACACCCAGAGTGCTTTGGTGGGGAATACAAGATCTCAGAATCAGCTCGTATAGAGCCTTTATGAACCTTTGTTTCAGTACTTGTATTACCCAAGGGTGAATCTACCATGGGTTGTTTCCTCTTCCTCAAATCTTCTTCTGCGGCAGGCTGAGCAGCTCAGTACTCCGTAGCAGCCAGTTCCCAAAGCCGCCATTTCTCCTTGAGATAGGCTAGAGGCTCTCATATGTCTGAAGCTGCATGAACCTCACCAACAACAGGATGTAGAGTCTCCGGGACAGAACAGAACTCAGCTGCAGTAACGCCATTTCCGGAAATAGTTGCATGGCTCGTAGGTGTCGGACCATCGGTGACTCTTGCACTGTCCAACTGAGAAACTTGTTGTGAGGGGTTTAGTACGTCTTGCTGGCCACCACACAGGTGCATCCCAACCTTACTGTTCCCCTCGATTCTAGCTTGTATCTGTGGGCTCTCCTGCGCCTGAGCTCCTCTACTATCACCTTCCATCAGGAAACTGACTCTCTCTCCAACAGTCCCACAGCATCACCTGTCTGAAAAGAATAGGGGAATTTCCCCAATGTCCTGGCCAAATTGCCCCCATTCACTAAAAATACCACAAACAGCTTAATCTGGTTCAGTTTCAGTGGTTACCATCTGTATCCCCCCAACCCGGTTGCCCCTGAAAAAGGGGACTTCTAGTCTCAGTGGGCCTACTGGGTCAACAAAATTAAATAAATAAATTAATTAAATTGCAGATTCCCAAATGTCAAAAACATATGATTGGGGTGCCCCAGTGGCTGGTGCTGGGACCAGTATTGTGCAGTATGTTTACAAGTGACATAAGAGTGGGATTGTATAGCATGGTCAGTCTATTTGCAAACAACACTTAGCTAAGGGAAAGAGTAGACACTGTTGAGGTAATAAACAATATGAAGGTATATGGAAAGATTTGAACAGTGGTTTGGAATATGGCAGTTACTGTTGACTGCAAGGTGATGCACATTGACAGCAGGAATCCATGAACAGAAAACAGACTATATGGGGTCATGGTGGAACCCTTGATAGAAGAATGGGATCTAGGAGTAAAGATAAGGCAGTATAAAATCTTCATCTCGGGGTGTTAAAGCAAACAGAAAGACAAATAGTAAACTGAGGTGTATTAGACAGGGTTTCACTAGCTGAAACTAGGAGGTGATCTTGCCACTATAGAGCACAGTGGTTAGGCCACACCTGGAGTACAGTGTACAGTTCTGAACCCTCATCTGAAAAAGGATAGTGAGATACTGGAAAATATACAATAGTGGAAAAAAATCATTCATAGTCAAAAGGGGAAGACGTGTCCAAAGAGGCTAAAGAGCCTAAACATGTTCTCACTGGTAGACAGGAGGTAGAGAGGGAGATGATAGAAACCTACAAATACATAAAAGGGCATAAGATAGACTTTACAGATTTATTTACATTAAAAGGGCACATGACCACCAGGGGCCATTTACAACCTCAAACTAGAGGGGGTAATTGCCAAAATGACCTAAGTATTTAAATACAGAAAGGGTTGTGGATGGTTCCGGCCAGTAACATCGTGGCCGAAATATTGTGGAAATAATATCACCAGCAAAACATTGTGGACCAAAATATTGCAAGGCTTGTAATAAAGCTGGCTAACAATGCTGCATACTGACCTGCTGTGCACAGCTACAGCACTCCGGTATAAGGATGCATGGGGGGGGGACTGAGTGGGAGTCTCTGCTGCCAGAGACCAATACTGGGACCCTGAGCACAGGGGCACACCGGAGCTAGTGCAATGCCCACCCCCAGGCAGGTCCCACCACAAGGCAGCAATAAGGGTGCTATGCCTGGACTCCATAGGGCAGACTACAGGGGGAACATGGCATAGTATGTCACCCTATGGAACAGAGGACACAGAACGCACAGGTTGTGCTAGGCATGGGACAGCAGGCAGAGGCTATGGCTGTGCCTGGAGCTCACAGGACAGGACTGTGGGATATGAGCAGGTTGGGGGCCGAATAACAACACCATGATGGCATGGGGTCCCATGCATTGCTCCCTACTCAGGCACCCCTGTGTTGTTCTTATGCTCAGGTTCCTGCTGCTGTGCTGTGTGGTGTCTCTGTGTAGCAGGCTCTGTTTTGCTGCCTGCATGTTCACCAGCCTGCACTGTTACATCCTGCGATGTCTTGTGCTGCTGACATTGTGGGTGGCGATGTTATTGCCACTTTATTTTTGGCCGTGGTATTTCATCCTGCTATGTTGATGACCGGAACCATTGTGGATAAATGGAACAAGCTCTCCAAAGACATTATTTATTTATTTGAAAATGTTTCACCAGGAAAAACATACAGAGCTGCAATAGCTTGTTTCCAGATGTGTCCTGGAGGAAAAGGGGAAAATGGGATACATTCAGAATATGAAATATGATAAACAAAGAGCTAATATAAACATGGAAATTGTACATATGATAGAAGTTAAAATATGAAGAGCAATAAACAAAATCAGATTGCAGCTAGTGAACAATTATTATGACATACATTGGAAGTCAATAATGCTAAGGACAAAATATATACACTGCATGATAAAGGATGGAAACTGTGAATACTCAGAGGCAGAACCACACAATTGAGTAAACAATATGAAGCCCACTTAGCCAGTACATGGGGAAGAGTCAATCTAAGGAGATGGAGGAATAGGAAAGGAGAGTGATATAACATAAGAGAGGATGGGAGAGCAATACAGAATAAAATAGAGAAAAATGGAAAACATAAGGAAGAGGGTAAGGGATTGGGAAGGGAAAAAGTGAGAATTAAGACAAAGGAATAAATTGGGACAGTCATGTGTTCGAGAGCAGGAGGAGGAAGAGGAAATGTGTTTACAGATAAGATAGGACAGCTAGTTAGAGGATGGGGTGGAGCAAATATTCAAAGGGAAGAAGTTCCAGATATTTGGGAAATGGTAGGAGAAGGCAGCCTGACCTGAAGTTGAAGTATGAGCCGGGAAGGCAAGGGTCCTATAATTATGGAGTTATGGAGGGTGTAGGTGGGAGTAGGGGGGTAGAGAGGAGGGCATTTAGGTATGATGAAAGGGAGCCAAGACAGAACTTCTCAACTAATGAGGCACAATGGGCAAGGCATCTATCCTCAAGAGGAGGGAAGGAGAGGGAAGAGTAAAGGTTACAGTGATGTGTACATGGGGGACAGTTTAGGGCAAAGTGACAGAAGGAGTTGAAAAGGGTGTCCAGTCTGGTGAGGGTGAACTTAGGAGCAACACTGTAAACTATGTCTCCAAAGTTAAAGATTGGGAGGATCATCTTCTGGACAATCTCACAGTGGGCTTGAAGGGGAATGCAACCACGGTGTCTGTAGAGAGCACCAGATTTGGGATGTAGTTTTTTGTGGATAGCATCCACATGACCAGCAAAATCTAGGTTTCAGTCTAGCCAGAGCCTGAGATATTTAAAACTGGAGACATCCTGCAAAGGGGACCCCTCAAGGGTGTGAGTGAAAGGTAGGAAGGGTCATAAGCCCGATAAGCCTCTGCCTACTGGATTTTACTGGATGTTATAGGACAAAAGGAGGCACAAGGCCCATCAAGATTGTCCCCCACCAATGTGGGCCATTAATTGATGGAATAATGATGGTTTAAACATTTATCAAGTAGATTTTTAAAAGTGTCAAATTTGGTACAGTTTACAAGTTCTTGAGGTAACATGTTCAATGCTTTAGACACTCTAATACAAAAAAAGTTATCCCTTTTATTGGTTCTTGCTTGATGGATCATGAGTTGTTTATTATGAATTCTACCCACTATACATTTAGTGGCTAGAGATAGTCCACATTGTTCCATCAGGATCGGTGATTGTAGTATTTTATATGTTAATAAGAGATCACCCCTGTACCTTCTTAAATGTAAAGGTGATAGTCCTGTGCTTTTTAGCCTAGTTTTATAATCATGGTCTGAAATTTTAGGTATCATTTTTGTCAATCTTCTCTGAACTTTCTCCAGTCTATTAATGTCACCTCTCAAGTACGGATTCCACAACGGAGATGCAAAGTCCAGATATGGACGAATATCGGCTCTGTATAATGGGATTAGGCTATCTTCAGTTTTATTAATGAATGTTCTGTTAATTTTTTTCAGAATAATATTTGATTTGTGGGCAGTTGTTGTGCAATGTAATGATGAAGATAGTTTGTTATCAATCTGGACCCTAGGTCACACTCACTAGTGGATGACTTTATTAATGAGTTATTTAGAAAATATTTATTCATAGGATTAGTATTTCCTAGGTGAAGAACAACACATTTGTCCACATTAAATTCCATGAGATTATCATGTGCCTATGTTTCTACAGATTGTAGGTCAAGTTTAAGTGATTTGATACTCTCTGAATTATCTACTCTTCCTCCAATCTTGGTATCATCTGCAAATTCTGAGACAAAATTGGAGCTGCTGATAGTCATGTCACTAATGAAGATATCAAACAGTGTAGGACCCAGGACAGACCCCCGTGGAATACCACTTGTGACATGGCCGATTTGAGAGTCAATGGAATTCTTAACTTTTATGTTCTGTTAGTCAACCAAATTGTAATCAAATTAATAAGCATGGTATTAATATTTAAAGAATGTAGTTTGTTAATTAGTTTGAAATGTGATACCTTATCGAATGCCTTGCTGTAATCAAGTAGAATTACATCAGAGGGAATGTTTTTATCAAGCAGAAGGCTGATATTATTAAAAGAGGAAATAAGATTAGTGGTGCATGAATGTCCAGATTTAAATCCATGTTGAGATTGGTTGTGCAATCCAAGTCATTGAATTTCTAATTCAAGATGTTTCTTAATGATATGTTCCATTACTTTGCCTAAGATGGAAGTAAGGCTTATGGGTCAAAAATGTTCAACATTAGTTCTTCTACCCTTTTTATGAATTGGTATTACTATAGCCTGATGCCAGTCATTTGGAATTTGACAGTCAGTGATAGATTTGTCAAAGAGCAAAGTCAAGGAAGCAACAAGAGATGATGAGGTTTCTTTTACGAGTTTAGATTGAATGCCACCAGGGCCTGCAGTAGATGATTGATTGACAAATGACAAGGCTTCAATAACATCTTCTTTGGTGAAGATAATGGGTGAATCAATTATTAGGATTAATTATAGATGATAACCTACTGACACCAAAAACTGAACAGAAATATTCATTGAAATGATCTACTTTTTCAGATGGATTATTTGTAGTAGTTCCATTTATTCACAAAGGACCCTTAGACCTAGAGTTACCTTTTTTACTATTGATATATAAGAATAATGATTTTTTATTGTTTTTTGAGTGTGCTAGCTTTAGTTCAAGGCTACTTTTGGATTGTTTAATTGCTTTCTTTAAAAGTCAAACAGAATTTTTTTATTTTAAGGTATTAGATTGATTAGGATTGGATTTCAATTTTTTAAAGAACTTTTCTTTTTTTCTGATAAATTTAAGAATTGTTTTAGTAAACCAGACAGGTATCTTGCCCTTTTTGTTATACTTATGCTTATGCCAAAAAGCATGCAGACCATCTTTTTGGCTTTGAGAGACAATTGATTTGTGCAAACCCAGCTCTGGACATTATTGAAAGCCAACTGGAGGCTAGTCACCACATCAGAGGGGGATGTACCAGAGGTATACAAGACAGTATCATCTACGTATATGTGGATATCTGTTGTTGAGCAGGCAGCAGGTAATCATTTAGAAAAATGGAGAAAAGAATTGGTCCAAGCACCAAGCCTTGAGGGACACCAGTGTTGATGGAAAGTGGGGGGAGATGGAGTCACCATTCCTGACTGATTGGTACCTCCCCACAAGGTAGAAACTAAACCAGTTAGTAGTGGACTCTGAGAGACCAGTGCCAGTAGAATCTCAGGGTTTACCACTCATTAGGATAGCTGTGGGACTAACTAGAAACAAATGGAAGGTAGAAGGGAGCACTGGGCACTTCAGCCTGTTCAGATAAGCTTAGATGGATAAATCAGGACACACTGGATAGGCTCCTGTCCTTATCTTTCTTTAGCTATCTATGTATCTATATAAACCAGCAGACCCTAGACTGGAATCTCTATAATACCTGGTTGATTGTGTGTCCATGAGAAAGTCACTTGACATGTCTATAATTCAGTCCTCGCAGCTGTAAACATGAATAAAAGCAGTACCCTAAATAAAGCAACATGTTGCATCTCAGTCACGCAATCCTTGGTAAATAAAAAAAAAAGAAAACTCGTTTTGAAAACAGAGTCCATTTACTCAAGAGCATGGCAAGGATGGAAACTCAAAAGTATGTCAAGCTTGCCAAAGAGGAAAAGGTGGAAAGTCTTTAGTCAGCTACCATAATCAAAGGGAGTGAATAAAGAGAGAGCCAAGGACACTGTCAAAAGTGACAAAGTGTATGTCCGTGAGTGTGTGTTAGAAAATATTTGTTTCAGCATATACTGCCTTTGCAGCATCACATATATTACTAATGCCAGAAATGGGGCTAGAACTAGTGTTAGGTAAGTGAGTTTTCCAACAAAAAATGTAAAAGGGTCCTCATTAAAGCTGAGATTAGTTTGAAATGGCTGTTACTGATTGGCCTAAGGGGGTAGTGGGTGCCACATTGCCATATTTCTGAATCTGCATGGGAAATGAGGGGGTAACTTTTTTTCAATTATAAAAAAAAACAAACAAAGGAAATACTGGTCTTAAAACCACCTAGGCAAGAAAAAGAGAACTGTACCTTTCTAGCACATATTTGCTCAGCAATAAGAACAACTCTTAATTCTGCATTGGCCCTAGTGAAGCAAACCATCTATGGAAACCAATTGGAAGTTCAGGGCTTGATTTAATTCACTTATTTCTTCAACTGCAGTTTAAACTCCTTGAAAAGGTTGTTGACTGAGATTTCACAAGGCTCTGCATGATATTGTCTATGGGAATCAGCATTAAATCTACTGTACTTCCTACATTTGATATCTGAAGGGAGTTAAATAATACTTGTTTCTTGCACTTATAATCAGATTCTGGATTGTGGATATTTTCGTATGTTGACTGCTACAATTGGACTCTTATAATAATACAGATCACAGATGTAAACTAAGTGTCAAAACTTGATTGCAAAGGCAGCAATCTGATTTGGTTTGGGTTGGATTAGAGTATGCTGACTCATACTGGTTAAAAGGTGAATAAATCTGTGTCAAAACCTATTATCCATGCATAATGTATATTATTGTCTTTTCAACATTTCTGAGAAACATTTCACAAACCGTGTTAGATATATTAGCTATAAATTAACAATTGGGTTGCTGTCAGTGTCTGCAAATAGAATTATAGATCATATAGATCGAAGGAGCATACCCAGTCAATCATAACGCTTCCTTCAGTTACATGTAAGGTACTCTTATTGCTGTAAGAGTAGCTCATGTGCTGAGTACTGTAACAGGCTTCTCAATGACTGCTCCTGTCGCTAACTTTATTAAATAAAAAAAGTGTTTTTTTATTTAATAAAGTTAGTGATCTATAATAATTTTATGGGTCCAATTGGTGGGCCTCTTATGGCTATAAGAGTGTCACCTCTTGTGTCCTTAGGACCACCGAACTGCTCACCTTTGGTTTGCAGTCCTCTGGTCCTAAGAACATGCGAGCTGACACTCATACAGCCATAAAAGGCCCTCCAACCAGACCTATAAACTTATAGAAAAGGGTTACAATAAATGCATGCAGAAAATAGGAAATACAGCCAAACATAGACAAATTAACCCAGGAATGATTTCTGAAGAGGTTGAATATGTGTTTTTCCATTTTAGATCATTTCAGAGTATCTTATAGTTAAAATGTCAGTTGTAACTTTATTTTCTGTGTTCACTGTACGTGCAAAATAACCCTTTAATTCTCTCAATAGTATTGAACTCTTTCTAGTTTACAATATAATAATGTTTATTAAAATGTAACCCTGTGATTTTGTTAGTACACAGATTACGAGTGAAAAGTAGGGCAATCTCAAGCTATACAGCTGGTCACTCTCATACTGCATTTAAAGCATATACTACAGTATGAAATACATTTTGAATTTAATTTTTATTCATGTTTCAAAAGGATGGTACAGCAAGGTGTCAGTCTCTTTGAAGAGTTATCCTGATTATTGGTTATACTCCTTAGTATGAGAGAACCTGATATGCCTGACATGCAGTCCTGTTGCTGCCTTAAACAATCCCTCTGTGGTGCTCTGTCACCCGTGCTTAATGAGACAGCAGTATTGCAGCAGGAGTTGCTGCCCGTCCTCCCTGAAGGATTGGAGCATCCTTTGGGATGCTAGATCCTCCTCACATCAGCTCTCATTGGCAGCCCAGGCTCAACATGCAGCCAGCTGGCCAACTCAACTGAATTTCCTTGGGAGGAGACCATGACTTGTGAGAAAAAAAGATTACTGCATTAGTGGTCACCCACTATCTACTGTACATCTTAACACCCTCATAAGCCTCAAGTCATACATTTCTAGTTTATGGTTACCTCTTGTTGTGCATGGATTTCCATCCTAACTAAAAAGCTGTACCACAGTTCAAAGGTCATGGAATGCTGTTGTGCCTGCTTTTTTTTAATTAGCACGGAGACTTGTGCCACATGCTGTTTTATTTTAATTTCCCCCTGCACCCAGAACCAATTCCCCCAACAAAATATCTTCTGTTATGTTAGCATTTTAAGAATTAGAAACCCACCTTTCACCCAAGTGGGTTTTCAGCAGCTGGGTGAGGGTTGGTTCCTGTTTTGTCAAAAACAGAAAAAAAAATTGAAGATTTCTTGGGAAGAAAAAAGCAGCACTTTTTAACTTTATGTTTCAAACCATATACTATACAAAATAAAACATAGATAACAATGCATAACTTTGACTGTGTTTTCATCTCGGGTTCTGATGACATCCGGGACCTCTCAAGCTTCACTCTCATGGTCCCTATGATGTTATCAGAACCTCTCAATGGAAACACAGTCTTGTTGTACATAGGTGCCCCTGCATTATTCTTTATATACCAGACTGCAGGTCTCTTGTTTGTAATTTTATGACCAGGAAAGGCTCATTTCCAGGTGTATCATGTGTGTGTGTGTGTTTGTGTGTGTGTGTGTGTGTGTGTGTGTATGTGTATTGTGGGGGGTATATGGGCCTGTTTTATTGACAGGGGAAATGCTGGCCATAGCACGGTCTCTTAACGTCTCACAGAGGCACACATTTTTCTTTGTTTTATGGGACCTCTAGTCACGCTGAGACACCACATCAAAATAGGGCTCAGCATGCCATGGCTTTGACACTGAAAGGATGTGTGCTGGTCTGATTTTAATATGTCCCAGAGCATTAGTTATCACTAATTAGAGCATTGCGAGTGCATCTCAGGGACTGGCATTAATTTTTCTGTTGACAATGTAACTAAGAGCTACCAAATGTTTTTATTCTGCATTATTTGTCCAGTTTCATGTGTGAACCTATGTTATTTGTTCAGTTTCATACATGAACCTGTTTCTCATTAACTCCAGTGTAGTAAACTCTTTTAGGAGGTTTCAAGATGAGTAGCTTTTGTTTGCACTAATTTCAACCAGATGATTTATTGTGTAAAATTATTTGTTAGTTGTTACTTAACTGCAGCTAAACCAGATGGGCCCTTTACTAGGTTTCTCTTCAGTAGTTTAATAATAGCCAATAAAACCTTTTTTTAATCAGAAAAGAATTCTATGGATAACCTGGCCAAAGGGCTTCAACACTGAAATAGTTATATTTACATGAATATTACTCATGCATACAATGCAACTTTCTTAAGTCTCGTATCATCCGCTGTAATCGATGGATAGATCCTATGATGAAACTGGGAAGCATTAGCCCATGAGGAGTACTTTGAATTTTCTGTAAGGAATTTAAGTGTCTGCAGCAGAATAAGCAAATGCATTTCTCCTATAGTGTTGGGGGAATCGTATCTTTCATTAGTAGCAACATTTGAAATTCATGAGCCCTGGCTAAGGAACAGGTTTCAGAGTATGCAGAGTAGTACTTGGAATTAATAATCATGCAGATGTTGTTCCAGTTTAAGCACATAAGTTTCGGACTGGAAGCTGTCAGGTTCCAACCCATTTGGAACAATAATAACATGCACATTGGAGGGAAAACCATCTTTGGAAAAGAATGGCAGGATAAAAGCATCACCACCCTAAAGCATAACATAGCTGCACACAGATAGACTACATTTACCCAAACAGAAGAAAAATCCCGGCTCCATAACAAAGAATTCTTCTTCTTCTTGCAAGTCAGACATGCAGCCATCCAAATGGTGGGTGCATCACCTCCATCACTCCCTGGAGCTCTGACTCTGCCTCAGCTTATGCAGACTGCATCTGCACAACATTCCATCTCTCTACTCCACAGTGTCATTAGGAACCTGCTGCCAGACAGGTTTGGTATGCCTGCAAAATACTGTACCAAGGCCCTCCCTTAGGAGGTCTCAGAGAAAGCATGAGAGACAATCTGGTCCAATACTCATAAGTTTGTTACAATTGATCACTACAGGCTGATGCAAACTAAAACACAGTATTATACAACATGTATCACACACTGGAGAAGCTTCACTTCTGGTATATTCTTGACTCTCCATTATGCACTACATATCACACTGCACACGGGACTCTATAACATATACTAAGGCACAACCCCTGTGGCAATAAGTGCAGCAGATACTAGACCCTATGCTGAGTCTCACAGATACTTTTACCACTGAGAGATGCTTCATAAGGCTGAGTATAGAAAAACGTATCAGACATAGAAAATATAATTTCATGCTGATCACTATAACAATTAAAAAATATATACTAAGGCACTGGATGAACCAGGGGACACCTACTTTTCTGTCTGGAATGGCATGCAAAGGTCATGCAAGTCCTCCACAGGGAAAAAATGTTAGGTTTCGTGAGGTATAGGTATAAAACTTTTAGAAAGTGCTAGGAATCTTTGTAAGCTCTATTAAGGATTGCAGATTTGCAATAAGCTATAACACATTCATGATATACAGTAGCATACCATGATAAGTTGCTGCTCTAAGATATTATCTGGATAAGCATTCTGTCTATAAACATCTAATACTGAATTCATCTAAAACTGAGTCATGGAGGGTGGGGGAATTACTTTGTGTCATCCTTATGATTTTATATACTCTACAGTGTTGACTTGTCATGTTCTGTCTCTGTATGTTTTTTATGAAATTCCAATAAAGTTTATTGATAAAAAAAATAGAAGTTTTGGACAGAAAAGAATGATCAGATTTTGCTTGCCTTTATTTTTTTTTTATCAAAGGCCAAATAATTTACATGTTGGCCTTTAGGTGGTAAATGTATCATGTGGACAAGCAAATATTTAAGTCAGTCCCACAATGAAAAAAAAAATGAGTTAGTATTGTTATTGTTTGGGAGTATATTTGGTGGACTTTCTGAAATCTTAGCTTTAGGAAGCTACAGCCAGTCTGAAGACCTTCTCCCGCAATACATTTCATGTGATATATATATATAATGTGTGTGTATATATATATATATATATATATATATTATATATATGTTCATATATATATATATATATATATATATATATATATATATATATATTCTATGCAAAAAACTTTGTTAATGCATCAGTTAGGTTCTTCTACGCAAAAAAGAGGAAATTCGATTTTAGGGTTCCCACCCTTACCCCACCCCCACCCGCCCCCACCAACAGGCACTGGGGTGTGCGTTGAGGTCATCACCTAACTCTCTCCATCCCATGTGTAAACAAGCTGAGGTGGTGCAGTGGGAGAATGGGGTGAAAGTTGGGAGCATTTACGCACCCCGATGCTGGGTGGGGGCGGGCTGGGAGGGGTGCAAGGGGAACCCTAAAATCGAATTTCCTCACTTTTTTCACTGTAAAAGAACCCTAACTGATGCATTAACAAAGTTTTTTGCATAGAAATTCCTTATTTTTTAAGAAAGAATAGAAAAGTAGAAAGTTGTGCAAGTTGGTGGAAGGGCCCCGCGCTCCCACCAACTTGTAAGTGCCAAGCCACATTACACACACAATGACTAAAAAGTACATTCACAACAGCAAGGCCAGCCACCAAACAAATGTTAATCTAGTAGAATAATAGAAAATGCTGTCCACAAAATGTAAACTGCACCACGCAATATCTCCACAAAAAATATATTGTCCGACACATAAACACCTTTATAAACATCTACAGGACATGCCATCAACACCCTCCAAATTTCAAGTAACAAGACCAAACCATGTCCAAGATATGACATGTCAAAATTTGAAATTTTCATTCATCAGAGTGGCACAATTCCGCACCTGTTGACATTTAACACACACAATGACTGAAAACTACATCCATGACACTAAGGCTAGGTATCCTATCAATTTCAAGCCACCACCACAAGCAAAACGCTGCCCGCAGAATGCAAACTACGCCACACCATATCTCCGCAGAAAAAAATTTTCTGACATGGAAACACTGTAATTTACATCCTCAGGACATCCTGTCAACACCCTCCAAATTTCAAGTGAAAAGACCAAACCGTGTCCGAGATATAACATTTTAACGTATGAGATTTTCATTCGTCAGACTGGCACAGTTCTGCACCTGTTGACATTTAACACACACAACGACTGAAAACTATATCCATGACACTAAGGCTAGGTATCCTATCAATTTGAAGCCACCGCCACAAGCAAAACACTGTCCGCAACATGTAAAGTGAATCACGCAATATCTCCGCAAAGAAAATTTTCTCTGACACACAAACATCATAATTCACATCTACAGGACATGCCGTAAACACCCTCAAATTTCAAGTAAAAAGACAAACCATTTCTAAGATATTCAATGTTAAAGATTGGTAAAATTTCCCTATATATTCCATTATAAAAAATCTGGCCATCTTGTACTGCCCTCGCGATCAAAGATGGCTATCAAAAAAATCTCACAATCAAAGAATTTGTAGGCTCACGATCAAAGAATTTGCAGACTCACGAACAAAGAATTACATATCTTATAAATCCAAAAATTGATGGAATTGCATTATACCACCGCCATGGTTCGACAAAATGAAGCCCCCTGAGTAAAACCCATCCTCATTTGTCTTCCTAGGACAACCCTGGGCTGAGAAAATTTCTTTTTTTATCTGGCCATCTTGTCCCTCACTCGTAATGCACAATCGCGATCAAAGAATCTCACGATCAAAGAATTTGCAGGGTCACGATCAAAGAATAAAAACTGTTCAAATTTAAAAAATTGACAGAATTGCAGTAAACCACTGCCATGGTTTGTCAGAACGAAGCCCCCCTGAGTAAAACCCACCCTCCTTTGTCTTCCTAGCACACCCCTAGACTGAGAAAATGTATTTTTTAATCTGGCCATCTCATCCCTCGCTCGCGATGCACGATCGCGATCAAAGAATCTCACGATCAAAGAATTTGCAGGCTCGCGACCAAAGAAATTGCTTGCTCGTGAACAAAGAGTGAGGGACGAGATGGCCAGATTTTTTTAATTGATTTTTGTAGCCCAGTGGTGCTCTAGAAAGTTATATGAGGGTGGGTTTTGCTCAGGGGGCTTTGTTCTGCCCCATCTGAATAAAAAACATAGGTCTTCAATATCTCTGTAGTCTAGCGCCCTCCGATCATGATAATATAGACAATGATGTCTGCAACCCGTACCTCAGCCCCTCAACGTATTTTATTCATATCTCATCCCTGGCAGTCTAGTGCCCTCCCCTTACGTGTATTAGCTATATCGTTGTTCATATCCCTGGTAATTCAGTGGCGCCTACTCATTTAATTATAATTATTATTCACATCCCCGGCAGTCAAGTCTCTGTTCATAATGAAGATAGCATTTGTTATTTTCAGCAGTTCAGTGGTCTTCCTCAGCCAGCCACGTAGCTCACTCAGGTTTTCACTTACATCACACAGTTCACTGTTCACGGCAGTCATCATCAGGTATTATGAGGCAATTCAAACAGATGCCTGTATTATTTCAGAGCACCCTTGAATTAGCTCGAATACACACACAGTCTGGGTGGCTGGCCATGGAGGTGAGAGGTGGCTGTGCCAGCTGTCGGCTGGGGAAGGGTGGGGTGCTGGGTGGCTGGCACGGCTGGGTGGGGGGGAGGGGCCACTAGACTACCAGGAAATAGCAAATGCTTATCTTTTCATTATGACGGGGCCGCCACACTTCCAGGGATATGAATAATAATAATAATTAAATACAGATCGGGGGCACTAGACTACCAGGGATATAAACAACAACTATAAATAAATACACATGGTGGGGCACCAGAATACCAGGGATAAAAAAAAGAGATATGAGTAAAATACACTAGTAAGTACCATGGGTAAAGACATCTTTATCTATATTATCACGATCGGGGGGGAAGGGGCTGCTAGACTACCAGGTATATTGAAAACGTATGTTTTTTTATTCAGATGGGGCATAATGAAGCCCTCTGAGCAAAACCCACCCTCATATAACTTTCTAGGACACCCCTGGGCTACAAAAATCAATTAAAAAATCTGGCCATCTCATCCCTCGCTCGTGATGCACGATCGCGATCAAAGAATCTCGCGATCAAAGATTTTGCAGGCTCGTGATCAAAGATCATTAGCAAGCCATGAATGAAGATTTTAAAAGCTCAAAACTCTATTTTTGGACCAATTTGGATAAAACCAAAGCCATGGCTCGATAGATCGGGGTCCCCTGAGTAAAACCCATCCAAGTTTTACTTCAGAAGTGACCCCTAAGCCGAGATATTTGTGTTTTTCCGATTGAAAAACTGAAAACAAGATAGCAGACCTCGCGATCAAAGAATTTTAAAAATCCTCGGGAACAAAGATGCTTGAACTGTGAGGCTGCAAATTCTTTGATCACCAGGCAGGACCAGATGGCTAGAACCCCATTCTTAGTTCGCAAAAATACATATAAATTTTCCCATTGACTTATAATGGGAACTTAAAAGTGGCATAACTTTTGAATGCCTAAATATTTTTTTCACCAAATGAAAAGCGGCATGTTCGGCCGCCAAAGCTCTTTCAAACAAGCCATCTTGCAGAGTGGCATACCACACAATGGCCGTGCAGGGCAATGTCCAAAATCCCCAAAGCTGCCTCCAAAAATGGATAATTTTGCATTTTTCAGTGCTTTCGTATGCAAAGCCCGTAAGTCTGACCAAAACACAATTTGTCAAATCAAGAGATCTACCATGTCCCACCAGGCATACCAAATTTCAGGCAAATCTGTTGAACGGGTCCAAAGTTATTAATGCCCAAACATTTGACTTTAGTATGAAACCGACCACTGAACCCTAACTACAGTGGCGCGACCATGCCACTATAATATTTCTGTTTACCCATGGAATATACTGGGACCAGATGGCATACATGTTGTGTAGAATGGGTTTTTGGATAAGGCAACTGACCCATGATCCTCAAAGGGAATTATTTATTTGTACATTTTCTTCAGTTAGAATGGTGTCTGTTGTGATATAAACCAAATCCAAGAAGAAAAGGCCACCACTTCAATCACCGGATGCTTTAGTTAGTCTTTATTTACGTGGCCACCATAAAAACTCAATGTTTTGCTCACTAAGTGTAATCATGAGTAACGTCAGCTGGCTACCCACGGATGCTTCCTGTCCTTATTTGCTTATATCCATGCAGAATAGCCTCAGCATGCATATAAGCAAATAAGGACAATGGGGCATCTGCAGGTAGCAAGTGGCACCTGATTTAACAGGCATTTGTCAATGCCAAATGTTGCCGTGCTGGTTTTGGCATTGGTAGTGCAAGAGTTAGAGAAATGCATAATAGGAATGGCAGTGAAGTATAGAACCAACGTGAATCCCAGCCCACCCTGCAGAGAGTGACATGCATTGGGGTGTGCCTTTGGGTTGTTGGCCATAACGCGAATGCCATTTCATTCCACCCTACCCTGCAGACTCTGACAAGTGTCGCATTGTGCCTTGGGGTCATCAGGCCTTACGCTCACCGCATTTCATAAGGAAGTATGTTGAGATGGGTGCAGCATAGGAGAATGGGGTGAACTTTGGAGCCAAAGAGTCCAAGGCACACCTGGATGCCTGTCAGTGGCTGCAGGGTGGGGGTGCAATGGTGTGAGCATTACAGCCGACAATCCAAAGGCACACCCTGATGCCTGTTAGTCTGTACAGGGTGGGATATTATGGTTAGAAACCCTAGCACCCTGGGTATTTGTTGGAACTCGCACTCCAAATTTTCAACATGGCCTTTTTGTGACCCCACCTCATGAAAACATGTGGGACCTCTGCTTATGAACAGTGTCCCTGTGATTTTGTTAATGTGTCCCGAACGTTGATTTCCCACAGTGACTGCATCATTCTGCACCAAATAAAAATGTCAGCTGCACCATTCATAAGGAGGTGTGAAGAGATGGCAATGTTGACAATCTGGAGTAAAAATATTAAAAATGCTTGACGTTATGAGCGTGCATGAAAACTAGGCAACACACGCTCGTAACAGTCTGTTTTTTTTTAATTCTTTCACGAAATTTTTAACATAGGCATTTTGGGATCTCTGCTCATGAACAGTGGCAGTATGATTTTCTTAATTTGTCTCAAATGTTGTTTTCCCACAGCGACTGTCATTGTGCGCCAGATGTGCAAAACCACATTTTGGGCAGGATGTGAAAAATAACATCTGTACTGTTCATAAGAAAGTGTGCAAAATTGGCAGTGTTGAACATCTGGAGTGAAAATATTAAACATTTTTGAACTGACGGTGCGTGGACACTAAGTAATGCACGCTTGTAACGTAGTCATTTTGTGGAATTTTTTGACCAACTGTTTAACATAGGCATTTTGGGACCTCTGCTCATGAACAGTGTTACTGTGATTTTCTTACTGTGTCCTGAACATTGTTTTCATACAACAACTGTGTCACTGCATGCCGGATGTGCTAAAACGCATTTCAGGCAGGATGTGGAAAATGAAGCTGTACTGTTCATAAGGAGGTGTGAAATTGGTAATGTTGAAAATCTAAAGTAAAAATATTAACAATTCTCAAAGTTACAAGCATGCATGGAAACTGCGCAACACACACTTGTAACATGGTCATTTTGTGGAATTTTGTCACCAAATTTTAAACATAGGCATTTTGGGACCTCTGCTCATGAACAGTGTTACTGTGATTTTCTTACTCTGTCCTGAACATTGTTTTCCTACAGCGACTGTGCCACTGAGCACCAGATGTGCGAAAACAGATTTTGGGCATGATGTGGGAAATGACAGCTGAACTGTTCATAAAGAGGTGTGAAAAAATGGCATTGTTGAATATCTGGAGCAAAAATATTAAAAATTCTCGAAGTTATAAGCGTGCATGGGTACTATGCAACACACGATCGTAACATGGTCATTTTTTGGAATTTTTTCACCAACTTTGCAACATAGGCTTTTTGGGAGCACACCTCATGAACAGCCACACTGCTGTTTCATTAATCGGTCCCAAAAGGCGATTCCGTGCAGTGACCAGGAAATCACCTTTTGGGACCAAATACTGACATGACAGTGACTGAATTCATGAGATGGGGTCCCAAGAACCCCATGCTGAAAATTTGGTGCCATAATTCAAAAAAACAACCGAGATATGCACCAAAGTTGACAAAACCCTATTTATGCCATTATACAGCTTAACCTGCATTTCTTCAGTTCACAGTCGGCTTTGAAGAGTGCAGACGTGCCCCCGGTCCACCGAAGATCATCACGCTGGGCTCTGGAGGTAAGTATGGGGTGAGGGGGGGTGTTGGGAGGTGGGGTGTGCAGAGAGTGGTTGTGGGTTGGGGGTGAGGGCCACCAACAGCCAGCGTGGAACCATTTCCTTTGTTTCAGCTAAAAAAAAAAAACACTGCAGACCGTTTTCTAGTTTTTTTACAGGTTGTGGCCACACTGAGGTGGGCTCCCAGTGTAGCATGTTGGTTGGGGGGTGATGTCACCCACACTGGGGTTGGCTCCCAGTGTGGGCATGGCACACAATCGGGGGCAGCGCCAGAAAAATGGCTTGGGGGGCAACCCCATCAGCAAGGATGTCTGGGTTTGGAGGCATGATGCCGATGGGGATTGGGCACCCCCTCAGCACACCACAGCAGGAAAAAGGGCACATATGCTGACAGAAGGATTTAGCACCCCTGAAGTTGGCTACATAGGGACTGTGAGGGCAGGCGGTGGCGATGTTTATTGAACTGTTACACCGAACAAGGCATACCCTGAAATGAGGTGGAGCTCCCTCATTGCAGCGGCTAAAACATTTAAAGTTGGTGGCACACTTTTGCACTGCTGTCATAGACAGCATGCAATCTAATTCGTGCCATGGAGCCCAGCCTGAAAAAACAGTGGTGCCACTGGCCACAGCACGACCGCGCCTCCAAAACCTGCTATTCCAAAGTTATGGCAACATGTTTCTTGCGCAGGCGCAAGACAACATAAAAAGCAATAGTAACTGTATTCAAGTGAATTATCCGTTATAGATATGGGCCACTACTCATGATGAAGCTCAGTGAACAAAATGATGATTTTTTTTTTTTTATGGGGCCATGCAAAATAAGACTAAAAAAAAATCCAGTGACTGAAGTGGTGTCCCCTTCTTCCTGTTTTTGGATAGGGTCCTACTTGGTTGAGGCTTCTCATTTGCTATGAACATTTATCACACTGAGGGAGTGGGAGTGGAATGAGGTGCTGTAGAATGTACATGTATTATCATGATCTCTTTAGCGGGTACTAAGTTTGCATGTCAGAAAATTTCCAAAATTCACTGTAAACTGCAGTTACAATTAACTCATTGGGCTTGTAATAGCAATGAATGAGAACAAAGTTAGATGTTTTTCTCACTTATTTTTAATTTATGTTCTTCATTTCTCCACTATTTAAATACACAATGTCAAGAGAATACAAAAAGGATGGACATGTTATAAATGGATATGTGATAGGTTGGGACATACACAAAAAAAGGAAGAAATTATCAGAAAATGGCCCTTGCTAATAAAAGACGTTGAGCTACAGGTTTTGCTACATTAGCATTTCAATGGAAAGACTGCACAATGGGCCCAGGCAGCACTTGCATTGAAATGGAAATACAGTAGAAAGTATTACACATACTGTAGGACCCTTACATATTTCAGTGTTGAATTACGGTGTTAATCTATATTAAGGTCCTTTTTCTGTAATATTTCCATTTACCCTCTGATCTCCCAGCCTCTGAGGCCAGGAGATCAGAGGGCTGTGGGTTCAGTTCCCACACCTGGCACTTGGGTTAATATCCCAGTACTGACACTGCAGTGCAGCAGGAGAGGGGTGCTGCACTTCTGAGGTGCCGTCTTTTGGATGAGACGTTAAACCGAGGTCCCATCTGCCTGGATTGGTGGTAGTTCAGGTGGATGTTAAAGATCCCATGGCACTTATCAAAAAGAGCAGGGGAATTTCCCTGGTGTCCTGGCCAAATTTCCCTCATTCACTAAAAATACCACCAACAGCTTAATCTGGTTCAAGGTCAGTTGGCATTCATCTGTATCCCCCGTCCCCCGGGTCGTGCCTGAAAATAGGCAGGATTTGTCTAGTGCACTTACCCGGTCAACAAAAACTAAATAAAAAAATAAAATAAAAAATAAATAACCTTTAGTGAGGAAAAGTTAATTTTCTACTAGTCTGCAAGAAAAAGTGCTGCAGAATTTCAGTTTACAGGGATGTATATTATAATATTTGAAGTGGTGTGTGTGTGTGTGTGTGTGTGGTGTGTGTGCGCACACGCGTGTGCATGCAGTGCCTTTCTTTTCTTTGTGCGACCATTGGTAATGCTCCCATTTTACCATATATGCAATCCTTTATATGACACTATGTGAGCTTTACTTTAATTTAAAAACACAAAAACATAAAAGAATAAGGACTGAAAATAGTTTACAGTCCGTCAGGTCTGACCTGATGCCCTACTATATATTACTCTGAATTAGTCTTCCCCACTTAGTGTTCTCTACCCCTACCATCCTGTTGTTTCTAATAACTCCCTAAAGATGTACCTTTGTGTTTTGAACCCAACTATAGTCCCAATATTGTCCACATTGCTGGGCAGACTAGTCCACCAATCCTCCATCAACTCTGTTAAAAAAACAAAACTGAAACTTTCCATTGTCATTTTTGAATTCCCCCTTCCAGTTTGAAGGTGTTCCCCCTGGTGGAGGAACTGTTCCTGGACCTGAACAACTCATTGGAGTTCACCCTGTTGTATGACTGTACATATTTGCATGTTTCTATCATATCACCCCTCTCCCTCCAGTCCCCCATAGAGTACATATTAAGACATTCCCAGCCGTCCTCATAGGAGCTTCCTTGCTGTTCCCGGATCATTTTCATTATCCTTCACAGTATTGTTTCCAAATATGTCTGGGTCCTTCCTCAGATGTAGCTCCAACATTGAGAACAGTACTCCAGGTGTGGTTGAACCACTAAACTGTATGGTGGCAGTTTAAAAGTGGAGAACCTACATGCAAGCTTGCAGATCATTTCTTAAAATGATATCTAACTGTCAGAGGCAGTAAATGGAATTCATTGTGTCTGACAACTGTGCTAATCCTGGGGCCTTTTATGCCTTGCCACAACCTCTTCTCTTGTCTTGCAAGAAGTGTTGAGAAATGAAGCTCATTATTCCAGGCTTTAGTGCATTATTCTACTAAGCAGAGTAAGTAAACACAAGGTGGATTGCTAATTGGCTTTGGGGCAGGAAATCAAGGGTTGTGCTGAGTGGCACTACTTCAGTTAGAGAGGGGTACTTAGTGACGCCCCTCTTGGATAAGTACTGTGGTCACTGCTGTTCAGCATTTTTATGAATGATCTATAAGTTGGAGTCTCCAGCAGGCAGCTTGCTTAAGTCTGTGGAAGACACTTGTTGTGGGAGAGAGGGACAAATTTCAGGAGGACCTGACAAGTTGGGCGGTTGGTCAGATTCTGGAAGTCTTAGAGTCAGTGAGGCCAAATGCAGGGTTCTATACTTGGGAAGGAAAGGCAGAAGTAGGACCTATGCTGTTTAGGGCTCCTTGTGCTGCAGTGGAGTAAGAAAAGGACCTAGGAGTCATAATAGACTAGGGACTGAAGCAAGACAAGCAGTGCATAAGAGGGCTGGCAGAATTCTGGGTTGCATCACAGGAGGACAGCCAGCAGAGCAGGGAAAATAATCCTAACACATCACGATGGTAATGAGAATCTTGGTCTCCCACATCAAGACAAAACATTTCAGTGCATAGCTGATTATGATGGTTAATGCTGAACTACAGCCAAGCAAAGGATGCCCTTCTAGCTCTGTAGCCTACAGTTATTTGCTTTCAAAAATATCCTGCTGCAGTTATCGTACTCCTTATTTGTAATGTTCCTTCTTATAGATTTACAATTCTTCCAGCAATTGACATTTCCTCCATTTAAACTGAAGCACATGCTGTTTAATAATTGATACGTGTATGACAATTAGAATGCTTGATGCATGCTCATTTTGTATTTATTGTTTGCTGTGGTTAGAAATGGGCAAAGTCAAAGTCTAGTTTGGATCATCTCGATTTGACTTCAACAGCTGGGCTCTCCATATTAAGATTTAATTTTTCTCTCTTATTTTAACACAAAAGTATTTATTTGTTGCAAAAGTGCTGTGCTTTATCTTTACATTCAATTTTTGTTCATGATAAGCCTTAGTCATGTAAGTTTTACTTGCTCTGTGTGTTCCCATTTCTTCTAGAAAAGATTGGGGAACTGGGTGTTCAGCTGATTGATGAATTGGGCCCACTGGGGCCTATGCACAGGCATGTACCCAGCCCACACCCACCTGTACTCCTGAATAGGCACACACCTTGCACTACTGCCAGCTGCCTATGCATGGCCCCAGCCTGCAGGTGTGTAGGAGCACAGTTGAAACAGGGGATAGGGCATAGGTGGGGTGGGGAAAACCAGTGGACATCTAGTTGGATGCCCACTCTGCTGACCAACTAATTCTGTGCAGAACAGGGGATTGTGGGACACAGTGGGTACCCATAGTCACTTAAAGGGATATCATACTGTACAAATGCCCTAACAGTTGTCCCTCAGCCATCACTGCAAGTCCCAGGGGCTGAGGCAGCATGGCAGAAGGGGTTGCTAGCTCTGAAATTGCCATCTTCCATGGGACAGAGGGGGTTCATAGCAGCTACTGCAGGGTCCTTGTCTGTGTAGCCTGTGCCTCCTCCACTGGCACTCCTTACAGAGTCTAGCACCATCCTGGTCACTCCTTCTGTCCATCTACACATGCAGAGCTCCAAATGGATGGGAGATCGGGTGCAGAAGGGGCCTGCACCCTTTTAATGAATGTCACAGGGATCCAATGGAAGCCTCCATGCTGTATATGTGTGGTGTATAGGCTTCGTGCATTGCTCCCCTTGTGCAAGTGCAAAATATGCATTAGTTTAACATCTTAATTTCTGCTGCAAACCCAACAACTTGATAAATACTAAAATCTAGTTAAAGCTCAGAGCTCTGAATTGAAATGCAGGATGATCACATTTGAGAAACCCATCTCTAATAGTGATAGTGTTAAACTCCTTTTTCAAGAAAACATTCCAAACTGATTGCCATACTACCCATGACAAATGGCAAAATTGGATGCATTTCTTTTACACAACATACGTTGTTACTGTACAAGCTTAACTTGAACAAACAAAAATGCATCCATAAGAAACAGAAATACATATGCAAATTATGTTTCTTCAACATTGTGGTTCACTTTCATTTCTTGTTTCGTTTTTATTTTAAATAGCATTTTAAAGGTAATAATTTATGCATCATGTATCTCTTTTCTTAGTATATTCTACAGGCACTTAAAAGGTACAAAAAAGTTGCTTGACATAGACCTGAAAGCTGTAAATAAAATGTGATTCTTTAGCACCCCCCTCAGGAAAAGAAGTGAGGCATATATGCAAGGGATAATGGATTATCCTACCTGTCGACAGCTTTTAAATCAAAGCAACATTATTTACTGCAGCCATGTGTAACACAAATTAAAGTTACAGAAATAGAATTTACACTATAATAAACTGCATGTTTTAAATAGACATAAAATTAC
Organism: Neoceratodus forsteri; assembly: GCA_016271365.2. Lineage (NCBI taxonomy): Eukaryota > Metazoa > Chordata > Ceratodontiformes > Ceratodontidae > Neoceratodus > Neoceratodus forsteri. The sequence goes on along the minus strand of CM057455.1, from coordinate 1,753,240,027 downwards.
TTAATAAATATGGTCTAGCACTAAAACATTGTGTAGTACCACTCGCATTGCCTCTGGCTTCGCTTTGATATCTCTCCTTTCAAGCTGCCTTATAATTAGTCATGAGTCTGACCCATGGGAGGGAGCTATGATTGTAACTTTTTTTGGTCATACTAAGCAAGAGCCTTGTTAGTTGATTGGTGATTCTTATTTTAAATGAATTTCATGCATAAGTTTTAAAAAATGTATATGGAAAAAAAACCTTATTCACGTCACCAGAGCGCTCTGTAGCACTATTCAAACACCTGCACTGGAAACGTTGAGGTGCAGGGGTGGGGTTCTGAGTATGGAATGAAAGAGATCTGACTCCCATCTCCATGGAACCAAAATACCATTCCTTGTTTCCTATAATACAGTACTGGAAAAATTGAAGGATTAGATGGTCTGACTAATAACATACAGGGATGTAAGGGTACTTATGCCTTTTTTAAATGAAGAAAGAATGATGTTATTTAATGTAATTGTTTACTGCCCTTAAGATCCTGTATTATAATTAGGAACAATAAGGGTCCTGATTTGGTCCTCTGTGGCACTGCAGACCCATTTCTTACATTTCGGCATGCTTCCATTCAAATTTACTTTGCTTTTCACCTACCTTAAAGTCATGAACATATCTTAATAAGATGAGGTGTATTTTTAAGTTTTCCAAGTCAAATATCAACACCTGCTAGGTGATTAATTGTTGTATGTCAAAGACCTTATAGTAATCAAAATGTTTTCTATGGTGTATCCTTTTTCTTAAACTAGATGACAGTTGTGTATAATCAATGTATGCATTGTAGAACATCCCTTTAGAGTCGCATACTATAGTTTTGGGTCAAGCATAAGAGAAATTTCCAAAATGCATTTATAAATGAAAACATCATAAAGCTCTCACATTATTTATGGAGATGGGCCTTAAGTGTAAGATTATATCTAGATAGGGTTACCTTATCTATAGGGACTATATTTGCCATCCACCAATCCAGTGCAATAAAATGTTCAGTCATGGGAGAACTGTAGAAAGAGAAAATGTAATGGACCAAAAACTCTGCTCACTCTATTTATAGCCAAACTGGAATTTAGTCTACAAGGCTAACATGTTTAGGATCTAATAGTTATTTCCAGGATGGAAAGCAGAAAACTATCAGGAATACTAATCTTTTTAATCCACTGATCCTCAGTTACATGGGAGTAACAGACTCTGTAGCAGTAACAAACAAGCATTTGTCAATGCCGAATGTTTGCTTGCTGGTATTAGCATTGGAAATGCAGGAGTTAGACAGATGCAGAATAGGAAGGGCAGTGAAGTATTGAACTTCACGCCAACCTCACCTCCACCCTGTAGAGATGGACAGGCAGTGGGGTATGCATTTGGGTCATTGCCCATAACGTTCATGCTATTTCACCTCGCCCTATCCTGCAGACACCGACACATTTTGAGGTGTGCCTTGGGGTGTTCGGCTTTACAGTCACCGCATTCCATAAGGACATACACTGAAATGGTGCAGTATAGGAGAATGGGGTGAACTCTGGGGCCAAAAGCCGAAGAGTCCAAGGCACACCTCGATACCTATCACTGGCTGCAGGGTGGTGGTAGAAAGGCATGCACATTAGTCAGCAATCCAAAGGCACCCCCCTGATGCCTATCAGTCTGTACAGGGTGGGACTTATGGTTAGAAACCCTAACGCCCTGGGCATTTGTTGGTATTTACACTACAAATTTTCAACATGGCCTTTTTGTGACCCCCACCTCATGAAAGCATTTGGGACCTCTTCTCATGAATAGTGGTACTGTGATTTTTTTAATGTGTCCCGAACTTTGAGTTCCCACATCGACCGTGCCATTCTGCGCCAGAAGTACGAAAACAGATTGGGCAGGATGTGAAGAATGAGAGCTGTACCATTCATAGGGGGGTGTGAAGAGATGACAATGCTGAAAATCTAAAGTGAAAATATTAAAAATGCTCGAACTTCCGAGCGTACGTGGAAACTGCGCAACACATGCACATAACACAGTCATTTAGTGGAATAATTTCACCAAATTTTCAACATAGGCATTTTGTGACCTCTGCTCATGAACTCTGTCACTAAGATTTTCTTAATCTGTCCCGAACATTGATTTCCCACAGCAACCACGCTATTCTGCGCCAGATGTGTAAATGCTTATTTTGGCCAGGATATGACAAATGACAACTGTACTGTTCATAAGGAGGTGTGAAAAAAAGCCAATGTTGAAAATCTGGAGTGAAAATATTACAAATAAGCAAAATTACGAGGGTGCATGGAAACTGCACAACGTACACTCGTAACAGTAATTTTATGGACTTTTGTCACAAAATTTTCAACATAGGCATTTTAGCACCTATGCTCACGAACAGTGTTACTGTGATTTTTTTTTTGTCCTGCTCCAGCACCAGTTCTCTGCCCAGTCAAGGCCCCCCACCATCCCCACTCTCATATTAGCTGTCCTCCCTGCCACCTGGCTTGCCCCCCAGGGCGGGGCTGTGCCACAGGCCAAGGTGCCACGGATACAGGTGTGGAATGGGAGTCAGCCTGAGAGCTATGAGGGATGGTGAGGCGGCTTCATGAAGGCGCTGCAGCAGGGAATTGTTCTGTTTGGCTCCCTCTGGAGCCGGATGCGTGCAATGATGTCCACTGAGGTGGCCTGCACATGCTCCTGTGTGCACTCCTCTTGAGATGTCTGCACCCGACTCCCCCCATATACGCACCCATACACCTATACTCCTCAGCCTCTGCAAGGGTGCATGCAGGTGCTGGTGCCAAGATCACCCTCCTCCCCAGGGAAGGAGAGCAGTCCTCCGGATGCTCCATCCTTCCCTGCCCCTGCCGACCCCGACGGCCCACGTCCATTCCCGAACACGGGTCACCAGTGTGGCGCAAGGTGTGGTGTCCAGCACCTCGACCCTCAGCACCACCGGGCTGGCATCACCGTGATTTTTTTTAATCTGTCCCAAACACTGAGTTCCTGAAGTGACTGCGCTATTGTATGCTGGAAGTGCGAAAACACATTTTGGCCAGGATGTGAAAAATGACAGCTGAACTGTTCGTAAGGAGGTCTGAAAAAATGCCAATATTGAACATCTGGAGTGGAAATACTACAAATTTGTGAAGTTACCAGGGTGCGTGGAAACTGCACAATGCACACTCATAACACAGTCATTTTATGGACGTTTATCACCAAATTTTCAACATAGGCCTTTTAGGACCTCTGCTCATAAATAGTGTCACTGTGATTTTCTTAATGTGTCACGAACACTGATTTCCCATGGCAACCGCGCTATTCTCCGCAGGAAGTGCGAAAACACATTTTGGCCAGGATATGAAAAATGACAGCTGTATCAATCATAAGGAGGTGTAGAAAAATGCCAATGTTGAATATCTGGAGTGAAAATATTACAAATTCATGAAGTTATGAGCGTGTATGGAAACTGCGCAATGCATGCTTATAAAGCAGTCATTTTTTGGATTTGTTCACCAAATTTGCAACATAGGCTTTTTGAGAGCTCACCTCATGAACAGTGGCACTGTCATTTCGTTAGTCGATCCTGAAAGGTGATTCCACGCAGTGACTGTGAAATCACCTTTTTGGACTGAATAACACCATGACAGTGACTGAATTCATGAGGAGGGGTCCCAATAACCTCATTTTGAAAATTTGGTGCCAAAAGTCCAAAAAATGGCCAAGATATCCACATAAGTTGAAAAAAACCTATTTATGCCATTATACAGCTTACCGGCATTTCTTCAGTTTGCAGTCGGCTTTGAAGAGTGCAGACATGTTCCCAGTTCACCGAAGATTGTCGCGCCGGGCTCTGGAGGTAAGTATGGGGTGAGTGGTGTGTGGGGATGTGAGGTATACAGAGGGTGGGCATGGGCTGGGGAGAGCACCAGACACAATGCGGGACTGCTTTCTACTTTTCAGGTTAAAATATATTGAAACCATCATAGGAAGGTTTTCCTTTTTGCAGGTAGATTTGGCATGCTGGGTGGGCCCCAGTGCATGCCACCTGTGTTTTTTTTTGGGACTGAACTGATGGGGATTGGGGCCCCCCCATCAGAAAAGTAAGAAGAATCTGTGTTTTGGGGGGGAGCCATGATGCTGAGAGGGATTGGGTACCCCCCTCAGCAAACAAAATGTATGGGGGGGTATTATGCTGACAGGGAGTGGGCTCCCCCATTGGCAAATCATCTGGGGAGAGGGCATGCTAACAGGAGGATTGGGTACCCCCATTGGCTTTTATGGGGACCCTGAGGTGGTGACAGCCACTGCCATGTAACTAGAATGTTACACCTTGCAAGGTTGCTCCCTCATTGCAGCAGACAAATTGTTTCAATTTGGTGCCATTTTTGCAGAACCAGTGTCATCAGGACACTGGGTCTGCATTGGGTGAACAGTGCATTTGGGCATCGGGGGTTGGAGGTGTGAACTGGTCCTCGCTGGGACCCCCTCCTTCTGGACCTGCACAAATTGAATTTTTTCCAGCTTATCCAGGAGCCCACTAGATGGTCTGCTAATGGTGGAACTATTTCCCTACTGGACAGATAGGATCAGCTCTGCAGGAACCCTACCTGACTCCATCTCAGATCACACCCCAGTGTTTTGCATGTGGAAAGTCCCTTCACCAAAAATTCTGCACAGGATCATTCAGGTTAGGGATTTCTCTAGGTTTGATATGGGGTCATTTCATGAGGATCTGAGGATCACTGACTGGTCAGAAGTGCTTAGTACCCATAACCTTTCTACAGCTGTATTCCAGTTTCTCACTGTTTTTGGCTCCCTGCAGGACAAGCATGCCCCCCTTATTAGGTGGAGAGTAAGGGGGTCTGCCACAAAATGGCTGCACGGAAGCATCTTAGCCCTCATACGTGCAAGGGACAAGTGTTGGGCTCACTTCAAAAGCACGTTGAATCAGTCCATCTTCCAACAGTATAGGAAGCTCAGAAATTAATGCAAAAAAGCTTCAGAGTGGCAAAAAGTGACTACTGTAAATCTGCCCTGCTTAGCTCTGCTAAGGACCCACGTAGGTTCTGGAGGAACATAAAAAACTTAGTCAGCGGCTCCTTCAACTCTGGGGTATCTGAAATGATCATTGGTGGGTCGAGTTGTAATAATCCACTCACGATTGCTAATGCTTTAAATTCCCACTTTTCAGACTTGTCTGTGCTTTCTTCCCTTTTTCCTGCTGTTGAGAACATCGGCTGCCCTTCGGCCTCTCTCCCTCAGGAGGATCACTCCTCTCACCCATTATTTTATCTCAGGGCTGTGTCTGTCATGGAGATACAGAGACTCCTCTCTGGTCTCTCTCCACACTCCAGTGCTGGCCATGATAACATGGAGCCCAATCTTCTGAACCTGGGTGCTCCCTACATTGCCATCCCACTGGCACATATCTTCAACCTGTCCCTTGCCACTGGTGTTATCCCCGACATTTGGAAAGTAGCGAGGATTGTCCCCATTCCAAAGCAAGGTAACCCCAAAGTCCTGGACAACTATTGTCCAATTGCCATCCTATCGGCCATCAGTAAACTCTTAGAGAAAGCTGTGGCTGAACAGCTCATAGAGTACATTCAGGCTCATAAGTTGCTGTCCCCAGCGCAGCATGGCTGTTGTAAAGGGTATGGCATGTCCACGGCCCTGGTCTCTGTCTCTACTAGCATAAGTGCAGCCATGGACCAGGGTGAACTCTCTGGGGCCATATTTATAGACTTATCTAAGGTCTTTGACCTTGTGGACCATGCATTACTTTGCTTACAGATGCAGTCCCTTGGTCTTTCTCCTCCTGCCTTGAGTTGGCTTAGAAACTACCTCCAGGGCAGAATACAGCAGACTAAATTCAACAAGGTCCTCTCTGACCCCACTCCGGTGACCTCTGGTGTCCCACAGGGATCAGTTTTGGGGCCTCTTCTTTTTTCTGCATTTGTTAACAACCTCCCTGATGCTGCTTCCAAATGTAGTGTCACCCTTTATGCCGATGATCTTGTCATCCTTGCACATTCCTGGGACATTGGGGTTCTCAACCTTCAGCTGAGTGAGGCGTTTAAGAATATTCAGTCCTGGGTAACAACTCACAAGTTGGTCCTCAACCTAAAGAAAACTCAGGCCATGCTTTTTGGGTCAGTTGCCAAGATCAAGGCCTCACCTGTCCCTCTATGTGTCAGTGGTGTTGATGGCTCTCCCCTCTTAACCACGGTTTCAATAAAATACCTTGGAGTGACACTTGACCCCCAACTTGACATGGGATGTCACATCCTAAATGTTTGCAGAACTGTAAACTGCAAACTGGGTCTTGCCTACAGGGCAAAGAAACATTTGATGTCTGCAGCTCGCTTGGCATGGCCAGAGGTGTGCTGCTCCCTTCACTTAGCTATGGCCTTCTCCTGTTCGCTAGCACCTCCAAGGTTCACCTTGCTCGATGGAACACGACCTACAACAACATCTGTCGCTTTGCCCTGGCAGCCCCACGTCTCACCCATCATTGCAAATTATACGACAAACTGGGTTGGCTTTCCCTGGCCAATCACTTGAAATATGGGTTGGGCTGCTTCGTAGGAAAGGTGCTCAGAACAAGAACCCCTCCAGGGCTAGCACAGCTCCTGAAGCCTGCTGAATCCTCCTCCTACTCCCTCAGGTCCCAATGTCCTGGGGTGTTCAAAGTTCCTTATACTTGAACCCTAATGGGGGAAAGGGACTTTGCTACGTGCGCTCCGAGGCTATGCAACTCCCTTCCAGACCACGTTTGTACCTCCCCCTCCCACCTGAGCTTCCAGAATTCCCTGTGGGGGCACTTGAAACTGTCATCTGTGTGTGGTGTCCTAAACCACCCTAATCAGGTTTCCAAATTGGTCTCATCCAATCCACTGTCCACTGTCCTTTAACTCTGGGAAGCACGTGATTGCTTGCTATCTGCTTACTAATTATGTGGCCCTGATAAAAGGGTCACTCATACAGTGTAATTGCCATTGAATGTCTTAATCTATTTATTCTGTATGTATATGTATATTTTACCTATTACTGCTCATTGTAGACTATCTCTTCATCTTGCTCTCCTGTAACTATGTACATTGCCCTCTTGTTGTTATGGACCTTGTTTGAACCTATATTTTTCACTGTACTCTCCCTGGTCATACCTGAAAATAGGCATACAGCTTGTCTAGTGTACCTACCTGGTCAAGAAAAGCTAAATAAATAAAATAAATAAGTCCACAAATGCAGTGCCGGCGTTGGCTGCCACAGTGCTGCACCTCCACAACCCGCTTCTCTCCTAAGCTGTCACATAATGTTTCTTGCTCATGCGTGCAAGCAAACATAAAAATGATACTGCTTCAAACATATTTTGTTTGCATTTTCAATTCTAGCATTTAATACTTCAAAAACTCCTGCTTTCCCCAGAACATTCCTTTGGTCAGTTTTATAATATGAGGAACAGTATTGTCTGTAGAGTTTCCTGCTTGATTGATTCACCCAATGTTTGCTTAGTTTATGCTGAGCCAATTCAATGGAAGAGATGTCAGATTTAGATTTTGTTTTATATCATACTCCTTGTAGGTATTCCCCAATCATTTCTACCTGCTTTCTGGGGTTCCCACTAGGGCTGTAAGGTCCTCGATCTTTTGCGAGGTTTGTACACCTTGAGGCATTCTAAGATAAGTTGTCTGGTCCATCATGACATTGCTGCCATGTTAAAAGGGCTGTCTAATATAAACCATTCCCTTGATCAGGGTTGAGTGGCAGTAGACCAGTGCCGAGGAAGAGAATAAACCTCACATGGTCTAGGGGATGAGAGGTGGAAACTTTGCTACCCTGGCAGACATACTCAGAGGGTTATAACTGAGTAGGGCCTTAGTGTCAGCCCCGACATCCAGATGGGGTTAGGACTAGAAATGTTTCCACGTGGAATGGCTCCTCATCCACTCTGCTACCAGAAGGCAGTCATTCAATTAGGAGAGCAGGGCACCCTCTCCAGAGTGCAGTTCCTGTTTGTGGAACAGCTTTTCCAGCTTCTGACACTGCTGAATGGGATGCATCACTTCAGGGTGGGAAACTGTTCCCCAAGAGAAAGAAAATTCCTTAACTGCTAGACCATAATGGAAGCCATATCTTGCTTTAAACTTTTCAGTGATCCATCACTAACACTGCTAGTGCCCCATGGCATACTTACATCTATGAATTCTCTCATATTATTCTTCACCTTTAATTTCTGTAATACCAAAGCCATGCCTGTCTTTCAGAATGTTGTAGCATTTCACATCTGTGATTTAAATCTTGGCATTTAAATAGTGACATTTCACACCATGGTAGCACGTTAACATGGATCATGTTATGATCAGAAATACCAACTGTGTCACATCTGTGCTGGAATAAAAATCCTGCATCTTGGTAACAGGGTCCAGCTTTACATCTGATATTGTTGGCCTATTTACCATTTGAATACAATTATGGCTACGTTTCAGTGAGCCTACATGGGTACTATTAAAAAAGCAAGAGATCAACATCGCAGATTTGGGATGCTTAAACTGAGCGTAGCCAGCCAGCATGCAACACTGTACTTTGCTGTAAATGAGATGTCACGAAACACTGCATGACAAAAAGGGTATCCTGGCTAGCACCACTGTACTATTGGCATACCTCAAGAAAACTTTTAAGTTTACTTCTGTGCCCTTTCTCAGGATGGTTCACTGCACCTGTGGAAAAACACTAGTCCTGTTCTTTTACTGCAGAGAGATACCTGCAGTAACAAGGGCTACTCCTTTGCTGCAATGTACACTAACACTGTACATGTGCCAGACAACTGTGCTGCACCAGTTTATTTTATATCCTGTCACCTAGCAGGAAAGGATGAGGAATAAAACATTTTCCATACTGAAACAGGGCCTGTGTTTTTTTCTTTGTAGATCCCATTCTATATCTTGTGAGTTCATCTGCAGTTCTGGAACAGTGTTTGTTTCAAAATATACTGTATGTCCTATTTACAAAATTACACCTTATACATTATAAAGGCTAGTCTGTCATTGAGCTGGTTTCATATCAGAGCCAATACAAGTCCTATTTTTATGTTTCCTTGTGCGTGCACAAGACACATTTTGCATTGCTTCAAAGAACGGCATTTCAGGGGTGTGTCATGGACTAACCCAATGCAGCGCAATCTACATTCGGCTCATCCCTGACAGACCATTGACTACACAGGTCAACTATGACAGTGGTCACAGTTTCACAGCTGGAAACTTTGTGTACTTGAAAGAAATGATGCACTCTAATGAGAGTGTTTCAGTTCTTTCATTTGCATAATGCCGGTCGGCAAGCAGCTGAGTGGCTTTATGCACATCACACCTTCTTTAGGAAATAGCTAATCTCAAGGCTGAGTTAAGAGGGGATCCTTTGCTACCCTCCAGTGACCCCATCATCACCTATGTCAGCTGCCCTCAGTCAGTTGCCAACCCCCCCCCCAATCAGGATTGGATGGATGTCTGTCTCTGTGACTCCGTGAGTGGAACGGAACTTCCCCATCATTCATTTAATTTGCAGTGGCATAATACATTTATTTTCTGCAGCTCACCTGAGTCAGTCACCAATGACCCCATCATCACCCACATCAGCTGCCATCAGTCAGTTGTCCCCCACCCAGAATCAGGATCAGAAGGATGCCTGTCCTGGTGGAGAGAACCCCCAATCCCAGCGAGAAGAAGCACACATGCCAGCTGGCTCTGCTGCGCCTACACCTTCTGGTTCTGTGGTGCCTTAGGCTTTCCAGCACATCAATCACCATTAAGCTTGTATGCACAGTACAGGTCTCGGGGTCGGGTCACATAAGTTACAACTGATGGGTGGGTTGTTGGCCCCAAAGGGCGATGAGATGGGCCCAGCTCTGAGCCTCTTTCTCATCAAGCGAGTTGACTCCTTACACCTCCAAAGGCCTCGAGATTCTGGCTCCATGGTATTGGGTCCCCAACTCAACTCTCCATGGCATGTTCCCACAACTCACCAGGGCCATGCGCCACCAGCAAACTCAAATTATTTGCCAATTTGGTCAGACCGTTGGGCCGCCAGGGATACCCATGCCCACTGCCCTCACTCACTAGAGGCCAACCAGTATGCATGGAGCTGGATGAGATGGAAGGGATCTGAACTGCTGCTGCTGAGGCTGCTATTAGTGCAGGTAACTACACTTACATCTTATTTTCTGAATTCCTTTTGCTTTATCTTGTTTCAGATTGATGCCTGCTAACAGAGCTGGCTGGGGGTGTAGGTGTGCTCATGGGCTCTTATATTCTGATTTCGATCTGAATGTTGGGATCCTGGGACCAAGATCAATACACATGTCTCCAAACTAACCCCACCTACTGCTAAAGAAAAGTAGAGAAATTTGTTTAACTAGCAACTTTTATACAAGGTGTATCCCAAAGTAGATTACAATCCATGAGAGGAAGAGGAGAAAATGTTGCTGCCATAAAGTACACAGGAAGATCTAGCAGCAGCACAGAGATAGATTAAAGAGAGGTGAAGCACAGGGAGCTTAAAGGATTTGCTCAGGATCACAGACGGTCACAAAGTTAGTGACAGTGGGAAGAGTCAAACCAGATATTTTAGGTTCACAGCTTTGTATCGTTACCAAATGCTCCATGTACCTCTTCCCAGCCCCAAGCAACCCTCCCTCCCCCACTTACTCAGTCATCTACTCAACCCATCCCTTTGCCCTCCAATCCCTTACCTTGACAAAGTTGTACTGAGAGGGCCACAGCCATGCGTTCCCCCAACTAAGTCTTTTGGAGTGGCCTGGGTTGCCATTCATGACAGAGAAGCAGGGGTGCAGCTGGCTGGCTGTGCCACCATCTTTCAAAAAAATGTCCAATCTGCTGAGAGCATAGCCATGTGTGTCCCCATCCTCCATCTGTGCTGCCCCACCCATCTATAGTAAATAAAACCCCACACATCTCAGCCCCACCACCCTCCCCATCTGGTCCTCATGAACCACAAAGTTATCCTTTACTAAAATTACAGGTTTTAAACATGTCCAGTTTTGCTTGAAGCTCTTCCTCATCCTTTGCATCACACTACCTGACCGAAATGGTATATTCCCCCCATACCCATCCTCCCCAATTTAAAGTATTGTTGACTTGCTTTTGAACATTTTTAAATTTATTTAATCATAATTGCACTTTACTGTATCTGCACCTTGTATTTAACTGTGGCATATTTGTTAAATTATTGTACTTTTACACATTGTTATATTGTCTTGTCTCCCCCCCCCACACACACACACATACCTAGGACACATCTGGAAATGAGCTTTTGCAAGCTAAGTATGTCTTTGTTGTTAAAACTTTTGAAATGAATAAACAAATAATAAATGCAAGTATTGTTGCAAAAAACATAATGGGGTGAGAATACCAGCATTTGGGTCGGGTGGTGACTCGATGATGATAAGGAGCCTCACGCAGCACTGGTCATGTTTCAAATTGTTAATGAGGTGTAGACTGTTAAGACTGGGTGACAGTGGTGGGGCAGAGATGGGTGGGAGTAGCTTTCATTTTACTGATATAAGTGGTGTGGGGGCAGATATGCAAGAAACTAGAGGATGTGGTGGAGTGGTAGTACAATGCGGCTTTGTTGTGCTCAGCAGCCTCCTGTTGCACACAGCTGGTGTCCTGTCAGGAGACATTCAACTAACACAATACACTCCTCCCACATACACCATGCAAGGAAACATTTGGCATTTACAAATGCTTGTTACAGTTGTTTTGAACTGCTGCAGATGCTTTAGAATCTTAAGAACAATACTGTGCACTCCAAAGGAGCAGATCCACCAGCTAACCTAGCTGGAGAATGATGTCCTTTGACGGGATCTGTCTGCCAGTACAAAAATTAAAAATAAAATAAAATGGATAACTGGAAAACCCAAGCACGCAGTATTAAAAAACATGATTTTTAACTCATTTCATTTTTTTATTACTGAGGACATGTGCATAAAAACAGAATCTTTGTCCGTAAAGTTCTTTTGTCTTGATGTGTATTCTTGAGCTGACATCATAATATCTTGCTTCTTAGCTCATGACCTAGTGCTGTGGAAATGGTTGTGATGTTAGAGACTGAGAATGATGGCCTCAGCTAGGCAATGCATGGTAAGCATCGGGAGTAGATGAACTCTGAGGGGAACAGATCCTGAGTTCATGTTGATGCCCTGAGTAATAAAGAAAGTGATGACTTAGAAGTCACACAGTTTGGGAATTCTATATAAATGAACTACTCTGTTGCCATTTGCTATTTACTTTTGCTTGTGTTGGAACTCCTTATTTAGTCTGGTCCACTACAGTACCATTTGTTCATGCTGCTACACAGTAAGAGAGTACAGGGACTGCCGCCTGGGATCGTTAGCTTGCCATTGAATGGTGATCTTTTGTTGGCCTGTTTGGATTGCTGCTGCAGCTGGTGGAAGGGACTTCTTCTTGACAATGGCACAATACCGCTTGAGAAAAGTACAGTGCACAGGTGGATAAGTGACTGATGTAGCAGAAGGAGGAGAAGGATCTGGGAGTGCTGGTAATGGGGGAGATGAACCACTCTGCTCAGAGCAGGAAGGCAGCAGCAAAAGCAAACAGGATGTTAGGGTACATAGCAAGGGAGATTACTTCTAGGAGTGGGGAGGTCATCTTGCCCCTATACAGGTCCCTGGTGAGACTGCACCTAGAGTACTGCATGCAATTCTGGTGCCCCTGCTCGAAAAGGGACATCAAACTACTGGAAGGGGTACAGCACAGGGCAACAAAAATTATCATGGGGTTGGGGGACAGACCATATGAGGAGAGACTGAGAGAGCTCAAGATGTATACCCTGGAGGAAAGAAAGGAGAGAGGGGATATGACTGAGACCTTCAAGTATCTGAAGGATTTGAACAAAGTAGACACCAGGTGTATGTTCAATCTGAAGTGTAGAAGGGAAACCAGGGGACACTCTGTGAAGCTGGAAGAGGGCAGGTTCAAGAGGGAACTGAGGAGGCACTATTTCACAGAAAGGGGGGTGGTGGTGGCAGGGTGGAATGCTCTGCCAGAGGAAGTCATATCACTGCAGAGTGTTGGGGGCTTTGGGGGGGGGGTGGGACAGATTCAAGGGGAGGATACAAATTAGGAGGGAGTGGGAGATCTGGGAGGGCATATGACTCAGGGGGGGCAGCTGCAGTCTAATGGACTGAAGTGATGCACACTTGAGCAGACTGGATAGACTGAATGGCCTTTATCTACTGGCAATTTTGTATGTTTGTATGTTCGTAAGACAGAGATACAAAGAATATTGCATGCATTCATGTGTCTTGCTTCCGTGAGAGGATTCTTCTAGTTTCATGAAGAGCTTATCAAATCCTATACTGGGTTGCAGCTTGAACATCTTCTTAAAATACATTTATAAGCAACTGCAGAGGATTCAGCCAGGATGCAGTGCAGTACCTTACAGTATTTCTGTGGAGTGCTGCACTATGCTGCAAAGAACAGTGCAGTTCAATGGCAAGTAAGCCCTTCTGTCATGCAGTATTTTGTGACATGTCTTTTATTTTATTTATTTATTTGCTTTTTTTACTCCGCTGCATACTGGCTGACTGCTGTGTAACAGAAATAATTACATCTTCAGTATGCTCTTAATATGCCTTTTTCATCAGTCCTATATGTTATGGGGCAGCTAGTTCCCAACTACCTCCCATACAGGTCCTCTTCCCTTCTAGACTTTTTCTATTCTCAAACAGGACATCTTCTTCAAGCTTGTGAATCTATCCTATGCCATAAATGAAGGATCTGCACACATTCACATGGTAATAAAGCACATTATGTCATATTAAAATAGAAATTACAATGATACAATCAAATCTGTTTCTAGCATGGGTGCCCTGTAAATCACTATCACACAGAATGATGGGTCATGGAAAAACGTACCTATCTGGCCAGTCTTTCAAGAACATGAAAATAGTATATGTTACTGCTAGAAACCTTGAAAAATTCCTGCCTCACTGGGATGGAGGTATTGTTGCTATTCAGGAAGACATATTGTTGCTGTGTGTGAGACTTTTTGGCACTAATGACCCTTTTATATCCTATATAATATGGCAGCACATACAGTAAGTGTGATTAGTACCACCGTTGAGGGTTACTGCAAATGCTGGATCTGGTAAAAGCAGACAAAGTTACCAATTACGCAAGGTCTCTCAGGAGTAATTTCTCACTGTTTGGCTTTTGAAAATAGCAGTACATTTCTACAGCAGGCAAAATCTGGAAGAATTTATAAGACTCCAGCTTTCTGGAAATCTGTACTTGCTGGGCTTGAATCACACTGCAGAGAAGTTGCTAGGTAATAAATATTATTTTGTAATTATAGGGAAATAAGTATGTAATAACTTTATTTGTTTGGGCCCTATCCCGCAGGCTCAAGATACCTTACAAAATACAGACATGCAGTACACAGCAGAATAATGACTCCTAAACAATTCTAAAATTAATTCATGCTAATAAGAAAACACATGCAGAAACAATGATATTTATTTATTTATTTATTTAAGAGTTTTACCAGGAAAGCATACTGAGCAGAGTACCACTCGATTCCAGATGCACCCTGGGGGGGGGATGGTTACAAATGGTAAAAAATAATGAAGTAAACATACATAAATATAAGTGTGGTACAAGACAGTTGGTGAGAGCAATCATAATTACAATATACAGTTACAATTTCAGCAAACATATGGATCTGTAAAAATATCAAAATACTTAAAGGTATAACCAGACCAGTGTTAAATGCTGGAAGTTAGGTTGTGAGGGGTTCTAGGGGGAGGAATACAGGAGCAGTATGTAGAGAAGTGAGTATTAAGAAGGGCATTCTGGTGTGGAGTACTAGTGGCATGTCTAATATCTGTGGCCAGGGAGTTCCATAATTTGGGCAACCTGAAGCTGAAGGCAGCTTGGCCAGACCGGGTGGATCTGTGCGGGATGTGAAGGAGCCGAGAGTCGATGTTCCTGGGAGCGTAAGCTGGTGGGGGGAGGGCTGTTAAGGAGGACATCAGGTAGGAGGGGAGTGTCTGCATCCAGAATTTGGCAGTGGTTCTAGCACAGTATAGCAATCGCCGGTTATGGAGAGAGGGGAGGTCCACGGACTGGTAGAGGTCACAGTGATGAGTATTAGGAGGATGGTCCAAGGTGAACCAGCAGAAGGAGTTGAAGAGGGGGTCAAGCCTGGATAAGGAAGTTTGGGGGGCAGCACCGTAGACTACATCACCGTAATCCATAATTGAGAGGACCATTTTTTGGACTATTGCTAGTCGTGTTGGAAGAGGGATGCAATTTTTGTTGCGGTAGAGGGCGCCCAGCATGGGATGCAGTTTTTTTTGTAGAGCATCTATATGTGCAGAAAAGTCTAGGTACTGCTCTAGCCAGACACCGAGATATCTGTAGGAAGTGCAGGCCTTCAGTGGGGAGCTATACAGAGTGTAGAACGTGGGGGGGGGGCAGGAAGGCAGGTTAGTTTGGCCCGTGAGCCGAAGGTGAGGGAGACTGTTTTATCTGAGTTTAAAAATAATTGATTTGAGAGGAACCAACATTGGATGGAGTCGAAGTCCTTTTGCAGACAGGCTGTCACTGCATTGGGGGATGAGCCAGAGGCAAACAACACCGTGTCGTCTGCGTACATGTGGATGGTGGTATGTGGGCAGGCAACAGGTAGGTCATTGAGAAAGATAGAGAACAGCAGAGGGCCAAGAACAGACCCTTGGGGACTCTACTGGTGACTGGGAGAGAAGTGGAACTAGCTGAGCCAATACAGACTGATTGTGACCTACCTGCCAGGTATGAATGGAACCAGTTATTAGCAGACACAGACAGTCCAGCTAAATGAGTTTACCAGCAACAGGGGAAGCGAGACCAGAAGTGTCGAGAAGGCTTTGGCCAGGTCGATAAAGATAGCTGCAGTTATTTCCCCTTTGTCCATACCTGTAAGGATGGTGTTAGTGAGGCGAAGAAGAGAGGTGGTGGTGGAGCGATTTTTCCTAAAACCGGCCTGGAAGAGGGTGAAGAATGATATGGCATCAAGATAGTGGTGGAGCTGGGTTAGTACAAGGCACTCTTGAATTTTGGCTAGAATGGGGAGCAGTGATATGGGTCGGTAATTGGATGGGGAGGAAAGGTCACCGCCTTTGGCTAGGGGAATGACTGTGGCTTGTTTCCATGTAGTAGGGACTGATCTGAGTCTAAAAGACAGGTTGTAGAGGGAGGTTAAAGGGTAGGCTATGGCAGGTGCGGAGAGCAGGAGCATTTTGGAGTCAAGGCCTGATGGGCATTTACCTTTGGATGGGTTGAGTGACTGCAGTATTTTTAGTACCTGGTCAGGTGTGACTGGGCAGAGCGAGAAGGAGGCCGGAGAGGATACTGCAGAGGGAACAAAGGGTGGGGGATGGGGATGGGAGGTGAGTAGAGAAGATGTTGAGGTGGAGAAATATGAATTAAACTTAGTGGCAACCGAGCTAGGATCCACGATGATGCTTCCACCTTGTTGAGAGGGGAGTCAGGGTTGGGCTGGGGGTAAGAAGGGATTTTATAGATTTCCAGAATTGTGAAGGGTGAACGAGGTTATTGTTGAAAGCAGACTTAAAGTAGTTAGATTTGGCCTGACGTATGCATCTAGTGCAGGCATTTCTTAGCGATCGGTAGTGTTGCAAAGCCATTTGAACACCTGTTGCCTTGAATGATTTCCGGGCTCGGTCTCGGGCTCGTAGTTGATCCAAGAGGTTAGCTGTTACCCAAGGTAAGTGTGCTCCTCTTACTCTGGATCTTCTGAGAGGAGCGTGCAAGTCCCAGATGGTTAGGAAGTTGGTAGAGAAAAATTTTAGGGCCTCGTCCATGGAGGTGGCCCTAGGGATGACTGACCAGTCAATGTTGGTAAGGTCATTTAGGAGAGCGGTTAAGTCAAGGGATTTGTAAGCTCTGTTGTAAAGCATGCGGGGGGGAGGGGCCTTGGGTTGGAAGATTTTGTGCACCATATAAATCATATGGTGATCACTAAGGGAGTCCGGTAGTAGGCCAGCTTTAACTATCTGATGAGGGTAGGTGGTGAGGGCCCAATCCAGTAGTGTATGTTTTTTGGATTTGTGGTTTAGGCGAGCGGGTTCCCCTATTTGCTGGGACAGGTTTAGAGCATTTATTTGGGAACGTGTTTTGGTGACTACGCTGCCTAGCCAGTCCTGGTTGAAGTCCCCAAGGATATGGAGTTCACCGCCTGCTGTCAGGTACCTCAGGTTGCCAAGGTGGTCAAGGATGCTACCCAGTGGTGTGTCTATGAAGCAAGAGAGCAGAAATCTCACTTTTCCTGCATCTGTTTTTAGAATGTGGCCTTCAGTTTGCAGTTGAATGTAAAGCAGCAGTATGCATTTGCCATTGTGTTGATTTTTTTAGTAACACTGTATTTCTGGCAAAATTATTATGATACTATATTTTTCCTTTTCTTTGCTTTCATTTTATTTTTTTTTTATTTTATTGAAATCTAGGATTACAAATACCTCTGAGCAGGAACTGCTCGTTTACAAAGGTTCCATGTCGAAGGGATGGGGGGGGTATACATACATACAAAGGTCAGCATAATAATACATAGTTACACAATAAAAGAAGTAAGAGACTGAGGCTTAGCTTCCCGAACTATGTGATTTTCAAAGCTTTTAAAAGTTTATGCTTTCTTGCAATGTCCACCATTAAAACACATAAACATCTTGGTGGGTTGCAGTGTCATTTACCATCAGAACCATGTGCTAGCACCATCATAATGCATCCCCAGTATAAATCCAGTATTTACAGTCAAAAGGCACCATGTATGGAAGAGATTGTTCAATATTGCGAGTGGTGGACATCTCCAATACCTTGAGTCATTAATTTCTAAAAATAGTTGTAAACACTTTTTTTTATAACTTCTAAACACTTTTTAAAAATATCTGACAGAATTAAAATGATACTGTACTGATTATGAATCTAATAATGTCAGCAATACATTACAGCCAAAAAGAAACTACATGATGACAAATTTTGCTGACTAATAAATACTGCTGCCTTAAATTAGGATTTGGAATATGGGGTACTACATTTCAACAGATATATTAGCAACAGAGTCTCCATAATCTGCACACTTATGAGTTTGTGGGATACAAGAGTATTGTGTCTGCTGCTGAAGATACTATTGGCACCATATTTCTAGTGCATAACATGACAAAAGAAATTATCGCAGCCCAAAAATGGCAACGCTCTTTATTTATTTATTATTTTTAAAATTTTGTTAACCGGGTAGGTCTGCTGGGCCCCGAAAGTCCCTTTTTCAGGGGCGACCCGGGGATTGTTACATAAGGTTTGAACATACAGACAGGTATCACAGTGTCATACCGATCGTAAAGGGTTACTAAGACAGTATACAATTTTCCAATTTTTGTGCAAGAGGGCAGGAGGTACATGGTGTTAGTTGTTAACAATCATAGAACAGTGCAGTGCGTAGTATACAAGATACAGCAATACAGATCAGCTCTTATAAGTATTTAGCAGGTTCCTCATAAAGGAGAAACAAAGTTATTGTTCCAATATCTTTGCTCTCTCGGGCAGATTTCCCTCAGAACCTTTACTGAGAATCAAACCTGGCACCATAAGTCTTGATGGCAGTAGCTCTGAGTATTCAGCTGTTGAAAAATTCTCAGTGTGTGGGAGGTTAGACTGCTCCTTTAACTTTTTCATGTACCGACAGCTTCTAACCACTAGAGGACACTATTCCTCAACACTTTAGGAATCTGTTGCAGCGTCTTGCTTTCAGTCTAGATGGCACTGGTATTCACAAACTTGTATTTTACGTATACAACTACGGTTCTTGATTTATGGCACTAGTATCAGTTGTCAACATGCTGATGGTTGTAGCAGTAAGCATTAACTTCTGGTCCTAAAAAAAGGAATGTTTTGTTATGAAACTTAATTTGTGGGTTTCTTAAAAATAAAAAACTAGGAATTTCAATCCTGAATATCTGAAAATTGAGTTAGTGTTATATGGGTACGATAAAAAAAAAAGTCACTTACAGATTGGTCCCAAATGTAGTAAATGAAAACCTTGCACAGATGTCATAAATTAAACCTTACCTAAACTTGAAAGACATTATTTTTCTATCCAGTTGATAGGCAGCAGAGAAACAGAGAATATTTACTAGAAAAAAACTAAAATAAATTGTTATGTTAGCAAAATACTGTGGGCTCACTCTTAAAATATTAATGTATTATGCTTCACTTTATTAAATGCTATAGATTTATGGTCTCCAATCAGTTAAGCATAGTAGATCACTGTGGTGAACAAGTTGGTGTTCGCTTCTTAGCAATGTTAGCATGCAGTAGTGTGGTTATCTAAGTGGAAAGGGACATTCTGAAACCTGAGACGTTTAGCAGTTTGGGTTAGTGTGCCAAGAACTTCAATTTGAATTACAAATGTATGGCTTGTGCCATCAGCATAGGAGTCTTAACTGGTAAAAAAATGTCATAGTTTTATTTTCTAGCAGCCTCAGCACAAAATAAGAGCCAGAATCTGAAAGCGGTCCACTCTATAAGTAAATGACTGGCTCTGTTCTACACCTCATAATGACCCATAGGGGTGTATGATTCAGATTGATGGGTTGACCTATTGAATGATCACAGAGTACCAGGAGGATGGATAGTGAGGCCAGTGAGTGAAGCTCTGCTGGTCAAGGACAACTAATTCAATAGCCTAGAACTGTAAGAGCCACCTGCAGGGGCAAGGTTCAACACGACACCACAAATGCCAAAGGAAAAAAGTCACGGAACTCACCCAACATAAGTACAAAAAAACTGCTGTCCACACTTTTGGCAGAGTGCAATAATACAAGCAATTTATTTAGTGCAAGAAAAAAGCTGAGCTCCTCAGCCTGCGGACACCCAAACGAACCAACATTTCACCTGATAGGGCTTTGTCAAAGCAATTAATTGATTGCCCAAATTCAGCTGACCCCCCCCCACCGTTCTTCCACTGTTTTCTCTACTATCTTGCCTCTCACTCTCTCCTCTCCTCTCCTCTCCTCTCCGCTCCTGCCCTCCCATCTCCCTCTTTTCTCCCCACTGTCTTCCTTGCTTTTCGTCCCTTACTATCCTAGCTGCTACTTGACAATGCCGCCTGGTTGCTCTCCTTCCTTGATCTGGCTCCCTCTAATTCCTCCTCTTCTCACTCCTGCCTTGAATCACATGCTAAACTAATGTGTATTTATTTGCTGTTCTCTTATTCTGTATTTTGTAATACAAATTGCTTAATTGTTTGTGAAACCAGTCTGTTTTCCATTATGGATCTGTACCCCCCCATTGACGTGGAACCTTTGTAAATGAGCTGCTTGGCGCTCAAAGGTACTTGTAATCCTAGATTGAATAAATAAATAAATAAATAAATAAATAAATAAATAGATTTCTTTGCAGAGCTATTTAAACCAAGGATGGAAATGAGAAAGGAAAATGTGGGCGCACCGGGATTTGAACTCCTAGGCATCCTGGGGCTTTGCAGGGGCTGTCATATCTCTTTGACAGTGGGGACAGTGGAGGCCACAAGCCAAAGGCAGGTATCCCTACCTTTACACCTCAAACAGATGGCTGGGCTCCACTGTCCTAACAAAAAGATGCTTTACTGCATTAAAGGGGGGGATTAAGGAAGGGAGAACTTAGGCAGTCAATACAGCAGACCCCTTGTATGCTCCCAGTTTTGCCATTGCCACTGCAGAATGCAACAGTAACTGGACATTACCTCTCTGTGGCCTGCTTACATTGAGTTGAGTGTATAGCTGGTATGAACCCATGCAGTAGGAGTGCTATACATGTGGAAGCAGTGTGTGTGAATACTCTGGAAGCAACCATGTTGATTTCGGCAGCTGAAAGGGTCTACATGCCTATACATCACCTCAGGGGCCATACAAGTTCTCATAATCGGGGCCTAATATAGGAATATCCCAGTAGTTGCAGCACTTAAGCAGTACACCCAACTTAGCAGTATTTCTTCAGATATAATGCTTTTGGGTACTGGAGAGCTCATGCTGCAGTTAAGGGTGTTAAAATCCACATAAGGAGGTGGTTTTGCCTAGTGTTAGGGTGCAGAGCTGCAAACCTGGAGACATAGGTATGAATTCCACAAACACAATTTACTCACTCTGACCCTGGACAAGTAATTTAACCTCCCTGTACTTAACCTCTTCATAGTCTCTTAGTAGTCTACTTCTGTGCTCTTTGAGTCTCCCTGTAAGCTAAAAATGTATATTCTCTGTCTCTCCCAGATTGTAAAGCAGCTTAGGATATAATTTGCCTAATAGGAAAAGACAAAATCAGCCACTGTTTCATCACACATCCTTAAAAAAAAACTAGGATTTCATAGATGCATTACCACCAAGCTTAATGCTTCACCTGTCTCAGCTTGCTCAGCATTGCAGTGGTCTGTTTGAGTATGGTCTCCCTGTTCCAGCCCACACTATATAAATTTAGAGATCTCTTATTTATTCACTACTAAGCTCCTGTTTGTTTTGCACCTGTGCATTTTTCAAATCTCCTATGATTCGCTGATTGCCCCTACCATTTCAGTCATATGAACTTCTTCAGTACCAGAACGGTGATTAGGAGTTGACAGTGGGTAAAAAGAATATAGCCTTTAGGAGCTGACATTAAGTAAAAAGTGATCTGAAAAACAAACGGGTCCCTAGCCCCCCCCAAAATAGGAGCTCAGTAGAGAACTAAGACCTTGCAATTTATATAATGTAGGGAGCAACAAGGAAACTACACCCACACAGATTACTACTCCCCTGAGAATGCCTGGATTGGTGAAGCATCTAGGAGCTGACAGTGAATCAATGGCAGTGCTCTGCATTGCACCCATTTTGGGTTACCGTAAGTTCCAGAATTTTTGCAACCACTAAAATCTTATTACAGTCTTCACTCTGGTGATTACAATTGCTCCTTGCTTTTTTTCCCAGTGCTGATCTGTTTCCATGGTGCTGAGCAATTGTGCTGCACTTGTGAGATTTCCACCGGCCTGTGATTCATGTCTGTGGCCATCAGTCAATGTCATTGAGTTGTTCCACATGCTTCCACCTCAGGCACACCACACTATGTAAACGCAGAGCAGATGAAGCATGGCATGGGAAGCAAAAGTGCTTGTCTATATTGAAATCAGACAAGATATGTGAGCCGCATGGCCGTACAGTATTTGGAGGGGTGAATGACCACATGACTAGATAGAGGGGATTCTTGATTTTCAGTGAACACAATTGGTGCAAGTTGGGCTTGAGAACTCTAAAGGCTGTGGCAGTACTGTTCTGAGTGGGAAGTGACTGCAGGTCTTTCTCAGGATGTTCATTATTAAGATGGAGAACAGTGTGGAGCAGTTTATTCAAGGGTGGATAAGGACACCAGGAAACACAATGTGCTCACCATTGCATTCTTAAAGAGGGTGTCTGGACAAATTTTCTAGCATCTATAAATTCAGAATTTAATAGTAGTAAATAACTTTATTTTTATATAAGGTATAACTGTTAGGGCTAGAAGCCCTGTTTACAAAGTTGTCTTGTTACAGTGGCATTGTTGTGTAAGTCCTGTCAGAGGTACAAAGTAAAAATTTATGTAGGTCTAAGCATGAGCTGGACAGTACATTGGGGTAGAATGATATATTGTATATGTTAGTACACAATTACATGTTTTATGGGAAAATCGATCATGCCTCAATTTAAAAGCTGTTGGATGTTCCAGACAGTTCCTAGTTTATGGCAGTTTTAAAAACACCAGTTTTGGGATTATTCTAATGTTGGGGTGGGGGAGGAGTGAATTCCATAGCATACTGAAACAATATCTTGAGGTCATCTTTCCATAGGTAGTCGAGTTTCTGGGACATTGAGACCTCTGTTTTTGATTTCTTTCAAGTTGTGTCTGTGGGTCACAATTTTGGGGTCTGGTCCACTGGGCTTTAAACTTTGTGTTTGCGATATCTGAAAGCCATAATCACTGATTATATTTGTCTCCACAGATTTAATGAATCCCTTCTTAATCTTCTGATCATCGTGCAATGGTGGGTGGCATACGAACATAACAAGACAAAGTGGCCAAGCTTATTGTAGGCCATGTTTGGCTTGTGCTGCAAAAGATTGTTGGCATGTTGGTAGATTGAGCTCCCATGTTCCAGTACTGGAATAATCAATTGTTATGTAATTTTTGCCCTGGCATCCTTTGGGACGTAAAAGGCAACACTCCTATTCTTGAGTTCATTTTTTTTTATTTTGTGTACTGTATGTTGATATTACATTAAAGGGAACTGTCAATTAGCACCCCTAGGTATCTGTAGTTATTAATATTTGCCTGTTTAGAACCATTTGTGAGTTTAATGTCTAATAAATTGTTTTCATTTTTTTTTTACTTTTATTTCTAAAACACATTGCTGGAGTCTTTTTTGAGCTGAGCACAATCTTGGACAGTCTGAAGCATTTTTGCACTAAACTGAAGTCATTTTGGAGTTTTGATTCCATTTCCATATTTGTTTCTGCTTTTCAGATTAGTCTGGTGTCATCTGCATAACGTTTTGTGCCTGAGTAAGCAATGTGATTGGAAAAGTTGTTCATGTATATTAGGACTAGCATAGGGCCTTGGATGGGTCCTTGTGGGACCTCTCTGTGGAGGTGCACTTCTCCAACAGAATGCCCTGAACACCCATATGCTGAAACCTACCAGTTCGATATGAGTTGAACCAGCTTAGCACTTGCCCTGAGATCCCTTCTTGGGAAATTCTTTCCATTACAATTTTGTGACCTACAAGATCAAATCTCTTTGAGAGGTTGATGGACACTGTGCCTCCTGTGTCTCCCATGTCTATACCACCAGCAACCAGGTCCACAAACTTCTAGATTGCAATGCCCATGGACCTCTTTGTCCTATAAGCCAACAGATGAGGAGTCAGCAAACCATTCTTTGCTGAGAAGTCATAGAGATGGTTGCACACTAGTCTTTCAAATAGTTTTGAAATCACGAACAGCAGAGCTACTGTTTGATAGTTTGTTGGGTTGCTTATTTCACCTCCCTTGAAAATACAGTAGGTACAGTTTTGGTACATTTCCAAAAGTCTGGGAAGTCTGTTTTGATCAGGCTCCTACTGTACAGTTTTGCTAGGACTGGGGAGATATGCTCTGCAGATTTCATTAGGAACTTTATTCTTATTCGATATAGCCCAAATTACTCTTCTTCATTTAGCTAACGTCTTTATGGATGTCTCTGCTCTTGGGATTCTGAAATGTAAGTTTGGGGTCATTGGTGAGTTTGATTCTTTGACCTCATTGGATCAGCATACCCCAATCAACTTCATGTCGAAACGAGTTCCTAAGTTAGTTTGTTTAAAAGTTACAAGTAATTTTGTAACTCTAATTTCACTGCCTGTTCAAAAAAGCCACTTTCAGTGAAAAGCCACTGATGATATCATAACCAGAACTCACAGCCAAGTTCTCCCTGCAAGCTACCTTTGGTATGCTGCTGATGGGGGTATGCTAACTTTTAATTTTGCAATATAGCACTTTTGGCTGGACTCCATCTTTAAATTATGTTCTGTGCTGCATCACCCATAACATAGTCTATTGTGGTTGTTACGGCTGAGGGAGGCTGTTACAGCTTTGCACACCACCCTGGGCTCTGCCTCCTGACTGCACACTCAGTCCTGGGCCCTCTGTTAGATTCAGAAAAGTTTCAAAAGTCAACAAAAACCAACAAAACCAACTGTTCTACCCAACAAACATTGTTTATAAATGTAATAATAATGCTAGTCATGTAGGATTGTTCTTTAACCTTCTAATGCATGTGGGTAGCAGGTTTTGTTTTGGCACACATAAGCCACAGTATGTTTCACAATTTATTTACCCAGAATAGTGCAGCTGAGATGCAACATTTCCTTTCCAGTGGGCTGCTGCATCTGCCCATATCTGAAGCTGGGTGGATTGGAGCACTGGGAGGTTAAGTGACTTGTCAAAGGGCACACAGTGTATTTTTGCCTCCAGCTGGGTTTGAACCTATGGTCTTCCATTTCCTAGTCAGTGCTCTAATAGACCACACTGCCTCTCTTTGAGTCTGACAACAAATTTTCTGTGGCGACTTACCAATTTGACAGCCACCAATTACTCGGTGTCCATGTGTATGTATTTTCATGTGACATTATGTGTAATGTTTTGCAATGGTAAAATATGATTAAATGACATAAAAAGTCAAGTATGAACAAATAACCTGAAAATATAGGAACTAGAATAAAGTAAGAATTGTGGAAAATAAATCTGACTACCTAGAATTTGGTATATCTAGTGACATTTTTGACTGGTAGCCAAGTGGTTACCAGGAAAAAAACGAACAATTGAGAGCATGACCAGTGGAGAGTTGAAAAAAGCATGGGTCCAGAAAAGCAGAAGCATAGCAGTAAATGAATAAGAGACCTTGATATTTGTATAACAGAGGGTGCAATAGTAAAATCAAACCAGAAGAGACCACTGAACCCCTGAGGATGCCCAGATGGGCAAAACGTAGTGTTTGGTGGCAGTACATTTGTGAATGAAATAGAAATTTGTTACAGATATTTGGTGATTGAGTGGCTGAGTTTGACTTTGGCAATTAACTTAACTGACCGCTCAGAATTAGCCCCATGCCCAATTAATGTTTGTTTCTTCTTCATACAATTGGGTTACCTGGAAACCATCCTGCAAGGTATGGTTTGTTTAAAAGACACTCTATAAAACAAAATTCCTTCCTTCCTTCCTTCCTTCGCTCCCACCCACCAAAATGACTTTTTGAACAGGGGTAGATTTCTATTTTAAATAGTCCAGACTGAAAAAATAAAATAATGAAGAATTTTTTTAAAAAGGTATAGCAGACAGATCACATGAAAACAGACACTATGTGAGGATTATAAATCTGCAGGTTATTTTGCTCTGATTAGCTAGCGTGAATTGTGAGGTTGTTAACAATGCTAACCAAAAAAGAATTACGGGATCACGTTAACTATTTTTATTCCTGTCAGAAAAGATAGAGTATACTGAAAAAGCCACTGAGAGTTCTTGAATTCTTTTTGCTACTGTTATGCACTTGTGTTACATTTTGGCTGACTTTCATCCACTTTGCATTGTTTTATTTGAATAGCAGCCAGCACTTACTAAGGAAACTGTCATTTTCTATATAAACAACTGTCAGTGATATGACTGCACTTAAATTTCTGGGTGATATCAAAGCAAGACATTTGTAGCTTACACATTTACTATGAATTATGATTGTACTTAATAACTATAACCACTGGATTCGTCTAAAGTTTAAGATGGAAAATCAGTTTTCAGATGAAATGTATCTGGAATGTTTTTGGTTAGGGGTTATGATGTGATGAATTGCTTGATTATATGTACCCTTTTAAAAGGTAGATCTCTCTCTCTTTAATAAGATACATCCCCTGGTAGATATTACTGTGACTGTATGTGCTTTATATGATCCTGATGTGGTTTTGATGAAATCTTTAACAATAACATAATCTGAACATTTGTGAAATTTCATGATTTGTTTGTTTGAGAAAATATATTGGCTCTCCAGATAGACTAGTTTGTTATCATTCAGGCCAGAGTTAAAGGGACACTGTCAACTCCTAAGGCCTCAAATTGTCTTTAGATTAAAAAAAAACACGTTACGATTGCTCACATTCTGTAGAAATTGCTGATATAGCTGGTAGTTTGATTCAGATTCCCTTTTCCTTTCTAAAAGTAAAAAACAGATTGTATACCATACTGGTGTTACCACACACAAATGTGTTAGTGTCAGTTTACATTCTTTGATCAACTTCCACTGCATCTTTCCTGGACTTGGGAACACCCCTAACACTATGTACCCTCTCATAATGATGTGGGAGGATAGGAGACTATTACCTCATGAGTGGCTACACTGTTCATGAGTGTTCCTAATGTTCAGGATGTATGCAATAAGAGTAGATCAATGATTTACATAGATACATAGATACTGACAGCATTAAGGGCTTTTGGTCCACCTAGTCTGCCCAATTGTGCATGTAATTTTGCCTCTTCAAGCGTCTCTTGAACTGGGTCCAAGAGAAGCTTGGAGCAAAATATGGGTGGGTATAATTGCATCATTCCCATGCATTTCAGTTCTACTAGCAAACGGAGTAGATCAAACAACCAACAACTTCAGTGAGTTTCAGTGAGGGTAATCAATGATAAAATGTTGAATTTCAGCTACAAATAATATGATACAAAAAGATTGTCAGAGTCCCTTTAAGTTTTAGAGGGATCAGAGCAAACTAATCAAGGTGTTCTGCTGTGGTATTGTGCCATCATTTTTTGGGGATCCACGAGGTCCTCACTGGGCAATGGCATAGGCATTACAATCTTATTGGCCTGTATCTGAAGTAGCTGGGGTGTCATCATATATCGGCAAGAGGTGCCTTAACCAACAAAAATGTTCTTTAGGCTACTATACTAGATGTGGAAACTTGCTCAGTCATTATATCATTTCTCTGCACATAATTAAATTTGTTGTCTGCCATACATTCTTTCTGCTCTAACTCATAGGAACGGCAGCCTTGATAACCCTGTTTACTATGTCGTTGAATGTGTTGCTCTTACATTGCACTACTGAGTCAAGCTATCAGAAGTCACTGGTATATTCAACTTCCTTGTCACCCAGAAGGACTGACACAGATCCTGTGTCATTTGGGGTGTAATTCCTCAGTGTAGCTGTGCTTCAGTTGATATTCAGAGCTACCTTGTGTGGTGATAGGTGATGCTGTAACCATGCCAGCCTGTCTGGATAACCATGTGTCCTCTGGGCATACTTAGCTGGAGGAATGTTCTGTAATATCGTTAGTTGCCATCTAACATGAATCTATGTACCTCGTGGTCCTTCAACCAGCATATACAGTATGATGTCAGAAACACAGCTCCTCCTCCATTTCTGAGTCCAGTGCTTTCCAGTCACTTGTAGTAGTGTTAGGTAGTTCATCAGTGCTTGCCAGAGCATTTTCCTTATATTACATCCCCCCCCGAGTCTGTTGAGACCCATGCATTGGTGGTGCATGGTGAGACTGGGAGCTTTGAGAGTCAGTGCCAACTGAGACAATCAATTGTCAGGACCAGGAGCAAAACCAGAGAAACAGTAGTAGCAGCAATGTAAAACATGGAAATGGAACATTGAGGAGCAGCTTTAGTGAGACTCACAGAGAGCGTGTGTGTCCATCTCAGCCAACTGTATAAACCATGCACATCAAATGAGCAACCATTAAGAGAGCAGTCAACAGAACTGTGATATGACCACTCTTTTTTCTTTGAACTCCCTCTCAGCTGTCAAGTGGAGTGCAATAAATCCACCTCGGTTTCGCCTCTGTTTCTCTCAGAGAGATGATCAGGTGCTTGGGCAGGCATGGTGAAAGCTCTGAAGGGAAAAAAGCACCGCGCAGCTGGAGAGAGAGTGAGAAAGACATGTCTGAGAGTCTGATAGTTGAAAGAATGATCCAGTATGCCCTTATATACCTTACTCTGGAGGTTTAATGAGGGGGATCCATGACAGTCCCATGCAAAATTATTAAGAAAACTGGATCAACTCCTGATAGTTTTTCAGTTTACTTTTCATTTACT
Organism: Neoceratodus forsteri; assembly: GCA_016271365.2. Taxonomy (NCBI): domain Eukaryota; kingdom Metazoa; phylum Chordata; order Ceratodontiformes; family Ceratodontidae; genus Neoceratodus; species Neoceratodus forsteri. The sequence continues at coordinate 1,753,211,330 of CM057455.1, read as the reverse complement.
GTAACATCCACTGTGCAATGCTGTTGTTGTTTATGGTAAAAGTACCACTTCATCAGAACACTGGTGGATACTGCGTCTTTAGACAACAGCCATGAAACTGTGATGGCACATTCAGTTACTATGTCTCTTATTATAATAGTTCTTATATGACCACAGCCTGTAGATTAAAGAAATGCTTACATGGTGCAGCTGTCTTCCTCACTACCCAAAAGCCAAGTGTCCAGGAAAAGACATCACCTGCCATGCATGCCACAAGGTGGGGAACTGAAAAAGCATATGTAGGTCAAAATCAACAGCACATGAAGTTCAGTAAGTACTAGACACAATATTCAGTATGCCTTCATGGGACTGGTTCAGGCCCAAGGGACGAACAGGTATATGACAGTCCTTATCAAGATGCAGGCAGAGTCCAAGATGGACATAGGTGCAGATGTCACAGCCATACCAGAGTCATTCACCTGCACCTTGTTCACCTCTGTGAGGTACATGTAGGTCTCAATAATGTCCCCTTTTGCTCTCCTCTCATCCTGGGAGTACATGTTGAGTTCCTGCAGGCTTTCCTTGTATGACTTTTCATGCAACCCTCCCATCATTTTGGTTGCCCTCCTTTGTACCACCACCACCCTGTCAATGTCCTTGCAGAAGTGCAGTCTCCAGAACTAGACATAACGGGCCTCACTAGTGAGCAATACAATGGCATGACCACCACCCTCTCCTGCTAGAAATCCCCCTCCCAATATATCCCAGCATCCTACTAGCCTTTCCCACTGCCTTGTCACACTGTCTAGCTACCTTGAGGTCATCAGCCACGATGACCTCAAGGTCTCTTTCAAGCTTGGTGATTGTAAGTACCTCTCCCACCCCTCTTATACACAGCTTCTGGGTTTCCCCACCACAGGTGCATAACCTTGCACTTTCTGGCATTGAAACCCAGCTGCCATACCCTTGATCACTCCTCTAGTTTTGCCAGATTCCTTTGCATTCTCTCCACCGCTTCCTGAGTGTCAAGCCTGGTGCAGATTTTGGTATCATCTTCAAAGAGACGTACTTTACCCTCTCACTCTTCAGCAAAGTCACTTATGAAGACACTGAAGAAGACCCGTTCCCATCACTGAACCTTGTGGCACCCCTGTAGGAATTTTCCAGTCCCCTGATGTCTGCCATTTACCACCACTCTTTGCCACCTATCTTTCAACCAGTTAGATACCCAGCTTACCACATCCTCCCCAACTCTTAGGCTGCTTAGTTTCTTTACTAGCCTCCTATATGGCACATGTTGAAAGCCTTACTGTAGTCAACTTTATTCAGTGGCATAGCAGAACTCAAAGAAGAGTACCACTTTGATTTTTTTATTCTTTGGAACCAGGTAAGGCCCATTAGGCCAATGTGCCTATTTTCATGGGCAACCCAGGAGCTCTAGGGAGGTTAAATGACTTACTCAGAGTCACACAGTATGCACATAGAGGTTATGGGAATCACCCAGGTCAGCTGGATGTACCAAGCTCATTCACAGTTTGTTTCACTTACTTCTAGGCTATTCTGCCATTTAGCTGACAACAGGAGCCATACCATTCACACTGACAGCACCCAGGTGGAAAAAAGTTTCACTGATGCCCAAAATCAAAGAATAACTATCCATAATGGTGAATCTGGCAATAATCCTCAAGGTTGAAGGGCCCAATGATTGATGTGCTGGAATGGAAATAGTCTCAAGTCGAGGTGGCTCTCTATGGATCTGCATAGCCATACAAAGCTGAATGAGTTGGTCAGATATGAGAAATTTATCCGTCCTTTAGCATAGCAGATGCTGGGGATGTACAAGTTTGGCAGATACATCTATCAGAGGCATCAGAGAAACTGGTCACCTTCATTATGCCCTGTGAATGCTACTGTTTTTGAAGGCTGCCCTTTGGCATCTCATGTGTCCCTGAATACTTCCAACACAGAATGTATTGCATCCTGTAAGACTTAGGTGGGGTTGTGTGTCTCATGGACAATATTGTTGTCTTTGGTCACAGAAGAGAAGAGCATGACCAGAGAGTTTATTCATCCCTGAGAAATGTCCAAAGCACAGGGTTCACAGTGAATGCAAAGAACTGTGTGGTGAGGTGGTGTGCTGTGGCCCCAAGGGAAGTCATCTGGGCACAGGTGGTCAGCGTACCCACCTATACAACCACCACCATGCAGATTGGCAGGCCAAGCTTGCTAAACAGGGCAGGAATGTGCCTGCTGGCCCTACTGGGCAACAGGTGGCAGCACAGCCTCCACCTGCACATGGTGTCAAGTGGCGGCGGGCCATGGAGCAAGTGGCTGCTCCACAGCCTGTAGGTGATGGTGGCAACCCTGCATGAATACCTGCCACGCATGCCAATTTGGGCCTGATGTGGAGTAAGTTGGACCGTGTGAACCACTGGATTGACAACATGGAGCAGTGGTTGAAGTCCATGAGATGTGCCAACTCCAAATAATAGGCATGCTTCAACTGCTGCTCTCACACCATAACATTGATCATTAGTTTTTGTTTGTCCTTGCACCCATCACCCTCTCTGTGAAAAAATAGTTCCTGACATTGCCCCAATCCACCCCCCCATCTTCAAATTTTGCCCCCTTGTTCGTGCACATCTCTTCTCTGTAAGATGTTACCCTCTTGTACGTTGTTGATTCCCTTTCGGTATTTGATAGTTTCTATCATGCCCCCCCTCCTTTCCTTGCGGTTATACATATTAAGCTTTAGACTCCACAATATTTGGGAAACCAGTTAACTTGTTGTCACGGTTTAAAATTGGGGCAATACTCATGCCATCAACAACTTCACTGCCACCAACGGGGACAACAGCATCTCCAACCATAATTGAAGCTACTGATTGTGCTGTGAAAAATACAGTCAGAGAAATCCCTTTACTGGCATAAACTATGCACTTGTGCTGCATACTACCACACCTGTGGCCACTCTTGCCACTGGCAGCAGTGCCATGACCAGAAGCATCTTTGCATGCACATCGCTTTGCAGGCATTTTTTGGGATTACACAGAAAATTCACAACAAATTAAGATTTCTGAAATTTGGGGTAGATGGGAAGCCAAAAAACAACTGTAGTTTACAGATGCAGATTGGGCACTAAACAGATGAAACGCACAGGTGCAGCTTGCACACTATAAAGAGATGCAGCCGCACAGGCACAAAAACACCTTAACCAGTGGTCACTCAAATCCAAAACTGGAAAAATAAATTATATCTTTTGTAGGTTGGGGGGTGGGTGCTGCAGTAGCAGTCCACTAGCTAGATAGAAGGAAGCAGTAAAAAATACCACAGATGGATAACCAATTCTGAGTGTGGCGATTACTGTGTGGCACAATAAAATGTGTCTGACTTGGTGGCACACACACACACTCACACACTACAGGTAATGTGCAGAAAATTTAACAGTGCAGTACACTATATCAACAAATCTTTTAAACAGAATGAAAATATGCACTGCACCACATAAAACAGAAAATAATTATTAAAAATTACTTTAAGTATTACTCTGTGTGCATAAATGCACAAATACTAACACACACTACTAGTACAAAACAGAAAGACTGCCTTTCTCATGTGAATCTCACTCCACCACAGATATGCCCCTCCCCCGAAACACACTTCAACAGTATCTGTCAGTCCACAGGCTGAATATTCTAAATTAATATTCAAAATGCACACAAAAACAATCAACACTCGATGATCTAAGCACAGGAGGGTTTCCTACAGTCGATGCACTAAATTTGGAACGAAATAATTGGATCAAAAGTGATTTTTAAAGCTTTTTCGATGGTTTGATTCTCAGAGCTCTGAAAGCAAATTGTCTCCAGCTTTCCACTACACACACTATGCAGAACTGAGGCTGTGCAAGACAATGTAGAGCATATGTGACCTGCCATCCCATGAATCAATGCAAAATTTGCCTCAAATAGCAATAAACAGGTGAAGCAAAGCGAAGTTCATTAAAATCAATGGCACTTTGCGTTAACATTAAAGGGAAGGCTGTAATACAAGGCGAAGTAACATGAAGTCCATTGGAAACAATGCACTTTGCATTCAAATTTATAGGCGGGGAAATTTGCTTCATGTTGTGGAGCACTACATGGATTTGGGGATAATACACGGAGTGCTCCGCATAGTGAAGTGGGAGCACTTCGCCCACCTCTATTTCTGAGCAGACTATGATAAAAAGTAGCTACAGATCTCTTCAGTCTCAAATGTCAGAACTTCCTGTCTGTTGTGGACTACCATTTTGGGTACAATGAAGTTGCTCACCTGAACCAAACTACAGAGAGCCATGTTATGATATGCCTGATACCCATTTTCGCTCACCATGGAGAGCCTGAGACGCTCAGTTTGGACAATTTTCAGCAGTTCAGTTGCCTGAAATTTCATGATTTTAGACTATGGATTTATACTGCTTACAAACAGTCCATGACATCTACAAGGCAAAGAAGAAGCTGAAAAAGCAAATCATCATCAGACTTCTGAAGAACGCTAATGATCCATTCCAAGCTTTATTTGCTTATTATGCTTTATCGCTTGCCAACGGATACAGTCCAGCTGAACTACAGATGGATTAAAAACTGAGAACACCGTTCTCAAACATTAAGTGGTAGTTGTGCTTATACTGACAAGAAGGACTTATACCACAGAGCTCTGGATATACTTTCTCACTTAATTTTTATGTTTGCGTGCACACATGCACAAAGTGAACATATTGTTACTGTAGTGTAGGGGGCTGAGTAAGAGTGTACTGTATAAGCCAATGGATGTAGAAATGTAGAAGGCTTGCCTTTCAAAAGCTAATTCTGAGAAGGCTGATAATGATAGTGTTCAGTTGGTTGATGGACATAAACTTCTTGTAGTTCAAAGGAGAAAGCCCCACCAACCACACTGGTTTTCTGCCCATTAGCTAGCTGGCAGACATAATCAGACTTTGAAGATAAACATCAAACCTCACACTGTGTGTGTGTGTGTTTTTCCTTCTAGTTACAGACAGGAAGGGCCTATTTTGAAAGCATTAAATGGAGTTGGGGGAAAAAAACAGCATGCAGAATGCAAATATAATGGCTTCAAATACAGCATGCCAATAATAAATAGAAAACACCAGCAATAGTCGATTTAAAGTGCATGTTGCTTAAGTTCCCTTTGAAGAGACCCTGATACCAGTTGGATAACTTTGAAAAATGTGAGTGTTAGACGCAATTCAGTTTATCGTCCAAATATTTGTGCAATCCTTTTTTGTTTCATATGGACTTTATCCCCCTGCCCTTCCCCAATTGCCCCCTTCTGCTGTTGAACCCTAGCCCTTCACCCCACCTCCAGGACTTACCCCATCCACTTCTTGCCTCAGTGTGTGAGTGGGTGCCATGGACGGTGGTGGTGTGGTGCCTTTAGGGTTGCAGAAGCATCCTGCAGACAGGGGCTCTTTTCTACCTGATATGCCCCTTAAATCAGAGCTGGCAGTGTGTAGTGGTGTGCACATAGACCATGAAGATGGTGCACACTTTCAATGCCCACCTCCTACTTTCAGTTCTGGTGACCACTGCTGTGCCACCTACCCTCCACTAGGTGGCAACCAAACAGCAGTACACAGTGTTCCCCTCACCTTGAAGAAGGAGGAGGAGATCCATTGATGGATAGTAAATCCTCCTTCCCCTTGCCAGCCCTGATCAATGTTAATACATTCCTGACCCCAAGTCGCTGCTGTGGCAGGAAGTGAGACATCCATTGTCTCGGTCCTCCTTGTTATTGGCCTAGATACAAGTTTACTGTAGCATAGATATTCTTAGACATAGAATCAGAGAAATTGTTGGCAGATAAGGACCGCTAGGCCTATCCAGTCAACCTGTAAGCCCTATTCTTGTATGTGGCCTATGACCCTACCTGGTCAATGGCTTTTCACCCCTTCTTTCCACCTCTAAGGTTCCCTTATGCCCATCCCAGGCATGTTTAAATCCCTCCACTGTCCTCGCTCCCATCAACTCCTGTGGCAGGCTATTCCTTGTGTCTACCACCCTCTCTGTGAAGAAAAACTTCCTCACTTTTCCCCTCAACCTGACACCTTCCAATTTCATATCATGCCCCTTCATTCTTGTACTCCTTCTGTATTGGAAAATGACTCCCCCCTGTACCTTGTTTATGTCCTTAAGGTACTTGAATGTTTCTATCATGTCACCCCTATTCCTTCTCTCCTCCAGTGAGCAGATATTGAGGTCCATTAATCTCTCCTCATATGTTTTCTGGTGTAAGCCCTGTACCATCTTTGTCGCCCTTCTCTGGACCGCCTCCACCCAGTCTATGTCCTTATGATGGTGCGGCCTCCAGAACTGCCCACAGTATTCCAGGTGAAGCCTCACCAGTGTTTTATACAATGGCATCACCACCTCCTGCCTTCTGCTAGTGATACCTCTGCCTATGCAACCCAGCATGCCACTGGCCCTCCCTGCCACCTTTGTACTCTGCTTAGATGCCTTTAGGTCATCTGAAATGATAACCCCCAGGTCCCTTTCTTCCTTGGTGATTGTCAGCAACTCCCCCCATCCTGTAGCTTTCCCCAGGGTTCTCTCATCCCAGGTGCATTATTTTGCATTTCTTTGACTTGAACGTCAGGTACCACACCTCAGACCATTTTTCAAGCTTCCCCAAGTCCCTCCTCATTTTCTCCACCCTGTCTGCTGTATCTACCCTGTTGCAGATCTTGGTGTCATTTTCAAATAGGCAGGCCATTCCCTCCAGCCCATCTGCAATGTCACTAATGAAGACATTAAACAAGACTGGCCCAGGGACTGATCCCAGAGGTACCCCGCTGGTCACCCACCTTTCCCCGGATTGGATCCCATTTACAACCACCCTCTGCCCCTGTCCATTAACCTGTTTCTAACCCAGTTTACCACCTTGTGCCCCATACCCAGACTATTCAACTTGTTAATTAGCCTTTATGGGATGGTGTGAAAGGCCTTGCTGAAATTGAGGTATGTGATGTCCACCCCCCCCACTTACTTCCTTCATCACCCATTCAAAAAAATCTGACACAACCTTCCTGCTGTGAATCCATGCTGTGTTGGATCCTGTGCACTGATTGATTCCAAGTGTGCCACTATTCTTTCTTTAAGCAGTGCCTCCATGATCTACTCACTACTGAGGTGAGACTGACTGGCCTATAGTTTCCTGCATTTTCTCTAATTCCACTTTTGTGTAGAGGGACTACACAAGCCTTACAATCCCCCTTCCCTGTTTTCCTTCTTTCGCTGATGTACCTAAAGAATGTCTTGTCCCCTTTCTTCACTGTCTGCACTATTCTTTCCTCGGTCTGCATCTTAGCACTCCTTACAGGCTTCCCCACGTCCCTTAGATTCATTAGGTATACCTCCCTGTCTTCCTTGCTTTAAGTCTCCTTATCTTTCCTGAAACCTGCCCTTTTGGCCCTTACCTTGTCTGCCACCTCTCTCAAGAACCATAGTGGTTTCCTCCTTCTCTTACCCTTGTTTACCATCTTTTTTTTTGTAGACTTTCTTTTGCTCTGGTCGCCAGCCACTGGGGCCCTACTCAGGCGAGACCCACCTGAGTGGCTCTACCACTCTGCCTGAACCCTCCTGGAGAGAAATCAGGGACAGTGTCCTCTCCAACCAACCCCTGAAGAGGACAGGACCCAGGAGAGTCAACCAGGAAGGGCCGGCAGTGGACGTGTGAGCCACCCCCTCAGGACCACCATCATCCTCCCAGTGGCTGGAGTGTTTCCTCCTTGCTTGTTGCATTGCCTCTGAGGTGTGGACGTGTAATGACATTACCATGCAGAGGGCATGCACCCATCCTCTCTCACAGATGTACTCTGCTGCCTCCCCCAATACAAGTTCCCGCGGAATTTCAGGAAGCGCCCCGTCTCCATCAGCCATAAGGTGTGAATCCCAGGAACTCACCCCAGGAGAGGAGAGCAGTCCTCCAGATGTTCAATCCTTCTCCTCTCCTGCTGATCCCTGGAGCACGAGTCCACTCCCAAACCTGGGTCACCAGCATGGCGTCCAGCGCCTCAACCCTCAGCAACACCACTCCAACCTCTTGTTTATCATCTTGATGCATTGGTTTGTCACCTCATCTATGGCTCCCTTCAGGTGTTTCCACTGCTCCTCAACTCCCCCTCCTATCTCCCTCCTCATCAGGGCCTCTCTGATACACCTCCCCATTTTAGCAAAATCTGCCCTCCCAAAGTCCAGCACCTTTGCCTTAGTGTGACTAGACTGTGTCTCTGTCCCCATGATAAACCACAATATGTGGTGATCACTGGATCCCAGCTGACCTTCCACATGGACGTCAGTGATTCTGTCCCCATTGGTTAGTACTAGGTACAGAATTGCACCGTTTCTGGTGGGATCGATCACCAGCTGTCTGAGGCTTGCCCCCTGTAGGGAATCCAGGATGTCTCGGCTCCAGGTTGAAGCAGCTGCTGAGATAGTCCAATCAACATTTGAGATACTGAAATCATCCTGCAGTAATACCTCACCCTTGGTTGCCATCTCCTGAAATTGATCCACTAAATCCCTATCCATCTCCTCCCCCTGTGCTGGACATCTTTAGATCACACCAGTATGAATTGCTGTGCCATTGCCAGGCTCAATGTTGACCCACAGTGCCTCGGTCCCCCTCTGTCTATCCTGCACCTCTATTGCTTTTATACCTTCTCTTACATACACTGCCCCCCAATTTTTACTCCCCCATCCCTCCTGAATAGAGCATAACCTAGAACATTTGCATCCCAGTCATGATTAGCGGTGTACCAGGCCTCTGTTATTGCTGCTAAGTCCAGGTCTGCCTCTACCATCAAGGCCTCTAGGTCTGGGATTTTATTTCCCAGGCTGCAGGCATTTGTAACCATGGCCTTCCATGCTTTTCTGCCTGTCCCCCCCCTCCAATCTTGTGTTTGCCCTCCTGCTTCTTACCCCCAACCCCTTTTTGCTTTCTATGCTGCCTTCCTACCCCAGTCTTTCCATTTGTAACTGGTACTGGTGTCCCTGTCCGCAACCTACATTCATGTTCCTCATTTCTGGCTACATACATATTTGTATCCTCCATGCTGGCTACATTAATCTGTGGGGGCGGATGGTATGATTTACCATGATCCTTTTTTCCACCCCCCTTGGCTAGTTTAAATGCTTGCCAATTAAGCATTTTAACCGTTCACTAAGAACACCGGTCCTCTTGCTGGAAAGATGCAGACCATTTCCCCCATACAGGTCTGTATCCACCCAGGTAGGTCCCATTTCCCCAATGAAGCCAAAACATTGCTCTCTGCACCAGCTCTCCAGCTAAGCATTGAAGCCCTTGGTGTGGAGAGCCCTAGCTTCCCCCTTGCCGTGGACAGGCAGCACCTCCGAGAAGGTCACGGAGTTTGCTACCTGCCTCAGGCCCCTCCCCAGTTCCCTGAACTCCTTTTGCATTCCTTTCTATCTTTACCTTGTTCCCAGCTACTGCAGGTAATTTGTCCACAGATGAACAATGACATCAAGCTTCCCCCTACTTGCTACTGCCCTAGCAATCCCATGGAACCACTTTCCAGCCCTCTGAGCTGTGCCTCCCAGTAGGCACTTTTCCCTTCCTCCCCTCCTCCTCCTCTCCTGCTGCTCCTAGCACTACTCCCTGAACAATGGCATACCCCATCATGAGTATCTTCCTCTTCCTTTAGAGTCCTCTACCACCTGCCCTTGGGACTCCATTCTGGAGGCCCCACTCATCCTCCCTGGGTGCAACCTTGGGTGACCCTGTGGACCTTCCTATTCCTCAAACACAGCGTAGGAATTCCTTAGTTGCACTGGCTGGGGGATGTGCCTCTGACCCACCTCCCTTACCCTGCCTGAGCCCACTGTAATCCTGCCACTCCCCTTCTGTCTCATAATAGTGAACATCGAATAGCGATCGCTATTATGGTGAGTGTATATTGCTGAAAAGCAAATTGGTGATATACACCTAACGGCGAATCAACACCCGGCAACCTAAAGTGTTTTTGTAGGGGGTTGCTGCACTCGCCCCTCATGGGGATTTCTTCCTGCACCCCCAATTAGGATTCCTAACTCCAGAGGTGCATGTCGGGAGGGACACAAATTCAGCTGGAAAAAAAATGAGAAGCACGGAGCCGAGAAGCGCAAAATTTAGAGCCTCCCATTTCCAAACCCAGTACCTGCTGTGCTGGAGCCAGCCTCTCTCACCACCACACCACACGCTGGCTTAGCGCAGCAGGCACAGTCCTCCTGATAACCTCTCACCTATCCTCACCTTCCCCTTTCCAACTCTTTTTCTGGTCGCCTTCCCCTACTCTCGTGGTAGAAGTAGTTGCTACCCTTGCAGGTAGCCCATCCCAGTAGCACCGAATATGGAGTTGCCATTTTGACAATCACCCATATTCGGTCGCTATTGTCACTGGATACCACTGGGCAACCTTTGAGGTAGTGGATGTGGATATGGTTGTATACGGCCCTGGGAGGTGGGAGCTGAACCTGCAACCCACTGTTTTACAGTTCTGTATTTATTTGTATTTTGTATTTACTTATTTCACCAGGAAAAGGCTCCACTGAGCAAGCTCATCTATAAGGAGGCCCTGGGTAGGACAGCACGCAATGTTTAGAGACAATGTTACAGTTTACTGAGGTATATGAAACATACATCTCTCTCTCTCCTCCTCTCTTTCTCTCTCTCTCTGTCTCTCATCTACCCCTAATCCACACTCTCCCACCTTTCTTTCTCCTACCCTTTCCGATACTCTGCCTTGACAGGCCCCTCTGGGGCAGCTATGCCGTACATTGCTAATTGGGAATCTTCTCCCTCTGTTTAATTTCAGTTGTCTAGGTTACTCAAATGTATTCTTTATCTATTTTCTGTATTACACAGCAGTCTTATGTTTTGTGTTAAGTTTTTGTTATGTCTCTGCTGTTTTACATCCTGACGTGGAACCTTTGTAAAAGAGTGTATACTCAAAGGTTGTTTCTGAATATACAAATAAATAAATAAATAAATACAGCAATATTCACAAAAAGAATAAGTTCACTGAGTTCACATCTCTAGAATTATATACAGAATATAAGGTATACAGAATATGCAAGCAATAACACACGACGAGGTGTGGGTTATTGCCTGATAAGAGCACATCCAGGGGTGTACTAAGGCACGAGGTGCTTGCGCCCTGTTTCTCCTGCCTGACAAGGCCCCCCTGGGCTGATATTTCATTGCCCCATGGTACCCTCTGTCAGATCCAGTCACCTAGCTGTAGCTTAGTGTAACTCTACTGTACTCTACTTACCTTGCCCACAGGCCTCTCTTCTTCTCTTATGATGGCTCTCTTTACTTAATCTCTCCCCATCAGGTGTTCTACGATTCACTGTTAGTTGGTGATCTCCATAGTTATGCCATTCCCTCGATGGCTTTACCTAATTGTAATACAATCCTCGTTAAGTCATTGTAAATGTTGTACTCCTGATGATCTTTGTAAACTGATGTTTTGCCAATTGTTGTTTCTACGTAACTCACTTGACGTGGAACCTATGTAATGAGCTTCCAGCTCAATTAGTGTCTTCCAACCCACACCTCAGAGTGTGTTATTGTGTTTATAAAATGGGCTCATAAATAATTATTCAAAAAAAAAAGAAAAGAACAAAATAATGTTACAAATATAAAAACTGAGGTTTTAATGGATCAAATAGTGAAAAAATTGTCCCTCTTTTAAAATAACTGTTTATTGTCTACAGAGGTTTTCCTATGTAATCCTGATGTAATAAAATAGAAAAATACCATAGTGTATGTAAGCCCCCCTATTAGCGCTATACATTTAACATTTTTCATTGTTTTCTTTTTTTCACATTTCTTAGCCTATCCATGCACCTGATAGACTGTCGACTCCATTTTACTTGTGGGGAGTGTTTCCGACTTCGGGTGTTGTTCTGTTTCGGCTGTCTCTCTCCCCGCACCCCCTCCCAATCAATATATATTTTTTTCTCTTATCTTTGTGTTGTTCCTTTTTCTTTCACTTTGGCTGTTTTGTGTAGTTTTTGACTGCCACTTCCTAAATACTGAGTGTCTTCCTTTTTGGCCACTGTATGAAGCTGTTTCCTTTTTTGCAATTTTGAAACCATACGTAAGGAGCAGTAGCGAGTGGTGTTGTTGAAGATTATGCTTGCTTTTTAACTTAGTTTATTAATTTGTGGTCTGCTGTTTTATGGAGGGTGGTGGGTTCATGCAGAGAAAGATGTATGCTGGGGAAGGAGCTGGTTTCAAGTTAGATTTTAAAGCCATTTTGTTGGCAGCATGCGTGAATGCTCCATGGATCTCTGGCGGCTATTCTAAAAGAATGGCTTTCTCTGATGGAGGCAAAATCGGGTGGTTAATGATAATTTTAAAAGTCACCACAAGGTACGGTTTTTATTTTACAATTTCTTTCTGTGACCTTGGTTGTATTGCAGCAGAATGACGGGGGTGGCGGGGGCTGGACTGATGACCAAGCAAGCTGCACACAGAATTGTTTTTTTTTAAATGTTTCTCTGAGGCATGGATCTCAGCCTGTACTGTGTCCTGCTTGACTGAAGAGGTACCAGTTGGCACAATATGCCCTGATAAGGACACAGCTCAGGGTACCTCTCAGCCAATCAGGAGGCAGAAAATAACTTGAGGTATGTACAAGTAGAGCATCAGCTGACAAAATAACAGTGGGGAACTAGACAATACAATAATAAACTATCAGTGAGAGCAGTAGAGTCTAGCCACATGAGCACATGAGCAGGTTTCAGTGTATAGTTTTTCGATGAGCATTTTAAAGGTGATGGGTCTAACTAGTGTGATAAGTAGTAGAGAAGCTTGCTGCAAGTTCCATATTGTTGGGATGAAACAACTAATTGCACATTTTCCTATCTGCATAGTATGTTTTGGTATATCTAGCAATATGTATTTTTTTTCTGAGGGAGTAGCTGCAGTGTGATATGTGGAATAGGTAAGCAATAAGACACGATGGGGTGTGCATTAGACAGTTCTAATGCACGGCTAGGGGGACGTAGTGAAGCACGAGGCCACAGGCTGAGTGGTCCAGTCCCCTAGCCGTGCATTAAAACTGTCTAATGCACATCCCCGGAGTGTCTTATTGCTCTTATAAAATGGGCCTGTGTATTCTAAATGGGGTTCTTAGTTTTAGCTGTGCATTAGACACTTCTAATGCACGGCTAACAACCAATCAGATTGCTTGAAATCCTTTGTCCATTTTATAATTCAGAGATAGATCCTGGGAGTTCTTTTAGGAATATTTTGTTTGCTCAGATGTACAAATTCAGCCTACTGGGTCAAAATGTTATACGTTTAATAGCGTATGACATTATGGCTAACCCCGAAAGAGTGCTGACCAGGACAGCGTGTGGTGCAATACCGCGTAGACTGCTGTATGTGGTATTGCACCATTCACACACTCCCAGGAAGAGGATAAGTCCTCTGCTGGGAGTGGGTTCTACCAAGCAGCTGCTGTGGCTCACTGGTCTGAACCACAGCAGCAGGAACCCAGGCACTGTGTCTGGGACTGGGTTTGATTCCTGGTCCCAGACATTTTATTGTTTTAAACATTTTGTGCGCTCCCCAAGTTGACCCCCCCCGGAGTTGAGAATCTTTGGTGGGGGGGGGGTCCGGGGGCACAGCCCCCCATAATGGGGGTGTGGGGGGGCAGAGCCCCCCCACAGAAAAAAGACATATGCCTCATGGCAATATTGCGCTGTATTGGCAATGCAATTTTGCCATGCGGCATAATGTCTTGCAACATTATGACCCCAAATTTAGTAGTCTCCTGGTAGGCAATGAGGGCCAGCAAACTGCAGCATACAGAGTACATTGGAGGGTCCCGGGCCCTGATTGAACAACGAACCAGAGTGCTCTGTGGTACAGTATATCTAAGGTATGTGGCTGAACAGTGACAGTAAATTACGTCAGCATAGTCTACAGTTGGAAAGAAAGTGGCCTGTACCAGCTACTTGTGGAAAGCAGCGCCTATGTCTGACTTGTAGGGTTTTTACATAATGCCTCTATATGACTGGTGAAAGAATGTTTGTTGTCAATCCAAACTCCAAGATCTTTGTATTTTTCTACTACTTCAAGAGTGTCACCTAATAAAGTAGTGATGGCAGGGGCAGATGCACATTGAGAAGCGGTATTGTGTGAGGTAGTGAACATGGCCTTTGTTTTGGAGGCACTTAATAGCAACTTAGAATAGAAGGGGTTGAGTTGTAACTTACTGAATGCCAATTGAAAGTCAGAGCTGACAGTGGTGATATTGAGCCTAGAGATATACAAGGCGGTGTCATCTACATAAAGTGTAGTTTGGCATCAGTGATGGTCTCACCTAGGTCATTAATGCAGAACATAAAAAGTAGTGGGCCTAATACAGAGCCCTGGGGGACACCCCTAAGGGGGGGTACAAGTAGAGTAAAGACCTTCTGCTGTTATCTGCTGAACCCATCCAGTTAATTAGTTAGAGAACCACTGCATTGGGCAGCACCTAATCCTATTATTTACAGTTTTTGGATCAATGTGTTGCTTTTACACCGTACCATTCAGCCAGAACTATATTTTGTATAATTCTTTCCACTTTTTCTTTATTACTGAGGGAAGTGACATAAAAACATGATTACTGTTCCTTGGACTTTATTAGCTCTGGCTGGTGTCTACACATGATATCATAATGCCCTGTTTATGACATCAAAATTATCTCCACAGCAACAGATTGGGATGTCATAAACAGAATTGTGATTGCAAGAGTAGACAAAACAGACAGAGCAAATAGGGCAGAGATCCTGTTTCCATGCAAATGAACTTAGTAATAAACAAATAAGGGGGACAATTACAAACAAGCATTTGTCAATGCCGAATGTTGCTTGCTTATACTGTATGTGCTGTTTAGGTATTTGGAAGTGAAAGTACCATGCCTAAGAACTGTCATGCCCCCCCCCCCCAAGATATCCACTGTGTCTTTCTGTTCAGTATTCACAGAAGAGGGAGAGGGGAAAGGGACGCAGCAGTACAGCAGTTGCAAAGGCATGAAGAGGTGGACAACAGTCCATTCACAGGCAGAAGAATCCTGCAGGAGGTGACTAAATCGAAGGTGGACAAAGCAATGAGACCAGATGGCATACACCCAAGGATATTAAAAGAACTGTGAAGGGAGATAGCAGTACCTCTGGCAGCCATGTTCACTGAGTCATTCAACACAGGGGTGGTACCAGAGAATTGGAGTAGGGCATATGTGGTCCCTCTATACAAATCCAGCAGTAGGGAGGAGGCGGAGAACTATAGGCCAGTCAGCCTCACCTCAATAGTGGGGAAGATCATGGAGACATTGCTTAAAGAAAGGATAGTGGGGCATCTAGAAGCCATTGGAGCCCAGGACCATAGGCAACATGGATGCACAGTGGGGAGGTCATGTCAGACAAATCTGGTTGATCTCTTTGAGTCGGTGACAAAGGAACTAAATCCGGGCGGGGCAGTGGACAACGCTAACCTTGATTTAAGCAAAGCCTTTGACACCGTCCCACATAGGAGGCTGATAAACTAGCTGAGTAGGCTGGGCATGGGGGAAAGATTGGTAAAGTGGGTTAGAAACTGGCTAACAGACAGGAGGCAGAGAGTGGTGGTAAATGGGGTGCGGTCTGGGGAGAGGGGGTGACCAGTGGGCTGCCGCAGGAATTGGTCCTGTGGCCAGTCCTGTTCAATGTCTTCATTAGTGACATTGCAGAAGGGCTGAAGGAAAGGTCTGCCTATTTGCAGATGACACCAAGATCTGTAACACAGTGGATACCCCAGAGGGGGTGGAGAAAATGAGGAGGGACTTGGGGAAGCTTGAAAAATGGTCTGAGGACTGGCAACTGAAGTTTCATTGAAAAAAGTGCAAAATTATGCACCTGGGACACTGAAATCCTGGGGAAAGGTACAGGATGGGGGGGGTGAGGGGGGTGAGTTGTTGACAGTCACGAAGAAGGAAAGGGACCTGGGGGTTCTTATTTCAGATGGCTTGAAAATGTCAAAATGGTAAGGCAGCTGGGAGGATCAGTGACATGCTGGGGTGCATAAGCAGAGGTATCACCAGCATAGGAGGGAGGTAGTGGAGTACTCTGTGCCGTTCTGGAGGTCGCACCTTCATAAGGATATTAACAGGCTGGAGATGGTCCAGAGAAGGGCGAATGAGATGGTACAGAGCTTGCAACACAAGACTTATGAGGAGAAATTAAGGGACCTCAATGTGTACTCACTGGAAGAGAGGAGGGAAAGAGGGGATATGATAGAAACATTCAAGTACCTCAAGGGTATAAGTATAACTATTGAGAAGGAGGAGACAGCTGCTATAGACACATGTGCCAGCTTCTGTGTGATATTCTTTTGTTCTTATAAATCTGTAATCTCCAGTATTTTGGTAACCACATGACCACACTGCCTTCTTTAGGCAATGTTATGCTGGTTGATGCCTGGTGTCAGACGGCAGACAGAGGGGTCACCAGATTGTGTTGTCATTTGGAAAACTTCATAGAGTTTTCTTTTACTGGTAAGCATTTTGGAAAGCTGGTGATGGTCTCACAATTTTTATTATGATTTTTAACTCCCTATGTCTGTCCCCTTTGGTCTCCCCATCCCTACACCCCAACAGTCATCAGTGGCCACAGCTGCAGCCTTCTTCTTGCCGAGATGGTGGGTGAGCAGCTACCTTCACAGTCTGGGAAGTCTGACGTCTTTCAGTGCCGCTTATTGGTCATCTTCCAACACAGGCGAGGTGCTGCCAGCCCAAAACTAACTCAGGACAAGCAGGTTTCAAAGTGGGGAAAAAATGGAGTGAGCAAGAATCAAGTACTCATTCAGGTACAACGTCGATTTTAAGATCAGCATACTGGTGTGGACACAACAAATAGAACCCCAGCTCTTTAAGCAGCCTTGTGAAGGGTAAAGGCTTCTCGAAGCACTGGGGTTCTGTTTATTGTACTGTAAGTGGGCTGCATCTAATTCGGTAATTTACTGTACCTTACATCTGGATGTATGGTAGGCCCAACTTTAAATAAACTCTGCACCTGAATGAACACATGATGCCATAGAAACATAGAATTTGTCAGCAGAAAAGGACCGCTCAGCCCACCCAGTCTGCGCAAGTGTTCTCTACCTGCCTGTATATGCTACTGCATGTCTTATTCTGCCTGCATCCATCAGGACCTCCTTGTGAATGAGCTTGCTTAATGGATTTTTCCTGCAATGAACTAGAACCTACTCCACTTCCATAGCACTACTGATCTCCGTTGACCCCCTCCTTCCCCTTTTTCTAATACACATACACCCCTATGTTTATCCCATGCATGCTTCATGCCCCCTACCATTTTAGCTTCCACCAATTCTCCTGGCAGTCTGTTCAAGGCATCTACCACCCTTTCAGTAAAGAAATATTTCTTCACATCTATCCTGAATGCCCCCCCCCCCCAGCTTCATTGTATGTCCCTTGGTTTGGGTGCTCATCCTTATTTGAAGGAAACTCCTCAACTGTACTCTCTTTACCCCTGCGAGGTAATTTGTAGGTCTTGATCATGTCACCTCTCACCCTCCTCTCTTCCAGAGTGTACATGTTGAGATTCTTCAGCCTTTCCTTGTAGGGATTCCTGTGAAAATTCTGAACCATTTTAGTTGCCCTCCTCTGGAAAACCTCCATCTCATGTCCTTTCTGAAGTGTGGACTCTAAAACTAGACACAGTACTCCAGCTGGGGGTATACCAGGGAGTGATACAATGGCAGCACAACATCCCTCCTCCTCCTACTGGAGATGCCACTCCTTATGCACCCCAGAATCCAATTTGCCCTGCCCATAACCTTGTCACACTGTGCTGCCACCTTGAGGTCCTCTGATATAATAACCTTAAGGACTCTTTCATGTCTACTGAGTATCAATACCTCCTCCATGCTATACTCAGCATCGGGGTTCCTATGCCCTAGGTACATGATTTTACATTTGTTGGCAGTGAACCCCAAGTAAGTAAGAAAATGGAATTGATTTGAATGAATTGCAGGCTTTTAAGCAGCTTTTTGGGAAGTGTGTATATGTGTGTGTGTGTGTGGGGAGCTCTGCTACTATAACTATTTGCTTATGATTTGGTATAATGTGTGAACAGGCTAACCCTGCTCCCTTCTCCATGAGCTATTTCAGAGATAAAGAGCTCAAATAGCACCAGGCCAAGCACTGAGCCATGCGGCACCCTGCTTGTCACTGCTCTGGGTGCCGAGAGCTACCCCACCACCACCACCCTCTGCACCCTCCCCTGTAACCAGTTCTCTATCCATTTAGTCAGACCACCTTCTACCCATACCCCTCCTTCTCCTCACTCTTCTCCTCCTTGGCCTGTGTCCCTCCTCCTGGTAGTCCACACCCTGTCTCCTCCTTATTCTTACCAGGTGGTGGTGCCTTCTGTATTACACTCAGACAACTCTGCCCACCCCCTTCCAGGGTTACTACGCCTCCGCCTTTACCTATATCTAGGGCGGTGAGCTCATTAGGCTCCCCTGTTCGGACCTTTCTACCAACCTCAATCTTTTGGCCATCCCCCCCCACTAGTTTAAATCCACCTTAGTAGTGATATACCCCTCTAATCCTGCCTTTTTTTTTTGTACATATTTTCTCCCTGGGCTACGGTCGGCTTGGTCATCCCAACCGACCCCCCCCAGCCCTGGCCCTGACATCAGGCCAACCTGCTGACCTCCATGGATTACCTCCCATGGAGGTGTGGTGAGGAGCTTCCCAGCTCGACCCACCGGAGCAGTATCCGGTTGAGGAAGCGCCATTCGGGGTGGGCAGCGGGGGTCGGAAGCTCATGCTGCCCAACTGTAGCCCATTTTCCACTTTTCTCCCCTTCGTGGAGTGCGGGCGTGCAATGACGCTTAGGCACAGCATGCCAATGTCCACCATACCTCATCCCCTTTACTACACCACTCTTGTAGTGCCCCCAGTCGTCACCAGGGACTGCTACAAAGCAGTGGGTCCCTGGATCCCACCCTGGGCTAGGAGAGCAGTCCTCCGGATGCACAATCCTATCCCTCCCCTGCTGACCCTAGGCAGCCCGGGCTCTCGTCTGAATCCAGGTCACCAGCGTGGAGTGAGGTGTGGTGTCCAGTCCCTCAACCCTCAGCACCAGTGGGCTGACAGTAATGCTGCCTTTTATACTCCCCTCCACTTCCTGCTCCAGTGTACCCTGTCCCCCGTGTACAAGTCACTATTCCCCCCAGACCCTACTCCAGTTAGTCACTAACCCATAATGTTTGGTGTGGCACCAATCCCACAGCCACTTGTTGAACTCCTGAAGCCTACCCTTCCTCCCCATGCTTGCACATGGTACCGGCAGTACCTCCAAGAATGCCACCGAGTCCCCCAACCCCTCACACTGCCTGCCCAACTACTCAAACCTCCCCCTCACTACTTCCACAGTGTCTCCCGCCAAGTCATTTGTACCCACATACAACAGTAAATGAGGTTTCTTTCTCCCCCTCACTGCATGCTTGAGCAGTTGCTGCCCTGCCCCTCCTGCAGTCAACCTGGGGACAGCTTTAACCCAAATACGGCTGTGCCTTTCTCGGTCCCATCTCACCTATTTCAGTATAGAATCTCCCAGGACAAGTACACCCCATCCCTTACCCCTTTCCTCTAATGCCCTTCCACTACCCCAGTATTCATTCTTCCTGCCCTTCACCCCCACCAGCTGCACCCTCTGTGACTTCTGTATCTGTACCCCTACTTCTACCTCACCCCTTTTCTCTGCCTTATTTCTCCCATCCCCCTTGAACCCCTTCCCAGCCTGACTACTTCCTATTGGGCTTCCCATGTCGACCTCCCCTCCCCTGCTGATTTTCAACCCTCTCCTATCCCCGCTGTTGTCAATTTAGAGCCCCCATTCCCTTCTACCTCAATAGTGATGCCCTTCCCATCCTTCCCCCTTCCTGTAGCCTTCTCTCCTTCAGTCACCACCACCACCTCCTTCCTTACTAGCCCCTTTCTACCCTTTCGTCCTCGCTATCTCTTCCCCTACCTGTTGCCATCTCTTTCATGCCCCGCTTGTCCTCCCCCCCTTCAGTATGTTCCTGCTCCCCCTCTCTCTCTCCCACAGCAGAGGTTCAAATTTATTCTCAGTTGATATCCTCCAACATCTCTTCCCCTATCGGTTCCCTCTCCTACTTGTTCCCCTCTGTGCCACCCCTGGTCCCTCCCTACCCACAGCCATCTACTCTCTCCCCTGGTACTCCTCGTGGTCTCTTTCTCCCCCATCAGGAGGCCCCCTCCACTCACCTCGGGCAGCCCCCTCCCTTCTCCTGTCTTTTCTGTTAGTGCTTTTGATACTGGGGTCGGTTTCACTTCCTAGTTGTTCTTCCTCTGTCCCCCTTTGCCATCCCCTATCCCCCCCACAGGAAGCCTACCATACTGATCTGCCCTGCCACTTAGCCCAGTCCAGGATCATGGTGGACCCACACCCTGTACACCCCACCACACTTCCAAAGATGCCCGCCCTATTGACATGTGGCACCTGCCCCATTTTGGCCCCCATCTTATGTTACAGGCTCTTACTCCCAGGTTCTGTACCCTACTACAACTGTTAGGTCCCTATTTACTCAAATTCCTGCCCCCCCCCCAACACTAATCCCCCTACTGACCCCTTGCCAACCGGGTTAATTCAGTCTCAAATCTCATCCATTAGATACTGTATTATTGTAGCAATCCTAAAGCCTCCTTGTCCATTTTTCACCCCTCAGCTACCATACTTTTTGTTCTCAGCTTTCATATAGTTTCACTTAGCCCAGTTAGAAATCCTATTGCACTCCAAGTATTACTCAGCTCAGTTTGAAAAATAAACAGAACAAATAAATATGTATTATTACAGCAATCATAACAGTATAGCTCAGTACTTAGCTCAGTTAGAGAAACAGAACAACTAAATCTGTATTATTACAGCAATCCTAAAAGTATCCAATCATTGCTTTGTCTCCACTCCAGAGACCCTGCTGTAATATAGAACCACAGAGGACACTGGGCAGGAGGGTGGGCAACTCTAAAGTCACGGCAGAGCTCTATTGAGCTTGCTCACTCCCCCTCTCTCACTTGCTCGTTCTATTTCTCCCGACGCTGCAGGTTGCCCTTTTGTACTGGGCTCCTGCTTGCATTGACACCTTTTTCTGCCCACAAAGAAATCCGCAGCAGTCCTGACAAAGCTCCGTTAAGCTCACTCACTCCCCGTCTTTCACTCGCTCATTCTGTTTCTCCTGGAGCTGCAGGCTGCCCTTTTGTACTGGGCTACAGCCTGCACTGGCACCTTTTTCTGCCCACAAAGAAAAGAGTGCAGATGTGCTCCTGGTCCACCGAAGATCATCCCGCAGGACTCCGGAGGTAAGTATGGGGTAAGGGGTGTGTGTGTGGGGAGGCAGGGTGTGCAGAGGGTGGGTGCGGGTTGGGGCTGGGCCACGGACTCAATGAGGGACCATTTCTCGTTTACAGGGTTAAAAAACATTGCAGGACTGTTTTTATTTCAGGGACATTTGTGCCACTTGCCCAGGAGGTTTGGGGCTTTGTACGAGGGATTGGGCACCCGGCAGCAGATACCGGGTGGGAGAGCTGAGGGGATTGGGCACCCCTGGCAGATAAAACATTGGGAGACACTATGCCGATGGGAGTGGGCTCCCCATCAGCAACTTCAATGGGGAAGGGGGGACTGAAGCTAACAGGGACTGGGCACCCCGTCGGCAAATAAAGAGGGGGGCATGATGCCGAGGGGGATTGGGCACCCACTTGGCATACAGCAGAAACTTGGTGGTGGAGACATTATGCCGACAGTGACTGGGTTCCCCATCGGTAAACTGGGTCGGGGCATGCAGTGCTGCCCTGCAATGATGGGTCGCTCCCTCATTGCAGCAGATAACTGACGCTGCAAATTAGCCTGATTGCAGCGCTAAAACATTCAAGGTGGTGGCACACTGGCTGAACTAGTGTCAGCAGCAGAGGGCAACCCCATTGGGGAAAGCGGGCCAAGCCTCAAAAGGCATTGGGGGCACTGGCCACAACAGTGCCGCACCTCCACAACCTACTTCTGCAGCAAGCTGCCGCAACATGTTGCTTGCTCATGCGCGCAATCAACATAAAAATGTGAAATATAATCTAAATTGTGTCTAGATATTATATTTGTCACAATTGTCCTAACAACATCAGGAGCTCTTTACATCCCTGTTACACTGCAAGCAAACATTCAACATTGACAAATGCTGGTTTGTCATTAGATGATTCTTGAAGAGTACTTCTACGCATAACCTATAGCTGTATCTGTTATCTGACTGAACTCCTTGTCTGGGATAAGAAGTCTTAATTGCAAATCGGTAGCAAAATGTTATAATAATGTAGCTAAAGTTACATACGGAATATGGAAAGCAGAAAAAAGGGAACGAAAAACTAAAAGGAAGGGAAAATGGATGAAAAAGACATATGGCCAGCTGTAGCAAATGGACCAATAATGATACAGAAATACTTAGCTCTCCTCTAAGACTTTAACAAAATGCACAGTAGGAAAATTAAACTCATTATTGCCCACCCAGTACAATAGAAACATAGAAACACAGGAATTGTCAGCAGATAAGGACAGCTAGGCCCATCCATTCTGCCCATTGGCCCTATACATGTATAAATCCACTCACCCTAAGTGGTCAGTGGCTTTTCATCACTCCCTTCCCAACCAAGTTTTCCCTGTGCCTGTCCCAGGCATTTTTAACCCCCTCCTCTGTGCTTTCCCCTACCACCTCTTGTGGCAGACTATTCCAAGCGTTCACCACCCTCTCCATGTAGAAAAACTTCCTCACATTACCTCTTAATCTCCCCCCCTTCAATTTCATATTGTGCCCCCTCGTTCTGGTATCTTTTCTACATTGGAAAAACTCTCCCAACTGCACCTTGTTTATGCCCTTGAGGTACTTAAAAGTTTCTATCATGTTGCCCTTTTCTCTCCTCTCCTCCAGTGAGTACATATTGAGGTCTCTTAGTTTCTCCTCATATGTTTTGTGGTGCAAACCACGCACCATCTTTGTCACCCCTTCTCTGGACAGCCTCCACCATGTTTATGTCCTTACACATGTGTGGTCTCCAGTACTGTACACAGTACTCCAGATGAGGCCTTACAATGGCATCACAACTTCCTGCCTCCTACTAGTAATATCTCTGTCTATGTACCCCAGCATGCCACTGGCCCTCCCTGCAGCCTTTGCACACTGCTTTGATACCTTCAGATCATCAGATATGATAACCCTTAGGTCCCTCTCCTCTTTGGTGAGGGTCAGCACCTCCCCCCCACAATCCTGTAGGTCTCTCCAGGGTTCCCCCTACCCAGGTGCATTATCTTGCACTTTTTTGCATTGAACCTCAGTTGCCACTCCTTTGACCATCTTTCAAGCTTCTCCAGGTCCCTCTTCATTTTCTGTACCCCTTCTGGAGTATCCACCCTGTTGCAGATCTTGGTGTCATATGCAGATAGGCAGACCTTTCCTTCCAGCCCCTCTGCAATGTCACTAGTGAAGACATTGAACGGGACTGTCCCAATACTGATCCTTGTGGCACTCTGCTGGTCACCCCTCTTTCCCCAGATTGAATATCATTTACCACCACCCTCTGCCTTCTGTTTGTCAGCCAGTTTCTAACCCACTGTATCACCTTATGCCCCATGCCCAGACTACTCATCTTGTTAACCAGTCTTCTGTGTGAGACAGTATCGAAGGCTTTGCTGAAATTCTGGTAGGTGATGTCTGCAGCCCCTCCCTGATTCACTTCCCTAGTCACCCAGTCAAGAAAATCTCTCAGATTTGTTTGATAAGACTTTCCTGATGTGAATCTATGCTGCCTCAGATCCTGGGCATCAATGGATTCCAGGTGTGCCACTATCCTTTCTTTCAGCAGTGTCTCCATGATCTTCCCCACCACTGAGGTGCGGCTGACTGGACTATAGTTCCCCACTTCCACCCTACTGCCACTTTTGTGCAGTGGGACTACATGCACCCTCTTCCAGTCCTCTGGGACCATGCCTGTGTTGATAGCCCCTTGGCTTTATCCACCTTCAACTTTGTGAGTTCCTCCAGAACTCTGTCCACTGTGAATGAACTGGTGTCCATTTCTCCCCCCCCGATTGCCTCTGCTCCCCAACTGTGATCCTTGACCCTCTCCCTCCTCAGTGAATACTGAACAGAAGTATTTGTTCAGTATTTCTGCCTTGCCTAGATCCCCCTCCTTACACTCTCCCTCCTCTCTTTTGATCCTCACAATCCCTGCCCTGGTTTTTCTTCTATTGCTGAGATACCTATAGAATGTCTTGCCCTCTTTTTTCACAGACTGTGCTAAACCCTCCTCTGTCTGTACCTTGGCTTTCCTAACAGCCTTCCCTGCCTCTCTGAGACATTCAAGGTACATCTCCCTGTCCTACTCCCCTTGGGTCCCTTTATACTTCCTGATATTTGCTCTTTTAGCCCCTACTT
This sequence comes from Neoceratodus forsteri, assembly GCA_016271365.2. NCBI lineage: Eukaryota > Metazoa > Chordata > Ceratodontiformes > Ceratodontidae > Neoceratodus > Neoceratodus forsteri. The sequence continues at coordinate 1,753,186,793 of CM057455.1, read as the reverse complement.
TGTCTCCCACCTCTTTAGAAAACCATAGTGGTTTCTTTCTTCTTTTCCCTTTGGCCACTATCCTGATGCATTGGTTAGTTACCTCCAGAATGGCTCCTTTTAGTCTCCCCTATTGTTCCTCCACCCCCCTCCATTACCTCTACCTTCTCCAGGGCTGCTCTTAAACATCTACCCATTTCATTGAAATCCGCCCTCCTGAAATCTAATACTTTTGCCCTTGTGTGGCTTAATTGAGTCCCTGTCTCCATGTCAAACACACTGTGTCCTGGTCACTGGATCCCAGCTGCCCTTCCACCTGGATTCTTTTGACTCTGTTCCCATTGGTCCATACCAGGTTTAGAATCGATTTGTCCCTGGTTGGCTCGTGTACCAGCTGTCTAAGTCCAGCTCCCTGCAGGGATTCCAGGATGGCTATGCTTCTGGCTAAAGCAGCTGCCTGGGTTGTCCAATCCATGTCTGGCATATTGAAGTCTCCCATCAACAGGATTTTGTCTTTAGCTGCCATGTCGTGAATTTCCTCCACTAGTACCATGTCCACTTCCTCCCTCTGTACCGGAGGTCTGTAGATCACCCCTGTATGTATTGCTGTGCCATTTCCTGGTTCAAGGGTGACCCACATTGCCTCAGCCTCCCCCTGCCTTCCCTGTACTTCTGTAGCCTTTATGCCTTCTCTGACGTACAGGGCCACCCCCTCTCCCTTTTAACCTTACCTGTCCCTTCTGAACAGTGTATAGCCTGGTACATTGACATCCCTGCTGTGAGTAGCAGAATACCATGTCTCTGTTATTGCTGCTATGTCAAGGTCTGCATCCGTCATCCAGGCTTCCAAGTCTGAAACCTTATTTCCCAGACTGAGGGCATTTGTGAACATGACCTTCCATGTTTTACTCCCTGCCTTCCCTCTGTTCTTGTTTTCTCTTCTTTGCCTCATCCCCCACCCTGATATTCATGCTCACGTGCTCTTGCCCCCTCCTTTATCCTCCTTTATAAAAGTTTCCCCTGCCTGCCCCTCACTGCTTACTTGCGTTGTTCCTGTTGTCAATTTGTACTTTTACACATTCTCACGGGGGGGGGGGGTCCTAAACCACCTGGCTCTCCTGGCTCTCCTGGCTCTCCCCCCTTGACAGTTTAAATGCTCTCTGCTGAATCATTCCAACTTCTCATTAAGGATTGATGTCCCCTTTTCAGACAGATGCAGGCCATCCTCCTGATACAAGCTCGCATCTGCCCAGGCTGGGCCCCAGTCCCCTATGAAACTAAATCCTTCCCTTCCACACCAATCCTTCAACCAGGAGTTGAAGGTTTGAATGTGGAGTACCCTGGCCTCCCTCATGCCTTGGACAGGTAGCACCTCCAAGAATGACACAGAATGTGCTACCCTTTTTAGGTCCTCTCCCAGCCTACTGAAATCCTCCTGGACTCTGGCTAACTCTACCCTTCTCCCTGCCAAGTCATTGGTCCCCAGGTGGACAATGACATCCAGCTCCTCCTTCCTGGCTATCACCTTAGCAATCCAATGGATTCGCTTCCCATCCCTCTGTGCAGTGCTTCCTGGTAGGCACTTGACCTCCCTCTCTCCCCTGCTAGCTCTCCCTAATTTCACACCCCGTACAATAGAGTCCCCCACTAGGAGGAGCTTCCCCCTTGTCCGGGGTCCCTTGTCCCCCTTCCCTGGGACTCTGGATTGGAGGTCCCGACCATCTTCCCTGGTCCCAGCTGTGGGTGCCTGTGTGGGGCAGTCCTGTTCCTCCAAAACAGCATAGTAGTTATTAAGCTGAACTGGTTGGGGAATGTGTCTCTGACCCCTTCCCACTCTCCCTGAGTCCACTGTGGTCCAGTCAACATTCTTCCTGGACAATAATATGACAATAGGATATATTTAGGAACATTATCTCTAGGGTTAGCACTGCTTAACTCTACCTTAGAGAAATATTGCAGGGAGAGAAGATGTGGACACTTGACATTCATGGAATCCATTCTGGCCAACCAAGGACCAGTATTCCCATTGGCTAGGCAGTCACTCACATGCCCTAATGGTTGTAGAAAAGGGGCAGTTATGGTGACCCTGATTGTTTCAGTGGCATACATGGGAATACAGTGAAAAAAACATGATAAAAGTAATATAAGCATAGAAAATATAACTTTTGTTTGTGGAACTTAATATAGGTAGACTAATGGCATCAACTGCACTAAATTCATTTTTGCCATGATTTTGTCTGCACGGGTCATAATGTTGTAGACATTGCGCTACGCATAGCTTCATCGCACTGCCAGTACAGTAGCGATTTGCTGCCATGTGACAACTTTTTTTTTCTGTGGGCGCTTCCCCACACCCCGCTGCAAGGGGCTATGACTCCTAGGAACCCCTGCACTAAAGATTTTAACTCCGGGGTTCCAACTTGGGGAGCCTACAAAGACTGAAAAAAAAAATTTCTGGCACTGGGAATCAAACCCGGTCTCAGACGCAGTGCTTGTGTTCCTGCTGCTGTGGCTCTGTCCAGTGAGCCACAGCAGCTACTCAGCAGAACCTACTCCCAGCAGAGATCTTATCCTTTGCCTGGGAGTATGTGAATGGTACAATACCATGTACAGCAGTATACGCGGTATTGTACCATTCACTGTCCTAGACAGCGCTATTGTGGGTTAGCTATAATGTCGTACCCTATTAAGTGTACAACATTATGACCCAGTAGGAGTTTGTCCCTTAAGAGGGAAGGTAGTACATGGACTTCTGGATCTTACATTATTTATAATGGTATAGCAATTCCTAGTCAGAAATGTACGTGTACTCATATGGTGTGTATTTAGATTCATTCTTCTTCTGGGGCCCTCTACATTTATCTGTTGTTGAGTGCTTTTTATTACAGTTATGATTTGTAAATAATTTCAGAAATTATTAAATGTAAAACATGAGTTTTAAGTTTAAATAAATCGATCTTTAATTATTTCTGTTAATTAAACCCTATACATTTGCAGTGCTTATTTCTTAATTCTTGAAGGGGGCTAGAAGACTATCATATGTAGCACAATGTAACCTATGTATAAGGTGCTTCGCTGTAAGGCTACAGTCCCCCAACTCTCAAGTATCTCAAGTCTAATTGTAATTCATTTTTTATATAGCACTTATCTAACTACAAACTTTATGGCTTCCTAAAAACAGTCTTACAGAAAGGCATTGTATTGTGGCATCATTGTTTGCTCTGCTCATTACAGAGCTAAAAAAAGTTACACATTTGAACATTTATGAGCTGTAACAAATCCAGCATACAATGTATTTTACATAGTGTATTTTATACAGTTTGCATGCCAAAATGCTTTACAGAATTAAAGAATGGGAATAGCACAAGATGCATCAGTACTGTAACAACCCCCCCATTGATGACTGCGTGCACAGTCACACTGTAGAAATGCACACCATAAAATAATTCTATCTCAAGGGTAGGTAGGCATTCTTACTAGGTAGATGTTTAATTATAGTTAAATTGTGTATGTTTCTCAGTGTGGTCTGTTCTCCCAGATGTAGGAAGTTAGTGACTTTAATATAGTCTGAGGAGCATTGTATCTGAAATGGAACCATACTGTATAATGCAATCATCGGGCTGCAATGTGATTTGATACGTTCTCCATGCACTTAAACTCTGGTTTCCATGACAAAGACACAGTTGTTCCTCTGCTGACTGAACTTAACAAGCTGCTGGTACGCTCTAGACAGGGTCCCTCATTTCCTATGGGTATCAGGGTAATGTCATGTGAAGGTTCACCTATGCGGGAAGTATTCTTTTTTTTTCCAAAAATGTTTTCGTAACTTAATCTATTTATTAAACTTCTGCTATATAAAAGCTTTATAAATTTACCAACCCTTATCTATTGTGATAATATCATCCTTAAATCATTATACTTTACTATGGAAGATGAGAACATTTGAAGAAAAAAAATACACATCATAGTGAGAAAGAGAAAACCTAACAGGGAATTAAACCCACAGATAACATAACATAACTGGCAGTTGAACCTATAGATAACATAACCTAAATGGTAACTGAACCCACAGGTAACATAACGTTACTGGTAATTGAACCCACAGATAGCATAACCTAGCTGGAAACTGAACATAGAAACATAAAAGTTTACAGACAGAAAAGGACTGACAATTCATGCAGTCTGCCCAGTTCCTAAGTCCCCACTGGTCTAACATTAGCAAGTCTTATGTGGAGCTCCCGTCTTGCATCTCCCCTTGATTTACTCCGTTGTCCCCATTTGCCCCCCCCACCTTGTCACCTTCACCACGAATCATGTGTCCATCCCGCCCTCTCTTAAAACTTGAAAGTATGTTGACATGAACCAGCTCCTCTGGTAGATGGCTAAACTTCTCTCCACTGCCCTTTCTATGAAACAATACTTGATCATGTCCCTTCTAAATTTCCTTCAGAGCAGCTTAGAATCATGGCCCCCTGTGAGTGACCCTTCATTAAGCTTGAAATGTTGTTGGTTATTCACCCTGTGTATTGCCATCAAACATTTGAAGGTTTTGAACATGTCCCCCTCTCTGCCTGTTCACCAGGGACTTGGGAGTACATGGTGAGGTCAGTCAGTCTCTCAACATAGCTGCACCCGTGTTGCACATGAGTTATTTTGGTTGTCATCCTTTGTCTGACTCCAGAGGGACCTTGTAATTTATAGGTTATGGTTCCAGAACTGGACAATGTACTCCAGGTGTGGCCTCACCACAGATCTGTAAAGGGGCAGCATTTCTTCCCCCCCTTTCAACTTGAGAAGACGTAGTCTGTGCATCCGAGCATCCTGTTAGCCTTGCTGTTCACTTGTTACATTGGGCTGAGGCATTAAAACTGCTACTTATTAAAACTTCCAGCTCCACCTGCTCTGAGGAATGCTCTAGCCTTTGGATTGCATCTCCCCAAGTGCATAATCTTGCATTTTCTGGTGTTAAATTTCGGTTTCCAGATCTTGGACTACCCATAGATAACATAACCTAACTGGGAATTTAACCCATAGATAACATATTGTCCTGTAACTTAACTGGGAACTGAACCCAGCCACCCCCCCCCCCATAATAGTGCCCATGTACTCTGCAATTGGAGGTATCAGGCCACCTGGTTAGCTTCAGTTTGCCATGGCCACTTTCTTTCACACAATACATATCCTGTAGCTTGGAACATTTTACATGGCCACAATGTTTTTCTATGGTCAGCCACTGCTAGGCATGTAGTGAGCAGGGAATAACATGACCTAACTGAGAACTGAACTAAACACCCCAGGGATACTAAAAAAAAAGCAATTACACAGATGTAATGCACAGGAAATTTGTGAGTTAGTGTATTTATTGTCCAGGGTAGCTTGACCTCGATTCAGTATATCATTTAGAGAAGAGCCCTGCTTCTATGCAGTTTTATTGGGGAGTGGACTGATGCAGAGGGACAGTAAACGACATGGTCAGGGTCACTAGCCCTCTGCAGACCCCACACTGGTGACCCAGGCACCGCCCAGAAATCTGGACCTATGAACTGGCAGGTCAAGGGACTCCCTGCCACCTTGCCATGGGGGACCCAGGTGTGAAGTCCAGGGAGAGACAGGGTGATGGGACTGGGGGAGGCTGGTCTGTGGGAAGGAAGGCCAGCCAGGGATGAAAGGATGAAAAAGAATGCAAAAATAAATAAATAAAGATAAATAAACAATGCTGAAACTATCAAGTTATTGGTGACTGGGAACAATGTTTGTGTTTAGTTTTTGATTACTTAAATGGGTAAAGTGATAGGAAAGGGAAAGAGGAAATTGTTTAACCAGGAAATGCACACTAAGCCAAAGCTTGTTTCCAGGGACGATCTGGGAGCACAAAGAAGTTAAGTGACTTGTTCAGAGTCACACACTACGCAAGTGGGGACTGTGGGATTCAAGCACAGGTCTCCAGCTCAGTGCCCTTAACCACTGTGCTATACTGCCTCCCACTGCCAGATACTAGCAGTGTAGCCTGGCGGATAGAGTGCAAAACTTATGAATCTGCAGACCCAAGTGTGAATCTCAGAAGCATTATTTATTCACTGGGTTACCTTGTGCAAGTTACACTTCATTTTCTCTTTCTCCCGCTAGCTCTCTCTCCCTCTCTCTCTCTCTCTCTCTCTCTTTACCTTCTTGAGTTTTCCTTAACCTGCATCTTCTCTCTTTGAACCTTTTTGCAATTGCCTAATATCTAACATAAATGTTAATGGCTTTTACAGTGTTTTTGAATGCACTTTGTTAATGAACAATGTTTTGTAAAATTGAATTCCTTTCCTTTATTGTATTGAATAAAGATCTTTTCTAACAGATGACAAATTACAGAAAAATAAATACTACAGTATTTAACAGAAAACAGTGCCTGTGCCTGATTGCAAGTTCAGTAAAAATAAATATAAAGACACACATGTATGAACTCATACAGACATAAAAATAAAAAAATAAATAGTAAAGATATAGGGGCTGGATTTTCAGAATTCTTGACACAGGCACAGTTCCCAGTTCTGGAGTGTGCCTGCATTAAAATAAATACACTAACATGTTTAATTGCTGTTTAAAACATTTTGACACTTTTGCAACAGTGTACCTGTTTTGAAGTGGAAAAGGGGCCTACAAGTCAGTTTTTGATGCATGCATAATTTTCTGGATACACATTGCAACAATTGTTCCAGAACATCAGGTAATGCTTTTTAAGTTATGTGGTCTAACGTTTTGTCAGAAGTTGTACAATTGCTCTAAAATGGTGCCACACATCCCAAACACCCCTTTGAAAATTGTAGCCTTTACAGTTTACTGCATGAGAAATTTTATTTATTTTTTTATTTATTTTGCAAACAGGGTAGTTTCCACTGGGGCTTACATCCATTTTCCATGGATGATCTAAGTCTATTTTCACAATAAAATTACAAACATAGTCCATATAGAGTGCAAATGTAAGTAAAATAGAACATAATGAGCTAAACACATTAGATAATCTACAATGTAATAAACAAGTACATGGAAATTTTACCTTGGGGTAGTCATATCTAATGATCTCAGAGTGGCAGGATAGTGCAACAAGGCAGTAGGCAAAGCTACCCAGATGCTGGGGTGCATAGGGAGAGGGATTTCTAGCAGGAGAAGGGAGGTGGTGTTGCCACTGTATCGCTTGCTGGTGAGACCCCACCTGGAGTACTGTGTCCAGTTCTGGAGGCTGCACCTCTGCAAACACATTGACAGGATGGAGGTGGTCCAGAGGAGGGTAACCAAAATGGTGTGAGGGTTGCACAAGAATCCATACAAGGAGAGGCTGCAGGAACTTGACATTTGCTCCCTGGAGGAAAGAGAGAGGAGACATGATTGAGACCTGTAACTACCTCACAGGGGTAAACAAGTTGCTGGAGGTGAACCTCTTTCAAAGGAGGAGGACCACCAGAATGCAGGGGCAAGTTATGAAGCTTGATGGGGGAAGTTTAAAAGGGATGTGAGGAAATGTTTCTTCACAGAAAGGGTGGTGGACACATGAAACTGCCTGCCAAAAGAGGTGGTGGGGTAGAAGACAGTGGGGAACTTCAAGCAAGTGTGGAATAGGCACATGGGCATAATAGGTAGAGGAAAGGGATGAGGGAAGATCACCTGTGACCAAATTGGGTCCAAGGTGTAATAATAGGCAGGGAAAACAGGGCAGACTGGATGGGACTACCAGTCCTTTTCTGCCGACAAATTCTATGTTTCTATGTTTAATAGCAAATATCTAGATATACCCCTCTTAAAAACCATAAAATCACTTTCACCCTTTATTTAATGAAAATAAGTTTATATAGAGGCTTCACTTCCTGCACAATAATTTTACAAATCATCATTCACACATCAGCATATAGAACAAATTACAGTAATGTATTTATTGCATGTGCACATTGTAGTCATACTGTGAGAATAGTGATTCATTGTATTGAGAGCTGATTAAATAGCAGGTGCAGTAAGATTTTGAAGATATAGTCATGTATCCTCCAAGAAAACAGACAGCTTCTAAATATGCTAACATATTCTACTCCATTTGAGATGATCTGAAATAAGATCCAGTACTTCCTTTCAGGTATCCTGCCATACTCTTAACCGATGAGCAATATGACACTAGTAGCATAGGTTAAAATTTACCTTAAAACAGGAATTGCCATGTTTTACTTGCAAATAAATGTCTCATGATTGTGTTATAGGAACCCCCTAAATTGTACACACCAGCATTCCTTCCGTAACTACAGCAGTTAAGGCACAATTGCAATACTGTACTTTCCTACAGCTCTGCAAATAGAATGCTGGGCCTGCTTAAAATAAGATCTTGAAATCTACACTCAAAACAAAGTTTCCAATTAGATGTAATGATGCCCATGGACACAGGAATCTGGAATATGTCCCTGAATGTAAAACATATACAGTATATGTGAAGGAGTGTTGGTACTGTACATGAAAGGAGTTTAAGAGAAACATAACCCTGAACTTCATCTAGCAACAATCAATGTACTCATTTTCCAATTTTTTTAAAACAAACATTTTTTTTATCTAATTGGCATTTCTTATCATATACAATATTTATGATTCTACATCTTGTAATAATTTGGCTTCAGTGCCTCTTTCTATACCAATGCTTCCCTGTGTTCTGCACATCTTCTTATATGTCTTTTGTATCTTGGGGTATTTTCTTAAGTAATACAATTAATTACCTTTGGAGTAATAAATACCATGCATAGCATCACCTTCTTATTAAACACATTCTTGTGTAGTCTCACAACATGTCAGCTTTTCCATTCGATCAGTCTTGTTCGTTATGCATTCCATATCTTGACAAAATAGAATTTAGATATGTCTGTACTTCAGACAATTTATATTGTGAAAAGGCTCTCATCAGATTTGCTAGTAAATGCCTTATTTCTATTATTACAGCACAGTGTCCCCTCTTTCCTTCACTAGCTCCTTCCAGTATTTTCTGTTTATTGCATACTCCAACATTGCATGGCCAGCTTTCTAGACATCACACTGTTGCCAACATTTCCCAGAATATCTTTTATTATGCTTTCATAATACAGCAGGGGCCAGGTATTCAGACAGTGCCGCACTAACTGGATTAGCACTGCACTAAGTGAAAATGGTGAGGTGACAGTCTGTTAGCATGGCTGCTGCTATACTCAAGCAAGCAATTGGTGCAGTGCTAATTTGTTAGTATGTGAACACTAAACGATGCTGATGCCAAAGAATGCCAGAGTGCTGCAGAGCAGCACAATGGCATATTGAAATAGTTTTTTGGCAGCACTGGCAGGCAGGCAGCGCTGTACTAGGTAACAATGCCAAAAACCTACTTATGCAAACTGCATACAGTGGTGCATGATCATCCTACCATCACCCAATCTCCATTTGAACGTGAATAAAATATTATCCTTTCCCTGGTAGTCTAATGGTCCCCCTCCCACACCTGATCCCCTTAGATATATATTTATTTACACCCCTACTAGTTTAGTGGATCGTCTTCCCTCACCTGATCCCTGTAGGCATACTATATTTAATTATATCCCTGACTGTGTAGTCAGTTCCTGTAGGCATACTATATTTAATTATATCCCTGACTGTGTAGTCAGTTCCTGTAGGCATACTATATTTAATTATATCCCTGACTGTGTAGTCAGTTCCTGTAGGCATACTATATTTAATTATATCCCTGACTGTGTAGTCAGTTCCTGTAGGCATACTATATTTAAAGATATCCCTTGTTGTCTAGTGGCACCCATCTATTTCCTTATCTCTTTAGGGATACTATATTTAATTAAATCCCTGGTAGTCTGTTGTAGCACATTCCCAGTCCTGGTACACATTACCAACTCCATGGCTGGTGACTGTAACAAAACAGACCCATCTTTATCTTTCGGCTTTGTGAACATCCCTTGTCTGTCTCACGCAAGTCTTGTATCTGTGTACAGCTCTGCACAGTGATACAGTACTTGAGTGACATTTATTGTAACATTCAAAGAACTGTTCTGTTTTGAAATGTTGCTTTTTGTGAATCACATAATATAACTTACCTGCCAATTTTCCACTGCACTCCCATGAAAAGGAGTTCTTGCATCTGATTTGGGTTATTCCTGATGTATACAACTTCAAATACATACATACGTACATACATCAATAAATAAATAAAATATGCAACATCATGTATAGTTGTCATTCTGTAAGCATTCTAGTTTAAGTTATTTAAATTTTAGACTAACTTACAGCTTCATATTGGGCAACAGTTGCACAAATGCTTCAGTGTGTACCTCAGTTGCCAAACAGTAGCATAAATCATAATAAAGTGAGATGCATGGTTTAGAACTGAAAGGATACTACAGTAGTCTTGATTGAGTGGTAGTATGGCTCAGTTGGAGGCACTCTAATCTCTGGGCCAAAGGTCATGTGTTCAAGCTCAAGAGTATACCAGACATTAACCTGAACTACAGCATCAGAGGTGTTGTCCTTTAGAAGAAACATGTATGTCTCTGTAACAGCACTTCACCTCTGAATGGGTCATGCAGTCAAGTCCCACAGAGGAGACCTGGGCTAATAATCCATGCTGACATTGCACTTCAGTACTAGAAAGTTACTGAATTGTTAGAAATGATGTCCTTTTGATTAGATACTCAACCAAGGCCCCTTCTGCCTATTTCTGGTGGTGGCCTAAGTAGGAGTTGAGGATAGTACAAAACTTTTTGAAATGGGATCACCCTAAGGTTTAGGCCACAGTGCCCACTCTCACCGATATAAGTTAGTGTCTGAGTTCCCATGGCTGCATGTGAGATCTTAAAAGTGTTCCAGTGGTCTGCGTACAGTCAGTGCACTTAGGTATCAAACACATTTCTTAAGCACTTTAAAATACATTTTATTTATAGTTTAATTTACAGTTTTGGGGCAGGAGGATTGTCTGAGTTGATACCTGCCAACTTGATTCAAGATGTGTCCTGGTTATGTAGGAGCAGGAAAAACAGGGTATGAAGGGGAGAGGGGAGAGGGAATATCATGAAAGGGTTTAAGTGGTGGGTATAAATGTGATGTGTAAGACAAACTAAAAAGAAAGATACAGTATTCAGAAATTCAACACTCAAGCAGCACTACATATTAACAAAGATGTTTGCTCTGATCAGACAGACATTGTACACTATTAAAATGGTGTAGTAGCAGAGGTGAATCAGTTGTATGAAAAGACACTATATACAATTAAACTGTAATCTGTTCTGTTACATCACTGATTTAAAATCAAAACACTCTAGTGGTATTGGGTTCCACCTATACAGGGCGCCGACAGCAGTGCACCTGGTCATTAGGGAATCACATTCTGATATTGCCATCCCCTCTTTATGTGGGGGGGGCTATGCTCCCCATGCCCTCTCTAATATTCTAACTTCAGGGGAGGGAGCGGACCTTGGGGAGGGGGCGGCAAATTCCATAATATGGCATCCTAATGATGGGCGCACTGCCACAGGTGCACAGAAGGCTGGAAGGGTGATGTTGCCTGTGTAAATCAAGGATTCCATGATTCCTTTTGAAAAGTGTGAAGGATAATCTCAGTGACCTAGCTTACATTCCCAGCAACAACACATAGCTATTGCACGTCTCCAACTATGAGTGGGTGATTTTGTTACCACATAATGGAGGCATCATTTGCTTGTGTGCATTGCTAATTTAGTGGACCAAATGGCAGTGCAGATTTATCAACACTGCAACAGACTGTATCGTATGAACATGGATTCATTTTCTTATAATCTACTGCATCATTTCTTTATCTGAAAATAAGCAGAAGCAAAGATTCTTTGAGGCTTTCTGGCACTAGGTAAGGGATTTAAGGGGTACATAGAGCCTTCCACAAGTCCCCCACTGCCCAGAATTCTGTTTTCTGCCTCAGAAGGCAGTCTGGAAGCAATCAGCTGCAGCAGCAGCCTATCTGACTGCAGGACCAGAGACCTGCAAACAATCAGGCAGAACATTAGCTCCCAGCTCAGAGGGGTTCTGTCCTTCACCTAGCATGAACAGTAGTGACATTTTGTGATCTTCTGCTGCAAGGCAAGGGATCAGGAGGATACTCAGAGCCTTCCACAAAGGCTCCATACCACCTAGAATGCTGGGTTTGGCCACAGAAGGCAGTCTGGAAACAAACAGATCCCAGCAGTCAGTCAAGCTACAGTAGGGTTACCACCTGTCCCTACTTTCGCAGGACAGGTCTGATTTGGGCAGCTGTGTCCTCTGAAAAAACATGAAAGATACTAAAGGTCCTGACATTATAGTACAAAATAATATTTTCAGACCTTCTTCTAAATGTGGCAAAATCTATAGTGCCTTAACTAAAATACCTTAAAATGATTAGAAACACCAGGGAACATCTAAAAAACTGCAACACTTAGTCTTAATTCTGATTATTTAGAGAAAAAAATCTGGTTGTGTTGGTTGAGGTTACATATTGTCCTACGAAAAATCATGTTTCAGTAAGAAATGTCCCGCTTTGGGGTTCTTAAAAGGTGGTAACCCTAAGCTACAGTGACATCAGCAACCAGTACACCAGGGTCCTTGTCCCTCACTCAGCATTGCAGCAGTGACATTTGCAGCTTCCAGCCACCAGACCAGGGGGCAACATTTTCTTCCCCAGATGGCAGTCTGGGAGCAAGAGGCAGGACATCAGCTCTCTTTAACGCTGAACTCTTTTGAAGCAGTCCCCAGTGTAATGGCCTACAGCATGAGGGACACAGCAGGAGGGTATAAAAAATTGGAGTCAGCTTGGAGTCAGAAGTCTACAAGCCATGCTGCACTAGTTCCCCTCCTGCACCCCTTCACCATTTGACTACAACTACTAGGACACTGAAAGCTAACTTGGCAACCCCCTCCCCACTCCATCTTATGGCTAGCCACTGCTGTATTGCTACAGTTGCTCATTTTAGTTTAAGTCATCTTTCATTACTCTTAGCTGAGTTGCTTAGATATTCAGTACCTTTAGTACTGCTGATTTGTTGTTCTTGTTTAGTGCACTTTGTCATTAGTCCTACAGTACCCTACCAGCCTATAGTGCATATTTTTGGCAAAAAACTTGATTAATGCATCAGTTAGGGTTTCAGGGACAAAAGTTTGGAAATGTGCTGCTAGGGTTTCCAACCCTAACACCACACCTCCACCGTGCAGGCAGCAACTGTCGTGGGAGGTGTGTCTTGGGGTCGTCAGCTCTAATGCTCACTCCATTCCATGTATAAGTAAGCTGAGATGGTTACAGTATAGGAGAATGGGGTGACCATTAGGGTCGACAAACCCAAGGCATCCCGTCCACGCCTGTTGCTTCCTGCATAGTGGGGTGGGGTGTTAGGGTTGGAAACCCTAATAGCACATTTACAAACTTTTGTTGTTGGAACCCTAACTGATGCATTAACAAAGTTTTTTGCCAAGCATTTCCTTTCTTTTTGAGATAGTGTAATTATAGCCTTATTTGCTTGTGGAAGCGCAGGTCCCTTGGGGCCCTGTGCTCCCATCTATCTATAGTTTTTGAAACAGAGTAATCATATCCCTATTTGCATGTGGGAGTGCAGGGCCCATGTGTAGCTGTGGAAGGGTCATGCACTTCCAGTTATAGGGCAATAGTGATTAAATTGTCAGCATAGCTATCTTATTACCCCAGCTCATGTACCCAGTACAGAACATTTTAAAATCCCCACCAAAATGTAATTCTGCATAACTGCAACGTCATTCCATGCCACAGATGCAAAAACACATTTTAGCCAGGATTTGAAAAATGACAGCTGTGATATACATGAGGCAGGGTAATAAGAAGGCTATGCTGAAAATATGGGGTCAAATTATTTAACATTTCCAATGTTACGAGTGTGCATAGCAAAATTGCAAAGAATGGGCATAACTTTGCCATTTTTAATAATTTTGACCCCACATTTTCAACATAGTCTTCTTATGACCCAACCTCATGAACAAGGTCAGTAAAAATTGTCAAATCCCACTCAAAAGGTGGGTTTGCCAATTGATCGAGAAATCACTTTTGAGCAGGAGTTGCGTAATGACGGCCATATCGTTCATATGGTGAGGTCCCCAAAAGGCCATGTTTAAATTTGGTGTAAAAATTTGCCAAAATGGCCTGGTTATGCATAAAAGTTGAAACCCCCACTGAAAAACATTGAACTGCATTTACCTTAGTTTCTCATATTACAGTCACTGCTTCCAGCAGCAAGATGTGTCTTCAATCGAGGGAGTGGATCCTGAACCTAGGGCCTGTTCAGGTGAGTGAGGGTGTGTGGGGCTGTACTTGGGTGCTGTGGGCTGGTGGGTGCTGAATGGGAGGTGGGGGTGTCTGATCATCGATGGACTGTTTTCTTATTTTTTGAGTAAAAAACCCCATTGGGGGCCATTTTCTTTTTCAGCCAGTAAAGGCAGCAGTGGGTGGGAGGGGGTCATTATACACCAGGAAAAAGAAACCAAATGGGGGCATTATTAGAGGGTGGGGTGACACACCACACCAGGAAAAAGTAAAGTAAATGGGAGGGCATAAATCTGAGGGTGGGGGTACCATTAGACACCAGGGAAAACAATGAAAGTAAAGGGGGGCATATATTAGAGGGTGGAGGCTGCCACTAGACACCAGGAAAAAAAAATAAAGGGGGGCATAAATCAGAAGGTGGGGGTGTCACTAGACCCCAGGGAAACATAATCAAAATGGAGACAATACTCAGAAGATGGGGGGTGTTACTAGACACAACGGAAACACTATATTCAAAGGAGAATAGCAATCAGAGGGTAGGAGTGCCACTAGACACCAGAGAAAGGATTGTGCAATCATGAAAAAGGATCCTTTTTCATGACTCGTGGTACAAAAAAGAACCTTTTTTCATATTACGAGCCATGAAAAAGGATTTATGTGAAAAAAAATGTTGAAAGCCATTTGCCACCACTTAACTGCAGAATCGAACAGTGGGGTCCCCATAAGCAGGCTACATGTCTCAGCTTCAAATTAAGGCATCATTTTCTTGAGTTGTTACATTTTGTTTCCCTTGCTAACTGTAATACAAAATAGCAGTCACACGAAAAAGGATTTCCCAATCACAAAAAAGGATTACCCATTTGCGGCAAAGGATTACCTATTTGTGATAAAGGATCCTTTTTTGCATGGGACATCTAACTGCTCCCATTGAAAATAATGGGAAACTTTAAAATTGAGTAACTTTTGAACAGATTAATATTTTTTCACCAAATCTTCAAAAGTCACATCTGTGACCCAAGGCCTGTTTACCCTGAAAATTTCAGACCACAATTCCACATCATTTCTGTGCAGCAGCATGACAAATAATTTGACAAAACATGGTAATTTCCATATTTTGTGACACACTGTATGTCCGTACCCACACATTTGACTGTGGCAAAATTTGCAACATTAAGAGCCTTGATCCCTGATGGCATATGCAAAATTTCATGCAAATTGGTTGAACAGTTGCAAAGTTATTAAAGTGAAACATTTTGAGTTTAACATAGAAGTGACCATTATACCCTAACTATAGGGGTGCGATGGCACCCCCTATAATTACAGGTTTTATAATCTCCTTCGATCAGACGTTTGCCAGTCCCACTGTTCTCCTGGAGCTAAGCACAATCCTTAGTTCCTGTACTTAGCCTCGGGAGGGCAACAGGACCAGCAAACAAAAGATCAGTGCTTATATATGTTCTAATATGCATGTCAGGCTGTTCAATCTCCTACTGCTGCAGTCCTGCTCTGATGTTAGCTACATGGGATTCTGGGATTTGTAGTTACAGAAAATGTCAGCCTGCAAGTATACAAAATGTGTCTGATGCACTCAACTATAACTAACTACAATCAAGTATATCACAGTAAACAGTAAGCTAAACAAAAAAAATTGCATGCAGATTGTAAATTGGGACCAGCCCCACACTTGGGTGTGGAGCTCTTGCTATTGATTGTTCCCCTTTAAGTTTAGTGTTGTTTTGTATAACTTGCACACAGTTTCAGTCATGTCTTGGTTTGCTCAGATTTGCTGCATGTTTTGCCCTGTTCTAGACTGACTACCAGTAACTGCCTCTTCTCTCTCCCTGTGATCACATCTGTCCATTGGTCAGCCACTCTCTCTAAGCACCATCCCTTCTATTTCCCTCCTTATATGCCCCTTATCTTAGCCTTCACACTAAATTCCCACCTTTTATGGCTAGTTGTACCTGTAATCCGCCCCCTTCCCACTTCACAATCTGTATGCCCTCTTTTACCTTTATACAGCACTCTCTTACCCTGCTCTACCCTCTTGGATTTCAGTGTCCTTTACCCCTTTACATCCCATCTTTTTTCTTCCCTATCCCCCTCCCTTTCTTTTTCTCTGGCATCTTTGTTTACTTCCCTCCACCTACTGAACCTAACACCAGGCCTGCTTACCTACTATAGCTACTCTTTTCTTTCTCCCCTTTTGCCCCTGTTCTTTCCCTGATCCACTTATCCTGTAATATTATTCTCCTGCTCATCCCCTAGTCTCTTCCTCCTGGTTCTCCTCCCCACCTTACTTGTAATCATTACTAGCAACAACCTCCCCTCCTCTGATCTTAACCTAGTATCTCTTTGAAAATATGTTTCCTGCTGTCCTCCACCCATACTCACTCCTCTTCCTCCCTCCCTCCCACACTGCTGCAGGGCAACACATTCCATAAAGCTCATCCTCATCCTTTTGTTTCTGCTTTCAGCAAATGTTATGTTTAGCTCTGGTCCTCCCTTCCCCTCTGCCCTCCACAAGGGTCTGAGTGTTGTTCATATCAGCACTTGGAGCTTACTCCTTAAGCTGGAAAAGCTTAGACTGTAGACTGTGCTGCATCAGCCCTAAATTCTAGTGAACTCTGAGTGATGACTTTCTGCTAGGCTTGATGATGTAGATTTCTCCATGTACAGTCATGCTGTCCACAGATAGGACAACAGTAAGTGAGGGGGAAGTATAGCTCTGGATGTTCATTTCTTTCCCAATCATAATGTCATATATTGGTCCACAATTCCTTCCTCACACAAACTCCTGTGTAAGCTCTATTTTTCTTTCTTCCTCTGAGTTTTAATCAGTGGTGTCTACTGCCACTCTGGTACCAGCCCACAACTCCCTCATTGATCTGCTGTTCTCACTACCCTCTCCTCTGCAAGTGAGCTCCTGGTTCATGGGTCCACAACATCAACTGGCTGCCACACTCTTCAAAGAAACTAGCTAGCAACTTCAGGACCTTCATCCCACTCATCTTATCTCTGAGCCTACCCTCCTCAACCCCAACTCCTCAAATCATTCCTACATGGACTGTGCACTGTCTTTTCATCTGCATTTCTTAATTAGAGCTGCATCCTCCTGAATATCAGCAGCTGCCCCCCAGATTGTCTGCTACCTGGAAATACAACCACATATAAGCCTCCAAAGTAATGTGAGGATGTCTGTTCATGTCACTTAATCTGGCTACCCTCTTGGATGACATTCAGACCACTGACTGGTCTCCCATCTCTGAGTCAACTGACATCACTGCAGTCCTCTTCTTCCACGTCAAATTCATATCCATCTGGGACAATCATGTCCCTCTCTAGAGGCCACTTGTGTGTGGTTTACAATTTCCCGGGATCTCTTCAGACCAAATTACTTCCTTAAATGCTAAGGACTCTACATGATATCAGCATAAGGCTTCTGTTTCCCACACTGAGGTACAAACAGCTCAGAAATACCAGGCACCAAGGTTATCAGGGCAGTTAAGGCTAATTATTTCTTGATCTATCTCCAGAATGACATTCTTGTATTTCCGGCTAAAATTCTAGAAGGTCATCCACTCTGATTTTGACCCCCAGCTTACCAACCCAGTCCTCAAACTACAGTAGCAGGCTCTCCCTTCTTCGACCTGTTTCAGGTTACTTCTACCTCTAATCAGTTTTGTGCTTTCTCCTTACTCCCTCCCCTCTTCTCATGATCATTTTTACCTTATTCCTCCACCGTCTTTCCCACTCCCCCTTCCCTCAAATTCTCCTTCTGTCCTATCTCTTAATTCCTCCAAGGGCATTGTCCTGACAGCCTTGACCCTGCATTTCTTCATGTCTCCCTCCTACTATAGTTGCTCCTGTCTCCTCCCTCTGAAACATTTCCTTCTGCCTTTTTCAGGATCATGGAGCTTGGAGCATGCCAGTCTTCCCTCTGCAAAAAGGGGGTGACCCCATCTTCCCTGGAACCTATTGCCCTGTTTCCCTCTCTTCCACTCTTACAGAAGTGCATGCCAACTGTGTCAGTTGCAATTTCTTCTCCTTTCCTGACTTCTCTTTTCTCTTCTCCTTCTAGTCTGGCATTCACAAACCCCTCTCCACCATCTCATCCTTCCTATGCGTAATTGATTAAATCCTGAAAGGGATGAATTGGGGCGGTTCACTGTTGAAAGTGACAATATTTACCATTCTGTCCTAATTGACAAACTCACAAGGGTGGGTCTATCTAACCTGATATTCAGTTGGTTCCACTTTTATCTGTCTGACAGGTACCAATCAAGACAAGTTGGTAATGCCTTTCCACCTTCCAGTCTCCTCAGGTGTCCCCCAGAGCTCCAGCCAAGGGTCCTATCCTATTCTCCATCTTCCTAAATCACCTCCTCTCAATTTGTGTCTTCTTGAATATTCATGTTTATGCAGATGACACTGAATAGATTGCCACAGGAGCATCAGTCCCTGAACTGACAATGACTCTTCAATGTGAACTAAGATCGCATCCAATATTGGTTTCATACAAATCTCTCACTTAATGCCAAGAAAACTGTCACTATGACCTTTGGCACCATGCAGAAAGTTGTCAGGTCCAATAAACATTTGCCATCATGACTCTGATTGTTTCCCCCCTTTCAGAAGTCCTCCATTTAAAGTACCTCGGTGTGTGTCTGGCTCAACCTTTGATTTGGCTCCCACATAGATTCCATTCACAGAAAACTTCTCCTCAAACTTGGTACATTGTAATGTGATAACACTTCCTCCAACTCATGGTGTGTTGAGTAATTATCCTTAAAAAAATCTTCCCTGGGTTTGGAAATAATAATAATAATAAAACTTTATAATGCGCCTTACAAAACTTTCAAAGTACTGTACATCACAAAGTGTAGTGAGAAAGAAATAATGAGAACTACTGGGAATTGAACCCAGACCTCCAGAATAATTGTCAAAGTACTGTACATGCACTCATTACAGCACAATATAGGGTAAAACAGGGTAAGCAGTCAGACAGCAACATAGGCTGAATGATACAAAAAGGTTTTCTGCTTGCTTTTGAAAGATGTGGATGTGGTGTTGCTCCTAAAATCATATTTGCTAGATTGGGACCCCTTTTCCACTCTTTCTGCCACTTTGTTATTAACTTTCCTTCCTGCATGCATCAGTGCTCACTCTACTCCAACCTCTCCTTCCACTCACCAGATACCTGGTGCATTTCCCCACTGTGTTTCTTTTCTCTCAAAATGTTGGTTGAGCTCCCCCCACCGCTACCTCTCCTGTCTCCTCTCCTCATCTCTTCCTTCCTCTAATTCCCTTGGTTCCCCTAACTTCCACTCTGTCTCTGTCTCCTGTAGTAAAACCTGTGCTGGAAATTCAGCCTTCTTCCACCTCCCCCTCTTTTGGCACAATCTTCCACATGTCTTTTGCTCCTCCTTTTCCTCCCTAACTTTATAAGCTATCCTTCTTGACGTCTCCACCAACACTTACTCCTGTGATTAGTCTCAACTCTCTGTCCTCTCTTGCTCCAGTTCCAGTTGTTATTCTGTCCCCTTTGTTTTCCTTTAGATCCTTGTTTTGTTCTCTTATTTATTCATTTATTTTGTTTTTGGTTACTAGATAAGTACTCTAGGTAATAAATCCCTATTTTAAGACACAACCTGAATTTTACAAAATGCACACTTGTAAGTACAAATGGAATAAATAGAATATAGTATATATTAGATCCATTACAAAGCAAGTAGACATGAATGCAAACAAACTAGAACAAGATAAGGCAACTACAGAGCAAATTCAAGAGCAACATAAAGTAGAAGTAAGCAAAACCAGTCAAGCTTTGGTAGTACATACTGTACGTAGAGCTGATCTAAAGTTTAGGTAGGAACCCAAACACCTAATTTCAGTTGTCAACCAATTCCAGAGACCAGGTGCAGAACAGGAGAAAAGCTAACTGGCCTATCTTGATGAAGCACATGTGTTCATGTAGTTTGAGATTACCATTGGACTGCAGGTTATAAGCATTGGAGGGCTGTTGTACCATTGAGGTGATTGTGGGGAAAAATAAACTGTAAATAGTACAATGGAATCAGCTGGGGGAAGGAAGAACAGTGAGGCTGGAGGAACCAGGGTATACCAAAGACATAGTGCTGCCTGGATGTCAACATATGTTTGACTACAAACTTAGGTGAGCCATAGAAGCAGTTCAGAGAGTAGAAAAAGTGTATGGAAACCAGCTGGGGGGGGAGCAGGTGGAGCCAGGGTACTTTCAGCAGGGACATGGTGGAAGGCTGAGTGACTGTGAGAAACAGGTGGAGAAAGGGTATAACCAGTAAAGACAGTGAGGGTATTACCAGTAGAGACAGTGAGGCCTGAGCTAGTGAGAAATTTGTCTCAGGACAAGGCGAGCCCAAGTAGCAGCACTGTCAGTGCATGGAGTATAGGGACCAATTGGGGGAGTGGATGTAATAAGTGCATATAGGTAGGGGGCAAACAAATAAGTGCTGGTAGTGTGGGGAAGAAGGAGGAAGGGGGGAGGAAAAAGGAGGTTAGAAAGGTTAGGAAGGGGGGACAGAGGAGTCAGGACCAGAGCTTTATCCCTCCAGGATGTTGATAATCCTGCCAGGGAAAGAACTGGTAGAAGGCAATGGGATAGGGAGGAAAAGTGATGAGGGGCAGGGAAAACAGACAGAGGAGCTGGGGGATGGAAGTTAAACAGAGTAACAGGGGAAAGGAAGGAGGAGGCATGCATAACAGTTGCCCACACCTGGATGAGGAGAACCCAACAAAAGGGGGCAAAGCCAGACAGTAGCACAATGATAGAGGATAACGGGGTTGGGGGCAGGAATAGGACAGAGTTATAGGTGAAAAGGAAGGAAGTGGAGGTAGAAGTACTCCATGAGGGAACTGAAACTCTGCAAGTGGATAGAATCAGTCAAGGGCATTTGAGATAAGAGGTTGAAGGGGGGCAGGTGAAGAACAAAGGTAGAGAAATATGGTGGTAGGTGGGAGGGGGGATGTGGTACCATGCTGGGGAGCAGGTACAAGGAAGAAGTTATGGGGGATCAAAACAGGAGCAGCTAGGGGAGAGATGGTTATGTAAGGCAGAGGTTAAGGAGTAAGTGAAGGAGGAGGAGTGCCATACTTGGGGAAGAAGAGAGTTCAAGAGTTTTGGGAAATGGTGAGCGAAGCCTGTCTGGCCAATAAGTGTAGATTGGCGGGGGACTAGCAAGGTGTGAGTGTCAACGGATTTGAGGGAGTGAGAAGGAGGGGGAGGTGAAGAGAGGGAGCTAGAGAGGTAGGGGGGGAGTTCCCCATGCCAAAATTTAGATGTGAGTTGGGCACAGTGAATGAGACATCTGTTTGAGAGTGCAGCCAGGGACCGTGCATGGTAGAGGTTGCAGTGGTGTGTTCGGGAGGGGGCATTGAGAGTGAAGCAGCAGAATGAGTTAAAGAGAGTGTCCAATCTGGTCAAGGAGGATTTGGGAGAGGTACCATAGACTACATCACAGTAGTCAAAGATGGGGAAGATCATCTTCTGGACCAGTTCACGCTGTGCCATTGGAGGGATGCAACTGCGGTTCCCGAATAAGGCACCAAGCTTGGGGCACAGTTTTATCAAGATGGTGTCAATGTGGCCAGAGAAGTTGAGGTACTGGTCTAGCTAGACCCCAAGGTATCTGAACGAGGTGGTGTCTTCAAGGATTTTCCCATCCAGGGTATGGAAGAGGGTAGGGGATGTAGCCTAGGGAGTCTCTGCCTAGTGACAAAGGTCATGGAGACAGTCTTCTTAGCATTCAGGAATAATTGTTATGAGGCAAACCAAAGCTGAACCTGGTGGAAGTCGTGCTGTAATGTGGTTGCTACATCTACTGAGCATTTGCCAGAGGTGAACAAGATGGTATCGTCTGCGTACATGTGGATGGAGGAGGAGGGGAAACAGACTGGGGGAAAATCATCGAGGAAAATGGGACCAAGCACTCAGGGCTCAGTAACCCCTCCTGTAGTGATGGGGGGGGAGATCATATCATGGATCTTGACTGATTGTGTTCTGCCTGTGAGGTAGGCTCTGAACCAGTTTGTTGTGGGTGGAGACAGCCCAACTGAATTAAGAGAGTCAAGGAGCAGGGCATGGGAGACTGTGTTGAAAGCCTTGGCAAGGTTGACAAAGATGGCAGAGGTGATGCAGCCATTGTCCATCCCAGAGAGGATAGAGTCCATGAGCCTGAGAAGGGAAGTGGTGGCGGAGTGGTTCTTCTGAAAACCAGATTGCTACGGGGTGAAAAAGGAGGAGTCAGAGAGGAAGGAGGTAAGTTGTGAGAGGACCAGGTGCTCTTGGAGCTTAGCGAGGGTGGGTAGGAGAGAAATTGGGCGATAGTTGGCAGGGCTGGAGGAGTCACTACTCTGCATTTTTCCAGGATGAAGGGACTGATGAGGATGAGAATGATAGGTTTAGGATTAAGGAGAGGGGATAGGCAATTGCTGGTGCAGAGAGAAAAAGAAGTTTTGAATCCAGGTCATCATGTGAGGAGCCTTTAGAAGGGTTGATAGAGAGGAGAGTGGTAAGCGCTTCATCAGGAGAGATGGATGAGAAGAAGAAGAAGAAAGGGTGGGCACTGGGGAGTTGAGTGCTGGGAGAGGGTGGAGAAGGAGAGGTGATGTTTGAAGGGAGAGACTTTAGTAGTTCCGAGGTGCATGAGGTGTAGTAGGTATTAAATTCCTTGGCCACTAAGCTTGGTTCAGATACTAACGAGTTATTTATTTTAAGCACTGGGGGGTGGCGGGTGCAAAGGGGGGGGAGAGGGCATGGACCACTTTCCAGAAATTGGAGGGAGTGTTGATATTTTTATGGAAAGCAGATTTAAAGTATTCAGACTTACTTAGTCTGGTAGCTTTGGTACAGGTATTTCTTAGCAAGCAATACTTTGTATAATCGGTTTGTAGCTGGGTGGCCTTGTGTTTTCTCCATGCTTTGTCTCTCTCCCTGAGGCAGGACAATAGTTCAGGGGTGATCCATGAATGATGGTTTCCTCATATTCTGGATCTTTTGTAAGGGGCAAATGAGTTCCAAGAAGCTACAAATTTGTCTTTAAAGTAGTTGAGGGCTTGGTCAACTTGGGAGGCTGAGGCTAGCAGGGCCCAGTCATATAATACAAGATCATGGAGAAGGGGATTAAGGTCTAGGGAGTTGAAGGAAAGGAACATCAGGATTTTATGTGGTGCCTTGGGTCTGTGAACTTTCCTAAGAAGATAGGGTGATGATCACTGAGTGCATCTGGTAGGATGCCTGGTTTAATGACACGATGAGGATGTTACAGTGATGTTACAGTGATGTTACGATTGTTACAGTGAATGTTGGACTTAATTAGATTGCTGATATAAAGAGAGAATAGTAGGTGGGTCAGAATGGTACCTTGTGTGAGTCCAAGAGATATTATGCTAAACCAGACACAGAATTTTGTAGTTTAATCTGCTGACAAGGACCATGTGAGTAATTTGAAAACCAACCCACATTAGTGTTAGAGACATCCAGGGCAGAGAGATTATCTAGTTGTCCCTACTGGGTGCCCATGCCTTCCCTTTGTTACCTTTGTGCAGTTTGCAGCACCCCATTGCACTAAATTTACTCATTTGATAATATAGTTGTGCTCACCTCTTTTCCAGAGTATTGGTAGTTGTCATAGTATTTTGGTTTCACGCTATTTTTGTACTTGTACATATCTCCCTAGTTTACTGTACCTTATTATTTAATTTATTTTGCACTGTAGCTATAATGCTTTTTTCATGTTCAACATTTTCTTTTTTCTGCAGTGTTTTTAATTTCTATGTCTGCTGTTATGTACTTCCGTCATATCCCCCTACTAGGCCACCCCTGAAAATAAGCTATGTCTCACTTTGTAAATACATACCTAAATAAATAAATAAATAAAAGATAATCAGCCTTGTGACTTCCATGGATGTTGTGCACTGTTGTCCCTTTAGATCGTTTTAGTTTGCCTATAGTGATGGGGTGGTGAAGGTTTCTCCAGTTGAAGAGTTTACAATGTGTAGCTATATAGTTCTCATAAACTAAACTGGAATTTAATCAGTACTTTGATGACAAAATGTTTTGAAAATGTATCTATTATCATTTAGGAGGAAGATTTTGGATAAAACATGCCTCTGTTTAATTTCTATGAAGACATGTTTTGTGCTTTCAAATTTTCTGGCTTATATATTCCTAAACTGATAATACTTCTGAGTTTGGAAGCTGCCATGTGTATTTTCCAGCACTTCCTACGTGGTTTCATATGAATGCATGTATAATACTTGTTAACAAATATAACAAAGAGGAGAGCACTGCAATTCTCAATAAATGTTCTTCTGGTTAAGTTGTGATATAAATAGGTTGTATTGAAGTCGTTATCTTCAAAACAAAATTGAAATGACATAGTATAGCTTACTATTTTGACAACTTCTACAGTTTTGGTCAAAAATGAAGAGTATGAAAAAGAGGAGATAAGCATCTAGCAAAGTGGTTTATGTCTCATGAGGAATATGTATGGTGCATTAAATATTAGGAAACAAGGGATACAAAAAGCACTTGCTTTTCAAATTTGAAGTCACATAATATTGTCTTGCTTTTCAGTGGTGCTATTATAAACATACTAAAACTCCCTATATAGAAAAAAACACATTTGTTTCTAACAAATAGCTATAAGCATTCCCGAAGGGCTCAGTTTTAATTAAGGTGATGGTCCATTTGTTATTATTGTAATAACCAAAATAATGAGACACGAAGCATGAACAAAGTATCTTAGGCATTCATGGTAATGGTATCAGTAAAGACCATTAATAATGCATTGTTCTGTGGCATCAGTTATTCTACAGATTATTCATTTTTCTCAGAGTTGGCAAACAATAAAATAAAGCACAGTCCTTTAAGTCTTATCATTTGTTAAACACACTTTGATATCTTCCTGTGGGAGCAAGCTGTTCTGTTAGGGGTTTTTTTTGTGTGTGTAAGGCAATGTTAAGTATCTGTTGAATGGCATGAAATAGTGGGTGAAGGCTGCCTTAATTATCCATCTCTTATTAACCTCTTCCAGTGAAGGTGCTGAATAGCACCCACAATTTCCTTCAGACTTGTTCAGACAAGTCCTGGCATGCAGAAGTGATGCTTAATGCCAAGGGGGGCCAATGAAATTCTCCAACAAAGATAGCTCTTTACCTGCTTCGATAGATATTGCTCAAGAGGCTGGGGGTTGCATAGGTATAATTGCATTGGAAAATGTGGGAGGCTGGTCTCTGGCACATTTTTTAGATAGTTGCATTAATAAAAGACAGTACATGGCACTCATTTGGAAGTCAGAAATGTTTTAAGAAACTCTGCTTCCAAATGATTTGGGGGATGGAGTTCAAACTTCTGTGAATGTAACAAATTTGCTATGGCAGCAGATTTTCAAACATTTCTGTTTCCCTATTGCAGATCATTAGAAGTGCATATTTAGCACTCTATTGTAGCTTAAACAAAATCAATATGTATAGCAATATATGTATTGCAAAATAAATATTATACTTTGAAATTATTATTCATATTTTTTTCTGTGATGAGCAAGATTCTAGTAAGCAATTAAGCAATAAGGCATGACAAGGTGTGTGTTATTGTGTAATAATGTCACACCTCTGGTGGTTGAAGCATGAGGCCTTAGGATGAGTGTGTTCAACACCCAAGAAGTGATGTTATTACACAATAGCACACACCCTGGAGTGCCTTATTACTATTATAGAATAGCTCATTTGTTGAAAAGAAAAAAAATTAGAAAAATATGTTTAAAATGCCCTTTTTTCACTGTTTTTCTTAGGGTAGGTATACATATTGAAGAAATAGTCCATATTTTCCCTTTTGTGCAGCAGGTGGTACTGCTACTACATGTTTTCCCAGTATCTTGTTTTGGATCACTCACTCTTTGGTCATTTGTGTCTAAGTGTCCCACTACATTCATTCATGCTCCCTGCTTTTCAGTCCACCAGGTTAGTGACTGAAATTTTGTACTCTGCTGTTTTTAGTTACGTTTGTGTGGCAATGATGTTCTGAGTTAGTGGTAGGTGAAGACAAGAGCTGCCTTCTCAGGTTTTTAAATACCAGTTGTTCCGCTACTGAATGAGTGAGCATGACACAGTGGGAGTGGTAACTGAAAGGAACACCCGTGTGCTGTCCTTTTCAAGTTCCACTGTTTCGTTCACTACAGAAGCTGTCTGAGTTAAAGTTTTATTGTAAAGTTGTTTTTTTTTCAGTCAACTTGGGGTCCAGGGGACACAGGTATGTGTGGCTAAGGAGTCATGACAATGGCTGAACTTCCGCAACATCAGGGAACTGAGAAGCCACTGTTATAACTTTCTTTACTTTTTTTTGTTAAAGAGCCAGGAGTGTGGAGAGGAGAAGAAAACTTCTGAGCTCCATTTCTGTATGGCAGAATGATGAGGGGGAAATGGGACTGCAGCGGGTGCATGATGTCTGTACTAACACAGGAACAGTGAAGCTTTATCTTGAAGATGCTGAGAGTGGCAGTTACTTCTAGAGTGGTGGCATGATTTGTTACAGTGTCATGAGGTCATGTGTGTGCCTGGACTTTATATAGTGATGTTATTGTGAAATAACATCACTGTTCCAGGCATCCACTGACCAATCAGAGGTCAGGAAATTTCTTTGCCATTGTGTAAAAGTACATCATTAGTAATGCTTAGAAAATCAAAACTCCAGTGGATATCATCAGATATTGGCCTTTCTGAGATTTCAGAAAGGTTGGATAATGCAGTTTTTGATCTGACATAAAATTAGATTGTTTAGTTGGATCGGATAATGATACTTTGATCCAATTATCTGACATCACTAATCAAAACTAGAGATAGATAAAATCAGGAAACATACTGTAGGAAGGAAGTTTTATACCCGTTTTGTAAATGTTGGATGGTGGAAGTAGATGATCTTGCACATATTATTCTCTCTTGTCCATTTTATAAAATCCAGAGATAATTGGTTGAGTGATATATTAAGTGATATGTATTGATCTCCTACAGACTTATTGTTTCCCTGTTTTTCCCCCGATGCAAATGTTTTGGTGAGTATAACATCTTTCTTCTTGTCATTAAATCTTAGTTAGTTCCAATAAGCAGGCATTATTTCTTATCAAATCTGGATAAGTTATGAGAGTCTTGTACAGATTACATTGCTTTAACCATGGAGCATATCTATTTGTTATGCTATTTATTTTATTGATGGGCACACATTCATTTAAATTTTCTGTTATAAAGGAAATAACTGAATGGGAAATCAGAGAATGGTTAACGATGATTAGAATTTAAAGGGCCAGATATTCAAAACTTTGCCACTGAGCTAAGTTAACACTGCCCGGTGGGCAAACCTAGCCCAGAGCACAAAGCAAGCAATATTCAAAAGGAATAACCCGGGGCAAACAGCTTCTGAATATAGCATGGGAATGAGGCCGTGCAAACTGGGCTGGGAGTGCAGGGCAAATGTAGCCCTGGAATAAGACAGCTCTGAATACAGCAACCAGGAAGTGCAAACCAAAACAACAACACAGTACACAGCGACGTGAGGGCAGGTAGAGATGAACTATGTGGCCAATGTGTGTGCCAGCAAATGTGTGGACCCTATACAGCTGCAGGCAGCAGCAGATGTGAAAGAACAGTGATCAAAACTGTATAATAGTCCCCGAACCGTTAGTGCTGCGCTAACACGTTAGCGTGGCTTTAGCGTGGAACTAAGCTGTTTGCCTGGTGCAAACACGTTTGCCCGGCACTAAGATTTGCCATATTCAAAAGCGACATGCAAATGAGCCTACTTTGGTAATCTCTGGGTAAACAGCCACATTAGCATCTCATTATTCCCTTATTTGCATGCAGTTTGTCCAGCATTACTGCAGGGTCCCACAGCTCCACCTGTAGGTCAGTCTGGAAGTACAGGGGCTGGCCAGGTCTGGCCACAGCTCCACCTGTAGGTCAGTTTGACAGTGCATGATGGTTGTTGCAGGCTACATGTATGCAGTACAGCATAGCATTGTGTGCCCCTTGGGACAACACAGCATAGGCATAGGCAGTGGTGGTGCTGCATGCAACCGTCACACTGTAGGCCATGCTACAGTGCACAGCAGACACTACAGTAGCAAGAGGGCTGGTAGTGTGAGGGACACAGCAATGCCTATGGTATGTAGGGCAGTGATGACCACTGCACTGTACACAGTGACAGGCCCAGCTTGCAGGTGATTACTGACAGTGGACAGTACTGTTTCGCTGTTTTGTACTCCACAGATGCTGCACCTGTGGCATAGGATGCTCACAGTGACATATACATGACCGGCTGTGTGTGCTGTGGTGTCTGTACAGTTGGGCAGTATGTGGCTGGGGGGGCATGTGAGATCCGACAGGCACACAGGTGGTGGGGTATTCCCACTACTGGCCCATGTGCACTGCATGATGTGTCCCAGCCTTGTGGCCACACCTGGGCTGTGGTGAAGTCTGGTCATCCGTACACCCTCCCCTCAATTGCCACCATGTCCACAGTGCTGCATGTGTGTGCTGGCATCTGTTGGTCACCACAGATGTATGGTCTGCAGGTGTGTGCTGTATGGCCACACTACCATGATGTCCCCTGTGAGTCAGATCACCCTTTACTGTCTGTGCTTGACTGGGACTGGTGGCAGCTGTTGACATCATGGTGGTGCCATCAGTGGCAGCATGTGTCCTCCAAGTCTGGCATTTTCTAAGTGTCATGATCATATGTTAGGGTCGCGCAAGCCACGCTAATCCCACGCTAACACCGCGCACAGCACCAATGTCATGCAAAGCTGTTTGCCCAGGGTTAAGACCAGCTTTTCCTGGGTGGTAATTTGTACCACGCTAAGGGTTGTGCTGTGTTGTGCTAAACACCTTAATGTGGCACTAGTCGCTGAATATCTCATAGCACCTGTATTCATGTACGCTTTGCCCCTTGCATATAATTATGGCTTGCCCGGCGCTACTGCAGTTTGCACGTGCTATTTGGACTTTTGAATATAGCAGACCCGTGCTAATCCCACTCTAATCCCATGCAAACAGTTTGCGCACCATGCAAAGCTTTGAATATCTGGCCCAAGAAGTCTTGTGTATAATACAAATGGTATTTTTAGAACAAGGAATTAATTTTAGAACAAGGAATTAATTCTATCTGTGGAGTCACTTTAAGTAATATATGCAATTATTATTTTTTTTTTTAAATTTTAGTCTTTGGTAACAGGGTAAGGCCCACTAGGCACAAGTGACTGTTTTCGGCGGTGACCTGGGAGTACTAGGTGGTTAAGTGACTTGCTCAGAATCACACAGTATGCAAGGGGAGGTTGTGAGAATCAAACCAAGGTCTGGTCTGCTGGATGTACCAAGCTCATTCACAGATCTCCATACTACAGATCTAGTCTTTTAATCAGTGTATATCATGAAAGCCTTGATATATGTGCATTTCTGTACTTCGTTAATATAACTTGTTTGAATTTTATCATATTTGCATGTACACATTTGTTTTTACTTGTCATAAAAGCCTTGAAAGCTAAATGATTAAAAATTGTGCTTAAACTTGTAAGTAAGCATTTTAAAAGATGCAATTTTGTGAAGTTGAGTGGCGTTATGGTGTGCTTGGGGGCCTTGTGTTGCAGAAAATAAGATGATGGAGGAATTAGGTGTGACAGGAAGAGAGATATCAAAGCAGACATAGTTAGACAGTTTTGGGCAAGAGTGGGAATTACATGGTAAAGTCAAATGCAATGTTATGGATTTTTATTTTGTTGTGGAAAACAGTGTTCAAGTTAATGTAAGGAAGTGTAATGTGGATTGTCAGAGGACTTTTGTGTGGAGCTGAACAGATTTCTGTGCTGTGAGTGGAGGGATTTAAGTTTAAAGAAAAATGAATTTGGCCATGCCAAGTGTGAAGAACTTGGTCATTGTACATGGAGTGATATATTTAACATATCATGCAGTCTTGTGTGTGCTGGAACTTGATCCATGATGTGCTGGGATAACATCACAGGTCAAAGTCTTGGCTGACCAGTCAGATTTCAGGATTTATTCTTGCCACTGTATAATTACATGTAACCTAAGGAGAGATAGATAAATATTTTATTTTCATCAGTCAAAGGCCATTATATACACAACACAATATGACTTAAAAATTACTCAAAAAGGAATGAGCACATATATCATCAACTTAAAACAAGAGGTCTGCGGAAGCTATAATCAGACATTCTTTTTAATATGAACTACTAGTACATACTGGTGCACCACCATCACAAACATTATTTACTTAATTACACAGAGCAGTGTGAATGAAGAAATAAATTAAAAATTGACCATAGGAGTGGCATAGAAGTGGCAGTAAGTCATTAACAAATGCTTCACATGTGTAACACTTAATATAAAGAAAAGTGGATTTGTTTGATTCTGTAGTTTACTGATACCTATACTCATGCCCTGTCCTGGAATGATTTGGTTCCATTTTATTCTGCTTTTTTTGGATTGTGACTTCTGCTGCAGCAACAGCAAACTAAAGCAGGCATTTACATGTCTTCTGGGCTATCCTGGGTAAGTAAACAGCAAAATAAAAAAAAATAACAATGAAAGAAAAGGCAAATGTGCATTCCTTCTTTACAGTTTGCACAGTATCTTATTTTTATAGTTGGAAAGTTGTAGGTAGAACATTTTTATGTTGGCTTGCCACACTTGCGCGCAAGTCAACACCTTGTGAGAGTGCAGATTTGGGGGTGCGGCCTCTGTTGGGCGAATGCAGGGCACGCATCAGTAGGTGCGTCCCTCATTCCCCAATCAGCCTGCATGCCTGGCGCCACCTACGCATTACATACCGGGGCTTAGCGACATCAAGAAAAGGTCCACTGCAACCGGGCAAAGCTCGCCATATGCAGTGGTCCTTTTCTGCTGTGCTCGCACGCCATTATGAGCATGGTCGGCGAGAGCGGCGGACGCTAACATTTGCCGACATCGGGGTGCCCAATCCCCTGTCGTTAACCCCCACAGGGTCTGTGTGCTGACAGAGGGAGCCTCCACTCCCGCCAGCATACCCCACCATGTTGAATGCTGAGGGGTGCCTAATCCCCTCGCTCGCGCCCCCACTTTCTTTGTTTGCCGACAGGTGCACAATCCCCGCCAGCATTATTTTCCCTCCGTGTTGTGTGCCGAAGAGGGAGCCGACTCCCCATCGGCATAAACCCCCAATGTTAAATGCCAAGGAAGTGCCCAATCCTTCGGCTCACACCGCTTTCTTTGTTGCCGACACGGGTGCCCAACTTCATCGGCTAATGACATCCCCCAAAAACAGTTAGGTGGCATGCTGGGAGCCCACCCCAGCGTGCCAAATGCCCTGCAAAATGAAAACTGTCCGCAATGGTTTTCCGCTTTTTTTACCCTGTAAAACGAAAACCGCCCCTCATAGCCTCGATGCCCTCCCCACCCACACCCACCCACCGCGCACCCTGCCTCCTCACCCCTGCTCACCCCATACTTACATCCAGAGTCCGGCGCGACGATCTTCCATGGACCGGGAATACGTCTGCACTCTTCAAAGCCGACCGTGAACAGAGGAAATGCCGGTAAGCTGTATAATGGAATGAATAGGGTTTTTTCAACTTTGCTGCATATCTCAGGCATTTCTTGGAATTTTGGCACTAAATTTTCAACATTGGGTTTTGGGGGCCCCTCCTCATGAATTCTGTCACTGTCATGGCGTTAATCGGCCTCAAAAGGTGATTTCGCAGTCACTGCGCGAAATCACCTTTCGGGACCCATTAACAAAATGACAGTGCCAGTGTTCATGAGGTGGCCTCTCAAAAAGCCTATGTTCCAAATTTGGTGGAAAATAAAAAATAATGCCTGTTTTACGAGTGTGCTTTGTGCAGTTGCTACACAGGCTCGTAACTTCGTGCATTCACAATATTTTAACGCCGGATTTTCAACATTGTCATTTTTGTACACCTCCTTGTGAACAGTACAGCTGTCATTTTCCACATCCTGCCCGAAATGTGTTTCCACACTTCCGGCACACAATAGCGCAGTTGCTGTGGGAAATCAGTGTTTGGGCCAGATTATGAAAATGACAGTGACACAGTTCATGAGCAGAGGTCCTAAAATGCCTACGTTGAAAATTTGGTGATGATACTGCATAAAATGACTGTGTTACGAGCATGCTTTGGCAGATTGCACGCACGCTCATACAGTCATGCATTTGTGATATTTTCACTCTGGATTTTCACCATTGCCATTTTTCCACACCTCTTGATGAACAGTACAGCCATCATTTCACATATCCTGCCCAAAATGTGTTTTCACACTTCCAGCGCAGAATAGCGTGTTCGCTGTGCGAAATCACTTCTTGGAACACTTTGAGGAAATAACAGTGACACTGTACATGAGCAGAGGTGCTAAAATGCCTATGTTGAAAATTTGGTGCCGAACGCCCATAAAATGGCAGTTTTGCAAGCGTGCATTGCATATTTCCCATGCACCCTTGTAACTCCGCAAATTTCATATATTTGTATGCCACATTTTCAACACTGGCATTTTTTTACACCTCCTTATGAACTGTGCAGCTGTCATTTTTCACATCCTGCCCAGCATGTTTTCCCGCACTGCACTACCAAACCCCCAAAGGGACACCCTAATGCCTGTCACTCTCTGCAGGGTGGGGGTGGGTTGGCATCAGTTCAATACTTCACTGCCATTCCTATGTTGCATCTCTCTAACTCCTGCACTGCCAATGCCAGCAAGCCAACATTTGGCATTGACAAATGCTTGTTTTATTCATGAAACCTATGGCATGTTGCTCTTCTAGATGGCCCTAACAAATGCCAACTGCTTCCAGAACGTATTTTTTTTTTCTGCATGCTGGGACTGCCCTTGCTCTCTTGCAGGCCAACATTTAGATCAGGAGATTTTTATTCAGTTCCTGACAAGCTTTTCTAAAGAGCTCAGTCAGACATGTGTGTGCCACACAAGCAAGATGACATGGTAGGAAGATACATAGTGAGTAGCATCACTGAAGGGATCATGCATGCAAGGATCAGGCTCTTGATTGGTTGATTTGGGATGCACATGCAGGACTGAGCAAGTAATGCTGTAAGTTATCCACATAAAAGACAGACTTACCCCATTGAATTCTGACCTGTAAATTTGCAGTGGGGATGGGGGGGGTGGTGGTGGTATGATGCTACAAAATCAAAGTGGTATCCAAAATAACCTTGGAACTGTAAGAACATCTGCATGAAAGAAAAATATATAAACTGCAATGAACTGACCAGCCTGAGGTGAGTCGTGATGTTCTGGGTACCCAGAACCCCCACCTTCCCAGCTACACCCAATGTAGACAAGTACTTTTTAAAACGTTTTGCTTGTAAACAATAGAATTTTGGATGTTATGGATTAATAGAGGCCCAACAGATCAAGGCTCCACTAATAAATGCTGGCACTGCAGTACTAGGGGCTGTTACTGTGTGTGTTGGACAAACCATCCTTTGGATGAGATGTCAAACCATTTGTTGCATGTTACTATCTATGGTGGCTATGAAGGTAGCCCTCAGTACTATCTGGAGAAAGTACAGAATTATCCAGCGTTTTGGCCAGCATACCCCCACTCATTCAAGCAAGCCTTGTTGGAATTGTTTATGGCTGTATGACATGTTATATATAGAAATATATATAGAAATATAGAATTTGATGGCAGATAAGGACCACTTGGCCCACCCAGTCTGCCCATTTCCTACCTACTGGATAAGTTGCAGATCCTAGTTAACCAGCAGCCTACTTCTTCTACCCCCAGAATTGCCTTATGACTGTCCCATGCATGCTTGAATTCCACCACTGATTTTGACTCCACAACCTCCACCGGAAGGCCATTAGTGATGAATACACGCTGACTTAATTGTCTACATTAAGTGACTATTTCTCAAAGACTCTACTTTGTTAAGCACATTGAGGTTTTACATTTATGGGCAGTGCAGCATAAATTCAGATTTTATTGGGATACAAACAAAGCAAATCAGCATGGTTTCTTGTGTTCTAAATATTCAGTTTACGGTGCTA
This sequence comes from Neoceratodus forsteri, assembly GCA_016271365.2. Lineage (NCBI taxonomy): Eukaryota > Metazoa > Chordata > Ceratodontiformes > Ceratodontidae > Neoceratodus > Neoceratodus forsteri. Next base: position 1,753,152,436 of record CM057455.1, on the reverse strand, counting down.
TACATAAGCATTTTAGGACAGTTGTCCAAGAAACTGTAGAATGATAAATTTAAAAAGTGGTCATCGGAATAGTTTCTGTCTGCCACCAAGTTCCAGTTTTAATAAAAGATTGTATGTGAACTGTCAGCATATGGACATGTTGTGTGCAAGTAACCCAATGGGAATATCATCTTCAACATCATTTATTCTTCAAGCACCTTTTAATTTGAGCATGAGCTTAGCAGATGCTTATAAACTTCTTAAAATTTGTTCTTAATAAGATTTTTAGTTGCTTCAAAGATAATCTTCTGCTAATAATACCAAGACATTAGGACTTTCCAAGTAATGCCATGATCAGCTGTGGTACCACTGTCAGATTATATCATATTCATGATTTAAAAAAAATATATCAATGGGATATCAAATTTCAAGTTTTTTTAATTGTTAAATGTAGGATAGCGACTAGGCTTGGGCCTGATTAAAGAATTGTTAAAGGATAACTCTGTTTTTGTTATTTAGACATTGTCTATGGGTCTGTCCACACTAAATGAGTACATTTATGCCATACCCTCTTTACATGCCATTAATTCACATTATACAGCAATTCCAGTCTAAAACACTTCACTGCACTGTGCTATATAACAAGCTTAGACTGGATTTATAACCTTGGAGTGGCAACACTAGCCAGTCTGTTTTATTTAAAAAAATTGCATAAATGTCCCCTCCTTTTTTCATGCTTTGAGTGGGTCATTTAATTGCAGTGTGTGTTGTGCACACTATTTCTGTCAGTCAGCCTGCACTGCCAAACACTAAAGACTGGGTGTAGACTGGCAAGACACACACTTCCAAACGTAATATGTGTTTGTCAGTTTGCTGCCTTTAATTTTTAATTTAAATGCCACCAAAAATGGCAAACATGTATGTAACCTACTTCATCCCCCTTTGGTTACATATGTGATCGCAATGCAAATTCCTCCTAGTCAGTGATATTTCGGTGTTCCGATGCCTACTCACAAAAACCCAAGGGCTTACCGGAAGATTGCTGCTCTTTGTTTCCACCAGAGCTCCAAACTTCCCGAGCAGTCCCATTTTCAAATTGGGCATCTCTGATTCCATCCCTTCCCCATTCCTGTATGTAAGGGTCCCCTTTCATGCCCTGGGAGCATGATCAGTGCAGAAGAAAGGATTGGATTATCTGTAGCCAATCATCCATGGACCCTGAAGCTTTTCCAGTGTTTGCCCACAAGCCCGGGCCATTTTGTCCTCGGTAGCAACAGTAAAAGGTTTTCCATCTCCTGCACTCCAGAGTTGTTATGTACAGGATCATTTACATTGAGATACTCTTTTTATTTAAATTGCAGCACATTCTTGGGCTGTATAGATATTTTTACAGAGTGAGGTTGTTTAGGGCTCTATTCTTGAACTAGGGATGTTCATGTTTGGCCCATTCAGCCAATTTAGTCGATGCTAGCAAGCTTGAATGCAAGGATCTGGATTTAAAGGGCAATCCTGTTTGTAACAGGGACAGCAGTGGTAGTATCTGTCCGTGTTACAATGGGATATAAACATTGGGCAATGTTTTTTGTAGCACAACTCAGCATTATATTATTTATTTCAATGTAATTAATAACTGCCATTGAAATAAATAATATAAAGTCAGAAAATTGCATCTTATGATAAAAATGGCAAAAGTGGCAATAATTGTCCTGGGCAAAGTATGGAAAACGAATGTTTAGTAGTGTAAGCACTGTAAAGATGCAGTGCTGCTATGATCTGGCAGTGAGTTTAAAGTCAGTTCATCTTTTAAACCTTGCTTTAATGTCCAAAAGTTGTTTTAAAAGCTCCCTCCCTCCTCCCCAGTACAATCCTGTTTGTAACAGGGACGGATTTTTCTTATTAAGGTTTATAACTGGGGACATGTTATCAATATCCGTCCATGTTACAAACAATACTTTTAGTGCTTCCCTTTTGTCCAATTATTATAGTATTTGGGGCTCATTTTAGGAGCATTTTTCAGTGGTTGTAACAAAGTAATCTTTGGTTTCAAAATGACCACTGGCTTACTGTGTGTGTGTGTGTGGGGTTGGCTGGTGCTATAAAAAAATATAAAATGTTATGTGTACTGAAAAAATTTTATTAAACTCAAGAAACATACACTGCTACAACAATTTCCTAACATGTTTAAGCTGCAGAAAGCTATTTATGTCTTGCTTGCATTTGAAAAGTTAGCTTAAAGCCCCCTTCCCAGTTCAATCCTGTTTGTAACAGGGACAGAGTTTTCATATTAAGGTTTGTAACTGGAGACAAGCTGTGAATCTCTGTCCCTGTTACAGACCAAACTTTTAACACATCCCTTTTTTGTGTGTGATTATTACCATATTCAGTGTTCATCTTAGTATGAATTTATTTCAGTCGTGTAACAAACTGCCTTTGGTTTTAAAATGGTCACTGGCTTACTCCAGGGGAGAGGGGGGCTGGCTGGTACTGCAAATAAAAATATAAAATGTACTTTTGACTCCAAAAAGTTATTAAACTCAAGAAATACACACTGTTACAACAATTTCCTAACATGTTTAAGCTGCATAAAGCTATTTATGTCTTTTTTGCTTTTGAAAAGTTACTTAAAAGCCCCCTTCTCAGTTCAATCCTGTTTGTAACAGAGACAGAACTGTAAACATCCATCCCTGTTACAAACAAGATATTTATTAAAAATTAAAATGAAAATGACATTGGGGTGGTTTGTGAGTTAAAGGCAGGTGCCACATGGGCACATAAAAGGCTGACTGTTTTGGGGAGAGGGAGAAAGTGTGCCACCAGGCCTCAGGAAATGCTGTCCTGATAGAAAGAGGTAAGTAGGTGCCATCAGTTTCCCATGGACAGCTGGAAGGGTGTGGGGTGGGAGATGGGAGGCACCAGGCCCCAGAAAAGGCTGAAAGGATTAAGGACAGGGAAGCAGGTGCCAACAGGTCCCCAGGGACAGACAGCAGGGTGTGAGGTGGGAGACGGGAGACACCAGGCACAGGAAAAGGCTGAAAGGGTTTGGGAGAGGGAAGCAAGTGCCAATAGGTCACCAGGGATAGCTTTGCAGGGTGTGGGCTGGGAGATGGGAACCACCATGCCCTGGAAAAGGCTGGTATGGTTAAGGAGAGGGAGGCAGGTGCCACCAGGTCCACAGAGATAGCTTGCAGGGTATGGGGTTGGAGATGGGTGACACCAGGCTCTGGAAAAGGCTGTCAGGGTTAGGGAGAGGGAAGCAGGTGCCACAAGGTCCCCAGGGACAGCTGGCAGGGTGTGGGATGGGAAACAGGAGCCTCAAAGTGGACAGGGTTGGGGAAAAGGAAGCCAGTGCCTACAGGTCACCAGGAACAGCTTGGCATGGTGTGGGATGGAGATGGGTGCCACCAGGCTCCAGGAAAGGCTGTCAGGGTTAGGGAGAGGGAATCAGGTGCCTCCAGGTCTCCAGGGATAGCTGGCAAGGTGTGGGGTGGGAGATGGGAGCCTGAAGGCTGACAGTGTTGGGGCGAAGTAAGCCAGTATTAACAGGTCACCAGGGACAGCTTGGCAGGGTGTGGGGTGGGGGACAGGAGATGCCAGGCCCTGGGAAAGACAGAAAGAGTTAGGGAGAGGGAAACAGGTGCCACCAGGTCCCCTGGGACAGCAGGCAGGATGTGGAGGGGGAGATGGGTGCCACCAGGCCTCAGAAAAGGCAGACAGGGTTGGGGAGAAGGAAACAGGTGCCAGCAGGTCCCCTTGGATAGCAAGCAGTGTGTGGAGGGGCAAACAGGTGCCACCAGGCCACAGGAAAGGCTGACACGGTTGGGGAGAGGGAAGCAGGTCCATTCATCTTCCCTAGGATGACAGGCAGGGTGTGGGGTGGGAGACAGGAGCCTCTAGGCCCCAGGAAATGCTAAAAGGGTTAAGGAGAGGGAAGCCAGTACCAAAAGGTCACCAGAGACAGCTTGGCAGGGTGTGGGGTGGGAGACGGGAGACACCAGGCCCCAGGAAAGGCTGAAAGGGTTAGGGAGGTAGAAGTAGGTGCCACCAGGTCCCCTGGGACAGCAGGCAGGGTGTGGAAGGCAGAATGGTGCCACCAGTTCTCAGGGAAGGCTGACAGGGCTGGAGAGAGGGAAGTAGGCACCACTAGGTCCCCTGGGACAGCAGGCAGGGTTTGTAGGGGGGGAGGCGGGTGCCACCAGGCCTCAGAAAAGGCTGACAGGGTTGAGAAGAGGGAAGCAGGCACCATCAGGTCCCCAGGGATAGCTGTCGGGGTATGGGGTGGGAGATGGGAGACACCAGGGCACAGGAAAGGCTGTCAGGGTTAGGGAGAGGGAAGCAGGCACTACTAGGTCCCCAGGGATACCTGGAATGGTGTGGGGTGGGAGGCAGGAGCCTCCAGGCCCTGAGAAAGGCTGTCAGGGTTAGAGAGAGGGAGGCCAGTGAAAAAAGTCACCAGGGACAGCTTGGCATAGTGTGGGGTGGGAGACAGGAGATACCAGGCCCCAGGAAATGCAGAAAGGGCTAGGAAAAGAGAAGCAAGCACCACAAGGTCCCTTGGGACAGCAACCAGGGTGTGGAGGGGCAGGCATGTGCCACCAGGCCTCAGGAATGGCTGACAGGCTAGGAAATGGGAAGCAGGCACCACCAGGTTCTTTGGGACAGCAGGAAGGGTGTGGGGTGGGACACGAGAGCCTCCAGGCCTTGAGAAATGCTGGAACAGTTAAGGAGAGGTAAACAGGTACCACCAGGTCTGCAGGGTTAGCTGGCAGGGTATGGGGTGGGAGACGGGAGACACCAGACCCTGGAAAAAGCTGGAAGGGTTAAGGAGAGGGAAGCAGATGCCACCAGGTCCCCATGGGTTGCTGGCAGGGCATGGGGTGGGAGACAGGAGACACCAGGCCCTGGGAAAGGCTGTCAGAGTTAGGGAGAGGAAAGCAGGTGCCAACTGGTCACCAGGGACAGCTTGGCAGGGTGTGGGGTGTGAGATGGGAGACACCATGACCGGAGAAAGGCAGAAAGTATTAGGGAGAGGGTATCAGGCACCACCAGGTCCTCTGGGGCAGCAAGCAGGGTGTGGAGGGGCAGACAGGTGCCACCAGGCCTCAGAAAAGGCTGACATGCTTGGTGAGAGGGAAGCAGGTGCCACTAGGTCCCCTGGGACAGCAGACAGGGTACGGAGGGGTAGATGGGTGTCACCACACCTCCGGAAAGGCTGGAAGGGTTAAGGAGAAGGAAGCAGGTGTCACCAGGTCCCCAGAGATAGCTGGAATGGTGTGGGGTGGGAGACAGGAGCCTCCAGGCCCTGGGAAAGGCTGTCAGGGTTAGGGAGAGGGAAGCCAGTCTCAACAGGTCACCAGGGACAGCTTGGCAGAGTGTGGGGTGGGAGACATGAGACACCAGGCCCGAAAAAAGGAAGAAAGGGTTAGGGAAAGAGAAGCAGGCACCAGCAGGTCCCCTGGGACAGCAAACAGGGTGTGGAGGGGCAGACAGGTGCCACCAGGCCTCAGGAATGGCTGACAGGTTGGGGAGTGGGAAGCAGGCACCATCAGGTCCCCTGGGGCAGCAGGAAGGGTGTGGGGTCAGAGGCGGGAGCCAACAGGCCTCTAGGAAGGATGACAGGGTTGGGAAGAGGGAAACAGGTGCCACCAGGTCCCCTGGGACTGCAGGAAGGATGTGGGGTGGGAGACGGGAGACAGAAGCCTCCAGGTCCTGGGAAATGCTGGAAGGGTTAAGGAGAGGTTAGCAGGTGCCAACTGGTCACCAGGGACAGCTTGGCAGGGTGTAAGGTGTGAGATGGAAGACACTATGCCCCGGGAAAGGCAGAAAAGTTTAGGAAGAGGGTAACAGGTACTACCAGGTCCCATGGGACAGCAAGCAGGGTGTGGAGGTGCAGACAGGTGCCACCAGGCCTCAGGAAAGGCTGACAGGGTTTTGGAGAGGGAAGCAGGCACCATCAGGTCACCTGGGACAGCAGGTAGTAGTGTGTGGAGGGGTAGATGGATGCCACTAGGCCTCAGGAATGCTAACTGGGTTGGGCAGAGGGAAGCAGGTGCCAGAAGGTCCCCTGAGACACAGGCATGGTGTGGAGGGCTGTGCGTGCTGTCACCTGTGGTCTTCCAGGTCCCTGGTCGATTTTCTTCAGGGTCCTGGTGAGTCTTCATGAGGAGTACTGCACACATCTGCCTGAATATGTAACTGTATGCCGGCACCCGTGTTCTCGTCTGGTGGATTCAGCTCTGCTGTCGCCTGTGGTCTTCCAGGTCCCTGATCTGTTTTCTTCAGGGCCCTGTTAGGTCTGCATGAGGAGTACTGTATGCACCTGCCCGAGTATGTCACTGTTGGCCAGCGACCCCTTTTTCTCATCTGGTTTATTTAGCTACGCTATCACCTGTGGTCTTCCAGGTCCCTGGTCCATTTTCTTTAGGGCCCTGATGGGTCTGCATGAGGAGTACTGCACAAACCTGCCCGATTATGTCACTATAGGCCACCACCCATGTTCTCATCTGGTGGATTCATCTACGCCATCACCTGTGGTCTTCCAGGTCCCTGGTCTGTTTTCTTTATGGCCCTGCTGGGTCTGCATAAGGAGTACTGGAGAATATTGACAAAGTAGACGTAAACTATATAATATGTGGACCACTGGTCATTGTGGGAGATGGGCCTTATGTAGTTTAAGGCATAGAAACTGTCAACAAAACCTTTAAAATAATGAAGCTGTAAAGCAATTGGGTAGTATGAACATTTACTAATGTGACTGAGGCTGTAGTAATCAATGCATATAGTGTGTTTAGTGTGGTTTTTGTATAGTGTAGAGTTTTGGTTAAGGTTTTAGTAGAAATTTATTGTGTTTGTCTGCTATTTTATTTAGTAATGGTGTTGCTCTGTTGTATGATGAACTTCCTTTGTGGTGGTGGTATGCAATATTATAACTTTTCCTCTAATTAATTCATTAACAATATGACCTTAAACAGTAAAAATATTAATTGGAAAAATAAAGGACTTCAGTAGCCTAATTTTATGTTTTCCACAATGTTTTCAGTGACAACTTGCACTTTCTGGATTTTTCTCTGTCCTGTTACATATGTTAATATACTGCTCTTTCACTGGTTTGGGGGGTTCATTTGTAAAATAATCAAGACAAGTTTTAAATGTTATCTACTCTTATTCCCATTTACACACAAATGCATTTTAATCTATGAATACCCAGGAACTCTGGGTAAGGAAAAACTTTGAAATGACTTCATCCCATAGAATTGCACCATGCATTAGATTGGTGGTCATCACACACAGCTGCATGCAAATATTTTGGTATTGCTTAGTGAATTAACTAAATGAAGTGAAGTACTGCAAATTCATGTTAAGATCAAAAAATATTTACACATAATTTTTTTTCATTTTGCATATTCTCTGTCCCTGTTACATACATTACATGGTTACTGTTTCCAAACATTGGGGACTGTACCGGGAAAACCACAACTGATATTATCTTCCTGTTTACAGTTTAAGTAAAGGCCCTTAAGGGTAATATATTGATGGTGAAAGAAGAAAGAAATTATAACGTTATTTTTCCACAGTTATGCCCCACATATGTCCCCTATTACTGTGGACTGGCCCTTATAGGAGCCTAGGATTAGTTCAATCCTGATTTGCGATTCCTAACATTTCTACTTAATTTTGAAAGTTTGGATGCTGCTTGTGTATTTGAGCAATAATACAGAAGGGGGACACCATTTACAAACTAAGATGTAAGAATTTCAACGTGATTATTGCTGCTAATATGAGTAAGTACACTCTAAATACCCAGTTCTCAGCTGCAAAGGGTGGCGCTGGTGGTGATGCGAACTGGGGCAAATTGTTAATCTGTTACACCACCACCTTTTTGAACCTATATTTGATTATTTAATTTGAATATTTAAATACTTAATTAACTTATATTTTCTTCTATATAATTGATACATTTATACCTGTGCTTGTATTCCTGAATCCCTCATGTTTATGTTGCCTCTTATTGTTCCAGTGCACTTCATATATTATGCTCCATATGATGTATCCTTTGTGATTTTTATAACTCTGTGAAATTTATGCTGATGTATTTTCCTGGGTTGTGACTGATAATAGGCAGCCACTTGTCCAGTGAATTTACCTGGTTACAAAAAATAAAAACAACAAAAAAAAATACAACAAAATAAATAAACTATAGAAAAACAACTTCTATGCAGGTTAGCAACACCCTCACAATGGCAGCATTGTATATCACCAGTCACATGGTACTATGCTGCAACTCCATGCCACCTAAGCATTGCCCTTCCCACCCTGCCCCATTTCTGTAGCACTGGGCCAAGAGTTACTGTTACTTTTCAGCTGATGATCCAGATCCTTGGTGGTCTAGCAGTTCCCCACCTCCTCCTTCTAGCTCGGTACTTTCAGGTAATCCCATGTACCCCCCTCCCTAACCCCTGTCTTTTGAATTCTACCATCTTTGTTGTTGTCTGGTCAGAAAATGCTTTCCCATCAGTCCATCAGAGCTTATGTTTCCTGACCCCAATTCCACCTGAATATAGACATTCAATAGATGGGTGGGGGTCATATGCGTCCACAGCAGTATTTGTGAAGGCCTTCTTGCTCTGTAAATGGCCCTGTGGGATGAAAAGAGTCTAAAAGAAGCAGATGTTGCTAAGTAGTCACAGGGCCCACCTAGCATCAGTCAATGTGACTATGAATGGAACCTGAGTCCAGCCTGTATGTACAGTGGTAAAGTTACTGTTCAGGATGCCAGTGACCCAAGCTTGGGAATGAGCTTGGATCATTAGAGGACTGTCCCCGGGAGCAAAGCTGTGCACTCTCTGGAGATGGAGGGAGACAGATCCTGCTGCCACACTACCCTCTGGGCGACCTCAGGGGGGAGGCACAGTGGTGATTGTGAGCTGGTGGAGGATTTCATTGACCCTGATGCCTCGGCTTGTATGAGGTGTATCATTGCATCTGATGATGTTCAGAACTGCAGTATCCTCAGGGGAAGAGGAAGGAAACCAAAGGTGGTAAATCCTGGCCGCATGATGGACTCTGGCCCACCTGCATGTCCTGTACCTGCCAAATCAGTCAAGCCTCCCCCATCAGCTGGCAGCTGAAGTTTCTGGAGGGACTTGGGAAACCCTGATGATGGTCTAGCCATGATGGCAAGCCATTGTAACTAGGACAGGATGATGAGCTGTGGGATATGGAGAGGTGACGGGGTTGAGGCATGGGTTCAGGCATCTTTGAGAGCGAGAAGATTCCTTGAAGGTCAAGCAGAGCAAAAATAAATTAAAATAAAGAAGAAAGGGGGACCCAAAGATTTCTTGGACAGGATCAAGTCAGCACATTTTGAGGAGTCAAAAGGACAACTGTAATAAATGAATCTTAGTACTGGAAAGAGTAATAGATCTGCATGCAAGAATCTCACATCTAGGTATGTTTGTTACATAGATAGATTTTTATTTACTGTACTGTATAGAGTGTCCTATGGATTAAATCACTATGCACAGTACAAGTGATAACAGAACAAAATAAATATATATGCTCTATCAATAAATATAGGGAACAATAAAATATTGATCAATATCACAGACATAGCATCAGACATACATTGGTACCATCGTCAGGTTCCTTCATATCTAGTCATGTCAATCAGTATCTTAGATGAAGAACCATCAAGACTTGTCAAGGCCACCACTTTGCTTTTTCCTGCCTTCTTGGAATTTGCCAGCTGGCCACAAGAGACTACAGATTAAAAGTCTTGTTCAGGTGCATACATGTACAGCATTGTTTATCTACAATGCCACCTGCTGACATTTTAACAATCTGCAGATGACAATACATTATTTGTAGCATTTTAAAATGGTGACACAAAGCATTTAAATTGCTTTAGTTGTGACTGAGGGCATCATGATATTAGTATCAGGATATCTTTAGTCATGATGCAAACCTAATGCTGGGCACCACTGTAGCATCAGCACTGGAAATCAAAATATCAAATATGCAGGATAACTGGGGAAGTCATGACTAAATAAATGGCACCCTACCCTTTATTTAAACCTAGAGAGTTGAGTTAACAGATCTCCATTGGTAGAGTGTTCCTGAAGGCTGGAACTGCTACAGTGAATTTATGGTCCCCTAATTATTTTAAATGGAAGGTCATCACATATACCAGCCCCTGGCCTAAGAGCTGCATGACTTACTCAGGATAGGAATGGGTTGGAAGCTCAGTCCATGCAAGGCTTTACGAGTACAGAAGTCCCTCTGATTAACTGGCAGCCATTTAGAATCAGGCAGCACCAGTGTGATATGTTATGACCACTTTATGGAGCTCAGAAGCCGCACTTCTGTATTCCACTCTTGCTTTTGGAGATGCATCTGGCCACAAGGTAAGCCCTTATGGAGCACTGTACATTGCAGTAATATAGGTGCAAGGAGAAAAATGCCTGTAGTGGCCTCTTCTTAACTTCAATTCTAAAAAAGGATACAATCTAGCTGTATTTTTTCAATAGTGTAGTAAAAGCAGCTCCTGACTTCAGTCAATGCCGGGGGCTCCAGGGAAAGTTTCCCATCTAGAGCTACTAACATACAGTACTAATAGCCTCCATGAGCCCCTTTTTAATAATCCCCCACCAGGCCTCCGTGCCCATGCTTAGCCTGATCTCATCTAGGTAGCTTCTAAGGATCCACACCATCCTCCAAAATTCACCCCTCTAAAATGAACCACTGACATTTTTGTGTGTTCTACCATGCCCCCTAGGTCAAGAGGGAACCAAACTGTGGCATGATCACTTCCCGCCAGTGGGTCTCCCACAACTAGGTCCCTGATGAGCTCACTGTCTGACAGGAACACATCCAGGACGTGCCCCTCCCTCATCGGATCAGTCACCAACTGGGCAAGAAACGCATCCTGGAAGACATCCAGCAGGCACTGCTCTCTGCCTGATGAGGATGCCATAGTTCCCCAGTCTGCTCCTGGAATATTCAGGTCTCCCAGCATCACAGTTTTGCCCTCTCCCCTACCACAGTGATCCCTAAGGTTAGCCACCAGGCCTTCCTCCTGTTCCTCTCCCTCCCTCCCCGGGTGGTCTATATACTACCCCCATCTTCACCTGCTTACCCCCTGGAGCCTGCAAGGTGACCCATAAAGCCTCCACCTGATCCCCTGCTTCCTCAACCTTGCTTATCCCTATGCCATCCCTAATGATAAATGCTACCCCCCTCCCCTTCCCTCCACCCTATCCCTTCTGCATGTGGTGTATCCTAGTAGGTTAAGGTCCCAATCATTTCTAGAAGTGGCCCAAGTCTCTGTGACAGCTGTCACATCCACCCCCTTCTGCTAACAGCACCTGAAGCTCTGGCATCTTGTTTCCCATGCTCCTGGCGTTAATCAGGACCACTCTCCAACGTGCCCCCTTGTCCCCCTCCCCTGCCCTGAGTTCTTGCCGTGTCCTGCCTACAAGGACCCCTTCATGCACTTTTGGGTGCTCCTGCCCTGTGCCCCTCCTCCCACTAGTGGTAGAAGGCCAGGGCCAACTTGGCCTGGCCTGCCAGGGAGCCCTCTCCCCCCCCCACAAGTTTAAACCCCACCTGGAGTGGATGAATTCTGCCAGTTGAAGCTGCAGGACCTCTTTCCCCTCTGAGCTAAGGTGGAGCCTGTCTCTTGTGTACAGTTCCATGTCCTCCAAAGTTGCACCCTAGTCACCCACCCACCCATACATACCCCCTGGACTCGCACCATTCCCTGAGCCATACACTTACTTCCCTTATTTTTAGCTTATTTTCCACACTGGCCCTAGGCACCAATAGTATCTCTGAGTAGGAGACTGAGCACCCCATGTCCTGACAGACCCTGACCAGCTCACAGAACCTAGCCAGAATCTTCATCACACTGTTCCCCCTCTATATCATTAATACCCAGGTGGACTAATATGTCAGGGGTCTACCCACACTCTAGTGCCAGAACATTGATCAGATGCTTGGCCTTGTGCACCGTCATACCTGATATACTCTTGCTCATAACATCACTGGCCATCTCTTCCCCCCGGCCTCCCCACCTGATCTCCCTAACCATGGAATCCCCGCAGAGAAGCACTCTTACCTCCTTCTTTTTCCAAGGCTCCCCTCTCCCAGCTGCTCTTCTGACCCCCCCACCCCATCAGTTTTCATTGCCCCTTCCCTGCATGCCTATTTCCATCCTGCCCCCAGCTCTTTCTTTTTACTGATCTGGCCCCAGTCACTAGCCTCCCCTATGACTCCAAGGCCCAACTCTGTACTACCCCATGACAAGGGAGGGACCTCCTGCCCATGTAGCCTGCACTAGCCCCTCCCCATACCCCTCCCCTCTCTCTTCCCCTGTAATTCCTTGTCCCCATCCCCCTATTGATCCCTCTCTGTCCTTCCCTGGCCCACCCCTCAAGTCTCACCCTAATTTTCCATCCCCGACTGCCATACTAACTACTGTGTATTGTTAGTCTCAGTTTGAATCTCATCAAGGACAGGGAGCATGAGAGTGCATTTTAATAAAGACAGCAGCCAATCCATGAATAAAGGAACAAAATAATGCACACTTCAGTGGCTGAAGTGAGAAAAATGATTTATTCTAAGAGCATTAAATTAGGTAAAAAACACCAAACCAGCAAGGCAAGCTTCTCTTTTAGCTGTGTGTGTGTGTGTGTGTGTGTGTGTGTGTGTGTGCTGTTTGTTCCCTTTATTTGTGTTAACCATTTCTGGGTTTAGTGGTGGTAGCCCAGGTATGTGGTTTGTATGTTTCCATTTTGCTCAGATTAAGAGCCAAACATCTGTATGACATCTAATCCTTGACCTCTGACAGACATTTTTATTTATTTAGAATTTTTGCACCCCTGGATAGCCACATTTTAGGCATGTGCTTAGTTTTGAACTGGGTCCTGGGGGTACAGTTACAGCAGCAGCAGGAAAAAATTTGTAAGTAAGCAAAGTGATATATACAAAGTATACAGTGTAACACAAAATGTAATGTACACAAATCAGTCAGCCCTGCGTAAGAGCCACTGGGTAAGATATTGCTTAAGTAGTAGGTAGATTAAATCTAGGTAGCTAGAACCGGGGGTAGGACCTTAGTGATCAGCAACAGTACTGGGTTCGTTAGTGCCACAGGATTAGTTGCAAGTCTGGAGAGTGTATAAGTGAGTGGACATTGTCTGTTTCAAGTCCTGCATGGTTGTGGAATTCTTGATGTTGTTGGGGAGTGCATCCTCATTGGTAGTGACAGCCACGAAGCAGGCTTTGACTCTTATGGCAGTGCAGTATATTGATATGTGTAGCAGGCTGTTGCATTGCAATCACAAGGAGCAGGGCTGAGAGGGTCTAGTTAGCAGATTTCTAAAATAAATGAGGTAGCGATCGCTTGTACATTTATCTGTCAGGGTAGATCACATATGGTCATGCCCCTTTTCAGGAGAAAGAAGGCAGAGGTCACTGTACAGAATACAGTGGTTGGGTGCTTTTGTCACATTCCAGTGCAAACCTACACATGCTTTTAAATGCCCTGGTGGTATTCTGGAACATTGTGATGGGTGCCATCCTATAGACCTCACTTCTATACTCCAAAACCACAGGTAGTGACTGTCTATTACCTTTCTGATGTTTGGTGACAAGCAGTTCTGGATCTGGTGCAGAGCAACACACATTTGATGGGCTCCTTACACTGCTTTGGTAATATACTCTGAGCAGTTTAATTTCAGAGTCATCCATAGCCCCAGGTTCTTTAAAGTTTAGACTATCTCCAAAGCTGGACCTGAGCGAGGACGAATATACAGGTTGTTGGCATGATATGTTCTTCCACCAAAGATCATCAGCAGGATTTTCAGAGGAAGAACAAAACCTCAGGAAATGTGGATGCTGTGAGATTTAACAAGACTAATCATCAAATAGGAGACTCTCATTTTACATATTCTAAAACTACAGCATCAACAAGAGACTGTCTCACTCACCAAGCTTTTTATTATTGTTTAAAACAAGCCAATATTTGTAATATTTCAATGTTTTATGATGGAAAGTCACTTCATCAGGAAAGGCTTTGTACATATAATCACTTCTTTTCTAATAAGAACAACAAGAAATACATTTAGTACTCCATATATCTGCATGGTAAATTGATATTAAAGGAGCACAGTAGTACCCCTATAGTTTGTGTTGAGTAGGGTGTTCAATGTTAAACCCTTAACTTTGCACCTTAGTAGCTTTGCCAGCATTTGATAAAATCAGCTGAAATTTTGCATGTGTTGTCTAGGAGGCAAGATGTAAATCTGTGGAAAGTTTTGTGATGGCTGCTTTTACAGTTTTTGAGAACCGCATGTCATTTTTCTGTAGATGTCAATTTTTTTTTCCCTGTTATTAACATGGTATTTTTTTTTGCTCTCACTGACAGCCTACACAAAATGAAAGTTTTTCACCAAACATTCAGGGTATTGGTGTGATGTCTTTATGTAGTGCCTTTGAAAGGTGTTGAGAAAAAATATTAAATGGTTCCAGTTATAAGGATTGAAAGTGTTGTGTTTTTATGTTCTGAGCATGCTCAGTGGGGTTCTTGGGATAACTTTCTGATATGACACCAAAAATTCTGTGTCACAAGATGGTTTTTGGTTCCTCACCACTTGCTTCTCACAGCATGAAGCATTTTTTTTGTGCTGTGAGACCCACTCTCTGGTTTGTTTTCTCCTTGAACTAATAAGCATGGAAGTGACATGAAATGCCATCATTTTAAAAAACAAACACCTGAACCTAGCTAAGCGAGAACAGTTTAGCTAGATTCTGATGTTTGTTTCTTTAATTAATGACCAGAAATACCTTTGCTGGGCACCCCAGAATCATGGATACCCAGCTTAGCAAAAGGAGCCTTTGACCCATGTTCTCTGTATGAGAACAGCAGGACTTTCATGAGTTCTGCAGCCATAGCTGGAACTTGTGCTGCAGGCTGCTCTGAGAGCAGTGAACTACCATTTCCTGGGTGTCTAGTGGTGCTCCCCACTCTCCCATCACTGTTCCCTTATATATTTAATGTTTCCCTGGTGTCTAGTGGCACTCCACACCCTCCCATCGCTGTCCCCTTATGTATGTAGTTTCCCTTGTGTCTATGGCACCTCCACATCTTCTGATCACTGTCCCCTTATGTTTTATGTTTCTCCAGTGTCTAGTGGCATCCTGCACCCTCCGATCACTGTCATCTTATGTGTTTTATATTTCCCTGGTGGCTAGTGGTGCTCCCACTCTGGTGTCTAGTGGCACCCTCCACCCTCCAATCACTGTCCTCTTATGTGTTTTATATTTCCCTGGTGGCTAGTGGTGCTCCCACCCTAGTGTCTAGTGGCACCCTGTACCCTCTGATCACTGTCCACCTGTGTGTTTTATATTTCCCTGGTGGCTAGTGGTGTTCCCACCCTGGTGTTTAGTGGCACCCTGCATGCTCCAATCACTGTCCTCTTGTGTGTTTTATATTTCCCTGGTGGCTAGTGGTGCTCCCGCCTTCCAATCACTGTCTCCTTATGTGCTTTATGTTTCCCTGATATAAAGTGGTGCCCCCCACCATCTGATTACCATACCCTTATGTGCTTTATGTTTTCCTATTGTCTGGTGGTGCTCCTCACCCTTCAATCACTGTCCTCATAGCAAATGTTAGCTGTAATAAAGAAAACCATCAATGTGCTTTTTTAAATCCTTTAGCAAAGAAAATGGTCCCCTCGCTGATCTGACCCTGCCACCCTGACCTCCCACTCAGCAGTCGCCATCCTCCCCGGTACGCCACCTACACACTCTCACTCACCTGAACATGTCCCGCAGTGTAGATCAACTCTCCGATCGAAGACATGTCATGCTGCTGGAGTCAACAACTGTAATATGAGAAACTAAGATAAGTGCAGCTCAATGTATTTCAAAGGAGTTTTGAACATTGATGCATGGCCCTCCTCATGACCAATGGTGGTGGAATTATGCCATGCAGGCCTAAAGGCAATTTCATGGTTGTTTTGTGAGATCACCTTTTGGGTGGGATTTGAAAATTTATACTGCCATTGTTCATGAGGTGGGGTCACAAGAAGGCTATGTTGAAAATTTGGGGGTAAATATATGTAAAAATGTCAAAGTTATGAGTGTACCATAACATTTGTCTATGCTCCCTCATAACTTCGGTAATTTTAAATATTTTGACCCCAGATTTTCAACATAGCCATTTTTACACACACTTCATGAACGTGACAGCTGTCATTTTTCAAATCCTGGCCAAAATGTGTTTCTCCACATTTTGGTGGAGGAGAATCATATTTCAGTGGGGATTTGAAAATGTTCATCTAATGGGTTCATGAGGTGGGGTAACCAAAACACTATGCTGAATTTTGGTATACAAATATGGTAAAATGCCCAGGTTATGACTGAACATTATAGTATTTCAACATTCATTTATAACTTTGCTAATTTTTTATATTTTGAATCCAAAATTTTAACATAGCCATTTTTCCACACCACTTCATAAACATGACAGGTGTTATTTTTTAAATTCTGGATGAGATGTCTTTCTATACTTCTGGTGCAAAATGACATTTTGGCCAATACACTATAAATTCTACATATCTTGTTTATAAGGGTTGTCAAAGTAAAAAAAAAAAATGAAGAGTGAATGTGTTAAAAGTGAATGTGTACTGTGACTGTACCAGACCCTGCACTTCTGTAGGCAGACGGATTCTTCCCATGGCACAGGACAAAAGGATCCTGCACATCTGTACCTGTTCACGTAGGTCCCTAAGGGATCTGCATGAATGAGGATACAATTCCACTATCTTAAAAAGACAGGAAATTCTTTGCAAAAAAACTTCCTTAATGCACCAGTTAGGGTAACTTAACACCACAAAAGTAGGGAAATGTGGTGTTAGGGTTTCCAGCTCCAACTCCCCACCCCCACCCCCAAGCAGCAAAAGGGAAAAAAAATATGGTTTTGCCTTTCCTGAGACTTGGCAAATCGGGGTGGGGTCTTTCTTGGGAGGGTTCAACCCTGACACTCACCCCATTCCATGAACAAATAAGGTCAAATGTGATCGGTTTCCTTCAGGCAGGGCCCTCAAGTTGTTGGCAACATGTAGGGAGACACAGTTCTGTACATTTAAACACTATTTAAGAATGGGGTGAGTGTTAGGGTTGAAAATCCCAAGAAATACCCCAACCCTGATTTGCCAAGACTCAGGACAGCCAAAAGCATCAAAATTTTTTTTCCTTTTGCTACTTGGGGAGTGGTAGTGGGGAAGTAGGTTTGGAAGTCCTAACTCCACATTTCTGAAACCTTTATGCCATATTTTCCCACTTTTGTGGCATAAACTTACCCTAACTGGTGCATTAATAAAGTTTTTTGCAATTAATATGTTATACAGATTATATAATATAAGTTATGCTTTGTACTTAAAAGTGGATCAGGCTCATAAGTGCCTACATTGGTGAGCACCTCTATTTCAGTTTACTTTCACCTATAATATGTAAATATTACAACATTACTTGCCATACTTGTTTCCCCACTAAATATACACATGTGCAATCCACTCTTTATATATCTATATATCTATCCATATATATATATATATATATATATATATATATATATATATATATATATACACACACACATATACATATGCAGAAACAACATACCTGTAAAAATGTAATTTCTTTATTTCCATCCCCGATTTTATTTCCACCTCTATTTCATAATGTTTTCACTGTTTTCTCATAATATACAAAACTCACCCTTTTGTTGGCTTATTCCATTTCAAATTAAAGTGCTTTAATGTTAACATATTTATTCTAACTCCTTCCAATAATACCTATGAAGGTAGTCAAACAAGAATGGGGGCACAGAGAAAAAATGTTTTGGATTTATTTAACTTAGTTCCCAGCCACCATTATCACTGCTCCATGCAACAAAGTTTGCTGGCCCTACATCTCAATTTCCTTTACATAGGATGTAACCTGTCCCTTGGCCAGGATGTGCTGGGCTGCCTGGTCATTTAAGTGACTTAGGTCAGTTAGACAGGGCTTCATCTGTCACCTAGATGACCAGGTAGCCCAGCGTGTCCTGACACTGGCCCTGATGTCATCACATGATGGCAGGGCCATGCACTGAATATGATGATGCAATCTGCATTATAGGACTGGCTGGCCAGGGCAGGAGTTACATACTACATAGAGGAAATGAAGACTTAGATCCTGGAAACCTTGCAGCATGGAGCAGTGATAATGGCAGCCTGGCATCTTGCAGACTGCAAAGTATTGTTGTTGGTGAGTTTATTTTAAGGGAACAAACCACAATTCAAAGTATTTAAGTATATTTCTTAAAAGAAAACAGAAAAATATTGTACATTTACAAAGTTGTACTACCTTATAAATCTCTTTAGTAACAGGGAAGTACCTTGTAGATCTCCTTCGTAACAAGGAAGCAAACTTGGGCAGAAGCAGCCATTTCAAGTTTTTTTTAAGTAGGTGCATTAAAATAAAACATAAATGGAGAGGAAGCAGAAAAATGGTTTAAATTAAACAGTGCGAAAGTTATTAAATAAATCCCAAAACATGTTTTTCTTTTCCCCCTTCTTGTTCAACAACCATCAAAGTTATTATTGGAAAGGAGTTAGAATAAGTACTTTAAAGTACTTTAATTCTGCTCAGTAGGTTACCCATGCACAATGTGTCAGATGAATTGTTTTTATGATTTGCTAAACTGTAGTTAAGGGACTGAGAACTAAAAACACATGTATTTATGTATATATTTATGTGATTCTAGATGTATGCTTGGACAGTATGTATGTATGTATGTATGTACAGTGCTGCCCACCAGGACGAAGTGTTCTTTAATTGTTACTATTGTAGAATGTTAATTTGAGGTATACACCAAATGTAAAATGTTTTTTAAACTTGCACACAGGGATTGGCTCTTTCCTAGTTTGGATACTAAATTATATCTACACCTGTTCTCTGTGGGATTAGGGTGGCAGACAATACATTGTAATTCAATATCAGAAACAGTAGAACATGATTTCACAAAACTAGTAGCTCTGAGATTTTTTTCCTCTCCAAATGAAAATGGGAATGTAGAGTGGGAAAAGTTGAGAAATAGTAACCTATATTGTTAATTATTGCTTCAGAAACTTAATAAAAATAACAGAGCTGGATTAGGCAGACTAGCTTCATGCTCTTTTCTTCTTCTATGTGGGGGCATCCACTCAAGCCCTGGCCCCTTAAACTGTAATAACTTAACTGCTGATGTATTGACTGGAAGGGAATTCAGTATAGCTCATTTTAATGCTAGACACTGAGTGCCAAAATTGGATCAAGATAAGGAATGGACCCTAAAATAAAAAGCATAGAAATATAGAATTTGATGGCAGATAAGGGCCGTTTGGCCCACCCAATCTGCCTGTTTTTTTCTTACCTTCATTCAAGCCATAGAACCTACTTGATCTACAGGTCTTCCCCCCCTCCCCCACTTCTTACCTCTATGATTCACTTTTGCCTGTTCAAGGCATTTTTGAACCTCACCACTGTTTTCACCCCACCACCTCCGCCAGAAGATTATTCCAGAAATCTACCACTCTTTCTATGAAGAAGTACTTGCTCACATCTGTGCTGAATCTACCCCATTCCAGCTTCATAGCATGTTCCCATTCTTCCAGAGCACCTTTTTTTCTGAAAAAAATACTTCCCTCCTGTACCTTATCTACCCCCATGAGGTATTTAAAAGTCTCTATCATATCCCCCTTCTCCCTCTTCTATTCCATGGTGTACACATTGAGGTCCTTTAGCCTTTGGTCATAGGGCTTTTGATGCAGACCCCACACCATTTTATTTTTTTCTCCTCCGGACTGCCTCCACTTTGTCTATGTCATTCCTGAGATGTGGTCTCCAGAACTGGACACAGTACTCAAGGTGGGGGTCTTACTATTGATCTATATGAGGGCAACACCCCCTCCATCTGTCTGCTGGTGTTACCCCTTCCTATGCACCCTGGCATCCCACTAGCCCTCCTGACTGCCTTGTAATACTCTCTGCCCACTTTTAGGTCATCCAATGTGATTACCCTCAGGTCTCTTTCTTGCTTGGTCATTGTCAATAACATTCCACCCATTTTGTACTCAGCTTCTGGGTTTCTTTGGCCCAAGTGCATTATTTTGAACTTTTTTTGCATTAAGACCCAGCTGTCACACCCTTGACCATTCCTCTAGTTTTCTCAGATCTCTACTCATCTTTTCTACCCCCTGGAGTGTCCACCCTGTTGCAGATCTTGGTATCATCCATGAACAGGCAGATCTTCCCTTCCAGCCTCTCTGCAATGTCACTTATAAGGACATTAAAGGGGACCAGTTCTAGCCCTGAAGCCTGTGGTACCCCACTGGTCACCCTCCCTTCCTCAGAAGGAACTCTGTTTACCACTACCCTTTGTTGCCTATCCCCTAACAAATTTTGTACCCAGCTTACCTCCTTGCTACCCACCCCTAAGCTATCCAGCTTGCTTACTAGTCTTTAGTGTGGAACGGTGTCAAAAGCCTCACTGAAATCTAGATAGGCCACATCCACTGTTCCTCCCTGATCTAATTCCATGGTCACCCAGTCAAACAAATCTATCAGATTTGTTTGGCATGACCTCACCCTGTGAATACATGTGCTTCACATCTTGTAACTCAGTGGATTCAAGATATTCCACAATCCTTTCCTTTAGCAGTGTTTCCATTAATTTTCCCACCACTGATGTCAGGCTGACAGGCCTATAATTGCCAGCCTCTTCCCTGCGTCCACTTTTGTGAAGTGGGACTATATATGTTCTTCTCCAGTCCGCCAGATTCACTCTGATCTCCAGTTATGTGTTAAATAGGACTGTCAGAGGTGCAGCCAGTATCTTGCTGAGCTCCATCAATACCCTTGGATGCACTCTGTCTGGCCCCATAGCTTTGTCCACTTTCAGGTTAGTGAGTGCTAACAAGATTTAATGATAATATCTGCAACTTGGTTAAACTTGAGAATTTCCAACCCTATTATTGGCATTGAAGGCTACTGAACGTGGTGTAGAGACAGGAAAAAGAAAGGAGGTGGCTTATTGATCTGTGAGAAAAACTATTTTGTGGCAACAGAGACAAATATTTTGATGGAAATTGAAATCTTGGAAATTCTTAGCTAGATATTAAGTTATGTCATGCCCAACATGATTATTGTTGATGGGACTTTATCATCCCCCTAAAGTTAGCTTAGATGTTTCTAATAGTTTAAAGGATGCATGGTTTACATATAAGTCCATTTATGATTTCTTGATTATGAGAGATTTGAATGTTAATTGGCAGACATTTGATCTGTCTCACCCTTAAAAGAATTCCAAGTGAACTTAGGCATGGCCCAACTCATTAAGGAGTCTACATGTGTTAATCATAAAGATCTAGCAACATCAACTAAGATTCACTTAATATTTACAAACAATCAGGACAATTATAAATTAAGTGGTGTTCTTCCTGATTGCTTCAGCAATTATCAGACCATTTTTTGTCTATGTGCTAAAGAAAAGTGTTTGAGTCTTCTTAAACATATTACTGTATATATAGCTAAAAAGATATAGAACCTCAGCAGAAAAGCTCTGAAGCGAGGGTTACCCAAAAAGAGCATTGGCAAATAAGTTACAAATAAATAAAAAATCATACATACCTACATAATGCAAATCATCATGGAGTGTATATGCAAATAACCATTAACATTTTGGGTGGTTCTGCTTTAAGCAGGAAGGCATGGTGTGAACAGAAGATACAGACGTGTTTCATCCTACACAGGACTCATTAATATCTTATCCCAAGGGAAAATTGAATCAGCCTTTATGTGGTCTTACAGGTTTGGGTCACGGCTGGAACACAATAAGAAAGCAAGCTAAAAAGATAAATAACCTCAGCACAAAAGCACTGAAGCAAGGCTACCAAAAAGGGTATTTGCAACAAAATCAAGTTTCAAAGAAATACAAAATCCCACATACTTCATAATGCAAAGCATCATGGGATTTATATGAAAATCACTACAAACATTTAGACTGGTTCTGCTTTAAGCAGGAATGCATGGTGCCAAAAGGCCTTGTGCACAATCTGCAAAGGCTGTTACATATAGAACATATAAATGTTTTGACTGTGTTGCTTTTCTGTTACAGCTTGAGATTATAGACTGATCAGGACTTGATGATATGCCAACAGCCAGTGAGGTTTGGGATTACTTTTTCAAGAGTTTATGTAAGGATTAAGCCACTAGAAAGCATGGGTCTACTGTGGTATTAATCCATGGTTGGGGGGGGTTGGACCACGAGGCCGAAGGCTGAGTGGGTCCAACCAACCAACCATGGATTAATTCCACTGTAGACCCATCCTTTCGAGTGGCTTAATCCGGTTGTAACATGGCAATGAGTGTATGACTAATAGTCTTTGAATAAATGAATACAATCACACTGATTTACTTTCAGAATACTATAAATTGAGCTATTAAACATGATGTACATATACTTGAAAACAATTGGAACACAATTATTGGAAATATCGTTTACTATTTCACTTTTTGTTAAAATAACTTTCATTACAAGCTTTAAGCTTTCTAACATCAAAACATATTTTACAACTTTTCAAAACTTGCAATTCACTTTCTTCTAGGTGCTTTGATTTTCTCTCTATGTATTAGAAGATATGGGCTACACTGCATGATGGGAGTGTGCTATGGTACATTTTAGTTTTCTTTCTCAGTCCCTTTGCAGACCAATAGGTGGCTGTCACACAATCCTAGTAGCACAAGCACCTTTTCTCCAAATGTACTGAACTAAGCCAATCTGAAAAACACTTTATTGAACAACTACTATTTTGCGGAATATTATTTTCACTTTTTTTCCCTCTAAACTACCTAACTCAGCAGGACATAGAACAACATGACGTTTACTGCTTTCAGCTTTCAAATACTTGTTTTGACTACTAGTGTTAGTCTGTTTCTTTGATTTCTTTTTGTTTCTCTCAATTTATTTTTCTTTTCACCCACAGAAGTATCCTCTCTCTTTAATTTTGCTTTGTTTATCTCAGTGTCTGTTATTTTTGCTTTCAGTTATAGAAGCTGCATGCTTATCTTTACCACTGTGTATTCACCAAGAAAAGGCTCGGCCAGATAATGTTATTCAGTCATCCACAATGCATTGCACCCACAGTTGCTTAGAAAGCAGTAGATCAGAAGGGATGGTAACAGTATGTAACTGTTCACTTCTACAGAAATATTGCTGCAGCATAATTAACAGTACATGTGGAGTTTAAATGTACAATCTTTAGTAACTCATGAACTTCTGTTGTAGTTACAATATAGAACAGTCTTGAAAAAGTCAAAAACCCTGTGCCAGGAAAATTCTTAGTAACTACAACTTGGGACAACTACACACTGCAAGCCCTTTGTATATTGCTTTCACTTGTATACTGCTTCTTACCTGTAGTGGATTGCCAACATATTACAATACAAACCATGATCTACTATGGTATTAGACCATGGTTTCTACTGTACCACATGGTGTGTTTGCACCTATATGAGTGCTTCATTTCTTTTTTCTTTTTTATGCTATGTTACAAATCTGTTTATAATAAGCATACCTCAGAAAGGAAAACGGTAAAGCAAAAATGCCCCTTGGTATAGTTCAAAATAAAATAAAAAATGTTAAATTGAGGACAATTGAAAAAAAAAAATTAATAGATTGATTATGATAAATACTGTCATATGCATAATGTCTATACTAATAAAGTTAAACAAGAAATAAAAAAAAGAAACAGACAAATTAGGAGTTTCCTAGACAGGCTGTAGTAGAGGGACAGCATATCCCACTGTGATCGAGGGCAGCAGCAGAATTCAATCATCATTTTCATAAAATGAACACAGTTGCATTACAAACACATGATGGATCTTTTATCTTTTATTCTTACTGGCCATTCCACATCAGGGGATCCTAGGAGTACTTTTAAATTTGATAGAATTGAAGTAAATGAGGTATTGAATGAACTAAATAAGGTAGTTGCATCTAAATCAGTGAGACAAGATAATAACCTGATTTTGAAAATATGCTGCCCTTGCAATTTTACCACTACTGACTTATATTTTCAATCTCTCCATGGCCACTGGTGAATTTCCAGTGATCTGGAAGACAGCCAACAAAATACCAATTAATAAGTCAGAAGATAAATCAGATATAGGGAATTATAACCCTGTATCTTTGTTACCAGTAGTAGCTAAAATTCTTGAAAGGATTATAAGTGCCCAGTTGAAATTATTTTTGTGTAACAATAATGTTTGATGTAACTACCAATCATTTTTCCATTCAGAACACAGTACTACTACAGCTTTGGTTAAGGTGGTGGCTGACATCCAGGAAGTCCTAGACAGGAGAGTGTCTGTTGGACCCATCTTTATTGATTTCTCTAAAGCTATAGGCGCCTTGGACTATGATATTTTTGGAGAATATATTAAGTGGAGGCAGTAATTGGTTAGCTTTGGAGGTTTTGTTTCAGATACAGCACAAATTGTTTCATGTGTTGCTCAGGAATCAATATTAGGACCTTTGTTGTTTAATGTCTACATGAATGACCTTTCTTTTCAAAATACCAGTATTACACTTCATCTTCATGCTAATTATACTATTCGTTATACATCTGGTGAGTCCGTGAAACAGATGGAAATAGATTTACAGATTGCAATTTATCATATACAGTCTTTTCTAGTAGGAATACATTTGTTTTAAATGCTAAGAAATCTCAAATTTTATTAGTTTGAAGTATGACTAAGCTTAATTCGGCCAAGGAGTCTTTAGCAATTGCAACAAAAAATAATGTACTATTGTAACAGGTCCAGTCCTGTAAATGCTTAGGAGTATGGTTGGATGAAATGTGTGGGAGGACATTCCTGTAGACAAAACCAGGTCAGTTTTGAGTCAAAAACTGGGAATGGTAAATGGAATTAAAAAAGTGCCTGTCAGTGGAGTCATGAAAATTATTGTTAATTTAATCGTTATTCCTGTGTTTGATTATGGAAACTTGTTGTTGGTGAAGGAATAAGGGAGGCAGTGGCAAAGCTGGATGTGAGATACAACAGATTTGCCTACTCCATTGTTGACAAACCCTGGCAGACTCACAGCTGTCAGATGTTTTCAGAATTGCAGTAGACTGGCTAAGGTTAGATGGAAGAAGACAACTGTGTCTTGTAAATTTTATGTATTTGTATTATAAAGTTAGGGTTCCTAGCTAAGTTAAGACTAATTTAGAACAGAGGCAAGTGAAGGAGTGACAAAGATTGGTGGCAAGAGTAGAATATATATATATATATATATATATATATATATATATATATATCCCCCTGGATGACTAATATTATTGGAAAATCCTGGATGACTAATATTGGGAAATCCATGCTTCACTACAAAGTTCCAAATGTATGAAACTTATTTACTTGTAACCTCAGACCTATACGTGGGCCTGTATTTCTAAAAAAGGTAAAAAAGGTGATTGCTGGACTCTGTAAAAAGTGTATTTACTATGCTGTTTTGGTTATGACAGGAGGCCAACTGCCTTCTAAAAGATTTTTCTTTTGCTAAGCTATATGAATTGTAAATAATAGCTACCTGTAGGGTAGGTAATAGCCCCCCCTCCCATGTTTTCTGTTTTAGATGTGAGGGGTACGATAATAATTTGAATAGTCTGATACTTGTACATGGAAATTCTATGGGACATTTTAGATGTTGATAAGTAGAGTGTGCCTTATTTAAGTGCATGTTTAGTTGCATATGAGGTATGTTTGTCCTCTGATATAATGAGTTATATTTTATATCACTGTAATGATTGCTGTGTGTTTTGTATATTTGTATTGACTGTTACATACTTGAGAGAGAAAGCAGCCAAAAGCTTTCTTAAATCAAGGAGGTAATTTAATAGACTACACTGAACTGAATTATAAATATTTGGGCCTGTGTAAGTAACTAGTTTTGATTCTCTGTTTTTGGGGTTGACTTTTCTTAGTTTAACTTTTATTTGCCAGGGAGGAGCTCTAGCTGGGAGAGATTTGCAGTCATTTGTGACTAGACCTGTTACGTAACCTCTGTGAAATAGGCATCTGAAAGGAAGGAAGGCACTCCCTGGGGTGGAGAGTCAGAGTCATGGTTGATTGTTTCTGAAGGGCACAGGTATGCCCCTCATCCCACCCACCCCAGACACATAACTTCCTTTATAGCAGGGGTTCTGACATAACTTCTCCAAAATTGCTAGCAACATTCACCTGTTCATATCCTTAAAGGCACAGCACACCGAATAGGGAGTTGAGACACTCACAAGCTTGCACACACTAAAACAAGAACAAACAAAAAAAAGAAAAAGGGAGACAGACATGTGGGGAGTGGTGCAATGCACTGGCTGTGGAGCAGCAGTCTTATGGGAGACATTATGGAGACTGCATTGCTGCCCTATTTGCAGGCACCTCTCTGGTCTGAGGAGGGAGGTTGCCCGACTCCATGCTGACCTGGCAGGGACTTGAGAAACCTACTCCCCCACCCAGGGACCACCCAGGCCACTGCCACTACCTCAGAGGTTGCCAAGAAAGAGGAGTGGTTGGACCACAGTGGGCTCAGGGAGGGTGAGGGTGGTGGAAGAGAGGCACATCCCTCCAGTTGTGCCTCTCCACAATTCATTTACCACTCTGGCAGAGCATGGTCTCTCTATGGAGGCATCTACAGTGGAGACTAAGGAGGATGCTGGGAACCATGGAGACCCACAGGAGGGTGGCACAGGACCCCACAGGGGAAGGAAACAACTCTTGGTGGGGGACTCAATTATTAGGGGGGTAGAACTGGGGGAGGGAGGAGAAAGGGTGGTAAGGTGCCTGCCCAGCACCATGACTTGGATGGACAGGAAATGAATCCTCAGGATCATGGGAGCAGCTGCAAGGGGGAGTGAGCTGGATGTCATTATCCACCTAGGGACAAATGACTTGGCTGAGAATGGGATCAGAGCAGTGCAACAGGAGTTTGTGGAGTTGAGGAGGGGCCTTAGACAAGTGGCATACACAGTAATTTTCTCAGAAGTGCTATCTGTCTATTGCATGGATGAGGCTAGGGTACTCCACACCATGGGATTCAATGACTGGTTAAAAACAGGTGCATAGCTCAGGGATTTGGCCTCATTGGGGACTGGGGCTCCACCTAGAAGGATGCAGGCCTATATTGGCATGATGGTCTGCCTCTGTCCAGGAGAGGAACCAGGATCCTAGGTGATAGGTTTTAATGCTCCATTGGCAAGAATTTAAACTAGCCAAGGGGGAAGGCACTGAAAAGGAGAAGGGAAATCCTAGCTGCCCCCCAAAAAATCAGGGTTGTTAATGAGGTAAACACCAAGCTAGGGCAGTAGATAGGGAGAAGGGCAGGGGTAAATGGAGAAAAAGACAAAGGCAATAAGGACAGAGCTGGGGCAAAGAGAAATAAGGCCATAAAAAATGGAGGTAATAAGTACCAATGCCTGTAGTCTAGGTAAAAAGTTCCCCAAAATGGTGGCCTTGATGGAAGAGGGATGCCTTGATATCATGGCAGTTACAGAAACATGGTACACAGAGAACCTTGATTGGGATGTCAACATACCAGGGTACACAATCTACAGGAGGGACAGGGCAGGTAGAAGAGGAGCTCTTTATGTAAGGGGAGTGATCAAAGCAACAGAACTAAAGGGTAAACAGGGAGGAGAGGAGGCACTGTGGGTCACCCTGGAGACTGGAAAGTGCACCCTCTGTACAGGGGTTGTATATAGACCCCCATCTCAGGGGGAGGAAATGGACAAGAAAATGATTGAAGGCATCCTTAGGATGGCAGAGAAAGAGGAGATTTTGCTGATGGGGGACCTGGATATGCCAGATGTTAACTGGAGCACCTTTGCTGCATCCACATCCAAGAACAGGGCCATTCTCGATACCCTATAGGGGGCATGCCTCAGACAGCTAGTTTTGGAATGCACTCAGGTGGGAGCAATCTTAGACCTGGAACTCTCAAATGGGGACAGAGAGAGGTTCTCAGATCTAGAAGTGGGTAGCCATCTTGGAACAAGTGACCCCCAAACAGTGTGGTTCACGATAAACTTAGCTGTAGAGTTGAGCCATACAAAAGTGAAGGTACAGGACTTCAGGAGGGCTGATTTTGTCAAAATGGGAGAGTGCCTCAGAAAAGCACTAGCAAACAGACAAGAAGGTGGGGTGGAGCAACAATGGGGAAACATCAAAACTGCCATCACAGAGGCAACAAGCCTTTGTGTGAAGCAAATAAACAAATCAAGATGAAAGAAAAAAACACTATGGTTCTCAAAAGAAGTAGCGGGGAATGTTAGGGAGAGAAAGATAGCATTCAGAAAGTATAAGGAAACACAGAAGGAGCAGGACAGAGAACTGTACCAGTTAAAGCAGAAGGAAGCAGGTAAGGCAGTCAGAATAGCAAAGGCATAAACCGAGGAAAAGATAGCCAATTCAGTTAAAGAGGGGATAAAACCTTTTATAGGTACATTAGGGAACAAAGAAAGACTAAGGCAGGGTTACTGAAGATGTATAAAGAGGAAGGTGGTTGGGCAGAGAGCGACAGTGAAAAAGCAGGGATACTGAATGAATACTTCTGCTCAGTATTCACAAAGGAAGAACAGGGGAGATACCCAATCCAATCAATAGAAGTACTCTGGATAGGGGGTTGATATTAGTCCTTTCACAGAAGAAAGGCTTCTGAAAGAACTCCTAAAACTGAAGGTGGATAAAGCAATGGGGCCTAATGGGATTCACCCCAGAATTCTAAGATAGCTAAGGGAAGAGCTAGTAACACCACTGACTACCCTTTTTAATAAATCATGGGAGGATGGTGTGGTTCCTAAGGACTGGAGGAGGGCAGATGTGATTCCCTTCACAAAGGTGGGAGCAAAACAGAGGCAGGAAACTACAGACCTGTCAGTTTGATCTCAGTGGTATGGAAAATGATGGAATCACTTCTGAAGGAAAGAATTGTTGAGTACCTAGAGGCTAGTGGGGCACAGGACCCAAGGCAACATGGATTCACTGCAGGAAATCTAATTGATTTCTTCGACTGGGTGACCAAAGTAGTAGACCAGGGAGGGGTTGTGGACATGGCCTACCTAGACTTTAGCAAGGTATTTGACACAGTCCCACACAAAAGATTAATAATCAAATTAACCAGACTTGGAGTGGGTCCCAGGGTGGTAGCTTGGGTAAAATATTGGCTGGACAACAGGACACAGAAGGTAATTGTAAATGGAGTCCACTCTGAAGAAAAAGGGGTTACTAGTGGGGTACTGTACTGTTCAGTACTGGGTTCAGTCCTTTTTAATGTCTTTATAAGTGATATTGCAGAAGGACTGGAAGGAAAAGTATGTCTCTTTGCAGGTGACACAAAGATCTGCAACAGGGTTGATACGGAAGGTGGGGTGGAAAGGATGAAAAGGGACTTGGCAAGGTTGGGGGAATGGTCAAATGTACGGCAGCTTAAATTCAATGAAAAGAAGTGCAAAGTAATGCACCTGGGAAACAAAAACCCAGGGGAAGAGTACATCGCGGGGGGGGGGGTGAGATACTGTCAACAACTAAAATGGAAAGGGACCTGGGGGTAGTCATATCAGATGACCTAAAGGTGGCCCAGCAATGTGAGAAGGCAGTAAGGAGGGCTGGGGGATACTGGGATGCATAGGGAGAGGCATCACCAGTAGAAAACAAATTGTTGTCCCTCTGTACAGACAGTTGATAAGACCACATCTGGAGTACTGTGTACAGTTCTGGAGACCCCATCTCTGAAAAGATATAGACAGAGTGGAGGCTGTCCAGAGGAGGGCAACCAAAATGGTGCAGGGTCTGCACCAGAAGACATATGAAGAAAGACTAAAGGAGCTTAAGATGTATAGCCTTGAGGAAAGGAGGGAGAGGGGGGACATGATAGAAACTTTCAAATACCTCAAGGGAATCAACAAAGTCCAAGAGGGTAGCATCTTTTAGAAAAAGAGATGTGCAAGAACGGGGGCACAAATTTGAAGATAGAAGGACAGCTCAGAGGTAATGTGAGGAAGTATTTCTTCACAGAGAGGGTTGCAGATGCATGGAACAGCCTTCCTGAGGAAGCCATAGAATCAAAAACAGTGGGGGAATTCAAGAATGTATGGGACAGACATAAGGCAATTCTAGTGGGTGGTAGGAGGAAGTAGGCTGTTGGTTAACCAGGATCTGTAGCTTATCCAGTAGGTAGGGAAATGGGCAGACTAGGTGGGCCAAGCGGTCCTTATCTGCCATCAGATTCTATGTTTCTGTGTTTCTATGTAACATTTTATCCTCGGACCCCATTGAAAATGAGCTTTTACTCAACTGGGCAATACTTATTCATATGCAAATTTATGAACAAAATATGTTACTATTACTACTACTATCTAACAAATTGGAGTCATTACCATTGGATAACATTGGTTCTAGCAGTATCCTACAATATTTCACTGGCTAAAATTGTGATAGAGTGCTTAGAAATATATAAGTGCTTTAAAGTACAAATATGTATCAGATGAGGATAAAGTATGCCATCCAATGTAGGAAACCAGTTAAAGACTTAGAAATATAAATGTGCCTTTAAGTAAAGAATATATATATTAGATTAAGATACAGTAAAAAATATGATAGGCATGTTATGTTTAATCATCAAGGACAATAAAGACTGATTGATAGTTGTCAGAAATTAATATATAAACTACATCCAAATACGCTTCTCAACCATCAACAGATGTGTGGCGAAGTGATTTAGGCTAAAGTGTAAATTAAACTATTAATCTAAGTCCAACTTGATTGGTGTATTGAAGGTGTACATTTTTGGTATTTTCATGCTGAGGGAATTTGCACACAGCTTTATAAGACATGCAGTAATTGTTTCACATATATAATTTGTTGAAACACTGTTTTTGTAGAGCAGCATATGATTAATATAAAACTGGCTGTAGAATGCTTTTTTTCTGAATTTATGTAGAGCCTTTCACACGTACTGGACCTCAGAGTGCTCACAATCCAACAAATTAGAGTCTGATAGCATATACTACCTGTGATAAATTGTACTGTACTGCATTATGTCGCTTAATGTAATGTAGTATGTCACTTAATGTATTGTATTGTATAATATTACTGGCGTGGAGCCTTTGGAAATGAGTCTGTGACCCAAAGGTTTGTAATTCTGATACTTTCAAATAAATAAATATATAGAGACTGCATGCAGAAAAAAACATGGTGACTGCTGAGCATTCAACAACATCGATGCACAGCTGCAGACTATTGCAGAACAAGTAATATTGACAGAGGACATGGGCGATATCCCCATAACTTCAATTTTTAAGATTTGCATTAAATTATTTTTCAAACTTTTGAAGACAGTTCTAAGTAGGTAAACCAAATTCAAAATACTGAGATGCACAATGATGTCACATTTGTAATTTAATAAAGATTATAGTGTTCACAATATTACATACCTTAGAAGCTGCACTAAAACTGGAAGTACAGTATCTGGTTCTGACTCTCATGGGAGGCAGGAAAGCAGTTAAAACTCAATTTCTGACACTATTACAAAACTATACGATCAATTACGATACTGGGAAGGGAGGGTGATTGCACTGTTGGGTGTTGGAGGGTAGTGAACCTTTTATTGGATATGGACTGGGGAGGGAGAGGGTATTAACAACTGGGGGCTGTGGGTGGTAAAATGCAAAAATTGACAGATGTTGACAAGTCCTGCTGCTTCTCATCAGTTCCAACTGCTCTGCAAAGAAGTGCACACCCCGAATCATGTCTTATTCTCTTAAAGACCAGCATTGCAGTTCTAGTCAAGTTTTAATTTCTTTAAAGTAAAGCTAAGACATAAAAAGAGAAATATAGTAATTTCCCTGGTTCACTTGTTCAAGCAA
Organism: Neoceratodus forsteri; assembly: GCA_016271365.2. NCBI lineage: Eukaryota > Metazoa > Chordata > Ceratodontiformes > Ceratodontidae > Neoceratodus > Neoceratodus forsteri. The sequence continues at coordinate 1,753,120,457 of CM057455.1, read as the reverse complement.
GTGTTTACAGTGCATTTTGCCATTAAACAGAGTCCTGCAGTCTGATATTGGAAAATGAGCAGAAGAGGAGAACAAAGGTCTGTGCTGTACTTGTCCATGCCCACAACCCTGAGGATGCTATACTCAGTCGGATAGCACACCGGTGTATACCATTGAAACAGCGACAGAAATACTATGAAGACCATTACAGTGACAAAATCATCAGTGTACTGTAATGGTCTGTGGTATTTCTGACACTGCTTTCTCCAGTGATTTTGCCCCCTCCCTGAAACAACTCCGACTCGGAGTGGATTATCTAAAAATGTGGGGTGTGTGGAAGGCAAAGCCCCCCACAAAAAGCACTTTCTTCTACTGATGACACAATCCCAGCTGTTGGCATTGTGTCATCACTGTAATGCTGTTCAACAAATTTCCTGTTGATGCAGCTTGGTGGAACTGTACAACAGCACTGTGACTGAATATAGGAGCATGGCAGTGCAGTGCTAAGTTGAGTAGCGCTGCCCTGACATGGATCTGGGAAGTGCAAAAAACAGTGCCCCCAGACTCAATAGCACTGGGATCCCCCAGCACAAAATTCAACTGGCATCATGCAAATGAGCCCATTTGGGCATACAAGGTGTAAAGGGGCCATATGCATGCCCATTATGGGCTCATTTACAGGGGAAACAGCAGCAGGTTTGTGCCCCTCCTGTGACCAGACCCCCCTCCTTAATCATCCATCCCCATAAAAGTCTCAACATTCCTTGGTGTCTAGTGGCACCCCTACCCTCCAATCACCAGCACCTGGTAAAAAGAAACTAGTCCCAGGTGTCTAGTGGTACCCCCCCACCCTCTGATCCCTATCCTCATACAAAACAGCACATTCCCTGGTGTCCAGTGGTAACCTCCCGATCCCTATCCCCATACAAAAAAATACATTCCCTGGTGTCCAGTTGTACCCCCACTCTACAATCCCCATCCCCAGTAAAAAGAACACAGTCCCTGGTGTTAGTGGCACCCCCCCACCCTCTGATCACTTGCCACTATTGAACAATGACATTCCCTATTGTCTAGTGGCACCCCTACCATCTAATTGCTCATTGCAGTTTAGTAACAGAAGTCCCTGGTGTCTAGCAGCTCCCACTGCACCACCTGCATTGGGTACACCACACTGCATCCCTCCTTACTAAAGTTACCAGCACTGCAGGGAGCCTATGCAGTGACTGGCATGACCCTCCTCTGCACCACCTTGGCTGGCTGCTGAATGCAATGACGTGGACTATGTTTCCTGCATACTGTGAAGGGAACATGCATACTATATAGTACATGTGCTCCCTTTGCAATACACAGGATACACGCTCCATGTCATTGCATACAACAGCTGGCCAAGGTGGTGAGAGGAGGGCTGTGCTGGTCACTGCACGGGCTCCTCATGGCACTGGTGACTTTGGTAAGGGGGTGACAGGGTGGTGTACCCAGTGTGGGCAGTATGGTGGGGCACTAGACAACAGGGACTTATGTTACTAAAAAAAACAAAAAGAGATCGCCCAAGGAACTGGGTGCCTCAGACTAAAACTGCAACAAGTGAAAAACAAAAAAGTCAGGCATTCAGCACCCCAGGGCTGAAGGTAGATGCTGCTTCAGTAGTTCAGTGCTAGAAGTGCATATTTTATTAAATGTGCCGCAAACTGTTAAGGTATCACTACATTTGACCGAAGTGCATTTGCCTGACACCCGGAATCTCGATGTCAGAAGTCCGACACACAAAATCCCAACAGTGGGATTTTGCCCCCCCCCCCATGGAGTAAGGAGGGTATGGGGAGGCAAAGCCCCCTGAAACATGAAATGAAATCAAAATCCCAGTAATGAGATTATGAGTCTCGGGATTCTGGTGTCAGGCTGCTGGGTATTGGGGAAACGCATTTCAGTCTTCAATAGTAAATCCACAGTTAAAACAGTGGGCTAAACTACTGGAGCAGTGTCTTTCTTCAGCCCTTGGGTAGTAAGTACCTGACTTTTTTGTTTTTCACTTCTGTTACTAAACTGCAGTGAGCGATTGGAGGGTGGGATTTGACACTAGACACCAGGGAATGTCATTGTTTGATAGCAGTGAGTGATTGGGGGGTGCCACAGATACCAGGGACTATATTATTTTTTGGCAGGTGGAGATTGGAGGGCAGGGGTACCACTGGACACCAGGGACTGCATTATTTTTACTAGGGATGGGAATCAGAGGGTAAGGGGTACCACTGGACACCAGCGATTGTATTCTGTGTACTGAGGATGGGGATTGGAAGGCAGAGGATGCTACTGGACACCAGGGAATGTGTTGTTTTGTATGAGGATGGGGATCAGAGGGTGGGGGTGCCACTGGACACCAGAGAGTATGTTGTGTTGTTTTGTACTGGGACAGGGCTTGGAGGGTGGGGGGCAACTAGACACCAGGGAATGTGTTGTTTTGTAGAGGGATGGGGTTCAGAAGGTGGGGGGGGTCAACTAGACACCAGGAAGCAGGTGTGCTCCCCCAACTGCCAACTTGGTTGTTGCCCGCAGTGGCTTTGCTGGCCACTAGGTATTCCTGAAGTAAGTAGGGCTTCTTCTCAGTGGTAATTGCACCAAGCAAAGTGGTCTGTGCTATTCCTTTTGCATAGCACTACTGTGCTGAATATTGTACTGAGCCTGAATTCATGTTTCTGCCCCTCCCTTTGCCCACTGCACACATTATTTTTTAGTGCATGTGCTATCCCTTTTAGCATGTGCAACTGTCCCCTTTGAATATTGCACTCAGATGCTCACTGAGCAAAGTTTTGGATATCTGGCACCTGAGGTCTGTTTTATATGGGCAATAACATACAACAGGGTGTGTGTTTGTTTGGAGATATAGGACCACTCTGTTGTGTGCTAAGGCATGCGCCTAAGGCCCAGTGCTCTTTGGCACACAGCAAAAGTGTGTCTGTATCTCTCAATGAACCCAATACTTTGGAGTGTGTTGTTACCCTCATGAAATGGCCCATTATTAAAACTTGTGGGTTAGAAAATCCAGCACTGTGTATTCATGAGTATATAAAGGTATGGCAGGTGACCTAGTTTGGCCAGTCAGAGAGCAATATTTCTGTTGGCTATCCTGAACCACTTAATAAAAAAATATTATAAACTGGCATCGCTAAATAATGCTCTCTTATTGACTGAAACACGTCACATACCTGTAATTATTCACTGTAATTTAATAGGTGTACTTTTAAATGCATTTTTTTTTACTTTAAAAGTAATTTTATAAGTGCAACAATACACTTCAGGGGTGTGTAATTATGGCTAATATTAGCAATTCTTGTGTGTGTTTAAAGGTATTTGCTTTACATAGATGATTGTGGTGACTCACACTTGTTTCTGGACCTTCTGCTAGCACTGCATATTCTGGAGTGCACTAGTCACTTACCAGTTCTCTGTGAACTCTGAACAGTGCTTTCTGGCTGTCCAGAAGCATGCTTTACTGTGATGTAAAACTTAAGAAACTCGAGTCCACTTTGAAGTACAAGGCAAAACTAAGATCCTGTGTCATTCCACTGTGTTCAGGTGGAAAGCCTTGCTGCTGATAAGATGTCTTTCACAAACTATAAATCATGAAATCATTCTAAGCCAATGAGGATTATTTATTTCTAAACATTCCAGGTACTCTTTTTTTTTTTTAATGATAGTTCTTTATTGAAGAATTCAGTCAGTGAAATACATCATTGGTACATCCATATGTATGATAAAACACAAAGGATAAAAAAAAGATGTGCAGAGATGCATTGCCTGAGGGTTACAGTATACAACTAACATCAAGACACTAAAAAAAAGAACTAAATACAACAAAACAACATTACTAACAGTAACAAATACCAGCTATGAGGTGTGGACAAGATAATAAAAAGCTTATCCCAGTCCTTTCGCTATAAAAGTTACCAGTTCTAGATAATGCATACAATGCAACTGTTGCAGGACTAGGTTATCTCTGATGGGATGGAGGAAGCAGAGAAGATGGGGGGGGGGGAGCACAGCCCAAGGGCAGCATCCACCCCCCAGCAGGACACCCAGATAACTGGCAGGTCCCACATACAGTGCCTTCCCTTCAAAGTGGGGGAAGGATATAACACCCACCAGCCAAAATCATGGGACAAAGTCCCTTCTCAAAGCCATTATGTAAAGCACCCATGTCTTCCAAAATATCTAAAAAGGATTCAAGGTAGTGATTGAAATAAGCAGTTATTTTTTCCATTTTATAAATGCCAATTAAAATATCTTGCCATTGAGGAATTGTGTGTGTGTGTGTTGGGGGGGGGGGGTGTCACAAGACAACCTCTCTGAGTAATGGCCTTTTTGGCTGCCAACAAAGCAATATTCAACAATTTTCTGTTATGAGGACATTGTACAGGGGCTTCATATTTAGGAAAAAGAAAAGATTCCACAGCCAGGACCATGGGGGTAACTAGCAATGCTTCCAACTCCCCTTGTAATGCTTGGAGGAAGGGCTGGAGAATAGGGCATGACCAAAATATGTGGCCATGTGTTGCAGGTGTAATGCGACATCCCCACCAACATATGGCTCCCTGGGCTAGAAGGTATTTCACCTGGATAGCAGGTGTATGCAAATATCTAAGGGTTATCGTCCAGGAAAACTCCATCCAAAGATATGAGCTGGTGACCCTCTGCAAGTGGCATAAATGTCTCTCCCAATCCGCCTCCGCCAGGTGGATACCTAGATCTCTTTCCCATTTTTGTTTTAGTGAACTCAAAGAGCACCCCGACCTAGCTTGTAAAGCAGCATAAATGTATGAGATCAAGTGAGATAAAGATGCTCTACCCTCAATGGCTTGGTAAAGGGCCTCAATCAGTGGGAGGATGACTCCTGGTTCTACCCGCAGAGATAACCATTTTTTAATATATGTTGAAACCTGTAAATATCTGTATTTATTTTGTGGGTGTAGGGCATATTTTTGTTGTAATTCCTCAAAAGTAAAAAGCTACCCTTTATTTATAAAATGTAAAACCAAGTGCAGGCATTTTCTTTCCCCAATGGTGAAAGCTGTTATCCAATCTGGCTGTTGGAAAGTCTACCAAATAAGGTATAGAATATAGCAAAAATCTTGTGTCTTGGATGTGTTTGAGGGATAAACCAGTTTGCCAACACTGCAAAGTTAGGGAAGTGTAAAGATTAGGGGTGATTGTGGATGGGGGGGGGGGGGGAGAAGGCTGTGCCAAAAGAATAGGTATCAGATCATGCAAGTCCTCATTTTGAAGCTCCAGTACTTTCCAATGTGCACCATACTGAGGATTAAGCCAGAGGAAAGCAGTACGTACCTGAGATGCCATGAAATAATTCTGCAGATCTGGCAGCTTAGGAAGGTACTATATAAAGTGTCTAGGTGAATTGTGGGACACATGAAATCCTTTTATTAACCTCTCGTTAGAAACTGCATGAGACTTTAACTGGTAAGGTTTGTGTTGAGTATAAAAATCGAGGTAGTAAGTTCATTCGAACAACATCTATGCACTGTAAAAAACTCCAGGTACTGTTATAACCAAAAGGTGTCTCATGCACATAGTTATAAAATTCTGTAGTTTTAAGTGCAGTTGGCAATGTCCATTTCCCCTCAATAGGGGTTCTCTCATAACCTGCAAAGTAAAACATTTTAGTTTTAAGTTAACATTTTTTAACATACTTTAACATACTAAAATGCCAGCAGAATAGGCCTATCAGTCTTTTGTGTCTGCTGTTTTGGTCAGCCCCCACTCTGGGAGCTGACCTTGCTGCCCCCCTCGACCTCTCAGGCTTCTCCTTTCCCAGTCCTGGATATTCTCGCTGCACTGGACTTTGCTTCCAGAACCCTTCCCCTGTACCTGTCCCACCCACTCTTGAACCCCTCCACCATCTCTGCCTCCACCAGCCCCTTGGACAGCACATTCCATGGCTCCACCACCCTCTCAGTAAAGTAGCACCTCCTTCTTTCTTCCCTGAATTTCCGCCCTCCAGCTTCCACCCATGCCCTCTAGTTGCCCCCCCTTCCTTCAGAGCACCCTGACTGCGCCTCCCTTATTTACCCCCTTCATGTACCTGAAGACCTCTATCATGTCCTCCCGGTCCTTTTTCTCTTCCAGTGTGTACATATTTAGCTCTTCGAGCCTCTCCCCATAGGTCCTGTCCCCCAAGCCCCATATCATTTTGGTTGCCCTCCTCTGGACCCTCTCCAGGAGTTCAATGTCCCTCTTTAAGTGTGGCCTCCAAGCAGTTATACAGAGAGAGTATCACTTCTCTCCTGGAGGTGATCCCCCTAGCGATGCATCCCAGCATCCTGTTGGCCTTGGCCGCTGCCCTCCTACAAGTCTCCAAGTTGTTCATCTTGACATTCACCACCACCACCTACAGGTCCCTCTCAGCCATTGAGGCTTGTAGCATCCCCCCCCCCAGGGTGTACACTTGCCCTGGGTTTCTGGCTCCCAGGTGCAGTAGCTTGCATTTCCCTGCATTGAACCTCAGTTTCCACTTTCTAGACCACCTTTCCAGAGCCTCCAGGTCCCCCTGTAGGGCCACCCTCCCCATCTCCCCATCCACTACCGCCCTCAGCTTTGAGTCATCCGCAAAGAGACTCATCTCACTCCTGATACCCTTCGTTATGTCAGAGACGTTGGCATTGAACAGGAGGGGCCCAAGGACTGATCCCTTAAAAAAAAGGTCTTTAATATGCATTATAATATTTTTATATGTACAATTACTGTGTCTGTTACGGTTATAACTCAGGAAAGACAGAGATCATGATGATCATGCTGGGATGCTGGGGCTCAGCAGCGCTGGGAGGTCTGGCTCTTCCTTTAGTGGGTGGCCAATCTCTTTTGACCGTTGATGCGGTTAAGGATCTTGGGGGTCATTTTGGACTGCAGGCTAACACTAGAACAAAAGGTGTCAGTGGTGTCTGGCTTTTACCATCTCTGAAACATCAAACTCAGACCACATCTCGCTCCTGGGGACCTGGTGATGAACGTCCATGATTTCATCACCTCTAGGTTGGAGTACTGCAGCTCTCTTTAATTAGGGTTATCAGGAGGTTTGATACAGCCCTTGCAGCTGGTCCAAAATGCTGCAGCTCAGCTGGTAATGGGCTCCTCTTGGAATGACCACATCACACCAGTTTTGTTCATAAGGGATCCTCATTACATATCAAAATACAAATATTTTCAAATCAGCTCACTATCGAGTGAATGTTGAGGCAACTTAAAACTTCAATATAAACAGAATACAGATACTGTACATACTGTATGTATTTGCATACCGAACAGTTCCCAAATTTAACTATATAAGAATGTGGCGTAAAACTATATGAGAATGTGACTTACTATTTGAAACACAGAGAGACAGAAAAGACTCATAGTTCATCTTGTCTGCCCATTTTCACACCTAGTCTGTGCCAGCTTACCCTTGGTCATGCCTAGGCTGACTCTCCATGGGTATTTTAACCCCTTCTCTCCCACTCTCCACCTCCTACACTGCTTTAGTTTTCATCAATCCCTTACAACTTTCCAGTGCCCTCTTGAAACCTATCACCATCTTGGCATTTACCACCTCCGTTGACAAACATTTACATTTATCCACCACCCTTTCTGTGAAGAAATATATTCTTATGTCCTTCCTGAAGCTACCACCCCACAGTTTATACTCATGTACTCATGTCCTCTAGTTGCTGATCACCATACTCTGCTTAAACAGGTCATGACAATCTCCTCATTCCTTCCTATAGTGCCATATGAAGTCTAAATCATCCATTGCTAAACCTGACACAAAATGGCTACCCAGGACAGAATGAGTTTTAATCTCTTACAGATATCTAATGGTTTCTATCATGTCCCTCTGTCTTTCGACCTCCAGCAAGTACATGTTCAGGCTTGCTCCTTGTAGGGTTTAGGGTTTCTCTTGTTGACCCTTACCAATTTGTTAGCATACCTCTGGACAGATTCTGCACTGTCTTTATCCTTTTTCAGGTGTGGGCTCTAGGCATGGCTTATTGACTAATACAAAAAAAACCTGCAACGTCACATTGATTAATTATTCATGGCGTGTTGTCTTATTCTAGGATAAAGCAAATGCCTCAAATGAATTATTCAGATGTGTAAGATCAATACAGTGTTCAACCCTTGGAGCTGTCCAGTGTCTTTGAAAATACATTTATCCCTCATCCATATCCTAAATATTATTTGGTGGAGGTGTTTCTTCTACAGTATATGTAATGCTTTTCTTTTAGATAATTATCATCACTGCTTTCAGCAGAACCATTCAATACTATATTTAAAGTTGTACTTTTTAGTGTATGCTGCTTGAGACACAGTCTTTTATTAAGAATGTTACTAAGCAATATAGTCAGATGGGTTGTTGCATAAGGAACAGTCTTTTTGTAAAATAGAGAAAGATGTCACCATGTGTAATGTCATGTTCTTAATTATTCTTTTTTTCCCTGCAGCTAGCTATGGACCAAACCCAATCTGTAAAGGATGCCTGATGTGTTCAAAGGACAATGGGTGCCTCAGCTGCCAGCCAAAGTTGTTCTTCTTTCTACGGAGAGAAGGAATGAGACAATATGGAGAGTGCTTGCATTCCTGCCCATCAGGATACTATGGGCACCGAGCTCCAGATATGAACACATGTTCAAGTAAGCATCTGTTTTCTAAACCTTTTTTCCTGGTTTGCTATAAGTGTCTAGTGACAAATAATTTATGGTTCAGTCAGTACACTGATGAGTTATTAGAAGAATAATTACTAAATAATTTAGCTGAAGAAGCTGGTCATTGTATGCAACAGTACAGTTCTTTATACATACCCTATAAGGCAAACTTCAGCAGCCTAAACCATTGATCAAATAGTTACAAATTTGCAACGTATGAGTGCATCACTCAGAAAATATTCCTCTTTATTGCTTTTAAGTTTAGCTGAAAATGGTTTATTTAAAGACCTAGTATACTGGAGGTGGCTGGTGCAAACAAACAGTTGTTTTTCCTCTGGTCTGTGTTTCTCCGTAGGTTTTTTTCTAACTGTTTCTGAGGTTTGTTTCCAGATCCTAGTGCACTTTTTCCACTTTTGATCTTTTAAGAGACTTGCACTTTCTTCCTCAAACTTTTGATTTGCTGCTGCAGTCCCCAATATCCTTCCTCCTTTATCCACCTGTAGCAATAACTGTTGAAGGACTGAGTGTGCTGTTCAGTGTAGTACTGTATCATATTAGTAAACAAAAAACTAGCTTGATTTGGCAGTCTTCTTCAAGCATTCTGGAAATTCTTTGCTGCTTTGAGTGACTGTCAAAACTTTGCTGGTGTGCTACAAACAGAACTAAACAGTACAAACAGAACTAAACATTACATTTCCCCTTAACATTATTGGAATGCTTCTCCTTGTCTAGGTTTTTATAGTATGCTGCAAAAATCTTGAATGTTTAGCTTTCTGCATGTGTCTCAAGAACCATATGATAATCTGCAACTGTATAATTCATCTATTTGCAATAAACAATTGTTTTATATTAAACTGATTATATAAATGAAACCAGGATATCTTAAGAAATATTTGACTCACTGCTGCGTTTTAGTAACACCATCCTTTCAAGTAGCATATGCTGTTTTAGGAAATTATAGATGACATAAACCTTCAACTTAACTAGATTAATCAGACTTCATTGTGCTGGGACCCTTCATTGTTCATTATGAAGCCCTTTATTTTGAGAAACTTCAAGAAAGACCACTAATGCCTGTCTTAGGTGTGGAGATAAAAAAATGCGGGGCCTAGGACAGAAACACAAAACTACAAGCAGTAGTAGAATTGCAGCCTCTGTGATACTTTGTTAGCATGAAATTACATTCCAACAAACACACAGCCCCTCATTCCATTTAAAAATACAAGAATCTGGATGACTAGCCTGCTATTATGCAATTGTTATAGAAAGGAAGGAGGCAATCATTTTTCTTCCTTTTGTTATGGTTTCTGTCATTCAGTATTGCATTTTGCAGGAAATATTTTAAAATACCATGTAAAATAAATATCACACATGCATTTGCATTGTGCAATATAGTAGTGCACCATTAATCAGGCAGGGTAACAGAGCACAAAGGTTATTCTAAGGATATTTGGAAGTATGTTTCATGTAGTCATGTAATTTGCAAATGTAGATGTCTACTTTGGGGCACATTAGCATTAACTGACAATATCTGATTGTGATTTCACATCCTGATGCTGCCTTTCAGGCCATGTTCCAAGTTTATTGAATGGATTTGACAGTTATCTGGTTTTGATTATAGCATTTGGAGATCACACCATGTAGCCAGAGCCTCAGTTGAAGCAAAACATATGCTTTAGTGTAGTGCATTTAAACTGGTACAGTAGCATGAGGAGGTTAGGCCTTGAGTCAGCTGCGTAGCCTAGTAGGAAGAATAAATTGCAGCAGCTTTTTTTTATTTTTTATATTAAAAGTTTATTAATTGTCCACATACAATGCAAACAGTGACTAGACATGATATATAAATAGGTACAGTCAACAGTAGAGATCTTTTTAATCCTGTTACTTTTTTAATGAGGTTTTATTATGTTTTTATTCACTGCTCTATGTCCTCGTTTATGTTCGGTGCCAAGAGCCTCCAGGATTGGGCGCCTTATAAATAAAATTGCATTGCCTTGCCCTTGCTCTCACTATATCCAGAATAATTTTACGGATAATTTTTAAGAGTAACATCCAGAGAAGGCCCACAGGCCAGCTTAATGTCTCCCCTCCTTGGTTGCATCTCAGATCCCCAACCTCTCATGGAAAAAATGCTGGGTCTTTTGCCATTACATAATGTAACCAATGGTTCCACCTATTCTGGCTTTCTCAGCTTGTTAAGACAGTAATAGCTCCAGCAGTTGTGGGTGCACATGTGGGGTGAGTTTTTTACTGGATTTAATCTTTGAATGAAGTTGGAATAAAGGAAAAACCTGTGGCTTCCCTTTAATACACAGAGTGAGTGTTGAGATCAGCTATCACTGTCTTTTCTGCTTTTTATGCTGGGGATCCACTCTTTACGCTGTTGAGGGTTCTCCTGTTTTTTCCTTTTTTAAGCTTGTTGCCCTAAATATGTCAAACTTTCTAATCTATAAATGTTGTTCACCTGCACCATCCAATCCTCTAGTGTTGGGCAGACCAGGTTGAGCCAATGTTTTCTAAGACATTTCTTAGTTGCAACTAACAATTGGGTCTATTTACGAAGCCTACACACCTCATATGTGGGGCATGTAGGCAGCTCTACATGGTAAACCCATGCAGTGGGGCTCTGGCGGCATGCACCAATGGTGCACCAGCCAATTGCATGCCAGATTCCCAGGCTGATCATTCCACTCCACAGCAAGGGGCATGCGCATGCTGCATGGTATGCATGAAGGTTTGGGGTGCATGAGCTATGCCTTGGGTCCCTGCCATAACCCATTGCATGCCCCCATGGATGTCATCCACTGGCTGCAGCAGGACTATGATTTGCCCATCCATGTTGCCCCAGCCCACTGGGCAGCAGGGGAATGATGTTCAGGTGAGTGCCCAGCATTGTACAGGTCCCAGACCAGCACCTTCCCACACTCTGCTGCACCCACAGTGCAAGGGATCCTCTCTGGGACCCAGGGAAGGCATCCAATTGGATGCCACATGCATCTCACACTCTGCCCTCACACAGCCCCAATCCAGCCACCCACCAGGGGGTGGAGGGACCATGGACAGGTGCCCTGCAGCTGCTTGCAGTTTTGAATCTGTGCACCCTGCACCTGTCTAGGGCTGCATAGGTGCACTGCCAAGTTACATGCAATTTGCAGGCAACTTGTGCACCTTTGTGCATAGCACACAATATGCCTAACATGTATCTTGTGACTGAGTATCTAAAACTTTGTGGCTATAGTGTGAATAGAAAGGGTGGATCTGAAAGAGCCAACCCGGGGTTGAAAATTTCTTGCAGAGCTACATCTACCTCTAGATGGAATAGGAGAAACCTTGGGCACTGCCATATGATGTGGAAGTGAATTGCCCTAGGTTCATTGCATGTCCTCCAACACCGGACCATGGCTGCCATCCTTCTGTGGACCTGCTGGACTGGGGTATAAAAGTACCTGACAAAACATCTCCTAGTATATTCTCTCCAGGACTGGGAGGAAGTAACTTTGTGCATGTTTTGACAAATCTGTTTCCATCTCTCTGGCCCAAGGTTCTGTCCAAGTTCCTGATTACAAAGCAAGAAGGCTTTTAGTGGTGGTGGGTTTGCCATAGTGAGGAAAGAGGAATATAACAGAGTGATGAGATGTGAGATAGGTTCTCCCAGCCTGACAGAGATTTCAGTATGTAAGAAAGGGTTGGTGGGGTCCATTCTAGGCCCTTGCCTCAGCCAGTTTTGCAAACATGCCCATGCTTGTAAGCAGCAAAGCATGTCATTTTGTGGAACGCCCAAGGCCACTTTTACTTCCTGGAATGTTCTCATGACTTGCCCCTGGAGCAGTTTATAGGGATAGTTTAGACCCTGTCAATACCAGGTCACATATCCAGAGTGTAGCCTGGCTGGGACAAAGTCAGTGTGAAGGTGCAGTAAGTGAAGCCTGGGGAGCTGCTCTTTAAGACCTGTTCTAGTGGTCCACATCTTCCAGATCCGTAAAGGTGTGGCAACGTACAGGGAGGTCCAGGATAAATTATTTGAGAATTTGGAGGGTCCAGAAGTCCACCTTTTGTGTACTATATAGGGAGAGAGGCTTGCTGCAGTTGAGCCCAGTGTTGCGAAGGATCATTACGAAGCCAGTAAATTATTGGTTGTAATTGCACTGCTTCATAGTATAAGTTAAGGTTTGGTAAAACCAGCCCCCCAAGTCTTTGGGTCTGCACAAGGAGGCAAAGCTAACCCTCGGGTGCTTCCATTACTGGAGAAATCTAGGAATTTGCTTATTGTAGTTTGCCCAAGCTTGTTGATAGAAGTGCCAAAGATTGAAAAATGTACAGACACTTGGGTAGTATCATCATTTTGATGGCGGCTACCCACTTTTCCAGTGTCAGAGGGAGCACACACCATTTGTACAAGTCTATTTGAAGCTGGGTCTGCAGGGATGTAAAGTTATCTCCAGACAGCTGCAAGACATCTGCAGTGAGTTGAACTGCCATGTATTTTAGCTGGGGTAAGTCCCATTAGTTACCTCATCCAGCTGGCAGTTAATCATCAGAGTTTCTGTTTTACTCTTGTTAAGCTTGCATCCCAACAGTAAGCCAAAGGTGGAGAGCAGGGTTCAGATGGCCAAGAGAACCAACTCTGGGTTAGGTAGGTACAGCATTATATCATCTGCATATAGTACAATGTGGTGGTCTGCACCATCTACCCTACAGAACAAGTGCAGAACTGCACACACTCAATTTGAAAAAAGAAAAGATGCTGGCAAAGTCATGAGATACAAATTAAGTTATTTTATTTTAAATCTTTTAAGGCTCAAGCCAAGTTGTGATGATTTGGCTTGGGCCTTAAAAGATTTAAAATAAAAGAACTTAATTTGTATCTCATGATTTTACCAGCACCTTTTCTTTTTGCTAATTGAGATCATGCAGTTCTGGATTTGCCTTAATTACAGGGAGTGGCTCCCTTTTGCCTGCACCTAGCAACTCTTTCTAGCACTAGAGCACAGGAACAGCCTCTTTGGATACCCTACAGAACAGAACCCCTGATCTCAGCATGGGCAAGTGGCTGTATGTATATAGTGAACAACAAAGGGGATAAGGGGCAGCCTTGACAAGTTCCCCTTTGCAGTAGGAAGAGAGAAGAGAGATGAGAGATGTCCATTGACTCATACTTGAGCTTTGTGGAGCACTATATATATGGAACTGTAGCTCTATGAAAGGACGAGGAAAGACAGAGCTACATAATGTGGTGCAGAGAAAGGTCCAAGACACATGGTGGAATGCTTTCTCTGCATGGATGCCTTAGGGCCAATAGTGGGGTGCCTGTATGAGAGGCCTGGTGCAACATATAGAGGGATCTCTTGGTGCTATTTGTAGTCCGCCTGGATTATATGAACCCCATTTGATCTGGATGAATGTGATGGGGAAGCAGACAGTCAAGCCTATGAGCAATATAGATGTAAAGATTTTATACTGTATGGTAAGTACCGATATTGGCCTATATGACTCATACTGTTCCATAGGCTTCCTTTGACTTGGAATGATCAAAATAATTGCATACTGTAGCTCCAAGAGACAGGCAGCTCTGATCCTAAAAGAAGAGAGTTGGCCACCCAGAGAAAGAGAGGGCAGAGCTCCTCAGAGAACATTTCAAGGAACTCTGCTGCATATGTACCCAAGACTGGGCACTGATCTGATTTCTGTTGGTCCAAGGCAGCCTGTAACTCAGTGAGGGACACTGGGTCCTGTAGCACCTTTCTTGCTGTATCATCCAATTGTGGGAAATTTAAGAGAGTCGGAAAATTCAAGAATGTCTCCACAGCAGGAACTGGGTCAGCTGCATAAAGCTTGATGTGATATGTGGTAAATGACGCAGCGATGGAGTCTATGCTTCTGGTGACAACACCCATGTTAGGCTGCCTGTCCTTCATTACTGTGGCTCTGTAGTGAAATTCCCGTACCGTGTGTGCCAGTAACCGGGTGGCCCTGCGCCATCTGTCATAGTACTTTTGTCTAAAGTACCAAAGTGCCTTCTATGTTTGTGCCAAAGCCAAAACATCCATTTTTTTCTTTATCTGTTTCCACTGGATTGTATCAGCTAGAGTAGCCAACTGGTGTTGCTGCTCCAGGAATGATAAGGTAGCCAACAGACCCTTCCTATGAGCTTTGTGCTTCCTCTCCTTCCCTGCAGCATAACATGAAATGGACCTGAGTGACTGCCTTGATGGTGTCACATACAAAAGCCAGCACAGTGTCGGGAAAGTCATTTAGAAAGAGAATGCCTTAATCTGAGCACACACCAGTTCCTAGAACTGCTCATCCTTTAAAGTGATTTAGTCAGTTTATTTAATTTCAAACTGACTTACTTACTTTATTCATTTTGTCAGCAATAGTCAGCATGCCCCATTTTCAATAGTTTATTCACTTTCTGTATTTAGATGCAAATGATCACATGTTGCCCCAACAGTGTGGGCCAACCGATTCCTTTACTTCCCCATTAATGAACACGCTCCTGCGCTATGACATCCAGCAAGAGAGAGTGTGGGGATGCGCCCCATTGAAATGAATGGGCCTTGCTTTTGCAGCCTATTTAATACCTTATAATGGTGAGTTGGAAATTAATGAAGGCCACCACTTGACTAACAAGGGCCTTGTTAATCGAGCGGTGGCCTTCATTAATTTCCAACTCACCATTATAAGGTATTAAATATGATGCAAAATCAAGCCCCATTCATTTCAATGGGGCACACCCCCGCACTCTCCCTTGCTGGATGACATAGCATGGGGTGTGTTCCTCAGTGGGGAGTAAAGGAATCTGCAGGCCCATGTTGTCAGGGCCAAAGTACGATTGTTTATATCTAAATACAGATTGTGAATAACTATTTAAAATGGGGTGAACTGACTATCACCGATATAACGTATAAAATAAGGCAAGTCAGGTGTGAATGTGCCTAAATCACTTTTAAGTAGAAGAGGTCCAGCTGCCAATTCATTTTCCTATGGAGAATTCCAGTCTTAATCTGAATCAGAAGGGGTGCATGATCCAGAGAAGAAGATGGACCCCAAGGAACAAGAGGGAACCTTGTGAAGGTCCTCCTGTTGAACAAAGACATAATCTATTCTGCTATGAATTCCGTGGGGTGGTGAATAATGGGAATAATCTTGCCATCAGGGATGTAAATCTCTCTCTACACATTCCTCCAGCCTAGAGCCACCACAGTTATCTGGAAGAAACAATTGCAGTATCACAGATTTAAAAAGTGAATTGATTTTTAGTACAAAACTGTTTCATGTGAAGTTTCTCCTTTTTGTTTCTATGTTAAAGGGACACTGACAACCCCCTTAGGTTTCAAAGTGTTCCTAATTTAAAAAACACATTTTGTGATTGCCAACATTCTGTAAAGATTGCAGATGTAGCTGGTAGTTCGATTCCGACTCTTTTTTTTCTTTAAAAAAGTGAAAAATAGACTGTCCACTATACTGGTGTTACCACACAAACACAGGTGTGTTTACACTCCTTGATCAACCCCAACTGCATCTTTCCTGGACTTAGGAACACCGACAACACAGTTTAGCCCCCTTATGATGTAGTGGGAGTTTAGGAAGTTACTGCTTCATGAGTGACTGCACTGTTTGGGTGTGCTTCTAGTGCTCTGGAGGTATGTAGTAAGAACAGATCCAGGATTATAAACAAAACAAGGTTGTTTATAAACATACGAACATATGTACATACGAACATATGAATGTGCCAGCAGAAACAGACCACCTGGTCTATCTAAGTCTGCTTGAGTGTGCAGCTAGCACCCCTAGTTTGCAGCTGCCCCACCCCACTTTGTCATCCCACTACCACCCCCATCTCCCCCACCCTCACTCTCTCCTGTTCCCTGTCCCATGCCCTTTTAAAGCTGTTCACAGATTTACATGATACCACCCATTCTGGTAGCGCACTCCATTTTGCTACCACCCTCTCTGTGAAATAGTGTCTCCTCATTTCCTTCCTAAATCTTCTCCCCTCTATTCTTAGCCCATGCCCCCTGGTGTCCCTCCCCTTCTTAGCTTAAAGACCCCATCTGCCCCATCCTTATTGATGCCCATCAGATACTTGAATGTCTCTATCATGTTCCCCTTGTCCCTTCTATCCTCCAGGGTGTACATATTCAGGTCTCCCAGCCTGCTCTCAAAGTCTCTCCCCTCCATTCCACATATCATCTTTGTTGCCCTCCTCTGTACCCCCTCCAGTAGCCTGATATCACACTTTAAGTATGGCCTCCAAAACTGCACACAATACTCTAGGTGCGGCCTTACCAGCAACCTGTAGAGGGGCAAGATCACCTCTCTTTGCCTTATCGAAAACCCCCTTGCTGTGCACCCCAGCATTTTGTTTGCTTTTGCACTGCTCTCCTGCATTGGGCAGTGTTGTCCATGGTCCTTGTTACCATTACCCCAGGTCCTTTTTCTCCTCAGTGATCCCCAGCTTAACCCCCCTCAGCCAGTATTCTCTCCTTGGGTTCTTCGCCATGAAGTGCATAACCTTACACTTCTTTGCATTGAACCCCAGCTGCCACCTCTCTGACTACTCCTGTAGCTTGCTCAGGTCCCCCTGCAGCTGCTTCCATCCCTCCCCTCCATTCACCACTGCTTTGATTTTGGTGTCGTCAGCAAACAGACTTACCTTGCTCACCACCCTGTGAACAATGTCTGATATGAAGAGACAAAATAATGCTGGTCCCAGCACAGAGCCCTGTGGCACCCTACTCATCACTGGCCTTGGAGTTGAGCGCTCCCCTCTCACCACCATCTGTTGCAGCCTC
The DNA here is from genome assembly GCA_016271365.2 of Neoceratodus forsteri. NCBI lineage: Eukaryota > Metazoa > Chordata > Ceratodontiformes > Ceratodontidae > Neoceratodus > Neoceratodus forsteri. The sequence continues at coordinate 1,753,102,993 of CM057455.1, read as the reverse complement.
CCACTCAGCCAGCTTGTAATCCAGTTTGTCATTTTTGCCCTTACCCCTACACCAGTTAGCTTCCCCCCAAGCTGCCCACAAGGCACTGAATCGAGGGCCTTGCTGAAGTCCAAGTAAAGAAATTCCACCGCGTGACCCTTATCCAGCTCACCAGTCACCCAGTCATAATATTGTATCAGGTTGGTTTGACAAGATTTCCCTGAAATGAACCCATGCTGCTTCACATCCTGAAGGCCACTGTCCTCCAGGTATGTCACCAATCTTTCCTTTAGTATTGTTTCCATGAGTTTGCACACTATGGAGGTGAGACTTGCCGGACAATAATTACCCAGTTCATCCCTTGGTCCACTCTTGTGTAATGGTACTACATGTTCCATCCTCCAGTATAGTGGCACACATCCCAACTCCAACGAGGTGCTGTACAGATCTGCCAAGTGGGTCCGCCAACACCTCCGCCAGCTCCCTCAGCACCCTTAGGTGGATACCATCCGGCCCTGGTGCCTTGTCTACCTTCAGTGTCCTCAGTCTCCCTAGGACTCTACTTTCTCAATTTTTCCATCTGTCGCCCCCCCCCCGCCATCTCCACCCTCCCAGCCCATGGTGGTAGCGTTCCCCCCTTTTCTTCCATGAACACTGAGCAAAAGTATTCATTCAGTGCTTCTGTCTGCTCTTCCCCATTTTCTGTCCACCCCACCCCTTTTATCCTCACTGTTGTCTCCTTGCACTTCCTTTTCTCCTGATGTATCTGAAAAGTCCCTCGTTAATTCCCTGTGCTAATCTCAGCTCCCTCTGGGCCTTGGCTTCTCTCATTTTTCTGGTCACCTCATGGACTATCTTACATCTCCTCCCTGTCCACTTCCTTCCTGTCCTCCTATACCTCTGGTACACCTCTCATTTTGCCCTCACCACCTCCACTTCCTCACTGTTCAACCAGCATGGTTTTCTTGCTCTGCTCCTCTTACTTTGTGCCCTGATGCAGGCTCCTGTTGCCTCTGTAATCCTCCATTTAATAATATCCCATTTTTGCTCCATGTCCATCTCCTGCCTTATGCCCTCCAGTTTCCCTTTCAATACTTCCTGCATCCTCCCAAAGTCCAGCCCCTGAAGTTTACCACCCGAGTAACTGATTTCTCTGGCTCCCCACATATCGTGATATTAAACCACACCTTTTGGTGATCGCTGTTGGCTAGTAGGTCCTCCACCTTTAATTCCCCTTACTGCCTCCCCATTCAATAATACCAGATCTAAACTGTTCTTTAGCCTAGTAGGTTCACTAACCAACTGTGTCAGGATACCTTCCTGGATCACATCCAGGAGCACTTGCTCCCTAGCACTGGTGGTGACTGGAATTCTCCAGTCAACCCCCGGCAAGTTGAAATCCCCCATGATGACCACCTTCCCTTTTCTACATACCATTCTGATTTGTTCTGCTAATTCCCTGTCAAGCTCCTCTGACTGGGACGGCGGCCTGTATACCACCCCAAACTTTAGTTTCTTATGCCTCGAGTCTAGGAGCTGTAGCCAGATTGCCTCTGTTCTCCTTTCTTCCCCCTCGTCCCTTGTGCATTTGATTCCATCCCTCACATAGACTGCCGCCCCACCCCTCTCCCCTCCTTATGGTTCTTCCAGTATAATTTGTATCCTGGGAATTGCCAGATCCCAGTTCTGGTGCTCAGTTGCCCACGTTTCTGTGACAGCTGCAATATCAACCCTCCACACTGCTAAGAGTGTCTGTAGCTCAGCTGATTTGTTGCCTAAGCTTCTTGCATTTAGCAAGACCACCCTCCATCCTGCCCCCTTCCCTTCACCAACCTCCATCTTCTCCCTTCTACTCCCTTCCTTTCTGGCTGCCCTGAGTCCTTCCCTGCTAGCCTGGGGGGTAGGCTGTGACTTCACTGTATCGGATCCCTGCCTATCTGCTGTCCACTTGCCACCCCCCATCTAGTTTAAATCCACCTTTGTGGCAATATACTTCCCCAGTCTTTGCTTTAATACCTCCTTCCCCTTCCCACTCAGGTGCAGCCTATCCCTTGTAAACAGATTATTATTATTCCAGGTACTGCCCCTGTCGCCCACAACCCCATACCCCTTTGTTCAAAATCATTCTACCAATCGTGTGTTCAACTCCCTAATCCTCTTCTTTCTCACTGTGCTTGTGCAGGGTACTGGGAGCACCTCAGAGGAGGCCACAGACTCCCCAGTCTCCTCGCACAACCTAGCCACTTCCTCAATCCTCTCCCTTGTTACCTCCACCATTTCCCCCGTTAGGTCATTTGTCCCCACATGTACCAGAATGTGTGGTTTGCTCCTACCCCTCCTTATGCACCTTAGGATTGCCTGTCCTTCCTTGTCTGCTTTTAATCCCAGCATAGACTCCACCCATATCCAACTGTGCCTCTCCCCATTGCTGCCCCATCTGATCCCCTTGAGTATGGAGTCCCCCAACACCAGTACACCCCCTCCTCTTTCCTTGTGCCCATCGCCACCCTGACCCAGGTTCTCATTCCTGGGGCCACTCAAGACGGGACTTTTACCATTTGCTGCAGTGTCTTCTCCCTGCACCTGACAATTGAGAACCCTCCCCTCCTCCTGTTTGACTGCCAACCTCCCTCCCTCTCTTTCCACAACTCTCCAAGTATTATCCCTCCCCCTGCCACACCATGCTCAATCTCTCCACTAGTAATGCCCCTCACTCCCTCCTCTTCGTGAATACTGTCCCTTGTGCAGTCTCCTCCTGTGTCCTCCTTCCCATGTGCTGCTAGTACAGCAAACATGTTCCCTACCCCCTTTGCCTTACTATGTGTTTTCTCCTCTCTCCTGCCTATTGCTGCTCCTCTTTTTCTAGGTCTTACTAGATTCCACACTTCATTAGCTGGCTTCCTGTCTAGTTTGCCCCCTCCTCCTGACCCCTCCCTTGACCCACTGTTCCTTTTCTGCAGTGCCCTCACAATGCTCTCAGATGTCAGCTCTCCTACTGACGCAATCCTCCCCTCATCCCTCAACCTCCCCAGCTCCCTGCTAAGCCACCGAACCTCTTCCTCGAGCCTCCTTAGCCTGTGACATATTGGGCACCCTCCCAGCCTCCACAGTATGTTCATCCACATTGCTGCCCCACAACCATTGCATCCTACAATCCTACCCATGGTCCACACTACCTATACAGAACAGTGAAGTACGGCTTCTCTATACTGATTGCAGTTGTTTGCAAACACAATTACAAACCCACCAATAGCATTCCCAGGTCTCACAAACACATACAGTCCAGAAATTAGATGTTTGCCCAAGGTCCTCTTAAGGACCCTCCCCCGACTTTAAGTAGTGCCGCTGTGCCCTTGTTGAGCTTAATTCCAAAAAAAAAAAACACACAGCCTCGGGAACCTTTAAGGTAAATTCAAAAGACACAGCCACAGAAACCTTTAAGCTTAATTCAAAAAACACAGCCACAGCTAAATAAATAAATTAAGCTAAATAAAAGAAGAAAAAAATAAAGAAAAAATTAGCAAAACTTACAAAAATCCTCTCCACCCTAACTCTCTCTACAGCAAGTAGAATTAATTAATCCTAGCCCAGCCTCTAACAGAAATTTTAATCCCAAATGCCCTTGCATGCAGCATAAGACAGCCAACTACAGTACTAACTGGAAACCACCATCCTACTCATAAGAACTATAGACCAACTCATAAGTTATATATATTTATATATCTTTAAGAATGAGCTCATATGGCTGTTCCTTGTTTCCTCCTTCCTGAGCTGCTCTGAGGGCTCAGGTCAGTTTGCAGCACCCCAAGGTCCTCCCTCACAGCCTTCAAACTCAACGCCCAGTGTTTTTTCGGTGTTTAAGAAAGGCGTACCATGCATTTCAGTTCTACGAAACAAGGAGACAGACAAAACAAACGGCAATGTCAGTGAATTTTAGAGAAGGTAAGCAATCATAAAATGTAGGTTTTTAGCTAGAAATAATATGATGAAAAACAGGTTGACAGCGTCCCTTTAATGCAGGCCACTATGTAATGTAACATGCTTGTTTTTTCAAACCGTGGTTGTTAACACTTCCGTACCCTTTTATTCCAGGTGAAGGAGGAGACCAGAAAAAGATGTTTCCAGTTTCAGAAACTCACAATAAATCCTTTTAAAAATGTTGTATGCACCTTAATCCTGGTCTTATATGGTCTCTACCGTTTACAAAGAGGCCCTATTGTATTAAACCAAAGATAGCATTGCTTGAAAATGTTAAATAGCCACAGTAAGGCATAGATATTTATTTAAAAGCCACAGTTGAGTTCAACTTATTTTATCTTGTTATTGATATTATGTAATTCATTATTTCCTTTTTGGACTGCTTATTTTGATTTACTTATTTTTCAAACATTAAAAACATGATGGCTCCCTTTTGGATTAAGTATATGTGCGTGAGAGACAGATGGGTAGCAGAATATCCAGTACTGTAGATGATGAACATTAACTGCTTCTGGCTGGTATCCAGTCTGCCTGCTATCTACTGAAAATTAGGAATGTTTATTTTTAACTATACAAATTTTTTGCTCACAAGTTCATTTTGGCAGGATGTTATGTGAAGTCAGTTGGAAACCTCAAAATATTGTAAAATAAAAGAATATAAACAACATCTGAGGTTGTTTGATGAACTGCAGTTTGCCTTTTGGCACAATTTTACCACTGCTGTAGGATGTAATGTTTTGGGTAAGATTTTGGGACTTGATTTTAAAGTAGTGGCATACACCCAACTCGCCTCAAATGTGTCTACAGGAAGACAGACTAAAAATCTGGCTGAAGGGCCCTGAGAGCAAAAATGAGCTTCCATCGTATGTTGTGGCCATTGACATTTCCATGCCCAACTCAGAATCAGGATCAGGGGACCACAAATTGTGAAAGCAAAATTATTCAAATTCATTCTTTTTTTGAGGAAGTCAAAACCCTTTAGGCAGAAAAATATCAATGACATGTGTAGACCTGTTGGTAGCAGCCCCTTCCCAGCCCTGCTTTCTCCCCCTCTCATGTCCCATCAGGGAACCCTGACCATCCCTGCACTCCATGTTACCAACACATACTCCCTAACTGCACATTTCATATCCATATACTCATCTTCCAAGCATATTCCAGCAGGACTTTAATGAGGTCCAGCTCTGGTTTCACTCTAATCAGCTTTTTCTAAATGCCAAGAAAACTGTCTCAATGACCTTTGGCACTAGGCAGAGACTTTCTCGGCTTCCCCCACCCCCACTTTCCACACTCTGGACAGATTCCATTAGAGGTCGGCACCACCTTTAGATACCTCAGGGTCTGGCTTGACCAGCACCTTGACTTTTCTGTACACATAGATGCCATTCACAAAAAGCTGCACCCCAAGTTGGATGTCCTATACCGTAACCATGGATGCATCCCGCTGCCGGCAGGCTGTGCAATTGTACAGAAAATGATCCTCCCTATTTTAGACTACTGTAATGTAGTCTACAGTGCAGCTCCTAAATGCACCCTAGCCAGACTGGACCCTCTCTTCCACTCCTTCTGTTGCTTTACCCTTGGCTGTCCTCCCACCATTCACCACTGCATACTCTACCAGGCCCTCGATCTTCCCTTGCTCCTTGATTGAAGACAATCCCACTGCGCTAGGCTAATGGCAAAGTTCTGGACCCAGTCCTTGCCACCTTCCATCTCCTCAGTTCTAACAGCTGCTCCTCCTCCAGCCTACCCTCTCAGAAACTTCGACTCACGCTTCATGGCTGTCCCACATATGGCCACCTTGGCTGGTCAGGCAGCCTTCAAGTATCGCATGCCTAAACTGTATAACTCCCTCCCCATGGATGTTCAGCATGCTCCCCCCAACTCAGCACCTCAACTCCCTCCTCAAAACTCATTTTACCTCTGCCTGTGCATGTGTCTAGGACCTGTTCTTACTTTAGCTTAGCATCTTCCTGGTGATGGTTTATAGGCACAGTACTGTATTTCTGGATGTTCTAGAGCCTTGCACAACTACCTGGCACTGAAGTATATACCTATCTAGCAGCTGCTGGGTGGCTCCTTTTACTCATATTCCCTGTAACATATTAGCTATGTTCCTCCTCCCTATTCTCTGTAACCTTTATCAGAAATGTATGCTGTATTATGTACAGTCTGTAACTATGTATTCTTCTCTGCCCTCAGCCCCAGGGCACATCTGGAATTGAGTAGTACTCTGCTTAGTATGCCTTCCTGGTAAAACTTTTAAATAAATAAATATTATTTAGCATGCTATTTTTCTCAATTATTTGTACCCAGGTATTTATTGTGCTAGACTTATACAATGCATTTGCTGTATGTTACCATTTTTCCGTACCTCCTCTGCTTTTTTTGTGTTCGCAGCTATCCCGCTTTTACTATATCTCGGCTCTTCGCTTGCATGTCTATTGTATTCTTGTAGAAATGAGCTTCAGCTCAGTGTGCCTCTCTCTTTCACCAAATTATAAATCAACAAGAAACTAAAACCACCAGTTTACAAGCATCGTCCAATTTCGTCTCGCCCTCTCCCTGTATAAGATAAGGACATTTAAGGCTCTTGGGAAATGGAAGACAAAATAATCCAGCAATGCTTTTGAAGTTGACAGTTGCATCTTGTTTTTTATATTGATAATGTGAACAAAGGACTTCTGTCATCTCATTTCCCTATTAGTATCTTACATACTGCTATGAGGTTCCCCCTTAATCTCCTCTTTTCAAAAGTATACAGTGTGGGGCATTATTTTTGAAAGGATCCATCCAAGATCTACCTATTGCTCTTTTCCAAATAGAAATACATCCAGTCTGTTAGGCTATCTGTTAGACAGTCTTACTGCATCTGAATTTTGTGTAAAAGAATTCAGTAGCAGCAAATAATGATACAAATCTTAATCTAAAGAACCCCTTGTTCTCTCTCCTAATTTCCCTGGCCAGGTTCTGCTCCTTACTTGCCTTAGCCACCCTCACCACCCTAGTGGCCCTTCTAGCCATCAGCTCATACTCCCCTCGATCCCTTTCACTCCTTGAGCACTTGAATTGCCTATAGGCTGCCTTCTTTCCCTGCACCACCTCCTGGACCTCCCTGGTCCACCAGCAGGGTTTTCGGGCCCTACTGCATTTTCGTCTTACTCTTGCACAGGTGCTGGTAGCATCCTGCACCCCTTTCCTGATGATTTCCCACCTACTATCAGTGTCCATGTCTGATCCAATCACATCCAAATGCTCCTTAAGGATCCTTCCCATTTCCTTAAAATGCACCCCCCTGAAGTCAGTTACCTCCGTCTTTGTGCAGCCTTCTACCCCTCCTAGGTCCAAGCAGAACCAGACCGTGGCATGGTCACTCCCTGCCAATGGGTCCCTTACCTCCAGGTCCCCAATCTGGTCACTGTCTGCCAGGACCACATCCAGTACCCGTGCCTCCCTGGTCGGTTCCCCCAACTGCTGAATTAGGAACGCATCTTGAAAGACATCCAACAACCTCTATTCCCTGGCCACTGAGGATGTCATAGTCTCCCAGTTTGTTCCTGGCATGTTTAAGTCCCCCAACACCACCACCACCACCCTTCCCCTGCCCAATCTGCAGTGTCTCCCAACATCTGCCACCAGACTCTCCTCCAGCTCCTCCGCTAGTGCAGGGGGTCTATACAACACTCCTATTTTTACTCTCTTGCCCCCCCTGTTATCAAGGTAACCCAAATCGCCTCCATGGTTCCTTCCACCTCCACTACTCCCCCTATGCCAATGCAGTTTTTGACTATCATTGCTACCCCTCCTCCCCTTCCCTACTCCCTGTCCTTCCTGAACACAGTGTAACCCTCCAGGTTCAGGTCCCAGTCATGTCCTGCGGTGGCCCAGGTCTCAGTGACTGCTGTCACATCCACCGCTGCCTCAGTTAACATCGCCTGGAGCTCAGGCATTTTATTGCCCAAGCTCCTGGCATTTAGCAGGACTACCTTCCACCCTTTCCCTATACTTCCATTTCCCCTGCTCGTGTTCCCATGGGGATTCCGGTTTCCCCTGGTCTGCACTTTACCGGTCGGCCTTTTTCCACATTCCTCCAGCTCCTCAGGGGGGTGAAGACAGAGTCCCTCCTTTATCGGACCCCCTCAACAGCCTTTTCTCCCATCCCTCCCCCCTTCACAAGTTTAAACCCCACTTTTCACCAATGAACCCCTCTATTTTCAACTTAAGGATTCCCTCCTCCAAATTGAGATGGAGCCTGTCTCTAGCATACAGCTCCTTATCCTCCCAGATCTCCCCCCCAATCCCCCATCAACCCATACCCTCTGGCCTCACACCACTCCCTGAGCCACTGGTTTATCTCCCTAATCTTCCTTTTGTGTTCCCCACTAGCCCTTGGCACCGGCAGGATTTCTGAGAAGGAAATTGTGCATCCTATGTCATGACAGACCCTGGCAAGCTCCCTGAACCTTGCCTGTATCTCTAGCTCGCTATTTCCCTCAATGTCATTTGTACCCAGGTGGACCAGTATGTCCAGTGAACCCCCACAAACCTTTGCCAGCTGATGTACCTCGTGCTTGGCCCTGTGCACCGTTAGTCCAGGGAAGCATTTTGTTCTAACTGGCCAGGCTTCTCCCTCCCTATCCCATTTGATACCCCTGATCATAGAATCCCCCAACAGGAGCACTCTGACCGCTCCTTTCCCTCCATTTCCCCCCCTTCCATGTCCCTCATCCTTTCTACCGGCCCCTCAACATTATAATGGATGACCTCAAAGTGGCAGTGCAGTGTGACAAAGCAGTAAGTGGGGCTAGTGAGATGTTGTGGTACATAGGGAGAGGGGTATTTCCAGGAGGAGGAAGAAGATGGTGTTGCTACTATATTGCTCACTGGTGAGATGCCACTTGGAGTATTATGTCGAGTTCTGGTGGCTACACTACAGAAAGGACATAGATAGGTTGGAGGCAGTCCAGAGGAGGACAACTAAAATGATGAAGGGGATGCACGAAAAGACTTACCAGGAGATACTGAGGAATCTCAGCATGTATACCCTGTAAGAGAAAAGAGCAAGAGGGAACAAAATAGAGACCTACGTATACATTACAGGGGTGAACAGGGTGCAGGAGGGCAGTCTTTTTTCAAATGAGGAAGAGCAACAGGACCAGGGGTATGTGATGAAGCTAGAGGGGGAATGTTTAAGAAGTACATAAAAATGTACTACATCACTGAAAGGGTTTTATATGCTTGGAAAAGACTGCGAGTGGAAATGGCAGAGAGAGGACAGAGGGGGCTTCAAGCATGCATGCGCTAGACATAAGGGGATATTAGTAAATGGGCAAGGAAGAAGGAGGAGGGTTGCCGGAGACCAGTTAGGGTCAGCAGAGACAGACTATGAAGGGAACATCTGGGTAGACTGGGTGGGCCAAGCATTCCTTTTCTGCCAACAAATGCTATGTTCCTATGTAGAAAATGTCAAGTTTGCTGCATTCCATATGTGAAATTTCATCAGAATTTTGCGGAATTTGTGAAATATCTTCTTTAGCCATAACACAGCTGGCTATTGTACTACAGACCTAAAATTCTACATGATTACTTATTGATATGAGCCCTAAAGACAAAGCAAACTTCCAAGACATTTGGTAATCTAATACAGAAATAATAGGGGCTCAAAGTCTGGCATTTTTTTTTTATTCAATTTACTTTATTAGCACATTGAAAGTTACATGAAAAGTGCCAATCTGCTCAGTCTTACATATTACAAATCAAGCAGGATGCTGTCAAAAGTACATAGTGATAGAAACTGTCTCGTCGAGACGAGAACCACAGAAGTTGAGATGGCACTTGGCCAATTATCCTAGTTAAGTTTACCCACAACACAACCCTCCCCACCACCCCACTCCCTAGCAGCATCTACAATCAGGTTGAGACATTATACAAACATTCATTATAGGAAAGAAACAAGTGCACTGTGAATACGTCAAGCCACAGGACATTACCAACGGCCAATGAGATTAAACTTGCCAACTGATTAGGGCTGCATCCAATAGGCCTCATTTGGAGCCATAGAATTGAATCCTGTTATTCATTCTGGCTATGTGATATTCTAGTTGTAATGCCATTATAATTTCCTTATACCATTCTAGAATTGGTGGAGTGGAAGGCCCTTCCAGTGTCTAAGGATAACCGCCTTGGCCGTGGCTGATATGATAGCCATGTATAGTTTTTGTCTGATCTCACCTCTTGGGAAACTATTTAACAGACAAATTTCTGGTAAAAAGGAGCTCAAACCTAATATTGATGGTAGTGAGGTACAAATTGCCCTCCAAAAGGGCTGGATCATAGCACATTCCCACAATAGGTGGTACAAATCCCCCTCTTTATCTGCACACTTGCTACAAATAGATGATGACAATTTACTCATCTTGTGCAGTCTGGCTGGGGTATAGTACAGATTATGTATAATGTTAAATTGCTGTAGTTTGTATCTATCCTGCCTGATGTATTTATGGTTGTTGACCCATATCTGTTCCCACTCTCTGCTATCTACTATCATCTGTAGCCTTTGTCTCCAGTATGAGCTAACGTTAGAGGCAGGCCAACGTCTATCCTCTGTAGTTCACTATAAATTCTCGAGACAGAGTGGGGTTGGTCTGCAATCTTTAGCAGTCTAGACAGTTCAATTCTGTTTTCCTCCCAGGTTGTCGCACTTCATAGATGGGCTTTGATTGAATTGCAGACCTGCCGGAATTTAAAATAATACCCTTTTAGGTTTGGGAACTGAGTACATGCTTGCTCATATGATAGTAGCTTTCCTTGGGGCGCCAAGTCTCCCAGTTGTAACCCATTTATCGGCCTCCAAAATGTGGAAGGAATGGGGACTCGCTGTATTAAAAAGTGAATGTTGTGTACCAAGAATTGCCCAGGTGAAGTCTGCCACTTCACCTTTAGGAGCTTCTGAACCTGATGTAGAACTTTTAAAGTCCACCCTATAGGCATATTTTTAAGTGACTTAGGGAGGAGTTTTAGAGTGGTATAGGCAATTGATTCTAAATTTAATGAATATTTAAGCACTAGGTCTTTCTCAATAGTGACCCAGGGAGGCACATAAAAATTTGGGGTCGATGCAACAATCACCTGTTTCCATGATACTACTTTACTAATATGGGAAGCAATATAGTATTTGAAAAAGGAAGGGAGTGCAAGGCCTCCTGCTTTCTTTGGTCCTGTAAGTTTCTGGTATGCTCTCCTAACAGCCTTCCCTTTCCATAAAAATACATTGAGTATCTTTTGCAGGTTCCGAACCAGGTTTTGGGCAGGTAACACCCCAACATATTTAGGGGATAAAGAATCCTTGGTAATATGTTCATTTTAACTGTTTCTATTCTTGTCCAAAGTGACAAGGGAAGTGAACTCCATCTGACCAGATCTTGCCTAATTATTTTAATTAGATTATTAAGGTTTTCTCTTATCATCGAGCTAATCTCCCTGGTAACTTTGATGCCAAGATACGTCAGCATCTTTGGCTCCCAGCTTAACCCATATTCGTTTGCTAAGCTAGGATAGCATTTATTATTTAAAGGGAAAAGCTTGGTCTTGGAGATATTAAGTTTATAATTTGAAACTTTGGAGAATTTAGCGATTTCTTGTAGGATTATTGGTATACCATTATCCGGGTCTTCTAAATGCAACAACAGATCATCAGCATAGGCTGAGATTAAGTACCGCCCATTCCCTATCTTTATTCCCTTGATATCTTGTGATGCAAGTAACCTATAAATCAGGGGTTCCAGATACAGTTTGAATAGGAGCGGGGAGAGCGGGCAGCCCTGTCTTGTACCGCAGAATAAAGGGAAAGGATCCGACAATATACCATTGCACCAAATCCGTGCCGTTGGCATACAGTATAGTACTCGGATCCAGTGCAAAAATCTATCAGAAAACCCGAATTTAGCCAATACAGCGAACAAGAAATCCCATGATACCCGGTCAAATGCCTTTTCGGCATCCAGTGCAAGTAGGACTACCGGTGTTTGTACATTTTGTGCATGTACAATTAGATGGTGGAGTTTGCGTATATGGTCACTAGAGACACTACCACTCATAAAGCCTACTTGTACCTCACTTATCAGCTTACTCATTAATGGGCTAAGTCGGTTGGCTAAAACTTTAGCCAGTATTTTAATATCGACATTTAACAAAGAAATTACGATAGCTATAGGAGCAACCGGGTCTCGCTCCTGCTTGGTATAAGAGTTATGAGGGCTTCCAGAAAGCTCGTTTCCAAATAACCCTCATCAAACCAGAAGTTGTATACCTTGGTTATTATTGGACAAATCACATCCACATATGACTTATATAGGTTAGTGGTAAAACCATCCGGCCCAGAGGACTTGTCATTGGCTAGTTGAGTAATCGCTTGATTCACCTCCCACTCCTGTATGGGCGATCCCAACTGATCCACCTCCAGACTTGTGATTTTGACCAGGGCAACTGAGTATAAGAAATTTTGAATTTCCTCAGAAGTGGCTCTATTAGCCAACGGGATACAGTATATACGCTGAAAAAATTCCCTGAAAATCGCAGCAATTTCTCTAGGGTTGTTAATTAATTCATCTCTCCCATTATTTTGTAAAGCTGCTATAAATCTATTAGAATCTAGTTGTTTAAGTCTAAGGGCTAAAAGTTTACCCACTCTATCCCCAGATTCCAGGTACCTAATTTTAGTTCTCCGGAGGGCCAGCTCTGCCTTCCGCATCATAATTGAAGAGTATTGAGCTTGTAATTGATGTAAACTAGTCCAGTCCGCATCAGTTGATTGGCGGGAGATGTTAATTTCCCTGATCCTAATAGCTTTACTAATTTCATCTAATTGTGACCTGACTTTCTTAGCACTAGTGGATGTGGGCGTACATTTTAGGGCTGCCCACATAATATCTATGCTGGGTACTGAGTTGAGGTTCCTCTCAACAAATTGAGATATGAAGTCCCTTAAGTGCCCATGAGTAAAAGAGTCCTGCAATAGCTGATTATTAAATCTCCATAGGGGGTCTCTCATTATACTAGGATTGGGTGCAAATAAAATGGAGACTGGGGAGTGATCTGATATGACCCTAGTATGTATCCTTGCATCTACAACAAAGGAGTACGTGTTAATGCTAACAAGAAAGTAATCAATTCTGGAACAAGTTTTGTGCGGCATGGAAAAAAAGATATTGCCTGACTCCCATATTGTTCATCCTCCAAATGTCAATGAGGCCTAAACTCTCCATTAGTTCCTTTAAAGCTCTCTGAGCGGGCGATAGCCCTACTCGCCTATTGTCAAATCTATCAATGAGCAACTGAGGGGTTATGTTCCAGTCACCCCCTATTAACAATGTCCTAGATACATAAATATTTAGCAAATCTAAGAATTGCATAAAAAATTGCGGGGTTTCCACATTAGGGCCATAGATGGATCCAATAATCACTTTATTTGCTACCAGAGTCCCAACCAAAAAGAGATATCAGCCCTGCACGTCCCATATTTCCTTTTCGAGCTGAAAAGGTGTTTTTTTGTGAAATAAAATTGCGACACCCCAAAGTCTGGCATTTTACTTTTGGAGTAATTTCTTGAAATATTTTTGTATGTTTATAGCTCAACCACCTTTGGAGAGAGACATATGTGAAAATTAGATGAATAACCTTTTTGTCAGGGTTCTTGAAATGACTTAATATGGAGAGATTTGTCTTATAAATGCTTATTTATCATGGTATAAGACCCCATTAAGGTTAACATCTCTTTTATTTATTTAACATTTGCTAAATGAGTAAGATTTACTGGATTATTAAACTACTTTTACAGGAATGAGCCAGAGTACAGGAACAGTCCTTTGCAAAGGGTGACCTGGCCCAAATGCGACTTTACAATGTAATAAAGACACACTGGAAATCAACACAGTGACAACTAGGGTACTACAATACATGCAGCAAAGTGAAACAAGCCATTACAAGCAGGCACACTTACAAACAGACATCATAACAATCAATGTGACCAAATTTATAGGAGTACTACAGTCAAAATGTGCAAAAACATATGTTGTGGGGAGTGTTTTGGTGTGTGTGTGTGTGTAATTCTGGTGTGTCCTTCCCTTTATTTGCTGTTAGGAGTTTTTTTTCATTTGCCTTCTAGTTTTATGGCCCTGGGGGCCTCCATATTAGCATTTGTATGGCTGCTTTTTGTCCTACAGTGCATCCTGTCCCATGTGACAGTGATGCATCCAGGACCATAGATTCAGCAAGTACTTGTTTAGAGTCAATTTTACAGCTATAGAGCTGTGATTTTAAGTAACTTTCCTTATCCAGTGAGAACTAGAGGCTACATTTACAGTTCAGCAAACACTTCAATGGGTAATTGAGTGAGTTATTCTGCAAAAAAGCAACAGCTAGAGTCTTTACTAATTATAACATTGATGACCTGGGGTTATTTGTGTGCTTTTTACATCTGTGTGTAGTTTGATTAAATGAAAAGCTTTAATCACAAAATATTTACTCCTGCTGACTGGACCTAGACATACACATAGAAAACAAAAATAGTGACTTTGGTATTTAGCTGAGGCCAGAACATCAGGCTCCTATCTGTAGATAACTGCTGCCATACTTTCCCTCACTGAATCAGTGGTCCTTGACACACCACTATCACATGAGAGAGGAGGCATTGTAGGAAAAAGAAAAGCAATAAACTGTACTAATGTGGAGATCCCCAGAGGCCATAAAATTTGTAGGCAAATTTAGAAAAACTCCTAACAGCAAATAAAGCAAAGAGCACACGGGGACTACAGACAAATCAAAACCCTGGTCAGTAGATGATTTTACAAATTGTGACTGCAGTACTCCATTAAGTTCTCCACTCCAAACCTGTGTGCTCAAACCAGGAACAGTTGGGTGCAGAGAGTGGTTAGCAAACCCTCACTACTTAAACTGTCTCCAAAAGGTTCTCTGCACTTCTATGCAATAATCACCCAAGACAGCGATTGTAGAACTTCAAAAAACAAATTTATTGTTGCACATTTGCAGACATGTAAACTCAATCACTGCTGTTGCCTTTTCCAACAAAATTATCTCCCCGGTGCTTCAACCAGGGTGAGGAAGACCACACCCTGGTTGAAACATCAGGTAGATCATTTTGTTGGAAGAGGCAACAGCAGTGATTGTGTTTACATGTCTACAAATGTGCAACAATAAATTCATTTTTTGAAGTTCTGCAATTGCTGTCTTGGGTGGTGATTGCACAGGAGTGCAGAGAAACTTTTGGATCCAGTACTCCATTAAGGCCTGGGACCAAATAAATAAGGAATTAAGGTTGATTTTTGTGTGCACACAAACAACTGAGATCTTATCATAGGCTTGTCTAGCATAGTGCATAAGAATCTATAGATTGCTTAATCATTTTATACTTCCCCAAACTTACAGTAAACCTTTAAGTTTCAATTTTACTCTTTTGTACTTGCCCCAAAAGAGCTATACATGAATAAAAGTAGTTAGAGCTCCATCAGGATCATCGCTGCTCTCCTAAAGCCATGTAGGGCACACAGCTTAAAACAAGTGTGTGTGTGTGTTCATTTGTTTATGTTCTTGTGTGTTTCTGGTTGCATCTGTGTTGCTCAGTGAATCTATGTACGTATGCACATTGGTTACTATGTGCAATTCTGGGCTCCCTAATAAAAAAAGACATTGAGGCAGTTGAGAAGGTGCATTACAGAGCCCCCCCCCCCCCCAAATGATCATGGGTTTGGAGGCTATGAGTAGAGACTGGAGGTCCTTGACATGTTCACCCTGTGAAAAGGAAGCTGAGGAGGACATGATCTCATTCTTCCCCATACTGAAGATTTTTATCATGGATGAAAAGATGGATGTTAGATCAAACCTTATCTAGCCAGATATTGGTTTTACCCTGGAACTCAAAGGTGTTACATTTAGGAGTAACGTTAGGAAGACATTTTTTCTCTGAGTGGGTGGTGAACCTATGAAGCAGCCTGCCAGTGATGACAGTGGGCATGAAGGCAGTAAAAGCCTTGAAAGTAAGGCTTGAAAACTTGCTGCTTGCCAACAGAATCATATGGTACCCAGTGCAGTGTAGTAGGTGGGAAATCTTTATAAATTAGTATACATGAACAGTATGCAGTATTTGTTAGTCTCTGCTTATGAAGCAGATTTGGGGGTGGGGGTTAATGGACCTAGAGTCCCTTCTGACCTTAAATCACAGTGTGTGTGTGTGTGTGTGTGTGTGTGTGTGTGTGTGTGTGTGTGTGTGTTTGTGTCACATTCTAATTGATTTGTTAAAGAGCTACTGATGCCTCAAAGAAAACTTTGAAAAACATAATAATTAGGTAAAGTTCTGCTTCTATACTGTGATCTGTATAGCAAGCTTAACTGGCTCTCTACACCCAGTTACTTAAATTTTATCTTGGGCTGTTTCACGGGCAAGGTTCAGGGCACTGGCACCCCCTCTGGACTGGCAGAGCACCTTGTTCCTGCTGTCTTCTTTTCCTACTCCCTCAGGTCTCTGGGCCCTGCTGTTCTTAAGGTTCCTGCTACTTGTACTCAAATGGGGGATAGAGATTTCACCTCATGTGCCCCCAGATTATAGAACTCTTTTTCTGTCCAGGTCCGCTCCTCCCCCTTCCACACATGCATTTGAACCTCCCTGTGGAAACACTTGAAGCTCTCCTCAGCATGTGACTGTCTCAAACCTCTATGATCACCTCTGGTCCCCTGCTCTGGACCTGGGTGTACCATTTCCTGAACTTTGGCTCTGGTCCTGCTGTGGCAGCCTGCCTACTTGGGTGTGGCCTTGTATAAAATGTTTCCACTCTCTTGTTCAGGCATTTGCTTTGGCTGTGATTCTACTTGGGGTCCTGAACTGTATATATTTGTATATAATGCACTGCACATATCCTTGGTGACTCTCTATATATTTTATACTTGCTTGTGCCATTTGTGTTACCGTATTGACGTACTGAACATGTTATGCCTCTCCTGACTCTGTATAACTGCCTTTACTTGTATCATGTTGTCCTCTGTATTAAACTTGTAATTCCTGCACTATCCCGGGTTGTACTTGAAAATAGGCATATGTTTTGTCTAGTGTACTTACCTAGTTAACAAAAGCTAAATAAATAAATATATTCTAGATTTCTCCTCCCCATTATTTGTTACTGAGAAAATGTGCATGAATACATGATTTTTATCCATTGCAGTTACTTTAAAGTTAATCTGCCTCTATAGCTTATTCCCTACTTCAGGTCATAATGCTCTGTTGTGACATCACAATCTGTTGCCATGAGAGTAACTGTACTGTCACAAGCAGTGTATTATGACCTCATGTAGGGAGACATCAACAGAAATAAATGAACTGTTCAGGAGCAAAAAGCCTGTTTTCATGCAAATGACCTCAGCAATAAATAATGGGGAGGAGGAATGAAGAACTAATGTGAAATACAAGCTAAACTTTATCTAAATATTATGTTTTGTTATAGTTCTCTTGAAGCTGTCAGCTGCTCTTTAAGTATGGATATGTTTGCTACAGACCTGTCCCCTGGTACTACTCCAGTTCTTAGTGAGTGTTAAAAATTCTGTGCCAGAGTCTTCTTTCTCCATTGTCACCTCTTTAAGATTTCTGGGACAAATTTCATCTGGGCAAGTTAATGAGGAATCTTGGAGTACCCTCACTTGATTTCACAAGTCTGTGCTTCTTAGTTTGGGGGCTGATCTAGGCACTATTAGTTACAAACACAAAACTTCAAGAATCAGCCAAACTTCAAAATGATCGTTTTATTTCATCAGTATTTTATTCATTCAGATTTGCTCAAAGCTTTAGCCATGTTCAGAAAGTGATTCGATGTTTCACCCTTTCAAAGGTCTTTATCAGGGAATGACATGGCCAACATTTTCTTTTATCGGCTAGTAATGCCAGACAAAGCAGGCAGGGAATGCTGCCCCTGTAAATGCGACAGTAGGCTTGAAGCCTAAAGCAAATATAATGCATATGACTAGGCAGACTCATACAGTCAACTGAAAATATGTGGCTATAACAAGAAAAAGTTGGCCATGTCCTTCCCTGATCAAGCCCTTTAAATGGGTGAAATGTTGGGTCATTTTCTGAACATGGCCAAAGCTTGGAGCAAATCTGACTGAATAAAAAAATGAAAAGATAACAAGAACATTTTGGAGTTTGGTTGATTCTTGAAGTTCTGTGTTTGGAACAAGGAGTTTTATTGACCTCTTAACAACTTTTAATTTTCTAAACACCGGGAGAGGTTCAGTCGCAATTACCCTTAGAACTTCTTTTTCTGCTCCTAGAAACTATTCCTGTGTTGGGAATCTGCTCATCCTAGTGTCTGTTTCAATAGAAAAGCAAATAATTCATTTATATTTTATGCAATACCAGCCTCATCTGTCACTAACTGGAGGGCTATGTCCAAAGTTTGGTCAAGCAGCAGTCGACTTTCACCATGCCCCCCCACTGAGTGATACTTATACTTGAAATGCTCAAGAGTCCTTTGAATGCTATGCCTGTCTATATCAGCTTGTAACATGGGGACGAGAAAGGGTTGAGCAGGATTGGTCAACTTGTATCAGCTGACTATACAGGAATCCTCAATTAATGTTTGGTTGTGTCCTCTGACATTGTCTTCCCCCTCTTACAAGAATCTCTTACAGATGCAGTAGTGCCATTCAGTCATAGCCTGCAATTCATGGCCGGCCAACAGATGGGTGTCAAACAAGAATAGATATGCTTAAGTGAAATTTCAGGTAGTTCCTTCATAAGTAGCTGGAAAACATCTATATGACTATGTCATTTTTTTTTTGCTTGGTCTATTGGCTCAGAAACACATACCCATTCAGTAACTGCATAGTAATGTATGCCACATCTGATTTTCCAGATTGTCTAATTTCTCAGATTGCCTCCATGTCTTTTTTTAAATATTTAAAAAACTGCTTAAACAGTGGGACCTAAAAACCACAAAAGTGCACACCTTGGACCAATCTCAGTCAAACCTGAAAGTTTCAGGTTTCAAAGTCTCCTATTTTTTAGCTATTGGGTGGCAAAAAAGGCTTAACATTTAAACAAAACTGAGACTGTTGCATTTTTTGCACCTCTATAGCTTTACCTCCCCTGAACCAATCTACATGGAATTTACAGGATCAAGAGTTCCTGACACAGAGGCAGTGCTTTCTAAATTTCATGTAGATCAGTTGAAAGGAGGCAAAGTTATTAATGGGCAATGTTGGCTGTAAAATTCACAGATAAGAAAGAGACAAACCTCAGTGTACTACCATCTGTTGGTCAGCCAAGGGAATTGCAGCAACAACTACCAGATCACAGATCTCCTCTGCATTTAAATATATGCATTTCCCATAATGCACAGCAGCCAAATCCCAAACATCAAACATAGCAGAAAAATGGAGATGATTCCACAGTTTACAAAACTAAGTCAGTCAAAATGAGCACATATTCTGAAATGCTGATCACATCTGCATATAATCAGTAATTGTTCACCATTGCAGTCACAATATAAAAAAATTAAGCATGTACATTCTCCAGTCAGGTGAAACCCCCTTTCCCTTCCCCATGGTAGGAACCCTAATATCCTCCCGGAACCTTTTTAATTTTGTACTTTAAAATTATTTTTATGCAAATGTAACATGAGGAAGAAAAACATATAAAAAGCGTGAACCCTTTCTTTTCCCCATGTTACAAGGAAACTGACCCTCCAGGCGTGTCTTCAGGATAATGTATGGCTGGGTGGTTGGAATCACGAGGCTGTCCAACCCCCCCCCCAGCCATACATTAATCCCTGAGAATCCCACGCTCTGTTGTAGGTTAATCCTTACTTATTTCTACCTTAGACACACTATCCTTTTTCCTAGCTCTTCATCTCTCTCATTTGTTTTGCCTCCATGCTGCTACTGGCTTTGGTCTGCTTCTTGGACCCTCCTTTCAATACTGCTAAGTCCCTGGTGAGTCCTCCTCTTTACTTCAGTCAAAGTTAACAGTCAATACGTTTACAACTATCTTCAGAAGCTATAATCTCCACCTCAGCCCTTCACCCAACACTGACCTCTCCTTAGAGGGAGGGGAGTCCCTGATGACCACTGTTGCCGCAGTGAGAGGGTCGTCTTTGCACAGAGCTGCGATTGCCATGGTGAGTGAGCAGAGGTGGGGGGAATGGTTTCCCCGAGTGCATTGACATAAGCAGAGTCTGTAAGTGAAATTAGATTTTTGTTATGGGCTGAAGGGTGGTGAACTTAAATCTGTGAGTGATATCACTGAAATTGCCATGGCACTGGGTGGTGAGTGAAGTTAATTTTGAACAGAATAGAGTGCCATGTATTACAAAAAAACAACATAGAAACATAGAAACATAGAATTTGATGGCAGATAAGGACTGCTTGGCCCACCTAGTCTGCCCATGTTCCTACCTAACAGATAAGCTGCAGATCCTAGTTAACCAACAGCCTACTTCCTCCTACCCCCCACTAGGACTGCCTTATATCTGTCCCATGCATTCTTGAACTCCCCCACTGTTCTTGACTCCACGACCTCCTCAGGGAGGCTGTTCCATGCCTCCACAACCCTCTCCATGAAAAAATACTTCCTCACATTACCTCTGAGCTGTCCCCCCTCTATCTTCAAATTGTGCCCCCTTGTTCTTGCACATCTCTTTTTCTGAAAGATGCTACCCTCTTGGACTTTGTTGATTCCCTTGAGGTACTTGAAAGTTTCTATCATGTCCCTCTCTCCTTCTTTCCTCAAGGGTATACATATTAAGCTCCTTAAGTCTTTCTTCATATGTCTTCTGGTGCAGACCCTGCACCATTTTGGTTCCCTCCTCTGGACAGCCTCCACTCTGTCTATGTCTTTCTGAGATGGGGTCTCCAGAACTGCACACAGTACTCAAGCCGGGTCTCATCAACTGTCTGTACAGAGGGATAACAACTTCCTGTTTTCTACTATTGATGCCTCTCCCTATGCATTCCAGTATCCCCCCAGCCTTCCTTACTGCCTTCTCACATTGCTTACCCACCTTTAGATAATCTGATATAATTACCCCCAGGTCCCTTTCCAATTTTACTGTTGTCAGTTTCTCACCCCCCATTGTGTACTCTTCCCCTGGGTTTTTGTTTCCCAGGTGCATTACCTTGCACTTCTTTGCATTGAATCTGAGCTGCCATACATTTGACCATTCCTCCAACCTTGCCAAGTCCCTTCTCATCCTTTCCACTCCATCTTCTGTATCAACTCTGTTGCAGATCTTTGTGTCGTCTGCAAAAAGCCATACTTTTCCTTCCAGTTCCTTTGCAATGTCACTTATAAAGACATTAAAAAGGACCGGTCCCAGTACTGAACCCTGCGGTACCCCACTAGTAACCTTCCTTTCTTCACTGTGGACTCCGTTTACTACTACCCTTTGCATCCTGTTGTCTAGCCAATTTTTTATCCTGGCTACCACCTTGGGACCTACTCCAAGGCTGGCTAACTTGCGTATTAATCTTTTCTGTGGAACTGTATCAAATGACTTGCTAAAATCTAGGTAGGCCATGTCCACAGCCCCTCCCTGGTCTACTACTTTGGTCACTCAGTCAAAGAAATCTATTAGATTCATCTGACATGATCTTCCCATCATGAATCCATGCTGCCAGGGGTCCTGTGCCCCACTGGCCTCTAGGTACTCAACAATTCTTTCCTTCAGAAGTGATTCCATCATTTTCCCTACCACAGAGGTCAAACTAACTGGTCTGTAGTTTCCTGCCTCTGTCCTGCTCCCACTTTTGTGAAGAGGAATCACATCCACCTTCCTCCAGTCCTCAGGTACCACCCCATCCTACCATGATTTGTTAAAGAGAGTAGTCAGTGGTCTCACTAGTTCTACCCTTAATTCTTTTAGAATTCTTGGGTGAATCCCATCAGGCCCCATTGCTTTGTCCACCTTCTATTTTATTACTTCTTTCAGAATCCTTTCTTCTGTAAGTGGACTGGTATCAACCCCCATCTTCAGAGTGTTTCTCTTGCTTGGTTTAGGTACCTCCCCCTCTTCTTCCTTTGTGAATACTGAGCAGAAATATTCATTCAGTATCCCTGCTTTTTCACTGTCACCCTCTGCCCACATTCCCTCCCCTTCCCTTTATTAAGCCTCAGTATCCCTCCTTTGGTCTTTCTTCACTCCCTAATGTTCCTATAAAAGGTATTATCCCCCTTCTTAACAGAGTTGGCTATCCTTTCCTCAGTTTGGGCCTTTGCTATTCTGACTGCCTTCCCTGCCTCTTTCTGCTTTAACTGATAAAGTTCTCTGTCCTGCTTCTTCTGTGTTTCCTTATATTTCCTGAATGCTATCCTTTTCTCCTTAACCTTCCCTGCCACCTCTTTTGAGAACCATAGCATTTTTTCTTCATTGTGTTTTATTGATTTGCTTTACACAAAGGCTTGTTGCCTCTGTGATGGCTGTTTTGATTACTCCCCATTGTTCCTCAATGCCTCCTTCTTGCCTGTTTACTAGTGCTTTTCTGAGGCACTCTCTCATTTTCCCAAAGTCAGCCCTCCTAAAGTCCAATACTCTTGCTTTTGTATGGCTTGATTGTATGGCTGTGTTTATCGTGAACCACACTGTTTGGTGGTCGCTTGTTCCCAGATGGCTACTCACTTCTAAATCTGAGATTCTTTCTCCGTCCCCATTTGAGAGTACCAGGTCTAAGATTGCTCCCTCCAAAGTGGGTTCCAATACTAGCTGTCTGAGGCATGCCCCTTGTAGGGCATCAAGAATGACCCTGCTCTTGGATGTGCCTGCAGCAAAGGTGCTCCAGTTAACATCTGGCATATTCAGGTCCCCATCAACAATATCTCCCCTTTTTCTGCCATTCTAAGGGTGCCTTCTATCATTTCCTTGTCCATTCCTTCCCCTGAGATAGGGGTCTGTATACAACCCCCATGCGGATTGTGGTGCCATTTCCTGTCTCCAGGGTGACCCAGAGTGCCTCATCTGCTCCCTGTTTACTCTTTAGTTCTGTTGCTTTGATCCCTTCCTTTACATAGAGAACTACTACTCCTCCTCTTTTGCCCTCCCTGTCCCTCATGCAGATTGTGTATCCTAGTATGTTGACATCCCAGTCATGGTTCTCTGTGTACCTTGTTTCTGTGACTGCCTCAATATCCAGACAACCCTCTTCCATCAAGGCCACTAGTTCAGGGAGCTTGTTACACAGACTATGGGCATTGGTACTCATCACCCTCCACTTTTTGATGGCATTACCCCTCTTAGCCCCATCCTTGTCCTTACTGCCTTTGCCTTTTTTTACATTTACCTCTGTCCTGCTCCCTAATGACTTCTCTACCTTGGTGTTTACCTCACTAATTACTGTGCTTTGTTGGGGGAGGCTGGGATTTCCTTGCTCCTTTTCAGTGCCTCCCCCCCTTGGCTAGTTTAAATGCTTGCCAATGAAGCATTTAAACCTCTCACCTAGGATCCTGGATCCCCTCCTGGACAGATGCAGACCATCGCACCAGTATAGGCACATATGGCACTCTAGCTGTTATAGTTGCTGTAACACCATCTCAGGATTCCAATGACATCATAAACCTCGTGAGCTTCACTCACGAGGTTTATGTCATTGGTATTCCTCGAAGCTGTTACAGCACTGTAAAAGACAGAGTGCCATATGTTATTCTATTTATTTCACGTTTGTTAACCAGGTAGGTATACTAGACAGAAAAATGACTATTTCCAGGTATGACCCAGGAGAGTACAAAAGAACATTACAATTAAGAAGGAATTACAGGTACAGTAGAGCATGATATGACAACCAGAAACAAACTAAAATACAATAAGATTAAAAACAACAATAGGGTAGCTGACAAGAAACAGTCACAAATAGCAATTTCAATTTACTAGCCTATATATATATACATATATATATATATATATAGATATACATATATATATATATATATATATATATATATATATATTCATTGCAAAAACTCAGTTAATGCATCAGTTAGGGTTCCTATTACAGTGACAAAAGTATGGAAATTCAGTGTTACGGTTCCCAACCCTACCACCTCACCCCCCACCCTCCACACACAAACAGGCATTGGGGTGTGCTTTGGGGTCATCAGCCCTAACTCTCACCCCATTCCATGTGTGAGGAAGCTGAGATGGTACAGTGTAGGAGAATGGGGTGATAGACACAATGACCCCAAGACACATCCCAATGCCTGTTTGTGTGTGGAGGGTTGGGGGTGGGGTGGGGTGGTAGGGTTGGGAACACTGACACCAAATTTCCATACTTTTGTTGCTGTAATAGTAACCTTAACTGATGCATTAATAGAGTTTTTTGCAATGAATTTCCTTACATTTTGAGATATTATAATAGTATCCATATTTTACTGTGGGAGCTCAGGATCCAATCCCTCCATAGATGTGCATATATATGCAGGTGTGGAGCTGCAGGGCCCTCTGGGCCCTGCACTTCCATGTGTCAAGCAACAGTAAGAAAATTGTCAACATAGCCATCTTATTACCCCACTTCATGTACAGAGAAGTTATGAAAAGCAAGGCAAAACATAATTATGCACAAATGCAATGCCAGTCTGTGCCACAGGTGCAAAAACACATTTCAGGCAGGATGTAAAAAATGACAACTGTACTGTTCATGAGGTGATGTGAAAAAATGGCTATGTTGAAAATTTGGCTGCAAAATATTGAAAAGTACCAAGGTTATGCGCATGCATAGAATAAATTCAATGGATGATGTAACACAGGCATTTTTAGGAGTTTTTCACCAAATTTTCAACATGGCCTTTTTGGGACCCCAGCTCATGAACACTAGCACTGTCATTTCATTAATCAGTCCCAAAAGGCGATTTCATGCAGTGAAAGTGTCATTCTGCTCCACAGATGTGAAAACACATTTTGGGCAGGATGTGGAAAATGACAGCTGTACTGGTGGTTTGAAAAAATGGCTATGTCGAAAATTTGGTGGCAACATATTGAAATGTACCAAAGTTTAAGTGTGTACATAGAATAAATTCAATGGACGCATGTAACTCGGGCATTTTTAGGAATTTTTTTTCACCAAATTTTCAACATGGCCTTTTTGGGACCCCAGCTCATGAACACTAGCACTGTCATTTTATTACTCAGTCCTGAAAGGTGACTTCATGCAGCGTCTGAGAATTCATTACCATTATACAGCACTTGCCTTGATTCTTCAGTTTGCAGTTCTGCTTTGAAGAGTGCAGATGTGTCCCAGTCCACAGAAGATGTCAGCTGATGGTCTCTGGTGGTAAATATAGGGAAAAGGGGGTGTGTGGGGTGGTGGGTTGCTTAGTGGGAGGGTTGGCATGGGGAGGGGGATGGGGAGATGAGGAGGGACCATTTTCTTCTTTTCAGGTTTTTTTCTTTAAAGAAAGATGCTGGGGGACTGTTTCTTATTTTACAGGTACAGTCAAGTAATATTTTGGGACACTCAGGGTGGGCTCCCCAGTGTTCCACAGTACTGAGGGGTGGAGGACATAACTGGGGACACTGGGGGTGGGCTCCCCAGTATCCCGCACTGTCGCGGGGTTGTAGTGCTAACACGGGGATTGGGCACCACGATAATGGCAAAAAAACCTTTTTAAAAATAAATCTTGCAGGACACTGGGAGTGTGCTTCCTAGTGTCCCACACTGGCAGGGGAATTTCTACCACAGACATGGGGATTGGGCACCCCAATGTCAACAGAATTTTTTTTTTAAATAAATATTTCTGGACACTGGGAGTGCGCTCCCCTGTGTCCCACATTGGTAGGGGGTGGATTTCTACTGCTGATATGGACATTGGGCACCCCAATGTCAGCAGAAACATTTTGTTCAATAAAACATGTCTTGGTCCCCTTGGAAGCAGTGAAAGGAGAAAGCCTCCTTTTATTAGGTAAACACCAATAGGTGTTTACCTAAACGGGAACTGAGAAATGTGATTCTGTAGTTATTTGGGGCAAATGTAGCCAGGAAAGACCTCAGCTATTTGCTGCTCTGGTCATATATCACCTTCTTGGAAATTTGCAGCCTTGATGAACTATTTCTCCTATTTTCACCATGTTAGCAAGGGTGGAGTAAATGCCAATTGGCCCACTCCCACTCTCCCTTAGAGGCAAGTGCCTCACCTTTATGACACAACCATCCCCTTGCTGGCTCCAGAATGGTAATGAGTGTCCTTTTTTCATCCACATAAGAAAACAGGAAAGAAAGCAAACAAGTCCATTGAGTTCTTCCCCCACAACTGAGTGGAAATACATGTAATAATTATTTTTGGAACCTAAGAAGAATCCATGCAAAGGTGTAATTGCATCTCTTGATATACTTATAAAATTTTGATTTTACTTCCTATACATGCTGTATATTAGAAACAGAAACATGGAAATATAAGGCAAAAAAAAAGACTTGTAGCTGGTTTCACACCCTAAGCCCTGTGTCAGACCTGTTCAGTGACACAGATGCACCTCCAACGTTGCCGCACACTGCACATGTTTCAAGAAGATCGGGCACATTTACAATACTTTTCCCAATTTATGACAGCTTGCACCAAATATTTGGTGCAAGCCCCATAAAATGGGTACCCAAGACTGCCACAAGCTAGACCAGAAAAAAGCTGGTCTAACTTGTGGCAATTGCTGTACAGGGTGGAGAATCCCAATTGCTGGCCAGATGACTGCTGCAAGCCCTATGAAGAATATGTTTGCTGCATCCAGGTCTTGTGGCATTCACAGCGCTTTGTGAAGCCAGCCCTTGGAGTCCATTCATTCTGTCCTGGAACCCAACCTGGACCTACTTTAAGATGACTCATCCCTCTACTCACTAACCCCCCCCCCCGGATCCTCCACACCATTCTCTGGTTAACACTCTGTAGATATGTAAGCCATTTTTAAACCCAGCAATAGTTTATGAATAGACTACTGCATGGGTAGGCTATTCCATGTAACCACTAGCCTTTCTGTAAAAAAATATTTCCTAATTCTTTCTGTACTCTCCCCCCATTTTTAAATTGTGCCCCTTTGCAGATGAGCTTTTGTTCAGTCAGAAAATCTCTGCCTGGTCTACCTCATTGTACCCCTGCAAGTATTTGTATGTCTCTATCCAGCCTCCTCTTTCCCTTCTTTCTACCACAGAGAACATATTGAGGCATTCTAACCAGTCCTTATTAGTCTTACCTTGCTGCCCCTTTGTCATCTTGGTTGATGCCCACTATATTGTTTTTAGCCTACGCCTGTCTTTTTTAGGTGTGGCTTGCAGAACTGTACACAACACTCAAGGTGTGGCCTCAGTAATGGATCTATGATACCGGTTCAACAACTTTTTTGTCGACTGGCATCTCAGCGACAGGATTTATGTCGACTGCAGTTGCAGTCGACATAAATCAAATGTCTCCTGGTCCTGTTATTTAAACAGGAGGATTTGAACCACCTATGCGGGGGCTCTGCTCACACCCCCATACTAAAGATTCTCAACTCCAAGTCAGAGTTGATTCAGGAAGTGGGGCAGGACTGGGAGACAGTGTGCCCCTGTCTTGGGTGCACCAACAAAGTGACCTGTCGGCATACTGTCAATTTTGTCGACAGTGACATAGGTACATAGGTCTCTGTGTTGGTGTTGCTGTGGGGGGGCATACCCTCAACAGCGACCTGTACAATTAGATCATCTCTCCTTTCTGCAACTGGCAAATCCCCACCTTTTACACCACAGAATCTTATTTGTTTTCCAATATGCTTTACTGAAGGGGAATGTTAGTTCTGCATTGTGACTACTATTTAAATGTGTTGCTCCAGTGATGTCCAGTTTCTGTTGCTTGTCACTAGTAGTAATTTCTTTACAATTTAAATAGTAATTTGATCTATTATTTTTCTTACCAAGATGCTAAATCTGACATTTTTCATTCCAGCACTAAATCTTATTTGCCATTGTTTGTTCATTCTATTAATTTGATTAGGTCACTCTGAAACTCATTTAAATCCTCCTGCAGACTAACTACACTTTATATTTGGTAGCGTCTCCAAATGTAGCAACTCAGCTACTCATGCCTACTTCTACAGCATTTAGGAATATATTTAAAAGAGTGAGTTCCAACACTCATCCTAGTGCCCCTCATACTTGTTGCCATCCATAAAAGCTACCATCTATTACTACTACTCTCTGTCTTCAATTGTCCAGCCATGTATTAACCCATTGCTTTATATTTCCCATAATACCCATTCCTTTCATTTTACAAATTAACCTCGTATGCAACACCAAATCAATGGCTTTACTACAATCCAGATATATAGTAGCTACAGGTTTCCTTTGATTAAGTTGTTTAGTCATGTCTCTACTCTCTAGTAAACACATGAAATCTGTAAGGACTGATTTTATTTACTGAACCATACTGGGTGGCTAAATTTAAGCTTGAGTTTCTTTAGATAATAAAAAAGGTTACTTTTGATAATTGCTCCCATCAGGTTTCCCAGTAGTAATGTTAATCTTACTGGTCTATAACTTCCTAGTTCTAATGTTAAGTGGTGCTTACTTATTGTGCCAATCAGTTTTGTTGCCCTATATTGTACCCCTTTCAGCAACTCTATATTATTTTTGTATGGCAGAGCTCAGAACTTCATGCATTGCTCCAGATGTGGTCTAACTAGTGCCATATGAAGTGACATTATCACCTCCCTGTTCCTGTTGCTGATTTAATTTAATATAGCCCAGCATTCTATTTGCATTCCTGACTAAACTGGCCAGTGGTGCTGCACACTCTCACTGTGCTCCAATACTTTCCTTTGGCTTACTTCCAGATTAAGGAAGGTAGTTCAGAGGGGCCATCCTTATTTACAAATGTGTCCAGGCCAGGGTCTCTATCGCCCTTACTTAAACAACCTTCTTGTCAGACCAATCCAGAACTATCAATTGCAAGTCAAGATATATCCTGAGGCTGAGTTTCAGAAAATATAAGGGGATCCAAAGGGAGGAGGACAGGGAGATGTACATTTAATGTCTAAGAGAAGCAGGGAAGGCTGTTAGGAGAGTGAAGGTGCAGACAGAGGATGACTTAGCATGATCTGTGAACAAAGGGGATAAGACATTTTATAGGTAGATCAGTGAAAGAAGAAAAAAATGGGGGGATTGTGAGACTCAAAGGGAAGGGAGAGTGTAAGGAGAGGGATCTAGACAAGGTAGAAATACTGAACAAATACTTCTGCTCAGTGTTCACTAAGGAGGGGGAGGGTCAAAGACCACAGTTGGGTTGCAGAGGCAATGGGGGAGGGGGAGTGGACACCAGTACATTCACAGGGAAGAGAGTTCTGGAAGAACTCACAAAGCTGAAGGTGGATAAGGCCATGGGGCCAGATGGCATCCACCAGAGGATATTAAGGGAGCTGTGAAGGGAACTAGCAGTGCCTCTGGTGGCCCTGTTCACACAGTCCCTCAACATGGGTGTGGTTCCAGAGGACTGGAGGAGGGCACATGTAGTCCCACTGCACAAAAGTGGCAGTAGCGAGGAGGGGAACTACAGGCCAGCCAGCCTCACCTCAGTGGTGGGAAAGATCATTGAGACACTGCTGAAAGAAAGGATTGTGGCACACCTGGAATCCAGGGTGCTCAGGATCTGAGGCAACATGGATTCACAGCAGGAAGGTCATGTCAAACGAATCTGATAGATTTTTTTGATTGGGTGACTAGGGAAGTAAATCAGGGATAGGCGGTAGACGTCGCCTACCTAGACTTCAGCAAAGCCTTTGACACTGTCCCACATAGAAGGTTGATTAACAAGATGGGTAGTCTGGGCATGGGAGACAAGTGGTGAACTGGGTTAGGAACTGGTTAACATACAGGAGACAGAGGGTGGTGGTAAATGGGGTACAATCTGGGGAGAGGGGGGTTACCAGTGGGGTACCACAGAGATCAGTACTAGGACCAGTCCTGTTCAATGTCTTCATTAGTGACATTGCAGAGGGGCTGGAAGGAAAGGTCTGCCTGTTTGCAGATGACACCAAGATCTGTAAAAGGGTGGCTACTCCAGAAGGGGTGCACAAAATGAAGAGGGACCTGGAGAAGCTTGAAAGATGGTTGGAAATGTGGCAACTGAGATTCAATGCAAAGAAGTGCAAAATAATGCACCTGGGTAGAGGGAACCCTGGGTAGAGCTAAAGGTTGGGTGATGAAGAGCTGACTGTCACCTAGGGGTCATCATCTCTGATGACCTTAAGGTATCAAAGCAGTGTGCAAAAGTGGTGGGGAGGGCCAGTGGCATACTGGGGTGCATAGGCAGGGATATCACTAGCAGGAGGTGGGAGGTGGTGATGCCATTGTATAAAACATTGGTAAGGCCTCACCTGGAGTACTGCATGCAGTTCTGGAGGCCACACTTGTGCAAGGACATAAATAAGGTGGAGACCATCCAGAGAAGGGTGACTCCTCCCTGCCTTATTCTATCCTCAACTAACTCATCCCTGGTTCTAGCCCCTGCCACAGAATACTGATAACTAAATGGCTTAAACCTACTACTAGCAAAAATCTAAATATGTTTATATGTAAATATGTAATTTTATTAATTGTAGTTTTTCTATCTTTTTAATTGTAATTTTTTTCCTGGATTCCCCTTGTCCTTGGACCGTCCACACCCCCACCCCATGCCCAGGCTTGCCCCCCTGGGTGGGCCACTGGAGGGCTTCCCCTCCCAATGGACGCTGTTGGCAAGCCCCAGTTTACCCCCCCTGGTCGGAGTCACAGGAGCGGGACCCCTCCCCGAGGACTTCAGAGGCAGTGGATGGCAGAGCGGAGCTGGTCATCACACCAGAAGGCTGTTTTTTTTGTAAATGCTTTGCTTCCTGGGGCTGGGACATACAGTGATGTCCAACATCCACCCCACCCCCTATCATAATGGTGCCGGTCATGGTGGTACCCCCAGCTTCCGTCAGGGGTCCATAGGATGCTGGACACACTTCTCCTCCATCCCTCCGGAGAAGGAGAGCAGTCCCATTGATGCTTGATCCTTCTGCCCTGGCCAGTTCTCCAACTCCCGGGTCCATTCCTGAACCTGAGTCATCAGACTCACAAGTGGAAATCCAACTGCTGCACCAGCGGGCTGGATGTACTTTTTCTATCTTTATGTCTTTAGCTTTATTTGTAACTTTCAGATTTGTAACCTCCATGTACCATCTCAGCTGCTGTAATTGTCCCTCATGGCCATCTTGCCTAAAATGGGTGTACAGAGGTAAAGGACCTTAGTGGGCAGAGGAATTGAACACCTTACCTATGAAAATAGGATGTAAGAGCTAAATCTTTGCACAATAGAATGAAGCCATCTCAGAGGGGACATTAGTTTGACTTTCAATGCAATCCAATATTGTGAGCTTTTACTTACTTATTGTACAAGTTTTACCAAGAATGACATACTGAGCTGGTATCAGCTTGTTTCCAGATGCATCCTGGGAGAGGGAGGGAGAGGGAGAAAAACCATGGAAATAATGATGTACAGAAGAACAAACAATACAAATAATACAAATAAAGAAACACACAACAGAATTAACAAAAAACTATTTTAGATAATTTATATCTAAGACTGAAAGAGGGTCTCACTAATATAAGGAGTCATAGATTGCAACCGGAGAGGCATCTTTTCAGCATAGAGAAGAGGTATAAATTTTTCACACAAAGGATAATCAGTTTTTGAAATATCTTATAGTAAGCAAATCTGTGGACTCACTGAAGATTAATTTAGACAAATATATGAGCTCAATAGGCCTAATTGGTTATGGGTGCTGAATAGATACAGATGAACTAGACAAACCTTTTAATTTCCTTTTGTCTGAAGTGCCAATGAATCCCATGGACCTATAACATAAATGAGGTTATCCTGGTGTGCAAAAAATTTAAATAAATAAAACAATAATTATGCCATTGATCATGTACTTTGAAAATGGGGGTACTCAGTGCCCCACGTTAAATAATGCGTTATATTAAAAACACCAAAAACTAAGGCACGTTCATGAAAAATGCTAAAAATCACGGGATTGCCATGGAAAATGCCAACAATCATGGAGTTGGAATGGAATTGCCAAAAATAATTGAGTTTAAAAAAAAAAACGAGGAGGAAAATAATGAAATATGAAATGTTTTAATCACAAACTTTGGAGGTAACTGTTTAATTAAAAAAAAAAACTCTGACAATTGTTCTGCTCCATCATAATGTTTTACTATCTGTCTTTTTCAAGCATGTGTGTTCTTCTAAGTCACTGATATTTAGAACAAGCAAACAGATCTACAGAAACTTTTGGAATTTCTACTAGGAACCTTTCCACACTCTGAACTATTACCCCTTACTTTCACCTTGTGTTCCTTGGCTACAGTAGTTCTTTAGTCTCTCTAGCAGCGTCCATACACTTTGCTTACTGACGCTGCAGACTAATTTATTTTATATGATATTGTACTTCATGCATTCTTGAAGTTCAAGTAAATTATGCCCACATCGTCAATCTTGCCTGCCATTTTATTTGAAAGTTCCAGCATGGCCCATCATGATGGATAGATAGTTAGAGAGATAGACAGATAGACAGACAGACAGAAAGATAGGTATATAGATAATTTTAAACCACCTTTCCAGAGTTCAAGGTGCTATGCAAAAATGTAACATCAAGTGGAAAATGACAGTTTTCCAAACATACTCAACAAACATCAATGATAGATGGGCATTCTCTTACAATAAAATTCAGTTCAATAAATGCAATGTGAAATGTTTTGCAATAAAGTGCATCACCAACTTAGCTCAGTTTGGCAGCAATTGAGCACCAACTATGTAATAACACACATGTTTTGATTCAGTTAAATGCTTAACCATAGGCCAGGTTTTTATTCTGCTTTCAAAGCAGTTAACAGTCAGGGCAGAGTGGACACCCAAATGGGAGAGGATTCTACAGTCTAGGGGCAGGAACTGAAAAGGCTTTGTCTCTAGTTGATGTCAGCCTTGACTTGGGGACACATACAGTACATGGTAACATAGTAATTTAACACCAGATCAAACTGTATTAAAATTGGGCAGCTCGTATTAATTATATAAAAAAATACTGAGCAGCCAAAGAAGCCATGTCACCACCCAAAGCAATATGACCGTGACCATTTGTAACATCTCAGTTTTGTCAGAAGTCATTTTTAACAATCTTTTAGCCATCAGTGAATTAATTGACATTATTTCAAATAAGTAGATTTGGGAAATTAGATATATAGTTGGGTATCATCTGCACAACAGTGATACCTAACATCATGTTAGGTTCCGTCTTTCGGATGAGACGTTAAACCGAGGTCCCATCTGCCTGGATTGGTGGTAGCTCAGGTGGATGTTAAAGATCTCATGGCACTTATCGAAAAGAGTAGGGGAATTTCCCTGGTGTCTTGGCCAAATTTTCCTCATTCACTAAAAATACCACCAACAGTTTCATCTGGTTCAAGGTCAGTTGGCATTCATCTGTATCCCCCTCCCCGGGTCATGCCTGAAAATAGGCAGGATTTGCCTAGTGCATTTACCCGGTCAAAAAAACTAAATAAATAAATAAATGTCTTTACACGAGTTCCTCAAGTGTGGTCATATACACACTGCACAACAGTTGATGAAGTACAGACCCTGATGCCACACTCAACTGAGCAAGTAGCAAATAAAAAGTGGTCTGTTACCATTACTTTAGAGAAATCAAAGAGGTAAGACTGGGACCAGGCTAAAACCAACCAAATCTCCTCAACATGGCAACATTGGCACCTAATCAGTACTTCATGATCTTAGTAGACTAAATACCACTGAGAGAACTTGAGTAATCCAAGAATTGCCAAGTTAACCCAATCCATTCCCAGTAGGAGATCATTAAGCACCCTGACCAAAACAGTTTTCTGTGCTGTTGTCCAGCATGTTCATTGGTAACCAGCATCATGTTTTACTTTGCCACAAGTCAGTAACAATCAGACAGCATCACACAATAGTGTGGTGTGATTAACAAAACAACAGGATGTTTTGTTTTCTTATTCTTTTAATTGCTTGCCAAGGGGCCTGTGATGATGTCTGCCAATCCGGCAGTTTGTGACATACAACATATCATTGGTCAGGACTGTAGCAGTTTTCATACGGAATGTTATCTCAGAGAAATTCTCAAAACAGTGAGTTAGATGTGCAGTAGGTAGTGCAGTGACTGTAAGCAGACAAATCGACCAGCCGTAAGTGTACTCAACAGCATTCCACACCCAGGCATTCTTAGGATGGCAGAGAAAGAGGAGATACTGTTGATGGGAGACCTGAATATGCCAGATGTTAACTGGAGCACATTTGCTGCAGCCACTTCCAAGAGCAGGGCCATTCTTGATGCCCTACAGGTGGCAGGCCTCAGACAGCTAGTTTCAGAACCCACTCGTGAGGGAGCAATCTTAGACCTCGTACTCTCAAGCGGGACGGAGAGAGGATCTCAGATCTAGAAGTGGGTTGCCATCCGGGAACAGGTGACCATCAAACAGTGTGGTTCACGCTAACTCAGCTACAGAGTCAAGCCATACAAAAGTGAGGGTACTGGACTTCAGGAGGGCTGACTTTGGCAAGATGGGAGAGTGCCTCAGAAAAGCACTAGCAAACAGGCCAGAAGGAGGTGTGGAGAACAATGGGAATCATCAAACTGCCATCACAGAGGCAACAAGCCTTGTGTGAAGCAAATAAACAAATCAAAACGAAAGAAAAGCCACTATGGTTCTCAAAAGAGTGGCTGTGAAAGTCAGGAAAAAAGATAGCATTCGGAAGCATAAGAAAACACAGAAGGAACAGGACAGAGAGCTGTACCAGTTAAGGCAGAAGAAAGCAGGAGGAAGTCAGAATAGCAAAGGCCAAAACTGAGGAAAAGATAGCCAACTCGGTTAAGAAGGGAGATAAAACCTTTATAGGTACATCAGCGAAGCGAGAAAGACAAAGGAGGGATAGAGAGGCTGAATAGAATGAACGGTGGGTGGGCAGAGGGGGACAGTGAAAAAGCAGGGATACTGAATGAATATTTCTGCTCAGTATTCATAAAAGAGGAGGGGGAAGTGCCTAATCCAATTAACAGAAGCACTCTTGATACGGGGGTCGATCCCAGTCCTTCCACAGAAGAAAGGGTTCTGCAAGAACTCCTAAAACTGAAGGTGGACAAAGCAATGGGGCCTGATGGAATTCACCCCAGAATTCTAAAAGAATTAAGGGGGGAACTAGTGAAACCACTGGCTACTCTTTTTAATAAATCATGGGAGGATGGTGTGGTACCCGAGGACTGGAGGGAGGCGGATGTGATTCCCCTTCATAAAAGTGGGACCAAGACAGAGGCATGAAACTACAGACTTGTCAGTTTGACCTCTGTGGTAGGGAAAGTGACAGAGTCACTTCTGAAGGAAAGAATTGTTGAGTACCTAGAGGCCAGTGGGGCACAGGACCCAAGCAGCATGGGTTCGCAGCGGAAGGTCATGTCAGACCACCCATAGATTTCTTTTGACTGGGTGACCAAAGTAGTAGACCAGGGAGGGCTGTGACATGGCCTACCTAGACTTTAGCAAGGCATTTGACACAGTCCCACACAAAAGATTAATAGTCAAATTAACCAGCCTGGGAGTGGGTCCCAGGGTGGTAGCCTGGGTAAAACATTGGCTGGACAACAGGACACAGAAGGTAATAGTAAATGGCGTCCACGCTGAAGAAAGAGGGGTTACTAGTGGGGTACCGCAGGGTTCAGTACTAGGTCCAGTCCTTTTTAACGTCTTCATAAGTGACATTGCAGAGGGACTGGAAGGAAAAGTATGCCTCTTTGCAGATGACACAAAGATCTGCAACAGGGTTGATATACAAGGAGGCGTGGAAAGGATGAGAAGGGACTTGGCAAGGTTGGAGGAATGGTCAGAAGTATGGCAGCTTGGATTCAATGCAAAGAAGTGCAAAATAATGCACCTGGGAAACAAGAACCCAGGGGAAGAATACACAATGGGGGGGAGGTAGTAACAACAACAAAAAAGGAAAGGGACCTGGGGGTAATCATATCAGATGACCTTAAGGTTAGCAAGCAATGTGAGAAGGCAGTAGGGAGGGCTGGGGGTATCCTGAGATGCATAGGGAGAGGCATCACCAGCAGAAAACAGGAAGTTGTTATCCCTCTGTACAGACAATTGGTGAGACCTCATCTGGAGTACTGCATCCAGTTCTGGAGACCCCGTCTCCGAAAGGACATAGACAGGATAGAGGCAGTCCAGAGGAGGGCAACTAAAATGGTGCAGGGTCTGCAAGAGAAGCCGACGAGGACAGACTAAAGGAGCTTAATATGTATACCCTTGAGGAAAGAAGGGAGGGGGGACAAGATAGAAACTTTTAGTACCTCAGTGGAATCAACAAATTCCAAGAGGGTAGCATCTTTCAGAAAAGAGAGAGCAAGAACAAGGGTCACAATTTAAAGATAGAGGGGGAGGTTCAGGGCAATGGAGGAAGTATTATTTCACAGAGAGGTAGTGGATGCATGGAACAGCCTTCCTGAGGAGGTTTGGGTCTAAAACTGGGGGAGAATTCAAAAATGCATGGGACAGACATAAGGTAATTCTTGTGGGGGTAGGAAGAAATAGGCTGTTGGTTAACTAGGATCTGTGGCCTATCCTGTAGGTAGGGAAATGGGCAGACTAGATGGGCCAAGCGGTCCTTATCTGCCGACAAAGTCTGTGTTTCTATGTTCTATGTTTCACCTACTGAATATTGCTTTAGAACCTATTTTTATGACTGAGGAAAGGTTTTGACAATAAAGTAAAAGTATCAGGGGGATCCTTAACATGTATTTGGAATGTCAACTGGAATGGGCAGAAGAGACCTCATAATAATATCTCACATGGAGAACAGCAGCTACAACAGGACAACACCCACTAGTCCAAGTCTGATTTGAAATTTGAACCCATGATTTTATGGGCTAGAGAAGAGAGTGTTAGCACTGAGTCACACTGATGATAAATAACCACTGTAATCAATTTTGTGGATTCTATAAGAAAACCAGAAAAAAATTATAAATACAAAGTACATACAATAAGATCACATAAATTTGAACCAGTCTTCAACACATAGTCCGTTTCCTGAATTTATGTAAATCCAGAAGTTTTGACTGAGCAGCTGCTATGAAAGGGAAAGGCTGAACTGTGAAAGGATCTGACAGTTTCAATGTAGATACCATTGATGTGTCTCAGACCTTCTATTAAGAACAGGCATTGTAACCAGCTCCTACGATATATAACAGAAATGTTTGTGGTTTATATGAGGTGTTAGCTGAAAGAATCCAGTCCTTGAAGAAAAGCTCCATTCAGATAAAGTTTTGTTATTCCTTCTAAAGGTGTCTTTATCTTTTTGAAGCCAAGCTTAATCCTGCAGTAGCTGATTGCTTTGCTTTCAGATCTTGCCTTTTTAAAGACAAGGCAGCATGAAAAAAAGTAGCAGTTATGAACTTGCTACATGTCATACAGTACTTAAAAGCTGATTTCTTTTTTCATTCTTGGGAATATGTTTTTTACAAGTTTGGCATCATATTTAGTATGTCACACTACTGTTTACATAAACATCCATACATTGCTTTTATCCTGTACAATTTCCCATTAACATTCAGTATAGTTACGAATGCATAACTGAGCTATATTCACCACTGTTTTCTATTGCATTGGTATGAGATCAGGAAAATAACTAATTGATGAGGGGGAGGAGGGGAGGACGGAGGCACTTTGGATGCAGTTCCTGGATTCTAGGGGTAGGAAACTGAGGCTAGGGGTGGTGTATAGGCCACTGGCGCAGTCTGAGATGATGGATAGGGAATTAGCAGAACAGATATGACGGGTATGTAGTAAAGGGAGTGTGGTGATCGTGGGGGACCTCAGTCTACCTGGGGTTGATTGGGGAACCCAATCCACCTCTAGTGCCAGGGAACAGATACTCGTGGATGCATTCCAGGATAGTCATCTAGTGCAGATGGTCAGTGAGCCAAGCCAGCTAGGTAATACACTAGACCTGGTACTATCAAATGGGGAGGCCGTGAGGGAGCTACAGATGGAGGACCCACTAGTTGGGAGTGACCACCATTCAGTGTGGTTTTTGCTCAGTATGAGAAGGGAGGCTGTGGGATCTGCAACAGGGGTGGTGGATTTCAGATGTGCAGATTTTGGGAGGATGAGGGAAATACTGAGGGGGCACCTGGAGGGAATTAGGTTGGAGATGGATGCACAACAGAAGTGGGATATTATTAAGGCTGGGCTGAGGGAGGCTGCTGAAGCATACACCAGGACTCTGAGTAAGAAGACCAGGGCTAAGGAGCCATGCTGGATGACCAGGGAAGTGTTGGAGGGAGTGAGGGCTAAGAGACCGACTTTTAGGACATTGAAAAGAATTGGGAGGGAGGAGGACAGGGAGTTGTATGCAAAGAGGTCCAAAGAAGTAACCAAGTTAGTAAGTGAGGCAAAATTCTCCAGAGAGCTGAGGCTGGCTCAGGGCACCAGAGGGGGGGGAGAAGGAATTCTATAGGTACGTAAGGGAGAAAAGGAACTGTAGGGACCAGATAGTCCGAATCAAGAAGGGTGGGTGGGTGGTGGAGAAGAGGCAGAACAAGCAGAAGTACTGAATGAATACTTCTGCTCTGTGTTCTTGAAGGAGGAAGGCGGTCCGCTACCTCCATGGACTGGGAGGGTGGAGACATGACTGATGGAATGATTCTGGAGAGCAGGGTACTGGAAGGTCTGAAGGCACTTGGGGTGGATAAGGCACCAGGTCCTTGATTCAGTCCCTCGCGGGTGGCTGGGGAACAAGCTGAGGTACATGGGGTGGGGGCTAAGATGGCTAACTGGATCATGAACTGGCTACAAGGTAGACTGCAATGGGCAGTTGTGGAGGGGAAACTCTCATCTTCTAGGCCAGTGACCAGCATTGTGCCACAGAGCTCTGTAATGGGGCTGGTGTTGTTTGTCCTGTTCATATCAGATATTGCAAATGGGATTGGGAGCAGGATGAGTTTGTTCTCAGAGGACACCAAGATGGGAGCAGTTGTGGATGATGTGGAGGGGTGGCAGGAACTACAGGGTGACCTAACCAGACTGGAGGAGAGGTCGGCAAGGTGGCATTTAGGTTTTAATGTGAAGAAGTGCAAAGTTATGCTCTTTGAGGTGAAGAACCTGAAGAGGGAGTTTTGGTTGGGTGGGGTGTGGTTGGGTGTCACTAAGGAAGAGAAGGACCTAGGGGTGTTAGTGACAGGAAGCATGAACAACTCTGCTCAGTGCAAGAGGGCTACAGCTAAGGCCAACAAGATCCTGGGGTGGATTGCGCGGGGTTCTCCTCCAGACACAAGGATGTGATCCTGCCCCTGTACAGGTCCTTGGTCAGGATGCATTTGGAGTACTGCATGCAGTACTGGTGTCCATACCTGAAGAAAGATATCAGGCTGCTCGAGGCTGTGCAGTGTAGGGCAACAAAAATGATACAGGGGATGGAAGGCAGAACCTATGAAGACAGGCTGAGACAATTGAGTTTGCACAACCTGGAGGAGAGAAGGGACCAGGGAGACATGATTGAAATTTTCAAATACTTGAGGGGGATCAACAAATCAGGCACAGATGGGTTGATTAAGCTGAAGAAGGGAAGGGACATTAGAGGGCATGAACTAAGATTGGAGGGGCAGATTCAGAAGAGCGAGACAAGGAGGCGTTATTTCACTGAGAGGGTGGTGTCAAAATAGTACGCTCTGCCAGAGGAGGTGGTGTCATGCAGGATGGTGGGCAGTTTCAAAAGGGCATGGGACAGGGTAAGGGGGGGCTGGGTACTCAGGAGGTGGGAGGGAGGATGGGATGGGGCAGCTGCAATATAAAGGTGCTAGCTGTACAGCCGAGCAGATGCGATAGATTGTGAGGCCTGTTTCTGCTGGCAAGTTTCATATGTTTGTAAAAAATAGTAGTGAATAAGAAGAATTGGGACTTTACAGCAAAGCTGGAGAATATTACTTGGAACTTTTTCAGGGAATAATTGTGCTGTGGAATCTAATAGCCAGTGTGCAAGCAAAAGATATTCTTCTGTGCAGGGAATTGTGGTGCAGTCCCCTAGTGTGAGGTCAAATTAGAGGTGCAACTGCAATTCATAAACTGGCTGTGAGCAATGGATATTTCTTTAGGAGTTAAGTGTATTCTGTATGAAACCAGTATTGGGGAAATTAGAGTCTGTCTCTGACCCTAGCCATCTGAAGCTAATAAGAACCTTTGTACTTGTTAAACTGGCCTTGCATTAGCTCTCTACCATTATATAATTAGAGCAAAACAGTGACTGTTTGCTAACTTAACATGATTGGGAGTTATCAGGGGATATGGCTTCTGGGACTGAGATAAGGGAGCTTGAAATAAAGAGGTTCTATTTGTAATTACTGCTGCATATGAGAAACATTTTTTTAAAGATGGGTGAACTTGTTTTGTTAAAAAGTTCTTTTAAGGGTCTGGAACAAGTCATTTAACTCTGAGTTTGTGAAAGCTTGCAGTGTTTGATTTTTGTAGGCATTTTGGAGAAATTTCTGTTATGCTGTTGATTGGGGAAGCACCGCAGAGGCAGTTGGGTGTTTTGGCTTATAAAAGTCATTTGTTTCCTTGTTTTTTTTCTCGTGAATGGAGAAGGGCATCTTTAGGTGGGGATGAGTGTGTGACTGCTTTAGGTTATATATCCTGGGGTGTGGGTGTACAGTGCTTGATTTTGTGGGCATTTTGGAGTGATTTCTCTTTATGTTGTTCAGAAGTGGCCTTTGTTGTTAAGGGGGAAAGGGCAACTTGTATTGGACTTTGGATTAGTTTCTGTTACTTTGTTGGTTTGGGGGGTCATTCTTCCTTGTATGAATGGTAATTGCTAGTACATAGATTTGTCATCTGGTTGTTTTTCATCTGCATAATAACATTTCAACCGAGTTACTATTGTTATTAACTTAAACCTGGGACAGGGTATACATTACTGTAATGGGACTGAGGTATTCCAGTCATAGAAATTAAAAAAAAAAAAAAGTCATTTTGTTTCTTTAACTTCTTATCTGATTGATCATGTCATCCCAGGCCTTTTCCAGTACCCCAGTTTTCCCCTTTCACAA
Source organism: Neoceratodus forsteri (assembly GCA_016271365.2). NCBI lineage: Eukaryota > Metazoa > Chordata > Ceratodontiformes > Ceratodontidae > Neoceratodus > Neoceratodus forsteri. Next base: position 1,753,061,888 of record CM057455.1, on the reverse strand, counting down.
CTGAGATTAGAGAGAGCCTTAGCTGTGGGGGCATAACAATGCTGCTCTGCTTTTAATCACTTTCTGATGGCACTGGGACACATATCAGTACCGAATGCTGGTGACACTGCTGGTACTGATCTCCCTCCCCATGCTCTCAGGAACGGAGATTGGCACTGGCAGTATTAGCAGTGTTGAACATCTCATTGTTTATCCTCTGGGAGGTGGAGCATGGTCTTTAGTAATGCTGCAGCACCAATAGCCTGTGAATGCCGGCAGAAGATAGGGCCAAGAAAATTTTCATTATTTTGCAGTATAGCATAGTGGTTAAGGGCACTGAGCTGCAAACCTGGAGACCTGGGTTTGAATCCCATCAGCCCCCACTTGCATACTGTATGACCCTGAGCAAGTCTCTTAACTTCCTTGTGCTCCCAGGTCGCACCTGTAAACAAACTCTGGCTTAGTGTGCCTTTCCTGGTTAAACAATTTCCCCTTTCCCTTTCCTTTTGCTCTCACTGGGGTGGCTTATTCTTCATCTCTAGCTGTAGCTATAGGGAAGGGGGAAATTATACCACATTGGACAAGCCACTGGGTCAGATCTGGATGGTAATTCAAAACTTTGGGTGGGAATTAAAAAATAGTTAAAAAAAAGATGGCTGTAGGAGAACCAACCAGAACCTCAATGCAAAACAGCAAGCAAAGCCAGTGGAGTTGGGCTCATATGTGGTCTCAAGAAGCCATTAAAAGGGACCATTGTTTGATCATAGAAGTACATTAAAAGTTTTTGTTCATTTTTTTTATACTCTTTTATTGAACATTTCAAACAAGATGATCATATAACATATACAACAAATCATTTACATTCAGTACACTTACAGTTCTATAAAATGGTTGATTAGTAATATATTATGAACAACAGTGAGAATTTCATATAACAAACTGAATAAAAACTAAAAATTAAAAAGTTAAAGGAATATAAAAATACATCCAAAAACATGGGTCATTCAATTGGGTAAAATTACATATGATAAAGATAAAGCATTTCATGTATGAGAGAGTGAGAAGTAAATCAGATCAAAAAGAGGAAAGTTTAGACAAGGGGAGGTTCAAGGTACTCCCAGATGGAAAAACACTTAGTTAATTGGAGTATTGGGAGGGGTACCCCAAATTCTACGATTACTAACTATATTTGATGTTGGTACAGTTCCCATCTGGTCCACCAGAGGACAAATGATTCAGTTCTGTTTTGTAAGGAAAAGGTTAGCTGCTCAGAATGTTGTATATGGAGCATCGTTGGTTTCCATTCTGCAATTGGGGGGGGGGTCCTCCTGAAGCTATTTTGTTGTTACTGATTTCTATGCAGCTGCCAGTCAAATTGCTCAGAGGTATAGGGCATCTTTACCTCTGATCATCTCAGAGGGGATTCCCAGTAGGAGTTGAAGGGGAGTAAAAGGTTGGTGAAGGTCAAACATGGTTGAGATGTGTTGGGAGAGGGTGAGCCAGAAGTTAGATAATTTAGGGCAGTCATAGAAGATATGAGCCTGGGATGCAGCCTGGGTTCCACATCCCCGCCAACGTGCTGATGAGGAACCTGGAGATCTTTTGGTTACAAATGTTGGTACCAGGAAAAATCTGGCATGGACCTTCCATGTACACTCCTTCCAGATTGGAGAGGAGGTGGTTGATCAAGTCTTCCACCATACCTTCAACCAAGTATCATTTCTCAGCATTAGATTGAAATCATTCTTCCATCTGGCTTAAGGTGGTCTGCAGCATGTGCTAAAAGCTGTATGAGGGACTTATATAGTATGGAAATAGCTTGTTCTCCTGTGGCAGAAGTCCATATTCTATTATAAGGGATATTATCCTCAGACAACTGGACTCGAAATCCCTCTGCATGGAGTTGTCTGTTTATAAAATCCCTCAACTGGTAGTAATGGAGTCTATCTTGTTCCTGCCAGGAGAAAGTTGCCTGGCTTACTCAAAGGAAAGTACTGTGCTTTCACGGAGCATCTGCCAAGGAGCAACAAACCCTTGAGAGGTTTGTGTGGAAAACCAAGGGTTCTGTTGTGAGGGGGTGAATTGTGGATTCACTATTAACCAAGTGTATCTCCAAAAATGTGGGTGCAGGGACTTGTTTTGGATCCCTCTTCTCCAACCCTTAAGTATTACTGCGCTTTCCCAGGGTAGGAGTAACTAGGCCTGTTTAAGATGAGGGGGACTTAACAGAATAGCCGGCATGGGGAAAGGGAGTTGTCTAGATAGGGCTAGTGTCTTGCAGTGGGCGTAGTATCCCTCATTGCCCCACAGGAGAGCCAGCCTCATCTGAGAGGCAATCAAATAGAGAGAAAGGGATGGAAGGGCAATTCCCGACCTCAGTCTTGGGTAAAAATAACATTTGTTGCCTAATACGGGGTCTTTTATAGTTCCAAAGGAAGGCATTGATTAATTTTTGCCAACTCAGTAATTCCCTGACAGTTATTGAACAGGGAACACATTGAAATAAATATAAGAGACGTGGAGGACATAAGATAAAAGTTCCACTCACCCCCACACCAGTGTTTCACACAAACTCACTGTGTATTTTTTCAGGACATGGTTCACTGAGTAGACATCAATTTGTACTCCACAGTTAAAGTGCTAGTACATACTAGCAGTGCAATCACACTAAAGGTGCAAAATGCTATGTGCATAAATATGCAATGCCAGCAACAAATTCCAACAATACTAAAAGTGACTGATGCTAGATTTAAAGAAAATGAAAACAAGCTGCCTGTAGTTGAAGGTCAGGAGGAGAGAATGTAGCATGAGCAAGGAGTGAATGTGACCTGCCCATACAGTGGAGAATTATATGTACCATATTGTTAAATTTCAGAATAATGTTGAACAAGTTTTTTTCCCCTTCTGTATAAATTTTTTGTGATTACATTTGCAGTAGCAATCAGCATAACTGATATAAATGCCTGTCTCATCTAGATAGTGCAGTACAACAAAGGATTGGAATTTTTGGTGTCACTTTATTTTTTAGGACACAGGTTACACTGTAGTTATATAGTTATAACTGTGTAGTAAAAACATAACTATTCATACAGTATTAACACATAACATACAGTACATATAAAAAGTAGGCAGCTTCATTCTAACAGCTTATGTTATGCAGTTCGACAACTATTACCGTATATTGTAACAATGATTTAACATGTGCCATGAAACATACAGATATTGTTTTTCTAACCCCAGCCTTATTCCCCCCACCATACACAACAGAGAAAAGTTATATAATCAAGTACTGCATGAAGCATTTTTGAACTCTTAATTAATTTCCTAAACATGGAAGTAAAAAATGACAAGCCTGCTGACATAGTAATAGTGCTGCCACTTGCAACGCTGATGACCTGGATTCAAAAGTGAATCTGGGGTGTCAGAGGGCAGGTCAGGAAGGAGATTGAGCATCCATAGGACTCTCTCTTCCTCTGGGGGGAGGTGGGCAGAACACAATGCCTGCCTATCCCTTGCAGAAGCTGGGGGAAAGGCAGCCCTGGCCAGGAAGGTTGGGAGGTGTGGCAAATGTTGGTGCATGTTGTATAGGAGTGTGTGGCATGCACCATGATGTCATTGCATGCCACACATCCCAGGGGATGAAAACCAGAAAAAGACTGTCTGGCAGCAGGATGAAGAAGAAGAATGCCTGCAAGCCCCACACCTGATCAGCTGGGCACATCGTCCTGAACTGTATCCATTCTACGGCAGGGCTTGTAGAATCCCACTGACCCTGCCAAGGTGGCAAGCCCTGGGAGAAGACAGCTGGAAGGTAAATCCCAGTGGACTTTGGGGTGACAGGGCTGGGGCACTCCTCAGAAGGAGTGCTGACCAGAAGGGGATAAAAAAAAAAAACATGGAAGAAAAAAAAGCCCATCATATTGGAAATTCTCAACTGATATTAGTTAATTTCAAGCTAAAATATAACATTTTTCATTTGGACTACCTACTTGTGTGCTAAAACTAGTACATTTAATGATGTCACTTGTCCTGGACAGTATTACATTTTAAAGTGTGTTAACCCCCGAGTTTACTAATGCACTGAACACGTGGTATAACTGGATCAATGATAAGACTGGATTTTATGATTTTCACAGCCATTTTACAATTGTTTTTATTTTATTGTAATACATTAATAATAATGCAACATGCCCCCTCCAAAAAACGCCATAACGCTACTGCATATCTAAGGGTTCTTTCCATTGTGTCCCTTTTCTGATCTTTCAGAACCCCAATGTACTACTGTGTCATTGTAGTCATTGCAGCCTAAGTATTTCTGCTCACATTTTTATGAAAAGTTTATTTTATGTAGTGGCATACACATATGTTGTGAGAAAACTGTTATTTGTTCCAAATGGTTTTAATTCAGGGTAAAACTGTACGATGACTAAAATGACATCATGCGGCTTTCCATGGGATGTTGCAGCACTGAGATGTACAGATGAGACAGAAGCGACAAAGTCACTACATTGATGCCTTTCAAAATTATTGTGTTTTTATATAGAGTGTTTTATCACATATCTTTAAGTTACTCATTGAGACACGGCAATGGCCAGTCCTGGTAGAAAGTCAGATTCATCTGTTGACTGTTCAGTGACCTATTGTATGTGACAAGGGTTGTGGTGGTCTTGCTCCAGTTTCTAGTGGACCAGGTGTCCACATCACAAAACTGTCACAACAACTGGTACTTCTACTGCCCTTTGCTGCCTGTCTTGCATAAGAGCTTGAGGAAGTATTGGACATGGAGTCTTAACTGTCTCTTCACCCACTGGTGTGCTGTCCATGACACAGCTGAGTCACATTGGCAGAGCAGTGTGGAGAAACATGCCCATTGCCATTTGTGTTGTTCCTGTCACATGGATTGAGAGCTATGGTCTCTAGTGATGTCAAATTGACAACTTTCACAAAGAAACATGGAAACTTAGAATGTGTTCAATGGGTTTACGAAACTTTGTATGTGGTTATGCTTGTGCGACTCGGAAACAGTGTGGCTGTTCACCTCTCTATCTGTGGGATATACCACCCTGTAGGGGTACGAAGGCAAGGAACCCTAGAGGAGGGTTCCACCCCTAGACATGCTGCAGGAATGATTCCCTTGGCTAAAGGTAGCTTAGGAAGGAGCCCAAAATGAGTGCCAAAAGAGTGTCAAGCAGCACAAAGAAGTGAGGGATGCAATTGGAAAGAAAACCTTGGACGGAGGTCGGTAGGCAGAGATGGATGGGCGCTTGAGTAGAAAAGCAGGAGATAATGGAGGAATAGCAACCTGCAGGTCAGTTTGGAGGAGGTACAAGGGCACAACTTCCTAAGGAGAGTGGGAACAGCTATGGTCACCATCCGCCTTCATCCAACAGCGGAACCTAACTATGGAACCTATGGAAGTAATAACCTTAACTAAATATTATGACCATTGGCACAGAGGAGAGGAAAGAAACCCTTTGAGGAGGAAATCTCTGGGGATCCAAGGCCTAGCTCACCTTCCCTCCAGGCTGAAGGATGTTTTGGTCAGTGATGACTCTACTAGTGCAATTCAGAGTCCAGATCGAGGGAAGTGGAAGAGATTCCAATTTGGAGGAAGCTCTCGCTCTGTCCTTTTACCAGGAATGCTTTTCAGGGTTGTAAGTGATGTCTCTGCAACTAGACATCCAAAAACAAAAGAAGAGAGAAATGACTGCAGAGGCACTCAGCTGGCCTACATGAGCCTACTAAGCAGACCAGGTGAACCAGAGGCAATTGGAGGGAGAATAGCATAATGAGTGCCTCCAAACCCACTCGGCAGCTAAAGGGGACTGGCTGGTGAGAGATCCACCTCTCTCAGCTAAAGTCGAAAATTCTACGTCTAGTGGTGTCACCAGTATGGGTGATGACTGAAGGTCCACCAAGAGTGAAGACATTCCCACTATGGGCTAGATGAAAAGGACCCTGCTCTGAGTTTTGCACGCTCTAGATGTGGACTTCATGGGAGCAGAGTGAGACCATTGGCTACAGACTAGCCCTGAGCCATGGTGTAATGGACAAGGAAGGCATGTCTCCAAAGTGGAGAGAAGGTAGAATTGAGGTGCAGCACGAGACCCACATAAGGGTTATGCTCAGATAGTAGAGTTGGACAAGTAGACCTACACAGAGGTTGGACTGGAAGAAGGATACCCTGAGGCGGGTCCAGAGAAAGCACATGTAATTAAAACGACAAGAGTGCATGCCAACGTGTCCATTAAGAAGCCAAATTAGGAGTAGAGTGAATTGCATGAGTGGGAGAGATGGTTACGGCCAGGCAAAGCCCGCAGCCGATGGTTGAGGTATGAAGTCCCAGGAGTAAAGCAGGTATATTTTGTTTTTTAATTAATTATGCTTTATTGACTCATCAAGATAACATCATACATTGCAAAACAGTGCCAAATACATGTACTGGGTGAGAGAAAACAACAAAAATCTAAAAATATACTACATCACAGAGAAGTATTTAAGACATTGCCCAGTTACTCCCCATGCATATAATCAAAAAACAAACAAAAAAAAAACTATACAAAATAAAACCCCTACCTATCCCCCAACCAACCCTTCCCTGCCCTGCCTTCCCATAACCCCCCTCCACCAGACATAATGCATTGCAAAGAAAGAACATCGGATACAGCCAGACAAATCCAAAACATGATGTCCATCCTTCGAAATACATCCTACATATTTGTAACATAGGTCTATAACTGACTTTCAAGGGGGAGACAATTGTATTCCATCTGCTGACACTCACCTCCCAGTGATTAAATGGAGAAAAGGAGTGCATAATACCTGAAAAGCAGATAACCGATGATGCATTCTTTCAAGAGCTCTCTCTGCATTCAAAGAAGGTAACATTTCTTGAACCCATTCTTTATAAACTGGAACTTCCTTGTCTAGCCAGTGCCTCATAATCAAAAGCTTCGTGACCAAGGCAATCATGGCCAGAAAGGCTTTCTCTTTATTATGAACTATACAGTAGAAGAGAACTTACCCAGGATGCAGATCTCAGAGGTGAAATATCTGGTATGCCCAAACAAAGAGACAATAGCCTTCTGAATGGTCAGCCAAAAAGTTGTTATATAAGGGCAATTCCAGAGCATATGCAATAAGGTACTCTCACTGCATCCACATCTTGGACATACAGAATCAGGCCTTTTACCCATCTTGTACACTCTACAAGGAGTATAATATAAATTATGCATAATCTTAAACTGTAGTAACTGCAACCTGTCTTGCTTTACATATTTATATATGTCTAACCAAATAGTTTGCCAAACCTCCACCATAAAAGATAAATGCAATGCGTAATGCCAATAAAATGGAGTTGGAGGTACTTCTAGCCAAAACAATTTGTTAAATTCCTTGTAGAGCTTAGAGATGGGCCTGCCCTGTTCCACCAGGTCTGCAGTCTTCAAGAATAACACACTAGAAGAAATGCACCAGGGAGGTTTTCCTAAAAGGCAGTGTACCAGGGGTGGGATATTCAGACTGCGCCAGGCTGTGGCGCAAGCCTGGGCACAGTGCAACTTGGATGCACAGGGGCGTTGGCAGGGTGATATTCAAAGGAGCTGCGCCATGGCACAGCATCATTGAATATCGCTCCTTGGCCACCTGCAGTGCGCATGGCAGCAGTGGCACTGCACCAGCACAAGTGGCCAGAGTGGAGCAGGGGGATGTGCAAGCACAAGTGCCGTTGCGATAGGCGCAACCACCGGGATATTCAAAAGTGCACATGCAAATGGGGCCATAATGCATGAAAGACACAAATGGGGTCATTTGCATGTCATTATGTCCCCACTTGCATGCTGGTGTGACGATCCCCGGCGACTTGCACCTGGCGCCCTGCTAGGCTGCAGCCGTCGGGGACCGATGCCCCCTGCACATAGCAAAGTGCCCCAATGCCCAATCGTGGGCATTTGTTATAAAAATAGTCCCATATCCCTGGTGGTCCAGTGGACCACTCGCAGCCCGATTGTGGGCATATGTAGAAAATAATGACAGTCCCATATCCCTGGTGGTCCAGTGGACTGCTCGCAGCCCGATCGCGGGCAGAAGTTGAATCATAACAGTCCTATATCCCTGGTGGTCCAGCGGTGCCTCCACCCCACCTCCACATGAGCCCCACCGACCTGCCTCCCACTCGTCAGTGGCGGGCGCAGCTCCCCACTCGACTGACATCAGACGGTAGGGCTGTACACCATTGGTCCACAGCATGAGCCAATGGGCATGCAACCAGTACCGTACTACACAGTCCAGATAAGTGAATGGATCCAAATGGATCCAAATCTGAGAATCAAAAGCCGTAGAGGACCAATTCCATTGCTCGAAGTTCCACAAGGGCTGAATGAGGTGTAAGGCTGTGATAGTAGCCACTGGACTTGATGAGGTGTAAAAACAAATGTACTCCTAGGGTTTGGTGCTGCAACAGGAGAACGCAGGTGCTGGGCATGTGCAGCTATGCTAGGGGAGAAAGAGAGAGCAACCTGGAAGTGGCGATGCAGATGGAGCACCGGTATGAGGAGGAACAGCCCAAAAGAAAAAACAGTTGACAAGAGACCAGAGCAAGCACAAGGTATGGGGGGGCAGGCAGAGAAGACAGCAATGGGGAGGAGGTAGGGGTGGGAGGACACAAGACTGGAGAAACAGGAATGGGGGGCAACCAAGGAACCAGGGGAAAATGGAGGATGAAATAGGGGAAGGAGCAGAGATGGAGGTCAGAGAAACGAGGCCGCAGCAGTGGCAGACAGGTGGAAGTGCTCAGGCAGCACACAGTCGAGGCGGCAGGAGGGAGAGGGGAAAGAAGAAAGAAGCCAGGGAGTGAAGACACAACAGCAAAGCAAAAATGAGAGGGAAGAACAGCAAGGCAGGGACAATGGAAACAGTCGTAGAATGAGTGATGGACAGGGAGAATACACAGAATGGGAGAAGGGGACTGGTGGCCGGATGCACAAGTAAAACAGGACAACAGCCCAGAGCGAGGTAGGGTGGTGCCTCCAGCCGCAACGAAAAATGATCTGAGGAGCAACTGAGAGGAGTGGCCTTTTAAGGCTTGATTGGGGGTGTGGTTAGTTGCTCCTCCCCGTTGAACCTCAGGTGTATCCTTATAACTGGCAGAAAAGGACTGGTAGGCCATTCTATTCTGCCCTATTTTTCCTGTCTATTACTACACCCTGGACCCTACTTGGTAAAAGGTGTCCATCCCTCCTCACCTTTCCTCTACCTATTATGCCAATGTGTCTATCCCTCGCATGCTTGAAGCTCCACCCTGTCTTTGCCCCCACCACTTCTTCTGGCAGGCTGCTTCAGGCATCCACCAACCTTTCTGAGAAGAAGTATTTCCTCACATCACTCTTAAGCTTCCCCTTCCCAAGCTTCATAGCATACCACTGTGTTCAGGTGCTTCTCCACCTCAGAAAGAGACTCACTCCTGCCCCTTGTTCACACCCATGAGATACCTATAGGTTTCAATCATGTCTCCTCTCACTCTCCTCTCCTCCAGGGAGTACAAGTTGAGCTCCTATAACATCTCCTCATATGGTTTCTTGTGCAACCCCCACAACATTTTGGTAGCCATCCACTGGACTGCTTCCACCCTGTTAGTGTCCTTGCAGAGATGTGGCCTCCAGAACTGGGCACAGTACTCCAGGAGGGGTCTCACTAGTGAGCGACACATTGGCAACACCACCTCTCTTCTCCTGCTGGAAATCCCCCTCTCTATTCACCCCAACATCCAATGACTGTAAGTACGTACAACTCCCCCCCAAAAAAACTGGACACAAGAGCACAAGAGTTACCTAACTGGAACAACATGTCTCACACTGACTTAACATTGTAGAAATACGGTATTCTCCCTTGCTTTAACAAACAACTGCAGGATAAAAAACAGCTGTTATAGACAGAAAATAATTACAAAGGGTTTAAAAATCCTACCGTTTCATGTAGGTGTGTGCTTGTTTTTTTAAGAGTATCTGTTTTACCGTGTGCACAGACTGTACATTTGAGTGCTCCCTGATTGTTGATTGTAAGCACCCCCCCATGTTATATATAGCACCCAAGTTCCACACCCCAGGGGCATGACTTTGCACTTTTTGGCATTGTAACCCAGATACCACACCCTAGACCACTCCTCTAGTTTCCCCAGACCCTTTTGCATTCTCTCTACCCCCTCCTGGGTGTCCACCCAGTTGCATATTTTTGTGTCATTGGCAGAGACACCCCTTCCCTTCCAGTTCCTCAGCAGTGTCACTTAGGAAGACATTTGGAGGACAGTATCCAGTATCACTCCCTGTCGTACTACACTACTCACTTTCCTGTCCCCCAAGTGACTGCCGTTTACCACCACTCTCTGCCTCCTATCCTTTAAACAGTTCAATACCCAGCTTACCACCTTATCCCTACATCCACTGCCCATCCCTGATCTACTTCCCTAATTACCAAGTCAAAGAAATCGATGAGATTTGTTTGACATGACCCCCCCCCACCATGCTGCCAGTGGTTCTGCAGTCCATTTGCCTCCAGGTACTCCATCAGTCTCCTTCAGTAGGGTTTCCATTAATTTCCCCACCACTGATCTGAGCCTGACTGATCTGTAATTGCTAGCCTCCACCCTGCTGCCGCTCTTGTACAGAGGGACCACTTTGGCCCTTCGCCAGTCCTCTGGCACTACCCCCTGTCTCCAATGAGGTGCTGAATAGTGTTGCCAGAGGGGAAGCTACCACCAGACTCAGTTCTTTTAGTACCCTTAGGTGGATCACGTCTGACACCACTGCCTTATTTTCCCTTAGGGCTTCCAATCCCTGGTGGATTCTCTCTTCCAAAAATGAACTTGTGTCTATACCCACCCATCCCAGCACCTGCTGATGCATGTTGATCTGTCCACTACCCCTACACTGTGTAGACTGAGCAGCAGTACTCATTTAAAATGTTAGCTCTTTCTTGATCTTCTTCTGCACAGTTCCTGCCCCCCCGATCCTTACTTTACCACCCCTTGCCTTCCTTCTTTTGCTCACATACCTGAAGAAATTTTACCCCCTTTTATGAAATCCTGGGCAATCCTCTCCTGTGTCTGTCTGTCTTGTACCTTATAAAAGCATATTTTTTCTTCTTTACTACCTTAGCCCTCTCCTTTGAGAATGACAGTGGCCTCCTCCTCCCTTGCCTTTGATTATTTCCTTCAAATAGCTTGCCGTTGCCTTAATCATTCCCTCCTTTATCCTTTTCCATTCTGCTTCCACCCCCCGACTATCATCCCTTCAAGGTATTTTCTAAGGTGGTCTCCCATTTCTTTAAAATCTGCTCTCCTGGAATCCAGGACCCTTGTTCTAGTGTGTTTTTTCTCCTGCCCAGTCTGTATGCCAAGCCACATTGTACAATAATTGCATTTAGCCAGGGGGCTACTTACTGTGACATCTGAAATGCTGTCCCAGTTTGCAAGTACCAGATCCTACACTGCCCCATTAAACTTGGGTTCTGTAACCGGCTGCCTAAGAAATGCCTCTTGTAGGGATTCTAGGATGGTCCTCTTTCTAGTAGTAGCTGTGGCCAGAATGCTCCAGTCTATATCTGGTCCCCATAATCAATACCTCCCCTTTGCTTGCCATTTTGCCAATGGCCTAATGAATACCCTGTCTAACTCCTCTTCCTGTGTTGCTGGACTGTACACCACCCACATGCACATAAAAGCTCTGGACGGTTTACCTATAGTGAGTCGACATCTACTACGCTGACATCCCTGACAGCGACAGACACAATGCCGAGTGTCGGCATTGTACTGTCAGGGATGTTGGCATGTTTTCTTTGGGGGTGCTCCACCCCCCACACCCCCTAATCTCTAGATATACAACTCCGAGTCAGAGTTGTCTTGGGGAGGGGGCGACACACAGGGAGATGCACCACCAGTGTCTGTGGGGACCATCACAGCGACCCAGCGCTTTTCGGTGAATTCTGTCACTGTGATGGTCTTTGCTGTGGTGGTGTCAACGTGCAGTCGGCATACTGATTTGGACCCTGTCTCTAAGCAACCTAAAGAACCCGCAGTCTTTCTTTATCCCTGCAGTGTCCTTACAGCTCCATGGCCTTTATACCTTCCATCACATATAAAACAACCCCCCCTTCTTCCATACCCTATCCTTCTGAAACATGGTATAACTCAGTATGGACACATCCTAGCTGAGGTTGTCAGTGCACCATGATTCTGTTATGACCACCAAATCCAGGTCCACTTCCATAATGGTTCCCTTGAGGACAGAAATTTTATTCCCAAGGCTCATTGTGTCAGTGCGCATGACCCTCCAGTGCTTCTGGCCCTCCCTGCCACTAGTTTGCCTTCCCTTCCGAGCACATGCTTCACCTATCCCTTGTCACTGGTACTGTCCTCCCCTTTTATCCTCCCTCTGTCCACCCTCCTTAATTCTACTCTTGGCCTAAGAAAAACCTCCAGGCTCCCCACCGTTCCTTCACCCTTCTACCCCTGGGGAATTTATTTTCCCTGGGATTCTTTTCTCTGCTGCTTCATTTTTGGGGGGAGGCATTCACCTCTTCCCTCATTTTTCTGCCTCTGGTCATTGAAGTAGCATTTAAACCTTCTGCCCTGGACTGCCATTCCACTCATGGATGGATAGAGACCATCTCCTTTGTATAGGCCTTTATCCCCCTGGTAGGACCCCAGTCTCTAATGTAGCCAAACCCCTCCTCCCTGCATCATGCCTTCAACCAGTTGTTGAAGACCCTGCAGCAATGTCCCCTAGCCTTGGACAGGTAGCACCTCAGTGAAGGCCACCATGCATGCTACATGTTTCAGGCCCCTCCCCAGAGCCCTCAACCTATCCTGCACCACTTCTGCTGTATCCCTTGCCAGGTTATTAGTCCCCAGATGGACAATGGCATCCAGCACCACCTCCAGCCCCGCAATCCTAAGGATCTACTCCACATCCCTCCTTGCTGACTCATTAGGTAGACAGCTTACTTCCTTCTTTCCCTCCATTCTGTACCCCAAACTACCCCCCTGGTGATTAAGTCCCCTATCAGAAATTGCTTCATCTTCTGCTAGGGTCCTCTGCCCTCCACCTTGGGGCCTCTCTTCTGGAGAACTCTCACATCCTCCCATGATGCTATAATAGGTGCCTCCTCCTGGCAGTCCCGTCCCATCAGACTGGTAAAAGAGTTGTTTAGTGGCACCAGCTGAGGAATGTGTTTCCAACCCTCCACCCCCACACTCCCAGAGTCCACCACAGACCAGCCAGCCCTCCTTCTTGGTACCCTCTGAGGCAGTGGTGTTACTCTTGGTGACCCATGGGTGGGGAAAGAGGTCCCTCAAATCCTAGCCAACTCAGCCTGGGTCCAGTGACCTCCTCCGTCAGCCCAGAGAGGTGCCTGCAAATGGGGCAGTACCTCAGTCTCCAAAAGGTGTCCCTGAAGACTGCTGCTCCACAGCCACTGCACTGCACCACTCCAAACTTTCCAAAACAACTCTCCCTATTACTTGAGAAGAACTTATGTTCTACTTCAGCTAAGGTGTTTCTTGATTCCCTTTTTTATGTTGATTGCTCTCATGCGCAAGAAACATATTGTGGCAGCTTTCTCCACAAGCAGGTTGTGGAGGTGCGGCACTGCTGTGGCCAATGCCCCCACAGCCTTGAAAGGCTTGTCCAGTGTCCCCCAGTGCTGTGGCATGCTGCTGCTGCTGACACTAGTTCAGCTAGCATGCCACCAACTTGTAAAAGATCAGCCACTGCAATCAGGGGCCTCCTTGTCATTGCAGCATAAGCCACTCGCTGCAACGAGGGAGTGATCCGTCATTACAGAGCGGGATATTGACACACTGATATTGTTTGTGAACATGGTGGCAGTTTGCCGCCATGTTCACAAACAATATTAACACCCCCCACTGTGTTTATTTGCTGACGGGGCCCAACCTCGCTGACTTCAGTGCCCCCATGCGAGGGTTGCTGTGACGGGGAGCCCACTTCGTCGGCATTATGTAACCCCCGCTTATATTCTCTGCCGCCACGGGTGGCTAATCCCTGTCTGCTACAGCTTGCCCCCCAAAAGAAAGATCCGGTGGCATGCTGGGAGCCCACCCCAGCGCGCCATATGCCCCTGTAAAATAAAAAACGGTCCCACGATGTCTTTTTTTTTTTTTTACCTGTAAAAAAGGAAACTGTCCCTCGGAGGTCTCCCTGCCCCCCTACCGCAACCCGTGCCCACCCACTGCGCACCCTCCCTCACCACCCCCTCTCACCCCATACTTACCTCTGGAGCTTGGTGAGATGATCTTCGGTGGACTGGGAACACGTCTGCACTCTTCAAAGCTGACTGCGAACTGAGGAAATGCCGGTAAGCTGTATAATGGAATAAATGTTTTTTTTCCAACTTTAATGCATATCTCAGTCATTTTTGGAATTTTGGCACCACATTTCAACATCGGGTTTTGGACCCCTCCTCATGAATTCTGGAACTGTCATGGCGTTAATCGCGAAGGTGATTTCACGGTCACTGCTTGGGATCCCTTCGGGGCGACTCTAAAAAACAGTGTCAGTGTTCATGAGGTGGCTTTCAAAAACCTATGTTGCAAATTTGGTGGGAAAAATCCCAAAAATGACTGTTTTACGAGCATGCATTAGCAGTTGTTACGCATGCTCGTGAATCTCACAAATTTGCAGAATATTTTCATGCCAGATTTTCAACATTGGCATTTTTTCACACCTCCTTGTGAACAGTACAGCTGTCATTGTTCATATCCTGGCCAAAATGTGTTTTTGCACTTCCGGCGCAGAATAGCACGGTCACTGTGGGAAATTAGTGTTCAGGACAGATTAAGAAAATGACAGTGACACTGTTCATGAGTAGAGGTCCTAAAATGCCTACATTGAAAATTTGGTGACTATACTCCGTAAAATGACTGTGTTATGAGCGTGCATTGCGCAGTTTGCACACAGGCTCGTAACTTCGCAAATTTGTAATTTCACTGCAGATTTTCAACATTGCCATTTTCCCACATCTACTTATGAACAGTACAGCTTTCATTTTTTCCATCCTGGCCGAAATGTGTTTTCGCACTTCCAGTGCAGAATACAGCAGTCGCTGTGGGAAATCACTGTTCGGGACAGATTATGAAAATGACAGTGATACTGCTCATGAGTAGAGGTCCTAAAATGCCTATTTTGAGAATTTGGTGATGATAGCCCATCAAATGACTGTGTTACAAGTGTGCGTTACGCAGTTTCCATGCACCCTTGCAACTTCGCAGATTTGTAATATTGTCACGTCAGATTTTCTACGCATTTTTTCATACCTCCTTATGAGCAGTACAGCTGTCATTTTTCACATCTGGACCGAAATGTGTTTTCACAGTTCCGGCGCAGAATAACACAGTTGCTGTGGGAAATCAGTGTTCGGGACAGATTAAGAAAATGACAGTGGCACTATTCATTAGCAGAGGTCCTAAAATCCCTATGTTGAAAATTTGGTGACTAAACTCCATAACATGACTGTTACAAGTGTGCGTTGAACTGTTTCCATGCACCCCTGTAACTTCGAAAATTTATATTTTCACGCCACATTTTCAACAGTGGCATTTTTTCACACCTCCTTATGAACAGTACAGCTGTCATTTTTCACATCCTGGCTAAAATATGTTTTTGCACTCCTGCCAGAAAATAGCATGGTCACTGTGGGAAATCAGTGTTTGGGACAGGTTAAGATCAAGCGAGTGAGAGGGGGGAGTGACTGAGCTCAACTGAGCTCTGTCGGGACTGCTGTGAATTTGTTTGTGGGCAGAAAAAGGCCCCAACGCAAGAGCCCAGTACAAAAGGTCAGCCTGCGGCACTGGGAGAAACAGAACGAGAAAGCAAGTGAGGAAGGGGGAGTGAGCAAACTCACCGGAGCGCTGTCAGGACTGCTGTGAATTTCTTTGTGGGAAGAAAAAGGCGTCAATGCAGGCAGGGGCCCAGTACAAAAGGGCAGCCTGCAGTGCTGGGAGAAACAGTGTGAGCGAGTGAGACAGGGGGACTGAGTGAGTTCAATGGAGCTCTATCAGGACTGCTGCGGATTTCTTTGTGGGCAGAAAAAGGCACCAATGCAGGCAGAAGCCCCGTACAAAAGGGCAGCTTGCAGCGCCAGGACAAACAGAATGAGCGCGTGAGAGAGGGAGACTGAGTGACCTCAATGGAGCTCTGTCGGGACAGCTGCAGATTTCTTTGTGGACAGACAAAGGTGCCAACACAGCCCCGTACAAAAGTGCAGCCTGCAGCGCCAAGAGAAACAGAGTGAGCGAGTGACAGAGTGGTAGTGAGCGAGTTCAACGGAGCTCTATTGTGACTGCTGCAGATTTCTTTGTGGGCAGAAAAAGGAGGCAATGCAGGCAGGAGCCCAGTACAAAAGGCTAGCTTGTAGCTTCAGCAGAAACAGAATGAGTGAGTGAGAGAGGGGGAGTGAGCGAGCTTAATGGAGCTGTGTTGGGACTGCTTCAGATTTCTTTGTGGCCAGAAAAAGCCACCAACGCAGGTAGAAGCCCAGTAAAAAAGGGCAGCCTGCAGTGGTGGGAGACACAGAATGAGCGAGTGAGGGAGGGGGAGTGAGTGAGCTCAATGGAGCTCTGTTGGGACTGCTGCAGGTTTGTTTGTGGGCAGAAAAGGGCAGCAATGTACGCAGAGGCCCAATACAAAAGGCAGACTGCAGTGGCTGGAAAACCAGAATAAGTGAGTGAGAGAGGAGGATAGTGAGCGAGCTCAACAGAGCTCTATTGTAACTGCTGCAAATTTCTTTGTGGGCAGAAGAAGGCGGCAACACAGGCAGGTGCGCAGTAGAAAAGGTCAGCCTGCAGCGCCGGCAGAAACTGAATGAGCGAGTGAGAGAAGGGGAGTGAGCGAGCTCAATGGAACTTTGTTGGGACAGCTGCAGATTTCTTTGTGGGCAGAAAAAGGTGTCAATGCAGGCAGGAGCCCAGTACAAAAGGGCAGCCTGCAGCGCCTGGAGAAACACAATGAGGAGTGAGACAGAGGGAGTGAGGAAGCTCAATGGAGCTCTATCGTGACTGTTGCGGATTTCTTTGTTGGCAGAAAAAGGCGCAATGCAGGCAGGAGCCCAGTACAAAAGGCCAGCCTGCAGCTCCAGCAGAAATGGAACGAGTGAGTGAGAGAAAGGGAGTGAGCAGGCTCAACAGACCTGTGTCGGAACTGCTGCAGATTTCTTTGTGGGCAGAAAAAGCTACCAACAGAGGCAGGAGCCCAGTACAAAAGGGCATCCTGCAGCGCCAGGAGAAACAGAATGAGCAAGTGAGAGAGGTGGAGTGAGCCACCTCAACGGACCTCTGTCAGGACAGCTGTGGATTTCTTAGTGGGCAGAAAAAGCTGCCAATGCAGGCAGGAGCCCAGTACAAAAGAGCAGCCTGCAGCACCAGAAGAAACAGACTGAGCAAGTGACAGAGGGGCAGTGAGTGAGCTCAACAGACCAACACAATCAACATTCGGCATTGACAAATGCTTGTTTTGTTTGGTTTACCCCTTTTTGCTATTCCCTAGATATGGTTATAGTTGGCTTTCCCCTTATGCTTTTAATAGGACTTTACAAGCATCCCAAATTTTTGTTTAGTCTAACACATTATTGCCTGACTCTAGATAAGGTTTTCCAAATTTTTACTTTGTTCCTCCCTTCTTATGTTTATCCTTGATATGGTTATATAAGTTTCTCCTTTGTCACTCTCTTCTTACCCTCACCCTAGATAGGGTTTGTTATGTTCCCCTTTGTCACTCCCTTTTTCCCGCTACCCTAGATAGGGTTTTTTTAAGATTCCCCTATGTTTATCCCTGTATACCTTTACCCTCGATAGGGCATTCTATCAATATCCTCTTTAACATAGAAACATAGATATTGACAGCAGATAAGAACTGTTTGGCCCACCTAGTCTGCCCATTTTCCCTTCCTACTATAACACTGCAGACCCTACTTGATCTCTGGCTTTACCACCCTTTCCCTACCTCTAAGGTTCCCTTATGCCTATCCCATGCATTCATAAAGACTGTTACCATTTTTGCCCCACTACCTCTGCTAGGAGGTTGTTCCAGGGATCATTCACTCTTTCCGTGAAGAAGTACTTCCTCACATGTCCCCGAGTCTCCCCCCCAGCTTCATAGAGTGTCCCCTTCTTCTTGAGCATGTTTTTTTCTGAAAAATGCTTCCCCTTGAACTTTATTTATACCCATGAGGTATTTAAATGTTTCTATCATATTCCCCCTCTCCCTTCTTTCCTTCAGGCTGTACATATTGAGGTTCTTCAGTCTCTCTCCTCATAGGACTTGTGATGCAGTCCCTGTACCATTTTGGTAGCCCTACTTTGGACCGTCTCTGCCCTGTCTATGTCCTTCTGGAGAAGCGGTCTCATGAATCGGACACAGTAATCTAGGTGGTCTCTCACCAGTGATCTATACAGCGATAACACCACCTCTCTCCTTCTGCTGGTGATATCCCTCCCTATGCATCCTAGCATTACTCTTGCTCTCCCCACTGCCTTGTCACACTGTCTACTCTGGCCACATTTAGGTACTCAGATATAATTCCTCTCAGGTTCCTTTCCTGTTTGGTGGTGGATAATACTACTCCCCGCAATTTTGTACTCTACCTCTGGGTTTCTGTGCCCCAAGTGCATTATTTTGCACTTCTTCGCATTGGAACATAGCTGCCACACCCTTAACCACTCCTTTAGCTTTCTTAGATCCCTATTAATTTTTTCCACCCCCCGGAGTGTCTGTTCCATTACAGATTTTAGTGTCATCTGCAAAGATGCATACCTTCTCTGCTAATCCCTCTGCAAAGTCACTAATAAAGACATTAAAGAGGACCGGTCCCATTACTGTGGCACCCCGCTTGTCACCCTCCCTTCCTCGGAGTGAATTCCGTTTACCACCACCCTCTGTCTCCTGTCCCCCAACCAATTTCTCACCCAGTTTACCATCTTTGGGCCCACTCCCAAGCTTCCCAGTTTGTTTTCAAGTGTCCTATGTGGAACGGTGTTGAATGCCTTACTGAAATCTAGGTAGGCCACATCCACCGCTCCACCCTGATCTAATTCCTTTGTCACCCAGTCAAAGAAATCTATCAGATTTGTTTGACATGATCTTCCCTCAGTGAATCCATGCTGTCCTGGACCCTGAAGACCACTGGATTCCAGATATTCTACAATCCTCTCCTTCAGTAGTGATTCCATTACTTTCCCCACCACCAAACTCAGGCTGACTGGCCTGTAGTTGCCAGCCTCCTCTTTGCTTCCACTTTTGTGAAGTGGGACTGCATCTGCCTTCCTCCATTCCTTTGGAATCACTCCTGTCTCTAGTGAGTGGTTGAACAGGTCTATCAGATGTACAGCCAGCACCTCCCTGAGCTCCTTCAGTATCATAGGAGGCACCCTATCTCTCTCCATTGCCTTGTCCACTTTCAGATTTGCAAGATCTCTCCGAACCCATTCCTCTGTAAATGGACTATTGTCTATCTCCATTCCTTCAATGTTATTGGCCCTTATCTGTGGTCCCTCTTCTTTCCCTTCCTCTGTGAACACTGAACAGAAGTACTTGATCCACTTTTTCTTGGTTCCCCTCCATCCACTGCCTCGCTTCCTTCCTAAGCCTTGCTATCCCACTTCTATTCTTTCTGTTTTCACTTATATACACTAGCTGAAAAATACCTTGTCCCCTTTTTGCACTGCCTGGGCTATTGTGTCCTCCATCTGTGCCTTTGCACTCCTAATTGTTTTCCTTGCCTCCCTCTGTTTCTCCTGCTACACCTCTCTGTGTCTCCTTATATGTCCTGAATGCTAATTTTTTTTGCCCTTACCTTCCTGGCCACCTCTTTTGAAAACCATAGCAGTCTCTTTTTTCTTCTGGGTTTGCTTACTTGTCTGATGCAGAAGTCTATTGCCTTCTCAATCCCTCCTTTTATATTTGCCAACTGTTCCTCCACTCCCCCAAGTCTCCCCCCATCAGGGCATATCTGAGGCATTCCCGCATCTTTCTAAAAAACACTCTCCTGAAGTCCAGGGCCCTTACCTTTGAGTAATTTGATTCTGCTGCAGTATGTATATTGAACCACACTGTACGGTGATCACTGGCCCCCAGGTGGTCACCCACTGTGATGTCTGCAACACTGTCCCCACTGGTGAGTGCACAGTCCAGTACTGCCCCCTCACAAGTGGGCTTTTTTACTAGTTGTCTGAGGAATGACCCCCGCAGGGAGTCCAGGATGTCCCTGCTCCTAGCCAAAGCTGCAGCTGGGATGCTCCAATCTGCAACTGGCAGATTGAAGTCCCACACCAGCAGCATTTCTCCCTTTTTGCCATCTTTTGGATGGCTTCCACTAGAACTTTATCCAAATGCCCCCCCCCCATGTTGGAGGTCTGTAGATCACACCAGTGTGAATAGCTGCTCCCTTCCCTGTTTCTAGGGTGACCCACAGTACCTCTGCCCCTTCCTGATTTCCCTGTATCTCAGCAGCCTTCATGCTATCCATCACATAAAGAGCCCCCCCTTCCCTCCCTGTCTTTTCTGAACAGAGTGTAGCCACGTATGACTATATCCTAGTCAGGGTTCTCATTGCACCATGACTCAATAATGGCGACAATGTCCAGGTCAGCCTCTGCCATGATGGCCTCTAGGTCCAGGATTCTGTTTCTCAGACTTTGAGCATTTGCACACATGGCCTTCCCGAATGTGTTACCACCCTGTTTGTCAACATTCCCTATCCCTTTTTTGCCTTCTCTCCTTACCCTCTCTGCTCTCAGTCTTGTCTAGCTTCACATTTACTATTTTGTTTCCTCTTTTGTTGGGTACTCTTGATGATTTCTTTCTCTTAGGTCTCTCCCTACTGCCTTCTTCAGTTGTGGGGGGACAGTTTATGTCTCCCAGTTTCCTTCAGCTACCCCCATGGCTAGTTTAAATGTCTGTCAATGTAACATTTAAACAGTTCATGAAGGACTGTGATTCCCCTCCTGGATGGATGCAGACCATCCCCCCTGTATAGGCCTCTATCCCTCCAGGTGGGACCCCAATCCCCAATGTAGCTGAACCCCTCTTCTCTGCACCATTCCTTCAACCATGTGTTGAAGCTCCTGGTATGGAGCACCCTATCCTTCCCCCTGTGGTAGACAGATAGCAACCCAGAAAAGGCCACTGAACGTGCAACCTGACTAAGATCCCTCCCTAATTCCATGAACTTTTCCTGTACTATCCTAGCCTCATCCCTAGCCATCTCTAGCCATGAGGTGGACCATGACATCCAGCTCTCCCTCCCATCCTGCTTCCCTAGTGATCCTCTGGATCCGCTCCCTATCCCTCCGAGCAATGGTGCCTGGTAGGCACCTAACCTCCCTCTCCCCTCCACTTTCGGTCCCCAAATCTATCCCCTAACAGTTGAGTCTCTCACCAGGAGTTGCTTATTCCTTCTCTGGGGTCCTCTGCCACCCACCTTAGGGTCTCCACTATGGAAGATCCCCACATCCTCTTTGGTCACTACTGCTGGTGCATCCATGAGACAGTCCCGCCCAGCCAGAGTGGTGAAGGAATTTTGCAGTGGTACCATGTGGGGGAATGTATCTCAGACCTACCACTCTCACCCTTCCTGAGCCCACCGTTATCCAGCCACTCCTCATCCTTGGCATCCTTTGAGGCTGTGGCAGCAGACTTGGTGGTCCCTGGCTGGGGACAGAGGTAGCCTGAAACCTAGCCAACTTGCCCTGGAGGTAAGCAACCTCCCTCCTCAGTGTAGAGAGGTGCATGCAGATGGGGCAGCACTGCAAATGCTAATGGTTCCTGTACTCCTTAACTCCTTAACACAGGTGGCAGAAAGTATACAGGTAGTGTACCTCTCCTTACTGGACTGGCATGGTTCCATGTATGCCTGCTGTCACCTACAGATGACTGCTGAGGCCTAAGATGTCACTCTCTTCACCTGCTCCTCTCTTGCTTCATTTCCCTCATGTTCTGGGACATGAACACTAAATCTTCTGACCCAAAAATGTAAAACAAGTGTTATCCCACAGGACTCTGCACTACAGTAAGACCATTTCTGTTCTCATACTATATCAGAAGCTTGCATCATAATTATAATAACCGTGGATGGATAACAAAATTCACAGAGGATACAAAATTGGGATGGGATGGTGGATACAATGGCAAATAGTGAGAGACTTAGAAATGATTGTAAAGAAAAGAGAACTGGGCATCCCACAACTCTGTGACCTTTAACATTGACAAATGCATTTTAATGCACTTAAGACTACCTAACTGAAAAAATATACAGACTATATGGGGTACAGTTAAAAAAGGTGGTGACAAAGATAGACCTTGGTATAATGAATACTAATGACCTGAAGCCAGGTGTGCTTTTTTAATATGTTGCCATGGCAGCTAATGGGATTATCAGTTGTTTAAAAAATGTTTTATAAACAGATCTGAACAATTCATTTTACCACTTCACAGCACATATTTTATGCTGCATTAGGACTTAGTTCCTCTATGTGGAACCCATATTTAAAAAAAAAATATTGCTCTCTTGGAAAGACGACAGCATAGAATAACAAAGATCATACTTAGATTAAGGATGTGGTTAATGCTGGTTCTATCCCATACTTTAAGATCAAATGGGACACACACAAAGGGATAATTAGTGTAGGAACTCATGGTATTAAACAACTACTGAGAACATCAGAGACAACGTATCATAGTGATTAAGAGCACTGAACTGTAAACCTGGAGATAGCTTCTGCAAGAGAACAAGCAGAGAACACCAAGAGGAAGGAGCTGCTGTTATAACTATACTTCTCTACTGGGACTATATTGCCCTCCTTCCCTGCCTTCCACCCCCTGCCCTGTCCCCCAAAGCCAGTTCTACTTTTATAGGTACAGGATTTGACTGACAACAGGAACTTCCTGTTTGGGAGCAGGAAGTGAGTGATCACAGAGCCATGAAAGACTCACCAACCTAGAAGGAAAAGAGTAGCTCTCCATCCCCCCTAGCTGCTGGAGGTTTGACTCTGAGCAAGTAAGGAGACTACTGAGAAATATAGGAACTTCTTGTCCCAGAACAGGAAGATCATGAGCTTAAAGGGCACAGAGGCAGTAAGTAAGCAGGGAGGAAAAAGAAATAAATAAACAGAGGAAAGAGTAAAAATTCCAAACAACAGTTGAGGGGCCAGAAATAAGACATGATGGGAGTGATGCAGTGCACTGGCTATGGAGCGACAGTCTTCCAGGAGACGTTCTGGACGATGTGGTGTTGTCCCATCTGCAGGCACCTCTCTGGGCTGAGGGAGGAAGGTGCTCATCTCCAGGCTGAGTTGGCCAGGATTTGGGGGACCTCCTCTCCCACCCAGGGACCACCAGAGCCACTGCCGTTGCCTCAGAAGTTGCCAGGAAAGAGGAGCAGTTGGACTACAGTGGGCTCAGGGAGGGTGAGGGTAGTGGAACAGAGGTGCATCCCTCCAGTTGTACCTCTCCACAATTCCTATGCCATTCTGGCAAAGTGTGGCTCCTCTATGGAGGCACCCGAAGTGGAGAGCAAGGAAGGTGCTGGGAACCTTCACAAAGGAGACCCACAGGAGGGTGGCATGGGACACCACAGAGGAAGAAAACAACTCCTGGTAGGGGACTTCATTGTTAAGGGTGTAGAACTGGGGGAGGAAGGGGAGAGGGAGGTAAGGTACCTGCCTGGAGCCATGACTTGGAGGGACAGGGAATGAATCCTTAGGATTGCCAGAGCAGCTGCACATGGGAGGGATCTGGATGTCATTGTCCACCTAGGGACAAATGACCTGGCTGAGAAAGGGATCAGCGCAGTGCAGGAAGAGTTTGTGGAGTTGGGGAGGGGCCTTAGACAAGTAGCACACATGGTAACCTTCTTGGAGATGCTGCCTGTCTATGGCATGAGTGAGGCTAGGGTGCTCTACACCATGGGATTCAATCAGTGGTTGAAAAACTGGTGCAGAGCTCAAGGATTTGGCTTTATTGGGGACTGGGGGTCCACCTGGAGTGATGCAGGCCTATACTGGCAAGATGGTCTACATCTGTCCAGGAGGGGAACCAGGATCCTAGGTGATAGGTTTAAATGCTTCATTGGCAAGCATTTAAACTAGCCAAGAGGGGAGGCACTGGAACAGAGCAGGGAAATCCTAGCCCACCCCCCAAAAAAATCAGGGTAGTAAGTGAGGTAAACATCAAGATAGAGCTGTCGATA
Source organism: Neoceratodus forsteri (assembly GCA_016271365.2). Classification (NCBI taxonomy): domain Eukaryota; kingdom Metazoa; phylum Chordata; order Ceratodontiformes; family Ceratodontidae; genus Neoceratodus; species Neoceratodus forsteri. The sequence goes on along the minus strand of CM057455.1, from coordinate 1,753,037,660 downwards.
GGGAGAAGGGAAGGGGTAAATGGAGAAAATGACAAAGGCAATAAGGATAGAGATGGGGCAAAAAGGGGTAAGGCCATTAAGAAATGGAGGATAATGAGTACCAATGCCCATAGTCTGGGCAACAAGCTCCCTGAACTGGTGGCCTTAATGGAAGAGGGATGCCTGGATCTCATAGCAGTCACAGAAATATGGTACACAGAGAACCTTGACTGGGATGTTAACTTACCAGGGTACACAACCTACAGGAGAGACAGGGAGGGGAGAAGAGGGGGAGGAGTAGCTCTCTATGTAAGGGAAGAGCTAAAAGCAATGGAACAAAAGAGTAAACAGGGAGGAAAGGAGGCACTGTGGGTCACCTTAGAGACTGGAAATGGCACCATAACCCACACATGGGTTGTATACAGACCCCCATGTCAGGGGGAAGGAATGGACAAGAATATGATAGAAGGCATCCTTAGGATGGCAGAAAAAGGGGAGATACTGTTGATGGGAGACCTGAATATGCCAGCTGTTAACTGGAGCACGTTTGCTGCAGCCACATCCAAGTGCAGGGCCATTCTCGATGCCCTACAGGTGGCATGCCTCAGACAGCTAGTTTTGGAACCCACTCATGAGGGAGCAATTTTAGACCTCATACTCTCAAATGGGGACAGTGAAAGGATCTCAGATCTAGAAGTGGGTAGCCATCTGGGAACAAGTGACCACCAAACAGTGTGGTTCATGATAAACTCAGCTACAGAGTCAAATTCAAGTTCAAGTTCAAGTTAATTAATACAAAAGCAGTATAAAATACATTTTATCACATCAATTCATAAAAATACACTCAATAAATAGTGATCATACAGTTAAAACAAGACATCATATGGCATTAGTAGCAGAAGAGAAAAATTTGTCCAAACTTCATTTTTTCATCTTATTAACAAAATTTGCCACACCATACATTATCTTAATATTTTCCAAACCAAGCAGGCACTTCACACAGTAATCTTTACATTTTAAAATATCTGCCATGATCAATTGTGTAATCCATTTCCTTCTTTCCACCTTCTGCTCATCACATTCCAGTAACTTGTGAAACAAACTTTCTGTGATATCATCATTACATTTACATTTCCTTTTATTACCAAACTGACCCCACCAATTATTATAATGTAAATTCACAATAACCAGACTTTCAAGCCTCATGTTACATAAATTATTCCTATGCCTCTTATTTTCACAATGCACCAAATATGCTTCCATTTTCCCATTTAATTTATAGCAGAATAAAACCCATAAATATCTATCTCATGCACTCTTCCAAGATCACTTTGAACTGAGACAGCAGCAATTCTTTGAATAGCTTCCTTTACAAACAGGTTTGTGTCTGAAATGGCCTTATTTGACCACAAATCTTCCAAACCAAAATTCCTTAACCAAACATTCCATCTTTGAAACCACCCAATCATACTTACTCCCCTCTGTAATCTAGTCAAGAAGTCAACCCAACATAGGTTGGGGAGTCTCTCTACAGTCATCCTTACAGTCTTTTTCCAGTATTTAATAGCTCTAATTTTTATTTTTGCACTCAAAGGGAATATACCTGTTTCCAATCTCATAAAAGTCAATGAACAATCCCATGGAAGATCTAAAATATTTCTCAGAAAAACATTCTGCATGGCTTCTATTTTTGAGTCCCCAGATATTCGTCCCCATACTTCACAGCCATATAAGGTCTGGCTAATAGTTTTGGCTTTAAAAGTCCTTTTCAGAGCCACAAAGGAATTATTCACAAACCTTTTTGCAAAGGCATTTACAGCAGACATTGAGCTACAGTATATGATTTATTTTTCATCTCAGACATATGGGCATTCCACTTCAAATTATTTTCAAATATAATTCCGAAATAACTAAATTGCTTCACTTCTTCTATTCTTTTATTATTAATTTCCCAAAATGTTTTTACAAATTTTTTCTTACCAAATGACATTATCTTTGTTTTGTCTATGTTCATCTCTAAGTTTAGTTTAAAGAATGACGTCATCAGACTTGTTATCACTTGTTTTAAGCCCAAGGATGTTTGTGAAATAACTGTAGCATCATCTGCATATAATAATATTTGAAGTTTTTCTTTATTTATTGATGGAGCAAACTTATCTATTTTCGCCATATCCTTAATTACCATTCTATATATAAGTTGAACAATAAAGGGGCCAACAGACAACCCTGTTTGACCCCTTTATTGACTTTTATTTCTCTTGATAATGCACCATCTCTTGAATAGCGGACTACAGCAGTTGCATTATAATGTAGCCTCTGTATCATCCTTAATAATTGTTCATCTATATTTAGAGATTCCAAAATCTCCCACAATTTATTTCTGTCCACAGAGTCAAAGGCAGCCCTTATGTCTATAAAACAAACATAAATCATACCTTTCTTCCCATTCACATATAGTTCCAACAGATAATTCAGTGTAAAAATTAAATCTAAAATGTTAAACTTTTTACTAAAACTACATTGGTATTTAGAAATCAGTTTGTTTTCTTCTACCCCATACCAGTAACCTTTGCAATAACAAGTGAGTAAAGCTCTTTTGTGAAATTGGAAGGAGAGTTATTGGTCTATAACACATTGGATCATGCTTTAAACCTTTCTTAAACAAGGGTATAATCAACCCTTTATTCCAATCTGTTGGTAGAACAAAAGATTGGCAGATTGTTGCAAATAATAATGTCAAAACCTTTACCCAGTGATCAACATTATGAAGGTACACTTCAGCCGGGACACCATCTATCCCTGGTGCTTTATTTCTCTTTTGTGCTTGTATTGCTTCTTTTACTTCCATAGGGGAAAAATAAGTGATCCCATATCCTCTATATCCTCACTTCCCCAGCTAAGTAGTGTATCTTCATAATTACTATCATAGATTTTGCTGAAATGACTCACCCATTGATCTTCTGAAATCATTCCCAGTAAATTATATTGAATATTACTCTCACAACAACCAAATGCCACTAGTGACCAGAATGCTTGACTATCTTTCTTCCAAATCACCTCTTGTAATTTCCCCCATAATAACAAATTATGATTCTTCTTCTTTTCACTTATCATATTTCTATATTCTATTTTTAAATTTCTAAAAGCCTTTAATATGAGCAGGGAGGTATTTCATACCCTTAGCTTACCTAATCTTTTAATCTCTTTTCTGAAATATAAGCAATCATAAGCAAACCATGGGTGAGTATTACTCATATTTGACTTTGTCACACTTCTCTTTTCTGAGCTCAATGCCAGAATTATCTGCTGCATATACATTTCAAAATATTTAATTTGTGCAATTGGCCCTATGGAAATCATTTTAGCTACCGGGTGTTCTATCCTGTTTTGATTTTGAATTAACTTATCAATACTTTCCCTTGTATATTTATTCCATTTTATTTTTTTCCCATATTTAGTGCACATATTGAAATTTGACTCCTTCTCTGTCGTTCAATTTTTTACTTTTTGATTGATGTTTAAATTCATGGCACACGATACTGGGAAATGGTCACTATCCCACAATTTGATAATCTTAAAATAATTCCCCTAGAATAATCTAGGGCATCTACAACACCCAAATCTAAAACACTGCCCCCTTTATGTGTAGGAAAGGGCACTTCCCCTGCTCAATCTCCTCTTGTTCTACCATTCAGAATCCTCAGGTTGAATTTATCTAAAAACTGCAGTAATAACTTGCCCTTATGATTTAACACCCCATCCTTAGATTGACATCCCAGGATGTTCAAAAGAGCATCAATTCCCCAGTCCAACGCTGAGTTTTCAATACTACTACCTACATGTACATTAAAATCTCCAAATAAGAGTATAGATACCCCTGGGAATCTGGATTTTATAGATTTTACAGAGTCAAGCCATACAAAAGTGAGGGTACTGGACTTCAGGAGAGCTGACTTTGGCAAGATGGGAGAGTGCCTTAGAAAAGCACTAGCAAACAGGCTAGAAGGAGGGGCGGAGCAACAATGGGGAAACATCAAAACTGCCATCACAGATGCAGCAAGCCTTTGTGTGAAGCAAATAAACAAATTAAAATGAAAGAAAAAGCCACTATGGTTCTCAAAAGAGGTGGCGGGGAAGGTTAGGGAGAAAAAGATAGCATTTAGGAAGTATAAGGAAACAGAAGGAGCAGAACAGAGAACTGTACAAGTTAAGGCAGAGGGAAGCAGGGAGGGAAGTCAGAATAGCAAAGGCCCAAACTGAGGAAAAGATAGCCAACTCGGTTAAAAAGGGGGATAAAACCTTTTATAGGTACATCAGGGAGTGTAGAAAGACAAAGGGAGGGATAGTGAGGTTGAATATAATGGACAGTGAGTGGGCAGAGATGGACAGTGAAAAAGCAGGGATACTGAATGAATACTTCTGCTCAGTATTCACACAAGAGGAGGAGGGGGAGGTACCTAATCCAATTAACAGAAGCACTCTGTATAGGGGGGTCAATCCCAGTCCTTTCACAGAAGAAAGGGTTCTGAAAGAACTCCTAAAACTGAAGCTGGACAAAGCAATGGGGCCTGACAGAATTCACCCCAGAATTCTAAAAGAATTAAGGGGAGAACTAGTGACACCACTGACTACCCTTTTTAACAAATCATGGGAGGATGGTGTAGTACCTGAGGACTGGAGGAAGGCAGATGTGATTCTCCTTCACAAAAGTGGGAGCAAGACAGAGGCAGGAAACTACAGACCTGTCAGTTTGACTTCTGTGGTGGGGAAAGTGATGGAATCACTTCTGAAGGAAAAGATTGTTAAGTACCTAGAGGCTAGTGGGGCACAGGACCCAAGGCAGCATGGGTTCACAGTGGGAAGGTCATGTCAGATGAATTTAATTGATTTCTTTGACTGGGTGACCAAAGTAGCAGACCAGGAAGGGGCTGTGGACATGGCCTACCTAGACTTTAGCAAGGCATTTGACACAGTCCCACACAAAAGATTAATAATCAAATTAACCAGCCTGGGAGTGTGTCCCAGGGTGGTAGCCTGGGTAAAACATTGTCTGGACAACAGGACACAGAAGGTAATTGTAAATGGAGTTCACTCTGAAGAAAGAGGGGTTACTAGTGGGGTACCGCAGGGTTCAGTACTGGGTCCAGTCCTTTTTAATGTCTTTATAAGTGACATTGCAGAGGGGCTAGAAGGAAAAATAGGCCTCTTTGCAGATGACCACAAAGATCTGCAACAGGGTTAATACACAAGAAGGCGTGGAAAGGATGAGAAGAGACTTGGCAAGGTTGGAGGAATGGTCAGAATTATGGCAGCCTGGATTCAATGCAAAGAAGTGCAAAGTAATGCACCTGTGAAACAAAAATCCAGGGGAAGATTACACAGTTGGGGGGAGGTAGTTACAACAGTAAAAATGGAAAGGGACCTGGGGGTAATCATATCAGATGATGTTAAGGTTAGCAAGCAATGTGAGAAGGCAGTAGGGAGGGCTGGGGGTACTGGGATGTATAGGGAGAGGCATCACCAGCAGAAAACAGGAAGTTGTTATCCCTCTGTACAGACAGTTGGTGAGACCCCATCAGGAGTAATGCATCCAGTTCTGGAGACCCCATCTCCGCAAGGACATAGGCAGGATGGAGGCAGTCCAGAGGAGGGCAACTGAAATGGTACAGGGTCTTCAAGAGAAGCCATATGAGGAGAGACTAAAGGAGCTTAATATGCATACCCTTGAGGAAAGAAGGGGGGGACATAATAGAAACTTTTAAGTACCTCAGTGGAATCAACAAATTCCAAGAGGGCAGCATCTTTCAGAAAAAGAGATGTGCAAGAACACGGGGACACAATTTGAAGATAGAGGGGTGACGGCTCAGGGGCAATGTGAGGAAGAATTTTTTCACAGAGAAGGTGGTGTATGGAACAGCCTTCCTGAGGAGGTTGTGGGGTCTAAAACTGTGGGAGAATTCAAGAATGCATGGGAGAGACATAAGGCAATTCTTGTGGGGGGTAGGAAGAAATAGGCTGTTGGTTAACTAGGATCTGCAGCTAATCCTATAAGTAGGGAAATGGGCAGACTAGGTGGGCCAAGCAGTCCTTATCTGCTGTCAAAGTCTATGTTTCTAACTAGGTTTGAATCCCACAGCCACCACTTGCATACAGTGTGACCATGAAAAGTCATGTAGCTTCCCTGTGCTCCCAGGATGCACCTGGCAAAATGGCTCAGCTTAATGTGTCTTTCCTGACAAAAAATTTAAATAAAAAATAAAAAATAAATAAATGTTGGAAGAGACAGAAATGTTTTGTGGGAAACCTGGGCAGACTAGATGGATGAAAATCTTTACCTATCTATAACTGTCTATGTATCAATGAAAAAAAGATGTTACTGTATTTTGTTACTAATCTTTTGTACAGAAGTAAATTGTGCATACCCCCATAATGCAAAGTATCATGGGTAGTATATGCAAATCACCACCAGGGAATTTAGGCTGTCTAGGCTATAAGCAACATCGTGAGTTGCCAAGTGGCCTGACAATCTGTTAAGTCTGACAACAACAAACCACACACACACACACACACACACACACACACACACACACACACACGTGTCATCCTTGCCAGGACTGATCAGTGTATGACACAAAGTCAACCAGCCACAAGATGGCAATGGCTTGGGTCATGGTGGGGTCAAAAGAGGAAAGTCAGTTTGCTTTCAGAGTAACCTTTGCTTCAGTATCTTATCACTGAGATTTTTGTCCTAATGTATTGTAAAAGTGAAAACAAAACAACATTTATTTTATGTTGCAGATGATTGTTAAACTAGTATTGGGGATGAGATGCAATGCCATAATCAAATAATAACACTCTGTGCTGTTAAAAGACCATATGCCAGTCCGGCAGTGAAACCTTTACAGCGAATGCGTTGATGCCGACAACATTGATAGATCACTTTAAAATTCACCCAGGACCCCGGCACTCTTTCCCCTAGTCCTGCACCCCCTCCCTTAATCAACTCTGACTCAGAGTTGATAATCCTTAGGGCTGGTGTGTACGTGGGTGTGATACCCCAAATTGGGGGTCTGGGGCTTCAACAGACAGAAAGCTAGATGTATTTATGCTAACCATAATTTGCAGCTGACATAAATCCATTGATGTAATGTTGGGTGACAAACTTTTTGTCGAACTGGCATCATAGAGCTGTTAAAACACTGTTTACCATGTCTCCCTATGACCTAATGGTGAGTGGTATGACTTCTCTTACTGAAAACCCAGGTTCCGGTTCTGAGCCCAGACACTGTATCAGGCAATACAGGAACTCTTGTACATTTATCTCAAATGCCTCCTGCCATGAATGGGTACCTACTGTCATTACATGACTGGTCATGCAGGGGTGGGCAGGAATATGGAACTTGATACATGTTGGGTCCAGCTACCTGCATAATGCAGGATACTGACATAGGGAACAGTATTGCCATATTCCCTTCCCTGTGTGAGTGCATATCAGTTAAACTGTGGTGGGTTGGCCTGTTTTTAACTTGATCAAAAAGATCTACCATCTTCGTACGTGTTCCATTGGGGTGGGATACAGAAGGATGAAAAACAAGTGAAAATAACAATGGCACTCAGTCAAATGTTGCCACCACAGTTTCCCTGCGGGCTGCTCAGTAGTAGAACCTGCACCTCTAAGTCCTCTGCCCTCTCTAGTGTGGCAACCTCAGTCTGACTCTACCCATCGCCAGCACCCTTACCAAGAGAGGCAAGTATTCCTGAAAGGAATGAACGAGGTGAACTGTGAGCAACTATTCAGCAGGAGAAACAAATCGATAACATGAGGACATGATTCGAAGCCGGTGGGGGAAGTTCAGGAGGGATGTAAGAAAGTATTATTTTACAGAGAAAGTGGTTGAGTTGTGGAACAGTCTGCCAACAGAGATGGTGGGAACCAAAACCACTAGTGGTTTCAAGCACAGCTGTGACCTTGTTAAGGGCTTTGTAGTTATTTGTGGGGGGGTTAGTAGTAAGTCAGGGAGAAAGGGGGTGAATAATGTAGACAAAAAAACCATATTGACAAAAGGACTTGGAGTAAGATAGGGTGTTATGGGCAGACTGAATGGACCATTGATCTTTTCCTGCTGTCATTGTTTATGTTTCTATTTTCAGGACTGTATATGAGGGCACAGGCAGCGTCTATCTTGGGGTCAATGGTGCCCACATCAGTAAGCATGGGATCCTGGGGTTATGGTTGGACTGAAGGAGAACCTGGCTCACTGTATAAGAAGAGAAAACTAGAAAGTAAAAGAAATCAAAACCAACTTCCAATTGCCCTTTGACCATGATTTATAATTACTGGGGTGGTGGGTTCCAATTCACCACTTCAGTACCGCATTGAAAATGATAAATTACCACCATTATTTTGTATTAACAAAATAGCATCTTTATAGTGTGAATCCCTTTTACTTTTAGCTCATATTTGCCACTGACACAAATTTCATATAAGAGGTATCTCATAGCATGTCATATATGCATCATATTCGGGAGTTTGAACAGTATTAAATATAAGCAGTGTCAGTGGCTCAACAGATTGCACACTCTCCTCTGAGGCTGGAAGATCGGAAGTGTTGTGAGTTTTAGTGCCATGGCAGAAACCTGAGGTAAATTCTAACACTGATACTATAGTGCAGCATGAGATGGCATGCTGCATTCATGAGGTGCTGTCATTCAAATGACATTTTAAACTGAAGCCCCATCTGCCTTTTCTGGTGGTTGTTCAGGTAGACATTAAAGATCGCATGGCACATCTTGAAGAGAATGAGAATTTCCTAGGTTTCCTGGCCAGATTTCCCCCATTCACTTAAAATACCATCAACAGCTTAACCAGATTCAATATATCAGTTTCCATCTACATTCACACCCCACCCCCCGGGATGTAGCTGAAAAAGAATTGCCTTGTTCTCTTTGCCTGGTAAACAAACAAACAAACAAACAAACAAACGTTACTTTTAGATTGCTTGTTTCTCTAAGGTCATGAATATGAGTAGGATGTAGGGTAACATTTAAATGCAGAAACATTCTTACTGTTCCAGTCTGCAGGTAAGCCAGCCACAATGCAATGCAGTAACTTGCAGTAATTAACATGTCCCAAAATACTGCATGATAAAAGGGTTTAATTGCCATTGAATTACATTGTTTTCTGCAGCATTAGTACTGCAGCATTAGTGTGTAGCATCATGGCTGGCACCGTTGTAGCTAGTAAAAGAAAGTTTTACTATTAAGCTGGTTTGAATTTTTTAGAATGTCAGGTGTAAATTGGTATGGCTGTACATAACTATAAAACATCCATATTGATCCATTTCTTTATGGAAAAGATGTGTTACCAATAGATTTCTTTATTTCTCTTGAATTGTAAATTTTGAGAATATTGATTATATTTCTTCAGGTACAGTGGCCCAGATATTCAAAAGGGTTGCGCATGCTCAACCCACTGATGCGCCCCGGCACGATATTCAAAAGGGAAAAGTGCGCTGCATCAATCCGCGCGCTGAGCGTGATAGTACGTATGCAGGCACAGGTGGGGGGGTGCCCATGCATAACCTGCACAGCCCAATATTCAGCCCCGACATGCAGAGCCGCGCATGCACAACCCTACCCGCGCCAGCACAAAGTTACACCAAAAAACAAAGGAACAACTGATGGCCACCCACAGGTGAGCTGCCGCATTGCAGGGCGCAACATGGCAGCTATCACCTGTGGGTGGCCACCAGAGCTCCGGCTGCACCTGGCGGCACCTCTCCATGCCCAATCATGGGCATTTGTGTAAAAATAGAAAACCTTCCTATATCCCTGGTGGTCCAGTGGACCGCTATGTGCCCGATCGTGGGCATCTGTGTAAAAATAGAAAACCTTCCTATATCTCTGGTGGTCCAGTGGACCGCTATGTGCCTAATCGCAGACATCTGTGTAAAATAGAAAACCTTCCTATATCCTGGTGGTCCAGTGGACGCTATGTAGCCTGACGCGGTATTTGTAAGCAAAATATTCCAATATCCCGGTGGTCAAGTGGTACCCTCCCACCTGCCCACTGAGCCCACTGCCCGCTCCCCCTGGTCAGCCAGTGGGCAGCAGCACCCACCAGCCTGCCACCACCACCAGCCGAGCATTGGTTGGGCTGCGCCGCATTGGTTCACAGTGTAAACCAATGGGTGTGCAGCCTCACCGAGGTGTCAGTCATGGGCAGCGGGGTGGCGGCAGGCAGGTGGGTGCTGCCCCTGCCAGCTGACCGAGGGGAGTGGGGCTCAGTGGGAGGGTGGAGGGTACCACTTGACCACCAGGGATGTTGGAATATTTTGCTTTTACAAATGCCCGTGATCTGGCACATAGCAGTCCACTGGACCACCAGGGATATAGGAAGGTTTTCTATTTTTGGACAGATACCTGTGATCAGGCACATAGCGGTCCACTGGACCACCAGGGATATAGGAAGATTTTCTATTTTTACACAGATGCCCGTGACCGGGCTGCAGGGGGCATCGATCCCCGATGGCTGCTGCCTGGCAGGGCGCCAGGTTCAAGTTGTTGGGGATTGGTGCACCTGCATGCAAATGGGTCCATAATGACTTGCAAATGGCCCCATGTGTGCCTTGCATACATTATGGCCCCATTTTCATGTTCGGTTTTGAATATCGTGGTTGCTGTGCATGACACAATGGTACTTACACTTACGCATCCCCATGCTCCACCTGGCCACTTGCGCTGGCACAGTGCCACTGCACCATGCACACTGGGGTGGCCAGGGTGCGATATTCAAAGCTGCTGAGCAATGGCACAGCTCCATTGAATATCGTCCAGTCCACACCCTTGCGCAGCCAAGTTGCGCTGCACCCAAGCTTACGCCACAGCCTAGCACAGTTTGAATATCTGGGCCAGTATGTACTGAAGATATCTAGATTTTGGTGAAATGGATTAAGACCATGCAAACCAACAAGTTCATCTCCGTGTTATCTTAACAGCAGTAACTTGAAATGCCTTTTTGCTTTAGGTACCTATCAACCCTAGTTTTGAAATCTGGAACACTATATATGCAGTACTTATAACCACCTCTGGTAATTCATTTCAAAACCCTATTACTCTGGGGCACAACATGTTTGTGTGCATCCCCCCTTATAGTCTCCTCTTCCCCCATAACTTGTACCCTTTTGGCCTGGTTCTGCAATGGTCTACATTTGTATACCTTTTTTATTATTGTATTTATCCTCCTTTAGCCCTGCCAGCATGCTTCTGTCCTCTTCCAGCTCCCAGCTCCCACCTACCCCTCCAGCATCTCCCAGACCCTGTGTCCCCCAGCTGTGGAGGCATGGGGCTGTAGGGCACAGCAGAAAACAGCAACCCAAACTGTGTAGACAGAAACAAGGTGCAGCAGCCCTGGCTATAATTACAGGAGACAGAGGACAGCATGATACAGAAGCCTCAAGTGTGGAGCAGGACACAGGGGGCATCAGGGTGCAGTAGCCCTAACTGTGAGATAGGGTGTACGTGGTGCAGCAGCCCTACCCATTTATGACAATGGAAGTGGGTAGGAGGGTGCAGCAAAAGCCCCTCCTCTGGTGGTCTAGGGCAGCAAGATGGAGCAGCCCCAACTGTGGAGGCAGAGAACCTAGGACTTGAGTGCTTAGTAGAGCACAGCAGCCCTGACTATGGAGACAGGGACAGGGAGCAACAGGTGCAGCATCCCTGACTGTGTGTGGGGGGAGGGCAGCAGGATGCAGCAACTCCAACTGTTTGGGTAGGGTGAAGCAGGGTGCAGGAGCCCTGGTTCTTTAGGCACGGGATTGAAGCAGCAGGGTGCACAATCCCCGACTGTGTGGGAGAAGACAGTGGGCAGTGGGGTGCAGCAGCCTCGAATGTGGAGCAGAAAGCAGGGGACTTGTGGGGCAGGCGATGGGTGACAGCAGAGTGCAGTTTCCTCAACTATGGGGAAGAGACACAGTGCATTGGGATGCCATATAGTGTTTATATTTATACACACACAGAAACCACCAAAGAACTGAAATGTGTGAGTTCATGCAGTACATGTGCTTGAAATGCAGGAAGAAGAGTGTGTCATGCACCTGTTTGTCAAACTGACATGAAAAACCAAAATGTTCTTTCATAAATGTATTTATGAAGGCTACATCAAAGACAAACTATTTCTATGGATGAACAAAATTTTAATTTTGTTTGTATTCATTAAACAACCCTATGTTATATAGTTAGAAAAAATCAGTTTTGATGAGAAAGAACTGAAAGTTGTGATACAAACAAGCTGATTTCTCATGAAGAAAGATATCCACTACTTCAATTCAGCATTGAAACTCAAATCATCAACTTTTATAAGAAGAGAATGATAGATGTTAAGCTAATCTATCTAAACACAAACCCCAGTCTGAGTTTATAAGAAACCTGGTGAGCAAACCATAAACTCTACTGCCTGTTGTGATTAGGAATCTGAAGCAGTAAGCTACAGTACTCCAAGATGATGTCATCGCTCTCCAAGCCTGACTGAGAGAGACAGAAATAACTCCACTGTTTTTAGCCACTGTAGAGCAAGTTAACAAATGCTGATTTAAAGAAAACTACAAAACCGAACAGCATGAAATTTTAAGGAAACACTAATCATGAGACAGGGACTTGAATTCAAGCTTTATTAACAATGTGCAGAAACCTTTGCACATTAATTTTTCACAGTCCTCCTTATTGTTAACAGCTCTTACTACTCTAGTTTCATATCATCTGCAAACTTGACTAAAGGTCTACTAGCCCCAATTCGAAATCATTAATAAAAAAGGTGAACAGAAGGAGTCCCAGAACTGACAAGCTCTGCGGGAGAGTGGACCCAGTTGAAGGGATACAGGACCTACAGGATGATCTGAAAAAGCTGGGGAAGTGGTCCAGGATCTGGCAGATTGACTTCAATGCCAAGAAATGCAGAGTTATGCATATTGGAGCCAAGAATCCTAGAAAAGAGTACTACCTTGGTGGAGTCCGAATATCTGCATCAGAGAGGAGAAGGACCTGGGAGTGATGATCACTAGTGACCTCAAGCACTCCATGCAGTGCAAGAAAGCAGCAGCAAAGGAAAACAAGATGCTGGCATGCATATCCAGGGGGATCAGTACTTCTGAAAAGCATTCCGCAGTAACTACAGTTGATATCCATTCCAGATAAGCTGCTGGGTTTATAACCTGGTCAGAGTAATTAGAAGGAAGAAAATGAAAGCAAAAGTTTGATTTTGTGTTTTGTTTGTCTGTTTTTGTATAACTTGTTATAACAAGTTAAATTACTAGTGCCCCTGTAAATGAGGTCACCATGTGGATACCCCACTGATCTGCCCCTTCCTGCTTTGCCACAGGAAATGTCATGACTGTGCTACCCTATAAACGGAGTGTAGTATGGGGTGGTTGGGGATGGGGATGGGTGGCTGGGCCCTTCCCCCGCAAAAAAAGAAGAACCACGGATGAAAGAAACAAGGAGGTAAGAGCAGAAACAATCAGCCAGCAACAAATGCAGTAGCCCTGAAAGCTTATTCTAACGATAGATAAAACTGTATTTACTGGATTTAGGACACTGTCCTACATGCTGGGCCATTGGAGATCTAAGGGCAGAGCTTCAGGCAGCATAGGCAGAGACTGTGTGCCTCAAATTGCATATTCAAGATGAAATATATTATAAGAACCACTCGCCATTTCCCCAATATCCAACAGAAGCACCTCGACTGCAGAGGGTAGTTGGTCCCGGAGGTTGGCAGGTGGTTAGGAGGGGCAAATCAGGTGCCCCATCACTCGGTGATCTCCAACATATTACCTCCACAAACCATATAAAAACTACAAACAGGTATCTGCCTCTATCTCTGAAATCAAACAAAGGGGCAGAGGACACTGCAGAGCAGGACACTGCAGCACAGGAACTAGCACAACAAAACTCACCCGAAACAGGAACCAAAACAAAAAAAGCAAAATGGAAATCCAAAAAACTTCTGACCATAGGAGACTTCATGATTTGGGGAGCTGATACCTATCTCCAACTAGGGGAAATGGTCAGATGTCTCCCAGGTACATCAACGTGGAGAGACACTGATCACATTGCTAAAATTGTTCAGGAAGCAGGAGAAAACATTGACATCCTGGTACACATAGGGACTAATGATCTTGCCAGCCAGTCAGTTGTGGAGACCAAGGAACACCTGACCAGACTGGGTGACAAACTATCATCCATTTCATCTGGCATCTCCTTCTCTGAGATCCTGCCAGTCTGGGAGAGGGGGGCAGATGAATGGAAGGTCATAGAAGGGGAGATAGGGGCGCTAAACATGTGGCTCAAGGGCTGGTGCCAGGAAAAAGGACACAAATTTGTAGGGAACTGGCAACAGTTTTGGGAGCGAAAGTTCTTTAAATTTGATGGACTGCATTTGACTAAGGAGTTAGGCAGTGCATTGGGGCAGAAGTTTGATGTCTTTGCAGAATATTTAAACTAGCAAATGAGGAGGGGGTATAGCACCCCATACGTTGAATGGGAAGAACACCGCTCCCCCCTCAGCTAGCGATCAAACAAGAGTTCAGCATGTTTGTAGTTCATTTGCATCACCAGGTAAGGAAAAAGATCTGGCTCCCCATATGACACACAGGGAAAATGCCAGACCTCGCCCAACAACTAACACACTGAAATCTGGCCAATGGAAAATCATGTACACTAATGCTTGCAGTCTGGGAAACAAGATCCCAGACCTGCAGGCAATAATGACAGAGGCTAAACTGGACATAGTAGCAATTAGCGAGATGTGGTTTACCAGTAACCACACTTGGGGGACTTCAGTACCTCGCTATGTACTGTTCAGAAGAGGCCGAGGTGTAAAAAGGGGGGTGGGGCTGGAGTGGCTCTGTATGTCAAAGAAAATATCAAAGCTACAGAAATTCAGAATACACATAAGGAGCCAGAAGAACTGTGGGTCAGTCTGGAAACAGGAAATGGGACAGCCATACGAACTGGAGTTGTCTACAGGTCCCCAGACCAGTGGGAGGATATAGACACATTACTGTTAGAAGATATACAGAACATGACAGCTAAAGGGGAGGTTCTGATAATTGGAGGCTTCAACATTCCAGATACAGATTGGTCAATACCATCAGGAACATCTGCCAGAACTAGACACATGGTGGATTCCCTGCAGGAGGAGGGCCTCAAACAACTGGTACAACAACCTACAAGAGACAGGGCTATCCTAGATCTAGTACTGACTAACAGGGAAAGGATCACAGATCTCCAGGTAGAAGGTCACCTGGGGGCCAGTGACCTTCACATGGTATGGTTCAAATTGGCCACTAGAACAAAATCATCCTATTCCAAGGCAAAAATATGGGACTTCAGAGGAGCTGACTTTGATAAGATGGCCAACAGAGTTAAGCTAGCCCTGGCAAAAATAAATACAGACGAGGGGGTATAGGCAAAGTGGGCAAGCATTAAGGATGCAATACTTGAAGCAACATCCCTTTGTGTTAGAGAGAAAAGGGGGTACAAAAGAAGAAGGAAACCACTTTGATTCTCAAAAACAGTGGCAGAAAAGATCAGAGCCAAAAGGCTGGCCTTCAGGAAATATAAGGGAATGCAGTGGGATGAAGATAGGGAGGCATATGAAACTTCCCTAAGGGAAGCAGGGAAGGTAGTAAGGCAGGCAAAGGCACAAACTGAGGAAACACTAGCACAAACAGTAAAAGAAGGTGACACAACTTTATATAGATACATTAGTGACAGGAGAAAGTTCAGAGGGGTGTATTGCTAAGACCAAGGGAGATAAGGCTCTGTGAGGAGGAGGACCATGTAAAAGCATCTATCCTAAATAAATACTTCTGCTCAGTATTTACTGAAGAAAAGGTAGGGCAGGGCCCACAGAACAGCACCATGAAGACTTGGGGGAGGGAGGGAGGTGTGCACTAGTCCCTTCACAAAAGAAAGGGTCTTACAAGAGCTCAGTAAGCTCAGGGTGAACAAAGCAATGGGACCTGATGGCATACCTCCCAGGGTACTAAAGGAGCTAAGGTGAAAACTAGCAGAGCCATTATCAGAACTGTTTAGTGAGTCTCTGAGAACAGGAGAGGTCCCATAAGACTGGAGAATGGCACATGTGATCACGCTGCACAAGAGTGGTAGCAAGGAGGAAGCAGGGAACTACAGACCAGTCAGTCTTACCTCAGTAGTGGGCAAGATTATGAAGACACTCCTTAAGGAAAGGATTGTGCAACACCTGGAATTCATAGGAACACAGGATCCAAGACAGCATGGGTTTACAAAGGGAAGGTCCTGTCAAACTATTCTCATAGATTTCTTTGACTGGGTAACCTGAGTGGTGGACAAACGGGGAGCAGTTTATGTCACCTACCTTGACTGCAGCAAAGCTTTCAATACTGTTCCACATAGAAGCTTGATTAATAAGCTGGGTAAGCTCTGGGTGGGTCAGAAGTTGGTCGACTGGGTGGCAAACTGGTTGATGGGCAGAAAACAGAGAGTGGTGGTAAATGGTATACAGTCAGAAGAGATGCAAGTCACAAGTGGGGTACCTCAGGGATCAGTTCTGGGGCCAGTTCTCTTCAGTATCTTCATCAGTGACATTGCAGATGGACTGGAGGGTAAGGTTTGTCTGTTTGCAGATGACACCAAGATCTGTAACAGAGTAGATGATCCAGATGAGGTGGGGATGTTGGGGTGTATTAGTAGGGGTATCACAAGTCATAAGAGGGAGGTAATAATCCCTGTTTACATGACACTGGTTAGGCCCCATCTGGAGTACTGTGTGCAGTACTGGAGGCCACACCTTCACAAGGACATTAACCAAATTAAGGCAGTCCAGAGAAGGGCAACCAAAATGGTGCAGGGACTGCATCAGAAAACATATGAGGACAGATTAGTGGAGCTCAATATGTATAACCTAGTCCTAGAGCAAAGGAGGGAAAGAGGTGATAAAATCAAAACATTCAAACACCTTAAGAGCATTAACAAGGTGAAAGAGTCTAACATGTTTCAATATAAGAAAAATAGCAGGACAAGAGGACACAGCATGAGATTAGAGGGAGGCTGATTAAGGGGTAATGTGAGGAAGTTCTTTTTCACAGAAAGGGTGGTGGATGCATGAAACGGCCTACCTCAGGAAGTGGAGTATATGAATACAGTGTAGGGCTTCAAACAGGCATGGGATAGGCACAAGAGAGGAATACAGATGAGCATGAATAGATAGGCCATTGACAGAGCAAAGGCTGATGGCACATTTATAAGGTAGAAAAATAAATGGGCAGACTGGATGGGCCTTGCAGTCCTTATCTGCCATCAACTTCTATGTTTCTATGTCTATGTTAGGTTATACTGCCCTTGTACAGGTCCCTGGTAAGGCCTCATCTAGAGTATGGGGTTCGGTACTGGTGCCCACACCTCAAAAAGGACATTAGTCTGCTAGTGAAGGTCCTGAGGAGGACTACAAAGAAGATAGCAGTCAGGGTAAGGCATATGAGGAGACATTGAGGACACTGAACATGTACTCCCTGGAGGACAGGAGAGGGGGGGGGACATGATTGGGACCTTCAAGTACCTGAAAGAGATAAATAAAGTGGATAAGGAGAGTCTCTTTAAGCTGAGTGGCAACCATAACCCGAGGGGGCCCAGTTTTAAGCTGGAGGGTGGGAGGTTTAGGAGGGAGGTCAGGAAGCACTTCTTCACAGAGAGGGTGTTGGACATTTGGAATGCAATGCCAGAAAAGGTGCTCTCATGGAAGACAGTTGACAGCTTTAAGAAAGGCTGGGATAGACATAGGGGGACGGTAAGGATCATGGGTAGGAAGGATGGGAGGTGTGGGGAGGGAGAGCAGGGACAGTAGCTCAAGCTGTGTACTCTGCAATATGAGCAGACAATATAGACCAAATGGCCTTCTTCTACTGGCTTCTTCATATGTTGTGATACCCCATTAGTCACTGCCTTCCAGTCTGATTCTTGTCCCACAACCACCGTCATTCTGAATCACAGGGGGGGGGGTAGAAAAATGGCTGACTAACAGTAGTGTATGGGAGGGTTCTGCTGTTATTATTACAATACATAAAATGTCTGTCATTGCTTGTATTATTTTTCCTAGATAATGATAAGTGACTGTAACTAAAGTAGTAAAATGGTTATTACAAATTTTTGAGTATTATCAGTTGGCTTACTATAGTCATAATCATGTTTACATCAATCATTATTTTTTTAATTAACCCCGGGTTATATACAGATTAAATGATAGTGAAGTCAATGAAATAATACCATCTAGGGGCTAATGATCCAATCTCCCTCTTCCTCTCTACCTCCTATCTACCTTTTAAATCCTGTCTTCAAATGTTTCTCCTTCTACTACTACTCTTGCCCATACCCTTATCATGCTCCTAGTATCTGTCCTTCTACTGTTTTGTGACCTTGATATTCAGTTTGGCATTTATTTGATGATGCTTTTTGTCTTTTTTGCACATTTTATTGGTTTTTTTGCAGAGTCCCTATTCCTGCTTTAGTTCATTGATATTTTTGTCCTAGTGCTACAATTGCTGTACAAGTCATCATTTATGGTATCCCATTTAACTGACTGTACTTCATTTAATAATTTGTGTATCTTATGTACTCCAGTATTGCATTGTACTACTTACATTTTTACTGTACTGTGCTGCTTCTATTCCATCTCCCCCCAGGTTGTACCTGGAAATAAGCCTTGGCTCCTTAACTCGGTATGCTTTTCCCAGTCACCAAATTTTAAATACATACATACATACATACATACATACATACATACATACATAAATAAATAAGTAAAAGCATACAGTCACAAACCTCAGGCCTTTATGAGCTTGTTAGGACCTAAGATGGTATTCTATTACAAGTACAACTGACTTTGCCATAATTTGTTTTATATAATATATTTGGAAAGTTTAAGTATTTTGCAATCAGTGTGTTTAGATTGTAAGTGTGAACATTTGTGTTTTGTTTGCATGAGCAAACCTGGTGGTGTGCACATGTGCGGGTATCCATGCATAGTGCAATATGTGCAAGTGTTTTTGCAGATATGCTTGCATGCAATCATGTTCACTTGTGCACAAGTACATTTCATACAGGCTCACTTGTGTGACACTTTGGAAGAGGTCAGGAGCTGCAGTATAACAGGATGCAGAGGAATCACATTTGGTTCTTTATATCCAGCTTTGGAGTCTTCATACAGAAGTCATCATCATGTGACTAGCAGGGTTAGAGTTTAGCTGTATTAGAATGTTTAATGCCTTGGTTTGTTTTTCAAGGTGTTATATTTGTTTACTCTGGGAGCTGAGGTCCCAGTTTGCTGATGTGTAAAGGGTGTGCTGATTTTTCTGAAAGTGCAGTCTTCGGGATTATAGTTTAGAGATGTTCTTGGTTGTACTCTGTAGGTAGCATGTTTATGTGGTATTGTGTGTTTGGGAGAAATGGATGTGGATGTTCATTGATTGGAGATGTGCAGATGGTTAAATGGTTGCTTTTAATTTATTTGGTATTCACATTTTAGGTATTGAGTTTGCGTATAGCTTAATTGCTTAATGATGTCTTTTATTATGTGAATTAGGCATCTTGATCATGTGTTTATGTTTGTGTAAAGAGTTATTAACATAGTGATAGGTGGTTATTACATATGTTAATAAGGCTGTACTACACTGCTTCATAGTATGTTTGTCAGAAATTGTTGTTATATTAATTAAGTTGTTTGTAGGTTGTTAATAAGGTGTGAGTGGTTAATTGGCTGAGTATATGGCACTTAACTGGCTTAATATATGGGGAATAAACATCAGATTTGTCTATATAAAAGTGCACATCTGTGTAATATATACTGTGTAGAATAAATAATAGAAAAGTGTTGTATACATAAGGAATAATTATAGAAAAAAGGATTATAAAAGAAAATAATTGCCAAATTCACTCTCTCTTCCCCCTATAGAAGACATCATTGCACCATCTATAGCAAATGTAATTGTCTTTCCCCTGAGCTTAAAATTATTCATTACTATTATTTTTTTATTTTAATATATTTAGAGAGTACTTTGAGAACAGGTGCCCACTTACAAAGACCATGTCAAAGCAAAGTTACAAAAAGAACAAAAGCAGTTACAGCAATTGCAATGGAATGTAGCTAATATAAGCATAACATGTAATAGAGTGAATAGGCTATGATTAAGTCAACTATTATGCTACTGTGTGGGGTTTTAGGACCTTCAATGCACAATATTGGATTGTTGGTGACATGTGCAGTTGGAGTTGGGGAAAGGGTTGCATGCAAAGCTTTTTTTTTATGTTTGCTAGGTTAAGAATGGCTTCATTTAGTTGATTCATCCAGATTGCTGTCTGCACAGCAAAGGAATGATTCCCTAGATTTGTCCTACAACAAGGAACTTTGTAGGGCAGATCTTGACATGCTTCTAGTGCCATAATGATTGTTAACATGTTTGGAGCAACTTTGTTTGGTCAGAGGGGGTGAGACCCAGAAGTGCATTTTTGGTAAGCAGGCAGGAATGGTATTTTATTCTGTCATGCAGAGGTAATGAGTTGATCAGTGGTCAAGGTCAAAATATATTATTTGTTCAGCAATTAAGCCATTACAAAGGTTATAATCTAAAAACACAGCAAAACATTTTTAAAACAATGAGCTAAAAGAACATTTGTAAAATGTGCAAATATTGCAATTTCATTGTACTAACATACTAAGAAGCCAGCAGATTAGGCCCTATGGTCTATCAAGTCTACTCGATAATCAGTGCCTTCCCAGGGCACCATTATTATCCCATCCCCCTCACTCCCTACAAGGTCCCCCACCTTGTAGGGAGGGAGGGGGAGCTTGTAGGGAGGTGTGGGTGAGCTTATCAGCTCTCAGAATGAATCAATAAGCTTTATTTCTCATTTTATAGCAAAAGATCATATGCATACATCTGAAAGTACAGAAATAGTTGTTTATAATAATTCCAAAAGAATTGCTTAAATTGTTCATGTTAATACATTAAACAATGTTAATTGCACAATCATCTATTACAAATGTGTTACTGCTAGGAAATTAGCCAACCTATGGCGTAATTGTATATCCTGAGGCATGTACAATATAGTAATCGGTTGGGAGGGTGGCAGACCAAGGGATGCCAAATCTCACCCAACCAATAGTTCCGGCTGTGGGTGTGAGTTGATCAGTGAGTAGAGGGGACAGGTGTGGGTGAGCTTATCAGCTTTCAGAATGAATTGACAAGCTTTATTGCAGATCACATTTATCCTATTTTATAAAGTGTCACAAGCAGTATCATACAGAGGTATGACATAGTCTATGAGGTACATGATAGTGGCAGAGACAACGAGGTGTAAGGTTGTGTTGGATCCCTGAACAAGGTCCATCAGCAACTCCACAGCAAGGGCATGGCCTGAAGCTCCTGCACACTCCTTTTGCACAAAAACAGTAATGGGTGAGCATTCCTTTAGCGTTACTGCCACTGGAATCTGAAATGAACTTCCCTCTGAACTTAGAGAAATTAAAAAAATATGTCAACTTCAAGAGCAAACTAAAGGAATTTCTGCCAGCCAAATCTGTATGCACTTGCTTTGGAGAAAACATGTTGCATACTGTAAATTGTTACTGTGCCTGTTAGTCTGTGTCTGTTGTACCGTCATTTTACATCACATTGTTGAGTATGCACTCCTAGGTTGCTCCTGAACATGGGGAACATGTTTCTTAGTGTGTCCATCCACGCAACAAACTGATAACTAACTAACTAACTAACAAAAAATTCCAGCAAGGGGAGTCTAATGAGCGGGCAAGCATATTTTTAGCTCTTTGACCCATTCCAAAGACTTAATTATTTTTGTAATATGTAGCAATTTACTATTGTCAGATATAATACATATGGTGGGAGTCACAAAGTACTTGGACCCAATTCAAAGAGGTGGATGCACGTCTTGCATCAAGCCTGGGTCCACCCAGGTGCTGCGCCTAACACTTCGGTGCACCATGCACCCAATTCACAAAGATCACACATGCTTAAGACACTTCATCCCATTTACAGTGGCATGCACCTGGCATGTGGTGCAAACCCCATAATAAGTGCAGCAGTGGTAGACCAGCATAAAGCTGTTCTAACATTGGGTCAGGGGCGCACCAGCTATGAATCCCGACTTTTGGCCGGGGACCACCACATGCTCTATGCGCCCTGTGTTTGGTGCACCTGGGGCTTGCACTGGTCCAAAGGGTTTGTGAATCAGGCCCCTTGTGTTTACTTTATTAGGGATTTTAAAAATCCAGCCATGCAGGCGATAACTTCTCTATTTACTGAGTGGAAAGGACTTAATTGACTGATGGCAGTATCAATATAAAATCTTTTGTTTTTAATGTGTTCTTAGTTTGAGGCTGTGAAAGCCTTTTTTTATGAAAACCTGATTTGGGAGTTCTGGTAGGAGATGTAAGAAATGTGTGAGGAGGGTGAAAGAGTGTCATTTGGACACTCTCCTCTGGAGGGGAGGGAGCTTGCGGCATGCTCGTTTATGGCTCCTGGTGGTGGCTGGTGGAGGTGCAGTGATGGTGTGGGTGACCACACACCACCAGGCACCACCCCAGGCTGGCCATGTGTGTGCACAAGCAAATGGGGAGGAGGGTGAGTGGTGACATGAACAGGGAAAATGGCACATCAATATGGCAGATGATAGCCTCTCTGTGCCTCCCCATGCCTGGATGCTCCACAACACTTTCAATGGATGCACCCCCTCCGTATGCCGCAGCAATGTTCCCACTATGCCATTGGGGAGTCCCCCCCTATCAGGGGCAAGCTGGAAAATGGAAAGGGAAATAAAGAACTCTCAGGTGTCTACTCCAGGTTGACATCCAGGGAAGGCCTCTGGCAATGACAAACCAGACCCCCTAGGCTTCCAGAGGTCTGGGTGGGAGCATGTCCTAGAGGAGTGCAATTGAGTGGTGAGTCTGGCAGGAGAAGATGTGGCAAGGTGGGGGCCCGAAGGAGAGGGGTGCCAGTGGGCATGGTGGAAGCAACAACAAAAAAAAGAACTCTGTGAATTGTTAATGTTATTATTGGTTAATTATTGAAGCAGTGATATTATATCTGATGTGTGCATTGATAATTTCATGATTTGTTAGTTATTGTTGTACATGGACTTACTAGTGTGGTATAGGGGCTGGTAAACTAGCACTTGTCCTATTGGGAAAAGATATACCCATGCATTATATCATGAAGTAATCACTGAAACAAAATGCAATGTCATAATCCTGACATTGCTCCTAAAAAAAACATGTTTTAGATATGTTTTCAGTATGTTACTTTTTAAACAGCTATCTTTCTTGGTCCTGTTTTTGTTTATTATATTTTTGGAAAGGCCATATTTACCCCTTATTCTCCATATGTGATATTTTAAGCTAGTTATGCTTTATTATTCTATCTAGTGTAAGGAGCAAAATATTACTTCATGTTTGACCCAGTACTGCAGTATGTTCTATACATACTCTCATTCTGGCTCCCTGCATATAATTACTGCTGACATGTAACAACAGTACAAATGGGTGAGATTAGGAGCAAACATGCTATGTAGTAATATAGTTTGTTTTCTGTACCAGAGATCAAACAGAGATAAAAAAGCTTAATTAGTTTAAAAAAAAAAATACACAGACATTTAAATCTGAACTTGAGTGTTCCAATAATATAATAACTTAAGTACAGCCATCATATAAGCTTGCTTGAAAAAGGATGTATCCCAAGACTTCTTTACTCCAGGTGGGCTTCAAAATGTAGCAATAATTAATAATCTGTGCATTCAGAAACTGTCTGTAGACAGTACATAAATACATTTGCCTATCATTTGTGCTGAAATGCATGGTAGTTTGCTTAGGAAGACTACTGTTCTTTAGGGTTAGCAGAGATCAGTAGACATTTTCTTTAATAATGAGGTTGATTCAAACAGATTCTCTGGATATTAGATACCAATGAACTTTACTGCATAACCAAGTTGGAAATTTTTGTTTTTTTTACATATATATATGTTTTTGAAGTCATGTACCATTTAAAGGAAAATTACTGACTAGGCTTCTTGGATGAATATAAGCTTTTCAACTGAGTGCTTTTTTATTATTTTTGAGAGGAAGAATTAGTATTTTAGCTTATTGTTGAAAAACCCAGACATAATAATCGGAAAAATCTTCTAGCCACATTGGCTAAATCTACTTATGTAGCACGCTTTGATGTGACTGTAGTTTGTTAAAGACATGCTAATCCAGTTTTGTTTTCAACTCAATGCTTCAATATACTATTTATATCTATTTGGTCTATAAATATTTTTTCTTTATCCAAGATGATCAGATTTATTATCCAGCTGACCTTTTGACAAACATAGCCTGTATATTTGGGTCACTGTAAGTGAGATTTTAAAGCTGTCATATAAAACTTAATATCAGTCACATGGAGGAAATGTTTCCATAAGTAGAAGAATTCTACTTATACTAGCTAGATTTGAACTATGTTTGAAAATTCCATGAAAGCGAATATCAGATTTTGAACACTAACCTTAGTTAGGTTCGATACAAATGTGTCAGCTAGAACTTGAAATTGTGGTGTTTCATGTCTATAAAAGAAGTGTCTACTTTCAAATACTCATGGCTTTATCTTGAGTATAATTTTTTTTAAATGCTTTTGCAGTACAATGCAATTGTAACTGCTAAACAGTTTTGTTTGATTTCTCTCTGTACATTACCTGTGACATTTTATACAGTGATCTGTTTGGATTTTTTTTATTCAGAACTGTATGTAATTGTTCTGCCCTGAATTAGTTGAGCCTGACTTGACTGCATTTCCTCTGGAACTGCTTATTTTACTTGTAATATTTTTTGTGATGATATATTTGATGTAGAACCTTTGTAAATGAGCACTTGTGGTCAAAGGTAATTCTCCCAAGTTTTCAATAAATAAATAAAATAAATATCTCGGTATCTGGCAGGATCATTACCTTGCATTCTCATGCAAAGTACAGTAGATGCTATTCACAAAATGCTTCTCCCTAAACTCAGGGCACTATATCAAAACAAAGCTTGTGTGGCCTTTCTTTTTTTTTTTTTAGCTCCGCCCCTTCTCCCTGGCTGCCCACTCCTTCAGGTCTCTAATGCCCCTCCCGACTGCCTGTCCCGACTCCCATACCGGCTATCACCTCATATGGCAGTCCCCCTGGGTAACCTGGTGTAACCCTTCGCCAGGCGGATCCCCCTCCTCTGAGGGGGAAGCACCGGCCGGGCGGCCAGCGCACTTTTCCATTGGCCCGGGGTACTGCTGAGGTGTGCCAGTCATGGGATAGGTAGCAGCAGAGGACAGAGAGACTGTCATTCGGCCAGCCAGGAAGCATTTTCCTGGTTTTCTGTGGGGAGTGATGTCCTGACGTCAAGGCATACGCCAATGTCTGTCACTCCCCTTGAGCTTCGGACCAGGTGTCACTGCTGTGCTCCCAGCCTCCGACCAGGAGTCAGCATGCACCGGTGCACATCACCACCCTTCCCCCGGAGAAGGAGAGCTGTCCCCGGATGCTCCATCCTTCTCCCCCCGGCCGGCCCTCCGTCGACCTGAGTCCATTCCCGAACCCAAGTCGCCGGCGTCGCAGACGGAAATCCAACTGCTGCACCGACGGGCTGGCATTGTGTGGTCTTTCATGTTTACTGTGAGATTATTGTAAAAACTAACCTCCATGTGTCTGACTATGGGGATGTGGTTTATAGTGTTGCTTTCAAATCCACCTTGGCCAGGTTGAAAATGGTGAGAGAAGTAGGCTGGTGGCTACTTTGATTCAGCTTCTAATTGGGGCACACAACTTTGGTTTAATTTCAAGAATTTAGACAAACCACTTTGATTCCCAATCCCAATGCAGTAATTAGCAGGGGATAAAGCAGACTATAAATGGTGTGTGTGTGTGTGTGGTAATAAAGCTTTGAAGTCACAATAAATATTAGTTACTAGTGGTGTAGCACATTTATAATTCATTGGCAAATTTGTTGTGAAGTCAGGGAACTTTGTTGGGGACCTTCACACTTTGCAAAGTTCAATGACCTTGCACTTACTTTGCTGGTAATTTTATCATTTTTTTTTAAGTTTAAAAAGAAAAAAACGTCTCCACACTTTGGATCATTCATCCCCCCACCATGTCACAGTTTAAAATTATATCCCCCGACCATCTCCAACCTCCCTCCTACTCATTTCCCGGAAGTTGTAATAAAAATAAACTCAATCCCTTCCCCCACAACATGTTCTCCCACCACCCAAACCTGATCCCTTGAAGCCATGACTGAAATCCTCACCCTTCACCAGACTTTTGCCAATAAACCCCCTCTTCCCCCTTCCAATATTATGCAATTATAGTATACAGTTACTCCTTGTTTTTTACTGAAGTTAGCCAAGGCAAAATCCTTGCTGAGAACATTCAAAATGAAATCAAAACAATGTTGAGGACAGCATCAGTTCCCAAAGTGAATTAACCCCATTGGGCAGCATCAGTAACTAAGAATATCTTTTAGTATGAATGACCATATACTATATACTATAAAAATAATATGTGGTCAACCATACCAACTCGGCCAGTGTTTACATCTTGGGAATTCTGATGACATCAAGGACCTTTCAGTCTTCACTCCTGAGGACTCCCTGACGGCCTCACTTATGTCTGTTACCATAACCCCCTTGATAGTAACATAGCCTTGTTGTATATGTTGCCCTTACATTATTATATGCATTGCTTTCTAATTATTAGCTATGTCTAACAATGGTAGGGTAATTCTCATCTAACCTTTGATCTTTGATGTGACCGCCACTTCTATTGCTTAATAAGCTAGTATTAAAACTGAAGGTGGCCATAGTATATCTTCATGGGCACACATTGTCATGCTTGCTTTTAAATGTCAATCAGTAAAATAATCTATCAAATTATAGCAATAAATGCTTACTGCTTTTCATAGCTTTATCTTGAGTATTATTTCTTGAATGCCACCAGTTGAATTATGTCAGAATGTAACTTTCCTTTTCTAATTATGGCTCAACATTTGTTGTCAATGATGAACTTATCCCAATGGAAGCAGCTATTGATTTTATTTATTTTTTATTTAAATGTTTTTATTTTATTTCAATACTAGGACAACACTTATGAGCACAGGCTCTTTTTCAAAGGTTTTGTGTCAGAATTACACAATACATACATTTGAAATACAACATAAAACACTGAACAAGTGCATAAAATACAATGGTTACAGGGTCAAACATGTGGTCAGTATGCACGTCCCATTAGCAAAGGTTTAATAGGATAGCATTTCACACTTGTGGAGTAAATGGTACCCAAAAGATGTCCTAGATAACCATTGCAGGTTATACAAGGAGATAGTTATGAAACATACCTTACTTGAAAAATGATTATCACAGCATATGTTTGAATAGCAAACAGTCCATAAAGATATAATGGCAAAAATGCATTTGATGTGATTCACATTTTAGAAGAAGCGCTTCCAGTTTTACAGAGGACTGACCCAAAGAATAATCATCTGTGGTTACATCTTCAAGACTGGCTACTTTTATTGTTGTCAAATGTAAACAAGGATGAGTAGTATGTTGTGATAATTTTCCACTAAGGGACCAGTCTGGCATTTCATTTTTGTTACACTGGAGACTCCCACGCTTCACTTTGGCTCAAATTCTGATATGGTAAATAAAAAAATATGACTTTGTGTTAAAATAATTTTATTTTATTAGTCCAATTAATCCTTATCATTTTAAATCAGATTAGGACTTTTCTTTTATAAATGCTAATATCACACAAGGGCCTTGGGAGTGAATGATTTAAACAGTAATATAACTCTGGGCCTTGCAGAATTATAGTAGTTCGATCATATTCCATTTTATTGAACACATGCCATTGTAAAACTATGTTATACTCAAATCATTAATTGATTATTGAATTATTTGATATATTAACTCATTTGCAAAATGAAATGGTGAGCTGCTGCAGAGAACATTGTACCATTCATACAGTCTTTCATATTGTATATGTGCAGTAACAATAGATACAGTAATAATGGAATAGAGGGAGTAGAACTGATACTGAACACTGAAATGTCTGGTCATTTTTCTAGTGAATTTCTCAGGGTCAGTTATTAACATGCTTTATTCACATCTTTCAAGTTAAAAGGGCATCACTACTCTCGAACAATGCCTTGGTTGGACTGCAGCTGGAATACTGCATCGAGTTTTGGTCCATATAGTACAGAAATGAACCTGAAGAAGAGTTTGAGAGGGTCCATCAGTGGACCACTTAGCTGATTAACAACTTTGGTGGGAAGAGCTACAACAAGAGATTGGACATACTCAATTATTTAGCCTAAAGAAGAGAAGGCTGAGAGAGGACATAATCATCTTTTTTCTAAATACTAATGGGGCTGTAGTTAGAGCCATTGACAAGTTGCAGCATATCAAAATATATCATGATATATTGCAGTATCTCACAGGAAAGCATATTCATTTCAATGGGATTTCATGTGATATAGTGTGAGACTGCACATCATGATATATCTGAATATATTGCAGCTTGTCACTGGCTACAATTTTAGATAAGGTGGAGTATGCACAGATGTTAGCACTAATGAGTGCAAACAGCTAGAGGAAATACACTCACATTGGGGGAGCAAAATGAGGAGAAACATTAGAAAGCAGTACTTCACACAGAGAGTGGTTGGCATGTGGAATAGCCTACCCAGTGAGGTTATGAAAGGTAACACTGTTCAGGCTTTCAAAGTAGGACTACACAGATTTCTCAGAGAAAATACCATACCATATAGTATAGAGGATATATATGCTGACAATACCATACTGTACTGCAGTGCAGCATCCTTAAATCAAGTCAGCCAAAACCTGTACACAGAATTTAATGAGACAGCATTATAGTTCACCCAAACTAGCTTAGGCCTAAATACTAGTGAAACAAAACCATGATTAGACTCCATTCAGGTTACAAGGTGGCCACTGTGTATATTATTATAAGACATGCAGTATACTTCACTTCTGACATTCGTTTACTTTGGCAGATTGCAATCAATTTCTGATTTTCCTTTTATGTCTTTGATCAACTCTGTTCTCAGGTTTACCAAATTTTGATAAATATTGATCATAAATATTAAGAAATAAAATGCTGAACTGTAGTGATTTTCTTGTTTCTCTTTCTGAAAGCATTACTTTCTAACTGTGTAATAATTTGAACTGATAAAAAGTAAAAAAAAAAAAGTACCTCCTGCAGATTATAACCACCTCAATCCAGTTATTGAACAGGTTTCCACCCCAGTACCATTCTGAAACAGGTTACCCACTACAAATAAAAGGCAAGGACATTGTATGTATTGAGCACCCTATCCAAAAGGCTCAGGGTGCTTCATATTAAAATACATTAAATCAATATATAATCAATAAAATGTAATTTGCAATACTCATACTTAAAATAAAGTTTGGGGTACAAATAAACAGCTAGTTGGTGGGAAGATGTGTGCCTCTTTGCAGATGACACAAAGATCTGCAATAGGGTAGACACACCAGAGGTGGGGGGGGGGAGGGTTGGAAAGAATGAGAAGGGACCTGGGCAAGCTGGAGGATTGGTCAAATGTATGACAGCTGAGATTCAATGCAAAGAAGTGCAAAATTATACACTTAGGCCAGGGGAATCCGAGAGAAGAGTACTCAGTGGGGGGCGGGAGAGGGGTGCTGTCGGCCACCAAGCATGAGAGGTATCTAGGAATAATTATATCTGAGGACCCAAAGGTGGCTGGACAGTGTGAGAAGGTGGTTAGAAGGGCAGCAGGAAGTTGGGGTGCATAGGGAGAGGCATCACAGGCAGAAAAAAAGGAGGTGGTGATGCCACTGTTCAGATCATTAGTGAGATCTCATCTGGAGTACAATGTCCAGTTTTGGAGGCTGCATCTCAGGAAGGACATAGACAGAGTGGAGGCAGTCCAAAGAAGGGCTACAAAAGTGGTACGGGGCTGCACCAGAAGTCATATGAGGAGAGGCTGAAAGACCTCAATATGTATTCTCGAGAGATGTGAAGAGAGAGGGGGGACATGATAGAGACATATAAATACCTTAAAGGGATCAATAAGGTACAGGAGGGTAGAATCTTTCAGAAAAGGAGATGGACAAGAAATAGGGGGCATGAGATGAAGTTAGAGGGAGGAAGAATCAGGGGTAATGTGAGGAAGTATTTCTTTACAAAGAGGGTGGTTGGTGCTTGGAACAGCCTCCCTGCTGGGGTTGTAGGGGCAAAAATGGTGGAGGAATTCAAAAATGCATGGGACATACACACAAGGGACCCTAGAAAAAAGGGAAGAGTAGAAAAGCCGCAGATTAACTACCTTCTGCAGCATAAGTTAAAGGTAGAAAAAATGGCAGACTAGATGGGCCAGGTAGCCTTATCTGCCAACAGATTCTATGTATCTGAGTTATTTCACTGAATGGGTGGTGGAGCCATGGAATGCATTGCCCAGGGAGCTGGTAGAGATGGAAACTGTGGACGAGTTTAAATGGGGATGGGACAGGTACAGGGGGGAGAGTAAATCTGACCAGGCCCAGTACAGGTGGAACATCTGGGACTGGGGACAGTATAACCCAAGGGGGAGGGAGGGACACCAAAATTGACCCTCAGTGCAGGTGCTGAAAATCGAGCAGACTCGAGAGACTGTTAGGCCTATTCTGGCATTTTTGTATGTTAGTATAGATCCGTACTGTGGGCACAATCAAAGAGATAACTGTTCAGGCCCCTCCCCCTCTTGAGTGCCTTCACTGAGGTATAACTTTGAAGATATTATGGCAAGGTTTTCCATATCACAAGGGTCACCACCAAGAAGGCTCTATTGCCAGATTGTTTAAGGCAAGATTTCAGGACAGTCAGTAGTAATTCCGCTGTGGAGCTGAGAAAGTGGCCAGGAGTATACCAAATCAAGTGGTTTTAAAGATAGCCAGGGCCCAATACATGAAGTGGTCTATATGATAACAAATCAGTCTTGAAGGTTATTTGCTGCCTAACTGGAAGCCAGTGCAGTTGCTGCAGCAGAAGTGAAATATGATCTTTATATGATACCCCTGCCACCAACTTGGCTGCAGCATTCTACATCAGCTGTAGACAGCGCAATAAACATGTAAGAAAAAAAACAATCAGATTCTCCAAGTACAGCTGTGCTAGGCTCACATGTAATCAATTGCCAGCAAAATGATCTTAGCACAAACAGCCACAGCACTCACTGTTACAAAAAACAAGTATAACAGTACTTAGAATAAAGTGTTCATTTTTAATGTTGCATATTGCATACAAAACAACACTAATACTTAAAGGTGGTAGTAATACCAAAGGAGGGCATTGTTTAAAACACAATGGTGCACTGAATTTCTCAATAGTAAAGAGGAAGTGTAACTTTTCATACAGTACTTCTAAGCATAAACTGTGGCCATGTAGACTACCAAAATTCTAATCCATTCTAAAAATACATACATACATACATACAATTGCCAGCAGATAAAGATCATTGTGGCCCACCTAGTCTGTCCCATGATACCCTTTATGCATTGGGTATCCCCTTGCCCCCTTCCAGTGTTTTCTTGTTTTTTTCTTTACCCCCCAGATATGTCCACCATTCCCCTCCACCCTCTCAGTGTTCCCTTGTGCCTGTCCCATGCATGCTTAAAACTAGAGACCATTTCAGCTCCCACTACCTCATCTGGAAGCCCATTCCAGGAATCCACCACCCTCTTCGTGAAAAAATACTTTCTAGTATTTCCCCTACATTTTCCTCCCTCAGAGTCATGCTCATTATATACTCATTATAAAGTATTGTTCAATATTCAGATTTATTATAGTCTCTCCTTTCAACACTCATTCATTGTATTCTACTGTACATGACAATTTATTTTTAAACCGTGTCCTCAACAAATGCCAAAAGTATAATGTTCAGTTTTCATATATTGCAATAAACTATGCCTTAGACCTGCCCCAGACTACCTCCAAATCTCGTTCTTTATCATTGAGCATAACTTCTCATTAGTCTGATAACTTGAAGAGCAGCTGACACTTGTTTTTTTACCCTGGGGCAGGAAAGTCACAAAGTAACACCTGGGTGCTGCTTGCCCCAGCATCTAAATAAACCATGTTTAAAATATTATGTCATAGTACTCAAGAAGATTTTAAAGTTTTTATGTTTCAAAACTCTGTACTGCTCTGGAGTCTTTTATGGGCACTTAAAATAATGAGGCAATGAGCCAGCCCGGTGGTGCAGAGGGTTGAGGCACTGGACGCCTTACCTCATGCTATACCGGTGATCTGAGTTTGTGAATGACCTTGGGTCATTGGGGTGCCAGCATAGGGAGGAGGGCGGAGCAGGACTGAGCATGCTGGCAGCAGCTCTCCTCTCTTGAGGGTGGTAAGGGTGGATTGGTGCCCCCCTGTAGTTCTGCTCCCGCCAGGTGGAGGTCTGGTGGGTAGTGTAGGTGGAGAAGGGGTGGCAAAGTATTAGGAGGTGGAAGGGGCTGAGCTGGAGCCATGGGGTGCAAAGCGTGCCTCAATACCCTTGCACGGTCATGTACTGGTGCCTTGAGGGGGTCAGGGGAGAAAATCTTTAAAAAAATACATGTGTCCTCATCGCCATTTGGCAGGAGGAGCAGACGGGGACCAAAATGCTAAATTAACAAAAAATAAATAAATTATGAGGCAAAATCCAGCAAGTCATCTGAAGAAGGATTTATTGGAGCCAAATATAAAACACAGCTTTAGAAAACCCCAGCACTCAATGTCATGATATGCCAGCATAGGGAGGAGGGCGGAGCAGGATTGAGCATGCTGGCAGCAGCTCTCCTCTCTTGAGGGTGGTAAGGGTGGATTGGTGCCCCCCTGTAGTTCTGCTATGCCCATCTCACTGCCCCAATTCTCCACATCTTCAATCTTTCCATTACATCTGCTTCTGTGCCGTCCTGCTGGAAATCAGCACATATCCTCCCTCTATTTAAATCTGGTGACCCATGCAATGTAAACAACTATAGGCCTATCTCCATATTGCCTATCCTTTCTAAAGTTCTCGAAAAACTGATCCATATTCAGTTAAAATCTCACTTGGAAACCTTCTCTCTCATTAGCCCAGCTCAATCTGGCTTCCGGGCTAATCATAGCACAATCACTACACTAGCAAAAGTAACCAATGATTGGATCTCTGCTATAGATGCTAAGAAGGTAACTGGTGCAGTCTTTTTGGACCTCAGCAAAGCTTTTGATACTGTTGATCACAAACTATTAGTCAATTGCCTTGCAAAGTTGGGTGCCACATACCATACCACCCAGTGGTTCTCTAGCCACCTAACTGGAAGATTCCAAAAAGTAAAGGCAGAAGGCTTTTTTTCTGCTGCCTTGCCAGTTGCAAGAGGAGTCCCCCAAGGATTCATCTTAGGCCCTATCTTGTTTTCTCTGTACATTAATGACTTAGATGCTAACATATCTACGTCCAATCTGCACTTTTTTGCAGATGATACTGTGTTGTATACTTCTGGCTCATCGTTATCTGAAGTCAAGGGAGTGCTTCAAGCGGACTTCACACAACTTGAGCATAATCTAATAAAGGCAAAGCTTCTGCTCAATGCTAAGAAGACTAAAGCGATGATATTCTCCCACAGTGCTGTCTCAGGCTCCCCAATACCCTTGCCCAAGACTTCATTGTCACCACGCTAAACGAGCCTCTGGAAGTTGTAACCAAATTTAAATATCTAGGTATCTGGATCGACAATAAATTATCTTTCAGTGACCACGTCAAGATGTCTCTAGAAGTATAAAAGCAAGGTTAGGTTTCTTCTACAGAAATAGGCCCTTTTCCCCTTGAAACTAGAAACAAGCTTGTAAAGGCCACTTTTCTCCCCCTACTCGACTATGGCGATGTAATCTATTCCTCCACCACTCTTGCAAATCTAAGTAAACTGGACATCCTTTATCATCGTGCGTTACGGTTCATTACCAACTCCCCTTACCGTTTGCACCACTGTGACTTATATGCAGCTATTGGTTGGACATCCCTTACTACTAGACGCCTGCTCCATGCTGGGCTATGGACTCTTAAACTGCTCCTGCAGAAATTGCCAAGCTATCTCTCTTCCCTTATTAGTATCTCACATAGTGCATACTCGTTAAGAAAATCTGACTTTATTATGCTTGACATACCAAGGACACGGACTTCCTTTGGTAACGTGCTGTACATATGCCCTTCCCTTCATTTGGAACCAATTACAAACTGTACTGAAACTAACTAGCACAGTTTCAATAAACTTCTACAAATCGCTAAGTTCAGCCAAAATAAAAGACACCTGTAACTGTCATTAAGTCTCTTCCTTCCCCATGTGTGCCATATTTATCCACTGGTAAGGTATAATTGATTTGTCATATTAACTGCTTTCCCTTCCCCTTCTACTCCTGGCTTTATCTTTGCTTACGCTCCACTGCTACTCTATCAAATCACTCCTCCCCCCATATCAGTTGTAGACTGTTGTTTGTTCTAGCTGCCAAAATACTGTATATGTATTGCACACACCAGTCATCATGTTTCATTTATCAGTATGCAACCTGTAAGTCGCTTCCCTGTCTCATATCAATGTTTACCACCTGCGGTCACCCTATGTGGTACCCTATGTGGTACCCTTGTATGTATATCCAGCCTGTATATCCAGCCTGTATCATGTAACGTGCATTTCATGTATATACTGTTATTACCTATCTGTGTTTGTACTTTAAGTGTTTATGTCACAGGACCTCCTTGTGAATGAGCTTGCTCAATGGAGTTTTCCTGCAATAAACTTGAACTTGAACATTCTATTGTATGTTATTTATTATCATTGTAATCCTTCTGTCTTGACTGTATATACCAGTGTATTGTATTTTGTATGATTATCAAAGTTTCTGTTGTGTGTACCTCCTTTTCCTGTGTACATACCCCCGGGTTGCACCTGGAATCAAGCCTCAGCTCTGTGCGCCTTTCCCGGTTAACAAATTTTAAATGAAATAAATAAATAAATGACTCTTTATTATGGGTTAAAATGATTTTGGTGGCACCCAGCTTCCATGTGCTCGTGGAGTTTGCTGTCACTTCATGTGCCACAACTCCAGTCCTAAAACAGACTTCTTTTAATGTTAAGTTAAGAAAAATACGGAGGGAAATATTTTAATGGTTTATTTTGATTCTGGGGCAGTCAGCACCCTAGTGTAACTTACTTGGAGTTTGTAGTGACCAGCACTTACGTATGTTCCTTTAAATATACAGTATACAGTCTTTGTTCAAAAGAATCCGAAGCAGGATACCTTACATTACTGTAGCCCTTCATCGATGGTGCCAAAAACAGTGATTTTAACACATCAGTAGTGGTCCACAAGAGTGGTACAGACAGTCGTCATGTTCTGCTGGATGTTAAAATATTCCTGCTACCAATGCCACCAATCCTGACATGTTTCACACTAGGGTGCTTTCTCAAAGGCTGGTGAATGTAAAAAAAATAAGCTGCCTTCTAAACTGAGAATTTATGGATACAGTGCAGTATATAGACACATGTGCATTGAAAGTGCAAGCGCTCAGTTATTCAAAAACAGTTTAAAACTGGTTAAAATGAATGCAGTACAATCCATTATCTCTCCTGTTATGATGTGCATTTAACTAAAATGCCAAGTTTGGGACTATCTTGTATTCAGTGATGGAATAATGCCGTTAGCCACAATAAAACCATCCCTTTTTATCTTTAGTACTAGTGTAAAAACACCAATGAACGGGGTCATTTGGTGAATAAATATCCCCTAGTCCTCACTTCGATAGAAAATTTGATATACAACTTTGAACAAACCTGATAGTATTATACATTATCACAAGGCAAGGAATCCTGCACTACCCACCACACAAATACACCAAGAAATTTAAATAGTGTATATGTAAGCAGTTTAATAGGCAAATAAACATTCAAACAGTGCACACCTCAAACGTGCCTAAGCACAGACCAGGAGACATAGTTTGTTGTCTTTTTCAGTGAGCACACCCAGGTGTGGGGTGACTTTCCTTTGAGCTGATTATAAAATATTAACCTACAAAATTAACAGTCATAGACAGCTAAGTATTGCAATGTGCCATAAAAAACTCAGGCACCATGCAGTAACTAAGGCTCAGACACTTGTTTAATTTTCAGTTTAAACTGGACACCCCAGGCATAGAAATTTCATGTCACAGGACACCACTAGAAAGTCTAGCTCATAATTTGTGAATCACCATATTTCTTCCATGGTGTGGGGTCCATAACAAGCTAGGGTAGGAGTCCCAGATCCAGCTGCATACTTGCCCTGATCTTCAAACTTTCTGCATCATGGGGTCTATTCACGAAGGCCTAGCACAACGCGCAGAACAGACATAAATGGAGGTGCACGGCTGCATGCTGCATAGCAAAATCGAAATATCCAACATGCAAAACACAGGCCAACACACCCCCAAGGAGGCCAGGGTGGAGACAGATGAGGTGCACAGCTATGTGCAAGGGCATGATGGAGCCAGCGCAAGATGATGGGAATGCCCCTTGACCCCACCGTATAAGAAGATATGGAACAGCTACACGCCAGTGATATGCATAGTGTGGAAGAGGGATATCCACAGAAGATAGCAGCAGCAATTGTGAGCGAGAGGAGCATGCGGGGACAGCCACAATGCACCCAACGGGCAACGTCAGTGGACACAGCATGGCCGGGGGTGGTGGTGGGAAGAGGCAGCAGTCCCCGAACTTTATTGGGGAACAGGTGGCCATCCTTGTCACAGACATCAGGCAGCACTACGATGTGCTGTTCAGGTGGTGGGCATTGAGCACCCCAGCTGAGACCAAGGCCCGAATACGGCTGGATCTGCAGGTGGCAATCAATGCCACAGGACCAGAGGCACACACACTGGTGGCCATCAAACACAAGTGGCGTGACCTCCAGTCCCAGGTGAAGAGGCAGCTGGGCAGGGCACGCCAGTCGCAGGGCACCACAGATGGTGGACCGCCACCCCTTGACACACCCCTGATGCCCCATAGAACAGTAGGTGGTGGACATGATCAGCAACATCCTCATAGACGGTGAGCCAGATGGGATGGACAGCATGCCAGGTAAGCGCAATCTGTGGGTACACAGGGCACAACCACAGAACTGATGAACAGCAACAGTCATTAACCACCTGTTACGCTCCACCCCACAGTGCCCAACAACAACAGTGCTGGAGAGGGACCATCCAGCATGGAAGGAGGAAGAGGTGGCAGAGGCCTGCTGAGTGCAGGCTGTGAAGGTGGGTACTGGCATTAACATGGGGCATGTAGTCACACATGATGGACACACAGGCACACTTACTGATGTCACGCCCTTCCCACACACAGGGTTGCAGCAGCACAGAACACCGTCCACACAGGAGGAAGACACCCAGCAATCCGCCATGCCCGGCACCAGCCACACCACCTAACACACAGGACCAGGACACTGGAGCCTCTAAGGGCCCACCCCAAGGAACTGCAGACAAGGTTCCAGCAGCTCACTTCTAGCCAGCTACTACCCCAACCTCCGCTGGCTGGAGCAGGACCACCTTCAGGCAACAAGGGAGTGCACAGAGGCCATGCACCACCTCACGGAGGTCATGGTGGGGTCCATGCAGGTGCAGGAGAGGCTGGCAGAAGGCGTGGCCATGAGTGTGAGGGTGCAAGACCGGATGGCAGAGGCAGTGGCTGCAGGTGCATGTGCCCAGGAATGCCTGGCTGACAAGGTGGCTGCGGGTGCAAGGGCACAGGATAGGATGGACGATGCCATCCTGGCCATTGCTGCCTACCTTGCCACCCAACAGAGTAAGCCCACCGCAGCTGCCATGGCTGCACCCGTTGCACAGCTAGTGTGCCCGACCCCATGCCCGTGGAACCACAGGAGTGGCGTGACAGTGCCTCACAGTGCCCCCCAACCTATGGCATCTGGTGCCAACCAGGAGGCAGGACTGAGCACCGTGACCTGGCGATCGCACCATGTAAAGGTAGCACAGGGTGGTACACTCACAGCAGACACAGTACACCACATGGCAGAGGCTGGATGGGTGTGCGGATGTGGTGGACATCACTGAGCCTACAAGATCGGCTGACACGCTAGGTGACTACCATGGACAGTACCCCCCATCCACACCCCACCAGCACTGCCACACCACGCATATCCCCCACCACTGCAGACACCACAGTTCGTAATGACACCCCACCGGCAGATCTGCACTGCCTGGGGAGGGCACCGGGTGGGCATACCACAGACCCATGCTGCACCATGCTGGTACACCCCACACCCCCACCACGCAGCACACCCGTGGTGGTGTGGCACTAACAGTGTGCCTTGGCATGGCCCATAGCACGTGTGGCATCG
The DNA here is from genome assembly GCA_016271365.2 of Neoceratodus forsteri. Taxonomy (NCBI): domain Eukaryota; kingdom Metazoa; phylum Chordata; order Ceratodontiformes; family Ceratodontidae; genus Neoceratodus; species Neoceratodus forsteri. The sequence goes on along the minus strand of CM057455.1, from coordinate 1,752,999,188 downwards.
TCATGCATGGTGGACCCGCGCGAGTGCTGGCCAGCGCACAACTGTGACACATGGCCACGGCAACACCATGGCATGCACGTCATGCACATGCTGGCTCAGTATGGCACTCTCATCATTGCCAGCATGCATGCCAGCTTACCTGCTGAATGTGCCATGGGCCACGTGATGGCGCACAGTCCTCGCCACCGTGCATACCACTGCATGGTTGCCCATAGGTGGAACCCTGCTGCCCTCCTTAGGCAGTGCCGGTCCATGGGGATGCTGCAGTGGTTCCTCACCGCCCTCCTCTGATTTTATGTCCAGTGGCTCAGGCACCATGTGGCACATGCAGCACAGCACAGGTGGTGAATGCTCTGCACGCCATACCTGGCACAAGCATCATCATGCCACCCGTGTGGTCCAGGCATTGGAAATGCATCTTCAGTAGCCCTATCGTGCATTCCATGATGTCTTGCACCCACATGTGCTCTGCCTTGAATGCAGCCTTCACCAGGTATGGTGCCAGTAGTGTAGTTCTCAGGGGGTAGCCACTGTCACCTGTGGGAGTAGAGTGTAAAGGACTGGTTAGTGATGCTGGGGCTGATGTGCGGCAAATGTATTCACACAAGGTTATGGGATCTCACTCAACAGCCAGCCATAGCCCTCTGGCTGTTGTTCCATATGGCGTCTCAGGGCACTGTTGTCATACATATAGGAATTGTGGCAAGAACCCAGATACCATGCCAGGACATTGGTCAGGATGCCCGCTGCATCACAGATGACCTGACAGTTGATGTTGTGGAATCCCTTACGGTTTCTGTAGGCATCCTCATTGACAGGTGGGACGAGGATGGGCACATGCATGTATTCGATCACAGCCACCATGTTTGGCATGCTATACATGTCCAGAAATCATCCCTCAACAGCCCTGAGCCCTGCAGCATCCATGGACAATGTGATGTGCCTCTCCTGGTGCCTCATAAGGGCATCAGTCACCAGATGCAGCACCTGTGACATGGATGCCTGACTCACCCCTATCATGTCACCTGTCACCCACTAGAATGTGCCAGTGGCATAGTACTACAGGGTGCACAGCACCTTAGACTCCACCAACATGGCCATGAAGCGCTCAGTGGCCAGTCTGATTGCATCCTCCACAAGGCCACAGATATATCATAGTGCCCTGTGGTTGACCCAGTAATGCTGTAGGATGTCAGTGGGGTGCAGTGCCTGGGTGATGAGACATGGCCTGAATGACCATTGACATTGCCGTGGTCTGGCATGATGCTCTGCCTCTGCCTCCTAGAGGAGGACTATATGTAGTAGTGCCCCTGGGCACATCGCAATGCACCTGCATGATCCACTAGTAGCATTCATTCAGTGGTGTTGCATGTCTCCACATGTGTGCTGTGCATGGTGTATGGTGTGTTACATGTGCCCTTATGGGTGTGGCATGCACACGTGGTGTTGCCGTGCCTGCCACAGAAGGTCATAATTGCTGTGGAGATGATGGCGGCAACAGCACCACCCATGGTGGAAGGGGATGTCCATGGCAGGCTTGCCCTGCCATGATGACTGCACCAGCTGGTGGAGGCCACCTATCAGGATGGCATATCAGCTGGTGAAATCTGGGATGTCACCAAGAAGTGACAGGTAGGTTCTTCTGCCGGTGGCCATGTGGCCTGTGTGTTTTATGGGCAAGTTGGGCTCTGTGCCATGGGTGTGTCTGCTTATCACTGTCCCCGTTGTGTTTCACAGAGGACCTGGCAACTGAAGGTGGTGCTGGTCCTGGAGCACCAGGTGGTGGGTGGGCCTGGCCTGGCCCATGTGGTCACCCCATGGCAATGGCTGCTGCAAGACCTGCCATGGTGACTGGATCTATGGAGCAGCACAGATGACTATGTCTACAGGGATGATGAGGGGGACCTGTGGGCCATCTGTGCCCCCTCTAAGGCAGGTGACTGGTGCCTGTTTGTGTCTGTGTGTGTGCACGCGGGTGGGTGGCTAGCATTGCCGGGGTGGGGTTGTTGCATGTTTTCCATGGCACTGACATCAGTCCCCTCTGCTTTTCTTGTTTCAGTGATACCGTGGCCCTATCAGGCAGCTGGTACTTGAGGAGAGAGAGTTTACGGACACCTCCCCCATGGAGCTGACACCTTCCACAAGCCAGGACCTGCCCTTGGAGGAGCTCCGATTGAGGAGGAACACTGTCCATGATCCTACCCCCCCCAGAACTTTTGCCCTTTTGCTTTGCTTGCACCTGTATGTACTGTGCTGTGTTTGGCAATAAAGGCATTTTACTCCAGTTACGTCTCAGTGTCTGCTTCCTTGCCCTGGCACGATGTGCACAGGTGGCTGTGTGTGTGTTGTGTGTGGGGCTCTGTGTTCACCATGTATCCATGACAGAGCCTTTTGGCATGCTCAGTGTGTGTGCCTGCATGTGTGACACAATATACCATGCTGTGCATCCCCTTGCAGTGGCGCCTGCTGGTTGGCATGTGTGCCGTGCTGAGGCTGGCTGTATGGGTCATGTTGTCGCATGTGTGACGGTGGCACATGGCAGGTGGCTGACATGTGTGCTGGTGCAGTCAGCATGCATTGCATTGGTGAGTGTGTAGCCTTCATGTCTGGCTGGCATGTGCAGCTGCAGTGGGAAGTGCCTTGCACCCTGTGGCCGACTTCGCTGGCCTTACCTAACTGTGTGTGCACAGCATAGGCTGCTTAAAGCAGTTTTCAGAATGTGTATTGTATATGCAGGGACATGTCATGCCTTTTTGACATATCATGCATCGTGCACATGCTTACGGTGTCCCACACATACCGCTTACACTGGAACACCCCTGCGTGGCCACTTATCCACTATGGCACACATGTTCACATGTCAGCTCTGTGCACGGCACTACGCTCGGTTTGTGAATACCACATGGAAGCAGCTTCCATGCATCCCGCTCATATCTGCATCCGTGCAGGACTTACGCACCATGTGTAGTGCCATATGGTCATCTTGAATAGGCCCCCATATGAGGATTTCAGAAGGTATACCTTCTTACTGTATGTTTTGCACTGGATAGATGAAACAAGTGTCTGCCAACTTTAAACAGGCACACATGTTGAGGAGTTTCAAAAGATACTTATACTACACCTCACTGAACTTTGTTTCTGTTTCCCTATGTTTGTAAACTAAACATATCCTCTGCTCAGTATTCCCGACATATGTAGGTACAGTACATACATATGTATGAATTTGCATTTGTTGTCATATAATGTGACTGAAGTTCTGGTGTTAGTTGTATATCTTTCTTCCCCTGGACCCCTCATGCATACTCAATGCTTTATTTAATGAACATATCCCAGTTAGCAAAAGTTTAAATAAAATTACCAGTATACATACATAAGTCCATACAGTATATCTAACCTTAGATAATCTATGGTTTTGGTTAAAAGACAATTTCTGCTTTTTGGAAGATATCTTTAACAACAAAAAAAGTGCATAAAAAAAGAAAGCTGAATTATGACAGTGGTGAGCAACTGAAATAAAAAAAAAGTACTGTTGCAGCAATAGATATGATCAGATATTTTCAGATAGTTTGTGATATTTCCAGAGATTCTCTCTAGTGGCTCTGTAGTGGTACTGCAGTACGGCAGAGAGTTTCTCTAGAGATATTATAGAATTTTCAGGAAATATCTGACAATGTAGTTTGCAACAACTGTATTATCTCTGAAATAAAGAGATTCAGTAACCAGTGTCATCAAAGTATCAATTCTAAATATAATCCCAGATCCCACTTTAAGGATACAGTATAATTAATGTGTAATATACACACTAATGTACTGTATGTGAGCAGTTATATAATCTTAAAACTATACTGTAGGTTACAAACCTTTAGACTAGCAGCAAAGTAAAATACTAAGACCTAAACTTAGCACTATAATACAATCAGAAGGAAAAAAAAGGAAAGGATAATTATTGCATGCACCTCAGCTTTTAAACAAGGAGACTGTAAGTGCAGATAATATATGCTTATCCAGTCTCCAAAAAGCCTGTAAACCTAGTTCTTTTCTTGGTGTGACTACAGTAAATGAAAAGACTTAGGAATTGTTCTTCTGCGTAACATTATTCTCAGTAAATTCATCCTGTCTAGAAATCCCTTCATCCTGTATCCAAGCACAAAATTCTCTTGGGTTCCCTCAGTGATGATGTCTGATGTCTTCTTCCTGAAGATGTTCTTTCCGCAATTTATCAATCAATGAGTGTGTTTCAGTTTCTCCTTATTTCAGAATATGTAAGGTGTTCACTGCACCATAGTCAGTGAATATGTACAGTATAGCCTTCCAAGATGAAATGTAACCCATTTGGGAAAAGAACCAAAAATATACTGTAACTTTAGCTATACAGTAGATCTCTTTTGACAATACAACTTATTCCTTAAAACTGTGTTACTCATGTCATGTTCATATGCAGTACATACAATACAGTATGATGGTGAACTGCCATATTCAGTCTGGTTTACATTGCTTCCCATAGTGCAAGCTGTTTTGCTGAGCAGATAACTGTAATCGTTATTTATAAATGCTGGGCCTGCACATCTTACCTTGCCATTACACTGTGATCTTTGGCATGACTCTGAACTACTGTCTTACTAGGAATAGAAAAAAGGTTTATGACTGCATAGATTATTCCTCAGCAAGCCCAGGTACATGCCACAGCAATATTTTATGAGCTTTCTCATCCAAATGGGTATGCATTCTGAGATCAGCAGATTTTAAGGTACTGTACCTTTACTTCTGCCCCTTGTTCTACATTTAAAGGAAGGACATCATTGTCCATGGTTGGCATCTTGCTCAACCCCTCTAGTATATGAATTCAATAGCTCAATCACATCAAATTTAAAAATCATTGGATTTTCTTTCCCGGGATTGATTCAGTGAACAAGCCTTCCTCAGTTATTTAGTAAAGGAGGATTCATCTAATCTAAATGTGACCCTCAATATGGACTCAGCATATCAGTTGTTTTATGGTCAAGGTTAATTTACTTTATTTTAAACCTGAGTCACTGAAAATTAAAAGGGTCAAAAGTACCCCTGCTCCCTGTCTGACATCTGAACTTGTAATGCTGATAAGAGATAAAGCAAAATCCATGAAGCCTCTGGAAACAAGCTATCCACTTAGAATGTCTTCCTGGTAAACATTTTGAAATAAGGTAACAAAAAATGTTGGGTAAAGAAACTATAAATATAATCAACTGGAAGAGATACAGGAGGTGCAGCAACTAGTGCGCTCAAGTAGTAAGGAAACAACAAGCCAACATCTACCTCCACGAGGCAATGACAGGCATAAGAAAGTCCTTTTACTTCTGGAACACCATCAAAGCATTAGATGGGAACACACAGATGGGTGCTCCAAAGGAACCTGTAATGGCACCAGATAAAGTGATTCCAAAGAAATCACTCACCTATGTAAACTCTACTTTATCCAGGTAGCATGCCATTCAAAAATAGCAAAACTAAGCCTGCATTCATGGACAATACAGATAATATTAGAAGCCCAAGGACCTAGATGCTGCAATTGAGTTCATGGAAACCAGACCCCTGAAGTCCTGAAATGCATTAAAGAAAATAACATATTAATGGTCACAAGGAATGCCACAATTGACCCACCTGCCTTTAAAGTAGGTATGGCCCTCTTGCAACACCCACTGACCGCCTTTTCAACATATCCAAGACCACAAGTGAATTCCCTGCAGAGTGGAAATCTTCAAAGGTTCCCCCATTCTTCAAGTAAGGTAACACCCATGGAATCCCCAACAATAGACTACTTTCTTTGCAATCTATATTATCCTATCTACTAGAGAAAATTGTCCAGCTGCAAATCCTGGAGTTTGCCCAGACCCACAGCATGATGGATAGTTCTCATTCGGGCTTTAGGTTAGCCCACATTACCACCGTGACCATTGCCAAAGTTACTAATGACATTCCTCAAACCATGGACAACAGCAAGCTCATGGCTGTGGTATTTATTGATGTATACAAGGCCTTTGACACAGTAGAATTTGATATTTTGCTAACCAAGCTACTGTACAATACCTTTTATTATGGGTATGGCTCTCATATTGCTACAATCATAGCTGTGCAACAGGACAGAGGTGACAGAATTACTTGGAATTTAATCTGACCCCTAGCAGTTCAGAAAGGTATCCTACAAAACTAAATAGTGGACCCTATACTTTTTTAATCTGTATATCAGTACCATACAATATGCTTTTAAATCACACAATGTCAATTTTATCTCTATGCAGATGGTGAAATACTATGTATAGTAGGCACCCAGCTGCAGAGGCAAAAGACAACTTACGAGCTCCCCCTTCCCCATATTACTCTTTTGAAAGAGGTTTAATGCTTTAATCAGTTTCTCCCTCTGGTAAAATAAAAATAAATACATTAACTAATCATTTGTATCTCAAAAGCCTTTATCCAAATCAAAAAGTTGAAGCAGCAGTGTGTTAACTTTTAAAATGTTGACATATACTTTTTATTCTATTTTGTATTGCCCCAATCTCCTGTTTTATATGATTCCATTTATTCCCATTTTAAATTTCCATTAGCACTTTTTTACATTTAAAATAATAAATGGAGTGCTCCTTTAATGTGGATTGATTCAGGTTTTACATAACAATGTCATATTGGCTATTCTTATGTCAGACTTGACGTATGAGTTTTAGGGCTGGGCAAAATTAGCAAATGCTGATTCCATAGAATTTTCACAGAATTCCTTGAAATTCCACTCGCTTTTGCAAAATTTCGCAACATGTTTTGGACATTTCCTGAAGTTCTTTAATTGGTCATGACTAAATCAATATTACAACTAGAGATCTGACATGTGGCATGCATATTGGTTGTAAGAGGGCCTAAAAGTTTGTCAGGTTTCAGGACATTTGAATGAGGGGCAGGAGAGTTATAGAGGCTCAAAATCTGGGAATGTAATATTATGTGAACATTTCTGAAAATATGTCTATGTTTACAACTTAGCCACCTTTGGTGCTAGATAATTGAACATGTATATGCATATTTTCTTGTAAGAACCATATAAACTGCTAATTAGAGAGGCAATTGTGTAAACTGCAAGTCATAGGAGTTAAAAATTCACAATTTAATTATTTGTTAAATTGTGTGTAATGTTTCAAAATAGTTGGAAGTTTATGGCTCCACTGCTATTGCAGGTATACACTCAAGATTTCACATGCATACCAAAGCAAACTTGCCCTGGAATCTAACTAAGCTGGATAAATGTGGTTTAGTAAGTTAACATTTATTTGTAGAGACCTTAGAAATTACTAATTGGAACAAAGTTCTCAAAAATTCATGCACACTATGGCCCAGAGATTCAGACTGTGCCAGGCAGAGGTGCAAGCCTGGGCGCAGCGCAACTGGGCTTCACGGGGGCCAGAACCAGGTGATATTCAATGGTGATGCACCACGGCGCAGCACCATTGAATATGGCAAGGTCGGCATACATACTGCGCATGGCACAGTGGCACTGTGCCAGTGCAAGCCACAGATAGGGGGCATGGGGATGCACCAGCATATATTTGGGACTGTCTAATTCAGTATGCCCTGTGGACAGCCCATACTGCACCTGTCATTGGTGGGTGGCCGGGCAGTATGTGGGTGGGTTGCAGCCACCAGCGATGATGGGGGAGTGGGGTGGGCAAGGGGATCTGTGTGGGTGGGAGGGATGGGGAGTGCCACTGGATCACCAGGAAGCCTGATCTGGTGCTGTACCATGATCATGGCAATGAGTGGGGGGTACCACTAGTCCACCAGGGCTTTATTCAACAGGGATTTACCACGATAAGGGGTTTGGGAGGGGGGGACCACTATTTCACCAGGGTATGGGTTCATATACATTTACCGTGATTGTGGCAATGGGTGGGGGGTGCCACTAGACTACCAGGGAGCCAAGTGTGCTTGTGGACAGTGTTCAGGGTGAGCGGGTGGCCACCCACGGCTGCCGGCTGCTTAGTTGCACCATGCAATACAGCGGCCCGCCTGTGGGTGTCCTGGAGCTGCTCCTACTCTTCATGGGCTCATCTTTGAGCCCCCCATGTGGCACACTACAGGGTTGCACCAACATATGCGCCGCCCATCATGGGCTGAATATCAGAATGTGCCGCATATGCATAGGCACGCCCCCTGCATCGGCGCCACATACAATTACATTACACTAGACAGCCTTCTCAATATCCTGCTGGGGCACAACCCCTTTGAATATCCCGGCCATAATAAATAATACCACTAGAATTCCACTTATGGAGTTTAACTTTCACAAAGTACTTATCACCACTGAATCACCTTACTTGCACCAGCATCATGGCCTTGCAATACCCTTCCAACACTCCTGCAACAGTGATGCCCAGCATCGTGCTTCATTATGACTAAAGACATCCAGATGATTCTGTCACAATGATCTAAGGGACAACTAGCTGTAAGGCTTGGTGTCACTTGGGGCCACTGTTTTCAAATAGTAAAAATATACAGTTATCTACAGGGTTGTTAAAGAGTTTTGAGGTGGCATTGTACATAAACAATATTACACATGTATGTGCTTCCACAATCATTAAGTCAGTGAGCTCTAGTGGTTATCTGACACATTGCAAAAATCCTGGCCAGTGCACAGTAATGTCCATGACTATTCTTTATGGTTTGTCACCTAAGACAGTGACCTGACACTTGGAACCACTATACATTTACTATGGAGCCTCCTAGGAATGCTACCTTAATGCAGTTTTAACCAGCCTTAATCTTCCTCTACAATGGCAGCTGAAGTGTATGACTAGGCAAAATGTAAGGACATGGCTTTGATAAAAGTACCACAACATTCCACAATTTCACAAAAGCTCATGAAACTCAACTTTAATTATTGATGTTATTTTCAAATTGTTGGCTGTTTGTAACTTGGCCAGCATTTGAGCAAGAGATTAGAATGTTTTTCTCCCAGCTGGCAGCTCATCTTTCAGGACTATACCCTGTTCACAGGGATATATCCAGATCAGGCTGAACCCAGCCATAATTTACCAGGTTTTTCTTCAGCATTTTCCCCTCCCATCTCCCCTGGTGGAAGCAGTGCCTCTGTTAGCTTCACACAACTGCAGCTTCTCCTGTGACAGGACCAAGCACCCTGGCCCAGCCACAGGGAGTGCTGTGTTGGTGGATCCCATTGCCAACCCTCCCTGACTGAGCTACACTGCCGAGAAGCAACTGTCTCGGCCATGGTCTGCCTCTTGAAATGACTTTCTGAGCTTGCTTCCAAACCCTGGTTCTCAGCATGGCAGCACAATGCTCTGCTGCGGGGCCATGGGGATAGACTCAAAGTCTAATATTTACGGTCAATGAATATAACAAAATTGGTGATATTCTGTTCTCTAGTTTTCAATTTACAGGCTCTTAAAATTCTGCAGTTTACATAATTGTAAAATGTAATTTTAAAATGCCTGAACATTTGGAGACTTATAACTCAGTTATCAGTAAAGACAGGGATCTAAACCTTAACATACTTCAGTATGGAACTTTGTAAATTCACCATAACAAATTTGGTATAATGTGGACAAATATGTTTTAAACTAAGATGGAAATAACTTCAATTTTGGTGACATTTCACAAAATCTTTGTGGACATTTTGTGAAATTTTGTGAAGCAAAATCAGAATTTTGCTAGTGGAAAATAAATTCAATCCAGTCCTAATGAGTTTTGATATACTGTAGGGTTCAATAAATGGAAGCAGTGGAATGCTATCCTGTCTACAGTATACATCTGGGTATTCCCAAGTATACTTGTATATTCTTGAACTATTGTGAATATGCTGCACACTACAAGAAACTCAGAGCCATACTACATGTACATTTATAAAAAGGCTTCCGAATCCATCAGAATCCCAGCAACTATATTAATCTAAACTCATCAGCTGAACATTCATTAATCTATTGTATATGAACAGTTGATTACTATCCTGCCCTAATCTACCTAGCAAGAAGCTAACTAAATGGAAATAGAACCCTTTTCCATTAAAATAAAAACTTTTCTACATTTTTAAATGCAAAAACTCACAGCAGGGCACAATTATCTTCAAAATAAATGCACTTTTCAGGTTCATTCAAATGCACTAGGCCATTATTACAAAACTCTCATATTCTACCTAGCAACAGCTTAACTAAAGGAAAATAAAAACATTTTCTATTTTTCTCCATTTGTGAAGTGCAATAACTCACTCAAGGGTATGGGGTTCTTCAGAATTAATGTACTCAGCTGTTGGCCTTATGCCTTCCAATTCCTCTCAGGTGTACATTAATTCTCCAGAAATGCATGCCCTGTTGTGAGTTATTGCTTACATATCTATCTGTCTGTCTGTCTACCAACCTACCTTACAAAAGTAATGGATGGAAAGTCTAATTAAAATGTCTGGAATGAACAGATAAGAAAATGATTCCATGACAGATTTTAACATCTGAACATTTCAGAAAGACACTTTCATTAAGTGCAAACAATAAGAATTGCAGTCTGTATAAACAGGCAATCTCTGGTAACCAAATAAAGTGTTATACTGTCTGAATTATGTTTGCAGCATTGTATGTCCTTTCAGTATATTCATGCACCAAACCCATGAAAGACAAATTATATTTTTAAGTGTGAACAGAAAATAATCCATTTATTAAATTCCTCAACTCTTACTTTCCTTGCTGTATTAACCCTCTAGACCAGTAGCACCTCTGAGAAGTCTGCCAACCTCCTTGCCTCGCTGCATGTTCTCCCCATCTCCCTGAGCTCTCCTGCACCACACCTGCCTTACATCTTGCAAGGTTTTCATACCCAGATGCACTCTAACGTGAAGTTTCCCTCCCACTGACCCATGTACCGTGTTACTAGAGAATCTATTCTCTCGCCCATCATCCCTGGCATACATTCAACCCTCCTATAGTTTTTCCTTTCCTTCCCATCTCACCCCCTTCACTATTGAATCCCCCAAGATCACCACCCTTCCCCCTCCATCCTGTGTCATCTACCTAGAATTTAACATTTTTAATTGTCTGGCAGGTAGGTGGTGGTCAGAAGCATATCCAATATTTAACTTTCAACATGCAACTTAAAAAGAGATGCAATTTAATATACTAAGCAAAGTTACTGCCCTATCCTCCTTTTTAAATCTAGAAAGGTAGGGATATGGTAAGCTTTCTGAAGTCTGCCTGATAACACTAGTATCAAGCTACAGTACTGCTGGATTTTCCATTGCCTCATCATCATACTGAAGTTAGGCATTTTTCTGTAGCTGTAAGGATTGGTCATGGGGGGGTTGTGAAGGTTGCAGTGGTGGTAAAAACTTCTGTATTAGAGAGTCCAGAGGAGGGCAACCAAAATGATCTGGGGCTTGGGGGACAGGACCTATGGGGAGAGGCTCAAAGAGCTAAATATGTACACATTGGAAGAGAGAAGGGACCGGGGGGACATGATAGAGGTCTCCAGGTACATGAAGGGGGTAAATAGGGGAGGAGCAGTCAGGGTGCTCTGAAGGAAAGGAGGGGCAACTAGAGGGCATGGGTGGAAGCTGGAGAGGGGGAGATTCAGGGGAGAAAGAAAGAGGTGCTACTTCACTGAGAGGGTGGTGGAGCCATGGAATGTGCTGCCCAGGGGGCTGGCGGAGGCATAGACGGTGGAGGGGTTCAAGAGGGGGTGGGACAGGTACAGGGAAAGGGTTCTGAAAGCAAAGTCCTGTGCAGCAAGAATATCTGGGACTGGGAAGGGAGAAGCCAGAGAGGGTGAGGGGGGCAGCAAGGTCAACTCCCAGGATGGGGGCTGATCAAACGAGCAGACACGAAAGACCATTAGGCCTATTCTGCTGGCATTTTAGTATGTTAGTATATTTAGATCTTATTTACCCATCCTTTTAACAGTTGTCTCCATCTTGGCATTGCTTGCCAGGGCCATAAAAAAGACACTTGCCATGGTGGTTCTGCAGTGTCATGGGGTGGCTGAGCTATATATCTGGTGGTCTGGTCTGATGCTGATGGCTGTGGTTCCAACCCACCTCCAGCAGCATTCCTATTCAGTATTCCCATATTTAGAGAAGTAGATATGCAAATGTTACAAGATGTATACTTTCAGATGTGAGTAAAATATTTCCTTCTTTGCAATTTTAAATATCAATTTTAAAAGTATGATGACTGTGCCTGTAGAGGACCTTGTTAAATGTGTATGTCTGGTAATTGTACACAGGCATGGCACCCAAATATGCTTTCTTGCTGACTGCTCTGGTCTGCATGAAACTGTTTTTTTATTTGTTTTTGTGCCTAAGCGCTGTGTAGTTTATGTTGCTTTGACTGAGTTTGCCACCATGGAATGAGTCATGTTGTCCAAGTCAACTCCTGACAATGTATCCACAATGTTTTACATCAGTAAACATGGGGAAACCAGAGCCCAGAGCTTCAGGCTGCTGTGGAGAGACCTAGTAGCTGTTCATGTGGAGCTCAAGTAATCAGCTGATAGATACTCTTAGCCATTTGGGGAGGTGTTTTTATATGTGTTCTCTGCAGCCATTGGGGGATTTCCATGGTATGTATGGGATGAAGAATTTCACAAGGGTACCTTTTTCCTTCCTGGGAGAATAGGGGACTGTGGCTGTTTTGTGTCTTTTCTCTTCTCCAGGGTACCCTGTTTGAGGATGGCTTCCCTTAGCCTTAGGTGGTGGACCAACTGTACACATGTCCTTTCTTTCCCTTGATTCACAAAATACTACTCAAGGCTAGGAGGGATGAAGTGAGCCTGATCTTGATATCTCCAGACTGGTCCTGACAGTTGTTACCAGTATTTCCCTAATCTCAGCAGCAACCACCATGGTTGGCTTCACTTTAGTCAGACGTTTTGACCACTTCCAAGGGGATAGTCCTGCATTTTGATCTACAGACCCTGCACTTGACTGCATGGCTGCAGAGCAACTAGTATTCCACATTTTTAATTTTCCAAAGAGGTCATAGGAGTGCTGGAAGCCTCCATGAAGGTTCAGTTCTTCTGGCAATATCAGGGGCATTTTCTGTCACCATTATTATGCTAGATGATCCATGTTCTGTACTGCATGTGTTCCTTGACTCAGTTGAAACTTTGAACAATATCCATAAAGGTACTTCTGGTGGCCTATTTGGCTACAATGCTAAGGCTATCTTACAAAGCATCACTCAATAGATGTGGGGCTGGATTTTCAATGACTTGAAGCACTGCTTTTGTGCACTTGCACAACTTGTGACATGATTGTTAAACCACAGCAACCATGATCTAACTTTCTGTCGCAAGTGCCACGAGATGTGCTCCAAAAATGACGCATGTGTCGATATTGTGCTATAAAGTGAGGAAAATGTTGTAAATGTGTCAAAATGTTTGTAAATAGGATTACGTGATTGAGCACAGTTGCTTTGATGTAGGCTGGGTTTGAAATAGGGACTTTCACCTGCATCATGAGTTTAAAAAACAGTTTGTGATTCCAAATTTTTTTCAAAGGATTGAATGACCTGTATTCCCCAATATGTGAACCTTCACATTCATGGGAATTGACTCTGTTGCTACCCAAGCTCATGAAGACACACAGTCTAAGCCAATGGATATTTTTCATACTTCACATCTATCATGGAAGTTCCTGGTCTCCATCCCCTCAGACAGACATGTGAGTGAATTCCAGCTATTATTAGTGGGGTCTCCCTATTTAATCTTCCATAGGGAAAAAGTTGTCTTCACCCCAATGTAATTTTCCTGCCCAAGGTAAAGTACTACCAGAGCTCCAGCTGAACCAGTCCTTCATGCTACCCATTTGCCTTCTGAGGACAAAAGTCTTGGATAGATAATGTGCATTGTATGCACTTCGGACCAGATATTCAAAAGAGTTGAGCCATGCGCAATAGGGTTTCGCCTGCGCAAGTCCGAAATGCACCATTCTGCGATATTCAGCAGGAGGCAGTTGCGCCCCCCAAATCATGCTGAGCAACAGCGCAATGATAATGAAGGCATGCGTAACCAAAGGGGGAGGAACCATGCATAAACTGCACAGCCCGATATTCAGCCAGGCTATGCAGAGTTATGCAGGCACAACCCCTACCTGCGCCTGCACAACTTTACGCTGAAAAAAAAAAGGATCAAGTTGAGGGCCACCCATGGGTGAGCTGCCACATTGCAGGGCACAACACAGCAGCTGCCACCTGTGGGTGGCCTCCACTGATTCCGCGGCGCCACCCATGCCCGATCACGGGCTAGAGTCCCAGCAGCCCAATCGCGGGCATAACGTTAGGCTTCTCCATTAGCCCAATCGCGGGTATAACCAATGTCCCCCCCACCCCCGAGTACTACTGGGGGAGAATAACCCTATGACCGCAATTGGGCTACTTGGGGTGGGGGATGTTTGGTTATGCCCACAATCGGCTACTGGGGAGAATAACTCATGCCCGCCGATCAGGCTACTGGGGAGAATAACCTATGCCCGTGATCAGGCTACTGGGGGAGAATAACCTTATGCCCGCCGATCAGGCTACTGGGGAGAATAACCTTATGCCCGCGATCGGGCTACTGAGGGAGAGAATAACCCTATGACCGCAATCGGGCTACTCGGGGGTGGGAGACTGGTTATGCCACAATCGGGCTAATGGGGAAGTATAATGTTATGCCCGCAATCAGGCTGGGGGTGAAGTACTATTATGCCCACAATCAGGCTGCAGGGGGATCGAGGGAACCACTATTATGCCCGCGATCGGGCTGCAGGGAGCGTCGGTCCCTGACGGCTGCTGTCTGGCAGGGCGCCAGGTGCAAGTCGTTGGGGATCAGCGCACCTGCATGCTAATGGCATGCAAATGGGGCCATAATCAGATGCAAATGGCCCCCCCGTACCTTGCATAGATTATGGCCCCATTTGCATGTCACCCTTTTAATATCGCAGGTGCTGTGCATAGCACAATGGAACTTGCGCCACCGCATCTCAGTGCTCCACTCTGACCACTTGCAGTGGCGCAGTTCCACTGCACCATGCACAGTGGGTGTGGCCAGGGGACGATATTCAAAGAAGTTGCGCCATAGTGCAACTCTGTTGAATATAGCCCTGGCCACACCCCAGCGCAACTATTTTGAGTGGTGCAGGGGCTTGCACCACACAATGGCGCAGTTTGAATATCTGGGTCTTCATGTCCATGAGGCAATTTTTTTTTCTATTTTTTTTGTTTGCAAAGAGCTTACAGTAGCATTTCATGATGACAAGGGTCAGCTGTTTATAAGCTATGCTGAGGCCACTAAGGGCAGACTAGCATACAACAGACAAATAGGAGCTGAATCAAATTCTGCATTATCCTCTGCAATAAACTTGCTGGTATGGAGTTATTTGCTGGACTGCATGGTCACTCTACCAGACACAATGATATAATTTTACTGATGCCGTGAGCATTCCCATTTCAAAGGGCTGCAGTGCCCCATATCCTGTTTGATGTACAACCTTCATTTTCCACTACACAATGTTTTGTTGATCCACAGAGATGCTGCTTTTGGGACCTCGGTTCTGAATTCCTCCAGTTTCTTTTTGCATAACAGTCACGTGCCTAGGCCCTTTCTCCTGGAAGACTGCTTGGTGTCAACCACAATGTAAATGAGTGATCTGATTCAGGGATATTAAAAGGAGAGCTGGCACAAGGACCTGTAGGCATGTGTTTGGGTGGGACGAGGAGTTAGAATAGCATCCTTTCTGAGGAACTAATCATGCTCAGTAAAAGTGCCGCAGTTTGGAAGTAAACTAAATATCTGAAGTTGAACTGTGGCTACTGATAAATAACTGCTCTGCCTTGCATAATTTGAATGCATGAGTTGCCTGTAAAGACTTTGTGATGTGTTCTTCAAGTGTTTGTGTATTGATGTAGAAGAGGCTACTATTTTTCAAAATATTCAATCAGATTTTCTTTGCTCAAACTTTAACATTATTAGTAATGTTTTATTAATTTACTTAAACTTGTTATCCATGAAATATTTTACTTATATGAAGCTTATTTCTGGGCACAATGTAGAGGAAGGGGTTACGTAAGGGAGAAAAGAGGCAGTAAAATACAATATGCAAGGTGTTGAGCATGCAGAGACACACAGATGGACAAGGTGCGTAATGTACAGTGATACACTGATCACAATTTAGTAAAACAGAGTTATTTAAAATAACATTGCAGCCAGAGGACAAGAATGAGAGGGGCTAGGGGAGTAAGTGTTGGGGTGGGATGTAAGGGGTCAAGGATCAGTATGGAGTATTATTTATACTGCATGGTGCAGACACTTAAGGGAATAGACAGTTATGAGTTTGCTGGAGGGTGAAAAACAGAGAGAGAGAGAGGGAGGGCAGAAACAGAGAGGGTATAGGTCAGTTTTAATCACACTGCTGGGTAACCTGTTGTATACTTCCACTACCCTCCTTGTAAGAAGCACTTTCATATATCTGCTTTAGAAAAGTTTGTGCAATCATCTCATAGGTTATCTGTTGGTGGGAAAGATCCTCCTAATTCTCTCAGTTACAGTTGTACACATTCCAGTTTTTCAGTGCCATAATAAATTAAATAAGTAGTCATGTCACCCATCACTGGTCTCCTCCCCAGTGTGAGCAATTCAAGCTCTTGTAGTCACTCTTCACAATGGTAAGTGGTATATGTCTAACCCTGTAATACAACTTACCCTGCTAACCAAGGTCTCCATTTAGCATTTTTTTCCCTTAATTTTCTGTATTATCTTAATTTTGTCTTTTTATTTTGCAGAGTTTTGGTAAATGTAGAAGTGGAGTTGGCTCTCCGAGGAGGATTATCAAGCAGCACCATGTGATTCTGGGAAAACTCCCAGTTTTAGTGAGGTAGAACCCCCTATAGCTGTAATGTAGAAAGCATGGAGTGGGTTTTACTGTTATTTTTTTTTTGTAGCATTGCTGGAGGCTTTGATATTTAAAATATACATACATCTAGTTTAGGTCTAGAACTACAGTAGCTATAAGAATACTATTAAACATCCACTCCCCTGCTATGAGAACACAATAGTAATAATCCTAATATCCTCACTTCAGCTATAGCAGGCTCTACTCTATATCATTAAAACTGAATGTTTTCCCACAGTTTCCTGAAGCCATTTGATAAGGAACATTGAGGAGCAACCTCTACTTCGTGATTGCTTAAACTCTGCAAAATAAAAAGGCAAAATGAAGAAAATATATGAAATTAAGAAAATAGGCTGTATGGAGACCTTGGCTGGCAGGGTAAGGTGCTGTATATTAGAGGGATAGCCCTGTACCACTTATTCTTGCTTGTCACCTTTCACAGGTGTCAGTGGCTCAGTAGGTAGCACACTCGCCTCTGAGGCCGGGAGATCAGAGAGCTGTGGGTTCAGTTCCCACATCTGGCACTTGGGTTAATATCCCAGTACTGACACTTTAGTGCAGCATGAGAGGGGTGCTGCACTTCTGAGGTGCCATCTTTCGGATGAGACGTTAAACCGAGGTCCCATCTGCCTGGATTGGTGGTAGTTCAGGTGGTTGTTAAAGATCCCATGGCACTTATTGAAAAGAATAGGGGAGATTTTTATTAAATGAAACATAGTCAATAACACTAAATAGATTTATGCATTTTAAACAAGATACAGCCAAAATATTAGAAAAACAGCTACTTAAACTTTATCACTCTGTGAAAACCTTTCCACCACCATGTTACTGCTGTTGTAGTGAACATTTGAACATCTTTTAAATATATTTTTGTTAATTCTTGAGAAACAGTCTGACTATAACCTTCAAGGGATATTCTTTTCTGGTAAATTACCCATTGACAAGTGCCTGCCATAAGTAAAATCTAAGGCAACTGAAAAAGAGAGATAATGTGTCTTGGTGAAAGTGGGCTAATCCCAAAGGATAAATTCCTAAGACTAAAACATCTTAAGTGAGGTAGTGTAACCAAGATAAGTTCCATTTTGTACCTAAAAAAACCCACAATGATTTTGCATAAGAACAATTAAGCAAAAAATGTTCCATTGTTTCTTCCAGGTTGATACATCCAGGATATGGACAGTTCCTTTCTAACTGTGCTTTATATTTTGCGTTGCCCCTTATATTTAACCTCCCATACATAAATAACCACTGCGTTTCCCACATATAGGGGGGGCAGGGTCTTTTATTATTCAATTGTGTTAATACAAAATAATTTTGTTTGTAGGGCAGTTTTTAAAGCTAGGTTCGGTAGGGTAAAATGTGGAAATAATAGTTTCATATAAAGTGTGTACCGTAGTGGTTTGCACCAGTGTCTTTGTAATTTGCCATTTATATAATTTTGAAACAACAACTCAAAAATATGAAGGAACATGAACATGACTGGATAATTTCGGGGGCCATATTATGCCAAATATGAAAATATCTGTTTAAAGCTTTGTAAACCCATGCTTGACCTTCTCCTTGTTTAGATCTTAGGCCAAATTTAATAGTTAGAGAAAAAAATAAAGTGTGAAAAAACACAACAGGGTCAATCATACCCAGTCCTCCTTTCTTTTTTGTCAGATACAGTATGTATAAAAACGCTTAATAGGGTTCAATCTATTCCCCCATAACATCTGGAAAAAGGAATTGTAGATCCTGGTTTCAAACTGTTGAGGCAAAGGAAAAATCATTGCTATATATTGCAAGTGAGGAACAATGTATTGTTTTAAAATCAATATCCTTTTTTGTTTAGATAGTTTCCACTGTTTCCATCTAGAAATTTTACCTTCAATTTTTTTCAATACCAGATCCCAATTTTCATTTGGTAAATTCTGTGGCCCAGAAAAGAACCCCTAATATTAAAAGTGGAGTAGATGAAATAAATACGTCCCTAAAATAAAAATCTTTCTGAATACCAGACCCAACCATTAAACCTTTTGTTCTGGAAATGTTCAATTTTACATTAGAGATGGATGCGTATCTTTCAAATTCTGCCAAAAATGATGTTAATTGTTCCGATGCTGTTAAAAACATACAGACATCATCAGCATAGGCCTGTAAAAGTAATTGTTTCCCTATGTCTGTATTATGAATTCCTGGCCATTTTGGTACTTCTGTAATAGAACGCGGGAAGGGATCTAATGAAAAAATATGTAATAAAAGGCTTAGGGGGCATCCTTATTTGACCCCTGTTTGTAAAAAAATAAACCTTTACTGTCATACCTTTTATTATTGGATAAACCTTAGCAGATTTATATAGAAGTTGAACTAAGTTCAATAAGGGGGCTGGAACCCCATATTTAAGTAACACCTGAAATAAATATGGCAGATGGACCCAGTCAAATGCTTTTTCTAAATCTGCTTTAATTATATAACCTATTGATCCTTGAAGTGTTGGATATTCTGGCACATCTCTTATAATCATTAGTGCTGTCTAGATTTTCCTATCTGTTAGACCACAGACTTGGTAGGGAGAAATGACTGTTAAAGCATAAGCTTTAAGCCTATTATTTATCAAGATCGTAAGGATCTTGTAATCCGAATTCAAAAGTGTAATAGGCATCCAATTTTTTTATATCTTGTCTATCACCTGATTTAAATAAATATATCATAAGTCCTTCAGTAAAAGCTGGGGACATTATCTGAGATTCCATGAAAAATGTAAAAACCAATTGAAGACAAGTTATTAATAATGTAGAATAAGTATTGTAAAACTTATTAGGAAGCCCATCTGGGCCAGGTGATGTGTTAATTTTAAGCTGCTGTACTGCAGATTTTATTTCTAGTTCTGTAATGGGGTGCTGTAAAGACAGGGTATCCAAAGGAAAGGATGGCACCATCACCGAGACTAGATATGTTTTTATGTGAGAAGGAGAAATAAAGGCCCGTGGGGATAAAGAACAAAAATCTTGTTTCATCAAGGCTTCAATATCAACTTCGGTAGTTAGAATATTACCTGCTTCATCCTTTAATGAGTCTATTTGCATGGACTCTTTAATATGTTTACATGCTTCAAAAGGATCTCCCAAGGGTGATTTTTTTGTATGATTGGCTAACATTGCCTGTATGGTATTTGCTCTGTTATATTGGTATTTCTGCATCTCTTTTTTAATGTTATTAATCTGAGATGTATAATCTATCCAAGATGTATTCGATAATGTATAAAGTTTCCTTAATTGATTTCTAAGCGTAAGTTACTTATGAAAATTATTCCTCCTGTTATTTTTCCCCAATTTTTTAAGCCAGGCACTAATATCCATTTTGGTGTCCAGCCACCAATCCCCTAAATCAGTATATAAAAAAGCTACAGAAATCCCTGCCATAAGTATTGACTGTATTGTATTAACTACCATTTATTGAGACAGGATGGAAGTATCTAGTTTCCATCTGTGAGTTTGTCTAGGTATTGCCAAGGTGGATACTAGAGAAAAAGTTAAAAACAAATGATCAGAAAATTCTGAGGGATGAGCAGTGAATTTTCCGGCAGGAGCATTTGAGGATATAAATTAATAATCTATTGTAGATTGATATTTACCCCTTTTATATGTAAAATCAGGTTCCTTATTTTTGAAATTTGGAACAATTAAGTAAACCTGCCACTTTAACAATTTTCTGAAGAGAATTAGAATCATAGTAAATCTTTTTTGAATCACTAGTTTGATGCTTTGGGAGACTGCAATTGAAGTCCCCAACCCAAAAGCTTTTTTTGAGGAAACTAAATAAGGTTGTACTGCCTGCATGCATGTCACCCTTTCAGCTTTAGACTGACAATTATAAATATTGATAAATCTACAGGCCTCAGTTCCCAAAATGACCATCCAGAATTAATAATCTTCCCAGAATGAGGTCTATCAGATTATATAAAGTAAAAGTATAAGAATTAAATAGAATTCCTATCCCATCTGCACTGTCAGGTCCGAAAGACCAAAGGAAGGACTTCAAGGCCAATCCCTTTTGAAAGAAGCTATCTGATCAAACGTATACATCCAGGTTTCCTGTAAAAAACAGACTTGGATTTTTTCATCATGAATATATTGAAAAATTGCTTGCCTTTTATCAGTTTTTAATAGATTATGAGCATTTAGAGAACCCCAGGTCATTGTAGGAGAACCCATATAAATATGCCTTTATTTTTTCCTTCTTTTTTCCTTTTTCTTTATATTCCTCCACAATCACCATTGAAGGGTCTTGTGGGGATTTTTATGAATCTGTATCTCCTACCTCCATTTCTGAGTCTCCCCAAAAAATTGCCGCATAGGAATTATGAGACTCAAAGTTAACGTCTTGTGAGGAAACAGAAACGGGATTGTGGGGGAGGGTTCACTTTAGAAATTCTTGTAGATTGTCTGTGAGTCTGAGGAGAGGAAGAAAGGGGAACTGTCACTCCTTTATCCTTTATTTCTGATTCTTTGTAACAGACAGGAATCAGCAAGGAAGGAATGGGTCCCACAGTTGTGTCCCCTTCCAGTTTTGGTTTCACCACCAACATTTCTTCCTTCAAAGGAGGAGAGGAAGGGACATTACCTTTAGGGGTCTGGGAGGGTTGTGGACATTTATCCTCTGATTTTGGAGGGGGGCAGCAGCTTTCTGTACCTATTGAATTAGTAAGTCAGAGCTAATACAGGAGGCCTTATTTTTTGCTGCCCAAGGACATTCCTGAAAAATGTGCCCAAATTCTTCATATAAATCTCAGTGTGTGTGATTAGCGCATTGCATTGTAACATGCCCAGTTTCTCCACAATTGTCACAGCGAGATCTGTCACAAACACTAGATAAATGAGTTCTTGAACCACATTTATAACAGGCCCTTGGTTAACCCCCGTAAAAAGAAACCCCCCGTCACAACCCAACAAGAAGGAATTTGGGATATGCTCTATACCAGAATCTGTTTGTCTTAACTTCACTTTATATTTCCATCCCCCAGTCCAAAATAGTTCAGTGTCCAGAATGGGTTCAGGAGAGCTTAAAACATCAAATTTTTGTGATAACCAGTAAGTTATATCCTCTACATGGACCCCGTCATTCCTAAACATAACTGTGACATTCTTAATCAAAGGTTTGGCACGAGGAATCACCAAAAAAGGGGTCCATGTAAGGGAAAACTTCACTTGTCCGTATTTTTCTCAGAAAAGATCCAGTAAATATGTACAGTGGAAGCTAACATCAAAATTATCCTCTCTGGAGATGTTAATAAATGCGAAGACTTCTTTGGGTGAAAAGTGTAGCGAGTCTTTTAGTAATAACTTCCCCACAGGATATCTATCCGGTCTGTCTGCTAGGCCCCCAATATACTGAATACGCACAGCGTTTCTTCAGGGAGCAGGTTCTTTCTTAGCTTTGGAAAACAGTCCAGACATTAGGGGTTTTTGTTCAGTTCCTGAAGAATGCTCCAGTGAAGGGTGTGAAATGTTTGAAAATTCAGGTTCTGTGGTTGAAATGGAAGGAACCAGTTTAGAGCCCATAACAGAGCTTGATACATCCTGTAAAACTGGTGCCCCGGCATTTTTTAAATCCCTATCGGTTGATTTTAAGTTCTTTTTAATAACCACCCCCTGTTTTCCTTCTGGTTTCCAAGTCGGGTTTGATTGAGAAAGTGAGAATGAAGAGTCCCAGGAGGGATCAGGTAACCAAATGCCCTTGGGTGATTGCATCCATCCTGATCCCAAAAGAGCATTTTTTGGTGTCCATATCTCTTTTAGGGTAGCTTCTTCTAACAATTTTGGAGCTGTAGTCTCTGTTGAAATGTGAGCTGAATGACATGGTACTGTTGCTTTAAGAGAGGCCGGCGCTGCTGGTTGTAGCAAGCCTCGGTTTGTTGTTTGTTATTAAATGAAAAAGTTGTTGCTCCCGCTTATGACAAGGGAGATTTTTGATATATTGTAGCCTCAAGTGCTGAATCTGCTACAACAATAGAGTCGGGAGCTTTAAAAACAAATCCCAATGTTTTCGAGAGCTGGGGTTGCAACTGAGTCGGAGCTTTGTTAAGGATAGAAACAGCTACTGGTTTGTTTGCTGAGGGATTACTAGGTAAATGTGAAACTTCCCCATTTAAAACTTTTCCATGACCCTCCAAAATAATAGCATGCTTTCGGCACTCGCTCATTGTAGCGACCATACTGCCAGCCTTTTCCGGCACATTATTTGTTTTAGAGGTAGTTATGTTTGCAAATGAAATTGACAGTGACTCACCGAGCTCTGGCGGGGCCTCTGATGCTAGTACGTCATTCTGCAATTTGACAACTGAATCAGGGTGTTTGTCAGGGGGTGTTTCTGAAGTTGTTTCCATGTCGTGCTGCTTCAAGGAATCCATTAATAAAGGCAATGGTTTACTCAAGGAAGTAATCGAAATTGTAGAGTCAGTCAGTGTTTCAATTTCTGCTGTGTTAGGCAAAGTTAGATCCTCAGTAGAGAAAAAAAGCTCAGGAACATCTTTTTTCAAATCCAGATTCACTGATAACGATGATAAAGCCTCAGAATCAGCAAAAGTGGGAACGTTTGTAGGCCTTGAAACCAGGCCTCCTCCTTGCAGCACATCCTGCTCCCCTGCCACATCAGCACTTCCTCCTCCTCCTGTGTCTGACTGCAAACTGAACCCCTCCATCCTGTCCACAGGAAGTGACAGCACCCCTGCAGGCAGAGTAGGGGAATTTCCCCAGTGTCCTGGCCAAATTTCCCTCATTCACTAAAAATACCACCAACAGCTTAATCTGGTTCAAGGTCAGTTGGCATTCATCTGTATCCCCCTTCCCCGGGTCATGCCTGAAAATAGGCAGGATTTGTCTAGTGCACTTACCCGGTCAACAACAACTAAATAAATAAAAAAGCAGCAGTGCAATATATGGGGTGTTGATCTGCCACATTCACTGTAATCATTTAAAAGTCAGTTTTTTATATATTTTTTGGAGTATGCTTAATTTAATATTTAAATGACGTTTCTTTATGCACTGTAAAGATCAGGCTTCTAATAGCATGTACAAATGGGCTGGATGTCATGGTATGAAAGGTTGGCATAATTTTTACAACACATGACAGCAGCCATTTGCAGTAAATGCTAACTTTAACATTTTACAGTACAAGAACATTTCCCAAAATAGTACCTTGCAACTGATTGCAATGAATTGAGCAGGACTGCATTTGCAACCTGATCCCAATAGGCCTCATACATTGCACAGCTATTACAGTTTTTCCATTTCGGATATCATCTTGGTTGCTTTCCATTCTACTTCCCTAATATCTTCCTCATTAGCAGAATGCCACAAAACTGACTGCTGTATTCTGCATGTGGACTAATTAGTGCCCTGCACTTGGTAATGTAATGTAATACTCCCTGAAGTACTGTATTTGTAAAACATACCTTTATATACCCAAGTATTGTGTGGTAGTTTTTTTTTAGTAGTCTGTTGGTTCTGTGCATCTTGACAGCTTTCAGAAACGTATGTCTAGATCCTTTTCATGACTTGCAGATTTTGACATTTCTCTATTTTGAAAGTCTGCTGTTTTAACACTCTTGGTGTTCAAGTGTATATTACTACACATTTCATTGCATGGTATGTTGTTAGAGTCTATTCAATATTTTTTTTTCTGGCAAACATAAGTTCTGAGTGGTCAGAAAGTTCTATATATATGCAAATATTAACATTACAAATATATATTATATTGTGACATAAAATGTGCAAAAGTCCCAAAATGTCCCTCAGTAATAAAAAAAAATGCACCCAACAGAATATAATTAAGAAGGCATATTATTTTGAAAATGATTCTGGTATTAAAATAGTAGTGTCTACATAATTTGACATTTGTTATGTTAATTAAAGGGTCAGTACAGTACCATCTGTGATTGGTTATATTCCATTAAGATATTGCATATGTGTGACAGTGACTTTCTTAGAGCTAGTAGCCCTCTGTTTCATTTCTGCATATTTTATAGCAGACCTTTAGTGATGCCTCTGCAACATTTGGCATGCTAGCCTAATGTGGTCTTTTATGTGACATCCTGCTGGTTTGTAGTTTGCATCAGATAATGAGCTGAAACTTGAGAAATGTGTAAAGGGATGTTGCCTACTCCCTGGAGGTGTGGAAATGCCTTTCTTTTGCATAGATGGGAATTGCATCACTGTTTCCTGCTGAATTCATGTGTGGCTTCCAAATGGATTTTGAGGGCATAATTGACAAAAACTGGATTTCTGTCATCACCAAGCAGGCTAGCATGATTAGTGTGTTCCATATGCTTCTTTGGGAGGACAAATTTACCCACAGGTCAGCAGTGCAAGCATTTTATTACACGGTATCATTTGGAAGCAGAGTGACTCCAACTTGCTTGGGAGGAAGTTTGACTTAGTGGTTAGAGCGATGAGCTAGGAACTGAGAGACACAGGTTTGAATGCTACATCTGCCATAGATTCATGATGTGACCTTATGTAAGTCACTTAACCTTCCTGTGCGTATCATCTCTGTAATGTACTGTATCCATGCCTGTACTATTTGAACCCTCATGTATGCCTAAAATGGTAGCAATATTGCCTTCCGTCCCTCTCCTAGATTGTAAACTACTTTGGTATATAATTTGCATCAAAGTTGCTACACTATAGAAAACCAGATTCCATTCCTTTCATTACTTTGAGGTTGACCACAGTTTGGGGTGGACTGCAGACTGTAGCTAACCATAGCATCATTTGGAGGTGGTGTTATGGGTTAGGTAAAGCTGCACTGTGCTGAAAGATTTCACTAATATCTACAATGTGCAGCAAATTTATCAGTGAAGATAAACCAGCAGACCACTGCAATATTAACAAGAGTTGGCAAAGGCAACAGTGCAGCATTTTGCATTTGCTCATTACAGACAGAGAGATTCCCTCCACCCATTCAATGTCCTTGCAGAGGTGCAGTTTCCAGAACTGGACACAATACTCCAGGTTAGGTCTCACCAGAGAGCAATACAGTGGTGGCACCACCTCCCTCCCTCCCTCCTGCTAGAAATCTTTCCCCCCAGTGCACCCCAGCATCCTGCTAGCCTTTCCCACTGCTTTGTCACACTGCCCAGCTACCTTGAGGTCATCAGATATGATGACCCCAGTTCTCTTTCTTGCTTGGTGACAGTAAGCTCTACTCCCCCCATAGTATACACAGCCATTGGGTTCCACAGCCCTAAGTGTATAACCTTGCATTTTTTGGCATAAACCCAGATACCACCACCTAGTCCATTCCTCTTGTTTCCTTAGATCCCTTTGCATTCTCTCCACCCCTCCCTAATGTCAACCCTGTTGTAGATTTTGGTATCATCTGCAAAAAGACACACCTTACTCTCAAGCTGCTCTGCATTGTCACTTATGAAGCCACTGAAAAGAATTGGTCTCAACACCAAACCATGTGGCAACTGACTAGTCACTGTCCTATCACCTGAGTGACTACTGTTTACCATCACCTCTTTCCTCCATTGCCTTAATTAGTTTGATACCTAGTTTGTCACTTTCTCCCCCACATCCAGTCTGCCTCATTTCTTAAATAACCACTTGTGCGGCACATTGTTGAAAGTCTTACTGAAGTCCAGATAGGCTACACCCACTGCTCTCCCTTGATTCACTTCCCTGGTAACCCAGTCAGAGAAACCTACAAGATTAGTTTGACATGACCTCCTCACTGTGAAACCATGCTGCCAGTGCTCCTGCAGCCCTTTTGCAGCCAGGTGCTCCATGAGCCTCTCCTTCAGTAGTATCTCCATTAAGTTCCCGATTACTGATGTGAGACTGACTGACCTGTAGTTGCTAGAATCCTCCCTACTGCCACATTTGTGCAGAGGGAGCACATCAGCACTCTTCTAGTCCTCTGAAACTTCCCCCATCTCCACTGAGGTGTTAAAAATTGTTGCCAAAGCGGTGGGCATGCACAGAAAATGCTGTAAATAACCTTTTTATTGGTGCAAGGATTTTTTTCCACATCTGGACTTAGTCCTAGGCCATGCCAGGCCCTTGTAAATTGGGTCCCTGATGTTCATGTTTATAGATCATAGATCAGCTTTTGATATTATGGATCACTATGTGCTTTTGGTGTCCCTGCAAAATTTATGGTACATCTGGTAATACTTTACAGTGGTTCATCTCAGATGCAGAGGGATGCTTTCATAGTGTGTGTGTATGTGTGTGTGTGTGTGTTACGTATTTTTGCCATTTCTTTCAGGCTGATCTCCTTTGTGGAGTCCCTAGGGCTTCATACAAACATTTGTTTTCAATCTGCAGTATACATACTGTCCCTGGGAGGAGTTATTAGGAAATGCTGGCTGGTTTATTAACCTTATGCAGATGATGCCCCCTCTACTTCTCGATTTTTTTAGTATATATGTTTTGATGTTTGAAGTTTTGTTTTGATTGCATTAACCCATTGCATTATCCTACATTTCCGGGTCATACCTGGGAATGAGATTTTGCTTGACTCACCTTTCCCGACCACCACTTTCCAAATAAATAAAATTCTTAATTCCTACTGACTGCTAGTATCCCAGCTCTACAGTCAATGACTAGCTGTTAAGATTTCAACCTAGGTGCAGAGTGGTGAGCTATTGTTCAAGACTGATAGAAATTAAGTACTGCTGGTTGGTTGACATAAGCTTTCACAGGGTTTTGGAGGTTATTTGTGCCTGTCCACACTCATTTGGGAGCCACTGCACACCATTAATGCTGTATAAAGAGAATTATTTTTACCATATCCTGACATCTGAAAAACTGGTGCCATCTTTAGATAATGTAGCTGAATTGCACCCAAATAATTCTGTATGTGGACCTTGCAACTGCATGTCCTGCCTCTGTCACATCAATTGGTTTATAATAATGCACTCTTATTTTGGCCTATTTCAGGAGCTTGCCCACAAGCTGCATCTGGTTCGGGATTCTGCAGAAGTTTGTACTGACTGTTAAAGGCCCTAATGTACATTTGTCATTGGTATGGTGGAGTGTGCAGTGGCTGTCAGGTGTCAGGCATGTTACAGGGTTCTCTTGGCAAGGCAAATTTTATTTTTCCAGGCACCCAATCCTGGAGGCTCTGGGCACTGTACAATAAAAACACACTAGCAATATAAATAAATAAATATTGAATAAAATAACAATAATAATGACAGCATAAAATAAATATGATCTGTGACAACACAGAACCCTATCAAAAATGGATAATCAAAAGAAAAAGAAAAAAGGGTGGCTCCCAAGGAGGACTAATATAGATATGGTCTGGGAAGGTCTGATTAAACAAGAGGGCCTTGAGGTGGGCCTTAAAAAACTCAACTGAAGGGGCCTCCTGAACAGATGGGGGGAGCGAGTTCCACAGGATGGGGCCGGTGACACTAAATGCTCTGTCACCGGCAGTTTTAAGCCTCATCCTGGGAATCACCAGGAGGCCCCTACAGGAGGACTAGAGACAGCGGACTGAGACAGCGGGTGTGAGAAGGTCCAACAGATAGCCAAGGCCCAACCCATATAGGGCCTTGAAGGTGAGCAAGCCCACTTTAAAGAGGATCCTCCACCTCACTGGCAGCCCATGCAGTTCACACAGCACCGAGGTGATGTGGCAGAATTTTGACTGCCCAATCAAGAGCCTGGTGACTGAATTCTGCACTATCTGCAGCCAGTGGAGGTTACCCCCTGAGACCCTGAGGTACAGCGCATTACAATTATCAAGTCTGGATGCCACAAAGGTGTGCACTAAGGTGGGGAGGTCCATGGACAGAGCTAGGGGCTTAACCTTATTGATATTCCTGAGATGGTAAAAGCTGGACCGGACAACAGAAGACACCTGAGATTCAAATGCCAGTCCACGTCAAAGGTCATGCCAAGATTTTGCACCCTAGGGGATGCCTTCAATGGCACAGATCCCAGAAACAAACCGGTTTGGGTGCCACAAGCCATCTTGTTCCATCCTCTGTTCGACTTCACCACCAGTACCTCCATTTTATCGGGGTTCAGTCGTAACCAACTGGAGGCCATCCAATCATTGATCTCTGCAAGGCAGTTATTTAGAAACATAGAAGCATAGACTTTGATGGCATATAAGGACCACTTGGCCCACCTAGTCTGCCCATATCCCTACCTACAGGATAAGCTACAGATCCTAGTTAACCAACAGACTGTTTCTTCCTACCCCCCCACAAGAATTGCCTTATGTCTGTCCCATGCATGCTTGAATTCTCCCGCAGTTTTAGACCCCACAACCTCCTCAGGAAGGCTATTCCATGTGTCCATCATCCTCTCTGTGACATTGTCCCTGAGTCATCCCCCCTCTATCTTCAAATTGTGTCCGCTTGTTCTTGAACATCTCTTTTTCTGAAAGATGCTACCCTCTTGGACTTTGTTGACTCCACTGAGGTACTTAAAAGTTTCTATCATGTCCCCCCTCTCCCTTCTTTCCTCAAGGGTATACATATTAAGCTCCTTTAGTCTCTCCTCATATGGCTTCTCTTGCAGACCCTGCACCATTTTAGTTGCCCTCCTATGGACTGCCTCCGTCCTGTCTATGTTCTTGCGGAGATGGGGTCTCCAGAACTGGACGCAGTACTCCAGATAGGGTCTCACCAACTGTCTGTACAGAGGGATAACAACTTCCTGTTTTCTGCTGGTGATACCTCTCCCTATACATCCCAGTATCCCCCAACCCACCCTACTGACTTCTCACATTGCTTGCTAACCTTAAGGTCACCAGATTTGATTACCCCCCACGTCCCTTTCCATTTTTGTTGTTACTACCTCCCCCCACACTGTGTAATCTTCTGCTGGGTTTTTGTTTCCCAGGTGCATTATTTTGCACCTGGGAAACAATAGTACTTCCACTGCACTGGATGTCCTGGGGCAAAGGAAAAAATACAGCTGAGTATCATCAGCATAGCAATGAAAACCCAGGCCATATTTTCTAATGAGCTCACCCAAGGGCAGCATGTACATGGCAAACAATATTGGTGACAAGACTGAACCCTGAGATACTCCACATGACAGGAGACTAGGGAGGGAGGAGGAGAAATTCCCCATCACTACCCATTGCCTCCTATTTGTGAGGTAGGACTCAAACCCGCAGATGACAGAGACAGTGAGTCCACAGAATTCCCTCAGCTGGTCAAGCAACACACAATGGTCTACCATGTCAAAGACTGAAGAGAAATTGAGGAGGATGAGAATTGTCCCCTTCCCCCAATCTCTAACCCTGAGGAGGTTATTGTGCACCCAAACTAGTGCATTTCCATACTATGCCTTGCACGAACTCCAGACTGGAATGGCTCCTAGAGATCGAAGGCCATCAGGTGTTCCTCAAGTTGTTGTACCACAACCTTCTCAACAACCTTCCCTAAGAATGGGAGACTGGAGATTGGATGGTAATTTGCCTTGACGTCAGGGTCTAGAGATGACTTTTGTCAGGAGGGGATGTACCAGTGCCTTCTTCAAGGCATCTGGAAAAATACTCTCTGACAGAACACCGGACAATCAAGGTGAACACTGGGCCAACAGTGCCGATACATCTCATCAAGAAACAAGTCGGTACTGGGTCCAGTTCACAATATGTGTGCTTTAATTTGGAAATGACCCCAGTGACCTCTAACACCTCCACTGGTTTAAACTCCCCTCAACTAAGTGAAGCGCTCAGCAGGTGACCTGGACGATCACTGTAGGCCTCATTGAGGCTCATTGGTGGAACACCCTGCCAGACGGATACTCTGTGAAGAATCGAGCAAACTCTTCACAAAGAGTGTCAGAAAAAGTCTTTTCCAGCTGAAGACAGGCTGGGTTTAGGAGCCTGTCCCCAATCCGAAAAAGTGTAGTTGGTCGATTCTCCCCAGCAGTAACTCTCTAGACAGGAACTCTGCCTTCTTATGAGTGATTGTCCCCTGAAACTCACTATAATGTGAGTGCAGGGCCAGCAGTCTGTATGCCTCCAGGCCAGACCTCTGCCTGCAGCTCTCCAACCTTTGACCTGCAATCTTCATCACCTTGAGCTACCAATCAAACCAGGGGTATCTCTAGCAAGAAGATTTGGGTCAACCATGGGCTGTTGTAAGGGAGTCGAGTGCAGCTGACATCACCCTGTTATAAGTGGTGACAGCCTCACCCGGACCTCCTATGCATACACTACCCACACAAGATAGATCAGGCACTGCCAGAAATCCCTCCGGGATCAAACCTCTCAAAGGGAGTTAGCTGACCATCTCTGCAGGGGGAGGGCTCTCAGGGGGGCCCCAAACAAGAACCAACCATGTAATCAGACCAAGACCCGGTCAGTCCTGAGGTTACTAACTTCAAGCCCCAGTGTGAAAACCAGGTCCAACATGTGGCCACCTTGGTGGGTCATGGAAAAAACTTCTTGCAACAGGCCCAGAGATGGTAGATTATAGTGTATAAGGCCACAATTGGATTGTGCTGCTTTTGAAGTGCATCAGGAACATTTTGTCACACTTTGCTTCTCTTCATCCTCTGAGAACAATTACTGAGGGGCAGCTGGAAGGCAGCCATTATGTCCTTTGCACAATGTATGCAGGGCTGAAGTAATGGGGGGAAAAGTGGGAAAGTTGTCCAGGGCCCCAAGCTTAGGAGGGGCCCACCTGAGGAACTAACATTACCCCTGGTATTAGCTGGTTTGGGAAATGGGGCCCATTTCAAGTGACTTGTCCAGGGCCCCAAAATTCATAGCTGCAGCCCTGAATGTAGGTGCTGTTGTAGTTTTTACAGCTCTGTTCATATTTTCTAAATTGGTAAATCTGTAGATTGTAAATCTTTATGGTTGCTCCCCTACTGTTTATCACACATTGCACCTTGTTTTTGGCATGTTATTGTTACTGTATTCTCCCCTTGTAACCCCTTCTCTGAGCCACACTTGGAAATAAGTTTCTGCTCAGTGCATCAATCCGAAGTCAACACATTTTGCAGAAATAAATAAATAAAAAATGTGACCATGCATTTCATATAGTGTAGCCATGTTTCAGTTATGGAGTAGACTTCCAGTATCATTTAGAATGCATTCTCCTGCAGTGCTTTTAAATGACTTTCAATGACTCATGTAATAAAGCCTTTTGGTGAAACAGTTATGTATTATGTGTATTATCTGCATAAAAATACACACTGAACAATTATACCTGTATAAAACACAAGACACTGTAGACTTGTTCTATACAGCTTGCTTGTAACAGCCATATTAATGAAATTTATTAACTACAAGTTGTGTGAACTTTGCTGTATACATTATGGCATGTGCCTAACAGACACAAATGTTCCCTGCAATGACTTCCAAGCTCTGTCTATAAGTCCACAGGTAACATTTCATTTTTAAAACAACACATTTCATTTGTAAAATATAATCTGAAACAAAATATGACTTTAGTTGAATCAGGCTGTTACTTTTTATTTTTATTTGTAAAATAGAGCCGTTAAGCACTTGCAGCTTCAGTATTCCACCAAAGTCCACCCGTTCAGCACCTTTAAAACAAAACAAAATGTATTATAATAAACAAACCACGCTTGACTGTACCATTGCAGCAGCTGACATTGTCAGATGTTTCTTGAAATTTCAGTGATTTTGCTAGAGAAATTCCTGGCCTGCCTGCAATACCACACTAGGGCCACCAGACAGAATATCTTTAAAAATGTCATGAAATATCTGGAAATATCTGACCATGTCAGTTGCTGCAATTGTACACAAAATAAGGGTGAAAAACTATATTGGGGTTCTGGTAACAAATACGAATCCCCTGCTCTTCAGCCTCATGGTTTATAAGTGTCACTATAACCCCTAAATAGTTGTACATCATTATTATGTACATTTGGACGTAGTTTATACATTCGTGTATGTACATATTATTTATGTAAGGAATACCATGATAGGGAGCATGGTGATTCTGTAATACCCACACACCCAGGTGGATTATAAGTCAAGATGCACAGCCAGTAGCCTTCAAACAATTGAAAATGGCCTTTTTTTTACAGCATACCACATATTCTGTAAGAATTGAGCCCCACCCCCACACCAAATTCAATTTAAAATGTGCACCTTTATTCGTAATATTATCTGGCCACAATAATCAAACAATGTGTGAAGAGTTCCCTACTCCTTCAGTAAAGTGGTCCACATCAGTTCATTTTCCTGGTGTTGTTCAGGGAGGTGAAATCTCTTCCTATGCATAATATCTTGATCTGGATTAATTTTATCCATTTCCCAACTGGATCTATGTATTCTCCTTAATTCATATCTTACTGTGTTTAATGTGAACATTCTGCTGCTGTCTTATGCTCCAAGGTGCCCTGCTGTACATCTTGGAATTTGTTATTCCACTTATAGGCATACAAACTCAAACATGTTATCAAGGATTGTAAATGTATTTGCTGTGTGTATACTTCTGTCACAATAGGTTCCCTTAAGTACTCATTATAAATAATACAAATTAAATTAAGTTAATTAGGCTGTTTCAAATTCAAATCAAATCCATAACCTTTGGTGCTAAATGAGATTTTAAGTCACTGGTTATGTTAAAAACTTCTTTGTGGTCTACAAGTGTGTTGAGACATTGTAACTTAGTTTCAGTGGCATTGTTTTTAGGGTGGTAGTAGACATATTACCCTGTTATAATATCACATGGATTGCTAGTAAACAGATAACTGACACTATATTGAAAGTCTCTTTGATGGTTTATGCTACTGAACCTGTAGGTTTCTGTGACCTCTGTTGTACCTTTTAGTTGGCAGGGATGTGGTACAATGTCAGAAGATTGCTTTCTCCTTACATAAACACGGTTTTACTTTAAAGGAGAGGGAAACAACATGTTTTTCTCTAGCACCTTTAAACTTTACCTCCCATACGTTTTGAGAGTGAGAGGAGGCTGGTTTGAATGATAGAAGTGTTTACTGTAACCATTCTGTTTAACTTTGGTTTTGTGATGTTTAAAAAGTGCCCCCAAAATATAAACACACGTTAAAAAGCCCTGCTACCTGCCTCTGCCTAGCCAACAACAAAATGACGTGGATGTCAAATGTAATAACATTATCAGAGTATGACTGCTCCTTCTGTAACATTAAATCCTTATGGTGCAGTTTTCATTATGCTAGCATTTGGCACTAAAGCGAAATCATCTGCATATATTAAAGCTCAGACAAGGTCCATATCAAAAATGCAGATTATTTTTTTAATGGAATGAGAAGCTGAAAGTCAGAAGAGAGAAATCTTGGAATAATTGTCTTGAGAGACCCATTAAACTATGGGAAACAGTATGAAACAAGCATTTGTCAATGCCGAATGTTGATTGCGTTGGTGTGTTGAGCTTGCTCATTGCCCCTCTGTCACTCGCTCAGTCTGTTTCTCCCGGTGCTGCAGGCTGCTCTTTTGTACTGGGCTCCTGCCTGCATTGGCACCTTGTTCTGCCTACTAAGAAATCCGCAGCTGTCCCAACAGAGCTGCGTTGAGGTGGCTTACTCCCCCTCTTTCACTCACTCATTCTGTTTCTCCTGGCGCTGCAGGCTACCCTTTTGTACTGGGCTCCTGCCTCTGTTGGTGGCTTTTTCTGCCCACAAAGAAATCTGCAGCAGCTCCACCACAGGTCTGCTGAGCCTGCTGACTCCCCCTCTCTCATTCACTTGTTCCGTTTCTGCCGGCGTTGCAGGCTGGCCTTTTGTACTGGGCTCCTGCCTGCGTTGCCGCCTTTTTCTGCCAACAAAGAAATCTGCAGCAGTCATGAGACAGCGCCATTGAGCTCGCTCACTCCCTTTCTGTCACTCGCTCATTGTGTTTCTCCTGGCACTGCAGGCTGCCCTTTTGTACTGGGCTTTTGCCTGCATTGGCACCTTTTTCTGCCCACAAAGAAATCCACAGCTGTACCGACAGAGCTCCGTTGAGGTCACTCACTCCCCCTGTGTCACTCACTCATTCTGTTTCTCCTGGCGCTGCAGCCTGCCCTTTTGTACTGGGCTCCTGGCTCTGTTGGTGTCTTTCTACCCACAAAGAAATCTACAGCAGTCCTGACAATGCTCCGTTGAGCTCGCTCAATCTCCCCTTCTCTCAGTCGCTCATTCCGTTTCTGGCGGCGTTGCAGGCTGCCCTTTTCTATTGGGCTCCTGCCTGCATTGCCACCATTTGCAGCAGTTATTATACAGCTCCATTGAGCTCGATCACTCCCCCTCTCTCACTCACTCACTCATTCTGGGTTTCCTGCCACTGCAGGCTGCCATTTTGTACTGGGCCCCTGCATGCATTGCTGCCTTTTTCTGCCCACAAACAAATCTGCAGCAGTCCCAACAGAGCTCCGTTGAGCTCATTCTCTCCCCCTCCCTCACTCACTCATTCTGGGTCTCCTGCTGTTGCAGGTTGCAATTTTGTACTGGGCTTCTGCCTGCATTGGTGGCTTGTTCTGGCCAGAAAGAAATCTGAAGCAGTCCTGACACAGTTCCATTGAGCTCGCTCACTCCTCCTCTCTCACCAACTCATTCTGTTTCTGCCCATGCTGCAAGCTGGCCTTTTGTACTGGGCTCCTGCCTGCATTGCCGCATTTTCTGCCCACAAAGAAATCCACAGCAGTCACAATAGAGCTCCGTTGAGCTCGCTCACTACCGCTCTGTCACTCACTCATTCTGTTTCTCTTGGCGGTGCAGGCTGCGCTTGTGTACGGAGTTGCTGGCTGCGTTGACACCTTTGTCTGTCCACAAAGAAATCCGCAGCTGTACTGACAAAGCTCCGTTGAGGTCGCTCAGTCTCCCTCTGTCACGTGCTCATTCTGTTTGTCCTGGTGCTGCAAGTGGCCCTCCTGTACAGGGCTTCTGCCTGCATTGGCGCCTTTTTCTGCCAACAAAGAAATCCGCAGCAGTCTGATAGAGCTCTGTTGAGCTCACTCAGTCCCCCTGTCTCACTCACTCACTCATACTGTTTCTCCCATTGCTGCAGGCTGGCCTTTTCTACTGGGACCCTGCCTGCATTGATGCCTTTTTCTGCCCACAAAGAAATCTGCAGCAGTCCTGACAGTGCTCCAGTGAATTCGCTCACTCCCTCTCCCTCACTCACTCTCTCGTTCTGTTTCTCCTAGTGCCGCAGGCTGCTCTTTTGTACTGGCCTCTTGCGTTGGGGCCTTTTTCTGCCCAAAAACATATCTGGAGCAGTCCCGACAGAGCTCATTTGAGCTCGGTCACTCCCCCCCTCTCACTCATTCCATTTTAATCTGTCCCAAACACTGATGTTCCACAGCGACCGTACTATTCTCTGTTAGGAGTACAAAAACATATTTTAGCCAGAATGTGAAAAATGACAGCTGTACTGTTCATACGGAAGTGTGAAAGAATGCCACTGTTGAAAATGTGGCATGAAAATAGTACAAATTTGTGAAGTTACAAGGGTGCGTGGAAACAGTTGAACGCACGCTTGTAACACAGTCATGTTATGGAGTTTTGTCACCAAATTTTCAACATAGGGATTTTAGGACCTCTGCTCATGAACAGTGCCACTGTCATTTTTTTAATCTGTCCCGAACACTGATTTCCCACAGTGACTGGGTTATTCTGTGCCACAACTGTGAAACCACATTTCATTCAGGACAAGAAAAATGACAGCTGTACTGCTCATAAAGAAGTGTGAAAAAATGCCATTGTTGAAAATGTGGCATGACAATATTATGAATCTGCAAAGTTACAAGGGTGTGTGGAAAGTGTGCAATGCACACTTGTAACACACTCATTTGATGGGCTATCATCACCAAATTTTCAACATAGGCATTTTAGGACCTCTGCTCATGAACAGTATCACTGTCATTTTATTAATCTGTCCCAGACAGTGATTTCCCACAGCGACTGCTCTATTCTGTGCTGCAACTGTGAAAACACATTTCAGCCAGGATGGGAAAAATGACAGCTGCACTGTTCATAAGTAGGTGTGGGAAAATGGCAATGTTGAAAATCTGGAGTGAAAATATTATAAATTTGCGAAGTTACAAGCATGCGTGCAAACTGCGCAATGCACGCTCGTAACACGGTCATTTTTTGGAGTATCATTACCAGATTTTCAACATAGCTATTTCAGGACCTCTACTCATGAACAGTGTCACTGTCATTTTCTTAATCTGTCCTGAACACTGATTTCCGACAGTGACCGCGTTATTCTGTGCCGGAAGTGCGAAAACACATTTCCCCAGGATGTGAACAATGACAGCTATACTGTTCACAAGGAGGTGTGACAAAATGCCAATGTTGAAAATCTGGCATCAAAATATTGCAAATTCACGAAGTGACGAGCATGCATGGCAACTGCGCAATGCACAATCGTACAACAGTCATTTTGGGGATATTTTCCACCAAATTTGCAACATAGGCTTTTTGAGAGCCCACCTCATGAACACTGGCTCTGTCATTTTGTTAATCGTCCCCAAAGGTGATTCCGCGCAGTGATCGCGAAATCACCTTTCAGGGCCGATTAACGCCATGACAGTTCAAGCATTCATGAGGCGGGGGTCCCAAAAACCCTATGTTGAAAATTTGGTGAAAAAATTCCAAAAAATGCCCGAGTTATGCACTAAAGTTGAAAACACCCTATTCATTACATTATACAGCTTACCGGCATTTCCTCAGCTCGCGGTCGGCTTTGAAGAGTGCAGACATGTTCCCGGTCCACCGAAGATCATCGCACCGGACTCCAGAGGTAAGTATGGGGTGAGGGGGGGGTGTGGGGAGGCAGGGTGCGCAGTTGGTGGGTGCGGGTTGTGGGAGGGGGGCAGGCAGACTATGAGTGACCGTTTCCTTTTTTTCAGGTTAAAAAAACAACAAAAAGATGTTGTGGGACCATTTTTAACTTTACAGGGTCATGTGACATGCTGGGGTGGGCTCCCAACATGCCACCAGAGCTTTCTGTTTTTTGGGGGACGTATTAGCCGGCGGGGATTGGACACCCATCAGCACACAAGGGGGTATCATTATGCCAACAGGACTGGGCACCCCGTTGGCAGAAAATGAAGCGGGGGGTTACAGAATGCTGATGGGAGGGCTCCTGTCGGCAAAATCAACAGGGGGCATTTCGAATTGACGGGATCGGGCCCCGTCGGCACATAAACATAGGGGGGGGTTATATTGTTTGAGAACAGGGTGGCAACCCACCTCCATGTTCACAAACAATATCATGCTTGCTAGATCCGCCCTGCAATGACAGTTCGCTCCCTCCTTGCAGCGGATGGCTGACGCAGCAATGACGAGGCAGCCCCTGATTGCAGTGGCTGATTTGTCACAAGTTGGTGCAAACGTTCCAAACTTGTGTCACCAGCAGCCTGCAATGGCATTGGGGGAAACAGGACAAGCCTTTGCAGGCTCTGGGGGCATTGGCCACAACAGTGCCCTGCCTGCACAGCCTGCTTCTCAGCAAGCTGTCCCAATATGTTTCTTGTGCTGCGTGCAATCAACATAAAAAGGGAAACAGATTTTGCAGTGCATCAGCAAAAACTGAGTGAGGTCAAAGAAAGTAATCATGCCACTGTATATTTGATTTCAACTTTGGTAACTGGGTAAGTGCACTGGCAACAGGTAACTTTTTCAGGCATGACCCGGGTGCAATAGCACAGACACAGTAGTCAACAAAATAAATTTACAGAGATTGAGTACAGCGAATGCGAATAACAGTAAATAGTGTGTCCATACATACCCTATGCAAGTGCAACATGGAAATTGTGAGTTACAATAATTTGATACAGACAGTACAATAATTTGCAAGTGTGGAGGTGGGACAAGGACAAGATTAGCCATAGCAATCACAGACATTGAGTGGAAAATGATAGTCTTTCATATGTCATGGGTGGGACCAACATAGAGTATTGTTGCTAGTTCTGGGGAGCAAACTTTCAAAAAGACAATAAATGAATTGAGAGGGTGCAAAGAATGGCAACTAAGTCAATAAGAGGGTTAAAATATATGAACAGAGATTTTGTAAAATCTGAGTCTAGTGGTCTAGAGAAGTGGATGCTAATAGGGTCTTAATCTAGCTGTAAAAACAGGTGGAAGATACTCTGTTACAAAGTTTATGTATGCAATTCAAATGTTACAATACAATCGCATTAGGGTATTATACACAGTTTATAAAGGGGAGGTGGCAGTTGAGGGGGACTAAGGAGGCATTTTTATACAAAGTAAATGATTGGTGTTTGGAACAGACTGCTAGTAAATGTCGCAGAGTCTGGAACACTGACATCTTTTCAAGTTTAACTTCCAGTACAGTGTGCACATAAATGAGGGAAGTGGACCTCGAATGTTATAACCACTGAGTAGTAGGGGACTATCTGGACGGGTTACTTAGCCTGCTTCCATCTTGAGTTCCTACATTCACAGGTAGCAGGAGGATTTAAAACAGGAAAACGAGGGAGTCCAGATTAAAGTCCCAATATTTTTATTTTTTTATTTTTGTCTCACAAAGAATCCTTTAGGTGGTTACTAATCCTCAAAGGGATCAGAGTCATAGACAACATTTGTACATAAAATCACAGATCTACAGTATAGTCATTGAATGTAAATTACTGCAGGAAGACATCAAATTACAGTAAGCATACAGAGTTACACAGTTACAATAAGGATGGGCAGGCCAATTGGAACAGGTGCACAACAGGAATACATAGCACTGAGGCAAGAAATAGACTGTTGTAACAGGAGCAGTAAACAGGTCTTCCATGTCGATTACAAGCAAACTTCATTTAAGTCATTTACAAATTGCAGTGTCTGATACTGAAATGTGGAGCCTAGCTTTGAATACATTTGCAGCAACAAAATGCATGACACCAGTATGCAATGTAGAAAAAGGTTTAATAGACCAAGATACAAATACCTTGCTGTGCTGTGCAAAATTGAAGTGCAGACAAAATCCCGGCAGGTGTGAGCCGACCTGGTTTCACTGCAAGGCTTTCTACAGGGTCATCTACTGGTGCTGTGCATTTTGTTGCTGCAATTGATTTTTGTTGCATGGCACAGTTCTGCAGTGGAGCGGTTTCTCCTTTGCTGTTTTGAATACATTTACAGAGGAGCAATCTTTGACAACATCATTAAAACTATTCCGTTGTTTACCAAATCAGTACGAGAAAGAATTCTGTCCCAGGGCAGGTCTCCTGCTAAGGAGTAGCAGTGTGTGACTTGCCATGCCTCTGGTGGTATACTGATTGTTAATGTGAGTGAACAGTGACCGTATACCTGGAGAGAGCAGACCGTGCAGTGCTTGGAAGCCTATGACAAGGGTGTGGCACAGAAGTCTCAGGTTTAGGTTTAAAAAGTTCAGCTTGGAGTAAAGATCACATATGTGCATGTTTATTTTAACATTCAGTGCAAAATGACAGGCCCTCTTAAGTAACCCCCTTCCCAAGACTACTAGGAGGGTCAGAGGAAAACAGAAGAGGTGGCTGCATAAAGACCTCCTTGCTAATCTGCACCAGAGGGACAAGCTTTGGATTCACTACAAACAAACTGGCCTACAGTCAGATCTTGTTGTCTATCATGAACTAAGGAACAGATTTAAGAGACAAGTTAGAGCTGCTAAAAACAAATACTGCAAGGACCTTCTACAAAGCTTAGCCTGCGACCCGAGGAAATTCTGAGCCCATGTCAAAACATTTCTCGGTACCTTGCAGTCGGTCACTCCTGATGAAATTATCATAAATGGGGCACATTGTAATGACCCTAGGACCATCTCAAACAGTTTTAACAATCTTTTGTCTGATCTGTCATACTATACCTTGGCTTTACAACCTAGTGGATCGCACTCCAATCTACCTACCACACTACCATCAGACAACCATACTGCCCTATCGTATGATGCTCCTCCAGCACCACCATTCTATTTCAAGGCTATATCAAGAGCGGAAGTTCTGAAATTACTGAGATCCATATCTGCCCATACCAGCTCTGGTTCTGACTCACTGGAACCTCGTCTTCTTAAGCTGGCTGCTCCATTCATTGCCTCTCCAATTGCCAGAATCTACACTTTATCCCTTATCCATAGCACTGTGCCGGACCTATAGAAATCTGCAAGAGTAACACCTGCCTTTAAAAAAGGTGACCCAAAGGACATGGCCAATTACAGACCTATAGCAATTTTCTCTGTCCTTAACAAGATCCTAGAGAAAATAGTTGCATCACAGACCATTGACTACCTTACATGCTACAGTCTCCTCTCGGACACCCAGCATGGTTTCAGAAAAGGTCATAGCACCACCATGGCTCTTCTTCAACTAACTACTGATATTCTGTCCAACTTGGACTCTGGAAAACTCACAGGGGCCATCTTCATTGACCTCACTAAGGCTTTCAACCTAGTAGACCATCCCCTGCTTCTCTCCACTCTCCATAAATTCCATTTCTCTACCCCTGTTGTGGACTGGTTCTGTAGCTACCTGTCAAACAGGTCGCAAGCCGTCAAATTTAACTCCTCCCTGTCCAACATGTCTACTATCAACCTTGGGGTCTCCCAGGGCTCTATCGTTGGACCCCTTCTGTTCTCAATTTTTATCAACAATGCAGCTGAGGTCCTGGAATCCTGCTCAGCTATTCTCTACGCTGATGACCTGATCATTTACACTAGTTCTTCTAGTATTGCCTGCATAAACACATCACTTACTTCAGACTTCAA
This sequence comes from Neoceratodus forsteri, assembly GCA_016271365.2. Classification (NCBI taxonomy): domain Eukaryota; kingdom Metazoa; phylum Chordata; order Ceratodontiformes; family Ceratodontidae; genus Neoceratodus; species Neoceratodus forsteri. Next base: position 1,752,957,649 of record CM057455.1, on the reverse strand, counting down.
TAAGGTCTTAGACTGGCTACTAGACTGTAAGCTTGTACTAAATGAAAAGAAAACGAAAGCCATGCTCCTAGGTTCTGCACCGAAGATTAAGACCTGTTTTAGTTTGCTGGAGGTTCTTCACCCAGGAGGATTTCCACTTGAAAATGTTACTTCCTTCAAGTACCTTGGGATCCTGCTGGACCAGTTCCTGTATTTTAATCTTCACATTCAGTCCTCGTGCAAAGCTGTAAACCCGAAACTGGGAGTAGCTTACAAAATTAGTTACATGCCTACACCCTCGGCCAAATTAGCAATTGCCCGAGGTATTCTGCTCCCAACCCTTACTTATGGTGCCTCTATTCTTACCTCTGCCCATAAAACCTCCCTACTAAAATGGGACATAACCCATAACAATATATGCCGATTTGCCTCTTCGACTCAAACATCACTGCCTTCTTTATAAGGATCTGAATTGGCTCTCACCCTCTGCCGGTAGACAATACTACCTTGGATCACTAATGGACTCGATCATCCGAGAAAAAAAACCTTCCCAGCTGGTGGCGTTGCTGGTCCATCAACCATCTTCCCATGGCCTGCGATCAGCTGACAAATCCTTGCTCTATGTTCCGAGATGTCGGATGACTAAAGGCACAGGGACCTTCCAATTCTCTGCTCCCAGGCTATGGAATGCTCTTCCACTCAACCTCTGGCTGTCTCAGTCTCACTTTGGATTTAAAAGTGAATATCGTCGTTATCTATCCTTAGCTGATGCTTGTGCATGCTTTGACCCAACCTGAAGCTCCTGAGATTTACTAGTAATGTCACCCCTGCTCTGATCCAGCTCCAAGACTGTCTCCTCCTCCTCCCCTTCCCATATTTTTCCTTCTCTTTGTAAATAACTTCTTGCCTACTAGCTCTTTTCCTTCTCAAACCTTGTTGCTGACCATCCACTGTTGTTTTGCCAGTTACCACCCCTGACCTTCCTTCTGTCAGTCTTTCTTGTTATGTTTGAACATTCCTCACATTTCTGTCTATATAACCTTACTATCTTATTAACCCTTTCACTCCACAGGTTGGGTCCATGGTTTCTGCACTTATTATATATCTTACTGCCATTATCTGTATAATGCTTGCCATTATTTTTTGTTGTTTCTACCCATTGTATTTTTGTAGCACTGCTGTACTGTTCCTCTATTTGTATTATTGTACCCATGTTGCTTTTGTTCAACTGTTCTCCTTTTGTTGTACTCTCCCGGGTCGTGCCTGAAAATAGTCATTTTATGGCTAGTGCACCTACCCGGTTAACAAAAACTAAATAAATAAATAAATAAATACCTGGTTTAATACCCCATCATTTGCTGACCCGTAGACCACTAGGCCATAATCTATGATGCTAATGATAAAGCTTTGTACTAGTAGTTTTTTAACCTTAGGTAGTAGATTGCTTCCGTGTCTATAAAGAAAACTGATTCTAGAATTAACCATTTTCACTAATTGGTCTATGTGGTCAGCAAATGTCAAGGTGCTGTCTCGGATCAGGCTGAGGTATTTAAAAGTGTGCACTTGTTCAATGGGATCACCACTGACATTATTGGGATCATGATTAGTTGAGTAAGCCACTTAACTTCTCAGCTTTTCAGCCCACCAAGCAGTAAAAATGAGTAAAAGCAGGACCTGAGATTAAAATACTGCATTACATCCCAGCTGAGTTATCCTGGGTAAAACATGTTAAGTAACAGCTGGGTAACACTTCCACTCTAACATAATGTGACCCTTGGACTAGGCAAAGGGAAGACGAAAGGGAGATCCTGATCTGGAAACAGACTGTGAGAAACTCAATGAACTAAAAATCATCAGCCTGGCACAGTGACTTAAGAATATATTCTGCTCCTCCTCCTCCTCCTGTGCCATTCCAGACGAACTTGAAGCAAGAACTGAAAAGTAGCTATTAGTCCATCTGTTCCATTTACACAAAATAGGTGACCATTGCTGATTGGATGTTTTCCATTGTAATATCTTTTAATTGTTAATGTAAAATTATAAATGCCATTGTTTTCAGTATCATGCTTGAAATATTATGGCATAAGTGTATTAGAAATGTATAGTATTCAAAGTAACTTTAGGTCACTTGAAAACTAGTTCTCCAACACAAACTGGTTCTTAGTTACAAAACACAAATAAACAAAAACACAAAGACCATGCTCTTCTCTAGCCTCCCACATAAGAAAAAAGTTCCACCCTTTCTCATCAGAAATGGTCAAGGACATAACCTTGAACAAGTGGACACCTACAAATACCTTGGAGAAACTTTGGATGACACCTTGGGGCTTGATTTTCAATACTCCCGTAGATCAGCACAAGTTGCAGTGAACCCCAGCTGTGGCACCCTCCAGGTGTGCCAGGGACCCTGAGCCAGATTTTCAAACAACAGTTGTCCTTGTGCCAAAGTTCCCAGATTTTCTGCAGGTGGGATGCTGCACCAAACAGGTGGTACAATGGAGGGGTCTAACAGGGGCCGCTGTCATGCCTCCCCCGCCCGGTACAGAGTTGGCACCCAAACTGCAGCAAACTGGAGGGGTGCATCCTGCAACTGGCATGGGACACTAGCCAGGGACCTGTGGGAGTGCCCTAATGGGCACTATGTGAATGGACGGCAGTGTCACGGCAAATAGTGGCACCAGGCAGATTTGCCCACATCAGGCACACAGACCTGCACACATGGTATGGTATAGTCAGGCTTACTGTGCACTTTGCACAGTAAGCCCAACTAAGTGGTACACCATCTGCAGGTCTGTGAGCCTGATGTGGGCACACTTGCCTGGTGCCACCGTTTGCCCTGGCACTTCCATCTGTGCACATAGTCCCCATTAGGGCACTTCTACAGGTCCCTGCTCAGTGTCCAATGCTGGCTGCAGGGTGCCCCCCCCCACGCACATGTACAATGTAGCTGCAAGGGCTGTTAGAGCAGCACTTGGCTGGTCTAACCATAGCTGTGAAAGGTGGCCACAGTGGGGCTTTCAAACTCCCAAAGTAAGGTATGCTGCAGTCCTGCTGTGGTGCTGGCCCCCTTCCACCATGGTGCAGTGGTGTGGCCATCGCAATGACGATGCAAGTTTGGTTGACGCAAGCAACCCCCCCCCCCGCCACTGGTGCATGGTCCCTTCCAAAATCTGGACTGGTGCAAGATGTGGTACAGAGAGCCCTTTACAACATTTCTCCTTGTCAAAAGGCCCCTTGCAGTAGTCTCAACTTTTGAAAATTGAACCTGTTATCTTTTGCACCCCATGTTAACAGTCCAGTGGCCATAGTTAACAGAAGACAGTATGCCCTGTACCAGAAGAGGAACAATCTCACTTGGGATGCTAGATGCCTTATTGTGGCCAGCTCCAGTCTGTCAGTTATAGATTATGAGCCCCCTGTGTAGGCAGTTGCCTGTGAGACGGTGCTAAACGGAGTAAAGCTGATCTATAATAAGGCGTGCAGCTTTGTATTTGGTGCAGATAACCGTACCCTGTCCACACTCACTAACTGGCTGCCTTTACCCAGCAGAATAAAGCTACAGACCTATTTGCTAGCTAGAAAGGTACTCTTGGATCTAACACTCCATGCTTTAACAAATTGCTTCCATACTGTCTCCAACTAATACAACACCAGGAACATGGCTAGGGATGTCCTTAAGCCTCCATTCAGGCATACTCAGCTGGGCAAGTGGTCATTTGCTATCAGGGCTGCTAACTGGCTAAACAAATTGTGTGATGCACTACTGAATCCCTCCAAGTTTAATCAGTTTAAGAGATCTTTGTGGTCTGCCTTTGCAGTCCACTGCATTTATAACCATGAAATGGTTTTCTTTGGTTTCTCTCTGTACATTACCTGTGACTTTTTATACAACGACCCGTGTTTTGTTCAAAACTGTATGCAATTGTTCTGCTTTGAGCCTGACTCAGTTGATGTTCCCCTTGAATTGCTTAGTGTACTTGTAATGTTTTTCATGACTATGTATTTGATGTGCAACCTCTGTAAATGAGTACTGCTGCTCAAAGGTAATTCTCCAAAGTTTTCAGTAAAATAAAAATAAAATAAAAACAGTATGACTGTAACCTTCTTGCCCCTGGGCCTTTCTGTAAAATAGTTTTACACAAACTTATGTTGGCTGTCCTTGTTAATATTTTTTAATCAAGCTATGCCCCGAACTATCGCCTTCTCCTACTAACTTACTAACATAGCAAAATGCCAGCAGAATAGGCCTAATGGTCTTTCGTGTCTGCTTGTTTGGTCAGCCCCCAACCTAGGAGCTGACCTTGTTGCCTCCCTCTCCCTCTCTGGCTTCTCCCTTCCCAGTCCCGGATATTCTCGCTGCACTGGTTTTTGCTTCCAGAACCCTTCCCCTGTACCTATCCCACCCCCTCTTAAACCCCTCCACTGTCTGTGCCTCCACCAGCCCCCTTGGCAGCGCATTCCATGGCTCCACCACCCTCTCAGTGAAGTAGCACCTCCTCCTTTCCCTGACTCTCCCTCCAGCTTCCACCCATGCCTTCTAGTTGCTCCCTCCTTCCTTCAGAGTACCCTGACTACTCTCTTGCCCTTTTTTCCTGTCAGTGACTTCCTAGCCCCATCTGCTTCTCTCCACCACTGTTGACGCCAGGGGAGATCCACATGGTGTGGAGCCCAAGAGTGCCAGTGGCCATCATATATATATATATATATATATATATATATATATACCATAATTTGAAAATCTATGGGGTCAGGGACAATATAGTAATTGGTATAGGGGAAAAGCAGAGACTACAGGGAATATGAAACTTGAGGTCAGCAATGAATGTTTATTACTCTAGCTCAGAGAGCTGTGCCAGAGTCGTCTGCTGGTCTGACTGGTTGGTCAGACGTCCACCACCCACTGTTGTGGACCAGTATTTTAAGGATTTATTTGTATCCTCGAGTCGTCGGATTCCTTGAACACACAATGGCACACCACGGGGACTGGGAAGGAGCAGACTGGTTGGTGGCATTAGGAAAGGACCGTGACTGTCTCGGAGATGGAGAGTCATGTTGACGCCAGCGCTGGGCCTCAGCGGCAGCAGGACCCCCCACGTCAGGGCAGGACCAGGACTGAGTCGGGAATCTCACAGAGTTAGAGAGCCAGGCAGCCCAGAGCAGAGACAAAGAGCCTCCTGAACTGTAGTCCCAGCAGGACTCCAGTCCTCAGTGTCTTGATTGAGGAAAAAAAAACAAATAATTCTCTCTCACGGTGTGAGAGAATTATCAGTTTTTTTTCTCAGTCAGGACACTGAGGACTGGAGTCCCAAGGACCAAAGTTCAGTAGCTCTCTCTCTCTCTCTCTCTCTCTGCTCTGGCTGTCTGCCTCCCTTTCTCTCTCTCTCTCTCTCGAAGTTGGGTGGGGTAAAAGTTAGGCCTTGTTGTGGCCTCGCCTTTTCTTAAGGTATGAACTAAGACTTAAGTATATGATCATTCACATTCACAATCAAATCAATCACTTGTAGTAATGTATAGTACAATACTATCACTCTCAGTGCATGTATGCATGTTATGGACATGTTGTGTAATTAATTTAGTTGGTGGAAAACGAAGTGGCCATCATGGCAGTGGTTTGGTTCCAAAAACTCTTTTCCTGGAGGACTGGTCGACTGGAGGAGTCAATCCGACTTGTTTTTTTAGGATGTAAATAATCTTTATCTGTTTGTCTCCTAACCTAGTAAAGCTTTTTTCAAGGTGTAGCTTTGGTAGTTTGGATGGTTCTGTTAGGTTGGGTGGGTAGTGGGGGACAGGAGTAGTGGGGAGGAGACTGGGTACTTTGAAATCAAAACCGATTGATTTGACTCCTTGCTCCAACTTAGTGACACTGGATGTTTTGGGGAATTTGCTTCTGCAGTTAATGCCTGTGGCCAATCACCAAGGCCCCATTTGCCATCTTGTTTTGCCTTAGGCTGAAATTTGAGCTTATTTTTAGCTCGCCAGGCACCAGACCATCATGGAGCAAACTAAAGCAAGCTAGTGTGTTTTATGGTTGCTGTAACTTACTTGAAGAGAGTGGGAAGGAAGCATACAGGCAGCAGCTGCCAGCAGCCCGGCGGTAGGGTAAGAATGGTAGCATCAAGTCAAGTCAATCCAACTAGCTCAGGTGGCAGAGCAGACCACAGGGGATGTCATTCTGATCTGAAAAGGCTAGGTGTGGCAGTGACTCTAACAGTTTTGCCCACTTTCCAAGTTCCACTTCCTTCCCGCTTGTCTTCTTCCTCCTTTTTCCGGTCTGCGCTGCAGCCACCTGGCCTCATGGCCCAAGCTGGCTGATGAATGGAGTGTGGCTGATTGGTGGGTGAAATTAATACACTAGATGATTTTGTAATATGGTCATGAATGGGTGGAGTGGGGGAGGAGAGACCCATCCTGGACTAACTTAAGGAAGCAGCCAAGTCATGCAGCAAGCTTGGAAAGTGTTAACATGGGGTGGGGGGGATAGACTCCTTGTATGTCTTACTCTGCCACCATTTTCTGTTTGCCTCCTGTCTGTGATTTTGAAGTTGCACTGCTTGACTGCTGGTGGTTATTTACAGTGACAACCACATGTTATTGTTTTGCAAATATTTTATTTAGGTGGTGGTGCTTGCTCACTCCAGCATTACGTATGTGAATCATTAGCTGGTGTGGTGGTGGTCTGCTGCAATGTTTAAAGTAAATGCACAGTATAATATCTAGTCTAGCATTTGAAGTGCAGTACTGTAGTCCTCATAATTATTTTAGCACAGTTGTCCCTCAGTGTGAGTCCAGTGCTCCAATCTTTCAGCAGAAATTAAGGATGCAGTTGTACCTTCTGTGTATAGTATCTGACCATGCTGGCTACCAACCAGTTTTTATTTTGTTTCTGTTGACTGGGAATGGAGGACTAGACAATTCTGCCTATTTTTAGCCTGCCCTTGTCCCTAGGGGCTGGGTAGGGGGTAATCATATGGTTGCCAAATGACATTGAACCACATTAAGCTGTTGGTGGTATTTCTAGTATTTACAATTTTTGCAGAGTCTTCCCTTCTGTTGTATATTGTGGGGTTTGGGGTACTACTGTGGGCACAGTCTTGGTTACTGGCAGACAGTACTGCCAGCTTTTTATATTTTCCCACAGACCATGCTGCCCACACTTGCGCTGGATTTGCTGCTTACACAAGTAGGGGCTTTTTGCATCCCTTTTGCAGCAGGGTTTTGTGCAGATGGATAACAGTTATCTTCCTTTAAGGAAGGATCCTCCATCATCCTCCACACAACTTGAAAATTAGTTCTTGAACAACAAACTGGTTCTCAGTTGCAAAAAAAAATACAAAAAAAAAACACAAAGACCATGCTCTTCTCTAGCCTCCCACATAAGAGGAAAGTTCCACCCTTTCTTATCAGAAATGTTCAAGGACATAACCTTGAACAAGTGGACACCTACAAATACCTTGGAGTAACTTTGGATGACACCTTGGGCTCAGTTTTCAATATGTCTGTAGTTCAGCACAAGTTGCAGTGAACCCCAGCTGCAGCACCCTTCGGGTGTGCCAGGGACCCTGAGCCAGATTTTCAAACAACCGCTGTCCCTGTGCCAAAGTTCCCAGATTTTCTGCATGTGGGGTGCTGCACTAAACAGGTGGCACAATGGAGGGTCTAACAGAGGGTGCCGTCATGCCCACTCTGCCCGGTACAGAGCCAGCACCCGAACTGCAGCAAACTGGAGGGGTGCACCCTGCAATCAGCTTGGAACACTAGCCAGGGACCTGTGGGAGTGCCCTAATGGGCACTGTGTGCATGGATGGCAGTGTCGGGGCAAATGGTGGCACCAGGCAGGTTTGCCCACATCAGGCTCACAGACCTACACACATGGTACAGCATAATCAGGCTTACTGTGCGTATTGCACAGTAAGCCCAACTAAGTGGTACCCCATCTGCAGGTCTGTGAGCCTGATGTGGGCACACTTGCCGATGGCTGGCTGCCACATTTGTACTCTCTGTCCTGTCCTAGCAGTCATCATGAAGGCTGCTAGCATGCTCGTGGGCTGAGATTTTTGTGGGGATGGCAGTCATGGCTGTCCGAATGTTGGCACCAAGTGGAAGATCCCAGGGGCTTTCAGAAGTGGCAAGCTAGACTAATCTGGTTGTGTAAAACAGAGTAAGTTCCACTTCCAGCATCACCAGCACATGATATGATGTACCACACTGTTCAGCACACAGTGATGGTATAACAGGAGTGAAATTAAGTTTTGCAGCTGCTAACCAGCAGGGCTAGTGACTGGGAAAATCAAGTAGCCCTTCAGATTTTTTCAGTGGACCAGCTGGTATACTTACTGAACTTTTACCTTCTCAAGCACAAGCCCACAGGGCTAGTTAAAGGAAAATCTTAGTAACCCAATACAAAATCTACCAGCATTTGACTAGCGGGCTGGTGCCAGTTTCGACCCCTGAATAAACAATTCATGCATGAGTCAGAGAGCTGCCTGATGGTTAATGAGTTGTGTATTTTTCCCCCTGTTTTATCTTAAAACTTCTAAAGGCCTGGAGTTAGGAGTGGGAGACTGAGACCCCCTACCCCCCATGAGCATGAACAGTTTTTTATTTTTATTTTGTGCGTTTGGATTGAGACTGTTTCATTTTAACGAGCCACACTTATTCAGGCTTAATTCTTGGGCAGTGGATTAGGACATTAGGCACACTGTTTTTAAATTTGACCCACCTTTTCTTCTACCTAGACCCTGGCTTCCTTATTGTCTTGATATGTGAAAACCAGGATTTTTTTATTACTTGGCCCCCCCCCGAAAAAAAAAAAAACTACGCCCCTGCTTTAGTGGATGCTTACTCTGTCAGACCACATTAAACACAACAGTCCCTAGCATTGGCACAGCAAGATCACATGCCACAAAGAAGCTACTGCTAACCTCAAGGCTTTTATTACCCCTCTATCTTTAGTCTGCCATATCCAATGCCAGTTACAGAATTGGGACCTAAAATCGATTGCGCCAATTCTAGAAGACAAACCGAATGAATGGGCCCAAAATCAAAGCCAAATTGAATTTCTAATTGCACACTTCTCTCACTCTTAATTCAGGCTACCAGAATACTAACATGCTAACATATGAAGATGCCACCAGATTTAGGCCAAACGGTCTATGCGGTCTGCTCAAGGTGTAGCTCAAAGTTACAGCTCTGTAGCTGCCCCCTTCCCCCTCTGGTTTCCTCCATTACTGGTCCTTCCCTTTAGGTATGCCTGCTAAGGGCCCCCCACACCATCAGCCTCCCTATGAACCTGTCCTAGCCCCTCTTGAATCCCCCCACTGTATCCATTGCCACTAGCTCCCCTTGCAATGCATTACATGGTGCCACCACCCTCTCTGTGAAGTAGTGGCACATCACCTCTCCCCTGAATCTACCCCCTACCAATCTCAGGTCATACCCTCTCGTGGTCCCCCCCCCCCTTAACTTGGAGTAGTCCCTCAGTGTTGACCTGATTTATCCCCTTCAAATATTTCAAGACCTCAATCAAATTCCCCCACCCCATCTCTCCTCTCCTCCACAGAGTACATGTTTAACTCGCAAAGCCTCTCCTCGTAGGGTATATACCCCAGTCCATGGATCATCTTTGACACTTTCCTCTGGACTTTGTCCAAAAGAGTGATATCTTTCTTCAAGTATGGCCGCCAGAACTGCACACAGTACTCCAAGTGAGGCCTCACCAGGCAATTGTAGAAGGGCAATAGGACCTTTCTCCTCCTACTGTAGATGTTATCCTCCTAGCAATACACCCATGCGTTTAATTTGCTTTTGCTGCCACTGTCTTACATTGTTCTAAGTTGTTTAGTTTGGTGTCAATTGCCACCTCATATGCTTTTCCCCCACAGAAACATTCAGCTTCAACCTGCCCAGATAGTAGTCGTACCCCAGACTCCTGAGACCCAAATGAAGTACGCTACACTTTCTGGCATTGAATCCTGACTGCCAAGTGTGCGACCATCTTTCCAGTGTTTCCAAGTCCTCCTGCATCCTTCTTCTGCCCTCCTCTCCAACCACAACTGCTCTGAGCTTTGACTCATCAGCGAAAAGACTTAATCTGTTCCTAATTTCTTCCTCAGTGTCTGAAATGTAGGCATTAAATAGGAGTGGACCTAACACTGAACCCTGAGGGTCACTGCTGAGAACCATTCTGGGAGAGGATCCCTCTTCCCCCACCACTACACTCTGCATCCATTCTTTTAACCAATTCTCAATCCACCCCACCAGTTTTTCCCCCATTCTCAGGCTCCTCAGTTTACCAATCAGTCTCCCATGTGGCACTGAGTCAAAGGCCTTGCTGAAGTTCAGGTACAGGACGTCCACTGGCCTTCCTGTGTCCAGTGACTTTGCCACCCAGTCACAGAATTTGACCTGATTGGTTTGACATGACCTCCCCTGGACAAACCCGTGCTGGTGCTCATTTCAAACACCACATGTGTCCAGGAAGCCCACCAACCTCTGCTTCAGGATGGACTCCAAGAGTTTCCCCACCATGGATGTCAAGCTAACTGACCTGTAGTTACCCAGATCATCATGTGGTCCACCCTTGTGGAAGGGCACCATGTGCACCATCCACCAGTCCTCCGGAACACATCCAGATTTAAGGGAGGCATTGACTAGCTCAGCCAATGGTACAGCCAGAACATCTGCTAGTTCTTCCCATACCCTGGGGTGTATCCCATCTGGACCTGGAGCCTTGTAAGTCCTTAGTGTCTTGAGGGCCCCCCTCACCCTCCCCACTGGGATCTCACCATCCGTGAGTGACCCCCTGCACTCAGCCCCCCCCAGGTGCACCCCCCCAAGGATATTGCCCATCCTGCTCCTTTGTAAAGACTGAGCAGAAGTACTTGTTTAATACCTCCACTTGCCTATAGCCCCATCCCCCACTTTAGCCTGCTTACATGTCCTCCCCCCCTTTCATCTCTCCCTGACGTATTTGAAAAACTCCTTCTCCCCCACCTTGATCCCCTGTGGTAACTGCAGTTCCTTGTCAGCCTTTGCTGACCTTACCACTCTAGTCACCACTCTGGAAGCTCTAAGGTACTCTTCCCTATCTTGTACCCCCAGTGAATGCTTGAATTTATGGCAGGCTAATATTTTTTCCCTCACCACTGCCTGCTCTTCATTGGTCCACCAGCTGGGTTTCCTGGCTCTAGTGCTCTTCCTGTACAGCTTTGTGCAAGATTTAGTGGACTCCAGAAGACCCATCTTCAATAACTCCCATCTTCCCTTAGTTTCCATGTCAGGAGTAATCCTATCAAGATGTTTCTCAAGGATGACAGCCATCTGATTGAAGTCTGCCCCCTTAAAGTCCACCACTGATGTTTTGGTGCAGTTTCCTTCCCTCCCCAGGTCCGGGGAGAACCATACTGTGGTGTGGTCACTCCCCGCCAATGGATCTTCCGCAACCAAGTGTTTTATCAAGTCACCATCTGATAGTACTAAATTCAGGATGTGCCTCTCTCTGGTTAGGTCCACCACCAGTTGGGAAAGAAATGCATCCTGGAAAGCATCCAGCAACCTTTGTTCTCTGTCTGATGATGATGCCATGGTCCCCTAATCAGCTCCTGGTATATTCAGATCCCCCCATCACCACAGTTCTGCCCCTACCCAGAGAGCAGTGGGATTTCAGGTTTTCTACCAATTCACCATCCAAATTCTCTGATTGTGTAGGAGGCCTGTATACAACCCCCAGGTTGACACTCCTACCAGTAGTGTCAAGCAAGGTAACCCAAAGAACCTCCACACATCCCGTATCATCCTCCTCCTCCCTGCTGCATTTAATCCCATCCCGAAAAAACAGTGCCACCCCCCCACCAACTGATCTGTCCCTCCTAAATGTCATATACCCTGCAGAGATAGATCCCAGTCATGACACAGTGTGGCCCAAGTCTCAGTGACTGCTGTCACATCTGCTTCGGCCTCATTCAATAACACATTGAGCTCAGGCATCTTGTTTCCAAGACTCCTAGCATTTATCAGGTCTACTATCCAAGTCCATTGCCTGCTAAGCTATTGGGTCAACTGGCTAGCCTGAGCTTCCCACAGCAACTTTTCTCTCTCAGAGTGCAAATCATGAAGCTAGAAACAAATCTGGTGAATGTTGATTAGTGGTGCAGGATTAGCCAATGTTAAACACAGGTCCAGTCCCTTTTCCTGGTCATTCTTAGTCCTCCCATCTTCCACTGTTGCAAGCAGTACCACTAAGTAGGAAGTAACTAAATACAACCACTTCAGCCTGTGGCCTGCATCGCAATGGACCCATTACCTGTGAATGGCTCTAAGGCACTAGAATGGCAGCTCTCCCACACTTTCTGGTTGACACAAATGATTTTGCAGGCCCTGTGAAGAGTCTGAGACCATAATAAGCATGGCTTAATGGGCTCATAAGCTTTGTATGGAAGCAAAGTGGTCTTGACAACCACTTTGCAGATGCAACATGGAATCTAAGCCTTAGAAAGCTTATTTGTTGATTGCTATATATATATATATATATATATATATATATATTATTTAATTTTATTTGAAATGCATATAACAGTAACCCTCACACTCATTCTCTGTATTTCTATCGGAATATCTGCTATTCCCTTCCCCCATGTTGCACTTGGAAATGGGCCTTGCCTCAGTTTGCCGTTCCCATTAACCAATGTTTAAATCAATCAATCAATCAGTCAATCAATATGTACTTTATCTTTCAGTCAATGGTGTAGCTAGCTAAATAATATTTGCAAGTCAGAATCCTTTCATGCCACTTTGCTGCCCCCCTTCCCATTGTAACCTTGCCCATATTTGTTATCCAGACCTTGTGTACATGACATATTGTACTTCAGGAACTTCATAAGAGCACAAATTACAACAATACTTAGTTGTAATCATTTAACATTATGTTTATTTCAACCAGAGCACAGCACTCATATTATAACACCAGTAGGGGTTTATATCATTAAGTAGGAATCAGTGGTCAGAGATCAGAATGCCACCATGCCTCCAGTCAACTTGTAAGTCATGGCTTACTTGGCACATGCATTCCTGCACCACTGCTTCCAGTTATTATATACATGTTGAAGAGCCTGTGACAGCTCTGATCAAAGGCACTAGGTCTAAAATGCAAAGACAACAATAGTACTTCTCAGAAGAGCGTGGCAACAATGGCGCCTACAAAAACAGCACCCAACAGAAACTACACACATCCACACGGTAGCGGTCCAAACACACATCGAGGACCGCTACCAGGGATTGCACCCCCTGTAACTAAAATAATCAACACCGAGTTGGAGTTGGATTATAGAGGAATTTAGAAGCTTGGGGGGGGGGGAATGGATCTGTGAGACTGGACTTAGTAAACTAATGTAGACACATCTCACAGACAACAAACTCTTGTCAGATACACCATGGCTGCATAATGAAGTTTGTGAAGAAAATGGGCAGACTAGGATGGCCCCTGTGGTCCTTACCTAGTGTCAAATTGTATGTTTATGAGGGTAATGTAGTCAGTTGCATTGGAAAATATGGAATGTTAATACTAACATACTAAAATACCAGCAGAATAGGCCCAACGGTCTTTCGTGTCTGCTCGTTTGGTCAGTCCCAAACCTGGGTGCTGACCTTGCTGTCCCCCTCACCTTCTCTGGCTTCTCCCTTCCCAGTTCCAGATATTCTTGCTGCATTAGATTTTGCTTCCAGAACCCTTCCCCTGTACCTGTCCCACCCCCTCTTGAACCCCTCCACTGTCTCTGCCTCCACCAGCCTCCTAGGCAGTGCATTCCATGGCTCCACCACCCTCTCAGTGAAGTAGCACCTCCTCCTTTCTCCCCTGAATCTTCCCCCCTCCAGGTTCCAGCCATGCCCTCTAGTGGCCCCTCCTCCTTCCTTCGAAGCACCCCAACTGTTCCTCCCTATTTACCCTCTTCATGTACCTAAAGACCTCTATCATGTCCCCTGGTCCTTCTCTCTTCCAATGTGTACAAATTTAGCTCTTGAGCCTCTCTCCTCATAGGTCCTGTCCCCAAGCCCCAAATCATTTTGGTTGCCCTCCTCTGGACCCTCTCCAGGAGGTTAATGTCCCCGCTTTAACTGTGGCCTCCAAACTGCACGCAGTACTCAAGGTGCGGCCTCACCAAGCAGTTATACAGAGAGAGTATCACCTCCTTCTGGAGGTGATCCCCTAGCGATGCATCCCAGCATCCTGTTGGCCTTGGCTGCTGCCTCCTACAAGTCTCCAAGTTGTTCATCTTGACATCCACCACCACCCCCAGGTCCTCTCAGCCATCGAGACTTGTAGCATTTCCCTCAGGGTGTACACTTGACCTGGCTTTCTGGCCCCCAGGTGGAGTACCTTGCATTTCCCTGCATTGAACCTCAGCTTCCACTTTCTAGACCATCTTTCCAGTGCCTCCAGGTCCCCCTGTAGGGCCACCCTCCCCTCCTCCCCATCCACCACCACCCCCAGTTTCGAGTCATCTGCAAATCGAGTCATCTCACTCCTGATTCCTGTCCTTATGTCAGATACGTAGGCATTGAACAGAAGGGGCCCAAGGACTGATCCCTGTGGGACCCCACTAATGACCCTCCTTGGGGATGAGACTATCCCAACAACTACGACCCTCTGGGTCCGGTCCTGGAGCCAATTGCCTATCCATCTGATCATCTGGTTCCCCAACCCCATTCCTCCCAGCTTATCCAACAGGCCCACGTGAGGAACAGTCAAATGCCTTGCTGAAGTCCAGAAAGAGGACATCCACTGGTCTACCCAGGTCCAAGGCACTTTTCACCCAGTCATAGAACTCCACCAGGTTTGTCTGACACGATTTCCCTGGGATGAATCCATGCTGTCTATCGTCCAGGCACCCTGACTTATCCAGGTCCCCCCCTAGCCTCTCCTTGACAATGCCCTCCATCACCTTGACCACCACCGAGGTCAGGCTGACAGGCCTGTGGTTCCTGCCACCTCCCTTGATCCCCTCTTGTGGATGGGCACTATGTGCGCCACCTTCCAGTCTTGAGGCACCCACCCTGTCCTCAGAGAGATGGTAAAAAGCTCTGCCAGGGGTTTTGCCAGGACATCTGCAAGTTCCTTCAGCACTCTGGGATGTAATTTATCCGGCCCCGGTGCTTTCTCCATCTTAAGGGAGCTGAGGGCTTCCCTCACTCTCCACACTAATACACCAAGAGCTATCTTTTCTGTGTCATATTGCCAATTCTGATGATAAATTCTGTTTAAATTACACCAAGACTAGATGTAATTAAATATATTGTTACAAAACAAGGGCACTTAACATCACCTGCTGAAAGCCAGGAGATTAGCTGGGGATAAATAATGGTGTGCTAAAGACTCGTATTTAGTCCATTGTGTGATCTCTAACATTGTACTGCTAGGTGCAAGATCTTAAGAGCCGTTAATCACACCTGGGCATCTGGAACAAAGGCAAACATTGAAAGAAATTAACATGCTCAATTATTCCAGAGAACACTAGTGCTGCTATGAAATCCCTTCTCTGCACTTACTGCCCCCCTTGACAAATTACCTAGGTCTTGTATGATTGAAGCCTCCCAACCCCACCACCTACAACCAAGTATACACTACCACTGCAATGATGCTGGACCACACATAACTGAAACACAGAAAGGTGTCAGCAGAAGGTGACTAGGGGTCCATCTAGTACACCCAATTTTGTTTCTGTGGCATTTGCTGAAAGAGCAGCTGACATCAGCAAAACAATGCATTTTTTCTTGCCCTCCTGTGGGCTAACAGCACCCTGGCTGGATCATTTCAGTGAAGTCCTGTGCTTTTCTTGGGTGCAAGAAGAGGTTGGGTGGGCTACAGGACTGAGTGTGGAGGCAACCAAGTGAAGCAACAAATTATAATAGCAGGTTCTGCAGAGCTAAATATTCAGCTCCTAATAAGTACAACACACCTGTCACCCTCACCATGCTGTAGACATGGTTTAAAAGTAATTAGAAAAAGGATCTCAAAGTGCTGCAATATGATTGGCTGTTATGCCCCCAACAGCCTTAAATTAATCCCCATTACAATGTCATGTACAGCCTGATCACAATGGCATATTCTTCCTGTCAACATTCCATTTTACATACTAACATACATACTAAAATGCCAGCAGAATAGACCTAATGGTCTGTCGAGTCTGCTCAATTTTCAGCACCCGCACTGAAGGCCATTTTGGTGTCCCCACCTCCCCCTTGGGTTATACCATCCCCAGTCCCAGATGTTCCACCTGTATTGGGCCTGGTCAGATTTACCCTCCCCCTGTACCTGTACCTGTCCCATCCCCTCTTAAACCCATCCACAGTCTCCACCTCTACCAGCTCCCTGGGCAGTGCATCTTGTAGCACTGTTTAATTTCTGGAATGTTGCATTCTGGTTTTGAACCATCATTACGTAACTGTTGGAAGAAGAAATATTTAAATAACACTCTCCCTCTAAATAAGAAAACTATTCAAAAAGTATACTTTTAATAGTTTATTTTGAAATATTTTTTTATAATAGCAGTACCGCATGACCAGGGGTTAGATTTACCATAAGTTAATAAACCCCTTGTGCAATATGGCACTCGGCCACACCTCATACAATGTTACACCCCAAGTGGGCGACTAGCAGGCTGTTAATGTAACCCCTGGTCATGCCTTACTGCTATTATCAAATCAATTTGTTTCATTTATAACACTATAAACTGTGCACTATTTCATCCAGCTCTAAACTGTTTACATGCTAGATGCATGAAATAATGGGCGTCAGATTATAGTTGGTTAGAAGTAAAACAGGGCAGTGACGGGGCTGTGGAACACTCTATAGAGGCCATGGGGCATTCCAGGGAATCCTGTGCTAATGAGGCCAGACAAAATTGATACTGACGTAGTGCACAGTTCATTATATTATAACTAAAACAAAATGCCAAGAAGCTCACAAGGTTGGGCTATAAAGTACAGGGCATCTTGCAAGTACAGGGGACTTAAAGCTGTCCAAATCAACTTGGTTAGCAATCAGTAGAAATAATTCCCTTCTCAGAGTTGAAACACACACAAATGAAATGTCTAGAATAACCAAATGTCATGCACAGTACTGCTGTTTCACATTTCAGTCACAAAGGCACTACTTGGGGCATATGCTTTACTGGACCATTTTTATGAATGGAAGCCACGTGGTCCTGTATACTCTCCATGACTGATTTTTATCACTATGCTGAGTTGTTTTTAACCCTCTTCCTAGTACTTTGGTCACAACACATGTTACATTTAAAATAATGATGCCCCATCCATAAAAAAAAAAAAAAAAAAAAAAAATTTAAATCCCAAATAGTGGATCGTGGGTGATTCCTTGGAGTGGGACATAAAAAATATACCGTTCAGTTCTGTATTGCACTCCCCTTGTTTCCACAGTTCAGTTTTTTCCCATCGAAATAAATATACAGAATCTGGTGCAAGAGGAAGAAACACTATATATTTTTTTATAGAAGCTCAATTCTGATCTGGAAACCAGGGGTTGCTGGGCGTGCGTTATGATACACAATAGCGGTCCCACAAAGGCATGCAGTCCTAAGTAGCACGCGGTAGCAAATTAAGATAAAAATACAGAAATAATCTGTTGTTTTACTCCCTGTCTACTGCTATTGTGTTTTACATAACAGTAATAGAAACAGTGCTGGTCAAATGTTTAAAAAAAACAGCTCTGTAAAATAATCCTCCAGCCTATCTTGATCGGTTTCAGGTTCAGTTCCCAGCACCAGCCATAACCTATGATAAAGTAGTAATCTGAGCTGTGCCCCCTGTTAGACTTCAGATACTAAGAAGTTTCACACCACTAAGTCCTGTACTAGCAGAATGAATAAAATGCATCTGATGTAATAAGTAAGTAATAAGCCACGACAGGCTGTGTATTAAAGGATTTAATGCACGCCCCAGGGGTGTGCTAAGGCCTGAGGCCAAAGGCCGAGTGTCCTTACGCCCCTGAGAAGTGCATTAAAATCCTTTAATGCACATCCTGGAGTGGCTTATCACACTTATAAAATGGGCCACCATCATAAAAGAATTAGTTTGATTTACATTGATAGGGATTAAAACGTATTTACTATTTTCAAGAATGTACAATACATTACCTCTATAACATCTAAAAATGGAAAAAGTAGTCCCTATTAATGCATAAAATAGCATATCTCAGCAATAGGTTAACTATTGCAGTACTTTGCAGTTAAAGTATTTATTAGTAGAGTTGGTTGAAAATAAATGTTTTCTATGTGACGTAAATTTTACGATATAAATGCACTGTAATATCTGTAAATTTGTAAAACATAAGCAGTGTTAAAACTTAATTTTCATTACACTGTAGTTATATAGTTTCATTGAAGGCAGCCTTCTCTTTATTTTTGTTTTTCACTTATGTGTTATGGTCCAGTACATAAAAGGAAAACTGCTATAGGATTGAGGTGAAAGGTTAGTAAGAAAAATAAAAATCTTTAAACCTGCCAAGTTACCTTTTTTTTAGTGGGGAAGGGGTCCATTTCACCTGAACACACCTCTGTATGATTCCAATGTATGTGCTTTTATAAACATCAGCAATGTATTTGAGCAGTTTGAGTCTGCCTCTGCCTATGTACAGTGTGTTTTTCCACCTTTTCTCTGAAAGCAATAATACCTGATAGGGTGGGCAGTATTGGGCTATACTGGACTGCCCAAGGGTGTAATGTGGCCCGGCACTGCAGGTGGAAGGCCTTATAGCTCCTGGAAGGTCTGGTATAGCCCATACTGCCCACCCTGGAGGGTATTATTGCGCTTAGAAATGGACCACTTAATTATATGTTTGTTAAAAAAACATATTTTTATGTTTACATGTTAAAACTGTCAGCTGTTTGAATTATTTTATAATAAAATAGTTCCTTCGCCTACATTAACACACTGTGGTTTTTTTTTTTAACCTAGGGACTTCTGTCCCAATGCAGCTTCTGTAGTTCTTACTTTGAAGATAGTTGTCATGGTTACTACCTCCCAACCGAAAACACACTCAGGGCTTAAGTTAAAATGTTGTACTTCTTTTTCTACTGTTTTGCCCTACCTATTTCATTGCTTGATGATTGCGATCCCCTGTTGCTGCTGGTGGTTTCTGTTTGATAGTATGCCAGGGAATGTCTTTGCAGCACTATCCCGGTCGCTTGTTGATCACAATTGCCGCACCCCCCCCCCAAAAAAAAACATGCTCCCTGGTGTTCCCTGTTGCTGTCAGTGTCCACTTGACAGCATGGCAGGGAATGTTTTCATTGCAGCGAGAACAGTGGGAACAGGAGCGGGATCAGACATGTCGTAGCTCACAGTGGGATCTGGCATGACGGCCAGGAGATGTGAACACTCTGGCAGCAGCTGATTGCTGTCGGGAGCCACACACACACACACACACACACCGACTGCATATTTTATACTGTTTTCTGTGCTACAGTTAGTTTTAGGGGAAGATTTAGTGACTAACAAGGAAAAAGTTGATAGATGCTTGACCGCTACTATTCAATCTCCCCCCAACAAAAAAATAAAAGCCACACCGCTTGTATGTTTTATTTAACAATACAAGAAAAAGATTCATGTTAAATATTGTCATAGCATTAAATCAAAAGGAAAAAGAGAAGCTCACTTGATCTGGAACAATTTATTTGGTTCAAATTGCTGAGTTCAGTGAGTGAGAGAGAGAGAGAGAGATAGAGAAACCGCCAGCTCTGGCAGCACTACTGTGTTTGAGAAGATCGTTACTTTCTTCATTCTCTGTACCACAGATGGACATCCCTCTGCAGTATGGAAAAAGAAAAAAAGTACCGCTGCTCTTGTACACAGTTGCATTATTGGTGCCAGAGGTATTGCTGTCACTGAACTCACTATGACATTTTGCAGCCCAGGTTCATTTTCAGCTGCAACTGGGTGTGCTCATTTTTACTTGGCTGTTAACATGCCGTGGATGCTCTTAAAGGGGGTCAGGGGGATATCGGCAGGCAGGTTAGGGCTCCGTAAAAGAGGCAACCAGCATGGCAGCAGTTGAAATTTGAACATTCTACTTGCCCAATGCTATTTAGAATGATATGAGGCAACAGAGACAGGGACTAGTTATTTCCCCATCTCTGCTGCCTCATACCAGACCGGCTGATTGGCTGTTCCAGCCAATCAACAACTAGAATACACTTTGCCCATTTTCTAATTGTTTTTTTTTTCTGAAATTATATTTCTTTATTATTTTATAGAAAGGTGTGATGCCTGAGCAAATAATACAGGGATTACACACTATGACAGATGGCATAAAATACTTGATAGCTAGAGTGTGACAATATACGGCATTCTGCAGGAATCCCTGATTCTGGTAACACATTGAGAAACCCCTCTTCCCCCCAACCCATATCCCTTAAACCCCATCTTCCCCACCCCAGGATGTGCCTTCTTCAAAAGGAAAGAGCTAATCTTACTGCATGTAGCATGCATTATGGTGTACCAGCTGCCCAGGTAGCTAGAGGTGTACCCATCAAGACATTAGTTCAAATAAAGAGCGTACAATTTGCCCCATTTCCGCTCAAATGAAGCCAAACAATTCTGAGAGCTAGCTATTAACCTTTCAGTCTAAAAGCAGAGAGAAATTTCACTGATCCATTCTGCATATGAGATAACCAATTGGTTGATCCAGTGCCTAAGAACCAATCTTTTAACAACTATAGAAATTAAAGCCATATAGAATCTACGCTCCATAACCTGTATATTGGAGAACATCCCGAAAATACATACTTCTATAGTAAATAAATCACCTAGGCCCAAGAGAGGATCTAGGTTAGACTGGATGGTCCGCCATAACGGAGCCACTTTTTCACAGTGCCAAAAAATAATTTTCTAATTGCTTATAAAATATTACTGTATTGCCTACTTTCTTCATCATGTTTTTTTTTTCTGTGTTTCCCCACATTCGAAACATAGAATGTTTTTCATGGAATGTTTACCATGGAATACAGGGATTCAAAATTTTGCTCTGTTCCACTGGTAGAATGTTATTCTCCTAACATACTATACACACAGACAACAAAGGCCTGTTTTAGAGCCACAGACTCAATTATCTCAATGTCAGGGTAAGCAGAAGAGATTTCCCTGATGAGCAGGTAAAGACAGAAGGGTGATTTTTCACTGTTAGTAAAGAAACAGTTGTAATAAAAACTATAAACAATACTTAATATTTCTAATTTGTTTATATGTGTTAAACAACTGTTCCCCGTCTTATTCCCTGACTTATTCAAATCAGGTTGAATGACATAAGTTCTTGGAACAATGTCTGCTTGTTTTGTTGTCTACTGAAGCAATTTAAAGACTAGTTTGGGACTGTGTTTCAGGTTTAATTTTAGTTATTCTGATGTATAAAAATAGACTAAAGTTGTACTTGGGGTAGCATTTATGCCCGAAGAATAAAGATGCAGCAATGGTTTACACAGTAGTACATATTTTTAATTCGATGTTTTACTGTTTCAAACAGCAAAACATTAGCTTTGTGTTGTTTTCTTAGATGCAGTACTTTTCATAAGCGAGGACTTTTACCGGACAAGACTTTTGGAGGATGATAGACTGCTTGGATCTCTGGAAAACTTCTAGAGTTGGAGTTTTGTTTTTTTCCTATGCCTG
This sequence comes from Neoceratodus forsteri, assembly GCA_016271365.2. Lineage (NCBI taxonomy): Eukaryota > Metazoa > Chordata > Ceratodontiformes > Ceratodontidae > Neoceratodus > Neoceratodus forsteri. The sequence goes on along the minus strand of CM057455.1, from coordinate 1,752,935,995 downwards.
TTTCTACCTAAAAGCTCCAGGGAGCAAGCTTTTAGTGGCTTATAAATACATACTGAAAACCTGGGTTATACAAATCCTTTTCTCAGGAGAGATATTTCTTTTTTTTCGGAGGGGGTTATTGATGCAATTGATTATTTTTATTGCTCTCTGGTTTTAATTTTTGGATTTCCAGTCTTTATTTCAGATATTTCAGAGGTTGGAATAATAATGGTAAAGACTGGGTAAACACAAAATATGTAAAACTGTTCTGGCAAGGGGGGTAGAGATCAGTTTAACTTAAGAAAAGGGCATTTTCCTTTATCTTATATAATCTCTGAGGTAGCTGTTTGAGTCAGTTAGACACACAGACAAGATAATGTGTGTAAAATAGGTTTACAGGTTGTATTAGTGTAATTCAGCATGCTAACATATGCCCCTTATATTTCTTTATTAACTTAGTGAAAACTTATTTGCCTTAAATGCTCCTACAATCTAAACATCTCCTCTGATAATAAATTGGCTGTGAAGTATAGATTTTAGGCTATCAGGGTAGTCTGCATTCAATTCAAGATTTGGGTTTCTTGGCTGGCAGAAGGTTGAGTTGGCGATCAAAGCAGGATTGCTGTTCCCAGGGTTTTCTTGCTTATTTGAGCCAGCGACAGATAGGAGATGTTTGATGTCAGGTGCGTAGGATTGGGCTGTGGACACCATAGGTGCAGGATGGCTTTTCAGCATTGGTCCCTCCTTTTCCCTTGTCTCCTTAATGGAAACAAACTTGCTCTGAATGCTTCATAAATTTAAGCAGCTCCCCTGATAAAGATAAATCGACAGGGGGCACAGATCTTATGTGACTAGACCAGTTTACTTTTGACTCAGGATTCAGGTTCGATACGCGATAGAAGGTGGGGCCAAAGATTGAAGTAGATTTACCATTCGAAAGCTCTCCTGTGCTTTAATAACATTCTTAATATGAGCTAGCGATTATACTTACACTCTAAATAGAGGATTAAAACATCCGCGGTAACTGTTCTCTCCATAATATCAAATCAGTTATTCTTTCCAAGTTACTGTGTAGCACTTTTAACGTAACAACCGTCTCCTGGATAAAAGGCATCATAGAAAGAATAGTGAAGAAAGCAAACATCTTATACTGGTAGCCAAAATGCAGCTTGCACAAATGAGAACTAGCTGCAGAAGTTTTGCTGTGAGCTGACTTTCGACCCATTTGCAGCTGTCTGCGATTCTGGTTGTCTTCAGCAGAGTGGAACTGTTCCCTGACTTATTCCCCGACTTATTCAAATCAGGTTGAAAGACATAAGTTCTTGGGATGACGTCAGCTTGTTTTGTTGTCTACTGAAGGAATATAAAGACTAGTTTGGGACTGTGTTTCAGGTTTAATTTTAGTTATTCTGATGTATACAAATAGACTAAAGCTTTGCTTGGGGTAGCATTTATGCCCAAAGAATAAAGATGCAGCAATGGTTTATACAGCAGTACATATTTTTAATTCAATATTTTACTATTTCAAACAGCAAAACATTAGCTTTGTGTTGTTTTCTTAGATGCAGTACTTTTCACAAGCGAGGACTTTTACCGGACAAGACTTTCGGAGGATGATAGATTGCTTGGATCTCTGGAAAACTTCTAGAGTTGGAGTTTTGTTTTTTCCTATGCCTGTTTCTACCTAAAAGCTCCAGGGATCAAGCTTTTAGTGGCTTATAAATACATACTGAAAACCTGGGTTATACAAATCCTTTTCTCAGGAGAGATATTTCTTTTTTTTCGGGGCGGGGGTTATTGATGCAATTGATTATTTTTATTGCTCTCTGGTTTTAATTTTTTGATTTCCAGTCTTTATTTCAGATATTTCAGAGGTTGGAACAATAATGGTAAAGACTGGGTAAACACACAATATGTAAAACTGTTCTGGCAGGGGGGGTAGAGATCAGTTTAACTTAAGACAAGGGCATTTTCCTTTATCTTAAATAATCTCTGAGGTAACTGTTTGAGTCAGTTAGGCACACAGACAAGATAATGTGTGTAAAATAGGTTTACAGGTTGTATTAGTGTAATTCAGCATGCTAACATTTGCCCCTTATATTTCTTTATTAACTTAATGAAAACTTATTTGCCTTAAATGCTCCTACAACCTAAACGTCTCTTCTGATAATAAATTGGCTGTGAAGTATAGATTTTAGGCTATCAGAGTAGTCTGCATTCGATCCAAGATTTGGGTTTCTTGGCTGGCAGAAGGTTGAGTTGGCGATCAAAGCAGGATTGCTGTTCCCAGGGTTTTCTTGCTTATTTGAGCCAGCGACAGATAGGAGATGTTTGCTGGCAGGTGCGTAGGATAGGGCTGTGGACACCATGGGTGCAGGATGGCTTTTCAGCATTGGTCCCTACTTTTCCCTTGTCACCTTAATGGAAACAAACTTGCTTTGAATGCTTCGTAAATTTAAGCAGCTCCCCTGATAAAGATATATCGACAGGGGGCACAGATCTTATGTGACTAGACCAGTTTACTTTTAACTCAGGATTCAGGTTCGATATGCGGTAGAAGGTGGGGCCAAATGTTGAAGTAGGTTTACCATTTGAAAGCTCTCCTGTGCTTTAATAATATTCTTAATATGAGCTAGCAATTGTACTTACACTCTAAATAGAGGATTAAAACATCCTCGGTAACTGTTCTCTCCCCTTAATGGAAACAAACTTGCTTTGAATGCTTCGTAAATTTAAGCAGCTCTCCTGATAAAGATAAATCGACAGGAGGCACAGATCTTATGTGACTAGACCAGTTTACTTTTGACTCAGGATTCAGGTTCGATATGCAGTAGAAGGTGGGGCCAAAAATTGAAGTAGGTTTACCATTCGAAAGCTCTCCTGTGCTTTAATAACATTCTTAATATGAGCTAGTGATTGTACTTACACTCTAAATAGAGGATTAAAACATCCTCGGTAACTGTTCTTTCCATAGTGTCAAATCAGTTATTCTTTCCAAGTTACTGTGTAGCACTTTTAATGCAACATCCGTCTCCTGGATAAAAGGCATCATAGAAAGAATAACAAAGAAAGCAAACATCTCATACTGGTAGCCAAAATGCAGCTTGCACAAATGAGAACTAGCTCTAGAAATATTGCTATGAGCGAACTTCGACCCATTTGCAGCTGTCTGCGATTCTAGTTGTCTTCAGCAGAGTGTGGGTCACCATTTCTGTAATAATGATAAAAGGCGCTGTGAGTGATGGTACCTACCGGTGCTGCAAACACACTTGGGTAGCTCCCAAGCAGGTTGTGCAGAACTCTCATCAGCCTGGCACTGCTGGAACATTCACTTGTCGCGGACTCCCTCCCAAGTTGTTGAATCTCACCAGTGGTGAAGTCTGTTCAATGGTACAGAGTAAAATAGGTTTAACAGCTGCAGCTTCAGACGGGTGCTTTGGTCAGTAGCATTACTTTTTGGTGAAAAAGTTGGGGAGGGGGAAATCAGCCTCTTCTGGAACAATGTCAAAGTTTGGCATCAGCCTGCTCCGCGTCAAAAAAACCCAAAGGGGTCAGTATTGGGTGTGAATGAGATTGATGTCGGCACTACACATTCGATTGTACAAGTGCTGTGATTCCTACAGGTCACATTTAATTGCACCATAGTTGAAGATATGCCTGTGAGAAAGATGTTTTTTTGTATTGGTTTTGTGTTGACCTGTGTTAGACATGCTTACTATGGGCTGTTACCCCCCCCCCACGCATGATGTGCCAGACGTATCGGTACAAACAAAACGGCCATTAAAAAAAAATGCCCACTGTGATATAGTGCAGTGCTGCAGTCCATAGTGACAACATGGGTGGATTGCTTCTTGGGGGAGGGTCAGGCAGAGGAAAAACAATTCCACAGATGGAAAACATGATGTCAGCCCTTTTCTACATGCAAAACATCTGCAGGGCTCCGCCCATGTAGCCATAAAAACTTGGAGACCAGGAAAAGAACCCACTTCTCCAAATCCACACTGGATGAGATGCTCTATGCCTTAACCCTCTCCACCATGGGAGCAGCTCAGCCAGTCACCACTTTTTTTGGACCCTTCTTACCTCCCTCCCTTCTGTCCCTCCCATTGAGGTAGCAGCTACAGGGGATGCGGTAATTGCTGCTCACTATGCTACCCCTGTAGCTGCCCTCATTTTGCTCTTTCTACAGTGCTGTTCATACGTACGCTATTCAGGTTGCACTCTTCTGACTGGGTAGGCTGGTGAAACACTCAAAATTCTGCATAATTTAAGTCGTATAACCTGTATTTTCTATTTAATCATCACATTAACTTATTTTTATTGCTAAGGTGACGGGTATGGAAACAGGATCCTTGCCCTTATGACATCAAAGTCATTTCCATGGCAACCAGTAATTCATAAACATTCTATTATTGCATCACATGTCGACAAGCATTAGAAGCAGATAAAGTCTAAGGGGCAAAGACAATTTACAAGCAGTTTTCCCCTAGTAATAAAAATAGCGGGGAAGGCAAATATAGAAAATAACTGTAATATAAGCTAAATAGTGTGTGAACATTACATTACATTTTTCACACCTTTTTCAAAGATATCACAGGGTCTTTTTAAACTAATGTCTTATTTCTTTTACAATACATATTCATAAGTAAGTGGAACAATACATCTGATGTAGATAGATAGTAGAAGGCATTCAAATTGTATATCACTGGTCTGTCCTAGTGAGTCTGGGTGGATTTGCTGTGAAGTACATATTTTAACAGGTGTCATTTATGAAAGGAGAGGTACATAGAGTAACACGATCTGGACTCATAAAGATAATTGTATGAGGAAGTCCACCGGGAGAGCCCCTTATTAAAGGCATTATGGATAAAAACAATCCTTTAGTCATTACTGCAATTGTAAATTAAACTGAGACTAGCTTTGTACGTAACCAAGCATAACAAAACATTCTAAACAGTTTGGCTAACAGTAGTATAACAGTACACTGAGGAGGCATTCCATGCCACATTCCTAAGCTGCTCTCTGAAAACAAGTTTAAGAGCTTTCAACGTAACCTAAAAAGTGCCTGGCTTTCATAGAGACAAGCTAACCATGGAGGGGCAGAAACTGATGCCTCAGAATACTCTTTAGCAGATGGCAACTGTACATGGCAAGATACACCATTTGTACCAATCAATATCAAGGCATATTGGTGGGGGAGTACTGAAAAACAGAACTCACAATGTTCCTACAAGAATCCAATACAATTCAGGAGCATGGTAAACTTCAACAATGTCTGCAAACAGTCATTCTAGCAGCAAACATGCGCCACCTTTGCATTTAGGTACAATGATCCTAAGATGTGTACACTTAAATGTCTGAGTCAGAAGAAATAACCACCTCCCTGTCCCCAAATTCCCTGAAGACCATTTGCAACAGGGACCCTGCACTGTGAGGATTTCCAAAGAGTTAACATTTTCCACCACACATAACCAGCAATTTTGCTGGCAATTGCAGTGCATGGGTTACACCTAGCCCCCAGAGCTCAAGAGGAACTGCACTGAATGACTTGCAGTGTTCTCAGGTCATGTAATTCAGATCAGGAACTAGTATCTGCACCCCTCTGTACTATAGCAGTTTCTCTTTGAGTTTGGTTGCTAGCAGGAGATTGTCTTTCCCAGTTGGGCAGGCAATTACCAACAAGATCACATATGGTGTATTCTCAGTGATGTGGCATTAAGGAGTCACTCAATATGTTTTATTGAGCACCAGTAGTGATTCCATGGACAAATGTGGGCTCAACACATGCATAATGAGCTGTAGAATATCGTCACCTTCACTTCCTTCTAGTATTCCCAGCACGCTGATATCTAAGACTATGGCAGTGTTTTTGCGATGTTCCAACCTCAGATGAAGAGCTTTATTTTCCCTGTATCAGTTCAGAGGTACAGCAGAACCAGCCAGATGCAGTGCTTTATCTTGCAGTATTACTGCAGAGTGTCGCAGTACACTGCAAGGAACATTGCAATTCAATGGCAGTTAAGCCCTTTTGACATGCAGTATTTTGTGACATGTTATTTACTGCAAGTTACTGTGTTGCATCCTGGCTGGCTCCACTGTACCTGCCAGAATTGTCCCCATCATCTCCAAAGCTTTCCGTGCCTCCACTGCTTCACCTTCCATTTTGTTTTCCACATCCCTTTCACTTTCTTGTTGAGGTCTTGGACAGCTTTTGGGACCTGTGCTATAGCAGGTTCAGTCATGGTACTAGTGCTTGGTTATGGCTCTCCATTTTCTCCAGCACCACCTGGGCTAACTGCTCCCACCATTTGCTGTCTGTTGGCCTTCACTCTTGCATTACCATTGGAGTTGCCCATGATCACAGTCATTAATCTGCCTTCAAATCACAGTGCAGCTTCAGGTGAATAGTGGAAAGCTTCTAAGTAAGTATGGCATTGCAGGCAATGCTGAAACTATACTGTTTAAAAGTTTAAATTTTGTTGCCTACTGGAGCTCAGGCATTGTGGGTCTGACTGACAGTTCTGCTTGCTCCACCCCCCCCCCCACAGACTCTTAAAAAGGAAAATGTCAAAATGCATTGCACGGCCACAAGAACAGCCTTTTAGAAAAGCTATTCTATATTAAAAAAAAAAAAACAAGGCACCAACTACTGCATAAACTGTAGCTTTATATATATTGTATATACTTAGTAATTGTCAGCTTTTTCAGGCCATGGGGTGACAAATTAATGTTTTGCCAATTTATAAATGTGTTATCACAAATAGAACTACAGAAGTAATAAATGACAGGTTGAAAAGCTTCAATCCTCTTAACTCCTGCTTTTGCTAAAACTAAAAATCACTCATTATACTCCATGATTTGTAAGTAATCAGAAGTACTAGTACAATACAGAAATGAGTACCAGATGCTTATTGCAATAAAGCCATGCAGGTGATGACAGGTTTCTCTTGTTGAAGGGCAAATACCTTTAATAAAAGAACTGAATCTTTTAAATTACGGTCCTGATTTATAAGGTGCTTGGGCCTCATATTCCTTGTTAATACACACTGGATTTTCCCATTTTGCCCTTTGAATACTTCACATTGACATCTGTGTGCTCAGTTTGTTTCATTGATTTACCTTAAAAACCTTAGAGCAAGGGCTGTGACAACCTTTTGTATTTTAAAACAAAGTTAAAGATACAGCAAAAGATGTCTAAGGCCTAATTTGGGATGTATAATAAAAACTATATAAAGCAAAATTACATCCCTTCCCATGAAAGAAAATAGAAACGTAGAGCTTCTGTATACTTATAAAATATCCTCTTTGATGATTGGAGTAAGGCAGTCAGCATGAGACCATTGATGATTTCTTCCATATAAATAGTGATGAGAGAGTGCCATTCATTCATTTTCTTAAAAGAGTTAATTTCTAGACAGCTAGGCAGATTGTTTTCAGTATTTGGTTTGGGTGGGTTGGATCTTGATTGGCTCTCATCCTGTTTCTCAGATCACTGGCATCAGGTTGTATGGGGGCGGAATATGTCTGAGGTCTTTGGGTCATGTGTTAGTGTTCCCAGGACTTTGAACTGGAACAGCCTCTGTTTCACCCATGCATGCAGCCACTTGAGACTCTAATGGCACATGGCTTTGAGGGCACCTATATGCAGGCAATACCCAGAGTTGTCCTTTTCCTTTCTTTCTCTCACAAAAAGATATTCTCCTCTGCATCTTAAAATTCCTTTCTGTGTCTTGTACTAGGTGAAGCAGAACTTCCTGGAAATAAAAATGGACCTAGTAAAAGTGTTATTCTGTTTATCTTAGCACCAGTTAGAGGTGTTCAATTCAATCAAGCTGTGGGCTTTTGCCATTGCATTGAACTAGCATCTATGGCCATGAACCTAGATATTGTGTTTATTTTGCAGCTTGTTTCAGTGCATGTTGTGGCATTTTGGTATTTGGTCTGCCACTAGGACTGCTTACCTCCTGGTATTCTGCTTTCCCATTTGGTGCTTCTGCTGCAGGAGTCACTAGGTACCGAACGAACTGAGTTGGACGCATAAAATGATGAACAAGATAAGGTTTATTTAGGAGCTTAGGAAGGCACATCTCATCAGCACAGGGAACATCCTAGACTGACCAGAGGACAAAGGAATTTGCCCTTCCCTAGCCCCAGCTGGACACTAATTAGCATAACATGTCTAATTAGCATAACATGTGACCATAGCTGGCTGCCCATTACTGTTCCTGGTTAAAGGGGCGGCAGCTAATCTTTAGCCCCATGCTCAACTCTGTACTCCATATCACCCCGGGTATTGTAAACGTGAGTACCACTCTAACAAGTAAAGACATCATTATGCATGAACAACAATAGAAAGTAGCAAGACCTTAGTAACAGTAAGTGAACATTTAACAGTATTGTGGAAACATTACTAGAAGACAATTGATTAGTTGATCTACTAAAAATGTTAAAATTTAGAAGAGAAAAAAAATTAAGATCATACAGGAATTGAGAAGCAATTTGCAGATTAAGACAAAGAATTAACAGAATCACTGGACTGAGTCCAAATAATAAGTTCACTGGATTCTGTGGCTTTTATGGTCAGTTGGAATTGCTGAGTGGGTGGCTTGAACTAGTTCTTGACAGGATGTGGTCAAATCAGCAAAGGGGACCCATGAGTTGTGAGCACTGTTATACCCACACCATTTAACATGGTATGACCAAGATCCATTGATGTACTTTTTGTGCAGAATCTTCTCGATCTGATATACTGTTTGGGGTATAAGAGAGTCCTGAGAAGATGCAAGAGGCTGAGAAGTTCCAGAAAGTTCATCTGGTTGGGCAGGAAGAACGGGATCTGGCTGATAAGTGTCAGTACCATGAGGTGCTGGTGGAACAGTTGTCAAGTTGTCAGCAGGAAGTTCAGTTTCTGAAAGGATTGCAGGTTCCAAAGAAGCTTCATTACTTGGGAGACTGGGATCATCAGGGAGGGAATCATGCAAGTACCCATGCTTCAACCTGTTAATGTGAGTTTTATTGTGTACCAGCTTCCCATCTGACTTTCGGCTCAAGTGAACATGAACTGGGGGAAGCTTTTGTACAATGTAAAATGGCCCAGTCCAGGGATGAAGCAGTTTTCTGGTGGTGCCTGGAACAAGGACAGGTCAATACAAATATACGATGTCCCCCACAGAAATTGAAGGATCATGACACTTGGCTGCAGACATTCTTTGCATTGCTATTTTTCTCTATCCCAGGGTGTCAATAGCAACCCGTCTTGCAAGTTCAAGCTCTTGCAACTTTGGGATGATAAAGGAGGAAGCTGACTTTGGGACCTCTAGCAATGAGAGATCTTTGTCCAGAGGTGTTCTTGGATGACGTCCATGGACTAGGAAAAACGGGGTGTACTCTGTGCTGTTGACACAAGGGCTGGAGTTGTATGCAAACTGAATGAAGGGAACAAAATGATCCCAAGTGCCATGCATCTCATCCAGGTACTTGGATAGTGTGTTAAGAATGGTTGACATAATTCTCTCACTTTGTCCATTGCACTGTGGATGGTAACTGGCTGTATGAGTCTTTATGATGTCGAGAAGTTTGTAGATTTCTCGCACAATAGATGAGAGGTAGTTAGTGCCTCTGTCTGAATGCAGGTACGCTGGGTTACCGTGATGGCAAATGATTGTATTGAGGAAGGCACTTGCCACTGCAGCAACTTTAATGTCTTTTAATGGGATCAGTTCCAAGTATTTAGTTACGTAGTCCAAAAAGACAAGAATGTACTTGGTGCCGGAGTCAGGGCAGGTAGGCAGGGGCCCAAGAATATCTGTGCTGACTCTTTGGAAGGGTTCTGTGGCTACAGGCATTGGAATGAAGTGTGCCTTGGTTGGTTTGGCGTGAGGCTTTCTTTGGAAACAGGGCTGGCAGGATTTTACAAAATGGACAATGTCCTTGTTCATGTGAGGCCAGAAGAAGTGGAGCCTTGTCTTTTTGAGAGTTCTGTGAATACCTATATGACCTCTACAAAGTGGAGAGGCATGAGTGAATTGAAGAACTTCAGAGACTAGAGAGGCTGGCACAATTAACTGTGCATGAGTTCTGTCTATGCGATCACCCTTGTCCTCCTTGGTCCAAATGTGAAAAAGCACTCCGTCATTGAGAAAATACTGTGATGCAAAGAATTGTACATCCTGGCGGTGTTTCTTTTGTTGCGGTAAAGTTCCAGACTTAAGATAAGTGATGATGTCTGTAAACTGAGGATCAGTTCTTTGTTGAAGTTTAATCAAGACCAGGGAGATATCGGTGCTGGAGGATGTAAGAAGCTCTTCAGCTGCTTGCAATAGTTGAGGATTGGTACTTTTTTCTGTAGATGCATTTGGGAGCAGCAAAGTGACTTGAGATGCTGTAGGAGTGTCCACAGGGAGCTCATCTGTGGAGCAGAAGGGGAGAGCTTGTAGGCAGGCTTCTTCATCAGGAGAGGTTGCTACTGAGGGATACCATCTCTGGCTTACAACATCGGCATTGGAGTGAACTTGACCTGGTCGGTATTGGATTTCAAAATTGTAGCCTTGCAGTATGGCAACCCATCGGGCAAACTTTCCTACTGGTTCTTACAGCAAAGACCATGGCTAGGCATTCTTTTTCTGTGATGCCGTAGTTTTGCTCAGCTGAAGAAAGAGAGCGCCCTGCATAGGAAACAACTCATTCTGTTCCATCTTGGATTTGACACAGCACAGCGCCCACTGCAAAGGAGCTAGCATCTATGTAAAGCCTGAATGGCTGGTTGAAGCGGGGATAGGCCAATACTGGGGAAGAAATAAGTTTGTATTTCAAGGTTTCAAAGGCCTCTTTGCAATCAGAAGTCCATATGTAGTCGCATCCCTTTTGTGAGAGCATACAAGGGAGCTGCAATGTTAGCATAGTTGCAAATGAATTTTCTATAGTAGCCAGACAAACCTAGGAAAGCTCTGAGGTCTTTGAGATTTGTGGGTTGTGGATAGTCTTTTACTGCAGAAAGCTTATCTGGGTCTGGCGAGATGCCGTGCGAACTGACCACATGTCCCAGGTAATGGATTTGATGTTGAGCGAGGCAACATTTCTCTGGACAGAGTTTGAGGTTGGCTTGCCTGAGACGTTTGAACACCTCTTTGAGATGCTGGAGGTGTTCTTGGAAAGTTCTGCTGAAGACAATAACATCATTGAGATATACTAGGCAAGATTTCCAAGACAATCCACGTAACACAGCCTCCATGATGTTCTGAAAGGTGGCTGGGCTGTTCCGAAGTCCATAGGCAGACGTTTGAACTGGAAAAGCCCCAAGTGGCAGCGCCAGGCTGTGTACGGACGTGAAGCTGGATCAATAGTAACTTGGTAGAATCCACTTTGGAGATCTAGAGTGGTGAAGTAGGCTGGGCTGGTTGTACCAAGGCTCTCTAAGGCATCCTCTGTGATGGGTAAGGGATGGGCATCCTGTACCATGAGGGCATTGAGCTTTCGGTAGTCCACGACAAACCGATACCCTTTGTCCTTCTTGACTACCAGCAAGCAAGGTGCACCCCAGGGACTGGTGGATTCCTCAACAATGTCCTGTTTGAGCATGTCTGTGATTAAGTTCTCCAGGATTTGCTTTTGTTTGTGTCCCACTTTGTAGGCTCGCTGACGAATTGGCTTTTGGTTGGGCTGCACCTCAATGGTGTGTTGCAGGGTATTGCAGCATCCAAGCTTATTATCAGGGCTGACAAAGACATTTGAGTAGGTCTCCAGGAACTCCAGAAGTTGCTGTTTCTCTGTGGGACAGGCTGGAAGCTTTGAGGCAGAGAGACGCTGGCTGAAGGGCATGTGCATTTCTTGTGAAGTGGGGGTGGTTGCAATGGTACTGACAGGATGACTGTTAATGGAACCAGGCTGAGGTTTAGGTAGAAGCTGAAGCTGATCCTCTGAAGACAGACAAACAAACTTCCCAATACTGGCACCCTTGGAGATGACCACTGGTTCATCCCTGAAGTTGCAGCACTTTTGGAATATTGAATTGCCATGCACAGCAGACAGGGTGTTCCCTGGAAGGAGACCTGAGGAATGCAAAGCTGCAGATCCCGTGAAAATGCCAACAACACCTTGGGGAAGGAGGTCACCTTGAATCTTGGCAATCAAAACCATCTCTGACTTAGGAGGTACAGTGACTGAGTCTATAGCAGCGAGTTGCCTCTGGGGATCTAGTGACAGTTTGTTTGAGGCAAAGTCCAGTATGGCTTTGTGTGCCTTGAGAAAGTCCAGGCCAAGGATCACGTCTGTTTGAAATTCAGGCACTAAGTAGAATTTAACCATAGCTTGCTGTGAGCCGAAGTGGAGCTTGAGATGGATCACGCCAGTGATAGGTACTGTTGCAGTGCTTGCAGTGATGATGTATATTAGGTCAGCTGGAGCAATAGTAGGTACATGGAGAATAGCTGGATTGTCTAGGATACTGCTGTGGATCACAGAGATTTCTGCTCCAGAGTCGACCAAGGCATGCATGGACCAATTGCCAATAGTGATGGGGACATAGTTTGCAAGGAGGGGTGATCTGATGACAGGAACTTTGGCTCCTTTAGGTGAGATTGTGCCTGACTTAGCAGCCAGAGGGTACTGTTTGTTTGTGTTATGCGAGTCAATGGAGCAGTCAGTTGCTTCATTTTCCTGCCCAACAAGAGCCCCTAGTTTGTTGGGCAGTGCTTGTTTCCCTGGTCCTGTGAATATTTGCTAGCATATTGCTGATTGCTCTGTGTCGGATGCCTGTGGCTGTCTTGAATCCTAAGAAAGTTTTGCAGTTTGCGGCAGACTGCAGCAGTGTGACCCCTGAACCTGCACCACTGGCAGGTCACTGGCTCCCGTGAAGATGGAGGTGGCTCAGATCGCTGTGGAGGTGGCTGTAGGGCATTAACAGGAGTTGCAGTGTGAGTTGCAGTGGGGTAATGTATGCTGTTGACAGTTGAAATGAGCTGGTCAATCATTTTTTGTTGCTGTTGGAATGCAAATAGCAAGTGCTGCCAACTGCGAGAACTGTGGGTCCTGAACAGTGGTAGGCCGAAGCATGGAAATAGACTCTTGGGCTAACCAGGCTGCTTGGATCATGTCTAGCCAGGTGGTTGGCTTTTGTTGGATAATGTAGGTACGAAATTGTGGAGGCAGGCCCGGACAAATGCTGTAATCTGGTCTTTTTCTGATTTTTGTAGACGTTTGCACCGTGATTCAATGTCCATTATAAATGCTTCCATTAATTTGAAGGGTTGCATAGTGTGCTCCCATAGTTGCTGTTCTAACAACCAGGGTGGATGAGCTTGTAAGAAATAGTCCTTGAAGGTGGAATACAGGGTGACATTGTTCCCTCTCGTCCGGTCTGGAAAGACATTGAACCACGATATGGCCGTTCCTCTCAGGAGCAAGCTCATAGCATTGGAAATTCACAAGGGATCCGTCCAACCATTGAAGGAGATCCAAGCCTGAAATTGCTTGAGCCAGGCGACAGTATCTTCATGAGTTAGTGCTGAGAATGGTACTGGCTGCAAGCTGGAATGGACCGTTGAGTGTGTGGAAATAGCTTTAAGGTAGGTGAGGTCATTCTGGATGGCCTGTATAGTGGGTGTCCCTTGGGCTGGAATGGATGACAGGATGTCATGCAACATAGTTTCAATATTGAAACCCCATGTTCTTGAGGTAGGTGAAGGTGGAGCCCCAGAGCTGACATTGCTCGAGGCGTTGGTGTCCTCAGAAGACATGGTTAGAGAGGGGCTGTGTGGCCCTGAACGAAGGTTGTAGGGATGAGTAGGAGTGGTTGTCATGAAGAGAAGGAGACACCTTGGAAAAAATGATTCATCGTGAGAATAAAAAGTGTTTTTTTTGTAGATAAGTACAGTTACATGTAAGCAATTTTCAGCAAGGGACATCTCAGTAAACTACTGCCACTCTAGTTTGGTGTTGTCTGTTATTGAAATAACTTTTCTTTTGGAAGATACAGCTATTTGTTGCAATATCCATTCATTTCAATGGGTGCCCCTCAAAACCATGGCCGCCATTACTTCCCATGGAGTGAGGTCATTTTGAACAAGCTGATGCCCCTCACAAAGATGGCCACTGGACCTGTAACATACAGTAGGCTTCTTGGCTAATTTGACATTCCCAATATAGCTGCCAACAGGGGGGAAGGGTTGCTTCTTGTTTTGTAGTTGTAGACAGTGGTTTATCTCAGGGCAAATGAAAGAATGCAAGATGGCCACTCTGCAGTCTGTTCAAAAGAGAAATGGCAGGCTTTGGTTTGGCTGAGTGACTCCCACCCAGGCTATCCAAAGTATTTGTGTTGAGAGATTTATTGCTCTCTTCAAGGTTTAGAAGCCCCGAATACTTTCTTTAGGCAGAACTGGCAAAACAAATGTCTGTGTGTTGGAAGGCACCTCGACTTAAAATAACAGAAAGCCATATGTCTCTGGTTTAAGAGTTAATGAACAGGCAGTCCCCAGCCCGTGGTGCTCAGGCTAGCATGATTGTAATTTGCAGCTAATTCAGTTAGCAGGCTGGCAATATGCAGCACACACATTTTTTTTTCATACCCTACAATGTTAGAGAAGGGCTGCAGGTTGCTAGTTAGCAGGGTTAGTATGGAATTTGCATTTGCTGGAGCTACAATCCAGAGACAGCATCTGGAAAATTACTTTAAAATGTTGTTGCTGCTTTGCTGGTTTTATAGTTTGGTGGCTTATCCCTGCAGCAGAGGGTAGTTGGGCAGGGATTGCAGTGTATATTCTGTGCTTTTGCTGGCTGGGAGCTAAGTTTTAGATTTTAGTGTGCTTTCTAGACATGGAGTTTGCAGAAGCCTGCCAAGGTTTGTAGCATGCAGCTCCATGGGGATGCTGGAGCCATAAAATAACTTCGTACCTTAGTTACACAGACAGTGTCCTAATTTGGAGCACTTATATGCAAGGAGACTTATATATGCTGAGGCAGAATATAGGAGGCTTACTTTAATAGAGAACAGTTCAGTTTTAATTTTCTTCTCTGCTGCCAAGTTTATTCTTTCTGAGCATGCATACAGTTCAGGCACACTTGGGTGATGACTTTGGGGTACCCAATGACACAGGGCATGCGAGATGGGGTCTGGGCAGAACAGGAAGGGCCGCATTCTCCAGCATGTGTGGCGTTTTGGTATTTGGTCTGCCACTAGGACCGCTTATCTCCTGGTATTCTGCTTCCCATCTGGTGCTTCTGCTGCAGGAGTCACTAGGTACTGAATGAACTGAGTCAGACGCATAAAATGATGAACAAGATAAGGTTTATTTAGCAGCTTAGGAAGGCATATCTCATCAGCACAGGGAACATCCTAGACTGACCAGAGGACAAAGGAGTTTGCCCTTCCCTAGCCCCAGCTGGACACTAATTAGCAGAACATGTGACCATAGCTGGTTGCCCATTACTGTTCCTAGTTAAAGAGGCGGCAACTAATCTTTAGCCCCATGCTCAACTCTGTACTCCACATCGTCTTGAATCTGTCAGATCCTTTAAAAATATACAGTTTTCATAGACCCACAAAATGTAAGCTGGTTCTTGCTATCATTGTAAATCACTTTCATGATTTCAGCCAATCAGAGATCAGAGCCATCATGCCACTTATCCAGTATACAGTGATCTCTCCTGCAGGGATGTTACAAGTAAAGCGTTCAACATCAAGGCTGGGGAAATGATGACTAGGTTCAAATTTTAAATATAAAAGAAAAATAAACTGTAACTTAAAACTTCTTATAAATTACCTAATATAGTGACTTATAATAAGGTAAGAGAACCACTGTGGGGTGTCTTTTTTTGTTGTAGTTATTCTCTTTATTCATCCTCACATTGTGCCTACCTCAGCTCAGCTAGGACCTTCAATCTCCCATATAGGGACCCTTCCTACTGAGACTGGAACCATCTACCATTGCTCAGTTTTTGCCCTCCAGCTTACCCCACCCCCAGGTTCGATGCCCATTTCCAGCCCTCACCTCTTTAGGCATACTCTGGGGCTTGCAAGGATTGCTTGTAGGAGTGGTTTTGAAGGGTCTTCATTTAATGTGTCCAGAAGGCATAGTAGGGTCTAGCCATACATCACACTGCCTCCATGAGAGGGTATTTTTGCTCCATTTGTATCCTACTCAACTCCCTCACATGAGCATGCTTACTTATGACAGGCCTTGAGGGGGACAGGTGATGCAAGCTTACCAACATCAGGCCTGGAGGGGGTACCAGGTGACCCATGTTGCCAGTAGCACCACCAGTACCACAATACCTACTCCAGATGTTACTCGTCAAGTGAGCTACGTATGCACCCACTCTGGGAGGACAGCATCTGCACGGACTATGATTCCATCCTGCCTGCCTGCCTGCATTGCTGATGTCCCTGGCTCAGAGTGCAAACAATATCACTAGCGTGCTGGAACAGCCCCTGACCACTCAGCGGCACAGATCCAGCAAGCAAGGTGACGCTCATGGTATACGGGACTCCTTGTGAGGTTTAGATAGCTACAAGTGTTCAGCTTCACTTTGCTGTCCTCCCTCCTGAATCTCATGCTCAGAGCCTCTTATAAGAGACACCTGCTGAGACACTACTAACTTATATAATCTCTCAGCTGGACTCTTGCAAACTCTCTTTTTGCTGGCCTTCCACCTCTGATTTTCTAGTTCAACAGTCAATTTAGATGTTTACAGTAACATTTGTGTTTCGAAAGTCTCAGTATGAATATGTTATTACTTTCCTTAGGGATCCTTATTATAAGGTAGCACTTTTCTAGCACCTTTACCCTTAATCTACAGTAAGTGCCCTGCCTTCATTCTGTTGCATACTTTCCTCACTGGCCTTACAGTCTGTCTAGTCTACTCGAATGGGCAGGTCCCCAGTGTTACAGAGGGATCTGTTCCCCTTCCCAACTCTACCCTGACCCCCTCAAGCCCCCTCTCCCCCTTCTCCCAGAGCAACCTTCCCCTTCGATCTGTCCCATCCTTTCTTGAAGCTATCTACCATTCTCAGAGAGACCACCTGCTCTGACAACTTGTTTCACTTAGCCACCACTCCCTCACTGAAAAAGTGCCTCCTCACCTCTGTTGAATTTTCCCCATACCAGCTTTAGGCTATAACCCTTAGTGGTCAAGATCATATACACCATCTCTCTTCTGTCCCCAAGGGAGTAAATGTTGAGCCCCTTGAGCCTTTCCTCATAGGACTTGATCAGTTGGCCCTGAATCATCCTGATCACTCTCTGTACTGTTTCCAGCAAGTTGACATCCTTCTTAAGATAAGGGCACTAATATTGCATGGCACAGGGTCAGTATGTTGCAAGACATAATGCTGCATGGCACTATCGCACTGCATGATTTATGCCTTGAGGCATCATATCTTTGTTCTGTGGGGGGCTCTACCTCCCATACCCCCCCTTATGGGGGGCTGCACCCCCTGGACCCCCCCACTAATGATTCTCAACTCGGGGGAGGACAACTCGGGGAGTGCACGGGTTCGGGTTTCGCCATAATGCCGTACGCTATTAAGCATGTGACATTATGACCCAGTACGATATTGCACAGTGTATTCCAGGTGCAGTCTTATCAGCTACCTGTACAGTGGTAGTATGACCTTTGCCTTCCTGGTAGAAATCCCCCTTGCCATGCAGCCCAACACCTGATTTGCTTTTGTTGCTGCTCTCCTGCAGTATGCCAAGTGCTTCAGGGCACTTGTAATGTTTCCCCCCAGTCCATTTTCTTCCTCTGAAAGCAGAGCGAGGGCTGTGCTTTCGGTTAGGATTGGGTGTTTGTAAATGCTGAATTGGTGCTAAAAATTAGACAAGCACTCCATTGTATCAGACATCATTGATACATTTTAATGTACAAATCTGCCATACATACATTCTGTAATAAAATAATGAGGTGGGGATAAGGCATTGATTTTGTCTCAGAAGAAATCAATGTGGATTTTCAAACTGAAAACTCTGACACCACTGGGGTTTAATGATACATGGATTGGGAACCATTTCTGTAAACACCACTTCCCCATGGTATATTGGATACAATATAATGTTAGTTATAATATCTCATTTGGATTTTAATGAGTGATTTGTAACACTATTTCATAAGATTGCTTGCACTTGGGGTTGGGTATAAATTAAATACTGTTAGTGGAATTTAGGGGTAGCAATTTTGCTATAAATGCATTTTCACTGCTGTTGTAATAAATATTTAGATTTCATTCAAGTGTTAACAGTATTATGATGTTACTTGGGGGGGGGTGAAGAAACGGCCCCACCCATCCCTGTTTTAATGTGCAACTCTTTTTACTCACAGCAAATCTGTATGTATTTATATTCTGATGTCAGCACTGTGATTAAGGTGTTTTTAAATATACAAAAACCTTTTTATTGTGTGACTGCTAGCCATTTTTTTAAATGCACAGATGGGTACTGATATGGCTATATGACAAATAGATATAAATTGCATAAATGTCCTTCAGCAATACTATGCAGAAAGTCATTTTAATGGGTATAAAAGTCAAACACTGGGTAAATGGCTAAGCAGATTGGGAATCGCTTATCTGCCCATTTTCATGACAGACAAACCAATTTAAATGAAGTCCATACTTATTTATTTAGTTTTTGTTTACCAGGTAAGTGCACTAGCCAACGTAATGACTATTTTCAGGCATGACCGGGGAGAGTACAACATAATGAACAAGTACAAGTACATTTCAAAAAGGTGAGCAGCAAACTAATACACTTTCCAAGGAAAGGAGCAAATGTACAAAGATGCAAGAATCATAAGTGACAAAATTCAAACATAACAGAAGTAGATGGCAGCATTACAGGTTCTCATAGTAGTGAAAACATTTTCACATGGTACAAATAAAGGGAACTGAAACATAACAGTAAACAATGGTAAGCAAGAGGCAAAACAAGTAGCAATTGTTGTAGGGATAAAACACAGGATAATACAGGCAATAATACAGTAAATAGTAGAAAAATGGTTATCAGATCTAACTCTGAAAATAGAATCTACAGGATAAAGAGGAGGAGGAGGAGGGCAGGAGGAGAAAGCATGGTAACATAGTGAGAAGTAGGTAAGGAAAGGAAGGTAGAGTAGCAGGAGTAAGGGAGGACATGTACAGGAGGAAGGGTGAAAAGGTGGAGGACCAGGCAAGAGAAAGACAAGACAGAGGGATCATGGCAGAAAGGAGCTAGAGTGGAGATACAGGAGGAGGAGGTTTTGGGAGAAGGAGAAGTCCTTATCCTTAATTATTGGTTTGTCATGGAAATGGGCACTGAGATGCTCAAAGCTTTATATGTGCTGACTAAAACACTTCTAATTTTGTTTTATTTTGATGTAATACACCTGGTGTAAAACACTAGATAAATCAATTGGTTTGAATGATGAGCCACACTGCCTGAGGAAGAGGTTTGTGCCTCAAAGCACTGGAGCTTGTCAGTTGGTGGCACTCTATGAATGATGTATTTGTTATTTTATTATAGGATGTATGTACGGTAGATTTGTACATTAAAATGTATCAATCGTTTGTCAATACAGTGGAGTGCTTGCCTCATTTTTAACACCTTTTCTTTGTCTGACTTGATTACCTGCACACCACCCAACCAGAATTTGGTCTCTGGGTATTTTACTCCCAAGTGCATACCTTTGCACTTTTTAGCATTGAACCCAAGTTGCTAAATGTCCAATCACTTCTCTAACCTGGCAGGTCTTCTCTAAACTCCTGTCTCTCTTTCTCCCTGTCCACCCTACCACAGAGCTTTGTGTCACCCATGAACTGGCAGATTTTACCTTTAATCCTATCTGCATATGAATTAATAAATAAAATAAATAGGATTAGAAATATTTTTTTTCACAGTCATAGACAAAGCAGCCCCTGTCATTATTATTTTAAAGTTATATAGTAAAAAATCAGCTACTGAGCTACGTTAATCAGAAATGACAAAAGAAATCCATCACAGGGACCTACTGCAAATTAAGAAAATGTATTGTGAAATAGATGAAACTACCATCACTTTTATACCTACTATATGCCATTACCAGCCAGCAACCTGTTAAAAATGTTTTGCTGTTGATTTCTAACCTACCAAAAACAAAACAAAATCCTCCCAAATTATAGTAGTCAACAGCATATGTTGTTATTCTGTCTAACAATGTACTGGCAGTGGGATGGCAACTCACGATAGCAGTATACCCTGAAGATGGTTTGTTTAAAACTAGAAGCAAATGTCACACTGCCCTACGACACTTCACCCTGATGCTCCTGCTGGTGGGTGATGTTGAAACCAACCCTGGACCACCATCCAACCCCACTCCCCAAAACCTGCCAAAGGGTCTTAGCCTAATTCACCTCAACATCCGCAGCCTATTGAACAAAGTCCCGGAGTTGCAAATCACTGCCCAAACCCTCCGATCGGACATTTGTGTAATATCCAAAACATGGCTAAAACCCCATCATGATGACTCTGAAGTAGCCATGCCCGGCTACACAGTAATAAGGAAGGAGAGACAAGGCAACAAGAAAGGCGGTGGTATTGCCATGTATATATCAAATGCTCTCCAGTACACCTCTGTCCAGCTCCCAGGTCACATTCCTCATATTGAAACCAAGATGATAAAACTTGTCCTGCCGCATACCTCACCGGTGTATGTGGCAGGGATATATTGTGCCCCTGCTACCCCAGCATCTATCATCATAGACCACCTGGCTTCTCTTAAAGATATGGCTGTTGCCGGTGAGCTCTACATCCTTGGGGACTTTAATTACAACTGGTTAGATAACGACTGCTCAAAACTATGCAGCAAGATTAAAGCCCTTAACCTCTCCCAACAGATTGAGTAACCCACCCGCCTCAACCCAAAATCCCAGAACCACTCCCTCCTGGACTGGGCTCTTACAACACACCCTCACAGGATTATTAAAGCTGGCCTCCTACCTGATTCACTGAGCAACCACCACATGATCTACATGATCAGAAAGGTGCACAGACCTTCAAACCACCTCCCCCCAAGGACACTCCACACGAGAGCATACAATTCTCTCTGCCTCATCTCCTTACTAAATGACCTCACCTCTGCCGACTGGTCATTCATTCAACTGGCACCTTCCATTGACCATGGTTTTGACATGTTCAGGAATCAAATTCTTGCTGTCTGGGACTATCACAGCCCCCCAAGAAACAAAAGGGTTAGGGAAACCCATCTCCCCTGGGTCTCTGCTGACATCATTTCTAGATGTCATGCAAGAGACCAGGCCTGGAAAAAACAAAGGCAAACAGGCACCCTTGAATCCCAGAAGCATTACTGTACCCTCCAAAACAACTGTACTAAAGCCATAAGGCAGGCTAAAAAGAACTACTTCCGAGTGGCCCTCTCCTCTAATCTTAGCCACCCATCCAAATTCTGGAAATCTATTAAAACCTTGCTCACTCTCCCTGTCCAGCCTCCCACCCCTACCCTAACCATTCAGGGCAAAAATGTGTCTGAGCCAAGCGAAGTTGCCGCAACTTTCAATACCTTTTTTACCAACTGTGCTAAATCTCTCCTAACAAACCTACAAATCATTGCACCTGCACCTAACCCTCCCGCGTCCAACCAGCACTCCCCCCATGCCACCAAGTTCTCTTTCCGTCCAGTCTCCACAACAGAAATCCTAGCTGCCCTACGTTCCCTTGACCCCAATAAAGGCAAATGCCCTTTAGGACTGGATGCCAAACTCCTATACCTGTCTGCCCCTGCTATTGCAGCCCCCTAGCTGACCTTCTAAACCTTTTCTTCTCCTCAGCACTAATTCCAACAGCTTGGAAGGAGGCAGTAGTTATCCCGCTACCAAAGGGTGGCAACCCATCTGAGCCCGGAAACTACCACCCTGTCTCCCTTCTCCGCTCAAATTACAGGAACACCTAGCCCTCTCTCAACTCACACAATTCCTTGATACCACCTCCTTTTTCACCCTCTACTAGTCGGGCTTTCGCAAATCACACTCCACCATGCGTTACTAAGGCTCACTAACGATATTGCCTCAGGTATGGACAAAGGGTTCCTCACCTCGTCCATATTCATTGACCTGGCAAAGGCATTTGATACTGTCTCCCATCCCAACCTCATCACAAAACTGCACGATGCAGGCCTATCCAATCTAGCCACCAACTGGTTCCAAGCCTACCTATCTGGCAGGAAACAGGCAGTAAAAATTGGCCCACATGTATCCCCCTTGCTCCCAGTCACCATGGGGGTCCCCCAAGGTTCAGTCCAGGGCCTCCTTCTCTTTTCCATATTTCTAAATGACCTACCACTGACATGCCCAAACTTAGCTATACAAATGTACTCTGATGATACCGTTCTGTACACCTCTGGCCCTTCTAGTGGGGTCTTAAACTCTGCCCTACAGCAGGATTTTGATGCCATTCAAACCTGGCTTAGTTCAAACCAACTTGTCCAAAACGTAAAGAAAACCATCTCCATAACCTTCGGCATGCAGCCTAGACTCTCCCGGCTAGCTGCTTCCCCCCACTTTCCATACATTGGACGGAACCACCTAGGAATTCTGCACCTCCTTTAGGTACCTGGGAGTATGGCTTGATCACCATTTAGATTTCTCCATCCACATTGACTCCCTACAGAAAAAACTACACCCAAAACTAGGTGCACTATACTGCAACAAAGGTTGCCTACCTGCCTCGGTCAGGAGGGAGCTAGTGCACAAAACGATTCTCCCAATCTTCGACTACAGAGACGTGATCTACAGCGCAGCCCCCCCATCCACCCTGGCCAACTTGGACCCCCTTTTTCATTCTTTCTGTCAGCTCATCCTAGAATGCCCCCCCACCACTGCGACCTGTATAGCGCCCTAGCTCTCCCCTCGCTGCACTCCAGGCATCAGCTTCATTGCGCAAATCTCTTAGTAAAGCACTGGTCCAACTCCCTCCCCACCTATCTCGGCTCCTTATTGTCAACTCAACCCCCCCTGGCCTACTCCTTGAGATGCTCTGACTCAAAACCTCTACAAATCCCTGTCATGCACATTTCAAAAGGCCAATCAGCTTTCAAATATAGGCTGCTTAAACTCTGGAATGACCTCCCTGCAGTAATTAGGCAGTCCTCCACCCCAAGGACCTTGAAAACACTCCTCCAGGCCCACTTCTCAGATATATGTAACTGCAACCTGCAGTCCAGATCTGATATCATGAGGCATCGTAACGTGCCACAAACTGTACAAGTGTCCAACAACTGGCTATAATTGTGTTTACCTATGTGTCACTGTCTGTTTATGCACTGCGGTCATAGACCCCAACTATGATATAGCAACTCATGCACTCTGATCTAAACTTGTAATTAAATAACAAATGCATAGTCCAGCCTGTAACATTTCTGGACCTGATGTTTCACCCTATATGTACCCATTCTGAACCTGTTGTAATGCACCATTGCCTATGCACCATTTGTATTGTATGTGTGTAACCCCCAGGTCGCATCTGGAAACGAGTGGCTCCCACTCAGTATGCTTATCTGGTAAATCTCTTAAATAAATAACATTATATCAATACTCAGTCTTTAAAATGAAAATCAACCAACTACATGACCATATCTTATCGAAACATTCTGCACTGTATTTTTGTTTTTGGATGGTTGGAGGTGGGAAGGTGATACATTTGTTAGGATTTAAGCTATCAACCCATTTCATACAAACAAAAACATATGGGGCCCCATTCTCAGATGGCATAGGTGGCAACTCAGACATAGGGGTTTTCTGCCACCAGCAGCACTGCCTTCTGTTTATTCTATACACAGATGTAGTCCCAAGTCACCCTATAGTCCTCCAGCAACTATGTTCCAATGCAAATTATAGATCCAGGTGTTACCAGGTACAGATGGCCTACTATCATGCTAGTCTGCAACAGTTCCCAAGGTGCAGCATGTCATAGTGCATGTCATATAACACTGTGAAACACTGTGATCAGGGCAAATGACCATTCCACCCAAGGGGTTTCCTCTTTCCTTATCCCCATTACCTCCATGTCCCCAGTGAGCCAGTTGATTCCTATATCCATAACCTGATGGCACCAATGCTAGGCAGTCTAATGGACCTCCCCCAACTCCCCAGTTAACACATTACTTCTCTGACATCCAATGCCTTCTTCCAGCCTCATCTCAATATATGAGCCATGCTTCTACATCCCCCCAAGGACATCCCATTCTGACCCTTTGCTTCCAGATGCAGCATTGTGACCCACCCTTTGTGGCCTGCCAGTAGAAGTTCAACAGGTGTGTGTGTGTGTGTGTATGTGTGTGGTGGGTGGCTGTTGGGGGTGTTGGGCAGCTTTTCAAGGGCCACCAGCATTTATGGATAACCCTGTGGCCCATTCGCTTTATGATTTCACTTACTTTTCTACATGTCATGGAAAGGGTTGCACCTCCACTGAGCAAAACTAAATGTGGTTGCAGTCGACATTAAGGGTTCACAACAACCACTTTCTGTGATTTCACCTTTTGCAATTGTGTATGGGGACTATCATGTTTGGTTAGCATGTTTCTAGTGATAGTTTTATAATCATTTGGCTTATTAGTAATCTGTAGAGCACAGATATATTCTGAATAATTCATAGGCTACAAGTCATCTCATATAAAATAAGTCTTCCAAACAGACCTTAGAGTACTACACTGAATTTGACATTGTTATTCTTTCTCTTTTTTCAACATAGGATGCAGAATACCGAACTGTGACTCTTGTTTCAGTAGAGATTTTTGCACAAAGTGTAAAGCTGGCTTTTACTTGCACAAAGGTCGTTGCTTTGAAGAATGTCCTGAAGGCTTTGCACCACTGGAAGAGAGCATGGAATGCATTGGTGAGTGCTTTTTAAAATAAGAATTTGCAGATTGTAAGATGTACTCTTCAGTTACTTTAACGTCAAACTTTAAATGCAATAAGAATTAACTTCTGTTTTGCTTTGATCCAGAACATTCAGTTTCATTAAGGTTTATTTGTTCATCTTATTAAGTTATTACAAATTATCAATAAAATACAATAAAAAATACATTAGAAACACAGTAAAACACAAATGCAAAATAATAGCGTGATATATGTAGTACATACCTTAATGACTGTAACAAGAGGGGAACAATTATCAGTGTGTGACCCACATCAATCAATTCTAATAACAAGAAAAGCAGTTCATCATACTCTATCATCCTTCATGATCAGTCATATAGGTTCAATGGTACAATCTTTTACTGACTTTTAGAATATCAATTTTAGTTAATTATTGTAGTCTCACTGATAATCCCACTAGGATCACTTTATTTGGCAGGCAGCAATAACCCACACATATGCTGCATCCTGTCTAACAGGAAAAGCCTTCTCGGTCCAAATAGGCAATAATAATGGCCAATATCCAGTAAAAGAAGCTTCATCAAACATACATCAGTTACCATCACACAATTAGCTTTTCTGATACTCTTCCAGGTCACACTATATCATATGGGTACCAAGTGAATTACCTGTGCTCCTTTACATTTGGAGACCCACGGTATGCCAATAAGGCAAAATCTACATGGTCCCCTAAATCCCTTGGGCAATAGTAAACCTAATTAGGCCAAGATACCAGTCTCTCTCTCCTGGGTATACATTTCAGGTTGACTTTCCATATAGGCCACTTAAGGTCCTAAATCACCATATTTACAGCAAGGGTCCCTGGCTAGCCCAATGGCTAGCTGGGCCTGGGACCAGCATTGGCCCGATCTCAATATATACATTGTGACTTTATAGACATTGTTTTTGCCCCACAATTTCCATACTTAGCAAATCATGGCAGCAACCTGTATTATTTAACCAGAGGCCCTCTCCCTTAGTTGAACAAAATCACAGCAAAGCCATGGCCCATATGAACTATTCCTGTGAATAAAAGCAGAAACAAATCCAGGCTACATCTAACCTACTACCTAGTGGTCACAATTAAATTTAAATAAATCCATTTGCTATCCAAATAAAAATAATTGGTTTCCCATAATAATGGTACATAATTTTTAAAAGTTCATTATACCATTCCTACTTAAAATTTTAAGAACTCCCGATCCTCAGGATTTATACATATCTCAAGACACAGTAACGTATAGGTCATGTTGTGTCACAAGCTATTCATACATTGGACATATAATTTAGGAATTTACAATATAAAAATAGTTTATAGTATATTGTGCCCTCTCTCAATGAGGATATAATATTATTTTGGCAGTCCATACTTGTAAAGTAGAGCATATAGTACATTGTAATATTTAATTAATTCCTCATTTAAGAGTGCATTCAAAAAAAGTTCCATGCCAACAATACTGGTCCTGTTAATAATAGGATTAAAAACTCTTTGTATCTTGCCAAATGACTGCTATCATAAACAATTATAGTTAGCTGATGTTTAACATTCCTCAGAGGAAGATTTGTTTAATAATTATAGGAAGGGCAGTAAACCTTTCTTGCCAAGAAGTTCCAAGGCCATAATTTATTTAATACAGTGTCCTACACTCCATTGTGGATGTTTCATTCCAAACCATTTGAGTTTCAACAAAATTAAGAATACCAACCTTAGCTAGGCCACAAAGTGAAAAGTGTTACTTCTGAACAGTGAGAGAAAAAATACCTCTTCTTGCTCAATACTGGTCTGAACTCTAAATCTAAAGCTATAGCAGGCAATCAAATAATAAAATAGGAGTCATTCATAGCACCTTAAAAATGCTACACTGAGTGTGATAATTTTTGTATCAACAATTCAGTGACTCCTATCTATGTTAAAAGAGTCATACTTGAAGCTTCTGTTGTAAATAAGGCACTTCACACTCTAAACTGGAATAGATCCTTACAAACAAAAAAGAATGCACGTAGTGGGAGTTCAAGCTCTGTAATAGCAAACACAAAAAGGAAAACAATACCTCTTGGAGGAAATTACTCCAAAGTCAGTCTCCACAGGTCAGTGGAACAGTGTCTTTATAAAACTGAAAAAAGGAGATTGCAACTGTTAGAGCACAAGCAAACTTGTCTCCCTTCTCTTGATCTGGGAGTCTAGAGTGTCAGCAAGATTCTGGGAGGCAATCCGTAAACATTTTGGAAATTCTCTAACATTTCCAGCCCCCCCCCCCCAAGGGATCAATGGCCTCCCTGTATGGCCTCCCAAGATTCCTTACTACATCCTCCATGCTGAACAGATTTATCTGGGAAGTCACAGAGGCAAAAAAATAAAACACTCATGTGAGTGTATTATCATTTCATAAAATTAATATATAGACCCCCAGCCCCTGGCATTGTTGGCATATACTGTACTTTGTTTGCTATATGAAGTGCCTTTAAGCACTAAAAGTGCTATCAAATCCCCTAAGGAAAGAGAATAAATCCACCATGGTTTGGCTGTTCGATGCCCTCTCTAGCCAAACTTGGAGGGGATTCGAGAGTCAACTCTGATTGGTACTTCGTCTCTCCAGACTCCAAGGAACCAATACAGTCTCCTTATACTCATTGAAAAATATATGGAAAATGGGTGCTTTTCTATAAAAATACTCTCCAGAACTAACACAATATTAATCAAGCTGACACAAAAGGAGCTAACACAAGCTAGCATGGGGGATGTGAGTAAAAGCTCCAAACGTCACAAGCAGTAAACCAAACTATCAATTTTCAAATAAACATTAGGCAAAAGCTCATGAATCCAAGGAGCAGTAAGTCAAATGTTGTTAGAGAAAAGGGGCTCAAAATTATCACTTAAGTCTTAATTTTTTACATTTAGCAAAAAAGAGAGACCAAAGTTGCATGCAGTGGAGTGGAGAAGCACCACAAGCATCTTGCTGCCCCCTGATCCAGAACACTGTTTAAATTCTGCTTTTTTCCCCCTACTGTTTCAGACTACTGCATATACTGTGGCGCAGCAGTTGTCTTTAATATCTTCTGAGGCTTTTGCAATGAAAGCAGTAAAATTAAGGGTAGTTAGGAGAATTAGTGAAGTGTGTGATGCTCTCAGAAGCATTAGTTATTTATATGAATAGTTGAAAAATATAATATTAAATAGGCTGTAGCAGAACCAAGATTCATAGAAATGTTAAAACAGCTTGGAAAACAAAATTTCTTGAAAAAATCATGCATTTCTTAACTTATGCCACAGCTACGCATACAAGTTTATTTAAACTATTGATATATGAAGACTGTGCCAGTATAACTCATAAGTACTACTGCCATAAAACCAAGCTTTCTTTAAGAAACGTTTCTGGTCCCTTGGTTCCAAAATTACCGACTTTCAAAGAAATTATCTTTAGAGAAGGTTAACTTTGGAACCATTAGGGCTAGGAACATAATTTTAAAGTGAAAGAGTCAGGGCAATATTGATAAGTTATCATTATATAGTTATCATGCAATAGTAAATATAGAATATTTATTTATTTATTGAATTTTGTTGACCCGGCAGGCCCACTGAGACTAGAAGTATAGAATATAGAATAAGAATAAAGAATGGTGGTATGGGGGTGGTGTGTGTAACAAGAATTTTACACCCCTGAGGTGTTGGATGCCACATAAACCCTGAGAGCAAAGCTCAAGGGGTTTATCTCAGCATCCAACACTGAGGGGGTGCATACAATTTGAGCTTACACACCACCCCATGTTTTAATTTATAATAATTGATGGGTTTCTCTTTTTCGGCGCAGCAATTATATAAAATATTAACCGTTCCGGTGCTGCCATACTCAATTCTGTTTTCTGTCCACCACTCCAAACAATTGCTCAGTGGCATTTTTTAGAAATGCTCTCTGTCTGCTTTTCCCCGCTTGAGCTAAAAAATTATGTTGTGTAACCCTTGCAGGGCCACGGACTGATATATCAGTCCCAAGTACCTATACATTCTAATTCTGTTGGCAGCCTAAGGGTTAAAAAAAATTAACTTACTGCCGAGTTCTGCTGGTGGTTTCATTTCCAGGTTGAGGGTGAGCAGGTGAGCTGAGAGAGAGAGAGAGCGGTCTGGAAGAAGGAACTGCGATGTGCGCATGCGCAGAATGAGGGAAACCATGCGCGTGTTTGCCATAATAAACACTCCTTTATTACAGAAAATTATGTCACGGTTTCCCTACGGGAAAAAGGGAGACCAGGTTATTATATTAAATTATTGAAAATGATAAAATATGCTACAAAATATATCATTAATATTGTAATATACCGGTAGCCAATAACTACATCCATTATAACTTATTAAATATTGTTCTGAATCCATGTTTTTATTTAAAAACAAAATAAGCACCTTGCCATGATGATTCCAGAGGAAACACATTCTAAAAATAATTTCTTTGAAACTGATTAACTTCAGAACCATTGAGGCTTGGAACTGAATTTTTCTTAATGAAAGACTGGCATTAGCACAATTTTGATACATTATTTAGATATAGTTACCATGTAATGATAAACCCCCTCTGATTCTTTGTCACTGCTTGGACACCCTTGGCTACAGGGTTTAGTAGGCCACCTCACTGTTTTCTGCTATGCCTTTCTCCCCCCCTTCCACCGGCACGAGACTTTAAATTAGCAGATGGAGTGGGGATGCTTCTTGGTCACTATGTTGTATACTTTATGTATGTCCATCTTACGAAGGCAATATACTGGTGCAAGTAGACTAATCATGCACTTTGTTTTGGTCACATTTCTCAGATGGTATTGTAGTTTTCACTGTCAGCAGTTTTGTTATGTACTGTTTGTGTTGTTTGTTTATATTTATAATAAAAACTATTAACTGAAACAAAAAATGAATAATTTTAAAATATCAGCAAAACTGTTTCAGTAATCTTTTAATATACTGATTTATGATAGCTGCATTGGTATAACATATCAATATTTGCAGAATCCCAAGTCTTCATTAAAAAATAAATTCCTTCCTTCTCTGGGGAGGGACAGTTTCTTCCTTGGCTGCGGTAATACCACCTAGGTGACCATAGGTGGCGGTGTGGCTGAAGGGTCAACAGGAGGATTCGGATGTCACCAATGTCAAGACATAGCCATATATTGCCTGTGCAAGCCTGTTGATCTCCTGGCTGTGTTACCCTATCGGGTCAAGAGGAAACACAAAAGAGGCTCCGGTGCCCATGGTGATGGACCCTGGTGTATCTGAGTCCAGCCACACAGTGCACCTCTTTATGACACCACAGAGCTCAGGGGTAAATCTCTTCCACCCTGTCCCAGCCAGGGGCAAGCTGCTACTAGACAAATGATAGCCCCTGGAGGTAGGTGGGTCTGGTTGGGTGCAGCCTTGGCACTCTGGAGGGAGTTTGGTACTGGAGAAAGGAAGGGGCATAAAGAACATGTAAAACAACAGAAAAAGTCCCCATTACTAATGACATCAAAGTTAGGCATTTTTTAAAAATAATTTATTTGAAAGGGGATAACTTTGGAACTAGTAGGGCTAGAAACTTATTTTAAAAATGAAAGCTCAATCATTCAATACTCACTCCTTATATGACCCTAAACAAGTTACTAAACATACCTAAGTTTAATCTGCCTCTAGTCTCCCTTTACTATATCATTGTGCTCTTCTAATCTACCTGAGCACCCTATGGCAAAAACATTTTCTCTCCTTCCTCTCCTGTGTATGTGTGTCTGGTGGTGGTGGTGGGGGTGGTCATCAAAAGATGCTCTGTTTCAAGTTCTTTTTTTGTGTTTTTTTTTTTCCTTCCACACTCCCTTCAATCTCTCCATATATTGGTTGCCTCATACTATCATTGAAGGATCTTGTCTTTACAGAAAATGGGTGGGATTCATAAAGGACTTGCCGTTGGCGCATCTTGGATGCCCCCACGCAAATGAGATGTGCCGAGCAGCAACAGTGGTATTCACAGAGGATGCACCGGGGGATGCCCCTTGTGCATCCCTTCTGTGAATACCACAGTTGTGTCCAGCCCAGGATGCATCAGCGCAACCCCCTGGAAGGGCTGGTAATTCAATTGGGTAGTGCGTTACATGATGCACTGCACCCAAAGTTGCCATTCAGAGCCAACAACACGCAAATGGGGCCATTAGGCATGCAAGGCACAATGGGCCCATTTGCATGTCATTATGGCTCCATTTACATGGACCATGCGGTGATGCGCCTCATCAAATGCACCGGTGCCCTGGAAGGGTTGTGATCCACATGCATAGCCCATGTACACATGTAGAACCCCCAACCCACCCTTCCCTGGCCTGACTGCATCCCATGGAAAGACCAGGATGTATCCCTGGTGGACCAGTATCCCCTCCAGCCTGCATCCTTGGTGACGTGCTGCTCACTGAGGCAGAAGACCCGTAGTCAATGCAGATTTCCCCCTCCCTGCCCAAATCCCCTGTCACAAGCTGCTCACTGCGGTGGTACAGTATCACTGTCAGAACCACCCTCACCCAAATCCCATGTTGCATGCCGCTCACTGCAGTGGTACAGAATGAATAGCAGAACCCCCCCTCCTGCCCGACTCCATGTTTGAATGCCAGACCTTGTGACAATAGGCATTTAATAACAGAAACCTCCCCTCCCCATCCCAACCTAATCGCACCGAGGACCCAAAGTCCAATCTCGCCCTGGTGGTCCATTGGACCCCCCAGGCACCCTCTCCCCCGCCCGCTCCCTCATCCCAGCAGGTTCTGATGATAGGCCGGCAGCATAATCCACCTGCATACTGTCACGGCTGCCTGCCTACAGAGCTGTCTGTGAATGACAGCTACTGTACACCCTGCAGCCCATTGATGGACCCTGTCGACCACTGGGCTTGCAGTGTGTACTGTACTCTGTACTTCAGGTCCTCAGTGCTATCGGGTCAGGTGTGATGGGGGTTCTGTTTTTATTGCCTACTGCCGCAGGGTGCGGCATTTAACCATGGAGTCTGGCAGGGAGGGGGGTTCTGCTGCAACATGGGATTCAGGCAAGGGGGGGTTCTGCACTTATTTCTGTACTGCCATAGTGAGTGGCTTACTACAGGGGATACGGGCAGGGAGATGGGATCTGCATTCCCTACGAGACATCTGCCACAGTGAGTGGCATACAAATGGGGATGTGGGTGGGAAGGGGGTTCTGATGTTATGTCTCTACCACCACAGTGAGCGGCATGCAACAGGGGACTTTGGGCGGGAGGGCACACTGGACTGCCAGGACTGGCAGGCTGCCATGCTGCTGTCTGCAATATGGCAGCCTGCCTGTGGGTTGCCACCCACTTGTGTCTACTTGTTGTAGACTTATCGTTTGGAGGCGCATCTCTGGACTTGCTCTGGGGATGTGTCTCCAAATTGAGTTGTGAATGGGGCTGTGCAGGGGGTGTACCCATGCATATGGTGCACAGCCCCTCTAGATGTGCCGTATATCATTATGGGTGGTATGCAGCACATCTGCGATGCGTTGGTGCATCGGCGATGTGCTGGCATATTGGTCCCCTTCCAGAATTGCACCAGTCTTCAAGTCGGGGATGTGCCAGTGCATCTTGGATGCATTGGGTGCATCCCTTTTGTGACTCCTGCCCTATACGTTTTTACTCCAGTAACTTCCCATCCTCCCTTATTCCTGGCCCCAAAACACAATAAAATGAGGAGCACTCTAATTCATCTGAGTTACCAGTAATAACGCCTTTGCAATAAAGACAGTTGCAGTAAAAAGTGGGTACATTATTTATCACACATCAGGCATGGCATTTTCATCTTCAGTGCAAACCAGATGCTCAAAGTGCATAAAAATTGCATAAAACCTGCTACAAATAAGCAGTTGAATCAATTCAATGAATTCTTGACTGGCATTTAGGCTGGCAGCAATTTCTGCTGGCTTTGTAATTGGGAGTAAAGCTCCTTCTGGCCATCTAGGGGTATAGAACCAATATCAGAAGAAAAAAAAAAAACTTAAAAAAAAGGAAAAACATATATACTTTACTGGTCTTAACTGAAGTATTCATCAGCTTGTGTAGATTGCTGTGCTCCCAGACCTGTCTGGACCCTGTCCTGTCCCCTTGCTTTTGTTCCTATTATTTAATTAACTTGGTCCTTTCTACCTCCGGCGCCAGCCCCTGTCTGGTCCACCCGCCCGATTCTAGGACACAGTCTGGGTGTCACAGCTCTTTCATGTTCCTTTGTCTGCCTGAGCATCCTGTTCACCATGGTCTGTATGTAAACCTGGCTTTCTGTTCTCTCCTCAGGCATCCTTGCACTAGCCCATTCAGGCAGTGATCGCAGCCGTGGTCGGGAACGGAACCCCATAGTGCCCAACTGCACTGAAGACTTCAGCTCCACACTTCATTCAGAAGCCCCCCTTCCCCAAGCAATAAGGTTTGGAGCTTGCTCAGGACAGCTCAGGACTTCGGATTTTTGGCCCGCCCCCTCCATAGGCCACCTTAAATGCTCCTTAGCCCTGCCTACAGCTTGCTCATTGGCCCATACTCCTAGCCCTCTCACTGGCTCAGTTTGCTAGCTGCTATCCTCTCTGTCCTTTCTGCCCTCCTGTGGCCCTCAATCATTCCTTCACAAAGCTTGGAAAAAAATACTATCAATCATGTTTCTCCACTTAACCCTCATTCTAGTTTGCCCTATTCCTCTCCACTTGTTTCTTCAAAATTCTCCATGCTTGTCTGGAGACTATATCACTACATTTAATCATGCAGACATCATGTACTTTGTTGATCTCCTTATATGTGCCACCTTGTATGACTCGATGGTCTTGGATCCTTCATCAACTTGGCATGCTGGCACTCAGATTGGGACCTGGGCAAAACCCCTGCACCCGTCTGCCAATTCTGGCTGCTTTCCCAAACTTGTTGCTGCCAAGATTCTCCTAAATGTGGCTCTAAATATCGTTGGCCTTAGCACTAAGGTGCTCCCTAGCCATAACCAGGCTCCATGCAAAAGTGAAACAAAAAAGTTACTAAAGCTTCTGCTGGTTATTTCTAGGAAATTCTTGCTTCTCCTCTTGCCGTGTTCTGGCAATGTTTAGCATAATCTCAGGCCTCCAACTAGCATTGGCTCGCCTGCGGACCCCCCTAACCTTAAAGGATTTAGCTTTATGCACATTAATGCATGCAGTCTGTTAAAAAAAAATCTCTCCTATCCAGGCCTGGACAAGTCATACCACCCCAGATATCCTGGTGATTTCTGAATCGTGGCTCCGCCCCTCCACCAGTAACCATTCTGTTCACCTCCCTT
The DNA here is from genome assembly GCA_016271365.2 of Neoceratodus forsteri. Classification (NCBI taxonomy): domain Eukaryota; kingdom Metazoa; phylum Chordata; order Ceratodontiformes; family Ceratodontidae; genus Neoceratodus; species Neoceratodus forsteri. The sequence continues at coordinate 1,752,901,854 of CM057455.1, read as the reverse complement.
CCTACTCACTATTCCATCCTGACAGACAGACTAGGGGTAGTGGGTGGCTATTTACATCAAGGACAAGTACTCAGTCTCCATCCTGGACTTGACCTCGGTCCACAACGAATTTGAAACTCTCTCTCTCTCCAAGTGGAGATCGTAGCTGGAGTCTCGGTTAGCGTAACAGGCTGTTATAGGCCCCCTTCAGCGGGATTTCAGCTCCTAAACCACTTAAACAATCTCCTGGGTCATAACTCATTAGAAACAACAACACTTGGGGACCTAAACTTAGACTGGCATTCCAATGCCTCCTCTACCCTTAAATCCCTCTGTGACTCCTTGGGACTGTTCCAGCTCATCAATGAAGCTACACGTCCAAATAAGAGTAACCCTGCCAAAAGCACCCTGTTGGACCTTATCATAGTTAGTAAACCTCATCTGTATTCCCACACTGGAGTCTTCTTCTCAGATATCAGCAATCACTGCTTTATCGCTTACGTTAGGTCTTGCTATATCCCTACACTTCCTCCTAAATTCACCATAAAAAGAAGCAGATACAACTTTGATCCCTGGTCATTTACCGCTGAGCTAAGTCACTCTCCTCAATGGCAGGACTTCTACCTAGCAGAAACAGTGGCTCTTGCCTATGACATTTTCCAAGATATTGTGGTAAATGCTCTGAACAAGCACAACCCCATAGTTACATCCCAAGTTAGAAGCAAATCTTGCCGTTGGTTCTCTCCTGAACTAAAGAGCGCACTACGGAATAGGGACAGACTATGGAAAACTGCTTGCAGAACAAAGTTACCTGATGACTGGAATCTTTTTAGGAAAGCATGAAATCTCTGTACTAAATTGGTCAGAGAAACTAAGGCTAATTATTACCGCTCTCAACTTGAAGTTTCCTCCACATGTTCATCCAAATTCTGGAGGACCATTAGAGATGTTGAAGGCCATTCCTCTGGTAACTCCTTGCCTGTAAATATCTGATTTGGTGCTTCACTGATAAACTTACTATTCTGAACTCGTTCAATGACCATTTCGCCACTGCTGGCTTAGCTTTCAATTCCTCCCCAGCTAGTACTCTTCGGGCACAACTTGGTCTTGACACCCCTGACTCCCCCGCAATTAACACATCCTTCTCTCTCCAAGCCATATCCTTGAAGGAAGTGGAGGATCTCTTGCTCCAGCTGGATGATAGGAAAAGCCCCGGTGCTGACCTCATTGACCCCTTCTTTCTAAAGGCAGGTTACTGTGCTCTAGCCATGCCTATTACACATTTGTTCAATTTATCCATCTCCCACGGTGTCCTTACTACCATTTGGAAACTGCCCACATTGTTCCTGTATTCAAGAATGGGGATTCCAGTGATCTGAATAATTACAGGCATGTCTCTCTCTCCTCCATGTCCTGTCTAAATTGCTGGAGAAAATCATTAACTCCCAACTCAGGATCTACCTTGAATCAGCGAACCTCCTGAACCCACTCCAGTCAGGGTTCAGGGCTCAACATAACACTATTTCTGCCCTTGCCAAAGTTAATAATTACTGACTGGATGAGCTGGACAACACAACTTTTGTCGGTGCAGTCTTTCTGGGCCTCAGCAAGGCTTTCGACACTGTCGACCATTCCTTGCTCCTTTTATCCCTCCGGAATATTGGCCTGGATACTCCCTCTCTTAGGTGGTTCCAAAATTACCTATCAGACCACTTCCAACAAGTTAAGGCTGATGGTGAGGTCTCGCCCCTCAAACCACTTACTGGGGTGTTCCACAAGGTTCCATCTTGGGACCCCTGCTTTTCACAATCTATATTAATAGAATTAATGCCACCATTAATGAGGCCCAAATACATCTCTTTGCAGATGACACAGTGCTGTACACCAGTGGGCCATCCCTCAATGCAGTACTCTCAACTCTCCAGAGAGAATTCAATCTGTTGCAACTTCAGCTTCTAAAACAGAAGTTGCTCCTGAATGTGAAGAAAACTGAAGCTGTGCTCTTCTCTCCCATGTCCAACTGTCCTATCCCGCTCTCCCACGGTTCACTGTCACCCATCTCCACCATCCTGGGGGAACAGTTGGAATATGTGTCTATCTTCAAATATCTGTAGGTCTGGATCGACAACTCTCTCTCCCTCCAGGGACATACTGAAGAGCTAATAAAGAAACTTTGACAGAGACTAGGACTATTCTTTAGGATAAAAAACCTTCTACCTAGGGAGGCCAAAAAGCAGCCAGTCCAAACAACATTTCTTCCCTTGTTAGACTATGCCAACTTCCTATACAGCCAAGGCCCTGCTGATACTCTTACCAAACTTGATAAACTCTACCACAGAGCCTTAAGATTCATAACGGAGCTCCCCTACTCCACCCATCACTGTCTCCTATATACAGCTGTGGGCTGGCCTTCCCTTACTCTTAGGGGACAAAGAACTGCGGTAATTTGGACCTACAAAGCCATTACTAATAATCTGCCCAGCTATATTACAGCTTGTCTATGATTAAGCCCCCAAACTAATTATGCTCTGAGAAGTGCATCTTATGTTACACTGAAAGTACCTAAGGTTAGATCCCACTTTGGCAGATGTCTATTAGCCATGTATTCCCTTGCTGTGGAACAAGCTGCAAAAAACCCTGAAAATAAACCTCCCCATTAGGCTTGCTGCATTTAAAGCTTTAATCATCCGCCAATTCAAGGAATCCTGTGACTGCTTCCCTTAATCCCTTGGACTGTGGCCGTTGTGTTTACCCTTGCTCCTGCTCTGTCCCCACTTGGCCCAACTCCCTGTCCATGCCTTGGCCCCCACTGTTCGAAGCATTCTCTTGCCCTTCTTCCCCTTTCCTAAAAAAAAAAATAGTAAAAATATAACACTTTATGTCTTTTCTGTGAAGACTGTAACTGGTTTATTCCAGTTCTGTGTATTATACTATGCTATGCTTTTAACCTGTACACATCTGTTGCTGTATTTTATTTTATTTTTTTATTCCTTGTATGTGTTGGCTCTGTGCTAGCCAGTATATATCTGATACTATGTATACTGCCATGTTTGGCAGCAATTCATTCCTGTTATTTCCTCCTGTACCCCTGTATTGTTCCCCCAGGTCCACCTCGAAAATGAGCTTGCTTAACAGTGTTCACCTGGTTAAATAAAGATTTTGATTGATTGATTGAAATGAATTGAAAGGCCTAGAACAGCCACAAAATACTGACTAGCATTCTAGGTGACGGACTCCCCTGTGCTTCATCCTGCTATAAAACTTTGTCAGGGGCCCTTAATTTTATGCCTTTCAGTTGCTTCAACTGCTTATTTGTACCAGCTTTTTATGCACTTTTTGTGCACTCTGAGCACCTTGTTTTCACTGAAGATTGAATGTCATGCCTTATGTGGGATAAATAATGTCTTCACATTATACAACAATTGTCTTTGTTTCAAGGCGATTATTGTTGGTAACCCAAAAGGAACTTAGTGCCCCTCATTTTGTTGTTTTCTGCATTGGGTGGACTCCTGGAAGTGGCACTGGTTTTGATTCCAGATGTACAAGTACCTCCATGAGATAAACATGGTAGATAGAAGGGGATTGTTCACACTGAGCAGAAACAGGCAGTGGGGAACTGAATGTAGCTGGGGGTGGCGGGCGGCATAGGGAAGATATTAGGGAATATTTCTTCATTAAAAGAGTGGTAGCAAGATGTCACATACTACCAAGGGAAGTAGTCTGTGCAAAATCAGTGGAGGAATTCAAACATGGGTGGAGCAGACACGTGGTGCTGGAATGAACATAAGGAAAAGGGGAGGCGGGACAAGAGGAACAAATAGCTAATAGGGCCCTCACATTTCACAATAAGTAAGGCTAGGCAGACAGAATAGGCTGCAAAGCCTTTTTGTGCCTTCTACTGTTGTGTTATGTTTCTATGTTTTTAAGTTGCCTAGCTCTTGTTTGTAGGAGTAAGGGTAAAATTCTGATGGAGAGTGTAGTAATTAAAGAACTGGGATGAGGCCATCGAGATTGGGCTGTGTGTTTGAAACACTGTAAAATGCCTGCTGGGATCTTCTCAGCCAGTCACATTGCTCAAATCACTCCACTGTTCTAATGCTATAAGGCTAAGTTGAACTAGTCTATGGGTAATCGACGGACAGACTGGGCATTTTTATACTGGAAAAAGAAGGATAAAGAGAGATGATTTCAATATTCAAAATTTTAAAGGGCTGGGATAATGTTGAGCAGGGTACATGTTTTTTTAGCTTTTTCAGACTAGCAATACTTAAATGTATACTTTAATGTAAGAAGGGTCCAGGGAGTGGGTAAAATGAAAGAAATGAAAGGTATGGCAGAAAAAACCTTTTCGATAGTGGTATACCGAAACATCAGGTTCCTGAAGAAAACAGCAGGAATGGGCTATGCTAATCATTTAGGTTAAAGCTGTATCAGTTTCACATGGACATTGCTGAGCACAGTATCTACTAACTGAAGGAGGGAGGGTCATATGGAGCATACTACGTAGCAGAATTAGCATGTCTAGGAGGAAGAGGTGGTTTGCTTGGTCTTGGACTCTGAGAGGTTTTTACCACTGGTATTTCTTCTCCTAAGTATTAAGGTCCATAGAAATAATTGTCCTCACTTTCCATTAAACATTATCTACTATTCAATATACTATTGAATTCTGCATGTATCTGAATGTCAAAAAACAAACTCAGTACACCTTTGATCATTAGAAACATAGTCAAATTATTCATTTAGGATTTCTTATGTTCCTAAACATAACCTGTAGGAAGAAAATGGCTTACAGAGCAAGTGTCTGCTTATGCCAGTTTTCCTAATGATTTTGTTTTGCTTTGTTTTAACAGAAGGATGTGTGGTGGGTCCATGGAGTGAGTGGGGAACATGCAGCAGAGACAACAAAACGTGTGGGTTTAAATGGGGCTTGGAAACCAGAACACGGCAGATTGTCAAAAAGCCACCCAGAGATACAATACCTTGCCCAACTATCGCAGAGTCCCGGATATGTAGAATGGCAATGAGGCACTGTCCTGGGGGTAAGATATATGTATAGTGCAACAACCAGTTTTATTAGCATTTGGCTGCATTTCTAACAGAAATTATATCCCTGCTATAAACCATAATCAATGTTATACATTTCTTGCGTGACAGGGTACTTTCACATCAAAATATTAACAAAGACTTTTTTTCACAGCAGTTGGTTAAGACAATAAATAGTTACATTTTGAATAGTTTTTAATAATATAACCCATATATTTGGTTTCAGTGTACACATGCATACTTTTATAAGTGTTAGTTTAACTCAGTAAATTATACTTTGCCTAGGAAGCAGGAAATTACTAAATAACTACATTTTACGTGCCTTGAGAGGAAGCCTGTCTGTCTCATAAACTAGAATTATAATCTGAAAGCCAGACATTTATTTAAGGTGAGATGAATTCAGCTATACAGTAACAGTAATGCACTCTTGAAACTAATGCTAAATACTTCTGGACATAATGAATTGCTATAAACATGTAACTCCTAATCTTCTGAGTCAATACCGTGCTCTAATTAATGACATAAACACTTTTCTGTTTTTAACTAGCCTGGGGAAGATGGTAATGAACTTAATGGCATTGTCCTTGGAAGGGTGGTGATGAACTTAGTGGCATTTTCATAATAGCTAAAGTGTTATTGACATCAAAGCTTACTCAGTGGAGAAATATCACATGAAAAAGAAAGGCCTTGTTATTTTGTTTTTAAATTGTTTTAACAATTTTGGCAAGGCATTTTATTTATATAGCACCCCACCTACCAGGGCTAAGGCACTGTACAGATCAAAAATAATACAGCATAATTTAACAGAACTCAATGCCGTTACATACATTATTAAATAATAATAAATACGAGTTATTTAAAATACTAAGGCAGTATCCTTAAGTAGCTCTTCGGGTTATGTGCTAAGATAACTAGACAGTCTTTTAGCTCCTTTTTGAATACCTCCACTGAGGGGGGAACTCCTGAGGTGACAAAGCAAGGAGTTCCAAATAAAAAGGGGTGCCACTGAGAATGCCCTATTGCCAGACAGTTTAAGACGTGCCCTTGGGATGGCCTGAAAAAGCCACTCAAGGGAGCATAGTGGTCAACTATGAACATACCAGGCTAAGAGGTTTTTCTGGTAGCTCTGCCTTAAACCATGCAGGGTTTTGCAGGTTAACAACACAATTATCAAGGTGGTGCACCACCTGATTGGAAGCTAGTGCGTCTGCATAGCAGAGGCATAATATGTTCCATGTATGAAAATCTGGAGATCAGCTTGGCTGTGGCATTCTGTGCCAGTTGTAGGCAGTGCACCAACCTCCTGATAGCCCTAGGTAGAGAGCATTACAGTAGTTGAGGCTTGAGGTCACAGACACATGTACCAATGTCACCAGGTCCTCTTCCATCAGATAGTTTTATATATATATATATATATATATATATATATATATATATATATATATATATTTACCTCACTTTTCTTTTGTCCTCCTGCCATCCATCAGAGCTCCACCCTGGTCACTGTGCCCCCGAGGCTTCCACTGCCTGTTGAGCCCCTCGCTCCCCCGGTCACTCCTGGCTTGCCCCCCAGGAGGTGGAGCACAGCACCGTGGCAGGTATCGGTGCCGTGTGACCATAACTGGTTAGGAGTGCTCTTGGCCAAGCAGCTAATTGAAGCCCAGGGCAGGGTGTCTTAGAGAAGTCCGGCAAGGAGAGATTTTTGTCCCTATAGGCTGGGGTGGAGACATGCAATGACACCTGCATCTGTCCCATCCCAGTGCCCCTTGACCATGAGTCGGTGCTCAGGGTGATGCACCTAGCATCTGCTAGGTGTCACTCCTGCACCAAGCTCACCCCACCCCACGGAGAAGAAGAGCAGTCCTAGGGATGCTCGATCCTTCCCCTCCGGCTGGTTCACTGGCATCACCAGGGGAAATCCAACCACTGCACTGGTGGGCCAGCTTCATCAGACAGGGTTTAACCTAGAAGATATTTCTGATCTGGAAAAATCCACTGTGGACCATAGATATCACATGTGGCTGGATAGTCAAATGGCAGTGATTACCACAAGTTGCAGATGCAGCAAAGATATGGTGCACCAGGCTTGGGGCAATTCCAATAGATTTTCTATCCCCTGTGGGAATGAATAGATGCTAGATTATCTTTTTGAGGTCTAGCTTGTGTCAATAATGGGGATTATTTTCAGTTTACCTATGCCGAATTGACAACATCATTGTTAAAGTTCAGCATAGAGAGATTCTCAATGTTGACAGGCAAGAATTTGCCTGTCCAACATTGGAGTGTTTCTCTTGGGGGGGCTGTGCCCCCCACGCTGCCCTTCTAAAAATTATCAACTCTAAGCCAGAGTTGATTTTAAGGGGGGGGCCACACACAGCGAAAGGGCAACATTTCACCCTCTGGTCCCCCACAGCGACAGTTTCAAAACCTGTCAAAATTTGTGCTGTGGGGGATTTTGCCATAAAAGTTTCATTATTCAGTCAGCACATCACCATTTTCAGGGTATGCCCCCAGGATGGCAACACTATTACAGCGAAAACGTCAATGCTGACAACAGCGATGTTTTCACTGTAATAGTCTACCTGAGACCCTGGCACTCTCTCTCCCGGTCCTACATCCCCTATCCAACTCTGACTTAGAGTTAGAATCCTTAAGATTGGGGGCAGAGTCCCCCACATGGGGATTTGGGGGCAAAGCCCCCGATGAAAAAACTGCAAGGAGGTTGGTCAACCAGCACAGCGGTTGGATTTCGGCATGCGACGCCGGTACCCGGTTCGGAACCGACTGGGTTGTCGGTTGACCGTGGGGAGAAGGATGGAGCATCCTTGGATGGCTCTCCTTCTCCAGGGCAGAGGGAGGGGGTGAATGTCCAGTGTCTAGCGACACCCAGCGGAGGCTGGGGTAGCCGCTAGCAACACCGACATCTGGAATTTCAGGGGTAGGGTGGACACTGGTCGTCATTGCACGTCCCCGTCCCTCGCACACAAAGGGAAGAAAAATAACCAGGCTCAGTCTATCTCCATGATGCCCTCCCCCTGGGGTCTCCACTAGCCTCCAATGTCAGCTCCCCAACTAGATATTAGTTGTGCGGTGACCTTGGGGAAGTTGCTGCACCTCCACCCTCTTGGGGGTAAGCCAGTGGTGACCGGGGAGCGCTGGCAATGATCAGAGGTGGAGGCACAGGGGGGCCATGACTAGGGCAGAGTAATGATGGAGCCGACCCAGAAAAAGTAAAGTAAATAAAAAAACTGCCAGGGTCTCCATTCAGATTTATGTCAACTGCAAGTAATGGGTGACATAAATCCATTGCTGTTTTGGCAATCGACAACTTAGTTGTCAAATCGGCATCATAGAGACCATTTTCAGGGAGTCTAAACCTGAGATTTGGTGCAAGCTGCTGTAAAGAGGGGAAACTGTAGCAAGTGCACCTGAGATTGGAAAAGTGGGCATAGCTGTGGCAAATGGGAATGGCATAGTTGTAGGAACAAAGTGGTGTGGCACAGGGCTTAATGCAAGCCTGCACCACTCTTTGAAAATTCCGCCCCTGCTTTTCAAGCAACAGCCCAGAGTTGTGCCATTTAAAGATGGATGTACCATGGCATCCCATCTGGCAGCTGACCTATGAGGATCTGGTTCCACCTGTAACAGCTCTGTGTTGGTCAGGTTTAAACTTGGCCAACTATAGACCATCCAGTTAGCGACATCCTGTGGGCAATGCTCCAGTACTGAGGCTGCCACCTTCCCATCAGGTGTAAAAGACAGTACAGCTCAATGTCATCTGCATAACAGTGAAAACTCATATTGTACCATCTAATGACCCCTAATATGAGGCATATAATGTATGGTCAAATGTTGTTAGGGATGGAAATCCATCCCTCCAAAAAACATTGTTGTGCTGCACTAGCTACGTCAGCTAGTTTGTTGTGCTGCACTAGCTACATAGCTAGTGCAGCATAACAACTCAGAATGCAGTGACATGGCTGGCCCACTGGCACAGAGGCATGCCTGCCATCTGTGGTGCCAATGACCCGGGTTCAGGAACAGAGCCGAGTGTTGGAGGGCTGGCCAGGGGAGCAGGATTAAGCATTTGTAGGACTGCTGTCCTGCTCCGGAGGGAGGGGGGCTGAGTGTCCGGCATAGCGTGGACCCCCAGCAGTGGCTAGGGGTACCACAAGTGATCAGACACCTGCACGCAAGGGGGGGTGGGGCAGACGCTGGCTGTCATTGTACATCCCCACCCCTGAAAAAAAACACAGAAAAATTGCCGGAATCTGTGTTTTAAATGCCATAATAACTGGGTTACCTGGTTATTATACTGTTTTCTAAGCACTTTTCTTTCAGTCCCCTATTAAGCGAGAGTCTAAGATCTAAATACAGTGAAAGGTCACTGTCAGCACTGCGCACTACTTTCACAGCACTCTCACTCTTCAAAAAACCAATTCTCCACTCATAAAAGACTCTGTTTTAAAGATTCCATGTCAACTGAGTGAAATACAATCCGGTGTGGTAAAATACAGCATGGTCAAAACACTGCAAGACAGAACAATGCATCTGAAAAATAGCTATGGCAAAAACAGCACACAATTCCCTCAAGTGCAGCTTTACTATTACAGCACCACGCCACCATGGATCACCACTCCAGTGAAATTTGAGGTTGCATGGATAAGGCACCTCGTTATTTTGTACACCATGCTCTTCTGACTTTCATGATTTTGACCACATGCTATTGACTGCACTCCTTTTGTCTGTGAGGACATGTCATGCTACCATTTTAAATAAATAAAAATAACTATTTTGTGGAAGAGTGACACAAGTGCTGCGGAGTGCAGCAGTTGCGGCGAGGTTGAGTGGCAGCAGTTGCAGCACAAGACTGTTTTAAAGCACTGATTTAGTAAACCTGCCTTAGTGCCTTCCATTTTCTTTTAAGCTTTTTTGGTTTTCTGGTTGGTAGGCTACTCGAGTCCATGGGATGGGGCGGGAATTGCAGCAGTTATACTGAGACAGAGAGGCTGCAGTTTCAATTTGTTTAGGATAAGGAAAAAAGGTAAAGTTAAGTTTAAACCCAATGTGTGTAGGATGTTAGCAGGCAACATTCTTTACTATGGTCACAGCAGAAGTTGTGCACATAATTAAAAAGAAATGCTTTGTTTTTTTCTGCTATGTGTGAAATTAAAACAGCAGTGCTGGCAGTTCAGGGCGAGGTCCTGTGACTGTTGTAATGCTGTAAATTCCCTGCACCAGTAATTATATATGTATATAAAAAAAAGGTGACTGTGGGTCTATGGATATTTTTACACATCCTCAATGTGTGATGACCTCATAAACCACTTGAACTTCACTTTCGAGGTTTATGGGTCATCACTCACCTCGGTTGTGTAAAAAAAATCCATAACACACAGTTGCCTATGCATTATTCTCTATATTATATTTATACCAGTTACGTTTAACTTTAATCCTTTATTAGTTTGTCACTTCACGCCATTCAAGCTTACTCTCTGTCTAATTTACAAAGTTTAAATCATGCTTCTTGTAAGGGGTCCTACTGGTTTTATAGTATGTAACACTAAATGAAGTCCATTGCACACACCCTTGATACATCTTTGCAATGTTAAAAGTTTCTTTCTGCCTAAACTGACTATTTTTTTACTTTATCTCTATGAAAATGGGTCTTTCTTAGTTTTCATATCAAAGCTCCAATGTGCATTAAGCTGAACAAAGGGACACCAAGGTGGAATCCTTCAGTTCAGTCATGACTCAGAATTGCATGCAGTGGTTTCTCTTGTGCAGAGTGCATTGCCAAAACTGGCTTTTTTTTAGACAAAATGATTTCTATCTATGAAATTCACAGGTGATAAAAGGGAAGCCTGCTACAGGTGTGCCACACACTTCCCAAGCACATAACGCATCTAACAAGCTGTACCCTTTGTTTAATTCACAAAGTTCAAATTACATTTCTCAAAAGGGGGTGCTACTGTTTTTTGGGGGGCATATCGACAAGGTCTAGTGCACCCCCCCAGTAAATACTGGCAATGTTAAAAGTGGGTGCACACTGGACTTTGTCTGTTTCATAAGCAGTTGACTGTCCCCAACTGACCTCTCTTTTTCTGTGTTTGTGATGTCACAGTCCATTGCCATAGTAAGCATTACAATGTGATAAGTGTATGTGCAGTCAGGAGAGCCTGATGAAAGCTTTGTATATAGATTTTATGGAAACATTGTCAGCATGTACTCCAAAACTTGGGAATGACAGGTGAAATTTGAAACTGGCACCGTCTAGTAAATTGTAGGAGCTAAATAGAGAATGTTTATGAAACTGTAGTATATACTGAAGAGATTAAATCAGAACCAGTCTAAATTATTTCATTGTGATTTGCATATACATCCTATGATGCTTTGCATTACTTGGGTATGTGTGATTTTGTATTTCCTTTACTGAAGTGGGTACCTGTTTTTTAAGGTTCTGTTTATGAATCTACAAAATCGTATACGTGTTTATAAATGTTGCTCCAAGTAACATTGGTAATGCCAAGGATTAGGGTTTCTATGTCCTTTTCTAAACTGCGTTTATAATGTTTTGATAAATATTACACCCGGTTTTACTTGATGAAATTATGTCCCCCCAACACTGGCTGGGAGCAATTTCTTGCCCACCCTAGGCTTTTGGTCTATGTAACTTTATATTGCTCCTGCTCAGTGTTCATATCTGGTAATGTTTTGTTCCTGAGCCTATTTTACTGCACTGGTATTGTTGACTCTTGCACCTTTCATGCAGTTTGGCTTGTATTAATCTCACCCATATCTGGTGTGTGCTCCCAAGGAAGCACCACTTGTGGGCAACATTAAATTTGCTGACCTCCAGCACAGTGATGGCACAATACTGACACTGGTATTGTGCCGTCACAAAAGTAAGTGTTTTTTGTGGGGGGCGGCCATGTGGGGGGCTCTGCATCCTACACCGATCACATTTCAATATAATGAACTCAAGGTTGGAATTGTTCCAGTGAGGGGGCAGAACACTGGGAGAAAAGCATAGATGAAAACAGACCATTACAGCAACTGTCGCCGTAATGGTCTGTTTTCAGGTTTCGCTGTTGGGGTGTCACTCTAGAGTGGGCCACTGTGCTCCCAGTACTGTATTGTGCTTGTACTTTAATGCATTGTCTTACATCTTTATTTGGTATTGCCCTGTCTATGTGCCTGTACACCGAGGCTTCTCATTTCCAGTTGCATCCTGGGGGGAGGGGACAAAGGAGTAAGCAGTGCAAAACAGCAAGACCATAATGAGGTGCACACTTAATTTAAAACATAGTACAGAACTGTACAGAGAACTAAAGGTGTAACTAGATTACCAAAAATAGGATCATTAGCACGTGTACCATGGTGATAGGTACAGTTTCAAAGATGTCATACTCATTGCAGCAGTACAATTACAAAACCAAAAAGGATTTACACTTGTCCATGGGGGACTCAAGGAGGCAATGAATGATAGGAGCAGACATTTGGGCAAAAAAGTAAGGTTAGGAGGGGTTTGAAGATAATGCAGGAGTAAGCTGAGAAGTCCCAAAGGATTGATTTGAGAGAGTAGAGAGGAGGTGAACTGAATAGCAAGGAGAAGAGTAGACCAGAGCTTAGGGAATCTTAAGAATAAAGCTTCTTAGTTTGAGTAGAATTTCATGGTAGGGAGGGAGAGTGAATGGGGGGTCAGAGTTGCCAAGGCAATACATGAGGGATGAGGGATGGGAGAGAAGGGTGCTAAGGTAAGGGAGATTAATTTGAGTCTGAATTTGAAATTAAAGGAGGCACAGTAAGACAGGCATGGCTATGAGAGGGTGGAGAGCAAGGGATATATAGATAAACACTGGTGGTGGGGGAGAGTCCAGTGCAAAGCGGCAGAAGATGTGAAATAGCAGGTCTAGTGTGGCCAGAGTGGGTTTGGGAGCAGGACTACAAACAATGTCACAGTAGTTGTAGATGCAGAGGATCCAGGAAGTGGGATACACACTTCATTTTTGTTCAGCTCTGCAAGTTTGCAGTGGATCTTCTGGTGGATGGCATCCACACCGAAAGAAACGTCGAGGTAACTGTTCAACCTGTTATGGAATAATAGTATGGATACAAATTGCCAGATAACAGCATTTATTTTCTACCTTGAGTGATACAAATATTTCCACTCTAGGGATGTCTTACTGGATTCTTCCAATCCAGGAGCACCACAAGATTCCAGAATACCTGTTAGAATTCCTAAATGATGTAAGTCCTTACCTGGACTTATTTAGAAAGTTTGGAATGCTTTATTACTTTGAATGTATTTGTTAAAATATGCTCATTTGAATGAGCATCACAACAGTGGATTGATCCATTGTGAAAGGAAAAAGTCCAGGTTCAAACTTTTAACATTTTTTAAATAAAATACTAGGATCTGAACACTATGATCTACCTGGCCAGAGAAGCACTATCATGGTATTAATGACACAAGCCATGGGCTGGCTAGACTATCACATTTATTTTTATCTACAGTTTGTCCTCTATAGAACCTGTGAGGTCTATCTATCTATCTATCTATCTATCTATCTATCTATCTATCTATCTATCTATCTATCTATCTATCTATCTATCTGTCTGTCTGTCTGTCTGTCTGTCTGTCTATCTATCTATCTATCTATCTATCTATCTATCTATCTATCTATCTATCTATCCGTCTGTCTGTCTGTCTGTCTGTCTGTCTGTCTGTCTATCTATCTGATGCATGATTGATATCCACTACTTTATTATCTGCTGGGCTTGTTTCTGGATATATTGTTGTGTTTTATTTTATATTGTTATTACTTTTGTGAGGTGTGTATGGTGTGTGGAAGGTTGGTGAGAGGATTGAGTGTTTGGGTTGTGATTGTGGTGTGGATTAAGTTGTGTTGGTTTGGGTGCTTCGGAATGTGGTAAAGATGTGCTGGGAAGGTACAGGGATGTTCAGACATTATTCCCCCTCCAGGTTTAGGGACCTCTGCCCTTTTTGTTGTCCCCCATTGCCCCCAGAGGTATATAGATGGTGTCAGGCTCTGGGGATTGTTAGGAGGAGGAGGGCAGGGGCTGGGCCTGGAGGGGGAATGGAAAGGAGTGGTGGATTGGAGTAGTGGGGACAAGAAGATGCCCTGGGGTGAAATGGGTCCAGGAAAGGGGTCCTCCTTGCCTGGTTCCCATACCCAAGTGCTCTGCTTGTAGCAGGCAGATTGCTCGGTCCTATTTGAGTGGTGTAATGTAATGCCAGGTCCATTAAAAACAAGACTGCTACAATAGCGGATCTTGTTGGGTCATCTGACCTGGCATGCATTACCGAGAACCTGTCTGGATGAAAATGCTGGCCAAGTTTTGGCCTCAGCAATTCCAACCGGGTACTCGGTGATACACCACCTGAGGATGGTTTGTAGGGGTGGGGGAGTTGCCATCTGTTTTAGATCAGAACTGAACCTGGTGGAGGTACCAGTGGGGATCACCAACTCCTTTGAATGTATCATGGGCGAGGGTGTGGGGTGTAGGATTCTGCTCTTCTACCATCCACCAGAAGATGGGAAAGTTTTCCTGCAGAAAGTCGTGGACTTCCTTGTCAACCTGACATTGGGATCCCCCAGATGGCTGATCCTGGGGGATTTCAATGCCTGGGTCAATGAGAACTCTCGCAATTTGGTCAAGACTTCCTCCAGCTAATGAGTTCAATGGGCTTCACACAGGTTATTTCCTCCTTGACCCATACTGGAGGACATTCATTGGACTTGGTGTTCCTCCTGGGGATGGAGATATCCGACTTGGTGGTGGAACCAGTCAGGTGGTCTGACCATCATACCATAGGGTTCAGTTTCGTGGCCCCCCCAGTAGGTCGGACCCTATGGAGCTGGTTCAGTACTGCCCTTTGAGGGATATTTCCCCAGATGACCTAATGGCGGTGCTGGACCTCTCGGGTTTACCGAGTGAATGCACGGATCTGGGGGATTTGGTACTTGTCTATAATAAGGCAATAGTATCTGCCCTGGATTCCATTGCTCCTGTTCGTGTTCGTCCCCTCACTCTTCGTCCAAGGGCTCCTTGGTTTGACGAGTCCTCAAGGGAGTTGAGGAGAGTGGGATGAAGGTTAGAGAGGAGCTGGTGGAAGTCTGGCCTGGAGTGTGACAGACTTAGATTAATGGACCATTATGGGGACTATCAATCAGCAATTACCCATAAGAAGGTAGAATTCCTGTCTGGAGAAATTGCTGCTGTGCAGAATCGACCAGTCCAGCTCTTCCAGACTGTGGACAGATTGTGCAACCCAATCTGTCTCCAGCCTGGGATTGCCTTTTCACAAGAACGGTGTGAGGAGTTTGCTTGATTCTTCGCAGATAACTCTTTCTGGACTTCTCATATGCACGTCCACGCTGTGGCTCAACTTGTATTATCTTTTAATACAAGTTGAGCCATAGCGTGGATGTGCATATGAGAAGTCCAGAAAGAGTTTTTTAAAGAGGGCTATCTACCTGTGTTCTAAAACTGTGATGTGCAGAACACACAAAAGGCTGAATAAGAAACAACATTGACCGCAATATGTCTAAGTGAACAAAATTGGCCTGTATATAGGAATAGAAGAATGTTTAAGAGGCATCTCCTGAAGAAGCCAATGACATATTGGTGAAACGTAGAGAATATGCGCCTATATTCATAATAAAGGAAATATACATAAATATTCAAGAGGATCTGTCTATGTGTGAATTCTTCTGATTTGCGCCCTTCATCTTTCCTTTTCCCTGAAGCTGTGGGGGAACCATTGATAGTCGATCATATAACACATCGGAAGAGGCAGCAACTTTAAGAACTTAAGGTTTTATGTTAATATAATTACATTTCCCGTGGTTTTTTCCAGAATAAGTTTCTGGAAAATGTTCTCGGATTGTAATAAATGACCTCCTAATAGCGAGAGATCGAAAGACCTGTTCGATCTTGGTTCTAATCTAGATCTCTCTGTGGCATTTGACACTGTAGACCATGATGTGCTGCTGGAGTGCCTGAGGTTTATCTTTGGACTGCTGGGTGCAGTCCTCAGATGGTTTCAATCATTCCTCGAGGGTAGGACTCAGAGAGTGGTGTCAGGGATTTTTTCCTTGGCACCACTCCCCCTATCATGTGGGGTACCGCAGGGTTCCATTTTGTCACCCATATTGTTTGCAGTGTATATGCTGCCATTGGGAGTGATCATTAGGCTGTACAGCTCGAGTTTTCACTGCTATGCAGATGATACTCAGCTGTACATATCCTTTGTGCCCAGTCAGGATGATGTTGTCTCGGTTTTTAACAACTGTCTAGCCGAGATCCAGGACTGGATGAGTGGGAGTTGGCTATGGTTAAATCTGGAAAAAACTGAGGTGTTGATGGTGGACCCTGGTCATCGGGAGGTGGGTTTGTTGGCAGAGGTACCCTCTGGCCTATGGCTTGGGGGTGCTCAGCTAACTACCTCAGATCAGGTGCAGAACCTGGGAGTGATTTTGGATGACCGTCTGACCCTTAAATCTCAGGTGTCAGCGGTTGTCAAAACCTCATTTTACCATCTGAGGAATATCACTCAGGTAAAACATCTGGTTCCTCATGATGATCTTCCAACATTAGTCTATGCCTTCGTTACCTCCCTCCTTCACTACTGCAATGCCCTTTACCTAGGGCTACCGGGGGTTGATATCCGCCGCTTGCAGCTAGTGCAGAACGCGACAGCCAGACTATTGACTGGTACTTTTAGGACCAGTCATATAACACCAGTGCTCCGCAGACTGCACTGGCTGCCAATTCAGTGGCGGATCACCTTCAAGGTCGGTTTGCTGACCTATAAAGCCCTACACGATCAGGGACCTAGTTACTTGCAAGATCTCCTTTGCCCCTACTGTCTCACCCACTCACATCAGTCCACCAGTGAGGGATTGCTAGAGATTCCCAGGGTCCGTCTGAAGACATCTGGGGCTCAGTCATTTAGTTTTGTGGCCCGGTCCCTTTGGAATTCTCTACCTCGTTGGGTGTGAGATTGCCTGACTGTCCAAAGCTTTAAATCTACACTAAAAACGTATTTATTTAGCCTAGCTTTCCCTGATTTTTTAGGCCGCTGTTGTATTTATTGATTTTTAAATTGTTGTACTTGTTTTATGGATTTAATTATTTATTGTATTGTACAAGCGCCTTGGTTATAAGAAAGGTGCTTTTTATAAATAAAGCTTTGCTTGCTTGCCTATCTGCTTAGATGCCTGCCTGTCCATCTATCTACCTACCTACATGTCTGTCTGTCCATCTGTCAGATACAAAACTAGTGCAATTAATTACAAAATTGTGCAGATGAACACTGTGAGACTATTAAAAGCAAAAATATTTAAAGTATAATTGAAATAATTGAATACATCATGGGGGATAAATAAGGAATACAAAATAGGCAGTGGGACTGAAATGAGTGCTAAAAGAAACATGATTTGGATGAGAATCAGGATGAAACAAAGCACTAGGGGAAGCAAAGTAGATACACTTCAGTTAAGGAAGGAATACCAACAGGCCACCCAATTTCGGAATAGGAAAACAAGGGTGTAAAATGAAGGATTAGTAGGTGTTTGAGGAAGAAGTAAGATGAGTACATGTAGACCTGGGGAATCAGGTTGTTCCAGATCATAATGTTTTTTTTTTTTCCATTAGCAGATTATATCTTCTAGCCACTACAGGGCTATATCTCTGGTAGCGGTGACATTTTCTGTGTCTACTTCACTATTAGCAGGTTATATGCAGCTGCCACTAGGGGCTCCTATCCTATCTGGCACATCACACACTCAGTTCCCCTGCTTTTATCATCACAACTCTGTATACATTTGCCTGCTTCCTCTGTCTACGAAACCAGGGCTACATACAAGCTCTTCCTCCTATGAAAATGGGCTACATCCACCTCATCCAATCTCTCTCTTTCGTACTGCTGTTTATTCTAAGCAATGGCACTTCACAAAGTGATATGCTGGTTCCCCTATCCTGTACCACTATCGAGCATAATATCCATTATGACCTCGGCTTTATCACAGGAAATTTTAAACTGTCAACCAAGGGTCACTGGTCCTGCCTCTGGCTCCTGTTGCATCCAAAGGGGTGGCTTACCACTGGGGACCCTGCCTCATATCCCACCCTAATTACTCCACTTAAGCTCATGGTACTGTGCTCAGAACACAGAAGGTGCCTCGGCCCCAGAAGATCCAATAAGCTTTTTCACAAACAACTTAAAGGAAGCTTGCTCAGAATCATCCTACTTTTACTGCTTATGTCAGGCAACGTTCACCCTAATACCGGCCCTGCTGGATATGCATCCACACACAACCACCCTAAAAAACAAACTATTATGCCCTGGAAACCGTCTTCTGACTCCTGGACAAGCTCATACTCTATAAATGGGCACCCCACATATTGTTTTCAGGACCACAGGCGTAAATATCCCTCCTTAGTCTGGCACTTCCATGGATTCCTTGCCCGCTACATCTCCTTTAAAATGCTGATATCAGGGACACAGCAATGCTCAAGAAGCTACAACCTCCTTCTGAACCACATTACCTGCCTACTACTGCTACTACTAATGTTATCGGGTAACATACACCCCAACCCTGCCCCTCCTGGCTCTCAGAATAGCCCACAGCAGAAATCTACAGGACTCACACTTGCCACCTTAAACATCTGCAGTCTGCTGCCCAAACTGGACAACCTAAAGGTATGGATTACCAAACATAACCCCTATATCCTCTCGATCATGAAAACGTGGCTATCGCCCAAGGTCTGCCATCGTGCTGTCTGGATACACCCTTTTTAGGCAGGACCGTATCTCAAAGAAAGGAGGGGGTTGCATAGTCTATGTAAAGGACACACTTCAGGGGCATATCCTTCCTCTCCCCAACAGAAGCACCAATCTGCAAATCTTACCCATCAAAATCCTACTGGGCTCTCACAACAAGGTACTTATGATCCTCACAGTCTACATCTCACCTAAAACAACAATTCCTGGTGCTAGCGACCTCATGGACTTTATCACCACCCTGCACCTTAACTCCGAGATCTTTCTTTTCGTTGATTTCAACATCAATTGGCCCTCTCTGGCAGCTGCCATGGTGAAAGACGCCCTAGCGACTATCCACTTTTCCCATATGGTGGCAACCCCAGCTAGGGTCAACTACAAAACTGGTACTAGTACACTGCTGGACTGGATCCTCTCAAACCGACCAGCCCACATCACCAACACCACTGTCCTCCCTGACTCACTGAGTGATCATTCACCCGTTACCTGTACCTGGCAAAACAACTTCAGCAAGCCCCCACTCAGAACCATAACCAGCTATGTACTCCTCAAAGGGCACCAACCACAACTCAAACAGACCTTCAAGGCCTAGACTGGTCTGACCTACATGAAACAAATGACATAGACATCACACTCGGATGCTTTATCACAAAATTTAATGCCACTTGCAATAAACATGCCCCCCTGAAAACAAGAAAATCTAAAGCTCCCTGCAACCCATGGATAATGCCAAAACTCCTGATACAACTCAATGCTCAGGACCAACTCTGGGTAAAGGCACACACACGGTACAGCTGCCAATAGCCAACTATATAAAAAAACTAAAAACAAGTGGACAAATGCTATCCACTTAGCAAAATGCTCCTACTATAGGGAAGCTCTCTCCAACTCCTGGAACTGCAGCAAATCCTTCTGGGCCAATCTCAGCGATACTACAAGTGTCAGTGGCTCAGTCAGTAGCACACTCGCCTCTGAGGCTGGGAGATCAGAGGGCTGTGGGTTCAGTTCCCACATCTGGCACTTGGGTTAATATCCCAGTACTGACACTGTAGTGCAGCATGAGAGGGGTGCTGCACTTCTGAGGTGCCGTCTTTCGGATGAGACGTTAAACCGAGGTCCCATCTGCCTGGATTGGTGGTAGTTCAGGTGGATGTTAAAGATCCCATGGCACTTATCGAAAGAGTAGGGAATTTCCGTGTCCTGGGCCAATTACCCTCATTCACTAAAAAAATACCACCAACAGCTTAATGTGGTTCAAGGTTAGTTGGCATTCATCTGTATCCCCCTCCCCCGGGTCGTGCCTGAAAATAGGCAGGATTTGTCTAGTGCACTTACCCGGTCAACAAAAGCTAAATAAATAAATAAAATAAATAAACTACTGGCAAGAATCCCAAAACAGCCCCCTCCATGCTCCTGGTCAATGACGTACCAACAGTGGATCCACTCCAAATAGCAAACACCCTAAATACTGCCTTCACGGACCTAAGTGGAGTGCTCCCAGCAGACTACTTTGACCCTCCAGTCAAGAAGCACCCAGTGGGTGATCAGTCCCTATGGGGAACCATCTGCTTTTTTATTTTAAAGAAGTCAGCATGACTGAGGCTAGAAAGTACCTTGAGAAGGTGCCAGGCGAGTTGAGGCACAGTGGAGACACCCTGGACCTTAAGTTCATCACTATGGCACTTGTGGAAGTACTAAGCCCCCTGACCACCATCATCAATTTGCCCCTCCTCCACTCTCAGTTCCCTCAGCTCTGGAAGTTGGCTTCCATAACACTAGTTCACAAAAGTGGAGACCGGGCACTACAGAACAACTACAGATCAATCTCTGTACTCCCACCATTCTCCAAAGCACTTGAACGGATAGTGGCGGATCAGCTTGTTGAATACCTAAACATGAACCAACTCCTATGCCCAGAACAACATGGGTTCCGAGTGAGACACAGCACGATCACAGCCCTGTTGGAATTCACTGGTTATATCCACCAAGCCCTGGATCGTGGACAGCTAGTGGGGGCTACCTTCATCGACCCATCAAAAGCTTTTGATAAGGTTCACCACACACTCCTCCTTGAACAGCTAGCGAACAAGTCTCTCTTCTGATACAGTTTTATGGTTTAAAAGCTATCTCAGCAATCACTCACAGTGGGTCAAGATTAGGGACATTGTCTCGGATAGCAAACCTGTTCACTCAGGGGTCCCCCAGGGATCAATACTGGGGCCCATTCTCTTCAGTGTCTTCTTAAATAAACTTCCAAGCTCTTGCACCAGTCACATGCTATTGTATGCTGATGATGCTGTCATTTTCACCTGCAACCCCAATCCCAAACTACTTCAAAACGACCTCCAACTAGGATTTACTGCTGCCAAAACATGGTTTATGGAGCACAGACTAATCCTTAACTAGAAGAAAACTAAGACTATGATCTACTCCAGCACCCAGCAAACACAAGACCTTCCCACTATCCATCCTGAACAACAGTGATGATGTGCTGCACCTCATGCAGTACTTTAAGTACCTGAGTATCACCTTTGACTCCACCCTGTCCTATGCACAGCATATAGACAACACAGCCAAGGCCATCAGTTCCAGAATTGGGATACTCCACCGCCACAAGCACATCTTTACATATGAAGCACTTAACATGGCCATCACCAGCTCAGTTGTTACCCTCATTGAATAAGGCCTAGCAGTTTATGGTTCCGCGCCAGACTCAACCCTCCATCACATCTCTCTGGCCCCTAATAAGGCCTGCCGACTCCTCATAGGTGCTGCAAGGCTTACTCACACCTTTGAGCTCTATTCACAGGCAGGGCGGCTCCAACTAAAGAGCAGAGTTAAGTATCACACCTGTCTACAGGCCAAAAAAATCGCACTAAATATGATGCCACCAGGAGTTCAGAATCTGCTCACACACCATGTAAGTGCCAAGCTGACCAGAAGCACCCACAGCCAAATTTTCAGCAAACCTAGATGCTGCACTGCACAGGGTCAATGTACATTCTACTACCATGCACCACACTGGACCAACACCCTTTCTTCAGACATCTCTGATACCACAACCATTGGTGCTTTCAAGCGAAAGCTCGGGCAGCACCTTGCCACAGATGACAATTGTGACTCTGTTGGCCATTCATGATGATCAAAACAACTCTCCTACATCTGGACCATCATAAAGCATTAGCACTTAGTGTTCCACCTAATCCTAGAGGCACCTACTTCTACAGCACTTCATTGTCCCACCCCTTCATCTACCCCACTCCCCCATCTACCCCCTCCCCACTGGGCACCTATTCCCCTCTCTGTCCCCGCTTTCATGTCCTCCCCCCATCTACTGCTCTCCTAGCCCCACTCTCTCCAACTTTCCTTAAATCTGTTGTTAACCCTGTACGCAGGCATATTCTTCACTATGTCACAGCTGTGCCTGTTCTCCACTCTGTTTCTCCCCCCACAAGTAAGCTTAACTCTCTGACACAGGCACCTACTCACCAATGCCGAAGCAATGTTTAAATGTTATACCTTAAGCTAAATGCTATCCCAATCTTGTAATCCACACCAATTTATTATCTACCTAACTTGTAATGTATTGTTTTGTACCAATGCAATTTTGTACTTGCTTGTAATGTAATGCCTTGTATGTAATGCTATGTGCCTGTTCACTTACTTCTTGTAACTGACACGGAACCTACAACTGAGCATCCACTCACAGGTGTTCTCCAAGATATCATTAAATAAAAAAATAAAATAATGTATTTATTTATTGCACTTACTATTGAAGTGTTATATCATTAAAAAATACATAACACTGAAGTAGAAAGACCTAGGATGTTGTTCTTTAAAATGAGTACCTGCACTTTAATATCTCAATTATTATATATGTTTATATTGGCTTCCTCTGCTTATTGATTGTTGCACTGTAATATGCTGTTCATTTTTACATCGGTTGCGCTGGAAATTTGTGCACATCCTTCTTTTCATGTATTTTGTCTCCGCATCTGTGGTGCTTTGTTTTGCACTTGTTATAGCTGTCCACAGCTATGCTTTAAATTAGGGTATAAAAAGTTCCAGAAGTTCCCATTGAAAGTAATGGAGTAGGTCAGTGAGTTCTAAAATGACACATGGTTAGGGGTTCTCCAAAGTAACTTTCCTACCTATGGAGTTTTCCTTTTCCTGACATATAACCCTACTACCTGAGCCAGCTGTTCATCAGTTTGCAGTGCTCCTGCACACTCTAGAGTGACAATGCAAAATAATTTCATCCAGTAACTGGCTACAAAAATGCTGCTGGAGTTTTTCTCTTGCAAACAATTTTACACTGCAGTTTTCTAGAAAGCCTATGCTGTATTTTGTTACTGTAAGCTCCTTTTAAAAATGTTCTCCCCAGGTTTTCATAAATATAAGCATTGTTCTTGAAGTGCCATTGTTTAATGTCACTTTTCATGCTGTTTTCTCTCTTTCCCTTCTCATGACTTGCCTCAGCAATTACTTTGCATCATGATCCTTTGGCACCTGCCACTCCCACCTTCCCCCATCCTCCAACTCCCAGTCCCGTGAGTTTCCCTAACAGTCACTGCTAATGCAGGCTGCCTGACCATGCCACCTCACACCCCACCATTTACTCTAGCAAGTCTTCTCCACTCAGCCTCCCCTCACCCACCCATTTCTCCCTATACCTTATCGCCATTCTTCCCCCACCCTTCACCTCCACCGCAGTACCTACCTCTCTCTCTCGTACCTCCTTTCTTCACCCCACTGCCATCTATTCCCGTCCCTCTGAACTACTGATGAGGCACTTTGTGACTGCTTATTCCCCCCTCCACCCTCATAAAGTGTTTTTCTTGTTATTTTAACTTGTACCTATGTTTTGAGTTATTCTGTAAGTTCTGAATCCAAGCTGTATCGTTCATTGTGATGTACCTTTGCTTTCTCCTATTGTATTTTGTTTTGCAGTCTATGACGTGGAACCTTTGTAAAAGAGCTTGCGCTCAAAGGTCTTTTCCGAATCATTAAATAAATAAAATATATTTTTTTTTGCTTTCTCCCTGTTTTTGCAGTTTCTAAGTCCACTGTATTATTTCCTTTTCCTATAGCTAAAGAAAGCCTGTCCTTTTCTGCTCAAAACAGTGGACTGGATTCTCAAAGGCTGATGTGGGGCCTGCATCAATCCCTGTGTTAAATCTTTGCAGTGCTGCAGGTGTGCCAAGGCCAAATGCTGTGACTGCACCCGATTTTATCATCTCGGATGCAGCTGTGATATTTTGACCTCCTTAATGGCTGCTTGCAGTAAAGTGTTGCCACAAGCTGCTTCCAGGAAGCCCACCTTTGATGCACACTAGACAAAAGGAAAGTGGTCTTGTGGCATCAATATGATGCACAGAATGTAACATCTTGATTACTTGCTGCAAGTCCAATGAGCCATATACAGTATTTGGTGTATCCATGGCTTGCGGCAAAAATAGGCCTTTGAAAATCTAACTCCTTACATTAATTTCTTTTTTTTTCCCCCAACTGTGTTTATTCACTCTGTTAGCTGTGGGGACTTACCCCTTATTTGTCTGAGTGACCCTGCTTCCCCTTCCACCCAGCATTCCCCCAGTTGCCCACACAGGGCAGCCCATGACTTAACCCTTAAGGTAGGTCTCCCTGGGTGCACTTAGGGAGGAATCGCAATCAACCTGGATCTCCTGACAAGCCAGCCAAATATCATTTGAGTGAGGGAGCCGAAAAGTCTCCTGACTTCACTGTGCTTGCTCATGGAGGGATTTGTCTTGCTTCAGGAGCCCTACCTTGGTAAAATAGAAGAGCGTGGATGTCAGCTCATCTCATGAGTGCTCCTGCCCCCAACGTAAAGATGCCCACCGCTCCCCCAATCCCAGCCGAAGCACTGGTCCCAGATGCAACAACTTACAGTCATTGCTAGGGGTCTGACTAATGCTGGTTACCTGATCCTTCCCTTCCCAGAGGAGGAAAGCAGTCCCTCAGATGCTTATCCTTCTCTCTCCAGGCAGACTTCCAATGACCATGGGTTTGCTCCCAAAACCGAGTTGTTAGAATCACAATAGCACTACCTCTGTACTGGTGGGTCGGCCACTCCTTGCATTAATTTCTATCATATTTATTTTCTTTTGCCATACTGTTTTGATAACTTAAGAAAAAATACCCCATGCAACTGGAGGGAACATGTCTGTACTTTAATTGTATAATTTCTTTTTTTGTTTTGGTGGGGGAGAGGCAGCTCTACCCTGCAGTCACAGCAGTTAGTATGAATGGAAAGTGGCTGTACCAACAAAAACTGAGAGTTTTGAGGTGAGGAGGGGTTATATGACAAACTGGAAGGTGCTGTTTTTTCTTTCTGTTTTTTAAGTCCAAAGTGAAACCTAGTTGTGTGTTTCAGAATGTGTGCATAAGAGTAAGTTTATGTGTATAACTGAAACTGCAGTCTTTCTCTTGAAATCGGAGTCAAAACTTTCCTTTGGAAACTCCAGCTATACTGAGACCAGTGTCAATATTCTGTACTGAAAATTCCATTTATACTGGAAATCAGGCATATAAACATCTCATTTTAAACTACAGCTATACTTGAAATCAGGTTAAAAATGTACCATTGAAAATAATGATGTGGCTAAACGATCTGTTAAAATGAAACACATGGCTGGGGTTTGCCATAGGAACCTCCTTGCTTATAAAGTTTTATGTAATGTCCACTTGTCTGGAGGACATCTTCTGTTAACAGAATTACTGGACCCAGTAATCATTACTTGTATTCCTTGTCTCAGAGGCAGTAACTCTAACCATTTAGCTAAAAGGAAGCCTTTCTTTTAGCCAAGGTGTTAGACTGGATCTTATTCTTGTATGCTGCAATCTTCACTTTCTCCACCAGATAGCCTTCTGCATCTGGTTACTAGTTCCATATACATTTCTCATTCTGAAAGTGTGACCCTATTAAATGACACAGGCGCTGGCTAACACATATTTATAAATGACTCTGTTTACAGGTTTCAGACAATAAAGATGTATTATATATATATATATATATATATATAGATATATATGAACATATGAGCATACGCAGAAGCCAGAAGAAGAAGGCCATTTAGTCTATCAAGTCTGCTTGTATTGCAGGGTCCATAGCTTGAGCTAATGTCCCTGCCCTACCCTACCCTCCCCACTCCTCCCATCCTCCCTACTCATGATCCTTACCTTCCCGCTATGCTTATCTCAGCCTCTCTTAAAGCTGCCCACAGTCTTCAACGAGATGACCTCTTCCAGCAGTGCATTCCAAGTGTCCACCACCCTCTCTGTGAAGAAGTGCTCCCTGACCTCCTTCCTAAACCTCCCACCCTCCAGTTTAAGACTGTGACCCCTCATGTAATGATGCCACTCGGCTTAAATAGACTCTCCTTATCAACCTTATTTATCTCTTTCAAGTACTTGAAGGTCCCAATCATGTCCCCTCTCTCTCTCTCTCTCTCTCTCTCTCTCTCTCTCTTCCGTCTTCCAGGGAGTACATGTTCAGTGCCCTCAACCTCTCCTCATATGTTTTACCCTGATGACCCACTATCATCTTTGTAGCTCTACTCTGGACCTTTTCCAGCAGGTTAATGTCCTTTTTGAGGTGTGGGCACCAGTACTGAACTCCATACTCTAGGTGCAGCCTCACCAGTGGCCTGTACAAGGGCAGTATAACCTCCTCTCTCCTACTACTGATCCCCCTAGATATGCATCCCAGCATCTTGTTTGCCTTTGCTACTGCTTTCTTGCACTGCCTGGAGGGCTTCAGGTCACTAGTGATCATCACACCCAGGTCCTTCTCCTCCTCTGATACAGATACTCGGACTCCACCCAGGTAGTACTCTGTCCGGGGATTATTGGCTACTATATGCATAACTTTGCATTTCTTAGTATTGAAGCCAAGCTGCCAGATCCTGGACCACCTCCCCAGCTTTTCCAGATCTTCCTGTAGGTCCTGTATCCCTTCAGCTGTGTCTACTCTCCTGTAGAGCTTGGTGTCTTCTGTGAATAGGCACATTTTGGCCTTAATGCCATCCCCAATGTCATTGATGAAGACAGTGAACAACACTGACCCCATCACTGAGCCCTGTGGGACCCCATTGGTTATCTCTCTGGTGCCACATAACTCCCTCCCCACAACCACCCTCTAGGTTCTGTCCCTAAGCCAGTTTTCCACCCATCTGGCCATATTTTTCCCAACTCCAAGTTTCACCAACTTCCTGATCAACCTTTTGTGGGGCATAGAGCCAAAGGCCTTGTTTAAATCAAGATAGAGGATGTCTACCACTTGGCCCCTGCCAACTGACTTAGTGACACAGTCAAGGAAGTCAATCAAATTCATTTGACAAACCCCCCCCAATGAACCCATGCTGCCTCACATCCCGGAGACCATGCTCCTCTAGATATTTCACCAACCTTTCCTTTAGTATGGTCTCCATGAGCTTGCCCACAATGGAGGTCAGACTGACTGGTTTGTAATTCCCCGGCTCATCCTTGGGACCACTTTTGTGGAGGGGCACTACATGTGCTGTTCTCCAGTCCTGCAGTACCATGCCTGACTCTAGTGAACTATTAAATAGGTCTGCCAGTGGCCCTGCCAGCTCCTCAGCCAGTTCCTTTAGTACCCTTGGATGTACTCTGTCCGGTCCTGGTGATTTGTCCATTTTCAATGCCAGCAACTCCTCCCTCACTCTATCCTTCTCTATCACTACATCTGTTTTCCCCTACCTCCCTACTCCTCTTTTCCCTCCTGAAGGCACTGGTTCGTCCTTCTCCCTGGTGAAGAAGGAACGGAAATATTCATTTAGTATCTCTGGTTTTCCCCCATTACCCTCCACCCACTCCACCCCTTTCTTGAGCCTAACAATCCCTTCCTTCGTGTCCCTTTTCTCATTTACATAGCGAAAGAAAGCCTTCTCCCCCTTCTTAATTCCTTCAGCTATCTGCAGCTCCTTCTATGCCTTTGCTCACCAGATTTCCTTACTTGCCTTATTAGCCAACCTTAGGTAATTTTCCTATCCACCTATCCACCTCTCTCTTGGTCTTAATGAATTTTCTATAGCCCAGCCTCTTTTCCCTTACTGTCTGGGCAACCTAAGAACTGAACCAGCTGGGCGCTTTGGCCCTTGTGTTCTTCCCTCTGAGCCTAACACACTCATCTGTGGCAACCAGTATTCCTTCCTTAATGATGGACCACCTTTGGTCCACCCCCATATCTGCTCTGATGCCCGCCAGATGACTCCTTAGCCCTCCTGAAATCCAAGATTTTCATATTAGTTGGGATACTTTCCCTGCATATGACACTGTTTATAGATTTCAGACAGTAACTATGTAAGGTATGGTTTGACAACAGTGTAGCAAGTCACTTGAACAATATGGTATGATCAGTGGTTATGTTAATGATCTGTTCGTCACTTTCCAGGGGTGTTCTGTAGCACAAGACATGCCTGTAAACAATGTAATACTGTATATCAAAAACTAGTTATTACAAGCCCATGTGTGTTTTGTGCAATTCTTCATTTTGCCCTGCCACACAAATACTGATGGTGCTGTTAAAGCACTTGAGCCCCCTGCACATGACATGTCCATACCCCTAGATTCCCACAAGTCCCACCCATCCCTCATAGGGCAGCCATAACCTTCTGGCCCAGAGGCGGATGTGTTACCAACTGAGCTGTGCTAACACCACAGCAAGTAAACAAACACGCAAACAAATGAATAACTAAATCAATAAATCCATCAGTAATCAAAAAAACACCAATAAATAAATACTTAGCTAGCAAACTAACTAACTAACTAACCAACCAACTAACTAAGCTAAACTATGTGAAAGACCAGATATGGAAGTTACTATGTATTGAGATACAAAATGTGACATACATCACAAAGGCACAGTTTTCACATAGGAAATACATGGTAGGGAAGTTAAATATTGTCTCAAATCAGGTGACCAGAAACATCCACTCTTCATGGCACTAGGTCAGACATGCGACAACAAAAACCACGCTGTCCTGAACAGCACAGTATAAACAGTGCTGACTTCCACAGCGGCAGTGCACAATGCAGCTCAACCAAACAGCACTAATAGTAGCGGTCAGAAGAAAGCACAACAACGACTTCTACCAAACAAACAACCATTTGTCAATGCCGAATGTCTGCTTGCTGGCATTAGCATTGGAAGTGCAGGAGTTAGACAGATGCAGAATAGGAATGGCAGTGAAGTATTTAACTGATGCCAACCCCACCACCATCCTGCAGAGATGGACAGGCATTGGGGTGTGCCTTTGGGTCGTCACCCATAACACTCATGACATTTCACCTCGCCCTACCCTGCAGACACTGACAAGTGTTGAGGTGTACCTTGGGGTGCTTGGGCTTTACACTCATCCCATTCCATAAGGAAATACATTGAAATGGAAGCAGTATAGGACAATGGGGTGAACTTTGGGGCCGAAGAGTCCAAGGCACACCTCGATGCCTGTCACTGGCTGCAAGGTGGGGGTGGGGGTGGGGGTGGAATGGCATGAGCATTACTGTTGACTATCCCAAGTCACACCCCTGATGCCTGTCAGTCCCAACAGAGTAGGGCATTATGGTTGGAAACCCTAATGCCCTGGGTGTTTCTTGGTATTTTCACTCCAAGTTTTCAACATGGGCTTTTTGTGACCGCACTGCATGAACGGTGACACTATCAGTTCATTAGATGAACGGTGATTTTGCACAGCAGTCACGCCATTTGGCACCACAGGTGTGAAAACATATTTCAAACAGGATGTGAAAAATGACAGCTATACTGTTCATGAAGATGGGTTAAAAAATGGTAATGTTGAAAATCTTCAGTGAAAATATAAAAAAATTGGTGAAGTCATGAGCGTGCATAGAAACTGCACAACACACACCCGTAATGCAATTATTTGGGGGAATTTTTACACCAGATTTTCAACATAGGCATTTTGGGACCTCCGCTCATGAACAGCGGCACTGTGATTTTCTTAATCTGTCCTGAACGTTGATTTCGAACAGCGACCACACCCATTGTGTGCCACAGGTGCAAAAACATGTTTCAGGCAGGATGTCAAAAATGACAGCTGTACTGTTCACAAGGCAGTGTGCAAAAATAACAATGTTAAAAATCTGGAGTACAAATATAAAAAAATAGTGAAGTTACGAGCATGCGTAGAAACTGCGCAATGCACGCTGGTAACGCAGTCATTTTTTGGAATTTGTTCACCAGATTTGTGACATGGGCTTTTTGGGATCTCTCCTTATGAACACTGTCATTGTGATTTTCTTAATCTGTGCCGAACGTTGATTTTGCACAGCGACCGCACTATTGTGCGCCAGATGTGCGAAAACACATTTCATGTAGGATGTGAAAAATTACAGCTACACTGTTCATAAGGAGGTGTGGAAAAATGGCAATGTTCAAAATCTGGAGTGAAAATATAAAAAATTCTCAAAGTTACGAGCGTGGATGGGAACTGCACAATGCACACTCCTAACACAGTCATTTTCTGGAATTTTTTCATCAAATTTGCAACATAGGCTTTTTGGGAGCCCACCTCAAGAACAGTGACACTGTCATTTCATTAACTGGTCCCAGAAGTGATTCTGCACAGTGACCACAAAATCACCTTTCGGGACCGAATAATGACATGACAGTGACTGAGTTCATGAAGTAGGGTCTCAAGAACCCCATGTTGAAAAATTTGGTGCCAAGAGTCACAAAAATGGCTGAGATATCTACTTAAGTTGAAACAACCCCCATTTATGACATTATACAGTTTACCGGCATAGTTGGCGGTCAGCTTTGAAGAGTGCAGACGTGTTCCCGCTCCACCGAAGATCGTCGTGTCGGGCTCCAGAGGTAAGTATGGGGTGAGGGGTGTGTGGGGAGGTGGGGTGCACAGAGGGTTGGTGTGGGTTGGGGAAGGGGGCACCGCAGACAACAAGGGACCGTTTCCTTGTTTACAGGTTAAAAAAAAAAACTTTGTGGGACAGGTACATTTGACACACTGGAGTGGGCTCCCAGTGTGCCACTTGGGTGTTTTGGGACTACTGGAGCTGACGGGGATTGGGCACCCTGTCAGCAAAGAAAATTGGTCTGTGTTTGGGGAGGGCATGATGTCAAGGGGGATTAGGCACTCCCTCAGCATACAAATTAAACTACAGGGACATAATGCCGATGGGGATTGGGCTCCCCATTGGCAAATGAACCCAGGAAGGGCATGCCGACAGGGGGATTGGGCACCCCTGACATTGGCTTTCAGGCAGGACTGTGAGAGGAGGATGGCGCCTTCTGCAACCATGTTTATTGAAATGTTACACCAGGCAAGGCACGCCCTGCAATGATGGGTCACTCCCTCATTGCAGCAGCAAAATTGTTTCAAGTTGGTGGCATGCTTTTGAGTTACTGTCTTAGCAGCATGCTCACTCATTGGTTCCACACAGAAAAGCCCTAAAAAGCAGTGGTGGCTCTGGCCACAACACGGCTACACCTCCACAACCTGCTACTCCAGCAAGCTGTCACAACATATTTCTTGGGCATGTGCACAAGCAAACATAAAAAGCAGCTGTGCATTGTATTTTGTGGAGGTGGCTTCACACCCCCCTCCCCTGTGAAATAACAACCAACCCCTAGGGGATGTGGACCCTGGAGTAAAGGGAAACTTGGGAGTGGGTGGAAGTTTAGACCCAACACAACCCCCAAAAAAACGTTATGCGGGGGAAAAAATCATTGTGCAGCTGGCAACAGAACCTTGGTCTCATGCAATGCATATGCTTGCTGAGCTGCTTGTGCCTTAGACCTCTGCACCATGGGAGCAGCTCAGCAAGCCTGTATACTTTCCTTCTACTTCTGCCTTCCCCTTTCTTCCTTCCTTCCCTTCACAGCCACAGGAGTAGCGGTTAGCACCGTTTGCTATTCTACCCCTGTTGCTATTAAGGTACATGTGCATTAGACTGGGCGGTTCCAGCAGGCACGCTTATTGTTGCACTGTTATAACCTGGTATGCTTTTCACTGTATAATGACTCTTACCACATACTGTACTGAATGGACAATAGTAACATGCATTTGATACCACTATATAAGCTGGTGCTTTGCTGTAAGAAATAGTGTAGTTTTTTCATTGTGCTGTTGTCCAGGAAATACTTATTGTTTGATGTCAAATTCTTCTAATACTGTATCATAGTTGCAAATGTCAAATTACTTCAGATGGTTTTATGCAGGCAGTGCTCTCACAGTGCCATTTAACACAAGTAGTATGAATTGTGTAGGATCGTAGGTATCATTGTCAAACACATATTGTCTGTTCTTGTCAATATAACTTGTATAATGAACTTGCAAGGATTTGGCCCAGTTGCTTGGCAGAAGACACCAGGAGAAAGGACTGCTGTGTGACTGGACTTCTCTACTGGGACTATATTGCCCTCCTTTCCTCCCCTCCACCCCCCCCCACCCAAAGCTAGTTCTATTTTTATAGGCACAGGATTTGACTGACAACAGGAACTTCCTGTTTGGGAGCAGGAAGTGAGTGATCACAGAACCACAAAGACCCACCATCTTAGAAGGGCAAGAGTAGCTCTCCGGCCCTCTAGCTGCTGGAGGTCTGCCTCTGAGTAAGTAAGTGGTCTACTGAGAAATATAGGATATTCTTGTCTCAGAACAGGACAATCAGGAGTCAAAGCACACAGGCAGAAAGTAAGGAGAGAGAGAAAAAAAAACAGAGGAAAGAGTAAGGATTGCAAACAGTTAAGGGGCCTGAAATAAGACATGATTGGAGTGGTGCAGTGCAGTGGCTGTGGAGCAGCAGTCTTCCGGGAGACGTTCTAGAGGATGCGGTGTTGTCCCATCTGCAGGCACCTCTCTGGGCTGAGGGAGGAGGTTGCTCATCTCCAGGCTGAGTTGGCCAGGATTTGTGGGACCTCCTCTTCTATCCAGGGACCACAAGTGCCACTGCCATTGCCTCAGAGGTTGCCAAGAAAGAGGAGCGGTTGGACCACAGTGGGCTCAGGGAGGGTGAGGGTGGTGGAACAGAGGTGCATTCCTCCAGTTGTACCTCTCCACAATTCCTATGCCATTCTGGCAAAGTGTGGTTCCTCTATGGAGGCACCCACAGTGGAAACCAAGGAGGATGCTGGGAACCTCCACAAAGGAGACCCACAGGAAGGTGGCAGGGGACCCTGCAGGGGAAGGAAACAACTCCTGGTGGGGGACTCCATTGTTAGGAAGGTAGAACTGGGGAGGAAGGGAGGGGAGATAAGGTGCCTGCCTGGCGCCATGGCTTGAGGGACAGGGAGTGAATCCTCAGGATTGCTGGAGCAGCTGCACAGGGAGGGAGCTGGATGTCATTGTCCACCTAGGGACAAATGACCTGGCTAAGAAAGGAATAGAGAAGTGCAGGAAGAGTTTATGGAATTGGGGAGGGGCCTTGGTCAAGTAGCATGACGGTAACCTTCTCGGAGGTGCTGCCCATCTTGGCATAGGGAGGTAGAGTGTTCCACACCATGGGATCAATCAGTGGTTGAAAAACTGGTGTGGAGCCCAGATTTGGCCTATTGGGGACTAGGATCCACCTGGAGTGATGCAAGCCTATACTGGCATGATGGGCTGCATCTGTCCGGGAGGGAACCAGGATCCTAGGTGATAGGTTTAAATGCTTCATTGGCAAGCATTTAAACTAGCAAAGGGGAGCACTGGAAAGTGAGCAGGAAATCCTAGTCCCCAAATAATCACAGTAGTAAGTCGGAAACACCAACATAGAGGTGTCGATAGGAGAAGGGCTGGGGTAAATGGAGAAAGTGACAAAGGCAAGAAGGACAGGGATGGGCAAAGGGAGTAAGGCCATCAGGAAATGGAGGGTAATGAGTACCAATGCCCGTGTAGTCTGGGCAACAAAGCTCCTGAGCTGGTGGCCTTGATGGAAGAGGGATGCCTGGATATCGTAGCAGTCACAGAAACATGGTACAGAGAGACCAGACTGGGATGTTAACATACCAGGGTACATAACCTACAGGAGAGACAGGCAGGGGAGAAAAGGGGGAAGAGTAGCTCTCTATGTAAAGGAAGGGATAAAAGCAACTGAACAAAAGAGTAAACAGGGAGGAGAAGAGGCACTGTGGGTCACCTTGGAGACTGGAAAGGGCACCACAATCCACACAGGGGTTGTGCACAGACCCCCATGTCAGGGGGAGGGAATGGACAAGGATATGATAGAAGGCATTCTTAGGATGGCAGAGAAAGGGGAGATACTATTGATGGGAGACCTGAATATGCCAGATGTTAACTGGAGCACATTTGCTGCAGCCACATCCAAGAGCAGGGCCATTCTTGATGCCCTACAGGTGGCAGGCCTCAGACAGCTAGTTTCAGAACCCACTCATGAGGGAGCAATCTTAGACCTTGTACTCTCAAATGGGGGCAGTGAGAGGATCTCAGATCCAGAAGTGGGTTGCCATCTGGGGACAAGTGACCATCAAACAGTGTGGGTCACATTAAACTCAGCTACAGAGTCAAGCCACACAAAAGTGAAGGTACTGGACTTTAGGAGGGCTGACTTTGGCAAGATGGGAGAGTGCCTCAGAAAAGCACTAGTAAACAGGCTAGAAGGAGGTGTGGAGCAACAATGGGGAATCATTAAGACTGCCATCACAGAGGCAACAAGCCTTTGTGTGAAGCAAATAAACAAATCAAAATGAAAGAAAAAGCCACTATGGTTCTCAAAAGAGGTGCTGTGAAAGTCAGGAAGAAAAAGATAGCATTCCGGAAGTATAAGGAAACACAGAAGGAGCAGGACAGAGAGCTGTACCAGTTAAGGCAGAAGGAAGCAGGGAGGGAAGTCAGAATAACAAAGGCCCAAACTGAGGAAAAGATAGCCAACTCAGTTAAGAAGGAAGATAAAGCCTTTTATAGGTACATCAGCGAGTGTAGAAAGACAAAGGGAGGGATAGTGAGGCTGAATAGAATAAACGGTGGGTGGGCAGAGGGGGACAGTGAAAAAGCAGGGATATTGAATGAATATTTCTGCTCAGTGTTCATAAAAGAGGATGCGGAAGTGCCTTATCCAATTAACAGAAGCACTCTGTATAGGGGGGTCAATCCCAGTCCTTTCACAGAAGAAAGGGTTCTGCAAGAACTCCTAAAACTGAAGGTGGACAAGGCAATGGGTCCTGGTGGAATTCACCTCAGAATTCTAAAAGGATTAAGGGAGGAACTAGTGAGACCACTGGCTATTCTTTTTAATAAATCATGGGAGGATGGTGTGGTACCGGAGGACTGGAGGAAGGCGGATGTGATTCCCCTTCACAAAAGTGGGACCAAGACAGAGGCAGGAAACTACAGACCTGTCAATCTGACCTCTGT
Organism: Neoceratodus forsteri; assembly: GCA_016271365.2. NCBI lineage: Eukaryota > Metazoa > Chordata > Ceratodontiformes > Ceratodontidae > Neoceratodus > Neoceratodus forsteri. Next base: position 1,752,866,646 of record CM057455.1, on the reverse strand, counting down.
GGTAGGGAAAGTGATGGAGTCACTTCTGAAGGAAAGACTAGTTGAGTACCTAGAGGCCAGTGGAGCACAGGACCCAAGGCAGCATGGGTTCACAGTGGAAAGGTCATGTCAGATGAATCTAATAGATTTCTTTGACTGGGTGACCAAAGTAGTAGACCAGGGAGGGGCTGTGGACATGGCCTACCTAGACTTTAGCAAGGCATTTGACACAGTCCCACACAAAAGATTAATAGTCAAATTAACCAGCCTGGGAGTGAGTCCCAGGGTGGAAGCCTGGGTAAAACATTGGCTGCACAACAGGACACAGAAGGTAATTGCAAATGGAGTCCACTCTGAAGAAAGAGGGGTTACTAGTGGGGTACCGCAGGGTTCAGTATTGGGTCCAGTCCTTTTTAATGTCTTCATCAGTGACATTGCAGAGGGACTGGAAGGAAAAGTATTCCTTTTTGCAGATGACACAAAGATCTGCAACAGGGTTGATACACAAGGAGGCGTGTGAAGGATGAAAAGGGACTTGGCAAGGTTGGAGGAATGGTCAGAAGTATGGCAGCTAGGATTCAATGCAAAGAAGTGCAAAATAATGCACCTGGGAAACAAAAACCCAAGGGAAGAATACACAATGGGTGAGGAGGTAGTAACAACAACAAAAAAGGAAAGAGACCTGGGGTAATCATATCAGATGACCTTAAGGTTAGCAAGCAATGTGAGAAGGCAGTAGGGAGGGCTGGGGGTATACTGGGATGTATAGGAAGAGGCATCAGCAGCAGAAAACAGGAAGTTGTTATCCCTCTGTACAGACAGTTGGTGAGACCCCATCTGGAGTACTGTGTCCAGTTCTGGAGACCCCATCTCCGCAAGGACATAGACAGGATAGAGGTAGTCCAGAGGAGGGCAACCAAAATGATGCAGGGTCTGCAAGAGAAGCCGTATGAGGAGAGACCAAAGGAGCTTAATATGTATACCCTTGAGGAAAGAAGGGAGAGGGGGGACATGATAGAAACTTTTAAGTACCTCAGTGGAATCAACAAAGTCCAAGAGGGTAGCATCTTTCAGAAAAAGAGACGTGCAAGAACAAGAGGACACAACTTAAAGATAGAAGGAGGGCGGTTCAGGGGCAATGTGAGGAAGTATTATTTCACAGAGAGGGTAGTGGATGCATGGAACAGCCTTCCTGAGGAGGTTGTGGGGTCTAAAACTGTGGGACAATTCAAGAATGCATGGGACAGACATAAGGCAATTCTTGTGGGGGTAGGAAGAAATAGGCTGTTGGTTAACTAGGATCTGCGGCCTATCCTGTAGGTAGGGGAATGGGCAGACTAGATGGGCCAAGCGGTCCTTATCTGCCGTCAAAGTCTATGTTTCTATGTATGGTGGTGGCACATGGCACCAGCATCAGGGAGACAGTATTTCACTTGAGAGACTTGAATCGCATACTAGAGCTGGGGCATTTCAGATACCTGTTGAGGGTGCAGGCTAATTATTAATCACATACCCCTCCCACACTGCCTAACCAAGGAATAGCATTGATGTCAACTATGAAAGCATCTTTTCACCCACCCTTTTGGCTGAAAGAATAGTGCAGCTATGGTGACTCCACTTGTCAGGGTGAGGGACAGTGGGTACCATAGGGATGAATTAACAGAAGTTGCATGGTATCAGGAGTTTAACAAAATGTATGAGTTTACAGTTGTCATGGTGTGAGGCCGCTTGCTCCATAGTATGCACATATGTTACTGAATACAGTTTTGGAGGAGGTTATCAAGGAGTCAGCCAGTCAGAACTGCGGAACTATATAACTTACCTGCATGCAGTTCTGATCACTAGATAGATGATTTAACATCTTGACTGGTAGTGTTTCTGTCTGAATAGCACAAGGGTCTGTTACCAGCATCAGACATCATTGTTCCTACAGGACTGCAGTGTTTATTGTTAGGAGTGTACAGAATCAGAGGGTTGCCCATACAATGCATGGCACTGCAAAGACACTATTGCCACTGTACCAAATCTTATACAAGAGAGGTTGATAACCTATTAGGCAGAAATATGGTCATCCTTGTTAATGTCTTGAGGCCAGCTTATTATTATATATCATTTTATAACCAGAGTATTGAATGTATGGTATCTAAACTGGCTCTAAACAAATATTTAGTTCCTCTAGATTGTCTATGAGTGGGTAGTCAAGTAGAATAATGTTTATTGGAGGGGATGCTCTGGCAGATGGAGAAAAACTTTGAAAACATGGCAGCAGTGTTGTCTTCCAAGTTGCAGTCTTACACATTCATGTACAGTCCATCTGTTTGCTGAAAGGATGAATACTGGCTGGCTTACATTATGTCTTATAGATTCTGCTACATCTATCACTCTCTTTGGAACTTGCAAGAGTGCAAACAATGTTAAAGAAGAACTCGAAATTATGTATATTCATGCCATCTAACTGAATCACTTGTTCTTGCACTTGAAGAAGAAAATGTTCCTGGTTTTACTTCTATGTGAACTGGGAATTTAAGTGGCAGAGCCAAGAAATATGTTCAACTCTAAAGCCTCTCTATTTTATTTTGAGATCTGCACCCAGACATCCCTCACCTAGAGTGTACTTTTAGACATGGGCAGGTTATAAAGACTAAAATCTCCTTTTTGGAATTTCATTCATGATGTAACTGCTACAACTAATGTATTACAACTTGCAACCAAATGCCTCCTAATAGTTGACTTTTATGACTGTTCTGTCCTTGACAGTGTTCCTCTGGAACTGCTCTTGCCCTTGCTTATTTGTATTGTTAAGTCTAGAAAACACATGCACTGCATGCATGGCTCTTGACAATGTCCCTATGTAAACTGCTTTTGACAATGCTTCCATGGACCTGCATTATACTGGATTTTATTGCTGTAAGCTCTGCAACTACTCAATGACGTGGAACCTTTGTAAAAGAGCACTTGTGCTCAAAGGTGTACTTCTGAATGAATGAATGAATGAATGGATGTTCATGTCACAGCCAGCTTGTGCTACAAAATGAGTATTGTTTCCTTGTTTTAATTTTTCTCAAAATGTAGGCTTCACTGTTTAGTGTTGTTGGTTAATAAAATGTTACTGAATACCATTTATAGTACCTGAAACATTTCAACCAACTAGAAAAAATATGTTTATGCTTTAAAGAACTAACATTAATACCTTGCAACATTTAAAAAACATTGCCAGGTTGCATCCCTACTGTATCTCGATCTTGATGACTTGCGGACACCATTGCAACCTTTTCTTACTTCACAAATTGACTACTGTGCTGTGCTCTACTATGCTCTTTCAGATTCTCTGCTTCACCACCTGCAGCTGTTGCAGAATGCAGCAGCTAGACTTTAAACTGTGCTGCAGACCAAATGAGATCCGAGATATTATCAATAGGTAGAAGAAAAATGGGCAGACTTGGTGGGCCAGGCAGTCCTTTTCTGCTGTCAGATTCGATGTTTCTATGTTTCTATTTAGATTTGACCACATTACTGCAGCACTGTGTGATCTGCATGGGCAACTAGTCGAGTGACAGGCAGAGTTCCAACTCCTGTTGATGACTTATCAGGCCATAAAAGGGCTGGGCACCATCTACTTTTGGGATGTGCATACAACCTGTCATGAGCACTCTAATGGTAGCAATGGTCTTCACTTAGACACCCTGAGATACCGGGTGGTAAATTATTTGAGGTAGGGCCACACTAAAGTAGCAAAGTTATGGGGCACATCCTCAGACCTCTCTGTTGTTATGCCCAGAGTCCTGCTGGACCTACATGAAGCAACAGACCATAAGCTTAGCCCTGGACTTGCAGCTTGCTTCATGTAGGGCCCTATGAACCCTACATAAAGCTGAATACTCATTGTGCATGGCCCTAGTTCAGTAGCTTGCTTCATGCAGGCCTCTATGGACCCAATATGAAGTAGCAAATCCATGATGAAGGGCCCCACACCTATTGCTTGCTTTGCACAGGGCTCTGCAGGTCCTACACGGAACAATGGCTCTTTGTAGCATGGCCATGGACCTATGGCTTGGAATTGGGTTATAACACCACTTTTCTATACTTTTGTGGCTTTATGACCCAAACTGATGCATTAGCATGCTGTTGTTTTTTTATTTTTCCATACATTTCTTTAATTTAAAAAATAACAACTGGCACATATTGCTTTCTTAACCCAGGGCCCTGTGTTCTCTACAGGGAGCAGTAGACTCATCAGGCAGGTCACTGCACTTATGATGCTATGTCAAGACCACACAGTCAAAAACAGCATGCTCAATAACCATGCCATGCGGTGAGTACAAAACTGTGCGGTCCAAAACCATGCTAGTTTAGATATACTAACTCCAAAACCATGTGGCGCTGTTATGGCTGCACAGATTTTGACTGCTCATATTTGCTGTTGTGATTTTGACAGGACACCTGCACTTATAGCTTGCTTTTTGCTGGCCCTGTAGGTCCTGTAGTCTCTATGAAAAGAGCAGATCTGTTGGGCATAGGGTCAGACCTGTAGCTTGCTTTGTGCAGGGCCCTGCGTGAAGCAGCAGACCCACCAGGCAGGGTGCTATACATGTAGATGTCTTTGTTCAGGGCCCTACAGGGTCTGTGCAAAGCAGCACACCCTTTGGGCCATAAGGCCACATCCATAGCTTGCTTTACACTGGCCCTGAGGGCCCTAAGTGAAGTAGTGAGAAACTCCTTATGAAACATGGAATTGCTTATGATAAAATGGGGTTTTATTTTCCTAGTGATTTAAGACTTCAGAAGTTTTCAGTAAAGCCAGTTATCAAAGAATCATCCTTGGGATAAACTCTAACTGACCTGAATATTTCAGGTTTAAACTCACAGCTGTTTTTGCGCTATCGGTGAGCCAAAAAAGTCTTAAAAAGGATACTGTTTCACATTTCCAATCTTCTAAAACTTTCAAAAAGTTAAATTCATCATTACTAAAGTTCCAGGATTCAAAAAGCCTGGTACTAGGAATGTGCAAACCGAATTTCAGGTTTCATGCATAGGCTGAGGTACAAGGCTGTAGACTGAATTTTGCTCAGCACACACCACAGAAGTACCTATGATCGCAATACCCTGGAGTGAGTTATTGCACTTATATAATAACCTCTTATACATTTCGTCTCAGAAAATACAGCACCATGTGTTCATGAGCACATACTATATGCCGTGGGAACAACAGATGATTAAATAGGGTAATGCTATGAATTTTAGAAATTATGTTGTTATACTTAAATTAGGTTTGTGTGTAGATGTACTCTGTGTTACTGATGTATGTATGAGATGTGTATGGTTATTGTACGGTATTTATGCTTTACACATGAAACATGTTTTGTTACTGTAATATGAATGTTTTCATGTACAGGACAACTTTGAAAATAGGTCTTATGATCTAAAGTTATATCCTGTTTAAAAATAAAATTTTAATAACAACAACAACAGATGACCTATTCCTCTCAACCAGAGAGCAGTTATAGTGGACATCTTCCCTATTTTATAAATAAATATCCTTTGACTTGATATAGCCAGTGCTGTGCCATGCTGTTCACTACTGTAGTAATGTGACGGTAGTTTGTCAAAAACTATTTTAACATACTGTACATTACATATTACTATGCTTAGAGCTGACACCCTGAAATTAAATTGATGCCTTAGATATTCTGAGACGTGCCCTTTGCTGTAAGTTTCAACATCATAGGACTAACTGTGAGCATCATGCAACATAAACCTTTTGGTACTTCTTTCAAGATTTTCATTTGAACATTTTATAACAGCAATCTTTTGGCAGTAGTAAAATACAACAAGGTCTTCTTTACTACTGTCATATCAAGCATATGGAAGGCGGTGACATTTTTTGTAAAACTATGTACAGTACTGTATGTCACAAGAAGTGATGCGTCCATGGGGTAAGAGTTGTTTCCTGTCCTCTGTTCAGCCTTTATTATGAATTTGTGTTCTGTTTCTTCTCCACCATTTTTCTTTGATTCCTATTTAGGCACCAGCAGCATAGCTGTAAGCACCTACTCTGGCCATGCACCCTCATTTTTGCATTGCAGTTCAAAGGTACATTCAGTGTGAATGATTTGACTGCATGATGTCAGTGACAGGGCTTTTTGGTCTTGGTGTAGGGTTTCTGACCTACACAAGCCAGGGTTCTATCCCCACTGTGGAATACTTTTATCTTTCTTGTTACAATTCATGTAGTATGAAAGATATTGTTAGGTGCCATTGCTAATGTTAGTGATAAACTTTCAGCAAGGTTTGACATTCTATATTGCTGATAACATGAAAGGCTCCATTTCAGACTTTGAAGTTTAAATGCAACTTATGAAACATTACTTTAAATAGACTATTCACTATGAAACTTCACTGCAGCTGTGTGTGTGTGTGGGGGGGGGGTCTTCACTCACTGCTGGATGTACTTTGCTATTATATCTATCTCCTGTATAAGAGGCTTAGCACAGTGGTAGAGCTACAGGCTACCAAGCAGTAGGAGTCAAGGAGGGGGCCTAGGTTCGATCTCCAGAGCAGAACATTTTTTTGTCTTTCTCACTACAGTTTACAGATGCTGTGTGTCCAACCCGATCCCCCAAGCCACTTCCCTTTTCATTTCCAGGGAAGCCTGTCAGCCTTCATTCTGGTAACATAATTATTTCATACAGACTTTCTTTGGCACTTTTAGTATCATTGGTACTTTGATTTTCTTTGAATTTCCTGTTGTGGTGACCTTCCACCTATTTTAAGTTTTCTTCATAGCCTCTTCCCAAATAATATTCACTTCTGTCCTTTATTTTGGATTTGCCACACATCTGTCCTCTGCATATACCTCTTCTTTCTCAGACTCTTATCCTTGTCAATCTGTCTTATGATCAATCAATACCTCCTACCCTTTTCTGTAGCTTTGTAGTACATTATATCTTGCACTACTAGATTGCTCCATAGGTACTGTACCTACTGTCAACTAGTCAGCATCTTGGGTTTTGCTTTCTAATCAATCCAGGACTACTGTTATTGCAAATCGGATAATACATGTGCAGATGTGTAGTATGAGTTTCTTTCACACACCCAAGTTGTGTGATGCCACTTAAACCCTGAGAGTAAAGCTCAAGGGGTTTGAAAAGGCATCACATACCGAGGGTTCATGTGAAAAAGAAAATAATGACATATATCAGCACAATGTTTTAATTTACATGATTTACTGTTTTACAGTATTTATCAACACTGCAATATTACATTTTCTTGAAAAGCACAGAACAACTAGCTACCTATTAAGTTACCTCTGGAAATGCTTCTAATGTAGGTCTCAGTAGTGTACTGATATGATAATTACAGGTCTTTGTTGCTTTTCTGGTGAAACAACAAGTGGCAACTCTGACAGAAAGAATGAACAACTGGAGACGTGTGAGTGGTTGCAGACTTGACATGCGTGACATAAACTGCTGTGCTGCATCGAGAGTGAGAAAACTAGTGATTTTATCTAGTGTGAGGAAAAGAATACTGAGTCAGACATGATGTTTTACTTGTGAACGGTGTATTTGTATCACTTAGGAATACTTGTACAACTGTGAAACTGAAAAATGAGAGTGTAAGCAAAAGAGCGTTTTGGCGATATAAACCGGTTACCCAGTTATTATGGAGCTTCATAATAGCTGGGCAACCGGTTGATATCACTTAAGTCAGTTGTTATGGCTTTCCACAGACATGATTTGCAGGTTGATAAACACTGTAACCAGTAATTCTAGCTATGCTATGCATAACTCAAATGTCTGTACAAGTGTATACATACATCCACTTCTCTACCAGTGGTTAAATTGGAAAAACGTAGGTGGGGGAACTTTCATTCACCTTTAGATTTGTAGGTGGGAAACTACTGGCATCCTTGTCATGTCTAAAAACTGAAACTCCTCTATGGTAGTCAATGAGAAAAAGATTACAAAGGCACAAAAACTTGAATATGATTTTGTATGAGGAGGGTGAACTGCATTCCTTTGAGTTTCTGCCCAATTAAACCCCTATTCTTCACTAAATCATTGTGCTGAAAGGTACACGACCATTTCCATGCTCATGAAAATGCATTTAGAAAAGCAGTGAGATCTTGATCAACTTATAGTAAGATAACATTCTTGGGAGAGGGGGTTGCAATTAGTCTTATATTTGCCTGAATAATATTTTCATGACCTGTTTTGTAACCTGGGAAATGCACAGCACATCTTACCTTGTTTTGGCTATAAAGCAATGAGTTTGCTGTACTGCTGGAAAATATTCTGGCATAATTTCTCAGCAGCCCATTAGTGCAGTCAAAACAAGATCATGTTGCATAGATCATTTCTACTAGGCAACTTTGTAAATAAAGAAACCTTTAAATTCTGAATCAAAACAGAAATTACCCATTGGATTTATATGATGTCACTAAGCTGCTTTTAACGATAAGGACACTCAAAAACTACTTGAGTTCAGTTTCCCACATTTGTATTTACAAGGTATGGTACTATCCTGAATAGCTCATCTCAGTCGTAACATCTCATTTTTAATGGGGTTATGCATTTACCCATTTTATACCTGAATAGACTAGACCATTGAGAGGTTAGGTAACTTGCCTAAGGTCACAGAAAGTGGCTCTGGCAGAATTTAAACTTATATCACTTGGTTTATTCTTCAGTGATTTAGCCACTAGACTGTGTTGCATTCCATTTGCTAACGGTTGGGTGATCATCTAGAAGTCTGATGAAGAGTGAAATGTTTTATATTTGTACATTAGCAGTGCAGAAGAAAATACAGTAGTTAAATGTTTTTAGAAGGTAAGTTAATATTACATAGGAAGCCATCTGTAATTTTGTTGTAAATTCTAGTCTTGCCCCGCACTACAGAACTAGGATGTTATAAAGCACCAACTACTCTACCAGGTCCACCATCTTGGTTGCAAGTTGATTTTCATGGTACCAGAGAAATGTGTTTCTTGACCTAATAACATCCACCTGATAAGAGCACAGGATTGTTAGATGGGCCCCTAGTTCTCTGTGGCACTTCAGTACTGAGTTTTTTAATGAGGCTTTTAGGCTTCTGTGCTGGAAATGGTTAATTTCTGCAGCTTAAATTGCTTATTTTTGTGGCAGAATGAAGTCCTGCAGTTGGCTAAAATATGAGGTGATATCATCCATGATGTTGTGTGCTAAGTAAAGAGGATGGGCTGCAGAATAAACAAGTACGGGAAGGTGTACAGTTGTGCCCAGCATCAGGTTGTTTCCTGCTGCATGATCATGTTAATATGTCGTTCTGGTGCTGCACCCCTGCACTCTCTGGCTGCATCTTCTCTGCACCGCTGACTTTTTTGTATTTATTATTGCGCTTGTTTATTTTGATGTAATTGCTGCTCACTATCACAGTGTGTCATTTTCAGTTCTCAGAAATGCACAAGCACCAGCTCCACGGTGACTCACCAGCTTTCTCTTACAGTGCATTGTTCAGTATATACCACCATTACAAAACCCTTTGTATTGTCAAATATATAACCACCATTACAAACCCCTTTAGAAACAGTTCACTCTTATTTTTCTAACACCCTGGACATTTGGGGAGCATGTTTACCAAATGTAATGTTTGTACCAGAAGAAATTCCATTGTTATACCACAGCTGCTTCTGTCTGATGCTTGTGAAGCACATGCAGGGGCTCACAGGAGACATTCAAGCAGCACTCTGCTTCACAAGCACCACACAGATGCACTCCTCGAAAATACCTTTAACCTTTTTTTTTTTTTTTTTAACAACCAGGGCATTTAGGGGACTTCAGGGGACACCTTATAATAAATAAATAGACTAGACAATAAGAACCACATACAATAGGTGTACTATTCAATATTTATTTTATCATGATCACTTTGTTACATTGTGCTGTACTTTACATACAGTAACTTTACTGCATTTTCTTGTCTCCTTGTTCATTTACTTTAAGTACATACTTTCCTTTTTGTTTGCTTTGTACATATACTTGTACACAGTTTACTTTAAGTATTTTCAGTATTTGACTTTCTTTAAAATACTGCAAGAATATTGTACTTTACTTTTTAACTTCCTACAGTGCAGTAATTTAACTGAAGTTCCTTTTCTTGTCTTTGTTGAAAACAGGAGGCCCTGTTACACTCGACAGAAATCCCAATCAATTGCTTTACAGTAGTTTGCTTTGTGCACGTACTAGCACATCACTATTCTTTTCCTTGTTTTTGCTTTAATTGCAGTACTATGCAGTACTGTATTTTTTTTTACTTTTTACTTATTAGTATGTTACAGTACTGTACATTTGCTTAAGTCAAGTCCATTCCTGTTTTTATATTTCAGGCAACAGCAGAAGGTTTCAAATCCACAAAACAGAATGAGGCCTAGTCTTCAAGATTATCTTAATGCTAGAGTACTCCACAGCAATGATTGTCTCCTGTGGCAGACAAGTCTTTCCAGCTCCTCCCTGGTTTTTCTGCACTTTACTATATTACAGTGCTTTACTTCTATAAATTTGCATTGTTTTTTGACAGTACATGACTTTAACTTAAGTCTGTTCATTTCTTTTTCCCCCTTTCTGTTCATTACATAGCAGGAGGCCCTGTTACTCTTCACAGTTTTTCAGTCTTGGTGCTACTCCACAATGGAGTTGGTCTCTGCAGTGGACAAGTGATTCTAGCTCTTCCGGGGTCTCTGCAATTCTTGTCCTGGGGGTCCTTGGTTGCTGGGTTGTCCAATGCCCTGTTGGTCATGACACACTGCATGGCATCTGCCTCTTTTCTCTCCACCTGCTGCAGGATCATGGTTCCAATCTCCTTCTGCAAGAGGCAAGAATAAAAAAAGTGCAGTTGTTTATACAGTATACAGTACAGTATTGTAGCATGGCCATAGTAGGCCCAAAACATTTTCTGGAATCAGTTTCAACATTCATCAACAACTACAGGCCCAATATTCAGAAGTTAATGCATGCACTAACATGGTTAGTGTGTGTGTGCTAAATCAGGTTTGCATGAGTGCTCCTAGCTGGCCCATATTCAGAAGTCCCAGGAGTGCCCTCCAAACCCAGCAGCATCAAAATGCTAAAATACCACTGTGCCTATGCTCGTGCGTATCAGCGCAGTGGTATATTCAAAGGTTTGCAGCAGTGGCAAACAACCTCCAAGTAGCACTGGTTACCACTGCTGCAAACCACCTCCTAACTGGGCACTAAGCCTGCACCCTGACCCCCCCCCCAAGGTAGGGTGTCAGCAAGGCAGCTGCTCACCCTTGAACTCCCATTTGAGCATTTACATATTCCCTGGTGGTCTAGTGTACCCCCAATTGTTTCTCTGTGCTAATTTCAACATACCCTGGTGGACTAGTGTCCCCCTCATCTACTGATCATTCCACTGAGCTGATTTCAAAATGCCCTGCTGGTCTAGTGTGACCCCCTAAATACTCCTCTGAGCTGATTTCAACATACCTTGGTAACCATTGGTTCCCCCACCCCCAATTATCCATTTTAAAATAACTATATATGCCCTGGTGTTCAGTGTTTCCCCCATCCCTTATTGCCTGTTTCAAATTACTAAATATGCCCTGGTGTCCAGTGGTTCCCCCACCTCCCCGATCACCTATTTCAAATGACTAACCTTTCCCTAAGTCCCCACCAATCCCCAATTGCCTGTTTACACTATTAGCAGTAAGCAGTAGTGGTCCAGTGTCCCCCCATGTGACCTGCCCACTCACATCCAACCTCCCTGCACCCCTGCTTACCTGGGTGGCTGCCACTACTTCAAGCACAATACAGTGACCAGCACAGCCCTCCTTCACCTCTGCTGCCAGTTGTGGTATGAGCTATCAGCGAGCATGTGAACAGTAGAATCAGCTTTCTACTATATGTGGGCTCACTGACAGCACATATGATGGTCAGTCATGGAGGTGAGAAGAGGGCTACCGCAGTCACTGTATCAAGCTTGGGGGAGTATCAGCCACCTAGGTAAGAAGGTTGATGGGAGGAAATGGGGATGAGAGTGGGCTGGTTGGGGGGGGACAGTGGACCACAAGTGCTTAATTGTACTAGTGTCAATGCTTGATTGGGGGTGGGGGAACCACTAGACATCAGGGCATATTTAGTTATTTGAAATAACTGATTGAGGAGGGGGAACCACCTGACACCAGGGCATATTTAGTCATTTGGAATGTGTGATTGGAGGGTAGGAGGATCCACTGGACACCATGGTATGTTGAAATCAGCTCAGAGGAGTGATTGGGAGGTGAAGAGTCACATTAGACCACCAGGGAATGCTGAAAGTAGCTCGGAGGAGTGACTGGGGAATGGGGGACACACTAGATTACCACAGTATGTTGAAATTAGCTCAGAGGAGTGATCATGGGTAGGAGGACACATTAGACCACCAGGGTTTATATTTTCTTTTAGGCAATAGCACTGACAGGCTTCTGTGCCCCATGCAAATGAACTAATAATGGGCATGCAAATGTCCCTTAGTTTGCAATGAAGTCATTTGCATTTTCAGGCTGAATATAGCTCACGGGGGTATTGGTACTATCCCATTTCAGGCAGCACTATTTCATGTGGTCTCTATACAGCCCAGGTCTGTGCTGGGGCAGAGCAATTGCACTTAGTGCTGCTTTGACACAGCCCAATATTCAGTGGGATAGCACCTCTCTCTGACTGAATATAACAGCAGCCGGGGTGAGTGCAAGTGCAGCACAAACATTTGTGCTGTACTTGTGTGAGTTTTTGAATATCTAGCCCTTCCTTCCATAAGTTCATAAACCCTCAATACTTCTGGCCCAACCCTGTCTAACATAATGAACTAGATAGACTAAAGGCCTTCTGTCATTCCTGTTTTTGTATGTCCATATATTTGTGTGATATGAACAGACCATGAGGACTCTGAGGAATCTGGGTTGCTGTGGTTAACATACTCTAAATGGGAATGATATGTACATTTAATAATTTAAGTTAAGGTAGTTCTACCACAACAGTCTGGAATAGGTTCCTCACAGATTTGATCAAGTGACCAGGAATGAATGATTTTTGTGACTACCAATATTTGTGACCATAATCTTCAAGCAGTAGGGGTTGTGTTTCTTTTTCTTCAGCACCTTTTATATAATTACATTCTAATATTGCACTAATAATGATAATGTACACCAATTATTAACTTAACAGTCATTTTCATTCTATATTTTTAACATTTAGGAAGACAGATTTATACCCCACAACACACTGGATAATGTTCTTTTGGTAATGTAGCTTTAGTGTACATAGAATAAGATAAACAAAAATAATACAAAAAAGTTAACATTATGTGAGTTGCAGAATTGTAATCTCAGTAAATATTTATTTAGGAAGCCTAGTAATAAGCCCTTTCTTCCTAATATTCTCAGTATGTAAACTGACAGCAGCATGTGGGATAAGTATTGGATTATATAACTAAAGACGGTTGTAGATTGTGCTGGATTAAACAGAGAGCAGGAAATAACAAGGATATGTTCAATAGAAAAAGTTTAGACAAATATGGTGTGGGCATATGATTTCTATTTTTGCTCATTTTATTTACATTTTAGTTCCTATTTTTGTGGTCCAAATTATAGAGCATTACTATTTAAAGCAGTTTAAGCATCTTCTTGTGGAAAAACATTAAAAGGATTTTATACTTCCTTCACATTGCCTTCTTTAACTTTGCAGTGATTGAAATTGACATGCCAACCATCTGCCTGGCTTGAATGGCCAATGTCGGCTATTGCAAACTCTGAAAAGTTTTTTTTTTTCTGTAGCTATACATGTGTATACCACAACATCAGGAGCTTAAGGTAGAAGCTTATTTCACTTGTGGTAAAGGGAATATCATTTTTATTTTTAATATAATTAGAAATTTGGGCATGGGTGAGTTCTGTTTACTACACAGATGTATTGTAACATATGTCTGGTTTGAAAAATTCTTATTTTTCCCTATTTAAGGTCCCATGTTAATGCTGCCTTTTCCTGTCAAGTATTATTATTATTATTTAATTACTTATGAGTTCTGGAACCCAGTGACATCAGTAGAGTGGAAACATTGAGTGAAGCTTTCCATGAAGGGCTTCCACTGAGCTGATGTTATCATATAATTATTCTGTAACTGATAAGTAATATCTTGTAGGAAAAAAGTAGCATTGAGAAGGCACCCCAATTAAGAAAAAAAATAGAAACATTTTAAACAAATACATGGAAAAGATGCAATGGGGGTAGTAAACAGAATCACATGTGCAAATAGTTCTATATATGCTACAAAAAGTAAAAGAATGAAAAGGTTTATGTTCTCTTTAATAACAGTTTTTTTTTATTTATCAGGTACAGCTTTTAACTTGGATATGCACACAAGAGGAAAACTACATCACACTTAACCACAACAGTAGATTGTTGGGTCATTTAAGGTGGCTTTTGTCCCATTGATTCAAACTGAACAAGATAGATAAACTCAGCTACATCACTAGGCATCTTTGCCTTTAACCATCTTATTCAGTTTGAATCCATAGGACAAAAGCTACCTGAAATTATCTAACAATCTACTTTTGTGGGTAAGCATGACTCAGTTTTCCTCTTGTGTACATACCTTGTTTGTATCCATATTTATAGTTATGGAAATATACAAGAAGTGCTGAATCAACTTTATGTTGAGTTCTTCTCTGGAAATGCTCCTTAATGGTCCAGAATATTTTATTCTGGTATTTTTACTTATGTTATTTAAAAGGATACATCTATGTCATTTTAGTATATGTTATCAGCAGTCCTTAGACTAATTGTTTTGCAAGAGACACATTTCTTAAGCAAAAGTTGCCTCCAAGGCAGTCCTTCCTCATATTACAAAATATGTCTCTGGTATACCCAATCCAATTGTCAGACTTTGTCATGATGCCTGATATAGTCCCACTCCATTATAGTTGCTCCTAGTATTCTTAGTACACCTTGTTTTCATTTACTTTGTAAAAACAAATGCATTCTTAAGAAAAGCAATCAAAATAAGATTAAAAACAAAATTATTATGTCTTAAGTAGCTTTCACTATAAAGTTACAATCAAGTGAGGCTGGCACAATGGTACAGTCACAATGGGTACTGCTTGCAATGCTTGCAAACTGGGTTCAAGCCCTGAGCCCAAACTACCAGTAAGGTTGGCAGGAGGAGTAGCAAGGATTCAAGAGGTTGTGCTCCTTTGGGAGGGCAGGTTGCACATCTTCTCTGTAATGTGACCTCCTAGTGCCTCACTGGTGGCAGTGCAGGTTAAGGCTTCAGTGGTGGAGACAAAATATAAGCATATTACATCCCACAGCACATCAGTACATTTTGGGGGGTGCTAAGAAAGAAATTAAAGATTTGTCTAATCTCTAATTGTGAGGATGACACCACACTTCAGTGGCATATCAAACTGCCCCCCCGATGCAAACACCCACTCCAAGATCAAATTGGTTTTCTCCTCATCTCAGTAGAGGGGCTGGATTGAAAGGGATAAGTGTCTGCTATGGCATTATCTAGGAGTCAGAAACTGCACATTGAGTTTGTTGAGTTTGAGCAGCACTCCAGGATCCAAGAGAAGGACAATGGGCAGCTTCTGTGGCTGGCATAAGCACTAGAGCTTGGCTGAAGGAGTACCAGACTGGTAAGGACTCCATATCAATAGATATAGATATAGATACAGATACAGATACAGATACAGATACAGATATAGATATATATTAAGAAAAAAATTGGCACTCTTGCATGAACATCAGATATTCTGGAGAAGATCAGTTATATACTCAGTTCAATATTAGGTAGGAGGACATCTAAGCCTTTTTTGTTTTATATCACACAGGCACATATACTGTATGAAATATTTTTGTGTCTGACATTCACACATTTAAAATGTTTTAAATGGTTTTACACCAAAAGCCCACAAACAAAGCATGTGTAGTCCTGCTCAAAACGTGAACAAAAATGATGGATAGTTCAATACTTTTTCAATAGAACAGCAAAAAAGAAAGAATCACACATATGCCTTCTTTGGCCTTGTAAAGACTTTTTCATAGTCCTCAGCTTAATAAATTCCTGAACTGAATGATGGAACAACCTTAACCTAGTTTTGGTATTCTCCCCCCCAAAAAGATATTATATCCTAAAGCATATAGAATACTTAGCTTAACTTGCTTCCATTAGCTCCCACACATAAGTTGTATACAACTCTTTTGTCTTCATATTTAACTTTTATTAATGATCATAAATATGCTGCCACCTGAGAAATTGCTGGTGTTTGTTCACATAGAAAATCATCAGGCAGTAAAGCCACTTGAAGATTTTCATTTGGTGATGGAGCCATAACAGAACCAGTGGGAGTTTTGTAATAGTAAGAGCTCTGCAGAACAATGCTACTGGCTATTAATCCTGTTAGAATGTTTTCTTCTTCAGCAAGATCTGATACTGGATGACATCCAAATCCATCAGCTCAAAAATATCCAAGTTGAGAACTTGGTTAAATCTAAGTTAGCAAATGGTCTGTTTTGTTTTAATCAACACTATTTAAGCTTCCTATGGGGTAACCTGATGAATGAAGTAAAAAAAAAAATAATGCTAAGCACTATGACTGCTAATTAATTATTTTAAATTCCTTAGTGTCCAATTACAACCACAATATTCATATTCAAGGTAGAGTCAGCTGTATATCCAGGCATCATCTGTAGTGGGACATGGGTTCAAAATGAATCCAATGTTTAATGTCAGTGCCCTGGCAAGGCACCACCATAGAGCAGAGATCTAGCTTTCCCTACCCACAAAATGCAGTTTAAATGTAATTCTAGTTTCAAAAATAAATATTTCAGGTCTGCTGAGAGTTTGAATACTGCTGCAGCTGTTTTACTAGGCTCTTCCTTGCAGTTTAAAATTTCATACGGTCTGATAGAGTAGTTGATACCCAAAGGCAAAAATCTTAGCCAAATAAGAAATACCTTCACAACAGTTGTAAAACTCTTTCCATCAGACCTACTTCTGAAGCAGACATTTATTGATAGGGCTACCTCACAGGCAGGGCTTTAACCTCTCCAGTTAAAGAGCTGGGCTTCACTGCAGTGTCACCTTGGTGGCATAGTGGAAAGGTCTACAGCCTGGCAAATCCAAGACTGGGGTTTGAGTCCAGGCAGGATCCTGTCAGTTTACTTTACCAGAATTTCACTAGAGTGGTGTTACATGGTGGCATGGAGTTAGAAAAGTAAATATATAGGAAAAGGTACTTAAATATAAGAAAGAATAAGTACAACAGTAAAGTGCTGCCTCGGAGCCAGTACTGCCTTGAAGGCAACATTTGTTTAAGAAATGTTTCTTTGTATTTTATTTATATGTGTATATATATATATATATATATAGATATATAGATATGTGTGTGTGTGTGTGTATATTATTCAATGCAAAAACTCAGTTAATGCATTAGTTAGGTTGATATTATAGTGACAAAAGTCCGGAAATTCAGTGTTAGGGTTCTCAACCCTACCATTCCTCCACCCCCACCCTTCACACACCAACAGGCATTAGAGTGTGCCTTAGGGATGTTGGTCCTAACTCTCATCCCATTCCATGTGTAAGGAAGCTGAGATGGTACAGTATAGGAGAATGGGGTGAGAGTTAGGCTTGATGGCCCTAAGGCACACCCCAATGCCCGTGGGTGTGTGGAGAGTGGAGGTGGGGTGTTAAGGTTGGGAACCTTAACACCGAATTTTCAGACTCTTTTCACTGTAATATCAACCCTAACTGATGCTTTACTGGAGTTTTCACAGTGAATTTCCTTACTTTTTGAGGCAATGTAATCTTACCCTTACTTTACAGTGTGAGTGCAGGGTCCTTTGAACCCTGCACTCCAGTCCCTCCGTAGATGCCCATATGCATGTAGTTGTGGAGAGCCCTGTGCTTCCATGTGTTGAACAACAGTTACCAAATTGTCAGCATAGCCATCTTATTACCCCACCTCATTTACCCGGTACAGAGAAAATGTGAAATGCAAGGCAAAACATAAATATGTGCAACTGCAATGCCATTCTGCACCACAGGTACTAAAACACATTTTGGGCAGGATGTGGAAAATGACAGCTGCACTGTTCATGAGGTGGTGTGAAAAAATGGCTATGTTGAAAATTTGGCAGCAAAATATTGAAAAGTATCAAAGTTATGCACGTGCGTAAAATTAATTCAATGGATGCACATAACGGGCATTTTTATGAATTTTTTCACCACATTTTCAACATAGCCTTTTTGGCACCCCACCTCATGAATTCTTTTTTTTTTTTATATGCAACATTTTTTTTATTAGTAATTAGAGTTTCTCCAGAAGTCA
This sequence comes from Neoceratodus forsteri, assembly GCA_016271365.2. Classification (NCBI taxonomy): domain Eukaryota; kingdom Metazoa; phylum Chordata; order Ceratodontiformes; family Ceratodontidae; genus Neoceratodus; species Neoceratodus forsteri. The sequence continues at coordinate 1,752,848,306 of CM057455.1, read as the reverse complement.
GTGAATACATTGATACAAGCTGATATCTCTTATCTGACACAAATACATTGTCAATCTTAAAATATAAAAGAAAAAATAGAGATGAAAGTTATGATAAAAAGAAACAATATAAACATATAACTGCTGATGAAATGATTAAAGTATATTGTGATATATAGGTGTACATTGGATCATTTTAGTTCAATGGAATGGATTTCATCAAGTTGAGTCCTGTTTCCTGTTATGAAGATTATTCCATTAGTCTGTCTTGTCACCCCACCTCATGAATTCTGGCACTGTCATTTCATTCATCTTTTCCAAAAGGTGATTTTGCACAGTGACCGTGCCATTCTGCACCACAGGTGAGAAAACACATTTCATGCAGGATGTGAAAAATGACAGCTATACTGTTTATGAGGTGGTGTGAAAAAATGTAAATGTTGAAAATCTGGAGTGAAAATATTAAAAACTGAAGAAGTTACGATCGTGCATAGAAACATTTCAATGACCGTCCATAACTCAGGTGTTTTTAGGTATTTTTAGATCAAAGTTTCAACATTGGCTTTTTGGGACCCCACCTCATGAACACTCGCACTGTCCTTTCATTACTCAGTCCTGAAAGGTGATTTTGCACAGTGACCGTGACATCCCCTTATGTGGTCGATTAATGAAATGAGGAGGGGTCACAAAAAGCCCATGTTGAAAATTTGGTGTAAAAGTTCCAAAATATGACTGCAATATCAACATAAGTTCAAAACACCATATACAGCCATTATATGGCACTTACCTTGATTCTACAGTTTGCGGTTCGGCTTTGCAGTGTGCAGGCGTGTCTCGGCCCACAGAAGATGACAGAAGAGGATTTCCAGTGATGAGAATAGAGCAAGGGTTGTGTGTGTGTGGGGTGGTGGGTTGCTCAGTGAGAGGATCAGGATGGGGGGTGGGGATGGGAAGACAATAAGAGACTGTCTTTTTTTCAAAAAAATAAAAAAGACGTCAGGGGACAGTTTTCTTCTTTACAGAAAAATATATAAAAAAATATGGGGACACTGGGAGTGGGCTCCCTAGTGTCCCAAATGCTGGGTGGGGGTGGGCTAACATTTCCAGTGTACAGATTGGGCCCCCAATGCTGGAAAAAATAACTAAACAGGGGGACAGGGAGATGACAAGGGACTGTTTTCTATTTTACAGGGACATGTATAGTAATACTTTGGGACAGTGGGTGTGGGTTCCCCAGGGTCCCATGGTACTGGGAGATAATTGGGGACACTGGGTGTGGGATCCCCAGTGTCCCTTCTTTGGGGGGCTAGTGCTGACATGGGGATTGGGTACCCCAATGTTGGCCAAAAAAAAAATTCTCACAATTAAATATTTTGGGACACTGGGAGTGGACTACCCAGTGTCCCACACAGGCAGGGAGGGGCTGCTACACTGACAGGGATATTGGGCACCCCGACATTGGCAGAAACTTTAATTTTAATTAAAACATGCCTCGGCCCCCTTGGAGGCAATTAAAGGATAAAATATCCTTTTATTAGGTAACCACCAACAGGGGTTTACCTAAATGAGGGACAAGAAATCTGATTCCAGGCTTATTTTTCTAAAATAATAACTAAAACTATTTTTAGGATTTATGGGGGCTGTTGTCTTATTTTTTTATTAAAGTAGTGCTGCAAATTTGTGGCAGTTTTTGTGCAACAGTGCTCTTAGTTGTGTGAAAATTGTCAAAAATTGCAGCTGTTTTGCACAAAAAAGTGCTGCAAATTGTGGCACTAATAATGGACTGAATGCAAAAAACATATTTCTGGCCACTATTTAAAAATAATGCCAGGGTTGTGTTCCTCGAGCCCTGATTAGGTAAACAACTGTTGGTGTTTACCAAGGGGCAGTATTTTTTGATTATAGCATGTTGTACCTGTCACTAACTGAAAACAAGATGGCAGCAGTGCAAAAGTGCAAAACCCATTTGCGGCAGCCAAAAGTGCTTTAACGAAAACCAAAAGGGCCTTTGAGGTGGACATATATTTTTCCCTTAGGCTATATTGGGAAACGTCAAAGTTTAATAACTTTTGATCAAATTAATAATTTTTACCAAACCTTCAAAAAGTACATCAGTGAAACAGATCCCATATACCCTAACAATTTCAGACTAAATCCCAAACCATTTCAGATGTGTGCCTGAGCAAAGAATTTGCACAAAAATGATAAATTTCACAGTTTCTGGCACTCCACATCTCTGCTACCATACCACCAACTGGAATGAAACTTGCCTGATCCAGAGTTTTACCATTCTTACAAAATATCAGACTAAATAATATGCAGGGTCACCAGAATGAAATGCCAGATGGGTTGGGTCAGCATACAGAATCAGTTTCTGGTAGCAACAGCATGTTGGGTGGCGGGGAAGGTGGCTCTGGAATGAAGGCCTTTGAATTTACAGCTAAGGGGGTGACTGGTATGGCTTCTCAGGGAACATCAACTATACTGGGTCCTGTAGAGGTTAACATGGAGCTAACAATTAAAAATACTGCCATGGCTATAAAATCAGAAATGTTGGAGGTAGTAACTTCATTTAAAACTGAGATACTCCATACTTTAAATGAAATTAAAAGTTCTTTCACGGATGTCTCTGCCTCAGTCAAAGAGTTGAATACTAAATTTGAACAGCTGACAATACGCACTGAAACAGCTGAAAGCTGCATATTGAAGTTGGAAGACTTAACAAACCCATTTCCTGCAAAGGTTTTGCACTTAACTAAACAACTACAGATTCTGCAAGAGTGGGTGGCGGAGCAAGAGGACGTGGCCTGTAGGAGTAACCTACAACTTACCAAACTGCCAGAAGGAATGGAAAGCAATGGCTATCCTATATCTTTCTTTGAAAAGTTACTAACACTAGCCATGAATCGCAAATATCCTGAGAAGAACATTTTGCTGGATACAGCGCATGGGGAGGGCAACTGCTTTATGAACAACAGCTATCCAAGGACTGTATTTATCAAGCCACATCAGTTTTTGGCTAGAGAGGCTATTTTATCAAAAGCACACATAGAGAAAGGGCTTAGCAATGAAACAACAAACTTTAATGTCTATCCGGACATGTCCTTGGAGACTACTGTGAAACAGAAACTATTTAACCAGGTTAAAGAAAAGCTGTACCATAAAGGAATTAATTTCTCAGTGAATTACCCAGTCAAACTACGGTTCATTGTCAAAGGGAAATTACAGTCTATTTCTGATCCAGAAGAAGCAATGGCGGCTTATGAAGAGCAATATGGCAAAACTGAAGAAGAAAGTCAAGAAGATATATATATTTACCCAACTTGGGTGAAAAGAAGGGGGAGAGAGGAGAGTGAAGGGGAAGGGGCTGATCTGAGGACCAAACCTATTAATATTAGTTTACTTATCAAAGGAAATAGAGATTAAAGATTTAGTAAGAAATAATTTGAAGGTCCCTGCTGAGAGCTCATCTGGTATCCTAGCTCACAGTGAAATGATGACATTTTATGTCATCATGGTTTGGGGGGGGGCAACTGGAGTTCGATCGATTCCAGGACAAGCCTTATTGGGGGAGGTAGGGTTTTTTTCTAAAGATTTCCGGTCTACTAATTCCTCAGAACACACCTAAGTATTGGAGAATGTACTATCCGCTTATTTGGATACCACACATTTCTCAGACTTTAGCTTATGAAATACAGGAATTTTTTAATAATAATTCTGAACTAGAAACATCTATAAACAATGTATGGGATACTTTTAAAGTATGGCTAAGGGGATGACTAATTAGTTTAGAGCAGTTTAGAAAAAAAAGCAAACCTCCCTTATAAACCAATTAACAAAGGAAATTACTAATCTCCAAACTACACATACCTTAGATAAAAAAATCTTTAATCAGCTGATTTAAAAAAAGGAACAGTTCAATACTATTCAAATAGATTCAATTAATCAACAAATATCACAAAGTCAAATTATCTGTACTTATCAGATAAACCACAAAAGTTATTGGCTTGGCAAAATAGAAAAGAGCAACAGAAAAACTATATATTAGCTATTAAAAATCAACAAGGAAAGATAGTGGAAGATCAGAAGAAGTTAATAACTGTTTTGCCAGATACTATCAAGATTTATATAAAACAGACTGTATGAATCTTCAGGGAGATGAAATTAAACAATATTTAAAACAACTTCCTCCACCAGCTATACCTGTTAAATGGAAAAATAACTTATTGGGGAAAATAACATATGACAAAATTGATCAAGCTATTGCTAATTTACCAGGAAATAAATCACCATACCCTGATGGGATCATAATAGAATTCTATAAACATTTCAAAGATATTTTGATCCCTATATTGTTAAAACTGTTTAATTCTTTCAATACTTCTAATACCCTTCCTAAAACCTTTTATGAGGCAATTATTCATGTATTTCTTTAAAAAAAAAATCCGCTGAGCTGTTTATCCTATCGCCCAATCTCCCTTCTAAATGTAGACTTGAAAATCTTCACCAAATATATGGCTAAAAGATTAGAAAATATTTTACCATATATTATAAATAAGGATCAAAATGGCTTTATAAAAGGAAGAACTTTAAGAGAGAGAATATAAGATACACTCTGAACGTTATATCTCAATCTAAAATAGAGGACGCAATTTTTTTAACATTAGATGCAGAAAAAGCATTTGATCAAGTAGAATAGAAATATTTGTTGTATTTGGTGGAGGAGATGGGGATGGGTGAACAGCTCAGTAGATGGCTCCAATCTTTATACAGTACACCGATTGCGGAGGTTAAAACAAATAATAATATCTCACAACCTTTTTATTTACACCGAGGTACGAGGCAAGGATGTCTACTTTCCCCACTACTGTTTACTATAATTATTGAAACATTAGCGGATTGAATTAGGTTAAATCCAAGAATACAAGGGATATCAATAAATAATACTACTCATAAAATTAGCCTGTATGAGGATGATATCCTCTTATATTTATCATCACCAGAATCATTTATACTTGAGCTTATTGAGATTACTAAACAGTTTCGAGTATTATCAGGATATAAAATAAACTGGGATAAAACAATAATTATGAAACTTGATGATGACTACAATTTAAATATTTCAGATAAGCTTAGCAGTCAAATCAAGATTGAAATTCTATATTTGGGTGTTAGACTTACTTCAGACCTTAAACAGGTAATAACATTACATTTTTAATCTATGATTATGAAATAACCAAAGAATTAGAACATTGGAAAGGTTTACCATTAACATTGATCGGTCGGACCAATATTGTAAAAATGAAGATATTACCTAAACTTTTATTTCTATTTCAATCCATATCACTAATTCTCCCTCAGATATACTTTAATAATTAAAAAAATAATTGCTAAATTTATTGGAACAATAAATCCTATAGAATATCATATTCAAATCTGGTAAGAGGTAAAGATAGTGTAGGGCTGGCTTTACCAGATATCTATAAATATTATTTAGCCACACAAATAGTTCCTGTTTGGGAATGGATAGATGAGGGAAATGATTTAACAAATTCAGTACAATTTGAATGTAATACTCACCCATATTTGCATCTGCTACATCTGCTATACTTGGCAGACCATAAAAAGGGTAAAAAAAACATTGTTGAGTTGTACAACTATCTCTACAATCACCACATGGCAAAAAGCACACAAGATTCTTAAAGAAAATTACATAATGTCACTCCATTTGCCTACTTTATTAAATTATAATGTTGCACCTTCTGTAAATGATCAAGTTTTTCAAGTATGGAATTTAAGGAGCATCAAAGATCTAAATAATTGTATTGAGGATGGCAAGGTGAAATCCTTTCAGAAGCTTCAACAGGATTTTAATTTACCAAAAACACATATGTTTCAATACTGCCAAATCCGCAATTTTTGTCAGGTTAATTATAAGACACAAAATAAAAAATGGACTTCATCCTTATTAACAATATTAAGGGACAAGAAAGACCAGAACAAACTTATAACAACCATATATAAAGCCTTAGCAGACACATCTCAGAAGAAACAACAAAAGTTAATGAAAAAATGGAAGGGAGATCTTGGTATAATTACAACAGAACCCTTATGGCAGAACATAATAAAAGCATATACACAATATGTTAAAGTGAGTAAATTACAACAAATTCAAGTAATACAACTTATAGAACATATTATACTCCCTCTCGGTTACACCATTTTAACTCGGAAATTTCAGGAAAATGCCCCAGATGTACTAAGACATCCAGTACTTTAATACATATTTATTTATTTTATGTATTGAATTTTGTTGACCTGGTAATCCCACGGGGACTAGAAGTCCCTTTTTCAAGGGTGACCGGGGGAAGGGATACATATGGTAAGTAACTGAAATTGAACCAGATTAAGCTGTTGGTGGTATTTTTTTTGTGAATACATCTTATAGAACATATGCTACATGCATGTCCATATCTGCCAAATTTTTGGTTTAAAATAATACTAATTATGCAAAAAATTACCAAAACTAATATTCAAAATACTCCTCAGTTAATGCTTTTGATTATACCATCTACATATTTAAATCCAGAACAGATGATCTTTGTTACAATTTCAATCAGAATAGCAAAAAAATGTATATTATTAAAATGGAAGGATAACATGCCACCCCTAATACAAACATGGGTTAATTATATGATTGATATGATGAGCCTCAAATAAATTTACTGTATCAAGGAAGGACAGATGGATAAATTCAAAAAGATTTGGTCCTCATTCTGAGACAATATTTGTGTAAGTCTTTTATATAATACTCGAAGGTTAACTGGGTGGTGATAAGCTGGTCCCCCCCCCCCATTGACCTTTTTCTGGTAATGAGGATGCAACAGGCCTGCTGTCTGAAGATTAATTTGATCTAAAATGGCTGGCTTTGTATTATATCTGAATTGGAAAAAAATAAAATAAAAATAAGGTGTAAATTAGGCCACTCACTTAATATGGGGTGCTTATAACAACACTTTTTGCAAGTGGAAAGGTAAGTTTTTCTCTGTGTACATTTCATTCTAATGGATCTTGATTCAAACAGTTCAGGATTTAGGATGGCCCTGCTGGTTTTAAACTTGAATGTGCCTTTAAGAGAGTTATTAACAATGGTCCCACCCATAACAATCTGCCACTTACAAGTTCACATGCAAAAACTGCTCCACTATGGTGAACTCCGTTTTATGTAATGGAGGTGACTCTCCTCTTGTTATAATCTACGCTGGCACTAATAATGTGAGCCATTATAGACTTGAGGACATTAAAAAAAGTGTATTATTCTTGGAGAAATACTAATTGCAAGGAATGCTCAAGTCTGCTTTTCTGAATTTCTTCCAGTCACTAGAGCCACAGCTACCATTACTAATAAAATTAAATTGGTTAACAATTGGCTCAGGAGATGGTGTCTGGAAAAAGGCTACCAATGTATTACTCATTGGGAGAACTTCCAGGACTGCCCTAATTTATTTTCCTGGGTTGGTCTTCATTTAAGTAAACATGGAAGCTCTCTATTAGGTAAGAGGATTGAGAGTTTCATCAATAAAACTTTAAACTGAGTTGCAGGAGGGTGGGTATTGAAACAAGTACTATGGCTTAATCTCTAATCAGTCTTGTATCAGCAAGTAATCCAAAAGAATACAAAATTCTCTTAGCTAATGCACAACATTTAAATTGTCTCAAGCTAGCCGAACTAGAAGCCTACTGTAAATTACATAATGTTGATGTAATGGCTAGTACCAAAACATGGTGGGACTATTCTTTGGAACGGTCTAGGGATATTCAAGGATATCAGCTTTTCTATAAAAATAGAGATTCTAGATCAGGAGGAGGTGTATGTCTTTATATTAATAACAGTATATCTACAGTAGCCCATCAATTCAGTATAAGCACTGAGGGTGAGGTTGAGACTGTATGGGTTAAATTATCATTTCCTGGTAGGACTAAATTACTTCTAGGTTGCTGTTATAGACCCCCCCCACATCTCCTGATTCATATAATACTGCCCTATCCCAAGAATTGATTTCAGCAACAGAATTTGGGGATGTTATCATTCTGGGAGATTTTAATCTACCGGGTATTAGCTGGCCAAATTTTAAAGGTACTACTTTGCTTGAGCAATCCTTTGCTGAATGTTGTGCTGAGAATGGGCTCAAGCAGCTTGTAGCTGAACCAACTCATAATAAAAATATTCTGGATTTAATTCTTACCAATTTTCATGTTAACTTCTCCCATACTAAGGTTGTACACCCCTTAGGCAGTAGTGACCATAATATTGTTTTGGGGTGTTTAATAACTACTCTTGATACAACAATTCATTCTACCACCATAAGAGATTATAATATGGCCAGCTTCGATGCCATTTTAAATTTTTTGAGGAACATAGACTGGGGCGATACACTAAATAGCCTTTCCACTGAAACTGCATGGTTAAAGTTTAAAGCGATCATCTGTAACACCAAAACTGGATTTGTTCCTGTTAAAAATATATATAATAACAAGGGTAGGGTACCTATTTGGTTGAATGCTAATATAAAAAGACAGATTATGACTAAACAAAAAGCCTTTAAAAACTTAAAAACAACCATTCTGCAGCCAATTTATTAGCTTACAAAAAAGCCCTTACTATGTTAAAAAGTTTCATAAAACAAGCTAAGGCTAAATTGGAATTCAAGATTGCTCATAGCAAGAATGCAAAATCAATGTATGCTTACATTAACTCAAATTCTAGGATGTCCATAAGAACTATTGCACTGATTTTCAAGGATAATATTTTAATAGATAATGACAAATCTATAGCTGATAGCTTCAAAGACTATTTTTGTTCAGTTTTTTCCCCTAAAGTAGATGGTGTGCTACATAATAACAATAATGAGTATAATATTGATTTTATAACCTACGATGATGCTTACTCTGGAAAAACTAAACTTAACTACAGATCCAGTCCCAGACCCGATAATATCATCCCCATTCTTCTTAAAAACACTGCACAAGTAGTATCTTACCCCTATCTATTATTTACAATCTTTTATTAAATGAGGGTTATATTCCACAGGATTGGAGGTAATCTATTATGGTTCCAATTTTTAAAAAGGTGATAGGGGACAACTAGAAAATTACGGACCCATTAGCCTGACCTCTCATTGCTGCAAGGTCATGGAGAAACTGATTAAAAAATGACTAGAAGGATTTACAAATGATAATCATATGGGTGACTTGAAACAACATGGGTTTACCAAGGTAAGGCTGCTGTACCAACTTGATCAGTTTTTATAATAACATCAGTCTAAATCTGGATAATGGAATTCCATCAGACATTATTTACTTAGACTTCTCCAGGGCCTTTGATAAGGTGCCACACAATACATTAATAACTAAATTATCAGACCTTGGTATTGATCACTGTTTGGTTAGATGGATTCACTGTTGGGTAATTGACCATTATTAATGTGTCCATATAAATAACACTTTGTCTAACCAAGGAAAAGTTAGTAGCGGTGTCCCCCAGGGATCAGTGCTGGGCCCAATAGTATTTAATCTTTTCATATCTGACATGGGTAGTGACCTTAAAAATAATTTAATAAAGTTTGCAGATGATGCAACGTTAGGAGGCCAAGTTAACAGCCTTACCCAATACTTTTCCATAGTGGAAGATTTAGGGAAACTTGAATTGTGGACAATGAGAAATGGAATGATTTTCAACACTAATAAATTACCATGCATTTTGGACACAGAAACCCAAGTTACTCTTATATACTAAATCAAACAATTTTAAGAAATTCTAACCTTGAAAGAGATCTTGGCGTCCTAGTGGACAATAAACTTAATTTATCTAATCATTGCACAACTGCTTCTAAAACAGCAATGGGATTGATTTCTGGGATTAGGTGCTCCTTTACTACAAAAACTGAGCAATGCATTATTCCTTTATATCAGAGTTATGTTTGTCCTCACTTGGACTATACATAACAATTCTGGTCTCCTCATCTTGTTAAAGACAAGGATAGGGTCAAGAGAGTTCAAAGGTCTATTACTAAACTTATTCCAAGATTAAAGCATATGACATACTCCGATAGATTAACTTCAATCGGACTACACCCTCTTTGTATTAGATGCCAAAGGGGAGATTTATTACTTCTGCATAAGATCCTTCAGAACCATGGTCTTACTATTAGCTATGGACTTTATTATGGTACCACTATGAGCATTACTAGATCTCATAACAGAAAGCTAATTGTGCCGCATTTCAATGCCAACAAAAGAGACAATTACTCAGCGAGAGTAGCTAAAGTATGGAATAAATTACCACCATTCATTGTTGATATCAAAGACTTTAGCACCTTTAAAAAAGCTCTAGATGACTGTTTTTATAATGAGCACACACTGGTGTCATTTTGACCCACTCATGTGGGGGACATTCATGATGGGTCTTGTGCCTTCTTATGTCCATGCAAACCTGGTAAACCTAGTAAACCTCAATGAAAAATGTATTTATTTGTCTTTATTCACCAGGGAAGCACTTGGTGGGGGTTCTCAGTCTGTGGGCTAGCATTAGCCTCAAAGGTTTCGTATTTTGTACTTTTTTACATTTGCACATTTTACTTGTTATATATGTGAACTATGCGCAGTTTATGAGTAAAACACTTTTCTATGAGTTGCAATAGGCCTGATTTTTTAGATGCCTGTTTTTAGGCACAACCTGAGAAAGGTACTTGTCTAAAAACAACAGGACAAAGCAAGTGATGTATACTGAAACATTGTTCTTTAAGTAGACAAAAATAATTGCAGCCAGAGTAAAACAAAAGTGCATTACAAGCCACTGTAGGATATTCTGAAAATGTATTTGTATTTGTACTTATTTTGTTTATAGAAATCTAAAAATTTCAGCAGAAGAAAACATTGGTTCATCCAGTCTGCCTCGTTTTACCCTCTTACCCTGGAACCTAGAAGATATGCTACATATTGATCAATCTCAACATTAAAAACCTTTGTTTCAAGTTTGTAAGCATATAAAAGTGACAATATTCCTATTAAACAATTTAATCTGGCCAGTATGTGCTTAAGAAAACAAGAACAGATATATTGTGGAGCACTGGGGATGTGTAGTTAAACTCCTGCAATTTCCCCATGATATTTGCAAAATTCTCTGCATTACTGGGATTTCTTTCTGCACTTTTCCAGTGGTCCTGACTATGGGTTGCTTGACACAGGGCCCTGCAGGCACTAGGCAAAGCTGCAGAGTCATAGGAATCTGCACTGGATCCACAGACTGATTCATGCAGTGCTGTCTGGACCATACACAAAGTGAAAGACCCATCAGGAAGGGCTGAAAGTTGCCACCTGAGTAGTCATGAGGGGAAGGGGTGCTAAGTAAACCAGCCCCCAAATCTGGGCTTAAAATATAAAAAAAAATTAAAGTTATGGGTGATAGAAAAAAATGTAAAAAAAAAGTTAAGTGCTGGGGTTGTAACTTAGATGTCCTGTACCCTTTATACAGAAATGTACCAATTTGTGTCAGAGGAATGTGTCACTATATGTGCAGAACTGAAGGTTATGGCAGAGAGAAAGACTCAATTCCTTAATTTCAATTAACTTTTTATTAAAACACATTTTTGAATATATATGCCCCCAAATATAAAGCTTGGCTATGCCAGGTAGACAGGGATCTCTGGCAGATTGGTCTTTTTCTGCCGTCATTGTCTACATTTGTATGCATAAGCTTTGTGGTGAAAAGACATTTCTTCCTCTGCTACAATGTTATCTGCTTGACTACTTGCTATTCTACTACTACAGGCAAACCCACCTAAGTGCATAGCTGTGGGACCTGGGAAAATTATGTGTTTAAGTGGGCTATGTTGTTATGCAAGCCTGGTGTTCCAATGCCTCGTAGTGTCCTGTTAAACACCATGCAATGGTCTACATGCTCCTTGATCCAGGCAACACTCACAGTAGTGTACAGTACAGTCAAGATACTGTGGTGCCAACATCCTGACCTGACCCTTACACCACCCAGTGCTTCCCTTACCTTACCTCAGTGGTTTTCTCTGGTTGGCCAGCACTTCCAGACTATGGCTACTTATTTTGGCAAAGGCAGTGTCTGTGTCCTTCTCCTCATACAACCATTTAAAAACAGTGTTGTGCCTCACCTTGAAACAACACAACCAACTGTTGCTCGGTTCAGACTCTGGCTTCCTCATGGTATTGGCTAGTTTCTGAGCCTTCTCCTGCAGTAGTGGGCCAGAAACAGGCATATCGGAGGCACTGGCATGCTCAAACCGGTGAAGGAGAGCATACTCAACTCCTGTGTCCTTGCCCTCTCGCTTTTGTTTCTGCCTGAGGTTTTCATTCATTTGAAAGTCTGCCAGAATCTGTGACTTATTTTTTACCAGTCTACAGATCTGTCTCTGTGATACCCTGAGATGCCATGCTACCTCTGTTTGGGAGGTTCCAGGACTTGACAGCAAGTTTAATGCCTTTACTTTGTTAGCAAGAGACAGCTCTTTTCTCTTTTTCAGGGTTTCAGCTATCACAACAAATACAGAAAGACAGAGTGATCTGAATGCATCACAAGGACTACAGTTTTATAGACTGCTAATTAAACAATTAACAGCTTGTTGGTCAATGACCAACTTAGCGTTCTATTGTACTCACTGCTAATTACTACTCAGTGACACCTGCTCAGCAATTAGGTGTTACGATCTCCCAAAAAATATGGGTTTATATGGGTGACTTGCATGCCTTTAACTGAGCTGCTTATAGTGGGACAGACAGGAAAAGAATCGAGGAATGAAAAAATTATTCATTAAAGAGGGATTTGCTATTAAGCGGTAAGTGATTAAGTAGGCTCCACTGTATAGTTACAGGGTTCTTAATCTTAACGTTTTCTTTGTTTCTCCTATCTAGCTCACAAACCTTCCACTGGGTCAACAGAACAAAGCTCTGTCCTTATAGCTTAATGTGGTGTGCATGGCCTGGTGTTTCCTCTATGGCACTGGGTTCAAAAAGAGCCGACAACAATAGTGTCGGCAAGGAGCATGCTGTAAAAATCATGTCATTTTTGTTTTTAGCCACCCACACCCCCCCATCTATAGGATTCTTACTCCAAGGGGGAGTGGATCCTGGGGAAAGTTAAAATTCATGGGGCCATGGAATACTGTTTCCATGGCCTCATGTAAAAAAAAAAAAAAAAGTCCCAATATGTTAAAGACCAGGATTAGAACCCTGATCTCCACTGCTGCTGGCTGAATTGCTTTGTGCCCCAGCCCTCCATGCCATGGGAGCAGCTCAGCCAGGCTACTGGATTCTGTTGCCCTTGTCCATATAGCGGTACCATGGACAGAGACCAGTGGAGTGCATATGGCTAGCACTGTAAATCCCTGCTCACTGTCCCTGGTAGTGCTATATGGACTAGCTCTCTCTTGACTGGCGCTATTAATGTAGTGCTCATCTGACCAGGTACCCTCCACTACTATTAGGAATGTGGCCTTAGGCAGCAAAATGTTTGCCTAGCTTTATATTTGGTGGCATGTATATTCAAAAGTTTGTTTTATCAAAATTATAATTGAAATTTGTATCTCTCAATGCCATAAACTGAAAATAAAATAAATAAATAAAAAATCCCAGCTCATTGTTTTGCAAATTTTAAGGTCTAAATGCTTACCACCCCTCCCTATTAATCACTTTGTTTTGAGGGTTGAATTTGGCCTTGAAAGATTGTTTTGGAGTACATCAAATTCCACCCTTTTTTGCAAAAAATCCTAAGTCCCTGCACATGCACAACAGTTTTTTTCAGATTTCATTTTTTTGCTATTTGTTTTAGGTTAGCAACTGGCAGCAGTTGGTGGAGCAGAAGATAATGACCAACTGTGGTGGAGGGAGGGTTGTTTTGGTCACTCTCCATAGGTTCTCAAATTAAAGTATGTGCTGGGTTGGCTGTGGAGGAGGAGATGAGGTGGCATGGGTACCAGAGAGTGGGTAAGGGTTGGGATTTAATTTTAGGTGGATGGATGGAGGATAAGAAGCTGTAGAGCTTTCCACAATGGGGGATGTACTTGGGGAGAGGGTGCCATGTGTGGCAGAGGGAGGGTGGGTGGTTAGGTTCTTACAGGGGTAGAATAAGTGAACTACGAAGGGTTAAAGCACACAGTGGCTGCAAAAAAGTTTATTTTTTTAAACAAAGAACATGCACCCAACACCTGGATTGGCCATGCAGTGACAGGAATGAGGCATGGGGGGAGTTATCTACTACTGGGATTGGGCACACAGCGTTGGAAAAAAGGTAAACTTGAAGCTTTCTTTCTTTCTTTCATAATTGAACTAGAAGTAAGTCATAAAAGAAAAAATGTGAATTGTTCTTATTCACGACAGGGTAACAGTGGCAGGGGGAAACAGAGTTTTTGCTTTCATTCATATTTGACTTGCAAGTTAATCACGAATTAAAAAAGCTGTGTTTTTATCATTTTTTAATCACTGTTTTTGTTTTGTTTTTGGATGCCCAGGCTTCACAATTTTATAACACTACTAACTTTTAGAATGTTGGCTCTTTCTGGCACAAAACAAATGTATAACCTTATTCTGGCAATTATCTAGTGAACCTGAAAGTTTCAGGTTTTAAATCAGTGCATTTTTTATCTCTGCACAAAAAAGTTTCTAAAAATGGGGTATTTTACATAATCTGAGGGCCATGCATAAAGAAAAGAGATCACATCTGATGTTGTTTGTTCAGGGTATGGGGTGGGTATTAGGTTATGCAACCCCAGGAAAGACCTCACCACTGCTTCGCCAAGACTCTGGAGACCCAAAACCCTAATGCTCTTTCCTTTTGCTGCTTGGGAGGTGGAGGTGGGGAGTTAGGGTTGTGAAACCTAATGCCACATTTCCCTATATTTGTGGTGTGAACTTGAATCCTAACTGGTGCATTAACAAAGTTTTTTTGCAAAGAATTTCCTTTCTTTTTGAGATAGTGGAATTGTTTCCTCAGTCATACAGGTCCCATTGGAACCTCTGTGAACAGATGCAGACATGCAGGGCCCTTCGAGCCCTGCACCAAGGGATGACTCCATCCATCTGTAAAAGTGCAGGGAGCCATTGCAGCAATGGATGTCAAAAGTTTATCAGGTTGTCTGATGGATGCAGAAGCACAAGGCCCTCTGGTCCCTGTTCTTGCACATGGCTGGATATACAGACACACAGGGCAAAGAGTTTATCTGTCAGCCAATGCACAGGGCTCTCTACCACCCACTGGTGCAGAGGTGCTGGGCACTGTGCCAAGAGAAGAGCTGTCTTCACTGTATGGTACCCGGGCCCATGCAGGCAACCTCACAGATTTCATTCCCAGGCTGGTGGGGGTGTTGCATAACAGTGCCATCCCAGCACCCTCACCACATGTAGGTGGATCACTGAGCTTGCTCCAGAACTCAGCTCACCAGCACAGGATCACAAAGCATGACCAGTGGGGTGAAGAGTGGCACTACACACAAAGTGTCTTAATAATTGTAAGTTTTTTTTTATTCTTTTATAACTCCTGTTTATAAACATGACATCTGGCATTTATAGTATATTGTCCGAAACAACATTTCGCACCACAAGCGTGAAAACACATCTCACCCAGGATTTAAAAAATGTCACCTGTCACAGTTATGAGGTAGTGTGGAAAAATGGATATGTTGAAATTTTGGAGTTAAAATATTGAAAATTAGTGAAGTTTTGAGTTAACATTGTAATACTGAAATGTTCACTCATAACTGGGTCATTTCACCGTATTTGTATACCACATTTTCAGCATAGCCTTCTTATTACCCCACCTCATGAATGTGACAGCTGTTGTTTTTCAAATCCTGACCAGTGTGTTTTTGCTGTGTAGTATGGTATGGACTGCACGCCCATTGGCTCACGCTGTGGACCAATGGGCATACAGCACCACCATATGGAGTCAGTCGGCAGGTGGCAGGATGGCAAGCTGGTGGGGAGCTGCTACCCACCGCTGACCGGGGGAGCGGGTGGTGGGCTCAGTGGGTGGGTGGGGAGGGGGATACTGCTCGACCACCAGGATTGGATTGGTGTGTAATTCTTTATTACTGACGCCCGCAATCAGGCTGCAAGCAGCCCACTGGACCACCAGGGATATAGGACTATTATATCTTACTACATATGCCCATGATCAGGCTGCAAGCAGTCCACTGGACCACCAGGATTATAAGACTATTACTTTTACAACATATGCCTGCGATCGGGCTGCGAGCGGTCCACTGGATGACCAGGGTATAGGACTATTACTTTTACAACATATGCCCATGCTCGGGCTTCGGCGTCCACTGGACCACCAGGGATATAAGACTATTACTTTTACAACATATGTCTGATCAGGCATGGGGGTGCTTACAACGAAGGTGCCGCTTGGAGTCAGTGGCCACCCATTAGGTGGCAGCCGTGTTGCGCCCTGCTAACAGGCAGCTCACCTGGGTGGCCAGCTGTTGCTCCTTTTTTTTTTTGGCTCACCTGTGTGCAGCGCAGGTAGGGGTTGCGCATGCATGGGCTCAGCACATCCCGGGCTGAATATCAGGATGTGCGGAGTATGCATGGGCACACCCTCCACCTGTGCCGCACACATCACTGATGCGCTCCGGGGCATCGGGATTTGTGCCAGGCTCAATCCCCCCTTTGAATATTGCTCCAGCGTCCAACCCTTCTGAATATCCTGCCCATAGTATGTATATCTACACACACACTTATATCTATATATCTATACATCTATATATATATATATATATATATATATATATATATATGCATTTGATAGCACATATGCATGTTACACATTTGTTTTCTTCCTGCTCAACACAACTTGTTCATGTAAGAAATATATAATGGCCATTGCATATAGATTCAATAGTTGTACTATTCTTCTTAGATTGTTTGGCATTAGTTGCCTGCTGAGCATCATTGACATGCTCTCTACCTTGCCAGAAACTTAAGAATGATACATTTTGAGAACCCTACATGATGTCAGATGTTATGGGATAGCAGCATGAGATGTGGGTATCCTGTTCCAAAGCTACAACAGTGGGATACCAATTAAAGAAGTCAGTTTTATCTTTAAAGTGTGAAGAATAGCAAGTGCTTCATTTGGAAGGGTCAGTTGGGGGACATCACATTCCACACACTTACGCAGAAATAATTTTAAAACATAGAAACATAGAATTTGTCAACAGAAAAGGGCTTTTTGGTCCACCCAGTCAGCTCAGATGGTCCCTGACATGACAGCTATTAAAATTAATTTTGAGCCAACTGCATTATCCATGTTCCTTATTGTGCAAGCCTCTGTTCAAGCTTGCAATCATAAGTGGTGAAACCAGCAAATGTTTGTAACCTTTGCCAATGTTCATATCAGTTTGGCCCTACTTATTTTTTTTTATGGCATGTTTGATGACTTTAAAGCATAATAATAGCATGAAAACTTCATATAACACCGGCTCAAGGAGTGATGCTACAATCCCCGTATGGCAAGCTTTTGACGGTAAACCAAAACTATAACCATACTATGCTTAAAGAGAAGCAGTAGTTATTCAAAGTCATTCTTGCCATGCAGTGCTAGCTAAAGCAGTTAACAAAGCAGGCTGAACTTTACAAAGTGTGTGTGGTGGACCTAGAAGTAGGTATTGTAGTTCACATATGGCATTCTGCAGTAAACAAGTAATGTACAAACTGAGCTTGAAAAGAGAGATCATCAGGATGGGTCAGCCATTTTTGTAGGCATTTTTGTCTTTCATAGAAACATAAAAGTAATTCGCAGAAAAAGGCCCTGGGGCTCAT
This sequence comes from Neoceratodus forsteri, assembly GCA_016271365.2. NCBI lineage: Eukaryota > Metazoa > Chordata > Ceratodontiformes > Ceratodontidae > Neoceratodus > Neoceratodus forsteri. The sequence goes on along the minus strand of CM057455.1, from coordinate 1,752,830,480 downwards.
CACGTCTGCCCAGATGTACCTATCTAATGTTGATTGTGAGGGCCCTAGTGACCCTTCAATCCCCCTTGCACCCTTCCCCTTTGCCATAGCCTTGACCAGCACCCATGTGTCTATCCAGCACGTGTCAGAACTCCTCTACTGGCTTCACACAGACTACCTACTTTGGCAGTATAGGTCACCCTTCTACCACACTATCTGCATTCTGACAGGCTGGACTACTAATACTAAGCCCCTGTCCAATGTCATCATCATATGATTTTCTGACTTAAATTAGTCTGTAGTATAAACTGGCAGTGATGGGTCACCACTGACTATGCAGTCTGCATGCCTGATTACTGCAAGCTTTCTTCATTACCACCTCCTCACAGCTAATAGCCTAACCCCCACTCCACCTCTCCCTCTGGTCCTTGGACAAGCCTCACCCCCTACCCCTTCCATCAGTGCCTCCTTCTCATCCTACTTAGACCTTGGACATCCTCCTTTCTGTACCAGATCATCAGCTGCCATGGTAGCATTTCTGCTCTTCCTTGCTCCAGCCTTTGTTGTTCTCACATCCCTTCTCTTCAGATATTTTCTATATTTGTCCACTGCACCTGTGGAGCTGTCAATCCCTTACCCCAATGAAAAAAATCCCACCTGGCTGCTGTATATATGGGAATGACTTTGCAAAGCATAACTTGACTGTTTACTTGTTTATGCACATTGGCTTGTGAGCCTGATACATTCTCCTCAATCCTCAATGGCATGTGAGAGAACCTCAGAAAATCAAATGATGCAGCTAAAAAAATTGGCAAAACTGAGGAGTCACAATCCCATGTTCATTCAGCCTGGAGATCCACAGTCCCAGTTCTTCCACACTGTACCCTCATGTGCCATTCTGTGGCTTATCTACAGTGTAAATCATTACGTTAATCAACGGTGCTTTGCAAAATGTGTTTTTTTATGAAGAATACAGGTTTAATTATTCGGAGCGATCAACCCCACCCACCCCACCCCCACATTCATTATGACTTTTTACTTGGTGTGCAGATGATATCTTCTTGGTAGTTCAGATTGTTTTGTCTCAGTTACAGGAATCTAACTGATTTAAACATAGAAACATAGAACATAGAAGCATAGACTTTGACGGCAGATAAGGACCGCTTGATCCACCTAGTCTGCCCATTTCCCTACCTAGAGGATAAGCTGCAGATCCTATTTAACCAACAGCCTATTTCTTCCTACCCCCCACAAAAATTGCCTTATATCTGTCCCATGCATTCTTGAATTCTCCTACAGTTTTAGACCCCATAACCTCTTCAGGAAGGCTGTTCCATGCATCCACCACCCTCTCTGTGAAAAAATACTTCCTCACATTGCCCCTGAGACATCCCCCCTCTATCTTCAAATTGTGTCCCCTTGTTCTTGCACATCTCTTTTTCTGAAAGATGCTACCCTCTTGGACTTTGTTGATTCCACTGAGGTACTTAAACATTTCTATCATGTCCCCCCTCTCCCTCCTTTCCTCAAGGGTATACATATTAAGCTCCTTTAGCCTCTCCTCGTATGGCTTCTCTTGCAGACCCTGCACCATTTTAGTTGCCCTCCTCTGAACTGCCTCCATCCTGTCTATGTCCTTGCAGAGATGGGGTCTCCAGAACTGGATGCAGTACTCCAGATGGGGTCTCACCAACTGTCTGTACAGAGGGATAACAACTTCCTGTTTTCTGCTGCTGATGCCTCTTCCTATACATCCCAGTATACCCCCAGCCCTCCCTACTGCCTTCTCACATTGCTTGCTAACCTTAAGGTCATCTGATATGATTACCCCCAGGTCTCTTTCCTTTTTTGTTGTTGTTACTACCTCCCTCACCCATTGTGTATTCTTCCCCTGGGTTCTTGTTTCCCAGGTGCATTATTTTGCACTTCTTTGCATTGAATCCTAGCTGCCATACTTCTGACCATTCCTCCAACCTTGCCAAGTCCCTTCTCATCATTTCCACGCCTCCTTGCGTATCAACCCTGTTGGGGGTCTTTGTGTCATCTGCAAAGGGGCATACTTTTCCTTCCAGTCCTTCTGCAATGTCACTTATAAAGACATTAAAAAGGACTGGACCCAGTACTGAACCCTGTAGTACCCCACTAGTAACCTCTCTTTCTTCAGAGTGGACTCCATTTACAATTACCTTCTGTGTCCTGTTGTTCAGCCAATGTTTTACCCCAGCTACCACCCTGGGACCCACTCCAAGGCTGGTTAATTTGACTACTAATCTTTTATGTGGGACTGTGTCAAATGCCTTGCTAAAGTCTAGGTAGGCCATGTCCACAGTCCCTCCCTGGTCTACTACTTTGGTCACCCAGTCAAAGAAATCAATTAGATTCATCTGACATGATCTTCCCGCTGTGAACCTATGCTGCCTTGGGTCCTCTGCCCCACTGGCCTCTAGGTACTCAACAATTCTTTCCTTCAGAAGTGATTCCATCACTTTCCCTACCACAGAGGTCAAACTGACAGGTCTGTAGTTTCCTGCCTCTGTCTTGCTCCCACTTTTGTGAAGGGGAATCACATCAGCCTTCTTCCAGTCCTCAGGTACCACACCATCCTCCCATGATTTGTTATAAAGGGTAGTTAGTGGTGTCACTAGTTCTCTGCTTAATTCTTTTAGAATTCTGGGCTGAATTCCATCTGGCCCCATTGCTTTGTCCACCTTCAGTTTTAGGAGTTCTTTCAGAACCCTTTCTTCTGTGAAAGGACTGAGATCGACCCCTCTCCCTCTCCAGAGTGCTTCTGTTAATTGGATTAGGCACCTCCCCCACTTCCTCTTTTTTGAATACTGAACAGAAGTATTCATTCAGTATCCCTGCTTTTTCACTGTCACTCTCTGTCCACCCAACATCCATTCTGTTCAGCCTCACTATCCCTCCCTTTGTCTTTCTACGTTCCCTGATATACCTATAAAAGGTTTTATCCCCCTTCTTAACCTAGTTGGCTGCCTTTTCCTCAGTTTGTGCCTTTGCTATTCTGACTACCCTCCCTGCTTCCTTCTGCCTTAACTGGTACAGTTATCTGTCCTGCTCCTTCTGTGTCTCCTTATACTTCCTAAATTCTATCTTTTTCTCCCTAACCTTCACCGCCACATCTTTTGAGAACCATAGTGGCTTTTTCTTTCATTTTGATTTGTTTATTTGCTTCACACAAAGGCTTGTTGCCTCTGTGATGGCAGTTTTGATATTTCCCCATTGTTGCTCCACCCCTCCTTCTAGCCTGTTTGCTAGTGCTTTTCTAAGGCGCTCTCCCATCTTGCCAAAGTCAGCCCTCCTGAAGTCCAGAACCCTCACTTTTGTATGGCTTAACTCTGTAGCTGAGTTTATCATGAACCACACTGTTTGGTGGTCACTTGTTCCAAAATGGCTACCAACTTCTAGATCTGAGATCATCTCACTGTCCACATTTGAGAGTATGAGGTCTAAGATTGCTCCCTCATGAGTAAGTTCCAAAACTAGCTGTCTGAGGCATGCCACCTGAAGGGCATCAAGAATGGTCCTGCTTTTGGATGTGGCTGCAGCAAAGGTGCTCCAGTTAATGTCTGGCATATTAAGATCCCCCATCAACAGTATCTCCCCTTTCTCTGCCATCCTAAGTATGACTTCTATCATATCCTTGTCCGTTCCCTTCCCCTGACATGGGGGTCTGTATACAACCCCTGTGCAGATTGTGGTGCCATTTCCAGTCTCTAAGGTGACCCACAGTGCTTCTTCTCCTTCCTGTTTACTCTTTTGTTCAGTTGTTTTTATCCCTTCCCTTACATAGAGAGCTACCCCCCTTCTGCCTTCCCTGTCTCTCCTGTAGGTTGTGTACCCTGGTATGTTAACATCCCAGTCATGGTTCTCCATGTACCATGTTTCTGTGACTGCTATGATATCCAGGCATGCCTCTTCCATCAAGGCCACCAGTTCAGGGAGCATGTTGCCCAGACTACGGGCGTTGGTACTCATTACCCTCCATTTCTTGATGGCCTTACCCTTTTTTAAACTGGTTTACTTCTCAGGCCTCAACACTGATGCCACACCACAAACGACAGAAAGTGTAGCCTACTGGTTAGAACATGAATCTCTGAAGCTGAAGACCTAGGTTTCAATCCCAGCACTTATCTACTGTATGAAATGGAGCATGGCACTTATAGTAGCAATACATGATAGTAATGAAAAATTTTGACCTATTTTTTTATTCTATTTTAGATTGTCCCTTATCTCTTGACTTGTATGATAACCTCCTCTCCCCATTTTAAAGCAGCACTGCATGAAAGTGGCAACAATTTTGACCCATACTTTTTTATTATGTTTCAGATTGCCCCTTACCTTCTGACTTGTATGATACCCCTTCCCCATTTTAAGTCTGCTTTACCCCTTGCCCCTTACCTTCCGAATTGTATGATATCTTCCTCCCATTTTAAGTCTGCTTTACCACTTATTTGTACAGTTGAAATAATAAAAGAAGCTGTAATTTTAATATGGTTCAGACTTGATTTTCATCACTTTTCTGTTGTGTCTTAATACCCATTGTTTAAGATCACTTTTCTTATGACTACAATGAACTAGCATGCTCCCTGACCTTATAGGGCAACAGGTATACAAAAAACAGCTTAGAATCCTGATGAAAACTGAGTTTGAGACACATTAAAAGAGGCACTCCTTTTATTATTTCAAATGTGGAAATATGAACTAAAGCAAAGTTAAAGGGACACTGTCAACCCACTTATGGCTGAAAGTGTCCCTTGTTTAAAAAACACATGTTATGACTATTCACATTCTGTAGAGACTGCTGATGAAACTGGTTGTTTGATTCTGATAATTTTTTTTCTTTTAAAAAGTGAAAAACAGACTGCCCAGCATACTGGTGTTACCGCACAAAACATGTGTGTTTACATCCCTTGATCAACTCCCACTGCATCTTTCCAGGACTTATTAACACCCCAACACAGTCTAGCCTCTCATGATGTAGTGGGAGTAGAGAAGACTATTGCATCATGAGTGGCTGCACTGTTTGGGGTGTTTCTAATGTTCCGGAAGTAAGCAATAAAACAGATCCAGGATTTGAAACAAAACAAGGTTGGTTATAACTATTTCTCACCATACATTTCAGTTCTACTAATCAAGGAGGCAGACAAAACAACTAGCAACATAGATGAATTTTAAAAGAAGGTACGTAATCATAAAATGCGTGTTTTTATCTAGAAATAAAATGCTGCAAAAAAAGATGACAGTGTTCCTTTAAACAAAACAGAAACAAAGTGGGGGAGAAAACAGATTATAAAGACTACAAAAAGCTACAGTAAGTCACATCTTTATTTTCTTATTCTACTTCATCCAAGCTACTTACAGTAGTTTTGAGTTCCATGCTACATGACCACATGGTCTGCAATGTCTATCAGGGGATGTGCTGGTCAGGCTGTAGCTGTTCTTAAAACTGTGTAACTCTGAATAAAAAGTGTTGTCAATTTATTTTCAACTTCTGCTGAGGATTACTGCACTGCGGGTTTGTTGGGTGGGTGAGGTGTTTCTGAAATTGGAGACAGAGATGGAAGACGTAGCATACTGATTTCAGGATCACTGACTGAAACCGATACAGTAATACAGAAATCAGGTACTGCAGTGCTAGTATTCTGACTCTCAGGCACCTCAGTTCTCACTTTTTTTTACTTTAGTTTTATTGCCTTATATGCAATAACCAAAAACCCTACAGTATCCACATCATGTCATTTTTTTTTCTGAATCTAATAAAAGCCACCCTCGATTAAAAGCAGTGGCCAAAACCACACTATGTATAACAGAAGCTAATAGCAACTTGAAAAAAGCTCACACAGGGCTGGTGGTGCTAAAAGACCAGACAAGGCTTTTGAACACAATAAAGTCCAGCACACACCACCTGGATAAAAAAATGTATGGTATGGTATGTGCCCTAGCCTTTGATAAAGGATCAGGAGGTGTGAAAATTCAGGAGTTATACCCTGATCAGACTAAACCCAGCCATTATTCAGTTGGCTACTGGGTTTTTGTCCAACATTTTTTTCCATCCCACCTTCCTTGGTGGGGGCCTCACATAGCCATAGCATCCCCTGTGGCCAGAGCAACCTACTTTGCCCAGTTGCATGGGTCATAATTTTGATGAAACCTGCTGACATTTCTCCCCAACTGAGATGACCTGCCGAACGGCAGTGCGATGTTCTGCTACTGGGTCATGGGGGTACCTCAGAAGAGCCTAATGTGTAGGGTCACTGAACCTAACAAAATTGATGATATTCTGTTCTCTAGTTTTGAAGTTACAGGGATTTAAAATTTTGTATTTTTCATAACTGTGAAACGTAATTTTAAAATTTCTGAAGGTCTGAAGGCTTATAACAATGTCAACTTTAAAGACAGAGAACTAAAACTTGGTACACTTTGGCATGGAGTTTGGTAAAGTATTCACCCTAGATTTGGTGCTGTTTGGACAAATACCTTTAATTTGCATAATTGCAAAATGTAATTTTTTAATTTGTGAATGTTTGGAGGCTTATAAATTAGACATGTTTGAAGACAAAGATCTAAAACTTGGTACACATGTATATGGACCTTGATATAGTCACCATACTAAATATGGTATAATTTGGACAAACATTTTAAATGAGATGGAAATAATTGAAATGACAATTGTGGTAAGATTTTGTGAAATTCCTGTACAAATTTCATGGAAGTGAAATCAGAATTTTGCCAAATGTTTGCTGTCAAAAGATCAATTTTACTAGCCCTACCTCCCACCCAAAAGATTTGTAGACTCTTTGGAAATGAGTACTGCACTTTTGTAGGGATAATTATTTGTGACAGTGGTTTTCAACCCTGCAACCTTTCTCACTATTAAAGTCTACCAGTACTTGTACTCTTTATTTTTCACCCCAATTCCCTACTGATACAAATCTGTTGGCATCTTTTTGAAATCCAGTTTCAATTGCTTGCATTCTTAAATGCTTCCTCCCAGGTAAAATTGCATGAGTGTGTAAATTGTAAGGGACATAACATCTCTGTGGCCTGTTAAACTTAGTATGAGATCATGTAGTGGTTTTGTATGCCTGTAGGTTAACTTATGGGCCCAAATATTTTCATTTGAATAACTGTTCACAAGATTTGTATCATATGCTGCTTGTATGGGAGAAGAGTAGGAGGTTTTCTGGTACTAAGTAATTTTTCAGACAGTGAAATGACAAATGTGACATGTTGATGATCATGCTGTATGACTCAGTGACACCTAAGCTAAGAAGTACATTTTCTGTTGTAGAGAGCAGGCACAGTTAGATGACGGCAATCACTTTTATCTGGAGAAATATGTGTTTTATTGAATATACGTACAGCACCCCTCACTGTGCTCTTCTACATGTTTTAGAACTTATATTGGTTTCAGGTCACAGTATTGGGGATCCAATACAGTTATCATATCTAATTCTATGTACTCAAAAGGAAGTATTCATTGCTCACCAAGTAGGTTGAAGCACATCTGCTGTTCAGCAAATAAATTACTATTGCAAGTTTAAACTGCTGCCACCCTAATACCCCTTTTATAACATTTATGATGAGGGTCTGGCAGTTGCACTGTGATTAGAGATGTGAATATTTAATCCGCTGGGTGAAGTTTACAAATGAAGAGGGGGAGGTACCTAAAACAAACAGTAATTAGCAGATTAGCAGAAATTAGCAGAAATTCACAACTGAAGAACTTTTTGAATTTCATGGCAGACATACCAACTTCTCTGGTGGAGCTTTTTCTTAATACTTTAAAACTCCCTCCACCCACTGTGCTATAACACCACCCCTCCCCCACCCAAAAATTATAGCAACCATAAAATTCCCCTCCCACCCCTGCCCTGGCAAATTGCATGCTGCTGGTGTGCATGCTGGCTGCTGTGCTCCAAAAAGTAATCCCATATCCAGAGCCAGATTAAGGCATAGGCAACATAGGCAATAGCCTAGGGTCCCCGCCTGCCAAGGGGCCCCCAGCAATTCCCCAAACATATTTACTACATACCAATTTCTTTCTGCCTGAGCTGCATTTTTTTGTAATGGATTTGGCTGCTAAGTAATCTGAGCAAGGCAGGAGCTGAACTGGTATGGGCATATCACCTCCCTGATTAGGCGTTAAGTGCAGCTGATAGCTGCAAGGGGCCTCCAACAAGACTGACCTTAAGGTATAAACAGGCCCTTTTCCCTTTGGTTTGACTGCTTGAATGTGAATCACACCTCCTTGAGTAGGTGTTAAATACAGCTGATAGCTTCAGAAGGGCACCAGCCAGACTGACCATTAAGGTGAAAACATGAACTTTTCCTTCACTTTGTCTCCAGCCTCCCAGTATAACAAGTGGGAAGAAGTAGCTAGAAAGATCCCTGCCCCCCCCCATTGGTGTTCCTGATAGGTAGAGTGACTGGTGCAAATCTTTAAATGGGGGCTCCCTTCAGTAGTTTGTCTACTATTTGTCTCATTTTGTGCATTTGAGGGGGCCCTGTCATTCACACTGGAAGAATCTGAGAGCTAGCAGAGCCTGCTTATTGGGGGAAAAATCCACAATTTGCTGCTGGGAAGCTAACGGTGAAGAGTTGGTGCTGTGCAGAGGGCAGCCAGCCTACTTACAAAGGCTTTACAGCTGAACCGCTGGAGCCAGAGCATTTGGCTCAAGCTCGTCAATCAACTGCATTTGCAAAGAAACATTTGGTGAGATTTCATTTTGATGTGTTGCCATGAGTGCTGTCTATTTGACTTGCCTGCTTATTGGAGAGCCTGTTTCAAGTTCCGGATGCCTCTCATTAGCACATGGATGTTCTTTAACATACCCTCACCCTGGGTCACAAAGAATACAGATAGAGGTTGTGGTTTACAAATCCAAGTGTTCTGAGTCTACAAGTTTTCCAGGTTTTTGTCTTGGGGCTGTAGCCACTATGCTAGTTATCTAATGTATTAATTATTTTTTGCACTTCTTGACTGGAATTGGATTATCACTGTTAAATGCAATTCTACTTTCAGGGAAAATTAGTAGGAGGGTTCATAACTGAGTTTGGTTTGGGTCAGTGAGTGTCATAAAAATGGTCATCAAAGTTATGAAAAAAAGGAAAAAAGGTGGGACTGAATTTTCTAAGTCCTTGAACAATACTATAGCACAATTTGCAAACAATATGACTAAGCCTGATTTTTAACACCACCTACAAAACCACATTTTAATGACACAAGGTAGCAAAGAAGCTACAGTGCTATCAATAGGCTGACAATGCCATCAGTGACAGCAGTGGTCTTTAGATCATATTTGTTTAATTTGCAGGCAATTGTTTATTATAGAGCTATATACATACAAGGCTACCTCTGATTGCCTGCAAAGTAAACAAACAGTATCTGAAGGCCACCACTAACCCTGACCATTATAAGTCTATCTATAGCACTACAACCACTTCCCTATGTGGTTTTGTGGGTGAGGCTGTATTAGAAAGTAAGACTACTTGCAGTAAGTTAAGTAGTGTAAGAAAGGTCGCATTGTGGCACTCATGTATGCTGAGAGCAGTCTTGCACATTCAGTGACATCTTGATTATCCATCAAATATTTGTACAAAATGATAGCTATTCCATTGTCCCTTATTATTTTGCATCCTTAATTATCCACCCAGTTTTGCTTGTATGAAAGTCAAGTCAAGTCAACTTTATTTTTAAAAAGCGCTTTTCAAATACCAAAGCGCTTGAACATAAATAATAAAACAAATCATGAATATCAAATAATTACAATACAGTAATATTAAAAATAGCAGACAGCTACATTTAAAAAGCTTCAAGAAAAGATAGACTAAATAAATATGTTTTCAGTGTAGATTTAAAAGCCTCAGTGGCCGGGCACTTTCTAACCTGACGAATTAGAGAGTTCCACAGGGTTAGGGCAGCAAATGCAAATGCTCTGGCCCCCGAAGTCTTTAAACGGACCTTGGTAACCTTTAGCAATCCCTCATCAGTGGAATGGAGTGGATGGAGGGAGCGGTTGGGACAAAGGAGATCTTACAAATAATGTGATCCCCGTCCATGTAGGGCCTTGTAGGTCAGCAAACTGACCTTGAAGGTGATCCTCCATCACACCAGCAGCCAGTGCAGTCCCTGGAACACATACAGACATAGAATTTGACAGCAGATAAGGACCGCTTGACCCACCCAGTCTGCCCATTTCCCTACCTACTGGATAAGCTGCAGATCCTAGTTAACCAGCAGCCTACTTCTTCCTACCCCCAACCCCTAGAATGGCCTTATGACTGTCCCATGCATGCTTGAATTCCACCACTGTTTTTGACTCCACAGCCTCCTCTGGAAGGCCGTTCCATGCATCCACAACCCTCTCTGTGAAAAAATGCTTCCTTAAATTACCTCTGAGCTGCCCCTCTATCTTCAAATTGTGCCCCCTTGTTCTTGCACACATCTTTTTTTGAAAGATGCTACCCTCTTGGACTTTGCTGATTCCCTTGAGGTACTTGAAAGTTTCTATCATGTCCCCCTTCTCCCTCCTTTCCTCGAGGCTATACATATTAAGCTCCTTAAGTCTCTCTTCATATGATTTCCGGTGCAGACCCTGCACCGTTTTAGTTTCCCTCCTCTGGACAGCTTCCATCCTGTCTATGTCTTTGCGGAGATTGGGTCTCCAGAACTGCACGCAGTACTCCAGATGGGGTCTGACCAGCTGTCTGTACAGAGGGATAATAACTTCCTGTTTTCTACTGGTGATGCCTCTCCCTATGCATCCCAGTATCCCCCCAGCCCTCCTTACTGCCCTCACACATTGCTTTCCCACCTTTAGGTCATCTGATATGACTACCCCCAGCTCCCTTTCCATTTTTGTTGTTGTTAGTATCTCACCCCCCATTGTGTACTCTTCCCTTGGGTTTTTGTGTCACAGGTGCATTACCTTGCACTTCTTAACATTGAATCTAAGCTGCCATACATTTGACCATTCCTCTAACCTTGCCAAGTCCTTCTCATCCTTTCCACCCCACCTTGTGCATCAACTCTGTTGCAGATCTTTGTGTCATCTGCAAAGAGACATACCTTTCCTTCCAGTCCCTCTGCAATGTCACTTATAAAGACATTGAAGATGACCGGTCCTAATACTGAACCCTGCGGTACCCCACTAGTAACCCCCCTTTCTTCAGAGTGGACTCCATTTACTATTACTCTCTGTGTCCTATTCTCCAGCCAATTCTTTACCCAGGCTGTCATCTTGGGACCCACTCCCAGGCTGGCTAACTTGTATATTAATCTTTTGTGTGGGACTGTGTCAAATGCCTTGCTAAAGTCTAGGTAGGCCATGTCCACAGCCCCTTCCTGATCTACTACTTTGGTCACCCATCATTTTCCTTATCACTGAGGTTAAACTAACAGGTCTGTAATTTCCTGCTTCTGCCTTGCTCCCACTTTTGTGAAGGGGAATCACATCTGCCCTCCTGCAGTCCTTGGGTACCACCCCATCCTCCCATGATTTGTCAAAGAGGGTAGTCAGTGGTGTCACTAGTTCTACCCTTTAGTTCTTTAGAATTCTAGGATGAATCCCATCAGGCCCCATTGCTTTGTCCACGTTCAGTTTTAAGAGTTCTTTCAGAACCCTTACTTTGTAAATGGGCTGGTATCAACTTCTGTATCCAGAGTGTTTCTACTGTTTGTTTTAGGTACCCTCTTCATTTGTAAATACTGAGCAAAATATTTGTTTAGTATCTCTACCTTTCACAGTCACCCTCTGCCCACCCTCCTCCTTTATTAAGCCTCACTATCCCTCCCTTGGTCTTCCTTTGCTCCCTGATGTACCTATAAAGGTTTTATCCCCTTCTTAACTGAGTTGGCTATCTTTTCCTCGGTTTGGGCCTTTGCTGTTCTGACTGCCTTCCCAGCTTTTTTGCTTTAACTGATACAGTTCTCTGTCCTGTTCCTTCTGTGATTCCTTGTACTTCCTGAATGCTTTCTTTTTCTCTTGAACCTTCACTGCCACTTCCCTTGAGAACCATAGTGGATTCTTACATCGTTCATTTTGTTTATTTGCTTCACACAAAGGCTTGTTACCTCTGTGATGGCAGTTTTATTATTCCCATTGTTCTTCCACCCTCCTTCCTGCCCATTTGCTAGTGCATTCCTTGGCACTCACCCATTTTGGCAAGTCAAGCCTCCTAAAGTCCAGTACTTTTGCCTTTGTATGACTTGACTCTACTGCTGTGTTTATTGTGAACCATACTGTTCGATGGTCGCTAGTTCCCAGATGGCTACCCACTTCTACATCTGTGATCCTCTCCATCTCCATTTGAGAGAACCAGGTCTAAGATTGCTCCTCTCGAGTGGGCTCCAATACTAGTTGTCTAATGCTGCCCCCTGTAGGGCATCTAGAATAACCCCACTCTTCGAAGTGGCTGCTGCAACTGCACTCCAGTTAACATCTGGCATATTCAGATCACCCATCAGCAATATCTCCTTTTTCTGCCATTCTAAGTATACTTTCTATCATTTCCTTGTCCATTTCCTCCCCCTGAGAAGGGGGTCTATATACAACCCCTGTGCGGATTGTGGTGCCATTGCCTGTCTCCAAATTTACCCACAGTGCTTCTCCTCCTCCCTGTTTACCCTTTTGTTCTGTTGCTTTGATTCCTTCCCTTATGTAAAGAGCTACTCCTCATCCTCTTTTACTCTCCCTGTCCCTCCTGTAGATAGTGTATCCTGGTATGTTTACATCCCAGTCATGGTTTTGTGTGTACCATGTTTCTGTGACTGCCACGATATCCAGATGTTCCTCCTCCATCAAGGCCACTAATTCAGGAAGCTTGTTACTCAGACTACGGGCATTGGTACTCATTGCTCTCCATTTTGATGGCTTTACCTTCTGTTGCAGCATCCCCACTGACCTTTCTACCTCAGTCTTTTCTCATTTAGTACCCTGTTTTGTAGGGAGGCTGGGATTTTCCTGCTGCTTATCAGTGCCTCCCCCTTGACTAGTTTAAAGGCTTGCCAATGAAGCATTTAAACCAACTGCTCAAAGACTTGTTCCCTTCCTGGACAGACGAGACCATCCTGCCAGTATAGGCTGGTGTCCCTCAGGTGAAACCCAGTCCCCAATGAAGCCAAACCCTGTGCTCCACACCATTTTTCAACCTTTCATTAAACTGCATGGTGCAAAAGTACCCTTGCCTCACCCATGCCATTGACAGCAGCACCTCTGAGAAGGATACTGTGTGTGCTACTTGTCTTAGACCCCTCCCCAACTCTACAAAGTCCTCCTGCACTGCTCTAATCTCATGATGAGCCAAGTCATTTGTCCCTAGGTGGACAATGATGTCCAGCTCAGACTCCCTGCGGGCTGTTCTCGTGATCCTGAGGATGCGCTTCCCTGTCCCTCAAGCCATGGCACCAGGCAGGCACCTTACTTCAGTTTTCCTGCTCCCCAGTTCTACCCCTAATAACTGGAGTCCCCACCAGGAGCTGCTTCCTTTCCCTGTGGTGTCCTGTGCCTCCTTCCTGTGGGCCTCCTTGTGACAGTTGTCCTCAGCCTCCTTAGTCTCTTCTGGGTGCATCCATAGGAAGCTATGCTCCTCCAGAATGGTGTATGGATTGTGGAGTGGAACAACTGACTGGGTGTGCCTGTGTTCCACCATCCTCACCCTCCCTGAGCCCACTGTGGTCCAACTGCTGTGCTTTCTTCGCAACCTCTGAGGTAGTGGTGGTGGCTCTGGTGCTCCCTGGATGGGGGAGGTTCCCTTCCTACTGTCCAGTGTGGCCTGAAGACGGGCAACTTCCTCCCTCTGGGCAGAGAGTTGTCTCAAATAGGGCAGCATCTCAGCCTCCAGAAAGACTCCCAGAAGACTGCTGCCCCACAGCCATTACATTGCACTACTCCCCACATGTTTATCTACTTGTGTGTGTGTGTGTGTGTGTGTGTGTGTGTGTGTGTGATTGGTTTGTTATATAGAAATATATATATTATACACAGGTGAGACATGACTAGATCTAGAAAAGCCAGTCAAAAACCTGGCTGCCACATTCTGCACCAGCTTCAGGCAGTGGATATGCACTCCTGGTAGCCCTATGCACAGAACATTGCAGTAATTAAGGTGGGAGCTCACAAAGGCATGGACCAACATTGGAAGATCATCAGGTGGAACAAGGTGTTTCATCCGTGTGATATTCCTCAGATGGTAAAATGAGGTCTTGACAATGGCCGACACCTGAGATTTAAGCGTCAGCCTGCTGCTAAGTAAAACACCCAGATTTTGCACCTCCTCAGAGGTCCTCAACTGGCTGCCCCCCAGCCAAAGCCCAGATGGCTGACCAGGAGAAGACCCCTCTACCCAATGACCTGGGTCCACAACCAACACCTCAGTCTTGTCCGGGTTCAACCTCAACCAGTTGGCACTCATCCAGTCTTGAATCTCAGCGAGGCAGCTGTTAAAGACCGAGAAGGCTTCATCCTGTTCAGGTTTAAAGGACATGTATAGCTGAGTATCATCTGCATAGCAGTGAAAACTCAACCTATACTGCCTTATAATGTCTCCCAATGGCAGCATATACACCGCAAACAACATGGGTGCTAAAACGGAGCCCTGCGGTACCCCACAAGTCAGGGGGGGAGACGGGCCATGGAAAAAAAACTACCACCACTCTCTGAGTCCTGCCTATGAGGAAAGAATGGAACCACCTGAGAACTGTACCAGGCAGTCCACAGATCATCTGCAGGTGCTCCAATAACACCCCATGGTCCACGGTGTTGAACACTGCAGAGAAAACAAGAAGGACCAAGATCGAACTGCTCTTCCGATCTCTCGCTATCAGGAGGTCATTAAGCACCCGAACAAGTGCTGTCTTGGTACTGTGCCTCTACCTGAATCCAGACTGGAAAATAGGCAGATAGCCAAGGGTGCACTGTACATTACCAGACTGAAATCAAACAGTGTGTTACACTTGAGGAAAAGGGAGACTAGGGAGTGGTGTTCACTGTCGCTAATAAGATTTTGAGTAAGGGGAGCAACAGGGAAGGAATTTTGATTTGCATTCTGTTTCCCATATTCCTTGTATTCCTAAGGTGTCTTATAGTCTATGACAGGGTTTGTTTATGGCAAAGGGGTATGGTCACCATGACAGGGGGCCACTGATTTCTCATGGGCCTAGGGCCCCAGGTTACCTTAATCTGGTCCTGCCCATACCCACACCCACACACCAAACACATTCCACCCACCTCCCCCATTTGAGGCCCACTGTCTTTATGAAGTACATCTAGTTCCCCACCCAACCCCTTTCTAGTCCTTGCCACCCTCCTCCCCCCACCAGTACCCACAAAATCAACATGGAGGAATAAAGAAATGGTCACCTGGTGCAAAGCATTTGCTCTGCTCAGTATGCATTTCAGAAAGGTGGGAATGAGTGAATAGTGCATCTTTGCTCCCCCCAAAAAACTGATTGACTGAAAATTCAACCAATCAGTTTTACTAGGAGCAAAGATGTTACCATTCATTCATTTGCACCATTATGAGATGGACACTGAACAGAGCAAATGCTCTGCACTGGGGGACTGTTTTCTTTGTACCGACTTGATTTTGTGGGGGATGATGGGGGAAGGATAGTGGTTAGAACTGAGGGGTTTGGTGGGGACTTGGGTGGCCAAAAGATAATGGGACGTAAGTTTAGGGAGGTGGGGAGTGTGTATGTGGCATTGGTGGGGAAAAGGATTATGTTTTGGAGCAGAGCAGCCAGCTTGCTTGCCAGCAGCATGCAATTTGCTGTGCCAGGGGGAGGAGGGAGGATGGTGCCAGTGGGAGTGGGGTATCATAGTTTCTATCATTTTTGGGTGGGAGAGGGTGGTGCAGCATGCAAATCACATTATGATTTGTCCGACTTGAGTGACAAATAACAATATGAATTGCAGTTCTCACTTTGGTGAATTTGGCGAAATTCACTGATTATTTTCATGAAGCAAATTTTGGCAACTTTGTAAACCACCACCTGTGATACTGTCATATATTTTACAGTATAAATGTTATGACATTCAAAAGGGAGAATAGCAAGAATTTGCCACAACACTGTAAGTACCTAAAGTATGACTAAAAGCATAACAGAACTGTACAGGGGTATGTCTTTTTTTTTAAATAAAACACTTTAAACTGTTAGACCAGACAAAGTACATAGTGACAGAGATGAAAGGTGTCATTGCTGACTTCTAAATTATATCTTTGGTTTCTCCCTCTCCTGCTGCCATCTCCCATGTTCTTTGCTGTCTGAAATCTATAAATGTTTTGAGCTATGATTCATGGAAGGTCAAGGGTGGACCCTGTGACTCATACCTGTTCACCAGTAAAGATGGTCAGTTGCATCATGTGCTAGTGACACATATGTGACGGTGTTCTTGTTTGCAAAGTTACACTTTTAAACTGAGATGTTAATGGAATTCTATACTGAAAAGATCTGCAGTAAGATGTATGACTAGCAGGTATGAGGTGACATATATGAGAATTTGTAGCATCAAGCAAGAAACAAAAATGATGCCTTTGTGTCTAAGTTATGTGTAGATATTTAATGTGGATTTCTATACATTTGTTTAAAACTTTTCGTTTATTGGGTTTAAATACATAAAAGCCTAAGAGCAAAATAAACAGTATAGCTTATTACAAATCATCCCAGTTTGCTCACTGTTTAATATAGATTCAGTGCAAAAAACTGAGTTCAAGCATCAGTGAGGGCTGAAAATTAAAGCCAGAAAAGTAAGTGTGGTGAGTCTCTGCCTTGGGGTCCCTTGGGGTTGGATCTATTGTTTGACACAGTGCTGGCACTGCCCTGACTTCAGCACTGTCTATCCTGTCACTTAAAAAATACTAAGATAGCAATGCTTGGAGCCTAGGGGCCCAATCCTCAAAGCATCAGGAATGCCACTAGGTGCTTGCATCAAAGAAACATGAGACAAGTGGGCTGCTGTGCTGTACCTAGCATCATTCCTGATTTTATATCACCACCTGCATCAGTTGGGAGACTACCTGTGCCAACCAGGCTTGCAACATCCTTGCAACAGATGCACCAGTGTGACATGGTAGGAGAGGCCTTGCACCAGGACAGCACTGCAGCATCCCCTTAAATGAAATTCTGCAAGCCCCCCCAAAGGGTTCAGGGTCTACAGGAGTTAGACCAGCTAGTGCTGGTCTAATGGCACCTGTGCTGCCACTGCCTCACTGGAAATATCACCAGCTGGCATGGGGCCCATGGGAATCATGCAGGGACAGCTCATATGGTAGCTGCAGTCATGTGGGGCAGGGGACATTGCCCTTCTGCATGATGTGGGATGATATGGGCCAACATTCTGCACAGGACCGGTTTGACAAGGGTTGTACCAAAGGTGCCACAGTGTCATTATCATCCAGCACAAGTATGCAGCAGCCCTCTTGCCAGCCAAGACTGGCACCAGGTCCTGCCAGATGCCAGCACCCCATCATACCCCTGTTCTGTGCCACCCCTGGGCACAACCTACAGTGCTACCTGCCCTTTCTACACTATCTGTGTGGCTGCATGGGCACTGCATTGTCCCTGGGTTGATCTGTTGCACCCCCATCTCCCGACAGCCCTACCTGTGCTGTACCTCCTCCACTGACTGCCTGGACACACAGTAAGTGGCTCCCTGGCACCTACTGAGGTGCCACAGGACTGTCCTGCAGTTTGCAACATTCCCCACTGGTGCACTTTGACTTTGGCACATACCTACCATTGCCACAAGCTGTGGGAGATTGGTTCTGGGACCCCTCCTATTTGAGAATCAGGTGCAGGGTCCCTGGTACATTGGAGATTAATGTAAGCTGTTGTTTGCTGCAGCTTGTGTCGATCCCAAGGTCACTATCAGAATCAAGCCCTGGATGTCAAAGTTAGGGCAACTCCAGTGCTACATTGCATGATTATTCAAATGTTGAGGAACACCAGGACACAGATTTGCCATGGCTCAATGGTCTGTTAACTCTAATGTTGCATTTCTTATTTCTGTGCCTTTAAGCTTCAATGTTAACTTATGCTTGCACAAAGTTTTTTTGCAAGAATGTCCATTATGAAAAAGATACGCAGCACAAAGCACTGGGCCTATAGCTTGCTTTAAGACTGGCCCAGTGGGCCATTCATAAAGCAGCAGACCCATTCCACATGGCATCAAGTCTTTAACTGCAGCTTTTGTGTGTGCGCTTTCTCAGATGGGTAAAAAACTAAATCCACCCATGTACGTGTTGAAGATGCATATTTGCATGACTTGGCTTCTAACTCCAACTGCTTAACTTTCCCAAGTCTATTTTTATCTGTAACTTTTCTACTTTTAAACATTTAATTTTTGATATTTTCAGAAATTATCTAGTTTCAACTATCTCATGATCATAGAAGTGTCAAATGATAAATCACTGCTGTTTTTCTGTCAGTCACTTTGACATTTTCACAGGTACACATTTGTAGATGGTCATAAAAATAAGTCCACTTGCAAAAGTAATTCAGGTTTTTTATTTCAAAACTTTACAAGTTCTAAATTAAAAAAATATATATTTTCGATAAAGCCATCTCTTATGACCACTGAAATGTCACCTTGTAAATCCGTCAAATGTTTCTCATCGTTAACTTCAAGTGTCACTTTTGCAGGTGCACTTTTACAAAGGTACTTAGAAAAAAGTGTATCTGCAAGAAAAGAAAAAAAAAATGATTTTGTCTGCAAAACTAACAACTGTATATGCAAAACTGTGAAAATGCCAACCGCACCTGTGAAAGTGACAATTAGAGTAGCATGTCAATTTTCCTTTTGGGAGTTAAATTGGATGACTTTCATGTTGTTTGCTCATCTCTAATAAAAAACGTGGTTTACCAAAATTTCACAAAACATGCCATGTCAGGAGAGTCTGAGCCTAGATCACACTTTTAAAAGTTTTGTGAAAATCTATAAAGAAATGGTTGAAATATAAGTGGCTGAAAATCGTCTTTTAACATTAAAGTGCCTAATCAACCCAAACTATGGTGCACTACCACTTGATTATAATAAAGTTATAGCAAATAACATAACGGCAACAGTGTTTAACCAGTTGTTTTTTTTTTGCACACTCAATGTGTGTGAGACATATAAACCATGATACCAAAGGTATTGTGATTCGTTCAGGTATCACACATCCAGGGTGTGAAAAAAAGTGAGTTTTCACTGTTGCCTGTATTTTATTTTACATAATTACCAGTTAACAGAACCATGGATGGCAAGTAGAAGAAGAGTTGACTGAAAACAAAAGTACATTTTGCCTGCAGTTGTTATATCTCATGGTAGGTGCTGCATGTGAGAACCAGGCATTTCTCCATTACACACACTGCTGTATAATGCAGTGTGTGTAATGAAGAACTTTGGGTACTGGTTCCAGGTACTGTACCCTAACCAGTAATTATGATTCAATTCCACATGGCCTAAGCAAAGTTGTAACCAAGGAGAGACAGACAGACAGACAAACAGACAGAGAGTCTAGCATGGTGAATCTGTAGAGTAGCACTCTCACAGCAACTCTACATAAAACATGCAGCAAACAATTTGATGGTTTTCTCAGCAATGTCCAGGAGGTAAAAAGATGGTGGGGGAGGTGTTAAACTTTCTTGCAAGGACCAATACGGCAAATACTAAATCTAGATTTCAACATTTGAAAAAAAGCATCCTAAAAAGATGTTCTCAGTTATGCAGCATCTCCCCCCCATGAAAACGTTCAGTAATGCAGTTGATAGATGTGTCGTAAACACTAATAGGGAAACTGATTAACCAGATACATGAGGTCAAAACACATAATCACAGTAGAGTTATGCTATACAAACACAGGTAATGATGTACTGTACTGTGCAAAAATCAAGCGGTAAAATCAAAAGTCTTCAAGTATACATCAGTGAGTAACAAAAGATCCAAATGCAAGCACCGGCAGCTCAAGACTACTTGATGGAGCCATCACTGAAAGTGCAGAACTACAATGTATGATAAGTTTGGCTAAGCATCAAAAAACACTCTAAAACTCCAATGTTAGGCGATGATAAAATACATGATTTATTTAAAACACGAGGTAGCACCCCTCACTTCAACAATGTCAGCGTTTCACGTCGCTCTGACGCTTTATCAAGATCTTGATAAAGCAGCAGAGCAATGTGAAATGTTGACATGGTAGCAGTGAGGGGGTGCTACCTTATGTTTTAATAAATCATGTATTTTATCATCACCTAACATTGGAGTTTTAGAGTGGTTTTTGATCTGTAGTCGAACTTCTTATACATTGCAGTAAAAAAAGCTCAAAATATTTTGAAATTAATCATTCAAACCTACTGTAGCAATAACACAGAGAATAAATATCACCGTACTGTGAGGAACAAGATGGTTCACAGACTTGGTGGGTGCTGTGTCATCACAGGGCATGTGACAGAGGCTCAAGTGGCTCACTGATGTCACTGTGCCCACCGGGTATGTTAGCCAGTGAGTTTTTCAGTTGGGTGTTTTTTCTATTTTTTTTAATTATTTTTCATTAAGCAATTTTTCACTTGTGTGGTGCTGACTCCCTTCAGCCCCACCCCACTCACAGTCAACACCAACCTCACCCAGGACTCTGGCCATTCAGCCCCACGAATTGACCCCTATGGCAGGCAAGGAGTGAAGGTGCTGTCTGCCCTCCTCCCAGTGACCCAATCCAGCAGTGGTCTTGCATGGGTGACAGTGTGGGTCTGGAGTGGGGCAGGCTTCATCATGCTGCACCCCATTTTTTTTGTCCTGCATTTTCTTCCCTTGATGACCGTTGGCATGAAAAGATGTTGACACATGTGCATGTAGAGGCATGCACATGCCACTCATTGTCCACCAACTGCTGCCCATTCTGGTTTTCATTTATTTCATTTCATTTATTTGAGTTTTCAGGTAGGTACAATGGAATATACATTCTCTTTTTAGGTACGACCTGAGGTCAAGAATAGTGACAAATCAGACTTACAATACTTAGTACAAAAGCAATTAGAAGCAGTACACCACAATACAAGCAATATAATACTCAATACAGTTTACTTGAGCACACATTAAAAATTTTTAAAATATTGAAGGACAGACGAGAAGAAGAGCTTTACGGAGGAAATATGTTTAATGTGTGTAGGCAGAGAATTCCACAAGGAGGCTGCACAATATGCAAATGTTCTTTTTCCAGCATTAGTGTGCACAAATGTTGTAATCAATTGGAGCTCATGTAAAGATTGTGATTCATAGGTAGGGATATGTTTAATTAAATGTTTACGCAAGGAAACAGGAACACCAGAATACATCATTTTAAACATGACTCAAGACAAAGATTACTTATAGTTATTATTAACTGATAGACAGTCAAGATTCTCCAAAATTTTTACAATAATGGGTATGGCGGGGTACCAAAAGGGCTAATTTACCAATTTGTTTGAAGCAATGCTTGTTTTCTAGACACAGTACTAGCAGGTACAGAATCAGTGACAACAGAAACATAGTTCAAAACTGAAAGGAGGTTTTGCCATGCTATAGCCAGGCGACTCTCTTTAGTTAGAAAATTTTGAATTCGATGGAGTGTACCAATTTTTGAGTGAATATTAACAGTAGTTTTATCCAAATATATATTAAAGTTTAGAGATGGATATAATGTGATACCAAGATATTTAAAAGAGTCAGCAGACCTAAGTAGACACCCATCTGAGGACTAGACTTTAACATCTCTTGAAAATTGTTTCAATATGGGGACTGAGCCAAAAACCATAGCTTTAGTTTTTGTTCTGTTTTTATTTATTTTATTTAGTTTTTGTTTACTGGGTAGGGTGTGCTAGGCAGTAACATGCCTATTTTGAGGCACGACCTGGGAGAATACAACGTCCGGATTATGCAAGGTTGTAGGGACAACTGGCAGGGCAACACAGGTTACGTGATGATAATGCGAGTAGGTACACCAGTTTTAGGAAGAAACAGTAGTGCAATTTTAGAAGTGCATACTTGGGCATACAATTGACAATGCATTAAGAATTGTGCAAGAGGTTACATCGGATCAGGGAGAGTGGTACAATCAAGTTGGTCATTTACATTGGTGAGATAACAAGGAATACATATAGTAACAGTTACTAACAATTTGTTACTGTTCATAAGAGATAGGCTATGGAACAATGCCTTGAGTTTTATAATAAGAGCAGTAAGTGTATCTATGTGCAAGAGGCTAATTACAGGGTGAGTTGTCTGGGTGAGTAGTTATGGGCAGGTACATAGGAAGCTTTGCAGTATATGAGCTCAAAGGAAACTTCAGAAGGAGCTAATTCTGTGCTCAAGTTACACACTGGGAGGTACTTTATTCCAAAGCATGGGGGCCATTGAAGAGAAGGATATCTCGCTATCCCTAGTACGTGGTCTGGGGACCTTTAGTTGGTTGGTGCTAGAGGATCTAAGGGTGTACTAGCTACTGGTATTGTGTTCAAGGCAAGAGGCAGGGGAGAGTGAGATTTGGCTGTGTAGCACTCTGTGGACAATTTTCTCGAGTGTAAGATCCATAAGAGCTGAGGGCGAGGACCATCCTAGTTTACTGTACAGCAGACAGTGATGCATAAGGTGATTACAGCCCAGAGCAAAGTGGCATATGTTATTGTATCCCACTATCCATTTCCTTATGAGGGCATTTGAGGTGTTGGTAAACATGAGTAGTCCATATGTAAGTTTCAGTAGTAGTAGGGAGCATGCAATAGTAATCCTAGCAATAGAGGTGAGGTTATTGCATGCACAATAGACCATTCCCAGACTTGAGTTTTCAGCCTTACATATGGTAGTGACTTGCTCGGTGAAGTCAAGGGAGGGGTCCAAAGTGATTCCAAGGTATTTGAAGGCTGTGACAGTGTCTAGAAGAGATCCATTTGCATCAGATACTGAGAGTGGTGTGCTTAACCTATGTAGTCGAGGAAGTGGCCGAAGATCATTGCCTGGGTTTTGGTGATGTTCAGTACCAGCTTATTTTCATGGAGCCAGGACTGTACTATCTGGAGGTCAGATGACAGAGCATTATGAATGTTGTCAATGTTGGGAGAGTGACTGCTGATTTGTGGAACTGAAGTTATGCACCTTAGTATAATCATTAAGTTGTTGGTAAACCATGTTTCCTTGCACCTTAGAGAGGACCAAAAGAACAGAGATGGGATGATAATTACAAAAGTAGAATTGGGAACCTGATTTGTGTACTGGAATCACATAGAATGTTTTTCGTAATTTCAGTACCTGTCCAAGTTGAAAGGACAAATGAAATAAAATACTTATTGGTTGTGACTGCTGTTCCACCACACCTCCATGTGGTATAAGAGCAGTATGGCCCAACCCTTCCCCTGGGAGAGGAGAGCAGCTAGCTGGATGCTTGATTCCACCCCCCCCAGCTGATCCCAGCAGCCCGAGTTCGCATCTGAACCCAGGTCACCAGTGTGGCTGGCCTGTTTTTTTTTGTAGTGTTGTATTGAATGTATTTAAGTGCTTTATATAACTTCTTGAAGTGAATGTTCAAACTAAGACTGTTTGCCACACATTGTTTCAGTAAGTGTGTTTCAGGCTGTGTGCTGCTGATGAGCACAGCTGAGCTAGCTGCTGAGCTTGCATTGGACATTCAGAGTAGTTCTTAACATTCCCTAGAGTTGTTCTTGACATATGTTGAGAACGACTTCTAGAAACCACAGAAAAAACACACTAGCCATGCATTATAATTCAACAGCTGATTAGAATCAAATAGGCTTTTGAAGCAGGCTCCAGGGGCCCTAATTGCTAACTTGTGAACAGTAATGCCTATTTACTCCAGTTCTGTTCAAATATAGCCATCCAGGTCTTCATTGGAATTTTAAGAAGGGGTTGCATGATACTTGTCAATGAACTGCCTGGCAGCACCTGTAACAGTTGGCATAAATTGTTTATCACCTGCTTAAACCTGCAAGCATGCTGAGAAGAACAACCACACTGTGAAGCATTTATCCAGCAGGGCACATTTTGCAGTGAGGAGAAATCACTTCTTTTTTTAAGTTTGTGGCACTGATTGGGAAAGATCCTTTGGGCAACCCAAATCTGTTCCCTCTTTCAATCTGGAAGCCTTCAATAATGGGATCTTAATGTCAGCAGAGAGTAATATGGCTATGGTGGTAATCAGGTGCTGCACATATCCAGTGCATGGATAACCCTGAATAAGGATGATAAAACTGCTGTGAATATTCTGCCCTGGAATCTGGTGCGGCACCTGTAAATCTATAATGAGGATACTTTGTAATTCTTTAGTTAATTCAGGCTGGCTGTTAATACATGATGGCAAGCTTACAATCCTAGCTTTGCGTAACATGGAACTAACAGCACTAGGATGTGCTGCACTGTTGAGATGCCATCCTTTGCATGAGAGGTTAACCCAAGTTCCCTGCTGGTCATCTCTGGTGGCTGTCAACGAGGAAGTTAAAGATCCCATGGTGTTTATCATAGCAGAAGGGAATTTTCTCAGGTGTCCTGGTCAACACTCCCCCTGTCAACAAAACAGGTCCGTGTAAGCTGCTCCACAGGAAGCACCTGGAAATGAGTTGCCTCAGCTCAGTGTGTACTTTTGTTGGAGCTGGCAAAGGCCGAAGAAGGGAACTAGACCGCTGCTCCTTGGGCAATGTACCTTGTTGCTGATCTTGCTTTTGATTCGTTGACATTCATGAAGCTTTCTAACTATCAGTTAAAGCAAGTAATAATTACATTTAATGTGAAATAAGGATTTTATTTAATATTATGTCAATTAGAAATTGAAGCTGTCTTGCAGTGTAACTGAACAAATGGCTGATCCACAGTACCCCTAATTGCTATAATTTTCTTTCACTTGTTTATTTGAACATTTTTTTAAAAAACGCTGTAGTCAGCAAATTTGAAATCATACATTGTCTATACATTTTATTTTTGTGTGTTTAATTTGACCTCGGTAGCACCACTATACTTAGGGTTAAGTAAGAACTTGCACGTTAAACCTCTACGTTTTAAAACTCAGTCATCTTTTACCTTGGGGACCTACAAGTTGGCAAGCACACCTTTTGTGTTGGGATTCCAAACCCTGAAGATGTGGTAATGCACAGACTTGTAGTTTGTCACAGAGTCTTAAAAACACAGAAAAATATCCAAGTTAAGATTTTTTTGGGGGAAAAATACCTGGAAAAGTGATAAAGAATTGAAATCTGAGATGTTCAGGTTTGTTAGATCATGCCACAAAGGTGGTGCTTTTCTAGTTCTTAGAACAAAATATAAAAAAGGATAGATTTTAATGACTTCAGGAATGCTTGCAACATATACCCAATGGCATTTTGCTATGATTTTTTAAAAGGTGTTTTCATGAAGCCTTGATCATTCTCAGGTGCGTGAACACCTTTGAGTCCACTTTGTGGGTGCATTTACACACGTGTTGTGGGCATATTTGTGCCAACATCCGGAGCCCATCCTCGGAGTTGGCAGTATAATTATATGTAAATGTGGCCACCTGGAGCCCATCCCTGGATATGCACTTGTGCCTTTATCTACTCCCCCCATGATAATCGTGCCAACACTGGGAGTCCATACCCAGTCCCAGTTAAATGCTCACTATTTATGTGAACTGTCCATCCGCACTTCACTTATTATGCTTTTTTCCCTAGGTATAGCTTTGTAAAGCACACTCTGAAAGCATAAATATATGTTCCAGTAATTTATTTATAAAATGCAAGGGATTCAATGAAAAAATATTTTAACTTGTAAGCTATATCAGCTATACATTTCAAAGTCATGTACCTGCTAGGGTTAAAGTCACTTTACCTAATTCCACATGCCCATCTCTGGGTCAGATCCTGAACTTATTCATTGCTCAGTTGCCTAATTCATATTTATCCTCCTTAATCATAGATGACCACTGCTTCTGTTTAGATCCCAGACTTCATTTTTCCATCTGTGTGCAGTGTTCTGAGCCCTTGAAGGCTTTTTTAGCCATTTATGCACTGCATCGCTATGCTCCCCGTTCGGGTTACTGGTTCTTTCTACTGCTTCCAGCAACCTGGTTGTCCTCACCACAGTCATGTGGTCAAATTACATTTGATGTGCTGACATTTCGGAGACCACCGTCTCTATCCACAGAGCTGGTTTGTATGGGACATGTTGCTCTTTCAAGTTTCCAGTTACTGGACCCATACCCACTGTCAGAAAATGACCTTTCCTCAATGGTAATCAATTTTTCCCTCCACTCACCACCTCGCTAGATGATTATTACCACATTTTAAGGTCTAAGTCTAAGAAAGGGTCAGTTTTCAATACAGAGCCTTTTATTAGGCTGAGCTTAGCTTGTGAAATGAGGTAATACAGTAACAGTGTGGGGAAGAAGAATGCCAGTCACCATTGGGGGAGAGGGAAGGGGTCTTTATGGGGTGGGAGGAGTAGTTACTGGATACCAGAGACAGATTGGGGTGGGTCAGAGTGAGAGAACAAATACTAGTGGATGCCAGAAACTGCTTGGCATATGGCAGGGTAATGAAGGAGATGGCCTCTGGACACCTGTGACTGCTTGGCATCTAGTAGAGTGAGGGAGAAGGTGCCACTGGATGCCTGAAATTACTTGGCATTGTTCAAGGTGACAGAATGTGTTCTACTGGGCATCAGGGACTGCCTGCATGGGGATGGTTGACAGGGGGTTACTACTGGATGGCAGGAACTGCTTGACAAGTAATGGGCCGAGGGAGTGTGTACCACTTGATGCAAGGAACTGCTTGGCAGGTAAAGTATTCTTTTAAGTAAGGATGAAAATTAATTAAAAAAAAACTATGTTAAGGCATCAATCACAGTGGACAAACCACACTTCAAAATATAGAGGATAGTGGATGGGCAACAGTGAACAACAACACAGTTGTTCACTTTGAAAGGTTTTTGGTTGGCATGAAACCTCGAGAAGTTAACGGCCGTGTTGTTGTTCACTGTTGCCCATCCACTGTATTTTATAGTGTATGGGCAACAGTAAAAAAAGATTGTACCTTCTTTCCCGGTCGCGCTGTGATGTCGGGGACCCCCGCCTGTGTCCTTGTTAACACTCCGCTAGCGTCCACAAATATACTAGTGTCCTGCTATGTGCCGGGTAATATTAAAAGAAAATGGCACTTACTGGTTAAAAAGAACTTCCTCCTCCAGTGTCTTCCTGTGACTTGGCTGATCTGCCGTGGCCATTTTATGGACGCCTAGAAACCGAGACTTGCGCATGCGCAGACGTGATTAGGGCTGTTGTACCATCGATGTGACGTACCCACGATGGTACAACAACATCGTGACATCACATCGATGGTACAACAAGATTAGGGAATGCTAGATTTTCAAGCAATACAGCGTTCTAATATACACTATAGAGATGTTGGGCAAACAATTCCCCTGACTCTTGGTGGATGTGTGGTCTCATGTTCCCTCAGGGTTTGAACAATTGCTCAAAGCAGCATTGACATTACCTTAACTGGTGTACCTTCTCTCAAAGTATTCATGTATGAGTATATTTCTGTGCCTGAAAAGACAGTGTCAGATTAGGGTAACTCCAATGCTGCTTTGAACAATTGTTGAAACCCCGAGGAGCACTACAACACACATTCATCAAGAATCAGTGAACTTTCTGTACCCTAATGTCACACTTCTCCACTTTTGGGGGGTTGTTCTTCACTCTGAACTGATGCCTAAACCTAGTTTTTTTAATGAATCTTTCTAGGCAGTCATTTTGTAGTGAGGTTAAACAATGGTTGGTTAGACTTTTAACAGAATTACTGGAAATAATGATAAAGAGACTCTGATGTTAAAGGAAACACTTTTGAAAACCTAATGTGTGGATAAAATTAAACACATTATTCAGAAATTCCTTGCATGTACCTACTCCATAATGTTTAATACTAAGGCCATTTACATACAGACAGGATTTTCAGGCTCATTGGGAGAGATTTTCAGACGTATTTCAGATACATGCTGCATCCACGCAAATGCGTCCAAATGTCTATTCCTTTCTCACAAACATTTGGACACATATGTGATGATTCCCACAGTTTACAGCAATTTCTACCACAATTATGGGAACTGCATCAGTTTTTTTGAATGCAACTATGGAATTCCATCCTGGGAGCTAGACCAACGTTTAGTGATCTAACTCCCAGGGCAGATTTCGGCAGCTGCGTCTGAAAACCAGACGTAGCACTTTAAGAACACTGCCCTTGCTCTTTATCTATTGGCTACTTGTGACATCACAAGTGAAAGTCATGCTGTCAAGTGTAGATGAGCAGCGAGAGCAGATGTAGGCTAAGTGACAGAGATCCAGTTTTCATGAAATCTCATAAGTCATACTGAGAGAAAGTTAAGTATTTAAATGTAAGCTAAATTATGTCTACCTACTGAATATTTTAAAAAGGTGTCCCTGTGGCAGCAGAGACTTTGTATAGAAATAAAACTGTAAAACCAACAGCAGCATACTCAGCTAAAGCCAAAATGGCCTGTTGCTTTCTAAATTTAAAATAATCCAGTGTGTGAACATTTGAGAATTTCATCACTCTGCACTGATTCAATTGTGAATTTAGATTAGTTATACTTTAAAACATTTGTGATACTATTAACAGATAAAATAACTGACTGATTTTGATTCTCTTCCTGCCTTTCTTGTACCAAACAACTAAAATAAAAAAGGACTCACTATGAAAGTCTTTGTTATTGCTTGCGTTATATAACATGACACATGCCATTCTGCTATCAATAGTTAAAAATATTTTCAGTGATGTTATTGTACTGTAAGTATATGGCTTTCAATCTGGATGCAGAAATTATTTCCCAGTTGGGATGCCCCACATAGAGTATTATTTATGACAGCTGGGGTATGAGGCAAGGCAAGGCAATTTTATTTATAGAGTGCCCTTTCCCAAAGGCTCTTAACCCTTTACAATGAACACTAATAAAAATTCCAGAAACAATTAGACTATAAACAATAAAACAGCTAAAGTATACATTTCAGCAGTAATTTAAAATACTCAGGGAAATGCTTCACACAAGGGGTTTGGGGTATGAAGAATGTAATGAAAAAAATTCATTTTTTAAATGCCTTCTATTAATACTGTAATCAAAATATGTTATATAAAAGATGTGTGAAAGCCAGTAATGGTCACTGGCCTATAGTCAGAAAAGTTTGTATTTAAGAAGCACTAAGTATTTTAGACTTATAAATACCCAACTATTCATAAAGTCCTTTTATAGTGTACTTTTTAATTTTATTTATTTTACTTGTTTGCATTCCATCCATTAAAGACAGTGTGCACTCGAGAGTGGAATGCAATCGCAAAAAGAATGCAAAGAGCAAGAAAATGCTCAATAAATAGGCATGCGTAGAACTTGTAATGCCCTGGAAAACTGCTTCTTGAATATAAGCTGTTGTATAAAAATTAAGGGAAAGATGGTGATCATAAACTGTAGAGGGCTGATATTCTTTATCTCTTGGAAGTTCACTCAGTACATTTCTTACAAGCTACTCCTGGGAAATTGAGCAGTCTTGTTCTGCATGCTGCTACCAGATATTATTGCAGAGGAACAACGGCCTTAAAGCAGGCCATACATAAACAAAACTGTTGCTGCAACTGACCTTGAGGCCCTGTCGGCTTTCCAACTGTCATCAACACTAGTCATGAATCCAAACACAGCATGGTTTTCTGGTGTCTTGTTGTCTATTTAGTGCTGTAAGTCCCTGTGGACTTCCTTTGATACTTTAAGTAATGCCTCCACAGGCTGTCTATTATCCTTTTGAACTGTTGTAGGCTGCACATCCATCATAGCTGCTGCTTGGGCTTATGCTTACTTTTATCTTCACAAACCACAGACAACAGTTGCATCTTAGTGGATCTTTGATATTAATAATAAACATGTCGAGTTTTCAGCATGTTGCTGTATCACAGTGCATAACACGCCTATTATGATTAAGACATTTTCTTTCCAACTATATGACAGGTAGACCAAGGAAGAGATTTTTTTTCTTTGAAAAAACAGCAGCTAGTAAATGTGTTCATGGTAAAGTGCATGAGGAAGAAAGGAATTGTTGTAGTTACTGATATTGCCTGATGAACTATGTGTACAGTATGTTAACTGAGCATGACCAGACTGTTTAGGTTTTAATAATTGTTACATTTGATCCTAGTCAAAAAGGTTGAGAAGCAGTATATTTGCATGTTCTGTACACTGCTCTGAAGCTGCCTTTGTGTACTATACTTAGTAATGCTACATTTGCTTCCTACAGCCAATATGTAAGCATTAGAAACCAACAGTAAATGCCCTACTGTGCACTTGGGACTGCTTCAAGAGTTAATGAGCATCTGATGGTAATACCAAGGATGCCTCATGGCAAGCAAGGTCTTTAGTATGTGATAGATCCCAAAGTGGGAGATTGTGTTGCAATTGGTTGCTATTAGTTTTATGTAAATTTAATAGCATCCTCAAAATTATTTGTCTTTTTCTTTTTATATTTGTTGACAAGAACTAGCCCAAAGATGTCATAGGAATATTTTTATGAACATAATGTAATATGAACCTGATTGATTTTAATGTTAAACATTTTTTATTGTTTGCTGAAGATGTGATTGCTTCTATGAACAATACCATACTGTTGAATTGAATGTTTGTTGTAGAAATTGTCTCATTTGCAGATTAGACCACAGTAATTAAAGATTCAAATAACTGCCACTGATCAGAACATAACTTAATATGCAATACTACAGTATGTTTTGGATTTGAAAACATGTCAGCATTCCATATGTGATAATTGGCTCATAGATGGACACACATATGCCTTTTGTGTTGCAATGCTCTTATATTCTCAGTTCAGGACACTAATATTTGGTAGTTGTTAATGGCTTTTACACATGCTTGGTGTCCATCTCAGGACTGTTGTGAGTCATATGATAATGTGAGGACATCTAAGAAATCAAATTACTGCTGTCCCTTACAAGATGTTTTATAGTCAGAATGTCTACAGTCATGGGCTAATCAAAGGATGCTGTGATGAGGGAAATGTGTGCCACATGTGTTAAGTTTCCTGTTTGCATTTTGACTAACTGCAAGGAAATGAATGCTACAAGGGTCAGCTCCAAAGAGTAACTGTTGTCACATCACCAGTCACTAGGATGAGCTTGCCTGTGGGCATGGTTGCCTGTTTTTACAGTGGCCAGTTACTTTCAGCAGCATGATTATAAACTGGTGTAAACATTGTTGACATTTGCCTGTTTAAGGGGTGTGTTATTGTGTTTATTAAATGCTGATTATAGTGTTTGAGGGCGTGTAATATGTAGGAGCTAATACAAAT
This sequence comes from Neoceratodus forsteri, assembly GCA_016271365.2. NCBI lineage: Eukaryota > Metazoa > Chordata > Ceratodontiformes > Ceratodontidae > Neoceratodus > Neoceratodus forsteri. Next base: position 1,752,799,130 of record CM057455.1, on the reverse strand, counting down.
CCCATTAAATTGATGTGATGATTATTAAGTAGCAGCAGATGTTTTCACCTTAAATTTTGGAATAGAACATGATTTTCATTGGAAAAGAAGCATTTCCCTTGACGATGCCAAGAAAAAAAGGTCACTGAGCAATGATAATTAAATAAAATAAATAAGCTTCTCTGGTAAAGCTTTAAAAAGTTAACTTGTTGGTTGGGTTCATAAACTCTTAGAAGATCAGCAAAAATGCCATTTTCTAAATGGTTGTGAATGATAAACCTGAAACTCGCTTGTACCTTTGTTCTCCAAAAATACCATTAGCACAGAATGGTGGAAACTGGTTTGAGAACAGAGCTCTTGGTTATCAGATTTTCAAGGTGTTTTCTGGTGATTCCAGTAAATATTAGCAAAATGTATTTGAGGAAAAAGAAGCCATTTCACTACTACTCTAGAAAGAAAGAGAAATTCATCACAGCCAAATAGATTTTCTCCTAGTCAAAGCTACTGCATATTAAAAATATGGATACCGATAGCAGAATTGATTTCTAGTAGATATTACCAAAAGGGTGGTTGACTTTTAGAAACTAAACGTTTAGATAATCCCTTATGATTTAAACAATGCAAAGATATTAAAGACCTAATACATTTTAAAGTGCATTATTACACATGAAAATGTACTAATTTATGAAATACTGAACTAAGTGTGAACTTCTAAGACATTTACAGTTGTAATTTGTGAACTGTGTTGTAAGAATCAACAACACAAGAAAGGCTGCACATAGAAGGGGTGTGTTGTAAGAATATCCATTGGCATAATTCCATCTTGTATTTCCTTGCTCTTTCCCCACTCCACCAACAAACTGGGGACTTGTTCCTAGGTCAGTCTGCTTTCTCTTTCTCTCTCTCTCTCTCTACTTCAGGCATGCTTTTGCAGGGTAAATAACTCTTTTCTTCTGGGTAGCTGGAACATACAGCATTGTACCTTCCTCCCCCTCACCCTAGGAACGAGCATCCTTACCTTCAGCACTAACCTCCATCAATTCTTGTTAGACAAAATGCAATGCATCTGTTCCAAACATGACTCTGTTACTCATGCTACATGAGATTGTACTAATGCATCAATATTACATAACATATCATTCTACCTGCACAATGTGATACCTGATTGCACTACTGTAAACTGTTACTCCTGTTGGTACTATTGTAATTTGCCAAGCCTTGCTCCAGCACTGCTTTCTTTTTGACCACTACCCAGGTTTCCTCTATTTTGGTATCCTGACCTGGAGGCTCTGTTGTAATGTTGAACTATGAGTGAGTCTTTAAGATTAATATCACTTTTGTGCTGTCAGTCCTGTTCTCAGTTTTGACACTGTCATTGCCATCAGCAATAGTAGCCTCTATTCTATAGCTTCAGCAAACCACCTCTGTATTTTTCTGTTATTTATTGTTATAATTATGATATTAATTAATTTATTTTATTTATTTGTTAACTGGGTTGGTGTACTGATCTGAGGGACCATTTTCATGCACAACCTGGGATATGAAGATGGCACAATGATACAGTGCAAGGGAGACTGGTACAATAACATAAAATGATTGCAAGTACAGTAGTTACAGTACACAGGAGAACACATTTAAGTAATACTACTGTCCTGATTGCTTTTATTATTAAGTTATGTCCATTTCCTTATTCATATTTATTATAATGAAGCACCCAGAGTTTTAAGGATAGGGTGCTCAACAAATAAAGGCTACTACTACTACAGCAATTGATGCCAAGCTCTTCATCATCATCAAAAGGCTCCTACCACTGGTTCTGTACTTGTTGCAGATGGGAGAAAACTGCCTGGTGGCAGTAGGCTTACCAGCATTTGCCCAGAGGAGAGATCCACTGGTGATGCTGATAGAACCATCCCAGCCCTGGATGCCTCTCCCAATGCTGACTTCAGTCATACATCCTGTGGCTCCTCCTCTGAGTGTGATTCTTGGGAGTAGCCATCCCTATCCTCTCTGCAACTCTGGGCACATTGCTTAGTATCTGACAGTGCTCAGCCTCATGAGAGGCCCTGCTGCACCATATGGACCACAAGTATGCGGTAACCATAGATGAATTGTCTGGGGATTTTCAGAGTATACATTGCCCAAGGAGCTAGTAGCAGAAGCAATGTTTTGCAAGATGAAGGTGCATAGCAAGTCAGACATGCCACCAGACAAGGAGTCCAAGAAGCAGGACTACCTTGGTTAAAAGGTCTATGCAACTGCATTACTATGCATCTGCTAGGTTAGTTATGCAGCTTTGAAAGCTTGATGTAGTGATGAGCTGTTTAACAGGCTCACTAACTTCTCTGACTTGCTTCCTAAATTAAGTCAGCCAAATCTACTGGAGGTTGATTTTCTGGGGCTCAGAGTGGTCAAGTACTGGTTGCAGGTGGCCCTGAACTCAGCTGACATATCAGCATTAGCCATGGCAGTGGCTGTGTTCATTCATCGATGTGCCTGAATGCAGATTTCCACTTTCATGCAGGAAATATAGCAATGAGTGGCAGATCTGCCTTTCGCTAGGACAGATCTCTTTGGACAAGGGTTCGCGGATCACCTCACACATTTTGGGAAGTCAAATTTTTTTTTAATTGTTTGGTAACCACGTAAGGCCCGGTGGGCACAAGACCTGTTCTCAGGAGCAACCCGGGAGCACTTTGGAGGTTAAGTTACTTGCTCAGTGTCACACAATATGCAAGTGGAGGTTGTGGGAATCAAACCCAGTTCTGCAGGATGAACCAAGCTCTTTCAAAGCTTGTTGCTTTAACCTCTATGCTATACTGCCTTTCTTTTTAAAGTGAGGCAGCCAAATCTACAGGAGGTCCATGATTCAGGGCTCACAGTGACTCTGTATTCAGTGACATCAGTTGTCTACCACAAGCATCAGTTAGAGCCAAGGACACAAGTCCCAGGTTCCTTTCATGCAAGGTCAACAGCTGCAGCAGCAACATCCTCAGCAGCAACAGAGGCAGCAGTTCCAACAGTACCATCCAGCCAAGCTCTCCAGTAAAGTTGGAGGTGAGTGTCAGCACAAGGGTGATGAAACAGCTCATGCAGAGGCCAGTTCTCAGGTGCCACCACCAAAAGCAAAAAGTGATGGATTGAGGGATCCGTTCCACTCTCTGTCCCTAACCCTACTGCAGCCCCTGGCATGATGCTGACTCTCCAACTCCATGCCACAGTGCTATGACTTTGGACAAGTGGGTCCTTGAAGTGGTGGGATCAGGGTTGTTTCTGGAATTTGAAACTATCAGCCCTGTGTTGGTCACAAACACCATTGCTGGACTGGCTTTTGCTGGACTCTATTCCTGCACTATGGAGTGAAGTTATTCAGTTCCTCCAGTGGCATGCGATAGAGCTTGTCTCCAAAAACCTGAGCTCAGTAGGGGCTCATATTATGGTATTCTCTGGTGACCAAATGAATTGGGGAGATTGTTCCTCATTTATGATATGCTAGTCCTGAACAGGTTAATTCACAGTCAAAAGCTCCACATGGTGACTTTACACCAGATCATTCCATCCTGGGCTTGGTTCTGCTCCATGGCCCACCAGGATGCATGCTTTCACAGCCTGATTTGTCTGTCACACAAGCAGTTCCTCTGATTTCAGGTGGATGGAACCTTGTATCGGTTCAGAGCAGTTCAGTTCTGTCTGTCATCAGCACCCAGAATATTCATCAAGTGTCTCTTGGTCATGGAGGCCTTTCTCAGGTGCAGAGACATTTAGGTATTTCTATACTTTGATGACAGGATAATGACTTGGAACTCATTGAGGGATGTGAAGCAGTCTGGGGAATCTGTCCATCCTGAAGTTCTGAGACCTCACCCTGATGGTCAGTCTAGCTAGGTCTGAGTTTATTCCCAATATAGATGAATCTGTTCATTGGGGCAGAGTTGGACTTCCTCCAAGCCAGAGATCATCTACCCCCAGACAGGGTGGACAACCTGTCCTTCTTTGCCTAATTGTTTTGGGTTGGCTAATGATGCAAGGCATGAGATTTCCTACAGATTCTGTGCTTTATGGCCTGTACCAGAGCTATGGTGCATTGGTCCCTCTGGCACATGTAATCCATTCAGTGGGAACTGGGGTGCCAGTGGTCCAGTACAAAGCAGCCTTGTAGCAACAGGTCCAGATGACCCAGTCATTGCTGAATGCCATCTGTTGCTGACTGTCTCCCTCAAACCTCCCCAAGGGCATCCCATTTATTTGAGCAGAGTCCTTGGTAACTTTAATGCAGATACATTGCTAGTGGGCTGGGGTACCCATCTGTTGACAGCAAGTTGCATGGTTCTGGTCACCATGCGAGACCCCGGTTCACATGAACCTGTGAGAACTCTGTATGATTCCCCTTTAACTGGCAGAATCCCCATTGCTGGTTCAAAGCTGAGTGGTCAGGGTTACGACAGATAAAACAACCACCATATTTTACTTGAAAAAGCAGGGTGACAGGCTGGCCTGGTAGTGCTAGGGGTTGAGCCATCGAATACCACACCTTGCGCTATGCCAGTGACCTGAGTTTGGAAGTGATCTCGGGCCACCAGGGGTCAGGAGGGGGGGAAGGGTGAGGAGCTGGATTGAGCTGCCTCAGGCAGCTCTTCTCTCCCAGGGAGGGGTTTGAGGTTTCCCCAGCTCTTGGCTGCCACCCGGTGGAGGCTAGGTGGCAACGCCAAGCAACAGGAGAACCTGACATTAGTCCTGGTTGGGGTAATGGGCTGTTACTGGAACCACGGAGTGCATAAATACCTCCATGAGCATGTGCACCCATGATTTTAGGTCCCAGGTAGTGGGGAGAAAACCAGGGAAAAATCCATGATCCCCCCTCCCCATTGCCAAGTAGGCACAGGTGGCGATGGTGTGGGCAAAAAAGAGGATAGAGGAAAAAAAAAAGAAAAAGCAAGGTGGCATACACTATTTTCCTCGGTGTCAGGAGGTGCTCCAAACATGGTCTCTGTCTCACTCCTTACATGCAGACCTATTGGTATTGCTTGTTACAGGTGTGAACAACCAGCTGGCAGAAACACTCAGCTATGAAGGAGAGGCATCCCACAAGAGGTCGCAGTACCCAGAGGTGTTGCCACAGGCTTTACCGGTATGGGGAACACTGTCAGTGGATCTGTTTGCTTCCTGGGAAACAAGGAAGCTGAGACTGTACTGTGCCTGTCCTCCTTAGCTGTACAGTCTGCTGGAGATGTTCTCTCTCTGTCATAGGCTTATAAGCTCCTGTATGCCATCCCATCATTTCATCTGTTCCACAAGGTGGTCCTCAAGATGTGGAAGAACAGGATGTCCCTGATTCTGATTGTGGTATACTGGCCACACCAGTTCTGGCATCAGGATCTCCATTGTCTCAGTAGCAGACCTCTGTGGCTGCTTCCACTCCTGCTAGAAATGCTGAAGATTTCTGAGTGGACAGTCAGTCATCCAGACCTGCAGTCCCTTTATCTAACCATCTGGTTCCTAAGCAGCTGAAGTTCCAGGCTCTTGGGCTTACTGAAGATCTTCTTCAGTGGTGAAGACATCACAGAATGAGTTGAATTGAAAGACGTATAGTTGCAAGTGGATGGGGTTCTCATGGTGAGGAATGTGGATTCTTGCCCTTCCTCTATTCAATATCACACATACTTGACTACCTCTGGTCCCAGTCTCAAGCTGGGTTGTGAGACCATCTCTCAAGGTGCACCTGGCTGCCATATAGGCATACTGTGCTAAGGTAGGGAAGCTGAGGTGGCACAAGTCCCCTTCAGTGTGGGAACAATCTCCACGCTCCCTGATAAAGATGATTTAATTTCCTTGAGGGGCCAGGCTTGACTGTGCACTGTTGTCCTTTTTGTACTTCTTTTTGGATATGCATTAAAATTACTGCATTCAGAACTGTGGGAGTTCTTACTTTTATTTGTATTTGGTTGTTACCATTTGCTGTGCACCCATCTCTCTCCTGAAGCACGCATACATTTTTTGTTCCACACACTACCATGGGATTTACTGCTGGTGCTGTCACAGCTAGTGGGTAATTCATTTAAGTCTATGGACAAATACCATCTCTCACATCTGTTGTGGGCAACCACATTTGTGGTTGCTATCACCTCAGCAAAACTGGTGAGTGTGCACCTGGTGCTATCTCTGGAATAAAAAACACAGCAGGAAGCCTGGCCCACTGCTCGATGTGCTGAACCCAAAAGAACAATCATGACAGCAAAACAAGGCTCAGCACCTCCAACCATCACTATCCAGTAAAGCAGTTTGAACACCAAATAATTTGCAAGTAGTAAACATTTACCACCATGTCATCATAGGGTGCCAGCTCCCATCCATATGTTGTTTAAATCCAATCCAAATTAAAGACATAGTGACAATTATAATATAACAAACATTCAGATATGTAAAAAACCATTGTGGAAACAAATCAATGTAGCACAGAATAAAGAACACTTTTAAAAAATGTGGGTCAACAGTAACCTCAGACCACTGTAATCCAAGAAGGATATTTGCATTTAGTTTATCCAACCACATTTCTTGTGTCACTTGCTAATGACGCAGTAGCATGCAAAACTGGTTGGAGTGGCGCCAGTGTTCTCTGTAGGTGTTCTAATGAAGGGTTAACACGGCTTGCACCAGGCATGGTTTTGTCAGTACAATAAATGTTTACTTCTTGCAAGCTATTTGCTGCTCTTGGTACTTTATTGAATAGTGACAGTTGGTGGTGCAGAGCCTTTCTTTGCTGCCGTTATCTGTGGAGTTACTGTACCTGTTTTTAAAAAAAAAAAAAGGTTTTCCTCTGCCGTTGTTATGTGTGCTTGTACGCATGTGCAAGAAACATAGTGCCATCATCCGAGTTTTCGTAGGTGTGGCACCCTGTCTTCCAATTCAGTCAGTGTGTTTGCAGGTGTGGCCACAGTTCACCAATGAATGCTGCAGCTGTTTATGACAGCAGTTGAAAATGCAGTGCCCTACAGTTGAAAGGGAGAGCTCTACTTCAGTGAGCAGCGATGAGATAGTGCGTGCTCATACACTCCTCCCACACACACATGCATATTGCGTGCTCATGTGTCTCCCCTTCCCCTGCACACACTTTATGGCCGATGGGGGTGCCCATTCTCCTGTCGGCTCTACTGCGCTCCCCCCACCAACAGAGTTCCAGGTCCATGCTGGGAGCCCACCCCAATGTGGCAACAGTCTGTATGGCTGATGGGGGTGCCCAGTCCCCCGTCGGCTCCACTGTTCCCCCCAAGAGACTACCAGGTGCCACGCTGGGAGACCACCCCAGCATGGCAACAGTCCATATGGCTGATGGGGGTGCCCAATCCCCAATTGGCTCCACTGCCCCCCAAACAGCCTTCCAGCTGCCATGCTGGGAGCCCACCCCAGCATGGCACAAGTCCTGCTTTGTCTAAGGAAAAAAAAACCTGCAAGAAAAAACCTTCCCTCGCTGACTGTCCTGATCCCCCCAACCGTGCCCACCATCTGCACACCCTGCCTCCCCACACCCCCACCTCACCCCATACTTATCTCCGGAGTCCGGCATGACGATCTTCGGTGGACCAGGAACACGTTTGTGCTCTTCAAAGCCGACCACAAACTGAGGAAAAGCCGGTCAGCTGTATAATGGAATAAATAGGGTTTTTTCAACTTTGATGCATATCTCAGGCATTTTTGGGAGTTTTTTCACCATTAACATGGTTTTAGACCAACTTCATGATTTTGTCACTGTCATTTTGTTAATCAGGCTAGAAAGGTGATTTCGCAGTCACTGCGTGGAACTACCTTTCAGGACTGATTTATGAAATGACAGTGTCACAGTTCATGAGGTAGGCCCCCAAAAACCCTATGTTGAAAATGTGGCAAAAAAATTCCCAAAAATGACTGTTTTATGAGCATACGTTGCACTTGTTCCTACGCACGCCCGTGAAGTTCATGAAATTTTCAATATTTTCACCCAGATTTTCCATGTTGCCATTTTACCACACCTCCTTATGAGCAGTACAGCTGTCATTTTTCACATCTTGCCTAAAATGTGTTTCTGCGCATGTAGCGCACGATGGCACAGTCGGTGTGCAAAATCAATGTTCAGGACAGAGTAAGAAAATCACAGTGACACTGTTCATGAGCAGAGGTGTTAAAATGGCTATGTTAAAAATTTTGTGAAAAAATTCCCCAAAATGACTGTTTTACAAGCATGCGTTATGCTGTTCCTACGCATGCTCGTAAGTTCGCAAATTTTCAATATTTTCACTCCAGATTTTCAACAGTGCAATTTTACTACACCTCCTTATGAGCAGTACAGCTGTCATTTTTCACATCTTGCCCAAAGCATATTTCCGTGCATGTAGTGCACAATGGCACAGTCAGTGTGCAAAATCAATGTTCTGGACAGATCAAGAAAATCACAGTGACACTATTCATGAGCAGAGGAGATAAAATGACTATGTTAAAAATTTGGTGAAAAAAGTCCATAAAATGACTGTGTTACGAGTGACCATTGCGCAGTTTCCATGCACCCTGGAAAATTCATGGATTTCTAATATTTTCAGTCCAGATTTTCACCACTAGCATTTTTCCACACTTCCTTATGAACAATACAGCTGTCATTTTTCACACCAATGTGTTTTTGCACTTCCAGCACAGAAATGAGTGGTTGCTGTGGGAAATCACTGTTCGGGACAGATTAAGAAAATCAGAGTGACACTCTTCATGAGTGGAGGTTCCAGAATCCCTGTGTTGACAATCTGCTGTAAAAAATTCCCAAACTAATTGCATTACTGGTGTGCATTGCACAGTTTCTGTGCACGCTCATGACTTCACCAGTTTTTTTTAATATTTTCACTACAGATTTTCAACATTGCCATTTTTTGCACCTCCCCATGAACAGTACAGCTGTCATTTTTCACATCCTGTTCGAAATGTGTTTTCACACCTAGACATAGAAACATAGAAACATAGAATTTGACGGCAGATAAGGACCGCTTGGCCCACCCAGTCTGCCCATTTCCCTACCTACTGGATAAGCTGCAGATCCTAGTTAACCAGCAGCCTACTTCTTCTTACCCCCACACCCTAGAATTGCCTTATGACTGTCCCATGCATGCTTGAATTCCACCACTGATTTTGACTCCACAACCTCCTCCAGAAGGCTGTTCCATGCATCCACAACCCTCTCTGTGAAAAAATACTTCCTTAAATTACCTCTGAGCCGCCCCCATCTTCAAATTGTGCCCTCTTGTTCTTGTACACCTCTTTTTTTGGAAGATGCTACCCTCTTGGACTTTGTTGATTCCCTTGAGGTACTTGAAAGTTTCTATCATGTCCCCCCTCTCCCTCCTTTCCTCGAGGCTATACATATTAAGCTCCTTAAGTCTCTCTTCATATGTCTTCTGGTGCAGACCCTGCACCATTTTAGTTGCCCTCCTCTGGACAACTTCCATCCTGTCTATGTCTTTAGAGATTGGGTCTCCAGAACTGCACACAGTACTCCAGATGGGGTCTCACCAGCTGTCTGTACAGAGGATAATAACTTCCTGTTTTCTACTGGTGATGCCTCTCCCTATGCATCCCAGTATACCCCCAGCCCTCCTTGCTGCCCTCTCACATTGCTTGCCCACCTTTAGGTCATCTGATATGACTACCCCCAGGTCCCTTTCCATTTTTGTTGTTGTTAGTATCTCACCCCCATTGTGTACTCTTCCCCGTTTTTGTTTCCCAGGTGCATTACCTTGCACTTCTTAGCATTGAATTTAAGCTGCCATACATTTGACCATTCCTCTAACCTTGCCAAGTCCCTTCTCATCCTTTCCACCCACCCTGTGCATCAACTCTGTTGCAGATCTTAGTGTCATCTGCAAAGAGACATACTTTTCCTTCAGTCCTTCCTCAATGTAAACATAAAGACATTGAAGAGGACCGTCCTAATACTTGAACTCCTGCGGTACCCCACTAGTAACCCTCCTTTCTTCTGAGTGGACTCCATTTACTATTACCTCTGTGTCCTATTCTCCAGCCAATTCTTTACCCAGGCTGTCATCTTGGGACCCATTCCCAGGCTGGCTAACTTGTATATTAATCTTTGTGTGGGACTGTGTCAAATGCCTTGCAAAGTCTAGGTAGGCCATGTCCACAGCCCTCCTGATCTACTACTTTGGTCACCCAGTCAAAGAAATCTATCAGATTTGTCTGGCATGACCTTCCGCTGTGAATCCATGCTGCCTAGGGTCCTGTGCCTCTGGCCTCTAGATACTCGGACAATTCTTTCCTTCAGAAGTGATTCCATCATTTTCCTATCACTGAGGTTAAACTAACAGGTCTGTAGTTTCCTGCTTGCCTTGCTCCCACTTTTGTGAAGGAATCACATCTGCCCTCCTCCAGTCCTCGGGTACCACCCCATCCTCGCATGATTTGTTAAAAGGGTAGTCAGTGGTGTCACTAGTTCTACCCTTAGTTCTTTTAGAATTCTGGGATGAATCCCATCAGGCCCCATTGCTTTGTCCACCTTCAGTTTTAAGAGTTCTTTCAGAACCCTTTCTTCTGTAAATGGGCTGTTATCAACTTCTGTATCCAGAGTGTTACTACTGTTTGTTTTATGTACCTCCCCCTCTTCATTTGTAAATACTGAGCAAAAATATTTGTTTAGTATCTCTGCCTTTCACAGTCTCCCTCTGCCCACCCTCCCTCCCTTTATTAAGCCTCACTATCCCTCCCTTGGTCTTCATTTGCTCCCTGATGTACCTATAAAAGATTTTATCCCCTTCTTAACTGAGTTGGCTATCTTTTCCTCGGTTTGGGCCTTTGCTGTTCTGACTGCCTTCTCAGCCTCCTTTTGCTTTAACTGATACAGTTCTCTGTCCTGCTCCTTCTGCGATTCCTTGTACTTCCTGAATGCTTTCTTTTTCTCTTGAACCTTCACTGCCACTTCCTTTGAGAACCATAGTGGTTTCTTACATCGTCTTGTTTTGTTTATTTGCTTCACACAAAGGCTCGTTACCTCTGTGATGGCAGTTTTTATTATTCCCCATTGTTCTTCCACCCCTCCTTCCTGCCCATTTGCTAGTGCATTCCTTAGGCACTCACCCATTTTTGCAAAGTCAGCCCTCCTAAAGTCCAGTACTTTTGTCTTTGTATGGCTTGACTCTATTGCTGTGTTTATTGTGAACCATACTGTTCGATGGTCGCTAGTTCCCAGATGGCTACCCACTTCTACATCTGTGATCCTCTCTCCATCTCCATTTGAGAGAATCAAGTCTAATATTGCTCCCTCTCGAGTGGGCTCCAGTACTATTTGTCTAAGGCATGCCCCCTGTAGGGCATCTAGAATAACTGCACTCTTCGAAGTGGCAGCTGCAACTGCACTCCAGTTAACATCTGGCATATTCAGATCACCCATCAGCAATATCTCCCCTTTTTCTGCCATTCTAAGTATACTTTCTATCATTTCCCTGTCCATTTCCTCCCCCTGAGAAGGCGGTCTGTATACAACCCCTGTGCATATTGTGGTGCCATTGCCTGTCTCCAAATTTACCCACAGTGCTTCTTCTCCTCCCTGTTTACCCTTTTGTTCTGTTGCTTTTATTCCTTCCCTCATGTAAAGAACTACTCCTCCTCCTCCTCTTTTACCCTCCCTGTCCCTCCTGTAGACAGTGTATCCAGGTATGTTTATGTCCCAGTCATGGTTTTGTGTGTACCATGTTTCTGTGACTGCCATGATATCCAGATGTTCCTCCTCCATCAAGGCCACTAATTCAGGAAGCTTGTTACCCAGACTACAGGCATTAGTACTCATTGCGCTCCATTTTTTGATGGCTTCGCCTTCTGTTGCAGCATCCCCCACTGACCGTTCTACCTCAGTCTTTTTCTCATTTAGTACCCTGTTTTGTAGGGAGAGGCTGGGATTTTCCTGCTGCTTGTCAGTGCCTCCCCCCTTTGACTAGTTTAAAGCTTGCCAATGAAACATTTAAACCGATTGCTCAAAAGACCTGTGGTGCCAAGTGGCGTAGTCACTGTGCAAAATTAGCTTTCGGCTAGCAAACTGATATTACCACTGTTCATAAGGTGGGGATCACAAAAAACCCGTGTTGAAAATTTGGAGTGAAAATGCCATTGAATGCCTGAGGCGTTAGGGTTTCCTACCATAACGCCCCACCCAGTAGAGATTGACAGGCATCAGGGGTGTGACTTGGGATTCTTGCCTGTAATGCTCATACCATTCCACACCCTGCAGCCAGTGAGAGGCATCAAGGTGTGCCTTGGACTCTTCAACCCCAAAGTTCACCCCATTCTCCTATACAGCACCCATCTCACCATATTTCCTGATGGAATGGGGTGAGCATAAGGGCCAAAGACCAAAAGGCACACCGTGACACTTGTTGGTGTCTGCAGGGTAGGGTGTGGTGAAATGGCATGGCCATTATGCCTGATGACCCAAAGGCACACCCCAATGCCTGTCAGTCTCCGCAGGGTGGTGGTGGGGTTGGCTTCAGTTCAATACTTCACTGCCATTCCTATTATGCAGCTCTCTAACTCCTACTTTACTAATGCCAATGCCAGCAAGCAAACATTCAGCATTGACAAATGCTTATTTTAAATTTCTGGCCAAGGCAGGCTGCAAGCTTGACCTATATCAGACATTCATTCTGCTGAGCTTCTTTCAAAGCATCATGTTTCATTAGCTGAGTGAACACTCCACATGTTAGATGTTCACAGGGCTCTCCTCTTCTAATGAGAATGTCTGGCAGAATTTATAGTGAGGCTCACCAGCTGTTCCTAACATGTGCTGAAGCTGCCCTAGGAAGACTAGGAGCCAGACAATTTAGATACATAGATACATAGACAGTGTCGGCAGATAAGGGCCTATGGCCCACCCGGTCTGCCCATTTGAGCTTGTAAGTTCAGTTTACAGTATGTTTTCCTAGAAGTCTGTTGCCCCTTACCCCTGACCTCCAGAATTTCTTTATGTCTATCCCATGCATTCTTAAATCCCGTGATTGTTTCAGCCCCCCACCACTTCCTCTGGCAGGGTGTTCCACTTGTCCACCACCCATTCTGTGAAGAAATTCTTCCTCGCGTTTCCTCTGAATCGTTCTCCCTCCAACTTCATCCCATGCCCTCTAGTCCTGGAACATCTTTTTTGCTTAAAAATAGTGTATTCCTGCTCCCTGTTCCTCCCTGTAAGATACTTGTATGTCTCTATCATATCCCCTCTCTCCCTCTCCCTCCTCTCCTCCAGGGGAGTACATGTTCAGTTCCTTCAACCTGTCCTCATAGGACTTGTGATGCAATCCATGCACAATCTTTGTTGCCCTCCTCTGAACCTTCTCTACCCTGTCTATGTCCTTATGTAGGTAAGGTCTCCAGAACTGTACACTGTTATCCAGGTGGGGCCTCACTAGTGTCTTGTATAGTGGAATTATGACCTCCCTTTTCCTGCTGGTGATGCCCCTGCCTATGCATCCCAGCATCCTATTTGCTTTACCTGCTGCCTTGTCACACTGTTTCCCTACCTTGAGGTCATCAGAGATGATAACCCCAAGATCCCTTTCCTGCTTGGTGCATGCTATATCCTACTCCCCCAACTTATATATTGTGCCAGGGTTTTTGTGCCCCATATGCATTATCTTGCACTTCTTTGCATTGAATTTCAACTGCCAAACCCCTGACCATTCTTCAAGTTTCTGCAGGTCCCTTCTCATTTTGTCTACACCCTCTGGTGTGTCTACTCTGTTACAGAGCTTTGTGTCATCAGCGAACAGTGAAATTCTGCCTTCTAGGTCCTGCGCAATGTCACTGATGAAGATGTTGAATAGGACCGGTCCCAGCACTGATCCCTGTGGTACCCCACTGGTCACTCTTCCCTCTGTGGAGTGACAGCTATTTACCACCACCCTCTGTGTCCTGCCACACAGCCAATTACCTACTCACCACACTACTGTCCTGCCCACACCCATATTCCACAGTTTGTGTAATAGTCTTCTATGTGGCACAGTGTCAAAGGCCTTGCTGAAGTCCAGATAGGTCATGTCCACTGCCCTCCCCTGATCCACCTCCCTAGTCACCCAGTCAAAAAATTCAACGAGGTTGGTCTGACATGACCTTCCCCTGGTGAAACCATGCTACCTTGGGTCCTGTAGTCCATTGACAGCCAGATGTTCCACCAATCTCTCCTTCAGTAGTGCTTCCATGATCTTCCCCACTATCGAGGTAAGGCTGACTGGTCTGTAGTTCCCCACTTCCTCTTTGTTCCCACTTTTGTATAAGGGGACTACATCTGCTGTCCTCCAGTCTTTGGGTACCTCCCCTGTTTTCAGTGATCGGCTAAACAGGATAGCCAGAGGTTCTGCCACCACCTCTCTTAGTTCTTTAAGGACCCTGGGGTGCACCCCATCTGGCCCCATTGCTTTATCAACTCTTATTACTTCCAGTTTCTTCAGGACCCTTTCTCGTGTAAAGGGACTTGTGTCCATTTCTGTATCATTCTCACCCCTTTTACTCCCTTCAGACCCATTACCCTCCTCTTCCTCAGTAAAGACTGAGCAGAAATACCTGTTCAATATGTCAGCTTTACTGTTGTCATCCTCCACGCGGCCCCCATCCTCCCCCTTTAGTCTCACTATCCCTTCCTTTGCCTTTCTTTTTTCACTTATGTACCTGTAAAAGGTTTTGTCCCCTCTACCCACTGATTTTGCAATGTGTTCTTCTGTCTGAGCTTTGGCTTCCTTACTGACCTTCCTGCCTCCCTTTGCTTCTCCTGGTACTTCTCCCTATCCCCTTCTGCCTGTGTCTTTTGTATTGCCTGAATGCAATCTTTTGGCTTTCACTTTCTTTGCTACCTCTTTGGAAAACCATAATGGTCTCCTCTTCCTTTTCCTCTTGCTAACCTGCTTAATGCATAATTCTGTTGCTCTTGTAATCCCCATTTTAAATACTGCCCACTGTTTCTCCAACCCTGATTCCTGCCCATTCCCTTAATGCCTCTTTCAAGTATCTCCCCATTTTCCCAAAGTCTGCCCCCCTAAAATCCAGGATACATGCTTTTGTGTGGTTTGGTTCTGCTCTTTCTGTGATTTCAAACCACAATGACTGGTGGTCACTGTTCCCCAGGTGCTCCCCTACTGTTACCCCCATCACACTGTCCCGGTTTGTGAGCACAAGGTCCAGTATTGCCTTCTGCCGAGTTGGTTCCATGACCAGTTGCTTGAGGAAGTCACCCTGAAGGGAGTCCAGGATAAATCTGCTCCTAGTTGATGCTGCTGCTGGGATGCTCCAGTCCACGTCTGGAATATTGAAGTCTCCAATCAGTACTACCTCACCCTTGTCTGCCATCCTTTGGATGGCTAGCATCAGCTCCCTGTCTGTTTCTTCCTCCTGGGCTGGTTGTCTATAGACCACACCTGTGTTGATGGCTGGCCCCATTTTCCTTTCCAGCTTAACCCACAGTATCTCTCCCCCAATTTTTTCCTCCTGGATCTCTGTGGCCCTTATGTCATTTTTCACATACAGTGCCACTCCTCCTCCCTTCCTGCCTTCTTGTTGCTGTATTGGTCCTTGTAAAACAAGATCCACACAAATAGATGATTTGATACCTTTTATTGGACCAACAGAGTTGTAAAAAATAAACTAGGTGCTTTGAGTTTTTGGACTACATAGAAGCCTTCATCTGGAAACAAACTCTGTTGGTCCAATAAAAGGTATCAAATCATCAATTTGTGTGGATCTTATGTTGTAGATTGGACATGCATTTTTGTGAAATGGGCTTATAGTGCAGTCCACAATTGAGCTCTGACTTCTACTACATGTTGAGAACTTCAACCTGACCAATATTGTGTGTTTTTTTAGTATTATTATTTTGCCCATTATTTGTTCCTCTGGTTCCCCACCCCATACCCAGACTATCAGGGTCATGATTGCACCCCTTCTCCAGTTGGGAGGGTGGGCAAATGACTGTCTTCACAGTTGACAACAATGCTGCTCTGCAATTGGCCATCAGGGGATGCACATATTCCAAGTGTTTGGCACCATTTCTCTTAGAGAGTCAAGCAGCTACTCACTTTGTGAAAGTCTCGGCACTCTGAGGCATGGAATTCTGAGGATCTTACACAAACACTCAGCCTCCCAGGTGGCAGCACAGTAC
Source organism: Neoceratodus forsteri (assembly GCA_016271365.2). Classification (NCBI taxonomy): domain Eukaryota; kingdom Metazoa; phylum Chordata; order Ceratodontiformes; family Ceratodontidae; genus Neoceratodus; species Neoceratodus forsteri. The sequence goes on along the minus strand of CM057455.1, from coordinate 1,752,783,001 downwards.
TGGCCCCCGTCTTGTTTGTTTAACTGGGAATTAAGATGTGAGCAGTGAGGTATTGTATTAGAACTACCCATAAAGAGCACTGTGCAGTGTAAGAAAATGCCATGCTATTACTAGAACTCATCCAGAATTGGCAATGAAAGATTACATTTTAGAGACAGTCTTCTTCCATACCCTGCCCATAGCAGCCTTGGTGAAAACAAGAATCACAGTGCAAAGCCAGCAGTAGACTGAAGCACTGCATACCACACTGGTGACCCAGGTTTGGGAATGGATGAGGGTTGCTTGGGGACTTGCCATAGAAAGGAGGATTAAGCATTCAGAGATGGTTCTCCTCCTTCAGAGAAGGGGGGCAGCATGTGCCACTGATTTGCTGCTACCTAATGGAGGCTTGAAGTCACCTAGTTTATCAGCCAGGAACAGGCATTGAGGCATTTGGTTCCATTACATTGTATGTGCACACCATTGCATATGTGCTGGCTCTGGATTGGGTAGTAAATATAAGTTAAAGCTTCTCTGATGCCAGGTTGATGCCAGTGACCCTTAAAGCAGACCAGGTCTAAGTTCTTTCATGGTTATTTGCATACATTCCCACAGTGCTTTATGTTATTTGGGTATATGTAATTTTGCATTTCTTTAAATCTGGCTTTATTGCCAATGCCCTTTCAGATTAACTTTTACTTTAGTGCTTTTACACAGGTTCTTTTTTCAGATAGCTTCATAACCTGCTGTCATGTCAGGTCCCTACTCTTTTACTGAGGTATACAGTGAGCCTTACAGTGCTGCCACAACATCTCTGTAAGTTATAATACAGTATGGGTACATTTGGAAAACTTGCACAGATACAATATGTTAAATAAGAACCCATCTAGGCTAATGCTAATTGAAACTGCTAGACTCCTGACTGCATGCTTCCATTTCAGCTGCATATGATGTGCTGTTCATCTGTTGTGCGATTCTTTTGATTGCCTACATGTGTTTGGTATTCTCCCTAGCTTACCACCCCAGAATGTGTGAGCGTAGGTGTTTATGTGCTGTTCTGGCAGCAAGGCCAAGCCATCCTTAAGGATATATAGCAGAGAGTGGTGATGTTTTCAGGAAATTTATTTGTTGTTAGACTGAACTATATTCTGTACCAGAGGTGGCAGCAGGTACATTATATGGATTTAAAGTAATATGTGTTGTTCTCACATTAAATCAACTTGACATTAGGAACCTAAAGCTAAATTTCATAAACAATGGGGCCAAGATCTACAGGACTGAATAAACATGTGCTATATACTGTTTGCAGGTTTAGCACGGACATCAGATTGTAAATAATTTTAGTACATCTCATTGATACTGTAGTCCTAGTCAAAATGTGAAAAGAGTTTTCAATTTCCTTTATAGCTGATTGTCTATTCAGTACGGTATGTTATTAGGCTACAGTCAGCTGCTCTTGTCATTTTAGTTCCTTATCACCATGATGTAGGCATTACTGCTGCAAGAAAAAAAATTCATGCTGCAATACTCCTTTCTTGAAAGAAAACTCATGCTGCAAAAAGAGCCTTCAAGCCAATAAACCATGGAATACATGCTCAAGAAATAAACAAAATTACTAGCATCTGGGGAAGTAATTTTTAAGTGGGAGACAGTGCAAGATATAACATGCAACACATTAGATTCCCTTACTAAAAGAAGGCTACGTGGGGCATTGAAGTGCTTCAAAAAAGAATGCTTAGGGAGCTTGTTGTTATAAAAATATTTCCATAAGTATTTCTTTTTTATTTAAGAATGTTTGTTTCAAAGAAAAAAATCAGTCAAAAAACTGCTGCCTTCTAATCAAATCATCTTTGTAAGCCATTATGTTGGGAAGTGTATTATGGAAATAAAGCAGACATTGAATCTGGCACATCCTAAATATAGAACTGACGAGTCATCCTAATACTGATTTCAGAATGGTTAATTTAACAAACTGATAATTAGTCTTCTCTTTGTTTCTAATTAAGGATTCTCTAATTGACATCTGCTTTCCAATTAAAGTACACATATGCAGTCTTTAAGGACACTTTGATGTCTAGTTGGCCCCACTGGAAGCAGGTTCAGTTCATTTTTGCAGTCTGTCCTTATCCTTGCTTTACTACAGCCAACTAAAGCCCCATTTACACTGACCAAGCTGTAACATATCAGTGTGGCTCACACTGGTGTCAGTCTGTACCTGGTCATTTATGAAGTCAGTAGTGTGCACCCCTTAAGGTCATTGGCTTTCACACTAGGGCCACACTGGTGTCTTGAACTGCATTGTGGGACCCATCCTGTAAGGAGTTCTATGTGTGTTGTGGTGCTAACTTACCCTCAGGCAGACAGTGAGGTGAAAAGTGGCCACTGTTTACACAGCATTTGAAACCAACCACTGTATGGCAGTTAAGCTCCTCTGTCTGGGAGAGGTTCAGAAAGCCATACCAGTTTGATACCTGCACAGTTTACACATGCAAATGTACACTGATGTGGCTGTCCAAACCACCTACACTGGTGTAGACATGGCCATTATAATCGGGGCTTAAACAACATTAGCTGTAGGCTGCAGTGCTATTTTGGCAAAACAAAAGTGACTTTCCTCTACCCATAAGAAATGACTTAGGAATGTCTATAATTTCCATAAGAAAAAAATGACTATAACTTTATATAGTGAATATTAAGTTCCCGTTTTGTTCTTTTTCACTTATTTGAACTCAGAATTGACACACTGTCAGACTTCAGAGCCCTCTGCAAAAAAAAAAAAAAAAGATAGGCCCTTCTGCAAAAAGATTAAATGGGTCCCAACCCTTGCCCTCCAGATTGGTCAACAGAGGCCATGATTAACCAGGAAGAGTAGCATTGTAAACAGAACAGGAGGTACCCCATGTCAAGTAATTTGAGTCCAAGGTACTTCCTTTGGCTGGATAGGTGGTACAATAAACAAAGACAGCATTCCTGAATGAACTGATGATCCAAGTTTGTTAGGTAAAGAGGACATTATAGCCTCCACTCTATTTAACTTAAGCAGACTGGCCAAGCCATAAACTTACAAAAAAATTAAAATAGGAAGTTATTCACATTCCTGTGGGCCCCCTGCAAAGTGTGTCCTACTGGAACTGCAGGCTATGAAGTCCCCTAGACAAGGCCTTGCCCATTTTACAGCTGGTAGGACAAGAGCACAGTAAGGTAATGCATCTGTGACACAGTTATCACTGTGATGAGAGGATGCTCATTTATCAATAGTCTTGCTCACGGTCACAAAGTGAACAAGTGATTCTGGCAGTGAACGTCTAGTGACCTATTTTGTAGTTCTGTACTCTAAATATTGACATACACAGCAACCCTTGCTTCCACAAGAAGAAACTATACTGTAACATCTGAAACTACCACAAAGATTAGGCAATTTATGTAAGTTTGGGGAGTGATCATGTGTGGTTTAGCAGACTATGTCTGCAGCAGAAGACAGTAATCCTTAGGCAGCTAGAATAGACAGATTCATCAATATTGTTTTAGATAGGATGTGCTAGATCTCTGCTTATACACAGGATTAGTATAGAACAGTTTGGATGAAGTCTAAAATAACTTCTGTTACTGTTGTAAGTCTTCTATGATTGTGAAAATGATGTGTCTTAAAATACCATAATTTCCTGTTTGAAAAGCATGGACCAGAATTTCTTTTTTTTAATATTTTTGCAACTGTACCCATCTCTCATTGCATGGGTTCATGTGGTTAATAACACAAGACAGGGTATGTGTACATTAGTGATACAGGCACTCCTCCAGTGTTCCTTGGCATAAGGCTGCAGGCCCAGTGCTCCTCCTGCTCCTCCAATGAACACAGCACTTTGGCATGCATTACTGCACTTAACAAATGGCCTGGTATAAACAATTTGCCTTAGAAAATGCAACACTGTGTGTTCATGAGAACATACTGGCATGGCAGATGAGCTGGTTTTTACAGACAAGCAGCATCTGTGGCAAAAATCTTGGCCTGTTTTATAAAGTGAAATAGTATTCTCAGGCAGCACCAGTCATGAGGAAAATCAATGCAGCTAACATTATCTGGTACCAGAAGCTAGTTACAAAAGCAAATGTACAAATATAAGACTGCATACTAAGGAAAACTATGTTGCTGCACTCACATTTCATATACTAAAGAACAACCAATACAGTTTGTTAATAATTAATGTTTATCTGAAGCTGTGCAGAAATGCCCCTGTCAACCTCTAACTAACTACATGTTAATTTAATTTTCAATTACATCGTCATAGTCCAACAGCAGATCATTTTCAAATTGAAAGCCTTTCACTTTTGTAGTACCTTATCATACCAGATAAGATTTCATTTTAATCACTTGAGTGTGGTGAAATAAGTTTCTGCTCCTTTATGTTGTTTCAGTAATAAATTTATGGGAGTGAAATGTGTTTTTTATCACTCTCTTGACCAAAGCTCCGCTGGGAAAGGTTGTTTTTTTTAAAGACTCCCACAACTAAATAGCACAAGGGGAAGAAGATTGGCTGCAAAATGTTACCTTCACAACATTATAAATTTATGTGAAAGGTCCTAATGGAACATAATCCAATTTCTAATGCTGAAATCAAATCTAGCTGGCGCCAGAAGTCATTTTATCTTAGTGGAAATAACAGCATTCCTGCAACTTGTATACAAAGGAGTTGAAGGAAAATGAATACATGTTATAAAAATGCAAAGAAATGTGAATGTTTATAAATTGCTACTGAGTTGTTATATGTGGCAATTTAAATCTCTGCAAGATTTTCTGATATACTGTTTTGTTCATTTTCCTTCAAACATGTTATTCAATACAAGGGAATGGAATGATCATTCCATTTACAGATATCCATTAGCCATAATCCTGACAGACAGTTCCTCTATATATTAGTAGAAGGGAAGTCCAGCCTATATTATGCATGCTGAGCCTAAATACTGTGCCCCTTGAAACATGAGATGAAATGGTCCAGTACTGAAGGCATGTAGTGTAGATGTTTATTTGCATCAGTGGTACAGTATATTTGATACCTTTAGCTTTGCACCACCCAAATATTGGGCTGTACATTATTTTGTTGTTGTTTGCTTTAAAGGGACACTGTCAACCCTTTCTGCATCATATTATTTCAAGTGGAAGACCCACATTTTATGATTGCTTACCTTCTCTAAAATTAATTGATGTTGCTGGTTTTCTATCTGCTTCCTTTCTTAGTAGAATTGAAATGCATGATGGTGGTGTAATTATACCTAACCTTGTTTGGTTTTAAATCCCTGATCTTCTTTTATTGCAAACTTCCTGAACATCAATAACACCCCTAACCGTGAAGCCACTCATCATGCAATAGTCTTTCTCCTTCTACTGTGTTTTGAGTGTTCAGACTGTGTTGGTGGTCTTCCTAAGTCTGGAAAAAAATTAGGGGGAGTTAATCAAGGACTGTAAACAAACACATTTTTGTGTGCTAACACCTGTGTGGGCAGTCTGTTTTTCACTTTTAAAAATCAAAAAGGAATCAGACTCAAACCAACAGCTACATCAGAAAATTCTACAGAATTTGAGCAATGATAAAATGTGTTTTTTAAACCAGGGACACATTAAGGCTAAAGGGGATTGACAGTGTCCCTTAAAGTCTCTGTTAGGATTTGAACCATGGTCTCTTGCTGAAAAAGCAACATTGTTATGTTCTTACCTGCATTCAAAACCCTTGATGCTTTGGTTTTGAACCCAAGACATAACAGTTGCACTATTGATCTGCATTTGAAGCAAATGATACTTCATGGTGTAGTGGTCATGCCACAACATATGAAGCAGGTGACTGGGGTATTAATTTCAACAGGTACGTTTACACTACAAACTATATAAATGCTGAATGATTCTGATTGGATACTTTTGTCACCTAAACTGACTTATTGTGATACAAACCACATATTAAGCAATAAGGCATGACCAGGGATTAGATTAACAGTCTGTTAATCACCCCCTAGTGGTGTAATGTGGCACGAGGCACAGCCGAGTGCCATTTTGCCCCTAGAGGGTGATTAACTGACTGCTAATCTAACTCCTGGGAGCGCGGTATTGCTATTATGAAAAAAAATATTCCAAAAGAGAAGTGTTCTAAGTATACTTTTTGAATGTTTTCCTCATTTAGAGGGAGATTTTTAATAAAATAGTTCTTCCACTAACAGTTTAAGAATGCTGGTTCAAAATCAGAATGCATCATTCCAGTCATTCAGCAGTGCTGGAGGATGGAATGTTGACAGGAAGAATCCATGTGCCATGGTGATCAGGCTGTACATGACAGTGTAACATGGATTAATGTAAGACTGTTGGAATCCTAACAGCCAATCAGATTGCAGCATTTCTGAGACCCTTATTATAATTTCCATTACTGTCTATGGGAAGACCCTTGGTGGGACCTCTAATAATTTTACTTCAAGGCACTACCTGAATTCAAAACCCAGAGGCCTGGTGTGCTTGTGTCTTAGCTTGTTATTAACCTCTACACCATATGAGATACCGAAGCAGTATAGCGTAGTGGTTAAAGGCACTGAGCTGCAAACCTGGAGATCTGGGTTTGAATCCCATCATCCCCCACTTACATACTGTGTGACCCTGAGCAAGTCACTTAACTTCTTTGTACTCCCTGGAAACAAGTTCCAGCTTAGTGTGTCTTTCCTGGTTAAACAATTTCCCTTTCCCTTCCCCCCTTTCCCCATGAGATACAGTTAACTTCAATGCACTTTGGTGGTGCACCATGCACCACTGCCAATTTTCAGATGCAGCCTGCACCACAGAGGGGCCACCTACACCAGCTGGATTTGCACTGTTCTTGAGACAGACACATGGATGTGCCATGGCGGAAGGGAGCTTGGGTCAGCACAGTGCTGCAACTTCCCCTTAGTTGAGATTTTCTAAGCCACACCATGGACACAGGTACCGCTGGTGGTTAGACCAGCCAGAACTGGTCTAACACTCCATGTGGTGTACCACCATCTGTAGGTGCCAACTGCTGTCAACTGCTCATGCCATCAGGGACCAATCACGCACCTTGCTAATGCTTAAGAAATTGCCCTAAACCACAGTGTATTTGTCTGCTCTGTGTCAGGGTGTAAGCTTTTGAACTGTAGTGTATTTTCAGCTATAACCAAGTAATGGAGAATTATTAGTAACAGAAAACTGTGTCAACTAAATTCCAAACTGCATTCTGTGGTCAACCATAACCAAGTATTATGACTTAAATATTATAAACTACTTTGTTAACTAACTTCAATGCATTTGATCATAAAAATAAGTAGGACAAATCATGCACTATCTACACAGACATGAGTATCACTATATTGCCCAGTGTTAGCAAAAGGACAGTCATTTCTAGTTCACAGACTGTAGGTGCAGCAGTTTGACGTGCTTGTTATGCAAATCAGTTCTGTTGTCATGTCCTCTTTTAGTTATTGAGGAAAACTACTTGGTGTTTCATGCACAGTTCTACTTTTTGTGTCTATAGTAACATGCATTAATACAATGTACATATTCATAAATTTTTGTTGCGGATGCAAGCTGTTCTAAGCAACATTCAAAGTGGAACTGCATTGTTTCCAAATATCTGTGTACATTTGTGCATCATGCGTGCCATGTGGTATATTGACATGTATGGTCAGACACTGTGTCAGCTCTGTAGCTGGACAAGTCATGGCCCCGTATTGTTTCACGTTGGCTGTCATTCACCAGGTTATTCCATGACCAGGGGTTGTATGCAGCCTCCATCAATTGCCTCCCTTGCACCTATTGTTCGGTGTAAGGCCCTGCTTGCAGCTGCATTGGGATCTTTGGTGCTGGGACTCCTCAGATACCAAAATCTGGCACGGTGTCCCTGGTGCACCTGGAATTTGCAAGTGGGGTTTTGGTGCAGCATGCTCCAATCTAAGGGGGTTTTGAATATCAAGTCCCAAGTTTTGACAGAAATTTGGTACTTTATGAATGATTTTTTTTTAAGTTTTCACCAGAATGACGATACACAATAGAGTGGTGTTATAATAGTAAACATGCATGAAAGGGAGCCAAGTGCAAAAGTTAATTTACTATCCTGTGTTTTATTTGGCAGTCCTCTGGTGGAGACTCATGGGGAGACTTCTGTGAATGAGCTATATGAACCTAAGTCACCTTCTTCGTAGGTTGTAACTTAACATGTACTGCTACTGCCTGCCATTATCTCAAGTGCAGCTTGTCTGGTCAATAGATCTGTCAGTTGCCTACAAATCAAAAGAAATTTGTATATGTTAATACCACCACTGAGGCTACTCTTATGGTTGTAAGAATGGACTCATGCACATTCTTAGGTATGAGAACTATGGACCAAAGGCGAGCAGTTCTTATACCCTAGATTGTAAGTGTAACCACTGTAAACGTAGTCTTGGTGCCCATATTAAGATATTATTGATCAAACTCAATCAACAATATATTATTTTTTAAAAAAGTACCTGAATGTGCTTGTTTCAGGGTAGCTTCACATGAAACAGTTTTCACAGGTCACCTCTTTGCTCTGCTCAACCGCTAAGGCCAATGTGGGACAACTAAATAAATACCAAACAAACTGTACAGCTGGGCTTTCTGTTTGCTGGGTCCCACTAATTGATGTAGTTCTTCTCAAGTTGCTTTTGCTGCTCTTTCAGTTTGCCGAGTTTTTTTTATTTATTTATTTGAATCTAGGATTACAAACACCTTTGAATCAAGGCTCTTTTTACAAAGGTTCCACATCAGTAGCAGTGCAATAACAACAAAAAAACAAGACAATTAAGTAACAAAGGCAGGATAACAGGTTAACAGTCAGTTACATGACTATGAGTGCATACCTTTGGGTTAAACTTAAGCCAGAGGCATTGACGGGGTAAATAGTGTTACAAGACATGGCAAGGACACAAAAGGTAAGAGCAGCCAGAGGCATTGTCACATCACAGAGAGAACAACAGGCAGTGGAGGGGTGCAGGGGAGGGGGAGAGGGTGGGGAGGGGGTTGCAGGAGATTAAGGGTAGATAATAGAAGTGCTATGTAGAAAGAGCTGAGACAAGGATTGAGTAATGGCAAGGAGGGCTGATTAAAGGAGACAGTCGCAGGTGCTGGAGGCAGAGAGGAGTAGGTGGAGCCTGGATCTGAATGGGCCAAGCTTAGGTGTGGAGGAGATGTTACTGCTGAGACCATTCAATCAGCTAGGGGCCCTATGAGCAAAGGATCTAAGTCCCTGGGTGGTACGGCAGTGAGAGACCTGCAGAAGTTGAGATTCAGATTCCCTATTCTGGTGAGGGCTACTACTGGGGCAAAGGAGAGCTTGGACTCCGGCGGGGGTGCTTGGCCCATGGTTATTTTCTTTGCCATAATGCAGGTTTGGTACTTTATGTGGTTTGAGAGTTGTAGACAGCTAATTTGTGCATAGAGGTCACACGTATGAGTGAGATGGTGAGCTCTAGTGATAAGCCAACAAGCTTTGTTGAGACACGTGGACATGCGTCTGAGGGCAGTTACAGTAGGAGAGCCATATATGATCAGGCCATAGTCAATTATGGAGACAATGGAGCTCTGAACAGTGACCCTTAAGGCTTCCAGAGTAAGGTGTTGCCTGTGCCTGTAGAGTAGTCCAATGCGAGTATTTGCAGCTTTGGTGAGGCTATCGATGTGGGCACCATAGGCTAGGCTACAGTCAAGAGAGATCCCAAGATATTTAAAAGATTGCACCCATTCGAGGGCAGCTCCAAGGCAGTTTGTGATAGTCAGGGGTGTAGCCTGTACTTGTTGTGGGAGCTGCTGAAAAGCATCAACTTGGTTTTCTTATAAATTAGGACCAATTTGTGCTTACTTAACCAGTTCTCAACTGAGGCGAAGCCTAGCTGTAGATTGTTTTGTAAGGGTTGGGGATCCTTATGGGTGGTGTGAATTATGGTGTCATCAACATAGGGGATGATTTGTTCTGGGCAAGATTGTGGAAGGCTGTTCAGGAAGAGACTGAATAGAAGGGGACCCAGTATGGATCCCTGGGGGACTCCTGAGCTGACCGGTCTAGCATCAGAGAGGACATCTGTAATTTTAACTCTTTGGGATCGGTTTTCCAGATAGCTTTTAAACCAGGCCATGTAGTCAGGAGAGAGCCCAGCATTCAGAAGCTGCTCAAGTAGTAGACGATGGTGGATGGTCTTGAAAGCCTTAGTTAAATCGATAAAGACCGACCCAGCTAGGTGACCATTATCCAGAGAACTGTGGATGGCTCTGGTGAATTCCAGAAGGGCAGAAGTGATGTTGTGCCCTTGTCTGAACCCACGTTGCTGAGAGTACAAGATATTGTGTTTGTCCAGGTAATCAGTGAGTTGATCTGCTACTATGCGTTCGATGGCCTTGGAGAGGGGAGGTAATATGGAGATCGGTCCATAGTTCCCATAGAGGGCCCTGTTTCCACTTTTGTGGATCAGAGTAACAGTAGTGGATTTCCATCTGTTAGGGAACTGGCTGAGGCTGAGGGAGAGGTTGAAGATCTTTGTTAATGGTCTTAATACTTCATCGAGGGTGAGGGACAGCAGTTTGAGGTCAAGCGTGTCTCCACTATTTCTGGACTTGGCAAATGATTTGCTAATGTATTTACGGGCTTCGTGCATCTTGACTGCTTTAAAGTAGAATGGTGACTATTTGGAAGGGGGGGAAAGCTGTGTGTTTTCCACTGTTAGCAGAGAGCAGCTTTTAAGGAATTTGAAGTCATAATACTATTGTTTTGACATCAGAATAATGGTATTACGACTTTCTGGCTCCACTGTTTCTCTATGGGAAAACATTTGTGCATATATTACAAGATTTTACATCTCAGCTGGTTTATTATGAGTAAACACATGGGCCCCAATTGTCAGTCACAAGGCACTGTCACTAAATTGTTGGGAGCCTATTTAGTGTCTGTCCCCTGTTTTTGTCCCCATTGAGCTACAGTATACTCAAAGGAGATGGAGGCTTTTCTGCACCAGTGCACAAGCCAGAGTGCTTGTTAGTGGAAGGAGATGGAGTTAGTACGTAAACAGAATGCAGTGCAATTTGCATTGCCATCTACTAGCAGCACACCCAATGCAGCAGTTTTGCGACCACCCCCAGATACAAACAGAAAAGGTAGTGATACGGGAGGTGGGGTGGATGGAGTGCTGAACAGGATGTGCTAGTATGTTGAAAGACCAAAATCCTCTTTGGACAAAATCAGGTCAGCAGTTTATCAAGTTGTCAACTACCACTTAATATTTCAGAGTTGGCCACTTGATGGATTTTAGTATAATTCATGTTGCATCCAAAGACCTTGAATTTTCTACATTTCTATATTTATGTTGTATATATTAGTTAAATAAATACTGCAATTATGAAATGAAAAGATGATGTAATTTACCGATACTTAGAATATATAGAGCTTCAAAAGGAGGATCAGTTATGAGATATGAAAACATTTGTTTTCTACTCAGAACAGGTCAGACACTGTAGTGTAAATGTAGATCCAATACAAAATCATTACTAAGGTGATACAAATTATTAGATGTTTATCTTATTATTGTATCTATGGAATGTAAATTGTATCTTTATTTAAAGAAATAGCAGGTCTCTGGAAATGAGTTGTTGCAGCTCAACTAGGCATTCCTAGGTAGGCAAACTATAACTGACTAACGAAATAACAAACTAACTGACTGACTGACCGACCGACCGACTGACCAAACAACCAACCAAATAAATATGTTCAAGATGACAAGAAAATTGAGATCTTTCCCAGTGCAGAGTGATGATAAACCTGCTGTTCATAAGTTATACATCTTGTAGAAAACTGTTTACAGTACTATGCATAGCATATAGTCTGTTTTCCTTAGTAAAGTAAAGCTTAGGATCTTTACATGTTTGCTGCTGCTATAGATTGCTTTGTTGTAAGAAAGCATTTAAGTTTCTGCTGCTTCACCCACTGGGAACATGATATAGTGCATGGTAGTGCATCCTGTGTTAGGCAGTCTATATCTTTGAGCAATACATGGTGAGGCTACAGCATCTATATGTACAGTATTAATGTGTTTATGTTTATACACTATATATCTAGAGAGTGAGAGATTCCCTTAGGCTGACCTGTTCTGCTAACCATTGCAGCACAAACAATTCCTGAGTTGCCAGCTTTCTTTACCACAGTATATGGCTCCACAACCACATATGTGGGCAAGGTTCCAAAACTATGGCAATTTAGTCTTCACTTGCACATATTGAGCATTCTGAGTAGATTCCAGTGTGAATATTCTGTATCATTTTTCATTGTTGCACAGCAATTGAAGAAAGACTTAAAAAAAACAACTGAAATAGTAGTGAAACAGAGAGCCTGGGCCTGATTTTCAAAATGGGATGCAGGGCTTGCATCCAAGCCCTGCATCCCCACAGCATTTGGTACACCTGCATCCATAGGTTTGCTGCAACTTGCACCCAATTTTAGAATCGGGGATGCAAGTTGCAACACTACCCTCTTTTTATGGCAGTTTGCACCAGCATTGTGGGGTGAACCCCATAACTCAGATGCAACAGTCTGCAGTGGGGATGCAGAGGACTTGTGTCAAGGGGGTTGTGGCACTGCAGTTCTAAAACCTTGCCGACACCCTTCTTTGATGCAAGTCACCACTTGCGTTCTAATCTTGGCCGAAAGTACAATATGTTTGTAAAGCTTTATATAAACAGGAGTGTACAACCTAATTAAATGCTTTTTCTTGGTCCATGGCTAAGAAATAGCTGAATCTTACACTCCACTTTCTACTAACTCTAATAACGAATAGGTTGTCATTTGTCATGGACTGATCTATGGGGATGCCATGCGGTTGTTGAGGAGAAATAATCAAAGAAGCCACATTCGATAAATGTTTTGCTTTTTTAGAAAAACATTTTCTAATCATTATTTATGAGGTTTAGTGGCCTCCATTTGCTCAAATTTAATTTGTCACTCTTTTTATATAAATAATACTAGGATAGCTTTGGACATAGAAGTGGGCACCTCATTGGTTAGCAGTATATAGTTATAAGGTTGGTTCAGATCAAGACTTCATTACTCTTAAACATTTTATACAAATCTGGGATAAGACATCAGAATGTATGGCGTTGAGAACCTCAGTTAGTGAGATGGGTCATATTTAAGCCTCACCCGAGCTAGTTAGTTGTGGTGGGATGCAATCCCTGGGGAGATAGGATGAAACCTGTAAACCTAGTACTTGTGGACACAGGAAAATCAGGAAGTTAGCATCACACAGGCATGCTTGAACATACAGGGAGTTATACAGAAGCAGACGCTTAACTCTTTTCTTATCTCTGAACATGCCATTTTATTATGAAAATATACATACTTGTTCTGTCCATCTCAAAGAAATACAAAGATACACAGGCCAGGTGAAACAACAAACCCTCCACAACAGCTGGTGTTTCATAAGGAAAATGCCCAGCTTTCTCAGAGCATGTTCTGAGGAAGTTGGGCACATTCCTGACAAAACATCAGCTGTTGTACACACGCTGATGCATGTACTGTATGCTCCTCCTGCTTGGTGGTGGGTTTGTTGTTTCAACCAGCTTGTCTATCTTTGTATTACATTAGTCAATGTCAAGTAGCAAAACCCTTCTTGGATGTCTATCTACCAATCTCTTTATACTGAAGGCACTACGCTTCAACAACATTCCCACCCTGTCACAAGCGACTCAAAAGAACTGCCAACAAACCAGGATGCTTGATTCTGTGAAATTTACTGAACAGTTTTAATTTGAGCATCTTGCAAAAAGAACACATTCCCTGGGACTGTGTCAAGTGATGAACATATAAGCAGTCTTTATGTGTCTTCATACTATTCACATTTATTGTGACTAGGTGAAGATTGGTAGCTATACACATTTTATAAAGTTTTTATGTGGGACCCGAGACTTAACTATATTTTACAACAAGGGACGAGATTGGGATCCTGTCCTCCAATGAAGCATTTTAGTTAAAAATGATTCAAATTCTTCTTGGTCAGAAGGAGCCTCCTTCATGGAGGATGCAAGACAAGCCTCGGAGTGTGCACTACTTTCCTCAGTGTGTCCCCATTGTTTGGGAAGTTATGCAAACCATTTTTTGTAGGGATAGAAACAGATTTCTGGGATCACAATGGCACCAGCCAGGATGCAATGCAGTAATACTGCAGCATAACATAAATGCTGCAGAATACTGCTGGGAACAGTATAATTCAATGGCTATTAAGTCCTTTTGTCGAGCAATATTTTGTGACATGCCATTTACTGCAAATTTTTGTATTGCATTTGGGTTGGCTCTGCTGTAGGTGGGTGCTTCCTTACTCTGCTCTTCTGACATCTGGTTGCTACCATTATCTTAGGGACCTTTGCTGGGGGAGGCATTTCCTAATTCAGAGGCTGAGATGCTGTGGGAGGAGCTTCAAGTATAGGGTCTGGATGCCTAACGTATGAGGCACCAGGCACCTCCTTAGCAGAAGTTTTGGATGGATCCGGTGTTTTGCTGGGAAATAACACTGGGAGGGGGGTCCCTGAATCTTGTGGACTGGCAGTTGTGCTCTGCTGGGGGGGGGCAAGCATAGGTACTACTCTGGGATGCCTCTCAGAGCTAGGTGAAGTGGGTACCTGAGTTTCTGAGTGAGTGAGGGCTCAACATTCAATGTGGATGGACACACTGCATCCTGGGTCTGGCTTTTGGTTATGAGTGATTCTTGCAGAATGCCCTTATTCCTATTAAAGGCAGCCCATGGACACTGTCAATATGAATGGCCTCTCTCTTTGCAAAGGTTGCAGCAAAAGGGATTTGGACATTGAAGACTCACATGCCCATACTCAAAGCAGAGGTTACGTTTTGGCTTGTCACATTTGGAGCGTAAGTGAGTCTTTGCATGGTTTACAGGCTTCTTCCTTTGTCCCCAGGGATTATATCCCACTACAACTAACTAGCTCCAATGAGGCTCAAATATGACCCATCTCACTAACTGAGGTTCTATTTGTGACAGGTCCTGATCTGCCTAGAATTGAAACAAAGGCCCATGTGTTGGCCAGTGTGAAAGCTACCTTGCAAATGAGACACCCCATCATTAGTTTGCCTGTGTTTCTCTCTCATCTCCTCACCCCCTGTTCATGTAGAGTCACTGTCTAAGATGGAAATGGGTCTATATAGAACCTTACACCTTTGCTGCAAGCTAAAAAGTATGTTGGGAATGTTTATCCCCTCACTACAGAAAAGAATGGTTATCTTCTAACTGTAGGCCTTGTAAGCAGGATTGCCACAAACTGGGTCCACACTGGGATACCTTTTAGGGTTTTGTATCTGGACCAAAATTTTTCTAGAGATGAGGTCTGTTTAAAATTTATAACAAAAATAGTTTCCTCAGACACATGGAAGAAAGCATACAGATCCCCAGCAATGAATCCATTTGAACCCTTTAACAATTGTTAAACCACATGAATTCAAATCCCCATTGTATTTGAGCTGAACCGCATTGCAGTGTTATGCAGGCTTCCAGTGTGCCACAAATAATTATGTTAATTGAAACTGCCAGTTGGATTCAGGGTTAGGTTCCTGAAAACCATCATGTTCCCTCACTTTAGCTGTACTGTAGGATTGGGCATCCATTCTGGGTTTCATCAGGTACAGTCATTTGTTCCTTTTTCAGGTTATTATCATTTGAAAGAGCTTTGGAATTATTAACCTAAAGGCCACGTGAATGGGTGATGGAGCTGGTTGCTCTGAGTTGGGTACAGCAGACTGGGTTGTTACTGTAGGTTTGGAAGTGCTGGGAGGCATGATGTAGCAGTAGATTCATTAGAAAGCACTGGCTCTTTAACAGTGCCTGTGCTACTGCTTTCTGTATGAGAAAGACTGACACAGCTGACTCAGAAATATGGTCAGTAGCAGTCATTCAGTATTTTTAATTGCAGAATGTTCATTAGTCCTAGGAACATTTTATTTGCAGAATTTTGTGGTTAATAAGTTTTATTGATTTGACTTATTAAGACGATACAAACATTAAAACAGTCGGATACATTGCAAAGATCTTGCAGACTGTTACATATGTCTGTAGAAGCAGAGAATGGAACATGCTGGCCAAATAGCAATGAACTGAATACACTAGCCAGGTAAGCAGTAGGATAATACTCTGTGTCTGGATGTACAACACATATTCAGCTGGAGATTAACTTTGAAAGTATTAGCAGTTGGTGCCTTGCATTATAGCTAACTCATCCAAACGTATCTTATCTGGCCCCATCCTGCTAGCTTCTGCAGTATTTGACAAAGCATCAGAAATTATGAGAGGTCCAGGGCCGCTGTCTTCTACTTTATGCCTACAAAATACAAGAGATCACACACACAACGCAAACAGGTCTTCATTGTCAGAGAAGATACTAACCTTTGCTGCTATTATACCATGTCATCTGTAGAGCAGGGTCCCCTATAACTCAGTAACAATCTCTCCAGCACTTGCCCCTAAATGTACCATGAGAGGAGACCATTATAGTAGCATGGTTGTGCCTATTTAGCCGATTCCCTCCCTAGGTTTCAAAAACAGAAGGAAGGGAGTCCAGAAGGCAGTATATCTAAAGAGGGTATTGGTCACAGTATGTGATATTCTGGCCCAGTTGGCAACTTGAGCCATGGAGGTAAGTACCTCCCCCAGGGAGGGGATTATCTGGGACTGCCATTTACACAGTAGGAGTCTTTTAACCTGCATACTGAGTGTCAGAAGTAGTTTCAACTAGGAGAGATGAAGGTGAGGGGCCGGGGTCTGGAGTCCTAATAACAGTAACTCAGGGGACTGAAGCACAGGCTTCGTAAGTATTTTGGACCCCATCTCACAGGTAGCCTGCCATAGGGGCTGGATCAGCCTGCAGGACCAAAGTATATGGAACAGGTCACCTGGGAGTTCCTGACACCTCCAACACAGGTCAGACTGAGCCAGCTTTGCCTTGGCGAGGACTACAGGAGTCCTGTACCAGGAGTGAATGATCTTGTTCTGTATTAATTGACTACTGGTGTCAGGATATGTCCCGTGAGCTAGTTTTAGGCAAGACTTCCACTCCAGGTTCGTAATAGGGGCATGCAGTGCTTTCTCCCATTTATGCTTGGATTCCTCTGCTTGGGACGGGATGGTGCTCTGAATGGCCGCATATATCCGGCTTGACTGACCTCTTTCTAGGGCCAGCCATGACTCTACCTGGGGGATTTGTTGCTCTTGGTGCTGCTTATGCCTGTACGTAAGGATGGCACTTCTTTTTTTGGAGGAATCGCCAGAAGTCTTTGGGAGAGATCCCATAAGAGCTCTGCAGTCCCTCAAAGGAATTAAGGGTATCTGTACCAGGAATGAGCATATCTCAAAGCAATGAGATACCACCACGTTCCCATGAGGGACATGCAATTGTTTGTTTATTGATGGTTATCTCATTATTGCTCCATAGTGGGGTAAGTCTTAGGGGAGATGAGGAGGTGCCCAACTTCTTATGCACCTTGGCCCAATATTGCAGAGAGGGACCTATAGTAGGATGAGAGTGAGTGCTCTTAGGAGGATGGCTAAATAACAATAGTACCAAGTGAGTATGCTGACATACCTCTCTCTCCATATCCAGCCACTGGGGAATGTTGTGTTCAGGGAAAAGGAATCATTTTAACGTCTGAGCCAGCTGAAAAGCCCATTTATACCCCTCTAACCAAGGAAGTCCCCAGCCCCCTTCCAACCAATGAGCTCTGAGCTTATTTCTACAGTACCTAGGTTTCTTACCCTCCCACAAAAAGGATCCCAGCAGGGAGTCTAACTTAGTAAACCAAACATGAGCTATTTTCAAAGGAATGTGGGAGGGAAGCTACATAATTTTTGGTGCTGTGACCTTTTTAATTGCGGATATTTTACCTACAAGTGACAGTCGAAGAGATTTCCATCTGTCCAGGTCTGTACAAATGGAGGCAAAAAGTGGTTTCATATTCAGGTCCCAGATTTTATGCAGATTAGGAGAGATAGGAATGCCCAAGTAGGTAATCCCCTCTGGGGCCCATCGGAGCACATGCTGAGTAACCATTTGAGAGGTACACTTAGAGTTTAAAGGTAGGACCTCTGTCTTGTCCTAGTTAATTTTGAGCCCTGAAAATGTAGAGAAATCTGATAAGGTGGACAGTAAGGGAGGGAGGGAGGTGACAATATTGGCTATAGGGAGCAACAGGTCATCTGCTTACATAACAGTAGGGTATGCCCTTGTTTCCACCTGGACCCCGGAAATTAGAGGATTTTGCCTAATAGCAGCTGCCAGGGGTTCTACTGCCAATACAAAAAGTAGTGGGGAAAGTGGGCAGCCCTGACGGATACCCTTACCCAGTATGAATGGGGGAGACAGCATCGTATTGGTGAGTATCCGTGCAGCTGGGGATGAATATATTGCCCCAATCCTGGCCCGAAACCCCACCCCCAAGCCCATAGTGCAAAGTACTTGTTGGACACAGTCCCACTCCAGGGAATCAAAGGCCTTCTCAAAATCTATTGCAATGGCAGCAGCGGGAGAAGATAATGTTTGGGCCTTATGGATTAAATTTACCAATGATCTAATATGGTCCATGCTAAAGCAGCCCTTAACAAAGCATACTTGGGATGGGTGGATCAAACTGGGAAGAAGATGATTAAGTCTATTAGCTAGTATCTTAGCTAGCACCTTGCAATCAGCATTCAGTAATGAAATAGGGCAGTAGCTGGACGCTTTAAGAGGGTCTTTACCTTTTTTTGGTAGGATAGTAATAGTCGCCTCCCTAAGGGATGAAGGGAGAGACCCTGTTTGCAATGACTCAATAAATACTTGTTGCAATACTGGACAGATTATGGGATGCAACAGCTGCCATACTGTAATAGGGAAACTGTCCCCTCCTGGGGCCTTTCCCTTTTTAAGGGAGAGGATGGTGTCTGCCACCTCCTGGGTTGAGATCGGGGCATTTAGGGCATTAGTTTGGGCTTCCGAGATTTTGGGGAGATGTAGGGACTCCAGAAATGGGCGGACCCCCTGGGGGTCTGGGGCTCTGGAGGATTTATATAATGAGGAGTAAAAATCCATCATTATTTGATTAATACCTTGTGCCGAGGTCTGAGTCCTGCCCCCTGCATCCTCTAAAGCCGCTATATGCCTTTTGGCTTGCTGCTTTTTGAGACAGTATGCCAGCAGCTTACCCCCTTTTCTCCCCCTTCCCAATATTTATGCTTGAATCTAATGATCAAAATCTCTGCCTTTCTAGAGACCAGCTCGTTGACTTGCATCTTCAGAGAGGTGACCTTGTGACCTGCCTCTGACCTAAAGGAAGGGACATGAAGGGCCTTAAAAGCAAGCTCCGCTTCTTGGAGTTGTCGTTCAAGCCCTCTCAAATGTTGTTCCCTCCTCTTCCGGCATCGGCTCATATACCCTATTATTGCCCCTCTTAGCGTAGCTTTGAATGCCTCCCATGTGGTACCCGCAGAGGTATCTGCTATGAGGTTATGCCGAAAAAATTCTGTTGCTTCCATTTGAAGCCAAGGGGGAAAGTCTGGGTCACGAAGTAGCAATGGGTCCAGCCTCCATGCTGGAGACTTAGGGAGAGGGGGGGCCCCATGTGAAGGCAAGATGCACAGGGGCATGATTGAGCAATAAGGCATGACAAGGTGTGTGTTATCATGTAATAACATCACTCCTGGGGTGAGTTGAAGCACGAGGCGAAGCCGAGTTGAATCCCTTCCGGTATAGGAGTGAGGCATCTTCTCTGCCATATGGCAGTGCAAGTCGGGGGTCAAGGTTGGGGTGAAAAGGGGCTCAAAAGTTCCCTTACATGGGTAACATGGAGAAAGGGTAGCAGATGGGTCAGCCAAGGAGATTGTCCACTGACGATCAATTTAGACACCCCAAACTCGCCCCATACCTACAACTCCCCAGGGATTAAAAGAACAGGAATAGAAAGAAAATAGAAGGATGACTACTTATTTGACCACTCCAGTGGATTTTCTCTGATCGATTGCCCTGGAGATGTAGAGCGCTCAGGATGGTCCACACTGAAGATGAGATCTCCGCTGGTAGCAGAGGCCTCCCTCATAGCCTTTGGTGGATGCTGCCCTCCGCTATCTGTAGCTCCGTTCTGCGGCTGGTGAGGAGTTGCTGATGGGGACAGGTAGCTGGGCTGCAACATAGGAGTAGGCCTGCCTTTCACAGTCAAATCCACAATGCCTGGGTGTTGATCCAGAGAGTTGGGGTGTAAAGCTTTATATCTATTAGTGGTGTGGTAGGCCTGTAATGGATCTGGAGCAACAGTGTCCATGCTTGTGGCCTCCTCTGTGTCGTCTTGCCCTCTCTCTGAAGGATGCTCCCGGTGGTCGTGTTTTTTTGAGGATTGCCTCTTTCAGTGTGCTTTTGGGGGGAGTTCCCAGTGTTGCTCCCTAAGGTCTTGCCAAACTGCAGACCTGCTCACTGATGGAGAGAAATGGCAATCCAACCCGTCGATAGCAGTTTTTGCTGAAGGGGCTCCTGGGGTAATGGTGGTGAATTCTTGTGGCCAGTTGAGCCATAAAAAATCCATGAGTGCATCAGGAGATTCAGAACTGTTCGGGATCCCATTATGCATAACCTGCATTGTGGCTGGGTAATGCAAGGAGAAGGATAGTCCAATACTGTGCATTTTATGCCTTGCCTCAGAGTATGCTCGGCGTTTGTCCGACAGATCCTTAGAGAAGTCCTGAAATATGTGGATCCTATTTGATCTCCACACTACATGCTGTAACTCACAAGCTCTAGTTAGGACCTTCTCTTTGTCCCTAAAATCAATAAATCGGGCTATGATAGGTCATGGTCTGTCCTGGGCCTGAGACATGGGGGCTAACGTACGGTGTGTGCGTACCACCTGGAGCGGTATCAATGGGTCCAACTGCAGCATTTCAGTGATGGCTAATTGTAGAAATCCCTCAGTATCTTTGCCTTCACAGCTCAGGGAAGCCTGAATAAGATTATTATGGTGACCTCGATTCTCGAGGTCATCCATCTTACTGCGAGCATCTCTATGGTCTGTTGTTGATCTCTTAATTCTTCCCTAAGTCCTGAACATGCCCTCCGTCGTCAAGACCCGCTGTTCAGTATGCAGCATCCTGGCTTCTAAATTTTTAACCACTTGGGTGTTTCGGATTAGTTGCCACAGTGACGGTGTTCGGGCTATAAGCGCGAACATCGCTTCAACTGACGGTTGCTCCCAGGTTTGAGGCAAGCGGCCTTCAGCCATATTTTCAGGTCTACTTTATCCAGGAGGCTCTTCAATAAAATAGCAATTTCCACACAGCAAATGAAGGCTTTTTGTATCAATGAAGCTAAATTAGTGTAGCTTGAGTATTACCCCACAAGTTACAGTAGAGTGAGGATATAATACCAGCTGGTAGAAAAAGGATGTTAAAGGATATTTCTCTCTGGGTTGTGGAGCTGATCTTTAAGCTACCATTCTATTTAGCATCCCTAGTGGCCACCATTATTTATAGAATTAAATTACTTGCCTGCCGAGTTCTTGTTCATAGTTTCAGCTTGTTTATTCAGTATGGCTTTCTGTGCTGTGTGGTTGCACTGGAACTGATCATACTACAAGTTACGAGAATGAGGGGAGTGGACCTCGGAGGAAAAAATTAAGTTACAGGGGGTGAAATGTAAAAGAGAGGTGACCAGGAACAGAACCCGGGTCTGCCACACCATGCTGGCTGAGCTGGTGGTGGCTTAGCCCTCCACACCACAGGAGCAGTTTGGCCAGGTTCTGCATCTTCTGTGTACTTGTGGTGCCCAACTAGGGGTAGAGTAGCAGTTCATCTCATCTGAGTGGTATGTCGAGCTACGGAACTCAGGATCCTGCATGTTGGGATTCTGACTGTTTGCATTTTGTTATACTCCCATTGCAGCCTCCAGAGACCAGACTTGTTTGCCAGCTTACTCTTGGGTTGGGCTCAAGCATTCTTTTCATAGGCCCAGCGACCAACTGGATTCTGACACTGCCTTCTTGACAGCATCTTTATCAGAGTTTGTTTTCTTTGATGCAGCCACATCAGCTGTTCTCTGGTGTGCAGTTGTCTCTGCTGGCAGCTCTCAACAGTGCACAAATCTCTGCCTGGTGATCCTCTTGTCCTCCTCTGCCAGCAAATTCATCAGGTGCACTTTGCATTCTGACATTGCCTACCTTAGCATGCAATCAGCTTGTTGAGCTTGGTCATTCACCCTCCACTTTGTCAGCAGGTCCACTGTCATCCAAGCCATCATCAGATGAAGACATAACTGCATCTGCTATGTCCTCCTGGTTTTCTCCATCAGCATAAACATTGATAAGATTATTTCCACATTTTACTCCATCTGGGTGTCAGGGACAAGGTTTACAGTAGCAGAATCCAAACCTCTACCTCCATTGTTGCCTGGATCCAGCACTTTGCTTGTCAGCAAAATGGACAAATGTTTCCCCTATTTGTGAGTAGAGACATTTCCCTGATATATTGGACAAATTTCTGCAGTATCTGCTATTATGTCAGCTGCTTGCAGTACAATTCCCGGTAGCCAGTCCTTCTCATTGTCAGTCTGTTCTCATCCTGTTGTGAGAACTGTAGCCTCCAGAACCAAGCTGAGTTACAGACTTGCTCTTGTGGTGGGTCCAAGTGTCATTTTTGTAGGCCCAATAGTCAACTGGGTTCTGATACTGTCTTCTTGACAGTATTAATGTCTGAGTTTATTTTCTTCGATACAACTGCATTAGCTGTCTTCTGGTGTGTGTAGCCATCTCTGCTGGCTTTGCTGAACAGCACACGAGCCTCTGCCTGGCCATCATCTTGTCCTCCCTTGTCAGCAACTTCAGCAGGTGAATTTTGTATTCTGACGTTGCCTCCCTTAGGATGCAGTCAGTTTGTTCAGTCTGATCATTCTCCTCCATTTTGTCAGCAGATCTACTGTCATCTGAGCTATCATCAGATGAGGACATAACTGCATCAGCTATGTTCTCCTGGTATCCTCCATCAACATAAACATCTGGTATAATTATTTCCATATTTTCCTCCATCTGGGTGTCAGGGACAGAGTTTGCATTAGCAGGATCTAAATTGCTTCCTCCTCTTTTGTTGACAGGGTTCACTATCTTGTCTGTCAGCAACATGGACAGAGGTCCCCCTATTGGAGACTTGGGGAATTTACCTAGTGTCCTGGCCAAATTCCCCCATTCATTAAAAATATCACAAGCTGCTTAACCTGATTCAGTATGTCACTTTGCATTTATATCTTCCCCTCCCTGGGACAAGACTGAAAATAAGCAGAATTGTCTAGCCCTCATTTCCCAGTCAACAGTAAATAAATGGCTAACTAAATAGTTAAGTTCACTTCAGCTCGGTTCACACCCTATTGAATTATGTGAATTCTCATAATGACACATGGTAGTTCAGAGGACCAATTTTAAGAATGGTTACAAAATCCTTGTCCAGATTATTGCAGAACTTATTTTACTAAATTGATGTAGTGTAGAACCATTCTCTGGCCTACCTCGTAAGGTGTGCAAGAAAATTGTTCTCAAAAACAGTTCTACAAGTGTCACAGTTTGGATGCTAACTAAGTAATACACTTATAAATCGGGCTAACATTGTCAACCTGGCTTAAAAGCAGTAGTCTTGAAAGAGCCTTTTACAATCTTCAATGCTGGTTCCACTCAAACCATCTTTCTCAGTGCCAAAAATGCTGTCTATATGACCTTTGGTACTGAGCAAAGGATTGTTGAACTCTTTAACACTGCCGTTTTCCTCTTGATTGAGCCCTTCTTGATGAAGTCCCCCACTCTAAGTACCCTGCTATGTAGATAGAAACCTCAGTTTCTCCTTTCACATCAATGTAGTGAGCAAAAGCACCATTTCAAGCTTGGTGCAGTTTACCACAAGTCCTGGCTCCTACTTCTAATCAAACCAATCCCAGTATTCCACATGATCCTCACATTGATCCTATATGTGGTCTACAGTACCTATCCATGCCAAGCTGAATCCCCTGTTTGACTCCTGCTATTTTGCCGTTAACTGTCCCTTCACACTCAGTACTGCTCCCCGTACCTGTACCCCTCTCTTACCTCAGTCAAGTGACCTGTCTCCCTCCTAGTATTGTTCCTTCTTCCTGATCAAATAATAGTTCTTCTTCCTTCCTTGCTGCCTCTTCACACTCCTTTCTACCTCTTATCCTTCACCTGCTTCCTCAAGTTTTTCTGATGCCACTGCAGATCCTTAGCTTGGCAGTCTGCCTTCTCCTTTTGTCTTCTCTGTACCTGGAACATTCCTCCTGATCCAGTCATCTTTCTCTTCCCTCTCCCTCTCTCCCTCTCTTTCTCTCTTAGTCCTCCTCTGAGATCACTTCCTCCCCTCTTTCACCTGCAACAAAACCCCACTAGGGATGTTGCAAAGTTTTATTTTGCAGGTGAAGTTAAGGCGAAGTTGCCAAATTTGCCTCTGTGAATCATTTTGTGATGTTTTTCTGTTCAATAGGAAATACTCCATTGGTAGCATTGCCTTGCAACTTCACCAGTAACTTCTTGTTAGGGTATACCAAGGAAAAGTTGGGTAAAAATGAAGCTGTTCCTGAGCCACAGATTTTGTTATCTCTTAGGCTGATCCTCTTGTTGCCACCTCCCCCAGTACCCACCTGCATGGATGTCACAGATGTGGCAGAGAATAATTTGCCAGCACAAATGCCACTGCCACACTTCCACCAACCACTCCTTTTGTTTTTGTAGGTCTAACTCAATCAATTTTTGTCAAATGTCTCTGAAACTTGATATGATTTTAGTCCAAGAGGAGATGCATATTTGGGGCATTTTTGATCATTATCAACTTAAATTGTGAATTTGGCACCATGGCCAAGTTTGGGAGGTGATTTCGGGGTGATATGCATATGCCATGAATTTTTCCAGGGGTATTATGTGTTTCTTTTGTAGTACTCATTGCGATCCTTGTTTGGATATATAGAGTGTCCTTTACCACCAAAGACTGGTGGAGTTATAGTTTGTTAAAGTTGCAGTGTTATCCTATGGGACATTAGGATTAGGGTTAGTGTTAGTGTGGTCACTTGCAACCTGTGCAATAAATGTGTCTCCTGGGCAAGCAGAGAATCCACATGTGTACGACGAGCTAGAGGACACATCTTATGGTGAATCACTGGGCTGAGTGGGAAGAAAAGCAGAGGGAAGTGGAAATTGGGGGTGGTGGAGGTGGTGATCATGGATACTGTGCCAGTAGCAGTTCATGGAGGGCATAAGGGAAGTTTCCATGTCACAGTTGGGTGGTGGGCACACCCTGTGGAAGCAGCAGCACCACCCTCTGTTGAAGTTCAAACTCCTCATGAACCAGAATCACCAGCAGCACCCACACTGCCACCAGTTTTTTTTCTTTCTTTTTTTTTTTTACACAAACAATACACAGTAGGGATTTCAAGGACTAAGGGGGCCCACGCAAGCCACAAATACTCAGGTAATTATAACATAGAAACATAGAAACATAGACTTTGATGGCAGATAAGGACCACTTGGCCCACCCAGTCTGCCCATTTCCCTACCTATTGGATAAGCTGCAGATTCTAGTTAACCAACAGCCTACTTCCTGCAACCCCCCACTATAATTGCCTTATGTCTGTCCCATGCATGTTTGAATTCCCCCAGTGTTTTAGACCCCTCAACCTCTCCAGGAAGGCGGTTCCATGCATCCACCACTCTCTCCGGAAAAATAATTTCCTCACATTACCCCTGAGCTGTACCCCCTCTAACTTTAAATTGTGCCCCCTTGTTCTTACACATCTCTTTTTCTGAAAGATGCTACCCTCCTGGACTTTGTTGATTCCCTGAGGTACTTAAAAGTTTATATCATGTGCCCCATCCTCCTTTCATCAAGGGTATACATATTAAGCTCTTCAGTCTCTCTTCATATGGTTTCTGATGTAGACCCTGTACCATTTTAGTTGCCCTCCTCTGGACTGTTTCCATCCTGTCTATGTCCTTGCGTAGATGAGGGTCTCCAAAACTGCCACGCGGTACTCCAGATGGGGTCTCACCAACTGTCTGTATAGAGGGATAACCACTTCCTTTTTCTACTTGTGATACCCTCCCTATGCATCCCAGTATCCCCGCTCTTACTGACTTCTCACATTGCTTACCCACCTTTAGGTCATCTGGTATACCACCCAGATCCCTTCCATTATTGTTGTGCTTAGTACCTCCCTGCTATTGTGTACTCTTCTTTTGGATTTTTATTTCCCAGGTGCATTACTTTGCACTTCTTTGCATTGAATCTAAGTTGCCATATGTCTGACCATTCCTCCAACCTTGCAGTCCCTTCTCATCCTTTCTACCCCCTTGTGTATCAACTCTGTTACAGATCTTTATGTCATCTGCAAAGAGGCATACCTTTCCTTCCAGACCCTCTGCAATGTCACCTATAAAGACGTTAAAGAGGACTGGACCCAGTACTGAGACCTGAGGTACTCCACTAGTAACCCCCCTTTCTTCAGAATGTGTTCCATTCACTGTTACCTTTTGTGTCCTGTTGTACAGCCAGTTTGCTACACAGGCTACCACCCTGGGACCCACTCCCAGGCTGGCTAACTTGATTATTAATCTTTTGTGTGGGGCTGTGTCAAATGCCTTGTTAAAGTCTAGGTAGACCATATCCATAGCCCCTCCCTGGTCTATATTTTTGGTCACCCAGTCAAAGAAATTGATTAGATTCATCTGACATGACCTTCCTGCTGTGAATCCATGCTGCTTTGGGTCCTGTGCCCCGCTGGCCTCTAGGTACTCAACAATTCTTTCTTTCAGAAGTGATTCCATCATTTTCCCCACCACTGAGGTCAAACTAACATGTCTGTAGTTTCCTGCTTCTGCCTTGCTCCCACTTTTGTGAAGGAGAATCACATCTGCCCTCCTCCAGTCCTCAGGTACCACCCCATCTTCCCATGATTTGTTAAAAAGTGTGGTTAGTGGTGTCACTAGGTCCTCCCTTAGCTCTTTTAGGATTCTAGGGTGAATCCCATCAGGCCCCATTGCTTTGTCCACCTTGAGTTTTAGGAGTTCTTTCAGTACTCTTTTCTTCTGTAAATGGACTGGCGTAACCCCACTATCCAGGAGTGCTTCTACTGTTTGGTTTAGGTAACTCCTCCTCTTCTTCTTTAGTGAATACTGAGCAAAAGTATTCATTCAGTATCTCAGCATTTTCACTGTCTCCCTCTGCCCACCTCCCCTCTCCTTTATTAATCTTCACTATCCCTCCCTTAAACTTTCTATGCTCCCTAATGTACCTATAAAAGGTTTTATCCCCCTTCTTAACTAAGTTGGCTATCTTTTCCTCGGCTTAGGCCTTTGCTTTTCTGACTGCCTTCTCCACTTCTTTCTGCTTTAATTGATACAGTTCCCTGTTGTGCTCCATCTGTGATTCCTCATACTTTTTGAATGCAGCCTTTTTCTCCTTAACCTTCCCTGACACCTCTTTTGAGAAACATAGTGTTTTTTTATTCCGCTTTGTTTTCTTTATTTGTTTTACACAAAGGCTTGTTGCCTCCATGATGGCAGTTTTGATTTTTCTCCATTGTTCTTCCACCCTCCTTTCTGGCCATTTGCTAATGCATTCCTCAGGTATTCACCCATTATGCCAAAGTCAGCCCTTCTAAAGTCCAGTATCCTTGTCTTTGTATGGCTTGTCTCCATGGTTGTGTTTATTGTAGCTACACTGTGCAGTGGTCGCTTGTTCCCAGATGTCTACTGACTCTAAATTTGTGATCCTCTCTCCATTTGAGAGTACCAGGTCTAATATTGCTCCCTACCGAGTGGGTTCCACCACTAGCTGTCTAAGGCATGCCCCCTGTAGGGCATCGAGAATGACCCTGCTCTTGGATGTGGCTGCAGTCCATGTCACCCAGTTAACATCTGGCATATTCAGGTCCTCCATCAACAGTATCTCCCCTTTTTCAGCCATCTTGAGAATGACCTCTATCATTTTCTTGTCCATTTCCTCCCCTAGAGACGGGGGTCTGTATACAACCCCCTGTGTGGATTGTGATGCCATTCCCTGTCTCCAAGGTGACCCAGAGTTCCTCTTGTCCTCCCCTTTACTTTTTAGTTCTGTAACTTTGATCCCTTCCCTCATGTAGAGAGCTACTCCACCTCCTCTTTTACCCTCCCTGTCCCTTCTGTAGATTGTGTATCCTGGTATGTTGACATCCCAGTCATGGTTCTCCATGTACCATGTTTCTGTGACTGCCACAATATCCAAGTGTTCCTCTTCCATCAGGGCTACTAGCTCTGGAAGCTTGTTTCCAGACTATGGGCATTGGTACTCATTGCTCTCCATTTAATGTTGGCTTTATCCTTTTTTACCCCATCCCTGCTCTTATTGTCCTTGCCCATTTTTCCATTTACCCCTGCCCTGCCCTCTGTCAAGCTCTGTACCTCAGTGTTTACCCTACTACCTGCCATGTTTTGTGAGGGGAGGCTTGAACTTTCCTGTTTCCTATCAGCACCTCCCCCCTTGGCTAGTTTAAAAGCTTGCCAAGGAAGCCTTTAAATCTGTCACCTAGGAGCATGTTTCCCTTTCTGGACAGATGCAGACCATCATGCCAGTATAGACCTTCATCTCCAGGTGGACCCCAGTCCCTAATGAAGCCAAAGCCCTGTGCTCTGCACCAGTTTTGCAACCATTCATTAAACTGCATGGTGGCACCTAGCCTCACCCCTGCCATGGACTGGCAGCACCTCTGAGAAGGTTACCTGCCTACCTGTCTGAGGCCCTCCCAACTCCACAAATTCATCCTGCACTGCACTGATCTCATGCCTAGCTAGGTCATTTGTCCCGAGGTGGACAATGATATCTAGTTTCCTCTCTTGTGATGCTGCTTCTGCAATCCTGAGGATTTGCTTCCTGTCCCTCAAAGCCATGGCACCAGGCAGGCACCTTACTTCCCTCTCCTCTCCCTTCCCCAGGTCTACACCCCTAACAATGTTACTGCGTACATAAAAAACTATTAATTTTAATCAATAATGAAATCAATATAGCCAAACTACAGTGCCAAAAATAGTTCAGCAAAACACAATTAACTGTTCTACAAAACTAAAATTACAAACCAAAGAAAACAGGAAGAAAAATTCACACAAAACACTGACTACAACAGTACTAGCACTGCAAAGACAGAAAAGGTTGCCTAACCTGCCTTTTTCTTTCTTGAAGTTAGTTCTGCTAAGCTCCCCTCCCCCCAACAGTATTGCCTCACTACACAATACACAATACTGAAAATGAAACTACAACTTTAAACTACCTAATTCATAAATAACACCACAAATAATTGGTGATCTAGAGGCACAAGGCACAACTGACAATTAATGGAGTGATTTGTTGGAAAAAATGGCCTGTTTTTAATGCTTTCTTTTTTTTTATCATTGAAAGATTTTTATTTTGTTTTGGTCCATACATAAGTATAGTGTCACATACATAACATACTTATAAGTAGGTAACATATTCCATATGCAGCTATATTCAACCAGCAACTATTACATTGCCATAATAGTGTGTAAGTATATTCACAAAACAAATGCTTTAATATATTCTCATATGAGCCCACCTAGGATGCAACTTAACAAAGGAGAGGCTACCCAATGTATTAGTGTGGAGTTCCACTAAATTCAGGTGTTAGAGACAGATAGGAACTGGAATAATGGTACATAGACATGAAATATCATGTAGTCAAAGAGGAGGGGTTACAGCCTAGGTTAGGAGTTTTACAAAGAGATGATTGGAGATAGGCTTCACATCTGGCAGTATATTGGTCCATACGACCTAGGTGAGTACAAGATAGGTGTTCTAGTGTGGCTAATCTAGCTAGCGCCTCATGCCACTGGGGGCAAGTCGGAGGAGTAGGTCTATGCCAATACATGAGTACAAGTTGTTTAGCCTCCATAAGTGCAAGTACAACCCATTGCTTCTGAGGTCGAGATAAAGCAGCTAGGGAGGTAGTATCTCCAAAAAAGAGTTTGGGATCAGAAAGGCTAACCTGGAGGCCTAGTATTGTAAAGCAGTCCTGAGTTATAAATGCCCAGAAGTGTGAAAGCAAAGGGCACGTCCACAGAATATGAAGTAGATGTGCCCCAGGATGCTGACAGCACCAACAGTTAGAATTTTGTGAAAGGCCATAGGAATATAGAGATGAAGGTGTACGATACCAAAGCAGCAGTATCTTGAGTTGCAAAAAATGTCTCTTGGTGTCCATATAAGTGTAATGACATTCTCGGAAGTAATACTTCCAAAAGTCCTCAGATATATGGGTATTCAGGATAACCATCCATTTCAGAGGGCATGCAACTGAGGGGTCTACCTGGGTATCTCTCCATGTCTTATAAAATCTTCCAATAAGGCCCCCATATGAGAGGGATTTGTGCCTGTGAACTAGCCAATTCTATTTGGAATCTGAACACATATGGGCCCTATTAGCTAGTACAGCACTGCGTAATTGAGGAAATTTCCAAAGGTCGTTGCTCGGGAGATGAAATTTATGTTGGACTTGTTCAAAGGACATCAATACCGAGGAGCCAGGAATGCAAAGGTCCTGTATATAGCGGATGCCCTGGGCTTCCCATGTGGGTCAATGTATGGGAGTGTCACCAATTGCCAAGGCCTGGTTATGCCACAAAGGGGTATAGAGCCATGGAGGAGCTTGGGCATCCTGAGGTGTATGAGCTAAAGTCATAAGCGAGTGCCAAGCCCATTTGGTTTCAGCTATTAAGGGGGGGGATATGTGCCAGTTCCGACTCCGGGGGTGTAATAACAAGTGCAGATTTGTATCCGCCACTAAATCAGATTCCAGCTGAACCCAAAGTGGGAGGGGTATTGGACTGGAAACAAACTACCTAGTAGCCATAGCGGTGGTGCATGACAGATAATATCCTTGAAACCAAGGAGAACCTAGCCCCCCTTTGGACCAAAGTGATCTCAGTTTACTCTTGTTCCATCTGGGAGATTTCCCTTCCCACAAGTACCGAGACACTTGAGTTGCAAGTGAAGCAAAGAGTTTAGGTGAGAGTTGTATTGGGAGATTTTTAAAGATGTACATGATTCGCAGCAGTAAGAGCATACGAACCGCTGCCACCTTTCCAGGCAGTGGTAACTGAAGCCTTTTCCATCTCTCTATCTCTGCAGTCATTTGAGATAGAAACAGTGAGACATTGGCTGGCTCTAGGTCAGACCATTTGAAAGGAATGGTTATGCCAAGGTAAGAAAATCCCTGCATTGCCCGTAGAAGCTCAGTTCCCTGTAAGCAACTTTTAGTACAGGCTGAGTTCAGTGGGGCCAAGAGTGTTTTTCTCTGGTTAGCACAAAGTCCTGATAAAGTTGAAAATGTCTGTAGTAAGGGTAAAATATGCCGTATTGCCTGCTCTGGATGAGAAAGAGTTAGCAACAAATCATAGGCATAAGCCGCCACCAGGTAGGATTTCCCAGCAACCTCGATGCCAGTAATATCTTGTGACACAATAAGAGATCGAATAAGGGGATCTAAAGCTACCAAAAAAAGAAGAGGAGATAAGGGGCATCCCTGTCAGGTGCCCCTGTGCAGTGGGAAGGGCATGGAAATGGTCGTGTTGATCAAAATCCTAGCCATCGGGGATCCGTAAAGTGTTGACACCCACTGACAAAACACCGGACCAAAGCCATATCTTTTTAAGACTTGGTGTAAGTATTGCCACTCAACGGAGTCAAAGGCTTTAGTAAAGTCTATTGCCAGTGCAGCCATTGGGACTGAGGAATGGGAGGCTATCCATTTTAAATTAAGAAGGAGCCTAGTGTTGTCCGCCCCCGATTTGCCCTTCATGAAGTCAACCTGGGCAGAATGAATGATAGTCGGGAGCACATCCAGCATCCTGGTGGCTAGGATCTTGGACAAGATCTTTGTGTCTACCGAGAGTAATCAGATCGGCCAGAAATTTGCACAATCCAGAGGGGTAATGAGGGCCTCTTTCATAGACGGGGGAATGTACCAATTGTGTGAGCCTCCTGAAGTGCAAAGAGTAGCGGCTGAGATATATCTTGTACCAATGTTTGATATAGCTCAACCATCATGCTGTCCAGTCCGGGAGACTTTCCTTTGGCCATTTGGGACAAAGCTTGACGTAACTCTATTGGAGCTAGGGGGGCATCTAATGTGGACACCTGTAACGGGGTAAGCCCCGGTACATCAAATGGCTGGCAAAATTTATCCAATTCCTGTTCCAAGGATGACAGGGAAAGGTCAGACTGTGACTTATATAAGGTCTGATAAAACGCCTTCATGGTGTCATTGATGTCTTGAGGGGTATGCACAATCTTGCTGGATGTGTTATGGAGAGCATGAATGCGGGTGGTGGCTTGTTGTTTCCGAAGTTGAAATGCTAATAATCTGCCACTCTTTTTGCCCCCATCCCAGTATGCATGCTTTGATTGTAATAGAAGCCACTCTGCCTTTTGATTCAGCATGGCATTAATTTGGTACTTAAGGCCCACAATGTGCCGAATAAGGGAGTTGTCCCTCTGAGAGTCATGAGAAGCTTTGAAATGGGACCCTAGTCCTTCCAATTGTGCTTGCCACTGAGCTAACTTAGCTTTGCGTGCCTGCGATTATGCAGCCTCTAAGGACTGCTTTAAACGCTTCCCAGACCATACCCGCGGGGACGCCACAGTTTGTATTGATGGCAAAATACTCCTTGGTGGTTTGGGAAATTGTTTTGTGAAACTCTGGGTCCTTTAATAACAAAGGGTTGCATCTCCACCGAGTACTTGTTTTGGATTGTCCCCCTAGTGTATAAGAGGTAATCACTGGGGCATGGTCGGCGATAAGAATGTTCCCAATTGTGGTTTTAAGAACATTTTGGGCAGCTGCTGAGTTAGCAAGGAAGAGGTCTATGTGACTATATGTAGAATGTACCTGGGAATAGAAGGTATAATCCCGTCCAGAGGGATTATCTCTATGCTAGAGGTCCGTTAAGCCCCATTCCTCTCGTAGTTCATGAAGGGCCAAGCTGGCCTTAGACCTAGCCTGGGGAGTAGGCTTCAACTTGTCCAGAAATACATCTAATACCGTATTGTAGTCTCCACCCACTATTAGAGGAAAGGTGCCGTCGGCACTGGATACCGAGGAAATAGCCTGGCTAGTTGATGGAAAAAATTCTGTATGGTCTGTGTTGGGGGCATACAGGTTGCAGATAATCAATTTCCCCCCAGAGAAGGAAAGTTTAGCAATGACCCATCTACCTTGTGGATTGTGTTTGGATTCCTCCGCGGTCCAACTCGAGG
Source organism: Neoceratodus forsteri (assembly GCA_016271365.2). Classification (NCBI taxonomy): domain Eukaryota; kingdom Metazoa; phylum Chordata; order Ceratodontiformes; family Ceratodontidae; genus Neoceratodus; species Neoceratodus forsteri. Next base: position 1,752,749,677 of record CM057455.1, on the reverse strand, counting down.
CACGCCAGTTAAGAATGGCTATCCCTCTTGTCTTGAAGGTAGCCAAACTGGCACAGACCTTACCCACCCAAGATTTCTTTAGCTATGGAACTGCCTTCTTTAAAAGATGGGTTTCTTGAAGTAAGGCGATATCTGTATGCAGCGAATGAAGGTGTTGGAGTATCTTAGTTCGTTTGATGGGATGGTTCAAACCATTAACATTCCAGGATACCACCACAGTTGGGAAACTGGTGTGGCTAGCCGAAGTTGTAATGGGGCACATGGAAATTGTAACAATAGAAGGCGTGTACTTACTGAAAATGTGAGAATTGCACCTGGGATATAACTCACCACACTGACCATCCTGGGAGTCCCTGTATTAGCCTAGGGTGCCAGATGAGAAGGAGGAAAGGCTCAGTGAATAGAGGAAGATACACACCTCACAGGGGCAGCTGCAGTGGAACAAACATACAAAAGAGGCTATGACCAAATACAAACAATGTATACAGTAACAGTTATCTGAGAAGCAGAAGTTAAGAGATATCACAACTAGCTACAAAAACCAAGCTACTAAACAACTCTAACTGATTGTAATATAACACTGCACAACAGCACTATAGGATCGAGGCTGCCAGTGAAAGAAGCTAGCTTAAAACTTTAGCCTTAGCTTCACAAGCTCTCAGACCCTACTATTTGGGGGGGATTGGAACCAAGTGAATTTGAGTCCTCTGAGGTTCTAGCATGCTTGAGGTCAGGTATCTGACCCACAGGAAAGGAAAGGGAAAAAAGGGGAGAGGGCCCTAGAGGGGGGCAAGGGGATACGGGAAGGGGTTTAGGAGAAGGGGAAGGGAGGGTAACCACCTTGCCTACAAGGTAGAGGTCCCATACCAACACTGCAACCGTGCATCATGGGATATAGGTGTTACCCTGTTGTGCCCCATGTAAGCTAACTTTTATGCAGCTGCTGTTAAAGGTTAAACCAGCAACATGGAGAAGTGTGGGAGCTAAAAAGAGGACATAGCTAGTTATGCAACGTAAGCTGGGGTAACCATGACTTTAGAAAACCGCCACCCAGATATCCATCTGGGTATGGGCGCAGGAGAGAGTATGATTAAATCAACCCCATAGCTTAATTACAACATCTAGCAAACCGTACCCCAAACCAGAAAACAGTTTAAATTCAGCCAGGAACATTTTCAGCTTGTTCAGCTCTCAAAGAGGGAGAGGGCACAGTCTCAGTGATATCCTTAATCACCACAGTAGCATACAAGATCAGCCCCAGCCTGACAGGAGTCAAAATGTCCACTGCTTCCACAAGCAAAGCTTCCAAAATATCAGCCCAATTCATGCCTGTAGTAGTGTCCATATCAGAGGAATCAATAGCGGCAAACTGAGCACTACGAGGAGGGGAGGTTCTGTCTTCTCGAGACATTTTTGCTGGAGGGGCTGTCATAGAAGCATCCTGGGTCAAACGATTCCCACTTCTAGCTCTCTGTTGCTGCCTAATGTAGGGTGTTGACACCCGTTCAGGCAATGTGGGGTTATCTTTAGATGAGGGAGTGGAACCATGACTGGTCACAGCTTAGAACAGTCGGGAGGGCCCCTAGGTCGTGGGGGATCATTTTGTAGTGCTGCACATCCATCCTCATTACTGCGCTCTGGCTGCCTGTGCCTGCCTACATAGTTCCCTTTCAGCATGTTGGGTTCCCAGAGCCTCCTAGGATATGTAGTCGGGAGAGGTAGATCTGGCCAGAATTTAGCGACCCACATTTCTACAGCTGATAGATGATTGGCCAGGAGTTCTCTGCCATCCTTTGTCACAAGCAATCTGGTGACCCCCTTGAATTTGAAGCGGAAGTTGAAATTGTACAGAAATTTCTTAAGTAGTGCGAAGGCCCTTTGTTTGTTTGCTGTCTCATGAGCAAAGTCTCTATAGAAAGAAACAGGGGTCCCCTGCCACCGTACTTCCCCTAAGTCTCTTGCAGCCCTTAAAAGTTTTTCCTTAGTTGTATGGTGAAGAAAGTACATGATGACAGGTCTTGGCAGAGAAGAGTTCTTGTCCCTCCTAGTTGTTATCCTGTGCGCCCTCTCCATGTCCATCTGAACCCCTCCATCTATCACCCAGCATTACAGGCAGGGACTCATTTAAGAACCTCTCCATATTCTGCCCCTCAGCCCCCTCTGGAATACCAATAATATGCAAATTATTGAATCTGGCTCTGTTCTCTTGGTCCTCCAATCTATCCCATAACATTGCCATTTTTTCTTCCTGTAATTGCAAACAGAGTAGTAGTTTAGATTGTTGTTGTTCACATGATTCCAACCGCTGTTCGGAGACATTCATGCGGTCCTGTAAGTTTTGAACCTCAGCAACCGTACCTGATAGTGTAACGATGATATCACCAGCTTTGTTTAATACAGTCTCCAGCATGCGTGTTATGTCCTGCAAGGATTTATTAACTGAAGGCTCCTTTGGAGGTGACTGGGATAGTTAATCTGACTGGCTGTTGTCGCCTTGAGAAACCATGAGAAGGTCAGGCAGATTGGCAAGGGAAGGCAAGTACCAGATAGCTCCAGCTGGTAAATGTAGGGGGTGAGAAGAACAGACCCCATTTACCCGATTGTTCTGCTGACTGTTGTTCCATCACAGTGTTGGTGAGCCCTGCACAGCCTAGTACCCATTACACTACTCGGGATCAGTGCTAGTTATGGCTGCAAAACCACATCTATTTAACTTCTAGCAGGCGCAGGTAGGCAAGGGGGGGGGGTTACCCTTATGAAAGCAGTGACTATGGACTGGATCGACCCATGAGTCTTGATGCCAGAGCTCCAAAGACACCGAACCCAGAGCGAGCTCAGAGATTAGGCTTCCATCTTGTTGGTGGCCAAATCACGCTCCCATTTTAAACGCTTTCTGAAGGTTTTTAGGCACAATGACGCAGAGCACACTTAACACCAACTGTCTCTTCCTCACCCTGCACTGAATTCATGGCAATATAGCTCATTGCAGCACCATGTGACCTCCAGTCCCAAGGATCCTTGCAAACATCACCCTAGAGCCAACATTCACAGGCAAAGTTCACAATTTTGCCATTTGTGGAGTTGTCCTTTAAGGTGAAGTAGAACTTCGCTTAAGGAAGACTTTCGTGGATTTGGTAAAATTCATGAATTTCTCCCCAAAGCAAAGTTTTCTAACTTCACCCACCTCTAAACCCTACCCTCCTCACTTCCCTGGTTCTAACTGGCCATTTTTTACAGCGGTTTTGTCTCCCTGCCTGTGGCCTTGTTGGCTTTACTCTGTGTTTCCCCTATTTGTTGTCTCTATTTGCTCATGCCCATGTAAATATTCTGCCTCCCACATCCTGAGACCCTAACTCATATTACCAATTATATTGTGACATACTTTATTTTATTTTGTATAATTGAGATCTTCGCATATTTTATCTGAGCTGCTTCTGTCATGTTAAATTTTCTCTGCTAGACAGCATTTATTTTTGCAATTTTGTAGTCTGCTGATAGAACCAAGTTCTGGTTCAGTGTGCCTTTCCTAACTTTAAAATGCATAAACACACACACACACACACACACACACACACACACACAAATAAATAAATGGACAAATAAATAGAGTTTATTATAATCCAAAAGGGCTAAATGAAAATTACCATAAAGTTCTGAAGATACAGATAGGGAAACTAATAATATACTGCATAATCTGAATTGTCAAAGGTTCAGACCAGCTCAGAGCATATTGTTTACTTACTGACCACATTCAAAGCTCTGTTTACCCTCAGACCATCTATATAATAGCTCAGATTTTTCACACTGGTTTACTATCCATACGGTGATAGCAAGTGACAAGGTACACTATACAGTATATCTGAATATACTGGGAAATAACACAACTCCAGTTTAAAAATAGATAGGGATTTCCTGTGGTATGTCATGATATAACTGAGTATTCAGTAGCATATCATTGGCTACCACTGTATCTGTACTGAAAAGAAGGAATAATCATTTGAAAATAAGGGAGTGAATGCACAGTAGTTTCCAGGATATTCTAATCCAATTGTATTCTTTGAGTGAGGTTTGCTAACTATACCAAATTTTGCATGGTGGTGTCATGATATAAATTTTATTGCACTGTGCTAGCTATTATGCTACAAGTAGTTGCGTTGTTAGTGTAGTTAAGGTGTGGCAATCATGACTGAAAAATTGTTTACTCATGAATGAGATTTTGTCATCAACATAGACTTCCTATAAGTATAAAAAGTCATGTTTTGTGAATTGTACACAAGCTCCCATGAAATCATGAAAAAAACAAAAGACAGAAATAGAATGGGCTGACACTTTATTTTACCTTATCTGTTTACAATAACTATGTTTCATATAAAAACCTAATCACTAAAGCTAGAAGAACAAAACTACTGGGAGAGGAGTTTCCATACTAGAGGTATAGAACACCTTGAGGCTACCACTCTGAGTAGCTTTGCTTGGAATACTTGTGTTTTTTTGTGAGGGGGATGAGGTTGCAAATCAATATAAAACCAAATATTTTTGGACAACTGTGTGAGAGAGATTTTGCTTCCTTTGAACTGGAATTTTCTTCTTTTCTGTCATGTGGGGTGGTGGGATGCTGAAACATGTTGAACATAAATAAGTGGAGCACTTTTCAGGAATCAAATACCAAGCAGCATAGATGACAAACTTCCTGGTCAAAGCATATAGAAGTGAAGTGGTTCTGGATTCACAAGTATCTTGCAACCCTAGATTCAATATAGTACAACATGGCAATTTGAAAAGATTAATAGATAGCACAAAAATAACAGAAAAAACTGAAGAAGAATTGTTTTTTTTTTATTTAGAGTTTTTGGCAGGGAAATACACACTGAGCTGAAACTCATTTCCAGTTGCAACTTGGGAGCACGGGAAGTTAAGTGACTTGCTGAGGGTCACACAGTATGCGAGTGGACATAAGACAAATTCAACTAGTTGACTAGAGACTTTAATGTTTTGTAAAGCAGATACATTAAGCACATGACTGATACAGGTGATGTTGTCAGAGATCACTGTTTAGCATGGTATGGTCTTTAGGAGAAGCTATGATTTGTTCACATGGTGAGTCTTCCTTTAGAGCCTATCTTTGTAGCCCATAAAGATTCAGAACTGAGAAACAAAATATTTGTATTTGACATATTGAAGTCAAATCAGGATACATTAAAACCTTTCCATTGTGCTGACCAAATAGTTCAGCTCCTAGGAGAGCTGTTTGCAATGCCAGCACTATAGGGTCATACTTTGATCCTAGACTGTCAATGTGTGATGATGCGAGGAGGAGTGAGTGCCATATAAGCAGTAGAGGTTCAAGTCCTTGCTGCATTACCACCACCTGGATGACAACAGGTGATAGTCAGGGCATGGGATTGTGACAGTCCATGCAGGGGACTGCAACAGGTGGGGGAAATGCATATGTTGGGTACCTGATATGCCAGCCCTGAACACACCTGCATCCCTGTGTGACAGGGGAGTAGCAAAGATGGGCCATCTGCTTTATACAGATGATGCAGTTTTACAAACTAAATATAAAGGTATGTCTGCTCTTTTTAGCACAGTACCACAGGATCTCAGTGATATTCAGAACTAGTATCTTAAAGAGCTAGTAGAGTCAAAAACAGCAGACAGGAAAATGTTATCAATTTTAAGACATAGTCAGTTGTAACTTTTTATTTCTGAAGCATTTTTCCTTTTTCATTTGCTTATTAGAAAGTTTTCTATGTGAGATTATCAAACTGGATGTTTGGAATTCCACTCTGTCTAGCAGCAGACATATCTAGTTCTATTCCCTCCACTACATCATCAACACTGTTATCTCAATGACTATGACATCAAAGGTGCTTGACCTAGCAGCTACTGAGTGGCTCTTCCTGAGTAACTGTGAGGTCACAGTCAATGACGTCACAATGCTGATGATGTAGTGGGGGGGTGGAACTTGATATGTCAGCTGCCAGGCAGAGTGTTGTTTCACAGGCCACACCTACTAGCATCAGATAAAACATCTTCAACTAGTCAAACAAAAACAGGTACCAGCACTCCAGATCTAGGAGTTTTAAGTATTTAAGTGTTTAAAACTCCAATGAAGGAGGTCTATACAAATTTAGATGTTTCAAATCTTACATTCATGCAGGGGAATTTCCCCAATTCAAAGTAAGACAGGTACAAGGTCTGTCTCCACCAGACTGCCCTATCAGAGGACGAAGCCCTTACATGGTGAAGCACCAGGGCAGTCTGGTGGAGACGGACCTCGTACCTGTCTTGCTTTGCATTGGAGGAAATTCCTCTGAATAAATTTAAGATTTGAAACACTTAAATTTGTATGGACCTCCTTCATTGGAGCTTAAATACTTAAATATTTAAACTCCTGGCTCTGGAGTGCTGGTACCTGTTTTTGTTTGACTGAATTAGGGGCAGGAGCCCTGTATCAGCACCCTTCTTGACTGTAGAGTGCAGCATGTACCTTAGTTTGTAAAAAACATCTTCAACTACCCAATGGTAAAAGAAAAGGCACCTCAGATATAAAAAGTAATAGCTGACTGCTTTAAAAAACAATATTAATTTTAGCTAGTACACTAGCTCTTTAATGATAATCTTATTCTTAATGCAAAATAAAACAACTAAATACTTGATATTTTCCAATTATAAAGAACAACTAACCAACAGTAATGCCACACTTGACATTGTTACTTAAGACAACAGTCCTATTGAACGTTTGTCTAAATTCAGATACTCAGGCCTGATCCTTGATAGTGCACCATCTTTTTGTGACCCTATAGAATATCCAATTAAACAGGCGCATGTGCATTTGGGTTTATTATTCCAGATTCACCACGATTTTATATTTAAAATTAGAAAACATCAAGGCCAGCGTCTAATTATGCCTTTGACTGACTATGAAATACTGATTTATTTGCCAACTTCAGAGGGTGCACTATCAAGTAGTAATGTCCTCTGCAATAAAGCTTGTAGATTTGTGATTGAGCTGAATACTCAGATTTATCATTATGATTTATTACAGAAATTTGGCTGTCTTACATTTGAACTTTGTTGTAAATATAGATACATAGATACATAGACAGTGTTGGCAGATAAGGGCCTATGGCCCACCCAGTCTGCCCATTTGAGCTTGTAAGTTGAGTTTGTTTTCCTAGAAGTCTGTTGCCCCTTACCCCTGACCTCCAGAATTCCTTTATGTCTATCCCATGCATTCTTAAATCCCGTGATTGTTTCAGCCCCCACCACTTCCCCTGGCAGGGTGTTCCACTTGTCTACCACCCGTTCTGTGAAGAAATTCTTCCTCATGTTTCCTCTGAATCGTCCTCCCTCCAACTTCATCCTATGCCCTCTAGTCCTTGAACATCTTTTTCGCTTAAAAATAGTGTATTCCTGCACCCTGTTCCTCCCTGTGAGATACTTGTATGTCTCTATCATATCCCCTCTCTCCCTCCTCTCCTCCAGGGAGTACATGTTCAGTTCCTTCAACCTGTCTTCATAGGACTTGTGATGCAATCCATGCACCATCTTTGTTGACCTCCTCTGAACCTTCTCTACCCTGTCTATGTCCTTACATAGGTATGGTCTCCGGAACTGTACACTGTACTCCAGGTGGGGCCTCACTAGTGTCTTGTATAGTGGAATTATGACCTCCCTTTTCCTGCTGGTGATGCCCCTGCCTATACATCCCAGCATCCTATTTGCTTTACTTGCTGCCTTGTCACACTGTTTCCCTACCTTGAGGTCATCAGAGATGATAACCCCAAGATCCCTTTCCTGCTTGGTGCATATATGGGTATTATGAATATGAGAATTGCCAATTGACAAGCACCTCCCATGTTACTAAACATGTTTCCAATTGCTAATGACTATCAATGTAATTGATCTGCATTGAAAACAAACCTTGTATTACTACTCATGAGATCTGCTGTGGTACAGAGATCTTTTGCATTTACTGCAATCAAATACTGGCATTCTCTTCCTCTAAACCAGTTTTAATCCAGTACTCAATTGCAATATAATTTTTTGTTGAAAATTCATTTGCATCTATAGCTGAGGTTTAATTTTTATATGATATTTCAGTGTATAGTGTATATCCTTATTTAATTTATTTCTTGATCCGTGTTTCCCATGAAAACAGGCACTTGCTGCTCATGGGCCTACATGGTTATCAAATAAAAATAACCAACTAACTAAATAAAAAGGAAATAAAGTTTTGTTCAAAAGTTGAATGTTTCATTATTTTAGCCTTCTGAATCTCAAAAACTTCTCAAATAAAGGTTTTTTATGAACATTTCAAAAACTTATGAAGTGCAACTCTGAACAAACACTGAAAATTGTAGTTCTCTAAAGGTCACAAAGTAGGACAAAAATTGGAGTTTTACAGAACTACCCCATCAAACCAAAACTACAGTGGTACTACAACGCAAATATAATACACATCTGTTTTAATTCATAATAACTAATTGTTAATACTCTGTGAGGAGTCTTTAATCTTAGCAAGTTGCTAGATAATCTGACTTTACAATGCATTTGCCTGTACCTATTTAAAACACCAGTGCAATAAAAAGTGTTTTTCACAAAATCTAGTTTTCACTACAGATGATAAAAATATTTACATATCTGTCAAATTTACTTTTTGAGTTGCCTCCTATGGTGCGCACCATGATTTTTTTAATCTTCTCGGTCCTGACCCATGCAAAGTCTGCATTGCTATTTCTAAGCCAAATGTGGTGGCCACCTTTTTTTCTTGAGAAACAAATAAAACATTTATAGGATACTTAAAATTTGGTGGAACTACAACATTTTACCACCAAACTGGAAGATGCCTGGAATATTTTGTAGTTAAAAAAAGGGCAGGGTCTGTTTTTTGCCCACTGTCATTGAACTACTGCTTTAAATCCCATGTTGTCCATGTATGTAACTTATCTGTTTGAGGATTTTGAATATGCAAAGAACAATAATGATTCACTGTTTAAAGGACACGTAACCTCCAAATGGACTTTTCATAAAAGTAAACAACAAACACATACGGCTTGATTGCTGGGGCAGAATAAAGAATTCTAACAATTCATGTACTACTAAAAGAAGGTTTAATACCATTTTGTCAGACTTAAAAATAAAAAAAAAACTTTGTTTATAATAACCCACTACCAATTTTATCTAAGCTGTCTATTACATAAGTTAATTATGCAGTGGTGCCCAGTTTCTGGTTCCCTTATGTCAGTCATGCCAATCAGTATCTTGAATGAAGAACCTTTGAGAAATGTTAATAACCTGTGTAAACATTGCACTTGCCCACCTTCTTGTAGTTTGACAGCTGACCACTAGTTCCCACATGCATGTGCAGCACTGTTCTTTACAACTTCACTTGCTGATTCCTTAAACTCTGCAGATGCTGTATATGTATTGCATTTAAAACAGTATTGAGAACCATTGCAACTAGTTGTGACTGAGGACACTGTGACAGTAGTATCATAATATATTTTTTAGTGTCAGTGGCTCAGTTGGTAGCATGCTTGTTTCTGGGATTGGATACCCAGAAGGCCATGGGTTCTAGCTCCACACCAGGTACTTGGGGTAATACCCATAGCTGACACTGTAGTGCAGTAAGAGGGGGATGCTGCACTGTTGAGGTGCCAATGTGTGAGATGTTAACCCAAGGCCCCTTCTGCCCATCTCTGTTTACTGTTCTGGTGGAAGTAAAAGATCCCATAGCACTTCTAGATGAGGAGCAGGGGAATTTTATTAGATGAAAACATCAAAACACAAAAGTCACAGGTGAAGCTGATTAGGATCATTCTGTAGACATCGTATTTCTGTACTTCACTAAAGCTTTTGATAAATTACCCCATGTAGAGCTCATAGACACTCTAAGATTATTTAAAATAGAAACCAACATTGTAAATTGGATTGCTACTTGGCTGGTGGGAAGAAAACAAAGAGTCATCATAAATGGTGAATATTCAAATTGGGCTCCTGTTACAAGTGAGGTCCCTCAGGGGTCTTTTCTCTTACTATTGATAACACCAACATTTGGATGCTAAAATTTGCAGATGACTGTCAGATAGGTACCATAGTAAATAATGCAGCTGACAACTCCACTTTTCAGTCAGTCTCAGATAATATATTAACTTGGTCCAGTAATAACAAGCTAATGTTGAACATTTCCAAATGTAAAATTATGCACCTGGAAAAACACAATAAATATCATAATCATAACTTTAGGGAATGTTACCTTACTAGTAACAAATCATGAGAAAGACTTAGATATAACTTTTAGCCCTGACTTAAAATTTAGATCACACTGCGGAACCCAAATTAATAAAGCAAATTATATCCTTAATTGTATCTTTAGGCACTTAGCTAGTAGAACTAAAGAGGTGATGTTTCACCTTTATATAGCCTTGGTTAGGCCACACTTTGAATATTGTGCTCGGGTGTGGTCCCCATATTACAGCGAAAACATTGTAAGGGTTGAAAGAGTCCACTGAAGATTCACAAAAGCAATTCTTGGGATGGGCAACAGACCATATGAGGATAGGCTGAGACTGCTGAACTTGTATACATTACAGTACAGAAGATTTCGAGGAGGCATGTGTCTCATCTACAAAGCACTTAGCAACCCCACTCTTAGTAACAATTTTGGAATAGTTATTAGTGACTGTAGAGTTAATAACAGAAGACATTCAAAACAATTGCATCTTGGAAAGTGGAATACTCTAAGAAGGAAAAATTGGTTTAGTTACAGGATTGTCCCCATATGGAATCATCTACTGGAGGTAGTTGTAAATAGCCCAAATATCAACTCCTTTAAGCACAACCTGGATGTTGTAGCAGAAGATAAAGTAAAATTTAGCATAAAATAACATACTTGGCTAGCATTATGGACTCATGTCTTCTCTGGCTTGTAAACACCTATGAAACCTATGAAACTTAAATAACCAAGTGTGAGAGGTAAACTAGTGCATTAAAAGGAAAAAAGTATAAGAAAAAATTAAAAATACAATTTCAGCTTCATATTCCTTGTGTAATCCTTACTACTGTATAACATCAATACCATAGTTACTGTCTTCATTTCCCCTTTTTTATATCCGTACACTGATACAGTACTACTAAATTATTTATACAGTATCTTACAAAAAACCAAAAGCCTGTCCACCATTTAAACACCATGGATGAAGGGTGTTGGGGAATGTCTTTTTGATAAACAGTAGCCGCAGTTGATTCACATAGTATACTAAAGGTTTCATGAGGCATTATTCATTGTTTCAAAACTCATTGGCATCTAGCTTTCCAAAGAAATTTTTTTAAACAGCAACAAAAAAACTTCGAGTCTTGAATGAAATTTGTTGTGCAAAGAAAAAAAATCCTCCCAAACTAATAACTCATATGATAACTTAGTCTGCCAAGATTGCTTCCATTTTCTAGCTAAGTAGTGCCACAAATTTTAAACATGAGAACAAAGAAGCAAAAAATGTTCCATAGTTTCTTCCTTCAATCAATCAATCATCTTTATTTTATCAGCAAAACACCATTGAGACATGCTTATTGCAAGGTGGACCTGAATGAGTGAGAAATGGTTCACAAAATTGAATTTTTACAGGCACGAATATGAAAAACAGAATAGTTCAGAGCAATTGAATAAAAACAAAGCAAGTTACAAGGAAGACAATACAGCATACCCACAGATTCTTCTATAGGAGATAATATTAAATAACTGTCAGTAAAAACAAGAGATACACTATACAAACAAGTGATTACACAGAAATACATATCAGGTATTATAGAGGATACTATGTATACCCAGTATGGTATAAAGGGGTTGGGCAAGGTGAGAGTAGAAGTAGAAGGGGTCTAGAGAGTCATGGGGGGGTGTAAGGAGACAGGGATGATTAAAGAGGGGAGGGCACAAGGGAGGATAAGGGGAGAGACACAGAGAGGTCACAAGGGTTGATATGGGGAGGACACAAGGTTAGGAAGGGAGGGATGGGTAGGAGACGCACTAGTGGGACCAGGCTAGGTAAGGTGAGTAGGGTTCACAGGGAGGAAATCTAATTATAACATCCAGAGGTTTCACTGATCTTGCAATGAAACAGTGCCTTAAAGAGGGGCATGCTTAGCCCAACATGTGGGATAAGGACAGCACCTCTCTTCTTGGACCTTATATGTTTGTTGTTCCTTTGGATGGTCAGTCTCCCATAGGAAGATAACCACAATATTTCCCACATATGGGGGAAGGGAATTCTAGTGTTACTAAGTTGTGCTAAGACCCTTTTTTGAAGGTAGGTGGTGGTGGCAATTTTTGAATTCAAGTTCTGTACAATTACTGATGCTCATAACAACAGTGCACAGGGGAGGACTAGAGTTCTGAGTAATTTGTAGTTTGGAAAGACCCCATCTATACAACTTTTGGGCTGATGGTTTGAAATAATCTGGAACTTTAAATCGTGGTGAAATTTTAGTGGGCGTGTCTACCCATGCCTGAAAATAATGTCTGAGATTATTTCTTATCCATTTACAGGGTAGAGGGTGATAAGCTTAATCTAATAGTTTGGGAGAGAAAGAGGGTATGAAAAAATTGGACAGGATCAATCATCCCTGAACCACCCTTGTTCTTAGGTAGATAAGTGTGCATTCTTTTAATGGGGTTCAGTCTACTGCCCCACAACATCTGGAAGAAGCAGCTACACAATCTTGTTTCCAGAGTGCGGAGAGAAGGAAAGATCATAGCAATATATAATATACATGGGATTAAACATTGTTTTATTATCTGAATCTGTTTTAATTTTGATAGTTTCCATCCTTTCTATTTTTGGACCTTATATTCACATGTGCGTAGAGCAGAATCCCAGTTTTGTTTGGATATGTTTTGCTACCCAAACTGTATCCCAAGTATTTTTACTGGTTCTGTGGAAATGGGAATGTCTTGTATATTGGTAACAGCTTGGCCAGGAAAGCCAATATACAGACCTTTGCTTTTCTCCAAGTTCAATCTAGCAGTTGACAGTAAAGTGTACTGTTTAATATCTTGTAATAGAAGGGGAATACTCCTTGGGTCAGAGAGAAAAAGGCAGAGATCATCTGCATAGGCCAAACCTTTTGTTTCATCATTTGCAGCATTACCTGAAAGACCAGACCACTTAGGGTTGCTAACCCAGGGTCTAAAGGGAAGATATAAAGAAGAGGGCTGAGGGAGCAGCCTTGTCAAACCACCACTGAAAGCCTGAGTTTTTGGGTGATCTGACCCAAAATAATGGATTGGACAATGGCTGAGCAATACAGTATGTAAAGCGATTCTGTGGGGGGGGGGTGGAGGGAAAGCCATGAGTTTGAAGTGTGAGCAGTAAAAAGGAATGATTAACTCTATCAAAGGCTTTGCTGTGGTCAAAAAGCCAGATTTCTTTTGGGAAGTGTAAAATTCAATGAATTCTCTGATGATAACAAGGGAATGTTGGATTTTCTGATCTGGGAGGCCACAGAACTGAGAAGGCTGAATCAATATTTTTGCTACTTTTCTCAACCTGAGATTCAAAATTTGTGTTAAGATCTCATAATCAGAATTTAGAATGCTAATAGGTCTCCAGTTCTGAATACACTGTCTGTCTCCCGATTTAAACAGACAAATTATGAGACCTGTAAAAAAATCATCGGGTGGGGGGGGGGTCCTTGTTCGGGACTTAATTAAAAACTTTCTCTAGACAAACTGATAGTATACTAGAAAATGTTTTGTAAAACTCATAAGGTAACCCATCTATCACAGGAGAAGTGCCTAATTTTGGGGGTTTTATTATCTTGTCTATTTCAGTAGCTGAAATGGGAGTTTCAAGTTCCCAGGCATCTATTTTGAGGACTGACTATGTTATTTTTTATAAAAAGGTAGATATCTCAAGATCTGATGGAGGAGTAGACATGGTAAAACTATTTAAATGATCAGAAATAACATTATGGAGTTGTTCAGAATGAACTAACGTACCATTTTCAGTTTTAAACAAGAAAAAGTGGTAGATTCTTTTCTTGTTTTATATACTTCATATCGGTCACCTGTAGGTTTTTTTTGAGTCCCATATTGTAATTCAGCTTTTATAGTTTGTGCCCTATCATATTGAAACTGTCTCATTTGTAGTTTAATATTATTTATTTGGGCTGAGTAGTCATATCTGGAGGTAAGAACTAATGAGAAAAGATTGCAAGTGGGTGCGTAGTTTTAAATATGTAAAAAATCTTTCCCGTTCCTTATTTCTTCCGAAGTTTTGGAACCAGAGTTTTATATCTTTCTTTGTGTCTGACCACCAAAGGCCTACTTTATCATAAAGATCAAAAACTGATGTTCTAGCCCATAATAGTCTGGTTACTTCTGATTTTACGAAGGGTCTGATAAGACTGAAGAATTTAGTCTCCACCTATTTTGTTTGAAAGCACAGCTCTGGGTCTTTGGGACCTTTAGTTCTAGGATCATGTGGTCAGAAAATTCTGAAGGAATAGTAGCTAGAGACATGAAATTAACATTTTTTATATAAAAAATGATCAATTGTGGATACATATTTGACTCATTTATATGTGAACTTGTGAACTGATGTTTGAAATGCCGCACAATTTAGGAGATCTACTGTTCTAATACATTTTTATAAAGCAGATGAATCACAATATTTTTTATTTCCTATGTCTGTCATAGCAGAGCTGTGAAATCCACAACTGAAATGAATCCCTAAATAAATGTGTTTTAATGTTACTAGAAAAGGCTGTAGGGAGATCTAAAGGTCAACTCTTTCAGCTTTAGCCTGTGGACCATAGACTACTATACAACTTCTTGGAGTATGGTTCCAGCACCCATCCACTAATAGCAATCTTCCTGGGATTACATCCATAAATTTTGAAAGGCTAAACATAGAATTCTGGAAAGTTATGTTCGGCCCCATCTGCCCTGTCTAACCCTAAAGACCAATAAGAGGGCCCCTAGCACCATTCTGATTTAAATAGCCTAATGTGGTCCAAAGAAAGCATCCAGGTTTCCTGAAAAAAAAAAATAACTGGATAGTGGGGATCATGAAAAGATTGAAAAATGGCATGCATTTTTTTTATAATTCAGTAAACTACAAACATTTAATGAAACCAAGCAGGATGTAGTCATTTAGTTTAGGAGGTTAAGACATCTTTGTCTTCATTTTTTCTCTTTCCCTTTATAATCAGTGGTTTCAGACTGTGAGCCAGGGGTCCCTGATAGCTTTGAGTGCAGGTCAGAGTCTCCAACCTCCATGTCCAAGTCCCCCCAGTTAGTATTGTCCAATACCGAGAAAGAATTCATAGTTTCTACCTGGGTTGGAACATTGTCAGTTCTAAGATTTCTGGTAGAGCATCACCTCCCAGCACAGACCACTGTTGGGGGGCAGACATGGATCTAGTTGTCTTCTGAATGTCAGGTTAGTGCATTTGTGCTTAGCAACCTCCTTCAATACACCTTTACTTGTAAGGGGTTTTACCGAAAATAAAAAGACAGTGGCTTTAGACTGGTCTGTAGCACTCGTTTGGTAGATCATAGGTGGTTTAGGAGTGGTAGTCCGTGATTTCAACAACCTGGACACAGGGCCCTCATTTTTATCACTACTGTCAAGACAGGCTTTCCAAGTTGCAGGCCCAAAGTTCCATTTTGTGAAGGATTAATAGTTTGCAATTTAAACAGAGCAATTTCTTGCCATCGGGATTTCAAGCATTGAACTTCGTTTTCCAGGTTATCTTGTATGATCAGATTTTGTGCCATCTGTTCAGTTGGAACAGGGTTTTCCATCAGCATTGGACCACTGTCAGTAGTGGCCTGGAGTGAATGTGGATTAATTTCTTCAGTAATAGTATTCAATTCCTGTGTTAAACCATCCACATCAGTGTCAAACAACTCATCGGCCTCTGGCAAAACAAATGCCGGGGAGGAGACTGGCTCCCCGGCCTCCTGGATGTCTAAGCCCTCTGGAGTTCCACCAGAACTGGCCATCCTAGAACTAGACACCTGCTCCCCCTACAGAAGAGTACGGGGGTTCCCCAGTGTCATGGCCAGCATTCCCCATCAAGAAAAACAGGTTCATGCAACTCACCCATCACCCCCCCCAGAGCACACTTGGAAATAAGCTGTCACAGCTTAGTGTGCTTTTGTAGTCAAAAATTACAAATAAAAATAAATCAATCAATAAATATATTTTTAGTATTGATGGAACTTGACACTGATTACCACTGTAATTTTATTTTCACAAAAGTCTCAGAACTAGGCAATGAGCATTGGACAATATTTAGCTTTGTTATACGTGTGGCATCCGCCAACAGTTGCACTTCACTTGAGCAAAAATTACAGGAGGATGTTATCAGGATGGAAACTTAGTTCTGTGAATCTAAGTTATTGATGAATCAAAAAAAGACCCAGTGCATGAGTTTTAAAATAGGAAACAAATCCAAGACTGATACAGATTTAAACATATTATTCAAGAATCATCAGAAAATTATAACTACAAACATATAAATATTTAGGTGCACTAATAAATCAGAAACTTACTTATGATGAACATATAGAGAATAATGTATATTTCAGTGGGTATTACCGGTCAGTAATACCATCAAGAGGTTCTGGACATGTATGAACCTCGAGAGCGAAGCTTGAGAGGTTCCTACATTTTTTTTTTTATTTATGCTTTTTACCCCCCGAGCCCTCCTGCCACCGTATCCTCAGCCCGGTCACGGGCTGCCAGCCTCTGTTCCCCAGATCGGCCGCTGTCCCCGATACCCCGGTGGCTTTCCCCACGTGTGGAGCCTGCGGCACCTCTTATGCACCTCAGGCACTGGGATTAGTCGGGGCCCGGCCTGGGGAACATATCGAGGCCTTGGCAGCGGCTTCATTCTGGTGGCAGGCTCATCCTTTTTCATTTTTCCTGGGAGGTGGGTCTGCAATGATGACTTCATCCGCCCGCCCGTGAGCTTATCAAGCCGCACGGTCTAGCGAGGAACCCCGGTCCCCACCAGGGGTCCCATGCACCACACGCTACCCGTGCCCTTCCCCGGAGAAGGAGAGCTGCTCACGGATGCTCGATCCTCTCCACCCCGTCGCCCTCCAACGACTCCGAGTCTGCTCTCGAACCCGTCGCCGCCGTGTTGAAATCCAACCACAGCGCCAACAGGCTGGCCCGAGAGGTTCCTACATGTCCAGAACTGTGAGATGGTATTGCTGACTTGTAATACCCACTGAACCATATGTTATTTTTTTTTAATATATGGATCTGAGTGTGTTTTGGGGTCTTCTGAGATGGGCGGTTTGCCGGTTCAGCTAAGGACTGTCTGGATGATGGCGAACCGCCCCACTGTCTCGTGCTGTCATTCCCTGTCTCGCTCATTGTGTCACTCGACTCCTCCCCCCACCTTCCCTTAAGCACAGGCACCCGGCATAATATTAATAGTAGGCATTCCTACCTTTTCCTGCTGTTGGGAAACAGGGAACACAGGATTAGGTAGATAAATCCATTTGAGGCACAGTCTAAAAAAACCCCCCAAAAATGGCAAAATACGGAGGAATCCCTAGTGTCTCGCTAAGCGAGGGATGGCTGCCATGGTTTGAGATTTTTTCCCAACTGCTCAGTAAGGGAAAGTGGCCAATTGAAAGGCACGCTTCAGAAGACGTGGGTAGGGCATTCTAGCGTATGTGTTGATGTCTTTTGGTGATAATACTATTGTTCATGAGGGAACGATAGTATTATCACTTTGGAATGATACTATTATCAGTGAGCAACTGTACTATTACCACTTTCTGTGCAATGCTATTACCGGGATTTTTTTGTATGCTTTTGTATGCTATTAAATCGCATATCCATATATTAAATAAATTTAATAGTAAAGAAGTCTATTCAAAAACTTGGAGAATTGAGAAGAATTTCTTCTTCCCTTGTTAAAACAATGAGAGTAAAACTATGGAATATGGGGTCTAGTCTATAGGAGCACCCCAAAAAAGCATAAAAAATGGACCTAGAATACTATAAGCTGCTAAATTTGCTAGCTTTTAATATATGTAGAACTCATCATTGTAAAGTTAGTGCTGATCTGGGCTGGATGGGTCCTGAACAGAGAAGAGATCTTAGATGTCTGGTCTGGTGTTACAAATTATCCAATACTAAAAATGTAAATCCACTAAGATACCTGGTATATATAGGAAACAACCATGAAAATGAATATGTGCTGAGGAGAAAAGCAGCAACCACATCTTGGCCAAGATACCTCAATAGATTTGGTGACATTACATTACAAAGTATGGTGGCAAAAACATGTAACTGTACCTTTAAAGTTAAAGGCCAGGGACTGGATTCACAAAGCATTCAGAAGGTGCAAAACCTTCCCTAAGTCCCCCAAACTGCTGTAGCTATGGAAAAAAAGGGGAGATTGCTCTAAGTGCTATTCACAAAAACCTCCACAGCTGCGGAAAAAAAACACTACGGACTGTAGAAAAAAGTACATTTGCAGAAGTCCCTGAGGGAAAAAAGGTGTGAGATAAGTAAGGCACATCCCTTGAAGGCCTATTCTCAGCCAGGTAGAATGAGGTGTAACTCTCCCTCAGAAAACACAGTAGTGCCTCAACAGTTGGAATCAATTAAGGTGGAGGTGAGGCACAGGTAATAGCATCCCAGATAGTATAGCAGTGGCTGATGTTACAGCAACAAAAGCACACATTGCCATGCTATGGCAAAATACAACAACCACCAGACCCAGTGCAGCCCATGACGGAGCCCCACAGGCAGTAGAGCCTGACCAGCCTGCAGTGAGTGCTACCCCTGCAGGCAACAGGAACACCCCAGGGAGGGACAACCAATGGTGACAGTTACCCACTGTGGTGCCATGGTATTGCAGGTACCTGTGGTGCTGCAGTGGTCCCAGTTGAGGGTCTGGTTGTTGGTATCTTTGTGGGTGCTGGCAGCCTCATACTATGGCAGCAATGTTAATGTCTGCTGCTTCAGCTACTTGTTATACTATTGCTGTGCCTCCTCAGCCATTTCCCCAGCCACGGATCTGCAGCTGCAGATTTGCAGCACTTGAGGAATTCCTGCAGCTGCTGGAATTTAGCAGCTGCAGGACTTTCTGCAGAATTCCCTCAGCTGTGGGATTTTCTTTAAGAATATCACGCAACTGTGTTTCCACAGTGCTGCAAGCCTTTTTCCCACAGCTGCAGGATTTTTTACTGTTCTTTGAGAATCCTGCCCCAAATATTCATTATCAGAATTACAGACAGCTCTTAGAAAACATCTTAATCAGAATTGTTTGTGCTGCACTTGATTTTAATTCCTTATTATGTGCAACAGTTTTCAAATGTTAAATAATATTGTACCTGTGTGCTTGTATGCATTGTAACTGTTCATTATGTGCAATAGTTTCAATGCCAAATAATATTGTATTGTTTGTCTGTTGTATAATAATGTATGTAGGTTTTGTTATACTGTACAGGGCATTCTTATTTAAAACAGGGATTTCATCCCTAAAGATTGCACCTGGATAAAAATAACACTTTATCAATCAATCAGTCCTATAAGATACAATAATGTAGCTGGATCACTTTTGCTCTACCGATGTTATGGATCATTATGTCATGGACCTGTTAGGTGACCTTGGGGTGGGAGGTTACAATGGTGGCTATCTTATTTACATTTTGTAAGTTTGACAAAACTGAATTAAACCTCATTTTTGTGGGTCAGAAATGTCTAAATTCATTTATGTTGCTCCTGCTCCCTAGCTTTATGTACTGTATTTGTTTTTCTGTTACGTGAAAATGCCTGTGAAAGAGTACCCCCCATTTAATTTCTTAATTTATATTATTTTTATTCTCTCATGCTGGAAAGATAGTGGATTTTGGGATATTCATTTGTTATATGTACTGTCTATTATGTCTTGTTTGTTGGGCTGGCCACTCACTTTGTTTTCTTTTATTGTTAAGTGTTCATCGTTTTATAATATTTTTTTGTCTCTTTCTAGAATCCCTATCAAGCCCTTGTAATCCAGAAGAGAGAGCTGAAATAATAAAATGGGGTTGTCTGGACTGTTGTCCTTAATTATTATAATAATGCCCTGCGTTTGTTTGTTTATGTTCTTGGAGTCCTTTACTCCTGTTTCCCCTGTAAAATCTCATGTAGGTATCTAGATGGAGCTGTTTGTGCTCTGCAGGGCTTTATTTCAAGATCTTTAACTAATTCAGCCCCTGATTAAAAACCCGTGTATGATTATTTTAATTTTTGAGATATTTCCCTTTATTGCAATCTTCAAAGCTCTGTTTACCTGAGCCAAGCCTCGGTTTGCTTTGTTTGGTGTACGGGTATAATGCCCATGTAGTTAAATGCTAGTATTAAGCATTCTCCCAGTTTTTGAACTTTGTAATGAGCCCTTAAATGATTGAGGCTGGTTCCCATTATTTTTTCTGCAACAGAGCTTAAGCAGTTTACACGACTGTGCGAAGGCGAGCACCAGTACGCAGTACTTGCTCGAACATGTGCACAGTCACAAAGTTGTTTGTTTTTTTTGAACCAAACCCTGAGAGGGAGATGCTTTAAAATAAACATCTTAGTGGCATTTGGCTTACTCCAGGAGCTGAAATAGAGCTCTTTCAAGACTGACCTGAGACTTTTAAAAAGCGAAGGAATCCCTGATGCCAAAACAGCTTGTTAGTGCACTGTGCACCATTCCCCTTCAATGCAGCATTTCCTAAGAGCCGGCCAGCCTCTAGCAAGAAACTTTTATGCTGCCATTGAAAGGGGAGGTGCATCCTGAAGCTGAACAAATGGTCAAATGAGCTAATAAAAGACTGTAATTAATTTTTTGAACTGTCTTTAAGTTAATAATGTGTTTTAAAGGGACCACTTTATTATGAATACACTATTTGCAATTTAAATAAAGAATGTATATACAGTACAAATTAAAGTATAGGGGTGGAGCTAGGTGATCACATGACACATTTTTTGGTATTTAAGGTACACATTTAGGTTAGATAGTCAGGTAGGATGGAGTGTTGATACAGAGAATGCACTTGATGAAAGGAAAGCTTTGAATGGGGATGTGATGCTGTAAACACCCCAACAGCTAGTAAATGTTAACCTTCTTTGGTTGACTTGTTTAATTTATTTTGTTTTGCCGTTTACAGTCCGCTTAATATACAACAAATATTCTATTACTTTGCTGCAATTTACCTTTGTGGTCCATCTGTTCACTTACCTACAACAATGCCATTTGGTGGGTTTAGGTGTCCTTTAAGAAAAACAACAGTGTAAATGTAATGGATGAGCCAGACACTGCAAATACCATTACAGTACTTATGCAACAGTCTCCTCCTGGAGTTTCAGATTCAGTGTAGACAAATGAATGTTGCCACACTTACAGAGGAAAAAACAGAAGTGGAAATTGTAATATTTGGCCAGCTGGTTGTGATTGTTCTATGATATTTGTAATATAAAAAATACAGTCTGTGCTTATGGGTGCCCCCAGGTCAGAGAAGTTACAGGATATATTAACCTGAAACCAGGAGGTAATTAAAGGACAAGAGAGACTTAATTTGAACTGACCCAGGTACTAGGATATAATGCTTATAAACTGATGTCTTAGAGAAAAAAAACTTGTTATACCACCATGGTGCTAAAAGTCATAAAATCCTTTTATGTGCCCTGGGAATAGGAACTGCTCGAGATCAAAGAGGGGATGTTAATTAAGGAGTCATATTTGGAAATGAGATTCTGCTGATGTCACCTTATTTGAAATACCTCCTGATAGGACATCCTGTTTGTATATTTTTTATATTCTAAAAGGAGGAGCTAGATAACATCATAGAAGGGGTGTGGCGACACAGAGTTTTACTGTATATTGTATACTGTATATACTGTATAAACTGTATACTGTGTTTGAACTTGGTGCCTTTTTTCATTTATTTTAGTCTTTGGCAACTGGGTAAGGCCCACTAGGCACAAGTTCCTGTTTTCAGGGGTGACCTGGGAGCACTGGGCGGTTAAGTGACTTGCTCAGAGTCACACGGTATGCAAGTGGAGGTTGCAAGAATCAAACTCAGGTCTGGTCTGCTGGATGTATCAAGCTTGTTCACACCTTGTTCCTCTAACCTCTAGGCTGTACTGCCATCCCTTTTTTCTCCTTTTTTTTTCTTTTTGGACTCTTAAGAAACAAGATCTCTGATCTAACTTAAGCACTATAAAGAGGTAATACATTAGATAGAAAAAGTCTAATTGTATTGTGGTAGGAGTTTATGTTTTGTACTTTAACCTTGTTCTTTTAAGTGACTGTATGCTTTTTGATATAGTGTTCTGTGTTTACATTCTGTATATTTTTATCCATTTTAGTAAATATATTATTTTGAAAGATTGCCTGTCTGTCTTCGAAGTTCTTTTTGCATGTGACATATAGAGGGTTAAGACTGACAAAAACTGTTCAAACCTTGATGGTGTTACTAAACTGGGAAAAGGTAAGATATACCTAAGGTCTTTTATAAAGTTTTAAGGGTTCATTTTGAACACCTGGTTAGGTGCTCTTATGCAAAAGATATCTTGCATCCCCCCGAAGAGAAGATTATCTGAAGCTGTACATTTGGGTATGCTAGCATAAAGTTCATAGTTTGAAACCCCCCCTTAGAACTTGAGACTAAGGTGATTCGGACCCACAAGCAGATAGGAGGGTTATCCTGTCTGTTACTTGTTCACATTACTGAGCTAGGAGGTTGGCACTGTGGGGGCAGAGGGCCTTACCTGCAGAGTGTGTTTGTGACAGATTTTGGTTGGCAGTCATGTGGATAAAATTGGTAACACAAACTTTAACTGTTCAGTGTGTCAGCTTAATACTGTACAGCTCACTTGCAAAATAAGGCAGTGATTTATTTTTAAAAAGGAAACAGAACTATATCATTTTGCTTACAGTCAAGTTCCTACCTGTTTTATTTTTTTTTCCTAAAGTGCAAGTTAGAGTAGCTGTAGTTAGGGAAGAAGATGGCTTTCAACTACAGCGGACACACTGTAGAGTAGCAGCTGTGCCAGGACAGAGGAGTCATGTATGAGGGGAGAGCCACCAAGCAGAACCTCATGGATGCCCTGATAGCAGCAGATGCCCAGAGAATCAAGTCACTGACTGTGACTGTAAGGGACCAAACCTTGAGCATGGAGGGGCCAGCAGCCAGGGCAGTGTCCAGATCCAATGAGGATGACAGCAGGGCCAGTGCCAGTGAAGGGCCACATCAGTAGGGGAAGGTCACCAGCATTCAGGAGCCAGAAGCACTCAGGCTGCAGATTGAGTTGTGCAGAATGGAGCTGGAGTTCCAGAGGGAGGCTGAGCAAGAACAGCAAGAAGTGGAGTGAGAACGGTGAGAAGCGGAGCGAGAACAGAGAGAAGCGGAGCAAAAGAAGTGAGCTGCAGAGTAGGAGAGGGAGCGAGAACAGTGATAAGCAGACCATGAACAGTGAGAGGTGGACCATGAGGAGTGTGAGCACCAGAGGTGACAGGAACTGGAGAAGTTATGACTCCAACCACCAGCACCAGAGCAGGTAAGTGACTTGGGTTTAACTGGAACTACAGGACTAGCTTACAAATTGAATTCCAAGTTGATAGTTGAATTTGAAGAGGGGAAGGAAATGGATGCCTTTTTAAATTCATTTGAAAAAGTTTGTATTCAGGCTAAAATTCCTAGAGGGTCATGGAGCTTCCAGCTATCCCTGCTACTTACTGGGAAAGTTTGGGGTGCATTGGGTCAAATGGACAATGAGAACTGTAATGATTACAGCAAACTTAAAGCTGCACTTTTAAAAAATGTTTGATTTAAGTGCAGAAGCCTACAGAACTAAATTCTATAAGCTCAGGAGAAGCCCTGACATGAGCTATGAGGAGCTAGCTATGAAACAACGTCAATGTTTAAAACATTGGTGGGAGGGAATTGAAGCAAACTCAGTAGATAAAATTGAAAATGCTATTTGGTTAGAACAGTTTTTTTAGGCATACCCAGCAGAGCTGAAAACCTGACTGGAGGACAGAGATCCCAAAGGAGTACAAGAGAGTGTTGAGCTCTCGGACCACTATGCCAAGAGCAGACCTGCTCTGAGAGCGAATGGGGCTGGTGTGGCAGCACAGAAAGGGAAAAGAGCACCTTCAGTGCAGCTAAAACCCTTTTTGCCTCCACTGAAACCAGTTAGCCCCAGGTTTCAAAGAAAAGAGTTCTCTGAGAAAAGAAACGAATGTTGGGTTTGTAAAGGAACTTGGCATATTGCCAGATAGTGTCCCAAAAGGATGAGCATTATGCAACATTGGGCTAGGAAAGAAGTGGGTTGTTTATGTGTCCCTGGAAGCATGCCTGTGAACATGAGGGAACACATGCACCCATTCACGGTGAATGATGTACAGACACAAGGGTTAAGGGACACAGGTGCATCCCTAGTGTTGATAAAAGAGGATCTGGTAGAGCCTGGTCAGCTTACACCCAATAAATATGTCACTGTACAAGACTTCACTGGTGAGGAGAAAACATTGCCACTCACTAGTGTTCTCCTAGACTGGAGTGAAACAGGGGGAACTGTTCTACAGGTGGCTGTAGCCAAAACCTTAGCAGTTGATGTCATCCTTGGAACAATCTCAAACAGGTGATAGTGTGTGCAGTTACTCATAGCCAAGCGGCAAGGGAAAATTGTAGTTCCCTGAACCCCACAGAAGCCATTGTGGAAATGACTGGGAGGCTGGTTCCCCAGCCTGTGTCACCTGATATGGAGACTAATGAAAAGGGGGTAGTTATTTCCCCAGTAGCAGTTAACTACACAGCTATGGAGGGTTACTCTGAAGAGGGAGCGGTGACCCATTGTCCGAGGGTTAGGAATGACAGTGATCCTGAGTGCTCTGATGCTAGTGCTAGGAACCCTAGTTTAGAGACTGAAAGGGACCTGTCCCATGCCTTGGGAATGTGTAAGGAGTTTGCAGCTGCTCAGAAAAGTGACCCTAGTCTAGAGAAGCTGAGGGCTTGGGCAGACTCTGATGGAGCACAGGGAGGTAAAGGTAAACATAAAGTTTATTGGGAAAATGGACTGATGTATACTCAGGCTATGAAGACAGAGGGAGGGATGATAGGCAGGCAGCTTGTCATTCCCCAGGGGTTATCGTGAGCAGTTGCTCAAGACTGCACATGATATTCCCTTGTCTGGTCATCTGGGAATCATGTGCACTACACAGCAGTTGGCCCAGAATTTCTATTGGCCCAACTTCATCCAGCAGGTGAAGGAGTATTGCAGGTCTTGTCACCAGTGTCAAGAAATAGGGAAGGTGGGTAAGAAAACACAAGCCACCCTAATTTCATTGCCCATAGTGGAGGAGCCATTCGGGAGGGTGGGAATGGATATTGTGGGGCCTTTAAATACCCCCAGCTCCTCCAGGAAGAGATTCATCCTGACTGTGGTGGATTATGCCACCCGGTACCCCGAGGCAGTTGCCCTATCCTCACTGAGGACAGACAAAGTGGCAGATGCCTTACTTGGGATTTTCTCCCATGTTGGATTTCTGCAGGAGGTTATCACTGATCAAGGGGATTCCTTCATGTCGGACCTGATGAAATGTTTGTGGGAAAAGTGTGGGGTGGTGCAGAGGCACATGACACCTTATCACCCACAAGCTAATGGGCTTGTGGAAAGATTTAATGGTACCCTGAAGTCAATGCTCCAAGCATTTGCTGAACAGCATGGGAGGGACTGGGAGAAATACCTTCCCCACCTGTTGTTTGCATACAGGGTGGTGCCCCAAGAGTCAACAGGATTTTCCCCCTTCAAGCTCTTATATGGATGCCAAGTATGTGGGCCCCCAGACTTGATCTGGGAGGACTGGGAAGGCAAGCATGCCACCCCGGGAACTCCCATAGTGGATTACATCCTTAGGTATAGGGAAATGCTGAAAGAGCTTATGGGGACAGCCCAGAGCAACCTGGCAGCTGCCCAACAGAAACAAAAAATGTGGTATGACCACAGAGCCAGAGCTTGCTCTTACACAGTGGGTCAGGAAGTCATGGTCATTATTCCGGTTCAGAAAGACAAGCTGCAGGTTGAGTGGGCAGAACCGTACAAAGTAGTTAGGAAGGTAAATGACGTGAACTATATCACAGAGTTACTTGACAGAAGACATACAGAAAGAATGTAGCATGTCAGTATGATGAAGCCATATGCTAACAGAGCTGACAAGGTGTTTGAAATATGTAGTCCTAGGGAGGGGACAGACAAAGGAGACCCCCTTCTGGACTTTTTGGAAAAAAGCAAGTGGTAGTCCTCTGTGGAGGCAGTTAAATTGTCTCTCCAGCTGGCCCCAGACAAGATCCAGGAAGTAGGGGAGGTTTTAGCAGACTTTGCCCCACTGTTTAGCATGAAGCCTGGACTAACCCCCTTAGCAATGCACAATGTGGAGAAAGGGATACAGACGCCCATATGGTGGACAGCATATTGGGTGTCAGAGGCTGTCCAAAATGACATTAGGAGGGAGGTGGGGGGAAATGCTGGATTTAGAGGTAATCCAGAGATCCCACAGCCCCTGACCCTCACCTGTAGTCCTTGTGCCCAAGCCAGATAGCTCTACTCATTTCTGTGTGGACTTTCATGGACTGAATGCAGTCACAAAGTCAGACACCCACCCAATGCCCCAGATGGATGAACTCCTGGAATAATTGGGAGGGGTGACATACCTTACGACAATTGACATGACAAAGGGGTATTGGCAGGTAGAGTTACTTGACAGAGCAAGGGAGAGGTCGGCCTTCATCACCCCGATAGGCTTATTTGAATTTAAAGTAATGCCACCTTTTGGAATGAAGAATGCTCCTGCCACTTTCCAAAGGTTGGTGAACCAGGTGTTGAATGGTGCTGAGGAGTATGCATGGCGTACATGGATGACATTGCCATCTTTAGTGCCAGCCGAAAGGAACACCTGTCCCACCTTAGGGAAGTGCTGGGCAGGATACAGAGGGCCAGCCTCATTGTCAAAGCTGAGAAGTGCCAGGTGGCCATGGCTGAAGTGGCATACCTCGGGCATGTTTTAGGCTGGGGACAGCTCTGTCCTAACCAAGTAAAAATAGAGGTGATCAAGTCGTGGCCCAGACCAGAAATGCAGAAGCAGGTCAGGAGTTTTCTAGGGACAGCAGGGTACTGTATGAAATTTGTTCCCTATTACAGTGCCCTGGCTGCTCCCCTATCTGACCTGGTAAAGAAAAAGATGACTAAGAAAATTACCTGGGAACCAGCCTGTGCAAAAGCTTTTATCAGACTGAAGGAGGCATTGTGCAGTGCTCCTGTGTTGATAAGTCCTGACTATAGCAGACCTTTTATAGTCCAGACTGATGCTTCAGATGTGGGTATTCGGGCAGTACTGAGCCAGACATCCAACCAAGGAAAAGATCACCCTGTAGTGTACCTGAGTAAAAAGTTACTTCCCAGGGAGCAGGCTTACTCTACTGTGGAAAAAGAGTGTCTTACCATAGTGTGGGCTCTAAAGAAGTTAGAGTCATACTTATACGGGCAGCATTTTGAGGTACAAATGTACCACAACCCCATGGTTTGGCTGACCCAAATGGGAGAAACTAATTGTAGACCATTAAGATGGAGTCTTGCCTTGCAAGGGTATGACATGTCAATCTTACATAGGGCTGGAGCGACCAATCAGAAAGCTAATGGCCTGTCACATGTATATGAATAGTGAACTGATTTGGGAAGCTCATCCCATGCAGGGGACAGAGCCCCCAAATTCAGTCTAGGTGGGGAGGAGTGTGATGCTTGGCCAGCTGGTTATGATTGTTCTATGCTATTTGTAATGTAAAAAATATAGCATGTGCATATGGGTGCCCCCCCACCAGGTCAAAGAAGCTACAGGATATATTAACCTGAAGTCAGGAGATAATTAAAGGACAAAAGAGTCTTAATTAGAACTTACCCAGCTACCAGGATATAGGGCTCATAAACTTTTATGATGTCGTAGAGGAAAAAAACTTGTTATACCACCATGGTGCTAAAAGTCATAAAATCCTTTGATGTGCCCTGTGAATAGGAACTGCTTGAGATCAAAGAGGGGATGTTAATTAAGGAGTCATATTGGGATATGAGTTTTTGCTGATGTCACCTTATATGAAATACCTCCTGATAGGACATCCTGCTTGTATATTTTTTTATATTCTAAAAGGAGGAGCTAGACGACATCATAGAAGGGGTGTGGAGACAGAGAGTTTTAAACTGTATCCTGTGTTTGAACTTGGTAACATTTCTTTTTGGACTCTTAAGAAACATGATCTCTGATCTAACTTAAACACTATAAAAAGGTAATATATTACATAGGAAAAAGTCTAATTGTATTGTGGTAAGAGTTTATGTTTTGTACTTTAATCTTGTTCTTTTAAGTGATTGTATGCTTTTTGATATAGTGTTTTGTGTTTACATTCTACATATTTTTATCCATTTTAATAAATATATTATTTTGAAAAACTGCCTGGGTGTGTCTTCAAAGTTCTTTTTGCATGTGATGTATAAAGGGTTAAGACTGATAAAAACTGTTCAAAGCCTGATGGTGTTACTAAGGGTTTATTGTGGATACCTGGTTAGGTGCCCTTAGGCAAAAGATATCTTGCATTCCCCAGAAGAGAAGATTATCTGAGCCTATACATTTGGGTACACTAGCATAAAGTTCACAGTTTTAATCTCCCCCAGAACTTGAGACTAAAAGTGATTTGGACCCACAAGCAGACAGGAGGGTTACCCTGTCTGTTACCTGTTCACATTACTGCGCTTGGAGGCTGACACTGTGGGAGCAGAGGTCCTTACTTGCAGAGTGTGTTTGTGACAGAAACTACACACTGTGTTGGGCACTAGTTTGTTGCAGTGGAGGAGAAAAAAGACCTGAGAGTCATAGTAGACAAGGGGCTACAGGATGAAGAGGGACAGCAATATGCTGGGGTCCATCGGGGTGGCAGCAGAGCAAGGGCAGTAATCCTGCCACTTTATAAGGCCCTGTTCAGGCCTCACCTTGAGTATATTGTGCAGTTTTGTTCTTCTCAGTTCAAAAGGGACATTGAAGCAGTTGAGAAGGTGCAAACAAATAAAGTTGCAGTTCTAAAAAAAACATATCAAAATGGTAGCAATGGCCAGTGGATCTTGCAAAACTCCATCTGACACACACAATCATGAGGAAATCTGTGAGGCAAGGTTTGTGATTTTGGTCAAAATTTTCACCTGGATTCAAGCATAGTCAAGCATTTTGGTGAATGTTTAGAATGTTCAGTGTAAAGCTTCAAGAAATGTAGAAACCAAGCATATGTTCGTTTGTTAGAGATGAGACTTTTATTAGGCCTACATGAATTTACAGTAGTTACAATACATATATAAGCATTCAAGACCTCTGACTTTTCAGTAGAATAAGTATAGTACACTTACAAGCATTTGAGATTGCAGAATTTGCAGTACAATAGTTACACATACAAGCATTAAAGACCTTGGAATTTGTAGTACAGTTGGTGCATGTACATGCATTTGAGACCTCAGAAGTCTCTACATCATGTTTGTGATGATGGGATCCTGGTGACTGGTCTACAGTGGTCCTGTATGGAATCATTACTATGCATCTAGTACAAAGAGATAGAATTTCTATGTCTAATTTAAGGAATTTAACAATGTTAGTAATGAGGCACTCTTAAGCAGTAATCAGATGCCTGCCTGAAATAAGTTTAGCATTCTTCACCCTCATACTTTAGTACTTTGGTGCAGTGTCAGTGGCTCAGTAGGTAGCACACTTGCCTCTGAGGCCGGGAGAACAGAGGGCTATGGGTTCAGTTCCCAAATCTGGCACTTGGGTTAATATCCCAGTACTGACACTGTAGTGCAGCATGAGAGGGGTGCTGCACTTCTGAGGTGCCGTCTTTCGGATGAGACGTTAAACCGAGGTCCCATCTGCCTGGATTGGTGGTAGTTCAGGTGGATGTTAAAGATCCCATGGCACTTATCGAAAAGAATAGGGGTAACTTTATTAGAATAAACACATTCAGATAATACACAGCAACATGTGAGAAAAAAAAAAACAAACTCCAACAATCCATAAAAGTAGGGAAACAAATAAAAACGTACAATATGCAGCATACCCCCTTATTTAAATATTCCCGATCTCAACAGCTCAGCAAAAAAAACACAAAAGATAGGTATTTCCCATTTTTTTGAAAAGCAAGAACAATTAGGGGAAAAAAAAACAGACAATAAAAATCAGCATAGATATATACTTAATCATATACACCATTCCCCTCTTCTACCATAAAACTCAGAACCATGGACATCCCCCCTTATATATATACTTATTTTTTTTTTTTTTATTTATATTTAATAAAGTGTAGAAATCCCCTCCACCATAATCTTACTTTACCAGAATTATATTAATTGCATTCTTCGATATAAATTCTAGTCAGAACATTGGTAACATACACTCTAAATCCCTCCAAAGAAGGACGCTTTTGGTATAACACCCATTGGCATCTAGTTTGCCATAAGCAAAAACGGAGACTAGCTAAAATAAACAAAGTATTTTTCTCAAAGCTGCTCAAATAAAGGGAAAGTTCCCAATTACTAAAATATCATAGAGTGCGTTGCCAACCAGGAAAATCCCAAACCTGTGCTAAAAAACCCCATAGTTTAGAGGGAAAAGAACATTGCAGAAAAAAGTGCTCCATCGTCTCTTCTAAATTAATGCATTCAGGATAGGGGCAAAATCTTTCCTCAATCGCTTTATGTTTAGCCGTTCCCCTTACATTCAATTTCCCATACATCATGAGCCATAAGTTTTCCCACATGTATGATGGAAGTCTAGTATTATTAAGTTGCTCTAACACATCACTTGTATTATCACTTGAGCAATTTTTAAAGTTTGGCTCTAATAAAAAAAATTGAAGCATAATTTCTTTATATAACCCCTTTGATGAACACCGTAATATCAGATCTTGAGAAACCTTCCATTTATATAATTTTTGGGCCACTGGTTTAAAATATATTGGCACCCTTAATCTCAGGGACCATTTAGGTGCCTGCGGCCTCCACATACTAAGGTATGACTTAAACAGATACTTAAAAGCCAAACTATCTAACTCATCAGAAGGACCAAATCCCTTTTTTAAAGAAAAGAGAAGAAAAGGGCAAAACAAAATACCACTGGGTCCACCATACCTAGACCCCTTGTTTTTGTCTAAGTAAGTACAGCCTCTCTTCACTGGGTTTAGTCTACTACCCAAAGCATCTGAAAACAGATGCTATATAATTTTGTCTCTAACTGCACTGGCAATGGGAAAATTACTGCCATATACTGTAATCTTGGTAAAATAAACTGCTTTAGAACCTGAATTGTTTCATTTTGGAAAACTTAAACTTTTCCAAATTAACATTTCTGTGCTATTGCATCCAAAATTACTGACCAATTATCTAACGGGCAATTCAGATTAGTGAACTCCACCCCTAAAATTTTTAAAGGTTTTAGTGAAAATTCTATAGACTTAAAGAAAAACACTTCTCTTGGAAAGTTACCTAACAATAAACCTTTGGATTTATGAACATTCAATTTAGCATTAGCTACACTTGCATAGGCAGAAAATACTGAAAAAAAAACTGTTAAGTCCCTATGATTGGTAAAAAAAAGGCAAATATCATCTGCATAGGCTTGGATAATAGAGGGACGCTTTGCCCCTGGTACCCATAAACCCTGCCACAAGGGGGCACAGACTGCTCTAATCAAAGGTTCTAACGAGAAATTGTATAACATAGGGCTTAATGGACACCCTGCCGAACTCCGCATTTAATATAAAACCCTCCCCAACTCCCCTTTTAGAACTGGGAAAACTTTAGCCTTGTTGTATAAACCCTTATTAGTTTTATAATTACCTGAGGAACACCAAACCACTCCAGTGTGGCAAATAAAAATCCATGATCCACCCTATCAAATGCTTTCTCCAAGTCTAGGAAACAATAACTCTGACTTTCCTTCAAGCTTAACTTGTTCAATAATATCTCGGATCAAACATAAAACTGAATGAATTCTTCTGTTAGAATCCCACAATGTTGTATAGGCAGAAACAACCCTCCACTACCCCTTTAAGTCTATTATTAATCAAAGTTGCCAAATTTTATAATCGGAATTTAACAGGGTTATAGGTCTCAATTTTGAAGTCACCTCTATCCCCGCTTTAAAAATATATATCTGACGGCCTTCCGAAAAGGAATTCAGCTCCACCCCTTCAGTAAAAAAAAAATTAAACACCAAAAATAAACATTCCACAATTTCAGCTTGGAAAACTTTATAAAATCCGTTCGATAACCCATCTAAACCAGGTGCCACATTTAGTTTTAGGGAATTAATGACTTCCTTTATCTCTAATTTCGAAAAAGGCTGTTCTAATTTTCTCAGCAATACTTTATCTATTTTTGTTTCCAAAACCCGGCCTAGAAAATGACTAATCTGAAAAGACGATGGAACAATTTTAGGCTCTAAATTCCTAAAATGCTGCCTAATAATCTCCCCTAATGCTTTGATAGAACTAACTTTAGTAACTCCTTGATATAAATATTCTAATGCTCCCCTATCCTTAATAGTTTTGCATAACTCAAATGGGTCCCCAAACACTGATTTCTTTAAATGATTCTGAACTAAAGCTTGAAGCGTTTTTGTTCTATCATACTGCAGATTTCTCATTAGACCTTTAATTTCAGATATTTGAATCGAAAAATTACCCCTAGAGGAGTTAGCACACGTCAAAACTTTTTGAAGTTGGTTTCTAAGTTTTAAATATTCAAAAAAAACTGAGTTCTTCTTCCGAATCCCATATTTTTTAAACCAACAAATACAATCATCTTTCATTTCCTGCCACCAAACCCCTAAATCTTGATACAAAAAGACCACTGATAACCTGGCCTGTAAAATACAACAAATGGAATTGGTAACCACTTTCTCATGCAGAATCGAGGCATTTAATTTCCACATAGTTTTTTGTCTTAAAAAACTCTGATGAGCTCCCACTTTGATGACAACTAAAGCATGATCAGAGAATTCCATTGGAATAATCTGTGGACTATGTATCGGGATTCTCTTGGATATAAACAGATAATCAATCATGAAGCTTTTACCCTTTGTAAAAAAGGTACCTCTCAAGCCACTTTCACTATTATTAATACAATTCACTAAATCCGCTGTTTTTATAACGTTTTTTAGACACACAGTATCACAATAGGTCTTCTTCCTAAAGCCCTGTCTGTCCATACCCTTAATCCCCATTAAATTACAATTAAAGTCCCCTCCAAAAAAAATAGGGATTGTTGTGACCAGAAAAGGCCGAATGTCTGTGAAACACTTAACCCTACCCGCTTTCGATTGAGGACCATAAATATTAATTAATCTAATCATACTCTCATACCAGCACCCTCAATAATTAATATTCTACCAGGACATACCTCAATTAACTTATGTAGTTTAAAATTAAAAGAATTGAAAAGAATCCCCACCCCATCAGCCCTCTCATCCCCAAAGGACCAAAAAGAAGGTCCCCAAGGCCAATCTTTAACAAAAGACCTGACTTGATTTGTAGCAAACATCCATGTTTCTTGTAAAAAACAAATGGATATTTGTAAATCGAAAATCAATTGAAAAACCGCTTGTCTTTTCTGAGTTTTCAGAAGACTATGGGTATTTAAGGTAGCCCATGTTAAATCCATCTGACTAGCTTAACAGAAAAAGGACCCAGGAAAATACTGTCATTTTTTCCTTCTTTTTTTCTTTTTTCCCTTATAATCATCCTTCTGTAATTTCCCTCCCTCCAGTATCGACACTTGGGAATCGGTGTCTCCCATATCCATTTCTGAATCTCCCCAAGATAATTCAGCAAAAGGATTTTTTGATTCAATGCTTTCTGGTTCCAGAGGCAAAAGAATTTTAGATGTTCTACTTGACCTTCTTAAAGATAGAGGGGCTACAGGGGGTTGTAATAAGTTAACACCAGGCCCCTCCATTCCCTCCGAATTCTCAGTATAATAAACAGGCTGAAGGAGATTAGGAACCACTGTTCCACTTCCAGTTCTGAGCTACATTATTAGCAACTTCTAATCCTTCCTTAATTTTAACGAAGCTCTGAGAGACAGCAAGGTCTCTAACCACCGGGGCCTCCTTTTGCTGAGACTCGCCGGCCTCCTGTGCTTGTTGGATCAAAAGATCAGAATCGCCACAAAACTGTTTATTCTGGGCCGACCAGGGACAATCTTTAAAAGCATGATTCAGTTCTTCACACAAATCACATTTCAAAGCATTCGAACAAAACATAGTAATATGACCTACTTCACCACAATTATCACACTTAGGCTGATCACAAGCACTAGACAAATGCACTCTAGACCCACATCTGTAGCAGGCCCTGGGCTGTCCACTATAAAAGCAGACCCCCTATCCCTCCCTAACAAAAATGAGTTAGGATATGTTCTATACCTGCTAGAGATTGTCTTAGCTTCACCTTAAACTTCCACCCACCTGTCCAAAAAGTTCTGAATCTAATATTGGTTCAGGTTCACTCAACACTGCACTTCTGGGATAACCAAAATTTAATATCCTCAACATGAACACCTCGTTCCTAAACATTATTGTCACAAACTTAATTAATGGTTTTGATAATGGAATAACAAAAAGGGGTCCATAAAGGAGAAAATTTTACTTGTTGTACCTCTCCCAAAAAGATCTAGTAAAGCTGGGAACGAAAACTAATGTCATAGTTATCCTCCCCAAGATATTAATGAAAGCAAATACATCTCTGGGGAAACTTTAAAGAGTCTTTAATTAAGGTTCACCTACATAAAGCCTATTTGGTTTTTCCTTTAAACCCCCTTTATATCGGATTCGTACTGCATTTCTCCTTGAGATGCTTCTCTCTTACTTTTGCAAATAAACTTGACAATAAAGGTTTTCCAGGCCTAGCTCCACTATCCTCTGTCTGCTCAGCATTCTCTAGATTAGGCCTCACTTCTTTAGCACCAGGCACATTATTATGTTGTTGTGCAACCTCTGAAAATGAATTATTTTGTGATGCAACAGTATCAGCCAAAACTTGAGACCCACCCCCCCCTTTCCCTGGTTTCCACTCTGGAGTGGTATACTGCAGACCCCAAGAATCCTCCCAGGCAGAGTCCGGAGTCCATACTCCATGTCCCATCTGCTTCCACCCAGCCGCCGATAAAGCAGCCTGCGGAGTCCAAGTCTTATCATGTTCTCCCGACGTCACAGTACTCCCAGTCAGGACATTTTTTGAAGAAACAAGTTCCATTGTTTGAGGCATACACAAAGCTTTATTTTCTGATTGGGGCTTAAAACAAAACTCAGTCACCCCTTCCTGTACCCCATTCTCCGTTTGGTAAACTGTTGGGGAAACCTTGGAATAATGGACAGCTTTAGGATTATAAACAAAGCCCGAATCCTTAGAGATAGGAATAGTAGGGAAGTCATTGAGCTGTTGTAGCGTACTTAGAACCCATAGCGATCTATTCCCTTGGCTCCGCCTCACGCCAGCCCCTATCTGATCGATTCGCTCTCTCTTTCTCTTGCATAGCTCCCAAACCACAGTCTGACCTCAAAAACTTTCGCTGCTCCACTCTTAATGCTTTCTTTGCCAACTCCGCTAAACTCTGGATCTTGAAGCCGTTCACCGCCACTTCCGCGTTGCCGGATGACCTCACTGCTTCTTTCGCCGATTTTAAAGGCGCCGCTTCTGTTGCTTGCTTACCAGCCATCCAGGGATCCTCCGCATCTTCAGCTTTTAAGGAACTCCCCATGCTGTTTTGAACTGCTGCCTCGGATAACTTCTCCAGGGGTAACTCTCTCTCCCCATGACCATGTAAAAAATCGCCCTGAAACAGGTTAACTTGACTCTCCTCCGTCTCAGAGCCTACCAGCGCTCTCTCCACCTCCTCCTCCAACTGAGCCATGGTCAGCTCAGTCAACGCTCACCAACACCCGTACTCTCCCCACTGGCTACTGAGAACCAGCAGCAGTAGGGGAATTTCCCCGGTGTCCTGGCCAAATTTCCCTCATTCACTAAACATACCACCAACAGCTTAATCTGGTTAAAGGTCAGTTGGCATTCATCTGTATCCCCCTCCCCCGGGTCGTGCCTGAAAATAGGCAGGATTTGTCTAGTGCACTTACCCGGTCAACAAAAGCTAAATAAATAAATAAATAAAAATACTTGCTTTTTTGTGCTTACTTTGAGTCCTTCAACATGTTCCTTTTAAAGGATAAATACACAGAGGACAGCT
Source organism: Neoceratodus forsteri (assembly GCA_016271365.2). NCBI lineage: Eukaryota > Metazoa > Chordata > Ceratodontiformes > Ceratodontidae > Neoceratodus > Neoceratodus forsteri. Next base: position 1,752,713,345 of record CM057455.1, on the reverse strand, counting down.
ACAGAGTCTGAAGCCTGCTTAGGAATGGGGGTGCTTCACTTTTATTGTACAATTCTTGTAAGTTATTGCTATCATTCTACGGCTGTTCGGATTTTAACTTTGAGCAAGCTGGGGAAAAGCAGGTAGAAGAGAAACAGCTAATTAAAAGTTAAAAGTGGAAAAGGCAATTTTGCTAGATAGATTTCTGAAGTAATTACATATGTAATAGAATGTGCATGCCAGAGTTTTTTTTTTTTTGCATTAAAGCACTGAGGGCTTTTAAATATTTAACCAAAGTAGTGTTAATTGGCATGAAACAACTTAAAATATTCCTTTTGAAATTTATATGCTAAACAAAAAAAGATGCAATACCTCCTCTTCAACTAGAAAAGCCATGATGTCAATAAGCTCAAATGTGCTAGTTAAGAGTGACTTTGAACTAACTTTTAAATGGAGACTTTGTCTTATTCTAAACTTCTGGAATTGATCAATGTTGTGCTTTGAAAAGGGAGACCCTATCTATTATATTGTGGCAAAAAGAAAGAGGAAGCAAATTGGACTCCCAAGACTTAGAGTATATCTCCTTCTCTGCTTCATTACAGCATGTGGAAACTCTTTTATGGTTAGAGACACACACCCTGTCTCATGAGAAAGAGATATTTAAAAAAAATGCATCTATTTGTAAGATTTAATGAACATTTGTATCTTCTATTGATTATAAAAATCAAATTTTAACCACATAAGATTTGTATTTTACAGTACATACTGTAGGTCTCAGATTTTGCAAGCTGTTCTTCAACGAACATTATAACTTCTGTACACATCTTTGTGCCTGTGTTTAAGCATGGCAAGTATGGTAAATAGTATATGCTTAATCGTGCATTGGGCAGATAGGGTCCAGGAACCTGACTGACTGAGACTTTAGCTTACCTGTGATTAAATCCCACCACATTATCATGGGTAATAAAAGGTTCAAACATACAGGCTTTTTTTTACTACGTTGGAATTCATGCATCCTGTTGCCTACAGATTGACTGGTAACCAAATGGATGTCCTGGTTTCATTCCTATTTTTTTTATTAAGCAACAAAATTTAAACCTGATGAACAGTACTATAACAAAATGCAAACTGGCTTCACAAATTTCCTGTATCATACCTGCATGCTCTCACCACATAAAATGCATCTATTCCCTTGTTGGCTACTATGAAAACATGTGATATAACTCCACCTCCCCCCCCCCACACACACCTCTGCCCTACCCCCATCACCAGCCACATCACTAGCATGGTGCCGTACCACTTTTCTGATCACTACCTTATCAGATTACTGGACACCAACAACATGCTAGACCAAAACAATTACTTTGAGTGTTTCATGGGTGCATCTAGTTTTGCAGGGAAGGGGGCTACTTTATCAGTAGAACATCACTCACAAGTCTGATTGGGTCATGTAAATTACAAGGCCCTATTTTTTAAACATTTCATCACTTTCCGTCATCTTTCTTCTACAAACTAGATACCCCCGGCTCATCTTCCTTGAACTTCCATCACCATTTTTGGCATCCCTTTTTTTAATTCTCACTGCCATCACTGTAAGATAGCCAGTATTGTAACAGGAAGGAAGGAGTGGGCAATATGCTATATAGACAGATCGATTTATAACAGCACCACATGGCTCCTATGTCATAATATTACAGAATATTGCAGAATATTTAATACAGAATATTATGTTTTTTTTAAAGTATACCTACAAATAAAAAAAAATATAGGTATTTTTTAAAACCGTTCTTTTTATTTATGATTTCACTTAGAATACTGACTTTCTTAGAAACATAGAAACATAGACTGTTCTTCAGAAAAAGACCCAGAGGTCCATCCAGTCTGCCTGTTTCTCCTGTCTAGCTTCATGCTTGGCCCAGTGCTGGGCTGGATTTAGAGATCTGATAGTCCTACTGGCTGATCGACACTCCCATTCCCAGGTATACCTTCCCCATTCTGCCTGTGGGTCACACTATTCCTTTAGATCTGTCTCACCAAAGTTTAAACTCCTTCACAATTTAAACTTCAACCAGTTCTCTGGCAATCTATTCCATTTGTCTTCCACCTTCTCTATGAAGAACTTCCTCACTTCCCTGCTAAATCACACCCCCCCCCCACCAGTCTCAATCCCATGTCCTCTAGTTTACTGTGCCCTTCTTCCTCATGGACAACTCCTCATAACCCACCCTGTTGATTCCATACAAGAACTTGTATGCCTCAGTCATATCACCCCTTTCCCTTCTGGCCTCCAGTGTACACATGATAATGTCTGCCAACTTTTCCACAAAGGACCTCCTCTGCCCCATTATCATCTTTCTGGTCCTTATCCTTATGGTCACAGTTTCGTCCCTGTCTCTCTTGAGGAGTGGACTCCAGAACAATGTTCACTTCTCTAGGTGTGGCCTAATCAGCGACCAACACAGGGGCTTCCTTCCTCCTATCAAATTCCCTTCCTGTACATCCCAGCATTCTGTTTGCCTTCCATATGCTTTGTTGCACTGTGCAGTGGACTTGAGGCTGTCACTCATGATGACACCAAGATCTCCCTCCTCACTTGTCTGCATCACCTTTACTCCCCATCCAGCTATCCATTTCAGGGATCTTTCTACCAGTGTGCATCACTTTGCACTGTTTTGCATTAAACTTTAGGTGCCATATTCTGGACCACTTTTTCATTTTTTCAAGTCTCTTCATTTTTATAACTCTATCTCTTTATTGTCCTCTTTGCTGCTGATCTTAGCTTCATCAGCAAAGAAACACACGTTATTCTGTATTCCCTTTTCTGTGTCACAAATGAGGATATTAAAGAGTACCAGTCCCAGAACTGATCCCGACGGTACCCTGCTCATAACTCCTTTGTGCTCTGACTGCACAACATTAACACTCACACTCTGTGTCCTGCCTCCCAGTCAGTTCACAACCCATCTGCTCAGTTTGCTCCTGACATCAAAGTCACTCAGATGTTTTAGGAGCCTTCTGTGTGCAATGGAACTGGAGGCCCTACTAATGTCAAGGTACAATGTATCTACTGCTTGATCACTGTCAACATTTTTTGTGATCCAATTGAAGAAGTCGATCAGATTAGTTGGCAAGATCTCCTTGCTTCAGAGATTGCTGACAGCTGTCTTGCAACCCATTGTCTTCCAAGAACACAACAGTTTGTTCCTTAATGATGATTTCCTGCAGCTTGCCTGCAATCAAGGTTAGACTGATCTGTCTGTAATTTCCTGGATCATCCTTGTCCCTGCTGTTGTGAGGTGGCACCACATAGGTTTTGTGCCAGTCTACTGGAACCACCCCATCTCCAATAAACAATTACACAGATTTGTCAACAGCAGTGCCAATGTTTGTCCGCCTCCTTCAGTCACCTAGGGTGCAACCCATCAGGATGAGGCACTTTGTCCACCTTCAGAGTCTTGAAGGCACTGAGCACCACATTTTCTGAGACTGGAGCTAACATCAGTCCTCTCACCCCCTCTGTTTGTTCTGCACTTCAGTAGTAGCCCTCCTACACAGTAGTAAATGTTCCCATACACAGGCCTCCTCCCACATGCCTTCATTCTTTAATCTAATAACATCCTCCTTAGTTCTCCTGTTTCTCCTAATGCACCTAAAGGGTTTTTCTCCCCCTTGACCCCCTTCTCTAGTCTTAGCTCCAGTTCTAATTTACTTTATTAGAAACATAGAAACATAGAAGTTGACAGCAGATAAGGACCGCATGGCCCATCCAGTCTGCCCATTTCTTTTTCTACCTTATAAATGTGCCATCGGCCTTTGCTCTGTCACTGGCCTATATATTCATACTCATCTGTATTGCTCCCTTATGCCTATCCCATGCCTGTTTGAAGCCCTGCACTGTATTCATAGCCACCACTTTCTGAGGTAGGCTATTCCATGCATCCACCACCCTTTCTGTGAAAAATAAGTTCCTCACATTCCCCCTTAATCGGCCTCCCTCTAATCTCATGCTGTGTCCTCTTGTCCTGCAATTTTTCTTGTGTTTAAACACGTTAGACTCTTTCACCTTGTTAAAGCCCTTAAGGTGTTTGAATGTCTCGATCATATCACATCTCTCCCTCCTTTGCTCAAGGGTATACATATTGAGCTCCGTTAATCTGTCCTCATATGTCTTCTGATGCAGTCCCTGCACCATTTTGGTTGCCCTTCTCTGGACTGCCTCAGTTTGGTTAACATCCTTGTGAAGGTGTGGCCTCCTGTACTGCACACAGTACTCCAGATGGGGCCTAACCAGTGTCTTGTAAAGAGGGATTATTACCTCCCTTTTACGACTTGTGATATCCCTATTAATACACCCTAACATCCCCCTAGCCTTACCTACTGCTTTAGAGGTCTGCTTGGATGATTTCAGGTCATCGTGATGATGATGCCCAAGTCTCTTTCTTCCTTTGTGACTGCCAGAAATTCCCCTCCCAGCCTATAGGTGGCTTCAAGGTTTCTCTTCCCTATGTGCATGATCTTGCACTTCTTTGCATTAAATCCCAGTTGCCACTCTTCTGACCATTTTGCTAGTTTATCCAGATCTCTTCTCATTCTGCCCACTCCATCTGGATCATCTACTCTGTTGCAGATCTTGGTGTCATCTGCAAACAGACACACCTTACCCTCTAGTCCATCTGCAATGTCACTAATGAAGATATTGAAGAGGACTGGCCCCAGGACTCATCCCTGAGATACCCCACTTGTGACTTCAATCTCTTCTGAATGTATACCATTTACCACAACTCTCTGTTTTCTGCCCGTCAACCAGTTTGCCACCCAGTTGACAAACTTCTGACCCACCCCAAGCCTACCCAGCTTATTTATCAATCTTCTATGTGGAACAGTGTCGAAAGCTTTGCTGAAGTCAAGGTAGGCGACATCAACTGCTCCCCCTTGGTCCATCACTCTGGTTACCCAGTCAAAGAAATCTGATATTAGTTTGACAGGACCTTCCTTTTGTAAACCCATGCTGTCTTAGATCCCATGCTCCTATGTGTTGCACTATTCTTTCCTTAAGGAGTGCCTCCATAATCTTGCCCACTACTGAGGTAAGACTGACTGGTCTGTAGTTCCCTGCCTCCTCCCTGCTACCACTCTTGTGAAGCGGGATCACATGATCCCTTCTCCAGTCTTCTGGGACCTCTCCTGTGCTCAGAGACTCATTAAACAGTTCTGCTAATGGCTCTGCTAGTTCCACCCTTAGCTCCTTAAGTATCCTGGGATGTATGCCATCAGGTCCCATTGCCTTGTCCACCCTGAGCTTAGCGAGCTCTTTTAGAACCCTTTATTTTGTGAAGGGAGTAGTGCTCACCTCCCTCCCCTCCTTGTCCATGGTGCTGAGCTGTGGGCCCTGCCCTACCTTCTCTTCAGTAAATAATGAGCAAAAGTATCTATTAAGGATAGATGCTTTTACAGGGTCCTCCTCCTCACATGCCCCCTTTTCTCCTTTGAGCTTAGCAATACCCCCTCTGGACTTTCTCCTTTCATTAATGTATCTATAGAAAGTCTTGTCACCTTCTTTTACTGTTCAAGCTAGTGTTTCCTCAGTTTGGGACTTTGCCTGCCTTAGTGCCTTCCCTGCTTCCCTTAGGGCAGTTCGGTATGCCTCCCTATTTTCATCCCGCTGTGTTCCCTTACATTTCCTGAAGGCCAGCCTTTTGGCTCTGATCTTTTCTGCTACTGTATTTGAGAACCAAAGTGGTTTCCTTCTTCTTTGCACTTCCTTTTCTGTCTAACACAATGGGATGTTGCTTCAAGTATTGCATCCTTAATGCTTGCCCACTTGCCTGTATCCCCTCACCTGTGTTTCTTTTTGCCAGGGCAAGCTTAACTCTGTTGGCCATCTTATCAAAGTCAGCTCCTCTGAAGTCCTATATTTTTGCCTTGGACTGGGATGATTTAGATGTAGTGGCCAAATTGAACCATAACATGTGTGGTTGCAACTGACATTACCATTATTTTGGCACTCTTTAGCTGTTTCAGACAATCTCCTGGTTGGCCTTGCTCTGTTCTCACCTGTATTTTTCAAATGCTAACCTTCTTTGCCTTATCTACCTTTCTCACTCCTCTTGAAAACCAGATCAGAAGTTTGTGCTTTCTGTTGTTCCCTACCTATTTCAAGCATGATGTTGTTACCTCAATTGCACTCCTCTTTATGCCAATTCATTTTGCTTCTGCACCATTTGCCCCCAATTTATCTGTTAGCATTTTCCTCATCATGCTGAAGTCAGCCCTTTTGAATCATGGGTGGCCCCTATCTCTAGTTGGTTTCCTACTGCATGAGAAAGTAGTCTTGCATCACATCTATTAGCATGTAATGTCTTGCACTGCTGGCTGTGGGGATTTCCCAGTCCACATCCTGCATATTTATGTCACTCACCATTACCAACTCCCCTTGACTGATGCCTTCCTGATCTCCTATGCTATTCCCTGTTCCAGCCCTCCTTCTGTTTTAGCAGTCTATAAGTACTCCTTCCCTGAACTTTTTATCCCCTTTTGTTGTCAGATGCAACCACACAGCTTCTTTGCCATGCCCAACCCCCAAAGTAGTACTGTTCCTAACATACAGTGTCAACCATCTCCCCGTCATTTTGTCTGTCCCTCTTGCAGAGTGAGTAACTTAATACTGTAAGGTAGCAATCATTATTTCCTGTTACTCATGTTTCCATTATGACTAACAGGGCCTTCTTAGTCTCTGTCACAACTGTCTGGAGCTCACTCAGTTTGCTTCTGTGGCTTCTGGCATTTAAGCAGGTTACCCTCCAGGACTTCTGTCTTCTACCCTTACCCCTTCCGCTGACCTGATCTGACCTGACCTATCATACTCATTATTTGCATTATTTCCTCTACCCTCCCACCATGTGGTCCCTGGTCTCTGATGCATTTTCCATTCACCATCTCTGTCTATATTATCCTGTCTTCCCCCAATCAACCACACTTGTTGTATGAGTGCAAACCTCAGAAATGACCCAATCCTCAGCCTCCCATGACTTGTTTAAATGGCCCCAAATGTATGCTTTATACCTCTGCCCCCAAATACTTTTTCCCCTTCCTATTGGGATGATGACCATCTGGTTTAAATAGGACTTTATACCAACACATTGCCCTAGTCTTACAGGAGGTGAAACCTCTTCCCAGCACACCACTCGTTCAACCATTAGATACATTGGAAGATTATCAACTTCCTTGCCTCCCCCCTCCTGTGCACTATTAGGACCTCTGAGAAGGTCACAGTACCAGTGAACCACCTAAGCCTAGAACCTAACTTCTTGAAGCTAGCCTTTACTCTTCTCAGTAGTGTTCCTTCCAGATCATTCATCTACTGATGAACAACAACATCTGGAATCCCTCCCACTTCTGTAACCTATCTATCTACCCTAGAGAGTTCCCTATGTGTTGTCTCTCCTGGGAGACAGCGTACCAACCACCCTTCCTTCTAACTCTCCCTTCTAGGATACTGAATCCCCCAAAAGGTATAGCCACTGCTGAGGCCTTATTTCCAACATTGTTCTTTCTTTTGGGGAGGGGGGCAGTAGCATGCATTGTTTGCTTCACTCAGTGAGGCAAAACAATTGCTTGTTGTGATACTGGGTGAAACAGTTGCTTGTCGTGATTCCATGACCTCTTCATCCCCAGTTGTTGCCATTTGCTCACCTCCCTCCTTACTGACTACCTTACAACCCCTATTGGGAACTCCTGAAGGTCATTCAGGAATGGGAGCAGCACTGGGCACCCTTGGCAACCACTGTGACCTGATCTGCTTTGCGTGAATTATGGCCATGCTGCAACCAGCTCAGAGTGAAGAATCCCCAACCTCCTGCAGAAGAGGCAGCCTCCATACCTCCACTGTGCTCCCAGAAGGAGTGTGGCAACACAGGTCCTTCAGATAAAATAATCCTTTCCTCAGTGTCCCCATATCTGCCCACTGTATATGGACACTGTAGGCCCACTCTGTAATACCTATAATTTGATTTATTAATAATCATTTTAATTATATAATGCCTTTCAAGCAATCATCTAAAAGTGCTTTACAGTCAACAGAGAACTAACACCAAATGATCACTAAAGTGTGCCACCTCAGATATAGAACATGGTAGCCATTCAGTGCCAGCGCACAACACCTCATCTCTCCAATTCTATGCTGAGATAGAGACTGACTGATATGGAACCAGACTATTTTGTTGGTGGATTACCGAATGGGTAATTTGACCAGATCATTGAGGAAATTCCCCTACAGTTTTTGGGATCTTTACAGTCCACCTATACAACTACCAGAAAAAGCAAAAGGGACGTCAGTTTAACATGTCATCCACAAGACCACACTTCTCAACAGTGAAGAGTCCCCCAGGCAACATGCTGGTTCCTTGTATGGTTTCTTATAACCAGTGGGAAAGTGCCCCCTATAGAGCTACCAGCACCACTTCTTGCAGCACCTGGTGTTAATTGGATGTCTTCCATTTAATTATTGGCCTGATCTGTGTAACTTCTGAAATCAAACAGAATATAGCTCAAAGTCATTAAGGCTGAACCCTATGTAGGGACATTATCCTCCTGTATAGTACCTTGATCCCTTTAGAGTGGGGTAATCAATATAGGGTTTTGCTAATATTTTCTGTGTTACTTCACAACAAACCCTGAGTACAACCCTCTACACTGGGTTACCTCAGATAAGGCTAGACCTGTTGTATAATTGCAATAATTCCCTTCTGGATGGAATATGCTATAGATATCACCACTTCTTGTGTGCCTTAGACACATGATCTTTGGCCTTGTGCCTCATAATGCAATCGAGGCATAATGAACATCGCATGGATGTACCCCCCCATTGTGTATTATTGCTTAATTAAACCATAACTCCTCTACTAGTGTATTTAAATGATCCTGACATTTTGTTCTGAACCCATATATCTTCAAAAACCTACCATGTAAATCTCATTATAAGTACTAGTTTTAGGCAAGTGAGTGGAAATTATTGGAATTTCTTTGAGAGGTGTACATTTAAACAACTGTAAATGTACTTTACAAGTGAATAGTTTACTTTATAGTGTAGCCCCTGTTACCCCATGGGGTCACTAAATGTGTATTTTCAGGATGCCCAGACAGCCAAGGATTAACCTGTACTCTTTCTGGCATTCCTCCTCATGGGACATGGGCTCTGATGCCAGGTGGGTGAGACTTGCTGCAGCAGAACAAGCCACACTGTAATGCTACTGACCATTAGTCTGCCAGAGAGTTCAGTAAGAGTGCTGAGAGAGAAGTGCTACATTCGCATTTTTTCTCCTGAGAGGAAAATACACTTACACCTCCATTAAAATGGCAGAAGCCATCTAAAATTGAGCCCTGGGCTTGCATACAGCCAAGTACAGCATCTATTATCTAGTTGGGGAGTAATTGGGACTTCTTTTAGTGTCAGAACTTTAGAGCAATCTGCTGTTACTGCAAAGAGTTAGATGTTACAAAAGAGACAAAAGTGAGTAAAATGATAGGGGAGTTACTTATAGAGCTTCAGTGCCATGTACAAATCTGAGGATACCATAACTGGTTCTCAGCAGCAGTTTGTAAAGACATATCCCAAGGCTGTAGCCTGCAGGTCCATGGCAGGTGAATATTGTGCCCAGTAGTGGTCGCTGACAAGTGGAGGCAGAGACAAGGGGAAATCCAGCAAGCCATTGAGTTTATGTAGTTGGATTCACATATGTATGCCAAGCTCTGCTAACAGTGCTATTTCTGTTGTCCACAGAGGGTCAAGAAAATTTGCTGTATTTTGAGCTGGTACCAAGGGTAGGGTGCAAGGGGACCCTGCAGGGAGAATCAGTGTTAGCCCTGGTTACACCGGAAGGGACATTTGGAAGTTCCTGGTGGTGGTGGTGGGGGGGGGAAGGGGGCAAATTGAGTGCTATATCGCCAATAAGCTTCAGATGTAAAAAAATAAAATAAAAAAAATACCACCTTATATATATTTGGTTTGGTGATTTCAATCTGACTGACTGAGTTCTTGTGGAGTGGCAGCCAGGACTATGTGGGGGTTGAGGAACTGTTACAGGTGGTGACTTTTCTGAACTGAATAAATAAAATCAAGCTAATACATATTTCATAAAAGAAAGTAATTTTCCTGTTTGCTTGCATGCATGTACAAGAAACATAGTGCCACCATATGAGTATTTGTAGGTGTGCCACCCCCACTTCCAATGCCCTGCTCTTTTTTGCAGGCACGGCCGCACTGCACCAATAAATGCCCAAGCTGTCTATTACAGACGTTCAGATGCAGAGGCGTACAGTTCAAAGAAAACCACCACTACAATCAGCGGTGGTAACGTGTAGGCAATTTGCATACTGCCAGCACTGCATCTGAACTGCTGTCATAGGCAGCTCTTTTTTTCTGATGGAACAGCCCGATCCCCGTCGGCTCCAGTGCCCCCCCAACAAACACCCAGGTAGCATGCTGGGAGCCCACCCCAGCTTGCTCATGTGCTCCCCTTCACCCCTGCACACTGTATGGCTGACAGGGATGCCTAATCCTCCATCAGCTTCACTGCCCCCCCAAACAAACTTCCTGGTGCCATGCTTGGAGCCCACCCCAGCATGGCAAAGTCTGAATGGACACCACAAGTCTGAATCCCCTGCTCCACTGCCCCCAAACAAGCTTCCAAGTGCCATGCTGGGAGCCCACCCCATGTGTGGCAAAAGTTTGTATAGCTCATGGAGTGCCCAATCCCCCATCAGCTCCACTGCCCCCCAACAAACTTCCAGGCGCCACACTGGGAGCCCACCCCAGCATGGCAAAAGTCCTGTGTTGTCTTTTTTTTTTAATATATAACAAAAGAAAATGGTCCCTCGTTGAGTCTCTTTCCCCCTTCCCCCAATCCACGCCCACCATCTGCGTACCCCACCTCCCCACACACCCCTCACCCCATACTTACCTCTGGAAGCTAGCACGATGATCTTCGGTGGACTGGGAACACATTTACACTCTTCAAAGTCGACCGTAAGCTAAAGAAATGCCAGTAAACTGTATAATGACATACCATTTTTTTTTTACTTTGGTGCATATCTCGGGCATTTTTGGGAATTCTTTCAACAAATTTTCAACATGGGGTTCTTGGGACCCCACCTCATGAACTCAATCACTGTCATTTTGTTATGTGGTCCTGAAAGGTGATTTCTTGGTCACTGCACGGAACCACCTTTTGGACCAATTAATGAAACAACAGTGTCACAGTTCATGAGGTAGAGCCCAAAAATCTATGTTGAAATTTGTAAAATTCCAAAATGATTAGGTTTATGAGCTGCATAGCACCTTCCTATGCACGCCGTACCTTTGGAGAATTTTTAATATTTTCACTCCAGATTTTTAACATTGCCATTTTACCACACCTCCTTATGAATGGTATAGCTGTCATTTTTCGCATCTCACTCAAAATGTGTTTTCACACATGTAGCGCTCAATGGCATGGTTGGTGTGCAAAATCATTGTTTGGGACAGAGTAAGAATATCACAGCAAAACTATTTATGAGCAGAGGTCTTTGAATGGCTATGTGGAAAATTTGGTGACAAAAGTCCATAAAATTTGACTGGTTTACGAGTGTGTATTGCGCAGTTTCCCACGCACCCATGTAAGTTCACGAATTTGTAATATTTTCAGTCCCGATTTTGAACATTGGCATTTTTCCACACCTCCTTATGAACAGTATGGCTGTCATTTTTCACACCCTGGCCGAAATGTGTTTTCACACTTCCGGTGCAGAATAGTTCAGTCGCTGAGGGAAATCAGTGTTTGGGACAGATTAAGAAAATCTTAGTGACACTATTCATGAGCAGAGGTCCCAAAATGCCTATGTTGAAAATCTGCTGTAAAAAATCTAAAAAATCTCCAAATGAATTACATTACGGGTGTGCGTTGCCCAGTTTCTATGTGCGCTTATGACTTCACCAGTTTTTTTATATTTTCACTCCAGATTTTCAACATTGCCATTTTTTACACATCTTCATGATCAGTACAGCTGTCATTTTTCACATCCTGTTCAAAATGTGTTTTAGCACCTGTGGCACCAAATGGCACAGTCACTGTGAAAAATCACCTTTCGACTAACAAACTGATAGTGCCACTGTTCATACGGTGAGGTCACAAAAAGCCCATGTTGAAAACTTGGAGTAAAAATACCAAGAAATGCCCAGGGCGTTAGGGTTTTCGACCATAACGCCTTTCCCTGTAGGGACTGACAGGCATCAGGGGTGTGACTTGGGATTGTCAACAGTAATGCTAATGCCATTCCACCCCACACCCACCTTGCAGCCAGTGACAGGCATCAAAGTGCGCCTTGGACACTTTGGCTCCAGAATTCACCCCATTCTCCTATATTGCACCCATTTCAGTGTATTTCCTTATGGAATGAGGTGAATGTATAGCCCAAACACCCCAAGGCACACCTCGGTACTTGTCAGTGTCTGCAGGGTGGGGTGAAGTGAAATGTGACCGTCATGGGCGATGACCCAAAGGCACACCCCAATGCCTGTCAATCTCTGCAGAGTGGGGGTGGAGTTGGCATCAGTTCAATACTTCACTACCATTCCTATACTGCATCTGTCTAACTCCTGCACTACCACTGCTAACAAGCAAACATTTGGCATTGACAGATGTTTGTATTATTTTATATAAGTAAGAAGGGAAAAAAAACAGAGGGCAGATAGTACATTTAGGAGCATCTTGTTCAGGACTAAATAAAAAAACACATTAAGGTAAAACAGCATTTTATTTTGTGTTGTAAATACATAAATGCATATATACAAATACATAAAGGAAACAGCATAGAAACATATACTTTGATGGCAGATAAGGACCACTGGTCCACCCAGTCTGCCCATTTCCCTACCTATTTGATAAGCTGCAGATCCTAGTTAACCAACAGCCTATTTCTTCCTACCCCCCCCCCAACCAGAATTGCAGCTTATCCAATAGTTAGGGAAATGGGCAGACTGAGTGGGCCAAACTGTCTTTATCTGTCATCAAAGTCTATGTTTCTGTATTTCTATGATATGTCCATTGCATAGTATAATCTATTGAATGGGAATGGGATGCCTCCTCTGAGGTCAGACAGGTCAGTTTACAGTTGTGGCGCTAGTACTACTGATTCTGAGACAGGAAACAGACAGAAGTCAACTGCATGACAGCCAGATTCAATTGACCAGCACATCAGTGCTATAAACTCACAGTTTTCACATCCTGAAATGCTCATTACAATTCTATGTGTGTGTGTCACAGATCTCATTGTTGTTTTAAGCAATTATATAGCAGATTTGCAGTTTTCATCACATTTTATAAAAGGTTCTGATTCAAATCAGAACTAATTAGAACTTTTCAGGACTTTGGCCTGGATCCTGATCCTGACAATAACGGTCAGGACTTTTTCTGGTCCACCCAACCCTACTTTGCACCCACGAAGTCCGCATCTTGAGTGTGTGAAACTTGGGACAGGGTCCTTCTTATCTGGCCCATAGTGGGAATGTCCTCACTCTGGGCAGAGTTTCAGCCATGCAGATGTATCAGTAGCAGCTCTTGAAGCAGAATTTAAGACTTCAGCTGCAAGGGTGGGGCCCTTTAAGTCCAAGAGGGCTCCTATAACTAGCTGAGCAAGTTTGGCGGCACCTTCTAAGATATTCTCCCTACGACTGCCTCTGGTTCACATGGTTTGTTTTTAGATCGGTAGGCCAGCTGAGTGCCTCAGCAGTCGTAACTCTCCTCCTCCCACCTTGGAGGGCCAGCTGCATGGAATGCTCACAATCCTTCACTGTGTTCCCATTAGAGGGACAGAGTGAGAGCTTTCCTCCAAATTGGAACATTTTCCGCCCCCTTAATTGGGTTTTCAAATTGCAGCAGCAGAGCCATCACTAAACAAAATATCCCAAGCCTGGAGGGAAGGCGATCTAGGCCTTGGATCCCCAGAGATTTTCTCCTTAAAGTTTTTTTTTTTATTTCCTCCATGCCACAGGTCATAATAATTAATTAGTCTTAATAGTATTCCCTAGTTTACTTAGGTAGATTCTGTTGTTGGATGGAGGCGGATGGTGTCCCTACATGCCATTCCCACTCTCTCTCTCCTTAGAAAGCCCCCTGCAGTCATCAATGCAATCCATTGCACCTGGGTTATTCTGCTAACCTGCATCTCATTTATGTTTTATCAAGCTGCCTGTTGCTGTCACTCTACTTCTCTGCCTCATGGCCACTGATCAATAATGTTCTTTGTGGGGCTGCTATCATTTTAGGGGGATTCTTCCTAAGGTACCTTTAGCAAGGGGACCTTCCCATGGCATCTCTGGGAGTGGAACCCTCTTTGAGGGTTCCTTGCCTTTGTTACCCCTACAAGGTGGTAATTCCTCATGGAATAGAGAGTGTGAATGGCCAAATGAAGTAACACAGCTGCACAAGCATAACACTTTACTGGTTGCTTAAGCCATTGAATTGAAAGGCTATGCCTGTAGTTCAATGGGCAAGCAACCAGTCACTCCCTCTCCCTAAGCTATATAAAGAGTTCCTCCCAGCCTCCCCCTGAAGCACTTTTTTCTTTGCTCCTCCATCTTCCCCTCGTCCTCCAGCTGCTCACCTCTTTACTCTGGGCGAGTCTTCCTAAGGTACCTTTAGCCAAGGGAACCTTCTCGCTGCACCTCTTGGGTGGAACACTCTTTGAGGGTTCCTTGCCTTTGGTACCCCTACAGGGTGGAAATTGCTCATGGAATAGAGAGTGCGAATGGCCAAAGCAAGGTAACATGGTTGCACAAGCATAGCACTATAATGGTTGCATAGGCCACTGTATCCCTTTTATATGATAATTGAAGGTATTATATACACTAGTTGGTTAACTGTGATTATTACAGTGCAGACACTTAAATACTGTACTGTATCCTCAGCTATGTGCACACATTTTGGTTGGTAGCTAAAGCAATTGGCTATGCTTTGTGACAAACAACCTCTCTTGCTGAATTTATGTTTAAGTATAACACCCTTAGAATACATGGGCTTCCTTAATTTTTATGGGGGCTTTGTGCACCTCCCAAGAATTTAACTAACAAGCTCTGGGGGTGGACTTGGGATGGGATAACACTTTTTTTAAACCCGCAAAAGTTGCAGCACAGGAAGACCCGGGGGACGACCAAAGTGAACTAGGGTCCCAGGTTTCCCATTCCTCTGTGTGCTGGTGCCTTAGCCACTCCTTCACAGAAGCAGCTTGACCAGGCGCCCAGCACCCAGCACCCAGTAACTTGATTCATTGAAAGAAAAGTGCACAGCCACTGGGGTAGCGGCAATTCCCTGCTGCTGTTATACCCCTGCCGCTATAAATCCATACACTCTCTACACAGCACAGTTAATACCGTGCTGTCTTTATTGCTTGGTATTGACCCGGTACCCAGTACAACAGTGACTGTACCAGTAACAAGTGGGTATTCCTTGCAGACATGAAAACACTTACATTGAGCCCAGCTTTTCCACATAAGGGACAGACTGTACATCTAATGATGGTGCTGCTCTTCCTCCACAATGAGTTTACTGCAGAAGCTCCTTAAGGGAAGTTAGCCAGACTATCATATTTAACAGTTTAGATAAACAAGCAACATTTGTGAGCCTCATCCTTCTGCATACGAACCCTGTGGCGACATTATGTGCACTGTAGTATAGACATGCTTTCCAAAGATCTAACACAAATATGTACCATTCAGATCAAACTATGAACTGTGCTCCTCCATTGCTGAAACTTCGCAGTCCCCCTGTTGGTGGCATAGAGCTTCACTTCTGTTTGCAAGAGTTTTTCTTTTAATAAACCCTAAACACTCCATACCTACTGAGGGAAGAGTTATTTGTAGAAAGCCTGGGTTATCTCTGTAAATGTCTGTGCTTGACTAGTTCCCTCTTCTGCTGTGTTATGGGAACTGTGAGGCACAGACATCATGGTGAGGGTCCAGCTTCCTGAAAATGTAATACTTAGCATAAGCTCAGGGCTCTTATGTTTTAAAAATAAGTAGCTGAACAGCTTCTTAAGTAAACTCAAGAAATTGGGTGCTGCATGATTGCATCCAAATTATGGAACTCCCTGGCAGCAGTTATTAGACACTCCTCAAGCACTCCACAACAGAATTCCCTTCTTAGAACGCACTTCTCTTCCATCTGCTCCTGTTCCCCCACCCCTGCTGACCCCCATCTCACTTTCTACCTCCCATCTATATCACCAGCCTGGTTCCCGTTTCGGCCTGCACCTTATATTGCTAAATGCTATGAATATGTACTTCTCTATCAATATTATGACTACCTCATCCATTGTTGCACCAATCGAAAAATGTAATACTTGCTGTTGTTGTTGTAATGTTGTTTTGGGCTTGTTCAGTTCTACTGTACCAGTGTAAACTCCCTACCCCAGGGCGCATCTGGAATCGAGCGGTACTCTGTTCAGCATGCTTTCCTGGTAAATCTCTTAAATAAATAAATAAATAAAATCCTACATATATCTCTTAACACTACACATTCTCTTAAACTCTCAAGGCATTTTTTATTTCTGTTTGCTAGACATGGAAAGGAGTATACTGTAGCTATCATGTTTGTGGGCTCAAGAAATTAAGTCTTTCATTTATTTCATATTAATATATATTTTGTATGACTCTCATAGTGCACAGTGTAACTCATGGACACAATTTTACAAAATAATCTACTTACAAGTAGTTTGCTGATCAATTAGGCATACTTGAAAATAGAGTGCTTTAATATATAGGAAAGCTAAAGTTAGCATGCAAGCTGGTCATCATGTATGGAAACAACAGAAGAGAGGTAACACCCTAGAGGTACCTATCTGCCAGATAATTTACTTATGTAAACACCGCAAGTGCAGTATCTGCAAAAAGTCTTACTGTTTTGGAGCAGGCACCCCCTAATTTTATTTATTCATTTAGTTTTGTTGACAGGGAAAGGAGGACTAGACATTTCTACTTATTTTCAGCCTCATCCAGAGGGATGCCAACTGACACTGAGTCAGATTAAGCTGTTGGTGATATTTTCAGTGAATGGGGGAAATTTGGCCAGGACACTGGGGAAATTGTCCTGCTCTTTTTGAAAAGTGCCATGGGATATTTAACATCCACCTGAACTACCACCAGAATAGGCAGGTGGGATCTTGGTTTAATGTCCCATCTGAAAGACAGCACCTCTGGAGTGCAGCCCCCCCCCCCCAATGCTGCACCATAGTGTCAGTATTGGGATTAACCCAAGTGCCTATTGTGGGGATAGAAACCACTTCCTTCTGATCTTTGGGCCTCAGAGGCGGGTGTGCAACCTGCTGAGCCACTGACACTGCTAATGAAACAACTTGTTCTGAGTGTTCATCCGTGATGGCATGTCACAATGTGAGTGCCATGGAGTACCACTGTGGTGTCTGCAGGGGCCCGTCCACTAGAAGGCCGCAGCTCTGCAGGGGGACCCTGCCCATGTAAGGGATGAAATGGAGGATAAGCAAGGAGATGTAGTACTAGAGGGAGGGAAAGCAGAGCAAGAAGGTAAGGTAATCAGAATGGGGCACACATCAGGTGCTACTATTGCCAAATATTTCATCATTCATGCATTCTTTCTGATAATTTCCTCTGAACAGAAAGGATGTCTCTCTGCAGTGTAGGACCAATTCCTTTTTTTACAGTTAAACTAATATATAGGAATACTGGAGGGGGTGGGCTAATGTTGGGAGAGGGTAATATAATTGAAGATTGGGGTTGGATCAGGTGTGAGGAGATGAGGGAGTTGTCTTTAGCATGTGGCTGGGGGAAGGGTATACGCTGATTTGTAGACTTGACTCTTTGAGGCTGTGACTCTTTGATGGTGATCATCACCTGAGGGCGGGATATAATGCCTACTGGGTGGAGGGTTGGGGAAAAGATTTTTAAATGGCTTGATGAGGAGAGGGGTGGAGACATGATAAACTGAGTGGGTGGAGGTGATATTTGTGCAACAATAGTTTTTTTTAACAGTATCAAAACACTTTGCATAGTTCTTCACAAGCTTGGTGGCACTTCACCTGGCAAAAAATTATGTGTAGTGTCACTTTACATCTTTTCACCAGGCAAAGCTTGACACATCACCAGGCAAAGATTTCACAAAGTGCTTTGCAAAGTCAGGAAACTTTGTGAGGTTCTTAGGAAGTGAAGATTACCCAGATTGACACAGATCTAGTTGGGGGGGGCACCGCCAGGGTAAATGAAACCTGGGTAGGTGAGTGCCCTGCCCTGTCACATGCATCTGGTTTAATGCCATGTTGCTGCCTGCTCGTAGGGTTAAGACAGGGTGTTAGTTTATGAAAACCCCATTAATTTATTTATTGAAATTTGTTGACCTGGTAGGCACACTGAGACTAGAAGAACTGTCTGTTTGTCCTCAATGTGATGAGGTACCTTTGGAAATGAGCCTCTGGCTCAAAAGTTGTAAACTGATGTACAAATAAATAAATAACATGGAAACTACAGCACCGTCTACTTTGGGTAAACAGCTGTTTAAAGATATTTCACAAGAAGATATGGATATGGAGGTTTCGCAACCATGTTCAATACCTCAATCCAGCTTGGACTCCAATTACTATAGAATTTGACAGCAGATAAGGACTGCTTGGCTCACCTAGTCTGCCCATTTTCCTACCTGTTGAATAAGATGCAGATCCTAGTTAACCAATAGCCTACTTCCTCCTACCCCCCACTAGGACTGCCTTATGTCTGTCCCATACATTCTTGAATTCTGCCACTGTTCTTGACTCCACAACCTCCTCAGGAAGGCTAGTCCATGCAACCACAACCCTCTCTGTGAAAAAAATACTTCCTCACATTACCTCTGAGCCCTCCCCCCTCTATCTTCAAATTGTGCCCTCTTGTTCTTGCACATCTCTTTTTCTGAAATATACTACCCTCTTGGACATTGTTGATTCCCTTGAGGTACTTGAAAGTTTCTATCATGTCCCCCTCCCTTCTTTCCTCAAGGGTATACATATTAAGCTCCTTTATTCTCTCTTCGTATGTCTTCTGGTACAGACCATGCATCATTTTGGTTGCCCTCCTCTGGACAGCCTCCACTCTGTCTATGTCTTTGCAGAGATAGGGTCTCCAGAACTGCACATAGTACTCCAGATGGGGTCTCACCAACTGTCTGTACAGAGGGATAACAACTCCCTCTTTTCTACTGTTGATGCCTCTCCCTATGCATCCCAGTATCCCCCCTCCCAGCCTTCATTACTGCCTTCTCACATTGCTTGCCCACCTTTAGGTCATCTGATATAATTACCCCCAGGTTCCTTTCCACTATGGAGAACAAAAACTCACAAAGACAAACAGCTGCAACAATGGTCCCAGAAAATATTCCTGTTGACCCCTTAAGAGCAACAACAAGACAAGAGTCAGCAATGACAATTTGGAAAATTAAACAATGCAGGGACAAACTTCTTAAACTTTTGGAAACTGAAGAACAAGCTGTCTCTAACCTGGAAAGCACCATGGGTAATGTTCCAGCAGTTTCATCAGAAGCCCTTGTAAAACATTTTACGAAGTGCTCATCTCCAGAAGAACTGAGAGATTCAATTTCTGAAGCTCAAATCTGGTCCCCCACACATGCCTTAAGAATTGCCAGTTGGATTCGGAACACAGGGAATACTGCTTGGATATCTCGTTCTATTCATACTGCAAAAGACATTCAAACACCTGGTAAATATGAAAATAAAAATGTGTCTTTACTGTGCCCGGTCTGTTATAATGACAGCTCCTCAAACTCATTTGCAGGCCCAGTTACCATGGACACACACACTGACAGTCAGGCAGGAGCCATACCCAACGTCATGAACACTCAGCTCCCTCAAAACAATGCCGCACAGGAAACTCTATTAACAAGGCTGAGCACAATGAAACTGTAAGTTGCAAAGAATTGGCTATTGATTTAGACAATGATTCTACAGAGCCTGTAAAAAAAATTAGATTACACAGGAACTTCCACTGTGTTAACGCCTTCACATAAAACCCCCTCAACATCATGGGGTGATATTATGGATTCACAACCCCGGACTGAGAACCTGATACAACAGGCTGATAATAACAACAAACAAACATCACAGCCTAGAACTTTCAAATTGTCTGATCTTTTTTCTAATCTAGGTGAGCCCACCAAATGGAAAAACACAGTCTGATTAAACTACCAGGGAGGCCTAGACGACCCACCTAATAGAGCTTATGTAGCCAGATGGTTACTGAAAGAAACAATGCAATTTACTGCTACTGAGGTGTTTGCCTTAATTCATACCGCAGGAGATGCTCAATCTGACATAAGTTTTAGATCTCCTTTTTTGCTTGACAGATTTTGGCTCAAATACCATACAGTAAAGCATTCACCTGTATGGACCCCATTCATTGTAATTCTTTTAATCAAACCAACATGAAAAACAAATAATATCCTTTTTAAAAATAAAGGTGTTAATGTTTCAGATATTTTACACTGGATTAAACAATGAGTAGAGGCAATAGAAAGACCACAGCCCATTATGGACACAGAGAACATCTGGATGGGAGGTTGGCGTATGAAAGCAAAATTAAAGAATTCAGATGCAGGCATTCAACATCTACCTAGCAGCTTTTATATTGGAAGAGACAGAGGTTTTTATATTTATCCAGGACAACCCAAAACACGTCACAGGTGTGGTTCACTTTCTCATTTAAGTAATGCCTGTGAGATTCAAGTCTGTGATTTTTGTCTGGAAGTGGGTCATTCCCATAATTTCTGTTCAAACCTAGTCTACTGCAATCTATATGAAGAGCAAGAGAACTCTTATAAAATGTGCCCATGAGCTGCTCACAACAGAGGGTCATACTATGATCAGGAAGAGATGGTCCTAGAGGCCCAACAAAAAAAGGAAAAGGCTCGATCCTTAATTCCAACCACAGAACATGACTCAGAGGCCCCTGAAGAACAAAACACCCATGATGAGGCACAACCACAAGCCCAGCCATCTAATTCTTCTACAGAATCTCCTTCCGTACTGTCAGAAGCACAATCTTCACTAGCTCCTCAACCTGAGATGCCCCCCCCCAAAATCCCACAGGATGACGTCATCATGATGGGTGGGAAAAGAAAGCAGGAAAAGCAACAACTTAAATCTAAAATATCCAGACGAGATTCTATTATGACTAGAAATAGTTATGCTGCACTAAAAAACAGCATAGAAGATGATGGGGATGATTCAGATTTATTTTCCACAGCATCCTCTGTAAAAGAAAATTCAGCAGGAGAGGAGGTGCCATAATAGAAAAAAAAAACCAAAAGGCATACAAAAGGACAAGAAAAAAACACCTTTGATTTAACTTTTGGACCTGTCTTCTTCCCAGCTTCATGTCACATCATTAAATGTAAACAGTATTAGAAGTCTTAAAAGAAGACATACCCTTTTTTCTTCCCTACAGTTACTTAAGGCTCATAATTTTTTTTTACAGGATACTAGACTAATGACTGAACAGGACATATTATATACAAAGAAATCTTGGCCCTGGGGAGCTTCCTTTTGGTCCATGGGGGAAGAAACATGCTCTGGGGTGGGCATTTTATTTAAAACTCAAGCACTCAAAGTTACCAGAATTATGGATATTATACCTGGTAGACTGCTTTTGCTGGATATTATTTGATAAAATGGCTATGAGAATTGGTCCTGTTTATGCACCCCAGACTAAAAGTGATAGGTTAACATTTTTTAAAACATTACAGCCATATTTACATATGGGGAAATTTGTAATACTAGGGGGATATTTTAATTGCCCACTAGATTTACAGGATAACACGGGGACACATAAACTGTATTGTGACACCAATACTCTATCCTATTTCTTTATTATAAGAAATGTCTTGGGGGAGCATGATTGTACATCATTAGTCACCACCAGATTACTATATTGACTTCTCTTTGAATTGGCACATTGCAGTACATTTTGTTTCTTAGTTCTTAATAGTCTCATCAGTTTAAAGCACCAGTCCATGCAGTGTGGAACCATAGTAGGCATGGAAATGAGGAGTCCTAGGTTCACAGCAACGCAAGTTTATTTAGATGGCACTGAGTCCATAAGGCTCTGGTCACTGTACAATCAGTCCAATGAGACAATTAACAGGTGGAACTATTTTCTAAGAGTGATGGGGATGGCCAAACTGCTCAGACACTGCTCATGAAGTTCTAACTGAACAAGATCACATTGATGAGAGTGAGGGCCCAGTAAGCTCTTAGAAAAGTTCCCCTAAAAAAGAAAACTGAGTAAGTTAATGCTAAGGGCACATCTATTATTCTGATGAAGTGGCATTTAAGCTACGGAACATCAACCATTGTTTGGGGTGGAAATAAAAAGATTAGTCAAGCAGTCACCCTATGAGTGGATCCTTTGTATTATTTGTGATTGAACAGTTTTCCAGTGAGGGATCCCTGACCTACATTCCCCATAACGGGGCTCACAAGGACAACCTGAGCATCTCTTGCTTTGCATTACTGGCTGTGCAACCTTGAGCAAGTCATTAGAAATCCCTGCAATTTGGCGTCGCCCAGCTGTCAAATCTGATAGAAGCAGGACTTTACTAAAAAATGAGATTTTGTTTCTGCTATCCCAGGTAAATAAAATGTAAAACATAATTAAGCGATAATGCATGAGTGGGCATGTGTCATGCTGGGATAACCTCATGCCTGGGGTGGTTGGCATGTGGCTTCAGGCCAAGAGCATCCAACACCCAAGATGTGACATTATCTCTATGACACACACTCTGGAGTGCATATTTCAATTATAAAATGGCTTACTTGAAAAATGCCATTTAGAATATATTTTAGTTGCTTTTTGAATAGACGTGATATTGAGCTAGTGTACCTTCACTGTTGAAGGTCAGCAGTGACTAATCAGAGCCCAAGAATTTTTCTTGCTACTTCATAAAAAATATTAGGAACAGAACTACAGAATTATCACTATGATTATTATTATTATTAGGAAATATATGCTCGGGGAACCTTAAAAAAGCTTAACAGTATTGCTAATCCTCCCTTAAGTTCTCTTCAAAAGATAAATAATTAGAGGAGATCTTGTCCAATGATGGAACATGTCTGTGTTGTTTTCTGACCCCCTCTCCATTCTGCTTTCTGACCTCCTGCCCTTCTGCAGCAGGTGTCTAGTAACAGAGCAGGTCTGGGAGGATGTGGGTCAGCAGCACAGCCCTTCCTTTCTAGGCCTTACTATTTCTAAAGGAAGGTAAAGATAATGGATATCATTTTGGTACAGGTCCCAGAGGCACACCAGACACTCACAGATACAGTTATAGAACAATCAAAATACAGGCCAGCTATAGCAAATTTCAACTAACAGCACAGGGTTACAGGAGCATTGGTGTATGATGTCACATGGTCTGAATGCTAAGAAACAGTGCTGTAGATTATTAATGTGAGGGTGGAGGAGACATTTTATAGACTCAGTTAGAATAGATGCTTGCAGCAGCCAGTTTAGTTTGCTGCAGTTGTCAAGAGCATCAGAATGAATCCATGACACCCAACATTTATTGTAGCCCTCCGGACCTTGAAATTAAGTATGCTGAATGAATGTTGTGGACAGTTAGTTATTTTCCATTTAATTTAAAAAGGAGTAGAGATAACGGAGCCTAGGTCTGGGAGCACATTTGTAGATTAATACTAACCAGTGAGGATTTCTATAATTGATAGCTTGAGCAGTGTAGCTGGTGAAAAATGGAATAGAAATGAACCTGTTTGATTATAGCGCAATTCATATGCACTGTGCAAGGGGCTTTAGGACTGCATAGGAGCATGATGACTGCAGAGTTTATGTAAAACAGTTTCTGCAACACAATTTGGGGGCATTTTGGTCAGCTGCATCAACATAGTTTGTAATAGGCAACTGGAAATGTCATTTGTGTTTGGTAATGTGAGAAATGATGCATTACTAGGGCTGGATAATTGTATGATTACTATTATTAATGTCATTTGTGTTTGGTAATGTGAGAAATGATGCATTGCTATGTCTGGAGAATGTTATGATTACTATCATTTTAGGTAGATGACTATGCAGTAAGCAATGCCAAAAGGATTGTGTTATAAAACAATAGTGATTGTGGGGTTATAGACTAATGTCATGTAGTAATACAAAATAAACGTAATGGGAACAACCCAGGAAACTAAAGTTGCATATTCATATTGGAAAGTTCAGAAAGGCCCAAGTATTGGATGAAGACTGTTAAAGTTCTAGTTCATAGCAGCAGATAGCCTAAAAACTGATTCAAAACATAAAATTCTGTTAGCCCAATGCTATTTCCTAATTAGCACTGGATTGTATAGCATATTGTTGCCATCTGGTGAACATTTGAACGGTTGCCAGTTTTTTCAATTTAGACTTACCGGATGCTAAAAACAACCCATTTATAGAACCACAGATGCCATTTCCAAGTTACCGTTTGAACCCAGAGCACTTTGATGAGTTGTAGTAAGGGCGAGCTTTTTCTGTAGTCCAGCTTTTCACCATGAGATAAAATATGGACTGCAAGTGTCCAGAAGCAGTTTTCCCTGGTTTCAGTGGTAGCACTTGTTTATTCAGGTTTAGGCTTTTGGCAAAAGATGAGTTGACATAAAAAAGCAAATACACATATGCATTTATCTAAAAAGGAAACTAATTGTTTCATCAACAGATACAGGCACCAGCAGTTTCTGGTTATGATTAAACACTGGAATTTCTGAGTGTGATATTTCTTGGCAGCTTTAGACTTATCTAAGCATGGAGCAGAGGGAAACCCCCACTGACACTGGAGCACTCAAGGAACTGCCTAAAGCTTTATAACTTTGGCATCTGACAAAGATAAGATATTATTCTTTGAAAGTATGAAGCATACAAAAAAACTTTAACACAGAGAGCAAAACTTTTGGTTTTAAGTTTTTTTTTTGTACTTTTACAGTGTATTTACCAAAGACAGCTCAAATGAGAGACACACACTTTCTGCAGGTTACATCTGGGAGTCCTGCATCAAAGTCTTGCCTTGTGCCAGTGGCAACGATGAGATTTGAATCTATAATCCTAGGGGCCACGTTTCAAAGGCATTGATGTAACTGTATCCTACAGACACGCCTGCATCCAGCAGCACCTGCTGCATTCATCACCTATCTGGATGTAGGGGGCACACTTTTCAAAACTATGGCCAACTGTAACACTATTACATGGTTTATGGTACTATGTATTCAACGTCAGACAAATATCTGCTGTCAGACACTAAGCTGGGCTTGAAGATCATTAAAAATGTTAAATGTGGGCCACCCTGATGTCCCAATAACAGTGGGTTATGCCACTGTGCAGGTGACCTGGATTTGGGAGTGGAATTGTGTCAGTCATGCTGATGCATGCCAGGGTTAGGGCAGCTGCTGATGGCAGTGTACCACCGTTTGAGGAGAGCCCGTGCTGGGCTCCAGCACTAAAGCAACCCCTGCTGAGGGTCAGGGGGCTTTCTCCACCACAGTGATATGCTATGTCCATTAGGCCACTAGCAGGCTGCACCCTCATATGGGTTGAACTAGGCACTTGCCCACTAGCCAAATGTTGGTAGATTTTGTATTAGGCTAGTAAAACTTTCCTTAACTAGCTCTGTGAGTTTTTTTGTTAGAGAAGGTAACATTTCAGTTAGGACTGTGCAAATACCTTTTCCTGAATATTCATCTGAATATTTGGTATTCAGTAGCTAAATATTTGGTATTCTGATATTCTGGGAAACCACACAAACACCGTTCCCCCACTGTTGCTAACTTACTTTCCCATCCAGGACATTAAACATTTATATACCTCTGTCCTTCCACACTTTGTCTGCACCTTGATCCCACATTCCTCCTCCCCCATCATCTACACAATACTGCTAAATATAATTTTTACTCCTATGGGGGATGACTGGCACAACCCACCCACCTCCGTGGCCAGCAATCATATTGTTGAACAAAAAGCACTTGTTTGCACTATGTAGAAATATTCCTCAAGTCAACCCCCATGCCCGCCACCATGGCAGTACCTTTATTCACCCTTCTCCTCCTCCCCGCACCCAAACAGCAAAATTTGCTCCAAATATGATCGACACAACCTCCCCTCCCCCAAAACCTGCTGCCTTGTAATGAGTGAATGTACTTGCTCTGTCTCTATAGAAAATCAGCTGATCCAGTGATTGGCTGGGTTTCTATTGAGACAGAGTGAGCATGTTCATTTATTACATGGCAGCTGGTTGTGGAGGATGGCAGATTGTGCTGGTTGCTTTGCATTGCATTTTAATTTTTGTTACCTGGTAGCTGAGGGGGTGGGTGGGGTGGATAAGAGTGCTGCCAGTGGAGTGTTGGGGGTTGATTTGGGGCATATTTTTGCCAAGTGTAAATAAGAGCTTATTGTTCAATGACACAGCCTCTGGCAATGGAGGTGAGCAGATTTTGCCCCTGGTCCAACCTGAGAGTAAAATTAATATTTACTCAAACTGTGTGGGTGCTGGATAGAGGAGAAGGATAGGATTGGGTACAGACAAAGGGTGTGGGGACAGGAGATAAATGTTTAATGTCCTTGGTGAGAAAGTAAGTTAAGCAACAGTGGGGTAAGGGTGTTTGTATATCTATTATTATTCATTTGGAAATGAAATAGTAGATTCTGGATATGAATGTTCCCCTATTTAGGAAGGGCTTCTGAATAGTCAGGAGCCCTACAGTACTATTCATGGTTTTTGGGAAATACTTTTTGGTCTCTGCACACCCCTAATTTCAGTTAGTACATTAGTTGGGCCAGTGTAAAAGGCTCTGGGGCCATTGGATTTTTCTTGTTCCTAGACCTGCGGGCTAAAGGCCAAACTTTATTTTGACCCTGCCCACACCAATTGAGAGAGGGGATGGCAAGGATAGAGAATGAGGAAAAATACCCCACCGCTGGTGCTACTTTCAGGATTTGTAGCATGGACCCTCACCAGACGGATGGTAGGATACTTGACAGAGGACTTTAATTTATTATGTCACATCTTTAATATGTTAGGTCTAATTTTCTAAAACCATTCATATGCCACAAGTCCCTGGTGCGCCGAACATGCAGCACAGGGGGCTTGCAGCATTCTCCTGGCACCGATCGGGATTTTCATCCTTGTGCACCAAATGCTGCAAATTAGACCAGCTCCCTCAGATTAACCTGAATCATTTGGGGGACCCATTTAACAGGGCTTGTGCCAAATGTTTGGCACAAGCCACAGTAAAGTGTGGAAACTGCAGCAACTGCGCCCAATGTACTACAATTGGACGCAGTAGCATTAAAGATGTTTGACACAGTTGAGTCCAACATCGGGAATGATGCAGGGCTTGATGCAAGCCTCACATCAGCCTTTAAAAACTGGGCCCATTATCTTCACTCGCAGATCTCAGATTATTTGCTCCCTATCCTTTATCTCCCCGAGACACATCTAGAAATGAGATGTTACCAGGTCAGTATGTTTTTACTGGTACACCTTTTGAAATAAATACAACAATCAATCAATACATACATGCATAAATACATACATACATAAATACACACATACATATATACATACATATATAAATATATATATATATATAAATGCATATATATATATATAAATACACACATACATATATAAAATATATATATATACACACATACATATATACATATATACATAAATACACATATACACATATATATATATATATACATATATATATATACTGTATATATATAATACACACATACATATATATATATATACATAAATACATATATACATAAATGTATATATATATATATAAATACACACATAATATATAAATACATACATACATACACACATACATACATACATATATACATAAATACACACATACACACATACATACATATATACATACATACATATACTGTATATACATAAATACACACATACATATATACATACATAAATACATACATATATACATAAATACATACACACATAAATAAATAAATAGATAAATGAGGAGGGGGATAGCAAGCAGAAGGAGGGAAGTTGTACTCTCCATGTACAAGTCATTGGTTTGTCCCCGCCTTGCATACTGTGTGTAGTTCACGAGCCTTAATCTAAGAAAAGGCATCGACTGGGTGGAGGCTGTGTAGAGGAGGGCAACCAAGATGATGCAGGGGCAGCAGGGGAAGCCCTGAGAGGAAAAGCTGAAAGACCTCAACATGTACTCCTTAGATAACAGGAGAACCATGGGGAACATGACACCTTAAAATACCTCCAGAGGATAAACAGGATAGAGTGTGGGGAGCATTTTTGGTTGTTCACAAATGTGGTTGAAAGGGAACACAATGAAGTTTGTGAAGGGAAGAGGCAAGGGATATGTGCAAAAGCATTTCTTCACAGAATGGGTGGTAAATAGAACACACTGCCTAGAAAGTGGGTGGGGTCAGAGACAGTGATGGGATTCAAGCATACATGAGACATGCACATGGGTATAATTAAAAGAAAGAATCACCTGGAGAGGGTGGGGGAAGCTGGAGGCCGCACCATGCCACCACATACGGTAGTAGTGTTAAGGCAGACTGGATGGACCGTATGGTCCTTTTCTGCTGACAAAATCTATCTTTGTATAGAGTTCAGTGCTCTAAGCACTACATGACACTGCCTTTCATAATGCCATGTATTTCGTTTTTACAATTTATTCACTCAGGATAACACAGTTCAGAGGCAACACCTACTTTTCAGCAAGGTCCCACTTCCACCCAGTTTTTTTGCTGGGTGGACTGAGGCACTGGGAGGTTAAATGATTTGCTCAAAGTCACACAATGCACAATTGACTATGGTAGGATTTGGACCAGGATCTCCTGGTTTCCGAGCCTGTGCTCTAACTGCTAGGCCACTCTGCCATATAAAAGTTTTTATCTATCATTAAGATAGTACTTTAAGTAGGAGCTTCCTGAAAAGGATATTATACAACACTGGTGATAGCAAACAGGATCTAAATTAATGCTGACCTAATTTGATCCTGGCAGCCCTCTCTAAGGTTCTCAAAAAGTGCATTCACTCACAGCTGACTGAGCATTTTAGTCTGTAAAATCTGCTCTCTCCTATGCACTCTGGGTTCAGGAGGGGGAATTCCACCGTATCTGCATTGCTTACAGTCACTAATGATCTCTAATTAGCCATGGATAATGGTCTCTTCACTGGAGTCATCTTTGTGGACCTCTCCAAGGCCTTTAGCATGGCAGATCATGCAATACTCTCAAGCTTAAGATCCTAGGTCTCAGCCAACTAGCCATAAAATGGTTCTAAAACCTCCTGAGCAATGGAACCCAGCTAGTGGTCATACAAGGCCTTAGTTCACACTTTGCAGTCTTAAATCTTGGTGTTCCTCATGACCTAACCTTTTTCCCTCTGCTGTTCTTCATTTTTATTGACCTGCTGAAGAATAGGAGATGGTGTCATCATCTACATATGAATGTAGACGAAACTGTATTCTGCTACAGAGCACTGACAAAAGGCCCATTCACACAGGCAATTCTGAGCCATCATTGGTGGCGTAGAACTGCCAGATCGGTGCCACTGTGACTGTATGAATGGCACCGTTTTACTGAATTTGCATTCTGTGGTGGTGTGAGCATGATCCCTCTTTTTCTGTGATTGCGTTGTGTTTTTGCAGTTTTACTTGACTACCTAAACAGCTGCACAACCTACATAAAATCACAGGCTTCTTCCATCTTGCTCTGCTGCTAGTTTCCCAAGCTGCCCTTCTGCTGGACTGGAAAGTGGACCAGAAGCCCTTTCATACAATAGCCATGCAGTGTAGTTTGTTATTATCTGATCATTAATATTTTTTTTGAAAATCTGATGACTTAAGCCACCCTTAATGTTGGTAAATGCTATTATTCATGATGGTTTTCATGACATTTGGAGGTCGTTGATCCAGACAACACATCAACTAATCTCACCAGATTAGTTGGTATATTGTCTGGATCTGCTACCTCCAAACTTCACGAAAATCATCATAAATAATAGCAATTGCCCACAATAAGGGTGGTTTAAGTCATCAGTTTTACCTAAGAAATATTAATGATCAGTTAGATAGCTAAACATTTCAAGACCACATTGCACGACTGACCACTTCCTGATTGCTGCTGGTCACAGGCTGTAACGTGAGAGCATGTCGCATGCAGAACAC
This sequence comes from Neoceratodus forsteri, assembly GCA_016271365.2. Taxonomy (NCBI): domain Eukaryota; kingdom Metazoa; phylum Chordata; order Ceratodontiformes; family Ceratodontidae; genus Neoceratodus; species Neoceratodus forsteri. Next base: position 1,752,683,105 of record CM057455.1, on the reverse strand, counting down.
CACGACCCCTCCACCACAGGAACAGCATTGGAAACACCGGAAAGATTAAAAACAAATTAAACATTGGTAGAGACTGATGTCATTATTTCAAAAAATCACGCTGGGTTGATTTGGCCGGCGCCATTGCTGCAACTAGCAATATGTAGGAGCCTAAAGTCTGAAGTTAGTTGATTACTCCAGTCTAATTTCTACACAATCTCCTTCTGGTTCATCAGTAACTGCTTGATCCTTACTGCAACCAAATCTAAGTCTATTGTGTCTGTCATGTCTGTCCTCCCACTTCATAAGGTGCCGTCCTCACTGCTCTTCCCTCCTCTCTAGATTTTGGTACTACTCCAACTCCTTGCCTTTCTGTCTTCTGTCTGGTCCTCTGATGCTCATTCCTTCTCTGCCCCCCACTGCAAAACATTCATAGTCCAATTTGCTTTCTCTGCTCACCTCCCCAAATTTTGGAACTGACTTCTCTCGCATTTTGGGTAATTCCACTGATAGTTCTCTCTTAGACGGCTCCTTAAATCACACTTCACTCCTTACTGTCTGCCATTAAGTTCCTTTCTCCACTGCCCAAAATATGCCCTCCTTGTGCATCTATTCTACCCCTTGTGTAACTTTTTGCAGTTTGCTCCAGCCACCGTGCACTGTTTTCTATGCTGCACGCTCATGTTTCTGTATTTTCAGAGTGCAGCTTTTTGCATTGATCACTCTAGATTTTGTACAGTGCATTGCATCCCTCACTCAGTGTCTATCCATTGTATTTCACAGTGTCTTTAATTTTACTGCATTCCCTTTGTTATCCCTCCACCATGGTCACACATGCAAATGAGCCTTGACTCAGCATGTCTTTCCTGATTACCAAATTTGAAGTAACTAAATAAATCAGTAAATAAGCAGGAATGAAAAAAAATATTCTTTGCAAATGTTCTCATTCATAGAGATTCCCAACCTTTGCCCTTTTAAACATTTTGCATCTGTATAGAATATATATATATATATATAGTATATATATATATATATTGAGAGAGAGAGACAGAGTGAGAGAGATAGAGATACCGTATACTGTAACTATGTGCCTGTCATTGCCATTGATTCATCAGTCTGTAAATGGATATCCAAAAGCCTTTAACAATTCTACCTCGGTGTGCTGTTTAAGCAGGCTGGTTGCCATGGATTATGGACCAGCAAACAGGCAGTCAGAATTAAGCATTCAGATCATTTGTGCTCCTGAAAGGACTAATGCAAAAGCATTCCAACAGTTTAATGGCTCACTATGCTTACACAAATTCAATCATGACAGTTACTGTTGAAATGTAAGGACTGAAACAAACTTCATGTTGTTTTACTTGTTAATGCCAGAACGTGTTTTACATTTTCTTCTGGTTTGTACTCCTGTTCATGTGTGGTTAGCAAGTGATGAATAACTGGCTGATTTCTAGCACATTATGTATATTTCAGGCAAAAACATTTACATTTTTAAGAAATGCAAGCTGGTTTAAATTGCTCAGGGTTGGAATTTCTTTACTACAGGTATTTATTGCCCCCTTGTGGGAAAGTTGTGCCTTTTTAAATGTTATCAATAGAGTCTTAAAAGAATGATTCAAAGTGGTATGCATTTGCTGTACTTATATTCAGAGTTTGGTTGTTTTTTTTTATTTGTAGCAATGTGAGAATGTTGTGATTATATCTACTTTTGGAGTGGGAAGTCCAGCTGACACATGAATATTTTTCTGGAAACTATATCTATTTCTGTCCCCCCACACACACATACACAACCTAGGACAACTACTATAGGCATGCCATCAATTACAGCATCACCAAATATGTTATGTTTAGCTATATGTTTAGGATGTAGAAATATGCATACTTGTTGTTTAGTACAAAACACAATATGTGTCTTAGGGATGGAAGAACTCGGTGAAGTTCTGACCCTTATTAAATAAGAACTAGAACACAGTGAAGTCCTGATTTATCCTGATTAGTTCTGATTTATTGACCAATATTTGAAACAAATGTGAAAAAAATGCATAAAAGTGTCCAAAGTCGCTCACATTTGACACAAAGGCCCAAAGGAAATAATTTAATGGATTATTTATATACAAATGAAAGTAAAACTGCTAAATAAAAAAGCAATCTGTCACTAATAGCCCATTCATGGCTGGTCTATAACAGTGGCATATCATGCTCGAGCTTGTGACGTGAGTGTGCTGGGAGTGCTGGAGAGAGAGAGCGAGCGAGAGAGACAGACAGACAGATGCAAATACCTACAGTATATCATAGCACCACCAAGCACTGCAGGCACTGCCAGGCAGCTAAGATTTCTTTTTTTATTAATGGTGCTGTGTGGGTATTTTTTTGATGGATTTTCCAGTCAGAGCCGATCAAGCCAAAGAAATGGATATGAACGATCAAATGAGCAGCACTAAGAGAGCTCACCCACCCTACCCATGTGAATGATGCAACTGCTTTGCATGCCCCAGTGTACTCAGTATACGGTACACTACCTGGTCCAAGAGGTGGTAATGTTTTCTAGTACTACAACTACTACTGAATCTGATCTACATGCTGAGGAATAGATGCTGAATCCTTAAAGAAGAAAAACAAAAGACATAGTGATCACCACACAGGCAGGAACCCAGTCACACATCACATTGGTCAAGTACAGTACAGTCATAAATCAATTTGCCACTGCCACCTGAAGACCTGCTACAACTCACAGTCAGATTATCCCCTGGACCACCCACAGCCAGCAGCACAGGGCAGGTACATTAACTTGTATGTTGTTTGAACAGTATTTTTTTTTTTAATACGTGAAATCGTGATTGAACGTAAGTGATGATGATCATTATTCATGACTGGATTGTACACACAGCCGCACTGAAGCCAGGAATATTTTTTTGGGGGGAATTTCTAGCACTGTCACATTTATTGTGGGCCACCTTGCAGTCTCTTTCTCTCTCTCTCCTCTCTTTAAGTCACAAAGTTTTATTTTGCCACCCTACTGCCCTTGCTCTGTACACACAGCTGCACTGAAGCCAGGAAAAAAATGTTATTGGGGATTCTGGGACTTTCACATTTATTGTGGGCCACCCTGCAGTCTTTTTCCCTCTCCCCCTCTTTATTTGCAATTGTTTAACCAGGAGTGGCACACTAAGCTGAAAGCTTGTTTACAGGTGTGACCTGGGAGCACAAGGAAGTTAAGTGACTTGCTCAGGATCACACAATATGCAAGTGGGGGCTGTGGGGTTCAAACCCAGGTCTCCAGATTTGCAGCTCAGAGCCTTAAACTGCCGTACTATACTGCCTCTAAATTTCACAAAGATTTATTTTTCCAGCCTACTGCCCTTGCTGTGTACACACAGCCACACTGAAGCCAGGAAAAAAAAATATTGGGGATTTCTGGAATGTCACATTTACTGTGGGCCACCCTGCAGTCTCTTTCCCTATCCCCTCTTTACATCAAAAATAATTATTTTGCCACCCTACTGCCAAGAAAAAAAAACTTGCATTTGGGATTTTCTGTAACTGTAATCTCTGGGCCACCAGTACTCTCTCCTCTGGATCCTGAATAGCAGAAGTCAGATTTTTGTCAGCTTGCACTTTTTGTACAGACAGCTAACGTCTGAGGCAAAGAAAAAGTTTCATTTGGGATTTTCTGTAACTGTAATCTCTGGAACACCCCCCCCCCCCAGTACTCTGGATCTGAATGGCACCAATCGGATTTTGCCACCCTGCACTTTTTGTACACACAGCTACTGTCTGAGGCCAAGAAAAAGCTTCATTTTGGATTTTCTGTAACTATAATCTCTCACCCCCCCTAGTACTCTGAATCTGGAATGGCACAAGTCAGAGTTTGTCAGCCCGCTGTTTTTGTACACTCAGCTACACTGTCTGAGGCCAAGAAAAAAAACTTTCATTTGGGATTTTCTGTAACTGCAATCTCTGGGTGGGCCACCACCACCAGTACTCTCTCCTCTCTGGATCTGGAATAGCAGAAGTCAGATTTTGCCAGCAGCCAGCCTGCCCTTTTTGTATACACAGCTATTATTGTCTGAGGCCGAGAAAAAGTTTAATTTGGGATTTTCTGTAACTATAAGCATTCATGCCTCCCGTACTCCCGATGCTCCCTCCTTTCATCAGCTGATCGACTTCACCCACCCCACTTCCTCCACGAATGGGAATCTTTCCCCCTCCCTCCCCTAACTTTAGTGCTTTCGCTTTTCTGTTTTGGTGCTTCTAGTCTCCATTATCTCTCTTTTGCTGCTTCATCAGCAGCTGCTCTGCACAGCTGAGTGACCCGCCTCCTTCTGGGCCATGTGCCACACTCACAAGCCTTATAGACTGGTGAGTGCATCACATAACCTTCTATTGCCTGATTGGATGTTGCCGGCTGCCTGTACATCCTGACAGCATCCCCCAGGCAACAGAAAGAAAATGCGGAAATGGCATCTCCACGAACCCAGAACCAGACTTCTACCACAAAGTCCATATTTATCTGGGTCCATGGACTGTGGGTTCAATCTGAGGATCCATAACTCCTGCAGAACAGTCCGCCCGCCCCTTATGTGTTTAGTACACTGTAAGTCTTCAACAGATTAGCCCCTTGCTACATTTAAACAATATGTTATTCATATTATATACTGAATATTTATTTTGTTACCAGTGAATTATGTAGCCATCATCTTCAGTTAACAATCAAGCAATATGCAGTATGTGATGCACTCTGTCATATAAATGAGGCACACTCCCTGCCTGTAAATATGGCAGCCAGCAGAGGAGGTGTGAGGAGGGCTGTGCTGGTCATCATATGCACCCACGGCACTGCTAATAAGGACATGGATACAGTGTGAGTGGGGGTGCCTGTGTGGTGAGGGAAACCACTGGATGCAAGGGATTTTTTATTCCAGGCTAACGATCAGAAGGAGGGGGATCCAGTAACACCAGGGATTGGAGATTTCACTTTGGGGCTGGTGCTCAGAGGGAGGGGGGACTATTAGCACTAGAGACTGGAGATTTCACTTTGGCGCTGCCAATCGGGGGTGCCACTAGCACCTGGGATTGGAGATTTCACTTCTGGGCTGGTGGTCAGAGGGAGGGGGACTACTAGAACCATGGACTAAAGATTTCACTTTGGGGCTGCTGATCGGTGGGGGGGGGCACTAGCACCTGGGATTGGAGATTTCACTTCTGGGCTGGTGATCAGAGGGAGGGGGGATCGCTGGCACCAGGGATATTACTTTCTACAGAATGGGCTGGTGATCAGCAGGGAGGGGGACCACTAGCACCAGGGATGTCTACATATCTGGGACCAGATAATTGTGGGGTGGCGCTGCACTAACCTGTCTCCCTATCAATGCAAATGAGGCCACAATGGGCATGCAAATGGCCCCATAATACCTTACATGCCCAGTGGGCTCATTTGCATGAGTCCCTTTGAATATTGCAGATAGTGCTTTGGTGCCATCCATTCTAGTGGTGTACTTTGGCAGCCCTGTGAGGGCAGTACTAAGTGGCTTAGCACTGGGCTGACATGACCCTATGTTCAGCTTAATAGCGCTAGTGAACTATTTTACTGAATATAGCATCTTTGGGTACCCAGGCAATCACGAGGCACAGCACAAATTTGAATATTGGGCCCCTCATGATAAAAGATTGGACTTTTTTTCCATTAATTTCTATACTGGTATGTCTAAAGGTATGCAAAATTTGCTGTTACACTTTACGTTTTAACTCTGTTTCTATTTCTAACTCAGTTTCTATTTCCTACTTGTTCCTTCAAGAAACAAAATTATTTGAGCCTGCTTGTATTATTAGATCTTTAATAAGACTGTAAAATTTTAAATACATTTTATTTATCCTGCCACCTACTTCAAGGAACATCTTAAAAGGGCACTCTGGTTGTCTTTCCTGACATGCTTCAAAAGTTGAGACAATGCATAGTCCACTTTGGTTTCAGAAATCTGCATTTATGTATTAGGGCTATTTAAAGTGATTTTCAGTTTTCTGCAAAATGCTAAACATCAGCAGAACTCAAATCTCATAATACCCCCCCCAAAAAAAAAATGCATCCAGGATATTTCCATCATTAGTACTATTGACATATGTAGGAAATCATGCTCTTTGCACCTTAGAGTTTATCCATTACTACTGCTTTTCCTACTTTGAAGTCATAATCCACTGCTGTAACGTCATAACTGGTTGCTGCAGAATAGATTGTGATGTCACAAGTAGGGTATTTTGTCTTGAAGGCAGGAAGAGCAGCCGGAACTGATAATGTCTAAAAGGCTAAGAGTCTTTATTTCATTCCAGATGACTTCAGTAATAATAAAAAAAAAAACGAATAACTGGAATTTTAAATTTTGGACAAATTTTATGTAACCAAATTCTGCTGATGCCAACTGAATTGTTTTGCTGGAAATCAGAAAAAATATTTTTAATATATGCAAAATAGGCTGACCGAGATGGAATATCTCATGTGCAGGGGTGTTCTGGTAATGGCATCATTTACTGAAAGTATTTGCTGCTGGCAGCATAGCCTAGAGGTTCGAACAGTGAGCTGTGAATTAGCTGGATACAGCCAACAGGCTTGGGTTTGATTTTTCACAACCTCCACTTCTATACTGTGTGAGTTTGAGCAAGTCACTTAACCTGCCACTGTTTGTGGGATGCACCTGGAAATGAACTTCAGCTCAATGTGTCTTTCCCAGCAAAAAATCCTAAAACAAAAAAAACTAACTCACAACAGTGTAGGGGTCTCAGTTTACAAGGTAATAACTGGAGCACGGGTATAAACACTAAGATGAAAGGCCAAGGGTTTATTTACCCACTGGTCAGGTATTTACTGAGTATTATATCAAACAATTTGACCTGGATGTAATAGCATCAGACAACTTGAAGACAACATCTCAGTGCTACAAGGCAGTGGGGACTGCAAATATGATTCTAAGATGTGTAGGAAGGGGGATTAGCAGCCTGAGGACCGAAGTGATTCTGCCACTGTAGAGGTCCCTGGTTCATTCTTACCTGAAGTATTACATGCAGTGCTGGAACTTGCACTTGAAGAAAGGCAGCGACAGCATGGAAGCAGAACACAGGGGCATAACTAGAGAGACCCAGGGTCAGTAGGATAAGACTTGCATGGAGATGTTAGCAAATCTCAACATGTACATGCTGTTGGCAAGAAGAGAGATGGGGTGGCGCAATAGGGATGGTTAAATACCTCCAATGGATTAACAAAGGAAACTGAGGAGATTTGTTAATGCTGAGTGGGAACACCAGCACTGAGTGAACTAAATGAAAGTGTCGGGGGGGTGCTTTAAATGTAAGCCCCCGTCCTGGTGTCTAGGGGTATACAGATGGTTCTTAGAAGGGAGATGGGTACTTGCAGCCAGAAACAAGTCACAGAAAAAAATAGCTCATACCTGGGTTCCTTAGAATGGTATGCGAGGAGTGCAAGCAGTTTATTATTTTGGGGGCTGCAAACAGCTGCAGGTGCAAAAACTTGGTTACCAGAATCACAGCAGGGATGGAATCAGTCTGTTGTCCAATTGAGAGATAATGTGCATAAAACCAATTTAATTTGATGCAAAAGGATAGAACAACAGCTCCATGGAGTTAACTGGGTACATATATTTGACTACAGCAGGTACATTTCTGGGTGGCCAAGACCGCCTCTAGCAGCATTGAATCTGCAGGGATGTTTACAGCAGATCTCCAGGAGCCGAAAAAGACTCTTTAAAGGATAACTTCAAATGGAGCCCGTAGGCATCCTATCCATCATGGCAGTAACATATTTTACCTAAAAACTGACTGCTGCCGACTTCATTACAGCAAACCTATTTTCCCAGGCACAGGATGGAAGCACACACTAAATCCGTGGCCAGGGGGTGGTTTTCTTAGGAACCTATCAACCACTGCAGTGGCTCTAGCACAGTTCCCCGGAGCCAGCACCCATTCCAGACTACCTGCTGGATGCTCCGAGCAGGTCCAAGGACTACCACACACTGGGGCTGCTCATAGAGGCTGATGCCTCGGAGTCCATTGCAAGCTGTTACCCATCCCCAGCCTCTCCAGCTTGACTCTCAATGGCACTGCACCACACAGAGGGTGACCAGGGTATTTTTTTTTATTTTTTTGTTTAAATTTATTTTCATTTCATTTATTTTATACTGGAAAGTCTGTGAGCACAAGTGCTCATTTTTGTAATCGTCCTGGGATAGCCCTGACACTACCATCCCAGCATGATCTGGGCTGCAACCACTGGACTGTGCACTGGACTCTCATTGCCATATCGGGCCTAGCTGCAGGCACAATCACCGGACTCCACTGCATCGTCCCACCCCGGTGCCAGAGGTCACGATGTGGAACCCTCTTCTTACTCCCTGGGCTCCAGCTTCTACATGGCACAGTGGCTCCCCAGGGTCCAGTCACACCAATCAACTTGGCTCCACCCCAAATGCTTCACTATCATCCCTAGTCTTCAAGGCCATTGGGCCGGGTGGCAAATGCCCCACCCCAGCCCTGAACCACGGCCCTCTCAGCCAAAATCAGGCTGCACCCACTCCCTTTTTCTTAGGACTCTTTCTTCTCTCCTCCTGCCAAAACTCCAACCCCCTTTTTTATATACCCTATGGCCCTGTACCACCCCACCCTGGACTGCAGGGGGGCCCTGGGAAACCAGTAAGGCATCCTACCAGAGACAAATTTAGTAAGCTCCCAGATGGGATTTGCATAAGAGGGATGTCAAAAAACATTTTTTTCAGAGGAAAGGAGGTAAACGGGTAGATGAGGCTACCAAGGGAGGTAGGCTGTGCAAAACCATTGGGAGGATCCAAGCATGAGTGTAACAGGCAGATCAGACTTGTGAAGAGCATGGCGAAAGTCGATGCTGAAATGAGGAAGTGACTGGCCACTAGGGCACTCACAAAATCAACATTAGCTAGGTCGGGCTGGGAAGACTTGATGGGCCATGAGCCTTTTTTCAGGTAATGTTGATGTTTCTGGGTAAAGCCATAATCACTATATCTTTTATCACTATTATACAGAAAGAAACAAAGTTTTTTAATTAGAGTGCCAAAATCTCTTTCACTCTTGTGCTACCGGCCATCTCTTAGAAAACCAAAAGTGTTAGGTGGTTTCTCACAAATGGACTGTAGCATTAGTCTTAGCCAGTTAGAAAACTAGGATTAGCATACTGTCCCATTTTTGTGTCTTCTGTCCAGTTATCACTGAAAAACAGAACAATAACTCTATGTTCTGGTTGGCTGACAGGGATTTTTTTCAGTAATGATTGACTTCATTGTGACATTATATTAAGTTCAGAAATTCAACTTCTGTGTAGAGAAAGCTTTTCTCTCGTAAATCCAAATTGACACTTTCTTTTGATGCCTCTGAGGTTCTTTCAGGAAGTGTTCAGTTGAAAAAAGGTCCTCCCAGCAGTGCTGTTGCAGCTTATTTTCATGATCCGAAACAGATGTGTGCAGTTCCCAAAAACAGAACCTGGTGTCCTGCTGTACTATAAGTGGGAGACCTGACTCGTTACTGAATTCATTTGACCTTTTATTGCATTTGACACTTCTTGAAGGGCCTAAACATAAGTTTTCTTCAGAGGGCTGTTTTGCAAGTGAGCTTTACTGTGTGAGACTGTGTGAATAAATATGTGATATGTGTGTATGCACATTGCATGTGTGTGTGTGTGTGCCCGCCAACAGAAATAAAGAACACTATGAAGCATATTATAAATTTTGTTTCATATGAGCAAACATTACTACTACAAGATCTAGCTATGTAGCCAAGTTGCACTGGCCACTAGCTACCATTTCTGGTCAGTCAGTAGTAACTGTTTCAGTGTAATCAGGATTTTGTTTACAATTGTTTTTGGAAAATACAATATTCATACTGTAACCGGGTCACTGTGGATGTTGCATTTACCAACCCAGCCTTCTGAGCTCAGGGAGGTTGAGAGGCCTATATTCTTATTTTCCTGATTGAGGGAATTCGTATCCAGATATTTTTAGTTTACTTGGTGCCTCTATCTAGAGCAGAATTTAAGTGGGCCTGGTGTCAGAGCGGTGCAATCTTGTGGGATGTAGTACCTCCCCACAGTGTGCCCCTACACAGGAAAAGTCACTATGCAACCTTAAAATCTACAAAAACACAATTAAAGACTTAATGTTAATAATACGTTCACAAGACAAAATGTAAAATAATGAAATATTTATTGGAGAATATTCACAAGGGATAGAGAAATGAAAGCAACACTCTTTTGGTTATAGTTAGTGAACTGTAAATGTAGGGCAGAAGTTAAGTTTCTGATTAGGCTTAGCCTATTAAGCTATTTTAAAACAGCAGTAATAGCTTTTTAAACAGATATAGTGCCCACCCCCTCCAGACCATGCATATACGATTGCAATGCAGATACAGTGACTGTAACCTTTTGAATTTGCAGCCCACCTGTACTGGGGGCACTACCCACTTCCCACTGGTACCAGTTTAAACCACCTTTAAACCTTATGGAAGCTCTGTGTGCTTCACTAGGTACCCAGCTGGAGAAATTATGCAGACCTGCAGAAGTTGCAACTGGTTGGCTGGTGGTGGTGCCCTTTAAAACAGAACAAACACTTTTAAACCCAAACCCCACTGGCCATGCAACTGTTAAAATGGCAAACCTCAAAGAAGATATTTGTACATCCTGGCCCAGTGGCTAAAGCTGTAGCTTTGATAGCAAACATTATACAAAATCCTAGTTGCAGGGCAAGCAGTGAGAGTACTCACGGTTCTGGTGTTACTAGCACTTCTGATAACTTGGGCTCCTCTTTCTCCTCCTGTCTGCAAGATCAGGTTCTCTTGAGCAGTTGAGCAGTTGTTTAAATGGGGGATGGGGGTTAGCTCAATGATGCAGGCCTCAGGTGCCCCTAATGTGGATCAGGCTTTCTGTTGTGCCAGTCATCTAGACTTTTCTGGCTCCACCCTTTCTTTTTCTTCTGCAGGACAGAGCAGGCCAGGCATCAGGGACCACATGCCTCATACAGGCATCTTGGCTTCTGGACTCGAAGTGTGATATGCTAGCCAGTGCCTAGCAGTACTACTGAATGACTGTTTCCCTAACTGTCTACAGTCCTGATGCAGGCTTTCACACAGCCGGCTCCCACTCAGTCTCAGGTCACACTATAGGCTGACAGCTGTGACACAATTGTTGGATCAGATGCTTTACCTCCTTTCACAGAAAAGACAAAAATAATCCCTTTCTTTAAAAAGTGTCATTTTGATACAGTCAGCAAGCACATAGTTCAGTCTCTGTACTCTACAGGTTGTAGAAACCTTGACGTAATTTCCAACTGAATAGCTGTTGAAGCTCCAGGCAGGCTTCCCTCACTGGTTTTGGCCAGCAGCCAATCCCTCCTCACACTGTGAGAGCTCATGGCCAACTGCCTAGCTCAGGATCAACTTTTAGATATTCTCTGGGCAAGGGTAGCAATCTGATTGGTGTAACCCTAAGACTTTCTCTAGGCAAAGGGCAGCAATCTGGTTGGTGTAAATGGCTGTCAGTTACCTAAAAAATTTTTAAGATGTCAGGGCAGCTCCTTTACGTTATGGAGTCCCTGATCTCTGAGGTGCATCTCTCAGTGGAATGTCCTTTGATATAGCATCTGGACATCTGCTGTGCTTTTGTGAGTTTAATCCCTTCCTTCCCACACTGGCAAGCTCATGTCTTAGACTGGTTCTTTTCCAAGCCTAAATACACAATAGCCAGACCGCCATGCTGGCTGTAACAAGAAAAATGCCCTCTAGTCACCACATAGGCTACAGTTCCAGGGGTCAGAGACAGCAACAAACAAATGATGCCACACCATTCACGCAGGCAGTTTGGGGTGGCAAAGGAGGTAAAGGTAAGCCCCACCATTTCGGTGGGGATTACAGTACATTACCAAATCACAGCCAACTTAAAGAAAATGGCTCCATGTCAAAAGGACGAATCAATTATGGCAACTACAGTTACGGTGATGGCAATTTGGTGAAAGTGAAAATGGTCACTGGAAATTTCAGCGACCGCAGTTATGGTGACATTTGCTTTTCCTCCCACACCCCCCCTTACTTATATATCTAACTCTGAGGTCGTAGCACCACGTGAAGGGTGGGAAAGCAATTATTGCCGTAAATGCGGTCGCCAAAATTTCCGGTTGCCTTTTTCACTCTCGCCAAATTGCCATCACCGTAATTGTAGTTGCCGTAATTGATTTGCCATTTTGATGTGCTACCAAAGAAAACTTGGATCTCTCTTAGAACTGTGCAGACAGCAATCTTTTGTATAAATGATAATATTTAATTGCCATTATCAATATGGGTGTGGTCAATTCTGCTTGCTAATTGGTAAACACTTAATCATATGTGGTATGCTAACATACCTTAAAGCATTTCTAGAGCTATGTTAACTGGAAAAATATAATGTTCGTGGGTATGAAAGTCTTTATGAAAATCAAACACAACCGCATGACAGATCCTCATGCAAACAATATTTCCCAGCCTAAACCCTCGGCCCAGTAACAAAATGAATTCCAAAATCACCCCAAAATCAAACATTGCAAACCTATACATCAAGAAATATGGTTGAAAATGGAGAACATTCCCTTAAAACCTTTACAAACACTCCTTCCAAACATAACAACAGCAACAACAACAACAACAAAAAGAACTCACTGAAATTCCCAAGTAAATCAGTGGTGCTCCTAAAACAGACACAACAAGCATTTGTCAATGCCGAATGTTTGCTTGCTGATATTAGCATTGGACGTGCAGGAGTTAGACAGATGCAGAATAGAAGTGGCAGTGAAGTACTGAACTCATGCCAGTCCCACCTCCACCCTGCAGAGATGGACAGGCATTGGGGTGTGCCTGTGTGTTGTTGCCCATAATGCTCACGGCATTTCACCTCACCCTATCCTGTAGACACCGAAAAGTGTTGAGGTGTGCCTTGGGGTGTTAGGCTGCACAGTCACCCCATTTCATAAGGACATATGCTGAAATGGGTGCAGTACAGGAGAATGGGGTGAAATCTGGTGTTGAAGAGTGCAAGACACACCTCGATTCCTGTCACTGGTTCAGGGTGGGGGTGGGATGGCATAAGCATAACAGCCCGTAATCCAAAGTTGCACTACAAATTTTCAACATGGCCTTTTAGTGACCCCCACCTCATGAAAGCAATTGGGACCACTTCTCATGAACAGTGGCAGTGGTGAGGTGTGCCTTGGGGTGTTCGGCTTCACAGCTGGTGATCCAAAGTTACACCTCTGATGCTTGTCAGTCTGTACAGGGTGTGACTTTATGATTAGAAAACCTAACGCCTTGGGTATGTGTTGGTATTTGCACTAAAAATTTTCAACATGGCCATTTTGTGACCCCCACCTCATGAAAGCATTTGGGACATCTTCTCATGAACAGTGGCAGTGTGATTTTGTTAATGTGTCCCGAACTTAGAGTTCCCACAGTGACCATGCCATTCTGTGCCAGATGTGTGAAAACACAGATCAGGCATGATGTGAAGAATTACAGCTGTACCATCCATAGGGAGGTGTAAAGAGATGGCAATGTTGAAAATCTGTAGTGAAAATATTAAAAATGCTCAAAGATCCAAGCGTACATGGAAACTGCGCAACACATGCTTGTATGGCAGTCATTTAGTGGAATTATTTCACCAAATTTTCAACATAGGCATTTTGTGACCTCTGCTCATGAACACTGTCACTATGATTTTCTTAATCTGTCCAAAACATTAATTTCCCACAGCGACCGCACCATTGTGCACCAGATGTGCAACACATATTTCGGGCAGGATATGAAAAATGACAGCTGTGCTGTTCATAAGGAGGTGTGGCAAAATGCCAATGTTGAAATTCTAGAGTGAAAATATTACAAATTTGTGCATTTCTGAGCATATGTGGAAACTGCGCAACACACGCACATAACACAGTCATTTTATGGACTTTTGTTACCAGGTTTTCAACATAGGCATTTTACATCCTCTGCTCATGAACAGTGTCACTATGATTTTCATAATTTGTCCCAAACACTGATTTCCCACAGCGACCGTGATATTCTGTGCTGGAAGCGCAAAAACACATTTTGGCCAGGATGTGAAAAATGGCAGCTGTACTGTTCATAAGGAGGTGTGGAAAAATACCAATGTTGACAATCTGGAGTGAAAATATTACAAATTTGCGAAGGTATGAGCATGCATGGAAACTGCACAACGCACGCTTATAAAACAGTAATTCTTTGGTTTTTTTCCACCAAATTTGCAACATAGGCTTTTTGAGAGCCCACCTCATGAACACTGGCACTGTCATTTCATTACTCAGTCCCGAAAGGTGATTCTGCGCAGTGACTGCAAAATCACCTTTCGGGACTGAATAATGCCATGACAGTGGCTGAATTCATGAGGAGGGGTCCCAATAACCCCATGTTGAAAATATGGTGCCAAAATCCCCCAAAATTCCTGAGATATGCACTAAAGTTGAAAAAAAAATATTTATGCCTTTATGCAGCTTACGGCATTTCTTTAGTTCGAGTCGGCTTTGAAGAGTGCAGACGTGTTCTTGGTCCAATCAAGATCACAGTGTGGGCCCGGAGGTAAGTATGGGGTGAGGGGTGTGGGGAGGCAGGACGAGCAGAGGGTGGGTGTGGGTGGGGAAGGGGCCACTGAACTCAACAAGGATTGTTTTCTGTTTTACAGGTTTAAAAACAAAAACAAAAACATTGCAGGACATTTTTTACAGGGACATTTGGCACACTGGGGTGGGCTTTCAGCGTGTCACCTGAGTGTTTTTTTTCGGGGACTGTAGCCAATGGGGAATTGGACACCTGTCGGCACACAATGGGGAGCCGAGGGGATTGGGCACCCCTAGGCAACACAACAAATTGGGGGGCATTATGCCAACAGGGAGGGCCTCTATCAGCAAATTGAACTGGGAAGGGGACTGAGCTGACAGGGATTGGGCCCACCGCAGCAAACAAAGACTGTTGGGGGTGCAATCCTGTAGGCTGGGGAGGGTTACAGTATGCCGATGAGGAGAGGGCTCCCCCGTCGGCAAATTAACTTGGTCAGGGATGGCAAGGTACCACCCTGCAATGATGGGTCGCTCCCTCATTGCAGCGGTGGATTCTTTTTAAGGTGGTGGCATGCCAGCTGAACTAGTGTCAGCAGCAGTGTGCCACCACATTGGGGAAAGTGGGTCAAGCCTCAAAAGGCACTGGGGCCATTGGCCCCCACAGTGCCACACCTCCAAACCTTACTTCTCTCCTAAGCTGTGACAAAATGTTTCTTGTGCATGTGCACAAGCAAACATAAAAAGTAATGAAAAATGACCATCAAAATCAGGCTTAGAAAGCCTTCACAAACACAAAAATCCAACAAAGACACAAACAGACCCAACAGTACTAATATCACTTATGCAGCTTTTTCTTTACTCAAAACTATTAAAAACCGAATTGTCATCATTCAAAGAGTACACTCAGGCTTAAAAGCAGGCTCACATAAAAGATTTACAAAACACCCTTAACTGAACTACAGCATGGGACCCACGCAGATACAGCATACTCTTCTGTAGGTGCCAACAGCATAGCTTTTAGCACCTATTATAGTCATTCATACTCTTTTGTCCATTTAATCAAGTTTAAAGTTATAATCAGTGTAAGTGACTCAGCTGCATGATGTAACTGATGTTTAGTGATAGGGCTTTTAGGTCTTAGGATAGTGTTTCAGACGTACACAAGCCTGGGTTTGATCCCCTGTCTTGTACAGTTTTTTCTTTCTCACTACAATTTTTATTTTATGTATGAGAGAAATTATAAGATGTCACTGCAGATGTAGTGAATGGTTACAGCAGAGCTAAGTAGCACTTTCAGATAGTTGAACTTAGTTCTACAGTTTGTTGTAGTCAATTAAATTAGTCCCAGCTGAGGCTTGTCTTGGTTTGAATACAGTCCGAGTCACCTGTTTTGCAGGTTGTGACATAACCTCTGCAACTTAGGAACAGCAACTCACTTAGCTGTAGCTCAGTGGGACACAGAATGTGTTTGCTTAGAAGAAAAAGGATCAATGGTTTAAGTCCTGGAATGGACTTAAACATTTATATTTTTAAGATGGAAACTCACTTGAGTGGTGTGGCCAGTGACTGGGCAAGATGGAAGCTTAAGCTCTCAGTTCCGTCTCGAACTGGGCTAAATTGGTGAGAATCCTATATGATCCAAGGTCATCAACATCCCTGCTGATGGGGATGCGCTAAACACCCCCCCCCCCGACTGTCTGATCCACTTTTTTTTTGCCATGTAGTCATCTGGTAAAGCCACTGGTAGTGTACTCAGGCATGCTCCCGGCCCCCATAGAGCTTGCTGCTACAGCTCCACTAGGCTGCAAAAGTCCATGACCGCATTTATCCCACCTTGGGGAGTGCCTACCATTGTTGTTCGGGCACTGCGTGGACCTTCTCTGGAAAGTCGAGGGCACGGTTTTCTGACAAGCATCTGGAGCACCGAAACTCTCCCACCACAGGCAACCACAGAGAGGCTGACACTAACAGTATGGCCAGTTCTACACCTGCCTGAGTCCCATCTATCATGGCGCCTTTTCCAACTGACTCAGCTCAGCAATCACAGTTAAACAACTCCCTCTCACACATAATGAGCATGTTGGAGACACTGCTGAGCAGCGTTGACAGCATCAGAGAGGACCTTTCGGGGAACATGGCTGTGGTTAGAGATCTGGAGGATCAGATGAATGTGCTAGAACAGCACATGGAGACCCTGGAGAGCCAGCAAGATCAGGTGCTCAGGAGGTTGCAAGACCATGAACTCAAACTGGTTATGCTATTGGAGCGGGCTGAGGAGCAGGAGAACTGGGGACTCCGGAAAAGCATCTGAATCCTTGGTGTCCCTTAGGGTGCTGAGGGTCAGAATATGGAGAAAGTCTTGAACGAGTTCCTGCCAAAGCTGCTGGAGCAGTGCTGGAGAGGACCCATGGAGGTGGAATGGGCCCACATGCTTCTCACTAAATCTGACCCTCGCACCTCTCCCCCTCGGCACATAATTGCCTATTTTCTCAGATACTCCACGAAGGAGCAGATCCTAAGGGTGACTAGAGACCTGGGCGAGCTGTCTTGGAAGGGATCCAAAATCTCCTTTTTCAGAGACTACTCACAAGAAGCTGCCTTCAAACATAAAGTGTTTGCCTCTGTTAAAAAGATCTTACAGCAGCATGGGTTTAAATAGAACTTTGAGAGGTTCACCTCTCTGTATGTCACCAAAGAAGGAAGGGAACTGCTGGCTCAGCATCCGCATGAGGTTGAGGACTGGCTGGCAAGATTTTGGCCTAACATTGCCCCACGAACTGCATCCTCCAGAAGGCTATGAGTCTCAGGGAGGTGGGACCAGGGGAGGAGGAACCAGAATGAAGGGAAGCAGTTGCAGGAGGAACCTCCACTCAGCAGCACAGTGCAGCAGTCTTCTCTACCCCCCAGGGCAACTCCTCGGAACAGCCTAGCATTCTCTGATGGCCCTCCAGCTTCCACTCCGACGATGCCACTGACTCCTCAACAACAAGCTCCCGACTCACTACACCTAGCAGAAGGCCAACCAGCTGATATCAAGCAGCGGCATCGGGTAAACAGAATACAACTTGAGCATCAAACTATGGCTTCCCCTCTGGCTAAAGTGCTTAGGGGCAAAGCCAGCTCAGATGAGGATGCACTGCTGGGCAACGATGAAACAGGAGAGGACATGGATACCCTTAAACCCCTGGACTGGGTGGCTGAAGTAGAGAGCCAAGCGACAGAGGAGGAGGAAGATGTCTCTCAAGTGAAACCCGGACCAATCACCTTCACTGCAGTGGCAGCTAAGGCCTCCCAAAGGCTGACCCTCAGGGACTGTGCCAGAGTAGCCCCACTCCTCAGGGCATGGACAATTAACTGAGCTATTGTATTCCCTTGATGTTTTGTCTCCTCCATTTACTGATGCATGCTATGGACTAAGGGGTTAGATATACTTTGCTCTGGGCTCCCCATATAGCTCTGATAACATTGTCCCTGATCATCCTACAGTCTGGCCAAATGGGTGGGGCTCTGGGTAAGGGCTAGGAAATTGGTGTGCTGGTGTACTCTTCCTCCATATAGGAATGTGGCTTTGATATCTGGTATCCAACACCGTGACTAACCCCCCACCCTCCCTTCCTGACAGGGGAAGTATGCCAACTCCTTTTTGGGGGGGGCAGTCAAGCATTAGTATGCAGTTTGCTCTCACCCTAGTGTGGCCACATGTGGGTTTACTGTATGCACACCTAATTCTCTGTCTTCAGCCACCCATTTCACAGCTTATAAATATGGGCTATGGTGGCAAGAGATCTACCTAACATTTAACTGCCCTGAGGCTCATGGTAGCCATGCATACCAACGCCGGATAAGCTTCAGCTGTCCAATGTGAGGCATTGTCAGCATGGATCATGACAGTCATACCCCCTTCCCCTCCCACTATTTCACCCTAGCGACTCACTCCTGCATCCTTTACCCCCCCTCTCCCTCCCCCCATGGGGTTCAATCCATCCTTGGATCACCCACTAGGGAGTTCATGCCTGGGTAGGGATGGATCATAGTTCTCTGGGTCTACTCTCTCCCTACCCCTTTGGGTGTTGAGGGCCAACGTTGGTCTCCCTATCTCTACTTAGTGGTCCCTTAACATGCTTAACTCCCTCACCCTTAGTGGTTACACAAATTCCTGGGTTTGAGTTTATACACAGAACTGTGTTCACCAAAGTTTATCCTGCTTGTATCGATATTCTGTATTATATATTAACCAGTGTGCTTTCTCTCTTGTTGTTATTGTAGTTTTCTCATTTTCAAAGCCTTTTTAGATTGAATTGCATTGCTGTCTGCTGCTATAGTGCTTCCAGTCATATCCCCTTACCTCCATAAGGCTATTCCCCATGCTAACCTCTCCTGGCCATCATAACCTACCCCCCACGGGGTACAGCATCTGAAGGTAGGTGACTTATCTTACCCTATTAGCAAATATGGCTAGCAACAAACTGAGGGCCCTGAGATGGGTCTCCTGGAACGTCAAAAGGCTGAACCATCCAGTAAAATGGACAGAAGTGTTGCTGCACCTGGGTTCCCCAAGAGCAGATTTGGTGCTTCTCCAGGAGACACACCTCACAGCAAAATCGGCTATGTGGTTGCATAAAATGTGGGAAGGCCAGGTGATAGCCAGTACCACTAATACCAAGTCTAAAGGGGTTGTTATGTTGATGCACAAATCGTGCCCCTGGTCAGTAGACAAGGTCAAAGCTGATACTCAGGGTAGACGGGTCCTTGCACGGTTCTCACACATGGGGGAACCCACAGTGGTGGGCAACATTTATGGCTCTAATACAGACTCAACTGAGTTTGTGACGGAGGCTGGGCAGGCGCTCACGTCGCTCCTTAAAAACCACCCCAATGCCCTGGTGATACTGGAAGGAGACTTCAGTCCGGTGCTGAATGTATTCCTGGATGAGACCAGACCCACCCCCCAGGCGCACCCCAAGGCCAGGGCAGCCCTGCAGGAGCTAATTGATGAATGGGGGCTGATCAACCCCTGGTGGAGGTACCACCCAGATGGCAGAGATTATTCTTTTTACTCGCCTGTACAAATGTCATACAGTCACATAGAGTTCTGGTTTGTGAATGGTAAAGCTGAACAAGGGGTCTTTGACACCAGGATACTTGTTGCCGGAAGCTCAGACCATGTTCCTATCCTCCTTAATTACCTACCCAAGGGTCAGGAGCCTGAAAGCACCCGGTGGAGGTGCAATCCTCTACTACTGCAAGATAAGGAGTTCCAACCAGCCATTAAAATGGAGGCACAAAACTACTTCTTGAATAACTCAGGCAGGGAGGTCAGTCACACCACAGTGTGGGAGGCCTTCAAGGCTGTTTCAAGGGGGAAAATTATTGCCTTCTCTGAAGCAAAGAATAAAGCCAGGAGGAAAGAGTCTGATGCCTTGCAATCCAAACTTGCCATCCTTGAAGCCTGGTTTAAAGCTTTGCCCCATTCACACAACGACCATGCCCTTGTGTCCTCCATTACTGGCCTTAAGTACCATATCAATTGTATACTTCAACAACATGCTGAATGGCAGTTGCTTAGGGCAAAACATAAATATTGGGAGGGAGGCAATAAAGACGGCAAGCTTTCAGCTTACCAACTCCAGAAGCAACAGGCTGCTTCAAGAATATATGCCTTGAAGCACCCCTCCAGGTGGGTGATCTCTGATCCCAAGGGCATCAACAACACCATGAGCCTTTCCTATGAGACACTCTATAAATCTAGAGCATTAACTGATCCTGAACACCTCTCTAAGGCCCTACATGAGTTCTGTGTGAGTGCTGACCTTTCACAGGTCCTGCGAGGCACCATGGAGCAGCTAGAGCAACTGTTCACCACTGAGGAGCTACAGGCAGCTCTTCTACAAATGGCCAAAGGGAAAGCTCCTGGCCTGGATGGGATCATCGTTGAGCTGTATCAAATACTAGTTGATGAACTCTCCTCTCCCCTGTTGGAGGCTCTAAGAGAGTCCCATAAATCTAACTTCCTTCTTCCCATGATTCGTGAAGCCCTAATCACCCTTCTTCCCAAGAAATCCAACGACCCCTTAGATTGCACCAATTTTTGACCTATCTCCCTCCTGTTGGTTGCCACCAAGGTTACTGCCAAAATCTTTGCCAGTCAGCTGATCTCCATTCTTACCTCTACTGTGCATCCAGCTCAAGCAGGATTTATGAAGGGGTAGGCTGGAACAGACAATCTGATACTCGTACTGAACCTTAAATGGTTGGGCTTACAATCGTGCACCCCCATGGCAATGCTGACCATAGATTTCTCTAAAGCCTTTGATTTGGTCGAGATGGGGTACTTACATGAGGTGCTGCGGTTGTATGATTTTGGCCCATTTTTCAGGGGATGGTTCACTATCTTATACAATGCACCCATGGTGAGAATCCTCACAAATAAGAGTATATCTCCTCCATTCCAGCTATACAGGGGCACCAGCAGGGATGCCGCCTTTCACCTTTACTTTTTCTTGTTGCCGAAGACCCACTTATTCATAAACTTATATAAACCAAGGAAGTCGAAGGGGTTGGATTTCATGGCCAGTATTACCTGGTAAACACTAATGTGGATGATCTTCTCTTAATCCTAGCCCACCATCAGTGTTCTGTGCCCAAGGTTTTAGAGATACTGCAAGTCTTTGAGGGCCTATCCAGTCACCTGGTGAATCAGAAAAAAAAAATCCTACCCCACTAAATGAGGTGTGCACCAAAGAGTATCTAGCAAGTATGGAGATCTCCTGGGCTCCCCAGGGTTTCTTGCATCTCAGTAAAATAATTCTTGCCAAGTGGCAGGACTTGGAATCCTCCAATTTCTCCCCACTCCTTGTCACCCTTGCTGTAGAGTTTGATAGATGGAAGAAACTTGATCTCTCTCTCTCTCTCTGCAGTAAAGTTGAGTCTATCCGGATGCTTGCACTCCCTAGAATTGCTTACCTTTTCAACAATATCCCTATTCGCCTCATTCCTCAGCTCTTTCACTCCCTGTATAAGCTGGTTTCATCCCTTCTCTGGGAGGGTAAACACCCCAAATGGGGTAGACAGAAACTTCAGACACACTGGTCTGCTGGGGGCCTTGGACTTCCATGGTTTCAAAGCTACCAAGTGGCATACTTTATGGTGCAGGCTACTAAATGGTTCATCTCCTCCTCCACTTGGCTGACCTGGGTCACTCTTGAGCAGAGCCTGGCTAAAGGCATACCTCTCTGGTCTCTGCAAGCCTCCCCCCCTACTGTTAGACAAGCCTCGCCTATTATGGAGGAGACTGTGAGGGTCTGGGTAAAGGGTATGACCCTATCCCATACTCAACCTATAGCCAGATCCCCCCATGGGAATATACCCCACTATGGCACAACAACCAGATTTTGATAGACAAGCAACCAATTTATTGGTCTGATTGGGATCTTAGAGGCATCAAGGTCCTCCAGGATTTCCTGGCACCTGGGGTTAGCACTCTGATGTCTTTTGAGCAGCTTAAAGAGTGCTTTACCCTTCCCAATAAAGATTTCAGGAAATTCCTGCAAATCTGCAGTGCCATCCAAGCCTGCCAAGGCTGGGTACACATGGACCCAAGGTGGCTCTGGCTCAAGACACTACAAAAAGACAAATCCCAACAAGGTTTAGCTGGGTGCATGTATAGAATCATAGGGGATGCCCAGCGAGCCCCCACTGAATCCTTCAGGCAAAGTGGGAAACAGCCCTTGTGACCCCCCCATCACTTCTCACTTGGAAGCGCTGCCTCAGGTTGGACCGTACCACCTATCAAGATGTTAAGAGTCAAACATTGCAATTAAAAATTCTATTAAGGTGGTATAGGACACCAGAGGTGCTGCAGGCAATGGGTTTGATGCCGCACTCTAACTGCTGGAGATGTCTGCAACCCAGTGCCAACCTCCTGCATGTTCTTTGGTATTCTTCCAAGCTCATCTCCTTTTGGAATGTGGTGCTAGGGGACTGCTCCAAGGTGATTAAGCAAACTGTTACCATGTTAGATGCATCACTGTTACTGGGGGATACAATTTCTCTTATTGGACTAGCCCCCTTCCCTCCAACATTGGATACTAGTAGCTCTCCTTGAGGCCAAGAGAACTATACTAATGAAATGGAAGAAACCGTTTCCCCCTTCCTTGACCTTATGGAGATTTGCCCTGGTGCAAGCTGCCCTGTGTGAGAGACTATCCTACGCCCATCTGGGGAAACTTGACAGGTTTCAACTCAGATGGGGGCCCTATTTGCAATTGCACCTCTGCTCAATTCCCCTCCTGGCTCCTTGCAACTCACCTAGGTAATGATTGCAGACTGCGGGAGTGTGCACCCCCCCATCTTGTTCTGTGCAGCAGCTCTAAACAGCTGACTGGAATATCTATAGCACAACCTCTTTAAGCCTCCTTAACATTGCCTTGCCATAACTCCTTGTGTAAAACACAGGCCAACTGTTTCTTCAAAGTGAACGCCTGGAGATGGACATGTGTTTGCATAGTCTCCTCTTTTGGAATTATGTTCTGTTGGCCCTATAATATGACTCTAGAGACACTATGCTATTTTATATGGCATTAGGACAACTTGGACTTCTTGATACATTTTGCATTTGTCCTATGGCTAATATACCTGTTATTCATGTTGGCAATGCAATCTACTGTAAAGTTGGAAAAGTTGGAAAACTAATAAAATCTTATATATTAAAAAAAGGAACTCACTTGAGCCATGATTCATGGCTGTGTGGAGATGGAATAAGAGTAAACGATATGAGAAGTAAATCTAGTTAAGAACAACAGTTTGTGAGGGTAAATCACCTGCTGGGATTAGATCCTCAGTTGCTTCTTTTGCAGGTTGTGACATAAGCGCTACACTATAGGAAATGCAACTCATTTACCTGCAGCTCAGTGGCATGCTAAATAAGTGTTTGCTTAATATGTATAGGATCAGTTATTTAAATTCAGGTAGTCACATCTAAATCCTGGCAGTGGCTTAAACATTTTTTTCAACTTTTTTTATCAAATGGAAAGTCACTTGAGTAGCAAATCATGGTAGTGTGGAGTAGAACAGTAAATTGTATGCAAAGTAAATTTAACTAAGAACAAGAATTTGTAAAAGTAAATCACCTGCTGGGATCAGATCTCCTGTCATCTGCTTTACAGGTGTGACATAACCTCTACATCTTAGGAACTGCATCTCACTTATCTGCAGTTCAATAGCACATTGAATATGTGTTTTCTTAGCAGGCAAAAGATCAGTGGTTCAAATCTGAGCGAAGTCTTAAGCATTTTTTCAATTTTTTTGTAAGATAGAAACTCACTTGAGTGGGGCTTCATGGTGGAGTGGAGTTGGAATAGTAAATTATAGAAGTACATTCAGCTCAGAACAACAATTTGTGAATGTAAATTGCCTGCTGGGATTAGATCCCCACTCACCTATTTTTCAGGTTGTGGCATAAGCTCTACATCACAGGAACTGCAACTCACTTACCAGCAGCTCAGTGGCATACTGAATCTGTCTATACTTAGCAGGCAAAGAATTAATGGTTTTAATCCAGGCATTTACACATTTTTAAGATGAAAATTCACTTGAGTGGTGATTCATGGTGGTGTGGAGTTGGAACAGTAAATTACATTAGTAGTAAATTTAGCTAAGAACAACACATTGTGAAGGCTAATCACCTGGTGAGATTAGATCCCTAGCCCCCTGTTTTGCAGGTCATAGTATAACATGTACATCATACAGTTACATGCAGCTCAGTGGCACATTGTAAGTGTGTTTGCATAACAGGCGAAGGATCAGTGGTTTAAATTTAGGTAGACATAGTTTGAATTGTGGCAGGGACATAAACATTTTTCAACTTTTTTTGTAAGATGGAAACTCACTTGAGTAATGATTCATCATGGTATGGAGTGGAATAATAAATTGTATGAGAAGTGCATTTAGCTAAGAACAACAATTTGTGAAGATAAATCACCTACTGGAATTATACTCCAGTTGCCTGATTTGCAGGCATGACATAACCATACATCACAGAAATGGCAGCTCACTTTCCTGAAGCTTAGTGTTCCACTTAATGCATGTTTGCTTAGCTAGCAAAGGATCAGCAGTTCAAATTCTGACAGAGACCTAAGCACTTTTTTCAATTTTTGTTTTGTAAGATAGAAACTCACTTGAGAGGAGATTCATGCTGGTGTGAAGTTGGAAAAGTAAATTATTTGAGAAGTACATTTAGCTAAGAGCCAAAATCTGTGACAGTATATTGCCTGTTGGGATTAGATCACCAGTCACCTGTTTTGTGGGTTTTGACATACCTCTACACCACAAGAACTGCAACACACACACACACCTGCAGCTAAGTGGCACGTTGAATGTGTGTTTGCTTAGCAGGCAAAGGATCAGCAGTCCAAATCCTGGTAGTGACTTAAACATTTTTTTAAAATGTTTTTAGAAGATGGAAACTTGTTTTAGTGAAAAATGCATGATGGTAAGGAGATGGAATTTTAAGTTATCTGAGAAGTAAATTTAGATAAGAACAACAGTTTATGAAGATAAATCACCTGCTAAGATTAGATTCACCAGTCACCTGTTTTCCAGTTTATGACTTTCCCTCTACTCCACAGGAACTGTTGTTCCCATATCCATAGCTCAGTGGCACACTGAATGTGCATTTGATAAGCAGGCAAAAATTAGTGGGTTGAATCTAGGTAAGTGCACAGTATATTGTATTTTAATACATAATTACTTTACAGACCTTATTTGGCATCTTTAGTACCATTGGTACTTTGATTTTCCTATGGAGTTATACATTCCTCACCCAAGCCGACCACTATCATGCTGACCACCCCAGTCCCATCACCCAGACTTCTCCTAGGACTTACCTCACCATTCTGCTCCCCAGGGCTTGCACCCCAGGCTCAGTTGATGGGGGCTCCCTTACCTCCACTGTGGCATGGATCCAGTCAATGGTGGCACCTGAGTCATTATATGCAGAGTCTGCAGGTGGCCAGAGTCATCCTGCTGGCTGTGGGCATTTCTACTCTGGTTAATTCTCCTTCCCTGAGGTCATCATGCATGCAGTAGTGTGGGTTTGTAGGCTAAAGATGCATCACATACTTGAATGATTGCACTCGGTCCTCCGAGAGATGGCCATATGCTGCACCACCTAGCTTCTGTTAGGTGGCAGCCAAGCAGAAACACACATGGTCCCCCCCACCCTAAAGGAGAAGATCTGCATAGGGACAATCAATCCTCCTTTAAATGGCTGGCTCTGAGGGACCCTGATCTGTTTCTGAACCCGGGTCAACACTGTGGTAGGTGGTGTGTCAACCAGTGCCTCTGCCTGCCAAACCATTGGGCTGGCCAAACTACTGCATACTGTGAACAGAGTTACAGGCAACAGTACTGAACATATACTTCAACCATTGTGATTCCTTAATAATTAAAAACAAATAATGTTGAATGAAAACACTCCTGAGTTTGGGAATTATGCTATATTACATGAGAAGCATCTGCTGTAAGCCAATCAGAATGCAGAACTCCTGCCAGTTATTGTCCCACAAGCTACCTCAAAAAACGCCAAGTCAGTTGTTCAACTAAACCCCACCCACAGAGTTGGTTATTCAACTAAACCCCTCCCACAGAGTCAGTTATTCAACTAAACTCCTTCCATAGTCAGTTAATCAAACTTTTGCCAGCCTATCATCCATTATTCATACCTCCAACACAGACACCGTCCACCTTGGCTGCTTCACTCTAAGGTATTGAGTGACTGAGGCCACATAGCTGAAAGGAGATGGTTATATCTTACCAGAAATAAAGTCTGCTCAGCAGCAAGCAGTGAACAGTAGAAAATGTAGTTTTATTTTTTTTTCTCAGACAGAAGGCTAACAGAGAGACAATACAGTAGCAAGAGCAGGTTGCGTGAGAGTGAGAGAGAGAGAAGAGAGAGAAAATGCTAGAGTCAGTAACTTAGACCTCATACTTGTAGTTGTGGTTCTGGATGTAAATGGTGGTTAGTTTTTTATTCCATGGTGGTTCCTTCTTTCTTTCAGAAGGCTCAAACAGAACAATCAGCATGTCCATGGGAGGAGCTCCATCTGAGTGGGCAGTTGAGAGCGAGCAAGCGAGTGCAACTGAGGTTCTTCTTTGCCAGTCACCCTTTATAGTACTGCACAAACATATAAAAAGAAGTTAAAAACTCACTCCAACTCATATTATGTGTTTATATGTCCCTTGGAGCCACTCGTTGCTGAAAATGAGTGGTTTCACGCACCTTTAGCTGGAGTGAGAACAGCGAAGTGAAGCTGAGCTGTTCCGGCTCAAGCTGAAGGCAAGTGAAATCACTCATTTTCAACAATGAGTGGCTCCAAGGGATGTATTAATATATTATTGATCAAGAGTGATCAATAATATTTTTGAGAAAAAATAAACTTCTCAGAACATGCCTGTTTCCAGGGCATCTGAGCATGAGACACTCTTCATGGAATAAGAGTGCCTCACGCTCAGAGGAAAGGAATGCTCTGATTGGTCAGGAGCACTCCCTCAATCTGTAATAATAGTAATAGCCTTCAATGAGTTGGAGTATACTCGCAATAACCTTGCTTCTGTGGGGATAAAACGCCTTGGCATTTAATCATCCACAAAAGCCAGTTATTGCTTCGTATACTCCAAATCACTGACTGTTATCACTTAAATAACATGCCTCCTGGTGACTGATGTCCCAGATTAACCCTCTAGAAAGTAAACACAGCATAATAACTTAGTGTGTCTTATTTCTTACTTAGCATTATTTCAGAGTAGCCTGGAGTGATGTAACCAAGTGCTTTCCTATACTGAATTTACTCAGACTATAAGTGAGGTATTGCATGGTTCATGCATTGCTCTTCTTGGGGGAAGTTCTCACAAACTTATCAGTTAACTATCCAGACACAGTAGTAGAATAACATCTGTACTGGCTTGATACAGATTGTGGGCTTCTCTAAGATAACCACACTGAATATTATATCTGTGAGCATAAATGGTTTTAAACTTATAGTGTATGTCAGCTGATTATCTGTAAAAAAAAAAAAAAAAAAAGAATTGAACATCCCAAGAACATGACTGTGAGGAGAGGAGACATCTGGGGGGACATGATTCAAACTTTCAAATACCTCAAGGGCATAAACAAAGTGCAGTTGGGGGACCTTTTCCAATGTAGAAAAAGTACTAGAACAAGGGGGCACAATATGAAATTGGAAGGGGGTAGATTAAGAGGTAATGTGAGGAAGTGTTTCTACACAGAAAGGGTAGTTGATGCTTGGAATAGTTTGCCACAGGAGGTAGTGTGGGCAAGCACAGTGAAGGGGTTTAAGTGTGCTTGGGACAGGCACAAGGGAAGCTTGAGAGGGGAGGGAGTGATGAAAAACCATTGATCACATAGGGTCAGTGACCACATACAATGTATAGGGCCTACGGGCAGATCATTTTGTTACCAACATAACACACATACACACATACACACACACACACACACACACACACACACACAGTTTTCATCTTTATTCTATCCATCTCTTCTGCCATGAACCAGTGACTGGATCTTACGTTTCTTGCAAGGTCCCCTGTGGTCAATAATGACTGACATATGTTCCAAATGTGGAATTGATGTTCACATTAAAAGGGACTTGTGTTAAGCCACTGAGTCATTTTTTTTTCTTGTAGACACTCTATTTAGATACTGGATCATGTTTTATTATTGTTCAGTCTTTGCTGGCTTTTTAGTAAACTCAGTC
This sequence comes from Neoceratodus forsteri, assembly GCA_016271365.2. Lineage (NCBI taxonomy): Eukaryota > Metazoa > Chordata > Ceratodontiformes > Ceratodontidae > Neoceratodus > Neoceratodus forsteri. The sequence continues at coordinate 1,752,654,733 of CM057455.1, read as the reverse complement.
ATATTTCTGATTCACACACTGATGATAAGTGCAATTTTAGAACTCTATGATGTTGTTTATGTCCCCTTCAGTAGCAGAGTCATAGAGGAGAACAAAGGTGCATTATGCAATAATGGAAGAGCTGAGCAAGGACATGCACTGCATCATACAGTTCTAAACTGGTCATAACCACCAGTGAATGAATCAGAAACACTCTCTGAATTCACCAAAAGGTCAGTAAGGATGGAACAAGAATTGAGTGTAGAACAGCACAATATCTGAAAAACAGCTTCTACAGAAAACACAGGCTTGTAAGTTAAATGCAGTTCTCCTTTAAGATCAGCAAAACTGACTTGGTGAATCACGTTCTGTGCCTGTGTGTATGGGAGGGGATATATTGGGTCAAAGGTTTACTGCTCTATATTCTGAAAAAACTTGTTTTAATGGGAACGGGATCTGAATATAAAATACATGGAACTGATTGCTAGCTTAATCCTTATTTGTTTGTCTTAATGAAGATAACAATAGAAAAAAAACAGCTACTTCTCTTTAGTAAATGAATATATTAAAAAATGCTTCCACATTATATCCCATAATGTCGGAAAGGTTTGTTTGTATTGGCTTCTTATTCAAAATGGCTTACATGATAGCACACCACAATACATTATAAGAAGAGGAGGCTCATCTTACTTACATGAAGTTCTTAGCACATCATTTTCAGATTTATTTGTAGCAGGGTTTTCAGTGTCTAATCCCAGGGCTATATAATATAGATTTTCTTCTTCAGGTTAGAAACGCTTGATGTGGATCTCATTTCAGGTGGTAGAAATCTGCAGGATAAAGCACTGAACCAGCATAAGCAAATAACTGCACTTTACTTTTAACCCTAGTTGTATCAAGTGACATGTTTGTTAGCAGCTGACCATTGTTTTTTCTGTAAGAATGTATGTTCTAGAATGTTTACAAGTGCTGGAATAGCACTTGCAAATCTTTGAAATATTGGGCCTTATGTATTTGTAGATGCCTGTGAAACAATGTGCTACTTTGTCATAAAACAGTTTCTGATAGACACAGCACCATTATACAGAATAATGAGAATGTTATGAGAAGTGTGTTGCTGTAATAAAGAAGACTTAGATTGATCACAGAAACAATGGTTGCACTAAAATAATGACACATATTTAACTACCCAATCTGACGAAGGGCTCTGTCTAGCCTAAAAGCTTGTGCACTAAAACTTTTATGTTGGTCCAATGAAAGGTATCAAATCACCTACTTTGTTAACCAAAACAACTGAGCCAATCAGAACAGACTTGCTCATAAAAATAGCTTTTACTAGACATGTTTGAAAGTTGCATTCTGTTTCTTATTTTGTTTTTAAAGGATGAATAAAGAGTCTTTTGCTACAGTCCAGAATCAGAATGGTAATAATGGTCTTTTCAATTGTGAGTGTAAGGAGACATCACCTGTACCATAGAATGTGTTCAAATTCTGTGCCTGAAAAGCTGGACACGTTATATCATTGAACTGTACAGCTCAGGTTGCACATCTCTCAATTAAACTGTTGGCTGAGCTTTTCTCACAGCAAGGAGACTGAGACACGTATACAATCTGTGAAGCAGTTTGAGGAGATTTGCCATGATATATTATATCAGGGGCCCCATTCACAGTCATAAAAGTGGTGCAAATCTGTTTGCAAGGTGATTGTAAATGAATTATACCAGTGAACGCCATACACAGAATGGTTAGTCTGCAGCACAGTATAGCAGCTGTAACAAGTATCATGACAAAGTGTAATTCCAGTCACAAAGATGGTCATGCATATGAAAATAAGAGCAAACCGTCCCTCAATGGGTGTGAATGCCATACGCAGAACCAGTGTTCACCTTTACACCTGAAAATTGCATCCCTCATTTTATAACAAATAAAAACAGTTGTAAACCACGATAAACTCAACTAAAAACAGTTAAAGGACAACAGCCCCAAAAGCACACATAAATACTAGCTCAGCAAACAAACAATACAGGATGGAGAACGACTCAGGCAACTTGAGGGTGGTGCTGTTATGTACAGAACTTTATATTTCTGTGCACTCATACAGTCTGGATATGGGGAACTGTGTGCTGCCTAGCGACACTCGGCACTGCTGAACAGGCTTCAGCCAGTCTAGTACTTCATATTTACTCTGTTAGTGAAAGCAGCAGTGTTTGTTAGACAGCAAATTTTTTCCTCATATAATTGCTTAACAGTAATGTAATCCTGGCATCCCCTAATTTTCATCAGTAGAGTTTGAGTTCTTGTAGTCATTGTTATGTAGTAGTTGAAAACATTGCCAGTTTGCAATTTATGACTTATGTCAACAGATATTGCCTCCACAATCTGTTTTTAAACATCACTTCCCCTGTGGTTTGTCCCTTTCTATGCATAAAGAATTCATGGTGCAAGCACAGGTTTCTGATGGTACTCCACGCAACATCACATCAAGAATGCTGTGGTGTGCTATGATGGGCTTGGAAATGATGCAGAAGCATTTTAGAACTTCTAAACCACATATCTTGCTTTATGAATGAATTAAACTGGGTAGAAAAGTGGCATTTTGTTTTTGTTTGTGCTAACTGCTGACAGGATTATTTAACATCGTTTTTGCCATGCTGCTGTATGATACACATTCTGAGAAATGGCCAGCATTGATCATCACATTTGCAAAATTATGTGGATGTGCTTGTTGCCATCATAGTCCACGTATTGTACTACTACTATTAGCCATCCCATGAAACATTGCATTCACAGTAAATACACTGCTACAGTATGTGCTCATACAGAGTCATAATCAGTTGGGAACTCTGTAGTACCAAGAAGTGGATTACCTATATAATGAAATGCTAATAAAAGACAATTTCATGCTGATGGGCCACAATTACATGGTAATAAAGGCATGTAGCAATATAAGTTTATGATCAACAAATATTGGTATGTGACTCACTGGCATGACAATAATATACTGTAACACTATGTAGTGCTTTTTTCCCTGTACACTATTGGAACAGTCTTCATTAAGAAGCATCTACATATGAGTTTTTGAGCCTCTATGGACACTGTTCTGTGTTCCTTATACTCTGCCCAGCTACCGTATATGTCATTTTACTTGACTTCTCTCATGTCTCTACCCCTTTCTGCACCTGTCTGCATTTACTTTGATTGCATCACACACATTTGTACAATAAACCAGCATGGAAGCATTTGCATGGTTACTAATATCACTTCTAAATATAGTGCATACAGATTTTCTTGGGACAGTAGGAAAGTGGTGCAGATATCTAAATCTACCTCTTCTGCAAAATTTAAACCTCTGCTAGCTTTTCTGAGACACCCTTGTGAAAGAGATTATTTTTTAGTGTGTTTCATCTTGTAAAATAAAGATAAACACCTCTCACAATTATTTAATCTCTTTCCATTTTCCTCTGTCATGTGCAGCTCCACGCATCCAAACAATTTACCATTAAGAGCATGAGTGGATAACATGCTGAATGATATGGCAAGGTTAACACCCTTCCACTTTATTCTGACATTAATTATAACTATAAAATGGATAAGAAAAAAGTTTGAAAACTGATCTTCTGAAGGAGTCCTTCATCCATGATGATTTCTCAGTATATCTTCACAAGCCAAAACTGAATACCAAGATCAGCCATATTATTACACTTCGGGATCATTTTATAACTGCAATAATGAATGCACTCCAGAGTGCAGCATATCATGGGTTAGCATCAATTCCTGGGTGGTTGAATGTATTTGGTGTCCCCTTGTGCCTCACAACATACCTAAGGTGTGACACTATATCATGATATACTACAGGTGAAGCAACTGACTTGGTCAGATATTTCCTGAAATTTCTGTGATATCTTTAGAGAAATTCCCTGTCTGCCTACCTGCAGTACCACTGTAGGGCCAACAGAGGAAATCTCTTAAGAAATATTGCAAAATATCTGGAAATATCCGGCCATCTCAATTGCTGCAACTATACCTCTTGTCATGTACTATTGCTTAAATAACCCCCATATCATTTGTGTATCTGTGGGGGGTCTAGTTTGTTAAAACATGGATGCAGGTGCATCTAATAAGATGTCCCTGTGCTCAATGGGACCAGCTACAGCCTACCAGGATGCACACAGTACTATTTTCAAAACTGTGTCAGAATGGAAAAAGTCAGCTTTGGACAGATCTGCCAACATAGGATAAGTCAACTAGACCATCTAAAAGATGGTTTACCTGACCTAGTCACTGGTCCCTGTGACTACCAATGGATATGTGCACTTGTTCCAGGGTTTCCTGCATCAGTAGGCAGCAGGGATCCAGGTGCATCATGGCTACTATAAGTAGCAGTAAGTGAACAATACAAAGGGCTTCAGGAGATGAACCACACTGAAAAAAGCTGAGTGCTGAGACTACAAAGTGCAGTGTTTCCAGTGTATCAGTGATTTATTAAAACCACAAGAGCAACACAAAGTTACAGCAACAAGTTACCCCAGAACTTTGAACCTTACAGGTCTTCCTCAGGTGGTGGGGCCACACATGGCAGGCACAAGGATTGAAAAATCTAGCCCAGAATTCACATTGATGTGTAACAAAATTGGCTAGCACAAAATAAACTGCTGCTAAATGCCTTACAAAAACTGAATCAATACTATTTGGCTCGCATCCTAAGCTCAGAAGTTGTCCGTCCCCCATATCGATCCTTTGTAATGATGGTGCCATTGTTAATCCTGTTTTGTCCTTTAATTATTTGGGTGTTACCCAGGATCTCTCCTTGACTTATCCCTTTATGTGCATAAGACTTGCAAATCCGCTAATACCATGCTTGGATTATCCTTTAGAATCAGTCACAATCTTGCATTGCATGCCTGGTTTGCTGTTGCTTGAGACTTCATACTAACAAAACTCAGGTATAATGTGCCTGGCTATGTAATTACTAATTCTATTACTACCATAAGGAAGTAGAATGTCTCCTACAATAATATTTGCCACTTTGCTGTGGTGGCCAGCTGCCTCAACCATCCCTGCACCCTGTGTAGTAAGCTGGGGTGGCTCTCCCCTCTTTTCATATGTGACTTAATGCTGGAAGATCTTACTTACAATGTTCTCCAAAACCATTGACCCCTGTTCTTTGCTGCCCTGTTACACCCCTGGGATGGTAAATACCCCTTAAGATCTACTGATTGAGCTCTCTTGGCTATCACTAAATTGAGGTCCACTCTTGGATATGTTGCATTTTTTAGCTCAGCTCCCAGGGTTTGAAACACTATTCCATCGGAGATACAGAATTGCTCTATAGTTACAGGTTTCCATAGAGTATATCTCTATGCTTATACTTGGTGATAAGAAAGAAGAAGGCTTACTGTCAATTGAATCTGGCTGCTGTACCAGTTGGGCCACATTACCCTTGTGTTCAATAATAGATATGTATCTAGTTCAGACCTAAATTTGTCTAATGTGTTTGATTCTACTATTTCTTTTGGTAATGCATTCCATACTTTCCCAGCTCTCTGGGTAAAAAAACAAAACCTCTTCTATCATTTCTTATTGAGGTATCTAAGTTGATTTGCTTGTTGTGACATCTCAAATTAAAGACCATTTTCTGTACTTGTATACCCATACTCTCCATTAGTTCTTGATCATTAATTATTTTGAATATTTGGAGCATGTCCCCTCTTGCTCTTCTTTTTTCAAGACTTTATAGTCCTAACTTCTTCAGCCTGTCTTCATAGGGTAGATTTCTTAGCCTCAGCATGAACTTTGTTGACCTATTCTTTCAATGTTATTTATGTCTCTCCTTAGGTATGGATTCCATAGTTGTGACTCATAATCTAGGTATGGTCTTATATCTGGTATAGGGGTATTATACATTAGTCTTTTCTGCTCACTAATGTCCTCTTTAATGCAACCTTTCATTTTTTATTTTTTATACTTGTAAGCCAATGGACATACATGTCCATTTTCATTAATGACAAGTCTACAAGATAACAATAAAATGTAATACAATAGAATGATACAAATAACAAGTACAATGAAACAGTCATGATGCTTCATAACATGTACAGTACATACGGTTCTAGAACTTAGCCAGTCCTTAAGTAGCACTTTAAATATTTGTACAGTGCAACCTAATAGTCTATTGGAGGTATTTATGACACTATTACAGTATTTACTAAATCTGAGATCTTTGTTGATCAAGTAAAGCTTTTTCACTTTCAGCAACTTTAAAGCAGTATTGTTTATATATAATTTTTATTTTCTGTTTCTTTATGCATTACTACACATTTATCCCCATTGAATGACATAACCATTTTTAGTTGCTCATTGTTCAGTTTTTTAAGTCTTTCTCAATTTTACTGATGTGCTTTTCAGTATCTACTGGGCCTCCCAGTTTGGTGTCATCAGCAAATGTAACTACCCAGCTGTCCACTCCTTCATTAAGGTTATTAATAAACAGTCAAAACAGGACTGAGCCTAAAACAGACATCTGTAGAATCCCACTGGTCACCTCACTCAGGTCTGAAAGTGTTCCCATTATTCTTAGCTTCTGTGTTTTATTCTGTGACCAGTTTTGTTATCCATTTCACTATTTTGGTGTCTATGTCCATGGTTTTGATTTTTTCAATTAGTATAATGTGTGGAACTTTGTGAATACCTTTATGAAGTCCAAATACATTATATCTGGAGGCCAAAACAACTAAGTTAAAACATTTAATATCTACTGAAGTGGGTGTATAAACACTGAATATTAACTAGGGGAATTTCCAGAGGGGTTTTCTGTTTATTATTTTTGCCAAAGAGATACGTTGAGTACTGTGACCCCAGGGTTTTCTTGAACAGTAAGTTCTATGCATGAACCACTTAAACAGAGCTGTTCTTATTCTCTGTTTGTGACAGTAGTGGCTCTGGGGGAGAGCAAGTAAACAATGGATAATACAATGGCATTGTTGAAGGATGGCAACTTGAGTATAAAATGTAATTGTGGTAAATTTACTGTGGAATCCAGAGAGGAGCGAGGCCATTACAGGTGTGAGTAGTGTAAAGAAATAAAGGACATAAAAGTCAGCCAGGATGTTTGGTTCAGAATTATAAATTAAAAGCCTGAAACAATTTGTGGATGTCAGCATAGATATAGAAAAAAAGGCATTACAGGCAGAGGATAAAAATGATTACACATGTAAATGTACAAGGGAAGAGGATGATTTAGAAGACTGGTGTATTGTAGATGGAAATAAATCATACAAAAAAGAGAAAAAAAAGAAGAGAACATGAATTTACCCCAGATTTATAAAACAGATATACACCATTAATGGAGCATGTTGAAGAGCAGACTAATGAATTCATGTCAATTGTAACAGAACAGGACATAACACAGGGAAGAAAAACTGTAAATACAGAAGTTGAAATGGAAACAGTATAAGAAGGAGTAATAAAATCTGATGAATTGAGACAAACGTTCATATTAGGAGATTCAATTGCAAAATATGTGGAGCAATATACAACTCGGGTAACAAAGAAAATGTGACTAATTGTAGTTTCTCGGGGGCAACAATAAATGATATTGGAAAAATGCTGTCTAGCATGTTGAAATCAGCCAGGGAGAAACCATTAGTACTATTACATGCTGGGACAAAGAACACTAAAAATTAGTCAGTAGAACAAATACTCAAAAAATACAAGAAATTTAAACAACTAGTAGAAAACAGAAATGCAGAGTGTATCGTTGCTGTGATCTCGCCCATACCAAAACAAGCTATAAATGGACCAGGAAATTTAAGCATATCAACAATCATTTGAGACAATGGTGCCTGCAAGAAAATATCACATGTATCAAAACATGGGAATTGTTTGATGGGAAATATGACTTGCTGTATTTGCATGATGGACTGCATTTGAGTAAGAAAGGCAGTAGACCGCTGGGGAAAATTTTTTATAATGCAATCTACAACAGAAATTTAAACTAGTTAAACAGGGGAGAGGGGAAATATGTCTCCAACAAACAACTGACACAACTACAAATAACAAAAATAGAAAAAATACACAAACAAATATAAGACCACAGAATGAAATGAAAGCAATACTTATCAATACTAGGAGTCTCACAAATAAGATGGATGAACTAAGTTTTTTGCTATATAATGAGGACATTCATTTATGTGCCATAACTGAGACTTGGTGGTAGAATGATAATTGGGGGAAAAATATACCTGGCTATAAGACCTTTCATATAAATAGAGTAGGGAAAAGAGGGGGTGGTGTTGCCCTATTTGTGAGAGACACATTTGCAGCATATGAAATAAAGCCTAAATTACAAATGGATACAATTGTTGAGCAAATCTGGGCAAATCTATCACAGCCCAATAATAAAAAAATCATAGTAAGCATACAGAGCACCAGGATTAAATACTGAAGAAAATATCAGATTCTTAAATGACATAAATAGTATCAATTTAAGTGGTAGAGTCTTAATTCTAAGAGATTTTAATTGCCCAAATATTAATTGGGATGAGTATATAGGATCTACTGACTATGAAAAACAATTAATTGACATATTGGTTCAAAATGATTTTGAACAACATTTTTTTTAAGGTACTAGAGGCCAAAACATACTGGATTTAATTCTCAGCAATATGAATAATGACATTAAACGCTGTAGAGTTAGAGAACCATTAGGTTTAAGCGACCACAACATGACAGAGTTCAAGATAATAAACAGTATAAACAAAGGAAAGGGTGTTACTAATGTTAAATGCTGGGGTAAGGCTGACTATACAGCAATGAAGACATATCTCTGCAACTGGGACTGGGAATCTGATGTCAAAAAAAGGGTGTACAAGAAACCTGGAACATTATTAAAAACAAAACGGAACACTGCTCATTACATTATATCCCTGAGAAAATAAAGTACAATAACAAAGGAAAAATTCCATCTTGGTTCACAAGAAAGATTGAAAGATATATTAAAAAGAAAAAGGGAGCTTATAAAAAATATAAAAAAAATTCAACACTAGATAGATTAATGAAATTTAAAGGCATAGCTAAGCAATGCAAAGTATTGATTAAAAATGCAAAAAAAAAAAATTGAAGGAAAAAGAATAGCAACTGAAACAGTGGATAATAAGACAACCAGGTCTATGACAATTCACTCCCGACTACTCGCTCCCTACAAACTCGCTCCCATGGATACGCTCCGTAGACAATTTGTCCCCACGCTAACACGCTCCTGATCAATTCGCTCCTCAAACTGCAACTACTCGCTCCTGAACTAGCTGCTACTACTCGCTCCTGAACAAAAGGTACCTTCAAGTGTAAATTACTTTTTCCTCACTCCTGAACTAGCTGCTACTACTCGCTTAGCTCTGTCTTCTTCTAATTTGATTTGTGGCTCTTGAAGTTAGTTGTTGATTGTATTGGGATAGCAGAAAGTAATGAAAGCAGGGATTATTTTGATTGGGAAAACAGGAATGAAGGCAGGAGTGATTTGATTGGGAGAGCTGGAAGGCAGGATTCATTTGACTGGGAGAGCAAGAAGGCAGGAGCGATGTGATTGGGAGTGCAGGGAGTGCTTGTGCAAAGTACAGTGCTTGTGGACATTTTCTCGGGGTATAATCTTTATTAATTAAAAACATGAAAAGCAGTTTAAAAACAGTTTAATAATCTAAAGTGTAAGCCACACCTTGCAGGAATTCCTCTGTTGTTCTCTCGCTGTACTTTTCCATGATGTATACAAGCCTATTTACACTTGAGAGTGAATTCAGCATCATGGCTGTACTGAACAGACAACCCCTCTGTCTGTATGTTGTGATACACGCACTGTGTAAAATGAAAAAAACATCCCAGCTGTTGAGCTTGAGGGAATAGTGTTTTAAAAGCAATTATAGTTGCCAATTCAAAGTCAGTCATTATTACTTGCGGTGCAAAAAGAGGGTTCAGCTGCTTTAGTGCTGTCAGCATACGCTCATAAGATTCTCTGCATTTGTTGGGCAGAAGAGCATATATAGCAGGCTGGGCATTGCCAAATCTCTCAGCTAAGATAACATATATCTGGTGGAATAATGGTGGAGCAACACTAAAAGTGCCATCTGCATACCAATTGTTGCAGCATTCTAAAAAGTGGAGATTGGTCTCAGTGCCAAAAAATTAGAATTCTGTGTGGACCTGCACCACTATCGTACAGCAGGAAATTAACAGAGGAATCATCCTGGTCTGGAGTGCATGTTCTGCATGATTCTGGGATCACAAGGTCTGACAAGTCTTTTGGGTTGGGAGGTGCACCATGCACCCTCTGAATGGTACGTTTAATATTTTTGCCTAGCAGTGTACCTTGTGTAGCCATAGAAATATTTTCCCTGGCATGAATTACAATCTGGGCTGTAGTATCCTGTGTTGTAACAGCCCTCTGCTTGGAGATATTCACAGCCTTGGCTTTCTCAACAGCACTAGCACTAGGAGCATGAGTGTGCTGTGAGAACCTAAAGATGATAGTTGGGTCTTCTTCGCTTGTTGTATGTAGTCAAGCACTACAGTCTTTGGGTCTCCTGACCACTCGTTCATATTGCCAAATTGCCTTTCCCCTTGTGGTCCGTCTTGTGTATTGTGTAGATGAAATTATTTTCATCCACAAGCTTGCGTTGATTTCTTTCAGACAATATGAATCATCCAGTCATTTCAATTTCGATTATGACAGCACTTTCAAATATAACAATTGACAACAGCAGCAACAATGAGGTATGCACAATGACATGGAGGCTATATGCTGTGTAGTTAGCAGTGATTGGGAGCTAGTTAGGCAGTCAGAAGCCAGGCCATTGAGAGCTAGTTGGGCAGTCAGGCAGCCAGTCTCTAAAGAGCTTACAGTACTACCATACTATATATGCATTTACATGTTTACTCTCTCACTGGAGCGTACTTGAGATAGTACTGGAGATAGATATAGCAGTATTTGGTAAGTGACAAACATGGACGTGGAAGTAGTTTTACATGCATTTACATGTGTACAGTACTGGAGCTTTAGGGAGCAAATTGGTCCGGAGTGAATTGTTCAAGGGGCGAATTGACATGGGAGCGTATGCGCAGGAGCGAGTTTGTGGGGAATGAGTAGTCGGGAGCGAATTGTCGCACTCCTAAGACAATCTTTTATAACTATATTAATAACCAAAGACAAGAATCGTATAATATCGATCCACTTCATGTTTCTGATACAATTATATCGGATGAACACAATATGGCAAACACATTTAATTCCTATTTCCTGGGTATTTTCCAGAACAAACCTAATAATGTAAGCCCAGTAGTAATAACTAAACAATATGCTGAAGATCTCACAAACTTCAATAGAAACAGTGTGTTGGGAAAACTAAAGAAATTGAAAATAAATCCCCCAGACCTGATGGGATATACCCACAACTGTTAAGGAAGTTAGCTGAAGAACTTGCAGGCCCATTGTCTAAATTACTCATAGAATCATTGAAAACTGGTGAGGTGCCAGATGATTGGCTAACAGTAAATGTTACGCCTCAAAAACTGATGTTGGAAACTACAGACCAATAAACCCGACGTGTATTATGAGTAAAGTAATAGAAAGAACATATAAAGTAGTGTCTTGAGAATCACATACAAGCAGTGGGTTTTTCTGATTACTCACAACATGGGTTTACACAAAAAAGATCATGTCAAATGAACTTAATTTATTTCTTTGAATATGTTAGCAGTGCATTTGATCAGGGATTCCCAGTCAATGTAGTGTACTTGGATTTTTCAAAGGCCTTTTATTTGGTCCCATATAATGAACTAATCAACTGCCTAGTAAAACTTAAAGTCGACCCATAAATATCTAGATGGACAGAATCATGGCTTGAGAACAGAAAACAATGAGTACATATCAGAGACTTTATGTCAGATTGGGGAACAGTGTCTAGTGGTGTCCCCCAGGGCTAGTATTGAGGTCAACTTTGTTCAACATCTTTGTATCATCACTCAAAGCATCACAAAAAACCTGGATTGCTAAGTTTGCTGATGGTAGCAAACTAGGAGCTATAGTCAGTACTGAAAAGGATATTATAAACTTCCAAAATAATTTAGATAGTGTCAACAACTATCTGGTTCTGGCCAACTGGCCAGTTCCTGCAGCTCTCTCAAGAATGAAGCTGTCTCTCTCTGCCTGCTCCTGGGCACCCCTCCAACAGCCAGTGAAGTAATTTGTCCCACCTGTCCTCCCTGGCCTCAACCTCTATTAAATATGCAATAACTCTGCCTACTGCCCTCAGCACCATCCCCTGGTCCTCCAACTGCTAAGGCCTTAAAAGTACAACCAAACCCTTCTGCTGCAATGCCTGCAAACGCAACCCACACCCTTCCCCCATCTGTTGAGGGACCAAAAATGGGCTACACACTACTACTTATAATACTACTTCGCACAATTACTGCAGTTGGCCTTGGAGCACTCAGAGGTTCCACCCCCTCACCACCTTATCCCAAGCACTGCCTCAGTACCGGCAGCTGGCTAAAAGAGCCAGGGGCAACCTACTCAGAGGGGGCCTACCAGGAGCACTCCATTCATCTGACTATGCCTGGGGAATATGCCTCCAAAGCCCAACATGGCCCCTATAGGTTGTAACATCCTATAACTACCCCACTGAAAACAAATCAGCCATTCCATGGGAAGATGAGGATATGCAAGACTCATGCCACAGTGACCATCCACCTCATGGCAAGGAAACATATCCTACTTCTCCTCTTCCTATCTGGGAATTTTCACCCCAATCCTGGCCCACCATCCCCAATGGGACCTGGAGGGAATAAAACTAAGGGCCTAAAAATTGCCACCATGATAATTTGTAGCCTCACTGTTAAGCTAACAATTCTAGGCCTGGATGGCCCTGCACAGGCCGGACATAGTCTGCCTTACAGAGACATGGCTGATGGGCAAGATAAAAGGCAATGAAATAGCACTAACTGGCTACCAAGCAGACAGGCATGACAGGAAAGGCAAGAAGGGAGGGGGCTGTCTCATCTATGCCAGGGACTTCCTCCACTGCATGGTTCTTTCAATTTCCAGGAAGGTTGCTGACCATGAGCTTCTAGCAATTAAAATATAGGTCGGGCAGCAGGACAAGTCATTCACCATTGCCTCGGTATACCTGCCCCCAAAAATGCCAGGGATGGCCTCCCTAAGGTCCTGGTTGCTATGGCCTTACTACCTAAGGATAGTGAATTGATAATAACAGGGGACTTCAACATAAATTGGGACAGAGCCAACTCTACCCCCCCATAAGGACACCATGGCAAGCACATAACAAACTCAACTGGTGTCTGAACCCACTCGAAGGAACCACAGACCAGGCAGCAGTACGCTACTCAATTGGATTCTCACCAACTCCCCCTCCCATATTTCAGAGGTCATGGTGCATCCAGACACCCTGAGTGACCACTCCCCTATCACCCTCAGGTGGTCCAATAAATACAAAAACAATCCCCCCATCATAATTGAGAGCAGGGTCCTGAAGAAAGGTCAGCTAGGGGTGCTTAAAACTGCACTATCTCTCCATGACTGGTCACCCATTGACCTGATATCTGACCTGGACCTGACCCTAAAGTACTTCACTGATAGTGTTAACATTATTTGTGACCTCTTCACACTGGTAGAAAGGAAAAATGTGCACGGGACCATCAACAGCTGGATTACCAGCAAGCTCCTTGCCAAGATGAAGGAAAGGGATAGCCTTTGGTCGAAAGCCAGGGTCACCGGTAATGATCATGACTACCAGCTCTACAGGACTGCTAGACACCACTGCACACACCTAATACAAAAGGCCAAAGTTGACCACAACAAAGAACTGCTAGATAGAAGCTGGGGTGACAGTAATAGGTCCTGGGAGAACATAACAAATCTCTTGGGGAAGGATGAAAAGAAGCACCCTGAGGTACTCAACATTAACGGCTCTCCAACCTCGGACCCACTCCTTACAGCAGAGTCCTTCAACTCTGTCTTCATTGATCTAAACACAGTCCTCCCGCCGACTACCTACACCCCACCAAGGATCCCTCCTATCACAAATCAAACATAAACTCTCACCTAAACTTTTACCTCAAAAGAGTAACTGTCAAGGTAGCACCGTTCTATGTAAAGAAAGTGCTTGGCAAGATCAGAATGGGGCATGATGAAATTGACATGAAGCTGGCATCTCACACTCTTGATGTACCCATCATACCCATTACTAAACTTTTCAACAAATCTCTGACCCTGGCAAAATTTGCAGCAGTCTCGAAGCAAGCACTGGTCACTCCCATCCACAAAAGCAGTGAGAGAACCAGTGTTTCTAACTACAGATCAATCTCAATTCTCTCCCCCTATCCAAGGCCCTAGAGAAGATTGTTGTGGATCATCTCACTGAATACCTCAACAAATACCAACTGCAATGCCCCAATCAGCACAGGTTCAGGCAGGGACATAGCACTACCACTGCTCTGATGGAATACACCGACTACGTGCATCGAGCTATGGATGAAGGCAAATTGGTTGGGTCAGTGTTCATCGACTTAACAAAAGCCTTCAACACCATTAATCACATTCCCTATTAGCCCAGCTATGGAATCTGGGAGTGGCCGCCAATGCAACAAGATGATTCCAGAACTACCTGTCTCTCAGATCACCGCATGTAAAGATAGGACAAATGGTATCAGGGCCCAAGGAAGTCTCACTGGGTGTCCCCCAGGGGTCTATCCTGGGACCCCTCCTCTTCAGCTTATTTTTAAATAATCTCCCAGAAGCCTGTGACTCCAAAATAATCCTTTATGCAGATGATGTGGTCATCCTCAACAGCAACACACAAATTGAATCTCTCCAATCGGCACTTCAGCACTCCTTCAGCAAAGTAGAGGGCTGGTTCTATGAGTACAAACTTCTGCTTAACTACAAAAAGACCAAGACCATGCTCCTATCCAGCCCCTGACTCAAGAAAAGGTTCTTCTCCATTGCCATCTCCAACAAAGTCTCAGCTCCCCTGGAACAGGTACACTCCTTCAGGTACCTGGAGGTCACCCTGGATGACACCCTATCCTTCACCCAGCATGTTGACCTGATAGTCAAGGCAGTAAACTCCAAGCTGGGAGTGCTATAGAGGCACAGGAAATACCTCACTCCAGCAGCACTCTACCTCTCAGTCTCAAGCTCCATCTTATCAATCATCGACTATGATGTGGTAGCATATGATGCAGCCATGGAAATAGTGCTCAAGAGGGTACATACAGCACTCAACAAGGCCTGCAGGCTCATCTTGAATGCTTATCGACTAACCCATACTTGCTTGCTATATGAACAAATCAACCTCCAGTATTTAGGGTGTAGGATCAAATCCCAAACCTGCCTCCTAGGCAAAAAAGCACTGTTAGGGAAGACACCCCCATGCGTTGCTGGCATCTTCACCCTGTCAGGCTCCAAGTACAGCACTAGAGGGAGGACACAGGGCACACTAGTGGTTCCATTTTGGTGTACAGTACTTGGGCAGCATGTGTTCTCCTACAGAGCCCCACTATGGCTAAATAAGATCTCTGAGGACATTTGTAATTCCACCAGCATCTTCAACTTCAAATCTGACCTCAAGCACTACCTCACCTCCTGCACTGTGTGTGACTGTTTCCCTAAAGACTGAGATGCCACCACTGGTTGCTCCTGGATGAGCACTGCTGTCCGGTCCTATGAAATAGCCCAGGGCTTTAGCACAGCCCCACTAATCTGCCATGTTTTCCTCCCCAACATATTATCTGCCTTCCTCTGTACTCCCTCCCTCCCTCCAGTCAAGCCCTTCCTCTACCTTCTGCTTCCTCTGCTCTCCCACCTCCCCCCAGCTCACCTGTCCTTCTCCCTTGGCCCCCACCATCTGTAAACCACCCCACCAGTTTGTACTGCCTAACCCCAAACCCCCTCCCTCTCCTTCCCTACAGTACTATGACAAAGCCTCCAACTGGAGACTGTTTGCGGCCCTAACCCCCTTCATTCATCACCTTGGGAAGTGATACCACTAATCCACAGCTACTACTCCCAACCCCCTTCTTGCATTACCTGCCCCCTCAGCCCCTGCTCACCTACCCCCCAGGCACCATGACAAAGCCTCTGGTTTGAGGCCGGGGCTGCTTCCTGCTCACCCTCTCCCTAGGAGGGTGATAACACCAGTGCCTGACCACTGCTATTGCCCTTGTGCTAGTAGCCATTAGAGGCCCTCACTGCACCTTTTCTGCACCTCTTTTAAGCCTTGTTACTCCCAGCCATTCTTTTAGTCTCTACAATTGGTTCATTTACTATTAGTAAGTATAAAGATTTCTGATTGTAACTATGTCTATTGTTCACCCATGTCCATTTGTTCTGTATTATTACTATATGTATGTATGTCTGTGATCTGTCCCTGATGTGGAACCTTTGTAAAAGAGCCATGGCTCAAAGGTTATTTTCCAAAACTTAAATAAATAACTAAACACATAAAAATAAACAACTGGGCAATACAACATAAGATGACCTTTAATGTAGAAAAATGAAGTGTATTGCATTTTGGAAAGAACAATCTCCTTATTAGATATAAGTTAAATGGTAAAGAGCTTTAGAGTACTGATTCTGAGAGGACCCTTGGTATTTTGGTTAAAAAAAATTAACCTTTGCAAAGCACACTTCTGAAGTAGTTGAAAGAGCCACCAAAATCACAAAGAGTAGAGACAGTTCTGTATTACTGCATTTGTATACATCACATTTTACACCACTGATGGAGTATAGTGTACAGTTCTGGAGCCCTTGGGGCTAGGGAGAGACCACTAGATCACCAGACTGTAGGGAATAAATATGAGGGAAGAATCAGGGCTAGGGAGGGACACTAGCCCACCAGGGATGTTGGGAACATATATGTGAATGGGGATTGGGGGGACCTGACCCAGTGTACTCGGCCAGGTGTTTGCATGCAAATGAGCCCATAATGGGCATTCATATGGCCCCTTAGTGCTATGCATGCCCAATAGGCTCATTTGCATGTTTGGGCTGAATATCGCTAATGGGGGCCGCAACACTTACTAGTGTGCACTGTGCTTTACCCCTATGGGCAAACTTTAGTCTCACCCTCCGGTAATGCTGCACCAAACATGGCAACTGCATGCTGTGGGCCACGCTACAAGAGTCTGATATTCAAAAAGATGGCATGGTCAGTTTGGATCGCACTGTTTGAATATGGTACCAGAGCTGGCTGGCCCTATTTTTGCACATGGCACACCTGTTTGCACGTGCAGCCAGCTGGCTCTGAAAATGGGGCCCAATCTCTCCAGAATCAATATAGACCAATTTAACTCAGTACACTTGTTGTGGCCACTACATCCCAAAGTTTTGCGAAGACTGTTTATTCATCAGAAGTGGTCCTTATGTATAAATCCATATATTCTTTAAGTACATAAATGCATAGAAACTTATATTTTGTTTATCTTTGTGGCAAGTGACATCTGTTTTGATAATACATAGATTACAGCTCCTATGAAGGTTATGGGCTCTTGGTCAGAGTGTTATCAAGACCGTGTGTTGTTTAAGCATCTGACACAGCTACTGTACTAGACTTGCTGTATACAGGAAAAGGACAGGAGGACAGGAGGTCAGAAAGTATGTGTTGGAAATGCTGCAGTGCCCCCCACACACACACACACACACACTTTAAAGCAGCAGTATTTGTTTGTTACCATATAGTTAATATCATCAATAATGTTTTTCTGGTGAACAAAATCAGTATACCCATTTTGTTTTGTTTTCTTTCATTCCTAAACTAAGATAGAGAATTTTGGAGTTTCTAAAAGTTCACATTCCCATGGCATGCCCACCATAGAAAAATTTAATATCTTGGTGTGATGCTATGCTATTTACCAAAAGAGACATGCAGTGACACCATCCTAACATATCCACAGTACGGATCTAGTATTTACATTCAAAAAGTAACCTCAACATGAGAGATATTTCTGACATGGGTCATTAATCTCAAAATTAATTTATATAAAAGATATTGGTTCTTGATTGTCCCACTCACCCTTAAATAATTAATCTATACCACTGTTTATTCCTTTTTATAAGGTTTATACACATATACTGAAATGACTTCCAGTCCATAGAAATTTTCAACGTTTCAGGTAAACCCTTCTTCAGGAAAGACTGGTTTTACCATAAAAACATATACAAGACATCATAAATCATATATATATTAGTTTCTCTTATTAGAAATGTGATTATGGTGTAGAAATTCTTAAAAAAATGTTGTTTAGCCTTACTTGTGTTTTTCTAATAATGCTTTTTTCTGATACAATGTATGTTTAAGCATTCATTGTTTGACTCAAACAATGAATGCTTAAACATACATTATATCGAAAAAAAATGAAAAAACACAATATAACTAAATGAAAACACGGTTTCTATGCCAGATCACATTCTAATAAGAAACTAATACTATCTATATATATATATATATGTTTTATGATGTTTTGTATATATTTATAGGCTCAGTCTTTCTGGTTGCAATCGACTATGGACTGAAATCGACATGTGAAATAAGCACAGTGATATTCGGCCGGTGGTGGGACAATCAAACAATATCTTTATATGTAACAGCTTTTGTGTTTTATTTGTCCTCCTCAAAGATACAAATAATTTTTAAAATTCTATTTTGTGGTATGGGAGAACTGGACAAGTCCTTATGCAGTCTCAAAATTAATTATAAAAGCTGCTTTAATAATATCTGAGAAAATTAAAAATACATTGAGGAGGAAGCTAAGGATGTCAGAAATACATGTTTGCAAATCAAGTATATGATGAAAATGTTTGCCAACTAACAAATATTGCTAGTTTAAGTGTCAAGCTTTGAAAAGCAAAGTGACAAACAGATTGTGGCATTACGGAGAATTTTAAACTTACACAGTTCCATCTGGATTTAAAAAACATATAGTTTTGCTTGCATTCATTCATTTTTAACTTTCTTCTGCATAAAACCTCTTGAGTTTAATTGCAATTCACAATGTATATAAATGTTTTTCCCTGAGGTTGACCGATAGACTGTATAGAGTGTTTTCAAAAGCTGCGTTCAACCACTTAATTTTTTAGTAAAGTAGAAAAAAGTAATGCTAACAATTATAAACAAAGCACACTGGCTTTGATGAGTGATATATAAAATGGGCAGATTCCCAACTTCTCAGTATAGTGGTTTGGAAAGAAATTCTTAAACTGTTAGCAATTTTATCAAATATTTCCAAATGAAGATTCTTTTACTTGGCAATAAAATAATCTCAAGCTACTGGTTTAGAAAGAATGTTGGCAAACCAATAACTGTAATGATTGAAAAATGTAATGTGTAACCATTTAAAGCAACGGACTCCCTTTCTGCTTCTGAAAGAAAAATAGTTAATTATAGCAAAAGTAAGCAACTCTTATAAACAAAAACCTGTGAAGAATTATTTTTAATCCAAAACATCTCCTCATGAGAACTTCATAGAATGCAAAGTGTCTTTAAAGTCACATAAATAGTACATATTGATTACAAATGATATTCTGATATATTTGATTACACCTTGAAAATGTACTGTATGTAATAGAATGCATGCCTTTATGATGGATTAATAAGGATATTATTATTCTTAATGCCAAATAAATTTGATTGTACATTGAAAATGTACTGTATATAACAGAATGCATGTCTTTGTGAGGGATTAATAAGGATATTATTATTCTTAATGCTACAAAATTTGTTAAATAATCAGAACTCGATTACTTAACAAGCTTTTACTAGGATCAGCATAGGGTAGTGACCTACATAGCTTTCACTTTTGTGACTCTACATGCTTCTGCTTGTAATGTTAAGGCTGGGTTTGTGGAAGGTCATGCTGTATGACTTTTGTTAGCCAACACGAGCATGTAAATGTAGTATAACTTTGTCTTGCCACACCTGCTCACCCTTTTCCAATCCGGTAAGACCCAGACACATTTCAGTCAAGCATTAGGACTGCCTCAATACCTTTATTAAATACACAATTTGAGAGAGCTTACATATGCAACATTCCACATTTATATTTTACATTCAGTTATTCAATTTAATAACTGATTCCAGTTACTCATTAACTATTACATAAGAACATAGAAAAACACTGGTAGAAAAAGGCCCAGAGGTCTAACAAGTCTGCCTGAGTGTGCAGCTCACAGTATACTTTTATATATTAGCATCCACTCAACCCACATATCTACATATAAGGGAAAATGCAACCATCTGGTGGCAGAGATAGAGGTTAGCTCACCAAAACCACTAGATTTAACCTCTGATTCATACCATAGCCTTCCCAGATGGTAGGACTCCAATGTACCAACCAGGCATTTATAGAAACATAGAAACATAGAATTTGATGGCAGATAAGGACTGCTTGGCCCACCCAGTCTGCCCATTTCCCTACCTAATGGATAAACTGCAGATCCTAGTTAACCAGCAGCCTACTTCTTCCTACCCCCACCCCCTAGAATTGCCTCATGACTGTCCCATGCATGCTTGAATTCCACCACTGTTTTTGACTCCACAAACTCCTCCAGAAGGCTGTTCCATGTATCCACAACCCTCTCTGTGAAAAAATACTTCCTTAAATTACCTCTGAGCCGCCACCCTCTATCTTCAAATTGTGCCCCCTTGTTCTTGCACACCTCTTTTTTTGAAAGATGCTACCCTCTTGGACTTTGTTGATTCCCTTGAAGTACTTGAAAGTTTCTATCATGTCCCCCTTCCCCTTTTACCATGCATCGCTGCATACCATGGCACATCTCACCCAGGCCCACCACACTGTCAGTTCCATGATCATACATACCAACTGGGCCTTCCTGAGTTAGCAGTTTTGGCATTCCCCAGCTGCCCCTCTCCCTAAATGGTCCACCTTCTCTCTCAACCCTGGTCCACCCTAGCAGCCCCCAGCCCCAAATTACTGGGTAGGTGGGTAGGAATCTTGCTTTGGTGGAACTGCAGCAAAAAGAGGGCATTCTCTTGCTCTGCACCCTCCTTTATATGGACCGAGTCCCTCCTCCTCTTCCTTTAGGAACCTTTCTCCTCCTTGTCTCCTCCATGGCCCACCTTATCAGAGCTGCTCGTACTCTACTGGCCTCTGTGGTTCATTGGCCTATTAGGTGTCAAATGAGATCCACAAGCTCACCTACTGAGCATCCACCCCACCCTACTGAGACCCTGCCCACCACCACCACCAAGAGAAGCAGTCCCATCAGCCAGTTTGGGCTGTGGCATGATGTTAGATGCTTCGCCTAAACTTGCCAGTCAGGTGTTGAGCCCTAGGTGGAGAAAGTGACATCATCCTCAAAAATCACAGTGTCAGTGCCCCATTCCCTCACTGTCTCAGTGTCCTCACCTCTCACTGTAACAATCCAACAACTGAAGACATAAGACAGAGTAAGAAACCTAAGTTTAATATCTAAAAAAAGAAAAGCTAAAAATAAAGCAGCACAATACTGTATTTGGCAGTGACTGAGTGAGTGACATACTGTGTGTGTGTCAAAATGGACAAGAACTATATATTCTTCTGTACAACGTTGCAATACAAAACAGTATTTTCTTTCAAATCATGAATACAAACACTGTATGTATATATGTTTATATACTATATATAGATAGCTAATATATATATATATATATATATATATATGTATTTATAAAGGTTTCATAAGTAGGAATAATTGTATAAGTGTTTCTAAGTGGTATAAAACACTTCATGGATGTGTAATTGTGGATAATAATCACATTTCTCAAGTGTATAAAAGCTCTCTGGGTAAGTGCCTGTTTCCTAACAACACACTTGTGATTATTGGTCCATAATTACACACCTTGGTAAGTCTTATTGCACACATTTTACACAAGCCCAAAAAAGGTTCTTATGATTAATTCCATAAAAGGTTGATGTGCTAGAAATACACACACTGTACAACTGAAGCACAAAATACAGCTGGAGTGCTCTTATTCCACTGACATCAGCACGCACTGATGTGGCTATTTTACACTCAGAAGGAGTATAAACTTTCAATTCCCAACTCAGTTTCTTCACATTAAAAAAAACAAACAAAAAACAACTGACGGAACAATTAAAACATATCAGAAAAAATAGGTAAAGCTTGCAATGGCTTTTTCACATTCCTAACCAATTGCCCTTTTTAAGTTCGCCATGCGTGCACCCACAGTGAATGTCTTGCTATGAGAATTGCTTTTGAAGGGTGTGACACTGTCTGTCTAGTGCAGCGTGATCTGCAAGGGGTGAGACAGTGTCACACCATTCCTCAGCCAGGCTGATCATGACAGTGTTTTGCCTTTGAATGGCAGAAACTTTGAGTAGTTGAAAAGAAAAAGTCGAATCAATCATATGGTGACTTTTTCCTTTCATCTGCATGACACTGCCCAGCAAACAGCTGTTCAGTGTCCTGATCAGCCTGGCTGACATCACCCTCTTTTGTTATGCTTGTGCTTCCCCCTTGCCACCCCACCAGGCCCTTCCCTCATTGTCTCCGCTCCAGTCAGAAGGGGACAAACTTACAGTTGCGCCCCCAAGTGTGGGGCTTACCTCCTGCCCCTGAATGGTCTCACTGCTCAATGCTGAAAGTTCACCGTTGGTTTTGCTAGTGTACCAGGTGGGGCCGGGTCATGTATGCATGGAAGTGCATGTTTGTTTTAAAGCCACTCCTGTGGCAAAACAGAGGTCCCCCCACCATGCTCCTTGACCCCCAAATTGCCTAATTGGGGCCTGGAGACACAAGGGAGGGACCTGAGGGGCTTTAAACTTTGTTTTCCAAAAGTACTAGAAAGCACATGTAAATAAGGCAGCAGCCAAGGCTGCTGGGAACTGTAGTCCTGCCCCACCCGGTACACTAGCAATACCAACAGTGAACTTTTGGCATTGATAAATGCTTGTTTTAAAATAGTTTTTTTTTTCTATTTTTGTGTGTGTGTGTCGGCTCCCCAATCTCCCTACAGGGACTCAGCTCCCACCCTGGCCACCTCCCCATGCCCAGAGTTACCCCCCCGAGTGAGGCCACTGAGTGGTCACCCCCATGGTCAACAATAACTTGACCTGGCTTATCCCCCAGGGTGGGGCCATGAAAGCGGGGCCCCATCCGGTGGACAAAGTAGGCAGTGGAGACAGTGGAGCAAAGCTTCACGCTTCAGGGATGACATTTTTTGTATGCTGTATCGAGGCGAGGATGTGCAATGATGGCCAGTGTCCACCCCACCCCCCAACTGATATGAACCAGCACTGTGGTTCCCCCAGCCTCTGCTAGGGGTCTGTAGCATGCCGGACACACAATCTCCCACTCCCTAGAGAAGGAGACCACTCCCTAGGATGCTCAATCCTTCTCCTCTGACTGGTCTGCCAATGTCCCAAGTCCATCCCCAAACCTGGGTCATCGGCATTGCAGATGGATGCCCTACCTCTGCAGCAGGGGGGCGGCAAAAAAAAAAGTTTTTGAAAACAGCATTTGTGGGTTTAGGTATCCTTGAATTGACTTGTTTAGGGTCACACAGTGAGCAAGTGGCAGTCATAAGATTTCAGCTTGAATCTCCAGGCTTTTAACTGTGCACTCTAACCACTTGGCCAAACTGCATTTTACGTAGCAGTCTTAAAAGTTATAAACTGTAAACATTCATGGAACTACAAAGCAGAGTTTTTTTAGATGCTACATTTGAGTATCTATTTGTAGATACTAATGAAACCCCTAAATTCTAACACTAGTAAACCAGCCTCCAATACTTTGTAAAACAATGTGAAGTGTTTATTTAGGCCATATTGCAGTAGGTATGAGGCCAGGTTCCCCAGTGTTGGGCTTGAAACCACATTCTGAACCTTCTGGCCCAGATCCAAACTAAGAATATTGAAACACATCAGAAAGGTAAAAGAGTTTATGACTGCTGATCAACAAATGGTACACTATAATCATGCTATTTTCATCTCTTATTATTACAGATAAAAGAACAACCAAACGAAAGGACAAGAAAAACAAGAAGAAGAAAAGGAAGCTGCTCAGAGACAGGGCACAGGAGCAGCACAGTGCCATCCTCGACACAGAGAGGGCCAGCCAGTAAAACAACAGGACTTTTGTTTTCCTTTGCAAAGTGCACAAAAGCTGCTAAATGCTCCTGCACACTAATGTACTGCAGTTCTGCTGCTTTGACAGTATTGGTGGCAAATAACGTGAAAATGCCCAGAAGCTTCTTTGTGTTATTTATACTTTAATTCTAATCAGAAAACTCTGAGAGTAGGAACACTGCATTGAATCAGTCAAGTGATGCTGAAATGTGTCAAAGACTTTTTTCCAGTGCCTGGGATGGAAGCAGCCAACGTGTTGGCACAGGAGGATTCTTCACAGGAAAAATTGCAAAACCAGGTTTTTGAAAATGGACATGTGTATATTTATGTGAAAGGAAAATCCTGATAATGGACTATTTCATTTATGGCCTTTTATGTTTCTTATATTGTACATTTCAAGAGTAAGTGTATATGAACACATGCTTAGTTGTAATGTATGTTATTCTCAGTACGTGTTTTGCTAAGACAGTTGTTGAAGTAAAACTGCTTAATGCCATTATTATATTACAAGCACAGAATTATCCCTTATTGTTGAAGTAGCATGACAGTCCCCATGTGTACATAGTGCTGAGAGTCTACATATAATAAACTATTTACTGTATATTTAAGCAATCATTTTTGTGTGAAATAAGTTGTTATACATATCCAGCAAATATTTAAGTCTTTGATTTTAGTATTTTCATATTTTCAAGATATTGTCTAGTAGACAAAATTACTTCATTAGCCAAGAGTGATCACTTGTTTTGCAGTTTAATCTTTTTTCTGAAAAATATGTCAATTTGTTTTTGTTTTGTTATTGGAACTCATTAGTCTTATTTTTTACTCCTATTTTCAGGAACAAGTTTGGTCTAAAAGATGGCAATAAAATAGAATACATTTAAAAAGAAAAAAAAAGATGCAGGCATTGTTGAACTGCTCGGTTTGTCAAGACATTGAGCTGCTACATATGGAATAACTTATATTGTAAATAAAATGTAACTTCCTGGAAGTGGTGAGTTAGAACCATTCTGTCACGATGCTGAGACTAGATGTATGACAGAAAAGTCCAAACTCAATGCTGCGGGTGAGTTATTATAGGTTTCATATGTGTGAATTTATTTTTAATTTAAAAAAGAAATAAAACCTGTTTTACTGCAAAGTGTTTTATTATTCAGAGAGAGAGAGAGAAAGAGATTTTGTGTGAACTGACAGTATGTGTTCATCAGATACAGTACTCTATTCTGCAAATTCAATGATAGCTTACTGCACTGAACCATAGATATTAGTTCCATTGTATGAGTTATATTTCTCCTGTGAACTTTGTATGAGGACACACTGTGTGTGTATACGTTGGGTTGGGGTGCTCCAGAAAGGCCAAGGGATTTTTTTTCCTGGACCGACTCATCTGTAGCTTCTCTGCTTAAATGTTTTATAAGACAGGGATATAGCAGATGAACAGAAGAATGAGGGAAAGCTGGATTTCAATGTTGCAATGAGAGTAAGGATTCCAAAGGATGAAAGGTTTCTTATCTTATCTTGGATTTTTTTTTGTCCTTTTGTTCTTTTCCTTCCTTAATTTGTCATTCTTTTGTCACTGCATTTTTAACTTCTACTAAAAAGATGATTTGACTTCTTATATCATGATGTCAAAATTCAAACTGCTTAAGCTACCAGTGTTTTTTGATGAGATACTGCAGATCTGTTTAGACCATCGTAATAAGAAATAAAAGCTTCTTCTACTAAAATGTTGTAGATATTATACATTTATGACATACTCTTTTTCAAGTCTGTGAGAATTTGCTATTATTAGTAGAAAAGTTATTTGAGGCAAGCTGAACCTGAATAGAAGAAAAAAAAACACATTTTTGAAACAGCAAAATCAAACATTTAATGAAAAAAATTAGAATCCTTTAAAATGCTGAGCTGTGCAGACCTCTAATAGTTTGAAATTAGGGACATTATGATTTGATCCAGGAAAAATTGATGTTGTTTACCTAGGTGTTTGTTCTGGCCCAACCCTGAATCTCGATCAATTTATTATGACTTAAAGGGGTTTCTTTTTCAAAGGATGGCAGCAAGGAGTGGTCACACATCACCTACCCAAGGTGCAGTACTGCAGCCCCAGTTCCACATGGCAGACTGCTTTAAGTAAGGGGGTAATCATTCGGCACTCAGAAAGTCTTCCTCTAGCCATGACCATCAGTGTCATTTTCTTCCTTACAACAACCCACAGGACACATCCTGACAGCAGTTATAAAATTTACATCAACTGGTTATGATGAGAGGATGCAATCATTTAGCATTCCAAAAGCCCTATTCTAAACTCTGAACAATTATCAGGATACACTTTGATATATAGGAGTGCCAGTTCAGAGGATCATTGATAGGTACAATGTGAATCAAAACAAAGTAAGAAAGGATCAGCTTCTATGTAATTCAGTATGTAGTAACATTACTGTCCAACACGTAGTTGAAGTTTTCATGGCCTACTGACCACTTTATTAGAACTTGGGTGGTTACTGGTGCACTATTGTTAATGCTCAAGCTGCATGCCACAACTATATATATCATCCTGATTCCTCAGACTTGCTAGAGTCTGTTACTGCTGCTGTCAAATGTTTGTCTTGCTTTATATTCATTCATTTCAGAATATGGAGTGTAAACACGCAGCTCATCTAGAGATATTACAGACCTCTACAGACTCTAGCAAGTCTGAGGAATTAGGACAAGATAGACACACTTACAGCTTGTGGCTTGGGCAGCAGTAACCACCAAAGGTCTGATAAAGTGGTCAGTAAGATATGAAATTTCAACTACATAGTGGAAAGTAATAAATAGTATTACATATCAAAAAGCATTATTCTTGTCCTAGTTAAAAGGGATGGCTTCTTCATGCAGCAGTTGGCACTTTGTGTACTACTAACAGTTCCAAAGATTATGTCCATGTACCAGATCTAGATGAACAGAATGATGAAGTATGCATATATTAACAATAACCATGACACTGATCTGCAATAGCCCACATAGGGCAAGCCACTGTCATGGATTAACACAGAAATATAGAACATTTGGGGGATGGCACAACATAGTGCATCAAAGATCATCACCATCTATTACCAGTCTCACCACGAGTGAGAACAATAACTGACAGCTGTGACCTACTGATTGATGTTGGTAATCCCAGTACTGTATGTCTCTGATCTGTGTTTCAGCTCTTTTCCCCAGTGCAAACATCAAAAGCAAAATAAGTTGTTGGTGATAAATTTTTGGACAACTCGCTCTGATAAAGCTCCCTTTGTTAGGGAGCAAAACTTTTTGTTTTTTTATGTGGCATGCTCATTGTTTGAATGGGTTGGTGATGTTTGCCTTTTTTGTACTTGACTGGCAGAACTGTTTTTACTGCAAAATGAAATACAGTACTTTTTCTACTTTACAAAGAGAGTATGCAAGTACTTTATGTAAACATAATACACCACCTGTCGGGAGGTAGGTGCATCAGCCACACTGTGAGTACAATGTCCTATTTTTCTGATAGCACCACTGTGGCTAAACAACGACTAGCTCAGACTTTAGCACTCTGTCTTTCTTTGGACAAAGTATTCTTTTAGACATTCAGCATGCTCCAAGGCTACACAGGAGAAAACTGTCTGCAATAGGAGCAGTGTGTATGATTCCAAAAAGATACAGGAGGGAACTAATGCGCACATTTTTTGGTTTTATGTTTCTCTCCTAAACACATGCATATACACTAAAACACCTTTTGTTCTGGCGAAGCCTTGTCAGCCTGCCCTACACAAGGATTTACATACTACTACCCATGATGCTTTGTACCAGGTTTGCGGCTTCACATTCTGTGGGAAACAAGACACGTTCATGAGAATATATTCCTGACAACCGTAGTGCAACCTCAGATTTATAGTTCTTTAACATTTTTCTGTGTGTTCAAGCTGGCGGGGAGAAGGTTCAAAAAGGAAACTGGGAAGTATTGTGTCAAGGAATTTGTGGTAGACAGGTGGAATAAGCTGCCTGACAAGGTTGTGGAGGCAAAGTCAATTGGAGGGGGTTAAAAAAAAGTGACACATATAAAGGAATTATTAGTCAAAAAGATGAGAGAGGGGAAGGGGAGGTTAGGAGGATGGATGCAGTCTAGACTATATCCTAGTTGGGAATATGGGGACAGCCTAGATGGACTGCCCAGGTCTTTTTCTGTCCCTCAGTTTTCTGTGTTTCTACTGTATGTTCTTAAATATGGATATTGCATTTGTCTCCCTTCAATCCCTTGGTACCTCCCCATTTCTCAGTGAGTTTTTAAATATCTCTGCCAAGGGCTCGCCTATCTACTTTTCTACCTCTTTGACAGTTCTAGGATGAATTCTAACCAGTCCAGGAACTTTGTCCCATTATTTATTTATTGATTAGAAAGTCAGAAACCAGGACAGGCACACTGAGCCTTGGCTCATTTCCAGGTGCAACCCAAGGAAGGGGCTACAATCAATCAGATACAGACATATAGAAGCATTACACAATAGTAAAGTGGAAAATGTTAGTGCAACATGATATAAGTGCAAATAACAAGAATGGGTGGCTGGAGTTTGAGCTATGAGCAACCCCACAGTCAAGTTTAACTGGTAGCACCAGGTTGAACACATCAGTGCTTTGATATTAGGAATCATAAACTGACCCCAGAAGGGGGACCATAACTGGGGAGGAAAGTGGAACCAGGGGCAGGTCAGGTAAGCTGCTGACAGGAACAGGAGAGGGAGGACAAGAGCTTGAGCTGATACCTAAAGGATGTTGGGGAGTGTGAGAGATGGAAGGAGGAGGGGAAGACATTCCAGAGGGAAGGAAGGTGGTAGGAGAATGCTGACTGCCCAGCAGAGGAGTAGGGGTGAGGGAGGAGGAGAAAGTGCAAGGAACCCTGGAGCTGCGGGAGTATGAAGCAGATGAAATGGGAGATATGAGTGCAGATAGGTACTGTATGAGGGCAGCACCCCAAACCAGTATTTGGAGATGAAGGATGCACAGTGGGACTGGCAACAGGATGGAAGGGAGAGGACAGAAACAGGGAAGAGCAGAGGGAGGAATGGTGTGAGGGAGGGAGTTGGTAGTAAAATGACAGAAGGCATTACAGAAGGTGTCCATTCTGGCAAGGGAAAAGGAGGGGGCAGTATTGTAGACCACATTCTCATAGTCAAATACTGAGAGCACCATTTTGGTAACCAACTCCTGCCAGACCTGTGGAGACAGGCAGTCCTGGTTCCTGTACAGGGTGTCAAGCTTGGGGCAGAACTCAGCGTGGATGGCATCGATGGCAGCAGAGAAGTCAAGTCTCCTGTCAAGCCACACACCAAGATACTTGAGGAGTGAACCACTTCAAGGGGGGAACAATCCAGTGTGGTGAAGGAAGGGAGGGGGGCAAGCCTGGCCAGTTTCTAGCTGGTTCCAAAGGTCATGGATACTGTTTTCTTGGTGCTGACCTGTAGTTGGTTACACTTCTACAGTCACAGTTGAGGGGCTTGAGGTGTAGAGAACTATGTAATCTACATACATGTGAAACTGTTTTATGTAATTTGTTGTTTGTTATGTTTTATGTAATTTGTTGTTTTTTATTGTATGTATTCTCTTGTTATTTGCTGTGTTTGGGTCGGGCCTGAAAAGGGACCTTTGGTCCAGTGTCCTTAACCAGTTAACAAAGAAAAACCGAGATGAAAATGTGAGTTGGCACAGGCAGCCGGGAGGCCATTGAGTAAAATGGAAAAGAGGATGGGACCCAGGATGGAGCCCTATGAGACCCAGCCTGGATTTAGAATATAAGTGACAGGATGCCTCCTACCTCAACTGACTGTTGACAGCCCAAGAGGTAGGAATGGAACCATTCAGTAGCTGGGGCTGAGAGGCAGCAGCACTTAGCTTGTCCAGAAGGAGTGGATGGACCACCAAATCAGAGACTGGTAAGCCATTTACCATGAGGAGTGGGGAAGCAGACTGTGCTGGGTGATCAAAGAAGAAGTGAATCAACTTCCAGAATCTGGTGGGGGAGTTAAAGGGGACATGAAAGGAAGAATGGGATTAAGCAACATAGCTGTATATGACAGTGCATAGGCCCGTTCACACTATCTGATCTGCACCGTTGTGAGAGGTGCAGATGAGTTGCATCAGTGGAAGTCAGACAGTGAAAAACACAATGAGGAGTATTGCAGATGGTTTCAATGCACTCTGATGTGGCGCAGAGCGATCAGTGTTTTCATGAGATTCTGTACTGATGTAGGTGTTTTTTTGCTGGTGTGTAAACATGCCACTCCACCTGCATTGGTACAATAAAGCTTCATGACACACCGCAATGTGCTGTGCTGCTCCATCTTTTTTTTTTTAAATACATTTTTAATTTATGTCTAAACTCTGCAATATGGCACAACATTGTTATGCAATCTTTCTTTCACTGTTTGATTATGAAGCTTCAGATGGTACTGAATAAACTCTCACAAGCTTTGATTTTTTTTCTGCAAATAAAGTTAAAGGGACACTGTCAACCATTATTGCATAATATTATTTCTAGTTGAAAACCCACATTTTATGATTGCTTACTTTCTCTAAAATTCATTCTTTTTGCTAGTTGTTTTATCTGCTTCCTTTCTAAGTAGAGCTGAAATACA
This sequence comes from Neoceratodus forsteri, assembly GCA_016271365.2. NCBI lineage: Eukaryota > Metazoa > Chordata > Ceratodontiformes > Ceratodontidae > Neoceratodus > Neoceratodus forsteri. The sequence goes on along the minus strand of CM057455.1, from coordinate 1,752,623,972 downwards.
CACTAATGGTGTACTTATGCCCCAAATTGTTTGGTTTTAAATCTTTGATTTACTCTTCTTGCATATTTCCTGAACATTAAGAACACCCCAAAACAGTGCAGCAGCCTAAGTTGTATTAGTCTCCTCTTCCCCCACTGCATCATAAGTAGCTAGACTCTGCTGGGGTGTTTCCAAGTCCAGGAAAGGTGCAATGGTGTTGATCAAAAAATGTAAACAAACTGGCTCAGATATTCAAAAGGGTTAAGCATGTGGCGCAACAGTGTGTCCATGCTGTGCCTGATGCACTTGGCGATATTCAAGGTAATTGCACCTGGCACAAATCCTGATGCGCCGGGCGCATCATGTAATGTACGTGGCACAGGTGGGGGGGGCATGCCCATGCATACTCTGCACATCCCGATATTCAGTCCAGGATGTGGTGAGTCCATGCATGTGCAACCCCTACTTATGCTGCACAAAGTTGATCCAAAAAAAAAAGGAACAATGGCTGTCCACCCACAGGTGAGCTGCCATATTGCAGGGCGCAACACAGCAGCTGCCACCTGTGGGTGGCCACCCGAGCTCCGCCTGCACCTAGCGGCACCCCTCCATGCCCGATCACAGGCATACATACAAAAATGACCCTCCAAACTCCCTGGTGGTCCAGTGGACCGCTGTCAGCCCGATCACGGGCATTTGTAAAATAAAAATGAATCCAATATCCCTGGTGGTCCAGTGGACCGCTGTCAGCCCGATCATGGGCATTTGTAAAATAAAAATGAATCCAATATCCCCGGTGGTCCAGTAGACCGCTGTCAGCCCGATCATGGGCATTTGTAAAATAAAAATGAATCCAATATCCCCGGTGGTCCATTGGACCGCTGTCAGCCCGATCATGGGCATTTGTCAAATGGATCCATTCACATATCTGGAATGTGTAGTATAGTGGCTGCTGCATGCCCATTGACTCACGCTGTGGACCAATGGGCGTACAGCCCTACAGTGTCAGTCGGCGGGCGGTGGGGTGGCAGGTGGGTGGGTGGGGTGCTGCTGCCTGCCACTGACTGGGGGGGAAGTGGGGTGGTGGGGCTCAGTGGGCGGGTGAGGAGGGGGGGTACCACTAGACCACCAGGGATATTGGACGTAATTCTTTTTTTTATTACAAATGCCCATGAACAGGCAGACAGCGGTCCACTGGACCACCAGGGATATAGGATTCTTTTTCCTTATACAGAAGCCCGTGATTGGGCAGACAGCGGTCCACTGGACCACCAGGGATATAGGATTCTTTTCATTTATACAGAAGCCCGTGATCGGGCAGATAGCGGGCCACTGGACCACCAGGGATATGGGATTCTTTTTATTTATACAGAAGCCTGCAATCGGGCAGACAGCAGTCCACTAGACCACCAGGGATATAGGATTTTTTTTATTTATACTGAAGCCCGCGATCGGGCTGTGGGGCACATTGCTGCACTGTGCAGGAGGCGTCGGTCCCCGACGGCTGCTGCCTGGCAGGGCGCCAGGCACAAGTCACTGGGGATCGGCGCACCTGCATGCAAATGGGGCCATAATGACATGCAAATGGCCCCATTTGTGCTTTGCATACATTATGGCCCCATTTGCATGTGCACTTTTGAATATTGCAGTTGCTGTGCATAGCACAACAGACCTTGCACTAGCGCATCCCCCTGCTCCACTCTGGCTACTTGCGCTGGCGCAGTGCCACAGTGCCATGTACACTGCGGGTGGCCAGGGTGCGATATTCAATGATGCTGTGCCATGGCGAAGCTCCGTTGAATATCGCCCAGTCATTCCCTTGTGCAGCCAAGTTGTGCTGCACCCTGGCTTGCACCACAGCCTGGTGCAGTTTGAATATCTGGGCCACCATGTTTATGTGTAGTAACACCTGTATAGTGGGCAGTCTGCTTTTCAAGTTCTAAAAGAAAAAAAGGAATGAGAATCAAACTACCAGATCTCTAGCAATCTCTACAGAACATGACCAACCATTAAATGTGTTTTTTTTAACTGCAGACACAATAAGGCTTAAGGGGGTTGACAGCCCTTTACAGTTTGAAATAGTGCTGTTTCAAGCATTCTTCCTTTTTGGTGATGGTACCTCCAATTTTCACTTTACCTGTACCTGCATCTAGGAATCACAAAGTTTCCCCTGAATGCAGCATGTTTGTATTTTCAGTTTGTGTTCTGTGTTACATATGTTGGCAGTTAGTGCATTGGTTACTGTCATTTAGGTTTGGATCCAGGTTTAAAGGACCTTAATGACACAGCGCCAAGAATGGTACATAGGAAAGGGAGACGTTTCAAAGATAGCCTGGTCCACTCAGTCCAACCTAGATGAGATCAACCAAAAATGTGGCTACCCAATAGGCAGGATGGATGCCATAGGTGTGGCAATTGTAAGTTTTGTCCTGTGGTTAAATGCACCAAAAACTTTGAAAACCCCAAAACAAGAAGAGGAACCAAGGTGAGGGGGTTTATTACATGCGCCACTGAAGGGGTAGTATATATGGCCACTTGCTCTTGTGCTAGCTTTTACAGAGGCAAAACAAAGAGGAAGTTTAAGGAGAGAATAAGTGAACACCTAAGAGCAATGGAACATAGAGATCTTAAGAATGCACTAGCAGCACGTATGAACAAGGTCACCAACATAAAAGATCATACATGAACCTTCTTAGTTACAGAGGAACCTATTAGAAGTTCAAGGGGTGGTGACTATAACAATGTTCTGCTGAAAAGAGAACAATATTGGATCTTTGCTATGGGGGGCATGGAGAGACCAGGGCTTAATGATAAGATTGAGTTAAAACCATCTCTTAAAAGGTGATTTCCCCCCCCATCTTGGGTCTAGCCATATAGATACCACAATATCATGTCTGTTAAAATAGATTGCTTATTCTCTTGTTTGCCTCCACAAAATAAAATAGTTTTTGACCCATTGAAACATGGGGAAGCGTTAGTACAATCACTGATATTAGACATGTATATATTTCTTTTTTTACAGGCTTGTTCCCTGGGAACTGGTCTCCTTAGTGAATCCTCATGGTAAACCATGATAAAAATTACCAAAAAAAGGAGGCGACACTAATAAATGGACTGGCCTCAAGTGGTAACAAAGAAATCAAAATATGTTAACTGTACATTAGTTGTAAAATGCTATAGATCAATGTTGCAATACTTCACCAACAATTTGATGGCATAACAGATTTTTAACAAGATTGAAGATGTACAATGTTCTGCATTTATAGGTAATTTATTGACTTAGGGGGTGATTCCAAGATGAATGGTGTAATTGGTAGGCTGCTGCAAGTTACGCCATTCACTGCTACACCAGGGACACTATGCTGCATTCTAAGAGTGGCAGGGTCCCATCACTTGCGACATGCAGGAAATGCCCAATGTAGTCTAGCACCATGCACATAGTGTATATGCCCTGCATGTTGCAAATCACGGCAGGTGATAGGCAGCCCCCTGAAGCACCCCCAACCCGGACCACCATGGCACACACCAGGGGGTATGGGGGGGCAAGACTGATGGCACAGCTGACCAGGGGTGGGCGCACCATGGATTGGACCCCCTTGGGGTTCCTGATGATTGTGGGGCTGGGGAGCAGGGTTGTGCTTATGGGGGTCTGGGGGTCAGTATGGCGCCATTGCCATGGCTCTGCGTGGTGGCATCCAACAGTGCCAACCATCAGATGCCACTTAGGACACCTCCGAACTGCCGTAAGAATGGTACACAACTGCACTGTTCATAATCACAATGGCGGGTTATGACAGCCTCCCTCCTGGAATTGGGCAATGTTGCTGTTGTAACCCGCACTTGCGCCATGGCGTTGCAGGCTGCGGCATAGTGGATGGTGTAACCCATGGTTGTCGCAGCCCTCATCTGCCATGGTGCAAGTCGCTACTTGGAATTCCAATGGGCATAACGCATGGTGTAAGTCACGAGATACGCCATGGAATTCGGCATATCTCGCCTTATGCCGGTGTAGCCCGTCTTGGAATTGGGCCCTTAGTATTTATCAAGCATGGTCACTTTAATGCACACTTTATTTAAGGTGTTTAGTAAATTCTTTTAGTAAGTTCTAGCTGCTATCCTATCACTAAGTACTAGGGAGCGTGAAATGCGTCAGGAGATTGAGCTCTGATGTGAGGAGGGGGTTGCTGTGTTCGGAAGCTCCACTGGTGCACCTTTAAAAATAAAATTAAGCACTTGGAATTTGCGGTGGACTGGCTTTATTTCTGAAATACAGCACCACAACAATACAGTATTGCTGTAATGCTGCAACCTGAGAGGCATCTTCATGCAGTTGTGAGTAGTCAGTGCCGGCAACATTTTGTTTACATGAACTACCAGCCAGGCATGGCAACTCAGGTGCAGGCCTACAAACTTTTTCCACAATTGATTAGCTGGCCCTGCTAACTTCACCATCATTTGTGTCACAATTCCCTGCCCCACATAATACTTGTGAGAGATATTTAGCTCTAACAGCTTCTTTTATGGGATTTATTGTATTTCCCCCATACAAATAGTTACATTTTCTAAGGATCGGTGCTGGTTTTTTTTTTTTTATTTTCCTCATTACATTAACAATATGTCTTGCCCAGGAACCATTCAATGAAAAGGTGACACCCAAGTATGCATAATTAGTAACCACCTCAAGCTTTTATTCCCCCAATCTCCAATATTTTGAAAGATTATTAGATCCAATCACCATGATCTGCCATTTAGAAAAGTTAACAGAGAATTTCATTGTCATTTACCTTTACATGAAGAAAGCTACATTTTTTTGGTACCGAGTCAAAACAGAACATCATAAAGAGCGCTGCAAGAACCGCGCTGTGTAAAGCGCAAAAGGATTTAGAGTGACAGGGGTGTAATAGCAGTAGGGAAGTATCGCTACCCATATCACTCTGCACATTAAGTGTAGAGGGATCAAGTTGCGGTGTGCAGGGGTGCCTGGTCAAGCCACTGCCATGGTGAAGTGGCTAAGGCACCAGCACACAGTGGGGTAAGAGAGACCTGGGACCACGGTTCAGTTCTCCCTAGGTCTCCTCCTGCTGCAACTTTTTATATTTTAAAACGTAGTTATCCCCCTTCCTATTTTCTCTCCATCCCTGAAGTCTGCAACCCCCCGGAGTTGATTATATTCAGGTAAAAATAAACAAGTCGCATTACTTTTAATGGGGCTGTGCTGTGGTTGTCGGGTCATTTCTTTACCTGACATTGTTCGCGAGGCAGAAGCAAGAAACTACAGACCTGTAAGTTTGACCTCAGTGGTAGGGAAAATGATGGAATCACTTCTGAAAGAAAGAATTGTTGAGTACCTAGAGGCCAGCGGGGCGCAGGACCCAAAGCAGCATGGATTTACAGCAGGAAGGTCATGTCAGATGAATCTAATAGATTTCTTTGACTGGGTGACCAAAGTAATAGACCAGGGAGGGGCTGTGGATATGGCCTACCTAGACATTAGCAAGGCATTTGACACAGTCCCGCACAAAAGATTAATAATCAAGTTAGCCAGCCTGGGAGTGGGTCCCAGGGTGGTAGCCTGGGTAGCAAACTGGCTGCACAACAGGACACAGAATGTAATAGTGAATGGAACACATTCCGAAGAAAGGGGGGTCACTAGTGGAGTACCTCAGGGCTCAGTACTGGGTCCAGTCCTCTTTAACATCTTTATAGGTGACATTGCAGAGGGTCTGGAGGAAAGGTATGCCTCTTTGCAGATTACACAAAGATCTGTAACAGAGTTGATACACAAGTGGGGTAGAAAGGATGAGAAGGGACTTGGCAAGGTTGGAGGAATGGTCAGACATATGGCAACTTAGATTCAATGCAAAGAAGTGCAAAGTAATGCACCTTGGAAACAAAAACCCAGGAGAAGAGTACACAATAGCAGGGGAGGTACTAACAACAACAAAAATGGAAAGGGACCTGGGGGTAGTCATATCAAATGATCTAAAGGTTGGTAAGCAATGTGAGAAGTCAGCAAGGAGAGCCAGGGGGATACTGGGATGCATAGGAAGGGCCATCACAAGTAGAAAAAGGGAAGCGGTTATCCCTCTGTACAGACAGTTGGTGAGACCCCATCTGGAGTACTGTGTGCAGTTTTGGAGACCTCATCTAGGCAAGGACATAGACAGGATGGAAGCAGTCCAGAGGAGGGCAACTAAAATGGTGCAGGATCTGCATCAGAAATCATCTAAAGAGAGACTGAGAGAGCTTAATATGTATACCCTTGATGAAAAGGGGGATGGGGGGACATGATAGAAACATTCAAGTACCTCAAGGGAATCGACAAAGTCCAGGAGGGTAGCATCTTTCAGAAAAAGAGATGTGTAAGAACAAGGGGGCACAATTTAAAGATAGAGGAGGGACGGCTCAGGGGTAATGTGAAGAAATTGTTTTTCATGGAGAGAGTGATGGATGCATGGAACCGCCTTCCTGAAGAGGTTGTTGGGTCTAAAACAGCGGGGGAATTCAAACATGCATGGGACAGACATAAGGCAATTATAGTGGGGGGTGGCAGGAAGTAGGCTGTTGGTTAACTAGAATCTGCAGCTTATCCAGTAGGTAGGGAAATGGGCTGACTGGATGGGCCAAGTGGTCCTTATCTGCCATCAAAGTCGATGTTTCTATGAGTGTGATATTTTCCTTGCGGCATTTATTGCCATGCAGTTTTTGTATTTGGCAACATGACCCTGTGCCATTTTTTTGTGATGCTTTTTTGTCAAGAGAACAATTTGAGGTCATCTACTTAAGCCATAGCAGGATATAAAAAAACTACCAATCTTCAGTGAATCTGAATCCAGAGAGATGAATGCTGGTCAATGCATAAGCAAAAGAGAGTAGGGGCCAGGATTTATCCCTGATTCACACCCTAGTTAGTGAGCAAGTGAAGAAGAAGGCTGCCTCCTGGTCCCAACCCTTACACATGCTCAGGTACCTAATTAATTCTTGCATCTAATACTAATAAGAGTTGGTTCAATTATCCATTCGCACATTAGTTTCTATAGTATACCTCTAAAAATAGATTCAGAAGCAGCCAAGAAGTCCAAGAAAATGACATTTTTCTGCTTTCTGACATGCACATATTTTTCAATAAGATGCCAGAGAATTAATTATCTACTCTAGAACATTCCTTATGGAAGCCAGCCTGCAATTCACAAAGACCTAGAGTGGCAATTTGTTGGCTCAATCTTTCTAACAAGATCTTGGAGGAAATCTTTAGATTTATATATATTAGACTTATCAGTCTATACATAGCTGGGCTGGCCTTATCTCTTTTCTTATGGATGAGAACTATTTCTCACCCTCTCCAAGATCCTAGGACAAAGTCTTTTTGAATGCACTCATTATAAAAGATAGCTAAACTATTACTCAATGAGGGGACTTTACTTAAGTATACCTCTGCAGAGATTTTATCTGACCCCTGCCTTTAGTCTTTTTAAGTGACTTTATGGCTAAATATACTTATTTTCTGGAAATTGGAGGAAAGACAGACTTATCCACCACTGACAGTTCAGTTGCAAAAGAATAATTATCAATGAGATCAAAGAAAATAAGAGAATTATATTGTAACCATTTGTCTTCTTTAATAAAGGCATCTATATAGGTTTTATAATTATTTGCGCCATTGGCCACTATGTTCCCAAATCTCTCAACACATTCTTTTGTATTAAGTTTAGCATCTTCTCCCACCCTTTACAGAAGAACCCTATTTTCTTACACTTTATTATAATTATATAATTATTCCTTTCCTGATTTAAAATGTTAGATGATTTTTTTTGTCATTAGCCTTCTTCACACTTTTAATCCGTACTCTAAGAGCAGTTTTTGTTTTTTACAATAATGCACAAAAAACTGTAACTTTATTAAAGTATAAAATGGACCATATATTGCCTGACATTTTGGACTAGTAATGTCCTTTATACTTTAATAAAGTTACATTTTAATATTTTGAACTGAGTGGTAATGTTTCAGTGGGTTGTGAGTGCCAGAGTCTCTTTAGAGCATTAATGTTGGATTTTTGACTTTGGGGGCTCCACAGATCCCAGTGCATCCCTTTTTTTCTTCCTAGGGTTTTTTACAGTCCAGATCAAACCAACCTGTGTGATTACATTGTTTATGTCTTACAGGAACCACCTTGTACATAATTGTAATCATAGCCTCAAAATGAGAACTCACATCCTTCCACATTTCCTCTGCCTTCAGGAGTGTTGCACTTCTAGATGATTAATGTTGATCAATGTCTTAATAATTCCAAATAATGTTTTAAATCTCCTCTTCTTGGGGAACATCCTAAGTCACTCTCTTTCTGTTTCTAGCCTCAGAGAACAAAATCTCACTCCTAGGATCTGCACACTTAGGTATACCATGCCCTTTTAATTCAGCTTGATTAACTAATTTAATTTAAGTTTGACCCGACCAGAAAACAGATCTATAACTGAAGCACCCAAAGGACTTTTGTAAGACACTTGAGGTAAACTGCTGGGCCACCTAAACAGCTACCAAATTTACAATGTTTTATACCTGGTTGATGAAAGAACTCATATCCACTGAGCACAGTTTCCCCCCTCCTTTATGTGCCATGTTTCTTGTAGACAGAAAATATCATATGAAGTTACATATTTAAACCAGTCACTGTCTATAAGTTTATGCTCACTCCCTGAAATATTCCATGACATAATAGTACTTCTCTCAGGATCTTCTACTAATGGATTGATACTAATATTTTGTGGTACAACAACTTCTGATGTCTAATTAGTCACTCCTCATACCCAGCTACAGCCAGAAATTTACAGTATTTGAAAGGGAAATGAACAATGTGTCTCACATGTAGCCATTATTAAAAATAAACTACTTCAATTTGTATTGTATTAAGATTCCTATCTGGTATATTGGTACTTTGGTATTTTAGGAGTACAAGTGCATCATAGGTGCTTCTGAGATACTCTCCCACTAAACAGTGGTGGTCCATTTATTTTCCCAGGTGTTCATGAGAGTATCAAGATTTTCTTGAAGCAGTCTAAATTAGGGGATTTGACAATGTAATGGTGCAATTTGTTTCAATATTTAACAACTCTGTGTAAAGAAGGTACTCCTTTTTTTTGGTTTTAAAACATTCACCCCATAACTGTTTAGTATGGCTATGAAAGTTGAATGGTAAATCTTTAAATTTAAGTCCCATATCAGACATAAATTCCTTGTTTTTCATTATGCTGAATACTAGGAAAAGGTCACCCCTTAGTTGTCTTCTCTCTAGGATGTATAATCATAGTGAGTGCAGCCTTTCTTGATAAGTGAGATTAATATTAACTTCACAGACTTCATTATAAACTAATTTGAGCCCCAGGGTGTCTAGCTTGTTACTTTTTTGTAGTATTCTTCTGCAATCAGTTTGTTCTTAACCGTAATATCAATCTGTCCTCTTTCAGGGCAAGTTTCTCTATGCACAGACTATATAATGCCATTCTTTCCCAGATATATTTGTAAATAGTTTCTAATGAAATTGCATAAGGTGTAAAGTTAGTTTACTACCATTTTCCTTCTCTAATCTAGACAGAGAGCTTCCCTTGAAAAGGCCCCTACTCTGCTAACCTGTGACCTATTGAGGGATTGCATTTTAATACCTTTACTTTGAAGGATTGAAGCATTTGCCCCCCCCCCCAAATTAACTAGTCTAGGAGAACTATAATAAACGTTCACAACATTTTTGAGTTCTTCACAAAGCACATGTTCAGCTTTAACAACATCTTCGGAGATTTTGAGGCCCATGTCTGCCTTTAATAGGTGCACAATCTGAGACCTCAAGGACATATTACACAGATTAATCCATTTATCTGAGCCACTAAATCCTAGACATGTAATTACCAATTTCATTTTATCCTGTTCTATTTGTTGGCGCACTTCTTTTAGTTGTTCCCTCCTCTTATGTGTTGGGTATCAGTTATTCTGTCAGCACCCTTGATATTCTCCATAGTTTTAGTGAAAGTTCAAATGGACACTGTTTTCTAATGGAGAAGGCTCTTCTGTCACCATATCTGTAAGATTGTCCCTCAGTTTCACTTTATTAAATACATTGCATTGTTTTCTCAATACCACAAATTCATTATTCATCATTTTTTTGTAAATGTGAAAGTAAATCATTGTCTTGCCTTAATTGCTTCTCTGCATTATCCCCACTCACAGATCCTCCATATTTTAGCTGAGTACCATCATTTTCACCAACAAACCTCATATGTTTTCCTTCTTACTTAATCTGGATTAGTATTTGTATTTTTCTATTTCTAATTGTTTATTCTCAATCACATTCTAGATTTCCTTGGTACTAACGGACAGCTGTTTCTTTTTCTTTTCTTTCACACCCTTGTTCTGTGATACATCTGTGAATACTACTAAAATCTGGTTTCTTATTTGGCTCTGCATGTGATTGACTAATAAACTCTGCTGATGAAGTCTCTTTGAGGGATAAGCCCCAGTAAGATCTTAATCATGTCATCTAATCTAGCTCCATTAACTGCCATATCATCTTTGGTGGTTTCTAATTCATTGCATATAATAACTAGCTGTTCCATTAACATTAAGTTGGCTATGTATTTTTTAATCCTATTATTTCCTCACTAAGTTAGGAAGGGAAGTACTGGGGGATGAGACACTCTGTCTTATCACATTAAAGGTATTTTCATTGTCTTTCTTGGACAAAGTATTCATTTTAAGATGAATACTTTGTCCAAGAAATACATTTTACAATGTGGCATCAGTTTTTACTCAGTTCTCTGCTGAGCTTACTGGTGAGTCCAAATTAATCAGCAAAGTAGGTGACCCTGCTGAAGAATTCATATCAACTAGTTGGCTGATCTTTGAGAAACGTGGTAGAGTGCTTGATTTCAGATTTACACCCTCTTTTACTTTTGGAGTGGAAATTTTACCACTGCTATTTTCCAGAACTTTTGATCTTAGATAGGGGTCAGGTATTACATGGTCTGTCATTTTACACTGATTTTTCCCACTGTCTGCTTTATTTATTTATTTTACATTTTATCTCTGACAGGACAAGGGAAGTAATTACTGAACCCTTATTTTTTTTTGTGTGTGTGTGTGTGTGTGTTATCTAGTACTAACCATATTGCCACTCTTCACTGAGAAAGCTGTTCCTCAAAGGAAATAAATAAGTATGACATACAACAATAATATATCCAACGATGCTTGCCTAACGCTGTATAATTAGCCCACACAGAGTACAATATTTCCTTTAAAATGTCCTGAATGGCCAAGTGATATATGTTGTAAACCACCATAATAAATTCACCATCTATGTGTAAAAATAAGTATTTAATATCACCAAGTCTCCGGTAAATCTCTTTAATGTATTTTGCTTTGTTATAACTTCTGGCAAACTTTTCAATTTACTTCAGATGGGGTGATCTCGTCTTGGCTTTCCACCTTATTGTCCTTCTGATACAGCTTCTGTGGGGTCTGTTTTTGTTATATCAAACAGAAAAAAAAACATAGTCAAGTTTTCACATGTTGTTAATCTACTTCTCAATAACTTCACCATTTATATAATGTCAACCCAGAAAAAAAGCTCACATTTCTTTATAGCCTTGCAATTTCTGTTTGGCATAAATTTTTATATGGGTCCAAATTACCCTCAGTTACTGAAATGCAGGACTTTAATTCATTTGCACAGTATTCAGTTCCCAGAACTTATAAGATAATTATTTACTATCAAATAAAACACTGTCTTACAAATAAATTATAAATATTCAAAGCAGTTTAAAAAGATAGCAGTAAACCTTTGCTTACCATTTTAAAACTTAGTACAAAAAGACTCTCAAGGGACAATGAAGTAGCGCTCTGCTACTAACATACTAATTGCCAGCAGATTAGGCCGTACGGTCTATCAAGTCTGCTCAAAACTTCAGATCCCTAGCTGGGGACCAAGGTCTTCCCTCCTCCCTTGTGTTCCAGAATGCCTATCATCCCTCCCAGCCCCCCTAGGCCAGGCCTTCCCTTGATACTTCCCCTTGCTGCATCTGTCCCATCCTTTCTTAAAACCTTCCACTGTGGAAGCCTGAACCAGCTCTCCAGGCAGTGCATTCCAGGGTTCCACCACGCTCTCTGTGAAGAACCTCCTCCTCTTTCCACCCCATCGTTCCACCTTCCAACTTCAGAACATGTCCTCTGGTGATACCTCCCTCCTTCAGTCTAAACATCCCCTCTGTATTAACCCTGTTTATTCTCTTGAGGTACTTGAAGACCTCAATCATGTCCCCCCTGTCTCGCCTCTCCTCCAGTGAAAACAGGTTGCGCTCTTCCAGTCTACCCTTTTATGTCATATCCCCTAGTCCTCATATCATCTTTGTAGCTCTCCTCTGGACCCTCTCCAGGAGCTGTATGTCCCTCTTTAGATGTGGCCTTCAGTACTGCACACAGTACTCCAGGTGCGGTCAAACCAGCCCATTATATAGCTGTAGGATCACTTCCCTGCTCCTCGAGGTGATGCCCCTTGCTATGCATCCTAACATTTTGTTTGCTTTGTCAGCTGCTGTCCTGCACTGCTCAGAGTTATTCATACTTGTATCCACCATGACCCCTAGGTCTCTTTCCCCCATAGAGGCCTCCAGTGTCTCCTCCTCCAGGGTATACATGTGATTGGGGTTTCCCCAACTTAGGTGCAATACCTTACATTTGGAGGAATTGAAATTTAATCTCCAGGTGTGAGCCCACCTGACCAGGGTCTCTATATCCCCCTGCAGGGCCAACCTCCCCTCTTCCCCCTCAACTACTGCTCCCATCTTAGAGTCATCAGCAAAGAGACTAATTTTACTCTCTATTTCTTCCCTGATGTCCAATATGTAAGCATTAAACAGGATTGGACCCAGGGCCGAACCCTGTGGTACCCCGCTACAGACTCCTCTGGGGCTCAAGAGCTCCCTACCGGCCACGACTCTCTGAGTGCGACTAGTTAGCCAGTTTCATATCCATCTTACCATCAATGGGCCCACCACCAACCTCACCAGTTTCCCCACCAGGCCATAGTGGGGGACCGGGTCAAACGCCTTGCCAAAGTCTAAAAATAGTACATCCACCGGCCTTCCCCTGTCCAGTTCAGATGCTACCCATTCATAGAACTCCACAAGGTTAGTTTGACATGATCTGCCAGACACAAAACCATGTTGCCTGCTATCCCTCCCTCCCTCCTTCTCCAGGAACATCCCCAATCTTTCCTGCAGTATACACTCCATTAATTTCTCCACCACAAATGTCAGACTGACAGGTCTAAAGTTTCCTGGCACTTCCCTTGACCACCCTTTATAGATAGGCACCACATGCACCTCTAGCCAATCCCTGGGCACCGTCCCTGTCTCGAGCAACCCGTTGAAGAGCTCCACCAGGGGTGCTGCCAGTACGTCTGCCAATTCCCATAGCACTCTTGGGTGTATGCCATCTGGACCAGGAGATTTATCTTTCTTTAGGTCTTTTAGGGCTTTCCACACCCTTTCAGTGGAGATAGCATCATCAGTCCCCTCCTCCTTACTGGCCTGTTTAACTGTATCCGGATGTGAACCCCTTGGGGTTACCTCCCCCCACTCCCTATTTGTTTCTCCCGCTGTCTCCCTCTCTACCCCTACTTTCCCCTCCATGTCTTGCTTTTTTAGTATTCCCTCCACCTTGCAGATGAACACAAAGGCAAGGTACTCATTGAATATATCCGCCTGGTCCCTTGCCTCTTTCACCCACCCTCCTTCAGTTCTCAACCTACAGAGGTGGACATTGGTTTCCTTTGCTCCCCTATGTACCTAAAGAACCCTCCCCACCCGTCCCCTGTGACAATTGTTGTTCTTTACTGGACTTAGCCCCCCTCACCATTTGGGTGACTTTTCTAGAGGAAAGATGGTAAGCTTCCTTTTCCCTTTCCCTTTTCGTTGCTTTGTATTTTTTGTAAGCAGCCTTCTTCTCCCTGACTGCTAGCTGAACCTCCCTAGACCACCAGCTCAGTTTATGTGTCCGAGATCCCTTACACTTGACCTTAGAGCGGGTCCTGACTGCCTCATGAAGTCCTCGTTTAATGACCTCCCATCTCATTTCTACATCTGTCCCTGTTGTAACCCCCTTCAAGTGGTCCTTGAGAATGATTCTCATGCCCATAAAATTTGCCCCCCGAAGTCCACCATCAGTGTCCTGGAACTCTCCCCCCTTCCCCCATGTTAATTTGAAACCAGACAGTGCTGTGGTCACTCCCAGCCAGGGGTTCCTCAACATCCAGGTCCCTTACCAGGTCCCCATCCGCCAGAACCACATCCAGGACATGCCTCTCCTTTGTGGACTCCACCACATGCTATGTTAGGAACACATCCTGGAAGCAGTCCAGCAGCCTCTGCTCCCTTGCCGCCTTCGAGGACATGGTTTCCCAATTTGCACCTGGCATATTAAGGTCCCCCATCAACACCACTTTCTCCCCTTTTGGTCCACACCGGGCTATGATGTTGTCCAGCAAGTCTTCCTCCAGTGCATTCCCCAACCCGGGGAGGCTATATACTACTCCCATCTTGACCTTACCTCCTGCAGGGGTTTGTAAGGTGACCCATAAGGCCTCCACAGTTCCCCCTGCCTCCTCTACCCAATCAATTTCTGAGCCATCTCTTATGTACAAACCCACTCTTTCCCCTCTGCTCTCCTTTCTATCCTTCCTAAGCAAAGTGAACCCTCTCACCTTCAGGTCCCAATTATGGTTTTTGTTGACCCATATTTCCGTGACCACCGCAACCTCCGCCACCCATTACACACACCATGGCCTGGAACTCTGGTATCTTGTTTCCCAAGCTCCTGGCATTTACTAACACTACTCCCTATCCGTTGTCCATGATCCCCTTTGCCAAACCCCTCCCGGGTTCCATATGCTTCCATCCTCCCCCTGACTCATCCCCCTTGTCTGGTACCCCCCTTCCTCCCTTGGGTTGGGAGACTAATTCCCTCATCTTGGGAGCGGAATACTGGCACGCCCTCCCATATCCCTCCCCCTCACAAGTTTAAACCCCACTTTTTTGAATATAGTCCTCCACCCCCTGTTTTAGGACCTTCTTCCCTAATGAGGTAAGATGGAGCCTGTCCTTGACATACAGTCCCATATCCTCCCAAACTCCCTCCCAGTTGCCTAACACCCCCATCCCGCTTTCTGCTCCCCACTTCCTGAGCCAGTCATTTACCTCAATGATCTTCATTTTGTTTTCCACCGAGGCCCTTGGTACTGGAAATATTTCCAAAAAGGAAATGTTGCATCCATTGTCCTGACAGACTCTGGCAAGTTCTCGGAATCTTGCTTGGATTTCCAAGGGGCTATTTCTCTCCAAATCATTTGTCCCCAACTGCACCAGGAAATCTGGTTTCCCTCCACAGTCTCTAACCAGTTCATACACCATGAACTTTGCCCTGTGCGCTGTAAGACCAGAGATACTCACTACCTTAAGTAAGAGCACACCATGAATTTTTCAGCTTAATAGCTAATTTTTATTGCCAAGGTGTTCACGGCCAGAAACCCTGCCGTGATAACTTTGGCAATAAAATAGCCATTAAGCTGAAAAATCATGGTAGTTCTACTTTTGACTTTGTCGGGTTACAGGTTTGGTAAACTTCCAAAGAGCACCCCCCCTCAAAGTAGTGCACTGCCTTTTCTCTTTTTGAACTACTCACTACCTTAACCTGTCTATGGGACCCCCCCTCCCTCTCAGTGAATACCCCTAATCATTATGTTTCCCAGAATCAATACTTTAACAGCCCCTTCATCCTTAAGGTTATCTCTTTTTTGGACTCTCTCACCCCACCCCTTTTATCTGTAAACTCATTTCCATGGGAGGAATCCTGCCCTCTCAAATGTGACCCCCTTGTCACCATCCCCTTTTTGCCTCCCTTGTCATGCCCACTTACCTCAGACCCACCCCCGTCTGGGTGTCTCATTAAACCTCTTCTTATCCGAGTCATCCATCCTGGCCCTGGTCATTTCCCCTTCTTCTACACCGTCATTTCCCACCTCGTGATATTAACCCCACCTCCAGTGGTCCCCTGTGGGTCCTCACTACCTAGGGACCCCTCCTTGGTTGGGACCTTTCTCCTGGCAGGGGGATCCTCATTTTCCTCATCTTTCTTTTTTCTTCCCTTCCTATTGGGGGCACACCCCTTTCCTCCTTATCTTCCAGCTTCTCCTCTCTTGGGCTGTCCTCCCCACTGCCTGCTATAAGTTGCTTTTCCCCCATCTGCTTCACATTTACGTTTTCTCTTCTCCCTCTGGCGCTGTTTCTATCCTTTCCATTTCTTGCCTGTGATGCTCTCTGGGATCCCGTCTCTCTCTCCCCCTGGCCTCTGTATCAGTTTCCTAAATTTCTCCAACCTCTTCCTCCCCTTCTAGGTTGCTTAGCAGCTTGAATTTATTATAACACTCTATGCCAGCCTCCATCAAAAGTCCTGAGGTTCCCCCGACTGCCCCTCTAGGCTGCCCTCTTCCTCCCTCCTAACCCTGTCCTCCTTTGGAGCACCCCTCTCTCTATCTGTTCTTCTAGGCATCCTCACATTGGCCCCTCCTGACTCTACCCCCCGCTGTCTTATTTTTTTGGTACATGTACCCCAAATGTTCTCCCCAAGGCATCAGCACCCCTACATGTAGGCCCTCATTCCCTAATTTCACCCCTCCTACTTGCTGAAAAGTAGCCTCCTCCATTTTCTGGGCTATGCCTCCACCTCGCATCTACCCCACCCATCTGTCATGCATAACACCACCCCTGATCTCTAGATGCACTCTCTAACTCCCCAAGCTTATTTCTTAGCCAATATACTTCACTCCTGACCTGGGTTAGCCACCTGCAGAGTGGACATCCTCCCTCTCTCCAGGCCCAGTTTAGAATTATAGCCACCCCACATCCTGTGCAACCTACAACCCTTCCAAAAATGTCTGCCATGGTAGATTGGGGCATCCCCATTTTTCCCCATGCAGACATATTTGGACCATCCACCTTGTCCCAGTCCCTAACCCCTGGGTTGCAATCCCTCCCCCCCCTTCAAGTATCCATACTGGGGTGTGTTTGACCAGTCATACTCATTTTACAAATTTAGCACCCCTTCCCGATTTGTAATGAGCTACAGATCTAGCAGTCTACACAGCTCCCGATCTTGGCTGTTAAAAACCAGCTTCTAATCCAGGTTTTCCGCTATTTGCTAACAGATCAATAATCTAATTAGTTAAAATGGTTCTTAGGCAAGGTATTGCATTGTTTATACTCCTAATCAAAGTATGTAGCTATTTGTCTAACAGATTTTAACAGTCTAATCAGTTGAAAACCATTTTCAAAAATGGCCTGCACATCTCCTGATCAGGGTTATTTTAGCCAGCTCCTAATCTGGGTGTTCAACTATTTGGTAATAGTTCTACAGACTATATTACTAGTTCTAATAGTTCTACAGACTGTATCAGTTAAAAACAGCTCTCCTGATATGGTAAAATGTCACAGAAAAGTTTTTTCTTTTTCTTTTCAGGATGACCCTGTGAGTTTTTTAGAATGTCCCTGTAAGTCCTCCCTCTTCCAGCTTGTCCCATCTCCCCCAATCAGGAAGCTTGGGTGGAGCCCCAGATGACTATTTAATAATGAAGGGAAGAGGGGCAGGGTGGGGAAAAATATTTGCTGCCACCTCTGTGCACTCCCTCAGATGTGAGGGAAGAGGTGCTCACCCAACCCCATCGCAGCTCAATTCCAAAAGTGAGCTGGCAAGGCTCTGTTCCCATTTTAAACTTGGCGCCTCCTCTTTAGCCAATTTCAACTGGTGCTCCCCCTCACTTTTTTCTCCCGCAGCCTGTTTCAGCCCACAATTCAGCTCGGGCTGCTCCTGGTCCTCCAAAAATTCTGCTGCTGCCGCCGTGCACCCCCTCAGATGTGAGGGAAAAGGTGATCCCCCAACCCCGTTGCAGCTCTGTTCCAAAAGTGCACACTCTGCATACTCTGCATGTGCTCTGTGTGAGTGAAACTGGTGTTCTGAGTGTGCTTACATTTGCCCCACACTTTATAATCTCAGTGGGTCACATGATGGAGGAACCCTTTGAAATTCAAATTTCATTTACAAAATCTTGTTAAAAATGGGTTATTATCTCTTAATTCTTCCAGAAATGGCAATAAAAATAAGGAATAGGGCTTGATACTTATTGGTGACAGTATATTTCCCACTGTGCTTCTTTTTGTTAAGCCAAATCTGAGCAGCTTTCTAAAAGTAGCTCGAGTTTACCATTTCCCTTTGTTAAGGGTCTTCATACTAAATTAGTTAGCTGTTCATGTATACAACTTGCTCCCACTATGTTCACAATATTTTAATCTCTTTTGGAAAACATTTGTCTGTATTGTCCACACCACTGAAATAATCCACTATAAACCAGCTAATTCTTAGGTGCTAGCCTGCTTAGTTTGTCCTGAAGGAGCAGAGTTCCATGTTGGAACCCTCTGTCAAGCTTTCCCATGTCTGATCCTTCTGTGGACCCACTGTTCTGCTGCAGATCCTGCTTGCTCACCTCAATTCCACCTCGAATCACGGTTCCTCCTCAAATCTCCAGTGAATCTCCAGCTTCCAACATGCTTCTCCACATGCTTTTAATATTCATCCAGTCTTTTGGTTCTTCACATCTCCAACTTCCATGTCTTTTCCTGGTGCTTGAATGACCCATCTTACTGGGCATCCTCTCAGTTTTTCTCAATGTGCACCAACCTGTGCAAACAAAATAAAAAAAAATCTCTTGTAGAGTGAGCCTTTTCCCCAACCTCAGGTAACTGCTGTTCTCAGGAAAATATTTAGGCAGTGGTAGCATACCTTTCATAAGTAAAATTATATCCTAAAAATTAAAATAATCTTTTCTGAAGAGCTACTACACAGCTCTTCAGCTTTGTGCCCCCAAGCACTTGTCCAACTCAATTCCGGTAATTGTATAACACACTCCTATTATATTACAGTATATGGTTAATGCCTACTGTGTATAAAAACCAGCCTGTTCAAAAATACACATTCTAAGTTGTTGTGCACATTCTAAATCAAATTTACTTTACCTGAGTTCAACTACTGCATCTTTTCTTGTGCCATTAATACCCACATTCTGTGCTAACTCTCTGAACAATGCACATCACTGCTGGTTCAATGGAGTTACACTACAAGCAATGGCTGTTGTGCTTCTTCAAAAACAGTGTACAACAGCAAAAGCAAAAGCAAAAAAAAAAATATTCAAGACCAAGAAAACAAGCACACAGCTCAAAAAAAAAGTGAAACATTGCATTTGTTTTACATGTTTTACAGCCATAGCGTTCAAAGGTAAACCATCTAAAATACGTTGAAGTATTGTATTATTTTAAAAACCATGTACTATAAAAATGTGTGAAGCAATATACAGTTTGGCATGGGTTTCCATTTTATGACTGAGATAACAGCATGGACCTCTCAAGCTTCACTCATGACATCCATATATCATCTTAACCCTATGATGGGAACACAGCCTAATTTTGTATGGTAGAGTCTTGTAGAGTCAGTGGCACATTTGGTAATGCTCTCAAGATGGGACTAGGGAGATCAGATGTTCATTACTTCAACCCAAACCCTATCCCTGGGGTCCCTATAAAAGAAAAGACATCCCATCTGGCCTTGTTTGCTCAGCAGAGGGGGTGAGCATTAGGGTTGATGACCCCAAGGAAGACTCCACCACTAATTTGCCAAGATTCTGGAGCCCCAAAACCCTAATTTTTTTTTTCCTTATGTTACTTGGGGGTGGGGAGTTAGGGTTGGAAACCCTAATGCCACATTTCACTACTTTTGTTGCATTAAGTTAAGCCCTAACTGGCACATTAACAGTTTTTTTCAAATAATTTCCTTTCTTTTTGAGATAGTGCAATTGTAGATATAGACATGTAGGGCCCATTGGGCTATGCACCAAGGGAAGACTCTATCCACCTTTGGAAGTGCAGGGCTCTTCAGGCACTACATTTCCATGCAGTGATGGATGTCAAGAATTCATGGGACAGCCTGGTGGGTTGTGGAGGGGCCCTGCACTTCCATATGACCACAAATACAAAAGCACAGGGCAAAGAGTCCATCTCTCAGCCAATGCATAGGGCCCTGTGCCACCCACAGGTGCAGAGGTGCAGGACCCTATGCCAAGAGAAGAATTGTCTTCATTATATGGCACCTGAGCCCTTGCATGCAACTCTGCACCTTCTATTCCTAGACTGGGGTGTGGTTTTGCATGATTGCACTTTCCCCCAAGCCTTGGCCCATTCAGCTGAGTCACTGAGCTTGCCCCGATCTCAGCTCACTGGCACAAGATCACAAAACACTACCTTCTGGGGTAAAGGCTGGTACTATACACATACATCATTAAAGTGTTTCATTAGAGCGAAGGCAAATATAAAACACTAATGTGTTACAAAATAGTTTATTCAAATTAATGTTTTAAATGCTGCATAAATAAGGTAGTTCATAGTTACATATATTGCAGGAGATTTTTAATCACAGTTCAGTCACACAGATGGAACATATTATTTTATAACTTGGCAAATGCATGTAACTCAGATAGAGAATACATTGAAATAGGTGATTTGTATGGAAAGATTTTTTAATTTCATATTAGAATTTGTTCAAACCATAGCAAATGTGTGAATTGGACTTTTGGCTAGTGATTGACAAGTTAGAGGCAACCTGAGGGAGGTACCAGAACTGCTGTTCCATTTCCCTGAGCAATCTTCTACAGGAGGCATGTCTTCAAGATATGGGTTATATCTTCCTCATGTCAGACCTTGCAATTTCCCATGCATGCTGTAAACTCAGCAAGGAGTTCACCACCCTTCTACACTGGCAACATTGTACTTAAAATTCTCACCACTCAAAACAAGAGAGATTCAGGCAAGAATTTTAAACAAGCAGGTTATTGTTTATTCCATATCTATATGGAATAAACAAACCTGCTTGTTTAAAATTCCTGTCTGAATCTCTCCTTTTTTGAGTGGTGAATGCTCTCTCGCTTGCCTACAAACTACCCTGATTTCTGAGAGAAGCACCACCATCCTTGTACTCACCACATCCACAACTGTACTTAAAATTTCCCTTATAAATTGCAAGATGACCCCTTTCTGACTGCATTGAAGGTATTATAGGATGAGTAGACTGACAGCTACAGGACACCTGGTGACCTTTTTCGGCACTCACCCCTTTTTTCCCTTCTTGGACTCCCCATCTCTCCTATCCCATTAAGTAAGCCTTGATATTTACACTCAGTGCTTGGAATAATTGAGCAAATGTGTAGTGTAGGTCCATGTTCGGATTAGCCCAAATCTGCCTCTCTCTCTTCCACTTGAAAGTCTCTCATCCCTTTGGAGTATGAAGAGATGAGGGGTGCCCAATACAATGTTGCTGAGCAGGGTGAAAGGATGTACTCTGGGAGAAACTGAGTTAGAGTGCATGGCGGCAATTCCGGTATAGAACCTGGGCTGATCCTCCTTGAGACACCCTTGTCACACTGCTGAGCACTCTACTCTGGGGCCCCATGCATCAATTCATACCCCGCA
This sequence comes from Neoceratodus forsteri, assembly GCA_016271365.2. Classification (NCBI taxonomy): domain Eukaryota; kingdom Metazoa; phylum Chordata; order Ceratodontiformes; family Ceratodontidae; genus Neoceratodus; species Neoceratodus forsteri. The sequence goes on along the minus strand of CM057455.1, from coordinate 1,752,602,388 downwards.
ACAACATACCCTGGCCTCTCACTACCAGATTTCTGTTCCTCATCCCCTCCCTATCCATGTCTCACTCATGATGAGAGGTCTCACTCCCCCGGGCTACAGTCAATCACTCATCACAACATCTAGTATATCACTGTATTCAAGGGTAGACATGACTGAATATTACCTCCATGGTCATCTTGTATTATACTGAGGACTCATCTACACACCCGTGTTTTTTGCTCTGTAGCAGGTTGTTACCTCTCTTTGTCATCATGATGGCAGTACATATAGTCACCCTAGCACAGAACTTCCATTAAAAATGTAGCGTCATCCAGTAACCTGGTATAGCCTCAGGGAATCAATACTAGGGGCTGAGCACCCAGAGATAAAATCCAGACATTGGTGATCCTGCAGTAATCCCCTGTAATGCAACATTACATGTATAATTGCAACAGTCCTGGTTGGGCTCCAAGTATACACTCCAGATCTCCTATGTTGTTCCAGATCAGCTCTAGAATACCCCACACCTGACATTAATAGTCTTTGTCAGCATGGGGGTGCTGTGTTGGAGACCTCCCACCCCAAGGATGGAGCAGCAGACATTACAAAGATAAAGCTCACCCCCACCACACAAAGCAGCAATAAGGTTGCTCCATCGAGCATCTGACTAACTATGGGAAGTACGTTTTCATCCAGTGAACATGTCTAATGCCAAATTGTTGGTTAATAACTTATTTCTTTTAGTCACTTGGTCCAGATACTGACTAGAACAGTCAAAGCACTCATGAAGGCTAGATGTGGGACTGTGGGGGATGGGGGTGGGGTTCTGTGTGGGAGAGGATTGGGATGAATCAACAATTTTGGGAGGGTCGGGATACCCTGCTTCCACACATACTCTCAGCTCATCCTTCTCTCAGTATATTCCCACTCTTCAGTAAACACAGTTCTGCGAGATGTAGGATCCTGCTAAGTATCAGAGGGTCTGACGTATTGGACTGATCATGGGATGTAAGGCCTCAGTGCATTGCTGTTGTAGAGGGGACAAATTTGCAACCTTCTGACTAAGGCATACCCTTAAAAGTAATATTACCTGATGGTGCAATGCTCAGGAAGTAGAGACATGTGAGCTATGTGGCTACAACATACCTATAATGGTAATCAGAGAATAACGCACAGACTCATGGTCCTCCTCGAGGTTGAGTCCAACCAATTGTTGGACCCTTTGCAAACTGTGTGAGAGGCCTTTCGGCACCATGCAATTCTGCTTAAAGTTGGACCAGCATAACATTCTGTGGTGATTTGCATATGCAGCCCATGATGCTTCGCATTGTGGGGGCATGTGTGATTTTGTATTTTCTTGAAACTTGGCTTCCCAGCCAAATGCCCTTTGGGGTAACCCTTGCCTCAGTGTTTGCGCACAGAGGTTCTTTGTCTTTAAATAGTTTTTTATTTTAATGGGTTCACACAATATATCAAGGCACACTGCCTTAAGGGTAGCTGGTCACATTCCACTGGGGTGTCAGACAGGACGAGGCATACTGATGAGTCCTGGTAGGACGAAACACGTGTCTATGTCTTCTGTTAGCACCCTTTGCAAACTGTGTGAGAGGCCTTTCGGCACCATGCAATTCTGCTTAAAGTTGGACCAGCATAACATTCTGTGGTGATTTGCATATGCAGCCCATGATGCTTCACATTGTGGGGGCATGTGTGATTTTGTATTTTCTATTCAATTGTTGGATAGTACCCCCAGACGAGGATGGGTTTAAGTATATTGTGAATTAAGAGTTTACAGCCTCAGGTGATGCATAATGGATCTATAATTTCTTTTTTTTTCTTTCTACTTAAAGTTTATTCAATTATTTTCCATACTTTCTTACACTCGTATAGCAGATATACAGGTACATAATACAAAATACATAGGTCAGCAGTACATCATGAAGCTACTCCCCCCACTCCCCCTTTCCTATACCCACATTACAGTCCTCTCACCCAACCCTCCCAAGGAGTCACTAACTTCACTTGGATAGTTCAGCATGTTTATTTCAAAACTGGAAAACTATAAAAACAGTTGTTCTTACAATCCATACATTCTGCATATACCTTATAGAGAGTATAGGGTGTATAGGGGGTCCCAGAGTTTTTTATATTTACCCATTCTATTATTTAAGTTAGTAATTGTTTTTTCTGTTCAGAGGTTTGCTAAAAGTTCAGTCAGCCATTCATTATAGGATATTTCCTTTTGATCAACCCAATGTTTCAGTATCAGTGTTTTAACCAACATAGAAACAATAGTCATGTGATATTTACGGTTAATAATCCTAATTCCTGAAAGGTTGCCCAAAATGCAGACTTCTGGAGTAAACAATTCACCGAGCCCTAAAATGGGATCTGATAGTTGCTTGATCTTGGCCCAGAGTGGAGAGACCTTGGGACATGACCAAAGTATGTAAAATATTGTCCCATCATCCTATGGATCTATAATTTCTATGAGCATGATGTGGACTTGTGACCCATCTGCCTGGACAGTGGCATTCTATCAGCTGTGGTCAAGTGTATCTAGAGTGCAGCACACTCCTGAGCTGGTTGGTTACATCCTGGTGATCCCTTCCCCACCCCACTGCATGACTCACTGCAAATGGACCCAAAAGCCTACTCTTAATAGAGTCTGAACTGGGGCTTAACAAGGCCAACTAGCCCAATGGAAGGGGGACTTTCACTAGTAGGGCCTTCACATGTAACCTCACTACCCAGTCACCCCTCCTCAGCCTCATTAGTGGCAGAAAAGGGCAGGCAGCATGGAACTGGACCCCCCTTATGAGTGCCCAGTCTTCACCTTTCCAAAAACCTTATTCACTGAGTTCACAGATTACTCCATTGTATAGATTTACTTTAGGCCCCTCTACCCGGCATAAGCATGATGTACCACCCTACTTGATCCTATATATGTTCGAACCTTCCTCTGGTTTCACTGACTCCAACCTTCTTGTTACCTGAGGATCATCAGACATGTCAGTAATTAGCCTGAGGCATTTAGGTACCAATAGAGACTATCACAGGGTCTCACTCAGCTCCTGTGAGTCCTAGACTATTGGTTCCCTCCCTCTTAGGTTACTCTTTATTAGTGCTTTCAGAAACTTCCCAGCAGTTTTAAGGTGATGGTAATCTGTTATTTTTAACTGTAAAATGCTCATGTTCATCTCATGTACTGTTATGCTCTTCAGCTTGTACAGTATTGTGAGTATTGTTCTCTATTTCTGTCTCTGGGATGCACTAGTTCCCAACCATCTGCTGTTCTAACTCATACACATGCTGGTTTTCTAACCAACAGCACTAAAAAATACACCCTCAATACTAATACTGAATGCCAATGGCTTGGGCCTTCCTCTCTGTCTTCTCATATCTTTTCCCCACATACAGATATCATGCTGTCGCTTGCAACAGCTGACCCAAATCCCTGCATCACCTTGGCCTCATACCAAATTTAACACAATGGACCACCGATCCTATGCTCCCCTTTGCTTTCAAAACTACACAATCAGTAATGCTTCCCTCAAATACACTACCTGGAATGTAAGAGGATTATACTTACCAGTTAAAAGAAAACAAGTCTTCACCCATCTGAAGAAACTCCACTATGATATTACATTTCTACAAGAAACACACATCACGGGAGTGGGATCCCTTAAACTCAGGACAGGAGAGACTGGATGGGTCATGTAATTGACTGCTCCTACTCCTTTAAGGCAAGAGGAGTAGCTGTATTAATGCACCAAAAACTCCCAGTCCAGATCCTGAAAACTAGCAATTGTAAAAAGAGTAGGAGGGTCTTTGCTCACATATAAATTTATGCCATCAGCCTTCTCTTAGTAAATGTCTATAGTTTCAATATAGACTCAAACATCTTCTTCCCTGAACTTGCACAACAGGTGACAGCCCTGTAGGATCTAGGGACATAATAATGATGTGGTGAGACTTCAATGAAATATGGGACCCATTTATGGACAAGTGTATGTGTTCTTTGGCACCAATGCCGAAAACCAAGACTGCCCTACACCATCTGGTCCAGGAATTTCAACTGGTGGACCCCTGGAGGTTCCTAAATCCAACAGTCAGAGATTTAACATTCCACATAGCCCTGCACAATAATAGTTCCAGGATAGACTTCCTTCTGATTCAGTCCCACCATATGCCCTCCCTTCGTGAGACACACATTGGTCCTGTAGTAATCTCCGACTATGCCTGTATTAGCCTTACAAAAGTCTTCTTCCAACTAATGACACTCCTGAGGTATCCAATTGTACCCTTAGGGACACCTTTAAATCCCATATCTAGGGGGAAATAATGGGATGCATGGCAAAAATTAAGAAATATAAAAGGAAGAACATAGACACTTTGGGACAACAACTTAAGGAAAAGAAATATAAACCCCTCCACTGATAGTGTTCCACCTCTGCTGCTATGGGGCATTCAGCCACTGCATTATCACATTAATACCCTTTCAATGACCTCAGCCTCACGTGCAGTGACTCAAATGAACCACAGATATTTGGAGTCTGGGGAGAGGGTCTCTAGGCTTCTTGCACACAGAAGCAGAAAGGCCCAGCAAGGGAAGCATAGTATCTGTTACTTCCAAACCATCAGATATCAGTGAGGCCTTCCTGTAGTACAGTATTACATTAAACTATGTGAGTCATAGGGTGCCCTTCCTCATGATGGTCTCTCCAAATTTCTGGACATCACTCTGCTAACTAAAATCAAGAAGGAGAGTTGACTGAGCCTGGAATCTCCCATTATACTCCCCTCCCAAAAGGTAAAACCCCAGGGCTAGATGGCTAGATGGCCTGTCCTTCAAGTTTTACCAATCCTTATAGGCACAGTTGGCATCTAGAATGCTTAACTCCTACAAGTCTGCCACCCAGAGCAGCACCCTCTCTTCCTTAATACAGGAGGTCCTAATTGTCCTGATTCCAGAGCCACATAAGAGCCATCAAGTGATTTCTAATGATAGGCCCATATCCCTGCTCGATGCAGATGCCAAAATATTACTAAAGTCTTGGCTATCAGACTGGATCCCCTCTTCCATTCACTTGTAGGCAAGCATCAAACTGACTTTGTAAAGGGTAGGATGGTGATAGACAACGTCGGTGCAGCATTAACGGCAATAGGAGAAGCCTCTACACAGAAAGCCCTGGCTTTTCTAATGAATGTCGATACAGAGAAGGCATTTGCCTGTTGAATAGGCTTATCTCTATCAGGTACTGGACTGCATGGACATCTGCCCAAAGTTCACTTCAATAATACAGTTGTTGTACACAAACCCAAAAGCAAGGAGCAAAACCAATGGAACAATTTCCAAACAATTTATCTTGCAATGAAGCACCATGCAAGACTACCCACTCTCTCCCCCCTCCTTTATCGCTTAGCTATGGAGCCCTTAGTATGTAAACTTAGGAAGTGTAAGGCTATATAGGGTATTAATGGCAATATAGCTACCCTTAAAACTTTAGCATATGTAGATAATCTTGTGCTATTGCTCTTGAACCTGGCCTCCTCCATCCCTCATGCTTTCTGTATCCATAAGGACTTTTATTGCATCTCGGGATTGCAAATTAACTGGGACAGAATGGAGGTTCTCCCTCTAAATGGAGCCTGTAAACAGGACTGCATTGCCCATCATAATCTGAAGTGGACCCCCTCCCACCTGAAATACCTGGGAATGCTCATTGCCCCAAATCTCAATAGAATGGTAGGTAGTAATCTCAAAAGGCTACTCCCAAGCTGGCCTGGTGGCACTGAGGGTTGAGACACTGGACACCACACCTCACACTGCACCGGTGACTTGAGTTCAAGAATGAGCCCGGGGCATCAGGAGTTGGTGGGGGGGAGCTGGATTGAGCTGTCCTCCGATTGTTCTCCTCTCCTGGGAGGGTGGGCACTGATCCAGTTAGTGGATGGTGTCAGGAGGGGAGGGCACTGTTAGGTGCTTGGTGGAAACCGTGTCTCCACATGGTTTCTTGCCTGGACTTCAGTCCTGCACGCTGGTGCTCTTGTGGGGAAGAGGGGTTAGGGACAGCAACAGTCACTCATGTAACCAAAACAAAAATCCCTTACCCCAACTGCCATGCCAAGTGATCCCCCAACAGGGAGATGGGGCCATAACACAGAGCCCTTGCCGGCAGGAGAGAGCAAACAATTCAATGTGATATAAAAAAAAAGACTACTCCCCAAGTTGTAGATTGAGCTAGTCAGATAGAAGAAGCTAAATCTGACATTTGGAAGGAAGATCTCCACCTACAAAATGATAACCTTCCCAAAGATATTATTCTGACTGAATAACCTCCCTCTGGAAATACCACACTCCTATTTGCAGAGATTGGGAAAAAATGTTTCTCTTTTATCTCTGGGAAGGCAAGAAGCTCAGATTCAGTTTACAAAAACTATGTACTCTGGGTCAACATGGGAGCTGTGGTCTCCTGTGGCTCTGATGTACCACCAAGCATCAGCCATCTATCATAACCTACACCGGCTTCATTCAGTCAACGAACGCACTCCACTCTGGGCCCATGTAGAAAGAAGGCATTCTCTCAACATCTCAGCTATTGGATACTTGTACAGATTCACTCTGCATGTTTGAGTACTTGGCTGCTAAATTCTCTCTGCCCAGAACTGACTTCTGGAAGTAATTACAATTATGACATGCCATAACTGGCAGAATGTGTGGCAGAGACCTTCCAACAAGGGAAACATTAATATCCCACATTACCAAATGCTTAACCTTCCCAAAACATTTGGAAGGCAGAATTTATAGTTACCTCTTAATCCCTCACCATGCCTTGCTTGAGAAGCAAAGACTGGACTGGGACAGGGAGTTAGGTATTTGCATCCCACCACAAAGCCGGCGGAGACTGCTGCATAAGGTACACTACACCTTTCATGATGTCCGTTACCAGTTAATTCAGAAAAAATATTTTGCATAGATGTTACTGGACTCTAGTGGTGCCTCACAGACTGGAGCTGCTATCAAATGATTTATGCTGGAGATGCAAGCAATCTTCAGAATCCCTGCTGCATATCTTATGGGACTTCACTGGAATCACCTCATACTGTAATATCTTTTTGTAGCCAGGTTCTGTAATCTCCCCCTCCCCAATGAATCAGCCTTGTCAGACCTAGGGGATGACTCTAGCATCCAACACTTAAACCCTACAGGCTGTCAGTGGAACCTACCAGCTGCCTTAGAGTGATACATCAGCTGCTCTTTAGATTGTGCACAGATTCCTCCCCTTCCCTCCTTTTCAGGAATGGCTAGCAGTACTCTCTAAACTTGCCACATATGCAAGGCTGTCCCCTTGGCAAAAGCATTCCCTGCCCAGATTCTTAAGGCTGTGGTCCCTGGTTCTTAAACACATACCTCGGCTGTTCAACTTGCAGCCGGGGTGGAACTGATGTATCTTGGTGAACCAACCTATAGCATTATATAGTGTTCTTAGTCCCTTAAGTGATACCTGTTACACTGCTGCACAACACTATTATTTTCATCCCTTTTCTTTTTCATTCTCTTCTTACAAATATGTGTTACAATCTGATTCTATAATGTCTGCTCACCCAGCATACTATCAAATCCCCCACATGCACTTTTTTATTGGTATGTTATACAATGTGCTTTGGAGTCTGTACTACCTTTATAGGTAACACAATTTATCATTTAAATGTATCTATCATGTCTGTAATTATATAAATCTACATTGTTAATCTGGCACCTTGTATCTAGCCAGTCAACTTGTTTGTTAATCCTTGCCTTGTATGAAAAACAGATAAAAACATTAAAAAAGACCTTCATCAGAGGCAGAAGCAGTCTGCCCAGTGCACGAGAAGAGAAAAGCACAGCAAAAGGTGATAAATACCTCATCTATGGATGATCAAAACTGAACTGTAATGCAGAACTGGGTTCCCTGTTCTTGCTTGCTGCGTAAAAGCATGTGCCTGTAGCCTTAATTGGTGGTTCTGATTCTGACTTAATTGATTGCAAATTGTGTTTGGATGGTTCTCTTTCTGACTTACTTGATTACAAACTGTGGCTAAATGGTCTCTGAGGAAAGGTGGGAGTTCACCTTAAAGAACAAGGGACACAGTTTCTTCAGTCTAGCCTAACCTGCATGTGGCAATAAAACAAGACTGGGGGGGGTAAGTTCATTGAAATTTTGGCAACAGGCTTTGGATAACTTTGTATAATCCTCCTTTCCCCATCCTTAGACAGGCAATTCATGGAGGGAGGGGGCCATTAGTCACACCTACCCTGGAGAGGGGAGCAGAGTCACTTGATTCCTCTCACGGAGCACTGCACACTTACTACTCTTCTCCTTGGTGGTAACAGGGGTTGAGATAGTCGGTCTGACTTGCATCCCTACAGGGTGCCTGGCTCACCCATTACTCCAGTCTATGGCAGCATCATGGTCTAAGATAAGCAGGTTAGCTGCTAAAATGAAGGAAGTCAGTTTCCACTGTTTAGTGTTAAAGTAATTTTTTTTTAATTAAAAAAGCTTTATTGTTTTAATAAAATCGCATAGAACAAACAGTGTAATATAACAAGGAAAACTGTTGGGATAAAGAAAGTAAAACACGAACCTCCACCTTCCCCCCTCCCCCCTTGTCCCCTACCTCTCCCTCCCCCCAGTGGAGTGCACCAATCCCATCATAACATATACAATAAAGGAGAATGTACTCAAGATGTAGCTGGAGAAATAGCAACAAACAATGAAAGAACTAGTGAGGTACCAGGGATAAGATGCCAACTACTTCAGGTATAAAGTAAATAATTTGCCCCACTTCTTATTGAATAAGGGTATGCGATTATATATAGTAACAATCAAGTGGTCCGTTCTTAAGGAGAAAGAAAGCTCATTCAGCCATTCAGTATATGTAATGGGTGACTGGTCAAGCCAGTGCCTCAAGATTATTTTTTTTTTAAACTTTACTTTTTTATTAAAGTTTTGTTCCAGGTATTGGGAGATGCAGTTTCAGTGCACAGTTCTGTATATAACACTTATGAATACATTAAGCAATATTGTACAATGTCAACGAGTGTGGTAGTTAGTTACATAAATAATCATATAACTGTAAAGGAGAAAAGGAATGGGGGGGACTAGTTTTTTAACCGGTGCCGAGACAAGAGACATATGGTAGCATCTTTCTTTAACCTGAATCTGTGAAAAATCTCTGATAATGCAGACTTCGGGAGAGAAGAGACCACATAATCTCAAAAGGGGGTCTATGTTATCCTCTATACTCACCCATAGGGGAGAGATCTTCTCACATAGCCAAAAGATGTGTAATAAGGTGCCATCTGCTTTACCGCACCTGGTACAGTGGGAGGGGGGGGGGAAGGTGACCCATTCTAGCTAATTTAATATGGGTATAATATGTATTATTAAGAATATGGTATTGAGTGAGTCGCAATTGATCTTGAGTCATGTATGTGTAGAGGTTATTCCATATTTTAGGCCAGTTAGAGGTATACTCAGGTAAAAGAGATTCCCAAACTTTGGATCCACTCGAGTTAGGTGGGTTAAGCAAAGTTAATAAACACCAGTAAAGAGCTGAAATCCCATGAAGTTTGAATGCTGTACTTTGAATCTGTTGAAGGGGATCCCCAGAGTTGAAGTTTGTGGAGCAAGTTCAAATTGTTGTGTTAGAATGTGTCTTAACTGATAAACCTTAAAATGTGGTTGGGACTTAAATTAAACTTGTTTAGTATCTCTGAAGAGGTTAGAATGGAGGTCGAATTACAGAAATCTGAGATCTTTAGGTCAGACATGATAGGAAGCCAGGTAGAAGATAGTGAAGAATACCCCAGCTTGATATTTGGGTTGTAAAAAATAGGTTGAGAGAAATCTTTAGATAAAAGAATTTTAAAGTAAGAGCATAGCTGCGAAACAACATTAATAGAGATGCCAATCAGAGAGAACCATAATGGTTCAGACAAAGAGTTCCAGAGGGAGAAAAGGATGGAAGTGGGAGACAACCTGTAGTCAGAAATTAACTGGGATTCAATTTGTAACCTAATCAGGGTGTGTGCACTATCAATGTAATTGTGGGGAGCTGAAAGCCATTTGCCACATTTTTGAAGGTGACTGGCCCAACAGTACATTAGAAAATCAGGAAGTCATAAGCCGCCGGAGTCCTTGGGTAACCTAAGTTTGGAGTAGGATCGTCTGGGAGACTTTTCTGACCAAATGAAGGAAGTAATGTAAGAATGGACATGCCTGAAAGAAAAAGGATAGGGGAAGCCAGATGCTTTTAGCTGACTGTATGTGGTAATTGAGTATTCCACTCTCTTCTGCATAACTGTTTATTGTCAAGTGATAACCTGCATGTTATCCTCCCTATGTACTCTTCCCCCAGGTCACACCGGGAGACGAGCATCATTTTGCTCAGTGTGCCTTTCCTGGTGAAACAATTGCATAAATAAAATAAATAAAAGATGTTGAGCATATTCAAAGGACAGAAGAGCCTGGGCAGTATATTCATCTTAATAATGTTAATCCTACCCCATAAGGAAATTGGGAGGCCTCTCCCGCGTGTTAAGTCCTGCTGTATGGTAATTAACAAGTCTTCCAGGTTCAGCTTCTTAGTCAAAGATAGGTCATTTGTTAAGTAGATACCCAAGTATTTAATATGTCAGGGGGACCATTTCATGCCAAAAGGGGAAACGTCTTGACTATAAACTAGGTTATTGAGAGGGAATACTTCAGTTTTACTGAGATTCAATTTGTAATTGGAATAATTTCCAAATTCCTCAATGACGTGTAAGACCACAGTAAGAGAGGGTACATGATCTGAAAGATGGAGTAAAATGTCATCTGCATAAGCAGAGAGGGACTGAATGAGGTTACTAACCTGAATGAAGACTAATAATTCAGAAACATCTAAGAATGGGTATAAGAAAGTTTTGAAGAGATTAAAGAAGGAAATAAGAAATTCAAAAAAACAGCTTGAGTTTAGATTAGCCATTAATAAAGATAAAAAAAAGCTTTTATGCCTACGTGAATAGTAGTAAGGGAGGAAGAAGTACAGTGGGACCATTGAATATTAATGGAGTGATGACATCTGAGCCTATAGATATGGCAAATGAATTTGGCAGATGTTTTGGGGCTGTATTTAGGAAAAATACTGATGGCATGGATGAGTGTAATATGTATATGTATATGTAATCAGGATCCTCAAACTATAATAACTGAGGAGAGGGTGTTAAAAAAGTAATGAGATTAAAGGTGGACAGGGCAGCAGGACCGGATGGGATCCACCCATACTTTTTGAAGGAGCTGGGTGATGTTTTGATACCTATTATTACTAAATTGGGACAAAAATCTTTGAAGGAGGGTGTGGTGCCTGAGGGGTGGAGGTTGGCACATGTGGTGCCAATATACAAGAAAGGGGTAAGGAGTGAAGCAGCAAATTATCGACCGGTAAGCTTGACCTTGGTGGTGGGGAAGATTATAGAAGGGGCACTGAGTGAGGCTATCTCTGAAAGTATGCTAGGTAAGGGTATTATAGACAATAATCAGCATGGTTTTATGCCCAGTAGGTCATGTGAAACAAACCTAATAACATTTTATGAGTATATCAGCAAATGTGTTGTTGATGGAAAAAATGTGGATGTGGTAATGCTTGATTTTAGTCGAGCCTTTATACGGTTCCACATTACAAAATAATAACAAAACTTATTGATAGAGAAATAAATATGATCGTTGTAAGATGGGTTGGACAGTGGCTGAAAAATAGACAGCAGCAGGTAAAGATACAGGGACATTTATCTGAACCAGTGAGGGTGTGGAGTGGAGTTCCCCAGGGGTTGGTGTTGGGCCCACTGTTGTTCTGCATTTTTATAAGCAATTTGAAATTATCTAGTAACAATAAGTTAACAAAATTTGCTGACGATGTTAACATAGGAACTGTAGTGGATATGTTCAATGAGAGACTCATATTTGGGCAGGATTTAATCTATATTGCAGATTGGGCAAAAAAGAATAGGATGACCTTTAATAAGGACAAATGCATAATCATGCATTTAGGTAGACATAATATTAAACAGACCTACTATATGCATGATCTGAAGCTTAGGGTTTCAGAATGTGAGAAGGATTTGGGAATTTATGTCCGAAATGATTTAAAGAATGGGGTCAATAGCAGAAAAACATCAAACAAAGCAATGCAGATTGTAGGTTGCATAAGGAGAAGTTTTCATTCAAGAAGTGGAGAGGTATTGATGCCATTGTACAGGTCTCTCTTTAAGCCTGTTTTGGATTATTGCTCTACTGTGGCCAGCCCATTATTGGTGAGGGATATTACATTAATGGAAAGACCACAGAGATCCCTTACTAGATTGATTTCGGGATGTGAGGGCAGGTCACACGAGGACAGATTAGAAAGGTTGAGATTGTGGTCATTGGAGAGTAGAAGGGCAAGGGGGGACTTACTGGTATTATAGAAGTCCCTGAAAGATGAGAATCTTAGATCTGAGTTGGGATTGGTGTTTAAGAAAAAAACATATCAATTGAGAGGGCATGATAGGCAACTGAGAGAGGAATTGAGCAGGGCTGAACAAAGAAGGAAGGGTTTTAAGTGTAGAGCAATGAGGATGTGGAATGGACTACCTCAAGAAGTGGTAGAAGTGGAAAGTTTCAGTCTTTTTAAAAAAGATTGAATAAGTTCCTTGAAGAAGTTGGTGGCAATTGTCACTACCACTGAATTGTGGAGAAAGACTATATGGGCTATGCCTTTTGACTTTCTTATTCTTCCAGTATGAACTCCAGTAATACTGTGTATATTGGGATGAGCTTCAAGGCTTCTAATGAGCGGTTTCAGATAAAGATTAAAAAGAAAAGGGGAAAGAGGGTAGCCCTGACGGGTTCCAGTATATAAGAAAAAGGAGGAGGAGAGGGTCCCATTACAGTAGATTTTGGCACTGGGGGAAGAGTAGAGAACCTGAATCCATTGTATGAAATCAGAGACAAAACCCATTTTCTGCCAGGGTTAACCAGAGAAAGGACCAATCAACCCATCAAAGGCCTTCTCGGTGTCAAGGGAAACCAGGGCCATGGGAGTAAGGGAGGAGTTAGCCTTCTGAAGGAGGTGATCTAACTTCCAAATATAGTCAGGTGAGGCTGTCCCGGAAAAAAATCCTACTTGTTCTGGACTAAGAAGGCCAAACCATACAGTCTCAACATGTTTAGCTAGTATTTTAGCAAGTGTTTTGATGTCGTAATTCATTAAGGAAATGGGGCGATAGCTTGCCGAGTGGTTAAAAGGTTTGTCTGGTTTAAGAAGGAGAATTATAGTGGCCTCCAATAGTGAAGAATCCAGTGAGTCTGAGGAGAACATGAAGTTGAAAAGACAAAGCATGAAGGCAGCCATATCTGCCTGAAAGCTCTTGTAAAAGTTTGAGGGGAGACCATCAGGGCCAGGAGACTATCTGCAGCTAGATTGTTTATGGTGATCTCTATTTCAGCAATTGAAATGGGAGCCGAAAGATAGTTTTGATGTTGCATAGTAAGACTGGGCAGGGGAATAGAGTTTAGATATGTGAGGGTCTCAGATGTATCTGGTGCAAATAAGCATTTGCTGTATAGTGCCAAATAGAATTGTTGGAAAACTAATGATATATCCCTAGGGCGAATTTTAGTAGAGCCGTCTGAAGCTAGAATGGAGGGGATAATTCATGACGTCTCAAGTTTTTTCAGCTGGAGAGCGAGTAGTCGCCCTGCTTTCTCTCCTTGTTCAATATACTTGATCTGAGTTTTAAGAATAGCATATTCTGCTTTTTCTTGTAGTAAGATAAGAGTATTTGTCTCTGAGGGACATCAGGGTTTGCAAGAGATATGGAGGGGAGGTGGGAGACAGAGATTGTTCTAGGGTACGGATTTGTACAAGTAGTGAGAGGGCTTCCGTTTCTCTACGGCATTTGTAGGTAGAGGCCATCCGAATAAACTCCCTTTGGAGGAAGCATTTCAGGGCACACCATTCATAGTCTACCCTAGAGACTGAATTTTGGTTAGAGTGAATGAAAGTCTGAATGAGAGAGGAGATTCATTATTGAACATGTGAATCCTTGAGAAGCTGAGTATTTAGCTTCCATGTCGTGCTTCACTGTGAAGTCGGGGACTAATACAGCCCAACTGGCTGCATGATCAGAGATGACTATGGGTTCCATATCAGTGTTACTAAGACCAGGGAGGAGGGAGTGACTGATGAGAATACAGTCAAGTCTGGAAGAAGTCTGGTGGACCGTGGAGAAGAAAGAGAAGGTACGAGACAGTGGATTAAGAGTTCTCCATGGATCACAGAACCCTAGTGTAGCAATAAACTCATGTAGTATCCTTTCAGCAGCAGACAGAGGTTTGAGTGGTTGATTCGACCAGTCTAGCTCTTGGGTGTGGGGTAGGTTCCAATCCCCTCCCAAAACTAGTGGGTAGGGAAGAAAAGGGATTAGCCTGTCCATTGATTCCATAAGGAAAATTGGATCTCCTTCCACTGGACCGTAAATACTGCCAAGAACCATCTCTTTTTGCTCTAACATACCTTTCACAATAATGAATCTTCCTTTAGGGTCTGAGATGATCTGATCTGCTTGCCAAGGGATTTTACAATTTACTAGAATGGCTACACCTCTACTAGATGTTGAGTCGCCTGAAGCATAGACCTGACCAATCTCCTGTCTTTGCAAAAGCTGGGCTTCATGGGTTAGTAAGTGTGTTTATTGTATAAATGTAATATGAGCGTGGAGGAGAGATATGTTTAAAAATCTGATATCTTTTAGTCTTTTCCCTAGCACCTCTTATATTCCATGTAAGGAAATTAACTAAGTTATTAGCCATTGTTTAGCCACCAAAACATCATCCACCACCAGGTACACTCCGACACCTCCCAAGACCCAAACAATTGTAAGTTTTCATTAGCATAGAAATACATGCCAGAAAAAAGGCCCATGAAACCCCTCTTCCCATCCCTAGTTTAATCAGAGTTTGGGCCCGTAACCCCTTTAAGCAGTAATATCGCCCAGGGAGGCTATTAAATACCAAGCCATTTACATTTAACAGAGCAGAAATAAACTCCTCTATACCCCAAAACAAGAGTAGCTTCTTGCATAAGAAATACCCTCCCTTCCTCCATCCTAACCCCACTTTATAACTATTTACAATTGTAACCCCCGTACCCCTGCCTTTTAGCAAAATGACAGGTGGCATGCTGTTGAAGCTGACAGCAGTACCTGGTGGGGACTGGGTTCGGGGAGGATGAAGTTACTCTGCACAGGGGGCCTAGGTTTGGCTACTTTGCACAGGGGCACCCAAGAAAATCCGAACACAGGAAGCAATAACTGTAATGTCCAGAACCAGGAATGGGATTCTACAGTGTGGCTTTTATTCACATCCAAGCTGAACAAACAAAGCATAGATGGATCCCCACGGGGCTACATTCCTGGTAATGCAGATTAGAGACAACAGAAACAGTTCTTCACTATTTCCAGCCCTCAGGCTCTGAACCCACCAGGCACACAGCCCAGACTTGCATGCAGCTTTGGGTACACAGCCCGACTTGTACACTACTTGGGTTTTCCCCATTGGCCCGGCTACCCCCGCCGGCCACTTGATCCACGGTCCATTTTGGGAAATGAACCAATTTTCCTGTTGTGGCTACCCAAACCACCTTAGAGTCTTCGACTCCTAGAGGGAATTTTCCTTCCAATCCCACGTCTGGGTACTTCCCTCATCACTGGCCAAATGCATGAGGCAAAGTAGAAATCCACAGAGCAAATCCGCAGAGGTGGACCTGGTCACTAAAGATGGGGGGGTCTCCCACCTCCAGCTCCCACAATCCATACCCGGCCATTTCTCTGGAAACTAAACAACTCTTTTCTGAAAGCTTGGCAATGTAGATTACTGGGTAGATGTATGTCACATCTCCTCTACATGTCTTGACTTCCCCTATGTGCTGGACTTGAACATACTTTTACTTTTGGCTAAGCCTATTACTCTAGGCCTCCCACTATTTCAGTAGTCCAATCCTCACTATCACACAAGTCCAGGGTGAAAACATGGGCCCTTTAGAAAGAGCAGAAACTCACCCTCTGGTTGCAGGTGCCCCCACAGGCGAATCACGAACTCTTCTTGTTTTCCAAAACTCTTGGACCAAATAAGGCAGCTTCTCCACTAGCTGTAGCCAGGGGGTTGCCCCTGGAATATGCAGGAAACCCTTCCTGCCCCCATCCCCTGAGGGAGGGAGCACTGAGACCTGAATCAGCGATCTCCACCACTTACAAACTATCTTCTGTGTCTCTCTTTTGGTGGAAACGCACACCTTTTTTCTGAATGGAGCCCTATGTCAGGGCTGAGGCTCCACGAGCCTACACAGAGCTGCTGTGCTGCTCTCTCAGCAAGTTCCAAACACCAACTGACTTACAGACTACTGTTCAAACCTCCCAACATTCTATTCCAACTCCCTGCTGCAGATTCCACTGTGGCTCATGCAGCTGCAACAGTTCTATGGTGATGTCATCCCTCAGTCTCAGCTGAGACTGAGAACAGAGTGAGACAGTGTGAAATCCATTTAACTGGAGTTTCACAAGCTGCCTTCCCTGCATACCACTAGGTCTTACTGGGATTCTAGTAACCCCGGGTAACAAGGGGGTTACACTCGCCCTTGACCAGGAAAATGACTTTCTGCAGTCATTGTTTACCCGGCTTTAGGCCTTCCCACCCTATGTGCTACCTGCGGAGGGGGGTGATCAGGCCCCCTCCTACCATGTGCAAGCACAGGCAGGCAACACTAAGGGCCTAGAGGCCTTTAGCTGACATGTCAGCCTCTACACTAACCACTTACTATGGACACCAAGTGGCTCTGGTAGAACTGTCCAGAGCACAGCCCTAATAGCTCAGCACTGCAACCCCTACTGCAGGTCAGGGCCACAGCCTGTCTATCCCTCCTAGCCCTCTAGGGAAAACCTATCTGCCTCCAACTTAATACCCCAAAAACAAAAACAACCCGGGGACCTCCCCTACCTTGGGCAACCTGCAACCACACACCAAGAATAATATCACATTATTATATCACTTTACTGCCTCCTCCCTACCCCCACAACCACACCTGTGGAAGGAAAGGGTTAATACAGTAACAACAACAATAACAACACCACAGTACTTTAAATTACTACACACTAAAGTACTAGTGAGGAACTCCGATGAGACCCTCCTTCTCTTCTTGTCTTCTTTTCTATCTTCTCCAGGAGCACCTGCAAGAAAAAGAAAGACAACACACACTCCTAACCTGCATACACAGTCTACCTAAACCCCTACCATCAAAACACTGAAGTATCCCAAAAAGATTTTTTTTTTAGAAAAAGGTAGAAAACAGTATATACATTAGAAAACAGTAGAAAACAATGACATTATTTACAATACACGTTTGGGGGGATGGAGTGCCCTAAAAGTCCCAAATAGTGACCACAGTGCCCAAAGGCTAGTCCATTAAAGAGTCTCTCCTGGGCTGGATCCCGGTGAAGCACAGTTCTAATAGGCCAAAGTCCCAAAGGGGAGAGTCTTTGAGGACAGTTCACGCATTTTGGAGTCTCCTAGTGTAGGGTGTGTACTGCAATGTCATAAAGATAGAAAAGTTCGGACTTACCAGCCCCTTGTAGAATGGAAAATTCTGAACCAACCTGCACCTCTGCTGAAGACTCTCCCTGGCAGCATTTCTTCCAATACAGCTGGGCGTGCATCTTCCGGGAACCACAGGAGGGCACATCTGGGAACTGCTGGGTTGATGTCATCTCTGGAGTTGGAACAAAAAAGAAAACAGCTGGTCTGATGTCATCCAATTACCAGGCGATGGCTCAGGATACAGCTGGGCTGGTGTTCTCTCTGGATCTGAAGTCATCTGGTGGGCCAGTCGATGGATTCTGGAAAGGCCAGTACACTGTAGAACTGATGAATGTGGGGCACATGAGTCCTGGATGTTCATACTGGCGGATCAATAAAGGCACTTCACAGTCTGGTGTGGCAGTATTGACTACCACTGCTTGGCTTTCCATTTAGTGGGCACGTGCACATTTGCTGGGAGGTCCTTGCACTGAGGCCAATAGTACCGGGGGTCAGAAGCTTAAATTATTACCCTGTCTGGGCGCACATAATTCACACAGTGGGAGATTTCATGTCCCTCTCCATCCACAATTCACACTTTGTCCATAAACAGTGTCCTGCCTCTCTTCCACTGGGTATATTTCTCATGAAACAGTCTGTTCTTTACATGCTTGTTTGCCCCAGGATGCACACCTTTCATTGCTTCGGCCCAGATCCAGGATTTCCTGCTGTTCTCAATCTCCTCCCAGACTTTCTGAGGAAAGGTAGGAAAGGTTATACCATAGATCTCATTCGCCATCCTACGAACCAGTCTCTCCTCTTTACTAGCTTTGGTCAACCTGAGACCGCTGGCCTGGCTTGGGGGCCGCCAGTCCTGGTTCTGCCAGCTACACATCCTTAACTAAATAAAAAACAGATCCCTGACTTCTTCTTCTTGCATAGCCAGGGCAGTGGCATCACCACTCTCTTCCATGCATTCCTCCGAGGCAAGAGCTTGAGGCTGTGTACCCGTTCCTTTTTCACAAGGCCACATAGGTTTCCCCTCATCTTTCTCTTCACTGAGAATCTGAGCCCAGGAGTGAGCAGTCGTTCTCACTTCTGAGACTATCCACTCATCACTAGGCACAGAGGTTGACACCTCCCACTCAAAGGCCTCCCGCATCTCATCTTCTCCTATGAGACTTGGGCTAGGCCCCCCTTCCAGGGGTCTACTGATGCTTTATCCGAACTTTTCTTCTGGGATCTAGCATCCGAAACTTCAACTTCTGGTTCCATCTCTAACTCTGCACCCTCTAGCTTTGTGCCACACTCCCCCAAGGGGCCTTCTTCCACAGGCTCCGCCTGGTGCTATGTGCTGCCAACTGCAGATTCCTGAACCTTTGTCCATGTGGGAGCCAAACAAATTTGAGGCACTTTATACAAGTCATATTTGTCTAGGCATCCAGCACAGTGAGGTATCATGAAGACGTCCCTTCCAGCTCTCAAGCATATTTGACACACATGCACTGGAAAACCAGGAATCACCACATGAGGAGGCAGTTGTCCTCCATAGCACCACTTTTCAATATCCCCTCAGTCTATTCACTGCTGCTGTTACTGCAACACTGGCATGATCTGGGTAACAAGCTGGTCCTGAGGCCAAACAAACAAAAGCTCACTGTAACTGAAAGTCCCACTTACTGAACACTCTCTTTAGTTTTAAAATGGCTCCTCTGCTGCTGTGTTCACTTTACTACCCCACCCTGTAATGGTGGCGGCAGCACTCCTGTGCATCAACATTCAGAAATTGCGTCAAGCCACTGAGCACTCGATTTACACACACTACTGATAACTTTTGCTCAAACTGCACAAACTTGCACTGTTCTTGTTTTAAACACATTTACTTGATTTTCCATGGGCTTTTCACTTGCTGGAAACATTTCTTTGACTCACTGTCCCTTAAAGCTTCAGGTTTTTAAGCACAGGATTGCCTGTAAAATTAGTGCTGCATTTTTGGCTACAACTCAGTCTCTCTGGCTTTAAACTTTAAACTGAGGCTGATCTCATTACTATGCACACAGTCAATGGCTAACAGACTTGCACTTGCTGGCAGGACTTGACACAGTCGTTACTTGCAAAGTGACTACACTGCTGCACACATATTTATATGGCATTGGGCAGAAAATCTCTGTTTGAGCAATTTCAATGTTAGTACTTACTGTTATCAGTAGCAGTTTGCTGCGATGGGGAAAAACGGCCTGCAGCCAGTTCTTGGAGGCCTCAGAACAGAAACGGGTGGGCAGTCCTGACGATCGTCTCCTCAACCACCACACTTGCTATTCAGATGATCGATTAGTGGGTTGAGCCCGATTTAAAGTAAACAAGTCTATTTTTAGAAGGTTTACAGCATTTTTAAAACTCTGCGATGCGCCTCCACAAGCCAGTACACGCACTTCACTTACACTCCCTCTCAAATGCTGGGGCAGTCACTGTAGAGCTGGCTGAGGGGCGGGATTGATTGCAGCCTTACCAATCACACAACGCCATGCAAATGAGCCTCTTCTTCCTCGCGAGTGCTCTTCTCCTCACGGCGATCGTTGAGCAGGCAAATTTAAACTGCAGAATGCATTTTTTTTTCCAAACTGACTCCACGGCAGGAGCCCATTTCAGCCATTTAACATAGCCATTACACTTGCAAGTCTCTCAGTTCATTCAAAAGCATTTCCAACATCCAGGGCACAATTTTCCTGTTGCTACCCCTAGTCTTCCACACTTTTCTTTACCACAGTTCATTCAAAAAGCATTTCCAACATCCAGGGCACAATTTTCCTGTTGCTACCCCTAGTCTTCTACACTTTTCTTATCACACAGTTCATTCAAAAAGCATTTCCAACGTCCAGGGCACAATTTTCCTGTTGCTACCCCTAGTCTTCCACACTTTTCTTTACCACAGTTCATTTTAAAAGCATTTCCAACATCCAGGGCACAATTTTCATGTTGCTATCCCTAGTCTTCCACACTTTTCTTTACCACAGTTCTTTTAAAAGCTGGCCAAAATGCTGAAAACAATTTGATGCAGGATAAGGGCACACTCTTTGGCTTTACTGCTCCTTGGTAAACAGTTGGCAATTTAAACAGCAGCATAAGATCCACAGCACACAGCGACACACTAGTTAACTTGCTTCAGCTTTTTGGGCTACCCACTGCCAGATAGCCAAAACACTAGCCCCTTGCCCGAGCACCTTCCTCCCAGAATTAAATTCAAAGCGGTGCCTCTATTTTTGTAACCCCTGGACCACTGCCTTTTAGCAAAATGACAGGTGGCATGCTGTTGAAGCTGACAGCAGTACCTGGTGGGGACTGGGTTCGGGGAGGATGAGGTTACTCGGCACAGGGGGCCTAGGTTTGGCTACTCTGCACAGGGGCACCTAAGTAAATCCGAACACAGGAAACAATAACTAATGTCCAGAACCAGGAATGGGATTCTACAGTGTGGCTTTTATTCACATCCAACCTGAACAAACAAAGCATGGTTGGACCCCCACGGGGCTACATTCCTGGTAATGCAGATTAGAGACAACAGAAACACTTCTTCACTATTTCCAGCCCTCAGGCTCTGAACCCACCAGGCACACAGCCCGGACTTGCACCCAGCTTTGGGTACACAGCCCGACTTGTACACTACTTGGGTTTTCCCCATTGGCCCGGCTTCCCCGCCGGCCACTTAATCTGCGGTCCATTTTGGGAAATGAACCAATTTTCATGTAGTAGCTCCCCAAACCACCTTAGAGCCTTCGACTCCTAGAGGGAATTTTCCTTCCAATCCCACATCTGGGTACTTCCCTCATCACTGGCCAAATGCATGAGGCAAAGTAGAAATCCACAAAGCAAATCCATAGAGGTGGACCTGGTCACTAAAGATGGGGGGTCTCCCATCTCCAGCTCCCACAATCCATACCCGGCCATTTCTCTGGAAACTAAACAACTCTTTTCTGAAAGCTTGGCAATGTAGATTACTGGGTAGACGTATGTCACATCTCCTCTACATGTCTTGACTTCCCCTATGCGCTGGACTTGAACATACTTTTACTTTTGGCTAAGCCTATTACTCTAGGCCTCCAACTATTTCAGTAGTCCAATCCCCACTATCACACAAGTCCAGGGTGAAAACATAGGCTCTTTAGAAAGAGCAGAAACTCACCCTCTGGTTGCAGGTGCCCCACAGGCGAATCATGAACTCTTCTTGTTTCCCAAAACTCTTGGACCAAATAAGGCAGCTTCTCCACTAGCTGTAGCCAGGGGGTTGCCCCTGGAATATGCAGGAAACCCTTCCTGCCCCCATCCCCTGAGGGAAGGGGCACTGAGACCCGAATCAGCGATCTCCACCACTTACAAACTATCTTCTGTGTCTCTCTTTTGGTGGAAACATACACCTTTTTTCTGAATGGAGCCCTATGTCAGGGCTGAGGCTCCACGAGCCTACACAGAGCTGCTGTGCTGCTCTCTCAGCAAGCTCCAAACTCCAACTGAACTACAGACTATTGTTCAAACCTCCCAACATTCTATCCCAACTCCCTGCTGCAGATTCCATTGTGGCTCATGCAGCTGCATCAGTTCTATGGTGATGTCATCCCTCAGTCTCAGCTGAGACTGAGAACAGAGTGAGACAATGTGAAATCCATTTAACTGGAGTTTCACAAGCTGCCTTCCCTGCCTACCACTAAGTCTTACTGGGATTCTAGTAATCCCAAGTAACAAGGGGGTTACACAATAAAATCCCCAATTATCAAACACCAAAGAAAATCCTTGTTTAACCCAACCCCCCATCCCATAACACCCTAGGAGTAGTAGATCCCAAAAGATTTAAGGTAAATAATGCAATACCCCTAGAGTCCGGATCCCCATTTAATACCTGAGGCAATAGTAAGTGCACTATGAGTAAATGGTAGTAACCAGTCCCATATGCGTTAATCCCCCAAAATCCTAAAGTAGGGTCACTGTGTACTTGTGAGGTCACCCTTCCTCTAAATAACAATATAAGGAAGCAGGCGGCCAGCATCAGGAAGGGACATAACTTAAATGGGTAAGCACTGGGGATATACCAAGTTCTTAGCCAGAAAAAAATTGTAGTGATGATCCAGACTCTAAATGTCTCAATAGAGTGCATGATGGTCCCCAACATCCATACTGCAGCCCAGCCCCCACACAGCTCCCACCTCCCTGCCCATAAACATCTCTAATTTAATCTGCAAACAAGCTACAAGACCAAACGAGAACAATACAAGGAACCATGTTAAACAAAGCAAAGTTGTAGGAATTTAATCCAACCAGTAGGGAGAGTAGAACTCCAAGACACAATTCAGTTCTATGCAGAAAAGGGAAACACCATGGGATGCCCAGGTCTCACAACATGAATAAAACTAGGCTGCAGAGACACCACCTAAAAGGGCACCCCAGCAATCCCTCCACCAACACTACAATGATGATTAGAGTACAATTACACATAATTACATACAATGGGAATGTATGGAGCTATTAGAAGCCCTGGCTGAAGTCCCTCAACAGCACACAAACAGGCAATACAGAGACATCTGAAGTGGCAATGCCAATCCGAGCCATGAGTCCCAAACTGATTCCCGAGGACCACCTCAGTGCGTCAGCATACAAAACTCCAAGATGATCTTACTGTCCAGGATGCAAGCAGCACCACACAAAAGTTTGCACGATCATGCAGAGTAGCACCCGTGTGGTAAGCACCCCAAGCCAGACAAATAAGAGATCCAGTTAGATGAACACTTCTAGTAAAGGTACTGCCGTTCATGGGGTTTTAAAGAGTGCTGGCAGGAGGTCAGGGAGATCTCTCAAGGCAATGTCAGCTGAATCGAAGGAGTGCCATTTGTCTTTAATTAGAAGCTGGAGGCGAGTGGGCTAACTCATTTTAAATCGAATGCCAGTTGCTATAATCTTCGAGACCACAGGGTGAAAGTTGGCTCTCTTCTTGCGGGTCTCTATACGGAAAATCTTGTGTGATCCTTAATGTGGAACCTTCCCAGAGGATGGAGCAGAGGTCCCAAAACTTTTGAAGCACATACTGCTTCTCCACATAGCTTAGGAATTTAAAGATGAACGGATGTGGAGGAGCAGCCTTCAGGCAGTCGGGGATGGAGGTACCTGTGCGCCTGTTCGATCAAATAGGCTGGGTTACAGGGTGAGGGACCAGCTACTTTCTGGAGGAATTTTTGGGTAAACATGATCGGTGAGGAGCCATCAGAGGATTTAGGGAGCCCAAAAATAACTAGATAATTACGATGGCTCCTTCCCTCTAAGTCTTCAGTCTTCTCCTGCAATCGGGCCACTTGTTGTGTTAGCTTGGTCACCTCTGAGTAGGATTTGTCTCGCCATTGCTCGAAGGAATAGGTATGAGCTTCGGGGTCAGTTATCCGCCTGCCCAGGTCCCCATGATCACTATGGAGGGACTTGAGTCCTGCTGTGATTTGCTTCAGGGATTCTCTAAAGGGCTGGAGTTCTTGTAGGAATCAATCCTCCGTTAAGGGTATGGCTGCCGGGGTTGGAGTGCCAGGATGTCCCATCTGTGAGCTGTGGCTTTTACAATGCTTAGAACTTTCTTCTGGCGTCACCGGAGGAGTGTGTTGAGGTAAGGCTAGCTTCATTTCTTCTTCCATACAGCTTGAAGAGACGAATATAGCAGGGTTATTAGGTTGAGTCCCGTTGATGCAGCACCCTTAGATGATATTTAGGTTAAGATTCAAAGTTGTAGGTGGTAGAAAATGCAGTATTAGGCAGGTATAAGCAGGAGCTGGGAGGACTTGCTGCTAGTTAGGCTGAGGCATCATGTGATCTATGTTTAGTGTTAAATTAGCCAAACTGCAACTGGGATAACTTGGTCAGAACTACCATGAGATACTATACCTTGCAGTCCTGACTCTTCATAGTACTTATTGCCACTTCCTCATTAGGACTGGGACTACGGCCCCTCCAGTGGAAATAAGGTTGCTAAAGAGGTGCAAGTGCTTAATACCTGCTGATTATGAAGTTGAGCAGTTCTTCCTTTTTTGGCTGTGATTACTACAATGGAGGTAGAATCTGCCTCTGTGACGTTAGTGACTTGTATTATGTTAAAGCAAAAGATGAGCAGGATTGGGACAGGGCTCCTTTTCTTCCAAGCCTGGTGGCATGATAATGCCCACAAACTAGACAGATCTTAGAAGTACCCAAGAGATTGACATGCCGGGGGAGGGGGGTTAAGAAACAGTGATTCGAGGCTGCAGACATGAGGGATGACTGATGCAAGAAGAGGGTGAGGAGGCTGTCTTGGAGCATTCACATGACAGCAGTCCCATGGGAAGGCTGTAAAGCTCAGTGGGAGACAGAGGTCTGGCTGGGTGCCCTGACACCATGTCCCCAATTTGGGTAGAAGAATGAATAGTAGGTTTACCTAATTTGGCATGAGGGTAGCCCTCAGGCATCCAACTTGAAACTTAAATGTTATGGAGACTTGGGCTCAGGTGGGTGATCCCACCTACTGATGGATGTGGTGGCTGGGTTGGGAAAACAAGTCTCGGCAAGCTAGGACAGAAGTAAGGGTGTGGGTGGGGGTCCAACACCCTTAGAAGTGTGAGCTGGGCCCTTTGGCCCAGGTCAGACATGCCCAGGTCAGCAGCAGACAGATCTTTTCCAACTGGGAAGACTAAACTATAAACCAAACTCCTGGCCACTGGATGGGATCGTGGGTGGCACCTTAGAGCCATGGCCCTTAGCATGGCAGCAATACTGGGAATCCACAACTGGTACGTCGCAAAATGACACTTACGCTCATGGTCAGAGATTACTCAACAAGGAATGACTGCTGAGCTCAGCCGGAAGCCCATTTAATAGAAGTACATTGGAAACAGGAGGTGAAGCCCTGGAACATGAGCTCTGACTCATGACCACAGGACCTAAGAGGTTCAAGATCTTGGACCTCAGCCCAACCAAATGAAGGGGAGGTGGTAAGAGGGTCCAAACCTACATGACAATAGCCTATAATACCTATTATGAGGACAGTGCCTACCTTGAACAGACCAATAGATTATATAGAAGGAGCAGGAAGCTTCCACACCAGATGGGACCCAGCAAAAACAAAGCAGACTGGGAGGGGAAAGACTGGGGCTATAATTGCCCATGGCAACGATGAACTGGGGGTGCTCAACACAGAGCAGAATGGGTCAATGTATTAAAAGACTTTCCAAAGAGCTGCATCTGGTGGAAGTTTGGAGGTTTTTGCATCTCTGAGCCCAAAACAACGCTTTCTGATCTCACCCACATCAGACCTACTCCCGAATAGACTTTTTTTCACTTTCCACGAAGTGGCTACATGCAGTGGATAATTGTGTAATAGGGACTCCCATGATATAGGATCATGGTCTGGTGGTGTTGGACCTTGGTGTTACCCCTGCACTGAAATTTAATAACTGGAGACTCAATGTGTAACTCCTGAACCACTCCAACTTTCAACAAATGATTGAAGAAGAGATCCTGAGCTAAGAAACAACCAACGCAAAGGGGGACCTTCTCGAGCAGCCTGGTGGAATGGCCTTAAGGCTGTACTTACAGAGTATATTATAAGCTATGCTTCAAGGTACAAAAAAGAAGCCCAAAAAGAACAAATTGGGCTGGAGGAAAAACTGTCTGACCTGAAAGCGGAGCACAAGATTACGGTGGATGAGGGGGTCAAGGCCAGACTAGACCGATGTTGTGCCAAGCTGAACAGGCTGCTGGAGACCAAGATCAAAGTCAACCTCAGAAACTTCAGGCAGAGCTACTTAAAAGCAGGCAACCGGGCAGGGAAGCTTCTGGCATGGAAGTCCATAGGGAAGCAGCAAGCAGAATGGTGCTCTGCATCAGATGGGTGGGTCTGCAGCAGTATGACAAGGAACAGACCAAGATACTGCAGCACTTCATAGAATTCTACAAGGACTTGTACAGGCAGGAGGGGATCTTGGATTACAAGGCAAAGCTTAATGCATACTTTTGCAAGGTCCCTGTAAACACTCTTACAGAGAAGATGAGAGGAACTTTGTCCTTCCCCATTACCTTAGAAGAGCTCTCAAGCAGGACCTTCAGTAGTGCTATAAAGCTGGCAAACTCCTTGGCCCAGATGGTGTCAGTGCAGAATTTTATAAATCATTTCAGAAAAAACTGAGCCCACTGTCGCTACACACCTGCAGGGGAATTGAAGAGGGGGAGAGGGCTCCAACCTCCTGGAGGTACGTGCAGATACTGTGCAGTTCATAGTGCACCATCTCCTTGATGAACATGGAAAGGAGGATATTTGTCACTATTTTGGCCTGCTGGCTACAGAACTGATTGAGGTCCTTGATTCACCTAGACCAAACAGTTTTTATCAATGGGAGATTACTATATGACAGCATTAGAAACCTCCTCAGTATAATGGTCCATGCACAACAAGAAAGGCAGTATTCATGGATGCTGAGAAGGTATTTGACTGGGTGAACTGGGGATTCCTATACAGGACACTGATGGAGATGGGAGTGGGAGAAACCTCTCTGACATGCCACAGGGAACTATACATGTCACCTCATGCCACAGTGCAGGTGAACGGGGCTTCCTCTGACTGATTTTTTTCTTACCAGAAGCACAAAGCAAGGATGCCCCCTCTCCTCATTACCCTTCGCACTATGCATTGAACCACTGGTCCAAGCAGTCTGCAGGAATCCTGAGAGCACAGGGGTGCAGGGGAGGAGCAGAGACAATAAAATCTCATTATATGCAGGCAATTCACTTTTGTTTCTAACCAAACCAGAGACATTGGTACCTGCCCTGCTCACAGAACATGGGGGAATATGGAACCATCTCAGGTTACAAGATAAACTATGACAAACATCAAGAGGACCTTAAGATAGGAGAGTTCACCCCTGCCTCGTAACTGCATGAGAGCCTCACATTTCAATGGGCACCCCAGAACATGGTCAGATACCTAGGGATCTGAGTGCTGCCCAGAATCAGCTCCTCAATTAAGCAGAACTATGAGAAACTGGAGGAGGATAACAAGGCAGATGTGGCATGTTGGAGCCTCCTGCTCTTTAGTCTGAGAGGCAGGGCAGCCAAGCTCAAAATGAATAAAATTTTACTGAGACTTTAATTCTTGTTCCAAGCCTTACCCATAAAGATCCCAGCAGCATTCTGGAAACGTATTCAGAAAACTATATTGATGTTTGTCCTTGCATTCCAAAGGCAGAAAATCTGGAAAAGAGTCTTAACCTTCCCAAGAGAAAGAGGGGAATTAGCAATGTCTGATCTGTGTCTGTATTACATGGCAGCACAGCTCATCTGAAAAGAACCTGGACCAAGCAGCAGACCGATTTAGGTAGACTGGACCGGAAAGCAGATCTTAACCTTCCAGCTCCCTTGTTTGCCCTACCACACGCATTCCTCACACTGGTCATACTTACTGCCATTAAAACTGTAATGTAACTGTAATTAGAATTAAGCAAGTAGCGCACTCTGTAGCATTCTCAGAGATACTGCCTGTCTATGGCAAAGGGGAAGGTAAGGCCAGCCGCACCAAGGAATTCAATGAATGGTTGAAGGACTGGTGCAGACAAGAGGGTTTCAGCTTCATTGGGGACTGGGGCCCCACCTGGGGGGATGAAGAACTGTACAAGCAGATGGCCTGCATCCATCCAGAGGGGGCACCAAGTTCCTTGGTGAAAAGTCTAAATGCTTCCTCTGCAACCATTTAAACTAGCTGAGGGGGGAAGTGAAAACAAGCAGGCATAAAAGGGGATACTAGGGTCAAAGGATCACCAATAAAACAGAAATTCTACATAATGTAGGTAACAGAGTAGAAAACAAAAAATGGGGACAAAATGCAAAAAGGGGATGTAAGGGAGACAGGGGTGTAAGGGGGGAGGTAACCAAATGTGGAGACCAATATGTACAAATGTCCGCAGCCTGGGAAACAAAATCCCAGACCTATTGGCATTGATGGTGGAAACAGACTTGGACATAGTGGCTGTTACAGAAACGTAGTACACTGAAAACCATGAATGTGATATAGCCATACCAGGATATGCACTTTTCACAAAAGACAGGGAAGGAAGAAAGGGAGGCGGGGTGGTCATTTACATAAGGGAGAAAATCAAAGCAACTGAGGTTCAGGGGCTGCAGAAGGGAGCTAAAGCACTGTGGGTCACCCTAAAGACAGGAAGATCCATGACGCCAGTGCAACAACAAAGTTGTCAACCTACATTACAGCAACGGATTTATGTCAACCGCAAATGTGGTAAGCATAAACCCGTCCAAAGAAAGGTACTTTTCTTTTGGGGGTCTTCATCCCCTGAACCCCATGTGGGGGGCTTTGCCCCTGCACCCCCGTAATACAGATAATCACCTCCAAGTTGGAGTTGATTCAGAAAGGGGGTGCAAGACCCCCAGACAGCAGTGCCAGGTCCTGTGGCGACATTACAGCGACAACAGCGAATTGTCGCTGTAATGTCATTCATTCTCAAATTGTCACTGTTCGAGCAGCATACAAAACCAGGAAATAGTACCAACATTAGAACAGATGTGCTCTACAGGCCTCCAGTGCAATGGGACAGGATCCGTAGTGGGCGGGCAGCAGCATTATGGAGCTGCTCAGGAGGGGCAGAAAGGCGGGAGTTGAACAGTGACAGGTCAAACGAGCTGGCAGGAATAAAGAAAAGTAACTCTGAAAATGGGTAGATTGCTGTATTATTTAGTGGTTTTGCACAGCAGTTTTGAATTTGGGTACTCAGTGAGGCTGCAATTTTGAGACTGAAGGGATCGGGTAAATTGGGCAGAGGAGCGGTGGTGGCACATTTGTGAGTTCCACTGCCCGGAGTTGGAGACATGCTGCCAGCTTGCATGATCTACTAGATCGACAGGCCTTTGTGAGAGCAGAAAATACCAGTAGCTCTCTAACATTGGAGCACTTTGCTATGGCTGGAAATGCTTTGCTTTATATACAATATCAGTTTTGTTTTGTAATTGATGGTTTTCCGGCACTGGGTGGGGTAGGGGGAGACTGCCCGATATCAGTTCCTGGGGAATCTTGGTTACCAAGAAAAAAATATGGCAGTTCTGCATTTTGAAATTAGCTAGTGCCCATTGATATTCATAATGAGGTTAGTTGGGACTGGCACTTTTTTAACCAGGCTCTGTTGTCTAATAGATGCCCACCTTGCCAGAGGTATCAGCCAATCAGAGCCCAGGAATTTCTTAGCCCATTTTCTAACGAGAGATATGGGCCAGTATGACAAGTACTCCAAGGGGTCCTACCCTGGTTTCAGCAACACACACATACAGGCCTTGCAACACAAGGCAGGGAAAACTCCCTCCCCTGGCCTCCTCAAGCATGCCACCCAAGGGCCCTACCAGTACATCCCCTAACTCCTTACAATACCTGGCTATAAACCCATCTAGTCTATGAATCCTCCAATTCAAAGATCCAATGGCCCCCTTGAATTCCCACCTCGTCATCTTAGCCCCAGGACCTCCCTGTGTTCATCTGTAGTGGTAGGGATTTGTATACTATCTAAAAAAGCCACCACCAATGATTTACTACCCACGCACTCTGCCTTAAACAAGTTTTGCTAGAACTGTTGAAAGGCATCCCGGATCCCAAGAGCATTGGTATGTAGATCCCCTGCAGCCTACCAAATGGCCAGGGTCATTGCAGACACCCACCTACCTTTCTCTAGGCAAGCCAACAGTGGCCCAGGCTTGTTGTCCTATTCAAACATTCACTATCTGGCAAAATACAGAGATGTCCAAGACTCATCTGTAAAAAGTAAGTTAAGGACTTCCCTTGTGGCTGTGAGCTCCCCTTACACTGTAATCCTCCCCTCACTGCTCTTCTTTCTAGTATTTCAAGTTTCTTTTCCAACTCTTGCTCACACTCCCACTTCTTACATTTTTGGCTGGCCACATAACTAATAATCATCCCTGCATCTAGGCTTTCCCCACCCCTCATAGGACAGCCTTGGAAGGAGCCAAGTCCACATTCACCCCCAAATAGACATCTCACCTGATCCTGCAAGTTCTGATGAAACTTCTCACTTGCCAGCAAATATGAAGTAAAGTGCCACTGTGGTCAGAGATACAAATTAGGCTGTGGGAAACATCCCGCAGCAAGTCATACTGTTCCCTGGGGATGTAGATGTAGTCGAGTATGGACAAGGTCTTGTGGGGGTTGGAGTAAAAAGTGTATTCCTTCACCACTGGAGCAGAAACATGCCACGCATCCACCAGGTATAAGTCTGAAAGGCGTCACCAACCCTTCATTCCCCACTACTTCAATTGTACAAGGCTGGCTCCATTACACAACTGAAGCCTCATCCGAGCCAGATTCACAAATTGTTCCCTGTACAGGACATCAAAAGTAGTCTGATTGAACTCAGGGTCAAATACTGCTAGGGCATACACACATCCATAGGAGATCTGGGTACCAGCCACCTCTCCCTGAATGAACAATTATCTGCCCTCACAAGGGTCAGCTACCACTCAATCCACCTTTAGGAGGAGGTCTTATTCACCTGGATCACCACTGCATGTTTGTCCGAGGAATAAGAAGCCACCAAGCACACACCAACACAGCCACCCACCAGCTTCTGATGCTCTGCAGTGGACAGATGAGTCTTCTGCAATAGGGCCAGTTACATCTCCATACGTTTTAATGCAGCCAGCATCTTCTTGCATTTCAGTGAGGACAAAATACTCGAACATTCCCCTCCATGAGATTGCAGGATAGCCCATATTAATCTATCCATTCTATACCCCCAACCCTTCACTTTACCCAAAGACACACATAGCCACCATTCAGCAGAATCACAAAAGAGAAGCTCACTCAATCACATTTTGCAATGAATATACCCAGTAGCATTGAAACTCTGTGTACAAATATGAAACTATGAACCCACACACAAAAGACAGCCTCTGAAACCATAGAAGGCTGGTAAGAACAAGAAAACAGATAACTCATAGCACTGAAACTTGCTGTGAGGCTGATCCAGTTGTACCTCAGTCAACCTTTGGGAATGAACTGCTACCCCTGCCACACATAGCTCCCTCATCTCCTCCCCTGCCACCTCCAGTACAATACTTAATTACATTTAACATGGATTTCCCAAAAAATACAGTAAACAATTTTAACCCCACTTCAACAAACAGGTAATATAATTACCCTCCCAAACACAGAGGACATATAAGGATCCCAACCCATTATGAGACTCATGGAGATTTGACCCTCCCAACTAAACCATAGATAACAAGTTGCCCTTCCAGTCCTCAGGAAATCCTGGGTTGAGTCCCAGATCACTGGTTGCTTCAGAGTCCCCTCAACCCTGGAAACCAATCCCAGCCCCCTCCTACTGTGGAGGTAAGTCATCCACTTCACCCAAACCTGCACCACAACCTTCAGCAATATTAAGGAAAAATTGTCCAGGCCACGGTTCTGGCAGCCAGAACCCAAGCAGTGGGCCATGTCCACAAACATATGCTTGGATCAGTTCTATGTCATAATCGCGAAAATACTATGGTGACTTGCACAAGAACGAGTACATGTCGCCAAATTCAGAATCAGTACGGAACCCACCTCCGCACCTACCAAAAGGGTGATGGCAAGAAAATAAATGTTTAACCCCCATATAAATATAATCAACTCGGGGGGGGGGCAGACACTGAACAGGGGGGATACCACAGCTGAGGCAACAGACCAGAAAAAAAAAATTAACACCCACACAGTTTTAAAAGAGTACCTACAGGCAAACCTGAACCCAGAACCATCAGCACTGTAGGCGGCATCTGCACCCGACATGCCAGGTGACCAGCTTGGTAGCAGCAGGCTGCACTCATCTATTTAACCCACATCACCATGCAAAGCCCCATCATTTGCCATGCTATTCTGTCCCTGATTCCTCGCTATCAAAACCCCTTCGCTGTACTTCCACCATCACTACTCCTACGGGTGCCCAAATTGAGTAGCTCATTTTTGAGTCATTCAGTTTGGTTCTGCCATATGATGTGATACCACATGGATCTCCACACCTCAGTGCCTAGAGTAGTAGTAGTGCAGATGACATCCTATACCGGTAGTCAGCATTCTTCTCTAAGAGGCAATCATGCACTGAGACAGATACTGCCACCCAAGCCATCAGCCATGCGATCAGTGCCATATTATAACAGTGATGACACAGAAGGTAGACAAGTCCTGGAATGGTCATTCAATTGTACCAAAGGCATACTCATTGCAATGAACAAAGATGGCCTCTCTCCACAGCAAAACATCTGGATTATTTTGCCATCATCCCAGAAAAGTTCCCTATGTGAAATAAAAGTCCTCTTGGTGCTCAAGGTTCAGAAGCAAGCTCATCAGAGTCCCTGGGTGAGGTACCCCTTCAGCAATTAGTTCACAGGAGAAACAAAACCAGCACGTGATATATTGGATAGAACTCAGCCATTCTTCTTCTCATATTACATTGGAAGTAATGATCTTGTTGACCTCCCAGAAAGTACAAGTAGTCCCCTCATGCTTCACGTTCACCCCAGTTGGATCTGGAAAATTAAGCCAATTTTCTTTTCATGTAAAGCATCCAGCACCAGGGCAAAAGTTTTCCATTTACATTGAAGGTGTTGGAAGACATCTTGATATAAACAGAGCCAGCAGCCTTCATTTATTGACTCCTTCTGTGCCCTGTATGCTGCTAGCAGAGCTGACAATCCCCAAAATGGTGCAGGCGGAATATTTTCTGGTGAGGCAGCTCTTCAGGCAGGGGGTTTGATGCTAAGGCTCTATGCACCATTTCACGTTTCAATTGGTTCCATGTTACCTGCATGGCCACCTGTTTAGAGAGCACAACTGCACAGAAGTGTAACACACTCTAACCCTCTTTACATTCCAGAAGCCTGCCCCTCCAGGTTTAAGCTACTGCATCTATTATAGTTCTCTGGTAGTCTAGTTACTCACAGAGATCTTCTAACTCCTTCTTAAGGTGAGCTACTTTCTCCAGGAGTGGACCGAGGGTGTTGTCTGCAGCTGATACTCTCTGCTCCATTTCAGTAACTACTTTCACTTGCCCTGCATACTCTCTTGCTAAGGTGGTCAGTTTACCATCCAGACCATTAATTTTAGGGCCATGTGCTTCCCAAACCTGCTCCATTAACATATGGCCTACCACTGACAATTCTGCCATGGATAGCGTGATTGGGCCTTGGGTTGCAGGCTGTGCAGTGGCTGTCATATTCTTTTGGTCTTTCTTCATTCTTCATAGCTGTTTCATGGATAGAGGCACCAGATAGTCATCCATGACTGCTTCTGTTACACTCCAATGCACTTTCAGTGTTGAAAACTGGATTTTAAAGTATAATAAATGACTGTTCTGCAGTGGTGGAGACAGAACTCTGGGAAAGCACATATTGCCTGCTTAGCTGCTCATTAGCATCCTTGTCAGCTGCCCTTTAAGTGAATCGACTTGTGAGCCAGGATCAAATTGTGGTTTGTGTGCTGGAGATGACAAAATCAGTGGGGAGAAACTCTAGTGCAGTTTTACACCATGCAAATTAGCCATCTCAGCACACCCTGAAGTCAACTCCCTGCACTCTTCTTCATTCCATCTGTGAACCTGGAAGAAAATCAGGGAATGGTAAAACACTTACAGCAGGCACATTTTGTCACACATAGGCCTGGCCAAAAACTTTTCTGCCCTGGGTACATGGCAGAAAAATTGTCTGGAGAACTAACACAGCTGCCAACAGGATGCTCTGGAGTTATAAGCAAGCATGCTGGCTGTGAGGACCAACCCATTTCTGTGGGCCAGCCTAAGGAAGATCAGAACTGTCTCGCATGATACAAGAGTTAAGTTCAAGGCACATATTGTAGCTTAAACAGCTAGTGCAAGGTGTAGTTTCCCTAGGAAACAAAAGATGCTGTTGCAGGTAGTGGCTGTGGGATCCAGAAGAACAGCTCAAAATGGGCTTATAGAATCCATACAAATTCAACCCAGCTCTTGCTTGTGATATAAAAGAACTCCCTCCTAACCTAACAAACATTGACAACTAGCTATAAAACATATGCTCTTGCTACAGTATGTAGGACTTTTGTTTACTTTTTGGGGTTCTGATAGACAAAATGCATGCTTTTTGCTCATACATCAAATCAATACTCCTCTGTAACTACTAGTTTTGAAAGCCAAATGAGTTAATTTAAAGAAACCACCAAGTACACTTTAGTCACTAATTACTGTATTAAATACAGATCCTCAGAGTAACATGAGAGTGGGTGAGTGGTCAAGGGTCAGCCTCCTTTAGATGGTTAATGAGTTTGATATTTCAAATTGTTCTACTCTATTTGTGACAATGTTATGTGGGTTAAATGTCAGACGTTTGTCTATACATCTGATGATGATGGTTTGTTCTCTCCTGTTGCGTGCTCAAAATCTGCCTTTTGTTGCTAATTCACTTCTTTAATTTTTACTTGACCTAGATTTGTTGCAGCCTTCAGTGACAGTATTCACAGAATACTGATTATTCTTTTAAGTTAATTAGGTTCAGTGGAACAAGGACTGCTAATATTTTCAGGGCTTTTCATTTGCAGCTCATTTCTTAGACCATGATAAAAAGGATGATTTCCTCCCTTTTCTAGGGGGAATTAGATATAGCACATGAAGATTATGTGCCCCAAATCCTCAGAACTGTCTATAGAACAATAATATTACATATACACATATTTGGTATTAAGTTTTTATCAGCCGAGTGCTTCATTGGCATGTTTTATCTAATGCACCTATGTGCAGCTCAGCTGGGCTTTGCTGGGAAAGCAAATTGCCAAAAACTCCATTTGACTATCTTGTAAACCCATTTCAGAAGAAACATGTTTCCCTGACTGCCCAGATCAATGTCTTATTTTAACTCTTCTATTTCAGCATATCTTCTTAAAATTGTTCTATAATATTATGGTTCAGTCGTAGTATACATTGAAATCAATTGGCTCAGTGTTCTTGTTGAACTTCAGTTCCAAAGTTGGTATAGTACACATCAAAATCAAAAAGTGTTTTTGTACTGTTCAACAAAACTACATATGGAGAACTGGATCTTTAGCCATTGCTGCTATCTCTAATTCAGTGGTAAATGTAAAATTGTCTTTCAGTTTAAGTGAAACACTATCCAAATGTTACTTTGGTGTCCGTATGTTTCTGAAATCTTAGAACCATATAGTATCAAAAATAAAATACGGGCAACTATTCCCAACTTGGTATATGTTTCCATGCTGGGATTCTGAAGACACTTGCGACCTCTGGAGCCTCACTGTCTAGGTCAATATCATCTTTCAGAACCCCTCGATGGAAACACAGCCTTGTTGTGCATGGTTGCAATATCTTTAGTAAGTTAGGTCCCATTGACCGAGTCTTGTCAAACTGAAGTCTCTGTACCTAGTTAACGTGAAAAAGTCAGAAATGTTCCAGCAAATCACCCTTTAATCCTGCTGTCAATGCATCCTGCCAGGTATGTGGCCTGGGGCATGTCATTTTGCATAATGGAGTTTCTTCAGCTGGGTTTGTTACCCTTGTAGTCATTGTGTCAATCAGTGCCTGATAGAGCTGAGAATCATTAATTTCTATCTGTACACACTGGTCATCATTAAACATCACACCCAAAAATGTACCTCTTGCAACTGTTGTCAGTGTTTGCTGTTGACTGGGTCCCATATATTCTTTTCTGCCCTGAAACACCTCTACCTGTCTCTAGGTCAGTTTGCTTGCAGTTGTCAAGTTTCTATCTCTTGCCTGAAACGCTTGTGATAAGTTCTTTACCCCCACCAGGGCATCTAGCTTCAAACCAAGATTTTTGGCAAACACCTTGGAGGAATGCTTTTTAGCCCTACCAGCAAGCATGGCTCTTTCTTTTGCATCTTTTGGCATGTTGTCTTTAGCAGAGATGAAATGCTGAAAGAGTACAGGAAAAGATGCACAACTGCATGCACAGAGTGGCAACTTGAAGCCATCCACCTTACACTGAGAGTCTTTCCAACTTTGTTTAAATGTGCCGCAAGGCATATTGCTGCCTCAACAAAAAGCTCTTTCTGGTTCTTTAATGACTGGCTATAAATCACATACAGCTTGTCCATGAAGATTTTAAAAAGATTGACGTAAGTGCAAATCTTTACAGCATGATCAATGGACAGCTCTAGTTGACTGAAGCAGTGTCATCCAACAAGATGAGAGAAATGTTCTTTCAGCTTTGAACAAACCCCAGAGTGTTTTTCCATCATAACCAAAGCACAATCGGAGCAAAAATTAATCAGACATTATCCCAGTAATATTTTGCCTAGTTCATAACTGGACAGGCAGTCCAAGATAGCAGAGGTTATTCCAAAGGCATTTGCTGATTCCAGTTCAGTAAGATCTAAGAATAATTTTGTTGCCTCTATTTTACCAATTGAACAACAGAGATAAATAATTAAGCAGGACATCTGGCTTAAACTACTGCTTTCATCCACTAGAACAAACAGGGGAAGAGGGCAGCTGTTCTTGATGAACCCCACCAACTTGATCCTCATTTCCTTTGTTGTAAAAATGTATTATTTTGGCACGTGTAACATTTGATTATAGAATTCTTCCCACATCAATGCCATTCATGCTCTGCAAGTGGAGAACGTGTGATGGTTGGTGTAGGGGTGATTTCTTTTGACAATAAAATATGCCATCCTGAACAAACATTGAGTTGCACTCTAGGTATCTTCCCTAGCTTTCTCTGAACAGGATTCCATCTGTCCTTCTGTCTTACGTTTCACAATCCTTGTTGTTTCAATATGGTTTTTGGATTCTTTGTGATCCAATAACTTTATCTGCAGGGACATTTGTTGCTTTGCCCTTGTGTCTCCATACACTGATACTCTGGATATCCACTCAGAAGACAGCTTTGATTTCATTCCCAGGTCTCGATGCATGGCTAAGCTGTGAATCTCCTTGCAGACTGTACAACACAACTTTTTTCCTCTCACACACAGTAGAAATGTGCATACCGTGTTGGTCCCCAGCACACAAGTAGACCTAATGGAATATTTTCACTTTCTTCATGAGGCTCAGGGATTTCTGGCTGTATGGATTAATTGTTCACAGAGGCAGGTATGGTTTTGTTGTTGACAGGGACGTTGATGGGGACACTGCTACTCTGCCATGCCGATGTATCCAACCTAAAATAGAACTAAAGTCAGTAATTACATCATACATTCACTTCAACATTATCAAGTCAAATCTATGTCGTGTATATACCATACCATACCATACTATATCGTATTTATTTATACTCCAGCCATCTATGCAAGCATACTGATATCACAGTACAGGTACAGGAAATATTGCAGTATGACTGCAGTACTCAGTAGACTCAGACATATATTAAGCACTGTTTATGTTCCTTGGCTGGAAAGGCAGGTCATGGTACTCAGAATATACATGAACACTTTGACTGGACTCTTCCATATCATCTAATACAAACCAAGAAATGGATTACATACAGTAACACATCCTGGGATGTACAGTTGAATACAATCTGAAATATCCAAGAACTACATATATCAACATTTATTTCTACTTGTATTTGTACTTACCTCTGCATTGTGGGTCTAGGGGCACAAAAGTCATTAATGTCTCTTTTCTGTGATGCCATGTTTGATTGAAGTGTTCAGTATGATGATGTTGCAGATGGAATAAACCATACATTTAAATGTGATGGAAATATACTACACTTGCTGGTCAGTCAAAGCCAGTTGTAAGTACATCACATGGATATGTAGGAGCTGTTCATTGTGAGAAATGTGCAATGATTTTCTTACAAATTCCACTCACTTAAGTGTTATCATTTTGCTAACCGTAGATTAACTCATTTTCAGGTGCTTCCCTGGTGTCTGGTTGGAGGAAACAGGTCACTGTCAAAAACCAAAAAACCTGGCCAGGTTCCAAATTTGATACAAGCAACAACAGCATTAGATAGTAGAAAACACCCAGTCAGTAAATTCTTAGGCTTCCAACAGAATTAGAACATATAGACAATATGGACTGATATTTCAGTCCATGGCACAGCAAAGGTTAACACAAGGTAACTAATATTAGCACACTTTGTCAAGTGACCACGGCTAAATTTATTTATTTATTTATTTAGTTAGTTAGTTAAACATCAGTTTAGAAACCTTTGAGCCAGAGGCTCATTTATAAAGAGTACCTCGTCGAGAGGACATCAGAACAGTAGTACAAGGGACACCAGTACTTACAAACAAAAAGTTACAGTTCAATTACAATTTTGTTTCAATAGAATACAATCTCCAACGAAGCAAAAGATAACAAAAGGTGCAAAACTTATGGTCGGGGAGAGCTGGTGGGGTAGAAGGGAGGGAGATAGGGGAGGAGGAATTAGTAGGAAGGGGGGGGAGCCAGCCAGTGAGCATTGTCAAACAGAGTATATATATATTTTTTACACTAGGCTAGCGGCAGTTGCATTTAAGAGAGCTACAGGAAGTTTCTGAGCCTGGGCTTAAAGCAAGCTAAGGTTAGTGAGTTTGAGACACAGGCAGGAGGGAGTTATACCAGTGGGGCGCACGGTAGGGGAATGTCCTCTGACCTTGAGGAGGTCCTGGCTCTCCGAATAACTAGAGGTGTCTTGACTGACTACTTGCGTGATCAGAATCGGTGCAGTGCAGGCGAATGGAGTTGGATAGGCCTATGGAGGATAGGTCACGCAGGGCTTTAAAGGTGAGCTGGCATGTCTGATACATGAGTCACTCTTCCAGGTTGAGTAGGGTAGCCAGGGTGTACAGCTCACATGTGTGAGTGAGTCTGGGAGCACCAGTGATAAGTCTGCAGGCCTTATTAACTGTGAGGCGAACCTTGTTGAGGGCAGTCTGATCTGCTGAGCCATAGACCCGGAAGGCCATAGTCAATGAGAGACATGACAGAGGTGACAGCCAGGCGGAGGGGCATCAGGAGGGAGGCATTTCTTGTGCCCGGTAAAGAATGCCTGGCCGTGGAGTTGGCGACAGAATTTAGGGCAGATATATTCGCATGGAATGAAAGTGCAGGGTCAAAGGTTATACCAAGATATTTATAGGACTGCACCTGGTCAATGACGAGATTGGGTGTGGAGTGGACAGCTAAAGGAAACTTTGTACTTATTTTGGGAGTGGAGAAGAGCATCGTTTTTGTTTTCTTAGGTTGATAACAAGTCGGGTGCTCAGTAGACCAAGTAACTGCAGAGTCAAAGACTAGTTGGAGAGGAGTTCTGTAGCAGCATGGGGTCATTGTGGGAGGCAACGAACAGCATCATCAGCATAGAGAAGCATCTTACCCAGACAACTGCTGGGTAGGGAGTTAAGAAAGAGTGAGAATAGTAGGGGTCCAGGGAGATTGAGCCCTGCGGCACCCCAGAATGGGTCATGTTTCAGAGAGAGTACCGATGACTTTCACACATTGGGAAGCGAGGTGAAGAGATAGCTGGTGCACCAGGAACAGGTCCTGAGGCAAAGCCTATTAGGGTCGAGGTGGAGAGCAAAAGAGGATGCGAAACAGTATCGAATGCTTAGACAGGTCAATGAATATAGCACCAGCCAGGGCACCAGAGTCCAAGGAGGCATGGAGGAAGTTGGAAAAATTCCAGGAGTGCTGTATTGGTACTATGACCTGCTCTGAACCCCGTGTTGTTCAGGGCAGAGAACATTGTACTTACAGAGGTAGTCAGAGACTTGGGATGCCACAATTTTCTCTAGCATGTAGAGAGGGAGGGATTGAGATGGTCAGTAGTTACCGGAAGAGTCCTGTCACCACCTTTATGGACAGGGGTAACCTGGCAATCTTCCAGGCAGAGGGAATTGTCCGAGACAGAGTGATTTGTTGAAAATGCCCGTAATAGGTAAGAGGACCCTGATCCAGGACCTGACGAAAAGGCAGGGATCAAGTGAGTCATTACCGATGGTGTTACCTTTTAGGGCTTTTAGCAGGTAAGGCCTAGCTTCTTGCATGGTGACACGACGCAGGTGGAAAGAGGGGCAGGCAATGGGTGGTGGTACAGATGGAGGAGGTGGACTGAAAAAGTTATCAGGAAGTACTGAGCTAAGGTCGGTGAAGGAGTTATTGAGGTGGGTGGCAATGAGGGCAGGGTCAGAGGAGACGGTACCATTGATGTTGAGAAGAGAAGGAGAGGAGGACTGGGAGTGACCATTCAGTTGCTTGATGTTGTCCCAGAAGCACCTGGGGTTCCCCCAGGAGGAGGTAAGAGAGGCTTGGTAGTATTCCGCCTTTGCTTTGCCGATGGCCCAGGTGCACTGGTTGCGGGCGGCAGCATAGGACTGCCTGTCAGCTGAACGGCCAGCAGCAAGAGCAAGGTGCTAAAGATTGTCGCGTTGCTTAAGTTGCCACAGTAGGGCAGGGGTGATCCAAGGGGCATGTTTCACTTTGGACCTCCTAGCAGTTATGGGAGCAAA
The DNA here is from genome assembly GCA_016271365.2 of Neoceratodus forsteri. Lineage (NCBI taxonomy): Eukaryota > Metazoa > Chordata > Ceratodontiformes > Ceratodontidae > Neoceratodus > Neoceratodus forsteri. The sequence goes on along the minus strand of CM057455.1, from coordinate 1,752,561,288 downwards.
GATATCACAGGCAAAGTTGAAAGTGCTTACAAAGAAGGCCAGGGCCAAGTCAATGTTGGTTGCCCTCGTCAGAGAGGACCAATCAGTGTGGGCAAGGAAGCGCTTAAGGCCTATGAGTCCCCCAGGCCTAAGCCGCCTTCGAGAGGTGGTTTTGACCGGGGATGAGGGCTGAGGGGTTTCCCAGTTGAAAATCACAGGGGAGTGGTCACTGAGGCAGTCAGGGAGGATTTGGATGTTGTGGATGCGGATTGGCCTGTTGGTGAGGACCACATCCAGGAGGGTGCTTGTCCCCCAGGGTTTTTTCTAGTAGGCTGTGTGACCAGTTGAGTTAGGTCAATTGAATCAAAAGCCTCACTGTGGGAGAAGGACGAGGGGCAGAGCCAGTTTATATTCAAGTCGCCCACCAAGATTTGGTCCGACGAGTTGGGTAGGGAGGTGAGGAGTAGTCAATTAGTGGGCCCAGGGCCTGGGATTGGTTCTTGGGGTATGTAGGCTACGGTTGGGAATAATGGGCCTCTAGCTGGGTCGGGGAACAGCTTTGGAGTAAGTGCCTGGGCCTCATGGTCGAGGTCAGGCGAAGTGGTAGCCCATGAGAGAATCCTTCAAATAGAAGACACAGCCCCCACCTCTCCTGCCGACACGGTCCAACCGGTGGAGGTGTAGCGGGAGAGAGACATGAGAGTTAGGAGGAGGGAGACAGCCAGGCTTCAACTAGGGCAACAACATCAGGTTTATGAGGTCACCCAGCAGTGTAGAGAGTCCAGTTTTCAGGAGGTTACAGATGTTCATAGAAGCAATGCGCAGCCCAGGAGATTTCAGGGGGAGGATCAGTGCTGCCAGGCCCGGGATTGGGGTGGACATTGCCTGACAGGAGCAGGAGGAGGAGGGCTGATCTGGAGAGTGCACAATGGCGGGATAGCTTTCGACGATTGGAGAGGGGGTGATGAGGAGGTGATCACCAAGTGAAAACAGCTACTAGAGAGCAGTAAAATGTGACAAGTAAATATTTACATTGCTAAGCATGACAGTACATCATACGTTCTCTGGTCTTGTTCAGAAACATGATGGTCCTGATAGTAAATGCCCCAAATCACAGTGGCAGAATGAACTCACAATAAATGAATAAACCTAAATAAATCCTTCACACCATGCACAACCAGCATGTGGTGCCGCAGAGTGGTTTTCACATTACATCCAATCTTGAGATTGAAGCTCCCCAAGGAGGTAGCACCTCTGGTTGGGCCTATGGAGTTTCTAAATCAATCTGACTGTTGTTGTACCACCACTGAAGGGTGCAATGCCATTCCTTGACCTTTAAACTATGGTACAACAATATATCAGCTGGTATAGAAATCCATACAGATGGTGTAGAACAAGACCTTGTTTTACACTACAATACAAAAATTGCCTTGTACAGTAAATGGCAGCACAGGCTGTTTTGGCCTAGGGAGTTTCTAAATTAGCCAGAATGTTGTTGTGCCACAAAGGGTGCAATGATGTTCCATGACTTTTAAACTGCAGTAAAACAATCTATCAGCTGGCATAGAAATTCATGCAGAAGTTGCTGAACAATCCCTTGCTTTACGCTAAAATGCAATAATACCTTGTACAATAAATGCCCCAAAATAGTGGCAAAATGAACTCACAATAAATGAATAAACCTAAATAAAACCTTCACACATCTAGCACTGATTAACACCCCAGACCCACACCCTTCAGGTCCACAGACCTAAAATTAAGATTATCAACTTAAACATTTAGTTAACACCCAAGGAAAGCAAAAAAGAATAACACAATTTAGGCTGAGACAAGTAAAAAGTACCCCTGCCGCTACACCCACCTACCACCCCTTTTTGTCATGTAGGGACTCCTTTTGCACAACTGTAGACAGCAGGCACATAGTCAGGATTTGGAAATGGAGGGGGGGGGGTTCCACCAAACAAAAACCCATTATTTAGTCCTGCTGTACAAAACTTTTCTATGAAAACATAATGTTAACAAGATGAGACGGGGTTTCTTGGCACCCAGGAACTCCGTCTCAGGGTATGCTTATGCACAGTGCCAACTCCCCTCCCATCCCAACATTTCCAGAAGTCCTCCCCTTGCCTGTCTGTCATCACCACTGCTGGAGTCCCTGGAGGATCAGGCAGCACTGCGGTCTGGTCCTAGGGGATGCCACTACCTGTAGTTCATACCATTATAATTCTAGTCCACCTCCTGTCCTACTCCAACATCCCACCCAAACAAATGACCCCCCACAAGCCTTAACGTCTTTAACTGAAACTGTCTTTAGCCAAGCACTAAACATCCCCCTCATACTCTAACCCCAGTCTCCCAACCACTGAGAGATGAAGCCATGCAGCACAGCAGTCAGTCCAGTAAACATTCTCGTTTTAGTAGTAGACTCTGCCTACCTACCAGCCGGCAGTTCCTCCCAACACTGCACTGTCTGCTCCCTCTTTCTCCCCTACACAGAACCCTCACAGATGCCCTTGCTCACCTGAAGCGACTTGGAGGTGGCTAACCTTTAGAAAGCTCTGGAGTTCCACCTATAGACCTTACAGTAGCACAACATCTGATGGTAACTAATCCAATGGCTTTCTTAATTTTGGCCACCCCCAGTCCAAGTGAACCAGTGCTTCTGGAAGGTAACCTTACGGCTTTCTCAGTGGACCAGCAATGGGGAGTTGGACATGGGGTTGGCCGCTAGCAGGCACGTCTACTACAACTACAAGAATTTTTACTAGGGATGGGGGTGAGTAGTGCTGTGAATTCCATAAAAATGACCAGAATCTTATGTATCTGATGCCAGACAGATTCCAAGCAACCTTACTTCAAAGGCACAGGGGGGTGGAGTCTCTATATACAGAGCTGCAAGTTCTTCCCAGTGCCGTAAGAAGGCATTTTGGTGCCCTGGGCAAGAGACAAATGTTGTGCCCCCCCCCAGAAAAAAGTCGGGGGTCTGGGGGCAGCAAGCCCCCCAGAAGCTCTGAGGGGTTTACATGTTCTGTGGTGTGTTTTGGGGCTTTTCTTGAAGAAAAAACATACTTTTGTTGCATGTTCCCTACCCCTGATTTCAAAGAATGTTTTGCTCCCATGGAATATGAGATGTGGGAGACTCTGGCTGGCTGGCTGGCATCAGACTATGCAGCTGCAATTGTTGTGGACAAGTGGCTGACCAACAATGCCAATCAATCACCAACCCTACATGCATTTTTGAAATACACTGGGAAAGATTGCCACGTAAAACATCGGTTCTGGGGGCCACAAGGCCCCCAGAAGCTCTAAGGGGTTTACATGCTCTGTGGTGAGTTTTGGGTCTTTTCTTCAAGAAAAAAATGTACTTTTGTTACATGTTCCCTACTCCTAATTTCAGGGAATATTTAATTTGCTCCCATGGAATATGAGATGTGGGATACTCTGGCTGGCTAGCATCAGAGTGTGCAGCCGCCAAGTGGACAAGTGGCTGGCCAACAATGCCATCAACTACCCACCCTATATGCATTAAGTTATCTGTTTATCATCAGTCTAGTAGGGTAGCAGCACCAGGCAGTGGTGGTAGTAGTGGTACTGGTACACTGTACTTCCCTGGTCGGGTGGGTCCTTCCAGTTTTGTTTGGGAGGGAGTGAGTCAACAACTGGTTTCCAGTTACTGACTCACTTCCCCCAAACAAAACCGGGAGGGACCCACCCGACCCGAGAAGTACAGTGTACCAGTACTACCGTGTACCACTGGGCTGGCGCTTCTACCCTCTAGGCTGATGATAAACAGTCAGAAAACTTAATTACTGGAGTTAGGTGACACTGTCACCACACTAAACTGAAGTGACTACTGGACTGGCTGACTTTGTCTGGGACTGGGCCGGCCAGCCCACCGGATGGTGATAGCCAATTGTGTACAGTTACAGTATTATTCTGCTGTCCACTCAGCTCCCAGAGAAGCCTACTGTACCTATGTCGTAAAGAGACAAAACAGTGTTCTTCAATAAGCCTGCTACCCCATACAGTACAATTACATACTACTTCATCATGACATGTCTCATTTCCCCATGACCCCATGAGCACTGTCTGCAAATTATGCTGCATGACAGAAGACTGCATGCCATCCTTCCCAGCTGACTGGTCCCCCCAGTCAGCTGGGAAGGATGCCGACATGCATGCAGCGTAATTTGTAGACAGTGCTCCCCCTGGTAAGGGTACCACATCATGACATAAGGCACATAATATGAAAATAATCTCATTAATCTGTGAATGAATAAATTCCTCATGACAGGACAGTGGACTAGAACAGGCTTGACTGATACACACACAGACACTGTAATTTGTTGAGGTAATAAAAATGCTATTTCCCATTACATACATTCAAAGCCTTTGAATGTACATCTATACATTTAAACAAAAGACTCAAGGGAAAGGCATTTTTATTACCTCAAAAAAGTTGTGCTCTGTTCTACTGTTTTGTGCTTGTGCCATGGCCCATAACCATCCATAATAACATTTATTTCCTAATATTCATTGTGTGCCCTTTACTGCCCTAGCCTCTAGCCCTGGCTAACAGTCTGCCTATCACTGTCACATGATTTTATTTATTTGCTAATATTCATTGTGTATGCCCTTTACTGCTCTAGCTCTGGCTAATAGCCTGCCTATCACTGTCACATCACAGACTGTAGACATCCTGATTCCATCCTGGGCACTCCAACTTTAAAATGAGGGGTAGGGGTTGCCGCCTGCCTGTCTTAGTGCCTGACACTTAGACAAGACAACCCAAAAGTCAAAGTGATTCAGCACTGTCAGCAGGCCAGTTATTTATTTACTAATATTGTGTGCCCTTTACTGCCCTAGCTCCTAGCTTAGACTGCAGACATCCTGATTCCATCCTGGGCACTGCCATTTTAAAATAAGGGGTAAAGGGGTTGCTGCCGCCTGCCTGCCTTAGTGCCTTGCACTTGAAGACAACCCAAAAAGCCAGTGATTCATCAGGCCAGGCCAGCAGCCTTTAAAAACCACCTACAGTACTACTACGGTACGGGCCCGCCGCCTGGTCACCCACCGGGTCATCCGCCACCCCTGCCTGGACTTTAGGAATTAAAGCAGTGCCAGCTGCAGCGTGGTTTGGGAGCTTGTGTGCCTGAGAAAGGAGCAATCTGAGCAATTTGGCAAGTAAAGCAGACAGAAAGTTAGCAGTCGAGGCAAGGGCAGGAGCTCCAGTTTGTCTGAGCGGTGCATTCGGACTAACGGTGTAACGGAGATGGAGAGGGGCTGACTTTGCTCAGCCTCTCTCAGTCTCCGTGCACTGTTAGTCTGAATGCACCACTCAGAAACTGCACTGCTGCCTCGACTACTGACTTTCTCAGCAAACACACAGGGCAAGGCATGCCTCTGTCTGAGTGACAGAAAGTAATGTAATGTATTCTTTGTTCTTTTCTCCATCACTGGTGAATCCGATTCGATCACAGTCAAAAACCACTAAACTTGCAGGAGGGAGCAGGCATCTGCCTGAGACTTAAGCTAAGCCTGCCTGCTGCAACACCAGAGACAAGACATGTCTTTTTTTTTTCAATTGGAGGACAATGGCAGTACAGACGGAGAACTCCTGCCCTCAACAGTCGGGCAGTTTTTTCAATGTGAAAGGTTAAATACATTTGAAAGCTCCTTAGCTGCTGCCTGCCACCCCGTCCGATCGACAGACTAGTCTAGAAAAATGATGCTGCAAGTGCTTTAATTTCATTTGATTCATTGCTTATCCTTACTTACACACAAATAAAATCTCCAACAAAGACTCCAAGACAAGTCCTCCTGATCCTGATCCCTCCTCAGTCACTCACTCAGATCTACTATCCTCCTTCACTGTTTTTTGTGTTTTTTTTTCTGTTTCTCATCTCTCTCTCTCTCTCTCTCTCTCTCTCTCTCTCTAACTACTACTGCCTCACTCTCTCACCGCATGCTCCGTAAGTCCACCCGTCCCTTTTACAGGACCATGTTGGCACAGGTGCCACTGCACCATGTGATTTTTTTTTTGCTTGAGACAGCAAGAACCATGTGACCCCCCCCCCGACACTGGCTGGTCCTCTGCCGATGTGCCCCTGCTGTTGGCATTACTTATTACACTTTTAAAAAAAATTTAAGCTACAGCACACAGCTGTAGCATGCAGAGGTGAATCAGTTAGTCAGGTTAACTGCACCCCATGGAGGCATGCGCCCGGGGTGATTGCACCACCCGCCCCACCCTTCCTACGGTACCGTTTTTTCCTAAAGAGCAGACAAAATCAGAAAACCTTATACTGCTTTGCAAACCACAAAGATGCAGTTCTATTGCCATTAAAGTAAAATTAAAATTATTTTAACTCTCTCTTCATTTTGGTTTAAGCTCTGCTGTGCTATAGCCTGGGCAGGACAACATAATTCTGCACTGCAATTCGAAAGAAAGATCCACACTAGAACTTAGTGTACTATAACCACATACTTTTATTGCAATTATCCAAATAACTTCAGCAGCTGCAATGCTCCCTAGGAAAAAAAACAAACAAAACACAGACAGGAGTAGGACATAGGAGGACCCACTGGAGCCCTAAATAGCCAGCCTGCCTGCCTCAGCTTACCCCCAGCCAAAAGCAGTACAAACATACAGGAGGAGACAGGAAGATCCCCATAGCCCTATATAGCCTGTCTGCAAGACTTCCCACCCCAGCCAGCAGAAAAGCAGCACATAGGCAGAACCCACTGGAGCCCTATATAGCTAATCTGCCAACCTCCCCCTCAGCAGAAAACAGCACAAACAGGAAGGTACAGAAGGACCCACTAGAGCCCTATATAGCCAGCCTGCCACCCAGCAGAACAACAGGACACAGAAGGATCTACTGGAGCAATATAGCCTGCCTGATTACTCCTCCCCTGCAGAAAAGCAGCACAAACAGGATGACCCACTGGAGCCCAATATAGCCTGCCTGCCTTTCACCACCACCCCAGCAGAAAAACAGAACACAAGAGGATCCACTGGAGCCCTTTATGCCCTGCCTGTCTACCCTCTGTCCAAAACCAGCACAAACAGGAGGACCCACTGGAGCCCTATATAGCCTACCTGCCCCTCTGCCCCACCCCTGCTGAAAAGCAGCACATAGGTGGACCCACTGGAGCCCTATATTGCTAGTTAGCCTGCCTGCCTGCCTACCCTCCCCCAGCAGCAAAAGAAAGCACAAACAGGACACTAGAGGATCTTCTGGAGCCCTACAGTATATAGCCAACCTACCCCACTGGCAGAGAAAAAAAGAGACACAGAAGGACACAGTGAAGCAATATAGCCTGCCTGCCTAACCTGCAGAAAACCAGGATATGGGTGGACATAATAAAGTCCTATATAGCTTGCTTGCCCCTACCTCCACAGAAAAGCAGCACATAGGAGGACCCACTGGAGCCCTATATAGCCCACCTGCCATCCCCCCCCCCAAGAAAACAGCACAAACCACAAACAGGACATAGGGGGCCCACTGACTGGAACCCTATAGTCAGCCTGCAAGCCACCTGTCCCCCACAACAAACAGCACAGCCACAAACTACGAACAGGACCAACTATAGCCAGCCTACCCACCCTCCCATTTCTTGCTTGCACCTCCCCCCAAAAACAACACAGCCACAAACAGGACTCACTGGAGCACAATAGCCAGCATGCCTTCCTCACTGTTTCTTGCTTGCTGACCCCACCCCCCCCAGCAGACAGAGTTACAGAAAGAGAGAAAAAAAAAAACAGGCTCAGCAAGCATGGGATTATAATTAGAAATCCACGCCTTCACTCATTAAGTTGGTGGTGACTTGACAGGGCATCCTAGTCCTGGTCACTTGTCAGGCAGCAGGGAAGGGAAGGGGCCCCGCATAATTCTGAACAGAGCAGAGTGCTGAGCAAATTAACCAAGGGTACTTTTGTTGGAAGAATTATTGTACTCACAGGCTGAGCCCCTCTCTCTCTCGGGAGTCAGGCCAGGTGGCATGGATTTCTCACTTGGTGGTCTCTGGCTTCAGCAGGGGCTGGTTCTGCTGGTTGACTCCCTGTAGGACTGCCCCACAACAAAATGAAAGCAAAAAGGAAACAGCTGAGAACGTTTGCTCAATTTAAATGGACTACTGATGTATGTGACCACCTACAAATGCCTGATTGGAGATGTGATGACAAACAGCAATGATGCACACAGATTAGCTATCTGAGGTAGTTGTGGGTGTAGCTCTACCATGTCAGACATGGTTACCACCTCTCCTGATTTTCACAGAACTGTCCTGATTTTGGCAGCTGTGTCCTGCAAAAAAACATGAAAAATACTACGTCCTGACCTTTTAGGAGAAAAAAAATATTTTCTGACTTTCCTCTAAATATTGAAAAAACTATACTACCTTAACTAAAATACCTTAAAATGACAAGAACTACTAGGAACAACTAAAATAATATAATACTTAGTCTTAATTCTGATTATTTAAAGAAAACAAGTCTGCTGCATTGGCTGAGGTTACATATTGTCCTGTGAAAAATCATGTTTCAGTAAGAAATGCCCCACTTTGGGCATCTTAAAAGATGGTAACCCTAATGTCAGATGACAACTTATTTGAGTGAAATTGCCATCTTGAGCAATTCTATGGCTGGTGCAGGAGATCCCCTAGTGAGAGTGAGTATCTGTGCAGTGAAAGGGCTGGAAGGCTGAGGAGGTGGAAAGGCATTCCAGACTGTTCAATCTCAATTTAAACCATACTTGTGGTGACCAAGTAAATCAGAAACCTAGCTAGCCTCCTCTGCTGAGTCAGAGGGCCCCTTATAGAAATATAGAATTTGATTTCAGATAAGGAAGGAAACATATTCAATTCAGTGCTTTACAGTAACTGGTAATTGCTGTTTTTCTTTTAAACTTAGATTGTGGGCTTTTAGTGACACTGTACTTTCTTTGTTGTCTTTACTTAGAATTGTTTTTGGGCTGTTGAAAATTTAAAACATAGTGGTGGTATACTTCTTTGCTGTCTTTAATTGCTGCTAATTTTCACCCCCTTCCCAACTCTTAATTATATGCCCTGTTAAATCTGATTGACAGGAGCTAAACACAGGGTATAGTAAGGGGTATGGACTAGGAGGGGCATAAGGGTGAAGAAGCCCACCCTCAGCATGACAAGTGTTTTGATTCATTTATTTATTTCTTGGTTTATTTTCTTTTTTTAAAAAGAAAAGTATCTGAGAATCAGTGGCAGGATTTTTAGGACAGTAAATTAATAAAAAGGGAACTAGGAGAGCTTCAGTATCAGACAAGCAGTGGAATAGCAGTATAATTGCAGTATAATGTGGGGAGTGGTGCAATGCAGTGGCTGTGGGGCAGCCATATTCAGGCAGACCTTCTGGACACTGAGGTGCTGCCCTATCTGCATGCATCTCTCTGGACTGCTGGATGAGGTAGCCAGACTCAGAGCGGAAGTAAACTGGGTCAGGAGTACCATCACCCCTATCCAGAGACCACCAGGTCCAATGCAACTGCCTCAAAGGATGCCAAGAACGAGGAGCACTTGGATGACAGTGGGCTCAGGGAGGGTTAGAGTGGTCAGGCAGAGGCACATCCCAGATCCTATTCCACTCAAGAACTCATATGCCACACTGGCAAACGGGATAACCAGATAGAGGTACCCAGAGAAGTGGAAGGAAAGGATGTGGAGGTTAGCCAAGGAGGTGACTTCAGCTGGAAAGCAGTGGACCCCACAGGAGGAGGAAGAAGCGAATCCTGGTGGGGGACTCCATCATAAGAGGGATCCAGCTAGGAACATAGGAGGGGGAGGACAGGGAGGTGAGGTGCCTACCAGGTGCCACGGCATGGAGGGATGGAAGATCCTGGAGATCACTGGGAAGGCAAGACAGAAGGGTGAGCTGGATGTCACTATCCACCTAGGTACTAATGACCTGGCAAATGGGGAGCCAAAGGAAGTTCAGGAAGAGTTTAGGAAATTGGGGAGGGGTCTAAAGCAAGTAGCTACTTCTGTCACTTTCTCAGAAGTACTACCACGAGAGGCAAGGAGAGCATAGGTGCATGCACCAGGAACTTTAACTCATGGCTTGAAGAACTGGTGCTGTGAGGAAGGGTTTGGATTCATTGGTGACTGGGGACCCACCTGGAGGATGGAGGTTTGTTCAAGCCTGACGGCCTGCATCCATCCTGGAGGGGAATCCAAGCACTCAATGATAAGTTTAAATTCTACATTGACAAGCATTTAAACTAGCAAAGTGGGGTGGCAGGCCAGCAAGGAGGGTACCTACTTGCTCACCCCCCACAGCTAGCAGTGGAACCAGTGAACCAGAGGACTGGCTATCTCTACAAAGCAGTGTGCAAAAGATGGAGATTAGCACCCAAGAGGTGGATAGGCAGAAAAGGGGCAAAATTCAGCAGAAGGGCAGACAACAAGGAGAACCAGGGATAAAGGACAACCAAGGAAGGGGCTGGAGTAGAACAACGAAACAGTCTAGGGAGGTCAAATCATGGAAAGCCATGTGTAAAATGCCAGAGTCTTAGCAACAAGATGGAAGATCTGGTGGCTGTCATGGTGCAGTCAGACCTGGACATTGTGGCCATCACTGAAACCTGGTGTGATGATAACCATGACTGGGAGATGGCCATACCTGGCTACAACATATTCAGAAGAGACAGGGCAGGCAGGAAGGGAGGAGGAGGCACTGTATGTGAAAAATGACATAAGGACCACAGAGATCCAGGAGGAACAAATGGGGGAGAGATACTGTGGGTTAAGCTGGAAAGGAAAATGGGGCCAGCCATCACACAGGTGTGGTCTATAGACCACCAGCCCAGGAGGAAGAAACAGATAGGGAGTTGATGCTAGCCATCCAAAGGATGGCAGACAAGGGTGAGGTAGTACTGGTTGGAGACTTCAATATTCCAGACGTGGACTGGAGCATCCCAGCAGCAGCATCAACTAGGAGCAGATTTATCCTGGACTCCCTTCAGGGTGCCTTCCTCAAGCAACTGGTCATGGAACCAACTCGGCAGAAGGCAATACTGGACCTTGTGCTCACAAACTGAGACAGTGTGATGGGGGTAACAGTAGGGGAGCACCTGCAGAACAGTGACCACCAGTCATTGTGGTTTGAAATCACAGAAAGCGCAGAACCAAACCACACAAAAGCACATATCCTGGATTTTAAGGGGGCAGACTTTGGGAAAATGGGGAGATACTTGAAAGAGGCATTAAGGGGAATATGTCAGGAATCAGGGGGTGAGGAACAGCAGGCAGTATTTAAAATGGGGATTACAAGAGCAACAGAATTATGCATTAAGCAGGTTAGCAAGAGGAAAAGGAAGAGGAGACCATTATGGTTTTCCAAAGAGGTAGCAAAGAAAGTGAAAGCCAAAAAGATTGCATTCAGGCAATACAAAAAGACACAGGCAGAAGGGGATAGGGAGAAGTACCAGGAGAAGCAAGGGAGGCAGGAGGTCAGTAAGGGAAGCCAAAGCTCAGACAGAAGAACACATTGCAAAATCAATGGGTAGAGGGGACAAAACCTTTCACAGGTACATAAGTGAAAAAAGAAAGGTACAGAGAGGGATAGTGAGACTGAAGTGGGAGGATGGGGGCCATGTGAAGGATGACAACAGTAAAGCTGACATATTGAACAGGTATTTCTGCTCAGTCTTTACTGAGGAAGAGGAGGGTAATGGGTCTGAAGGGAGTACAAGGGGTGAGAATGGTGCAGAAATGGACACAAGTCCCTTTACATGAGAAAGGGTCCTGAAGGAACTGGAAGTAATAAGAGTTGATAAAGCAATGGGGCCAGATGGGGTGCACCCCAGGGTCCTTAAAGAACTAAGAGAGGTGGTGGCTGAACCTCTGGCTATCCTGTTTAGCTGATCACTGGAAACAGGGGATGTACCAACAGACTGGAGGATAGCAGATGTAGTCCCCTTATGCAAAAGTGGGAACAAAGAGGAAGCGGGGAACTACAGACCAGTCAGCCTCACTTCGGTAGTGGGGAAGATCATGGAAGCACTACTGAAGGAGAGATTGGTGGAACATCTGGTTGTTAATGGACTACAGGACCCAAGGCAGCATGGTTTCACCAGGGGGAGGTCATGTCAGACCAACCTCATTGAATTTTTTGACTGGGTGACTAGGGAGGTGGATCAGGGAGGGCAGTGGACATGGCCTATCTGGACTTCAGCAAGGCCTTTGACACTGTGCCACATAGAAGACTATTACACAAACTGGGGAATATGGGTGTGGGCAGGACAGTAGTGTGGTGGGTAGGTAACTGGCTGGGCGGCAGGACACAGAGGGTGGTGGTAAATGGCTGTCACTCCACAGAGGGAAGAGTGACCAGTGGGGTACCACAGGGATTAGTGTTGGGACCGGTTCTATTTAACATCTTCATCAGTGACATTGCACAGGACATCTGGAGTACTGCGTGCAGTTCTGGAGACCCAATCTCCGCAAAGACATAGACAGGATGGAAGCTGTCCAGAGGAGAACAACTAAAATGGTGCCGGGTCTGCACCGGAAGACATATGAAGACAGACTTAAGGCGCTTCATATGTATAGCCTCGAGGAAAGGAGGAGAGGGGGACATGATAGAAACTTTCCAGTACCTCAAGGAATCAACAAAGTCCAAGAGGGTAGCATCTTTCAAAAAGAGGTGTGCAAGAACAAGGGGCACAATTTCAAGATAGAGGGGGTGGCTCAGAGGTAATTTACTTGAATTATTTTTCACAGAGAGGGTTGTGGATCGTGGGCAGCCTTCCTGAGGAGGTTGTGGAGTCAAAACAGTGGTGGAATTCAAGCATGCATGGGACAGTCATAAGGCAATTCTAGGGGGTGGGGGTAGGAAGATGTAGGCTGCTAGTTAACTAGGATCTGCAGCTTATCCAGTAGGTAGGGAAATGGGCAGACTGGGTGGGCCAAGTGGTCCTTATCTGCCGTCAAAATTCTATGTTTCTATGTTAAGGCAGAATTTCACTGTTCACTGATGACACAAAGCTCTGTAACAGAGTAGACATACTAGAGGGTGTAGACAGAATGAGAAGGGACCTACAGAAACTTGAAGAATGGTCAGGGATTTGACAGTTGAAATTCATTGCAAAGAAGTGCAATATAGTGCATATGGGGCACAAAACCCTGGCACAATATATCAGTCAGGGGTGAGGATATAGCATACACCAAGCAGGAAAGGGATCTTGAGGTTATCATCTCTGATGACCTCAAGGTAGGGAAACAGTGTGACAAGGCAGCAGGTAAAGCAAATAGGATGCTGGGATGCATAGGCAGGGGCATCACCAGCAGGAAAAGGGAGGTCATAATTCCACTATACAAGACACTATGGAGGCACCACCTGGAGTACAGTGTACAGTTCGGGAGACCTTACCTATGTAAGGACATAGACAGGGTGGAAAAGGTTCAGAAGAGGGCAACAAAGATGGTGCATGGATTGTATCACAAGTCCTATGAGGACAGGTTGAAGGAACTGAACATGTACTCCCAGGAGGAGAGGAGGGAGAGAGGGGATATGATAGAGACATACAAGTATCTTACATGGAGGAACAGGTTGCATGAATACACCATTTTTAAGCGAAAAAGAAGTTCCAGGACTAGAGGGCATGGGATGAAGTTGGAGGGAGGACGATTCAGAGGAAATGTAAGGAAGAATTTCTTCACAGAACGGGTGGTGGACAAGTGGAACACCCTGCCAGAGGAAGTGGTGGGGGCTGAATCAATCATGGGATTTAAGAATGCATGGGATAGACATAAAGGAATTCTGGAAGTCAGGGGTAAGGGGCAACAGACTTCTAGGAAAACATAAACTGAACTTACAAGCTCAAATGGGCAGACTGGGTTGGCCATAGGCCCTTATCTGCCGACACTGTCTATGTATCTATGTATCTATGTCCTACAAAGTCTGCCCATTTTTCCCTACCTACATTATTACCGCAGACCATACTTGACTACAGCACTTTCTCCTTCTCCCCTTCCTTCCTACTTTGATTCCCTTGTGCCTATCCCATGCATTCTTGAACCCCACTACAGTTTTCACCCCCACCACCTCCACTGCAAGGCTGTTCCAGGAATTCACCACTCTTTCTCTGAAGACGTACTTCCTCACATCTCTCCTGAATCTAACCCCGCCCTCCCAGCTTCATAACATGTCCCCTTGTTCTTGAGCACCTTTAGTTTGGACAAATACTTCTCTCCTGTACCTTATTTACACACGTGAGGTATTTAAAGGTCTTTATCATATCTATTCTCTCCCTCTTCTTTTGCCAGGGTTTACATATTGAGGTTCTTTAGTTTCTTTGTAGGGCTTTTGATGCGGACCCTGCACCATTTTAGTTGCTTTCCTCTGGACCACCTCCACTTTGCCTATGTCCTTCCAGAGATGGTCTCCAAAACTGAACACAGTACTTTAGGTGGGGTCATACCAGTGATCTACACAGAGGCAGCACCATGTCCCACTTTCTGCTGATGGTACCTCTACCAATGCACCCCAGAATCCCACTAGCCCTCCCAACTGCCTTGTTGCACTGCCTTGCCACCTTTAGGTCATCAAATATGATTGCTCCCAGGTATCTTCTCTGCTTGGTAGTCATCAATACCAATCCATTCATTTTGTTCTCTGCCTCTGGATTTCTGTGTCCTAAGTGCATTATTTTGCAATTTTTTGCATTGAAATCTAACAGCTATACCCTTGACCACTCCACAGTTTTCTCAAGTATCTGCTCATCCTTCCCACCCCCTTCGCCACCCTGAAAGAGTTGAATCTATTGCAGATTTTTGTATCATCCACAAAGAGATAGACATTCCCTTCCAGCTCCTCTGCAATGTCACTTATAAACACATTAAAAAGGACTGTTCTCAGAGGCACCCGCTGGTCATCCTCCCTTCATCAGAGTGCAATCCATTTACCAACACCCTTTGTCATTTATCCCCTAACTAGTTTCTTATCCAGTTTACCACATTTGGACCCACTCCTGAGCTACCAGTCTTGTATACTAGTCTCTTATGAGGAACAGTTTTGAAAGCCTTACTGAAATTAAGGTAGGCCACATCCACCACACTACCCTAATTTCTTTGTCACCCACTCACAGAGATCTATGAGATATATTTGACAGGCCCTCCCTATGTGAACCCAAGCTGCCTCAGGTCTTGTAACCCACTGCATTCAAGATATTCCAATTCCTTCTCTTCAGCAGTGATTTCATTAACTTTCCCTCCACTGATGTCAGGCTGGCTGGACTATAATTGCCAGCCTCCACCATGCTACCACTTTTGTGCAGTGGGACTACGTCCACCCTCCTGCAGTCCTCCGGAACCACTCCTGTTTCCAATGACCTGTTAAATAGGACTGTCAGAGGTGCAGCCAGTACCTCCCAGAGCTCCTTGAATACCCTTGGATGCACCCCATCTGGCCACATGTCTTCATTCCCTTTGAAATTTGTGAGTCCCTTCAGCACTCTTTCCTCCAAAAATGGACTAGTGTCTACCTTATTCCCGTCAAAGCTTCTGTGACTTTTTGTGGCCCCTTCCTTTCTCTTTCCTCTGTGAACACTGAACAAAAGTATTTGTTCAAGATGCCTGCATTTTCCTGGTCTCCATCTGCACAGTCCCTTCCCCTCCCTTTTTACCATTACAATCCCACAACTATTCTTCCTCTTTTCACTTACGTACCTAAAAAATGATTTGTCCCCTTTCTTTACCTCCTGGGCTGTTCTTTCTTCAGTTTGCACCTTTGTGCTCCTTATTGCTTTCCCTGCTTCCCTCTGTTTCCCCTGATGCACCTTCCTATCCCCCTCTGTCTGCATCTCCTTATATCTTCTGAATGCTGCCCTTTTAGCCTTTACCTTTTTAGACACTTCTTTCAAGGACCGTAAAATTCTCTTTTTCCTCTTGCTTTTGCTCACTTGTTTGGCGCAGATGTTTGTTGCCTTTACTATGCTCCCTTTTAGCTTCACTCACTATTGCTCCACTCCACCCAGGCCATCCCTGCTGCCAGGTCATCCCTGAGGCATTCACCCATCTTTATAAAATATACTTTCCTGAAGTACATAACTCTCACCCTTGTGTGGTTTGATTTTGAAGCCATACTTATATTGAGCCACACTGTACAGTGATTGTTAGTCCCCAGGTGGCCTCCCACCTTGATGTCTGCAACATTGTCCCTGTTAGTGAGTACAAAGTCCAGTATTGCCCCATTATGAGTAGGTTCCCTGACTAGTTACCTAAGGAACACCCCTTGCAGACAGTCCAGGATGTACCTGCTTCAAGCTGAAGCTGCTGCTGGGAAGCTCCAATCTACATCCTGCAGATTGAAATCCCCTACCCACAGCACCTCCCACTTCTCTGCCATCTTGCTAATGGCTTTCATCAGTGCCTTATCTAATTCCTTCTCCTGTACTGGAGGGCTGTAGATCACTCCAGTGTGAAAAGTGACTCCATTCAACATCTCCAGGCTGATCCACAGTACCTCTTTGTGGGGGGTTCAGGATCCTCCTGCTCTACTGCCCTCTAGGAGGGGAAGGAGAATTTTTGCAAGAGATCAGAGACCTCAATGCTGGCCTGGTGTTGGAGTCTCCCAGATGGTTGATTCTGGGGGACTTCAACACCTGGGTCAACGATGTGCTCTCGGCATTTGGGAGTGATCTCCTTAGGGATATGGAGGCACTGGGCCTGTCACAGAATGTCACCTCAGTGACCTACTCATGCAGCCACACACTGGGCCTTGTATTTACTCTGGGTCTGGAGGTCAAGGACCTTAATATAGATCTGGTAATTTGGTCAGATTATAGCACCATGGGGTTCACATTTGGGCCCCCTCAATTGTCCATCCTCTATGGAGATGCTCCAGTATTGCCCTTTATGGGGATTGTCCCCAGCAGGACTTCAGGCAGTACTGGATCTATCGAGTGTGGAGGCTGCATGTGTGATTGGAATGGAGGAGGCAGTGGTGATCTATAATCAGGCTGTCACTGCCGCTTTTCATTCAGTTGCACCCATTCATGTCCACTCCTTTCTACTTCCCGGAGACCTCCCTGGTTTGATGGGGAACTCAGGGAGTTAAAAATTAGGGGCCAGAGGTTAGGGAGATGTTGGAGGAGATTTGGACTGATGGAGGACAAATTAGCCCTGAGGTCGCATTATACTGACTATCTGGAGTAATCTCCTGAAAGAAGGCAGATTTTTTGTCTAGGGAGATTGCTGCAGCAAGGAACAGACCAACTCAGCTCTTCTGCATGGTAGATGGGCTATTACATACTGCCTGTCTCTGTATTGGAGGAGCAGGTTCAAGAACAAGGTGTTAGGAGTTTGCTCTGTTCTTTGCCAACAAGGTGTCCTTAATCAGAGCTGAGATCTCCTCCCGCATCACTCAAAGGGAGTGCAGGGTACATTCTGAGACATGTCGGAACACTCCACCTGTATGGGCTGAGTTCGATGATCCAGTTGGAGTGGAGGAGGTGGTGAAGATGCTACGCCCAACACAGTGTGATCTGGACCCAGGTCCAACCTGACTTTTGGTCAGTTTGTTTGGACCTGATTGGATCTGTGGTGGCTGAGATTGTCCGGAGTTCCTTGAGGAGTGGGGTCTTTCCATTGACCTTGAAAGAGGCTCCCATTTGACCACTACTGAAGAAACCCTTATTGGACCTGGAGTGTCTCAGCAACTACAGACTGGTCTCTAACCTCCCATTTTTAGGGAAAGTTATAGAAAAAGTGGTGGCCAACCAGCTCATGGAGCACCTTACCTCCTCCTCCACTTATGAGTCTTTCTAGTCTAAGTTTTGAGTTGGACATAGTATGGAGACCACACTGATGAAACTGCTTAATGATCTCCTGATGGTGAGGGACAGGAGAGAGCATACCATCTTAGTTCTCCTGGACCACTTGGCGGCATTTGACACTGTGGATCATGAGGTGCTGCTTGATTGACTGCGGTACTGGTGTGGCCTGTCCAGTAACGTCGTCAACCGATTTAGGTCATACCTGATAGGCAGAGTACAGAGGGTGATGACGGGGTTATTCTCATCTATCCTGAAGCCTCTGATCTGTGGAGTTCCACAGGGCTCAGTCTTGTCACCCTTGTTGTTCACGGTGTACATGCTGTCATTAGGAGACATTGTCAGGTGATATGGGCTGGGTTTTCCCTGCTATGCTGATGATACCCAGCTATACCTGTCCTGTGCACCTGGAAACCAGATGGTGGCCTCAGTATTTAACAACTGCCTAGAGGAGATCCAGACTTAGATGTCTCATAACTGGCTTTGACTTAACCCCTACAAGACTGAGGTACTAGTCGTGGATCCAGGTCATTGCTGTGGAAAGGGGAGGTTGGGAGATCCTCGTGGCTTGTCACTCGGGGGGTCCCACTTACCCCATCCACTCAGGTGAAGGAACTGGGTGTGATCCTCGATGATGGCCTGACACTTGATACACAGGTGTCGGCCTTTGTCAAAAGTGGATTCTACCATCTGAGGAATATTGTCCAGATCTGGGCCCTGATACCACCTGAGGACCTGACCACATTGGTACATGCTTTCTTTATGTCCAGGTTGGACTACTGTAATGCCCTTTACCTAGGGCTATCTGGAGGCAATCTCCATTGGCTGCAGCTGGTGCATAGCGCGGTGGCAAAATTATTGACAGGTGTAAGAAGATGTGATCGTATTACGCCTATCCTCTGTGAACTGCATGGGCTGCCAGTCAGGTGGAGGACTGTCTTCAAGGTCAGGCTTCTGACCTGTAAGACTCTGCATGAAGGGGGACCAATTTATCTGCAAGATCTCCTTGTGCACCATTGCCCATCCCGGGCTCTCTATTCCACCGAGGGTTGCCTCCTAGTTGTTCCCAGGTTTAGACTGCAGCATTCAGGTGATAGTGCATTTTCTGTTGCCATGCCTACCCTGTGGAACTCACTGCCTAACTATCTTTGGGAGGCACCCTCAGTGGAAACCTTTGAAAAGGGTCTAAAGACCTTTCTGTTTAAACAGGTGTTTAATTTATATTGTATTAAGATTTCCTTTCAATTTTACAGTTTTTTTTTAAATTGCTGATTCCCTCTTTCTGAATTTGTTTGAGTGGTGTTTTTAATTGTTATGTTATGTGTACGTGCTGATCTTAATATGTAAATGTAAAGCACCCCCCCAAGTCTCTGAAATGGGGTGCCATACAAATAAAGTATCTATCTATCTATCTATCTATCTATCTATCTATCTATCTATCTATCTATCTATCTATCTACTGTATCTCTGCCTCCCCTTGTATTGCTTGTATCTCTGTCACTTTTATAGTTTTCCTCACATAAAGCACCATACCCCCACCTTTCCTTCCCACCCTGTGCTTCCTGAACAGACTATAGCCTGGTATGGACACATCCCAGTCATAGATTTTAGTGCACCGTGATGCAGTAATGGCCACAATATCCAGGCTGGCCTCTGCCATGATGGTCTCTAGGTTCAGAATCTAATTTTCTAGACTTCTAGCATTCACACATATGGCCTTCCAGATTTTTTTCCACTTTGCTTGTGATGGTATACCATGATGAAGGTGACTGTAAGACAGCAACTGGTCGGAACGGTGACCGAATTACAGCGCTGACACTGTGCTGCAACTGGTGGTTCCTCCATCCCAAAGTGTGCCCCCGGAGTGAGAATTCTTAAGCGGGGTGTGAGAGGCACAGACCCCCACAAGGCTGGTTGTGAGGGCAAAGCCCCCCAGGAAGAAACTTAGATTTCCACAATCAGTGCCTATGTGGGGTTGGCGCCATCCGAGCCATCCCTGTCATTCAGTCGCTGTTCTGACATAGAACCCTTGTGACTCCCCTTTTGTCCTTTTTGCCTTTCCTCATTCCCCTCTCTTTTTAATGCTCCCATTCCCTTCCCCATTTGTCTCTTCCACCCTGCTTCCTTTATTAATTTGCTTCATGCAGGATACCTCTTCCTTTGAGTTATCCCTACTGTCTACTTCAGACTGTGGGGCATAGTTTCTACCTCCCAATTCCTTCACCCCGGCTAGTTTAAATGTTCATTGAAGTAACATTTAACCATCCACTGAGACTGGCAGTTCCCCTGCCAGATGGACAAGGTACCAAGGTGTGAGGCCCAGCAGTGCTTTTCTGCCTTTGAAGCATGTTTGGAGCTTTATCCTAGCATGAAGTGTGAACCATTTAGTCTGGACGTATAGGGCGCAGGTGTGAGTTAGTCTATCTGCATTGAGAGCAAAGCGACAGGCCTTATTTAAGGCAATTTAGACTCTGCTGAGGATGGTGTCAGAAGCTGCCCCATATATAGTAATTCCAAAGTCGATACGGAGGATTAAGCTGGATACAGCTATCCATTTGGCCTCCTGGTTGAGAGTATGCATTCACCTGTATGATGCCCCCAGTTTCCTGCTGACTGTATTGACTAGAATGTTCACATGAGGCTGAAATGTTAGAGCATCATTAATAGTGACACCTAAGTATTTGAATGCAGTGACCTGGTCTAGAGTAGCACCAGTTTCATTGAGAATTATTAATGGATGAGTTCTCCATTTTATCTGTGGGCCAACAAACAACATTTTTATTTTGTTTGTTTTGTTTAGGACTAGTTTATTTTGTTTAAACCAATCCACTAGGGGAGCGGAAATCCCCTTGTAGGTATGTCATAAGAATGTCCTGGTTCTGGTTGCTGGTGAATATCATGCCATTATCTACATATAACAAGACCCTTGATGTGTGGCAAGCTATTGGGAGACTATTTATAAAGAAGCTGAAAAGGCGGGGCCCCAGTGTTGAACCCAGAGGCACTTTTGACATTTTTGGTATCTGATAATACTCTATTTTTTGACTTGTGATTTGCCCATGAGGTAGCTGCTAAACCAGGATACTGTGTTGTATGAAAGACCTAGTGAGAAAAGTTTGTCAGTCAGTAGTGTGTGGTTGACAAGATCAAAAGCCTTTCTCAGGTTAATGTAAACTGACTCCCGTAAGTTGTCCAGAGTCGAGGGCTTCATGTATAAAGTTGGTGCATTCAGCTAGTGCTGTGTTTGTGCTGTGTAGCTTGCAAAATCCATGCCGTTGTTTGCATTGTATATTGTACTTACTGAGGTAGTCTACAAGCTGGTCTGAGACTACTTTCTCAAGAATTTTTGACAGTGGTGAGAGGGTAGTGATGGGCCTATAATTAGAGACAGAGGTGTGGTCTCCATTTTTATGTACAGTATGGGTGTAACTAGCCCTAGATTCCAGATGTAAGGGAATTGGAAGTGTTGTAGAGATAGATTAAATATTTTAGTTAAGGGGCCAGCAATCTCATTAAGAAACAGGGCAATAAGTTTCATATCTAGGGTATCACTGCTTATTCTGGTGTTACATAGGACCCACTTTACATAGCGGATGGTGTTGGTTACCAATATGGTTTTAAAGTAAAACTTGGGGTAGCTAGGATTGTTAAGGGGATTCAGATTCTGGGGAGGGTGCAATGTGTTTGCATTGTTGTGCTACATAGTGGGTAGGAAAACAGCACTAACATCAATGAAGGCATTATTAAATGCATTTGCTATTTCCTCTGGGTTTAGTGTCATTGTTCCATTGACACTGAGCATTATGGGGGTTGCTTACTGTCTTTTCCAAGGAGTTCCTTTAGGTTATCCCAGATAGCCTTCCCATTGTTCCAGGTGCGAGTGTGTGTTTCTTTATAGAGTGTGGCTTTTGCCTGTCTAATGTCCCTTGTGCATCTATTGCATGCTGCCCTATAGTTCTGTAGATCCACAGGGGACCCTGAGACTTTGGCTCGGAGCCAGAAGTTGTCCCAGCTTCTCATCTGGGTGAGGAGTGTAGGGGTAACCCACTCAGCTGTCTTTCCTTTTTGCATTCTCTTCTTGTAGAGGGCAAATGTGTCGCATGCAGCTTTGAAAGTATTGATAAAGTAATCTAGGGCTGAGTTACAGTCTGAGGTCAGGTCTAGGTACCTCCAGTCAACCTTTGCTAGATGCTCTTTGAAAGCTCCTATTACAGTAGTCCTCTTTTTAGGACCCTGCTGTTGACAAGTTTTGGGGGGAATCTTGTGATTTTTGTGGACCATGTGCAGAGTACTGTAGAGTGGTCTCTAATTACATCTGGTAGTACTGTGACTTGTGATATTTGTTTTGGGTTTATGACCAGTACCCAGTCAATGAGAGCAGTAGTACCTGTTTATAGTTCATTCTGGTGGTGTCTGTGATCATCTGGGTAAGGTAGAGGCTGGCCAACAGGCCCTTTATTGTTGTGTTTGATTTGGAAGCCTAGGTTATGCTGAAGTCTCCTGTTACTATTGTTTCCCAGTTTTGGTTAGTGGATTGAAAGAGTTTGATAAATGCTTCTAATCCTGTGTGTTGTTTACCAGAGGGTATGTAAATTGTCATTACTGTCATAATTTTCACCCTTACCTATTAGTAATTTTATTACAAGGCTCTCACAATCACCTGGGGGGGGGGTGGTGGGTGGCTAAAGTGCTCTTTTGTCCCTGTAGGTTGTCACACAGGTAAAGGAGGCATCCACCTCCTTTACTAGATGATCTGTCCTCCTTGAAAATGTTGAAACCTTTTAAGGATATTGATGTGTCTGGGGTTGCTGGAGTATGCCAGGTTTAAGTAATAGATATACGGTCAGGCTGAACCTGTGCAGCCCAGGTTTCTAGCTGGTCAAATTTTGGCAAGTGGCTACCAATGTTTTAGCGAGGCAATCCTGAGCATACATGGATGTGCTTTGCTGATATGTCTGTATTGGAGGGGCACTGGGTTAGGGTGAATATTTCCTGACATAAGTAGTAGAAGTAATAGAAGCATTCTAATGGCCCTTTGCTTTGGCTACTTTGTGTGATATTTGTGCTCATGGTTGCCTGGGTGTGTTCTGTTATTTAGTAAGGTGGTTTTGTGGACATTGATAAAAATAGCCCATTTTAGCAGGGCTTTGTTGATTGAGAGAGTGGGAGGTTGCTCTGAGAGTGGGATTATGTTATGGGCAGGTGGAGTAGAATCTGTTCCTCAGTGGTTCATAATTAGGTGAGTGTAATATGTTTGTGGGATTGAATAGTATATGCAAGTGGTATACTTGTCATCTGACACTGTATTCAATAGTGTAATCTGAATTGTTATAATTTGCAGAAGGTGAGAGGCTTTCCATATTGTTTTGTGCATATGTTTACATGAGGCAATGAAGTAGAGGGTGATTTTTGGTTGTGTGATCCATTGAGGCATTGTGTTAGGTCCTGCTGTTATTTGGCAGACAGAGGCAGCTGGGGGGCGCTGTGCTAAGATGGCTTAATGTGCTTGTGTGTAGAGAGAGAGAGAATGTTAGTTGCCTTGATCTAATGTTTGGAATGGGGAGAAGCAAACTGCAAATGTCTGAAGGTATGGATTAATAATGTTTCAACTATTTTGCTGTGGTAAGTGGGGATTTTTTGGTTTATTTGTGCTACTGTGATGCTTAGTGATACTTATTTCTTTATGTTGAAATTAATAATATAGTATATAGGTAGCTCTTCTTTGTTCTTGAGACAATCATCTGAAATGGTTGTTACCATATTCCTGGCTTGATTAGGTTGTGGTTGTTGTGTGGTGTCATGCATTTGTATCTTTTAGAGTAATATATGCAGTGAGTATTGGACAGTAGCATAGGTGTAGATTATAGGGAGGAAGATATAGTGAATAATGTGCAGATGCTATGTTTTGGTTAACCTGATAGTGGGACGGTAGATAATTATGGTCAGGTGGATTTAGGGCAAGGTAGAAGGTGTATAAGTGGACTGCCCCCAGTTTGTAGCAAACTGGTCTCTGCCTAGACTCAGTCTGTAACTGTTACCAGCTTTCTTGAACCCTTCAGACACATGTAAGGGTACTCAGTAGCTGCTACCACTCAGAATAGACACTGTCTTGAGGAATCTTTAAGTCTGAATCCCACCCCCAGAGACACTGCTCACACAGTACAGTACTCTTTCCTCAAGGGCAACTGACACACACCTCTCTATTACAACTGAGATCCCTTTACTGTAGAAACAAATTATGATAACTGTAGCCTTCTCTTTAGAGGCAGAAACACAGTTTTTGTCAGTTATAAATTAGTTAGCTGTACCTCAAAGAACTCGTTCACAGAAACATGAAGTATATAAAAAATAATATTTTAATACTTCAAGATATGTACACACATAATACAGGATACTACAGAAAGACTATGAGATACAGTAATTCTATAGAAATAAAATGAAGATGGTTTTGCACACAGCAGAAAGAAATGCACAGAAAAATCTTACTACACTTTCAAATTTTTCTAAAGTAAATAGGCTTACCCACACAAGACATACTGGTGAATTAGGGCAGACTTGGACCTTAGATGTTAACTGTTTAGAATACCAGACTGACTGCCTGTTTCAGGCTCTGACAGATATTAAGCCCCTCCAGCTGCCCCCATGACATGTCCTCCAGTATGTCACTCTGGCATGACAGAGTCAAAGAGTCACCATTTTCTGTGTCTTGGGAGCTGGGTCCACTTAAACCAGTCTGATATGGACTTTGGACTTTGTATATACAAATACATATTTTTTTTGTCCCAAGTCCTGTCTTGCACAGCAGGAATGACTCCTTCCAGCTTTCCCATTAACTGGCCAAAGAAATCATCACTCATCAGAGCCCTTTGGCATGCCTCTTGACAGCTAACTTTAATGAAGCTTGCGATATCCATGCCCCCTTGAAAAGGATAAAAATCCGAGGCACCATCAATCCCTGGTTATCCGCCAACCTCATTAGTCAGATGAATCACAGAGCTCACCTCTAGTGTCATGCAAAGGCTACAAGCAAGCATGCAAATGTACAAGAATATAAAACTGCCAGGAATAAGTGTACCCGGAATGTTTGCATTGAAAAAAGCAAGTACCATAGGGAACAGCTTGCTAACACTTGGGTGACAGTAAGAAATTTTGGAAAAATATGAAAGATGTAACAGGTAAAGATGCTAAGGTTGCACCCACCATGCTAAATATTAATGGAGCTCCCACCCTTGAACCACTGACCATAGCCAATGCTTTTAATAACACATTCACTGACCTGACCAGTGTCCTACCACCAGACTTTTTCAAGGACATCACTGAAGACACTGAACAGCCGGCAGAAGATTCACTTCCTGCACCACCTCCTTTCTACTTCAAAGAGGTCCCACTGTATATGATCAGGAAATACCTAGTAAAAGTACTCGGGAAGTCAAGGCATAGCGGTGATTCCTTAGACCTCAAATTAGTTGCCCTTACCATTGAAGAAATACTGGTGCCCATTGCAAAGATTCTAAACATCTCACTGAGACTGGCATAATTCTCTCAAATCTGGAAGTCAGCCCTTGTTAGCCCTGTTCACAAAAGTGGAGACCGCACTATAAACACAAACTATAGACCTATCTCTATACTTCCATCTCTGTCTAAGGCACTTGAGTGCATAGTTGTGAATCATTTGGTGGAGTATATAGAAAAATACTTGATCCAGTGGCCCCAGCAGCATGAATTCAGAAAGCGACATAGCATTACAACAGCACTGCTAGAATTCACTGTTATCATTCACCAATCTCTGGATCGAGGTAGATTGGTGGGTGAAGCCTTCATAGACCTCACAAAGGCCTTTGATACAGTGAACCACGCTCTACTTCTCAAGCAACTGTCCAAAATTGGCCTCTAGACAGATACTATGTCCTGGTTCAAAAGCTATCTTGTAGGCCACTCCCAATAGGTGAAGATAGCTAATGTCACCTCTGGCCATCAACATGTCCACTCTGGAGTACCACAGGGCTCCATACTGGGTCCATTTCTCTTTAGCATCTTTCTTAACAATCTCCCTTGCTCCTATCACCAACAGATCCTCCTCTATGTGGATGATGTGGTCATATACACTAGCAACACTGACCCTGAACCACTGGAACACTGACTTCAACTCAGCTTTGAGGACATGGAGGACTGGTTCAGGAAACACAAGCCGATTCTGAAGTACAAAAAAAAGAAAGCCATGTTATTCAGTGGTGCTTGCTGCAAACTGATCCAGTGCCCTAACCATCAGGAACTCCTCTGGTGTCCCCCTTGAACAAATTCAACATTTCAAGTATCTAGGGATAACCGTGCATAGCTCACTATCATATGCCCAGCATGTTGAGAATGTTGCCAGGTCTGCCAGTATCAAGATAGGGTTATTTTGGGAGATCATGTGATGCCTCTTGCTGTGTAGTTGCTTCTTTCAAGCTCTCCCACTGTTTCCTCCTCTAACCCCTGATTTAAACTCTCCTTTATAACTTAACTTATAATACCAGAGAGAGAAAGGCGTGCTGCAACCTAACAAAGTAAAGAAAAGGCATTTTCTGGGGATCTTAGTCTGTCATGGAGCTAGAAATGTGAGCGGCCCCACCAATCCAAACACCTGCTGATTACGCCTGAAAAAGCTGCAAAAAAAAAGTGAAAGCCCAATCTGCCTCAGTGGCCCGGAAAATAACTGCAACCCCAGAGACCACTCCTCTATCCCTGGAGTGTTTTCTTGAAGAATTTTGTCCCTTCAGGGATGAGGTACGCTGTCTGACTGAAGAAGTAAAAGCGATCACCAGTAAACTTGAGGATTTAGCACAATGTACAGGAGACTGTGAGGTATGACTAACCTCTCTAGAAAAGAAAACAGATCCAGCTATGACACTTGTATGGCAGAGGATGGCGAAGTTAGAAACTAAGGTCGAGGACCTTGAGGGTAGAAGCCATTGCAAAAATATGGTGGTCATTGGGCTACCAGAGAGAGAAGAGGGCTCGAATGTTGTTCTTTTTGCAAAGAAGTTGGTACAGAAATTGCAGGTACTTCGTCCTTTGGCTCTGAATATATTGTAGAAAGGGTTCATCGAGCCTTACGGCCTATGCCACTGCCTTGAGCTCAACCTAGGACATTTATTTTCAAATTCCTCAACTATCAAGAGCATCAGCATTTGCTGGCAAAAGTCAAGGAACTGAAGGAAGTGCTTTGGGAGGGATCCTCTCTCCGTATCACCCAGGACCTCCTCCCATCGGTGCGACAGAAAAGAAGAGAGTTTCACAATGTGGTCACCAAATTACTGGCTGCAAATATCCATTTTTGGATGCGATATCCTGCTAACCTGCAAGTATCTATCGAGGGGAAATGGATTCCCTCAGAAGACCCAAAATCTGCAGAACCTGAGCTTAAGAAACTACTCCCAAACTTGTTCAGAGATGGATGAGAGCCTTGATTAGTCTTATGGGGCTTCAGTTCTTCTAAAATGTACAAATGGAGTGATGAGAATGTTTAAAAAACCTTGCAGGGACTCTCTGAAAGTAAATGACTTACAACTTTGTTCTCATACTGGAGGTGGTTGGATGGACTGGTAAAATTTATCCCATCTGGTAAACTGGAACTGAATATCGATGCTGTGAAAGAATTTGTACTCAGGGATATTACCTAATGCCTGAATGTATCTTTAGGTGGACAGAAATCAATATACACACAGTCAGATGAGACTTTGTGGACTTTTTGCAAGTTGTTTTTTCCTTTGCTCTTTTTCACCGTTGCACTTTTTGTTTGCTAATCTTATCTGGTGGGCCTTATTTAGCTATATGAAAATAATATTGCACAGGCTTGGAGCTGTCTTAGTGGGAGGAAAATGTTTTGTTCTTAGCTCAAGCTGCTTACAAAAGGTGAAAGGTTACTATTCAGCTCGAGCAACAGGACGTTAGGAAGAGCGGCAGATGACATGGCGGCACAGTTGGCTATATTGAGACGGAGGCTTTATTTCAATGACTTCTGAGTGAGGGGCTTCCTTTCTTTTCCTCTCCTTGCTGTAAACCTGTGCCAAATATCATGGAGGACTGGGATTATAAGCCTGGTCTCTGCATATACTAAAAGACAAGTGCTTTGACCTTAAAAAGGTTTATTAATTAAACAAGGCTAGACCTCCCTTATGCTGTCATTTTGGCAGTAGAGAAGTGTTCATTTTGGATGTAAGGGAAGATGTTAATTTAAAAGTTTGAGGTAGAAGGGGATACAATCTCAAGTTAATAAGGGGTTGGCAGGGATCGGGGTAGGAGGAGACGCTGTTCAGTGGTGGGAGTCATGCACTACAAAGAGTGTGGAAAGGGGAGAGGGGGTATTATCCCTACTTCTGATTGATGGGTGTGGAAATGAAAGGGATATAGGAGGGAGACTTTGTTGGAAAGGAAAGGACTTAGCACAAGGGAGGAATAATAGTGGGGTTGGGAGGGGATGGGCTTTTTGTATTGGGGATGGGAAGGGGAAGGGACATCTTGGCACAGGGAATGTTTGGGTTTAGATGCATTGTGGTACATGGTCTCTATTACTTGGTATATGCTCTTCATAACAATGGCAAGAGTTAAAAAGTTTTTGTCATGGAATGTACAAGGGCTCAGATCTAAATTAAAGCGCTATCAGGTCCTGAAGTGCATCAGTCTACTTAAAGGGGGGATAGTATTTCTTCAAGAGACTCACCTGCTGGAGTCAGAAGGGTCCCTTCTCTGTAGACAATATGTAGGCCAAGTATTTAATGTGGGTGACAGCACCCAAAGCTGGGGGTAGCTATATTAATAGCCAGAAATATATCTTTCAAGGCTGACCAAATTACAGGGTACCCACAGGGGCGATATATATTTGTAAAAGGAACCTTAGAAAGAACCTCTGTGA
This sequence comes from Neoceratodus forsteri, assembly GCA_016271365.2. Classification (NCBI taxonomy): domain Eukaryota; kingdom Metazoa; phylum Chordata; order Ceratodontiformes; family Ceratodontidae; genus Neoceratodus; species Neoceratodus forsteri. Next base: position 1,752,532,608 of record CM057455.1, on the reverse strand, counting down.
TATTGGGTAATATTTATGGACCCAATACTGATTCTCTACTATTCTTTACTGACTTACTGAAGGTCCTGGCGCCCTTCGCAGCTCTCCCATGTATTATAGCGGTGGACTAGAATTTACCCTTCTCACCTGATTTAGATAAATCAAACCCAAAAAGACAGGGCCTTTCCCCAGCATAGCATGCAATTAGAGATCTGGCAGATCACCTGGGTTTAGTGGATCCCTGGAGAATGCCATACACTAATGATAAAGAGTTTACTATTTGGTCCAATGTACATGGATCCTCTTCCCAGCTAGACTATTTCCTAGTCAGTCAGCCACTCTTGAGAGGAGATGTAGCATCAGGGATCACACCTTGAGTGGTCTCAGACCATTCAGTGGTAGGTTGTGATCTGGTGTTATCCCCAGACACCCCACCTGACTCACTGTGGAAACTTAATAATCAATTACTCAAGGAATCCAAAATAGTAGATATTATTCTGCAAGAAATAGAAGAATATAACAGGTTAAATTGAAACTCCACTGCAAGGCCAGATTTGGAATGGGGAGCACTGAAGTGTGTACTATGTGAGGTGTTCATTAGGGAAGCCTCTCATTGGAAGGGAGAACGGGACCAGAAAGCCTTCTCATTAGTATCCAAAATACATATTCTAGAAGCATCATTGTCCCCGCCACCTTCCTGGCAGATAGACAATTAATAGTAGGGCTGAGAGACCAATACAGCTTACTTCTTCAAGAGAACGCAGAATATGCCACTTTAAAAACCAGAGTGAAATATATTGATTATGGAGAGAAGGCAGGGCACCTCCTAGCATTAAGATTAAAAATAGTAGAATCTTCCCATATAGTCCCAAGCATCAGATCTCAACAAACCAAAGTGCTTAGCCTCATCCCTAAGGAAATAATGTCTGAGTTTGTAGGGATTTATAAAGATCTTTATAAACCGACGCCTAACAGACCCACCATTGGGTTCATGGGACAATACCTCTCCCCACTTGCTCTCCTGCTTCTCTCCCAAACCCAACAAGAGCTTCTAATACTCTTTATTTCAGAGGCAGATATTAAATTAGCCATATCATCATTGACAGCTGATAAAGCCCCTTGGCCGGATGGGTTTTCCACCAATTTTTATAAAATCTTCAATAATCAATTGACTCCCTGGTTGCACTCTTTATTTGAGTGGCTTCTAGGTGGAAACTCCTTAGATAATTCTTTATTAGAGGCTATCATCATTGTTTAACATGAACCGGAGAAAGACCCACAATTGACAAGTGGTTACCGTCCAATATCATTATTGAATTATAAAATCAAAATACTGACAAAACTTCTTGCAAACAGACTGAAAGGGGTACTTCCAGATATTATTCATGAGGACCAAGTGAGTTTCATGCAATGGTGCCAATCGATGGACCACTTTATGAATCTGGCTCACGTCTTCCCTACGGCCAGAGACTTGGACATACCTGCTGGCTATTGTCTCTGGATGAGGAGAAGGTGTTTGATCATGTGGACTGGCAATTTCTATTCTTAGCCATGCTCAAGTTTGGCTTTCCGGCTCAATTTGTAGACTGGATTGCATCCCTATTCCAGAACTCCCAGGCCAGACTATATTGTAATGGCACCCTGTCCGACAGATTCTCCGTGTGTTATGGAAACAGACAAGGATTTTCCCTTTCCCCATTGTTGTTTAACTTATATTTAGAACTGCTGTTGTTCATGTTAAGGGCTAATGATGGTGTACAAGGAATCACCATAGGTCAACATATATTTAAGTTGTCCGCATATGCTGATGATGTACTTCTCCACCTGATTCATCAGGCTGAATCCTTCCCTATTGTTCTGTCTATTATCAAGGAATACGGGAATGTTTCCAATTATAACATTAATATAACTAAGACTACTGTTTTTCCATTGAACTATAGATTTCATCAACATGATATTTCTACTTTGGGGGTACAGTGGAGCTCTAAATATATAAAATATTTAGGATTAATGTTGTCTAGAAATGAAGGTCTGATGACAAAGTTGAATTTTGATTTCCTCCTGGATACTATCCAGCAAGATTTTAAAAGGTGGCAATCTCTTCCTATATCACTCTGGGGGAAGAGTAGCATAATTAAAATGAATATATTGCCCAGAATATTTTATCCTCTTAACATGCTAAATATATGGTTGTCCTTGAAATGGTTCAAAACTTTACATGCTCTCATTTCTTCCTTTATATGGGAGGGGAAACACCCCTAATGTGCCTATATAAAGTTGGCAGCCTCTCTGAAGGCTGGAGGTCTTAAACTTCCACATTTTGTAATGTATTACTGGGCGAGCCAGGAGACCCAATATTTATTTATTTATTTAGCCAGGTGATCACCGTTGAGCAAGCTCATTTTCAAGGTGGACCAGGGTTTGTTAACAAGGAACAAGGGACAATATACATGGGATGCAACAACAAGAAAATAGCAATAATACAAATAAAGTGAGATACAATAATACAGTATATACAAAGTATTGGCAGGTAGTATTGACAGTAGTATGTGTTTGGAACAGAAGAGACAGCTAGTTTTAAGTAGGACACAATTTTTCATAAACGTAAAGAAATATACATATCAGGTGCACTGAACACAAATAAAGCCTAATATAAAAAGATATATAGTGATACGGTATGGAGAATTTAGAGCTGGAACCAGAGTCAAAGGAATGTGGAATGGACAGCTATGGGGGTAGAAAAAGGGGAGAGGGAAGAGTCAATTATAGATGTGATCAGTCTTTTAACAGTAGTAATTAGAGTGTGCTTGGACTTATAGGAGTCACTATTTAGGGTAGACAGGCACAGGACTCCTTATTATGATGTAGATAAAGAGATTTTAAAGCTGCTAGGGTGATGGAGTGAATTAATTTCAAAGTTTTTTGCAGCTTGTTCCACAGTTGAGGGAGCACAAAGCTGATGGCTTCTCTGCCAATGTGAGATTTTGCTTTGTAAACATAAAGGTAGATATATAAGGTACTTCTCAGGGCATACTTCCCCAGAGTGCACAAAGGTAAACAGATAGAGATATACTGGGGCAGTTTATTTGAGATAGCTTTGTATGTACAAACCACAGCATTTATTTGCCATCTGTAAGCAAGGGATGACCATCACACTGCCGTGTACAATGCACAGTGGTGGGTTGAGTACGGAAGACCCGTGATAAATCTTATGGCTCTGTGATAAAGCGTATCAAGTTTGGCTAGGGTACCTGCAGGTCCCTGGCTATATAGAAAGTCTACGTAATCCAATAGGGAAAGAAAGGTAGTTTGAACCAGTTTCAGTTTAGCGTCTCTTGTGAGGAGATTATTAATCCTAAAAAACAGACCAAATCTTTGTCTAAGTTTCTTTGCCAGTTCTTCTAAGTGATCTGTGAAAGTAAGTCTATGGTCTAACCAGACCCCCAGGTACTTGAACTTTGGTACATAGTCCAACTGCTCACCTAGAATGGTAGTGATCTGCGGGAGTGGCCCAGCAATTGCAGGATTTATTGCATTTTGAAGGGGCGAGAGGAACATTGCTTTGGTTTTTTTTTGCATTTAAGAGTAGTTTCTGGTTCATAAACTGATGTTGCAGCAGATTAAATTTATTTTGAAGGGCTTTACAGGCTGCTTCATGTGTGGGGCTACTAGCATAGATTACCGTATCATCTGCGAATAGGTGTATTTGTGCTTTTTTGATGGGGGCATCTACGTTGTTAATATAAATGGTGAAGAGCAAGGGACCTCGAATGGAATCTTGTGGTACACTTCAATAGGAGTTTTGGTGGAGAAACTTCCCCTTCTGCCTTTACTTGTTGAAGTCATCCTGAGAGGTAGTTGGAGAACCATTTAAGGGATAGGGAATCAAAACCAATGTTCCAGAGGGACGACAGAAGCAGTCTGTGATCAATGGTTTCAAACACCTTGCTTAGGTCCAAATAAACTGCACAGACAAAGTTTTTTTGTTTAATTCAAGCTGCCAGTCATTTGTCACCTTGGCTAGAGCAGAGATTGCACTCTGCTGTGCTCTAAAACTGGATTGTAATGGGTTGAGCAATTTTTCTGATTCCAGGTACTTCCGAAGCTGGGAGTTCACTATTTTCTCCAGCATCTTTGACAGGATTGGAAGTAGGGAGATTGGCCTGTAGTTATTGAGGTCACTAGGATCTCCTGACTTAAACAAAAGGACCACAAGTGCATTTTTCCAAATGGGCGATAGGTCACCCTGGGACAAGGATAAGTTGAAGAGATGAGTAATTGGGACTGCGAGGACATGGTAGCCAACCTTTAAGAAGTACAGGTCAATGAGGTTGGCCCTAGCACTTTTCCTAGTGTCCAGCTGAAGGAGAAGATCTTTGACTTCTTTCAGGGAGGTAGGCTGCAGAGAGAAGGATGGACTGGGGATGGATTTTTCTTGTGTATCCAATCTAAGTTGTTGGCAAAGGATATTCACGGGAGAGGAGTCAAAGACTAGCCCTGCAATGGCAAAATGATTATTGAGAGCATCGAGGATAGACGGTCTGTTCGAGATGACAGTATTGTCGATCAATAATTTAGTAGATAGGGAATTTATAGTGGTGTGACCTTCAATGTCTTTGATAGTCTTCTAGAATTTGGAGGCGTTTCTTGAGGAGCTCTCCAGCTGAGAGCAATAGAAATTAGCTTTGGCTTCTCTGACAATTTTGGTGCAGGGGTTCCTCACCCTCTGGAAAGAATTCCAGTAATTTATTAAATTAGTTTTCCTAGCAGTTCTTCAGAGTACATCCCTACTCCACAAAGCATCTTTCAGGTTTTCTGTAACCCACCGACAGGATTTGTTTCTGGCACAAACTTTTACTATGGGAGCATACTTGTTGAGAGCCCCTAGCACAATTTCTGAGAAAATATCATAAGCCGTAGTCAGGGACTTGGCTAGATAGAAGTTCTGCCATTCGCATCGAGTCTCTTAGGTCTGATATATAGCCATGGAGATCAAAGTTGCATATGCACCTTTTAAAGGAGAATTTTGGTACAGTTGTGGATGTAAGAGTGGATCTTACACACGCAATGAAGCAATGGTCGCTAATATCAGAGAAAAAGACACCAGCATGGGAGAATAAATGAGATGTGTTAACTAAAATGATATCCAAGAGAGTACTGTTATTAGGGTTGAGCTTGTTAGGATGAGTAGATTCGTTTATTAGCTGTGACAACCTGAGGGAATCACAGAACATTTTAAGTGGGGTGGATGCACTGGAGAGCCAGTCTAAGTTGAAGTCCCCTAGTATGATACACTCTGAAGATGCAGAACCCAGGATGTTTTCGAGATGTTTTAACAACTGTAGTCCAGCTGATGGGGGTCTGTAGCATCCTATTATACATAATGAGACACAGGTGGCAATTTCAGTCTTTAATGACAAGCTTTCAGATTCTTTTGGGACATAGGTTGAGTCAATTATGGAGGCAGGGAATTTATCCTTGATGTAAAAGCTACCCCACCACCTCGGGTTTGCCTGTCGGCTCTGAACAAAGAGTAGGAGGGGATGTTAACTTCATTGTTACTGGTCGCTGGTCAGAGCCAGGACTCTGTAATCACCAGAACATCTGGAACAGTATGACATACCCAGGCCTGAACAGAAGTGATTTTTTTAATAGGCTACATACATTAACATGCAAGAATGTAAGCCCCTTGAGGCTTTGTAGCTCAGATGAGGATTCCATGGGCGCCAGAGGGCCTGGATTAAGCTCAACATTTCCTGAGCATAGTAAAAGCAGGAATAAGAGTTTCCTGCAGAGTCCTAGGAAAAGTGTGGGTGGCTGGGTCTTCTTTTGGTTACGTGATTTGTCTGTGGCAGTATAGGGAGTTCTGAGGCTAGTTTCCAGTTTTCCTGATACTGCATACAATAATACCCTGACCAAGAGAGTCAATGGGAGTAGGGGGGAGTATGCAGAAGGTGGTGTAGCCCTATGGCAGGCTCTAGGAGAGTTTCTGTATGCCGGTGCAGGTGAAGGACCAGTAGCGGGCTAGAGGAAGTTAGAGCACATACAAATTCTTCTACTTGATAGGAAAAGTCCCGGTCGGACAATGTAAAAAGAGAGCCATTCTCTACTCTAGGAGTTATTTTTTGATTCAAGTTTGGGTCCAATACATGTAAGATGAGCAGAGACAAGCATAGAAGCAGGTAATATACCCTCATTATGAGACTATCACCCAATGAGCATTACAAGTGCAGGCAAGAGAAGGAATTCTCAATGGAGGAGAATTTCTTAATCCCTGCAGAATACTACTATAGGCAGTGGAGCCTGAAGCAGTAATCCTTAAGTACAGCTCCTAGTCAGGCTAATAAGAAAAGAGTTTACCTGACTATAGAGTAGTACTAGGGGCAGAGAGGCTTTGAAGCTAATTTCTTAGCTACTACTCTGGAGCAGACTAAGTACTAACGAGATCACCTGACCTAAATCAACTGCCTTAGCAAGACAGGATATGCTAGTCAGCAATAAGCAAACCTAAACTACCAAAATGGTATGCCTCAGCAAGACAGAATGAGATATAGCTGCTAGAAGGCATAGTTGCAAAAAGGGGATGGGAAGAATTGCAGTTGTTGACAGTAAGTAACCAATAAATTGAAACATCAGATAGGAGTGGGCGGAGACTGTCTGCATTTAAGATGGTTTACAACCCAGGAAGAAATTGCCTCCATAGGGTATGTACCGAAGTGGTTACTTCTGGAAAGAGAGATAATAGCATCTCTGAATATTACCAAAAGAGGACCTATTGTATGTTCCCATCAGGAGTCTCCCTTCAGGGTTAAGTAACTCACCTATGGTATTATCTCTCAGGGCTCACAGTCAATTATGTGCTTTTCTTAAATATCAGAATTGCGAAGATCCCAGGCAACCAATAGTGGGGAATCCGAATTTACAGATTGGAGGCAAAATAATTACATCACATTGGCTCCCCAGGATTAACAAGGCCAGAGTAGGGGACCTGTTTATAGAAGGGACATGTATGGATTCAGGTACTATTATGACCTCTTACTCCATAGAACATAAACAGATTTTCAAGGTCTGGCAACTCCGACATCTTCTGATTAAGCAGTTCCAAGGAATGAGGAACTCAGAGATGAGAGGCACCTGGTTAGACTCTTTGATCCCAGTGTGTGGGAAAACTCATGCAGTATCCCAAATATATTGCTGCCTATGAGTTACTATAGTTGATATTTCTGGAGGGATCCCTTGATACTTGAACTCTCATTTCCCAAACTCTCCTGAGAAAGCTTAATCTGGTTCAAGGTCAGTTGGAATTCATCTGTATCCCCCTTCCCCTGGGTCATGCCTGAAAATAGGCAGGATTTGTCTAGTGCACTTACCCAGTCAACAAAAACTAAATAAATAAATAGGAATCCATCCTCCTTCAGGCATGTCTCTCAGGATAGATTAAAGCTTACACAGTATAGAATATTAAATGCTATGTATTGGACCCCCACTAAACCTAAAAGGATAGGCCGATCCCCAGATGCCCTCTGTTTTAGATGTAAAAATGATGAAGGGGATCTTGCACATATTTTTTGGGAATGCCCCTCAATCAAAAATTTATGGGAACTTATTTGGTCCAAGGCTGACCGTCTGCTGGGAATTAGTGAGATATTCGTGCCAGAGGTTTGCCTTTTAGGGGACTTCTCCACGATCCGAGTTAAAATCTGCAGGTACCATATAGCCATGATATTGCTTATTCACAAAAAGCTAATTCTGCATCACTGGCTAGATGCACATGTCATTACCTAAGAGGAATGGCTGTGTAATTTGTTATTTAATCTTCATTTTGAACAAATGAAAGTCAGTCTGAGGGGGTTCCCTCTCCCAGTACAAGAATATATGGGAAGGCTTCCATACCATGTACCTTCTTCAGACTGGAGCCTTGTTATAATAACGAGATTAGGGGTATGTCATGTTAAGAAATTTTTACAGTCCTGCTTTGTCTGGGTAATATGTCGAACAGGTTTTTTGGTTTGCCATGGTGCCCAGTCTCTAGCTCCAGATGTGCCAAGCTGGGGGAGGATGGTGGGTGAGGGGCTTTAACATGGAGTTGATGTACTGTGAATGTAATATGTATTATGATGCCTGTTCCTTCATGTTAAAGCATTTTTGAAAAATTCAATACATTTTGAATTTTAAAAAAGATAGGGTTATTTCATAGATATAAACACAGTCTAATGCCTGCAGCCCTTATACTAGCTATCTGTAGCTCCATAGTATCCATTGTTGACTATGGTCTGGTTGTCTATGGCTTAGCTTCCACCACTATCCTCTGCAGAATATCTGCGGCACTCAGTAAAGCACGTTGACTTCTTACTGGAGCAGAACACCTTACCCACACAAGTGAACTGTATGTGCAAACAGGTGGGCTTCAGCTAAATGTGATGATTCACTATCAAACCTGCTTGGTAACTAAAAAGGCACTCCTCGGGCTCCTGCCTTCTGGTGTTATAAACTTGCTCAACCCCTCTTGCAGCTCCCAGCACATGCATAGCTCAGTCAACCAACTCTTCTGTGTCCCAAGATGCCGGACTACACAAAGACAATGATTGTTTGCATATAGAGCACCACTATGGTTTAATGCACTGCCCAGTGATATCTCTTCCTTACCAAATTTGGGACCATTTAAAGGCACTCTTCATCAGCATCTTACAACTAATAGTTCCTGTGACTGTTTCAACTGACATGGCACTACCTCAGCAGTATTGACACATCCTTGTGTACCTACTTTTCTCCCTTTCTCTGTGAATGACCACTTTCACCCTAACTGCTCTGCCCTATTTCCTGCCTCCTTCCCCAATCCTTTTTTCTCCTCACCCCTCTCACCCGCCACCTGCTTTCCACTGTTTATCTTCACTTACTTGAACTTTTATTCTCCCAAATCTACCTATATCTATTTGACAAAGCACCTTGGGCTGCCTCCTTTTATTATGTCATTTTTGAGTTCCTACTGATTTATAGTTTTAATTATAGTTGCAATGTTAATGTCATTTTAAATACTTTCTTGTCAAAATTTTATGTAATACCATCCGTTGTATGTCTGCCATCCTTCCCACTGATGTAGAACCTTTGTAAAAGAGCTATTATGTGCTCAAAGGTACTGTAATCCGAGAATGAATAAATAAATAAATAAACTTTATCAAACTGTTTTGAACTCAGCTGAAATACTTATAAGAGTTAGCTGATAATAGACATTAAACACAGAGACATAAAAAAGTTACACAAAAGTTGTTACACTTCCCTATTTCTCCAGTAATTTTAACAAAAATCATGAAACTATTCAGAATTGCACTTTACTTCTTTTAGGTTTCCTATTATTGATTATATTGATCCTCATGGACCTGAAATATTCAGTTGGCTCAGTGATTTTTCTGGTTCAGTTTCTTATCCCTATCGAATGCTGGAGACCTTGAATTTATCACTATGCTCAGGGTGGACAAGGCAATGGGACCCGATGGCATACATCCCAGGGTACTTAAGGGGCTAAGGGTGGAACTAGTAGAGTCATTAGCAGAACTGTTTAGTGAGTCTCTGAGCACAGGAGAGGTCCTGGAAGACTGGAGAAGGGCTCAAGTGATCCGCTCCACAAGAGTGGTAGCAGGGAGGAGGCAGGGAACTACAGGCCAGTCAGTCTTACCTCAGTAGTGGGAAAGATTATGGAGGCACTCCTTAAGGAAAGGATAGTGCAACACCTGGAATCCATAGGGGCAAAGGATCTAAGACAGCATGGGTTTACAAAAGGAAGATCCTGTCAAACTAATCTCATAGATTTATTTGACTGGGTAACCAGAGTGGTGGACCAAGGGGGAGCAGTTGATGTCGCCTACCTTGACTTCAGGAAAGCTTTCGACACTGTTCCACATAGAAGATTGATAAATAAGCTGGGTAGGCTCAGGGTGGGTCAGAAGTTGGTCAACTGGGTGGCAAACTGGTTGACGGATAGAAAACAGAGAGTGGTGCTAAATGGTATACAGTCAGAAGAGATGCAAGTCACAAGTGGGGTACCTCAGGGATCAGTCCTGGGACCAGTCCTTTTCAATATCTTCATTAGTGACATTGCAGATGGACTAGAGGGTAAGGCTTGTCTGTTTGCGGATGACACCAAGCTCTGCAACAGAGTAGAGGATCCAGATGGGGTGAGCAGAATGAGAAGAGATCTGGATAAACTAGCAAAATGGTCAGAAGAGTGGCAACTGGGATTTAATGCAAAGAAGTGCAAGATCATGCACATAGGGAAGAGAAACCCTGAAGCCACCTATAGGCTGGGAGGGGAGTTGCTGGCAGTCACAAAGGAAGAAAGAGACTTGGGCATCATCATCACTGATGACCTGAAATCATCCAAGCAGACCTCTAAAGCAGTAGGTAAGGCTAGGGGGGATGTTAAGGTGTATTAGTAGGGGTATCACAAGTCATAAAAGTGAGGTAATAATCCCTCTTTATAAGACACTGGTTAGGCCCCATCTGGAGTACTGCGTGCAGTAATGGAGGCCACACCTTCACAAGGACATTAACCAAATTGAGGCAGTCCAGAGAAGGGCAACCAAAATGGTGCAGGGACTGCATCAGAAGACATATGACGACAGATTAACAGAGCTCAATATGTATACCCTTGAGCAAAGGAGGGAGAGAGGTGATATGATTGAAACATTCAAACACCTTAAGGGCATTAACAGGATGAAAGAGTCTAACATGTTTAAATATAAGAAAAATAGCAGGACAAGAGGACACAGCAAGAGAATAGAGGCAGGCCGATTAAGGGGGGAATGTGAAGAAATTCTTTTTCACAGAAAGAGTGGTGGATGCATGGAATGGCCTACCTCAGGAAGTGGTGGCTATGAATACAGTGCAGGGCTTCAAACAGGCATGGGATAGGCATAAGGGAGCAACACAGATGAATATGGATAGATAGGTCACTGACAGTGTAAAGGTGTGGGACACATTCATAAGGCAGAAAAAATGGGCAGACTGGATGGGCCTTGTGGTCCTTATCTGCCATCAACCTCTATGTTTCTATGTTTCTATCCAAGGATCTACCTTAAATAGAGTTAGTTTCTATCACTCAAACGTGCAATGCTTTCTTCCAAAAAAGGGATTATTTGTTAACTTGGTCATCTACTATTCAGCCATTGGTTATTGCCTTAAGGGAGACTTGGCTTGATCCCTCAATTCCAGATATTGAGATAAATTTGCCAAATTATTCCACTTTCTGGATACAAACAAGCAAGTCAGTTCCATTTCCAGGGCACGAAATGAATGTGCACTTGTCCCAAATTGGAAAACATACATCAGAGACACAGACCAAAACCTTCCCCAATGCTCATGGTGGGACCAGCACTAAGAATTTCCTGAAGTAGTGAGATTTTTAAGAAAAGTAATCGTGATGTTAAATTTCAGAGCACAGCAAACCAGAATACCTAGGAGTATAGTAAAGCAGGTTCTTAAATTTATTTGGTAGTCACAAATATTGAAAAAACAGCTAAATAATAAATGCCAATAGCAGGCTGCTTAAATCCACTACAATTAGCTTCAGAAAACAGTGTAGCTTTGCAAAAAGTCTACATTATGTAATCAGTTCAATCTGGTAAGCACAGCTGGTCAAGTGTATATAATATTTCTTTTGGCAAAGTCTTGTATCTGTACAAAGTGCTGAATATAGTGCAGAGGTGCAAAAAACTCTTAAGCAAGAGCAAATAATGCAAACAGACTCCTTTGTGGTGAAATTCAATAACTAGAAAGGGATACATTTTTTAGATTTTGTGTAGAAGTAAAGCACATATATTATAATGGTCGATTCATGTGTTTCCAATGACCTATAATTCTTGCAAATCAAGTTGGCGGTTTAAAAAAGGAGTTGGCAGGGAACTAGCGAATGGCAGTGTTTTCAATACCCAGCAGCAGCTTTTTCACCCAGCACCATGTTGTAAAGCTAGGGCGCATATCATATACTATGAGCAGAATGTCATTTGCTCATTATCTGTATTCAAAATAATCAAAGTCAGTTTATATAGTGATAGCAGGCATGACTTGTAAAATGGCACAGAAAGCTTGAATTGTTAATCAGTAAGCAAGTAACTCTGATTAGGATAATAAAACAGGTAGTACACAGCCCAATGCTAGGAGAAAGATTTTGGGGGTATATACCTCCCATCTGTCTGGATTTACCTGTCCTGTCTAAATCAAGCTCTCATATATTAGTAAAGAGTTTCAGAAATAGCATAGTAAAAAAGGTTTAGACAAATAAAGTGTGACACTTGCAATACAGTGGTAAAAATCAGATGAGTACTACCAAGATTTGGCTGGAAAGCTCCTTGTACAGTACAAGTCAGCATGTGTATGCTGCCAACATAGCTAAACCAGTAACGCTCTGCACAGTGGAAAGCAGCTTAAAATTGTTTAATATTGAATAACAGCTGCTGAAAGAACCAAACCATGTGTTCAGAGGATTTAATGAGACTGCTAAAATTGCTGGCTCTCCTATACTGACCAAGATGGATATGAAGTGTGGTGACATTTCAGGGCGGAGCACTTCCTCAGACCAACCGAAGTGAAAGAAGTACACATCTTAAGTAGTAAAAGTGATGTATGTTCAGTGAGCAAGGATGGACTGATACTGAAAAGTGCACAAAATAAAAGAGACAAGTAAAGGATGAAACAAGACAAAACTGATCATAAACAAGCATTTGTCAATGCCGAATGTTTGCTTGCTGGCATTGGCATTGGTAGTGTAGGAGTTACAGAGCTGCATAATAGGAATGGCAGTGAAGTATTGAACTGAAGCCAACCCCACCAGCACCCTGCAGAGACTGACAGGCATTGGGGTGTGCCTTTGGGTCATCAGGCATAACGGCCATGCCATTTCACCACACTCTACCCTGCAGGCACCGACAAGTGTCATGAAATGCCTTAGGGTCTTTGGCCCTCATGCGCACCCCATTCCATCAGGAAATACATTGAGATGGGTGCGGTACAGAAGAATGGGGTGAACTTTGGGGCTGAAGAGTTCAAGGCACACCTCGATGCCTCTCAGTGGCTGCAAGGTGTGGGTGGGGGTGGAATGGTATGAGCATTGCATGCGACAATCCCAAGTCACATCCCTGATGCCTGTCATTCTCTACAGGGTGGGGCATTATGGTCGGAAACCCTAACACCTCAAGCATTCATTGGTATTTTCACTCCAAATTTTCAACATGGTTTTTTTGTGACCCTCACCTCATGAACAGTGGCAATATCAGTTTGTTAGCCGAAAGCTGCTTTTTGCACAGCGACTACGGCATTTATCACCACAGGTACAAAAACACATTCCGAACAGGATGTAAAAAATGACAGCTGTACTGTTCCTGGGGAGGTGTAAAAAATGACAATGTTGAAAATCTGCAGTGAAAATATTAAAAAAACTGGTGAAGTCATGAGCGTGCGTAGAAACTGTGCAACGCACACCTGTAATGTAATTAGTTTGGGGATTTTTTACAGCAGATTGTCAACACAGGCATTTTGGAACCTCCGATCATGAACAGTGTCACTGTGATTTTATTTATCTGTTCGGACAATGATTTCCCACAGCGACCATGCATTTCTGTGCTGAAAGTGTGAAAACACATTTCGCCATGTAGTGAAAATGACAGCTGTACTGTTCATAAGGAAGTGTGGAAAAATGCCACTGGTGAAAATCTGGACTGAAAATATTACAGATTCATGAACTTATGAGGGTGCGCGAAAACTGCGCAATGCTCACTCATAACACAGTCATTTTATGGATTTTTGTCACCAGATTTTCAACATAGCCATTTTAAGACCTCTGCTCATGACCAGTGTCACTATGATTTTCTTAATCTGTCCCAAACATTGCTTTCGCACACCGACTGCACCATTGTGAGCTACATGTGTGGAAACACATTTTGGGTGAAATGTGAAAAATGGCAGCTGTACTGCTCATAAGGAAGTGTGGTAAAATGGCAATGTTGAAAATCTGGCATGCAAATACTAAAGATTCGCAAACTTGCGGCGTGAGTTGGAGCTGCGCAATGTGCGCTCCTAAAGTTATTTTTGGGAATTTTTTCACCAAATTTTCAACATAGCCAATTTAAAACCTCTGCTCATGAACAGTGTCACTGTGATTTTCTTAAATCGGTCCCAAACATTGATTTCATACACCGACTGTGCCATTGTGCGCTACATGCATGGAAACACATTTTGGGTGAGATGTGAAAAATGACAGCTGTACTGCTCATAAGGAGGTGTGGTAAAATGGCAATGTTGAAAATATGGAGTGCAAATATTTAAAATTCACAAACTTACGCGCATGCGTAAGAACTGCATAATGCACGTTCGTAAAGCAGTCATTTTTAGGAATTTGTTCACTAAATTTGCAACATAGGCTTTTTGAGAGCCCACCTTATGAACACTGGCACTGTCATTTCGTTACTCAGTCCCGAAAGGTGATTTCGTGCAGTGACCGCAAAATCACCCTTCGAGCCCGATTAATGCCATGACAGTGACAGAATTCAGGAGGAGGGGTCCCAAAAACCCCATGTTGAAAATTTGGTGCCAAAATTCCAAAAAATACCTGAGATATACAGCAAAGTTGAAAAAACCCTATTTATTACATTATACAGCTTACCGGCATTTCCTCAGTTCGCGGTCAGCTTTGAAGAGTGCAGACGTGTTCCTGGTCCACCGAAGATTGTCACGCCGAGCCCGGAGGTAAGTATGGGGTGAGGTGAGGGTGTGGCAAGGCAGAGTGTCAGAGGGTGGCGTGGGTGGGCAGGGAGACCGCCAAGGAACGTTTTTGTTTACAGGTTTTTATTTTATTTTAGGAAGATGACACAGGACGTTTGCCACGCTGGGATGGGCTCCCAGCATGGCAGCTGGAAAGGCTGTTTGGGGGTCCTGGAGCTGACAGGGGATTAGGTGCCCCATTGGTCACAACAATTTTTGCCACGCTGGGGTGGGCTTCCAGCGTGGCACCTGTAAAGCTTTTTTTTTGGGAGGGGGCATGAAGCCGATGGGGGATTGGGCACCCCTGTCAGCCATACAGTGTGTGCGTGGGGGGGAGTGCATGAGTATGCAACATGTGTGCTTGCGTGTGTGTGGGGGGGAGTGCTGCTCACTGTAGTGGAGCTCTCCCTTTCAACTGTACGGCACTGCATTTTGGATCATCGCACAATGTTTCTTGCACATGCGTGCAAGCAAACATAAAAATAAAGGGGGATAAAGAGAGTGCTTCCCATAGATCCAGACCAACAATGGGAGTGATTAAGACATAAGAAACAAGGCAAAAACATAATTAAAAAAGGAAAAATAATGATGTATCCTGAAGCCTTTCTTAGAGATTTAAATAAGGTCACTTGGGCCACCCTATTATTTTGTTGTGGGGTCAATGCCATGTGGGATTTCTTGATCAACAGTTTTTTAAGAATTTGTAATACACATGCTCCCTTTGTTCAAAAAAGGGTAAGAGCTAGACATGTTCCTTGGTCACTCCAATTAATGTTTTCCAATCAAAACTTCATTCTAAATTATATAAAAAACCAAAAAATTGAATACCATTGAATCATGGAACTTGTTTCATTGAACTCTAAATTATTACATTTTTCCTATTTGGGAGTCTATGGCTTCTTATTTTAAAATGAAGCTGACTTCCTCAAGAAACAATCCCAAAACATATTGACGGCAAGTGGATTCAGTTTGGAAGGTGACATATGAATATACGAATTTGCCAGCAGAAATAGGCCACCTGGACTATCAAGTCTGCTCGAGTGTGCAGTTAGCACCTTCACTTTGCAGGTGCCCCACCCCCCTTCCCAATTACAATAATAATATTATAATAGTTGCAATGGATTTTATACTATAAACTGAACAATAAAGAATTTGACTGCTCTATATGTGACACTGTAATTACCTGAACCCTTACAAGGGGTTTACAGTAATCTGTGCCATTAACAAAGACCAGTGCCATTTTTCAAGGTTGTTAAACCCTTGCTGTGCTGTGGACTGATATATCAGTTCAGAATTCCTATACATTCTAATTTTGTTGGCAGCTTAAGGGCTACAATAACAGCATCAATACTTTAAAGTTAGTAGGTAACAGTTAACACACAGAAGCAAATATTGTAGTTCTGTGGTGCCCTATTAGTTAGTCTCAAATCTGGAATGTAGTTTTCCAATAATGCATTTTATTAGACTAACAAGAAGATCATTCTACATGGCATGGGGTCATAATGTCGCAGACTAAATCACGCAGGCAAATAATGCCGTACATAAAACCTCGCAAGAGAAAATAACGTTGGTGAGCACACTGACAATAATAGGGATCGTGAAAAATTTCTATTGATTGCAACAGGACTTATTCTTTTTTATGGGGGCTCTGCCCCCTATACCCCTGATGTGGTGGGATTCACCCCACACTCCTCAGAAGTAATATACTGTAACTAACTCCAAGGGGGTGTGGACTTTGGGGATGTGATGAAACACTACAGGCAGCAAAATCATTTTTTGTTTAAAAAAAAAGCCGCAACATTATGGGACCTGGGTGGAATCGAACCGCGACCCTAGGTCCTCTACACAGCCGGGTGCTGGTGCTCTAGCCACTCCACTATGGGAGTGACTCAACCAGGCACTGCACTGGTAGCTTCCTTGACACTCTCACACTTGACTGCACAGTGACAGAGGAAGCGGTTGTTCCCAATTGCTGTAAAACACCTGTCGCTGTACTGCCTTCAGTGCTTTCTGCAGCAGAGTAATTAATGCACTGTTTTAGCAGCACTATATTCACTCAGTACTATTCCACACACAGGCTTTCAAGACAAACACAGGGCCCTTTCAGCACAATAAAAACTAACCAGTATCTCAGAGCCTGTATACATCAATTCTGACAATCATAGACCATTAAGCAGAAAGAAAACAATAGCAAAGTAGGTCGAGGTAATGAATGGAGCTAGGAAAGCAGGAATGGTTCATGTGAACATATAGTTTTTTGGCAGAAAAGGACCATTTGGCCCACACAGTCTATCCAGATGGTCCCTGCCTAGTCTGTTTCCACAGACCCTAACTGGTCTTTGGTGACCCTCCCCCCTCCCTGGCTAGTCACTACTATTCCCTTATGTGTATCACACACATGCTTGAAGCCCCCTCCTGTTTTTGCCTCCACCACTTCCATTAGCAGTCTTTTCCATGTGTCTACCACTCTTTCAGTGAAGTAGTACTTCCCCACATCTCTCTTTAACTCCTCCCCCCCAGCTTCATCACATGCCCTCTGATCCTGGTGCTCTTACTCCTTTGAAAGAGTCTCCACTCGTGCACCCTGTTTACTCCTGTGAGGTACTTACAGGTGTCTATCATGTCTCCTCTCACTTTCCTCTCTTCAAGGGTGTATATGTTGAGATCCTCCAGTCTCCTCGTAGGGCTTTTGGTGCAACCCCTGCACCATTTTAGTTGCCCTCCTCTGGACTGCCTCCACCCTAGCTATGTCCTTTCTGAGGTACAGCCTCCAAAACTGGACACAATACTAACAGGTAGGGTCTCAAAAGTGAGTGACATAGTGATGATACCACCTCCATCCTCCAGCTGGAGATAACTCTCCCAGTTCATTCCAGCATTGCACTGGCCTTACCCACCACTTTGTTACACTATCCTGCCACTTTGAGGTCATCAGACATGATATGAAGAGGGGTCTGCTTGAATTCCAGAAACTTTGGTAATAAGATGAGTGAGCTTTAGGTAATGGCAGCATCTGGCAACCCTGACATAATGACAGTGACAGAGACATGGGCAACAATGACTGGTAACTTATGGTTCCAGGTTATGAATTATTCAGGAGGAACAGAAAATGGTGGGGCGGTTGCACTGGACATCAGGGAATGCATCAGAGTGAATTAAAGGTAACGAAACAGGATGTTGGGGTATGGGAGACTCACTATGGGTGCAACTTACAGCAGATCGTGAGGGAGTTGATAACTTGGGAGTCATCTACAGGCTCTCTAGTCAGATACAGTAGAAAAAAAAATCCATGCAGACATCAGGAGCCGGTACTGTTGAATTAAATGTATTGCTCAAGCCACATTCTGTATCATAAACACTGGGCCAGCATCCCTACATATCATCTCTGAAGGTGGCTTCATCATAGGACTGCTAGTCAGATAGAAGAGGTGGACAGGGCTCTAAACAAAGAGATGAGGATGGCAGCAGCTGGATGAGTAGTCATCCTGTTTGGAGACTTCCATATACCAGACACTGACTGGAAAATCTCAATGTCAAAGAACACCAGAAGCCACACATTAGTAGACACCTTCTATGAATGCTTCCTGACTCAACAAGTGGAAGAAGAGACTAGGGATGGGACTATATGCAACCTAGTTCTGACCAACTGTGATAGCATTGGGGTGCTAAAAGTGGAGGAACTGCTAGGGCCTAGCAACCACAGCACAGTAGCTTTGTAATCACAGAGCCAGTTGAGGAGACAATGGTCCTGCACATTAGGAGGAAATATTGTGGAAGAATCGAGGTGGAGCTAAGGGAGAGGCTTGTGAGGTATTAGCAGTTGGTTAGGGTAGTGAGAAAGTGGGAGCATAGATGGGATTCTGGTTGTAAAAAAATGTTTCCCCCAACAAGTGGGTGAAAGAAAGAGGCCTAAGTGGTTCTTCAGGGAGGTTGAATAATAATGAGGGGAAAAAAGGCAGCCTTCCAGATGCGCTGTATAAGGCTGAATAGACAGAAGCACCCAAGGAGCTCTACCTTGTCAAAGCAAAGGTGGCTTGCAAAGCAGTGAGATGCTCCAAAGCAGAGGTAAAGCTGAAGATTGTGGAAGGAGTAATGGAAAATGACATGACCTTCTTTAAGTATATCAGAGAAAAAAGAAAGCACAAGGGAGGGACAGAGAGACTGAGAAAGGTTGAGGCATGGGTGGAAGAGGATGGGCAGAAAGCTGATTATAATGCAGAGGCAAAAACACATAACAAGTCTGTGTTTGCAATGATTGAAACTTGAGAGATTCTTGCTGTCATTGAAACTACAAGATATAAACACATGCCGAGATGTGTGTGGCTGCCCATATTTTACTTATATAGTACATAGGGAATATGGATGGTCCACATGAAAATAAATTATCTATTGTGAATGAATGTATGACCTCTGGTAGCAGCCAAGAAGAGCACCAAATGAATGGCGCGGTATCAAGGGGTGAGGCAAGAAGTGCTACAACAGTAAGGGTGACCACACAGAAAGGTAGACCGATGGCTCAAGAGCGAAAAGCTCTGCAGCACGATAACAGTACCCCCACAAACAGTTAACAGCAGCACCACGAGCACCAGCAGGCCATCAGGCAGGAGAGGCACCTCCAGCAGAGAGACACAGCTGAATGACGAGCACAGGAAGGTGCTCACAGCAGGCCGCGACCAGCGGTGGTAGCAGGAGGCAATGGGTGAGCGATTGGTAGGCCACACAGGGGACAGCACCGCTGCAGAGGCACACACAGAAAGGTGCCACTGGTGGTGCACAGTGCAAAGGGGTGACTGTAGGATTCCATACCACCCGGCAGTACCAGGGCCACACACACAGACAGAGTGCAGGACAACATCCCCAACTCCAGAGACACCACAGCACACACAGACACCTACCTCACCAGACTGCGTTGGGAGGGATGGAGCATACAGTACTGCCAAGGCACAGGGGCAACACAGATGAGAGTGGCGTTCCATGGCATGCAGGGCCCATGAACATGGCTGCGATGGGGAAGGGGGTGTGACACAACATCAGCAGATATGCAGCACAGGCAGGAAGGGGGCATGTCCTGGCAGAAACTGTGCGGGGGCACCCAGCGCCCATATCAATGACAGCCACAGCACACCTGTCAGATGTGACAGCATCTACACCATAGAGGTGCGTTATGTACAGAGCCAGAAGAGCAAGCTCATGGCTGTCCACAATGGCTTTGTATATCGCAAAGATAAGGAGGAACCTGAGAAAATATATTGGAAGTGTGCTGAGGCAAGGAAGTACCATTGCATGGCCCACCTGCACACAGCTGAGGACATGGTGGTAGCCACCATCAAGGAGCACAATCACACCCCTAATGCGGTGGATGTGGATGTGTGGTGAATGATGGGAACGCTGGAGGATAGGGCACGGCATACCATGGATACTGCTTCGCAGGTCATCATGGCAAGCACATTGGACATCCCTGTGGCCATGGCTGGTCACCTACCAGGAGTGCGTCTGCTGCACTGGACAGTACAGCACGTGCAACATGTGGTCCATAGCTGACCAACCACCCCACAGTCCATCGAGAGCCTACTCATCCCAGAGGAGTACACCATTGCAGCAGATGGCACGTGCTTCCTCCTGTATGACAGTGGGAGAGGGGAAGATGACATCATCATCTATGCCACAGACCGTGGCATGCAGCAGCTGGCCAGCAGCACAGACTGGTTCATGGATGACACATTCAGGGTGTGCTCTGCCCTGTTTGACCAGCTCTATACCATACACGCCATCCAGTCAGGCACAATCCTGCCCACCTTCTATGCCCTGACATGCACCAGGCAGACACAGATGTATATCAGGCTGCTAGGCCAGCTCAAGCTGCACAACCCTGTCATAACACCTGCCACAGTCCTGATGGACTTCGAGCATGCCAGCTGGCATGGGGTCACCACCATATTCCCCAAGGCACTGGTCAGGGGCTGCTTCTTCCACTTCAACCAAGCCCTGTGGCATAAGATGCAGCAGCTGCCAGATGTACTGGCACGGTATACCCACGAGCCTGACTTTGTGCTGCATGTTCGCATACTGCTGGTGTTGGCATTCCTCCCACCTGCCAATGTGACCACAGTCCTCGAGGAGTTCAGGGAATGGGAGTACATCAATGACAATGAGGATGCCCTCCAGCCCCTGCTGGACTATGTGGAGGGTATGTGGGTCGGCCGGCCCACCAGGCAGTCGGGTTGCCAGCGTGCCCCATTCCCTGTCGAGCAGTGGAACTGCTATGACTCCACCCTCCAGGGACTGGTGAGAACTAACAATGCAGTGGAAGGGTGGCACAGGGCCTTTAACACCTGGGTCGGTGCCTGCCACCCCAGCATATGGTGCCTCCTCGAGTGCCTGAGGGAGGAGGAGCGCATTACAGCTGTGTGGCCTGAGATGCTGTTGTCTGGGGCAGAGGCACCACAACCATGGAGATCGTATCAGGACCTTGATGCCAGGATCCACGCCATCATGGCTGACTATGCCAACAGAAGTCACTACAACTACCTGCATGGACTGGTACATAACTTTGTCTTCCACTTGTGACCTGCCACAAGGCCGCTCCTTACATGTATCAGCCCCTGCAGATGTTGTCCAGCCCTGAGCAGAACGGCCCTGTGCAGCACCACATGGTGCACAGTATGTGCCCCCCAATACCACCCTGTATGGGCATGCCCTTCCAGGGCTGCCATGCATCCATCGCCTCCCCGTAGTCGCCATTTTGACCCCTCATGCATGCCAGGGCCCTCACACATCTGCAACATGTCATATGCTGTTGGGGCCAGCATCTGCATAGTGGGCCTCTGCCCTACCCCTTTGCTGCACCCCCTGGCATTCTGGCCATCTCCCTGGTCCACTGTGCATGCCTGTATTCTGGGCTCCCCTGTCCCTGGGTGGTGGCCTGCTGCCACTGCCATGCCGCCTTTGTGGTCATGCCCAACCCTGCAATCCCTGGCCACTCGTGCTCCTGGACTTTCCCTCACCATGGGGTGGCCTTCCAGACCCGTCCATGCCGTGGCATGCTTTGTTCGTTTTTCAGTATAAATATATATATATATATACAGTATATATATTTATCTATATAATCTATTTTTGTGCAGCCCATGGCATGTGCAATATAAACAATATATGCCCAAGTAAATTGACAGGTATGAGGCTGTAATGTAGTGCTGGCAGGCCTGGACGGAAAGTAAGGTACAATAAATGATAGTAATCAGAGCATTAGGGAGGCTGAGTGGAAATATCCTCTGTTACCTGAGCTGTGGTGTAAATAATAATTTTCACTCCAGCACCCCTGCCCATGAGATTTTTTTATAGACACTGGCATTGTATAAATAAGGGATATCACATGGAACTCTAATGTGTTAGCATTTTGTTTTGCTCTGGAATGTTGGTAACAATGAACTCTTGGCAAGAGTTGCACAGCCACAAGTGCAAACAGCCATTGTTACCTACATGGCTAAGGAAAATAAAAAGCTTAAATGCTAGAGTCCCATAGTCCCATGTGATGTTTATTTATACAATTGGGTCCAGTCCTTGTGATATACCTGCAGGGTTGATAACAACCCTGTAGGGAGAGAAAAAGTTTATCATCCCTGCAGGTAACTAATAACATAGTTTATTGATTTCTTTTGTACTTTTACCAGTGATATAAATTGTTTTCCTTACATAATGTAGAAGTCACAGAAGTGTCCCCCCAAATAAACCTCCTCCAAGAAATTGACATTTAATTGTTCTGTTCTGTGAACTAAGTTAAAGTTATTGGGCCCCATTTTCAAAAGGTTAGTGTGGCACAAACAGGGTTTGTGCCCTGCTAACCTGGAATAGTGCTAAGCTGCTGGCTGCCGGGGGTGTGCCCATATTCAAAGGCACATATGCACGACGCACCCCCGACAGTGCCATCACGCACAATATTTTACTGCACCTATGCAAATGAGGGTTTCCTCATGCATATGTGGTGCAGCACAGTATTGAAAATTTTCAGAAGCACTAAACGGCTGTCAGCAGCAGTGCAGTTTAACGCTTCTGAAACCTAGCCCTTAACAGTGTGCAGACCCATCTGCCTACTGTCAAGGGCTAGGTACCCTGGTGGTTCAGCAGTCCCTCCCTAACCCCAAACTGTGTAATAATAAAGTAAATCCCCAGTTCCCTGAAAGTCTAGTGGGTCCTCCTCCCTGAGCCCCAATCCGTGTCATAATAATAAAACATATCCCTGATTCCCTTGAAGTCTAGTGGCCCCCCCCCCAAGCCCTGATCCATGTCCTAATAATTAAAAAATTACCCGATTCCCTGGTAGTCTAGTGGTCCTACCTCCCCGAGCCCCAATCCATGTCATAATAATAAAAAGATTCCCTGATAGTCCAGTGGTCTCCCATCCCCAAGCCCCAATCCGTGTCATAATAAAACAAATCCCCAAATTACCTGGTAGTCTAGTGGTCCTCCTCCCCGAGCCCCAATCCATGTCATAATAATAAAAAGATTCCCTGATTCTCTGATAGTCCAGTGGTCTCCCATCCCCAAGCCCCAATCTATGTCATAATAATAAAAAAATTCCACAATTCCCTGGTAGTCTAGTGAAAGGTCAACCAATGAGTGTGAAGTGTATACTGTAGGTGCTCCAGTACAGTTCAGTCGGCAGTTGGCCATAGCTGTGTGAGGAGGGCTGTGCAAGTTGTCAGCTCCGGTCAAGCTGAGGGGGGAGTGGGGTGGTGGGTCATTGCTTACCAGGGTGAGGGGGTAGGGGGCCACTAAACTACCAGGGATGTGGGGATTTTAATTATGCTGAATGGGATCAGGGCTCGGGGAAGGGGGACCACTAGACTGCCAGGGAATCGGGGAATTTTTCTATTATGACATGGATCAGGGCTTGGGCAGGAGTGACCACCAGACTACCATGGAATTGAGGAATGTTTTTATTATTCTAACATGGATTGGGGTTCTTGGAGAGAGGAACAATAGACTACCAGGGAACTAGGGATATTTTTAATTATTATGACACAGATTGGAGCTCGGTGAGGGGGGACCACTAGAGTATCAGGGAATCAGGGAATTTTTTTATTATTATGACACAGATTAGGGCTCAGGGAGATAGAACCACAAGACTACCAAGGAATCAGAGATGTCCTATTATTAGTAGACGGACCAGGGCTTGCGGGGTGGCGCACTCGGGCCGAGTGCTCGCATGCAGATGAGCCCATAATGGGCATGCAAACGGTCCCATAGCACTATGCATGCTGAATGGGCTCATCTGCATGTTTGAGCTGAGCATCCCCCATGGGGGCAACAGTGCTGATCAATGTGCACCACACTGTACCCCTATGGGCAGTCTTCAGCCCCGCACCCTTGTAACACTGTGCCGAACATGGCGACCACTTGCTGTGCCCCATGCTACCTGGGTCACATATTCAAATGGATAGTGCAGTCAGTTTGGATCATGCTATGTGTTTGAATATGGTGTCAGAGTCATCCAGCCCTATTTTTTTGCATGGTGCATCTTTTTGCATGTGCAGTTGGCTGGCTCTGAATATGGGGCCCATAGACTTTTACAAGTAAAAGGTTACAACTTTAATTAATGTGTGTATGTATACAGCTGGTTGAGGGGTGATTGAGGGATTTAAATTTCTATAATCTTTTAACTGCAATAAGCAACTGTCAGTAAATTTGCATGGCAACACTTTTTTTGTTTATTATTTCTTTCTTCTCCTTACCTCTGGTTTCCCTGTCTGACTGCCTCTCCCTCCCAGCCCCGTCACCCGGCTCCCCTGGGACTTACTTTACAGGGGCGTCCTCTGCCACAGTACTTGTGGCGTGTGCCCAGTCACCAGTGCTGAGCCTTCGGAGGGGTCGGTCTTCATCCTGCCTCTGGGGGTGTTCTTTTTCTGCCTGGTCTTCACTCCTTTTACATCCCCAGGACCTTGGCCTTTCATGGCGATGCATGATTGTGGAGTCGCCCATGCACATAGGTACTGAGCGCAGCTTCGATCCACCTACCTGGCCTAATGCCAGTGTTCTGATGCTACCAGTGAGCCTCCACGTGGTGGCTGTCAAGAGCCAGAGAGGCCTACCTCCCCAGTCTGGGACAGGAGAGCTACCTGCTGGCAGCTGTATCCACTCCCAGCCCTCCCCCACCAGGGCCGACCCCAGCAACCTGTGCTCATTCCCAAACATGGGTCATTAGTGTGGAGAGCGTTAAGGCATCCAGTGCCTCATCCCTCTGCACCACTGTGCCAGCTCTGCATGGCAACACTTTTGAGTGAAGGGGGGAAAAAACACTTTAGAATTTTTTTAACTTTATTTTATTAGGTTAAATAACAATACAAAAAAAGTAACCGAAATAGAAAACAAGTGTGACAAAGTCTGCATAATGTAAAGGGATTGGGAGCCAAAATAGATCATTGCAATCAAAGTTGCATCAACATATAACATAATACGGAAAGTTTATGTATTTATTGAAAAGTTTCATCAGAAAAGCACACTGAGCAATAGGAATTGCTCATCTCCTGGTGCATCCTGGGGGAAGGGGTATATTTGGGAACAACAATACAGAACAATTTGCCATGTAGGCTACAAAGATCACAGTACATTCATTAGCTAATCAGTAAATAAGTGCATCATAAGAAAGCTCAGGACAAAACATTCATTAGCTAATCAGTAGATAGGTGCATTGACTAATAGCTTGGAACAAGACAGACTGAACAGTAACGGAATTGACAAAACAATCATAAGTGCAGATAAGTGCTTGTACTGGCTGTAGAGGGTAGAGTAAGAAGAAAAAACATTATGTACAAGTACAGTTAGGAGCAAAAAAAATTCATAAGGATGAAGAGATGGACAAAGGGGAGGAAGAGTGGTGAATTTGTGGTGGTAGTGAGTTCCAGAGTTTAGGGAAGCAGTGTGCTAAAGCTGGCTGACCAATATTTGGGAGCAGTGAGGTACAGCAAGGGTACAAGAATCAATCGATCTGAGTGAGTAATGAGAGGAAGAGAGGTATGAGGGAAGAGACTGAAACCAGAACTCAGAGATGAAATTAGCACAGTGGGAGAGATGGTGGTTGTTTAGAGAAGGGGAAAGCAAGAGCACGATAGAGGTCACAGTGGCAAGTGAGTGGGGGACAGACTAGAGCGAAATGGCAGAAGGAGTTGAAAAGGGTATCCAGTTTGGCTAAGGAGGACTTGGGAGCAGCACTGTAGACTACATCACAGTAGTCAAAAATAGGTAGAATCATTCTCTGAATGAGTTCGTAACTGGCCAGAAGAGGTAGACAATTTTGGTTCCTGTATAGAGTGTCAAGCTTGAGGCACAGTTTTTTCAGGATGGCATCCACATGTCCAGAAAAGTTGAGGTGCTGGTTGAGTCAGACCCCAAGGTACCTGAATGAGGATGTGCCCTCAAGAGTAGTCCCATCAAGGGTATGGAAAGAGGGAAGGGATGTGAGCTTAGAGAGAGTCTCTGCCTAGTGCCAAAGGTCATGGAGACTGTTTTTAGTATTGAGGAATAGCTGATGAGAGCAAAGCCAGTGTAGAACATTCTTGAAGTCAAGTTGGAGTCTGGCCGCTACATCAGAGGTGCAGTGGCTGGACATGAACAGTACAGTGTCATCCACATGCATGTGTATGGAGGAAGAAGAGCAGATGGTAGGGAGGTTGCTTAGGAAGATGGAGAATAAAAATGGGCCAAGTACGGAGCCCTGCAGCACTCCAGTGTTGATTTGGAAGGGGGAGGGGTGTTACTTCAGCTATTTAATTTCAACCTGTGCACTAACACCACCAGTGTCAATATTCCAAGTGGAAAAATGATAAACTAAAGAGGGTAAAGTTTATATGGAGAACCCCAGAAAAGGTATTATAATGTGGTACAGTCTGACAGACTTAGTCAAAAAAAAACTGTAAGTAAATTCCTGGAACTAGTAATCCTCAATCAAGAAAGTAGCAGAAGGGTGTGTAACTTCTCCCATTTCATTTGATAATACTTTAGAGAGTATATGAATATGACTATAGGTTTTTCCATTCGCAATACAGAAAGAATTTCCTTGTGGCACTCCCAATAGGAGGGTGAAGTTTGATCTGTCCAATGACATAACATAACCAATTTAGCCACAGCCATAATAAGTGCCATATGATGCCTTTGAGCACCTAGTAAATTATCTATACCTACATCCAACAAACATGGTTCCAGAGTAAAAGCATTGTCCAGTCCCAGCAGAGGATCCAGTTAATTTTAATCTGCAGCCGTAAAGACTGTGGGCCCAATTCTGAAAGCTCTCGGCATGGCGCAAGGGGCTTGTGCAACAAAGAATGGTGCAAAGTCATGCTTTCACTGAAAGATGCACTGGGAGTGATTCATAAAGGCAGCCTGCATCAACAGCAGTCTGTGTTCACCAAAGGGTGCTTGCGCCATCCATGTGCCATAAAATGGGCTGTGGTATGGCACTAGAGGGCATGCAGCAGATGCAAGCTGCCACATCCTCTAAATTGGGATTCTCAAAACCCACCGAGAAGGTGAAATTCTAAGTACTCTTAGACCGGCAAAGGCTGGTCTAAGGATACTTTGAATATCACACTTTGGGAGGGTTTGACCACTTGTGCCACTATCGGAGCCCCACCCTCACCATGTGCCACAGCCTGCCCCAGCCCCAATTTGCTCAACAATGTAAATGTGGAACAAAATAATTTCCTGGTGATCTAGTAGACTCCCCTCAGTCCCAATCTGCCTGACAATTAAACTGTTAAAATCATTCCCTGGTGATATGGCAGTCCCCGAGCCCTGATCTGCCCCAACATTTTAATGTTAAAAATGAATACCCTGGGGATCTAGTAGGCTCCCACCACCATGGCAAGTACTGCCCACCACCCTGCTCCCCTCACCTTAACCCCGAGCCAGCAAGCGGCACAGCCCTCCTATCACCACCATGGCCAGTCGCTGACTGAACTGTCATTGAGTGTGTACTGTATACAGTACATGCACATTGACTGACAGCTCAGTCTAAGCTGTTAGTCAATGCAGGCAATTGTACTCAGTGACTGTTTAGTCAGTGGCCAGCTATGGTGGTAAGAGGAGAGCTGTGCCAGTTGTTGGCTTGGAGTTTGGGCTGTGGGGGGAATGGGGTGGTGGGCACTACCTGCTGGGGTGGGAGTCAACTAGATCACCAGGGAATACATTTGTAATTTAAAAATTGGAGCAGATCAGGATGGGTGGGAGGACCACTAGACACCAGGGAATGATCATTGTTTAACATTTGGCATGTCAAACAGTGGGTGTGGGACCACTAGACCCCAGGGAATGATCATTATTGAACATTGGGCTAGCAATTGGTTGGGGGGGCAATAGACACCAAGGAATGAGCATTGTTTAGCATCAGGATGGTGAACAATGAGGAGGGAACCACTAGACACCAGGGAAAGATTTTGATGGAAATCATTTTGACCAAACTTTGCCTTTGTGTACCCAAAAGAGAATGGTGTTACATAAGTCTACATGGGATGGGGAAAGTGGGGGTTTGCTAGACACCAGGGAATAGTATATCTGTACTATACAGGAGAGCCAGGAGGTGAACAAGAGTGAGAGAACAGCTGCACACCATGATGTAAGGAGTACCAGCATTGTCAGGGGCTTGATGTTAAGTGATTTTCAGTTCTTTAACAGTAATGCCACTGTTACTTGATTAATGGAACATTGTCAAGCCCTTTCCAGGCCAACTTGTGTTGCTCAGTCTTGTTTGAAAGTTTTGTTTCTGTTCTGTGAGCCAACACTGAAACAAGAAGTCTGAGCGGTGGTGGAGCCCGTTTCGGCCATTGGGTTGGTAGTCAGCCCTGCAAAGGGCGTGCAGCAAAATGCTTCTGCAGAAAGAATTCTAACTGTTTTGTCACACTCTGAGCTGTATTTTAACTCACTAGTCACACTAATCTTGCTTCTCTCTCTTTAAGTTTGTGTATATTTTTGGAGTAACATTTGGTAACTTATTAATTCTTACTCATATCTTTTAGCCCTCTTTTTGTTGCTTTGCTGCTTTGTGTAGCAGTTGTCTCCCTGGTCAGTTCAAAAATCTGATTTAAAGATTAAATTCTGTCCTGGTGAGATAGATGTTGACAGACGCTGCTTATCCATAAACTTTTATACTGTTCCTATATATTTTATATTACATTTTAAGATTAAAACAAACTTTTTATAAATTTGTAAATTTTGCACCCCAACAATCACATGACCGATGACTTTTAAGTGCATGAGTGGTGTTTTGTGGCTAGATTTGCCATTTGCAGTTCCTACCTTGACAGGAGAAGATGGGCTGAGGAACTGTCTCTAAATATTTTACAGCTCAGTGATTCTTTGAAGCTAACCTACACCACTTAACCTAGCAAAAGAAAAGTACATTTTTTATTTCTATTTTTTACTCAGAGAACTTGCCAAGGCAGCTAGAAGTAAGAATGACAGCAGTAATCATGACTAGCAATAGGTTTTAGTAATAGTAATAGTAATAGTAATAGTAATAGTAATAGTAATAGTAATAGTAACAGTAACAATAACAGTTCATGCACTCGACTCTGTAGCTGACCTGAGTTGGGACAGAAACTGCTTAGTAGCTCTTCTTTCCTATCCTAGTTAAAGTTTTATCCTGAGTTTATTTTTAATAATTTGAAGTATTTTTAGAGGCCACTGTTGTTCTGTTTTGCTAAATTTTAAACATAGACTCCTTTGTACTCCCTTTTATGGCTTACACAGCTACTGGAGAAAAGACCCTTTTACACATTGAGTCAGCCTTGCCACGGAACACCAAGAACCTGCATACAGAGATTCGAGAAACACAAATGCCTTTGGTTGCTCTGTATATAGCCTAGCTAAAGCAACAAAAAACCTGAAAAACCTGAGTGAGAAACTAACAGAGGCAGTCAAACAAATGAGAAGGTGAAGAATCTATGAAGGAAGGAAGACATAGGATGGGAAATCAGTTAGCCCTGCCTGCCCTGCCCTGCTCATTTTTATTGCAGAATTTTGTGGACTCAGAGACACATCAAATTATAAGTATTTCTTATAGACAATATATTTTATATTTGTTGCATGCTGTTTGAATATGAGCAATTACAGATAAACTGATAAACACTGCTGCTTATTGTTACACCCTGGTGCTTTTGAAATTTTAGACCTTCAGATACTACTGAAGTGAAATACTTGATGAGAGATTGTATACAGAGTATATTGGCCTAGGATTCTAGTTATGCAAGTTTTTAATGTGTTATTTATATATAACGGGTGTGATGGATGGTGTTTGATTTACCATTTTTAGAACTTGGTGTGTATGTCCCTTTCAGGCTACCTAGTAAGGGACCATCACTATAAGATTTATCAAGAAACTCTTTTGATGGTTAAAAGCTTTATCGACTAGGTCTAGACCTAAAACCAAATGTAACATACTCTGGGATGCACATTATTGTGACATTATGACAGCAAGAAAAACCATGACCAAAGTACAGGCCAAATCAACTAAAAAGGGGAATAAAACCCCAAAAATAAGAAAGCACCAGAGAAAAACAAATCAATTATTAAGTATTTTATTCTGTCTGGAGCAGACTTGAGCAAAGAACAATTGCAGGCTTGCTGGAGAAAGGAATGTCTGTTAGAATCATTACCTAGGGCATGTAATGAAACTGTAGAGGACAACCCCTTACTACAACAAATTAAGAAGCTGGAGGGATCTGATAGTAAGAAGGTGAAAACAAGGAATGTACAACAATTAGGCAAACTGAAAAGACAGTATCTATTTGACTCCCCACAGGAACGGGTAATCACAGGGGAGACTAGGAAAGAAATAGCTGATAATAAAAGTGCTCCTGGAGAAAGCTGACAGGTAGTTGTAACCCAAAGAAGGGGCACTTTAATTAACATCGACAAACCTGATGTAGCAAGGGAGGATGCCTTAGAGAGTTCAAAACACTAGCGGATAAAAGAGAGTAAACTGTACACATCCTTTTTATATGATTTTTTAAATTTCATATCCCCATGTACAGTATACAATACTTCAGTATGGACCCTCCCTTCATGGCACCACCTGATTTACCCCACCTTTGGTATTCCCCCACGGACTTGAACAGAAGTGGAGCCAATAGCAAAATGAAAATAGGATTAAGAACAGGTAACAAGGAAAATAATGAGAAGACACAGTTACCAGCAGCAGTTGAATTCTTTGTAAACCTAAATTTAATAATAGCAGGCTTACCAGAGATCAAAAGAGAGATAAGTAAAGCAAATGACTTGCTTAGCAACCTGATAAGATATACAAAAGGGGAGCAACAAATCCAACACGATAGAAGTGAGCAGATTAAAGGGGTACACAAAGAGGCACCCGATAATCTCTTTCTCAGAGGCCTAGAGAAAGAAAAAGGAGGAAATGTGAGAAATCACAAACAAGATAGGTGACCAGGAGATTAGAGAGATAGGAAAAATAAGGAGAATGGAGTTATAGGCTGAAAGAAAACAGGACAAAGCTGCAGTAAAAACCCATGTAGCAGTGGACAATAAAAGATGCCAGAACTGCAACTATATGAGGATAGATATAGAAATGGACAATACAAATAGGGTAGTGGTAGAAACAGTTCTAAAGCCAAAAACACTGAAAATGAGATGAAGAAAGTAAATTTGACCTGCATAAGGGTGTAAGGTACTACAAGTGGCTGATACGAGGACACAAGATATGCCTGATAAGTATACAGTAGGAAAATAAATGAAACTTATAGTAAAGGATAACAAAAAAGAGAAGAAAGAGATGCTGATTATAAGAGGAAAACTTTTGCCAACTGTTTATCTTAAAGGTTTACCAAAGATAAAAGATGAATCTCCATTTACACTTAAACTAATGGCATAAAATTGCTGCAAAGGAATAATGGGTAATGTCATAGGTTGGTCAGACCTAGTGACTGTATACAGATATCAAAATGGCAAAGAAAAGGGATGGGTATGTATTACACTGAAAGATTCTGACATATGATCAATTATCTTAATGCACAAAGAAGGATTCAAGAAGGTGGGCATCAATCTAGATTAACATTACAGATACCTAGTGAGATGAAAAGCAAGGAAACTGAGGAGTCATTACAGAAAGAGAAAACAGTTAAAATAGACTATAAAGGGCAGAACTGAGAGCCCAAACAGCAAAGAATAACTGAATATCTACAGCCAAGGGTTATTGTACACTCTTCTCTTTTGGCAGTGAATCAGATGAGGAAGCTGAAATTTTCATAAGAGAGTGTAGGTATTGGGGTGCAAGAATAAACACAAGTGTTGTACTAGAAACAAGCTCTATTTTAGCACTGGCTACATCATCTCTATTCCACAATGGGTGGAGAGAAAAGTGAGATAGGGATAAGGAGATGGGTATGGGTATGGATCTGGAAAGTTATCAAGATAGCAGCATACCCTTAATTGATCTTGAAAGTATGGCATGAATACTTAGATGCATGAATATTATGTCACGAAAAGGGACTAGAGGAAATGTCAAAATATTAAGCTGGAATACTGCTGGTTTGGGAGGAAGACTTGAGGATTCATAGTGGTTAGCCTATATTAAGGAATGTGATGTCATATTGCTACAGGAAACATAGTTAGATAAAGTAGATCTGAATGCATTAAGGGAAGTTCATGAGCTAGACCTGGGATGTCCCCACACACTCAGTAGCATATTAGGGGAACAAGGGAAACCATTTTTTATATGTATAATTGTGTGTGCTGCACCCAAACTACCTAGTATGACAGAAAAACAGATATCTGAAATGTTGGCTATGTCTATGGAAATGCTTTATGATAGATTTGGCTACACTCTGATTTGTATAAAGGGTGATATCAATGCAAGAATAGCAAATGTCTCTGAAACTTATTCTACCATATGGGAGATAGATGACACTGTGTCTATATCAATTAGGGATTCAATGGATAAAAAACTGAATATTAGGGTGAAAATGCTGCTTAATTTTACTGCAGCAAACTGAAAGAGAATATTAAATGGAAGGACTAAGGAGGATTATTATGGTAATACTACATTCCCCACTAAAAACAGGGGATCAGTTATTGATAGCACCCTAATAGATGTGTGGTCATTTCCTATAGTGAAAGAGTTCATGGTGAAGGAAGAGTGGGATAGTGATCACTTTCCTATTTCCGTCATCCTGGATCTCCACTTTGAGAGACAAATTACACTTCCAAGAGAAAAACCTAATGAAACCAATAAACATACGGTGGTATTAAACAGGAAGAAAATAAAATGGGACCCATTTGGTAATGATAAAATGAATATACTGATAAGTGGGAATGGAACCATTATTGAGAGTGCCAAGTCAATAAGTAAAATAGGGAACACCACTGTGAACAGTAACATCCTTTACTGTCTTGAACAGTTATTCAAGATTATTATAGGGTCCCTAGGTAAAGATGCCAGGCTACAAACAAATCAGGGTCCTCATCGGAAGAACTGGTATGATAAGGAATGTGAGCAATTATGGAAAACTGCAGTAAAAGCAAGTAAATGTAGTAAAAATTAATTTATCTCAAACTTAAGACAAGCATGCATAAAACATAAAAGAGAATATAAAATTCTGTTAAAGCATAAGAAGACACAGTATAGGAATAAACTTTGATCTAATTTACAATACTCAATAATAAACAGGGATTGTAAACAGTTATGGAACCCTAGTGGCATTCGGGACAAATAACAGAGAAATAAACACTGACTATATAATTATGCCAAAAAGGTGGTTTGAATTTTATAGCAATATGTATGGACAGAGTACAATAAACTTAAGACACAGTGAGTTGGGGTGTAGAATAGAACCCTGGCCTGTGGTAATGGAGGCAGAGGTGGTATGGGCCATTAATCAACAAAAAAATAATAAATCACCAGGTATTGATATGATTCCAATTGAAATTTTTAAAGCAAAACCAGAATGGTGGGTGAAAATATTGGTACCCATATTTATGTATATTAATAATAACCTGGTAATACCAACACATTGGAATGAAGGATTAATACTCCCCCTATTTATGAAAGGGGGAGAGAGAGAGAACCGGGCATGTTACAGACCCATAATCCTGCTCTGTACCAGCATGAAAATTTACACTAGAATTATTCTTGAAATACTGGAAACTTGGGTTAAGGAAAAAAAAAATGAATATCAGTACACCAGGCAGACTTCAGAAAATTCTATAGCACTATGGATTATATTTTTACATTGGACTTTTTCATCCACAAATCCATGGATCATAAAAAGGTGAAATTATATCTGGCCTTCCTGGATATTTGTTCAGCTTTTGATAATATAAATAGAGACAGATTATGGAAAATTCTGTATGAATTAGAAATTGACTCCAGACTCCTTATTCTTAAAATGTTATATAACAATACATCAGCCAGGGAAAAGATCACAAGAGAGGGAGCAGTAACAAAGCCAATACAGATTGACAAAGGCTGTGTTTTGGCCCCTTTATATAGAAATCTTGGTTAAGAAACTGTAAAAGGTAGACACTCACAGCTCCCAGGTCAACAATAAGGCAACTCAAATTTTGCTTTATGCCGATGACATCATTCTAGTTTCAAGAATTCTAGTGGGCCTTAGGAGGGCTCTTGCTGCCACATTTGCACATACTGAAACACTGAATTTAATAGTTAATGCAAATAAGACCAAAATCTTGGCATTTGGTAGTAGGAGGAAACTTGATAAAACATGACTGGTTAATAATATAGAATTGGAGGAAGTAGTAGAATATATGTACTTAGGTGTGACGTTTCGTAAAAACAGGACGTAGAAAAACCATCTTGTAAAATTAAAGGAAGCTGGGGTTAGATTGGCTAAAACAATCAGTAGGTTTGCTAAGCAGTTTGGGGGAAACTCCTTTGTGGTGGAATGAAAAGCATTTGAAGCTAAAGTCAATAGTCAGATTTTTATATAGCAGCAAAATCTGGGCCCACCTTCCAACTTAGCACAGGTAGAAACTTTAAAAATGTATTTCATTAGACTAATGCTAGGCCTACCAAGTGATACAACAACTGCAATTCAGAGACTGGAATCAGGCATGAATCCCTTGAACTGCAGGCTTTGTGTAGAGCTGTGGGATACTGGCACAAAATAATCAAAATGGATCAGGACAGACTGTCCAAACAATGCCGGGATGAGGTGGCAAGATTAAGCTACACAACAACATGGTTTCATGTACTGACAACAGACTAAGACATATGGGTTTAGAGCCCATATGGAGTCAGGAGCAATACATATCTCTGGATGTATATGTAGAGGGAGCAAAACAAAGGCTCAAAGATAACTTTTTCTAAAAAGACCTGGCAAGACTAGAAAGGTTGCCTGGGTTGTGGTTATATAAAAAGTTAAAGGCAACTACACGAAGGGAATGTTACTCTAAATTTGTTGAGGATAAACAGGATAGGAAAGCATTGTGTCATCTGAAATTGGGTCTATTATATGAACAGAAAGGGTGGAAAAGTTACTGAGCGATAACTCAATCAATCAATCAATCAATCACTTTATTTAACCAGACATAAACACCATTGAGCAAGCTCATTTTCAAGGTGGCCCTGGGCATTAATACAATACAGTACACTTCATAAGATTACAATTACGGTAGACAATGGTGCAAAAAAAAAAAAGAAAAAACTTTGTGAAGGTGCCGGTCAATATGGGCTTATACATACCGGTCAACATAATTAACATGCAAAGGTACATAACGATAAGCTTTACTGAAATAAGAAGAGACAACAATCCCATATAGTCTCCGCTAAGTAAGAGCTCATACCTAAATGATAAAAAATAAGGAGGTATTAAGGAATAGGGTAGAAACTGGGGTGAAAGAGTAGGCAGCTAGGCAAGATGACAACTGTAAATGTGATATAACTACAAGGAAAACAATTGCACATCTACTGCTACACTGCCGTCTGTTGTTAAATGAGAGGAGAAAATATATTCTGCCCTGTATTAAGAATCCATAGGATTCAACAGATAAGAAAATGGAAGAATTATTGTTCTCCTGTAAAAAAAGTAACCTATTTCACTGTAGCCAAGTTTAATGCAAAATGCTTACTATTCTGTGTGAATAATGCAACTGTTTTTAAAATGCCTGTTCTGGTATTTTTAATAATCATACATAAAATAATCTGAATCTGAATTATTATGGAACTCAAGAGCCTAAAACTGTTGTTAGTGAAAGCCAGGGCTACAGGGGTCCCCATACAAAGTTTCACTAGCTACCACCATAAAGAAATACATGTGTGAGCAGAAACCACATATTTCACACTGATGTTATGACTGACATGTCAAAAGGTATTTCAAATGTTATTTAGAACTACATATGGTTTGTCACTTACAAGCTATCATGATAATAGACCTCATCTTTTTATGTGAATATATTTTTAATGTTGCCTAATCACTCTGTCCTGCTCACCGTTTGTCAGGAGACCCCCCCAGCCCCATCACCTACCTTTTCTGGGTATTTACCCCTCCTTAGTTTATAATAGATTGCCCCCCTCCATGTTGGGGTTTTCACGAATAGGTGGCCCCTTGTACTCCCTCCAAAGAACTATGTTAAGTTGAGGAGGGAGCCCATTTGGTGGTGTGGGGCTTGTAAGAGGATCCTAGCATCATCAGGTCGGCAGGTGGTCTTTTTGGCTCTCTGACCTTCATCCTTCAAGATGCCTTGCAGAATCTTATGCAGGCATCATTTGCATGCAGGAGCATGTACCTTGTCAGCATTGGTAAGTGTCATCCTTCCCTGGGCTACTCCAACCAGCACCACCACCCCTAGGCTACCCAGGGGGCAGATGCAGAGCATAGAGTTTCACCCTTCCTCCCCACAGGAGGAGGGCATCTGTTGTGACACTCAGTCCTACTCTCCCTGGCTGAACACTGGACACCTGTGTCACAAGCAGTTGCACTAATTCTGCAACAGTGGAATGGCCCCATGTGCATATACTTGAAGACAAATTGTACATTTTGAGTCAATCCATTGACTGACTATCCCCTATATATGAAATGCTGATTTTACTGTTTAATATACCATGCTACACTGCATAGCGAACAATGATTTACCCACATTGACAATTTGTTTTCCTATATATTGTAGGCATAAAGAAAAATATAAATGTAAAGTCTGTTCTGCTCTAGGGAAGTATGCACATGGTATAAGTAACTACCTGTACTGGTGTGGCAATTCCAGTGATGGCAACAGAGATCAGGTTGTTTGCTAACTGGAAAGCTATTTTAAACCATGTGGCTAACATACATGAAAACCACAGAGATGAATTCCCTAGATATCAGCATGGCACTTTAGATAAACGGGACTGGACTAAGGATGGTTTTTTCATTTTTCTAATAATGTAAGTATATATCCATCTCTCTCACATGGACCAGTCTAACATGTGCTTGTGAAGTCCTCTGCATACATACATACTGGCAAGGTGTCATCAGGATTTATTAACAGTGGTGTGCGAAGTGGCTGAAATTCACTCTGTGAAGTGATTCGCGGAGTAACGAGGAATCCCCGGAGTGTTCCGCAATGCGAAGCGGAGTACTTTGCGTCAAAATGAGGAATGTAAAGTCCATTGAAACCAATGACTTTGCATTATTCCTCCTTCCCCAAACCACTTCTCCATCAATTTTAAGGCGAAGTGCATTGAAATCAATGTACTTCCCATCACTTCACCTTGTTATTGAGCTCCAAGGCATATTTTGCAGTGCTTCATGGGATTGCAGGTCACATGGGCTCTAGATTGTTCTGCACAGCCTCAGTTCTGTGTAGTGTGTGTGTAGTGGAAGATGGAGACAGTTTCTCCTCAGACCTCTGCGATCCAAATCCTCTAAAAGCTGTTAAAAAAGCCTTTTTGAGCCATTTGTTTGCTCAAAATTTAGTACATCGATTGTAGGAAACCCTCCTGTGCTCATATCATCGAGTGTTTATTGTTTGTGTGTGGATTTTGAATGTTAATTTAGAACAATCAGTCTGTGTACTGTGAAGTGTGCTTTGGGGGAGGGGCATATCTGTGGTGTAGGTAGATTAACTGGGAGAAAAAGGCAGTCTTTCTGTTTTGGTTATATTTTTCTTGTATAACTGTGTTAATGTACACACAGTAATATTTTCAGTAATTCTTGACATTGTTTTGCTGATTGTCGTGGTGCAGCAGTGTATAATTTCAGTTTGTTTAAAACATTTGGTTATATTACTAAAGGTTTTCAATTTTCTATGCATTACTTGTAGTGTGTGTGTGAGTGTGCGTGTGATGTGTGCCATTAAATTAGACACCTTTTTTTGTGCCACAGAGTAATTGCAGCAGTGTGAATCTGCTATCCACCGCACCTGCATGAATTTTTTGTACTGCCTTGTGGTATCTTTACTGGTAGTGAACTGTTACTTCGTGCACTACCCCCCCAACTGGCAAAAGGTATTCTTTTCCAGATGCGGATTTGTGACTTGTGAGCACTGGTTAGGTGTTGTTGTGCCTTTGCATCTGCATCTCTTGAGTGGGCAGTGCAATCTTAATGTGTCTGTACATTTGCAGTACACCATTAATTCTGGGAGACTTTGCATTTCTTGTTACACTCTCATTTCACTTCGTCAGCACTGGGGAATTTTCTGGACACAACACAGTAGCATTTTGGAGATGCACATTAATTCTTGTGACTGTGTGTGACCATTATGTGCATGATGGAGTGCGCCATTAATTCTGGGAGACTGCATTTTTTGTTACCCTTTCATTTCACTTCGTCAGCACTGGGGAGTTTTCTGGACACAAGACAGTAGCATTTTGGGGATGCACATTAATTCTGGTGACTGTGTGTGTGAGGGGCTGCCGATATTGTTGTCACTTCGCCTTACTTCACGTTAAGGCGGAATGACAATGCGAACTAATAATTACAAGGCAAAGTGAGCCTTTTATATTGGCCACTCCGCATAGCGGAGTGACAACGCGAAGTGTCCACTACGCATTCACTTCCCCGGCAGAATTTAAATTCACTGCATCTCTATTTATTAACAGTAGTTTGTGTATGGAGGGGGTTCGCTATGTTTAACAGTCGATGTATTTCCAATGTTGGTTGCAAATGTGTATTCTATATTTTGTAGTATGTTTGACAATAAATGTTGTGAAGCTAGATATATTGTAAACACAATGGGCTGGATATTCAAACTGCACCATTCTGTGGTGCAAGCCCTTGCGCTGCTCAAACAAGTTGCGCTGGGGTGTGGCCGAGGCGACATTCAACGGAGTTGCGCTAGTGAGCAACTCCTTTGAATATCACCCTCCAGCCACAGCCACTGTGCATGGTGCAGTGGAACTTGCGCCACTGCAAGTGGTCAGAGTGGAGCAGGCAAGATGCGGTGGCGCAAGTTCCATTGCGCCATGTGCAAATTTCTGATATTCAAA
This sequence comes from Neoceratodus forsteri, assembly GCA_016271365.2. Taxonomy (NCBI): domain Eukaryota; kingdom Metazoa; phylum Chordata; order Ceratodontiformes; family Ceratodontidae; genus Neoceratodus; species Neoceratodus forsteri. Next base: position 1,752,493,457 of record CM057455.1, on the reverse strand, counting down.
AGGTGACATGCAAATGGGGCCATAATTCATGCCAGGTGCAGGGGGGGCCATTTGCATCTACTTATGGCCCCATTTGCACGCCATTAACATGCAGGTGCGCTGATCCCTGACGACTTGCGCCTGGCGCCCTGCCAGGCAGCAGCCATCAGGGACCGACACCCCCTGCAGCCCGATCGCGGGCATGAAGTAAATCCCCCCCCCGGACTGGCCAGATCACGGGCAAAACAGTAGTAAACCCTCTGACTGGCCCGATCGTGGGCAAAACTGTAGTAACCCCCCCGACTGGCCCAATCATGGGCAAAACAATCAGTAACCCCGACTGGCCTGATAGTGGGTAAAACTGAATAACGCCGCCCGACTGGCCCGATCGACGGGCATAACAATAGTAACCCCGACTGGCCGATCATGGGCATAACAGTAGTAACCCACCCCCACTAGCCCGATCGCGGGCATAACAGTAATAACCCACCCCCACTAGCCCGATTGCGGGAAGAACAGAGTTCAACCGCCCTTCAAAAGAACCAATATCCCTGGTGGTCCAGTGGACGCGAAGCCCAATGCGGGCATTAGAGTCAACCCCAGGTCAAGTACCCTGGTGATCTAGTAGCCCCCACCCACCACCACGGAGCCCCACCACCCCGCTCCCCACCGTTAGCCGGCGGGCGGCAGCACCCCACCCTGCGCCCGCCCGCTCTGTGCAGACGACTGCTTTCGGTGGGGCTGCCGCCCATTGGTTCAGGCAAAACCAATGGGCGATGCAGCCTACAGTCCAGATAGTAATGAATTCACATATCTGGACTGCCTTATACGTATAGAGCTGCACGCCCATTGGCTCTTCTCTGAACCAATGGGTGTGCAGCCCTGCGCAAGTCAGTCGGTGGGCGGTGGGTGGCAGGCGGGTGGGTTCTGCCGCCCGCTGGCTAACGAGGGGGAGCGGGGGTGGGGCTCTGTGGGTGGGTGGGGTGGGGGCCACTAGATCACCAGGGTACTTGGACCTGGGGGTTGACTCTAATGCCCACGATCAGGCTTGCATGTCCACTGGACCACCAGGGATATTGGTCTTTGGGGGTTGAACTCCTGTTCTGCCCATGATCGGGCTAGTGGGGGTGGGGTTACTACTGTTATGCCCGCGATTGGGCCAGTCAGAGGTTAATACTATTATGCCCGCGATCGGGCCAGTCGGGGTACTTACAGTTTTGCCCGCGAACGGGCCAGTCGGGAGGTTACTACAGTTTTGCCCGCGATCAGGCCAGTGGGGGTTGTTCAGTTCTGTTCTGCCCATGATCAGCTCAGGGGGTTACTACTATGCCCATGATCGGGCTGCAGGGGGGGCACAGGGAAGAAGTGGAGGGCCACCCACAGGTGGCAGCTGCTGTGTTGTGCCCTGCAATGCGGCAGCTTACCTGTGGGTGACCCTCGACTTACTCCTTTTTTTTCTGGCTCAAAGTTGTGCAGGCACAGGTTGGGGGTTGTGCCTGCACAACTCTGCACAGCCCTGCTGAATATCGGGCTGTGCAGTTTATGCATGGTTCCTCCCCCTCCGGTTGAGCATGCCTTCATTAGCATTGCGCTGTTGCTCAGCATGACTTGGGGGGGCGCAACTGCCTCCTGCTGAATATCACAGAATGGCGCAATTTTGGACTTGCGCAGGCGCAACCCTATTGCGCATGGCGCAACCCTTTTGAATATCCGGCCCACTATTGATAATTACAGTATTTATAGTTTTAAGTCACTGAACAATTATCTTTTCTTGCGCATGGTATTAGGATGTAGAGCACATAAAGAACTAGAAATAACTGCATGCAATAACCTGCTAATGAAAGATATTAAAAGGCTGTCACGGCTGAGAAAACATTAGCACTGTAGGCTTACCGCAAAGTCCGCATTTTCCTTCTGCTGAAGATGATGCGTTATTTCTATAACAGTATGCAAGCAAGGTAATATAACATTTCTATATATACCATTATATCAAAAGTTTTTTTTTTTTGGTCATACTAGTTTTTATATCCCATTATGACTGGGGCAGGCTTCACTCCCTTCCACCCTTTCCTTGCCAACAGTCACTGGCAATCACATCCCAGGACTCACCAGTTGGCCAGGACTCCTTGGTGGGGCCATGGGAGGAGGGCTGTCCTTCACGCCCCAGGGTATTAAAATCCAATTGCTGCAGACTGGGGTCATGGTGGTGGTACGGGTGTTGAGTTGATGCACGTGGCATCATGTACTGCTGATCCACTGTCTATTTTCCTCCATTTTCTGTCTTCCCCAATGCTTGTGCATACATGTCATTGTTTGCATCTGGAAGCAAGTACATGCAACAGAGTTTATCAGCTCTTTTTGTGCAGCTCCAGGCATGTGCTACCATTAGGATTTCATCTAGTGGCATTCTCGTGGCTGAGACAACCAGATCACCCTCTCTGGTAGAGGAGAGCAGTTTGTTGGATACTTGATTCGCTCACCCCCTCCCTCTGCACTGACCCCATTTACCCATGATGAGTGATGGGTCTCTTGGGCAGAGCCACTGGGCTGCCTTATATCAGAATGTTGTTTGACTGTGGGGAAATAACAAATGATTAGAATGGCTGCAGTCCATTGTATTACAAGTTTGATGAGTATTTTTATTTATTTAGCTTTTGTTGACCGGGTAAGTGCACTAGACAAATCCTGTCTATTTTCAGGCACGACCCGGGGGAGGGGGATACAGATGAATGCCAACTGATCTTGAACCAGATTAAGCTGTTGGTGGTATTTTTACTGAATGAGGGAAATTTAGCCAGGACACCAAGGAAATTCCCCTACTCTTTCTCGATAAGTGCCATGGGATCTTTAACATCCACCTGAACTACCACCAATCCAGGCAGATGGGACCTCGGTTTAACGTCTCATCTGAAAGACGGCACCTCAGAAGTGCAGCACCCCTCTCATGCTGCACTACAGTGTCAGTACTGGGATATTAACCCAAGTGCCAGATGTGGGAACTGAACCCACAGCCATCTGATCTCCCGGCCTCAGAGGCGAGTGTGCTACCTGCTGAGCCACTGACACTGACTGACCGAGTATTATCAGAGACATGATGGTTTATGACATGTGCAAGGTATGAGTATCTAAGCAATACTGCATTACTGCTATTATCAAAACCTTATTCCAAAATAAAAGGCTTAACCGTTTATCCATCAAATGTTTTCCTCATTGATGAATAAATTTGATATAGCCACCACCTGTTCAACAATAGGAGTTCAAAATTAAAATGCATCATTACCGTCATTCATCATGCTACACAGTAGAAACACATGGAGACATGAAAAGCCTTATGCATACCTCTGCTGAACAGACAATGTCTATCTGCGAGTTAACAATCTGTAGTAAGTAAGAAGTAACTGTTTCTATATTACTTGTTCTTGTCCTTGTACAGTTAGATCGCTGATGGTTGAGGATGTGAGCACTGTGCTGTGCCAGTTGCCATTATAGTCTGTTTGTTCTAAGTGTGGTGAAGGTGGGGGTCATGTGGTGAGACCTAATTACAGGGAGAAGTTTTGGGAAACTGCTGGGAATGGGAATGGTGGAGTGCAGCTAACAAAGGGAATAATAAGATTGTATTTAATTATATTAACTCAATTAAAAAACAAGAACGGCATGTAGGCACTTTAATTACTGAAAATGAGTCTATAGCTGAACCCAGAAAAATGCAGAGTTGTTCAATCTAGAATTCTGTAAAGCCTTTAATAATTCTTCCAGTAATTCTAAATTTGATTTTACAGTACAAAATTGCATCAATATTACCATTGAAACTATTGAAAAGAAACTGAATGATATAAAAAGAGGTTCATCCCCCGGTCCTGATAATATTACAGGAGATATTCTTTTCATTATGCAACATCATATTGGCTTACTGCTAAAATTAATATTTGATAAAAGTTTAAATATGGTAAAAGTGCCTTCAGATTGGAAAAAAGCTAATGCTATCCTGTTATATAAAAAGAAAGGAAGTAAGAACTTACTGGATAGTTATCATCCAATAAGTCTGACACCCATTATTTGTAAAATATTGGAAAGAATTATTAAAGATAATTTAACAGAACACTTATCTGTGTTAGATTTAAGCCAACATGGCTTTGTAAAAGGGCATTCCTGCACTACTAATCTTGTGAGTTTTTACGATTACATTAGTATGAATCTGGATAAAAAAATGCCTTGTGACGTCATTTTTCTGGACTTTCGTAAGGCATTTGATTCTGCTCCCTACTGGGCAATAATACAAAAATTGCAGTCATGTAACATTAATCCCTTGTGTTCATGTTGGTTAGCAAACTGGCTGGATAATAGGAGCCAAAGTGTAATAATTGATGGCTATAAATCATCATCATGGATTAAAGTGGAAAGTGGTGTTCCTCAGGGATCAGTGCTGGCACCAGTTATTTTTCAAATATTTATTTCGGACTCGTCAAAAGATATCCAAAGTAAAATCATAAAATATGCAAATGATTGCAAGATTGCTAATATCTGCAGTACGGAAGAAGAGTCAGAAATTATTCAAAAAGATCTTAATTTACTAGAAGCTTGGTCTATTAATTTTTTTTTTTTTTTTAGTCTTTTGGTAACTGGGTAAGGCCCACTAGGCACAAGTGCCTGTTTACAGGGGTGACCTGGGAGGACTGGGTGGTTAAGTGGCTTGCCCAGAGTTACACAGTATGCAAGTGGAGGTTGTGAGAATCAAACTCAGGTCTGGTCTGCTGGATGTATCAAGCTCGTTCACACCTCGTTCCTCTATACTCTAGGCTATACTGCTAGCCCAAATGGAACCTTAAATTCAACATGACCAAATATAATGTTCTTCACTTTGGGAAACATAACAAAAAAAGACAATATTTTCTCTATAATGATATTATTTTAGAGAAAAATAACGAAAGCGATCTTGGTATCAATGTTGACATAGGTCTTAAATTTGATTTACATATTACTCAAGTTATTGCTAAAGCAAATTCTATATGGTGGGCAATCAGACATAATTTTACCACTAGAGATCCATTGATACCTCTATCTCTGGATCGTGCCTATGTCAGGTCTCATTTTGATTTTGCTTCCCAATTGTGGAGTCCATACAAACATATGGACATAGGTAGATTAGAAAGGGTTCAGCATAAGATAACCAAGTCATTCCTTAATTACAAATCTCTATCTTATAATGAAAGACTTGCTGCTTTAAATCATATCCTTGGAACAAAGGCATCTTAGGGGAGTCTTACTGTTTGTAAAAGACATTATCATGGATGTACCTTTAATGAATGAATATGGACTGGACTTTAAACAAATAATAGTTAACACCTGAGGACACCTGCTACAGCTTATGAGAAAAAAATGTAATATAAAAAAAGAGCTCATTTCTTTTCACATAGACTAATTGGATTATGGAACAAATTACAGCTGAAAGTAAGGCCATTTATAAAAACAGATCGGACATTTTTCTTCAGTGCATAAATAAACAATAATTTTTCCAGCTGTATGTAAGTTTAGGAGTTCCATGGGCTATTTGCCTTTTACTCCTTTTTCATCCTTAGTATGATCCTTAGTATGACATAAGCATTGTATCGTGCGCTTGTTAGATAGCAATCAAAGATGATGTGACCTGTTTAGATAAATAATAATACATGATTTTCACATACAATTTTAGATTAATCAAATATCATATTGTCTGTAACTTAAACACTTTTACTTTGACAGGCTTTACGTCTCAGTATTACATTTAAATGAAAACTCAGGGCGTCCACAGAGTTTGACAAAAGATGAACAACCACGATAGGGTGTAATTCATAGAAACATAGAAACATAGAATTTGACGGCAGATAAGGACCACTTGGCCCACCCAGTCTGCCCATTTCCCTACCTAATGGATAAGCTGCAGATCCTAGTTAACCAGCAGCCTACTTCTTCCTACCCCCACCCCCTAGAATTGCCTTATATATTGTCCCATGCATGCTTGAATTCCATCACTGTTTTTGACTCCACAACCTCCTCCAGAAGGCCGTTCCATGTATCCACAACCCTCTCTGTGAAAAAATACTTCCTTAAATTACCTCTAAGCCGCCCCCTCCCTCTATCTTCAAATTGTGCCCCCTTGTTCTTGCACACCTCTTTTTTTGAAAGATGCTACCCTCTTGGACTTTGTTGATTCCCTTGAGGTACTTGAAAGCTTCTATCATGTCCCCCCTCTCCCTCCTTTCCTCGAGGCTATACATATTAAGCTCGTCAAGTCTCTCTTCATATGTCTTCTGGTGCAGACCCTGCACCATTTTAGTTGCCCTCCTCTGGACAGCTTCCATCCTGTCTATGTCTTTGTGGAGATTGGGTCTTCAGAACTGCATGCAGTACTCCAGATGGGGTCTCACTGGCTGTCTGTACAGGGGGATAATAACTTCCTGTTTTCTACTGGTGATGCCTCTCCCTATGCATCCCAGTATCTCCCCAGCCCTCCTTGCTGCCCTCTCACATTGCTTGCCCACCTTTAGGTCAACTGATATGACTACCCCCAGGTCCCTTTCCATTTTTGTTGTTGTTAGTATCTCACCCCCAATTGTGTACTCTTCCCCTGGGTTTTTGTTTCCCAGGTGCATTACCTTGCACTTGTTAGCATTGAATCTAAGCTGCCATACATTTTACCATTCCTCCAACCTTGCCAAGTTCCTTCTCATCCTTTCCACCCCACCTTGTGCATCAACTCTGTTGCAGATCTTTGTGTCATCTGCAAAGAGACATACTTTTCCTTCCAGTCCCTCTGCAATGTTGCTTATAAAGACATTGAAGAGGACCGGTCCCTAATACTGAACCCTGTGGTACCCCACTAGTAACCCCCCCTTTCTTCAGAGTGGACTCCATTTACTATTACTGTCTGTGTCCTATTCTCCAGCCAATTCTTTACCCAGGCTGTCATCTTGGGACCCACTCCCAGGCTGGCTAACTTGTATATTAATCTTTTGTGTGGGACTGTGTCAAATGCCGTGCTAAAGTCAAGGTAGGCCATGTCCACAGCCCCTCCCTGATCTACTACTTTGGTCATCCAGTCAAAGAAATCTATCAGATTCATCTGGCATGACCTTCCCGCTGTGAATCCATGCTGCCTTGGGTCCTGCGCCCCTCTGGCTTCTAGATACTATACGATTCTTTCCTTCAGAAGTGATTCCATCATTGTCCCTATCACTGAGGTTAAACTAACAGGTCTGTAGTTTCCTGCTTCTGCCTTGCTCCCACTTTTGTGAAGGGGAATCACATCTGCCCTTCTCCAGTCCTCGGGTACCACCCCATCCTCCCATGATTTGTTAAAGAGGGTAGTCAGTGGTGTCACTAGTTCTACCCTTAGTTCTTTCAGAACCCTTTCTTCTGTAAATAGGCTGGTATCAACTTCTGTATCCAGAGTGTTTCTACTGTTTGTTTTAGGTACCTCCCCCTCTTCATTTGTAAATACTGAGCAAAAATATTTGTTTAGTATCTCTGCCTTTTAAGTCACCTCCGCCCACCCTCCTCCCTTTATTAAGCCTCACTATCCGCCCTTGGTCTTCCTTCGCTCCCTGATGTACTTATAAAAGGTTTTATCCCCCTTCTTAACTGAGTTGGCTATCTTTTCCTCGGTTTGGGCCTTTGCTGTTCTGACTGCCTTCCCACCTTCCTTTTGCTTTAACTGATACAGTTCTCTGTCCTGCTCCTTCTGTGATTCCTTGTACTTCCTGAATGCTTTCTTTTTCTCTTGAACCTTCACTGCCACTTCCTTTGAGAACCATAGTGGTTTCTTACATCTTTTGTTTTGTTTATTTGCTTCACACAAAGGCTTGTTACCTCTGTGATGGCAGTTTTTATTATTCCCCATTGTTCTTCCACCCCTCCTTCCTGCCCATTTGCTAGTGCATTCCTTAGGCACTCACCCATTTTGGCAAAGTCAGCCCTCCTAAAGTCCAGTACTTTTGCCTTTGTATGGCTTGACTCTATTGCTGTGTTTATTGTGAACCATACTGTTCGATGGTTGCTAGTTTCCAGATGGCTACCCACTTCTACATCTGTGATCCTCTCTCCATCTCCATTTGAGAGAACCAGGTCTAAGATTGCTCCCTCTCGAGTGGGCTCCAATACTAGTTGTCTAAGGCATGCCCCCTGTAGGGCATCTAGAATAACCCCACTCTTCGAAGTGGCTGCTGCAACTGCACTCCAGTTAACATATGGCATATTCAGATCACCCATCAGCAATATCTCCCCTTTTTCTGCCATTCTAAGTATACTTTCTATCATTTCCTTGTCCATTTCCTCCCCCTGAGAAGGGGGTCTGTATACGCCATTGCCTGTCTCCAAATTTGCCCACAGTGCTTCTTCTCCTCCCTGTTTACCCTTTTGTTCTGTTGCTTTGATTCCTTCCCTTATGTAAAGAGCTACTCCTCCTCCTCCTCTTTTACCCTTCCTGTCCCTTCTGTAGATAGTGTATCCTGGTATGTTTATGTCCCAGTCATGGTTTTGTGTGTACCATGTTTCTATGACTGCCACGATATCCAGATGTTCCTCCTCCATCAAGGCCACTAATTCAGGAAGCTTGTTACCCAGACTACAGGCATTGGTACTCATTGCTCTCCATTTTTTGATGGCTTTACCTTCTGTTGCAGCATCCCCCAATGACCTTTCTACCTCGGTTTTTTCTCATTTAGTACCCTGTTTTGTAGGGAGAGGCTGGGATTTTGCTGCTGCTTATCAGTGCCTCCCCCCTTGACTAGTTTAAAAGCTTGCCAATGAAGCATTTAAACCGATTGCTCAAAAGACTTGTTCCCTTCCTGGACAGATGCAGACCATCCTGCCAGTATAGGCTGGCGTCCCTCCAGGTGGAACCACAGTCCCCAATGAAGCCAAACCCCTGTGCTCCACACCATTTTTTCAACCATTCATTAAACTGCATGGTGCAAAGTACCCTCGCCTCACCCCTGCCATTTACAGGCAGCACCTCTGAGATGGATACTGTGTGTGCTACTTGTCTTAGGCCCCTCCCCAACTCTACAAAGTCCTCCTGCACTGCTCTAATCTCATGATGAGCCAAGTCATTTGTCCCTAGGTGGACAATGACGTCCAGCTCAGACTCCCGTGCAGCTGTTCTCGTGATCCTGAGGATGCGCTTCCTGTCCCTCCAAGCCATGGCACCAGGCAGGCACCTTACTTCAGTTTTCCCTGCTCCCCCCAGTTCTATCCCCCTAATAATTGAGTCCCCCACCAGGAGCTGCTTCCTTTCCCTGTGGTGTCCTCTGCCTCCTTCCTGTGGGCCTCCCTTGTGACAGTTGTCCTCAGCCTCCTTAGTATCCTCTGTGGGTGCATCCATAGGGGTGCTATGCTCTCCCAGAATGGTGTTTGAATTGTGGAGTGGAACAACTGACTGGGTGTGCCTCTGTTCCACCATCCTCACCCTCTCTGAGTCCACTGTGGTCCAACTGCTGTGCTTTCTTTGCAACCTCTGAGGTAGTGGTGGTGGCTCTGGTACTCCCTGGATGGGGGAGGTTCCCTTCCTACTGTCCAGTGTGGCCTGGGGGAAGGTTCTCTTACTACTGTCCAGTGTGGCCTGAAGATGGGCAACTTCCTCCCTCAGGGCAGAGAGTTGTCTGCAAATAGGGCAGCATCTCAGCCTCCAGAAAGACTCCCGGAATACTGCTGCCCCACAGCCATTACATTGCACTACTCCCCACATGTTTATCTACTTTTTTTTTTCGTGTGTGTGATTAGTTTGTTATATAGAAATATATATATTATACAATGTGTATGCTTATATTGTCAGTGCAGTGTGCTAGAGAGGATATGACAGTGATATGCACCTTGCACTCTTGAGGAAATGATGTCAGAACCCCAGGTATAAAGGAACTATTTCCAGGGGTGGGTGGGGTGAGGGCCTAAACTGTGCAAGGTTGAGCAGCAATTGTGAAAGAAGTAAAAGTTCTGATCACATATGGTAATGATGGCAAATTCTAATTTACTTGAAATATCTAGAATTGATAGTAACACACTGGTATGCCTGAGAGATAAAACCTTTTTTATCATATACTAAATATGTAATCTGAACAGCAAATGTTGACATCATAGTTGTATTATATCCTTACAAGACTGCAGGAGTATATATACCGTACATCCAGAATCTAAGTACAGTCAGACACATCTAGCACTTAAAGAGTTAGTGTTTCTATCTGTTTTTTTCAATACTCTGCTTATTTTAAAGTTTTACTGTTTAGAAATCTAATCTGACATCTAATGTGGGTTTTATTTCATTCTAGTAGTGTTGGCAGAACATGTTTACTACAGTATTTATTTTCATAAACTCGTTAAGTGTTTTTTGTTAAAATAAACCAATCACTTGAAATATTCTGAGTATAGATAAAGTGATAACTGTTTCCTTTAGTGTATGAGCCCATCAGGGTACCTTATATTTGGATCAAAATAAATGTCTACCAGTCCATGGTTGTAACTTAATTTTGAAATCTTTCAAAATGTTAAATATTCTGTTAAGAATGACAACACATTATAGGGTGTCTTATTGTTATATTTCTTAGACTATGTTGGTGAATTAATATCATAGGTCTTCATTTTACTGCAAGAGAAGCTGAGTTACTGGCTAGCAAGAGAAAGTGAATACTGTCTGTTTCTTTCCTCCACCCATGGCTTCCAAATTTGACAAATCGGACAAGACACAGTTTGTCATGGACCACCAAAACGAAATCAACAAAACACTAAAAGAAACTATTAAATAATTCTTTAAATCCTTTACCTTTATATAAGAAAATCAGCACTGATGTAAGTGTCAACAATTTTACAGACAATTTATACATTTATTTCATTATTACATGTTTTATTCTTTTTGTGGAGTACTCTGCTCCTTTGGCACCCACAGTAACCATCTTCTCTGGTCATACTCATTCCTCTTCAGTGCTCCTCCTCCAAGGCCTCTGAGTCCTCAAGAGAAGGCTTGACCCCATGATGGGCTTCCGTGGCCATGACTGCAGTTTGACTCCTAAGAGCTCCTTGAATTCCCGCTGCTTTTGTGGCTTGTCTTTGCCATGCGCTGCACTGTGGCTTAGTGGAAGATGACTGTGATAGGACCTGGATGGGGATGGGGCACAACTGTTGAGCATGAGAGGAGGGTCCAGGTGTGGAGAGGGGCAAAGAGGCTGTTGTCCAAAATGTTCCCATGTTTTGTGTCCTGTCTACCCTCATCCCTTGGCTGGTCTGGGGGAGGGGGCACGACAGTACATGGTCATCCATGCCATCATGGGCTACTGCACAAGCTGTCAGAAGGAGCCAAAACAAAGCAACACTGTGATCTCACTACCACCTGCAAATGACACTTGTAACATGTCCATTTGGCTTCCACACTTGAGATCCTGGGTGGGAAATGTAGGATGAGATGGCAGATAAAACAAGTTCATGACCAAACATGGTATCTGTTATGGTTGCTGTCTTTGCAGAAGGTTCATATGATAATGTATCAGTGTGTGGCCGTGGTTTTATTTATTTATTTATTGTGATCCCAGATTAATGCCTTTGAGAACAAACTCATTACATAGGTTCCACGTCAGGTAAAACAGTAACAGTGACAACAGTTGGTTTTACAGGTAAACAGGTAATTCAAGGACTAGACATATGATGTTATACATTATAGAACTTCAAAACGAAAGAATAACTGCAATGCAGGCAATGTACAGTATATGTCAATATTTCAAGGAATGGACAGGGGCGAAAAGTAAAAGTTATGAGTGCAAGGTAAGAGATACGTCAGTGCAAGGGCTTTGTTGATAGAGGGTCAGGGGAGTGAGCAGGTATGTGTGCAGGGTGAAAAGATACTTTGGCCCAAGGGACCTCATCAATAGAGGGTCAGAGGAGTGAGACTATCTGAGAAATTGTCACAATGCTGTCAAGTTGGGAGAGAAAATTAAGAGGGTGTGGAAGGGGTGGACTAGGGAAGAGGGAAGGGGTGGGGGGAGAAATAGCATGAGTGGAGAAACAGGTGGGGTTTAAGTTGGGAGGAGGTGAAGGAATCCAAGGGAGTTTCTGGCAAGTTCAACTTATATACTTGGAATCAGGCAGAATTTTGCTAGGTAGTGGGCTGTAAGATGGATGCCCTGAGGGTAGAGTAGGTAGGAGAACCGCTGTTGGGAACCATTCGGAGTTAGTGAGAGCAGTCACAGCATGCCTCTGAAACAAGATGCTTTCTAAGCTTTAGCTCAAAGGGGCCTAAAGAAGTTACAGAGGAGCTGTCCAGAGGCAGAACATTCAGCCTGTGAGGAGCACAGTAAGCAAAAGCCCTCTGACCTAGAGAGGTGCGACAGTGAGGAACTTTGAAGGCCACACTATCAGTGCCCCTGGTACAGTGACTATGTTCAGAGGGTGTGAGGAGCTTCAGAACACCAGTGGGAACCAGGCCTTGCCTAATCTTTTTGGCCAATAGACAGGTTTAGTATCTAAGTCTGCCATTGAACTGGAGCCAGTTTGCCTGTTCATACAAATTGCAGGTGTGTGTTAGCCTTGGTGAACTGGTAGTGAAGTGGCATGCTTTGTTTAATGTTACTATGGTATGGCAGAGGTCCGTACTGATTGCTGAACCATAGATTACTAGTCCTGTCAATAAGCAAGAACACTGAATTATGGATGGCCAGATTAAGAGCCTCAGGGGAGAGACTTTGTGTCAATGAAGCATACCAATGTGCCTGTTGACTGCCTTTACAATATCATCAATGTGTTGTGAGTAAGATATAATGCTGTCCATCATAATCCTTAAGTATTTAAAGTGTTGGACTAGTTTCAGTGGGGTACCAGCCACACTAGAGATGTCGAGGGGGTATGTACAATGCCTGTTCTGGGTGCTAGAGAACAACATTATTTTTATTTTCTTGTGGTTCAAGATGAGTTTTTGCTCACTGAACCATCGTTCTGCATCAGAAAAACCTTCTTGTAGCTTCCACTTCAGTTGCTTAGGGTCAGGGTCACTCATGAACAGGACTGCATCATCAGCATAAAGCAGAATTTGACACCGACATGAGTACGGGAGCCAGTTGAGGAATATGCTAAATAATAGTGGACCCAAGATTGAGCCTTGGGTGACACTAGAGTGCACAGGTCTGCTTTCAGATAGGGTGTTGTTAATCTTCACTTGCTGTGAGTGGTTAGAAAGATAACTCTTGAACCAGGCAACAGTATCACTTGAGAGACCAATGGATGTGAATTGTTTGATAAAAAGGATATGATTAATTGTGTCGAATGCTTCCATTATCCAGTGCACTGTGTATATAGCCAGTGAACTCTAGTAACACAGTGGTGATGCTTTGGCCTTTGAGGAAGCCGTGTTGCTGTGGGCATTGAATTTGATACTTTTCTAAGTACTCAACCAGTTGATCAGCAACTATTCTTTCAAGTGCTTTTGATAATGTTGGGAGGATTGAGATAGGTCTATACTTACCTTGAGAGGTATGATCCCCACTCTTATAGATTGGTGTGACTAATGCAGATTTCCATTTATGCAGGAATTGTGACAGCCGCAGGGAGGTATTGATGATGTGAGTTAGAGGTGCTAGTGTCTCATCCAAAGTTAATGGCACAAATTTAAGTTTGAGGGAGTTGCCACTATATCTGAACTTCCCAATAACCTTCAGGGAGTATTTCCTAGCTTCACTCATTGTGATGACTTTAAAGTGGAATGGAGGGTGAGTGGGCAGCCAGTCTTCTGACCTGGCACTGTGCCCTTGGTTGGGGTGGAGGAAGAAATCAGGAGTCAGAACACAACTCAGGTCTGAAAAGGCTTTGTTAAAAGCATTTGCTATGCTATATGGATCCAGTGTGGGTTCTCCATCGATGTTGAGCATTGTGGGTGCTGCCTTATTATCTATCCCAGTGATGTCTTTCAGGTTGGACCAGAATTTTCATCCATTACTGCAAGATCTTGTAAGGGTTTCCTTATAGTACTGTTCTTTTGCAGCATGTATGGCCCTAGTGCAGTCATTTCTGGCTGCTTTATAAGCCTGGATGTCTGCCTGCTTACTCGATGCTCTGGCACGATGCCACAGGTGGTCCCTTGACTTCATATGCTCATGGAGTTTGGGAGAGAACCACAGGTTACTGTGGTCTTCGATCTTTCACTTTTTGACTGGAGCATGTCTATCGCACACTGTGTTGAACTGGTGAATAAACTGGTCAAGATCGGAGTCAACTGTGCAGGAGGAGTAGACCAGGGACCAGTCGTGGTGGTGGAGTCCTGTTTTTAGCAGTTTGAGATGGCCATGTCGTAGGACTTTGTTGGTAACAGTTCTAGCAGGGGGTTTAGAGTAATGATTAGACCATTAGAAAAGGACAGGAGAGTGGCCACTACAGACGTCGGGGAGTACAGCTGTATTGAAAATATGTTCGGGGTGGTTAGCTAGTACCCAGTTAAGTAGGGTAGATGTCCCACTCTTGTAGTTCATCCTGGGGGGTGCAACTAGCTGTGAGAGGTGAACAGCTGAGACTGCATCCTTGTATGGGCTTGCAGCAGGGGAGAGCCAATTGACATTGACATTGAAATCCCCCAGCAGGATGGTTTCTATGTTAAGATTTAGGCTAGCAAGACACTCCATGAGAGAGTCCAAACCAGTGGCCTTTTCTCCAGATGGGATGTAGACTGTAAGGACAGTAAGGGTTTTACCGTGAGAGCTTGCATGTGTGCCCCAGTACTGGGCAGTGGTACGACTAGGCCCTGAATGTTATTCCTCAGGTATGTCACACAGCCACCCCCTCACTTGGTTAAGCAATCCTGTCTGTATGTGATGTATCCAGGAATTGAGTCTGTGGCGTCGGCTACATTGGGGGAGAGCTAAGTCTCAAATATTGATAGTATATCTGGATTGTGCTGCAAAACCCATGCATACAGGATGTTCATTTTAGGGAGGAGGCCGCATGTGTTGACTGAGGTGACAGTTAGATGTCCTGTCTTTCTCTGGTGGATGGAGAATGATTGGGGTGGGCCCGGGTTGAGGTGGATATTGCCTGAGAGCAGTAATAGTAGAAGTGCTAAGCGACATATGTATTCTTTTAGATGCTTGTTGAAGAGTTTAGTTTGCCTTGCCTGGTTGCGGTAGATGGGATATTTTTCCTGGATGCTGAAAATACCAGCTAAGTGGGCAAGAGAGGGCAGCCAAAAAGGCTGCTGCACCATCTGCCCTTTGAGTGTGTATACCACCCACATACAGGGATGGACATAGGAGTTGATTCTATGGGATATAGTAACAGTGCTATAGGCATGTCAGGCATTGTGCTGCAGTACTGGCAGGGCTGATGCTAGGGGGGGATCCGGGTTTAAAGGGCAGAGAAAGTTAAAAAGGTGAGCAGTAGCATACCTCTCAGTAAAAGGGCACCAGCAGGGGACATGATGGAAGCCAATCAGATGTTTAGCAGAAAGGACTCAACTGGTTAAGTTCAAATAGCAAAGGAGTGGGCTACCAAGTTTTTGAAGTAGCCCCTAAGTATAAAGGGCTACAGGTCATGAGGGCTACCAGAGTTGCACTTAGGACTGATTATTTAAATTGTGCCACTAGTACCCTAGTACTAAGGAACTAGACACTAGTCAAAAAACATGTAGATTGAGCTACGTTTTTTGCAGCTCGACTAGCTTGGGCAGCTATGATTTCAGTTGAGAGTGTGGGATTGTACAGTAGGAAAAATAACAGAAACAACCCTTTGAGTGTGGGGGCAGCCAGCAGGATGGACCAATAAGGTAATAAGAGGGGGAGTTGCTCCTAAGAACGAGCATTTAATAGAGGTCGGGGCCGGGGTGAGCAGGTGGAACAAAATATAGAGTAGTAGCATGTATATCTAAACAGATTGTAGCCAGCAGTACAGAAATCAAATTTTGGAGCCTTGTAGCTGAGAGCCAATGGTAAGTTGACCAGGGCTAAGGCACTCAATGGGAGCTGAGAGGAGACTGTACTAGCCCCAATAAAATTAACGGATTGCATGCCACTGGCTTCTTCAGCCATGGAGCATACCATACCTGTATCAAGGGGGAGCCGGCAGCATCTCGGACAGGGAGCGCCCAGCCTGGGATAGTGGCTGGGGCCACAGGAGCAGTGGTGGGGACCATAGGGCTTTTCTGTGGGGGGAGGTTAGCCAAGTATAACCTAGGGAGGAGACGGCTTAATCTGTGGCAGGGTGGGCAGAGTGAGGACAAAGGCTTGGGGAGATTAGCTGGGGAGGGGCGTATTCAGGGGTGGGTTGGCAGTAAAACAAGGGCTAGAGAAATAGGTGAGAGAAGGGGCGGGTGACAGAGGAGTTTCAGTAGGTGATACAGGTGCCTTACACGAAATGACGGCAACATTAAAATGAGCAGAGAGTAGCAGTGGGGGTGGGCAGGAAATGGTGCTCTTTTAGAGCTGTAGAGACAGGGCAGAGAAGGAGCAGTGGGGGCGTGCAGGAAATGGTGCTCATTTAGAGGTGTAAAGACAGAGCAAAGAAGGAGCAGTTGGGGCAAGTTGGGAAAGATGCTCGTTTAGAGCTGTAAAGACAAGGGGTGGGCAGCAAAAGAACTAGACAGGATAGAGCTTAGGTTTGCTTAGGGAACAGTTGAACAGTCACCCAAAGTTTGCACCAGGAAGAGGTTTGGAAAAACGGTGGAGAGACAGGCAGGTGAGGGGTTAGAAAGGAGTAGGGAAACAGACCGACAGTAACAGCGGCAATCTTGGTTAAACACACTAGCAGTCTACATTGTGAATGGCCAAGTAGGTCCCAGGTATAAAAATTACGCTTGGAAAATTAGTCTTGGTTAAACACACTAGCCGTCTATGTTGTGAATGGGCCAGTAGGACCCAGGAATAACAATTACACTTGGCAAATTAGTTAAGAAAACAGTATTAGCAGGCTTGCGATAGGGTTTTAATAAGTTTGATGAGCAAAACATAGGCTTAAACAAAATTGGCTAGATTTACAAAAGTCCGGCTAGGATGCTGATTTTCACTACCCTAAGTAATCAAAGTACTAACATTTTAATAGGCTAGTAAAAAAGATGCAGTTTACATTTAAAGATAGCACTCTAGGATATAAACAAAATGTAGAGGAGTAGTAGTTTGTATATATAAACAGATTGTAGCCAGCAGTACAGAAATCAAATTTTGGAGCCTTGTAACTGAGAGCCGATGGTAAGTTGGCCAGGGCTAAGGCAGCCAATGGCAGCTGAGAGGAGATTGTACCAACCCCAATCAAATTAGCAGCTTGCAAGCTGCTGGCTTCTTTGACCGTGAAGCGTAGCGTATCTGTATCCAAGGGAGGAGCTGATGGCATCTCAGGCAGGAAGCGCCTGGCCTGGGATAGTGGCAGGGGCTGCAGGAGCACTCAGGGTTTTCCTGTATCCAGGGGGAGTTGGCGGCATCTCAGGCAGGGAGAACCCAGCCTAGGATAGTGGACAGGACTGCATGAGCAGTGGTGGTGCCCGCTTATGGCTTTCCTGTATCCAGGGGGAGCTAGCGGCATCTTGGGCAGGGAGAGCCTGACATGGGATAGTGGCCCGGACCACAGTAACAGTGGCGGTTCGCACTCAGGGATTTTCTGTATCCAGGGGGAGCTGGAAGCATTTCGGACAGGGAGTGCCCAGCCTTGGATAGTGGCCAGGGCTTCAGGAGCAGTGGTGGTGCCTGCTCAGGGCTTTCCTGCATCCAGGGGAGCCGGCGGCATCTCGGGCAGAGAGCGCCTGGCCTGAGATAGTGGCTGGGGCCACAGGAGCAGTGGTGGTGCCTGCTCAAGGCTTTCCTGTATCCAGGGGGAGCTGGCAGCATCTCGGACAGGGAGTGCCCAGCCTTGGATAGTGGCCAGGGCTTCAGGAGCAGCGGTGGTGCCTGCTCAGTGCTTTCCTGCATCCAGGGGAGCCGGCAGCATCTCGGGCAGGGAGTGCCTGACCTGAGATAGTGGCCAGGACCACAGGAACAGTGGCGGTTCGCACTCAGGGATTTTCTGTATCCAGGGGGAGCTGGCAGCATCTCAGACAGGGAGTGCCCAGCCTTGGATAGTGGCCAGGGCCTCAGGAGCAGTGGTGGTTCCTGCTCAGGGCTTTCCTGTAGAGAAGTTGTAACCTAATGGTGAACAACTTTGTGTTCATCCTCTTTTAATGGTCCTTGTTGTGGTCAAGGTAACTGACATATTAAGGAGCACCAAGACTGCCAATGGCTGAATTTGATATTGATTTGATTTTGATTTGTTTATTTAACCTGGTTAGTCCATGGGCCAAAGGCACATTTTCATGGTTGAACAAAATGCAATTTACAGATACAAACATAATCAACATAGGGTACAATATAATACATACACAAAATTCACATCAAGTATAAATACAGAATTTAAATTGCACAGTGCATTTACATTCATTATCCTCTAGTAGATAATTCTTCAGCATCTTTCTACATCTGCACATTGTAGTTCCAAGGCAATCCAACTTAGTCATTATAAAGTTAAAAAAACAATGGTAATTTATACAATAAAGTCCTTTGTCCAACCACAGTTTTTATTTTTGGTACAGAAAAATAGCAATGATTAGATGTTCGGGTGGGGAATAGGTTTGCATATTTTTTTAAATAGAGCATGAATGTTAGCAGAAACCCTATTCATGGCTATCTCTTTTGCTAACAGGCCTATTTGCAATTTAAATCTTCACTCCAAGGGAAGGGGGGTTATTAATTCCTACTAACCGCCACATCATAGATCAGAGAGGGGGGGCCACTAGACCACCAGGGAAGTTTTTTTTTATTAATTCTTCTTACCCAGGATGTTGGGGATCAGGATTTTTTTTTCATTAATTATTATTACCAGCAGCATGAGGGATCAGGAAGAAGGGCCACTAGACCACCAGGGAAGGGGGGTTTATTAATTCCTATTATGCACCACATTGGGGATTGGGGAGGGGGGCCATTAGACCACCAGAGATGGGAATTAATTTAGTTTATCAGGGGATCAGGGATGGGGGGACCGCTAGCCTTTGCCACACGGACCCTGCAGCAAACCCCTCCCATGCACCTCATGTTTGTTGCATGGGAGAGGTTTTGGCAAGTGTGGGGACTTAGGTATCAGGATCTCTCCTATATCTGAATCTGGGTGCAGGGTCTCTGGCACACCGGGCTTTGGTGCAAGCTGCTGTTTGCTGCAGCTTGCACCGATCTAAGCCCTCTTTATGAATTGAGTCCATGGTCTCCAGAACTGGACACAGTACTCCAGGTGGGTCTCACCAACAATTTACACAGTGGCAGGCTATAATTTTGCACTCTTTTAATGTCCTTGCCTTGTTTTAGTAATGACATAATAAATGCTAACTGAAAGGAATTAGATGTGAAGAAGTACTTCCTCACATCTCTGTTGAATTTGCACCTTTCCAGTTTCATTGCATGACCCCTTGTTCTCATGCATCCTTTCCTCTGAAAAATACTCCTTGCCTTGTTTTAGTATTGCTGTAATAAATGCTGACATAAAGGAATTGGGTGTGTTGTTTTGGTTTTAGATGACTTGGAACAGCATCTTCAAGAGGGGTTACTGTCTCCAAAAAAGCGTAATAGAACTCTAATGTAAAACTTCAACAGGGTATTTTCCTTCAGCGATTGATTTAATAGTATTAGTGATTTCTACTTGACTTATGAGAACCATTAGTTGAGCATTCTCTTCTTGAGTTAGCTAGACAGAGTTAAAGCAGGCGGTATAATAACGTAAGTCATTTCTCAAAGGATTGTTTCTGTTACTTATACAATTTTTTGTAGAATTCTAAAAAGGTGTCAGATGCTCATAGAAACACAGAAGTTGATGACAGATAAGGACCGCAAGGCCCATGCAGTCTGCCCATTTTTTTTTCTACTTTATGAATGTGCTATAGGCCTGTACTCTGTCATTGGTCTATCTATTCATACTCATCTGTATTGCTCCCTTACGCCTATCCTATGCCTGTCTGAAGCCCTGCACTGTATTCATATCCACCACTTCCTGGGGTAGGCTGTTCCATGCATCCACCAGCCTTTCTGTGAAAAAGAACTTCCTTACATTACCCCTTAATCAGCCTCCCTCTAATCTCATGCTGTGTCCTCTTGTCCTGCTATTTTTCTTATATTGAAACATGTTAGACTCTTTCACCTTGTTAATGCTCTGTCTCTTTCTGTTCGTAATACTTCATGCTTATCATGTACTGCTGTTATCTCTGATTTTTGCTCTGCTGTTTTTAAACTTTTAGCCAAAAATGTCCTCAAAGTTCACCAGTGAGAAGCAATTTTTTCTGCTGTTTAAGCTGATTATTTTTTACTCTATATATTCAATATTACTTAATACTTTTTTCATATTTTCATATTCTGCCTTTCTCGATGCATCCCTTATTTTATCCTTTTTTCGAGGTCTAACAAACTTTATTCCACTTCTAGTGGCATTTCCTTCCTTTTGTTATTTTTCCAAGAGGTTTCAGAGACAATAGTTTCTTGTAGCATAGCCTCGAGGGTATCCCTAACAGAAATAATATTATTTCAACCATGCCATAAAGATAATGATCGATTTGATTTTTTTTTCCTTCCACAAGGTTTGTTGGATATTTGAGTACTGCCTACTGAGCCTCCATGGTTCCTGGGAGAAATCTTATCTGATAGTCAAACTTTGTTCCTGATCAGTATAGTTTATTTTGAGATATTGCTTTTATTAATCTATCATCTCTCCTCAGCAATTTTACTATCACAGGATGGGTTTCCCCTTTTCTGTTGTTTTTTTTTTTTAGACCCAATCCAGTATACTCTGTCAGTTTCTGGACAGTTCACATCTAGTGGACCCCCCTCCACCGATCACCCACAATGTAAAATAAGAAGTTTACCCTGGTAGTCTAACATACCGTCCCACCGAGTGGCAAACCCCCCACCACCCACTAACTAAGTATCCCACAACTTGCATCCCCAATAACCAGTTCTGCTCCAAATGATGCTGACCATCGCTGCCCTCTGCTCACCTCCTCAGCCAGCTGCCATCTGACAACCCCAGAAAGCAATTGCGAGTACTATGGAAATGGTTTCACTCTGGGACTTTTTGTGCTGTTTTTATTAAATTATTAGCCAAAACCATGCATCAGTAATATTGCTTCTTCTTTTTTAATGTCTTCGGTAAGGTTAGTGATATGTTCTAATGGTGTGGTAATTTTGTAGGATTACTTTGTTATTTTTGTTTAGTTTATAATCTGACGTAATAATACTTATCTATTACATAATTTGTGGGAAGGATAATTCCATTTTTTTTATAAATAGTAAAACATCATCAGCATGTGTATTGACTTTTAAATGCTCATTATCTAATTCTAGGCCATATTTAATTTCATTTTTTTCTCATATGTGACAATAGCAGCATCAGCTCGTATTTTTGGATGGTAGTAACATACGTTGAATCATGGCATGATCAGATATGTGTATGTTTAATATTTTCAGTCTATGAAGTTTTGAAATATGGCATAGGAACACAAAAACTAATCCAGAAAAATTGTCCAAGGAGCGAGAGCCTTCTTGTTTTTTTCCTGGTGTTGCATGGTTCTGAATTATCAGCGTTGTGTGTTGGTGCTGCTTTTAGTTCAGCACACCAGCCTTGGATTTGCTGCTTGAATAATTTACCATGCTCATTGTACCCCCTGTTTATGCTCTGAGCCATTAGTCCGATGTGGGTGAGCTGCAATATGTTTCTTTTTACACATTTTTCTACTGTGTTATGATACAACTAATAAAATTTATGAATGATTTGGAGACAACTATCCCATCATTTTTGATGCTGACTGTACAGTACTGAGTGGAGTTTTTCTGCTAAAGTGTATTGTTGAATTGAAATAACAGGGCTGATTGACAGCGCTTCATTGTTCTGGTTACTTCTGCCTCATTTACAAGCATCCCTCGATGTAACATACAGGGAGCCATAATGAACATACGTTACCAGGCTCTGAATCTGCTCATTATATTAAGGGACTACTTGCATCTTATCTGATTGGAACAAGTCATCTTCCCCCTGTTCAGACAACAAACACATCCATCTGTCTCAGCTGATGAGCTCAGCTCCCATTTCTCATTCAAGCCTCTTCAAGGAAGCCACCTCAGCTGCCTATGAACCTCCATTGCAAGAATTTTTATAAGTGATCTGTAGACCTTCCCTTAAAGTCAAGAAAGCAAGAAGCAGTAGAAATCTGACCCACCTGCATCCATTTATCTTAGCTGATAGAAACAAGTCACCCCCCCCCCAAATGACAAGGACAATGTAACACTGGCAGATAAAAAAATAGCAAGGCTGCAAGCAGGTGATTGATGGGATTGGCTGGTTTGTTTGGCATTGCACAGGCTGCCAGTCTATATAATCTGACTGAGAAAAATTAAAGCAACGGACTTTAAAAGCCTTCCATTCATGAAATGAACATGGGTAGGGCACGGGGTCATTATGTATCAAACAAAAAGAGCACAACAATGCACCACGCTGTCAATACAGTGGGTACATTCCAAGCGCTTGCCGATAACACCGAACGGTAACATCAGCAAAAATCACACACATTCTTTATTTGCAGCAGTGGATTTCTTAGTAAAAACACTAATATATATTCAAGATAAACACTTTCCATTGATTAAAAGAAGAGTAAAGGGAACTAATAATAAATGGATTACACTCGAGCTGTTTGATCTAATGAGGGAAAGGGATGTTTACTGGAAAACTTATAAAAGTTCTAATAATAGTGAGGCTGTAAATAATTATCGTATGTTAAGAAATAAGTGCAAACATTTTATACATAAAAATAAATCTGACTATTTTCAAAAAACGTAAGCAGATTCCTTGGGAGATGAAAAACATTTTTGGACTTCTATTAAAAAATTAACAGATCCTTGGAGAAATAAAGGTACATGTACTTTTAATATTAATGGTATTGCAGTAACTGATCCAAAGGAGATCTGTGATCTCTTTTTAAATGAGTTTATGAATTTGTCGAAATTTTCAATGTATTTTGTTTCTATTAGTAGTTCAGATAACAAAGTAATTGATTAGCATAAGAGTTTATTCCTCCTTTTTACTTCTGAATAACTAAGCCACAGCAAGTACAAAAATTACTAATACAGATTCCAGTAAACAAAAGTGCAGGATTTGATGGCCTTGAGCCTAGGGTTATGAAACTTATTACTAATATTATCATCCATTAACAAAAATGTTTAATCTCTCCTTAATTACCGGGGTGTTTCCAGAAGTCTGGAAGCAGACAATTATTAATCTGGTACCAAAATCTGGTTCTCTTCATGATTTAGATAATTACTGACCTATATCAATTCTTTCTTGTCTTAGTAAAATGTTAGAGAAAATTATTAATGGGCAATTGTCATCTGGACTCCCCCTGAAATCAGCCACACCCACACCAATGCTTGGTTCAACAAACTGAAGCTTTATTAGGTAGATTCTCAGTTACAACAACGTTTTACATTTAATACCATCTCCAACATTTCTAATTTGCAAAATTTCTTTTGGAGTTGCCCCTTTATTTACATATCCACAAATGTCATACATTATGGTCAATATTTAGCTCTTCTTTGGCTCGGGTGTACAAGACCCAATGCCTCTTCACCATCTTTCAGTTCATTCTGGGTTCAGGTGTCCCAACCTGAACCCCAGCCCTGTCCGCCCCTGAGGTGACTGCCCATGGAGAGCCCTCCCCTGCCCTTCCATACCTGTATCCAACCAGACCCTGTTTTTTTCCATTAGCTCATATGCTGACCATCTGGTCCGGCCTCTGGGCTTCTCTAATTAAAAACTGGCAAATAACTCCCCCCCCCAAAAAAACCCTGCCATTTCTCAATTGCTTCTCTGGTTTCCTCATTTACAGTGGTGTTGCCCACCCCTGACATATGCACCCCATCTAAGCGGTACATCCCAGGTGTGTCATGCATAATCAACTAATGTTTTATGTATAGCCCCCCTCCCTTCCTAGCCCAATCTGCCATTTTTCTGTTTACCCATTTTCGGGCTTTGTCTACTACTAACAAATCTCCAGCGTGTTTCCAACATCTCAGTGGTATAATTTCTAGCCATGTTATTGTCACCTGCAGCCACCAGGATTTTATCACATCAAAGTCACTCAGGATCATGTGGACCAAAGCCACCCAGGGCGTGTTTCCCAGGTCATTCCTCCCTGCATGTACCACAACCATATTCTAGGTCAGTAAGACCTGCTGCTATCATCCAATAATGGCAGAAGCTGCCTTCATTTTAATCCCCTCTGCCCATGCCACTTGAGCATGGTCTTTTCTGGATCTTGTCCTAGCTGCCAATGCCCTACCATGGTTATGGCCCACTGCTCCACCCAATGGATAAATAAATGGCAGATAATCCAAACCACCCAGTG
The DNA here is from genome assembly GCA_016271365.2 of Neoceratodus forsteri. Classification (NCBI taxonomy): domain Eukaryota; kingdom Metazoa; phylum Chordata; order Ceratodontiformes; family Ceratodontidae; genus Neoceratodus; species Neoceratodus forsteri. The sequence goes on along the minus strand of CM057455.1, from coordinate 1,752,469,090 downwards.
CCATCCAAACCCTGGAAAACACAAAGATAGAGGTTGACTCTCATTTCTTTAAATACTTCCTGTAAGCCTGTGAGGACCACCTGCCCATGCTCTGCACCTCGGTGGAGGTGCCCCCAAGCCTGGCCACCTCTGAGGCTGCCCCAATCCTAAAGGAGTGTGATGCAAACCTCATTGGGTCCTCCCCGAGGAAGCCCATCCCTTTTTTAGCACAGCCGTGACCTGGGAGGTGGTGGCCAGATCCCTGTTGCCGTGACTAAAGAACCACCCTCTACCCTGGGGCCTAACTACCTTGTGCACCTCTAAGGCTTATACCACCCCATCCCCATTCTCCCCAGCATAGTTCAACTCAACCTGTACCCCCCTTCTGGTCTGGTCTGTCTTGGACCATCTGAGACAGATCGTGGTGGCCCCAGCTGACCAAGAAATGTCCTGGTCCTGTAGCCCACCCTGTGTGTCCCACTTACCCTTGGCCACCACCTCACTGACCCTAAATGCCCCTTTTTGCATCACCATAAATATGGCCACAAACAATCTAGCTTCATACCCTGAGGAGCATACGTGTGTCAGGCTAGCATTCAATCTACCCAGCAGTTCCCCACAGATTGGTCTGCACTTATCCAATTGTTGGCCATGAAGCCTGATCCACCCTTGCTGCATCTGCCTGATGGCCAGAGCCCTGGTTGGAGTCCCCCATCCTTGAAGTTGGCAGACCAGACCTATCCTAGCGAGGTGGATACCAATGGTGGATCCCGACATCCCCCCCTCCCATTTTCCCACCATGTACCTAATGACCTGGGATTCATAAACTGGGCTACTTACCTCCAGCCCAGCCCTCTCCCAAAACTCCTGGAAACTCCTCCATGCTATTTCATATGCCCTCAGCATGTTAGGAGCCCATGCACACCGAAAGAGTAGCTGTGCTCAGTCCATCTAATCTCCCAGAGGCGTGATGGCAATTGTGTTTTCTGGATGACTGTACTCGGGGCTATTGACTGGAACCTGTCCAACTGTAAATGTGAGAGGCTGTCAGCTATGCCGTTCTTAACCCCTTCCACGTTCCTCACCTTAAAAGACAAATTCAACCTCAGGCCCTCCCATAGCAGCATGCGTGCCACCCTTAGTACCTCTTCCATGGACCCAGAGTGCCAATTTATCACTGACACCACTGCCATGTTATCACTGATGCCACTGCCATGTTATCACATTGGAAAATTACTTTCTTGTTCCTAAGGTGGTATCTCCATACTACCATATGAGAAAAGCCTCCAAAAATGTTACTGTATGTCTTTGGTGAGGCTCATCTCTATCCACTGGGCTGGCCATTTCTCTGATATCCATTCACCCTGACAGTATGCCCCATGCCAAAACCCCTGGCAGCATCTGTGAACAGCTGCAGGTCCTTGCCCAACTCCCACTTGTCCTGCTAGAAAGCCACCCTATTATATCTTGCTAAAAAACCTTCCTAGGCTAAAATATCCTCCTTTACCCCTTTGCTAATGTTGGCCCAGTGATGGGGCAACTTGGTCTTAGCAGATGCCTGAACCAAGCATCGGGTAAACACCCTCTCTGGACCATGACCCTGCAGGCAAAATTCATATGCCCCAATACCTGCTGCACTGTTTTGAGCTGTACTGCCTGCTTCCCTTTAAGCCCTTGGATGAGCCCCTTCAGTTTTTCCACCTTGCCAATGGAAGTCGGAAACACTGCTGGTCCAGATCTAGCTCAATGCCCAGGAATTCTAGCTCTCTGCTCATCCCTTCGGTCTTATCATCAGCCTAAGGTACCCCAATCTCCCTGCACATCCCTTCAAAACCTTGCAGCATGGCCTGCATGTTATCCCTCCCCTCCCCTATGAATAGGAAGTCATCTAAGTAGTGGACAACAGCTCCCTATCTGTGGTGGACTGAGAATACCCACTGCAGGCACGTACTAAAAACTTTAAATGTAGAGCATGCCACTGAACACCGCATGGTTATTGCTTTGTCAAAATAATATTTCCCTTAAAACTGGAATCCCAGCAACTCCCAGTCCTGCTCCCAGACTGGTAGCAGTTTGCAAGCCAATTCTATGTTGGTTGTGGGTACCCATACCCCTTCCCTGGCTTTTATCAGTTCCACTGCGTTGTCCAAAGTGGCGTACGATACTACACTTCTTTCTTATGCAATGGCATCATTGACTGAGTCCCCATCGGGGTACAATAGGTGGTGAATCAGCCTATATTCACCTGGTCTTTCTTGGGCATGATGTCCAGTGGGGAAACCCTGAAACTGGGAAATGAAGGGGTTTCAAAAGGGTCTGCCACCCGACCCGATGCCACCTCCTTCTTAATCTTGCCTTTGACTATGTTCTACTTCCCTTTTATGGATCCCAGGATTTTAGCCCTCATATTGTTCCATAATCCCGAGTAATATAAATTAAACCCTTCTGTGAAATCCTCCCTCAGCATTAAACCCACCCCTTTGTTCAGGTAGTCCCTAGTCTGTGAAAATACCATCTCTACCCTCATCGGGGACTGAGTCAGAGGGGAACCCCTCCATCCAGGTACCATTGTATGAGACAGCTCATCGTCCCCCATAACATCCCCTTCCTCTGTTCCATCTGAAATTGTCTCCCTGTCCATTGAATCCCCCCTTCTCTCCTATGGCCACTCCAAAAGGACTGCCCTTACACTGGAGCAGTATTCCTGTCTCCGTACATCCTACATCTGCATACTGGGTGAGTGCCCCCACAGCCTGAGCACGCATGTTTATATTTACAGCTATGCCACATGCAGTTAGCCTTATTAAATGCCCAACAAGTCTTTGCACTTGTTGTCCCACTGACCCTCTTCCTTTCACGGCTGGTACCCCTTGCGCTGACAATGTCCTTATCCACAGTTCTGACAAGGTCACATCCTGCCTAACATCCCCATGCAGTGCCACCTGTTGCCAGAACTTCTCATCATAAATAAGCCAGTCATATCTGATCTTAACCCTATAGGCATCCCTGATGATAGCCGAATAGATGAGTTAAGGTATGGCTAGCTTAGGTTTCTTCTGCAACATAATTGCACTGAAATGTGTGAAACCCTCCATCCAGGTCCCAAATGTTTTCTCCTATAACTAGTATTCTTACTGGTTTTCCCCACTATGGCCAGGGCTACCGCCATCTCTGAGTTGCCCACCGACTCCTTCTGCTCATACTTTTTTGCCGTATCCTTGTCAATCAGGGCAAACATATCCACATACAATCCCTTCTGTATTTTCTCTTTAGGAGCCTGTGATACATGGTCCGCAAAGGTCATCCTCGGGGGCCATCTGTAACTGCCCTTGCTATCCCTTCCCCACCCCCGTACCCTGTTTCCCCTTCCCAGTCTCTTTCTCGTCATTCAATTCCTTCCACACTTTATCCACCTCCTCCCAACCTTTTTCTCCCTGTTTCTCCATTACACCTGCCACATAGTCCTTTAAACTACCTTCCACCAACAGGTTTACGACCGGTTCCTTACCCACATCCAGTTGGGGCTCACCCCTTCATCCAGGTTGCTTCTGGTCGGTCTCTTGTTGGATCACTCTTTTTGAGCTGTTGGGGTCCTTTATCTTGCCCACCTTCTCCCTTTCCTCCTCTGCCCTGGATTCCTTTTTAATGGACTGCACTTGATCCATCAGCTCCACCACTTTTTGTGCCAGGAGCTCATGTGTTTTTTTGTTGGGGAGCCTTCTTAGGTGCCATCTTGTAACTTAATAACAGAAAAAACATAAGGCTCTCATTACAGGCATGATGCCTTCTCCCTCCTGAGTTTCCACAGACAACTCCCCCTCTTTTTTTTTTACTGTTTGCATTCATGGCAATGGAAAAAGGGATGCCTTCCCCTGCTTCATTCTTGGTATGATCTGCTTCCTAAGGGATCCGCCAGTGAAAAACAATGTGTGACCTGCTTCCCCGCTCCCCCTCCCTTCACTGTGTAGCTTGGAAAAAGTGTGATTTATTTATTTATGTTTTTTGTAGCAAGAGCTTGAGGAACTGATGGCACTCCCTCCCGGGCTCCATGTTACCGTGGAGTGAGCCAGTATTGAAACCTCTAGGCCTGTTTCTTCTCCCAGACGCACTGACTAGACCGAATTGGCAAAGCCATCTTGATTAACCTGTTCATCAGACAGACTGTCCCGACCTTGGGGAGAGATTCTGTCACCCGCTCCCGCATGCTGTATTGTCTCCCATGCCCTGGGTACTGACCCTATCCCACTGTCCGATTATATATATATATATATATATATATATACTATTTTTCTTTCTCCTACCCTTGTCCTTATTACATAATTTAAAAATTTCTCCTCTTTTTTTTTTTTTTGGGGGCTCTTATAATTGAGGCCTCCAGCCCCTGCTAGTAGGTCCAAGCAATGGTGGCTGATCCAGACCCTGAACCCCTGCCACCCAGTGTAGTCCCCTGCCACCCCAGGCTGCCAGAGCAAATGCATCTGACATGTGCTTGACCTCCTCCCACAGCTGAAAAAATGAATGCGCTGGCTGCTGCTTCTGGTTTTTTTTTTTGGTTTATTTTTTGTGTGCCCGCAGGTCACGTGCCAAACTCCACCCCTTCCCAGTGGTCCAGGTGACAAAAACAGTCAATGTGCACATCCCTGTCCCACCAGAACTGGAAGAGTCAAGGGACACTGGCTCTCCTCTCCATTTTTTGTCCTTTCTGTCCATTTTCCTCTTCTACTTTTCCAGTTCATCTGAGTCAGCCAGCTCCTGCAAGAGCTGCAACAAGAGACGCCATCCTCCATCATGACCCAAAACCACCTCCTCTTGGCCCTTATCCCCTGCTGTTGGCCCCCTCCCCGTCCCCCTTTCATGGCAAGTGTCTGTTCCTCCAAACTCCCTACTGGTCCCCACCCTCCACTGGGACCATCCAATGCCCATATCCCACCAGCTAAACTTTGTCTTGTCCACCAGCTCCCTACAGCATGCTGGTAGAATGTCCCACAGGCCCTGCAGGCCACACCAAAAACCCCCAAATGATGTCCAAGAAAAACCTCCCCCAGGCAGCAGGGCCAGCACCCACTTCTTTTTTGCACCAGGCCTGTCCAAATGCTACCCCACGTGGTCCGGTGCCTTGCATGCCATCTAGCTGTCGCTCACCCTTGCAGACAGAATGAGCTGCTCTTGGAGATCCACGCCCCGCGATATTTGCCACATGGCCTAGTAATCTGTACCAAGCCTAATTTTCCACTGGCGACCCACAGACTGTGACGGTCACAATGTCTGGTGAATTTCAAGCAGGTAAGCTGCACTGCCATGAGTTGCCCCATCTGTTAGTACCTTTGTAATGCACAGGTCCTCCATGGCAGACACCATGTGTTCTGGCATCCTGCGCTCATCAACAAATTTGAATTTTGCTCAAACAAGGCTACTGGGCTGACTGCAAAGACAACAAACAAACCCTGCTACTTATCTCATTTTTTCTTTCCTTGCTTGGGCATGAACTACCCTATTCTGCAGCAGCTGTCACATGGCCTGGCATCTCAGCAGCCCATCCCGCAGCCGCCAGTTGCAATAACATCCACCTCTTGGCAAACAAATCCCCCATTATCTTGGAAAAACACCAACTTGTAGATATATCTTATCAACTTTGGACCTCAGGATTAACTTCCACAAATGGGACGCTGCGTAGGGCAGTCCCTCAGTAAGAACTACCACAGAAACAGTTGTGAGTAATCATGGCACTGCAAATAAAATATTACAAGAACAGAATAGTCTTTAGAAAAACCTCTTATGGAGAAAACAACTCCGTTCACCAAAGATGTACTTTAAAGCATTGTATGAAATACTGCAAACAAAGGTAGGCCTGGCCTACCCAACCTTACCTAGGCCTGAGAGTATCTACCCACTTCAAAATGTCTGTGCAGCTGTAATCAAGTCAAGTTGAAGGAACAGCTGCAGTAGAGAGAGAGAGGGATTTTATCTCCCTGCAGCCCCTTTTCTACCCCTTTCCAGATCATCCCCTGAACTCCCTTTAGCCTATCCCCTTGCCTGTTACTCACCTAATGCCCCTTCCCTCCACTGTCCCCCACCCCTCCCCTGTGATACCATACCTCCCTTTTTGACGTCATCCCCTGCCCCTTCTCCTCCTGCTATCTGACTCCTACTCCCACCCCCACTATACTTCTAGCTAATCTCGGGGGTGCAATGGCAATCTGGGCTGCCCTTTTCATAGGGCAACCTCTTTTAACTGAATATCTTGAGGCTGGTAGACTTTGCTCTCTGGAGCAGCATGGCTTTCAAAAGTTTTATAGTATGGGTACTGCTCTAACCTGTTTCACCAATCACACTTTAAGAGCTATGAATTCGGGGCTGTTGACTGGTGCAGTGTTTATTGATCTATCGAAGGCTTTCAGTTTTAGTGGATCATGCCATGCTGCTCCGGAGACTGAAGAACACCGGCCTAGTGGATAAACCCTGTGAATATATCCATAGTTACCTTACAAATCACCCATTAAGGGTATGCCTTGGAGTGCTCAACTCACACCTGGGACCCCTGTTGTTCTCCCTATTTATTGATACAATAGCCAAGATACTATCTTCATCTAAAATATTGCTTTATGCGGATGACATTATTTTGTTTACTAGCTCAGCAACAGTTGATGTAATTAATCTTTCTTTAAATCATGATTTTTATGCCTTAATAAAATGGTTTTTACATTACCAATTAATGCTAAATACTAAAAAAACTCAATGGGCCCGATTCCAGAAGCACCCCTACGCATGTCGCATGTTGCGACATGCCAGGGGTGCAGTTGTTCCAAGGACCCTGCACCTGATTCTGTAAAAGACAGGATCCCCACAGCTAAGTCCTGCAACTTGCACCAACTGCACAGGTATGCCAAACAGAGGGTGTACCTGAACGGTTGGCTGCATGCCTGTGGCATGCACACAGGAATGGCACTAGTGCCAGCCCTAGTCCCCAAGCCTGAAAAGCCCCTCAGGGCTATGTGACCCCCTGCCCTCGATCCCCCAATAATGATTAAAAAAAGCTCTGCAGGGCTATCAGACCCCCTGAGTCCTGATCCCCATAATGTATTAGTAATAGCCCCACAGGGCTGATTGCACCCCCCCAAGCCTTGACCCCTTATCCCCAAACCCAAGTCCTGCAGTATTACAGGCTGTAGTAGCATGAAAATTCCTGTTAACCCTGGTAGTCTAGTGGCCCTCCACCCCTCCGCCTGGCAGTGCCAGACCACCCCATTCCCCCCACCCATCCACAGCCGGTGACTGGCACTGCCCACCTCTCACCACCACAGCCAACTGACGAGTGAGCTCTGTTTGAGCACATACTACTGTATATATACTATGCACTCAATGAATGAGTGGCCATTCATTGAGTGCATACAATATACAGCAGTACACGCTCATATGGTGCTCAGTTGGTGGCTGGTCGTGAGTGGTGAAAGGTGGGCTGTGCCAGTCACTAACTGGGGATGGTGTGGAAGTGAGGTGGTCTGGCACTGCTGGGTGGAGGGTGGGGCCACTAGACTACCAGGGATAATGGAATTTACATGTTTAAAGTCTGGTAATACCACAGGACGGTTCGGGGATCGGGGTCAGGCTTGGGCATGATCAGCCCTGTGAGCTATCACAATACATTGTGGGGAATGGGACTCAGGGTCTGGTAGCCCTGAGGGGCTTTTCTTACATAGTATTGGGGACTCGGGGTCGATAGCCCTGAGGTTTTTTTTTAATCATTATTGGGGGATCAGGGGCAGGGTTCTCCTAACCCTAATGGGCTATTATGACAATTTTGGAGAACTTGGAGCAGGGGGGATTTGATAGCTCTGTGGGGCTTGTTTTACTGACTGGAGGATGGAGCTGAGGGGATTGCATATACTGGAGGATTGGGGCTGGCAGTACAGTGGAGCAGCCCGCAGTGGATGCAAAATACACTTACACCAGCTATTAGCTGGTGTAACTGTACTTTGATGGATGTCATCTGGGGGTTGTTTTAGAATAGCAATATAGGGAACTTGGAGGCTGCCCTTCCAGAACAGGGCACAACTTCTGTAGTAAACCCCCTAGCACCATGCCGCAGGGGGTTTATGGCATAACTGGTGGTGTAAGATGGCATAACTCCTAAATTCCTGCAGGAGTTGATAAATGAACTGGTGGAACCAATTACATACAGTATCTCTTTAATATATCATTAAAAAATGGAAGGACAGTACCTGAATGGGGACAAGCATATATAACACCAATACATAAATATGGATCAAGGTCTGAGGTAAAGAACTATAGACCAATAAGTTTGACATCAGTTATATGTAAAATATTGGAGAGAGTCATTCAACATAGGATACTTGATCATTTGGCAAATGAGCAGATAGTCGATATCTCGCAACACAGATTCATTAAAGGTAGGTCATGCTGTTGTCTAAACACTCTTGGTGTGTAGGGTAAACAATAAAAATAATAATAATAATACAGATTCTTGTGTTTTGGAGTCTGCCAAGAAACATTCGTAAACAAGCAAGGACTACTAATAAAGTTTATTATACTACTTACGCCAAGCATGTGACAGAGAAAATCACAAGGGAGATGGGTTTCCTCACATTCTCCTGAAGAATGTACATAATCTCCAGAATTGTAGATCTTAGGTTCTCTAAGATCTTGTTCTGTCTCTCCCCATGCTCCAGCTCTCTACCCTTCTAGAGAAGCTACAGTGGGTTGCGGACAGCTAAATACTACAGATAACAGCATAGCAACAGAGATTACAACATAGTTACAGATATGAGAAACAATATGTATTGGTCCTAAGTCATTCTCCATTGGAGAATGACTAAGGAGACATCATTTCTAATGAGTATCATATAAGACAGAATATGCTTCCACTGGCATTAAAGCTTAGACAAAAGAAATGCTGACAGTTCAAACTACATGCGCCATTTCTTGCTTACGTACAGTATAAAACATAAGATATAACAAAGGTCTTCTGTCTGTGTCAGCTTGCTTAGAGACAAAGAGATTTGCTGACAGGACCCTTTTGCACATGGCATATCTGCCTGAGTGTAAAACACACTACATATAATTATATGAGAATATAAGTTACAATAATCACTGATGAGCCCACAGAGTCATCTTATCAGTGATCAGGTAGATTATATATGGAATATATGTAAAAGACAAACATAATCTAGATAAATGTATTATAGTGAGGTATAATGAATCATGCATGACAAAATTAGCGTATCTTAGCAGCAAAGCACATTCCTAGCACCCATGCTTATATGATGTGTGCTCATATCTACAATGTTAGTGCAAAATAGCAGTATCACAGTACAATAGACCAGGAATACAGTGTGAGGTGTATGTAGGACAATAAGGGGCATAACCCAGGCATAACAATGCCTCACTAACTTGATAACCTTTTTCAAACCAGTAAGTGCAGCCCTAGAAAATGGAGTACCAGTTGACGTAATATACTTAGATTTTGCAAAAGCTTTTGACAAGGTATTACATAAAAAACTAATTGAACAGCTGTATCAAATCAATCCAGGGACCAATATAATAGAATGGGCAATATCATGGCTGAAGGACAGGAAGCAGAGAGTGACAGTGAATGATATCAATCTGAGTGGGGGAGGTAACAAGCGGGGTTCCTCGGGGTCGGTCCTGGGGCCTACATTGCTTAATATACTTGTTAATACACTTCAAACAACAGATAATGAGTGGACAAGTATGTATGCAGATGACTGTAAACTAGGGGGTCTGGTACAAAATCATTCAGATGGTCAAAAACTCCATGGCAATTTAGATACACTCCTAGACTTGGACTAAAACAAACAAAATTATGTTTAATATATCTAAATGTAAAGTAATGCACTTCGGCACCAAGAATCCTAATTTAGTATATAAATTAAACAATCAAATATTAGAAACAACTACAGAAGAAAGGGACTTAGGAATAGCTATAACAGACACATTATCAATGGATGTGCATATTAAAAAAACAGTTAAAAAATGTCAGAAAATATTGAGCTGCATTCTGACAAATATTAAAAGTAGAGATAGAGAGGTGATTCTCCCACTTTATACCAGTCTGGTATGTCACCATACGGGATATTGTTCCCAGTTCTCAGCTGCAACTACTGTAGGAAGTCATAAATTGAAAGAAGGTGTGCAAAGAAGAATAACAAAAAAAGTGAGAGAACAATATAATATGATATATGGTAACAGACTTCAAAACTTGGGACTATATTCTACTAAATATAGACAACTAAGAGGGGACCTATGTTTAATATTTAGAGCTATCAAAGATCAAGGGTTAATGGAAAACATAGGAATTAAAAGATGTGAAGAACAAAATAAAAAAAAACTAGATCTCACAACTATAGATTCAAAGGTGATATACATATGACCAAAAAACATTTAGATTTCTTTACCCAAAGAGTAATAAAAAGCTGGAATGAATTACCCAGATATGTGGTCAAAAGTGAAACAATGGGAGGTTTCAAATATAAATTAGATGAATGTATGGGAAAAAAAAAATTCATGTACCACCAATAGAGTAATTAGGTGGTAAGTTCATTAAGGACAAATTGTCTACAGAACTAAAAATTAACTATGAACCGATGAACCTATAAGTCCAATTAGGTGTAAGCAGCCTGTGCCATGTCACAGGCTGCTTTGCAGAATACCAAAGGTCGCATCTCCTGGCGTAAACTGCTACTTGCACCATTTTATTTGGCACAAGTCAGTTTACACCAGGCGTAACCCTTTGAGAATCGGGCTTAATGCATTTTATTTGGTTCAAAACCAAAATATACTAAAGCACAACCATTACAAGTGTTCGATCCTGCTGGATGCATGTTGTAACAAGTTTTAGAAACCAAGTATCTAGGAGTTTTCTTAGATCCTAACCTTATGTTTTCACTTCATATTAGCAAAACAGTAAAGACTGCAAACCAGAAACTTGGTGTCCTGTATAGATTTGGAGATTGTCTTACTAGGGAAGCAAGAAAAACCATATCCAAAAGTGTGTTACTGTCTACATTGCATTGCAATTCTTTTCTATTTTCTGAATCAGGAGTTAAGGACTTGGATTTAGTTAATAAAACCTTTTATTCTATATGTAGATTTGTAACAACTAAAGCATACAAGGCACACCATTGTATTCTATATGATGTACTTGGATGGTTGCCCCCAAGTTGTATTTTCTATATAATTTGGGCTGTCTTTTGAACAACACAATAAATTTAAAATGCAAATCCCCCTTATATGCCTTACTTGAATTTAAAGACGAATTGCGAACACTTCATTCCTCCTCTGTGTTACACGTCTCATTACCTAGAATTTCAACATGTATGGGAGATAGGGCTTTTTCAGTTTTAAGCTCAAACCTATGTAATTCTATGCCCCAGCATTATGTAGATGCCTTTAGACAAGCCAATTTTAAAAAGGTTTTATTAAGTCATTTGCAATCACAAGCTGTATGTAAATGGAACGTACCTTATATCTTTATTTGTTATTTGTTTTTGTAATTTGTATTGATGTATTTTGTATAATACCACCTAAGCTCCACTTGTTTGAAGCTCTGGGTCTTTCCTGTAAATGGGCCTTGGCCCAGAATGCTTACACAGTAAATAAAGTGAACTGAATTTTTTGCAGGGGGTTTTGCCCCCACACCCTGTTGTGGGGACAGTGCCATCCAAAAGCCGCTATTATATAATCAACTCTGGGGGGGACAACACGGGATACAGACAAACACAGGTGGAAGGAAAAACACAAGTTACTCAGACTGTGAAAATAAAAAAAAAAATTAATGGAAACCACCAGCAGTCTGGGACTGGGATTCTACCCCCCAGTCTACAGCTGCAATGCCTCCTTTCTATGCTGGTGGCTCAGCCCCCTGAGCCACAGCAGCTGCTCAACAGATCACCCCCTCGGCAGAGGTAATATCCTCTGCATCAATCCTTGCCAGCCAATAGCAACAGGGTACAAAACCGTGCTTACAATATTTCCTACTTGTGGTGTTTTGTACCCTGTCACTGTATTCCCCTGCACTGTGTCTGTTGCATGGTTTTGACTGTGCTATTTTTCAAATGACATATTGACCTCATACCCATGGGTAGTAGGCACTGTAGGTAGTAGGTAGGTGACGTGAAGGAGAGTCAGATGAGATTTTTGTGTTTTGTGATCTTTTGTTAGGATTCAGAAAGAGAACAGAGGCAGACAGAGGACATTTTTCTTTAGATGCAATGTACTCAGTCACTGCTGCCTCCAGAATGAATGCCATCTGATCCCTATCAAAAAGCATGGTGATTAGCATGTTGAAATAACCCATGTTGTTTTCATTACACTTTTTTGCCAGTTAAAACAGGGGTCCATATTTAACCACACTGACTGGGGCTTAAAACTTTTGTGCATCTCCTGTATAAAGGCTTGGAGTCCCCCACCCAAGTTGGCCAGCCAGAGCACCAGAGTGGCAGACAACTGGAAGTTGGTATGTTCAAACTGCTGGTAAAAACATAAATACTGTATATTAGTGCACACACACCAACTTGCGTGTGTCTGCTGGTATGGCCGGCCAAAGTGGGGGAAGGAAACATTTATACAGGAGATGCTAGCAAAGCAAAGCAAAGAAAAGCAAATGTTATTTCTAAAATGCCATTCCAAAAGACCATGGCATTGTTTATAGACATAAATAAAAACATAGTTACCATAAAACATATACTTAAAATCAGTTAAAAAAACAGCAGGAATTAAATCTCAGGAAAAGCAAAGCTGAAAAGATAAATCTATAAGGTAGATTTAAAGGCCTCAACAGACAGGCACTCTCTAATCCAATGAGGTAGAGAATTCCACAGAGTTGGTGCTGCAAAAGCAAAAGATCTAGCTCTATACATAGTCAGATGGACCCTGGGAATCTCTAGCAATCCCTCATTGACAGAACAGAGTGGATGAAGGGGGCAGTAGGGGCAGAGGAGAGCTTGCAAATACCATGGCCCCTGACCATGTAGGGCATTATAGGTCAGCAAACCAACCTTGAAGGAGAACCTCCACTGCACCAGCAGCCAGTGCAGTTCACGGAGCACAGGTGTGACATGGCAAGATCTCAACAAGCCTGTCAACAACCTGGCAGCCACATTCTGCACCAACTGCAGGCAGCGAAGGTCCACCCTGGTAGTCCTAGGTATAGGGCATTGCAGTAATCAAGGTGTGAGATCGCAAAGGCATGGATCAAAATCGGAAGATTGTCAGGCAGGACTAGGTGTTTTATTCGGTCAATGTTCCTTAGATGGTAAAATAAGGTTTTGATGGCGGCCAACACCTGGGACTTAAGTGTCAATTCATCATCAAGCACAATGCCCAGATTCTGCATCCAGTTAGAAGTCAACAGCTGGTTTCCTCCAAGACAGAGCCTGGTCAAAAGATGTGATGTATACAAAATGGAAAATTCAATAAAATCTTATATGATAACAAAAAAAAAAAAGACAGAGACTGGAAGGTTGCCCAGACAGTGACCCCTCTACCCTATGACCTGGGTCCACAACCAACACATCAGTCTTATCCGGATTTAACCTGAGCCAATTGGCAGTCATCCACTCTTGAATCTCTGAGAGGCAGTTATTAAAGACTGAGACAGCATCATTTTAAGCAGTGTCAATGGCTCAGCATGTTGCACACTCACCTCTGAGGCCGGAGGTTCAGAAGGCTGTGGGTTCTATCCCCACACCAGGCATTTAGGTTAAATCCTAATACTAACACATTAGTGCAGCATGAGGTGAGTGTTGCACTCCTGAGGTGCTGTCTTTCAGATGAGACGTTAAACCAAGGTCCCATCTGCCTGTTCTGATGGTTGTTCAGGTGAACATTAAAGATCCCATGGCACTTCTTGAAAAGAGTAGGAGAATTTTTATTATAATAAGAAACCTATGATAACTTGCAGAAAAGAAATGGCAGTTCAATTATCAACAACAATCATAAAGCAAATGTTTCAGTGTACCCCACTGAACAATAACAAATAAGCAATAGAACAGAAATTTTAAAGGCAAACAAATAATACTAAACTAAATGAAATATCAATATTTTTGGGGTGTCAAATTTTATATAACAAATAAAAAATCATAACAGTGTGGCTTAGAATTCTTCAGCTAATCATCTGAACTGGAATATTTACAAGCTTTTTCCTCTATAACCCCATGATCAAAATAAAATAAACATACACTGCAATGCAGAAAGATGTAACTTGAGGTATTTAACAACAATTAATTAAGAAATTAATTATTTTTTAATAAATCATATCATTTTCCATCTTACCAAATGACTTCTGATTTGCCCCAGTTATGTCTAAACTTAACACTTTAAAATTAAATAAAAATTTGTAAATCGTTTTCTCTGTATTAATCTGAAACTCTCATGTTGTATCTCTGTGTGTTAGGTCACCCAAGCTATTCTTCTCCAAAGGGCATCAGCCCTTGGTTATGGTACTCTTCTAATTATCCTGTGTTTTAACTATTTTAAGAGTTGTTTCTATCGTCAAGGGAATAGCTACTGGGTTAGTGTGTAATTGCTGTGTCAGACATTGACACCTGGATTGCCAGATATAAAATTTTAAAGAAGAAAAATTACATTCAGCATACATATGTGATAATATTTCAGATATCCTGCATAGTTTCCCAAGATTAAGTTTTCATATTTAAGGGACTTTATGTAAGGCCACTGCCATCTAGTGGCTGAAAAGCTGTAAATCTGTACAGTATCAGGACAATCCAGAAGGAAGTCTGTTTGGGATTCTTCAATCTGATAACATTCTTTCCTGGGACAAAATCTTTCTTCTAAGGCTTTATATTTTAAATTATCCCTTACCCACAATCTCCCATGGCAACTAATCCAAGTGACATCCCAAGTGTTCACTGGTATCCTCTTATCTTTTAACATATACAGAACTATGTTGTGTTTAGTGGGAAAGCATAAAGGAAATGTGGCAGACTGAGTAAACTGTGTGGCCATTACATGAGTATATAGCTGTTTCCTTTGCATGGTGGATATGGTTAGATTACAAATTTTCCATTGACTAATTTTTCATAATGCTGAATCTGTGCAACCTGATATATTGAAGGGGTAAAGAATTTTAGGAGCATGAACATCCCATTTAGAATAACAGATTTTAAACAGTAATATAGTCCATTCTTGCTATGGTGTTGGTGACCCTTCCCAACCTAATCTAACTGGATATCATAAAAAATGAATGAAAAAAACTAACAGATTAATCATTCCTAAACCTCCCATTTTTTCTGAGATGTATGTGAATTCCCTTTTTACAGGGTTAAGGTGACTGCCCCATAACATCTGAAAAAAACAACTAAAAAGCCTAGTATCTATGCAAAGGTGGGGTGGATATATTAAACTTAAATATGTGAATATAGGGTGAAGAAATGTTTTATAGTTAAAATTCTCTTTCTTTTTTGAGAATTTCCAGGTTTTCCAAATCTGTACCTTTGATTCACACAAAATGATTTTCTGTTCCCAATTTAGGTGTTGCATATCCCCTTGGCCAAATGTGATACCCAGAATCTGATTGGGAGTCTGTGTGATAGGGATTCCAGCTATATTTTGGTCAATCCCCTGATCATTGTTTTCTGATTTGTATAGCTTTATTCTTAGTGTGATTTAAAGTGGCCCCTGACAGTTGTGAGTATGTCAATAGGGCTTGTTGCACTTCACCTGATTTTCTATCGTGTAAAAAATGCATAAGTCATCAGCATAAGCTGCCACTTTTTGTGCTGCAAGATTCTCATCAGGAGTAATTCCTTCAATGTTAAGACTGGTATTAATGTGTTAAATGAATGGATCTAGTGCATAAGTGCATAATAAAGGGCTAATTGGACAACCCAACTGTACTCCAGTCTTCATAGGGACTGATGTGCCTAAAATGCCATTTACTGAGGAGATTAAAATTGCCACATTGTATAAGCTTTTCAACCAGTTTAATATGTTCCCTGTGATTCCATAACATTCTAAAATGTGAAATAAATATTTATGTGAAATTTTATCTAATGCTTTGGCTTGGTCTATAGACAGAACATAGCCTCATGGTCTGTTCTGTCTGCCAAATTCAAAAATATCACGTAATAATGCCAGATTAGATACAATGTTCCTCCATCTTATGGAGCATGTTTGTGCTGGATGAATTAGAAGTTCAGAAACATTTAGCATTCTTAGTCTTAAGATGTATGACAAAATCTAATAGTCGGTGTTCATCAAGCGGATGGGTCTTCAGTTAGAAAACACTGATTTGTTACCTTTTTTGTATAAAAAATCATAATGGCTGCCCCAAATCCTTGTGTATTCATAGTCATGTCTGTGAATGTATTGAATAAAGCTGTTTGTGGTTCTTTCAATTCCTGAACAAACAGTTTGTAAAAAACGCTAAGGATGCCATCTGGACCTGGGGAGGAGCCAACACTGAGTTTCCCTATTGCACATTCCACCTCCTGGACAATTATGGGTTGTGTAATTCTGCTTTCTGTGTTTCTGTAAAACTGACTCCTGGATATTGTATAAAGTCTGCTTGTGAGTCTTGTGGTGTGAAGTCCTTTCCAAATGTTTACAACATGTGATCATGTACTACTTTTAAGATATCCACGTCCCGTATATGAATGTTACCCATTTCATCCCTTAATTCTGTCATTAGAGTGTGATCCAGCCTATGTTTACATGCCAAAAATGGGTCTGTGTGGGGTTGTTTTTCAGTTCCATATCACATTACTGCCTCTAATTTAGCAGCTCTGTTGTATTGAAACTGATACATGTCATTTTTCAGGGCTTTTATGTCTTGCTGATGCAGATGCCTAGCTTCATTAGCTAGAGACATATAATTATATAATTTGTTTCTATGACTTAAGTATGTAAGTTATTCAGTATTTGACTTTTCCCCGCATAAATGTGAGAACATAGTTTCGATGTCAGATTTTGTGTCTTTCCACCACTCCCAATTATTTTCATACATGCAGATGACAGATTTCCTAGCTACTATGAGATATTGAATATTGGTTTTAACATCTTCCTGGTCTAATGAAGAAATATTCATTCCCCACCATTGTGGGGAGGATAAGAATCTTGAGGGGATGTTTGAAAGATTTAATAAACATTTTAATAATACATGGTCAGAAAATTCACTAGAGATTAACTGAAATCTTTGTGGAGTAAGTAGTCTCAAACAAAAAATAAAATCTATCCTGGTGGCAAATCTATTTCTATAATAAGTATAACCTACTTCTTTATGTAATCTCTTGTATGCATCCCTTAGATTAGCTGTCTGTACTGTATGTTGTAAAGCATTGGAGTCACAGTACACTTTCCTTTGTATGTTGTCCTTTGTTTTAATGTCACGTCCACAGTTCATATCCCCTTCCCACATTACTTGTCTATTGGCGTATAGATAAGGACATATTATTTCAAATAGCTCCACTCTGGCTGCTTTTGATTGAGGAGCATAGGTGTTGATGAGTCTAAGGTCTGAAAGTCTAAGTCTAATGAGTCTAATAATAAGTCTAATGAGTCTAAGCATCTGAAAGAAAATCTAGCAACAAAGCTCTGACCGGTAGTATATCCACCAGTTTATGGAGTGCAAATTCTGTTCCTCTAAACAAGATTCCCAGTCCATCTACAGCATCCATCCCAAACATCCAATATGATGGACCCACATCCAGCTTGTTTTGGCTTGGCTGGTATGAAATAATGAAATTAACCTAGTTTCTTGTAGGAAAATAATGTTATATGTTGAAAACAGGACAGAACAGACATGCTTTTCTTAAAATTCTTCATGCAACGTAAATCGAGTGAAACCAAATATAGGGCTGCCATTAAACTAAACAACTAATTGGGGAGGGTTGACGTATTTGGGACTATTCCCTGTGGCATAAGTCTTTTGTTTTTTTCTTTTTTTTTCTTTGTTTCCAAAAGTTTAGTGACAGTGTCCTCTTCCATGTCTGATATGTGACCTGATCTGGATGATCTATCTGACTCAAGCTTTGGTTCTTCCTCCCTGTTCTCTTGTAGTGGCTGAAAAGATTTGTGAACCTGTACTGGGGGGGGGGGGAGCGGATGTTTACTTCATGGAAGATCTGGTGAATCTTCTAGTTTTAGGTACTTGGAAATCTGATGGGGGAGCCCTTTCTATGGTGTCTCTAGACCATGTGTCATGCACAGTGCTTTCTTGTACAATTGCAACACCTAGCTGGGAGGTTAGTCCTTCTCTGACAAGGGGTGTGGCTTCTGCTGAATCCTGTTGTTGGTGCTCATGAGAAACAGTTACTGTTGTGCCCCTGTGGTCACCCTGTGCATTGTTAGAGGAAGAAGCTGAGGGCTGTTCTGAGGGCTGTGGAGCAGAAGTGGGTGGGGGTCTTGTACCCTCTTGTGCATTGTTAACTAAATTTTCCTGATTCATTCCATCAGTTCAATTTTGCCCTGCCCAGGGGCACTGATGGTAAGCATGGCCTTCCTTATTACATAAGCTGCATTTGTAAATATTGGTGCATGCCATGCTAACATGCCCACATTCGTCACACAATGCACATCTCATGCAATTACATGAACTACTCAGGTGTGTGTGAGCTCCACATTTGTAGTAGACCCTAGGCTGGAATACATAAAATCATACCCCTTGATCTCACCTGAGAAAAAAAACTGTTGGAGATGTGTTGTATTACAGATTTATTCTGCAGCAGTTCAACTTGGAACCACCACCCCCTACCCCGTCCATATCCCTTCAGAGTCAATAATAGTCTCTGGCTGACTGCACCGAACACCATTTTTTTAGCCAGAATAAAATGTCATTAATGTTAACCCCCTCATTGCAAAACATGATTGTCACTGTTTTCAGCTATGTTAGTGGTATAACTATGAAAGTCAAACATAAAGGTGTGGACCGAAGGATGTTGTATTTTGTCCAGAATTTCTCCAGACTTGCATGCTGTCTGAAGCTAATGTCAAATGTATACTCTCTGGATATATGTATAAGTGCATAACCATCAGCTGGATGAAACAACATAGATTCTTTAAGTAGTCTGTGGGCCACATGCACCCTGTTGGGATGTTCTTGTATACCTCCCCTGTATCTCAAATGAACCACATTTTTCTGTAGAGCTTGAGATAGTTTATGCCTGAAATGTTCAGAAAAAGTGAGTTCTCTTCTAGCTGAGGGCCTTGCACTTTCATCTTGGGGAGGAGGAAGTGATTCATCCTCCGATTCAGCTCTGGAAGTAGATGCTGAGGTTACTGCTTCCTCTGGCAAACCCATTTGAACATTTTCGGGTATTGTTAGATTTGTAGCAGGGGAGTCATATTTCCTTGTATCTCATTATTATCCTCAATCTGACCATCAACCCCCCCCTCCTCTCAGCATGAACCTCGGCAGTATTAATACATCAGGTTTGGTAGGCAAATTAGATTTAAACACCTAACTTGCATTTGTTCTTGGTCTGCTGTTGGTTTATACCTAAAGATATTTGTGATGACAGCTCTTTTGGGTTGTCTGCTGAGAACTCTGAGGCCCAAATTCACCTTCCTTATTCTGTGACGTAAAAGAATCAGCATGTTTAGGGTCTGAAAAATCCAACCATTGAGTTATTGGAATTCGGTTCCCTTTTTCCATTCTTCTACAGCCAGCACCCTCAAGAGACTTTTCTGGTGATCATGTAGTAAAGTCAGTTGGTCAATCCATCTCTGCGTCTCTGTGATTACCCTGAAGTTTCTCCGGTAAAAGAAGGCATTGTTCACAGCGTTTTTCCTGCGTACTGCTCAGCCCAGTAGTGCTTCCTTGGCAACCATGTTGAGCTCCTGATGTTTTTGCATTTAATTCCTGTGATTCATTCCATCCTCCTGTTGACTGTGAGTTCCCCGAAGCCTCACCTGCCATTGCATCTACCCCAGCTGTGGTCTGCCTCTAAGCGTGTGCTACGCTTGATGTCTCACTCGGTCCATGTGTCAGATCCTGGATATCCCCGATGGGTTCTCCTGGTTCATGCTGAGGTGATTCCATATATTCTGGTATGCCAATCTCCATAACCACATCCTGAGCAAAATCACCATTATCTTGATAGCTTTCTCTGTCCATGTCCATAAGGTGCTCATCCGCTTGGTGGTACACCTCCTCTTTCTCCTCTGACCTGGAATCCTCCATCTTGGATTCAGAAGCCTACAGTGCCCCTGCCAAGAGTAGGGGTTGTTTTATCGAAATAACATTGTATATAAACATATGACAGAAACATATCAAAAGAACATGTACAATTGAAGAATCTTTTTTAGAAATATGAAACAATAGACACAAACCCTCCTTTTTTTTAATCCCACCTTTCTTCACTTTTTTTCTAGATGAAATATTATTTTAACCCATATGCCCATTCAATTAATAACTTTGCTTATTTAATCATAGTGATAAATCCATAATTATATACATCTATTCCTAAACTGAAAGGATACTTATACATTATCCAGAAGGGGATTATTTATATTTTATAAAATACAAAAACCCTTTCCACCACCTATGTACCTGCTGAGGTGCCAAATTCTTGACATCATTTTCATATGCATACCTCATAGCTTGACATACCAGAATCTGTACTGTATCATATGTCATTCTGTTCTGATTCAGAACCCATCTGGATCGAGCCTGCCATAAATAAAATTTCAAGCAACACAGAAAGATGATTAGTGTATCATGATGAAACCTGGATCCCAACGAAGAATACTGTCCCAAAACAAGTAATTCATAGGACATAATAGTAAGCCAAGGCATATTCCACTTAGCTGCAAAAAAGAGCCGTAGTTTGCTAGAATAAGAACAGGTAAATAAATAATGTTCCATTGGCTCTTCTAAATTGATACAGTCAGGATAAGGACAATTTCTTTTGTCCAAAGTTTTATGTTTTGCATTACCTCTAATCTGTATTCTCCCATAAACTAAGAGCCAAAGATGTTCCCACATATGGGGGGATCCTAGAATTAGTCAATTGTGCAATAACATATTTATTTTTATCCAGTGGGCATTGCTTAAAGCTAGGATCAATAGGATAACACTGTGCCAGCACTAACTGATAAAGACAGCGACCAGACTGGGACAAAATTTGTTGTTTCATTAGATTCCATCTATATAATTTGGAAGCTACAGATTTAAAATATTCCAGAATATGTAAATGATTCCCCAATCTCGGGGGCACTACCCCCCATGCTTTAAAGTATCAGTCTAAATCCAACTTACACCAAGTGGTTTGAGGGGTATTATCTATCCCTAGGCCACATTTCACAGTTTGTGAAAGAAATAACGTATGAAAGAAAATTACAGGATCTGTCATTCCCAGTCCACCCTTATGAACAGGTAGGCATGTAAAGCACCTATGTATTGGGTTTAACCTATTTCCCCACAACATTTGGAAAAAGAGACTATTGAGTTTGGTTTCAAATTCCTGAGGTGGAGGGAATAACATAGCTACGTAAAGTAGTCCAGAAATCAGAAATTGTTTTATTATTTGAATTTGTTTTAGTTTTGATAAGCTCCATTTTTTCCATCTGTTTACTTTAAATTCCAACTTGAATAAGGATTGTTCCCAATTAAAAGAAGCCAAATACTGGAGTCCAAAAGTGATTCCAAGGATTTTAAGAGGTTCAGAGGAAATCTGAAGACTGGGTAACAAATGGGGGTCTGGACAGCCTACCCCAATGAACAGTCCTCTACTTTTTTTAATATATATCTTTGAGTTTGATACTCTTGTAAATTCAGTCATTTTCTCCAAAGAAATAGGCAATTGAGTAATGTTTGCAAAAAAAAGGCACACATCATCTGCATAAGCCTGTAAATGCAGAGCATTCTTAATTCCTGTACCAGAAATCCCTTGCCATCTAGGGGAATCCGTTAACAGTTTTAAAAAGGCATCCAAAGAAAATACATAGAGAAGGGGACTTAGCGGACAGCCTTGCCATACCCCAACATCAGTCTGAAATTCAGAGGTTACAGACCTTCATATTATGGGATATACCTTTGTGGAGGAATACAATAATGTAATATACTATACCAAAGATTCTGGAATACTATAATATTGTAACACCAAAAATAAGTATAAATGAGAAACTCGATCGAATGCTTTCTCTTGGTCCACCAAAATGATGGTACCATGCTTTCCTGAAATAAATAAAAAATCTATTACATCCCTAATAATCATAAGGGCGTGTTGTATTTTCCAGGAAGGGAGTCTGCAAAATTGTACAGGAAAAATAACCTCTCCAGCCAATAGTTTCAATCTATTATTTAAACTATGAGCCAAACTCTTGTAATCCGTATTAAGGATAGTAATTGGCCTCAAGTTAGTAATTAACTGTCTATCTCCAGATTTATAGAGATATATCAAAATACCATCTAAGAAGGAAGAGGGAATCAAATTTGTCTCAAAAAAATAATCAAACATTGGCTCTAAGCAGTCTGAGAGTTCAGTAGTGAACATTTTATAGAATTCTATAGGTAACCCATCTAATACGGGAGATTTACCTGATGTAATATTGTTGGTAGCAGACATAATATCCCGAGTATTTATTTTAAAGCTCCCACTTTCTGGTTTCAAGGAGACAGCAGGAAGATGAATTTGTCTCAAATAAGAGGTTATATCTTGAGCTGTGGGATCTATTTATGGCTCCATGGTTGCATTATGATCTCTAATAATTTTTTATAAATCTTTCTCTGAGTTACACAATATCCATCAAGAGTCCATTAAAGAATCTATTTCAGTGTGTTATCCCTGACATTTTTACATGCCCGATAAGGGTCTTCTACCGGGGATTTTTTCATACCATTTTGGAATAAAATTTTCATAGTTCATGCTTGGTCATATTGGTAGAGTAACATTTGTTCTTTTATGATTTTAATTTGTGTTGAATAATCAAAATGAGAAGTGTTAGACCATGAGAATAATTTGAAGAGCTGTTGTCGTCAAGATAGATATTTTAAAATTTTTTTTAATTTTTTTATGTTTCCCATATTGTTTTAGCCAATTTTGTGTCAAGCCACCGTTGACCTATATCTGAATATAGAAAATATACTGAACACCTAACTTTAATAATGTCTCTTATTCCATGCTGGACCCAGGTTTCCTCTAGAACTTTAACATTTAATTTCCATCTAGTAAAGGATGCCTTTATACATGGTGTAGTTGAAAAGGTAATCAATAATGCAACATGATCTGAGAATTCAACTGGGTATGTTTCCATTTTTGCTGGGGGAAAGTTTTAGAAATAAATACATGGTCAGTCGAAGATATATATTTGCCTCTTTTAAAAGTAAAATCTGAACCTTTAACCTGGAATTCTACACAATCTAACAAATCAGCTGATAGTACCATTTCTGACAAGGCATTAGAATCACAGTACATCTTTCCATTTGGTTTAGTCCTTTTTACTTGAGTTGTTACTTCACAATTAAAGTCACCACTGAAAATTATATGATAAGAAGTCACCAAATATGTTCTAGTAGCTTTAAACAATGTTACTCTTTCTGCTTTCAATTGGGGTCCATAGACATTTATCAAACTACAGGTCATTGTTTTCCATATCCCATCTAATAATAATGCCCGACCAGGCAGAATATCTACAAGCTTTAAAAGTTTAAGTGAAAAATAATTAAATAAAATACCTAACCCATCCACACTTGCTAGTCCAAAGAACCAATACGAGGGTCCCCAGGCCCATTCCCCCTTAAAACTTCTAATGTTATCTGATGAAAAGGCCCAAGTTTCCCGAAGGAAACAAATGTCTAGTTTTACCCTTCGGATGAAATCAAAAACTACCTAATGCTTCCCAGTGTTTAGTAAACTATGTACATTTAATGTACCAATTTTCAAGAAAACCAGAAGTGATGCAATTTAATACTCATGTCAAATGTTTTAATTTTTTTTCTTTTTTCTTCTTTTTTCCTTTATACCCCACGAAATCTGGTTTCTGGACCTCCATTTCCAGCTCCCTAGATTGAGAATCACCTTCATCTTGTTCCATATCAGAGTCCCCCCATTCTGGGGCCAAAACAGCAAATGAATTAGCTGAATTTTCATTTCCAGCAGGGGAAGATGGGGGGGGGGATAGAAATAGATCTCATATTTCTTGAGGATCTACATCTATGCTGTGGAGATGCAGGCACAGGGGAAGATGTGGCAGCCTGCACTGAATCATCATAACAAACCGGTGTCAAAGTGTCTTGTCTAGAAACAATGGGAAGGTCCTGAGAATTCAAGGGTATAAGTACTTCTTCTTTTAATTTTTCCTTTTTTTCACATAAATCTACTACTTCAGTGGGACTGGGGGGATGTGGCTCGGAACTAGTAACCTTTGGGAGTGGCATCTCCTGCAAAACCACTGTGTCCTGCGCTTGTTGAATTAGTAACTCAGGACTGACATTAGTAGCAGCATTCTTAGCAGCCCAAGGACAATCTTTAAAAGCATGCCCAAATCTTCACAAAGATCACATTTTGTATTTGAAGCACATTGAAAAGACACATGTCTCACCATGCCACAATTACCACACCTGGGTCTATCACATGTGCTAGAGATATGTGTCCTTGATCCACATTTATAGCCTGCCCGAGGCTGCCCTGCGTAGAAACACACACCTCAGTCTCTGCCTAAGATAAATGAGTTTGGAATATGAGTTATTCCAGTCTCTGAACTCCATAACTTCACTTTATATTTCCACCCTCCCATCCAAAACAACTTGGCATCAAGAACAGCCTCAGGGTCACCCAATAAATCACATTTTTGTGATAACCAGTAAGAAATGTCTGCAACATGTACCCCTTCATTTCTAAACATTATTGTGAAAATTTGACCAAAGGTTTGGACAATGGAATGACTACAAAGGGAGTCCAAATAGAAGAGTATTTAACTTGTCTATACCATTCCCAAAATAGATCCAAAAAATGAGCTAAACGGAAGCTCACATCTAAGTTATCTTCCCCGGAGATTTTATAAATGCAAATACCTCCCGAGGGGAAAATTTTAATGAGTCTTTCAGCAAGATTTTCCCCACAAAATGCCTGTCCAGTCTTTCCTCCATGCCTCCTTTATATTAATTCAGACCGCGTTCCATTTGGGGGCTGCTTCCTTTTTAATATTGGCAAATAACTCAGATAAAAGTGGCTTTTTTTGCTGAGTCTGATCCTGAGTCTGATCCTGTGGCATATCCTTCTCTTTTCCAGGGTCTTCTGGTATATTATGTTTTAAAGCAGGGTTCTCAGGCTCTACTCCCACCACTGAAGATGGGACAGGCCCAGATTCCCCCATAATTCGAGTTTCCTGTGTATTTGTAGCCGTCTTAAAGAGAACATCCCTTTTTTCTGTAATCAGTAAATCAGTTATTCTATTTTTTTGTCCTGGAACCCACATAGGGGAAGTAGGAGTAAAGGGTACATTTTTATCCCATGTTGGATCCGGGATCCATGTCCCTTCTGGGCATTGTTTCCAACCTGATTCATTTAGAGCTTTACCTGGGGACCATACCTTATCTGTGGTAACAGGAGCTGGACATACTGAAAATGCCTTCTGTATTACCAAGGCTGTAGAATCATGTTTACCAGGAGATAAATTATTATTCACCAGATTTGTCTGATCCACCTCTGTGAGTCCAACACCTATATGCCTTTTTGCCAAAGTCATTGCTAGCCTTTTTTACCCATTTGTCATCTTTCTGGCCTGGTTTCATTATGTTTTTATTAGGGAAAGAAAACTGAGTAGCCCTAACTTGAGATTCAGGTGCACTGGACTGAAACCTAATCGCTCCTGCCTCTATCTGTTTATCTGTAAGAGAAGCAGTAGGATTTGACACAAACCCAGATATCTTCGATAGCGGTTTGGCTACCAGTTCAGTCGGGCAAGTGGTTTTGAGGCCTAGGTTACTGTGACCGCCTTGGTTTCCGGAGGTACAGGAGTAATCATGCAGGAACTTTGATCATGAGACTTGATTTCCACTGCAAAAGTTTGCTTTATGGGGTTTGGCTTTAGGCACATGCTATTTCCCAGCATCTAGATTGCCAGCCAGCTTACTTTCCTCTTTTTCTACAGACTTGTCATTACAAAATACTGATGACTCACCCAGCCCCAGCTGGGCCTTTGTTCCTTCCACATCAGCGGGTTTACTGACAGGTTTCTCTGCTGCACTGACAGTAAGACCAGTACCTCGTAAGGCCGCCAGCTGGGCTTGTAATCTGATCGTCTCTTGAGCATGCCGGATTTCTTCTTTGTTAAGCAGAAGTCACAACACTCATTCATGCTCCTCCAAAACCACAGAATTTCCCCCTGTGTTCTCCTCAATTTCACTCATAATCAGAACTTCCTCTGTTGAAAAGGATTTTACTGGGGTATCTCCCCCCATCTTCAGAATGCAATATGTTTTCTACTATATCGTCCAAATCCATCGGTTTATCAACTTTGGAGACACCTGTCTCCTCTAGAGCTTGTACGTCCATCCTCTATGCCTGCAAATCAGGACAGGCCATAGCTGCGGCCATGGGTTCCCCCTACAGTCCAGCTGGGGAATTTGCCCGGTGTCCTGGCCAAATTTCCCCCATTCACTAAAAATGCCACCAACAGCTTAATCTGATTTAATTTCAGTTGGATACCATCTACATTCCCCGGTCGCCCATGAAAAAGTGACTTCTAGTCTCAGTGGGCCTACCAGGTCAACAAAACTGAATAAATAAATAAATAAAATTTTGTTCAGGTACAAAGGACATGTACAGATGAATATCATCTGCATAGCAGTGAAAACTCAGACCGTACTGCCTTATAATGTCTCCCAATGGCAGCATATACAACTGCAAACAACATGGGTGAAAGCACAGAGCCCTGCGGTACTCCACACAGCAGGGCATGAGGGGCAGAGGAAAAAACCCTGGACTCCATTTTCTGCATCCTGCTCATAAGAAAAGATTTATACCATCTGAGGACTGTACCAGACAGTCCTCAGAGTAATTGCAGGTTCCCGAGCAACTCCTCATGGTCCACGGTGTCAAATGCTGCAGAGAGATCAAGGAGGACTAAGGTGGAATGACTCCTCTGATCTCTCGCTATCAGGAGATCATTAAGTACCCAGACCAATGCTGTCTCAGTACTAGGCCTCTTCCTGAAACCAGATTGGATGGGATCATAGATATAATGGGTGGTAAGATTCTTCGTTGAGCTACAACGCAACTGCCTTCTCAATAACCTTGCCAACAAAAGGCAGGTTAGAGACAGGTCTGTAGTCAACGAAACAGTTGGGGTCGAGAGAAGGCTTTTTTCAAAAGAGGGTGTACCACTGCCTCCTTCAGGGTGTCTGGAAACACCCTGGTCTCTAGTGAACATCCAACAATCTCAGCCCGGTCCGGTCCAATGACCTCTACGCACCCCACCAGAAAGTGCGTTGGACCTGGGTCCAAACTACAGTAAGCTGGTCACAAGCCCTGGATAATCTTCACAACATCCATGATCACTAACTGGTCAAATTCAGACCAGACAGACTGGGTGGCTGTAATCTCCCACTGATCATGGCTATGCCTATTAGAGCGAGCTGTGCCAATCTCCAACCTGCTGCTGGCAACCTTACCCATAAAAAATCAAGCAAACTCATCACACTTCTTCTGTGAATAAGCTCCCCAATTCTGGAGACAGGCTGGATTGCACAGCCTGTCCACAGTATGAAAGAGATGAGCAGGTTGATTTCGCGGAGCTGCAATCTCCCTGGACAGGAACTCTGCCTTCTTATGGGAAACTGCGGATTGACATTCCTTTTAATGGGACATCAATCTAAGTTTTTCATCAATCAGGCTGGATTTCTGCCAGTGTCTCTTCAACCTTCTCCCCATTCTCCTCACCTCCCTCAAGGTCCAATCAAACCAAGTGGATCGAGGGCGAAAAGTGAAGGGGTGAACCCGGACAGGCGCTATGAAATCCAGAGCAGTCACCACAGCCTTATTATAGGCTAGCAGTAGCCCCTTCAGATCCATGCTACAAAAAGTTCCAAACCCAGTGCATCTACATTGGACCAGTTCCATGTCAAAACAGCACAGATAAAACCTCGAAGACAGAAAGAGTGAGTCAAAAATAGCACATCCACAATCAGTGACTGCAAATAACAGCGATCACTGCCAATGGCAAAAACAGTGCCACAGTGACTTTCTGCAGGGGGCTGCACCCTCCTTTGTGGGGGGCTTCACCCCCTGCACCACCCTTAAAATAAATAACCATTACTGGGGGGACGTAACTCAGGGATGGGGAAAAACTCAGGAGGGGGGACAGTATCCAGGAGCTGCAACTCAGGAAAGGGGACACAGTCGGGGGGCTAGATTAAATATTATTTCTCTGGGGGGGTGCAACTGGGAGATGGGAACAAAGTTGGAACAGGGGGGTGTGATGGCAACCCCCAAAAAACATGCCACAATGAGACTTGAACCCGGGTCAGCTACACATACCCATGCCATTCACAAACTGTCATTCTAACCTCTAGACCACACTGCCAGGGGGATGAAGCAGTGCACAGTCACAAATGTGCAATGCCTGGCCTCACTGAAGACTACTACCTACATCACTCATATAACCATGCACTGTCATTACCAGTTCGGCAATATTGCATTTGCTGTAATTCACTCACTAGAAACATAGATTCTGATGGCAGCTAAGGACTGCTGGCTGCTGGTTCACCTAGTCTTCTCATTTTCCTGCCTACTTAAGCTCCAGATCCTAAGTGATCAGCTCTTATTGAGTCACTATTATTGGTTTGCTCTTTTGATGGGATACCCATCAGACCTGAGATTTAATTTTGCCGAAAGGTAAAGAAAACAGCTGGGGTATTCCAGCTATGCTAATAATACTAGACAATGCATTGGTTGCTAAGGAATGGGGTTCCAAAGCCTGAGTTCCTTACCTACTCTAAGTCCTTTCTGTGACCAATGGGCTGGGGGTTGCTGGGGATAGGAAGGTCTAGGCCTGAGGTGCAGAGAATCCTGACTGAAGAAAGAAAATGAGGTTCTAGTTTCCCATCAACAATCTTCATGAAGTTCGTAGTTCATGCAGTGTGAGCCTAGATGTATGATTTGATCTTCCACTATTTTTTTTTAAAGTTCCTTTACAATTTCTCCAGTTTTCCTCAAAGCTGTATCCTCCTACAAGAGCATGAACGTCATAGTCTCGTCTCCCTCACTGCAGTCCTCCATTACATTCAGTGGAAGAGGAAAAGAAAGAGGAAAAGGAAAAGAAAAGAAAAGGCTGCTAACTGTGCACTTCTCCAGGAAGTCCACCAGCATTTCTTTTGTGGAGCAGACTCCTTTCATAAAAATGAACCACAGAACTGAGGGCACATCTCTCACTGTGACTGCATTTACTGAGATAGACTACTAGAAAATATTATATTTCTTTGCTTACAGGGAGTTACTTAATCAGTACAAGGCAGTGAAGCTGCCTTAGCTAAGCACATAATTTCACTAGTGATGAAAACCATTTGGACAGGACAGAAGGGGATTCTTTCAGTTAGCTGGAAGTACATCTGCTTGTTCTGGATGTATGTATGGACTACAATGGGCTCGGGGAGGGTTGGAAGTACATCTGCTTGTTCTGGATGTATGTATGGACTACAATGGGCTCGGGGAGGGCTGGAAGTACATCTGCTTGTTCTGGATGTATGTATGGACTACAATGGGCTTGGGGAGGGCTGAAAGTACATCTGCTTGTTCTGGATGTATGCATGGACTACAATGGGCTCGGGAAAGACTGAAAGTACATCTGCTTGTTCTGGATGTATGTATGGACTACAATGGGCTCAGGGAGGGCTGAAAGTACATCTTCTTGTTCTGGATGTGCTGATGGACTATGGTGGGCTTGGGGAGGGTGACAGCAGTGGAATAGAGGCACATCCCTCAGCTGGTGAAACTAAAGAACCCCTATGCCATCCTGGTGGAATAAGAAGGTCCCACAGTACCACCCAAAGTAGTCACCAGGGAGGATGAGATGGTCCTCCATGATGGAGCCCCAAGGACAGGCAGCAGGGGACCCTAGAGGAGGAGGAGGAAGCAAATCATGTTTCAGGACTCCATTGTTAGGGGAATAGAGTTGGGGGCAGGTAGCGGGGGGGAAGGAGGTTAAGTGCCTACCCAGAAGCATGGCTTGGAGGGCAGGTAAACAGATCTTGAGGATCGCAAGAGCAGTAGCAAGTAAGGGGGAGCTGGATGTCATTGTCTACCTGGGGACAAATGACCTGGCAAGGGATGTGACAGGAACTGGAACAGTGCAGGAGGAGTTTAGAGAGTTGGGGAGGGGTCTTAGACAGGTAGCATGCTCTGTGACCTTCTCAGAGGCTCTGCCTGTCTATGGCAAGGGCGAGGCTAGGAAACATCATACCAGGGAATTCAACACATTATTGAAGGAATGGTGCAGAGAGGAGAGTTTTGGCCTCATTGGGGACTGGGGCCCCACCTAGGGGGATGAGGAACTGTATAGGGATGATGGCCTGCATCCATCCGGAGGGGGAACTGAGGTCCTTGGTGAATGGTTTAAATGCTTCATTGGCAAGCATTTAAACTAGCCAAGGGATGAGGTGGAAGGAGGTAGGGAAACAAAAACTGTCCTCCCCGAACAGGTTCATGAGCCAAGTAATGGGAACAATGAGGGAGAGACAACTGGAAAGGGAAAAAATAATGAATGCCATGGGATGAAAAGCAGGAATAAAACTAAGGGATATAGTAGATGCATGGGGATGGGAGGGCAAAAGGGAAAAAGGGTAGAGGATGGCAACCTAGTGGAGAGCCATGTGTGTAAATGACTGAAGTCTGTGCAACAAGTTGGCGGACCTAGAGGCTACATGGCGGAAGCAGACCTGGACACATTTGTCATCTTAGAGACATGGTACAATGTAAACCTGGACTGGGAAGTGGCCATACCAGGTTATACTCTGTTCAGAAAGGACAGGGTAGGTAGAAAGGGGAGCAGGAGTGGCTCTTTATGTAAGGGATGGCATAAAATCCACAGTAATACAGGGGGAGCAGGGAGGGGGGAGAGATACTGTGGGTCACTCTGGAGAGAAGAAAATGGGCAGCTATTTGGATAGGAGTGCTTTACAGACATCCAGCACAGGGGGTAGAGGTGGATAAGGAAATGACAGAAGCAATCCTAAGTATGGCTCGCAAGGGGTAAGTATTGCTCGTAGGTAACTTCAGTCTACCGGATGTGGATTGGAGCCTCTCTGACGCAGATACAGCCAGTAGTGGGAACATCCTAGACACCCTGCAGGGAGCATTCCTCAGGCAACTAGTGTTGGAATCCACTAAAGAGGGGGCATTGCTGGACCTAGTACTGACAAACGGGGACAGAGTGACTACCATTGCAGTGGGGGACCACCTGGGGACCAGTGATCACCATACAGTGTGGTTTGATAGGTATCCCATGAATAAGGTGACTCTTCTTGAGTGAGTCAGTAACCCTCCTGACTTTGTCCCCTCCCACCTGTAAGTTGCCCCCACCAACGTTCTCCCCTTTTGACCTTCTGCTCCCCTCAGATTAGTCCCCCTCCCAAGTTTTCCACTCTCCCCCATTAACATGCCTCTCCACGGAGTTGATTATAGAATGTTTGGGGGGTTTGATGGGTGAAGCACCCCACAAATGGGGTGTGGGGGTTGTAGCCCCCACATAAAAGTATGTTAGCATCATTCTGTATAGAGAAAGAAAGCAAGTGTAGCTGTTTGTGTGGGGTGCTATACTGAACATTGCCATTTTGCTTTTTGGTGATGTGCAGTAGCTGTTTTTCTTGGTGCCATTATACAGGCACTGTTATGACATGGAACTGGTTTGATAAAAGTTTTGGGTCAGTATGAAATCACACAAGGATGAGAGTGCTGTTCTTTGGGGGCAGCAATTTTAGGAAAATGGAAGAATGCCACAGGAACACCATAGCAGGGATAGGAAAACTAGAGGGAGCTGAGAAACAGTGGGCAAAAATAAAAGAAGACATTGAGCATGCGACAAACCTCTGCATTAGCCAGGTTAGCAAGGGCAAGAGAAAAAGGAGACTGCTATGGTTTTCTAATGAGGCAGCGGAAAATGTGAGAGTGAAAAGGATGGCATTTAGAATTTTGAATTGCAAAGAAACGCAGAAGGAGGGTGACAAGGAGAACAAGGAGGAACACAGGGAGGCAGAGAAGGCAGTTTGGAGTGCTAAAGCTCAAACAGAGGAAATGTTTGCCAGATCAGTGTCACTCCCCAGCAGTTCTAGGGACACAGAAGATCAGCAATTTTGTTGGCCCCTTTCTTATACATAACAATGTGTCCCTGGACACTGTGACAAGCATCTGTTGATTGGGTTCTGCCTCTTGTGAACACTGTTAGAACCAGTAACTGTTGGTGGTGGGGAATAGTTCAACAATATCAACATAGGCACTGTCAGCAGGGGGTATAAACAGCCAATGTTATTATTACCCTCCCTCATCCACTCCCCATTCAGTACCGATAAGTAGCTGTTTGCTTGGGTTCAGTTCAACAGCATTGGATTTGTTCTTGTGCAGTTCACAATACAACATCCTCCCTTCAGTGCTATTAACAGGAGAGGTGTCCACCATGGAGGAAGGGTATTTGATCAGGCAGTAGCCACTGGGAGCACAGGGTGCCTATCTCAGTGTACACTGAAACAAGTTAAAGGTTCAGAGTTTGCATCTTGTGTGGGGTATGATTGTTGTCAGGTGTACGTGTGCGCGCACTTGTGCATGCACGTGCTTGCATGAAAGAATGTGTTTGTGTTGTGTATCATCTACATGTACATTACTTATCATATATGTATTTTACTTTAAAAATACACATTCATGACTGTGCCACTGAGTACCATTGGTACTGTACTTTGATCTTAAAATACTATGTTACTACCTCAAATATTTGTTCTTTCACCATCTGCATTATAATACATGCCACTGCTCCTGAAGTTCAAAGCAATTTCCCTCCTTATTAAAATAAAACACCTCACTTGATTGTCTCTGTGCCCTCCCATTCCTGTATACCTAATTTATTCCCACTTTCACTACTTTAATCTTCATTTCCGCCTTTTTCTCTGCATCCTCTGCTTTCCACTGCTTGTATGTATTGATCCAGCCTTCGGTGCCCACACAGCAGCACCAAGAGTGGTTGAGACTCCAACAATAGAATTCATGTTGAAATACTGTTTGTTGCAAGGAAATGTGCCCATGAAGATATGAAAATATTCCAAGACTTACATTAGGACATAACGATGAAGGACAAAGGACACTGTGTTCATATGATCACCAAGGAACTGATTCATCCTGCGTGAAAATGCCAACAATGGGAAATATTTTTACTAGCAGCTCTCAGTACTGTACTGCTTTGAATAAATCCTATCAGTGTCCCTTATGAACTTTGCATTTTCTCTCTACACTGACAATTATATTAAAGTGAGTTTCCAGAGTACAGCAAAACATTTTTTTTAAATAATTACATATATGTCATTACTTCCTGTATTTATCTCACTAATTCTTCATTATTAAGGCCATTTGCATGCAGACATTAACTTTTCCCTCAGATTTCATTGCATGTTTCCCTGTTCATCACTATTTTCCCCTTATAATCATCTGTTTATGACATTGCATTTGATTATGGTATCACTAACAGAAATGTAGAAGGGAAAGCAGGAGGATGATATGAATTCTGGAGGCAAAGATACTGTTTTATGCAAATTTTCTCAGTAGTTTTATTTATCTTATTTTTTTGAAACCTGGTAAATGGGAAAGGCATGCTGAGCTGAGGCTCATTTCCAGGTGCAACCCAGAGAAACCATTACAAGAGTAGACAGCGTAACAGAACAGTACTTTACACAAAGCAAATAAAGAGCAAACATTTAGCAGCAAAATCACAACTGGTACAAACATGGAACAGGACAAAATGCAAAATACATTGTAAAAGTGCAAGTGCAAGTTGAAAACTGTGATTGGCATTAAGCAATGTACAGTCAGTCGAAACAGAAGCAGGTCAGAGGAATACGGAGTTTCAGCTGGTGCCTGAGGGACCCTTGTGAGGAGAAATGTGACATGGAATAAGTAAGGTGGTTCCAGAGTAATGGCAAATGATAGGCAGATTATCCAGAAGAGGAATGGGGGAGGAGTGGAGAAGGTTTGCTGGTCTTTGAGTGGAGGAGAGCATGGAGCAGGAGTGGCTGGAGAGAGAAGAGTTAGGGTTAGATAGGATGGCAGGGAGCCAAACCAGTACTTGGAGATGAAGATAGTGTTGTGTAACTGCTGATGTGAGGGTAGGGGTGCGATGTAGGAGGAAGGGAGGAGTAAAGGGAACAGTGGTGCATCTGTGGAGGAGAGTTAGTCGCAAAGTGGCAAAAGGTATTGCAGAGGCTGTCCATTCTGACTAGGGAAGAGGAGGGGTCAGTACCACAGAGTGCATAGTTTTAGACAGGCTCTAAGAATGTACTTGTTTTCTGAGAGTGAATGCTTTATAAATTAATGTCTTTTATATGTTGGTGTTTAATTATATTAATGTATATGTCTTTGTAATTGCTATGTATTTGTATGTGTTATATATTTTTTTCTTGTAACTATCATGTATTTGTGTGATTTTTATGCTGTTCTGATTACCCATGAAAATGGATCTTTGGTCTATGGATCTACCAGATTAAATAAACAAAACAAAAACACATCAGCACAATCAAAGACTGGGAGCACCATTTTGGTGAGTAGCTCATGGCAGACTGGCAGGGATAAACAGTCTTTATTATGGAACAAGGCACCAGGCTTAGGGCAGAATTTTGCATAGATAGTGTCAATGTGAGCAGAAAAGTCAAGCTTTTTATCAAACCATACACCAAGGTACTTGAAGGAAGGGACCACTTCAAGAGGGGAGCCATCCAGTGTAGAGAAGACCAGAGATCTCAACAGCCTGGCCAGTTTTTGGTTGGTACTAAAGATTATGGACACTGTTTTTTTCAGTATTGACCTTGAAATGGTTGGAATGGAACCACACAGTACATATAGAAATAATGTTGGAGTTGGTGTTCTACAGAAGCTGTAGAAGGACTGGAGGCAAAGATGACTGTGTCTTCTGTATACAAGTGTAAGGTATATGCACGTTGACACAGGCAGAGGGAAGATCATTCAAGAAAATAGTAAACAGGATGGGATCTAAGATTGAACCCTGTGGGACTTCAACCTGATTGGAGAGAGGAAGTGATAACACCCCTCCAAACTGAACCAACTACTGGCAGTCAGTTAAGTAGGACCAGAACCAGTAAAGGGTGTTTAGAGGCTAGCCAAGCTCAACTTATCTAAGAGAAGCTAGTGGGACACTAAGTCAAAGACTTTGTCCAGATTGATGAAAATGGCAGCAGTGGTATGTTATTGATCCATCCCAGTAAGGATGGAGTCAGTGATACACAGGAGGGATGAGACAGTGGAATGACACATCTGGAAGCCAGACTGAAACATAGAGAAGAAACTGGAGGAGGTGAGGTAGTCAAGAAGTATGAAGTAGACTAGCTTCTCTTGCAATTTAACAAGGGAGGGGGAGGAGGGAAATAGGACAATAGATTCCAGGAGATAAGGGGTCCCCCTCTTTATGAAGTGGTGAACATTAGCAATCTTTCAGGTCTAAGGGACAGAGCTGAGGGAGAATGAGAGGTTAAGCAGGTGAGTGAGTGAGTGGAAGAGCAACTGCAGTAGAAGAGATGTAGAAAAGTTTAGGATCAAGCCCATCAGGACTGGATTTAGACTATTTAAGGGAAGAGAGGCAAGCAGTGTTTCGTGAGTGATAATGGGAGGAAGTGGAAAGCCCATGTGAATTTACAGGGAGAGGAGCAAGGTGCAGGAGGTGAAGAGGTAGGGCAAGTACTGGGGGCAGAGGGAAGGGCACACGCATCCACTTTATTTTAGCCACATAAATGATGTGATCCATATTATTTGCAATAGCTAGCCTGTGGATGTGTGAATAACAGAGCACTGAGTCCAGGGTTGAGCACATAAGTACAAATCATCTCAAAACAGAATATGATTGCACTGAAGATGGAACAAGAGTAAATGTTATCACCATTGACCTGCCAGTTTTAGACTTTGCAGGGATCTGTGTGAGTCAATGAGGGCTTCAGTCAGAATTTAATTAGTTACTGTGATCCTGAGTGCCTGTGCTAGTCCCTGCTCTGGTTCTGTGGGGAAGGGTCTGTGAGAGTCACTGAGGCCTCCAATAAAAAAAAAAAAATACGAGAAAAAACAAAGCAAAAAAAAACCAAAAACAATTTAATCATTTACCAAGCAGACATGTTCAAGCAGTGTGACCCATGAACTGGTTCTCAGGGCCCCTTTGCATATGAAAAAATAAATGAACCTCCTTCTTTCACTCAGTATCTTTTAGAATTTGTTATCTACTTTATCCCATGCCGGGTTCCAATCCTCATAT
The DNA here is from genome assembly GCA_016271365.2 of Neoceratodus forsteri. Taxonomy (NCBI): domain Eukaryota; kingdom Metazoa; phylum Chordata; order Ceratodontiformes; family Ceratodontidae; genus Neoceratodus; species Neoceratodus forsteri. Next base: position 1,752,432,667 of record CM057455.1, on the reverse strand, counting down.
TCTCTTGGTCTCTTTAATAAGCTGAACATGAATGTTGGTAATTTTACCCCAGTAGTGCTTTGTGCCGTTATGCAACATTACAGCATTCAAGCCTGGCAGTGACTGAGATTAGGATCGTTGGGTTGTGACAGACACATTAAGCTGTACAATTTAAAAGATACTAAGTAAGAGGAGGACCGTTCAAACACTGGGTGGAGAGGAGGGTAGGACTCCAGTGGCAGCGAGTGGGTAGGTAGTCTTTGCATTACCTATATCAGAAAACTACACAGCAAATGCGAGGAAGTAAACATTTGGCACTAACAAATGCTTGTTTAAGCAGTTATCTGTTTAGAAGGGGCGAAGTGTAATACTAGAGGCTGAGCTGAATCTGAATTGTTTGAATTAACTGCTGGCTACAGTACTAAATGAGCTTGTTCATCCCCTTTCTCCCCATCTGATATGCTCTAAGAACTGTAATTCTATAGAACAGTGTGAGAATTTACTTGCATTTTAAAGAGGAAAGCAGCTTCACCATTGCCTTTTCTAGCTAAGCTATTTTTGTCTGAGTCAGTTCATTTAAATGGTACAGTACTTGTTTAGGTGTTTGGATTATTGGAGAGAAACCAGTACCTTTTATGTCTGTCACTTTGTTGTAGAAGACAGAATTTCTTCCTTCAGAGCCTTACTCTGTGTGTTTTGGGTCCAGGAGAGTTGACTGCTGTGGCAACTGGAGATGCACATCTGGATGTACCTGGTGTTCAAGGTGCTCGTTTGCTGCAGCCACATCTTTCAGTTTTACTATGGTCTGGTCGACTTTAATTAGAATCCATGCATTGCCATTTCCTTGCAATGGATTCACACTTTTTAGCTGTTGCTGTTAGCGTTACATTTCTGGAAATGTTTGTTTTTCTTATATTCATTTGATATGCTTGCTACAGTCTCTATTATGCCTGATGCAGTGTTGTTCATTTTTTTTGTGGTTACTCTGAGAAGAGAAGTGGGCTCAACAGTGAGGGACCTGTTAGCACAGCTAGTGTCATCACTGTCTTTGAAGACACTGCTTCAGCTTTCTCTACCCCGACCATATGGTCTTCTTTCCTTTTTGTTGGGTTTGGAATTGTTAGAGCTAGGGCATAAAGAGAAAGCCATTTGGCTGTTCTGGTTTTTATCCATTTCTCAGACATCAGCACTGGGATAGTTTCTTTATTTTTTCAAAGAAATTCAGCTGCAGTAGTTATAATCAGGTTATGAGCTATGACAGATGGACCCACGGCAGCATGTGGATATTAAGAAGACTCTCATTTTATATATGAAAGTTTTTTTCCTGATTTAAAACATCTTTTAAGCTTCTTGCCTTTTACAATAGTGTAAGCCATATATATGAAACAGAAGCCTTCATTGCATGGGGGTTTAATCCATTTGTAGAGAGGGAAGTTTGATACTGATACCCTCTAAAACAGTAACTCACTCTTCTATCTGCCTCTCCAGCACCATCTTGCAAACTATTCTAACATTCTAAGGATATGTAATGTTTGCCAGTAGGTATTTTTCTGTCGTCACTTTCTATGTATTTTATATTTCTCAAGTTACATGTTCACTTGCCATGGTTCATTTCTTACCTAAGGATTTCTTAAGTTTTTTGCAGAGTAAAATATGTGACTCAAACTCAGGTTCCATTTTTTAAAAAACAGAAATCTTCATCATGATTTATATGTTTATATTTGTTTGCATATTTTAATATGTACAATTCATGTGTCCCTTATGGTTATAACAGTTTCTTCAAAAGTTATTTATAGTATGAACTGCTCAGCTTTGCATTACAATTCTTCAGCCATGGAGCTGGTGAATTACCCCTTGTAACCATAAGAGACATATGAACTGTACATATAAGCATATCAGATAATATGCAAGATAAAACCCCATAAACAATAAATAAATATACTATTACACTGTCACTATTGTCATAGCTATATATGACACCACTATTGTTTTAGAAATTATAATATTAACATTGCTAAATGTTTCAGTCTTTCATAATGAATCAGCCCTTTAGAAAGTTTTATATATTTATCAAAACACATCTTTTTTGGGTTCAGTGAGCCATTAACTCAAGGAATAACAAGCATTTGTCAATGCTGAATATTGACTTGCTGGCATTGGCATTGGTAGTGCAGGAGTTAGAGAGATTCATAATTGGAATGGCAGTGAACTATGGAACAGGAGTCAACCCCACCCCACCCTACAGAGACTGACAGGCTTTGAGGTGTGCCTTTGGGTCATTGACCATAACACTCATGCCATTTCACCTCATCCTACTCTGGAGACTCTGACAAGTGTCGCATTGTGCGGGGAGCCCACTTCATGAACAGTGACACTGTTGTTTCGTTAATCGGTCCTGAAAGGTGATTCTGTGCAGTGACAGTGAAATCACTTTTTGGGACTCAATAATGACATGACAGTGACTGAGTTCATGAGATAGGGTCCCAAGAACCCCATGTTGAAAATCTGGAGCCAAAAGTTGAAATAATAGCTGAGATATCTACCTAAGTTGACCCCCCTCATTGATGCCATTATACAGCTTGCTGCCATTTCTTCAGTTTGCGGCCGGCTTTGAAGAATGCAGACGTGTTCCTGCTCCACCGAAGATCATTGTGCTGGGCTCCGGAGATAAGTATGGGGTGATGGGGGTGTGGGGAGGTGGGGTGCACAGAAGGTGGGTGTGGGTTGGGGGACAGGGCACCGGAGACAATGAGGGACCGTTTTCTCCTATACAGGTTAAAAACCCCCCCCCAAAAAAACATCATGGGAAGATTTTTTTTTACAGGTTTGTATTGGCACACTAGAGTGGGCTCCTAGTGTGTCACCTGTGTTTTTTTGGGGGGAGGACTGAAGCCAATGAGGATTGGGCCCCCCATCAGCACAGAAAACATGTCTGTGTTTGGGGGGCACATGATGTTGAGGGGGATTGGTCACCTCCCCTCAGCAGATAAATTAAAATAGAAGGACATTATGCCGACAGGTATTGGGATCCCCCATTGGCAAATAAACTGGGGAGGGGGCATGCTGACAGGGGGATTGGGCACCCCCAATGTCTGCTTTCTGGTGGGACTGTGAGAGGCGGATGGCAACAGCTGTTGCCATGTTTATTGAAATGTTATGCCAGGTAAGATATGCTCTGCAATGACGGGTCACTCCCTCATTACAGTGGCGAAATTGTTTCAAGTTGGTGGCATGCTTTTGCAGCACTGTCAAAGACAGCATGCTATTTCATTGGTGCCACAGAGCCCAACCTGAAAAAGCAGTGGTGCCATTGGCCACAACATGACCGCACCTCCAAAACCTGCTACTCCAAGCTACCCCGATATGTTGTTTGCGCTTCCGCACAAGATAACATAAAAATAGCAGGATAAGATGACACAGCATGAGATTAGAGGGAGGCTGATTAAGGGGTAATGTGAGGAAGTTCTTTTTCACAGAAAGGGTGGTAGACACTTGGAACAGCCTACCTCAGGAAGTGGTGGATATGAGTATAGTGCAGGGCTTCAAACAGGCATGGGATAGGCATAAGGGAGCAATACAGATGTGCATGAATAAATAGGCCATTGACAGAGTAAAGGCCTATGGCACATTCATAAGGTAGAAAAAATGGGCAGACTGGATGGGCCTTATGGACTTATCTGCCATCAACATCTATGTAATGAAAGAATATGTTCGAGGAAGGAAGTGGGAGGTACTGCTTTTATGGTCTGAGCGGGGGGGAGTGGTTAGCTGCTCTGCCCCATCGAACTTCAGGCACTGCCTTCCAAAAAAAGTTTGGCAAGGATCTGGGTTAAACAAATTCGATATACCAGAAGGTAAATAAAGTTTTAGAAAGTAAGAGCTAACTCCAGTTCCTTGATGGTTACTAGCAACCAAAGAGGAACACAAATTAAAGTACATTTAAGCTAAACTAGTGCTAAATTAAATAAAATCAAGATAAAGGCTGCAGATAAAAATTAATACATTCTACTGTTTTTCATGAAAAAAACACAAATGTAATACAGTTTCTCTGAAGCGCGATCTCTGAGGCATCTTACTAGGCAGGGGGAGAATGAAATCTCAGTATTACAGAATGCAGCAGTTGGTAAGGGCAGCAGTTTGAATGGTGGCACGAGCCAATGAGTGTTCCATCATTTGCATAAGTTCCATTCTCTGAGCAGTTCAACACTGGAGGCTGACTGCAAGAGATAAGCATATTTAAGAATTCCTGGGGTTAGAACTGTAAACTGTCTTGGACGGCCTGGTTGCATTGAGGGTTGAGGTGCTGTACGCCACACCTCACGCCACGCTGGCTACCCGGGTTTGGGAATGAGCCCGGGTTGCCGAGGGTCAGTAGGTGAGAGAGGATTGAGCATCCAAAGGACTGCTCTCCTCTCCTCTCTTGGGGGGGATCCAGGGGTATGCCCGGCACCACAGCGGCCCCTGGTAGAGACTGGATGCACTGCAATGCTCAAGGCATCAATAGAGGGAAGCGGAGCTGAGAAGGATGTCCCCTGGCATTATGGAATTTTCAGGCTCCACCTGGGGGGGGGACGAGGGCGTAATGCAAGAAAAAAAACCTGCCCTCGGGGATAGGTCACGGCACCACCTCTCACCAGCCACACTCCATCAGCTGGACTCTCTCCTGTCCTGTCCTGGGCTGAGCCCAGCCCAGCCCAGCCCGAATTATAGATAGAGCACCCTGGGCAGATAAGGCGGCCCTACCTCAGGGGGCTCAGCACGGGGGGGATAGCCGGGTTTGTGCCAGGACACAGGAGGAGTTTCAGGAGGTTCCATGTGATAAAGGTAAGTCAGAAAGACTGCCTACACATGGAGCAAGCGAACTTGAGCCCATAGTCATAAGGGTGACAGATATTGTACCAACCATTGCAAATAGCAACGGTCGCTACAATACCTGACTAACCACACATAAATCATTTTTTCATGTAGGGGGCTGCACCCCCCACCCCCCCTTGTGGGGAACAAACCCCCCATACCCCCAGAACTTAAATAACCAACTCCGAGGAGGGTGCGGACCATGGGGCAAGTTATTGGATTTTTGTTACACAGGATGTAGCGAGGTATTGCACCACTCGTTCTCTTGTAGAGCACTATTACTGAGTCACTCAAAAATGCAGCACTCAATAATCAGCGCTCTACATGGGTGCTACTGTTTCAGGGTAGGAAGTAGAGCTGGGGGTAAGATGGATATCTGAGAGAATTCCCCAAAGTGGCAGTGAATAATCAGAGTTTGAAAAAAAAAAAGAACTGTAAACTTTCTAAGACACTCCATCAAAGAAGAAGTGATGCGGGTGGCAAGAAAGAGGAAATAGTTAATCTGGAATGGGGAAAGAATACTTTTAATCCAGGACTTCTCATTGGGGATCATAGAAAGGAGGAAAGGTTTTGAATCTATTCAAAAGGAGCTACTGAGAAATGAATTTGCTTATTAATTTAAATACCCAGCCATTCTGGTAGTTTGTGATTTTAATAATCAGCCCCACTTCTGTGATCACTCGGACAAAGCATGGAACTTAATTGGAATAAATGTTAAGGCACAGCACCCTCAAACTGTCAAGGCTCATTCAAATTCAGTCCAAAATTCTAATGTACCACATGCTGAAGCCATGTCAACTGAGACCTCTACTAGTGCACCCACGAGCCATCCTGCTTTGCGTTCACAATCATCTGGTGCAGAAAAGAAAACCTGCACCCTGTCTGAATCTGCACCTGCATCTCACATTTCTTCCCCTTCTTTCACTACTTGGTGGTGGTGTGGAATAAAGTTACCCCCAAGACTGTGGCTTATTCAGCAGTCAACCATAAATCCAAACCACTGACTGGGACCTGTTTCCTCATCAAATGCAGCATGGTATTGCTCACCTGATAGGAGATGCTGACAAGTCTGTAATTTCTAATTATCCCGATGGCGATTCTGGAACCACAGTCACCCAATTGCACCTCTCTGATGGATAGTGTTTTGTGTCAATGGTGTTCTTACAACCAAATTTCCTGGATTATCGGGTTGCTTTCTACAAACTATGTGCATGCCCAAGAGTCCCTTTCCACTTCTGGACTGAACTTAAAGAGCAACTTTTGACCCAGTTCCCCCAAGAAGCACAAATAACACTTACTTGGCCCTAAATCGAATCTTATTGTAATTTTCTTTATGAAGTGCCCTGATTTAGGAAGGGAGGGATCGTAATTTTGCTCCATGGAGCTCTGCCTAGCTGATCCCTTCCACTTCCTTGTACCTCTGCATCATGCACTCTGCCACCAATCCACCCCCGTGTTACTACGTTTTGTGACATCAGTGTATGAGAAGCGTGGGGGGGGGGTCCATTGCAGTGAATGGAGCTGTGTTTAAAAGTTTAAATTTTGTAGTTTTGATGGCAAGTTGAAATAAATCATGGCTACCATGTCCTGGGGAGAGGGGAAGGGAGTAGGAGATAGCTAACAATAAAAAATAACAAGGTAACATGCAATAATATAGTTTTGCAAGCAGAATCACAAATATTATAGGCAGAATAGTAAATGGAAGCATCTAGAAAATAACACACACTCTAATATATACAGAAAGGGAAAACAGCAGAACAGTAAGAAGAGGGCAAGACTAGAGAATAGAGAAAAAGAGGAAAGGTCATACGCAGTTGCAGGTAGGATGACAAAAGTCAGAAAGAAGAAACTTTAGGGAGGAAGGAGAAGTGGCAGAATTAATAGGAAGGGGAAGGGAGGAAAAGCAGATCGGCCAGCAATAGATTTTCTAGTAGGGAAAGAGAGAATGGAAAGTATTGTTATGGAGAGGGTAGGAGGAAGAAGGAGGGGGGGGAGAGATTTGAGATAAGAGGGAAGATTGCCAAACCAGAATTTGGATAAAAAAGAGACACAATGGAAAAGGCACCCAGTATCAAGAGAGGGGAAGGAAAGATCTGAGTAAAGAGAGCAGTGTTGAGTACAAGAGGGGCAATCTAAAGCAAAATGACAGAAAGAATAAAAAAGAGGGGTCCAGTCTTGCAAGGGAGGATTTAGGGGCACCACTGTAGACTAAATCACCACAGCCAAAAATAGGAAGGATAATTTTTAGGACAATTTCTTGGCAGGCAAGAAGTGGTTTACTCATTTCATTCTTGTACAAAGCACCATGCTTAGGGTGAAGCTTTTGGTGAATTGCATCAATGTGCACAGAGAAATCAAGATGCTGGTCATGGCAGACCCTGAGGTACTTGAAGGTGGAGGCACCTCCAACATTAGCACCACCAAGAGTATTAAATAATAGGGGAGAAGGAAATTTGGCAAGCCTCTGATCAAAAGTCATTGAGACAGTTTTTTTTGTTGGAGTGTAACCCCCACCCCCGAGTCAGAAGCTTACCTGGGGCTCCAGGACATGCAGCTGCCTCTTACTTCTTATGGCCAGTGAGCCACTTTGACTTTGCTCCCCTGGCCCGCTCTGGACTGCTACCAGGGCCAGGGAGCAGACTGAACAGTTTAGGCACCTCCATGCACCTAATCCGTTCGGCTGGTGAGCTGCTTGCTTCCTCACTCCCCAACCCTCTCTTGGATGGCTGCCAGGGCTGGGGAGCAGACTAATCTGTTTCGCTGCCTCCATGCATCTACTGGATGTAGCGATGAACCAACAGTGTGCTTTACTTCCCCGCCCCCTCGGACTGCTGCATAATGGGGCAGGGAGATCCAGGGAAGGCCCAGTGTATTTTTGGCACCTCAGAGCACTGAGGCAAATGCAGCAGACATGCGGCTAGAAGTATTATCTCCCCAGCCCCATCAGACACAAAAAGGGGCTGGGGGGAACTGAACCAAATACAATGAATAAAGGAAAAGGCTCCCTGACCTGATCCAAGCCTTCAGTTGGTCTGGGAGTCCCATGATCCTGTGTGGCCTGAGAGCTGTTTCCAAAGACTAGCCCCTGCTGGGAGATCACAGGATGGAGCTTCCAACAGGGCTTCTGTCCCCCCAGTGTGCCCCCTGGCCCTAGTGACCATCAGATGGGATCAAGAGGGTCATGACCCTGCAGTCAGAAGCTGCCAAAGCAATCTAATTCAAAAAATATTTGACAGACATGTACAAGACTGTGTGGGGAGGCCAAGTTGGAAGTGGTCTCCCTGAAGAACAGTAAGGACCCAATTAGTAGCTGCAGTAGTTCAATCAGGGCTGAAGACAATCAGGTAGAGGCATCGAGGAACTAAGTATAGAGAGATGCTCCTATACAAGTGGAACCATCAAGGAGCTAAGCATAGAGAGCTGCTGAAAATCAGGCATTGAGAAACTAAGCACAGGGAGCTGCTCTCATTTGTGTGAAGGGCACAGAGTAACTATACACAGGGAGCTGCTGATAATTGGGTGAAGTGTTGAGGGGAAAAAGCACAGGGGGCAGCTTTCAGTTGGATGGGGTGTCAAGGAACTAGGCATAAGGACCTGCTGTCACATGGGTAGGGGGTATCTAGGAACTAAGCATAGGGTGTGGCTCTCCATGGGGTGGTGGCATCAAGAAACCTACACTTAGGAAGCTGCTCTTAACTGGGTTGGTTGTTGAGGAACTAAGCATTAGGAGCTGCTGACAATCTGGGGAGTGGGGGGTGTTGAGTAATTAAGGATAGGGAGCTGCTCTCAGTTGGATGGGGATGTCAAGAAACTAGGCATAATGACTTGTTCTCACTTGGGTGGAGCATCTGGGAACTAAGCATAACGAGTTGCTCCCAATCTGATGGTGGCATCACAAGAGTATGCTTAGGAAGCTGCTCTCATCCCCAATTTTCCTGTAAATAAATGTTTGAAAACTCCCCTCTCATTAATGGTCCAGTAGCCACCTCCCCATCCTTGATGTCCTGGTAATTATTACTTCTAAAACATCCCCTCTTATTGGTGGTTAAGTAGCCCCCTCCCTGTTCCCAGATGTCCTCGTAAACAAACATTAAAATAAATCCCCTTACACTAATGATCCAGTAGCTCCCCTTCCCCAATCCCTGAAAATAATTGTTACAAATAGCCCCTCACATTGATGGTCCTTTAGCCCCATCCCAGATTCCTGATGTCCCTGTACATAAAATAGTACAAACGTCCCTTCACAATTATGGTCCTGTAGCCCCCCCCAATCCCCGATGTCCCAGTAAATAAATGTTTAAAACATACCCACTCATTGATGGTCCAGTGGCCCCCCAACCCCTGACCCCAGCATGGAGTCCTGACCACCTCGCACCCCCATCCTGAGACAGTGCTGGAGACCAGTAAAGCCCTCCTCACACCTACATGTCCAGCTCCCGACTGACCACTCACTGAGAGCGTACTGTAAAATGTAAGCACTCATTGTCAATGACATTGGGAATCAGGGAAGGGGGCTACTGCATGATCAATGTGAGGGGATTTTCTTAACATTTATTCACGGGAACATTGGGGACTGAGGAGAGGTTAAAGGACCATCAATGTGAGGAGCTATTTGTAACATTTATTTACAGGGACATCAGGGATGATGGCTACTGTAACATCAGTGTGAGGACATTTATTTTAACCTTTGTTTATGGGGACATCAAGGAGGAGGGGCTACAGAACCATCAATTTAAGGGGATTTTATTAACTTTTATTACTACGAGGACATCGGGATGTGGGGGCACTAGACTACCAGGCAGAGATGTTATTTATTACATATTACTTTACTTTATGGGCATGTGGGGGGGGGGGCGCTTGACAAACAGGGACTAGAGTGGCACATGACTGATCTGCAGCTTGCGGCTAACCCTCTTCATGCCCCGTCTGTTTGGCCCACCACCAGGGTTGCTGCAAGCTATGGGTCATTGCCCCCAGTACCCTGCCCAATAGAGAATTGGGCATAGGGTTCCTGGTGCACCGGGCTTTGGCACAAGCTAATATTCTCCACAGCTTGCACCACTCTAAGCCCTTTTTGAAAACTGAACCCAGGGAGTTACTCTCAAAGGGGTGTTGAGGAAGTACGCAAAGGGAGGTATTCACATGTGGGTGGGAGCACTGAGGAACTAAGTGCTGGGAGCTGCCTTCAATGGGAGGGAGTATCAAGGAACTAAGGAGCATGAGCAGCTGACAGCTAAAGAGTTGCACTAGTCCATTTACAGACTTTGTCAAAAATAACATTAAGGGGGGTGGGACTCATTGGGGAATGTATCCCCTTCAGCCTTGGTCCTACCACTTTCAAACCCCTTCTGCCACCTGTGTGTGGTTCTGTTATTTATGTATTTTCAGATTTCAAAATGTATTTTAAATTGACAGTAGAAGAATTAAGAACATAAAGGGGGGTATGTGCCCTAGTGGTGATGCAAGTCTCTTGCACTGAATTATTTTTGTTTTGGATTTGTATATTCAGGCAGCGGTTCATGTCCCCATCACAGTGGGATCCCCTTCCCTATAAAAGCCCCAAGACTTGGTACGTTTGTTTGGAATTTGATTACTTCATCTGAGCAAGCATGGCTGCAGCTGAATTACATTGAGACAGCACATTTGGAAATGAGTAACTTCTGGCATACTTGAAGTTGCCACCTGCAGCAGACAGCATTTTTTTTTAGTTTCTATCGGCGATGAAGGTAGCTAATCTTAAACTCTTAGCAGCTTTTGTCTGCATTTGGTTTCCAGTTAAATTATTCTACCTGTCCAGTGTTCAGACTGGGGTCACTCCACAGGCTAAGGAGGTCCCTTGGTGGCTGGCCTCTCCTTGGGTGAAATCCACCGGCACCATCACCCAGCAGCCCCCAAGGGTAACCTTTCTGGAGTCCACTGACACCCTGACCCTGCAGCCCCTGGTAATTTGTGCCGCGGAGTCAGCCACCCATGTCTAAAAGGACTGGTCTGTTCAGTTCTTCCTGAAAGACTTCAAGAACAAGAACTGGACCTGTTTGCAGAGCAAGTCTGAATGCCCCAGCCTCAGACTCCTGGCGAGTTTGCCAACGTGGAGATTTTTGCTTTAGACCCGAAATCGGTTCTGGAGGGTACTTCTCTTCTGGCTTGGTATAACGAGGCAAGAGGTTGATGGTGTTTATTTAGTTATAGTGTGTTTATAATTTATAAATATATAGAGAGAAATAGATGGCTAGGTAGAAGAACTTGATTTGTCAAGTACTGACAGATTGTAAAATAATACAAAATAATGAATACTGTACTCAATGTTAAAAAACATCGAAAACTCATTGAAATTCTCCTGTTTCCATTCTTTATTGAGAAAAGAACTGAGTAACCTTACTGGCTAAGCAAATAGCAAAAGGGAAGCTTCAGAACTAGTGAGTGGTTTTAGACCTGAGCAGAAAAAACAAAGCAGGCACCCAAAGTCAAAAAAGGACTCTCAAAGTTTGTGGCAAAGTGCCTGTGCTGGAGACTATGGGCAGACTAGATGCACCTTAGGGTCCCCTCCTGTTGCCCTTTCTAGGTTTCCTGTGTTTCTGTGGGTTTCTATGAAAGGTTCAGGCATGTTTGACTTGGTCTGCTTGCTGTTACTCTCTCTGTCAGCACATTAAAATGTTTTGAGCACCTTTTTGCCTCGTAGCGTGATGTTTCCCCTTGTTTTGCTAACCTTACTGGCCCTTTCTGTACCACCACCCCCACAGCACAATTCGTGTTCCTTTTTTGATGACACAGAAGACCCCCCCCCCAACGAAGTCACCTTTTGTCAGGTTAATGCATGCATTTTGGAAAGTGTATAGTTCTGTCTGAACTGAAGTATTTCAGACCGCTATATTATGGCAGTATATTTAAAGGGAAATGTTTATCTAGCATTAAATTAATCAATATTGTTACCAATGGAACAATATGCTAATATAACCCCAAAGGAGCTCGGAAACTGTTGGCACTGGTAGGACACAACTTTTGTTTATAGCAACCCCTTCAAGATTAGAGACAAGTTCACATCCCCATCGACTGGGAAAAAGCATTTTTTGCTTCATTTCCACAGCCCTTCAAGGGGATAGTATAGTGTAGTGGTTTAAGGCTCTGAGTTGCAAACCGGGAGACTTGGGTTTCAATCCAATAGTTCCTACTTGCATCACTGTATGACTCTGAGCTAGTTACTTAACTTTATTGTACTCTCAGGTCACACGTGGACTCAAGCTTCAGCTTAGTGTGCCTCTCCTGGTTAAAATATTTGTCAGCTATATGTGTTTCCCCTGGTGTGATGTCATTTCCTGTGCCTGTGATTTCGAAAATGGATGCCTGCAGCTTTAAAGGGAAGGACAACTGAATGGGTTATAATTCTGGCCCTAAAAGTGTTACAGGTTCGGTCACTAGCTTATGTAAAGCAGATTTCCATTGGTAAGAATACTGATTAATTTAATCATAGATGGATGTTTCCTTTTAAATCTAAGCCCCTCCTCCCCAAAAAAGGTTTTGGGTTTGTTCACATTATCGCCCTTGTCACTTTGCCTGTCTGATTAAAGACTTCTTTTTTTACAAAGTCCGCGGCAGAAGAGACCAAAGAAAAATGATACCGCTTGGGTGATTAAAAACCGGATACGCCCAGGGGTTACATGAATTAGGTAGGCAAGAAGGTCTGAGCAGCTGGAAAAAACCCAAGGAGATGCGCTTTGAAGCCCGAGTCAGCATAGGCAGGACTGGGTGAAGAGAGTATGTATTTAGAGAAAGGGTCGACTTCAACTATCTCCTTGCAGACTCTAACACCAGGCTATAACACTGTACCTATTTAATAACAAGCTCAGTGCCAATCTCCCTCCATTCCCTTGCAGGCCTGCCTATCCCCCGGTGTCAGCAGTGCTAGGTTCCCGCCTGGCTGGCTACCTGCTGCTGCCTCTCACCAGCGCCCTGTGTCCTTTGCTACCTTGATGCTGTGGGCCTCAGAAATGGCAGGAAGGAAAGGTACCCAAAGAAGTGACAGCAGCAGTGTGACACTTTCCTTCAGCCTCCCCAGTGTCAGACCCAAGCAACACGAGTAGGGAGGAAAGAATGGTGCTCAGCCAGCCACCGGTTGGGGGCCTGCTGGGGCTCCTCTCTGTGGGCTAAGACTGGAGGAGGGCAGGCATTGTGAGGGAGGTGGCAGCAGGGCCCTGAGCCCAGGCCTGCACCATGCTGGACAGTCCCTGCTGCCTGCTGTGGGTTGTGTTATGCACTGTGTCAGAAGGACTCCTCTCCCAGGCTAGATACATACCATGGCATGGCTCAGCCCTGGGCTCACTCGCTCGGTCTCCCTCGTGCTAGTGGCCGTGTAGTGCAGAGCTTTAAGGATGCAGTAGGTGATAGTGGCGTGGCTTCATGTCCCAGGTCCCGGTCCCGACTCCTGTACTCGGCACTTTTGTAATACACAGACTCAGCACTCCCGAAGTGGCGGCAGCAGTGTTTTCTGCATGAATGAGCTTGTGCTGCATGACTGCGGTTGACAAGGCTCTGCCCAAAGTGAGCCTCACTCTTTCCTCATACTAATGTCACTCCTCAGTGGGGGCTGCGGGTGGCTCCCACTGCTGTGTTCCCCTATTCTCATTTCACTTATGTCTCAGTCGGGGTGTGAATTGACTGTAATGGAGGTGGGCAGTAGCTGAGAGGGCTGCTTCCTGCTACAGAGAGTGAGCACGTGCCAGCTTGCGACTTGTGGGAGAGGGATGGGGAAACAAGCTGCTATTTGCTGCTGCAATCAGGAACTGCCCCAGCAGCAAACAAAGCTGATTCTCCAATTAAGGGTCACTCCCTGATTGCAGCAGCAAATTTCTTTTAAGTTGGTGGCAGGCTTCTCAACTGCTGTCATGGTCAGCGTGCTATGCCATTGGTGCCACAGAGTCCCGCTGGAAAAAGCAGTGACGTCATTGGCCTCAGCAGGACCACACCTCCAAAACCTGCTTCTCCATTCCAAGCTACCACAATATGTTGTCTGCGCTGCACATGCAAGACAACATAAAAATGGATAGAGTAGGTGAACAGTTAAACAGCATGTATAAGTTTTACTCTGTTGTCTCTAAAGTCTGAGTTTCTAGATGTTTTCCAACTGTTTATGCAGTGCTCATTGATAATGACAGACTTCCAATAGACACTTCAGAAACAGGTTAACCTACTTCTTCTGGTCCAGGCTGTTCACATCTTTTCTTCGTGGTGAAGATTTGTTCATGTCTAAGCTATAGTCGGTGACTGTGGTCAAGAACTTTCCCACAATGATAACCATGGCTGATCTTGTTTAAAATAAATTACCTATTGTGTACAGTAGAAGGTTCCATTATGACAAAACCGCCAGGACTGCTAAATTTTACTATGCCACAGCATAATTATAGCATGATTTAACATGTTTAACATATAAACTAGTTCCTATTTTGGAACTGATAAATATAATGTTTGAACCATTATGTATACATGATTATTTATAGGTGAAGCATTAAATCTTTTTAGAGCAATACGTCAACAGATGATGTGTGAACCATTAAATATAATGTGGAATGTTTAATATTGTGCAATGTTCCATCGGGTTTGTATGTCTGAAAGAAGTATCCTTTTATAGACATATATTACATTCAAATGAGCAGTTATTTAATTTACAGTTGAACATACTGTAAATATCATGTTGTGTAAAATAAGACAATTTCCAAGGATTAGTGTTTACCAGTGTCCACAAGTTACAACATGCTGCAATTTTCTATTTCAAAGCATATATCCCTTGTACTGTTCCAGGTATATGGCTATTGAACTTAAATAGTGGGTTGCCAAATTAAAGGAGAGGAGTTAAGATAAGCTGTTAAGTTTTAAAGTGAGAGAGAGAGAGAGAGAGAGAGGAGAGAAGAGAAAGAGAGAGAGAGAGAGAGAGAGACAGTCTGCACGGGGGTATGTCACTCAGTCCAATGCATAGTGCCCAAAGCAGAAACTATACAGTAGGAAGCAGACTTCACAACTATAGTACTAGTTTTCTAAATCTTAAGTGTATTTTTCTGGCATCAGCTTTGGATCCGAGCCTTTGATTTGTAAATCCTTTGACCCAATTACGGTTCCTTTTCATGAATAGTGAAGAAGATAACTGTTGAAGATGCTTCCTCTACCCTTGTCTCTATTACACAGCCTACAAAACACTATCTACTGTAGGTTATGGTCTGTCTGTGATAAGAACTTCTTTAACCAAGGTAGAACATGTAACACTACGCCCAAAACATTTTAGTTTTCTGTTCTCCCACCCATAATCCTATCATACCCAATATCTGGTGTTAGCTGCATTGCTGTCATCACACCTTGTCTGAGAGAGAGTGTGATTCCAAATCCAGTTTGAGAAGTGATCCCCGAGAAAGAGGTGTATCCAATTTTGAAGTGACAAAGTCACTCATCCTTATGTTACTGGTTGGGTTAGCAACTGTTTTGTTTTTGTTATTGCTGTATTTTATCAAGCACTGTTATGTATCCCAGGCTGTGTAACTTGGAGTGCTAGTTGTTTATTCTCTGTACTTTTCTTTTTTACTAGCAGTTTTGTGGGAGTGCATCTTTCTCAGCTGGTCTTCCCAATCCGAGAACTGCTAACTGCAATTAGTGATTCGCATGTGGCCCTGCCCATGGGGAGTGAATACTTCATGACCGATATGTGTTTCTGCCAGCCTGGGGAATAAGATGCCTAAGGTCAGTAGGATATGTAATAAGTTCAGTGGGCAAATGATATCTATTGACATATGAGAGGGTAAGATATAGCTCATGTGGCAATACTACATATGTATTATGAAGGTCTTATCTGCACTAGTGGGAGTAAATTTGGTTATCTCATTGTAATTAATAATGAATGTAAGTTATACCATTTGAAAGGTATCTATTGGATGTTTTCCCTTTTTATGCCACTTAGTTTCTGCTAAGTCTGGCCTTCTCCTTCATAGCCCCCCCCCCACCCAGACACACACAACACAGTAATACTCTGGGTGATGGGTATACCAGTCCTTTGAATTGTAGTTGCAACAAGCACTCACTTACTTTTAGGATGGCAGAGTCTTAAGTAATTGTCCCTTCTAGAAAGAGGGATAGATTTGGAAATAGGAAAAAGTGAGAGAGGGAGATTAAGTGCCTATACAGCACCATGGCCCAGTGGGACTGGAAATGGATCCAGAGGATCACTAGGGCAGCAGCATCATGGTCAGAGTTGGATGTCATTGTCCACCTGGGGACTACTGACCTGGCAATGGATGGGGCTGAGATGGCACAGGGGGAGTTTAAGGAGCTGGGATGGGGATCTTAGGCAGCGTGCTCAGTGGCTTTCACTGAGATGCTGCCCATCTACGACAGGTTAGAGGAGTGGGATCTCCACAGCTAGACCTTCAACTCATGGCTGAAGGAATGATGCAGAGAGGAGGGATTCAGCTACATTGAGGACTGGGCATACACCTGGAAAGATAAGGACCTTTACAGGGGTGATGGTCTGCATCTAGTCCAGGAGGGGAGCCAGTCCTCAGTGGATGGCTTAGATGTTTCTTTAATGAACATTTAAACTAGCTGAAGGGGGTGGCAGAAGAAATCAGGGAGTCAGTAACTGCATCCCCACAGGCTGAGGTAGAAAGTAGAGAGAATCTGAGGGGAATGGAATCCCCAGGTTTGAACTTAATAAAGAAAGCAGGGCAGTAGAAATGCAGGGGAATGGGAATAGAAGAATTAGAAAGAGAGGGAAGAAGGAGAATGGGCAAAATGGAAGGAAAGGGGGTAATGAGCAGAGTGGCAACAAAATCTGGAAGGCCATGTGTGCAAATGCTAAAAGTCCAGAAAATAAGATTCTGTACCTCAAGGCCATGATGGCAGAGGCTAAAGTGGATATTGTCATCATTACCAAGTCATGGTGTACTGAAAACCATGACTTGGACATGCCCATACCAACCTATACTCTGTTCAGGAGGGACATGATGGGAAAGAAAGGAGCGTGCGTGGTGCTTTACGTGAGGGAAGGCACAAAAGCAACAGAGATACAAGAACACAGGAGGGATCAGAGGTGCTGTGGGCTACCCTGGAGATGGGGAATGGACCCTCTATTCACCCTGGCATGATCTACAGACATTCAACACAGGGGGAGGAGTTAGGCAATGTACTGATGGAAGCAATTGGCAAGATGTCAGAAAAAGAGGAGCTGCTGCTGGTGGGGGACTTCAATCTGACAGATGTAGAATGGAACCTCCCAGTTGCAGCTTCATCTAGAAGCAGGGCCATCCTGGAATCCCTGTGGGGGGCATTCACTGATGGTGGGGCAAGACTGGAGCTGGTACTCACTAACAGGGACAGCAATATACACATCAAGGTAGGAGGCCACCTGGAGAACAGCAATCACTGTAAAGTGTGGTTCGATATAAGGATGGGATTGAACCCTTCAAGGGTGAGGGTCCTTGACTTTAGGAGGGCAGATTTTAAAAAGATGGGTGAATGTCTGAGGGAAGACGTGGCAGCGGAGGGTGACCTGGGTGTAGTGGTGGAACAGTGGGTGAAACTAGAAAGGGCCAAAGGGAAAGCAACAAACCTCTGCATCAAGTAAGTGAGTGACAGCAAGAAGAAAAAGAGACCACTTGAAAGAGGTGGTGGAAAAAGTAATGGTTAAAAGGGTATCGTTCAGAAGGTGTAAGGAGGTGCAGAGGGAGGAGGATAGGGAGGTGTATCAGGGAAACAGAGGGAAGCAGGGAGAGCAGTAAGGAGAGCAAATGCACACACACTGAAGAGAGAACAGCCCAGGTGATTATGAAGGGGGGCAAGACATTTTTTAGGCATGTAGGCGAAAGAGGAAGACAAGGAATGGGATCGTAAGATTAAAAAGTAAAGGGGGGACTGTGAAGAGGGGGACAAGAAAAAGGCAGACATCCTGAGGAAATACTTTTGTTCAGTGTCCACAGAGGAAGGAGAAAGGGGAGAGGCCACAAAAAAGTAATAGGAGCTTTGGAGGGAGGTCCCCCCTGATGAAACATTAGAGGTGAAGCGCTGGGGTATATTATAGTCTATGAGGTGGCTGGGTTTCAGTTGTACTGCTGTGTATTTTTGTAGCTGTCTACCAATAAAGTTGCATTTTGCATCACAATTCTCAGCTCTGAGTGAATTTGGGCGTAAGTGGCTATGTGGTCATTTGGATCTGTGGTGCATTGGAGGGAGGGAGGTGGACATACTCCATTTTCAGAGGAGAGTGTCCTGAAGAGACTCACTAATCTGAAAGTGCACATAGTAATGGAGTCAAATGGGGTGCATCCAAGGGCATTGTGGCAGCTCAGGGATGTACTGGCTACACCTCTGACAGTCCTATTTAACAGCTCATTGGAAACTAGAGTGGTTCTGGAGGACTGGAGAGGGGCAGAAGTAGACCTATGCCACAAAAGTAGTTGCAGGGAAGACTGGCAATTACAGGCCAGTCAGCCTGACTTCAGTGGTGGGAAAGTTAATGGAGTCACTGCTGAAGGAAAGGATTGTAGAATATCTTGAATCCAATGGGGTTACACTAGAAGCAGCATGGATTCACTGGGAGGGTCATGTCAAACAACTCTGATAGATTTCTTTGGCTGGGTGACCAAGGAATTAGATGGGATTGGAGCAGTGGACATGGCCTACCTAGATTTCAGTAAGGCTTTCAACACTGTTCCACATAGCAGGCTAATAAGCAAGCTAGGTTGCTTAGGAGTGGGTCCAAAGGTGGTAAACTGGGTAAGAAACTGGTTAAGGGATAGGTGAAAGAGGACAGTGGTAAATGGAGTTCACTCAGAGGAAGGAAGGGTGACCAGTGGAGTACTTCAGGGATTAGTGCTGGGACCAGTCCTCTTTAATGTCTTTATAAGTGACATTGCAGAGGAGCTGGAAGGGAAGGTCTGTTGCTTTACATGACACCAAAATCTACAGTAGGGTGGACAATCCAGGGAGAGTGGAAAGGATTAGCAGAGACCTGAGAAAACTTGAGGAGTGGTCAAGAGTATGGCAGCCAGAATGCAATCTGAAAAAGTGCAAATGTATTTGGGGCACAGAAACCAAAGGGCAGAGTACAAAATGGAAGGAGTGGTAATGATGACCACCAAGCAGGAAAGAGACCTGGAGGTGGTAATATCAGATGATCTAAAGGTGGCCTGGCAGTGCATTAAGGCAGTTGGGAGAGCTAGTGGGATACTGGGGTGCATAGGGAGGAATATCACCAGCTGAAAGAGGAGCTGTTATTGCCTACGTATAGATCTCTAGGAAGACTTCACCTAGAGAACAGTGTCCACTTCTGGAGACCTCATGTCTGGAAAGACATAGACAGAGTGAAAGTAGTCCAGAGGAGGGCAACAAAAATATTGGAAGGTCTGCATAAGAAGCCCTAGCAGGAAAGACTTAAGGACATAAATATGTACACCCTGAAAGATAGGAGATAGGGAGGGATGTAATAGAGACCTTTAAATACTTCACATGGGTAAATAAGGTACAGGAGGGAAGTATTTTTGGGGAAAAAAGGTGCTCAATGACAAGGGAGCATGATAAGAAGCTGTGGGGGGGGGGTAAATTCAGGAGAAATGTGAGAAGGCACTTCTTTACAGAAAGAGTGGAGGATTCCTGGAACAGTCTCCCAGCAGAGGTGGTGGGGGCAGAAAAAGTGGTGGGATTCAAGAATGCATGGGATAGGCATAAGGGAATCTTTGGGAAAGGGACGGTGTGTCTGAATTGGCCGGATATCAAGAGTGATCTGCGGTGATACTATAGGTACAGAAAAATGAGCAGACTAGATGGGCCAAGCAGTCCTTATCTGCCAGCAAATTCTGTGTTTCTATGTTTCTGTTGCTTCTATGAGCAGCTGTGTACTCCTCACTCTGGGTATACACCCAAGTGTTAACCCTTTTTACATTTTTTCTCTGAACACTGGTGGTGTCCATGTTTTCCTGTTTCATTTATTCATTGTCTTGTCAGATGAACTTTTCTGCATTTAACCAGCTCTGGAAATGACAAAATGCTGTTGAGTCCAGCATAGACTGATAGTTCTGTTTATTCTGGCAGTAAAATATATACAGTATACATGCGGACTGGTCTCCTAGTTTTGTTGGTGCAGGGATAACAGTAACATAGCATAGTAGTAGCAGTAAGACATTAGCCCCCCCCCACCGCTAAAAGGTATTGCATATATTCATTTGAGTACTGACACACATCAGAGGAGTCTTGGTGTTATAATGTGTCTGTACAAGTTAAGTGTTTAAAAATGTGTTTATTTTTTTATTTTACATTATTTGCTGTATTAACTTCAATCCAGTTTTTATACTTGCTTGCAATGAATTAATTTATTACTGCAACTGTTATCGTTATTATTTATATTACTATGGGAGGGCTAAAGCCTGAGGTTCAATGGAGGGGGATAGCTCCTCCCACATCCACAATAAAGGCCAGCCTCCCAAGGCAGTTCCCCACTTAGCGCGTTGCGAAAACCTCTCCCCTTTGAAAGCTTGGCTCCTGTGTGGCTTGTGGGCTTTGCCTTCTCCCTTTCTCCTGCACTCTTTCTCTCTGCCCCTCCTCTCTGTTCATTCCTTCGTATTCTCCCTTGTTTCATTTGTTTCTCCTCACACTTCTCGCTGCTGTCCTGCTCTCCCCTGCCCTTCCCAATTGCCAGTCGTGGTGCCCTTTCCCGCCTGCCCCATTCTTCCGGATTGTGCTATTTTTGTGTCCCACCTGTAGCCATATGTCTCCTGTCAACCCCTCATTTGTCCTTTCTTCTGGGCTTTCCCTGTGCTCACTACTACGTGAAGCTTTCCCTGTGCTTCTGGGGTCTGTGTCCTCCCGGCAACTCCCTGCCCTTCCTCTATGTGTATAGGCATCCTGTACCAGATCTCTCTGGGAACAGTGGCAACCGCCGAAGCCTCTGTATTCTCTGTCACCTCCACCCACTTTTCCTGCATCGAGAGCACTGCTGGAGCCACAGTGGTCAGACTTCCACATGTCACTCCATTTTGCAGGTACCACACCTCTGTCTAGCCCATGACTCCTCTCCCTCACCCTTGCCTGCTCCCACTACCTGGCTTCTATAGCCCATCCTCGCTTCACCTCCTGCTGGTGCAGCTGTTGTGAGCTGCTTTCAGGGTGCCATTGTTCTTGGCACCTGAATGCTGCTTTCCATGGGCGCGATACCCCTAGGCATTTGTTTGACTTGTTGTGAGTGAAATGGTTCTTCAGCCATGTATTTGATTCCTGGACACAGTGTCTCCCAGAGGTTGATTTTCCCTTGCCATTCTCGAGTTGCAATTAGTGTCTCAGCTCCCAGGGTGTCCTCCCTGCTTCTTTTCAGTTTGTGTCTTTTGCTACATTTATTGCCGGGGGTGTCCCAGCTGCTTTTATTTAATTCCCCTTGTCGCACACCATTCATGTGTATTTATATTTCCGTACACAACTCAGACTCATAAAAGAAAAAAAAAATGCATGCCCTGGCCTACCTAATTCCCTATGTCGACTTGCCACCATATTTTCCCCTCCTTCCTCCTGCCCCATCCTGCCTCCCTGTCCTTTGGCTTTTGGGTCCCCCCTCCTCGTTCTTGCCTTGTACCTGTCTTCCCTGTCTTTTCGGGCTTCTTGCTCTTCATACCGTCTCTCTGTCTCCATCCCCGTACTTTTACTATTGCAGTCCTGAACCATATGTCTCCTTGTCTGCCATCTGTAATGACATTCTACTTGCTCCATTCCATCAGCTACTGAAATCCACCTCCCCTTGTGGTTTTATCCGCCACCATTGCTACTCCTGCCTTTCCCCTTTGCTCCATCTCTAACCCCTACATTTTATACCCTGCTCAACCTCCTGTTTCTGACTTACCCATTCTAACCGTCCAGCATTCATACTCCCCTGCTTCCTCTGTCTTTGTTGCTGTTTCTCCACTCTGCCATATACCTCTGGCTCATCCTTTACTGGGTCCTTGCCAGTACCAGAGCCTCTTTTGATGATTCCTGCCCTTCCCCTTTGCCATCTGTTTGGTCCATGTTGCTCAGCTGACTTCCCTGTTATTTCTATGGTGGGGGACTTCAGTGTCACACTTAAGCGTCATGGCTCCAACTAGCCGGCGCATACCCTATGTTAGCTATTTGTATTACCCTGCTTTCTTTCTACATGGCTTTCAATCATCCCTGCATTACCCATTGACCTCACAGTCTACCCAGCCTTAGAATGTTTTTTGCATACCATTACTGTGCTGCATGCTTCTCACTGCATTCCACTTTCTCCGCCTTAATGGCATTTCTAGCAATCATCCTCTACCCATCCACTACCTTCTGGCTTCCAGCCATTCCCTTCATTGTTCTTTGTTTTGCCTACCTCCTACTCCTCAGCTGTCAGCTCCTCTTTCCTCACTTAGCCCACACCAGCAGTCCAAAAGCCTCTTCCCTAACTCTGCCTACTGAGGCATAGCAGTGCAGGTAGGCTTCCCCTGTCTACTGGAGATGACAGTCTGTTTCCTCTACCTTCAGTATCGATCGGTTATATTCCTGGTTACCTTCCCACAGTCTCTGCCTATAAACTTTGCCTGGCGTGGCACTGAGTGATGGTTAGCATGCCCCGACTTCTGGAAATGGGAGCCTGTGTCTTCAATCTACTGTTTCCACCAACTGCATTCTATACCTGATACCCGGTTGCCACATTCCCTTTGGGAACGGGACCACTATGCCCCATTTGCCTTCAATCTACTGTTTCAACCAACTGTATGCCTGATACCCAGTTGCCACATTCCCTTCGGGAATGGGACCACTATACCCCATTTGCCTTCAATATCCTACCTCACCCAACTACATCCTGCACTTCCATGGACTTGATGTACTTGTCCCCACATTGGCCTCCTCACGTTCTGGATTTGGACCCCGGCAGCTTGTTCTGTCTCCACCTCCACTAGGTCCGACAGACTCCTAAACTTCCTTGCTGCTTGCTTCCACCTCTTCCTGTGCTCCTGGGCATCATTGTTGTGGCTTGCCTTCCAGCTCAACCTCATCCAACCCTCAGCCCTTCAGATCTATGCTGCTGTCTCCTCCCTTGTTCCTACGCTGGATGTCTATGTTTCCCAATTGCCTTCCTCTTGGACACGTCTGCCCTCATTTCCCTTGCTTCCTGCTGGATATGTGCCATCTGTCCTCTTCATGAATGTATGCCTGAAGCTTTCTACAAGTTTTCCCCTGATGATCCCCTTATCCCATCCAGTGGTCTTCCAGCAATGATTCTAGTGCTTTCCTTTTCTACAGTTCCAGTTTGCCATCTCCATTGGAGCTGGGAACCCATTCCCCATTACTACTGAACTTTTCCTATCAGCAATTCCAGTTCACCATCTCCTTTGGAGGTGGGAACCCATTCCCCATCACTGCAGCACCTTGCTACCAACTGTTCCAGTTTGCCATCTCCTTCAGAGGCGGGACCCTCGAACTTCAACTATGCAGTGCCTTGTACCTGGATTCGCTGTTTGGTTTGACATGGATCTCCCATTGAGGCCTAATTTAGCTTTTCTGCATTCTATTCCAGTATGCTGTGGCACTTGCCCCATTCCCATACCTTTTCTGCACCTGCCAATGTCTGTCCTGCTCTTCCTTAGCTGTCTTCTGCTCCAGCTCCATCCTTCTGTTGGTGGACTCCAACGTGGACTGTTCCTTTCATCCCAGCACTGCTGCCTTCTTTCTTTCTGCCCTGGTGGTTCAGAGCTCCTGCAAGTTTACTGTGTCTCTTTTTGGGCATTTCTACAACTATCAATGTCCAGCATTTCTGCCTGATTAACTACTCCTACGCATTCATCTGTCTCATACTCCTACCATGGCCATCATAACAGCTCCCTTCCAATGTTCTATGGAGTACCTGTTCTTCTCCCCTGAAGAAACTTTCTTCCAGCAACATCCCTTGAACAGTGTGTCCTACAGATTCTTACGTCACCATTCAATCATCAGTACATCCCAATAATCTCCACAGGAGCCATTTCTTGAATCCCATTCCACTGAACTATAGAAGATCTCATCTCTCAACTGCCTCTGCAGAATGCTTCCTTATATATTCTAATAATTCAAGCAGTATGGGCATCACTACCTCCCATGTCTTCATAAGGATCCAAGATTTAGTGGAGTCTCCTTCACTCCTATCTTCTTACTCAGAAACGTGACCCTAATTCCTTCTGAGAGGTACCGACTCTATCATGACCATCACTGTTAAGGATAACGGGAACCACAGGATACCTAATAGCAGCACTGGCATCATCTGTTATACGTTCTCCTCATAGACTTCTCCTAAAGTGCTGACTCAGTTTGATCATGTTATTCAACTTGTACTCCCTTAATAGCCATCGGATGTCCCTAAGACCTTCTCCAGCAGCTATCCCAGAACACATATTGTTGGATATCTGGTGCCTACAGTAGCTGCCTTACTAAAGTTACTCCATCCAAGCCACTGGCCCCTGGACGTCACCATAACTCATAGAGGTATATACATTTCTTCATCATATCAGGTTGTATCTACTCCCCTCCCCCTCAATCCCTCTTCCCCCCTCCCTACCACTCCCCCACTTGTTCTTTGTCCAGTACTCCTCACTACCCCCACCTGCCCTCTGTCCAGTTCACCTCCACATACCTCCTGCCCGGTCCCCTGTCCATTTCCTCTGCCCCCCACTCCTCCCCTCCACCTGCCCTCTGTCCAGTATACCCACACTACCTCTAGCCCATTTTCTTGACCTCTTCCTCTCCTCTCCCACTCCCCCCCCACCTACCTGCACTTGCCAAACCCCAACTTGTCTCGATGCACTTAACTTCTCTCAGATGGCTACACATTGTGTACCTCCATTGTGAAATTGTCAATGCTACCAGCTGTTTCATTCATGCCTTCTTGACTTGTGTAAACTGTAAATGTATTTGCTATCCCTTCCTATGTAAACTCTATGTTAGTAGTACAACCCCAGTGTCAGTTTGTCTGCTGTAATTATGCTGTTGCAATAAAATGTATCTCCTTAAGTTTTGACGAGGATCCTTTGTAAACAAGCTCTTAACTCAAAGGTTTGTAATTCCAAGTTCCCAATAAATAAAAAAAAAGTAAATAAAATATTACCCTAAATCATGCCAGCTACCCATCCAGTGGTTCTTCTAACTTATCCATCGGGATTTACCTCCCACACTCTCTCCAGCAAATACCATCACCGAGAACAGGCTTCCATTGATTCCTCAATCTGCACATCTGCAACTGACCTGGCTGTTTCACTATCTCTCATGCCCCACAACAGTCCTATATCTGACTAAGCATGCTAATCACCCATTGCATTCTATGCTGCTCTCAATTTCCCTTTGCCACAGCAGTCTATAGACTCATCCAAAGAATAACGGTGATAACTCAGGTGGTGGTGGTGTGACTACTAGATTTAGGTATCAGGTCAAAGTTTATAGAGTGCACTCACCCCTGCATAAGAGATAGCAATCAGAAGCCCATAAACCAATGTGGTGTTGGGTTTCTTTATTCATATTTCCACCCAGCATCTGGAAAACTGTGCAATACAGGAACGCAGTGCACACAGGCACTGCCTCTTATGTTTCACTGGTTGATACTGGCTTCATCAGAGATAATGAACAAAACATTAGGGTGTATTTAAATACATCTTTCCCGTGATTCAAAAAAGTGCTACAACCAATCACAAAGCAGAACAGTTCATCATTCAGTTAATCAATTATACTTCACAACCCGTTGATGTAAAATATAACAACATAAATGCATCTCCTATTAAATTTTGACAAAAACTTTTTTTGAGAAAAAAAGTGTTCTCGTACCATATGTTGTTGATATGTACCAGCTTACTATATTCATATTTTATAGTTCATAAAGGCATAACCCTTGAATTTACTTTAATCACAAGATCACATTTTCTTCAGAATTTCTCTTGGGGGACCGAAGTAAAAAACAAAGACTGGAGTCAGCATAATTTTGCTACAACTCT
Source organism: Neoceratodus forsteri (assembly GCA_016271365.2). Classification (NCBI taxonomy): domain Eukaryota; kingdom Metazoa; phylum Chordata; order Ceratodontiformes; family Ceratodontidae; genus Neoceratodus; species Neoceratodus forsteri. The sequence goes on along the minus strand of CM057455.1, from coordinate 1,752,406,859 downwards.
CCTTGTCCACATCATTTTTCAGATATAGTACTGCTAAAAGCAGGAATGGGGGAGAAAGAGGCACGCTGGACTATTGAAGCAGTAGGTAATTATTTCTATTTTCTTTTTGCAAAATGATTTTAATTCAAATTTATCATTCAAAACTGGGAGTTTGACTGCACCAAGTTTGAAGATCCATTTTTGTTCTTTTTCATTCAGTACAGCTTCTACATCCCCACCTCTCACATTGTGAGGCACACATTCTAGGCCTACAGCTGTAACCTTATGGGTCATTCTGTCAACATTATTTTTTATATGTAAAGCCATTGCATATTCGCTGTTGCCATTTCTGATTGCCAGAATGTGTTCATTTAACCTCAAACGTAACTTCCTTTTCATCCTCCCCCACATAGAACTTTCCACAAGAGCATGTTAACTTGTAAACAACTGCCTCAGTATTGCAATTTATACTGCTTTTTATGGTCTCAGTACCACTGGTCTTAGGGTTAGTTAATGATTTCTTTCAAATATCACCCCTAGATATTTGTATTCTTTTACTTCTTATAACTTTTTCCCATGTATAATTTTTTTTGTTTTACTACCAAATGTCATTATTTTGTTTTTTTCCACATTTAACTGCAGATCTAAATCATTCAATTTATGAGATGTATCATTTAAAGTAGGTGGGGGGGCATTGGAGCTGAGAATCACAGGAGGGGGGTTCCATGGACCTCCCCCATCACAGGGGTAGATACGATCTTTGGCAAAATATGGGTGGGAGTGATGAGTAAGGAAGCCAGGAAGGATAGGAGCAGCATGGAGAATGGTTTCACTAAATGCTAGGAGCCTGGGGAACAAGTTGGCAGAGTTGCAGACATTGATGGCAGAGGGGGAGGTGGACATAGCTGCCATCTGGAGATGTGGCAACCAGGCACCATGACTGGGACCCAACCATCCCACAGCTCCTCCATTCAGGCATCATTGTACAGCCATGCTCCTATGGGGCAATCTTATGAGAAACTCGCCCGTAGGGAAGGCCCTGTCCCGGCCACCCCTGCCATAGGGCTCATATCCATGGCCTCCCCTGACCCAGTCTGGCACATTAGATTACAGATAGAGCACCAGGGTGTAAGGCAGTCCCACCTCGGGGGCTCAGAACCAGGGGATTCACTGGGCTGGGATGGCCTGGAGTAAGCGAGCTTCAGACAGGGGAGTAGAGCCTGGGCAGAAGAGGTCACAGGAGAGAGTTCCTTGGGGTCCGGCAGAAACAGTCTACAAAAAAAAAAATCAAGGCCGGACTGGCTGAAGCCACTAAAAATTGTGTCAAGAGCCAGAGCAAGAAAGCCAGGACCAAGAAACCAAGTTGGTTGAGCAGAGAGGCAGTGGAGAAATTGAGGGAAAAGAGGAATACTTTTTGGACCTACAAGAGATCCAACAGGGCAGAAGACAGAGAAGAATATGTGACGAAATCCAGAGTAGTAAGCAGAGTGGAAAGGGTAGCAAAGGTGGCTAGGGAACGGAGGTTAGTGCAAGGGATCAAAGAAGGAGAAAGGAATTTCTTCAGATATATCAGAGAGAAGAGGACGAGCAAGGATCAAATTGTTTGGATCAGGAGGGGAAGTGGGTGGGTAGAAAAGGGGGTTGAGCAGGTAGACATACTTAATGAATACTTCTGCTCAGTCTTCACCAAGGAGAGGGAGGGGCCTGTACCTGAGTGAAAGAGTGAGGTGGGAGAGGGTGGGGAAGAAGCAACCACAGTTGGGAAAATCACAGTGGAAAAGTTCAGGTAGGACCTTAAGTTCCTGAAGGTGGACAAGGCACCTGGCCCAGACGGAGTCCATCCCAGGGTGCTGAGAGAGTTGGCAGAGGTCCTGGCAGGGCCATTGGTGGACCTGTTCAATACTTTTCTGAACTCAGGGTGCATACCCAGGGACTGGAGGGAAGCACATATGGTACCTCTCCATAAGAGTGAGTGCAAGAACGAACTGGGGAGCTACAGGCTGGTGAGCCTTTTTGTAATTGTGAAAAAACTGATGGAGATAATCTCCAAGGAAAGACTGGTGCAATTTTTTGGGGATAACAATCTCTAGGACAGCAGGCAGCATGGGTTTGTCTTGGGCAGATCGTATCAGACGAACATGGTTGATTTTTACGACTGGGTAATGAGGGCACTGGACAGGGGACATGTGGTGGATGTCCTCTACCTGGATTTCAGCAAGGCTTTTGACTTGGTGCCACACAGTAGGCTGACCTTCAAGTTGAAGAGTCTGGGAGCAGGGAGGAAACTGGTCAGATGGGTCAAGAACTGGCTGCAGGGTAGACAGCAGAAGGTAGTAGTGTGTGGTGGGGTGCATCTGAACCTGGGGCAATAACAAGTGGTGTACCACAGGGCTCAGTGCTGGGACCAGTTCTGTTTAACATTTTAATAGCCAACATTGCAGTAGGGATTAAGAGCAAGATCAGTCTCTTCACAGATGACACAAAGATTTGTGCTGAGGTAATGGGGGGGACACAAAAGTATTTCAGGAGGATTTGGCAAAGCTGGAGGAATGGTCTTACACTTGGCAGCTTGGTTTCAATGCCAAGAAGTGCAAAGTGATGCATTTAGGAGGCAAGAACCCAGGACACAATTACTGGCTGCAGGGTGTCCTGTTAACAAAATCAAAGGAGGAGAAGGATCTGGGAGTGCTGGTAACCAGGGAGATGAACCACTCTGCTCAGTGCAGGAAGGCAGCAATGAAGGCAAACAGGATGCTAGAGTGCACAGCAAGGGGGATTACTTCTAGGAGTGGGGAGGTCATCTTGTTCCTGTACAGGTCCCTGGTGAGACCACACCTAGAGTACTGCGTGCAATACCCCTACTTGAAAAGGGACATCAAACTACTGGAGGGGGTACAGCACAGGGCAACAAAAATGATCCTGTGGTTGGGGGACAGATCATATGAGGAGAGACTGAGAGAGCTCAATATGTATACCCTGGAAGAAAGATGGGAGAGAGGGGATATGATTGAGACCTTTAAGTACCTGAAGGGTTTAAACAGAGTAGACACCAGGTGTATATTCAATCTGAAGGACGGAAGGGAAACCAGGGGACACTCTATGAAGTTGGAACGGGGCAGGTTCAAGAGGGAACTGAGGAGACACTATTTCATAGAAAGAGTGGTGGCAGGGTGGAACATTCTGCCAGAGGAAGTCATATCACTGCAGAGTGTTGGGGGCTTCAAGAGGGGATGGGACAGATTCAGGGGAGGGTACAAACCAGGAGGGGTCAGGAGATGGGGGGGGCATATGAGGATGGGGGGCAGCTGCAGTCTAATGGACTGAAGTGCCGCACACTCGAGCAGACTAGATCGACTGGATGGCCTGTATCTGCTGGCAGTTTCATATGTTCATATGTTCATATTCATAATATTTGAAAGGGCCCTCCTTAACCCCAGTGGAGTTTGTGACATCACTATCTCATCATCTGTGTACAACGTTATCCCTATTTATTCGTTATTTATACTTGGGGGAACTATTGCAATCTCTGTAAACCTTTAACCAGAGATTCTATATATAGATTAATAAGAACAGGGGACAGTAGACATCCCTGCTTTACCACCCATTGTATAGGTGTTTCTTCTGACAAGGCTCCATCCTTAGTATATCTAATTTGAGCTGTAGTGTTTGTATGTAGTAGTTTTAGAATAGTTAATAAATAATGGGATTATAACTCCTGTATTCCATTGTTAGGGTATAACTAGGTACAGTAAGTGCTTATTATTGTAAATATCAGGCCCAGTAATTCAAACTAAAATTCAGGGTTGTGTTGATATATTTCTGCAGGTATTCCATCTACACCTACAGCTTTATTTTTTTTTTTTTTTGCACTATAACTGCATTCAACACTTCATAAATTGAAATTATATATATATATCTCCCTATGTTCTACTATAATAGGTTTGTCAGGGTCATATTTACCAAACTACCAGTACCACTCCACTTATATATATTTTTGAAGTACATAACTCACTCTTCTGCAGAAATTATACATTGAATGTTACAGTATGTCTTATATTTGTTTCGACACAACCAAATGCTAACATTGTCTAGAAGGTCTGCATGTCATTGTTCCATAAAGCTTCCTGGAGTTTTTCCCACAGGGATTTTTTTATAATTATTTTTTCAATATGCAACACTCTCCTGTATTCTGAGTTCATATTTTTTTAAAGCAAACAAAGCTGGTGGTATTACTACTAGGAAAATGGGAACAAAAGGGGACAACGAGATCCATCTAGATTGTCCCCCACACATGTGGGTTATAGTTAAACCATTTTTGATTTTGAATAAACAGTTCTATCTAGTGTATTTTTAAATTCCATGAAGCTTGTTACCTTAACTACTTCCTTTGGTAGTCTATTTCATGCCTTAATAGCCCTGACAGTAAAGAAATTGTCTCTTTTTGATGTTACAGAGTTTTGGACCACAAGTTTTCTGTTATGTGGCCTTAGGTATTGTAGATCTCCCAACTAATTTCCCAATCTTATTTATTTCTTCTGTTTTATTTTATACAATCTTTATCATACCATGGATTAGCCATACCAACATCAGTTTTTGCTTTGCTTCTGGGTGCTTTAGCCAACTTGGACTCTAGTCTCTCCATGAAGTCCGAGAATTCATTTATCCATAAACTCTGTGCTTTTTAATTTATTTAGAAGCTTCATTGAATCCATACTACTAATTAATTTTTCAATTGCCGTCCTTTACTCTTTTTGCATATCTAATACACATATTAAGATTAGCCTCTTTTTCCCTTTTTAAATCCCTTGGGTGTGTTTTAATACCCATCTTGATATTGCAGCTTAGTGGAAAGTGATCACTTTCCCATATGTTATGTACCTTTAAGTAATCTATGCTATTAAATTCCACTGCATCAAAATTACAATGATCCAAAGCACTGCCTCCTGTTGGTCTTGGAAATGTTATTTCTCCTAGCCAATCTGTTTTTACCCTTCCATTTAGAAACACAGAAGTTGACGGCAGATAAGGACCGCAAGGCCCATCCAGCCTGCCCATTTCTTTTTCTGCCTTATGAATGTGCCATCGGCCTTCGCTCTGTCAATGGCCTATCTATTCATACTCATCTGCATTGCTCCCTTATTATTTATTTATTTATTTATTCACAAGTTGGATTTACAAACCTTTGAGTCAAAGATTCATTTACAAAGGCACCTCGTCACAGGAAGGGGAGACAACATATTCGTGAAGCAAGACAGTGGAGAACAATACAGGTGAGATACAAAGCAGCATACAAAGCAAGGTGCCTATCCCATGCCTGTTTGAAGCCCTGCACTGTATTCATATCCACCACTTCCTGAGGTAGGCCGTTCCATGCATCCGCAACCCTTTCTGTGAAAAAGAACTTCCTCACATTACCCCTTAATCTGCCTCCCTCTAATCTCATGCTGTGTCCTCTTGTCCTGCTATTTTGCTTATATTGAAACATGTTAGACTCTTTCATTTTGTTAATGCCCTTAAGGTGTTTGAATGTTTTGATCATATCACCTCTCTCCCTCCTTTGCTCTAGAATGTGAAGGTTGTATTTGTCAAGAAATTTTAAAAGGCCTTTACCTCTGGGATTTAAAACTTCATCTTTTGACTGTCTAACAGGAATTTTAAAGTGTCATCAATACAGCACTCTACTGTTTTTGCTTCAATTTCACCTCTGGCATTAAAATTGCCTGCTAAAAAAATAACTATACTTGGGAACCAGGATTTTAATGCTTCTGTGTCATTCCCTATTTTATTAAGCATATTTTTTTAAATCCACTAATGTAATTGCTAGTGGACAATAGACATTAACTATTACCAAAAACCTACTGCCATCTATTAAAACCAGATACATATGAAATCTGTTATATAAACTTGACTCTGTGCATTTTAAGTCTGAAGAGGTATTTATAAATATGGCTAATCCACCATTGGCTCTACCATACTTAATGTCTTTATATACAGGTAAATTCCATACTCTAAACCCTTCCAACATCTGAACTTCATCAAGGAGGCAGTATAGAACAGTGATTAAGGGCACTGAGCTGCAAACCTGGAGACCTGGGTTTGAATCCCATCTGCTCTCACTTGCATACTGTGTGACCCTAAGCAAGTCACTTAACTTCTTTGTGCTCCCAGGTCACACCTGGAAACAAGTTCCGGCACAGTGCACCTTTCCTGGTTAAACAATTCCCCCTTTCCCCTCATTGTTTCTCATATGTTTCTTTAAATAATAATATAGAGAAATCTGCCACCCAATCTAACTATTTCTTATCCTCTAATTTAGATTTTAACCCAGCTATATTCCAGATCAAAAGTGTAATTTCTTCATCTGCCTTATTTTTTAAATTCAGTCAATTAGTGGAGTCTGAGATATCTATAATACTGATTGAACTTATGCTATCTCTTACTGCATCCTCTACTGAAGTTTGTGATTCTGATTCTATGGAATCCTCTGAATCCAAAATTTGATTATTATTTATATGTATCCCTATTTGCTTTCATCCTCTTCTAGAATGTTCACCTTTAACATCTCCCCCAAGGGTATGTTTCATTTCTATTGACTTCAGGTATGCCATAATACATGGTTGTATCACTGTTGCCGGACCTTTTTTTGTTCCACTTATCTCATGTTTTTCATTCCTTTTACCTATTAAATGTTCTGTACATTCGATCATTGTAGCATCAAGGGTTAAACCAATTTCATTAAAGCTGCCTTTTTTTAAGCAACAGTCTTTTTCCTTTTTCTATGTTTCCTAGTACAACACACACCCATCCTTTATGGGGTTTTACTCTATGGCCGGGATATTCAAAAGGGTTGTGCATGGCGCAACAGGGATGCGCCATGCGCAACCCACTGATGCACCCCAGTGCAACATTCAAATGGGGAAAGTGCCCGTCACAAATCCTGATGCGCCAGGGCGCATCAGTAATGTATGCAGCACAAGTAGGGGGGCATGCCCATGCATACCTTGCACGTCCCGATATTCAGCCCAGGATGTGCTGAGCATAGGCAGGCGCAACCACTACATGCGCCGCACACATTTGTGCCAAAATGAAAAGAAGCAACAGCTGGCCATCCACAGGTGAGCTGCCGTAGTGCAGGGTGCAACATGGCAGCTGCCAGCTGTGGCTTGCTACCCGAGCTCCGGTGGCACCGTCCGTCGTGGTAGCCCCCCATGTGCCCGATCGCGGGCTTTCATTATGTTAATATTCCTGGTGGTCCAGTGGACCCGATCTAACCGATCACAGACTTACAGTAATTGGAATAACCCTGGTGGTCAGTGGACCCTATCCCAGCCCAATCATGAGCTTACAGTAACTGAAATAACCCTGGTGGTCCAGCGGTACCCCCTCCCAACCCGCCCACTCCAGTCCGCCACCTTGCTCCCCAAGTCAGCGGCGGGCAGCAGCACCCCACCCGCAAGCCTGGCTTCACATATTAGGACTGTGTAGTACAGTATGGTCTGCACATCCATTGGCCCATGCTGTGGACCAATGGGCGTATGGCCATACTGTACACTGTCAGTTGGCGGGCAGCTGGGTGGCTTGTGGGCAGGATGCCGCCACCAGCCGCTGACTGGGGGGGGGGTGTCAGGACTGAGTGGGCGGGTTGGGAGGGGGTACCACTGGACCACCAGGGTTATTCAACTACTGTAAGCCCACAATCGAGCTGGGGGATTGGGTCCACTGGACCATGAGGATTATTCCAATTACTGTAAACCCATGATCAGGCTGGGGGATCGGGTCCACTGGACCACCAGGGAGATTAATACAAATTACAGTCCGCGATCAGGCTGGAGTACATTGCCTGTGAAGGGCAGGGGGTGTCAGTCCCCGATGGCTGCTGCCTGGCAGGGCGCCAGGCACAAGTCTCCAGGGATCAGTGCACCTGCATGCAAATGGGGCCATGATGACATGCAAATGGTCCCATTTGTGCCTTGCATGCATTGTGGCCCCATTTGCATGTCCACCACTGAATATCGTGGTTGCTGTGCCTCGCAACTGCACTTGTGCTGGCGCATCCCCCTACTCCTCCCTGGCCACATGTGCTGGCACAGTGCCATTGCGCCATGTGCAATGCCACTGCACCATACGCAAATTGGGTGGCCACAGAGCGGTATTCAACGGTGCTGAGCCATGGTGCAGCACCATTGAATATCACCCTGTCAATGCCCTGGTGCATCCCAGTTGCGCTGCGCCCAGGCTTGCGCCACAGCCTGGCACACTCTGAATATCCCGCCCTATATCTATAAGCTGACTTTATATCTGCCCAGCCCAGTTTATTTCCTGCAGTTCCTTTTACCAGGCTAGATACAGCCAGCTTCAGAATATATGTATTTTCTTTTCTGGACTTTGGTATTACTTTAATATAGATTGTGGACAGCATATCACCTCATTGAATTAGATTTTCTTTTCTATCCTCTACTGAGCATTCTTTTGTTCTATCAATATTTTTTTGATTAACTTTCTGGCAAAACTTAATCCTTTTGCTCATTTTGTCACTATTGCTTTCTTTGGATTTTTTTCTCACTGCTATTTTCTGTTCCATTCAGATTACCTTTCTCTTTATTTTATTTATGTCCTCTGTCTCATCAGCCACTGTCTCAGTAATAGTTCATTTTCTTTTTGATTCAATTCCATTATCAATGCTTCTATCTCATTTGTTTCTTTATTCCCTACTTCTTCTGTGGTTGTTTTCATTTATTTTCCATTCTGTTTGAACTTTTCTTGTTGTTTCTTCCCCCCTCCTTTACTTTCTTAACATTCATACCAAAATCCTTTGCTGGATTTGCAGTTTCTTTCTCAGTATTATTCCGATCTCCATCAGCACAGACATTAAGATTCTTTGTACATAACCCAATAAATGTACAAAATAATGTTACTAACTCCAGAAGCTGTGAGTTCCAAAATTGTATATCCTTTTTTAAATTCTCAGTCTTCACTATTAAGATTTTACTGTCATTAACCTTATTTGCATTCTCATTTTGTTTCCTATTTGGACACCCACACCTTGGGCAGTAGACCATATGTGCAGTATATCACAAGGGAGTCTGGGGGTAGGATCCAGACTATTTTTATTCATATAAGGAGTGAGAGAAAAGAATCAAAATTTCTCAAGTAAGATTCCTCATTATCAGTTACTTTTCTAATTAGTGGTTTCTTAATTACTCCATCATTTGCTTCATTAAATTCAGCATCTTGTCCTATCATTACATCATTATGTATTTCATTTCCTGTATAACCACCATTATCAACATTCACATCTTTAGTACCAATAGCACTATTTACCCCCCACTACATCATTAGTGCCATTGGCACCTGTAGCTTTAAATACTCCCCCATCAGCTCTTCCTTTGTCTTCATCAATATCAACTGATTTCAATATAGTATTTAATTCAGATCTACATAATTCAGGACCAGTGATGTCAATCAAATTAACCAGTGATTTTTTTTTTTGTATCTGTAAACTGGTTATTATCTAGTGTATCCTCTAATATTTTAATTTCTGTTAGCAATGGATGTGGGGATAACTGCACCAAACAACTACTATTTCTAGTTATTGGTGAAGAGGTCAATCTGGGATTAAAGTTATCTTTTTCTAGTTTTTCTTTTATTACCCCTTAATTCTATATGGTTATCAATAGGGAGTAAGAATTGTGTAATTTTTTTTTTCACTATCCTCCACCATTTTGGTGTTAACTTCACGTTGTTTTTTATTCGTTTTCTGACTATATGTTCCTTGTTTTTTTCTATAAACTAACAGACATCTTCCTTTACAAATATACCGTAAATAACACAGCAAAGGTTATAAAAAAAAAAAGGAAGAAGAAGAAATGTCTAAGACCACTTATCACCTATTCATCCACTGTAAAACTACTCTTCCTGGTCATCCAAAGTCTCTCTTATTTCCATTTGATTTTCTGACATCAAGTCTCTTCAATTATCTCCAGACACTCTTAACTATTCAAGTTCCTATCCACTGGTAAGGAACAACTCTCTCATTCCTCTCCTTCTGTGTTAAAGTCAAGATTAGTAGCCTTCTTTACCGTTCTACAGTATAATTATTATCCTGGTGCCACAATCATTATCCTTACACTCCTTAACAGGATTATAGGACTCATGATATAATTCCAGAAATACACTGGTAGAGAGAAGAAGAGCTTCGGATATCAACACCAAATAAATTTAACACAGTTAATTTTATGCTGTAAAATCTCCTAAGGGCCTCTAAAATTTGCCTAAAAGAATTTGCAAAATATCTATCTTGCACTTTTTCATTTTCTAAATCATTAAATTAAATCATTTAGATCTAAAATGTGTTTAACTTGGACATATGAAACTTAATTTAACTATCCAGAGTTTAACACAGAAGGGTACAAAAAAAAAGAATTAGCACAATCTGATATATAATGGCTGCTATTTATATTAATTGCTAGCACTGAAGATTTTAACTATAGCTTCAAACATAAGATAATTTCTTGACAGCAGTTTTAATAGTATAGAAATTAACTTACTCATCCTATCATGATTTTACAAAATAAGTATCCATATATGTCAGTTACACAGTCTCCTACACAATGCTCACTAGATCAGCAGACCAAGCAACAGATGGCAAGTAGGCAAAGTAAAAATAACTGCAGCTCCATGTGTAAATAACAGAAACTCTGTATTTAAAATACTCATATGTTAAACTGCCAGAATAGCAGGTAAAAACTAACAGAATGCTGACCTGGTGGCACTGAAGGTTGAGGCGCTGGATGCCACAACTTGCACCATGCCAGTGACCCAGGTTCAGGAATGAGCCTGGGTCATCAGGGGTCAGAAGGGGAAGGAGAATATCAAGCATCCAGAGGACTGCTCTCTCCTGGGGTGGTCTCTGGGGATTTCCCCACTTTATGGTGGTTCCTGGTGGAGGCTGGGGAGTGAGATACCTTGGGCAGGGACAGTCAATGGGGTCTGGTATCAGTGGGCATCTATGGGAGGGGGGCAAGCTCACTCCTTCTGTGCACTGATGCATTGTACATCCACATCAGGGGGTGGAACATGAAAAATGTCCCTACCTCCTGGTAGGGGAAGGGGGCTTCAGGGCCGGCCATCTACGCCCAATGCCAGGTTCTTCCATTCAAGCCTCCGGCTCTCTTCCTTGCCTGGTCACTCAATTAGATTATAGATAGAGCACCAGAAGGAGTAGGTGGTCCCACCTAGTGGAACTCAGAGCCGGGGGTCAGGCAATTAGGTAGCAGAGGAGATGCTGCCACCAGTGGCAGAGATGGAGGACTTCAGGTGGGTGGGATCATTGCTGAAGCTGAGCAACCCCCCGGAGAGAGTCTGGGTAGGTAGTGAAGGAGCATAAAGAAAACTGACAAAAAAACAACCTAACAGAACCTGCAAAAGGCATCCCTATCCTTCTGTTTCAGTGATGGCGGCTGGCAATCTGAAATGCCAAATCAGGCACACGCACTTTTATCTGCAAGGCTTCCCACATGATTGGCAACAGCTCCAGCAGTGCAAAATTTGAATTTGAATTGTAAGTATTGGGGTATTCAAGTTAATTTAATCGTAACCCAAACCCCCAAAACCCTCCAGTGCAGCAAACGAATACAGTATCAGTAGGTACGTGACTGTACACACACTTTTTAGCAGGATTTTACCCCAGACATACAAGTACAAAAAACAAATAGGGTAAAAACAAAACCTTTAAAAATTAAAAACTAATAAAATAATAGAGCCACAAACAGCACAAGATAAAATAGTAAAGTTAAGCAGCACTTTTCTCCAGTTGTCTTACAATACCCTAAGTTCAAGACAAATGCAGATTCCAATTCCAAATTCCAATCTCTCTTACTGACTTTATTTGACTTGCCACTCAATCACTTGTGCACTCGCCAGTGCATTTGCTTGCTTGCTTGTTTTGTATGGTTTCTTCCCAGCTTCAGGGTTTCTTGACTTAGAAAGTACAAGTGTAGCACACCAGCTTAGCCTTGTTCTCCCAAGTTACAGCCTTCCCGATGTGCTCCCTTGCCCCCTTGCATTCCAGCTGCTTCACTGGCCATAGCTTTTCTCCTGCAGAGAACAGAGACACAGTGGGAGCAAAGTCACACCAACAGAGAACTTCTGCCTAAGTTCTTCTGGAAAAGCTACACAAAAGCAATGGTGGCTTACCTTTAAAAAAACACAAAAGCACTTTATGTAGCCCTTCTTCTCATTGCTTTTCCACAGCAGTGAGAGAATGTTGCATCTATCCTCCAGATTAGTGAGATCAGTCTAGTCCAGAAAACCAAACAGTAGTCTAAATGGAAAAAAGAAAAGGAAAAACAATATACATGTAGTTAATAGTTCTCACAGAACCCCTGTCAGATCTCTGTCCAGCTCCTGCACAATGGAGTCCAGAAAGGGCCTCAGGGGAACATACCTTGACCTGCTTCTTACCCCTTCATATGCATCCCAAAATTGTGTTTGCTCTATTAACTGCAACAGTACATTGTCTGCTTTGCTGCAGCTTACCATCTGGAATGACTCCACATTCTTGTCCTAAGTTGTGTATTTTACTGTATGTGTGACCCAAATCCCAGGCCTCTATGCAAAGGATCCTGCTGTTCCCCATATTAAATTTATTCCCCTATTTTTTGGCCCATAGTCCCAGTGTGTATAGGTCCTCTGCACTACATCTCATTACAATGCTGTGCCCACTATTTGCTGCAATTTAGGGTCATCTACACATATTAGCCGCCTGCTAGCTTCTGACTCCCTCTGCATACAAACGTATGAACATACGAAGGTGCCAGTAGAATAAAGCCTTTTGGCCCATTGAGTCTCCTTGTATTGCAGAATCCCCATCACCAGCTAGGAACTCTGTCACCCCTTCCCCAACCAGCAGCCCCCCCTTTCTGGCTACACCCCTTTTGATGCAACAACAAAAACACATAACTAACGCGTCTCATCAAATAAAGTACCAAATAAAGAAAAACTGACAAGACAGTTAGAAAAATATGGCAGAGCAGTATTTTATTACAAAACCTGGTACATGGTGGTCAGCTCCCTTCATGGAGATGCAAAGGTAGGACAATGAAAACTCTGACCAGTTTCGCTAAGGTGTAATCAGGAAGTAAAAGTCTAGCATACAAGCACACAGATTTAAATTGAAATGTTTACAGTACGTCTAAAAGTGCAACATTTCTAGACAGCTTAAAACATAAAACCCCAAATTCAATGTTACTAAGAGCAGTAATATGGAAACAGTGCTAGTAAAACAGGGCTAAAAGAGAAAATTCATCAAAGCAGCAAGAAGACATTATTTAACCAAACACAATTCTGAGATATAAATAAATAAATAAATAAAACATGTCAGTTGCCTCAAAAATGGACCATAAAATCAGAGGTAATGTCAGGTCCTGGCTGTGAAGGGGAAAATGTGCAAATAATGGCATTAAAGGAGTCAAAAGAAAAGTGTGGGGGGTGCAGATTTCAAATTACAATGATGCACAGATGCATAATCACATGCTCAGGTACAAAACAAATGTGAACTTTCCATTGTGCTTCTCAAAACTTTTAATTAAGTGATCAAAGATCATCATAGAACAGTTCTCAGTTTGGAAAACTGACTAGCAAAACAGGAGGCAGTATAGCGCAGTGGTCTGAGGCTCTGAGCTGCAAATCTGGTGACATCCAGCAGACCAGACCTGGGTTTGAATCCCACAGATTCCACTTGCATATTGTGTGACCCTGAGCAAGTCACTTAACCTCCTTGTGCTCCCAAGTCGCTCCTGTAAAAAAGCTTTCAGCTTAGTGTGCTATACCTGGTTAAACAATGAAATAAAAAAAAAATAAAAATGGCTGATGGGAAGTGAGGGAAGGGGACAGGGAAAAAGAAAGGTAGTGGACTGAATTGATGCTGTTCATGCCACACAGAAGGGCTATGTTAGAACCATAAAGTAAATGTGGAATAACCTAGAAATGTATGGCATATACATACAATTATGTCAAAAAACTGTACAAAGAAAACAAATTCAGAAATAAATGGATAAAGTTCCAATTAGGAAGGTTTAAAAAACAGCCACAGTGTACCAAATAAAATAAAATCATTGCTGGTACATATAAATAGCTAAATTTAGAAACATATAAGGTGTGTGTGTGTGTGTGGGGGAGTTCAGATAAAAATGCCAATTATGGTAATGCACATGGGGTTAAAAGGGATGAGGTGAAGGACGAAAGGGGCAATTGATATACTGTAGTTACTAACAAGGCTAAGGAACAATTCTATAGCAGTAAAAATAATTTTACAACAAGGAACAACATATAAATAGTGTAAAGCAATTGCTGATATATAACTTGTATAGAAATATATATATATATATATATATATATATATACATATACACATATAAGGGATACACAACCCCCCTACTGGAATTATTGACGATATTTTTCGTTCGAGTGCCAGTTGACCTGATAACATCATGAGCAGCAAAGCCATGAGTGATGTCATTGGGTCAACTGGCACGAGAACATAAAATATTGACAACATTTCCTGTAGGGGGGTTGCATATTCCATTTATGCCATACCTCCAAAAAGGTGAAAAAAAAAGTAAATTCTTGTCATTTTTTGCTGATTATAAAAAATCTAAAAGAACCCTATAAATGAAACACCACTCATTTTGTAGGTATTTGTGTCCTGATCAACTTTTATCTTAAAGTACCATGTTATTATTTTTCATTTTAAAGTAATATGCATTTGTTTGTTGCAAAAAGTGAAAAAAAAAATTAATTTTCTGCAATTTTTTTGCTAATTCTAAAAAACTAAAAGGTATCTATAATTGAAACACCACTCATTTTGTAGATATTGTTGTGCTGAATAACTTTCATGCTCGTAGTACCGTGCTATCATTTTTTGTTTTAAGGTAATTCGCGTTTGTCGAAAAAGCAAACAGAATTGCATTTTCTGCTGTTGTTTTGCTTATTATACAAAAAAAAGTCAGTCGTAAATGAAACACCACTCATTTTGTAGCTATTTTTGTGCTGAACAACTTTCGTGCTCACAGTACCATGCTATCCTTTTTCGTTTTAAAGTTATTCACATTTGTTTGTCGAAAAAAGTGAAAAAATGCATTTTTTGCTGTTTTTGGCTAATTATAAAAAAAAAAATGTTAGCCATAGATGAAACAGACTCATTTTGTAGATATTTTTGTGCTGAACAACTTTCATGCTCACAGTACCATGGTATCATTTTTCGTTTTTAAGTTATTCGCATTTGAATACAGTTACTACTGCTACAGCGGCCAAATATGCAAATGAGTTCCAAATGAGCCAATCTCTACCTACTGTGTGGATAAATTTACCTACAGTGAGGATAAATGCAATATTCTCACTGTAGGTCTGACCACCCTTAGAATATTGAAAATATTTGCCTTTTTTTATCCTCACAGATATGGCATAAATATATATATATCTTTAGGTTGTATGTACAAAGTACAGTCACTAAACCTGACAATTAAATTTGTAAGTATGGAAAACAATGAGAAGTCCAAATAATTAGTACTACAATTACAGCAATGCGTTTAATTAATAGTAATTTGAATCTGGCCCCTGAAGGGCACCAAGTTCAAAAATCCAAAAGGACTCCCTCCTGCACAAAAGTAACTCAAAGTCCCCATCTCATGGATTTACCCTATCTATCCCAAGGAACAAAAAAGTATGTTGCCCAGCTTGGGATACATCTTTAACATGCCTGAACAAAGCATTATGTTCATCTCTGCTCCTAAATGAGCTCAGGTGTTCACTAATACACACCTTCAGTACCCATTTGATTCTGCTGACATAAAAAGAGTTGCAAGTTTAGGTGTCAAGTGAATAACACCCACGGTACTACACTTAACGAATCAGGTGATTTCATATTCTTTATGGCCATTGACAGTGCTAGAAGTTTGCTTGTGTGAACAGTACTACAAAGGGTACAGTGGCCACAAGGAAAATATCCCTGTGGGGGCTCAGGTAGCCAATTACCCATCTCAACTTTCTAAAATTATATACCAGGATATCACTAAGGTCAGACCCACAACTGTACACCATCAGAGGTGGATTGTTAAAAATAGCATTCAGTACTGGTTCTATGGACAGTATGTACCAGTTCTTAGTAATGACTCCCCTTATTTTTCCTGACTGAGGTGACTATTGGGAAATAAAATTGATTCCATCATGTAGTGTTTTCATTTTCTGTCTATAGTGCAGCAGTCCAGACCTTGGGGTATATTTAACTTCGTCACAAACATTGCTGATCAATTTGTTAGCATAACCCCTACTTAGAATTCATTACTGCATCTCTGCTGACCTCTGTTCAAATATATAATCTTCTGAACAGTTCCTCAGGAACCTTAGGAACTGTGATTTTGGAATATTATTGATGGTGTGGCATGGGTGACAACTGCTTGAGTGGATGAGACTTTTTCTATCTGTAGATTTCCTAAACAAATTTGTCATGATGGTAACCTGTGGTCTTTTATACATGTCCACATCCACAAGTTGTATATTCCAGGGATGTGATTTCACCACAGATCTCAGGTTGGGATTCGTTCACTCCCGGAACTCAATGAATACTTGCAGTTCCTCCAGCCCCCCACTATATCATCAAATTACTATACCATACACATGAAAATGGGTCTTTGACCCATGGATTTATCGGATTTTAAACAAATAAACAAAACAACATATCATCAATAAATCAGTGCTAGAGGTCCACCTGCTGGTGAAATAGGTTAACTTCAGTGTCATACACAACCTCTCTTTCCCATAGGCCAAGGTACAAACTGGCACCATGCCCTTGACCTGTAGGATGAAGTGGCCCTGAAGCATAAACAGGTTACACTTTAACATGAACTGTGCCAGTCTGCACAACAAATTCTTGAAACTCTCCTTGAAGTCAGATGATGTCAAGCCAGGTTTCTAATGCATGTAGTCCCCCATCATGGGGACCATTTGTTCATTGTGACTCAACATCGTCATAACAAATAGCCAATTAAGCTGAAGTCCAAAACTCCCCCAGAATGCCCAGTATCTGGGTGGTATCTCTAATATAGGACGGTAATTTGAGTATGAGGTGTTTAATATGCTCATTAATAAATCTTGACAGGTGTTTCGTGAGGGACTGAATACTCAATACAACAGTGGTGTCCTGTGAGGTTGTGCAAGGTTATATGAATCTTTGGCAAAGCATATATAGTGGGTCTTATTAGGTCTTATTTGATGTTTAACAGTGAGAACATTGAATGTTTGTTCCAAAATGGTGCCTGATTCAAAAGAGCTCACCAAAAATGAATAATTACAAATGACAATATTGAATTATAGGCATTCCTGTAACTGTAGTTTTAATTATGTGGAGTTCTCATTATTTTCTGTACTTATGAATGTAAAGTCCAAACAAAAGCCACAGCATGAATTTAACTGACAAATTTACTGACTGTGCTTTGTACATACAACCGATATATACTGTATGTACTGATTTCTTTGCAACTTGTATATTGGCAATTGCCTTAGGTTATTTATATGTGGTTCCTTGTTGTTTGTTGCAGATTTATTTATTTTTTTGGCTGCCATAGAATGCTTCCTTAGCCTTGTTAGCAGTTTTATCAAGTGCTCCTCTCCCCCTTCCCCCATTCCTATTAACCCCATGTGCATTGTAATAACTGAAATTTTTATTGGAGCCCACCCCCTCCCCTTTTTGCCAATTTTCGATTAGCCAGGACCTTGTTCTCTTTGCAAAAATGGTTTGGCTGCTTTTATGGTTTCTTTGTATGTTTCTAAATTTAGTTATTTATATGCACCAGCAATGCTTTGGGTTTTTGGTACATTGTAGCCACTTTTGAAATCTTCCTTTTTGAATATTTATCCAATTATTTATGAACTGGTTTTTTGTATTTTTTGGGGGGACATAATCATACGTATATGCCACACTTTTCTAGGCTATTCAAAATTTACTTTATGGTTCTAACATAAGCCTTCTGTGTAGCATAAACAGTACCAATTCAGTCCACTAGCATTCCTTTTCCCTGCACCCTCCCCTGTCCCATGGGCCATTTGCTAATGAGTTTGCCAGTTCTGCGAACTGAGAACTGTACTGTGGTGATCTTTGATCACTTAATTAAAATGTTTGAGAAGAATGCTTGAAAGTTTGCATTTGTTTTATACCTAGCTGTGTGATTAGGCATCCGTGCTTTGTTGATATTTGGAATCGGGACCCCCTTCGCACTTTTCTTATGATTCCTTTAATGACACTTTATAAGCACCTTTGCTTCTTTGCTTCCAGGACCTGAGATTACTAATGATTTTGCAGTCTGTTTTAGGGCAACAGACATATTGTGTTTGGCTAAGTAATGTGCTCTCACTGGTTTGAACAATTTTGCCTTAGCACTGTTTTACTAGTGCCATTTGCACATTACTGCTCTCAGTAACATTGAATTTTTTTTTATGTTTAAGGCTCACTTGCAATGCTGCACTCTTATGTGCACTGTCACTTTAAACATTTGAATTTAAATGTGAGTGCTCCTGCATTACTTTCACTCCCAGATGATGCCTCACTGAAACCGGTTGGAATTTTTGTTTGTCTTGCCTTTGCATCTCCATTAGGGGCTGACCACCATGTACCAGGTTTTGCAACAAAGTACTACTCTTTCATTTTTCTAACTACCTTTTCAGTTTTTCCTTATTTGGTACTTTATTTGATGGGACATGGTAGTGCTGTTTTTTTTTTGTTCTTGCATTCTCTGATTTAAATGAGCACACCAAGTAGTGGAGCATACTTGTCTGTTTGGGCTTGTCTTGTAGTTTTCTCCCACTGCAAACATCCTCTAAATGAGTTTTCCCATGGTCATTACAGCCACAGATTTCTTTGTAATTTAAAAGTTGCATAAGATACAGGATGAGCTCTATGAGAAACAAGTCTCATTTGCAGAACGTCCCAAGTCATTATGGCATCAAGACAACGTAAAATAAAATACATGAGATGAGCTAATAACAAGTGCAAATGGACTGTCCCTGCAACAGTAATCTTTTAAAACTGTATTTAAAAATATCAAGGGTAGGTGAAATTCTAAACTTAGGAGAGAGGTCTATCTTATATTGTAAGAGATCTGTTACACCCTTCCAGCTGGAGGAAATAAATTTGAGAAATGCTGGTGGGACATTGTCAGTGGCCATCTTCCATTTTGGGGAATGAGAGAATCCCTTTCTTAGCAACGACTCAGACCGTAGTACCAGTTGGGCTCAGCAATCACAAGTTCTACAGAAACCTGTTCCAGACATTGCAGTAGAATTTCAACAATTTGAAAAGCCAGTACTAAAAGCAAGATGGAATTTTTGGCATCGAACAATTTTAGAGGCACATGTTAAAGTTAGAAGGGTACCTCATGGCCTAAGAGTTTTGAAATGACTCAGGTACAGCCGGGGAGAGATATTGTTTGATGCAAGACTGGAAACAGACAATGCAACAAGCCTCTCTCTTATCCATCAATTGCATAATTAGAGACTATACAGCACAGCAGGATGAAACTCTTGCTGATCTAAAACAGAAAGAAGAAACAGTATCTAAATTGAAAGACCACCCAGACAATGCCACCTTTGAACATGAAGTTGGCCATAGTTGCTCAAGATATGAGAATGAAAAACATGATTATTTACTGGACAGGGTCTTTACCTGGAAAATTAATGGCAGAAAGTGGCAACGAAATAACCACAAGGGGCAATCATGTTTGAAATCAATCTTGAAAACTACGACTTAGGACCATTTTACATCTTCTATCAAATCTGGCACAGATTCTTCAGCGGATTTTTTAGATGCAGCACCAGAGGAGGCTCGACAGTGCTCCACCTCAATGTCAAGATGCAGCACCAGGATAGTCCAGTTCCAGCAGGATTCAAATGCACTAGAAGAGGAGGGAGGAAGAGCCAATGGCAAGTTCCAACTTCAGATTGGGACCAAGGCCAGAGAGAAAACAACAAAAACTTACTGTAGAAACAGTGGAGGTAAACATTATTAATAGTGCTGTGTGGACTTTTCAAATTCCAGCGGAATTAAATTCTGCAGAATTTTCAAAATTCCACCAAAATTCTGCCAAATTTCACCACAAACAGAATGGTGAAATTCTGCAGTAGAAAATAGTTGTGGAATGATTTTCTGCGGAAACAATTCCTGTTCTGTATCTCAATATTTTCCATGGAAATGTTTGTGGAATAATTTTCAGCAGAAAAAATAGCTTTTCTGTGGAATATTATTTTGTGGATCACAGTAGGTGGACTTCCACTGAAGAACTAGCAAAATTCTGGTGGAAATTCCACCAGCGGAATGGCCATTCTGTGCTAATTCCACTGGCAGAATTCTGCATTCCACACAACACTAATAATTAGCCTTTTCAGCTTTGAATTCTCATTTCTCCAGATGTCTATACTCAGTGGGGGATGGAGTTTTATCCCAACCTCCAGCCTTCATTTGTTTGACTTGTATATTGACTTTAAAAAGCTGTCATGCAAACTGAATCTTAAAGTTTTCTTTAACAAAGGGATTAACAATAGTGACAACAGTAAAGAGAGTCAACCCCAAGTCACACCATCTGAGATGATGCAAATTGACAATATAAGTGAATATCCCAAATTGTGTAAGGCTGCTTCTACTTTTATACCTCCCTATTCAACCCCAGTGTCTGTTTTTTGGTTTTTTATTAAACCTGCAACCAGGACTTTGAAAAACTGTTTTCTATGGACTCTAATTTAAGATTAGTCAATATCCTGAGTAGGGGAGAGGGAAGCAATCAAGGAGCTACAAGAAAATTCATCACTCACAATTAAGCCTGCTGGTAACAGTGGGTCAATAATTTTGATGGACACCTCTGACTATATTAAAGAAATATTCAGAAAACTGTCAAATAATGTTTTCTATGTTGGTTTAAAAGCTGACCTTATCAAACAGTGTAAGAGTGAGACTGATGTTTTTTTTAGCTCTCTTGAATCTGGCATCATTTTGGAACAAACATTTGATTTTCTCACTGTCAAACACGCAATACGACTCACTGTATATTGATTGCCAAAGGTTCATAAAACCTTGCAGAACCCCCCAGGGTGCCCTATTATATTATGTATTGGGTCCTTTACAGAACCACTCTAAAGATTTATTGATGAGCATATTAAACGTCTGGAACCCCAATTATCATCCTACATTGATATTTGGCATCCTGGGGGAGCTGAAATTTGAACCTCATTGGCTACTCATCACAACAGATGTTGAGTCACTATACACAAATGTCCCCCATGAAGTTGTCAGCAGATAAGGACCACAAGACCCACCTAGTCTGCTCTAAAACCCTGCCCATGGTGCCACCGGAGACCCTACTTAGGCTCTGGCTTACACTCCCCACTTGCTTCTAAGATTCCCTTGTGTCTATCTCATGAATTTTTAAATCATATGACTGTTCTAGCCGCCATAACTTTCACTGGGAAGCTGTTCCAAGTGTCCACCACTCTCTCCATGAAGAAATACTTCCTCATGCTTCCTCTGAGTCTCCCCCTCTCCAGCTTCGTATTGTGACCCTTTGTCCTTGAGCATCTTTTTCTTTGGAAAATTCTCCCTTCCTGTATTTTGTTTATACCTGTGATGTATTTGAATGTCTGTATCATATCTCCCAGTTTCCTCATGTCTTCTAGGGTGTACATGTTTAAATTCTTAAGCCTTCCTTCATTGGGCTTCTGATGCAGGCCCAGCACCATTTTGGTTATCCTCCTTTGTACTGCCTGCACCCTATCTCTGTCCTTTTGGAGATGGGGCCTCCAGAACTGTACAGATTGCTCGAGGTGGGGTCTCACCAGTGACCTATAAAGGGGTATTATTACCTTCTTCTTTCTGCTGGTGATACCCCTCCCTATGATTTCATATTCAGGTATCAGCTCAATTTTTGTACAGTTATAGCCTAAGTTTTATTGCTTATTTCCTGTAAGATTTTCCATTATTACAATATATGTACTGTAAGAAATATCTGAACTGATCTTTATCATCCATGAATGATTGATAGTAATTTATTTATTTTATTTATTTATTATAGTTTTTGTTGACTGGGTAAGTGCACTAGACATATTCTTGCCTATTTTCAGGCACGACCCAGGGGAAGGGAATACAAATGAATGCCAGCTGACCTTGAACTAGATTAGGCTGTTGGTGGTATTTTTAGTGAATGGGGGGAAATTTGACCAGGGAATTGGGGGAAATTTCCCTACTCTTCCAGTAGGCGGAACCTATGTCTTTCAGATCGAGGATCCAGTGTCGGAATGAATGGAGGTAGAGGAGAATGTTGTGGAAGACCTCTCTTATGAATCTGTTGAACAGGAGACGGTGATTTGTTCTGGAGACTTTATTCAAGGAGCAAATGTATGTGCTAACCAGATTGGGCAGGAAAAGCAGTTTACTCATTTGGAGACACCAGAATCATCTAACATGGCTTGTATGCAGGTTAATATGAAGGGGAATACCTTTGCTGACTGATGTATGTGAGAATCCCGCTGTGAACCTGCAGCTGAGGGAACGAGAGACGGCTGCAGAAAACATGCAGCTTCCAGGAGATGACACAGTTGGAAGGCATCACCAGGAGATGGACACCACAATACAGATCATGCGGAAACAATTTAGACTAACTAAGCAAGGTGGAGTATCAGAAGAAGGCTGGTCAGTTGAAAATTTGTTAAAATGCTCGGGATGGAAACAAGTTGATGCTGACCACTGGATACCGGATGAGAACTGGAATGAGGAGGAGGATGGTGTTTTAACACATTCAAACAGGCCTGCAACACAAAGTCAGAGCTCTGAGAAAAACGAGGTACAGAGAACTGTGGGTGCTGCACCCAAACAAACTATTGACCCTGAGACTGTTGCACCTAGCATGTCTTCTTATGACACTGGTGGTAGTGTGGAGACTGGTGTTATGCAGGGAAATATTTCTGCACAGAAAAGTGTACATAGCACTGTGACCCAGAGGGTAGAATTAGGAAGACGGGAGAGTGGAAGGAGGGCTGGCAATATTACTAGGCAGGACAGGGCTAATGAGGGCAGGAGGGACTCAAATGGTGAATCCAGATCGGGGGAGGATTAACCCTAATAGGGAAGATCCTGAGCAGGGAACTTCAGGACAACAACCAAGATCAGAAGGAACCCCCAGAGGGCCTACCCTATCGGATTTATTTAAAAATAAATTGGGGCAGGCCCCAAGATGTAATGCAGTAAGGCTCTGGTATAAGGGAGGCCTATCTGAACATCTAGATAGATATTATGTAGCTAGACAGCTTCTAAAGGGGTCGATGCATTTTCAATCTGCTGATATATACACTTTGATTCATGTATCCAGAGAGGATAATTTGACATTAGTTTTAAAACTAATGCAGGTCTGGATAAATTTTGGTTTAAATACAATAGCTTAAAACAATCTCCCCTTTGGATGCCATTTTACACAATACTTTTGACAAAGCCAGCTATCAGGATGATTATAATAATGTTCAGAAATGAAGGCGTGAGTGTCAGTGACATCTATCATTGTCTGCAGAATAGATGCGACATCCTAAATCCACCAGAAGCAATTATAGACACAGAAGGGCTGTGGAAGGGGGGGGTTGGAAATTTAAAGTTAAGCTATTTCGAGTCAATTCAGAAGTCATACGTATACCAAACAGCTTCTTCCTTGGAAAAGATAGAGGTGTGTGTTTTTATGGGGGCAACCTCACACCTGCTATAAATGTGGGGCAAGGACGCATCAGAGTAGCACATGGGATATGTTGAAATGTAACCTATGTGGGGGTTATGGTCATCCAAGTGTATCCTGTGATAAAGAGAGTAGCCCAATTAAAGGGGCAGACCCCATTGTCCCACGGCCCAGCCAGGAAGTGTGGCAAGCTCAGGATAGGGGGAGGGTGGTGGGGAGCGAAAGGGGGGTCAGTTAGGGAAGGGCATGAGGTCATGAGAGGGGGAGGTCCTGATGAGGTCACAAAGGGGTGGGCAATGGTGAGCTTTGAAAGAATGAGATGGCAACCCACGGTTGGACAAGGGAGCCAGGAGGCAGGAACAAAAGGGGCAGTTCTAAGGGGCTGCACAGCAAGGGGAGCTCACAAATTTGCTCCAACAGAATTTTATTCTGGAAGCACATCAGTTTGGCAAGGATTTAATTGTGTGCCAGTTGGAATTTTGCTTTAGCTAGGATTTCTGAGTTAAAAAAAAAAAAGGAGAGGAGAGGATTTAAATAGTTATAAATAGAAAGAGAATTTACAGTTAATTAGTAATTGGGTAAGTATACCTGGGAGACAGATGAGACACCTGATGAGTTGAGTGACACAGTGAGTAAAGCTACAGACTACAAGGAAGGAAGTAAGGTGCAACCTACAGGAGAAATGTGGCAGAATGCTGAAAATGATGTTTGATTTGTTTGAGCAGCAGTATTTGTGTACTTTAGCTTGAATTAGAAGCTCTAGGAAATGAGGTCGTGTTTGGTTCTACTCAGTCAACGAAGGTTTAGAAGTCCAAGAAACGCTGAAGGGAATGCTACTGTTTAGCAGTTTTGAACTTGAATGTGAGCAGCCAGGCGGTAGAGGAGGCATGTGAGCATCTGATGGGCTTAAAGTGAGTGGTGCAGCTGCGAGAGGAATCTCGCGGCACACGCCGGTGGCGGACAGGCTTGTTTTATGGTTAGATTGCTCAAGAGACTGGATGGGTGAACAAACAGGGGTTGGGAAGGGGGTTAAAGAAAGCCTGCCTTTGGAATTTGGGAAGTCTGCCTCCATCGAACAGACGCTCTGCGAGCGGAAAAGTGGCAGACAGATTGTGAGGCTTCATCAGGTTGAGGGGCTGTAATCTGGACAGAAAAAGGTGTTTAATCCAGGGAGCAGGCCTGTTTGGGAGGTGGATGGACTGGAAGAACCTGCTGATTTTGGGGGGGCGAGGGAATGGCTGGCTAGTGGTTGCTGCTGGCCCCAGACGGGCACAGTGTGGAGCCTGAGCTCTGAAAAGAAAATGGGAACACAGGAACAGCAGAATCAAGTGGGGATTTTACCAGGGAAGTGTAGAATCATGAAAGAAAGAGCTCAGGGGGTGCAAGAGGGGGAATAAGTAATTTTAGCATGGACAGAGGGCTGGGACCCCCACATGGGGATGGGGTGTGATGTCATCACCATGCAGTTTGGGGTCTAGAGAGCCAGCAGCAAGGAGCGGGCAAAGGGCGAAGCCTACACAGAGTGGGAAGGCAAAGGGGACTCGCTACACATGAGTAAATAAAGGGACTGAGTGAATCGCAAGCAGGATCGGGCCAAACAGGGCAGAATTGTTGAAAGACTTTGGGATATTGGGGAACAAAGAGGTCAGGGGGTCAAAGGGGTACAAGAAGCAAGAAAGGAAGCATTGGGCCCACCGCATGGGATGGCATGTGACATCATCACCACATGGGGGTGCCTAGGAAGATGACCACATGGAGTACTGGCAGATCATAAAGACAAGGGAAAGCAATGGAGGCTTGCGGGGGGCAAGAAGGGAAAGGGCCTCAGAGAGGCCAGATGGGGGGATGAGAAGGCACTGGGAGGGTGCAGGGGTTCCATGAGGCAGAGCAGGCCAAGGCTTATTGGGAAAATGGGCAGCAATCCCATTGCAGGTGGGGCAGGGGCCTAGGAGGGGAACCAATGAGTAGCTAAAAAAGGAAAGGGGGATATAAGGGCTCCTAGCGACAGGAGTGGGAGCTGCTGTGGCCTTTCCAGGTGTACTGGAGGCTCCCAGTGGTAAAAGTGGCATAAGGGGATTATTCTGCATTAGACAGAGACTGGCAAGGACTAAAGAGGGGTATGAGGGGCACAGCAAGGGTGCCATAGATGGAGAGATAGGTATAGCCCAGGCTACTGCGATGGAGGGGACAAAGGCGAAGGGTGGTACAGGGCCTAGGCAAAGTGAGGCAAGGGAAACAAAGGGCAAGAAAGAGACCCGAACAGGCTCAGGGTCGGAGTGAGTGAGAAGCGGGGGGGACCCCCCTCTCTTGCGAGGTGGGGGCATGGGGGTGGGACGGTCCAAGATGTTGCAGGCCCGATGGGCTTCAGACGGCCATCCCAGGGACAGGGAACCCCACTGGTAGGGGTGGCCAGGGGAACATGGTGGGAAAGTTTCCATGGGAATCAGCAGACAAAGGCAGAAAAGGGCTTGGGATGCACATCAGGGCATCCTGGGATGGCATAATGTTGGAGGGCCCAAGCTGACTTTCATGATTTTTCTTTTCATTAGATCCTTTCTGACTTGGAAGATGGCAACAAAGAGGGTGAAGCCAAGCAAGGAGGAGTGTTACCGTGCAGTGATGGATTTGGTCAACAAGGCAAACTGGTTGCTGGAGGTGGTGGAGCAGGATGTGGGGGGAAGGCACAAAATGGAAGAGGAAGCAGGGGAAGGGGCAGGAGAGGAATAAGAGGGTGCCAAAAGGGCCAAGGGGACTGGAACCCAGGCCAGTGGACCCAGTGCTGGAACCAGTGGCTCCTCTGATCCCACCCCCTGAGAACTCCATCCTGGTGCTGGCCCCAGGCCCCCTTCCAAGCCCTGCACCAGTGTCAGAGCTGCCCACCCCCATGTCTCCACCTACCCCGTTGGAACCAGGACTGCCACCACAGGACCCGACACTCACACCCGGACCAGCGGGAGTGCCACAGCCAGAGACCAGTACGCGGCAGCCAGGCACAGCAGGTAATCAATTGGTGACACTGGAGAGCAGTGTCAAACAGTATGTGGAACAGATGTTAAAAAGCATGGAGGATAACAGTCTAGGGCAGTTGAAGAAGGCATTGGGGAAGATAAAAGGTACAGGACCAGAAGGGGGCAGCGGGGCGGTGGCAGGGGAACACTTGCTGGGATGAGAGATTGGGGCTCCAGGGGTCCGGCTGACAGACCACGTGCCGATGGTCATGAACGAGAAGATATGGAAAGGGGAGTATGTTGACATCTTCGCCTTGGCGAATGTCGACAACATGAATAAGTATGAGGAGAAGTACAGCTTTGAGAAAAAAGACATGGCGGCGGTAGTGTTACTGGGGAAGGGAGAGGATGACAAATCCTTGAAAGGGAAAACCTGGGACAATTGGTCCATGGGTTTTACCTATTTCACTGCCATTGTGATTGAGAAGTGGCCAGAGCTCACAGCCCCATTGTTGACCTATTTTCTCATTATAAAGAATGCCTACAAAAAAGGGGGGTACAGTTCGTTGAAATATGCTGAGAAATTTAGGAAAAGGATAGCACATTTCGGGGATGTGAAATGGGATGCCAGGCAAATAGATCTATGGTTGGAAATTTACACAGGCCCAATGGAAAAGGAGTCAGAAGGGGACAGAAGAGGGGGGACAGTGGCGATAGCCTGTTGGGGATACAACAGGGCTTTCTGTTCCTGGCCAAATTGTCACTTCTGACACATATGCTCCAAGTGTAGTGGGCACCATCCAGCCCCAAAATGCATGTACAATTGGGAGAGAGGGTCCGGCAACCAGGACAGCTGGTATCAGCAGCCTTTTTGGACCAACCCCAGTGCCTTTAGGAGAGAGCTATGGGGGAAGGGAAACAGGGGAAGAGCAGTGGGGGTGGGGAGGAGACAGAACTATCAAACAAGGCACCAGGACAGTTGAAAGGTTGACATCCGGAGGTTTTCAGCTGCCACGGATGCCCATCAGAGTGGAGGGAATGGAAAAGTGGTTGAGGGTTTATCAGGACCAGGAGGCAGCCAAAAAATTACCGGCTGGTTTTCGGAGAGGTTTTAACTTACAGTTCCAAGGGTGTCAGAAAGTGATGAGGGCAAAGAACCTCAAAACCACACAAGGGAAAGAGGCAACTTTGGCACTTAAAATTCAGAAGGAGGTGGCAGCGGGGAGGGTTGAAGGCCTGTTCACCTCCCCCTCAATGCCAAACCTGATCACTGCTGGGGTTAGTGCCCAAAAAACAACCAGGGGAGTTCCGGGTGATACATCACCTATCTTACTCGGAGGGGGACTCAGTCAATGATGCGATTGCAGAGGAAGACAAGAGGGTCACATACACCACCCTGGAGGAGGCATTGTGACTCATTAGGACCAAGGACAGGGCCTGGTTGGCTAAGACAGACATTGAATCAGCATTCCGACTAATTCCAGTCAGGCTGGAGGATTGGAATTTTTTGGGATTCCAGGTGGATGGGCAGTACTATTTTGATAAGGCTATGCCTATGGGGTGCTTGATAGCATGTGCAACCTTTGAGATGTTCAGTACCTGGCTCCAGTGGGTGTTTCAGACATGGTAGGGGTACCAGTTGGTGGTACACTACTTGGATGATTTTCTGTTCAATGGAGATGGGGAAAGAGAGACGGAAGCCATGCTGTGGGACTTCAAAGGACTATGTCAAGAATTGGGAGTGCCACTCACGAGGCATGAGGCACAAGACAGAGGGTCCAAGGCAGATGGTGGAGTTTTTGGGGCTGGACCCGACATGGTTCAGGAATTGTACCGTTTACCAGAACAAAAGGTTAAGAGGTTAAGGGAGTTATTAGGCGTGGCTGGGGGGTGCAGAAGGGTGCAATTACAACAGGCACAACAGCTACTGGGTCACCTGAATTTTGCGTGTAGCGCTATTGCACCAGGGCATACGTTTATGCGGCGTTTAGCCTGGGCAACAAAAGGGGCAAGCCAGCCCCATCACTGGCTCGATATCAATAAGGGGACCAGGGAAGACATGGTAATTTAGGAGCACTTCCTCCAGGCATACAATGGGCAAACGTTCTGGCAGGATGATTGGTTGTATAATACAGACTTGCAGCTGTATACGGATGCGGCTGGGGGCATTGGCATGGGGGGGTTATTTCCAAGGCAAATAGTTTGCAGAGCCATGGCCAGAGGAATGGGTGCAGGAAAGGGTGATGAGAGACATCACCTTCCTGGAACTGTTCCCCACATGGGTGACAATGATAGTTTGGGGAGGGGAGCTCAGGAACAGGCAAGTCACATTCTGGAGTGATAATTGGGCTGTAGTAGAAGTGCTGAACAAGAAAAAGACAAAGTCAGAAAGGGTAACGAGGGTATTCAAAAGGATGGTGTGGCTAGGCCTGACCTTGAACGTGTCATTCAGGGCCAAGCACATTGATGGTGTGAACAATGTGATAATTGACTGCCTCTCCCACTTTCAGATGGACAAATTCCGGACTGTTGCACCCAGAGCAGAGTTTTGGCTGACCACCATCCTGATGTACGTATGGACAATTGGATTGGGGGAGCTAAGGTAGTGTTCCACAACTCCTGGGCTCCCAGGACCCTTATAGCTTATGAAACCTCTTGGCGGGTGTTTCAAAAATTCTGGGAACAGTACGGCGGACAGGAAAGCGGAGCAGTGATGAGAGAGCAGGTGGCTAAATTTGTTGTCATGGGCTGGAACCAGAACATGGCACATGCAACCAGGGGGGTACATTTGTCGGTCATAGGGCAGATTTGTATGTTGAAGGGGTGGGAGGACCCAACAGAAAGCAACCTGATCCGCAGGATGATGCAATGCTGGTTGTGAGGATTGGATAAGAAACTAGATAGGAGGAAGCCAATATCAGAGGGGTTGATGATGAGGTTGATGAGGTTGCTTCACCAGGTCTGCAGCTCAAGCAGCGAAGCAGTGCTGGTTAGAGCCCTGTACACGACCATGTATAGCGGGGCTTTTATGCTGAGCTAGGTGGTGGGTCATGGTAAGAAATCAGAGGGAAGGGAGTTGCAGTGGAAAGACATAGAATGGACTGGAGAATCAATAGCAGTGTTGTTCAGGAGGTCAAAGACCAATCAGTAAGGACAGGACAGCAGTGTGTGGTTAAGGAAGCATCCCAATGCAGCCATTTGACCAGTGGGGGCCCTGCACGTGTACACGGCAGACCGCCTGAAAGTAGGAAGTTCATTGATGTTCATACACAGAGATGGAAGGCCAGTCTCCTGATACCAGGTAACAGCAGTGCTGCACAACAGCCTCCGATTTCTGGAGAACCGGAGGACGGATATTCCTCCTATTTGTTTAGGATTAGAGCGGCCTCAACAATGGCAGCACAGGGCAACAGACCCGTGGAAATCAAGCAGAAAGGCAGGTGGCATTCTGATTGTTATAAAAAATACATACACAATATACAACGATAACGATATTTTTTTTTGTTTCCAATAAGCAGGTGTATGAATGAGGGGAAGAAAGGGAGGGTTGAGGGGAGAGGGGGGAGCTGGGGGACTAATGAAGAAATATGTAAACTGTGTGTTTTGATTATGCAGGGACGTCCAGGAAGCTTGAGGTGTGGATATGCAGTCATTCATTTATCCACTGGGTGGAGAAATGGGCAGCCAGAAGACAAGGGGGAAAGCAGCTGTACCTGGATAGCGATACCATCTGGTTAGTGTGGAAAGGTCAGCGGGGAATGAAATGGGCGCAGCTGCTGCCAGAACTCAGGGAGATCATGAAGGACCACAGTTGGCCAGATTTAATCGTGATACATCTGGGTGGCTATGACGTGGGGACAAGGCCCTGGCTGGACATTTTTTATCAAATAAAACATGATGTGGAAAAGATAAAAGGTTGATGGACAGAGGTTACTCTGGCCTGGTCTGAGATCATGCATCGATGGGTGTGGCATCAAGCAGAGAGCCACAAGGGGATGGACAGGGCCTGGAAGCGCATAAATGCGTGGGTGGGCAGATTGTTCGAGGCCATCGGAGGTTTAGTTATCTGCCACAGAATTCTAGAATGGGTGGATGAATATTACAGGGGAGATGGGATACACCTCTCTGGCCTGGGTTTGGCCATGTTTAACACAGAAATAGCAAACGCCATCGAAGAATGGCTGATGCGGGGATAGGATAGGAAAAGGAAGGATAAAAGGTAGGAAAGTGAGTAAGTCAACCGTCCATCGCAAACTGGAGGTGGACTAGTGGAAAAAGGGGGAGTATGATAGGAGAGAAAGGGGGAAAATGGAAAACACTAAAAGGACACAGGATTGATAAGCAAGAGGCAGGGGTACTGTGTGTATGCTCGTACCCCTTTTACAACATAAGAGGAAGAGGCCAGACCCCCCCAATGATATACGTCTGTGGGGGCAGAAGAAAGAATAAAGTGATAGAGTGTATGAATTGAACAAGAATGTAATGTACATAATGTACAGTATATAGATATTATTGTCAAGAAGTTGTAAATGGAAATTGTGGAAACGTACCAGGTGGTGACCAGGATTATTTAAACTATGAGATCTTTGTATTCAGTAAAATAATTGCCAGACTGAGCAACCACACACAGCAATGGTCTGCATCTTCATTGACAGGGTTCTGGGGACAAAGAGGGTTGCCCAATTAAAGGGGCAGACCCCATTGTCCCACGGCCCAGCCAGGAAGTGTGGCAAGCTCAGGATAGGGGGAAGGGGTGAGTTAGGAAAGAGCATGAGATCATGAAAGGGGGAAGTCCTGATGAGGTCACAAAGGGGCAGGCAATGGTGAGCTTGGGAACAATGAGGTGGCAACCCATGGTTGGCCAAGGGAGCCAGGAGGCAGGAACAAAAGGGGCAGTTATAAGGAGCTGCACAGCAAGGGTAGCTCACAAATTTGCTCCAAAGGAATTTTCCCACCCTCCCACCATGAAAGAAGGAGCAGAAGGCACTGTGGTAGGTGAAGCACAGTGCGCCACTGTGGTAGGTGGAGCACAGTGGCAGGCTGCATAGGACTGCCAAAGGTGAACAGCAGGAAAAAGGGGAAAAGGGGGAGGAGGATAGGAGAGAAAGGGGGAAAAATGGAAAACACTAAAAGGACACAGGATTGATAAGCAAGAGACAGGGGTACAGTGTGTACGCTCATACCCCTTTTACAACATAACAGGAAGAGGCCGGGCCCCTCCATGATGTATGTCTGGGGGACAGAAGAAAGAAGAAAGTGATAGAGTGTATGAATTGAACAAGAATGTAATGTACTTAATGTCCCGGCTATTCAGACTGCGCCACAAAGTAGCGCAATAGCAGGAGCAGGCGCAAGTGCAGTGTGCCCATGTGCAACACGCGCGATATTCAAACTCAACGCAGGCCAAGGTGCGCTTGCGCAACTCAACTGAATATCGCACCAACTGCGCCATGGCGCTACCAGGGATGCACAGTGGAGCAGGGTAGTAGCGCAGTAGCACAACCAGGGATGCACAGGGACAGGGTACAAGGGTGAACCACCCATAGAAGCCATGGGCGGAGGAGCACACAGCAGACCAGACAGCATGCCCCACATCCCATGAACTGCACAACACCAGCACCAAATCCACAGCTGGGGCACGGTGCCCCAGCACACCCCCTGGCAAGCAGTGACCACAACACAAGGAGGGCTGGCCACCCAGTGCCACCCCATCCGACCAATGCAGAGCACACCCTGCACAGTGATCCCCAGACACCCTGCCCAGGAGCAGTGCCCAACAGTGCATGGCACTGAATTCATGCCACCACCCCCACTGTGACAATGCAACCCTGTGTATCATGGAGCCATGCATGGCAGCCCCACTTTGAGCACCCCGCAGCGGGCGGCACTAGTCACCGATGCAACAACTGCAGACACAGTGCCACCCTGCATGGCCCTCTCGTGGCACAGCAGAGAGGTCGACCTTGCGTCAGTACCTGAGGGACCCTGCATGCGATAAGGCCTGCCCTGGACCCCACCACCAGCAGAACAGCACCCCGCACATCCACCAAGGCACACACCCTGTCCCAGCACTGGCCCCAACAGCTAGCACAGACACCCAGAGTGGTGCATGGAGGCATGCGCCACACAGGATGCAACGCAGGGCATGGACAAACACCCACCCAGACCCAAGGGCACCCCAACACAGGGACACAATAGCAGGGCAACAAATTCCACTGGCGTGCAACCACTGATGCTGTGTACCCATGGCCTGCACTCCACCATGACACAGGTACACCAGCCATCCTGCGCATGCGCCATAATGCCGTCTGCCACCAGCATGTGGCCGGAGCACAAGTGACAAACATCAGAACACAGACCCCGCAACAGACACCAGCGTCAGCATGGAGGGGGGACAACAACAGCATAGGCCACAGTGCCACCTGAGGCAGACGTGCACTATACCAGTGACAGGAGGCAAGCCACCATTGCGCCATGGCCAGAGGGTGGCCAGCATGGACAGCCACCAATGACATGCCAGCAGACTGTGCATACCACAGACATGCAAGGGTGCCAGCTGCACAGGCCATGGACATACTGACAGGGGCGCCAGGGACACAGCGCATGCACCAGGGACCACTGCACACAGGCATCCAGTGAACAGAGAACAACACACATACCACAGACAGGGACTGAGTCCCCCACCCACACCATAGGCGGGTCCCTGCCGGACACACACATGCCCAGACCTGCACCACCCCGACGCCATGCACACCACTGCAACCAAGCACCATAAGCCCACTGCAAATCAGAGACCACCACAGTTGTCATAACAAATAAGTGTGCAATATAGATGTGAACAATATACAAAACAGAAATAATACTATTTACAATGTGGGGGGGAAGGGCCACATACCAGGTGGGGGTGGGCATGGGGCAAAGGTGAACAACTGGGAGTGGGATGAAGGGGTGTGAGGGTTAGACCGGGGGGAATGCATATCGGGGCATAGTGGGCCTAACGTCGACCCCTCTCCCCACTTCGATCTTAGTGTCTCTGACAGTGACGCCATCCTCCGCCCTGTACCATCCTCTGGAGCAGCTCAATGGTGGCCCTCACCAGCTGCAGCAGCTCCTGGACACTCTGCTCAAGTGCAGTCCAGCGTTGTCCACCTAGGACAAGTGAGCAGAGTCATTACGCGTGACTGGACAGACCCCTGCAGCCCATCCATTGTGCACAGCATACAGCCATGGGCCACACCCCTGTGATGGCATGCGACCACCCACAGTGTCCGTGCCCACATGACCCACCTACCCAGGCACCCACAGCCATGTGGAACATTGCACACACACACCGCCCATGTTCCGCATAGCACCACCATGGCTGTACAGTGACATGGCTATGCGGTACAAAGGCAGTGGCACAGCCATGTACCCAGTGCACACATGGACCACCTGCGACACCCACCCACACATGCAGTGCCACAGGACAGTGCTGAGTGCACCGTGTGGTGTGCATGGCAGTGGGGCCAAGTGCTGGTGGCCACGCCCCGCCACCACCCCTGCAACTCAGCATGTATAGATGTAAGGGGAAACACAGTACTCACTTGCATCCAGGCCAGCAGGGCACTGCTGGCCCATGGCCCCTCCACCGTGATCCTGCTGCATTGGCTGCACACCCACTTGGTCCTGCTCCTCCTATACTTGGGCCTGCCTTGCCCTACGGCGCTCCTCCGGACCTAGGGTGCAAACATGGAGAGGGAAACATCAGTACAAGCCAGTAGCAAAGCCCCCCTTGGTGTGTCCATTCCTGCACAGCCCAGCCATGACGCACCCTCATCACCACCACCACCTCCACTAGACGGCCCCCACCCCCCTGTAGGGTGGACCTATGCACACCGTGATATCCGAACAGATGGAAACTACCAGTGTATGGATGGAGCACCTACCTGGCCGTGGCATGGTGCCTCACCGGGCACGTGCCTGCAGACGCCCCAGTCAGTCAAGGTCCCTCCTCTGTAGGTTGCCATACCTGTGGCGACACTGCTCCACTGATTGGGTGATCCTGGTCGCCTCATCCAGCCAGTCAGCTACCTCCTGCCACACAGCACTACTTGGCCTGTCCAGGGGATCCTGCCCAAATAGGGCACCAGCATGTGGCTCAACTATGGCCACCAAGTTAGCAAGTTCAATAGCGCTCCACACCTGCGCTCTCCTACGAGGCATCCTTCAGTGTGTATTGCAATCAAAATGATGCCTCTCCTATGAGGCATCCTTCAGTGTGTATTGCAATCAAAATGGTGCTCTGTAGCACACGTGCCTCTCGTGCGGAAGCAGCACGGTACTGCACTGCCAGTCCTTATCGCGCTGTCACCGAACTGCACGATAGGGTTGCACCCATGCGGATGCATGGGGCCTAGGGGGCAACGGTCAACTGCAGGGTCAAGGGTCTGTCCACGCATGGAGTGCCACAGTACTATTGGGACACCCTGCGTGTAGCGCGGTAGGGTGCTTGTGTGTGACGCCTGCAGTGGTCTACTGCGCCAGGGCTCCATGGTGCCTATGGCATCACCAGGGCACGAGTGCCACATGGGTGAACAGTGCGCTAGCACCACAGGCACAGTGGTGGCCATGCCCTGCACTGCCTCCCATGCACAGAACATCAGCAGTGCCGCACGCGTCAGCGTCAGGACCCTGGGCATGCACCATGCGGTGCTGATTGCACACGTCACAGTGCTGCGCCATAGCCTGAGCACACTCACCAACATT
This sequence comes from Neoceratodus forsteri, assembly GCA_016271365.2. Taxonomy (NCBI): domain Eukaryota; kingdom Metazoa; phylum Chordata; order Ceratodontiformes; family Ceratodontidae; genus Neoceratodus; species Neoceratodus forsteri. The sequence goes on along the minus strand of CM057455.1, from coordinate 1,752,371,434 downwards.
GTGCAAGGCGCAACAGAGCGATATTCAGCCAGCATATGCAAATCAGCTCATCAGCCATTCCACGGCGCAACCACTGCATTAGCATCCACTTACAGTTACCACCATTTTCATGCGCTATGCCATATGATCGCTTACATGGGGCTGCAGAGGAATATAGTTAGGTATTGCAGTCTATTGTGGTGGGTTGCATGCTGTTGGGATGTGGGGACTGTGGTTTGTGAGTCCTGAATGGGACTGCACAGTCCAAGGTAACACCTGTCATTCCCACGGGCTCGATCATGACCGAATGTGAGGAAGAGGAGGAACAGAGATGGGGGAGAAGAAGGAGGCCCAACTTCACCCTGGCTGAAACAGATGCCCTGTTCAAGGCATATCTTGACAGGGAACCACTGCTCAGCGGACAGCGGAGAATGCCACAGGCCCATGCTGCGGCGTGGGGTGAGGTGGCACGTGCCATGAACCAGCATGGCAGCCACCAGCTGTCCATGCAGGAGTGTAAGAAGAAGGTTGGCATGGACAGGAGGTGAATCAAAGACAAGGTGGCTGCCATCAGGGCTGCACGTGCTGCCACAGGTGGGGGCCAGCCGGATGTACCACACCTGATGCCACAGGAGGAGCAGGTGGCCAGCAGCATGTGGCATTGTGCCATCGAGGATGTTCCTGGTGGTGGCTTCCAGATGGGTTGCAGCCCATCACTGCATGGTAGGTCCTGTGCTGTCACTGTGTGGATGGTGTAGGGAATGCCACAGGGCAGGGCGGAGCCTCTAACGCTAATGTGTTCCCTTACAGCTCCTGAGCATCTACATGGGTCAGCGGTGGCGGGTGTGTCCACCAAGAGGGATGCCCTGGACATGGAGGATCACCCATCCATCTCCACAGGTGTCTGAAGGACTGGACTAGTGCATACCTGCACGTCTGTCCGGACTGATGAGGGTGGTGCGGGTGCGGACGAGGCCCTGCCTGTGTCCCAGCGTGACAGTGCCCACGACCTCCAGCATGCTGGGACATGGATTGGTGCCGGATCCAGCACCGATGATGATGGACCACACGTTCCGGACAGTGATACGTGTGGGACACAGGATTGTCCCACAGCAGGCAACGGCACGGGCATTGCCGTGGGTGGTGCTGCTGTGGAGGCCTGCATTACAACACAGTCCCAGCCTGTGCCTGTATGCCCCAGTGGGGCATCACTGGTGTACGTCCAGGGTGGTGGGGCTGTTGCGGCCGCTTCGGCGGTGCCGGTGAGCCCTGGTGATCGGCAGCCGGAGGGGCAGTGCCAGCATTCTGCCAATGGTGATGGGGACAGTGTCGGGAGGAGGTGGCAGTGCACCATATGTGGACATGCCCTGGCATGGCTCTGGTGTGCGGTGCCCATCATCAAGGGGTACTGGCCAGCAGGGCCAGAAACACCATGAGGGACAGCATGCCGGACCAGCGAATGACCTCTTTGACAAGCACAGCCATCTACTCTAGGCTTCAGTAGATCAGCAGATGCGGCTCATGATGGCGGTGGATGCACTCAGTGCGGTTCTGTGCCAGGCAGAGGAGCAGCGCAGCAGGGACCACGGTCTGCTCCTGGCAGAGATGGCCCGGCAGCGGGCGGATGTGACCACTGCCATTGACAGGCAGACCAATGCAATGACAGCTGTCATGATCACATTGGGCACCCAGTTCAGTGCCGAGCTGCCACAGACACTGCACAGTGTCATGTCTATCCCCCATTCCCGGTGCCGTGTGACACCTGCTATGTCGACACCGGGTTCAGCTGTGGGCATACCGAGCACCCCTGGTGCAGGCATGTTCGGTGGGCTGCAGGCCCCTGCGTGAACACGGTTGTGTCCATGCAACATCACCCCTGTGGGACCGTCAATGCCACCCCATGAGGCCAATGGTCAGCCTGGCACAGCTGGCAGGTCTCGGTGGGGCCGCCCATGCATCTGTGGTGACTGTGGTACTGTGCCGTGTGACTGACCTGTCTCCCACCATGGCCACTGCCTGCCACTGTGCTATGTGCAGTGTGGTGTGAATTTTGTGATGCATGGGTGGGGTACCCGGCCCTGCACACACGCGGTCCCTGTGCACACCCTCCCGGCTGCTGGCCACTGTGGCATGTGCATGATGATGCCTGCATTGCACTGTCTGCCAGTGTGCAATGGTGTCCAGCATCTGAGGCACACACAGTGGCGGCTACTGGGCATGGTCGTGTGTGGACCTGTGTGGGGGTGGTGGTGGCAATTGGGTTTGGTGTGCCATCTCCCCCTTGTACATGTTTTGTGGTGTGTGTGCGTGTGTGTGTGTGCACGTGCCGTGTTCGGCCCTGCCCATCCCTGATGCCGTGTGCGGTGCCACACTCAGACCCATTCCCTTACCGCCATCCACCCCTGGTGTCCTGCCCTGCCTGTCTGTGGGCTGTGCCCTTGCCCTTGGTGGTTGCGCATGACCCCGTGACCTACCTGTGCTCTTCTGTAATGGTGTCCCGGTGCAGCTGTGACATCCGGATCAGGCGGGGTCTCTTCGCCCAGGGGGTGGCTGCCCATCACCAGCTGGACTGGCGTCCTCATCGTCCCCACCGCTGTCCCCCCCTTCAACCTCTATGGCTATCCCACAGTCAGTGGCCATGTTGTGCAGGATACAGCAGGTTAGGAATAGCCCGCAGGCCTTTGAGGGGCTGCAGTGTAGAGCACCACCAGATGTGTCCAGGCACCAGAACCGTGCCTTCAGCATCCCGGACACCCGCTTGATGACATTCCATGTTGTGGCGTGTGCCTCATTGTACCGTAGCTGCAATGGGGTCATGGGGTGCTGGTATGGTGTGAGCAGCCAGGGACGTAGCAGGTAACCACTGTCACCTGTGTGTAGAGGATGGGCATTAGAATGGTGGTCTGTGTTGCTATGCCATGGGCCAACAAGGCCGGTACCCATGGCACCTCTGACTATGCACCCCCACACGTCTGCTCATGTCGTCCTACGTGATATGCATACTCGCCCATTAGATGGCCAATGGGGACGTCCCCACTCTCAAACCTGTGGCACAGTGCAGACTGGTGCCAGATAAAGGCATCGTGTCCTCCCCCAGGATGCGTGGCACAGACATTGATAATGTGCCCCCGGCATCACACACCACCTGGCAGTTTATGCTTGCGTACTCCTTGTGATTGATGTATGCCACTCCCTCCAGGCCAGGTGGCATGTGGATGGCCACATGGGTGCAGTCAATGGCCTCGAGCACACCAGGCAACCGTGCTACCCTGTGGAACTCCTGTATGTGTGCTGTGCGCTCTGTCTGTGTGCTGCGGAAACAGATGTACTCCGCAGCATGTGGCAGCAGTGTGCTGAGGAATTGTGTGAGTAGGCATGATGTGGCCAACTGGGTTATGCCTGTCGTGTCCCCTGCTAGTCACTGGAAGATGCCCGTAGCGAGCAGGCACGTGACGGCTGTCACCTTCATCTCCACTGACAGAGCATGGCTCCGTCATGTGGGTGCCTGCATCTCATCACTGCACAGCTCACAAAGCTGCCTCAGGATCACCTGGTTCAGGTGGTACTGGCCCACAATCTCTGTGACAGAGTAGTGTTCGAAGCTGGTGCGGGCTCGGTACTGCCTGTTCCGGGCGTACTGCCGACGTGCCCTTCCATGGCCGCACCCCCCTGCTGCCTGCCTTCTCACACCCCTCATTACCGCCTCCATCTGGAAGGTGGTGCTGGCCATGTCCCTGGCTGGTGTTCCCCCCCGGTGGCTGTTGTCCTGTTCCCTCCGCTGTCCATTTCTGATGCTCCCCCTGCACCGGGTACACCTCCAGCCTTTGGCTGTGGCTCTCCTGCCTTCTGCCACTGCCCTCAGTCCATTGTGGTACTCCACAGCCTTTGCTGCACAGTGGCACAGGCTCTCCACTCCTACCCTGTCTATGGCTCAGTTCTGGTGGGCCCTGTCCTGCTCCTGCCCAGTCCTGCACACTGCTACCTTCTGTACCACCCTGGCTGTCTGTCACCACACTCCCACCTGTGGCTTCCCTTTTGCATTCTTGTGCCCCTCTCTTGCTCCCTTTTATTTTGGATAATTTCCGCTGTGGCGCAACTTCCACTAGCTCCCCTATTGTGCACGGCACATGGTGTTGAATATCGCACTGTGCATGTTATTCATGGTTCCACCCCCTACGGTTGCGCATGCATTCATTACTATTGCACTCTGGTGCATTTCATATTGCACTGCATAGCCGCCTCCCACTGAATATCGCACAATGGCTAATTTCCTTACTTGCGCTGGCTCATTCCTGTTGCGCATGGCGCATCCCTTCTGAATATCTGGGCCAGAGTATATGAATATTATTGTGAAGAAATTGTAAATGGAAATTGTGGAAATGTACCAGGTGGTGACCAGGATTATTGTAAACTATGAGATATTTGAATTCAGTAAAATAATTGCCAAACTGAGCAACCACACGCAGCAATGGTCTGTGTCTTCATTGGCGGGGTTCTGGGGACAATATGTTTCAATGCAATCTTTGTGATGAGAAAGGGCATGCCTACCATCAGTGCCCCTGGGCTAGAAGAAACAGAGCATAGGGCTGGGATCAGGCTGACCTGGTACAGTCAGCCCAAGATAAGCAAAGGGGAGAAGAGGCAGAGACCCAGGCACCACCAGATAATGATGAAGGTAGGGAGAGGCCTAGAGAACAGAATGAAGAAGAATTTCAAACCCAAGAACAGGCAGAGGTAGAATGAGGAGAAGAAGCCCAGGCCTCACCTAGTAATGTTGAAGAAGATGGTCAGCAAATGGAGGCACATGAAAACAGAGAGAAAGACAGACAACAGCCCATAAGGCCTCCTCCTGCAGAAAGAGTAACAGTACACACTAGAAGGATTACTAGGGCAGCAGCAAAACATAACCCATTGGGTTTTGTGTTACCGATGGAAAATGCTTTTACTCCTTTATGGGGGGGGGTTCTAAATTAGACTCAGATATTTCTGTACAGTCTGAAATGCTATCTGAGGTAGAAGAGGAAGAAAGCAGACCTCTGAGCATGGCAAAAAAGAATAAACAGAAAAAAAAAGAAATCAGATTGAAATCATTATTTGAAGTAAAGCAAGTTAGGAGGAGTTGGGTCTAGTGGCCCTCCTTTTGGACTTTTTGGGAGGACATAGCAGATGGGACAGGTATTCTTTTTAAAAGGAAGAATTTTTTGGTTTTTTAAGGCTTTGGATATCCTGCCTGGAAGAGCTCTAATTTTAGACTGTATATATAGAGATTGGAGTTTTAGGGTCATTAATATCTATGCACCCCTGACTAAAACAGCCTGAATAGAGTTATTTAACATGATAAAGCCCTTTCTATGTACTAAATGGCATCTTATATGGGGAGAGGATTTCAATTGTAACACAGATGCCAAATTTTCAGGTGAGGTTGGGAAGAAATTGTATTGTGACTCCCATGCTTTAAAAAACATAATACGAGATGCCTCTTTGATTGATGCATGTAGACATTTGAAAACAGATACAGGCTCCACATACCATAGGCACACGTATACCACAAGGATAGATTACCTTTTTGCATCTAAACATTGTAGTCTGGCTACAATTTTGTTACAACAGATAGAACTATCCAATTATTATATAATTTTGGGGGTCTTTAGTATGGCAACAGCATCTCATAAAATCTTCTCTCAAGTAAACAGACATAGATTAAATGCTTCAGTTTTGGAACAAGATGAAGTTAAAAAATAGGTTACCCAGCTTTTTGGGGCTAGAGCTTCAGTACAATGTTTTTATGATAACCTATGGGAATGGTGGCTAGATACCAAAAAAGATCTTAAACAGATGTTCATTACATATGGTAGGGAAAAATCAAATGAAGAATATATGAAATATTTAGGTTATAGAAATCAGCTTTATAAACTCATGTCAGTTCCCTGTAAAGATAGGGTTAAATTTACAAAACAAATTATAGAAATTAAGAAACTAATGTTCACACATCAGTATAGTTGGGCGAAAACATTAGAAGGAGAAATAAGGTATGGGACAACTAAATCCCCTACATCTGACCCATTTATGGCATGTAAACAAAGATTGGAGGCAACAGTAATGATAGATTTATATAAGTCTGATGGCACTATAGAGATGTCTGATTTGGGGATGCTCTCTTTAATTCAAGATCATTTACGGAAAGAATTTGACATTGATCCGCAAGAAAAAAAAATGGAGGAATATTTCACAGCACCAACTCCACAGTTAGTGGAACAAGCAACAGGCAATATGGATGGCCCAATTACTTAGGAAGAGAGCCTAGATATCATTAAAAATTTAAAAGGTGGGACGGCTCTAGGGCTAGATGGTTTAACTAATGATTTTTATAAAACATTTGCTCAAGATCTAAATATAATCTTAAAAATGGTATATAATGACGTTCTGAGTATAGATGGGACATGAGAAGATTCAGAAATAGCTATCATTAGCTACATATAGAAAAAAGGAGATACATTTTCACTGGGTAATTGGAGACCCATCAGCCTTTTAAATAGTGATTATAAAATGTTGGCAAAAATCTTGTGTAAAAGATTACAAAAGGCATCTCAAGGGCTAACAGATATAACACAAACTTGCTCTATTCCAGAGAGAAGCATACAGCATAACTTACTCTTATTAAGAGAAATTTTTGAAAAAGGACAGACTCGAGATATACATGGGTATATAGTAGCACTGGATCAGGCCAAAGCCTTTGATAAAGTGAATCACCAGTATTTAACACATATTTTACGGAGGTATGGGATACCCCAGAAACTGATAAAGTGGTTTATCCTTCTTTATGGGGAGCAGAATTTCGGCCATCAATAAATGGCTATTTGGGGGATATCATCCCCTTACGGGGGGGGGTAAGACAAGGGTGCCCATTAAGCCCCTTGCTTTATACTTTTACTTTAGACCCAATAATCAGACAAATTAAATGGGATAATCAAATTATTGAGATCTTGAGATATTGAGATTCATATCTTGGAGTGTCACCTAAAAAGAATTACAGCAAATGCAGATGATATCTGTTTACTGGTTCAGAATAAGGGGGCAGGGCAGAGAGCTCTTCATATCATTCATGCTTTCTCAGAAATATCAGGAACTCAGATAAACTTAGATAAAAGTGTAGTGACACCTTTGAAACCAGAGATAGAACAAGAACAGGAAATGGCAGGAATCAGGATTGATAAAGACCCCCACCCCAAAATATTAGGAATATGGTTTAATATTCAGGATGAAGCAAAGTATAGCTGGGATAAACCGCTAGAAATTTGTGAAAATAAAGTCAGAATGTGAAAGACTTGGAAACTGGGAAAACTAAAACGAGAATTATGATTATAAAAAAGGTTTTGTTACCTATATTCATTTATCTTAGTTATGTTTATGCCCCACCAGTTTAATTGGAGACAAGACTTCATAGTATTTTTTTCCAACGCTGTGGGGAAGCAGATTGAACCCAGTCAAAAGGGATGTTACGTAACTTCCAGTTCAAAAAGGTAGTTTGAATATAATCAATCCAGTGGTTTTCTTTCACTCCATATTTATATGTGGTATGTTGAAATGCTTTGAGAACATAAATACTGGCCCTTGGCAAAATTGGACAGCGAAAGCCTTATAGTTCTGCATGGATAAATGGGAAATCTTCCCCCTTAAATTCTTACATCATTTTAAAATTCCAGAATATGCCATAGATTCACTAAAGAAGATTAGACAGTGGAAAATAAATAAGAGTACTGCCCTTACATTAGGATGGAAACAGCTATATCAAAAAGTGATATTTGCACAGCAGGAACCTTTGATATTCCCAGAATGTACCCCATCAAAAATGGCTTATATCCTGGGAGTACTTAAGGATAAGAGAATACCCAAAAATATTTGGGACATTAACTGGTTGTGTTGTCATGGAAGGCTGGGGGCGAGAGGGAACTTAAAGCATAAAACAATACGGTTCAGGTACTGTCCTAAACAAAGGTGTACATTTTGAAAAAAACAATGCAGCATTTCTTTTTTGGGTGTATGGAAGCAAATGTTTTATGAGGGACAATAGCACAGAAATGGCAGTGGACATTTCTGGTACGTATTAATTACCAGACTCTTGTTTTAGGGGATTTTTCAGGGATCTGGGGGAGATTCCATAGGAGCACTTTGCAGGTAGTTTTTTTCAATTTTTCAATTTTATTTTTGGCAGAACAGATGCCAATATGTATTACAAGAAATATGTTCTCCACCGAAGGTGGTAATTGCACAGATAGAAACAGCCTTATGTCAGGTAAAAGCAGATGACAGAAAGAGGTTTTCCCCTGAAAAATATAGCCTTCTTTGGAAAAATATGGAGAATATTTTTCTGAAGCAGTAGACTGGGGATTACAATGGGACATAGGAAGCAATATGTATATTATATGAGTATATACGGGACAAATAGAGACTAAGAGTATGCAAAAATCATCACCATTGTTTGTTCTGAAGTGTTTTCCTGTGTTATGACAATTCTGTTTATATAAATTTATGTTTTTTTTTATTCCTTTCTGTTTTAAATATATATGTGATGTAATGTTTTTTTGAATTTCCAATAAAATTCCCCTACTCTTTTCGAGAAGTGCCACGGGATCTTTAACATCCACCTGAACTACTGCCAGAACAGGCAGATGGGACCTCGGTTTAACATCTCATCCAAAAGACAGCACTTCATGCTGCACTGCAGTGTCAGTATTGGGATATTAACCCAAGTACCTGGTGTGGGGATAGAACCCACAGCCTTCTGATCTCCCAGCCTCAGAGGTGAGTGTGCTACATGCTGAGCCACTGACACTGCCATACGGTTCTGCATCTTTGAATCTTGCTGTATTGTGGGAGCTTTTGAACATGCACCCCACTCCACCCCACCCTCAATAAAGCCTCTATGTGAGGCAAAATTCTGGGGAAGACAGTCAGTTCATCCTCAGAGTTTCTTTACATTTTTTTGTATTAAATTGGCAATTAGCCATTGTTGCAATAGTTCCAAAAGGTGCAGTCTACGTGGGTTACAGTAATGAATTAGGCAGGAGGCAGTAAGGAACAAATAACTTTAGCACTGTTCTACAGACCACCAGATTGTGACAGCTCAAAGTGTGATTTAATTAATTAAATTATTTATTTCATGGTTTGGAATTAACCTTTGAGGAAGGTACTCATTTCCAAAGGTTCCGCATCAGTATTAAACAATACAATACATACATACATTTTATAAATACGTACATACATACGTATATACATACATGCAACAGAACTAAAGAGTAAACAGGGAGCAGATGAGGCACTCTGGGTCACCTTGGAGACAGGAAATGGCACCACAATCCACATGGAGGTTGTATACAGACCCCCATCTCAGGGGGAGGGAATGGACAAGGAAATGATAGAAGGCATCCTTAGAATGGCACAAAAAGGGGAGATATTGTTGATGGGGGACCTGAATATGCTAGATGTTAACTGGAGTGCCTTTGCTGCAGGCACATTCAAGAACAGGGTCATTCTTGATGCCCTACAAGATGCATGCCTCAGACAGCTAGTATTGGAACCCACTCGGGAGGGAGCAATCTTAGACATGGCACTCTCAAATGGGGACTGAGAAAGAATCTCAGATTTAGAGGTGGGTAGCCATCTGGGAACAAGTGACCACCAAAAAGTGTGGTTCACGGTAAGCACAGCCATACAATCAAGCCATACAAAAGCAAGAGTATTGGACTTTAGGAGGGCTGACTTTGGGAAAATGAGAGAGTGCCTCAGAAAAGCACTAGCAAACAAGCAAGAAGGAGGGGTGGAGGAACAATGGGGAGTAATAAAAACAGCCATCACAGAGGCAACAAGCCTTTGTGTAAAGCAAATCAACAAAACACAATGAAGGAAAAAAACGCTATGGTTCTCAAAAGAGGTGGCAGGGAAGGTTAAGGAGAAAAGGAAAGCATTCAGGAAATATACGGAAACACAGAAGGAGCAGGACAGAGAACTTTATCAGTTAAAGCAGAAAGAGGCAGGGAAGGCAGTCAGAATAGCAAAGGCCCAAACTGAGGAAAGGATAGCCAACTCTATTAAGAAGGGGGATAAGACCTTTTATAGGTACATTATGGAGCAAAGAAAGACCAAAGGAGGGATAATGAGGCTTAATAAAGGGGAGGGAATGTGGGCAGAGGGTGACAGTGAAAAATCAGGGATACTAAATGAATATTTCTGCTCAGTATTCACAACAGAAGAGGAGGGGGAGGTACCTAAACCAAACAAGAGAAACACTCTGAAGACGGGGGTCGATGTCAGTCCATTTACAGAAGAAAGGGTTCTGAAAGAACTAATAAAATTGCAGGTGGACAAAGCAATGGTGCCTGATGGGATTCACCCAAGAATTCTAAAAGAACTAAGGGTAGAACTAATGACACCACTGACAACTCTCTTTAACAAATCATTGGAGGATGGGGTGGTACCTGAGGACTGGAGGAGAGTAGATGTGATTCCTCTTCATAAAAGTGGGAGCAGTACAGAGGAAAAAAACTACAGACCAGTTAGTTTGACCTCAGTGGTAGGAAAAATGATGGAATCACTTCTGAAGGAAAGAATTGCTGAGTACCTAAAGGCCAGTGAGGCACAGGACCCAAGGCAGCATGGATTCATGATGGGAAGGTCATGTCAGATGAATCTAATAGATTTCTTTGACTGGGTGACCAAAGTAGTAGACCAGGGAGGGGCTGTGAACATGGCCTACCTAGATTTTATCAAGGCATTTGATACAGTCCCACACAAAAGATTAATGCACAAGTTAGCCAGCCTTGGAGTGGGTCCCAAGGTGGTAGCCTGGATAAAAAATTGGCTAGACAACAGAATGCAATGGGTAGTAATAAACAGAGTCCACAGTGAAGAAAGGAGGGTTACTAGCGAGTTACAACAGGGTTCAGTACTGGGACTGGTCCTTTTTAATGTCTTTATAAGTGACATTGCAGAGGAACTGGAAGGAAAAGTATGTCTCTTTGCAGACGACACAAAGATCTGCAACAGGGTTTATACACAAGATGGAGTGGAAAGGATGAGAAGGGACTTGTCAAGATTGGAGGAATGGTCAAATGTATGACAGCTCAAATTCAATGCAAAGAAGTGCAAGGTAATGCACCTGGGAAACAAAAGCCCAAGGGAAGAGTACACAGTGGGGGGTGAGATACTGACAACAGTAAAAATGGAAAGGGACCTGGGGGTAATTCGATCAGATGACCTAAAGGTGGGCAAGCAATGTGAGAAGGCAGTAAGAAAGGCTGGGGGGATACTGGGATGCATAGGGAGAGGCATCTATAGGAGAAAACAGGAAGTTGTTATCCTTCTGTACAGACAGTTGGTGAGACCCCATCTGGAGTACTGTGTGCAGTTCTGGAGACCCCATCTCTGCAAGGACATAGACAGAGTGGAGGCTGTCCAGAGGAGGGCAACCAAAATGGTGCAGGGTCTGCACCAGAAGTCATACAAAGAAAGACTAAAGGAGCTTAATATGTATTCCCTTGAGGGAAGAAGGGGGAGAGAGGGACATGATAGAAACTTTCAAGTACCTCAAGGGAATCAACAAAGTCCAAGAGGGTAGCATCTTTCAGAAAAGAGATGTGCAAGAACAAGGGGGGCACAATTTGAAGATGGAGGGGGACAGCTCAGAGGTAATGTGAGGAAGTACTTTTTCACAGAGAGGGTTGTGGATGCATGGAACAGCCTCCCTGAGGAGGTCATGGAGCCAAGAACAGTGGGGGAATTCAAGAATGCATGGGACAGACATAAGGTAGTCCTAGTGGGGGGTAGGAGGAAGTAAACTGTTGGTTAACTAGGATCTGCAGCTTATCTGTTAGGTAGGAAAATGGGCAGACTAGGTGGGCCAAGCGGTCCTTATCTGCCATCAAATTCTCTGTTTCTATGCAACCATACATTATAAGAACTTCAGTTCACAAAAAAAAAAAAAACAGAAGGGAGTACATTCTACAAAGGTAAGGGAATAATTCAGGCAACACCATGTACAGTCACTAATGACTTGACATATAGTAAGTAAGGGATAATTCAACCATGGCAATTTTCAGGCAGTGAATTAGTTGACTTATAGCAGATGCCCAAGTTCAGAGTACCCCTGACACAATGAGTAAAGTTATTAGAAGTTCATTTGATTGTTCAACTGGTATAGTAAAACACATCATTCAGTTTCGAAAAACATGTGCAAGGCAGCATGATGGGTAGGCTCCATCGAGGGGGTGGCAGCCTAGAGGGTAGGCTCAGTCCAGGAGGTGGATGGCTTAGATGAGGAGGAGGATGAGGAGACTAGAGGGAGAATAGTGGAGAGATCAAATGCAGGCAAGAGGGAGTGGGGGTAGGGGTGGAGAATAAAACAGTAATGTAAGTAGGGCGCTTTGTTAAAGTGGAAGAAAGTAGAATGGGAGGGTGGAAAGGCAGATGCGAAAAGGGTAAGAGTGGGAAGACTGGTAGTAGCAGCAAGGGCTCAGGGCGTTGGAGGAGAGGAGAAATTTATTAAGTGCATTAAGACACTGAGAAGGGCTAGGCACCAGGTCAATGGAGTCAGCTCGTACTGGGCATATGATTCAGGCTAAGGGAAGGACGGGGAAAGTCAAGCCCTAGAACAGCCAGAATTGACAGGAGAAATCCTGCACTTACAAGATCCAGTTTCAGTGAGGAAGTTTTTGAGGTCAGTTTTGAAAGAGTGAGGACTCTCTATGTTTAGTAAAGATGTGGGGACTTCATTTAACCAAAGTCTGGCCCTTTATGCAAAGGACCATTGTCCCAATGAGGTTTTCATGAAGGAACAGAGAGGAGACTGTGGGACATGCCCCTGGTCTGATAACTAGGGAGGTTAACCTGTAGTAAGTCCCCTATGTAGGGGGAGCTTTGGCAAGCAAAGCATTCTTACTAAAGAGGCACATCAGATATTTTATCCTATTCCGGAGGTTCAGCCGATTTGTCTGTTCATAGAGTGAGCAGGTGTGTGCTAGATTATTCACACCTACTGTGAATCTACATGCTTTGTTAATGGCAGTCTGTACACATTCAACAGCAGTGTCAGTAGCTGCACCGTAAACTACCAAGTCTTAATCGATGAGTGTCAGAATAGAGCTGGATACTGTCAGGCAGAGGCAGACGGTATAAGGAATTTTTTGTGTCTATGAAGGATTCCCAGCTTAATGTTGACAGCTTTTACAACCTGGTTGATATGTTGAGTGAAGCAGAGGATGTCATCAACAGCTACCCCTAGGTATTTGAAAGGGTGTACCTGTTCAAGAGGGTCAGCCTTGTTTTTGAGGATGGTCAGAGCAGGGTGCTTTTTCTTGAGCTGGTGACTGGAGATCAGCATAGTTTTAGTCTTCTAATAATTAAGGAGCAGTTTCTGAGTGTTGAACCACTCCTCTAGATGATAGAAAGTAGATTGTAGTTCCCTGTGGAGTTGATCAGGTTGGTTGCTACTGCCAAGGATGACTGCATCATCAGCGTATAAAATTATTTTACTCCTGCAGGCATCTGAAAGGATATTTAGAAACAAGCTAAATAGTAGAGGCCCCAATATGGAGCCTTGAGGGACCCCAAGAGAGACATTCCTTGTGGTTGAGATGGAGCCGATTTTAACACTCTGAGACCTGCATGACAGGTATTTCTTTAACCACATGACTGCTTCTGGGGTCACTCCAAGGACAGCAGTTTCTGAAGCAGGATAGGATGGATGACAGTGTCAAAAGCTTTAGTGAGATCTATGAAAATAGATCCACTAACTTGTCACCATCCATAGCCTTGCGCACGCAATTGGAGAATTCTACTAAAGCAGTGGCCATGCTGTGGCACTTCTGAAAGCTGTGCTGCTGGTTACATTGCAGACCATACTTCTGGAGGTACCCGGTGAGCTGATCAGCAATTATTGTTTCCAACACTTTTGAAAGAGGGGAAAGAAAAGAAATAGGCCTGTAGTTGATAGTGCATGAGTGAACCCTGCTTTTATGAACTGGGGTCACTAGGGCCTGTTTCCATATAGATGGGATTTAAGCCAAGGCAAGTGATTTATTGAAGATTTTGGTTATAAGAGTTATTACTTCATTAAGAGCCATAGCCACCAGCTTCATGTTGATATTGTCACTAACAAGTCTGGTTTTGCCCAGTACCTTCTGAACATATTTTCTGGCCTCATTGGAGGTGACACATTTGAAGTAGAAGTTGGGATGGCGGAGATTACCATTATGATGTTAACGGGGTTTGTTCAATGGAAATAAGATAGTCAGGTGGGAGTATAGAGCTCAGATCAGTGAATGTAATATTGAAAGCTTCAGCTATGGTGAAAGGATTCAAAGTTAGTGTACTATTCAAGCTGAGCTTTGTAGGGGGCCTCCTATCATCTTTACCAAGTAGGTCCTTTATATTCTCCTGAAATCTTTTTCTATTACCCCAGTTCCTGTCCATCTGTTCTTTATAATATTTAGCTTTAGTGATTCTTGCTAGATTCGTACACTTATTGGGCACTGACCCTGTACTTCTGAAAGTCTATCAGATTACCAGAACTTTTTGCTGTACTCCACAGGTTATCCCTGTCCCTCATTTCATCTAGAAGATCCCTAGTGATCCACCTATTTGAGGTTCCCTCATAAAATGATGAGGGAAATAATATTGAAATAATAGGTGACCTCGACTACCTGGGTATTGACTGGGACTGGGCATATGATAAAACTGCTGGAGATAAAGATTTTACACATCTTATATGATGCAAACAAGAGAGAAAAATATACCTGATCTAGTGATCAGCAACAATGATCAACTAATTCAAATAAGTTAAATTATTACCAGTAGGCAGAGGTCATTTGCCCACTGTACAGGTCACTGATAAGACGTCTCCTGGAGTCCAGCCCACTGTTTTGGTGCCCATATCTTAAGGATATCAACTTGCTGGAGATGGTTCAGACAAGGGCAAACAAGATGATCCAGAGCCAGCAGGACAACACCTATGAGGAGAGGCTCAGGGAGCTCAACATGTACCCTCTTGAGGAAAGACAAGACAGGGGAGACATGATTGAGACCTTAATGGTATTAACAGGGTGAGTACCGAAGGCTTCTTCAGCCACAGTGGGAACAAGACCACTAAGGGGCACAGGGGGAAGGTCTAGGAGGAAGATGAGGGGGCACTTTTTCACTGGGAGGATGCTGTTAAAGTGGAATGAGCTGCCAGAGGAGGTGGTATCCCTTAAAACGGTGGACAGTTTCAAGAGGGGTTGGGACAGGGGAAAGTTGTGGGCAGAAAGGGGAGCAAGTGGGGAGGGGACATTTAGGGAGGTCGGGAAGGTCAATGGGGAGTGGGCCGTTCCCTTTGTAAATACATTGGGAGCTGTAGAATTGCACAAACCGTAAAGCCTTTATCTGTTTGCATGTTCGTATGTTCGTAATTACAGACTGTTATATGGGGAAGTAGTCAAATAAAGACCACAGTACTGAGTACTTTAATATTCTTTGTAAGAAAGAATGAAATCTAGAAATTACCATCAAATATAGTTACAAGAATGGAAACATAGAAACATAGGAGCTGAAGGCAGATAATGGCCACATGGCCCATCCAGTCTGCCCTTTATTTTTGTATTGCTTTCACTGTAGACCCCTCTAGGTCTACGGCACTTTCTCTGCCAACCACCTTACCTATCCCTTATGACTCCCTCATGCTTATCCCAGGCTTTTTTGAATTCCACCACTGTTTTTGCCCCCACAACCTCCGCTGGAAGACTGTTCCAGGCATCCACTGCCCTTTCTGTAAAGAAGTATTTTCTCACATTTCTACTAAACCTATCCCCTCCAGCTTCATATTGTGGCCCCTTGTTCTGTAGCACCTTTTCCTCTGAAAAATACCTCCCACATGTACCTTATTTGGCATGTGGTCATAATGTCATGGACGAAACCATGCAAGACAACAATGGTGCAGAGAAAACATTGTGCACCAAAACAAGGTCAGGACAAAACACCGACAATAACATGAAGAGCACACACTGCTAACAAAAATTGTAATATCTCTGTTTTTGCAGGGGGCTCCACCCCTGCACCCACGACATGGGGGGGCTTCACCCCCCCACACCACCCATAATAAATATAACTAACTCTGAGGGGGTGTGGACTTCAGAGAAAGGGCGAAACACTGGAGTGGATATAAGCTGTTTTAAATACAAAAAGAAAGTCGCTATACAGTGGGACCAGCAAGAATTGAACCACAGTTCTAGATCCCCTACACCGCCGAGTGCTGATGCCCTATCCACTGCACCACAGGAGCAGCTCCACCAGGCATCACACTGGCAGCCTATTTGATACTTCCCCAAGATAGCATACAGCCACAGGGGTAGCGGTTGTAACCGTACGCTCAGAAACCTCAGTCGCTGTACATACCTTCGTGCTTTCTACAGTGTGGCTATTCTTGTGTGTTTTCATCTGAGACGTACTGACCCGGTACCATCTTATTCACTCCCTTGAGGTATTTGAAGGTCTTCATCATAATCCCCCCCTTTCTTTCCTCCAGGGAGTACATGTTTAATTCCTTTAGCCTCTCCTCATAGGACATTTGATGTAGACCGTGTACCATTTTGGTAGCCTCCATTGGACAGCCTACATCCTGTTTATGTCCTTCCTGACATATGGCCTCCAAAACTTGACAGAGTACTCCAGGTGAGGTCTTACTAAAGACCTACATAGTAGTAACACCATGTCTGTCTTCTGGCTGATAATATCACATCCCAGCATCTGAATAGCTCTCCAAATTGCTTTGTTGCATTGTCTGGCCAATTTCAGGTCATCCAGTATGATTACCCCCAGGTCTGTTTCCTGCTTGATTACTGCTAGTATCTCTCTGCCCATTTTATACTACACCCCCCGGGTTTCTGTGACCCAAGAGCATTATTTTGCACTTTTTTCTTTAAACCTTAGTTACCAAACTTTTGAACACTCCTCCAGTTGTTTCAAGTCTCTTTCCATCCTTTGTACTCCCTCTGGAGTATCCACCCTGTTGCAGATCTTGGTGTCATCAGCAAAGAGGCAGTCCTTCCCTTTCAGTTCCTATGCTATGTCAATAATGAAGACATTAAAGAGGACTGGCCCCAGTACTGACCCTGAGGTAACACACTGGTCACTCTCCCCCTCCTCACAGTGAAATACATTTACCATCACCCTCTGCCTCCTATCACCTAATCAGTTTCTTATCCAGGTTACCACTTTATTGCCCATGCTCATGCCACCCAACATGGTTACCAACCTCCTATGTGGAATGGTGTCAAAGGCCTTGCTGAAGCCCAAGTAAGCCATGAGCACTGCCCCCTCCCCCCTGATCCAACACCCTGGTAACCCAGTCAGGAAAATGAATAAGATTTATTTGCAATGACCTCCCCTCAGTACAGCCATGCTGCCTCAGGTCCTGCAGTTCATTGGATTCCAGGTGTTCCACGATTCTTTCCTTTAATAGTGTTTCCATCAGTTTCCCTACTACAGGTGTCAGGCTGACAGGCTAGTAATTTCCTGCCTCCTCCTTGTTACTACGTTTGTGAAGTGGGACTACATCCACCCTTCTCCAGTCCTCCAGGACCAAGTTGGTCTCCAGCAAATTGTTAAACAAGACTTTTTTCATGCTTTTGCACTACAACCATTTAACTAATTTGCATGACGTTGTACAAGTGCCATCAGGGATGGAAGATCTTTTGATGTGCCAAGTTTCATTCTGGTAGAATGTGTGGATGCTGAGATATGGAGTGTCAAAAAATGGGAAAATTACCATTTTTTTTAAATTCTTTGTCTTGCCACTGCGCAAACAT
The DNA here is from genome assembly GCA_016271365.2 of Neoceratodus forsteri. NCBI lineage: Eukaryota > Metazoa > Chordata > Ceratodontiformes > Ceratodontidae > Neoceratodus > Neoceratodus forsteri. Next base: position 1,752,353,621 of record CM057455.1, on the reverse strand, counting down.
GGCTTTGGATTTTGGTCTGAAATTTTCAGAGTAGAAAGGTCTTGGGTCACAGATGTGCCTTTTGAAGACTTGATGAAAAAATATTAATCTTTTCAAAAGTTCTTAAATTTGAACCTTTCCCATTATTTTCAATGGGAAAATTTAGATGTGAGCCTTGAAACAGGATTCTGTGTCACAAATGGGCAATCCTGTGTCGCAAATGGGTAATCCTTTGTTGCAAATGAGGAATCCTTTTTTGTGCTGCTGCCATCTTGTTTTTTCTTAGTGAGGCAAGTAAAGTTAAAAACAGAAAAAATGATATTTTTGAAGTAACCAACACATGTGTTCTCTAATCGAGATACATTCTACCGGATTCTGGTGTTAGTTTTTTCATAAATCATCTAGAAATGTATTTTTTTAACATGCCAAAATCCTTTTTCACAAATTTGTGAAAAAAGAATGCAAAACAAGTTTCTGTTTCACAATTTGTGGAAAAGGATTTTTCCTTTTTGCAAGTTGCGAAAAAAGAAAGCTCAAAACAGTATCCTGTTTCGCAGTTTGCAAAAAAAATTATTTTTACAGAGTTGTTTCTTTTTTGTCACTTGACACTGAAGAAACAGTTTGGAATATTTTTCTGAAATTTTCAAGGTACAAAGGGCTTGCTCCACAGATGTTCCTTTGCTGGTTTGGTGAAAGAGATTACTTTGCTCTGGAATTCTGGGGGTTTAAATTTTCCTTTGTGTCCCATAGGATAACACTGTAATGTAGGTGTACACAGTCGTTTCTTTGTCACTCCGCCATAAAGACATGGCTTCCAATTTTTTTGTATAACATTTTCAGGGTACAAAGGGCTTGCCCTACAGATGTACCTTTTGCTGGTTTGGTGAAAATATATTCATTTGGTGTGGAGTTATACAGGTTTAGTATTTTCCTGTGATTCCCATAGGCGAACGCTACAATGTGAGGGTCCTTCTTTGGTGCTGCACAACACAGGATGGGAGATGACTACAGAATCTTTAAAGTTATGGATGGATGAGCATGCAAGGCCCAGAGGGCCCTACGCTCTCACATGTAAATATGGATACTACTGTGGACTGATTAGAGTGCAGGGCCCACAGGGACCTACAGTACCACAGGGAAATATAGATACGATTACAATATCACAAAAATTATGGACAGATACTAGTGCAGAGCCTAGAGGGCCCTGTGCTCCCACACTCAAAAACAGATACCATTATGGACTGATATTAGTGCAGGGTCCAGAGGGCCCTGTGCTCCCACAGAGAAATAAGGATACAATTACAACATCTCAACAATTATGCATGGTTGGGCCCTGTGCTCCAACAGACAAATAAGGATATGATTATACTACCTCAGAAAGTAAGGAAATTCTTTGCAAAAACTTGTTAATGCACTACTTATGGTTCCAGCATAAAAAGTAAGGAAATGTTGGGTTAGGGTTTCCAACTGTAACACCCCACCCCCAACCTAGAGGCAGCAACAGGTGTGGGGTATGCTATGGAGTTGACAACCCTAACATTCACTCCATTCTCATGTACTGCACCTATCTCAGCTTATTTACTCATGGAAATGGGTGCACATTAGGGTTGACAACCCCCAGGCACACTCTATACCCATTGCTGCCTGCAGGGTGGGGGGGTGTTAGGGTTGGAACCTGTAGCACAACATTTCCTACTTTTGATGCTAAAACCCTAATTAGTGCATTAACAAGGTTTTTTTTGCAAAAAATATATATAAAACACAAAACAATGTACACAAAAGGAAATAAAAACCCTTCATTATACATTCACGATAAAACAAAGGGTGGAATCATAATCAAAATCAAAAACTAATTAAATCATTTTCAAAAATGTGCATTTAACAAAAATAAACTTATTTGGCATAATACACCACTATTATTATACCATCTGTTCCTGCTATACCACAAACTCTGTATTATTCAGGTGTTCAACAGTCCTTATTCTTTTTGTATAAATAAGGATGTGTTTAATGTAAAGCATCTACTAACTTGTACAATAATTTACATTCAGAAGTAGGTCCTGGGTAAGAATGGCAAAAATAACTTAAACCAATGTACAAAAAGAAGTCAGCAGTCATTAAAGAGCAGCTGACACAATTAGGACAGCTTTAACAGAACAACATTTTTAGACACAGTTCAGCTTGTATTTCACATTAGTTCTGTATTTCTTCTCCCCATTGTTTATTACTGAGTCCATCTGCATGAAAACAGGATCTCTGCTCCTGAAGAGTTCATCTATTCCTGTTGCTTTCTCCCTACCTAAGCTCATAATGCTCTATTTGTGACATCACAATTATGCCCATGGCAACAGATTGTGATGTCACAACAGAGAACTATGACATGAAGTAGGGAGTAAACTAAAGAGGCAGATGAACTCTAAGGGATATAGAGCATGTTTCCATGCAAATTTCTCAGTAATGAGTAATGGGGAGGAGCAATCTATCAAATACATATAGAATGCAAGCTAAATTGTACCTAAATATTATGTTTTTCAATGTTTTCTTTGAGGTGTCAGCAGCTCTTTAACTAAACTTTCCTCACTGTAATGACCATACTTCACATAATGGTTTTCATATTTGTTTTTTACCTGTTACTTGGCCATTTTGCTTGTTGCATCAAATATATTCTCTGTAGACACAAAGATATCTTACCTACCATAACCTAAGTATTTCTTTTGTAACATTGCTATATATCTTGCTTGCCACATATAGTATTTTCAAGACAGCAAAATACACATGTAGTATACTATCATTGTACTTTTTCCACACGTTCTGATGTATTCCAAATACAGTATTTAAATATGAAACCCTGGAAAACAATGGATACTTCCACATTTTTCTTAATGCAACCCGTAAATCCTTGCTATAGGGTCATTCTAATAAAAAATGTTTAACAGTTTCTAAACATCCAGAACACTATCTTCTTGGATATTCCCTCTCCTCAGTGCTTTTATGTTTTAAATTATTTTTCAGCATCAGTTTCCCATGCAAACTTAACCAAACAATGTCACACATGTTCCTAGGTATTCTAGGATCTGTCAAAATACTTAATGCCTGTTGAATTTGTTCAGGAGAGCATTGAGACAATATCAGTAAGGTAGTAAAATGCTGTTCAATTATTACCTTATAAATCTCTTTCCTATTATGTGTGTAATATCTTCTACTGTCAGTTTCCATTTTTTTATTTTACTAAATGTTATTCATAGATAGTCAGGCATGACATGCCGGTAATCTTTTCTTGTGCAGGAAAACTGGCTTTGTGTCTATTTTCTAAATAGCAGAACCAACCATTCTTCCACCACTGGTGCCCATACTGTATTTTCATTTTTATGTTGGTACACTTGCACAGCCAACATCTTGTGGCAGTTGGGCGAATGCAGAGCAAGCATCAGTAGGTGCGTCCCTCATTCCCCAATCAGCCTGCATGCTGGTGCCACACCATGCATACTAATGTGGCGAGCACATCTAAGGAAAGTTCCACTGCAATCCAAGCAAAGCTCGTCAGATGCAGCGGACCTCCCAACGTGCTCGGCCATATTGTATACATGGCAGGCAGCCGCCCAACTGCTGACTTCGGGGGTGCCCAATCCCCCTGCCAGCTTACTGTGGCCCCAATGTATGTGCCGATGGGGAAGCCCACTCCCCATCGGCATAAATCAATCCCCCCATTTATTATATGCTGAGGGGGGTGCCCAATCTCCCTCGGCTCTCCCCCCCACTTCTTTTTGTGCCGACAGGGGTTCCAATCCGTCAGCATAAATTAACCCCCTTTTGTTGTGTGCCGATGAGGGTGCCCAATACAATGTTGGCTGCAGCAACCCCCCCAAACAGTTAGGTGGCATGCTGGGAGCCCACCCCAGCATGCCAAATCCCCTGAGGAAAAAAAACTGTTCTGTGATTTTGTTTTCACCCTGTAACACAAAAACGGTCCCTTGTAGTCTCCCTACTCACCACCCGCACCCATCCACTTCGCACCCTGCCTCCCTACACCCCCTCACCCCATACTTACCTTCGGAGTCCAGCATGACGATCTTTGGTGGACCGGGAACATGTCTGTACTCTTCAAAGCCGACCGCGAACTGAGGAAATGCTGGTAAGCTGTATAATGGAATAAATAGGGTTTTTTTCAACTTTGATGCGTATTTCAGGAATTTTTTGGAATTTTGGCACCAAATTTTCAACATGGGGTTTTTAGGACCCCTCCTCATTAATTCTTGCACTCTCATGGCACTATTCTGTCCCAAAAGATGATTTCGCAGTCACTGCATGGAATCACCTTTCAGGAGTGAGGAACAAAATGACAGTGTCAATGTTCATGAGGGGAGCTTTCAAAAAGCCTATGTTGCAAATTTGGTGTAAAAAATAAAGTAAATGACTGTTTTACGAGCGTGTGTTGCGCTGTTACTACGCATGCTCGTAACTTAGCAAATTTGCAATATTTTCATGCCACATGTTCAGCATTGGCATTTTTCCACACCTTCTTGTGAACCGTACAGCTGTCATTTTTCACATCCTGCCTGAAATGTGTTTCCGCACTTCCGGCGCAGAATAGCACGGTCAATGTGAGAAATCAGTGTTTGCAACAAATTATGAAAATGACAGTTGTACTGTTCATGAGCAGAGGTCCTAAAATGCGTATGCTGAAAATTTGGTAATGATACTCCATAACATGATTGTATGATACTGACGTCGTTGTGCAGTTGCCGCATGCATTTCGTAAATAAATAATTTATAATATTTTCACTCCTGATTTTTAACATTGCCATTGTTCTGCACCTCCTTATGAAAAGTGCAGCTGTCAATTTCACATCCTGACCAAAATGTGTTTTCGCAGTTCCAGCGCAGAATAGCGCGGTCGTTGTGGAAAGTCCATGTTCAAGACACATTATGAAAATGACAGTGACACTGTTTATTAGCAGAGGTCCTAAAATGCCTAAGTTGAAAATTTGGGGCCAAAAGTCCATAAAATTAGTGTTTTACGAGTGTGTGTTGCTCAGTTTGCACACACGCTCGTGACTTCGTGCGTTTGTAATATTTTCACTCCACATGTTCAAAATTGGCATTTTTTTACACCTCCTTATGAACAGTACAGCTGTCATTTTACATATCCTGGCTGAAATGTGTTTTCACACGTCCGGCACAGAATTGCACGGTCGCTGTGCGAAATCAGTTTTTGGGGCAGTTTGAGGAAATGATGATGACACTGCTCATGAGCAGAGGTCCTAAAATGCCTATGTTGAAAATTTGGTGCCGGAAGTCCATAAAATGACTGTGCTGCAAGCGTGCGTTGAGCAGTTTCCACACAGCCTTGTAACTTCATACATTTGCAATATTTTCATGCCAGATTTTCACCACTGGCATTTGTGCGCACCTCCTTATCAACGGTACAGCTGCCATTTTTCACAGCCTGCCCAAAATGCGTTCCTGCAACTGTGGCACACAATGACGTGCTCGCTGTGGGAAATCACCTTTTGGGACACATTAACAAAATCACAGTGCCAATGTTCATGAGGGGAGGTCCCAAACTACATATGTTGAAAATGTGCCTAAAAAACTCCCACAAATAATTGGGTTGTGGACGTCTGCTGCACAGTTTGCATGCATGCTCATTGCTTCACCAATATTTCATATTGCCACTCCAGATTTTCAGTGTTGCCATTTTTTACGCATCCCCATGAATAATACAGTTGTCATTCTCCACATCCTGCCCAAAACTGTGTTTTCGCTTCTCTGTCACCAAATGCCACAGCTGCTGTTCAAAACCACCTTTCAGCTAACAAAGTGATTGTGCCACTTTTCATGAGGTGGCCTGACAAGCAGTCCATGTTGAAAAGGTAGAGTGAAACTACCACTACACACCTAAGGTGTTAGGGTTTCCAACTGTAGCACCTCACCTGGTACGGACTGACAGGCATCAGGGCTGTGACTTGGGATCATCGGATGTAATGCTCACACCATTCCAACCCCCATGCCTGCCCTGCAGCCACTGACAGGCATCATGGTGTGTCTTGCACTGTTCGGCTACAAACTTTCCTTATGGAATGGGGTATGTATAATGCCCAAAGACCCCAAAGCACACCATGACACTTGTCAATGTCTACAGGGTAAGGTAAGGTACAATGGCATGAGCATTATAGCTGATGACCCAAAGGCACACCCCAATGCCTGTCACTCTCAACAGGGTGGGGGTGGGGTTGGCATCACTTCAATACTTCACTGCCATTCCTATTATGCATTTCTAGCTCCACCACTGCCAATGCCAATGCCAGCGCGACAACATTCGGCATTGACAAATGCTTGTTTAATTCTGGTTGTATATTATATGACACAAACATACCAAAAAAGATGCTAACCTGGTTTACCATATTAACCCTTCCTGCTGCAATGAAGCAATGTATAAAATCTCTTTTCAAGGGATTTAATCTAGACCTCCAATAAATCCTGAAAAAAAATATTATATTCCCTGGTATCCAGCTCTATAGGAAGTGGAAAAACAGAACTAAGATGCAGAAAACTTGGCAGCAAAAGAATGTCCTCATAAGGAATACTGGTTTTAATTTTGATGTTTCTATTTTTCCAGATCAATACCTTCTGCTCTGGCAGCTTGATAGTTTCTATCGAATTAGTGTGTAGTGCATCTAGACAGTTAAAAAATAATTCCTAATATTTTAACAGGTACATTAGATACCCTTATTCTTGCAATCTGAGTAGTGTGAGCCTTGTTTCCAGCACTGCCTATAAGTATGACTGTACTTTTCTGAAAATTTATTCTTGATCCTGACACTGCTGAAAATTTCTGTAAGACATTCTGAAGTGTCACTCCAGATTCTTTATCTTTATTAATAATACTAATGTCATCTGCATATGCTACCTTCTTAATTTTCAAAGAGTCTGAAGTTATATACCGTCCATGGATCATGCAGGACTGTTGAATAAGTTGTAGCAATGGATCAATAAAAAAAAGGCACAAAACAGGACATTCTCATCTAACTTCCCATCTGGTCTGAATGGAAGGCCCACGATGGGAACTAATGTATGGGATCATTTCAACTTGTGTATATAACACTGATACCCATTCAGTAAACTTAGTTTGTATCCCATAAATTCCTAGGACTTTAAGTCAGTAACCATGGAATACCCAGTTGAATGCTTTTTCTTGGTCTAGTGCAAGTAAAAACCCTGAACAAATGTTATTCCTACCTCTTTCCAATAATTCCCTGAGTATAACCAGTTTATCATTATTCTTCTCCCAGGCACTGCCCAAGTTTTTATGAATGATATTATTAGTGGGGACACCATCGCAAGTCTTGAGGCCAAAATGATTGATAATTTTTGGTCTGTATTGACCAAACACAGAGGTCTGCAGATCTGTAATAATGTGTTATCACCTTTGTTGTATAAGAAAATTGCCAGCACACGTGTCATTGACTTAGGAAGGGATCCATGCACCAAAATTTAGTTAATGATAACCTGTAATGCTGGAGTCAAATATTCTGAAAACACATTATAAAATTCAGCTGAGAGGCGATCTTTTCTCAGAGCAGTATTGTTGCTTCAAGTTTTAATAGCATCTTCAATTTCTGTTACTTCTATCAGTTTTATTAGCCATTCCTGATAGTGTATTGGAATTTCAGGAATATCTGCTTGTCCTAATTGTGTTATATCTTGTTCTGTATTCATAGACTCTTCAAAAATTTCTACCATATATTCCTGAACCTGATCCACGGTGTTCTCTATATTAGATACTTCATCATTATTCTGTCTTCTGCAGTGTCATCATTACTGTCTTTGCCACTCTATTATTACATGTTCTAAAAGCATCAAAAGCTTGTTGTTTCTCTTAGGTACCAACCTTTGCTTCCTGTGCTAACATTGTTGCCTTTTCATACTGATATGTTTCATCTGAGTTTTGATTCTGTTATCTGGTTTGTTAAATCTGTTACTGTCTCATACAATCTGGATATTAGTTTGTATAATTGTACTCTGGTAAGTAAGCATGATAAATATGTTTCCATAAGTAATTTCTTTTCAGTTTGTTTAAAGAAATCCTGAAATTCTGCTTTAGTGTCCTCCCACCACTCCTCCAAAGTATTATACGAACTAACAGACAAGTGTGCTAGAAAAACATCTTTCCACTTATTTTGCATCTCTAGCTGTTCTATCAATTTTGCATTGTCTCCACATTTTAGATGCAGATAACTGAGGATTATTACTATTTATACTACTTTTACATGCAAGCTATATTCCCAGCATCTTATACAATAAATTGTTTAGAAAAGAATAAACAAATCCATCCAGATAGCTACAGTGCCTTTATAAAAAGTAACATGAGGAGTCTGCTTAGTTGCAACAAAACCATCAATTGATTCTGCTGTTGTTTATAATGCTGTTCAACCTGTTTGTATCACACACAGTTTTAGTTGTTTTCCCTCCCTTATCTGTCTGAGACAAGCCACAACTGAAGTCTTCTCCCAATATGACATATTCATTAGCATGCAAAAAAGGCCTAATTTTCTAAAAGTAGGTTGAACTCTTACTGCTTTTGTCTGTGGTATGTAAATGTTAATATGGCTCAATTCACTGTGGTGTGTAAATTTCAATAAGGTGCAATTCACTGACTCTGTATATTATATCTAACTGTAAAGTAAAGTAGGAGAGCCCCAGGCGTTATAGCCACAAGGTGTACCATATGGAATGTCATATTTTTAAATAACATACCTACTCCATCACAACTGGTCCACACCTTGAGACTGGTAAGAATGTCCCCATGTCCAGGCTTTTTTGTAGCAGAAATTTTAGTAGTAGTTTTTGGTCCAGTATCTTGTACAAAAAAGGTACTCCATAGCAATGTGCTTAATAGTGATAATGCGGTCATGCATTTGCAAGCTGATTTTCTACTGTTAACATTTAAATTGGTAGTACGGAATGCATGGCCTAAACACATGGAGTGCCAGAAAATTTTCTTTCAGTGAGGTTCTTCGAAAGAGGGGGTTCTAGACTTCTTTTCATTTGAGATCTACTTCTACACATCACCTTTTTTTAAAGAGGATTCAGAGATACACCCTTCCAAATCTGTGGACTGATTTAAAAATGTGAAGAGGTGACTGAAGACGACTCTGATTCCTCTTCTTCCTTCTTGGTATCCCTCACTTGTTTTGCCAGTGCCAAAAACTGAATATTTATTCTTTAACTGGATAGTTTTATGTTTATTCAGTTTATGCTTTATTTGCCACACTGTTTTCCTGTAGGTTACAACCTACATCTCTGATTTCTGCAGCAAGCATTACTACATCTTTAGTAGTCTCTGTACTATTCTGTTCTACACCTACTTCCTAATCCTCCTCTACCCTATCCTGCTGTTTATTTTATTCAGGAACAATAGTACCTGTTTCTGAAGATGTCACTGGTATCTCAGTCTCTTGAGGTCCAGTCTGTGGTTTTTGCCCTGCTTGTTTCCTAGCTGTAGCCACACTTTGTGCTTGTCCCTTTCCAATGAGATCTTCCTGATTCAACCCATTCATTCTGTTATGGGCCACACAGGGGCATTGTCTATTTGAGTGTCCTTATTCTTCACATAAAGTATATTTAAAATGGTTTAGACACCCTATGCTCATGTGTCCATATACTATAAACAACTGCTACATCTTTCTGCATCACATGCTGAACTCAGATGTATTCTTGAGCCACATTTATGGTATCTTTTTGGCTGTCCTGGAGAGAAACACATCCCTTCATCTTTTCCTGCACAAAACTTTCAGGAAGGTGTTAGATACCTGTGTTTGTTTGTGTCAGCTTTACCTTACATTTTCACCATCCGGTCCTCACTTGTTCACTGTCAATAACAGGGGAGAGCAAATCCAACACTTCACATTTTTTTTTATCGTATCACATTTTTCACTCCTGCAGCCACTGACCTGCTTTCTTCCAGCCACCGCTCCAACTCTACCTCTGACCCTAAAGTTGCACACCCAGCTGGCATATGCAACTATACCTTTGAAAGGGGCACCCCTATTGCCCCTGCACCAGGCAAGGAACCAATACCGGCACACACCATCCAGGCATCATCGGCCGATGGAGTGCGGCCATCAAGCTGCCATGGTCTGTGTTGCTATTTTCTGTTTTTTTTTCCTGGTCCCTGGGAGTGCGATGCAATGATGTCAAGGCACATATGTGCTGATGTCTGCAGCACTCCATACTGCTATGCCAACTCTAGCAGTGCCCCCAGTCATCACCAGGGGCCACTGCAGAGCCGTGGCACCTTGGATTCCTTCCCAGGGATAGGAGAGAAGTCCACCAGATGCTCAATCCTATACCCTGTGCCAACCCCAATGACCTGGGCTCTTGTCCAAACCTGGGTCACCAGCATGGTGCGAGGTGTGGTGTCCAGCACTTCAACCCTCAGTGCCACCGGGCCTACACTTCACATTTTCTTTTAACCAATAACAGATGTCAGATAACACTGACCCCCTCATTTCTAGACAACACGGTGATGGTTTTTATTGTAGGTTTTAATAGAGGAGTAGCCATATAGGGGGAACCACAGAGCAGTATCCTTTAAATTATTATATATCACCCAGAATCTAAGGATTTCACAGTTTCAAAACTGTTGTCAAATGTGTTTTCACCAGATATGTGGATCTCTTCATGTCTCTTGGCAATAACAAAAAAAATAGACTCTTTTAACATTTTGTATATTACATATAACCTATCTGGTTGATCTTCCAGACCACCCTGATATTTCAAATGCACAGCATTGCACATTTGCACTGATTCTTCTTTAGCAGCAAATAAATCAGACATTTTAAAAGAACTTCCCTAGCCTCCCTCATTTTTTTTGTTTTGAAGATCCATCTTTGGGATCTGCTTCATCCACATTCAAAGCCCCTCTTTTGCTTCAGTCATTGTAGAGGTGTTGTCCACATTGTTTTGTGGAAATCCTTTATCATCTTCACTGGTACCAGCCTTTAACTTTTTTCTATTTGCTTGTGCTTCTTTATCCAGCATTTCTCTTACCTCAGACTGCAGGTTTTTCCTGCAAAAGTCAGAGTCCAGTGGGATCCACAAAATGCTCTCTTGCACTCTTAACCAGCCAGCAGCAATAACAGACACTTCTACAGATCACTTTTCTAGGGTCTTTCTTGTTGCTGGAGCAAAAGGGGGAGGCCACATCTTAAGCTGAGCCTAGAATTCGTATATCCCATTCCTGACATGGAGCCCCCACTTTCTTCCTCTCATGCAGGCTTCTCTTCAGACTTTTCTATAAGCAACATGTCTTTTCCTTCCATTTAGCAGCTTTACTTCCTGGTTATCTTTTTATTTATGTTTGTGCTCAAATGCAGTCCCTGCATATGCTGCTGGCTTTAACAATGGAGATATCTCTGGTAGGATAATAGCATTATTTCCCTCTGCCACAGTTGAAGTAGGAGTTTGCAAAACATTTTTTTTTGTTATCAGTACCTTCCATGGCCATGTCCAAAATAGCAGCAGTGTTTTCCTTTGATTATAGCACATCATTGGTCTTTGTCAGTATCAGCTATGCCAGCCTGTCAACTTCTTTCTCCACAGTGCTGACCACTCCTAGAGACTCTATTTGCAGCAACTGGCTTTCCAATAATTGTATCTTTTTCTTTTGATATTTCAATTATTCTTCTGCCACCAAACTAAATGCTTTTTTCTCTCTTCTATGGTCATTTTCAACATTTCCTCCTGTTCTTGCAAACTTGTTGCTGTCAGTATATTTTCTGTTTTTCCAGAACTGCTGTCCATATTAATGTGCCTTTCCACTTCATTTGCCACTGTGTCCATTTTTAATATCCAGTGTAGAAACAGCTCCTATTTCAGCCTCAGTAGAAGATGACCCAAGGAAGGAGGTTATCTTCCCTGCTTCTACCATTTTCATTCTCTTTCCCTCTCCAGCCAGGTAAGCCATCTTTTTGACAGCCAAGGGTTCCTTCTCCTGGCCAGATTTCCCCCATTCATTAAAATACCACCAGCAGTTTTATCTGGGTCAATGTCAGTTGATGTGCATCTGTATTCAACACCCCTCACACACATATTATGAGGCTGAAAACAGACTGTGTTGTCTAGCCCTCCATTCCCAGTTAACAAAATCTAAATAAAGACATAAATAGCAAATTAAACTGTTAAACAGAAAATAAAGAAGTTAAAAGCAAATAAATCCCCAAGGCCAGAGAATATAACAGCATAAATTATCAGATTGCATTTTTCAATATACTGTATCAAGCAAAAAAACAAACAAACAGGAAGTACAATTAGACTACGAAACCATAAATGTAGTGCCTAGCTGTAAAACCTTCCAGTGGCTATGGGAGTCAGCTGAGGAGTGCTACCATACTTTACGGGCTCAATGGTGTCAATACCATGCAGAAAGTTACAGCAATTGGAGGAGCCCTTGGTCATGCATTGCTTTCTGTGTAAAGAAGATATGGAAGAGAGAACCACGAGTTCAGTATTGTGAATAGGAAGGGTTCCTTTTAAAAATGAACAACACCATTACGTGGGACCTGCAAAAGTAGAATTTTTGCCAAGAAACATTGCCCTATTTGTCTTTTGTGTGGTGTTTAGAGGATTAAATGACTGAAAGCATAAGTTATCCTGGTGTCAGCCTCATTCTTCATTTGAACAAAAGCGTGACAGGACATTACAATTGAATTATAGGCCAGTCAGCCTAACATCATCTCTGGAAAAGTGATAGAGACTATAATTCAATTTATACAATAGGAGTGAGCTCATTGTGAGTTATATAAAACAACATAGTTCCACTACCATGGAATTAATGGCCGATGACATGTACACTGTGCAAATAAATCACATTTATCCACACAGTGAACACATAATCAAAAAATATTCCAACAGTCTGTATGTCACACTAGCCAGCAGTCGGGACTACTTTCCAAGAAAGAATCAATGTAAAAACTAAATCAAGAATAATACCTGGCATGCCCAAAATAAAAAAACTAAAACATATCAGTAAACATCACTGCCCTCCACTTCAGTCTTGACAGCTACCTCTCCCCGCCTTGCCCCTTTCTACCTGCCTACCCCCTTGCTCCCTCTGACTTTTATCCCTCCCCTTCCTCCCCTTTAGAGCTCTTACCCTCACCCTCTACCCTCTGACAATGGCCTTCCTGCCTGAATACCCCCTTCCCTCTCACCTGCAGTGCTTATTTCTAAGATTGCTCTTGGCTGGTATGTCATGCTATCTAACATTTGGCACATTTTGGATTACTGGAATTTCCTAAGCCTCAGTCTCTTATTTCTTTTTGTGTAACTATTATTACGAGATCCCTACACCTAATTAGTACCCTTAGAAATTTTTACGTGAACAGCAGCATAGGTACATGTTATACTAACATATAGGGCTAAGGGCATCTACCGTACAAGAGTAGATGTCAGGATGTGATGCATATTGTTGTAATACACTCTGCTTGCTAATACATATATTCTGCTATGTATTTTCTGTGTATTTCTTACTTGTAAGATGCCAAGGCACCTGTGTCCTTGGAGTAATTAGAATATGTAAGTTGGCATTGCCACCTTTTGGTGATTTGTACTACTACACTGAGTTATGTAAGACTCTGTATAAGAACTCTTTTGTTCTCAAACTGATGACTTTACAGAATTGTATAATGTTATCTTGGACCGTGGAGCAACCTCTAATTTAGCCAATGGGGCTCATCTCTGTAACTAGAAATGTTTCTATCTGTTGGTAACCATAGTAATTATCATAGGTATATAATGTAATGCACAAGCCTTATACCTCGGAGACCTGAGAGACCCAAGAGCACAGAGAAACCTCGAGGAGGTGTGAGGCGGCTGCTTACTGGCTCCCGGTTCGTATTGGTAGGAACTGCTTAGGGCAACTGTGATTTATCCCTTTTGTAGTAATAAACTTGTTTGTTACTCTAATGCAACATGTCTCTGATTACTTGCATTCCCAATATCGTCAAGAATCTGAAAGTGAGGTTTAGACCTCCCAACACTATGTATTATTATGTTGACATTTGTATTTATGTATACCCACAATTCCTTCGACGTGGAACCTTTGTAAATGAGCAGTTCCTGCTCAAAGGTATTTGTAATCCTAGAGTTCAATAAAATAAAATAAAAAAAATTTGTTTATTTCTTTCCTACAGGACACCAGTTTGAAGCAAATGAAAAGAAGTGACCCCAAGTGATAGAATCAGACTCAGAATCTGACTGAAGCAAGCATGGGTGCCACAAGGAACATAACAGAAATGAAACAATATCTGCACTGATAAAAAAAAATTACTGCAGCACTGTAAAATACAAACATATATACACGCACAATGATAAAAGTGAAATAAAAAGCAACTTCAGTGCAGTAAAACTGAAAGAAAAAACACCCAAATACACTGGAAAACACATACAAAACAACAAAGCACCTCTCCATTAACAGTAACTGTACCCCAAATCACAATATTCACATAAAATAAATACAATAGGAAAATATTTACCTTAAATATATGAATAAAAGTGCCCAGAAAAGCTCCAAATAATAAAAAACTACCCTGAATAAAACTATTCCCAGAGAGCCACCAACTTCATTCATACTTGCCACCATGAAATAAACCCTCCCACAACTCCACAACAATGAATCACAACACAATCTGCAACCACACCAGCCAATCACAGCACAACCTACAACACTACATAACAGTCAGCCAACCAGAACAAAGAACTCCATCCCATTCATAACTTGGAAACTCAACAGCGAAATAACACCGCAATATGAAATAACATCAAAAGAAACACATGAAACTGCAACATAGAAATAGAAAACTTAAGATAAAAACAAGGTAAAACACAACATTCCCTTGTTTTATGATACTCAAAATGAGCTAACCCCTATTGAATAAATCACATACATGATGGGCAGGAGTGGAATACAGAAGATGTCAGAACTCCTGGAGAGTGACCTCAGGAACCATCACTCGTGGCTCCACTACACTCAGCTACTCATGAGGTAACCCAAGATCACTGTCCACTCATTTAGAATATCTTCTGTGTTCCACTTCTGCCCATCGTGTATCCCCCTATATTTTTTAGAAAGCAATATTGGTGATATGGGAAAGCAAATGGGATGCAACAGGACTTTTAGAGAGGCAGATTTTGCATAACAAATCTGCTTTTTATTGATTTACTTATTTATTATTTCATTTCATTTTTATGTTATTGATTATCTTGATAAATCTTGTTAGCAAGCTTAAGCTGGCCATTTTTACAAATGACAGAGTCAATATACAAATAAACATAAAATCATAAAAGCATTTACAGAAATACAAAACACAGTAGGTACAGTAGATTCAGTTATACATTACAACTACATTTGCATAGCAACATTGATTTAAAAAGATCAAAAAGACTGCGCTTGCACAATTGTATTGATCCACACTGTGTCACCATAAGTGGAAGGTTATTGTAAATCCTTACTGACTAATAAATCAAAGAACTCTGGCTCAGAGAGGTGTACCTAAATGTGATCCTTAAAGATCTGGACAGAGAGTCTTGTTAGGTGAGGAAACGTTTTTCAATACCCAGGACAACCTTAGATGCAAAGGTTGCTTGCTTAAATTTGACAAAATCTCCAAAAGATAGGCAACCCACATTATCACATAGGGTGCATTGAAGTGTTCTAATCAGAAGATTAATGACTAATCAACGTATTGCATTATAAAGAGTCTTGAACCTAGACAGCATACTATCACTAGCTGAGAAATAAGAAACCAGGCCATAGTCAATTGCCGAAAGCAGATAACTGTTATAGAATATTTATTTCTTTATATGTTTGTTATTTATTTCTTTCAAAAGTTTTGTAAGGGAAGATGTACTAAGCTGGCAAAAGCTTATTTTCAGCTGTTTTCTGGAGGGCAGTGTGTGGGGGGACAACAGACAATATAACAAAGCACAAAACTGCAATAATTTAACAAGTGTGCAAAACTCAAATACCAGGTGCAGAGAAATATACTACAAGAAGTTGCATTAAGTTAAATCAATTTGCAGTTGTTCAAAACACAATGCAACAATACTGTAAATTGGATATGGAGGGTGTTGGGGAAGCAGTAGTGCAAGAGGGGGGCTAGGGACAGATGTGGCTGGAGGTTGGAGGATGGTATCATATGACATGGGATCAAGGGCAATTGCAGAAGTGTGTTGTGAAGTCATGCAGGAGAGACATAAGGGAGTAATGGTAAGAGATACAGCAGATGGTCATGGTGTTGAGGCCTGGAGCTTAGGGATGTGACAGTAGAAGGCAACTTGACCTGCAGTGTATTTCCTTGGAGGACAGGAAAGGGAATGCCAGTCAGTGTTGCGAAGTAAGTATTGGGAGGTGGGGGGATAAATGAAGAGTAACAAGGTATGAAGGAAGGGAGCCAAAACAGAATTTAGAGAGTGAGTTTTCAAAACCCCAGACAGTAACAAACAAGTTGACAATGTCTTCTTAGACTTCAGCAAAGTATTCAATTTGGTATCAAATAATGCAATGATAATAAAATTTAAAACAGTGAATGTGAATACAGGCTTGATTAAATGGATAGCTGAATGGTTGAAAAGTACACATGCAACCAAAGGCTCGGTCAAATATTTCCAGATAATTCTTGATATTTACAAGGAGATTCTGGTGGTCCTTTAGCATTACTGCAGGCAGACAGTGATTGTCTCTAGAGATAGCACACACATTTCAGAAAACAGCTGCAACTGTAGAAAGCTTAGAGTTAACATAAATAGGTTTATCTCAAAGGAAGGTGATGTGTCAAGTGTAGTGCTTCAGGGTTCAGTGCTGGGGCCATTGCTTTTATGATTATTTGCATTAGACATAGGTGGAAGAATAACATCATGGTTTCAGCAATTCACAGATGACACTAAATTATGAAGAGTAGAGTGTGTATCTGATATAAGTAAAATGCAATCAGACTTAAATAAAATCATAAATTGGACAAATGCCTGGGTATAAAAATAAATAAAGAGAGGTGTAAGGTCATCCCTGTGGTCTAAAGAAGCAGATGCAATCGTTAATACTTGGAAGGCACACTGTTGGCAGTCACCAATGAAGAAAATGATCTGGGCCTTAAAGTAACAACTTAACACTCTCAAAACACTGTAAAGAAACAGTAATGAAACAACAAATAAGGCTAATAACATTTTAGCTGTGTCAAAAGGTATTTTGCATGTCAAGGAGAAAAGGTCATCATGTCAGTGGACTATGCACCACCATTCTGGTCCCCTTACCTTAAAGGAGACATGAAGGAATTAGAAGGGTACAAAGAAGGCAACAAGAATTGTTCGGGGAATGGAGAGGCAAGATTATAAGCAGAAATTTAGAAAGTTTAAATCTAATGAGTGTGGAGGACAGAAGATTAAGAGTGATCTTCTTAGTATATTATATCAGCAGAGACAAGAACCTACTGGAAATGCTACAGATAAAACCAAGAAATGATATGCATGCAAAATAGAGGAAATAATATGCAATTAAGGATGTCCCTGATTAAAACAAACAATAGGACATATTTCTTCTCTCAGAGAATGCTGGGACTATGAAATAGTTTACCAGCTTTAGTAATTCATAGTGAAACTACAACTGTCTTTGAAAGCAATACAAATCATATGTTGCTTGAGGAAGGAGGATTGGTTTTCTACTACTACAGAGTAGTGGGGGACAGTCTGATGGGCACCTTGGTCTGATTCTGCTTCTTGAACTTAGTAATGAAAGAAAAAATAATCAAAACCAAAAATTGGGAATGTGTGTTTTCTTGTTGTGCTCCAAAATTGTGTATACACTAGATATAAATATTTGTAATGTATCGAATGAAATATGTTTTAAATGTGCATTCTGTAATGATTTACTCAGTATGTCTAACTGTGCCTGTTTTGTGTAAAATGTGTTGCAATTACATAGAAACATAGATCATGAGGGCAGAAAAAGAACAGAGGTCCGTCCAGTCTGCCCATATTCCCTATAATCTCTGGTACCTTCCCTAGAACCTATTGTTCCTCCAGGGTAAAACCCTCCCCATCCTATTCCCATTCTCTACCCTGGTCTTATCACCCCAGGTGACCACTATTCCCTTCATTCTATCTCATGCCTGCTTGAATCCCCTGACTGTGTTTGCACCCACTACTTCAGCCAAAAGACTGTTCTAAGGTTCCACCACCCTTTCTATAAATAAGTACTTCCTCATATCCCGCATGAACCTCCCTCCTGTTAATTACCACTCGTGACCATGTGACCTTGAGTTGGTATGCAGGGTTAATAATTCCCCACAATTTACCTTGTTAATTCCTTTAAGGAACTTGAAGGTCTCTATCATATCTCCCCTCTTCCTTCTGGTTTCCAGTGAGTACATATTTAATGCCTTGATGGGCTCCTCATAGGATCTGCCCTGCTGGCCCGGAATCATTTTTGTTACTCTGTGCTGCACTGTTTCCAACCTATTCCTGTCCTTTCTGAGGTGAGGGCTCCAGAACAGGATGCAGTACTCCAGGTGAGGCCTCACTGAGGATCTGTACAGGGGAAGTATTATCACTTTTCTTCTGCTATCAATACCTCCCCCGATACATCCCAACAATTACTATTATTTATATTGTACCAGTATAATTTTTTTGCATAAATATCCAGGTGTGGCTGAAAATAGGACCTATTATTCCAGTCTACCATTACCTGGTAAAGTAAAAATCACAACAAATTGAAAATTGAAATGATAGCTGGGCACAATCCAACATTTCACAGTGGGGGTTGCTCTTAGCCTTGGGACCCAATGTGGAGGGGTGTATAGTCCCTCATGGCAGGGTCTCCTTGTTGAAAGTACAACTCTTCCTGGCTGTCATCAGCCATATATATGTGGCTGTTTACATGACATTGGCAATAGTCACCCCATGACAAGCCCTCAACCTGGCCACCTGCACTACTTTGTAAAACAACTGGAATGCAGTGGTGGGCGCAGAGCCAGTACTGGTGGTATAACAGACTGTAATGAGGGCCTCCCTGGCAACCTTCATGTGTACACAAAGGTAAATAAGCTCACATGCTGCACATTAGTGGTGCATCAGTGTTGTGAACTGAGTCCTTAGTCCTTTTCTTTGTGCACTTGATGGAGTCAAAGCCACATTATGCTTTCATAGAAGTGAGCAAAACCTATCTGAGAAGCCAGCATAACACAGCAGAGCAAATACAATTGACATTCTTCAACATACTAGTCAAGTCGTACAATGCAACTGCAAATACTGACTTGTGAGTAGATAGTTTATCTCATTAGTTATCTGATAAGAAAATTATTTCTTTATAGTTTAATATATAACCTACAGTCCATTATCTAATACTGTATTTACAGCAATGCATTTTATTGGCATGTGATGTCACATGCAAGTATTATCACTTTCAAGGTTTACTTGTTAACCATACAATTCCGTATACAGAGTGCGTCATCACTACCAACAGTAAATTATCTCCTGACACTACATACCCCACCCTGCCCCCTCCATCCTGCTGCAGCTAAGAAGTTAGTTTTCCCCTGTGCTTCTTTAAAGACTTTTATATTCCCATACTGGTTCAAATGTTTCAGCTTTTTTAAAAAGATTTGAAAAGCCACTTGTAAACCCTGGATTTCCCTGAACTTCTGCATTAACTGAAATCCATCAGTTTTATTGTATCCTATTATTTATACAAAGTTCATTTGAATTTTTTTTTTTGTAACCACAGGCCTTCATTTTTTCCCAAAGAAAAAGCTGGTTGTAATTTGCTGTTATAACTGGCTGGTTGTAATGGCAGACATCCACTGGCATTGTCTATGGGAAAGCGTGAGCCATTCTTCCTTTAAGCATCTCAAACTTTCAGCTACTCTGTGACACTCGCTCTGTCAGCTTTGTCCGCCACTCTCGGTCTGACAAAGTCCATTGATCACAGAGAAGTCTCCAAAAACAAAACATAGTAGAAAGTATTTTGAAATTTTTTTTTTAAAACATTAGTCAAACTCACATTGCATAACAGAACTGTATCAGGTGTTGAACTTAAAGAAAGTTTTCAGATGGCATGAAACAAACAACAAAAAAAGAACAGAAATATGCACTGATTTAAAACTAAGCTTTGTAGCCTTTCACATATTTATTTTTTCATTTTTTTTTTATTTTGAAGTACTCAGGTTGCCATGGTGATCTGGCTTGATTGCAGGTCTCGCAATGCCTGTGGAGAGAAAGCTTTTCTTGCAGGTCAAGGGGACTGCCATGGGGGCCACATGTGCCCCCTGGATTACAAATACCTATATGGGGGTCTGGGAGAATAAGCATGTTTTGGATAGTGATAAGAATCCCTTTTTTGATAAAATAGCAGTGTGGAAACACTACATTGATGATTTATTTTATGTGTGGCGAGGTAATGAAAATGAACTATAGCAGTTTATAAGATACTTGGAAGGGACAGATAATAATTAAAAATTTACTTATCAAGTGTCACAAGAAAAAATATGCCTTTTGGATCTTTTGATCCAAAAGAAAAAGAAAATGACACTAGTTTAACCACTGACTTATTTAGAAATGTGACTGTTGGTAACATTTTGCTTAGAGTCAATAGTTGCCACCCTCAGCATACCGTAAGGAATATTCTGAAAGGACAAGTCCTCCAATTACAAAGGAACTGTGGGAGTCAGGAAAAACTTGAGAAGGGTGTTCAGGAACTTAGCTCTCATTTAACGCAGAGGGGGTGTAGCCTGAATGATATAGAGGCAGGCTGGGAGTTTGAAGCTCAACAAGATAGAGACACCCTCTTAACAGAAAGGGACAACAGCACACACATGAACCAAAGAGACAGGAGGTTCAGCTTTGTCACCTCATTTTCTGCACATGCTGGTGAGGTGGAGCAGATTATTAAAAAACATTGAGGAATATTAGCTAGTGACCCAGGCTTAAAAGATATTGCATCAGAACTGCCACGAACGGTGCTCAAGAAAGCATCTACTTTAGGTGACAAACTAGCACAGAGTCATTTTATAGATAAAAGAAATGGGAACAGTACCTGGCTTAATAAATCAGTGGTGAGGTGTTACCTATGCAAAACAGTACCTGGCTTAATAAATCAGTGGTGGGGTGTTACCTATGCAAAAAATGTAACATGTGTCCCTACATTAAACAAGGTAACAACTTTGTAAATCAGAATACAGGTCGCACCTATGAGGTGTGCCAGCTCATCACCTGTGACACTGAAGGTATCATTTACCTAGCAACATGCAGCTATGGTTCATTTTACATAGGCAAAACCAAAAGATGGCTCAAGACTGGGGTCAGTGAATATGTATGAGCTATCGTAAAAGAGGACCTTACCTACACTACTGCAGTACATGTTGCAGTTTGTAAATAAAGAAGAACATGTGTTTATTTTTCAAGGAATTGATAAGGTAAATATTAAACCCAGAGGTGGGAATTTCAGTGATTTACTCTTATCCAGAGAAGCATTCTGGATAATAAATTTAAATGCATCTAAAGATCTGGGATTAAACTACGGGTTTGAGTTGAAACCTTTCTTTTAAAATAAAACAATAAATGACTTACAGTATTGATGCCTAGTTATAGTTATATCAAGGCTTTAACCCGCTGCTTGATGTATTTATACAGTACTAAATTTATTATATGTGTTCCTTATGGCTAGGTCCTTTGTACCGATATCAAGTGGATTCTGTCATGTGTTATGCATGTTTAAAACAATCACAATTCTGCTTTAAGTGTGACATCAGTGTAATGTAATTTGAATTGCGTATGTAACTGCCATGCATTTTATTCTTTTTAGCCTTTGATAAAGGATGCAGTTTCATCCTAAATGTGTCAGGAAATGTGTGCTTTTTATGCCTTAAATAAAAATCATGTTTTAACTTTGAGAAGTGTGCCCTTGAATTTGTAGAGGTTGGTGAGTGCTCAACTTCTTTGGTGTTTAAAGTAGAAGAAAGTAGTTTGAACATTTATTTTTAAACATTACTCAAACTCACGTTGCATCACTGAATTGTATCAGGTGTTGAACTTCTAGAAAGTTTTCAGATGGCTCGAAACAAACAAAAAAAAGAGCAGAAATATGCACTGATTTAAAACTAAGGTTCATAGCCTATCACATATTTATTTTTTAATTTTTTTATTTTGAAGTACTCGGGTTGCCATGGTGATCTGGCTTGATTGCAGGTCTTGCAATGCCTGTGAATAGAAACATGATTTCTTCTATCTTTCAAAATAAAAAAATACAAAAAAATAAATATGTGAAAGGCTAGTAAGCTTGGTTTTAAATAAGTGCATATTTCTGTTGTTTTTTTGTTTTGTGCCATCCAGAAACCTTCTTAAAGTTCAACACCTGATGCAGTTCAGTGATGCAACGTGAGTTTGAGTAATGTTTAAAAAAAATTCGAAATCCCTTTAAAAAGCTTGAAAACTTGAATATTACAGCTTATGTGAAAAAAGATACCTGTTGAACTTTGTGTGATTTAAACAAATAAAACTTAGTCATTTACTGAAACTACTTGATTTGATCTACTCCTTTCAAAGTCACTGCTATAGTACAGAAGTCTGGAAGTCCTGGTGGTGAAAAATTGAAGTCCAGCAATTATATAAACTAATGGCTGAGTAGGTGGTTAAACTCGAAGTTTACATACACCATCAGCGGAGGATGCCTTTAAAAATCCCTTGAGCTTTGGTGTCGGGGTTTATGTTGCATTCCACACCTCAGGTGTGTGCAAAATTCTCATTATAACCACCTACACAGTCATTATTCTATATATGATGTTTTGTTCATGTTATGTTTTATGACATATATTTTAAAAATGTTTTAATCTTTAAAGTACCCTGATCAGTCGGGAAGTGGTGCTGTAGAAGCAAACATGCCTTCCTTTGTTTGTCAGTAGAGGTGTGCAGAATGTGTAATTCCTCTGGCAGAACTCATACAGAATGGTAATTTTGCTTTGGAAATGCTTTTTGGAATTTTTTTTTAATTCCATGGAATTTTGAGAAGAATTTCAATTTAAACCACAGAATAATATCCCACAGGTCATGTAATCCACAGTTTGCAGAAAATGAACCTGTGGTTTATATAAACTGCAGAATTTAATTCCACAGTCATCATTGCACACTATTTTACTCATGACATAATTCAACAGAATGAGTCAGAATTCCCTAAATTCCATAGAATTCCAGTGGAAGTGGAATTAGAAAATTCTGTACAGCTCTAGTAATCAGAAATTTGCCCAGGCTTAACTTGATGGTGTGTACAGTTTACATGTCCACTGTCCCTGCTTGCAGGCTGTTCTGTAAGTTCACTATCCTCTGAGTAGCTGTAGGCAGAATGAAAAAAATCTATGAAATTCATGTAAGGCATAGTGCAGTGCATGAATTTGCATATTAAAATTCTCACAATTGTGTGCATTTCACTATGCAAATGCCACACTACCAGTGCACTATGCACCTTGCAGTGAATTTCACTATGTGAATTGCCCTAATTTGCATTAAAAAGGGAAAATTGTAGCAATTTGTGTAGTAAACTGTGCCACAAATGTGGCAAATTGCATAGTGTGGAATTCAAATGTGCTACACGTAGCAGCCAAATGCACTGGAATTCATGGACAAAGTTTAAATTTGCAACACTTCTACTTCTGGGAGAAGGTTTGCCTGTTGATATACAAGACCTTACATGGACTAGGTCCTCACTTTTTTCTGGCCAACTAAATGGCCTTCTGTGGCAAAGGATACCATTATGCCCAGGATAGGCCATACCTGCACACAGAGGGCATGGAGGTCCTGGCCAGGAGAAAGGACAGGGTGGCAAGGGAGATTTAAACTACAGGATGGGGAAAGGGGGCTGGTGTGGGAGTCACTATGGGCATAAGGCAGATGCAAGGGATCATTAAAGGGGAGGACA
Organism: Neoceratodus forsteri; assembly: GCA_016271365.2. NCBI lineage: Eukaryota > Metazoa > Chordata > Ceratodontiformes > Ceratodontidae > Neoceratodus > Neoceratodus forsteri. The sequence continues at coordinate 1,752,329,683 of CM057455.1, read as the reverse complement.
GCAGAACAGCTGAGTAAAAAGAAAAGAGATCCCCTGGGGGGCAAGAAGCATGGAGTGGCTACTACCTTCACTTGTACTGAGACCAGTATGAGGGAGTAACTGAGGTCAGGGGCCCAATGCACTGTGAAGGTTAGGACTTAGTGGCTTCATGGAGACTTGGTAGAGTAAAGAATATCACTGGGATGCTGGGGTAGTAGAGTGGATGTCACACATCAGTGGTATGGAGACAAAAGCTATGTGGAGAGGCTAGAGGCCCTTAATACATTCACCCTGGAGAAGAAAAGAAGCTGAGCGGGGCCATGATCTCAGTCCTTTGCATACTCAAGGATATCAACAAGGTCATACCTTCAGAAGTGTTTGATAGGGTATCCTGCAGCAGGACACAGGAACATATCTTGGAAGCTCTGGGGTGGTAAATTCAGGCATACCATTAGGAGGCATTTTTTCCCAGAGGGTGGTAATAAACCTATCAAACAGCCTACCAGCTGAGACAGTGGCTGTAAAGACAAAACAGGACTTTAAGGTAAGCCTGGATAACTTTCTTTTTAACAAGTAAATCGTTGGGTGCTTTGGGTGGTAGAGTGGTTAGGGAATCCATATATACTGTATTAGTACATGCTTGCACAGCATATTTATTTCATCCCTGCTTATGAAGTGGGGAAAGGTGTGGGGGGGGGGCAACATAATGGACCTAGAGTCCCTTCCACCCTTATATTACTGTGTTTATATGTCACATTCTTTTTTATGTTCATTCATTAGTAGGGCAGTAATAGTTCAGAAATGTTTTATAAAGGATTGTGCTTTCTTCTCTCAGAAACTGGGATAACTGTACAACATGTATACATCAGGGGTTTTCTTAGAAAATATGGTCATAAAAAAACCTTTTGTGCTGGTTCATATTTGGACTGACTTCAGTGGTGCAAAGTTGCCAAGTAACACTTCTAAACAATAAATAATAGCAAGTTAAAAAATTAATGGTCCATGACTCTTTTTAAAGTATTGCAGTCCGTAAGGAGAACAAGCTGAATATTGTAATGGGAACTATGGTTAATGTGCTTAATTGTTTATGTATACAACTTTTTGTATGGAAGTCAACAGTTCTTAGTATTACATTAATCTCCTTTGATTAGATCAGTTTCAAAAATGATTTTATCAGTGTATCAAAGTAGTTTAAGAGGGTAAAAGATTATGTGGGAAAGTAAAAGATATAGAGAATTAGACAGACGTGAGTATTCTACACTAATTCCTGATCTCCATAATCTGGTTCTCAAATGCACTATAGTATTTCCTGTTATGGTAAACTAAGACAGGAAAATGGTGTCAAGCATAATTTAACCTTTTTTTCAATCTGTTGTTCATCACGCATCATATGCTGTTATACCCTTACAAAGAAAAATCTTAGAAACAAGGCATTCCTGTAGATTACAGTGCAGAGTAGTCTAGTGGTTAGAATGCCAGCTTGGGAATCAGGAGATGGCACAAATCCTACTAGAGCCAAATACTTACTGTATGACCTTGAGGACTTAATTGCACAGTCCTCCAGTCTGTGCAGCTGTGGAAATTGGTAGAATCTGGCCAATAATACTGGAAACAAGATGTATTTTAGTTTGGTTATCCTGGGTCAATAAATGGTGTACATTACAGGAAAAAGAATATTGCTGAAGACATAAAAGCTTGTCTTTAAACCTTATTTCACAAAGAAAATTAATATCAAATATTACATAATGTTTGAAGAACATGCTTATAATGTGAATTAAAATAGGAAATATATTACTCTATCAATTGCTGCATTTCTGGGCCATTTCTGTTTTGTGGAGGTCTTTCAAGTATTTTTGAAGTCGGAATAACCCTAGGATGCGTGACATCATCATTAATCACATTTGAAATTAAATGTTTAATTAAAAAAAACATTTATTTATTGTTTTATTTAGTGTTTTGACATGGGTCAATTTTTTTATTCACAATAAGGTACTTCAGGGCATAGAACATTGTTGAATTTACCCACCACTTTTCAAGTGGTTTAAGGCACTAGGCATACCGTATGAAGTGTGGATAAATCCTACAATGATTCCTGCCTATCATGCCTTACTGCTTACAGTAGTCAGACAGTGATTCAACTCAGAGTACGTGATAGGGCAGTTATTTGAAAACCTCTTTGGAACAATAGCCTGGCTTTGACTGAAGTGCAATTTTAATGACCCTCTGCAGTAACTTAGCCAACTAACTTGTTTACCACATGGAGAAATAATTCTAGCTGGTCACAGATGGCTTGGGGCTTTGATGGGGGCTGATTTGATGTCACTGAAAAAAAAAGAATGTTGCTGATGGCAACATCATGCCCAAGCCCTGGGGAATTACTGGAGCTTAAACTGGGTGCAGAGGTCAGGACCAGCTCTATATTTTCTTTTTCCATTTTAGAGGGTCAGGGACTCCTACAGAGAATGCTAAGTGCATCAGAGAAAGAAATCATTTTTAGCTGTTGTGTGTATAGATACTGAGCAGTTCAGCAGAAACAGGACACAGTGGACCATGGTCATAGTACCCAACCATACTTATCGCAGCAGCACACATATGCAGCTGGCCACAAGTATGGTGCTATGGCCATTCATGAATACTTTCCTCTTTGTGGTTCAGTTGGGGAGATACAGACTGTGGTGAACATGTGTGTACACACCTCAGCCTAATCTAGGAACAGTAACAGAACTGGAATGCACAGGTAGGTTTAGGCTTGACAGGGAAATTATGGAGGATCTGTGCACACTACTGTCACTCCAGTTACAGACAAAGAGTAAATGAGGTCATGTCCTGAATGCGTGAAAGAGTGCTGCCCACCATGGCATACTATGCCACAGGCTACTACCAGAAGTTCATGGGGGATGATATTACATAGAAACATAGAAACATAGAATTTGACAGCAGATAAGGACCGCTTGGCCCACCTAGTCTGCCCATTTTCCTACCTAACCGGTAAGCTGCAGATCCTAGTTAACCAACAGCTTACTTCCTTCTACCCCCCACTAGGACTGCCTTATGCCTGTCCCATGCATTCTTGAATTCCCCCACTGTTCTTGACTCCACGACCTCCTCAGGGAGGCCTCATTAAGGCATTAGTTTTACAGGGCCTTTCACAAGCAACAGAGGCACTACTGCAATAGACCACATACACCTGCATGCATGTGGGCCAAAACTGAGAGACACTGAGGAAGCTTTATAAACTGTGGCCGCTGTTCTAAATGCTGTGAGGACAATGACTGTACACGTGTCAATTATTGCACCATCATTGCATAATGAGGTGATGTACTGTGACCAGAAGACATTCAACACAGTGTACATACTGGTCATATGTAATACTGTAGGGCTATCACACATGCATGTGTGAAGTACCTGGGATCAACACTTAATGTGTGTGTATAAACACATGCATAAACAGTGACACTAATAGTAGATAGGGGTCAGTCAATGGATATATTATACCTGGAAATAAGTGAGGCATCTGATTCAGTTCTGCATGGGATACTGGTTGGGAAGTTAAGTGAACTGGGACTAGGGGATGGGATGAATGATTGGATCAAAAACTGATTGGCGGCATGCCTGTAGGCACAGCAATAGCACTACATCCATGGTACTGGTAACCTAAGTTTAGGAATGAGCGTAGGGCATTGGGGGATGAAAACCAAGCATTCCAGAGGACACTCTCCTCCTCTGGGTAAGGGGTAACTGCAGCCACTACTACAGGTGGTAGTGCAAAGATGGCCAGTGTGAGTGAGGACTGGTCTCCACTCAGGTACATATTGACTGCTTGAGCATGGAGCCCCTTAAGTGCAGACATCCCAGAGGATGGTATAGATAACAAGTAAATGAGCCTGACTCATGGAGGATGTTTCCAAGTACATTTGAATCCTAACCTTGGCCACTGTCCACTCAGCTGCACCCCCAGGAGCTTGTATCAACACAAACGCACAACAGAAATGGGGCGCAAAACACTGCTGGTGTCCAGAGTGGTGCAAATTACAAAATGTAAACTGGAGCATAGGGGGAAGGGGTCAAAGAACCACAGTAGCTATTGCACAAGACCCGGAAAGCACATTGCATACATAACCTTATATAAAAAGGCAGCTTACCATGTCCTGGAGCTAATAATCCCTTTACTGTGGGCAAAGTGCTAAAAGTCGAAGCCAAACAACAGTGCAGACCATAAATAGGTGGACTAACAAAAAAACTGCAAATAAATACATGCCGGCACCTACATGGGTGTAACCACAGCAAACCTAAGCAGCATGGACATAACCGTGCACTCACAGGAAACGCTCAACCAATCCGCTGATGTTTTGCCCATAGGCTTCCTCAGAACTGATTAGCTCCCTCATCTGACAACATGTTTATAGTGCAATACTAATACATATTAATGGTATGGGCAGGGAATTCCCCTTATCATGATCCATAACTAAAGTGCAGAAAACATATATTACAGTGAGAGATGCTGGACATGACACACATACAAACACATTAAAAACAGAACATATTTATAAATAACATTGCAGGGGAAGTTTCTCATTTAGTCCTCTTGGGGTCAGAGTATCCAACATAAAAATCCAGTAGCACTCTCTTTGGTTCAATTTATTGGCAAAGTCCCCACCACATATTCCTTGTTCCACTTTCTCCATACTGACAAATTTTAGACTTGCTGGTGACCCATGTTTCATTTCACCATAGCGTTTGGCCATGGCATTTGTTTCAGATGCATTCCTAATAGCAGACTTGTGTTCACAGATGTGATCTTTTAATGGTCATTTCATCTGGCCCACATAATCCATGATGCAAAGACAAATAAGCTAGTAAATCACCCCAGCAGTGGAACAGTTTATAAAGGAATTGATCTTGAACTTTTTGCCATTCTGGGATGTTTGAAAAAAATCAGTGTTCATGGTGTTATTACACTGTGCACAGTGGCTACATTTATAGTTGCCAGTGGGGATAGGTGGTAGCCACTTCCTTGGTTGGTGATTTGAATTTTGGTGCAAACTATGAATGAGTTTGTCACGCAGATTTTTTCCCCTTCTAAATGTCACTCTCAAATCCGTCTCTTCAAAGGTTAGTGCACTCTGAACAATGTGCCAGTGTTTATGGACAATATTTGAGATAGTACTACTTTGGTTTCAGTAATTGCTAACAAATATGATCTGATCTTTCTCTGGCGGTTTCACTTTTTTTTACCATCAATTGTGATCTGTCTTCCCTTTTTGCTCTGTCCATCCCAATTTTCACTTTCTCTGGTGCATACCCTCTATCCACAAATCTCTGTGCTACAATTCTAACATTCTTGTCAAATTCTTCTTCAAAGCTACATCTTCTTTTAACCTGTAGCAAACATCCTAGAACTGGCAAGAAGTTCAAGATCAATTCCTTTATAAACTGTTCCACTGCTGGGGTGATTGACCTGCTTATTTGACCCTGCAGCATGGGTTATGTGGGCCAGACGAAATGACCATTAAAAGATCGAATCTGTGAACACAAGTCTGCTACAGTAGAAGCCACTTAAATGGGATGGCTCTGTCGACAGCCAGTCATCCCATTTAAGTGGACGTCCCAATTAAGAGAAGTGATGCCCCCCTCGCTTACACTAGCACACACTCTCATACATACCTCCGCATATGTGCAAACACTCACATACACTCACACATACACTCACACATAGGCAGTTAAGTGATTACAGCTCTTTTGGTAATGATTTGTTTTTTGTTTGGTGAATGGTGAATGGCATCTTTATTTCAGATCATGAAGTTTAAAAAGTTCAAAACTTATCTTCTTGGTTCTGCATTACTGTCTGGTGAATTTTGTAATTCAAACTTCCCCTCCGTTCCTAGAAGTCTCGAACGTTGCACCACCAGTAGCACCAAAAAAGTCCGTAATTTTCTTTTGTCTTGCTTCCAATACAATTTGCTATAGGAGCAGGTTGTTGATTTCAAAAATCTTCTCCCACTGCTCAATGTGGTTGTTTTGTAGACACCAGTCCTGCAGAGTTATTGCGTGTGTACGTACTTCCTGGTTGCTGATTTTCTTTGGGGGAAGGTCCTCTTCCTCTGTGGCAACCAATGGAGCTTCTGTACATCCTGTCTCTTCTTTTAAGGTGTAGCAGATGTGTTCTACGGTGAGTTCACCTTCCGTTACTTCACCAGCATCATGATCCACAAATGCCTCAAACTTGTCGAATGTCATTACATTTGGATATTCCATATCAGTGAGTGGGTGCTCAATTAAGGGTTGTTCAATGCTGACAGTGGCTAAGGTGCTGTCATCCCCCTCAATGTTGAAGTCTGCCTTTCTAAAGCAGTTGGATATTATTCTATCCTTCACACTGGCCTATGCCTTTGGCAACATAAAAATAGCATCCAGCAGTGTTACTGCTTTTGCTATCTCAGTGGTCAGGGTAGAGGATCCAGTGTCAAGAACACCTACAACTCAGGTGGAAAACAATTACCTGTAGTGCCCCTTAATGTTTTTAATAATGCCCATAACAAGGGGCTATTTTAAGCTGGTCATATTCGGTGGTAGAAAAACCATCTTAATGTTGCTAAATTTATCAGCAAGTGAACTTGGGTGGGTACTACAGTTGCCCATGAATAGTAACGCCTTCCATCTTTGTCGATGAAGTCTGCTGTTCCATGATGACAATCACTCTTCAAAAATTGTCCCTGACATCCATGCATTTGCTGAACTACAGTATGTTACAGGAAGAGTAGAGACATCTTTAAGGAAACAGCTCGGTCTCTCGCTCTTCCCAATAAGAAGAAGTAGCAATTTTTCGGATCCAACCATGTTGGTACAGCAGAGCAATGAGACACAGTCCTTACATTTCTTGCCCCCAATTAGATCACTACTTTTGTGAATATGGCCTCTGTCTAAGTACCCCCTGTAAAATATGCCAGTTTCATTGGCATTGAATATGTTAAAAGGGGAGTACTCGGCCAGAAGAGCAGAGAGTACAGTTTCTAGCCAAACTGAAGCAGACCGAGCATCTGCATTTTGTCGTTCCCCCTGCTCCTTTTTTCACACTATGTTATTCCACTGCTTCCATCTAGACAGCCATCCATCTTGTTGCTTCAAAACCTTTGTGTTCAAGCTGGGTGGCTATCTCCCTTGCTTTTTCTTCCAGAATGGGGCCTGTCAGCGTAGCCCCCTGACTGATGGTGTGGTTAAACCACATTAGCAATCCGTCTTCAACCCCATTATCCTTTCCTTCACATTTTCTTTTTCTGTGTGGATTGCTGTTTTGTTGCCACTCAGCTTGAATCTTATCGCGATTCAAACTGATGCATCCAACTTGACTTTTGGAGATTCCGAACTGCATGACAATTTTAGCAAGGGAGGAGTTGGGCACCTTGATTTTTTTTGACAGCTGGAGGTCTATTCTCTTCGTGGATGCCGTTCTTCAGTAGTACTGAGGTAAGCTCAGACAATACTGACCTTTTTGTAGGCAACTAATTGCTTTTAAAGCAGGCGCTAATTACCACTAGCAGGTGATAATGGTCTCAAGTGGTGTCCCAATCGTCTCCAATAAACGGTGCATGCATGCCCATTAAACAGTGGAACAGTACATAGAAACTAATAGGGGCAAAATCGGTGACTGGGGGATCATCCCAATTAAGCAGACATCCCCTTTATCTGTGTCCCCTTTAACTGGTGTCTACTATTAGGAATGCATCTGAAACAAATGCATGGCCAAACACTATGGTGAAATGAAACATGGGTCATCAACAAGTCTAAAATTTGTCGGTATAGAGAAAGTGGAACAAGGAATACGTGTTGGGGACTTTGCAAATAAATTGAACCAAAGCGAGTTCTACTGGATTTTTATGTTGGATAATCTGACCCCGAGAGGACTAAAAGAGGAACTTCCCCTGCAGTGTTATTTATAAATATGTTTTGTTTTTAATGTGTTTGTATGTGTGTGTCATGTCCTGCATCTCTCACTGTAATATACTTTTTCTACACTTCAGTTATGGATCATGGTAAGGGGAATTCCCTGCCCATACCATTAATATGTATTAGTATTGCACTATAAACATGTTGTCAGATGAGGGAGCTAATCAGCTCTGAGGAAGCCTATGGGAGAAACGTCAGTGGATTGGTTGAGCATGTCACGTGAGTGCACATTCATGTCCATGCTGCTTAGGTTTGCTGCAGATGCAACCAAGTAGGTGCCAGCATGTATTTATTTGTAGTTTGTTCATTAGTCCGTCTATTTATTTATGGTCTAAACTGTTGTTTGCACTTTGACTTTAAGCACTTTACCCACAATGAAAGGATTACTAGCTCCAGGACATGGTAAGCTGCCTTTTTATATAAGGTTATGTGTGCAATGTGCTTTCTGGGTCTTGTGCAATAGCTACTGTGGTTCTTTGAAACACCCCCCACCATTACCCCAGGAGCTTTTGCCTCCATCAGCTTGAGGAGGTGAAAGGTAGGATCTGGCCTGCCTCCTTCAACTGAGGAAGGTGGAAGTGTGGAGCCTGCTAAGTCAGACCCCACTCGGGGGGGCAATCCCATGGGGTTAAAAATACACTGTGGTAAGTGGCAGGATGGGGCTGGACACATCCCAGGGAAAGGGGACTGAGATAAGTGTGGGAGAATACACTGTAAATCACATTTAAAAAAAAAAAAAAAAGCTAGTTGATGTGTAGAACCCAGATAGTGGTCTTAAATGGTAAATTTTCTGAACATGAAGAAGTGACTAGTGGAGTGCCATAGGGGTCAGTCCTGAACCTACTCCCATTTAATATGTATATTTGTGACATAATCCAGTTCCATGGCAAGATATCAACAGCGTCAACGGCATCGACATCGACACCCCTAACATCGATGGGAACAATGCAGACAGTTGGCATTATTCCCAACAGGAGCAAGTGTTTTTCTGTGGGGGGATTCGCCCCATGCACCCCCCATCTCTAAATAACCAACTCTGAGTCAGAGTTGGTTCAGGGTGGCAGTGCAACACTGGGAGTTGTGGTGTCGGTTCACAGCAGACCACCACAGTGAAAAATCTTGACCTGGTGAGATCTGTCACTGTGGTGGTATTTCTATATATTATTGTCATTATCCTGACATGATACCACATAATTCAGGGTACCGAGGGCAAGGTAAGTCCATTTGCAGATGATATCAAGCTTTGTGGGAGGGCTGATAGTGAGGAATGTGTTAACATTATGAGACAGGATGTGAGGAGACTACAGTAGATAAATAGTCTAGTACTGTATATGACAGCTGATTCAATAACCAAAGGTGCAGGTGATGCACATAGGGATGAAAGCTCCTGGAACAGTGTACTGAATGTGTTCTTTGTTTTTGTTTACCTTGTAAATGCATTAGGCAAGGAGCTGCCTATTTTCAAGCATGACCTAGGATGTTACAAGGCTTACAAATGAGATCAAAACATAGGCAACAGACTGTATTACATAATACATTACCAACAGGAAAGGTGCAAACACATGTCAACAAAAATCACAATGCAGGCAAGATCATTGGCAATGAAGTGCCTTACATTTGAACAATTACAGGATTATATGAATCATAAGGTGCAAATACTTGTTGCCACTGAAATGTGTAGAAGCACCTATCAATACCTATAAAGCATGACACTTTCAAGAACAAGACCATGCATACTTTAATAGTAAATGGTTCATATGATTAAATCTGAACCCAGTGTATGCAGGACTACTTTACAACTGATCCCTGTAGGGAGGGAGTTCCAAAGTTTTGTCATGTAGCAGGAGAAAGCAAGGTGACCCAAATTAGTGTGACATTTAGTGGTACTGTAGATAACAGGGCTTGACATTGGGAAATTAAAGCTTATGCACAGGGGTCACTGTCAAGATGGGTCAATTACCAGGCATCAGGTACTATACCTATAGATAGAGATAAATTGAATAATCTGGTGATAGATAAAGATAGAGTGTATGTGCAGTAATCTTTAACAGTTTTTAACATGCCCTTTGGACCTGCACTTTTGCTTCTGAATATGCTGTTTAGCAATTTGATAACTTCAATTGGTTTAACCATCCTAAGATAAAAATAAGATGAGGGCAGTACCAGTAGCAGGTGTTAGCAGTAGATAACTGGGGGTCAAGGGGGACCGAGGGGAAGGAGCATAGGAGCTAGTAAAAGCTGACAGGTCAGAAAACTTTGTATGAAAAGTATTAGCAACAGTGAGTAAATGATTCAATTCAATTCAATTCAATTCATCTTTATTTTTAGAAGGCGCTTTTCTTAAAATCAAAGCGCCTGTACAAATTCACAAAACAATAAATACAATAAAATTAAACCTAATATAAATCCTTAAAAGCTATGTTAAGAAGGTGGGTTTTCAAAGCTCCCTTAAATGATTACAGTTTGTACAATTTCTTTCCATGCATGTACTGTATAAGTGAGATTTAGGCCCCTAATCTGCTTGATACATTTTCAGAAACAATGGAGATCACCAGCAAATGTGCTGATCAGGTTTTGTTGTTACATACTTCCTTTCTACAAGCATTTCTGTTTTGTCTATATTCTTCCCAAACTGAATAAGACTCAGTGAACTCATAACATTTAATTGTATTTATTTTTGTCGTTGGTAACTGGATTAGGCCCACTAAGGGCAAGTGCCTGTTTTCAGGGGTGAGCTGGGAGCACTGGGGAGGTTAAGTGACTTGCTCAGAGTCACACAGTATGCAGGTGGGGGTTGTGGGAATCAAACCCAGGTCTACTTGATGTACCAAGCTCATTCACAGCTCATTACTCTACCCTCTAGGCTACACTACCAGCCCTCTAACATGAGCAACATTTATCTAGGGCAATGACTTGAGATAATAGTCCACATTCAGCCATTTGCTATTTTTGACTCTTACCCTTCTTTGCACAATATGATATGCTTGTTTTGGATGTTGAAATACTAAGTAGTAATAAGGGATAGCACAACATTTTATGTCAGAAGAATTACAGAGGCCAGCTTAGTCAAACCGATTTAACTCTGTTAGAAAGGAAGGGAGTTGAGTTTAGAATAATCCCTAAATTTTCTATTCTGGGGGTATTTTTCTGAATTTTGCTCTCCTGATGCAGTAGGTAGGGTAATGATCACTAACTACTTCAGCCAGTGCCCCATTTCTGATGGTTCTGCCTTCTCTATTACCACGAATAGAGTCAATTAGTGAAGAACATGTTCAATTGTTGGATAGCCAAATAAGTTCCTTTATAATCAGAACCAGGTTTATCCTAATTAAAGGAGAGTCATGTCTTTGACTTATTACCAATCAAATCAATATTAAAAATTCCCAATTAAAATAATGTCAGAGTTTTTAGTGGATAGCCCCAATAAATCAGTCATGGAGGAAACTGTAGCTTTGGGAGGTGTAGTTTTTTGACATTTCCCAGTAACCGAACCGTATGATAAAATTCAAGAATAGAGGTAGAGGCAGTACAGTACAGTACTGAGTTTCTATGAGGCTTGTGTGATTTGAAGTATATGAGTCCCCTTCTCTATTTGAGATATGATGCTCTTTCCTGATAAAGTTGTAAACGGGGATGGAGCATTCATTATCAGGAATGGAGGATTTCAACCAGGTTTCAAGGATATATAGGATATTTGATTCAGAGGAAGAGGACCACACTAGTAATTCACCCATATTTGCTATTAGAAGGGGGCGGGTTTTTTAAAGTTGAAAAACTGTGCAGGTGTGGGGGAAAAAGGTTATGCAAGGGAGTCTTTCTGAACTGCAATGTTTTCCTTTTTGCAACCTTTTTTCACAATGTATGCTAACTTGTGCAAAGATTGTTTGGGCAGTTGGACCAGGCGCAACATTTTTTCCACTGCTGGGAGGGAAAAAAAAGAGACTGTTGCCCATGCACATAAAATGTTGAAAATTGCATTTTCACATGTGTGGGGATTTTTCACTGCCCGTGGAGTTGCACACAGGTACTGAGTCCCTGCTCTACATCAAGTCCTTTGAAAATCGGGCCCTGATGTTTAAGTGTACAGTTTGCAGGTTTTTAATTGTGATCCAGTGGGGCTGCATGGAGATAGATGAGGCTGGGGATGTGGGCCAAGATTTTATTCTACATCCTCTGCTCAGATTCAGTAAATAGAAGTCACAGTAATACAGCGTCTATATATAACTATAAGGATGTAAGAATATTGGTACTGTACAAGGTGAATTTCTTTAGGCTAACTGCTAACTCCATTGCAATCTTAAAAGTGTGGGAGCTGGGTAAAATAAGGTTGTATGCTTTTGCTTAACTGCAGATACAGCATTTTAAAATCATTAAGAAATACATCACTTGCTTGGATTGTCACCTCTCCAGGTAGGATTTCACTTAGGAAGTAGGAGCACAGGAGTATACAGGACCCACCAACAGCACCACTAAGGACAGACATACTGTTTGGCATATCACAAGCTAGTACATCCAATATGATTTATGTTAGCATGACTGTATTGTTAATACAGATGTGAGGAATGCTTACCCTATGCCAGCAGTGTCAGTGGCTCAGTTGGTAGCACCCTCCCCTTTAGGGCTGAAAGATTAGATGGTCATGGGTTCTACACCCACACCAGATACTTGGGGTAGTACCCTTAACTGACTCTGTAGTGCAGTACATGGCAGTGCTGCACAACTGAGGTGCCTTCCTTCAAATGAGATGTTAAATTGAGGTGGAAGTAAAAGACTCCATCATCTTTATACCTTGCATCTTGGCTGTCTCTGTATAATCCCTATCCCTTCTCAGATGTGAAGTAGCTGCAGTACTCCAAGTGCAGCATCACTAGGGATACATAGATGGTCAGAAGTAGCTCTTTCCTCCTATTAGAGAAACTGCTCTATAGACATCCCAACATCCTGTTGGCTTTTCCAAATGCTCTGGTACGTTGCACCATTGACAGTATCAGTTATGATGATCCCACGGTTCCTTTCCTCTGTTGTATGGTGGCTTTCCGATGAACTATTTTGTTTTTGGAGTCCACCTGCCTATGTGCATACCATTCACTTTTTGGACATAAACATTGTTACCAAATCTTAGATAACCTCTCCAGTCTTTTTTGGTCTCTTCTTATGTTCAGAGTTCCATCCTCAGTGTCCACCCTCCCACCAATTTTGGTGTCATTTGCGAAGAGACACAGGTCACCTTGATCCCTTCACTGATGTTGCAGATGAACACATTAAACAGCACTTGCCCTAGCACTGACCCCTGCACCATCTCACTTCTCACCTGTTTGACTGCTATGAGTTCCTCATTTACCATTACACTCTGAGTCCTCCACCCTAACCAAATTACTATCTACACATGTAGCTTCATTCTCACCTTTAGGTCCACTAGCTTCTTTATTAACCTTTTATATGGAATTAAATCAATGGTACTGCTGAAATCCTAACACAGGATATCCACTGCCTAATGTTTGTCTACTGCCCTCATAATTGAACTGAACTCAGTTAAGTTAGTTTGGCACAAACTTCTTTTATAAAGCAAAGCATCCTCTTGTCCTTGGGCTATTTTGCCTCTAGAAAGCCTACTTTATGATCTGTTTCTCTACTACAAAAATTAAGCTAACCATCCTGTAATACCAAAGGTTATCCCTGCTACAACTCTTATGGAGGGGAACCATGTCTGTTAGCCTCCAGTCAATCCAGATGACCCCAGTTTTTGGGGAACATGTGAACAGATCCACTAGAGGTAGTTCTAGTTCCTGCCCTAGTTCTTTTAACACTCTGCTGAGCAATCAATCTCATCCCAGAGACTTTCCCACATATAGTGCTCTTAACCCCTTTTCTGCTAGCACTGGACGTAATTCTAATATTTGCATACCCTCCTTGTTTCTTTGCATTTCACATTCCAGAAAAGGGCCCCAGCCTCCACTATAGAGTGTAAGCAGAAGGCCTGTATACTCTCATGAGGCAAAGGGATAAATGCTGGGCGAGGTATAAGAGCTCACTGTCCAGCAAGGATCTCCAGAATTACAGGCAGCTGAGGAACTCATGCAAGACAGCCATTCGCTCAGCAAAAAGTGAATACTGTTAGTCCATCCTGCTCTCCACAGCCAAAAATCTGAGGACTTTCTGGTAGAGCATTAAGAAAGTGGTGGGTGGGGCAGCAGGCATGGGTCACTGATATGCTCATTGGCCAGGGGTTAACTGCAACAACCCTCACTCAGTGCCAATGCCTTCAATGTTCAGTCTACAGACTTGCCTGCTTTACCCAAACTGTCACACTACCCTGCTGGCCGTGCCTCCTCACCCAGAGGGACAACCCCCTACTGCCCTTTTACCTCAAGGCAGTAACAGACATGGACGCCCAGAAGCTCCTTGCTGGTCTATCCCCATACACTGGAGCTGGGCATGACTGCCTGGAGCCCAAGCTGCTGAGTCTAGGGGTATCAGTACTAGCCCAGCCCATAGCTCATGTCTTCAATGCATTGCTCACCTCAGGCATAGTCCCGGACATCTGGAAGATGGCCAAGGTGATACCTGTACCCAAGCAAGGGGACACAAAAGACCTCAAGAACTACCATCCTATTGCAATCCTATCAGCGATCAGCAAGCTTCTGGAAAAGGTAGTCTCCTCTCAGGTCACCCACTACCTACAGACCCACAACCTTCTCTCCCCTGCACAACATGGGTTTAAAAAGAGGCATAGCACCTCCTCAGCCCTAGCAGTTGTTACCTCGGAGATCAGGTCTGCTGCTGACTGAGGTGAACTGACCGGGGCCATCTTTGTTGATCTCTCAAAAGCCTTTGATTGGGTTGATCACACATTACTGTGCTCCTCTCTCCTGTCACTTGGCTTCTTTTCCCCAGCTCTTGCATGGATCAGTAATTACCTCATGGGCAGGCATCAGTACACCAAATTCAACAAGGTCCTGTCTGAGCCTGCCCAGGTTAACTGCTGAGTCCCCCAGGGCTCTGTCCTGGGGCCTCTCCTATTTTCTCTCTTCATAAATGAGCTACCCTTGGCTCCGGCTCTAGGGTCCTCAGTACTGTACGCAGATGACCTAGTCATCATGGCCAATCCCAGGACATCTCCACCATTAACACCAAACTAAACTCAGACTTTGACCACATCCAAACTTGGTTGCAGGACCATAAACTTGTTATTAACCTACAGAAGAAGCAGGCCATGTTATTTGGCTCAGCAGCCAAGTTAAGCTGCCAGTTCACTCAGATCTCCGGGCTGATGGGTCTCAGCTGACTGTTGCAGGCTCGGTCAAGTACCTGGGGTAACCCTTGACCCGCAGCTGGATATGAACCTGCACATACGTAAATACATGCAGCGCCTCAAACTGCAAGCTGGGTCAGGCTTACAGAGCAAAAAGCTGTCTAACTCCAGCTGCCCATCTTGCTGTAGCCAGGGAGTCCTCCCTACCCACGCTTTTTGCTACTAATCACTTGCCACGTTGCAAAACTAGTCTAGTAAGTGGGACGCCCAGCGTGCAACAACATATGCCGTTTGCACTCTCAGCCCCCGCCTCACTCACTGCTGTGAGCCTTACACCTGGCTTGAGTGGGTTCGCCGAAACTCATCGCTCTTATGTCGTGGGCAACTTCATTGACAATATTGTCAGAACTGCCACCCCTCAAAACCTTGCTGAGACCCTTGTTCTTGCTACACCCTTCTACAACCTGAGATCCAGCGGCTCCCATGCCCTTCTGGTACCTAAAATCTGAACACAAATGGGTGACCGAGCCTTTGCTGCGTATGCATCCAGGGTTTGGAACTCTCTTCCAACTAGCACCCGCTCCTCTCCCTCGCACCAGAGCTTTAAAGCCTCCCTCTGGGGTTTTCTCAAAATGGCTGCCACCTGTTTCTGCACTAGACAAACCCTCTCAGCCTGAGATGCCCCAACTAACTGAGATGCTACCTAAACATTACGACTTGGGCAGAGCACAACTGTGCTCATAATCCTCCTGTTCTCACAGCATATATAAAAATGGACCATTTAGGCCCACCGGCAAAACAGGGTGAGCACTATAACTGTGCACTCCTTTCTCTCGCACTGGGCCCACTCTATCCCAACTGTGACTCTCCTTATTCTAACTGCTAGCTCCACAACTTGCTGCCTGAGCATGAATTCACACTGCACTTCTTCCTACTGACTGCAATGTTTAATACTGTATTGTAATACCTGTTTTGGTATTGTAGTCTTACAATGTCCCTGTGTTCTGGTCACTTTATATTAACTCTTCACTACTATTTTCCTGATGAAATCTGATGCTTGTAAAGTCCCTGTTGTGCTAATTCTATGTAATGTAATCCTCCACTTGCATTTGCCTGATGTTCATGTATGTACCTTGTAATGTACCTTGTAATCTCCTGGGTCGCACCTGAAAATAGGCACTTGGCTGTCTAGTCTGCTTACCCGGTTAACAAAAGCAAATAAATAAACTCACTGAGGATCTTTATGTTTATTTATTTGATTTTGCTAACCAGGTAGGCTCACCGAGACTAATTTACCTTTTTCAGGAGTGACCTGAGATTAATTACATGCAATAGAATGACATATTGCTTAATACAAAAGCAGATACAGAGATGACATCTGAGACAGAATAACAGTGGTAGTAACAATTCAATGGGTAAAAAAGTCATAACAATTCATATATACAAATCGAGAAGACAAGGTGGGTTTGTGCAATACTACAGCATGCTTCACATCCCAGAATTAGTCATGTGAAAAAAAGAGGGCAGGTCACAAATGATAGCACTGGAAGGCACAAAGAGCAGCAGTAATGGAGCCAAGCTCAATAGAAGCAGAAATATATGTGCTTAGGGGGCAGGGCATTCTTTGAGCTGTCCTTTATAGGACTAAAAAGCATATTATAACCGCTATTAACCTAATAAAATCAAACTCGTCAGCAGGGCCAGATAACATTCCTCCTAAATTTATACAAGAAACTTCTTATGAGCTGTTGGGCATATTAACCCTCTTATACATAGGTCTAGGTCTCATAAATTGAAATTAAAAATGAATATTAATAATACAGTGAAAAGAAATAGGTTTATAACCCAAAGGGTACTGCCGATCTGTAACACCCTGCCACCTGATGTGGTTTTAAGTGCAAATTTAGAACAGTTTAGAGTTAATCTTGACAACCACGTGGGTGACAAAAAATATCTTATCCACCATTAAGCTAGTTGGTGGCAAGTTCATTTTGGGCTAGTCCCTCGAACTTGTAGTTACCTATGAACCTATAATGCATAATGCTTTCCTGGATGAGGGGAAGAAGCTAATTCCAGAGCAGAGAGGGCTTTATGTGAAAAGGACTGTTAGGTGAATACGATCAGTGTCCTGGGAACCTCTAGAAGGAATAAAGAGAGAAAAAGCTGAGCTGCTTCTTTAAAAGCTTTCAGACCACTATATCCCTGAGATGAGGTAGGGAGCTCATTAACATCTTGTAGGTCAGACAGAGAGTGGGGTAGTAGATATTGCAGTTGTGTTCCCTATTGCCTGCACCAAATGCAAACCTATCAGTTCTGTGATACAAAGCTTTAAACTTTGTGAGCTCAGTGCTTCTCAGGGTTAAGCGGATTGAGGACCCATACAGTAACATAGGGAGAAAGACACTGCAGGCTACCGAGAGACAGGCTTAATTAGTGAGGTAAGTTTTGAGCCTATAGAGTAATCCCAGTTTTGGAGAAAGAAGCTTGGTGACATGTTCCATGTGTGAGTTAAAAGACAGGTCCAGTTCAAGCAAGCTACCAAGATAAAGCATAGGATATCAGCCATCTTTCTATCATCCTCTACCCAGTCCCCCCCCCCCAAAATTTTAGTCTCACTATATGCTCCTTAGTGTTCATCTTCTCTGTGATATACAGTACTTTACTTTAGTTTTCTTTTAAAATTCATCATGAGACATTGACATCCATGATTAGGAAGGGGCAGGGGGTCAGAGATGAGCAAGGTCAGGTCTGGGGCCTTGCCCTACGGGGGGGGGGGGCTTCATGATGATGCACCTTGGGCTGTGATTTTGGGATTTGGGGGTCTTCAGAAATAAATATTCATGTCTGTGGGTAGAGTGACATCATCGGGAAAGGCAATAACCATATAGAAAAGAGAAACAAAGTGGGGGAACCCTAGTAGCAGTGGACAAAGAGATGCCATCCTAGCAGCAACAATATAAGGTAAGAGAAGCCTTGGGAAAGCAAAGGGGGAGGAAGAGGGATTATAGGGTCACATTAGGATTAAATATATTGTGTTACTGGATGTGAGAGAAAAGACTGAAATGGAGTGGAGGAGTCACATTTAATGTCAGTGACTATTCCAAACTCTGAACAAGAGCTGCTTAATTTCTTGATTGTAGGTGGGTTGAAAGACTGGGGCCAGCTATTCTCCACACATTGAACACGTTTTCTAAAAAGAATGTCTCTCGCACTCTTAGAAATGGGTAAAAGAATATATAAACACTCAGTCCACTGACTATCATTGAGTTTGCAGTACCATAGTAAAAATATCCAGGAGACTCAGAATATATGTAACATTTGAGGATTTATTCACTGTGCAAAGAAAGTGTTAATAACTATAGCTGCTATGTACAGTAGTTGCACAAAATGATTTATTTATACAGTCACATACTGTCAAAAGATAATATCAGACAATACACAGAGGCATTCACTGAGGCAAAAATGCACAATACCCATAGTCCACATATTATTCAACTCTTGTAACAAGCAGTAAAAAAATACATGGTGCTGCTTCAAAAGTACAAATGCCTGCTAATCAATAATGCAACCAAAGGCAGTGACAAAATTATAACCAGTAATTTTACACAAATAGCAGTCAGGATACCCACTCAACCCCAATGCTTCTTTCCTCTCCAGCTTCCTTAGGGGGTGCGGCTAAGATGTGTTACCTCAGAGCTTATATAGTGACATTGTACCTAAGCTAACCATTTGTATCATGGTATCTCTTAAAGAAATGTACACTGATTTCAGAAAGACTGACAGTTACATCGGCTAGTGCTGATAAACCCCAAAGAATCTGTAGTGCATCACGTAACCATTAAAATTCATACACTAGATCTAAGTACATACAAGAAAAAACACCAAGGAATAATAATTTAAACATCAAAACCAAAAAAAAAATTATTAACAGATAGTGTTCATCAGTGCCTCTTGCTGTTGTGAGCAAAGATGGTATCCTATGGAAAGGGTAACTGAAATTGAGCGACTCGGATATGAGTGACTCAGTTTCAGTGTCTGTTATGTGAGCTACCCTGAAAGGGTAGGAAGGGGACAACAGCAGGATGAATGGAAGAACATCAGGAAGAACAGAAGAGGAGGGATGTTTGGGAAGGTATGTGAGAGGTAGTGCGGCGTGAGGCTGCCAAATTGGACGTGTGGTGTGGTGTTGAGTGTGGCTGGCTACAGTTGGGAGGGTGCAGGGTTTGGGGCTGGGGAGGGGTACAGTTTTTTGTGTTTTACATGCAGAAGTAAATTTTTTTTTACGAGTTTCTCCCCCTCCCTGACATGCAACCCCCTGGAGCTGAGAATCCATAGTAAGGGGGGTGTGGAGGGCAAGCCCTCCACATAAATACATTTGTTTTTGCTGGTGTTGCCACGCTGGGCCTGTACATCATCGTTTGGGTTTTTCAGCGATGTACACTCACTGTAATGGCGATTGCCGTTATGACATGGAACCAGCAAAGATACTGGATCAATAATTCAGGTCTGGAACCAACACTTCCAAGGGAGCAGTCTCAGCATTCTTCCAAATTACAGACTGGATATTGAAGTGCCAGTTGTAAACATCTGGTAGTTAACTCCTGAAGTTCATTTTTACTGGAGCTTCCAGATGCAACTGTTGCAAAACTCTCGTGCCACTATCACAGAGGACATCTTATCAGTTATGTGCTCAACAATACCTCACATAATGCAAACAGAATGCCGACAATATAAGACTTCTAACAAAAATATTTATGACAGATTACTTATACTACAAATATAATATGCAAGACTTATTATTTTTTCTACATGCATATAGTAATGTCAAATACTGCCAATCCTGAAAGTATTTGTTAGGGATACAGGTACCAGCAACACAAGGAACTAGGGAGAAACTACAATAATTCAATACTACAGTAATGTGGAAGAAAGCACTATCTCCAATGTGGAGTGGTGGACATTAATCTTTTCTCATACATACAGAAGTTACATTATATAATTTGGAAGCCAATTATCCTGTAAAAACTCTAAATAACATGGCTGTTCAGATGACTGCACTGAAAAACAAACCACTGGAAAAGTAATGGGAAACAGGTCCTTAAGTGATGGCTGCTGTAGGAGATGGGTTGGTTGTTTCTAGGATGTCTTCTTCCTTTGGTTCATTCAGTGCAGTGCATCCTTTAATCTCTGACTCCCTGGCAGCACTCTAACAAGATGATCAACCGAATCAAAAAGTGTGTGCACTGTGCAGCCCCATCCCAACCGTGACCGTGAACTACACACTAACACTATGAGCTAGGCAGTTACTTACCCCCATCTGCTACAAGTCTGGTCATGACTCCTGTCCTCCTGACCACCAATCCATCAGTTAAAGGAACAAGAGGAACACTGAATCCATTGGATCTGACCAGCAAATCAGCACTAACCATCACTTTCCCTGTGTGACCTGCCTGTGAAAACTGAGGCCAACTGGAATAAAACCTGAGTATAACCACTAAGCTTGACATTGTGTAAAGCATCTTTGGTCAAGCTTAATGAGTGCTTACCCAGGGTTTTTATTCCAGTTGGAGCCTCAGTTTCCCGCTGGGTCACACAGGGAAAGTGATGATGACCTGGCCACTTGGAGTCTAATTGGGGCCTTTCAGATGCAGTTGTAATTAAAATCTCTCTCTCCAGTATATTATTTCTACCTTTGTAACTTGTCTTTTTTTTTTTTTTTTACCTGGAGGACACCAAGTAGTAGACGACATACCCCAAGTGCAGCTGTAGTGCTCATGTTCAGTCACTCACTAAAGGTAAAGTAGGGGGGAAACACTCATGGAGGAAGGGGATGTCTTCTTAAACTTCAACAATTGTGTGATCAAGGGGAAGGTTCACTAGTAGTCAACTGTGGAATAAGATTTTAAAATCCGAAACCTGCATCCACTATTGTGTTTAGGATTTCAGGTTTTCAGCTCAGTATACAGAGAAGGCAATATAGTGCAGTGGTTTAATGCTCTGAGCTGCAAACCTGGAGTCCTGGGTTTTAATCCCACAACCCTCACTTGCATACTGTGTGACCCTGAGAAAGTCAATTAACTTTCTTGTGCTCTCAGGTTGCACCTATAAACAAGTTTCAGCTTAATGTGTCTCTCCTGGTTAAAAAAAAAGATCTGATTTCTGAAACTCTGAAATCCTAAAAAGGGAACGGAATCTGAAGATTCGGAACTTAAAAACTGAAATCCAAGCACCCTAGACTAAACCAAGTGGACTAATATTACCATTTTATAATTAGAATAATAACACTAATGGACAGAGACACCTTCAGATCAGAATGCTATCATGTATTTAATTAAGACAATGATGTCTTACTTCATTCAGCGTTTCTCATATGAAGGGTATGAAATACAATTCATCATTTAAGCTGCTGAGAGTTAGAAAGTTAAACTGAAAAATCCATTTAGACTTCTACTGCAATAACCAACACAAGTGATCTCCTCCCCTTGGATTGACTCTTGCATGTGCAAAACTCAACAATAACTACTGTCTCAGGTCTGAACTGTACATTTCTCTAAAATGACAAAATATTAGTTTATTTTCCCTTGCTCATGTTATGTCCCTGTTGTGCTCCTGCAGTCTTCTTTTTAACAGAGGAATTGTCCTGCCATCATATAATTTGTGGCAGGGCACACCATTACATAAACTACAAATTCTGTGTCACAACTAATGAACTTCTTTATATCATACTGTTCACCAGATCGTAGATGCACGTACACTCTCACAGGTTTGCCATAGATGCAGATATTGCAAGGCTTGCAGCAGTGAAAGCTCTAAGGCGAAACAGACAATCAGTGATAGGTATTTTGTCTTTCTTGTGGCTGGTACCTGCAATGGACTAAGTTGCCCCTAATGTTTATTGGGAATCTGAAAGTCACCCCTGTTTTTTCTGTAGTTCTCTCTTTAGCACTGTATCAATGAATAAATTGCTGCAATATTTGAAGATGATTGAACCCACTTTTCCCAATAAATGATTACATTCCACTGAAAATGTCACTGGCTGAACATTTTCCATTTTCTTAGAGCAGCAGTACTGGAGGACAGCCTAAAGATGGCTAGCATAGCACGTAAGGTTTTCCAGAAGGCTAAAACTCAGAAGGAACTGCAGCTACCTGAGCGAATTAAACAGGGTGAAAAGGTCATTTTTTGCTATATTAGTGAGAAAAGGGACAAGAAAAATTGGATTGTTATTCTCAGAAAAGAGGATGGGGTGGAGGAGAATGTGGGCAAAGCAGAGGAACTGAACGAGCACTTCTGTTTCGTCTTCACCAGAAAAAGAGAGACAGACCAATGCCACTAAGGGGAAGGAGAGGAGAAGAGGGGTGGGCACACAGATGTTCTGATAGAGGTGGATAGGGTGAGGACAGGATTGCTAGCACCGAGGGTAGATAAATCCCCAGGCTCAGATGGCATACACCCAAGGGTGTTGAGGGAGCTGGTGGAGGAGCTTGCAGATCCCTTGACTGACCTGTTCAATAGTTCAATGGAGTTGGGCATGGTACCACAGGACTGGAGAATGGCACATGTAATGCCCCTTCATAACAAAGATACCGAGGGAGGAGCAAGATGGCAGCCATGCTGGGCTGCTATCTCCAGGAGCTCTGAACAGAGAAAAAAAAAACTCCTCTGGATTATATTAATTTGTTTTTATTTGTTCTATTTATTTTAGGAGAGACCAGTGATTATTTGACATTGCAACTTAGTGGTCTCTATCATGGCCTAAAGTCCTATATTTTTAAAGTAGTTTTTAAGGCTAGATAGATGGTAGGGTCAGGGTAAAGTGGTAGGTAGGTCTTGGGTGAGTGAATGTAGGCTAGGAGATAGCTTTTTTGTTTCCAGACAGGACCTTTTTCTGAGTGCTACACTACACTACACTGTTCTTGAGGAATTTTTGGAGAATTTTGGAGGAGCAAGACCCTGAAGAGCATTGTTCTGTATTTAGGAGCAAGTATTTGATTGGAGGCTTTGTTTACAGAGGTGTATATTTGGAAGACTCTCCCGATGTTTTGTGAAATCTGCCATCACTGCATCTGACTCAGGAGGCTGGCCATGGACTAATGGAATATAAGTAACTCAGTCCATTACAACTACATGCTGCCTGCTCCACTGGAGGTTCAGTTCGTTACTGGATCGCTTATACCAAGTACACCTACCTTGAAGTGTCTTCCCCAATGGGTGAGCAGAGTGGTGGCTTGCCGTGGATTGGGACTGTGTTTCCTCAGTCTGTCCACTGTGCTGTGTCACCGAAGGTCCTGTAGGAGAGCTGCGAAGGAGAACTGATCAGTGCGGCCACCGTTTGGATTTCCCTGATTCTTCTTCTTCTCATGGACAATAAAACTGCTGGCCTGACTTGAAGAGCGATTCCCTGTTTTGGAAATTTGGTCTGTAACACAGAACATAGAAACATAGAATTTGACGGCAGATAAGGACCACTTGGCCCATTCAGTCTGCCCATTTCCCTACCTGATGGATAAGCTTCAGATTCTAGTTAATCAACAGCTTACTTCCTCCTGCCCCCCCACTAGAATTGCCTTATGCCTGTCCCATGCATTCTTGAATTCTCCCACTGTTCCTGACTCCACAACCTCCTCAGGAAGGCTGTTCCATGCATCCACAACCCTCTTTGTGAAAAATACTTTCTAACCTTACCTCTGAGCCGTACCCCCTCTATCTTCAATTTGTACCCCCTTGTTCTTGCACATCTCTTCTTCTGAAAGATACTACCCTCTTGTACCTTGTTAATTCCTTGAGATACTTGAAAGTTTCTATCATGTCCCCCTCTCCCTTCATTCCTCAAGGGTATAAATATTAAGCTGCTTTACTCTCAGATAGTTTTCTGGTGCAGACCTTGCACCATTTTGGTTGCCTTCCTCTGAACAGTCTCCACTTGTCTATGTCTTTATGGAGATGGGGTCTCCAGAATTGCATGCAGTACTCCAGATGGGTCACACTAACTGTCTGTAGAGAGGATAACAACTTCCTTTTTCTACTGTTGATGCTGCCCTGTGCATCCCAGTATCCCCCAGACCTCCTTACTGCTGTCTCACATTGCTTGCCCACCTTTAGGTCATCTGATATAATTATTCCTAGGTCTGTTTTGATTTTTGTTGTTATTATTAACTCACCCCTCATTGTGTACTCTTCCCCTGGGTTTTTGTTTCCCAGATGCATTACCTTGCACTTCTTTGCATTGAATCTGAGCTGACACATATTTGACCATTCCTCCAACTTTGCCAAGTCCCTTTTCGTTCTTTCCACCCCACGTTGTGTATCCACCCTGTTGCAGATCTTTGTGTCATCTGCAAAGAGGCATACCTTTCCTTCCAGGTGCTCTCTAATGTCACTTATAAAGATATTAAAGAGGACTGGTCCCAGTACCGAACCTTGCGGTACCCTGCTAGTCACCCTCCTTTCTTCACTGTGGACTCTGTTTACTAATACCT
Source organism: Neoceratodus forsteri (assembly GCA_016271365.2). Taxonomy (NCBI): domain Eukaryota; kingdom Metazoa; phylum Chordata; order Ceratodontiformes; family Ceratodontidae; genus Neoceratodus; species Neoceratodus forsteri. Next base: position 1,752,305,029 of record CM057455.1, on the reverse strand, counting down.
TTTGCGTCCTGTTGTCCAGCTAGTTTTTTATCCAGGCTACCACCTTGGGACCCACTCCATGGCTGGCTAACTTAATTAATCTTTGTGTGAGACTGTGCTGAATGCCTTGCTAAAATCTAGGTAGGCCATATCCACAGCCCCTCCCTGGTCTACTACTTTGGTCACCCAGTCAAAGAAATCTATTAGGTTCATCTGACATGACCTTCCTGCTGTGAAACCATGCTGCCTTGGGTCCTGTGCCCCACTGGCCTCTAGGTACTCAACAATTCTTTCCTTCAGAAGTGATTCCATCATTTTCCCTATCACTGAGGTCAAACTAACTGGTCTGTTGGATTTTACTGAGTGCTAGTGAGAGCAGTGTGAAGTGGAATACGTTGAGACTTGGACTGAGTCTGTTCCTTGTTGGCTTGCTCCAATTTGGTTGGTATTTCCAGGTATTTCTGTTCCTGGGGCAGGTGAGAGCAGCCCTGGGACAGGTTTTGTGTTGGGATTTACCACCTCCAGATTTTCTCATCTCATTTAAAACAACTCTTGCAGCAGTGCAATCCCTGCTCTAAATGTTATCATTATGGAACTATACGGTGAGAGCATAGTGCCTATGCGGGAGTACTTCATAGTCTGGTGAGAGTGGACTGTGAATCTTGCACATCAGCAGAGTCTGCATCTGAAAATCTGTGCTGATTATTTCACTGTGACTCTGTAAACTGACTTTGGATATTGCTCCTGAGAAGGAGCTGCGATCACTCTTCATTTGTCATACCATTGGATTTGGTCTCTCCTGAGGGCTAGACTGCTCACTCTATTATTTAAATTTATTATTTGGAGGGTGGGAGGTTATGGTGGATGGGTAAGTTTATTTGATTTGGAAGGGGGGAGTGTGAGGTGTGTGTGAGTGGATAGCTTTTGTATGTATTAAGGTGGATGTGATGTATTGTTTATTTTTTTTTTGGATAAGATAGCCCAACAGTATTTAACTACTCCTGTTAGGTCAGGGATAGTTGAATGTTTTAAATAGTAGTTTACAGTGCACTGGTGTGTGTCAGGATGTGCCAAAGCCTTGGCCCCTTGTGCATAGCATACACTGATCCCAGCTGTGTGAACTGCGTCCCTTTTCTAACCTCCTAGTTTTGGCTGCTGCAGCAAGGTGCTGCAGGGAGGTCGGCATCACAAGAGTACATACAGGTTGGCACTGGTAGGGTGCAGTGGGCTCAGTACAGGTGAGTGATATTAGGGTGGTTAGGTGTAGGAGACACCCTGGGATTATGCAGAGCCTAGAGAGAGGACAGATGTGTTTGGTCTACGTTCCCAGAGTTCCCACCAGACCAAGTGGGCAGGTAGCCAGGGGGGCCAGCAGCACCTTCCAATCCCCTTCAGGCTGTGTTATGAAATGCCAGGTCGATGAGGAACAAGATCACAATTATGGTGGACTTGATTTCCTCAGTCGACCTGGCTTGCATTATAGAGACCTGGTTGGGTGATGATGCTGGGCCAGTATTGGAGGTGACAGTCCTCTCTGGGTATTCTGTAGTGCACTCCCTGAGGAGGGAACACAGGGGTGGGGGTGTGGCCATCTGTTTTAGATCCAACTTGGGCTCCACTGTGCACCCAGTGGGATTGGCCAGGTCTTTTGGGTGTGTGGCAATGTGTGGGGGGCCAGGTGCAGGTTGCAGGATTCTCCTCATTTACCACCCACCAGGGTTTGGAGGGGATTTCCTGCAGGAGGTAATGATCTTTGTCATTAATGAGGTGTTGGAATCCCCCAGATGTTTAGTTCTGTGGGACTTCAATGCCTGCATCAATGACGAATCCTCACAATTTGGTTATGACCTTCTCCAGTTGATGTCATCACTGGGCCTGACACAAGTAGTTACTTCTGCAACCCATCACCATGGCCACATGCTCAACCTGGTGTTCTCGCTGGGGCTTGATGTAGTGAACCTCGAGACTGATCAGGTTGTTTAGTCTGATGATTATACGGTGAAGTTCTTGCTCAGGGTCCCTTCTGAAAGTCCCTTCCCTGTTCAGATGGTGAGCTATCGCCCTTTAAGGGGTTTGTCCCCAGAGGGACAGCTGGCAGCAGCTGACCTATCTAGAGAAGACTCTGCATGTGTGGTAGATGGGGGTGAGGTGGTGGCCACCTATAATAAGGGGTCTCTGAAATGCTCGATGCCATTGCACCAGTCCACATATGATGGGGATCTTAAGTGAGAAGTTCAGGGGTCAGAAGTTGAAGTGTTGCTGACAGAGGATCCTGTCAGGGGAGGTCAAACTGGCCTCGCAAGCTCACTATCATGAGTACCAAGGGGCACTCAACCATAAGAAGGCAGAGTTCCCATCCAGGGAGATTGCCACAGGGAAAAGCAGACCATCTCAGCTATTTTGGACTGTGGACAGACTTCTGCATCCTGTCTGTCTGCAGATGAAAACAATTTTTTCAATCACTCTGTGTGAGGAGTTTACTCTGTTTTTCTGTGACAGGGTGTCATCTATCCGGGTGGGGATTCTGTCAGTGAGGCAAGTTTTGCCTCACAGTGATTGGCCTCGGATGAGCAGAGGCACTCCGTTACTCTGGGGTGAGTTTAAATGAGCTGAAGTGGCTGAGGTCATTGAGATGATCGCGAAGCTTAAGCACACTTATTCTGAACTAGACCTGGCCTTGACTCGTTTCATGATGAGATGTATCTGGTCCATTGGCCTGGTGTTCGCTGGGTTTGTCCAGTGTTCAATGTTGGAGGGAATCTTTCTGGATGCCTTGAAAGAGGCTCTGGTGAGACCCCTCTTGAAGAAGCCATCTCTTGACCCTGATGTCCTGGTGAATTACTGTCCAATCTCCAACCTGCCATTTTTAGGCAAGGTTGTTGAGAAATTAGTGGCACAACAGCTCGAAGAACACCTTATGTCCTTTGATATCTATGAGCCATTCCAGTTGGGTTTCAGGGTCAGGCATAGCACCAAAACAGCATTAGTTAGGCTGCATAATGATCTCCTCAGGTCTAGAGACAGGCCTATTCTTGTTCTCCTTGTTCTCTCATCAGCTTTTAATACCGTGGATCACATTGTGCTTCTTGATTGCCTTCGAGAGTATTGTGGACTCACTGGTACTGTCGTCAACTGGTTTGAGTTCTGTCTCTCTGGTGGGGAGCAGCAGGTGGTGACAGAGTATTTCTCCTCCTCCCTGAAGCCCCTGTCATGTGGAATACCTCAGGGTTCGATCTTGTCGCCGATGTTATTTGCAGTATACATGCTGCCCCTGGGAGAGCTCAATCAGCATTATAGTTTGGGGGTTTCACTGCTATGCAGATGATACCCAACTGTGTTTGTCTTTTGCCCCTAGAACACATGATGCCATGGAAGTGATTAACAACTGCCTGAGTGAGATCAACGACTGGATGTTCTCCAGTTGATTGCTACTGAACCTGGACAAGACGGAGGTACTGGTGATTGAGTCAGGTCACGGGCATGATGGGAGTGCTTTCAGAGTGGGTACAGGATTGTATCTGGGTTCCACTCCATTGATGGCTTCCCTAGGGTGTGGGATCTTGGCATTATTCTGGACAGCAGATTGACACTTGAAGCTCATCTGTGGTCAAAAGTGGTTTTTACTACTTGAGGAACATCACCAGGATTAAGCCCCTAGTTCCTCCTGAAGACCTGCCATCATTGGTGCATGCCTTTGTGAATTCAAGACTTGATTACTGCAATGCTCTATGCTTTGTGGTCTCTAGAGGGACCCTCTGCCAGCTGCAGCTGGTGCAGAACACAGCATCTCGGTTGCTGACGGGCCTGACAAGGTCCAGTCATGTGACCCTGGTCCTGCATGCTCTGCACTGGCTGCCTGTCATGTGGAGGATCCTCTTCAAGGAGGGCTTGCTCACCTACAAGGCTCTATATGCGCTGGGCCTGGGCTATCTAGCTGATCTCCTCACATCTGCCTCCTTGAACCATTCCCTCTGCTTCTCGACTCAGGGCCTCCTTGATGTTCCCAGGGTCAGGCTTAAAACATCTTGTGACCGTGCCTTTAGTATCACCCAGCCAACCCTGTGGAATACTTTACCAGCTGCTGCCAGGGGGGCCCCAACAGTCAAGTCATTTAAAAAGGGGCTAAATGCTTATTTGTTTTGAATTGCCTTCCCTGATGAAGGTGACTGACCTGCAATAACGGCACTAATTACAGGAAGGTATTTTATCTATGGTGAGATTTATTTATTGGTTTACATTTTGCTGTTTTGTGTTTATAATTTGTGTATGTTGTATTGACCTTACCTATTTAATGTAAGGTGTTCAGAGCCCCAGGGATTGGGTGCCAGATAAATAAAATTGCCTTGCCTTGCCAAGGATGACCCAGGAAACTGCAGACTGGGAAGTCTGACCTCAAACATGTGCAAGCTCATGGACATCATACCTAAGTAAAGGTTAATATATTATCTGGAGGAGAACGGTCTCCAGGATGAGATGCAACATGAGGGCAATAAAAACCAAGGGGTGAAGGTTGGAGCATTGTTGAAGAAAGTCCAGTGCCAGCAGGCCAAACTGGTTCTGATGTCTCATAATGGGTATCAGAAAGCAATCACCTATAAGAAGGCAGCTTTTCTGACTATGGAGATTGTTGCTGGGAGGAATAGACCAGCTCAGATCTTCCGGACGATAAACAGACTTTTACACCCAGCCTGTCTGGAGCCTATTAGAGCTTTTTCATCCACAAAATGTGAGGAGTTCGCTTAGTTCTTCTCAGACAGGGTATGCTCCACTAGGGCTTGGATTTCCCTAAGTGTCTGTCAGAGCCCAGCAGGGCAAAGCCTGAGAGTCAGAGTCTGATTCAGTGGTCCTAGTGAGAGTTCTGACCAGTGACAGTGAATGCGGTGTGTGAGGTGATCGCTGAACCGCAGGCAACATTTTGTAAACCAGATCCAGGCCCATTACGACTACTGGTGAGCTGCAATGGGCATCTGTCCTGGTGTTTGCTGAGATTGTCCGGTGCTCCTTGTCGGAGGAGATTTTTCCAAAGTCACTGAAAAGGGCTTTGGCAAAGCCTCAACTGAAAAAGCCATCTTAGGACCGGTTCTGTGTCATAACGGTGATCGCGAAATAGCGATCACCATTACGAGTGTACATCACCGAAAATGAATTTCAGCAATGCACACTCGCAGTGACTGGGAAGAGGGCGCCCAAGATCCATGAGTGTGTTTTTTAATGCAGGGGGCTGTGCCCCCTGCACCCCCTTACTAAAGAAGTCTCAATACCAGGGAGTGCATGCCGGGGGAAGGGTGAAATAATTGGAAAAAAATAAAGCTGTCTGCCAGCAAAAAATAAGAAATTCATTGTGCCGGACCAAAACCCTGTGCCCTGCACCTCCCGATCAACCACCCTCCCCACCACGCTAGCATACCAGCTCAATAGCTGTCTGCCACTTCCTCCCACACTTTCCTCCCTTCCTCACCCCTCTGCATGTGCATGTGCATGCATCGTAGAAGCCTGTCACCCTACCTCGCCCACCCCGTATTTGGTGCTACCTTGTCAGGTAAACCTGAACACAGGCACTGTAACTGAGTCACCATTTTTGTTGTTCAAGTGCGGACGCTGTGTTCACTGGATACCCTTTGGACCTGGTTGTCTTGGCGATATAGCAACCTGTCTCTTACCTCCCCTTTTTTGGAAAGGTTATTGGGAAGATGGTTGCAGTATTGCTTGAGTCACGCCTTACCTCCTTTAAATGAGCTCTCCAGTTTGGGTTTAGGGCAGTGCATAGCAGAGAGACTACACTGGTTCAGATGCACAATGATTTGCTCAAGGTGAGGGACAGGAGTGAGTGGTCAATTCTCATTCTCCTCGATCTCTTGTCAGTGTTTGACACAGTGAACCATAGGCTGCTGAATAGGACTCATTAGCAAAATCATCAGCTGGTTTGAGTACTACCATAAGGACAGGACCCAGAGGGTAATGTTGGGAGAATATCCCTCATGTCTGGTGGCTCTCTCCTGTGGAGTACCCCAGGGCTCAGTCTTTTTGCCCATGTTATTTGCAGTGTATATGGTGCCCCTGGGAGAGATCATTAGGCAGTAAGGGCTTGGGTTTCATTGTTATGCTGATAATACTCAACTCTACTTGTGTTTTGCACCTGGGATTTCAGGTGTAGTCGATGTCATTAAGCTGGTTGAGACTTTACCATGAGAAAACTAAAGTGCTAATGGTGGAGTCGGATCGAAAGAGAGGGAGTGGAGCCCTCTGAAAGGGAGACTGGGTTTTGGCTCATCCCCTCTAGGTTATTAGCCTCCACCAAGGTGAAAAATCTGGGAGTCATTCTTGTTAATGGGCTGACACTGGTGACCCAGGTGCAGCGGTGGTCCAGACTGGCTTTTACCATCTACGGAATAGCAGCTGAAGTAAGTCCCTTGTCCCACCTAATGACCTGGCCACACTGGTACATGTATTTGTGACGTTGAGGCTCGACTACCACAAAGCTGTATACCTTGGGGTCAAAGGGGATGCATTGCAATGCTTGCAGCTGCTACAGAATACTGTCACATGGCTTTTGACAGGCCTTTCTAGGTCCTGTCATGGGTCACCAGTGCTGCGCAAACTGCTCTGGCTGCAGGTGAAGTGATGTATGTCCTTTAAAGTGGGTCTGCTGACCTACAATGCCCTACATGGGCTGGGTCTGGGCTACCTGTCAGAGCTCCTGCATCCTTACGCTTCTAGGTGTTCACTCCGCTCTACTGAAGAAGGCCTCCTGGGAGTCACTATGGTGAAACTAAAATCATCTGGGGACTGGGAATTTGAGGTGGCAGCCCCGGTCCTTTGGAATTCCTTATCCAGGACTTTTAGGGTGGCCCCCTCAGTTGAGACCTTTAAACGGGGTCTGAAAACTTTTGTATTTATTCAAGCATTTGAGGTTTAACTGACTCTGTTATCGTGTGTCTGTATATATATATATTAGAGGAAAAAAACTCTGTGTAATGCATCAGTTAGGGTTGTTCCACAGCAATAAAAATAAGGAAATTGGGTGTTAGGGTTGAAACCCCCCTGGACACCTCCAGACCACCCTCCAACCAGCATCGGTGTGTGCGTTGGGGTCGTCGGCCTTAACTCTCACCCCATCACATGTGTAAGGAAGCAGAGGTATAGGAGAATGGGGCGAGAGTTAGAACCGACGACCCCGATGCACACCCCAATGCTGGTTGGGGGGGCGGGCTGGAGGTGTCGGGGGGGTTTCAACCCTAACACCCAATTTCCTTTCTTTTGTTGCTGTTGTGAAACAACCCTAACTGATGCATTAAACAGAGTTTTTTGCCTCTAATTTCCCTTCTTTTTGAGAATGATGATGAGAAATACTGAATGTAATGCGGTGGCAGGAACAGTAACGCAAACACAAGGTGGAAACGCAAATGGTAACAGTAACATAAATGCAAGGGCAAATGACAATGCAAAGGGTAACACACACAGTGGTGCACACGGGAACGGTAACACTAACAGGTACATAAACGCAAGGAGAAACAGTAACTGTAACAGTAACAGAAGCACATACCCTGTTTTTGCTGGACAACTGCACAGAGAAACACAGTGTGTACAAAGAATGTATGCATTGTAATGGCAATGGAAGCTTAAAACAAGCATTGGAAGTACTTAATTGCAAATATCTCAGCAACTGTACAATGCAGAATAAAATGTAAATTTCACAGAAATCATTCTTTTCCTGGCTACCGTTTTGTATTACATAGCCCATAGGGCTATGCAGTTCGCAACGAAAAATCTGTATCTAGCACCGTTTTCGAAATACGAGCCCTGAAAGGCACGGCGTATGCCACCATGTTAGTCTGTGGGAAAAAGCATCAGCTTCAGAGTACTGTAACTTTGGAGCCATACAATATTTTTTCACCAAACCACCAAAAGGCACATCTGTGACATGTTGACTGCCTTCCCTACAAATTTCAGGCCAAAAGACCTAACTGTTCTTTTGCAGCAAGGTGGCAAAGAACTCCTGTCATTTTGGCCATAGTGTTGAAAGTACTTTTGTGATTTGCGAAATCTTTTACACAGATTTGTGAAAGTGTCATACGTGTGAAGGTACTTTGCAAAAGTACTTTTTCCAGAAAGTTGAAAAACATATTTCTGGGGTGTTTGACCCCAAAATAAAGACATGGCTAGCATCCCCAGGCTCCGACTAGGTGAATGCAAAAAAAAATTGTGTCCCTTGGTGGTCCCAATTTTAAATGGCAAGCATTTTTCTGATCGCTAACTGAAAACAAAATGGCTGATTTGCGAAAGTAGTAGGGGCATTTGCGAAAGTGAAAAGTGCATTTGCGAAAGTGTCAAACTTTTTGTTAACTTTTCCCATTGACTTATAATGGGAACTTGTTTTTGAATAACTTTTGAACCATTTAATATTTTTTCAGAAAGCTTCAAAGGCACATCAGGCACCCAACACGTTCCCTGAGATTTAGGACCACTGGTGAAAACATGCGACCTGTAAGAAACTGACTATGAGAATTCACCAATTAGTGTAAACGCGTGCGCAGATCATGCTTAATACCCCCGCAGCTGTATAACCAACCAGTACAAAACTTGGCAGATCCCAAGGTGTATGTTTCTTGATTGTGCTTTCCAAATTTCAGGCAAATCTGTTAAATGGTGCCAAAGTTATTAAGGTGCAAAGTTTGACCCTTTAACCTTAAAAGGGCTCCTCAACCCTAACTATGGTAGCACTACTGTGCTACCATAATATATATATATATATATATATATATATATATATATATAGCGATAGTGATTTTTTATTTGCATTTACTGGATAGAGTTTAAATAGTTATGTATTTAATGTATGTTGTGTTTTCTGTTGTAATGGTGCCCTGAACCTCAGGGGGAAGGGTGCCATAAACAACTAAAGATCACTACTACTTTATGGGACGGAGGTTGTGTCAAAAGAATATTACTGACTTCTTTGACTGGCTCACTTAAACAGTGGAGGTGGGCCAAGCAGTGGACATCCTTTACCTGGACTTCAGCAAGGCATTTGAGTCTGTATCCCACAAGAGACCAATCAATAAGGTGATGGATCTAGGGGTTGTTGAGAAGTTCATGACTCTGAGGCTTGACTACCACAGTGCTGTGTACCTTGGGTCCTCTCCAAAGAAGGTACCATAAACAATTAAAGACTACTACTACTTTATGGGAGGGAGGTTGTGTCAAAAGAATATGACTGACTTTGTTTGACTCTGTATCCCACAAGAGAACAATCAGAAAGTTGGCAGATCTAGGGGTTGCTGAGAAGTTGACCAGCTGGGTAGAAAGTGGCTGATGGGCATGACTGAGAGTGTGGTTGTGGGATGTGAGCTCTCCAGAACCAGGGATGTCATCGTTGGAGTCCCACAGGGCTTGATGCTCAGATCAGTGCTGTTTAATGTAAATTTGCCTGTTCACAGACAACACCAAGTTCTTTGGGAGGGTGGAGACAGCAGAAGGGATACAAGGCTTAAGGGAAGATCTGGAAAAGCTAGAGGTGGTAAAACGTTGGACTGCATTTGAATCAGCAGCAGAGAGAAGACAATACTTCCCTTGTACAAGTAATTAGTGAGGCCACATCTGGAGTACAGTGTACAGTACTGGTACCCATACCATAAAAATTACATAAGCCTGCTGGAGATGGTCCAAAGGAGGGCAACTAAGAGGATCATGGGCTAGCGAGGTAAGACATATGAAACAAAATTGGAGGCCCTGAACATGTACTCCCTGAAGGAGAGGAGGGAGAGAGAGAGAGAGAGAGAGAGAGGAGATGATTGAGACCTTCAAGTATCTAAAAGGAATAAATAGCATGGACAAGGAGGGTCTCTTCAAGCTTAGTCAAAACTGAAGCATAAGGGACACAGTCTCAAATTGGGGGGGTAGGAAACAGACTAGGAGGCAGTTCTTCATGGAGAGGGTGGTTGCAGGATGGTCTTCTGGAAGAGATGGTTTCATTGAAAATGGAAGGCAGCTTCAAGACAGGCTGAGACAGAGTTAAGGGGAAAAAAGGGTCAAGAGTGTGGTGGATGGAGAGGAAAGGCAGATTGGGTGGGGGAACAGGGTCAGTAGCTGATGCTGAGAACCCTGCACTATGAGCAGACTTGATAGACCTAATGGCCTTATTCTGCTGACTTTCTCATATGTTTGTATATTCATAGCAGTGCAATGAGAAAAGTTTTTCCAGAAAAGACAGTTTTAGTTGCAATGAATAAAAATATTAGTATATCTGACAAATTTACTTTTTGAAGTATCTCCTATACTGGGCACTGTGAGTTTTTTTTTAATTTTCTCGGTCTTAACCCTTGACAAGTCTACAATGTTATTTCTATGACAAATGTGGCAGCCACCTTTATTTCTTGAGGAAAAAAATAAATAAAAATATTTATAAAATACTTATATTTTGTGGAAGTAGAAAATGTTACCACCAAATAAAATTAGAAGATGCCTGCAATTTTTATTATGAAAAAGATATGGTAGCATTTTTTTGTTCAGTTTCATTGCCCTACTGCTTTAATCATAGGCTTCACATGATTTTTTTCTCTCTAATCCTGCAACTCTCTGTCTGGTCTCTTGTAAGATTTTTGTTATAACCCCTCTCTTGAAATCAGTTCTGAAGTTAATCTGCTTGCATCTTAAAATCAATATCCCCGCTACTGTTTCTCCTGATGCATAGAAACTGAGTAGGTGATGGAATTTTTAGTGCCCAGGGTGGGCACACTTTGTCAATAACAGTGTATTTATGGAGGTAGGTTTTCTCAACCCCCTAGTAATCCCTAAAAAGTCTGACTTACCCCACAGAGTCACATCAATAAAGTCTATTGCATTTTCCTCAGTTAGAGACGTAAAGTGCAAATTGATGGTATTGCTGTTAGCCAACAAACAAAATCATTAGTGCTGTCGATGTCACCCCCTCCTTATGCAGACAATACCATTGATATAATGATACCACATGACAACATTGTCTGCATATGGAAAGTTTTCACTATAAACAGTTTCAAACTCCTAGAGACACATCAGTAAATTGGCATGTGATTGCACCATACTGGGCCCCATTGCCATGCCACACATTTGGAGATAGTACTTATTAGCAAATTCAAAGGTGTTATGATTTAAAATTATATGAATTGCCTCCAACAGAAATCTAGTGGGTGCTCCTAACACTCTTGTTCAAGAAGTAACCACAAGCCACTACACCATTTTCATGTTTAACTGATGAGTACTAGGCCTCTGCATCAACTGGCACTTTCTTATATTCTTGCTGCCAGATAAACTCCACAAGATTTTACAAGCAGATTGTTCATGTTTCCACAATTCACCCTTGAAAATGTATGTTGGATTATTTAGCAACATTTTATGCCTGTGCTTGTTGACAATAAGTTCATGGACCATTTTATCAGTGGGTTTGATAATCACCTCTGAGTAATGGCACAGTTCCAATAAGGTGAATTTTTCTTTCATAGTATGATTATCATTCACAGCTGCAGCCAAAGACATGGTCAGATATTTCCAGAAATGTCTGTGATATTTCTGAAGAAATTTCCTGTCTGCCTTCTGTACCACCAGAGGGAATCACTTTAGAAACATTAGGACATATCTGGACATATCTGACCAAGTGGTTGGCTGTAGCTCCACTAAAATTATGTTGTCTTATAACATGTAGCCACCTCACTCTTCACAGATTGCTCAAAAGTCAGTATGTTTGCATTCAATGCTGACATATAAAATGTTGATTTCAGGCAGAACTTCTGTTTTCTCTCTATCCAAGTAATTCTTGGAGCATCCACACCCATAGTATCTTTCACTGTATGTTGAGGCTGAGGCTGCTTGGCAGATACTACTGTGGTAGCTTTTGTATCAATAAAATTGGTTTTCATAATACTCAACCTATGGTAAGGGTTTATCTCTGTAATCCAGCATTCTGTGGCTGAACTCTAAGTGCATATTGTCAGTGAAACAGAACAGGGTGGCCCCGGTGATCACTGCTGAGCTACCTGTGTTGTGGATCCACATTATCCTTTTGGGAACCCCCTTCCAAGAACAGATGATAGTTACTTTACTTATAGGATCGTTCTTCTCAAGCAGTCCCAGTGTTGCTTCCGTATTTTGTTGATCTTGTATTTCCATTCTGTCGTGCTTGCTACTTTGATCTAATTCCTGGTCATTCACTTCCACATCCAAATCCTACCCTGCAAATGATGCCTCAAATGAACCTTGCAAAATAATTTATATGTGTCAATGTTAATATCAAACTTGTTGATTGATAGTGTGTGGACAAACAACAAACCTTTATTTGATCCTGATTTCTTCCATTTATGAAGATTCATGGAGGAAATGTTAATAGTTAAATCTACTTCTTCTGTCCTGATCTCCAGGGTTGGCTTGTCTTTCTTTCACTTTCCTTTGTCTCTTCTGCCCCATGTGTCTGAATAGTTTCACTCAACTCTAAAAAATTAACACTTGATGACTGTCCCTATTGTTCTTCTGGGTCTATTGTTGAATCTGAATCTGTTGTGTCCCTTGTATTTTGTCTCCTTGTACTATTCACTTTTCTTTTGATTATATTATTCTGCCCCTTATGGGAATAAGATCTTCCCTGCCTTTTGGAACAGGCACTACTACTCACAGTTCACCTAAAAAACTCCCCATTTTGAAAATACGTTTCATCATAGTGGATATTCTTTACCTGTTTCCTTTCAATTAGCTTTTTTTCATGTTTGTTAATTTTCCTCTTCAGAGTTTTATCAAATTCAACAAACAAAAAAGGGTCAGTTTTAAAGACTTGTATCTCCTCTTTTAGTATTTTAACTGCCTCCCTTAAGTTGTTGTATTTGTGGGTACCTTCTCTGATGATAAATTTGACACAATTGAGTTAATACTCCTTAGTTCCTGCCTCCCACTCTTGATGCAGTTGAAATTATTCTATCCACATGCTGGGATTTGTGTTACCCTTAAAACCCTCATAATTTGTTGTTTTCTGATACGCTTCTCCAAAGGGATGATATTATAGGTGAGCTTTAACACAATTATTGAAAACCTCTCCAATTTCAGAAATAAATATTTGAGAACAAGATGTTTGCAATAAATATTTGAGAACAAGATGTTTGCAATCAGCACCTCAATATCCAGTTTGAAATTTGGAAGAATGCAGAGATTGCTCCCTTGGAAGGGTTGAGTTTGGATATGAATTATTGATCCAGTATCTTTGCTCGCAACAGCAAAAGGCAATGATGGACACTATTTGTTAATAATTTTGTATTTGGTTTTTATGTTTAAATTATTATCTCTTGGTGTGTTTTTTTCTTTATGTGTTTAGAGCTACTGTATGCATTTTAATGGTTATGAGATGCACTATAGATTCTTTGGCAATTATCAACACTAGCCGATGTAAATGTGAATCTTTCTGAAATTAGTTTATGTTTCTTTAAGAGATATCAAGATACAATTGGTAACTATAGTTACAACTACACTGTATAAGCTCATAGGTAATTGTGATCCTAGGCCATGCCCCCTGAGGAAGTTTGAAAAGAGCAAAGCAACAGAGATGAGTGGGCTTTCTGGCTGCTATGTGGGTAACATTACTGGTGTTAATTCTGTCACTGCCTTTGCACTATTTACTAGCAATCATCTGCACTTTAGAAGCAGCACCACATAGAGGATAATGCCTGATGTACAGGTGATAACCATGGTGTAATCACCTTGAGTGGTTGCTAGGGCATCAGTAAACCTCGAGAGTACAGCTCGAGAGGTTTATCATCGCCCTAGCAACCACAAGAGATGATTACACCATGGTTGTCGCCTGTACATCAGGCATTGTCATTTATAATGTATGGGACTAAACATGAGAAGTCCCCACCAAACTCAGATAATTTAGCCTTACCTTATTAATGAATCTGCTCTACAGCCACATGATTGTGTAGGGAAACTATTTATTAGGATACACGGACTGAACGACAGCAGACTGAAATAGCACCAGAATTAAAATCTCTATCAGACATAGTGATTGCAAGATTTAGTAAAGTGAGACAATTGGAATGTTATTTGAATACTGAGACTAACAATCACATTCTGGTGTGTAGAATACTGAATTACACTGGCATTCCGTTTTGTAAACCCACTGCTATGACATAGATGAGATAGGTTTATAAGGTTCTGACATCACAACAGTGGGATTACAAGGTTGTAATCGCTTGATTTCAGTGGGTAATAAGGGCTACCCATACATTACATATTTTTTACTGACAGTTAAAAGAGCTGAATAATGTATGGACTGTTGTTGGTGGTTAGTGGCATTCCCCCACCCTCCCATGTCTGTTTCTTTCTGAAAGTAAAAAAAACTGTCCCTCAATGTCTTTTTGTATTTTTTGGTACCTGTAAAATAAAACGTCCATTGCCGATCACACCCACTCCCCCCACCTGACCACTCACTGTGCACCCACCTCCTCACATCCCCCTTGACACCCCAACACACCCTCACTCACCTGAAGTGGTCCCAGGTTCAAGATCCACTCTCCCGATCGAGGACACATCTTGCTGCTGGAACCAGCGACTGCAATATGAGAAACTAAGGTAAATGCGGTTCAATGTATTTCAATGGGGTTTTCAACATTTATGCATAACTTAGCCATTTTTGGAGATTTTGACCCCAAATTTTCAACATGGTCTTTTGGGGATACCACCTCAGGAACAATATGATTGTCATTCTGCAACTCATGCCCAAAAGGTGATTTCACAGCCACTTGGCAAATTCACCTTTTGGGCAGGATTTGGATAATGGCAGTCATATTGTTCATGAGGTGGGTCATAAGAAGGCTCTGTTAAAAATTTGGGGTCAAAATCTTAAAAAATGGCAAAGCTGGGGTGGAGCTAGCCATCCAAGATGGAAGCTGTGTAACTGATCTTCTGCAGTACCAGCTTCACCCATCTCAACACATCCGACGACTCAGCACCCACTATCCAGGATTTACTGGACAGATTTAAATACAAGGTACTAAGCTGATCATTTTGATATCTATATTGTGCTGATCAGACCTTGGACTGTCATTTAATCATCACAATCATACTTGGCTTCATTGCATCTGGCTGGCCTGCACGACAATCCTAAACCACCAGGGTCTAGTTGGTATCCAACCCACAGGGCCTGGTAATGTAGGACTCAAGGGACTCACACCCTGTGACCCATCAATCTATGGAATAGCAATTGGTAAACATAACTTCACTGCTGAACAAAGTCCTCTTGGACATGGCTGCCCTTACTGAAACCACAACAAGTGCCAAAGCTGATGTTGTGAAACTGACTAACCATGTAACTGACACTGAAGTACATATCAAATGACAGGGAGAGATACTACACAACCACCACTGCCTGCTAAGAGACAATCATACTCCATTCCAATATTTACTGGCAAAAGTTGATGACATTGAGAACTGGGGGAGAAGAAAGAATATGAGTGTTGTAGGTTTAACGGAGGGGGCTGAAGGCAATGACATGATAGCCTTTCTACAGTGCACCCTCCCGGTAATGCTGTAACTGAACAACCATCCTCCCCTGGATTACTAGTGCCCAGAACACTAAATCGGGACTGGAGACGTCCGATCCTGTGTAAATTCTCCCATTACCCTGTTAAAGAGACTTTCCTGAGAGTGGCCAGGGACCTGAAAAGATTACAATGGGAAGGCATGCAGGTCCAGCTTTATCAAGATTACTCCTTTGACCTCTATCATAGGAGACTTGCATACAGCCCTGTGAAGCAAGCCCTCTACAAGCACAATATACTGGCTCCCTTAAGGTACCCAGCACAGCTGAGAGTAATGTTCAGGAGTGAGCAGATTACCTTTAACTCACCAGCCGAAGTGGAGATGTTCCTAGCAGACATCGCAAGTGAGAGAACTCCTCCCCAATAGCAACTGCTCATGCCTCGCGTCGAGGTCCAGCACTGTATGGACACATCGGAAAGGCCTGTAAACCCAGGCACTGTCATCCAGAGTCCAGCTTTGACTCCGAAGGTAGCACCGGAATGGCAAACCCCTCAGCAAGGACATCAAAAGAAGAAGGCCACCTCTAAAATCAACACAACATCTATGACGTTGGTGGCTAAGTCACAGAGAACAAGGTCCCACAGCAAGCAGAGGAAGGCGCACATATCTGGAGGTTGCAGCTCCTAGAATTACTTGACACTGGTGAAAACCTCCAACTACTTCAAGCCACTTGGCAATCTTCTCCTGGTGTCCCTAGACCTTCCACAAAAGAGCTGGATCACCAATAAGACTGCCCTTCCTTCACCTGAAGAACTGGTAGGAGACTGGGCCCCGATCTATTGGGACTGGGCAATGGATCTGGGGAACCCACGATTGGACTAAGAATCTGGCACCTTGGCGGAGAACTTTATCACAGGCTGAGAGATTTTGCAACACTCTCGGAGACCCAAGGTAAGGGATTGTGGCTATCCCCACCCCATGGATCCCCTTAAGTTAGTAGGGATTTTATGCTGTGGTTTTCAAAATGCTTTTTTTTTATGGGGGGGAATGGTAATTCATATTAGAGTGGCCTGGGACTGTTAGCAGGCTGTATAGTCTAACTCTCCCCTCATCTGCAGATAGCCGCAATGCCTGCTCCAGGACTTCAGCTCATCGAGGCCTCAACGGTTTGGCTGTTGAGCATCAATAAATGGTGCTTTTTATTCTTTGAAATGCTAGGTCACAACCTGTTGTTGCTTCCACAATGTTGTTTATAAAGTGTTAATTTAACTGGTGATTGTTAGTTTGTCAGCCTATAAGTTAAGGTTCCCTGGCGGTTTGGCTGTCAGCTGTTCCCAACTTGATTTACATCCGCGCACCTGAGAAGGTTAAGGTTAAGGTTTAGCTCATCATGGCATGGGTGGAATAGCCCCTTTCTTCTACCCATCTACTCAAAAAGCCCTGTGCAGTACTCTAGGGAGAAAAAGAACAGGCCCCCAGACTGGGTGATTCACAATCCCCCCCGTGCCCAAACAGCCTGCTGCCTTGTACAGACAAGGGGATCGTTAGCACTAGGATAGCTTCTGTTTGAATCCGCATGTCAGTGAATATGTACAGACAAGGGGTGTTTCCACAATAGGATTGTGGGGGCTAATGCCACCATGTGAAATCCTACTGGATGGAAATAAATAAGATGGGAAACACCACTAATCTCATCTAAACCTGGGACCTATGCCCAGAGCTGTTAGTAATGGTTCTTTACCCAGAAAAAACAGATGCCTACATTCCTGGCCCTAAAAAGGGGTCCACCCACTCGACCAATAGATCCTTGGCTACTGCACAACATCAGATCTGCAAGGGGCCGAAGTCCTTAACTCGGACAGGTCATCTATAGATCCTAGCAGACAGAACCCTGTAAATAGGGCTTATCTGTATACTGATTGCCACAAGGTTTTACAGCAGGCTCTATGGGGTCACAGCAAGGGAGCAATACTGTGGTTATTCCTTAAGTTGAGAGGCCCCATTTTGGACAGGCTGCTTTTGACACAACTCACACCTACCCTAGCCTATAGATTGAAGGCAGCATGGTGATAACATCTTAGAATGGATAATGGATCAAGGAGACCCGGAGTCACATGGATGGCTGGTCCCCCTGCAGCTTAGATCTGCTTCTTTGAAGTAGCTCTAGTTTGGTTGCCAAAGAAGGTACCCCCTCAAGGTATAGTGCTTGACCGTTGGGAGGTAGGCTGACTCCTTCCCTCTCGGGTCAGTGATGGTACTACTCCTTCTATAGATGGATACTTATGTAAGGAAACTTGCACTTTGTCTTTTCTCCAGTCAGTGTTATACCCTCACTCGGGATACAGAGACAATGTACACTCCATCCCCAGGAAGGCACTTCTTTAAGTACCTGATGCACAGCACAAGGGATGGGAGCTGGGATGCGACCTTCCCAGCTTCTGTGGGGCTTCCCACGAGGTTAACATTTATAAAAATAAATATGAGAGTGATTTCATGGGTCGCCTGTGGCCCAGCACTGCAACCATCTAACACCCTCACTGATGTAATGGTTTGGAGGTTAGGGAGAATTGTTTACTTTACTAATGATAGCAAATTTAAAATAGCACTCAAGATGGTAGACCTCTTTCTACTCATCTGTTGACACGTAGAATGAAGACACTTGGATTATGGCTAATACTAAGGACATATCTACCTACTCTTGGAATGTGAGGGGCCGAAACTCCCCGGTGAAAAGGAAAATGATTCTTTCCCAGCTCAAGAAGTTGGGCACCCAGGTCGCTTTTCTCCAAGAGTCTAAACTGAGCTCTAAGGAAGCTGTTAAGTTGGTAAGAGACTGGGTGGGTGTAAAGGCACATAATGTAGCCAGAAGGGGTGTCTCCATTCTACTGCACAAAAAGTTACAGTGGCAGTGGGTGGAAACTCACACAGGAGGGGAAGGCAAGTGGATTATTATGAAGGTCTCCACTCCTACTTAGTTCTGGTTAATATTTATGGCCCGAGTGAAGACTCTCCTGACTTTTTTCATGCCATTTTCCAAAAAATCATGGACCTCTCCTTTGACAACCCAGACATCCTGATGAGTAGGGACTTCAACTTGATAATGGATCACCTATTAGAGATCCAATGCCAAGTCTGAACCTCACCAGAGATCTCTACAGGCGACAGCACCTGTCCCCCATGCCCTTCGCCGGGCTTCCCTGACCGACCTCCGATTTTGGGTGCTTACTCCTCGTCCGGTGTCGGAGCCTGCCTTGTAAGAGTGCCCCAAGTAGAAAAGGGGGCGACCCACCATGGATAGGGTTAGCCAGGGGTGCTGACATCGGCGAGGAGAGAGAGAGGAGGTACGGTTCAGGAGGCTCAGGTGGCAGGACAATGAATGGGTTGCCTGAGAGAGGACCTTGGGGCCGTGACGGGAGTGAAACAAAGTTGAAAAAAAAAATCATATGGCCAGACTGGCAGTCCCAAAAGATAGAATGTCTTGGGGACCTTGAAACCCCTGGAGATAAATCCATGGACTCATTCCAAGGGCTTCAAACAAGATCTGACTTGCCACAAAAAGACTTTTGGAGATATCCTTCAGATCAGAAACCTCTTCACCTATAGGGCTAAACAAAAGTGTTCTTGCACTGTATGCTTTAGATATAAGAAAGGTATAAGGACCTTATTGTCAGTTGAGACTTGGGTTGAGCATCCAATGGGCTGCACAGGTAACATACAAAGGTTTATGAGGGACAGTGCCCTGAACTCCTCCCTCTCAGCCAAGGCCAAATGGGAATGAAGGCTGGAGGCTTCCATAACTGAACAGCAGTGGCAACGGGGTTGGCTAATGGTACTGCTGTGATAAGAGAAGTCTGCTCATCCAAAATAAAGTAATGCACCTGTGGTACCAAACCCAAACACAACTAAAAGCTATGGGATTGCTCCCTGCTGACGTATGCTGGAGATATGGTGCCTCAGGTGCGGGTCTACTGCAGATCCTGTGGGAGTGTCCTCACCTGATCCCACTGTGGTCCTCAGTGATTAGTCAATGCTCTACAGTATTAGGGGCAGCCCTACCTTCTAATCCCAAACTTTGGATCCTGGGCCTGTCACCAACAGATCACACTCTACCCAAACACAAGATACTTTGGTTCATACAGGCTTCAGTTGAGGTGGAAGAATAATCCTAAAACACTGGAGAATGCCTGATGTCCCACTAGTAAAAGCGTGGCATAAAGCTATGGAGAGGCTGGCAAACCTTACCAGAATGTCCTGCTATAAATCTGGGAACATGTCTAAATATGAGGTAGTTTGGGTTCCATACCTTTCTTTCATTAATTCACTATCTACTGGTAGATATCCCAGGTACTTGAAGGATAAGCTGAGTCCCCTCCCCTCCGAACTTCCAAGTATATATGGTGAAATAAGATGTTTATGACTATTTCTGATCTCTTCTGTTAGGTATCTTGAGTGCTAAACTCTGGACAGCCACTTAGTACCCTCCCCCGTCATCTTCTATACATTAGGTGAAGAAGTTTAACTTCCTTTCCATTTCTTCTAACCTTCTTTGATTAGACAATTCAAAGCTCTGAAATGTACAAGCCCTTGAAAGATGGGTAAGTCATTCTCATCCCCCTGGCCCCCCTGGCTTGCTGCCCACTTTGGGCAAGCACCTCATCCTCATAGCTGCTTTTAAGCTTGAGCTACCCGCCGACTACAGCGGTGAGACCCAAAGCCTGCCTGCTGCCACCCGCTCACTACTCTCCAAGCACAGACTTGCTGCCCACTTCGGGTAAGCACCTTATCCTCGTAGCTGCTTTTAAGCTTGAGCTGTCCGCCGACTACAGCGGCGAGACCAGGAACCTGCCTGCTGCCACCCACCCACTGCTCTCCAAGCACAGATAATTGCTGAAGCCAGATCTTCAGACCTCAGCGGCTGTTGCAGCGAAGATCCTGGATTGTTTTTCTGAATTCCTGGCGCCATCAGACTGCAGTGCCCCCATTGGCTGCTCACCATCTTGGTGAACTCCCTGAGTGGCTAGCTCTGGAATCCAGCATGGCTGCTTTCCCAGGACTAATTGCATGCCCGTGCACAAATTTTGTAGTCTCTGCTGCCTGGTGCTCGCTACTAGTGTGTGCACATAATACCAATTACAGCTAAACTGAAAACCGGGATTCCTACTGCTGATTTTTGGTTTGTTTAAGGACTGTTACTAGCCTGTATTTGCTCATTCTGGTAGAAAAAAAAGAGAGTAAAATACTGTTTGTTTGCTTTGTTTTATCCTAGCTAGACCCCTTAATCTTCCCATTCTCTCCTTTGAGTGTCTCTTTGTGTGATTGTTTCACCCTCTCCCCCAACCCCTCCTCCACAAGTTCTTAAATACACCTAAACCACTCCCCCTTCTATCCACCTCCTCCCATTGGCCATCTTGCCCTACACAAATTTAAAGCTGCAGAACACTTCCTAGAGTGCAGTCCTGCCCCACAGAACTACATTTCTAACAGCCCCTTGCCTCACCACTCCCTCCTCTCCCCCTTCATAAGGCTGTCCATGCTAATTCTCTCCTATTGCTTCTGCCGAGAACCCTCCAGGGCTCCCAGCTCATCTGCCATAAGAACTGGCCACTATGAGCAGTCGGCGCTCAGAAGCTTCCGCCAAGACCACTTGCTCAGATTCCAGACCCAGAGAGGTACGGCAAAGCTGCAAACCAATCGGAGTGCTAGTGCCTTCTCCTGGCTTGCTCCAATTGGTCCTTTACCCCTTCTTATCTTTTCTCTGTCTCCTGAGCTAAAAAGGAGCTGCTTTTTTTTTTTACTTATGCTTGCTAATGTATGCCTGTTTTGTTAGAATCTGCCTGTAAACTGCCTAAAAAAAGTTGTAATACTTGCAAACTGCTCTTGCTAGATTGATTAAGTGAAACCGCCCTTTTCTTTGCCTCTGTAACTGCCACCCAGACTTCAGGGCACCAAGGAAATCAACCCCTTTCATTTGTAAATTTTGTCACTGGGTAGCTCGACCATTGTCTGGGACCAGTACTAATTGGCTCCGCTTTCTCTTCCCCTTCAGCTGAGAACCCTCCAGGGCTCCCAGCTCATCTGCCGCAAGAACCGCGGCCACCGGATGGTTGGCGCTTCTGAAGCTGCCGTCCGAGACCACTTGCTCAGACTCCAGACCCAGAGAGGTACATGCCCACCCACCCATCCCCTCCCTGACCATTGTGTATAGACCTCCTTGCCCCTCCCTCCCCTGCCATTGGCTTTCCTACAAATCTATTCTCCCCACCTCCCTAAGATGCCCACAGACATATAAATTTTGGGCTGCCGCTTCAGGTTCAAGTGTCCCATCCTAACTAACCCACCACAGTCTCCCCTACCACTCTTCTTAGACCAGATTTGTGACTTCTTATTACTGTCCCTAGTCGCTGTGTCATAGTAAATTTTCCTTGCTCCCTACAAGTGGTTTCAGTGCCTACATCCCTTTGCTGACCCTGTGGTGTGTAGCCTTAGCTGGTGATACTTCTTTGATCAGGTTTACGACTTCTCGTAACTATCTCTAGTAGCTGTGCCATAGAAACATCTCCATGCTCCCTTCAAGTGGTATCAGCACCTATATCCCTTTTCAGACCCCGTGGCGCATAGCCTTACCTGGTGACACCTTGCCCAGATTAAGCCCTTACAACTGTTTCTCTTTCTGACTCCCAGACTTTAACCATGGAACTTGCAATCTGGCTCTACCTATTTACCGCCTTATGCACCCTATCCTTATTAGGGTACATGCCAGATGGAATTTACCCCAAAGAGGACTCGTATCCCCTACCACAAGAATGTCTACTCATGGAGTCCCTCTACAACTCGTGCTATGCCCCCAAGTTGTCATACCCACTTTCAGCTGAGTCTCCCCTCTCAGACAGCCACCGGCATCTCGTTACCTACCTAAGGAATGTTACCTACTCGGCCCAGTACCTGCATCTACTGGTGTCATACGGCTAGGGTCTTAGCATGTGTATCACTAGGACTGAACAGTACAAAGAATAGGTCCTTGCATTCCTACGCCAATACTTCCACTAGCCAAAGAAGGTTTAGTTCTTCTAAATTACCACTTGTTGCGCTGAGGAAAGTTATACTCCTCCTCTTGCTATGCTCAGGTAATGTTAAACTTAACTCTGGTCCCATACAAGCAATTCCTTCACCATCCAAAGTCACGAAGTATAAAGGTATCAGCTTTATGCATGTTAATGTGTGTAGCCTCTTAAAGAAACTCACCTCAATACAGGCTTGGGCTATCCACACGGAGCCGGATGTACTTGTCATATCTGAATCCTGGCTTCGTCCATCCATGCCAGACAAAGAGGTCAATATCCCCAACTGTCTGTTATTCAGAGCCGATAGACTAACCAGAGGTGGTGGTACAGCCATCTATGTTAAGGACAAGTTTATGGTCGCTACCCTCGACACTACAGCAATTGCCAATGCCTTTGAATGCCTGTCCTTAAAAATCGAAATATCTACATCAATGGCCCTCTGTGTCATAGGATGTTATAGACCCCCGTCCTAGGGGTCACAGCTCCTGTTCCACCTATCATCTACTATAGGTACTGACACAATGGAAACAATTATACTAGGGAACTTTAACTACGACTGGCTGTCAAGCGCATCTCTTCCACTTAAATCCTTCTGTGACTCTCATGGGCTCACTCTACTTATTAATGAACCTACTCGTATCAATAAGAAAAACCCTATGAAAAGTACACTATTAGATGTACTTCTAGTAAGCAGACCCCATTTCTTCTCCCATGCTGGGATCTTTTCTGCTGATGTTAGTGACCATTGCTTTATTGCTGGCATAAGAGCAGTCCCTAAACTAACAGCCTCAGCAAAGTTCTCTACCAAAAGATCAAAACGGAATTTTGAATCGCTTGCATATATCAATGACCTGAAAGCCTCCCTGCTTTGGCAGACCTTTTATTTAGCCAAATCAGTAGAAACAGCATATGCCATTTTCCATGAAATTGTATCCAGCACTCTTAACACCCACGCACCCTTTGTCAAAACCCACATAAAGGCTAGAAAGTGCCGCTGGCTTACAGCAGACATCAAGGCAGGACTATTAAAAAGAGACAAGCTCTGGAAGCTAGCACACAAATCCCACAAAGCCGAAGACTGGCATCTTTTCAGAACAACCAGAAACCACTGTACAAAGCTAATTTGGGAAACCAAGTCCAACTTCTATTGCTCTGAACTCGACACTGCCTCCAACTGCCCTATCAAATTCTGGTCCACAATGAAAGAACTTTCTGGTAATACCACAGGAAACACTCTCCCCTCAAAAATTATTTCTGACAATGTAACTATCAACAACAATAAAGAGATACTACAAGCCTTCAACAATCACTTTGCTACTGCAGGGCTAGCTTTTGATAACTCACCTGCATGCAACCTATGCTCCCAGCTTACCACACAATCTTCAGAATCTAGTCCCTCAGATGCAGTCTTTTCATTCTCTCCTGCCTCACTGAAAGAGGTCGATGATCTCCTCCTCTAGTTGGACACCAGAAAAAGTGCTGGCGCTGACACCTTCGATCCATACTACCTAAAGATTGCCTATCATGTCTTGGCCGTACCTGTTACACATCTATTTAACTTGTCCCTTTCTCAAGGGACCCTCCCCAAACTGTGGAAGACCGCACATGTTATTCCGTTGTTTAAATCTGGAGACCCCTGTGATCTAAACAACTACAGGCTCATCTACCTTTTCCCAGTACTATCAAAACTTCTGGAAAAAATCGTAAATGCCCAGCTGAAATCTTTCATAGATGATACTAACCTGCTAAACCCAATGCAATCTGGTTTCAGAACTGAACATAGTACAATCACGGCCCTGGCCAAGGTGACAAATGACTGGCAGTGCGAGCTAGAGAACAAAAAATTTGTCTGTGCCATTTTTCTAGACCTAAGTAAGGCCTTCGACACTGTCGACCACAGCCTCCTTCTTTCTTCATTAAAAGCTATTGGTCTAGATTCTACCTCCTTGCGTTGGTTCCACAACTACCTTTCTGATAGACACCAAGAGGTCAAGACTGAAGGTGAACTCTCCCCCTCAAATCTGTTAAAAAGAGGTGTCCTGCAGGGATCCATCCTGGAGCCACTCCTATTTGCCATCTACATCAACAATATAGACTCAGGCATCAATGAGGCGAAAATTCATCTGTTCACAGATGATACAGTGATCTACCTAAGCCGTACAACTCCTGAAACTGCCTGTAGCGACCTGCAAGCTGACTTCAACATACTTCAATACCAGCTCCTTAGTAAAAAAATGCTACTTAATGCCAAAAAGACAAAATCAATGCTATTTTCACCTATTAACCATGCAGCCTACCCTGCTATACTCTCCATCACCACCCTCCTAGGAGAAACCCTGGAATTTGTGCCAACGTTCAAATACCTGGGGGTCTGGCTAGACTTCAAACTCTCCTTTGCAGACCACCTGGAGGATTTGTTAAAAAAACTGAGGCAGAGACTAGGTCTCTTCTTCAGGTTAAACCACCTACTAACTACAGAGGCCAAGAGACAGCTAGTTCAGTCTACGTTCCTTTCCCTAATTGATTATGCCAACTTTATATACAGCCAATGTGCTACTTCATACCTTGGTAAATTGGACATACTTTACCACAGAGCCCTGCGCTTCATCACTGGTCTCCCCTTCTCCACCCATCACTGGTCTTTATATGCGGCCGTAGGTTGGACCTCCCTACACTACAGACAAAATAAAAATGCAGCTCTCTGGAGATACAGAGCTATCACTGGCAAACTTCCGGAGTACATTGTTGATTGCCTGACTGTCAATATGCCTGGAACCTATGCCCTAAGAAGTTGTTCACTGATTTCTTTGAAAGTGCCCAAAGCCCTAATGCATTTTGGGAGAGCTGCCATAGGATTCATTCTACTGTCACTCTGGAATGTGCTACAGAAATCACTGAAACTGAGGACTCCTGTTAGTATTACTGTGTTTAAATCCTTATACTCAAAATGCATTACAGAAGCCTGCAACTGCTTCCAATGATCCTAGCTCTGGAATGTGCTACAGAAATCACTGAAACTGAGGACTCTTATTAGTCTTACTGTGTTTAAGACCTTATACTCAAAATACATTACAGAAGCCTGCAACTGCTTCCAATGATCCTAGCTTACTTACACACCCTTTCCACATCCTCCCTGCTTTTCCCATCCTCCTTCCTTCTTGTATCAGTGCATAACTTGTCCCTGAGCCACCTACTTATCTACCACCCTAAATCTCACCCTCCCTCACCCACCTATTCCTTGTATACCCACAGCATCTCATTCCTTCGCTCCTAGTATTATCCCAGTTCCAGACCCCCCACTGGATGCTCACTTCTCCTGACACATGTCTCCCCCTTGATACGACTGGGTCTTTTTAAACTGACTATGTATGTCTCTTCACTTGTAGCATCCACTTCAACTAATCTCTTCACTGGACTATAATGCCTTTACCTTACAGGAATACTAAACCATGTATGTTGTTGTATCTGGTATAAATTTTTACTGACTTGCTACCCTATTGTTATGTATACCCTTACCAACTGTCTTTTACCTGAACCCAAATATATTTTTACTTATCTTGTCTACTGAAGGCCTACCTGTACTGTTGTACTCTTGCATCTACTGTCTATTTGTCTGTATATAAAAGCATTGTTACTTGACTTGTGTAATGCAGGTCCACCTTGTAAATGAGCTTGCTCAATGGTGTTCGTCTGGATAAATAAAGAATTTGATTGATTGATTGATTGATCATGTATCTGTTACCTGAAGTACCCTTCACTTTATATTTTATGTATTGTAGATGGTTATGCTCTACAGGCTGTATGTGTACTTATCTGTGATTATAGACATACTGTTTTAACACTTTGTACGAGTTGTGGTGACGTTGTAAACCACTCTCTTCAACCTAATTGTTTTCTTTTGATTAAGATCCAATATCTGTAATAATTCTGAAATAACTCAATAAAAAGATTAACTGTAAAAAAATGGCAACGTTATGACCATTCATTGGAATTTTGCCACGTACATTCGTAACTTTGGAATTTTTAAATATTTTGACCCCAGATTTTACATATAGCCTTCTTATTACCCGCACTTCATATATGTCACAGCTGTCATTTTTCAAATTCTGGATAAAATGTGTTTTCACACCTGTGGTGTGGAATGGCGCTGCAATTACTCAGATGTTTTGGTGGGGATTTCAAAATTTTCTGTAAGGAGTACATGAGGTGGGGTAATAAAACCAATATGCTGACAATTTGGTCACTGATATCCTATAAATGGAAGCGCAGGACCCAGATGGTCCTGTGCATCCACAGTCACATACATATATGCATAAGGACAATCACGGAGCATGGGAGCGCAGTGCTCAAATGGCCCTGCACTCCCACAGTGACATAAGGATAGTTATGGAGGGTAGAATCACAGGGCCCAAAGGGGCAAAAGTAGGAAAATGTGGCATTAAGGTTTCCAACCCTAGCACTCCACCCCCAACACCCTGCACACACCAACAGGACCTCAAGGTGGCAGGGCATTGTGACAAGGCAGTGGGTAAAGCTAGTACAATGCTGGGTTTCATAGGGAGGCGTATCACCAGCAAAAGTTGCGAAGTGGTGTTGCCATTATATCACTCACTGATGCAGCTACAATTAAAGTACTGTGTTCAATTTTGGAGACTGCACCTCAGAAAGGACACAGACAAAGCAGAAGTGGTTCAGAGGAAGGCAACTAAAATGGTGCATGGTTTGCATGAGAAGCTCTATGAAGAGGGATTGCAGAGTATCAACATGTACTCCCTGGAAGAAAGGAGAGAGAGGGAATATGATAGAGACCTATAAGTACCTCAAGGGGGTGAATATGGTACAGGTGGGGAGTCTCTTTCAAATGAGAATAAGCACCAGGACCAAGGGGCATGCAGCAAAGATGGGGGGAATTCAAGAGTGACATGAGGAAATATTTATTCATTGAAAGTGTAGCAAATGCCTGCAATAGATTGCCAGTGGAAGTGGTGGAGGCTTGAAGAGTGGGGGCTACAAGTATGCATGGGATAGACATAGGGGTATATTAGATAGGATGCTGGGAGATGGGAGGGTCAATGGAGACCAGGTAGGTTCTGAAGAGACAGAATAGGTAGGGAATGTATATGTAGACTAGGTGGGCTAAGTAGTTCTTTTCTGCCATCAAATGCTATGTTTCTGTGTTTCTATGTTTTTTAGGTTTTCTTGAGCCATTATTATTTTTTTAATAATATACTAAATACAGATAAAGGATTCAAATATCCAGCTGTCCAATAAGAGTGTAGGATTTGTCTGATCTCACTGCATCGTGCTTCTTAACATGCTAGATGGCAATGAACAACAGAAGCCTGTGTACTGCCACACAGAGAGAAAGGGTAATAGTGTAGTAACTTGAAACTTTTTTCAATCAAAGTTGCAGATTTTGATAACAGGAATTCAACTCATGGAGATTTATTCTGCATTACCGATGAACAGTTGATAGCTGGCCTGTTTTACACTACTGGTGTGGCCTGGAGTGGCTGTGGGCAAAACTCAACTGAAATTATATATTAATGTAGCAGTGCAACAAAAGCAGGCAAAAAATTTGACTCTAACCTTTTTCTCACTATAAAAGATTTGATGCATCTTTCAGTTTTATTTGATGGTAAAATATTCTAGTTACATTAAAATGTGAGTATTTTATAGATGTTTTAATTTATTTTTTTTTCTCAAGAAAAAAGATGCCCACAAAATTTGGCATAGAAATAGCATTGTAGATCTGGCAAGGGTTAGGATTAGGAAAATAAAAAAATACAACTCATGGTGCACAGCATAGAAATGTAGATCTGATAGGTATGCTAATATTTCTATTAATTTAAACTAGCTTTTTGGAAAAAAACAGTTTTTATTGCACTGCTGCTTTAAGCTTTACAACAATGTATGTATGTAAGTAGAGAAAGGAGTATACATAATTTATATCGCTTATATAATTTTTATTACGTGTTCATACCAAGTATACTAATGAGTCAAAAATCACTCACTCAGCATGATTTTAAGAATATTACTCTGTTTATGGATATTGAACTCTCTGGGCTAGGCTATATGATAATCTTGTACTAGTTTAAATAATGTGACTTTCTCCAGAGACAGTTTTTATTATGGTTGCATTTTATGTTGCTTTTATAGGGCTGGAATTAGGGACTCTGCTTATGATGGCCTTACCTGAAATCTCTATACTCAAGCAGGCGGCAACAACAATTCATGAATCTGATTCCATTTTGATATGGAAGGATGACACAGACTTTGGCCTGCTGGCTTGAACCTTTTACAATAAAGCATAATTGTACTAAATTTAAAGACTCTTCTTTAATTGGACATTTAAAGTAAATTTACCTCCTCCATTTTTGATAGCAATTGCACTGATTTCTGATATTGAATACTGATTTATTGAATTGCACTGTATTAGGCTATTTTTTGCAAGCAAAATGGCTGGAAGAAGGAAAGTTATCCCAGTAGCAAATCATATCAAACCTAAGAGGATGAACAAAAAAAGACACACAGAAGATTCGTAAAAAAAAAAAAAAACTATCATTTGCATAAAACAGGAAGCCAGTTAGATCTGGTTGGCTAAAATGGGATTTTTTGCATTAAGGACCCAGTGATACCCAGATGATCTTCATCCCCTATTAGTATGGGCCACTCATTGCCAACTACCACAGAACACCCTTTGCTAATAGAAATTAAGGACCTAAAAAAATCTGGTAGAATAGAGTTGTAAAAGTGGGAGATTACTCCTCAAACTAAAACTTACTAGGGGATAATAAAGAAGCCTAGAAGCCTTTAGTGGGGGAAGGGGTACCACGGGAAACAGAAAAAAGACTATTGTGAAGGGTGAAGAACAATTAACAGAAAAGACTGAACAGAGAAACAGAAACATAGAAATTGTCAGCAGAAAAGGACTGCTTGGCCCAGCCAGTCTGCCAAGATTTTCCTTGCACACTCTGTCTCTGCAGACCATAGCTGGTCTCTGTAGACCTAATTCCCATGTAGATGTAATAGAAGACACCACAGGGAAACATAATTTAGAAGTTAGAGTTAATAGAAATCATTTTTAATTGAGTTTGAACATTTCATATCACCTTTTGTGGATTGCTTTAAGTTTAGAACCACCCTCTGCTTGCCCCCCTGACATTCATTATCTACCGCCACAGGCCACGAGCCACAGAATAATGGACAAATGTAAACAAGGTAAAAATGAGAACCAGTCATTCATATTTGGGAAAAACATAGGACATTATGACATTGTACTGAAAATGATCCAAGTGGGTCTAAACACGTTGAAAACAGAAATTAAAAAATAACAATTTCCTAAATCAAATGGTGTACCTGTTGACCCTGCTCTTAGAGGGGGAAAACATGAAAATTTAGTAAAAGACAAAATAGACAAATTAATTACAAAATAAGGGAAGGAAAGGTGGTAATTCTGTAAACTGAAAGGATACAAAACAACTAAAGAATCTGGAAAGCAAAGTATTGGACACAGAAGATTTACAAAATTCTATAATTCAGGAACAAGAAAGGAGAAATTTAATAAGGAACTAAAGCAAACTGGAAAGGGTATGAGATCACCAATCATGTTTGTTAGAGGCATTCTAAACTCTAGCCATAAAAAGTCAACAACATTGAAAATTATGATGCATCACATCTGGAAAATGGCTGTTGGTAATCACATAAAATGGATGGACCAAGCATCCATCTATAGGTTCCAGACAAGTCATATTAAAGTAGCTATTTGTTTAACATTAAAACCTCCAAGTGTTAGAAGAATTTTATTACAGCTGAACCCAGAATTTGGATCTCTACTTGCAAGCCTTCAGGCATCAGTTCCTAATTATAGTCCACAAACAGTAGAAAAAGAGAAAATGCAAGATGGTGTGAAAGGCATGATCAGTAAACAAACACATAAGGGTTAAATAACAACAAAAAATGTGCCCTCAAAAAATCAAAAAAGGATACCTGAATGTGTGGAACCTCTTGAGCAAGTTCATCCAGTACCTGAAGATAATGAGTTTGTACTATGGAAGGAAATGAAAGTCATCTGTGGTAGAAAGCAGAAAGGATTAAGAATAAATTCAAGTGTAGTCCTAGAGGAGGAGATTACCCCAAGGAGGATCTTAGCCCTAGTTCAGAGAAGAAAACAAGTAGTTCATCAGATGCAGATGACATACTAAGTACAATAAATTTAGATTCTGACTGACTGAAGACAAGCATAGATCGGAATACTTACATTATCTTGAGGCTCACTATCCCGACACTAACCTGCCCGGGCAGTATTGCCCTACAGGTGTAGCATCCCAACAGTGGAAATCCCACTGTTGTTTTTCCGATGCTGTTAGAAGAAGGGGGTAAGGCAGCAGATGTGAGGGGTTGCTACCTTACCCTAGTATGTTCCTGAAAACAGCATTGGATACGGGAGCTGGCCGAGCTGCCCCCAGTGGTGTGGAGGACTAAAGCACTGGCAGCTCGGCCAACATAGCGTTGGAGGCTCAGGTTCTGGTCCAGGCTATGGACCTTTCTTACTTTTTGCCCCTCTAACCGATATAATTTTTACTCCACGGTCTGCTCCCCCTCGGAGTTAGTTATATATTTTTTTTTTTTTAGCTTTTGTTGACCGGGTAAGTGCACTAGACAAATCCTGCCTATTTTCAGGCACGACCCGGGGGAGGGGGATACAGATGAATGCCAACTGATCTTGAACCAGATTAAGCTGTTGGTGGTATTTATAGTGAAGTATAGAGGATATTAGTTATGGGGGGGTGGGTGTGCAGGAGGCACACCTCCCACATTGTAACAAATGGCATATGTTGCCGTGTTGACCGACATTTCATCGGGCAAGTGGTGCTGTTGGGTCTGTGCAGTTTGGGAATCTGGGCTCAGTATCCTGAGTGTCAGGATACTGAGTTTCCAGGTAACATAGTATATCCTATAGATCAGCATATAACAGTATCAGCTGGAATGTGGCAGGGTTAACCTAAAAAACTGGAGATATGGCATGGGTTGATTAAATGAGCCAGTATGATGTTATTTTATTACAAAAAACCTGTGTCTGCCCTATAATTTCTGGCATGTGCAGTCTTTTGTGGTCCTGGTTGCCTGATCTCCACTCGTCTGCTCTTTAGAAAGTACTATTTCACAGAAAGGGTGGTGGGTGGGTGGAACAAACTTCCAGACAAGGTTGTGGAAGCAGAGACAATATCACGGTTCAAGAGAAGTTGGGATACATTTTAAGGGAGATATAAGATGGAATAATTTAGAAAGGAGAGGGGAGTATTATGGTAATAATTCACTTTTGAAAGATTCTGAATAGGGAATTTTCAGACAGACTAGATGGACTGTTCATGGGTATTTTTCTGTCCATTTTCTATGTTTCTCTGACTGCGTACACATGCTGCATTCTGTATAGATGGCCCATTGCCTGTGCCCCACACCTGCCACTTGTAGATGGATTAATGTTTCAGAGCACAGGCCCCATATAGGGTCTAGTAGTGCTGGCAGACCTCTATGACTGTCATGAATTTTACTTTATACTAAAGTTTGGCATCTGTGGCCACCTCACTGCACATCACTTTTGGCCACATACAGCAGAGTTACCAGGATGCAATGCAATAACTTGCAGTAAATGACATGTCACAACATTCTGCATGACAAAAGGGCATTATAGCCATTGAATTGTGGTGTTTCCTGCAGCATACTGCAGTGCCCTGCCATAATACTCCAAGGTACTGTATTGCATCCTGGCTGACTCCACCAAATAAAAGGCATGATATATGTCCCTAGTATAATGGGAACATCCACAACAGTGCCTAACTATCTTCTTATTCCTGTCACTTTCCACCATTGTTTGACTCTTGGCTGCATTGTCTATTATTATGGTGCATTGGATCTGTTTGGACTTCTATTGCTCTGCATGTTGCCCACAATCACTATGTGTACATTGTCATAGACACTTCCATGCTAAGGTTGCCTAAATGGATCTGTTGTGAATGGCAAGGTGAGTTCATCTTGCCTGCAGTGTGCTGATATTAACACCACTCATGTACCTTTTCTATGCTGTAGCACTTTGTGGCTGGGGCTCTTAGTATACTTTCCATTTTGGACTCAGAAGGTGTCAACTGTGCATTACAGAGTGGCAAGAACATTTTCTCTATTCTGATTAGTTAACATCACTGTAGTAACTCCAGGCACACACATAACCTTTTCACATGTTAAAGCTGTTGCCATACTAATCCACACTTACAGTACCTCCCAGCATGTCACTCAGCATCCTCACCTAATAAAAAAAAGGTTCACTTTATTTCTCTCTTTTTGAGATTAATGCTGATGTCTTGTGTGTTTGTGATTTTTTTACTCTTGGCTGCAACTATGTATGGCTTCATCAGATGCTGAACTCCTAGCAAGTGGTATTTCAAAAGCAGAGCACGTGATTGTTGGCTTCACATACAGCTCACTCTCTTTTAAAGCTTCAGCACAGCAACTAAAAAGCAGCAGGGCAAAGGATTAGAAAGATGCAGGTTGGGGCTTAGAGACAGACACAAAAAGGGAGCAAGAGAGAGAAAGATTACTGGGACAGCAACACAAGGCTCAAAGAGACACACACACAGGGAGTGAGAGAGACCCAAGAGCAAGGCAGAGGTCAAGCATGTAGCAGCAGCATGACCTGCTAGACAAAAGAGAAACCATGGACTCTTTTGAATAGACATACCTGCCCTTAACAAAAGTAAAACAAAAAATATTTTTTTCATCTATTGTTATGCTCTCTGCTGCAGGCAGGGTTGTACCTTGACTCAGTCCTACACCCTAAGGCTAGCATCCCCCAACTGCTGCCTCAGACTTGAGGCCCACAGCTTACCCCCTCAGATGGGGCTCCCAAGAGAGAGACTGAGATCAACCAAGTGTGGCCTGAGACTGCTGTGGCATCATTTGGTGCAGCAGTTGGAGATGTCACAATGCACTGCCACACAGAGTTTCTCTTTGTGTCAGTGTTTTCCCATAAGGTGTGGGTGTGCAATAATGACAGTACATGAGTATGCATGCTGCCATGCATGCTTCATAGATGCCCACCATTGCCTTCCCCCTCAGTGTGTGGTCCCTGGCTGGTAGTGCAGTCATCTCTGCTGGGTATCACCTGAATACTGTGCTCCATGAACTCTCTCCTCAGAGGTGGAGAGCTTCCCTGGTGTGCTCATCCAACCTCCCCCACATCAAGCCCTCTGACACATGGGACTCACTTCTGAACCTGGGTCATTAACATCACAAGTGGTAGCGCTATTGTTGCACAGGTGGGCCAGGTAACAAAAAGTATTTTAAATATATTTTTTCCAATTTTTCCTTTTTTTCAACAAAGGAGCCATTGTATAATAGCAATAATGCACTCCAGGGTGTGTGTCAGGTTTAATAATATCACTTTTTGGGTGTTGAATGCACTCAACCTGAAGCCTCATGCTTCAACCCACCTGTGGCATGATGTTATTAAACAACAGCCACACTGTTATGCATTATTGCTTATTTACTGAGTTCTTGGAACTAGTAATGATGTGTACTTTCTAAGGAAATTGTGATATTTATGTATTTATTTGAATTTTGGTAAGCAGGTTGGCCCACTAAGACAGAATGTCCCTTTTTCAGGGGTGGCCCGGGGGAGGGTAGAAGAGGAGGTACAAACAACAATACATTACAGTATCAGATAAGTGCACAATAATACTTCACAATAGTATGTAGAACACATTACATATACAAAATACAAGATGCACGTACAGTATTTACAAAATTATGCACAATAAGCAGGTACAGAGGTAGTGATTCACAATAGATAATCAAGGTGCAAAGGCAGAGATCTTTATAGTTCATACAGTCAGTTTTACAGAGAAAACAGTAGATACTGATACAGAGGCAGATAGTTCAATAACACTGGATCACAGTTGAAGTGGGAGTGAAATAGCTCAGAGTCGGAACACAGCAGGGTAGGAATGTGTACTGTAACTTAGTAATAAAATTACCTTTCTCAGGTTCTTGTTGGAACTGCACAAAAGGAAGAGATGACAGACAAGTAGTGTCCAGATAATAAATGTAATTTATTACTGGCAAATAAGAATAATGCAGGCTTACAACCAACAGGGTAATCACTGGGAGAGTATCCAGTTTCCTTACCTATAGGAGCAGTCAAGTCTCTCTGAGAGAAAATATGTGATGCAAAGGGTCTTATACCCTGATAATAGCCATGACAACAACTAAAGAAAGTACATAAAAAACATATAATTGGCCAAAAACTGGTGGCCAGAGTAACTATCCTAACTAACCTGCCTCCATTTCAGCCTAGCCAAGGGCTTAAGTAAGCTATCAGTCCTCTTTAAAAGCTCTTGGTACTGCCCCTCCCTAACCTCCCACACACACCCTGCTCAACAAAGCCTTCTGGAGCTGCTCCTCCCCAATCACAGCCCCACATTTCACTATCCCCCCACCCCTCACTCTCTGTGGTAGGTTCAAACCCAATCCCCCCTGTTTCACTGTCACCCAGCCTCTCGCCACCATCTGGGATAGCGTTAAACCCTATGCAGTTACTCTGCCGTAGTCAATCAATGGATATGGAGTTTTCCAGGGGTGTGCTACCTAGGACAACCAATTAGAAATAGCATAGTATTCTATCACAACTGCTCTGTTTTTCTCCTATTTGTTTAATTCTCATGTAATTGCTCTTTAATGCCTAATGATCAGGCCTTTGTAACCACTGAATATGTGTATTGTCTTTATTGTCCACCCTGATGTGGAACCTTTGTAAAAGAGCTTACGTTCAAAGGTCTTTCCAAAATACTAATTAAATTAAATAAATAAATAACATAAGAAATTGCTTAGCTTAGCAGAAGATAAAAGTGAACAATAAGGTCTATGATGCTTCCAAGGTCACTTGCAGTTACAGTTTGCACAAGCACTAAGATGGCACTGTTGCCTAACTAACAATTATACAATAAAAATATAATGGAAAACATCTCCCAGTGGTACAATATATTGTGAGAATATAGTGAAGCATAATATGCATTACAAAAATACAGTAGAACTCAGATCCTGACACTTATGCTTATACAATAAGTGTCTATGCTCAAAAATTAGCACATACACCTACATATGTGTTGCTGTCCATGAGGTCAGAGTACAAGCAGGGGACCTGGTCCATGGATAACATCCCCCCTGTTGCCTCAAAAGGGGCAACAATCCCAGGTAAGTAGTGGGATGGAGATAAAAAGTCATTTTACAAGCCCGACGCACAAGCCTTGTAAAGGAATTCGAGTTGTTCTCGGTGTTGTCTTAGAGTACATCGCAGATAGCAGAGGGTGAGTATCAGAAAATCAAAAATGCATGAATAATAAAAGCTTTAAAAGTGAGTTCTAACCAGATATTGGATAGAGCAGTACTTAAATCACTATCATGAATAAGAGCATTAAGGGCATCACCAGCTTGAGAAATATTATTACTGATATAAATCAAATGTGAATCCTTTCTAGCTAAAAGGGATTTCACAGAAAGTGTCAAAGGGTCAATGTGCATATTAAACATGGGAAAATATTGATACAAGGCAAGCAAGTATTGCGGATTGGTATCAATAACATCTGGTTCAGGGAGAGGAACAGGAGTTATGACAGTGTGACCTATGACTGTTTTCTACTGTGGAGCAAAACAGAAGTTAGGCATTTCGATAACACAAGATTTTTGACCATAAGCAAAATTTTTGTGGTTAGTCACCACACAATACTGCCCACCAGAGTTATAAGTGACTCTTACAGTTGTCACCATCCATTGCTGTAGACACATTGGACAGGAGAAGGACTGGTTGGTGAGCCGTGAAGTGAAGCGATATACCTCTTCCAGGTAGCTTCGGGATTTAGATGTTTCAGTGTCTGGTGCAGAAGATGCAGCTCGTGCAGATTTGGAGTTGTCATCCTCATCAACATCAGTAAGGTTCAATGGCAATTCATCACCCAAGGTAAAGGCCCAGTCAAGGTGTTCTGTTGAATATCCACAGACAGGTTTCACAATATCAAAGACACAGGTAGTAATGTCCTTTCTTGATGCAACAGTTAGTGTGGGGTGCCACCCAGGCTTGGAGCACAGAATGATAAATAAACAAAGAAGGTAGTTCTGCTCTTTCATGAGAAATGTCATTATCAAGGTGTCTGATGGAGTTAATGACAGTCAATTTATCAAAAACAGATGTAACAGGTTCAAAGTGGGGTAGTGAGACAGTGACCATCACAAACATATTATTATGGATTGAACAGGACTTAATAAAGTAGCAAGGTGCTTGGATTGGATATCTGGAGACATACCCAAGGTTTCTAGCTGTAGGCATAGAAATATTAACATTGTTTGCTAAACAAATAGTAATGCAACCATTGGATTTGCAATGTGGGCAATACCATTTACCCATTCATCTGTCATGGATGAGATCTGGGATGCAGCCTGTTTCCAAGTCCCTGAAGAGATTGTTAGCAGTGGAGATTACATAAGAGCCATGAGCGGAGCATAAACATTCACGGGCAATATATTGCTTATCTGACTCCTTATTATTTTGAAAAATCAGTTCATTAATCTTGTCTTTAATGCCACTGAATCCTTTGGCAATTTCCTGCATATTGTATATGGTGAAGCGCTCTTCTTTGCTTAAACCATGTACACCATGTAACAGTGGGGGTAGAATATCATTCTTAACAGCTTGCTGAAGATTAAGAATTTGTGCTTTAATAGCAGCTATGTCTGCTCTGTTCCAAATACACATGCTTGAGCCAAAAAGGCCAGAAATGGTGCCTGCTGCACCAGTAACATCTGCAGTATCATGCCTAGTGTGTGGTCTAACTTTAGCATTAGGTGTGGGTCAAAAGACCCTTACATGATCAGTGGTATGAGGCCACTGACAGGATCATTAGTACGTGTTTGATATGCAGATATAATATCTGTAAGCATCATACTGTAAAATTTTGAAGTATTGGTCATGTGACAGAGGTCAACTGGTACATGCATAAATTGTACATTATTACTCAAGGCTCCTCGAAGGGAAGTGGTGATCAGACCACTAGGAGGACCTTCCTCCTGCGGAGGGCAGTCAGTCACTTCTTCGGTGGGTGGGACTACAGAATGAAAAAGAGCTTCAGTAGCTACATAGTTATGAAGACAGAAAGCACATTTCTCCTCAGAGGTGAGGCGGTCACACCAAGCAGGATCTATGAGAACAGTAAGGTTATAATGACCAGAATGTCTGGGGGAAATCTGTCAAATAGTAAGAGTACCATTTCTAGATATGTCAGTGTTAGGCCATCCGTGGAAAGTACCTTTGGATAGGCGAGCTACAGGGAGTGTGTAGCCATTAATGTCGGTTCCCCATTGAATAGAAAGGGTGGATCTGTCTGGAGCAACTACCATGGCATCAAGATAGGCATCTGACCCTTCTTTAACAATAATCATTTTCTTGTGTACATTAATATAAACTCCCATTGGGGCTGTATGTTCAAGTTTGCTAAGCAAATGTTGGACACGTTGTCTGTGTGTTGACAGGGGTTTATTCTGGGATTCTGTCAGGGGAAGTCATAGTAGTAGTCCCACCAAGATGAGGAGGTGCAAGATAGCCATCTTGCCAGTGTATCTGTAAAAAAACAGAAAAGGATTGTTAAGTGTGGGATACTATTCCACCCTAAGTGGTTTAGGAAAAGTAAGTTTAGTCACCTTTGTGCAGTCTGAGCTGATTAGCATGGAACCACTTGTCAGTGGTCTTCTTTTGCTGATGAACTTGGACCTGATAAACAGCAAGGCTGAGTTTGTTGACAATGGGGTATGGGCCTTCCCATTTACTGGCAAATGACTGAGTGGGTTGTCTGTATTGGAAAAGCATAACTTGGTCTCCAACTTGCCAGTTAACTTCTTTGACATGCTTATCAAAATGAACTTTAGATTGTTGTTGAGCCTTACCCATTTGATTGGTAGCGAACAAGTGTGTCTTCATGATATCATCATGAAGCTTTTCAACATACTTGTCTACAGATAATCGATCTGCAGTAGGGATGTGTAGATCAATAAGCAGGTGCTCAGGTAATCTCATGGCTGTACCAGTCATAACCTTGTAAGGTGTGCACTGAGTAGTGGCTACAGGAATGCCCCTAACTGCCATCAGGAGTAGTGGCAAGAGGGAATCCCAATCCTTGGGATTGTCATTGATGAATTTGCATAACATCTGTTTGATTCTTCTATTGGTTCTTTTGACCTAGCCTGAGGTTTGAGGATGGTAAGGGAT
This sequence comes from Neoceratodus forsteri, assembly GCA_016271365.2. Classification (NCBI taxonomy): domain Eukaryota; kingdom Metazoa; phylum Chordata; order Ceratodontiformes; family Ceratodontidae; genus Neoceratodus; species Neoceratodus forsteri. Next base: position 1,752,266,191 of record CM057455.1, on the reverse strand, counting down.
ATGGAATTTCTGATCTACTCCAAGTAAATGGAGTGTCTGTTTCATCAGCTCAGCTGTAAAACTGGTTCCCTGGTCTGAGTCTTCCTTTAAGGATAGGCCCCACCTGGAGAACAATTAATCCACCAGGATCTTGGCAGTTGTCCATGCCACGTTTGTCTCCATGGAAAATGCTTCTACCCACTTAGAAAACAAATTTGTGACAAGTGCATACTTGTTGTTCTTACTGGAGTTGGTAAGAGGGCCAATGAAATTGATTTGAATCACATTTCATGGTCCACTTTGCCTTTGTGGCAACAATTTAGCATTTCTTTTCCCCAAAATTGGATTATTCTGGGCATACACTATGCAGTTATCCAAGTAGTGCTCTATATCTTTTACCATGCCTGGCCACCAGACAACTGTTTTGAGTCTCTGGAGGGTGTTTTCTGTCCCCTGGTGTCCAACAGTGGGAGTGTCATGAACCATATGGATGAATTCAGTTTGCAGGAATTGTAGTGCAACCCTCAGTTTGTCACCTGTATCCTCTTTCCCCTACCAGATGAGTTTCTGATCACTGGACAAGTGTATGTTGTCAGCGTGTCTCTTGTATGGACTACCCACAGGTAGTGGTTGTTCAATTCCTTTGTCCAGGAATGTGAACATGTCTTTTAGTTCTGGGTTAGTGTTCTGTGCAGCAGAAAGGTCCAGTGGAGGTTCTGGTACTGTTTCTGCCTGGTGTTAGCAGCTACAATAGTTGCTACAGCTATTGGGTGAGTCATTATCCATGCCTCCCCTCCTCAAGTGCCTGCTTTGTCAAGTGAATCCGCTTGATCATTGAATTCATGGTAAGGGTCAGAGTCTTTACCTTGTGGATGTACAGTCTGTGAGTAAACTGCTGTGTCAGGATGCATATACACACAAACAGATCCCTGTATTTGACAGGTGTGCCATCAGATGATGTAAAGTTATTTTTCTCCCAGAATGTTAGAAATTCAGTAAGGGATGAGCAGATCCAATTAAAGTCTGCAAAGATAATGACATTCTTGTCACCATGGGGCATGACCTCCAAAGCACAGGCCACAGTTGCCAATTCGGCATATAGTGAGGCGATAGTGCATTTTCTGGAAATGCATCTGAAATCACCTTCTTTGTCTAAAATGAGCACTCCAAATCCTGTCACCTGCTGTCCATCTACATAAGAGGCAGAGCCATTTGTAAAGATATGGTACGTGCTGGTATCTTCCAAAACATCTGGTGTAGCAGGTAGGAATGGTCCCGGCTCAGGTAAGTCAGGAGGTTGGAGTGCACAGTCATGAGGTGTACCTGTGTAAAGTAGGCCATGAGCCAAGATGGAAGGCATTTAAGCAGGCAGAACTTTAATGTCCCTGCCCTGCAAAAGCAAAGACCAGTGAGTGAGTCTGGTATTGGAGACTGACCCATCTTTACTTTGTCTGAAAGCAAAAAATTAGTTGGGGTGTGACAGGTATGCAAAACAATGGGAGCATACCCAATGATGTACAGAAAATGTTTGACAGCCCAGAAGGTTGCCAAAAGTGTTCTTTCACAGAGGCTATATTTTCTCTCTACTGGGGATAACATCTGAGATGCATAGGCAATGGGTCTGTGGTAACCATTGTACTTTTTTGTCCAGCACTGTGGACATGGCCACATCTGAAGTGGCAGTTTCCAAATGGAAGGGAAGGTTTGGGTTGGGATTAATCAGTGCTGTGGCTGAGGTCAAGGCCTGCTTAAGCTGTGTCACAGCTTCAGTGTGAGTGGGGCCCCATGTCCATGGGATGTCCTTTTTCAGAATTCATACAAGGGAGCAGCCTTCAAGGCAAAGTCAGGGATAAAATCCCTAGAATAGTTTACCATTCCTAGTAAACGTCTGAGTGTTGCCACGCTCATAGGAAGTGGCAGATCTTGAAAGCCCTGGATTTTTTTGACAGCTGGGCTTCTGCCTTATTCTGTAATATGTAGGCCAAGGAAGAGGACCTCTTTTTCACACAATTGTGCCTTAGATGGGTTGCACTTGAGGCCTGCTGCCTTGAGGAGAGATAGAAGTTCATCTATAAGGGCCAAATGATCTTCTTTTGTGGTGGTTGCTAGAAACAAGTCATCCACATACTGCAGAAAACACTAGAATGTGGAGAACCCCAGCAGGGCATCCATCATGTGGAGATAGAAGAGGGAAGGGCTGTTATGAAAGCCCTGGGGAAGACAGATACAGGTGTACTGGCGCCCATCAAAGGTGAAGGCAAATTTGTATTGACTTACTTGTGCTAATGGGAGTGACCAAAACCCATTAGAGATGTCAAGGATTGAGAACCATTTTTCTCAGGTGTCAGCAACTTGAGTACATCAGGTGCTGATGCTACTGTTGGGGCATAACTGGGGCTGACTTGATTAAGTTTCCTGTAATCAGTTGTAAAACTCCAAGCTCCAGTTGGCTTTTTCACAGGCCAAATAGGTAAATTGACAGTAGAGACACAAGTCCTAATCACTCCTTGTTGTAGCAGTGATTGGATGGTCTCCCTCAGTGATGGCAAGGCTTCAGTAGGAAATGGATACTGCTTTTGCCTCACAGGGTTAGGTACTGGACTATCAATGGTGGTGTGCATCCTACCACAATCATGGTTGTTGGTAGCAAACAAATCAAGGTGTTTTGCAGCAAAGGTGCAAGTTCAGAAAACAGGTCATGACTTTTGAACAAAACCATGATGTGATACTCCTTGTTGTTATGGGAGATAGCTGCCACCATGTGTGAGTCTGGAAATGGTGACAGCATGGCATTGTCCTTTGATCTGAAGGATTAGCCTATTGGCAAGGTCCACTACACAACCATGTAGTGCAAGAAAATCAATTCCCAATATACTGGGGTGATGACATAATACCATGAGGTCAAAGACAAAATCAGTCCTGAGGTGGCCTACCACCACAGGCAAAGACACAGATCAGTAGGTATGTAGCTGAGTGCTATCTACACCCTGTGCACTGGTCTTCCAGCAGGTAGACCAGTCCAACAAGGCTGGATTCTCCTCATGGAGAAACAACATGACTGCTCTGGTATCCAGAAGCATAGTGAGGTGGCAGCCCCCCAACCGTGGCCTTCACACAAGGTCGTCCATTTGTGTCAACAAGCAAGTCACTCACAATCTGGACTGGGGCCTATAATTGTCAATCTGCATTTTCAGAATTGTCTTTGTCATCGTGTTCCTGAAATCTGAGCCCTGCAGGATCTTTCTGGGCCTCCTGTATGTCTTACATGGGATGCAGATGTGCCTGTGATGTCAAAGGCATGACATTAGCCTGTACGGGTGGTTCCTCCTTGGTTGTCGCATCGGCCTGGCCAATAGTCGATACCATGAAAGAATTCTTTCCTCAGCTGCTTGGCTGTTCAGCAGCTAAGGGAAGGAATGAATTTCCCTGGCTACATGGCTGTCCAGTGGCTGGGGTGAGAGCTGCTACGGTACCAGTAGGCTGCTTCTCTCTTCCAGCATGGGCTTCTTCCAGCATTTTGTGGAGGGTCTCATTCTTGTCTTTTAAGGTCCGATAGCTGGGGTCATTATGGTATTGGGTTGGGCATTTGTATTTTACCAATTGCTTTTGTCCTGGTTTCTGTTGTTTCTATAGGTCCGGTCCCTTCCCCCACCTTGTGTAACTGCTTGTCGTCAGAAGCGGTATCGTTTTTCTCATTGTTACCTTCCAAAGTATAGTGGGTAGGCAGGTCAGAAGTAGGCTGTACTGCAGCTACTTGAGCTGATGGAGTTTGAATGGTGGCAGCTTTGTTGTTTTTACCAGAAGCCAGGTTATGGAGGTATAACTGGAAGGCATGCTCCATCTTGGTGAGGATTTCCGCAAAGGTGTCGGTCTCTGGGTAAACATTGAGTTCAACCTTTTCCCGAAGGCCCAGAGTCATGTTCTGGATGTACAGATCCTTGTACTCAATTTGGTCTCTGTGTGAGAGCTAGCCAGCCAGGCCCTTGCCAGCCTCGTAATCGAGCCAAACCATTGATGGTAAGCCACAGGACTTTCCTTCACACTCTGCTTAACCTTGTAGGCCAAGCAGACTCTAATGACACCTGGGGCATTGGCGGCAAAGTGCACCACTGAAATGTCATTGTAAGCAAGCATCTCACAGTTGTGGATGGTATCTGTGAGTTTGGCCCAGAGGGTAGGTTTGATCGTCAGTCACAAGACTTAAACCTGGTACTCGGGTTGGAGAAAAGCTTCTCACAGAGGGAGAGCACCTTCTCCAAATGGCACCTGAGGTTGTCAGTTGGGTCCATCTGTCTGATGCGTTGGGCAATTTGTTGGACAGAGTGAGCAAATTGCAGGGGATTGGAAGTATGAGGAACTACGTTAGTATCGATACATTCCAGAGCACCACAGAAGGCAGTTTCCGCCACCACATCAGCAACTGCTTTGAATGTATGGTCCTGACTGACAGTGTCCTCAAACATTCTGTAAATTTGTTCCTGGATGGTTCTCCTTCACTCATCCAATGCAATCATGTTGGTAAGGGCCTTGTGGATCAAGCAGCACACTTCTGCATTGTTCTCCCTGGTGAGGGGTCAAGTGGTGGCACACCACAAAGTATAAGCCATCCTCCCATATCATGGGGGCTGCCATCTTGGTGTATGACATTGCTTCCGCCATGTTTGTGAAGATGTGGCAACGTAGAGGGCATGCGTACTTAGGCACCATCTTGGCGATGGCTGGAAAATACGACAGCCCTATGGGGTGTTGACTTTTGCGTGACGTGGCAAGCCTCGTCATCGAAATCAGAGTCATCATCGCCAGATGATGCAGTGTCAATGGGTGTATACTGGAACCTATTCATAGCCTTAACATGGCCAGCAAGAACCTCTCACTGATGGTGCATTTTTGACGTCTTTGCTCTACACGTCTTGTGACAAACTCATGCCATGCCCTGCTCAATACCCTTCTCAACCTCATGCTGCAATACTCTGTACACGGCACCCAATTTGACATTTTACCTAAGTTCTTTGTCTAGCTCATGATTCATGCTCTCATTCTCCTCTTTCAACTCAGCATTATCTTCTCACAAACCTTCATTCGTATCACTCAGAATATCATTTAAATATGTTAACTGTTTCTTATCCCATTTCAACCTTTCACAATCATCTCTCAACATACAAATTTCTCACTCAGAGTCTTGAGCAGTACAGTGCAACAATCTGTTATTGGCATCATGGAGTGACTGTGTCTCCTCCGCTAGTTTCTGTTCCCTTTTCTGTAACTCCGATGCCTGCAAACCCATGTCTTTTTTTAGAGGCACATTTTGCAGTTCAAGGGAGGCACACCTCACTGTGAGACGCTCAACAGCAGTCTGTAGAGCCGCAACCAAGAGACCTTTAAGGTTGTTTTTCTTGGCTTTTTGTTTGAACTCTAAGTATTGTTCTGAAATTAGCAGCAAAGAGTTGTCTGCAGACTTCATGTCCAGCGCGAAATCTGTCCATCCTATGTGGGAGGTGAGGTAGTTCGAGACATCCAGTCTCAACTCAGTGCAAAGTTCAGGCATAACAAACAAGGGGTAAGCAAACAAACAAAGAAGCAGCTGGAAACTGGATAAGATCCTTGCCACCATCACCCAACAGCTATCTGGTCCCCCATGGGCAAACAGTGGTGCCAAGGCAGTTCGCTATCACTCACAGAGGGAGTGTATTGGGGTCTGGTGTGGATGTGCCATGTCCGAGACCAGGACAGAGTGTGTCCATCACAATAACAACCACTGTAAGTACGAGTAGGTCCAAGTAGGCAAGAGATGCACTACACTACTCAACATTCAAAATTAATTGAATGGGATCTTCAATTTGTGCACTCCAACCTGCACACAGTCACCAAATGAAACTTAGTAATAAAATTACCTTTCTCAGGTTCTTGTTGGAACTGCACAAAAGGAAGAGGTGGCAGACAAGTGGCATCCAGATAATAAATGTAATTTATTACTGGCAAATAAGAATAATACAGGCTTACAATCAACAGTGTAATCACTGGGAAAGTATCCAGTTTCCTTACCTATAGGCACAGTCAAGTCTCTCTGAGAGAAAATACATGATGCAAAGGGTCTTATACCCTGATAATAACCATGACAAAAACTAAAGAAGGTACATAAAAAGCATACAATTTGCCAAAAACTGGTGGCCAGAGTAACCATCCTAACTAACATAAGAAATTGCTTAGCTTATGAGAAGATAAAAGCGAACAATAAGGTCTGTGATGCTTAAAAATATAATGGAAAACATCTCCCAGTGGTACAATATATTGTAAGAATAAAGTGAAGCATAATATGCATTACAAAAATACAGTAGAACTCAGATCCTGACACTTCTGCTTATAAGATAAGTGTCTATGCCCTAAAATTAGTGCATATACCTACATATGTGTTGCTGTCTGTGAGGTAGGGGTACAATCAGAGGTGCTGGTCCATGGATAACAAATGGCACAACAGGGTAGAGCAAGAGAGAGACAGGAAGGGACAAGGGAATAAGCTGGAAGCCAAGGTGGGATAACTTAGGCACAGAAGCAAGGCTGAGGGGAGGCAAGGTGGGATTTAAGAGAACTCTTGAAGGAGTGGATGGAGGGGCATGTCAGAGCTGCAGCAGGTATGGAGTTCCAGAGGGAGGGCCTGGAAAAGGCAAATGCATGTCAACCCATGGCCAGGCAGGGTTTTGGAATGGAGAGAAGAGGAAGGTCAGATGACCTTAGGGGTTTACATTGGACAATGTCTATAAGGCAGGGAGGAGTGAATTTATGAACAAAGTTGTAGGTAAGGCAGAGAGTGGGGTATTGTAGTCTGGCTTCAAAGGAAGGCCAGCCTAGGGAGACCAGGGCTGAACAGTGGTGCATTCTAGCATTAACACTGAGGGCAAAGTGTGCAACCCTATGGTAGGTTTGCTTGAGTTTGTCCAGAGGGGTGATGTGAGCAGAATGGAGTATGGGGGCTCCATAGGAGATAAGTGGGAGCAATGTGGAGGAAGCTATGGTCAGTCAGGAGGGGTGTGTAAGGTAGGGCAAGAGGTGGTAGAGCAACCCCAGCTTTTGTTGAATAGTCTTAACCACAGTGGAAACATATGTGTTAAATGTGAGGTGGGAGTCCAGCGTGACACCCAGGTATTTGAAGGACTGTACCTGATCTAAGGGGTCACCACGGGAGGAGTTTATCACCAGTGGGTTTGGGGAGGTTAGTTTAGGGATCTGATGATAGAAGAGCATCGATTTCATCTTCTTGGTGTTGAGCACAAGGAAATTAAAGGAAAACTGCACCCTCATATCATTAAAATTGTATTTGTTTCCATGTCAACAGACAACTCCTTTCCTGTAGCTATGAGGGCTATATGTGTTACCTTTAGTTTGTTTTCACTGCTCATGGTAGTCCCCTGTGACTGTCCTGGGGGTTTCTATTTCATGGTTGTTGAAATCTCACTGTTCATGAGAACTGCATTAGCATATGAGAACATGATATCAGATCAACCATTTATATCATTATCTCCATGCTGAAAGAACAAATACCCTGCAAACACTTGACCTAATCAATTGTTACTTAAGAGCACCAGGTCTGGGGATGGGAGGCTGGCCCAGGATGAGATGAGGGAGATAAGGGATATAGCGGGAGCATAGGGAGAGAGATACTGTAGCTGCAACCAACAAGCAATTACTTCACTTGCCCAAGTACTATGGTAATAAAGATGGATTTAGCTGGAGCGGTATCACGGGGGGCACAAGCTGAGAAACAGACAGGGCGGATTGTGTATCAATGAGCATGTCACCTCAATTCTTAGATGGCTGATCATTCCGAAAGATGGAGTAGCCAGGGATAGAGACCTCACTGAGTAGGATGCCTGGTTTCAGCCAGGTCTTGGAGATAACAACTACATCATGGTTATAATAGTTTATCCAGGCTTCAAGTTTTGGGTGCTTGGGTCTAAGACTCTGGATGTTCATGTTGGCAATACACAGGCCTTTTGTAATGCTTCAAGCTGGGGGAGGCAGGGATGTCATCTTGGACACCATACCAGTAAGTGAGGAAAAAGGCATCCTTAGAGGGAGAAATCAGGAGGACTGTTTGGCCTGGAGGGGGGCATGGCTGACTCAAGACAGAAGAGTTCACCACGGCCAGAGTTCAAGACTCACTGAGGGAGATGCAATGAGAGAGGAGGAGGAAAATTATATGAGGTAAACCTTAAAGGTTGCAGGGAATATGTTCCTTACTATTTCAGTTTACTTAGGGCCTGATCAAAAAAGTAGTTTGAACCCCTTCTGAATGTGTGCAGGGCCATTAAAAGCCACAGGAGTTCCCCCTGCCCACATACAGAGTGCACTGCAGCAAGTATAGTGGGATTTACAATAGCCATCTGCACTCGATCCAGCTCCAATGTCTACTCAGGTGGTTGGGTGGCGGGCAAGTATGAGGATGAGGTTGTAATCTGTTTGACCTGTATAAGAAGTTTTACAGGCTGAAAGCTGTGCATAAGGTACCAACGCTATCCTAAGAGTGACCTTCCTATAATGCTACTGCACCATCCAAGCATAGCTGCCTAAGACATTTGTAGGGCATCACTGCTCCACCACATATTTCTTCCCAGCCTTCCAATATGGAATGAAGGGCTGTGGGACACAACTGCAGTTTGTATTTTCTTTCAAAATGATTGTCTTGTCTGGTGAAGGACAACTGTATCCCACAATTCCCTGCTTTGCAAAGAGCAGGTGATCCACTGTGCTGCCAAACAGGTCATCTGATTGGATGTAATCCAAAAAGTAAGGGGGGGGGTGGGAGTTCAGCTGCTTTCTATTTTTTTAAACTTATCAAGTTTATTGGTAGCAGCAGACAGGCATATATTTACACCACCGTCCCTTAAAAATAGAGCTAAGAAAACTCATATATCAAAAAAATATAATTCCAATACATAGGTAGCATGTTTAATCCAAGTTCATACATAAAAGATCTGTTCCAAGCTCAAAATTGTCTCTATTCTTATACAGAAACAAGTTCTTTATAATGCTGGGGTACATACATGGTGTTCATTCATCCATAATCTAAAGGTGTAACCAACGCAGCCAAGAAAAACCTTGTCAGTATGAAGTTAAACAAGCGTTTGTCAATGCTGAGAGTTCACTGTTGGTATTGCTCTTGTACATGCCTCCCATATGTTTCTCTGTAAATTCCTCTGTCTTGCATTTTAAGGGTAGGCATTATGGTTGGAAACCCTAACACCCCGGGCACTTGTTGGAATTTTTGCTCCAAATTTTCAACATGGGCTTTTTGGGACATCACCTCACGAACAGTGCCAGTATCATTTTGTTACTCAATCCCAAAAGGTGATTTCGCACAGTGAGTGTGCCAGTCAGCGTCACAGGTGCAAAAACACATTTTGGGCAGGATGTGAAAAAATTAAGCTATACTGTTCATGAGGAGATGTGAAGAAATGGCAATGCTGAAAATCTGGAGTGAAAATAGGAAAACGTGGCAAAGTTACAAACGTGTGTAGAAACTGCACAACGCATGCTCATAACGCAGTCATTTTTTGGAATGGTTTTACCAAATTTTCAGCATAGCCTTTTTGAGACCACCCCTCATGAACAGTGGCACTGGAATTTTGCTAATCTGTGCCGAAAATTGATTTTGCACAGCAAGCAAGCCATTCTGACCACAGGTGTAAAAACACATTTTGGGAAGGATATAAAAAAATGACAGCTGCACTATTCATAAGGGGGTATAAAAAAATGGCAATGCTGAAAATACAGAGTGAAAATCTTAAAAATTGATGACATAACGAGTGTGCATAGAAACTGCACAACAGACGCTCATAATGCAGTAATGTTTGTGAGTTTTTTCACCAAATTTGCAACAAGGGCTTTTTTGGGACCCCACTTCATGATCAGTGACACTGTCATTTCATTAATTGGTCCTGAAAGGTGATTCCGCGCAGTGACTGAGAAATCACCTTTTGGGACCGAGAGACGAAATGATAGTGACTGTGTTCATGAGGTGAGGTCCCAAGAACCCCATGTTGAAATCTGGGACCAAAACTCCCAAAAATGGCTGATATAGCAACCTAAATTGAACCCCCCCCCCCCATTCTCTGCCATTATAGAACTTACCGGCATTTCTTCAGTTTGCGGTTGGTTTTGAAGAGTGCAGATGTGTTCCCGGTACACTGCAGATCACTGCTTCCAACCTCTGGATGCAAGTATGGGTGGGGAGGTGCAGGAAAGTCAGGCATAGAGGAGGTGTGGGTTGGGGAGGGGGGCTGGCGGCAACAATGAGGGACCATTTTCTGTCTTTTCAGGTTTAAAAACAAAAGATGTTGTGGTTCTGTTTTCTGTTTTTACAGGAAAACAATGGATTTTAACACAATGGGGTGGGGTCCCAGTGTGCCAGAGTATGAGGGGCTTCAATGCGACCCGGGGATTGTGCCCCCCCCCCGAGGTTGGAGATTATGTGTGTGCATGGGGGGGAGACGCATCCGACACTGGGAGTGGGCATCTCGGTGTTGGAAAAAATGATTAAATGCCGACCTGGGGATTGGACACCCCAAGGTCAGAGGTTATGTGTGTGGGGGGGGGAAGCATCCTACACTGAGAGTGGGCATCTCGATGTTGGAAAAACAGCAGCGTGGAGGAGGCAGGCAGAAAAGTGTCTCCTCCCATCCAGCGCGGAGACGTCAGGACACAGTCAGCTGTTTGCTCTGCAGTGACCTGCAGATGAAAGTAAAAAGCAGGCTCCTGATTAGCGTGGCTTTTTCTTTTCATGTGCAGACCACTGAAGGCAAAACAGCATCAGGACCAGCCTGACTGAGGACTGATGTGATGCTGTCGAGCCCTATGACAGTGTCACATCCCTCAAAGCCTGCTCTCCTAAGGAGTTCGATGCGCATGCACAAACTCAAAAAGGGAAGAGAAACAGTTGTTGTCTGACTGGTTCAACTTTCTGTTCTTGAAGTATCATAGTATTCTAACATTAAATAAACAAAATGTGCCTTCAGAGTCCTGGGTCACTGTTTCCCAATCACCTAATATTGCTGAATAAAAATCAAACAACAGTGAAACAATACACCTCAATATCAAATATCTGGCCTGCTGTCTCTTATGGTTTATCAAAATAAAGAGAATATCCTGGGGAGAAGTGAGTAAGGTATTTCCAGGAGTAAACAAGTATCAGGAATTTACTGAACAATCTAAATCAAGTGAGTAAGAAATCCCTTCCCTGTCCTTCCTATTATGGTAATATGAGAGTCATCTTGCATTAAATTTGTCTATTTGTAGTCATAGCTGGGCAGTTATGGCTTCCATATCTTTAATATGGCGTATGGTTTGAAACCATCTAGAACATTTTTTAGCTGTCAATCAGTTTTGGATAATTACGTTTTGAGCTGCAGCTACTAAAACATAAGTATTTTGATGCTGCTGAGGAAGCCTCTTCGGGAGGCAAACCAAGCACCAGGTTTTCAAATTTTAGAGGGACTGGTAAAGAAAAGATATCCCTTATTGCTTGCCTGATCTCATCCCAGAAATTAGCCAGTTCTGGACAGCCCCAGAAAATATGGTAGTGTGTTTCAACTTCTCCGCACTTCCTTCAGCAAAGATCTGAAGGATGGGTGGAATAATGCTTTGAAATGGGTGGGATAATAAAATAGCATGAACAGAATTTACACCAAAATTCTCTCCTAGAAGGAGAGCTAGCTGTTTTGTATATTCCCCTTCAAATCTCTACCCGCCACTCTTATGGTAGTTTGTACCTCAGCTCTTCCTCCCATTTGCCTTGAATTCTCTGTATGGCTACTAAGCTGTCCCCCCTCAATAAAGTGTAAATACATGAAATAAAGTTTTGCTATCTAGTGCCTGACTCATCCTCCTCAGGAGTATAATGCCAAGTAGTGGGGATTGTGAAACCACTAGTGTGCCTGGGTTGGTGAGGATGTAGTGCCAGCACTGGAGATATTTATAAAAGTCAGACTGTGGCAGCTGGTACTCCTGCTGTAGTGTGGCAAATGTTTTGATAGTTGTTTCACCCTAAAGCATTTGTGGTAAGTATACCAGCCCGTTCCGAGCCCACTACTTGAAACAATTGTCCCAGCAAGTGTCAGGAAAAAGGGGCATGTATTGCAATGGTATGTAGGTCCATACCGGCATGAGTATTTCCCACCATTGTCGGACATCTAGCCAGACATACAGGATATGCTTAATCCATGGATTTGTTATTAAATGAAAGTTATTTTGTAGGACTACACAGGGGGAGGACATGAAGAGGGAGAGATGGATGAGCAGTCCCTCCAATGTAGGCCACTGCCCCCACCTTTAAATATCAACATTTTGAGTACAGGAAGCAGCTGTGCAGCTTTGTAATATTTAGGCAAATTTGGAGTCCCCAACCCCCATTATCTTTAGACTCTGTAAAAAGTGTCCAGCGAATTCTTGGTTTCTCCTACCGGGTCAATAGTTCACCCAGAAGGGTGCATGGATGACAGTGCATGCACCATGGAGCAGAGCCAAAACAGCATATGGCACAGCAGAGCGCATACCACAATAGCGCAGAGATGGGGCACATCAATGCATGGCAGGAGTATAGCGCACGTCTGATACAGTGCATGCCAGAATAGTGCATGGCTCCACCGCGTAGGGGGAATGGACTCATGACAACACAGCGAATGGCTCCACAGAGCCAGGAAATAAAAGGGAATTCCACCCTGCAAGAGAACATCATAGTTCCTGTGTCTTCTTTCTTGGGGGTCCCCCCACCGCAGTCACTGTGCACGTGCGAAACACCCCACACACAAGCCACACAAGAGTCAGGACCTCAGCCAAGCAGCATCCATAGCACAGTGGGTGTGAGCACGCCAGGGAACCATGATGAGAACCAGTGTTAGAAGCTCAAATCTGACAACTGCTGTCCGCAGCACACAGCACTATTTACCATCCACCGTCCACAGAGCTGTCACCTGCTGCACCACAACATGACCAACCACTGCCAGGCATGGGAGCCAGAGGACACAGACCCTGCCATGAAATGGAGGACCAGCCAGCACATCTCTCGTGCTGCACCCTTGGGGCCATGAGGTAAATGCCAAGTATGCTGTTACAGGGGTACAGGGGGAAAAGTCAGCAGGCACAGGTACTGCCACCAGCAGCAACAGAGGGAACGTATGTGCAGCACACCCTTTTGGGCACAGTGACACTGAGGGAGTTAGTAGTTGTATGCTGTTGTCAGAATGTGCCTTTTTACAGGTAGCTGAGGCAGGCACAGGGTACTGGAGTGGACGCAGGTGACTGGTTTGGACAATACCACAGGCAGGGAGACCCACAAGGAAACTGACTGTGTAAAGAGCAGTGCAACATTGCAGAGGGGGTGCACCTGCAGGAGGCTCCTAGCCTCAAAGCCCTCAAACAGAGAAAAGAAACGAGCACTCCAGACAGAATGTTTGCAAACAATATATGCTGAAATAGCTTGTATTACATGCTAGAAATCAGCCAAGACACCACTGTGTGCCGGCATTCCATGCGCTAGGGGTACCCCTTTGAAGGCATGAATGTCAAAGCGCAGGGGTGTCTGGCCTGATTTCTGGCATGTAATAAAAAGCTATTGCAAGATATATTGTTTGTAAACTATCCCGCCTGGAGTACACACACAACGGAACCTGCCTTGGTGGGGGCCTGCTTGCAACAGCGGGATGGGGTTTGCCTGTTGCAGCACAGTGTCCCCGACAAAGGGCCCAGCTGACATGGCAGGTGTGGGGAATGGCAGTGTACGATCCCATGTGCACAGGTATATTGAATAGGGCAGTGGGATGCCTGCTGTCTTGTGCTGTCACACCTGTCGTGTGGACCCACCAACTGTGTGAGTGCCGACCTGCACAGGCTGGGGTCCAGATGCAAGCAGTGCCCCACTGGACTGGGGGGTGGGGTGGTACCTGTGCAAGTCCTATATATCCTGTGACATGCCCCATACGCACTCAACAATGTGCACCTGCTCCCTGTTGTAGAGCAATGCCATGCCCCGGTGCCTCTGTGCACACCACCAGGGTCAACAGGCAACAGGTGCTGCAGGGGTATGTGTGCACAGGTGGGACCACTCAGGCACACATTGGGATCCTTAAAGGGAGTGCATTGGGTGGCCAACTACTCATTCTGTGGAGTCAGTCCATTTGAGAGGATGTCTCTGGTGTACGTCCGCAGCCAGAAGGGCAAGCCTCTATTGCACCACACTGGGTATTTATACCACTGGGAATGAGTGCACCTTGAGCAGATCTGCTGGAAGTGCATGGAATATGAGAAGGCGAAGTGTCCTGCATGCATGCATATACAGTCTGAGGAGGTGGTACACAGCACGGGTGGCCACAGCTACATCCCAAACATCGCTGACATCACAGCCAGGGAGGTACTGGTTTCAGTGAAAGACCATGCCTGATGCACCAATGAGCTCTGCAGTGCATTGGTGGCAGCATGCCTATCAGGTGTGCCCACATCCATCACAGGGAGACTGCCGGCATTGCCACTGATCAAATGGAGCTGTGCCAGGGTCAGAACTTTGGTACACAGGCCACCACCACAACCAGTAAGCCTGCAACAGCTTGTGATACCCCCAGAATACAGTTTGACTGAGACAGGCATCCCCTTCCTCCTGCATGACAGCAGCCTGGGGACAACAGGCTGTTGGTCTTTGCAACATGGGCCACACTGTTACACCTGGAGGGGTGTTCCACCATACTTGTGGATGGGACATTCAGCATTACCCTGCCACTGTTCCAGCAGGTGTATACTGTCCATGACCTGATGGAGGGCACCACTTTTCCAGCTGTCTATCTATTAAGGAGCTCCAGAACCACTGTGGCATACACTGTAGTGTTCCAGCAGTTGAGGTCACATTGCCTTGGCCTTGCACCTACAGCTGTCCTGACAGACTGTGAACTTGCAGCCATGCGGGCCTTTTCCAGAGTATTCCCCAGAATTCAACAGCAGAGCTGATTCTTCCACCTGGCCCAGGTCATGTGGTGCCATTGCCAGCGAATTGATGGCTTCATGGCCCACCACACAGAGGACCCTGAGTTTGCACTCCATGCCTGTATGGTTGTTACACTTGCCTTCATGCCACCTGCCGATGTCATTGATGCCTGCACCACTCTGCATGAGATGAGAGGACTACTGAGAAATAGAGGATCTTCTTGTCTCAAAACAGGAAGATCAAGAGCTTAAAGGGCACAGAGGCAGTAAGTAAGTAGGGAGAAAAAAAAACAGAGGAAAGAATAAGGATTCCAAACAAAAGTGAAGGGGCAAGAAATAAGACATGATGGGAGTGGTGCAGTGCAGTGGCTGTGAAGCAGCAGTCTTCCAGGAGACATTCTTCAGGATGCGGTGTTGTCTCATCTGCAGGCACCTCTCTGGGTTGAGGGAGGAGGTTGCTCATCTCCAGGCTGAGTTGGCCAGGATTTGTGGGACCTCCTCTCCCATCCAGGGACCACCAGAGCCACTGCCGTTGCCTCAGAGGTTGCCAAGAAAGAGGAGTGGTTGGACCACAGTGGGCTCAGGGAGGGTGAAGGAGGTGGAACAGAGGCTCATCCCTCCAGTTGTACCTCTCCAAAATTCATATGCCATTCTGGCAAAGTGTGGTTTCTTTATGGAGGCACCCACAGTGGAGACCAAGGAGAATGCTGGGAACCTCCACAAACAAGACCCACAGGAGGGAGGCATGAGACCCCGCAGGGGAAGGAAACAACTTCTGGTGGGGGACTCCATTGTTAGGAAAGTAGAACTGGGGGAAGAAGGGGAGAGGAGGTAAAGTGCCTGCCTGGCGCCATGGCTTGGAGGGACAGGGAGCGAATCCTCAGGATCGCCGGAGCAGCTTCACAGGGGAAGGAGCTGGATGTCATTGTCCACCTAGGGACAAACAACCTGGCTATGAAAGGGATCAGAGCAGTTCAGGAAGAGTTTGTAGAGTTGGGGAGAGGCCTTAGACAAGTAGCACACACAGTAACCTTCTCATAGGTGCTGCCTGTCTATGGTGTAGGTGAGGCTAGGGTGCTCCACACCATGGGATTCAATTAGTGGTTGAAAAGCTGGTGCAGAGCTCAGGGATTTGGCTTCATTGGGGACTGGGGGTCCACCTGGAGTGATGCAGGCATATACTGGCATGATAGTCTACATCTGTCCAGGAGGGGAACCAGGATCCTAGGTGATAGGTTTAAATGCTTCATTGGCAAGCATTTAAACTAGCCAAGGGGGGAGGCACTAGAAAGGAGCAGGGAAATCCTAGCCCCACAAAAAATGTCAGGGTAGTAAGAGAGGTAAACACAAAGATAGAGATGCCAATGGGGAGAAGAGCAGGGGTAAATGGAGAAAGTGACAAAGGGCGATAAGGACAGGGATGGGGCAGAAAGGAGTAAGTCCACCAGGAAATGGAGGGTAATGAGTTCCAGTGCCCATAGTCTGGGCAACAAGCTCCCTGAACTGGTGACCTTGATGAAAGAGGGATGCCTGGATATCATAGCAGTCACAGAAACATGGTACACAGAGAACCATGATTGGGATGTTAACACACCAGGGTACACAAACTACAGGAGAGACAGGGAGGGGAGAAGAGGGGGAGGAGTAGCTCTCTATGTAAGGGAAAGGATAAAAGCAACTGAACAAAAGAGTAAACAGGTTGGAGAGGAGGCACTGTGGGTCACCTTAGAGACTGGAAATGGTACCACAAACCGCACAAGAGTTGTATACAGACCCCCATGTCAGGTGGAGGGAATGGACAAGGATATAATAGAAGGCATTCTTAGGATGGCAGAGAAAGGGTAGATACTGTTGATGGGAGACCTGAATATGCCATATGTTAACTGGAGCACATTTGCAGCAGCCATATCCAAGAGCAGGGCCATTCTTGATGCCCTCCAGGTGGCATGCCTCAGACAGCTAGTTTTGGAACCCACTCATGAGGGAGAAATCTTAGACCTCATACTCTAAAATGGGGACAGTGAGAGGATCTCAGATCTAGAAGTGGGTAGCCATCTGGGAACAAGTGACCATCAAAAACTGTGGTTCACCATCAACTCAGCTACAGAGTCAAGCAGTACAAAAGTGAGGGTACTGGACTTCAGGAGGGCTGACTTTGGCAAGATGGGAGAGTGCCTTAGAAAAGCACTAGCAAACAGGCTAGAAGGAGGGGTGCAACAACAATGGGGAACCATCAAATCTGCCATCACAGAGGCAACACGCCTTTGTGTGAAGCAAATAAACAAATCAAAATGAAAGAAAAAGCCACTATGGTTCTCAAAAGAGGTGGTGGGGAAGGTCAGGGAGAAAAAGATAACATTTAGGAAGTATAAGGAAACACAGACAGAGCAGGACAGAGAGCTGTACCAGTTAAGGCAGAAGGAAGCAGGGAAGGAAGTCAGAATAGCAAAGGCCCAAACTGAGGAAAAGATAGCCAACTCAGTTAAGGAGGGGATAAAACATTTTATAGGTATGTCAGGGAGCGTAGAAAGACAAGGGGAAGAATAGTGAGGCTGAATAGAATGGACGGTGGGTGGGCAGAGAGGGACAATGAAAAAGCAGGGATACTGAATGAATATTTCTGCTCAGTATTCACAAAAGAGGAGGAGGAGGTGCCTAATCCAAGTAACAGAAGCACTCTGGATAGGGGGGTCAATCCCAGTCCTTTCACAAAAGAAAGGGCTCTGAAAGAACTCCTAAAACTGAAGGTGGACAAAGCAATGGGGCCTGATGGAATTCACCCCAGAATTCTAAAAGAATTAAGGTGAGAACTAGTGAAACCACTGACTACCCATTTTAACAAATCATGGGAGGATGGTGTGGTACCTGAGGACTGGAGGAAGGCAGATGTGATTCCCCTTCACAAAAGTGGGACCAAGACAGAGGCAGGAAACTACAGACCTGTCAGTTTGACCTCTGTGGTAGGGAAAGTGATGGAATCACTTCTGAAGGAAAGAATTGTTGAGTACCTAGAGGCCAGTGAGGCATAGGACCCAAGGCAGCATGGGTTCACAGTGGGAAGGTCATGTCAGATGAATCTAATTGATTTCTTTGACTGGGTGACCAAAGTGGACAAGGGAGGGGCTGTGGACATGGCCTACCTAGACTTTAGCAGGGCATTTGACACAGTCCTGCACAAAAGATTAATAGTCAAATTAACCAGCCTGGGAGTGGGTCCCAAGGTGGTAGCCTGGGTAAAACATTGGCTAGACAACAGAGCACAGAAGGTAATTGTAAATGGAGTCCAATCTGAAGAAAGAGGGGTTACTAGTGGGGTACCACAGGGTTCAGTACTGGGTCCAGTCCTTTTTAATGTCTTTATAAGTGACATTGCAGAGGGACTGGAAGGAAAAGTATGCCTCTTTGCAGATGACACAAAGATCTGCAACAAGGTTGATACACAAGGAGGCATGGAAAGGATGAGAAGGGACTTGGCAAGGTTGGAGGAATGGTCAGAAGTATGGCAGCTTGGATTCAATGCAAAGAAGTGCAAAATAATTCACCTGGGAAACAAAAACCCAGGGAAAGATTACACAATGATGGGGAGGTAGTAACAACAACAAAAATGGAAAGGGACCTGGGGGAAATCGCATCAGTTGGCCTTAAGGTTAGCAAGCAATGTAAGAAGGCAGTAGGGAGAACAGCAAAGGCCCAAACCGAGGAAAAGATAGCCAACTCAGTTAAGAAGGGGGATGAAACCTGTTATAGGTACATCAGGGAGTGAAGGAAGACCAAGGGAGGGATAGTGAGGCTTAATAAAGGGGAGGGTGGGCAGAGGGTGACTGTGAAAAGGCAGAGATACTAAACAAATATTTTTGCTCAGTATTTACAAAGGAAGAGGGGGAGGTACCTAAAACAAACAGTAGAAACACTCTGGATACAGAAGTTGATACCAGCCCATTTACAAAAGAAAGGGTTCTGAAAGAACTCTTAAAACTGAAGGTGGACAAAGCAATGGGGCCTGATGGGATTCATCCCAGAATTCTAAAAGAACTAAGGGCAGAATTAGTGACACCACTGACTACCCTGTTTAACAAATCATGGGAGGATGGGGTGGTACCCGAGGACTGGAGGAGGGCAGATGTGATTCCCCTTCACAAAAGTGGGAGCAAGGCAGAAGCAGGAAACTACAGACCTTTTAGTTTAACCTCAGTGGTAGGGAAAATGATGGAATCATTTCCGAAGGAAAGAATTGTCAAGTATCTAGAGGCCAGAGGGGCACAGGACCCAAGGCAGCATGGATTCACAGCAGGAAGGTCATGCCAGACAAATCTGATAGATTTCTTTGACTGGGTGACCAAAGTAATAGATCAGGAGGGCTGTGGACATGGCCTACCAAGACTTTAGCAAGGCATTTGACACAGTCCCACGCAAAGATTAATATACAAGTTAGCTAGCCTGGGAGTGGTCCCAAGATGACAGCCTGGGCAAAAATTGGCTGGAGAATAGGACACAGACAGTAATAGTAAATGGAGTCCACTCTGAAGAAAGGGGTTACTAGTGGGGTACCGCAGGGTTCAGTATTAGGACCGGTCCTCTTCAATGTCTTTATAAGCGACATTGCAGAGGGACTGGAAGGAAAAGTATGTCTCTTTGCAGATGACACAAAGATCTGCAACAGAGTTGATGCACAAGGTGGGGTGGAAAGGATGAAAAGGGACTTGGCAAGGTTAGAGGAATGGTCAAATGTATGGCAGCTTAGATTCAATGCTAAGAAGTGCAAGGTAATGCACCTGGGAAACAAAAACCCAGGGGAAGAGTACACAAGGGGGGGTGAGATACTAACAACAACAAAAATGGAAAGGGACCTGGGGTAGTCATATCAGATGACCTAAAGGTGGGCAAGCAATGTGACAGGGCAGCAAGGAGGGCTGGGGAATACTGGGATGCATAGGGAGAGGCATCACCAGTAGAAAACAATAAGTTATTATCCTCTGTACAGACAGCTGGTCAGACCCCATCTGGAGTACTGTGTGCAGTTCTGAGACCCAGTCTTCGCAAAGACATAGACAGGATGGAAGCTGTCCAGAGGAGGCAACTAAAATGGTGCAGGGTCTGCACCAGAAGACATATGAAAGAGACTTAAGAGCTAATATGTATAGCCTTGAGGAAAGGAGGAGAGGAGGACATGATATAAACTTTCAAGTACCTCAAGGGAATCAACAAAGTCCAAGAGGGTAGCATCTTTCAAAAAGGTGTGCAAGAACAAGGGCACAATTTGAAGATATGGGGAAATTGGCTTAGAAGGTAATTTAAGGAAGTATTTTTCACAGAGAAGGTTGTGGATGCATGGAACAGCCTTCCGTAGGAAGGTCATGGAGTCAAAAACAGTGGTGGAATTCAAGCATGCATGGGACAGTCATAAGGCAATTCTAGGGGTGGGGTAGGAAGAAGTAGGCTGCTGGTTAACTAGGATCTGCAGCTTATCCAGTAGGCAGGGAAATGGGCAGACTGGGTGGGCCAAGCGTCCTTATCTGCCATCAAATTCTATGTTTCTATGAGGCTGGGGATACTGGGATGGTAGGGAGAGGCATCACCAGCAGAAAACAAGAAGTTGTTATCCCTCTGTACAGACAGTTGGTGAGACCCCATCTGGAGTACTGCATCCAATTCTGGAGACCCCATCTCCGCAAGGACATAGACAGGATAGAGGCAGTCCAGAGGAGGGCAACTAAAAAGGTGCAGGGTCTGCAAGAGAAGCCATACAAGGAGAGACTAAAGGAGCTTAATATGTATACCCTTGAGGAAAGGAGGGAGAGAGGGGACATTATAGAAACTTTTAAGTACCTCAGTGGAATCAACAAACTTCAAGAGGGTAGCATATTTCAGAAAAAGAGATGTGCAAGAACAAGGAGACACAATTTGAAGATAGAGGATGGGCGGTTCAGGGGCAATGTGAGGAAGTATTTTTTTACAGAGAGGGTGGCAGATGCATGGAACAGCCTTCCTGAGGAGGTTGTGGGGTCTAAAACTGTGGGAGAATTCAAGAATGCATGGGACAGACATAAGGCAATTTTTGTGGGGGTTAGGAAGAAATAGGCTGTTGGTTAACTAGGATCTGCAGCCTATCCTGTAGGTAGAGAAATTGGCAGACTAGGTGGGCCAAGCGGTCCTTATCTGCCATCAAAGTCTATGTTTCTATGTTTCTATGGACTACATGAAGGCCAACGGTGAGCTGCTATACCAGCTGATGGACTATTTCGATGCCACTCATGACGGTATACCCCATACCACTAATGCTGTGGAGGTCTGGCACAGGGGTTTTGCCACACACCTGGAGGTGTGCCATCTGAATCTATGGCATTTCATACAGGCGCTGGGGGATGAGCTGCCCCTGCTGTCCACTGGAAACACCATGCCCACTGTAAAGCAGCACTATAAGGATGCCGGAAGGAGGATTGCCACCATTGTTGGGTCCTACTGACAGTGGTCCACTGTGGAATACCTCCGTGGCATAGCATTCAACCTGTTCCCTCCAGGTGTAACAGGACTGTGCTGCTGGGTTCTGGGGGGAGGGGGTTTGGTGGGGTGTTTATTTCCACTGTCACTGTTGCACTGTGTATTTTGCCTTGCTTGCACAAGTAAACACTATTTTCACACGTCTGTTGTCCAGCCTCTTGATTCCTGCCCACGACATATGGGCCTTCTTGCACTATTTCCCTGTGCAGCCATCTGTCTGTTAGCTGTTATTGTGTTAGCTGTTTTGTATGCACTGTTCTGCCATTAACTGTTTTTGCATATGACATTATGACCCCGTGCCTTGGTTTCTTCACCCACCCAGATGAAATCTGAAAGTTTTTTCTGCAAGTCCTTCCAGTCTCGGGAAGGAATGGGCAGTAGCAGCTGCGAAAACAAAAACAGAAACCTCGGTTGAATATTCATTTTAATTGTTTACAATCTATTAAAAAAAGTAAGTGGGAGAGTGTTCCATCTTTGTAAATCTGCATAGATCTATTGCTTTAAGGTATCATAGTTATAGTGATAGAGTTTTGATATATGGACAGGGAGCTATCCCCAAATACCTAACCTTGTCTTTAACCCATTTCAAAGGCATATGTGTTTTCATCTGTGGGGAAATTGAACCATGTATCAGTAACACTTCTGATTTGTCATTGATTTTAAAGTCAAAGATTTCCCTGCAGAAATTGAGCAATCACAGGTATATCAAAGTGTCGTCAGCATAAAGTGAAACTTTATTAGTAGTTTGCTGTACCATGATTCCCGAATTTCCTCGGCTCCCCAAATAGCAGCAGCCAAAGTCTCTATGCTCAAGAAAAAGAGCAGGGGTGACAGGAACACCCCTGATGGGTGCCTCACTCTATGGCAAAGAACTCCGACAGTGTCCCATTAACCCAGACTCTGGCTTTAGGGTGTTCATAAAATAGCAAGACCTATTTTAGAAAATTCCCACTCAAGCCCACATGATCTATCACCAACTTCAAATAGGACCAATTACGGTGATCAAATGCCTTTTCCACATCTAAAAAAATTGCCAACAGGGGCTTAGTAGTACAGAGTATATGAATTCAAATATTTAATAATTTGCAAATGTTGTCTGATAAATGCCTATATGGAATGAATCCAGATTGGTCTGGATGAATTAGGTGATGTGACATTGAAGTCTCTTGGCAATAATTTTTGTTAAGATCTTGAAATCTTGATTAAGGAGTGAGATGGGTCTAAAAGCACCACAAGTGTAGTTCTTCTTCTCCAGTTTAAGGATCACCATAATTATTGTTTCCTTCCAAGAGTGTGGTATTTTCCCCTCCCGCAAGCAAGAATTATACACCTGTGCCAACATGGGTGCCAATACCTCTTTAAATTGTTTTAAGAATTTGGGGCTGTAGTTAAAGCTCCCAGCTCTTCCGAAATCTCCATAGGCAATTTAGGAAACCGTAACTCTGCTAAAAAGCCCTGAGTTTTAAGAATTACCTCTGCTTCATCTAGCGTCTCTTTATACTAATCTGTATAAAATAATTTAAACTGATCGGCAATATCCTTAGGTAATGTCAAATGTTGACTGGGAATTTGGCTATCTATTATAAATGGAATATGTTGGGTGGCCGTTTCTTTCTGGAGCCAGCATGCTAATAAGTTTGACACCCTGTCCCCACCTCATGATATTTATGTTTTAGAAATCAGATCAATCCCTCAGCTCGCTTGTCTTCCAATTTTTGGAGGTCTAGTGGAGCTTGTGATAATTTTTGCAAAAGGGATTTTGTACCTGGGTCCGTTTTGTGGCGTTGTTCCAAATCCTTCACCCACTCCACTAATGTGTTGTGAGTGGAATAAACCTTTTCTAAGCAGTGGCATAACTAATAATTTCACCATGGACCACAGCTTTGAGGGTATCCCATTGTAACAGGGGTGAAAGTCCCTGTGGAGTGTTATCTATGATTAAATCTTTTACACTTTGAGTAATTTTGTCCTGGAGCGTCTTTCTTTTTAAAGCCTGAAAACAACAGCCTTCACACTTTAGATCTCTGTTTACAGTTTGTGTAAATTTATTGCATCTGCCCCAAAGTTTAACTCAGGAAGGGCTTCTTCATGGGACTTAATTCTAAAATTAAAAATCAGAAATACACTTTGTATAGTATTTAGATAAAAACCTTTTACTTAGCAACATCAAAACTCTGGAATGTGCAACATGTTGCTAGGCACCTGTGCTTAACAGCAGTAACCAATATCTTCTCTGGGTGGATACATCATCTTGTACAATGCCATTTATCAGCATCGATTCACTTCATAACCATTTTGTAAGTTCTGAAAAAAAAAACCATAAAGCCACTATTACTGCCAATGTAATTCCATTATATTATATACCTCTATCACACTGTTTGGGTAAACAAAGGGGTGGAGAGATTCTAGTATTTTATAAGGAATGTTTAGATGTCCATGAATTTCACAATGGCTTGCAATTTGCAGCTGGTTTGGAGTGGTTAGTGACTGAGTTAATAATGGGTGGTTGTTATAAGGTTAAGATTTGCACACTTTATAACACCCAAAAAAATTCTAGTAGGGGTTTGAGGGATGCTTTGACCCTAGCTGAAGCTTTACAATCTGGTGATGATTTAATAATAATGGGAGACCTAAATGTAAATTGTACTCCTGAAGCAGAACCCTGAATTGGAATCACCTATTTTAAGTGCTGGTCTTACTCAATTAGTAAACTCCCCTATGCATTTAAATCTGGTAACTGGGCATCATACAACATTGGATTGGATACTTACAAATAGATTGAATAGGATAAAAAGTTGGGGAGTTTTTTTTGGACATAATAAGTGATCACATGGCTATTTATCTTAATTGGAAATTTAAGAAGGTTAGATTGCCTCCAAGATATATAACCTTTAGGAGAGTCACAAGTGAGATAACAACAGATCTTAGGGAAGCCCTTGAGTCAATTGATTGGTCTTCCATTGATGACATTCCTTATGTGGATGAATCAGTGGATTTTTTCACTGTTAATTTATTTAAATTACAAAATACTTGTTTTCCTAAGGTCTTCGTAGGGTTAGGGGTTTAATAAACAAATGTATTTCACCTGAATTATTCAAACATATGAAATATATGGATAAATGGTTAATTTATAAAAAACACTGGAAGACTATCAGATTTAAATGAGTATCGTAGATATAGAAATATTTGTAAACAATTGATTAAACAAGCAAAGTCTGATTATCATTTTAAAAAATCAGAAGGAGGGTATAACCAACACTAGGAGATTTTGGGATGCAGTAAAGTCTACTACAAATCCTAAAACCAAACAATTTCCTACTTCATTACAGAATGTGGGGATTTTTGTTACTGACCATCTTATGATCAGTGAATTGTTTCTTCATAAATTTACTGATTTAAGTGGTTATGTAGATGAAGATGACTTCAAATAATATGGCTTAGACTCACCCGTGAAATTACCTATTAGGGCTTCTGACTCTGCCCCTTTTTACTTTTGTTCTGTTAGTTATAATCAGGTTTTGAAATTATTGAATGCAATGGTTGTACGTAAGAGTTCAGCTGGAGATGTTCTGGAATCAAGGTTTCTGAAATTTATAGCTAAATATATAAATGTCCCTTTAACAAAAATGGTAAATTTGTCTTTGATTCCCTCTCAGTGGAAACACACGGTAATCATTCCCATTTGTGGGGGGGAGGGGGGCAAAGAGATGGGGTGGACAATTATTGCCCTATATCTCTTTTGCCTACTCTGGGGAAAATGTTGGAAAGGATTGTTAATTCACAGCTTTCTGGGTATCTCTCCTCCTATAGCCTCCAGTCTCTGATGCAGCATGGGTTTAAAAAGGGTTTTGGTATAAGCACAGCCTTGGCAGTGTTCACGAACCACATCAGTAGAGCATTTGATGATAGAAGGCTCTCTGGAGCTGTGTTCATGGACCTGTCCAAGGCCTTTGACCTGGTAGATCATTCTTTGCTTCTCGGGAGACTGGGGGGCATTGGATTAGAAGATTCCCCTCTTAGCTGGTTCACTAGTTACCTCAGTCAATGCCCTCTGCTGGTAAGAAATGGGGACCAGATGTCAGGTGTTGCTTTAATGAATCAGGGTGTACCTCAGGGGTCTAGCCTGGGGCCGCTCCTGTTTTTTCTGTTTATAGATCCCCTGCCAGCTGTTCTTCAGTACACTCATGTACTGATATACACAGATGATGTGATTTTGCATCAAAGCTCTGATTCAGTTGATATATTAAATAACTAATTGGATCTGACTTTATATTATTGGAAAACTGGTTTTGGGAACACAGATTATTATTAAACAGTAAAAAGACCAAATCAATGATCTTTGGGTCACGCCCCAAATTAGTACATTGTTCTCAACTACAAGTTGTTAACAGTAGGGGTGACATGATTGAGCCGGTAACTTCCTTTAGATATTTGGGAATTCTATTGGACCCCCAGTTGACTTTTTCTCAGCACTTAAGATTGATTTGTCATCAGGTTAATTGTAAAACTGGGGTTTTATTTAAGTTAAAGAATGATCTTATTTTGTCTGCTAGAACTGCTATGGGTAGGAGTGTTCTTTTACCAGCTTTATTTTATAATTACTTTTTATTTACTCAAATTTCAAAGTCTGATCTAACATTGATAAACACTACATTTAATGCCATATGCAGAGTTATTCTGCAACTACCCTTTGGGACTCATAGCTGCATCCTTTACAGTAAATTGAACTGACTTTCACCCAAATTTAGTTGTGAATTTAATCTATTGTCATTGATTGACAAAACATTAAGGTTAAGAGAATTGTCTCCATTGACGTCATTATTTGAGTATTAAAAAACAGAGGTTAGGCCTTTAAGATCCTCAGACAATCTTTTCTTGGCAATTCCTAGCTGTAGGACTGCTATGGGGAGTCGGACCATTAGTGTCTGTGCAGCTAGGAGTTGGAATAATCTCCCAAAAACCATACATGAATTGCCAAGTCATGTCTCCTTTAAAGCAGGTTTTAAACAATTTTATTGTGAACATATGCTTTGTACTTGTTATGATTGAGTGTTTTCTGTTTAAGTGTGTATTATGTCTTTGTATTTAATATTTGTAATTTTGTATGTTTGTTAACATCTTTGGCTATGCCCCAGGTCGTATATGAAAAAGGGTCTCAACTCATATACTTACCTGGAAAACAAAAGTTTAAATAAATAAAAATAAAATAAAGATTACCACCTCCTCATCTAGTTGCAAACACTTTAACTATCTGGTTGAACCGCTAGATTTCTCAGTGTGACCCAACTCCCAACACAGCATGTTCCTGTCTGCATGCCTGAGTACAAACATATGAACATATGAAATTGCCAGCAGAAATAGGCCACATGGTCTATCAAGTCAGCTTGAGTGTGCAGCTAGCCCCTCATCTTGCAGCTGACCCTCCCGCCCCATCACAGTATCCCTTCCCCTTACCCTGTCCAAACCCCTCTTGAAACTGACCACCATCTTACAGGACACCAGCATTTCTGGTAAGGTGTTCCACTTGCCCACCACCCTTTCTGTGAAAAAATGTCTCCTTACCTCCCTCCTAAATCTTCCCCCCTCCAATCTCAGTCCATGCCCTCTCGTTCCCTTCCCCATCTCAGTTGGTAAATCCCCTCTATGTTGGTCTTGTTTATTCCCTTCAGGTACTTAAAGGTCTCTATCATATCCCCCTATCCCTTCTCTCCTCCAATGAATACATCTTTAACTCTCCCAGTCAGTCCTCATAGGGCTTGTCCCCAATCCCTAGATCATCTTTGTGGCCATGTGTTGCACTCCCTCCAATAACCTGATTTCCTTCTTCAGGAATGAGTGCCAGAACTGCACACAGTACTCCATGTGGAGCCTGACCAATGATCTGTACAGGGACAGTATAACCTCCCTCTTTCTGTATGAGATCCCCCTAGCTATACAACCCAGCATTTTGTTGACTTGTGCTGCTGCCTTCCTGCACTGAGCAGAGTTGTTCATGCTCCCCATTATGATTACCTCAGGTCCTTTTCCTCTATAGTGCTTCCCAACTATACTCCATTCAAGTGATAGTCCCTCCCCTGGTTCTTTGCTCCAAAGTGCAGAACCTTGCACTTCTTGGCATTGAACCCTAACTACCATGTTTCTGCCCACTCCTGCAGCTTAGTCAGGCATGGGGTCATCAGGCCCAACTGTCACCCCGTTCCATGTGTTAACAAGCTGACATGCTACAGTATAGGAGAATGGGGTGAGAGTTAGGCCTGATGACCCCATGCCACATCCCGACATCTGTTGGTGTGTGGAGGGTGGAGGGGGTGTGGGGGTGGGGTAATAGGAGTGGTAAGCCTAACATCACATTTCTATACTTTTGTCACTGTACTATCAACCCTAACTGATGCATTAATTAATTTTTTTTGCAATGAATTTCCCTTCTTTTTGAGAAAGTGTAATGTAACTGGTAACTGACATGTGTTTGTGGGAGGGCCCTGCACTCCCTTCACATTGCCCAATTTTTGCATAATGGTATGTACAGTATATATGGGAGTCAGGGCCCTCTGGGCCCTGCTCTCCCACTTACACATAAGTACAGAGCCATGCAGCAGCCCCATAGTACTGAAAAGGAACCCTCATAACACTTCTTTGGCAATATCTCAGCAACCATAGCAACTATGAAAAAAATTACACTGCAGTTGTAATCATGGCTTCGAAACCTCCATGCAGGCTTAGTCCACTTGTAGGTGGACTAAGTTGTGGGTAGCTAAAAATCTGTATCTCAAATAGTTTTCAAGACAGGGGCACTGAAAAGCACCGCGGGCATCATAATGTTAGCCTATGAGAAATTATTCAACTTCGGAGAGCTGTAACTTTGTAACCTTTTTTTTGTGTTATCTGTTTTCCCCCTATGTGCTCGGGGCACACCCACTCCTTCAGGCTGCCAAGGACTCCCACACTCCTCCGATACCCCCCCGAGCCTCCTTATGTCATATAGCAGCCATCGAGGGTAACCCAGTGTATCCCTTCGCTGGACGGGTCCCTCTCTTCCGAGGGGGAAGGCACTGGGGAGGGCAACTGGCACACTCACGATTGGCCCCGGGCTGCTGAGGTGGACATGACTCGCGTGAGGTCTGGAGAAAGTGAGGGCAGTCCGGCAGCCATCATCCGGCTGAGCCCAGAGTGGCTTTTCCGGTTTTCTAGTCCCGCAGTTTTAGATGTCCTCTTGCAGTGCTCCCGGTCTCCACCAGGGCCGCTACAGAGCGACGCTTGCCCAGTACCCACCCCAGGAGAGGAGAGCAATCCTACAAATGCTCAATCCTCATCCTCCCTACCGACCCCACAGCAACCCGAGTCCGTTCCTGAACTTGGGTCGCCGGCGTGACTTTGTAAACATTTTTAAAAAATGTTTTAAACTTCTTTATTGTTATTTTTCCAGCAACAAAAATAAATTCCATTACATTCTATTATGACATGAATAACTTGCTTGCTTAACAATAGTACATGTTGTGCTTATCTTTCTGATTTCATTTCTTAACTTTCTCTCTTTTTTTCTTTTTAGGTCTGTTATATTAAAATAAGATAATCATACCTCTTTGTTAAAATATAAAAGGGTAATAAACACATAAGACAATTCATAACCAATGGGGGGGGGCAAAGGAAAAAAAAAACTTTACAGCTGGCAAGTTGATGGCAATTAAAAGAAAAAAACAAAAGAGACATTGACTTATTTTTCTGGCTTTCTTACATTCAACTTTAAGGAGTTACATTCTGTGTGCATGTTTTTTTCTCAACTAGCTATCCAATCATTTCAAATTTTTTTACTAAACCACCAAAAGGCACATCTGTGGGGCCAGGGCTTGCCTGCCTGCACATTTCACCCAAAAAGCCCTAACCATTTAGGTGCAGTATTATGGCAAAGAAATGGTATTTTTGGGTGTAGTAGTGTCGCAAATTGCAACAGTACAGATGTGACAGTGTTGTGATTTGCGAAAGTGCCGCAAATGTACTGTTGTGATTTGCGACACAATGGGGGACATGATTTTTAAAAAGGTATTTTTAGGGGTCCTAGAAAAAAACTGATGGCACCATTGTGTTCCTCAGGGTCTGTTTAACTAAACACAACTGTCAATGTTTACCTAGGGGCACCAGAATTTGAATTACAGACGTTTTTGTACACTCCTAACTGAAACAAGATGGGAGCAGCATGACACTGCTAAATGGATTTGTGACAGTAAAATGTGCTTTCAAGAGGCACATATATTTTTACCCATTGACTTCAATGTTAAAACTTAAAAATTGAATAACTTTTGAACAGGTTAATATTTTTTTCACCAAATCTTCAAAAGACACATCAATGACACAGGATGCATCTTCCCTGAAGATTTCAGATCAGATGGACAAATCATGTGGGCTGTAGCACCGAGCAAAGAAATGTACAAAACCCCTGTTTGTACATGTTTTTTGGCACTCTGCAGCTCCACAACTGCCCATCTGACCATAACACAACTTGCCAAATCCAAAGATCTGTGGAACCACACCTGCATGCAAAATTTCAGGGAAATCCATCATATGGGGGCAAAGTTATTAAAGTGCAAAATTTTGGGTTTAACATAGAAGTGGTCAGACAACCTTAACTATAGCTGCACTATCATGCAGCTATAATATATATATATATATGTATATATACATATATATATATATATATTTATATAAAAGTTTCACCAACAGCTCATGTCCAGGTGTGTTGTTGGGGGAGGTGGAAGAGCACAATGAGGACTATTAAGAACAATAACAAGAATACTACAATAATAGGCGAATAAGCATCATAATAAAAACTGTGCAAGACAAGGATTGCGGGAAGAAAATAGATAACTATGCAATAAACTGCTGAAGAATAACCACATTTGCACTTACAATACAATAAATTGGTGGAGATAATGTTTGCAGAGAGTGGAGGCAATACTGAGATAATGGTGGGAACAAAGGTTGTTGAATGGGGAGGGAGGGGACTGTACTAGTGAAGGTGAGGGGCAAAGGGGGAGGAGAGATAGGAGGGTTGTGGGCAGCATCCTAGGGACCAGTATCAGGGGCAACTGCAGGAGTGAGTAATGAAGTCACAGAAGAGGGAAGAGAGTAAGTGGTGGGAAGCAGCAGAGTGGATGGTAGAGGGGAGAAAGTCCCATAATTTGGGGAAATGGAAGAAGAAGGTAGCTTGATCAGCACTGGATTTCTTTAAGAGCAATGCAAGAGAGTTCTATCTAGAGTTGTGAATGGGGTAAGAAATGGCCAGGGAGGAAAAGAGGAAGGTAGCAAGTTAGGAGGGGAGGGAGCCAAGGCAGTATTTAGAGATGAAGGAAACACAATAGTTGAGGAATCTGGCCTAAAGGGAGGGGAAGGAGAGGAAGAATTACAGGGAGCAGTGGTAGATTGTAGGGGGCAGTCCAGAGCAAAGTGGTAAAAAGAGTGAAAGAGGGGATCCAGTCTGGCCAGGGTGGATCTGGGCACAACACTGTTATCTATATCGTCAAAGCTGAAGATCGGGAGTATCATTTTCAAGATGATATCTTGACATGCAGGAAGTGGGATGCACCCTGTATTACTATAAAGCACACAAAGTTTGGGGTGCAACTTCTTGTGCAGGAAGTGGGATGCACCCTTTATTACTGTAAAGCACACAAAGTTTGGGGTGCAGCTTCTTGTGCATGGCATCTGTAAGCGCTGAGAAATTGAGGTACTAGTTCAGCCAGACCCAAATATACTTATATGAGGGGACATCCTCAATAGTTTCACCATCAAGGGTATGGACAGAGAGAGGAGATAGGTGAGCCTAGAAAGTCTCTGCCTAACTCCAAAGCTCTTAGAGACTATTTTCTTGGCACTGAGGGACAGCTTACTTGCCAGGAACCAATAATAGATGCTAATAAAGTCCAGTTGGAGCCTTGCCATGAAGTCAGAGGCAGAGGAGCTGGAGGCAAAGACTGCCATGTCATCTGTGTATATATGGATGGATGCAGAGGAACTGTCAGTGGGAGGTTATTCAGAAAGATTGAGAATAGTATTGTGCCAAGGATGGACCCTTGAAGAATGCCTGAGCTGATAGGGAGTTGGGCTCTATGGATTCTCCTATACAAACAGCTAGAGACCTACCCTCAAGGTAGGAGCAGAACCAACCAATGGAGGAGTCAAAGAGCCTGCCACCTTGAGGATGTCTAGGAGGAGCATCTGGGCAATGGTGTGAAAGGCTTTGGCCAAGTCGATAAAAATGGTGGAGATGACCAACTCCTGATCCATGTCAGATAGAATGGAGTCATTAAGCCTGAAGATGGAGGTGGAGGTGGAGTGGGACTTCCATGAGCCAGACTGGAATGGGGTGACAATTGATGATGAATCAAGGAAGTGGGGAGAGCTAAGATAGCACAAGGTGTTCTTGGATCTTAGCCAAGTGGGGAGCAGGGAGATAGAGTGGTAGCTGACAAGAGAGGTAGAATCACCCCCTTTGGGAAAGGAGATGACTGTGGCTTGTTTGCTAGCATTAGGGATATAGGCTAAGGAGAAGGGGAAGGAGAAGTTGAGAAGGGAGGTAATAGGTAAAGCAATGGCAGGGATGAAGAGATGGAGGAGCTAGGGGCCACAACCACCAGAGATCACACCCTCTGGGGGGTTAAGAGGCCAAAAGGAATTAAGGGAAGCAATGGAAGTGGTAGTATAGAAGGAGAAGTGCAGTGTAGGATGGAAGGGGGAAGAGGAGGCAGAGGAGATCAGGGAATGGTCAGAGGAGGTGAAGAATGAGTTGAAAGCTGAGGCAACAGAAGAGGGGTCAGAAATAGGGGTGCCACCCACCTTGAGGACCAGAGGAGGGTTTGGGTTGGGGGGAAGAGGGTATGGCTAACCTTCCAGAATTTAGAGAGATAATTAAGCTAGTTCTAGAATTTGGATACAAAGTAGTAATAGTAGATGTTATTTCTTTTGGGTGTCCTTCCCCAAAGGCTCAGGGTATCCTTACAAAAATAAAAGTAAAAACAGAATATAGACAGGATTCAACAACAGCATAAAATACATATAAATAGCATCCTCGAACTTTCAAATAAATCCTAACAGACTAAAACAGTAAAACTATTAATCATATACAATAACTGATCATAACGATGTTATATACAATATTATAACTATATTTAAACCCCAAAGGCTTGTTGAAAAAAAGTGAGTCTCCTGCAGATACCCCACTAAAGAATTACAGAGGATCGGGGCAGCTACTTTGAAGGCCCAATCCCTGGAAGACTTTAATCTATCTGGGGACCTCCAGGAGGGCCTCCCCATTGATCAGAGAGAGTGACTTGGGGTGAAGGGATGCAGAAGCTCCCTCATGTAACCTGGACCCAGCTCATGTAGGGCCTTATAGGACAATAGACCTATTTTAACGGAGATGTGCCAGAGCACCAGCAGCCAATGCAGTTCAAGCAGTACTGGTGTTATATGACAGGACCTTGAAAGGCCCGTCAATTGCCATGCCACACTGATCCATAACAGTTGCAGGTGCCGCATCACACCCCCTTTGACCCTGAGGTAAAGGGTGTTACAATAGTCGAGTCTCGAGGGAACAAACACATGTACCAGTGTGGCCAGATAGTCACATTTGGCAAGCTTGGTAGCATTGGTACAGGCAGTACGAAGGGTCCAGTACCTGATTAGGTCAGCAGTGGAACCGGAGGATTTGTGGGCCCACCAGGCAAGGTCAAGTCCAGGGAAGAAAGCTAGCAACTTTTTTTTTTTTCAACCTCTTTTTCCCTCTGGTCACAGTCTGGGGGGCCTCTCTCAGGCATCTTACCTCTTCTTGTCCTGCCTGAAGTCCACCTACCTGTGCCTCCTCTTTCCCTCCTCCTCTGACCATGATCGGCAGCCCTGGCTTAACACCTCTGGGGTGGGGCCACCCCTCCTTTTTGGGCACACTTTTAGACAAACCCCAACATGGGAGAGGACCCGGGTGGAGGAACCTGGAAGGCCAGGCAGGATGGACTCGGCCTTGGGCATGGGGGCAGGTGCCATTGCCTACCCCTCAGACTGGGCTTTTCCTTGTTCTGGAGATCCTGCCCCCCCTCCCATGCGTGTGGACGTCCCTGACGCAAGACATACACGGCAACCCCTGCCTGCATCAGGGCACGCTGAGTATGTGCAGCCAAGTGTGCTGCAGTGCCCCCGGTCTCCACCAGGGGCTGCTGGCATGCCAGGCAATGCCAACCTCCCCCGGGAGAGGCAACCATTGGTGCTCGTGCTGCCCGCCCCTGCCGGCCCTGTTGCCCGAGCTAGCTCTCGAACCAGGGTGCCAGGCATGGGAGGTGTAAGGCCCAGTGCTCAACCCTCAGCACCACTGGGCTGGCTGAAACCAACAACTAGCCAAGATCTATCTGAGATGGGAACCTGGCTCTGCTTTTCTAAGGCATGGAGATCCAATGCTGACATAAATTTGGCATTGAAATAATACAGAGCAGTATTTATGTTGCTGGCTGCAGAGATGGGTGACCAGTCGGTAACTACCAGGTGGGCATGGAGGGAGGAAACATCCAGTGACCTGAAGAACTTATTCTGAGTGAATCTGGGGGGGGGGGGCTTGTGCATGCAGTAGACCATATGGTGATCACAGAGGGCATTAGGGAAGGTACCAGCATCCACAGAATTTCAGAAGGGAGTGATTGAGGGATCTATGATTGTGTTGAACTGTGTCTCTGATCAGTTGGGTAAGTTAGAGGACTTATTGTTTTGGCACAATTTATTTAGTGAGGGGAGAGCCAATTAACGTTAAAATTACTGAGGACGAATAGCTCACCAGAGGGAGCATGGGGGGACAGTGGTAAAGAACTTGGTGACTGAAAGTGGGGATATGCCATGGCAGCAGTGGGAACCAGCCATGAATATAAGGACAAAGAAGGGAATGGAGAGCCTGAGGAGGAGCAATTCATAGGCAGGGGGGAGGTGATGGAGAATACAGGCTCAAACTGCACATTAGAAGAGAGGTGGATTTCAACTCTACTGCCCCTCTTAGTTAGATCCTGACAGATTATTTTGTACCTAGGGATGACAAATGCAGCATCAGGAATCTTGTGGGTTAGCCAAGACTCTGAGATTACCAGTACCTCAGGTTTGAGATTAACCATGAGAGGGTGCAATCTATCAATCTTTGGAAGGAGGCTTTGGATGTTGATATCGGTTACTCTCAGTCCTTTGGGGGAGATCAGACAGAGATGACTGAGCAGGGGTGGGACTGAACTCAATATCACTTATTACTAAAAGCAACAAGGACACAAGGAGCTTGAGGGAGCCTATGAGTCATTTATGGGGAGAGGAGGAGGACTGTGGGGAGGAGGAGAGGGGTAGGAGGGAAGGAAGCACCTGAGGGCTTCAAGGTAAAGCCAAGGAAAAAGGGAGGCTCCTGCACTCAGGATGCCAATGGGAATGAGAAAGGGTGGGGAGGCTGGATGAAGGGTGGGAGAGGGGGAGGGGGAGTGGAAAGTCAAATAAAAGCAATAGGGGGATGGATGTGAGGGAAAACAGGAGGGGAGGAGTTATAGGGTTAAATGCATCAATTTTGGAGGGACAGTAAGCAGCTGTTGCCCTGTAGTTAGCCAGTTTAGGTAGTGGGAGAGTAGGTTTAGCCCTGGAAGAGAGGAAGACAATTTAATAATTTGGGTAGGGGATACAGGCTACAGCCAGGTAGGGAGGAAGCCTAGGTAAGACAGTTGGCGAGGGTGGGTGGGGTGCAGGCTTCATCCAAATAGAGGGGGAGCCTAAATTTAACAACTGAGAAGTTGTGGACTTCACACAGATAGCAATGAAGCTGAAAATTATTAAAACTGGGGGATGTAGGCTTCACCCAGATAAGAAAGTAGCCTAAAATTAAACTAAATGTGGGGGATATAGGCTTCAGCCTGATAGGGAGGAAAACTAAAATTTAACAATTACATAGAAACATAGAATTTGACTGCAGATAAGGACCGCTTGGCCCACCTAATCTGCCCATTTTCCTACTTGATGGATAAGCTGCAGATCCTAGTTAACCAACAGCCTACTTCCTCCTACCCCCCACTAGGACTGCCTTATGTCTGTCCCATGCATTCTTGAATTCCCCCACTGTTCTTGACTCCACAGCCTCCTCAGTTAGGCTAGTCCATGCATCCACAACCCTCTCTGTGAAAAATTACTTTCTCATATTACCTCTGAGCTGTCCCCCCTCTATCTTCAAGTTATGCCCGCTTGTTCTTGCACATCTCTTTTTCTGAAAGATACTACCCTCTAGGACATCGTTGATTCCCTTGAGGTACTCAAAAGTTTTATCATGTCCCCCCCTCTCCCTTCTTTCCTCAAGGGTATACATATTAAGCTCCTTTAGTCTCTCTTCGTATGTCTTCTGGTGCAGACCC
The DNA here is from genome assembly GCA_016271365.2 of Neoceratodus forsteri. Lineage (NCBI taxonomy): Eukaryota > Metazoa > Chordata > Ceratodontiformes > Ceratodontidae > Neoceratodus > Neoceratodus forsteri. The sequence goes on along the minus strand of CM057455.1, from coordinate 1,752,230,354 downwards.
TGCACCATTTTGGTTGCCCTCCTCTGGACTGCCTCCATTCTGTCTATGTCTTTGCCGAGATGGGGTCTCCAGAACTGCACACAGTACTCCAGATGGGGTCTCACCAACTATCTGTACAGAGGGATAACAACTTCCTGTTTTCTACTGTTGATGCCTTTCCCTATGCATCCCAATATCCCCCAGCCTTCCTTACTGCCTTCTCACATTGCTTGCCCACCTTTAGGTCATCTGATATAATTACCCCCAGGTCCCTTTCCATTTTTGTTGTTGTTAGTATCTCACCCCCCATTGTGTACTCTTCCCCTGGGTTTTTGTTTCCCAGGTGCATTACCTTGCACTTCTTAGCATTGAATCTAAGCTGCCATACATTTGGCCATTCCTCCAACCTTGCCAAGTCCCTTCTCATCTTCCACTCCATCTTGTGTATCAACCGTGTTGCAGATCTTTGTGTCGTCTGCAAAGAGACATACTTTTCTTTCCAGTTCCTCTGCAATGTCACTTATAATGACATTAAAAAGGGCCGGTCTGGGGGATGCGGGCTTCACCCAGACAAGGAGGAAGCCTAATCAATTAATGGGGATATGGGCTGATCTCAGATAACTAAGCAGGTAGGGGAATGGGGCAGCACAATATTCAATGGGTCTAAGTTACTCAGTAGCTCAGGCAGCAGGTACAATACCCTCTGGAGATGACCTGTACAAAACCTCACTTCGACAAACAAGGAGCAGCAGAGGGGTGGAATACAGTTCATACTTGAGAAGACCCCAACTATTTAAGACAGTTCAATATGAGCAGTGGCTCAGATACTATGCAGCAATACAAAATTTGATAGGCTCCATCAAGAAGCAATAAACCAAAGCAGTAATCCCAGCTGCTAAGCAGTACACAATACATACCTGACAACAGCAGATACAATTACACTTACAGTTTGCTGGGAGGAAGTTGGGTAGAGTCAACTGGCATCCTAGCATCTCCCCTCCGATGACTCTTCGAGGATTTCCACTGATACAGGGCCACTAACACTGGGACTACCAAACAAGGCTGAGTATAAGAAGGACAAAAGTCCACCCCCCGCTCCCACTTGGGAGCATTTATTGTGCTGATTGGTTGAGTGGCTAAAAAGTCTCTGAAGCAGATTCTATTGCTAGGAAGCTCTGGTGGTGTGGTGTCTTCGGCCATTTTGAGCATTTCTTTGTTCCACTGCAGTTTCCTAAGTGGCCAGTTGAAATAAAAGTGTCTTAGGGCTTAAAGATTTAAAAATGAATATCTTTTTCAATTTGTTTTTCCAGACTGTGAAAACTGTAAAGTGCTTACAGTACTTGTTTCAGGTGTCTTCTGATTCAAGGCTTGCAATAGACAGCTGAGTGTGGGGCCATTCCTCTTGTACTTGCAGACTGGAAGACCAGTGCACACTGATGTGATGATATTCAACGTGTGCACCAAATCTTCCCTGCAAGATATGGGCAGGGTCACCATGGTGACCACCATGTATTGTAGCATCTAAGCCCATAATAGCATGGCAAAGTACACTAGGTGCTATACAGTACAGGTCCTGCCAGCCTAGAGTACTGTGTTTGAAGAAAGAAATCATGTTATGGGCCTGATTTTAAAAAGGAATTAATTGATGCAGGGTGCCTGTGCCATATGGGTATGACGCAAGTGGCACTTTGTGTCAAAGTTTGCGGCAATCCTGATTTTTGAACTCAGGTTGCATCAAAATCAGGATACCTTGCACTGAAGAACCCCTGCACCACCTATGCAAGAGAAGTACCCTTGTGCAAGGTCATAAGAGGGCTTGCACCATGGTGGGGTTGCACCATCCCCTTTTTTGGAATTTTGGAAGTCCCACCATGGGTGCAACAGGGGGCCCAGGTTAGACCATCAAGCTGGTGGTTCAAGGGCCATGCACCACTGTTGGACATTGTGGCAATTGGGGGGCAACCTGCCAGGAGGGGGCCAGGGACAGGAGGAGCACAGGGAGTGCCCTAGGTGGTGCTGGGGATACCGCAACAATGGCAGGGTAGTGAGGAGGCATTGAGCAGATGTACCATGCGCAATGGGAGACAGTCGCTCGGCCTGGGTAGTGGTGGGTTGGCAGTAATGGGCAATGACCTGGCCCCAGGTGGGCACAGCCCTGGCACCTGTCCCATAGGTGCCAACATCTGCAAACCTGTAGGTGGGAAACAGTGCCTGCAGATTGAGGGCTGCCAGTGGTGGAGGGGAATGTGCTCCAGGCAATGAGACAATCCCCTGGTACCCAGCCCCCCACATTGTGGCAGGCTGCCTCCTGCCTACAGGGTTGGAGATGTTGGCACATATGGGGCAGGTGCCAGGACTGTGCCCACCTGGGGCCAGGTCATGGTCCATCCCTGCCAACCCAGCACTACCCGGGCTGATCAGCTGTCTCCCATTGCACATGGCACTTCCACCCAGTGCCTCCTCACCACCCTGCCATTATCACAGTATCCCTGATGCCCCCTAGGGCACCCCCCATGCTCTTTCTGCCTCTGGTGCCCTCGTGGCAGGTATATTTACCCACCTCCTTAGTGGCACCTTTAGCGTTGTGCTGGGTGGAGGGGGTACCAGGTCCCTGCGTCAAACCCTGCAGGTGCATCACATGTTCGGCACAAGCCTGCGGCTGCAGTAATTCCTGGATCTTAGGCACAGGGACCCCCAGTTTTGTAAAATTGGGTACAGAGTCCCTGATGCACCTGGAGTTTGCTGCAGCCCTGGAGCAACACAACTTGAACAGCCCTAAAGGCTGTTTTAAAATTGGGCCCTATGTCATATTTAATGACATTATGTTTCTTCCATTGCTTTATTCAAAAAAGCTGACCACATACAATAGTTCTATTCTATTATATACAATTACTACATAAGATAAATTCTTGTCTTTCCTATACACTGGTGTCCCAACCCCACAGTCCCTCTCTTGTACACCACCCACTCCTGATGTATAACCATTCCCACAATTCCTCTATTTTATTTTGTGTGGGAGAATTAATGCATGTGAAGCAAGGGCAGATAGGTAGGTACACTGAAGCTGAAATTAAAAAAAAATATATTTATTTTATTTTTTGCCTTTTTACCAACACATTGTCCAATTGGCCTCTTCATTCATACCTATTCCCCTGATTAGCCCATTAAGTCTGTTGATCCATTTCATTTCTCATTTCTCTGTTGCACTATTGTAGTCTTCTCTTCTCAGGTAAGGAGTCATTGGGCTCAGTTCTTAAAGCCCATACCTGTAGATTGACGCAAGGTGCCTTTGTCAAACAGAAATGGCACAAGTGGCACCTTGTGTCAACAAATGAGCCCTGAGCTATTCACAAAAGCAGCCTGCATCAAATGCAGATTGAATGCACTAAAGGTGCATTGTACCAGCCTTGCCCCACAAAATGGACTGCAGCATGACACTAGGGGCCTTGTAGCAGATGTAAACTGCCATATCCCTGAATGAGGGATTCACAAAACTCTACTAGAGAGAGAATTTCTAAGTACCCTTAGACCAGCCAGGGCTGGTCTAAGGGTACTTAGACATATCCCTCTGGGAAAGTGTAGCTCCTTGCGGCACCCTGTCTGGCTCAGTGTGCATTTCCTAGTTACCAGATGTGAAATAAAGACATGAAAAGATATGCCGCAGTTCCCCCTTCCCGATCCCCAATGTCACCCCTTATATTAATAAGTAATAAATATATTGCCCTTTCCTGGTGGTCTAGTGGCCTCCCTTCCCAATCCCAATGTCGCTGGTATTTAATATGATAAAATAAACCCCATTCCTGGTGGGCTAGTGGTCCCCCAATCCCAATATCACCAGTATTTACTATGAATAATAAATCCCATTCCTGGTAGTCTAGTGGCCCCCCAGCCCCCCACCCCAGCAGGTAGTGCCCACCACCCCGCTCCCCCAATCTCAAAACACAGCCAGTGACCAGGACAGCCAACCGCTCACCTCCGATGCTGGACACCGGCTGAACTGTTACTGAACATGTGCCCTAAAGTGTACAGCACTCATTGAATGAATGGAGTTATCATAGTAAATATGGGTATCAGTGAAGGGGGGGCCACTAGAACACCAGGGAAGGGGGTTATATTTATGAGACCCAGGGATCAGGGAACCTTTTGACTTTGCCACAGGAGCCTGCAGCAAACCCCTGCAATGTGCCTTGTGTTTGTCATATGGGAAGGGTTGCTGCAAGTGTGAAGACATAGGTGCCGGGATACCTTCTGTAACAGAATCTGGTGCAGGGTCCCTGGTGCACCAGGCTTTGGCAGCTTGTGCCACTACAAGCCCCCTTTGAGAATCAAGCCCACTATCTCTAGAACCCAGAACCTGATGGCTGCCCCTGCTTGGCCATGCAATTTAAAATGCCTGGCCACAGGGACTTGTCATCTTGATTCCTTATGCCCCTTTATGTTCTAATACTCTAACCTCAGACTTGAGTTTATGTTTGGTATGTGGTCATTTGCCTGGTGATCCCAAGGGTGAATATAAATTTATGGGGCATATGGGATCTTCTATTATTGATCTAGAGTGGGTAAATTAGGCTGCCTTAAATTTTCTGTTTGACTTTGGGGTCCAGGATTGTCTTGATTCTGCTCATTCACTGTTACTTATAACTTGTGAAATGGCAGGAATGAGCGGTAACTTTACCCAGTTTGCTGGTAATGAGGGTAATGTGGAAATAACTAATTATAAAAGAATTAGATGGCTAAATGAAGCTATCAATCTATTTTCAGAACTGTTTTACATTGATCCCTTAATATATTTTCGCAATGAAATAGTTTCTGCTTCAGATAATAACAAAATTATCAGTAAATGACTGGAAATTAAAAATTGCATTAAACCCTTATTTAGAGCCAATGTGATAAGGGAGCATTTTTGTCCAATATGTTACAATAAGACCGCCAGATAGCTAAAATAAATTAAATAGATATGTTAGATACTGTAAAAAACATAAATCAATGACAATTTTTGGTTTTTTTTAATAAAGCAAGGGAGAAATATAGGAAATTATTTGACCTTGAGAAAGAAAAATACCAGAAAAGTATGTGGAACAAATTAAGAAGAACAGTTATAGTCAAAGACACCAGAGCCTTCTGGTCTTTGGTTAGCCATGGCTATAACAACTATTCAAAGGAAGTGGAAGAATATATTACACCGCAGTTATGGAAGGAGCATTTTCAATCTCTTTACTTCTCCCATACAGAAGATATTGGAAATTTTAATGTCAATGAACTGAGGACTGAGACTCATTTAGATTTCTCACCAAGGCCTTTTTGTATATATCAGGAGAAAATTAAGCAAGCGGTGTCCTCAGTTACATCCACTAAAGCTCTGAGTACACTCCAGATGATATCTTATGTTTACAAAACATTTCTTGATTGGTGGCTTCCTATCTTTTTAGTAATGTTTAATAGATTTGTCCAAGGAGAAAATGTTCCAGATATCTAGAAGGCAATTATAATCTTTTCTATATATTAAAAGGGTTACGCTTCTGATCCTAGTATGTATAGACCTATTAGTCTCATTGATACATCTTGGAAGGTATTTTGTAAAATGATATTGCAGAGATTACAGTCCTGGATCCATGAAAATCAGCTAGTGAATGAGACAAAGAATGGTTTTAGGAGCAGACAATCTACTATTCAACACTATTATGTTTTGTCACATCTTATTTATAAATACACATGTATTAAGAAAACAAAACTTTATTGTTGATTCATGGACCACATGTCTGCCTTTTACAGTATTAGCCATAAATTATTACGGCAGAAATTGCAAGCTTATAACATAGACCCCTTCCTGTTGTATATTATAATAAGGTTACATCAAAACACCTGGGTAAGAGTATAATACAACCAGTATGGAGGATTAACATCTGTTGTTAGAACTAATCTTGGAGTCCAACAGGGATGTATTCTTGCCCCCACTTTATTTATCATGTATATTAATACTATAATAGAACGGTTGGATCTTCCTGAATTTCATTTTCCAAGTGTGTCAAACAGGAAGGTAAGCTGCTTTGGTTACACAGATGATATAGTACTGATTTCTACATCATTACTTTGCCTACAAAGGAAAATGAATAATTTTCTTGCATTATTAAAGGATAGCACATTTATTATTAATATAGATAAAACCAAATTAATAGTTTTTGGCAACAAAAATAGACAGACTGTAAGGCTATTTATAGAAAATTCAAAGGTCAAAACTCAAAATTATTGTGATTACATGGGAGTAAGATTCTTGGATAATTTTTGCTGGAATAGGCATCTTTCATTGATTGAAGCTAAGTTAAAAGCTTTTGTCAATGCCAAATGTTTGCTTGCTGGCATTGGCAGTGGTAGTGTAGAAGTTACAGAGCTGCATAATAGGAATGGCAGTGAAGTACTGAACTGAAGCCAACCCCACCACCACCCTGCAGAGAGTGACAGGCATTGGGTTGTGCCTTTGGGTGCGTCAGGCATAACTGTACGCCATTTCACCACACCCACCCTGCAGACACTGACAAGTATCACGGTGTGCCTTGGGGTCTTTGGCCCTTATGCGCAACCCATTCCATCAGGAAATACGGTGAGATGGGTGCAGTATAGGAGAATGGGGTGAACTTTGGGGCCGAAGAGTCCAAGGCATACCTCAATGCCTCTCACTGGCTGCAGGGTGTGGAATGGTATGAACATTACAGGCAAGAATCCTAAGTCACACCCCTGATGCCTGTCATTCTCTACAGGGTGGGGCGTTATGGTTGGAAACCCTAATACCTCAGGCTTTCGTTGGTATTTTCACTCCAAATTTTCAACATGGTTTTTTTGTAACCCCACCTCATGAACAGTGGCAAGATTAGTTTGTTAGCCGAAAGCTGCTTATGCACAGTGACTATGGCATTTAGCACCACAGGTGCAAAAACATTCTGAACAGGATGTGAAAAATGACAACTGTACTGTTCATGGGGAGGTGTAAAAAATGGCAATGTTGCAAATCTGCAGTAAAAATATTTAAAAAAACTGGTGAAGTCACAAGCGTGCATAGAAACTGTGCAAGGCACCCTGTAATGTAATTAGTTTGGGGAATTTTTACAGCAGATTGTCAACACAGGCATTTTGGACCTCCAATCATGAACAGTGTCACTGTGATTTTCTTTATCTGTCCCGGACAATGATTTCCCACAGCGACCACGCATCTCTGCGCTGAAAGTGTGAAAACACATTTTGGCCATGTTGTGAAAAATGACAGCTGTACTGTTCATAAGGAAGTGTGGAAAAATGCCACTGGTGAAAATATGGACTGAAAATATTACAGAGTCATGAACTTACGAAGGTGCGTGGAAACTGCGCAATGCTCACTCGTAACACAGTCATTTTAGGGACTTTTGTCATCAAATTTTCAACATAGCCATTTTAAGACCTCTGCTCATGAACAGTGTTACTGTGATTTTCTTAATGTGTCCCATACATTGATTTCGCACACCGACTGCGCCATTGTGCACTACATGGGCGGAAACATGTTTTGGGCAAGATGTGAAAAATGATAGCTGTACTGCTCATAAGGAGGTGTGGTAAAATGGCAATGTTGAAAATCTGGGTGAAAATATTGAAAATTCGCGAACTTCTGAATGTGCGTGAGGAACTGCTCACACGACGCCAAAACATATTTAGAGATTTTCCACCAAATTTTCAACATAGGCTTTTTGAGAGCCCACCTTATGAACAGTGCCAGTGTCATTTCATTACTTGGTCCCGAAAGGTGATTTCACGCAGTGGCTGCGAAATCACCCTTCGGACCTGATTATTACTATGTCAGTGACATCATTCAAGAGAAGGGGTCCCAAAAACCCCATGTTGAAAATTTGGTGCAAAAATTCCAAAAAATGCCTGAGATATGCAGCAAAGTTGAAATAACCCTATCTATCCCATTATACAGCTTACCGGCATTTACTCAGTTCACGGTCAGCTTTGAAGAGTGCAGACGTATTCCCGGTCCACAGAAGATCGTCGCGCCGGAGTCCAGAGGTAAGTATGGGGTGAGGGGGGTGTGGGGAGGCAAGGTGAGCAGTGGGTGGGTGCAGGTGGGGGCAGAGACACCGAGGGACCGTTTTCCAATTTTATTTATTTATTTTTTTTAAAAACAAAGGACAGACGACGCGGGACATTTGCCATGCTGGGGTGGGCTCCCAGCGTGGCACAAGAATGCTTTTAAGGGCATGGAGCCGATGGGGGATTGGGCACCCCCGTCGGTGACAGCATCTGTTGCCATGCTGGGGTGGACTCACAGCGTGGCATCCTGTACTCTGGTGGGGGAGAAGCAGTGGAGCCGATGAGTTGGGCACCCCCGCCGGCTATGCAATATGTGCCACGCTGGGGTGGGCACCAGCGTGACATGTGGAGCTCTTTTGGAGGGGTGCAGCACAGCCGATGGGGATCGGGCACCCCGTCGGCTATACAGTGTGTGCGTGGGGGCGAGCACGCAGTATGCGTCGTGCGTGTGTGTGTGTGTGTGTGTGTAGGGGAAGCGCGCATGAGCAGGCGATATCCCATGGCTGCTCACTGAGCGTAACTCCCCTTTCAACTGTACGCCACTGCATTTTTGCACTGCTGGACTGCTGTCATAGACAGCTCCAGCAGGCATTGGAGAACTGCAGCCGCGCCTGCAAACACACTGACTGAATTGGAAGAGGGCTGCCACACCTCCGAAAACTCGAATGATGGCACTATGTTTCTTGCACATGCGTGCAAGCAAACATAAAAATGGTGTTTACTGTGTTTAAATGATTTAATTGTAGGTTGGGAAAAGGTCCAGTTCAGGATTTACTCACAGTTATTAATGCCAAAATAAAAACTAGTGCACTATATGCAGCTGAATTCTGGGCCTTCCATAATATAAAATCATTGGAGGTTGTATCAAATAAGATATTTTGCAATGTGTGTCCCTCAGTGAGTTCCTGCAGAGGTTTTAAGATTGGAACTTGACCTATTCTCAGTCTCTGCTCTTGTCACAGAGAGGTATCTGATTTTTCTTCTTAATCTTTTCCAATTGCTTGAGGAGAGGCTTCTTAGGCAATGTCTGGAAGAAGAAATGGAATGTTTGAGGAAAGGTTTCACTTGTCCAGTGGTTAGAACTATTAAAGAGAATTTATTTCCACTGGGTTTGGGGCATTTATTATAGGAAACTTATTACAGACCAAATTTAGAAGTTATTTCTCAAATAAGATATGGATTTGAGAAACAACCATTTCTAGGGACTTTCTCTGGTTTTCTTCTCTTTAAAATTCCAAATGGTATAATCAACTTAAAACTGTACACTATCTTGAATCTTACTTAACTTATCTAATCCTTTAGATTAGAAACTTCTTACTAGGTTCAGAATGGAATTTCATGATGCAAATGATATACATTTCAAACAGAGAAGATCTGGTATTAAAACTCCCCACTGTAAATGTGGGACTAGGGTTGAAGGTGACCTTAAGCATACTACATTTATATGCCCCTTGTATGCAAAGAAAAGAAGTGATTGGTTAGGCCCTGTACTTGCTGACCTTTGTCTTCCCCTGGATCAGTTAATCCCAGTGTTGTACAATACTCGAGATGTGTCAGTTTAACACATGTTATATAGCTTTTTGTCATCTTTGAAATTGTAAATAATAATTTAGACAATTATATTCTGTAGGGAACATAGGAGACTTACTTCTTTTTTGCCACAAATTGGCTTTTTTTTCCAATATTCAATAGCTTTTTTGATTTTGGAAGTTTGATATTATTTTAAAAAAGTATTCTAACCTTGAGGGCTCTGAATGTCTTGACCATGTACTTTTGGTAACAGGGATACATGGTTATGTACACCACTCCTGTTATGTTACAATAAATGTGTGATGTAATTGTATATTTCACATTGGTGTTGGGGTCTTCAAAATATGCTTTTTTGTTTGTGTTGTTACACACTGAACACCTCCCACACCTGTACATACTGGATTTTAGGGGACCCAAAATCAGTTGCCCTTTGGGGGCAGTGGTTGGTGTATAGCACGTACAACTGTGTCATTGATGATGCTATTTCTCTTAGGTATCACCACTGGCCTCTGTCCTCTATCCACTTACAGTATTGACCAATGTTTGTTGACTGCTCTTTTTATTTGTTCCATTTTGTGTGTGTGTGTGTGTGTGTGTGTGTTTGTGTGTGTTTGTGTGTGTTTGTGTGTGTGTGTGTGTGTGTGTGTTTTGTTGCCAGAACTATCTTATTTCTCTGGTTACACTTACCTTTTGTACCTATTCTTAGCAACTGTTCTGCAAGAGCTTCCCATAGTCTTCCTCTGCTTCCTTTAGGATAGTCATTAGGTACTTCCTATTCTTAAACTGTCCCCCATCTGTATGATCTCTATGTTACAGTCTCCCTCCTGGCTGCAATTTCTTTTCACCTGAACATATTGGTGCCTATACACGAAAGAGCGGAATCTAAGACAAAAAATGGTAGTATCAGCAGCGCGCAGCTACATGGTGTGCAGACACTCCCTGACACATGGCATGCACGAACAACACTGCATGCCATGCACACCCAGGGAGCATCCTGGGATGGCCCATGTAGTGCAATGTGCACCCCATGGGGCATGGCCAGTATATGCAGCACCGCCCCTTGATCCTGCCTTATATGGGCAAGGCCCATGCTCAGCATAGCCACACAGATGTGAATGCCATGCAACACAGGGCATCCCACAGGATGGCAGATACAGACAGTGGAGCGGAGGGCAGCCTCCACCCCAAAAATGGGAGGAATGGGCAGCCAGATTTGGCAAACATGGCTGCAGATGTGTCCGCACATGGGGTGGCGGATGTTCAAGAGCACCCAACTTCACCAGCGGGCAGGTGGTGGTAATGGTCAAGTGATGTCTTGCAGAACTACCGCCTGCTTTATGGAGCACAGGCACTGACCATTAAAGGTCAAGTTGTGGCTGGACATCCAGGCCAGCATGAACACCCCCAGTGCAGAGACCCGCACCCTCACCACCATCAAGCACAAGTAGCATGACCTGCAGGCCGACATAAAAAAGAAAGTGTCCCCGGTCATGCAGGTGCACCAGTGAATGGGTGGTGGCACCCCAAGCATGGACTCAAAGATGATGCCCCTGGAGCTGATGGTGTCTGAGACCCTGACAGTCATGGAGAGGTGGACAGGGTGGACACCATGCTAGGTAGGCGACATCAAGGGGTAGGGGACATATTGGCAAAGTACCCAATGGTGGTAATAACTGTGTCACCTTGCACCCATAGGCACAGCTACTGCAGCACAGCAGGCTGCAGGTGGAACCACACAGAAGAAGAACACCACGGGGAAGCATCTGGCACAGGGGACTGGTGGCCAAGCACTGGAGGCCTCAGATATGTATGTGTGCCACAGGCGGGAGGGGTGGGTGTCACAGGCAGCATGGATGCATGCCAAACTAATGTAAGCATTCTGTACCAACAGGCACAGAGATGGAGACCCAGATGGACAGTGACACCAAAAGGGAGAGCACTATGCCACAGCAAGAGGAGGACACAGTGTCAGGAAGTGAGGCAACAAGAGGAGAAGGGGCATGGCAAGGGCATGGATGGCCACCCCTTGCCCCAGACAGTGCACACACTGATGGCCCATCCATGTCCAGTGGCACCAGTGACACTCATGCCCATGGAAAGGGCACCCCTGGGGATGTTGCACACTCTTGCCCCAATGACAGTGGGGATGAGGGGACCTCGATATGGCCAGCGATACACAGCAGGGTGATGTGTGCCCAAAACTGCATTGAGGCACAGTACCGCATACTCCAGCAGCTGGAATGGGATAGGCTGGAGCACAATGCCTGAACATGGCTGCGATAGCTGCTTTGACAGACATCGACTGTGGAATATGCAGGGGGCATCGACAGCTGCACCACCACACAGGAGGCCATACAGCAACAGCAGCACCTATGGGGCCAAATCACACACTCGAGAGCCATAGCATGTACACCCCAGCAGACTGTGGATGTGGGTATGCAGTTGTCCCCACCAGTGCTGGGCCCTGACCAGGCCATGGCTGTGCAATGGTACACCCAGATGGCCACCCCCTCGGGGGTGCAACAGGATGTGGGGCCAGTCACAAGGAATGATACAGAGCAACAGGGCATGTGTGCAGCCTCCACTGGTAAGGGGGGCTTGCAGGCGGACATGCTGGGGGACACAGGCTGCCAGGACATGCCAGTGTGTGACCTCTCAGACAGAGCTTCCCCAGACCCCTCACAGGGCAGGCATTGGATGTGCATTGTGGCACGGGCACAGGCCCACAGCTGACAGTTAGGCACACAGTCATTCACACAGCTTGAGGTGAAGCCCAACGGGCACCCCACAGAGAAGGTACTTGTTTACAGGCAGCCGGGGTAAAGATGGTGGCATGGTGCCATGGTGCCTTGGGGCCACACATTGGCCGCAGTAACACACCACAATTGACCGACCACACACCAGACCAGTCTGCACTGAGTTACTGTGTAGCACACACCGACACTGTGAGCAGTGCCAAGCACCACTCACATGGCCCACCCATGCCCACACGGTGGCCTTACACTTACACATGCCCCTGTGGTGCCTTACATTGTTCCCGACACACTGGGGCCCCCCACCCACCCTGACACAGGTGCACTCAGTTCACATTTGCATCATTGTGCTCCCCACCGCCACCTACCGTGTGACTCATGGGTCACACACTGCACAGGACTGTGGTGTGAGCCACTTGGGTGCGCACACATCCATCTGGCGATCCATGCTGCAGACCATACAGGGCCTCTGACTCTAACCCAGGTGGTGTGGTGAGATGTCTGTGTGCCGTGTACCACCACTACCATTGGAATGTGTCCAAGACTAGTGCCTGCCAGTCTGCATGTCCAGCCACCATCCCAAACTCCATGCTTGGCAGCTCCTCAGCCCCATCATCCCAAGGGTCAGCAGGCAGGGCCTGTAGCAGGGGAACATTCTCCTGCTTGGTGATGTTGTGAAGCATGGCGCAAGTGGTGAACACCCTGCAAGCCTGGGTAGGTGACAGAATGATGGTCCCACTGGTATGGTCAAGGCACCTGAAGCACATCTTGAGTAGCCCAATGGTCCTTGCTACTATGCCCCTGGTCCTCCTGTGGGCTGTGTTGTATGCCTCCTCCACAGGAGTGGTCAGGGATAGGATCGGCGTCATCGGGTATGGCTGTAGGAGATACCTGCTGTCACCTTCAATGGGAGGGGAACACAGAGTTAGTGGTGTGTGGTGGGTCTGGCAACTGGTGGAGCTGAATCATGCTGCAACAGCATACTCACCTAACAATCAACCATCCAGCTGTCCTACACGCAGCACAGTGCCGAGACCAAAGGAGTCCGGTATGTAGGAGTCATCACTTGACCCAGGGAACATGGCACACATGTTTGTGAAGATGCCATTCATATCACACACTACCTGACAATTGATGCTGTGGAAACCCTTGCAGTTGTGGTAAGCCTCCTTGTTCACCAACAGTGCTAGGATGGCAATGTGCATTCCATCTAGGGCACCGCATACATTGGGCATGCCATGCATGTTGTAGAATGCCTGCTTCATGGCACTGACCTTGGCCACTGCCGTGGGAAACTGGATGTGCTCTCCCACATGATTGAGAAGGGCATCTGTCACCTGGGCCATGGCCTGGGACACTGATGACTGGCATATGCCCACTGTGCCACTGGTCATGCACTGGAATGACTTGCTTGCATAGTATTCAAGGGCACATACTACCTTCATCTCCACTGACATTGCCCATGACCACTGTGTCCGTTGGGCAATGGTGTCCCAGATGATGTCACACGGCTGTGTGACAGTGGACCATGGGAAGTGGAATGACTTGGTGCAGTGTGCGTCCCATCATGTAGCTGCATCGATCCACAGATGGAATACCTGTGGTCATGGACCCAACCTCCATCTCCTGTCCACCTGGTCTGCCATCAGATGTGCATGGAGTAGTGCTGCAGGACACATCCTCCACATACGTGGTAGATTCCTGTAGCACCATGCATCATGCACAGTGGCTCCCTTTGTACCAGCTGGGGCACCTGTGTACACCTTTAAGTGGGCGTGTGCATGCCTGGGTGTACCATGCCCTCACCTATGCTGCTGACATGTGCGCCCTGTGTTGCCATTGCTGTACCTGTCACCACAGCACTGCTATGATGGGCATGATGGCAGTGAGGTGTGTGGACCATTACCGAATGTATCCACGGCACCTGTTCCGGGTGTCTGAGGACAACTATTCCAACCAGTGGGGTGTGGGTGACCTGTGAAAGGTCAGGGGATTTGACCTGCTATGGACCACGCATTACTCCAGGTACAGGAGCACCCTTGGTGGTGGCCACTGTACCGGGGACTGACGTTTGTCCCTCTTGTTCCTGACAAGATCAGAGAGGGACACCTGCCAGAATGAAACTTGTGCTGCTGGAGCAGCTGGACTGGGCAGTCTGCTTTGTGAGCACCCCACCCTGTCACTGGAGGAAGTACCATGTCCCATATCCATGCCACCTCTTCCTTCAGTGCTCCAGGTCAGACCTCATGTATGAGGACAAGGTGGACAGACTGTGGGAGGTGAACGTGCCCTTGCCAGTAAGTGCACCAGGACAGGACCAGGGTTCTGTGTCCTGGGCATACGAGCTGGGGTGTTGGTTGTAAAGGCAGGGTACTGATATTTTCTCCCCTTTCCTTCGGGCACTACAAAGGGCCAGTGAGGCACATGATGCTGCACTACATGGGTGTCAGGAGACCAGAGATGACAAGAGGATGAGGGCGCCACCAGTAGCTCCAGCGACTGATACCAGAGTTGGAGGGGTGTGGCTGTGTCCCCATAGTCGCATTGCAGTGTGGACTGTTGAAGGGTGGGGGGGTGTTGTTATTCCATGGGGTGTGGCCTGTATTGCCACTGGTGTTCAGGTGCCCACTGTTTCTGTGCCACACAGCGGGGGGGGGTGTTGCCTGCAGGGCTTGTGCTGTGTGTGTATCTGCTTTGCCTGTATTAAACATTTTATCACTCATTCCATGTCTTTCTTGTCTAGGATCTGTGGGTGGCTGGGGGGCTGTCTGACACAGGCCGGCAGCCTGTACACAAGTGGGTGGGGGGCATGGTCATGCCCATGCAGTGCCTGTTCATCATGTGTGGTGGTGGCCCATCGTTCACATGCGTGGGGCACTGCGCAGGCATGCCCACATCACCTGCTGGCCTGGCCTCAATCGCCAGACCATTCCTTGTGATTCCCTGCCAGGTGGCCCGTGGTGCTGGGTTCCTGCCCTGCATGCAGGCACTTCCCACTACTACCCCTGCCATGCACGCCCAGTCGCACGTGGATTTGCACATGCGGTCCATGTCCTGTGTCTGGTGGTCCTTCTGTGTGTGTAGTGTCTGACTGAGGTGTTGTACCAGTTGCCCATCCAGTGTGTGAGCATTCCCATTCATGACTAGGCTGCCGGAACAAGTCTGCATACAGTTACAGCAGCTCTCCCCATGGCGTAACTGTATGCTTGGGTGCCCACATGCCTGACTATTGTACATGCATTTGTGCATGTGCACTTGTACCCTGTGCGAATCTCACTACATGGCCATACCTCCACAGACGTGCATGTGTGTGTCCTATGCAGCCCTCTATGCACCTGTCATGCATATCCCTGACTGGGGCTGTGCACTGTCTGATGATGTAGCCTCCTATGTGTGTGCGTGCTCTATGCACGTGTGCATGCCCTGCGGGACCGTAGTGCATAGGGCCCATTGAGAATAGGGGATACTTTTTTTAGATGGGGGTTGAGGAAGCTGTTAAAGTGCAACAAAGTGCTGTGATCCATCTGCTTCTTACATAGCCCTGTACCCAATGCACCATCTTTGACGTGAATGCATAGGTATGCAACATCCCTCTCACTGTGATCCATTGTTAATTTAAGGTACTGATTTCTGCTGTTTATGTAATGACCAAAATTTCTGAGTTCATCCAGCCCACCATACCACATGAAAAATATATTGCCTATTTCAACCCAGTTATATATCAGTGAAAGGGGTTAGCCGGGGGGAGGGGGGCAGAATGTGTTCAGTCTCAAAGACGTACTTAAATATGCTGTCATTAGTGGGAGCCATGGTACTCCACATGTCCGCCCTTTTCCTTTGCTCAAAAAAATGTTCCTTCAAACATAAAGTAGTTTTTGTGTGAGAATCATATTGACAAGTACTTGAAGAAGCCCAGGGTGTTTGCCTTGTTGTCTCATTTCTAGCATTTAACCCATACTCAAAATGTTATGCTCATGCAGTATGGATGTAAACAGGTCCTTTATATCACATGTAACCAATACGCTGTCTGCTATTGGTTCTTGTTCATTAAGGCTTTCCAAAATCTCAATCATATGTACACTATTTCTTACAGATGTGGACATTTCCCATACCAGAGATTGCAGGCGGTAGTTGACTTATGTAGACAGGGGTTTGAGAATCAAGTCAATGTCCCGCACTGTTGGTCTACCTGAGGGCATTTTGTCATTTCTGTGAATCTTAGGGATACTGTAAAACACAAGAATCCTCAGATTCTTCTGTATGAGAAATTCTCCCTCCCATTCTTTTAACCAATTAATAGCTATAATTCTTTTCTGCAGTTATTGTGTTGCTATTTAAATGTCCTCAGTTGGGTCGTAACTCAGAAGGTGATCACTTAACCATGTCATCAGTAAAGTCAAATGCATTTGTCTGTATTGTGTATAGCTCTGTACCACAGTAACCCCTCCCTTTATCTGCCAATTTTATCACAATAGGTGTATTCTGACTAAGAGATTTCATTGCTTGTCAGTCTCTCATGGACATCAATGAGCTCCAGGCAATTAAGGCAGATGTGATATGGACCCTGTGGCCATCATGGAAATCTGAGCCTCAGAAAATAATGACTGGGCCCTGACAGTCTCTGGGTACTCAGTGATCAGAAGGATTTTTTTTTTATTTAAACTTTTGTTAACCAGGTTAATGTAATGAGCTAAAGCCCATTTTCATACATGACTTGGGGCTTGTTCATATG
The DNA here is from genome assembly GCA_016271365.2 of Neoceratodus forsteri. Taxonomy (NCBI): domain Eukaryota; kingdom Metazoa; phylum Chordata; order Ceratodontiformes; family Ceratodontidae; genus Neoceratodus; species Neoceratodus forsteri. The sequence continues at coordinate 1,752,213,302 of CM057455.1, read as the reverse complement.
CTGAAAGATGTTACAAATTAAATCCAAGTATTTATTTATTTATTTATTCATTTTTGGATTACAATACCTTTGAGTGCATGGCGGCTCATTTACAAAGGTTCCACGTCATGGGAAGGGTGAACTAACATACAAAGGAGGTAAAACAAGGTTTCAAATATACAATCAGCTAAAATGACATACTTCATACCTAGAATTAAACTTTAAATAGGGAGGTGAGCGAGGCGATGGAGGAATGCTGAAAGCAAGAAAGGGTAGGCAGCCAAGTGGCCTTGTCGAGACCTGGGCAGATAGAGTTGATAAGAGGGGAGTACTGGCAGATTGGTGGACAGGGGATGAGGGGGAAGGTAGGGGGACAGTGTTGGGAGGGAGGGGAAGAAAGATGAGCAGGGTAGGAATAGGTACAGCTGCAAGAGTGGAGGGGAGAGAGGAAAAGAGGGGTTAGTTGTCCCCACAGGTAGTGGTAACTTAGGTATAGCAGTCACAGGAACTGTCAGCCTTGAGATATTGGTGGAGCATGTGTTTGAAAGGACCTAGTTTTGGTAAGATTGAGATGTCACTGTGAAGAGAGTTGAATCAAAGAGGAGTTCTGTAGGCGAAGAAGCACTGCCCTTTTGATATCCGGCATCTTGGAACATGGAGAGATTAGTAGGCAATGCTTTGAGATGTTGAGAGCTGTAGTAAAGACTGAGGAGGTTACTGATTCCAGGGGGAGGAGGCCAGGAAGTGCTTTTTTGGCTAACAAGCAGGATTGATATTGTAATCTTGTGCTGAGCTACAGACATCCTGTTTGAGCATACAGGTCACATGTGTGTGTGAGGTGTGCAGCACCAGTGAGAAGTCTGCAGGCCTTATTTAATGCCATGGATATTCTGTGGAGTGAGGATGTAGTATCAGCACCATAGATGACCAGGCCATAATCGACAGTAGGTGTGACAGAGCTTTGAATTGCAGTTCTAAGGGCTTCAAGTGTCAGGCAGTGTTTGTGCCTATGGAGCAGACCAATCTTGATATTGATGGCCCGGGCAACATTATCGATATGCGTGGTATATGAATGGGAGCAGTCCAAGGTCACCCCTAGATATTTGAAATGTTGGACTTGTTCAAGAGGGACTCCCAGGCAGTTACTGATGGTTAGGGGTTGCATTTTGTACTTACTGCGGGTGCTGCTGAACAACATGGCTTTGGTTTTTTTATAGTTCAAAACCGAATGTCTCAGCTTCTTCAAAGCCCCTCTGTAATTGATGTTCCAGCTGCACTGGCTCATGGTGGCTAGAAACGATGACTGCATCATCTGCATACAGGAGGATCTGTTGGTGACATGCCCATGGAAGGTTGTCGAGGGAGATGTTAAATAGAAGCAGCCCGAAGATAAAGCCCTGTGGTACTCTGGAGCAGATGGGCAGCTGGTCACATGTAACATTAACTATTTTCACCTGTTGGTAGTGACCTTCCAGGTAACTCTTGTACCAATGCATCGCGTCAGAGGAGAGACCAATGGTAGTTAGCTGCCAAAGAAGTAGTGTGTGGTGAACAGTATCAAAGGCCTTTGTTAGGTATATAAAGACCGCTCCCACTACGGAGCCTTGGTCAAGTGATTGATGAATGAACCCAGTGAATTCCAATAGTGCTGTGGTGGTGCTGTGACCTTTTTAGAACCTGTGTTGCTGCGGACATTGGATCAAGTATTTTTCAAGGTATTCTACCAGTTGATCAGCCACTATGCGTTCAAGCACCTTGGATAATGGTGGTAGGCTAGATATGGGCCTATAGTTTGCATGGGAGGCCCGATCCCCATTTTTATGAATGGGGGTTACTAGTGCTGACTTCCAAATTTGGGGAAACTGAACGAATTGTAACAAGAGGTTAAGAATCACAGTAAGAGATTCTAGTAGCTCATCTAAGGTGAGAGCAATTATTTTAAGGTCCAACAAGTCTCCACTAAATCTTGTTTTTCCTAGTACTTTGCTTAGATATTTCTTGGCTGTTATCAGTGAGATCTTGTGAAAGTAAAAAGGAGGTACACCTGGGGACCTATCTTCATAACTGTGTGCAAAAGTTGGGGAGGTATCTTTAAAGAAGTCTGGGGAGAGGACGTTGCTGAGGTCAGTAAAGGCATTGTTAAAAGTATTCGCTATGGTAAGGGAGTCCAAGATAAGGGTACCATCGATGTTAAGTATAGTGGGTGGGACCTTCAGAGCTTTGCCAGACATATCTTTGATGTTGTTCCAGAAGTTCTTACTGTCTCCCCAGGAGTTGGTAAGCACCTCACGATGGTATTTGACTTTTTCTAGGTAGACTGCCCATGTGCACTTTTTCCCTGGTCTTTTTATATTCCTGAACATCCACCTGCTTGCCCATTGCTCTTGCACAGTGCCAGAAGTGATCTCTGATTTTCATCATATTAATGAGTTCTGGGGTAATCCAGGGGTTTATGGTCCCACGAATCTTCAACTTTTTTAATGAAGCATGGATATCGCAGGCAACATTAAATTGCTTATTGAAATGGTCTAGGGCTAAGTTGATATCATTGATAGAGTCAAGCAGGGACCAGTTTAGGTTGCATAGGTGCTGCTTGAGGGTCTACAGGTGCCCACGTTTCAGCATCCTGCTGTAGATGGTCTGAGGTGGCGGCCTGCGGAATTTGTTAGTCCAACAGCAGGTAATAAGGGAGTGGTTACTTAATGAATCTGGATGTACTATTACAGTAGAGATGTGATCAGGGTGATTAGAAAAAATCCAATCAAGGAGTGTACTTGTTCCTATCTTGTAGTTGGTCCTGGTAGGAGAAGTAACGAGCTGAGAAAAGTGAAGCGCAGAGATAGCATCCTTGCAGGAGCCTATGTCTGGGGACAGCACATTTGCATTGAGGTCTCCGAAAACTATGGTCTCAGAATTGTGGTTCAGGTTACGGATATAATCCATAATGCTGTGGAAGCTCAACAAGTGATCTTTAGGAGGGACATAGATGGATAGGACCATTAGAGCTTTGTTGTGGGCACCGAGAGGCACTTTAATTGCTAGCGTCTTGGTGGAGCATCCGAGGTCAGCCAAGGGCAGGGCATGTCCCATAAGTGTCTCCTTAAGATAAATGGCACAACCACCACCACACCTAGTTAGCCTGTCCTGCCAGAATATGGAGTAACCAGGTATAGAAACTGCCATGTCAGGAATCTTCTGAGAAAGCCATGTTTCAACTACTGACAGAATATCAGGGTTGTGCTGGGAGATCCAAACTGAAGCTGTCCAGTTTACTTAGCAGGCTGCAGATATTAACAGTCACCATTTTGATAGAGCCAGGCTTAGCTTGGCCTATTGGGGTAACAGCTCTTGCTGTGCCAGGACTGGGGTGAATGTTGCCTGATATTAGTAGTAATAATAGAATAATTCTGATCGGGTATCCTTTCAAGAGCCTGTAATTCAGTTTGTTAGACCATGATTGGTAGGGGCACCTCCTTATGCTGGAGCACAGCACTGTAAAGCAAGGGGGGGGAGTGCCTGGAGGGGGCATGGGACTTGGGCCCATGAGGTTGTGCAGACCAATAGGTGAAACATGAGCCTGTGGTGCGATCATGGATCTTTAATTAAGCGCAGAAAGTTACTTGTTTTAAAGCATGGCACGCAGTGAAAGTTGTATGTAATACCATTGTGAAGAGGTGGTTGTTCTTTGTTTCCTTGTAGGTCACCATAGCTAAGAGAAGCCAGTAGAAGAAGTACTGGGAGGATAGAATGTGGTCTACCCATTCTTGTAGGTTTCGCTCTAGACATAGGCAGTGATTTATTTTAATTAACTTAGAAAGGTCAAGGACAGGCTTTGCAGCAGTTCCTACTAGTGGCAGAGGAGTATAACCCATGAATGGAGAAGTGCCCACTTAGTATATTTCAGCACACGTCATCAGCCACACTCTATATAAGTAAAGCACCAGATACGGCAGGCAGGTTACAGCGGAGTTGCAGAGAGCCTTCCATTAGCCACTTCAGTAATGGATCTGGTCTTCAGTTGCCCTGGGGGTAGGCAGCTCTGGAAAGTAATGCCACAGCCTCTGAGAAGTGAGTGTCCGATCAGGGGCCTCACACTAGGGGAGAGAAGAGAAAAACAGGTGAAATTAATAGCAGCAGTAGTAATACACACAGAACAGACATATCACAATTGCAATTATACAAAACATGTCAAATAAGTTGTGCACAATATTTCCTAAGATGCAGTTTAAATCCTTGCTGGATAAATTCAAGGACTGTCTACTGGAATGGTTAGTTAAGGAACCCACCAGGTGTGGGGCCATTCTTGATATGGTGCTCACCAACTCAGAGGTGGTAAGAGTTGTGAGGGTGGGGGAGACACTAGGGAACAGCAACCACAACTCCATCTCATTCAAACTGGCCCTTGGGACAAGAGAACCCCAATCAAGAGCTAAAGTCCTTGATTTCAGAAGGGAAGACTTTAACACATTGAGGGAGTTGGTCTGGGACAAGTTAATCAGGTTAGTAAGTAAGTAGTAGTAATTTCTTTCATTCATAAAAGTCATGAACAGGGATAAAAATACTCCATTGAGCATAGCTCATTTCCAAGGAGGTCCCTTACCATACATACAATGTTTTTCCCCCAATTGTTTAACCAGGAGTAGCACACTTAGCTGAAAGCTTGTTTACAGGAGCAACCTGGGAGCACAGGTAAGTTAAGTGACTTGCTCAGGGTCACACAGTATGCAAGTGGGGCTGTGGGATTCAAACCCAGGTCTCCAGATTTGTAGCTCAGAGCCTTAAACCACTGCACTATACTGCCTCCCTGTTTCAAAAAAGTCATTGTCAACATTCAATCAAAATAAACAAAAGAACCAAAACAATTTAACTTTTAGCATACAACATGCCCATACAATAAATTTAATTTAAACAATTACATAATAACAAATGTGTATATAAATAATATTATACTCTTATTTCTCCTAATGGGATTTTACACTAGCAATCTGGATACACTTCATGGGCAGGATTCACAAAGGGCTTGTGCCTGGCGCATCTCGGATGCCCCTGCGTAAATGAGATGCGCCGAGCACCAACTGTGGTATTCACAGAAGATGCACCAGGGAATGCTCCTAGCGCATCCCCTCTATGAATACCACAGTTGCACTCAGACCTGGATGCACCGGCGCAACCCCCTGGTCAGGCTGGGAAACTAATGGGGCAGCACATCTCACAATGCACTGCTCCCAAATGTGCCATTCAGAGCCAGCAACATGCAAATGGGGCCATTAGGCACTCATGGTGGAATGGGGCCATTTGCATGTCATTATGGCCCCATTTGCACGCACCAAGCAGGGCTGCACCCAGCAGAATGTGCCAGGTGCCCTGCATATGTGGCAGTACTTCCACATACCCAGCACCCCTGTCAGGTCAATGCAACCCCACATCCCTGCCCAAGTCACCGTTTGAATGCTGCACACTGCGGTGGTAGAATAGGAGACCCAGAACCCCGCCTCCGTGCCCACATCCCCATTCGTATGCCACTCCCTGTGGTGGTACTGTAGAAAGCTGAGACCCCCACCCACGTGCCACACCCTGTAGCGGTAAAGTAGAGTGCTCAGACCCCCCAACCCACCCGCATCCCCATTCGTATGCCACTCCCTGTGGCAGTACTGCTGTGTGATCTGCACCCACCCTCCCACCCCTTCCCGGTCACGTCAGCAGCAGCCTCCATAAGTCCCTCCCCAGTAGCCCAACAGACCCCCCACCCACTCAGGTACCCTCCACCCTACCCACTCCCCTTGCCCAGAGCCCAGATGTCGGTGACAGCTCAACCCCACCTGCATGCCACCACGGCTGACCGCCAACAGAGCTGTCTGTGAATGACAGCTTCTGTACAACTATAAGTCCATTGGCCAACCGTGTCTACCAATGGACTTACAGTGTGTACTGTACTCTGACATTCACAACTTTGTGAATAACAGGGTACAGTACACACTTCAAGCCAATTGGTCAACATGGTCGACCAGTGGACTTACAGTTGTACAGTAGCTGTCATTCATAGACAGCTCTGTTGGCGGGCAGCCGTGGCTGTGTGTGGGTGGGTTGAGCTGTCTGCTGGACATTCAGGACCTGCTGGGATGGGGAGGGTGGGTGGGGTGCCTGAGTGGGTGATTGGTGGGGTCTGCTGGACCACCAGGGAGCTGTTTGGATGCGGCATGGTGAGCGCTCGGGTCAGGGCAGGGAGGGTAGATTTAATTGTCTATGCAGGCTGGGTCTGCAGTACCTGCTACAAGGGGCTACTGGCAGGAAGGGGGTGTCCATTGCCTATGATGGCTGAGGTGGCCATGCACACTACAAGGGGCTATGGGTGGGGGGGATATTAAAGCCCACTGTGGCTGTGGGCTATGTCTCTGCTGTTACAGGAATGCTGATGGGGGGTACTGGACAGCTAGGGTGGGTGGGCTGCCATGCTGCTGTCTGCAGTATTGCTGCCTGCCTGTGAGTGGCAAGCAAATTAAGTCTACTCATTGCAGACTTATCTTTAGGGGTGCATCACCGGATTTGCCCCGGAGATGTGCCTCCTGGTCAGGCTGTGAATGGGGCTGCACACCATATGCATTGGCACACCCCCTTCACAGCCCCTCCAGATGCACCACATATAATTATGGGAGGTATGCGGCGCATCTGTGATGCATTGGTGCATAGGGGATGTGCTGGCACATCGGTCCCCTTGCAGAATTGCACCAGTGCGCAAGTCGGGGATGCGCTGACACATCTTGGATGTGCTTGGCGCATCTCTTTTGTGAATCCTGCCCCATCTATTTTGTTTTTTTATTATTCCTAATAACCCTATCATATGCATGTTATGATAAGACAGTGGGGGGCTTTAAAACAGCATGGGATAAGCAAAAGGAAATTATTAGGAGGCTAAGTGTGGAAGGCTAGCTTCCTAAGAGATGGCTTTTAGGTAGGGAATTTTGGGCAGACTGGGTAGGCCTGGCTTTCCTTTTCTGCTGACACATTCTATGTTTCTATAACATTTATAACAGTGGTCAGCTGATGTCTGTTGATTACTACCCATTCTTCTGACTGCCGTCCATCAAGTGATCTCGCCTGAACAACAAGGTAGAGGGGCAGTCATCTGCTTTAACTTCCAGGTTTTCAAGTGACAAGATTTTTTTTATACTCTTGCTGTCACAATATTGCAGGGATGGAATTCCAAAGTGCTACCCCTCTATGTAGAAGGGAAGCCCTGCCTATTTCCAAATTAAAACTTTGAGCAAAGCATTCCAATCCCAGTGCTGATCTGAATCATTGCCTATGGGCTATCTGGAACAGTTCTAATATATATCCTGGGAATTTCCCCTTCCAGACTTTGATCAAGAAATGTAGAAGGTTAAGACTTCTTCTGTCCCGTGGATGCAGCCAGTTCATTTTACTATATAGCTCACAACGATGTGTCTTTCTTGGTGCATCGAGGACATAGTGAGCCAGCTTGTTATACATAGTATCCAGTCTGGTCCCAGCATACAGTATCATAGAATTATAGACCCTCATGGCAGAAAAAGACCCCATGGCCCATCCAGTCTGCCCTCACCCCCCCCCAGACTACTGCCTCCCTCCCTGGGAACCTACCCTCCTCCCTCCCATAGCCCTTTATGCCTGTTCCAAGCCCTCTTGAATCCCAGCATTGTTTCCACCCCCACAAGCTCCTCTGGAATACTTTTCCAGGCAACCACCACAATCTCTGTAAAGAATCTCTCCCTCACATTCCCCCTGTAGTTTCCCCCTTGTAGTCTCAGGCTATTCCCTCTAGTAGCAGTGTCCTTCTTCATTTTGAATAAGCCACCCGGGTCCGCTTTGTTTAACCCCTTGACATATTTGAAGGTCTCTGTCATGTCCCCTCTCTCCTTTCTGGTCTCCTGGGTGTATAGCCCCAGCTCACAGCATCTCTGCTCATATGGTTTGCCCTTTATCCCTAGCACCATCTTGGTCACTCTTCGCCGAACCCTTTCAATCAGGTCTATGTCCTTTCACAAGTGAGGCCTCCAGAACTGGACTCTGTACTCCAGGTGTGGTCTCACCATAGCCTGGTACAGGAGAACTAGGATTTCTCTCCTCCTACTGGTGATTCCCCGTGCTGATATTAGCTAGCATCCCATACGCCTTTCCCACTGCCTTAGTACACTGTCTCCCCACCTTAAGGTCACTAGAGACTACTATACCCAGATGCTTCTCCTGCTCTGTTGCCCTGATTCCCCCTCCCCTTCCCTCCCATTTTGTACTCTGTACTCGGGTTGCCATGTCCCAGGTGCATAACCACACACTTCCTGATGTTAAATTTTATTTGCCAGGTCTCTGCCCACCATTCTAGTGCCCTTAGGTCCAGCTGCATGTCCTCCACCCCACCGTCAGTGTCCACCCTACTGCAGATTTTCATGTCATCTGCAAAGAGCACCACCCGTCTTTTCTGTCCATCCATAATGTCGCATATATAGATACTGAAGAGGAGCGGCCCCCACACCGACCCCTGGGGTACCCCGCTCATCACTTGCCCCTGGTAGAGTGCTCCCCCTTCACTACCACCATCTGCATCCTGTCAGCTAGCCAGCTTTGCACCCATCTAGTTATTGTGTCCCCCACCCCATACTTTCCAGTTTATTGACCAATCTTCTGTGGGGAACAGTGTCAAAAGCCTTACTGAAGTCCAGGTTGGCCTCGTCTACCCCACCCCAGTCTATCTCCTGCATCACCCAGTCAAAGAATTCAATAAGACTGGACTGGTATGACCTCCCCCTAGTGAACCCATGCTGGTTGTTCAGCAATCCATTCCCCTCTAGGTACTGTGCCACCCTCTCCCTGATGAGTGCCCCCATGACCCTCTCCACCACTGTGGTGAGGCTGACTGAGCAATAGTTTTCCTTTGCCTCTCTAACCCTCTGCTTGTGTATTGGCAGGACTGTTGATCTTCTCCAGTCCTCCGGCACTTTCCCAGAGTCCAAGGACAGGTTGAATAGGCTTGCCAGTGGGGCGGCTAACTCTTCCCTTAGCTCCATGATCAATCTCAGATGCAGTCCATCCGGTCCCATAGCCTTGTTCACTTTCACCCTACCTAGTTCTTCACTGACTCTCTCTATACTAAATTGACCCATCTCTACCCCTCCCCCCTCTTCCTCAACCTTGCCCCCCTTTCTTTCATAAAATTTGAGCAGAAGTACCTGTTCAACTCTTCTGCTTTCATGTAGTCATCCTCTATTGGCTCCCCTCTCCCCCAAAAGCCTTGCGATCCCTTGACTAGTCTTCCTCCTTTCCCTTGCGTACCTAAAGAAAGTCTTTCACCCCCTTTGCCTGTCTTGCAATCCATTCCTCCGTGTTAGCATTTGCCTTCCTAATTTCTTTCCTCACTATCCTCCTTGATTCTCTGTAGGTTTCTCCGTCCTCCTCTTTCTACATTTTCTTGTATTTCCTAAATGCTCTTCACCTGCCCAGTACCACCCTTGATACACTCCTGTTGAACCACAGAGGCCTCCTGCTTTTTGCTTCCTTCCTTAATCCCCTTATTCACCTGTGTGTGGCCTCCTTGACCCAGTCTCTAATAGCCCCCCATAGGTCCTCCACTTCCCTTATATCCCCTCTACCACCCTTTGCTTCCACCACTATCCTTCTCATCTAGTTAAAGTCTGCAGCCCTGAAGTCCAGTACCTTTGTGCTGGTCTGGGTCACCTCCCTGCCCGCCCTCACCTTAACCCTGATCATACTATGGTTGCTATTACCCAGCTCCTCCCCCACCACAACCTCCTCTACGTCCTCCCATTTGTTAGGAAAACATCCAGTAGGTTGCTTCCCCTTGTTGGTTCCCTGACTAACTGCTGAAGGAAAGCCCCCGTAATACTTCCAAAATTTTCCTGCTTCTAGTCGAAGCTGCATCAGGGATGGACCAGTCAATGTCTAGGAGGTTCAGATCCCCCACTAGTAATGTTTCCTCTTTTACAGCTACCCTCGCTATGTTCTGCATCATCTTCTTATCCTGCTCCTCCCCTTGGGTGGGTGGTCTGTACACCACTCCAAGCCTCAACGACTCCCCTGTCCTTCTGCCTAGCGTTGCCCATAGTAATTCAGTCTCCCCGTTGCACTCCCTCTCCTCCAACACCTTCACATCTTCCCTTATATACAAGACCACCCCCCCATCTGGTCTTCCTGTCCCTCCTGATTAGTCTGAACCCTGGAACCTATGCCTCCCATGTGTGGAGCTCTATCCACCAGGTCTCCGTGACTGCTATTATGTCCAGCCTATCATGCGCAATGGTGGCTATTAGCTTCTCCATCTTGTTTGCCAGGCTTCTAGCATTGACTACCAGGCCCCTCCACCATTGCCCCCCTTCTATAGATTCCCCATTGGCCTGCCAGAGCCCCAGTCTTCAATTTTGTCCCGGGGGGGCCAAGGGTCCTCCAACTCATCCATAGAGCTGCGAGGATCCACCTCCAGCTCCCCTACTCAGTTTAAATTATACTCTTTCTCAAAGAACTCCCCCAGTCTGCACCTCAGCACAGCTGACCCATCCCTGCTGAGGTGCAGCCGGTCCTCGGCATAGAGGCTCTCATCATCCCAAGTTCCCCCCAACCCCCAGTCACTCCATATCCCGTCTGTCTGCCCCATCTCTGCAGCCAGTCATTGAATTATTTTAACCTTTGCTTTCTCTCCGTGCTGGCCCTTGGTACTGGCAGTACTTCTGAGATGGCTAGAGACTTAAAGCCTATCCCCCTGCAGAATCAAGCCAGGGCCTTAAATTGCGCCTGAATCTCCATGAGACTGTTGCCATCCAGGTTGTTTGTACCCAGGTGGAACACTAGGTGTACATTCTTTTCCTGGTCCCTGCCCCATGATGGGATATTATGGATTACTTCCAACGCTGTCATCCCTGGCATACACTCCACCCACACCGTGCTTCCTCTGCCCCCCCCACTTGATCCCCTTCAGTATAGAATCCCCTATCAGGAGTACCCTTCTCCCTCATTACTCTGTTTTAGCTGTGATCCAGTTTTCCTTCCCCATGGTTCAGGTGTCTGAACTACCTCCCTGATTCTTGTCTCCCCCCTTCCTGTCCCCGTACCCTGGTCCCCTTCCCCCTCATACACTGCTTCCTCACTTCCCCTTTTCCCATTTTCTTTTCCTTCCTCCTGTTCTCCCACCCTACTCCTCACTTTATGCCTGGCCCCTGCCTACGATCCTCTCCATGGCCTGGAGATCCTGGCATCCTCTTCCAGCTCCTTCCTGCTGTTCCTATTTACTCCTTTGTCACCCTGCTCCTCCATTTGTCCCGCCAGTGCCCTTTGTATTACCCCCCTTCCCTTCATCTGGGGTAATGTCCTTCCCCACTTCTGCTGCCTGCTGGTCCCTTTTTTTCTGAGAACTCTCCTTTCTTGCCAACTCAACCTCTACCCTTACCTGGCCCTCCTAACCTTTGGCTTCTCTTTCCTTTCTTCCTCTGGACCCTCCTTGCATCCTACTGTCCCCCCTCCTGGTTCCCCCCTTGCTTGCTACCTCCTCCTCTCCCTTACCACCTGCCCCCATTGTTACCTCTGAGTCCTTGTCCTGGTTTCCTCCTGCCATGGGCACTGCCAGTGGCAAGTACCTATTCGATACTGTGATCCCACTCTTAGTGTGCTTGCCATCTTTCTGCAATTTTGGGCTCCTTGTCATGGACCCCCCCAAGTCCACCTCCTCTTAGCCCCTACCATGTGCCATTGTTCACCTTCCCCCTGGCCCTACGTCTCACCCTACCACATCCCCATTCTTCCCCCTTCTGCCCTCCCCCTAGCCTACCGCCATAACAGGGTTACCATCCTTTATACCCCTCCTGCCATACTCAATGCCCACCTTAACTACTTGACATCCTCCCTGAGTTGTGAAAACCATTGGCACACCATGCAACCCCCCCATACTCCATGCCAGGGCTAGTACCATGGCCGACCCACACCTTACACACCCCACCACACTTCCAAAGATGCCAGACCTCATGATCTGTGGACCTTGCCCCATATCAGTTCCCAAACCATATCACTTTTCCCTCCAGGTCAGTTGCTCCATCCCTTATCCCTGAGTGTCCTAGCCATGCCAGAGTGCTTCGGTCTCCCCACCAGTGCCTGCTGCACCAGCTACCTTACTTTAGAATGTCCCTCCAAAGTATGCTCAAAAACTCTCATACAACCCAAGAATGCCCCTCCAAAGTATGCTTAAAAATTCAAAAAAAAGTCAAGTAGTGCAGCTCATTACCCTAAATTATTGGGCATATGGGGAAGGGTGCATCTCTGGCAGGGAAATTACATGTTGTTTTTGTACACCAACAAAGCCTCTGGGTACTTCCCACTTGCACTCCCCTTCCAATGCTTGTACAAAACTCATATACACTCCTTTTTGTGCTCTCTAGGCATTGGGTATTTATTTTTCATTTATCTTTTTTTTTTACCTTTTGCAAACTGCATTAACTTAGATAATTCCATTCCAGAATAAGGCCAACTTAAACAATTTAAGTTCCAATCCAAAGTAAAGTCAATCTTTTTTTACTTTTTAAAGTCCTTTTCAGTACAGTCAAACCCCATTTATCCGACCCCCATTTAACCAATCTCCCTGTCTAATGGACAGTAGATGTGTCCCCCTTTGAGTTATACTGCCAATTAGCCATGTGCCAGTCAGAGTCATTACTGTATTAGCTGTAATTGAAATCAACTCCATAATCTCACTAATACCAATTAACACCCACTAACTCACACCTGTCACACCTGTTGTGAGGTACTATTTAAGATTGATTGCCAACCTAGCAATTCATTATCGTACCTGTACTGTAATTTGAGATGGCCAGAAAACGGAAGACAGTTGTTCTAAATGTAGGGCAGAAATTGAGGATTGTGGCATGACTGGAAAATGAGGAGAGAGCTGCTATTCTTGCAGAGGAGTATGGCGTGGGTAAATCCACAATAAGTGACATCAAAGGTGCTAAACGTAAATTACGAGACTTCGCTCTTACCATGGAGACTGCGGCTGGAGCCGAGGAGATAAAAAACATGAGGTCCTGTAAGGACGAGCAGAGGGATTCTGCTCTGTACCTCTGGTACCAACAAGAGAGAGACAAGGGGACACCACTGTCTGGTCCCCTTCTGAAAGAGAAGGCACTTATGTTCCATGCACAGCTTTGCAGCACAGAGCCATTGTCTGCCAGTGAGGGGTGGCTGACATGCTTCAAGCGCTGTCATGGAATTAGGCAACTCCATTTGTGTGGTAAGTGGCGCAGTGCTGCTGAGCAAGAGACCACCCCCTTTGTAACAAACTTCCTGGGCATTGTGGAGAACACCGGTCTTGTCCCTGACCAGATCTATAATGCTAATGAGACCAGGCTCTTCTGGCACTGCTTACCCGATAAAACTCTTGCCCATGGGGGGGAAAAAGATGCACCTGGATTTAAAAAGGCAAAGGACAGGGTCACAATTTTGGGATGTGTTAATGCTTCTGGGTCCCACAAACTGAAGCTAGTCCTGGTTGGTAAATCAAGGCAGCCACGCTGCTTCAAAAATGTGAACATGAATGTTCTACCTGTTCACTATGAAGCACAGCACAATGCATGGATGGACAGTTCAATTTTTGCCAGGTGGTTTAAAGAACAGTTCATCCCCCAAGTTAAAAGCCATTTAAGGAGTCAAAGGCTCCCCCTCCGTGCCATACTCATTGTTGATAACTCCCCTGCCCACCCTGATCTTGCAGACGTTAAGACAAGGGGTGGCTGCATACGGTGTATGTTCCTTCCTCCCAACACAACCAGCAAGTTACAGCCCTGTGACCAGGGCATCCTTCAAATTTTCAAGCGCGGTTACAGAAAGAAACTTTTGCAATCTGTACTTGCTGATTCAAGCCACGAAATCCCCATCAGTGACATTATCAAATCTTTGTCACTGAAAGACGTGGTGTATATGTGTGCTGAAGCATGGGATGCTGTTCAGCAAGAGTCCATTCGAAAAGCCTGGATCAAGAGAGGGATTAGAACCTCCAGAGAAGATACACAATCCACCCAGGATTCAGCAGATTTGGCAGAGAATGGCCCTGGTTCAGATTATGAGGACATTCACAGTCTCGCAGCTATGCTGCCAGAGCCTCTTCCTGCAGCAGAAATTGACAAGTGGCAGAATTGTGATTCAGGGGAGCATGGCCAAGAAGAGCTGACTGAAGATGCCATAGTTGCACTTGTCCAGAAGCCAGAGGAAGGCATACATGATGAAGGGGAGGGTGAGGAGGAAGAAAACGTTGAACAACCAGTTCTGCCCACACATTCTGAGGCAGTTGAACTTATTTCTAAAGCCATTCTGTACATGGAGAGTCAGCCAGACTCTGATCTTGTACAGATAATGCAGCTGCGATCTATGAAGCAGAGAGCATACAAGAAGTCAGCCGACAGGATGAAACAAAAGAAACTGGAGGATTTTTTTATTAGTGTGCCGTTGTTCTGTATGTCATTTTACATTTATAGTACTTTACTGTACTTTATTAAACCACTATGCTTTATAGAATAAAGAATAGGAGCACTAAATTAACCCTTTTTGTTGTTTCTCTACTTATTTAAGCTGATCCTACATGTGGGCAATGAAACTTAATGCCACTCCCGTTTATCCGTTCTCCCAATTAGAGATGCAGCGAATTTAAAATCTACCTGCAAAGTGAACAGAAAGTGGCCACTTCGCGTTGGCACTTCACTACGCGGAGTGCCCCATAGGAAAGGCTCACTTCACCTTGTTATTATTACTTCGCTTTGTCATTCCACTTTAAACGCGAAGTAAGGTGGAGTGACAACAATATTGGCAGCACCCCACCCACACAGTCACCAAAATTAAAATGCATCCCCAAAGTGCTACTGTCTTGTGTCCAGAAAATTCCCCAGTGCTGACGAAGTGAAATGAGAGCATAACAAGAAATGCAAAGTCTCCCAGAATTAATGGCGTCATCATGCACGCAGTGGTCACACACAGAGTCACCAGAATTAATGTGCATCCCCAAAATGCTACTGTCTTGTGTCCAGAAAATTCCCCAGTGCTGATGAAATGCTACTGTCTTGTGTCCAGAAAATTCCCCAGTGCTGACGAAGTGAAATGAGAGCGTAACAAGAAATGCAGTCTCCGAGAATTAATGGTGCACTTCAAAACACAGACAGATTAAGATTGCGCTGAGCACTCAAGGGATGCATACGAAAAGGCACAACAACACCTAACTAGTGCACACAAGTCACAAATCCAAATCTGGAAAGGAATACATTTTGCCAGTTGGGGGATTAGTGTACGGCAGTAACAATCCACTACCAGTAAAGATACCACAAAGCAGTATAAAAAATTCATGCAGGTGCAGTGGATAGCAGGTTCACACTGCTGCAATTACTCTATGGCACAATAAAAGGTATCTGATTTAATGGCATGCATCGCACACACACTCACACACACACTACAAGTAATGCAGAGCAAACTGATAACCTTTAGTAATGTAACCAAATGTTTTAAACAGACAAATTATACACTGCTGAACCACAACAATCAGCAAAAAAATGACAAGAATTACTGAAAATATTACTGTCTACACATTAACACAGTTATACAAGAAAAATATAACCAAAACAGAAAGACTGCCTTTTCTCCCAGTTAATGTACCTGCACCACAAATACGCCCCTGCCCCAAAGCACACTTCACAGTACGCAGACTGACTGTTCTAAATTAACATTCAAAATCCACACACAACAATAATCACTCAATGATATGAGCACAGAAGGGTTTCCTACAATCACTGTAGTAAATTTTGAGCAAAGAAAAATGACTCAAAAAGGCATTTTAAACAGCTTTTAGAGGTTTTGAATCGCAGAGCTCTGAGAGCAAACTGTCTCCAGCTACCACTACACACACACTACCCAGGCCAGAACTGAGGCTGTGCAGAACAATCTAGAGCACATGTGACCTGCAATCCCATGAATCACTGCAGAATTTCATTTGGAGCTCAATTACAAGGTGAAGTGAGGCAAATTACATTGATTTCAATGTACTTCACCTTAAAATTGGTGGAGAAGTGGTTTGGGGAAGGCAGAATAATGCAGAGTCACTGGTTTCAATGAACTTTGTGTTCCTCATTATGAAGCAAAGTACTCCACTTCACATTGTGGAGTACTCCGCGGGTTCCGCATTACTCCTTGAATCACTTCGTGGAGCGAATTGGGGCCACTTCGCCCACCACTACTTATAGTACTGTAATTCACATGCTGTACAGGAAGGAACGTGACTGCCTATGGCTGTACTTTCCCGATGAGCTGTAGCACAAACTCCCTGACTTAAAAATGCTCATTAATGAGTACAATGGTGGGGTGCGAAGCCTGGAGAGATACTACAAAACAGGCTTACAATACATCCAAGTAACTAGAAAAAAAATTAATGTTGTGATTCATGACGTGATCGTGAATTGTGATTTGTGACTGCATTTGTGACCGTGATGATGATGAAGAACATGATTTGTATCAAGCGTGACTTGTGATGATGGTCCTGACTTAAAAACACATATTGATGAGTACAATGTTCATGCAGAATTATGCACTACACCTGTCCAGTACTCTGAAGGGAAGCCAAAGAAACAACTGTGACTTAAGTTACAGATGGAGATTGGGCCCTAAAGAGATGCAAATGCACAGACAGATTAAGATTGCACTGCTCATTGAAGAGATGCAGACACAAAGGCACAACACCTAACCAGTGCTCACCATCAAAAATTCAAATCTGGAAAAGAATACCTTTGCGGTTGGGGAGGGCTGCGGGGGGGGGGCAGCATACTGCACTGCTACAGTAACAGTCACTAGTACTAGTACCAGTAAAGGTACCACAAAGAAGTACAAAAATTACACAGCTGCAGTGGATAGCAGGTTTACATTGCTGAAATTACTATGTGGCACAATAAAAGGTGTTTGATTTGATGACACATGTCACACACATACTCATACACACACCAAGTAATGCGTAGCAAATTGAAACCTTCAGTAATGTAACCACATATTTTAAACAAACTAAAATGATGCACTGATGCACCACAACAATCAGCAAAAAAATGGCAAGAATTATTGAAAATATTACTGTGTGTACATTAACACAGTTATAAGAAAAATATCACCAAAACAGAAAGAACTGTCTTTTTCTCCAAGTTAATCTACCTATACCACAGATACGCCCCTCCCCCAATGCACACTTCCACTGTCTCTCAGTACACAGACTGAATGTTGCACATTAACATTCAAAATCCACACACAAACAATAAAAGCTTGATGATAAGAGCACAGGAGGGGTTTCCTGCAATCGATGAACTAAAGTTTCAGAAAAAAAGACAAAAAAGGCTTTTTTAACAGCTTTTAGAAGGTTTGAATCACAGAGAGCTCTCAAAGCAGACTGTCTCCTACAGCTTCATACGCACACTACCCCAATTGAGGCTGTGAAGAACAATCTAGAGCCCATGCGACCTGAAATCCCATGAATCACTGCAAAATTCACCTTTGGAGCTTAAAAACAAGGCGAAGTGAGACGAAGTACATTGTTTTCAATGTTCTTCACCTTAAGAATTGGTGGAGTAGTGGTTTGGGAAGGCAGAGTAACGTGAAGTGATTGTTTTCAATGGACTTCGCGTTACCCATTATAACGCGAAGTACTCCGCTTCGTGTTGCGGAGCACTTCACGAATTTGTCTTCACTCTGCGAATCACTTCGTGGAGCGAATTGGGGCCACTTCACCAATCTCTACTCCTGATTATCCAACCGTTTCGAATGTCTCCCAGAGAGAGATCAGATAAATGGGGTTGTACTGTACTTTACCATTGTTAGTTGGTTCATGGCTTCCATATTTTCATGGCTCAATTGCCAAATCCACAGGCTCACCTCAGTGTTTTTATCCTTTACAGATATGTGCCACCACCTTATCCTTCTATTTTTATGAGCCTGAAATCGGATACTCCCATCTGTGTGCAGTTAAAGTTCAACTTTATCACGCGCTTACCGAGTAGGTGAGGCCAGTCTCAGCCTCCCCAATTTAAAAATCTTGCGCCAGTGCCAGATAAGCTTTCCCTCTACTCAGCACTCTTTCTGGCTCTGGCCCGCTCCCTTGCGGCCTGGAAGAATCCACTGCCCACTGCTCCTGATGGCCCTGGCCCATTTCCTTGCAGCTGGGAGGATCATTTTGTGGTCCCTACAGCTGCAAGATGATTCTTCCGGACAACAGTAGATCACCTTACTCCATTGCAGGGACTATCATTGTATTGATAATCCATAATAGTACTTCAGTTGACATACTTTGTTTCAAATTATATAATACACCTTACTTCTTATTTGTGTTGTTAATAACTGAATCAATATGAATATCCCATTTCAGCAGGCTGTCTAACCAAATGCCCAAGTATTTATAACTAGTAACTTGCATTATATTGATTCCATCTAAATATTGATTTCATCTAAAGTTTAATTTCCAGAAGAACATCTGTCTCAGATTTTGATGATTTACCAAAAAGTAATGATTGTGTCTTTTTATCATTTAATTTAAGCATATGACTTTTGAAGCAATCCTGAATTTACATAAATGCTATCTGGAGTTTTTTGGTTAAGTACCTATTGAATGCTCCTCCATATACTGTATAACACAGTATCATCTGTGTATAAATGGCAATTTATATCCGGGTCTGAAAAATGGAGTTTGTTAATATAAATGTTAAACAAAAGTGTTCCAGATATTGAACCCTGCGGGACCCCAGTTGTTATAGGAGCCAAGGATGATCTATATGGCCCATTACTACCTGCTACTTATGTTCCAAAAATAGGTTTTAAACCAACTAAGCTCAACACCTCCCATACCGATTTCGCTGAGCCAGGCAGGAGAACCCTATGGTCTAACACATCAAAAGCTCTAACACATCAAAAGCTTTTGATAAATCTATATATAAAGCACCCATGAGCAGTCTCCTGTCCAGGCTCAACTGCAAATCGATAACCACTTTAGTCAGAGCTGATTGTGTACTGTGAAGAGACCTAAACCCTGATTGATGTTTGTTTAGGATATTATTGGTCCCTAAATATACTTTTAATTGCCCTGATATTAATCTCTCAAAAATGTTGGAAATCTGGGGGAACAAAGATATCAGTCAGTAGTTTGTAATGTCTTGCCTTGAGCTGGCCTTATGGACAGGGATCACTTTTACAAGTTTCCAGCCCTCTGGGAATACTTCCATATTGATAAAAAGATTAAATATATATGAAAGAGGGTAGGCAATACAAGGAGCTGCATATTTAAACAATTTTGAAAGGATTCCATCTAGACCTGTCCCCTTAATGATATCAAAATCCCGCAGTTCCCTTCTAACCTGGGCTACGCTAATGGTGTTAAATTTAAACGTGAGGTGGTTAGCTGATTCCTACACATCTGCTTCAAGCTGGTCTATTAATCTGTCACTAATAATGGGGGGATTCTTAGAACTCAGTGATGAAGTACCCATTTCTGTGAAACAGTTGTTAAAAATGTTTACAATCTCATTAGCCATAGGGACTGTTTGTCTATTTATTTGGAATTTTCCTGCCTGAATATTTTTATTTTTACCCATTAACCCTGTCATTATATTCCAGAAAATTCTGGGATTTTTATTGATGTTGTCTTCTAGTTTTGAATGAATGTAAGTATGCTTGTTTGTTCTTAATTTTTGAGTATAAATATTACAAGCCACCTATACAATAGGCAATAATTGTCTAAACCTGTTATTTTAGCTTTATGCCATTTTTTATCTCAATCTTTCTTAAGTTTATTTAAATCAGCATTGTACCAAGGAGAACCTTTTTTTTTATTTTCTCTGTTTCATAGGCACACATTTATCACACACTTGTAAAATGTATTGTTTGAAGTAACTCCAGACCTTGGCAACTGTAGGGATTAATTCTAATATTTCCCTTTGTATTCTTTCTACCTCTAACATGAAGGCTATGTAATCAAAATTTTTAGAGCATCTCCACTTAAATACTGGTTTATTAACAAATTGCCTATTTCTCTTTCTTATGACTAAGGTTACCTGATGATCCAAAAAGGCTTCAGGTAACACACCACTGATAATATAGGACTGGGGACAATTTGTAAATATAAGATCTAGTAAAGATGATTTCTTACTATCTTTAAGATTGAGTCTTGTCGGTTCATCAATTAGCTGAGCCAATCCTAAATTCCGTTGTAAATCCTTCAAATTATAAGTTGTGTCTACTTTAAACCAATCAGCATTGAAATCCCCAAAAAGAGTGATTTCATTTGTGTTTTTATACGTAAACAGGAAATCTTGTAGATCATTGAAACAAGATACACTTATCTTAGGTGGTTTGTATATTCCTGCCCATATCATGGGTTTGTTAAAGGGTAATTTGACTTCTATCATTAATGCCTCCAATCACCCTATATATAAAGTATTTGGTATTTCTGTGACCTCAGTCTCAGAACTAACATATACCAGAATCCCATCCCCTTTTTTACTTCTGTCCTTCCCTAGAAACTGGTAGCCTTCTATTTCTAGAGATAGATCTGAGATTCTACTATTAAGACATGTTTCAGTGATAATAATCATTGCAGGTTAATAATTTGTCACTCAGTCCTTGATTTGGCCTAGTTTTTTCCAAATACTTCTTACATTAAAATGAACCATGCCAGAAATTCCTTGTTTTAGAACTTTAGGGTAGATAGCATAGGAGGTGTGGAAGGGGGATGGGGACAATAAAGAGGGCCAGTCTCAAATGCATCTTAGTTTTTCGTGAGAATGGTAACCAAAAGGAACAAGTTCAGGAGACCACTGTGGTTCTCAGCAAGGGTCAGGGAAGGGGGAGGGCCAAGAAAATGACATTCTCCAGATATTAAGAAAAGCAGAAGAAGGATTAATGTAGAGACTACTTAAGAGAAACAAGGAGGCAAAAAGATGGTTGAGGAGGCAAATGCTGACACAAAGCTATATAGTGTGGAGTGGATCAAGGGTGCACCTCTGCATCCAGCCCGCCAACCCCTGACCAAGGGAAGCAGCCACAAGCCCAAACCATGCTCTCCACTTCAGCGTAGTGGCCCTGGCACTGCTACCTGCTGGCGACCACACCTCTGCATCCAGACTGCCACCCCTTGACCAAGGAAAGCAGCCACAAGCCCCAAACCAGGTTCTCCACTTCAGCTGAGTGGCCCTGGCACTGCTACCTGCTGGCGGCTGGACCTCTGCATCCAGCCCACCACCCCCTGACCAAGGAAAGCAGGCACGTTTTGTCAGCTCCTAGCTCGGAGCTGTCAGGCTTCAATCCCTGTAATTGGACTGGCTCCTGGGGACTGTGGCTGTTTCCTGATTGGATGCTGCAGATCTCCATTGAGAAAGAAAGTACCCAAGGCACCTTTTTCAAAACACAGCTTGGCCACTGCCTTGCTGTACTGCTGTCTGGACAGTTTTTTTCTGCTGAATTTACTGCTTATGTGGAAATATTTTTTTTTCTCTCCTCTTGGAATTTTCTGCTGTTTAGCCTGCTGTATTAGCTAGGCCTGACTTCTACATAACTTATAGCTTGTACTACTGAATATTTTTACTGCTTAAACATTGTACCTTTAAACTATTGCACTGTATATGTAGGAATTGCCTAGCAGAGTATAGCAGAGTTGTAGCGAACTTTAACTGACTGCCTGACATCTATATAGCTTACTGCTTGCACTACTGAATTTATTCTGCTAATTGCTCAACATTGCAGAATAGCTAGAACTGACTACTGCCTCCTTTTTTTTCTGCCACACTCTTTTCCCATCACAGTTCCTGTCATTCATCCTCGGACTACCTTCTTTGTTTCCTTCTTTCTCTTGCTTTTTTCCTTTTGCATTTCTTTCTCTCTATGCCCCATGGTGTTTCTCTGTCATCTACTGGAACCCTAATTTCCTCTCCTGACACCCCACTGAACCAGCAAATTCTGTAAATATTGCCTGGCATTTTGGGCCATCTTCTCTACCCATTCCAGAATACCCTGAGTCCTCTCCACCACACGCCTCCTTCCCAGCTCTCCCTGTTCTCATTCAGGGGGCCTCCCTCCCTAACCTCTTGAATCAACCTTTTGTTTTCCTAAATTCCCACCTGGCCCCTTTGACCAGACCTCTCTGAAGGAACCTTTTCTCTCCCACTATTTGCACCTACTTCTGCCCTGAGTACTAAATTGCCCAGGGCCCTCCCACCAATTTACTTGACCTTTGTCTTTGACTTTCTAAGTAACAGACTGCCTTTTTTTCTGCTCTGTTTTAGCCACAAGCCCAAACCAGACTCTCCACTCTAGCCAAGTGGCTCTGACATTGCTATCTGCTGGCGGCTGGACCTCTGCATCCAGCTCTCCACACCTTGACCAAGGAAAGCAGGTACGTTTGGTCAGCTCCTAGCTCGGAGCTGTCAGGCTTCAATGCCAATAATTGGACTGGCTCCTGGGGACTTTGGCTGCTTCCCAATTGGATGCTGCAGAGCCCCATTGAGAAAGAGAAAGCACCCAAGACTCCTTTTTCAAAACACAGCTCGGCCACTGCCTTGCTGTACTGCTCTCTGGACAGTTTTTTCTCCCAACCCCCACCCCCTCCACCCTCCCTTGTTAAGTACACTTCCCCAGTGATCCCCACCCCTGAGGCCTCACACTAATCAATTACAACAACTCCTTAAAGGGGCTCTCCATTCTGTAACTTCTTAAAGGGATGATCCTCTTTCATGCTCAAATAACTTATCATCCTCAATGCATCTGAGATCAAGTGCATTGACACTGACTATGGTCCTCCTCCTACTTCC
Source organism: Neoceratodus forsteri (assembly GCA_016271365.2). NCBI lineage: Eukaryota > Metazoa > Chordata > Ceratodontiformes > Ceratodontidae > Neoceratodus > Neoceratodus forsteri. The sequence continues at coordinate 1,752,190,491 of CM057455.1, read as the reverse complement.
TACACCAGCCCCACCTCACTTAGGACCATCACCCTCTACCCATAGTACTCCCACTCTTATCTACAACACCTCTACCAGACCCTCCGATGCTCGACCACCTCCCCCCCTTGGTACCCCCTACACTTCCACCCCCTGCTACCTCTTACTTCCCACTAATACCTTGATCTGTTCTCCTCAATGCCCTTCCCATCCTTCATACTCTACCCACCTCTTGCACCCCAGCACTCGGTCTGTGTCCAGTAGCAAGGGGAGATGCCACAATCACTACCACACCTTGGTGTGCCTAATCACCCTCCTGTTGCTTCTATCAGGTAACATTCATCCAAACCCTGGCCATGTGCCCAACCTTATGAACAAGTCTTCCCAGGCTCAAGGACTCTGCATAGCTTCTATGAATATTTGCAGCCTTCTTAAGAAGGCTGCTGCATTCCAATGCTGGATTACTCAGCACCAACTGGACATTGACACACTCATCGAAGCCTCGTTAACCAAATCCACCCCTGACTCCTTCATCTCCCTCCCTGGTTACACCCTTTTCAGGGAAGATCGAGTGGGTAAGCGTTGAGGTGGTTGTGCTGTCTACATGCGTGACCCTCTCCTTGGACATGCACTTCCACCACCCATGCTTGATAACAGGGCACAAGCCCTCATGCTAAAAATCTCCCCCAACCCTGGTAAGGGCCCACACTTTCTCACCGTTGCCAATATTCCCCCCAGAAAGCAAGACCTCACCATTCAGGAGGTTGCTGACTACCTCTCTGGCCTACCACCCAAAATGGCCCAGATAATTGTTGGTGACCTGAATATCAACTGGCTCTCTGCCATGGCCTCCCAAACCAGAGATATCTTTGCCACCCATGACATGTCACAGCTTGTCACCACCCCAACTAGATTCAACCCCTCTACTGGCTCCAGCTCCCTCCTGGATATCACCATTACCACATGCCCCCAGAGGGTGCTCGATATCAATGTACTTCCCAACTCACTTAGTGACCACTTCTCAGTCATATTCTCTTGGCCTGCTGCCAACAGCAAACCTGCACCACAAACCACCCAGTGACATTGCCTACTCCCAGCCAGCTGGCGTCGTCTTAAACTGTACCTCTCACAACTGGATTGGTCCCCAATTAGGCTTGCACCATCCATAGATAAGGCATTGGATTTTTTCACTCGCACTTTTAACACTGCCTGTGACCTCTATGCCCCCTTCGCTAGAAATCACACCAAAAAGCAAAGCACGCCCTGGGTTACCCCCTTCCTCCTTCACAGACTTAAAATGAGAGACATCCTATGGCACACTGCCATAGAATCTGACAAGCCAGCTGATAGGCAAGTGTACAACACCAAGCGCAATAAGTGTAATTGGGCCATTCGACAGGCCAAAACCCAGTACTACCAAGCCACTCTTGTCTCCTCCTGGGGGTCAGCTAGAAACTTTTGGGATAATGTAAAGGAGATGAATGGGAAATCTCACTCCCCATACCCCTCTCAACTCTCCTTTAATGGAACTGTCTGCTCTGACCCCCTTGGCATTGCAGACTGCCTAAACCACACTTTCTTAGACCTGAGTTCAGTCCTGCCCAATAATTTCTTTGACCACATCACAGTAGCACCCCTGCCCACTCTCCAAAGACCTCCTTTCTATCTATGTACGATCTCCCAACTGGAGGCTAGACCCCTTCTGCAAAAAGCCATTAATAGTAACAACCCTGGCACCGACCTACTGGACACTAGGCTACTTTGTCTGACGTTGGATGCTATCCTGGTCCCACTTACCAAGCTGCTCAACCACTCTCTGTGCCTGGGGTAGTTCCCTAGCACATGGAAAACTGCCATCATCACTCCCATCCTAAAGACTGGTGATCGAATGACCCAGGGTAACTTTCGACCTATCTTCATCCTCACCCCCACTCCTCCACTCTCTAAGGCCCTTGAAAAAGAAGTTGCCAACCAGCTTACCGAATACCTGGCCATGCACAATATCCTGTGCCCTGAACTGCATGGCTTTCATGCAGGTCACAGCACCATGACCACGCTACTTGAATTCCCCAACATCCTGCACTCTGCTCTTGATGCTGGAAGTCTTGCTGGTGCCGTGTTCATTGACCTCTCCAAGGCCTTTGACACAGTGTGCCATCCCCTCCTGCTTGACTCCCTCAGATGTCTTGATTTCTCCACCGGCCCCCTTGCATAGTTCACCAGCTACCTCTCTGCCAGAACTCAGTGTGTAAAAATCAATAGCACCCTATCTGACACATGACCTGTCTGCTCTGGGGTTCCCCAGGGCTCCATTTTAGGCTCTCTCCTCTTCAGTCTCTACCTCAACTCCCTCCCCTCGGCCTGCCCAACTAAGATCCTCCTCTATGCAGATGACGCTGTGCTCTTCGACTCTGACCCCAACCCCAACACACTCCAGGCCACCCTCCAACCAGCTTTTGATTGAGCTGAGCATTGGTTCACGTCATGAAGGCTAGTCCTGAACCTAAAAAAGACCAAAGCTATGCTCTTCTCGCATAGCCAAAGCAAAGCCAGTGGTGCCTCTCTCGTGATACTGCCTAGCACACTAAACCCCATTGAACAGGTTTCCTCCTACAAGTATCTGGGCATTACCTTTGATTCAGCACTCTCCTTCCATTCCCATATCAATGCCCTTTCTGCTGCCACCAATGTCAAGATTGGACTATTAAACAACCATAGGGACTGCCTACCACAAGAAGCCCTTAGACTGGCAAACATCTCCTCTGTTCTGTCGCTAATCAACTATGGGTTGCCCATCTATGCTGCAGCTGACAACACTGCGCTTGCAAGAATCCAGCTCTCTATAAACAAGGCCAGCAGGCTAATGCTGGGAGCCCCTAGGCACACCCATACATGCCTGCTGTACTCCACCACCAACTTTCTCAACCTTGAAGAGAGACTCTGCTTCCAAACCTGCCTTCTTGTAAAAAAGACCCTGTTAGGGATCTCCCTCCATGGGGTCGCCACCTCCCTGCAGCATGCCTCCCCCTCAGTCTCCACCCGCAGCATTGTCAAAACCTCCCCTATTGTCCCCAGGGTAAGGACCTCTATGGCCCAGAGATCCTTTTTGCTATTGGGCTCCCTCCTAGTTCAATTCCCTCCCAGCCAACATAGCTGACTCCACTAAGCTTTGTCATTTCAAAGACTCCCTCAGAAGCCATCTGACAAGCACTCACTGCTGCAATGGCACATAATCCCCCACCTGTCCCTTACCCTCACCCCTAGGCTGGGTCTGCCCTGTCTACTTTTGCTGTATATGCCTGGGGTCTCAGGCAACCTCTGCTGACTAATGAAATAAAATATGTCTGGTTGCTACCTGACATGGTACTCGTGTACCTATATTATGACTACTGTGTTCTACCTATTACCAAGCTTCTACCACCAGTGAATGCCTGTAACACTGGTTGCTTTTTTAATCTAAGTGTTATGTACTGTACTGTTTTGTTTGCTGTGATGTATTGCTCTCTGGACGAGGTGCCTTTGTAAATGAGTCTTTGACCCAAAGGTCTGTAAACCAATGATCTAATAGATAAATAAATAAATGAAACATTTCTTTCAGTATATTAGGGAAAAAAGGGGATAAAGGAGGGGGTTGTTAAAATATCTTGGGGGGTAGGGTGATAGAGGAGGATGTGCAAAAGGCTGCTGTCCTTAATGATTACTTTTGGTCTGTCTTCACTAGGGAGGATGGCAGGCCCTTGCCAGAGAGTGGCATCAAAGCAGCCACAAAGGTGGTCCTGGATATGGCAGTGAGTATCTACTAATGAAAGAGTCTGAAAAGGGCAACTACAGAGCATGGGTGGAAGCTGGGGGGGGGATTCAGGGGAGAAAGGAGGAGGTGTTACTTCATTGAGAGGGTGGTGGATCCATGGAATGCACTGCCCAGGGGGCTGGTAGAGGCAGAGATGGTGGAGGGGTTCAAGAGGGGGTGGGACAGGTACAGGGGAAGGGTTCTGGAAGCAAAGTCCAGTCAGCAGAATATCCGGGATTGGGAAGGGGGAAGCCAGAGAGGGCAAGGGGGGCAGCAAGGTCAGCTCCCAGGGTGGGGGCTGACCAAACGAGCAGACACAAAAGACCATTAGTCCTATTCTGCTGGAATTTTAGTATGTTAGCCTTAACGATTGATAAGGTCCCGGGACCAGATGGGATGCATCTGAGGGACCAGGCAGTGGAACTGGCTGAACCCCTGATAGGACTATTCAGTAGCTCACTACAGATGGAAGGACTGGGGGGTAGCAGATGTAGTTCTTCTCCATGGGGGGGGCAAGAAACAAGCAATGCAACAGCACAGGTTTATGGCAGGGAGGTCTTGTCAAACTAGCTGGGTTATGAAGGCAGTGGGTATGGGCCACACTGTGGATTTATGCTATTTCAGCTTCAGCAAGGCTTTCTACTCAGTGCCTCATAGATGATTGCTGAAGATAGAGGATCTGGCTGCAGTTAGGGACATAGTAAGCTGGGTAGGCAACTGGCTGAATGAGAGGCAGCCGAGGGTTTTTGGTTGTCATTAACTGGGTCAAATCAGATAAGAGGGAGGTCATCAGTGTGACATAACAGGGATCTGTACTGGACCTGGTCCTCTTCAATATGTTCATCAGTGACATTGGGGAAGGAATCCGGGGCAGATTGTGTCTCTTCATGGATGACACTAAGCTCTGTTGGGGGGGGGGGTAGATAGTGAACAGGGAAATGCAGTGTGACCTGCAAAGGCTAGAGAGGTGGTGTAAGGTTTGGCAGTTGAAAGTCAATGCCAAAATATGCAAGATGATGCACCTAGGGAACAAGAACCCCAGGACAAAGTACTAGGTGGGTAGGGTAAGACTTAACACTACGGCGGAGGAACAGGACTAAGGAGTTATCATCAGTGACACCCTCAGACAATCAAGCCATTGCAACAAGGCCTATAGTAAGACAATCAGGATGCTGATATATAGGGAGGGATATTGACAGCAGAAGAGAAAAGAAGAGATAATACTACCCCTTTATAGAGCTGTGGTAAGGTCTCACCTGGAGTACTGTGCCCATTTCTGGAGTCAGCAACTCTGGAAAGATAAGGACAAGCTGGAGATGGTGCAGTGAAGGGTGACAAGATGATTCAGGGCCAGCGGAGCTGGTCTTATGAGGACTGCCTCAAGGCACTGAACATGTACTTGCTGGAGACCAGATGGGATAGGGAGATATGTTAGAGATATTCAAATTCCTGAATAAAATAAACAACGTGAAATGTGGGGAATTATTTAACGTGAGTAACTGTTCGAGGTCAAGAGGCAATGAATGGAAACTGGCAGCAGAGAGGTTCAGAAGGGGCATAAGGAAGTATTATTTTACTGAAAGGGTAATGGAGTCATGGAACAGTCTACCAGCTGAGTGGTGGGTGCTAAAATCATTAATAGTTTCAAGCATGGTTGGAACAGAGTGAAGGATATAGTGGTTACTTGAGGCAACAGTAACCGGGAGGGGAATAGGAGGTGGATGGGGAGGGCTAGAACCCTGGATGGACTATAGGTCCTGGGGTTAGATAGGGAACAATGGGCAGAGTAGATGGAACATCTGTCTTTTTTTGCCATCATTGTCTATGTTTCTATGTTATTGTTCAATTTCTCCTCAGTGTTATTATTCTTATTCCTTATTAGCGTATCCAAACTGTTCTACACCAAAGATGCAAAAGTTTCAATAACATGACATCACCCCTTAGGTGGATTGTAGGAGGATTTTATTTGCACGTACCTTCTTAGCTCTGCTTTACAATTGTTCTCTGTTTCTGTGTCTCCAAACTATGTTTCCAGTTGGATTCTCCTTAAAAAAAAACATTGAAGGTCTCACTTTAAATCAAAGCTATTAAGACTTGTGACTGGCACAGATGATATGCCTTTGTTCAGAACTGGCTGAATGCCCTGTATCTGGCCTTCCTCTGCCCCCATGGAATGCCCCAAGTCCTGTGTGGACCTACACTTCTGTGTATTTCTGTGTGTGTGTGTGTGTGTGTGTGTGTGTGTGTGTTAGTGGGGGGGGTGGCATGGCTCTGTGGATGCAACTATGTGGGGCATCATCCACTACATCCACTACCCCCTCAGCCAAATCCAGGGTGCACAGAATATATGCAGGATTCCTACATATCAGGCCCATCTTTGTAAATCTGAAATACTGCACAACATGAGGAAGGACTGTGAAAAGGTGGAGGCAGTACAGCGCAGTGTGACCAATATAATCCAGGGTCTGGGAGGCATAATTTATGAAGAGGGTTGCAGAATCTTGACATGTGCACCCTCAAGAAAAGAACAGAAGGAGATGACATGATAGAAACAGACAAGTACCCACATAGGGTAAATGACATAGACTACAAGGCCATATTTGCTTTAAACAGGGATGAGGAGGAACTCACTGAAATTGGCAGAAGGGAGATTCACGAAGTATGCCCATAAACACTTTTTCATCAAGAGAGTAGTGGACAGTGGAACAAACTGCTAGAACTGGTGGTAAGGGCAAAATCAGCAGGCAGTTTCCAACTGGGCTGGGATAGGCACATGGCTTAGTGAGGGCAGAGGACACAGACAAGAGGGAAGGATGGCCATTAGGGTCAAATCAGAATAGTCTGGTAGGATAGGTAGATTAGAGGGCCTTTATCTGCTGTCACTTCCTATGTATCTGTGCATGTAGTTATGTACTCATGCCTTAAAATAAGCAAGAATACCAGATAGGGTGGGCTTTATTGGGAAAGCCCATGGGCATAATGAGGCCCGATTCCGCAGGAAGAAGGCCTTGTAGCCCCTGGAAGGTCTGGTATTTCCCAATAAAGCCCACCCTGGAGGGTACTATTGCTCTTAGAAAATGGGCACTGTAAATCAAAATAAATTAAATAAAAAAAAGTTAAGAAAAACTTGGTTTAACATAAGTTTTGTAATAAAATAGTTCCTCCGCCTGCTTTAGAATGGTGTTTTTTTTTCTTACTTTGAGCTAGGAACTTTTATCTCTCTAGTTTAATTAAAAAAAAGGTTGCCCCAGTTCACTAGCTCATCCCCACCTATGCATTTATTTGTTCCTTTCCTTCCCCATTCTCGTTGATTATTTAAAAAAAAGTTGCTGATGGGTGGCTTGTTGCAGTATGCAGTTACTGAAGAGGACTGATTATATATATATATATATATATATATATATATATATATATATACATATATATATATATATATATATATATATATATATATATATAGATGTTGAGTTAGATTGTAGACAGTGGAAGATAGAGAGAGCAGGAGCCAGAGAGCTGCTCTAGAGGCATTGAGGTCGAGGTGACCGGGGAATGACCAATGTCCTAAACAAAATAAATATAAAGAGGAACGGGTAGGACTTCTGTATTATTTGCTGGTTGCAGTCTGCTGTGCTGTTTTGAACTCAGCTGGACTGTGAGTTTTGTTTGCAGGGAAAGACTGCAACCAAACAGGGTAATAGTGCTAGCTGGGCAAGCCTTGCACTGCGGGGAACCACTGGTTGAATCTTGCCATTTTGGGTTTTTTTTTGTGTCTGAAGAAGGGGGGCTAGACTGCAGTATCGAGAGTGATGCGATTAACAAGTACAGCAGCTGGGAGAAATGACTAATTGTCTCTCTCCCCTACCGAAAAAGTAAAAACTGGGGCATCTTCTTTTTCCTTTTCATTTATAAAGCCAGGCAAGCCTTACACTGCAGGAACTGCTGGTTGAATCTTGGGATTGTTTTTTGTGGATTGGTGTCTGAAGAAGGGGTCACAAGACTGTGACTGGGAGAGTGCTACCGTTAGCCATGAGCGTGCAAAAGTACAAACTGGACTGTGTGTTTTTTATACAAGAATTGATACTGAACCGCTGGGTGGGTGGGGGGACGGCTGACCACCACCAAGTCACTCACTATGCGAGAAGAAAAATGGTGGCGGTCATTCTGAGAAGTTCGGGTGCCAAGGATACCCTAGTAATGGGCACGAATTTTAACTAGTTTTTCAGCGGGCTCTATTGAAAAATAAATGCACACCTGGCATGGCCTTTGAGACAATCAGGTTGCTTTATTTTTCAAACCCATTTTCTAAATGTGCATAGTGTAAGCCTACAGTATATTGTATATTTTGTCATGATCACTACTTACTAGGATAAACCTCACAGAAAATTAACCTGCACCTTGCCTCTGCCTGAAGATTTATTTTGTTGCTTAGACTTTTTGCCTCCCCTGTGTACCTGGGTTGCTCCTGTGTTCTGACAGCCACCTTGGGATTCCAGCCACCGTCTGGGTGTTCACACTTCCTTGAAGTCATGCCCGATTCCCCTGGGGCTTGTCCCTCACAGCGGGGTGGTAGGGAGCCCTCATACTCTCCTGCCCTAATGGATCCAGATAGGTGCCTTCCAGAGCCGGCACCCATGGATGGCCATCAAGCTGCTCCAACCCAGACACACACTCCTCCTCTATTGTTTGATGTTTACTCCTCTGGAGCTGAGGGCATGCAAGGACACCGGGGGAAGGGAATGCACATGCATCTGCACGTGCTCCTTCCTGGCATCTGCCCCAGACTTCTCCCCAAAGTACAGTGCAGCACCTTGTCCCCCAGTGTCCCCCAAGGGGCAACCAGGTGCCGACTATTGTGGACCCCCTTCCTGGAGAAGGAGAGCAGTTCAACAGATGCTCGATCCTTCTCCTCCCCTGCTGAGCCCTGGCGTCCCATGCTTATTGCTGAACACAGGTCGCCGGCGTGGTGAGAGGTAAGGCGACCAGCACCTTAGTTCTCAGTGACACAGGGCCAGCCTGCCTGAAGATTTGCAACATTTTATTATGAATGCAGTGACAAATCAAATCTGCATTTGACCAGACTCATTTAATGTATTATGGTCATCTTAATGCAGGCTGTGGTAACGTTTCAATACTCTTAACCAAAAATGTTCAATTTAAATAGTTCTGTTTTCTGTGATTATTAATATATGAATATCTGTCCCAAAACAAACTACTTGTTACATGATAGTGCTCTAATGAGTCTTCGCACCAGGTCAATATGTCATAGATACAATGCTGCAAGGAAAAAAATGTCCAACAGAAACAGCGCATGGAAGAATGGCTACAGGGTACACAATGTCGCATGACACAAATGGTGTGGAGCAGTAGCAGTGACCCTGTAACCATTTCCTGGAGAGCTCTGATGCAGAGGGTAAGAGCTCTGCTGGAAGGGGGTCCACCGAGCAGCTGCTGTCGCTCAGGGAGTAGAGTCATCGGCGTTGGAGGACAATGGAGCGGCTGTGGGACGAGGTTCTATTCGTGGTCCCATATTAGGTTTGTTAATTTTTTTTAATTGTCTTTTTCCTGTCCCCCAGTTGTCACGACTCCCAGAGGAGGTTATTTTAATAGAGGTGGTTCGGGGGCATAGACTCCTGTAATGGGGGGCGCAGGGGGTGGAGCCCACCAGCAGAAAACAAATATTTTACTGCATTTAATTTTAGTCACTGTTTCCACAGCACGGTATAGTGCTGCACTGTTTTTATATGTGACAACATGACCCCATGCCAAGAGTCTTTTAATGTTTTGTTTAATTCTGAAATCTTACTTACTGATCGGATACCCTTTAATTTTTGTGGCTACTATCTTTTAAACAATCACCTAATTTAACCAACCAGATTATTAGGAGTAAACTTGAACCAGAACAGAATATCATGACACCATATGGTACACAACTCTATAATCAACTCAGATATAAGACTTGTAAGCTCATTTCTACTTTGGATTGTGTGAGTACATCACAAAACAGACAATTCAGGATACAGGGGAATTACACATGTACATCATGTAATGTTGTGTATTTCATTCAATGCAAGAGCTGTCCTCACACAGGGTATGTGGGGAAGACAAAGCAACAATTCCACACTAGAATAAACTCGCACAGACATACTATTAATATGAAGATGACTGAAAAACCAGTGGCACAACACTTCTCTCAGACTGACCACTCAATCTTAGATATGTCAGTAATGGTCTTGAAAGGACATTTCAAAAGTACACAACAGAGATGGGCTTCTGAGATCAGGCTTATTTTACTTCTCAATATGGTGGAAGATGGCATGAACGTCGATGTGGGTTTTATGACGCATTATTCTACTTAAACTTACCTAGACCTCTACTTCATAGGCTGGACATATAATAGGACTTCAGCAAGTCTTTGTATTTAGTTATAGAAATATAAAAGTTGATGGCAGATAAGGACCGTAAGGCCCATCCAGTCTGTCCATTTCTTTTTCTACCTTATGAATGTGCCATCGACCTTTGCTCTGTCAATGGCCTATTTATTCATATTTATCTGTATTACTCCCTTATGCCTATCCCATGCCTGTTTGAAGCCCTGCATTATATTCATATCTACCACTTCCTGAGGTAGGCCGTTCCATGCATCCACCACCCTTTCTGTGAAAAGTACTTCCTCACATTACCCCTTAATCGGCCTCCCTCTAATCTCATGCTGTATCCTCTTGTCCTGCTATTTTTCTTATATTGAAACATGTTAGACTCTTTCACCTTGTTAATACCCTTAAGGTGTTTGAATGATCGATCATATCACCTCTCTCCCTCCTTTGCTCTAGCGTATACATATTGAGCTCCATTAATCTGTCCTCATATGTTTTCTGATGCAGTCCCTGCACCATTGTGGTTGCCCTTCTCTGGACTGCCTCAATTTGGTTAATTTCCTTGGAAGGTGTGGCCTCCAGTACTGCATGCAGTACTCCAGATGGGGTCTAACCAGTGTCTTATAAAGAGGGATTATTACTTCCCTCTTACGACTTGTGATACCCCTACTAATACACCCCAACATCCCCCTAGCCTTACCTACTGCTTTAGTGGTCTGCTTGGATGATTTCAGGTCATCGGTAATGATGATATCCAAGTCTCTTTCTTCCCTTGTGACTCCCAGAAACTCTCCTCCCAGCCTATAGGTGGCTTCAAGGTTTCTCTTCCCTATGTGCATGATCTTGCACTTCTTTGCGTTAAACCCCAGTTGGCACTCTTCCGACCATGTTGCCAGTTTATCCAGATCTCTTCTTATTCTGCTCACCCCATCTGGATCATCTACTCTGTTGCAGATCTTGGTGTCATCTACAAACAGAAAATTCTTACCCTCCAGTCCATCTGCAATGTCTCTGATGAAGATATTGAAGAGGACTGGCCCCAGGACTGATCCCTGAGGTACCCCACTTGTGACTTGCATCTCTTTAGCTGTATACCGTTTACCACCACTCTCTGTTTTCTGCCTGTCAACCAATGTGCCACCCAGCTGACCAACTTCTGACCCACCCAGAGCCTGTCCAGCTTATTAATAAATCTTCTATGTGGAACAGTATCAAAAGCTTTGCTGAAGTCAAGGTAGGTGACATCAACTGCTCCCCCTTGGTCCACCACTCTGGTTACCCAGTCAAAGAAATCTATGAGATTAGTTTGACAGGACCTTCTTGTTGCAAACCCATGCTGTCTTGGATCCTGTGTTCCTATGGATTCCAGGTGTTGCACTATCTTTTCCTTAAGGAGTGCCTCCATAATCTTGCCCACTACTGAGGTAAGACTGACTAGTCTGTAGTTCCCTGCCTCCTCCCTGCTACCACTCTTGTGAAGCAGGATCACACAAACCCTTCTCCAGTCTTCTGGGACCTCTCCTGTGCTCAGAGACTCACTAAACAGTTCTGCTAATGGCTCTGCTAGTTTCACCCTTTGCTTCTTTAGTATCCTGGGATGTATGCAATCAGGTCCCATTGCCTTGTCCACACTGAGCTTATTGGGTTCTTGTAGGACCCTTTCTTTTGTAAAGGGACTAGTGAACACCTCCCTCCACCCTCTGTCGATGGTGCTGAGCTGTGGGCCCCGCCCTACCTCCTCTTCAGTAAATACTGAGCAGAAGTATCTATTTAGGATAGATGCTTTTACATTGTCCTCCTCCTCACACAGCCCATTATCCCATTTGATCTTAGCAATACCCCCTCTGGACTTTCTCCTTTCACTAATGTATCTATAGAAAGTCTTGTAACCTTCTTTTAATGTTCGTACTAGTGTTTCCTCAGTTTGGGCCTTTGCCTGTCTTACTACCTTCCCTGCTTCCCTTAGGGAAGTTTGGTATGCCTCCCTATCTTTGTCCCGCTGCATTCTCTTATATTTCCTGAAGGCCAGCCTTTTGGCTCTGACCTTTTCTGCTACTGTTTTTGAGAACCAAAGTAGTTTCCTTCTTGTTTTGCACTTCTTTTTCTCTCTAACACAATGGAATGTTGATTCAAGTATTGCTTCCTTAATGCTTGCCCACTTTGCCTGTACCCCCCACCTGTATTTCTTTTTGCCAGGGCTAGCTTAACTCTGTTGGCCATCTTATCAAAGTCAGCTCCTCTGAAGTCCCATATTTTTGCATTGGAATGGGATGATTTAGTTCTAGTGGCCAAATTGTACCATGCTGTGTGATGGTCACTGGCCCCCAGGTGACCTTCTACCTGGAGATCTGTTATCCTTTCCCCGTTAGTCGGTACTAGATCTAGGACAGCCCCGTCTCTTGTGGGTTGTTGTACTAGTTGTTTGAGGGCCTCCCCCTGCAGGGAATCCACTATGTGTCTAGTTCTGGCAGATGTTCCTGCTGGTATTGACCAATCTGTATCTGGCATGTTGAAGTCACCCAGTATCAGAACCTCTCCTTTAGCTGTCATGTTTTGTATATCTTCTAACAGTAATGTGTCTATGTCCTCTGCCAGGTCTGAGGCCGTAAACAACCCCAGTTCATATGGCTGTCCCATTTCCTGTTTCCAGGGTGACCCACAGTTCTTCTGGCTCCTTACGTGTATTCTGAATTTCTGTGGCTTTTAGATTTTCATTGACATAAAGGGCCACTCCACCCCTCCCTTTTTGCACCTCAGTCTCTTCTGAACAGTACATAGCCAGGTACTGAAGTCTTCCAAGTGTGGTTACTGGTAAACCATGTCTCGCTAATGGCTACTATGTCCAATTTAGCCTCTATCATTATTGCCTGCAGGTCTGGGATTTTGTTTTCCAGACTGCGAGCATATGTGTACATGATTTTCCATTGGCCAGATTTCAGTGTATTAGTTGTTGGGCGAGGTCTAGCGTTTCCCCTGTGTGTCATATGGGGAGCGGGACCTTTTTCCTTACCTGGTGATACAAATGAACTACAAACATGTTGAACTCCTGTTTGACCACTAGCTGAGGGGAAGGGTGTTCTTCCCATTTGACGTATCAGGTGCTGCGCCCCTCTTCCCATTTGCTAGTTTAAATATTCAGCAAAGATGTCAAACTTCTGCCCCTATGCACTGACTCCCTCCTTAGTCAGATGCGGTCCATCAAATTTAAAGAACTTATGCTCCCAATACCTTTGCCAGTTCCCTACAAATTTGTGTCTTTTTCCTGGCACCAGCCCTTCAGCCACATGTGTAGCTCCCCTATCTCCCCTTCTCCGACCTTCTGTCCATCTGCCCCCTCTCCCAGACTGGCAGGATCTCAAAGAAGGAGATGCCTTTTTTTATTTTTATATTTATAGAATCCCTTTTAACTGGTTATCAACATGTTGGTTTCTCACCTCAATATTTGTGTGTGTGTGTGTGTGTGTGTGTGTGTGTGTGGTGAGGGGGAGGGTAGCACAGTGTGTTTTTTATGTGGATGTGTGAGGGGGGTGTTATGGGGGTATAGCGGATGTGAGTGTGGGAGTTATAGTTATATTGAGGTAGGCTTGTATTCTAATATATGGCATAATGGTGTTACAGTGGCTAGGACTCATAGTCCACTTACATAGTGAGTATTTACTTCCTGCTAACTATAATTAGTTTTATGTATTTATTTATTTCAATTTTGTTAACCGGGTGGACCCACTGAGCCCTGAAGGTCCCTTTTTCAGGGGTGACCCAGAGTTAGTTACATAAAGGAAAAACATTTGCAGATACAGTACTTAAGAGAATAAGCCAGTAGTTGTTTACAGAAATGACAACACACCATTAGGGAAATCATACAGTAATCAGTAGACACTTCAATATACAATCACAAAAAAGGGGAATGGGGTTAATTCCATTCGGTTTTTATTCAGATTCCTTAGACTGTTACTGTACATATAGTAGTTGTATTATATACTATCACATTTTTGAATTCTGTACATATTAGAATGTATAATCTTATTTACTTTGGGGTCCTTGACAGGTATAATTCCATTGGGTAAACACTGCAGTGATTGGTGTAAATAATGTATTAGGATTCTTGACTCACCAATATAATGTACATATACTTCCTTCTAACTAGTTATCTTCGCCACCGGGGGGAGGTTAATTCCATTGAGTTTTTATTCAGATTCCTTAGACTGTTTCTGTACATAAAGTATTTTTATTATACACTGACACATTATTGAGCTCTGAACATATCAGGATGCATGGTCTCATTTACTTGGGGGTCTTTGACAAGTTATTTTTTTATTTGGCTCTTATACTGACACTTGCTATTATCCCGAGTAAAACCCTGTTACAGCACTGAAGGCCTTAAGGTTTATGTATTTAATGTATAGGTTTTGCTTTCATTAGACTGTATTCTCAAAACACACTGGGACATTCAAAATTTTACATTAGTGAAGCTCTCTGCTGGAAGTGTTCTTATCTTATTCTGGGGATATTTGACATTGAAAGGCTCGTCAGCTAAACATGCATTTAAATGAGTGTGGAATACAAAGATTTTGCTTTTCATGAGTCTGGATTCTCATACACACTAGGAGATTCATAATTTATGGTAATGGAGCTCTCTGCTCGAAATATTTTTAGCCTATACTGGTAACATTTGATATTAAAAGACTCCTCAGCTTAAGGCAAACTGGTGCTATACAGTTTCTCTGATGCAAACTTCAGTTATGGTTTAAATGAGTATTTTAATCCAATGAGAAACATTTCTTGGGCTTTTTTTATGCATGATCTGGATGTTAATAGTATGTGATTTTCTGAGTGACTTTCATAAACTTCTGAGGAAGGACTTGGTTGGTCCGAAAGCTGAAGTACTTTGTTCTTTTTCTAACATCTTTCTTGGTCCAATAAAAGGTATCAAACCATTTGCTTCTGCATCTTAAATTTTTGTGGGGCATTTTTATCTCAGTTAGTCTGAAAACGTGACTTTTTTTCTTTAAGGATGGCTTGGGAAAATCACTCCTATACACTGGATACTCATACTAAGGTTTCATGATTGCTAGTTTCCACCTAGTCGTCTGTTCATGACTGAGGCTGACCAATTAGTAGACTAGTCATGAACTCTAAGGGAAGCCAACCTCAAACTGTAAACAAACTGACACATCAAAAGAAGCAGCCTTTAGAACTGAAATATTATGAGAGCATACCATTAAGGAGCTATGACTACAGCAAAATATGTCTAAAGGGATATAACAAAAAGTGACTGGACAATAAACTAATAAAAGGTTTCAAAGCTTAAATCATTCTAGTCTACTCCTTTTGTCTTTGTTTGGTTTATGTAGGCAATATTTTATGATGCTTTGGCAGCCATCCTACAGCTTTAGTCAGAAGAGATAGCCTGACACCTACGAGACCATGGGGGCTGCTCCCGGGAAGCATTTTTGCCATGTAATAGAGTCCATATGATGATTTTGTTTCTGCTTAAACATGATCCAGCTTTAGTGCAAGCATTCTTTTCCTTTTAGTCATTTTGTTTCTGGGCAGGGGGGGTGAAAGTGTTTGTGATAAGTAAGGGCTTTGTGCCTTTGGAAATGGAAGCTCTGTGTTTATTTAAAAGTCAGAAGACCATGAGCAGTTGCTTTATGGCTATCTCCTTGTTGATGACCTACAGTACAAGCATTTCTCTTCTCAGACCTGGGTATTCCACCTCTCCCCCCATTCTTCGGACCAAAAATCAGTTTCATCAGTGGCCAGAGTCATGTTCCCTTTCCAACAAAGCTTAATTCATTACTTACTCTACCAGCTGGCCTCTACACAAGCATTCTTCTTAGTTGTAACCATTTTCTAATTTCTCCAACTTCTTAGAAATAATAGTTGCATTTCCATTTGATGATAGGAATTCCAGTACTCTTGCTGATCCTACCAAAGCCATTTACCTCGACATGCTGTTTGAGAACTTGGATCGAGGATTAGCTGTGTACTATTTGTAAAACTATATGTATATTGAGAGGCAGTGCAGTCTAGTGATTACAGCAGTGGCTTGGGAACCAGGAGGTTCAAACCCCACTAGAACTAAGCACTCACTGTGTGACCTAGGGCAAGTCACATAATCTCTCATTGATCCCCCCACTCTGAAAATGGATCATAGCATGACCCAGCTAAAAATGAAATGTTGTATTTCAGCCAGACCATTCTGGGTAAATAAACTATAAAACACAATAAATAAATAAAAAAATATCACAGGTTGGTGGCACAATGCTATGTTACATGCCAAAAAGGTATGCAGGGATTCGTTAATATTGTATGTAATTTTGTTTGTGTTTTTTTTCTCTCCCCCCTTGGATTCACCCGTCTCTGCCCCCAGCAATTGATGCCATCAGATATCTGCACTCTTTTTCCACCAGAGAGGATGGGCAAGCTGCCACTTTCACAGCCCACCCCAATCCCACTATGCAGTCTATCAGTAAGCGGTGCATGAATACTATGTTCTCCATGCTGTCCCCCCCGGGACATTAATGCTTAACCTCTGTGAAGTGGTTGACCCCCCCCCCACTAACACCTCTGTGAAATTTAATGGATCCCAGGTGAACCCCATCTCCCAGAAGCAAATGTAGAAAGATGTGGCCTCACCTCTGAAAAATGGCTGCCACCCTTCTGGCAGCAGTGTGAGATACCAGGTATCGCAAGTGAATCCCAGTCTTCCAGGTGTCAGTGTGATGAGAAGCTTCCTCACCTTTGTAAAGTGCTTGACCCTCCCTCTGCAAGCTCCAATTTGAAATTGCAGGGATCCCAGGAAGAAAACAATCTCCCAGGTGCTTAGCATAACAAGCTGCTGGCTCACCCTTGTGAAACACCTACTCTCTGACAGCAGCAGTGTGCAATTCTAGGGATCCCAGACAAACCCCAGCCTCCCAGGTTTCAGTGTGACAAGCTGCTTCCTTGCCTCTGTAAAGTGTCTAACCCCCTGCTGGCACTAGTGTGAGATTCCAGGGATACCAGACAAATCCCAGTCTCCAAAGTGCCTAGCACATAGAGATGCAGCAATTTTTCACTCCACTTTTGAAGTTTTAGCGAAGTCCAAAATTTGCATCAGTGGATCAATTCACGAAATTCCAGCTTTCACTGAAACTTTGCAATTTGTTACTTTGCCTTGCTTTTTTGGGTTTTTAAGTGCAAATTGCACTTAAAAAACCAAAAAGGAATAAGTTATGTTCCAAATCCCTGGTGTGTCTAGGGTCCCATAGCTATTGATAAAGCCACAATGTAAAAAAATACATATATATATATTTATAAAATAAATCCTTGGTGGTCCCCCATGCTGATCATGGGCCACAGTTGAAATTAAAAACTCACCCAAGCCGCCACACACACCTGCTGATTGCTGGCCACTGAGTTGGCAACCATGTAAAAATATAAAATGTATTTTTATAAATTCAGTCCCTGGTGTCTAGTGGACCCCCACCTACTCAAGGATTGCCCACCAGTGCCACCACACCACCCCACTCCCCCCATCCTGATCCCCCCCGACGGGTCACCGGCACAGCCCTCTACTCACCTCTACAGCTGGCAGCCCTGCTGAGCTCTTAATAAATGAGCATGTACTTGTACAAGCACACACTGATGCATTGACAGCTTCAGCTCACAGTTATTTTAGTTGCTTTTTCATGGGGCTAGAGAATGAGAGGGGGCTGCTCCAGTCACCAGTGGGGGGGGGATGGGGGTAATGGCATTGCTGGACCCCGGAGGGATCCACAAAGTCGGTCCCCTATCCCCGCTCCGTGGGTGACTGGAGCAACTCCCTCCCATTCTCTAGCCCCCTGAAAAAGCAACTAAAAAGGTCATGAGCTGGAGCTGTCAATTAATGAGCATGTGCTTGTACAAACAAGCAGGTGCTCATTCATTAAGAGCTCAGTTGAGCTGCCAACTGTGGAGGTGAGTGGAGGGCTGTGCCAGTGGCCCGGTCAGGGTGAGACTGGGATGGGGGGAGCAGGGTGGTGTGGTGACACTGTTGAGGCACTCCCTGAGTAGGTGGGGGTCCACTAGACACCAGTGATTGAATTTTAAAAAAGGTATGTTATATTTTACATTTTGAATGACTGCTCAGCGATCAGCAGGGGTGTGTGGGGCCTGAGGTGGTTTCTTTATTTCAACTTTGGCCTGGGATCAGTTGGGGGAACCAGGGGATTTAATTGAAAAAAATATATATATTTTTATATTGTGCCCCACTGGCCTGCAAGGGGGGGGAGTGGCTGGTGATCAGTGCATGGGGAGACACTAGACACTAGGGAGGGATTCATATTTGTTTTTTCACATGTTTATGGGTAAAGTTTGTGTGCAAAATGTGGAATTTCACCCACAAAATTCCATATGTTGCATTTGATCCTGTGCTCCGTGATTTTCACAGATTGCGCTTCGTGTACTGAGCGCAATCTGCAAAATTGTTCATGGAGCAAAGTTTATGGTCTTCACACATCTCACTAGCTTGTCAAGCTGCTGTCTCACCTGTGTGAAGTGGCTGACTCCCTCACAGTGCCAGCACCAGTGTAAAATGTATCAGATCATAGATGAACCCTGGTGCCCCAGATATCAGTGCAATAAGCTGCTGCCTCACCTCTGCAAAGTGCCTGATCCCCTGCTGGCACCAGTCACAGTCCAGAGATCCCAGACAAATCCCAGTTTCAGAGGTGCCTAGCACAGCAAGCTGCTTCCTCACCTCTGTAAAATTCCTGATCCCCTGCTCACACCAGTGTGAGATTTCAGGGATCCCATACAAATCCCAGTCTCCAAGGTGCCTGGGCACAACAAGCTGCTGTCTCACCTCTGTGAAGTGGCTGACCCCCTCCCAGTGCCGACACCAATGTAAAATTCAAGGGATCACATGTGAGCCCCAGACATCAGTTCAATAAGCTGCTGCCTCACCTCTGTAAAGCGCCTGACCCCCAGATTGCACCATGTGAGATTCCAGCATTGCCAGGTGAACAGCAATTTTTCAGGTGCCTAGCATGACAAGCTGCTGTCTGACTTCTGTAAAATGCCTAACACCTGACAGCACCAGTGTGAGAGTCCATGGATCCCAGCCAGACAACAGTCTCCCAGGTTCAGCCAGCACAGCAGTAGCACTACTGCTTGTAGTGCTGATGACCCAGTCTTGGGAATGAACCCAAGGCATCAGACCTGGAAGGTCAGCTGGGGGGAGAATCGAATGTCCAGGGAACGTGTGACTGCCGGTGCATGCCTGAGGCCTAGCGGTGGCTGGGGCAGCTGTATCAAGAGGGTGAGGAGCAGCGGATGATTGGTATGTTACATGCGGAAGCACACATGCTCCTTGGAGTGGGACAGAAAGCTGGAAAGTCATCCTGGCTGGCTGGATGAACACCAACCCTCCGCAGGCCCCACACTGGTAACCTAGCCACCTCCTGAACTGGATCTATGTCAAGAGGGTCAAGGGGACTCCCTGCCACCCTGCCACAGGGGGCAAGCTATGAGGGAATACGTAATGGTAAGTCTGGGAGAACCTGGGTGATGGGCTGGGGGGGGGTCAGTGTGAGGGGGGTCAGCCAGGACAGAGGGGATAAACAGAATAAGGAAAAAGGAAACAATATGCCAGGTTCCTTGTGTGGCAAGCTTCTGCCTCACTACTTTAAAGTGCTGACCACTGACACTACCAGTGTAAGACTGTAGGGATCCCAGAGGACATCAGTCTCCCAAGTGCTTAGCATGACAAGTTGCTGTCTCACCTCTGTGAAAAGCTATTTCCCCTGAGGGCACCAATATGAGGTTCCAGGGGTCCCAGGTTAACCTATCTTCCAGGTGTCAGTGTGACAAGCTGCTTTCTTGCCTCAGTGAAGTGCCAGACCCCCTGCCAGCACCAGTGTGAGATTCCAGGGAGTCCAGGTGAGCCCCAGTCTCCTAGGTTTCAATCTGACAAGCTGCTGCCTCACCTCTGCGATGTGCCTGCCCCCTGCCTGCAGTAGCATGAGATTCCAGGAACTTGAGGAGAACCCCAGTACCCCAGCTGGCAACATGACAAGCTGCTGCCTCGCTCTGTGATGTGCTAAAACCCCTGTGAGCAACTGTTTGAGATTCCAGGGATTCAAGGAGAATCCCAGTATACCATGTGAAAGTGTGACAAGTTGATGCCTCACCTCTGTGAAGTGGCTGACCCCATGCTGGCTCCAGTGGGAGAATCTGTGTATCCCAGGTGGGTCCCAGTCTCCCAGGTGTCAATGGGACAAGCTACTTCCTCACCTCTGTAAAGTGTTTGACACCCTGATGGCACCAGTGTGAAATTCCAAGGATCCTAGAAGAACATGTCTTAGATGGAATTGCGACAAGCTGCTGCCTCAGCTCTGTGAAATACCTGCCCCCTGCTGGCAGCACTGTGAGATTCTAAGGATTCCAGGAGAACCTGTCTCCCAGGAGGCAGCATGACAAGCTACTGCCCCATCTCTGTAAAGTGCCTGACTCCCTGTCAGTACCAGGACAGAGTGAATGATTTAGTAGTTACTCAGGGTGGTAGCAGTAAAACAGGGAGCATGGAGTGGACAGTGGGGACTAAAACCCTGTATAGCCAAAACGTCTCAAGGTATGATAGGGTTTTACAGGTAGACTGGATGGCCCAATGGTCTTTTATTGCTGTTATTGTCAATGTTCCTATGTTTAAACTTAGAAACATAGAAAAGCAGAATTTGTTGGGCAGAAAAGGACCGCTAAGCCCACCCAGACTTCCCAAAGGTTCCCTGCCTATTGCACCTCCAGAGACCCTGACTGGTCTAGGGTTTCTAAGTTTCTGACCCCTTGCTGGTGCAAGTGCGAGATTCCAGGGATCCCAGTTAAATCTCAGCATCTCGTGGCAGTGTGACAACCTGCTGCTAGGTCACCACTGTGCCAGCTGACAAGGGTATTTTAATTAAATGGACACTGTTCCAAGCAGCTGCCTGTGCTTACATTTTCATTTTACTTTGAGCTTAAGAGGTTTATTCATTTGTCTTTCAGAGTAATTTTATGTCTAGTACTAGACAGTAATCATGATTTTTTTTCTACTAGATAAAACAAACTACTCATTTTTCACTTGCTTCTGTGTACTCCTGTTTTATACTGTACGTCTGGTTAGACCAAGGGCAGAGGCTGTAATGCCATGTGTCTGGGTATGCTTTACAGTAATATGTCTTTGGTCATTGCTGATTTAGTGCCATTTACTCCCACCTGAGGTTAAGTCACTGTCTCTAGGCTCATACTTGTGTTTAGAAAACTGTTTTCAAAATGCGTTGGGAATTATGCTGCCATGAGCAACTTCTAAAACTTTCTTTTTACGTAGTCTTTTTTCAGAGGATTCTCCATACATGCGGGCTGCATACCTTATGTGTGGAGCTGCTCCCAATTTGCACACTAAATGTCATTGTATAATTTCTACAGATAGTATTCTCAAGGGTTGCCACCTTTGGATGGAACAAAAACTGGATAGTAAACCTCATACCAAACACCACCTGTAGCTCCACCCCTTATTATGACTGATATAGAGAATAATGCATGGGTATGTAACCAGGATTTTACACACACCCAAGGTGTGGGATGCTACATAAACCTCAAAAGCAAAGCTCAAGGGGGATATAACAGCATCCCATACCAAGGGTGTATGTAAAATTCTGGTTTACACACACCCACCCATGTCTTGTTTTTCATAATTACTAATGAACATTTCTTAATTACTGTGGCAATTGTGTGACTAGTGCTAGCAACACTCACTATGAGCATGATTGACAGGGAATGATTACAACCACTGGTTGTAATGCATAATTACAACCAGTTGGTTGTAATGCATTTTTTTTATTTAAATTCAAGTTTATTGATATACATTTGGCACACAAGTATGGGAAGCAAACTATACACGAACTAACCTGTGACCACACCGTGCCACTTACAAGGGCCATTAGAACATATCCAGTAGTTTTACAAACTAGTAAAACCCCCCTCACCCCAATCGCCCATCTAACTTCCCTATCCCCCCCTTCCCGGGTTGCAAAATCTAAGACAGATCTGCCCATGAGGAACCAAGCCAGGGTCTGCTAACCCCACAACGGCTAACTACGAATGCAGTAAGTAAAGGGTCTGGAGGGGGCCCCACACTCATTCAAATTTCGAAAGACAACCCCTCTGGATGGCCCCAAACTTTTCCATACTCAAATTGAAAAGTAATTCCTATAACCATTCCACATAACCAGGTGGGGAGTCCTCCAACCAGTGCCTTAACATAATTTTCTTAACCAAAGACGAAATCAAAGCCATGTAATATCTACGGGACTTAACAGGAATATCATCATAGTCCCCTATGAGACAAATTTCGGGAGTGAAGCAAAGCTCAATACCCAGTACTGAGTCCGCCTTTCGCTTAATTTGATCCCACAAGTCTTTTACCGTGGACAGTCCCAAAAAATATGCTTGAGATCACCCACCGCTTGGTGACACTGAAACATAAGGCATCCGAGACACGCCCAATCCTACATAACTTAGCAGGGTCCAGAACAAGTTGTTTAAAAAGTGGAATTGCATAATACACAACCTATCCTGGGTAATATACTGGTATGTGTGGACGCCAGACCGGTCCCAGTTCGGCCCTGATCCCTAAACAGTTTACCCAGAACCTCGGTTTATTACCAATGTCTGTAAACCTGTTCAAAGAGTACTTGTAAACCTTGGAAACTGCATGCGGTTCCCAGACCCAGCGAGTTAAGGGTTCAAACCATGTCCCGTTGATCCTTCCCGCTATTAACTAGATTTGAACCTCCCTAGCAAATGGGTAAGTTGGTATTTTAAAGGAATGATTAGGTCCAATATTATACTTTGTTAGTACCTCTCGACTGTTAAACACCTATCACCTGCATGAGGTCTGCCACGCTAACCCGTCCAAAAAGGAAGCCAGGTTTCCTTTATCGTATTCCCCCAATCTTCATAATTAGGTTTACATATATAGGCTGAAAACTGTCCGCACAAGGGGAATAACGAAGAGAGGCACATAGTTGAATGTGGACGAGAGAGAGCCTAATAGGGGTAGTAGCTAGGCTAGAGGGAGAGATTTTAATGGGGTAAAGAGAAGAGCCTTCAGATCCACTCCAGCCTCCTTTTTAAGTCTACTTCAACTTAACCCAAGAAGGGACATACGATAAGAGTTCCAGATCCCAAGGGGTAGGAGCCAGCGAGATATTTACAGAGTGTTACTTGCCCAGTGATAGAGGCCAAGTCGGGAGCTTTAACCCGTCTTCTCCGGGAGCCGTAAGCTGTGATAAGCTCACGGGTGTTTCTTTTCCCAGATGAAGTCCTAGATAATTGAGTGAAGCGCTCTATGCCACTTTAAGGGTAACCATACGTTAAGCATATTTAAAGGGTACAAAATCTTCGCAACACATTCATCTTTATTATATTGACCCTTCCCAGAGAGAGCGAAGTTTACTCCACCTCTCCAGATCTTGCTTTATAGTTACCTTAAGGGCATCCAAATTAAGTCTCACCATTTTGGATTCTGAAGTAGACAAAATAATGCCAAGATATTTCAGGCACGAGAAGACCAATGAATCCCCAACTGTAAAATATCTGATTTACAGGTCTTAACATTAAGCGGGAAGAACTGAGTTTTCCTATGTTGATTTTATAATTGGATAACTTGCCATATGAGTCGATAAGATCGAGCACTACAGGAATGGAGGATCGAGGATGGGTAATATGGAGTAGGATATCATCTGCAAAGCAGATACCTTAAACTCCATAGAACCAATTTTTATCCCTCGATTCTACAATCCTGTCTGATACTACACGGAGCGCTCTAAATAAATGTTGAACAAGAGAGGGACAAAGGACAGCCCTGCTTAGTCCCCGATAGTAAAGGATGCTTGCGAAAAAACTCCATTACAATATATTTTGGCAGACTGCCACCTATACAGCGCAAACACCATATCTATGAAGTGGGTCTGAAGCCAAAATGCTCCATGGTCAAAGACAGGAACCTCCAATCCACCCTGTCAAATGCTTTCTCAGCATCGACAGACAACAAACCCCAGGAGTATTACTGTCTTTGAGGGCGAGAAAAGATGTGTGATAATTTGCGGAGATGGTCTGATGCCATTCTACCGACATAAATCCCACTTGATCAGGGTGGATTAGCCTCGAGAGCACCTTGCTAAGCGAACCGCTAGTAACTTCGCCAACATTTTATATCATAATTAATGAGGGCAATGGGCCTGTAGTTTGGAACCTGGTCCGATCCTTCCCATCTTTGGGGATGAGCACTATCAGGATTCAAAAGGTGGCCATCTATATGTTCTGAGGTAAAATGCTGTAAAGAAGTTTTAATCCTGGGCATAACTGCCTCCTGAAACATTTATAGAAGTCCGGAGAGAAACCGTCCGGTCCGGGAGCTTTATCAGCAGGGAGCATCTGAATCACATTAAGGATTTCGGACTCAGAGATCGGACAGGTGAGCATTATTTTCTGCTCTTCCGTTATCTGCGGTAAATTGCACCCTAACAGATACGCCCTGATTACCTCATCACTTGGCCTGTTAGACATAGGACTATATAAAGCCCTATAATAGTCTTCAAATTCTTTAGCTATTTCATGAGGGTGGTTTTAATCGGCCATTAATGAAGGGATGATATACTTTGGATAATTCTAGCCTAAGCCGCTTTGAGACATGGCCAAAAGATGTCCCGATTTCTCCCCTGATCTAAATATAGGGCTTTCATTTTGTTAATGGCATATTCTGCTTTTGCTCTCAACATGTCATCATATTGGTGTCGGAGCCTGACCAACCTTTCTCTAACAACCATTGGTGAGGTCTTTGAGAGGATATTCTCTATGTCCCTGATCTGGGTAAGCAGTTGCTTAGCCCGGGCCTCTCTCTTTTTCTTCCTGGCAGATGCTAATTTGATAAGCTCCCCCCTTAGAACACATTTTAGAGCACTCCATTCCATGTCACCCTTACCCGTCGTATTACAGTTCTCCTGCTCGTACTGCTCTATAGTCTGACTTATACTATCTCGAATCTCAGGAATCCTGAGGAGCTGGTTGTTGAGCTTCCAAATAGTCTGCTTGGGGGTATTAGATAGAAGATTTAGGGAGCATCGGATCAACGAGTGGTCTGACATGACCCCCGGCATAATTGTGCAATCGACCAAACCAAGGAGCATGCACTGACTCATTAAAAAATAATCAATACGAGACCTGGTTTTATGGACCTCAGACAGGAAAGTATACTCCCTTTTAGAGGGGCACAAGACCCTCCATGGGTCACACAAACCCAAATTATTTACCATCTCCCTGAGGGCTCTTTGAGCCGGAGAGAGGCCCCTGTCTCGCCTACTCTCTCTATCCAACTCCGGATTGAACACAAGTTCCAGTCCCTCCAAAAACATTGGGAGATGGATAAAGGGGAAAGAACATTGAGTAAGTCAGGGAAAATCGGGCGATCTCCATTTGGACCGTATACTACCTATCACCATCCTAGTTTGGCTAACTAGCCCTACTACTAGTATATACCGGCCCTCAGGATCAACCAACTTTTCCTCACAGACGAAAGGAGTGTTCCTAGAAATTAAAATGGCTACTCCCTTACTAGCGGTGTTGTCCCCTGCAGCGTATACCTGGGCTACAAAATGACATCTCAAAGCATTGGCTTCCCTCGCCAATAAATGAGTTTCCTACAGGCATATTATCTGGGCTTTCTGCAGTTGTAAATGCTGCAAAACCTTATATCACTTCAAGTCCTTCCTGGCACCTTTGACATTCCACGAGATAAACTCATGGATGCTACCCATGATCCCTGAGGTCAATTTTAAAACTTTTAGTAGTTGACTGGATTCCAATTCCACCTACCTCCTGAGCAGATACTCCCAAGCCGGTGCCTACAAGCCTAATGCAACCCGGATCCTATGAACTCCCACTCCCTAGTCTAAACCCAACAACTCCCCTGTGCCCCTCCCACCTCCCACCTCAAGTAGACCACGCCCTAATCCTAACTGGTAAAAGAGCACCCTCCCCACCCCCTAAAACCACCTCCCGGCCCATGAGTTCGCAAGTTCCAAAGCTCCCGACACCTCCAGCCTCCTCCCACTGTACGCCATGAGCAATTGCCTTACGGCAAGAGAGAGATTACTCTCGTAAAAGACCTTTAGTGATGCTTCCCCATGTCCAAAGACTTAACCACCCCCCGGAGAAAACTGCCCAACACCCCAGAGTATGACCCACCAAAGATAGAACTGCTCCAAGTCAACTGTCCCTCCAGGTAGGAAACTTAACCCTTCGACCATCCCCCCAACTTGACAAATTGTAACTGTATAACGAAAGTGGGATAGTCACCCCACACTGACTAAACAGCCCTGCCCCATGTAATATACGTACCCCAAAAAGGAACCCCCTCTACAAATCCACTAAGCTAACTGCCCATTTACCAAATCCATAATCCACCCTGCAGATTATAAAACACAGTAACATTTTAAATGTTGAAGTCCGTATTGGAAATATCCAGAGCACATGTCCATGCAGCCCCATAACAAACAACTGATGGGAAAAAGCAAAATAACATTATTTGAACAATCCCTAGAGGACTAGAATCCCCAAATGAGAAACAGCAATTTAAAAATCCCCAGTTACAAGTAATAGGAATAAACAGATCAACAACAATAAAAAATGAAAAGGGGAGAGATGGGAAATAACCCAGAGGGAGTAAGATCCCTGAATGTAACTAGCAAAACCAGAGGGGGGGGGCAATTGGGCCTTCGAAAGTCCCTGCAGAGAACACCCGGTGCTGAATCCTGACCCTGCAAGCCTCCCTGGAGGCTACTGGGCAGGACAACCGAGCCACCATTCAATAAGACCCATCAAGAATGCTACGATCCAATTAGTTCCATAGACGGGATCACCCAGTTCCGGATCCAGACTGACAGGCAGTGCCGTTGATGAGGACAGACATACCTCCCCAAGAGAGCTGTCAACAGTCCCCAGTCAGTTAGCCACGCTAAAGGATAGCTCCATAGTGCCTTGAGGTAGTCTCAGCAGGTCCAACCAACTCTTAAATGAAGCATCCCAGGGTATCATGATGTACTACCACCTTTCCACAGGATCGCTATACCCAGGGAAGTTAAGGTGGCTCAACCCAGTCCTAAGTTCAATTTACTGTTGAGACCAAAACCATGCATTGAAAAGTGAACCACGTGGAAGAAACTCCCCTGGGATGCCACCGGACAGTCCTCCACTCACTGGTACAGCAGACTAGATTGGGGTCTCACAGCGAAAACTGCTTGCAGCAAAAAGAGAACGAACTGCCCCATTAGTGCAACAGACTCTCCCCTTCGAGCTACGGTAAAGTGTCCCTTTCACTTCTAGGCAAAACTACAGCACTGCCCTGGTACCATCTTTACTTTTTCCTAAACAGATCCGGAAGGGCCTCTTGCAGACCTTTTTCCGCTGCTTGAACATTCTCATAGCTAGTCCACTGGCCCGACAGGACCACCTGCAGGCATGCTGGATAGCCCATCCGAAAGCGGATACCTGCAGCAATCAGCTTAGTAACTATCTGGTGGTAGTCTGCTCTCTTTTGCCAGACTGATAGTGGTAGGTCTTGAGCAATTCTTAATAAGGACCCCTCCCACCGAACTTCCTTGAGATCTTTAATTTTGGCCAGGACATGTTGTCTCTCCTGGTAGTTTAAAAAACGAATAATCAGGATATGAGGCGGAGAGCCGGCAGGAGGCATGGCTCTCAACGCCCGATGGGCCCGCTCTATCGTGTAGCTGCCCCCGAAGGGCAAGGGACCTGCAATCCAATGTAGGAACTTCTGGATAAATGCAATGGTGTCAGGGCCTTCTTCCTTCTCATGGAGACCGACGATTATCATGTTGTTTCGCCTACTTCGACCTTCCAGGTCCTCTAACTTCATTTCCACTTTTTGCAGCTTTTGCTTTAATAAAACTAATTCAGGCTTTTGCTTCTCCGCCCGCCTCTCTAAAGAGGTGACCCTGGCTTCCGTGTCTCTGCCGGTGAGGATAGGTCCTCAGCGCCTGAGTAACTGCCTTAGCTCCGGTCACAATACCCAATTGGGCTGAAAAGAGCTTGAATCTCGACTAAAACTGTGCCAAGGTCAAGGGCTCCTTGTCCGAAGTTGCCACCGCTCATTCTCTTGTCTGCTTGCCTGCGAAGAAGTTCTAGCCTTTTAGACAGGGCCTTAGCTGGGGAAGCCAGCGGGGTATGCTTCGGTGGTGGCTTTTTCATTTCGGCATCCATCGGCACCGGAGTCTCTCACAAGGGCTGCAGTAAAACTTCAAACTCACAAGTTGTGGTGTAGTGGCATTGTAGCTCTCTCTAAAATGGGCAAAATAAGCTTGTATAGGAGCGGGAGGCCGGGACCAACGCAATCAGGCAGCCACCATGAAACCTGCACCACGTGACTCCCCTGGTTATAATGCATTTTTGCAAACCAGTTATCCTAGCATTCAAATGCTCACTAGTAATGATATCAGATTACTTTTCCTCCACAGGTGACAGCAGGCACACAGAGATCAATCATATGAGAAAATGCTCCAGGATCTCAAAATGTACTCCCTGGAGGAGGGGAGAGGGAGAGGGATCATGGTTGAGATCTGTAAGTACTTCACAGGGGTGGAGAGTCTCTTTCAGAGGAGGAAGAGCCGAAGAACACAGTGGCATGCAATGAATCTGGGGTGGTGTTTAAGAGGGATGTAATGAAATACTTCTTCACAGAAAGGTTGGTGAATTCCTGGAATAACCTACCAGAAGATGTGATGGGGATGAAAACAGTGGGGGAGCTTTAAGCATGTGTAGGATAAGCACATGGGCATAATAAATAGAAGAAAGGAAGGGGGAGGGACAATGTCAACCAAATAGGATCTGAGGTGCTGAAATAGGCAGTGAAAAATAGGGCACACTTGATGAGTGTACTGATCCTTTCCTGTCACCATATTATATGTTTCTATGTTTCTCCAGAGCCATAGGAATCATAGGAATAGTACGAGCTATGCTAGGCAAATGTGCCCATTTTTAGGGCTGCAGTGGGTGGAGCCCTGCAGACCTCTAGCCAGCAAAACAAGGACTGAACTCCGACCAAACAACATGTAGGAGTTGCTTCACAGTTGTCTCTGTGATCTGTGAAGCACTCTGATGTAATCTGCACAAATTGTTTTCTCACCACTATAGCAGCCCATCAGGAGCTCCTCGATGTTCTCAGACCCCGAGATCGCTTAGTTTGGGTCTGGAGACATGAGGGCTGTGGTGCAGAAGCCACAAAAGTATTTGTTTAAAGAGCAGCAATGACTGCTCTGGGATGGAATATATACATAATAATGAGCTGATCATACATATTAATAAACCCTATTCATGATCAGCTCATTATTGTGTATATATTCCATCCCAGAGCTGTCATTGCAGCTCTTTAAACAAATACTTTCACCAATGTCACAAGTTCTTGCAGAAAACAATTCACTATCCTAATTTCCTTCCTTAGAACTTCAAAACCTACCATTATCATTTTGCTGGTATATGTCTCTAATTGCTTGGTTTAGTTGTTCCACCTTGTAATGAGTCATTTGAATGCCAACAGTGAGGACTGCCTGGCAGATTTATAGAGAGGGGATATAGACTAAATATTTTAATATAGGGGGAGATAATCTTGTCAAAATCTATAAGATAAGATCTTTGGGTCACTTTATTAGCTTTTTGTCACATAGGCCCAGATATTCAAAAGGGCTGCGCATGGCGCAACAGTGTTGCACCATGCGCAACCCACTGATGCGCCCTGGTGCGATATTCAAAAGGGAAAAGTGCGCCACACAAATCCCGATGCGCCGGAGCGCATCAGTAATGTATGCAGGCACAGGTGTGGGGAGGTGCCCATGCATAACCTGCACAGCCCGATATTCAGCCCAGGATGTGCAGAGCCATGCGCAACCCTACTTGGCGCCTGCACAAAGTTAAGCCAAAAAAAGGGAACAATGATGGCCACCCACAGGTGAACTGCCGCATTGCAGGGCGCAACATGGCAGCTGCCACCTGTGGGTGGCCACCCGAGTTCCTGCTGCACCTGGCAGCACCCCCCATGCCCCATCATGGGCATCTATTTAAATAAACCCCCCTCCAATATCTCTGGTGCAAATGGGGCCATAATTTATGCAAGGTGCACATGGGGCCATTTGCATGTCATTATGTCCCCATTTGCATCCCATTAGCATGCAGGTGTGTCGATCTTCAATGACTTGCGCCTGGCACCCTGCCAGGCAGCAGCCGTCGGGGACTGATGCCCCCTGCAGCCCGATCACAGGCATTTGTTGAAAGCATAGATCCCCGTCCTGTATTCCTGGTGGTCTAGTGGACCGAGTGCTGCCCGATCGCGGGCATCTGTTTAAATAAAAAAAAAAAAGTCCTATATCCCTGGTGGTCCGGTGGCCCGCTCTCTTCCCGATCACGGGCATATTTATAAAAATATATTCTCCATCCAATATTCCTGGTGGTCCAGTGGACCGTTATGTGCCTGATCATGGGCATGTGTAATGAAAGACTTCCCCGTCCAATATCCCTGGTGGTCCAGTGGACCTCACTCTGCCCAATCACAGACATCTGTAAAACATAACAAACATCCTATTACCCTGGTGGTGTAGTGTACCCCCCCCACCGCCCACTGGGCATCCCACCGCCTGCTGCCCGCCACCCGCCAACCGACAGCTCGGTAGGGCTGCATGCCCATTGGTTCAGTGTGAGCCAATGGACGTGCAGCCCATACCGTACTACATTCAGATATGTGAATGATTCATTCACATATCTGGAATATGTAATCTGACTATGGGCTACGCCCATGCTCAAGCTGGAACCATAGGCGTGCAGTCCTACTGAGCTGTCGGCATGCGGCGGGGTGGCAGGCGGGTGGGTGCCGCCCGCCTGACTGACCGAGGGAGCAGGGCGGTGGAGCCCAGTGGGTGGGTGGGGAGGGGTGACCCTAGATCACCAGGGTAATAGGACATTTTTTATGTTTTACAGATGCCCGCAATCGGGCAGAGTGTAGGCCACTGGACCACCAGGGATATTGGCGGGGTGGTGATTTAAACAGATGCCCGTGATCGGGCAGCGATCGGTCCGCTAGACCACCAGGCATATTGGATGTGGAAGTCTTTCATTACACATGCCTGTGATCGGTCAGCAATTGGTCCACTGGACCACCAGGGATATTGGACGGGGAAGTCTTTCCTTACACATGCCCTTGATCGGGCACATAGCGGTCCACTTGACCACCAGGGATATTGGATGGGGAATATATTTTTATACATATATCCGTGATCGGGCAGAGAGCGGTCCACTGAACCACCAGGGATATAGGACGTTCTTTTTTTATTATTTAAACAGATGCCCGCGATCGGGCAGCACTCGGTCCACTGGACCACCAGGGATATAGGACGGGGATCTATGCTTTCAACAAATGCCTGCAATCGGGCTGCAGGGGGCGCCGGTCCCCAACAGCTGCTGCCTGGCAGGGTGCCAGGCCCAAGTCATTGGAGATCGGCGCACCTGCATGCTAATGGGACGCAAATGGGGCCATAATGACATGCAAATGGCCCCATGTGCACCTTGCATAAATTATGGCCCCATTTGCATGTCCCCTTTTGAATATCGCAGGTGCTGTGAATGGCGCAATGGCACTTGCACTAGCGCATCTCCATGCTCCACTCTGGCCACTTGCACTGGCACAGTGCCACTGCACCATGCACAGTGAGGGTGGCCAGGGTGCGATATTCAAAGCTGCTGAGCCATAGCACAGCTCCGTTCAATATTGCCCAGGCCACACCCCTGCGCAGCCAAGTTGAGCTGCGCCCATGCTTGCGCCACAGCCTGGTGCAGTTTGAATATCTGGGCCATAGTGTCTAATTTTTCATTCTCTGCACAATTAATATTAAAATGTTTTCCCTTTTCATATTTACAGTCTAGCTCAGTTAAAGGCATACATTCTCCTGCTGCTTTTTTTTTTTAATATAGGTGCACATTTATTTATTTTTATTTTACTTTAGTCTTTGGTAACCGGGTAAGGCCCACTAGGCACAAGTTCCTGTTTTCAGGGGTGACCTGGGAGCACTGGGCGGGTTAAGTGACTTGCTCAGAGTCACACAGTATGCAAGGGGAGGTTGTGAGAATCAAACTCAGGTCTAGTCTGCTGGATGTATCAAGCTTGTTCACACCTCATTCCTCTAACCTCTAGGCTATACTGCCAGCACAACATTATTCCCTGCTACTGGATCATTCAAATATGAAAGATTTAACCCAGGTCCCATATCTTCCTCAAAGAAACAACTACCTCAACTAGCACGGCTCACCTGAAAGCGCAGTGTAGGATTAGAAAACCAAAACACAAACACTAGAATGCACACAGGAGTACTAAATGAACCTAATACATTTTGAAGGAGCCAGCGAGCTCTCCATGTGCATGACAATCAGTTGTAGTGAGTGTTTTTTATGCACTGATGCACTTTTAATTGTGTGATTGCACATTTAAAACTTGTGTATTCAGCACTCCTGTGTGCAGTCCATTTTTTGTGTTCCTATATCTTTCGCAGATTGCACTACAGACTTATTCAGATTGTGCAATATGATGTCACAAACATTTTTATCTTTATTTTCCTTACGCACTTAACCTAATATTTTTTATTTTAATTAACATAGGGTGATCAATTAGCACACTTTTGCTGCTAGTGAGTCCTTTGAATGCCAAAGGTGAGAACTGTCTGGCAGATTTATAGAGGGGGATATAGACTAAATATTTTAATACAGAGGGAGATAATCTTGTCAAAGTCTCTAAGATAAGATCTTTGGGTCACTTTACTCACTTTTTTGTCACATTGTGGCCCAGATATTCAAACTGTGCCCAAAAAGTGCGCAATAGCAGGAGCAAGCACAAGTCCATTACGTCCATGCTCAACAGATGCGATATTCAAAACAGGAGCAAGCCAAATTGCGCCTACAGCCAACGTCTGAATATCGCACAACCTGCGCCATAGCACAACTAGGGAGGGGAAGCTGAGCAGATATGATGCACTATGACGCAACAAGGGATGTCCAGTTGAGCAGTCCAGAGGCACCATAGCGCAAGCAGGGAGCCCCCCAGCTGCAGAGCAATGTAACTGTACAACCAGGGAGGTAGGGGCCTACCACCCATGCCACAGATGGGCACAGGAACACACAGCAGAACTGACATCGTGCCCCCACACCCCAAGCACAGCACAACTGGGGGAGGGCTGGAATAACCACCAGCCCATGGAGACAAGCATACAACCCACAGCCGGGCCATGATGCCCCATCACACCCACCGGCAAGCTGAGACTGCCACACAAGGAGGGTGGACCACCCCGTGCCACACCATCTCCCCCCAGTGCACAGCACACCCTGCACTGTGACCCCCAGACACCTCCCCATGAGCAGTGACCACCACAGCATGAAACCCCATGCATACCACCACCCCCACTGTGACAGTGCAACCTTGTGCACCACAGAACCATACAAGGCAGCCCCACCATGAGCACCCAGCAGTGGGTGGCAGCACTAGGCAATGCAACAACGGCAGACACAATGCCACCATGCACAATCCCCCCAAGGCACAGCTGAGAGACTGACCATGCGTCGGCACAAGAGGTACCCCACATAGGACAGGGCGTGCCCCTGACACCACCACCAGTGATACAGCACCCTGCACAGTAGTCCAGTGACACACCCCAACCCACCTCTGGCCACAACAGCCAGCACAGACACCCACAGTGGTGCATGGAAGCATGCATCACACCGGATGCAACACAGTGCAGGGACAAACACCCACCTATACCCAAGGAGACAATAACACAGGGATGCAGTAGCATGGCAACCAAGCCCCCAGCGTGGGCCCATGGAAACTGTGTACACACAGCCTGCAGTCCTCCATGGCACAGGAGTGCCAGCCACCCTGCGCAGGCACTGTGGACCCGTACGCCACCATCATATGCCTGGAGCACAAGTCACAGACAGTGGTGCACATCCCCTGCAACACACACAAGCCACAGCATGGAGGTGGGACAACAACCATGGAGACCACAGTGTCACCTGAGGCAAACATGCACCACACCAGTGACAGGAGGCAACTCAGCATTGTGACGGGTACAGTGTCTGCCCTGCATGGACAGCCACCACTGACATGGCAGCAGACCTTGTAGGTCACAGACATGCAAGGGTGTCAGCTGCACAGTCCATGGATGGGTTGACAGGGGCACCATGGACACAGAGCATGCACCATGGACCACTGCACACAGTCAACCATTGCACAGGGAGCAACACACACACCACAGACACCAACTGATAGCTACTCCCACACCATAGTCACTTCCCCACGGACATACACACAAACCCATGACTGCACCACCCCAGATGCCATGCACACCACTGCAGCTGAGCACTTATAGCCTGCTGCAAATCAGAGACCACCACAGTTTTCATATCAAAATATTTCTATTGAAACATATAAAACAAAACTATATACAGAACTATGTACATATGGGGGGAGGGACATAAACAAGGTGGGGGTGGATAAGGGGCAGGGGTGAACATATGGGAGAGGGAAGAAGGGGTGTGAGGGCGGGTCAAAGGAGGGAAGGTGGTAGTTGGGGCATGGGGACATTAACGGCCGCCCCGGGCCTCCTTCTCCTGGTGCTGATGCCTGCTCCTCCTTCTCCTCCTTAACCCATGGCGGTTGATTTCCTGGAGGAGCTGCAGAGTCTCCCTGGCCACCTGGAGCAGCTCATTGATGGACTGCTGAATCTGCAGGAGCCTCCGGTCACCTAGGACGAGGGAGCAGAGTCAATAGGTGTGACTGTCCATCCCACTGCAGCCCACCCATTGTGCATGGCATACAGCCATGTGCCACACCCCTGTGATGGTGTGCGACCACCCACAGTGACCGTGTCCACAAGACCTGCCCACCCAGGCAGCCACAGCCATGTGGACCACTGCACACACCCACCGCTCATGTCCTGCACAGCACCACCATGGCCGTACAGTAACGTGGCTATGCGGTGTGAAGGCAGTGCCACAGCCATGTGCCCGGTGCATGCATGGACCACCACTGATGCACTTTCAGACATGCAGTGCCACCGGACAGTGCTGACTGTCACAAGTCACGTGCATGGCAGTGGTGTCCATGGATGGTGGCCATGCCCAGCTGCCCACCCTGTTACACAGTATGCAATAGTAATCATGGAGTTATGGCCCTCACCCTCATCGGGCCGGTCAGGTCAGTGGTGATGATCCCTATCCCACCTGGACGCTCTGTCCTCCTCCCCCCGGTGCTCCTCCCTCATCCAGCAATGCTCGTCCATGCCTGTGGGGGAAACAAGGAGAGAAGAACATCAGTACAATCCCGAAGCAAAGTCCCCCTGCCCCAATGTGTGTGCCCACCCACCCAGCCAGACCCACCCACCCCACACCCTGTAAACACTGCCACAGCCAACCCTAGACTAGCCCTCCCCTATGCGCTGGACACATACAACACTGTTACCCATATGGACAATACAAGTGCATAGACGGATCCCCCACCTGGATGAGGCACCGTGCCCCTCCTGGCATGTGACCGCAGATGGGCTAGTAGGTCCGGCTCCCTCCTCCTGAGGTCCCCATAGTGGTGCCTGCACTGCTCCGTGGTCCTCCTGCATCCAGTGGCCACCTCCAGGTCAGTGGCCACCTCCTGCCAGACCTGGGTCCTGGCCCTGTCCAGTGCCTCCTCACCAAACAGAGGCCCATGGTGTGGCTCCACAATAGCCACAAGGTTGGCCAACTCAATGGCAGTCCATTGTGGGGCTCTCCTGTGTGCCATCTCAACCGTTATAATAGGCAATATGGTGCTCTGCAGCGCGGTACCCCACGTGCAAATGCTGCATGGTACAGCGCTGCCATTCTCTATCGCGCTGTTACCGAACAGCGCGATAGATGTACACCCATACCTGACGCATGGCACCAAGGGGTCAAAGGTCGGGCACAGGGTCAAGGGTCTCTGGCGCAAGGCCATGCACAGCACCATCGGATGACTGTGCATATAGCGTGATTGGTTGTCTGTTTGCCAGCGCCACAGCAGATTATTGGGCAGTTGTGCCATTGCACCTATGGAGGCCTATTGTCACAGCGCCATGTAGTGACCTTCGCTATAGCGCCACTGGCACAATGGTGGCCATGCCCTGCATTGACTATCATGCACAGCACGTCATCAGCGTGGCAGATGCCAACGTCAGCAGCCTGGGCATGCACAGTGAGGTGTACTACGCATGCCACGGAACTGCGCCATTGGCTCAGCCAGTTCAACACAATTGCGCAAAGCGCAAAAGCGCGATATTCATCCTTCATATGATAATCATCCGATCAGCCATTCAATGGCGCAGCACCGCGATTTGCATCTAATTAAAGTTGCTCCTCACCTAATTTGCATGGATTGCGCTATAAAAGTGCAACAAAGATCTGCAGTGGCCATATTCGGTTACTGCAGTATATTGGTGAGTTGCATGCTGTGTGGGAGTGTGGACTGTGGATTCAGGGACATGCTTTGGACTGCACAGTCACAGGTAACCACTGCCATCCTTACAGGCTGAATAATGTCCGAGCAAGTTCTGGGTGAGGAGGACAACGATGGTGGGCAGAAGAGGAGGCCCAATTTCACGAAGGCCGAGACCGAGGCACTGTTTGAGGCCTACCTGGATCAGGAGCCACTGCTCAGTGGATGACGGGGCACCCCTCTGGCCCATGCTGCTGCATGGGAGGAGGTGACATGTGCCATGAGCCTGCATGGCATCCACCAGCGCTCCGTGCAGGAGTGTAAGAAGAAGATGGGTACTGACAGGAGAAGGGTGAAGGAGAAGGTGGCTGCCATCAGGGTGGCATGTGCTGCAACAGGCGGGGGACAGCCGGCGTTGGTGCAGCTCACACCAGCAGAGGACAGGCTTGCTGCAAGCATGCACCGCAGTGCCATAGAGGGAGTTACGGGCGGTGGCTTCCAGATGGGTGGTGACCCATCACTGCATGGTAAGTCATGGTCAGTCTAAGGGGGGCAGGGTAGGTCACACACAGTAACGCGACTTTGCTTTCCCTTACAGATCCTGAGCATCTGCATGGGTCAGCGGTGGTGGGCCTGTCCACTGCAGACAGTCAGCTGGAGTTGGAGGAGGGACCATCCACCTCCACAGGTATACGTGGAGCATTGTGACAGTGGGGCCGCCTGGATGTCCACACTGATGTAGTTGAGACAGGTGTGGGGGAAGCCCTTCCTGTGTCTCATCATTCTGGCATCCAAGGATGCCAGCACGCTGTGGCTGGGGCTGGGGCAGAGACCTGCACCAGTGATGTAGACACGACCGTCATGGGCAGTGACACATGTGTGCCACGGAATGGACACACAGTAGGTCAGCTCGCGCCCTTGGCTCTGGCTGGTGTTGCCGTGTGGGCCAGTGTGTCAGCACAGTCCCAGGCTGTGCCTGTCAGCACCAGTGGGGCAGCACCGGTGGCTGGTCAGGACAGTGGGACTGTTGCGGCCACAGCGGCGGCATTACTGATACCTGGGGCACAGCGGGCAGAGGGGTGGCAGCAGCAGTCGCCCACCGGGACTGGGGGTTAAGGGTTCAGCGGTGGCGTCTGTGCACTGCCTGTGGACTTGCCCATACCTGGTCCTGGTGTTCAGCACCCACCCTCAAGGGGTGCTGAACATCAGGCCCCTGCACACCCTGAGGGACAGGATGCCAAGGAGGCAGATGACCTCTTTGATGAGCACACCCGCCTACTGCAAGCATCGGTCCAGCAGCAGATATGGCTTGCAACGTCCGTGGAGGCACTGTGTATGGCTCTGGAGTGGGCAGAGGAGCGTTGCAGCAGGGACACCGATAGGAACCTGTCATGGATGGACCGTTTGCGGGAGGATGTGACCGCTGCCATTGACAGGCTTGCACAGCTGTTAATTGCTGTCATGGCCACAATGGGCACACAGTCAGGTGCCCATGCATCGCTCACACCACGCAGTGCGCTATCCACTCCCCATTCCCGGCATCGTGCGACACCCACCCTGTCGACGCTGGGTTCAGCTGTGGGCATCCCGAGCACTCCTGGTGCAGGCATGTTCAGTGTGCTGCAGACCCCTGTGCGGGCACGGTCGCGTTCGTGCAGTGGAACCCCTTGGGGACCATCGGTGCCACCCCATGAGGCCCGTGGTCAGCCTGCCAGTGCTGGCGGGTCTCGGCAGGACTGCCCATGCATCCGAGGTGGCCATGGCACTGTGCCATGAGACTGACCTGTCTCCCAGCGCGGGCACTGTTTGGTGCTGCCCTGTGTGCATTGTGTGTTTTGGTGGGCAGTGCACGGGTGGGGGCCCAGCCCTGTATGCAGACACACGATCCACCTGCACACCCTCCCAGCTGCTGTCCGCAGGTATGTGTGCATGATGATGCCTGCATTGTGCTGTACACCAAAGTGCGATGGTGCCCAGCATCTGACACACACACATGGACAGACAGTGGATGTGGTGGCCTGTGGACATGTGTGTTGCTAGGGTTGTTGTTCTGGCTCAGTGTTCCTCCTGCCCTCTGTGCACGTTTGGTGCATTGTGTGTGTGCATGTGTGTGTGTCCGTCCATGAGGCATGTTGATGTTGACCCATCCCTGGTTGTGTGTGTGTGTGCTTCTGTGCCCTGCCACATCCCTTGCCAGCATGCACCCCTGGTGTGTTTCCATGCGTGATTGTGGGTTGTGCCTTAGCCATTGGTGGTTGTGCATGGCATCATGACTTACCTGGGTTGGCTGAAGTGCTCCTCTGTGATGGTGTCCTGGTGCAGCTGTGCCAGCCGGATCAGTCGGGGGTCCTGTCGGCCAAGGGGGGGCTGCCCATCACCATCGTCACCGGCATCCCCATCATCCCCATCACTGTCCCCCTCTTCGACCTGTACAGCTATCCCAAATTCTTTGGCCATGTTGTGCAGGATGCAACAGGCCAGGAATATCCCACAGGCCTTTGAGGGGCTGTACTGTAGGGCACCACCAGAGGTGTTCAGGCAACGGAAATGTGCCTTCAGCATCCCGAACACCCACTCAATGACATTGCATGTGGTGGCATGTGCCTCATTGTAGCGTTGCTGCGATAGGGTTGTGGGCGGCCGGTAGGGTGTGAGCAGCTAGGGACGGAGTGGGTATCCACTGTCACCTGTGTGCAGAGGGTGGAGGTTAGTTTTGTGTTCAGCTTCGGCCTGCCCCAGGCCCTGTGGGCCACACCCATGGCACCTCTGGCCATGCCCCCCCAGGCCCACGATATGTCCATTTGGTTTGCATACTCACCCACTAGATGTCCTGTGGGGATGTCTCCACTCTCAAATCGGTGGCACAGTGCTGACTGGTGCCAGATGTATGAATTGTGTGCTCCCCCAGGGTGCATGGCACAGACATTGATGATGCGCCCACTGGCATCACACACCACCTGGCAGTTGATGCTGGAATAGCCCTTGTGGTTCATGTATGATGCTCCCTCATTGCCAGGTGGTGTGCGTATGGCCACATGGGTGCAGTCTATTGCCCCTAGCATGCCAGGCATACGTGCTATCCTGTAGAACTCCTGAATGTTTGCTGTGCGCTCCGCCGCAGTGCTGGGGAAATGGATGTGCTCTGCAGCATGTGGCAGCAGTGCGCTGAGGAATTGGGTGAGGATGCATGATGTGGCTGACTGTGTTATGCCTGTGGTGTCCCCGGTTGGTCTCTGGAAGGTACCTGTGGCGAGCAAGCACATGCAGGCTGTTACCTTTGTCTCCACTGACAGGGCATGACTCCGTCGTGTGGGTGCCTGCATCACATCACTGCACAGCTCACAGAGCCACCTCAGTATTGCCCTGTTCAGGCGGTACCGGCCCACAATCTCAGTATCTGTATACAGCTCAAAGCTGGTGCGGGCTCGGTACTGCCTGTTGGGGTCATACCACCGATGGGCCCTTCCATGGCCACGTCCCCCTGCCTCATGCCTTCTCACCCCCCTCATTATGGCCTCCATGTGGAAGGTGGCACTGGCCATGTCCCTGGCTTGCGTTCGCCCCCAGCAGCTGTTGCTATGTTCCCCCGCTGTCCTGACTGCTACCTCCCCTGCACCGGGTACACCTGTCTGTGCAGTCCTCTGCGATGTGTGGCTGCACGCATTTTCC
Source organism: Neoceratodus forsteri (assembly GCA_016271365.2). Lineage (NCBI taxonomy): Eukaryota > Metazoa > Chordata > Ceratodontiformes > Ceratodontidae > Neoceratodus > Neoceratodus forsteri. Next base: position 1,752,150,128 of record CM057455.1, on the reverse strand, counting down.
CAGTGCCTCTCTTCTGCAGTTTGTTTTCCCTGGTCTGCTCTCTTTCTCACAGTTTCCCTGTGCCTGTCTCTCCCCCTGCGTCATGTGGCTTCCCTGTAGCATTCTTGCACCTCTTCCTTGCTCCTTTTTATTTTGGCTCATTTCCGCTGTGGCACAACTTCCGCTTGCTCCACTGTTGTGCATTGTGCAAGTCTTTGAATATCACACTGCGCCCTTTATGCATGGTTCCTTCTCCTTCGGTTGCACATGCCTTCATTATCATTGCGCTGTTGCTCAGCATGTTTTCGGTGGCGCAACTGCCTCCTGCTGAATATCGCAGAATGGCGCATTTTCAGACTTGCACTGGCGCAACCCTATTGCGCATGGCGCAACCCTTTTGAATATCTGGGCCTGTGTCTAAAATTTTTCATTCATTGCATAATTAATATTAAAATGTTTCCCCTTTTCATATTTACTATCTAGATCAATTAACAGCATACATTCTTCTGTTTTTTTTTTAGAAAAAAACCTTTTATTTAGAGTTTTTTTGGAAAAAGAATACATCAAAGAAAAACAATTCATATAATTCACACAGAATAAAAACATAATTTATATAATAAACATTTTCACTCTTAACCCCCTCCCTGCCCTCCCTCTTGACTGTATCCTTTAGGGACATCTACATAGTCATTTCACTTCTATGCAGGGAAAAACAGTACACTTATGAAACATTATTAACAAAACTATTATTAACAAAACTATAGGAATGAGGTACCTTATATTCATAACTTTCAAGAGGGATGGCATCGCCCTTATTTATTTAGCACAATCTTTTCCAAGGCGAAATCATATTTTGTATAGCTTTCCACATTGACCCATATGCATCATCCATTTCATTAACCAAATTATAAATACATTTTTCATATCCCAAAGTTTCTTTAAAAATAGCCTACCATTTATAATAATCAAATGATAAAAGCTCTGTATCCTTCCAATGCTCCAAAATTAATATTTATGTTGACATCGTAGCCAGCATGTAGATCTTTTTTTGAGCTAAACTCCAATCCATATAAGATTATTAAATAAATATTTATCAATACTCAGAGGGACATCCGATTGCATAATGTCTTTAAGATATTTTTGTGCTTTTTCCCACCAAATATAAATTTTCGGACAAAACCATAAACAATGAGCCAATGTACCTTTACCTTTACATTCATGCCAACAATATTCTGAATAATCTGGTTTAAATTTAGCTATTTGTGATGGGGTTATATAGGCTCTATCTAAAATCTTTCTTTGTATTGATTTGTTTTTCACAGAGACATATAATTATTATTCTGAATTCTTATAAGCTCCCATTGAATTGTAGTTAAGTTATCTGCCATCTGCCTGGATTGGTGGTAGTTCAGGTGGATGTTAAAGATCCCATGGCACTTATTGAAATGAGTATTACTTGGTATTACTCGGTATGAAAGAACAGAAGAAGGCCAGAGCCCATCGAGACTGTTCCCCACACTATGTGGGACATTATTTATCTATTATCCCTCAACCAAACATCTAATTTGTTTTTAAAGGCACTAGTTGCGTCCTTCAATTCTTGTGGCAACATGTTCCATGCAATGGATGCTCTTACTGGAAAAAAGTTTCCCCTTTTGCTGGTTTTATAAGTTTTTACTTCAAGCTGTTTATTATGCAGTCTCGGAACATGTCTCCTTTTGGAGAGTGTTAGACCACATTTTTCCATTAGATCTGGTGAATTTATTAAATTAAAAACCTTAAGCATATCACTTCTTAATCTTCAAGTTTGAAGAGAGAAGAGACCAGTAGCTTTTAATCTGTTCTGATAATCCAAGTTTGTTAATCTTGGAATCATTCTAGTTACTCTCCTTTGAACCTGTTCAAGAATTTCTATTTCTTTTTTTTTTGGTTTGGATTCCAGAAAGGGGAGCCATAGTCTAGATATGGTTTAATGTATGCCCTATACAATGGAATAAGGCATTGTTCAGTGCAATTAACAAAAGTGCATTTTATTTGCCTCAAAAGTCTGTTGGTTATGCAAGCAGTTCTAACACAGTGATCATTTAATGTAAGTTTATTATTAACATATATCCCTAAATCTTTTTCACAATTTGATGAGTGAAGTGGTAGTCCATTTATATGATATATCATTTTGGGATTATTTACACCGAAATGCACTACTAAACATTTGTCTTGATTAAACTGCATATGATTTTCATTTGTCCAAAGTGTTAATTTTTCCAAATCCTTCTTGAATGCAGAAATATTTTCTTGATTATTAACCTTGCCCCCCAATTTAGTATCGTCTGCAATTTTAACCATGAAGTTATTTGGCCCTGTTTGTAAATCACTGATAAAGAAGTTAAACAATGTTGGTCCCAAGACCAACCCCTGTGATACACCACTTGTCACACTACCTGAATCAGACAAGATATCATTAATTCTGACTCTCTGAGAATGATTTGTCAACCAGTTTAAAGTCCAGTTGACAATATCAGGTGACAAACCTAGATTGTGCATTTTAGTAATGAGTTTTTCATGTGAGACTTTATGAAAGCTCTACTAAAGTCCAAAAGAATTACATCAGTAGGGATACCCACATCTAGTAGAGTACTTATATTATTGTAAAAAGATATCAGATTGGTGGTTCAGGAATACTTGGGAGTAAACCCATGCTGATTTGAATAATAAATTCCTAATTTTTTACAATCTTGATCTATTAGAGACTTCATTATACGTTCCATTAATTTACCAGCCACTGAGGTCAGGCTAATTGGATGATAATTTTGCACAGAACCTCTATTGCCTTTTTTAAATATTGGAGTAACTATTGCTGAATGCCAATCATTTGGTTCAATGCTTTCTTGAAAGGATTTATTGAAAATAATTGACAAAGGTGTAGAAATATTTATAGAGGTTTCGATCAGAAACCGTGGATGAATACCGTCTGGGCCCGGACTAGTGTTTTTTTTTAGTTTTTTGATAGCCTGTACAATGTCAGTTGGATAGAACTTATGATAATCTATGTGGTGAACTTTAAATGTACTAATAGGTGATTTCTGAGAGAAGACAGAACAAAAGTACTTATTAAAGAGATCTGAGGTTTCTATATTAGAAGAAAGGCCATTGGTTATAATGGGACCACTGGTCCTTGATACACCTTTTTTACTATTTATATAGGAGAAAAGAGATTTATGACAGTCTTTTGTGTGAGCTAGTTTAAATTCTAGCTTATTTTTTGCCAATTTAATAGAATTTTTTAAGTTTTTCACAGATAGTCTGTATTTATGTAATACAGTAGTTTTAAATGGAACAGAACTATTCTTAAGTTTCCTAAAAAGTTTAATTTTTATTTTAATATGATTTTTAATTGTCTTGTTAAACCAAGGGAGAATTTTTCCTTTATTATTAAATTTCCTCTTAGAAGGAATAAAGGTATTTTCCAAATAATGTACAATGTTTTTAAAAAAGTCCCAAGCTTGTTGTGTTGTACAATTAAGAAGATTAGATTCCCAGTTTATGTTTTGTAAGTATTCATTGATTTTAGAAAAAAATTGCTTTGTTACAATTTTTTGTATAGTGTAACTTCCTTTGTGTAGTTTTAAACTGTTGAATTTTAAAAAGAATAGATGAATGATCACTGGTCCCAAGTGGATCCCAAATTTGTAAATTGCTAATTTGTTGCTCTATGTTAGTAAATAATAGATCCAAAATATTAGGACCTCTAGTGGGTTCAGTAACAAGTTGTTGTAATCCAGTACTAACTACCACATCTATTAGTCCTTTCTGCATAGGACTGTCCTGAGAATGAGTCCCAGTTAATATGAGGGAGGTTAAAGTCACCAAATATTACAGTATCTTGAGATTCTGAAAATGTAATTTCTTTAAACATATCAGTTGTGTAATCTGAATTTGCAGATGGAGGTCGATAGATGTTACCAATAGTTATATAGGACTGCTCCTTCAATAAGATTTTAACCCATATACTTTCCAAAGGAAAGGAGAAACACACTTCAAAGAAGGAATATCATTTCGTATGTACATACAAACTCCACCGCCTTGCTTATCTAATCTGTTTTATGATATAATTTATAACCTGGAATTTCTCTGGACCAAATTGAGGATGCATCCCACCAAGTTTCAGTTACTCCCACAACACCTATATTTAAAGTTTTATATTTGGGTTCGAGTTCTGCTAATTTGAGTTGGTTTAAAGATCTTGCATTCAAAGCCAAGAATTTACATTTAGTTGTAATAATATTTTGGTAAGTATTCAGAGACTTGGGAATAGACCCATTCTCCCCCATTGTTTTTAGTTTAAACAATGATTTATGATTTTAGTGATACTTTTCCCCATAAGTGTACTACCCCTATGACTGAGGTGTAAACCGTCCCAGCAAAACAAGGAAGAACCATCTGAAAATGATTCCCAGTAGGTAATACAGGGTATTTCCTGCTTAAAACACCACTTTCTCAGCCATTCATTTAGGGCTTTGATTTTCTCCATCATGGTAGATGTTGCTCTCGGGACAGGTAGAATTTCAGATATACATACACAGCATCCCCTATCAAGTAACAGGTTACATAACTCCACATAGTCCTGTTGTAACTGATTAAATGGGGTGTTGTTTATATCATTAACATCAGCATGTATGATAACCAGTGGATTATCCCCCGCATTTTGTAAAATTTTAGGCATCATGGAGGTAATGTCAGATACCCTGGCCCCACGGAAGCTAGAACAAGTGCGGTTGCTTTTGTCACTATTGCATACCGCCCTGTCAATGTGCTTAATGATTGAATCTCCCAGGACTAACACTTGTTTTGAGACAGTAGTGGTACAAGAATCAGAAACATGTGATTGTTTATTCAGAACTTCAAAGCAAAAATATACAGGGAGGTATTACAGCATACAGAAAGCAGCATAACACACAGAAAGAAGAAAAGAAAATAATAATAAAAAATATATTTGAAAAGGAAAAATTCCCCCCCCTTGTCAAAAAATAATAAGCAAAAAAAGACAGATATACAAAGTTTACAATGAGTTAATCTGCAAAGAAAAGATAAACACAGGCAGGTATGCTATCATACCTTAGTATCTCAGAACATGCACACAGTCATATTTCTCTGGACCTACTTGGCCTTAAGCTTACAACTAAGAACTCCTACTAGAAGAGCAGGGAAAAATAAAACATACCGAAGAAATCAAAATAAAATTCAAGTTATTGGAACATCCGTATCCGTAATCCATGGCAAGTTCCTCCATTTCTGAAGTAGAATACGAGAGGTATATAGTTTAGATTCATCCTGATATATATGATGAAGTTCTACTGTTATTTTCTGTAGAAGTTCTGCATGAGAAATAACCTTCTGCTGCAATGTAAAAAGACAATGACAATTGCAGATATGCCACTTAAAAGCAGCAAATATAACATGTAAAGTACCCACATCCCATTTAGACCAGTACAAAGCATAACATCCATATATGAGAGTTTCATAAGAGACTGTCGAAAAAACAGGTGCATTCCAAGCACCAGCAACATATGATCAAAATGATAGAATATAGGGGCAAGAAAAGTATAAATGATGTATAGTCTCAAGCTGCTGAGAACAACCCACACAAGAACAATTACGTTCTTCTAACTGCTTATGATGGTAACTTCCCTTTACATTAAGTTTGTCATGACAACACAACCAGATTATATCTCAGAATTTAGGAGTGATGCGCTTCTCAACCAAAAGGGACCACAAGGTCAAGAGATATGGAGCGGGACATTTAGGAAAAATTAATACTTCAGAAAAATGGGAACTTATCACTGATTGATAAACACATTTCTTAGATATAGAAACTATCCTAGCACTAGTGCGTTGCCACTGTCGCAGTTTTACAAAAACCTCATGAATGTAAGGTGCTGCCATAGGATTAGCCTTTAAACGATGATTGGAGCCAGAAGTCCATTCCTGAAACCATGGACCTACTGATTGTCTAAAAAGATCTGTCCACATCTTAGGGACAGATTTTAATAATGGGGTAAAGTTAGAATAAAAAAATTGACAATAGTAAAACAAAAGAGGATTCACCATATTAAGACCGCCCTCTGAGATTGGCAAATATAGAATATTCCTTTTAAGGGGATTAAGGTGGCTACCCCACATGGCCTGATAAAAAAACACTAAAAACAGCAGCTTCTCACTGTTTAGGTGGGGGAAAGATATTGCACAAGAACAAAAAAAGAGGCAATATATATGTACGAATCATATAAATACGCTTAGATTTGCTCAATTGCCATTTATTCCAATTTTTAACCATGCCTTTACACTTATTAAGCAAAATGTCCCAATTATAAATAGGCAGGTCAGGGTACCCCCCAAAAAAAACCTTAAAAGCCGGATAGACTTCACTGAGAAACTGATACCTGATATAGAAACCTGGGTTGGAAGGGTAACACCTAATTCATAACTTACACACTTTAATTTGTTCAATGAGGTGCCAGAAATAGTCCCAAATAAATCACAGAAGGAAACTGCCCTCTGTATAGATGAAACCGTAGAGGTACAAACACAAATATCATCTGCATAAGCTAAAGAAGAAAAAGGAAGAGAAACTCCATTAATAGTGATAGGAGGAATCATAAGATTTAAATAACATAACAAGGGGTCAATACTGAATACATACAGCAAAGGACTAATAGGGAAACCTTGTTTCACTTCGCACTTTACTGGAAGAAGTGGTCCAAGTCGTCCATTAACTAAGGGGGAAACTGTAGCATGCCGATACATTTTTTGTAACCATGCAATAAAAGAGGAAGGAATTCCATAATGCTCAAGAGTAAGCCACAAATAATCATGATTTACTGAATCAAATGCCCTCTTTTGATCAAGTGACATAATAAAATTTGAATGGTCCATAGTGTGAGATCTATCAAATATTTCTCTTAAAAATAACAGTTGGTAAGTGATCATGCGTCCTGGAACAACACAAGATTGTGCTGGGGAAATTAGAAGCTGAGCTATAGTCAAAAGACGCGTGTTTAGTATTTTCATAAGTATTTTTAAGTCTACATTGAGGAGAGTAATCGGCCTCCAATTAGAAAGTTCTGTTTTGTCTCCTTTCTTATGTAAAAAAATAAGAATTCCTCACACCATATCTAAAAGAAATTGTGAACATGATAGCAAAAAATCATCAGAAAGTTCTTGAGAAAAGTCTTCACTCATCAGCTTATAAAGTTCTGATGTTAGACCATCCCTCCCAGGTGCCTTACAGGTTTGCAGGGATGTAATTGCACTAATTACCTCTTGTGGAGAAGTAGGATCAGCTAACTGTTGAAGAGTAGAAGCAGGACAATCAGGAACTGTAATTTGCTGCAAAAAAGCTTTCGCAGCCTCCTTATCAACAGAGTGCCTGAAAAAGTGACTGAGTATAGTGGAATATTTCGGACATTATTTCTAAATGGGAGGTTTTAAGGAGACAATCCTGTCCCCGTACTCCCTCAAAAACCTTCTTTCTCACCCTGTCTGTACAACTAAGGAAGGGACATAGTGTTGCAAATGTACCCCGTGTACCATATTGTTGTTGGAATTTTAAAGTATGTGATTAAGCCATATGAAAGGGAAACATTTTATCCTTTATCAGTTTGATCTGGGTGGAAAAATCATGCTTAGTTGTTTGTGCTAAAGACATCACTCTTTGCAATTGTGGTCTATACTGTAAATAAGAGAAATTAGCTTGTTGTCTTGAAGTTCTCCCTAATAATTTCAAAAGTGCTGTCAAATCCCATTTTGTGTCGAGCCACCAATATAAGGGGTCATCATACATAACATAGAGAGATTTTCTGGCAGAAAAAAACAACACAATTGTAATGTATCCTAGTGGGTCAAAAGATCAGAATTCAATTGCCAAATACCCTTCCCCATTATCAAAGCAGGGCCCGAGCCCACTGTAAGTTGTAATGCACAGTGATCAGAGAATTCAACTGGGATAATTGCAACAGAGTGTATAGGTAATGATTTATTAAGAAAGAAAAAAAATCAATCCTAGTGGCTAACATATCTTTACAGAACATGGGAACAGGTTTTTCTTGAAGCCTAGCATTTGCATCACTTAGATTTGCAGTCTGCACCACAGTAGACAAACAGGACATATCACAAAACTGTTTTTTCATGGTAGTACCCCAACTCTGATCCTTATATGTCAAACCACAATTAAGATCACCACCCCAAATGATATGGTGTGGGGTATGGAGGTAAGGCTGTACAGTATGAAACAATTCTACTCTGGCAGCCTTTGACTGAGGTGCATAAACATTAATCAGTCGAAAACAAACACCCTGCAATAAAACATCCAATATTAGAACCTCCCATCTTACTAAATCAATGAGCTTCAAAACTGAGACAGTAATATCATTAAATAAAATAGCTACCCCAGTGCAGAGCTCCAAACCTACAGACCAATAAGAACCACCAGAATACCACCATTTTGCTGCATAAGAGAGCTCAATCATGGTGTGCAACCATGTGTCTTGCAAAAAGAAAACAGTACTTCCAGTGGATTTTAAAAAAGAAAAAATAGCAGCCTGTCTCACCTTATTCTTAACACTATTCACATTAAGTGAACAAAATTGCAAAGACGGAGTCATTCCAAAAATTTAAGGAAAGATAACCCTCATGGAGGTTTGCTCCTATGTTTTCTCCCTTTCTTTTGCCCAGGGGTGACTGCAGGAGGACAAAAGGGTTGGTCTTCTTCTAGCTCCATGTCTGATTGTCCCCTGGAATTTCTACCCCTGGTTGGGAAGATTCAGATTCAGCATCAGAGACATCTTGGGCGAGTAACAGAGCATGAAATCTATTTGTGATAGGAGTAATGGAAAGTTTTGGAACTTTTGAAGCAGGCTGAGGGTTGTATGAATGCCTTCTGGTTACCCTGGTCTGAAGGGGTAACTCCTGAGGGGGTAAGGGAGGGGGCATAGAAACTGTGTCAGGCTGGGGCACAGGAGGAGGGGGGAGGTATGGTTTGAGCTAATGCAGAAATTGCTTCTCTTTCATCTGGGACAACTTCAGGTCTGGTTAAGGTGGGGGGATGGATGGGGAAGGACGAGGATGTCCAGAACAAGGTCAGCAGGCCAGGAGGGAGGGATAAAGACAGGGGGAGTCAAGTCTGATCTGGAGGAATGAGATCTTTGTGCAACAGCTATCATTAATCTCTGCTCCTCTGAATCATGGGGATCTGGTTGCCTATGTGCTGCTGCAGGGCAGGTAGCATAGGAGTGGCCACATGCACCGCACAGAGTATACAGAGCTATATTATTGCATTGTACATTAGTATGTCCAAAAGAATTGCAAAGCAAACAATGGAGTTGGTCACAAACACTGCTAATGTGGCCTGGCTTGCCACACCTGTAACATGCCTTTGGCTGCCCGGCATAGAAGAGCATACCCCTGTCCCTCCCTAAAAACACACAATTAGGAAGATGCTGCAACCCAGCCTCTGAGGAATGTAAGATCACCCTGATTTTCCATCCTCCAGTGCAAATATCCTTTGTGTCAAAAATTGCCTCCCAATGCCCCAACACGGTACAACATTGCTTTAACCAAAGGAGGAGGTCAGTGACACTCACCCCCTCATTCCTAAAAAGGACTGTAACAGTTTTATGATCTGGTTTTGTCAATGGTATTACTTCAAAGGGTGACCATAAAGGACTATGTTTGACTTTATGATAAGCATCCCAGAATTTATCCAACCCGCCACTTAATTTAAAGCTGACATCAAAAATCTTTTCGCTGGAAACATGAATTAAAGTATACATTTCAGAAGAAGAAAAGTGCAAACTATCTTTTAGCAAACATCTGGCTACAAATTAATGATCTGGGAAGACTTCCATACCCCCCCATAGACAAATCTAACAGCATTATGCCATTTAGCAGAGAAGGTGGGAGTCCTATAAAAAGAAGAATAGGTGCGAGAAGTGTTGTGTGGGTTTTCTGTAGAAGGGCCTAATGGTGGGCCTACAAGGTCATCTGCAGACAAATGTGCATCTAAATGTTCCATGGAAGAAGAGGGTGAAATCCTAGAAGAGGAGCCATCATTGGCTGGAGTAGGAGCAGCCGAGATAGCAGCGTCCAGCTTAAGGATAGGGTTCTGTGTCAGCAATAAGTCTGAGGTCAGTTCTAGTGGAGAATCATGAAGTGTCACCTCGTCATGTATAGTTTCATCAATAGGCTTAGGTTTAGAAGTGGTAGGAAATTAAATATTGGTAGAGATAACAGAAACGGGGTGTAGAGGGGGGAATTGACGGAGCTGTTTTGCCCATATAAACCCCTGGTATCCTTATGGGGATAAGCCAGAGATCCAGCGTCCAGTATCAGAGAGCTTCGCCCAGCAGGCATCTTGCAGAGTAAAGTCTACAGACCAAGAGGCTTCTGCCTCTTCAACCTGGTCCGCCCAAGAAGAGGGCTTATGTTGTGAGTGCTTAACAGTGTTTTTCACAACGCATTCTCCCGTTGTTGCAGCAAATGAGAAGACTGTGGCTTTATCCTGATCAGTAGGAGAAATGGAAAAAATAGTATTCACAGCTGACGTTGGAGCATGTCCATCAAGAGGCAGCAAAGAAAAATCTGCAGGTTTAACCACTGGTGTATCTGCAACCACTGTAGTCATGGCAGCCTCCATTGCGAGGGACAGCTTAGCTGCTGTTAAAGCCACCGAAATAGTTTCCTTCGTTCTGGTAAACTTCGCTTCTTCTGAAGCCAATAAAAGCCGAAGTGCCTCTGGATCCTGTTCAGAAATATCCATAAGTTGATCCAGTTTGTTTTTTTGTATATCCACAGTGCCTAAATCATCACACAATCCAGACTATGTAGCAGAGAAACTCACCACAGCGTCTGCTCATTTTTGAAATATACAATCTCCAGTCTCAGGTAAAGCCTCCAATTCTGTGGGTGCTTCAAAAAAAACTTCTGGCTTCAAAGTATCAGCCTCAAGAGGAGACGACAACTCCCTAGTCTGTAGCACAACCTGCAGCATCGCTGTCTGCTCACCAACTGAGTCAGCCATCTCAATGGTCAGAGGTTCCCCCTACTGACGAATAGGGGAATTTCCCTGGTGTCCTGGCCAAATTTCCGTCATTCACTAAAAATACCACCAGCAACTTAATCTGGTTCAAGGTCAGTTGGCATTCATCTGTATCCCCCTCCCATGGGTCATGCCTGAAAATAGGCAGGATTTGTCTAGTGTACTTACCCGGTCAACAAAAACTTAATAAATAAATAAATAATTTGTGAGTCATTATACCATTTGATATTCATTCTATTAAAGATATGTGGGTTCCTATTCACCATGATTTAATAAAATCTATTAATTAGTTTATGTTGCCCTTTCATGTATAAACACTTTTGAGTTTTAACCAAGTTATACAACTCAGTAGATTTTGTACTGAATATATTCTCATTTTTAAGAACTTCTTACATAAGGAATAATATTGAATTTGATTACCATTGTAATCTGTTAATTTAGTATCATTTGTTTATATGACCAAAATCACCCTTCTATTATTGTACCTTTCCAAATTTGAATTCCTTTTCCTTGAAGAGTTTTAAAAGGAAAGGTAGAGTAAGCTTGACCCCATAATTTACTGTTAGCAGGTATAGGCATACAGTATAAATCCAAGGTAATTGGAGTAATACAGGATGTTTAAGATATTTTCTAATTAATTGAAACCATGATGTTAGTACATGTGAGCCTTATTTAATTAATTCTTAATTGAAGAAAACATTTTTTAAATCATTTTTTTGTAATTGGCAATCCGAGTATATCATTTCCTGAAATATAATATTATCCTTGTTTAGATAAACGGTCCATTGATAGAGCATTGAAATTACATGAGCTTGAAGGTAACATAAAATATCTGGGCATTCCATCCCTCCTCTATCTCTTAACACCTTTAACACATCCCATGCTATTCTAGGTTTACCACCACGCCAAATAAATTTAGTCATAATTCTTCTAAAATCCTGAAACCATGCTGAAGATGGAGCTCCTAAAACATTTTGGATTACAAATATAAAATGTGGCAAAGCCATCATTTTAATTGTATTGATTTTACACCACAAGGATAAAGATAAATTATGCCATTTATCTAACGAGAAGGCTACCTTTTGTTTAGCTTTATCATAGTTTACTTAACATTTTTTGTTTGATCAGTAGTAATATAAATACCTAAATATTTTATAACATCCTGAACTTTAAAGTCCTTTTCAAATTCCCGTATTTGTAATGGTTTAGCTCTTGATAGTTTCATAATTACAGACTGACTTTTATTTATAACATAACCTAAAAAAGTTGAAAATTCTTGTGTAACTTTAAGAAAAGCTGTAAGTGAAAGTTCCAGATTTTTTATAGTGAGTAAAATATTGTCAGCAAAAATGCTCAGCTTAATATATTCACTCTCCATCCTTAATTCTTCAACATAATCAGTAAACCTAATAAGTTGTAAAAAGGGTTCAAGTGAAAGAATAAATAAGGCAGGAGAAAGGGGGCATCCTTGTCTTATACCATTCATCATATCAAAGGTTTGTGTAAAATATGAGTTAATCTGGAATTTAACTGTTGTTTTGTTGTATAATTTATTAATTAGTGTAATAATTTCCTTTAGAAAACCATACGCCAGTAAAATCTGGTACATATAGTCTCTATTTAAAATATCAAATGCCTTACTTGCATCAATTGAAACAGAATAATAAGTATCTTGGAAATAAACAGAGTTTGAGTTAAGAATATGTATCGACGCTTGAATCCTTCTGTTTGCTTGTTGTATTGTATGCCCCTTCATAAAGCCATACTGATTTTCATGAACAAAAAGGTGAAGATGGGATTGAATCTGATTATTAATTAATTTAGCAGTCAACTTATAATCAGAATTTATTATTGCTATTGGTCTATAACTATCAACATTTTCTGGAGGTTTGTCTTCTTTCAGAATCAGTATACCTTTATCAGCCTGTAAAGATTCCAGTAAATCAAATTCCTGCCCCTCCTGCAACAATTTTTCAATAATTTTTTGAAACCATGGAGCTAGTTCAGATGCAAAACATTGATAAAATTCATTAGCCAAACCATCTAAGCTGGGTGATTTCCCTCTCGATAAAGACTTAATAGTTTCAATAATCTCTAATTGAGATATTGATCCATGTGAGAAAGGGTTTGACTTTATTTTTACTTTATTCAAGAAACACTCCAATTGAGACTGGTCATATGTATATTTCTTCTGATATATAAATTTGTAACTATCAAAAAAGGTTTTTGCTATTTCTTGATCTGAATTATATATAATACCCAGCTTATCCTTAATATACATTATAAAGTTTTTTCTGTTTTTCCTGTCTCAGCAAGGAAGCAAGTAATTTACCTGATTTGTCTGTATGTAAATACCTATACTTCTTAATTATATGCGTAAGTCTAAGCGTCTCCTGCTGAAGAATTTCCTGTTTTTTTGCTTATAATTAAACCACTCCTCTTTATATTTTTCATAGTCAACTAATACAAGATTATCTAATTGTTTTAATCTCTTATCCACCTCCTGATTGTATTTATTTCTATTTATAGTCGTTGCTGTTTGGTATGAAATAATTGCACCCCTTATTGTAGCTTTAAAAGCATCCCAGAGTGATAATATAGAACATTGGCCTGAGTAATTATACCAGTATGCTTTAATTGTATCTTTAATTTTTTGACTAAACTCAGGATCTTTTAGACAATCATTATTTAAAGCCCATGACTTTGTATATTTCCTATCTAAATTAACACATTTCAAATCCAGCCAGATCAAAGCATGATCTGAAATAATAATCAAATCTATTTCTATCTGTTTAACATATCTATATAAGTTTTTTGAAACAAAAATATAATCAATGTGTGAAAAGGTTTTATTTTTTTTTATCAAAGTGGGAGTACTGAGTTAAATTATGGTTCATATAACGCCAAACATCTATTAATTGTTCTGAATCTAAAAAAATCAATCAATTCGTTAGTTATATAATAATTACCTTTCTTAAAGGGTGTTAATTTATCCTGTATAGGGTTAACTAAAGCATTAAAATCACCTGCTAGTATTATATCAGTTGCCTGCAGTTTCTGTAGTCCTTATACAATTTTAGCAAGAAAACCTTGGTAATTCTCAAAAGGCACATACAATGATCCTAGAATTACTTCCTGGCCATCCAGGTTAATTTTAATCATAACAGTTCTTCCATTTTTATCTGTAAACTGATCCAACAATTGAAAGTCAAGCTTCTTTCTAATTATGATGGCTACTTCATGACTTTTTTTAGTACCTGTGCTATAAAAAAATTGATGTAATCCAATTATTTTTTAGTTTCAGGATTTCTTTCTCTTCCAGATGTGACTCCTGAATACACATTATTTATGCTTTCTGTTTTGTTACCTATGCATTAAGTCTAGATCTCTTAATTGGTGAGTTAATACCATTCACATTTAATGAGATAATCCATAAATTATCCCTGTACATAGTTTACCAAATTAACCACACAAAAAAAGAAAGAAAACCTTATCCCCTGTAAATATAAACCTAAGTCTACAATAAATGTCCCTGTTAGGCATACAGTCCCTTTATTTTTTATACCAAAAAGTATGACTAGTACAAAATTTTCTAAGGGCATGCCCCTCTTAGTCCTGTTCCATTGTGGGGTTCAGTCTACTTCTATCTAATTGGTCCCCCTCCAGCCCTTCCATCACACCAAACCGCTCTTTTATCCCAATAACTTTTTACATAAAACAAGAGCATATTTAAGTACTTAAATATCAGAGTTCAGTTAAGTCTCCTCCCAATTACAATAGCTCCTTGTATAGAAGGTACGTTTGGGTTCATAAGTATTGAACCCTCTCCTCCCAGAACAGTTTTTTAACTAACACCAAGAAAGAAAGAAAATAGATAGGTCAAAACCTCTATTTAGACACATATAGTTACGTAGTTAAACACATAAACACTCAAAAGTCATTATGAAATCTAGTTTTAAAGTCCTTTTTTGCTAGTTCAACTGAATCATAAGTAAAACGTTAGCCGTCAATCAACATTCTCATTTTTGCTAGAACAACCATTGTAGCCTTATGTCCCATATTCCTGGCTGTTATCAATTCAGGTGGTAAATTATTATATAAAGAAATTTTGCACCTATCAACGAGATCCTTTTTTTCTTATAAACTGATAACATCAATTTTTCTTTATCCGTCGATTTCATAAACCTTAGAATTATTGGTCTGGGGGGAGATGAAGAGTCCAGTTTCACACGTAAACCTCGATGTATACATTCAATTTCTGGTTAATTTCATTTGGCTCAGTATCTAAATAAACCACTGCAATTGTTTTAAAAATTTCTTGTAGGGGTTTGTTATTATCCCACTCTTCTGGTGCCCCATAAATACGAATGTTGTTTCTTCTCGCTCTAGACTCTTGGGGCCAGATATTAAAAATTTTGCCCTAGGGCTAAATTAGCACTGCCCGGTGGGCAAACTTAGCCCAGAGCACAAAGCAAGCTATATTCAAAAGGAAATAGCCCGGTGCTAATCCTGCTGAATATAGCAGTCTAAGGAAGCCAGGCAAACTGGTCTGGGAGTGCAGGGCAAAAATATCCCGGGAATAAGACAGCACTGAATATAGCAACAGGGAAGTGCAAACTGCAACTGCAGCTCATTAGACTCTGTAGCAAGCCAGTGTTGCAGGTGGAGAACATTGTATGTGATTGCACAGAGATGTCTCACAGCTACTGCAAACACACCTTTCAACCCCCTGCCTCATAAATCAGGGACAAGGCTTACAAAAATCAGGGACAAAGGTTTAAAATCAGGGACACATCTTAGAAATTGGTGATATCCACTCAGGAAGCTGGTAGGATAAGTGGTGTAGTGTAAAATGCACTTTCTAAGGAAGAACAGGACTGTAACATTAATGTTTGACATTATTTAATGTTTACAATCCCCACTGTTTGGTCATAGAAACACAAGTTTTAGGAGGGACAGAGTAAAACATTGAGGTAAAATCAGGGACATCTGAAAATCAGGGACAGTTGAGAGGTATGACTGCAAACAACAATGTAAGCCCACACACTGCAGAACTGTGCTATGCTGAAGTGAGGTTTGCCCGGGGCTAACCTGATTGCACAGTGCTAACACATTAGCCTGGTGCAAACTGGCTAGCCCGGGGCAAACAGGAGCTATATTCAAAAGCTCCCATGCAAATGAGCCTACTTAGGTAATCCATGGGCAAACAGGTACATTTGCATCTCATTAAGTGCTGCTTAGCATAAATTACCATGCAGTTTGCCTGGTGCTACTGCATGAAGCACACAGCTCCCCCTTTTGGTCAGAATGGAAGTATAGGCTGGATGCTGCAGACCAAGGCTGACCCACATCATCCCCTGTTGGTCAGAATAGAAGTATAGACAGGAAGCAGCAGGAGCTGTGTGCTGCCAGGCTGAGTTGGTGCATACATATCTCACAACCCCTTACCACCTGAATCAGGGACGAGGCTTAAACAAAACAGGGACAAAGGACCAAAATCAGGGACACATCCTCAAATGTAGAGATATCCACCCAGACAGCTGGTAGAATATGTGGCTTTGTGCAAAATGCATGTTCTGAAGAAGAACAAGTCTGTACCTTTAATGCTTGCCATTGTTATATGCTTACAATTTCCACTGTTCAGCTAGAGAACCACAACTGTGAGGAGGGACAGACTAATACCTTTGAGGCAAATTCAGGGATGTCCCTGACAATCAAGGACAGTTAAGAGGTATGCTCCTGACCCAGTCACAATGAATGTAAACATAATATTCCTGGTAGTCTAGTGGTCCCCCCAACCCCCTGCATGACTCCCTACCTGTTCACAATATTATTATATTTAATTTCCCTGGTAGTCTAGTGCCCCCCCCACATGTATCCCGACCCCCGTTTCCAATAAAAGTAAACACATATCCCTGGTAGTCTAGTGGTCCCCCTCCAGCATGTTTCCCGACCCCCATTATTAATACATTCAAGCATCTATCCCTGGTAGTCTAGTGGCTCCCCCAGCAGGTTTCCGGACCCCTGTTATTAATACATTCAGGCCCCTATCCCTGGTAGTCTAGTGGTTCCCCCCAAGCATGTTTCCTGACCCCCATTACGAATATAATTGAGCTATTTATCCTGGTAGTCTAGTGGTACCCCCCACCCGGTAGCGCTGTCCCCACTCAGCCAACCCATCTGCCAGGAAGCGAGCCGGCGACTGGCTTAGCCCTCCACACACCACTATGGCTGGCTGCCGGCCGTGGTGGTGTACAGAGGTCTGAGCTGGTCGCCAGCTCATGTCCTGACAGATGGGTCGGCTGAGTGGGGATCGCACTACCGGGTGGGGGGGTACCACTAGACTACCAGGGTAAATAGCTCAATTATATTCATAACTGGGGTCATGAAACATGCTGGGGGGGAACCACTAGACTACCAGGGATAGGTGCTTGAATGTATTAATAACGGGGGTCAGGAAACATGCTGGGGGGACCACTAGACTACCAGGGCTAAGTGCTTACTTTTATTGGACACATGGGTCGGAATACGTGCTTGGGGGGTGGGACCATTAGACTATCAGGGCTTCTACTGCAGCTACTTGGGGTCCACAATGGGGGGACACTGCTGCATTATCGCCAGCTTTTGTCCAGTGGTATCTAGTGCCATGCTACAGGTCGCACTAATGCCTGTAGCGCTGTGCTATGCATTTGAATATACCGCGCTGCTGGTATACATGGCGCTCTCCTGTCCACGCCCCTGCATACTATTACCTATTAGTGTCAGTGCTACCATTCAGCGCTGGCGCTAATAGGGCTTTTCAATATTGCAGCCTCGGGCAAATCCAGCACTATTCCAGTGCTATGGATTTGCGCTAGGTGCCAAGGGTTGAATATCTGGCCCTTGCTCTATTATTTTGTCCTTAAGCTCAATATTTACAGTCTCCAAGGCCTTTATTTTATTAGGTAACAAGTCTATCATTTGTTAATTTAGTCATTGCCTGGGTAAGCAGTTCAATTTCAAGCTTGATTTGTTGATTTTCCACCAGCAGGTCATGTGTTATTTTAAAGTACTTTTCTAGCTTCTCTTGGTGCATTAAAACTTTCTCCATTTTAACAGAAATGTCACTCATTTTATTAAATGAAGTTTTTGCCCAAGGTGGGGAGTTGTTGAATCAGGGTTATCAAAATTAACAGAGTCCAAAGAATCTAATTCAGATTCACCACTTAAAGCTGAACTATCTTTTTTTTCCAGCGAGGTGTTACAGTTCCCTGTTCCCGCAATATCTGCAAAATCATAATCTTGAGTAGTTTTGTCACCTTCACGTTCTTTTACTTGTAAACTTTTTTCAAAAAAACAGAGTCGCTTACCCTTTCTTTCAATGAACAAGTAGTCAGAACAATTTGTAATTTCTGTGACATACTTCTCAATTTTTCTGCCAACAGTTCCTGGCTCTGAACAGATTTTGACCATTCCAAAGATGTAAGGGAGTTTTGCTGTTCTAAATTTTGGTCAGGCTGAGAAAATGCCACAGTCTCAGAATCAAAGGCATGACCTTCCGAGTTAGAACGTCACGCTTCATTACCTTGCAGTACCATTTGATCTTCATCACACCCGCCATTAATGTTTTGCTGCACCTCCACAGTCATGTAATCACTTTTAGGTTCAACACCTTTTACACCCATTGTCTGCTTCTGGCAATCTGCGGCCCGCTCAAGTCTTATTTTCTCATTTGGCTGGAACAAGGAAAAAACTGCTGCAGTAACAGTTAGATTTGAACCAGAAGAAGTCGATGCACCGTTTAAATTCTATGAGTTCTCATTCATTTGCTGTTTTAGTTGGGAAGTTGTTATTTTCCGCATAGCCATAGTCTGAGCTTTGGCATTTTTAGTCTTAGAAACAAGGTTAGTTTTCTTTGGATCTTTATGAGGCGTCATAATTCCAAGGTTAAAAAGCACTTTTAAATCTTTTTTAGAGACTTCTTCAGCTTCAGAAAGAGGTTTGAAAAAAACATTCATCACACATTCTTAAGAAGTTTAGCAGAAGGGGGAGTTCTCAATCATCCATTTTCGACCTAACCCGCAGCATGCTGCTTACATGGCTAGCTGGTTAGTGTCATGTTACTCCTTCTTTCTTGGCCACGCCCCCAGACTGCTGCTATTATTTGCTGTCAGAAATGAGCATACATTCTTCTGTTGCTTTTTTTTACACAGCCCTGTCCACCATTCAGCAGAATATTCCACCAGTGGGCCCTATGGAGGCCAACAGTGGTCACCAGGGTTGTCTGGAGTGCACTCCGCCTAGTTGTGGGGAGTTTAAGCCCATGGAGGTGTCAGAGGGCATTGAGGTTGCATCCAAGTTGAAGCACACCTATTGTGAACTGGACCCAGTACCGACACATTTCTTAATGGAATGTGTGAATATCAATGGCCTGGTGTTTGCCTTGATCATCCGGTGTTCTTTATCTGAGGGGATTTTTCCTGATACCTTGAAGGAGGCATTGGTGTGTCCCCTCCTGAAAAAAACTTCCTTAGACCCTGACATCAAGGCTAATTACCTTCCCATCTCCAATCTCCCATTTTTAGGGAAGATTATTGAGAAGGTGGTAGCACTTCAGCTGGAAGAGCACCTCTTGACCTTTGATCTCTATAAGGCTTTCCAATCTGGTTTTCGTGTGAGGCATAGTACAAAAACCACTCTTGTTAAAGTGCATAATGATCTCCTCAGGGCTAGAGAGTGAGGAGAGGGGACAATTCTTATTCTTCTCTATCTTTCTTCAGCATTTGATAGGGTAGACCATTGTGTGCTTCTTGACTACCTGAGGGAATTTTGTGGGCTCACCGGCATGGACATTTGCTGGTTTGAGTCCTATCTTATGAAGAGAAGGCAACGGGTAGTGATGGGAAATTTCTTCTCCTCCCCTAGTCTCCTGTCCTGTGAAGTACCTCAGGCCTTGGTCTCGTCCCCAGTGCTGTTTGCCATTTACATGCTGCCCCTGGGTGAGATCATTAGGAAATACAGTCTGGAGGAGAATCATGTGATGCAGCGGCCCGTGTAGCAGCTTCTTGAGCCGGCTCCCATTGCCCAGCATTATTTCATGGTTAAATTAAATATCCCAGAGAATTCTAAACCTTTTTCTTGTGGCTAACAACTTCCTTGAGCTGCTGAGAACAGAATTGGGTGAAACTATGGACACTGAAATGCGTCTAGTGCTACCGAGGCATACCCCCAGTCTCCCTGTAGAAAACCAGCAAGCGCTCCAAGGCCCAGCAGAGCAGTAGCAGTAAGCTACATAATGCAGCAGCCTCTTCTAGTCTGGCCTCTGAAGTGACCCCCCCTCACTCTCAAGCGATTCCTAAAAGAATTTAATCAATTTTGAGAGGACTTGAAGTCTTTAACTACTGAAGTGAAACAGATGGCATCTGCACTCGAGGATCTCTCCACCAGGATGGCAGATAATGAAACTCATCTTATCTCCTTGGTGAAATGACCAGACAGAATGGACAATGAAGTGGTCGAAAACAGGCACAGAGTTAAGAAACTGGAAAATAAAATAGAGGATTTAGAGGGGAGGAGTCGCAGAAATAATGTGGTGATAATCGGGATTCCAGAAAAAGAAGAAAGTAACAATACGATCCTTTTTATCCAGAAGTTGATTGAAAAGTTGGCAGGCCCATCTCCCTTTGGAGCTCCCTATAACATAAAGTGGGCCCACAGAGACCTAAGACCGATGCCAGTGGTGGGATTATCGCCTCGACCACTAATATTCAAATTCCTGAATTACTAAGATAAGTAACTATTCTTGGGAAAAATTAAGGAACTGCAGGAAGTGCTTTGGGAGGGGAATAAACTTAGGATCACTCAGGACTTGCCAGCTTCTGTAAGGCAGTGAAGAACCCTATTTCACCCCATTGTCATGAAATTAATAGCCACTGGAGTAAAATTTAAGATGGGTTACCCAGCACGTTTACAGGTTCTGTTAGCGGGATCATGGGCCACTTTCAAGGAGGTTGAATCAGCACAAGTAGCCCTAATGAAGGCTTTGCTGGATCATTTTCCATGCATGCTGAAAGAATTTGTAAAGATCTTTATATCACAAGCACAAGAAGATCTAATGACAGAGGTGGTTTCCTTAAAAGGATGATAGTATGTACATTTGTTAGATTTTCTGGCTTGAGGATCAACTTTCTCCTTGGATTTTAATAAAGACAATGGCATCTCATAGTGTTTTGAGGAACTGGACTAATACAATAAAGAACCCACGGTACAAAGGAAGTGTAGAATTTGATGAACAACTCCTCATTTGGCTTAGGACTAGACTTTATTTTGTTTCTTTAGAAGAACTGAAACTACTAAGAAATACGCTTTGAGTTATAAGAGCCAGTCAAGTAGTAATATTAGTTTTGACTCTTCTCTGTTACTAGAATGTACTGGTGGTAATCCGCCACAAGAAGGAGCTCTCTACACAAGTTTTGACATAGCCTAACCAGTTTCTCCTTTGTGGATCCCAGGGCAATATATACTCGTGTTGTTTTGGGTATTGTTTATGGAGCTGAGTATATTTCATGGGGGAAACAAGGATCCTCAGATTTCCTGGGTTTAAAATGTAATATTTAGTAATGAGAATAGGTTTGACTCATCTTTTACAGATACCATGTTAGAGCGTCAGGCCTTGCTTCGCCAGGTGTCCAAGCCGTCCTACATGCTGCACGTATCCTCCACCCCACCAGGATCTCTGTAAAACAAATTCTGCACATTCCTCAGTGCCACACCTCTCAGGGACAAAGGTCCTTTGCTCACTGGGCACCCTACTGGTTTAATGGAATCAACAAAGACATCACCTCACTGCAAAGTCTTGGCCAGTTCAAAACCTACCTTCACCTCCACCTCTCTGCCACCAGCTCCTGTGACTGTCACTCATAATCTGCTTCACTTGCCTCTCCCCTTCCTCACACCCTTCCCCTTCCCCTTACCCCTCCCTCCCTGACTTAGCACTCCACAAAACCTGACAAGGCCCTTGGCTGCTCCTCAGTTTCTGTTATTCCCCTCAATCTCTTAACTTTCACCTTGAATCCTGCCTACCTTGTTTCCATCCCCCTCCTTTGCCCTCATTCCTCTGCTTGTGATTGTGTTGAATCCTATGATATGCATTGTTTATTCAAACTCCTGTACATACCTCCCTCAAATGTCTGTGTTCATTCTGCCTGAATTGCTAATTTCAAACTTTGTTATGTTTGTATTGTTCTCCAATCTGACGTGGGACGTTTGTAAAGGAGCCTTGGCTCAAAGGTACTTGTAATCCTAGACTTAAATAAATAAAACAAATAGAGCAAAAGTTGCGATCAGGTTAACAATAATTTTGCAGCAATGGGTTGCAAATGAATATCGGCTTTTAAAACATTGTAAAAGAGTGATCAACATATAATGGGAGTTTATACTTATTAGACATTGATTTTCCTCCAGTTAGCAGATAATAGTTTAAATCCAAATTACTTATTAACTTGTTTTGTCTTTAGACTGGGTGATGGGGGAGCAGAGTGGAGGGGAGCACATAGGACAGGCTGTATAGCGTTGTAGGTACAGTAAGGGGGGAGATAAGGGGAATACTGTCCCGATTGGAGAGACATTTAAATTCAGGGTACAGAAGGAAGTTAGTACATAGTCAGATAGTGGGAAAGGGAAGGGGGGTGGCAAATATAGATAAGAGCACAACAAAAATAAATCATTTGCAACTAAGGCATGGATGGATTACTATGACTTGCTGGGGTTCCTTTCCAAGAGCATTCTTAATTATAAGAAATGGCTAATTTTATATGGATAGCTACTTGGAATGTTAAATAGGTAAGGAAAAAACCTCAAAAATATCAGTTATTAAAACATTTGAAAATATTAGAAATTGACACAGTTCTTATTCAAGAATCACATTTAATGGATTCTGAGGCATCTCAGCTTCGGAGACAACAATTTGGCCAGTTTTTTGCTGCTGAAGGCATGAGTAACAGTTGTGGAGTGATGATCCTTATTCATAGAAGGGTCCCATTTACTATGACTAAGTTGGTGAAAGATCCACAGGGTAGATACATATTTGTTCAAGGATTACTTTTTAACAAAGAAATACTGTTGGGTAATATTTATGGCCCCAATGAGGACACACCCAGATTTTTTACACAACTTACCCAAGTGTTAATTCCTTTTATTTCTATCCCTATGATTCTTGGGGGAGATTTTAACCTGGTATATGATCTGATCTTGGACAGAACGGGTCAGCAGAGAAAAGGTCTGTCACCTGCCCACAGAGCACTAAAGGAACTAATTGATCAAATAGGAGTGTGCGACATCTGGAGGGTGTTACATCCCCTGGAAAAGTACTACACATATACTTCTCATGTTCATAGTTCCTCATCCTGAATAGACTATATACTTCAATCTCATTCTCTTATGCCTGGGACTCTTGATACTTATATACAATCTGGTCCCCCTTCGGACCATTCCCTTGTCTTAAGCCAGATATCGCTAGTATCACTACCTAAATGAGGTTCCAGATGGAAATTGAATGATCAGTTGTTAAAAGATCCTGGTTTACTTAAATGTATTCAAGAACATATTGAAATGTTTATTGAGTTTAATCAAAACCAATCAGGGAGACCGGATATGATTTGGTGTGCTTTTAAAGCACATCTAAGGGAGATCCTAATCAGTCTAGTCACCAATAAGAAAAAGGCATCAAAGTTAGATATGTCCCAGTTACTATCCCAGATAAGGTCTATCGAAAGAAATTTATCTCCACACTCCCCTGACTCAGTCAGACAGGAATTAACTAAACTGAGAGCTGCCTATCTTTAATGCTAAGAGAGAAAGCCAATTATACCACAATGAAAGCACAAGCTTCATATACAGACTAAGGGGAAAAGGCAGGATGTCTTTTGGGACTCAGGATTAAACAAATGGAGTCTTCTTGTTTCATAGCTTCAATAAGTTCTCTAACTGATTGCTCCTTAAAAACTAACCCAGAGGATATTATAGTGGAATTTACTAAGTATTATAAATCCCTATATGGGCCCATGCAATTTCCCGCATCCGAACAGACAGTACAAAATTATCTCTCTGAGGCAAATTTACCTCAACTCATGGAAGAGCAACAGAATAGACTATTAACTCCTATAATGAGCAGGGACATTTCTGAAATTATTGGAAATTTGATGGTGAATAAAACCCCTGGGATAGATGGATACTCAGCTAATTTCTATAAAAAATTTAAGGATCATTTAATCTCAGTGCTCCTTCCCTTACATCAACAAATCCTTTCAGGAGTAAAGGTAGACCCCACACTTTTCGAGGCTTTGATAGTCCTGATACCTAAACCAGATAAAGCTCCTAAATTTGTAATGAACTATAGACCCACCTCATTTATGAATCAGGATGTTAAAATATTAACTAAGTTATTAGCTAATTGTCTAAGCCTGGTACTTTCTGCTCTGATTGGACCTGAAAAGGTTGGATTTATGAAAGGGAGTGCCTCCTCAGATCACCTTCGCACCCTGTCTCATGTGTTCTCGGCATGCAGGGATGTACCTTTTCCAGCTTCTTTAGTCTCCCTGGATGCCGAGAAGGCATTTGACAGGGTAAATTGGCAATATCTGTTTCAAACTTTAGAAGGGTTTGTTTTCCCATTAGATTTCCAAACTTGGATCAGGTCTCTATATAAGTCCCCAACTGCCCATGTTTCAGGCAATAGAGTGACTTCAGAGGTCTTTACACTTCATTCAGGAACTAGACAAGGCTGTCCCTTAACCCCATTACTTTTCAACATCTATTTGGAACCCTTTATTCATAAATTACAAAACTGCCAGGCCATTCAAGGTATCTCCATTCACCCCTGTGAGATCAAGGTCTCGGCCTACGCGGATGACCTTCTTCTCCAACTCTCAAATCCAGTCATGTCTATACATCCCATGCTAGAGATTATTAGTGCCTTTAGCAGAGTCTCTAACTATAAACTGAACATAAGTAAAACAACTGTTTTCCCACTTAATCATAAATTATTAAAAACTGATATCCTGGCCCTTGGACTTAGCTGGAAGCAAGACTCCTTAAGATATCTAGGAACTGAACTAACTAGACAGTCTGATCAATTTATTAAATTAAATCTAGAATCCCTAGTCCACACCATTACCCAGGATTTAAATAGGTGGACATCACTCCCAGTCTCTTTGTGGGGCAGAATAAACTTACTCAAAATGAATGTTTTCCTAAGGCTTTTTTTACCCTCTCTCATTACTTAACATTTGGCTTCCATAATCTTGGTTTAAAAAAATACATTCCCTGTTAACCAGATTTATTTGGAACAATAAATCCCCTAGGATAGCTTATAATAAGTCAACTGCTCCCAAAATAAGAGGGGGGGGGTTACACCTCCCCCACATCGGTTTCTATTTTTGGGCCAGTCATATTAATAAATACTGAAGATGACTTTCCAAGGAGGATCAGCATCTTGTCCCATATTGGCTCAGAATCGAGTTGACCCTGATACATTCATGTGGTTTAGAACCTGAGAGCTTATTATATATTAGAGAAGGTCTTCTCCCCCTTAATCTTACAAATTCTACAATAGCAGTGTCCTTGAGGATTCATGTTCAGATTTGCCATTATCTTAAATATGATCATGGCACGGATATGAATTAGCCATTAGTATGTAACCTAAATTTTAAAATCGATGGAAGGACTATCCCCCCAAACTGGCTACCAAGTGTACAGAAACAGTTGCTAGGTGTACTCAGTGCTAATAGCAATGTTTACAGAGGGGCTTTATTTAAAACACTTATTTAATTTTGGGCACTGTGTAAAAGAGCTACAGACACTTACAAGTGTCTGCACATTGTAAACCACAGCTTTTTAATACATTTGGGGCATACAAGTAAGTGAGGGTGTCGTGACCTCGGGAGTCCACTTCTGGGTCTCGCTAGGGTACTTCAGCAAGCCCTGCAGTGGTGGGCGAGCTTGTTCTATGAGCAGCCTTATTGCCAATATTCTGTTATGCTATTTGTACTAATGTCCTATATACCTTTTTAAACTTGTAACTTTATATTGTACATATATGTTTTGGAGCCTCGTTGCATGCTGCAATCAGGAAGAGAGTCTGAGCACATAGCAACAGTTGCTAGGTGTACTCAGAGCTAGTAGCAACATCTACAGAGGGGCTTTATTTAAAGAGCTTATTTTATTTTGGGCACTGTGTAAAAGTGCTACAGACACTTACAAGTGTCTGCACAGTGTAAACCCCAGCTTTTTAATAAATTTGGGGCATACAAGTAGGCGAGGGTGTCACGACCTCGGGAGTCCACTTCCGGGTCTCACTAGGGTACTTCAGCAAGCCCTGCAGTGAGCAGGGTGAGTTCAGGCAGGGCGCACGCTCAAACACATGGAGACGTGCGCAGAGACACGCACGTCTGCACATGTTACACTTGTTGCTAGGGGTGAGAGGAAATACCAGAAACTAGGTAAGATCTGTGACCACATTGTGTGTGATTAAGTATAGAGCTTGTTGCTTTTCAGTAAAGGAGAAAAAATGGATTTTAACACCTTATTTGAGGGAAAACAAGAGTCTCGATGTGTATCATGTGAAATGTACTTGTTCTCTGAGATACCTATCCCAGAAAATCCATTTGTTTGTTTAAAATGTAGACAAAATGTCGACATGCTTGCAGAAATAGCAACTTTTGGTACCCGTTTACAAGCTCTTGAATTTAGTCAAAAAAATATGTCAACCAGGATCAATGAAAGAGATGGTGGTAAATCAAATTCACCAAGAAGGAACAATGAAGATGGTATTCCAAACCACCTTAGTAAGCACCCAAGCACTTCCAACCTTCATCAAACCTTACTACAGCAAGTTAGGGAGAACTCAGAGAGTAAGACTTCAGCCAAAAAGAGAATTAGAATAGAGAAAAATGAGGAGACAAATGATGAAAACTGGTATACAGTTCAGGATACAAGACAAGTAAAAAAAAAGGAAGAAAGGCAGAAGGTTTTATGTTACCCCTGTTAAATAATTTTGATCCACTGCTCCAGTTAACAGAGAAAGATCAAATTATTGACCATACTCCCCTTCCTCTAACCACATCTACTACCCAGGTTACTCATGCTCAGCCTACTTTTAGCCTCCCCTTGGGATCTTATTAGTATTGAAGTGCCCCAGGTCACTTTCCACAACAATAATAAAGTCCCAAATTGTTTAAATCCTAGTATTATTAGCAATAATAATAAAACAGTACCCCTTTTGGATATTACATTCAACACTGATACTATTCAAAAGGAACCCCACCCGGTCATTCCTCTTAAAAATAATATTGTTTCTAATTGACCCCTGGAACTACTTTCTAGTGCTGATAAAAATGGCAATGGATTAGTACCCCATTTGGACAGCCCTCCTTTTCCTGATACTACACTAAATGAAACCAACACTTCAAGTTCTAATACTTTGCCTGACCAAATATACATCCTGGGAGACTTCATAACTAGATTCACTGATAGATTCACCACTAGGGGAAATGGAGGAAACATTACAAGTTGCAACTATAGTGGTGCACAAATAAAAGATTTGGCTAATATGTTCCTAGGTATATTCAAAAACATTACAAACTCAAAAACAACTGTATTACATGTCGGGACCAATGACATTGGGAAACAAGAACTTGAAAATATTATAAAAGATATGGAGGATGCAGTCCAAACTTTACATTCACTTAATGTGACTCCGATTATTTTGGAAGTTCTACCAGTTCCAAGAGCAAGTAGATACAGAACTAAAAAAATAAAAAAAATTACAAAAACTGATTAAGAAGATGTTGCCTTACAAATAATATTAAATGTTTAACTACATGGGAAACATTTGAGGGAAGGGATGACCTATATAGCCATGGTGGACTATATTTAAACAAGAAAGGCACAAGAATTTTAGGATGCATTATTCATAATAGCATCAAAAACACAATACCAACAAAAAACTAAATGATTGGGGGAAAAGGGAGATTAATTAAAATAAATCTTCAAAATTCATTCATAAACAAACAAAACATGATTTGACCTTCCTCCTTACAAATGCAAGAAGTCTTCACATGACAAAATTGGTTGAGTTGTAGATACTACTTCATAACAATAATATAGATATTGCTGTAATTACCGAAACATGGTGGGGAGACAAATCTAGCTGGAATATGACTATTACTAGTTATAATACAGTACATAAAAACAGACCCCAGAAAAGAGGTGGAGGGATTGTTTTTTTCATAAAAAAACAATATAAATTATAAGTCAATCTGAGAAACTGATGAATAAATACATAGTGAAATCTTATGGATTGAAATTACAAGAGAGAAATTAACTAAATTGACTGTAGGACTCTGTTACAGACCACCAGGAATCAAAGAAACTGAACACTTAGCTTTACTAAATAATCTAAGTTTAAAATTTAATAATTCTGACATATTACTTCTAGGTGATTTTAATTTCCCAGGGAATGACTGGGAAAATGTTACCACCAAAATAAAATGGAA
This sequence comes from Neoceratodus forsteri, assembly GCA_016271365.2. Lineage (NCBI taxonomy): Eukaryota > Metazoa > Chordata > Ceratodontiformes > Ceratodontidae > Neoceratodus > Neoceratodus forsteri. Next base: position 1,752,121,529 of record CM057455.1, on the reverse strand, counting down.
AATGCATTCCTGGACTTATGTAACACCTATGATTTAACTCAGATAATACGTGCTCCAACAAGGAAAAAACAACATATTGGATCTGGTATTAATAGATGATCCCCAATTAGTTAGAAATATCACAATTAAAAATCCACTATCAAACAGTGATCATTGTGTAATAACATTCAAAATAACAACTCAAATTTAACACAATACAGGTAAAACCACCTTTAAGGATTATGGAAGAGCAAATTTTGATCTTATAAATAAAGAACTAATAGCATGGAATTGGAAAAATAATACTACATCCCCAGATGAGTTTTAGAAACTATTGGTAAATAAATTACTTTCAGCTGAACATAAGTATGTCCCAGATAAGATAGGTTGCAATAACTGAGGAAAACTACATATATGGGTCACTCCAACCATACGTTACTTAATCAACAAAAAAAGGAGAGTATACAGAGCATTAAAAAGATGTAATAATGGATACAACAATGCTAAATACAGGGAAATACTTAAAAAATGTAAGGTAGAAATAACTAAAGAAAAGAAGAAAACTGAATTCAGATTAGCACACATCAATAATGGAGGTAAAAGCTTTTATTCATATGTAAACAATAGAAAACAAACAACCAAAACCATTGGCCCCCTAGTTATAAATGATAATACTATCCAGTCACCCCATGAAATGGCCCAAGAATTTAATAAATATTTTTGTTCAATCTTCAGTCTCACCCAAAATATTCATACTGTTAATGAGAGTGAAAAAACCTGAACTGACTATGATTTACCTGAAATAAGTAAACATGAAATTAAGAATAAACTAGACTCAATTAAAATAAACATATCCCCAGGACCAGATAATCTTCATCCATGGTTGTTGAAAGAACTAGCTTCCTGGTTGATTGATCCCCTATATATATTGTTTAATATGTCTCTAAGTGCTGGGCAAATACCAAATGACTGGAAGACTGCATTAATAGCTCCAATACATAAAAAGGGTAAGAAGAGTGACATATCAAATTATAGGCCAATTAGTTTGACCAGTGTATTGGGTAAAATCTTTGAGGGTATATTAAAAGATAGAATAGAAGAAGATCTAATGCAAAAACAGCTTGTGGATCCAAATCAGCACGGCTTTGGGAAGAAAAGATCATGCTTAACTAGTAACTTAGTATTCTATGAGAAAGTGAGCAATCTCCTTAACAAAAAAAATGTCAGTAGACATATTATATCTGGACTTCTGTAAAGCATTCAATAAAGTGCCACATTATACCCTGATAAATAAAATGGAAAAAATCGGGATGCATCCGACAATAGTTAACTGGGTAAAAGAGTGGTTAATAAACTGTACACAAGTAGTACATATAAGAGGATATACCTCAACCCCTGGAATAGTTACTAGTGGAGTGCCTCAAGGGTCTGTGCTGGGACCCATCTTGTTTAATATATTTGTGTCAGATATGACAGTTAATCTTAAAAATATGGCAATTAAATTTGCAGATGACACAAAGATTGCAGCCAGCATTGGCTCATCAGAGGAAGTTACTGACTTTAAAAATTACCTTCGGGAACTCGAACATTGGTCCAATCTAAAAAGTATGGAATTTAATACTAGCAAATGTGTCATTATGCATTTGGGAGAAAATAATCCAAATATGTGTTATAGGTTAAAAGATTCCGATTTGATATCATTAAATGTAGTAAAGGATTTGGGTGTTATAATTAAAGCAGACCTTACTTTCTCCACTCATTGTAACTATATTAAAAATCGAGCAAATAAAATTATAGGCTGCACAAAAGATCCCTTTTCACTAGAAATCGGGCATGTATTCTCCCTCTGTACAGAGCATACGTGCGTCCCCATTTAGGCTACTGTTCACCACTATGGAATCCGCATCTTAGACGTGACATAAATGCATTGGAGGGTGTGCAGCATAGGATCACTAAAATGATAGATGGTTTGCAGAATAAAGAATACAGGGAATGACTAGGGGAGTTGGGGTTATACTCACTGGAAACTAGAAGAACTAGGGGTGACCTTCTCCTGATGTTTAATATAATAAAAGACAAGGAACTTATGACCCTATTGGGAATGACTCTGGATAAGAAGGAATGTAACCTCAGAAGTCATAAATTCCAATTATCCCTAACTTTCCCCAGGTTAGACACCAGATGTTCTTTTTTTACTCAGAGAGTAATTTAAATCTGGAATGGGTTACCCAAAGCTTTGCTAGATACAAAAAATGCTGAAACTTTCAAGATTAATTTAGATAAATATTTATTAAATATGGTATAAAGACATCCAATAATTTGGAGATGCACTTATATGGGTCACGGCCTTCTGTGTCATCTAATACTCTTAGTATGTAACTTAGTATGTAACTTTATTAATGAAAGAGCTTCATGGCTTCTGGTTGCAGAATTTAAGGGTATGTTTGTGCTGTCACATAAATATACCTTTAAAATCATTCAGTTGTGGCACCTATTAATACAAATATTTGGTCAGAACCCCTCTCTAACAAACAGCATTTCCTTTACTAAAGAACTGTCTCAGTTAAGTGGCTGTTCCTAAATCAGTGTCAAAGATCTATAGTATAATATATGACTGGAAATTTCCTGACTGTGTGGGTCCTACCCGATACTGGGAAACCTTATTCCCAAAGCATGTCATTGAATGGCCTGTGCTTTGGCATAATTACCATAAATTTGTGACTCAGGATAGATTAAGGCTCATGCAGATGTACATTCTCTACAATGCATATTATTCACCGCATAAATTAGCCAGATTGGGTTTAAAACCTTCACCATTGTGTGTTAGATGCCTTCAAGGAGAAGGTATGCTGTATCCCATCTTTTGGCCATGCCCCAAAGTGACTCCACTATGGACCACTATCCAACAACTAACTGACCCCTTACTGGGGCTGAAAGACCTGTTTATCCCTGAGATTAGCCTTTTGGGTGACTTGTCAGGAATTAGGGTCCTTAACCATAAATACCACATGACTCTTTTATCCATGTTGGTTAAAAATTTGATATTAAGACATTGGGTTGACCAGGATGATATTTCTTATAATGAATGGTTCATGGAATTGTTGGAAAACCTGTGAATGGAAAAAGCAATAGCCAACCTGAATAATAGAATGGGAAAGTTTAAAAAAGATTTGGGACCCCTTATATACCTTATATTCCTTATAGGGTGTAATCCGGATGTAAGGTTGAAATGGATTAACCAGTTGCATAGTTGTACCAACATGTTTATGATGCATGGTTAATGAATATTTTGTAGCTCTATGGGGAGGGGGAGGGTAAGAGGGGGAAAGGGGTAGGGTGGTGAATGGGGAGGAAAGGGAGGGGGCAGATTCATATTGATACGATGTCGCATGTATCTTGCAACATGTATATACATATCTGCCTTATGTGTATAAGAAAAATATCTTTAATAAACTTTAAATTGAAAGAAAAAGAAATACAATTTTCATTGCTCTGCTGATGATACCCAACTGTATTTTTCCTTTGCACTGGGAACATCCAATGTGGTAGAAGCACTAAACAACTGCCTTGCAGGGATCAGTGACTGGATGACCTCCAGCTGGCTGCAACTGAACCTTTATAAGACAGAGGTACTGGTGATGGAGTTGAACAGAACGCAGAACAGGATGGCCTCTGCTGCAGATAGAGGCTTGTTTCTGGGATCCATGCCATTGAAGGCCTCTGCAAGGGTATGAAACCTTTGCATAATCCTTGACAGTGGTCTGACACTTGAAGTTCAGGTGTCGGCCACAGTCTGGACCAGCCTCTACCATCTCAGGAATATTGCAAGGGTTAGGCTCCTTGTTCCACCCAGGACCTCCCCATTTTGGTGCATGCCTTCATATCGACTAGGCTGGACTACTGTAATGTACTCTACCTAGGGGTCTTGGGGGATGCCTCCACTGGATGAAGCTAGTGCAGAATGCAGCAGCCAGATTGTTGGTGGGGCAGTCTAAATTCTCCCACATCACCCCAGTGCTGCGTGAACTGCACTGGCTGCCAGTCATAAGGAGGATCCTCTTTAAGGTGGGGTTACTCACCTTTAAGGCCCTACATGAGTTGGTTCCTTGTTATCTGTCTGACCTCCTGTCACCTGCTACACTGACCCACCCCCTCCATTCCTCCTCAAGGGGCCTCCTTGCGATTCCCATGACAAAATTGAAAATGGCCAGCGACGGGGCATTTAGTGCTACTGGCCCCATCCTGCAGAATTCACTCCCACCAGCTATATGGGAGGCCCCTTCTGTGGAGGCTTTCATAATGCACCTTAAGGCTCACCTGTTTCGTCAAGCTTCTCCCGATCCACCAGACTGAGTTGGGCAGGACCTTCCTTTTCTCCCTTTATCCTTTCTTGGTTCCACTGATTTTAATATATATGTGATACTTTGTAGATTTTAAATTTTACACCTTATAATGTATGATGAACTTGTTGTTTTACGGAGCCCAGAGCCTCCGGGATTGAGCACCTGATAAATATAATTTGCCTTGCCTTGCCTATAGGGTAAGCCAATTGGCTTGCTCATACAGGTCACAGGTGTGGGTAAGTCTGTGGGCACCAAGGACCAGTCTGCAGGATTTATTTAGTGCCACTCTGATTCATTTGAAGGTAGAGTTGGAGGCTGCCCCATACACCATCAGCCCATAGTCTACGATAGAAAGGATGGAACTTTTAATAGCAAGTGACAGCACCTCAGGGGTTAAGCTATGGTGGTGCCTGTATAGGATGCCAATTCTGGAGTTGACAGCCTTAACAGTATGGTCGACAATGCTGGGCAAAGGATAGGGAGCTATCACGGGTTACACCAAGGTATTTAAATGTATACACTTGTTCAAGGGGGGATTGCATGCTATTTAGAATTTCATTTGATAATACTTGTGTTTATTTTGGGGGTTCACAAATATCATGACCTTTGTTTTTTTTCATAATTTATAAGTAACTTGTTTTTTGATAACCAGACCTCAACAGCAGAGAACTCAATTTTGAGGCATGATTCTAGGTGACACGGAGCATGACTTTTAGAACAAATGACAGCATCATCAGAGTATAGTGGTGTTTGTTCTGTGCAGACTGATGGAAGATGGTTAAGAAAAAGGCTGAACAGTAAGGGGCCCAGGATTGAGCCTTGAGGGACCCCCATGAGAATCTGTCAACTGTTGGAAAGGGTGTCATCAATTTTTACATGTTGAGTCCTGTTATTAAGATAGTTTTTAAACCAACTTGCAGCTTTAGTTGAGAGGCCAATGGAGTGGCATTTATTGAGGAGCGTATTGTGATTAAACAGTATCAAAGGCTTTAGTGAGGTTGATGTATATCACCCCCACTAGCTGGCTGCTGTCTAGGGCCCCATGAAGGAAATCAGTATACTCAAGTAGGGCAGTAGTGGTGCTTTGTCCCTTCTGGAATCTGTGCTGCTGGGGGCATTGGAGTTTATATTTTTCCAAATAGCCAACCAGTTGGTCAGAAACTATTCATTCTAAGGTGTTGGGAGGGGGTTAAGATTGATATTGGGCAATAATCGATGTGGAGGACTCTGTCACCACTTTTGTGGACTGGGGTGACTACCACAGCTTTCCATCTCTGGGGGAATTGCCTCAGACTGAGGGATAGGTTCAATAGTTTTGTTAGTGGTAGTAGTAGTTAATCCAGGGTAAGGGCAATTAGTTTTAGGTCCAGCATGTCATTGCTGTGCCTAGATTTACCTAGTGCCTGGATGAGGTATTTTTTTACTTCAGCCCTGGAGAGTACCTTAAAGTAGAAGGGGGGGCAGTTGGGCAACCATTATTGGGGGTCATAGTACCTATAGGAGTACACTCTTCTGCATCAAAGAAGTCTGGTGGCAGGATGCTGCTGTGATCAGAGAATGCATCATTTAGTGTGTCCACTATGGTTTTGTGACCCTGGGTGATTTCCCCATTCACTAATAACATTAAGGGTGAGATTTTGTTGATTATGTCAGTTTGGTCTTTAAGGTTGTCCCAAAACTTTCTACCATCTCCCCAAGAGTTAGAGAGGCAGTCCTTGAAGTAATGCATTTTGGTGAGTCTGGCCTCAGGGATGCAGACTTTTCTGACAGATTTGTATTTTTGGATGTCTGCCTGTTTGCCAGTGGCCTTGGCTCTTAGTCAAAGGTGACCTGTGGTGGAATTGAGATTTAGCAGAGTGGGAGTGATTCATGACTTGTGGGTGCCCTTTATTTTGCGTTTACTTATTGGGGCAGAGATGTCACAAGTTTGATTAAATTTAGTAATGAAGCATTCCAGAGCCTGGTCTACATCTGTTGTGGAGTCAAGGGTAGACCAGCCAATTTGTTTTAGGAAGGCTTTGAGCTACTTTGGTTGTCCTCATTTAAGGATATGGCTTTTTATTGTTTTGTGGGAGGGTTTAGGGGATTTGTTGGCCCAGTGACATATGACAGTGGCGTGATCACTGAGTGAATTGGGGAGGACTGTGGAGTCAGAGATCCATTCAGGGTGGTTTTAGGGATCCAGTCAAGCAGCTTACTGGTGCCAGTGTGGTAGTTAACCCTAGTGGGGGGATTCAACCATTTGAGTGAAGTTGATACATGCCAGGGCATCTTTATACTGGGCAGCATCATGTGACAGCCAGTTTACGTTGAAGTCCCCTAGGACTACCACCTCCCAGTTTTGTCTCAAGCCTTTGATGTAGTCAATGATCTTATAGAAGCCAGTAGATTGATCTTGTGGGGGAATATAGACTGAGGCATCTGTTAGGGATTTACTGTGTACACCTGACTGCAGTCATATGGCTAGGGCTTGCACAGCATTCCTGGTGTCTATGTGGGGGAGGGAGTGATATTGTATGCTCTCTCTAACATAAATGACACAACCTCCACCCCTTTTCCCCAGTCTGTCAAGCCTTAATAAGGTAAACTCATTAAGGGCCAAAGATGTGTCTGGGATCTTAGAAGAGAGCCAGGATTCCACTAGGGAAAGGATGTTCGGATTGTGCTGGCTTACCTGCACTTGAAGTTGGTAAAATTTAACCATTAGGCTGCAGATATTAATAGATGCTATCTTTAGTGTCCCAGATTTGTTACCACTGCTCAGAGACTGTTGGGGCAGGCCAGGATTAGGGTGGATGTTGCCCGAGATGAGTAGCAGTATCATAGTGATGTACAGTAGGATGTTTTTTAGTCTTTTCAAAGTGGCATTCCACTTTCGGCTACTAGCTCCTGCCTTCTTTTTTGCACCCGGCAGGGGGGGAGAGATGTGGTAGGAGAGCATAGCTGTCATACAGTGATTGATGGGCAGGTGCATAGCAGTGGCGCTTGGTCCCATAAAAGTGTGTGTAAAAATGTTACTTGTGCCAGTTCTGTGACACAGTGTAATTGTTGCATTGGCTGAGTTGGTGTTTATCCCGGGTATGCTTATTAGAGTTCTCAAGTGACAGGATAATTAGCAGAATAACTGAGAAAAATGCAGTTTTACAGGGCGCCACAACTTCCATGGGGGGGGGGCAGGGGTAAACTTACCATGGGAGGGCACCAAACAGCAGTAATGGTGCTCCAAAAGAGCATCAGTAGATGCCGCTGAACAGGCTTGGTAGGATGTACCAGGTGGCGGGGTAATACCAATTGACTGGGGGAGGGGCTAAGGTACTAGAGAATCTGACTGAGTGGAACTGCTAGCAGGCTGTGTAGCCTAGAGGAATGTGTTGCAGACCTCAGTGAGAATTGTGCATTCCTGGCCAGAGTTCAAGTCCCACAACAAACAAAGAAGAAATAAAGAGGGCGGGTATGGACTTATGCTGGGGGGGGGGCTGATGGATAGGGTCTAGTCAAATTCTATTTAAAGCTCTGTGTGTGGGTTGCATTTTATATTTAGGAACAGAGTGCAGGAAGTAGATTTATTAGAGGATCAGACTTTCTGGGAAATTACTAAGGGGCTGTGCATCCCTAATGGATGGTGTCTGTGACTTCAAATCAGTCAGTGCGCCACTGGTTGTGGTTCAAGTCCTCCCAAGGGAAGATATGTTCCAAGAAAATGGGGGTTGGGAATATCATGTCTTCTTGCATACACCACTGATATTGGTACAGCAATTGGTTGGGCTGGCATGCAGAATCATAGCAAATTCTATTTACAACTTAGTGTGGGCTGCAATTAGAGAATGTAGTGGCTTGGTGGTATAAGATGCAAAGGGGGGCTTTAGGTGTTAGTACCCACATGTGACTAAGTTACATGACCCCCTTTTAGTACCCACTCACATGACCCCATTACCTATAAAAGAAGTTGCCCACTTCTACTCTGCAGCCTTAGTGTACGAAAAGCCCCAGCTCAAGGGCTTACCTTCCTGCAGTCTGACCACGCTCTTGCTTGCTTGAACATAATGGCATTCTGGCTGGCAGTCCACATGGCTCCAGCATCTGGGGTTGCGGACAGTGTCAGCTTGTCCTTGGTCGGCACAGAGTCTTCTTCTCTCCCAGCTAGTCAGCCCAGAAACCCAAATGAGTCACCTTGCTCATTTATACAGGAGTACTGCCTACTAAAAAAAAGAGAAACACATTTTTGAAATTTGGAGCACCTTTAAGGATTTAACTTGGTGCCACTCAGAACCCCAGGCAGTGCTAATATGGACATTCCACTAAATTTGCATATGGTACATCTGGAGTTCCGTCTAATGACATGTACCAGCCCATGCAGTGGTATGTCAGTAGGATGCTTGACAACATGACTGTGGCACCTTGAGTTTACTCAGCATGGTCATGTGTCCACGGTGGGCACAGTAAGTCATGTGGAAGTTGAATGCTTAAAGTTGCAACAAAAATGGAGAAACTGAGACATAAATAAAAGTAAATAACTAAATGCATGCAGAGTGGCACAGGGACATTGACCTGTGGGTCAGGTTCCTTGTCTCATGGCCAGCTCCCCCCACCAATACTCTTAGGAGCACCTCAGGCATATCGCTTTAGGGGTTTATATGAGCCAGCAGCCAGGATGCAAGACATGAGATAAAAAAAAATCTAAAATGAATTTTCTGTGGGCAATTGCAGCACCTCGACTTCCTTTGCAGCTTGCTCTTGCAAACAAATCCAAGCTGTTGCATAATGTGCTATGCTAAGTAATATAATAAAATAAATAATACAAAAAAATAAAATAATATAATAAAAGAATATGCAGTTAATTACCATCATTGGACATTCTAGGACTTTCCTCTATGCCATGTTACCTTTTTCCAGCTTCACTCCAGAGACCCTTGCACCTTCTCTCTCCCCTGTCCTCACTCTAGCTCGGGGCAGGCAGCCTTCTCCTACCATCACCACTCCATCTGGAACTTCATTCCCAGCCTCCTCGGGCTATTTCCCTCACTACTCAGCCAAAAACAAGCCCTTTCCCTTTCTATTCCCACTTCTTGCTCATGTCCCTCCCCCTGACTGCCATCCTCATGACCTCACTCCAACTCACTCACCTATCTTACTTGTGCCACCTATTCCTGCTTCCTCCCTCCCTCACCACCCCCCATTTTCAACCCTTCCTCCCACTTCTGTCCCACTCAGCTCTTCCCATTTACTTCCTTCCTCATCTACCTAGCAGGGGAGGTACTAACGACAACAATAACGGAAAGGGATCTGGGTGTAGTCATATCAGATGACCTAAAGGTGGGTAAGCAATGTGAGAAGTCAGTAAGGAGAGCCAGGGGGATACTGGGATGCATAGGGAGGGGCATCACAAGTAGAAAAAGGGAAGTGGTTATCCCTCTGTACAGACAGTTGGTGAGACCCCATCTGGAGTACTGCGTGCAGTTTTGGAGACCTCATCTACGCAAGGACATAGACAGGATGGAAGCAGTCCAGAGGAGGGCAACTAAAATGGTGCAGGGTCTACATCAGAAACCATATGAAAAGAGACTGAGAGAGCTTAATATTGTATACCCTTGATGAAAGGAGGGACAGGGGGGACATGATAGAAACTTTTAAGTACCTCAAGGGAATCAACAAAGTCCAGGAGGGTAGCATCTTTCAGAAAAAGAGATGTGTAAGAACAAGAGGGCACAATTCAAAGTTAGAGGGGAGACGGCTCAGGGGTAATGTGAGGAAATTATTTTTCATGGAGAGAGTGGTGGACACATGGAACCGCCTTCCTGGAGAGGTTGTGGGGTCTAAAACAGTGGGGGAATTCAAACATGCATGGGACAGACATAAGGCAATTGTAGTGGGGTGTTGCAGGAAGTAGGCTGTTGATTAACTAGAATCTGCAGCTTATTCAATAGGTAGGGAAATGGGCAGACTGGGTGGGCCAAGTGGTCCTTATCTGCCAGCAAAGTCTATGTTTCTATGTTACCTTTCCCTATGGTATGCTTTCCTTTGATTAAGCCTCCCAAAAGGTTATCCGATCCTCCCACATTTCCACTTCTCATAGGTTTTTCATTTTATTGTCTTTTTCACTATACATCACAGACACAGCTCCAGGATTTTGCTCACTCCTCTTGTGTTGCACCACATTTTGTTTTTGAATATTGTTATCATTCACTGTAATATATTTAATTCTTACCTTGGCACTTGTATCAGACTTTTTGATAGACTTTTGTTATGTATTTTAAATCTTTTTTCCCCTTTCTCTTTCCCCCGGGTAACACCTGGAAATGAGCCATGACTCAGTGTGCCTCTCCCTGATACCAAAACATTTGAATAAATAAATAATGTTGTAATTGACCAGGGAGTTTTTGAACATCAAATAGCTTAAAAATCAGATACAATCCCTTAAAGGGGAACTGTGCAGAACCTGAAAGTCATTTTGCCCAATAAAAACAGTTTTTTTTCAAGTAATGGTTAAAATTATGTTATTATTTCATCTATACAGGCCTTTTAGTAACCTCAATGAGTGTTTCTGCATTACAGCCTGGTGGTAAATACCATTTTAGAACTGCATGATATACAGTGGTTCAAGCCCCTTTCAATTACTGGGGATCTTTATTCTATAGTAGAACATGGATGCATTGTACCTACAATAGATGAGAACAGGGACATAAACTACATCATACAGTTCTAAAATGGTTCTCACCAGCAGCATGTTAATCAGAAACACCCAATAGGATTAAAGTCCTGGCAATAGCCAAATTTGAGCCAATGTTTAAAAAAAAACTACCTCTTCTGGAAAAAGAAATTCTAGTTTCAGTGCAATTCTCCTTGAAGTTCAAGGTCTGTTAGCAAGGATTGCTATTGCAGGAAAGCTGCCAAGCATTATCAGTAATTATATCCATTAAGAAAATCTTGTGGGGGGGCAGAATTAACAGAAAGCCTGGCTGCCAAGACATGGCCCTCCCTGGGAGAATACGGGTTATAGCATAGGAATGCAACATCCCTTTCACATTATGACCCTTACTAACAGCCTTCTTTTTGTTTGAAAAGCATAGTCAGAATTAATAGAAAGCTATTGCTTTTCAACAAACACTTGAAGCATGCTCAGTATACATTTCAACAAGCAGTTAGACACATGACACAGTGATGTAACAGCTTGGTCGCTCCATTTAAACTTGAAACCGTAAACCTCATACAACATGCAGCAGTTCATGTTGGCATTCTGCGCAACAAGAAATTTACACCGCGAGGTAAGGACAAAGACAGTCAGTTCTTTTTCGCTAATTTAAGCAAGAAGTTAATACAAAAAAGTCATCTTTAGATATACATAGCAGAACAACAAGGTATAGAGGTTACATGTTTCGTAACATTTTGAAGTGTATATTTAGAACTTGACTGCATCATGGAACGAGGACTGCCTTGATTGGGTTCATGTACATTACCCTGTGTGGTTTTGATAGTGGTAGAATGACGGGGGCAGTGTTCATGGACCTAACCAAGGCTTTTGACTTGATAGACCACGGACTGACACGTACCAAATTGCATGACCTTGGGCTCTCTGCAGCTGTTGTTTCCTGGCTTTGTGATTATTTAAGTAATAGAAGTCAATTTGTTCAAGTGGGTTTAATTGCTTCTGAAGTGATGTCCATTGTTTGTAGTGTGCCTCCGTGGGTCCATTTTAGGACCCCTGTTGTTTTCTGTCTTTGTTAATAAATTGCCCAGAGTTTGAAGGATGGGTGAATCATTGCTATATGCTGATGATTTAATAATCTTTGCCCAGTCTGATTTGGTGTCTGAACTTTGTGTTTCCCTAGAGAGGGACTTTAGGGATGTTTGTTGTTGGTTAACTACAAATGCAATGGTTTTGAACTCTGCCAAAACAAAGGCTATCTTTTTTGGTACACAATCCATGCTGCAGGATTTCCCAGAACTGGTGATATCTGATCCTCAAGGTGGCTTATTGGAGCAGGTATCTCAGTTTAAGTATTTAGGAATACTTTTGAATCCCTTTTTGACATTTTCTTTACAGGTACAAGTGGCAGTAAAAAAAGTAAACCAGAAAATGGGGGTGTTATAAATTCAAGTCTTATTTCTCTCAGAATACAAGGTTGGTTATTGCTACTGGGTCGCTTCTTCCTCATGTTGACTACATATTTAGTGTTTATTATAATATTGGGGTTAAGGAAATGCAAGCTTTGTCTGTAGTATATAATAATATATAGATTTGTTTGGGGAGTTCCTAATAGAACTCATCGATGTAGTCTTTGCTCATGGCTGGGTTGGTTTTCCCCCAGTTGTCATGTGGAGTACTCATTAGGATGTTTGATGTACAGATGTTTCTATTTTGGTTCTATTTTTCCTCTCTCCAGTTTAGTTACTAGGAGAGTATTACCTTCCAGTTTGAGGCAGCTGATGGTCCTTTATATTTGGTTCCCAGGTATTGATTGTAATCTAGTTCTAGGGCCTTCTTTATTGCAGCACCAGGTTCTTGGAATGCACTTCCTAAATTAGTAAGGCTCGCTCCATCTTTTCCAATTTTTAAATCTAGACTAAAGCACTGTTTGATACAGAAATCTGGTTGTAATTGTAATATGTAAATAGTTTTTCTATGTTTGCATATGTTTGTATATTTTGTTTGTTGTATGTCCAGGTCGGGCCTGAAAAGGGACCTTTGGTCCAGTACCCTTACCTGGTTACCAAAGAATAAATGAAATTAAATGCTTCATTGACAACATTGTTATCCAGCTAAGTCAGAGGACACTAAATACCTACAGTTTTTTTCAATAAGTAAAATAATTTTATACATGCTAAGATGTACCAGCAGAGTCACAAGTTAGAATGGGAAGGGTTTGGATATGTTACTGCAGTTTGGATAGGCTCACTGGAGCAAGCATTTGAGCCCAGGTATACATATATATAAATAAAATACTTTCTCTTAAAGTTGATCTCATGGGTTCAATCCCATTGCAACTTCAGTGGATTAAAACAATTAATTTAAGCAATTTTTTCTTTCAGTTCACAAGCCACTTTTTCAGGGCTGAAAAATATATAAGTTTCCATTATGCGATGAAAGCCTGATAATGGATATATTCAGTGTATTTTTTACGAAAGTTGAAGGTATCTATTCTAGTTTATTTAAACTTTTCAAGTGTGCACATCATGGGTTCACAGCAGAAGTAATAAAAGATACTGTAATATTTAAAAGCAGTGTTTTCAAATACAAAATGGTCTACTACTGTTTACAACATAATGCATTTTGAAGTGTTTTAACATTTATCTAACACTTAATAGTGATTAACAGATAAAAAGTAATTAAAATATACAAAGAAAGAGTTTATTCAGACTGAATATGGAAGGTTTCACTTTTAAATATTTTTCTAATATGTATTTTATTTACATCATTTAGGAATTGTGGTTAATTAAATTACCATTGATGGAATGTGGAGACAAATAAGCCAATTTAGAGAAGTGAGGCACTTTCTTGTTCTCATGATTTAGATTCCTTGTGATAAATGATTATCAAATTTATTTTTTGGACAGTGACATAAAGTTTACATATAAATGTACTTTCTTTATTAGGAATTAAAAGGCCATTCTCCTGATGAAGCCTGAAATCAGGTGAAACATTGAGAACATAGGCCATATGAAGAAAATTTAATAAAATCAATGTATAAAAGTGAATATTGGGACTCTGACCATTTTTTCATTGTGTCTCCCTCAGACGCATTCTTGTGGAGAAACATTTTACTGAGGATTCTTACACACACCTGGGAGGCAGCCTATGAACTTTCAAGTCCATTTCATGAGGCACAGCTGGAGATCCATTTCCAGGATTGTTAGAAGATTCTTTTTGTTCAGAGCAGGATCTTCTTATCTCAGCTGTTTCCTGTGACTTGATGCCCAGTAAGAAGGTAACTCCCAGTCAGGTGGCATTGAAGGCACTTGAGGAACAGCTGTGGGCAATCTATGCTAAGAAGGGGACAGCATGGTTGGAGGCTAGATTGAGTAGGACCCTGACATCACCAGGGCTTCCACCCTCCAAGAAGTGAAGTGACCCAAAGGAGACTCAGTGACTCTGAACAAGTCAACCAAGAAGGGGGCAAAGAAGACAGGTAATGCAGATTCTGGGAGTCTGGAGTTGCCAGAGTCCGAATGGTCAGCAAGTCACTTCCAGTACAAATGGTATAAACAATGGCACATGTTACTGCACATTTTTAACCAGGGTTGTGATACTGCTGGCTTCTTTGCTGAGCAGCTTATAATTTATAATTTATATATATATATATATATATATATATATATATATATATATATATATATATAAAAACTTCTCTTTTAGTAATTGTCCAGTAGGCAAGAAAGTTGTCAGGGTCTCTTACCATGCTCTCTATTAATTCTCTGTATAAAAGAAAAAAAAAACAATAAAAAGACACCTTCCTTGCTCCCTCCCTGTATCTCTGTAGGGCAGGTAAAGCACTATGGGATAGTGGTGATTGCTAGCCTGTGATGCCAAACATAGCCCTTGTGAGAGCTACTAGACAACTGTTTAGATGAATTGTCACCAGAACACTTTTGGGAGCACAATTTGTTGGTTAAGTCATTTTTGGTTGAGAAAACATTGCTGCTTTGTAACTATACAAACTGAAAGTGAGCAGCAAGTCATTTCTGGTCTGAACAGTATAAATGCCTGCACCAGTGCGAGCAAGTGCACAGGTAACATGGCCAGAGGTGTATGTCTGCAATGTCAGTTGGGGTAGCCTGTCTGTTTGTCTGTCTATCCGTCCATCCATCATCCCTCTATCTATCTATCTATCTATCTATCTATCTATCTATCTATCTATCTATCTATCTATTATCTATCTACCTATCAGTCTGTCTTCCAACTGGTTGCAAATTGACTTCTGCCATCTGTTTTATGTTTTCATTTAAATATACCTTTTGGTTTTCTGTTTTAAATATACATTTATGACTATTTCCTTGTTTAGTTTTTGGTGGAATAAGTTTCTTTAAGGGTTTGTTACTTTTCTGACCTGATGAACAGAGAATAATTCTCAAAAACTGACTTTGTTCTCTAAACAACCTGGTCTCATTCCAATAAAAAGGTATCTCTTGTTAACTTTTTTCTTGTTCTTCCCTATGATCTGTATTCTGTATTATTTATACTGTGATTTCAACCTGTTGTTCAATGGTACAGTAAGGGGCTTTGACCACTGGCACTACAACCAGTATTTCTAGCTGTTTAGTGTTGAAATAGTTCCACTAAATATAGAAAAACGACTGGGTAGGTGTTTACAATGAGAATTTTACATACACCTGAGGTGTGGGATGCCAAATAAATCCCAAAAGTAAAGCTTGAAGGGTTTATAGAGGCATCCCACACCAAGGGTGTGTGTAAAATTCAAGTTTTACACACCTA
The DNA here is from genome assembly GCA_016271365.2 of Neoceratodus forsteri. Lineage (NCBI taxonomy): Eukaryota > Metazoa > Chordata > Ceratodontiformes > Ceratodontidae > Neoceratodus > Neoceratodus forsteri. The sequence continues at coordinate 1,752,105,779 of CM057455.1, read as the reverse complement.
CCCAGCCTTTATTTTACATAATTGCTCTGGAGTGTTTTTTCGCCACGGCAATTATATAAAATAAAAACATGCTCCTGTTCAGCCACAATCTGGTCTGGTTTAAGCACAGTCAGCAGCTGCTGAAACCTTTCTTTTTTTTAAGTTCAACAAAGGTTTAAATAGTAGACAGAGTTCAAAAGGATTAATCATGACAGCGTGAGTGGTGGTGCAGTGTTCAGCGAGACAACAGGGAGACGGTTTTATTTTTTTATTTTATTTTATTTAAACAGCAGTTTGGAAAGCCTTTGAGCCATAGGCTCATTTACAAAGGTACCTTGTCACACGGTTGGCTGGTGCATGCATGGAGTGAGAGAAACTCAGCTCGTGTTTGCTGTTACAACCATCTGGTTATAATGGCAAATTATAATCTGGTTTCCCTCTGGGAAAAAATGCTCCCCGGTAATTATTATATAGTAAATGATACATTGTATCTAAGTTTTTGTCTTCTGCATGAAAAAAAACAAACTAACATCTACATTTTTAACAATGTCTTTGAAATTAAGGAGTTGGTTTGTGCTTTTTTCCTAACCACTATGTTTAGAACTGTCTCTTCAAGGAACCATAGGGTGCTTAAGGTCCTATTACATATGTCTGCAGATGGTTATACCACTGTATGACTTTGTATAGTCAGACTGCAACTTTTATTAAATCCGTTTTTCTTTCATACTTGCATTTTTTTAATTTTTATAAAAGAACTTAGAAACATGATCCACAGCATGTACACAAACACAAAAGTACATGAAATACATCACAATGGGAGATACAGGTTCACCTGCCTACGGCATTACATCATAGTGGTGTATACATTCAAAATGAGAATTAACAGTTACTACTAAAATAAAAGCTGTTATAAACCATAGAGCTATTCAACCCTGTAATTAAAACATTTAAAAGTCAAATAATTATCAAATTCTCTTTACAGTAAAAGTTAGAGCTTTAAAATTCATGTAACCATCTAATTTATTATTTTGTTACTAGATTGCAGCCTCATTTCATGAATTTACCATTTAAAAAAAAAGATGCTTTACCCCTGTTATGGTACATTTCTACAGCAGTTGGACACAACACATATCCTATAGTATTGTGTAATACAAAACATTTTAAAGGGACAGATAAGGAAATTTTCCACTTCTTCATAGTGTACCATTGAGTTGTTCTGTTAAGCCCCTTCATAAAAAAGAATGCTGAAAAATCACATAAAATTATCAAAATTATCACTTAAAGAGTTTTTACAGAATATAAACTGCTCTCAATTTTCAGCAATTGACATTTGCCAAACTGGTCCAAGTGGAGGTTTAATGTGCTGACTTCTCAACGTGGTTGTGCGATTTGTGATAATACCATATATGAAAATGTCCAGCTTACTCTGAGAAAACAATATCATAGCACATTATGAGGGAATGTAAGAAATGGGACAGGGATCAAGGAGAGAAGAAAGTCATGGGGTCAGCAGGAAAAGTCTGAACTACGTTTGACACATAATAAACATAAAGTGGAAGTGGAATCAAACAAGTTATGGCACCAAGTTCAAAATCCCATTGAAATACATTGAACTGCATACCCGTATCTCCAGTTCATGGCCCAACTTTGAAGAGTGAAGATGTGTCTGTGGTCCAGAGAGGATTACAGCGTTGGACCCCCTATGGGTAAGTAAGGGCATGGGGGGTGCGGGTAGTGGATACTCAGTGGGATAGTTGGGTGGGGGTAAGGAATGGCCTCAAAAGACATTGATGGGCCATTTTTGTTTTAGAGGGAAAAAAAACAAAAGACACTGACTATCCTTGATCACAACACTGGGGATTGGGCACCCCCAGTGTCAGGAAAAAAATAGACAATCCCCAATCATGACACTGGAGGACTGGGCACCCCAGTGTCATTTCTATGTTTCTGGAGTGGAGGTGGGGTGGGTTCTGGCAGGGAGGGTTTGGTTGGGGGAATTTCTGTAATATACAAAATATGTATATAGTTAAATTAGTGCCGGTGGTCATGGCAGCACATAGCCCACTCCACCATGACCAAGATGGCTGCTGCATGACTCTGCACATGCGCGACTGCTAGCGCATGCCCAGTACAGTGCAGTGGCTATCTTGGACATGACAGACTGTACTATGTTTTGACGTGATTGCCGGCACTCTGAAATAGTGCAGTGCTGTGGTCCGTAGGGACAACATGGGCAGACTGCTTCACAGATGCGGAGGTGACTGACGCAATCCAACATGTTCATTTGTAGGGAATGCAGAGTCCTTTTTCCTCAGTGATCATAAAAGGACTGCAGGGCTATGCCCACTGCAGTCCTAAAAATTACAAGTTACAATAACCTAATGTTAGATGCAGTCACTGAAGTTATAAACATCATTTTATATTTGCTCCATTTCAGTACACCATATTTAAAGAAAAAGAAGCATCTCTTACAGCCACTTTTAAAAAAGCTGGCTTCTCCTAAGGGCTTCTGTCATCTGTCCAATTACATGAGGTTTGCAGAGTGCCAGCAGTTGGTGGGATTCAAGCTTATTCCTCACCACAGCTTTTAATGAGACTAGTTGCAATGAGGGCGCCACATTATATTTATAAACAAGAGTTATTACTCTTTCTAAAAAAAAACAAATGCATCTCAAATGTTAGTGGCAATCTCTGGAATCTCAGTAACAGAATGCAACATTGGGTTAGTGGTTATATCATTAGCAAGTTGTCAAGTTATCAGAAAATGGATGTTAAGAAAAGCACAACATACCACCGCCAATTAAGGGTACTTAGGAAGATGTGGTAAATGTTAGTTCTGTAATGTTGTTCAAAAGTGTCACAATTTTGAAAATGTCTATTCTAGGGAAAACGTTGACATCAGACACTGCATAACATGAGAAAAGGTAGTGAGCAGTGTGTTCCTGTGGGGTACAATATATTGGGAAGACAAAAAGAAGTTTAAAATTTGCATTGGTGAACAGCTGCAAGGTATTGAAAAAGGTGCACTGAATAATACATTAACCAGATACATGCAAGATCAAGGGGGAGGTCACCAGTTTAAATTCAGAGGGTTAAAGAAAGTGTTTCCCTCAAAATGAGGTGGTGAGATGATGGCACTTAAGTAGGTGGTATAAAGGTAGGGGCATTTCAGATGGAACGGTATGTTTAAAATCAGTTTTTACATGATAATAAAGATTTGATAGCATTGGTAAGCAGAAGAGTGGAGTGGGTGTTTGTTTTGTTGGTTTGATCATCTATACCAGGTACACTCTTGCAGTGGAACTCTCTTTGTTGTGAGGCATTTGAGATGGAGTTTGCCCTTCCCCCACCCAATGAAGTTCCAACAAACAAAGTGCCAGGGCACCTTCTCTGTGTCCTGTCCGTAGTTTACCCATGAATGCTACCTGCATCTGAATAAATAGTAAGATTTGTCTGCATAGTGCAGCATTTAACTTTTTTCATTGTACCTTCAGCCCCAGGTACAGGCTTGTCAGAGTGTACTGAACTTGGGGGGTGTCTTGATTGTCAGGGGCTAGCCACCCTGCAGCTGTGCCAATTACCAGCATTGTTAGAGCTTCTCTGAACCTGAATGTCATGCATCATGCATCATGCACAATGTGTAGCACATTGCCTCCTGGATGCTCCCGTGGTCCGTCTTCTCCTACAATACTACATGTCACTTCCCATATGACTCTGGCCTAAAAATCCTCAGTTCTCTGTTTTTCAATGTGATTGCCTATCTCTATTGGTTCAACTGACTAGAGTTAGGCAAGCCTAGACTTTTTGAGAAGAGCTGAGCCAAGGTTCTAGTTTGGATCTTACAGCTAAATCACAAGTGGAGCCAAATTGTAAGGCAAAAAGCAGGACTAATTCTGGCTTCCTGAACTCACATCACAGGACACAAACCAGCCTGTCTCTTAGGGAGGCAGTGAAAGTTGTCACAAAGTCACAGTGTCCATGTAGCACCTTGGGAACATCAGGGTCCTTCTGGGCAGAACCACAATGATCTGCTGCTATTGCAACCTGCTCCACTAGAACCAGAGATCTGAGAACACACCCCTCCCTGCTGGAAACTGTATGCCTGCCTTGATTGATTAAGCTTAATTTGTCTAAGTCCCATCCATTTTGTAATTTAGTCTGGCCTCAATGAGTAAAACAATCTGAGTCATCATTTATGGAAAGAAGATGATAATCAAGCCAGAGGGTGCTGTTTTGTTGTGGTGATACCTGCTGTAATACTGTAGCAACAGCAGCAGATCTTCATGGGTCTGTTGGGAGAGACCCTGATGTTTATGAATTTCTTGGTGTCCTTTCCACCACTAGACCACCAGGTATTTAAATAATATACATTTAGAAAATGGGCTTAAAAATTAAAGCATCCTGATTGGCTGCAAGCCTTGGTCAGACATGCATTTATGTTTCAGTAGATGCCCTGTGAAAAACAAGTGCCAATTCAGGGTACCCATTACTTAGAGTATCCATGGGCACCCTGAATTTTCAGTCTGAGCAGCCACGATTTTTTCACATTTGCTTAGCAAGAGAGTGAGCTAGCCCCCCCCCACACACACACACTTAAAAAAGACATCAGGGGACTGTTTTCATTTTATAGGTTTGAATTAAATAAATATATCAGGACAATGGGGGTGGGCTCCCCAGTGTCCCACACTGCTGTGGGGGGGCTTGTAATGCCAACACAGGGATTGGGCCTCCCGATGTCAGCACTTTAAATAAAACAATGGGGGGGCAACCGACACTGGGGGTAAGCATCCCACTGTCATATTATATACAGACCCCACTGCTTATAGCGGGCTGATCTGTGAAAACCTATTTTGCTTGGTGTAGCGGGTGAATGATCTCACCAAAAACAAGTAAAATTCATACAGTGTTTTCTCACTATACTGAACCTCAGTACAGTGTAATGAAACCCCGGCTACACCTAAATGGTGCTCATGGCTCCCAGCAGCAATCAGCTGTTGTCAATCTCAGTGAGGGATACATTTTTATGAGCTCAAAAGCTATAGAAAGTATTAGGTACTGTATTTGGGAATTTGAGTGGTAGCAGGTGCAGAAGAATAGTGGTGCAGTTGGGTCAGTAAAGACATGCCAGAGTTCACATCTTGATCTTCTCTTAGAAAGCTGGGAGCAGGTGAGCAATTCTGATAACCACTTGAAAATTAGGACACATTGTGGGTTGTGTCTGGACTGGTTTTCTTTTTCTTTCAATTTTCTGATCTCTCGGCATGTGTGTGAAAGAGCTGAACTGTGGGTTCAGTAGGTAAATGGCACACTTATGAGTTCTAAAGGACAATCACTCCCTTCACTTTCTAAGCCTCACTTGCCTGTCTTTCTTTGATCACAGTTTTTAATAAGGGACTAGGGGACTGCAATTGAAGGGTGGACATGCAACTAGACACCAGGGAATATATGGGGACATTAACTGGGGAGATGGGGTGCCACTAGACACCAGAAAAAATGGGAACTCACAACTCACACTGCAGCCAGCAGCAGGAGTTCAGCTGCAGCTGCAGAAGTAAAAAAAAATCCACTGTTCTTATACACAGAAAGTGGTGGAAGGCTTCTTTCGCTAAAAGCTGGGCACCTGGGTTTTTGGGTGCCCAGAAAAAGTATTTCTGGGGCTAATTGTGAAAAGCAAACACCAGAATCTAGCTAAATAGGTCTTGTTCTGCTAGGTTCTAGTGTTTGCTTTCTAAAATGACAACATGTTTATGTATTTTCCATGCTTTTTAGTTCATGGAAAAAAAAAACAAGATGGTGGCTGGCGAAAAAGTATTTTCTGTGACAAAAGAGGATTTTATTCTCACAAAAAAGGAATCGGTCTTGCGAGAAAGAATAATTTTTCATGAGATCAATCCTTTGTTGGGCTTTTTACCTCTATCCTGGAACGTGATCTTCCCATAGGAAACAATGGGAACTTAAAAACTGAATAACTTTGCAACACATTAATATTTTTTCACCAAATAAGGCATGGCAGTTCTGTTACTCAAGTTCTTTCTACCATAATAATTCACACCAAAATTTCTCACTATCTGGGCACTAGGCGATCAAGTAACAACTGCAAAAAGTGATGACTTTTAAGGTTTTTCACTATCTGGATGTCAGAATCTACACATCTATCCAGAATAAAATGTGCAATTTCAATAGATATACCCCACAGGACAGCGCATACCAAATTTTGTGCAAACCCATTTATCAGTTGCAAAGTTATTAAAGTGCAACATTTGAGATTTAACATTAAACAGGTTACTCAACCCTCACTATAGCGGCATGACCATGCCCCTCTAATATATATAAATTGCAAAAAAACTGTGTTATGCTCTAGTTAGGGATAAAGTCACAAAAGCAGGGAAATGTGTCATTGGGGTTTTCAAAGTTAACACCCCACACCCACCCTGCACACACCAACAGGCATCCGGGGTGCCTTGGGGTTGTCAGCCCTAATGCTCACCCCATTGTTTGCTTTTTTGCAGTTTATTTCCTTACATTTTGAGACAGTATATTCATATCCTTATTTGCCTATGGGAGCGCATGGTCCTCCAGGCCTTGCATTTCCATTTATAAGACAAAGGTGATGAAATTGTCAGTATAGCCATCGCCTGGTTCCATGTGATAAGAGCAATCGCAAAATAGTGATCTTCAAATCAGTGCATGCAAATCACCAAATTCAATAATAGCAACACTCCAAAACAGTCTCTGTCAGGGTGAAATGCACTAAAAATTGTATGTGGGGGGCTCTGCCCTCTGCACCACCCATGCAGGGGTCTTTGCCCTGCACCCACCCATTATTTTTATAATCAACTCCCAGGGGGTCCTGACACTGGGGTAAAGGAGAAAATTCAGGGGGGTCTATTCTGGGGGGGATTGTCACATTAAGGAGGCTGGGGGAGCATAGGGCACACATTCGTGGGTCAGAGAACACAAAAACTCACACAAAAAAAGTTCCTAAACATCTAACAAAACAGAATTCCCACCAACCTAGCTCTGAACCCGGGTCCTCCAGCACCATCAGCAGTCACTCCTACCACTAGACCAAAAGGACAGCTGGAAACTGTCTAGCCAAACAACCCTCCATATACCCATTTGTAATATCTCCAAAACACGTTCACCTTACTTTTCCTATCACTGTTTTAGTACTGTCACAGTCACTGTCACTGCATCTCATTATATTTTCACACTCGCTCTTTTGACAGGTGGCCAAATTGAGTCACTAATCTGGTTTAAAATTAACAAGCATGGTTTTAAAAGAAAAAATGGAGTGGTATAATAAGGGATATACTTCATCCTGGCTTGTTGATCTACTAGATGTTCTGTGTAAAACAAATACCATACATCTTTGGACTGATTCACTAAGGGGTATTAAAATCTCACAAAAATATGCAATGGTTATGAAAAATGAAATTAAACTACTATCAGTTACAAATGATTTGAATGCAGTTAAAAAGTCAAAATTACATAAATAGTGCTCACTAAATAAAATAAATCATGTATTAGAACCTTACTTAATAATAATTAATGATAATAAAGAGAGAGAAATTTTCACAAAATTCCGATTGGAAATATATCCCTCTAAATACTTTAATTTTATTTTTAAAAAGAACAAAGATCAGATGGATGATCTTTTTTGTGACTTCGACATGGGTGAATATGAGACACTAGTGCATATTACGTTATATTGTCCTAAGTTTAGGAATTTTTCTAATCAGATGATGTCTCAATTCACATTGCCTAAAGACTTCACAAGAGAAGAACTTTTGAGACTTCTAATGCATCCCCAAAGCCAAGATACTGTTAAGGGAATGATAGTGCAATTAGAAGGGATATTTAATATACTTCTTAAACAGAATAATAAGGTTAAGTAAATGACTTAAAGTTCATTTTTTACAAGCAAAAATATATGATTATTTAGGAATCTCTAGTTTAGAAGAGTGGCATTAGCTTGCATAAATACTGTAATACTGTTTTAACTACAAAATATGTGAAGAAATAATATATGCTATATGAATTTTATGTATTTGACTCTTTTGATGTGTAGTCCCACTGATGTATTTTTTATATATGTTTTTAGCATTTGTAGAGGCCTAATAAGCTGAACAATAAAATGTATTGAACTTGAACTTGAAATTGAGTCAATCAATTTAACTTGTCCATATCACAGGTTACTCCATCGTATTATCCACCTCATGTACCCAGTACAAAAAATGTTTTAATCCCTGCAAAAATGCAATTCTGTACAACTGCACCACCATTCAGCACCACAGGTGTGAAAACACATTTTGGGCAGGATTTGAAAAATGACAGCTGTGACATACATGAGGTGGAGTAATAAGAAGGCTATGTTGAAAATCTTGGGTCAAAATATTTAAAATTTCCAGTTACAAGTGGGCATAGTGAAATTGCAACAAATGGTCATAACTTTGGCATTTTTCATATTTTGACCCCAAATTGTTAACACAGTCTTCTCATTACCTCACCTCATAAACCCCATAGGTGAAAAAGTTCAAATCCATGCCAAAATGCCATTCCGTGCCACAGGTGTGATAACATGTTTCTGATAGGATGTGAAAAATGACAGCTGTACCATTCATGAGGTGGTATGAAAAAATGGCAATGTTGAAAATTTGGAATCAAAATATTGAAAATTACTAAAGTTACGCACGTGCATAAAAAAATGTCAACAAACATGCAAACTCTGCCATTTTTAGGAATTTTTCACCAGATTTTTAACATAGCTTTTTTGGGACCCCTCCCCCATGAGCACTGTTGGTGAAATTTCATTATTCAGTCCCAAAAGGTGATTTTGTGCAGTGACTGCAAAATCACCTTCCAGGCCTGACAGTTGCAATGTTCATGAGGTAGAGTCCCAAAAAGGCCATGTTGAAAATTAGGTGAAAAAAAATCCAAAAAATGGCAAAGTTATGAACATAAATTCAAAACACCATTGAAATACATTATATGGCACTTACCTTTATTCCTCAGTTCATAGTTTGACTTTGAAGAGTGCAGACGGGTCTCAGTCCACAGAAGATGACAGTGTTCAAACTCTAATGGTAAGTATAGGGTAAATGGGGGTGTGTGGGGTGGTGGGTGCTCAATGGGATGGTCAGGATGGGGAGGGGATGGCAGGGATGACAAGGGACCAGTTTCTTTTTTTCGGGTTTAAAAAAAAGACATTGGGGGGACTATTTTCTTTTGCAGTTACAAAGAAATATAAATACATATTTTGTAATACTGGGGGTCAGCTCCCCAGTGTCTCACACTGCTGGGGGGGCATGTAATGCTGACATGGAGATTGGGTCCACCAATGTTGGCAACATAAAGAAAACAATGGGCTGCTGGGGGGGATAAAATAAAAATTAGGGGACAGTGATTGGAGAGTGGGGGTGTCACAAGACACCACGGACAGTGATAAGTGGGTGGGGGTGCCACTAGACACCAGGGACAGTGATTGGCGGGAAGGGAAGTGCCACTAGATACCAGGGAAATGGGCAGCTCACAGCTAACACTGTGGCTGGTAGCATGACTTCTGCTGTGGCTGCAGAAGTTAAGAAATGCCAAGTGTTCTCAAATCTAGAATGCTGGGGAAGAGCTCCTCTTGCTAAGCTGGGAATTTGGGTAGCCAGAAAAGGCATTTGCAGGAACTATTTTCCAAAAACAAACACCAGAATCTAGATAAACAGGTCCCATTTAGCTATGTTCTGATGTTTGTTTTTAAAAATCTCAGCAGTTTGATGTATTTGACACATTTGTTGGTTTGTGGAAAAAGTCAACAAGATGGTGGTTGACATGGCACAAAAAAAAATGTTTGGCACCATGCTAAACCAGAGGTGTAAAAGCAGGATGGTATTTGCAGCATCAAAGTTTAATTTTTTGCCACAAAATGTTATCTCAAAACTCCTACTGTGCATGCGAAAACAGGAAAACACTAAAACTGAAAGCCTTATAACTCTGGAACCCTTTGATATTTTTTCACCAGACCTGTCAAAGGCATTACCTTGGGACATGACACATGTCCCCTGCAAGTTTGGGGAACAAATTATATTCCATGTAGGCTGTAGGTGAGAGCAAAAAAAAAAAGGTTTAGTAAAGGAAAAAAAATGTTTGTTTTTTTTCTAAAAATGACACATGCAGATCTCAAAAACCCCACAAGCTGCCATCACAAAAATGTCCACACGTCAAGACTTTGCCTGCCAGACAGCACATATAAAATTTCAGCTCATTCTGTCAAAGAGAGCCAAATATATTAATGTGCAAAATTTTAGATTTAACTTAAACAGGCTACTGAACCCTAACTATAGGGGTGCTATTGCACCCCTATAATCTATTATAGGGGTGCAGTAGTGAGTAGTGCCCCTATAGTTAGGGTTCTACTGGCAGTTCAATGTCAAACCCTGAATTTTGTACTTTAATAACTTTGCAACTGTTCATTGGATTTGTATGACATTGTGCATGGGTGGTTATGCATGGTAGATCCCTGGATGTACCAAGTTTTGTTCTGGTCAGATGTGTGGATTCTGAGTTCTAGATACTGCAAAAAGTAAATTTTTCAGGATTTATTTCCAATTGGTTTTGCTGGGTTTTCTGTCAACTTCGCTACCAACCACACAGTTTGGAATTTTGGTCTGAAATTTTCTGAGTAGAAAGGGGCTGGCCCACAGATATGCCTTTTGCTTGTTTGCTGAAAAAATATTAATCTGTTCCAAAGTTATTTAATTTAAAAAACTTGAATAATTGGTTCTGCGCATGCTCAGTAAGCACTTAAAAATAGCTGTATGGAATGAAAAAAAATATTTTTTCACATTGACATCATCCCTTTTTGTGAAGGGGAAATCCTTTTTTATTTGTCACCATCTTGTTTTCCGTTTATACCTAAAAATTCAAATTTAGAAAACCACAAAAATGAGATTGTGGAGAGGAACAACACATGTAGATTGCTTTTTGGGACCCCCTTAGCTAGATTCTCCACTTAACTGTTAGACAAATGTCCTTGAAATGTTTTTTTTTTAACATTATAAATCTGTTTTCATAACTTGTGAAATGAAAAAATATTATTTTTCCATATCACAACTCATGAAAAAGATCCATTTTCATGAGGGAAAAATCATTTCTTATTTGTTGGTATGTCTAGTGGTACTCCCCCACCCTCTAGTCACCATTTGCATACTAACAGGATTGTTCCCTGGTGTCTAGTGGCACCCTCCACCCTCTGATTGCCCTCCCTGTATTTTTTTTCATGTTATATATGTTTAATATTTCTTCCTGGTGTCTGGTGGGTACTCCCACCATATGATCACTGCCCCCTAATTTTTTATTTCTCTGGTGTCTAGTGGCACCCCCCACCCTCCAATCACCACCCTTCATAATTATTTATTTCCCTGGTGTCTAGTGGCTCCCTCCCATCACTGTCCCCATAATGTTTTGTTTGGTCCCTCATGTCCAGTGCCACCGCCCACACTCTAATCACTGATCCTAAAATGTTTTTTTTTTGTCCCTGCTGTCCAGTGGCACACCCCACCCTCTGATCCCCTCTACTGTTGTTCTTTGCTCCTGTAATAAAGAAAACAGTCCCTTAGTGTCTTTTTTCTTATATCTGTAAAGAAATGGTCCCTAACTAATCTTCCCCACCCCCCACCTGACCTTCCAATGAGCACCCACCACCCTGCACCCCCTACACTCCCCACACACCCTTACTCACCTGAACAGGTCCCTGGCTGAAGATCCATTCTCTGATGGAAGACACGTCTTGCTTTTGGAACTGGTGACTGCAATATGAGAAACTAAGTTAAGTGCAGTTGAATGTATTTCAATAGGCTTTTCAGCTTTGTGGCATACTTTTGCCATTTTTGCATATTTTGAGCCCACATTTTCAACATGGCCTTTTTGAGACCCCAGCTCCTGAACAATTTGGGTGGAAAGCAACTAGTGAAACTAGGAACTACCTTCTCTGCACCTAAAGCTTCCGGTATCAGGGCCCCCCAAGGTTCTATTTTGGGCCCACTCCTGTTAATCCACATCAGTAGGTTGCATGACTGTCTGAAATACTGTACACCTATACTGTATGCAGACGTCATTACACTAACTGTCTGCTCAAAAAATACAAGTGACTTGATGTTGTCACTAGAGCCAGGGTTCTCCAGATTTATGGGGTTCTAGTTCGGTTCTGGTTCTACAGTGTGGGGTTCTGGGCTGGTTCAGTTCTGCTTAAAAATTGCATGTTTGGGTTCTGATTCCGTTCAGTTCTAGGCTATTAGTTTACGTTCTAGTTCTGGTTCTGGATCAAGTTAAGTGTTACTAAATTCACATTATATTGCCAATATATATATATATATATATATATATATATATATATATATATAATATTCTTTGCAAAAACTTTGTTAATGCATCAGTTAGGGTGAATCCCACAGCAACAAAAGCAGGGAAATGAGGCATTAAGGTTTCCAACCCTAACACCCCACCCCTCTGCTCCCACAGTAAAATGAGGTTACAATTATACCATCTGAAAAAGAAGGGAAATTCTTTGCAAAAAACTTTGTTAATGCATCAGTGGAAACCGCTGGATGTCACCAAGATCCCACGCAGGGAACTTGGGTGTCTAGGTGCCCTGGATCTATCAAGGGCAGCTGTGATCACCACTGAATGAGTCTCAAGCTGGTTAGCATAATAAGGTTTGCCAGAGAGGGCAGAATACACCGCCCAGCTGGCCCACTGGCACAGTGGTTGGACTTCCGCTTGTGATGCTGATGATCCGGGTTCTGGAGTGGACCCGGGAGTCGGAAGGCCGGCCAAGGGGAGAAGGATTGTGTGTCCTCTGGACTGCTCTCCTTTTCCGGGGGGGAGTGTGTCTGGCACTTCGTTGTCCCCTGGTGGAGGCTGGGGATCCTGCGCAGCCAGCACCAGGGTGTTGGGGGGCAGGGCGGACACTGGTCATCATTGCATGTCCCTGGGGCATCAGCATGGGAAAAACTGATGGTCCCTGACATGATGCCTCTGCCGGCGATGTCTGCCAAGGCCAAGTTCCACCATTCAATATGGGTCCTGAATAATATCAAAAAGGAAAAGCAGAGCCCCCCCTTAACTTCCTAGTCTCTGATGTCATGAGATTCAAAATAGTCAGACTGTTATCACAGGATTCATTTTCTAATCCAGCAATTTGTTTCGTGCATCTTCGATGGACCTTTTCTAGAGCAGCGTATTCTGTGTTTTTGAAAGGACACCACAGCTGGTAGGCATGCTCGAGGTGTGGCCTTACATGTGCTCTGAATAGGGGCATTAGTACCCTACTATCTTTAGATTTAATATTGTGCTTCATTGACCAAATGACTATTTGCTTTTTTAACGGATTCCTGTACTTGTTTGGTGTTACTCAAGTCATTTGAATTTATAATCCCTAAATCTTTTTCATCAGTATTGCAATTTACTGTAGAATCACCTAAAGTATAGTTAGTAATCTGATTGGTGGAACCAAGTGCATACTGTTGCATTTAGAGTTGTTTAATTTCATGCCTGGTGTGTTCACCCAGGCAACAATTTATTTAAATCTTCTTGAAAAGTAGCAGACTGATTGAAGTTTTCATAGGGCCCCCGATTTTGACGTCGTCTGCATACATTTTGTAGTAGATAGGCAATTTTAGGTCATATCAGAAACAAACACCTGAAATAAACACGTACCCAGAACATATCCCTGGGGTCTCTACTGGTGACCAGTCTCGGGTCTGATAAATAACCATTAATTAAAACTCTCTCTCAAACTTCTGAGTTTAGCCATTAGTCCCACATGAGGTAGGACATCAAAAGCTTTAATGAAGTCAAGATAGATGACATTGCAAGGTGTTCTTTTATCTAGAAGATGGCTAATTGTTTCGTAAAAACATACGAGATCTGCAAGACATCCCCATCGCTTTTTAAAGCCATGCTGTTCTTGATCCTGAACATCTAGGGTAGGTGTAATTATGTCTTTGATTAGACTTTCTAAGATTTTACAAACTGGAGAAGTAAGACTGATGGGTCTACAGCTGTCCCAGTTTGATTTGGTAACATATGCCCTTTTCCAAGCTTCAGGGACAAAGTTTGAGGAAGGCAACCTTCAAAGAGTAACTTTAAGGGATGGACAAGGGAGTCTGACAACAGGTACAGAAAATCCCCAGCTATATTATCTGGTCCTGGACAGTTTTTGCTCTTTAGTAAGAGTAGTTTTGAAGTGATGAGATCTTCTGATAGTGTTATGTGTGGAGTGTCACATAGATCAGGGGAAATCAGTGGTACCTGTACATGACCAAAAATCTCATAAAACATATTATTAAGTATGTTGGCCATACCTTTGGGATCAGGTATTATATCATTATTTAATACTAAAGGGCCGACCTGACAGTTTTTTGTTTTTTTTAACTTTCATTTTTATCAACATCTTACTGCCCCCTCGTTCCACTCCTTCAGAACCTGATCAACTCCGTAGATCCCTCCCATAGAATCTGCACCTAGGGTGAATACCACAGCAACAAAAGTATGGAAATGAGGGGTTAGGGTTTCCAACTCTAATGCCCCACCCCAGGGTTCCCAACCCATCCACCCCACCCCTATTCCACACCCTCCACACACCAACAGACATCGAGGTGTGCCATTGAGTCATTGGGTCATCAGGCCCAACTGATCCACAACAGGCAGGACCAGGACCACCATATTTGCCACCTCCACATCTGTCCAATTCCCTGAACAGCACACATGATGATCTGACCCCACCATCACTGCTGTCTGCCACACTGTGCCTGACTACATGTATCTGCAAAGCCAGCATGAAGAACTTCACAGTGTCAGATGTGCTATTGGGGTTCGCATGCCACAGCTGTGCAGCAGAGTTGCACGATTGACATGCCTGGCTGATGCCTATCGCACAGCACTGCAAATGTGCAGAGCAGCACCATTAGGGGGAATATGGAGTCAGGGCCATGACCCCATATACACGCACTACATGACCCCACACAATGGCGTGCACTTGCTAGGCGCACATTAGCAGGCAATGCACGGTAGAAGTTATGGCGCATGCGGCAGGGTTGCACAATGCGACCTGACAGCTCAGCACATCTGCATGTGTGGCATGTGCACATGTCCGCATGTGCAATGGGGGCATGCCGCACACCATGCACAGGTGTGCTATAGGCCACACAGGACATAGTGCAACCCATGGTGTGCATCATGGGTGCAGTGACACGCACCGCGCATGTGCAGGAGATGCACCGGCAAACCTCTCCAGTGCATTACAATTGTGCAAAGTGCAAACCTGCAATATTCAGCCATTGTATGCAAATAGGCTCATGAGCCTATGCCAGGCACAGTCAGGCACATTAGCATCTCATATCAATTGCGCTTCTGCTCATTTGCATGAGTTGAGCCATAAAAGTGCCACAATACTGCACTGGGCACTGACAGGTATTGCAGCCAGTGAGGTAAGGAGCAACACACGTTCTGATGTATCTGGGTATGCTATCAGTGCTGCAGCGTTCCAGGCTGGCCTGACAGTCAGCTAATTGAGCCATTGTATTACCTTCCACAGGTAGCATCCTGTCAGAGACAGATGGAGCTGAGGAGCAGGGGACTACATGGAAGCGCAGGCCCAACTTCATGAAAGATGAGCTGCAGGCCCTGTTTGAGGCCTACCTCGACAGGGAGGAACTGCTCAGTGGGGCCACGGGCACCCCACAGGAACATGCCACCGGGTGGGATGTGGTGGCAACATACGTCAAAACCCATGACAGACATCAGAGGAGTGAACAGGAGTGCAAGAAGAAGATGGGTACAGACCATCGGCACATAAAGGAGAAGGTGTCCACCATCAGGGCATCCCACAGCAGAACTGGTGGGGGCTCAGGAACCACCCCAGTACTTATGGCAGGGGAGGAGATGGTGGCGACACCATCAACCGTGCTGCCATTGAGGGCATACCAGGTAGAGGTTTCCAGATAGGTGGCAGCCCCTCATAGCACTGTGAGTCAGTGGGAGCTGTGTGTGTGTGTTTGGGAGGGTGTGCCACCTGGCAGCATGCAGGCATGGCAACAGCAGTGCCGTGGGCCCCTTGCATGTGTGACATGCAGCAGCGCAGGGCACACATGTGCCTACCGTTCATGGCATTGTCCACCTGTGTGCGGTGCTGCAACAGCAGGGGCACCATACCTCGACCAAGGCCCCAGCCACAGGGTGTGCAGCACTGCTTGCCAGCCCCACGGGGACACCCACCTGGCAGACCCATGGCACAGCATGCTTCACAGGGTTGCAGGTGGCAGCATGGCATACCACAGCTGGCGTTGGACTTGGAGGCCTTGGAGGTGGGCGGATCAGGCATGCTAGTCATCCAGTGCTGTGGCATCATGTGCTACATCCACTGCACATGGCTGGCCTGGCATGTGCACTGTCCATGGCATGGCTGCCATATTGTGTGATGCATCACAGGTGTACCCTGTTGCATGCCGGCACTGCGTTGGTGTGCATGCCCCCCACACAATGGGCACAGCTCGGTGTGTACATTGCCATTCTCAGCACTGATACTGCTGTTGTGTCTTCCAGCACCATCATACCTCAGGGACAGGATGCAGGACGTGGCCGACGACACTAGTCCCAATTATTTATTTATTTATTAAATTCTCAGATTACAGATACCTTTGAGCAGAAACTGCTCATTTACAAAGGTTCCACGTCAAAGGATGAGGGTCAACATACATACAGAGGTAGTAAAAGAATGCACAATTAACAACCAAAACAACTAAAAGAAAAAATAAAGATACTCAGTTATAACATACTTTGAGATAATATTCATATAACGGCAGCTTGAGTAGGCAGCTGGCTGCAGTAATAATAAGAGATAGAGGGCACCATAGGCAGTTAGTATTGCAGGCGTGCGACTGGGAGAGGAAGTTGGCAGGCTAATGGGCCACTGTCCGATGGTGGTGGAAAATGTCTTGTACCAGTGGAGAATGAGGAGAATGAGAAGAAGCCATCTATATCCACCAGCATCAGGGCCACAGACCAGCATTGACAGGGCAGTGTGGGCTGCTGGAGTTCCTGGGGCTTGGCAATCATGACCCCCTGGTGGACCTACTGCTCACCGAGGCCCTACCCATTCTCGTACTGGGTAAGCAGGTGAGTGGGACATCATACACAGATGATGACCTGACGCTGAGCCTGGGTGACACAGGATTGGACATGCTACCCAGGGTACAGGCCCTTACACCGGCAGCAGTTGCCACTGGTGGTGGTACACCACCCACAGCTGCCCCCTGTCCATGGCTGTGCAGTGGTGAGTGGCACTGCCACCGGCCATGGGGGGGTCAGTTCCATGGATAGCAAGGCATTTGACACAGTCCCACACAAAAGATTAATAGTCAGATTAACCAGCCTGAGAGTGGGTCCCAGGGTGGTAGCCTGGGTAAAACATTGGCTGCACAACAGGACACAGAAGGTAATTGTAAATGGAGTCCACTCTGAAGAAAGAGGGGTTACTAGCGGGGTACTGCAGGGTTCAGTATTGGGTCCAGTCCTTTTTAATGTCTTCATCAGTGACATTGCAGAGGGACTGGAAGGAAAAGTATGCCTTTTTGCAGATGACACAAAGATCTGCAACAGGGTGATACACAAGGAGGCCTGGAAAGGATGAAAAGGGACTTGGCAAGGTTGGAGGAATGGTCAGAAGTATGGCAGCTAGGATTCAATGCAAAGAAGTGCAAAATAATGCACCTGGGAAACAAGAACCCAGGGGAAGAATACACAATGGGTGGGGAGGTAGTAACAACAACAAAAAAGGAAAGGGACCTGGGGGTAATCATATCAGATGATCTTACGGTTAGCAAGCAATGTGAGAAGGCAGTAGGGAGGGCTGGGGGTATGCCGGGATGTATAGGGAGAGGCATCAGCAGCAGAAAACAGGAAGTTGTTATCCCTCTGTACAGACAGTTGGTGAGACCCCATCTGGAGTACTGTGTCCAGTTCTGGAGACCCCATCTCCACAAGGACATAGACAGGATAGAGGCAGTCCAGAGGAGGGCAACTAAAATGGTGCAGGGTCTGCAAGAGAAGCCGTATGAGGAGAGACTAAAGGAGCTTAATATGTATACCCTTGAGGAAAGACGGGAGGGGGGGACATGATAGAAACTTTTAAGTACCTCAGTGGAATCAACAAAGTCCAAGAGGGTAGCATCTTTCAGAAAAAGAGACATGCAAGAACAAGGGGACACAATTTAAAGATAGAGGGGGGGCGGTTCAGGGGCAATGTGAGGAAGTATTATTTCACAGAGAGGGTAGTGGATGCATGGAACAGCCTTCCTGAGGAGGTTGTGGGGTCTAAAACTGTGGGAGAATTCAAGAATGCATGGGACAGACATAAGGCAATTCTTGTGAGGGGTAGGAAGAAATAGGCTTTTGGTTAACTAGGATCTGCAGCCTATCCTGCAGGTAGGAAAATGGGCAGACTAGATGGGCCAAGCGGTCCTTATCTGCTGTCAAAGTCTATGTTTCTATGTTTCTATGATACAGGTGCCACAGTGATGGTCCAGCAGGCGGCTGGGCAGCAGCGGCAGGCAGTGGTGGCCACCATGCAGCACATCACTGGGGCCATGGATGGGGCACCCCATCAGTCCCCACCCCCTGCGCAGTCCCCTGTGCAGTGTCCCCCAGCAGGGGATGCTGCTGGGCATGCCACCTCACCCCAAGCAGGTCAGCATCAGCGTCAGCCCCAGGATGCGCATGATGCAGACAGGCTGAACGAGCACACCAGGCTGCTGCAGTCCCTCCATGGACAACCAAGCAATGCTCCGGGCCCAGGTTCATGCACTGCCGGTGGAGTTGTGCCACCAGTCTGAGCGTGCAGACATTGGACGTGCACAGCTGATTGGTGAGATCAGGCAGCTGTGGGAGGCCACGATTGCATTGCTGGACCGCATTGCTGGTGCCATCACAGCTGGATCTCCATAGTGCGGTGTTGACACCATGGACCCGGCGTCTGGCAACCCCAGCATGGCTGACGCTGAGCCATCCCATACACACCCGGCAGTAATCTTTTTGATGGCCTGTTCACACCAGCGAGGACCCGGTCATGTTTCCACATGTCTACCCCTGTGAGTATGTTGAGTACACCTCCAGTTGCTGTTGAGCAGCCTGCAGCAGGGCAGTCACACAGCCTGGGCGTGGCCGCCCACATGGCCATGGTGGCCATGCATCCACACAGTAGGTCTGCTGGTTGTGTTGTCTCATCCTACTGCCCACTGCTGTTGCCTTGTGCACACCTGTTTGTGCGCCCATGTGAGCGTGTGGTGGCAAGTATGTGTGGCATGTGTGGCATGGCTTCCATGTGTGCATGCTGTGCTGCAGGGCCTTGTGGCATGATATGGTCAGCACTATGCCGGCCTTGCCTGTGTGCCATTGCCTTCAGTCTGATCCATGCCACATTCAGCTGCATGTGTCCGTGTGCAGCCTACCACCATGACCACCGCTACTGACTGTGCCAAACACATGCCCCACTGTGCCCAGCTGTGCACCTCGTGATGTTGCCATTGCTGAATGTGCATGTTGTGTCATGGCCAGCCCTGTGTCCAGCCCAGTGCCCACGTGTGTGTGTGTGTGTGTGTGTGTGTGTGTGTGTGTGTGTGTGTGAGTGTGCGCACATGCCTGTGCACTGTGCTGTGGGTGTGTGGCCATGTGTCTGTGATGTCCCTGTGCCTGCTGTGTGTGTGCCAGTGTCCCTGCATGCCTTCCTGTATGGCCATGCACCTCAGAGTGTGTGTGAGTGTCTGTTCTGTGCATGCACAGCTGTCATGGCTGGTACTCACCTGCAGTTCCCTGAAGTGCTCCTGTACAATTGTTGCTCTGTGCATCCTGGCCTGTGCGGCCATCCTGGGGTCCCTCCTCTGCATGGGTGGCTGCACATCCCCATCTGGCCCATCCTCCCCATCCTCATCACTGCTGTTGCCCTCAACTACCTGGACGGCTATCCCACAGTCAATGGCCATGTTGTGCAGCATGCAGCAGGCCATGAATAGTCCACATGTTTTTGTAGGGCTGTACTGTAGGGCACCACCAGACCTGTTTAGGAAATGGAATCACACCTTGAGCATGCCAAAGACTCACTCAGTGATGTCGTGTGCTGCAATGTGTGGCTCGTTGTACCTATCTTCTGCGGCATTGGATTGGTGCAAGTTGGGGGTGAACAGCAAGGGTTGCAGGGGGTAGGTGCTGTTACCTGTGTGGGTAAGACACGCAGGTTAGCTTGTGGCATTGCTTGTTCCCCTCCCCTCACCCCTGCCCCCTTTGGCCACCTTGTCAGCCCCTGCCATGTATGGCATAGGCCTCTGACCCCTGCACAGTTGCCCCCACACCCAATCTCATTCCATACTCACCTACCAGGTAACCCGTGGGGATCTCCCGATGCTCAAACCTCTGGCAGAGGATGGAACTGTGCCAGATGAATGCATCATATGCACTTCCAGGGTGGGTGGCACAGACATTGATGATGCCCCCCCCATGGCATTGCACAACACCTCGCAGTTGACCGATGGGTACCCCTTTCTATTCATGTATGTGGCACCTTCTGGGCCAGGTGGTATGCGCATGGCCACGTGAGTGCAGTCTATCGCCCCGATCATACCTGGCATGCGTACCACCCTGTGGAAGCCCTACATGTTTGCTGTATGCTCTGCCTGCGTGCTTGGAAATCGAATGAACTCCAAATCATGTTGCAGCAGGGCATTGAGGAACTGTGTGAGGAGGCGGGACATGGCCAACTGGGTTATTCTATTGGTTGCCCCTGTTGGTTTCTGGAAGGTGCTCATGGCAAGCACATTGCTGCTGTCACCTTGGTCTCCACTGTCATAACGTGACTGCTCCTGGTGGATGCCTGCAACTAATCATGGCACAGCTTGCAGAGCAGCCTCAGAATTGACCTGTTCAGCTGGTACTGGCCCATGATCTCCAAAGCACCATAGTCCTCAAAGGTGAGGCGGGCACAGTGCAATCTGTGAGTGGCATAGCATTGACGGGTCCTTCCTCAGCCATGTTGCTGTTCCTCCCGCCTCCTCACACCCCTCATTACTGTCTCCATCAGGAATGGCCCAGCATCCATCTCTGTCAGGTTCTGTGCCTAGTGCATCTTCTGTGTGTATGTTTGAGCTTCCTTTTATAGGCTCAATTCTGTGTGGTGCATTCTGTGGGTTGCTCCTGACTTGCGCCGTGCCTTTTGGCTGAATGTGCCATTGCACAGCTTATTCATGGGAACACCCCCTTATACTTGCACTGCATATATTACTGTTGCACATCTACACAATGCGTTTTGCACTGCGCATTTGCGTTGGTTGAATATGGCTCCGAGGCGCGTGTCTGTGGTTGTGCATGGTGCAACTCCTCTGAATACCTACCCCAAAATGTTCTGTCTTTTCAACACTTGGTATCTCTAACAATACTCAATGGATTTGCATGAAACTTGGCATGCTAAGAGACCTGTCAATTGCCATTAAGCTTTCCAAATTCCATGCAAAGTCATTAAACAGTGTTAAAGTTATTAAGCTTCAAAGTGTTGAGTTTCATTTTCAAAAATGGGACTTTCTATTTTTGAAAATGGGATCTTCCATTTTCGGAAATGAAACCTTCCATTTTCGAAAATGTCCCATTTTCATGCTAGACACTTAACTTTTCCCATAGGAAATAATGGGAAATGTTAAACTTGAATAACTTTTGAACAGATTAATATTTTTTCACCAAACTTTCAAAAGGCACATCTGTGACCCAAAGGCTTTCTATCCTGAAAATTTCAGACCACAACATAAAGGCATTCCTGAGATACAGGTGAGCAAAGAAATGTTAAAACAATGGATTTTTCTGTTTTTTTCAACACTTGATATCTGCAAAACCACTTGATAGATTCCCACAAACTTTGGCAGCTCAAGTGACCTACACCTTGAGATTATGCATCCAAATTTCATGCAAATCCATTGAAAGGCTCCAAAGTTATTAATGCTCAAAGTTTGGACTTTAACATAGAAGTGCCATTTCACCCTAACTATACTGGTGTGACTGCACCAGTATAATATCTATCTATCTATCTATCTATCTATCTATCTATCTATCTATCTATCTATCTATCTATCTATCTATCTATCTATCTATCTATATATTATGGTAGCACGGTAGTGCTACCATAGTTAGGGTTGAGAAGCCATTTCCATGTTAAACCCCAAATTTTGCACCTTAATAACTTTGCAACCATTTGACAGATTTGCCTAAAATTTGGAATACTTGATCAAGACCCATACGCCTTGGGATCTTCCAAGTTTTGTACTGGTTGGATACACGGCTGCAGAGTTATTAAGCATGATCTACTGTCGTTACACTTTCTCTGGAATTCACGGTTCGCATTCTACAGGTCGCATCGGTTTGGCGCGACCAGCCCAAAATCTTCAGGGAACATGCGGCTGGGGTCCCCAATGTGCCTTTTGAAGATTTCATGAAAATATTAAACGGTTCAAAAGTTATTCAAAAAACAATTTCCCATTATAACTCAATGGGAAAAGTTAACAAAAAGTTCGACAGTGTCGCAAATGTATTTTTACTTTCGCAGATTGCCCTCTTACTTTTGCAAATCCACCATCTTGTTTTCAGTTAGTGATCAGAAAAATGCTTGCCATTTAAATTTGGGACCCCCTAGCAACCTAATTCTTTTTGTATTCACCTAGTCGGAGCTTGAGGATGCTAGCCATGTCTTTATTTTGGGGTAAAACACCCCAGACATATGATTTTCAAATTTCTGGAAAAAGTACTTTCACAAAGTACTTTTGTGCTCATGAAAGTGTTGCAAATTTTGTGAAAGCTTTCGCAAGTGCAGTAGTACTTTTTCTAGGCTGTGGGAAATGACAACAATTCTTTGGCACCCGCTGCAAAAGAACAGTTCAGAGTTTTGGGCTGAAATTTGGAAGGAACGCAGCCGACATCTCACATATGTGCCTTTCAGTGTTGTGTTGAAAAAATATTACACAGCTGCAAAGTTACAACACTCCAAAGTTGACAGTTTTTCCCATAGGATAACATTACGGCAGCCAACGCATTACAGGAATCATTTGGCACCCTGCTGCAAAATAACGGTTTGGCCTTTTTTCCTGAAATTTGGAGGGAAGACAGCCAACAGCCACAGATGTGCCTTTCAGTTGTTTGGTGAAAATATTACAGGGAGGAAAGGTTGGCACCAACTTCTTTTTTTTCCATAGGATAACATTATGTGCGCCGCGTCTTTCAGGGCCCGTATCTCGGAAACGGTGTGAGATACGGACTTTTCGTCAGAAAAATGGAGCTAAATGCAAAACTAGCCAGGAAAGACATAAATCATATGACTTTTTAAATTTTTTTTCTACGTCGTACGGTTCCTGAGATATATGCTCTTTAGTATTCCAACTCCTCATTTTCTGCTCCGAGACCCATCATTATGCATACATTCTTTATACTCACTGTCTTTCTCTATGCAGCTTTTGGAGAAAACCAGCCTGTGCGCTTACATTACTGTTACCAAGGTTGCCCTTCCGCTATGCGTTCCATTCTCGTTTACTTACTGTTGACGCTCACGCCACCATGTGCGTATCCTTTGCATTTTCATTTGCACTTGCATTTCTGTTATTTTTTGCCATTTGTGTCTACAGTACTGTTTCTCTTTCTGTTTCACTTTGCATCACCATGCCCATTGACATTTCCATTTGCAGGCACCACGTTACTATGTGACAACACATCACGTGGCAGACCGTTCCCGTCTACGCCACCGTGTGCGTTATTATTTCTGTTCTCATTCACGCTTGCATTACCATGTGCGCCACTGTTAGCACTTCTGTTTGTGTTGCTGTTCCTGTTACTATGCCACAAGACATCACGTGGTGGGAGCGCGGGGCTCGCCGCTGCATGACATTCACTATTTCTCGTTATCATTCTCAAAAAGAAGGGAAATAAGAGGCAAAAAACTCCATTTAATGCATTAGTTAGGGTTGTTCCATGTGAGAAAATTCTATGTTAGGGTTGAAAACCCCCTTGGACCCTCCAGCCCACCCCCCCAACCGGCATTGAGGTGCGCATTGGGGTCGTCGGTCCTAACTCTCACCCCATTCTCCTATACTTCTGCTGCTTTACGCATGTGATAGGGTGAGAGTTAGGGCTGACGACCTCAATGCGAATCCCAATGCTGGTTGGGGGCTGGGGGGGTCCAAGGGGGGTTTTCAACCCTAACATCGAATTTCCTCACTTTTCTCGCTGTGGAACAACCCTAACTAATGCATTAAACAGAGTTTTTTGCCAGATAGATAGATAGATAGATAGATAGATAGATAGATAGATAGATAGATAGATAACATCTATATAATATAAAACATGGAGACAAGAGAACTGATTTCACATTAACTTTATTCAAATCAACATTACTTTGAGTAAAAGAAACTAAAAAGCAGGCAAGTGCAAGTTCAATTGTAAAGTATAAATGTTCAAGAATTTAACAAATACAAAACAAGCAAGTGTGTTAACTGATAGGTGAGATCTTCGGTTATCTAGAACTTGCTTGCAGAATGAGAACACTTTCTCACTGCTACTGCTGCTAGCTGGCAAGCATAAGTACTTCTGTGCAAGCTTTGCTAGTTTTGGGAACAGGTGTCTGCCTGTCTTATTCCAGAATTCAAGACGGTTGTCAGTATAACTGTCATGTTCTAAATATATTTTTAGTTCACTGGATGACAATGATGTGGTTGCTGTTGAAGAAGGACCACCTAGACTGGATAGCATGTCCTTGACATCAGTTTTTGGCCTTTTTGCTGGTGGCTCATCATCATTGGATTTTGCTTTGATATTGACAGTCATTACTGACTTCAATGAAGAAATAATTTCACAGTCTGTAGGCAATACTTCACACAGCTGGAGAAGTGTAGAATAGCATGGATAGGCTATTGCCTCCATGTGGGTTCTCCTTATCTCATATCGTCAGGGTTCGGATTCATCTGTTTTTTTATTTTCGGAGTTCTAGTTCAATTCAAATCGGGCAAAAATCAAATAGTTCTGGTTTGGTTCTGGTGCAGTTCTCAGAAGAACCCTGGCTCTAGTTGTCAGATGATCTACAGGAGATACAAGCATAGCTGCAACAGAATAGACTGATTATTTAATGTGGTTAAGATGCAAGCTATGCTATTCGGATCTCCACCTAAGATGAGCAACTGCCAAGCCCCCCTCCAGATTACCTGTCTAGATGGCACCTTGCTGGAGACTGTGCAGTCTTTCAACTATCTCGGCATTATCTTGGATCCTACACTTAATCTTAACCTACACGTATCAAAAACATGCAAAGCTGGTAATTCAGGATTGGACCTGTCCCACGGAATTAGTCACAGTCTAACTCACCATGCCTGCCTATCAATTGCACATGGTTTACTGCTCAGGAAAGTCATGTACAATGTCACAATGTATGCACCCTCAGCATCTAAACTTGCGATGAGGAGGTGGGATGTCACGTAAAATAGAATATGCCACTTTGTACCTCCCAATTTCAGATTTGCTCACCATTTCACACTATACAAGAAATTACAATGGTTGCCTCCTGAGGCCTTGAGAGACCATGCATTAGGAAGCATCATCTTCAATGTGTTTAGAAACCAGCAGCGGCAACAACTTGCAGATTGGATTCTACCATGTCATAGTCCATATTTACTTAGATCCTAGAGGTTTGCTTGTATTACCTAAGCTAAAAATTAACCTTAGATTTGCAGCATTCCAATACTTTGCTCCAAAGTTACAGAACAACATCCCTGTTGACATTCAGGCCTGTACCACTGTTGAGGGTTTTAAACGTTCCCTTCGTAAGTACCTCCTAGACACATCCATATGCAAATTTTATCCAAACAGGTGAAATGGCTACTGAGGCCCCAACCTATTCTTAATTCTACTTACCACTAATTTATTGCTATCCTACTGTTATGACCACATATATTGTCACTGATTTATGCTGTCTGTACAAAGAATGTTTTTTGTTGCCATGTTGTTCTTTCCCTAGTTAACTTATTTCTCTCCCCAGTAGCTGGGAGATACACTTTACACCAATTATGCTTACCTTGCTCTTAATTGTTTACATCCTGTCTGCTGTCTACCTATTCTGTGAGCATATTGTTTATCGCTGTATGTTGTACATTGTCTAGTGATGCATCACCCTTGTTATAACTGTCTGGTGTTGCATCATCCTTGTTGTGACCCTTGTTGTAACTCTCCCCAGTTGTACCTGAAAACACGCAGTTTCTGCCTAGTGTACTTACCTGGTTAACAAAAACTAAATAAATAAATTACACAACTGTGGCCCAAAAGGTAATTTCTTGGTTGTTTAGCAAAATCACATTTCAGGCAGGATTTGAAATATTTATGCCAACTCTGTTCATGAGGTGGGGTCCTAAGAAAGCTATGTTGAAAATTTTAGGAAAAATATGTAAAAATGGCAATGTTGTGTGCATACTTTGGAATTTCCCCATGCTCACTCGTAACTTTGGCAATTTAAAATATTTTGACCCTGAATTTTCAACATAGCCATCTTTTTACACCACCTCATGAATGTGATTGCTGTCATTTTTTTAAACCCTGGCCAAACTCTGTTTTCACACCTCTGGCATGCAATGGCGTTGCATGGTGCGGACTCACATTTTGGCAGAGATTTCAAAATGTTCATTATAGGGTTCATGAGGTGGCATAATAAGAAGAGTATGCCGACAATTTCATTCCTCTTTTACTACAAATGGAAGTGCAAGGCCAAGAGGGCTCTGCATTCCCACAGACAAATGAGGATACAGTTATAATATCTCAAAAAGTAAGGAAATTATTTGCAAAAAACTTCATTAATGTACTAGTTAGGGTTAAAGTGACAAAGGTAGGAAAATGTGGCATTAGGGTTTCCAACCCTAACACCCCACCCTCACCCTGTAGGTAGGAATGGGAAAAAACATCACGGTTTCACCTCTCTTGCCTCTTCATAAATTAAGCTTGGGTGCTAACACTCACCCATTCCATCAATAAATAATCTGAGATGGATACAGTATATGAAAATGGCATGAGTGTTAGGGATGACAGTCCCAAGGCACATCCCATGCCTAACTATCCTAGCTGCCTTGCTTTAGGCCTTGTTACATTGGCTAGATTGTTCAAGGGAAATGTTTATTATGACTCCCAGGCCCCTTTCCTCAGTGGTAGTGTCCAACTTAAGCCCTCCCATCCAATATTCCATCCTGGGGTTCTTGCTCCCTATCTGCATCACTTTGCACTTCTTGGCATTGACTTTCAGAAGACAAACTCTAGACCACCTCTCTAGTCTTTCAGGTCCCTCTGCAGCTCCATAACCCCATTCACTGTCTACCCTGCTACAGAGTTTAGTGTCATCTGCCAAGAGACAAATCTTGCCTTGTATTCTGTCTCCTATGTCATCGATGAACATATTGAAAAGGACAAGCCCCATGACAGAACACTGTGGCACCCCACTCATAAACCTCCCTGTCCCTTGCCATAACTCTCTTTACCACCACCCTCTGCTGTCTCCCATACAGCCAGCTGCCTATTCATCTAGGGTTATTTCCTAAGTTTGCTTTGGTTCAAATAGCTTGTACTGGGAGAGTGATATGTATTTGGGTGTTTAAACAGTGCTGTTTGGATTAGGGCTGTATTTAGGAGTTCAATTATGTGCCATTTGAAAGACAGGAAACTGTAAGACGAGGGAGACTTGGGTGAGGGACAAGAGATTAGCCAAGAGCCATTATAGTTAAAGTGATTCAGTTTGGAGCTGAAAGCTGAAGAAGCATGAACTATAGGCATATGTTTGCTCCTGCTTGAGGAAAGGGGCTGAGGTGTGCAGTTGTGTAAGAGGCTGAATGACTCTCACTGGAGTGGCAGTGGGCTAATCCCACCCTCCCCATCCTCCCTCCCCAGCTTATCCACATTTATTGGGGTGGTGCTGCATTGGGATTGATGGAAAGCACTACCAGGTGCGTCCACTAACGTGTCCCAACAGAGCGGATTATTCTTTGTAATGTTATATGGTGATATGTAGCTCTGGTTAAAGAGGTAAAAGTTAAAAACTTATAAATACTACTGTGTTTTGTACTTAGGTGTAGCATCTCAAGCTGTATGTTGCTAGAAAACTTATGGATGGTATGACATCTTAGTTAGTAGTGTTTTATGCTTCTCTGCAAGTGGAGTTGATATTGTATTTTTCAGTAAGGACTGGACTGGTTAGAAACTTATAGATAAAACTGTTTTTTGTAGTTTGTACTGGTGCCATGAGTAGGATAGTGGGCTGTACTGGATGTGGGGCAGCAGTTTGGATGAACATATTGTGGAGGCTGGGAGGTGTTCAGTCTGTTATAGGCTGAAAAAACTCAAGGAGGAGGTACTGTGGCTTGGTAGAGAGTTGGAGAGGATGAGGGGTGGGAGGAGGAAGCTGGGGCAGGAGGACCTCCTTCAAGGAGCAACATGAGGACACCACAGGGGAGGAACATCAGATCAAGGGAGGGGATGGGGAGTAACATGAGGACACCACAGGAGAGGAACATTAGCTCAAGGGAGGGGATGGGGAGTAACATGAGGACACCACAGGAGAGGAACATTAGCTCAAGGGAAGGGATGGGGAGTAACATGAGGACATTGCATGGGAGGTACATTGGATTAAGGGAAGGGATGGGGAGGAGGGCAGGGAAAAATGAACAGGCGGCCTGGCACTGAAGGGAAGGCTCGGGTCAGAAGAAAGGAGCCAATGCACAGTATTGCAGATGGGGCAGGTAATAAGTTTGCAGTGCTGGTGACATTGAGGAGGAGGAGGGGGTGAAGGATCTCCAGGAGGGGGCAGGAAAGGGAAAGGGGGGAATGTACAAGGGATGGTACTTAGTCAAAGGAGGGTGGCAGGGGTGAAGGGGGAGAGGCACAGATGGAGGGACGGTTGAAGGGAGCAGGGACATGGGGAGAGGAGCAGGGCAGATAGAGAGGATGACAAGGGTATAACAGAGGATGGGGCAAGGGTTGAAGGAAAGCACGTGGAGGATAGTGAGAGAATGGTTGGGGAGGGGACAGGTCAGGTGTGGGGAGGGAAGCCGCAGGGGGGAAGGGTGGTGCTACTAAAGTGATGGACTCGAGGGATAGGTACCTAGGTATCAGAGTGGAGGTGGAGATGAGGAATGAAGAGGGGGCATACTGGTGCTGGGGGAATTACATACTAAATGGGATCAGATGGGGCAGTAAGGGGGAAAGGCATAGTTGCATATGGGTGAAGTCCATACCTGGGTTAATGGAAGACAGGGTGGAACAGTGAATTCTTAACTGCATAAAGATGGGTAGGAAGAAACTGCATCACGTAGTGCACATGGGTACAAATGACCTGGTGGGGAAAATGGTGGAGGTG
This sequence comes from Neoceratodus forsteri, assembly GCA_016271365.2. Lineage (NCBI taxonomy): Eukaryota > Metazoa > Chordata > Ceratodontiformes > Ceratodontidae > Neoceratodus > Neoceratodus forsteri. The sequence continues at coordinate 1,752,076,354 of CM057455.1, read as the reverse complement.
GTAAGGGAGATGTTCAAGGAACTGGGAAGGCTATGTGAGAAGTTGGGGGAATCAGTGGCTTTCTCAGAGGTGCTCCCAGTGCCCTGCAGAAGTACAGCAAGGAAAGGGAGGATTGGGGAGTTCAACATGTGACTAGGGGAATGGTGTCAATTCATGGGGTATGGTTTGGTAGATCGCTGGGGCAGAACCTGGGACAATAATGATCTCTATGTAGGGGACAGGCTACACTTGAACAGGGAGGGGAATGGGGGAATTAAAGCAGAAGATCGGTGGGTACATAGCAGCAAAGGTGGATTTAAACTAGGTGGAAGTGGCGAGTGAACAGCTGGTAGGCAGAGATCCCATGGAGGGGAGCCAAATGAGCTTAACCCCCCAAGCTAAAGGAGAAGGAATCATGGTAGTGGCACTGGGGGGATCAGGAGCAGGGAAAAGCAGGGAAGTATGGAAGGAAACAGGGTGGAGGGTGGTCTCACTGAATGCAAGAAGCCTAGGTAACAAGTCGGCTGAGTTGCAGGCTGTCTTGGCAGTATGGAGGGTGGACATTGCGGCCATCAAGGAAATGTGGGCCACCCAGTACTAGGACTGGGATATGGTGATCCCAGGGTATAGGATATTCAGGAATGATAGGGATAAGGGGAAAGGTGGGGGTGTGGCAATCTATGTACGTGAGGGGATAAGGTGTATAAGGGAGGAGGGGGAGGAAGGCAGAACAGAGGCCCTATGGATGCAGTTTCAAGGCCCAAAAGATAGGACATGGAGGATGGGGGTAGTATACAGACCACCAGCTCAAGGGGATGACCTGGATAAAGAGTTAGCTGAGCAAATTTGAAGGGTCTGTAGGAAGAGGAACACAGTGGTGGTGGGGGACTTCAACATACCTGTGGTGGAGTGGAGCACCCCAGCTACCACGAGTGTGAATTAGCAGGTCATATTAGAAGCATTTCAGGACAGCTTCCTGGTGCAGTTGGTCCATGAGCTGTCTAGACTGAAAACACTCTGGACCTGGCACTATTAAATGGGGAGCAAAAACAAGGTGCAACCACTCTAGTAGCAAACCAAACTTGACATCCATGAAAAAAGGTATTTCAAAAGTATTTTATTTCTTCATCCAACCCAGTCCCAATGTTTCACCACCCAGTGGCTTCTTTCTGGGGAGCTGTTAAAAATACATAAACATTTATAAATACACCATATTGGAGTACTCTAGTGTTCTCTAATCATTCTTCCATAACAAATATAGTATTCATATAATTTAAGAGACTGAACATAGTAAATGGACCAACCATCTCTTACCTCTTGCTGCCACAGTATGAGGAGAACTTGAAGCTGGAAATGCTATGCACCTGGTAGGCTTGATTTGAACTCATTCAAATGAAATACTTTGGCACTTCCTGTTTTCTTGCCATGTTTCAATGGCTGAATATTTTCTTTTTTTCCTTTTATGCACTCACAAGGATGCATTTGTGCCTTACAGGTACTCCATATGCTATATATGTAAAAAATGTTGTGGTGTGGCTTGCAGCCCATTAGGCATATTTGTAAGCTTGGGAGATCTGAAATATCTCTTGAGTTTATTGCATCAAGGATTATTTGCTCCGATGTAATGATGTAATTTAGCCGTGCCTACTTAGGTGCTGTGTTGAAGACTGGAGATTTATATCTCTTTTGCACTTTTTGTTGATTCTATGTTAGAATTATGTACTTATCAGAATAGGTTTGTTATTTATCAGTTCATTTTATATACATTACTTTAGGTATAATCAAGATTATACACACCTCTTGGTTTCATGTTTAGGTAGAAACATTTTTTATTTATACATAATGGATGTTGTGTAAACCCGTGAATTCATAACCACCAACGAGGAATCCCCCTTTATGAAGAAAAATCTTTTCTCTTTTTGTTTAAGTGATTGAAATATCTGCAAGCTTAAAGTGACAGGGTTCCTTAAAAGATATATACACAGGTAGTAGCCTTTATAGCTTGTTATTAGATTTTTTTATCTAACATTATTAGTTTTGCAATAAGTTTTTGTATGTGTTTTATTTCTGTGTACTTTAGATACTTTGGAAGGCTATCATGGCAGCATAGAGACTTATCTCAAGCAATGACAAGCAGGTAGCCTTATGGGCACTTTTTTATTCATGTTGGGCAGATACACCAAAATTTGTATATATGTCCTGCGTTTGTAATATTAATTATATATATATCATATATATTAGAGATGGTTGGTCTGTTTACTATGTTCAATCTCTTAAATTATATGAATACTATATTTGTTGTGGAAGAATGATTAGAGAACACTAGAGTACTCCAATATGGCTGTATTTACAAATGTTTATGTATTTTTAACAGCTCCCCAGAAGAAGCCACTGGGTGGTGAAATGTTGGGAATGGGCTGGATGAAGAAATAAAATACTTCTGAAATACTTTTTTTCATGGATGTCATGTTTGGTTTGCTACTAGAGAGCTTGCACCTTGTTTTTTCTATGAATGTACACACGACCACAACCAGCTCCACACTGTATAACTGTTCCTACACAGTGGGTTTCCCTTGGACATAGTATGTTTGGTTTTGAATGGTTCCAGTAACGTGTGGACTGGCTTTCCAAGAATGTTCCATCACTAAGAATTTTGTAACCCTGTTGGGCTCTTTGGACTGATCACAGTATTGGACCAGTATTGGACTATTGTTGATCCTCTGTTATCTGAATGCTATAATTATATTTTTAGGAATAAGTTTTGAATATTTGTCTTCACCTTTGTATTTATTTTTTGGATGTATATGCTTGTAAGATGGCGCAATTTTCAGAAGTGGGTGTCAATGTAGAAGCTGCATACACATTCTGTAGTTTCACAGATGTGGAGTGGGACACTCTCCTACAAACTATGAAGGGGGATCGGGACCTGTCTGCCACGGAGGTTGACACGGCCAAAAATCTCAAAAGAAAACCTGAGAACATTAAATATAAGGATATATGCCTAGAGTGGCATGGCCTTACTTTAGCTAAATACTTAAAGTACAAACACATCCATAGGGGCCTACATGTCCCTGTTGAGCCTAATTTAGGTATCAATGATGACAAACGTGAGAAAAAATGGGATGGGATATGCACAAGATGTAGCATTGATTTTATGTATGCTTTGATAGAAGGTATTATTAAAGCAAGGGGTAAAATACCTGAGGTAATACAGGAACAAGAACAATCATTAAGAACACAATTAAACTTGGAGGAGTTTAATAAATGGTTGGAGGATACAAAAGAAAAATTGTTGGAATATGAAAAAGTATTAAAGAAATAAAATGAAAAAATTCCATTGAGATGCTACTGATTATCTAGACAATAAGATTTATACAGTACATATAAAAAAATTAGATATCAATCTAATAGGAATGAAGCATATAGCTCTGATAGCTCAGACAACTATACTCGGAGTACGTTCAGGCTTAATCAATCTTGGGGCACTTTTTTAGGGAAGAAATCACAGCAGGAGAGGACAGACAGAGACAACCCTCAACCCAGCTCATCAGAAACACCACAGACAGAGAAACAAGTACCACAGCTTCTACCAGGAAGATACGATTTAAGAGACAAGACAAGGGTAGAAGAAGGAGATGGAGGGCAACCAGGGTGAGGTTCAAGGGGAATGCACATGGGATACAGAGGGAGATAGTTGTTTTTAACCTGAGTCAAAGACCCTTATTCCAAATGGAGGTTGACACTCTCTCTTTGGGACTTTCTTTTTCCATCAGTAAAACATTAAATAGATTTCAGCTTGAAGTGAACCTACAAAGGTTTTTCCTTAAAATCATACTAAAAGCTCAATTTGTTCATGTTGAACCATTAAACCCAGAAATAACTAATTTAAAACTAGCAATGGGAGTTAGATCTACATTTATGCCCTCAGTGGTAACAACCATGATGTGGAAACATATATTAGCACAGTACAGAAATATATTGATCACATGTTTAGGGAAAGGGATGTAAGGACTCTTCCTTTTAGAAATAATCTCACTAGAAACCAAAAAGGAGATATTGAATAATCTCCAAAAAGATACAAAGCTAGTTATTAAGCCTTCAGATAAGAGGGGGAGCTATTGTTCTGCTGGACATTCAAAAATACAGAAATATGTGTTTGAAACTTTTGAAAGTGCAAGAATATTATAAAGAGCTAACAGATGACCCAACAAGGGAGATTCAGCAAAAAATTTCAGAAAGATTGGATGAACATGAAGTCTTGGGCTGGTTACAACCGTGGGAGAAGAAACCTTTGTCTAACGATCACCCCAGACTACTAGTTTTTTATGCATTGCCAAATTGCATAAGGATACAATGGATCCACCAGGTAGACCGATAGTCTCATGGATTGGCTCTGTGTTAGAGCCTGTCTCTAAATATGTAGATTTTCACATTCAGGACTTGGTTAAAAACACACAAACTTATATTAAAGACACATCACATGTTCTTCATTTGATTCAAAAACTTAATAATACTACATTGTTTGATTCTAGTGTACTGTATATTTGGAAACTATTGAAATAAAGGATCTTTATGCCTCCATCCCTCATATTCCAGGAGTGCAAGCACTGGGTGACCTTTTAAATACTAGGCCCCAAGGGCAAAAACCATGTACTGATCTAATTATGGAATTAGCAAGATTTGTTTTGGACAATAATTATTTTCAATTTGAGAATAATTTTTATGGACAATTGAAGGGAACAGCAATGGGTAGCACGATGACTCTGGGATACGTGAACTCGTATATGTTTCAATTTGAGACTAAATTTATATTTACACACAGGATAATGTATTTCGTGAGAACATCGTGTTTTGGAGAAGGTACATAGACAACATACTTATGTTATGGTAAGGGGAAGGGTTTAAGCTGAAAGAGTTCCTGGAATATTTGAATTCATGTGATAAAGATTTACAATTCATAGCGGAGTATCATAAAGACAGAGTACATTTCTTGGATATTACCATTTTTAAGAATGACATGAAGTTGGAAACTAAACTTTTTAGAAAGACAACTGATAGTAACACCATGCTACATAACAAGAGTTTTCACCCAAGCCGCCTAAAAGAGAGTATTCCGTACTCTCAGATCCTTAGGATTAAACATAATTGTAGCTGGGCACAAGACTTTGAAATAGAACAGAAAGTCATGATTGACAGGTTTAAACAGAGGGGTTATAACCCTAATTTGCTTTCTACAACATGTTAAAAAGTATCCAGAATAAATAGAGATAGTTTGACTGCAGAAAAAGAAACAGGACCAAGTATTAAGGGCACAGGTGGCATCACATTTAGCACTACACATTGTGAAGAGATGTCTCAATTGACTCACATAACTTTGGGCCATTGGAAGATATTACAAGAATATCCACTAACTGCTTCTACATTTTCCATAAAACCATTTGTAACCTCAAAGAAAGCCCTGAATGTTAAGGACAAGTTAGTTAAAGCAGCACATAACTATGAGACCCCCAAAAGCACAGGACAATTGTTATTGGGACCCCCGGAAGAGGGTATGTTTCCTTGTAATAGATGTGTGACATGTGGCAACACATCTAAAAAAGAATTTTTCAGACATCCATACACTTGCAAGGAATATAAGATCAAGGACCACATAGATTGTAACACTAAGGGGGTCATGTATGTATTGCAATGCCCCTGTGACCATTTATATGTGGACAGACTGCTAGAGAGCTTAAGAAAATAATACTAGAACGTAAGAGCCGCATTAGATCAAAGGACGAAAATTCATAGGTGGCAAGACACTTTATGGATAGGAGCCACACAGTGGTGCAGCTCCAGTTCTGGGGACTGGAATGTGTATCGCTTCCCACATGAGGTGGCCATTTCTGGCCAAAATCTGGCCAATGGAAAATCATGTACACAAATGCTCACAGCCTGGGAAATAAGATCCCAGACCTGCAGGCAATAATGTCAGAGGCTAAACTGGACATAGTAGCAATTAGTGAGACGTGGTTTACCAGTAACCACACTTGGGAGACTTCAGTACCTGGCTATGTATTGTTCAGAAGAGACCGAGGTGCAAAAAGGGGGGGAGGAGTGGCCCTGTATGTTAATGAAAATATCAAAGCTGCAGAAATTCAGAATACACATAAGGAGCCAGAAGAACTGTGGGTCACCCTGGAAACAGGAAATGGGACAGCCATAAGAACTGGGGTTGTCTACAGGCCCCAGACCAGGGGGAGGACATAGACACATTACTGTTAGAAGATATACAAAACATGACGGCTAAAGGGGAGGTTCTGATAATGGGAGACTTCAACATGCCAGATACAGATTGGTCAATACCAGCAGGAACATCTGCCAGAACTAGACACATAGTGGATTCCCTGCAGGGGGAGGGCCTCAAACAACTGGTACAGCAACCCACAAGAGACAGGGCTATCCTAGATCTAGTACTGACTAACAAAGAAGGGATCACAGATCTCCAGGTAGAAGGTCACCTGGGGGCCAGTGACCATCACATGGTATGGTTCAATTTGGCTACTACATCTAAATCATCCCATTCCAAGGCAAAAATATGGGACTTCAGAGGAGCTGACTTTGATAAGATGGCCAACAGAGTTAAGCTAGCCCTGGCAAAAGAAACACAGGTGAGGAGGTACAGGCAAAGTGGGCAAGCATTAAGGATGCAATACTTGAAGCAACATCCCATTGTGTTAGACAGAAAAGGAAGTGCAAAGAAGAAGGAAACCACTTTGGTTCTCAAATACAGTAGCAGAAAAGGTCAGAGCCAAAGGCTGGCCTTCAGGAAATATAAGGAACACAGCGGATGAAGATAGGGAGGCATACCAAACTGCCTTAAGGGAAGCAGGCAAGGCAGTAAGGCAGGCAAAGTCCCAAACTGAGGAAACACTAGCACAACAGTAAAAGAAGGTGACAAGACTTTCTATAGATACATTAGTGAAAGGAGAAAGTCCAGAGGGGTATTCTAAGCTTAATGGAGAAAAGGGAGCAAGTGAGGAGGAGGACCCTGTAAAGGCATCTATCCTAAATAGATACTTCTGCTCAGTATTTACTGAAGAGAAGGTAGGGCAGGGCCCCAGCTCAGCATCATGGACACAGGGGAGGAGGTGAGCACTACTCCCTTCACAAAAGAAAGGGTCCTACAAGAGCTTGCTAAGCTCAGGGTGGATAAGGCAATGGACCTGATGGCATACATCCCAGGGCACTAAGGAGCTAAAGAAGGAACTAGCAGAGCCATTAGCAGAATTGTTTAGTGAGTCTCTGAGCACAGGAGAGGTCCCAGAAGACTGGAGAAGGGTTCATGTGATCCCACTCCACAAGAGTGGTAGCAGGAGGAGGCGGAGAACTACAGACCGTCAGTCTTACCTCAGTAGTGGGCAAGATTATGGAGGCACCTTAAGGAAAGGATAGTGCAACACCTGGAATCCATAGGGCACAGGATCCAAGACAGCATGGGTTTACAAAGGAAGGTCCTGTCAAACTAATCTCATAGATTTCTTTGACTGGGTAACCAGAGTGGTGGACCAGGGGAGCAGTTGATGTCGCCTACCTTGACTTCAGCAAAGCTTTTGACACTGTTCCACATAGAAGATTGATAAATAAGCTAGGTAGGCTTGGGTGGGTCAGAAGTTGGTCAACTGGGTGGCAAACTGGTTGACTGGCAGAAAACAGAGAGTGGTGGTAAATGGTATACAGTCAGAAGAGATGCAAGTCACAAGTGGGGTACCTCAGGATCAGTCCTGGGGCCAGTCCTATTCAACATCTTCATTAGTGACCTCGCAGATGGACTAGAGGGTAAGGTTTGTCTGTTTGCAGATGACACCAAGATCTGCAACAGAGTAGATGATCCAGATGGGGTGGGCAGAATGGGAAGAGATCTGGATAAACTAGCAGAATGGTCAGAAGAGTGGCAACTGGGATTAATGCAAAGAAGTGCAAAATCATGCACATAGGGAAGAGAAACCCTGAAGCCACTTATAGGCTGGGAGGAGTTGCTAGCAGTCACAAAGGAAGAAAGAGACTTGGGCATCATCATCACTGATGACCTGAAATCATCCAAGCAGACCTCTAAAGCAGTAGGTAAGGCTAGGGGGTGTTAGGGTGTATTAGTAGGGGTATCACAAGTCGTAAGAGGGAGGTAATAATCCCTCTGTACAAGACATTGGTTAGCCCCATCTGGAGTATCTGGCAGTATTGGAGGCCACACCTTCAAAAGGACATTAACCAAATTGAGGCAGTCCAGAAGGGCAACCAAAATGGTGCAGGGACTGCATCAGAGACATATGAGGACAGATTAACGGAGCTCAATATGTATACCTTGAGCAAAGGAGGGAGAGAGGTGATATGATCGAGGCATTTAAACACCTTAAGGGCATAAACAAGGTGAAAGAGTCTAACATGTTTAAATATAAGAAAAATTGCAGGACAAGAGGACACAGCATGAGATTAGAGGGAGGCCGATTAAGAGGGAATGTGAGGAAATTCTTTTTCACAGAAAGGGTGGTAGATGCATGGAATGGCTTACCACAAGAAGTGGTGGCTATGAATACAGTGCAGGGCTTCAAACATGCATGGGATAGGCATAAGGGAGCAATACAAATGACTGTGAATAGATAGGTCACTGACAAAGGCCAATGGCACATTTATAAGGTAGAAAAAGAAATGGGCAGACTGGATGGGCCTTGCGGTCCTTATCTGCCGTCAACTTCTATGTTTCTATTTTTAGAAATGATTAGATTGCAGGTAAACTTAGTGGATTTTTGAACTTGGTACATATTGCACCCCCGGGGCATTAATTAAGAAATCAGCTGACAGTCTTGTTGGTGCCAGGTAGTCAAGTTATGTACAGCACCAATGACACTCTGCCCCTTTTTCCTCCCCCTGCCCCCATCTTCTTAAAATTCTACAGATTATGAGTATAGGGTGGTTGTTACCTCTATTTGACTATTAGTACTATGAGTTATCTATATTCTAAGCTTTCTACCTTTATATTTGATGGAATGCCTTAAATTACAATATTATAGAATTTGCTTAAATAGTTAGAGAATTCCACCCTTTCCTGCAGACAGTGAACACAGAATGTTTTATACATCCACTTTACTATCAGAACTATGATATGCTTTATTTCTGGTGTGTGTCCCTTTACCTGTGCAAAAATATGGTCACTGGGCAGATCCTGCTGCTTAGTGATGATGTGGTTACACGTTCACTGGCGTTTGCCAGTGCTTTTCCACGTAGGTATAAGAGGTTTGTGCTCAAGATGGCCTCTTGCTGTCACAGTATGAGGAGAACTTGAAGCTGGAAACACTATGCACCTGGTAGGCTTGATTTGAACTTATTTAAATTAAATACTTTGGCACTACCTGTTTTCTTGCCGTGTTTCAATGGCTGAATATTTTCTTTTTTTCCTTTTATGTTGCACAGCCATGAGCTCACAAGGATGCGTTTGTGCCTTGCAGGTACTCCATAAGCTATATACGTAAAAAATGTTGTGGTGTGGCTTACAACCCATTAAGCATATTTGTAAGCTTGGCAGATCTGAAATATCTCTTGAGTTTATGGCATCAAGAATTATTTGCTTCGATGTAATGATGTAATTTAGCCATGTCTACTTAGGTGCTGTGTTGAAGGCTGGAGATTTATACCTCTTTTGCACTTTTTGTTGATTCTATGTTAGAACTATGTACTTATCACAATAGGCTTGTTATTTATCAGTTTGTTTTATATGCATTACTTTAGGTATAATCAAGATTATATACATCTCTTGGTTTCATGTTTAGGTAGAAAACTTTTTTATTTATACATAATGGAGGTTGTGTAAACCCATGAATTCAAAACCACCAATGAGGAATCCCCCTTTATTAAGAAAAAACTTTTCTCTTTTTGTTTAGTTGATTGAAATATCTGCAAGCTTAAAGTGACAGAGTTCCTAAAAAGATATATACACAGGTAGTAGACTTTATAGCTTGTTATCAGATTTTTTTTATCTAGCATTATTAGTTTTGCAATAAGTTTTTGTATGTGTTTTATTTCTGTGTACAATAGATACTTTAAAAGGCTATCATGGCAGCATAGAGACTTGTCTCAAGCAGTGACAGAGCAGGTAGCCTTATGGGCACTTTTTTATTCATGTTGGGCAGATACACCAGAATTTGTATATATGTCCTGCATTTGTAATATTAATTTTATATACATACAGTACAAGTCACATTAAACTGTTCCCTCAACTCACTGGTGTAGCATTGTTCAATGAGTTTCCTAAGCTGTGCAGGGTTTAATTTAATGAATTAGTAAAAGTTTAGTATTAGTTTGCATCTAGTTTGTTATAATCTATAAGCTTTATTTTCAGCTGAGTGCTTATGAGTTTCATTTCAGAAGGCAGACTAAACAACTCTTAAGGAATGCTGCAATATTTATAAACAATGCCATGAAAATGTAGCTACTGCTATTTCACTAAACAGTTATATGTGAGCTGAATAGGCAGTGAAGGATGGTTGGAAAAGAGTTGAAAGCTTCAAGAGTTTGAGTTGCTAATCCAGTAGCATCACAAAAAAACAATTCTACACCAGTGAGTTGATGGAACAGTTTAATGTGACTTGTACTGTATATATATCATATATATTAGAGATGGTTGGTCTGTTTACTATGTTCAGTCTCTTAAATTATATGAATACTATATTTGTTACGGAAGAATGATTAGAGAACACTAGAGTACTCCAATATGTATTTTAGTCTTTTGGAAACCGGCCATCTCCCTGGCTGCCGCCATCACCGAGGACTCCCGACTAGCTCCTGCCACCCTCTGGCCATCTCCCTGGCCGCTGCCATCACTGACGACTCCCAACTAGCTCCTGCTGCCCTCCTGGCTGTATTTGCCTGGCCGCCACCCTCAACAAGGACTCCCGACTAGCTCCTGACACCCTGCTGGTTCTGCTCCCCAGACTCCTCCGCAAGAAGCTGTAAGCGCTGCACAGAGTGGCGCTCGTTCTTGCAGCGGCATCTCCGGCCATCTCCCTTGCTGCCGCCATCACTGAGGACTCCTGACTAGCTCCTGCTGCCCTCCTGGTTCCACTCCCTGGACTCCCCCGCAAGGTATAGCTGCTTGAGTCGGCCTGCTAATGGTGGCTTTTTGACTGGTGCACCTTTTTTCTACTTAAGCCCCGATTGGTCAAACAGTTATCTCCAGGTTCCTGATTGGTGCGCCTGCAAACCAGCTTCCAAAACAGAGCTCCAGGCTCAGGGGCTGAACTCTTGCAGTGGGTTTTACTAATATGCCGTAATTGTTAGCCCTTTTTGTACTTGTGAAACTGTGCTGTATTTTAAAGTCTAGTGCCATTATGTATATAGTTGGCCCTTAAGGCTTATTTTAGAGCTTTTAAATTACCTCTCGCACTACGATCGATAGGTTACATAGGTTATTGTGTTTTTGCTACTGTTGCCCCTTTATCACTATTAAGCCTACCTGAAACTGCCTAAATATAATTTTCTCTCTCTCTCTCTCTCTCTCTCACTCACACACTCACTCAACCTCTTGATTTTAACCTGCCCATACAGTATCTCCACTGTGCCTGACCTCTGCTCTTTCACTGTTCCTCCTCTCTCAGTTCCCTAACCCTCCCAGCAGCCTGCTGCCAAATCCACCCCTATCTCCTACCCCATCCCCCTTTGGAAGCCTATACTCAAATGAAATTGATCTCACCACTTACCCTGTTCCCCCTGTGACTACTCCCTACCTTTTACGCTTAATTACTAATATCTGTCTCTTTGTCCTCAATTTTAAGTACCCCCACCCGATGCTGTTGCTCTGCAACCAGCTCTCCCGCCCCCTGACTCAGAACCCCTTTAATTATTCTCCTTTTCCTCTCTCTTTTCAGAAGCTGTAAGTGCTGCACCAAACGGCGCTTGTTGTTGCAGCGGTGCCTCTGGCCATCTCCCTGGCCGCCGCCATCACCGAGGACTCCCGACTAGCTCCTGCCGCCCTCCTGGTTCCACTCCGTGGACTCCTCCACAAGGTACAGCTGCCTCAGTCGGCCTGCTAATGGCGGCTTTTCGACTGGTGTGCTTTATTTCTACTTAGGCCCTGATTGGCCAAATGGTTAACTCCAGGCTCCTGATTGGTGCGCCTGCAAACCGACTTCCAAAACAGAGCTCCAGGGGCTGAACTCTTGCAGTGGGTTTTACTAATATGCCGAAATTGTTAGCCCTTTTTGTGCTTGTGAAACTGTGCTGTATTTTAAAGTCTACTGCCATTATCTATATAGTCGGCCCTTATGGCTTATTTTAGAGCTTTTAAATTACCTCTCGCACTACGATCACTAGGTTACATAGGTTACTGTGTTTTTGCTACTGTCGCCCCGTATCACTATTAAGCCTACCTGAAACTGCCTAAATATAATTTTCTCTCTCTCTCTTTTCTTGCTTTCTCTCTCTCACTCACTTGCTCAACCTCTTGATTTTAGCCTGCCCATACAGTATCTCCACTGTGCCTGACCTCTGCTCTTTCACTGTTCCTCCTCTCTCAGTTCCCTAACCCTCCCAGCAGCCTGCTGCCAAATCCGGCCCATCTCCTACCCCATCCCCCTTTGGAAGCCTATACTCAAACTAAATTGATCTCACCACTTACCCTGTTCTCCCTGTGACCACTCCCTACCTTTTACACTTAATTACTAATACCTGTCTCTTTGTCCTCAATTTTAAGTACCCCCACCCCCCCGCTGTCGGTCTGCTGCCAGCTCTCCTACCCCATGACTCAGAACCCCTTTAATTACTCTCCTTTTCCTGTCTCTTTTCAGAAGCTGTAAACGCTGAACTGAGCGGCGCTCATTGTTGCGGTGGTGCCTCTGGCCATCTCTCTGGCCGCTGCCATCACTGAGGACTCCTGACTAGCTCCTGCCACCTTTCTGGTTCTGCTCCCCGGACTCCTCCGCAAGGTATAGCTGCTTGAGTCAACCCGCTAATGGCAGCTTTTCAACTGGTGTGCCTTTTTTCAACTTAAGCCCTGATTGGTCTAACGGTTATCTCCAGGCTCCTGATTGGCGCGCCTGCAAACCAGCTTCCAAAACAGAGCTCCAGGCTTAGGGACTGAACTCTTGCAGTGGGTTTTCTCCCACCCCACCCCACCCCACTCAGGCCTCCTATTAAATACTCTTCTGTCCCTGCCCATACGACTTCTTCCAATACCACCTGACTCTCAGTGCCCTATCTGCCCCTCCCTACTGCCACGTGATTACAACGGCTCTATGCATAACCATTCTGCATTGTTGCTGACATCACTTTTTATCCTGCCCCTCCTTTCTCTTCAGTAAACCTAGAACTGATAAAGAAGTATCTCTCTAGCTTTTCTCTCTCTGTTCCCAGCCCGCCTCAGTCTTATACACTGCAGCCTCCAGTCCACTGTCCTGTTGCTATTCCTAGATTTGTTCCACACTGCAGCCCATGCTAACCCATTGTAAATCCTATATTTGGTGACCATATCCTCACAACCTGCCTATCTGATCTATTTCTCCTGCTCTTGCTCTGCCTTAATCTTCCCGCTCTCACTCATTGTCCTTCTTATTCAAATTACCCCTTAGTAATACCGACTAGCTGCTGAACAATCTCTGCTTTTTCCACTAAACACCCTCTCCTAATGTCAGGGCTGAAAATGATCAAGCAGGTGATACTGACACTACTCATATCTGCATCACTTCTATTGCACCTATCTATCTCTAGGGTCTCCCTGACCGAATTCGCTCTCCCGCACTATCAACACTATGACTTTACTTTCTCAAACTTACTGGTAACCCCATTAGTACGTCACAATCCCACACCATTACTTCTCAACAAGATCTGGATTTTCCTAGTTGGCTTTGCCCTTAACTACAGGCCCCTGCAATTCGGTACCCTCTCACCCTTCATGCATCGTAAGCTATGGTATCTCCTCATACTGGCCATCCTACTCTCCGGTGATATACAGCCTAACCCTGGACCCCAAATCTCATCAGCTGCTCCTATCTCAACTGTGTCAGGCCTACATATAACTCACCATAATATCAGGATCCTCGAGTGGAATCTTGTGGAACTCAAATCCTGGATCACACAACATAAGCCTGATATATTGTGCCTCACTGAAACTTGGCTGAAGCCAACCACCCCTAACTCACGGTGCTCTCTGCCATCCTATAATCTGCTGAGGAATGACAGACCAGCCCCTAAAAGGGGAGGAGACAGCCATCTATTATAAATCACACCTCCAGCTCTCTAAAATCAACTCAGCCCCCACGAACCACAGTGAGGCACTATACGCCCTCCTCTTCCTTGGTACAAAGAAACTGCATATTGTCTGTGCCTACAGTCCCTCTATAAATGGCCTGAAAGGACTGGATGAGCTTCTGGACCAAACTGCTATTCTCTCTGGAAACTATGAAGTCCTTATGCTGGGTGATATCAATCTAAACTGGTTGGGTAACTCACACATGACAGCACTAACTAGACTACAGAGTTTTAACTTACATCAACTTATCCCAATGCCCACCAGAACTGCTCCCAATTCAAAGACTAGCACCTTGCTGGACTGGATCATGACAAACCACCCCGAGAATATTGCAGATGCAGGAATTCTATCTGACACCATTACAGATCACTCCCCCACTTTCTGTGTCTGGGGAAAAGGTAGGCCTGAACCTATTAAGCCCACTTTATTACATTCCGCAACTTTGCAAACTTTGACTCACAGGCCTTCTTGTCTGATGTAGCTTGCATTGACTGGTCCCCTCTCTGCAGCATAGTTGATGTCCAGACAGCCCTAAATATCTTCCTAGGTAAATTCTTAGAACTGAAAGAAATCCACTGCAAACTCATTACTAGGAGAGTTAGAAATAAGCAGACGCGCTGGCTAAAATCTGACTTATTGCCCAAATTAAGACAGAGGGACAAAATCTGGCTTCGACATAAGGAAACAGGTCATCCAGTGGACCTAAATACAGACAGAGTGTTGAGAAATGCCTGTAAGAAAGAAATCAAACAAGCAAAAAGCTCTTACTGCAATAACCTTCTAATAGACTCTCAGGGGGACCCCAAAAAATTCTGGTCCCATATAAAGTTCTTCCTGGGCTCGAACCAGTCATCCACCCCAAATGACATGACTCTAAATGGCACACATTGTAACAACCCTCTCACTACTGCAAACTTCTTTAACAGTCAATTTGCTGACCTCACACAATATACTTCCTCTTTCCCTACCTCGTCAAACCCCACCACACCAGCAAACTCCCCCAAACATACTTTCCATTTCAAGTCTGTCCAAACCAGTGTGGTCCTCCATCTCCTAAGAAACATTTCAGAGTGCACAGCTGTTGGATCTGATAACTTAGAACCTAAGCTCCTAAAATTGGCCACTCCCCACATAGCTGCTCCACTTGCTAGAATCTTTACCCTCTCTCTGTGTCAAAGTACTATCCTGGATATCTGGAAGACGGCCAGAATTACCCCCGTGTTCAAAAAAGGAAACCCACTTGACCCAATGAATTACCATCCTATTGCCATTCTATCTGTTCTCAGTAAAATACTTGAGAAAATAGTCGCTACCCAGACCACCAACTTCTTACTGAAACACGACCTCTTAACTGAAGCCCAACACGGTTTCCGCAAGGGCCATAGTATCACCACCGTCCTACTCAAACTCACATCTGACATCTTAGTTGCCATGGACTCTGGCAGGCTCACCGGGGCCATCTTTATTGATATGACCAAGGCTTTTGACCTTGTCGACCACTCCCTCCTCATCGCTTCCCTAAACTCTCTTGGCTTCATGCAAAATGATGTAAATTGGTTTGAGAACTATCTGTCTGATAGGTCTCGGTATGTGAAATTCAACTCCAACCTCTCTGATAAAGCTACCATCAACATTGGTGTTCCTCAAGGGTCTATTTTAGGCCCTCTGCTTTTGACCATTTTCATCAATAGTATCACCGTGAATCTCCTCAATACCTCCTCCCTACTATATGCAGATGACATTGTCTTGTACTGCAGTTCAATAAACATCGCGGACATAAACACAAAACTCTCCAGTGATTACCAACTTTTACAACAGTGTCTTGAAAATCACAAACTAGTCTTAAACTCAACTAAGACCCAAGCTATGTTATTTGGCTCCAGTCCCAAGCTCAAACACTCCCAAACACACTTTACTGTCTCCTCCGCGGATGGCTCATCTGTTGGTGTTGTAAATTCATTCAAGTATCTTGGGGTCACCCTTGACCCGTCTTTGAGTTTTGACCTCCACATTCATAATATCTGCAAGCAGGTAAACTGCAAACTCGGGATCACCTACCGAACTAGCTATGCACTCACTCCTTCAGCTAGACTCACCATAGCCAGTGGAATATTACTTCCCTTTCTCACCTACAGGGTCACTACGTATGTCTCCACCAGCAATTCAAGTCTCCGAAAATGAGACATTACCTACAATAATATCTGTCGCTTTGCATCCAGCTCCCCCTGGCTCAAACATCATTGTCTCCTCTACTCTGATCTAGGATGGCTTCCCCCACTTGAACTTAGGTCCTATGCGCTTGGGTTCATTACTCATAACATTATCAGGTCCCGCACCCCAAATTCACTGGCCTGTCTCCTTCCCTACTAGAAATCGCACTATGTGCTACACTCTGTGGCAAACATCCCTGTTTTCATTCAGCGACATCGCACAAATAAAGGGGGTCGTGTCTTTGCCTGTCACACACCTCACTAGTGGAACTCACTGCCTATAACCCTGTGCCAATCTCTATCTCACAACTCCTTTAAGAAAAAATTCTGATAACATCTCCTCTCCTCCTACATATGCTCCTGTTTCAAACCACCCTAGCCCTTCTCTCTAGCCCTACTCCCTGCCTGTCATTTCATCTAGGAGCCTAGGGCCCACCCCTGTCTGTGAAACTCCTTCTCTCCACTTTCACTTCCTCATTTCTTCACTTCATTACCCCACTTCCTTCCCTCCCCTCCAGGTTATCTTATCATCTTTCTCCACCTTTCTCCCAAGGTCCTCCCCTATCAATCTATGACTGGGGGCTATCACTCTCATAGCTTCTTTTTCCCCTAATCACTTGCACAGTTCCTGATTGCATAATCTTGACCTTATTGTGTAGTTTTTGTGTAAACATTAATTACTATACGTTGATCCTACCACCTCAATTTTCCTACACTGGCCTGACTATATTGTGTCTTAATCTAACTTAAAGAGCTTATTTTGGTCAAACTACCTCAATTTCTTTGTCACATTGCTGCTGTGTTGCCACCTGTACTATGTATCACAATTTCCTGCACTTCGTATGATGTATTATGACATGTATTATGATTGTTTTTGCAAGTTTTGTCTCTGTACTCTCCTGGGTTATGCCTGAAAATAATATTTCTGGCTAGTGCACCTACCTGGTAAACAAAAACTAAATAAATAAAAAAAATGTTAACAGCTCCCCAGAAGAAGCCACTGGGTGGCGAAATATTGGGACTTGGCTGGATAAAGAAATAAAATACTTTTGAAATACCTTTTTTCGTGGATGTCATGTTTAGTTTACTACTAGAGCAGTTGCACCTTGTTTTTACTTTAAATTTACACATGACTGCAAACAGCTCCATACTATATAACTGTTCCTACACAGTGGATTTCCCTTGGACATAGTATTTTTACTATCAAATGGGGAGGCTGGAAGGGATCTGGGGGTAGAGGACCCTCTGGCTGGGAGTGACCATAACTCGGTGTGGTTCACACTCAATATAGGTAGTAAAACAAGGGGTACAGGAAACAGGGTGATTGAATTTAAGGGGGCAGACTTTAAAAGGATGGGGGAAATTTTGGGTAGGCATCTGGCAGAAATTCAACCAAGCATGGATGCTAGTCGAAAGTGGGACATTATTACAAAAGAGCTGGTGGAGGCTACTGGGACATATACCCTTCCCCTGGGTCATGCCTGAAAATAGGTAGAATTTGTCTAGTGCACTTACCCGGTCAACAAAAACTAAATAAAAAAAATAAAATAAAATACAAGGACAAGAAGAAAGAAGGGAAGGGCAAAGAAGCCCAGTTGATTGACTCAAGATGTCATGGAGGGGGTGAAGGCGAAGAGAAAAGCATTTCAGAGACTCAAGAAATTGGGAGGAGAAGATGACAAGGATGAGTATACTAAAAAATCCAGAGAGGTTATCAGGCTAGTCAGAGCGGCCAAGGCTTAAAGAGAGATGAGACTGGCACAGGGTATTAAGGATGGAGAAAAGGATTTCTTCAGATATAGTACATAAGTGAGAGAAGGAAGAACAAAGACCAAATTGTGAGGATTAGGAAGGATGGAGTGTGGGCGGAGAAGGGAGTGGATCAGGCAGAGGCACTAAATGAATACTTCTGTTCTGTGTTCACAGAGGAGAAAGGGGGGCAGATACCACAAGGGAGGGGTGTAGTGGGCTGTGGGGGGGGAGTGACTGATATAAGGATTACAGAGGACATGGTCCTAGAAGGATTAAGGGCACTAAAGGTGGACAAAGCACTGGGACCAGATGGCATTCACCCTAGGGTACTTAAGGAACTAGCAGAGATCCTGGCAGGACCACTGGCTGACCTATTTAATACCTCCCTGGACACAGGATGCATACCACAGGACTGGAGGATGGCTCATGTGATGCCCATTCACAAAAGTGACCCTAAGGAATCACCAGGCAACTGCAAGCCATGGAGCGTCATGTCAGTTGTGGGTAAGCTCATGGAGATGATCCTAAAAGAAAGGCTGGTGATCTTTTTGGAGGATAATGAACTCCAGGACGGTCAACAACATGAGTTTGTCTTGGGCAGATCCTGCTGGACAAATCTAATTGAGTACTATGACTGGGCGACCAGGGAGCTGGAAAATGGCCATGCAGTAGATGTCCTGTATTAAGACTTCAGCAAGGCCTTTGATTCTGTGCTGCATGGGAGTCTGGGGGGAAAGCTGCAGTATATAGGGGTGGGAACAAGGATGGTCAAATGGATCAATAACTGGCTCAATGGAAGGCAGCAAAGGGTGGTAGTGGGGGGGTACTCTCATCCCTGAGAGCGGTGATGAGTGGGGTACCACAGGGATCAGTACCAGGACCAGTGCTGTTTGGGATATTCATAGCTGATATCTCACTGAGGATCCAGAGTAAAATCAGTCTGTTTACAGACGGTATGAAGATGGGCACTGTGGTAGATGAAATTTAGGTATGGAGGGGGCTGCAGGAAGACCAGATCAAACTACAGGAATGGTCAGAAACATGGCAGTTGGGGTTCAACGTCAAGAAGTGCAAGGTACTGAACTTCAGGGCTAGGAACCAGGGGAGAGCTATCAGCTGGAAGGGGTACAGTTGGAAAGGACTGAGGAGGAACGGGATCTAGTGGTGTTTATAATATGGAGTATGAACAACTCAGCTCAGTGCAGGAAGGTGACAGCAAAAGCCAAGAAGATGCTGGGGTGTATAGCCTTACTTTGCTTAGTTATTTGTTGTCCCTCAACTACTGCCACCATGTATTGCCAAATGTAACAACTGTAACCTTTCACTATGTATTACCTGCTCTTGTTATGTTCTTGTTATTCTGATGTTTCTACTCTGTGCTACCTTACGTGGCCTGGGTCATGCCTAAAAACAGTCCCTGGGATCAGTGCACCTACCCGGTTAACAAAATCATAAATAAAATAAATAGCAAGGGGAATCTCTTCCAGAAATAGGGAGGTGATCTTTCCCCTGTACAGGTCACTGGTCAGGCCGTACCTGGAATACTGCGTGCAGTACTGGCGCCTGTTCCTGAAGAAGGATGTCAGATTGTTGGAAGGGGTGCAATGTAAGGTGAAAAAGATGATCCAGGGATTGGAGGGAATGTCCTACGAGGATAGGCTGGGCAAGCTAAACATGTGGTCCCTGGAGGAGAGGAGAGATAGAGGGGTTATGATGGAAACCTTTAAATACTTAAAGGGGATAAATAAGACTGATACAGAAGGGATTTTCCACATTAGAAGAGGGAGACATATCAGAGGGCACCAGCTGATACAGGAGGAGGGACTATTCAGGTGGGAAATCAGAAGATACTTTTTCACAGAATGGGTGGTAGAAAAATGGAATGTTCTACCCGAGGAGGTGCTATCCTGTAGAACAGTGGATGGTTTTAAGAGGGGATGGGACAGAGTGGGGGGGAATGAAAAGGGGTGCGGAGGGGAGGGCAGCTGCAAGTTGAGGGGCTAGCTGCACAATCAAGAAGACTAGATAGACTGTGAGGCCTACTTCTGCTGTCGTTTTCATATGTTCATATGTTCATATCTAACTAGATCCTTTGCTGTTCCCTGCTCCTTAAACTTTTTCAGAAACCTTCTTTGCTGCATAAAGTCAAATGCCATTTGGTAGCTGAAGTAGACCAAACCCACTGCTTGCCTTTTTTCCAGTGCCCTAGTTACCCAGTCAAGGAACACTATCAGGTTGGTCTGACAAGACCTCCCTACCATGAATCCATTCTGCTTACTATCCTGGAGTCCCTACAATGAATCAATACTTCTTATTATCCTGGAGCCCATTTTGTCCCAAGGTAATCAACTAGGTCCTCCATGACTAGTGTCTCCATTACTTTACCTGCTATGGAGGGGCACGGGGTCATAATGTTGCAAGACTTGTTATGCCGCCAGCATACCACGCTGCCAATGCAGCGCGATATATGCAAATGGCATCTTGATTTTGTTTGGGGCTTGCTCCTGCACCCCTGTTATGGGGGTTCGTGTGTCTCAACCCCCAACTAATATAACTAACTCGGGGGGGGGGTTAACACTGAATAACACATGAAGTGTGAAAAAAGAAAAAATTCCACGCGTACCAGGAATTGAAACCCAGTCCCAAATGCACTGCTTGCCTCCCTTGCTGCCAGTGGCTCATCCCATCGAGCCATAGCAGTTGCTTGGTGGACCCCTGTTGCAGCAGAATTCTTATCCTGTACTGGGAAGAGTTAGAGGGTGCACTACCAAGCATACTTCCTTTCACGGTTTTGCACCCTCTCACTCTTATCTACTGCACTGTACCTACCTCGCAGTCATGTCATGTGCTGTAGAGCATGCAACATTTTGAGCTGGTAGGCTATGGAAGTAAGATTAATGGGACTGTAGTTCCCTGGTTACTCTTTTTCTCTTCCCTTGTGGACTATAATTATGTCCACCACCCTCCAGCCTTTCAAACTACTCCTGACTGTAGGGATCTACTGAATAGCCCTGTCAGAGGGTCAGGCAATTATAATGCCAGTTCCCTGAGCACCATCCAGTGTATTCCAAATGGCCTTGGAGCCTTATCTAGTTTCAGAAATGCTAACCCTTTTATGATGCTTTTACTGAACATTTCTCTAATAGGCCCTATTCAAGAAATCCAGCCATGAAACTGTCATAAATGCGGGCGTGCAGCTGCGCACTGTGTAACCAATGCAAAATATGCAGCATGCATGACACAGTTTGATATGCCCCCAGGAGGCTGGGTTGGTGACAGAGGAGGCACACAGCAACGTGCAGGGGCAGGACAGAGCCAGCGCAAGTCAAAGGGTACGCCCCTTGATCCCACCATGTATGGCGAAGTGGAACTGCAACACACCAGTGATATGCACAGTGTGGATGAAAGATGTCTGCAGAGAACACCAGCAGCAGCTACGGCCCCGAGGAGAGGGCAGAGATAGCCACCACACACCCAACCGGCAATGTTGATGGATGTGGCACAGGCAGGGATGATGGCGGGAGGAGGCAGCGATCGCCAAACTTCATGGGGGCACAGGTGTCCATCCTCATGACCGAAATTTGCCAGCATTATGTTGTGCTCTTGGGTGGAGGTCACTGGGCACCTCAGCTGAGATGAAGGCCCACATCTGGCTGGATCTGCAGGTGGCAATCAATGCCACCAGACTGGAGGCATGCACACTGGTGGACATCAAGCACAAGTGGCGTGACCTCCAGTCTCAGGCAAAGAGATGGCTGAGCAGGGCACGGCAGTTGCAGGGTGCCACCTCCTGACCCACCACTGATGCCCATCGAGTATCAGGTAGCAGACACCATCAGTGATGTCCTCAGGGACGGTGAGCCAGACAGACTAGACAGCATGGCAGGTGAGTGCAATGCAGGGGTGCACAGAGAACAACTGCAATATCATTGTATGGCAACAGTCACTGACTACCTGTCACACTTCCCACCCGCAGTGCAGGATGAAGACAGTGCCAAGGAGGGACCATCTGGCATCAGAGATGGGGGGCCAGCGAGGGCAGGCGGCAAAGGTGGGTAATGGCAGAGACACAGGGAATGACACTGCACACAGCAGACATGCAGATGTACTAAATGTTGTCCCTCCATCCCCAACACAGGGTGGTAGCAGCACGGAACTGGGGACATGCAGGAGGATGACACCCAGCAGTCTGCCATGCCACAAGGCCACCACAGCTGTGACCGGGGATGGACTCCAAAGCGGCAACCACAGGAGGAGGGAAGCAGCCCTGGGATGGGACAGCAGACCCAGGTGACCAAAGAAGGGGAGACACAGGAGAGCATTGCCTGGGCTGACCAGCCATCGCCTGGACCAGAATGCAGCAGCGAGGATGTCTCCATGCCACAAGAGGACTGCTGCACCATGCCACAGGCACATCAACCCCCACCACACTGCATGAGTCACAGAAGCCCAACACGGGTGCTTCCAAGGGCTCCCCTGCAAGGCACCACTGACAGGGCACCAGCAGCTCCCTCCTCAGCAGCTACAACCCCAACCTCCACAGGCTGGAGTTGGACCACCTGCAGACAATGAGGGAGTGCACAAAGGCAGTGTACTGCCTCACAGAGGACATGGCAGGGTCTGTGTAGGTGCAGAAGAAGGCATGGCCATGGGCATGAGTTTGCAGAAGTTGACGGCAGAAGCTGGTGCCACAGGGCCATGCACCCCAGAGCATCTGGCAGAGGAGGAGGCTGTGGGGGTCCATGCACAGAAGTGTACTGCAGATGCCCTCCTGGCCATAGCCAAGCACCTGGCTGCCCAACAGGAATGTCCTTCTGTGCCTGCCACAGCTGTGCCCATGGTACCAGCCAGTGCACCAGACCCCACACCTGTGGTACCATAGGCAAGGCAGTACAGTGGCTGACAGTGCCCCCCACGGCAGGTGGTGTCAAGCAAGAACCTGGCACTAGCACAGTGACACACCATTCGCACCATGTACAGGTGTCCAAGGAGGCCACACTGCAGGCAGGCACAGCATGCCACA
This sequence comes from Neoceratodus forsteri, assembly GCA_016271365.2. Taxonomy (NCBI): domain Eukaryota; kingdom Metazoa; phylum Chordata; order Ceratodontiformes; family Ceratodontidae; genus Neoceratodus; species Neoceratodus forsteri. The sequence continues at coordinate 1,752,053,115 of CM057455.1, read as the reverse complement.
TGACAGCAGATGGAAGAGGGTGTGGATGCAGTGTGCACCCAGCAACACAAGAGGCACAGTGAGGCAATGGTACTGCGGATGACGCATATGCATGTGACCACCACGAGCACACCACCACCACCCCCACACCACAGCACACATGCTGGTTTACAATGGCACTCCATGGACCAGCACTGCATGGGAAGGGTGCCGGATGCCTAAGCCACAGGCTCACACTGTGCCACACCTTGGCTGACCCCCCACACACCCACCATGCAGCTTGCACATGGTGGTATGCACTGCATGCAGTGGTGTGCCCATAGTGGGTCCCACAGCACACCACACACACACGGCACATGTGTCACACATGACAGACTGTGTGTGCCAGGTGAATGCCAGTGGCATGACTTGTATGTATCCACACTGTGGTGTGCATGTCATGCACATACCAGCTCAGTCTGGCACAATCATTGTTGCCTGCATGCGCTCCACCTTACCTGCTGAATGTACCATGGGACACACAATGGCACACAGCCCATGCCACCATGCATCCCACTGCTTGGTTACCCCTTGGTGGCACCCTGGCACCCTACCCAGGTGGCACTAGTCCATGGGGTGGCTGCGGTGGTTCCTCACTGTCCTCCTGTGGGTGTACATCAGGGAGTTCCAGCACCATGTGGTACATGCAGATGTTGTGCAGCATGGCACAGGCAGTGAACACTCTGCATGCCATCTCTGGCACAAGCATCATCATGCCACATGTGTGGTCCAGCATCAGAAATTCATCTTCAGCAGCCCTATGGTGCATTCCACGATGCCGCATGGCCATACATGTACTGCATTATATGCCTCTTCAGCAGGGTGCCATGGAGCCAGGTATGGTGTTAGGAGTGTCGTTCTCAGTGGGTACCCACTGTCACCTGTGTAAGTGGGGTGAAACAGTGTCATTAGTAGTGCTGGGGCTCACGTGCAGCCAACGTATCTGCACACCATGATGTGGGCTTATCCAACAGCCAGCCATAGCCTCTGGTTGCCAGTCCAAATGGCATTTCAGGCCACTGCTCTTGTAGATGTATGAGTCATGGCATGATCCCAGGTACCATGCCAGGACATTGGTCAGAATGCCCATGGTGTCACAGAAGGCCTGACAGTTGATGCTGTGGTACCCCTTACGGTTTCTGTAGGCCTCTTGGTTGGTGGACGGGGTGAGGATGGGCACATGCATGCAGTCAATTGCACCCACCATGTTTGGCATGTCATACCTCTCCAAGAATGCACCCTTGATGGCCTTGAGCCCCACCTCACCTGTGGGAAATGAGATGTGCCTCTACCAGTGCTGCAGCAGGGCATCAGTCACATGGTGCAGCGCCCTTAACATGGATGACTAACTCGCCCCTGTCATGCTGCCATCACCCTCTGGAAGGTGCTTGTGGCATAGTACTGCAGGTGCACAGCACCTTTGTCTCCACTGACATGGCAATGGAGTACTTGGTGGTCATTCGGATCTCATCCTCCACTAGGCCACAGATGTACCGTAGCATGCCATGGTCAACCTGGCATAGCTGTAAGATGTCGATGAGGTGCAGCATCTGTGCAACAAATCATGGTCTGAACACCCAGTGGCGAAGTCTCGGTCTGCCATGGCACTCAGCATGGCATCCTTGAGGAGGACCACATGAAATAGTGCCCCTGGGCACATCACACTGCCAATACCTGTACCTCTCTGAGCGATTGCACTATGGCATTTCACATCCACATGTGTGTGCCGTGCATACCGTGCGGCATGTCACACGTGCCCTTTAGGGCATGGCGTGCCCATGTGGTGTGGGCATGCCAGCCACATGTCGTCATTATAGCTGTGGCTACAATGGTAGAAGTCGTGCCACCTATGCCAGCTGAAGAGGTTCATGGCAGGCTCACCCTACCACAGTGACTGTATCAGGTGGCATAGTCCACCTATCATGATGGTCTGTCTGTGGGTGAACTGTGGGAGATGACAGAGAGAAGACAGGTATGTTCTGCAGCTGGTAAGTGTGGCTGTGTGTTGTGCATGTGGTGGTGGGGTTTGGGCCTGTGTCATGGGCCTGACTGCTAATCTGTTTCCCTGTGTTCATTTGCAGAGGACCCAGCATCAGAAGATGGTGATGGTCCTGGAGCACCGGGATATGGGTGGGCCTGGCGCAGCATGGGTGGTAATCCTGAGGTGGCGCCTGCCACGCAACCTCCCCCAGAGGTTTGATCTCTGGAGCAGCATGGATGACTTTGTGTACAGGGACAACCAGGGTAACCTATGGCCATACGTGCACCCTCCAAGGTAGGTGGCCCTTGGCTGTGTGAGAGTATGTGGCATTGCTGGTTCTGTGGCTGTTGCAGGTTATTGGGACAGTGACGTCAGTCCCCTCTGTCTGCTCTTGTCATTTCAGTGCTACTGTGGATTCATCAGGAGGATTGTGTTAGTGGAGTGGGAGTTCATGGACTCCATCCCCCCAGGAGCTGACCCCATCCACCAGCCCGGAGGTGACCATGGAGGATGACTCAGACTGAGGCGGAGGCCCATCCATGCAGCCTACCCTTCCTCCTTTTTACAATTGCTGTTTTGTGTCCTGTGTGGGCTCTGTGTTTGGTGCCAGTAAAGGTGTTTGTATCCAGCAATGTCTGTGTGTCTCATTCTTTACCCTGGCATGGTGTGACTGGGTGGGCCTGTGTATGTGTGTGTGTGTGTGTGTGTGTGTGTGTGTGTGTGTGTGGTTGTGTGTTCTGCATGCTTTTGTGACTGGGCCATGTGGCGTGCTACCCATTCACCACAGTAGGCTGCACTGTGTATATAGCTTTGGTGGTGCCCGCTGGGTGGGCATATGCGCTATGCTGGGCCAGGCTGTATGTCCCATGTAGTCACACGTGCAGTGGTCACATATGGCAGGTGGCAGGCACGTGTGTGGCCACTGCCGATGTGCCTTGTGTCACTGCGTGTGTGGCTGGCATGTTTTGTCACAGCGTGCATTGCCATGACCCCTCTGGCTTGCTTCACTGGCCACTCCTGCTGTGTGTGCAACACATAGGCTGTTTACGGCTGTCTCCAGAACATGTATCGCATACGCGGGGATCCAACGTGCCTTTCCGATGTGACATATGTTGTGCATGCTCGTCCATGGTCCCGCGCATATGGCATACATGGGAACGCCCCTGTGCGGCTGCGTATCCACTATGGCATGCATGTCTACATGGTGGCTCTGCTCATGGCCCTACGCGTGCATCTTGCATACTGCGTGGGGGCTGCTTCAGCACATTCTGTGTGTATCAATCTACAAGCAGGACTTATGCACGGTGTGTAGGCTGCGCAGCCATCATGAATAGGGCCCATAATTACCCCCTTCCTCATTTCTGGGATCCCACTTTAAGCAGCCCCCAATCCTCCACTGTGAGTACAGAGCAAAAGTAAAAATCTCAGTTGGAGCATCCTCAGTAAATATATTGTAAAATGTGAAAAAGCAGAACCTCACTGGAAACAAAACACTGCTGTTCAGTTGGGCTATCCTAAAAAAACAAACTGTAAAAAATATTTATATCTTGCAAACAGTCACTGGCTCTTTCCAGTCAGTGCCCCCCCCCACCCCAGACAGCAGAGACAGTTGGTTTAATGGCCAGGTTGCTGTTGAGAACGTGAAGATCATGCATTCAAGCACATCTACAGCCACATAATTACTGTGTGACCCTGAACTACTCACTTAACCTCCCAGTGCTCCAGTTCATCCACCCCTTTTGGAAATGGGTAGAAGCAGGGTCCCACTGGAAATGACATGTTGCACCTTAGCTGGGTTACCATGGGAAAATACATTTAAAAACAAACAAAAAACATTGTCAGCAATTACTTACCTTTTGTGGTCCCCTCTCCACCCCCACAAGCAGAGTGGCCTAATGGTAAGAACACCCTAAGAACTGGAAATAGCAGGTGCAAACCCTGCTAGTGAGAAATATTCAATGTGTTATGCTAAGCAAATCACTGGCCCTCCCAGTGTTCCAGTCCACCGAACTATAAAAATGTGTAGCAGCAGGAGCCCACTGGAAATAAGATGCTTCATCTCAGCTGCATTATCCTGCTTATATATAGCACATTGTAAAAATGTGTAAAAGCAGGATCCCACTGGAAAGGAGATGTTGCATTTCAGCTGGGCCATTCTTGGTAAATACATTGTTAAAAACACCAAAAAATGAGCCCCCCTGCCCCCTGGCAGGCAGTAAGATTTAGTAGTTTGAGCACTGTTGGAAACCAGGAGGTCACAGATCTACAGCCAAATACTGTGTGACCCTGAATAAGTTACTCAAAATGAGATCTGTTTCTAAACTGCACTATCCTCAGTAAACACTTTGTAAAAATTAGTAAAAACAAGACCTCGATGGGATCAAAATGTTGCATCTAAGCTGGACTTTCCTTAGTGAATAAATTGTAAAATAAAAAAAAAATCCAAACAGTTTACCTGAGTTTCTTAGGCCTATTAACCTTGCATATGACCCATCAACAGTCCTTCTTTAAATTAAATTACCCAGTCACTATTTAAACATACCATTTCACTAATAAAGCTTGTTTGGTAACACTTAATTTTAAGTGACCTCAACTACACTGTAATTACTGTATAACTATGCTGTAACTTCACTGTAACTACTGTGTAGTTACATGCAACTACTATGTAGTTGTTAACTAGTTTCACAGTTGTGTTGTAAGTAGTTACACACAATTTGCATGAAGTAACTACACTGTAACTACTGTGTCATTACATGAAACTACTATGTAGTTGTTAACTAGTTTCACTTGTGGGTATTGCATACATGTGCAACTACTACAGTTTCCCTTTCGGCACAAGTCATTTAATTCTCACAAGTGTAAGTACACATGTAACAGCTGTTGCAAAGTGTAACAGAAAATCTAACGTGAAACTACCACTCTATCTCTTCTGGCATTGTGTTATTTGCTTGTATATGGGCAACTACAGTACACATTTAATAGCTATAGCAAATTGTAACAGCAAATCTGTTGTGTAACTACTATGTTACTACTTTTGGCATTATTAAATCTGTTCTTACAGGTGTAATTACATATAAATGCAGGTTGTGTGCACTGTTTCAACTGTCTGTGTATATCTGACATTTATTTAAAAGGTAATCACACAGAAACATTTTAAAGTGCAACAAGAATGGTAACTAAAATATGAATACAATGCAACTTCAGTCTGCTGCAGTTAAATGCACTGACTGGCAACTCTTTAGATGATGTTCCATGTCTGTATTCCAGTTTTTCATGAACTTACAGGTTAGTAAACATGCAGTCTAATATTGTGAATTGATATGTAACTGTACACAAAAATATTTCATTTGCATAATTACTAACTGGCACTATAACAATATTGTGGCTAAGAAATAATGGTACTGTTTCCACAGTTAAAGCCTAGGTAACATGTATTTACAGTTGCACACACTTGCATTTACCATATGTCAGTACTGTAGCTGTGATGTAAGTTCTCATTCAGAAATCAGTACCTCTTGAACTTATTGCTTACTAAACATACAATCTAAGATTAGACCCTATTCACATAAGTGCCAGGGGTTGTGCCAAATGTGCATTCCCAGGCCTGGTGATCAATTGCAGCCATCCAATCAGATGCACTGACCAGGAGCAGACTGAATTCTGCACTCTGTGTGGATAGGAGAATTGTGGGTTATTGGTGGTTTCCCATTACTGCTGTTTTCCAGTAAGAGGACCTACTGGTCTGCTTCTGTTTACTGCCTTGCTCCCAGCCCTCATGGTATAGTCAGAGGGCTGGGATAGCTTGACCATTCAGCTAGTGGGAAGGGCATGTAATGACTAAGGAAGGTTCCCTGCCTGTGTAGCCGGTGCCACCCACCACTCCACACAGCAGATTGGTGATAAATCATGGTATGTAGTCATGCCACACCCCCAACCACCCACCTGTGCAGTTGCAGGCCAGGAGCGTGGGTGTAGAAGAGGTCAGAACTTTCTGATGTAACATGCATTGTGCATGTACGTTCGCGGTCCCGCGCATATGGCATACGTGGGTCAGGTATAGTCAGAGGGCTGTGGTAGATGGTGTAAAGGATGGTGCCATGGCTGCCAAATCATTCAGCTAGTGGGAAGGGCATGTAATAGCTAAGGAAGAGTCCCTGTGTGTGCTTCTAGCACTGCCCACTCTCAATCCACACAGCAAATCAGTGATATATAAATATATATATATATATATATATATATATATATATATATATTTATTTCAGGCACACTCTGGGCCATAAAGATGGTACATAGGTAATACATACAATACACTTACATTAACAGAGAAAGGTACAGGAAATACCCACAGAAGTCATTCTTTTCAATTACAGCAAGGCCTTTGATAAAGTATCACATAGTATCCTGATCAATAAACTAAATCGACTAGGCTTTTCAGCTCCCATCATATCCTGGATAAATAACTGGTTGTGCGGTAGAACACAGAGGGTTAGGGTGAATGGGGTACTTTCAGGTATGGATATCGTGGCAAGTGGTGTCCCACAAGGCACCGTCCTGGGTCTGGTATTGTTTAATCTTTTCATCGTGACATGTATATCTCACCACACAACACAATGGTTAAATTCGCTGATGACACTAAACTTGGAGGAATGGTAAACACCCCTACTAATTGTCATAACTTGATTCTGGATCTCTTACTAATTGAACAATGGGCCAGTACTAATAAGATGTACTTTAATGTAGCTAAATGTGCTGTATTACATTTTGGAAAAGACAACCCAAAACAAAAATATTACCTGAATAATAGTATAATTAGGGCATCTTCTATAGAAAAAGAGTTGGGTATCATGGTGAATGACAAATTATCATCCTCATCTCATTGTTCAAAAATTGCTAATCAAACAAATGCTTTACTGTGCAGAATTAGCAAAACATTCATTTCTAAAACAGAAGAATGCCTATTGTCACTGTACAGGTCACATGTAAGGACATATCTTGACTGTGGATTACCATTTTGGAACCCTTACTTGAAGGAAGATATAAACAAAATTGAACAAATACAACATAGAGCCACCAGATTAGTATCACATCTTACTCATTTAGAGTATGACAGTAGATTAAAAAAATCTGGACTACACTCTCTAGAGCGAAGACGAACCAGAGGTGACCTTTTACAATTGTTCAAAATACTTAAATCACCTGAACAAATGAAACTATGTGGTATTGTTTACTCAACAAGAAAAATAGTACCGAGACTGCATAACAGACAAATACAAATAGAAAAAGTAAACAACGATAAGAGCCTAAACTTTTTTACTATTAGATCACCCAGATTATGGAATAAATTACCACAAGATATTGTCAATTCAACAAATATATCAAATATATCAATATATCAATATTCAAGAATAAATTAGATAACTGGATGAATAAACGGGACCTGGGTGTATGATCTATCAATATGGAGGACAATCTCGATGGGCTACTAGCCTACTTTTGTCCAAAAAAACCAAGTAACCAAGTAAGTAGAATACACTGAATATGTTGAGAATAGCTTGTTACAAATAAGTCCAAGAATACAGCTGGAACACAATAAAGTAGCAACTAAAGTACAAGTGCAATATACATGATGTATAATCAGTCAGTATTATGATTGTTCAGCATTGTACAACAGGACAGTTTAGTCTTAGGTACAGAGAATTAGGACTCTCATCCGAGGGTAGCCATGCACCACACCCAGCTACCCACCTGGGCAGCAGCAGGACAGGGGTGTGGGTGTGGGTGTAGTAGAGGTGCGGGTCAATCTCACAAAAGCAACACATTTAAAGTTATTTAAGTACACAACATGCATTGTGAAACAAGTTAATGGAGTAGTCCACCCAGAATTTGCAAAAAAACATATGTTATGCAGAGTGTTTTGATATGTATGTTAAGTCCTAGTGTATCCTTCCCTCTGTCTGCTATTAGGAGTTTTTCCTAAATTAGTCTGCTAGCTGTATGGTAATTTTACAACCCCTGGGGATCTCCATCACAAATAGGTTTATTGGCTTTCTTTCTCCTACGATGCACCCTGTCTCATGTGACAATGATGTAGCCATGCCCTTAGATTAGCATGGAATTCAATTGCCGAGGGGATACCTCTCACTCTACCTGCTGGGAGGCCTTAAAGGCCTATGTGAGAGGGCAAACTATCTCCTTTGCCTCACATGTTAGAAGGAATGAAACCAGGGAGCTAGAGTTCCTTAGAAGTAAAATTGCAGCTTGTGAAAGGGCACATATGTTAAACCCTACGGCAGCCCTCTATGCAATTTTTCAAAAGTTGAAATCCAGGTTTAATACCTTGTCTAGGGTGCAAGTGGAAAGAACCATCCTCCTATCCAACTCGGGAGCATATTTTGATGGCAACAGGGCAGGGAAGTACCTAGCCTGGCAGTTCAAACAAAAGGAGACAGTGAAAACTGTTAGTCAGGTTCAGGACACACAGGGAAATCTGGTGTGAGGTTCAAGGGAGATAGGTAATGCCTTTGATGCCATCTACAGATCCCTTTACACTTCTGAATGTGACCTCACCCAGGAGGAATATGATAATTTTTTTTGAAGGGATATCCCTTAGTAAGATCAGTGGGGATGAGGCTGATAGGCTTGACACGCCCCTGTCTAAACAGGAGATTCGGGCGGCCATGAAATCTCTAAAAAGTGGAAAGGGCCCAGGGCCCAATGGCCTCCCTATTGACTTCTGTGAGGCCTTTGACAGCCAACTTTTGGGCCCCTTGTTTGATGCGGCGGAGGAGGGTCTGTTAAAGGGTGGGTGGGTGAATTGCCCCCATCCACATGGTCTGCAACAATCACAGTCTTGCCAAAACCGGGTAAAGATGCTAATAAGTGCGCCTCCTATAGGTCAATTTCGCTGCTCATGGCAGATTACAAAATTGTGGCACAGGCCCTTGCGTCTCACTTTGAGGTGGTACTCCTGGGTATTATTTACCCGGACCAATCTGGCTTCGTGAAAGGTCGTATGGGGAAACATAACCTTAGGCATACGCTCAATATTATTCTCAGGTGGGCCCACACTAAAGATCCCATGGGGCAGCGGTTGTGGCTCTTGATGCTGAGAAAGCTTTTGAACATGTGGAGAGGGGGTATTTGTTTAATACCTTGGGTAGACTGGAGATTGGTCCGTGCTTCTGTTCTTGGGTCTGTGCCCTTTACCAAGGCATTTTGGCACAAGTCTTGGTCAATGGAGAATCATCTAGCCCTTTTAAATTGGGCAGAGGCACATGCCAGGATTGCCCTCTGTCCCTGCTATTGTAATGTGTTGTCGTTAGAACCCCTGGGAGCAGCTTTAAGGGTGCACATGGGGATAAGAGGCTTCTGGGGGGGGGGAACAGAGAACATAAAATTGCTATGTACGCGGATGATCAACTACTATATCTGCAAAACCCTGCCGAGGACTTATCTGAGGTCCATAAGCTAATGCAGACATTTGGTGCCATTTCAGGGCATAAGGTCAATTCGTCCAAGAGTGAGTTGATGCCAGTGGGTGCTTTAAATCGTGCTCAGCTTATAGCCCAGCTGGGTGGTCTCCAATTGGTACATAAGTTACAGTATTTGGGTGTACAGGTCTGTGCATCTGCAGGGTCCTTACACAAGTTGAATTTGAAACCCCTTCTGGCTGGGATCACAGAACATTGTGAGAGATGGGATGCCCTGCCCATCTCCCTGTTGGGAAGAGTTGGGGTCTTCCAAATGACAATACTGCCAAAGGTCCCATATTTTTATCAGGCCCTTCCAATCAGAATATCACAGACCCACTTTAAGCAACTAGATGCACTTACACACAAATTTCTATGGCAAGGGGGCCGAGCCAAAATTCCAAGAGCTGTACTGCAGAAAATGCCAGGGGAGGCTGGAGCAGGATTACTGAATTTCAAAACTTATTATTGGGCTACCCAATTGGCCTTCCTCCCCACTGGAAACTCAGGGTCTGATTGCCCATGGATAGGCCTAGAGGAAGATATGTTACAGGGTGACCTCTGAAATGATACACTAGTTGTATGTTTGCAAGACCTGGGGAAGTGCATTTGAGCAATCCTTTTACTGCGAATACTTTGCGCGCCTGGATCTGGGTACATAAATGTGTGGGGTATACGGGTGGTAACTCTCCAAACCTCAGTTTACTCCACTACATGCAGTCTGGTGGAAGCTATACCACAATGATAGTTCAGTGGCTATGGGTATGGAGGAAGAAGGGTCTCCTAATGGTTAACCAACTGTATGATGGGGGCCTGATGAAGATCTTTGCACAACTCTGTACTGAGTGGAAGATCCCTGTGGGGGACTTCTTTGTATATTTGACAATCCATCAACAGTGTAGAACTACCCTCACCGCCGCGAACAGGTGGGCTGAACCCTCCCCTATAGAAGAAGAGCTGTTTTGCCCCAACCAGGGGTAAGCCCATGTCTATCTATTACCACATGCTTCACAACTCCCTCCCTTTTGAGCGAAGTCCCAGCCTAAAAAAATGGAGTAATGACCTTCAATTGCCTATAGACTGGAAAGCATGGTCCTTGGCTTGCACCCACTACCTGCAATGCTCCCGCAGTAATAAGCTGTGGCAAATTCAGCTATTCTTTATGAACAGAGCCTATGCGACCTCCTTGCGGCTGCATGAGATTGATTCTACTAAATCACATCTTTGTCCTAAGTGTGCAACAGATGGGGAAAATTTCATTCACCTGGCTCTTACCAGCCCCAAAGTGGCTCCCTTCTGGCACCTAATACATAATATAATGTGCAGTGTCTTGGGTTACAGCCCATCTAAATCTCCCATGGAATTGTTGCTTGGGGTGGACCCATCTCATGCAGGTCATAGGGTGTCTAATCCCCTCTGGTCTATTGCACTCATTAATGTAAGGAGAACCATCACACAGTTGTGGATGTCATCAACCCCACCATCAGTTACTAGATGGGTGCAAAAAGTAAAGTCCTGGATGATACTCGAACGGGCTCAGTTGAGTGCCCAGGGCAAGCTATCCCAGCTTTTGGATGTCTGGGGCCCCTGATTGTTAGCAGTGGAGGCTGACCTTATCCCAGACTAATACCTAGGCACCCTTGTATGTATAGGCTGGGATATTCAAAGCAGTTGTGCATGGCACAACTGAGTTGCACCAGTGCAAGTGCAGACTTGTGCCAAGGAGCGATATTCAGTGGGAGTCATTGCGCAGCAAAAATCCCATTGCGCCAATGCACAACTATAATGAATGCAGGTGCAAGTGCAGGGGGCATGCCCATGAATATCCGGTGCAGTCCGATATTTAACCATGGAACCATGGCGCAAGTGCAGAGCAAATCAGAGATGCGCTGAGCAGACTTGAGCCTATAAATACAGGGCGTAAGCACACAGAAAGCACTTGCGCCAGGTGAGAGGGACAGAAAGTGAGTGACAAAGAAAATGAAAGAAGGAAGGACAGACAGACAGACAGAAAGACAGACTGAGAGAGACAGAGCGAGGGAGAGACAGACAGACAGAGGCAGCCACAGAGGGAGAGGGACAGAGGTGGCAGTGGAGAGGGAGACAGGGGCAGAGGGAGTGAAAGGGACAGGCAGGCACAGTGCCAGGCAGTGCACCAGGGTGGCACACAGTCTGCAGCAGCTGACTGCCCCGGGGGATATAGGACATCAGGGGCCATGGATAGTGCGGCCTTCTTGATGGAGGCCATAATGAGGGGTGTGAGGGGGCAGGAGGAACAGCGACCTGGCAGAGGAAGGGCCCATTGGCGGTATACCTTCTAGAACTACTCCGACACAGAGATTGTGGGACAGTACCACCTGAACAGGGCCATTCTCAGGCAGCTCTGTGAGCTGTGCAGTGAGGACATGCAGGCACCCGTCTGTGGAGACCAAAGTGACAGCTGTCATGTGCCTGCTCACCATGGGCACCTTCCAGAGACCAACAGGGGACACCACAGGCATAACCCAATCGGCCATGTCACGCCTCCTCACACAATTCCTCAATGCTCTGCTGCCACGTGCTTTGGAATACATCCATTTCCCCAGCACACAGGCAGAGCATACAGCAACCATGCAGGACTTCCACAGGGTAACATGTATGCTTGGCATGCTTGGTGTTATTGGCTGCACTCACGTGGGCATCCGCACACCACCTGGCCCCAAGGGTGTGGCCTACATCAATAGGAAGGGGTTCCCGAGCGTCAACTGCCTGGTGGTGTGTGATGCCATGGGGCACATCACCAATGTCTGTGCCACACACCCTGGGAGTGCACATGATGCATTCATCTGGCACAGCTCTGCACTGTGCCACAGGTGTGAGTGTGGGGACATCCCTACAGGCCACCTAGTGGGTGAGTATGGGACGGGCAAGGGGTGATGGGCAGAGCAGGCCATGGGATGAGGGAGAGCAAGGTGGGCATGCTGGTGAGGGCACCAGGAACAGGTAAGAGGCACAGCAAAGGATGGCAGAGGGCTAGCCATGTCATTATCCACACAGGAGACAGCACCCTGGCAGCTCACTCCCTACCTGAGCCTGTCATCCCCAGCAGAGGAACACTACAATGAGGCACATGCCAGTATGAGCAACATCATTGAGCGTGAATTCAGCATGCTGAAGGCACATTTCCATTGCCTAGACAGGTCTGGTGGTGCCCTATGGTACAGCCCCTTGAAAGCTGGTGGCCTGTTCCTGGTCTGCTGCATACTGCACAACATGGCCATTGACCATGGAATAGCTGTTGAGGTTGATGAGGGCAACAGTAGTGGGGATGTCGGAGGCAGTAGGCCAGAGGGTGGTGGACATCCCCCCCAGGCGGAGGGATCCCAGCTGCAATGGATGGTGTACCAAAATCATGACACCATCACACAGGAGCACTATGGTGTATGCAGGTAGGTGGCGTGAAACCCATGCATGAGCCACACACACAGGTACAGCATACAGCAGGGGCATGCATGTCAATGGGCATGCACACACAGAGGCATGGTGCAAGGGTAGGGGAGTCAGTGGCACACAACCACACACAACTGCACACAGCATCACACAGCAACACACATGCACCCATGCACCCACACATCCAGGTGCTGGCATGTGGCAGGGATCAGATGCATTGCACTGGTGCACAGGTGCAACCAGTGCTGAACTGCCCTCATAATGCCCGTGCCACACAGTCCAGCAGCTGGGCAGGCATGTGCACAGGCAGCATGCGGCATGACACACAGGTGCCACACCAGTGGTATTCACACACAAACACTACCCATGCATGTACAGGGCAGCAGCTGCAGACTGTGATCTGGGCAGCATGCACATCAGGGCCATCGCGACCATGGGGGCGGCCATGCCAGGGTCAATCAGCAGCCAGAGGCTGCTCATTGGCTACAGGGGGTGTTTGCAACAGCTCCTCAGGGGTTGAACTGTGGGACCATGACTGGGTCCTCGCAGGGGTGCATAGGTGCCCAAACAGGCCTGCCCAAGGCATGCCTGGGATGCCAACATCAGAGCCTGGCATTGACAGTGTGGGTGTTGCCCAACGCCTGGATCATGGGGTGGTCAGTGCACTGCATAGGATCTGTGGTGGCCGGCCATGCCCTGTGGCAGCCATTCGTGATTGCATTGGCAATGCGATCCTGGGATGCAGTCATGGCCTCCTGCATGTAGTGTATCACCGCCAGGAGCTGCGCAGTGCCCCTCTCGCACTGCTCAGCCACCTGGCGCACCTGCATGCACAGTGCACACACCACAGCGGCAAGCTGCACCTATTGTTCCATGGAGGCCCACAGCAAACTAGTGTGCTCAGTCAGTGGGTCAGTGTCCAGGGGTTCCCTGGCTGGATGCCGACCCTCCTGTGGTGACTGGCCACACTGCACAGCTCCCCTCTCAGGTGGACACTGCACAGTAGGATTCTCATAGGGTATGTCCCTAGCAGTCACCCTGGTGGTGGACCCTGCATCCAGCTGCCCTGTGGCACCTGCAGCCTGTTGCTGTTGCCTGTCCTGCTGCTGAATGCTGCCCAGCCCCTGCGTGGCTGCACCACCACATGACACAGCTGTGGCAGTGCACACAGCTGCACCTGCAGTGATGGCATACAGCTGTTCCCCTGCTGTCAGGTCACTAGGCGCGCTGCCTGTGTTGGTGTCTGGTATGGGCATCTCCCCCACAACACTGCCCATGTTGTCCAGGATTAAGGTGAGGTCATCATCGGCATTAGACCCCACCCTGATCTGTGTCTCCACTCAGAGGACGCCGAGACTGGCATCCTGTAGGAACACATCCAGGACCTCATCTGACCCCATGCCCAGGACATCTGTCTGGACAGTGGTGGTGTGCTGCAGCCTATCAGGCCCCTGGATGCCCATGGAGGTGGATGGCTGGTTCTCCAGGGCTGGTCCTGCTTCCACGGCTGCTGCCAGTGCCCCATACTCTGCATGCAGGCATGCTGGTGCTGAAAGAGAATAAAGGTATGTTAGTGATGCAATGCCCACATGTGCCCCCCCACACAGCTGCTGCATGCTCTGCGTGGCTGACATACATACCACGCAGTGATGGGCTGCCACCCATCTGGAATCCTCCTCCAGGCACACCCTCCATGGTGCTGCAGTGCATGGTGGCTGCCACCAACTCCTCCTGCGCCGTGAGCTGTGGTGCATCTGCAGGCCCCCCTCCGGTGGCATTCTGGGCAGCATGGATGGCCACCACTTCTCCTTTTTGTGCCTCTTGTCCATGCTCACCTTCTTGCAGCACTCCTGCTCTGACCACTGGTGGCTGCCCTGTTGGTTCACACATGCCTCCACCTCCTCCCAGTCCCCAGCCCTGGTCTGTGGTGTGCCCGTGGCACCACTCAACAGTGGCTCCCTGTCAAGGTAGGCCTCAAACAGGGCCTCTGATTCTGCCTTCGTGAAGATGGGCCTGCACTTGCATGCAGGCCCATGTTCCTCACCCTCCTTACGTTTTGACATTTTGCTTCCTGTGGACATGGACAACACAGTGTGTCAGTGGCAGCAGCACCCTATTCCATCACCCCTGCTGTGCTGGCTGGGTTCAGTGTGCTCCAGCAGCATGCGCAACTTATCTCTAATGGCTGCAATACCGGTCCATGGCCTGTGCTGATCCATGGCACTTTTATAGCGCATCACATGAAAATGAGCTTTGGCGCAATGGTAATGACATGCTAATTCCCCCAATGTGCCATGCATTGGCTGAAGAGCTCATTAGCATGTGACAGCTGAATGTTGAGATTTTGCTCTGTGTGCAATGACATTGCTCTGGAGCAAGTTGAGGTTCAATGCACTAGCATGCACGGTGTGCAGGACCACAGTGCGCATGTGCTGGACAGTGTAGTGTTACCTA
This sequence comes from Neoceratodus forsteri, assembly GCA_016271365.2. Lineage (NCBI taxonomy): Eukaryota > Metazoa > Chordata > Ceratodontiformes > Ceratodontidae > Neoceratodus > Neoceratodus forsteri. The sequence goes on along the minus strand of CM057455.1, from coordinate 1,752,037,764 downwards.
TTGTGCATTGTGCACCAACTGCACAATAGGGGCCATAGCGCATGGGGCACCATGCCTGCTATTGCGCACGTGCGCACTGTGCGGTGGCTGACTTCTGACCCCTGCTGTGACCTCTGCCCCTGGGTGACCCCCACATCCATGACCCCGCCTATCCATGCCCATGCTGCGCATCTCTGAGATTGCGCAATGGGTGGACACAGCGCATGTCCCCTTGGCCCATGCATCTAGTGCATGCTGTGGCCATGTGAACCTACTACTGCCATTTTGCTCAGTGGCTCACACCTAAAGCATAGCACAGCAGCGAGCAGGATGAGAGGCCAACTGGATGCAGGTTGAGCTAGTCAACCTCATCGCCTGCGTCCAGCCCCACGCACCCCAACTGTTTGGGCAGGTGCCACTGCAGCAGCCCCAGGTGGCTGTGTGGCAGGCCATTGCTGCCTCACTGTGGCAGCACACAGGGGAGGCCAGGATGGGGGAGCAGTGTCACCACCACTACAGAGACTTGGCTTGGAGGGACCCAGAGTGCCTCAGGAGGCACAAGTCAGGCATGGGGCTGTGCCACACTCAGGTGAATAGGCCCATCATGCATGTGTGTGCCCTGGTGCTGTACTATTGTTGCAGAACCAAGGCAATGAGCACTCAAGGACACAGAAAAATGTATTGCAAGTGTTTTAATCCATGTGGCAAATCCAGACCCCTGCACTTCGGCTCTATGCCTTCAAAGGGGGGTATAACCAAACTAAACAACAACATATATATATATATATATATATATATAGTATATATATATATATATATATATATATATATATATATATTTATACACCCTTGGTGATGACATCATAATTAAGGGACAATTAGTTCATTCAATACCCCATTCTATCTAATCAATTTGTTATATACTCCCTTAACAAATTAGAATGCATAGATTCTAAGAAAGCATTTTTTTTACAAAATGTATACAAAAGATTTTTTCAAAAATATTTTTTTTTTCGTTGTTTGTAAATACAGACAAAAAAGAAGAATAAGAATATATACAAATACCCAAATTACTATACAAGGCTACTAACAGTCTTTACACTTTTTTCACTTATTTATTTTAGAGCATTTTTGGCACTTTCTATGTGTGTTCATATATATTTCTATATTAAATTAAGCTGTCATGTCTAAAAGTGTTAGGACTGGATAAGTTTGTATATCATCATTTCCTAGTTCAATCCAAAAATACAAATAATACAGTATAAGTTACACTGTAGAAAAAAGGGAGAATCTATGAATGAATAAAAATTCAAAATTAAAAGAATGAAATGGAGCATACAGTACCAGATGATGTCACTCGATGACACACACATAGCTCATGAATGTAATGACAAGACACAGAATGAAATGGAGAAGATGTTCTGAACAACATTACAGTGGTGACAATCAAGACGAAATGATGTCATGTTTGTGATCACCCTACATCCACTTCAAACCAACAATGGGAGAAGGGAGACCATTTTGATCGTGATCCACTCAGATAACATCTCACACCAATTTTTGAAATGAGAAAGACAAAACAAGACAGAACAAGACAAGATGAATATTAAAGATGGAACACAAATTCTCACACAAAGTATATTTTACTTCTATTTGCAACTATTTTTGAACCTCTTTCAAAAAAGGTTTCAAATCCCACTGGTCATTAAGACCATCTGGTTTAACAGTCTTAAGTCTATATATCCACCTACTCTCTTGAGAAGTTCATTTATTCTGTCACCTCCAAACTTCATAGGCACTTGCCATTCTAATCCTATGAACTTCATACCTTTAGGGTCAGAGTTATGTACTTTCAAAAAATGTTCTCCCACAGGGGTGTCCATCCTTGCATTCATTATATTTCTCACATGTTCCTGTATTCTGACCTTCAGGTTTCTTGTAGTACGTCCTGTGTATATGTGGTGGCATTCACACCACAAAACATAGACTACAAAAGTGGTGTCACAGTTAATGAATTCCTTAATTTCATATTTGTTTCCTGTAAGGGGGTGTATGAATACTGTTTCTACCATATGGTGACTACATATGTTACATCTCTGGCACCTAAAGTTGCCTACTGGTTTAGTACCCAGCCATGTACTTCTATTTGGCATTGCCAATCTGCTATGTACAAGTTTGTCTTTCAGGTTCTTCCCCTTGAGAATGTAATTCTTGGTTTTTCCCCAGCTGCCTTCCTCAACTCAGGGTCAGCATGTAACAAATACCAGTTTTTGTAAATGATGTTGCCCAGTTGTCCTGCCCAGTTATTAAATTCAGTAACAAAACTCACAGGGAATCTGTCATCAGAAGTGGGGAATGTAATATCCATCTGTTTAGATATTTTCTATTCTGTTTTAGTGCTTTCCCCATTGCCGTTAACAACAGTTCTTCCTGGTATCCCCTGTCCATAAAACGCTGTCTTAAGTCCTCTGCCTGTATAAGGAAATCCATCTCTTCTGAAGTGAAGAAACTGTCCATATGGGATAGATTCCTTCAATTTCTCTGGATGAGCACTGTCTGCTCTGAGTACATTGTTAGTAACTGATGGTTTTCTATAGCATCTGGTTACAGCATCTCCTGGTACATACGTAAGTCTCAGAATTTTCAAATCCAGAAATTCATTCTTATCTGGATCAAACTGGTGAATGAAATTCATATTAATATCATTCTGATTTAACCATTCCACAAACTGTTGAATTTCTGAGACCTCACCATCCCAAACACATAGTATGTATATTAATGGTCTCATTCCTCTTTGTTTTTGAATTGCATTGCACTACCCAAAAAGGATGAGTGGAGACAGCCAACATCTCGACTACCTGCCCCCTTGGTCTAGTGGGGGCCCTGGGTATGGAATTTAAACATGTCTGCCTCTCTCCATCTCCCATTTCACCCCAGGACATCTCCTGGTCTTCACCATTTGAAGTACACCATCCCTAACAGCACTCCCCCAACCCAATCTACAACCCCATGTTTCCTCACAATCCTCACCTCCCAGCAGCATCAGTATGCAACAGCCAGCAAAAGAGGTCTCAGAAGGGATGCAGGTCATAGAGAAAGGAGAGGGAATAACTGAGTCTAGGGGTCTGCTGCTCAAAACACATCCCACACAAGAAGCCTATAAATCCACTAGGTATACTAAAACACCACACCACAACCCCGTCCCTAAATACAGTTTCCCACTTCCCCACATGACATTTGGTTTAGGCCCTAAGAACTCCACATTTCACATACATGCAATGAAATAAACAATAAATACCCTAATTAAGACACTCCCACTCACTCAAATCTATCCTCAACTATTTAGTCACAACCCCATATACCATTTAAATAAAAATTAGCAGTGTTGAAAAGGAGCAGATTCTGGTCCATCATGCAGTAATTAGCCGTGTCCTTAAATCAAACAGATACAGTCTTAAGAGTATGACCAGAGAAAATGTATGGATTAAATCAATGTACAAAATGAGTCTGTCACACAGCCAATACTCTCACTAGAGGTTATGCAACAGATGAGTCAAACGAAAGCCTCAAACTCCTGTCCTGCTACTGCCAGAGTTAGCCAAAAGAGTTAAACTAGCACTTTAGGGAAGAAAAACATGGATGAGCTGGCTGGCTCTCTCATCACCATTCACCTCCCATCTCTGATGCTGTGTACAGTTCACAGTCTTATTCAATTATCCTAGTACTCCATGTCTCCATGAGTCCCAGTAGCCACCAGTGTAAATCAACAGGGCTGGCCCAGTGGGCCGTTCAGCCCTGATCAGCAGATTCTGAGTTCAAATGCCACCAACAGTGCGAAAAATCCAATCCCAGATGATCACCAAGAAGGACACTCCCACTGTCCTACAACCGCTGTCGGTTAGATCCAACTGCTACACCGGTCTCAGTGTGTCAACATTTCCAATATCTCCACTCATGCCAAACTTTACCCCTGGTTCCCACTCAGTTCTGACTCCAGGCCTTGATTGCAAACTGGGATGTCATGCTCTTAACTGCCATCCAGGGACTGGCTCAACGTCTTTCCTCCATTGCTCCCCAATGCTACCTCTGTTTCACCCGCTACAGATATAGCGGGGTCCAGGCTGATCCAAAATGAGACTGCAAGAAGATGAAACTCCTTCACATTCAGACTTTGTGAAAAAACTACCACTCAAAATAAACATGCCTAGCTCCTGATACTACCTCACTACAGACCCTCTCTATTCTCAAAGACCCTACTGTACGACTACACTAAGCTACATTTAATTTTAAACTGTAGCACATGTCGTCTGGCTGCAGAACCTATTATAGGTTTATTTCTTCAACAATTTAAAGCTTGAACAGCTTTAATTAAAACTTGGAGCATTTAGAATGCTCGACTGTTCCTGATGACCTGCCCAGCCTGATGGCCATCTTTCCCCAGACATATATAGTATAAAGGCATGCAATCTTCCAAAACTCCCACGGGGGAGAGTGTTCTCACAAGGGAGAGTCTACTTTGATCTAGAGGGACTCTGTAGGGTCATACACCCTGACCTCTTATGTAACAGGGGCATGGTACCCAAACTAGATGATATGGGCAAGGCTGTGGAATTGTGGGAAAGAAAATTCCAATATCATGAAATATTTGGGCACTGGAGAGGTAGCCAATCTTCAAATAGAAAGAAGGACAGCTACAGTATGTGATAGCTGTCTTTTTTTTTCAAACTCACTATGCTTTTTCATCTGGCGGCCCCCCTTCAGCCACCCCTGCCACTACCACCGGACCAGGGATATCCCCCAAATATAGTGCTCCCTGGATTACCCCCCCCAGGGTGGAGCCACCAGAGCCCACCAGTAGCCTCAATGGATTCTATCATGGATTAAAACACTTGCAATACATTTTTCCATGTCCTTGAGTGCTCATTACCTTGGTTCTGTATACATTTTTTGAGGTTTGTACCACACGCTGTGAACACCTGCTCGATGTGTTGCACTGTTCACCTGTTGGATCTGCTGTACTATGGTGTTGGCTAGGCTGTCTGGCATGTCCTGCAGGGTGGTGTACTGCCATCGTGAGCATTGCAGGGTGGCATTGCCCTTCGACAATTGCGTTGCGATGCCACTGTGTGGGGCGTGTTGGGCAGGGGCTCACCCTGTGCACAGGGGTGGGGGTGGTGGGCAGCTGCTGTGGTTGGTTACTGATGTGTACCTGTTTCTGTTCCATCCCCAGGGCCTGAGGACCGAAGAAGGGCCACGCTGGCAGGACACCAGGCCACAGTGGCTCAGGGTGGAGGAGTGGCTCCAGCACCAGTGGGGCCACAGAGGGCAGGTGGGCACTGACATTGTCCTTTGCACCATCATTGGGGGTGATGGGGGTGTTGGTGTGGGCATGGTCACCTGTGGCGTGTGCCATGGCAGCTGTGTGTGTTGTACTGTGCATGGTGCCCACCACTGTGGCGCATTCATTGGACACATGTGCCAGCTGCTGGTGGGGGTGGGTGTGTGCCTGGCTGCCACTGATGTTGCTGTGGTTCTGTCTGAGCACTGTGCCATGTGTTTGCCATGGTGCAGTCGGGTGGCCACTGTGCGGTGGGGACCACCGCTGTGCGCTGATGTGGTGTGCCGCATTGCTGGCGGGCGTTGGCCCACACCCCTGTGGGTGGCCTGTGCGGGCCCTCTGGGGGTGTGTGTTCCCACTGGCCAGTGCGCGCAGTGGATGGGCATGGTTCCTTGGGACATTGCACTGATCACCTCTCCTGTCCCTTTTCCTAGGTGTCCGGCGGTGGTGCAGGAGGACCCGCTACTGCTGGCTCCTGTGACAGTTGATACTTATGGCATCGACGATGATGGAGGCGGTGCTGCAAGTCTGACAGATGCTGTTGGCAGACAGGAGGCAATGATGTCTGTAGGGGGCAGTAGGCCGTGGCTGCCACTAATTGGGCCCTGATTTCCCCTGTTTCCCCAGCTGTACCTCCCCCTCCAGTCCCTCTTCCCACTTTACAGTCCCTGTTCCCTATCCCTTCCCCTCACTTTCCTACCCTCCTTCTCACCCTTCTCTTGTAAATAGTTGTTTTCCACAATATATTACTTTTTACATACCTGTCTGTGTCTGTGTCTGCTTTGCAGGTGGCGTGAGGAGCCATGCTGCAGTGGCCCAGTGCCTGTCCGTGTAGTGTGCATGTGTTGGGGTGCGTGTTGTGCTTCTGTGGATCACTGCTGTGTGCTGCAGTGTGTCTCACTGTGGTGGTGTCTGTCCCCTCAGTCAATGGCTGTGCTTTGGGGTGCCCATGGGGCAGCTGTCAGGGTGGTGGGGTGGGTGTGTGTGCTTGGCTATGTGGTCCTGGGTGTGGTCTGCCCTGGTCTGGATGTGCAGGGGGGCAAGGCCTGAAGCCTGCAGATGCCCCCTTGGTGGTCCTCCATCCACCATTGGCACCCCCTGTTGCTTCCTGTCTGCACCACCGTTGTGTTCTGGGGTGGGGGTCTGGGTGCCTGTGTGTGCCCTGCTGTGCCCAGCTGGTGGTGGCCTCCTGTGGCCTGTCACTGTGCTTCCCTGGCTCTGTCCCTGGGTCACCTCTCTGTGCCATGCCCCCCTCTGCTGCTCTGTTGCTCTGCTCCCACGGTTGCCATGGGGCCTCTCTGTCTGCCCATAGCACACATGTGGTTGCGCCATGGCACACTTCTGGTTGCGCCATGGTGCATCCACGGTTGTGCCATGGTGCATCCACGGTTGTGCCACGGTGCATCCACGGTTGTGCTATGACGCAACTGTGCCATAATCAGCCAGGCTGCGCTGGTGCAGTGCGGCCAGCACAACATCTGCATATGGCTCCTGTTGCACCATGGCACATTGGAGTTGCACCATGCTGGACTTGCACTGGCCTTTGGTGCATTTCTGAATATCTGAGCCATAGAGTCTAATGTGTACTTAGGGGGAAAGTATGAAATTATGACAATCTGATGGTATACCATCATGGTAGAAAGCTGGGCTAATAAAAACCTGGAGTAACTCCTGTTTGAGGGATTTAAGACTCTCTATATATCAATGATTGTTCCCTACCCTGTATACTGTAATACCATTATAACATTTATAGTGTCTCTTTCAAATTGTAACAAACTATTGGTTATGTCAGTACTATATGTCTAACAATGTTCGTAATAAAAAAAGTTAAAAAAAAAATGTAATCACACAGAAACTGACACTTAAATAAAGCATAAAAAAAAGAGTGGGATCCACGACAAGAGCTCAACAAAAGTTTTGTTGAATGCCCTATCAGCGACACTGGCAGGTCGATTGCATTCTGCAGTCAGCTGCCGGTTCATGCTATGCGTTCATGTTTTCTTCGGGGGGCTTTGCCCCCTGAAACCCCCACACAGGGGGCTCTGCCCCCTGCACCCCCTAGTTAAAGATTATCAACTCCAAGTCAGAGCTGATTGGGGGGTGCAGGACCCCCAACAGAGAGCGCCGGGTTCCAGTGGGTTTCCCACAGTGGCATGGCACTGTAGTCGCTGTGGCGGACCTCGCTGGCGAAATGTCATTGTCGGGGGGGGGTAACTGAGAAGGGTGTAACTACTATGCACTTACATTGAATGTCAGTGCTTTATTTCTGATGTATATTTTCCCTCCAAAATCATTCCCTCATGCACTTACTGCTTAATATACACGCAATCTAATATTGTTAATTGCTGTACAACTACATTGTTTACTTATACAATACAAATAATTTACATAATTACTTATTGACTTGTAACAGTGCTGTAGTTACTAAGAAATGTGCTGCTTCTGTGGCAGTGACCCACATCTCTTCTACACCTACACTCCTGGCCTGCTTCTGCGCAGGTGGGTGGCTGTGGGTGGGCATGACTACATACCATGCTTTATCACTGATCTGCTGTGTGAAGCGGTGGTGGGTGGCACCGGCTACACAGGCAGGGAACCTTCCTTAGCCATTGCATGCCATTCCCACAGGCTGAATGGTGTGGCTGCCATAGCATCATCTTTCACATCAAGCTATCCCAGCCCTCTGACTATACCATGAGGGCTTGGGGCAATGCGGTAAACATAGGCAGACCAGTAGGTCCTCTTACTGGAAAACAGCAGTAATGGGAAACCACCAATAACCTGCAATTCCCCTATCCACACACAGTGCAGAATCCAGTCTGCTCCTGGTCAGTGTATCTGATTGGATGGCTGCTGTTGATCACCAGGCCTGGGAATGCACATTTGGCACATTCCCTACTGCCTATGTGAACAGGATCTAATATTAGATTACATGTTTAGTAAGCAGTAAGTTCATGAGGGACTGATTTCTGAATGAGAACTTACATTACAGTTGCTGTACTGACATATGATAAGTGTGTGTACAACTGCAAATACATGTTACCTAGGCCTTAACTGTGAAAACAGTACAATATTGTTATCGTGCCAATTAGTAGTTATGCAAATGAAATATTTTTGTGTACAGTTACATATCAATTCACAATATTAGACTGCATGTTTACTAACCTGTAAGTCCAAGAAGAACTGGAATACAGACATGGAACAACATCTAAAGAGTTGCCAGACAGTGCATTTAACTGTAGCAGACAGAAGTTGCGTTGTATTCATATTTTAGCTACCATTCTGATTACACTTTAATATTTTTCTGTGTGATTACCTTTAAAATAAATGTCAGATAGACACAGACAGTTGAATCAGTGCACAAGACCAGCATTTATATGTAGTTACACTTGTAAGAACAAATTTAATAATGCCAAAAGTAGTAACACAGTAGTTACACAACAGATTTGCTGTTACAGTTTGCAATAGCTATTACATGTGTACTTGCCCTTATACGAATAAATAACGCAATGTCAGAAGAGATAGAGTGGTAGTTGTACAACAGATTTTCTGTTACACTTTGCAACAGCTGTTATGTGTGTAGTTACACTTGTCTCAATGAAATGATTTGTGCGGAAAGGGAGACTGCAGCTGTTGCACATGTATGCAAGTTGCGTAACTACACCATACCCACATGCAAAACTAGTTGACAACTACATAGGTCTGGTTTATGTTTGTCACAGCGATATGCAAATGAGGTGCAGAGTTCAGTGTTCAGAATTGTAACACTGCACGACATTTACATATCGCCATGACTTCGACAAACTAGAACTCAGCAACATTTTGAGAATCTGGGCTACATACACTTCTCAGCAATGTTTTGGTATTTGTTTTTCTAATATTTGACTGAGTAATGTGGTACAGTACTTACATTTAGCAATTCACGGCAGTTGTGAGAGCAACGTGGGTTGATTGAGCATGAGCGGGATTAAGGAGAAGCTGGAATGTGTTTGCCATTATGACGTGGGTTATAATGGCAAATTATAACCAGCTTCTCCTATGAGAAGAAATGGACCCCACTTATTACATATAGAATAATGCTTGGGGTGATGTGTTTAATGAGATTTTACACACACCTTAAGGTGTTGGATGCTACATAAACCCCAAGGGCAAAGCTTGAGGGGTTTATTTAAACATCCAATACTGAGATGTGTGTGTGTGTGTAAAATCTCTTTAAATCCACCATTCCATGTTTTATTTTATATAATTGCTGGGGAGCATTTTCTCACCACAGCAATTATATACAATAAAATTACATCAGTATTATTCAGCCATGGTCAGGATGGCATAAAGCGTGGTTCGCCATCCCTCGGCAACTGGAAACTTTCCATTTTTTTCTTGTTTTTTTAGATTTACTCAAGGAGCCAGCTGTTTAAGGAAGGATTGGTGGTTACTGGTGAGAGGCAAGTTTTTTTATTTAGTTACCGCTGAGAGTGCTGCTGGCGGCAAAGTAGGAAATGCCAAGAAATGGAGGAGTGGAGGTTTGCACAGGCGTGGAGTGAGAGAAACCCAGCACATGTTCGCCATTATAATCCATGGGTTATAATGGTGAATTATAACTGGGTTTCCCTATGGGAGAAAATGCTCCCCAGTTATTATATATAGGATAAAGTATGGGTCTCAGTGTGTAATGAGAATTTACACACACCCGAGGGGTCTGATGCTGCGCTCTCGGGGTTTATGCATAGCATCAAACCCCAAGGGTGTGTGTGTAAATTCGAGTTTACACACCGGGACCCATATTTTATTTTATATAATTGTTGGGCTTCTCTTTTTTGCCTCAGCAATTATATAAAATAAAAAGAAAGACTGCTGTGCTGGCACAGTCAGATTACCTCGGCACGCGAGGTCCACTTTCACTTTATTTAAAATATTGTCATGGGGGTCCATCCGGTAGCCATGTGGAATATCTGAAGTAATTTTCAAAATTACTTACAGCCGCGTGTCCATGGCAGTTTCTCTCTATCGTGGGTTTGCGTAGGGGAACGGTTTCCTGTTCGGGAAGGACACAGCGAGCAAGAAGTTTGAGCATGCGCAGTGTGGGGAAAACCGTGCGCATGTTTGCCATTATAAACGCTCCTTTATAATGGCAAATTATGCCACGGTTTCCCAATGGGAAAAAGGGAAGCCCATTAATTATATACATATAACACAATATAAAATTTTATAATTCACATTTTGGAAGAAAATACTTACTTCTTGAGTTCAGATACGTAAGGATAACATTTTTCAACATCCTTTATAGGATTTGGCAAGGAATTCCAGTAAGAAGCAATATGATAATAGAAGAACATTTGTCCCACATTTTTTCTACATTAAAGCAACTTGAAAAGTGAAACAAGAGAGAATCTGGTAATACCATTATGAATAGGGGCATGACAAAGAGAAAGCAATTTTACAGGGGTATCATTATTTCTAAATTTCCAAGCCCAGTATCCAACCTGATAGTGTATATGTTGGGTCTAAAGTAACCAACATAAAACATTACACAATTCATAAATATGCTTGTCCATTGACAAACTGAAAGTGAAACTACGAGATCCGTCAAGAAGTATTTCACCCAATATAACAATGTCTGACTAGCAGAAAAACAGATTACCGGGCCAATAACAGTTAATACGTATGGCAATACTAGGAGATTTTTGGCATCTTGAGTAAAACTGGAAAAATTATGAAAAAGTAGGCCAAATTTTTGATTTATAGCCTTTACCAAATTTTCAGTGATGTTAGAATAACTCAACTTAGAATCCAGAGTCCAACCAAGATATTTGAAAGTATTGACCTGTTCCAAGACAGTACCACAACAAATCTTAACCCTTGCAGGGCTGCGGACTGATATATCTGTCCAGAACTCCAGTACATTCTAATTCTGTCAGCAGTCTAAGGGTTAATATGGAGACTTGGAGGGGTACTGTGCATCTTTCTTGAACTGAAAATCATTGCTTTGGTTTTCTTAGTATTAAGACATAATTTCTGATTAGAAACATAAGCATAGAAACATAGAATTTGACGGCAGATAAGGCTGCTTGGCCCACCCAGTCTGCTCATTTCCCTACCTAATGGATAAGCTGCAGATCCTAGTTAACCAGCAGCCTACTTCTTTCTACCCCCACCCCTTAGAACTGCCTTATGACTGTCCCATGCATGCTTGAATTCAACCACTGTTTTTGACTCCACAACCTCCTCCAGAAGGCCATTCCATGCATCCACAACCTGATTGATAAACCAAGACTGGACCTAGCCCAAATCAGATTGTTGTACACCAGTTAACTTCTGAAAATCCTTGTCTTTAGTATAAATAACTGTATCATCCACGTACAACAGTATATTAGAAGTTTTAAGAGACTGAGGAAGTTCATTTAAGAATAAACTGAACAAAACGGGGTCCCAAGATGGAACCTTAAGGGACACCCAAGGTAGCTGGAAGAGGAGGAGGAGAAGAGAAAACTTTTTGAAATTTTACTTGCTGCATGCAATGAGACAGATATTCGTGAAACCACTGCAACACATGAGAAGAAAAAAGCTATACAGCCTAAACGTTTTAGTAGTACTGTATAACTAACAAAATTAAATGCATTTGAAAGATCGATATAATGGAACCCACAGTATTGCTATCCGAAGCCTCACAAATGTAATTTTTTAAAAAAGCAAGAGCTGCTGTGGTACAGTGATTATTTCTAAATAGAAATATAGAAAAATAGAAATTGATGGCAGATAAGGACAGCTAGGCCCATCCAGTCTGCCCATTTTCCCTATCTACTGCAAAAGCTGCAGATCCTACTTGATTTCTGGCTTTACCTTCTCATTCCTATTGCCAAGCCTATTCCTGTCCCATGCCTTTTTGAATTCACCCACTGTGTTTTCCCCCACAACCTCTGCTGTGAGTCTATTCCATGCATCTACCACCCTTTCCATGAAGAAATACTTCCTCATGTTACCCCTTAGACTACCTCTTCCAGCCCCATGTCATGCCTCCTCGTTCCTGAACATCTCTGTGTATGAAAGATGCTACCCTCCAGTACCCTATTTATGCCCTTTAGATATTTGTAGGTTTCTATCATATCTCCCCTGTCTCTACTCTCCTCCAAGGTATACATATTGAGATCTCCCAGTCTCTCCTCATATGACTTTTGGTGAAGGCTCTGCACCATCTTTGTTGCCCTTCTTTGAACTGCCTCCACCCTGTCTATGTCCTTATGGAGATGTGGCCTCCAGAACTGGACACAGTATTCCAAATGAAGCCTCGCCAATGATCTGTACAGTGCCATAACCACCTCTTTTCTTCTGCTGGTGATACCTCTCCCTATGCACCCCAGCATCCCACTGACTTTCCCCACAGCCTTGGCACATTGTTTGGCCACCTTTAGGTCATTAGATTTGATTACCACCCAATCCTTTTCCTGTCTGGTGACTGTTATTATCCCCCCATCATGTAATCCTCCCCTTGGCTCTTGCTCCCCAAATGCATGATTTTGCACTTTTTCACATTTAATCTCAGCTGCCACACTCTTGACTATTCTACTAGGCACCTCCTCATTTTTCCACCCTCCCGGACTGTCCACCCTGTAGCAGATCTTAGTGTCATCTGCAAAGACTGACTGGCCAATGCCCTTTGGGGTAACCCTTGCCTCAGTACTTGAGCACTGAGGTTCTTTGTCTATCTGCAAAGAGGCACACCTTCCCTTCCAGACCCTCTGCAATGTCACTTATGAAGACATTAAAAAGGACTAGCCCCAGAACTGATCTCTGTGGCACCCTTCTGGTCACCCACCTTTCCTCAGATTGAGAGCCAATTACCACCACCCTCTGTCTTCTATCACTCAACCAGTTCTTAACCCAGTTTACCACCTTCTGATCCACTCCCAGGCTGCCCAGTTTGTTTACAAGTCTTCTATGTGGAATGATATTGAATCTGTGTTGTCCTTCAGTAAGAATGTCATATTTCCATAGGTAGTTCATAATCTGATCATGCACTATACATTACAAGGCCTTGGATAGTGTGGAATGTATAGAAATAAGCTAAACGTTTGAAACATCCTGTCTATCGTCACTTTTAAAGATAGATGATACAAATGCAAGCTTCCAAACAGAAGGCATCTCCCAGTGAACAAGTGAATGATTAAATCATATGGTAATTGGAATAGCCAGTTCGTCTAATGCCACAGATAACAACTTTATGTCCAATTGATCTGAGACAAGTCGAGTTTTTAACTTTAGTTCATGCAAGTATTTCAAACATGTTTTGACACTTACTACTCTAAAATAAAGCAGTGGATATTTGACATCCTCCTGAGAACAAGGAGATTCCAACTCCTTGGAATTACAAGAAGAAATATTAACACCCAATTTTCAACTTCACATGTAAAAATGTATTCAAGGCATACAAAATAAATAAATGGTCAGAACAGGGCATTCCATTTAACTGAACTGAGGTAGTAGTAAACTGCTGATTTTTCCCTAACAAATCATTCAATCCTTTCCAAAAATTATGTGAATATTCTATGGTGCTGGATTGTTTTTAGTATAATAATGTGACTTACAGACATGGGTTAACTTATTACACTTGTTTCATAATTCCTTATACTTAATCAATGACCTGTAGCCACTATTAATAATATAAATCTCCCTGGCTCTGTCCCAATCTCCCATAAGCTGAAATAATTTAGGAGAAACCCATTTTGGGGAATTTCCCTTTCATGTTAAAACTTTAAATGGGGCATACATGTCATAAATCCTGGAAAATTCTTAGTTACAAAAAGTCAAAGACATCATCAGTATCTAGGACGAAGTCCATAAAGGAATAGTCAATCAATCATAAAGCTTCCTTTAAGTTTTCTGTATTGCATTTAGGTAAAATCCAAGTATTCAGTGTGATAGGAAGTGATTTAGTGGCTTTACAAGACTAGACACGTTTACATGAAGGAATAGTGAACAAAGAATTGGATAGACTACCTCTTTATTAACATGAGCAGGATTGGACACAGGCAGGCAGTCAAGGAACTGTCTCATGCCCCTGACTGTGCCAGGAGGAGCAGCAGTGCCGCCAGTTGCTCCAGACTAGTGTTGCGCCCCCACGGAGGTTTGGAAAAGTTTCAGCACCCACCTGACCTCAGCCCAGCAGACCAGGCTCTTATGCCCCTGACCAGGCCAGGAAGAGCAGCTGCACCGCCAGCGGCTCCAGACTGTTGCTGAACCCCCACAGAACTTCAGAAAAGCTTCAGTGCCCACTCACCCTCAGCCCAGCAGACCAGGCTGTCATGCCACTGACTGGGCCAGAAAGAGCAGCCACACCGCCAGTGGCTCTGGACTGTTGCCAAACCCCCACAGGGGTTCAGAAAAGCTTTAGTTTAGCGCCCACCTGACCTCAGCCCAGCAGACCAGGCTCTCACACCCTTGACCAGGCCAGTAAGAGCAGCCACTGGCAGCAGCTCCAGACTGTTGCCGAACCCCCACGAAGGTTCAGAAAAGCTTCAGCAACCGATTGCCCTAAACCCAGCAGACCAGGTATGGTGCACCATTGCCTCTGACTGCTGTGATGCAGCTCCCCATTTGAATTCGAATCTGGCAACTTCTACACTATTGGTTCTCACTTGCCTCTGTGCTTTGGGCTCCTGTTGCCCATGCTACTGCATCTAGATTTTTAATTAATGGCAGGATTTATAGAAAAAAAAAAAGAACTTGTAATTGATCAATGTTAACTGAACTGTGTTAGTGCTAAGGTTCTTTTTCCACTTTTTCCTCTATTGCTTTTAAATTAATTTTTATTTTTTTTTATTTATTTAGCTTTTGTTGACCGGGTAAGTGAACTAGACAAATCCTGTCTATTTTCAGGCACGACCCGGGGAGGGGGATACAGATGAATGCCAATTGACCTTGAACCACATTAAGCTGTTGGTGGTATTTTTTTTTTAGTGAATGAGGGTAATTTGGCCAGGACACCGGGGAAATTCCCCTACTCTTTTCAATAAGTGCCATGGGATCTTTAACATCCACCTGAACTACCACCAATCCAGGCAGATGGGACCTCAGTTTAACGTCTCATCCGAAAGACGGCACCTCAAACGTGCAGCACCCCTCTCATGCTGCACTACAGTGTCAGTACTGAGATATTAACCCAAGTGCCAGATGTGGGAACTGAACCCACAGCCCTCTGATCTCCCGGCCTCAGAGGTGAGTGTGCTACCTACTGAGCCACTGACACTGACAATGGCAGGACATATAGAAAAAATAAAATTGTAATTGTTAGAAGTAAACTGAACTCTGTCAGTAGTGCTAAGGTTCATTTTTTTCATTTTTCCATCTACTGCTCTGCTTTCCTTGTTCTTCCCCCTCGACTCTGTACCCTCCTCCCTCACCTTCTATAAATCCCAGCCCCCAATTTAGATGAACAAAAGAAAGTTTCTTAACTAATCCCCCTTCCAGGCTATTACATCCCTGACTGGGCCAGGAAGGGCAAACGCACTGCCAGTGGCTCCAGACTGTTGCCGAACCTCCATGGAGGTTTGGAAATGCTTCAGCGCCCACCCGCTCTCTACCCAGCTGACCAGGCATGGTGCACCATCACCTCGGACTGCTGTGATCCAGCTCCCCATTTTCCTACCCACCCAATCTGGCCTCTTACTTATATACCTAACCATAATCATGTGATCTACCTTAAAATTAAAAAAAAGGAGTGCCCGGTTTACCATTAACTTGTTATTGAAGTCGAACACTAGAGGCAGTGTTGCATTAACTCCTATACTGAAGCTTCACAGTTGGGACTGCATTGTGCACTGCCTTGCTCAGCACATGAAACTGCACTACAGCTTTGATTTATTATTATTAACCCTAGCTTCTACTCACTAGTACAATGATAGCTCTAATTCTGTTACTCCTGTGTTCACATATTATTATTAATGATATAGTGACTGCTCCTTATAGTCACTCATCTCCTCCTGATCCTACCCCCTTTTACCATGTTCTAACTCCTGCTATGCTAAGTAGTCCCCATCCATGATGGAATAAGACTGCAATTGGTTATGCTGTCTCTCTCACCTCCAGATGCTCCACTACATACAAGGCCATCATACTCATTTGTGCAGCTTCACATTGCTACCCCTCCCCACACAAGTCATGGGTAATGAATGCAGGTAAAAGGCATATGCTACAACACAAAGCTAATAAACTCTACATGAAAAGTTGGCTCCTGCAGCTATCAGTCATGCTCCTCCTCCTTTACTCAGGCAATGTAGACCTTAACCCTGGACCTGTATCACCCCTAATGTCTCCTGTTGAATTCTCCTCCATGAAGGGACTAAAAATTATGCTTATAAATGTTTGTAGCCTCCAAAAGAAATTCACTGCAGTACAAGCATGGGTCGCATATACTCTCCCAGATATTCTAGAATTGACTGAAACCTGGTTAAAAAGTTCTGTTCTAGATCAGGCCATGGCATTACCATCCTACACCCTGCACCAAGCTGATTGGGCTTCCAGAGAGGGTGGGGTAGCTGTTTACGTAAATAAAAAATGATCCATGAACCTCATTCACTCTACTGCATCTCAAAACCCAGAGAGTTTGAGTGCCTAGCATTAAAATGTTCTGTTTCAGCAGCTGAATCAATAAATATTGTAACCTGCTATAGGCCCCCCTCTGGGGGTATGGATATTCTACCCCACCAACACCAATTCCTGGATGATAGCACTAATGAATCAATAATCTTAGGTGATCTAAACCTGGACTGGTTCAGTGCTAAATCTAACCCCCTTACAAACCTATGTGATGAGCTGGGTCTGGCTCAGATAATCCCTGTTCAAACCAACTGAGGCGCATTACTAGATATAGTCATTACAAACAGACCCCATAAAAGTTTGCACAAAGCAGTTTGGAATAATGTCCTCAGTGACCACAATACTGTGGTGTGTGTTAGGAACCTAGTTAAATCCACAGATAACTGTAAAGTTGTTACCAAGAGATCATTCAGAAAATTTAATTCACCCAACTACCTAATGGTTCTGAGAGACATTAATTGGCAACAGTTTCATTTATCACCCACCATAACTGAAGCTCTGACCATCTTTAGTTGCTCTCTTAGTGCTGTTACAAATAAAGATGCACCATTGATCAGCTGCAGAGTTAAAGAAAGCATCCTACCCCTGGTTCAATGAGGAAATTAAAAAGATGATGCAAAAAATGGATCAATTATGGTTTACTGCAACACGTTCGAAGTCCCCCGCAGACTGGTCTACTTTTAGAACCTGTCACAATGCTTGCACCAAATTGGACAGAAATTCTAAGGAAAGCTACTATCTAAGTATACTGGAAGTGGCTAAAGGTAACCCAGCAAAAATTTGGTGAACTTTCAAATTAGTAGAAGGCAGTAAATCTTCACCAACTTTACCAAACTACATAATCTATGACAGCAGTTGTACAACTGACAAAGCCATAGTTCTTGATAAACTCAATGAACATTTTGCAATGCCAGGCCTGGCCTTTGATTTGTCTCAAGTCAGCTACCCTGCTACCTCTATCCTCCAAACAATGGCTTACCCCAGCAACCCCGCTTGTGCCTCCCTTACTTTCTCATCCATTACTTACAAAGCGGTAGAAGACCAATTACTCAGACTGGATAGGAATAAGAGTGCCAGTGCTGACAATCTAGACTCCATAGTCTTGAAAATTTGCCACTGCCACCTAACAGCCCCCATCCCACACCTCTCCAACCTTTCCTTGCTTGAAGGCACAGTACCTCATGACTGGAAGGTGGCCAATCTACTATCTCTCTTTAAGTCAGGTGACCCTAGAGACCTAAACAATTACAGGCCGATATCAATTCTGCCAACTCTGTCAACGTTACTTGAAAAATTGGCTAGTATGAAAGTCAGAGCATTCCTTGATAACCACCAGCTGGCTAACCCCCTTCAGTCTGGATTCAGACCACTACATAGCACCATAATGGCACTATCTAAAGTCACTAATGACTGGCTTGAGGTGCAGTCCTTCTGGACTTCAGCAAGGCATTTGATACAGTGACTTATCTACTCCTGCTGGATAGCCTTAAAGAGCTGGGATTCAGCATTTCTGCATTAGGCTGGTTTGCCAGCTATCTGGAAGATAGGCATCAATGGATAAAAATCAACAGATCCCTGTCCTCATTACTCCAATTGTTGGGAGGGGTCCCTCGGGGTTCTATATTGGGCCCCCCGCTCTTTTTAATTTACATAAACAACTTGAACAAAAATATTGTAGACTCCAACATTCATCTGTTTGCAGATGATACCATTTTTTACTTTTCAAACCTTCCTTTGCACAAATCTGTTCAGCACTCCAGGCAGATTTTAATCTACTTCAGCATAATTTGATACTTTCTAAGCTATTGCTGAATGCTAAAAAAAACAAAGATAGTGTTCTTTCTGCCAAGTTCTTCCTTGGCTAGTCCTACTAATAATTACCTTACCCCAATCACTATGTTGCTAGGCGACACATTCGAGGTTGTATTCAACATTAAATATCTGGGATTCCTACTTGACTCCCATCTGTCCTTTGCCACACCCCCACACACATTGAGGCACTGGCCAAAAATCTGAAACTCAGATTAGGTTTCTTTTTCAGAAATAGATCTCTTTTTTTCCCATGATCCTAAAATGAGACTAGTTCAAGGCACCTTCTAGCCCCTCCTGGATTATGCAGATATTATTTACAATAATTGTGCAATAACAAACCTTCATAAATTGGGCACTCTTTCATCACACTATTCATTTTATAACCAATGCTGCAGCCAGAACTCATCACTGCACCTTGTATAAAGAAATACGCTGGACTTCCCTGGTTGCCATAAGAGTTAACTAATTACATACCTGGGTATATAAAGCCCTCCTAAACAAATTATGCCCTACATCACTTCTACCTTACATCACTCATACAGCTCTTATTCACTTAGGAAATGTTCCTATATTTCACTTGAAGTGCCTAAATTCCATACCCATTATGGCTGGTCAGCTATGAGCTATGCTTTCCTGGCTGCTTGTAACAAACATAGAGGCAGTATAGTGTAGTGGTTTAAGGCTCTGAGCTGCAAACCTAGAGACCTGGGTTTGAATCCCACAGACCCCACTTGCATACTGTGTGACCCTGAGCAAGTCACTTAACTTCCTTGTTCTTCCAGGTCGCACCTGTAAACAAGCTTCAACTTAGTGTGTCTCTTCTGGTTAAAAAACAAACAAACTCCAGTCTACACGAAAATTACAGTCCTTTATCCCTCTAAATGCTTTCAAAAGAATCATAGATAAATCATCTGATACCAGTAGATGCTTCTAACCTACCCTCACCTTTCATTCTGTCTCCTCCATGTGATCTGTCCCTTACCTATTGGTTACCTTGACATATGGCACTTTATTGTTTTGTACTGCTTCATAACCAGTAACCACCTGGTTTTACTACATTATGTAAAAATACATGATAATTATCACAACTGGCACTTTACTGGATGTTGTATTGTAACTGTTGACTATGTATTGTATTGCCTGCTTTCTTGCTTTGTTGTTGTATGTGTTTTTAAGGGACATACTTGTAAATGAGCTTGCTCAATGGATTCTATACCTTCACAATAAACTTGAACTGTACTGAACTATTTCCAGTCATGTAATTAGTTCTTGTTGACCCATGACCATTTTTGGTTAAATTAAGTTAATTTACCCTATCTTGAAATAGCTTGCTATTTTGTTGAGACCAATTGATATTGAAATCCATGAACATTTTTATTTTTTGTGTTTCTATTCAGCTCACTAATACAATTTAAAAAAATGATAAAATCCTGTTTTACTGTTATGACATGGTAAGTAGACATTAGAAACACTCAAGTTTTTATGCCTGCCAAGATGCAAATTCAAGGACAGGAATTCACAGCTAGGATCAGTGGAAGTAATTAAAAGCTTTGTGGCAATCACAAATTCATTAATATAAAATTTACAGCTTATCCCCTCTTGCCTAACCTATCGATCCTAAAAAAATGGGAATCCTGGAATCTGAACTTCGTAATATATAATTTGACATGTCAACAAGGTTTTAACTACAGTAATTACATCCTGTTGGTGATGCAGGGCCCAGGCTTCTAACAAATCCAACTTAGGCAAAGACTTTGGATATTGATATGTGCCACATTCAAACCCTTACAACTAGTAGATGGATGTGACTGGGGTCTATCACTGAGTTTGATGATACAGGGACTGTCAGGGGCACCAATGGTACTTTATTGCCTAGCCCTGAGTGAATACCATCACATTGATGTGCATAAGCAAAGCACTGTATAGTATACAGTAGGATACAGTACTGCACTGTAGAAACATGCAGGAACTTATAGTAAAGATATTATTATTATTAGTATAACATAATAATCCCCACAATTTCCTCTGCAGAAGATTGCAAGAGCTGCAGACACATATGGTAATGCAAGGGTTCGACTGCCACTCGAGCTTCGTGCATTACATTTCAGTATGTAATGATCTGATGTTCAATATACCCAACTACAGTATTTCTGTAGTACTGCTCATACATTTAGTGAATAAGCACAAACACCATGCTATTATAAAATTATTCTTAACATTACTGCTTCAAAATGTAGACTCCAAAATGTAGAGTACAGTACCTGTACTGAGTACTAAGTAGAGAATACAAGCTCAGTTGCAGAGTTTATGAGGAATCACACACCTCAGGTGTGTATTATAACTCATTATAGACCCCTACCCATACGTTGTTTTATGTTATTGCTGACTTTTCAATTTTGGCCATATACAGTACAATACAGTACACAGGACTGAGGTACTTCTAACCATGTTATTATTTTTTGGGGGGGTAATGAAAAGCCATAAGAATGACAATTGATGAATTGTAAATGAAAGTACAATAAAGTGTAGATTTATTTTACATATGAAATTCATTTTGTTAAAAAAGTTCTCTGACTTACAAGTAGCAATGGCTTTTTCTGACAGAAACAGCTTGCAGAGGCTTAGTAACACAGTGTTTGTGCTGTAAGAATTATTGACAGCACTCAGCTATCTTGACTCACTATTCTACTCTATTGTGTGCTATGGTGGATTACACCATGGTTTTCATGGCGTAATAAGAGCTAGTCAATACTTATAGTACATTTAATGGTTGGTCAGTGTGAGAATAATAATATTCTGTTGTGGTGTGTGCTATATGGGCTATTGTGCTGTGTGTATATATATTCATGGCAAAAAAACTAAGTTTAATCCATCAGTTAGGGTTGTTCCACAGCAACAAAAGTGAGGAAATTCGGTGTTAGGGTTGCCACCTCTTGCACCCCATGTCCACCCTGCCCCCACCAACAGGCATCTGGGTGTGCATTGGGGTCTTCAGGCCTACCTCTCACCCCATTCTATGTGTAAATAAGCTGAGGTGGTGCAGTATAGGAGAATGGGGTGAGAGTTAGGCCTGATGACCCTAACGCACACCCCGATGCCATGTTATTGGGGGGCAAATGCAAACGGTAATGGTAATGGCAACGGTGATGCCAAAGTAGACAGTAACACAAATGGAAATGCAAACACAAGCAAAAACGCAAATGCAAATGGTAACGCACACGGTGATGCAAACGTAAATGCTAACAAAAATGGTAACAGAAATGCAAACGGTAATGCAAACACAAATGGTAATGGTAACAGTAATGAGAACAGTAATGGAAACAGAAATGCACATGCAAATGGTAATGAAAATGCAAACAGTAATGGTAACGTAAATGCAAGCGGAAACGGTAACACCAATGGTGATGTGATTCACAAAAGAGGAGAAGGGGGAGGTGCCTAATCCAATTAACAGAAGCACTCTGGACGGGGGGGTTGATCCCAGTCCTTTCACAGAAGAAAGGGTTCTGAAAGAACTCCTAAAACTGAAGGTGGACAAAGCAATGGGACCTGATGGAATTTACCCCAGATTTCTACCAAGCAGAACTAGACTCTGCATCCAATCATCCCTCCAAATTCTGGGCCACGCTAAAAGAACTGTCGGGGTACATGTCACAAAAAACACTTCCCACAAAAATCATCTCAGATAATGCAGAAATCAATGATAAAAAAAGAGATACTGCAGGCATTTAACACACACTTCACCACAGCAGGTCTAACCTTTGACAACTCACCTGCATGCAACTTGTGCACCCAGCTTGACATAACCCCCCCCAAACTCTGGCTCTGCAAGCCAGCCCTTCTCTTTCACACTTGATTCCCTCAAAGAAGTGGAAGACCTGCTTCTCCAACTGACTAAGAAAAGCGCCGGTGCAGATACATTTGACCCCTACTTCCTAAAGACAGCATGTCATGTACTGGCCGTGCCTATCACTCATCTATTTACCCTGTTCCTATTGCAAGGTACCCTCCCACAAATGTGGAAAACTGCACACGTTATTCCGTTATTCAAATCTGGAGACCCCTGTGACCTAAATAATTACAGGCCAATCTCCCTCCTCCCCACACTCTTGAAACTCTTGCAAAAAATTGTGAATGGCCAATTGAGATCCTTCATCGGCAGCGAAAAACTAATAAACCCCCTACAATCTGGCTTCAGAGCCAACCATAGCACAGTCTTGGCATTAGCCAAGGTAACTAATGATTGGCAACAAGAGCTGGAGCTCAAAAAGTTTGTCTGTGCTGTGTTTCTTGACCTAAGTAAAGCATTTGACACAGTTGATCACAGCCTGCATCTCGCCTCTCTGAAATCGATAGGGCTGGACTCTGCCTCTCTAAACTGGTTCCATGACTACATGACTGACAGATACCAGCAGGTAAAGGCTGATGGTGAACTTTCTGCCCCCAAACTGCTACAAAGAGGTGTCCCCCAGGGATCTATTTTGGGACCTTTCCTCTTCGCCATATACATCAACAAAATAGATGTGGGAATCAAGGAGGCAAGTGTTCACCTATTTGCGGATGATACAGTACTTTACCTGAGTTGCCATACACCTGAAGCGGCATGCGCTGACCTACAAAAAGATTTCAACATCCTGCAATTTCAACTAATCTACAAAAAATTGTTACTAAATGCCAAGAAAACAAAAACCATGTTATTTTCCCGTGCAATCCATCTGACTCACTCAACTACAATCGGCTCCCCCCCATTCACCACGATCCTGGGAGAGAACCTAGAATACATTTCAAAAATCAAATACCTGGGGGTTTGGATTGATTGCAAGCTCTCCTTCGCTGACCACCTGGATGACCTGTTGAAAAAAACTAAGGTAAAGACTTGATCTTTTCTATAGGATAAGATGGTTCCTAACTGCAGACGCAAAGAAATGGCTAGTTCAATCTATGTTTCTATCCTTAGCTGACTATGTGGACTTCATATATAGTAGCTGCACTGCCTCATACCTTGGAAAACTAGATACGCTTTACCACAGAGCTATACTTTTCATCACTGACCTCACCCTATCTACCCATCATTGCTTGCTATATGCCACTATGGGCTGGACCTTCCTTCAGTACAGGTGCAACATGAATGCGGCACTCTGGACACTCAGAACCATTAGTGGCAACTCCCCCAATACATTGCTGACCGCCTGACTCTGATTGTGGCCAGAAGCTATACCCTCAGAAGCTGCTTCCTGATCTCGTTATACATACCTAGGGCTCACACACGCTTCAGGAGAGCTGTCATAGGCTTCTCACTCCCCTCACTCTGGAACAAAATCCAGAAATCCCTAAAGCTGAGGTCTCCACTTAGTATTCGCTTATTCAAAACTCTATACCACGATGGCATAACGGAAACCTACAACTGCTTTGCTCAGCGCTAGCTAACCTTATTCCTCATACATGGCAGCACCTTCGCTACACACTTACTCTCCCTTGTGCTTCTGCCTCAAGTTATTGTATGTTCACCAATCCTTCGTAGTTCCCACCACCAATCTGCGCTTCCCCAACCGGTCGTGTACAGCACACAAAAACCCTGCAGTTCGTACCCCCTTTCTGCTACTACAATGGGTATCAGTCAGCTGGTATTCCCCCCCCCAGACAGTTCCTTGCTTGCCTCCCTCTTTCTCTCTATCCCAACCCTCAGCCTGTCATACTAAATTAACTTAGACTACCTGCCCATCCGATATTATATAGTACTTGCCTCTTTTCTCCCTAGTGCCTGCCACTTACTTAACAAATACTCTTAAAATTGCACAGTTTTGGGCATGGTTCCAGCACAAGCACTATACTGATGTCTGTCTTCTGACTAACATATGATGTCTATCACCTGTATATGCATATTATTACTGTAAAAAAGTTAGCATCTTTACTGATCTATATGACTGTAACTTGTTCAACTGTATTATTGTTTGTACGCCACAGGTCCACCTTGTAAATGAGCTTGCTCAATGGTGTCCACCTGGATAAATAAAGATATTGATTGATTCTAAAAGAATTAAGGAGAGAACCAGTGACATCACTGACTGCCCTTTTTAACAAATCATGGGAGGATGGTGTGGTACCTGAGGACTGGAGGAAGGTGGATGTGATTCCCCTTTACAAAAGTGGGAACAAGACAGAGGCAGAAAACTACAGACCTGTCAGTTTGACCTCTGTGGTAGGGAAAGTGATGGAATCACTTCTGAAGGAAAGAATTGTTGAGTGCCTAGAGGCCAGTGGGGCACAGGACCCAAGGCAGCATGGGTTCACAGTGGGAAGGTCATGTCAAACAAATCTAATTGATTTCTTTAACTGGGTGACCAAAGTAGTAGACAAGGAAGGGGCTGTGGACATGGCCTACCTAGACTTTAGCAAAGCATTAGACACAGTCCAGCACAAAAGATAAATAGTCAAATTAACCAGCCTGGGAGTAGGCCCCGGGGTGGTAGCCTGGGTAAAACATTGGCTGGACAACAGGACACAGAAGGTAATTGTAAATGGAGTCCACTTTGAAGAAAGAGGGGTCACTAGTGGGGTACCGTAGGGTTCAGTACTGGGTCCAGTTCTTTTTAACATCTTTATAAGTGACATTGCAGAGGGACTGGAAGGAAAAGTTTGCCTCTTTGCAGATGACACAAAGATCTGCAACAGGGTTGATACACAAGGAGGCATGGAAAGGATGAGAATGGACTTGGCAAGGTTGGAGGAATGGTCAGAAGTATGGCAGCTTGGATTCAATGCAAAGAAGTGCAAGGTAATGCACCTGGGAAATAAAAACTGAGGAGAAGAGTACACAATGGGGGGTGAGATACTGACAACAACAAAAATGGAAAGGGACCTGGGGATAGTCATACCAGAAGACCTAAAGGTGGGCAAGCAATGTAAGAGGGCAGTAAGGAGGGATTGGTGATACTGGGATGTATAGGGAGTGACATCACCACAGAAGACAGGAAGTTGTTATCCCTCTGTACAGACAGTTGGTGAGACCCCATCTGGAGTACTGCATCCAGTTCTCGAGACCCCATCTCTGCAAGGACATAGACAGGATGGAGGCATTCCAGAAGAGGGCAACTAAAATGGTGCAGATTCTGCAAGAGAAGCCATATGAGGAGAGTCTAAAGGAGCTTAATATGTATACCCTTGAGGAAATGAGGGAGAGGAGGACATGATAGAAACTTTTAAGTACCTCAGTGGAATCAACAAAGTCCAAGAGGCTAGCATCTTTAAGAAAAAGAGATGTGCAAGAACAAGGGGACACAATTTGAAGATAGAGGGGGGACTTCTCAGGGACAATGTAAGGAAGTATTTTTTCACAGAAAGGGTGGTGGATGCATGGAACAGCCTTCCTGAGGAGGTTGTGGGATCTAAAACTGTGGGAAAATTCAAGAATGTATGGGACAGACAAGGTAATTCTAGCGGGGGGTAGGAAGGAATAGGCTGTTGGTTAACTAGGTTCTGCAGCTTATCCTGTAGGTGAGGAAATGGGCAGACTAGGTGGGCCAAGTGGTCCTTATCTGCTAGCAAGGTCTTTGTCTATGTCTATGATGTGAAAGGAAATAGCAATGCAAACAGTGATGCAAAAGGCCAGTGCAAAAGTACATGGAAACAGTAACGAAAATGGTAATGGAAATGCAAAAGCAAACATGAAACCAAACACAGATGGCAATTCAAACATCAATGAAAGCACAAACAGTAATGGTAATGCAAACAGAAATGCAAACACAAGTACATATACAAATGCAAATAGTAACGTACACGGTGGTGCAAATGGGAACAATAAAGCAAATGGTAATGGAAATGCAACCACAAATGTAAACGCAAACACAAATGTTAACACAAATGGTAATGGAAATGCAAACGGTAATGGTAATGCAAACACAAATGCAAACGGTAACGGCAATGGCAATGACGATGCACAAGGAAACAGTAACGCAAGCGACAACGGAAACACAAGCACCAACACAAACACTAATGGTAACAGAAACGCAAATGAAAATGGTAATGCAAACGGCAACGGAAATGCTAACGGTAACAGTAATGCAAATGCACACACTTTGTGTGCAAAAGAGGTGCATCCAGAAGTACAGTGAATACAAAGAATGTGGGCATAACAGTGGCCCTTGGACAGGAATATGAGCACTTGGAATACTAAATTGCTTATACCTCAGTAACTGTACGATGTACAAAAAAAGTTTAAATCTCACATTATTTATGACTTTCCAAGCTAGTTTTGTACGTAGCCCCCAATGGGGGACCAAGAAGTTTTGTGACGAAAAGTCCGTATCTCGACCTGTTTTTGAGATATGGGACTTGAAAGGCATGGCGGACGCCATAATGTTATACTATAGGAAAAATCATCAACTTTGGAGTGCTGTAACTTTGCAGCCCTGTAATATTTTGGCACCAAACCTCCAAAAGGCACTTCAGTGTGATGTTGGCTTTCTTCCCTGCAAATTTCATCCCAAAAGACCAAACTGTTGTTTTGCAGCATGATGGCAAAGATTTCCTATTGTTTTTGGGCATAGTGTCACAAATTACTTTCGCAAAAAAAATCACAAAAGTGTCGCATCTGCGAAAGTACACTGCAACACTACTTTTTACAAAAATTTAAAAAACATGTTTCTGGGGTGTTTTACCCCCTAAAAAAGACATGGCTAAAATCCTCAGGGCTTGACTAGGTGAACACAACAATAATTATGTCCCTAGAGGGTCACAAATTTAAATGCCAAGCATTTTTCTGACCTTCAACTTAAAAAAATGGTTGAATCACGAAAGTAAAAGGGTAATTTGCTGCAGTAAAAACCACATTTGAGACACTTTCGCATACTGTAGTTTGTTACCTTTTCCCATAGACCATAATGGGGAACAGTTTTTTTAATAACTTTTGAACTGTTTAATATTTTTTCACGAAATCTTCAAAGGGCACATCAGGGACCCCAGCTGCATGTTCCCTGATGTTTTCAGACTGATAGCGCAAACCGTGTGACCTGTAGGCACAAGCAAAGAAACACACAAAAATGTGTAATTTATGCATCTTTTGGCACTCTGTAGCTCTGCAACTGTACATCAGACCATAATGTGTCTTACCAGCTCCACAGATCTATGGTACCACACCGTGCATTCCAAATTTCAGATAAACCCGTCATATAGTTGCAAAGTTATTAAGCTGCCAAATTTCAGATTTAACCTTAAATGGGGTACTCAGCTCTAACTGTAGTGGCACTACCGTGCCACTATAATATATATATATACACACATATATATATATATATATATATATATATATATATATATATATATTAGAGGCAAACAACTCCATTTAATGCATTAGTTGAGGTTGTTCCACAGTGAAAAAGTGAGAAATTCGTGTTAGGGTTGAAAGCCCTTTGGCCCCCTCCCAGCTCCCACCCCCAACCAGCATTGGGGTGCACATTGCTCATCAGCCCTAACTCCTCACCCCATCACACGTATGAAGAAGCAGAGGTATAGGAGAATGGAGTGAGAGTTAGACCGACAACTCCAGTGCTCACCCTGATGCTGGTTGGGGGTGGGCTGGCGGGTCCAATTGGGGCTTTCAACCCCTAACACCGAATTTCCTCACTTTTATCACTGTGGAACAACCCTAACTAATGCATTAAACAGAGTTTTTTGCCTCTAATTTCACTTCTTTTTGAGAATGAAGATGAGAAATAGTGAATGTAATGCGGCGGAGGGAGTGCAGGGCATCACGTGATGCCTTGTGACATAGTAACAGGAACAGCAATGCAAACAGAAGTGTGAGCAGTGGTGCACATGGTAACATAAACGTAAATGGTAAAGGAAATGTTAATAGAAACGCAAGCGCTAAGTGATGCCGAAGTGAACAGTGATGCAAACAGACATTGAAGCGCGTACAAAAATGCAACTGGTAACACGAACAGTGATGGCAGCAGTATTTTAAATGGAAATGTTAAGTGTCACAGCAAAAAGAACGTGAAAGGGAACAGAAACGGAAATGTGAACACAAGCGCACACATAGACGCAAACCATTACGTGCACAGGCACGGTACCACAATTGTAAATGCAAATGGTAAAGTTAACATGAAGAATAATGCCAAAGGAAAGAGAAATGGGAACAGAAGCGCATACAGAAATGCAAACTGAAATGCACACGGGCACAGTATTACTTGGCATTACTTGGTGTGAAAGAACAGAAGAAGGCCAGAGCCCATCGAGACTGTTCCCCACACTATGTGGGACATTATTTATCTATTACCGCAATTGTAAATTGAAATGGTAATGGTAACAGCAACAATAACAGCAATGGAAACAGAAGTGCAAATGGAAACGCAAGCGCATATGGAAATGCAAACCGTAATGTGCATGGGCACAGTAACACAATTGCAAATGAAATTGGTAATGGTAACAGCAACAATAATGCCAAACAAGACAGAAACACAAAGGCAAATGCAAGTGCAAGCAAAAACGCAAACCGTAACACACACGGTGGTGTAGACAGTAATGGTGCCGCCAACGGTAATGCAAACGCAACTGGAAATGCTAACTTGCACAGTAACGAAAGGGCACACCCTTCTTTTCCCCCAAAATGAATTGTAAAACACAGTGAAAACAAAGAATGTATACATAATGGGCCTCGGAGCAGAACATGAGGACTTGGAATATTAAATTGCTTATATCTCAGGAACCTTACGACGTAGAAAAAAAATGTAAATTTCATATGAATTATGACTTTCCTGGCTAGTTTTGTACTTAGCCCCCATGTGGGAGGCTAAGCATTTTTGTGACGAAAAGTCTGTATCTCACACTGTTTCCGACATACAGGCCCCGAAAGGCGCGACGGATAGCGTAATGTTATCCAATGGGAAAAAGCGTTAACTTTGGAGTGCCGTCATTGTGCCACCCTGCAATATTTTTTCACCAAGCCACCAAAATGCACATCAGTGGGATGTTGGCTTTCTTCCCTCCAAATTTCAGCCCAAAAGACCAAACTTTTATTTGCAGCAGGGCAGCAAAGGATTCCTGTAATGCGGCAGACACCGTAATGTTATCCTACAGGAAAAAGTGCCAAATCTGGAGTGCTGTAACTTTGCCGTCCTGTAATATTTTTTACCAAAACATGGAAAGGCATATCTATGAGATGTTGGCTGCTTTCCCTCTGAATTTCAGCCCAAAAGACCAAACCGTTCTTTTGCAGCAGGGTGGCAAAGAATTGCTGTCATTTTGCCATAGCCTAGAAAAGTAGTGTCGTGATTTGCGAAAGCTTTTGCAAAAATTTGCGACACTATCGTGACTGCGATACTACTTTGAGACACTTCTTTTTCCAGAAATTTGAAAAACATATTTCTAGGATGTTTAACCTCAAAATAAAGACATGCCCAGCATCCTCAGGGTTCAACAACGTAAACACAAAAAGAATTGTGTTGCTAGAGGGTCCCAAATTGAAATGCCAAGCATTTTTCTGAACACCAACTGAAAACAAAATGGCAGATTTATGAAAGTAAAAGGGCCATTTGCGAAAGTAAAAACTGCATTTGCGACACTTTAGAACTTTTTGTTAACTTTTCCCATTAACTTGTAATGGGAACTTGTTTTTTGAATAACTTTTGAACCGTTTAATATTTTTTCATGAAATCTTTGAAAGGCACATCAGGGACCCTGGCCGCATGTTCCCTGAAGTTTTTGGACCAGTCGTGCAAACCGTGCAACCTGTAGGCATGAGTAAAGAATTCACCAGAAAGCATAAATGTGTGCGCAGTTCACACTTAATAACTCAGCAGCCTTATATCCGACTGGTTCTTGATTATGCTTTCCAAATTTCAGGCAAATCGGTTGAAAGGTGGCAAAGTTATTAAGGTGCAAAGTTTGACCCTTTAACCTTAAAAGGGCTCCTCATCCCTAACTACCATAATATTAATATAAATAAATATATATATATATATATATATATATATATATATATATATATACACTGTATATATTATAGGGGCGCAGTCGCACCTCTGTAGTTAAGGTTGAGTAGGCACTTTAATGTTAAACCTTAATTTTTACCCGTTAATAACTTTGCAACCATTCAACAGATTTGCACAAAATTTGGAATGCACAGTGTCAATGGTAGATCTCTTGATTTACCAAATTGTGTTTCAGTCAGACTTACAGTTCCTGCACAGCAAAGCACTGCATTTTTCACCACATTTCATACATTTTTTGCCCGTGGCACTGCGGCTACACCGTGTGGTCTTTAGGTCTGAAATGTGGAACATGGAAAGAGTTTGGGTCAAAGCACAATCCAGCATTGGTTTGGTTAAACAATATTTCTCTCTTCCAAAGTTATTTAATTTTAAATTATTGAGTTATGAGCATGCTCAGTTCACTCCAAGATTTATATGTATGTTTTGCTGAAGAGGATTGTTAACTTTTCCCATTGACTTATAATGGGAACTTGTTTCTTGAATAACTTTTGAACTGTTTAATATTTTTTCACGAAATCTTTGAAAGGCACATCGGGGAGCCCAATGACCTTTTGTCAGCTCAGGAACAAGGATTTTAAAAAATCCTGGTTTGCCAGAAACATTCCTTGTTCATGAGCCACCATCTTGTTTTCATTTTTTCCCCCAAACAAAATGTCGTAGCTTCTTACATGGGTGCCTTTTTCTTGTAATAAGGCATGGGTTTTGTTCAGGGTGATGCCCTCTAATAACCCATACCTTTGGTTTGCTTCATTTTGTCCCAAAAATAGCCTTTTGAAATTTAAATATTCTTTAACCATGACTAGCTAATGATTTTATTGTGCGAGCTGACAAAGTCCCAGTCTGCAAGCCGATCCACTTTCACGAAGTTGCAAAATCCTTGTCCGTCACTTTGTGACCAGATGACCCTTCTCGTAGATGAGGATTAAAGTGATGGTCAAGGATTCTGCTAGCTCGCAAATGAGGATCGGCTCGCAGACTGGGATTTTGTCAACTTGTGAAAGGGGACTGGGTTTTTGACTCCTCTTTCATGAGGTGACAAAATTGTGATCCACGAGCTGTCAAAATCCTAGTCCACGAGCCAATCATCTTTTGTGAGCTAGCAGAATCCTTGACTGTCACTTAGATACCAGATGGCCAAAATCTGACGGTCAAGGATTTTTCACGGATGGAGATTTTGATAGCTTGCGAAGAGGGATTGATCTGACAGTTGGGGAATTTGCTACCTCATGAACTAGGAATTTTTAAACTTTAAAAACCTTTCCCACTGCACTGAAAATTAACGGTTTGTCTTTTCACTTAAAATTTGCAGGGTATTAAGGGGATCTCCTAGAGATGTGAATTATGCTATTTAGGTGTTAGAACATAAAGCAGTTCCATAGATATGCCCTCATGAATTTGAGATTTTTCCCATAGGATAAAATTTTGGCATCCATCATGTCTTTTGGCATCCGTATCTCAATAACAATTTGAGATACGGGATTTTCATCACAAAATTTCTAAGTAAAGAAGCAGGTTGGAAAGCCATGAATGCCATGAATTTTGAATTTTTTTCTACCTTGTATGGTTACTGAGATATTTAGAAACTAGTATTCCAGTTGCTCATTTTTAGATCTGTGGGACAGTATTATACCCTCAAAGTTAGCACCCACAGTGCTTTTCAGTGCCTGTATCTCATAAACAATATGAGATGCAGATTTGGTCTTGTGTGGATGTCACACTGTCATGATTACAATGACACTTGAATTTGTTTCCTAGCTGCTACGGTTCCCGAGATATTGACAGATTAGTGTTACAAGGGTTCCTTACCCTATAGGACTGCTGTATGTCTCTGTAGCTATGTGTAAGCTGGAGCACAGGGTCCAGAGGGCCCATGCTCCCACAGACGCTTATTGTTATGTAGACATGAGCAGCTTGGTGGGGCCCCACACTCCCACCAACACACGCTATTTACTATTTATATTACACTTTTTCAAAAAGTAAGGACATTCATTGCAAAAAAAGTTGTTTAATGCATCAGTTAGGGTTAAAGTGACAAGTGGGGAAATGAGACATTAGGGTTGAGCCCCTAATCCCCCCACCATCACATCCCTCATCCTCCACAGACCTACAGACACTAGGGTGTGCAATGGGGTCATGAGACCTAACTCTCACCCCATTCTCTTTTACTGTAGCATGTCAACCTATTTACACATGGAATGGGGTGAGATTTGGGCCTCATGACCCCATGGCACACCCTGGCATCTGTTGGTCTGTGGAGGATGGAGTGATGGGGTGGTGGGGGGTTGGGACTCAACCCTAATGTCTTATTCCCCCACTTTTGTCACTTTAACCCTAACTGATGCATTAAATGAAGTTTTTTGCAATAAATATAAATATATATATTTATAAAATGGGTAGGAAAAATTATGTCTGCTGATTTGTTGGATCCCATCACATGACCATGTGTATATCAGAGCGTGACCACTCACCTGCACTTTTACCTCCCAAAAAAACAATTTTGCCATTTTATAAGATAGATAATATATAACCCACTCTATGGAGTACGGTCGCACTCTGATATACACACGCCTTGGGCGGTTAACGCACTCGGCCTGCAGCCTCGTGCACACAATGCACACCAAGGCATGCATATATCACAGCATGACTGCACACCTAAGAGTGGGTTATCTATTACACATATATATGTATATGAGTATCTATCTATATATATATTATAGTGGCACGGTAGTGCCACTATAGTTAGGGTTGAGGAGCCATTTCTATTTTAAACCCCAAAACTTTGCACCTTAATAACTTTGCAACCGTTTGACAGATTTGCCTGAAATTTGGAATACATGATCAAGAACCATAGCCTTGGGATCTGCCAAGTTTTGTGCCAGTTGGATATACAGCTGCGGAGTTATTAAGCACGTTTACGCTTTTCTGGAATTCTACGGTCGCACCTACAGGTCGTACGGTTTGCGTAACTGGCCCAAAATCTTCAGGGAACGTGCGGCCGGGGTCCCTGATGTGCCTTTCAAAGATTTTGTGAAAAAATATTAAATGGTTCAAAAGTTATTCAAAAAACAATTTCCCATTATAAGTCAATGGGAAAAGTTAACAAAAAGTTCAACAGTGTCGCAAATGCACTTTTTACTGTCGCAAATGGCCCTGTTAGTGTCGCAAATCTGCCATCTTGTTTTCAGTTAGTGATCAGAAAAATGCTTGGCATTTAAAATTGAGACCCGCTAGCAACCTAATTCTTTTTGTATTCACCTAGTTGGGCCCTGAGGATGCTAGCCATGTCTTTATTTTGGGGTAAAACACCCCAGAAACATGTTTTTCAAATTTCTGGAAAAAGTACTTTCGCATTGTGGGTCCTAACTCTCACCCCATTCTCGTATACTTCTGCTGCTTTACACATGTCGTGGGGTGAGAGTTAGGGCTGACGATCCCAATGCGCACCCCAATGCCGGTTGGGAGGTGGGGGTCCAAGGGGGTTTTCAACCCTAACACCGAAGTTCCTCACTTTTGTCGCTGTGAAACAACCCTAACTAATGCATTAAATGGATTTTTTTGCCTCTAATTTTATATATATATATATATGTACAGTATATATACTGATGTGGTAGCACCAGTATAGTTAGGGTTGAGTTAAAGTCAATATTTTGGCAAGTGTACTCTCCATGCATAGGTCTCATGACCTACCAAATCGTGTGTGAATTAGTTGTGTGGTTTTTGAAATAGAAACCATCAAAAAAAACTTAATTTACCATTTTGTTCACATTTCTTTGTCCACCTGTTTCTCAAAAACAGTTTTACGTTTGGGTCTGAAATTTTCAGGATAGAAAGTCTTTGGGTCAGAGATGTGCCTTGTGAAGGTTTGGTGAAATATTAATGCATTCAAAAGTTATTAAAGTTTTAAGTTTCCCATTATTTTCTATGGGAAAATGTATATGTCAGGCACAAAAGTTAAAATTTTTGCAAAAGAACAGTACTTTGTGCAAAGTTCCAGTTTCTTTTCACAAAGAAGATAGGTATTTTGTGCAACGTTCCCTGTAGTGTGAATGGTGAAGCTGGGCTGTGTCCACCATCTTGTTTGCCACTTAGCGAGGATCTTGAAGTTTATAACCTGTGGAACACAATTAAAAAAAACCCATCAGAACATAGCTAAAGAGGACCCATTCAGCTGTATTCTGATGTTAATTTTTTTAAGTGGCCACAAACAGGTTTTTACATCACCTGAAATCTTGGGTGCCAGCTCAGCAAGAGAACAGCTTCTAGCCTATTCTCTGTTTGAGAAAAGTGGTATTTTCTTGACTTTTACAGCCACAGCTGGAGCTCATGCTGGCAGCAGCAGAGTCAAGGTTGACCCACTCTGTTGTGCTGCTCTGTACAGGCAGTTGCCATGTTTGTTTCCCTAGTGTCTAGTGGCACCCTCCACATTAGTTAGTTAGTTAGTTCTTTTATTCCCAGTTTATTTCATATGACACTGGGATGCTGTCCTGGTGTCAGATGGGCTCCCCCATTCCTCTTTTGCCATTATTTGCTGACATCGAGGGGCCAAATCCCCATGTTGGCAGTAGACCCCCCCCAAGGTGGGACACTGGGTAGCCCACACCCAGTGTCCCCAGTTACAGTAACCCCTCCCCACAGCCACCAGTAATAAGTAACACTGGGGAGCCTACCCACTGTGTTACAAAATGTTTTTCTTACTTGTATACCTGCATGGAAGAAAACAGTCCCCTGCTGTCTTTTTTTATCCTGTTAAAAAAGAAGATGGCCCTCGTCATCTTCCCCCCTTCATCTCTCATCCCCACCCTCCCTACCTCTGTGCACCCACCTCCTCACACCCCCTTGCCCCCATACTTACCTCTGGAGGTCAGGCTCTGTCATCTTCTCTGGACCAAGACACGTCTGCACTCTTCAAAGCTGAACTGTGAACTGAACAATCAAGGTAAGTGCTGTATAAAGGGTGTCTATGGGGTTTTGAACTGGTGTTGATATCTCTGGCATTTTTCAACATGTGTTTACCAAATTTTCAACATGGACTTTTTGGGACCCTACCTCATGAACACTGTCACTGTCATCTTGTTACTTGGTCCCAAAAGGTGATTTCTCAGTCACTGTGTGGAACCATGTTTCGAGACCAATCAACAAAATAACAGTGCAAGTGTTCATGAGGGGAGGTTCCAAAAAGCCCATGTTGAAAATTTGGTGCAAAAAATCCAAAAAAAAAGCTGCCTTATGAGCGTATGTTGCACAGTTTCTATGATCATAACTTTGTTAATTTTTTTATATTTTAACACCATATTTTTAACATTGCCATTTTTTCAGACTGCCTCATGAAAAGTACTGTCATTTTCCACATCCTTCCCTAATCCTGTTTTCACACCTCTGGCACAGAATTGCACAGTCACTGTTCAAAATCACCTTTTGGGACTGAGTAATGAAATAACAGTGCCACTGTTCCAAAATGCACAATGAAAATTTGGTACAAAAATCCCCAAAATGGCAGCATTATGAGCATGCATTGCACAGTTTCTACGCAGGCTTGTAACTTCACCAATTTTTTATACTTTCACTCCAAATTTTCAACATTTAAATTTTTTCACACCAACTCATGAACAGTATAGCTGTCATTTCTCACATCCTGCCCAAAACATGTTTTTGTACCTGTGGCATGGAATGGTGTAGTTACTGCATGAAGTCTGTTTTAGGGACCAGTACATGAAATGACAGTGCTGCTGTTCATGAGGTGGGTTGCCAAAAAGGCCAGGTTCAAAATTTGGTAAGACTGGCTGAGTTATGCACGTTCATTGAAACTGAGCATGGAAGTGCATGGGCTGAATGGTCCTGTGCTCCCACTGTGACATAAAGGCAGTTATGGAGGTGGGAGTGCAGGGCCCAAAGGGCCCTGTGCTCCCATAATGAAATAAGGCTACAAGTAAACTATCTAAAAAATAAGGAAATTCATTGCAAAAAACTTTGTTAATGCACCGGTTAGGATGAATACTATAGCGACAAAAGTAGAGAAATTAGGCTTAAGGGTTTCCAACCCTAATGTACTACCCCAAGGGTTCCCACCCCTACCATTCCATCTGCCCCACTATTCCACCCTCCACACACCAACAGGCATTGGGCTCTGCCTTGGCATCAACAGGGCTAACTCTCACCCCATTCTCCTATACTGTACCATGTAAGCTTGTTTACATATGGAATGGGGTGAGAGTTAGGCCTGATGACCCCGGTTGGAAACCCTATAGCCTCATTTCCCTACTTTTGTTGCTAGAGTATTCACTCTAACTGATATATTAAAAAAGGTTTTTGCAATGACTATATATATATATATATATATATATATATATTGCACTTACATAAATTCTTCCTGTCATTGTTTTTCTATGCAGGCTCGTAACTTCGCCAATTTTTTTATACTTTCACTCCAAATTTTCATCATTGACATGTTTTTACACCCCAGCTCATGAACATTATAGCTGTCATTTCTTACATCCTGCCCAAAACATGTTTTCACACATGTGGCATGGGATGGCACGGTCATTGCATGAAGTCTGCTTTAGGGACCAATTCATGAAATTACAGTGCTGCTGTTTATGAGGTGGGGTGCCAAAAAGCCCATGTTCAAAATTTAGTAAGAAAATTCCTAACAGTGGCCGAGTTATGTGCATTTTTTGAAACCGAGCATGGGTGTACATAGCCCGAAGGGTCCTGTGCTCCCACTGTGGCATAAGGACAGTTATGGAGGGTGGGAGCACAGGGCCCAGATTGTGAAAAGAATACTGTTTATCCTTTTCATCATCCTCCTTCCTCCATCGTGGACCATGTTTTCTTAATATTTAAATAAAGCACAATTTATCAATAATTACAACTAGATATACTCATTATATTCAAATAAAATCATAGAATAGACTGGTTCTGAAAACAGCACATCCTGTTTTTCATTTTCCTCTTCCCTCTATCCTGAATCATGTTTTCCTTTTCATGCATAACAGGGTCATGTGAGTGACACCATCTTCCTTCCTGTATGACTACACTGCATAGCAGATGGTACAGTAGGAATGAAATCCATCACACTAGGAGAAGGTGGCACCACTAGTTCATCTTTGTCATCTCAGAAGCAGCAGGATGCAATACTCTTAAAAAAGTGGCAGAAGGTAGCCTGGTGGCATGGAGTGCTGAGGCACTGTGGGCCTTACCTCCTGCCATGCCAATGATCTGGGTTAAGGAATGAGCTCAGGCCACTGGGGATCAGCTGGGGATGGATTGGATTGAGCATCTGGATGACTGCTCACATCTTCTGGAGTAGGGTGGTATGTCATCTCGGCCCTTGGCTGTGCCTAGGTGAAGGCCTGGGAAGCAATGTTGGTGTCCGAGCATCATGAAGGGAGGCGCGGCAGTTCTGTGGCATGCATGCACATCAACACCTGCATGCCTATGTGCTACCATGGCAGGGAGCCTGGGGAGAACACAGGAAAGAAGAGGAATTCAGACTCCATGAAGTCCCACCTCCTCTGCCACAACCCACACCACCACCCAGGCCACCGATCCCAACTGGATAATAAGCTCCAGGTGAGGGGGAAGGTCTTCCCCATCCTGACCACAACACAGGGTGCAAACTGTAGAGATTAGTGGTTCAGGTGAGTACTGATGGAGGAGGTGGTTGGTCTGGATGGGTGGGATGGGATTGAGTAGTTCTGCCTGGTCTCCAAGGGAACAATGCAATATGAGCAAAAAAGTGGCAGAGATGTTTCTGATACAACTTGTATGTGGGTCTGACAGCATTAAATCAGACATACAATTTGGCATTGCAGCCTCATGTATCCCAGATATTAAGGTGTTAATTTCCCCGGCTGTATAAACTGTATCAAAGGAAAAAATGTTAAGTACACTTAAAGTGGAGCAGCAAAGACTATGTACGTTACCTCCTGGTCATGCCCCACCTCCTCCTCCTCCTCTTCTTCTGCTGACTTCATGTCAGGGCTAGATTATACAGTCTTGAATTCTTAGCCTTTTTCAAACTCAGACTACCAAGGAATGACTGTTATTATTTATTAGAAGGGTCTTTTTTAAATAATACTTTTATTATAATTTTGCATAACATGTAATATATTTTATTTACAAATGTTGGGTATTTCATTATTACATTTTAAGTACAAGTCATGTATACACCATAACATACTGGTTGTAAATATTTTACCCTCATCATTTAGCATGATACTATATATAAGTTCTTTAAAAAGCAAACAAGATGATACCTTATACTGTAGACATTTGTTACAGCATAAATCAATATTCAAATGTTTACCTGTTTACACTTAAGTGCATTCAAAAAGAAAAATACAGGAACTTAAATAAAAAGCTGTTCTAACTAGGGTGTGTGTGACCTTATCTATCTTTTTTCTCACATTTAACATTGGGGGTAAAATGTTTGTGATGTCTTGCCAATTATTGTGTAATTAGTCATCTACATTTTCTATGTGGTCTAGAAAATCTAATAATAAAGTCTCCTTAAACACTGTTGTCCATTTTCCCAAATCAAAGGAGCCAATCTTGGACCAGTTCCATTTATTTAATAAAAGCCCTTTTGTGGCCATGTTGTCTAGTTCACATTTCTTGTTTTCCTCTCATTACATTTTACAAGCTCAAAGTCATTGAAAATAAAAAACAAGCACTTGCCAATGCTGGATGTTTGTCACTGGTCTAG
This sequence comes from Neoceratodus forsteri, assembly GCA_016271365.2. NCBI lineage: Eukaryota > Metazoa > Chordata > Ceratodontiformes > Ceratodontidae > Neoceratodus > Neoceratodus forsteri. The sequence goes on along the minus strand of CM057455.1, from coordinate 1,751,998,352 downwards.
AAGCCCTGTGGTACTAAATGCTCTGTGTAAACGTGTGGTGTTAATGGTTGTTAAGAACGTGTTGGCAGAGGGTTAAAATAAGGCATCTTGTGTTAAAAAGTATGTAAACTGCCTTTTTAAACATAAGATTGTTTTGATATCTGTAAAGGAAGCCATAGACTGTAGGGAGAGGAGAGCAAGTGAGTTCTGTTGTTGTATTGTAGTGTAACCGAGCAGTGTTAATTGAAGTATAGAACATGCTGCCAGAGGTTTAAAATCAGACATTCAATGTAAAATAAAGGATGTAAACTCCTTTTTTTAAGGTGTCGTCCTCTTTTAAAAAAGTATTTAAACTCCTTTTTTTAAGTTAAGATTAGTTTGATATCTGTAACAGAAGCCGCTGACAGTAGACCAACATTTCTGTAGCCATGGATACACATGTACACTTGCACACCACCTGGGATGTGCAGTAATAAATTCCCATAGGATCACATTGTAAACTGTAAGTAAGGAATAACACATGGCAGGGTGTGTGGCAATGCTAAATTATCACACACCCCAGGTGCATTGTGAGGCATGAAGCACCGCCGAGTGCCTTCAACCACCTGGTAAGTGCAATATAAAATTCCCATAGGATAACATTTAGTGGTGTCAAAATGGCCCCAATTTGCTGTGTGAAGTGATTCGTGGAGTAAGGCAGAATCCGCCAAGTACTACGCAATGCGAAGTGGAGTACTTCATGTCATAATGAGGAATGCGAAGTCCATTGAAAGCAATGACTTTGCATTATTCCGCCTTCCCCAGACCACTACTCCACTAATTTTAAGGCAAAGTACATTGAAATCAATGTATTTTGCATCACTTCATCTTGTTGGTGAGCTCCAACAGCGAATTTTGCAGTGTTTCATGGGATTGCAAGTCACATGGGCTCTAGATTGCTCTGAACAGCCTCCGTTCAGGGTAGTGTGTGTAGGTAGCTGTAGGAGACAGTTTGCTCTGAGAGATCTCTGTGATTCAAACCCTCTAAAATATGTTAAAAAAGCCTTTTTGAGTAATTTGTTTTTACTCAAACTTTAGTGCATTGATTGTAGGAAACCATCCTGTGCTCCTATCATCGAGTGTTTATTGTTTGTTGGTGGATTTTGAATGTTAATTTACAACATTCAGTCTGTGTACAGACAGACAGTGGAAGTGTGCTTTGGGGGAGGGGCTTATCTGTGGTGTAAGTAGATTTAAGTTGGAGAAATAGAGAGTTCTTTGTTTTCTGGTTATATTTTTCTTGTATAGCTGTGTTAATGCACACACGGTAATATTTTCAGCAACTGTTGACATTTTTTCGCTGATTATGTTGTGGACTTGGTGCAGCAGTGCATAATTTCAAGTTGTTTGAAATACGTGGTATATTACTGAAGTTTCCAATTTGCTTAGACAAAGTGTGTGCATGTGAGTGTGTGTGTGCGGTGCGGTGCGGTGCGTGACATCAAATAATACACCTTTTGTTTTGCCACAGTGTAATTGCAGCAGTGTGAACCTGCTATCCACTGCACCTGTGTTATTTTGTACTGCCATTGTGGCATCTTGGTTTTGCACTGTTACTGTAATCTGCAGTCACAGTGCCCCCTCCCCCCCACAACCAGCAAAAGGTATCATTTTCCAGGCTGGATTGTGACTTGAACACCACTGGTTAGTTAAGGTGTTGTTGAACTTGTAATTTTGAGTCTGTATCTCTTATTGAAGCCACAGTTATTTTTTCTGGCTTCACATACAGTGGCCCAGAGTGAATGTTCCAAAATATAAATTTGTTTAGAATATTCTTGTTGAGCCCCCAAAATGCCTGCAAAAAGACGTGCAAGCAAAGCTGATTCTTGCCATGGCACTGCTGCCAGTGGTAAAATTGTCTGTGGGCGTGGTAGTACGCAGTCGTAGAAGTGCATTGCTGATGTGAGGAAAGGTATTTCTCCTTCAATGTTTTTTACAGTGCAATTGATAGCTTCACTCATAGCTGGAGGAGATGATGTTGTCCCAGCTGGTGGTGTTAGTGCAGTTGCTGAGGGTATGAGTATTGCTGCCTCAAGTTCCACTTCTGATCAGTTGACCGTGTCCAAAAATATAGTTGAGTGTAAAGCAGGGTGGGCCAGTGAGTGACAGTGTAGATGATGTCATATTCCCCAGTAACATCCCAATCTCATTGGTAACTGAACATGAGGATTCTGATCACCATGGCAATGATAACACACAATGTCACATTTCTTCCACCATGGTTCAGGTCATGCATTTGCCATGCAATGATTCACAGTGTGGTGAAAAAATATTGGATGATGGTGGTGTTGATGATGAATCTGATGATGCTGATGTTGCTGTGGTTGCAACATGCAGTCCACATGCCAGATGTGGATGTGGATGATGTTGATGAACATGATGATGATGATGTCAGTGACCCCTGTTGGGAACCGGAGAAAAAGAAATTCAAGGTGGCTGTGTCTGGGTCTATTTGCATTAACCCCCCTCCACATAAAAGGTTTTGATTTATCACCAGTTTCAGTTGATGATGATGATGACCCAGTAATAATGATAGGTAGTCATGGTGGTCAGTTGCAGTCCAAGTGTGACCAGCCTGAAAAATCATGTAACACACCCCCACACTTCAGGGCTTAAAAAATGGGGTCCAATAAGCAGCATCAGGGACATGTTAAAAGTGGGGGATCACAATCCCTTGTTTAGTATTTTTTTGTGCAAGATGCAAATGATGAGTCAGTTGCAATCTGCCAGGTTTGCGATGCGCATGTGAGGTGAAGTAAAAAGGGGAGCCATCTGGACACAGGGGGAAGCATGCACATCTTAAGAACAGGCACATGGCACTGTAGACCCAGCACAAGATGGCAGCTAACACCACAGTGGGGCATTCACCCTTGTCATCAACGTAATGAGCATGTTATCCCCTTCCATGACTGTAAGATCATGTAGGAAATGAAATGTGTGCAGTTGCGATGAAATAACAGCAAAGGATTACTACAGGCATGATGAGGTGGAGGAACATAATGATTTTGAAATCTTGTCTAGTGGTGATGAGAGCAGCAGTGGTGGTGGTGAAGGCAGTATGTCTAGTGCAAGTGGTACATCAACCCCTTTTTGTAAATCTGAGAAAATAACTTCATTTGTGGATTTTTCAGCACATTTCCAACCGTCTTCCTCACACATCTACACTCCACCCCCTGCCAATGCCATTTGCAGGGCAGAACCATTTGTCATCACACCCTGTGCAAAACGTTTAAGTCAGCCCATGTTACAGAGTGTTTTTGCACATAAGCTGCAGTACCCACCCAATCCTACAGTGTCAAGTGAACTTAATGCTGCTGTAGCTGAAATTCTGGTAATTGATCTTTTGCCCTTCTCCTTCATGGAGAATTCTGGGTTCCGGGGGTTTGCAGCACATGCCTGTCCAAAATGGAAAGTCCCATCCAGGACATACATTTCCACCCGTGCTGTCCCTGAGTTGTACCGTACTATGTCCAATTCTGTAAGACATCTCCTTCAACATTCCTCCTCTCCATTCATCCATTTAAGTATGGATATGTGAACAAGCAGCAAAACAGCAGGGAGTTCATGTTTGTGTATAACTTCACATTGGGCGCAGGTGCCAGATGTTGTTTTGTGATGTTGGAAGTGTGAATAATCAGTGTTGTAAGGTAGAGTGTCATGGTAGTAATCTTCCAGGAATTCTACAGCATGCAATGATTGCTATGCGTAATGTGACCTGTTCACACACTGGTGAAAACATGCTGGACTTGGTACTGACCAAAACTGACAAGTGGCTGAACCCACTGTCCCTGAGAGTTGGATTCATAGCAAGTGACAATGGGTCAAATGTGGTTAAATGCATCACAAATGGTGGCTTTGTTCGGGTTCCATGCATGGCCCACTGTTTACATCTTGTGGTGCAGGAGTTTCTGCATCACTCTGATATAAAAGAAATGCTTATAGTTGCACGCCATATCTGTTCCCACTTTTCATGCTCTGCAAAGGCCTGTGACCAACTTCGGCAGTTGCAGATCCGAAACTGCCTCCCACAACAGCGCTTGAGCTGAAAGTTGTCATCCAGTGGAACTCCACTTTATACATGGCAGAGAGGTTGTATGAACAATACAAAGCCATCTCAGAATATCTTGTCATGTACACTAGCCAAGACAGTTCTGGGGCCTCCATGTCTACGATGACTGAACAGTGGGTCCTCATGGACTCTGTAATAACAATTTTGAGGCCTTTTGAACATGCCACACAGGTAGTGAGTGGTGATTCTGCCTCCATTAGCCAATCAATTCCAATGCTGCGGGTGCTGTGGCAGACATTGGTGAATGTACAGTACAGCCTTGATGTTGCCGGAGACAGTGCTAACAGTGTGTTGCTGAAACACATACTGATAATATTCGACCAGAATCATCACTTCTTGAGTATTCAGCATAGTGACAACTTTGCAATAGCAGCAATGCTGGACCCACATTACAAACATGGAATTGCCTCAGTAGTGGAGGGAAGGCCTGAACAGGTAAAAAATGTTAGTGGGCAACTGATGTGCTCGGCTCATGGAGCACAGAAGTCACGTGCCAAGGTCAGCAAACTTCAGCAGCATAATCAGGCTAAAGGTGAACCTGGAGTAGTATCAAGCATATTCTCCTGTAAGGGGAAAGGAACTGCAGTTTCAGGTGGTCTGTCATCAAAACCGGTTGGTGTTAACCCACGTTGGGAGGCTTTGCCCCAAGTGGGGATTTCTGACATAAATGATTCCGGAGAACAGGATGATGCATCAACCACTGGACTTAGTGCAGCACAGCAAATGGTTGAGTCATATTTGTCTGAAAACAGGCATCTGTCAATAACTGATGATCCTCTTTTATACTGGAGTGGAAAGGTCAGTAAATGGCCAGAGCTGACCTCAGTGACATTAAAGTACCTGACATGCCCACCCTCCAGTGTAAGGGTTGAGAGGGTATTCAGCTCAGCAGGTGCAATAATTGGGGATCATAGCATAAACCTCTCTCCTGCAAATGTCAGTTTGCTGACAATCATAAAAATGAATGAGAGGCACATACCAGCTCAGACTGCAACCTCAGTATTCATACCGTGGCCTAGTTATGGTTTTGCTGATGTAGAAATGGACCATCCTGGTGGCACTGGCAGTGGCAGCATGAAATGGCCTACCACTGATTTAGATGATGACACATTGGAGAAAGAATTTCTCAGTGGTCAGAATTCAGAAATAGATGACTGTGAGGGTAGCTTTCTTTATGAGTATGATGATGAGGTTAATGTTGGCAGGTTTTAACTTAAGTGGTTAAAAGGCTGTCACATTTGTTGTATCATGATACATGTTTTCTTTTTGATAAAGTTAAATCAGTGTCCCACTCAGACTGACTCAAATTCCATATGTCACTGTCATGTCACATTTGTAACACAGAGCACAATATATCCTGGCCCCTGTACCACCACCACCATAAGACTGCTGTTAGCCACTGCCACCATAGGGAATGTCACTGTGTGCCACCTCTAGACCACCACCATGAAACCACTGTTTTCCACTGCCACCATAGGGAAAGTGACCATGTGTCCCCCTGGAGTAGCACCACCATAAGACAGCTGTTCTCCACTGCCACAATAGGAAATGTGACCGTGTGTCCTCCCAGACTACCACCACCATAAGACTGCTGTTCTGCACTGCCACCATAGAGAATGACACTGTGTGCCCCCCTTGACCACCACCATGAAACCGCTGTTAGCCACTGCCACCATAGGGAATGTCACCTTGTGCCCCCCTTGACCACCACCATAAGACTGCTGTTAGCCGCTGCAATAACCACCAGATGCATTTAGATGTGAGAGGGAATGTCATCATGTGCCTAAGCTATGACCACCACCACTCACCACCACCATTCTGACAATGTTTTCCATTACATGTCTTGACCATGCCAAGGCAGAGGGAGTCAAACAGGAGACCACATCCATCAGCCACAGGCACAAGGCTTCTTACTATGAATGCTATAGTGAGTGTGTTTACGAATGTTTTTCATGCTATTCAGCTTCCTATAGCTGTGTGTTTTGTTTCTTGTCACTTTTCCGAGCTGCAATGGTCAAATACGGTCAACTTATTTTGTTTTTTTACTGGTTAACAAATGATTCTTCTTTGCTGAAGGTCTGTATCAATGGTACAGCATTACTGTGTACAGAAACCTATGGGATGTCTATTTTCATACTGGTAAGCATATCAATTTTATTTAACCTGTTCCTTTTTTTTCATAAGAGTGCAAAAAATCCGACTAATGATTTGTAAAGTAGGTGACATGTATGTCACAAAATATTTGCCCAACACATCATGGTTCATGCACTGTATTCCAAGTTTGCAGCTTCTGTCATGCCAGGGTTGAAAAAAGTTTGACCCAGGTCGTGTGACTTGACAAGATGTGGTTTTAAAATGTAACTTGAGTTAAGATGCAGGGACACTGACACAATGAATTTCTTACAGCCTGGTACTAAATTTAATTGTGATCTGATGATTTGATGTTCTTGTGGCTTCACAGCTTGCTATCTGTGTTAATCCATATACCCGTGGTGGAACAGCCATGGCTTAAACATAATGTGTTGCTGCTGCAATCAAGATGCAATAAGTCCTTCATTTCTTTTTTTAGGAAACTTCCAGATGCTTTGTTGTGTCATAGTTGCCTTATCCAAATAACTTCAACATCATACCCCCCCCCCGGGTGGCTTTCAGACATGCAACAAATAGAAGTCATATGAATCGATGATAACCATGACCATCATTGCTGGACTGGAGAAGGATGCAGATAAAATCTGTGAAGAAGTAACCAAACAATTAACCATTAATGAGACCTACTTGCAAATATGATAACCCCCCCCACAAAAAAAAAACTTACCTTCATTGGCTTGAGAGTATTTCATTTCCAGTTCCAATGCCACAATTTCTCAAGCATGGGAATCCGCATACCAACAGTATGTGACCTGTGAAGGAAAACAATACAATGAGTACATGTATATTTATGTCAACCCCCCCACCCAAGAAAATACATATATGTATATATCAACTCACCAAGGCTACTATTTGTGTACACACAAAGGGCACCCTTCCTGTTGAGGTGATCTCAGCATACTTTGGGCAACCAACAGTTCTCTCAATGTCATCATTTGTGATGAACCCAGTACACTGAATGGTCATTCATGTTATCCCTCCTTCATATGGTTTAGAAAGACACTGGGCATCATCACATTCACATCATCATCATCACAGTAAGGTCAATACACAGCAGCATGTAATTGCAACAGTAGCAGCATTTCTTGTAATGCTCCCATTTCACTTTGTCAGCACTGGGGAATTTTCTGGATACAAGACAGTTGCATTTGGGGGATGCACAAAACTTCTGAGGACTGTGTGTGAGTGCTGCATGCATGACTGAGTGAGCCATTAATTCTGGGACACTTTGCATCTGGTGTAATGCTCCCATTTCACTTTGTCAGCACTGGGGAGTTTTCTGGACACAAGACAGTTGCATTTTGGAGATGCACAAACATTCTGGTGACTGTGTGTGAGCGCATAATGTCATAAATTATAAATTAATGTCTGTTTCAAAAAATAAATATTTTTGGAGCTTCAGTAATGTTTACTTTCTGTTGTAAAGTGTTTGTCCAAAAGCAGGACTGAGCAGTGCAATTATACTGTGCTAAATTGCATGTGTGCAGTCAGTGTTCTTTCCTGTGTGTGCAGATTGGACGCTGTCCAGCTTCATGCAAACATACATATGGTGTGACTTGCTGCAGTATGTAAAGAATAAAGATAAGAATATATAACATATATTTTATTGGTACCATCAGCAGCAGCAGCGGAGTAAGCTATATGATATTTTTTCAGAGGTCTCGGGCCACTGTGCATCTCAGTCACTTACAGTGCACACATGACTTTGTGGAGATAATAGCACAAAAAAATAATGCTTTTCAACAAACCATACCCAACAGACATTAAATATTTCTGAAGCACCCAAAATATGTTATGGTATACAGACATTTTAAAGTTGGAATATATAACAGGTCATGCAGTCCACTGTCACCACACTGTGCAACCACTGGCGCCATGTCATGTTATGGTGTACATCAACTTGCTAAAAAACTGACACTGCCACTCTAAACTAGAAAGACATCACTTATTCCAGAACAAAAAATGTAAAGAAGAACTATGGCAGCACAGTGTATTGGCATTTGACAGTGAGTGAAATGGACCTTATATACTGTATTTTCTGACTTTATAGTGTCTGTACACCGTCCGTCAAATATTTTGGGTGCCTCACCATCACCAATACTTCATGTCTGTTGGGTACGGTTTGTTGAAAAGCAGGACTTTTAGTTGCTATATGATCTCCTAAAAGTCATGTGTGCACTGTGTGAGTGTGACTAAGGTGCACTCTGGCCAGAGACTTCTGAAAAAATATATCACTTAGTCTGCTGCTGATGATGGTACCAATAAAATATATGTTATATATTCTTATCTTTATTCTTTACATACTGCAACAAATCACACCATATATATGTTTGCATAAAGCTGGACAGTGTCTGGTCTGCACACACAGGAAAGAACACTGACTACACAGTGCACACATGCAGTTTAGCATATTATACATGCACTGCTCCATTCTGCTTTTCCACAACCACTCCACAACAGAAAGTAAATATTACTGAGGCACCGGAAATATGTCAGGGAGAGTTCACATTCTTAACTTGAATTACAAGTATAACACAGCGGGAGGGGGGGAGATGCCTTGAAAAAAAGCTAATGTGGGATCCTCTGATAGTCCAGCAGCAGATGGAGCATTGACACAATCTGTAGTTGGTGTTGCTGTATGTGCTCCAACTGCTGCTGGACACCACTCACCCTCTCATTGTTTCCTTCCACCACAGAACACAACACAGCAAGGTCAGCATGAGTAACAGGCACTGTGGGGTCCACTGGTGGTGGCACAGATGCTGGTGGTAGGGGTGGTGCTGGAGCAGCTGCTGCTGTTGCCCTCCTCTTGCTGTTGCAGAGATGCACAACAGTACCCTCTGCCACTACCACAGAAGGACTAGAAGGTGGAGGTCTGGCCTGTTCTGTGGCAGCCTGCCACTCCACTTTGTGGTAATTTATCATGTGGGTGCACTGGCCCCAAGTCCCCAGGTGTGTCCCCCGTGGGCCAAGACACACCTCTATACCATAGATGCGGCAATGTACCAGGCTGCTGTACCCCCTGGCACAGTCCAAAAACTCATAAACTGTGGAGCTGCAGGGGGACCAGGCACAGGAGGGCCAGATGCACTGGCAGCCTGAACATGGTGGTGATTAACCTCCAGCACATCCTGCTGTGGAGGCAATGCTGCTTGAGCTGCTGTTGCTGGTGGTGGACTTGGTGGTGGTGGTGGTGGTGGTGCTACTGCTACTGCTTCTGGGGGGGCCCAAGAATTTAGAATGGTCCAATAGTACCCAGCCACACCCCTACCACAGGTGTGCACTCCTCCCCTGCCAACCATGCTGCCACGTAGACGCAGTCCCACTGCCCTGGCACAGTCCCAGACATGCCCTACCTCCTTCCCTCTGTCCACACAATGATGACGAGTTGAGACAGTCAATGAAACACTCACACACACACAACACAGGCATACACACACACAGTCAGACACACACACACACAGACAAACAAAAACTTATAAAAGTAAAAAACAAAGAAATTGTAGAAAGAAAAAATTAACTGTCTACAACAAGAGTACAAAAAACACTAAACAGTCAACAAAATAGCTTTCAAAAAAGCTGTTGGGATTTAACTTTTATAATAAAATGATCCCTCTGTGATCCCACTAAGACAAACTGCCTCATCTCTCTCCCCCCTGCACAGGAGAAAGTGAAAGTATCTGCTTGCAGGAGTCTCTTCCTTCCTGCCTGGCTAAAGCATGTGACTTACAGTACTGTAAGCCATGTGATGTGTGGGGGCTGCCTATATTGTTGTCACTTCACCTTATTTCACGTTAAGGCGGAATGACAACATGAAGTCATAATTACAAGGGGAAGTGAGCCTTTCACACTGGCTGCTCCGCATAGTAGAGTGACAATATGAAGTTCCCACTTTGCAGGCACTTTGCCGGTGAAATTTAAATTCACTGCATCCACATTGTAAATTGTAAGTAAGCAATAACATAAAACAGGGTGTGTAGTAATACTAAATTACCACAAGCACCAGGTGGGCTGTGTGGCACAAGGTGCAGCTGAGTGCCATAAACCACCTGGGAAGTGCAGATGTCTTCACTCAGGTGCCAAAGGCACCTAAGCTCTCATGGAAGCACATGCTAAGGACATGGGAGAGTCAGCAGGTGTCTGCTCTGAGAAGCATCAGGCCTCAGGCTTTTTTGTCTGGAAACAGAGGTAACATTCCAAGTTAAATGGCACACAGCTGAATGACACACCATGATACCAAAATAAAGGAAATGGCAGCAGAGCTAGATGTAGCTCTGGGTAGTATGGAGAAGGCAGTTTTCATGTGCACTGACTAAATGCAAGGAAGAAAAAGAAGTGTTGGTTGGTGGCTGCATGAGAAATGCAGTGTGCCCTAGATAACTTTGCCTGACAATGTAAAGTGGGAATACAAGAATCTGTGGATCACACAGTCACAAAGGGGCAGCCCTAACAGAACAGCAGAAAAGAGAAATAGAAACATTAAGCATTGAACAGTTTTTTACCCAACTCCCCCTGTTCAGAAGGCAGGAAGTGAGAGCTATTTGAAAAGCAAATTGCAGTTTGGTTAATTGGAGGAGAGGGATGCTCAGATTGTTTCTGACACTTGTGCATGACAAACCAGGAGCAGGGAGTGGAGAGTATACGCACACAAGCAAGTGCCATAGCTACAGTACACTTATGAAATTGGAATCTCAAAGACAAGGCAGGATTATTAACGTGTCTCAGCAGGGGGCCATATGGAAATGTCAGTTAGACTGAGACAGCCTCTAAACAGGGATGGAACATGGTCATGGAACTCTGGGGAAATGGCTAATGCTGTAATAGGGGTGCAGTTCCATACCTAGAAAGGCTTGGGTAGATGAGATGGGGCTGGGGGGGCAGCTGGTGCATCAGAAACTACTTGTCTGCTCCATCTGGTGGCAGGTGCAACCTGTATGGGGCACAGGTGTCAGAAACAATTTGAGGATCCCTTTCCTCCAATTAACCAAACTACAATTTTTATAAATAGCTCCCACCTCCCACCTTCTAAACAGGGGGAGGGGGTACAAAACTGATCTACACTTAATGTTTCCATTTCTGTTTTCCCCTGCTTTGTCAATTCTGCCTTGCTATGACAGTGTGTGAGCTGCAGATGCTTGTATTCCCACTTTACGTTATCAGGCAAAGTGATCTAGGGCACAATGCATTTCTCATACAGCCACCCACTGACACTTCCTTTTCTTCCTTGCATTTAGTCATTGCACATGAAAACTGCCTTCTCCACACTACCCAGAGCTACATCTCACTCTGCTGCCATTTCTCATTTCATTTTGTGTCATTCAGCTGTGTGCCAATTAATTTGGAATGTTACCTCTGTTTCCGGTTGAAGAAGCCAGGGGCATGGCACTCCTCAGATCAGCCATCTGCTGATTCTCCCATGTCCTTAGCATGCATTTCCTTAGAATAGGTGTCTGCAGCACCTGAGTGAAAACATCAGCACTTCCCAGGTTGCTGATGGCACTCAGCTGTGCCTCATGCCTCAGAACCCATCTCACAACCTACCTGGGGCATGTGGTATTTTAGCATTACTGCATACCCTGTTGTGTGTGATTTCTTACTTACAATTTACAGTGTGATCCTATCACAATTTATATCACACTTCCCAGGTGGTTGAAGGCACTAAGCTGCACCTCGTGACTCTAAACCTACCTGAGGCATTCAGCAATTTAGCCTTGCCACACATCCTGCTGTGTGGTACTGATCACTTAAAATTTATAATGTCATCTTATGTGAATTCTATACCTAAAAGAAGAAGAAGAACCTTGTGAGTTCGAAAGCTTGAAGTTTCTTTTTTTAAAACTTTGTTGATCCATTAAAAGGTATTAAATCACCTATTTTATGCTCTAAGTATTTTACAGCATGCACAATCTGCACCAGTCTTAAAATTTCAAAAGCAGGGACACTTACTAGAGTGATAGGTAAAATCAAAGATTTAGGCTTAGGGGCCCTGATATTCAAAAGAGTTGAGCCATGCGCAATAGGGTTGCGCCTGCGCAAGTCCAAAATTGCGCCATTCTGCGATATTCAGCAGGAGGCAGTTGCACCCCTGAAATCATGCTGAGCAACTGCACAATGATAATGAAGGCATGCACAACCGAAGGGGGAGGAACCATGCATAAATGGCACAATGTGATATTCAAAGACTTGCGCAATGCGCAACAGTGGAGCAAGCAGAAGTTGTGCCATAGCGGAAATGAGCCAAAATAAAAAGGAGCAAGGAAGAGGCGCAAGAATGCTACAGGGAAGCCACATGAGGCAGAGGCAGAGGCAGACAGATAGGGCAGGAGGCACAAACAGGGTAGGCCAGGGAAAGGACACAGTGAACAGCCAGGCACAGGGAAGTTGTGGGGAGCCACACAGCACAGAGGCCAGCACAGGCAGGTGTTCCCGGTGCAGGGGAGGCAGCAGCCAGGACAGCGGGGGGAGTACAGTAACAGCTACCGGGGGGGTGATCGCAAGCCAGGGACATGGCCAGTGCCACCTTCCACATGGATGCCATAATGATGGTGGTGAGAAGGTAGGCGGCAGGGGGGCATGGCCGTGGAAGGGCCCATTGGCGGTATGCCCCCAACAGGCAGTACCAAGCCCGCACCAGCTTTGAGCTGTACATAGATACTGAGATTCTGGGCTGTACTGCCTGAACAGGGCAATTCTGAGGTGGCTCTGTGAACTGTGCAGTGATGTGATGCAGGCACCCACACGACAGAGCCATGCCCTGTCAGTGGAGACCAAGGTAACAGCCTGCATTTGCTTGCTCGCCATGGGTACTTTCCAGAGACCAACTGGGGACACCACAGGCATAACCCAGTCAGCCATGTCACGCCACCTCACCCAATTCCTCAGCGCACTGCTGTCACATGCTGAGGAGTACATCCATTTCCCCAGCACAGTGGAGGAGCGCACAGCAAACATACAGGAGTTCCACAGGGTAGCACGTATGCCTGGCATGCTAGGGGCAATAGACTGCACCCATGTGGCCATACACACACCATCTGGCCCCGTGGGGGTCGCATACATAAATCGCAAGGGCTATACCAGCATCAACTGCCAGGTGGTGTGCGATGCCAGGGGGCGCATCATCAATGTCTGTGCCACGCACCTTGGGGAGCACACGATTCTTTCATCTGGCACCAGTCAGCACTGTGCCACAGATTCAAGAGTGGGGACATCCCTTCTGGACACCTAGTGGGTGAGTATGCAAACCACATGGACAAACATAGGGCCTGGGGGGCATGTCCAGAGGTGGCATGGGTAGTGGCCTACATGGCCTGGGGCAGGGCGATGCTGATCACCAAACTAACCTATACCCTCTACACACAGGTGACAGTGGATACCCACTCCATCCCTGGCTGCTGACACCCTACCGGCAGCCCGTGACCCATCGCAGCAACGCTACAATGAGGCACACGCCACCACATGTAATGTCATTGAGCGGGTGTTCGGGATGCTGAAGGCACGTTTCCATTGCCTGGACATCTCTGGCAGTGCCCTACAGTACAGCCCCTCAAAGGCCTGTGGGATATTCCTAGCTTGTTGCATCCTGCACAACATGGCCAACGAATGTGGGATAGCCATACAGGTCGAAGAGGGGGACAGCGATGGGGACGATGGGGACGCTGGTGATGATGGTGATGAGCAGCCCCACCTTGGCCAATGGGATCCCTGACTGCTCTGGCTGGCACTGCTGCACCGGGACACCATCACGGAGGAGCACTTCAGCCAACCCAGGTAAGTCATGTGGCCATGCACAACCACCAGTGACCAAGGCACAACCCACAAGCATGCAGGGACCCACACTGGGGGTGCATGCTGTCAAGGGAAGTGGCAGGGCACAGAGGCACACACACAGCCAGGGATGGGTGAGGATTAACTTGCCATGCTGAAGGACACATACACACACACACAATGCAACAAATGTGCACAGAGGGCAGAAGGCACACCAACCCAGAACGCACACCCTAGCGACACACATGTCCACAGGCCACCACGCCCACTGCCTGTGCATGTGCGTGTGTCAGATGCTGAGCACCATTGCACATTGGTGTACAGCGCAATGCTTGCATCATCATGCTCATGCAACTGCAGACAGCAGCCGGGAGGGTGTGCAGGTGGACTGCGTGTCCGCGTGCAGGGCCGGGTACCCACCCGTGCACTGCCACCGACACACACAATGCACACAGGGCAGCACCAGACATTAGCCAGGCTGGGAGACAGGTCAGTCCCGTGATACAGTACCACAGCCACCACGGATGCGTGGGCAGCCTCACCGAGACCTGTCAGCACTGGCAGGCTGACCACTGGCCTCATGGGGTGGCACCGATGGTCCCCCAGGGGTTCCACTGGGTGAATGCGACCATGACCATGCAGGAGTCTGCAGCACACTGAACATGCCTGCACCAGGAGTGCTCGGGATGCCCACAGCTGAACCCAGCGTTGACAGGGTGGGAGTCACACGATGCCGGGAATGGGAGGTGGATAGTGCACTGCGTGGTGTCTGCGATGCATGGGCACCCAACTGTGTGCCCATTGTGGCCATGACAGCAATGAACACCTGTGCATGCCTGTCAATGGCAGAGGTCACATCCTCCTGCAAATGGTCCATCCATGCCAGGATCTGTTTGGTGTCCCTGCTGCGATGCTCCTCTGCCCACTCCAGAGCCACACGCAGTGCATCCATGGATGTTGCAAGCTGCATCTGCTGCTGGACCAATGTTCACAGTAGGTGGGTGTGCTCGTCCAAGAGGTCATCAGCCTCCTCGGCATCCTGTCCCTCAGGGTGTGCAAGGCCCTTATGTTCAGCACCCCTTGAGCGTAGGTGCTGTGCACCAGGACCGGGTCTGGGCATGTCCACAGGCAGTGCACAGATGCCGCCACTGAACCCTGTACCCCCAAGCCCAGTGGGAGACTGTTGATGCTGCCCCTCCAGCTGCCGCACCCCAGGGCTCAGTGGTGCCACCACAGTGGCTGCAACAGTCCCACTATCCTGAACAGACACCAGTGCTGCCCCACTGGTGCTGACAGACACAGCCTGGGACTGTGCTGACACATAGGCCTCCACGGCGGCACCATCCACAGCCATGGGTGTGGATTGCCCTGCTGTGTGCCCATCCTGTGGCACAAACGTGTCACTGCCCATGACGGTCGTGTCATCATCACTGGTGCCGGACTCTGCCCCAGCCACAGACACAGCGTGCTGGCATCCGTGGATGCCAGCATGCTGGGACACAGGCAGGGCTTCCTCCACACCTGTCACACCAACATCAGTGTGGACAGCCAGGCGGCCCCACTGTTGCAATGATCCACAGATACCTGTGGAGGTGGATGGTCTCACCTCCGACTCCATCCAACTGTCCTCAGTGGACAGGCCCACCACCGCTGACCCATGCAGATGCTCAGGATCTGTAAGGGAATGCAAAGTCACGTTACTGGGTGTGACCTACCCTGCCCCCCCATAGACAGACCATGACTTACCATGCAGTGATGGGCCACCACCCGTCTGGAAGCCACCACCCAGAACACCCTCAATGGCACTTCGCTGCATGCTTCCAGCAAGCCTCTCCTCTGCTGGGGTGAGCTGTACCACCTCCAGCTGTCCCCCACCTGTTGCAGCACATGCTACCCTGATGGCAGCCACCTTCTCCTTTACCCTCCTCCTGTCCGTTTCCATTTTCTTCTTACACTCCTGCACGGAGCACTGGTGGCTGCCATGCAGGTTCACTGCACAAGCCACCTCCTCCCATGCAGCACGGGCCTGAGGGGTGCCCCGCTGTCCACTGAGCAATGGCTCCTGATCTAGGTAGGCCTCAAATAGGGCTTCGGTTTCGGTCTTTGTAAAATTCGGTCTCCTCCTCCTCCCACCATTGTGTTCCTCCTCTCCAACAATGTGGTGCTCGGTCATCATGTAGCCTGTGAGAATGGCAGTTATTACCTGTGACTGTGCAGTCCCATGCATGTCCCTGAATCCACATTCCACACTCCCAAACAGCATGCAACTCACCAATAAACTGCAGTAACCAACTATGGCCACTGCAGCACATTGTCGCACTTTTATAGTGCAATCCATGCAAATGGGGCAAGGAGCAACTTTAATTAGATACAAATTGCAGTGCTGCACCATTGAATGGCTGATTAGATGATTTTCATAAGACGGCTGAATATCACGCTGTTGCGCTTTGCGCTATTGTGTTAAAAGTGTTAAGCCAATGGCGCAGTTCTGTGGCATGCGTAGTACACCTCACTGCACATGCCCGGGTTGCTGACGCAGGTGTCTGCCGTGCTGATGATGTGCTGTGTGCAACAGGCAATGCAGGGCACAGCCACCATTGTGCCAGTGGTGCTATAGTGATGGTCACTACATGGTGCTGTGGCACTGGGCCTTCATAGGTGCAATGGCCCAACTGCCCGGTAGTCCACTATGGCACTGACACACAGGCAGCCAATCACACTACATGCATTGTCATCTGATGGCACTGTGCGTGGCCTTGTGCCATAGACCCTTGACCCTGTGCCTGACCTTTGCCCCCTTGACGCCACGCGTCAGGCATAGGTGCACCTCTATCGCACTGTTCGGTAACAGCGCGATAGGGAATGGCAACGCTGTACTGTGCAGCATCTGCATGTGGGGAGCCATGCTGCAGAGTGCCATATTGCCTACTATAACTGCTGGAATGGTGCGTAGATGAGCTGGTTAATGGACGGCTATTGAAGCTGGCCAATCTGGTGGCCATAGTTGAGCCACACCATGGGCTCTCTTAGGGGAGGCCCCCCTGGACAGGGCCAGGACCTAGGTGTGGCAGGAGGTGGCCACTGCCCTGGATGAGGCCACAGGATGGGGGCATTTGGCTGAGCAGTGCAGGCACCGCTATGGTGACCTGCGCAGGAGGGAGCCGGAGCTACTGGCCCAACTGCGGTCACGTGCCAGGAGGGGCACGGTGCCACGTCCAGGTAGGGCTTCCATCAACACACTTTTATCGTCCATATGAGTCACAGTGTTGTATGTGTCCAGCTCATAGGGGAGGGACCGTATGGGGTTGGCCGTGGTAGTGTTCACAGGATGTGAGGTGGGTGGGTCTGACTGGGTGGGAGGGCACACACCTTGGGGCAGGGGGACTTTGCTTCGGGAATGTACTGATGTTCTTCTCTCCTTTTTTCCCCACAGGCCCGGATGAAATATGCAGGGTGCAGGCAAAGCAGCAGAGGGGTGAGGAGAACGCAGCCAGGCGGGCCAAGGACCATCAACGCCCACCTGACCGGCCCGATGAGGGTGAGTGCCATACCTCCATGATTATCATTGCATGCTGTGTGACAGGGTGGGCAGCGGGGCATGGCCACCATCCATCGATATCACTGCCATGCACACCACTTGTTACAGTCAACACTGTCCAGTGGCAATGCATGTCTGGATGTGTGTCACTGGTGATCCATGCATGCACCAGGTGCATGGCCATGTCACTGCCTTTGCACCACATAGCCATGTCACTAAATGGCCACAGTGATGCTGTGCGTGACTTGGCCGGTGGGTGTGTGCAGCATTTTGCATGGCTGTATGCACCTGGGTGGGCAGGTCCTGTGGACATGATCACTGCGGGTGGTCACCCACCATCACAGTGGTATGTCCCATGGCCGTATGCCATGCACTGTGGGCAGGCTGTATGGGGTTGTGCATTCACACCTATTGACTGTGCTCCCTTGTCCTAGGTACGAGATATCTCTGGGAAATAAGGGACACCATGAGGGAGCTCCTTAATCTGGCCCGCGAGTCCATGGCCATCCTGAGGAGGCTGGATGCGACGGGGGTGCTGCGGTGCCACAGGGCCAGGCAGACCCAGAGCCAGGAACGGCAGTCACAATAACAGTCCCTTGGTCCCTGACTTCCCCTACCCCCTGGACCCACCCTCACATCCCTCCTATCCCATCCCATTTGTCCACCGCCCCTGACCACCCCACCTTGTTTGTGTCCCCCACCCCAAACTTGTATATAATTTTTATTATTGTACATAGATCAGTTTTATTTTTACAATACATTTGAATTTTATATGAATACCGTGGTGGTCTCTGATTTGCAGTGGTCTACAGGTGCTCAGCTGCAGTGGTGTGCATGGCATCAGGGGTGGTGCAGTCATGGGTATGTGTGTGTGTGCCCGTGTGGAGGTGACTATGGTGTGGGTGTAGATATCAGTCAGTGTCTGTGTTGCGTGTGTTGTTCCCTGTGCACTGGATGACTGTGTGCAGTGGTCCATGGCGTGTGCTCTGTGTCCATGGCGCACCCATCGGCCCATCCATGGCCTGTGCAGCTGACACACATGCCTGTCTGTGACCTGCACAGTCCACTGGCATGTCAGTAGTGGCATTCCCTGCAGGGCGGACACTGTACCCATCACTTTTTCTGGGTTGCCCATGTCACTAGTGTGGTGCATGCCTGGCTCAGGTGGCACTGTGGGCGACACGGTCATTGTCCCACCTCCATGCTGTGGCTTGTGTGTGTTGCAGGGGATGTGCCCCACTGTCTGTGGCTTGTGCTCTGGGTGAATACTGGTAGTGTACGGGTCCATGGTGCCTGCACAGGGTGGCTGGCACTCCAGTGCCATGGTAGACTGCGGGTTGTGTGTACACAGCTTACATGGGCCCACAATGGGGGGCTTGGTTGCCCACCACCATGTCCCTGTGTTGTGCCCTTGGGTATGGATGGGTGTCTGTCCATACCCTGTGTGGCATCCAGTGTGGTGCACGCTTCCACACACCACTGTGGGTATCTGTGTTGGCTGTTGTGGCCAGTGGTGGGCCGGGGTGTGTCACTGGAATACTGTGCAGGGCACTGCACCACTGGTGGTGGTGTCAAGGACAAGACCGTCCCATATGGGGTACCTCTTGTGCCAATGCATGGTCAGTCTCTCAGCAGTACCTCAGGGGACTGTGTGTGGTGGCACTGTGTCTGCCGTTGTTGCATTGCTGTGTGCTGCAACGTGCTGATGGGTGCTCATGGTGGGGCTGGCTTGCATGGTTCTGTGGTGCACAGGGTTGCATTGACACAGTGGGGATGGTGGCATGCATGGGGTTTCTTGCAGTGTTGGTCACTGCTCATGGGGGGTGTCTGGGCATCATGGTACAGGGTGTGCTGTGCACTGAGGGGATGGTGTGGCACAGGGTGGTCTGCCCTCCTTGTGTGCCAGTCACAGCTTGCCGGTAGGTGTGATGGGGCACCATGGCCAGGCTGTGGGTTGGTTGCTTGTCTTCATGGACCAGTGGTTATTCCAGCCCTTCCCCGGTTGTGCTGTGCTTGGGGTGTGGGGGACGATGTCTGTTCTGCTGTGTGTTACTGTGCCCATCTGTGGCATGGGTGGTGGGCCCCTACCTCCCTGTTTGTGCAGTTACATTGCTCTGAAGCTGGGGGGCTCCCTGGTTGCGCTATGGTGCCTCTGGACTGCTCAGCTGAACATCCCTTCTTGCGCTACGGCGCATCAGATCTGCTCACCTTCCCCTCCCTAGTTGCGCTATGGCACAGGTGGTACGATATTCAGTTGTTGGCTGTAGGCTAATTTAGCCTGCTCCTTTTTTGAATATTGCATCTCTTGCACATGGGTGCAATAGACTTGCGCTTGCTCCTGCTATTGCGCACTTTTTGGGCACAGTTTGAATATCTGGGCCATGGTATTTAAGTCAAATCCAGATAGTATGGAGTATCACTTTACTACCTCAAGAAAATCCTGCCATGAATAACTAGGGTCAGTTCAGAAAATAAGAATGTCATATGTGAAGACATTTAAAGAGCTAGTATACTGCCTAAAACTAATTTTAGTTTTTAGGGCTGTGTGTGAAGCCTACAGCACTATTGGGATCAGATTGTAGCTCTAAAACAGCTGATCATGGAACTCCCTTTTTGGACATTTGGAAGTATTCCTTCACAGCTGCAAAACAGTGCACTCCCACTCTGATTTTTGCTGTTTGCTGCTCTATGTTAAAGGCATCTGAAGGGAGGGGGGATGCTACTGTATTGTACCTCCGATCTTCTCAGGATATCAACAACAACAACAACAAAAAATTAAATTGCTGTTTCTATCAGCTGTCCAACTCAGTCTAACAGATTTTTTGTATTTCTTTCAGCAACCTAGAGGTTAACTCATTATATGTTGTCTGGAATTTACTGAACCTCTGAAAGTAAAACTACAGTGTCAGATTACAGACAATGCAACTGCAGCCTGTGAGCTGTCTCATTCCTATGGGCACACACACTCATACACACACACACACACACACACATGGCAGCAGCACGTACTCTGACTAAATAAATTCAAGAGGACTGATTTAGCAGCATGCCAGTTTTTGATGATTGGGACTAAACAGCGTTATATGGCACCAACAAGAAAACTTTGCTCATTTGGTAGCTCTTCACAGCCCTATCTGCTCTGGCTAGAGTTTGTTAAAAGTAATCAATCATTACCTTTTATATCTGAGGTTCTTTTTCTTTTTCCTTTGTTTAATTAGAAAATTGTTTACCTGATGTTAATATGTGTGATGTGTGGTATGTATGTATGTGTGTGTATATATATATATATATATATATATATATACACATATATATATATATATATATATATATATGTGTATATATATATATATATATATATATATACTGTATATATTATGGTACGGTAGTGCTAACAGATAGTGATGAGGAGCCATTTACATGTTAAACCCAAAATTTTGCACCTTAATAACTTTGAAACCGTTCAACAGATTTGCCTGAAATTTGGAATACAGAATCAAGACCCATATGCCTTGGGATCTGCCAAGTTTCGTACCAGTCGGATATACAGCTGTGGAGTTATTAAGCATGATCTGTGCATGCATTTACGCTTTTTTTGGAATTCTACGGTCGTGCCTACAAGTCACACTGTTTGCGCAACCAGTCCAAAATCCTCAGAGAACGTGCAGCCAGGGTCCCCAATGTGCCTTTCAAAGATTTCATGAAAAAATATTAAACGGTTCAAAAGTTATTCAAAAAACAAGTTCCCATTATAAGTCAATGGGAAAAGTTAACAAAAAGTTCAACACTTTCGAACGTGCACTTTTTACTGTCACAAATGGCCCTTTTACTGTCTCAAATCCACCATTTTGTTTTCAGTTAGTGATCATAAAAGGCTTGGCATTTAAAATTGAGACCCTCTAGCAACCTAATTCTTTTTATATTCACCTAGTCGGGCCCTGAGGATGCTAGCCATGTCTTTATTTTGGGGTAAAACACCCCAGAAATATGTTTTTCAGATTTATGGAAAAAGTACTTTCGCAAAGTAGTGTCGCACTCATGAAAGTGTCGCAAATTTTTGCGAAAGCTTTCACAAATCACGACCCTACTTTGCGACACTATGCCCAAAATAACAGTAATTCTTTGGCACCCCACTGCAAAAGAACGGTTTGGAGTTTTGGGCTGAAATTTGGAAGGAACGCAGCCAACATCTCACAGATGTGCCTTTCAGTATTTCACTGAAAAAATATTAAATGGCAGCAAAGTTACAGTACTCCAAAGTTGATGCTTTTTCCCATAGGATAACATTACGGTGGATGACGCATTGCAGCAATCGTTTGACGCCCCGCTGCAAAATAACGGTTTGGTCTTTTGGGCTGAAATTTGCAGGAAACACAGCCAACATCCCACAGATGTGTCTTTCAGTGGTTTGGTGAAAAATTATTACAGGGAGGCAAAGTTATGGCGGTCTGAACTTCTGGTTTTTTCCCATAGGATAACATTACGGCTTTCGCCGCGCCTTTCAGGGCCCGTATCTCAAAAACGGTGCGAGATACGGACTTTTTGTAGAAAAAATTAAGAACAAAGCTAACCAGGAAAGTGATAATACATATGACTTTTAAATTTTTTTTTCTATGTCGAACGGTTACTGAGATATAAGCAATTTACTATTCCAAGTCCTCATTTTTGTGTTCCGAGAGTCATTATTTTGCGTACATTCTTTCTACTCACTGTCTTTCTCTATACAGCTTTTGGGGAAAACCAGCCTGTGTGCTTACATTACTGTTACCATTACAGTTTCTGCTTGCAGTTCTGTACCCGTTTCACTTACCGTTCACATTTACGCCACATGTGCGTTACCCTTTGCATTTTCATTTGCGGTTGCATTTGTGTTGTTTTTAACATTTCTGTCTACAGTACTGTTCTCTTTCTGTTTTGCTTTGCGTTACCATGCCCATTATGATTTGCATTTGTGGGCACAATGTTACTATGTGACAAGACATCACGTAGTGGAAGCGTGGGGCCGCTGCATTACATTCACTATTTCTCATTATCATTCTCAAAAAGAAGGGAAATTAGAGGCAAAAAAATCCTTTTAATGCACCAGTTAGGGTTGTTCCACAGTGACAAAAGTGAGGAAATTAGATGTTAGGGTTGAAACCCCCTTTGCCCCCCTCCAGCCCATTCCCCCAACTGGAATTGGGGTGCGCGTAGGGTCATCGGTCCTAACTGTCACCCCATTCTCCTATTCCTCAGCTTCTTTCCACATGTGATGGGGTGACAGTTAGCCTGACGACCCCAATGTGCACCCCAATTCCAGTTGGGGGTGGGCTGAGGGGTGAAAGGGTTTCAACCTAACATCGACTTTCCTCGCTTTTGTCGCTGTGGAACAACCCTAACTGGTGCATTAAATGGAGTTTTTTGCCTCTAATATATATATATATACACTCTCCACTACATCATCAGCATTGTGATCTCATTGACTGTGACATCACTTCTACTTAGGAATAGCCACTCAGTGGCTGCCAGGTCAGTCACCTGTGATGTCACTATCAGTGAGATCACAATGCTGATGATGATGATGTAGTGGGAGACTAGATATAGATATGCCAGCTGCCAGAATAAGAGCTGTTCCACACATCCAGCACAGAATTACCACATAGAAGACTTTCTAATGAGAAAAAGGAAAAAGAAAAATACTTCAGAAATAAAAGTTACCATGACTGCTTCTTAAAATTTGTATTATTTCCCTGTCTTCCTGTTTTGGCTCTACGAGCTCATTAATTTTTAAGTGCTTTTCCCTACTGCAATGCTTTCAATACATACATTATTCCTAATTTATCTTACCAAAGGTGCAGACATAAAATAAGGGTTAATGACTAACTCCATTAGATAGCAAGAGGGGTTGTGAGATATATTGTTTGATTCTAAATCTGGCAATTTGTGTACCATATAAATACAAAATTAAAATTAAATGCATTAATATAGGAAGAAAACACATTTTTAAGGCATTCCATCACAAAGGACCATGATAAAAGTTCAAGCACCCTAGTAGCATCTAAAGTGACTGCCACAGTTTCTATATCAGGTACAAGGTTTCCTTGTTTGGACTAAATCTTAGTTTTTTAACTGGATGTGATAAACTCTACTACTACTACTACTGTAACTCAGTATCCTCAAAAATATGATTGCCTTTAATAAAGCCTTTTCGATCTTGGTGTATGTGAAGTGGAAACTAGTCCTGCATACAATTAACAATTAAATATGTTACAATTTTGTAATCCATGTTTAATAATGATATGAAACGATAACTTTCTGTTTTCATTTTATCTTTGTTCTCCTTTTGTAATATTGTAACAGTGGATTCTGACATTGAAGGTGGATTGTTATTAATGGAGGTCATTTTATCAAGAACCAACATAAACAAAGGCAATAGCTGTAACTTAAATAGAGAACAAAATTCTGCAGTTAGGTCACCAGAGCCAGTTGTCGATCCTTTCTTCATTGTGTCAATAACTTCTAATACTTCTGCTGTTGGAAATGTTTTACTATTTATTGACATTGGAGGAATGACCACCCCATTCAAATACTGGAGACTTGTTTCTGCTGAGGCTTGTATGGCGTATTATATACAGTCTTTAAATAATATAAGAATTCCAAGGCGCTTTCATTAGCAGGTAACACAGTTTATCAATTATCTTTATATAGTGAAGTAATAGTATTTTGCTCCTTTTGTTTTTCAAAGCAGAAGAAAGCAATTTCATGTTTTACTTCTGTACAAATAAATTTTACTTTTTAAATTTTTACAGTTCTTTTTCTGATGCCTGTATAAGCCTTCATTTTTTTGTTTTCTTTTCTTGTGATTCCTTCTTAATCTGATTGTTTTGACATTCTCCTGAAATTCTCATCTCTAACATGTTAATACCTCTTCCAGACATTTTTGTATTTATTTCAGAGTTCTATTCTATTTAATTTGAAATTAAATTATTACCCTTCTCAAAACAGGTTATAATGAATCCCATTTGTAGTTTCCATTTCATTGCCATAGTCATTGTAATGGGTCATTTATTCACCAATATTCTTCAATGGTAATGTTAGAGATTAATTGCTCATTATACAATAGGATGTTATCAAATCTGTACAAAGGGATTTTAGTCCTGTCCAGGGAGGGTGTTAAACTGCAACAGATCATTGTGTGGTCTGATATGCAAGTGTATGTATAAAAGGTGCATGGATATTAAGTCTTTATTGACCAATATAAAATCCAATTTACTAATTATCTTAAAATATTTAGAACTACTGTACAAGTATGTAACATTTTAATCAGGTGCCTATTCCTCCTGCTATCAAGTATTTTAGTATAAATTTGCTTAACAATGATGAAATCTTAAACTCTTCGAGGACTTCAGGAGAGCTGATTTTAAGAAAACGGGGGAATGCCTCAGGGATGCCCTAGCAAGGATAGGGAAACTGGGTGAGGATGAGGAACAGTGGGCAAAAATGAAGGAAGGAACTGAGAAGACAACAAATCTCTGTGTCAGGCAGGTTAGCAAGGGCAAGAGGAACAAGTGACTTCTATGGTTCTCTAAAGAAGTAGCGGAGAAAATAAGAACAACAAAAGCTAGCATTTGGAAGGTACAAGATGACACAGAAGGAAAAGGATAGGGAGAGATATCTAGAGAAACAAGGGAGGCAAGGAAAGCAGTTAGGATTACAAAGGCACAAACAGAAGAGTATATTGCCAAGTCAGTAAAAAAGGGGGATAAAACATTCTTTAGGTATATAAGTAAGATGAGAAAAAACAAAGAAGGGATAGTAAGGCTAAAAGGGGAAGGATGGGTTTGTGTAGAGGAGGAGCAAAAATTAAATCAGACGTTTTAAACAAAAACTTTTTTCTATATTTAGGGAGGAAGGATTAGGTGATGGGCCACATATAAGGGACAAGGGCATGAAAGGAAGGGAGGTGGACACTAGTCCTTTTACAGAGGAGTGAGTCCTCAAGGAACTAGCACAACCAAAACTGGACAAGACAAGGGGGCCTGATGAGGAACACCATAACATAATAAGGGAGCTGAAAGAGGTGCTGGCTGCACCTCTGACAGCCCTGTTCAACCTAACACTAGATACCAGAGAAGTTCCAGGGGACTGGAGGAGGGCAGATGTGGTCCCACTTCACAAAAGTGGTAATAATGAAGAGGCAGGAAATTGCAGACTTGTCAGCCTCACTTCAGTGGTGGATAAAGTAATGGAATCACTACTGAAGGAAAGGACTGGGCAATATCTTGTGACCAGTGGATTACAGGATCCAAGGCAACATGGTTTCATAGGGAGGAGGTCTTGCCAGACAAACCTGTTCAAGTTCTTTGACTTGGTAACCAGGGAACTGGATCAGGGTGGAGCGGTGGATATGGCATACATAGATTTCAGTAAGGCCCTTGACACTGTTCCACACAGAAGACTGGCAAGCAAGCTGGACAGCCTAGGAGTGGGTCCAAAAATAGTAAAATGACTAAGAAGTTGGCTAAGCAACAGGAGTCATAAGGTGGTGTTAAATGGGGTTCACTTGAAGAAAGCAAGGTGACCAGCGGGATGCCACAGGGGTCAGTACTAGGCCTGGTCCTCTTCAGTGTCTTTATTGGCTACATTGCAGTATGCCTGTTCATAGATGACACAAAAATCACAGCAGAGTGGACACACCAGGGGGGGGAAATGTGGGGCAATCTGAAAAAGGTGGGAGACTGGTCAAGGGTTTGGCAACTGGGTTTCAATGCAAAAGAGTGCAGAATCATGCACTTGGGGTGCAGAAACCTGAAGAGGGCAATGTACCAATTGGGCAGGGTGGTATTGGTAACCACAGAACCAGAAAGGGACATGGGGGGTAATAATTTCTGATGACCTGAAGGTAGCAAAGCAGTGTGATAAGGCACTGGGGAAAGCTAGCAGGATGCTTGGGTGCATAGGGATGGGTATCATTAGCAGAAAGAAGGAAGTAGTGTTACCCTGTATAGACTGATGTTGAGGACCCACCTTAGGTACTGTGTCCAGTTCTTGAGGCCTCATCTCTGGAAGGACATAGATAGGGTGGAAGCAGTATAGAAGAGGCAACCAAAATGGTGCAGGGCCTACATCAAAAATTCTATGAGAAAAGACTCAAGAAATTAAATATGCACTCTCTAGAGGAAAGGAGGGGAAAGGGAGGACATGATATAAATATTTGGATACCTCATGAGTATTAATGAGGTAAATGAGGGTAACATTTTATATAGAAAAAGATGCTCAAGGACAAAGGGTCATGCTGTGAAGCTGGGGGGGAGCTCAGAGAAGATGTGAAGAAAATACTTCTTCACAGAAAGGGTGGCAGATGCCAGGAACAGTCACCCAGTGGAGGTGGTGGGTGATAAAACCATAACAGGTTTCAAGCATGCATGAGATAGACACAAAGGGACCCTAGAAAAAAGGCAAGGGGGGGGGGACCGGAGATTAAGTAGGATCTGCGATGGCATATTAGGTAGGGAACATAGGGCAGACTAGATGGGCCAGGAAGTCCTTATCTGCCGACAGTGTCTATGCTTCTATGTTTTTCTGTTAAAAGAGTTTCCAGAGTGCACAAAACTTTTATCAAATGTTGCTTAGCATACTATAATATTTTACATTATTTATTTTTGGGGATTCTTCAAACCATTAATATTTAATGTGGTGACACTTAACTCTACTTTTGTCTTGAAATCCCCATTTTATTATTAGTTTATCCAAAACAAAAGCACTCAGATAATGCTGATCCAACCTTACATTTTTATGTGATACCCAAACACCATTTTTAACTTCTAAAGATGACTTAATGTTTAGCTTGGTATCTGTTCCATTTTGGATAACTGCCACTGCTTTAGTTTTTTAGGTGTAGCCTTTCTCCCCTCTCCCTCCCACAAAGGATCAAGTATTACTTATACTATCTTAGATACAGTATGTAATACAGGTTTCATGTCCATAGGCAATGAATGGCAGTCCTTTATTTGAAAATCTATGGCATAGTATTTCTTAAATCCTTTTCTCTTTGCTCAGCAGAGTTGCACATAAATTGCTTCCACTTAACAAAAAAACTTAATTTGGTGGGAATAAACAGGGACGTTTTGTATCATCTTTGTCAAAGCAGTTTCCTTAGTTTGTCACATGTTTCCATTCCAATCTGACAAAGAGAATCCTGGGATAAGCTTAGCCTAGCCACCATGCCTCATCTGGTGGTGACTAAGCTAACCCCAGGGTCAGCCACTCCAGCTCCCAAGGTAACTCAGGGCATCTTGGTAGGGTGGTAGGTGGAGAAGTTTGGTTTGGGACTCTCTGCAGCAGCTATAAAAGAGAGAACCAGAATGAAAAATCATGTTTTTCTTTAAAACTAGTTGCTTTCCAATTGCACTCCCAGATGCCAGATGCAGAATTGGGGGGAGATGGGGTCACATCTCTCAGAGTCCTCCAGATTATCTCAGGGTCATGTTGGATGGACTCTGGTCAGGCTGGGGGATGGGGTAGTTATTAATGGAGGCTTGCTGAAGAAGGGTGTCAAAATGGTCAGACAGGGTCAGGGGAACTCATGGACCTTGTGGATTGACTTTATTGGATTATTAGTAATGTTATGGACTACCAATGAGGTGATCCACCCCATGCATCTCCACCAATACACCTACTGCTGCATAAACTTCCAGGCCCCAGATCCTGGCCAGCAGCAAAGGTAAGGGGAGGAAGGCAAGGGTTGGGTTGGGCATCAGGGAGGTTTTTGTGAGAGTTTATGAAGGGTGGGTTATAGGATGCAGAATCAAATATTGATTCTGACAAGGGTTATTTCAGAATTTGGATTTTTTTGTACCAAATGTTGAAATTCTGAATTCTGAAAATGAAGTTTGGAATCTGAGGAATCCAAATTTACTATCCAAAATTTGAACAGCTGCAATTGTAAGCAGAAGTAGTGCAGCTGAAATCTCCAACCTGAAACATATTTAAGGGCTCCAACTTGAAACCAAATCAAAGTTGCCAGTTGACCACTTTGCTGTCCCTTACCTTGGTAAGCCACACTGTTAGAAACAATAGTTAGCCACTGGCCTTCTTCCACTTATGCCCAACTCATGCTCATTCAACACTGTTTGCCTTGTGATCATTAGATTCACTACTTGGACACTCCCTGCTGGCACTCTCAGTTTCTGGCTGTAAAGACAGTGATCCCATTTCTTAGTTAACACCTTGTTGAAAATGATTCCTTCAGTAACATACCCCTGCCTTCAAGCAACCAGGTACAGCTGGTTTCTTAATCTCTGACAGTTTGTACACACTTGACTCAGTTGCCCCTAGAGTTCAGTTATAGTTCCTGGCACTTTTAATTTAAAAAGAATCTCATGACCCATAAGCAGTGTCAGTGACTCAGTAGGTAATCTGCTCATCTGTGGTCCTGGAAGACCAGATCATCATGAGTTCTAGCCAGACACCAGCTACTTGATGTAATACCCATAACTGACACAGTAGTGCAGTACAAGGAGGATGCTACACAACTGAAGTGCTGTCCTTTGGGCAAGACATTAAACTGAGGTCCATTCAGCCCATCTCTGGTTACTGTCCAGGTGGAAGTAAAAGATCCCATGGCTGTTATTGGTGAAGAGTAGAGGATTTTGTTTTACAGAAGCAATCAAAGAAAAACAAACAACCAATATATACAGAAATAAAATCATACAATTAGAAAACTGAAACATATGAACTACTCAGCTATTCTAGCTATTACTCTATAGCAGAAAATAATCAAGTAAAATGGGAAGAAAGTGAGAAAAATTAAAAATAAAAATCATTAAGTCAGGGGATTCCAGGGGTGTGTGTTTCCAATAATTGTCAAAAATTTGAACTGGAAGATAGCTTTTCCCTGTTATATAACATCAAAACTTCCCAATCAGATTTTTCAGTTAGACCATGTAATGGCATATGTTTTTGTTGCAAAGCATAATGACACTACACCTGTCAAATAGAGTACTTAAGAATAGCCAGTATAATACGTAGGGTCCCTGCATAGTATTTGCACCACCTCCTCTGAAAATTACCATTAACCAGAACATCATATGTCATAGAAGAATAAAGTGTCCCCCTCCACCTTGTGGCTAATAAACACTAAAATTTCTTTATATATGTGCAGTCCAAAAACAAATGTTCCATTGTCTCAAATGATGACCAACATACAGGACAAAACACAAACATAAAAACAAATGTCCATGATCTCAAATGATGACCCACACTCAGGTCTCAAACAAAAACATTATTGGATGGTCTTATGATGGTGATTATTCCTCACATTTAGTTTAATGTGGCAACATAGCTACAGGTATCACACATTTTCTGTGGTATCCTGGATTCTATGAGTGGTTGCTAAACCCACTGTATTTGTATCCTGGGGGTACAAATGAAAATTACCTCTGCACTGAAATGCTTCTCCAGAATCTGTTTATAGACTCATTTCCCAGTCATGCAGGAAACCTCACCCATCTTTATTTTCCACTGTTTCAGTTTTCAAAAAAGTTCCACATGGTAACCTGGTATCTCTACAAAGAGAGTCTTAAAAACTCTAGGGCTAACTGTATCCCACGTTTTAAGAAAATACATACATCAATCTTGAACAAAAGGAATCCAAGGCTTTACATGCTCCAAAGGAATCAGATGTATATTATTAAGTAATAAAAGTACTAAATAAAAAAGTTCTGGGTTCAGCTTGCTTATGTTTCCATCCTTCACTGCTTTGTATGTCACATATATTTTAACTGGGCTAAATTTATTGCCCCACAGTAATTTAAAAACAACATCATACAACCTAGCCTCCATAGAGTGTGGTGAAGGAAAAATACTGTATAGCAGATTATATTAGCTTTCTGTTTATATTAGCTATACTAGCTGAAAGCAAAGAACCGCTAATATAAACAGACCACTAATATAATCTGCCATGCTAACTGTACTGCAGGAGTAAGCACTGAGCGCTAAATATATCAGGCACTAATATGTACAACTGGAGTCATCGCACTAAAAATATCAGGTACTAATACTAACTACCATACAGTATAACTGATGTACAAAAATACTGGTACAATGAAGGTTTTCAAAATGTGTATCCTTTCCTTTTTGGTGATAGGCCAAGCCTTCCACTTATCCACCTTCTGTTCCACTATTTCCATTTCTCTTTCCAGTTCCTTTGTACCAAGTCTTATACACCAAAAGTGATCCCCAGCATATTCACCTGATCCCTGGATAGCTGTATTCCACCTATGTTCTGCGAGTGTGGGCCTAGCTAATCTTCAAGTTTTATACCCACACTTTAAGTAAAGTTCATTTTGATCCAGAAACCAATGAAAATTCCTGCAGGTATTCTAGTGCTGCTTCCACTGACTGTACATCTTGCACCGGATATATAAGTTGTCTGCATAGGCAGATATGTACAGGAACTTGTGCCCCGCAGTCCTTCAATGCCCTTCACCCCGTGTATCTTGATCCAGCTTCCTTAAGATAGGATCAAGATAAAAGATATAGAGGATCAGAGTGAATGGGCACACCTACTTCACCACTGCTTGTATTACCACCCTGGGGCCTAGAACCCCATTCACAATTGGCATGGAAGTAGATAACAGAGTAATCCACCTTATAAAAGGTTCTGGGATACTGTATTTTTTTCAGAACGAGAAATAAGTATTCATGCAACACATTGTCAAAATATTGTCGAAAACTTTCTCCGGATCAAGCATCAGGAGAAAGCCTTGCACATGTTTACTATGTCTACACTACCAATTCTCTCAATAAGAATATCTCATCCTGTATTGAATGACTAGGTGTAGCACTGGTTTATGAGGTGGATATTAAAGTTTGTGCAATGTTTGCTAACCTATTCCCTTGAATTTTGGATAAAATCTTCCAGTGCATGCCGGCCCGGTGGCACTGAGGGTTGAGGCGCTGGATGCCACACCTCGCGCCACGCTGTCGATCCAGGTTTGGACACGAGCCTGGGTTGTCAGGTGAGGATAGAACTGAGTGTCTGGAGGACTGCTCTCCTGTTCTGGGGAAGGTTGTGGGTTCTCACCACTCTGCAGCGGCCCCTGGGGACACCTGGAGGCACTGCTAGAGCCAGTGTAACAATGGGAGGAGTGCAGTGGACATCAGCACATCTGTGCTAGATATCATTGCATGTCTGCCCTCCTGGGGCTTAACTATGGAGGGAATGGCAGCACTGTCCACAGCAGCTTAATGGCCACACTTCCTGAACCCAGAGGGGCTCACGAGCGCAGACACTGGACCAGTATTGGATCCTGGCCTAGTGCGGGGACCAAGGGGACGGTCCCTCTTGTGGGTGCAGCTGCATATGCCAGCTGGCCCAGAAGATGTGCCCTCATGGTCATTGGAGGGAGTGGAGCAGTGGCTGGAAACATGGCAGGTCAGTGGCTGCAGGGAGCAAAAATAGAAATACAATAAAATAACAAAAAATCTTCCAGTGCATATTAAGAAGACTTATAGGATGCCAATGTTTCAACTCAGATTTAGTGGCTTTTTTGTTTAAAAAATAATAAAACCTTCTGAAATGTCATGTGGTAAGTAATTTTGTTCCAGAACATAATTAAACATATTAATTCCTCTTCCAGTTCCTCAGCTAAAACCTTATATACAGTAGTTCACCCGGCAACCCATCTGGGCCTAGCAACACCCCTGTATGCAATGGCTGTACAATGCTTAAGAACTCTGCCTTTGTGACCAGGGCCTATAAAACATCTATGTTTACAGCAGAAATGTTTGGAAGTCCCAAACCAGAAAAAAGGATTCTGGCCCATGCAAACCCAGTGGATGATATCCAAGCAGGTTTTGAGCATACTGTAGAAAAACGTTCTGTAAAGAGTTACTGTCCCTGCTTAAATTCCCTCAGTCATCCACCAGTTGTGGCATGTCTTTTTTTATCTGCTTGGTCTTTTTTTGAAGTTAAACTTTTTATTGAGTTTTCAGTAATAAGAATACATACAACAAGTCTCTGTAACAGTACAGTCATGAATAGCATTATACTGTATATACAGACATTTTTACAGTGAACAGGATTGAATTATCTGCACAAGACCTTAGCTAAGTATGAGGATATATCATATCAGATGCAAGGATATGTCATATCAGATATGTCTGGATATTTATCTAATACAGTTCTATAGGCTAAGCTTATGTCAAGTGTATCAGGAAATCTTGCAGAGGATATAATGTATTATATTGATCACTACATAGACAGGATTAGCTACTATAAGAGATGAACAGTAAGAACTATTTACATATTAAACTGCAGTGCTAAGGATAGACTGATACATAGTTGTACATAAAGGTTATGGCTAAATGGTAATTTGGACAGGTAGGCTGGTTATGGGAATGTGGGTTCAGGGGCCATATGGGGCAAGGGTTTAATACTAGGAGAGAGTGTCAGCAAATTCCCATTTGGGGAGGTACTTTGGCACGCTGTAAGGACACATTTCAGTTTATTGGAATATACACTCAGTCTTTACATCCTTCATAAAGATTCATCTACTGCACCTTGCCCCGAGTTCCATACTTTTGCTCTAGTAAAAATGTGGTGGCCCGCTCATATTGCATGTTTTCCATGTCAGATTTTATCTTATGTATTTCAATACAGTGGTTATCTGTAAGAAAGCAGCCCTAGCTCAAAAAACTGTAATTAGAAAAAGACTATTTCCCTCCTTCCTGCCCCCTTCTCTCACTTCCCCCTCCCCTTTCCCTCTTTGTTTTATCTTTATGTTATAGGTTATATTTTATCTTGCATCTGTATATTGTGGCTGCTTTTTGGTTGGTAGGCTCTTGTACTACTGATCCTGACAGTTCTGAAAGTGCCTCACTCATTAATGTTTCCCTGTATTGAGCTCATTTTAATTTTACTGCTCTGTATTTTTGTTCGTCTGTATTTTGGAGACTGATTGAATAGAGTGTTATTGTCTGTCAAATTGCTTTGGTCCTTGTGAATTAAGAAGGCTACAGGATAATGAAGAGCCTACAATGAAGTAGAAGAATATTTTAAATTATTCAATGATTCTCTATTAAGATGCCTATGGACTGAATTAGGCTTATAAATCAAATCAGACATTGTTATTGCTGGCACTTATATCAAGCATTTTTATCCTGTTAGTCCATATTAATTGGATAATCATTCCCTTATGAATGCTTTTAAAAAATAGCACAAACTAGGAAATGTCAGTTTCAATTGTTTTTAACTTTGTTTAATTGTATGTTATTAGATATTTTTATTAGGTTAATTAGATGTACAGTACAGACACTGAGCACAAGGTGCATATTCACAAGATGCATACTAGTATATGTACAGTATAAGCACTTTTTCTGGTTATATGAATGTTCCTCTTGACAAAGCACTTTATTGATGTGAAACATTGAATTTTTTTCCACTATATATGTCACTATATTTTTATCTGTATTATATAATAAAAATAATTTGCACTACAGTTTGGTGTGGACCATAGTCTAATTATGACTTTTTTGTGAACTAGGACTGTTTTGTTACAAGTAATCCTATACTTTGCCCTAGTGCTCCAATATTCAGTTTGAGCTGCTTTTGTAGTTGCCACCATTGTATTTATCCCCCATTTCTTTAGACAGAGACAATAAGTTATGCACTTGCTGCCATAAATCCAAATATATAAACTAATTTGCCTTATTCTCCTTCCTGACTTGTTTTTGATAAAATGATTTCATATACTGCTTCGTATCTCTCTACCAGACCACAGTATTGCCTTAGAGTTCTAACACAGGCTTTCTAGCTATGAAAAGAGATTAAAAAGCCCACAGCAGTCTTGCATCGTTCAGTAAGGAGGTATTCAACTTCCAGACACCAGCACCTTTAGATGGATTAACCAGTGTCCTTACTTCGATACTAGTGAGGTAATGGTCTGAGGTTTCCACTGGTATGACTTGCCCATCACACAGTAAATAGACAGAAAGATACAAATTATCTATACAGGATGAGAGAGTGCTTTTATGAAAAGTATGATCTGGAGGTCTATTGGTATTAGTTAATCCATCTTTAAGTTTAGCAGTTTTGTGTATGGTATTCAGAAAGTTGGAATTGCCATACAATTTCTCTGATTTCCCACTTCTATCTGCCAATAATAGGATGCATTTAAAATCTTCCCCTAAAACAAATGACTTAGTCATACAGAGGTATGGTTGGATCTGTTTCAACAAGTCTACACTTGAAAACTTAGTTTGAGGGATATACATATTAAATAGTCTTAGTTTCTGTGTACCTATGGCTATATCCAACATCAACACCCTCCCTGGTACCAAATCCAGTAACCTGGTTATTTGTATATTCACAGATTTAAATAAAAAGCCCACACATGAGCAGGAGTTCTACCCCAAAGACCAGAAAGAGGGTCCTCCAAACTACTCTTTTGAGGACTGCATGATATCCCGATTTGTATGTAACCTTGTGTCTTGAATAAACAAGATATTATACTGTAATTCCCTTTAGATGGAGAAAGCCATTGCCCTCCTCTGTTGAATTTTATACTATTTACATTGAGAGAGGTGCAAGTAACTGAAAAATGGGACAAAAGACAGAAGATGGAGTAACCAAAGTACATCAGTTATTTTTATTTTTTAGGCCTACCACCTCTTTTCTGTCATGTCTTTCTCCTTCTGGATGACCAAGAGTCTGTAAAATCTTCTTCATTGTCTGTTGAGGGATTCAGCTGTGAAGAAGGCACAGAGAAGACATCAGAATCATCTTTTGTGTCTCCCCAAGTCTTCTGAGAGGCAAGCTCAGTAAAAATTATTTTCTGAAGGATCTTCTTCAGTCCTTAAGAATTTGGCCTTGGGTTGCCCTCTGCTGCATCTCCTTCTAGTAACATTTGAAGCTGTTCTATCAAAGGGGCCGGGGACATATCTTATCTAGGAGAATGCTCCCTAAGGTACATAGCTTCCTGAGGGGTAGTAGACATCCTAGGCACTATCACTTCTTTCCCGTTTTGGGTAGAGGTCCTCTCAGCCTGGGCCTGTGAACGATCTGGAATTTGTACAGGTTCAGCTGGTTCTTCTGTAGGTACAGGAGTGTCACATGAAGCAGAAGCCTGCAGATTTTGTTCACTTGCTTCCACCTCTGGTCATTGGGCACTAGAAGAGGATTTAGGCAAAAATGAACCCACTATCATTGGTTCAATTTCTACTGCTCTCTGTTACTGTTTTTGTGCCACGTTAACATAGTACTGCAGTTCTGTCTGCTCCACTGGATTATTATTCTTATGAGATGCTCAGGAGCAGTTTTTGAAGGAATGACCCCTCTTATCTCATAGGTTTCAGCAAGCAGGATTTGTAAAGTGCATACTCATGTGCCGAATAGCAGAAGACAATGAGCATTTCAGTGAATCACAAGCACTATTAAGATGGGAGCACAACCCACATCTGAAGCAAGACTTTGGCTGCCCTCCCTAGATAGAAGGAGCTTGGAAGATGTTTCATGCCTGTCTCAGATTCAGGTGCCCGCACTTTCCTATGCCACCCCTTCCCCGCCTCATTCAGATATGTTTCACGTCCAAAACAGAGTCAGGGTGGCTCAATACTATGCATCTTGTTTTTAACCAATACAAAATATCTGAGATACAGACCCATTAGTTCTTAAAGAGTACAATAAGTTTTAAAGGCAGGCTAAGTTAGGGGGAGTACAATCAAAGGAAGTAATAATGGAGTAAGTTTGACTTCATGGTACTGCATCCAGAATTTTTCCAACCCACTTGCAGTTTTAAAACTCACGTCAAACACAGAATCATCTGCTGTATGTATAAGGGCATAGAGCTCAATGGTCAGGAATACCAGACTGCATTTTAAAAGTTCTCTGACCTCAAATATCTGGTCCTGTGGGTCCTCCATCCCCTATCCTTGAGTCAGACCATGTTCCTCCATTTTGCTGGTTTTGCTAGGCCATGAAATAACCCTGAAAATCTCCTTCTACCATGACCTTCATTTTTAGGTTCCCCATATGGGCACTGTCTGTAAGTCTGTAACTTTTATCCTCTGCTTCACATGCACTTGTACTAGGCCTTGGGGGAAGAGGCTCTGGGGTCTTCTGCAATGGTTAAGAGCTGTTCCTGCAGAGCAACATCTTCTGCTGTCTACCCTCTGGCTGGAAATGTGTTTAATTTCCTTCTATGCCCTTTTCAGTCTCATTACTTAAAATGGAATTCTCGCCCATGTTTTTCGCAGTTCCCTCTTCACTTCCAGTCTGACCCTCAGACACTTGCTCATGGTGATGGTGGGATCTAGCTTTGTACCAACTTGTGTAGGCTTGCTGGCCACATCTGTAATCCATTTTAATTTGGCTTCAGTGTCATTTCATAGTAGACGGTAGCTCCAAGGAAAAGTCACTTGCCTGAGTGTGTTGAGAAGAAGGGATCTCCATAGCATGCTTTGTTGTAGTCCTTTCTTCCTGTCTCTCTGTTCTGTGCATAGTGGATCCAATGAGAAATGCTATAGCCTCCAGTATGTCTTTTCTTAACTCCAAGACTGATACTAGTCCAGGGAGCACCATGGTTCTTCTGGCCCCTGTCTTTGCCACCCAGACTTGTGCAGAGTCTTTTCTACAGTGATTCCCAAGGCTGAGACAGAACTAGAAGCTGGGGACTACTGAATTGCTGATGCAGTGTTCTGTTCAGCTTGGAGCCACTCAGCCATCGTGGAGGTGTATTATCCATTAAGTTATGTCACACCATTGCAGCCTCAGGGATTATTCCCACTATTCTTGATGTATCACTTGATCTGTTTTATAGAGACCATGCCTTCAGTCAGCTCTGCATTCTCGGTGATCTGCATAGAATTTGCTGAAAAGTTAGAAGACTCATAGACTGTCTGAGGATGCTGCACTTCATCCAATGTTCTAAGCATGTCTTCAGGAGTGAAATCACACTCCATCCCAAGCATCATTTCTTGACAGATGTTAGGTATGTTGACATCCACTGTCAGGAGAGCAGTTAATGGCGCCATCATTATCAGCTTTAGCAAGGTTGCTGTTGCTGTCAGAGGAACAGCTGGGCATTCTGACAGTGACTCCATTTCTAGTGACATTTTAGAAATCTATGGCTGGTTCTCTCTGGGTCTAGCTTGGAAGTCAGACTTCAGCAGCCATTCAATTTCAGGGACAGGTAGAGGAACATAACTTTAGACTGGAACAACTCTACTTTCTTCTGCAGCTCCTTCTCTTGTCTGATGTTCTCTCATACACCACATCCATTCTTCATCTTCTGTTAGCAAAGCAACAGGTATGTCTTTTTCTTTGAATACACTTCCTCCAGGATGTCTTCTGCTTAAACTCCAGGCATTGAGTCAGCAATCCGCTCCTTCAGTTACCAGTGCTTCAGCTGTCTGGCTAGAGCCACAATGACCAATGGATTGCAGCTGTTCAGGTGAGGAGGCAGGCAATGATGACTCCACCAAACCTCCAGCACCTTGGGCTTCCTTGATACACCAGGTGAAGAGGGAAGCAGTCTTCTCTACCAGGCAGCCCTGTCACTATTCATTCCAACAGCCATCACTTTCTCCAACAGGAAGCAGACAGTACTCCCTGCTGAAGAGTAAAGGAATTTTACTAATACAAAAGGTAAAAAAAAATAAGTAACACAACTACAGCAAAGCATTAGGTAATACAATAAGGTACATGGCATATACCAATGTATTGGAAAAGAAAATAAGAGGGTAAAAGAAAAACAAATAAGGAAAGCAAAAAGCATCTCCCAGTACTGCTAAAATGTCTTAGCATATTTAAGAAGCCATATACGCACAAAAAAAAGGGTAGGAAGCATTCCATAACATGGAGGATGTCGTCTGGAAACTCCAGAAGGTTGCTTCAAGTATTATTGTGGTAGAAGGAGTAGAGAAGAGTGTTGCAAAGACACTCCTAATAGCAGGGGCATCCTTCTCTCACTCTCCCCCTCTGATTTGTTTAGGAGAAAATAACATGGAACAATAGTCGCCATTTGGCAATCAAGCAGGAGGAAGACAACTTATGAATTTCAAATATATAGAGCGATGACAGTTCATTGATAATCATTAACATCAGGGAGTCTGGAAGAAGTATTCTTTGCTGAAAGAGCAGTGCACATCTCAATTACCAGAGGTAATAACTGATTGTGGTAAACAGTAATCATAAAACAGGAGGTTTCACCTGCTGGAATACTGCACACTATTGGTTTCAGAGAGGCTAGGCACAGAGATGGCAGCATGGCAATACATGAAAGTGGATGGCACAACCACCCTCTCAAGTGTCACAGTATTGGTCGGCACTGCTTCTGGTAGCCATCTTAGATTTCTTTCATTGTGTTTTTGTGGATATCTTGGTGTCAGAAACCTCCTCTGTGTTGGTTGATGCAAGATGCTATGAGGATCTAGAAGGCAGCACACTCCACCAAACAATGAAACACGCTGCCAGAGAATGAGGTCAAACATGATAGTTTATTTTAAAACAGTTACTTCACTGAACCGCAAGTTCAATTTCCATGTATTATAGCATCAGTGCAATAAAGTAAAAGCAGTCTGCTCATCTTCAGTCCACAACACAGGTCCTCAGTGCTTCAACTCTAAACAGCCTTCATGGAGTGTCCCTGATGAAGGCTCTGTTTAGAGTTGAAGTGCTGGGGACCTGGTTGTGGACTGAGGATGAGCAGACTGCTATTACATTATTGCACATATGCACTGATGCATGGAAATTGGACCTGAGGTACAGTGAAGTAACTGTGTTAAAATAAACTACTATGTTTGACCTCATTGTCTGTCAGTGTGTTTCATTGTTTGGTGAAGTGCACTATCTTCTGGATTTTCTTTGAGTTGGTGTTCAGCCACTTTGCAGTATATCAAAGTTGTCATAAAGACCTTTTTCTGTTCACCAGGGACTGATCAGAGGGAGGCATGGTCTCATTTGGCAGAGAGGCAATCATTGTGGTGTCCATAGCTGCAGTATCCAAAGGCACTTGAGGTGGTAGGTCAGAGGTGTGGTTCAGATTCCTCCAAGATTGGTTTTGGAGAAGGTACAGTGATCAAAGGAAGAGCCTCTGTCAGTGTTGCCTGAATGGTCTGGGTCATAGTTTGATGAGGATCCTTTGTAAGTGAGCTTTTAGCTCAAAGGTTGTAATTTTGATTTTACAATAAATAAAAAATGGTAGTAGCTGAGATGGTCTCATCACAGTGTGCAAGGTGATTTGCTGCCTCTTTATGTAGCCATTGAACAAGAAGTGTTTGTGTCTGATTCAAAATGGCATCCAGTGATGGTCTATCTTCCCTATTGTGTGTGGCTCATTGACAATACCTGTAGGAGGGTCCACTCTCCTAACAAAGGTTACAGAAAAAGTTGTTTGAGCATTGTGAACTGATGTGCCCAAAAGGATAAGCAGAGGTTGCATTGGATGTTATTGCAAACAGTACTGAGATGGTTCTCTGAACCACATTTTAAACAGGTTTCAGACTGCCCTGGATAGAAGCATTAGCCTCTATCCCTACCAAGAAAGAAAACACTGGGGAGGTGCTGAATATCTGACAAATTATGTCTTAAATTTGCTTTAAACCTCCAATTCCCATCCATATCTGCTCTGTGTCCATTATAGGTTCAGGTGCCCCCTGAATATCACATCTGTGTGCTAGCCAGTACTGAACATCATGCACATTCACCCCTTCATATTTGAGAAGAATGGCAACCTTTCAAATACTGGTTTAGTCAGTGGGATGGCCTGAAAGGGCAGCCAAAGTGGTGAGGGCTTCAAGGCATTGTATCGTGCCCAAAACAGTCTAAATTTGGTGTGGTTTTAAAGTTCAAGTCAAAATAACCATCACTAGGGGTGTGAATCAGGGCATAAATGTCACTAGAGAAATAATGTAGGGATTCTTTAAGAAGAGTCTGACCAACATATGCTTGATCAGGTGGGAGAGCAAGGTCACCTTTGTACAAGAGGCCAACAGCATTTCTGCACTGTGTAGGAGCAGGGAGCATGAAAACACATCTGCTTTGTGAATCTGTGACCATTTGCATGTAGTGTCCTGTTGTGCCATCTTTTGAGGTACTGATTGATGGGGAGGGGCAGCAGCTATCCAAAACTGCCCCCAGTTATCTGGAACTGCCACACTGTCAGAAGGAGGGCTTACCAGGGTCATAGCCCAGATAGACTCAGGTGTAGCATTGCTGGAGTCAATCATATCATTAATGTCCTGCAACTCCAGTGTGTTGGGAAAGTCATCAGTAAACTGTGATGAACCACTAAGTTCCTGGAATGAGACCACAGTGAGTAATGGAGACAGGAAACACAAGCAATGGAATAGTAAAAGAGGAATTAGGCAGCAGTACTGTGCTCGGGGAGGGGGGCGGGGTAACTCCATGCTCCAGAGAGTGTTAGAGATCAGGAGGTTGTAGACATGGAGAGTTATTCATATGAAGGTCAAAAATGGAAGGCACAGAAGGCAGAGAAACATCAATCATACCTTGGTAAGAAATGGAAGGAGTAGGATCTTATGGTGTGTGTGTGGTGTGTGAGGATGCCATTGTCTGATCCCACCTCGTGTCCATCCAGCTATTCAAAGCCGCAAACAGTGCCCATTCACTGGGGGGATATGTAACAAGTCCAGCATATACCTGACCCTCATGCAGTCCCAACGGGTGTGTGCCAAGGTCAGGCCAATGGTGTTGCACATATCCAGGAGAATGTAATGCTGACAGTTCACCAACAGCTGACTAAGTGGTGAGAGGCACTGTCCCAACACAGCCAGGAGAGAGGAAGGGTCATGTATCAGCTGGGAGATTTGAGATTGGAGTGAGGGTGTCAAAAAAAAGTCAGTCATGCAAGAAGCAGGAGCAACTCTCAGAGAACTGGATGCCGTGTCAGTAAGGGTAGCCACAGCTGGAGTAACTTGTACTGGAGCAAATGATGCAGCAGTGAGATGAGCTATCTTGGCTCACAGTGGCACCTGTGTTGCTGCTGCATCACAGATTTTGACAGGGTCTATGTCAGAGTCAATTCTGGTGGGCCCAATGGGGCTATGCTCCGACCTCTGATGCTGCACAAATAAGTTTTCCTTTTCACTTCGAAACAATGCCTCTTCCTCCATAATGAGGGAGAGCAGATGTCATTTCTTTTTACTGCAGTGCTTGCTGCAAATGGACTTCTTCAGAGAGAAAGTCAGTAGCCATAGGAATGGCCATGGCCACTGGCAAGGCCGGTGTGGTATCATTCTCCATAGCATGTTTCTCCAAAACAGTTAGTTGAATACAAGAAATATCCTGCACATCAGTGGCCCTATGGATGAGGCTATGGGGATGGGGCATACTTCCCCATACTCAGAGCTGCTGCTACTCTGTCATCCTCCAGTTCTGTTATCTTGAGATGGTCAGTGTTGCCATCTACTGCAAGAGTAGGGGAGTTTATTGTAGAAAACTCATACAAAATAAACACTCATTTTACAGATATAACACAAAATCAGAATAATAATCAAAACAAAAAAGAAATCTCATTGTAAATACGGAAATTACAAAGCAAAATTGATTTATCTGAGTCTGTTACCCATGGCATGTTTCTCCATAATTTATGCAAAGAAGTTTGAGTTGCATGTTTTGCTTCTGCATAGTATATACATTGTAATTTATATATTACTTTGAAAAGGAGATCATTAAACAAAGTCTATTTGTAGTGTAGGGCATCAAGACATCTAGTTTTCCAAATATACTACTTAAACACTGCAAACAATAGACATAATGTCTTCCCAACCCATTTTCCGCATACTGCTGTATAATGTCCCTGTACTAAAACTTCATAGGTAACAGAAGCAAAGTCTTTTTCAGACCATTTATCTGCAATGAATTTCCAAAAGTTGGAAATATATGAGCAAGTAAAAAATAGTCTGCAGTTGTTGGGAACAGGAGCTTCTGTTGTACATTCTTTCCTGCAGCTGTTAATGTTTCTGATTCACCTTTACATTTAGTTTTTCATGACAATATAACCACTGAATATCCCATATCTTTGAGGATATCCTGGGTTCTATGAGTAAATCAGTTGAAGATGGGAGTAAGAAAGGAGGGCATGAAACAAAAATTGTAGATACCTGAAACTGTGTATCTAATATCCATATATATATATATATATATATATATATAAATGTTCTTGTCTTTGTCAGAATCAGATGGCTAGTTAGATGCCATGTTTTAAGTTTTAAGAAAGTCTCTCTGATGTAGGAAGGTACTAAAGCAGATTGTTTCAAAACTTTTAAATCACCTATGTTGCATTTCTGTAACCAAATCTGGCAGTTGGAAAAAAAAAAAACATTGAACTCCAGCATTTTTTCTGTATTAAACAGAAAAGGTTTCAGGTTTGTAAGAAAAACAAAGTACTATATAAATAGGTTATGGGATTAGCCATAGTTAATCCTCCTTGTTTTAAAGAGAGATATGTTGCATTTCTTTTTATTGGGGTCAATCTACTACCCCATAATACCGGAAAGAAAATACTTAATAGAGTTGTTTCTTATAACTTTGATGGAGGAAAAATATAACTAATATACAGAAACGGCATGGGGTCATAATGTCACCACCAAAAAACAGCACAGCAATAAATGCAGCAAGCAAAATGCCATATTCCGACATAATGTCGGACAAAACACCAACCCTCCAACAACAGCGAACACTCACTGAAAATAATAGGACCTCTTTATTTTTGTTTTGCGCCCCACACCCCTTGGACTATAAAACATCATCTCCGAGGGGGTGTGGACTTCAGGGATGGGAAAAACTTGTGAGGGGAGAAAATTGATTTTTAAAATAAAAAAAGGAGCAAAACCAGGAGACCGGGGGGAGAGGGGGACTGAACCATGGTCCTAGGTCTCCATCTCTGCTGTGTGCTGGTACCTTAGCCACTCCACCATGGAAGCAGCTCAGTCAGGAACCACACCACACAGCAACTAGATCCAAACACAGTTCAAACACACAGCAACAGGGGTAGTGGTAATTCCCTACTGCTGTTACACTCCTGTCACTCTAAATGTGTCCGCACTTTACACAGCACAGTTATTGCTGCGCTGTTCTAGTAGCACTATATTGACCCAGTACCTACAGAAGCAGGGGGATCAGGCATGTTTTGATTAGGTAAATCCATTTTTTCTTGTCCATTTGTCATCAGCTCCATTGTGCCGCTAGAGCTTTTCCTTGTGTTAGCTTGTGTTCCCAGTTTAAGACATCTAAATGTTCTGTACCACATTTTATACCTAGAATCTGAATGGGTTCCTCTGAAATCTTAATTCCTGCAACTTGTTTTATTGGCAAATTTTTATTTCCTAGTTGTCTACCATTACATTTCCCAATGTTTAAAGAGGCCCCTGAGAACTTTTCGAATTTTTTACAGATATTCAGAGCTTCCTTTGCCAAACACTTATCCTTCACTAAAATTCATATCCGCATAGGCTAGAGTTTCATATGGTATAATCCCCTTGTCATTTTGTAGGGGATGTAATAGGGGAAGAATTCAGTACTCTTAATAAAGGATCCAAACAAAACACATATAAGATTGGACTTAGAGGGCATCCCTGCCATACTCCATTCTCTATTTGAATCAAAGGTCTACACCAATTATTCATCACTGGGAAAACAGTGTCTGTTCTATAAATATACTGTAACCATTTTATAAAACACATTGACAACCCAGATTTTTCTAATACATACCATAAATATTTATGATTTAATGAGTCAACAGCTCTCCATTGGTTTTGCAATAGCAGAAAGACTGCAAGTCTCTCATTATTTCCTCTTTCTATAATTTTTCTTAGCAAGATTAAATGATCCATAAAATTTCTATCAGGTATCAAACAGGACTGCAGGTGTAATAAAGTGTTTTGCAGCCTGTAGTAGCCTTGTATTTAAGATTTTAGCCAAGATTTAAACATCTGTATTCACAGACTAATTGGTCTCCAGTACTGAATATTTCTTTTGTCACCTTTCTTATACAAATAAATCAAAAGTCCTTCTGCCATGTTCAGTGACAAAGAATGTGAAGCAAGAAGATGTATAAAAACAATTGCTAGCTCATTTAGAATTTCTTTACATTTAT
The DNA here is from genome assembly GCA_016271365.2 of Neoceratodus forsteri. Taxonomy (NCBI): domain Eukaryota; kingdom Metazoa; phylum Chordata; order Ceratodontiformes; family Ceratodontidae; genus Neoceratodus; species Neoceratodus forsteri. The sequence goes on along the minus strand of CM057455.1, from coordinate 1,751,953,717 downwards.
AAAGTTCTCTGATGGGGCCATCCTTGCCTGGGGCCCTGTCATTCTTCAAAAAAGAAATTGCAGTTGCTATTTCAGAAGGCTTAATCTCTTGTCAATAATGTGGTCACCTCAGTAGGACAGGGAGAATAGTAAACCTTTCAAAAAATTGTTCTGTCACATCTAGTGTGGTATTCCGCTCTTGAAACAAGTCCGAGGTATATTTTGTAACAATATCTAAAATATCCTTAGTGTTAGTCTGGTATACATTGTGTGAGTCTTAAAGATCATCCATTTTTTTCTCTTGTGTTCTGCAGAACAACTGTCATAAAGTGTATGGGGGAACGTTGTTTTGCATGGAAATCCATGCTTAGAATGTCCTTGTTCTGCTGCACTGACTATGTCACAATCTTGTGCTGTACTCAGTACGTCAGCAGTGCAGCACAACAAAATTAAATGTCTTCTTGAGCTGCAGCCACCTCAAGACACAACTGCTGTTACATGAACTGTTAAGTGCCTGAAACCGCTAGATGTCAAAAACGGCAAATAGCGCATTTTTTCTTGTTTTTATTTCTCTCTCCCTGTCAATCTCTGGTGCTGACACAGTTTGAGTCATCCGACGATTTGCAAGTAGTGGCACATGTCACTGACTCAATCAGTTTGTGACATGGGGTGGACTCGATGACCTGAAGATCAAAACAGACTTTTTTTCCCAGATAAGCCCACTGTTTATAATAATCTAGTGCTAGTTGACTAAATTTTGTTTCTGCACCACGTATTGGACTATAGCAAGGTAGTTTGTTGCCTTCTGCTGCCATTCAATGCTGTAACTTTGCATTCAGTAAAAAATAAATATGACAGATCTCTGCTTCCATTTGTTGTTTTTCTTGGCATCGAATAGACTCCCCATACGCTATAAAAGATTGTGTATGGGGAGTCAACCACAAACAAGGATCTTCTTGAATCTCGAGGTATCCTTGGCAACAGATGACCTCCCAAAATTTGCAGTCGAGGTCTAATGTTGCCAAGGATACCTCTTGATTGAGAATATCCTTGTTGTGCATGACTTCCCACAGCCAATCCTCTATAGGGACACACTTTTCCAGATTTCCCTTGTGTATCATATAATTGCTGGTGCTTTAATCTATCTGCTTGCTTCATATGAAACTGGAACATGTCCCATTTAATATTTCTGATTTGACTGGTATAATTATGCCAGTTTCTTGGGATACAGACACCAGTTTTTAAGTTCATCTTGCATACACGCACAGCGAACTTCTTGATATGAGTTGCTTTTGAAGGGTGTGACACTGTTCAATGCAGAGTACTCTGCAAGGGGCTCGACCATTCCACACCAATCATCAGGCAAGCTGATTGTGACTGTGTTTTGCCTGAGACAGTCTGTACTTGAAAAGAAAAAGCTGCACCAATCATGTGGTGGCTTTTTCCTTTCATCTGCAGGACACCACCCAGCAAACAGCTGTTTGGTGTTCTGATTGGCCTGGCACCACCCCACTGGTGCCAGAATTGTTCACTGTACAAGCCGACAATCAGAGTGTGGCAGCCATTGAAATCCTTGCTAAGTGAGCAGAACATAGCTGCATGATGTCCGATTGTGAGTCCTGTGCAGTGTATCTCAGCAACTGTTATGTCCCCTGGACTCTGTTATACCCACCCACATGCCCCTGGGCTCTCCATTACCACCCCTAGAAAGAGTAATCTTCCCTGGACTCTGTGATACCCAGTATGTGGCAGATTGTAGTCCCTGTCTCTGGTCCACTCCCCTGCCGTCAGAAGCTCACCTGCTGCACTGATCCTGAGGCACTCCACATGATTTGGGAATCTAGGAGAAAGGGCTTTCCTCCCATACCTCCTACACTTCTTGCTGACTCCCTTTTGCTCCTTTTCTCCTAGCCATGCAGAGTAGGCTGCAGCCTAAGCTCCATATGGGCTGGGAATTTCCAGTGCCTAAAGGCACTTTCACTTAAGTACAATTGCATTAGTGGGGCTGGATGCAACTGCAGCCCAGCTTAATCCCTCCCTCCCAGTCTTGTTTATCCCTGGTGTCTAGTGGTACCACCACCCCATCATATATCCCTTTCCCCCAGCACTGTTGGACAGTGGGAAGCCCACTCCCACTGTCCCAAAATAATATTTTATTAATACAATCTGACACCAGAATGTCCACTCTCAGTGTCAGATGCCACTGCTGTCAGAGTCCCTCCACTTATCTTTGCTGACATCGGGGGGCCCAATCCCCGCGTCAGCAGTGGAAGACCCCCCAACAGTATGGGACACTGGGGAGCCCACTCCCAGGGTCCCCAGTTGTTAGTACAACCACAACCACTATGGGACACTGGGGAGCCCACCGCCAGTGTCCCAAAACATTCCTGTCCCTAAAAAAAGAAAACTGTCCCCTGATGTCTTTATTATTTTGTTTTAACCCTGAAGGAAAGAAAATGGTCCCTCATTGTCTCCTCATCCCCCTTCCCCACCCTGACCCTCCATCTATGCACCCACCTCCTTGCACCCCCCCTTACCCCATACTTACCTCTGGAGGTCGGCAGCTATGATCTTCTGTGGACTGGGACATGTCTGCACTCTTCAAAGTTGAATCACAAACTAAAAGGTAAATGCTGTAAGTGTATAATGGCTGTCAATGGTGGTTTCAACTTATGTTGATATCACAGACATTTTTTGAGATTTTTGCACCAAATTTTGAACATGGCTTTCTTGGGACCCCACCTCATGAACACTGTCACTGTCATTTCATTACTTGGTCACAAAAAGGTGATTTCACAGTCACTGCATGGAATCACCTTTTGGAACCAATTAACAAAATGACTGTTCATGAGGTGGGGTCCCAAAAAGCCCATGTTGAAAATTTGGTGCAAAAATTCCCCAAAATGGCTGAGTTACATGTGCTCATTGAAATTTTTATACGCACGCACGTAACTTTGGTTATTTTTCATATTTCAACTCCAAATTTTCAACATAGCCATTGTTTCACATCACCTCATGAACAGTAAAGCTGTTATTTTTCACATCATTCCTTAAATGTATTTTTCCATCTGTGGTGAAGAATGGCTCAGTCACTACCTGAAATCACCTTTTGGGATACAGTACTGAAATGATTGTGCCAGTGTTCATCAGGTGGGGTCCCAAAAAGCCAATGTTGAAAATTTGGAACAAAAAATACCAACAGACATCCAAGTTACATGTGCTCATTATATTTTCCTACATCTGAGCATAATTTGGTACATTTTTAATATTATTACAGTACTCTAAATTTTCAGCATAGCCATTTTTACACAGTACCTCATGAACAGTACAGCAGTCATTTCTCACATCCTGCCCTAAACATGGTCTCACACCTGTGGTGTGGAATGGCACAGTCGCTGTGCAAAATCACCTTTTGGGATTGAGTAACAAAATGATAGCACCACTGTTCATGAGGCGTGATCCCAAAAATCCCAGGTTGAAAATTTGAAGCAAAAATACCAACAAACAACCGAGTTACTTGCGCTCGTTTACATTTTTCTATGCACATGAGTAACTTTGCCAACTTTTTATATTTTGACTCAAAATTTTCAGCCTAGCCATTTCTTTACACAACGTCATGTACAGTACAACTGTCATTTCACACATCCTGCCCAAAATGAGTTTCTGCACCTGTGGTGCAGAATGGCATGATTCATTTTCACCTATGGGGTTTATGATATACGGTGATAAGAAGACTATGCTGAAAATTTGGGTCAAAATGTGAAAAAAATTACAAAGTTGCATAGGCAGGGGTGTCACTAACAGAAGGAGGGCAGTAGTGATGCTGTTATATAAAACCCTAGTCAGGCGTAACAGTGGGTAGGTTGTGTCAGATGAATCTGGGTAACAAAAGAAGTTAATGGGGCGGGGCTGGACATCGCCTACCTCAATTTCGGCACGGTCTTTGACACCATCTCACATAAGAGGCTTGTTAACAAGACTGGCAGTCTGGGCATGGTAGACAAGGTGGTGAAATGGGTTAGAAACTGGCTAACAGACAGGAGACTAAGGTTGGTGGTAAATAGGGTACAATCTGGGGAGGGGGGGTGACCAACAGGGTACCACAGAAATAAGTGCTTGGGATAGTCCTGTTTAATGTCTTCATTAATGACATTGCAGAGGGGCTGGAAGGAAACTCTGCCTGTTTCCAGATGACACCAAGATCTGCAACAGGGTGGATACTCCTGAAGGGGTGGAAAAAATGAGAAAGGACCTGGGCAGGCTTGAGAAATGGTTTGAGGAGTGGCAACTGAGGTTTAAATCAAAGAAGCACAAAATTATGCACCTGGGGTATAGAAACCCTGGATAGAGGTACAGGATGGGGGGACAGTTGTTGACAGCCACCAAGGAACAGAGGGACCTGGGGTTTATAATTTCACATGACTTGAGAACGTCAAAGCAGACTACAAAGGCAGCAATGAGGACCGGTGGCATGCTGGGGTGTATAAGCAGCGGTATCACCAGCAGAAGGAGGGAGGTAGTGATGATGTTATATAAAACCCTAGTCAGGCCTCACATGGAGTACTGTGTGCAGTTCTGGAAGCCACATCTTCGCAAGGGCATAAACAGGCTGGAGAAGGACCAGAGAAGGGTGCCAAAGATGGTACAGGGCTTGCACCACAACACAAAGGAGCAAAGATTAAGAGACCACAATATGTGCTCACTGGAGGAGACAAGGTAGAGAGGAGACATGATAGAGACATTCATGTACCTCAAGAGTATAAACAAGGTGCAGGGGGAAGACATCTTGCAATATAGGAGGACTACAAGAATGAGGGGACAGTATATGAAATTGGAAGGTGGCAGGCTAAGAAGGAATATGAGGATGTTTTTCTTCATAGAGAGGGTGGTGGACACATGGAATGGTCTGCTGCAGGAGGTGGTAGGAGCGAGTACTGTGGCAGGAGTTAGACATGCATGGGACAGGCATGGGAGAAACATAGAAGTACAGCTGAGGGAGGGTCAGAAGCTGTAGTCAAGTACATGACTTACGGTCACACTGAATGGGCCTAGTGGTCCTTATCTGCCAACAATTTCTTTTTTTTTCCATATGCACTTTTTGCTGCTCCTCCTTGGAGTGGGCAGGCAGCTCCAGAGCCTCCCTCAGAGGGGACTCATCTCTCCTGCCAGGCTTCCCCGCGCCCATCCCACCCAGCCAGCCCCCCTGGGTTACCCACCCATGACAGGACCAGTGGCGAGGGGCACTGACTTCCCCACCCCCAAAAGCCAACATCCAGATTGCCATGGGTCAGCGTGGGAGTAGTCAGCCATTTTGGAGCCTGCCAACTCTGTCTTTTCCTCCAGTTTTATGCCCCAGAGCCCATAAATGTGCAATGGGTGGGGTGAATGTTTCCTCCTCCATGGAGGCAGTCTAATGCCCTGGACATGGGCCCTTCCCATTTTGGGCAGCAAGCCTGTACCAACACCCAACCACCACTGGGTGTCAGTCTATAGCATGCTGCACTGTCCCCCCTCCCCCAAGATAGGAGAGCTGTCGGCGGGTGCTCGATCCTTCCTCACCCTGGCCTACTCCCGAGTGACCCGAGTCCATTCCTGAACCCAGGTCTCTGGCATGGTGTGAGCTGTGGCATCCAGCGCCTTAACCCTCAGTGCCACCTGGCTGGCTCAGTGTCGACAAGTCCTACATTTCAACCTCAGGCAGCCGTGTTTACAGAGTCACTCAACACAGGAGTGGTGCCAGAGGATTGGAGGAGGGCACATGTGGTCCCTCTAAACAAATCTGGCAGTAGGGAAGAGGCAGGGAAGTATAGGGCAGTCAGTCTCACATCAGTAGTGCGGAAGATCATGCTCGTACTGCTTAAAGAAAGGAAAGTGGAATATTTACAAGCCATTGGTTCCCAGGACCCTAGGTAGCATAGATTAACAGTGGGTAGGTCATGTCACATGAATCTGATAGATTTATTTGACTGGGTGATGAAGGAAGTAAATGGGGGGGGGTGGATGTCACCTACCTCAGTTTCAGCAAGGCCTTCGACACCCTCCCACATAAGAGGCTTATTAACAAGATGGGTAGTCTTGGCATAGGACACAAGATGGTGAAGTGGGTTAGGAACTGACTAACAGACAGACAGAGGGTGGTGGTAAATTAGGTACAATGTGGGAACAGGGGGGTGACTAGAGGAGTACTGCAGGGATCAATCTTTGGGTCAGTCCTGTTCAATGTCTTCATTAGTTATGTTGCAGAGAGGCTGGAACAAAAGGTCTGCCTGTTTGCAGATGATACCAAGACGTATAATGGGGTGGATACTCTGGAAGGGGTAGAGAGAATGAGAAAGGAACTAGGCAGGCTTCAGAAGTGGTCTGAGGAGTGGCAACGAGGCTTAATTCAAAGAACTGCAATATTATGCACCTGGGCCATAGAAACCCTGGGGAGAGCTACAGGATGGGAGGGGAGTTGCTGGCAGTCACCAAGGAACAAAGGGACCTGTGGGTTATTATTTCAGATCACCTGAAAATGTCAAAGCAGAATGCAAAGGCACCTGGGAGGGCCACCAGCATGCTGGGGTGCATAGGCAAGAGTATCACCAGCACAAGGAGGGAAGTGGTGATGACATTATAGAAAACCCTGGTCAGGCCTCACATATAGTACTGTCTGCAGTTCTAGAGGCTGCACCGTAGAAAGGACATAAACAGGCTGGACACGGTCCAGAGAAGGGTGACCAACATGGTACAGAGCTTCCACCACAAAACTTGTAAGGACACATTACGGGACTTCAATATGTACTCGCTGGAGGAGAAGAGGGAGAGAGAGAGAGAGAGGACATAATAGAAAAATTCAGGTACCTCAAGGGATAAACAAGATGTGGGTGGGGATAAATCTTCCAATACAGAAGGAGAACAAGATGGTACTTATACTTTTTTCCCTTTATTAGTCCCAGCATTCATGTACCCTGCTCAGCATACCAGTTTGGATTTCACCTCATTTACCAAGGACAATTACATGAACACATTGAGGTCTATGTTGTGGCTCAGTCCATCCCATGTGGCCTCACTGCCTGCCATCCCAAAACCACAGTAAACCATGCCTGGTAAGGAGGAGGCGGATATAAAGAAGGTGACTTGAGGACATGAGCAGTATGGCTGCCCACAGCAGGGTTTGTGATCTGTAGATGGCATTGTGTCCATCGGTCCTGATCCCTGGACACTGCCGATTACCTTGTGACTGGAGTGAGTGCAGGAGGGAGTGATGGATTAATCCAGACTGATAATGCTGCCTTCCTTACCCACAGTCCAGCTGGGGTCAGCTTTGTGGAAGCACACACAGAGGCAACCCAAGCACACAGAGGAATTGAGATCCTCGTGCGTTCCAGTATGAGTGGCTTGAGCTCTGCAAGACCCCTTCGTACTGCACTATGAGTGGCTCGAGCTCCGTGGAACCCCCACATGTTCAACAGTTGTGGTGATCCCACCTTTGGACAAGTGGCAGCAGCTGGGCAGCAACAGCACAAGGGGAGCAGCTGACCCACCCACAACTGAGGAAAAGTGATGGACTGAGCAAGGTAATTAATTGTTCCTTCATGCTGCTAGAAACTCTGCAGTACTGGGTAATGCTGGGGATGAGGGAAGGGTGTATCAACTTTCACTCTCCATCCATCCCTGCTTATTGCTCAGCTGCCGGGATGCGCTTCAGCAGTTCAAGTAGCCGCTATCTACATTGTGTATGTCTATCTCAGTATTTATTCTCTGCCTCACTGATTACACCCCCCCATATACAGTAACATTAGAAGTGGCTGTAGGTTCATCATGTCCCCCCTTCATAAGCAGGGATGGGTTTATGCTGTGCAAACATGTACTAGTTTATAGGGTTTCCGCACCAACTCTACCCTGTAGGGACTTGATGAAACCTGGACCAATGCAATAAAAACTGGACCCAGCACGACTGGCCCAAAGGTTGCGGTCTGGCCAGTCTCACTGTGCTGTGTTTTATCGATCCCATCTGGTTCAGGTGGTCTGATTTTCACCCATATCCAGCACTGGGTGAAAACTGGCCAGCCGTGAGTGGACCAGTTCAGTAAGGATGTGCACAGTTTGCACATCTTGCGACTGGTCCAGCATGATGTGCTTCTGGCACTCTGGTTGCACCCATGTGATGCCTCAAAATGCAAGGCAAAGGAATACACACAGAAACATATAGGAGGCATGTACAACTTCAATACTAATGGCGGGCTTTCGGCATTGACAAATGCTTGTTGTAACTGCTGTCTCTTGTATTAATACTGGAGATATGTGTTGCTCCTATTAGTTCTACTAAGAGAATTAATTAAGATTCTTAATTCTATTTTTATGTCTTCCCACCAGTTTGCTGGATGCTCATATAATAAAAAAAAGATTTTCTCATTTTTAAATGATGTGAGATAGTCTGAGAATCCATGGTTTGCAGTAACAGAGAAGAATTAAACTTCCATGTACTGGGTCGATTAGACGGAATGATCACATTGCCTATATGCAATTTCAGAATATTATAATCAAAATATTCCACTGCTTGTATATTGGCTGAGTGAATATGTAAGACAGCTGTGATGAAGAAAAAATCAATTCTTGTGGCTAGAATTCCTTTATGAAATGTAGGGTCCAATTTGTCTGTAGTTGTATATACAAATCAACTAGGTTTGCTGTTTTATTAAGTTAGATAAAAAAAGACATGTCACAATAAATTTCTGTGGTTTTAGTTTGCTTCCATCTGTGTTGGAGAGACAAACCACAGTTACAATCCCCACCAAATATTACATATTGTGCTGAGAATAGATAGGGCTGTACTAATTTAAATAATTCAATCCTGTCAGCTTTGGATTTTGTTCCATAAATATTGATCAATCTAAAGAGTATATTCTGAATCCTTGTGTCTAATATAGGAATTCTTCTTGGAACTAAGTCAATAAGTTTAATAACTCAAACATCTATTTTATTAAATAGAATACTAACCCCTAAACAGGTGTCAGGCCCTATAGACACATAAAAGGGACCAACATACAAGAATGTTGTTACCCAAGCAAATTCTGGCACAGTGTGGTCTAGTATTCTGCAGAAAATAGACTCTTGCAATTTGTGATATTAAATGGGAAAAGACAGCACCACTTTTTCTGCAACATTTTATACTATTCACATTGGCTGCAAATCACAAATGCCTATGCGTTGCACATGGGCAGCATGTAGGCATTCCCACCACCGAATGCTGCATGGTGGTGCCCTGTGCACCCCTCACAGCATTCACTAATGAGCACATTAGCACCTTGTGCAAAGGATCCCTGACAAGATGTGGGGCACCGCACCAGGGGAGGGATGGAAGCATGCCAGGGGAGTGCACTGGGCTGCGTCCATTCACTATGGCACCGCATGCCATTCTGGGCTGCAGCCACTATGCAGAGGGGACACAGGTGTAGCCATTGTGTTTCCTTTCTGGTGCCATTGCTGGCCATGACAAAGCAATGCCGGCCACTTCTCCATGGACCAGAGGGGGACTGGGGGCAGCTGCCCAGTCACATATCTGGTGTTCCTGTGAGGACACGGTTCACAGGTCCATAAAACCCCCGCACCACATGGGACCACTAGCGGACTGGGTCTAGACATCCCACTGGCTGCCTGCCCATGTCCTCCAATCCATCCCGAGGCACTAACACATCTTGGAGGAGGGTCCGCAGATGGGAGGTGCACAGTGGCTGACGATCGTGAATGCTGACCACCGTGCCCCCTTCCATGGTTGCGGAGCCACCCGGGCAGGTTATGCACATTTCATGCTAGTAACCTGCCCCTTTGTGAATCGCAGCCATTGATAGTATAAAGCAATAGAGGTGGATCCATAAAAAGGCAGTGAAAGGGAAATAAGTAACTTACAGTTGGGCAGACTAAGGTGATTTTTTCTTCGTCTATCTAATTATCCCCTTAGATTTTTGTTTTACCCTTGGTTTTGTTTTAATTTTTTTGACAGGTATGATAGAAATACTGGATTCTTCACCATCAGGTTCTGATCCTGGGTCAGGTTCTGAGAATCAAAGAGAAGAATTGTCTGAGTCATTGTCTGATTCTTCTGAGATATCCCGTAAAAACTCAAATTTATTTGTAAGAGAGAATCCAACTGTTTTGGGTCTTTGGGGATAGGCTGGGTTCAATTTTGACATCGGCTTGTAACCATGCTTTTTTTATTGTGTTCCGTAGTTAAGGGGGGGGGTGGCATGCTTCTAGTATCAATAGATGTGGATGATTCTGGTATTGAAACATTCAATTGCATACTAGACTGGGATTCTACATGAGTGTTTTCAGAAGGCTCCTAGTTGTTATAGGCAAAGTGGTGGGTGGGTTGGGTGGGCACAGTTGTTACTGGCTCCAGCACCCCAGAATTGGTATGTAAGGTAGAGGTAGATAACCTTATGGAGGGTGCTGGTGTTGTTTTGGCTCATTGTGCTAAAGTGACATTTAGTCTCTGTTCTCCATTGTCTGTTTGATCAGCTTGGTTATGTGCAGCCCAAGGGCAACTCTGATAGGAGTGGCCTTTTTCATCACAAAAATTACATATCATTTCATTCAGACTGTGACTACTTGTGTGTCCTAATTCATTACAAAAAGAACATCTCAATGTGTCACAAATTCCACTCAAATGTTCAGAATAAACCCACATTTGTAGCATGCCTTTGGCTGCCCGGCATAAAACAGTACCCCCCCCACCCAGAAATCTTGCCCCCAGAAAACATTATTAGGCAGGTGCTGAAACCCTGTGTCTGTAGATTTCAACAACACCCATACTTTCCATCCTCCAGTCCAAATATTCTCGGTATCAAAAATTGTTTCTGGAACCCCAATAACAGTGCATTTTTGTTTTAACCAGTAATTCAATGTCCTGTGCAGCCAGTATAGTGTTATGCTTGTGCAACTGTGTTAGTTTGGTTTTGGCCATTCACACTCTCTATTCCAGAGGAATTACCACCCTGAAGAGGTATGAAAGTCAAGGAACCCTCTCCGAGGGTTCCATCCCTAGAGGTGCCATGGGATGATTCCTGTGGCTAGAGGTACCTTAGGAATCCCCAAAAGAAATGTAGTACAAACATACCCCAAGAGAATGAGGCAACACAAAGTATATGAGCAAGCAGTAACTGTGATGTAGTAGCAGTAACTGTGATGTAGCAGTAGAGAAGCATAGACAGTTTGATAATGTAATGAGATGCTCAGTTTGATAACGTAATGAAATGCCCCGATTTGTGCAGCATGATACTAATGGTTTGCAGTGAGAATTAGAGGATCCTCTAAAGAGAGAGGGAATGGCAGAACATCCTCCACCTCCATCCAACAGCAGAACCTATCTAAAGAAACTAGGGACACTACTATGCTAACTAACAGTTATGACCTGAGGCAACGTAGGAGAGAAAAAAACCCTATGAGGAGGAAATCTCTGGGGATCCAAGGCCTAGGTCGCCTTTCCTCCAGGCTTGGGATAGTTTATTTAGTGACAGCTCTGCAGCTGCAATTTGGAAAACCCAATTAAAGGGAGGTGGAAAATATTCCAATTTGAAGGAAGGCTCTCACTCAAACCCTCTAGCTGGAACGCCGTGGAAGGTTGTGAGAAAACTCTGCAACAATACATGCATCCAAAGTGCGAGAGGAGAGCAACAACTGCTGAGACACTCACCTGGCCTACCCGCCCTAAACTCAAACCAGGTGAACCAGAGGCAGTCATAGGGAGAATGCGGTGAAGGTGCCTTGCTAGGGAAACCACTAAAGTCAATGGCTAACCATTATAGTGGAACACTAGAGCTAAAGGGGGTAACTTTTTCCACCCTTCACCACTAGTCTTAAATTCTACACCAGGAGCTGCTGTTCCATAGCAGGCAGCTAAAGCCAAGCCCGAGGCGAGGACATTCTCAGCTATGGGCCAGGTAGGAAGGATCCCGCCCCAAGTTGAACACGCTCAAGATGCGGACTAAATGCAGAATGAGACCGCTGGCTGCAGGAACCCTGTGCCAGAAGATAATGGCTGGCATGCCCCAAGATTGACTGAGAGCTGAAAAGCTGGTGAGCTGAATGACCACAGTGTGCTGAGACAGAAATGAGTATTGAGTGCTGAGACCTTGCATTGTCGAATGCAGAATTGAGTGCAGCAGAATCCCAGATGCTGAAGCTGAGGGGATGGCAGTAAGCATGAAGCAATGATCTTCTTAAGCAATGAGCAAAGATAGCGTAAGCAAGCGTGGACCTGTACGTAGGTTCAAGAAAGCTATCTCTGTTATTTTATAGGTTAGATTGATTATTTATGAGATTGTCAGTAGCATGATCAGAAATACCTGTGTTTGAGAAGTCATCCTGTTGTGGCATTCTGATTAGTGAAGAACCCCAAACTCATTTTCCTGTTTTAGGGGAAGGTTCCCATTTTGCTGCCAACAATGTCTTTGCAATTGTCTATAACTGAATATCTGAGTGTGTCACAGAGGAAAGTTGAGGTAGTCTTAGGCCAAGCTGTTTGCAGCTTGTACTGTATGTGATACTTCTAATGAAACTCCACTGGTCAAGGGTACTGCTGCAGAAGTCATCTCCAATAAGGTTTCCTTCGTGTATAAAGTATGTCTTGTAGTTGTCACCTGTCACCTCCAGACATTGAATATTATGGGGGCTTTTTGTCAGTATCCACAGGTGTTGGCTCTCCAGTGGCTTGTTCCTTTGATGATAGTGTGTCACAGGTTGTCAGCTGGGCCTGCTTGTCAAGGGAAGGCCGACTTTCAGACAGGGGGACAGATTGCTCTTGCAGTTTAGCAATAGCCATTTGCAGTTTCTCTCTTCTTCTAAGAAATTAAATCTCTTTCTCTGCTAACTGTGCATAGAGCTTGTTTGTTACCATCCATTGATTTATGACATCATTTGTAATATTTATAGCTTGTGTTTCAGTCATACCTGCCTTCTCAGATGGCTCTGCTAGAGTAGAAATTGTACAATTCACAGTGTGTGCCTTAGATTGCATTGAGCTAATTTCCTCTTCTGATATCATTTCAGCATCAATAACTCAGTTGGTCTCTAGTGCAGCCAAGGCAGAGGAGGGGACCTGCTCCCAAGCCACCAAAACATCCATCCTCTCTCCAGTCTCACTGGGAGTGGCCATACTGGTGGCTCACCACAGACAGCCTACGTTCCCCCCACTGCAAGAGTAGGGGAATGTTTTATTCAAATTCATAAACAAATCATACAAGTCATGTTATATTCACATTATATAAGTAATAATAAAAAAAAACATAAAATCATAACTGAAACTAAATAAATCTGTACATCTGATGTATTTACTCTTTCCCCTACTTATATTTTTGAAAAAAAAATGTAAACCCTTTCCACCATAAATTCAATTTAGCTTTAGGGTGCTGCTTACAATCAGATCTACTGTATATACCTCCTGCAGTGCATTCTCACAAATGTTACATAGCATGCAATCGGTCATACGCTTTTGCTGCAAAACATATTGCATCCTAGCCTGCCACAAATAATATTTAAGACACACACATACCATTTCCAGAGTCCAAGTGTCATATTGTTGTGCCAGCTGCTGAAAATCTCCTAGAACCAGATGCTCATATGTTAAAAGTTTTAAGCCACAACAGTTTCCATTTCTTAGCTGTAAAATCCCCAAACTGGGAGACATAGCTACATGCAAATAGGAAATGTTCCATAGTCTCTGTCTGAGCTCTGCAATCTGGATATGGGCATATCCTTTCCTCCAGTGCATTATGCTTCTGATTTCCTTTTTACATTTCGCTTACCTTAAGAGCTATGCCCTAAAATGTACCACATATGCTTTCAAACCATCTTAACTTTTGAAGGCTTGTAGTTTTTAAACTCTGGGTAGATCTCTTCTTTCTCAAATACTTTCACATATACTTGTTTTCTAGTAAATGCTGTTATATCCTGTCTACTGATGTTCCATTTCCTTATTTTTAATAAAGTGGGTCTACAGAACTGTGATATCACTGTATTCCTTAATGACTTTGGGGGTTCATCTTCCCAGAATTCCAACTAATTCTGAAGAACAGCTTTAATCCATATCTGAGCTGAGGAAACTATATTTTAAAAACTAATGGAAAAGATCCAGACCAGAATAGTGTATGAAAAAATACTATTGGTTTAACAATGGCCAATCATCCATTCACCTTTGGTAAATATGTGTATAGTCTTTTGATTGGATTAAGCTGTCTTCCTCATAGCATTTGAAAACAAATGCTTAAAATTCTAGAAAAATATTCTATGGGTAGTGGAAATACCATCCTACATACAATAGCGTAAGAATTAAAAATTGCTGTATTATATGTACTCTGTTTAATTTAGATAATTTCCACCCTTTCCATCTCCGGACTTTTATATTGCAGCTGTTTAGACCATCTTTCCAATTTATCTTGGCATTATCTTCCTGCCAAACTGGAGCCCTAATATCTTACAGGGACCATTTACTATATTTATACCTGCTATCTGTGTAGTCTGCTGTCCATAAGGTCCTAGCCCTAGCCCTTTATTTTTCTCAATGTTTAACCTTGCTTCAGACACTTTTGTGTACCCTTGCATATCTTTTATTACCCTATGGGCACTAATCTTATCCTGGACAAAAACACACAAATCATCAGCATATGCTACTATTTTCAGTTCCTCTTCCTCCTCACCTCCTTCTATCCCTTTGATTGATGTATTCTATATAATTTTCCTTATAAAAGGGTCTAATGCAAATATGTACAACAGGACTCAATGGACATCCCTTTCTTACATATACCTTCACCTGCAAACTATTCCCTTCTGCTCTCTGAACTAATGGGGTTATTTCTGCCATCTCCTGCAACAGTTTTAACCAGTGTACAAATTTGTATGGAATATTATAGTGCTTTAGTACTTTAAATAAATAGATGTGACTTATTCTGTCAAATGCTTTACTTTGGTCTAACGTCAACAAATACCCAGCAGTGTCTGTTTGCTGACAGTAAGCCATCACATCTCTAATAATTGCTAAATTCTCCTGTATTTTTCCCCCGGCAGAGAATATGTTTGTACTGGATGAATTTAATGTTGAGCTGCATTCCGTAATCATTTTTGAAATATTGTAGTCAAGATCTTAAAGTCAGAGTTTAACAAGCATATCGGTCTCCAATTTGTAATGTGTCTTTTATCTCCTGATTTATATAAAAAAAACATGTTAATCCTTTAGAAAATGGTGAGTGTATTCTTGCTTGTGTTAATAAATAAAAATTAAGCACTCTCATCTGGCAATAACTTAACATTTCTATATATTCTTTACAAAATTCATTGGTTATCCCATCCTTACCTGGTGACACCCCTATTTTTAAGGAATGAATTACTCCAAAAAACCTCTTGTTTAGTTATAGGCCTGACCAAATCATTTTTCTTGGCTCTAGATGTGGATTTTGCCCGATTTCTGGCACTGTGGTGGTCTTCGCAGTCGAGGATTTGCTACGGTGATGGTATACAGTTGTATTGTTTGTACTACTCACATACAAGAAAGTTTCTATTTCCAAATTTTGTATCTTCTGCTCTGTGGTAAAACTCTTTAAATGTTTCTCCACCTCCCTCTGGCTCTCCCTCGTACTGGTAAGCACTGCACCTTCTGGTGTAATCAGACTGGTTATTTGCAAATTTTGGTGCCTATCTTTACATGCTTCACAGGGATCTACATAAGAAATTTTTTGTGTACCAAAAGACATCACTGTCTGTAAGAAGCTAGATCTGTTATACTGATATGTCTTCATATCCCTCTTTATACATACAATTTACTCAGATAAATCATTCTTGCTTAGCTATGTTGCTGAATAAAGTCTATAAAACTGATCTCTCAGTTTTACATATTTATACAAATTAGACTGTACTTTTTGTTTCACATACCTTGCCATCCATGTTTTTATATCCTGCTTCATTTTGTCCCACCATAAACCTATATTGTCATAAAAGCACAATAGAAAAACCCATGCTATTAGTATGTTCAGTATATTTAATTCCACCTCTGGTTCTTTAATTACAGTAATATTCATTTTCCCTCTAGTCTGTGCTTATATTTGATGTGTGCTGATACTTAGAATAGTTTTTACCATCAGATGATCCAAAAATTTGATTGGTAATACCTCTGTATGATGACTTAACAAATGCTTAGATACAAATATATAATACATTTTTGTGGAAAGTGAATTTCTAAGCTATGTAAATTTCTTTGCTGGGTTTGCTCCGGTTGAACAGTCAGTAAGCTATGCTAATGTAATGAATTTTTTAAATGCATGAGAATCACTATATATTTTTTTTCCTTAGCCTGTCACTCCTTTGTGTCTAGTGTGACATTAAAGTCACCTCCTAGATATACATTTTTTGTTATTACCAAATACAGTTGGATTTACGGAAACATAGATATCTGTTCAGCTTTCAGTTGGGAACCATATACTGTAATGAATCTATTAGGTTTTATTTTCCGTGGATCATCCACTGTCAGCACCCTTTCTGGTACTAAATCAGGCTGACCAGAGGAAACATCCACCCCAACCATGGCCCTATTTCTTCTCCTACCCTGGCTCCTTACCCAAATAACATGTCCCCAAACCCCACTTCTACTACAACCCCCCCCCCAATGGGTTGAAGCTGCTCCACCTGAACATCGGCAGCCTGCTACCTAAAATGGACCTCCTACAAACTCTTATGATTTCACACACCCCTGACATCCTAATTATTACTGAGACATGTCTTAAAAAAGCACCCCTGACAGTGCCATTGCTATCTCTGGGTATTCCATCTCCAGACAAGATCGATCGGGTTGCAGAGGGGGAGTGGCCATGTATATTCTGTCCTCACTGCAGTTTACAGCCACCCTATCTACCTCCATCCCAGCTACCTAAGAAGCCCTTGTCACCCACATTACCCTTCCTTTCTCAATCCCAATCTTTGTGGCTGGCATCTATTGCCACCCATGCATTCAACCCTCGGTCATGATTGAACTCTTAGCCAACATCACCTCCCTCTCACAATCTGGTGAACTTTTCATAATGGGTAACGTGAATCTAAATTTGTTGTCTCCCAAGTTAAACAGGCTATGCAATGATGTCACTGCTCTAAACCTCACTCAACTTATACTTGAGCCCATGTGCCCTAATCCCAAAACACAAAACCACACTCTGCTTGACTGGGCACTCAAAACCTACCCACATTGTGTCATTAAATTTGGTCTCCTCCCCGATGCCCTTAGTGACCGTGACCCCACTTTCATTGTACGTAAGGTTCATCACCCCAAACCTCCCCTTAAAATCATATAGCTCTGGTCTTTTAAATCCTAAGACCTTACCCCAATCAGCTCTGCACTCGCTTCCACTGACTGGGTCCACTTCTCCACTGCCATTTCTGTCAACCAAGCGCTTGACTATTTTAAGGATAAATTCATTGCCACCTGGAATGCCTTTGCTCCTTTCAGAAGGACCAGAGTCTGTGGGCTTCACCTCCCCTGGATCACCCCCGAACTATTGGCCTGCTTCAGGGAGTGTGACCAGGCCTGGAGAAAACACAAATCTACTAAACTTCCAAATGACTATGCCAGGTACAGAGCACTATGCAATTCATGTACTAAAGCTACTAGACTGGCTAAGTATGATTATTTCAACTCCTCATTCCTGACTAACATTAACTCACCATCTAAATTCTGGAGGGTAGTTCATGCCCTATTCTCTCCCCCATCTTCCACTCCCCCTCCAGTTCTGAAAATAAATAACTCCCTAGTTTCTGACCCTGGCTTTGTGGCCAATGAATTTAATGCCTACTACACCTCATGTGCCACATCTCTTCTAAATTCCCTCTCCCCATTGCCACCTACTAACTTCAGCTCTTTGCCTCAGCCAGTGCCTACCCCTACCCCTTTTTTGTTTTCTACTATCTCCTCTGATGAAGCTCTTAGTGCTCTCCTATTCCTCAACCCCTCTAAGGGCTCCTCACCAGATGAGCTCAGTCCTAAACTTCTCTACCTTTCTGCTCCTGCAATTGCTTATCCTATCTCCCTCATCCTTAACCTGTCCTTTATTTCTACCCAAGTACCCTCATCCTGGAAACACGCTGTAGTCCTTCCTCTCCCCAAGGGTGGTGACACATCCACTCTTGGCAGCTATCGCCTCATTTCCCTCCTCCCTACCCTTGCCAAACTTCAAGAACATTTAGTTCTCTCTCAACTATCACCCTTCCTCTTTGATTCTTCCTTCTTCACCCCCTTCCAATCTGGCTTCCAGAAGAACCACTCAACAACCACCTCCCTCCTGAGGCTTACTGACTCCATCCTTTCAGGGATGGATGATGGCTTGATCACCTCGGCCATCTTTGTCGACATAGACAAAGCTTTCGGCACTGTTTCCCATCCCCTGCTTCTTGATTCACTCTCCTCAGCTGCCCTTGCTCTGTCAGCCACCAACTGGTTTAAATCCTACCTCATTGGCAGGACCCAGTCGGTGAGAATCCTTGATTCCATCTCCCCTCCACTCTCCATCAACACTAGTGTCAATACCAGCAGGAACATCTGCAAGAACTAGACACATGGTGGATTCTCTGCAAGGGAAAGGCCTCAGACAAGTGGTACAATAACCCACAAGAGACATGGGTATCCTAGATATAGTACTGACTAACAGGGAAAGGATCACAGATCTTCAGGTAGAAGGTCACCTGGGGGCCAGTGA
The DNA here is from genome assembly GCA_016271365.2 of Neoceratodus forsteri. Classification (NCBI taxonomy): domain Eukaryota; kingdom Metazoa; phylum Chordata; order Ceratodontiformes; family Ceratodontidae; genus Neoceratodus; species Neoceratodus forsteri. The sequence goes on along the minus strand of CM057455.1, from coordinate 1,751,935,025 downwards.
CCATCACATGGTATGGTTCAATTTGGCCACTACAGCTAAATCATCCCATTCCAAGGCAAAAATATGGGACTTCAGAAGAGCTTGACTTTGATAAGATGGTCAACAGAGTTAAGCTAGCCCTGGCAAAAAGAAATACAGGTGAGGGGCTACAGGCAAAGTGGGCAAACATTAAGGATGCAATACTTGAAGCAACATCCCATTGTGTTAGAGAGAAAAGGAAGTGCAAAAGAAGAAGGAAACCACTTTGGTTCTCAAAAACGGTAGCAGAAAAGGCCAGAGCCAAAAAGCTGGCCTTCAGGAAATATAAGGGAACACAGCATAATGAAGATAGGGAGGCATACCAAACTTCCCTAAGGAAAGCAGGGAAGGCAGTAAGGCAGGCAAAGGCCCAAACTGAGGAAACACTAGCACAGACAGTAAAAGAAGGTGACAAGACTTTCTATAGAAACATTAGTGAAAGGAGAAAGTCCAGAGGGGGTATTATTAAGATCAAAGGAGATAAGAAGACTTGTGAGGAGGAGGACCATGTAAAAGCATCTATCCTAAATAGATACTTCTGCTCAGTTTTTACTGAAGAGAAGGTACGGCAGGGCCCACAGATCAGCACCATGGACACGGGGTGAGGGAGGTGAGCACTAGTCCCTTCACAAAAGAAATACTCCTACAAGAGCTCGATAAGCTCAGGGTGGACAAGGCAATGGGACCTGATGGCATACATCCCAGGGTACTAAAGGAGCAAAGGGTGGAACTAGCAGAGCCATTATCAAAACTGTTTAGTGAGTCTCTGAGCACAGGAGATGTCCCAGAAGACTGAAGAAGGGCTCATGTGATCCCGCTCCACAGGATTGGTAGCAGGGAGGAGGCAGGGAACTATAGACCAGTCAGTCTTACTTCAGTAGTGGGCAAGATTATGGAGGCACTCCTTAAGAAAAGGATAGTGCAACACCTGGAAACCATAGGAGCACAGGATCCAAGACAGCATGGGTTTACAATAGGAAGGTCCTGTCAAACTAATCTCATAGATTTCTTTGACTGGGTAACCAGAGTGGTAGACCAAGGGGGAGCTGTTGATGTTGCCTACCTTGACTTCAGCAAAACTTTCAATACTGTTCCACATAGAAGGTTGATTAATAAGCTGGGCAGGCTTGGGGCGGATCAGAAGTTGGTCAACTGGGTGGCAAACTGGTTGTTGGGCAGAAAACAGAGAGTGGTGGTAAATGGTTTACAGTCAGAAGAGATGAAAGTCACAAGTGGGGTACCTCAGGGATCAGTCCTGGGGCCAGTTCTCTTCAATATCTTCATCAGTGACATTGCAGATGGAATGGAGGGTAAGGTTTTTCTGTTTGCAGATGACACCAAGATCTGCAACAGAATAGATGATCCAGATGGGGTGGGCAGAATGAGAAGAGATCTGTATAAACTGGCAAAATGGTCGGAAAAGTGGCAAATGGGGTTTCATGCAAAGAAGTGCAAGATCATGCACATAGGGAAGAAAAACCCTGAAGCCACCTATAGGCTGGGAGAGGAGTTGCTGGCAGTCACAAGGGAAGAAAGAGACTTGGGCATCATCATCACTGATGACCAGAAATCATCCAAGCAGACCACTAAAGCAGTAGGTAAGGCTAGGGGGATGTTAGGGTGTATTAGTAGGGTATCACAAGTCGGAAGAGGGAGGTAATAATCCCTCTTTACAAGACACTGGTTAGGCCCCATCTGGAGTACTGCATGTAGTACTAGAGGCCACACCTTCACAAGGACATTAACCAAATTGAGGCAGTGAGGACAGATTAACAGAGCTCAATATGTATACCCTAGAGCAAAGGATGGAGAGAGGTGATATGATTGAAACATTCAAACACCTTAAGGGCATTAACAAGGTGAAAGAGTCTAAAATTTCAATATAAGAAAAATAGCAGGACAAGAGGACACATCATGAGATTAGAGGGAGGCTGATTAATGGGTAATGTGAGGAAGTTCTTTTTCACTGAAAGGGTGGTGGATGCATGGAATGGCCTACCTCAGGACATGATGGATATGAATACAGTGCAGGGCTTCAAACTGGCATGGGATAGGCATAAGGGAGCAATACAGATGAGTATGAATAGATAGGCCATTGACAGAGCAAAGACTGATGGCACATTCATAACACAGAAAAAGAAATGGGAAGATTGGATGGGCCTTGCGGTCCTTATCTGCCATCAACTTCTATGTGTCCCTCAGGGCTCATTGCTTGGTCCCCTACTTGTCTCCATTTTCTGTAATGATCTTCCCACAGCCTGCTCATCCTCTTCTATCCACATGTATGCTGACAATACTGTTTTGTTCAGCTCTGGCAAAAACCCTATTGCTGTGGAAACCAGCTTACAGCATGACTTCAACCAAGTTCAGCTTTGGTTTGCTTCTCACCAGCTTTTTGCAACACCAAGAAGACAGTCTCAATGACCTTTGGCACCAGGTAGAGACTCTCTCAGTTCCTGGATCTACCCACCTTCCACACCCTTGATGGGACCATCTTGGAGGACATCTCCTCATTTAGATATCTGGGAGTTTGCCTGGATCAACACCTCAACTTCTCTGTGCATATCAATGCTATCCTGAAGAAACTGCACCCCAAGCTTGTTGCTCTGTACAGGAATTGTAGTTGCATCCCGCTGACTGTGAGGCACAAAATTGTCCCCATCTTTGACTACTGTGACATAGTCTATGGTACTGCTCCCAAATCTTCCTGGACCAAGTTGGACACTCTCTTTAACTCCTTCTGCTGCTTTGCTATGGACTCACCTTCCCTCTCCCACCACTGTGAACTCTATTACTCTCTAACCTTCCTTCCACTATCTCACAGACCCATCTCTCACTGTGCCAAACTAAACTCCAAATTCTGGTTCGGGGGGCTCCCCTCCTATCTCTCATCCTCTCTCTCCACTCTGCCTCCCCCACCCACTCTCTCAGATCAAATGATGCCCGCACCTTGACAGTCCCTCACCGCTCCACCCTCATTGGTCAGACTGGTTTCACCCATCATTCCTCTGAAATTTGGAATTCCCTCTCTCCTGAAATAAGACACTCCTCCTCCGACTACTCCTTTACCTCTGCCCTACAAAATTACCTTTCCCTCATCTGTTCCTGCTTTAACCCTCCTTAATACCTATCCCCAGTTTCTGTCTTCCTACCATGACTCCCCCCGGCAGGGTTCTCAACATCCTCAAGGGGGAAATCAGGAAATGGTTACCCCTTATCCTCATATTCAGTTCTTGCCTCTCCCCCTCTTTTCTCCACCTGTCCTTCTGGGTCACCAGTGTTCACAACCTACCCCATCCTTTTTACTCCAACAGCACTTGCGTGCTACCTCAAGCCTGCTCCTGGTACACTCATGCACTATAAATGGTTCTATCGCATCATTACTGTTTTGTACATTTATATGTTCTTTTGTATTATTTTGGATATGTATTGTAATTTACCCAATGCTCCACTACTGTTTATTGTACAATACCTTGTGTTCCAACTGTTGCACAATCTTACAATGTTGTATTGGGTTTTACCATGCCGCAGTGACAGCAGCTATGGAGACATCCCTGACAGTGACAGCCACATTGCCAAGTGTCGGCAGTGCAGTGTCGGGGACGCCTCCATGTTTTTATTGGGGGGCAGCACCCCCAAACCCCACCCCCAACACCCCCAGTCTCTAGGATTCTAACTCCGAGTCAGAGTTGGACTGGGGGGAGCACCCAGCGAGGCTGTCCTGATCACCGCATGGTCCACCAGAGCGACAGATGGATTTTGCCCGATTTCTGGCACTGTGGTGGTCTTTGCAGTCGAGGATTTGCTGAGGTGATGGTGTACAGTTGTATTGTTTGTACTACTCACATACAATTGTAACTGATCATCCTTCACAAGCCTATGTAACCCCCTTCCCCCAGGTTGCACCGTGAGATGAGCAACTTGTTGTTCAGTGTGCCCTCCTAGTGAAACATTTCAATTAATTAATTAATTTCTGGAATTTAACGAATGGCTCTGGAAATAACAATCCCAGCCCCTCAGCTTTGTCCACCCCAAATGACCAATAAGATGGCCCCTATACCCAGTTATTCTTGACTTTATACATTAAGTGACTTGAGTCCTTCCACATCTCCTGTAAAAAAATAACATGCAACTTGAGTTCATTCAATATGGAAAACAGTGCTGTCCATCTCTGCACATTCTTTAAGCTGCAGCAGTTTAGAGTGGCAGTGTTAAAGGTATCCATATCAATGTAACATCAAGTAAGCCATTTTTTTTCCTTTTCCTCCCTTGAGGGGGGTTGCCCTTTAAGGAGTTCTTCAGTCTCCTGCATGCTTGATGTGGAAGATGCATCAGATACCATGTCCTCGATATCTGTTTCCCCCTCCCTCTGTTGTGTAAGAACCTCAAATTAATTTTCCATCTCTATATCACTTTGGGAAAGTGTGGCTTTAAGAATTCTGGCACTCCTCTATCTTGTGGTCGGTGCTGACCAGGTTTGGGGAGGGATAGGCATTACCACAGTAGAGTCTGACAATACCCCATGCATGGCCCTACTGGTTGCTGGCTAAGGTTCTTGAACTGATCTTGTATCCCCCTCTATCTCAGGAGTAGGGATCATAACAGCTGGCTGTAATACTGTATCTTCCGGCTCACTGTGGGCCTCCATTTCCCTGTGTCAGAGGCCCAACTCCAGCATCATCCTGTGCCTCTCGCTCAAGTTCTTTCTGTTGTGCCATTTTTATAATGTCATCCAGATTCATGGTATGCTGCTTGTTGTGTGCTGCCCAGGGACAGTCTCTGTTAATGTGACCATGTTCCTCACATAAATTACATTTTGCATGGCCTGCACACTGTGAGGTAATGTGGTCAAATTCTCCACAGTTGCCACATCGTAGTTTGTCACATACATTGGATAAATGTGTTTTTGCACCACACTTATAGCACACTTTGGGCTGTCCAGAATAAAGTCATACCCCTCTGTCCCTGCCCAAAAAGAAACTGTTAGGGATGTGCAGCATCCCGTCCAGACCCTGGCGTAAATTGACTCTGCACTTCCATCCCCCTGTCCATAGATATTTAGAGTCTATGATTGCCTTAGGGGCATGCAACACCTTGCAGTTTTTCTGTAGCCAATGAAGGATGTCTGCTACATGAACACTTTTGTTACGGAACATCACTGTAATCATTTTAATGAGGGGCTTTGTTAGGGGGATCGCAATAAATGGGGCCCAAAGAGTGGAGTATTTGATCTGATTATAAATTGTCCAAAAACACTCCATTCTGTGAGGATGTCTGAAGCTGACATTGAAAATATCATCTCTAGAAATATGAATCGGTGCACATATTTCCGAGCCCATGAACCTCATATTGTCTTTTAACAATTGTTTATCCACAAATAGTCTATCTGGTCTTAACTCTAGACCTCCTTTGTACCCAAGGTGAACTGCATTTTGTCTAGGTAAAGGTTCTGTCTGATTAAACAGCTCTGAGAATTTCAGTCTTTGAGGGGGGTGCTTGTAGCTAGGGGAAGGGCATGATCTGCCATTGCTGTAACTTGCTGAGAATTTTATAACTCCATTTCTACTTGTTCTGTCTTCTCCAACATTTCTGGGCTCTCCGGAACAGTTAATATGTCTGTATTCCCAGTTTCAAAAATATTTACTGGAGCCCCTGTTGTCTCATAGGTTTCTATCTTGCTAACTCTCTCCATGTGTGCTGGCACATTCTCCTGCATCCCCAATTCCTGCTGCCCAGTTCCAACCTCATCTCCCTCTGTATGCTGTTTAGTCTGTACCTCTGCAGTCTCTGGTAGTTCTGAATTTTTTCCTGCATTCCTAACTGTGGATATATCATCTCCACATAGTGAGTTTGGGCACCCTGTAGCATCGCTCAGTACCTTCCCTGCCACTGCCATAGTATGTGGTTTCATTTTATCTCCTGGTAACATTTCTGTGTTGCCAATGTGTTTTACTTGAGGTGCCACTTTCTCTGCTGTAGCAGTGCTATTTGGTGAGTCACTGATGTCAGCTAACATCCTCTGATCTCGTGATGATTCAGATCCATCCTGCTGGTTCTGTTGTATCTCCCAATCCAGGTCCGGGATCCATGCACCTGAAGAATCTTGCATCCACCCTGCATCCTGCAGGGCTTTCTCCTTTGTCCAGGTATCACTTTCTTGGGTTGACTCTGGTGTTTTTACATTAAATGCTGCTTTAATTTGTTGAACTACCATGAGCGGCTCCCTTAGAAGTTCCGATGATGTCCCCTGTTGCACAAGCCATGCAGGCATGTCTTCCTTTGATGTGGAAATACTGCTTTGTGTATGTAAAACATCCCAAACAGTGGAAGGATTAGCCCATGAGTTGGTATCCAAAATGATGGTTTTCCTGGTGTCTTGTTGTGAAACGCTATGCATGCGTTTTCATAGCCCTGCTTTCTCCTTTGTATAATTTTCTTCATCCTCTGCCAAAATGTTTAAGAGTAATGTCCTTCTTTCTTCTATTTCCTTATTTAGTTTAGCTGCAGCAGTAGCAATTTCTAAATCTGTTTTAATATTGAAAAATTCCTCTTCATCCTTCTCATCTGCTGGGTTATGTTTGCCTTGTCTGTCTGGTTCTTGATTCTCATCCTCATCCATGGATTCCAGTGATTTGAACTCAGTATCATCATCCTCCTTGCTGGCCATGTCTGGGCTATAAGACAGGGCCACAGTCTGCTGCCGCTCCTCCTCAGGCTCTGCAGCCTCTGACTCCTCCATATCAGAAGTGGTCGACAATGTCCCCTTTCAAGAGTAGGGGAAGTTTATTAAGCAAAATAAACATAACATCACAGGAAAACTGAAATTTCATCAAAACAATCACTCATATAAATGATAACATCAAATATATACAGAAAAGATAAATGTTCAACACAGTAAATTATATATAAAGACATTAAAAATGGAAAATATCTCCAAAATTGAACTAGCTTTTCTGCAGAAAATTTATGAGAATCTTTTTCTTTAACTTGTAACATCCCTGCCTCAATTTGTGAAATAATGATAGAATGCATAACTTGCTGCTGTTGTAATACATATTGACATCTGGTTTGCCACAAAAAGTATTGAATATATGCAAAAAAAAACATTCAAAGTACTTTTATGAAATTTTTTTCCAAACCCCTGTATAATCTCCTAAAATTAAGGTATTATTTATTTAGTTGTTTAACCAGGAGTAGCACACTAAGCTGAAAGCTTTTTACAGGAGTGACCTGGGAGCACAGGGAAGCTAAGTGACTTGCTCAGGGTCACGCAGTACACAAGTGGAAGCTGTGGGATTCAAACCCAAGTCTGGTCTGCTGGATGTCACCAGGTTTGCAGCTCAGAGCCTTAAACCACTGCGCTATACTGCTGCCCAAGCAAAGTCAAAAAAGGCATATTCCATTTAATAGCTACCTCATTCCAAAATAATTTACTATCGGCACATTCTAGGAAAAAATGTAACTGACTTTCCTCTATATTAATACATGTGGGCTTAAGGCAATACCTGTCAGACTGTGGTTTATATTTAAGATTCCCTCTAACTCCTAATCTCCCTTGGGCAGAAATCCACACAATATCCCATATCTGTACTGATAATCTAAAGTCTGTTAATTTATGCAAGGCAAAAGTCATTCTGGTGGGAATACATTCCGGGAAAAGAAATGATACTTGCTGTACTTCATATACTATATAAGCATAAAAGACTTTTCTATCTAATGAAATTAATTTTTGAAACAACACTTTCCATTGTTGTAATTTCTTTAAAGAGGAAATCCCATGACTTGGAAGACTATCTGAAGCCAAAATCTTAGGAGGCAGTAAAGTCTATTTCTGAAAATATTGTTTCCATAGAAACTGTACCTACCTTTGCCATGTCATAGTGACCAAACTCCATAGATAGTTAAAAGAAGAAAATAAAAAAATTGAGTGATAAAAAACCAAAGGATTCACCATATGTAACCCCCCCCCCTGTTTAATGGGAAGATAAGTAATGTCACTCTTGACAGGATTCAAGCTATTTCCCCACATCATTTAAAAAAATAAACTATAAATCTTGTCTCTAAGTTGACCGGTGGTGGATAGAGATATCTTAAATAAAGAAAAACTGGTAATAACATTTTTTTAATGATCATGATACTTTTTTTTCCCTGAATTTCAATTGCTTCCATAGGTTAATTTTACTTTCACCCAGAACCAACTGCCGTTCCCAATTATAAGTTGCCATATCTCCATGTCCAAACCAGATACCTAAAATTTTCTGGGGGGAAGCAGAAAATGAAATTCCCAGACACTCTGTATTACTAATCTGTGTTGGATCTAAAGAATAACCAAAACTCTTCCCCATATTAAGTTGTGCACCAGAAAATTGCCCAAAATAATGAAAAACTTTGAGTGCCTTTTTAAGGGAAATAACATCCTTCATTAATAAAGTCACATCGTCAGCATATGCTGTAACTTTTTCAGTTTCTAACAGAGGCGCAAGCGAAACACCAATTATATGCTGATCCCAGAGAATTTGCCAAATAATTGGATCTAACACAAAAGCATACAGCAGGGGGCTTAAAGGACAGCCTTGCCGAACCCCTCTGTCAAGTCTGATTTCTGTTCTGAAAAGACCATTGACTATCTGTATTATAGCAGCCTGGTTATAAAGAAGAGTAACCCACTGCACAAACTGTTTAGGTATACCATATTGTAACAGTAAATGAAAAATATACTGATGCCTAACCTTATCAAAGGCTTTAGCCTGGTCTAAAGCTACCACTAAACCTGAACAATTCCTTATTTTACTAGCCTCAAGAAGTTCCCTTAAATGGAATAAGTTTTATTGAATTTTCCTATAGGGAATAGCACAGGTCTGAGCTGGATGAATTAATGAATCAGCTACCTGTACCAGGCGATTATGCAAAATGTTGGCTAAAATCTTATAATCACTATTAAGGAGACTAATGGGTCTCCAATTAAATAATAACTTCTCAACCCCTTTTTTATAAATATAACTCAAAAGAGAAGTATTAAATTCTTTGAAAGGTAAAGTGGAAGTCAACATGTAGTTAAATACCAAAGGTAAGAAATAACCCATGTATGAAACACATTTTTTATAAAAATCATTGGGAATACCATCTAACCTAGATTTAATTTTTTGATAACCTCCTCAACTTCTTGTGAAGAAATAGGTTGTGTTAAAATATGCATCATAGACTCATCCACCTGAGGTAATGGTGCCAAAAACTTATTTGGCAAATTATCTGTATCAGGGCTTCTGGTGTCAGCAAACATCTCTAAAACATACTCCTGCACTACCAGCAACATTTCTGCATCTGTATCCACTATTCTTCCATCAGGTTTACATAGGCTAGACATTACAGTTTTATCTATTCATGCTTTATAAGCTTTATAAGGGTCAGAAGCAGGATATTTTTGTGTTCCAAATCTAAACTCCATTTCTAAAGATTTAGCCCTATCATACTGGTAAATTTTCATCTGCCGTTTTATCTCAGAAATTTGTGATTTAAATTTTGTATGGTCACTTGGTGGAAAAGACATAAGTTTATACAGCTGATTTCTGTAATTTAAATACTTCAGATAATGGGAATTAGCTCTGTGCTTTCCCCAACTGATGAATAAAACCTTCAATTCTATTTTAGTATTTAACCACCAATCATAAATATTATCAAACATACATACAGTAGAATGTTTGGCTGCAAAGAATACTTCTAAATTATGGTAATAATCTGGCAAATCTAAAAAGGATGTATTTAATCTCCACCTCTGTATGGTGGATAACATTCTAGTTGGAATATCAGATAAACAAAAATCACATAATACAATTTGATGATCTGACAATTCTGTAGGTTTAACCTTGCTAGATATTGGCTTAATATATTTGGACACAAAAACCATATCTATACATGTAGCATATATATGCCTATGATAAGTAGCCCCATAATGTGAATGTAAACTTCTGTATGCATCTGATAGGCCTGCATCCCTGACAATTTGTTCTAAAGCATGCAAATCGCAATACATTTTTTTTGTAGAAACCCCAGAGTATTTTTTGTCGATATCGCAGTTGAAGTCCCCACCCCATATGACATGCCCTCTAGTATAGAGAAAGGGTTTTAATTCCTTGAATAGTTTAATTCTTGCTAACTTTGTTTGTGGAGCATATAGGTTAATAAAACGAAAAGAAAAATCACCTAAAGAACAATCTAAAACTAAAGCTCGCCCAGCCCTCACATCAACTAATTTGGTAGTTCTAAAGTTAGTATTTTTAAACCAAATCCCTATCCCATCAACAGTATCCAGCCCAAATGTCCAATAAGAAGGACCCCAAATCCAGCCTTTCTTTAACTGATCTATCTCAAAAATAGATGATACTCTGGTTTCCTGCAAAAAAATAACATCCAGTTTAAGCAGATTCAAATAGGCTAATATAGAAATTTGTTTTTTGTAGGCCTTCAGACTACATACATTATATGAAGCTAGTTGTAAAGGAGCCATAAGTATTCAATTAGGTTAAGACCCTCCTTTTTGACTAAGGCTTGCTTTTCTCTTTTTCCCTTTCTTCCCTTTTTTTCCTTTGCCAGCTCTGTAGCCTTACTGTCCTCATCTTCAGTAACCAATTCTGACCTATGAAAAGTGTCCGATTCTAAATCAGAATCCCCTACATCATCCTGTAAAGGTGCAAAATATTTTCCATAGCTATTGGGCCTACAACTGTTTGTCTAAGAGAAGCCCTAGTAAACCTTCTACCTTTTACAGTTTCAAAAGGCAGTGGCATAGACTTAGTTATAAACTGTTTTGCAGTGGCAGAAGGCATTTTATTGTTGGAGAAAGTGTCACTAGAACCTTCACAAGTGTGTTGTGGCCTAGAGGTAGGTTTGTCTACATCCCCAATCACTGAAGGCCCAGCTACACCTGAGGAGTCTCTTTGATCTGTACCTTCCCCTTGCATGTCAGTAGGAGAACTACAAGTGGAGTCCCTTCTATTTTCTTGATCCCTATTTAGCAAGTCATCCTGATCCCAGCCTTCAGAGTGATTCTGTTTTGCCCACGGGCATTGATGGAATGCATGACCTTTGTCATCACAAAGGTTACATTGGAAAATATTATCACATAAATACATTGAATGCCCATACCCCCTACACAATGAACATTTTAGCATATCACAAGCACTACTAATATGTTTTTTTGGCCCACATTTATAACAGACTCAAGGCTGCCCTCCATAGAAACAGACCCCCCTATCCTTTCCTAAAAAGAAACTGTTAGGTAAATGAATAACGTCAGAATTCACCTGAAAAAGTATCACCTTGAATTTCCACCCACCAGTCCATATCACTTCCATGTCAAGAATAGCTTCAGGGGGGCCTAAAATATCACACCGGTTCTGAAGTCAGTGTTAAATGTCATTAACATTTACACCCTCATTTCAGAACATAATAGTAATGCATTGAATCTGGGGATGTGTAAGAGGGATTACATAAAAGGGAGTCCATAAAGGAGTGGATTTTAGAGTCGAATACTTTTCCCAAAACTTCTCTAAATTAGCATTATTCTTAAAGCTTATATCGAAAGAGTCTTCACCAGAAACATGAATCAAGGCATAGATGTCAGAAGAAAAAAAATTCATTGAGCCCTTTTAAAGTTGTTTTGAAACATAATACCTATCAGGATGTTCCAACAGACCCCCCCTTATATCGTAGTCTGACTGCATTCCACCTTGGAGCCTGTTCTAATTTGTTTTAAAACAGTTCTGACATAGGTAGCTGCCTAGACTGCTGTGCATTATTATCTCCAGGCTCAGATTGCTTAGAACCTGCCTGCCCCTGCCTAAAGCCATGTTCTCCCTCCCGGATGTGCTCAGCCTAGACAAGGCCACTGCCCGATCCCCTACAACTTGTACAGTATTAATAGGTTGGGCCCTTGTAGAAAACAAATTATATTTCATTGGCAAAATTCCCGTGAAATCAGCAATTTCACTGTGCAAAATATTTTGTGAACTTCACTCATTGCTTGAAATATTTCATGGGGTGTGAAATGTGGAATTCCACCTGCAAAATGCAAAATTTCACTGGAAAAGCAGTGAAATTTCACTAGAAAAAGGCAAATTTTGCCATTTCACAGGCAACATTTTGCCTTCCCTGAGCCAAATTTCACATTCCACAAGTGAAATTCCAAAGTTTGCTTTCATAAAAAATTTTGTGAAATGGGCGAATTTCACAAAATATTTGGTGTAACGAAATTTGCCAAATTCGTACATCTCTATTTATACTGCCCCCCCAAAACAAAATTGCAACGCTGTCCATTCAAAAACTTTACATCACTTACTTTTATTACAGGAAGAAAAGTTACTCAGAAGCTCTTTCTTGCAGGATCTGTAACAGCAGACTCAGTGGCTGAAACATATAGTATATCCTTCCACATGGTCTACTACTATCCATCACAACTGATGGCATAATTAGGGAAAGACACATTCACAAACAGGCTCACATTCTTTCTCTCTGAGAGGATGCTGGATTCTTTTTTCTGTTTTTACTTTGTCTGTTTGCATTTACTGCCACTAACAGTGTGTTTTGCAGTACCACAGGAAGGATAGCTGCAGAATCCAGATACATGAGTAGAGGGTATTCCCTTTATCCCCTCATAGACTCCCAGGCTATCACACTGGGCACACAATCTGTTATTTTTCTCATCCAAAACTGAACACAAAATCAAGATGTTGCAGATATGTTGACCTCACATATAAGTAAAGTCCTCTTTGTGTCTATTTTTGGTATGCAAACTAGACAGAATGTAAACCTAGCTAGATTTTTTTTTCCTTGGATTGCCCAGCTGCTATCAAATTGTTATTGGGTGGATCCTGTTTCTATCTAGTTTTATAGCTAGGAATAGAAAGGCAAAAATAATTCATATGACTAGCTCAAGGTCATTCATGGACTTTGATGTAGTTCATATCTGGTACAGTATCTACTAGTTTATAGTTCTTTGCTGCAGACAGTATACTGCCTTTTTTATCATTGTTTCATGCTCCCACGTGTCACCCACTGGTTCATGGAGAACCTCCCCAGCCCCTTTACCAACCTTCTTGTGGACTTAACAGTAAACCACTACTTTCCCAGGATCACATATGGTGGTAGGTAGACTACCATGTCAGTTATCTAGTACCTGTGGGGAGTTCCAGATTGGGCAGGAACTTTTTCCTGTAGCGTTTTTCTCCCTAGAGCATTGGTATTTAACTACATGCTTGCACACATTTGAACAGTTGCATGCCAGTGTCCCACATCAGCCCTGCCCCTTCTACTGCCCTTATTGGTGCTACCACCTTGTCTCCCCCAGGTGGCAGTCATTTGGTAAGAAGCAGGAACCAGCCACCCTGTGGGAGAAGAGCTTTCTGTAGGACACTCAATCCTCACTCCCCCTGCTGGCTCCTGGCAACCTGTGTTCATTCCCAAACATAGATCAGCAGCATCACAAGTGGTAGCTTTACCACTGCACCTGTGGGCCTGCTACTATACTGCAGTTTTGACATAAGTATAATCAGAGCCCAAAAGAGCTTAGAGTTTGATTGGTTAGCAAGTCTCTTGCCTGACCTGCAGATAATTGGAGTCACTGAATAGTTAACATTTCCTGGGCCAGCATGTTGTACAAATATGGTACCTGCTCAGTGTTCCCTTCAATTACCAAATAAACATATGATGATGATGATGATGATATACAGACAGTACAGGCCTTTAAGGTAAGCATGAACACATTTCTGCTTACCAAGAGAATCATAGGGTACCTTCAGTAGTACGGTGGACGAGAGATCGCTACACATTAGTACATGTTTGCACAGCATATTTGCTGGTCCCTGGTATGAAATAGAGGGAGGCAGACTTGAAGGTTGTAGAAGCCCTTTAAACCTTAAAATACTATGTTACTAGTACATGTTTCAGTATGTTGGACCATTAAAAGGTACAGTATCAGACTGTCCAGTGATTCCCATTGTGTGAAGACCAATGTGAGTTCAAACTCTACCATTAGAGATTATTGGAAATAGAAAACGTACTTTGGTTATTTTCACTGTTGATGTGTATTTCTAATAGACTATTTAAAGAAAAAAACAGTAATTTTGAAGTATACCACTAAATTTTGTTGCTGCCACTGTTGTCTCTTCCCTGAACTATCAGAGCATTAGCATTCTGTGGGAAAGCACATGACATCATTTTAATCTCCACACAGTTTTGTTCCTGCTAAAACATACATATTAAATACCTTGATATATAAAAATGTATTCTGTCACTATATGTTTGTCTGATTACTTAGAAAAGCTTTTCATAAAGGGATGATGTAGAAAAAGTTAGAGACTAAGGACTACAATGTCATAATCAGAGTAATATGGGCCTCAGAAATCAGGAATGAAGTAAAAGTGAAAATGAAATCATAGGAATAACACTGATAAGTCAAAAGAACTTATATTTTTTCCAGAAATATGGGGCTCAATTCATAAAGGTTGGCTTAAGTTTCATGAACAGCAGCTTGCACTGATTCCTGGTGCACCAGGGACCTTGCACCCAATTCACTATTGGGTAGGGTTCCAGAGGCAAAGTCCTGCAGCTTGCGGCAACTGTGGTCATGCACCAAAGAGATGTGCATCTGCCAGGTTTGTTGCAAGCTGGGGGTGTGGTCAAACAGCAGCTGCTCCAATGGACAGCGACTAGTACAATGTAAGAAACAAACACAATATATCCCCTCCTGGTATCTAGCAGTTCCCCCAAATCCCCAATATCCCACGTACATACATAACATAACTCTGTGGTGGTCTAGTGAACCCCACTTCCCTATCCCCAATCTCCCCAATATATATTTATATTTCTTTCCCTTGTGGTCTAGCAGACCACCCTCCCTATCTCTGATATGCCCTCATAATATAACAGTTTCCCTGGTGGTTAACCAGACCCTCTCCCTATCCCTGATATCCACCCCCCTTCATTAAACATGTTTCATTCCTTGGTAGTCTAATGGACCCCCCCAACCCTGGCAGGTAGTGCCCCCATCCCACTCCTCCCATTCTGTCGCTGAGCTGGAGACCAGCACAGCCATCTACTCTCCAGTAAATGAGCTATCAATAAGTGTGTACAGTATGGAGTATGTGCTCATTGATTGACAGGTCAGTCAATCAATGAGCACGTACTGTATATAGTATGCACTCATTGACAGCTCAGTCAGTGGTCAGCCATGGTGGAGAGCAAAGGGCTGTTCCGGTTGCTGGCTTGAGGATGAAACGGGGGAGAGGGGTGGTGGGGCATTGCCTTCCGGACCACCAGAGAAAGAAATATAAATATATATGGGGGGGATTGAGGAGAGGATGGGTGGCCACTACACCATCAGGAAAGTGTTATATTATTGAGGCAAATTGGGGATAGGGAGAGGGGTCCACTAGACCACCATGGAAAGAAACATAAATATATATGGGGGAATCATGGATAGGGAGAGAGGTCTGCTAGACCACCGGGGGGGAAAAATGGGGAAATATATATATATATATATATATATAGATATATACAGTATGTATATATCTATATATCTATATATATATATATATATATATATATATATATATATATATATATATATATATATATAGATATATAGATATATATATGGAGGAGATCAGAGATGGAAAGGGGGAACTGCGGCAAATGGTGCAAGATCTTTAACCCTCCCAGAGGATGCACTTCTAAGTTCACTTTGATCAGCCGTGTCTGGCCTAAGGGTACTTAGGGTACTTAGAATGTTGCCCTCTGGGAGGGTTTAGTGAATCTCAAATTATGGGATATGGCAGCGTGCATCTGCCACAATCCCCCTAGTGACATGCAGCAGGCCATTTTGTGCCACAAGGAGTTGGGAAGCCCTGTTTGACGCATGCAGTCTGTGTTTGATGCAGGCTGCTTTTGTGAATTGTTCATAGGGCATCTTTTGGTGCAATCTGCACCTTGCATCATTCCTTGCGGTATGAACCCCTTGCACTATTCAGGGGAGCTTTGTGAATCAGGCCCCTAGTTTCTATTGATAAGTACATGCTACCAGTATAAATGAAACATGAATTTAGTATTTTAAATTTCCAGTGCTATTTAAGGTGATTGACAAGTGAGCAAACAAGACGAGACACATAATCATGGTAACAGACAGTACGACAGATGTGAGTGGATAATCTGTTCCCTAAAGTGCAGTTGGTAAATAGTTATACATTCCATATTCATGAATAAAACTCTCAAGTTCCCAGCTGTTTTATAGCATAAACAGGTTGCTTTACGTCATCAACTTTTAGATATGACAATTGGTAACCCTAGTCTGTGCTAATTATAGCATTTGTATAACTTTATAATTATGGTGTCTCTAAAAACTTTTCTACTTGTAACTCAGCTTAGAGCAAAAATGAATACAATTTAGATTTTTGTTGTATTTAAAATCATCACCATAAAAAACATCAGTACCAGTCCATGATGCATTCTTGTTTGTGGCCAGTGACTGTACTCAATTGGAGTAGGGGCACAGATGTAAGCTGAACAGCTGGAATGCTAGTCTACTCATGCTGTGTAAATACCAATTCCATTCTCCCCAGGAATCTGCCTAGTTGTGTTATGAAAGTCTGAGCATTGCTAGTTTCCAGTCTTACTGGGCAGGCTATTCCATATGTAATGTTCACAAGTGGCAGCACTCATGTACAATGAAATAAATGCCAAGTAAGAAAGTTACTGCTGCAGAAAAGGTCTGGTGTTTAGTAAGTCCAACATGAAAGTGTTAGCACATACAGCCCTAGCACTTTGGGTCTTGCTTGTTATCCTTCATCAAGGGATGGGGTTACACCACCATACTTCTCAATTTATACAGTCTAATTAAAGGTACGTAGTACTTCTATTGTCACAGTGTTATCCACATCAAGCACCATAAATGTTGTAGCAAAAATAGAGAAAACCTAAACCAAGTAAAATTTTAAGCCCCACAAGTGCATGAGTATCAAAATGGTGAAACTAGAACTAAAAACTGTAGAGGACTCTGCAGTAGTGTTGCGAAAAATTTATTTTTTGCCTTTGGAATTGTGGCAATAGTCAAAAGTCTGATTCCATAAATTTTTAGAACTCATTTGGTGGCATTTTGTGAAGATGTTGACATGAACTGCAGAATAAGTGTATGTATTGGTAATTAGTATATCAAAACAAATGTTTTTACTCTGCAGAACCCACTGCTCTGTTATCTGGAAATGACTGTATGTATTGTGATTTTTTTTACATTACATTGCAAATTTAAAGTCCACAGCACTCTCATTTCTCTTATATCTGGAAATGACTGTATATATTGCAAATCTCTGTGTGAACTTGGGATTTTTAATTTTGATGTACTGACAGATCCCTGTTTAGTTGACCAGTAGACATGGCAAACTCAGGCTTGCTTGGACAATGGCAGTACCACAACTCACAATGCTAGCACACTGTATTCAGAAGAGAGCCTTCATTGATGGGGGCAGGAAGAATTCAACATCACAGAGGATGTTCTCCTCCTCCTCCTCCTCCAGGGAGGGAGGGCAGTGAGCTCTATTACCCTACCACCAGCTGGGTGACCATACATTTTGGTACAGGAAGTAAGGGAGGTAGACACTCACTGATGGAAGACAAGAGCATACTTGCATGTGGACATCATGTTGCCATTCCACTTAGAACATCCAAGGCACTAGAAATGGAACAAGGAAAACCATCTGGCTGCTGCAGAATGACACTGATGGCTCCTTGCGTACTTCTACTGTACACTGGCCTGCCTGACCAAGTGTGGCATCCAGAGGGCACTTGTGTACTCCCAGCAGCTCCACTACAGGGGTCAATCTGTGAAGGATCTAGGTAGTCCTCACTAGGACCCAGAGATGGTGGGCAATTGGGTTGGGAAGTCTATCAACAGAAGAGGCCAGCCAGGTGTAATGGGACAAAGTAGAATAAAAAAACAGTACTGTAGGTACTGCATTGTACTGTGTAAGTAATGTATTGTTTAAATGCCCAGTCCACAAATGGCCTCCTCAGGTGTGTGGTGCTGTATATGCCTGTGTGGTGCCCCTCCCTACACAAGAGGGATAACCTGCAGCATTCATGATTGACATGTATGCGCCCTTCAGGGCTAATCCAGTCTTTTTCTCATACTTTCCTGGGGTGCAATGGCACTGGGGTACATTGGATGCATGCTGCTTGCAGACATCAGTGGGGGGAGGCAGTTCTGATTTGGCCAAGTTATCTGGAGTTACAGGATCAGTTAATGATGGAAACTGCAGCCACTGCAGTGGACAGTCACACAACAGCATTAGGAAGGGACCCCAGCATGAGGCACTGCAGTGTTAAGGAGCTAAAGTAATCTGTCTATTTAGCATACGCATACACTGATGCACAGACTGAGGAAATTACATTGTATGATGAGAGCTGAGTTTCTCAGTTTTCACCGGAGTTTGACAGGATTTTTGTTTTGTCAGGTAATTAAGACATTTATTTTACTGTTTGTTACCTGGTTTCAGGACAATAGGTGTGTGTGTGTGCGTGTGTGTTTAATCCATTACTAATTTTTTGTTTCTTATTTAGAGTGGAATGTGAGCAGAGAAGAAGCTCTACTGGAGATTTTTTATTTGCACATGGAGTGCTGACAGGCAGGTCACGTTTTCAAGCCATGAAGCTAAAGTATTCATGTTTATGTTATCTGTTAAATGATACTGTAATTCCATTACCTAAATTGACCCACCTCAAGTCCTGCCTCAGTCGGCAAGACTTGTCACCAATATAAAATTCTCAGGATGTTGACTCAGCCCTTGATTACTTCATCACCACTTTCAATGCTGCCTGCAACTCCTACGCACCAGTAAAAAAGTGTAAAGTCAAAGCACTCTCCAATCCCTGGCTCACTGCTGAGCTTTTGGCCCAGCTAAAATCAAGGGACCACCTCTAGGCAATAGCTAGGGACACAGACACCCTACTGGACATTCAAATGTACAAACAGTCTTGCAACTACTGCACTAAACAAATACAAATGATGAAGAGTTCCTACTTCAAGAAAGCCCTTACCAACACTTGGGGTGATGGGAGAGCTTTCTGGGACAATATCAGGGATATCACTGGAAGCAGTCCAAATCCTCCCCAACTCTACTCAGTACTGAAGGAGCCGCTACCCTTGACCCAATGGTCATTGCCAATACCCTCAATGCGGCTTTCAGTGGGGTCCTCTCACCGGACTTTTTTTGGGAAGCTGACCCCTCGGAACCAACATTGCTCCCCACCGCACCAAATCAGCCACCTTTCCATTTCAAAAAAGTTAAGGCACATGAAGTCCACAAATATATAACAAAGGCTATCTCTAAGTCCAGATCAAGTGGCAACACACTGGACCTCAAGCTGCTATCCCTCACCCTTGAAGAGGTACTGCACCCGCTCACCAGAATTTTCAATCTCTCCCTGAGTCTTAGTCAATTCCCAAGCAAATGTAAATCTGCAATTGTCACTCCGGTCTTTAAAAGTGGTGACATGTCTTTACATGGGAACTATCAGCCAATATTGATACTACCTCCCCCTCTCCAAGGCCCTCAAGTGCATTGTTGCTGATCAACTGACAGACTTCCTGGGCAAGTATAACATCCTCTGTGCACAGCCATATAGCTTTAGACAAGGGCACAGCACATCGACTGCCCTCCTGGAATTCACTGGAGTCATTCACAACTCAATGGACAAAGGATACCTAACTGGATCTGTATTCATTGACCTAACAAAGGCATTTGACACTGTTCACCATGGCCTGCTTGTCAAACAGCTACTGAATATCAGGTTCTCACAGGACTCTGCTGCTTGGTTCAATAGTTACCTGGACCTACGCTCACAAAGAGCAAAAATCTCAGGTGTTCTCTCTGACTCAAATCCCGTCCGCTCAGGCATCCCTCAGGGATCCCTCAGGGATCCATACTGGGTCCACTTCTCTTCAGCATATTTCTGAACTCCCTTCCTCAGTCTTGCCCAGAACAAATTATCCTCTATGCCGATGACACCGTACTTCTCACCACCCATAAGGACCCACAACCCTTACACCACAGCCTGCAGCTTGCTTTCACCACTGTCGAGAACTGGTTTACAGAACATAAACTGGTTCTTAACCACAAAAAAACTAAATCTATGCTCTTCTCCAGCTCACAAAACAAGCATAGGCAATATCCACTTGCTATCAATACAAACGCAGGAAATATCCTTGAACAAGTGTCATCATTTAAATACCTTTAAATCTCTCTCGACCCTTGCCTATCCTTTGTGGCCCACATTGATAGTGTTGCAAGAATTGTGAACATATGTATAGGAATTCTATACCGAAACAGACAGCACCTTACCCAAGCAGCACTGAAGATTGCTATCCAAAGCTCTGTCATCTCTGTCATAGACTATGGCCTAATTATCTATGGCTCTGCCTCAATTACTGCCCTCAGGCACATAATGACCTCCCTTAACAAAGCCTGTCGGCTGCTCACTGGAGCCCAATGACGCATTCATACATGTGAGCTCTACGCTCAAATGGGATGGTTACAACTCTTCAATCACTTAAAGTACCTTACCTGCCTGATGGTGAAAAAAACTACCTTGGGCCTTACTCCACCTTGTATCCAAGACCTCCTGTGCCCTAATACCCACCTTCATAATACTAGAAGGTCTGAACATCAGCTTCTACAGATCCCCCAGTGCCACACCACTCAGGGCCAAAGATCCTTTGCACACCGTGCACCCAGCTGGTTTAACACCCTCAGCAATTACATCACCACCTCCACCTCTTTGGGATTATTCAAATCTAGACTCCATCTTCATCTCACAGCCTCCAGCTCTTGTGACTGCTTCCACTAAATCCCCCCTCCACATTCTGCTCAACCTCCCCTCCATGATCTCTTGAAAAAGCCATGAGCTGCACTAGTCTCTTTTCATCTACCACTCCTTTCTCCTCTCTCCCTTCACCCGTGTTTCCCTTTAAATTTATGCAATGGCCCCAAATGTGTTACTCATGTTTATTATTACTATGATGCCATACCTGAACTGCTTAAATATTGTTTTATGCCTGTTTCTTAAATGTTGCTTGTTTTGTTTAACATGTTTGTACTCTCCTGATGTGGAACCCTTGTAAAAGAGCCAAGGCTCAAAGGTATTGTAATTCCTAGATTTTAATAAACAATAAATACCATTTTCTTTATGTAGTCTCCATGATCATGATGACTATTGTAAAAGAATTAATGTTTTTCTTTTAATGAGTTGGATGTGGGACAGCAACTTGATGTAACATCAGATTGTTCTTATATACTGTAGAAACAAAACTTTTCTTTTGAGAGGCTGCTGGGAATTTTGGTGTGTGACTAACACTGCATTGTTGAGGAAAAGCAACAAGAGCAGGGCTGTGCAAGGTGTTTTTTGAGTTATAGCTGATATGCTACTGTTGCCTCTATGTTTTTGAAACTAATAACAGAAGTTAACTGTTTAATTCCTAATATACAGTATAACTCCTGCAAAGCCTTTCCAGTCTGTCTTTTATCACTTGAATTTTACTACTGCACTGCTAGTTCTGCTCCTGCCACTCCCCATTGGGAATCCATGGTGGCAAGGAGCCCCCATAGAGACAGTTGGAAGCAGTAAGCCCTGCGGTGGATGAACACTGCAGCACAGTGGTTGGAGGGCTAGAAGAAGAGAGTCCTGACAGTTATTGAAAGGAGTAAAGAGCTGCTGACTGCAAAAAACCTTTGGTTTTCCCAAGGAGAATGGAAGAGGGACAGCAGAGGAGGCAATTTGCCTAGTTGCTCCTCTTCCAGCAAACTTCGAGCAGCATATTCCTGGAAGCCTGAAACTAATTTTTCATTTTATCTATTGTATTTTATTCATATATGTATTATATTGTATTGTATTTAAGTTTAGGCAAACACCGGACTATCCTGTGTTTAAATTTATAACTTGACAGAGTCAAGGGACTGGTGTATTTTAAACTAGTTTCATTATTCCTTGGGCTGGTAAACTGTTAAATCTGTTAATATGGTCTTGGTTCATCCTGCATTTGGAAATCTTATTCCCTAAATCATGTAGGATATCTTGTATCTTTTGAACCTTGAGGTGGCAAGATTGTCTTTAAAACACCCTTGATATTGATTGGTGTATATATGCCTTTAAATTTAGCGCTGCTATGATTCAGGATCACAGATTTCTCTAGCTTTACCTACATATGCACCAGCATTCTTAGTGTGTCAGCACCATTTTTGAACCAGCAGTGGCAGAATCAGTTGCAGAGCTTTCCTACTAAACTTCAAAAAGTTGGGCATACATTTAATACAGCTGCTTTTTGTAAATTCAGTGAGTTGTAGTGAACTGGAGAATCGGAGAATCAATTGGAGAACCAATTATATCATGGTAGGACAGATATAAAATCCCCATAGTTTTAGTTCTTCTTTATTTTAGAAGTGGGAAGAAGTTGCTGCAATAGTTACATTGTATGACTCTTTCTTTTAGTATTGTTGGCAGGAAATTTTGACTCCAGAGGGAAACATAAATTCAAAATGCCCTAAACAATTTCAGCAAAGGGAACATGACATCTTGTTACGACCTACAAGGCTAAGGTACTTTATTTGTAAAATATTAAGGGTAGAATAGGGTTAAGAATTGAAAGATTCAGATGGAGTACCGAGCTGAAGCTGTGTAAAAGCAAGGTAGCTATTGAGAGCTACGGACTGTTAGAAGGCAAAGCTAACTTGGGAAAACAATTTAAGTTAATATCTTCTAACTGATTAAATGGAACAAACTAAATAAGTTATTAAATAAAAAACATACACGTTTTTAATAAATCCAATAAATACCATACATATCAATAAATACCACAAAATAAAACAAAAAGATCATTTGGAGTAGTTTATAATGAACTTTAGGTATCACTAATTTAATAACACCTTGTTTAGTTTTAACCTGTTTAATAGGTAATCAATTGGAAATGGATTTAGTCTGGCTTTGGTACTTTTTATTCCCTGTTTGACTTTCTTTCACCATGTACCTATTTGTTTGGGAAACAGGGAAAATAAAGATAAAGTGGACATAACATGGAGGGCGAATTGTTTATGGAATCTACACCTTTATAAGAGGGAAAGCAGTGACTCTTAACCCTGATTGAGGAACTACACCCAAAGACTCAGGTCATATATGTGGACTGGTTTGGAACAAGAAAGGTTGCTAAGGATCCTGATATCTCCTGTTTTTTTGAAGGACTAGAATTATTTGGTCCAAATTTTGTCTATGGGCATAAAATAAAACAAATTATAAGTTGTTTACCAGTATATGTAATACTGGTCTGGTTCAACCAGCTAATGGACTTATTGATATTATAAAGGTCTAACTAAAAATATATTAGTTATTTGTGCTATTTAATAGCCTATTATTGTACTTGCACTTTTGAAACCCTGAGTTTTTTTATATAAATTTTGTGCATATATCGTATGTGTTTATATTTTATTTTGCATAGAAACTTTTATAAATTTATACATATTTACATTTAGGTGCACTTAGATAACAAAGAAGACCATCAGTGGTGACATTTGCTAGAGTTGTTCATAGTTTTACAGTGTGTAGGATGGTTTGTACATGAATTGGAAAAAACAGTTCCTTGTTAGAGGAACGACAACAGACTGAGGAAAGGGGAAAAAAAAGAAAGAAACAGAAAATTAAGAATCAGACTACCTAGTATAGAAATTCTTTGGAATAAAAGAAAAAAATGGAAACCAAGGAGGGGGACTCCCTTAAATAACCTAAAATTACAAAGTTTTTTAAGAGTACTTCCCATAAGGGAAATGAAATCTCTGGCTCCCTATCTGCCTCCACACCTATGTTTCAAATTGAAATTGGTAACCAAGTAGTGGAGAATGATATCTTGATTAAGATCACAGCTGATAAAAACTTAAAAGAACATTCAATAAATATTCAAACCTTGAAAATTCCCCTAATCTAGAAGCATTATTTAATAATAAACAAGGCAAACAGGGGAAGCATTACTGGTATCTTTATTTGCACAGGAATGGGATTCCCACAATCATTCAACTTGCATTCTTGATAATTCAGGTTACATATTGTACATAATTTTGATTTATCAGTTTCACAATATTTTTTATTAGACTTGACACAACCCAGTTGTTCAGAGTATATTTTAAAATCACCTGTTGTACACAGGGAAAGCACATACAAAAATCAAGGTGATTTTACTTGTATTGAGATATAAAATTCTGACAATCTTGCTTCTGTAATACATGACCTCAGTCATGCTGTAGATGCCCTTAAGAAATTAGTGCCACCTGCATTAGAAGATAGATCAACAGATAAAACAAACCCAAAAGGAATGTTTCTCCCAAAATGGTTTCTGATACTCTCTCAAAATCAGGTAAAAGGTCAAATTCTACAAATATTGAGTATAATAAGGAAGTTATTTTACTAATGAAGGCAACTTTGTTTCCTCTTCTACCATCTCCAAACAAATGTTGGAAACAATTAAAAATCCATATTTTGCTACTGTAGTACTATTGGAAAATCTCAGAGCATTAAAGGAGGAATTCTTAAATTTAAGTGCTGCCATTTTTTTTCAATCAGGCTATTTTAAAACAACTAAGGGAAAAGGAACATTACAACTCTGAGACATCTTGTTGTATTTGTGAGGAAGTGGAAAAAAAAGAAGTTGCCAATAAAGCAATTCAAGTGTCCCTCCCTCCCCCTTTTACAAGAGAACTTTCTGAAGTACTATTAGACTCAAAAGGAGGACAAGAGAGTTCAAAAGGCCTAAGGGTAGTTACAAAAGTATGGAAAAGTCAAAAACCAAACAAACAAATAAGGAGAAAAAAATAAAGAAAAACAGTAAAGACAGATACATTTTGAAATTAATGGATCAAAGGTCCAACCAAAAGTTAAAAAGGGAAATAGCATTAAAAATACAAGGCAGAAAGAAAATACATCTGGGAAGGAAAATCAACATTCAATACAGGTTAGGGCATGGTTATCTAAATGGTGTATGGATGAAGAACAAGTTGTGCATGAGGTAATGTCTGATCAGCATAAAAAAATGGATGAACATGACTATAATATGGTAGAGGGTTTGGTCAGGGGGGAGGACGAAGGATCAAAGGAGGGCCAAAAACTGGATTGTGGATTATTTAAGAAACCCCAAGGGGATTCTTCTCATAATACTTTTATTTCTTTTGATGCATATGATGAGGTTTTGCAAAGCTCACCTACAGAAACAGAATTGTTGACAGAAATTAGAGAAGTGGCTCCTTTAGAGCAGGAGACCCTGGTAAAATTGTTAAAACACCTATTCCACATCTCAGATGAAGAAGGGGATGTTTTTGTGTCATGTCCTCCTAACCCAATTTACATTTATTTATTTGACGTATCGGTTTAACAACCTTTGAGCCAAGGGCTCATTTACAAAGGTACCTCATCACATGGAGGACAATGGACACAGAAAGGGTAACTGTTACACAAGAATAGCCATCATGTGTAGATTACAGACACTGTTTACAGATATTATATACAGCTTTGGTTGCAGATATTTACATAAGCACAGAAAAGAAGTATTGTTGCCATGAGAGAGCTTGCGTTACATTTTATTACATCTTATACATGAGCCAGTGATGGACTAATTATTGTTGTAGGTGGTGGCAGTCCATAGTGGACCTTGTTGGGGTTAGGGCCCAAGAGGGCATGAGAGTGCAGGCTAGTTGCAGTTACAGGAGTGGGTATTGAGGAGATGGTTGTGGAGAGCCACTTTGAAAGGGGGCAATCTTATGGCTGCTGAGAGGGGGTACATAGATTACATTTATTATATACAAGTAAAGAACAGCTAGCATATAGTACTGGGAAACAATCACTTTATTTTCAGTCATTAGGAATTTGGGTTCAAACTCCACTAAAGGTTCTGTGATCATCTGGAGTAAATACAAATGGGAGGGAAAGTATGCTACAAAATAGATCTAAGAAGGAGGAGGATTTATGAAGAATAGAGTTCAGGAGACTATAGCCAAGTATAAGTATTGCAACATGTCATCTTGGGAAAATAGGACTGTGTCATTTTTTGGTTGGAAATAGAGATGTGTGAAATTAGAAATTTCGCCTAGCAAAATATTTTGCGTAATTCCTGCATTACATGAAATTTTTCTCCTAGGCGAAACGTAATTTTGCCTCTGATTTCACTTTTGTGTAATGCGAAATTTCACCCAATTTCACTTCTGCATAAGGCAAAATTTCACCATTATCCTTAATTTTGCCAATGTTTTTCAATTTTGCAAGCGAAATTGCAATGCACTGTGGGTAGATAGCTGAAATATCATGTGCAGGCTGTTTCCTGCACAGTATATTGTCTGTTGAGTCGGAGAGCAGTTCAGTGTGGTGCATCACAGCTAATATACCCTTCAAAAACCTCTTTATTTGTGATTTTTGAGAGTTAATTGCTCCCAAAATCTCAATTTAGTTCCTAGTGCTGCTAGTGAATCTTTTTTTGTTTTGGTATCTTTGGATAATACTTCATTAAACTTGGGTAGTGTTTTCAGTTTTCTCTGTGTCTAGCCAAGTATAAGTATGGCAACATGTCATCTTGGGAAAATAGGACTGTGTCATTTTTTGGTTGGAAATAGAGATGTGCGAAATTAAAAAATTTTGCCTAGTGAAATATTTTGCGTAATTCCTGCATTACATGAAATTTTTCTCCTAGGTGAAACGTAATTTTGCCTCTGATTTCGCTTTCATGTAATGTGAAATTTCACCCAATTTCACCCAATTTTGCTTCTGCATAAGGCAAAATTTCACCATTATCCTTAATTTTGCCAATGTTTTTCAATTTTGCAAGCGAAATTGCAATGCATTGTGGATAGATAGCGGAACTATCATGTGCAGGCGGTTTCCTGTACAATATATTGTCTATTGAGTTGGAGAGTAGTTCAGTGTGGTGCATCACAGCTAATAAACCCTTCAAAAACCTCTTTATTTGTGATTTTTGAGAGTTAATTGCTCCCAGAATCTCAATTTAGTTCCTAGTGCTGCTAGTGAATCTTTTTTTGTTTTGGTATCTTTGGATAATACTTCATTAAACTTAGGTAGTGTTTTCAGTTTTCTCTGTGTCTGTGTCTGTGAGGGAATTGAGTGGGGGAGGAGTGACCGTGTGGTGTGTGTGTGTGTGTGTGTGTGTGTGTGTGTGTGTGTGTGTATTTGAAAGCAGAGCAGGTTAGTTCCTAATATCTGACAGATTTCTCACAAGTTGTGAGTGAGTTTATGTAATTTATGTTAAGTCTTAATATTTTTGTTGGTGTGCTATTTATTTGTTATACTTTTCTTACATATTGACCCTTTCTGAGGTAACTTTATCTGAACAGTTACTCATTCTGAGTAGTTCTGTTCCTGTTTCCCTTTGCTTAATCACTTTTGTGCTTTATTTTTTTAATGGAAGTATTTGTGGACATTGACCACTTGACTTGTCCATATCCAGGTACACTGCATTGTTGAATTGCTCACAGAAATTAAAATTGTGATCTAGCCTCTGCATTGCAGTGTTCCTGTTTTTCTATTTAATTTGCTTCCCATATTAATCCTTTACTCCCTGTTACACCGCTGGTGTTTATTATCTGACCCTATTATATATGGGGGCATGTTAGGCAATGGCACCACCACGGTTAGGCCTGAAAGCCATTTGAAATGGTACACAACACAGCAGATTTATGTCCTGGTGGTGGATGTGAACCATGTAACTGCATGTTTAACACCTGATTTCTGTCTGAATGTACTGTAACATTTTCTGGGAAACATTTCCAGAATTCTGGCCTTCTGGAGCATGTTGTCAGTGCTGGCACCAGATGTGTTACATCTTCTTAATGTTGCACACAACAATATGTGATGCAACTTCACACAACATTGTTAAACAATTTTTTAATAGACACAATACTTGACTTCTGTGGATAGGAGGAGGAAACATGTTAAATTGCAAGTGATGCCTTCAACATAACTTTAACAAAATATAACACTGACCCACAATTCAGTTGCATTCCCCATTTATGGAGTTTTCAAAGGAAAGGTCAGCACCAAAGGCTGTGGTCCGTTAGGGCCCTGTGCACAGAGTCTACATTTTTTTAATTCAAATTACTTGTGCGAGTTGCTTTGACTCAAATTAAGAAGCATTCACCTCAAGAACATATCCGTAAAGTGCTCTTTGTTTATTACAGTGTGGCATGCAAACAATGTAAAAAATGAACAAGCACTTTACGGACATGAGCTGTGGTGAGCACATCTAACTTTAAGTTGAAGCAGCTCACACAAGGTAATTGAATTCCAAAAAAATATGCACTAGTTGGTCCACAAGGCCCAGATGGCCAAAAGCCTTTGGCAGGAGCCTGCATTTCATTTGCAAACTCAATAAATAGGGAGTGCAACTGCATTACACATCGTTAGGTTGTTAAAAGGAATCTTGTAGGTGTAACCAGCTCGAAGAAGTAAGACACACCACAAATAATAAGGGAATAAGGTGTTTATTAGGGGAGGGGTACACCGACACAGTACAGAATAAGCATAACAAATGACAGGCAGAATCAGGAGGATAAGGGTAATACAACAATGAGTGGGGAGAACTAATAGAGAGAGAACAAGAAAAGGGACTGAATTCTATAGGGAGAATAAGACAGAAACAAACAACAGCAATGGTCAATAAAATTATTTTACATACAAAATGAAGAAACAAGAGGACTTAAGGAATGGATGTAGATTAAAGAGGATAGAATAGCTTTTTTTGGTTTTTATTTTTTTATAGGGGGAACATACAAACAACAGAATGGAAGATAGAAAAATGAAAACAAAAAAGACAAATTTGTGCTGCAACATTAAGTGCCAGTGGGCCACCATAGAGTTCTGACAGGATGCACATGATTTTATCACCATCACACTGTAGTTTAGAAATCTACCCCAGGCATCACTTCAGACAGGACAGCGAATAAGTCCACATGTGTCACTGGCACTGCTGGCAAGGCAAGGGCTGCCTGTGCTACTGGCTTTGGACAGGGAGGGCCCTGGAGGAGTCTTGATGTTACTGACTGCTGCTGTTTTCTGGTACGGTGAGCATGGTGAGGATGTTTAACTGGTCGAGCCATGCCTCCCTCCTGCTCACCCCCTTCAGTGCTTACTCCCACATTGCCCCCACAGCTGCACTTGATGATGCCGCCACCTCCCGCAATTTGAGGTATCATTTCAACAGGTGGTGGTGGACCATGTGGTTATGCTGGCTGGTTGTCCCAAAGTGGGATCCACACTTTCCTCGATGCACTTCCTGCCTGCATAGATTGCAAGTGACCACTGGGTCACCAACCGATATAAAGTAGAACAAATCCCAGACAGGAGAAATTCAGGGATGACGGAGCCATGGTGGGTGGGGGGGTGCTGCAGATAATGCCCCAGACACTGACTCCTCCAGCTGCTTGGGAGGGGGCATGGTCTCCTGCTGCCTGGGTGGAGGAACAGTATCCTCCTGGTGCTGGGGGGGCACTGTCTCTAACTGCTACTGGTAAGGGGGCACAGTTTGCTGCTGGGTGCTGGTGCTGAAGCAAAAAGACTCCTGCTGTGGCATTTCATTTGTGATGGGTAGCTGAAACGTGTGTACTGGTGCCCCACTGTCTTCACCCTTCTCCATTATGTCCACAATCCACAAACACCATCAATTCAAACAAACAAACAAAAAAAAGAAACAGATATAGAGACTCAGAGAGAACCAGGGGTAGGGGATCACACACACACACACACACACACACACAATCACCAGGTACTAAAATATGAACTTTGAGAAAGACAAACAAGAAAAAGTTAGACAAAAATAACACAAATTAAGCAATTTAGGTGTAAAAGTGCACTCTGCAGTCACAGGGAGTATAAATGCTGCCTGCTTCCTCAAGATACATAGCACAGGAAATGAACCACTCACTTACTGCCTGTTTAGATTCAACCATGTGATCACCAGCAGAGCAGAATGCCCAATTTTGCCTAATTTTGCTTCAGATGTGCAGCGAAATTGGAGGTAAGATTTCGCTGGAGAAATTTCGACAAAAGACTACATTTTTGTGAAATGTTTCGCTAGGCGAAATTGGTGATTTCACTGTCATTTCACCGGTGAAATAAAATTTAGCTGCATCTCTAGTTGGAAATCAAATGTTCAAGATACAATAAGAAAGGTTAAACAGGAACTGGCATCATTTTTATCACATTAACTTAATTTGAATATTTCATCTAGTTCTATAGCTTGGCTTAAGATTAGTAAGGGCATTGCAGATACCCCACAATTGGACATTACATTTAAAAGTTCTAAATTAGTGGATATGGTTCTAAAGACCACCCATATATTAAATACTTTGGGGATACTCATGGCTGACGTTGAAGTATTGGCTGCAAATACTGATCTCAACTGTAATCTTTCCATGCCACCTCAAAACAGGGGAGTGACAGGAATTGGGACAACAATAGATATTCAGTTTTGCAGTCAACATCCTCCCCATGACAAAGGGGAAGTTCACCAATAACCTTTAGTTCTAAAATGTCTGAAAAAGATGTAAATCTTGTGTCTTGGAATATTGAAGGCCTCTCATACAAATTAGCAGATAATAAAACAAGGGATTTTTTAAAGAGCTATGACATTCTCTGCTTTCAAGAAACTTGGACCTTAAATACTCCTATGATATCAGGTTATATTCCATATGCTATACCAGCCTACAAACATAAAAAAATATGGATGTAATAAAGCTGGCATAGCTACATATATTAAAACTGCTTTGAATTTTATGGGTATGGTATTGCCTTCCTCTTCAGAATTCATACTTATAGTAAGACTAGTTCAAGAGCATGTGAAAGTTATAGTTGTGAATATATATGTTCCCCCAGATGCTAAATTATTTGTAGATATTTGGATACAGTATGAATTGGTTATAAATGATTTGATGGACAAATGTGATCTAGAGGCAATTATGATAATGGGAGACTACAATGCAAGGATTTATGTAAATAAATAGGAGAAAAGTCTCTATTATGAACTGTTACAGAGTTTTCAGATAATTAATTCATGGGTAAAGTGGCTTAGAAATTCCAAAGATAAAAAAAATGAAATTTATGTGGTAAAAAACCTTTTCAATTAAAGGAATTTTTGCCTGCTTAATGGACATATGCCTGGCAATATTAATGGGGATTTTACCTCTATGAGCTACAGTATTTAGGATCTTCTATCATAGACCTTGCATATGCTAATATTTAGGCATTAAAAATGATTCATGATTTAAAGATTTAAAAATTTTAGACCGTTCTGATTCCTCTCATGTACCAGTATTGGTAGCATTAAATCTATGTTTTCCAGAGGCTGATCATGATTTGAAAAGGAATTGTGAAGGTCTTGAAATTATCAATGAAATAAGAATTAGATGGGAGAGTCAAAATATGATCATTTTCACAGAATTTTTGAGTGAATTATTCACTTCTAACATTAGAACTGATATTTTGAATCTCCATGAAAGAAATAAGATTGTAGGAAAATGGTCTACATTAATGTCATATATTTGACCATTTATGAGACTTGAACACTATAAAAGAAAAAGCATATTACTTGGTTCAGTAAAACATGCAGAAAAGCAAAAATAAATCTACAGAAATTGAAAAGATATTGTAGATGTTTCAGGACAAAAGAAAATATTCAACATCTAAATGAAGTACGGAAAAATATGAAAGGTTACTTAACATTGAAAGAGGCAAATACTATAAAAAATGTGGAAGGAACTCAGAGAAATTATATATACTAGAGATATGAAAAAATTCTGGATTTTACTAAGTAAAGGCTATGGTGGATATTCAACCACTATAGAAACATTTAGAACTTCTAATAAATGGGAAGAGCACTTTGGGAATGTATATTATTCTGAAACAGAAGAGATGGATTCTTGGAGTTTCTTCATACAGGAATATCATCCAAAACAGTTTGTGGCCCCTTTAGAAAATGAGATTAGACAGGCACTCTCTAAAGCCCGTGCAAATAAGTCCCCAGGTCCAGATCTAATCCTGGTGGATATAAATAAATCTTTCTCAAACTGGTGGGTCCCCATTTTAAAGATATTATTTAATCATATAATTCAAGGAGGGCAACTTCCAACTAGCTGGTTAGGGAGAATTATCTATCCTTTATTTAAGAAAGGGGATGCTTCAGATCTCAAAATGTATCATTCCATAAGTCTGAATGCTGCTTCACAGAAATTATCCTTCAAGATAATTCTTCAAAGTCTTCAGGAATGGCTAAAGGAAAAACAAATATTGAGTGAATATCTAAATGAATTTAGAACAGGTCATTTGACTATTCAGCATTGTTACGTAGTATCACATACCATCGGGAAATATATTAGAGTGAAGAGAGCAAAACTGTACTGCTGCTTTGTAGATTTAAGTGCAGCATTTTATAGTATAAGTCAAACCCTGTTATGGAAAAGATTGGAAAAATTAGGAATAGATTCAGTTCTATTAGGCATCTTCTTTCTGTTGCATTCCAAGACCTGAATCATGTTGCGATACAATTAATTTGGAGGAATTACCTCCCCAGTCAAAACCAACTGTGGGGCAAGATAAGGCTGCCTTTTGGCTCCAACACTTTTTCATATCTACATAAATATTATACTATTGAATCTGGAAAATCAAGACCTTTATTTCCCGGGGGTTAAGAATAAAAAAATAGAATGCCTCACTTACACTGATGACATAGTTCTGCTTTGAACAACTTTTCTAGGCTTACAGAGGAAGGTTAAGTATTTCTCAAAGTTATGTAAAGAAAATAGACTTACAATCAATAAGGACAAAACAAAAATGGTTATTTTTGGGAATAAAAGTAAGAAACTTCCCACTTTATTCATTAACTTCAATAAACTGGAAACTACAAAGTCGTACGATTATTTAGGGGTTTGATTTATAGAAAAATGTACTTGGAATGCACATTTATTATACTTACAAACTAAGTTAAAAATTGCTGTAAATGCATTTAAAAGCTTTAGCATAAGGTCTGGAAAGGTATCAGTTGTGGGTATGTTAAAGGTAATAAATGCCAAACTTCAAACCAGCATACTTTGTGCAGCAGAAATATGGGGGTCTATAGAGAGCAAACCTCTAGAGACAATAATACATAAATTGTATCGTTATCTCCTTATGATACCACAATCAGTAACTTCAGAATTAATAAGACTTGAGCTGGGCCAATTTTCTTTGCAATATCTGATTGTGGAAAGACAACTAATCTTCCTGCTTCGGCATTTTGCGTTACCAGAGTTTTATCTACCTAAATGCTCCCTAGAAAAAGAAATACAATACTTTGCAATGGGATTCCACTCCCATTATATTCAATTGATTAAGAAGAAACTATTTCCACTAGGACTTGCTCATCTACTTTCTGAGATATATTTAAGACCTAGAGAAGAATTAGTTTTACAAATTAAAAGAAGAGTTAGGGACATAGCGGTATCAAATAGTTTTCAGCACTTCTCATCCCTAAAACACTTTAGATGATACAAGTTACTCATAACTAGTCATCAATTAGAGCCCTATCTTAGGAAAATAGTTAACCCAGATAAAAGACGTATTCTTACAAGACTTAGATTGGAATTATAAACTAAAAATAATATATGTTTTAATCAAATAAGTATGGGCATTCCTTCCCTGTTTTGTAAATGTAATCTGAATTGCAAAGATGACCTGAAACACATATTACTTTTATGCCCCCTTCATATTAAGGGAAGGCAGGAATGGTTGAGTAGCATCCTGGGTAATCTTGACTTCCCCCGACCAAACTGTCTGAACAAAATCTGTGGTTTTCTAACAACTGTTTACTTGTAATGGTATACACCCCCCACAGTGACAAGTCAACAGTGACCGACACTACTGCAACAACAGTGCCAGGTCAGTGTAGTGTCGGCGCTGAACCCAGCAATGTTTTCTGGGGGTCTTGCACCCCTCTCCCTTAATCCGCTCAGACTTGGAGTTGATTAGTTTAATTGGGGGTGTAGGGGGCATAGTCCCCCTACTTGGGGGCTTCAGGAGATGAAGTCCCCTGAAGAAAACATGGGAGGCAGTGACCACCTTTATGCCAACTGCAAATGCAGTTGGCATAAAGGTTTCATTGTAATGTCAGTTGCCAAAATTTTGTTGCGCTGGTGTCATAGATCCACTTGTAACTAATCTATCTAGAATGGAACAAATAATATAGTATGTTGGGTTAAAAATACATTAGAGTAGACACTAAAGATGCATTATGATTAAAGGAAAATGTCATATTTAACTTTGGGTATACTGTAGATGATTATTGTATATTATAAATGGAATTTAAGGAGGCATCTATAATATGATTTGTGATGTCCTGGAAAGTTGTTATTTATTCAATATCTATTTATTATTGTACTGGTGTATGACAATTGTTATGTCAAATATTTGTATGTCGAATTTTATGTTTTTAAAATGTATTTTGTAAAGGCTTATAGCCAAGCAATAAACATGAACTGAACTGAACAGAAGAAACAAAACTGATTTGCATTTACATTGGGTTAAGGAAATTGACCAGAATGATGTACTTTCATTTATTTTGTGTTACTACTTGAGTATTCCATGCAGTTTAATTAGATATTGTGGTGACTGGAAATTGTGAAGTTTCAGAAACCCATCTTCTCACATGCACTTTAACAGCCCCAACCACAAAACTAACATATCATGACTACTTTTGTGACAGCTGAATACAGTCTTTCACTTGCATGTTTATGCAATGCTTAAATAATAATGCAATCTTTTGGATAAATGCATGATAGATTATGACATACAATGGTAACATGTGCAGGTATTGATTGTACAGCCACCTCTATAATTAGTTGTTATGTTCAGCAAAATCATTTGATGTCTGTTATTTGATTTCCATTTCTCCCCAAATTGTGTGCAAACATCTTATATTTTTGTGGGTTCAATATTAATGACAATGTATAAATTAAACTTTTCTTAAATGAGTCTCTAACACGTTATATGAACATATGTTTTCACAATGGAAAATTCCACAAAGAAAGATAGGTATTTATATCAATACACCTCCACCCCTCACTAATAGTTGATCAATCTCAAAATCAATAAATATGTCCATCATTGGATCACATGCTGTTGTCATTCCATCTGTCTGGAGAACAGACCCAAAAAGAACTAATTGTGATCATTTATTTAGCTTGCTTGTAAACATGATAATAATTTAAACTAGAAAAGAATATGTTTAAGACAGAAAAGCCAATAGTATCTTCCAACAATTTTCAAAAAGAATCTTTTTTAACTTATACATTATTGAAAATGTTCACATTTTGATACATCAATATGTAAAGCATAGTATGAACCTGTAACATCCATACCTTAAAAACAAATTATGTATAACCCTATCTTCAAAGAAAATATTAGTATATTTAGACAGAAGACTAATTTCAAATTTCTTAAATTACAGTAAGGTATACCTCCACCTCAACTCTCCTGTCACCTTCAAGCATTACTACTGATTGGTAAATTCATTGTAAAGAACAAAATGAAACAATAATATGTTCAAATACACACAATTTCCCTAAATTTCAGAAGAAAGAAACTTGAAAAATCACAGAAACATATTCAATTTGTATTCAGCATTACTTCATGCTTAGCATTTCCTCTTCTGAGGCTGTAGGTGAATCAGTCTCATCATTCCTATCTTGCTCACATTAAGCACTAAGAAACGCAAAAAAAGTCTGTCCACATTGAAAAATAAATGTTGAGCTCCTTTTTTATTTTATCATGACCTTAGTGGGGGTAAGGAGCTAAAACTCAGCCACCTTCTTCACAAATTACTGCTTCAACCCCAAGAAACATCTTCTTTGCTGTGTCAAAAAACGATTGTCAGGAAAGATCAAGAATTTGAAAGTTGTATTTACTAGTGGTGATTTAATTCTATAGAGATGCATATTTAAGTCCCTGTCAGAGGCAAAGGGAAATGTGACCATAATTGTTGATTTCTTCTAGGTATTTTGGGTATTAGAACCTGTTGTAGGTTGTGGTTGTGGTTGAACTCCTTTGATATAATTTGTGGGGCTATTCTGAAGGTTTTTATTATAAAAGGCAAATTATCCACAGGAAGATCAAAAACATTGACAAGCATATACAACATCATATCCCTAGTAGTTTCAGACTTGGGATCCACAGACAAGGGTAGTCTCACCCATGTCAGATTTCTATATGTCTGCTGATTCTCTAAGATTCAATTTTGCAAGATTTTGCATAATTGTTTTGAATCAAATTTGCAGTCTTTGCCTTCAGACCAACTGTTTTATTTATTGATTTTTCAATTCCTTTTTTTAATTATTTCCAACATCTTTAGATACTGCCTCAATCTTTTCTCTGTTTTGTTTGGCATCCTGCAGGAAATCAAATGTTTTGGATAGGGCATGACATATTCAAATGCCTGGTCAACTGAATTAGTTTTTCTAATGTATCCTCTAAAAAGTCAATAGAATGTCAGGGACCAATAGCACCTGGGGCTGTGGCCATAGTGCTTGCAGTGTCAATCCCCACTGCAGTTCATGGTGAAATTGAATAGAAATGACTGAAAGGACTCTATAATTTATCAATTAAATGTGTCTGAGTCTGAGTTTGTTGAAGTTTTGTTTTATCTTCTGCCACAGTACTATCTATTTTTGGTGCAGCACTGTCTGTTTGCAATTTATTTATTCCAAAACACTGTCTGGATGCCAATTGCTTATTGCTGTGTCCACTGCTAGCTCTTCAGCCAGAGATTTTATATTAAGTGGTGACATTAGTTTCTTAGGGACAGACCCAATAGTGTAATGTGCAGCCAATACTTTTAATACTCTTGGATTTGATTAAGTAGCTGTGGTAGGGATTCTTGGTGCACTGGTAGGCAGTTTATGGAAAACATGAGGTGAGCTTATCTCTGTAGGTGAGCAATGGGTTTGTGAGGGACAGCAGTCAGTGTCTTTGCTTTAGTGCAGTAGTTTCTTTTTCCTGCTCTATGGAAACCCTTCATTATAGATTGCAGCCAAAAATACTTCTCCAATGGTTTTATTGCAGGAAAATATTCAGAGGAAGTTGAGGAGATTGCCTTTCTTTTGTCTGCTATTAAAAAGACTTGAAAATCAGGTAACCTTGGTAGAAAAGATAGATTCTAACAAAAACTGGTTGATGCAGAGCTCAAATGCACAGTAGCTACCTGGAGCCACGTTGACTCCTCCCCTCAAAAATAATTTTATGTAATATTTTTATAATGCTTGAACAGCTGTAACATTTGAACTGTTAATCATAAAAACGTATTTGTTATTAAACTAAATCATGGAGTCCGATTAACATGTACAGACCCTAATGATACAGTTATTCTGTGTTTGCTGCATGCAGATACATGTTATATGACATATGATATATGTTGATATAATATGTTGTTAAGAGTGAATCATTTTATTTTTTATATTGATATGAAACATTTTATATGTGTTATATTAATATATGGTTGCTGTAGTGCTCTCTTAACAATACAACTACTTAGTTGACTCCAAGTGTTCATTAAAAAAAAGTCTCTAGCCTTAATGGTTCCAAAATTTTCATGTTTTAAAGAAAATATCTTTTGAAAGGTTTAACTCTAGAACTGTTGGGGCTAGAAACTTATTTTTTTAATGAAAGCCTGGAGTCCAGCCATTAAGAAATGCTGTCCTTTTTATATTGTTATCATGCAACAGTAGTAATTATATTATTGTTATAGAAACAGATAGTGTAATTGCTTATATATATATATATATATATATATATATATATATATAAATTGCAAAAAAACTTAGTTAAAGCAACAGTTGGAGTTAAAAGCAACAAAAGTAGGAAATGAAGCTTTAGGGTTTCCAACCCTAATGCCTCAAAATCCCTCACCACCTACCATCCTCCACACACACGTTAGGTGTGCCTGGGGTTGTTGGGTCTAACTCTCACCCCATCTATGTGCAAGGAAGCTGAGATGCTACAGTATAGGAGAATGGGTGAGAGTGAGGTCTCGGACAACTCAAGACACACCCTTATGCCTGTTGGTTTGTGGAGGGTGGTGGTGGAGTTGGGTGGTAGAGTTGGGGGAGTGTTAGGATTGGATGCCCTAATGCCTCAATTCCCTACTTTTGTTGTTTAACCCTAACTGATGCATTAACAAAGGTTTTTACAATGAATTTCCTTACTTTTTGAGAAAGTGTAATTTTACCCTTATATGTTTGTGGGAGCGCAGGGCTCCATCAGTGTATAGTGTGTTGTGGATGCACAGGGCTGCTCCCATGCATGCATATTGTATAGACATTGTAATTAACCATCATCTCCCTGTTGGAACACAGGGCTCTCTGGGCCCTACACTCCCATCATGTTCCCATCAGTCCATAATGGTATCCATTTGTGGGAGCGCAGGGCCCTTCAGGCCCTGCACTCCCACCTATCCATAAGTGTAGAGACATTGTAATGAATGCTCATCTCCCCATGGGAGCGCAGAGCCCAGAGGGGCCCTGCATTCACAGTACTGCATAATGGAGGGCCCTTGCACTCCCATTACTGCATAAAGTGCCCTGTGCTTCCATCTACCCATAATTGTAGAGACACAGCACAGGCCTAGAGACATTCCATGTAACCCTGGTGCTGCAAATGGCACAATATCTCAGTAACTGTAGGAACATTGGAAAAAATTCCACCACAGTTGAAATCATGGACTGGCAACTTGTATTGTTGCAAAGGTGTATTAAGCTGTATTTAGCAAAAAATCTGTATCTTTAACCATTTTCGAGATATAGGCACCAAAAGTTACTGTTTCCACCACAATGTTATCCTATCAGAAATTTATAAACTTCAAAATGTTATAAGCATGGAAACAATGTAATTTTTATCACCAAAGAAGGAAAAGTGACATCTGTGGGGCAAGCCCTTTCTACCCTGCAAATTCCAGCCTGAAAGTCCTAACCACTTCTTTGCAGTGAAGTGACAAAGAAACAGTAAACTTTGAATATCCTTTTTCGAGCAGTGTCAAAATCCTTTTTCACGGTGCGAAAAAGGATTTTGACACTTCACAAAAGTGAAATTTGCCTGACAAAAAAGGATTAAAGGCAGGGACAGCTGGTCCCAAAAGTCCTAATTCTTTTTTGCGATACCACAAGAGATTTTGACACTTAGTGAAAAGGGAATCAGCTCACAAAAAGGGATTTTGACAGCTCACAAAAAAGGGATTCATTTTTAAAATCGTGTTTCATGAGCTATCAATATCTCTTTGTGGAATGACATTCCCTTGGCGTAGGTGTCAGGTCTCAAAGGATTATGACTTGTGGGACCAGATACCCTGCCTGCCATCCCTTTTCGTGAACTGTCAAAATCCCTTTTGGGATGCGAAAAATGATTTTGACACCTCATGAAAAGGGAATTCATCTGATGAAAAAGGATTACCGGCAGGGTAATCTGGTTCCACAAGTCATAATCCTTTTTTGTGATGCAAAAAAGCGATTTTGACACCTCACGAAAAGGGAATCAGCACACGAAAAGGGATTTTGACAGCACACAAAAAGGGATTGGAGTTGTCTGACCAGATGGCCCTGCCAGTAATGCCTTTTTGAAAGACACGATTTGCTTTCTGCGAAGGGTCAAAATCCCTTTTCGTAACGCAAAAAGGGATCAGAAGTGAGTTACGAAAAAGGATTTTAAAAATTTAAAATAAGCATGCTGAGGCCACAGAAAAATAAAGGAAAGGCACAGAACTGTAAAGGATGTCCACAAGAAGAAAATACATACTTGGATGTCTCCAAAGTTATAGCATTTTGTTTGGGCTGAAAGAAAAGAAAACAAAATGGTGGCTCACAAAAAGGGAATTTTTTTCCTTGTGAAAAGGGATTCTAAGGATCCCTTTTTTTGAGCTGTCAAAATCCCTTCTCATGAGCCCTAAATCCCTTTTCGCACCGTGCAGCTATCCAAAAGACTGAACTGAGCATGCTCAGAACCTGACAATTCTAAATTGAATAACTTTGGAACAGATTGATATTTTTTCACCAAACTAATGTTGGTTTGTGCTTTGGGGCAAGCACTTTCTACCCTGAAAGTTACAGACCAAACTTCCAAATGGTGTGGCCACAGCATGATGAGGAAAAAACAGCAAAAAAAGGTGACTTTTACTGTTTTTTTCACTATTTGCAGCATGAAATTCACAAATTCGATCAAAACAAAACTTGGTAAGTCAAGAGATCTACCCCACGGGACAGCACATTCCAAATTTTGTGCAACTCTTTTGAATGGTTGCAAAGTTATTAAATTGCAAAAGTTGAAGTTTAACATTAAACTGCTTACTCAACCCTAACTATAGTGATGCTACCATGCCATTGTAATTATACTGGCCCGGTAGGATCTGTTTAGAAAATGGGCTTTTTATTTGCTGGCATATGATTGGCTGGTACTCATTCCACAGGGGTACATTAACTTTCAATAGATGCCCAGCAAATAAAAAGTGCAGACCCAAGTGCCACTTCACCCACTGAGCTATTCTTGTGCCCACCCTGCTTCCTCATTAACTGAAGCAATGGGCACAGAATTTGAAATTGCTGCCATTGTTTTTACTCGCTTAGTGAGTGAGCAGAGCGCCTCTCAGTTCACTGAATCTGCCACCATGCACAATGACAGTCGCCTAAGAAACACAAAGATGAAAAAATGTGTCAATATAAAAAGAAAGAAAAAAGTGTTTTTCTGTGAAAAAAATCAGTTGTGGTGTGGAACACTGCACCTCACTGATTATCGACATTGCTTCTGATCCCGCTCGCACAGGGTCCTCTGCTGACCTAATCTGGAATGAAATGAGAAAGGGCTATTTAAAAAAAAAGAAAGAAGAAAGCAGCTGGGGACAAGCACACTCCTGTTTTTACTTTGTGTAAGTGAGAGAGAGAGAGAGAGGAGAGAGAGAGAGAGAGAGAGAGAGAGAAGAATAATTGACTTTCTCCCTAACTGCACCTCTCTCCCGATCACGCTATCTCACCCCCTCATCCTGATGCCAGCCCAGCTGTGTTTACTGCTGCTTTGGAACACCCGCCACCGTCTGCTCTGTTGTACTTTGACTGAGATCCATTGGCAAAGTCACAGAGCTCCAGACAAGTGTGTAGATGCAGGTTGCCAATGCTTCCTCCACTGTAAAAAAAAAAGTCTGTTTCCATACTCAAACAGCAGCGGTAGCATGTCACGTACTCACTGCTCACCCTCCAAGCCACCCCACTCACCTTAACAGCAGCCCCGTTTGACAAAA
Source organism: Neoceratodus forsteri (assembly GCA_016271365.2). Taxonomy (NCBI): domain Eukaryota; kingdom Metazoa; phylum Chordata; order Ceratodontiformes; family Ceratodontidae; genus Neoceratodus; species Neoceratodus forsteri. The sequence continues at coordinate 1,751,893,633 of CM057455.1, read as the reverse complement.
AATAAAACATGTAGTATTTTTAAGATAAAAAATGAAACGGCCTCAGTTTACTTTGCTGGTAGCAGAGCTACCTCATTCAGACCTCCTGACCTCTGGCACACCAAACTGCATCTTACCACAAACTGCCATGCCCAAGCCGCTGAAACTTACCAAGTTAACATTTCCTGACTGCATGATCTTGCTTCTGTTCCCCAGATGTCCTCGTCCCGTATTGCTGGAAAAAAAATCCCTGCCATGCCGTTACAACCGGCAAGTAAGTGTGTGTGGGGGGGTAACCATGACAACCAGATCCCAAGTCATAGCTATAGAGGCTCATGTACTACAAAAGTCCCTAGCTTAAAAACACATACACACATGTTCTGGCAGTGGAGGAACTATTTTATTACAAAGCTTATTTTAAACACATTTTTTATTAACATTTTTTAATTATACTTATTTTTTTTTTTTACAGTGTACATTTTCTAAGTGCAATAATACCCTCCAGGATGAGTGGTATTGGACAATATTAGATCTTTCAGGGGCTATAAGGCCCTCCTCCTGTGGTGTCAGGCTTCATCATGCTCCTGGGCAGTCTGGTATTGCCCAACACCACCCACCCTGTCGGGTATTATTGCTTACATATTAGGGTTGCGCAGCCACTTCTTGTTAAACTCCAACTTTTGCATTTTAATAACTTTGCAACTGTTTGTCCGATTTGTGTGAAATGTTTCATGTGCAGTGTGGTGCCATAAACCTTTGGATCTGTAAAGTTTTGTTTTGGTTGGATTTTCAGTTGCTGAGCTGCGGAGCATGGAAAAGTGTGAACAATCCTCAACTTTTCTGAATTCTTTGCTCATCTCTACAGACTGAGCAGTTTGTCCATCTGCTCTGAAATTGTCAGGGTATATATGGACTGGGTCAAGAAAGTGTCTTTTGAAGGTTTGGTGAAAAAATATTAATCCACTCAAAAGTTATTAAAGTTTGAAGTTTCCCATTATAGCCTACAGGAAAAATATATGTGCACCATGAAAGCTTTCAAAAGCTTTCGCAAAAGCAAATAAAAGCTTCTGAGCTCTGGTTTTTGTTTTCGAGCTGCTGCCATCTGTTTTCAGTTAGCGGTAAACAAAAATGGCTGAAATTCAATAATTAGTGCACCTAGGTAAACACTGTCAGTTGTGTTTACCTAATCAGGGACTGAGGAACACACTGGGGGCATCAAATTTTAAATCTGGCCCCCAGAAATGCCATTTTCCAGATCAGGACCCCTGTAGAGTTGGAAATTGCAGAAGAAATGGATGTGGCACTTTCGCAAAAGGGTCACACCTGCTTCTTCCACAGCTTCTGACACTACGATCATGAAAATGGCATTTCTGGGGGTCAGATTTAAAATCTGATGCCACCAGTGTGTTCCTCAGCCCCCAATTAGGTAAACATAACTGGCAGTGTTTACCTATGGGCAGTAAATAAAGAAAACCATCCCCCAGTGTGTTTTAGCTTCAATGCAGAATCCTGCATCAAAATATTTGATGCAGGATCCTGCATCGAACTTTCATGAGCCTCACCAACAACAGGGTGCCCAATCCCCATTTCAATATCCCTCCCCCCACCCCACACACTTATGTTGCACACTGGGAGCCCATCCCAGTGTGCCCAGATTATTCTTTTTATTGTTATCTTCCGATACCAGGATGCCCACTTCCAGTGTCGAAGTCCCCTGTCCATTTCTTTGCCGACAGGGTGCCCAACTCCTGTCAGCAGCATGTATCTCCCCTCAAAACTCATGGGGCACACTGGGAGCCCACTCCAGTGTGCCAAAAAGCATACATTTGTTGTATACCTGTTAAATAAAGAAAACTATCCCATGATGTCTTTTTCCCCTCTAAAGAAGAAAATCGTCCCTCTTCATCTCCCCAGTCCCCCCTTCCCATCCCACTCTCCCACTGAGCACCCACCTCCTGCATCCCCCCTTACTCATACTTATCTACAGAGGTCAGGAGCAGCAATCTTCTCTGGACCGGGGACACATCTGCACTCTTCAAAGCAGAACTGCGATCTGAGGAATCAAGGTAAGGCATATAATGGGAGTCAATGGGGGGAGGGTTCAACTTATGTTGATATCTCAGCCAATTTTAGGAATTCTGGGTCCAAATCTTCAACATGGGGTTCTTGGGACCCCACCTCATAAGCATAGTCACTGTCATTTCGTTACTCAGTCCCAAAAGTTGATTTCACGGTCGCTGCACGGAATCACCTTTTGGGACCAATTAATGAAGTGACAGTGCCAGTGTTCATGAGGTGGGGTCCCAAAAAGCCCATGTTAAAAATCTGGTGCACAAATTCCAAAAAATTACTGTGTTACAAATGTGCATTGCACAGTTTCTATGCACCCTTATAACATCACCAGTTTTTAATATTTTCACTCCAGATTTTCTGCATTGCCATTTTCACACCTCCTTATGAACAGTACAGCTGCCATTTTTCATATCCTGCCTGAAAAGTGTTTTCACACCTGTGGCACAGAATGGCCCAGGTGTGGTATGAAATCAACTTTTGGGATGGATTAACAAAATCACAGTGCCACTGTTCATGACGGGAGGTCCCAAAAAGCCCATGTTGAATGTTTGGTGAAAAAATCCCCAAAAATGACCGCATTATGAGCGTACGTTGCGCTGTTTCTATGCATGCTTGTAACTTTGCCAATTTTTAATATTTCCACTCCAGATTTTCAGCATTGCCATTTTTTACACCTCCTTGTGATCTGTATAGCTGTCATTTTTTACATCCTGCCCAAAAGATGTTTTTGCACCTGTGCCACAGAATGGCATGGTCACTGTGAGAAATCAACTTTCAGGATGGATTAACAAAATCAGAGTGCCAGTGTTCATGAGGGGAGGTCCCCAAAAGCCCATGTTGAAAATGTGGTTCAAAAATGTAAAAAATTTACTTCGTTACAAGCATCAGTTGCACACTTTCTTGTGAAATTCCTCATAGGATAACATTGCAATGCCCATGGCGCCTATACCTTAAAAACGGTTTGAGATATGGATTTTTCGTTACTAGCATGGGTGGAGGTTTCAAAGTCACGAATGCCACCTAAGTGGAATTTTTTTCATAGTTGCTACGGTTACTGAGATATTGACAGATTAGTGTTCCAAGGGTTCATGTTCATGTCTGTAGGCCTGTGTTACGTCCCCGTACTTATGTATAAGTGAGAGCACAGGGCCCAGAGGGCTCATGCTCCCACATTTGCATACCATTGCGCAAAAATGTTCAGTGTTAGGGAAGCACAGGGCCCAGAGGGCCCGCGCTCCCACAGCCACATACCAGTTACATTACACTACATTTGCAATGGAACTGGTGTAAATTTTTTCAGTAAATCAGCAAAAGACAATTATGGAAAACATTACTGAGATATCTGTGTCCACACCACCTTTTGGTGCCTGCATCTCAAAAGTGGATCAAGAAAGTGCCAATAGTGTTGTGGCACTACCTTTAGTTTTACAAAAGTGCCAGTACTGTTGCGACACTACCTTTAGTTTCACAAAAGTACTAGTAGTGTTGTGACACTACCTTTAGTTTCTTGAAAATACCAGTAGTGTTGCGACACTACTTTTTAGTTTCATGAAAGTATGTTGACCTATGGGAGCTTTGTGAATGTTGTGGAATTTCACAAAATTAAAGCCCCAAATGAGCCATATTTTTTTTTTTTGGCCGTTTCATAGCAAAATAACGGTTAGGGCTTCTTTGGTTGTAATTTGCAGTGTAGCAAGCCCTGGCCCCACAGATCTGCCTTTTGGTGGATTGGTCACAAAATTGATGATGGTTACATAATTACAGTGCTCTGAAGTTGCCAAATTTCCCATAGGATAACATTTTTGTGCTTGCTGCACCTGCAATGCCTTTTGGTGCCCATATCTCGAAAACAGTTCGAGATATGCATTTTTTGCTACTAGGTGCTTAAGCATGCATGGAGGTTGACACGTCATGATTACAACAGCAGTGGAATTGTTCCCATACTTGTTCAGTTACAGACATATTGCCAAAGTTTTGTTACAGGGGTTCCTTTTCGTGTCTCTAGGCCTGTAGTATGTCTCTGTACTTATGTGTAAGTGGGAGCACAGGTCCCAGAGGGCCCGTGCTCCCACATATGCATATAATCATGCACAAATGGGAGTGGGGCAGGTAATTATGCAGTGGTGGGCCCTGCACTCCCACATGGAGATGACGGTTCATTACAATGTCTCTACACATATGGATATACGGTAGTGCAGGGCCCATAGGGCCCTGTGCTCTCACAACGACATACCACTTATATTGCACTTTCTCAAAAAGAAGGGAAATTCATTGTAAAAAACTGCATTAATGCATCATTAGGGTTACAACATCAAAAGTAGGAAAATTTGACCTTAGGGTTCCCAAGCATAAGACTGCACCCCCACTGTGCATGCAGGAACAGACATGACAGATGTGTTTTGGCATTTTGAACCCTAATGCTCACCCCATTCCATGAGTAAGGTAAGACAGGCATAGTATAGGACAATGGGTTGAGAACTGGGGTTCAAACACCAAATCACATCCATCATGCCTGTTCCTGCATGCACAGTGGAGGTGCAGTCTTACGCTAGAACCCTAAGGTCTAATTTCCCTACTTTTGATGTTGCAACCCTAATCATATATTACCACAGTTTTTGCAATGAATACATCTATATATATATATATATATATATATATATATATATATATATATATATATATAAAACGTCACAGCAGAGGTGATTTTTTATAAGATAAATGTTAGTAATATATTTTTCCATAATGACAAAGTATACTGATATACTATTTCAATACTGACATGACAACTTTCATGACTGTTTAAAAAAATTAAAAACAATTGTTTACACTTTTTCAGAATTTTGATTTTAGTCCCCATAAATTAAATATTATCTATATAACTATAATGCCAATAAACACTTATATTATGCCTTAGATTACATGGCAAACAATACAGTCTCCCCATCAGTACCGATTCTTTCTCACTTTCATAGGTTTTGCCTGCAAAAGTGTCAGAAGAAAAAAAAAATACAACCAAAAAACAGTATTCTTCCAAACATACAGCCAAAACTGGTTTGAAATGAATGTGGGTCTGATTATTGGGCAAAAGATAGGAATTACAAACTTGGCACAGGGAAAAACCATGCCGTCCTTTCAGTCCAAACAAGTGTGGTCCAAAATCATGCAGATATAAATAAATCGTTGCTTTTTTTCTGTGCTCTTAGATGACAGCGCGGTTTTCAATCATGCTGAATCGGCAGCATAATCTTTACTAGAGATGCAGCAAAGTTTAAATTCACCAGTGAAGTTCCACAGAAGTTGGAAAATTCACCTCCACAGAGCAATCTGTGAAGTTTTGCTTCTAGGCTAAACATTTGCATATCTGATTTTGCTTTTTTTGGTGGAATGTTGTCATGAAGTGTGGAATTCCACCCACCAATGGTGGAATTTCACCCTTGAACAGTGGAATTTCACCAGCAAAATTCCACCGTTCGTGGAGAAATTCCACTGTTGACGGCAAAATTTGACACTTTGCAGGCAAAAGTCTGCACTTTATGGGCGAAACTTCACAATTCGCATCCACAAAATAATTTGAAAATTATGCTAAATTTACAGATTAATTCGCAGAGTGAAGTTCCCCAGCTTCACCCATCTCTAATCTTGTCATATACCTTAATATACAAAAATATTATATATTTTTTTTGTCTGGTTAAAAAGGTGATTGTTGAGATGGAAATCTGCTTAAGTAACGTATGCAGCTTATTTTGCATCGGCTCCATGTCATAATGGCGACTGCCAAAAGGCGATCGCCATTATGGTGAAGTCAGAGCACTGAAAATCAATTTCGGAGCTCTGACTCCCTGGCGCACAACAAAACAGCACTGAGGACTTGCATTTTAATGTTTCATGTGGGGAACTGCAACCCTGCACCCCCCCACAAGGGCTTAACCCCCCACACTACCCTACTTAAGGATTCTCAACTCCAGGGGGGGTGCATGTCGGGGGTTGCAAAACATTGAAAAGGAAAACTCGGGCCAGGCACAACAAAAACGTACCTGCACCTGGACCCAAACTCAGCATCCTGCCCACCCAAGCTATGAATCCACCCACTATGCCATGGAGCCAGCTCAGCAGCCCACCATGGCATCACCCCTCAAAACCCCTCCTGCCCCTTGCTGAGCGTGCTTGCTCCCACTCCCCCGCAAACATACGTGTAGTGTCATCCAGTCGCTATATGCACCAACCCACCCCATCCGGTCACCCTACCTCATTGGTAGCCCCCATGACATGTGCTGGGATTGAGTCGCCATTTTACTGTTCACTCAATCGTAGTCGCGCATGTCACAGGATACCTTTTGCATCACTGACATCTTTTATTAAAGATGTCATTTTGCATGTCATCTAACAGGGATGGGTTATATAACATCTAAAGGTGGCACAGTTCTTATTTACTGACTCGACAGGATAAGGTTGGATTTCAGCATGTTTTCTATGCATTATTTTATATAATCTTTTAAAAAATTAAATAAAAAAGTTATAATCTGGCTACTGCTGCAAATGTACAGGTTATGAGACAGTGCATTAGGAATAATGTGTGCTTTTATATTTGCTTGCCACCTATGAAGATATTAAATTTTGAGTTTTGATCAGATTGTATTGTTACAAACATATGAATTTGCTAGTAGGAACAGGCCATAATGGTCTATCAAATCTTCTTGAGTGTGCAGCTCAGTTTAGTTCCCTGGAGCTTCCCCCCTTTCCTTCTCCTCTTGAAGTCAGTCATCCCACCCATAGTACCCTTCCACATCCCATTAACGACTCTTCCTGTCATAATTTTCTTCTTCAGCCTATCCCACCCTCCTTGAAACTAGCCACCTTATTTACCACAACTACCTCCTCTGACAACTCATTCCACCCTGACACTATCCTTTCAGTGAAAAAGTTCCTCCTCATTCCCTTCTTAAATCTACCCCCACTAGTTTAAGACTATGCTTCCTTGTTGTACCCTCCTTTCTTAAATTAAAGATGCCCTCTGATCCAACCCTGTTTATGTCCTTAAAGGAGAACTGCACTAAACCAGTAAATCATTTTTTCCAGTGGAAGCTGTTTTTTAAGTACTGGTTAAAATTCTGTTATTGTTACATCTCTACAGGCCTTTTAGTAACCTCAGTGGGTGTTTCTGCTTTAGAATCTGGTGGTAAGCACCATTTTAGAACTGTATGATGTAGTTTATGTCCCACTCAGCCTCAGAGTTCTATAGTACAACATGGATGCGTTGTACTAACAATAGAAGAGTAGAACAGGGACATAAACTACATCATACAGTTCTAAAATGGTTCTTAACACCAGCATGTTAATCAGAAACACCTGTTAGGATAACTAAAAAGATTGGATAGCCATAACAACAACAGAATCTGAACCAGAATTAAAAAAAACAGCTTCTAATGGGAAAAATGACTTATGTATTCAATGCAGTTCTCCTTTATGGTACTTGAAAGTCAATTACATTTCAGTTTATTGATGGATGAGTTAAAATTGTCATTACAACACATGGACAGTCATACACATTTGATTACACATGTCATATAATAATCCAGGTCTTCTTAAATTAATTTATACACTTAAAATCATCTCTCACACAAGCTATACCATCCTGTTCATTATGATATTGCACATCTTTTCCCTAGAGTACCTCATAGACATTGCACTATTCTGAGTCCCCCTTATTTGATCCTTATTTACTTTATATGGCTCTGAATAATATGCTTCTTTGTTTGCTCTATAATCTTACACATCTGTATAACCCCCTCCAGTTCTTCAGGACAATCAGAGTTCAATAATGCATTCAACTGATATTTAGGTTCTATATCTATATGTTCTAAAGATTGTCCCCAAAACAGCTTTCTTTCTTTCACATATATTGGGCACAATAATAGTAAATGTAGTTGGTCATCTTTTCTGTACTTGAGTTTACATAGTTGCAAAGTCTCCTTATCATAGAAGGCTTTCAGTCTTTGGCTTTCATAAAAGCCAAATCTAAATTTAGACAGAATTCTCCTTTTTGATCTGTTTTTTTATTATAGATAGATACAGAGCCATTATAAAATCTCATTTATTCATTGCTATCCAAATGCTTATCTTACAATTTTTGCCATGCTCCAATTCTCTTTGCAATGAGACCTCATTTATTCTGGACTTCACCTTGGCTTTAACCAAATGTATTGGAGTTATAAAGAATTCTGTTAAGCAGTCCAGTAAACCATAAGGTTTTAAGATCTTATTGATTATCTCAAAGTAGGGGAAGGAAAGCCCTCTCTCTGCATATTCAGTCATTTCATCTATGCATGCTCTTGGAGTCTTGTTTCCCCTTGATAATAAATTTTAATAAAATAGACTGATTGCCTTTGTTCCATACTACATTTAAGTGGGAGTTGTCCAAGCCCTAACCTAGCCAAAATTGAAGAGACCCCAGGTGGGAGACCTAATAGTTTCCTGTAAAATTTGTTTGGAGTTGATTCCAGCTCTCTGGGACCTTCCATGCCCCAACACTCAGCACCATATAAGATCTGACTTTTTATTTTCGCATTTAAAGCTCTAATACACCCAGTAGTGAAGTGTTCCCCGAACTTTTAGGCAAAGCCCTCCACCAACAAAGTGAATCTTTTTATTTTTTGTCTGATCATTTTTTTATGTTGACTCCATTTCAATTTGTAAGAGATATAAATCCCTAAATAGCAGAATTCCTTAACTCTCTCTATCTGATGCTTATTCCATACTAAATCTAAGTCTTTCCCTGATTTTATTGAGTTTTTATTACATATCATGTATTTTGTTTTATTATAATTTATTTCAAGCTCCACTCCTTCACATTCTTTCTGAAATTCTTGCATCAACCTTTTGATACCTAGAAAGCTAATGGAAATCAGTGCTATATCATTGGCGTATGCCAAATAAGGACAGCATCTGGAACCTATCTTTGGCATATGGAATTCTTCTCTATTCAATTTTTCATAATTTTGTTCAGAAATAAGTTGAAAAGTATTGGCGACAAAGCAGAACCTTGCCTAAGACCAATATTGGTTGCAAATTTAGTAGTCCTATCCTTTTCCTTGTTATATCTATCAGATGTTTTATTATTTGTTTATAAAGCTATAATAACATCCACAATGGCAGGCTGCATGCCAAACCCCTCCAGGATGTTTCATAGCCTGGCTGTATTCACTTGGTCAAAAGCAGGTTGCAAGTCAATAAAAACACAGTAGCGCTTTTGCCATTTTATGTTGATGTACTTGTGGATTAAATGACTTAAAGCATTGGTCTAAAGTAGAATGATTAGGTATAAAGCCCGCCTGAGCTTCATCTATGATGTTTAGTTTATATATCCATTCAAATATCCTTTTATGTAGGACTGGTAAAAAAAAAAAAAAAAATTGTCAGGTATCCAGAAAACTGATGGGTCTATAATGTTTCGGGTTTTTCTTGTCTCCCTTTTTGAAGATGGGGATTATGATGTTTTCATTCCAAGTTACCTGTATCTGTAATAAATCTGAATACTTTCTGTAGGCATGGGATCCATAATGCAGGATCATTCAATATAATATCCAGTGGGATACCGTCTGGGTCTGGTGCCTTATGTCTTTTTGAAGAAGACAATACTTCAAAAATCTTTTGTTCTGACACGGTATTTCTGAATCCAATTTATGCCATTTCCTATTCTGAATGTATTCTGTAGTCTCCTCTCTTTCTGTTATCTGAAATAAATCTTTATAATACACTTCTCAAGTCTGTGGCTCTGTACGGTTTTCTATATCCTCTGAATGGAATTCCCACCCATAGATGACTAGTTGCCGAAACCTTTTATTATTCTTATTCCAAACTGCTTCTTCAAACTCTTTCCGGAGTAACACTTTACTTTCTTCTCTTTTTACTCTATCAATTTTTTATACTCCTTTCTAGCTCTATTCACGTCTTCTTTTATTACCTCTAGAGGGGTCAGCTTTAACTAACCTTATCAGAATGTTCATACTTTTTTTATCATCCTGTATTCCTTGTCAAACCATTTACTACCTTTCCTGCATTTGACTTCCGTCACTTTGACTAGCAGGGGAAGCTATTCTTTCTAAGGTTTGTTCTAATTGTCTCAGGCTGAATTCACTTGCCTTCTTATGTCCAATACTTCTTATTTCCTGATCAGCTCCACATTACTTCAAACGTTGTTTTGAACTGAAGTTATCAACCGCATCCCAGTTGGATCCATGGCTCTGGCATGACAACCCCAACCATGATGTCTGCTACAGCGCCGGGAACCCATCGACACCCCTGATTGTGATGTGACCCTGAACCAAGCAGCAGCATCGTGACACACAATGCTGGGGGGTGGAGCTGTGCCTGCTCACACACCCCATGTGGAGAGCTGTGTCCCCGACCCCCTACTATAGATATCTAACTCCACATTGCACAGACAATGCAGTTAGATATTTACCCCCTCACCCTAAAGTGTCTTGACTCAAAACTCCCATTGCTGCCAATGTAGGCGCTGTGGGGGGTTTTACTGTGAGGAGGTTCGCTGTGTGGGTATTGCTGTAGTGGCAACATACCATCCCAATTTACCCATTTTTTAGTTCTTATTAAGTTATTAGCTTTTTTGTGGTGTACTGAGTTATGCCCTATATCCATAGATAGCTCAATTAGACTGTGCTCACTATCTGACCTGTCCCCAATTAATAAATCCTTAAATAATGGGACAGTGGTATGTGTTATCCAGCACAAATAAATCATAGATGTACCCTTGTTTCCCAGGTAGGTATATTCACCATCTGGGTCTCCATCTGATCTGCCATTGACTAAGATAAAAAATCTGTCTCCAGGCTTGTTACACAGATTTTTACCTCTGTCTGTCATTCTTTTATCCTTAGCTTCTCTGCTCAACCTAATCCTGGTAGTTCCCTGGATTGCTATTATTGTAGCCAGCTCTTGGTCGCTCCCATGCTTCTCCCTACTCTGGCATTAAAGTCCCCCACTAAAATAATTTTTGGCTCTGGGTTATCCTCTATTCATTTGTCTATAAGTTCAATTAGTTTCTCAATGGTCCTTAAATATACCTAGAGTTCTTGGGCAGAAAATAAACATTAATTATTAGCACTTCTTCATTTCTACTCTTTAGTTTAATGGCCAAGATATGGTCTGATCCAGATTTTAATGTTTCCAATTGGTAACTTTGAGATATTTTACACCAAGTCACCAGGCCTCCTGATAACCTTCCAAATTTGCCAGATTTCTTTGCTTCTAGCGAAAATGTGCTAAATCCATTAATATTTAGGTGTTCTTTCATCCAAGTTTCTTGGAGGCATATACAGGAAAATTGTTTGATGTATTCTAGAAAGGAAAGATCCCCTAATTTTTCTTTTAATCCTGCTATATTCCCAGGACAACAGCCTGAAACCTGAATGTTTGCATATCGCTGTCCTCCCATCTCTGTTGTCAAGTCTATCCAATACCATATTTAATTGTCAATTAACCTCATTATCCTGTAGAATGTGAAATCTATTGGTGTTTTGAATTGGTATTTGAAAGTCTCTATCATGTCCTCCTCTCTCTTCTATCCACCAGAGAGTACATGTTGAGCTCCCTCAGCCTCTCCTTTGAGGTTTAGTCCACAGTGGATGACCAACCTAATGAGCCCTCCCCCCAAGACTGGCTGTCTTATTAAGTAAAAACACTCATTTGTGCTAATCCTTAATGACTCCACCCATCCCCCCACCCTAGCAGCAGCACCCTTATCCCACCTTTATCTCACCCTTCCCTTACATACAAGCATACAAGAAATGCCAACAGATACAGGCCTGAAGGTCTATCAAGTCTGCTTTATTGTGCAGCTAGCAGTGTGTTACTCTGCAGCTGCCAACCCCCCATCTGGTGGTGACCTTTCCCTTGACCTTCCCCTTTACCCTGTCCCACCCCTTCTTTAAACTGTTCACTGACTTTAACCTTACCACCTCCTCTGGGAGTGCATTCCATCCATCCACCACCCTTTCTGTGAAGTAGTGTCTTTTCATTTCCCTCTTGAACTGTCCCCCCCCTCCAATTTTAGATTGTGCCTCCAACTGTTTCTCCCACCTTTTAATCTAAAAATTCCCTCTGTACTAACCTTTTTATTACCCATGATATATTTGAAGGTTTTGATCATATCCCCTGTATCCCTCCTCTCCTCTCCTCCAGGGAGTACATGTTGAGCTCCCTCAGTCTGTCCTCATATGGTTTGTCCTCCATTCCTGTGATCATCCTGGTGGCTCTTACTGGACCCCTCCAGTAGCCTGACATCTTTCTTTAAGTAGGACTGCCAGAATTGCATGCAGTACTCTTGGTTTGGTCTGACCAGTGACCTGTGCTGTGCCAGGATGACCTCTCTCCTCCGTGAGGTGATGCCCCTGGCAATACACCACAGCATCCTGTTGGCCTTAGCTGCTGCCTTCCTGCACTGTGCTGAGTGATTCATTTTTCCTGTGATTATCACCCCCTAGATCCTTCTCCTCCTCTGTACTGGATAACTGTACCCTCCCCAGTCTGTAGCAGAATGTGCGGTTTCTGGGTCCCATGTACAAAACCTTGCACTTTTTTGCATTAAAACCCAGCTGCCATGTGTTTGACCAATGTTCTAGTTTATCCAAGTCCTCCTGCAGTCCTTGACATCCCTCTGTGCTGTCCACCACTACTCCTGTCTTTGTGTCATCTGCAAACATGCTCATCTTGTTACTAACTCCATCTGCAATGTCAGCAATGAAGATGCCCAACAGCACTGGACCCAGCACTGATCCATGTGGAACCTCACTTGTTACAGCCCTTGGGGATGAAAGTTACCTCCTTACAACAACCCTCTGCTGCCTATCCAGCAGCCAGTTTCTGACCCATTCCACCATTCTCTCCCTATCCCCAGATGACCCAATGTGCTAACCAGCCTCCCATGTGGCACTGTATCAAAAGCCTTGCTGAAGTCCAAATACAGGACATCCACCACACAGCTCCTGTCAATAGCCAGTCATAGAAGTCTACTAAGTTTGTCTGGTGGGATCTACCAGTGACAAACCCATGCTGTCTGCCTGCAACAGTTCTCCTCCAGAAAGGTTACAAAGTAACTGTTTGAGGATAATCTTCATAAGCTTCCCCATGATGAAGGTGAGGCTGACCAACCTATAATTCCCTGGCTCATCCTTGGGCCCACCTTAATGGATGGGCACCTCATGTGCCATCCTCTAGTCTTGGGGCACACATCCAGTCCTCAGGGAAGCCATCTCCCTCAGCTCCCTGGGGTGTATGTCATCTGGACCTGGTGCCTTATCCACCCTCAGTGCTCTAAGACCCTCTAGCACTATGCTGTCTGGTATTTCCATTTCCTGTTGGTCCCTCCCCCCATACCAACTGTTCCCTTCCCCTGTGGCATTGGCCCCTGCTTTTCCCTGGTAAATACAGTACAGAGCAGAAGTAGTCATTAAGTGCTTCAGCTTGTTCTACCCCATTCACAGCCCACCCGTTGGCCACCTTAATCCCAACTATTTGATCCTTACAGCTTCTTTTCTCCCTTATGTATCTGAAGAAATCTTTCTCGCCCTCACCTATCCCTTGTGCCTGCCTAAGCTCCCTTGCTGCCTTGGCTGCTATGACCATTCTGCTTACCTCTCTTGATTTCTTCATGTACTCCTCCCTGTCTTCTGCTTTTTTTGGATCTCATGTATTTCCTGAAGGTTGCCCTCTTCTCATTAACACTTGCTAATATCTCCCTACTTAACCAGCTTGGCCTTCTTGATCTGGCCTTCTTGCTTTGGATCTTAGAGCACAAGTTTGTGGCCTCTTCTAACCCAGTTTTGATAATCCCCCATTTCTGATTGGCATCCACATTTGGTTGGATTCTGGCGATATGTCCCTCCAGAATGCCCCTTATTTTTCCAATGTCGGCCCATTTGAAATCTAGTACTTTGTCCTTATACTGGTTATCTCCTTACTCATACCAAGTGAAAACCACACTGTGTTGTAGTCACTCCCTGCTAGGGATCCCTTACCTCCAATTCCTGTATGTTCTTTTCATTTGTCAGCACAAGGTCCAGTATATTTCCTTCCCTGGTCAGTTCCCTTACCAATTGCACCAGGAAGCTGTCCTGGAAAGCTTCCAGGAGGACCTGTTCCCCATTGTTTGAGGTAGCAGGTGTTTTCCACTCCACCCCTGGCAGATTGAAGTCCCCTATTATCACTGTGTGACTCTTTGCACAGTCCCTCCTTATCTGCTCCCCCAGCTCCCTATCAAGTTTCAAGTTTATTGATCTACCATCCAGATATTTCATAGTTTGGTCATTACAAAGGTAAAAATAGATTACAACAAGTACATTAAAAAGGAATTCTATCTTGCTCTATAACAACAAACTAGTTTCCTTAACATAAAATTATCATTATTTTATATGGTACATCATCCCTTTGTCCGCTCCTTCTAAAATCGTAACACATAAATGGCTAGTCCATCGAGTGTATATATTGTTTATAATTTTTCCTTTTTCCATTTCAGTATTGAGGTCAGAAAGTTAACTATCATTACTGCTTCATCTGGGGTCCTGGAATGTAATATAATAAAGGTCATGTCATACGAGAAATCAGCATATATTTTGAAAAAGCTTTCTAAATAAAGAATTACTGGTTTGTTATACAGTGAACAAATCCTAATAATGTGTTTTAATGTTTCCTCCATTCCTCTATTGCACAAACATATATTAGCTTTAGTGTGATCTCTGTGAGGAAGAGTTTTATTAAAAAAGTACATTTTGAATCTGTAAGTTCAAGTCTAGCCCATGTTAAAAGCCTCCTTTGTTCTGGGATTATTGGCATTATTAAATATTCTTCTGTGATAGGTGATATTTTGTTTTTACTTAATCATAATGCATATTTTTGTGTTTTCATGGTTTTCATATCTAATTTGTAATATAAACTGAATATTTTTTTCTTACTAGTTTTTTTGTATTGCATCAAGATATTGATACCCTTTTCATAATCTGCCCATAGATGGCACAATTCTATTTTTTGAGATTATCAAGTAAATCTTCTAACTATTGTGATCTTATTCCATTTTTTTTCCATTTTATCTTTTCTAATAAGCATTCTTTTGGTAATTGGTTTTGATTGTTGTTTATGATTTTTAACCAATATAAAATACATCTGTATAGTATTACAGTCTCCAATGGTGCTTCTCCAAGTTCCATTCTTACCATAGCGGAGGCTGTAGATTTCGAAACTTTTAAGAGGTACTTATAATATAATAAAATTGATTCTTCTAGTCTTGGGGCTGGTTTTGAACCCCATACTTCAGCTCCGTATAACAAGACTGGATTTAATTTAGCTTCCCCTGCTCTGAGTGTGGGTATAAGTGTATTTCCACCAAAATTAATATTAAATTTCAGAATGGCTTTTGTTATTTTATTAGCTTTTATTATTTGATCTTCATGATGTGGATACTATGAACCATTTTAAGAAAATTTTACACCCAGATATACATAATTCCTTGTGTTCTCTATTTTGTTATTTTCTAAAAACAAACAGTGTTTGTCTGTCTCTGTTGTCTTATTTGAAAATATAACTATTTTAGTTTTATTTAGATAAATCTTTACTTCTAATTGTTTACATATTTCGTGTATTCTATTCATTTTTGTTTGCATACTTGAGTGAGTTAATGAAAGCAAAATAACATCATTTGCATATGCTAATATGCCGCAGGTATAATCTTCAAATTTAGGTGAGTCAATATTCATGCTTTTCTTATCTGTTAATAAAAGATTTATATAGACGTTAAACAAAGTAGGGGCCAGCAGGCATCCTGTTAACTCCTCTGTTGGTTTCAAAGTATTCCGTTAAATTCACGTTAGTGTCAAAATGGATAGAAGTAAATGTGTTTGTGTGTAATAGATACATTGATATTAGCAATGATGCATCCATTCTTTTTTTCTTAACAATTCCCACAGTAAGCTTCTGTTAATGGAATCAAAGCAGATTCAAAGTCCACAAATAATGCAAAAACGTTTCCTTTTCTAATTTGAGTATATTTTTCTAATATATGCTTAAGACAGAATATATTATCTATGTCCGAGAATCCTTCCCTGAACCCAGCTTGAACAAATGCAAGTGGGGAGTTTTGTTTTAGACAGTGATTTAATCTGTTTATAATTAATGGGTTTTGCTTTCACCCATAAGGAAACCCATTACATAATTTGCTGTTATAAAGGAGTGTTTATAATGGAAACACGTGCCGGGTTTCCCTCCCTCTGCACATGCGCTGCCTGCAACTCTTCCAGGTTTTTCACCACTTGCTCACTACCCTGCCTCCTTGCCGATGCCGCACCACCATTGTAACATGGACAAAAGTAAGTTACTTTGTAAAAAATAAAATTATCCTTCACAAAACATCTGACAAGAAGGGTGGAAAAACAGAAAAAAATTAGTGCTACAGAGTGACCACGCTAAAAGTGAACCATACCGTGGCCACTCCAGAAGGATACTTATATCTTTATAAATTTCTGGTGGTATCAAATCTGGTCCTGGACCCTTTTTATTTTTCATGGTCCTAATAGCCTCTTGGACTTTGTCTTCTGTAAATTTTCATGGTGTATACTTCATCTGTGAGATCCAATCTGTAATTTTTAATTTATTTATATTTATGCATGTGGTATTATGAAAGACTGTTTTAAAGTGTGTTATCCATTTTTCCTTGGGTATGTATACAGCTAATGATGGTTGATCATTGCTTGTTCCTTTGTTAACCATAACCCCACATTTGTTATCATCTTTTCTTTCTATGATCTCATACATTTCTTTCCATATTTGGATGGTATATTTTCTTTTTTTTTTGGCTTTTAAATAAAATTGTATTGTTTTCTGGCCCTATTAAGTTTATTAAAGTTATTTTTTGTAGGATGCTGTTTTGTCCATTTTATTAGTTTGTTAAGTTTCTGTTTTTCTTTTTTACATTCTGCATCAAACCATGCTTATCCATATTTATCAAATTTCTTGTCAGACATGACATATATTTTATCCAATATTTCTTTGTTTAATTTATTATTTTTTTCTGTGAAAAGTGAACTAGCAAATTCATTGCTGTAATCTCTTTGATCCAATTATTCATACCAGTTATCTAAAGTATTAAGTTTGTACTGATTTTGGTACTTATGAGTTTTTCCCCGACTGAGGAGAGAGATGTTAAAGGGATTTGTGACATTTACGGATTCCCTGCTTCTAGTCCTGTATGTAAAGAAATGCTTAAAGGTGTATGGTCATGTTCTGTCCTCATTTTTACTGACATGGATAAGAAGTTTTAAAAACGTTCTGGTGAACATAAAATATAATCTTTTACATTTTGCCCATTAGCCGAGTAATATGTGAAATTCCCTTTTTCATCGCCTTTCATTTTACTATTTAATAACAATAATTTTTAATTTATTTATGGTCTTGGATTAAAACCTTTGAGAACAAGCTCATTACATAGGTTCCACATCAGAGGTTATACAAAAGTGAAACAAAATGTTAATAAGTACATCTACAAAAATATTTACAGTATACATGAAGGATTATGAGATATACTAATAATGAAGGAGTGAAATCATCATACAAGTGAGACCAGAGCATATAATGTAAGCAGTGAGTAGTCAACCAGGAGAGCAGTACACCTGCACACAAATTGACAGCACTATGGAACTGAGTGTCACCAGGAACATACAGTCACTACAGGGGGAGGAAAACATCAACCCAGAAGGCTTTGCCAGGTTGGCAAGAGAAAGAAGTAGGGAGTGCGAGGCTAAAGAGTTGGTGGGGCCAAAAGAAGAGCACAGACTAAAAGGACATAAAGTGGAAGGATATGGTAAATAAGAGGGGAATTTAGGAGGTCAAGAGGGGGAACAATGGATGGGCAGACAAAAGTTGTGAGCGAGCATAAGACTGATAGAGGGCAAAATAAGTGCAAACAGACAGGAAATAAGATGCTGAGACAGTAAGGAGCAAAATTATAGCAAGCAGTCACAGCTGAAACTTGTAACTAGCAGGTATTTCAGTTATCTTTTGAAAGGGCCTAATAAAGTAACCAAGGAGATGTTGGGGGAAGAGAGTTCAGCCAACGTGGTGCATGATATGTGAAAGATCTTTGACCCATGGAGGTCCCACAGTGTGGAATTTTAAAGATTTGACTTTCTGAGCTGAAGGTGGAGTGTCTGTTGTCACATGGGGAGAGGAGATTCTGTACGCCAGAGGGCATCAAGCCTAGACTAACTTTTTTCATGAGAAGACAGGACTGGAACAGAAGTTTTCTTAAGAACTGTACCCAGTTAGTCTGCACATAAAGATCGCATGTGTGCATCAGCCGAGCGGATGAAGTAATAAGCCACCAGGCTTTGTTAACAGCTACTTTTATGCAATGAAGGGCGGTGTCAGAGACTGACCCATAAATTACAAGCCCACAGTCAATGAGTGATACCAGGGAACTGTGAACTGCTAGTTTAAGTGCCTCAGTGGTCAGACTGTGCTTGTGCCAGTGCAACAGCCCAATGCGAGAATTGGTGGCCTTAGCAACACTGTCGATGTGTTGGGTGAATGACATTGTGCTGTCAACCATAATCCCCAGGTATTTAAAGTGTTGCACAAGTTTGGGGGGGGGACCCACATCATTAGTGATTAGAAGGGGGTGTGATTTGTGGTGATTGTGGGAGGTGGAGAACAACATTGTTTTTGTTTTTTTATAGTTCATCACTAATTTGTGCTCTTTAAACTAGCTTTTGACAACCATGAAATTGCACTGCAGCTTACGTTGCAGGGTAGTGTGGTCAGAGTCTTTAGTGAACAGGACAGCATCATCTGCATATAATGGTACACGACATTGGCAGGAGTGTGTAAGTTGGTTTAGAAATATGCTAAATAAAAGCAGACCCAGAATGGACCCTTGTGGAACTCCAGAGCAGACAAGCCAGCTATCGGATAGGGTGTTGCCAATCTTAACTTGATAAGACATGTTCAGCAGATAACTGTTGAACCATGTGACAGTATCTGCAGAGAGACCAAGGTCTGCAAGCTGTTTGACCAGTAAGGCATGGTTAACTGTGTCAGATGCTTTGGTTAAGTCAATGAAGGCTGAGCCAATAAGGAGACCTTGGTTGAGGGATTTATGAATGTATCCTGTGAATTCTAGCAGTGTTGTAATAGTGCTGTGCCCATGCCCGAACCCGTTTTGCTGTGGACATTGTATCTGGTACTTATCCACATAGTCAGTCAGCTGATTGGTGATGATTCTCTCCAAAGCTTTCCAGAGAGGCAGAAGAATAGAAATTGGATGGTAATTCCTGCTAAGAGCCCTATCACCACTCTTAAAGATAGGTGTCACTGTGGCAGCTTTCCACATGTCAGGGAATTGTGAGAACCTCAGTGATGTGTTGATTATAATGGTGAGTAGAGCCAGAATTTCATCCAGTGTCAAGTTCAACAAGTTTCAGGTCCAGGGTATCACCACTGTACCTTGTTTTGCCCAGAACCTTAAGAAGGCATTTTCTAACTTCCTTGGCAGTAAAAGATTTGAAGTGGAATGGTGGGTGGGAAAAAGTTTAAGTCCCTCTTCCCACTAGGGACAACATGGTAGGGCTGGCTGAAGAAGTCCGGGGAAAGTACTCCACTCAAATCTGTGAAGGCACTATTAAATGTGTTTTCAATTGTTCTGGGGTCCAAAGTAGGTGCACCATCAATGTTTAGCATGGTGGGGGCAGATTTGTAGTCTTTACCAATAACTTCTTTTATGTTGCTCCAAATGTTCCTGCCATCACTCCACATACAGGAGAGGGCTTCCTCAATGTACTGTTTTTTTGCTGCACGTATTGCCCTAGTGCAGTCATTATGGGCTTTCTTATAGTTCTGCATGTCAGCCTGTATTCCAGAGGCCTGAGCCCTTAACCATAGGTGGTCCCTCGATTTCAGCAATTCAAGCAGGTAAGGGGAGAACCAAGGATTGCTGAGGCCTTTGATTTTTCTTGTTTTAAACAGGGCATGCCTATCACAAGCAGCATTGAAGAGGCTGATGAAGCGTTCAAGAGTGGTATCAACATTGCAGGTGTTATAGACTAGAGACCAATCTTGTTGTCGAAGGTCTGCTTTTAGTAAATCAAGGTGGCCCCATTTAAGAAACTTGTTCGTGACTGTTCTAGTAGGGGGATGGGTGAATTTATTTGACCATTGAAACAGGACTGGCGAGTGGTCACTGAGGGCATCTGGGAGTACAGTTATCCCAGATATATGGTCAGGGTGGTTAGACAGGACCTAATCCAATAAGGTACTGGTTTCTGTATAGTAATTTACCCTTGTGGGTGATTCGACCAGTTGAGTAAGGTGGACAGCTGTGACTGCATCTTTGAAGGGGCTGGCCTATGAGGACAGCCAATCGGCATTGAAGTCCCTAAATAGTATTAGTTCTGAATTAAGGTTCAAAGCACTTATGCATTCCATTATAGCATCAAAGCCTGTGGTCATATGCCTGGGAGGAATAGAAACAGACATAATCATGACAGTTTTATTATCAGTGCCGAGGAGAATCTTTCATGCCAGTGCTTGCCACTGTGCACCAGTGTTGAGCAGCGGCAGGACCATCCCCTGTAGACTGTCACTTAGGTAAAGTGCACAACTGTCTCCAGGTTTGGACAAGCGATCATGCCTGTAAATTATATAACCTGGTATGGAAACAACAATGTCAGCTATATTTGGGGAGAGCCACATCTTGACAACAGAAAGAATGTCAGGATTGTGTTGCTGGATCCATGCATGTAAGATGTCCATTTTAGGGAAGAGGCTGCATATATTAATTGAGGTGAATGCGAGAGACCCTGTTGTTTTCTGAGAGATACCGGTACCTTGTGGGGGTCCGGTTAGTGTGGATATTGCTGGAGAGCAATAGTAACATCAGTGCAATCCTGCAAAGATATTATTTTAATTGTCTGCTATTACGTTTGGCTTGTCTCCTCCATGGTAGGAGTGGGTTAAGTTTTTTTTAAGACTTAAGAACTCTGGAATGAGTGCCAAGGGAGGAAGCCATACCGAGACATTTATATGAGTTACCCTGCTAGGTGGTGTTGGTATGCACCAGAGCCTATTGGGAAAAGCATTGATTAGGGATGAAGTAACAGAGCAATAAATGCTGAGGCAGTAACTCTCCAGGTTGGGCAAGTCCTTAGTAAACACAGATTTGAGAGGGGGGACAGAGAAGATTAGAAAGGTGAGCAGCAACACAGTTATAGCTATCATGGCAGTATGAGGAGCCATTATGGAGTGAAGGTGTTTTAGCCGCATGGAAGGATAAGAGAAGGAAGGATGGCGCAAAGAGCCAGGAGAGCTGATTAGAGTGAGGAGGCCATCAAGAGGGGAAAATAAGCAGTAATAGTGCAGCTGCTACTTAAGGGGTTAAGCGCTCTGTGCCACTGGAAGTAGTCCCTATAAGGAGAAGGTGAAAGAAAGAGAGTGCTGTCTGGATGAATACACCAATTAAGAGACAGAGGCGGGGATGGGGGCCGTGTTTTCAGCAAGGAATGAGCATTTAATAGAGGTCAGGGCTGGGGAGGCAGGGTGGGTGGGAAAAATTCAAGGATAACAAGTGTATCAAATTCAAAAAGCTGGGCTGGTCTGAAAAAGCACTGCAGACACCCAAGTCAGAGTCTTATGCACAAGTCCAATCTGGTACTGACAATATGCTGAGCAGTCGATTGGACTGGCCACAGAAATAGCCTAGGCCAATCAATTTAGCAGCTTTGAAGCTGGAGCGCAGATCCCGAGGTTCTGAGTGTCAGCCTACCTGGAGCGTGGCTTGGGCATGTGAGCGGTCAGAAGCAGGAGGATGCGGCCAGGATGAGAGTGGCTGGGGCCGCAGACAGCCACAGTTGAGCATGCTCAGGGCTATCTGGAGTGCAACTTAGGTGGGTGAGCAGTCAGAAACAGGAGGATGCAGCCAGGATGAGAGTGGCTGGGGCTGCAAACAGCCACAGTTGAGCCTGCTAAGAGCTATCTGTGAGTTTTCTTTAATAAGTTGCTATAATAATTTCAGCTGGGAGTTCACTATTTTATCCATACTCTGTCTAACTCCTATGTCTTCTACATCCACCATTGATTCCAATATCTCTGGGCAATCATAATCAGCCAGTCTTGCATTGAAATCCCCAGACAATATATGGACAGCCTTTGGATATTTTCCACTTACTTCAATGAGATCTTTAGATAAGTCCTTCCAAATTGTGTCCTGATATGTACTACGACTTTTAGGGGGTATATATACATTAGTGATTATTACTAACACTTGATCCCACTGCAAGACCATCATGAAATAATATGGGGATATTTGGAATTTATCAACTATGTTGATACCTCTTCTTATTTTAATATAGGTAGCTAGGCCTCCGATAGCTCTACACAACCTATTATTTTTAATTGTTGGGGAGTACAATGCACTGTAGTCATTTATATTGATGTTCTCCTGCACCCAAGTCTCTTGAAATAATATAATTTCTGCCTGTTGTATGTATCGAAGCCATTCTGTATCAGAAAATTGTTTTGCTAGTCCTGCTATATTCCAGGATAACAATTCCTGTGCTTTTATGTCTTTGGGTGCAGGGATTTCCAGGATGGAGTTTGAACTCGAAATATCCAGTAGTCATTCATTTGTTTCTAGGACTGGGGGAATATTATAGTGCACATATTGTTCATATCTATTATTAGTATGTTAGCCATGTCTAGCTTTTCTGACTGGCTTAATATATTTTGTGCCATCTTGGTTAATTTTAATTTTAGATGAATCTGATTGCCCATTCCGTAAGGGTGTGCTCTTTCTATTCCATCAACGTCCCTCTCATTGAGGTTAATTCCACAGTTATATTTTAGCAAAATAATGATGGATAATAATAAAGAGTTTTTATCCTATCCCTGGTACCTCTCTATTCCAAATATTGAGAGGGTCTATGAATCCTTTTTAAAGTTCCACTTTAGTGTTGTCATGATTTCCTTAAAAGTTGTACCCTAATTTCTTGTTCCTTTGTTATTTTTTGGAGTCATCATTCTTATCATGGTGTTCCAAGTTACTGGAGTGGCTTACTTTATCCCTAATATAGTGAGTCTTTCTTATTTAGCCCATAATTTTTTGTAAAGTCCATATCTTTTACCAGGATGTAAACTGGTGATTCTTCATCTTGTAAATCTATACAGACCGTCAATATGTTTTCTTTTGACTTTTCTAATCTTAATTCAGCTGTGCACAAATGATAAATCAACTCTGTTAATGTAGCTGAGTTTTCATATGATTTTACATGTATCTCACATAGTCTTAACACAACCTCAGCTCCTGCTAAGGGAATTTCTTCCTCATTCTTTACTTTATCATGTGTTTTCTTTTTAATTTTGATTCTGTTTCCTCACATACTTTTTCTTTATTCTCTGAGTTTGTTTTTATTCTAGTGGGCTGTATGTTATTTTCATCACCATTCTTTTGATTGTTTGTATTTTCTGTGTATTGGTCCCCTTTCTGGTTTTTAGATTCAGTTTTTTTTGTTTCTTATTTATTTTGATCTTTGGTGTAATAGGAGGAGGATTGTGAGCATGACATGTCTTTTCATCCTTTTTTTGTACTTTTTTAATTGTTATTTGTGCATCTCATTTTTCCTTTTTCTTCCCTTTTTCCCATTCTTGGAATTCTTATTCTCTTTCCTTTTATCCATTGGTGTGTTGGGGATGCTAACTGTAGAAAATTCAAGTTTCTGAGCCACCATTTTATTTTCTGTCTTTTCTATTTTGTCATTTATATTGGTTATTTGTTTTTTTACATACTGTGTAAATCCCTCCATTCTGAATTTTATTTCATTTATGGCTTCCAGTAAGACTATGTTCACCGTTATAGGATGTGCTACTGCTTTTATCATGTATTTTGAAAGATAATCAGGGCACTGTCCCATAAGTTCAGAGTCTAGTTCTACTTTTTCTACTTCTTTGTCTAAGTTGTCAAAAACTACATTGGGCAACCCTGCTAAAATTGATGAGTAATTATCTTCCTATTCTTTACATTACATTGCTTCTTCTCCTTTGGAAATGTTCAGTAGGCTAAACAACTATAATCTTGTTTCCCCTGCTTTTTGTACTGGTGAATTTGATCCTGACAATATTTTTTACCTGATCATGCTCTTGGTTTGTTTTTTGTGGTCCTGTATTTGGGATATTGGCCATAAATTGGTTTTCATTTCTCTGTTTAGTATTAGTTGAAGTGACAAATTGATTTTAAATCTTCCTATATCTACTGTTTTTTTTTCTCCTGTTTTCTCTATTTTCCTCCTCATTATCATCTGCATTTTGCCTATTTCTATATGCTGTTAGTGCTTCATTTTGGGTATTATTAATCTGATTTTTGTTCAGTTGTTTTATTTTCACTGGTGAAATTAGTTTAAAAAAATCAGTTATTTTGTTAGTTTTTATACTTTTAGTTTTTGTTGCCTTTTTACCTTGCATGTTTTTTGTGCTGTTTCTTTGTCATCAGTGTTGTGATTATGATCTTGCTTGCTAGGGGATCTTTCTGGGGCGTGATTTGTAATTATTTCATTAGGTCTTTTTTCTGTCTCCTTATCCAAATCCCCCTTTTTTGTTCCATATTTTTTTTCTTTTTTCCACGTTTGCTTTACGTTTTTTCCTTTGTTTTTGTTTTTTTACTTCTTTCAATTTTTGTTTTGTAATTTCAGCATAAGACAGCCTGTGCTGTTTACTCTCTATGGGGGTGGAGGTTGTTATTTGTAATTCCTCTATACTGTATATACACTTACAGTTCCTTTCTCCTTTTGTAAAGTTTTTCTACTTCTAGTGAACATTCTAATTCAGAGTTTCCCCAAAACTGTGTAGTAGAGAAAAAAATCCAGTCTGTCTATTATCTTATGGTATCCACTGTTTGCCGCTGGTTGGACCAAGATCCCCACCAAACTGCTAAAGCTTTCCTGCAAACAATGATACTACAATGATACCATGATGGTACTACAGGTGGTATTGAATACAAAAGAGAAGTACTATATTACTGAAATGTAGGGGGAAAAAGCTCAGTAATTCAGTATGAATTCCTGGTGCATTTTGGTTTAAAATATAGAGCAAATCATTGGATTATAAATCAAGCCTTAAGCAAACATTATGAGCCAATTAATAGTTGTCCAAGCATAAATTTTAAAAATTAAATTCAGTGTTCAGTAAAGTCCTAGTATTGAATCTGTAAGCAGTTCAGTTCAATTTCCAAGATCATAAAAGTTAAGAAATTTCCTTGTTAAGTTCAAAGCAAATATTCAAGTCCAGCTTCAGATCTCCAGCCATTTTCCTTAAATGTATACAGTCAAGATTCATATATGTATCTTGTATCTTTGACTTTAATTTGCTTCTCTTGCTTCTCTGGTAGCTATTCTTACTTCTTAGTCCCAGGCCTTTTTGACCAGCTGATGCAGGATTCCGATCTTCTAGGTACAAATGGTTGCTCAGATGGTAGCACTTATGTACAGTATAAGGCAAGAGAAAGAAAGAAATAGGGTAGGAAGATAAATAAAAAGTAAAAAGGGTAAGATGCTAAAAATGGTAAAAGAATTTTAATAGCTCTATGAATACCTAAATAGCAAAATAATGACTCAAGCTATTTGGACAGAACAGCTTTCTAGTACAGTTGGTAAGGGAGACAACCAGGGGAGGAAACATACTGGACTTAGTGCTGACAAATGGTGAGGGTGTGCAAGAGATGAGGGTGGATGACCCCCTGGCAGGGAGTGACCACCACACAGTGTGGTTCTTGCTTAGTATGAGTAAGGAGACAGCTAGCATCAGGACTAGGCTGATTGACTTCAGGTGGGCAGACTTCAGAAGGATGAGTGTCATATTGGAGGGGCACCTCAACGGTTTCCAACCACACATGGATGCTAATCAAAAATGGGAGATTATTAAGATTGGGTTAGCAGAGGCCACAAACTTGTGTTTAAAGCTCCAAGGCAAGAAGGCCAGGTCCAGGGGGCCAAGTTGGTTAACCAAAGAGGTGTTAGGGAAGATTAAGGAAAAAATTACCACCTTTAAAAAGTACATGAGATCAAAACGGGAGGAGGACAGGGAGGAGTATATGAAGAAATTGAGAGAGGTGAGCAGATCAGTCAGGGCAGCCAAGGCAGCAAAAGAGATTAGACTGGCACAGGGGATAGTAGGAAGGAGGAAAGATTTCTTCAGATACATAAAAGAGAGAAGAAGCTGTAAGGGTCATATTTTTAGGATTAAGGTGAACAGAGGATGGGCAGAGATGGGGGAGGAGAAGGCGGAAGCATTCAATGAGTACTTCTGTTCTGTGTTTACCAAACTGAAACTGGGACCAATGCCACAGGGGAAGGGAGCAGTGTGTACAGAGGGGGCAGAGCTTATGGAGGAGATAATCCCAGAGAACAGAGTACTGGAAGGTCTTAGAGCCCTGAGGGTGGAAAAAGCACCAGGACCAGATGGCATACACCCCAGAGTGCTGGGGGAGATGGCAGAGGTCATGGCAGGACCACTGGCAGACTTATTTAATTCCTCCCTGGGACTGGATGCATGCCCCAGGACTGGAGGACAGCACATGTGGTACCCATCCACAAAAGTTGGCCCAAGGATGAGCCAGGGAGCTATAGGCCAGTCAGCCTCACCTTCATTGTGGGGAAGCTCATGCAGTCCATACTCAAGGAGAGACTAGTAGCTTTTCTGGAGGAGAATGATCTCCAGGACAACAGGCAGCATGGGTTTATCTTGGGTAGATCCTGCTAGATGAACATGGTGGACTTCTATGACTGGATAATAAGGGCAATCAACAGGGGCCAGGCAGTGGATGTCCTGTACTTGGACTTCAGGAAGGCCTTTGATTCGATGCCATATGGGAGATTGGTGAGCAAGCAGGAGTACCTGGGAGTGGGAGAAGGGATGGTGGAGTAGGTCAAAAACTGGCTGGGAGACAGGCAGCAGAGGGTTGTTGTAAGGGGGGAACTCTCATCTCCAAGGGCTGTGATGAGCGGGATTCCACAGGGCTCAGTGCTTGGTGCAGTGCTGTCTGGCATATTTAGTGCCGACATAGCAGAAAGGGTTAGCAATAAGATCAGACCATTTGCAGATGACACGAAGATAGGTGCAGTGGTGGACAACACAGAGGGCTGGCTGGGACTGTAAGAATACCTGGATAATCTCAAACACTGGTCAGGCACATGGCAGCTGGGTCTCATTGCTAAAAAGTGCAAAGTTATGCACTTGGGTGCCAGGAACCACAAGTTTTGCTACAGACTGGGGTGGTACAGTTATCCAGTATAGAGAAGAAGGATCTTGGGGTGCTAATCACAGGCCAAATGAACAATTCAGCACAGTGCAGGAAGGCAGCAGCTAAGGCTAATAGGATGTTGGGGTGTCTTGTCAGGGGTATCACCTCAAAGAGGAGGGAGGTTATCTTGCCACTGTCTAGGTCACTGGTCAAACCGAACCTGGAGTACTGTGTACAGTTCTGGCATCCCTACTTAAAGAAAGATAACAAGCTGTTGAAGGGGATCCAATGCAGAGCAACCAGGATGATCACAGGGATGGAGGGAAAGCCCTACCAGGACAGACTGAGGGAGCTAAACATGTACTCCCTGGAGGAAAGGAGGAATAGAGGGGATATGCTCAAAACCTTTAAATATATAAAGGGCATAAACAGGATCATCACAGAGGGGATTTTTAGATTAAAGGCAGGGAGAGACACTAGGGGGCTCAGCTTGAAGTTGGAAGGGAGAAGGTTCAAGAGGGAGAGGAGAATACACTACTTTATGGAAAGGGTGGTGGCTGGGTGGAATGCACTGCCAGAAGAAGTGGTATCACTGAAGCTGGTGAGCAGATTTACTAGAGGGTGGGATAGGGTCACAGGGAAGGTTACTACAGTAAAGTGGGGCAGCTGCAGAGTAAATCCTGAGAGCTGCACACTCGAGCAGACTCGATAGACCTTAGGGCCTGTATCTGCTGGCATTGTTCCTATGTTCATATTTTCATATGATATATTAATTTACTTTCAATCTGACTAAATCTAATGGAATTTATCTTAGGTGTATCGGTATGCAGGAGAATATCTATGATCTCTAAGGAAAATTTAGTTTACCTAAAATAAAAGTTTTGCTATGACACCCAATGAC
The DNA here is from genome assembly GCA_016271365.2 of Neoceratodus forsteri. Lineage (NCBI taxonomy): Eukaryota > Metazoa > Chordata > Ceratodontiformes > Ceratodontidae > Neoceratodus > Neoceratodus forsteri. Next base: position 1,751,865,401 of record CM057455.1, on the reverse strand, counting down.
TATCAATATACAGTTAACACCTTTCACCGATTTAAACAAACTATAAAGGGTTTTCTCAGATGCCTAGCACATTTTATATGTATCGTTTACATGGGTTTAATTCTGTGCTACTCACTGTTTAAGTTTCTCCTTGAGTATTCTTAAGCTGGAGTCATTCAATCTCTCAGACAACACTCCTAAGCAATAGACATCAGTGTCTCAAGTGTCTCCAGGCTAATTAAGGCAGACAAAGTAGTTGATTTTGCTATTTTATTTTTAGATGGCAAGGTGGCTGATTTTGCCGCTTTTTCAAGCCGTAACTATGCAGCTGAACCGTAAGTATTGCAGGAGCAATAAGTGGTGCATGTTTTTACTCTTCCAATATGGAGCTCAAAATGGCAATTACCTAGCTAGGACGTCAGCGCATGGTCTTTGAAATAATAGTCCTGTTTTTTGTGGCACTTGATTTAAATTATCATTATCTATTTAAAACTGATTTGAAATTACCTTCTTGCCTGCTTGCATTTATGTGTGTGTATCTTAGATAATTAAGTAGCAGACAAGCTAAAAAAATTAAAATAAAGGAGAAAGCCCCTTTCTTGTCACCCTTACAACCTACAGTAGTAAAATTCATCAATTTAAAATAGAGAAAAAAAAATATGATAGGAATGGCATTTGTAATGAGCAGCAACTTAAAGAAGATGGGTTACATCTAAAATGTACAGCTTCTATATAGCTTAAAACTTAAGGCTTAAGTGGCTAAAGTGCTTAAGTGTTGGGATTTACCAAATATGCTTTCATAGAAGTTCATGTAAGTAGTGAGAACCTCCATCTCTGTACAGATAAGGAGTGAGAGCCTCTGTCTCTGTTCTGTTTATAAATCAGCTTCAGTCCGTAGCCTTGAGTTCACTCGAGCAAGCCAACCAGACAGATTGTTTTCTTCTCTCCAATTTTTGGATTTCTCCTAATCAGTGCCTTCTTCCTGGTTCCTGTTGGTCTTGTTTCAGCAACAGCCCTCCGCAGGGCCCCCCACTTTCAGGCTATGCAGAATCGGCTCTGGCCACCTCAGACTCCTGGTTCTGTGAAGAGACAAAGACGGCAGCAGAAAAAAGGGCCAACGAAAATCCAGCTGCATAAGCCAGACTGGAAAGAAAGCTAGACACAGTTCTCTCAATACTAAAATTCAGGCAATGGTGGCATAGCTTTTGTAGAGATAAAATTGACCTTCTAGCTCCCTTGCTCTCTGAGTTACTCCACAACTCAGCAGCGTGCAACAGCTATCGCAGCATTCCTCCTCTCTGCTAGGAGATTGAAAACCCTATCAATATCTTCCCTTTGAGTTGGTGGTCTGTACACCACCCCTATCCTCACATTCCTTCCTTTCTGGTACTGTATCTATACCCATAAGGTGTCTGTTCTGCACTCCTCCCCCTCATCCCTGCTATAAGATATTTCTTCCTTTACATATAATGCCACTCCTCCCCCTTTCCCCTTTCCCAATCCTTTCAGTACAATTTGTACCCTGGAACCACCAGGTCCCTGTCATGGTACTGGGTGGCTCACTTTTCAGTGATGGCCACTATGTCCACCCCTCCTTCTGCATCATTTCCTGCAATTCAGTGACCCTGTTTTCCAGGCTCATTGCATTCAAAGAGACCACCCTTCAGTTTACCCCCTTCCTTCTGTGACCTTCCCTAGTACACTTACTCCCCCCTCCCTGCAATTGAACTCCCCCTTTTCCTTTCTATGCTTGCTCACGGTGGGGGGGGATGCCTACTGGCCTCTCTGTCATCCAACCTTCTGTGCCCCCTTCCTAGTTTAATGGAACCTTTGTAGCTATATACTCCCCCAGCCTCAGCTTCAGGGTTCCAGTACCCTCCCTACTCAAATATAGCCTGTCAGGGGCATACATGTTCTTGTTCCCCCATGTAGTGTCCCAGTCTCCTACCAGACCATACTCCCTGGACTGGCACCATTCCCCCAACCATAAGTTAAATTCCTCTATCTGCTGCTTCCTGGCTTGCCATGGGTACTGGGAGAACTTCTGAGAAAGTGACTGAGTGCTCTACTGCCTCACATTGTTTACTAACTTCCCTGGAACTCTCTTGCTTCTCCCTAACTGTGTACCCTGCCAGGTCATTTGTGCCTAGGTGCACACTGTATTTGGTGTCTCCCTTTCCCTCTTCACACACTTTAAAGGAAACTGCCCCACCTTTCCTGCTGTCATGCCTGGCAGGCACTCCACCCATATGTGGCCCTTTCTGGTACCCTTGCACCCCCATCTCACCCCTCAAAGAATTGAGTCCCATACAACTATGACCCTGTCTCTACCTTCATGTTCCCCCCATGTTTCCCAATGTCCTGGTCCCCTACCCTCTCACTAACCTTGCTAACCATTTCCATGTTTTCTCCTGCTCTGCCCTTTTCCTTATTTGCTCCTTCCCTCCCTCTGTCCAAACTAGTTGACTTCACCTCATTCCCCTCAGCCCTTTTTCCACTTGTTCACCAACTCCCCTACACCAGTGTCAAAATCATACCCCTCACTCCTCTCCCTGACTCTCCAGAATCTTCTCTTCCTTCCTTGTCACTCTCCCACTTCTGACTACCTTAGAATCTCTCTGATGCATCTTCTCCCTCCCACCATTGACATCCCTTCTTTCAGACTAATGGTCTCACTGTCTATCCTCTCATCCACTACTCTCATCTCATCTCTGACCCCACCCCTGCTCCTGGCTCTCTAGGCTTGCCAGCACTTAGTATCTATTACTGCTGTCCCAGGACATGGTCCCAGCCACCCCTGTTGTTCTGTCAATTGCCTTCCCTACCTGCCCTCCCTGCATCTTAAAGTTCTTTTTGTTCTTGACCACTGTCCACTGCCCTGGCTCTGTTTCCTTTGGTACCTGCTGGTATGGTGTTTTTTGCTTGGTTGGTCTCCCCCTCCTCCCTCTCTTGGACCTGTCAGCTAGGATATCTGTATGAGCTCCATGGCCTCTTGGCCCTAGATGTCCCTCCCCATTCTATCCCTGTCCCTCTTTATATCTCCCCCCTTAGCAGTACAATCTCCTCTCTTAACTATCAAAGCTGCCTGCATACCAAGCACCCCCCGCCCTCCATGCAATACTTAAGAAGATGGCTGCTCTGCAGCCATTGCAACCTACTGTCCTACCTCCTCCTCTTCCTGCCCTGTCCACATTCATCACTGCCTTTCTTTCCCCTCCTCTTTGATTCATCCTGCCCCATCCCCCTGGAACTTCCATTTGACTAGACCCCCCCATCAGTCCTCCCACTCCCCTTGCTCTCCTCACTGTCCTGCCTCAGCAGAACAGGTTTTTGTGTACTTGTAGTCCGCTCCATCAGTCACTCAGATCCTCCACTGATAGCACAGCATTTACCTTCCATGCAGTCTAGTTTCTGCCACATGTTTTGTACAGGGTGGGCATAATCTCTGTTATGCCCCTCCTACTCTGCAGCCCTTGCCCCTTTCTGCTCTGTGCTTCTGTCAAACTTATCCTATTCCTAACACAGTGAAAGTGCCAAGATCATGCAGTGTTGCAGTATGGACCTGATGATGAACTGCTACACTATTTAATAATAAAAATGTATTACTTCCTATCCAGCATTTGCAGCAGTATAAATAAAAGACAAGGATATACTGTTCTCTTTCTGTTTTATTTACTCTTCAAGTTGGCTGAAAAATGAATATCTTACATGTAGCTAACAATACGTGTAGGCAAGATATTACTGTTATTAAAAAAAAATTACATTTGTTTGTATGCAAGTAATCAATTAGCAATTATAACATAAGGCAAATTAGCAACAGGATACTGACTAGTAGAAAAACTGTATTAATAGGCTAATATGTGTTTAATGTGGGAAAATATGCATTGATTAATCCTCCAGTGAGTGAGGTAATGTTAGTGATGTGGGTTGAGTTTGGCAAGATGTAAATTAAAAATGTAGTCAACAAATATTTAAACATTTATTAAACATGTATTATATAACTAATATAGAAATTTACATGTAACTCAAATATATCGAATCAACCAATTCGATACAGTATGCATATGTTTCACTCACATGATGAAAACATATTTTAAAATTTACTTACAAATATACATCGGTGCCAGCCTGAATGCAACACAGTACCTTGCAGTAAATGACATGTCACAAAATACTGCCTGAAAAAAAGGACTTAATTGCCATTGAATTATTCTGTTCCTTGCAGTTTACTGCAGCACTCTGCAGATTCACTGGAGTAATATTGTAAGGCACTGTATTACATGCTGGCTGGCACTGCTCTATCTGAAATATAAGCTATTAAATATGTTTATAATATATTTCTGTTTTATATGGGTGTGGCATTAAAGCACCAGTCTTTTCTACCAAAGAGCTCTTAGGTACAGGATGTCCTGTGCAATGTATAAAATGTCCTAGAACATGTAAATAAGGGCACTAACACAAAATTATTGGGATTGCTACTGTATAGTCATTGGGGTATAAATATGGGAGCCTGGAAAATACAGTGTGTAAAGAACATGGGGAAATGAGGGCTTCAGGAGTGTGTAGCTCATAGCAAAGATGAAGAACCATACCAGATGCAGAATTAACCTCGCGGTTCATTAGGACTGAGTTTTTGGTAACAAACATGCACCAATTAAGGCAGCAAGAGTTATGTGGAAAAATGCCCCATAGTATACATTACAATTGTTTCAGTTCCAAACAGAAAGGGATAACACTTGGGACGCTTCCAGAACCTCAGCTTCAGATCAGGAATGAGTAAGACATAGGAGGCTGCAAAATGCTTGTGTTAAGGCAGTGCAGAATGCTGAAAAAAAGTTATTTTAAGTATGAATTAGGTGAGAGTGCATTTGTAAAACCGCAGGATATTTGGAAAATATTAAAAAATTAAAGTAAAAGGGAAACAGAACTTGTCACGTTCCTTTCATGGTAACAGGGGAACTTGAAGATTCAGAATAGAAAGTGGCAAACAAATGTAATACATTTTTTTTCTTTTATTCTTTAGGTAACTAGGTAAGGCCCACTAGGTACAAGTACCTGCTTTCAGAGACAACCCAAGAGCACTGGGATGGGTAAGTGACTTGCTCACACTAATAAAGTATACCAGTGGAGGTTGTAAAAATCATACCCGGGTCTGTTGGATGTACCAAGCTCATTCACAGCTTGCTACTCTAACTTCTAGGCTATACTGCCAGCCCAAGAAATTAATAAATTGTTTGATGCCAGTAGTCTTTTTAAAGCAAGAAATCATGGGATTTTGTCACAAAAAGGCTGCATACAGGGTGTGGAAAATCTCAATAAAATGATGATTTTAAATGTCTAAATATTGAGGCATTTGAGGTAGCTGAGGCCGTTCTGTCACTAAATATTAAAAAAAGACACAAAGGGTATGGATGAGATTCCTGTAAACTGTCATGGTACATTGACCCATAATATGCAGTCCTTTGATAGTACAATTTAGTCTGTCCTTAAGTACAGATGAGTTTCACAGTAGTTGTGAAGATGCACTTGGGGTACCAGTTTTTAACAAGATCTGGTCAGAGCAAACACAACCGCTTTAGAGTGGCAGGTCTGAGTGAAAAACACATGGCGCTCAAGCCGCGGCTGATGCTGTACTTGTACCTGCACATCCGTGATACTTGCACATGCCCAATGATCTCACAGCGGCCATCTTGGGCAGGGCAGCCTCTTTTGTTTTGCCCACAACTATGGAAATGACAGATGGAAATAAAATAGTGCTCCCGCAGGGGGACGGGGGGTTGTGTGGCCCATGGAGGGGAAGGACAGTGGAAACATAATGCTGTGAACATGACTGCAGCACTGTGGAAGCATGCTGGAGAGGTATCCAGTCATGTGCTTCGACAGTCCTTTCTCTGTCCTATTTCATAGCAATACAACAGCATGGCTCCACCCATGCAGCAGTAAAAAGGGGAAGAAATAACTACTGGAGAATTATAGGCCTCTCTGTGGTGCTGAAGGTCCTGGAGACACTTGTCTCATAATAATTGCATGTATATTTACAGCAGGAAGATATCTGGAGACAGCTGGAGAGGGTGGGGGAACTGGGGCAAGAGGGACCTGGCGAGCAGTAGCTGGGAGGAGCAGAGGAGGAACAGCAGGGCTAAACCGAGTGAGGATGTGGGGGGTTGGGGTGAAAAGAACAGAGGGGCAGCATGTGGAGGGAAGGCTCAGGGCAAAGGGAAGGAGGAGATGGGCACAACAGCAGGGGTAGCAAGTAGTAGGTTTGCAGTTTTGGCATCGGAGGAGGTAGTGGAGGTGTCAGAGATCATGGGGGAGGGGAGGAGAAGGGTAGTGTAGGCCCAGGAGTCAGGAGTCAGGTTGGGAAAGGAAGAAGGGAGGGAGGGAAGAGCAGGAGTAGTGGCAGAGGGAGGGTGGAAATGGGGGAAGATGAGGGTCACAAATGGTTCACATGGAGGTAATAAGGAGCAGGGCAGTGTGGACTCTGGAAAGGTGGACAGAAAAATAGGAGGAGGGGTTATGGGACAAGAAGATGAGGGGTACTATTGCTGGGGGATTCAATACTGAAAGGGATCAGATGGCGAAGAAGGGGAGAAAGGCACAGTTGCATCTATGTCGAGGCTATTCCAGGATTGACTGTGGGCAGGGTGGGGCAGGCACTTCTCAAGTGCACATGGGGGGGAGAGAGAAACCTCACATAGTGATGCACATGGGTACAAATGACCTGGTGGGGAAGACAGTAGAGCTGATAAAGGAGAGGTTTGAGGAGTTGGGTAGGCAGTTTGAGGAGGTGGGGGGGTCAGTGGCATTCTCTGAGGTACTCCCAGTACCATGTGCAAGTACAGTGAGGAAAAAAGGATAAAGGAGTTCAATGCATGGCTGAAAGATTGGTGCCATACCAGAGTGTATGGATTAGTGTCTGATTGGGGCAGGACTTGAAGCAATAGTGACTTGTATTCAGGGGACAGGTTACATTTGAGCAGGGAGGGGAAAGGAGTACTAAAATGGGGAATAGAGGGATATATATCAAAAAATGTAGATTTAAACTAGGAGGAATGGTGGTGAGGGGACCATTGATAGGAAAGGGGTCCAGAAAGGGGAGCCTAGTGTGCTCAACCCCCCCCCAATTACGGGTAAAGGCAGTGGGGAAGTGGCACAGGGAGGGATAATGGGTGAAGAATAGGGGTAGGGAAGGAGAGGGGAGGAAACAGTCTGGAGGGTGATCTCACTGAATGCAAGAAGTCTAAGGAATAAAACAGTGGAGTTACAGGCTCTCTTGGCGGTGGAGGGGGTGGACATTGCAGCCATCAGGGAAACATAGGTCACCCAGTATCAGGACTGGGATATGATGATCCCAGGGTTTAGGTTATTCAGAAAGGATTGGGCTAAGGTTAATGGGGAGGGGTAGTGACAATCTATGTAAGGGAAGGGATAAAGTGTGTAAGGGAGGAAGGGGAGTAGGGGAGGACAGAAGCACTATGGATGCAATTCCAAGATGCAAAGAATAGGATACTAAGAATGGGGGTGGTGTTCAGGCCACTGGCTCAGGGGATTGACCTGGATAGGGAATTAGCTGAGCAAATTAGGAGGGTCTGCAGGAAAGGGAGCACAGTGATGGTGGTGGACTTCAGCCTACAGGGGATGGAGTGGGGCACCCCATCCACCATGAGTGCAAGGGAGTGGGTCCTGCTAGAAGCATTTCAAGACAGCCTTCACACAGCAGGTCCAGGGGCCAACTCAGAAATTACTCTGGACCTTGTACTGGATAACGGGGAAGCTGTAAGGAATCTGGAAGTGGAGGAACCACTGGCTGGGAGTGACCACTGTTCAATGTGGTTCATGCTCAACATGGGGAGGGAAACAGGGGGCATAGGTACAAGGGTGATTGAGTTTAGGGGGGTGGACTTTAAGAAGATGGGGAGAAATTTTGGGCAGGCACCTGGCAGGAATGTAGCCATACATCAACACAGACCAGAAATGGGACATCATAAAGGATGGACTGGTGGAGGCAACGGAGTCTTGCACTAGGAAGAAAAGCAGAGTGGAAGGGCAAAGAAACCCAGCTGACTGACACAGGAGGTTATGGAAGGGGTGAGGGCCAAGAGGGCAGCATTTCAAAAGTACAGGAATTGGGGGAGGCTGAAGATAAGGATACGTACATGGAGAAGTCCAGGGAGGTTACCAGACTTGTCAGGGAGGCCAAGGTGTCCAGGGAGCTGAGACTAGTGCAGGGAATTAAAAGTGGAGAAAAAGACTTCTTCTGCTACATTGGAGAGAGAGAGAGAAGGAAGAGCCAGGATCAGCTGGTGAGGATTAAGAAGGATGAGCGGTGGGTGGAGAAAGGGGTGGAGCAGGTAGAGGCACTGAACAAATAATTCTGCTCTGTATCCACGCAAGAGGTGGGGGCAGATACCCCAAGTGAGGGGGGATGGGGGAAGGGATGACAGATGTAGGGATTACAGAGAGCAGGGTACTAGATGGGTTGAGGACATTAAGGGTGGACAAAGCACCTGGACCTGAAGGCATTCACCCTAGGGTACTAAGGGAGTTGGCAGAGGTCCTGGCAGGGCCACTAGCTGACCTGTTCAATGCCTCCCTGAACACAGGATGTGTACCACAGGACTGGAGAATGGCCCATGTAGTGCCCATACATAAAAGTGGCCCAAAGGATGAACCAGGAAACTATAGGCCAGTGAGCCTCACATCGATCGTGGGAAAGCTCATGGCGAGCATACTAAAAGAGAGGCTAATGAGCTTCTTGGAGGAAAATGGTGTCCAGAATGATCAACAGCATGGGTTTATACCAGGGAGATCTTGCCAGACAAACCTTGTAGAGTACCATGACTGGGTGACGTGGGAACTGGACAAGAGCCATGCAGTAGATGTCCTGTATTTGGACTTCAGTAAGGCCTTTGATTCAGTGCTGCATGGGAAGTTGGGGGGGGGAACCGGAATATGTGGGGGCGGGACCAAAAATGGTGAATTGGATCACAAACTGGCTAAAGAGAAGGCAGCAAAGGATGGTGGTGGTGGTGTGGGACCTTTCGTCACTGAGAGCAGTGATGAGCAGGGTACCACAAGGATCAGTACTGGGACTGGTGCTGTTTGGAATTTTTATTGCAGATAACTCACACAGGATCTGGAGCAAGATTAGCCTGTTGGCAGACGATACCAAGATGGGAGCTGAGGTTGATGATGTGGAGGGGGTGGAAGGGGTTGCAGGAGGACCTGACTAAGCTGCAGGAGTGGGTGGAAACATGGCAGTTGGGGTTCAACGCCAAGAAGTGCAAGGTTATACACTTCAGAGCCAGGAACCAGGGGAAGGATTATCACTTGAATGGAGTACAGTTGGGGAGCTCCACAGAGGAGAAGGACCTAGGATCGATCATTAAGGGGAGCATGAGCAACTCTGCTCAATGCAGGAAGATGGCAGCAAAAGCTAACAAAATGCTGCGGTGTATTGCAAGAGGGATCTCCTCCAGAAGGAGGGAGGTTATCTAGCCTCTGTATAGGTCATTCGTCAGGCCCCACTTAGAGTACTCCATGCAGTACTGGCACCCATTCCTGAAGAAGGACATCAGATTGTTGGAGGGGGTGCAGTGAAGAGCCACAAAGATGATCCAGGGATTGGAGATCAAGCCCTACAAGAATAGGCTGAGAGAGCTGAATATGTATTCACTGGAGGAGAGGAGGGATAGGGGGTATATGATTGAGACCTTTTAATATCTGAAGGGGATAAACAAGACCAACATAGAAGGGATTTTTCAGATGAGAAGGGGGAGGGACATGAGAGGGCATGGACTGAGACTGGAGTGGGGAAGATTCAAGAGGGAGACGAGAAGACATTTTTTCATGGAAAGAGTGGTGGACAAATAGAACACCTTACCAGACAAGACAGTGTCCTGTAAGACGGTGGGCAGTTTCAAGAGGGGTTGGGACATGGTAAGGGGAAGGGATACTGGGAAGGGGAGGCAGGAGGAGCAGCTGCGTGATGATGGGTTAGCTTAACACTCGAGCAGACTCAATAGACCATGAGGCCTGTTTCTGCTGGCAATTTTGTATGTTCGTATCTTAACTTTTAACCAATCAGGTTTTTAGATCAAATTGTGGCACAATTACAGCTGCACTAAAATAATCTTTTGAAATTTAAGATGCTTTAATGACTTTTAAAGGCATAACAACAATACATAGAACAATGAAAAAAACAACATCACTACTATCCACCCCCCGGCCCTCCCCATCCTTCTCTTCCACCCCCCTGACAGCAGAGTGGCAATGCTCCTAAACCAAGGGGAAAACACAAGGTACTGCTTGATAACAGAGTCAACAATTTTGGGGGAGATTGAAGCTAGTTTCAGAGATGAAGAGTGTGCCGCTTACTCCAAGTTTTATCAAATAGCTGTAGTCGGTTATGCAAACCTGCAATCAGTCACTCAGTTCTAAGATTGGCAAGAAATTCCTGTAACCACTCATAATAAGATAGGCTCACTGAGTCATGCCAATGGCGCAGAATCAGTGTTTTGACTGATGAGAAAATAAGGGCTAGGAAATATCTCCACTCCCGCACTGGCACCATGGAGTACTCCCCCATTATGCAGACTTCCAGGGAGAAGTAAGCATTAATTTCTAGTAAGGCGTCTGCCCTCTGGCCAATAGTTGTCCACAGGAAGGCCATTTTAGAACACTCCCAGAAAATATGCAAAGGGGTGCCTTCCACCGGTCCACATCTCACACAGACAGAAGATGAGGCTCTACCCATTTTGAATAGCTTAGACAATGTATGATATAGGTTATTCAAAATCTGGAATTGTGTAAGTCTTAGCTGATTTTGTGCAGCATACTTATAATTATCCTTCCAAAGTCTCTGCCATTCAAGGGGGGACTTTGGACATAGCATGTTACGGCACTCGGGTACCCCATTCACCTGTGAGAAAGCCTTAGTATACAGGTAGGCATATAGCTTAGACTGAATGGGTCAGCCTGGCCAGTTCCATGATTGACTGCAGGAATTCACTCTCATTGGGATAATCAAACTTCACCATGAAACTTCGGATCACGGTATGGCAGGTCTGATGCACCTTAAAAACTGAAGGGTTACCTATCAGAAACTTCTGCATAATGTCTGGTGTGGTGAGCTAAAATCATCTGATACAACTTCACTTGCTATGGAAAAAGGTTTGGTAACTGGAGCAGTGTTTGTGCATCTCTCCAAGACCTTTAATATCATAAGCCACTACATCAATGTAAGAAAGTTGAAACATTTGTACCAGGCTGAAATTGCCTTAAAATGGGTAGCAAGTTATTTAGCAAACCATAGACAACAGGTGATAGTGAGGGAGGTGAGGTAAGTTTAAAATGGAAATTGCTCAGTGCTTGGTCCTAGGCCTAATTGCCATTTATGTTATAAATGAATGACCTATTACACTGGCTATATGGTGTGTATTAGCACATATATGCCAATGGTACAGTGCTGCTCTGCTGAAGTAAAACAAATAAAGCAGTGCAGGAAAGGTTATAAAAAGGCTTTGACAGTTGGCAAAGATTTTTAGCTTCCCAATTAATTAGTTTAAAATGTAAACAAAACTAGGGTAGTGCTGTTTGGAAGCAAAAGCAGAATTAGTGAATACATGATAACGTAGAGCTAGTTGCATTAGGGGATCCTCTTCAAGTAGCTAAAATGTATAAATACTTGGGCATGTAACTTAATGGCAAAATGAAGTGAGAACAGCATACTGACTGTATTAATTAAAATGTGGGACCTAGACTTCTGTGTGCAGGCACAGAAAGTCTCTTACATGGGAATCTAGGCAAAAAAAAATGTAAATACTATGATAGTATCCTTAGTTGAATTTAGTGACTTAGAATATAGTCAGACCATACCTACAGTCCTGGTAAGGTCTGATATTCTTCTCTATAGACTGGGACACTTTATATTGACTTTATCTAGAAAGCACCATCATTGTGAGATCCTTGTCTATTTTGTTTGGATTTATCTTGGTGGGAGACATGAGCTGCACTGGTTGCAACTTACAATGAGGAATTGTAAAACTAAGGTATCCACTTACTGTATATAAGTAACTGTAAGGCTCTCTTCACAGACGAGTGTCTCTTTGCAGATGACACTAAGCTCTGTGGGAGGTGAATCACAAGGAGGGACTCAGGGAACTGACAGAAAAAGTAAATGTGGTCCTCTGTGGAAGTTAAGTCAGCTGTGAGGCAGAAAAGGGCAGTCTTCAATAAATGTAAATGAAGTAACAATGAAAACGACAAGGAATTTGACCTTGTGCAGCAGAAGGTGGTCAGCAGCCTAGTAAGGAATTCCAAGACTAGCAGTAAGTTGAGAGGAGTGGATGGAACTAAGTAAAGGGACATGCCCTTCTTCCTTTTATCAGCGAAAAACAGCTAATCAAAGAAGGCATTGATAAACTGAAGATGCGGGAGAGCTGGATGGAAGAGGTAAGGGAAAGGCAGAGACTATGCATGAATGTTTTGCTGGTATTTACCAAAGAGATGTAATGGGACTGCTTGGGGAGGGGAGTCAGTGGCACGAAATGTGCACAGTACATTGCAGCAGAGAGGGAGGGAGGAGGGTCCTTAAAGGCTGTTTTCCTGAAGGTATGAGGTCTCTGGGACTGGACTGGGCTCACTACAGGGTGCTGAGAGAGTTGGCACAGTTGCTGGTAGAGCCCATAAGAACTTGTTCAATGATTCCCTGGCAACTGGTGAGAAAATAAAATAATAAACACATTGATAAATAAATAGACAAATAAGTCAATAAGTAGTTCAGGCAGGCAGGAGTCCGTCATTCTGGCAGCGAGCAGGAATTTAACACCTTTGGTTCCCCCAAGGATTCTGCAGCTCCTGATGTCGTCTGACACCTGGTGCCCTGCATGTGATCCTAAGTGACAGTGTTTGTGGCACCTCTCCATTGCACAGTTCCAGCTGTACTTCTCCTGTGTGGTTGCCCAGGTGGCAGTGTGACAGCAAGGCTCATCTTCCTCCCACCCAGGAGGAAAGGACTGTCTTCTAGGATGCTTGACCTTCCTCTAATGGCTAGCCCCCAATGATCTGAACTCATTCCCAAGCACAGTACACCAGTGTCATGAGTGGTAACCCTACTGCTGCATCAGTTGGTGGGCAGTGGATTTTTTAGATGAGTAAGAAATTTCTTAAAGAGAAACATCCACCTGAAATTGGGCCCCTTCTCATTGTGAAGCAGGGCCTGATTAGCATTTTCACAAACAACTGTATTTTTTAAACTTACATAGAAACATAGACTTTGATGGCAGATAAGGACCGCTGGGCCCACCTAGTCTGCCCATTTCCCTACCTATTGGATAAGCTGCAGATCCTTATAACCAACAGCCTACTTCTCCCTACCCTCCACAATATACACTGAGTTTAGTTATTCAGATTTTATATGGTTCATCTTGACATCCCTCCCAACCAGCGTTATGAAAGCATGTGCCCATAGTGGTACACCCACAACCTCCTGCTGCTGTCCTGAGAATGATGTATGAGCAAGGGAGAAGCTACGGATGTGTGCATAGGAGTCCTGTATAACTGGAGCTATTAATAGCTCTGGTTTGCACTGTATGTCTTGGTGCTGTATTAAGGCTGGTATAAACTGGCGGTCAAATGCCAGTCTATGCCTGGTCTCGGTATAGCACCGAGATATGTGCAGTACAAACCATAGCTATTAATAGCCTGATTATACAGGACCCCTATGTATGCTCCCATGGCTGCTCCCTGGCTCATATGTCACTCTTGGAACAGCTGCGGGAGATTGTGGGTGTGCCACTAGGGATAATTGCTTTCAAAATGCTGGTGGTGGGAGGGATGGCAGGATCAACCAGATGCTGTAAAATCTAGATAACTAAACTCAGTGTAAGTAAAAAAATAAAATGTTTGCAAAAATGCTAGTCGGGCTCTGCCTCACACTGAGGTGGGACCCGATTTTACTTGGACATTTCCCTTTAAGCCAATATTTAGGCCCCTATAGGTCCAGGTGTTGTAAGCATCTGAAAATAAGAATGGGCCTTTGCAGACTGCCATACAATACAGTGGTGAGCCGCGAGGGAGGGGGGGGCAGAGAATTCAAGTGGTAAAGGTAGTTGTATAAAGTGCCCAGTTTTTACAGTTAACATTTTGAAGTGGTGGCATATATGCTATCGCCATCACAACTAAGTTAGATGAAATCTGATATATAGGCATTCTGCACTAACTTCAAATTTTCATGTGAACTGGCTTTTAAGGGACATTAAGTTGCATCAGAGGGCTATTCACCAACAACTTGCCTCTGAGGGCTATTCACAAACATTTTTAAGAATGAAGGAACATCCTGCAAATGCCCCAGGCTCCAGATCTTCACCTTCAGGAATTTAACACATTCTGGGACTTTGATCGACACTGGACCAAATCAGCTCTCCTTTGCCTCTGGATTTTTCTGACTTTTTTTCATCTTTTGTCTCATGGACAAGTTCTTACAGTACATGTTTGGATTTGCATTCCCTGTCCCATATCACTGTATCACTGGAACTGCAACTTAACTTCAGAATCACTGATTCACCAAGTCATATTTCATTTCATTTAGTTTCATTTCATTTCATTTCATTAGGGTTATAACCACTGAGCACAGCTCATTTACAATGGAGACCCACAGAGAGCATACACAACACTTACAATAAATAATTACACATATCAATTAAGAAACATAATTAACAAAATAATCTCACATACCAATCACATAGAAAAGGAGGTGCATTCATATACAAGGATACTTAAGAAACATAGAATTTGATGGCAGATAAGAACTGCTTTGTCCACTCAGTCTGCCCTTTTTCCCCTACCTACTGTACATTATTACCTTAGACTGTACTTGATCTACTGCTTTTTTTCTCCCTCCTTCCTTTCCACTATGATTCCCTTGTGCCTATCCCATGCATTCTTGAACCCTACCACTGTTTTTGCCCCGCCCCCACCTCCACTGGAAGATAGTTCCAGGAATCCACCACTCTTTCTTTGAAGAAGTACTTCCTAACATCTCTCTTGAATCTATTCCCCCCCTCTAGCTTCATAGCATGTCTCCTTGCTTCACATGGTCTCCAGAACTGAACACAATGCTCTAGGTAGGGTCTTTCCAAACATCTATACAGAGGTAACACCATCTCCCTCTTTCTGTTGGTGATACCCCTTCCTATGCATGCCAGCATCCCACTAGCTCTCCCAACTGCCTTGTCACACTGCCTGACCACCTTTAGGTCATGCGATATCATTACCCTCAGGTCTCATTACTGCTTGATGGTTGTCAATACCACTCCACCCATTTTGTACTCTGCCCCAGGCACTTTCTTATGCATTGAAACCCAGCTGCCATACCCTTGACCATTCCTCTAGTTTTCGGAGGTCTCTGCTGATCCTTTCCTCTCCCCCTACAGTGTCCCCCTTTGAGCAGATGTTGGTGTCATCCACAAAGAGGCAGACCTTCCCTTCTAGCCCCTCTGCAGTGTCACTTATAAAGATGTTAAAGAGAACCAGTCCCAGCACTGATCCTTGAGGCACCCACTGGTCACTTTCTCTTCCTCAAAGTAAACTCCATTAACCACCACCTGCTATCACCTGTCCTGTGTACTTCATGGTACTATGTACAGAATAGACAAAAACACACATGGAAAGGATGTTGCTTTCTATGTATCCTCTCTCAAAAGTGTAAGGCTCACCTGCAGTTCCTGTGGCCACCCTCAGACTGCTGCTGGAGTGATCTTGTTCCCGCCAGCCTCCAGGACTTGAAAATCTGTTGCAGGGGAATGGGAGAAGAGCATTACAGAAGCCGGCCCAGTGGCACAGAGGACTAAGGTGCTGCGCACCTTACCTCTTACCATGTCAGTGGCCCAGGTGTGGGAATGAGCTTCAGTTGCAGAGATCACCAGGGGGGAAGATGATTGAGTATCCATCAGTCAACTCTCCTTTCCTGGAGTGAGGAGGCATGCTGAATTAGCCCTTGGCTGTCACAGGGTGGAAGCCTGGAGGTAGTGCTGGCACTCAAGCAGCATGAAAAGGAGGGCCACAGGCTCTCATAGTGTGTGTGTGTGTGTGTGTGTGTGTGTGTGTGTGTGTGTGTGTGTGTGTGTATGTGTGCCCATGTGTGTGTGTGTGCCTCCCCTTATGTGTTGCTGTGGGAGGGGACCTAAGGAGAAAACGGGCCCAGGTTTCATGACTCCCTGCCCACTACCCTCATCCAACACCACCCTCTGGACCACTTTCCCACTTTTTGGTATGAGTCTCCGGGTGGGGGGAGGATGGCCCTCCCCTTCCTGGCCCCACCATGGGAGGGCAATCTATGAGGCAGTTCAAGCACTGTAAGTCCGAAGGAGGTGGGTGCCAGGCGGGGCAGGCAGGGACAGGGCTAAGAGCCTGCCTTCATTGGCTATCTGGAAGAAAAAGCTTTATTGGAAAAAAATAGAAGAACATTAGGGACAATGGTTTCTTCTGCTCCTCCTGGGCCAACCACCAGCACAACTCTGACTGCACATCAAAAGTGTCTGCTGTCCGCTGATGGAATATGACTCCAACCACCACTCAGATGACACCAGACAACTAACAGCATACATGCAATAAAAACTGGGGGCACAGTTACATAAATAAAGGCTGGAACTCATTAAAAAATTAACTTATTTATTTATCTATTGATTGATTGGTCTGTTTGTTTTATTTATTGGTTACTGGATAAAGTAGACTGAGACGTAGGTCCCATTTTAGCCATGAGCCACAAAAAAAAAGAGCTGAACACGATACATAAGTTTGACAGATACAAGATAGTAGGGCAACCATAGACATTGGAGAGCACTAAACTGATATCAAGTTTAAAGGAATATATGCTTGGTCTGAAATACAAATTGCATGAAGATCCATGAGTGCAGCTAACCACTTTCCTTTTGCAAATTTCTCTTTGGGGCTGCCTGCTTCAGTGAGATGCAAATGATCACGATAGTGGTTTGACACCCACACCTCCATTTTGAATTTCATCTCCCCTTTGCATGGAGTTGAGCAGCACCACACAATGTAGCAACAGTGTGGAAGGGATTGGGATCACTTTACAAAGCAGAAACAAGGACAAAGCTAAGTTCAGTGTGGCTCCCAAATAATACAGTGCTGTCAAAATAACTTCTGTTTTTTATTTTCTTTTTAAAAGTCTGTTATGCTTTCTATTCTGAGAGATGAATCAAGATAGCACCAGCAAGGCTAAAATTGACACAGGTCTGTTAGAACTAACAGATGACAAGGCTAAATGCTTGCAAATGGAAAAACAAAAAGTATGTGGTTAGGAAATGCCAACAGTCACAGCCATTGCTAACAAAGCAGGAGACATTAAAAACATGCTTTTGCATTAGAAAAAAAACCCACTTTTCCAAGAATTTAATTTAGTTTACAACATTACATCTCTACAGCAATATGTTGAAAAAGAAATTGTCCCAAGAGGTTTAGATGTGACTAAAACACTATTAGTGGGACATGAGACATTCAGCAGGTGTGGAGCATAGGAACAGGCCGCACTTAACTGTTCACTAACATTCGTGAAGCTTTTGTTTACTAAAGATAAAGAAAAACTCAAAAATATCTCAGCCTCAGTTATAAAGGCAAAAGAAGAGGTGGCAAAATTAAAAAGTCACAGTAAATTTACTGAGCTTAAACTACTGGCTAAGACTGACAAGCATGAAACAGAACTAATCAGCTAAAAATAAAATACATTATTACAAGATGAAAATTACTTTTCTGAGGACAATATTTTCAAGTGGAATAAGAGTGAAAAAAGCAGCAGTGCAAACAGACAAAGAAGATGGAGTGGCAGCAGAAGGAACACATCACAGTGCCGCAGCTCAACAGCAATAGTGTCAGGCTCTGAAAGTGATGATGCAGAATCACATGAAATCTCGGAAAAGAACAGGAGGAAAGCAATATCTTTTTTAGGAGGCAGCAGCCAAAACTGCAAAACCCAAAACATGAAGAAGAAGAAGAAGAAGAAAGTGGTGAGTAAGAAGAAGCAGGGAAAGCTAAGCAGCCACCTCAGAAATGCAAACAAGGCAAGGTAGCAACAAAAAGGTGATAGCTCTTTGCAGTGTAACCATCACCAACAAACAAAATAATCTTCTTGCCATCGATTATTCATTGTACCAAGCCCCCAACTTTTAAAACATTCACAATCCAAGTGGATTTATTACATTTTTGGGGAAGCTTTACCTAAAAAAATATTTTGTAATGAGACAGACACTCTTTTCTGAAAGTAATACAGGGGTAACTGTCCTGATTCACACTAGTGATAATGCTTCAGGGAATATTTCTCATGAACATTTAACCATACTGAATCAACTAAACTTATCTGCATTATTTGAATTGGTAGCAGAAAATGAAGCATCAAATAATGATTTTTTTTTAAAAACATGTACCTGTATTTGATTTAAATAGCACTACTATGAAAGAGAGGCACAATCAGTTACTCAAACCTAAGTTTTATTTCAGACCAGTAACCCCAAACATAGCCATTCATACCTATAAAAGTATAAGATCAACTACTGTTTAACCTGCTGAAGTTTTTGCTTAGCAATCTGACAGAGGTAGAATGTGCAGCCTTAAATGCTTTAAGGAAAAACAACAACTGGACATCAAACCAACTGACAAAGGGAGTAATGTCATGTTGTTGAAGAGCGGGGACCCTTACCGATCGGTGGGTCTGGGGAGAGGGGGAGGCATCACTGGCAGGAGGGGGGAAGGCTAAGCAGGGAGAAGAGGTAGTGGAGATGGAAATCACAGTAGAGAGTGTGAGGGAAGCCCTCAGGTCCCTTAAGACGGAGAAAGCACCGGAGCTAGATAAATTACATCCCAGAGTGCTGAAGGAACTTGCGGATGTCCTGGCGAAACCTCTGGCGGAGCTTTTCACCATCTCTCTGAGGACAGGGTGGGTGCCCCAGGACTGGAAGGTGGTGCATATAGTGCCTATCACAAGGGAGGATCAAGGGAGGTGGCAGGGAACTACAGGTCTGTCAGCCTGACATCGGTGGTGGGCAAGGTGATGGAGGGCATTGTCAAGGAGAGGCTAGGGGGGACCTGGAAAAGTCAGGGTGCCTGGATGATAGACAGCATGGATTCGACCCGGGGAAGTTGTGTCAGACAAACCTTGTGGAGTTCTATGACTGGGTGATGAGTGCCTTGGACCTGGGTAGACCAGTGGACATCCTCTTTCCAGACTTCAGCAAGGCATTTGTCTCTGTTCCTCACGAGGGCCTGTTGGATAAGCTGGGAGAAATGAGGGTGGGGAACCAGATAATCAGATGGATAGGCAATTGGCTCCAGGACCGGACCCAGAGGGTCAAGTGATACTCCCTCTGTATAACTGCTTGGTGAGGCCTCACCTCGAGTACTGCATGCAGTTTTGGAGGCCACACTTAAAGAGGGACTTTAAACTCCTGGAGAGGGTCCAGAGGAGGGCAACCAAAATGATTTGGGGCTTGGGGGACAGGACCTATGGGGAGAGGCTCGAATAGCTAAATATGTACACATTGGAAGAGAGAAGGGACCGGGGGGACATGATAGAAGTCTTCAGGTACATGAAGGGGGTAAATAGGGGAGGAGCAGTCAGGGTGCTTGAAGGAAGGAGGAGGGGGCAACTAGAGGGCATGGGTGGAAGCTGGAGGGGGGAAGATTCAGGGGAGAAAGGAGGAGGAGGTGCTATTTCACTAAGAGGGTGGTGGAGCCATGGAATGCGCTGCCCAGGGGGCTGGTGGAGGCAGAGATGGTGGAGAGGTTCAAGAGGGGGTGGGACAGGTACAGAGGAAGGGTTCTGGAAGCAAAATACAATGCAGTGAGAATATCCGGAACTGAGAAGGGAGAAGCCAGAGAAGGCGAGGGGGGCAGCAAGGTCAGCTCCCAGGGTGGGGGCTGACCAAACGAGCAGACGCGAAAGACCATTAGGCCTATTCTGCTGGCATTTTAGTATGTTAGTATGACACACTATGTGGAGATCGTTAACCATCTGTCACAAGATGAAAGGAACTGACAAAGGTTAAGGGTAACCCAACAGATTTGAATTAGAGTAATTCTTCCTGTTAGAGGATACACAGATGGCAAGAATAGTTTTAGAGTAAGAATTTCCATATATGTGACAGGAATTTCCCATTGCCCCTAACATTTATATCATGACAAAAATACATAAGAGTCTAACTAAACCCCACTGCCACCCCATCATCTCTGGTATAGGATCCCTCACAGGCAACCTGTTAAAATGTATTGACTTCTTTTTACAAGAACCAGTGATGAGACTGAAATCCCACCTTAGGGACACCACAAGCGTACTGGCAGAAGTTGAAGACTTTGTTTGACAAGATCATTATTGATGGCTAGGCATAGATATTGAATCATTATATACAAGTATGTGCCTACTGTCTAGAGTAAAACAATTGTTTTGAAAATCTAGAAAAGTTCATTTTGAAAGTTATACAATTCATAATGGAACACAGTTTATTTTTTACTTTTGAGGGAGAATTTTTTTTTTTTGTAAAACACAGGAGATGGCAATGGGCATCTCCATGGTCCCATCCTATGCTAACCTGTTTTGGGGACAGAGGGAGGAGCAAGTAGTCTATGATGCTGGTGTAAACAAACATCTAGGGAAAATAGTGAAATGAGACTTATACATAGAAGCCATAATTTGTGCATGGGGTGGCACACAGAAGGAAGCTACATAATCCATGGCATGGTTTAATGCTAATGAGAGAAATCTTAAAAGACCACACACCCTAGATAAGTACAGCATTAACTTCCTTGGCATAACATTTGCAAATAACACTGGGACATTTGATGCTGCTATAGTAACAAAAGGCTATAGGAAGGAAACATCAACGAATATGTTGTTTAAGGCTGGCAGTTCACACCCCAACAAAAAAACTTATAGAATAGATCCCCTACAGCCACTTTTTAAGATTGCATTGCAACTGCTCAGAGGATGCTGATTTTGAGACTCAGACCAATGATGTGAAAGCTAGATTTCTGGAAAGAGGGTATAATGAGAGTACCTTGGAGCAAGCCAAAGAAAGACCATTGAGCTGATCTTGGTTTGAACTACTGAAAACCAAAAAAAAAATCCCCAAATAATGGGTAACCAGCCACTTGTGTTTAAAATGGAGTACAACTGTATTTTGGGAAACATTGTATATCAAATTTATAAACACTGGCCCGTCCTATTGAAGGATAAGAGTTTGGCTCTTAATGTAGGTACCAGTGTAAGAATTTCATTCAGATGATCTACAAATCTGAATGCTAGATCAGTGCAGTTAATTTCCAGGAAGAGAAAAATAAATAGTTCCCAGAAATTGGCTGCCCCCACCCCCCAAAAAAGGGTCTCTTTGCATGTGGCCACATAATATGTGCAGGAATGGGTTCCAAATAAAAGTGTATGAGCATCTGGATGGTATTACAAAAATACACATAAGGGAATTCATTACTTACTCAACCACTTTTGTAATTTTTATGCTCCTGTGCTCCTGTCAAAAGGTCTATGTGGGGTGCACTATAAGATATCTAAAACATGCATACAGGAACATTTCAGGGCCATAGTCAAACAGAAAGCAAATAGCCTGTGGCCATGTATTTGAAAGCTACATATGGTTCTGACCCCTCACTATTGAATTTTGTAGACCTGAACTGGTAAAAGCCCCAAAATGGGGAGGAGACAGGCTTAACTTGCTACTCTGTTGTGAAAGCAAATAGATTTAGACATTGGGTAGCATGCACTTCCAGGGGTTCAGTGAAGAGCTAAATATGAAATCATTCCTGTAATTAATTGAAAGTTATCAGCCAAATTGATCATACGACTTTTAATAAAATTGCCACAGGGTATACTATTGTTAGTGTTGTCATCTGATGTTATTATTGCAAGTAGGTCAGCTAAATGATTTAGCTAGTGAAAGGAGGAATTCATATGCTAGCTAGGATGAAAGACAATGGCAAAAGTGCCAGCATGTGGAAAGAGTGAAAGTTAGAACAAGGAACAGCAAGGCTGCTGCAGGGTCCATCACCAGGTACCACCTGGGAGGATAGAAAGCCATGAAGTGTGGATTCTGTATGAACATGCAGTGGTCAGGGATTGAGAGAGCCAGATGAATCTTCAGGAGGAGCCAGTGAAGTCAGTGACTGAGAGTGAGAAATGGGAGACTGGAGAGGAAGCCCAGCCAATCAAGAGACTACAGAAATTGGAGATCCAGAAGCCCTGCAGACTGAAGGAGGAGACATCTGATTGGGAACCGTGAGCAATATCAGGGCATGCCCTGCTCCATGGGGAGTGAACTGATAACTTGAGAGTCTGTTTCTTGCACTTGGTCCTTGGGTCAGGATTTTATAAATACATCAGGGGTTAGACTTCTGTTTGCTGTTAAAGCAACTGCATGACTTTTGGACTGTGTGGTTTATAACCCAGAATGTTTATCACTGTGTTAATCAAAGTGTACCACCACTGGCCAACTAGTGGCAGCATCAGTTAGCCAGCATCGATCCAACCATTGGAACCCAGGAACTGTAATGAAGGGAGTTCCCATAAATAACAAGAGAACATTCTGGTACCAAGTGGGAGTGGGTATCAGCCTCCATTACAGGAAGCTAGCTAAATAATTATACAGTGATTTGTGGTGTGGTGGCAGGCTGAATGCCTGGCTGCACCTACTGTTGGTGTGCTAGTAACTGACAGCTCATTGAGAACTGTTTATTTGATTGTGCCTGTGTAAGGAAATTATGGGTGGTGATGTTAAGCCTGAGCCTGCATTGGGTAACTAATTGCTACCATGGAAGCAAGGGGTTAAAGATGAACATGGTAGAATGGTGGAAGACCAGCCACACATTTGGTCTTCATATTGTACTGACCCCTTCTCCCTTTCAAGACTTCATCCCAGTTATAAAGTTGTCCTTTGCTGTTGAAACCATATTTCATTATTGACCCACCAAATTGCAGTACATGTGAATTTGGGCAACTATTGTGTTTGCTTGGGGTCTGCAATAGGGTTTATGACAGTAAGGAGATGGTCAGGCGCAGCATCCCAGGATGCTGCACTGACCAATCACAGGCCCGCTTAAATTTTTCTCTGAGTGGAAGCACCACACTATTTCTTCTTTCTGTATGTAAACCACCCTTACTAGTAAGTGGAAAAAGAAGCTAGTGACCACTGCACACTTCTTCAGTAACTTTGTGGTTGTGTAAAGCAGTGGGGCCCTTACCCCTAAGTCATCTAGAGGTGCCTTACATCTATATCAGGGACAATCGTATAGTGTTTGTGGGGACACACCTGATAACATGGAGGCTCTCCACTAAAAAAGTACATCTCAACACTGTCAAGGCTATACTAGTGGGCTACTTTTATTAACCACTGAAAGGGTTTTCTGGCTCTGAAGACTTTATAGGTGCACTTGTCTCTGTTATTGCTAGATATAACCTTGAGATGTTCTTGCTTTATAGTCTTTTTTCTTGCTTTCTAATCCTCTCCCATTTCTTCTCGGGTCCTTCTTCCTCCTGCTCAAGTCTGTCTGCTCCCTGTAGAAGTCCTCCAGTGGTCCAGCTTGCCACCAGCATCTGCTCAACCTCTTGTCTAGAATCACAACTATAAACCACAGCTTGTCCCCTGGGGGCTGGACTCCCCCTGGTTTCTCAAGCCAGGAGAAGGATACTTCACTTGATGGTTGAGGTCTGTGTGAAGGAAGGCTTGAGGTGAGGGAGGGGTCAGTAGGACCCTACTGCTGTGTAGGTGGCAAGGCAGCTTCATCTGCCTAAGACTGCTGGGTATTGCTTCCCACTAAGCCCTCCTTTATCTAGTCCCAGAGTGTGGTCCTGAGGAGTGCCCCAGCAGAATACCTACCAGGACCATTAGAAGGGTGGGTGAGCCCCAAACTACCATCAGAATTCCTCTGCCAGCCCCAGTCCGGGTGTGAGATCCTCCCTGTCACTCACCAGCTTTGCTGGTCTGTGCCAACATAAGGCTAGTCCAGAGGGACCACTTAGCCCTTCTTGGCCAAAATGACCTGCCCTGGGCAATCAGGGGCAGTAGTGAATTAAAGGGAGATGTCCAGTTGCCCTCGCTCCCTCCCTGAGGCAGGAGGCATCCATGAATGACGCTAGAACTCCAACTCACAGGTCAGTACCAGAAGTCAAAGAAACATAGAAGCTGTGAGCAGAAAATGGCCTCTTGGCCCACCAAGTGTGCCCTAAAGTCCATACCTGCTGTGCTACTGTATTCCCTAATTGATCTCCAGCTTTAACCCACTCCCAGCCCTGTTATTAAGGTCCCCCTGTATCTATCCATGCATGTTTGAAACCTGTTACTGTTTCAGTACCCACCACCCCTGCTGGTAGGCTGTTCCAGCATCCACCACCCTTTCCGTGAATAAATATTTCCTCATATCCCCTCCAAGTCTTCCCCTTCCAGCTTCATATCATGTCCTCTCTTCCATGAGCATCTCTTTCTGTGCAATATGCCACCCTTCTGTACCTTATTGATACCCTTGAGGTATTTGAATGTTTCTATCATGTCCCCCAGTCCCAGGCTAAGGGTGTGTGCCATCTGGATGGTAAGTTGTGGTGCTACCACTATACTAGCTGGTTGGCTTCCAGCTTGGTGTCTTGACCCTCAACTGATTGGAAAAGGACTCATCATATGCAAATGTGCTCTTTCCAGCTTAAGCCACTTCCAAATTATCACATTACCAATGAGACTCAATATGCCACCAACACACATAGCTTTCTAGCCTGGAGTTTTGTTAAACACCCAGATAGAATCTCAGCTGCTGGCGTATTTTCAGACTGATTTAGTAATCCTTCAATCACCTTTTGTGTCTAGAAAATGTGTAGCAAACAATCCTCTCTCAAAATTTTCATAGCTCGTTTGTACAGGCATTCCATACAGAAGGATGTTTATGCAGACTTGTCTGCCATAAAATGGGTGTATCAACCAAAATCCCTTTAGTAGCTGATGCCGGGCAATTATTTGCCAATGCATTTTCCAATGTCTTCAACAAGCATGCACAAATGAGAACATACATGGTCAAAGGATACCATTATCCCTGAATCTTTATGGAGATCATTGAATTGCTTTTGCAAAGAGATGCTGCTTGCACCAAATTCAAAGAAATCATATCCTTTGATGACATATAGTTATAGGGCTGGGCACTGCCCTTTGTCTAGGGGCATATGGTGGTAGTCTCATCAGAGGAGCACCTGCCTTTCATCATAGAATCTGTACCTTTACAAGCACTGGTACCACCTAAGGTCTGGGTAGCTGGTGTAGAGGCACCATGAACCACAACCCTGGGGCACCAATAAAAGAAGAGGCCACATACAAACTGACACCAAACATGGAGCTGGGATTCAGTTTGGTGGATTTACTTTGTCTTTGAAATTGTTACACGGTCCTAGGGCATGTCCCTTTTAATTGCCCCACATATTTTTCTTCCACAGCACCATAATAACTACATTTCACTGTACCCTCCAATCCTAACTAGGGCTTCAATTTCCATCATCAGCATGCCAAGGTATATCTTCCTTGAAACACTTCCCACATTAGTATTTTCAGGTTAAACCCTGCTCTTAAAAGGCATAATTATTTGCAGTCATCAGTGGATCTAGTCTAGATGCAATTACAGTTTGGACACATCCCTAACCTCCGTATGTGGTCTCTAGACAATGCCACTCCCAAGGCCATTTGTGTGTGGCATGCTTCTAGGTAGGGTGAGCACTATCCCTAGGGCAAATCCATGCCCACACATCTCTTATCCTGCTCTTGAAGGACAATTTTGAAGTGAACAGCATGTCACCATTATGACACTACTATTAAAGTAGATTGTTGATTCAGCCATACTTGCCTCCCTCCAAAAGTGTACTGATAGTCCTAATGGCCCAAAGATACAGGCTCCCATGCTTCCCCCTCACATGGGGACTTACTGATCCCAACTCTTGCCAGATATTCTCCTCCTGTTGACCCTTCATTTGGCTATCTCCATGGGGGAAATACTTCACTACATTGCCTAGGTCTACTAGGACATTTTCACTGCAAGGCTTACTTACTTAGGTCCATATGAACAGTTGCTCCATTTAACACTTGAGCTCTACTTGATTGCTTCTGGTGGGACTAAATCCACAAGGATCTGGGTGATCACCCTTGAGGGGTGGCCCTTCTCTCTCTCTCTCTGGTGTGATATCTGGTTCTTGTTGTTGCTGGGGTCCTTGAGACCCTTTAATAAGATCCATCCACCTGACACCTGCTGGTGGAACTCCAGTGACCTGGATAGGGACAAGTGCCACCTGGACCTAGGGATCCCACCACCATCCCTGGTCTTGCAGGCCCCTGCCAAGCACACAGATAGAGGCTGCATACCCCCTGCTGTTCTTTCTCCTGTAAGAATCTCTTTGCAAGACACACACCTTGCTGCTTGTCTCGATTCCCTTTTAAAGAGTTTTGGGGAGGGAAAAACCATAATTATTTATGACAGAACATTCCTGCTTCTAGCTGAGTCACCACATCCTGTACACAAGCATCCTGTCATTCTGTCTCCAAGCAAACAAGGAGCTCCTCTAGAGGAGAAATTTCATGGTCAAGTTTAACCCTTCGAGAAGCCTCTAGTAACTGACCCGTAGTTGAGTAAAGAGAGAGGCTGGTTATACAGTAGTATAGAAAACTTCAGAATCTCAGTAAATTAGTAGTAGCTAATGCAAAAATGGATCACTACTACTATGACTACTGGGTGGAAAACAAACAGCAATCCAGCATATTTTGGTTAGGTACTAGGACCCCACTGGAAATAGAACTTCAAGAGCAAATTGATCAAATCTGTAACCCCTTTGTTGACCTTGTAATCTCTCATCCAGACACTGTGAATGCCATTAATGCCCACTTCACTTACCTTATCATAACCTCCAAGCTTCAGAACTCCTGGATGTCATCCCTGGTTAGGATCTTGTCAAGCAGCCCAGATCCTGATCTTCATGATCAGCCAAACTTTTATCTTCTTATATAATTCTCTACAGCAGATATCCTCAAAGCACTAAGGACTTCAGCTCAATCAAGAGTGTTGGTGCTCATTCCCTTGACCTGAAACATATCTGCTTTGTGACACATCATATTTTCATTTGGTTACCGTTCTGCTAAACCTCTCCCTCCATTCTGCTGAGATGCTTACAGTCTGGAAATGTGCTAGGCATTTTGTTCAAAATCACTAGTAATCTCCAAATAGTCATGCATAATGGTCTCCTCACTATGACCGTCCCTTTGGACCTCTCCAGGGCTTCAACTTAGTGGCTCATGCAATACTCTTACTCAGGCTCAAGAGCTTGGGTCTCAGCCAACCAGCCATCAAATGGTTTGAAAATGACATAGGCAACTTAACTTAGCTGGTGCCCATACAAGGCAATAGTTCAGACCATGCTGTCTTAAATCTTGGGGTTCCTCAGTGCTCAGCCCTTGGCTCTCTGCTCTCAATTTTTGTTAATGACCCACCAAATCACAGAGGGAGGTATCATCTACATATATATATATATATATATATATATAAAGATGACACCATACTCTATTACAGTGTAATGACAATGTCCAAGCTTCATTGCATACTCCATCCTGATTCAATTCAGTTTTCACCTTAGTCAACAACCGCCTGATCCTTAATTCAACCAAAACTATGTCTATGGTGCTTGGATCCCAGAACTTGCTAACTCATTCAGCTGATCCACCAGCAATCATGATATCAGATATCAGTACTATTGAACAAGTCAATATATCCAAATATCTAGAAATCTGACTTGATGTATCACTTACATACAGTAGGCACATTAATCATATTTTAACATCAGTAGGGCTCAAGCTCAACTTTCTATACAGGTCTAAATACTGTTTCAGTGCTGATGTGAGGATACAGGCAGTCTACCACTTCCTACTCCTTTCTGTTGACTATGGAGACAAAATACAGTGCTGTGCAAACAAATCATTCTGCTTCCCCTGGAGCATTTGCATAACACGTTCTGCAGGTTAATCCTGTCCTGTAAATAGTCTACTCATTATTGTATCCTGTATGCCCAGGTTAATTAGCCAAGACCCACTGGCTTTCTTTGTTTTACAACTGTGCACAAGAAAAGGCCCCTGATTATGTAATTGCTCACCTCACACAGGCAAGTAGTGCTTACTTACTCCATTCAACAACTGCATTTATCTTATCAATTCCCAGGATGAAGCATGAAGTTGGTAGAAAGGCTTTTGCATTTGCAGCTATAGACACCTAGAGCAAATTCCCTCTCCAGCTCAGGAATGCTTCCAGCTTGCAGGTATTCACATCCTATATTTCCAGCCACCTTAGAACTCTCTGTATTTGTTTTGGTCCAATATCCTCTCTCCCAGACCATGATCATGTTGCATAACAATGCCCATGCTCTTTTTTTGTTGTGAACCACTTTGGTAGCTTGCTTTGAATGCTGTTGGGCTATACTTACAGTTATAATTTGTTATTGTGCTGTATGTTTTAGCCTATTTGCAACTCTTCTTGCTGAACTATTTTAAACTGTTGATTGCTAATATCATCCCTAGAACTCCCAAGAAAATTGGATGCCACAACTCATGGAGTTATCCTTTTTGGAGTAATTTCAACTCAGTCAGTCGACAGTTATGATTAAGACCATGCATTCAATTATGCATTTTCTCATACTGAGGGAGAGGCAGTTGGTAACTGTACAGAGACACCAAGCTTGTGTAAGATTTGCTGATCAGTGACTGAACATAAAATGAGAAGTTCAGAAATTGATCAAAAGTAAATCCAAGCTATTTATATGGTACTACTGCATTTATGATGCACACATCAGTAGACATAATATGCAGACTTGGACTGCTTAGCAGACATTTTCTGGTGCCAAAATCATAAAGGCAGGTTTAGATTGGTTGAGTGTGAGTGATTTGCTGAAAACCAAGTTGAGCAATTGCTGAAGTTAGATTGAACAGAAGCTGAGATAGAGACCAAGTTGTGGTGATATCATCAGCATACATGTGAAGATTGCAGGATTGTACGGTAAGAGGGAGGTCATTTACAAAGATGATAAATATGAGGGAGCCCAGCAGAAAACTATGGGGGGACATCCATGCACATCTGCAATGGAACAGAATGGGTAGACCGATAGAGACTGATTGGAAGAGGACAATAAAGCAAAGGGATGGATGAACACCATAAATAGTGCAATATTATCTAGCCTTTATTGTTTTAAATACAAACAGAATCAAAGGGCAATGTTTCATGGCACTACCATGTCATCAGGCCTGTTGTGTTTCCATTCTCACACCTTATGCTAAATCAGATTCCAATGCATTATTTTCCTCAGTGGTTGTCCTCGCATAAGAGAATTCACTTTGTGTGATTTGGCAGCATTGTCCCTGCATTTTCTTCAAAAGTAAAGTAAACACATACCAATAGAGTCCACGCTGCCTAAATTTCAGAGATTACAGGGAACTCAGATGGCCATCCTGCTGTCTCCTGATAGTGTATAGGAGACATCCGTGCACATCTTCAGAGGAACAGAAAGGGTAGACCACACAGACTGATTATGAGAGCTACATAAGCTAAAAGGAAAACCAACGTATCAAAAGGTTAGAGGTACTAGAAGCAGAGAGTTTGGTGGCTAGAAACACGTGAACAACAGTGTTGTGTGCCTCTATGAGATCAAAAATGTTAACACCAGTAGGTAAGCCCTTATCTGTGTTAGTGAAGATGAAATTAGCTAATCTTAGAGGAAAAGTGGTAGTGGAATGGGTTGTCTGGCAGTCATATTGGGAAACTGGTAAATAAATAAGCACTGTTTAGAAGATAGACAGCTGATTTGCAACCAGTCTCTCAAGGACTTCTGAATGCATTGAGAGATGAGAAATTGGTTTGTCATTACCAGCAGTGTTTACAGAGCCACCTTTATAAAGCAGGATAAAGATTTTGCTTGTTTCAAGGTGAGACAAAGATCCTTGAGGTGAGGGACAGCAATGGCAGATGCACCCAGTTTTAACTATTTGAGAAGGATGCAGTCAGGCCCTGGGTGCAAGATGGGGTTAATGCCAGCTAGCTGACAAAGAACCTCTGTGAGACTAATTTGATAAAACATATTATAAAAAGGGCCCAGTAAAATGAGAATTGTGATTGGCTGTTGGCAATCCATAAGCGCTACGTTAATCTTTAATTAATATATTAGTAGAGCCGCTTCACACAGTAGTGATTTCAAATGGAAAAGTACCTAATGTTATATAATTCTTTTATCAGACTCTTTATCCACCATTATCCCAACTGTTTCACCAGTACCAGCGATTCACATTAAACCCATAACAGAGTTCACATAATAGCTCTCTTCAGTAATGGTTTGCATGGCACTCGCACCCAATAGTCCACACGCTTACTTGATAGTCCACATGCTCACCCAATAGTCCGGAAGCTAACTCAATAGTTTCTAGTAACATACATGGGCATATGGATTTACCTTAGTTTTCATGGAGGAGGAGCATATTTAGCCATATCCACACATCATGTGATCATTCGGATCAGCCTCTAAATGATTTCACTATCTGGACCCTATCTGGACTCCCAACCAAACCACCCCCCCCAAAAAAAAAATTACAAAGGAAAAAAAAACAAGCACTGCCCGATAGCCCACCTTTCTATTCTGCTGGAGGCATGTTATGGGATTTACTGGAGTAAACAGACTGAAGCTGTTTGTTATGCATCCACACTTCAAGCAGTTATGTTGTGCAAACATGTATTTTAAAATGCTGGCACTTCAATTTGGTTTGTCCAGTGCCTCTTGTTTGTTTGGCTGTGGTGCAAGAAAGCTGTGAGCTCCAATCAAAAAAAGTGTCACCCGCCCCATCCATAGTAGTGCATCAGGCATTTAGCATGTGTGAGGCTGTGAGCAGTAGACAAAGAGAGGGCTTAGAAGGGTAATTGCTAGTATTTTAAATTTAAAGATACGTGGATCACAACTGACTGTATTTTTACAAACATTCGAGTACTGATCATTCAGCGCTGCCTTTTCTAAGTCTGATGCTGGTTACCATGGAGACAGCTTCACATGTGCTGGAAAAACTCATGAACGAGTTTAGTGACACATCTCAGGAACATGCTGCTCATCTTGGCGGATGGTCTATTGTATTAATAATCTCTTTCTGGATGTAAATTTATATTATATAAAAGTAAATTTTGAACATTTTATTTTAAAAGAAAAAGCTTTTTACAATAGCAATAAGGTACTCCAAGGGGTTATGTTAATGTTCAGTTAATCAACCCCTGGGGACATGTGGCACTCGGTTGCACCTCATGCCACATTACACCCCCAGGGGGTGATTAACAGAACATTAACATAACCCCTGGGAGTACCTTACTGCTTAAATATTGATTTGGTTTGCCAAGAGGTTCTATGTCTGAAATCTACAAATTGAGTGAAGGAATGGAGGACAGAGCAATTTTGGGCCATGCACAGAGTGTGTGTTTAATGTGTTGGCAATATTGTCAGAGTTAGAACAGATTTCTGAGTTACCTAAGAGCTTATGAATGCCTAGTGAGAGGTGAGTGGTTTGAAGTAGTAACCCTGGTGTGTAGTTCTGTGTACTTGTTTTTAACTGGTCCTACGTTTCCTAATTTAGGGTCCCAAATTAATTTTGACTTTGTCCTACCCAATATTCAGTTTTTAAATATTTATGAGTTCTAAAACCCAGTGACATCAGTTGAACAGTGTCCTATAATAAAGCTTCCCATGCAGGAATTCTGCTCAACTGATGTCACTAGGTTCTGAAACTGATAAGTAATTAAAAATGAATACTGGGCAGTCTTCCAGGAGTCTTTCTGGAGGCTAAGATGCTGCCCTATTTGCAGACAACTCTCTGCCCTGAGGGAGGAAGTTGCCCGTCTTCAGGCCACACTGGACAGTAGTAAGGGAACCTTCCCCCAGGCCACACTGGATGGTAGGAAGGGAACCTCCCCCATCCAGGGAGCACCAGAGCCACCACCACTACCTCAGAGGTTGCAAAGAAAGCACAGCAGCTGGACCACAGTGGGCTCAGGGAGGGTGAGGATGGTGGAACAGAGGCACACCCAGTCAGTTGTTCCACTCCACAATCCATACACCATTCTGGGGGAGCATAGCTCCCCTATGGATGCACCCACAGAGGAGACTAAGGAGGCTGAGGACAACTGTCACAAGGGAGGCCCACAGGAAGGAGTCAGAGGACACCACAAGGAAAGGAAGCAGCTCCTGGTGGGGGACTCAATTATTAGGGGGATAGAACTGGGGGGAGCAGGGAAAACTGAAGTAAGGTGCCTGCCTGGTGCCATGGCTTGGAGGGACAGGAAGCGCATCCTCAGGATCACGAGAACAGCTGCACGGGAGTCTGAGCTGGACATCATTGTCCACCTAGGGACAAATGACTGGGCTCATCATGAGATTAGAGCAGTGCAGAAGGACTTTGTAGAATTGGGGAGGGGCCCAAGGCAAGTAGCACACACAGTATCCTTCTCTGAGGTGCTGTCTGTCAATGGCATGAGTGAGGCGAGGGTACTTTGCACCATACAGTTTAATGAATGGTTGGAAAAATGGTGTGGAGCACAGGGGTTTGGCTTCATTGGGGACTGGGGTTGACCTGCAGGGACACCAGCCTATACTGGCAGGATGGTCTGCATCTGTCCAGGAAGGGAACAAGTCTTTTGAGCAATCGGTTTAAATGCTTCATTGGCAAGCTTTTAAACTAGTCAAGGGGGTAGGCACTGATAAGCTGCAGGAAAATCCCAGCCTCTCCCTGCAAAACAGGGTACTAAATGAGAAAAAGACCGAGGTAGAAAGGTCAGTGGGGGGTGCTGCAAAAGAAGGTAAAGCCATAAAAAAATGGAGAGCAATGAGTACCAATGCCCATAGTCTGAGTAACAAGCTTCCACAATTAGTGGCCTTGATGGAGGAGGAACATCTGGATATCGTGGCAGTCACATAAACATTGTACACACAATACCATGACTGGGACGTAAACATACCAGGATACACTATCTACAGGAGGGACAGGGAGGGTAAAAGAGGAGGAGGAGTAGCTCTTTACATAAGGGAAGGAATCAAAGCAACAGAACAAAAGGGAAAACAGGGAGGAGAAGAAGCACTGTGGGTAAATTTGGAGACCAGCAATGGCACCACAATCTGCACAGGGATTATACAGACTCTTCTCAGGGGATGAAATGGACAAGGAAATGATAGAAAGTATACTTAGAATGGCAGAAAAGGGGAGATATTGCTGATGGGTGATCTGAATATGCCAGGTGTTAACTGGAGTGCAGTTGCAGCAGCCACTTCGAGAGTGGGGTTATTCTAGATGCCTACAGGGGGCAAGCCTTAGACAACTAGTATTGGAGCCCACTCGAGAGGGACAATCTTTGACCTGGTTCTCTCAAATGGCAATGAAGAGGATCACAGATGTAGAAGTGGGTAGCCATCTGGGAACTAGCGACAATCGAACAGTGGATGGTACAATAAACACAGCAATAGAGTCAAGCCATACAAAGGCAAAAGTACTGGACTTTAGGAGGGCTGACTTTGTAAAATGGGTGAGTGCCTAAGGAATGCACTAGCAAATGGGCAGGAAGGAGGGGTGGAAGAACAATGGAATAATAAAACTGCCATCACAGAGGTAACAAGCCTTTGTGTGAAGCAAATAAACAAACAAAATGATGTAAGAAACCACTATGGTTCTCAAAGAAAGTGGCAGTGAAGGTTCAAGAGAAAAAGCATTCAGGAAGTACAAGGAATCACAGAAGGAGCAGGACGAGAACTGTATCAGTTAAAGCAAAAGGAAGCTGGGAGGCAGTTAGAACAGCAAAGGCCCAAATCGAGGAAAAGATAGCAACTCAGTTAAGAAGGGGATAAAACCTTTATAGGTACATCAGAAAGCGAAGGAAGACAAAGAGAGGAGATAGTGAGGCTTAATAAAGGGAGGAGGGTGGGCAGAGGGTGACTGTGAAAAGGCAGAGATACTAAACAAATATTTTGCTCAGTATTTACAAAGGAAGGGAGGTACCTAAAACAAACAGTAGAAACACTCTGGATACAGAAGTTGATACCAGCCCATTTACAGAAGAAAGGGTTCTGAAAGAACTCTTAAAACTGAAGGTGGACAAAGCAATGGGGCCTGATGGGATTCATCCCAGAATTCTAAAAGAACAAGGGTAGAACTAGTGACACCAC
Source organism: Neoceratodus forsteri (assembly GCA_016271365.2). Taxonomy (NCBI): domain Eukaryota; kingdom Metazoa; phylum Chordata; order Ceratodontiformes; family Ceratodontidae; genus Neoceratodus; species Neoceratodus forsteri. The sequence goes on along the minus strand of CM057455.1, from coordinate 1,751,831,173 downwards.
TGACTACCCTCTTTAACAAATCATGGGAGGATGGGGTGGTACCCGAGGACTGGAGGAGGGCAGATGTGATTCCCTTCACAAAGTGGGAGCAAGGCAGAAGCAGGAAACTACAGACCTGTTAGTTTAACCTCAGTGGTAGGGAAAATGATGGAATCACTTCTGAAGGAAAGAATTGTTGTGTATCTAGAGGCCAGAGGGGCACAGGACCCAAGGCAGCATGGATTCACAATGGGAAGGTCATGCCAGACAAATCTGATAGATTGCTTTGACTGGGTGACCAAAGTAGTAGATCAGGGAGGGACTGTGGACATGGCCTACCTAGACTTTAGCAAGGCATTTGACACAGTCCCACATAAAAGATTAATATACAAGTTAGCCAGCCAGGGAGTGGGTCCCAAGATGACAGCCTGGGTAAAGAATTGGCTGGAGAATAGGACAAATAGAGTAATAGTAAATGGAGTCCACTCTGAAGAAAGGGGGAGCTACTAGTGGGGTACCGCAGGGTTCAGTATTAGGACCGGTCCTCTTCAATGTCTTTATAAGCGACATTGCAGAGGAACTGGAAGGAAAAGTATGTCTCTTTGCAGATGACACAAAGATCTGCAACAGAGTTGATGCACAAGGTGGGGTGGAAAGGATGAGAAGGGACTTGGCAAGGTTAGAGGAATGGTCAAATGTATGGCAGCTTAGATTCAATGCTAAGAAGTGCAAGATAATGCACCTGGGAAACAAAAACCCAGGGGAAGAGTACACAATGGGGGGTGAGATACTAACAACAACAAAAATGGAAAGGGACCTGGTGGTAGTCATCAGATGACCTAAAGGTGGGCAAGCAATGTGAGAGGGCAGCAAGGAGGGCTGGGGGGATACTGGGATGCATAGGGAGAGGCATCACCGGTAGAAAACAGGAAGTTATTATCCCTCTGTACAGACAGCTGGTGAGACCCCATCTGGAGTACTGCGTGCAGTTCTGGGGACCCAATCTCCGCAAGGAACATAGAACACGATGGAAGCTGTCCAGGGAGGGCACACTAAAATGGTGCAGGGTCTGCACCAGAAGACATGTGAAGAGAGACTTAAGGAGCTTAATATGTATAGCCTCGAGGAAAGGAGGGAGAGGGGGGACATGATAGAAACTTTCAAGTACCTCAAGGGAATCAACAAAGTCCAAGAGGGTAGCATCTTTCAAAAAAAAGAGGTGTGCAAGAATAAGGGGGCAGAGCACAATTTGAAGATGGGGGGGGCAGCTCAGAGGTAATTTAAGGAAGTATATTTTCACAGAGAGGGTTGTGGATGCATGGAATGGCCTTCTGGAGGAGGTTGTGGAGTCAAAAACAGTGGTGAATTCAAGCATGCATGGGACAGTCATAAGGCAATTCTAGGGGGTTGGGTAGGAAGAAGTAGGCTGCTGGTTAACTAGGATCTGCAGCTTATCCACTAGGTAAGGAAATGGGCAGACTGGGTGGGCCAAGCGGTCCTTATCTGCCGTCAAATTCTATGTTTCTGTTTCTATGAAAAGACTACATTATAAGTAGGTATGGGCCACCCGACGAGTAGCAGGGTTGGGTAGTGCAGGTATTGCCTATTTTTCATTTTGTAAGGTAGTTTAGGTAATGTACTACCCTACCCAACATAACAGTGTAATTCTTGAGTCAGGTAGTTTGAGATGAATAACGTGTAATTACTAGTGTTCCTCATCTGTCCCTCAGTTGGTAAAGATTTAACAGTTTTAGTCAGAAAACAGAGACAAACCTAAATACTGCAAAGTTTGGTGTGTACTGTTTGCAGGGAGCTCATTGTAAGTTGCAGGCACCAGAGGGTTCTGAAACATAAGAATGTTGGAACATTGAGCTCCCTGCAAACAGTAAACAGCATCCACTGCAACATTACAATACATCATGTGTATTTAGAGTGTCTTTTTGCATTCAGTCTGGAAGGGTATTAGTAATGTTGCAAATAGTACTACATGCCTGCAGCAACATCAGCAGTGGTCAGTTATGATTCATTAATAGAATCACACTGAGCCCCTACATGTTTCCAGTACTTTTATGTTCAGAGGCCCTTGGTGAAGCCAAAAGAAGCTCTGCTGTGTGACCCTGTCCTTAGATAGATTTTTATGTCTGTATAAGGCATTTGCCTTAGGGCCACTGTTTGTCCTGACAGTAAAAAATTTGGAGGCTGTGTCTGTGGTACCGAGAGATTGGGGATCACTCGGGATACTGGTGACCTGGATTTGCACCCTGATCCTGGATGTCAGGAGCAGAGACCAGCAGAGAGGGGGTCAGAGAGTCCTATGGCTGCTTCCCTCCTGAGGGGGGGTGGGGCAGTGCTGGACCGCTTTACTAGTGGCTCATGGAGGTGGCTTACAGAGGCATTCTAGGCAGTGTGGACCACCACATGTTGCTGAATGTCCCCACCCCCAGGACGCCCCTGCAGCTGCATGAATGTGGGAGGTGGGTGTGACCAGAAAAGTAGAAATTGCCCACCTGGCTGCTGGATGACAGCTGCATCATTCCCCTGAGACACATAGCAATTTATAGCTTCCTCCAATTCTCCTAGCCCCCGCTCCTCAGTCAAGGTAGCAGGAACTATCTCTCCTCCTCTCTGCCCCCTTTTGGAGGGGGGGCCCTCAGAGGGGTTACCCTGGGTCTGCTGAGGATGCAGATTGAAATGAGGATGGTTGGATAGCAATGGGGTTAACACTGTGTGGCCTGAAGGAGTGTCTGAACAGAAGGGCAGGGAAAGGTGGAAAAAAGATGTAACAAAAAATTGGCATAGCCAGCTCAGCTCTTCTCAGGGTTTAATTTTTGGAGATAGCAGCAGGCTCACTCAGAGCAGCTGTTCCTCTTGTAATTACCTTTTTCACCCAATGCCCAATAGACAAATTAGTTATTTAACTGTTAAATGGCTCTCTCTTTCATTAACTACTGCAGACAATCTGGCTGGCAATGTCATATTAATGACAAAAAGTGAGGGCATATCACAGTGGCCCTATAGAAGAATGTGTTATGCTGCCATAATACGAAAGACTGTATTTTGGTAACAGTAGCAGGCTTGCCCGGAGCAGCTGTGCCTGTCTTACATGGCTCAAGACAGATCCTTTTGAGTACTTTTCTCTGTTTAGGGCAGTCAAAAACAAAGTCTTTCACATTTTCTTATAGTCAGGGCAAGGTAATAGGGTAGTAGACTGATTAGTGTAGTAACTACCCGACCATAACCAACTACCCATTTTGCATTAGGGTATTTTTAGGGTAATTTACGGTAGTTTGGAGGTACCCACAGGTAGTGTTTAGGATAGGGTATTTTACTGCCTGCCAATGCTTAATTACAAGGGACCATAAATAAAGAAAAATAAGACTGTTTCAGAACAAAAACTTGAAACTATATGCTGGGGTTACTATAAAGAGCTCTCACACTGTCAAATTTAAAATTGTATTAAAAATGTAAAGAACTCAAGTTATAGTCCCTTTCAGTAATTATTTATATCTGGTATCACTGTCCAACCTACTGTCTCATGTGAGTTTCTAATTATGAAAAGCCTTCATGGCTTTTATGTTAACTCATTTTGTTATAATCGGCTCATAGCCATGGATCACAAAAGGAGTAAACAGGAAAGCCATTAAGGCAGTTCATGAATAAAAACTCACAATGCAGAAGGCTAAAAGGTAATTGATAAATAATTTATTAACAAAGTGCTCAAGGGTAGACAGGGATCACCGCCTATGGTTAAGTGGCATTTGAGTTGTGAGGCATTGAGCCAATGAGAGCTGGATGAGAATTGATTTCAATAAAAAGAAGGAAACAACTACTGTGTTTGCATTGTTTTCTCTTCTCAGCTGCGGCACTGATTTTCCTATCAGGTCTGGTCTCCAATTACTTACAAGCCTGCTGCTATAGAGGGAGAACATCCATTGGTACATTAATGGGTGTATTAGGTTGGTTCCCTCTCAACGTGTTCATCCATATAGCTACACCGGTGATCCTGATCATGAATCCAGTGATATCAGAGAAGTCTGAGGCTTTAATCAGTGACCACGTTTGACACTACTACAGATCTGTAAGTTTTTTCTCTGAATCCCAGGAGACTGGTATTACAGATGTAAATGAGCAGCACTGGAATTGCTGTGTCCAGGATTCAGGACTTGATATTATCAAAGAGACCCTGTGCTGTGCATAGGTTTGCCTGCAGCTAGGAACAATGGACCAAAAACTGTAAGTAAATTATATGCTATACGTCCACCCAGGGGGTGAATAATGCTTGACAGCAGGAGAGAGGGTAGTAATGGGGGCTGTTAGTGCCACAGAAAAGGTTCCCCACAGGATATGGGTTCCTGCAGACTACCTGGGAGAATGTGTACTGGAAAGCAGAGGTTTCCGATTAACTTAATCTACAGTAGAACCACATCTCACAGATCCTCAAAAAAATTCAAAAAGCATGAAAGATCCTTGAAAGTAAAATAACTCTGAAGATGTACAATAAATGGTTTAGGGCAATGGATGTGCTGATAAATGGACCTAGAGTTTAACATTTATTTGAGTCAGTGCCACCCACTGGCCCAGAGGAAGTGCATCACACATCTATGCTGGTAACATTGTTTGGAGGTGGACTTGGGCTGTATGACAGCTATGCTGGGAAACAGTACTGCCAATAGGAGAGGATGGTGCTACAACTGGTGACATAGCAACTCCTGTGGTGGGTCAGGAAGGTTATTGTGTCCAAGGCCACTCAGAAGGCAGGCAGCTCCACTGTGTGGGAGGAATATGGTGGGAGGGAAAACAGGAAGAAAAAAGAAGCTTGGCCAAAAGAGGATGAAGACTCCCCCCCCCCCCACAGACCCCACACTGCTGTTCATTGCTCCTGTCTCACCAATATGATCTATACCCTTAAGGAGACAGATGGACAACAGCTCATGCCAAAGGGGGCAGCAAGGACATTGAGATGGGTTAATTCCCAGAGAAAGCAGATGTCAGGGTTGGGGGGACCAATCTGAAAGAGGCAGGTCAGCTGGAGGACAAAAATAATTATAGAAAAAATACATGCCAGTCTCCCTACCACAGAAGCAGAAGGTAACAGCCTCACTAGATGCAAGAGATGCCTAAGAGTGTCTCAACTATGCCTGACTCTCACTATGGACACCTGTGCATTCACCATGGACGCTGGGAGTTGTAGTCTTTTACAAGAATAATGATCCTCAGGATTTGAATGAACAGGTGGATGAGAGTTTGAGATACTGCTGAATGTCTGAAATGTTCAAAGCCCACGACATACTTCTGGAAGCCATCGGTGAAGCTGTGGGTCATAGCCCTCAGCTGGAAGTGAGGAATGACCACTAGCCATACTAATGCCTAAGCCTTTTGTATTCAACATGTAAATAAATTAGTTATTTTTTGTTTTAAACCTAAAGTCTCTGCCCTGATTCATCTACTCCAATGCCTGGATCAGTGAGTTGATAATACAGGGGGACAACCTGAACAGCATAAGATAACTTGGTAACTGTTGTGGAAGGAAGTTTAGAGCTAGTAATCAACAGCACAAAGAGTGCCCAGCCCTGCAAAAGACTGCTGCTGTTGAGCATTCTGCGGAGACCCTACCATTCTCCAGTGAATACCCAAACCACAGTACCATACAAAGTATTAATTTCTCAAGGAGCAGCACCTCAAGGTGTGCCTGGAAAGAAGTCACCTTGGGTAGATGTATCACGTGCCATTTGAACCATTGACTGCTACAACACCATACCCAGAAACATCTGCTGAAAGGTCAGATGCAATAAGAGCCTTATATTGCATATTGTGCCAGGACTAAGCCATCCTTGTTTGTAGAAGTTACACATATTTAACAACAGTCAGCATAGTGCATGAATTTTACAGTGTTCTAGGTCTCATTTAGGCTGTGAACCCAACCTAATGTATATTAACCAAGAATAAAAAAACAGGTATTGTATCAGTGTGTGGACTACTGGACTGTAAGTATAGTACATGTAAAGGAAAACACTTGTTTCCTGGACAATAATTAGCTGTCTTTTGACTGGGGGGGGGGGGGGGGTCCAAGTCATGAATTAACTATTAAGAAAACAAGTAAGCATAGTATTCATCTCTAGCTACTGTATTTCCCTCAGTTGTTCTAGTTCAATGTATGTGCCAGGGTTTAATAAACTACAAGTCATTTTAAGTACTGAGTTGATATTAGAAGTGAATTTTGAGCCTTGACTGTGTAAATCCATTTCCTGTTCTCTGGCCCTGCACAGTTCTCTTTGTCTACCCCACCAACCCTCTAACAACCTGCTGTGCTTTCTGTCCCTGCACACTTCTTTTGTCTTCTTTGCTCTGATGCTACAACCCTCCCCTTTCAGCCTTTAAAAAAGCCTGTTTTTCTACTTTATTGTTCTTAGATTGGTCCAGTTTCCCATTAGCAGATTATAAAGATATGCCACTAGAGGGACCTTAGTTTTTTTTTTCTTCTCATTCATCTTTCATTATTAACTCTCTCATACAGCTCTTTTTCCCGTGAAGCTAATCCTTCCCCTGATTTTTGACTCAATTCTTACCAAAATGGGCAAATCACATACCACCCTCCTAGTACCTCTTCTTTTCACCTTTCTTTGTCTTGGCGACTTAACTGGAGGCAAACAGCATCCCACATCTAAACTTGATTTCAATTACAATTTTAACCATGACCCAGACATGCATATAGGAAACTTCTTCACATTAACAAATGGCCACTGGTCACAGCACTGACTCCTGCTACATCCATTTCCCTGGCAATCCCCAGGGGTTCTTGTCTCATACCCTCTCCAGGCTCTTCCCATATGCCTTAGAGTGATGCATTCCAGCCCGAGGAGACATCCAACCAAAAACAGTCAACCAAAGTGAATTACAGGCTCCTGAAAGGTTACCTATACCTTGGATGAGGAAGACTAGGTTTGCTGGACAAGGTACCTAGCTTCACCTGAGCTCTTTCCTTCTAGGTTGCTTGAAAGGACAGAGCAAAGAACCTTACCAGAGCAAAGGAAAGGATTAAGACTTCTTTTGGCTAGGCAGATTTACTGTGTGTTGTTATTTTTATTTTGTACTCACAGAGATTGTTACTGTTTGTTACTAACATTTTATTGCTTTTTCTCTGATTCAAATTGTTGATGCTGGGTATACCTTCTGCTGCATTATTACAATGTGTGCCTAGAGGTGTGTGCTAACAGATTATTGCTGTAATCTTCTGATTCAAATTGTCTTTTGCAAGGTATATCATAGAAACATAGACTTTGATGGCAGATAAGGACCACTTGGCCCACCCAGTCTGCCCATTTCCCTACCTATTGGATAAGCTGCAGATTCTAGTTAACCAACAGCCTAATTCCTGCAACCCCCCCACTATAATTGCCTTATGTCTGTCCCATGCATGTTTGAATTCCCCCACTGTTTTAGACCCCACAACCTCCCCAGGAAGGTGATTCCATGCGTCCACCACTCTCTCCGTGAAAAAAATTTCCTCACATTACCCTGAGCTGCCCCTCTATCTTTAAATTGTGCCCCCCTGTTCTTACACATCTCTTTTTCTGAAAGATGCTACCCTCCTGGACTTTGTTGATTCCCTTGAGGTACTTGAAAGTTTCTATCATGTCCCCCATGTCCCTCCTTTCATTAAGGGTATACACATTAAGCTCTCTCAGTCTCTCTTCATATGGTTTGTGATGCAGACCCTGCATCATTTTAGTTGCCCCCCTCTGGACTGCTTCCATCCTGTCTATGTCCTTGCGTAGATGGGGTTTCCAAAATGCATGCACTACTCCAGATGAGGTCTCACCAACTGTCTGTACAGAGGGATAACCACTTCCCTTTTCTTACTTGTCTACTTATCTTCTGTTTCTGCTTTATTTTTCTCTGTAGCCAAGTGTTTCTTACAGGGTATATCTTTTTCTTCTGTGAAATTATTACAGGTGGTACATTACAGGTTTTACAGTTTTGTCTATCATTAGGCTAAGCTTTCAGGGTTTCTGCATTTGTTGCTGACTGATTGTTTCTGCTCTTACCTCCTTGTTTCTTTTGTCCGGGGTTCTTCTTTTTTGGCAGGGGAAGGGCCCAGCCACCCACCCCCATCCCCAACCAGCCCACACTACACTCCTTTTATAGGGTAGCACAGTAGTGACATTTCCTGTGGCAAAGCAGGAAGGGGCAGATCAGTGGGGTATCCACACGGTGACCTCATTTACAGGGGCACTAGTAATTTAACTTGTTATAACAAGTTATACAAAAACAAACAAACAAAACACAAAACCAAACTTTTGCTTTCATTTTCTTCCTTCTAATTACTCTGACCAGGTTATAAACCCAACAACTTATCTGGACTGGATATCATTAACTGCAAGTACTGCAGAACACTTTTCAGAAGGGCAGTTTTACAGGATTTAGGACACTGTCCTACATGGTGGCCATTGGATATCTTAGGGCTCAGCTCCATGCAGCGTGGGCAGAGATTGCGCTCCTCAAATTTCATATTCAAGAGGAAATACAGTATATTATAAGAACTACCCGCCATTTCCCCTACATCCAACAGAAGCACCTCAACTGCAGAGGCTAGTTGGTCTGGGAGGTTGGCAGGTGGTTAGGAGGGGCAAATCGGGTGCTCCCTAACTTGGTGCTCTCCAACATATTACCTCCACAACCCATGTAAAAGCTATAAACAGGTATCTGCCTCTATCTCCAAAATAAAACAAAGGGGCAGAGGACACTGCAGAGCAGGACACTGCAGCACAGGAGCTAGCACAACAAAACTCACCCAAAACAGGAACCAAAACAAAAAAAGCAAAAAGGAAATCCAAAAAACTACTGATCATAGGAGACTCCATGATTTGGGGAGTTGATACCTATCTCCAGCCTGGGGTAATGGTTAGATGTCTCCCAGGTACATCAGCATGGAGAGACACTGACCACATTGCTAAAATTGTTAAGGAATCAGGAGAAAACATTGATGTCCTGGTACACATAGGGACTAATGATCTCACCAGCCGGTCAGTTGTGGAGACCAAGGAACACCTGACCAGGCTGGGTGACAAACTATCATCCATTTCATCCCGGCATCTCCTTCTCTGAGATCCTGCCAGTCTGGAAGAGGGGGCAGATGGACAGAAGGTCAGAGAAGAGGAGATAGGAGCATGTGGCTCAAGGGCTGGTGCCAGGAAAAAGGACACAAATTTGTAGGGAACTGGCAACAGTTTTGGGAGCGAAAGTTCTTTAAATTTGATGGACTGCATCTGACTAAGGAGGGAGTCAGTGCATTGGGGCAGAAGTTTGACGTCTTTGCAGAATATTTAAACTAGCAAATGGGGAGAGGGGTACAGCACCCCATACATCGAATGGGAAGAACACCCTTCCCCTCAGCTGGTGATCAAACAGGAGTTCAGCATGTTTGCAGTTCATTTGCATCACCAGGTAAGGAAAAAGGTACGGCTCCCCATACGACGCACAGGGGAAATGCCAGACCTCACCCAACAACTAACACACCAAAATCTGTCCAATGGAAAATCATGTACACTAATGCTCGCAGTCTGGGAAACAAGATCCCAGACCTGCAGGCAATAATGACAGAGGCTAAACTGGACATAGTAGCAATTAGTGAGACATGGTTTACCAGTAACCACACTTGGGAGACTTCAGTACCTGGCTATGTACTTTTCCAGAAGTGACCGAGGTGCAAAAGGGAAATTGGAGTGGCCCTGTGTCAATGAAAATATCAAAGCTACAAAATTCAGAATACACATAAAGAGCCAGAAGAACTGTGGGTCACCCTGGAAACAGGAAATGGGACGGCCATAAGAACTGGGGTTGTCTATAGGCCCCCAGACCAGGGGAGGACATAGACACATTACTGATAGAAGATATACAAAACATGACAGCTAAAGGGAGGTTCTGATAATGGGAGACTTCAACATGCCTGATACAGATTGGTCAATACCAGCAGGAACATCTGTCAGAACTAGACACATGGTGGATTCCCTGCAGGGGTGGGCCTCAAACAACTGGTACAACAAACCCACAAGAGACAGGGCTATCCTACATCTAGTACTGACTAACAGGGAAAAAATCACAGATCTCCAGGTAGAAGGTCACCTGGGGTCCAGTGACCATCACATGGTATGGTTCAATTTGGCCACTACAACTAAATCATCCCATTCCAAGGCAAAAATATGGGACTTCAGAGGAGCTGACTTTGATAAGATGGTCAACAGAGTTAAGCTAGCCCTGGCAAAAAGAAATACAGATGAGGGAGTACAGGCAAAGTGGGCAAGCATTAAGGATGCAATACTTGAAGCAACATCCCATTGTGTTATAGAGAAAAGGAAGTGCAAAAGAAGAAGGAAACCAATTTGGTTCTCAAACACAGTAGCAGAAAAGGTCAGAGCCAAAAGGCTTGCCTTCAGGAAATATAAGGGAACACAGCGGGATGAAGATAGGGAGGCATACCAAACTTCTCTAAGGGAAGCAGGGAAGGCAGTAAGGCAAGGAAAGGCCCAAACTGAGAAAAAACTACCACAAACAGTAAAAGAAGGTGACAAGACTTTCTATAGATATTAGTGAAAGGAGAAAGTCCAGAGGGGGTATTGCTAAGACCAAAGGAGATAAGGGTGTGTATGAGGAGGAGGACCATGTAAAAGCATCTATCCTAAATAGATACTTCTGCTCAGTATTTGTTGAAGAGAAGATAGGGCAGGGCCAACAGCTCAGCACCATGAAGACAGGGGTGAGGGAGGTGAGCACTAGTCCCTTCACAAAAGAAAGGGTCCTACAAGAGCTCGATAAGCTCATGGTGGACAAGGCAATGGGACCTGATGGTATACATCCCAGGGTACTAAAAGAGCTAAGGGTGGAACTAGCAGAGCCATTATCAGGACTGTTTAGTGAGTCTCTTAGCACAGGAGAGGTCTCACAACACTGGGGAAGGGCTCATGTGATGCCGCTGCACAAGACTGGTAGCAGGGAGGAGGCAGGGAACTACAGACCAGTCAGTCTTACCTCAGTAGTGGGCAAGATTATGGAGGCACTCCTTAAGGAAAGGACAGTGCAACACCAGGAATCCATAGGAGCACAGGATCCAAGACAGCATGGGTTTACAAAAGGAAGGTCCTGTCAAACTAATCTCATAGATTTCTTTGACTGGGTAACCAGAGTGGTGGACCAAGGGGGAGCAGTTGATGTCGCTTACCTTGACTTCAGCAAAGCTTTCAATACTGTTCCACATAGAAGATTAATTAATAAGCTGAGTAGGCTCGGGTGGGTCAGAAGTTGATCAACTGGGTGGCAAATTGGTTGACGGGCAGAAAACAGAGAGTGGTGACAAACGGTATACAGTCAGAAGAGATGCAAGTCACAAGTGGGGTACCTCAGGGATCAGTCCTGGGGCCAATCCTCTTCAATATCTTCATCAGTGACATTCCAGATGGACTGGAGGGCAAGGTTTGTCTGTTTGCAGATGACACCAAGATTTGCAACAGAGTAGATGATCCAGATGGGGTGGGCAGAATGAGAAGAGATCTGATAAACTAGCAAAATGGTCGGAAGAGTGGCAACTGGGGTTTAATGCAAAGAAGTGCAAGATCATGCACATAGGGAAGAGAAACCCTGAAGCCACCTATAGGCTGGGAAGGGAGTTGCTGGCAGTCACTAGGGAAGAAAGACACTTGGGCATCATCATCACCGATGACCTGAAATCATCCAAGCAGACCACTAAAGCAGTAGGTAAGACTAGGGGGATGTTAGGGTGTATTAGTAGGGGTATCACAAGTCATAAGAGGGAGGTAATAATCCCTCTTTACAAGACACTGGTCAGGCCCCATCTGGAGTACTGCATGCAGTACTGGAGGCCACACCTTCACAAGGGCATTAACCAAATTGAGGCAGTCCAGAGAAGGGCAACCAAAATGGTGCAGGGACTGCATCAGAAAACATATGAGGACAGATTAACGGAGCTCAATATGTATACCCTAGGGCAAAGGAGGGAGAGAGAGGTGATATAATCGAAACATTCAAACACCTTAAGGGCATTAACAAGGTGAAAGAGTCTAACATGTTTCATATAAGAAAAATAGCAGAACAAGAGGACACATCATGAGATTAGAGGGAGGCCATTTAAGGTGTAATGTGAGGAAGTTCTTATTCACAGTAAGGGTGGTGGATGCATGGAATGGCCTACCTCAGGAAGTGGTGGATATGAATACAGTGCAGGGCTCCAAACAGGCATGGGATAGGCATAAGGAAGCAATACAGATGAGTGTGAATAGATAGGCCATTGACAGATCAAAGGCCAATGGCACATTTATAAGGTAGAAAAAGGAAAGGGCAGACTGGATGGCCTTGTGGTCCTTATCTGCTGTCAACTTCTATGTTTCTATACAGGATCATTCTCATCCTGCTACTAATATCCGACAATGTTCACCCCAATCCTGGCCCAGGAAGCGTTGCCCAACCCATGGGCCATCAAGATGGCATCTGTCAGTATCTGCAGCCTGTTAAGTAAACTAGACAGCCTCAAAGTCTAGATCAACCAGCACAACCCTGATATATTATCAGTGGCTGAGACATGGCTCTCCCCGAAGATTCCTGACACTGCAGTCACCATACCAGGATACACCATTTTCCGACAGGACAAGCTAACTAAGTGTGGTGGTGGCTGTGCCATATATCTCAGAGACACTTAGGGGCTTTACCTTACCCATGACCAGCCTTGGATGCTCCACCCAGGCACTTGCAATTAAAGTTCTCCTCGGTGCCCATAATAGGGCCCTCATGATCTTATCCGTCTACATCCCCCGCAAAGAACACTTGACTGGCTTTCACAGCATCATGGACTATATCTGTAACCTGAAACCACACTCTGAAATCATAGTTTTCAGTGATCTCATCGTCAGTTGACTCTCCGCTGATATCGGCACTTTCAAAGACTCTATCTGTGTGCTTCATTTCTTTCAACTCGTTCCCTGACCCACCTGGGCAAATTACAGAATGGGAACAAGTACCCTCCTTGCCTGGATCCTCTCTAACCTACTGGACCATATTTCAGACGTGACAGTACACTCAGATACACTAAGCGATCGCTCACCCATTACCTGCAGCTAGACAAACAAATTCCACAAGCCACCCCCTCAGACAATATATTGCAGGGTGATGAAATGTGAGCACCTTCAGCCTCTCAAACTGCACCTGAGTAATATAGACTGGTCATTACCGAACACCACTTAAGATATTAACCTAGCCATGGACCGTCTCATTAAGCATTTCAATACTGCCTGTGACATATGTGCTCCCTACAAAAAGATGAAAGTTCACGGCACCTCAAACTCCTGGATAACCCCTGAGCTTATCTCCAGGATGAAACACAGGGATCACCTCTGGCATTGTGCAAGAGAAATGGGCAGACAGGCAGACATGCAGGAATATAAAAAGGTCAGGAATGAATGCACAAGGGCAATCCGCCACGTGAAAACCAAATTCCACCAGGAAGCACTTACAAATTCCTGGGGGGACAGTAGGAATTTCTGGAACAACATTAAAGATGTCACTGGCAAAGTATCAAAAATCTCACCTTCAATGCTAAACATTGATGGTACCCCTACTTTGGACCCACTTACCATAGCAAATACTTTTAACAATGCTTTCACAGACCTGAGCAGCGTCCTCCCCCAGATTCTTTTTGAAGATTCCACCCCTTCACCTACACACAGTAATAAGGAGAGGACAATAATTTCTCCCCATTTTACTTTAGGAAGGTCTCTTTGTTAACAGCCAAGAAATACCTGTGCAAAGTGCTTGGGAAGTCTAGATTCAGTGGAGACTCGCTGGATCTTAAAATCATTGCCCTCACACTAGATGAACTACTGAATCCCTTAACTAAGATTCTTAACCTTTCACTGAAGCTGGCCCAATTTCCAAAAATATGAAAGTCTGCCCTAGTGATACCCATACACAAGAGTGGAGACCGGGCCTTACATGCAAATTATAGGCCCATATCTATACTCTAGCCATTATCCAAGGCGCTTGAGTGCATTGTCGCAGACCAATTAATGGATTACCTTGAAAAATACTCAATCCAATTCCCGCAGCAACACAGATTCCGAAAAGGTCATAGCACCACAACAGCACTATTGGAATTCACTTGCCACATCCATCAATCTCTTGACAAAGGCAATTTAGTGGAAGCAGCCTTCATATACCTTACAAAGGCCTTTGACACTGTTCACCACACTCTTCTTCTTCAGCAACTAGCCTCCGTAGTTCTCAGCTCTGACACATTAGATTGGTTCAAGAGTTGCCTGGATGGTTGATCCCAACAGGTGAAAATTGCAAATGTTACCTCGGTCAAACTGCCCGACTGCTCAGGTGTACCGCAGGGCTCTATTTTAGGGCCTTTACTTTTCAGCATCTTCCTGAACAACCTACCGCAGGCCTGTCACCAACAGATGCTACTGTATGTGGATGATGCTGTCATTTTCACTAGTAACCCTGACCCACAGCAACTAGAATGTCAACTACAGCATAGTTTTATAGAAGCTGAGGACTGGTTCAATGCTCACAAATTTATCCTGAACTACAAAAAAACTAAACTTATGCTGTTCAGTGGCACCAGTAGCAAGCACAAATCTCAACCACTTACAATCCGAAACTGCATGGGAGTACCTCTGGAACAAATCCTACACTTTAAATATCTGGGAGTAACACTGGACAGCTCACTTTCTTATGCTTAGCACATTGACAATGTTGCCCTGGCTGTCAACATCAAGATTGGTAAGCTCTACAGACATAAACACTGCTTGACACCTAAATCCCTCAAAACTGCAATTATCAGCTCTGTCTTACCTACTGTCGACTATGACTTGGTTATCTATGGTGCCGCTACTACTTCTTCACTCCGTAGAATATCCATTGCACTAAATAAGGCATGCAGACTCCTCACCGGTGCTGCACGCCTTGCCCACACATGTGACCTTCTGTATATGCCCAATCTGGGTGGCTTCAACTAGGTGGGATACAGTACCAAACATGCCTGCTAGCTAAAAAAGCACTTATCAGCCTTTTACCCCCCTGAAACTGTGAAACTCCTTAGCCCTCACTCCAGCTCCCAGCACACTCAAAGTTCAGCCCATCAATCTCTAAAGATTCCTAGGTGCAGGACATCTCAAGGGCAGCAGTCATTTGCTTACAGAGCCCATTTCAGGTTCAATGCACTTCCCAACAAAATCCTATCCATACCAAGATTAGGTCCTTTCATGCACAGGCTCCGTCAGCATCTTATGACAAACAGTTCCTGTGACTGCTTCACCTAATTGATTCTACCACTTGTGCACACTCCAGTTCTCTCTTTTCCACCCAAAGCTTTACCTTTCCAACCCTTGCTATATCCTCCTACCCTTACCCCGACTCTCCCACCCCCACTACCTCCCCCCTTCTACCTACCTACCTACCTACTACCCACACCCGCCATTCTTTACTCCTACTGACAAGGCCTTCTGGCTGCTTACCCCTCTTCTTCTTCTCTCTTATTACTCCCCCTGCTCCTTTCTCTTCCACTACTAAAGTTATTAATTCTAGATAATTAAAGTATGTACACTACTGGTCAAAAGTTTTAGAACACCCCCATTTTTCCAGTTTTTATTGAAATTTAAGCAATTCAAGTCCAGTGAATAACCTGAAATGGTACAAAGGTAAGCGGTAAACTGCTAGAGGTTAAAAAAAAAGTTTAGGTTAGCAAAAACTGCTGTAGAGAAATTGCAAAGAAAGCCAAGGTGTCAGTGAGCACAGTTTCCTACACCATCAAAAGGCACTTGGAAACTGAAGGAAACTCTGACAGGAAGAGGTCTGGCAGACCCAAAGCCACAACAGAATCAGAAGACAAGTTTCTGAGAGTCAACAGCTTGCGTGATTGGCGGCTCACAGGACAACAGCACAGAGTGACTGGCACCCTGAACTAAAAGGGCTACCACAGCATTTTGCAGCGCCATGAAATACCCTCTGATCTATGCCTAGTTGGTCAGGGGTTCATCCTACAGCAAGATAATGACCCAAAACATACCTCCAGGCTATGTCAGAACTACCTTTGAGGAAAAGAGCAAGACGGTAGGCTTCAAATCGTGGAATGGCCAGCACAGTCTCCAGACTTAAACCCCATCGAGCTGGTTTGGGATGAACTGGACAGAAGGGTGAAAGCAAAGCAACCTACAAGTGCAACACATTTGTGGAACTTCTGCAACAGTGTTGGGAAGAACTTCCCGAACAATATTTGATGTCCATTGTAGGAAGAATGCCACGAGTGTGTTCACGTGTTACAGTATATCTGCAAAAGGTGGCTACTTTGATGAGTCAAAAATTTAGATTAAATTTTGTTAAAATGATTCTATGATTTATTTTTTATCTCCAATTGTTTATTTGTTCTATGCTTTAATTTCAGAGTACATTGAGACATTAACCTGCGTAAATTTCAATAAAAACTGGAAAAATGGGGGTGTTCTAAAACTTTTGACCGGTAGTGTACTTTACTGTTTTTTAAACCTAGTCTTTGTATTACCACCTCTGTATCGTTGTTTACCCCTCCCCACTAACGTGGAACCTTTGCGCCTTGTGCTCAAAGGTATTGTAATCTGAGAATGAATTAATAAAAATAAATAAATAAAATTCAGCAACTATGCTTACATTTATCACTTTTTTCCCTAGCAAATAATTCATAAAGAAGGCCCCATGACCAAGATATTACAAACACTTATTAAAATACATCACTTGGTTCACTATCTTCAGCACATGCCATATTCAAGATACTTAGTTTAGTGTACTGTACATTACTGCATAATACTGACAAGTTCAAAAACTTTGCAGTCTTCCAAGTGAGGTTTTCAAATCTGCTCAAACATTAAAACAGCTACAAGTAGGTTCTGCAGCTTTCATTGGAGTTCTGTTTTCAACCCTCAGTATAGCCCTTTGTCTCAAGTCTTTGGAAGTTTCTTACTTCCTGGTTGCATAGACAAGTAGAGGTAATTGTTGACTTTTCAAATCACAGCAAAGAAAAGGTTAGGCTGCACCTGTATTTTGCTCTGAAAATTCCCATCACTGCTCAACAGTAGTTCAAAATTTTGGTTGACCTTGAAGTGACTGAAAATAAAGTCCTCTGAAATAAACAACTTTCTGTGTAGAAGCAACTGAGTTACGGATCAGTTCACTGCAATGGTCACCAATTTGGTATCTTTGTTACAGACAGAAACATATGAGGTAAACTTCATCTCTTCATCTTTCTCTCTTGAATTATCCATGATGTTTATAATTATACTCTCTGCTGAATACAGCCTTAGGAGAATATTTGGAGTTTGCTATGCTGCAGATTTTAAGAAGTTATTTTAAGTGTAATGAGTAGCAAAATGTTATGTTTTGTGTTTAATTACTGTGCAATGAATCTGTTTTGCAATTCATGCACCTGGGATAGGCCAACTTTAATATAAGATTGCCTTTACTGTGGGATCCTCATTCTACTCAGTTTTGTAGATGGGAGGACTGCAATACAGGGAGACCAAGTACTGTAGCTTTCCAAAGATCACACAGTCAGCCAGTGTCTGTGGTGTGATTCAGACTCCTTCAGAGTTCAGTGTGCTAATCACTAAAGTGCAGAAGGATATTTTAAAGATATCCATTTGTGAAGAGTCCTATATTGGTCCAAGAAAAAATTAAAAGAGCTAATATGGTACAAGTTTCCAAAATGTTAAAAAGAAACAGTGCAATTAATGTGTCAGATGAGGAAGTGCAAGAGGAGCCCATTAAAGGGACAATGTCAACTCCCTTAGGCCTCAAAAATGCACCAGGTTTAAGAAACACATTTTATGATTGGTCACATTCTGTAGAGATTGTTTATATAAATGAAAGTTTGATTCTGATTCCTTTTTTCTTTTAAAAAGTGAAAAACAGACTGCCCACCATACTGGTGTCACCACACAAAAACATGTGTGTTTACATTCCATGGATCAACTCCCACTGCATCTTTCCTGGACTTGGGAACACCCTCAGCACAGTCTGACTACTCATGATGTAGTGGAAGGAGAGGAGCCTATTGCATCATGAATGGCTGTACTGGTTGGGGGTTTTCTTAATGTTCAGGAAGTCTGTAATAGGAGTGGATCAAGGATTAGAAACCAAACAGTGTTTGGTATAATTACATTAACATGCATTTCAGTTCTATTAAGAGAGAAAACAGATAAATGAACTAATAACATTGATGAACTTTAGAGCACATTAGAAATCACAAAATGTGGGTTTGTACCTAGAAATAGCATGATGCAAAAAAGGTTGATGGTGCCCCTTTAAGGATCTATTTATTTATTTATTTAGCTTTTGTTAACCAGGTAAGTACACTAGACAAAGACATATGCCTATTTTCAGGTACGACCCGATAGAGTACAGAAGAATAAAAGAACATACAGAGTACAAATTGATGCAAATAAGGTACAGATATATGCCGAAGTCAGGAAACATAACATACATAGTGGGATAGCTCAGATTACAGCAGTGGACACCATCAAATGCGAACACATAACAGAACAATTTCAATATCAATATACCTAACAAGAATATACAGAATATATACAAAATGTAGAGGGCCACACCCAGAAAGGCAGGCAACAACAAGTAAGACTGGAGCCAGGTACAAGAGATACTGAGCTCAAGTATGGAGCAGAGACTCAGGGAGGTCTGGAACAATCACATACTGAGGAGAGCTTCAAGTGCTTCCATAGGGAGGTTCGTAGATATGCCTGGGTAGGGGCAGTCCTGACCTGGACAGGAAAAGAGTTCCAAAGCCTCTGGGCACAGGATGCAAAGTCCCTATCCCCCATTTGGGTGTGTGTCAAAGAACCTTGAGAATAGCGGGACCCAGGGATCTTAGGGAGTAGTGAGTGGAGGGAGCCAGCACAAGAAGCTCCGCCAATCCAGGGGGGATGCCAGAGCCCAGAACCTTGCCCGTGAAGCAGCCCAGGACAAAGTTCATGTAACTGGATGGGGAGAGCCAGTTCAGCCTACTGTACAGATCGCAGTGGTGGGTTAGACGAGGGGCTGCGAGAGCAAAGTGGCAGATATTATTGTAGGCTACAGTCCACCTAGTGAGGTGAACCTTAGTAGTACGGGCAAACAAGGGAAGCCCATAGGATAGAGATGGGAGGAGCACTCCTCTGGCCAGTGCAAGTCGAGCAACCGTGGTAAGATAATTCCTCGCCCTGTAGGCCAGACCCAATTTCCAGTTAACAGCCTGACACACATTGTGGATGTGCTGACCAAGGTCGAGCTGAGGGTCAAGTGTCATCCCAAGGTATTTGACAGAGTTGGTGATGAGCACTGGAACACCATCAGTCCCCAAGATGCACAGAGGGACCGAGGAGGCCTTAAACTTAGCCTGGGATCCAAACAGGATGGCCTGAGTCTTTCCAAGATTTAGGACCAGCTTGTGAGATGATATCCAGGATTGGACGCTCATGAAGTCTTCACTCAGTTGGAGATTAATGACCCAATGTCCCGGGGCATGAATGAAGATAACGAGGTCATCAGCATACAGGATGGCCTTGCAAGAGGCTGCTGAGGAGGGGAAATCACTGACAAATATGGAGAAGAGCAGGGGACCAAGGACTGATCCCTGGGGAACCCCTAAGTGTACCTCAGTGGAGTCAGAGAGTATCTTACTATGTTTGGTAAGTTGCTGTCTGCGCTGGAGATAATTGTGAAACCATCTAAGTGCAGGTGGGGACAGTCCCATTGTCCTAAGCTGCGCGCATAGTAAGGTATGGTCAACTAGGTCAAAGGCCTTAGAGAGATCGATAAAGATGGCCCCAGAAAGTCTGCCCTGGTCCATAGCAGCCCTTATCCCAGAAGTGACAGTGATAAGGGCAGAAGTAGTGCTGTGACCTTTACGGAAGCCATGCTGTGAGGGAGACAATAGCTCATGAGACTGGATATAGTCTGTGAGTTGCCCTGCCACCACTCTCTCAAGAAGCTTACTGATAGTGGGCAGGATGTCAATCAGCCGATAGTTATCCAGGATCCTAGGTTTGCCCTGTTTGAGTATAGGGATGGCCCTCACCACCTTCCACAGGTCAGGAATAATCCCAGTGGCTAGGGATAGGTTGACCATGTGGGCCACAGGAGAGGCAACATGGGTAGCCACAAGGCGGAGAAGCTTTGGTTCCATACCATCGTGACCTGCACTGGCAAAGGGTGAGAGACCAGAGAGCAATCTCTGCATCTCATGCACCGTTACAGCCTTGAGGTAGAACAGAGGATGAGAAGGAGACGATTGAGATGATGGGGCCTGGACAGGTCTGTCACTACCATTGGAGGAGGATGAGGAGGTGAAGGCAGACAGGTCCGAGAAATGCGAATTAAATGCGTTTGCTATGGTCAGGGGATTATTGCAGCTGGCACCCTCAATAAGCATGTCAGGGGCCTCACGGGTGGAGGAGCCACTCACAATATTTTTTAATATTCCTCCAGAAGCTCCTAGGGTCCTTTGCTTAGGTCCGTAATGCAGCTTTGCAAAATTCACTTTTTGCAGCCCTGATAGCCTTTTTTACAATCATTTCTAAGTCTCCTGCATTGCTGGAAAATGGTCTGGTCCATTGTGGTCTTGAAATTGGCCCAACATTTGTCCCTATGCCTCATAAGGGCAAGGAGGCTCCCATGTAGCCATTTCATAGCTGCCCCTCTTACTCTCCATCTGACAAGAGGGGCATGTTTGTCCTGAAGCACCCCAAATATGCTGAGAAAGTGACTGACAGCTGAGGTAGCACACTGGGCCTCCATCACAGAAGACCAGTCTGTGATCATAAGATCCTCCTGGAAAGCGCCAAAGTCAAACCTGGAGAAGTCCCTAACATAAATTATCTTAGGGGGGATCTTAGGGGCCGAAATCTTCCATATACAATATACAGGGGCATGGTCAGAGATGGAGTCTGGGAGGGTACCTGAGGAGCTGATCCTCTCCGCCCTGTTGGACATGACCCAGTCCAAAAGCATGCCGGTACCACCAGTGGACTCCCACCTAGTGGGCTCGTTAATCAGTTGGGACAGTGAGAGACCTGCAAGCATAGTCTCATACTGCTGCTTGGTCTTGCTTCCAAGCCAGTTTAGATTAAGGTCCCCAAGGTTTAGTAGTTCATTATTCCTCGTCCTAGAGCCGACAGAGTAAAGAAGGAAGGATAAGCCCACTGTTCCACCAGTGGCGGGATTGTAGGCACACACAATGTGTATTTTCTTAGCATTCCCCAGTAACAGCACTGTATGCAGCAATTCTCAGGAAGACTGCTCAGACTGTGGGCAGGCTAGCACCGAGAGATTAAGGTGACTTCTGTAGTATACCAGTATCCCTCCCCCTCTCTTCTTACCTGGACGGTTATGCCTAACAAGGTCAAAGCCAGGGAGTGCACAGGCCGAGTCTGGGGTAGAGGGTTTCAGCCAGGTTTCAGTAATCCTGAGGATGTCAGGCTTATAATAGGTGGCCCAGGCAAGGAGTTCCACCATGTTGGGCAGAAGGCTACGTACGTTAAGGTGTGCAATTTTCAACCCATTGCCAGCCAGCCAGCCCACAGAAGAGGAGAAGGCTCGGCACGGAGGACGAGAATTCAGTTCCACGTCTCCTGAAAGGGCTAATATAATCAAGAGAAACCAGGGAAAATGTCTCAGAGTTGGGGAGCCAACCATAGTGGGCGGCCTGCGCCCTGTGCGCTGACTAATGTGGCAACATAATGGAAGTTCTGCAGGTTAAGGCAGCAGATGGGCCAGGGAAAATGCCTGTCATGGGCTATTATGTTAGAAAAGGTAAAATCCTTCTCAACAGGTGGCCCAAGTGGGATCTCAGATTGTCCCATTGGGGGCACGCAACCAGAAATGCAGAGAGGGAGGAACATTGTCAAGGGCAACCACCTGAAAAGTACAGTTGATAGAAGGTGGGAGTCTACAACACTCCTATGATACTTAGGGGCTCATGTATTTGGCAGCCCTCTCCTGAAATGTACACAGTGTCCTGTAGAGACACAGCAGTGGAGCTAGGAACAAAGCCGTCCGAACCCATTCAAACTAAATGCAGCAAACACGCACTGGCAAGGTACAAAGAGCAATACAGTCTAACAGTAGCCCCTGGAGGTATAGCAGGTAGTGTAATGCATGGATGAACATAGGAATATTCATAGTGTGCAGCATCCTGTGCAGACTAACCATAGCTCCTAGAAAGAAAGCATGCAGTAAGTGTAGAAATGAGCATTAAGATGTACATGATATACAGCACCCAAAGTCCACAGATTGACACACAGCTCAGAACATAGTTATAGGGAGGTTACAGCACTCCAGAGTACATGACCCTAGTTGAAACCCTAACTCAGCTGGTGAGGACAATGATTAGCTGCCCCATGCTCCAACGTTGCTGTGTATGCACATAAGGATTAACCTAGCCCTAACTATAAGCAATAAGGTTCTGATAATAACTTCAGTAGATTAGAAAAAAAACTGTGCAGTTATGTGCAAGAACTGGCTCAGGCTTTAAGACAATAACATGATGAAAAGGGATCAGAGACTCGATCAAAATATTAGGTTATTGAAAGCTACAGTACAACAGGGTAGAGCCATAATGTATGCAGTTTGATTGATACAGTGGTAAGTCTGCCTGGGTCAGCCAATCAGGAGAATGCAAGTCTCACCCCAGCTTAGAGGGAGGGGCTTTGGAGCATTTAAGGGGAGGAGGGAACGGGGCGAGTGGGGGGGGGAAATGAAGGAACGCTCCTCCGCTTCCAGTGCTGCACTCAGTACACAAACCAACAAAAATGTCATTTTCCCCAAATGAATGAAGGAGTCCAGCAAAGCACCCTCGTCAGCACTAGCCACTGTGCTGCAGCCCGTTCCCGCTACCAATGTTCAGTTCAGCCGCTTTTCTTTACTTGATTTTTCCCGCGATCACCGTCGGTCCCAGTGCATGGTGGGGGGAGGAACCCACTGTAGCTGGGTCTCCCTTGCCTCCTGCAGTCCCCTCGTAGATGGCAGCCATGAGCCAAAGGCTCTTGGTCACAGCCTAAATCCTGGCTGATGTGTGACGCTGCGGGCAGAGAAGCCGATCAGTTTAGAGTGCTGGTGCATTCAAACTTGGTGCCTAAATGCTCCTCCACTTCCAGTGCTGCACTCGGTACACAAACCAACAAAAATTTCATTTTCCCCAAACGAATGAAGGAGTCCAGCAAAGCACCCTCATCAGCACTATCCACCGTGCTGCAGCCCGTTCCCGCTACCAACGTTCAGTTCAGCTGCTTTTCTTTACTTGATTTTTTCCACGATCACCGTCGGTCCTGATGCGCAGGGGGGCCCCACTGTAGCCGGATCTCCCTTGCCTCCTGCAGTCCCTCGTAGATGGCAGCGATGGGGCTGATTCTGTTCTCTTTATATACAGTATAAATGATATAGCTGAGAGTATCCAGTGATTATCCATACACCTCTATTCTACAGTATGTAATTGCAAAAAAAATATGTTAGTGCACCTATATGGGTTGATAAGCAAAGTATACAAAGTAAGAAAATAAACAATTAGGGTTCAAAGTCCATGGAACCATTACAAATTAGTGGACAGTGTTCTTCTGGGATTGAACAATCATGTAACAGTGTTAGTGCTACTCTAATATTGGCACCCTCTGTACAAGCATTGCTGTATCATTTACTATATGCAACAACCCAGTACCAATATTAGGGTAATGCCAACACTGTGTCACATGATCATTCAGACCCTGAGGAACACCACACCACACATTGACAAGGTCCTAGGGACTTTAAACCTTAATTTTTCATTTTCTTACTTTGTATGAATTATGCTTCAACCCTAATAAATGCATTAGTTTTTTCGCAACTAAGGTTCTCACTTTTTAAAACAGATATTAAACAAATGGTGCCTTGGTTTTTTTCCTTTTTACAAGCTACAGTATGATGAACACTGCATACAGATGCTTCCTGTGCCACACCTACAGCTTGCTTCATGAGTGGCTCTGTCATTCACAAAGTATCTGCATACGGCATGGGGTAATAATGTTGCAGATGCCACTGTGCACACCACAACCGTGCAGCAGCAAACAGCGTGAAAACACGCTCAAGCATTTTCAATTTGTTTTGTGGGGGGGCTTTCCCCCCCCCACACCCCCCGGACTTATTATAATCAACTCCAATGGGGTGAGGACTTAGAGGCAAGAAAAAAAAAGCAGTAAAAGATTCCCGAGTCGGGAATAATACCCCATTCTAACCCCATTCACTGCAGGGTCGGTGCTCTAGCCACTCCAGCATGGGAGCGGCTCGACCGAGCACCTGACTGGCAGTGTTCCTAACCACCTCCTCCTTCGTGGTGAGCATTAGGGTGTAGGGATACTTTTGTATCGCTGTACTTCCCCTGATGCTCAAAAGGCATATGCGCTAATCACAGAGCAGTCATGCCGTGCTTGGTTTTCTCTGCAGCAGATATCACCCTGTACCATTGCATACTAATATGCATTGCATCAAAAACAGACATGTTGGGTAGGATTTACAAGATGCCACTTAAGTGGTCCTGAGAAGGATTCACAACTTGGGCATTCTAGAAATTTGGGCCAAAAATGGTCACAAATGCCCTGGTTATAACCAAAAGAAAAAACTAAACTGAAGAAAAGCTAAGTCCTGAACAAAAACAATCAGCACATTTCTAAGCTTGTTTATTTGGCAGGGTTTCTTTTTTTCTTTCAGTAGACTGCAGCTGGATGAGATAGAGAGAGGGCTGTGCCTATTGTCTGATGATGGATTTATATTTGAAAATGTAGATGCTGGGTGTGGGGGGAGAGGTTGTGAAGGGGAGGGAGAGAGGGAGGGAGGGCAGATTGGTTACAAGTCATAAAAAATGGTCTTGCTGATGAAAACAGATTCTTGTGTAATGGCAGAAGGATCCATTTGCATGACTCACAACAAACTCATTTCATTAATAATTAGAAAACTATTAATTAAAAAGATAATACTTGAAAGTAAAACTTACTCCCTATACTAACAATTACATAAAATTTGGACTTTACTTGCAATTAATTAATTTTTTTTCACTTTTGTGACCACATAGGATTATGAATACTAAAGTCTTATCTCAAGAAAATGGATTTTGAATCACAGAAGTAACATCCTGTATGTCAGTTTAGTAAAAGTCCAGTTATGAATAGAATGTATAAAAAATGAATTGCACTTGGGTGAGAACAGCATTTAATTTTCTAAATAATTTTAAATCCACACATTTTTAGTGAATCCACATATTAAAAAATAATCCTTGAACCAAACTGTGACAAATCTGAACATTTCAGATTTTAACACTCAGCCATTTTTTTGTGCTGTAAAGCAAAAAAGGTCTTAGTTTCCATATTTCTATGTATGTTGCAACATTCTAGGATGTTTGAATCACTAAACTGACCATAAATAAATTTACAAGATCCAAAGATCCTGGTTTAAATTCTGCACTTGCCAAATTTCATACTATTCCACCGAAGGAAGGCCACTTTATTAAGGTACAAAAATTGAGGTTTAACAATAGAAGTGCTTACTCATCCCTAATGAGAGGTGCATTGCTGTACATCTGGAATTAAACCATTTTTTTTGTGAGTGGAACAATGGTAACAGATGTTGACCTTAAATGCCAAGAAGCCTGTGAAAAGCTGCCAGATTGCTTTATTACAAGTAAACTCTTACTTAACCATAAAAATAAGATGATTAATTAATGGGAGGGCTTAGCCTAAGGTTCAATGTGGGGAATAGCTCCTCCCACAGCCTCTACTTAAACCCTCCTCTGACACACCCCCCTTGCTTAGGGAGTGTTTTTTGTCCACCACCGTCTCCTCCTCCTTCTCTGGTGCTCTTCTCATCCTTGTTCCTGGGCCTTCTATTCCCTACAAATTCATACTTACATACCTACTACTCAAGGGTGGGAATAGAGTAAAGCCACAAAAAGAACTGCAAGTTACACAAACACTAAATACCCTATTGCTATTCCACAAAAATGGAATCAAAAGAAGTGACAGTCCTTAATAAGGAAGAGGACAAAATGTAATCTGGAGCTAGTAATTAGGCTAGTTAAAGTACTGGAGTAGGTTGAGCATTATAAGTACTGGAGCTGGGTTATTTGGCTATGCAGTCTCAGCTACACAGTAGCCACACTGAATACCAGAGATGCAGTAAATTTAACCTTAGCATGCAAAGTTTTTGCCAAATTAGTAACTTTGTGAAGTTTCCTCATGTAGCCCAGCTTTGTGGAAAACTTCACAAAAACACCACCAAACTAGATTTGCCTGTGAAGTTCAAAGAACTTTGAAGCAAACAGTGCAGCAGCAATGGATGAGTAGGAGGAATACCATAAAGTTGTGGGAACGCAGTGGCAGAGTTAAGTCTTCTGTTTTTTTGGGCAGCAGCGATAGCAGCAGAGGTTGAGGAAGAGTAGGTGACAGCAGCAATTGATGAGGAGAACCAAAGCTGTGTGTGAATGTAGTAGAAGAATTGTATATTAATTATTTATGGACTACAGCACTCATTGTGGAGGTGGTAGAGAAAGAGGAGCAGTAGTGGCAGTGCTTCAGTGGGCCACACTAGGGCATGTGTCCCCATAAAAAAATGTGCTCTGGTTCATGTCCTGGTGCTTTCTTAATAAGAACTTACTTTAAAGTGTGTGCAGTACTTCTATCCTTTGTTCCTGTTTCCTCTGCCAATTACATCCTTACTCTGCTCCCTGATACACAAGCAACCCCATGACTGGTAGTACTGCTGACCCTGCAAACCCAGCTCATGACAATTTAGCATGATGGTGATGTTTTCTTTGTTGTTCTTAAACTTCATGGCTTCCTGAACATTCCCAGACTGTCTAACTGGGAAACAGATGCACCTCTGTGTCTTACGTGATGAGCACACCACAGCCAATAGGGAGCACCCTTACTCACAAAATGTTCAGCTGCATTTTATCACCCCTGCCCCCAACCAGTTAGCATTGCTTGTTTCCCCTCAGGTCTGCAGCCAGTAGTGATAAGTTCTTTCTGGCGCTCCCAGTCTCCAGCCTGCTGAGGAGAGTTCCAGAGTACTGGATAGAAATTTTCAATTGAAGTCATTGCCTGCCACATCACCGGTTACAGGCACCTGTTTTGGAGTCATGTTTGAGAAAGCCATCGAGCACCAGCCAGGAGGACAGCAATACACTTGCTAAGTGCCCACTGGTTGATCTCTTACTCATTAAAGGAGCATAATCACAAACAAACAAAAAATGAGCCAGAGAGCCAGGATCAGTACTGAGCAGTCCGCCACCCAGCAAGCAGTTGCAGCCAGTCCCAGAAGTCAGCCTCTGCCCGATGCCCAAGTCCAGCCAGGCCACAGAATCCAGAGAAGGTTAAGAAGAACTGGACGTTTACACCATCGGCATTGAGGTCCCTTATTTCTGATGGTAAGTATTATTTATGTGGAAAAAAAAATCATCTCTGCATCCATTCTTCCTATCTTGGATGTTTTGAGGAGTGGCAAGATAGCATGGTGTGGCACAGGGGGCATAGCCAATGCAGCACTGGCCATCCAGCCACTGTTTAATAACAATTCTGCAAATATTGCCATACTTGTGCCATTCTATCTTCCATTCCTCAAACATCTCAGCATGTCATGTATTGCCCATGTAAGATGTGTTTTGTTTTATTTATTTATTTAGCTATTTTCTTTTGTTGTACATGAATCTCATGAATGATCTGGGGCCATTCTTACAAGAGAGCCAAGATAATCATTTTTATACTCACATGCTTTGCAGAAACTTTAAAGTTTATCTGGTTGATCCTGCACCCACCCCCACCATGTTGCTGAAGTAAAAATCTCCATGTCTTCCTGACTTGGTGCAATTGGTACCGATAAACTAAACATGAACATGCACCATTGTACAGTACTTACTTGAATATTGAAGTGGTAGTACAAAAACATACTCTCTAGTTTAGCTTATCATCAAATGGCTAGCTTTCAGTTTAGCGGCATGGTGAGTGGAGAGACACAGGATGTACCAGATAAACTTTAAAGTTTCTACAATGTTGTTTTAAATTATTATAACAATTATTGTTTTAGCAGTTTTGCTTAAAAGGATCTCTAGGTCCCACAGCATTAATGCAGGGGAGCTGAAAGTTCCCATATAAAGAAAACATACAGTTAGATGTGCCCCATATTCAGTTTGGGGCAGCCCCCAATTATCATTTTCACCATGAAAGTAAACTTTTTCTTCTTACTGTTCTAGTAGTATTTATATTTTTCAGTCTATACTTGGCCTTGGTACAGCACTGGGACATGTAAATAGCAAACAGGAGCTATTAATAGCTCCTTCTATTAGGATGTACAGTATATTGGCCCTCGGCTGTCAGCTGTGGGAGCTTCAGGGAGGATGTTCCACTAGAGGCACTTACTACAAATATCAGGTGGGAAGAAAGGCAGGATCAACTGGACAAAATTTAAATACTGTACAAGACTAGTAAGTTTGGCAGATGAAGGATTTTTGAAGGTTCCCAGGGTATGCATAAAAACAACGGGTGCCGGCGCTTTTTCTTTTACAGCACCAACCCTGTGGAACTCCCTCCCTCATCCTCTGAGAGAGAGTTCCACCTTAGAGACCTTCAAAAAGGAGCCGAAGACATTTTTATTTTGGGCAAGCATTTCCAACTAGCCACATGTAGTTTATTAAATATTTAGGTAAAATCGTACTTATATTTATTACATGTTATGTATTTTATGCACTGTATTTTAATTGTTTTAAGAATGATCTTGCTCACTTGTAAAGCATGATCGGTCAAAATGATAAGAAGCGTTATATTAAATAAAGTTGATTGATTTATGGTTAAGTAAAATAAATAAATTACTTCTAATGTGAACATGCTTATCGGGGGCACATCTAACTGGGCATTTCCTTTGAAATTACTATATAGAAAAGTAAACGTAGAGTGTTAAATCTGCATTGAAATAGTTACATGACTGCATTTCAAAAGACACCCCGCCACACCTAGATGGCTCCTCTCTTACTGTGAGCCATTAGAGCCCTGAAGAAATTAGGTGTAGTCATTTGGTTGTGGTGGTTAATTAACAAACAGCTTTGTGTAATTCCCCTGGACTTCAACCACTGGTTAATCTGAAAAAAAAACCCACCCCAAATCTGATTCTAGTTAATCCAAATTATGGCTTTGTTGGAGGGGAGGAAATGAATGGTTATGAGAAGGGGAAGGTGGGGCATTATGGTGTAGTTACTGAGTGAATCTCCAGTACTGGGTTGAGGAATAGATGTGTGCATTTAAAATGCAGCATGGTCCAACACTCTAGTCCAAAGAAAGTACATACTATCTTCTGAGAATTAAATAATTTTGGATGGTGCAATTTTTCCGACCAATTTTATGCACCACACACTCCCTGGTGCTTTCCAAAGGCCTTGGAAAACTGCCTCAGAGCATCAGCATGGGGCACAAATGTTGCTGGGTCTAATGTGCCTACTGTGTCACTCTTAATTTGCAGTGCTAGCATAAAATAAATTATTTAAAAATCTGCAGATCATTTCTGCCCTCTTTGGAGTGGCGTGCAGGGCCGTCATTGCTGATTGGATTAAGGAATGCATACTCTGTCGAATAAATTGTATTGCTACATACTGTATGGTGAATGTCATGTGCCTGGGCCCCCCACTACATTGAAGGTGTATCTTAGTCCAGTAGCAACATGCCACAGTTAATTTGCCAAAGCTGTTTAAAGAGCTACAATGCTCCCTTGATTTGTGACCACCCTATTATTAGCCACTCTTGATTATCCATCCCATTTTGTTTTTATGAAAGTGTGTGGATAATCAAGGTTGCACTTTATATGATTAGGCAGCAAATGGGTTTACTGCAAGTTGGGTCACACCTGTTTTGAGCCAGCACTGAGATGTGTGTGGGGTCTCAACTGAGAGTAAGAGATCAATCAAAATCATCTGAGAGCAGGGTTTCAGTCCTGGGAGCTGCTTTGTTTTGGTGTGCACTCTACTGAGGAATGAGTACCAGTGGCAAACAGCCAAGAAAAGGGTGTAGGCTCATTTTTGTAACTATGTAGCTCCTGGTGTTGTTTTTCTTTTTCCTTTCAACAGATCACAGAGTGGCATTCAAAACTAGCACTGTGAAGTGGGAGAGGTCTCAATTGAGAGCAAGGGACCAGTCAAAAGCCTCTAAGGTACTATTTATGAACTCCCTCCTAATGTGTGTCCCATTCATGTTCATGCTCCAGAATGTGAGTGGAACAGAACAGGAATAGAACAGGTGTCAAAATGGCATCTTAGGCATCCACAGGCATCAGCAGATGAGAGCAGACACACAGGAGTCTCTGCCAATCCACTGAGGTACAATGGGTACCTGTATACCTTTTGCTGCCTAAGGAGGGCTGTAACTTAAAACTCTTGTTGAAGAGGGAATGGGGTAACACCCTGTATGGGGTAACAGTCTAAAAGATTTGCAATTATTTGTTCATCAGTAAAGCACCTTATCTATGGGAAAGGAATACAGGTGGAGGCTTAGTAAAAAGAGGTACAGCAGAAATAAGTATGAGGAAAGGCTAACTAGGGAAAGGTATGATATCCTTATCTAAGGTCAAGGTACAGAGAGGTAGCAGAAGCAGGAGGGATTTAGGAACGAGTACCAGGAAAGACTAAAGAGGGAGTAGTAGGAAATCTCTACGCGGGGTCAGGATACAGAGGGGGTAACAGAAATAGATGGGATTTAGGAGAATCCTAATTAAGGTAAGGACACAAGTCAACAATTGGATTGTGGAAACATGGATTTTGGGAGTGGTGTAGTGCAGCAGTTGTTGAGTGGCTGTCTTCAGAGGGATCTTTTGGAGACTGAGGTGCCATCCAAACTACATGCATCTCTTGGTGTTGAGGGAGAAGTTCACCAGACTCCAGGCCAAATTTTCTAGATCTGGGAGACCACTTCTCCTACCCAGGGACCATGTAGTCTACCACCATTGCTTCAGAGTTGCCAAAGAGGAGGAATCGCTGGACTGTGGTGGGCTTTGGGAGGGTGGGGGTGGTGGGTCAGGAACACAATCCTCAGCCGGTGCCACTAACCAACACATATGCCACCCTGGTGACACAGGACTGCTAGAAGGAGCCACCTGTGGTTGTAGCCAATGAGGATGTGGGGGATTTCCACAAGGGAGACCCCAAGGAGGGAGGCATAGGATCCCAGCAGAGGATGAAGCAACTTCTGGTGGGTGACTCAGTTGTTAAGGGGATAGTTTTAGGAACAAGACAGAAGGGGAAGAGGGAGGTGTGGTTTCTATTTGGAACCTCAACATGGAGGGATGGAGAGCAGAGCCTTAAGATTAGTAGGGAAGTGGTGCAGGAGAGGAAGCTGGATGTCACTGCCCATATGGGACTAAATGATCTGGAATGGGATGGTTCAGGGGTAGTGCAAGATAGGTTCAGTGAGCTGGGAAGGGGTCTGAAACAGGTAGCTTGCATGGTGGCATTCACTGAAGTGTTACCTGTGTGTGGCCAGGAGAAGGATACAGAACTGAACACTAGGTCCTTCAACAATTGGTTAAAGGTATAGTGCAGGGAGGAGGCATTTGGCAACATCAGTGACTGGGGTCCTATCTAGGGGAATAGAGGCCTGTATAAGGGTGATGGCCTGCATCCACCTTGGAAGGGAACAGCTGTCCTGGATGTTACTTTGATAGGCATTTAAACTAGCCACAAAGAAACAAAAGTTCTCAGCACAATGTCATGCTAGAAGCAAAAGTTCTAAACAAACTGTAACTAGGAAAGCAAAAGAGAAAACACACTATACAAAGGATGCTGAAAAACCAAGCAGGCAGTGTTACAGGGGGCAGTTCAATGCACACTCATGGAGTATGTGAAATGACTGCAAAGAACACCCCAGCGCTTTGAACCTGATGGCTCATCCTCAGAGGGCAGGGTTACGCAAGCTTAGCATATCATAAATACTGTCAGTTTAAAGCTGTAGTACCCTTAGAACTTCAGAGCACCAATTAGAAGTAGAAACCAAAGTGTTGAGAAACAAACAGCAATTAAAACAAAAGTGTCCCAAGTGTAAGTGTAAAATGTAATAAAAACAAAAAGTTTGTAGAGCACAGAATTGGAGCTAGGGAGATACAAAGTGAAATAGTAAATGGGGGAAAGGGGGTAAGAAAATAAGAAAGTAGAAAAGGGGTAAAAAGTGGGTTTAAGGAAAGTTTAAGGAATGAACAAGAAACCAGAGATGAACACTACTAATCACATGTATTAATCAATATCAAAATAAGGTAAATACCCAAGTGGGTATAGCACTAAGAGAAATAAATGAAGATGTCCAAAGGAAAACATATCCATTCAGAAACATTTTCAGCAGACAACACTGCATTGTAGTGTTCCCTTGGACATAAGTACTGTAGTTCTAGGGGAGATTCTTTCACCAGCAACAGCTTTTCTCCCCTGTTATTTCCCTAGACAGGGGTGAATTTGGACATGGACAAGGGAAGAGGCACTGCAGTGGTGTGACCACAAAGGTCAATTTCAAAATATGT
Organism: Neoceratodus forsteri; assembly: GCA_016271365.2. Classification (NCBI taxonomy): domain Eukaryota; kingdom Metazoa; phylum Chordata; order Ceratodontiformes; family Ceratodontidae; genus Neoceratodus; species Neoceratodus forsteri. The sequence continues at coordinate 1,751,798,602 of CM057455.1, read as the reverse complement.
ACCTGGAACATCAAGAGATTTTTCCCAGTAAGCATACTACTTTCATACCAAATCTTCTATCCTATTAAAGCCATGTCACATAGTCACCTTGGACAATCTAGTCACTGAGATGTGGACGTCCTCTTTTCTGAAGGATGAGTATACCCTAAATCAAACTTAATATCAAATGAAAGAGAAGCATTACTGACAGGGTGGATTAGTTGCAGTGATGAACACCATGTACTACGTGCAAGAAATATTGACTCAGCTCAATGATGTAACAAATTACAAACAACTAACAGAAGATCCAGCACAGGATTTCCAAGCTAGGCAACAATATTTCTTGGAAAGGTCATATCTACTTGGTCACATTACTAAGCCAGAATTGGATTTCTTGAGGTGTGAGGCTGCAACAGTACTTACTTTTTACACTTTGTCCAAAGTGCATAAAGACCTCCAGCACCCAACTGGTCATCTGATATTTTTTTATTTTGACTTGTTATCAGATAGATAGTGTCCTTCAAGATATGGTGGTTACCATGTCTTCATATCTTTGAGACACCATAGCAGTACTGGAGGTCTTTAGCAAGTTTCACTGGGATGCTGGTTACTCATGGCTCACTTTATATGTGAATTCACTGTATACCAGCATCCAACATCATTTGAGGCTCAGCACTGTCAAACATTTCATGGAAATGTTGGGTACTGGGTACATTCTGCACTCTGAATTTGTACTGATTGCTTTGGATGTAATACTAAACATGAATTACTTCACATTTGACAAACACAATTCTATCTCCAAGTGTGTGGCATAGTAATGGAGTCATCTTTGGCACCATCCTATGCCAACCCTTCATGGGTAGGTGGGAGGAGGTGTCCATCTACAGCCCCATCGCCAATCCTTTTGGCTCTAAAATCATCTATTGGTGTCAATTTATAGACATTATAATCATCTGGCAGGGCACTACACAAGACACTACCAATTGCATTACCCACTTTAACAATAGAAACTGCAACCTCAAAGTTCAACACACGTGAGATAGAAACATAGAAACATAGAATCTGTTGACAGACAAGGACCATACAGTCCACCTAGACTGCTTGTTTCCCTACCTGGTTTGTCAATCCCTACTCTTATCTGGACTGTCTTTCCCCCACTGTGCTGTACAGCAGGATGCCTTTATGCTTATCCTATGCACTTTTTAATCCCAGTACTATTTTTGCTTCTACCACCTCCGCTGGCAGGCTGTTCCACAGATCCACCACCCTCTCTGTGAAATGCTCATTTGGTAATTTTTTTTGGTCTCGCTTTAACAGGGATATCAAATGAAACATTATGCAGTGACAACCATAGAAAGCCCATGCCTGGTAACACTTTACTGCAGGCAGATAGCTCCCACTCTTTACAACTTACCAAAGGAATATCATCTGGTCAGTTCCTGAGTATTCACAGAAACTGTTTAGAGACCTCCACTCTTGAGAACCATGCTGATGATCTCAAGAACATATTTGTTCTGAGCTTCTGATTCACAAAATCAAAGAGAAAAGGAATGATAATAGTCAGGTCAACTTTGTCATAGACTATAATTCAACAGCTTCACTTGCAGGAATTCTCAAAATGCACTGGGGAGCATTGTCTGCTGATCCAGACAAATGTCACTTGGTGGGCGACCACCTGTGGATGGTATACAGAAAAAGAAAACACAGTATCAGGAAAACTGTAGTACATAATCACTTTAAATGTCCCTGACCACCCCCTCCACTCAGTTTTATTACATGACCCCTTGGTTTCCACCAGTGCGGTACCTGCAATATTTATACCTATGCAAGCCAAGGACTTAGTTTTACTAGCCACACCAGTCACCATGTTCATGACATAAGGCACCTCATCACTTGTAGAACTGAGTTCATTATGTTCACCATTTGGTGTACTTGTCTATCACTGTATATAGGGAGGACAATCAGAAAAATGAAAGGCCTGATACAAGAACAAACCCAACCCATAATAAAAGGGAAAATAGATACACTGGTAGGGTTACATTGGGCAACTAACCACAAAGGTGACCCTAGGAACATGATCTTCATAGGCATTGGCCATATTCCCATAACACACAAGAGAGGGAAAGACTTAATGAGTTACTCGGAATAGAGAGCAACCTTATCTACATCCTGGGGGCCCTTATACTGATTGGCATAAATGACTGGGAGTTGAAAATGTTCTCTGCTATCATTCATGAGGTAGGGTCATAAGAAGGCTATGTTCAAAATCTGGTGTAAAAATATTTAAAAACAAAAACAATTATGAGGCTATGTTGATCTTTGCAAATACAGGCTCATAAGTTTGGTAATATTCAATATTTTTACCCATATTTTCAACATAGCCATTTCCTTACAGCACCTCATGAATGTGACAGCTGTCATTTTTCAGGCCCAGCCCAAAATGTGTTTTTGTGTCCCGAAAGTTGATTTTTCAGTCCCTGCACAAAATCATTTTTCGGGCAGGAGTTGAACATTTGTTCTGCCCTTCTTCATGAGGCAGGCTCATAACAAAGCTATGTTGAAAATTTGGTATACAAATATTACAACACAACAAATTTAGACTGACCACTAGGGGCGCTAAATAGGATGGCAGCTTAAAGATCAGCTCCACAACCCAGAGGGAAATATCCTTTAAAATCCTTTTTCTACCAGCTGGTATTATATCCTCAATTTACTGTAACTTGTGGGGTAATACTCAAGCTACACTAATTTAGCTTCATTGATACAAAAAGCCTTCATTTGCTGTGTGGAAATTGCTATTTTACTGAAGAGCTTCCTGGATGAGGTAGGCCTGAAAATATGGCTGAAGGCCACTTGCCACAAACCTGGGAGGAACCATCAGTTGAGGCAATGTTCGGCCAACTTATGGCCCAGATGGCACAAGTCACTGTGGCAACTAATTGAAACACCCAAGTGGTTCAAAATTTAGAAGCCAAGATGCTGCATACTGAACAGTGGGTCTCAGCGATGGAGGGGCATGTTCAGGACTTAAGGGCAGAATTAAAAGATCAACAACGGACCATACAGATGCTGCGCAGTAAGATGGATGACCTTGAGAATCGAGGTCTCAGTAATAATCTTCTCTTCCTGGGCTTTCCTGACCATGTAGAAGGCAAAGATACTGAGGGATTTCTACAATTATCCATCACTGAAATGCTGCAGTTGGACCCATTGATACCACTCCAGGTGAAACGCGCACACCGTACGTTAGCCCCCATGTCTCAGGCCAAGGACAGACCACGACCTATCATAGCCTGATTTATTGATTTTAGGGACAAAGAGAAGGTCCTAACTAGAGCTCGTGAGTTACAGCATGTAGTGTGGAGATCGAATAGGATCCACATCTTTCAGGACTTCTCTAAGGATCTGTCAGACAAATGCCGAGCATACTCTGAGGCAAGGCATAAAATGCACAGTATTGGACTGTCTTTTTCCTTGCGTTACCCAGCCACGATGCAGGTTATGCATAATGGGGTCCCAAACAGTTTTGAATCTCCTAATGCACTCATGGATTTTTACGGCACAACTGACTACAAGAATTTACCACCACTACCCCGGGAGCCCCTTTGGCAAAAACTGCTACCGATGGGTTGGATTGCCGCTCCTCTCCATCAGTGAGCAGGCCTGCAGTTTGGTAAGACCTCAGGGAGCAACACTGGGAACTCCCCCTGAAAGCACACCAAAAGAGGTAATCCTCAAAGAAACACGGCCGCTGGGAGCATCCTTCAGAGAGAGGGCAAGACGCCACAGAGGAGGCCACAAGCATGGACACTGTTGCTCCAGATCTGTTACAGGCCTACCACACCACTAATAGATATGAAGCCTTACGCCCCAGCTCTCCAGTTCAACACCCAGGCATTGTAGATTCGACTGTGGAAGGCAGGCCTACTCCTATGTTGCAGTCCAGCTACCTGTCCCCGTCAGCAACTCCTCACCAGCTGCAGAACAGAGCTACAGATAGCGGAGGGCAGCGTCCACCAAAGGCTACGAGGGAGGCCTCCTCTACCTGCGGGGATCTCATCTTCAGTGTGGACTGTCCTGAGCACTCTACATCTCCAGGGTAATCGATCAGAGAAAACCCACCGGCGTGGTCAGATAAGTAGTCATCCTTCTATTTTCTTTCTATTCCTGTTCTTTTAATCCCCCAGGGAGTTGTAGGTATGGGGCAAGTTTGGGGCGTCTAAATTGATCATCAGTGGACAATCTCCTTGGCTGACCCATCTGCTACCCTTTCTCCATGTTACTCATGTAAGGGAACTTTCGAGCCCCTTTTCACCCCAACCTTGACCCCTGACTTGCACTGCCATATGGCAAAGAAGATGCCTCACTCCTATACTGGGAGGGATTCAATGAGGCCTACCAACAAGCTCTCAGTGGACGTCGTGATCAAAGGTCCAGACACATCTAGATGGCAAAGAAGGCCTTTTTTGTACCATCTGATTAAACAGCAGAACTTTTGTGGGTTCTACCTCACTTATTTGTGTGTGTGGGGAAGGTGAGGTCCGCTGGGAAGCTGTGTCACATAATATGAAAGTATTTGTCGGCATGCGTAAACTGTTGTGCTGAGTGGGTAGCCAGGATGTGTTTTACGTGAGGCCCTAAGTGGTGAATGGCACAGGCCTGTGCCCCTCTGGTATTTTTTTTTATTATTATTTTCTATCAAGGGTAGATTGCCCAGCCCCTGCATTGGGTGGCTTACAGTACACTCTTCATAGGTGTGACGAGCCTGACCTCACCAAGACTTTTGTTGTGAGAACACGTTGGCACCCATCAGCAATAACCCTAGGCTTGCCAAAATAGTGGGCAGTTCCCCCCCTTTCTTTCCCGCAAACTCCCACCTCATTATAAGTATTGTATAGCCCCACTTTAACTACCCCAGCTTCTGAACTACACCGCTGGAGCAGCTCTCTCAACCCTCTGGGGTTGCAATGAGCCACGTGGTCCAACCTTCTTATTGGGTTGCTCGATTCTCTCGGGGGGAACCTCCCCCCCCTGCACTCAGCATAGTGCTAAGGAAGGATGGATACCACTTGATAATGCCCTGGGAATAGGGTCTGGCCTACAGCAGGGCTCTGCAGCTGAAGAGATGCCTCTATATCCCCAAATTGCATGGTACACTGTGCACAATGTATATAGTTTGTTAATGTGTTTATGTATGTCTGTTTCACAGGAGACACACACAGATGTTTAGTTATTTGTTAGTATAAGGTCATCTGGTAGGGGCAGGGTATATGGGCTTTACCCACTCTCTCCATATCTGGTGGCATTCTATAGAAATTTGCCTCTTCTGGTTGGGCTGCCTTCGCCCCCCTATCTGCTGATTGTTCTTGATATATCTTTTAATTAAATATTTGCTCCCTATTACTAACAGGTGATATCACTTGTCTGACATGGAACGTCAGAGGGCTTAACACCCTGAACAAGAGGAAGCAAGTTTTGGGCCACCTTAAGAGACTGGGAGTGAGGGTCACCTTCCTGCAGGAGACCAAACTTACTGGGGGGGGGGGGGATCCTGAGAGACTGAAGAGGGAGTGGGTAGGTCAGGTCATTCATGCCTCAGCCTCCTCTAGAAAGAGATGGGTGGCGATTCTGCTTCACAAGCAACTACAACGGAAATTGCAGAGACAAGTGAGAGACCCTGAGGGTAGATGGGTGGTGGTACTCATGAATACTGGGGAGGGCCCTCTGATCCTGGGTAACATATACGGTCCAATGAGGACTCACCCTCGTTCTTTCACAAGTTGGCCCAGGTGCTGGGATCCATAGCTCCAGAAGATACCCCCATTTTATTAGTGGTCAATTTTAATCTTACTCTGGACCCTTTCCTGGATAGATCCCCTTCCAATACTGAGCCCCATTCCAGGGCTGTAATGGCAGTGGCTCAATTACAACAAGATTTGGCCCCTTACGGACATCTGGAGAATATTTCACCCCTCCCAGTGGGACTACACCTTTCATTCCCCAGTACATAGTTCTCTTAGTAGAATAGACTTCTGGCTCACTTCTCCTACTATTACTAGTAACACTGTTAATACCCTTATTCATTCCTTAGTTATCTCAGATCATGCCCCTGTGCATATTGCCTTCACATGGGGCCCCCCTCTCCCTAAGTCTCCAGCATGGAGGTTGGACCCATTGCTACTTCATGACCCAGACTTTCCCCCTTGGCTTCAAAAGGAAGCAACAGAATTTTTTCGACATAACCTCGTAGCAGATACCTCTGCGGGTACCACATGGGAGGCATTCAAAACTACTCTAAGAGGGGCGATAATAGGGTATGCGAGCTAGCGCCAAAAGAGGAGGGAACAACATTTGAGGGGGCTTGAACGACAACTTCAAGAAGCAGAGCTTGCTTTTAAGGCCCATCGTGTCCCTTCCCTTAGGTCAGAGGCAGGTCACGAGGTCACCTCTCTGAAGAGGCAAGTGAACTAGCTGGTCTCTAGAAAGGCAGAGATTTTGATCATTAGACTCAAGCATAAATATTGGGAAGGGGAGAAAAGGGGGGTAAGCTGCTGGCATACCATCTCAAAAATCAGAAAGCTGAAAGGCATATAGCGGCTTTAGAGGATGCAGGGGGTAGGACAAAGACCTCGGCGCAAGGTATTAATCAAATAATGATGGATTTTTACTCCTCCTTTTATAAATCCTCCAGAGCCCCAGACCCCCAAGGGGTCCACCTATTTCTGGAGTCCTTAAATCTCCTCAAAATCTCGGAAGTCCAAACTAATGCCCTAGATGCCCCGATCTCAACCCAGGAGGTGGCAGACACCATCCTCTCCCTTAAAAAGGGAAAGGCCTCAGGAGGGAACAGTTTCCCTATAGAAGTGTGGTAGCTGTTGCATCCCATAATCTCTCTGGTATTGCAACAAGTATTTACTGAGTCATTGCAAACAGGGTCTCTCCCTTCATCCCTTAGGGAGGTGACTATTACTATCCTACCAAAAAAAGGTAAAGACCCTCTTAAAGCGTCCAGCTCCGCCCTATTTCATTATGGAATGCTGATAGCAAGGTGCTAGCTAAGATACTAGCTAATAGACTTAATCCTCTCCTTCCCAGTTTGATCCACCCATCCCAAGTAGGCTTTGTTAAGGGCTGCTTTAGCACAGACCATATTAGATCATTGGTAAATTTAATCCATAAGGCACAAACATTATCTTCCCCCGCTGCTGCCATTGCAATAGATTTCGAAAAGGCCTTTGACTCCCTGGAGTGGGACTATGTCCAACAAGTACTTTGCACTATGGGCTTGGGGGTGGGATTTCGGGCCTGGATTGGGGCACTATATTCATCCCCAGCTGCACAGATACTCACCAATATGATGCTGTCTCCCCCATTCATACCGGGTAGGGGTACCCGTCAGGGCTGCCCACTTTTCCCACTGCTTTTTGTATTGGCAGTAGAACCCCTGGCAGCTGCTATTAGGCAAAATCCTCTAATTTCCGGGGGTCCAGGTGGGAATAAGGGCATACCCTACTCTTATGTACGCGGATGACCTGTTGTTCCCTATAGCCAATATCGTCACCTCCTCCCTCCCTCCCCTACTGTCCAGCTTGTCAGATTTCTCTACATTTTCAGTGCTCAAGATTAACCAGGCCAAGACAGGGATCCTACCTTTAAACTCTAAGTGTACCTCTCAAATGGTTACTCAGCATGGGCTCCAATGGGCCCCGGAGGGGATTACCTACTTGGGCATTACTATCTCTCCTAATCTGCATAAAATCTGGGACCTGAATATGAAACCACTTTTTGTGTTCATTCATACAGAACTGGACAGATGGAAATCTCTTCGACTGTTGCTTGTAGGTAAAATATCCGCAATTAAAATGGTCACAGCACCAAAAATTATGTATCTTCTCTCCCACATTCCTTTGAAAATACCCCATTATTGGTTTACTAAGTTAGGCTACCTGCTGGGATCCTTTTTGTGGGAGGGTAAGAAACCTAGGTACAGTAGAAATAAGCTCAGAGCTCATTGGTCGGAAGGGGGCTGGGGTCTTCCATGGTTAGAGGGATATAAATGGGCCTTTCAGGTGGCTCAGACGTTAAAATGGTTCCTTTTCCCTGAACACAACACTCCCCAGTGGCTGGATATGGAGAGAGAGGTATGTCAGTGTACTCACTTGGTACTTTTGTTATTTAACCATCCCCTAAGGGCACTCGCTCTCATCCTACTATAGGTTCCTCTCTGGAATATTGGGCCAAGGTGCATAAGAAGTTGGGCACCTCCTCATCTCCCCTAAGACTTACCCCACTATGGAGCAATAATGAGATTATCATCAATAAACAACCAATTGCATGGCCCTCATGGGAACCTGGTGGTATCTCATTGCTTCAAGATATGCTCATTCCTGGTACAGATACCCTTAATTCCTCTGAGGGCCTGCGGAACTCTTATGGGATCTCTCCCAAAGACTTCTGGCGATTCCTTCAAATAAGAAGCGCCATCCTTACGTACGGGCATAAGCAGCACCAAGAGCAACACATCTCCCAGGTAGAGTCATGGCTGGCCCTAGAAAGAGGATAGTCAAGCCAGGTAAATGCAGCCATTCGGAACACCATCCTGTCCCAAGCAGAGGAATCTAAGCATAAATGGGAGAAAGCACTGCATGCCCCTATTATGAACCTGGAATGGAAGTCTTGTCTAATACTAGCTCACGGGGCATATCCTGACACCAGTAGTCAATTAATATAGAACAAGATAATTCGCTCCTGGTACAGGACTCCTATAGTCCTCGCCAAGGCAAAGCTGGCACAGTCTAACCTGTGTTGGAGGTGTCAGAAACTCCCAGGTGACCTGTTCCATATACTTTGGTCCTGCAGGCTGATCCAGCCCCTATGGCAGGCTACCTGTGAGATGGGGTCCAAAATACTTAGGAAGCCTGTGCCTCAGTCCCCAGAGTTGCTGTTATTAGGACTCCGGACCCCTGCCCCTCACCTTCGTCTCTCCAAGTTGAAACTACTTCTGACACTCAGTATGCAGGTTAAAAGACTCCTACTGTGTAAATGGTGGTCCCAGATAATCCCCTCCCTTGGGGAGGTACTTACCTCCGTGGCTCAAGTTGCCAACTGGGCCAGAATATCACATACTGTGACCAATACCCTCTTTAAATATACTGCCCTCTGGACTCCCTTCCTTCTGTTTGTGAAACCTAGGGAGGGAATATGCTGAATAGGCACAACCATGCTACTATAATGGTCTTCTCTCATGGTGCATTTAGGGGCAAGTGCTGGAGAGATTGTTATTGAGTTATAGGGGACCCTGCTCTACAGATGACATGGTATAATATCAGTAAAGGATAGTATCTTCTCTGACAATGAAGACCTGTTTGCTTTGTGTGTGTGATCTCTTGTATTTTGTAGGCGTAAAGTAGAGGACAGCGGCCCTGGACCTCTTGTAATTTCTGATGCTTTGTCAAATACTGCAGAAACTAGCAGGATGGGACCAGGTAAGATATGTTTGTATGAGTTAGCCATAATGCAATGCACCAACTGCTAATACTTTCAAAGTTAATCTCCAGTTGGATAGATGTTGTACATCCAGGCACAGAGTATTATCCTACTGCTTACCTGGCTAGTATATTCAGTTCGTTACTATTTGGCCAGCATGTTCGGTTCTCTGCTTCTACAGACATATGTAACAGTCTGTAAGATCTTTGCAATGTATCCGACTGTTTTAATGTTTGCATCATCTTAATAAGTCAAATCAACAAAACTTATTAACCACAAAAAAACAACATAACAAATTTACAGGCCTATGTTATTTTGCTAATGCAGGCTCATAACTTTGGTCATTTTCAATATTTTTATCCCAGATTCCTTAGCTGCAGCCTTATCTGCTCTGGCCAGAATTTGTTTTGAGATGGCATTACTTATTTGTCAGTTCAGTCATTGAATTGTGTTTAGTCAAGCTTTGGCTTTGGCCATGCATTCACTGTGATAACAATTGTAGAGCAGTATAGTTTTCTGTTTTCTAATTATGCTGCATTGTTATTTTCTGTTTGCAAATACCACAGTTCCAGATTTAAGCCACTAAGAATGGATTTCTTTTCCTTTGGACATCTTCAATTGGCGTATATATTTATTTCTCTAAGTGCTATAGCTACTTGGGTATTTACCTTATTTTTCTTTGCTTAATTCCCACTTTCTACCCCTTTGTAATTTCTTGCTTTCTTCCCCCTCCCTTACCTTCCCCCCATTTACTATTTCATTCTTTATCCCTCTAGCTCCAGTTCTCTGCACTACAAACTTATTGATTTTATTATATTTTACGCTTACTCTTGGGGCACTTTTGTTTTAATTATTAAATGTTTTTAATACTTTAGTTTGTACTTCTAATTGTCGCTGTAATGTTCTTAGGACACTACCCCTTTAATTTGATAGTACTTACGATGTGCTAAGCTAGTGTGGCCTCACACCCTGAGGAAGAACTGTCAGATTCAAAGTGCTGAGGTGTTGTTTGCTGTTGTTTCATGTATTTGATGATTATGCATTAAACTGCCACTACTACACTACTTACTTGCATGTTTGGCATCCACGGTATAGTGCAGTTTTTCTTTTGCTTTCCGTATTTAGATCAGATGGGGGGGGGCAGAAACTGATCCTTGGAGAACATTATTTAAGCAATAACAAATGAGCTGGTAGTCATTTCCTGGGGATTAATGACCCTGTGGGGGGTTGGCATGGAGGGCAACCACCTATCACACGGTCATTAACTCCCCTGGAAACGACTGCCAGTGAGGTCGATATCACTATTATAAGTTTAATTACAATGGCAGTCAATGTAAAATATTAAAATATGCCTACTAAGTTAATGTTTTCTACCATTTGGAGTCTGCAGTGTGGTGCAGCACGTGACTTGTTTACATATGTGATTTGGTTACATCATGGTGATGCTATATGCGTCCACCAAGCTGCCATGCTGCCGTAAATTAGTGTGACCATGTGGACTTCATTAGGTCGCCTTTAATTTTGTAGTTATTTGTTTTTTAGGTATTGATGCAGCCAAGCAACATTTATTGTTGTTTTTAATGTTTTTGGTGGAATATTTATTTTTATTTTTCTGTTTGCATCCGGCAACTTGACATGATGTAAATTACTGTTACCGTATGGAGATAAGAATGTCACTCTTACAGTATATCTGTGGGCACTTCAGTGTTTGGGCAATTGATGCAGGCATGAAAGTGGAGCATGTATTACTGCTTCTTTTTTTTTTTTTAAATGTTTGCTGAACATTTGGGGTGATATTTACCCCGTTGCTGCACTACCTGGATTTGAGGCTCTATCACTTTAAGAACCGTGGCTTTCTGTCAGCTGCTGCTTCGTAAACATGATTGGAATACTTTTGATGAGTTTTTACTGTCTTTTTGTCAAGCTGAACTCTTGTCCATTTTTTAACACTGAGCACAGGATTTGTGGCTGTATTTTTTTCTGCCATGCGTATGTCTGCTGTATTGAATCGGGTTCTATGGTAAGACACGTATTTTCTTCTTTGCGGTTAAATCTGGACAGTGTGTGAAGTGGCTCCTTATGCTAATGACATATCTGGATCGATCATTAACTAGACACTAATGATCAATCCAGGAATGAATCAGAGGGCAAGAGTACCTCATTAATATGTAATTAGACTTATAATTATTTATTTAGTTACTTATTTATTGATTTAAAGTTTGGTGACCAGGAAAGACACACTGAGCAAAGGCATGTTTCCCTGGTGTGACCCTTGGGAAAAGGGAGAGGGGAAACATGGTAGAAAGAAAATAAAGTAATAACAGCAGATATATTATGATAAACCGAAACTCGGTTCATGAGTTTCATTAGCCCAACACTGTTTGGCCTAAACACACTTGCCCAACATTCAAAATTCACCCACAGTGGAGGTAATTTTACATTTCAGGGGGCTTCGCTTCCCATACTACCCTTACATAATAAAATCAACTCCGCCGTGAGTGAATTTTGAATGATGGGTAAGTGTGTTTTGGGCAAATGGTGTCGGGCTAATGAAACTTAAGGAACAGAGTTTCAGTTTATTTTAGTACTACCATAACAGCATTAGCATGTCAATATAACAGGTAACAATACAAAGGGAAAACATGAGCAAAGTCCAGGAGCTATGACATTAAACCCTGTTTGAATATGGTGAAAATAGCCAGTAGCTCATGAAGCTAGCAACTCCTGAACATCGAGGAGTCAAAACGGCACAGAATATTAATGAATGCCATATCAGTGAAATTTCTGTTCCTCCCACCCCGATGTCTGCCCCCTCTGGAGTTGGTATATTAAGTAAGAGGGGTGTGGGGGGCACAGCCTCCTAAAAGGGGGGTGTGGGGACCAAAGCCCCCGTCAAACAGAAAGTTTGCTCGATAATGGCACTTGCTATTATTCTGTGCCATTTTGGCTGCTCTCCATTTGAGAGTTGCTATTTTGATGTAGACCCAGAATAGCCTGGGAGAAGTGGAATAGAGGTGGAATGGATAACTTGACTGAGAGGCTTAAAGAAGGTAAGCACTCATTAGTGATGAAAAGCCCAGGGGAAAAGAATTCCCTGGAGTAGTGAGAAGACAGAACCAGGGGGAAGGAAGGTTGAGAGGGTTAGCAGAGGGAACTGAGGTTATAGAATGGGCAAGGGAGGGAAAACAGGGAGATAGTGGAAAAAGGGAGGACAAGCCTGAGGAGGTGGGAATGGCAAGAGAAGGATGAGGGGGGCAGGATGGGGAAAGAAGAAAAAAAGAAAAGAAATTGAAGGCCTTTTGTGCCAATGCAAGGATCTGGGAAACAAAATCCCTGACCTTGAGACAATCATTACGGAGGCAGACCTAGATCTAGTGGAAGTAATGAAGTCAAGGTGAAACAACAATTGCAATTGGGATGTGACTATCACAGGATACACCATGTTCCATAAGGACAGGACAGGAAGAGAAGGAGGGGACTTGTGCTGCAGGTAAGGGAAGGAACTAAGGCCACAGAGATTCAGGGTCACCAGACAGAGAATGTGGAACTAGAGGTGTTATGGATTGGCTTAGAAACAGGACATGGGTCCTTTATTTGAATAGGAGTGATATACGGACCACTAACACAGGGGAAGGAATTGGAGGGAGCCTTGTGGGAGGCAAGCAAGGGGGAAGTACTGGTTTGGGGATATTTTAACATGCCAGATGTAGACTGGGGCATTCTGACCACAGCTACAACAAGAAGCAGGGCCATCCTTGGCTCTCTCTAAGGGGGAATTTATGAAACAACTTGTTGCAGAACCCACTAGAGATGTGGCAGTGCTGGACCTGGTACTTAGAAGCAGAACAGTATTGCAGAAATCACAGTAGGCCATCCCTTGGGTACTACCGATCACTGTACTGTGTGTTTTGGCATATGGATTGGGCAGGAGAGAAACCACACAAGGGCAAGATTTCTAGGCCTCAGGAGTGAAGATTTTAGAGAAATGGGTAATTGTCTCAGAGATTACCTTGACGGAAAGGATGACCACAGGGGAGGAGACCTTATGGAGTTGGATTAAAGAGTGGATTGCTAAGGCGATAGTATGCTGCTGAAAGGAAGTTGGAAAGATTAGGAAGAGAAAGAGGCCACTGTGGTTCTTCAAGCAGGTGTTAAAGGCAGTGAAGGAGCAAAAAGCACCTCCAGGAAATACAGAGGGACAGAAAAGGAAGAGGACCGGGAGGTATACCTGGCAAAGCAAAGGGAGACAGGAAAGAGGGTGAGAGATGCAAAGGTGCAATCAGAAGAGAAAATAGCCAGGGATGTGACAAAGGGTACAGGACCTTTTCAGGTAAGTGAGCAAGAAGAGGAAGATGAAGGGAGGAAAGTGAGAATCAGAAGGGCAGGGGGAAGGGGGATTGTGCAGAGGTGGATCAGGAGAAGGCTGAAATTTTAAATGATTACTTCTGCTCAGTCTTCACAGTAGAGCGAGGAGGGATGGACCAGCATGTAATTGAAAGCTCCAGGAGTGGGAAAAGTGGACACTAGTCCCTTTATGGAAGAGAGTCTAAAAGGGGTTGACAGCCTTTAAAGTTGTTAAGGTAACAGGACACAATGGGATTCACCCAAAGATCCTAAAATAGTTTAGTGATGAGCTAGCTGCCCATCTGGCAACACTATTCAGTAGCTCTTCAGAGACAAGGGTAGTGCCAGAGTTTCTTGAGGTCAGCTTCCATCTTGCTCACTCTGTCTTAGGTGTCCACCTTGTTACATATCTTGGTGTCATCTGCGAACAGACACACCTTCCCTTCCAGTCCATCAGCGATGTCTGCTATAAAAACATCGAAGAGCAGAGGTGGTGTGGCGGTCTGTTGTATACTCACCTACCATGCCACATGTGTGTCCTCTCCTGTGTGATCACTGGTAATGGAGCAGATGTGGTGTATTGTGATGTGGTGTGGTGTGATCAGCGCTGGTGCTGTATGGTCAGTGCACAGCATGTGCATGTAGTCTGCATGACACAGTGCACTCAGCATGCATGCTGCCATGGTTGGAACACAGGTATGCACATTAATATGCAATCTCATGTTTTTCCCATCTCTCAACAGCCCAGTCTATGGTGGAGGACACAGTCCTGGAGGACAGAAATGGATCATCATGATGTGTCCTGCCCTGAGGTCACCCATGCCATGGCAGATGATAATGGGAGAGCATGGAGGAGGAGGTGGCAGAAGATCACAGCACATTTGTGATGTAGTCCCCTCAATGCATGGGGCCCAGAACCCCTACCCAGCACAGCCATCATGTTGTGCTGCCCCAGCCCACTGTCCTTGGCACAGCCACAGTTATGCCAACCCTGGACTCCCAATACACTTGAGTATAGGTGGCTAAGGGAATCCATGTCTGGAGCACACATACAGAGGCAAAGTGCTGAAAAAAGAAGAAAAATGTGGCTAACAGACACTGGTGTGTGTCAAAAAATTAAAGACCATTTGCTTGGTCTATAGTTAAAAACATTTTATTCCAAAAAAACATAATTTACACCACTCACCACACCAGTGTCTGTCAACATTTCTCCTACCTGACTGCGCTTTGTTAAACATTGTGAAACATTGGCAGACACTGGTGGGGTGAGTGGTGTATGTTTTATGGAATAAAGCACTTTTAATTACAGACCAAGCTAAGAGTTTGCAATTTTTTTGACACACACTAGTGCCTGTTAGCCATGTTTTTCTTCTTTTTTCTGCACTCCACCCCTAGACTTCACACATGGCACAGCCCACACCCTGCATCCCCATGCCAACCCCACTGACCAGCCAATGCTGTGCCACTCCAGGACTCTGCCACCAGTACAGCCACTGCCCTGCTCCTGCCCACCCCCCTGGCCCAGCCACTGCTGTGCCACCCCAACCACAACACATCACAGCACTGACTAAGGTGCAGATCGAAGCCATACAAGGGCCACAGATGCAGACTGACCCTTTTTCAATGGACAGTCCATGGGACACCAGGAAGCAGCAAACAACCGACAGCTGCTGCCATTCGGACCAAGGGGAGCATGCTGAAGGAACTTACCTGCAGACACTGCATGACAGACACAAACATACAATGTGTCGAGTAGGGTGCAGAGGCATGCCATGAGGACCACATGGCTACCGTATGCAAACTGCAACACCTGTCTGTTAATATGCCTGCCAGCATGGTTCACCTGTGTGCCACCATGCAGGTGGCTGCAGCCACAATGGCAGACACTGTGGTGGATGGCCACAGCCCTGGCCAGTCCAGTGGGAGTGATGTTACCCCATGATGGACACAGCAGCATATCAGTACACCACACAGTATTGTCAACAGGACCCCCAGCACACTCAGGATGCCAATGGCACCACTTACCCCTGGCCATGACCTGCTCTTCAGCAAGGTCAGTACTCTGCATGACCACCAGCAGTCAACACCATCCCCATGCTCATCCTCTATTCCATGGATGATGAGCTTCCCCTCCAAGGTACAGTGCACTCATCTGGTCTGTACCCATGGTGGGGGTAGTAGACACACCTCGGCTGGATACTGTCCCCCTGCCCTTTCACCCATTTGCTGCCTTAACCCCCCTCACATTATGCATATGTCACCACCCCCTGACTGACAGTCCACAATTGTCCATTCTCCCTCCACCCCTCCCCACTGGGATAGCGTGATATTAGTTTTGATCCCCTTGAAATCCCCTGCCTGATGGCATGGTGTTTGATCCCCTTGAACCCCCCAACTGGATCAATCAATCAATCAATCAATCAATCTTTATTTACAAAAGCGCAATTCCATAAAATGACCAAAACGCTTGTACAATAAAATATTAAAATATAATAAATAAAGACGCAATGTAAGAGAACAGAATAAAAGTCTAATAAATACAGCTTACAAATTAATCGAGGTCTGAAAAAGCAAGGTTAAAAAGATGGGTTTTAAGAGCTGATTTGAAGCTTTCAACAGTCAGGCACTCCCTTACCTGACGAGGTAGAGAGTTTGACTGGGTAGTCACTGCAAAAGCAAATGAGCGAGCACCAGAGGTCTTAAGTCTAACCCTAGGAACCTCTAGCAATCCCTCATTGGAGGAGCAGAAAGGCCAGAGGGGGTGGTAGGGGACAAGAAAATCTTGCAAGTAGCTTGGTCCCTGCCCATATAGGGCTGTATAGGTCAGTAATCCAACCTTGAAGGCGATCCACCAAAAGACTGGCAGCCAGTGCAGGCTGCGGAACACAGGTGCAATATTACATGATCTAGGAAGACTGGTCAACAACCTGGCAGCCACATTTCTGGACTAGCTACAAGTGGTGGCTATCCACCCCTGGTAGCCCTAGGTAAAAGGCATTGCAGTAGTCAAGGCCAGAGGTCACAAAGGCATGGACCAATACCGGAAGGTCTTTGGGAGGGACAAGATGCTTAACCCTAGTGATGTTCCTCAGGTGGTAGAAATAGGTTTTCACGACAGCAGACACCTGGAATTTTAAAGTCAGGCCGCTGTTGAACACAATGCCAAGGTTCCACACCTGATCCAAGGCAGGAAGCTCAAGTGCATCAAGGCAAAGCCCAGACGGCTGACCGGCAACCAAGCCTAGGCCCCGAGGACCAAGGTCCACCACCAACACCTCAGTTTTGTCCTGATTCAGCTTTAACCAGTTAGCTCTCATCCAGTCCTGGATCTTGGATATGCAACTGTTGAATACTGAGATGGCTCCATCTTGTTCAGGCACAAAAGACATGTACAGCTGAGTGTCATCTGCATAACAGTGAAAACTCAGGCCATACTGTCTAATAATGTTTCCCAATGGCAGCACGTACACAGCAAACAATGTGGGTGAAAGAATAGAGCCCTGTGGTACCCCACAGTGTAGAGAGAGAGGAGCCTAGGAAAAAATCCCGGACACCACTCTGAGTCCTACAAGTGAGGAATGATTGAAATCATCTGAGGACTGTCCCAGACAACCCACAGAACAACCACATGCGCTCTTACAACACACTATTGTCCACTTTGTCAAATGCTGTGGAAATGTCAAGGAGAACCAAGATAGAGCGGCTTCCTCAATCTCTTGCAGTTAAGAGATCATCAAGTACCCGGACAAGTGCTGTCTCAGTACTATGCCTCTTCCTAAATCTGGACTGGAAAGGTTCATAGACATCATGGATGGTTAAATGGGCCTCCAGTTGCTCCGTGACAACCTTCTCAATAACCTTGCCCATGAAGGGCAGGATAGAGACAGGTCTATAGTTTTTTATTTTATTTTTTTTTTTATTCATTAAAATTTCGGAATTACAATCCTTTGAGTCAATGACTCCTTTGCAAAGGCTCCACATCAGTACATACATAGCTTAAAGACAATTAGTACAGTTGGCTGGACAGTGTGGGTCAAGGGAGGTCTTCTTAAGGAGGGGTATAACTACCGCCTCCTTCAGGGGGCAGGAAACCCCCTTGTATCCAGTGAACAATGGACAATCTCAGCCAGGACTGGGACGATGACCTCAACACACCCCACTAACATGCGAGTTGGGCCCAGGTCCAAACTACAATAGGTTGGGTGCAAACTCTGGATGATCCATATGGTGTCTACGATTTCAAGACAGCCAAAATCTGATCAGACAATCTGGGCACCTGCAACCTCCTGCCGACCCCTCCAATGCCCATTGGAGGGGGCTGCACGGTTCTCCAACCTGCTGGTGGCAACCTTATCTGCAAAGAATCGAGAAAACTCATCACATTTCTCCTGTGAAAAGGCTCTCCAGGACTGAAGACAGGCTGGATTGCACAGTCTGTCAATAGTCTGGAAGAGCTGAGCTGGTCAATTATGTGCAGGAGCAATCTCCCTGAACAGGAACTCTGCCTTCTTATGAGAGATTGCTGATTGATAGAATTTATAATGATCCATCAATCTGAGTCTGTCATCCTCCAAGCAGGATTTCTGCCAGCACCTCTCCCGCCTTCGCCCCACATGTCTCAGCTCCTTAAGAGTCCCATCAAACCTTGGGGACTTAGGGCGGTTAGTGAGGGGGCGAACATGGACAGGAGCTACAGAATCCAGAGCTGTCATAACCACCTTATTATAGGCCAGTACCAGCTCCTCTGGATCACTGCTAGCACTCGCCAAACCTGATAGGTCCATTACCACCATAAGACCATAAGGGGTCAAGCCCCACAAAGGGCAGTATCGGACCATCTCCACTGGGGCAGGTCTATGAGCAGTAGTCTGGAAACTGAACCTCATGCTGTGATGGTCAGACCATCCAACTGGTTCCACCACCAGGTCAGAGGTCTCCACCCCCAGTAGGAAGATCAAGTCTAATGAGTGACCCTGACTGAGGGTGGGAGAGGTAACCACCTGTGTTAGACCCAATGAAGTCATAAATTGGAGGAAGTCCTGACCAAAATGCCAGAGTTCATTGTTGACCCAGGCATCAAAATCCCCCAGAATTATCCATCCGGGGAACTCCAACACCATATCGATGATGAAGTCCATGACTTCCTGCAGAAACTGTATATCACTAACTTCAGTTGTACATGGATTGTTTTTCACTTTTATGTATTCCTTTTCAATATTGTTGTCTCCTATTATGTTTTTGTACAGTGCTAGATACTCTTTATATTATGTTGTTGTATTACATATGCTGTTTTCCTGTATCCTCTGTACCTTCCCCCCCGGATCACCCCTGAAAAAGGGACTGCATGGTCTCAGTGGGTTTACCCAGTTACCAAAATTCAAATAAATAAATAAATAAACTCCTTCTCTCCTCCAGGTGGATGGTAGATTAGAAGTATCCTGCAACCTACACCTGCCCCCACGATACACTCAAAATACTTGGCCACTCCCACTGGGACATCCACAAGGCCCAGTTCCTATTTAAAACAAATGGCTACACCCCCACCCCTATGATCCTCCCTCGAGCAGTATATCACCGAGTACCCAGCATGAACTGCTGCTTCCAAAACTGGGCCAGCATTTTTTGTCCAGCCAGGTCTCAGTGATGCATGCCAGGTTAGCTGAACCAACAAGATCAGCAATAATTGCTGTCTTGTTTTTAATAGACCTGGCATTGCACAACACTGGTCAGGTTGGATGGGTAGGTGAGACTGATCGAGCAATCTGCCCACAAAAAGTGGAACCCTTGGGTATGGGAACCAGGCAGGGGGAACCCTTTTCTAGAACCCATTTTGCCCCAGGGCGTCTTCTAGTCCTCATCATCCCAATCTGCCCACCCCACTCCACTATCCCACCAGGTCCAGTTCCCCTCATTCCCTTTTTCCTCCATGCTATCCTTAACACATGGCAATGGTCATATACTTCTGCAGGCAAAGGGGGACAGTCAAAAGGGCAGAGGTCTTTGAGCCTTGTGGGAGAGCAGTACCTGACTGTCTGAGCATTCGACCAACACATGGCTAAAGTCCTCCAGCGGCAGACAGGCAAATAAATATGCTACAAATAATTCAAACTAATAAAATAAAATAATAATAAAGAAATTATGCCCTAACACTCAAACCTACACCCACCAATCACACATGACCACTCCAATCCTTATACTCATCCCCAAATAAGAATATTAACCCACCCAGCCACTGTAAACCCTTCCCCAAAAATAATGTAAATCCACCCCACCACAATAAACCTCAGAATCCAAAAAACAAAATAAGTAAATAAATTAAATCCAGGGGTCACAAAAACCACAGTTTATAGATGAAAAGTCATCAGGTCTTCAGAAAGCAACAGAAAGGGGCTGCAGGAGCTCTCACCTCCCCTTACCCCAAGCTGTTAAATGAGGAAAGTCATACTGTTTTTTTCCAAAAATAAACCAGCACAAAATGTTGTGGTATTTGTGGCACTCTCACTACCACAAGAGAACTGACAGAAGCAAACAGTTTATATGGACCAATAAAGTTGATAGAGGTTGCCATTATATTTGTTTTGATCCCACTTTGAAAACCCCTGCTTGGATGACATGGTATTTGTTTTTAACCCTTTGAATGTCCTCTCTTGATGGCATGGCATTTGTTTTGATCCCCCTTTGAAACATCACCTGCCTTAATGGCATGATATTTGTTTTGATCCCCTTTTCTCCCACCTAGATGGCCTTCTATTTTTGATTTCTGTATGGTATTTACTTAATACTTGTTCAGAACATATTACAGTCTCCTGTGTGGTTTGTACTCACCTTCTGGATCCAAAGAGATCTGTGATGAAGTGGGCTTTGTACTCCTGTTACCTCTTGGCCATCCTGAGGTTATGTCTGTCAAGCTGCTCCTGCATCCCCTGGTCCACTAGCTCAGTGTCTACTGCAGGGAGTTCCTCTTGGGCTGGCAGGCCTATCCTATGATTAAATGCCATGTCGTTTAGTACACAACAGGCAAGGAATATGCCACGGGCTTTATGAGAGTGCATTGTAGGGCACCAACAGAATGGTCAAGGCACTAAACTGTATCTTGAATATTTCAAATGCATGCTCAGTGATGCTGCATGTAGCGATGTGTGCTACATTGTATCTGTTCTCTACTATAGATGCAGGTCATAGGACAGGTGTGAGAAGCCAGGGCAGAGGATGTATGCACTGTCTCCTGTGTAGTTAAAGGTCATGGGTTAGTGACATCATCAGGGACATTGGGAGGGGGAAGAGGTCTTTGGGATATACTCACTGACAAGGTGTCTGCTAGGGATGTCCCTTCCTTCAAACCTCTGGCAGAGGATGGAATTGTGCCAGAGAAAGGCATAATGGGCACTTCTGGGGAAACATGCTAGGACATTGATGATGCATCCTGTTGCATCACACTCCACCTGGCAGTTGATGGAATGGTACCCTTTCCTATTCACATAGGTCTCAGATCCATCACAAGTGGGTTCCCGAATGGCAACATGCGTGCAGTCAATGGCACCAAGTACAGATGGAAGGTGCACAACTTGGTAAAACTGCTGCATGGTTAACGTACTCTCTGCTGGTGTGGTGGGGAGTACAATGAATTCCCCTCCCCAGCATTGGCCAGCAGGGCATCTAGGAACTGGCCCAACAGCCATGAGGTGGAAGACTGCAAGATATTGGTGGTGTCCCCAGTCGGTGTTTGGAAGGTTCCAGTGGCAAAGAGGCACAGGATAGCTATCACCTTGAGCTCCATGGGCATCATATTGCAGCACTAGGTGTTTGTCTAGAGTTGGTCATGCAGCAGTTTATGCAGCTTCATGATCATGGGCTGTTGAGGCTGTACCAGCCCACAATTTGTTCATCATTAAGGACTTTGAATGCGACTCATGGATGGTACTGCTTGTAGCATAGCACCTCTGTGGCCTGTGCCTGGGCCTTTGGGGCATTGGCCCTCTCCTCATCTTATATGATCAGCCGCATCAGATACACAATGTGAGCCATTTTGTTTTAAGCTACTGTAGGTGCATGGCTGTTCTGCTATGCCTCTCCCTGCCTCTGGGTTTATCCCACATTAAGAGCTGCATTTTATAGGTAGTATTTGCATAGTGCTATTGTGTTGTGCTTTTCCATAAGCACTAAACTATATCTCTGAATATCATACTGTGCACAATATCACATCACCACCCCCGGGTTTTGGTGCTGCATACATTAACTCTGCACTACAGCACTTGCACAAATAACATGTACTGAGAATGGGATCAGAGCAGAGCAACAGGAGTTTGTGGACTTGGGGAAGGGCTTTAGACAAGTAGCACACACAGTTACTTTCTTAGAAGTGCTACCTGTCTATGGCACAGATGAGGCTAGGGTACTCCACACCATGGGATTCAATGACTGGTTGAAAAACTGGTGCAGAACTCAGGGATTTGGCTTCATTGGGGACTGGGGCTCCACCTGGAGGGATACAGGCCTATACTGGCATGATGGTCTGCATCTATCCAGGAAGGGAACCAGATCCTAGGTGATAGGTTTAAATGCTTCTTTGGTAAGCATTTAAACTAGCCAAGGGGGAAGGCACTGAAAAGGAGAAGGGAAATCCTAGCCCCCCACAAAAAAAATCAGGGTAGTTAGTGAAGTAAACACCAAGATAGGGCAGTCAATAAGGAGAAGGGCAGGAGTAAATGGAGAAAAAGGCAACGGCAATAAGGACAGGGATGGGGCAAAAAGAAATAAAGCCATAAAAAATGGAGGGTAATGAGTACCAATGCCCATAGTCTAGGTAAAAAGCTCCCCAAAATGGTGGCCTTGATGGAAGAGGGATGCCTGGATATCGTGGCAGTCACAGAAATATGGTACACAGAGAACCATGACTGGGATGTCAACATACCAGGGTACACAATCTACAGGAGGGACAGGGAGGTAAGAAGAGGAGGAGGAGTAGCTCTCTATGTAAGGTAAGGGATCAAAGCAACAGAACTAAAGGGTAAACAGGAAGGAGAGAAGGCACTGTGGGTCACCCTGGAGACTGGAAATGACACCACAATCCACACAGGTGTTGTATACAGACCCCCATCTCAGGGGGAGGAAATGGACAAGGAAATGATAGAAGGCATCCTTAGGATGGCAGAAAAAGGGGAGATATTGCTGATAGGGGACCTGAATATGCCAGATGTTAACTGGAGCACCTTTGCTGCAGCCACATCCAAGAGCAGGGTCATTCTTGATGCTCTACGGGGGGCATGCCTCAGACAGCTAGTTTTGGAACCCACTAGGGAGGGAGTAATCTTAGACCTCGTAATCTCAAATGGGGATGGAGAGACGATTTCTGATCTTGAAGTGGGTAGCCATCTGGGAACAAGCGACCACCAAACAGTGTGGTTCATGATAGACTTAGCTGTAGAGTCAAGTCATACAAAAGTGAAGGTACTGGACTTTAGGAGGGCTGATTTTGTCAAAATGGGAGAGTGCCGAGGAAAAGCAATAGCAAATAGGCAAGAAGGTGGGGTGGAGCAACAATGGGGAAACATCAAAACTACCATCACAGAGGCAACAAGCCTTTGTGTGAAGCAAATAAACAAATTAAAATGAAAGAAAAACACTATGGTTCTCAAAAGAAGTGGTGGGAAGGTAGGAGAAAATGATAGCATTCAGGAAGTATAAAGAAACACAGAAGGAGCAGGACAGAGAACTGTACCAGTTAAAGCAGAAGGAAGCAGGGAAACTAAGTCAAAATAGCAAAGGCCCAAACTGAGGAAAAGATAGCCAACTCTGTTAAGAAGGGAGATAAAACCTTTTATAGGTACATTAAGGAGCAAAGAAAGACTAAGGCAGGGATACTGAGGCTGAATAAAGAGGAAGGTGGTTGGGCAGAGAGTGACAGTGAAAAAGTAGAGATACTGAACAAATACTTTTGCTCAGTATTCACAATGGAAAAGCAGGGGGAGATACCTAATCCAGTCAATAGAAGCACTCTGAATAGTGGGGTTGATATTAGTCCTTTCACAGAAGAAAGGGTTCTGAAAGAACTCTTAAAACTGAAGGTGGATAAAGTAATGGGGCCTGATGGGATTCACCCCAGAATTCTAAAAGAACTAAGGGAAGAACTAGTAATACCAATGACTACCCCTTTTAATAAATCATGGGAGGATGGTATGGTTCCTGAGGACTGGAAAATGGTGGATGTGATTCCTCTTCACAAAAGTGGGAGCAAGACAGAGGCAGGAAACTACAGACCTGTCAGTTTGACCTCAGTGGCAGGGAAAATGATGGAATCACTTCTGAAGGAAAGAATTGTTGACTACCTAGAGGCCAGTGGGGCACAGGACCCAAGGCAGCATGGATTCACAGCAGGAAGGTCATGTCAGACAAATCTAATTGATTTCTTTGACTGAGTGACCAAAGTAGTAGACCAGCGAGGGGCTGTGGACATGGCCTACCTAGACTTTAGCAAGGCATTTGACACAGTCCCACACAAAAGATTAATAAACAAATTAGCCAGCCTGGGAGTGGGTCCTGGGGTGGTAGCCTGGGTAAAACACTGGCTGAACAACAGGACATACTGTAGATTGTAATAG
This sequence comes from Neoceratodus forsteri, assembly GCA_016271365.2. Lineage (NCBI taxonomy): Eukaryota > Metazoa > Chordata > Ceratodontiformes > Ceratodontidae > Neoceratodus > Neoceratodus forsteri. The sequence goes on along the minus strand of CM057455.1, from coordinate 1,751,774,195 downwards.
TAAATGGAGTGCACAGTGAAGAAAGGGGGGTTACTAGTGGGTTACCACAGGGTTCAGTACTGGGGCCAGTCCTTTTTAATGTCTTTATAAGTGACATTGCAAAGGGACTGGAAGGAAAAGTATGTCTCTTTGCAGATGACACAAAGATCTACAACAGGGTTAATATGCAAGGTGGGGTGGAAAGGATGAAAAGGGGCTTGGCAAGGTTGGAGGAATGGTCAAATGTATAGCAGCTTAGATTCAGTGCAAAGTAGTGCGAAGTAATTCACCTGGGAAACAAAAACCCAGGGGAAGAGTACACAATGGGGGGTGAGATACTGACAACAACAAAAATAGAAAGGGACCTGGGGGTAGTCATATCAGATGACCTAAAGGTAGGCCAGCAATGTGAGAAGGCAGTAAGAAGGGCTGAGGGGATATTGAGGTGCATAAAGAGAGGCATCACCAGTAGAAAACAGGAAGTTGTTGGCTCTCTGTACAGACAGTTGGTAATACCACATCTGGAGTACTGTGTACAGTTCTCGAGACCCCATCTCCGCAAAGACATAGACAGGGTGGAGGTTGTCCAGAGGAGGCCAACCAAAATGGTGCAGGGTCTGCACCAGAAGACATATGAAGAAAGACTAAAGGAACCTAAGATATACAGACTTGAGGAAAGGAGGGAGAGAGGGGACATGACAGAAATGTTCAAATACCTCAAGGGAATCAACAAAGTCCAAAAGGGTAGCATCATTCAGAAAAAGAGATGTGCAAGAACAAGGGGGCACAATTTGAAGATAGAGGGGGGGACGGCTCAGAGGTAATGTGAGGAAGGATTTCTTCACAGAGAGGGCTGTAGATGCATGGAACAGCCTTCCTGAGGAGGTCATAGAGTCAAAAACAGTGGGGGAATTCAAGAATGCATATGACAGACATAAGGCAATTCTAGTGAGGGTAGGAGGAAGTAGGTTGTTGGTTAACTAGGATTTGCAGCTTATCTATTAGGTAGAGAAATGGAAAGACCAGGTGGGCCAAGCGGTCCTTTTCTGCCATCAAATTCTATGTCTCTGTGTTTCTTTGAAGGTGGGAAACAGGCATCAAACACATGTGCAAGGCAAATGCACATAATTTGAGCTATGCGTAACGTTTTGAATATCTGGCCCCTGTTGTCTCCCAATGAATTAAACAGGGTTGAGAGTGAAATTAGAAGACTGCTGCCAGAGGTAGGAAAGGGAGTAAAAGGAAACACAGATTCATCAGCTGAATCTAAAATAAAAGGTAATAAAATTAAAAATATATAAACATAGGAAACTGCAAGCAGATAAAGGCCATTAAGGTCTAGCTAGTCTGCTGCAGAGTGCAGTTCAGCCATGAGGTTTCAGTAGAGCTGGTATAATTTCTTACCACATCGTGACACAAATTACTTTGTTTATTGACTCTGTATGTTCTCTCATAAAATATAAATATAAAAGAAGATATGACACATAAGGAAAACAGAAATCTTATGTAAAAAAAACTACTTCTCCAGTATTAACGAGGGATATCCCTCAGTTAGTAGGTAAACAAGCTCCACCTACTGGAAAAGTTAGATAATGTAGATTGGAACAAGACAGAGCTTGAGTTAAAGGGTATAAGAAGCTTCCAAAAGTATGTTCATGAAATTTCACAATTTTCAGAAAGCAGAAATGATTCCTGCTTTGAATATGCACCGACCCCTGTTACACAATATCTAATTAGTCTCCTTAAAAATCTTACTCTGTGCCACAACAAATAAACAAGGAGGTGGTTAACAAGCTAGGTACTATGATAAACAAACTAAAAGATCTACTAAGAAGTGAAGAGCAAGAAAGAAGTAAGATAAATTTACCAAATCCCCAAAATTTGACTAATAATGGTGACTCTGTCTACTTCATATGATGTGAGAGACCTTTTCTTGCCTAGGTTCAGCTGGGAACTGTTTTCAGACAGAAATACCAGAGACAAAACACACAGAGTCAATAAACAATGTAATTTGTGTCATGATATAGTAAGAAATGATCCATTAGCTACAGTTCTGTCTAAAGGATTATTACCAGTAGGTTATATTAAAAGCCCTTTTGATGCAAGTGTAGTGAAACTTGAACCTCTATGGGTCCTTGAAGAAGAGACATTGGGACTAAGAGCAAACCTTATGAAGAACCAGTTTATGGTTAAGAAATTACTAGAGGAATACCTAAAACAGAACTACATACACAGTTGATGAAAATATTCAATTCACTAACAAAAAGGTAGATATAACAGAAAAAGAAGATTAAAAGCAGAGGGTAAACAAATGCATACAAACCAGCTTAGCCCCCTGTGATGGTAATCCCTCACCAGGGACCTCTAGTTCACTGCCACCACCAGGTTTTTACCAGAACAGGAAATGGGAAACCTTCTTCTTACCTCTTCCTTGCACTAGGTCAGGAAGGTCAACACAATAACTGTGGGTAGAGTGCCCCTCGAAGACAGACTGCAAACAGAGTCCGGCAGATATAGTAAAATTACCTTTTTAAATAATCAAGCAGTCACATGACTTGTGAAAAAGAATTTCTTTACTAGAAGAACTATAAGTATTTACAAGCAGGATATATTTACATTCAAACAAAATGATAACCAGTTTACTAAGAAATAGAAAAGAAAGCAAGTTAAACAGACAGTTGATGTACAGCAAAATATGAGCTATCCTTACCTAAAATCCTTAACCTGCCCTAGCTATAGAAGGCACTGTCCCTCACTATGCTATCTTACCAGTCAGCTAGTCTTTGTATGGCAGGGCTCTCTTGCCTTCAGATGTTGCTTGTTCCAGAGAGAGCTAGATGAATCTCAGCTCCTTAATTTATTTTCTTTGACTGTGGTGGTGGTTTCACCCCTTTGAATGACAGTTTACCACTGCTCCCTCCTCAAATGGGTGTGTCTATGGTTGGATGTCATCATCCAGCCCAGCTGGCTCACTTCACTCCCAAACATGATCTGTCTACTTTCACGATTCTGTTTCCAGGATTTGTGAGATGTTCAAAGTTGCATCTTCACATCTGCAAGGATATGCAGCTTAGATTAGTTCATAGGACAGTTCCACAGAGCAGTTCTCAATATTCCCCACAAGACTTGTCTGGAAATGTAACCCTAGAAGCCATGTTTGTCCACTTGCAAATGGCAGAACTTATGACAGAAGCATAATTACACTAACAAAATACATTAATATAAAGAAATTAATAGATCAATCTGGTTGCATGGCCATTACATCTCCACCCCCCCCAACCTGGGAAATGAAGGAGTGTCTCTTTTGGACAGATACACTGCCATTCATAAAGGAACATGTCATGCACTAAGCCCTACCTTGACAGTCCATCTGCATTGACATTCTGCACACCACTTCAGTGCTGAATGATCGTATTATACGGCTGTTATACCAAACTACAGAGCAATAATTTTGTATTTGGTCCACTAGTCCTATGGAGCCATGTAAAGAGTTTATGATCTGTGACCACAGTGAATTCCCTCCCATACAGATATGGCTGCAGCTTCTGAAGGGCCCACACTATCCCCAGACATTCCCTCTCAACTGCGGCACATGCCTCCTCCCTGGGCAGAGGCTTCTGGCTTAGATACACTATGGGGTGCTCCTCTTCTTGCAGGGTAACCTAGCTCAGGACAGCACCTAGTCCATAGTCCAAAGCATCCACATGCACTGTGAACCTTAGGTCATAATTGGGGCTAGCAAGCATGGGTGACCCACATAATGCTTCCTTTAACTGTCGGAAGGCAGTCTCACAGTTCTCTGTCTAGAGAACTTTTTCTGGCATTCTCTTTCTCATCAGGTCTGTTAGGGGCTTGGCCACATCACTGTAGTGAGTGACAAACCTCCTGTAGTACCTGGCTGCTCCAGAAATTCCCTTACCTGTTTCTTTGTCGTATGGGTGGGCCAGGCCTGGATAGCATCAACCTTTGCTGGCTCTGGACGGATGTGCCCACTTCCCACCCTATGCCCAAGGTAGGACACTTCAGCCATTCCTACTTGACATTTTTCTGCCTTAACTGTCATCCCTGTGGCCTTCAGTCAGTGGAACACCTCCCTCATGTGCCTGACGTGATCCTCCCATTTCTGACTGTAAATGGCAATGTCATCCATGTACGCCAGCGCATATTCACCTGCCCCAGCCAGAATGCGATTCACAAGCCACTGGAAGGCTGTGGGTGTGTTCTTCATCCCAAATGACATTACTTGGAATTTGAATAAGCCAAATGGGGTGACAAAGACAGACCTCTCCCAGGCTGCAAGGGTTAGGGGTACCGGCCAGTAGCCATTTGTCAGGTCTGTCATAGGCAGGAACTGAGATCCCTCCAGCCATTCCAAGATCTCAACCATTCTGGGCATGGGATAGGTGTCCAACTATATGCAGCTGTTGAGCCTCCAGCAGTCGACACAGAATCATGTGGTATTATCCTTTTTGGGGATTAGGACCATGGTTGAGACCCAGGAGCTACTGGATTCCCATATCACTCCAAGGGCCAGCATCTGTCTGAGTTCCTCCAGCATGTTCTGCTTAAACCCCTCTGGTACCCTGTTGGGGGTGCTGCCTCAGTGGAACTTGGGTCCCAGTGTCCACGTGGTGTTAAACCATCATGGTGTACCCCAGTTTCTCTGTGAACATGTCCCCAAATTCTCGCAGTACCCCCTCATCTCCTCTACCTGGGCAGGTGTCAGCTGCCCTGAGAGGATGAGGTTATCCACTGAGGATCCCTCCCATGCCTCCCCATGGAGGTCCACAAGGGGATCAGCTTCATTGCCTTCTTCTGGCAGGCAGCACACAGCGAGGACCATTTCTTCCCTATCGTAGTAGGTCTTCATCATGTTTACATGATGTACTCTCTGCCTATGCCTTCTGTCAGGCAGGCCTATCACATAGTTAACATCACTCACCTTCCTGATTATGGAGAATGGATCCTCCCATGCTGCCTGAAGTTTATTGTGTCAGACTGGGATGAGTACCTTCACTCCCTTTCCAACATCGTACTCCTGGGCTCTGCCCACAGTCATACCAGGTTTTCTGTTGCTATTGTGCAGTGGCCAAGTGCTCCTGTGTGAGTCCTATGAGCTCCTTAAGGCAGGTCATGAAATTCAGGAAGTACACCACAACAGACTCTCCTTGGGAGTAAAGGTCACTTTCCCATTTGTCCCTAACTAAATCTAGGGGCCCCCTCAGCCTGTGACCAAACAGGAGCTCCAAGGGTGAGAACCCAGTGGACTCCTGTGTGACTTGCCTGTATGGAAATAGGAGGTGGGGCAAATATTTGTCCCACTCCCTCTTGTGCTGGTCAGCAAATGCTCTGAGCATTGTTTTGAGGGTCTCACTGAACCACTCAACCAGGCCATTTGTCTTGGAGTGATAGGGTAAAGCACAGAGCTGTTTCACCCAACTTCTCCTACAAACTTACTGTGTCATTAAGGGCAGCATGAAATTCATCCCCTGGTCTAACAAAATCTCCTGGGGAAATCCTGCTCATCAAAAGATTCCCAAGAGCTCATCGGCCACTTTCTCCACCACAGTGGAGGACATGGCCACTGCCTTAGGGTATCTGGTTGTGTAGTCCATGACAACCAGTATGTATCTCTTGCCCGTATGACTTGGGCTACTCTGGGACCCACTATGTCCAAGGCTACCCTCTTCAAGGGTTTTTAAATAATAGGCAGGGGCACCAAGGCTACCTTAGCTTTATCCCCTAACTTTCCCACCCTCTGGCACTGTGGACAAGTCTGACAGTAATTCACCTCATATGTGTACATACCTAGCCAAAAGAAGTTGTTGGCAAGATGTTTTTTTGTGAGGTTAATACCCAGGTGGCCTAGAAAAAGAATGTCATTGGCCAGGGCCGAAAGCTGCTTGCAGTAGGCCCAGGGGGCTACCAGCTGCTGGATTTCCTCTCCCTCTAGCCCCCCATGTGGTGTACACTCCCTGCACAACAGCCAATTCTCCAGTAAAATAACTTTTTGCTCCCCTGAGAGTCCTCAGCACTATCTGATAACTCTCTCAGTTTTTGGATAGTTGAATCAGCTTGCTGCACCCTGCCCAGCTCCTCCCATCTGACCCTCCCCAATTTCCCTTCAGGAGGGAATCTGCCCCAGGCAGATGCCTCCTTGGTTTGCAGCTGGGGCTCAGGGCTGCTACTCCTAGTTAGCCTCTCACCCACACTAGTTGCTTCCTCAACTGCTGAGGGAGGGGTCAGCACAGGCTGTATTGCCCCCCCTTCTTACCCTCAGAAGCTTGCCCTTTTGCCTGGCTAAGGGTAGTAACACATACTAGTTTTTCCCTGTGGTCAAAATCATTCCCCATGATCACATCCGCAGGGAGATCAGGTACAACTCTCATCTCCTGTATCCCATGGCCACCTTCCCAGCTGAGGAAGACCCAAGCCATTGTCACTTGGACCACTGGATCCATGACTCCCCGGATCTTGGAAAACTGCCCTGGCAGAACCTGTTCTGCCTGGATCAGATCCTGCCTCACCATGGAGATAGAGATGCTAGTGTTCCTCAATCCCTGTGTTACTGTCCCATTGACTAGAATAGGGTGCATGTGCATGGTGGAGTTTGGTGGCAGAGCCGTAGGATCAGTGCTGCTACTGGTGCCAGTGCAGTGCAGATAAGTGCACAGAATTAAAGGCAGAATTTGTTCATAGTTTGCTTTCCTGTGAGGCAGGAGTAGAGAGAGAGAGAGAGATTCACCTAGCACATGAGGTGACAGTGCCAGCAGATATATACCTTAACAGTCTACAGCTCTTTCACCCTCCCCCTTACTTTCTACTATGATTCCTCTGTGCTTATCCCAGACATATACCTTAACAAGATATACAAAAGGTTACATTGTTTACTACTGTTTTTTTTTATTTCTAGATAGCTTAGTGCAGAATAGCTAAAGAATATGAGCTCCCCAACCTATAGCAGATTTAATGTACAGCAGCTTCATGAGCTCTGCACAGACAGGCAGATAGTCTATGAGGTCCTGACAAAGACTGGACTCATGGAGACCCTGTCTGTGCATGACCAAATGCAAGGGCAGCAGATGGTCTCAGAGGTGCCTGACCAAATACCTGCGCAGCAGGTGGTCATTGAGGAAGGTGGCCAAGATAGTGAGACTAAGGTCACAGTGACCATGCCGGGGGGGTGGCACCTTGATCCACGACATCCTATTCCCAAGGAAGGAAAGCTAAAACAAAGAAAAAGAAGGAAGGGGGAAACTAAATGACAAAACAGAAAATGAAAGACACAGTTACAAAGGGAAAGAAAGGGACTTTTGTTGAAAGGAACACAAAGGAAAACAACCAAAGAAACTCACCAAACCAGACCAGAGTGGTTAAAATGACTCAAGAAGAACAATTATCTGAAGAAGAAATAATAGAATTAGAAACCAGAACTCATAGAATCATAGAAACATAGAATTTGACAGCAGATAAGGACCGCTTTGCCATCCAGTCTGCCCATTTCTCCCTGCCTGCACTATTACATCAGATTGTGCCAGATCTACAGCTCTTTCTCCCTCCCCATTCCTTTCCACTATGATTCCTTTGGCTTATCCCATGCATTCTTAAGCCCCACCACAGTTTTACCCCCACCACCTCCACTGGAAGGCTGTTTCAGGAATCCACCATTCTTTCTGTGAAGAAGTATTTCCTCACATCTCTCCTGAATCTACCCCCCCAGCTTCATAGCATGTCCCCTTGTCTCTAAGGGAAAGGTGTTACTGGTGGGAGAGTTCAATCTGCCTGACATGGATTGGAGCTCCCTCTCCCTACTGCAGCAATGACCAGAGTAGGAAACATCCTGGACTCTCTCAGGGTGTCCTCGCCAACTGGGTTGAGCGAACTCACTCACGAGGGGGCATTGCTGGACCTAGCACTGACAAATGGGGACAGTGTTGCTGACGTCACAGTTGGAGACCACCTGGGGACCAGTGACCACTGGATGGTATTCTTTAATGTATGAACAGGGCCAGAATCAAACCACATGAGGACAAGAGTCCTGGACTTCAGGAGGGTCAATTTTAAGAAAATGGGAGAATGCCACAGGGATGCCCTGGCAGGGATGGGGAAACTAGGGGGCATAGAAGATTAACAGTAGATAGATAAATAATTTATTAAGCACTCATTTCCACAGACTCTGGGCACTGTACAAACAATGACAATAAAATAAACAAGTTAATAAAACCAACCAAAATTCAATTACAGCAGTTCCAACAGTTCCGTTCAGCAGTTAATCATAAAAGGCCAGCTGGAATAAATATGTTTTGAGGCCCTTCCTAAAGGCTTCCACCTAGGGGGCCCTCCTCAAATTTTCAGGCAAAGAGTTCCACAAGGTGGGAGTGGCAACTGAAAATGCTTGATCTCCACAGTGCTGCACCCTCACCATGGAAACCTCAAGGAGGGCCCTCCCAGCAGAATGAAGTGCCTGGGAGGGGCGATAGGAGACAAGGAGATTGTGCAGATAGACAGGCTCCCCCTCGTGTAGGGTTTTGTAGGTCAGGATCCCTACCTTAAAGACAATCTTCCACCTGAGTGTCAGCCAGTGCAGTTCATGGAGGACAGGAGTAATATGCTCAGATCTTGTAGTTCCCATCAATAATCTTGCTGCTGCATTCTACGGAGGTTGCCTTCAGATAACCCTAGGTACAGAGCATTACAATAGTCCAATCTGGAGGTGACAAAGGCGTGTACTAGTGTGGGCTACAATAAGAGAGGGGACTGAAAGAGCTACCAAGCTCTGTGTCAGGCAGGTCAGCAAGGGTAAGAGAATAAAGAGACTGCTATGGTTCTCTAGAGAGGTAAAGGAAAAAGTAACAGCAAAAAAAATTGCCTTCAGAAGTATGAAAGAACACAGAAGGAGGATAGGGACAGTTACCAGGAGAAACAAAGGGAGGCAGGGAAGGTGGTTAGGAGCGCAAAAGCAAAAACAGAGGAAAATATAGCCAAATCAATAAAAAAGGTGGATAAAACATTTTTTAGATACATTAGTTAAAAGAGGAAGTCCAAGGGAGGGATAGTAAGACTGAAAAGCGAAGGGGGGTTTATGTAGAAGAGGACCACCAAAAAGCAGACATACAGTATTGAACAAATACTTCTGTTCAGTATTCACAGAGAAGGGGGTAGGAAATGGGCCTGTGTTAAAGACAAGGGCATAAAGGTTTGGGAGGTGGACACTAGCCCTTTCATAGTTGAAAGAGTCCTAAGGGAGTTGCCAAGGTTAAAAGTAGACAAAGCAATGGATTCTGATGTGGTGCACCCCAGGTTGCTTTGGGAGCTTAGGAAGGAGCTGGCTGCACCTCTGACAGCCCTGTTCAACCTGTCACTAGAAACAGGGGAGATACCGGGGGCCTGGAGGAGGGCAGATGTAGTCCCACTATACAAAAGTGGAAATAGGGAGGCGGCAGGAAATTACAGCCCGGTCAGCCTGACTTCGATAGTGGGCAAAGCAATGGAATCATTACTGAGGGAAAGGACTGGAGAATACCTTGTTACCAGCAGTCTATAAGATCTGAGGCAACACAGATTCACAGGAGGAGAGGTCCTGCCAGACAAACCTGACTGGATAAGAAAGGAAGTGGACACAGAAGGGTGGGTGACATTGCCTATCTGGATTTCAGCAAGGCCTTCAACTCCATCCCATGTAGAAGGCTGATAAACAAACACAGTAGCCTAGGAGTAGGTCCTAAAATAGTAAAATGGATGGAGAGCTGGCTGAGTAGTAGGAGCCAAAGAGTAGTGGCAAATGGGGTACACACTGGGGAAGGTAAGGTGACTAGTGGGGTGCTGCAGGGGTAGGTGTTGGTTGGGCCCAGTTCTCTTCATTGTCTTTATCAGAGACATTGCAGAAGGACTGGAAGGGGAGGTATGTCTGTTCATGGATGACACAAAAATCTGCAACAGAGTAGACACACTGGGGGATTGAAAGAATGCAGGAGGATCTGAAGAAGTTAGAAGAATGGTCATGAGTTTAGTGGCTAAGATTAAATGCAAAAAAGTGAAAAATTATGCACTTATGGCACAAAATCCATGGCCAATGTACCAACTCGTGTGGATGGGGAGGTGGAAGTATATCAGTCATAAAACAGGAAGGATACCTGGGAGTTATTTTTGATGACCTGAAGGTAACTAAACACTGTGACAATGCAGTGGGAAATGCTAGCAGAATGCTCTGATGCATAGGGAAGGATATCACCACCAGAAAGAGTGAAGTAATAATACCCTTGTATAAAGCACTGGTGAGAGCCCTCCTCCAGTACTGTCTACAGTTCTGGAGGCTCCATCTCTGAAAGGACATAGATGGGATGGAGGTGGTACAAAGAAAGGCAACCAACATGGTGCAGGGCTTACATCAGAAGCCCTATGAAGAAAGGCTTAAGGATTTAAATATGTACTCCCTGGAAGACAGGAGGGAACGGGGGAATATGATAGAGACATTTAAATACCTCACAGGAATAAACAAGCTACAGGAAGGGAACATTTTGCAAAGAAAACGATGCTCAAGGACAAGAGGTCACACTATGAAGCTGGAGGAGGGGGCAGGGCTCGGAGGAAATGTGAGGAAGTACTTCTTCATGGAGGGGGTGGTGAATGCTTGGAATAACCTTCCAGCAGAGGTGGTGGGGACTAAAATGGTCACAGGATTTAAGAATGTATGGGATAGACATAAGGGAATCTTAGATGCAAGGGGGGAGGGGGAATAAGCTGCAGACCAAATAGGGTCTCCAGTGGCACTGTAGGTAAGGAATCCTAGGGCAGACTAAGTGGGCCAATGGGTCTTATCTGCCAACAACTTCTATATCTGACTTAAATAACATCCCCAACAAAACAGTAATTCCCATGGCTCCAAAACTGAGATTACAGTGAAAGGAGTAAAAAAGACTACAAATGAGACCGATACATTGCTAAAGGAAAAAATAAAGTACTTGTTAAGAATCACATCCAACATTATTTACAGTGCAACAAATTAGAAACCAGGGAGATAATAATTAATGGGATAGTATCAATCTGATTTCAAAATGTGGAACCAGCATAGCAGATTTGGGAAAATAGGGAATATCGGGGACAAATGGGGTTTCAGTTGGAAAAAATTATATTTTAATCAGTCTGAGAATGAAGTTATAGACCACACAAATGATATTAATAGAGACTCAGTATTGGGAAAAATTGGTAGGGTTGTTCAACATTTTCAGTTACAAGGTAGAGGAACCAAAAAGAAGCAAAATGTCAAACCACTTCTGAAACCCATCATTTTATTTTGGTGGTGTATCCCATTGAGGGAGCCTATTAGAAAAACTAAAAATTCCATTAGTGTCTTTATTTTTCATGTATTACAAATACCACTGTCACTTGTCTCTGTGTACTGGATAAAAATAGCATCATAATACACATGCTTTCCACAAATAGATGTACTTTTTAAGGATGTAAATCTGGCCAACCAAGTACTAGAAAAAGCTGACTTTTTTAGAACAAATGAGCATACATCCTAAGGAAGGGCATGGAGCCCCAAAGCGCAGAGGTTGAGAATGATGTATGGGAGCTTGAAATGTATTGAAATTTGATTTGCTGTATGTTTGCATTCACACTGGGAAATTGTGTATCCATGTAAGTGTGGACTTTAAAAAACCTTTTTAGTAAAAGGAACTCTTTTGAAATTCAGTCCGGAGTGTTGGTTGTTTTTTCTGAAAAGTATACATTTTATAGACCCTGAAGAAACATTTCTACCTAGTAAAAACAAAACAAACAAACAAAAAACAAATAGCCAAAAAAGATGTACAAATCCAACCAGTGAAGGATGTGGCTCCTCTTTCAACTTATCTCTGAATCATAAGAGATTATGCAACATTGTCGGGCATACAGTGGTGACCAATAAGCGAAGGGGGTACCCCACTCTCACAGTGAAGCAAAAAAATTACTGAAATGTTTTATCTTGAATAAAGATGGGTTATTTACAGTATTCAAGATGTTCAATGTTTGGAGTTTACTTGTTCAGTTGACATCATATCCTTGCAAGAAATGTGATGGTCTATATCCACCACCAAATTTCCAGATTATGAGATATTTATTAATAAAGAAAAAATATTGTCCAAAAAAGTAAGAAACCAAATGGGGTTGCTAATGGCCATTAGACTCCAAAAACAATATTAAAGTCTCAGAAATTGAATCAGACATTGATAATACTTTAACTGTTACAATTACAGCAAAAAATGTTAGAATTATTTATTTATTTATTGAGTAATCAGAATTACAACCTTTGTGCTAAAAGCTCACTTACAAAGGATCCTCGTCATAAAGGGAGGGGAGAATACATGAGTTTGGGAGTCAATAGCAGCTAAATAGACATTGTCAAAGACGTCATAATGTGATCAGTAGCAATCAATAACATTGGTAATAGCTACACAACATAGGTAACAAAGGCAAAAGCAACGCATTACCAGAGCGTGGGTACAGGGTACATGGGGATACAGTACACACAGCAGGGCAGACAATAAAGTGCATAAGTCAAGTTAGGTACTAGTTGGAGAAAATCAGAGGTTGACACTATGCAGGAGCTTGTAGGGAGGAACAGGAGATGTAGCTGAACATCATTCATGATACCAAAATTGGTTACTAGGCTACATCCAGGGGAGTAAGCATAGCTGTTGTAAACAGTTGGGGTAGTGGGAACTAATCAGGAATAGGTAGCAGAAGAGGAATCAGAGGAGGGGAATGGACGTTAGGCTCATGGGTAGGGAGGGTATGGAATAGGGATGTGAGGGCTAACAGGGAGTAGATGAGAGGAGTGGGGGGTGCATGGTAGGTAAGCCAGTGGGACAGGTGTAGAGCAAGGAGCTCCAGGCCAATTTGTAGCATGCAAGATGAACCTTGGCAGACCTGAGTTCAGGGGTCAGGTAACAGCCGGGTTAAGAGTGGCGGTAGCAGTGAACAGGTGGGGAGATAGTCTTTATTGATCATGCTTGTGAGGACAGTGGTGTGCAGGGCTTATAGATTAAGAGTGACAGTAGCAGTGTATGGCAGGGAGATAGACTTTCTTAGCTAGGACTCGAAAGGACTGAGGCATGTAAGGCTTGTGGCAGTGGGTGGTAGCTCATTTAACCAGGTGGGAGCCCTAACTGTGAAGACCCACCTACTCAATACAGTTCTTCTAAATGGAACAGCTATTGCTTGCTTAGTAGCACTTCTAGTGGCATGTTCAGCTGGAGCAGAATGGAATAAGGCTTACAGGGAGGGAAGTGCAAGTCCGAGTTGGGCCTTCTTTTTCAGAAGACAGGCATGAAGCTTAATGTGGTCTGTAAGTGGGAGCCATTCAGTCCTTATGTAAACGTTGCATGAATGCATTAGGTGATTGGCACCCAAAACAAACCTACAGGCTTTATTTAGTGAGGTGTGCACTTTGAACAGGCTTGTATCAATGGCAGCCCCATAGACAACATTCCCATTGTCCAGGGTAGATAGAATTGTACCTCTGACTGCCTGTTTCCTGGCCTTGGGTCATTTGGGTCATTCAGGTTGGGTTATTCTGGTGAATATATACAGTATGTCCCACCCAAGACTTCTCATATACATCATAATAAAATATAGGATCACTTTGAAATATACACAAGAGCAATAGTAGATGATTATTCGGACTATGACATATTTTTGGCAGACAATTTAAATGCAAGGTTACCAGACAGGGAGTCACTGGGTTCAGCTTCTCTTATACTTGTTGAACATGAAAACAGGATTAATCTACTAAATAAGACTCTTATGAACACAAGTAAGACACTGTATACAAAACAGATTAAGACAAGGACAAACCAATAATGAGATAATGAATTTGCATACTGAATGGTATAAAAAATTTAATTACAAAGAATAAAATGGTTGTCAAAATATATTAGAACTATAGGACAAATATTATATGCAGAACCAAATATATTTAAATCATAAATACAGGAAATGAATCTTTAACAAACTATCAAATCACTTTATGGGAAAACTTTCTACAGTTTTTGGCTCTTTTACTATATGTTAATAATAATAATAATAGGAAAAATGTAAATACTTGGTTGAATTCAACCTGCAAGCTAGCAAAGAAAAACATAGCTAAATTAATCCATCAAGTTAAAGCCAATAAAACAAAGCCAAATCTTAGGGCATTAAATTTGGAAAGGAAGAAGTCAATAATATATTGAACAAAGAAAACATGAAGTATCAAAACAATTTCTGGTCTAAATATCATAGAACAGTTATAAAAAAGAACAAAAGAGTTCTGGATATTGGCAGCCAAAGATTACAATTCTCAGTCTAATTCTATAGAAACATTTATTCAATAGGGACACTGGGGAAAAGATTTCTGCAGTGTCTGTTATGATACTGAAGAAGAACACAGAACTGATATTTCTCTAAAATTACAATGGGGCCTTAATAATAATTATAAGCTAATTCCAGTTTATATTTCAAGAACAAGAAAACCAAGAAGCAATATTATCAACAAAATCAAATAAAGCCCCAGGACCTGATAAAGTAGCTGCTGACATTTGCCCCCCACCCTTTATTGAAAAAGAACAAAACGTGCAGTGATATATCACAGTTCCATACAGTAAACATATGCAGCTGAAGCACAATTGGTTAATCTTAACAGACATCAAACTAGAAAATCATTATTTTACCTTTTTCCATTAATTTCTCATCACAGTTAGGGGTTATTGCTGTTTTGATGTGTTTCTATATTGACTGTCCTTTTGGAACTTTCATGACATCACTTCGTTACTAGAGATACATACTTAACAGTTCTCTTTTCATTTTCTAAGGTCTAATGATGCCAAGTATCCTATCTTCATGGAACAAAATCTGATGTAGTGTCTAATATCTATACAATCCACTCCTGCCATTGGCTGTTAAATAAATCCATTTTTTGCCTGATATATTGTGTGTCAGTTTTTCCATCATGTAAATATTTTTCATAATTGTTCTTCATTGTGAGACTGTAGGGTAGAGAGGTTGCAGTCATTGTTTAATTATGGCTTTCTTGGCCACTGTCAGTGGGATGCTAATGAAATTGTCCTAGTGTCTATTAACATGCCCTGTTGAAAAATGAAGGAAGGTGGCAAGTGTATGGGTCAGTTTGAGAAAATCAATGCACATTTTTTTAAAGTCTACTTATATGACCTTCCAGTAGACTTTTAAGCTAGAGCACAGCCAAAATATATATGAATGTGTTGCAACTTCTTCCATACACCCTGTCCAGCAAGTTGCTGTGTGCCTTACACCAAATCTCGCTACAGCATGAGGGGTCTGAAAATACAGAACCATAGTTTTCTGTACAAATTCTTTCAATTGTAGTGATGAGAAAGTTTTGTGTTGTTGGTAGTAGACCCACTCCCACTGCTTGTCAGTCATTTACATGTGCAATTCTGCTGACCATATATTCTCCATTTTTTGATATACAGTAGCAATGGTGGTAGAAAGGTGAGGTTTTTGCACCCCAAAGAAATAAAATGTATGGGCATACAATCTACTTTTGAGTTTTTATAATAATGCCAATAGGTGAGGTGGCTCTGTCAATTTTCCAGAACCCAGGATGGATGTTTTTCAGAAAATGCCATGTTTGTAAAAATCAAAAATGATCAGTATGAGGTAACCAGTACTGCTGATGAAACTGCACAAAACAGAAAGGAGTATCTCCTTCCATTAATTGATATAAGTGGGTTAAGCCTTGCATATTCCATTGAACGAACCTAGAGTCCATTTAGGCTGGGCAGAATCCACGTTCATAAGTTAAAACCCACATAGGTAGTAAAGCTGTTCGGTATCTCTTGTTCTGCCGTATTTTGTATCATTGAAATAATACCGTTCTGGTGAAGACATTTTCTGAGGTTTTCCCCAGCTGTACAGGAGGGGTAGAAAATAGAATTTCAGTGACAGAGCCATAAAGATCTCCAAACATCTATATCCTTCCAATGAGCAGAATAACCTGGATCTAACCATGTACAAATGTGGTATAGCTGGGCTGCTTGTTAGTAACTTTTCAAGTGGAGTAGTGTCTGTCCCCCTTTTTACTTTGGAAATTCTAATTTGTGTTAAGAGATTCTGGGCTTCTGACATGCCCACATAAACTTTGAGATCATTTTGTTCCACATCTGGAAATCCACAGGGTCAATACAGATGAGCAGGGTGTGGAATAAATGCAACAATCTAAGTAGAACAGTCATGTAGTTGGTCAAGTTGATGACTACATTTGGCCGCCACAATTATGGTGCCACAGCGAGAGTGACAGTGAAAGGGTGATCTTGATTTTAGATCACCCCTCATTCCTGTTGCCCTTTGCCTCTACTCAGTTTCTAGCCTCTCTGGGGCATGCCAGCCTCGGAGGAGGTTATATTTGTTCTGGGGTGTGTTTTTTGGGGTGAAATAAACCACAAAGGCAGATCATTTCCTGGGAGAGCGCTTTGGCACTGCACCTCCACCAAATGCCAGGCACTGCAGTGTTTGGTGACATTTTGCCGGTGCCCTAATCAGCGTCGACAAAGTGTATGTCACTGCGGGTTGGTGAAAGCAAATATTCATACAGTAGTTTCAATTCTGTTACTGAAAGAGGTAAGACCATCCAGTGGTTACCATCCACATGGATTGTCGCCATAAGGGTAGGTAGCTTAGTCAATAAAGGTCTGGTAAATACTGCAGAATATATATTTCAAGATATTTTATGGACTTTTGAGCCCAGTGAAAATTATACGAGTTCCATGTTATTGGGGGAAAGGTATAATTTAAATGCAGAGCCATAGCTTTGTCAACATTCTGCTTATAGTGAGAGAGATCTCCATCTGTTTGCAATGCTGTCAAAAGATGTGGGAGGAATTCAATGGGTTCCATTAAATAAATCAACAGATCATCTGCATTGAACATAACTTTATGTAGGGTACCAGGATGTTCAATGCTCTTTATTCCTGTATGTTGTCGGATTGCTTGTGCTAAAGGCTCGACCATAAGGGCAAAAAGAAGTGGGTATAGGGGGTTGCCCTGTCATGTTTCCCGTGTTAATGAGAATCTAGAAGACAAGGACCCATTTTCCCTAACTGCGACCTGTGGGGTACAATATAGCTCCATAATTATGGAGATAACTTCAGGGCTAAAACTGAAACATTATAGTATGTAATTAAAAAAAATTCAGGATACCCTGTAAAATGCCTATTTGGCATTCAGGCTCTGCAACAAGGTGGGTTGCCGAGTACTGAATGCATACTGAAAGTGACAGGGTCCAATTAATATTACCCTGGGTCTGCTGTTTCATTATAAAGCCCATTTAATCTTCAGTTATTAAAAAGGAAGTTGCTGTTCTAAATGTTTTGCTAATGTAACTGTAAATAATTTGTAAGAACAGCAGAGATTGTGGCAAATTGCTGTGATGGGGTAGGGGTTGCACCTGACTGAATTTCCTGGAGTGTGCTAAACAGAGGGGGCAATAGAAATTCCTTCTGACCCTTAAAGAATTCCACTGGGTAGCTGTCTGACCTTGAGCATTTATTTGATTTCATATGGACCAGTGCTTCCTGAAGTTCAGATGAGGCTATAGGAACAATCAAGGTTCTGTTTTACTCCTTCATCAGTTGTGGAAGCTTGAGAGGGCCAAAATAGGTTTGAAACTCTGATAATTCCTTCCACTCTGTCTATGTGTATAATTTGGCATAGTAGTTAGACAAAATTTGTAAGATTTGGGATGTCTTGGGCTGGATTTTCAAATATGATGCAGGGCTAGCATGAAGCCCTGTGCCCAACCTGTTTTTTTCTGGGTGCAGCTGTGCTGCATACGTTAGCTGCAGCTGCGTCTGATTTTAGTAGGTTGGGCACAGTTGAGTCAGTTTACTTACTTGATGGCCAGCTTACCCACATACTTGGTGCAAGCCTCGTAAAAGGGTACCTGATTGACACAAGCTAGACCAGCAAAAAACTGGTCTAACTTGCAGCAGTTGGTGGACAAGACAGAAAATGCTGATTGCTGGCAGGGAGAATGCCTCAAGCTCCGTGTGCCATACGTTCAGTACACCCAGGGCTTATGGCATTCGGAAGCGTTTGAAAATCTGACCCCTTGTATTTATTATGCTTCATGAGGGGATCTTTCAATTTAACTATTATAACTTGCTGTTGCTGTTCCCGCAGGTGAAATCCAAGCAGTTTGGAGGTCCTGGGACCACTTTTGTAGTATTTTTGTTTTACGTATTGTAATGCCATTTCAGTTTTCACACTTAACAGCTCCTGAATGGCTTTGTGAGTTAATTGTATTTGTGAGCAAACATTATGGATCCCCCTGTTGATGGCAAGTTTGTACAAATGCTAATTGTTTCATTAAAAGGTGCATCTTTTCCTCTTGCTCCTTTTTTTATAGACACATAAGCAATTATTTCCCCTCGAAGCACCACCTTGATAGAATCCCAGCTTATAGCATGCGAGACCTATGTAGCTGTGTTTTGCCTAGTAATGATAAGAGTATTTGCCCCCAACAGCTCTTTTAGTCTAGGATCATTTAATAAAGCCAAATTACATTTCCAAGCTATTTTCTTTGGTTTGGCTACTTGTTTCAGGCAAAGATAGATAATGGCATGATCTAAGAGTAAAATTTGGCCAATATCAACAAACTGAACTGTGTCTAATTATGGGCCACTATGAACCAGTAATCCAACTGGGAGTGCATCCTGTGAGCATGGGAATAAAATGTATATTGCTTAATGTATATATTGTATGCAGTATATATGGGCTGGCAGTATAGCCTAGAGGTTAGAGTAATGAGCTATGAATGAGCTTGGTGCATCCAGTAGACCTGGGTTTGATTCCCACAACCTCTACTTGCATATTGTGTGACTCTGAACAAGTCACTTAACCACCCAGTGCTCCCTGGTCGCCCCCAAAAACAGGCACATGGGCCTTACCCAGTTACCAAAGAATAAAATATAATAAATATTGCTTCTGGTGAGGATGGAAAGCACACCATGCATCTATAACCCATAGTTCCTCCAGTACACATTTTCAATATTTGTGCTATGAGGACAGTCTACCTTGCTGGCGTGCTGTGGAGTCTTGTGGTAGGGTCCAATGCTATATTAAAGTCACCTCCGATGATTAACTCACCTGTCAGATGGGCTAGGATTTTCTCTGAAAAAAGAGGCAAATGGTAGAAGAGTCCACATTTGGGGGTGTATATAAATTAACTACTGTGTATTGCTTCCCTTGTAAGGTACCCACAGTTATAATCAGACAACCCTCTTTATCACAGTGCATAGAATCTACTACAAAAGGAAAATTCTTGGTTACTAAAGTAGCCACTCCCCTGTGTTAACCCCAAAGATAGGTCACGTGAGCAGCCATTTTGAAGCCACATTTATGCAGTTTCTCATTCTCTTGTTGAGAGAAATGAGATTCTTGTAATAACAGGAGGCCTATTTTTTGGTTTTTTAAGATCTGACTGGATTTTCAACCTTTTTATGGGACTGATGAGTCCCTTAATGTTCTGAGAAATAATAGTAAATTTAGACTGTACTGTCATTTAAAAAAAATAACAAGATGGTGCCCTGTCCCCAGAAGGTCATAGTGTATATAAGACAAAGAAGCCCCTTCTCCTTTCTATTGTGCAGGAAAAAAAATGCCTCCCCCATAACCAAATCCCATGCCAAAAAGGGAAAAAAATATGATCTATTCTAGACTATATTATTTGTATAACCTGGAACACCCAGGTTGCTATACTAGTTTTTAACTGTTTGGCCCAGCTAAATCTGTAACATGAACTATTTTGGCTATTAGTGCCTCTGATGTAATCTGATGTTTAAACCTGTATCCTGTGTGGTGGTATAGCACACATAGAAAGAACCTCAACATGAACTACCAGTAACAACAGTTGCAGAAACCATCCTGCATCAAATTGTTGATCACTATGCATTGGTTTTGTAACATTAACTGTAATACAGAGAAAACATACTTCTATCAGGAGGATTTGCATTCTTGTAAATCCATAGGTTCTTGAGGGGGTATCGGAGGGAAAAGAGTTACCCACTAGGCTGGAGGAGAGTTGTTAGAAATAAATACTTCAGGCCTCCAAAGAGTGGTGAGAGAAAAAGATGATGTCACACTCAAGGGACCAATGTATGAGAGTGGGGCCAACATTGGTCCCATCCCTACCCAGAGGATGAGTAGAACAAAAGGAAAAAGCATCCTCCTAGCATTGTGAATCACCTCTGTCCCTGAGGACCTGAGCTTGTGTACAATACTGGTCCAATAAGGCCTTTCTGTGTGGGGGTAATACATAGACAACTTTAAATCCTACTGGTACATCTTTATATATCAGATTAGGCAGTAGGTTCAGTGTCCAAAGTAATCTTGCCTTTATAATCAGATATTTTTGTATTTAAAGGTCACTGTTCCTAAAATAATATAGGACTTTGTCCAGAACGATTAAAATTAGAATAAGTCCTTCAGTGTGTCATCTTAGGGAGGAAAAGAAACAAATATAAAAAGCTAATACAACCCCTCATTATGTTCTGCAAAGCATGAGACAGTCAAAAACAACTGTGTAAGTTATGTTAATGTCTCTGGAAAGAAAAAGGTAACCACATGTTCGATTCATGTAATTAGTAGTGTTTGTTGCCATTTCTCAGTGAGGTATATAGGACACAAACCCTCCAGGCCACTGCACCTCCCTGTGCAAATTCAATGTTGCCATTAGTTGATCAGAGCACTATGAGTACCACGGAGTGCCCCCTACCCCCACAGATATATTTAAAACATTTATAGGAATCCTTGTGCACTGAAACATCTTTCAGACCAATGCTTGGCATTCCTCCACCCACCCCAACTGCCATCTGCTGCTTCCCACCATGGTCACATAAGGGCTGTATTCTTAATAGTTAACTAAGTTATTCCATTATATAAGCTCTCACCATTGCATCATGGTTTCTCCATTGTGAGGGCAGCAGTATACCATTCCCCCTACCAGCACATAACCAGAGGTTGTTAGGCTTTGAAATTGTTGAGATGCTTGAGGTACAACATATTGTTTCAGTACTTAAAGTTACTGTTTGGGCACAGGGACTCAGTAACCACAGCAGGAGTCGGTAGTAGAGCTGTGCGGAATGAGAACATTCTGAATTCACAGAATTTTGATGGAATTTTTTAAATTTATTAATTTGGTTATAATTCAGCTATCAATTGAGCTACATATCTGAAATTTGACATGCTTACTTGTAGATAGGGGACCAGATATTCAGAAATGCACCAAAGTCCAGTGCAAGTCCAGCGCAGTGCAAATCCGATGTGCCATGGTGCAACAGGAGCCATATTCAGAGGCTGCACAGGCCGAACTGCACCAGCACAACCTGGCTGTATATGGCAGAGTTGCATCATGGCACAAACAGAGTTGTGCCATGGTGCAAAAAGAGATGCTCCAGTGCAACTGTGGGAGCAGAGCAGCAGAGCAACAGATGGGGGTATGGCACAGAGAACAGACCCAGGGACAGAGCCAGGGAAGCACAGTGACAGGCCACAGGAGGTCTCCATCAGCAAGGCACCCACTAGCACACAGACACCTGATCCCAGAACAGAACAGTGGCAGAGAAAGCAGACAACAGGAGGTGCCAACGGCCAATGGAGGGCCACCAAGGGAGCCCCCCCCACAGGCATCTGGCTGTGCCCCCCAGACCATAACAGGTCACACCCAGGACCATGCAGCCAAGCACACACATGCCACACAGGCACACAGGAAGCCCACACAGTAGGCCCAGAATGTGCTGGGTGGCAGGTAGCATGACAGACCACATGGGACAGGCTGTGCAATGCCAAGCAGGGGCCCCAACACAGTGTGCAGACAGCACCTGACCAATGACCATGCCTGTGTGCCACCACCACACACACAACCGCCACACACCCCTAACAGCCCACCCAAGGGCACCCCAAGGCACAGCCACTGACCTAGGGGATGGACACCACCACAGTGGGACACACCACAGCACACAGCAGTGAACCACAGAAGCACAACATATGCCCCTTCACATGCAGACCACACGGACAGACACTGGGCCACTGCAACATGGCTCCTCATGCCACTTGCAAAGCAGACACAGACACAGGCAGGTAAGTCAGAAAATATATATTTGAATGGAATTATATACAATAACCAGGGGCTGGGAAAGGGTAGGTAAAGTGAGGGAAGAAGACAGGGAACAGGGACGGTATAGTGGGAGGGGGGACTGAAGGGGGAGGTATGGCAGGGAAAATGGGAAAACAGGGGCAAAACTAACAGCGGCCCCATCCAGCCATCCTGGCACACTGACGCTGCCTCCGGTCCACCACCAGCATCCGTTGGATCTGGACAACCACCTCCAGCATCATGGAGGCCACAAGAAGGGTCTGGTGCAGCAGTCTGGAGAGCATGGAGCGAGGCAGTCTTTACCTCCAGACACCTATAACAACCGACAGAACAGGTGATCAGTGCAATGTTCCAAGGAACCATGCCCATCCACAGTGCACAATGGACAGCGGGAACACACACCTGGAGGGCCTTTAACGGCCACCAGCAGGGTGGGCCAATGCCAGCCAGCAACTTGGCGCACCATGACATTGCACAGAGGTGCACAGAGGTGGTCCCTGCTGCATAATGGCCACACAACTGTGCAATGACAGTCACATGGCACAGTGCACCGGCAACACCACAGCAACAACAGTGGCAGCCGGGTGCATGACCACCCCACCAACAGCTGGCACACGTGTCCAATGGATGCACCACAGTGACATGCACCACACAGAGTGTGACACACACAGCTGCCACTGCACATGGCACATGTGGCCATGCCCACACCCACTCCAACCGCCATTCCCATGTACAGTGCAAAGGACCATGACAGTGCCTACCTGTCTTCTGCGGCCCTGCTGGTGCCGGTTCTGCTGCATCATGTCCCGCTGCGGCCTGCTGCACTGTTGCATCCTGGGCCCTCTGACAGTCCTCAGGTCCTGGGAATGGAAAGAAGACAGGTGCACATCAGGAACCTACCACAGCAGCTGCCCTCCCCACCCCATCCTTGTGCACAGGGTGTGCCCCTGCCCAACACGTCCCGCACGGCTGCACGGCCTCATTGCAATGCAAGCAGAAGCTGGCAATGCCACCCCATGATGCACATTATGGCAGTGTACCCCTCTGAAGGGCATGGCAGGCAGCCAAGCCAACACCACAGTACAGCACCAGGGCACACATGCAACATGGGATGACTTACCTGGCTGTGGCACAGCTCCTTGCCTAGTGCATGCCTGTAGCCTCCTCAGGCACTCTGGGTCCCACTGCATGAGGTCCCCGTAGTGGTGGTGACATTGTTCCCCCATCCTGGGCACCCCCGTCCTGTGCTCCAGGCTGTTGGTGGTGTCCTGCCACACGGTGCCCCTGGCCCGCTGTAGGGGAACCTGCCCCAAGAGCTGGGGCGTGGGGCTCAACAAAGGCCCCTAAGTTGGCCAACTTGACTGATGACCAGTTCTGGGCCCTCCTGTGTCTTACAAATCTAAACAAAGACCGCTCCTCTGTCTTGGTGGTGCGAGTAAATACAGTACGATTCCAAACAAATCAAAACCGTACTCACCACTGTAGGTATAAATACTTCATTGTGCAAAGTAGCAATTAAATGTGCCATTCCATTCCAGCACCAGCACCAAAAATGCTGACTAGCTGATCCTCCTGAATCTTTCCTGCACCATGGTCAGCTCAACATGTTCGGTGGTGAAAATGGCGGAAGGAGGCACACGTGTCCACACCATGTGCCCGCCGCATGATGCATGGGAGCATGCACAGTGCATGCATATCGTGCAGTGCCAGAGATACACGGAATGGGCATGGCTACATGGGGTCACAGGGTCAGAGGTCTGACCCAGGGGTCGACCGGCATTGCACACATGCATGATAGGGCACAGCACCCCATGCGCGGCCTTGTGAGAAGCAGGCCCATGCACAACATGCGTAATGCCACTGCATCACGCTGTCCATGCACAGTGCACAATTGACACCATGATGCCATGACATGCATGCGCACTGCGGGCCTGTGCACCAGGCATGCGTGTGCATTGAGCCATCATGACTTGCTCTGGTGCAATCCCATTGCATACAATGCAATATCGTGATATGCAGACACCACATGCAAATGAGCTCATCAGCCAATGCGTGGTGCAGTAGGTGCATTAGCATGTCATTACTGTTGTGCCCAACCTCATTTGCATGTGTTGCACCATATAAGCACCACAGAACAGCACAAGCCATGAACAGGTATTGCAACCTTGTTAGGTAAGTTGTGCATGCCACTGCAGCTCACTGGGAGCTGACAGCACTGCATGGTGGGACAGACCGGGGGAGATGCTGCCACTGTCACACTGTGCTGTCCGTGTCCACAGGCAGCAACATGTCGGCACATGAGGAGGGCGAGGAGTGGGGGCCTGCACAGAAACACAGGCCCAACTTCACAAAGGCCGAGACTGATTCCCTGTTTGAGACCTACCTGGACAGGGAGCCCCTGTGGAGTGGTACCATGAGTACACCACAGGCCAGGGCTAGTGCGTGGGAGGAGGTGGCAGCCTACGTTAACCAGCATGGCAGCCACCAGAGTCAGTGCAGGAGTGCCAAAAGAAGGTGGGAATGGACAAGTGGTGGATAAAGGAGAAGGTGGCAGCCATCTGGGTGTCCTTTACCACCACCGGAGAGGAGGGCCTGTGGATGCACCCACACTGATACCATAGGAAGAGTTGATGGCAGCCAGCAGGTGCCACACCACAGTGGAGGGCGTGCCTGAAGGACAATTCCAGATGGGTGGCAGCCCATCACTGCATGGTAAGTCTGTCAGCCATGACAGTGCAAGTGGCATGGAGAGTTCATACATGGGCATACTGGTGTGCATGCAGCTGGCATGCATGTCATGTGCATGTGTGCTCATCAAAGTGCATGCCATGCCACAGGACACATGCATTGGCAGTGTACAGGGGGGCACATGTGGGCATTGCATGACTGACATGCCTTTCTGTCTTTTGCAGCACCAGCACGCCTCCATACAGATGATGGGGCGCTGGCAGCGGCAGCATCCATGGATGCTTGTATGGCCCCGGAGGACCAGCCATCCACCTCCACTAGCATCCAGGGCCCAACAGGCTGCAGCTCAGCACCACAGTGGAGGCAGATGTCCTGGACCTGGGGTAGGATGAGGCCCTGGATGTGTTCCTGTAGGATGCCAGCCTTGGTGTCCTATGCACAGAGTCACAGATTGGGGCGGGGTCTAACTCTGATGATGACATCACACTGATCCTGGACAACATGGGCAACGTTGTGGGTGAGATGCCCCTGCTGGCATCTGACACAGGCACTATGCCCAGTACTCTGCCAGTGGTGGAACAGCTGCCTGCCACCACTGCAGGTGCAGTGGTGTACGCTGTCCCGGCTGTGCTCTGTGGTAGTGGTGGTGTGGCTGTGCAGGTGCTGGGTGGCATACAGTGGCTGGACCGGTGACAGCAGCAGGCTGCGGGTGCCAACGGCAGCCAGACACAGGGTCTGCTGTGCCCATTCCCCCTGCAGACCCCACTGTGCAGCATCCACCAGAGAGGGGGGCTGTGCAGCATGGCCAGTCACCACAAGAGGATCAGTGTCCTGCCTGGGAGCCCCAGGATGCTGACAGGCTGGCTGAGCACACCCATCTGCTGTGGGTGTCTGTTCAGCAACAGGTGCTGCTTGCCACTAAGGTGCATGCACTGCGTGTGGAGGTGCGCCAGTTAGCTGAGCAGCAGGAAAGGGGCACTGTGCAGATCCTGGCAGGGATGCAATGCATGCAGGAGGCCATGACTGCATCCTTGGATCGCATTGCCACTGCGACCATGGATGGCTTTGCATTGCTAGCTGCCACAGAGTGTGGCCATGCACAGGTGACCCCACTGCAGTGCGCTGTCCACCCCATGAACCTGGGGTCGGACGACCCCAACACGGTCGATGCCGTGCTGTGATGTAGGCATCCCAGGAATGCCCGGGGCTGGCCTGTTTGGGTGCCTGCACACCCCCACGCAGACACAGTTGTGGTCCCGTGGTTCCACCCCTTGGGGGCTGTTGCAAACCCCACCATGGCTGATGCACAACTTGTGGCTGCCGATCGGCCCCAGCATGGCCTCCCCCATGGATGTGGTGGCCATGGTTCCGTGCAGTGGCCCTGATGTGCAGGCTGTCCTGACCGCAGTCTGCAGCTGCTATCCTGTGAGTACATGGGTGGTGTGTGTGTGTCTACCTCTGGTGTCGCGCCTGTGTGTTGCGCCACACGCTGCCTGTGTGTGTGCTTGCGCAGCTGCTGGACCATGTGGTGTGGGCATGATAAGGGCAGTCTAGCACCGGTTGCGCCTGTGCACTGGTGCAATGCATCTGATCCATGCCACATACCAACACTTGGGTGTGTGGGTGCATGAGGGTGTGTGGGTGTGTGTTTGTGTGTGTGTGTGTGTGTGTGTGTTGCTGTGTGTGGTTGTGTGCCATTGACTCCCCTACCCCTGCCTCATGCCTCTGTGTGTGCATGTTCATTTCCATGCACACCTCTGTATGTGTATTGTACCTGTTTGTGTGGCCCATGCATGTGTACCACACCACCTACCTGTGTGCACCATAGTGCTCCTGTGCGATGGTATCCCTGTGGCATCTCACCTGCTGGAGCAACCGGGGTCCCTCCACCCAGGGGGTAGCTATCCACCACCCTCCAGCCCACTGCTGCCATCTTCTCCTCTACTGTCACCCTCATCAGCCTCGACAGCTATCCCACAGTCAATAGCCATGTTATGCAGTACGCAGCAGGCCAGGAACAGGCCACAGGCTTTCGAAGGGCTGTACTGTAGGGCACCGCCTGACCTGTCTAGGCAATGGAACTGTGCTTTCAGCATGCCAAAGACGCACTCGATGAAGTTGTGCGTGCTGGCATGTGCCTCGTTGTACTGTTCCTCTGCCGGGGATGACAGGCACCAGTAGGGGGTGAGTAGCCAGGGCCTCAGTGGAAACGCGCTGTCACCTGCATGGAGATTGGCATGGTTAGCCCTCTGCTATTCTCTGCTTCACCCCTTGCCTGTCCCTGGTGCCCATGCCACCATGCACACCCTGCCCACCCCCATCCCCAGGTCTGCACTGCCAATCGCCCCTTGCCCATGCCATACTCACCCACTAGGTGGCCCATAGGGATGTCCCCATGTTCAAACTTGTGGCACAGCACAGAGCTGTGCCAGAATAATGTGTCATGTGCACTCCCAGGGTGTGTGGCACAGACATTGGTGATGCACCCCATGGCATTACACACCACCTGGCAGTTGACACTCGGGCTCCCTTTCTGGTTGATGTATGCCACACCTTCAGGGCCAGGTGGCATGTGGATGGCCACATGGGTGCAGTCAATGGTCCCAATCATGCCAGGCATATGTGCCACCCTGTGGAAGTCCTGCATGGTTGATGTACGCTCCACTTGTGTGCTGTGGAAATGGATGAATTCCAAAGCATGTGGCAGCAGAGCATTAAGGAACTGTGTGAGGAGGCGGGATGTGGCTGACTGGGTGATGCCTGTGGTATCTCCTGTTGGTCTCTGGAAGGTGCCTGTGGTGAGCAGGCAGATGACAGCAGTCATTTTCATCTCCATGGACATGGCTTGGCTCCATGTGGTAGATGCCTGCATCTCCTCACTGCACAGCTTGCAGAGCTGCCTCAGAATGGCCCTGTTCAGGTGGTACCAGCCCACAATCTCAGTGTCACTGTAGTTCTCAAAGGTGATGTGGGCATGGTACCACCTGCGTTGGGCATACCACCGATGGGCTCTTCCTTGACCACGTCACTGTTACTCCTGCCCCCTCACACCCCTCATGGCCTCCATCATGAAGGGTGCACTGTCCATGGCCCTTGCTGTCCACTGTCTCCCTGGATGGTTGGCTGCTGGCTGTGTGCCACCCTGGTGCACTGCTTGTCTGTGTGTATGTGTGTGTCTCTCTCCCTGCTCCTCTCTCCCTCTCCAGTGCCACCTCTGTCCCTCTCCCTCTGTGTGTGGGCTTTGGTCTGTCTGTCTGTCTTTGTCTCTCTCTCTCTGTCTGTCTCTCTCACTCACACCTCTGGCAGAAGTGCTGTCTGTGTGTTTGTGCCCTGTATTTATAGGAACAAGCCTGCTCGTAGCAACTTCGATTTGCTCCACACTTTCACTATGGATTCACAGTTGAATATGACACTGCGCTGGATATTCATGGAAATGCCCCCTGCTCTTGCTAATGCATTCATTATAGTTGTGCATTGGCACAATGGATTTTGCGCTGCTCACTGGCTCCCACTGAATATGGCTCCTTGGCACAATACCGCAGGTGTGCCATGCACAACTGCTCTGAATATCTGGGTCAGGTGCTCTAACAGTGTACAACTATCTTGACATTAGGATACATCATCTCAAAATTATAGGTGCTCAAAGTTCCAGTTTCTTTAGGTCAGACTTCATTCTTTGCACCCCCCTCCCCCAGGGGTTAAAATTTTTTCCATTTGATGGAAATAACTGAAAATTACATAGAGAATAATAGATAGGCAACTGTGTGTTATGGATTTTTTTTTACACACACAAGATGTGTTAAAAAAATCCACATACACACAGTTGCTTATTTTTTATTTTTTATAATTACTGGCAACCCCCTTTATCAAACTGTTTTCAAGCATCTTAAAAATGCAGAGTATCTGCTATTTACAAACACACACACACTCTCTCTCACACACACACACACACACACACACACTGTCTGTCTCTCTCTCTCACACACACACATACTGTCTTTCTCTCACACACACACACTTTCTCTGTTTCTCTTTCAGACTGACCTTTTTTTCGGCGATGGCATCTCCTGATCCGGAGACACGGCGGGATCAACCAGATAGTCCTTTTCTATTTGGAAGGTGGGATCAACCAGATAAAACATTTAAAAAATCAAATAGAGATGGGGAGGGTGGTAAATAAAAATTGCTCGTCGGCCAGCGAGAAAACGAGCCACCATTTTTTTAAAGCTATTCAGCCCGCCCACTCACAGAGCGCGAACCAATGAAAAGGCAGAATACAGATGAGTGACACACAAAGGAGACAGGTGGTTTTGCAAATGCCGTAATAACTCGTTTTTGAGTTATTACGGCATTTTTAAGATGCTTGAAAACAGTTTGATAAGGGGGTTGCCAGTAATTATATTTTGATTAAATGTTTAGCTGCCCACAACTCACCTCTTTCAATCTAGGACTCTGAAATTTGGTGCACTTATGAAAGCCATTAGTACCTATATACCTGCCAAATTTGGTACCATCTGGATAGTACTTTGAAAACTAGACCAAAATGACAAATGGATGAAATTTTAAATTTGACAAAATTCAGGGGGAATTTTTTTAATTTGTTAATTTGGTCATATATCAACCTTGTTATTTATTTATTTATTTATTTATTTATTTAATTATTGATGCCAGTAATTAACAACCTTTGAGCTACTAGCTCAATTACAAAGGTTCCGTATCAGGGAATGGACAAACTAACAAACAATACATCACAATACAGGATTATAAAAAAGGGTATCTTCATAGAATATTAAGTAATCAGAGTGTTGACATTTATCAAAGCATTTTATGTCGCTAGGCATAATATACATATTCCTCTAGGGAAGAAGGAGGTATTTGGGGCAGGCATGAGTAGCAGATGGCCACCTGAGTCAAGCGTTATCAAGTCTGGGGGGGTAATTAGAGCAGCTAATGGGTTGCCTTGTCAGGGGAGGGGGAGAAGAGAGAAAGTATGAGTAGAGTGGAAGAAAAAGGAGCAGGAAGTATGAGATGAAGTAGAAGGGGGTGAGAGTGGCCAGAAGCTGGGGGCCAGGGTATGAGAGATTTAAGGAGAGGAGCGGGGAGGTTTAAGGCCACAGTTGCACATTATTTGGCTAGAGACCAGGCAAGCCTTCAAATCTGCCTTAAATTGACCAATTTTGGAGCAGGTCAACAATTCTGGGCTAAGAGATTTAAGCCAATTTTTGTCTCAGTATCCAAATTGTCCTTGTGCGGTCCATCGGAAAGGGATTTGTAAGGTATGGGAACATTCACTTCCAGTACTCTTGTGAGAGTTAGAGGGATGGAGGAGATTAAGCACTCCAGGAGTGGTGAGACACATGATGGGCTTTTTGGCAAGTAAGCAGGTTTGTTATTGAACTCTAGAATCCAAGCTCAGCAATCCAGTGCTGGCATAGAGCTCACAAGTATGGATGAGTCTGTGAGCACCCAGGATAAGCCTACAGGCTTTGTTCAGTACCAGTTTAATTCTCTGAAGGGCTGTGGTTGGAGCTACACCATAGACTATTAGTCCATAGTCTATGACAGATAGTATGGGGCCGGTCACTGCTAGCAATAGAGCTTCATCGGTTAGACTGTGCCTGTGTTTGTATAGCACTCCAGTTCTGGAGTTTACAGTTTTTGCAACCAAACTGATGTGTAGCGTAGAGTAGATGGAGCTTTCCAATGTGATCCTCAGGTATTTAAAAGTGAGAGCCATTTCAATGGCTTCTTGTTGTTATGTATTTTCAGCTGATGGGTTTTGTGTCTGTTCTGAGGGGAAGCAAAGATTGTGGTCTTTGTTTTCTTATAATTGAGGAGTAGTTTATGGTTTAGGAACCATTCTGTTGAGCTGGAGATTAGAAACTTGGAAAGATTACTTGATCTAATGGTATGATAAATACCATGTCATTTGATGCATTGTCTCAAAATGATACGTAATCAAAATCTGTTATTTTATTGTTTGTGGGAATTCTCATGACATTTTTTTTTCTTCATATAACTCAGGCACCTTTGGGGCTAGAAATCTGGGTACATATATAAATCTAGTCATATCCCATACACCCACACAGTTTTTATAACAGTTTGATGAATGCTTTCAAAATTATACTAAACTAAAATCTGCATTTTGGCAAATGTTTGGCTACATACAGTATAACTCAACCCTCATTAAAGCTTGAGACTTAAACCTTGGTGCACATAATCATGCTGCATGTTTCTCTAAATCCTGTAAATGAAAAAAATTGGATAACAATTTTAAAATACGATAGAGTCAATTTAATTTTGATTAAATCTTTGGCAACCTATATCTCAGGACCCTCTCAATCTAGGACTCTGGTTTGGTACACTTATGCAAGCCGTCAGTACCTGTATGCCTGCTAAAGTTTGTATCATTTGGGTGTGTACCATATAAACTACACCAAAATAACTGAAAAGTAAAATTTGGCAAAATCCCACAGAATGTTTGCACAAATTCTGTGCTATTCCATGGACTTTGAATGGTAATTCCATGGGCATTCCACTAGTGGAATTTTATATTCTGCACAGCTCTAGTCAGCAGTGGTCAAAAAAGGCAGGGACACTACTGAGGTGGGTGCCATCATGGATCAAACTTGGAACAAGGCTAGCAATGAAAGAAGTTAAGGTGTGAAGTAAGAAAACCCCTTCAGAGCACCAGCACTCAAACCCAGACTACAACAACAAACTTATAGGTGAAGAGAGAGAGAGAGAGGGAGAGAGAAAGAAAAATTCTAATAAATAAAAAAAAAAAAGAATCACAGAGGGGAGCAGGTAGCCTAGAGAGATCTGTCTTATCTCATACCTGATATTGTACAAGGTTTAATTATTATTGTTACTGTCCAGCCATGTACAAGTTGCCATGGAAGTAGCAGAAACATTGAAGGAGGGTTGTGATACCTCTGTCTTTAGTCTGGCGAGTAGAAATGCAGTGAATTTAAATTGTGCCAGTGTGGGCACTTCACATTGTCATTCCACTATGTGGAATGGCTAATATGAAAGGCTCACTTCACCTTGTAATTATTACTTTGCATTGTCATTCCATCTTAATGCAAAGTAAGGCAAAGTGACGACAATATTGGCAGCTCCCACACACACAGTCACCAGAATTAATGTACATCCTCAAAATGCTACTGTCTTGTGTCCACAAAATTCCTCAGTGCTGACGAAGTGAAATGAGAGTGCAACAAGAAATATAAAGTCTCCCAGAATTAATGGCGCACTTAGTCATGTGCACAGTGGTCACACACAGTCACCAGAATCAATGTGCATCCCCAAAATGCTACTGTCTTTTGTCCAGAAAATTCCCGACTGCAGATGAAGAGAAATGAGAGCATAAAATGGAAAGAAAAGTCTCCATTAATTCATGCCACACTCAGTCATGCGTGCACACACTACAATAAGAACTACAGTACATCCCCTGCTGCTGCTGCTTTTGGAATGTCATTAAAGGCTCCTTGACCTGACTGGGCTAATGCACAGTGTCTTGCCAAATGATGTGCTAGAAGGATGACCCAACCATTGAGTAAACCGTCCATGATGGTATGATAATGCTGTTGTTTGCCCAATGTCGGCTGCACTGATGCCCAACAGGAAGGATGCCCTCTGTGTATACACTAATTCCACTCTTGTAAGTTAATGTACCTGGCACAATCATGGTTTTCCACAAAACCTGAGTTGATATTAAATGTTCATATCCATTCTTTCTCTCTCTCTTTCTCTGTCTCTCTCTCTCTCTCTCTATATATATATATATATATACATGTAATCATTGCTTTTCATGTTTGTATCACAGTCCATATAGTTGAACTTGGGGTGTGCATTTCTTGGCTTGATGAGGAATTTTGGTGTTGGAATACTGTCAAGCCAGTGAAGGAGAGTATTTTTTTTTGAGGGGGGGCATTATTTAAAAAAAGTTAAAAAAGATTTATCAATGTTTTGGTCATCTTTACAGGTCTTCAGCATATCAACAGAACTGAAAAAAAAATTAACTGCTGTGATTCGTGAAGAACGTAATTTGTCTCATGATGAGCGTCTGGTGTGACATGACCAATGATAATAAACTGTACAGGAACATGAATACCTACGGCTGTACTTCCCTGACCTGCACCATGCAAAACTACCTGATTTGAAAACTCATATCAATGAGTACAATGGTGATTGAAGCCAAGACCAGAGATACTACAAAACAGGTTTACATGGAACTAACTACAAAAAAAGTTACAGTTTTGTGATTCATGAATCGTGACTGTGAAGATGAAGAATGCGATTTGTATAATGAGTGACTGGTGATTATTGCCCTGATTTAAAACGCACATCAATGATTACAATGTTCATGCAGAGATATGCACCACACCAGTACTGTGAAGGGAAGCCAAACAAACAACTGTGACTTAAGTTACAGGTGGAGATTGGGCCCTAAGGAGATGAAAATGCACAGACAGGTTAAGATTGTGCTGTGCACTCAAGGGATGCCGATGCAAAGGCACAACAACACCAAATCAGTGCTCACAAGTCACAAATCCAAATCTGGAAAAGAATACCTTTTGCTGGTTGGAGGTTAGTGCATGGCAGTAACAGTCCACTACCAGTAAAGATACCACAAAGTAGTTCAAAAAATTCATGCAGGTGCAGTGGGTAGCAGGTTCACACTGCTGCAATTACTCTATGGCACAATAAAATGTGTCTGATTTGATGGCACGCATCACACACACACACACACTCTACAATACAAGTAATGCATAGCAAATTGAAAACTTCAGTAATATAACCAAATCTTTTAAAGAAGCTGAAATTATGCACTGCTGCACCACAACAATCAGCCAAAAAAATGTCAAGAATTACTGAAAATATTACTGCGTGTACATTAACACAGTTATACAAGAAAAATATAACCAAAACAGAAAGAATGCCTTTTTTCTCCCAGTTTTAACCTACCTCCACCACAGATACTCCCCTTCCCCAAAGCGCACTTTAAGTGTCTGTCAGTACACAGACTGAATGTTCTAAATTAACATTCAAAATCCACACACAAATAATAAACACTCGATGATATGAGCACAGGAGGGTTTCCTACAACCGATGTACTAAATTTTGAGCAAAACAAAATGGCTCAAAAAGGTTTTTTAACAGCTTTTAGGGGATTTGAACTGCAGAGCTCTGAGAATAAACTGTTTCCATCTTCCACTACACACTACACAGAACTGAGGCTGTGCAGAACAATCTAGAGCCCATGTGACCTGCAATCCCATGAATCACTGAAAATTTGCCTTGGAGCTCAATAACAAGGCAAAGTAATGTGAAGTACATTGATTTCAATGTGCTTCACCTTAAAATTGTTGGAGAAGTGGTTTGGGGAAGGAGGAATAATGCAAAGTAATTGGTTTCAGTGGATTTCATGTTCCTCATTATGACACAAAGTATGCCGCTTCGCATTGTGGATTACTCCACGGATTCCACATTACCCCGTGAATCACTTCGTGGAGCGAATTTTGGCCACTTCAGCCACCACTACTGGCAAGCAACTGTTGCAGAGTTAACTGCATCAGTTGTTTTCTGGTGACTTTATCCATGAGTTGCTTCTCCCACTGCTGAGTGGTTCTGCTTGGAAGAGGAGGAGGAGGTGGACCTTATTTGTGCTGTGAAGGGTGAAGGCCCTGGCACTGTAATTCTTTAGTGGTTTCTTTGGCTGAGGTAAATATTTTTGCCCATCAGGAAATTGTACTTGCAGCTGTGCTGGATACTGGTTTCATAATTTCAGGTTGTTGTGTCACAGAATGTTTAAGAGGGGGATGTAGGCTCTTCGACACTGCATCAGGGCTGGAGGGTTGTCATTATCAAAGTATAGGTGCAGCCTTTATATTGAACTGTTTTTTGTTACCAAGCCCTGTGCAGAAGGTCTTGTTTTACCATGTACTGGAGTAAATATAGAATGACTGAGCGGGGTTGAGTAGCAGGATCCAGATGCTTTTGACCTAGTACTTAGTGAGCCCTTTCAATTTCGTAATCCTGCAGGGGGGCTAGTATTTGTGTAAGTATATTTTGGATAAATGGAATGATTTGTTGGTTCTGGCTACCTTCTGGTAGCTCATATATTCTTAAGTTATTTCACCTGGACCAACGCTCCAGGTCTATTAGTTTTTAGGGCTGCAGGTAGGTGGAGCCTGCAGCCCTCTTGCATTAGCTCTAAAAATGAGCTTACTGTGGAACTTCCTTTTTGGACTTTTGGAAGTATCTGTCCACAACTGCAAAATAGTGTGCTCCCCCTCAGATTTTTAATATTTGCTGCTCTGTCTTAAAAGCATCTGAAGGGAGGAGGATGCTACTGTGCCTCCTAACTTCTCAGGATATAAACAAAAAAACAACAACTTTGAAGCTGCTGTGTTATGTCGCCCCTCAATTTAACCCTTGCAGAGCTGCAGACTGAGCATCTGTCCAGCTCAATCAAATAGCATCATTCTAGTTCTTTCAGCAGCCTAGGGGTTAACTTATTATCTCAAGGCATACTGAAATGTCCCTTATTGAAGCACTGAAGCAGCCAGTGTCTCATTAAGCAGACTACAGTGTTAAATTACAGACAGTCCAGCTCCAGCTTTGCTCAAGCACTTCCTCCCCCCTTACAGACAAACTAAGTTTTAACCCGTGTTCCTATGTGAATTTATTGGGATCTGAGATGATTGTCTTCTGTTTTTTATAGTGTTTTCTATTCAACTTTTGTATATTTGCTATCCAGTGCTAGTGAAAGGTGGGGGCTTACAACACCTCCATTTTTCCACAGAATCAGGTTCACTCCTGACTTTTCCACTCTGATGCATTTAATGCTCATAAAAGGTACCACTCATACAGCACTGGACAGTAAACTGAATCTCTTTGTTTATCCACAGGGGCAGGTACAGTGCAGGCTTCCCCTACCCACTCACCCACTGTGATGAATTTAGTGCTGATAAAAAGTAGATAAAGCCCTCAGTTTATCTACAGGTACCATGTGGGGCAGGCTCAGTGCAAACTTACCCACACTGTGATGAAGTTAGTGCTGGTAAGAGGTGAGGGACTGACACCACTTGAGCTTTAAACCCTCTGGTAATCTGCAGGGATAGCTACAGTGTGGGGGCAAGGACAGTGCTTGGTTTACACACTGTCTGCATTTGGTCCTGGTGAATGGTGAGGGACTGCCAGAACTGGGGACTAAAGCCTTTTGTTTATCTACAGTAACAGGTACAGTGTGTGACTGGTGAGCAGTAAGTGACTGGCACCACTAGAGAATGAAGCCCTCTATAAATCCACAGGGGCAGATGCAGTGTAGAACAGACAGTCCAGGGTTTCCACACTGTGATAGATATAGTGCTAATTAAAGGTGGCAGACTGATAGCACTAGAGGCTGAAGCCCTTTGTTTATCCACATGGGTAGGTACAGCGTGGACAAGGACAATGCAGGGTTCTCACACTGATGGTTTCAGTGCTGGTAAAAGCTAAGGGATGGGCAACACTGGTGACTGCTCTGCTGTCTTCATGTCCACAGTCTCTACTGGCAGGTCATTTTTGAAGGCCTTCACCTTCTGGGACAAAATATACTTCCTAATGTTACCCCCTAAACTTGCCATCTGTGCCATCAGAGCATGCCCCTGTGTCCTGCTGGAGAACAAATCCATATGTTCAATCCTAGCAATACCCCTGAGAATGGAAAGACTGAGATCATGTCTCATTTCAGCCTGCTGTTCTACAGGGAGAAGACTGTAACAACTACTAGTAAACATAAATGTGGATATTATTTGTTAGATCCTTCCAGGTATTCTTGTTTTGAAAATGCGGCTTCTCCTTAACAGTGATATCTAAACAAAAAGCCCACCTGCAAATTTGTTTTTATTTTTAGTACTGAACACATTCTCTTTACTGCTGCAGTAAATGTAAACACTGGAGGAAATATGAAGACACTGATAGAGGGAAGCTTACAAAGGATGTCTGCAGGCATTTTGTGTGACTGCATAGATATGCAGAATTTAAAAATGCTACATAAATTCACTGACACTAAGCAAGTGGCAGAAGGGTGGGCTGGGGGATTGTCAACAGAAAAAAGGGTCTTGATTTGCACTCAGAGAGGAGTGAGAAGGTCAGTTTTTCTATGTGGGACAGTGACTCACAGGGTATAAAGCATTGGGGTTATTGAAAATATGATGGATCATAATGGTCTACTGAGCCCATTCTCTTAAAGCAGCAGTTTTATTATCAAGGAAGAAAAAAAAAGGTGGGTCAGAACTGACAGCCATCTGACATTTTTCACAATCCACCACTCAAAAATGAATACCA
This sequence comes from Neoceratodus forsteri, assembly GCA_016271365.2. Lineage (NCBI taxonomy): Eukaryota > Metazoa > Chordata > Ceratodontiformes > Ceratodontidae > Neoceratodus > Neoceratodus forsteri. The sequence goes on along the minus strand of CM057455.1, from coordinate 1,751,737,042 downwards.
ACACAATTTAATTTGCTGCAGTATAAGACCGCACCAAATAATTCAGCATCTATACCAGGCTGGTGTTTCTCTGCAGTACCAAAATACATTTTATTGATCTTATCCTCACTTCTATCAGAATGCACCCTAACCCCCTTTCTGCCCTGATATCATGATATTTAGGGCTTGATTAAGTAAAGCTGTATCCAAATTTCCTCCCTGTGGACCAAGTGAAACTTTTTCAATGCCAAAAAAAGACTAACAATGCATTCCCGGGCCTTGAACAAATTTAATATGGGGTGGTATTATACTTTGCACATTCTTGTGTTCTAGGATTCTAAATTCAGGGACACTGGTTCATCATGATTGAGAAAGGGCAAATTCCATTTTACACATTGTAAAAACTGGTATTGTCACTGGTGTCTGCTAAGCCCAAATCCGTTTTTAACGGTGTTTGGTTTTGTGCACTTTATTTAGTAATTTTTAACTGTGTTACCATGCATTTTAACAATTTTGACATCCACTATTGTATATCCATCCATCCTTGTGCCAATTAAAAGTAATTTTAGGTACAAGATGTGATGGCAGCAGCAGCACTATCCCTCAGGTTCAATAGTAGCAACAGCAATGCGGCCCCATCCCTCAGGTGTGAAGGTGGCAGCAACAGCACTATGGCCCCCCTCCCTCTGGTGTGACCAAACCAACAGCACTATGGCACCCATCCCTCAGGTATGATGGCAGCAGTACTATGTTCCCTGTCCCTCTGGTGTGATGGCAATATAAGCACTATGGCCCCATCCTGCAGGTGTGGTGGCAGCACCAACACAGCCAGCTCCATCTGATACAGCAAATCACCCCTGGCATCAACACAGCCTGTCCCCTTTCCACTGCACCAATACACATACCAGATGTCAAACAGCCACTTCCCCAATACAGCTAATCCCCCAATCCAATCCCAAAAAGTGAATACAGTCAGCCCTGAAAAAACACTGTCAATACACCACCACACCTAAACAAATCCAGGATGTGATGTACCATTTTTTTTTACTGTGCAGCAAGGTTACATCATGGAAAGGAGCATTGGCTCTATATGCCTTTTTATGTAACCAGATACTGTAATGAATAAAAATTAAATAAAAACAGAGACCAGCTAAATTAAATTAAATATTGTTTATAAATGTGCAGAAAATAATACTGTTTATAAATGTGCAGAAAGTGGTGCAAGAAGTAGAAACAGTGCAAAAGCATATACATTAAAATGTGCCGAAGTTGGAATCAGCAAAACATACGTAAATATGATAAAGATAAATCAAATACTGTAAGAAATAGAATTTAAAATGAATGTATATAAAAATAGCAAAAGAGTGTAGAAATAGTGGACTATAATCAACATATACTGTATTAAAATGTGCAAAATGTGAAACATAAAGTAAACAGTGCAAATGAATCAATTTAACTAAAGCCCTAACAAAACTTTACAACAAAAAGTACAGTAGACTAAAAATGTGAAACAAAATCCATGCAACACCACATTGACATCAAATAAAAAGGGAGCTAAGCAGTGGCAACCAATACATAAAGTACCTTATTTATTGAGCATTAACATTGAAAACAGACACAAATTGTCCACCCACAGGTTTCTCCTTTGATCCGTATGGTTCTGACTATATACTGAAAATGACCTTTCAACATCAACACTGGACACTGGAACCCAAATTGCCTGCTGAGCAGCTCTGGCCAGCACTGGTAGCTGAGGCTCCATAGACTTCCAGTACTGACCCAGATTAAAGTCCAACTTCTCTGGCAAGTCATTGAGGTCTTGTCTTATGTAGATATCCCAGTCCATTTTCAGATCTGCTGTGTTGTGTAGTCCAAACACTGGGATGTCCTCTGCATATTGGTTGTAGTCCTTGTTCAGTTTGGGCAGATTGAATAGGTCTAGTATGTGGCATGCCTTAAAAAACTGTAGAGCTGGATTTGACCCCATATGCTTGCTGAGTTTGTTCAATGCTACACTGAAAGCTTTTTGAAATACCAAAACTTGATCCTGCTTGGCCCAGCTTCTAAGCTGATAAAACTGCTTATCTGTTTTCTCTCCAAAGCCATCAGTCCTTAACACACCAGCCGTGAATCAATTATTGATCACCATTAGTGTATCATAGATAGACACAGCCAATGGTTTACCTTTCAATTGCAACATGTGTATTGTCTCTATTATGTCCATCCTATTTTCTGCAATAAATGCAGTCTGAATTTGGAGCTCACCCATCCATTCAGTAAATAAATTGCGTAGCAATTTCATTGAATTCACATCACTCTGGTCTTCCTGCAAGAAATCTCATAAATATTGTAAGTTGAAGGCATGGCATTTCACAGCCTCAAACCATGTGTTCCAGTGTTTCAATACTGGGATAGGAGGTAAAGTGCTGTTCTCCACCCCCACCTCTGTGAGGAATGCCAGGTACTCTGTTTTTCATTTTGGGGACTGCTGAAACACATATTTAATCTGTGCGACCAGTTTGTTAATGAACTCAACATGGTTGAATCCATGTATCACCTACAAGTGGCTTGACATGTGTCCAGCAACCGACATGGATGACATGGTCCCCAATAACTCCCTGTAACATATCATTGAAACACTTAATCATATATCTGACATTGCCACTGACAAAGCCCACAACTTGATCCATCTCCACCTCATAGTTCTGTAGTCTTAAGAACTGCTTGCACTACAGTTGAATGGTTCACTGCAACCAGCTCTGTGGTATTTGCAATGTAGGATTTACCACCCTCCATGACAAAAACAATGTTCAGTATACACCAAGCATCTGAATCTGTGGATTCATCACACATTACTGTGATGATCTTTCCTTTTACCTGCTGGTGAATTGTCTCTTCCAACTCTTTCTGTAGTTTTGTCAGGTAGTTCTGACAGAGAGTGTCAGCCTTTGGAAGTGCACCTATGCCCTTGATGTATTTTCCCATCCATAGAAACATAGAATTTGACTACAGATAAGGACCACTTGGCCCACCTAGTCTGCCAGTTTCCCTACCTAATGGATAAGCTGCAGATCCTAGTTATTTATTTATTTATATTCACATTGGAATTACAACCCTGTAAGTCAAGGACTCGTTTCCAAAGGCTCTAATCAATTAACAAGATATTACACAGAGAATACAGGGAATAAAACATAACAGATGTGCACATGATAGGGACTTACTTACAGACAATTATAATGCGCAGAATCAATACAACAGGAAATCATTATCATACACAGTAGAGACTGTAGTCCTATACAGGGTGGTAGCTAGGTAGTCAACATGGTGCAGGCACAGTAAACAGTTATGCTGCAATGATGCAGCCTCACTAGAGACATTGCCTCAGTAGGAGATTTAACTATGGACCCCCGGTGTTGTGGGAGGCTCAGTAGGGTCTAGGACACTGCAGATTGAGGACATGTGCAACTGCGGTGGTAAAGATGTGGTTCCTGAGTGCAACCTTAAAAGGACCTATTTTAGGGAGGGTGGCAATGGAGGTGGGGAGGAAGTTGAACCAGGAAGGAGCCCTGTATCAGAATGATCTTTGGGCAAGTAAGGTCCTCACCCTTGGGACTCAAAGAGCAGCCTTGGAGGCACTGTGAGTGGAGACAGAGGGGGTAGCGGGGTGATGGGATGTGGACACCCCAAGGGAAGAGAGACCAAGTAGTATTTTATTTGCCAGAAGGCAGTACTGGTATTGCAGTCTCTCTTCAATATTGAATACATTGGCCAGGGAGTATAGTGTGCATGTATGCGCCCACCTGTCAGCACTAGTCAGGAGCCAGCAGGCCTTGTTTATGGACACTTGAATTTTGTTGAGTGTGGTGGTGTTGGCAGCTGCATAGACAGGGAGGCCTTAGTCAACTAGGGACAGGACTGAAGAGGTGACTGCCAGATGGAAGGCCTCTGGTGGCAGGCAGTCCTTATGGCAGTAGAGGAGTCTGATACATGCATTGATAGCTGTAACAAGCAGTTGACATGAGAGTGAAAGGTGAGGGCAGGATCAAATGTAATGCCTAGGTATTTATATGAGCTGACCTGCTCCAGTGGGTGAAGCAAACTGGAAAGTATCTGGATGGGTGTGCCTCTGGTCTTGTTTTGGTGGTGAGCAAACAACATAGCTTTGTTTTTTTTAATATTAATAACCAACCTGCGGTCAATAAACCAATGCTCGATTTGGTTGAAAGAATGCTGGAGGGAGGTCTGAAGTGAGGAAGAATTTGGGTGAGAGGTGAAGAGGATAGCATCATCTGCACAAAGAAGAATCTTGCCAGAGCAGGAGCTGGGTAGGGCATTCAGATAAAGACTATAGAGGAGCAGGCTCAGGATGGACCCCTGAGTGACCTCGGAGAGGACAGGATGAATGCTGGAGAGGATGTTGTGTATTTTAATGCACTGAGACCTTGAAGAGATGTAGCTGGAGAACCAGTCAAGGGGCCCTTGGGAGAAACCAAGCTGAAGGAGCGAGTCAGGTAGGACAGGGTGGAAGACTGTATCAAAGGTCTTGGAGAGGTCGATAAAGACAGCTCTGGCCAGGTGGCCTTTGTCAAGGGTTGCATGTAGGAAGTTGGAGAACTCCACAAGAGCTATGGTCGTACTATGACCTGATCGGAAGCCATGCTGCTCCCTGCATAGTAGGTCAAGGGAGGCCAGGTATTCGGTCAGTTGGTCTGCACTATTTTTTACAGAGCTTTGGAGAGTGGGGGAAGACTAGAGATCGGCTGATAATTGCCAGGAGAGGAGCTATCCCCACTTTTAAGTATGGGAGTGATAATCACCATTTTCCAGGTGAGAGAAAACTGTCCAAGACATAGAGAGTGGTTCAGTAGGTCTGTTAGTGGGGCAAGAACTACATCTAGGATCAGCTGTAGGAGCCTCATGTCAAGGGGGTCATTAGAGGGGCTGGTGCCACTGATGGCTTTAGACAGGTAAGGCCTAGCTCCTCGCAGTTTAATGGTGCACAGGTAGAAAGGTGCACGTGGGAGCGATAGTGGCTGTGATGGGGAGGTTGGATCAAAGAAGTTGCTCAGGAGAACTGTGCTGAGGTCAGAGAAGGTGGTGTTAAGACAGTCAGCAATGCTTATTGGGTCAGTGGAGATGTTGCCATTAATATTAACTTGGAATGGGGGAAGGGAGCACGATTTCCCATTTAGCTCTTTTACATTGTCCCAGAACTTACGGGCAGTCCCACAGGAGGAGGCCAGAGTAGATCTATAGTACTCAGCCTTGACCTTATGAATGGCCCATGTACATCTGTTGCATTCAGCATTATAGACTTGCCTATCCATCCGCTTACCAGAAGCAGTGGCTCTGTGTCAGAGATTATCTCTGAGTCATAGTTGTTGAAGGAGCAATGGTGTGACCCAGGGCGCATTACATTTCTTGGTATGGGTTTTGATAAATGGGGTAAAGATGTTGCAGGCCTTGTTAAAGGAGCAGGTGAAGCAGTCAAGCGTCTAGTCAATACTTGGGGCCCAGTTAATAGGGGACCAATCCCAGTGGGCTAGGTACTGCTTATGTTTACTGAGATTACCAGGTCAAAGATGGTGGCAAGAAACTGCACTGGGCACCGATTTGGGTAGCAGACAGGACCAAGTGAAAGTTACTGGTGAGTGGTCACTAAGGGAATTAGGATGGACAGAGATGTCCCTGACTCTATGAGGGCAGTAGGAGAGAAGAATGTCCAGGAGGGTATGACAGCCATTGGATGGGTTCAACCTGGTAGGCTGGGTTACTAGTTGGGTTAAGTCAAGGGCTGCAAACATGTCCTTGGCTTGGGCTGCTGAGCTGGCAAGCCATTTAATATTGAGATCACCCACCAGTATCTGCTCAACCTTATGCAGAAGGCTGGAGAGGTGATCAGAGAGTGAGAGGATTGCTGGGATTTATTTCTGCAGAGGGAAGTAGGCTACAGTGATAATAAGTGGGGCCCTGGAGGGATCTGGAGTGATTTTTAAGAGAAATGGCTTGGGCACCATGGTCCAGCTTTGGGGTAGGTAGATCATGGCCCAGTAAGGAGTCATGCATGTAGAAGGCACAGCCACCCCCATGCTTACCCACTCTATCCTCCCTGAAGAGGGAGTAGCTAGGGAAGTAATGAAGGAGTCAGGAGTCGACTTAGAGAGCCAGGTTTCCACGAGTGCCAGTACATCTGGCTGATGCTGCACCAACCAGCATTGGAGGGCTTCAGGTATCTTTAGGAGGCTGCAGATGTTCATGGAGGCTATGTGTAAACCCAAGGTGGGAGGGGGTCTGTGACTGGCTGGTATTAATAGCGCTTGAGTTGGGATGGATGTTGCCAGACAGCATGAGAAACAAAGAGACTGCTCTGAGGAGGGCAGAAAAACTTTTTTTGTGATTTACGTGTGGGCAGTATGTGGACTTTGTAGGTAGGGAGCACGGGATGGGCAAAGTTCAGAGATCTGGGATAGTGAGGTAGAGCAGGGGCCAAGGGGGTTTAGGAGAGACCAGTGACAGAGGGAGGTGAGCTGGGGGGAATGAGCAGGGGATGTGAGGGTGGCCAGGGTAGGGGGCAGGTGAGTGGATAGAGAGGTAGGGGTTCCTATGATTTGTTAATATGGGGGTTGGTGATGGCCATAAGTTGGGAATAAAGAGTGTCAGTAGTAGTAATGGGGCCAGAAAGTGCAGGCAATTGGGAGTGTCCATGGTTGGTAGTGGGCGATGGACTTGCGACAAGTAGAAGGCTGGCAAGAAGTCTACCAGAGTTGAGGCAGCCATGATGGTACAGTGGTAGGGCTGCGGACTTTAGCGTAGAAGTACAAGGTTCAAATCCCAGGGAAGGGATGCTTGAAATGCCTAGTTCAGGGGCCTGGTAGGCAGTGGAGAGGCCTGGCCAGGCAAGGGTGCGGAGGGCAGAGGAGGAGGCACAACAGTGACTCCTAGTGGTCACTCGGGGGGGAGTGCAGTGGGGAAGCAAGGGTGTGCTGGGTAGGTGCAGGGATGATAAATTCTGAGAGCAAACTAGAGAAGGAGAAGGCAGTACTGACTAGAGGGGATCAGAGTGTGAGGGTCTGGTGTGGAGAGTGAGTCAGTGCAGTGGAGGAGAGGAGAAACAGGTAATAAGAAGGGCTGAATAGGAAATACAAGGAAAAGGAATAGGATCCCACTAGTGTCAGTTCAGTATAAGCTGCTAATAGCAAAGTGGGGACTTAGTAATCACAGCCTACTTCCTTCTACCCCCCACTACCCGGTACCCACCACTAGAATTGCTTTGTGTCTGTCCCATGCATTCTTGAATTCTCCCACTGTTTTTGACTCCACCACCTCCTCAGGAATGCCATTCCACGTATCCACAACCCTCCCATGAAAAAATACTTCCTCATATTATCTCTGAGCCTTCCCCTCTCTATCTTCAAATTGTGCCCCCTTGTTCTTGCACATCTCTTTTTCTGAAAGATGCTACCACCTTGGACAACGTTGATTACCTTGAGGTACTTGAAAGTTTCTATCATGTCCCCCCTCTCCCTCTTCTCCTCAAGGGTGTACATATTAATCTCCTTTAATCTCTCTTCATTTGTCTTCTGGTGCAGACCCTGCACCATTTTAGTTGCCCTCCTCTGGACAGCCTTCATCCTGTCTATGTCCTTATGGAGATGGGATCTCCTGAACTGCATGCAGTACTCCAGATGGAGTCTCACCAACTGCCTGTAGAGAGGGATAACAATGTAATGTTTTCTACTGGTGATGCCTCTCCCTATGCATTCCAGTATCCCACCAGCCCTCCTTACTGCCTTCTCACATTGCTTGCCCACCTTTAGGTCATCTGATATAACTACCCCCAGGCCCCTTCCATTTTTGTTGTTGTCAGTATCTCACCCCCACTGTGTACTCTTCCCCTGGGTTTTTGTTTCCGAGGTGCATTACTTTGAACTTCTTTGCGTTGAATCTAAGCTGCCATACATTTGACCATTCCTCCAACCTTGCCAAGTCCCTTCTTATCCTTTCCACCCCACCTTCTGTATCTACCCTGTTGCAGATCTTTGTGTCATCTGCAAAGAGACATACTTTTCCTTCCAGTTCCTCTGCAATGTCACTTATAAAGACATTAAAGAGGACTGTTCCCAGTATTGAACCCTGCTGTACCCCGCTAGTAACCCCCCTTTCTTCAGAGTGGACTGTTTACTATTACACTCTGCATCCTGTTGTCCAGCCAATTTTTTACCTAGACTACTACTTTGGGACCCACTCCAAGGCTGAACTTGTATATTAATCTTTTGTATGGGACTGTGTCAAATGCCTTCCTAAAGTCTGCGTAGGCCATATCCACAGCCCCACCCTGGTCCACTACTTTGGTCTCCCAGACAAAGAAATCTATTAGATTCATCTGACATGACCTTCCTGCTGTGAATCCATGCTGCCTTGGGTCCTGTGCCCCACTGTCCTCTAGAAACTCAATAATTCTTTTCTTCAGAAGTGATTCCATCATTTTCCCTACCACTGAGGCAAAACTAACAGGTTTGTGGTTTCCTGCCTGTCTTGCTCCCACTTTTGTGAAGGGGAATCACATCCACCATCCTCCAGTCCTCAGGTACTACACCATCCTCCCATAATTTGTTAAAAAGGGTAGTCAATGGTGTCACTAGTTCTACCTTTAGTTCTTTTATAATTCTTGGTTGAATCCCGTCAGGCCCCATTGCTTTGTCCACCTTCAGTTTTAAGAGTTCTTTCAGAACTCTTTCTTCTGTGAATGGACTGGTATCGACCTCCCTATCCAGAGTGCTTCTATTCTTTGATTTAGGTACCTCCCACTCCTCTTCTTTTGTGAGTACTGAGCAGAAGTATTCATTCAATATCCCTGCTTTTTCATTGTCATCCTCTGCCCACCCTCCCTTCCTTTTATTAAGCCTCGCTATCCCTCCCTTGGTCTTTCTTTGTTTCCTAATGTACCTATAAAAGGTTTTATTCCCCTTCTTAACTGAGATGGCTATCTTTTCCTCAGTTTGTGCCTTTGCTATTCTGACTGCCTTCTTCGCTTCCTTCTGCTTTAACTTTTATAGTTCTTTGTCCTGCTCCTTCTGTGTTTCCTTATACTTCCTGAATGCTACCTTTTTCTTCTTAATCTTCCCCGCCACCTCTTTTGAGAACCATAGTGTTTTTTTCCTTCATTTTGTTTTGTTGATTTGCTTCACACAAAGGCTTGTTGCCTCTGTGATGGCTGTTTTAATTTTTCTCCATTGTTCCTCCACCCCTCCTTCTTGCCCTTTTGCTAGTGCTTTTCTGAGGCACTCTCCCATTTTCCCAAAGTCAGCCCTCCTAAAGTCCAATACTCTTGCTTTCGTATGGCTTGACTCTATGGCTGTGTTTATCGTGAACCACACTGTTTAGTGGTCACCTGTTCCAGATGACTACCCACTTCTAAATCCAAGATCCTTTCTCCATCCCCGTTTACAGTACTAGGTCTAAGATTGCTTCTTCCCGAGTGGGTTCCACCACTAGCCATCTGAGGCATGCCCCCTGTAGAACATCGAGAATAACCCTTCTCTTGGATGTGGCTGCAGTGAAGATACTCCAGTTAACATCTGTCATATTCAGGTTCCCCCATCAACAAAATCTCCCCTTCTTCTACCATTCTTAGGATACCTTCTATCATTTCATTGCCCATTGCCTCCCCCTGAGATGGGGGTCTGTATACAACCTCCGTGCAGATTATGGTGCCATTTTCTGTCTCCAGGGTGACCCACAGTGACTCTTCCACTCCCTCTGTATCCTTTAGTTCCATTGCTTTTATCCCTTCCTTTACATAGAGAGCTATGCCTCCTCCTCTTTTAACCTCTCTGTCCCTCCTGTAGCTTGTGTACCCTGATATGTTGACATCCCAGTCATGGTTCTCTGTGTACCATGTTTCTGTGACTGCCACGATATCCAGGTGCCCCTCTTCCATCAAGACCACTAGTTCATGGAGATTGTTATACAGACTATGGGCATTGGTACTCATCACCTTCCATTTTTTGACAGCGTTACCCCTTTTAGCCCCATCTCTGTCCTTACTGCCTTTGCCTTTTTTGCATTTACCCCTGTCTTGCTCCCTACTGACTTCTCTGCTTTGGTGTTTACCTCGCTAACCACCAAGTTTTGTTGGGGGGAGGCTGGGATTTCCCTGCTCCTTTTCAGTGCCTCCCTCCTTGGCTAGTTTAAATGCTTGCCACTGAAGCATTGAAACCTATCACCTAGGATCCTGGTTCTCCTCCCAGACAGATGCAGACCATCATGCCAGTATAGGCCTGCATCCCTCCAGGTGGACCCCCAGTCCCCAGTGAAGCCAAAACCCTGAGTTTCACACCAGTTTTTCAACCATTCATTGAATCCCGTGGTGCAGAGTACCCTAGCATTACTCTTGCCATAGACAAGAAGCACTTCTGAGAAGGTTATGTATGTGCTACTTGTCCAAGGCCCCTTCCTAACTCTATCAACTCCTCTTGCACTGCTCTGATCCCATTCCCAGCCAGGTCATTTGTCCCTAGGTGGACAATGACATCCAACTCCCTCCCTCATGCAGCTGCTCCCACGATCCTGAGGATTCACTCCCTGTCCCTCCAAGCTGTGGCGCCAGGCAGGCACCTTACCTCCCTCTCCCCTTCCTCCCCCAATTGTGGAGAGGTACAACTGGAGGGATGTGCCTCTGTTCCACCACCATTTCCCTCCATGAGCCCACCTTGGTCCAACTGCTCCTCTTTCTTGGCAACCTCTGAGGTAGTGGCGGTGGCCCTGATGGTCCCTGGGTGGGAGAGGAGGTTCACAAATCCTAGCTAGTTAGCCTGGAGATGGGCAACCTCCTTCCTCAGACCAGAGAGGTGTCTGCAAATAGGGGAGGATCACAGCCTCCAGAATGTCTCCCGGAAGACTGCCTCCCCACAGCCATTGCACTGCACCACTCCCATCATGTCTTATTTTGTGGCCCCTCCCCTGTTGCTTTGTATGCTTACTCTCTCCTTCCTACACTTCTACTGCCTATGTGCCCTTACAGCTCTCGTCCTTTCTGTTCTTGGACAGGAACTTCCTGTATTCTTTGGTAGTCTCCTTCTTCCTTGCTCAGAGTCAGACCTCCAGCAGCTGGGGGAGAGGGAGAGCTACTCTTTTCCTTCAAGGATGATGAAACCTATGTTTCCCAGTAATCCTTCCCTTCCCACTGCCAAACAGGAAGTTCCTGTTGTCAGTTGAATCCAGTGTCTATAAAAGTAGAACTGGCTAAGGGTGGAAAGGTGGAGGGGAAGGAAGGAGACTAATTAGTAAGAAAAGTTCTAGTCTTTTAGTCTGCAGCTCCTTGCTCTGAAAGTGAGATTCCTTTCTGCCAAAAGGTAGCAGTAGAGAACCTGAATTGGAGACACCTGGTTTTCTACTCCTAAGCCACACCCCCAATTAACTTCTCGCCTCACTGATACAGTCCCCTTTCCCAAACACAGAAAAACACACTTTTTTTACCCTAAATGAGACCCCCACTTCTAATAAGGTATCTGTTTGCTTAATCACAACAGGCACTGACTGCTGCTGAGACAGAAGTGTTCTATTAGTAAGAAAAGTTCTAGTCTTTTAGTCTGCTGCTCCTCACTCTGAAAGCAAGATTCCTTACTGCCAAAAGCTAGCAGTCTCTGAGGCAGGGTTGATCGAGTTTTTTGATAGGAATATTGGCCCCACACCAAGCCCTCAATGTGTCCAGAACTGTTTCTTCCCTTGAAGCAGCAGCAGAAGTGGTGGCATTAAAACTTGTAAGCAATGTCACCTGTCTGGTCACACTTTTCTCCTTCTGTCTGATGTTTTTTAAATGCTTCTTGCTGTTGCAGTTGTCCACAACAGTATCCTTCCTTATGTGGTCCACTGGATGGGCACAGAACTGGCAGAACATCTTCCCGCCATCTTCATACATTCCCATTGACCTGAACTGTTGTGCACTGTCTTTCAAGGTAACACTGGAGATTTTTGCCATCTTTTGTGGTGGTGGTGTTGCCATGATGTTGATGTAGTGATGAGATGTCAAAGAACTAAAAGTGAACCACAGTTGTATAGGTTAAACAAAAATGTACGGTGACTAGTGGAATGTAATTAAGTTTAGCACTAAAAGGAATGTAACTAAGTTCAGCACTAAACAATCACAGGACATCTGAAGTATACATTTGGACTGATTCAAGAGCATCAGCTACAGATGCTAACCCAAGATACTTGTAATTAATCCACAATCATGAAATGCATGATTAATATCTTAACTTGCACTGGCAGTTAAGACGCAGATATTGATAATTATGGATGGCTGGGCTTGTCCTGGACCACCATGAGTGAGTACATCAAGATGAGCTTGAAGAAACTGTCCCAATAAGTTCACAATCATGTTAAAGATATTGTAGCTGATCACACGGTGGCCACTTCCAAAAATGAAGGTAAATCGTCGACCACCTCCATGCATAAGAGAACCAAGGGGAGCAGCTACAGATGCTGGCCCTAGATGATCCAAAAAATTTGGTACATCACCGACCAGCTCCATGCAGAAGAGAACCAAGGGGAGCAGCTATAGAAGCTGACCCCAGTTGATACAAAAAAGAAGGAAAATCAAAAGCCATCTCCATGCATAAGAGAATCAAGAGGAGCAGCTCCAGAAGCTGGCTCCAGATGATCCAAAAAAGGAAAATCAATGGCAACATCCATGTATAAGAAAACCATGGGGAGCAACTACAGAAGCTGGCCCCAGACGGTCTAAACATGAAGACAAATATCTATGTTTTTCTTCAGGTCATGTATGAGAGCATCAAGAAAACTAGAAAAGCAACTACAGATTTCAAGCAGATGGACCCCACACCATTGGCATGGCATACAAACTACTTACTGAACTACACAACATGCCAACAGGAACATTAGGACAGTGGAGTAGACAAAGAGGTGCCATTCTGCACCACAGAAAATAGCAACTGTTACTTATCTAGAGGACTTCAGTCCCACAATGAGCAACTGTATTACTGTCCATGTTCTCCATTTGACAACATCACAGAACTACGTACACAATTTTACAGCTAACCAGAGTCCTACACTCCACGAGATGATCCCAAGACTGATTCTCTGCAGTAATCCAACTTAAAGTCAGGTTTTACAGTACCTTGTGTCAGTGACACTCTTCCCACAAGGCACAGAGCAACTCAGAGGCATACAGTGCATGCAGTTCATCCCTTGTAACAAGTAACAGTCACTTTGAGGTAAGCAGTCCACTCCCTCACAGATGGTGAACGTTAAATGTTGTACTTCCCTTCCCCAAAGCCTCCAGCTTAGTATATCTACCCCACGGTCTGTTTAAAAAGTGAAATTGTGTGGCTGTGCTGAGGTGCTGAACACTACACCTCATATCACACCAGTGACCTGAGTTCGGCAATGGACTCTGGTTGACTGGGGGTCAGTAGGGGTGGGGAAGAATCTAACATCCTTAGATAGCTCTTTATCCTGGGGAGTGGGGTTAGAGCACTCTGTTGCCTGACACCCAGCAGTGGTGGAGTATCAGCACAGGCTGCCAGAATGGGGGAGAGACCACATTCTGGGCAGAAAACTGCCTCCGCTGAAATGGAGCCCAGCCACTCTGCCTATTGCATGATTGTGATCCCAGGGGAAGACATCAGAAAAATGGAGCTAGCAGGTACAATGATGGCCCAGCTGCCTTCATACTGGGACCAGAGAGATGAGCCCCATCCAAGGGAGTGACAAGCCACCTGCAAGCACCACAAAATAGAATGAATTAAAAAAAAGTTAAATTGTGTACCCACAGCAGTGCTCTACTCACCCATCTGAGAACCACTCTGTCAAATCAGGTAAAGCAACCCTTGCTCAGTTAGCAAGACACATTTTTTTGTTGCAGCTGTACCCAAGAGGGAGGACCTAGATGTGGCAGCATGTCTTAAACAATGCTTCCCCAATATTATATAATATATATATAAAATTAGATGGAGATGTTCCCCATTATTTACAGCTTGATAACAAAAATAAACAAGTATCAAAAGACAAACACATACGGAAGTGCACACAGGGATGGTGGTGCCCATGATTACATTCAGAAACTGTCACTACAATGTTGTAAAAAAAGGGGCACTAACCAGGCAACAGAATCATGACTCCACAGCTTCCAGAAAGTGGCAATTAAAATATAAGACACACAGTACAAAACTGTGCACACCTGACACATTTTGGGTTACTGGAATCCTTTATCAAAGCCTTTGATGAAAAAAAAGGATTGCATTAATACAAAATGTGTCGAGCATGCACAGTCTTGTACTGTGTGTCTTTTTATGTTTAATTATCACTTTCTGGAAACTGTGGAGTCACAATTCTGTTGGCTGGTTGAGTGCTCAATTTTTACAACGTTGACTGTTGTACAGTTTTGAAAGGAAGAGGATGACTTTTAGTAGCAATTCACAGTCAGACAAGACACTGTATCTTTCTGAAAGGATGAGGACGCTGATGATGAGGACTTGCAGTAGCAGCTCACAGGCAGCAGCAATTCGAAGACCTAGAAGGATACTGTATAATATATAAATCATTATCCAAAGAAAATGTAGATCACAAGACACACACAGACCTTGACCAACTCCGGACACACCCCGACTGACACACCCCTCCTGACCGACCGACAGACAGATCCCTACTGACCAGTCCCGACAGACACACCCAGACTGACCCCGACTGACAAATACCCCCGACTGACTGGCCCCGACACCCCCGGACCAACTGACACCCCTCCAACCGATTCACACACACACACACGACCAACCAACACACACACACACACCCTGACTGACACCCCCCAGACACACCGACACACCAGATTTATATAATCCACAAAGAGTCACCTTAGTCAACATGAAAATGAAAAGGAAGAAAGCAAACTATACCTTTGAAAAATGCGGACTTGCAGCAGCAGATCACATTCAGCAGCACTTTTGCACTTTTAAGACCTAAAAACATAATTTAAAAATTAATACAATAACATCATCTCCTAAAAGAGACATCACCTAACCCCAAAAATGCATGTTGATATTTTTTCAGTGAACACTAGAATAAGTAAACACCACATAGTTAGACATGTCAGCTCATCTGCCTCTGAAGGGAGCCTGAACCTGAAACTTTAGCTGGAGGACACCAGGGCTAAGGTGATACCAATAGCCATGGTTGGAGCCACCTTCCATGAAAGGCAAGTACTTTCAAGCAGGGGTCCATGGAGGTAGGGCCTTATCGTGGTGGCCCAACTTGGCACCCACACTACACTGCCCCCATCACCATCCACCAGTAAAAATAGCTTTGGGCCAAACTGTGGCCAGGATGTATAAACAAATTAATGTTGCAGTAGTAGACCCCTACATAGTTGCATTTGATAGAAGGGCTCTGGGTAAACATAGCAGGGTGTACCAACACAAGGCACTCCCAATGATGATGCAGCCACCCTCCATTCATCCCAGTCATGGACAACTCCTCACTGGCTGGGACACAGAACTCTCAAGGACTGCCCCTGGGACAAAATGTCCAGCCAGGGTTGTAGTCAGTATCCCTGCAAGTACCTTATTTTGTATTATTGTAAGCTGTGCTATGGTGGAGCCTTGCCATGGCAGCACAGCTTGCCACTAACACTCCAGTCACCAACCACCTAGAAATAAACACTACCTCGAATAGCTATTGCTGCCCTTAAACCAGACCAAGAAACTGAACCTGACAGCCCTGCCCACAACCCTGACCAAGAAAATGAACAAGACACCTACCAACTTACTTTGAATGGAACAATGGCACGATCACAAACCGTGTTGCGGTTCAGGTTTCAGTCAACAGGCCAGGGTTGTGTGGCAGCTGAACAACAGTAAAGATCAATAGCAGTGCACATCTTTGAAAGAACTGAGCAGAGGCTTTAACTTCCAACTCCAGGCAAGATGGTAACAGCAGTCTTTTCCCTAATTCTGAAAGTTCTACAGCAGCAGCACAGCAGTGCCAATCCCTCAGGTGCAGTGGTGATGGCAGCAGCAGCAGCACAGCGGTGCCAATCCCTCAGGTGCAGTGGTGATGGCAGCAGCTGCAGCACTGCAGCCCACACCCCTCAGGCATGATGGCGGCAGCAGCAGCATCACTGCAGCCCCCATCAGTAAAGTGTTATGGCCTCAGTGGCATCACGAGTCCCAATGCCATGTACCAAAGCTTGTCTGTCAGCTCAGACATAAGTTAAGCCGAACCACCAGATGCCAAGGTGGACTCTGTCAGTTCAGTCCTTAACATTTAGCTGCCTGAATTGGTTTATTATTTTGTAAACAAAGTGCATCCCATTAAAAAAAATCCACAAGTGATTAAAGAGGATGCTAATTGAGAGATACACAAGCTCTCCCAAAGAAAAATAAACTAATCAGGAATTGCACCAACAGTAAATTGGACACTTTCTGACTTGGTCTTCATGAATATGAGCCTCTTAGTTTTCATGTCTGAGCTCACACTCATGAATGGAGTTTGACCATCAGAGGTGAAGCCACGACCACCATACATATTGGGGCTTCATCTCTCCTATCCCCCTGCAGTCAACATAAATTAGTCTTTGTGCTTTATCACTAGTACAAACTGATACATTCTCTGGTATGCCCGGCATTTTAGTTATGGCACTATCAAACTTGACACAGTCTTACTCATAACATTGCATGCTGATGACGCTGCCTTGCCCCTTTCTCAATAGGCAGGGCAATAATGCCCTAGGCATACCCATGGGATTGATCAAAAATGATGTAAAAATAGCACTGGCAAATGGAGATATAAATTTTGTAAAATCTCCATACACAAGGGCACTATTGAGGAAGGGGCAAGGTAACGTCATCAGTTCATGAGTGACAGTGCAGGATGTTCATGAGCGCAAACATTAAAATGAGGGGCGCATTAGAGAATTTACAAGTTTGAATGATCAGGTACCAAGATTATTTAATATGGTGCTCATGGGGGACCAGGGAGGTGAAGCCCTGATCTGTTCAGTGGTCAGGGCTTCACCTCTGCCTGTAGTTCTTATTTAAGAACTAGCCATCTCTCTGTAGTTCCCCATCCAATCCAAGCAGACACGAACTGCCCTGACACCAAGGCAGTATCAACACACCACCAACAGACACCACAGGAAGTTTGTGGGAATGACACCTGTAGACGCCTTTGAGGGTGGGTCCTGGGTGGCTGTACATGGGTAAGTAATTGGTTGTTTTTGTTTAGCATCACCTGTGAAAGTGAGTGGAGAACTCAGGTTGCCACCAACGCTCCACCCCCACCCTCTTCTTCAAAAGTGGCTCATCCAACAGTTTTGAAGGGCACAGATGAAACATCATTGAGTCAGTCTGATGTGATTAATAAAAAGTCTTTATTGTCCGAGTTTGTGTCTTTATTCTTACACACATAACACCACACAAAAAATAACTTTTGTGTTTTAAAACACATCTTTACATTCAAGATAGGGACAGGGTGAAGCAAGTCCCAGAAGTACAACACAGTCACAGACAAGGGTGCTAAATGAGGACAGGCCACACAAAACATCTTGTTGAACCACACAGCACTACATAAACACACAAAGTAATGTTGTTGTAAATATTTTCTTCTGTATGATTTCATACCTCCAAAAAGTTTCTAATTTTGACACAGAGGACTCAATTTTAGAAGGGGTTTGGAGGGATCCATGGGACTTGCCATGACCCCTGCTGTGATGCTGCTCAGCACACCTGCAGAGCTCTGTTGACCATCAACAACTAATCACTGGAGCGTGGCACACACCCGGCAGACTGGCATACATGTTGGAAAAAATGGTTCTGTGCCACTCTACCCATTTGCCCCTCCCCAAGATGCCAGAATAATTTTTTTCAGCATATGTACCGGTCCACCCAGCCCATGCCGCTGCCAACCATCAATGATCAACCACTAGAGTGAGGCATAGAGCCAGCAGACTGGCACGCATGTTGGAAAAAATGGTTCTGTGCCACTCTGCCCATTTGCCCCTCCCTTAGAGGCCAGAATCATTTTATTCAGCATGTGTACAAGTTGTCCCAGCCCATCCCTCTGCCGACCATCAATGACCAACCACTAGAGCATGGCACGGACCCGGCAGACTGGCATACATGTTGTAAAAAATGGTTCTGTGCCACTCTGTCTATTTGACCCTCCCTCCTCGCTCACCAGGGGCCAGAACCATTTTTTTCAACATTTTTCAGCATTTTGTCAGTCCGCCCAGTACGTCCATCCACCAACCATCTTCCCCATTCAAATAGCAGCAGGGGTATCAAAACTAAAAAAAGAAAAGAAAAAAAGAAATAACTTACCAGACCACGACAGGCACTTAAAAAGGCAGTTGTCCTGTGGAAGCAGATGGCAATGCATCACGTCAGTAGCAGCACAAAGAAGCAGAAAGGGCAGGTCAGCAGCACAAGGAAAATGGTAGGGCAGGTTAGCAGCACAAACCTGGCATGGCAGGTTAGCACAGCAGCACACCAGAACCAGGCTAATGTGCATGACAGCAGAACAGTCAGCAAATGAATAACAGTTCCCCACCACACCATCACAGCCACTCTCCCCATCCTGGACCTGCACAGCCACTCTCTCCACCCAGCCCCACTTTCCCCACCCTGACAGAACGGCCGTTCACTCTCCAAACCTCTAAAGACCAGCCTGAACACTATCCCCACCCAGACAGAGCTACACGACCACTGTCCCCACCCAAACCCACCAGCCCAGATGGACCAGCTACAAAACTATCCACACCCAGATGAACCAGTATGGCCACACTCCTTACCCCACCCCTCCAGCACAGCCACTTTCCCCACCCTGATGGACCAGCTGGACACTCTCCCAACCCAGTGGACCAGCCAGACACTCTCCCCTTCCTGACGGACCAGCCAGATGCTCTCCCCACCCCGACAGACCTGCACTGCCACTCTCCGACGGACCTGCACTGCCACTCTTCCCACCCTGATGGACATGCACAGCCACTCTTCCCACCCCAATAGACATGCACTGCCACTCTCCCCACCCCACCAGCATGGCCACTCATCCCCCACCCAACCCAACTATCCACACCCTGATTGACCAGCTGGACACTCTCCCCACCTTCACGGACCTACACAGCCACTCTTCCCACCCTGCACCAGCAGGTCTACTTTCCCCACCCAGATGGGCCATCCCAGCCACTCTTCTCCACCCCAAATCAGCAGGTCAACTCTCCCCACCCCACTGGACAAGCATAGCCACTTTCCCCACCTCAATGGACCAACCTGGCAACTCTCCCCACCCTAGCAGACCAGCAGGGCCACTTTCCCCACTCCGATAGAACAGGCTGGCCCCTCTCCCTAACCCAATGGGCTAGCCCAGCTACTCTACCCCACCCCATACAAGCCAGTCTTTTGTGATTTGTAGAGTACATAAATGACTGGAGAGAGGACTGAGCAGATTAAAAAAACATGCTTTCCTTTATTTTAGGGGCACAGATTTGGGCAACAGAGACAATGCCAGTAAATCACCCCCAAAACCACCAAACAGACCATCCCCCCAGCCCCAAACACAGACATTGCAAAAATTTGGGCAGACCAAACATGGACAGTCCCCACAGCATTGCAAAAATGTGGGCAGACCAAACATGGACGGTCCCCACAGCTCCACAAACACCGAAAGCCTGCCAGCCCCTCTCCCCTCCCTGACAGACAAGCCCGGCCCCTCTCCCCACCCAAACAGACCAGCCCAGCCACTCTGCCCCACCCCGATGGACCAGTTCAGCCACTCATTTCCCCCCCGATGGACCAGTAGGGCCACTCTCCCCACCCCGACGGACCAGCATGGCCACTCTCCCTACCTTGATGGACCAGGCCAGCCACTCATGATTTGTAGAGTATGTAAAGGACTGGAGAGAGGATTAAACAGATAAACAAAAAATGTCATCCTTCATTTTAAGGGCAAAACTTTGGGCAGCAGAGACACAGACAGCAAACCACCCCAACACCACCAAACAGACCGTCCCCAAGCCCCAAACACAGACAGTCCCCACAACCCCACAAACAAGGACAGCCTCCCCCAGATGCGCAGCCAGCAAACCACCCCAAGACCAAAGATGGACAGCCCCCACAGTCCCACAAACATGGACAACCTCCCCCAGACACACAACAAGCAAACCATCCCAAGACACCAAACATAGACCATCCCCTACCAGCCCCACCAAACACAGATAGCCCCCCTAGACCCAAACACAGACAGCACCTCCAGCTCCAAACATGGACAGTGTCCCCCAGACACAAAGCCAGAAAACCACACCAAGACCAAAGATTGACCATCCCCCAGCCCCAAACAATGTACAGTCCACCCACCCCACCAAACACATGCAGATTCCTCCAGAACCTCAGCCAGCAATTCACATCCCCAGACACCTAGCCAGCAAATTGCCTAAACCCCCCTCAGACACACAGCCAGAAGCACCCCTCCCAAGCCACACAGCCAGAAACACCCCTCCCAAGACACACAGCCATCACCTCAGATACATGGCCAGCACCTCCATCATCCCAGATGAGACAAATGGCCAGCACACCCCCCCCACACACACACACATGCACACTGCCAGCAACACTCTTTAATGAATAGGATTTAATAACCAGTAGGTGAATTTAACAGAACTGAGACAGCAGGGGCTCGCTCTGTTTTTTTTTCCACAGCAACTAAAAGCATTGCATTGCATTGCAGAGTGGATCACTCTGCACTACAAACACACACAGGTGCATTAAACTCATAATTTGAACAGCCATGCGATGTACCAAAACTTAAACTACAAAAACTTGTGCTTTCATCAAAGCAGCAATGCAGGCTTTACATCAAAGAAATCAGGAAAGCGACTGCAAGGGAACGAGTCAAGTCAGTCCAGTCCCCCCCCTCCAGACTGAAGAGGTGCATCAAAAGCATTGTACTTGCTGCACTGTCTGCCTTACAAAACTTAAGGGGACACAAATGATGGGGAAAATTATTTAAATCAGACCATACCGTCCATAAGTTGACACACAGGTGACAGAGATCCATCAGCATGCATGGCAGTCTGACTATAGAAACATCTTTGATCAGCAAGCTTGTGTGTCCTCGCTGTTCTTCATGGCAACCAGCTCCCCCCATGCAACTAATAAGAAAATAGAAAGAAAATGAGCACACATTTCAGTAAGCACTGGGGGAGACTAGTAAGGGGGAAAATAAATGTATAAAAGGTTAAGTGAGCCGAGGACAGCAGGGCAACAGGTCACAATAAAATGCCTCGGTAGAGACAAATTATTTCAGCATAGCTCCACAGTAAAGAATAGTTGTTAATTTTGCACAATTTAAAATTCAGATTCATACACTTACTTGAATTTGAGGATACAGAAGGCTCCAGTCATGATTAAATAGCAAACAAATGAAGAACACCAGCTAGCAGCAAGGAAGAAAGGAAAGCACGCTCTACTGTGCTTTTAAGGGCTGCAGTTCACAGACACTCCGTGAACAAATGCTAATTCCGTTTTCATGCCGAAATACTGTTGGACAATCAGGAATCCATTTTCAGTTTTGTTTATCCACACATGCAGAAAACCATGGTCCCTGATTCTAATATGTTCACCTATTGAGTCATGATGCTATGCTGAATTTTGCAAATGCAGGCTCATAACTTTGGTAATATTCTATATTTTTAGCACAAATTTTCAACATAGCCATTTCAGTACAGCAACTCATGAATGTGACAGCTGTCATTTTTCAACTCCTGCCCAAAATGTGTGTTTGCAGCCCAAAAATTGATTTTGCAGTCCCTGTATGACATCACCTATGAGCCAGGAGTTGAACATTTTCTCTGCTCTTCTTTATGAGGCAGGGTCATCTCAAGGCTGTGTTGAAAATGTGGTGCAAAAATATTAAAAAAATAATAATTTGCAATATTTTTAACCCAGATTCTTCCTCTGCAGCCCTATTGGCTCTGGCCAGATTTTGTTCTGTTAGCTGTTGCTGGGACTCCATTAGGTGCAGGACTGTATCTTCCAATACTGCCATTTAGGAGCCACAAGCTGCATACCTATGGCATCGGTTCCCTCCAGAGTTTCAAAGTTAGTCATCATTTCATCTCAAAATTCCTTAGTTCCCACATGTGTGTCTACCTTTTTGCCCTTTTTAAATGATTTAGGCAGTTCTGTTAGTGATCTGTGCTTAGAGCATCAGAGACTGGATGCTACAGAGGCCTTGCTTTCTGACCCAAAGCCTTTGCATCTGCCATCATCCTCCACTGTTCTGACATTTATTTTGCAGTCCTGACTTTTTCATAGTTGTTAAAAAGTTATATCTCAACAGAAATGTTGTTTCTGCACTGTTATTTATGTGTTTTGAGGTATTATTCTGGGTTTTGTTGACAGTGGTCTAACAGCTTTCAGCCATCCACTCTGGCGACATCACTGGAAGTCCAGATGCTGACATATTCAAACATTTTATTACATAGAAACACAGAATTTGGATAAGGACTGCTTGGCCCACCCGCTCTGCCCATTTCCCTACCTACTGCATAAACTCCAGATCCTAGTTGAACTGCAGCTTACCTTCTCCTTCCTACCACTAGAGTTGCCTTCTGTGTATCCCATGCATTTTTGAATTCACTTATTGTTTTTGCCCCAGTGACCTCCACAGGAAGGCTGGTCCATGCATCCACCACCCTTTCCATGAAGAAATATTTCCTCGCATTGCGCCTGAGTCTTCCCCCAAGGCTCATATTGTGACCCCTTTTTCTTTCACATCACCTTTTTTGAAAGATGCTGCCCTCTTGTACTTTGTTTATCCCCCTTGAGGTACTTGAATGTCTCTATCATACCCTCCTTCTCCCTCCTTTCCTCCAGGGTATACATATTGAGATACTTCAGTCTCTCCTCATATGGTTTCTGGTGTAATCCTTGCACCATTTTTTTTTGCCCTCCACTGGTCTGCCTCTACTCTGTCTATGTCTTTATGAAGATGTGGTCTACAGAACTAAACACAGTACTCTAGATGGGGTCTCACCAACTGTCTGTATAATGGCATCATCACCTCCAGCTTTCTACTGGTGATACCTGTCTGTGTGCACTCCAGCATCCCTCCAGATGTCCTCACTGCCGTTTCACATTGCTTGATTACCTTTAGGACATCTGTTATGACTACCCCCAGGTCCATTTCCAGTTTGGCTGCCATCAGTAACCCTCCCCCATCGTGTATTCTTGTCCTGGATTTTCATGCCCCAAGTGCATGATTTTGCACTTCTTTGCATGGAATCTAATCTGCCACACTCTTGACCACTCTTCCAACTTGTCTAGGTCTCATCTTATTCTTTCCATCCCCCCAAAGTGTCAACCCTATTGCAGATCTTAGTGTCATCTGCAAAGAGACATACCTTCCCTTCTAGCCCCTCTGCAATGTCCCTTATGAAGACATTAAAGAGGATGGGCCCCAGTACTGAACCCTGTGGCACTCTGCTGGTAACCCCCCTCTCCTTGGATTAAACTCTGTTTACCACCACTCTCTTTTTCCTATTGCTCAGCCAATTTATGACCCAGTTTACCACCTTGAGACCCACTCTTAGACTGACCAACTTGTTTACTATCTTCTTGTGTGGGACAGTATCAAATGCCTTGCTCAAATCTAAGTAGGTCATGTCTACCACCCTCCCTGATCAACTACCCAGGTCACACAGGCAAAGAAATCTATCAGATTTGTTTGAATAGACATTTCTGCTATGAAATCATGTTGCCTTGAGTCTTGTGCCCCGCTGGCCTCAAGAAGTACCACAATTCTTTCCTTTAACAATGATTCCATTATTTTCCCCACCACCAAGGTCAAACTGACTGGCAGGTAATTTCCAGCCTCCACCTTGCTCCCATTTTTGTGGAAGGTTATTACATTCACCCTCCTCCAGTCTTCTGGTACCTCTTCCTCCTCCAGCGATTTGTTGAATATGGCTGTCAGTGGTGTTACTAGCACCTCTGAGTTCTTTTAATACTCTGTAATGTATACCGTCCGGACCCATTGCCTTTTCCACGTTCAGTTTCGAGAGTTCCTTTAGGACTCTCTCCTCCGTGAATGGACTGGTGTCCACCTCTTTTCCATGTGTGTTTCTACCACTGAACTGTGATCCTTCCCCTTCCTCTTCTTCTGTGAATACTTAGCAGAAGTATTCATTCAAAATTTCAGCTTTTTCAAGGTCCCCCTCCGCACACACACCCTTTTTTTATTAACATTTTATGATTTTTATAAATACATGTCAACAACACACTCAAATTACGATACCAACTGAGGTCCCTGGCTGAAGTAAAAAGTCCATGGAGATACAATCTAAGAGCACCATGAGTGTAACACAAAGTATATCTTATATACAATAATGTGCTAAAAGAAAATACCAGGAAAAAAAAAACAAAATCAGTGAATAACAACCACAACAACAGGGAGTCACTAGCACATCCACCCCTTCCTGGCCTGCTACAAAACAAAGTCCCTACAGTTGTTCCCACTCTTCACCCCCCCATCAGGAGGAGGCCCTAAGGGGGAAGATATACAGACAGAAGAACAGATGAGGGCCAGAGGACAGAGGAAGGTGGAGGAGGGGAGACCCACAGTCCTAGGATACCCCCCACAAGGCTCCCGAGGCCAGAGTGGAGTAGTTCACCAAGGAAACAATAAAATCAGCACATGCCAACAACTTCCTAATTCCCTAACATTCATCCATACAAGTTAGTTCTCCTCTCCCCAGATCTCAGGGAGCCAGCCACCAGGAGAAATCAACCACTGGAATGTATGCAGTGAGGTAGCTACACCCGGCCTTGCAGTGGCGGTATATTTAAAAAGGACAAAAAGAGAGTCCATACCTCTGTAAACCTATCATGCTTATTAGCTGCAATGTAAGGCAGCTGCTCAAACCCCGCCACCTTAAGCATACAGTCAATCCACTCCCCAATTGTTGGAATATTAATAGATTTCCACCTTCACAAGAGTAAATGCTTAGCCTCTGTAATTGCTGTGAGGAACCATGCCTTCCGGTTAGTCCCCAAATACCCTAATACATTGGTATTTCCTAAAATTAAGAGGGAGAAGTCTAAGGGTATAGGGCGCCCCAACACCTTTGTCAATATCTCAACCACCCCCTGCCACCGTTGTCTTAATAAAGGACACCCCCCAAAATGTGGAACAATGTCCCCTCCTGCTTGTCACACCACCAGCACCCTGAATGTGAAATTAATCTCATAGAATACAGCAAGGCAGGTGTCCTGTGCCACAGCAGTAAGGTTTTGAAATGCATCAATCTCCCCCCTCGAGTCCCGTATCTCCCATATGCATTCTGCCAAATCACTTTCCACTCATCTTCTCCCAAGAAAATACCAAACTGGTGCTCCCATTCTCCACTCCCCTTTTATATAGCCTCACAACCCCTTCATTGGCCCTTTTTCTTTCATTAATATACTGTACATGAAAAAGGTTTTGTTTCCCTCTTTTACTGTCTGGGCTATCCTTTCCTCTGTTTGCAGCTTTGTGCTCCTGACTGCTTTCTCTGCCTCTCTCACTTTGCCTGATACACTTTCTTGTCTTCCTCCTTCTGTGTTTGCTTGTACTTCCTGAATGCCATTTTTTCTCTCTAACTTTCATTGCCACTTCTTTTGAAAACCATAGTGTGTTTTCTTTCTTATTACCTTGTTAACTTGAATCACACAAAGACATGTTGCCTCTGCTATGGTTCCTTTACGGTTCTCCCACTGTTCCTCTATCCCTCCTCCTCCTCCCCCTCCTCTTTTTCCAGGGTGTTCTTGAGGCATTCTCCCCATTTTTGGAAAGTCAGCCTCTTGAAGTCCGGGACCCTTGCTTTTGTTACTTATTTATTCATGGATTCCATTAATGTACCAAATGTATAATTGCATGATCCAATTTCAGGTATTTCCACCTTACAGTGAAGGCAATATTCTATTCCCCAGACATAAAAAAGGTTTGCCAAATGATCCCTTGATGTACTGGCCAATCAGCCTCACAGACACTTTACTTTTTTTATGTACAGTGTTATTAAAATGTTATCAAAATCGCAATGATGGATAGAGGATAATACAATTCAGGAGAAGACACAACATGAAGTCAGAAAAAAATGCTCAACTGTACAACATATTGTCTTATTTGATTGACAGATATGTGACTGCAATACACTAAGCTAGCCACTGGCAAAAATTCTTGTTTGAATTGCTGTCCCCAGGGGTCTAGGCCCTGCTGAGTACAGTGGACTCCAGGTATCCAACTAGAGCTGCACAACATAACTCACTGGCACTCCCACATTGTATAATCTCCCTGGGGCAGGCCTGTTTTTCCTTCAGTTTCCCCAAACTATGGAACTCCCTTACCCCATCCCTAAAAGTCACTGACTCCCTAGCTAACTTCAAATTCAAGCTCCTAGCATCTCTCACTCCCCCAACCCATGTGCTTGCTACAGCTGAAGCACCTCTACTTCCTCTCCCCACCTCAATCCCGCTGCCCTCACTCTCCTCTGTAAGTTCTCCATCCCCACCTGTCGTTATGTATGTTTCTTTTATATCTCCCCTCCTAAACTATGCTTTAGTTGGTATTCAGAGCTCAATATAACTCTCTCTCAATATATTGTTCTGACACATTTGTAACATATACCCTATGCCTCGAAACTGTATTTATATGTAAATAGCTATACCTATATGTATGTATATATATATATATATATATATATATATATATATATATATATATATATATACACATATATATATAGTACCTCTGTAACTGTATATTTCTTGTAATTATGTTGTACAACCTGTCCATTGTTCTCCCTGTCCTGACTGACCCTAGACCATTTGAAAATAGGCCCAGCCTAAATGGTCTTGTGTGTAACAAATAAATACATAAAAATAAAGATTAAAAAAGGAACACTTTCTTGCTGCTTTACTGATTTACTGTACATATGATTTACATATGGCATGTGATAGTGTCATAAAAATGTATGGTCCCCATCATATAATCTTGGGATAGACAAATTTTTATTAATTATATTGATAAGACTTCACAAAAATACATGATCAAAGATCCAATATAATATAATATAATATAATATAATATAATATAATATAATGTGTCAGGTAATTTAACCAATTTCAGAAGAACAAACCTTGGTGCTCACCAGAGTTGTATTTTGGCTCCTTTCCTCTTTAATCTTTACATACATTGGGTGACAAAACAACTTTACAATAATGATTTCAACGGTTCTAAAATTTTTACAAGGAAAGTTCCTCAGTTTCTTAGATTGATCTTATTTCTACATCTTTAATATGCCTGCAAAGAAAGATGAATACATTTGTGTTTCTTAGTAAGACAAGTTTTCCTTGGATTAATCAAACAAAAACTCAATAATTAATGTTTGGAGCATCAACTAAAGCAAATACATTTTAAGTAATGAAGAAACAAAACTCAAAACAGTGAATTCATATGAATATTTATGTTTATTATTTTTAAGCAACTTAACATGGCTACAAATAACAATTAATGGAGTAAAGAGGTTCATAGAAACATATGGAGGTCAGACAGCTGAGGGCTGTTTAATGATAGTAGATACCAGCATCAAGACAGCCATATTATATGCTTCAGAAATTTGGAAATTTTCAAAGGTGAAATCCTTAGAAATAATTCTAAACAAATTATATAGATATATCTTAGGTATACCTAATTATGTACTAGATTACATTCTCGGACTTGAACTGGGCACAATTTCATTAGAAACATTGATAGGCCAGAGGATAATCATTTTCATTCTGCATTTACAAGTAATGAGAGTGGACAGATTAACCAGAATATGTATGAAAAAGAAAAGCAAAGATACAGAGACCAAACAGTACAGAGAGACTTATCTAAAATTCATTTTTTAAAGATTCACGTCACAAAATCAGATTGAAGGAGACACAAATTTTGGCCAATAATAAATGACAAATATAGGAGAATGCTATTTATTCAATTTATACTAGAAATGTTTAGCTCAAAAATATTACTCTACAAAGAATCAAGGGAAAACACACTTTCTCTGTTTTGCAACTGGCTCAGGAGAGGTGGATGATTCATTGCATATATTATTATTTTGTCCAATGGCTCAATGAATTCTAAAACATTACTCATAGTGCCTCTGAGGATGTCATAAGTTCATTATTTACAACTAGTAACCCAAATAAGAAATTTATTACTGAATTTTCTTAATTCACTGTACTTGACATACACTGAAAAATATTGAAATACATAAACATAAATTTATTGATCTGAAGTAATAATGGTGAGTACATCCTCTCCCATGTTGTAGTTATCTATAATCTTTCCTTTTAAAAAAGTGTGTTATTAGTGCATCTTCTTAATGTCATTTTGATTACGATGAAAACATATTGAAGGTTGGAGATATATTTTGAATACATTATCTGATAAGAATGTACAGAAAACTTAAGAATAAAAAATACTTTTTAGGATACTATTTCTTCAGTTTCATCTTTTGACAAATGCAAAACTCTGTTGGTTTATTTTGTTGGTACTCAACAGATAAAATTTACTACACAGAAAGATAACAGTGTTTACTCTTAAGTTGAAGAAGTTAATACATTTGCAAATTGCGCAAATACATACCATCTGTATTTTTGTACATGGATATTTATTGTACTACAGTATGTATTTCTGAAGACATTATAAATGCATATAATTGTTGATCAATGAACATTTTGAAATTGAACTTGAACCTGAACTATTTTACCAAACAATGAGATACTTATGTGTATTTTTCTAATATATAAACATCTTTACTTAGATTTTTAACACATTTAAAATAAGGAATTTCATTCTATAAGTGCAATAAGACACTCTGAGGATGCAGACAGTGCTAAGAAAACTGCACCTCCAAGGGCTGAAGGCACAAAGCCGCAACACATCCCAAAATTTCTTATCACTTGCATACTGCAGGGATGATATATCAGAATGCTACCAGGGTACAGCTGTGAAATGCAAGAATGACACAGCCTCAGAAAGTAGCTGGGACACACAAATTTGGAATGTGGCTGGGATGCTGAAATTCAGAATGTGGCTGTGTCATAAACATTTAGAATGTGGCAGAGATATGCAATTTAAAATGTGGGAGACAAATGATTATGGAATGTGGCAGGGATATGCAATTTTGTAATGTGTCATGGGTGCATACTTTTGGCATGTGGTGGTAATCCACAATTTCAGAAAGTGGGGGGATGCTTTTTTCACATTTTGGTGGCAAAAAACAATTACACAAAGTGGCATGGACACTGAATCTCAGAATATGATAAATGACGCACCACTTCAGAATATGGTGGTCACATGCAATTTCAGAATGTGGCAGGGATGCACCTTTTTAGAATGTGGTGGGATGTGTAATTTTGGAGTGTGGCAGGAAATGCATATTCAGAATTTGATGGGTACGTACCATAATAGAAGGTGGTGAAGCTGCACAATTTTGGAATGTGTTGGTAACAGAATTTCAGAATATTGCAGTGACACCCAATTTCAGAATGCAGTTGGAATGTACAATTTTGGTATGTGTTGGGGATGCACACTTTTGGAATGTTTCAGAGATGCACAATCTTGGAATGTGACTGTGCCACAATTTCAGAATGTGGTGGTGACAGAATTTAGAATGTGGTATTGACACTTGACACACAACTCTGGAATGTGGCAGCAATGTGCAGTTTTGGAATGTGGCAGGAACATGCACTTTTGGAATGTTGCAGGAATGCACAGTGCCAAAATGTAGCAGGGATGCTTCAGAATATGGTGGACATGTAATGCACAATTTTGAAAGGCAGTGGATTGATTAAATTCTGGAATGTGGAAGGGGCAAGCAATTTCAAAATAAACAGTGTGTCATGTTACATTCTGACTGTAAATCTTCACTATATTATGAAATTGTCAGTTCCTGCCAGATTCCTAGATATGTGTCTTTGCTGCAGTTCAAGACTGGGGGCCCAATTCACAAAGCTTCTCTGAATGGCATAACAGGCTTGCGCCACAAGGAATGGCATGCGGTGCAGATTGCACAACAAGATGCACCAGAAGTGATTCACAAATGCAGCCCTTAATACAGCCTGCATGCACCAAAGGAGGCTTGTGCCATTCTTGCAGCACAAAATGGACTGCGGCATGGTGCTAGGGGGCTTGCGGCAGATGCAAGCTACCATATACCCTAAATTGGGATTCACAAAACCTTCCCAGAGGGTGAAATTCTAAGTACCCTTAGACCTGCCAAGGCTAGCCTAAGGGTACTTAGGTGTGTGTCTTCTGGAAGGGTTTTGAACCTTACACCAATGTGCCATGGTCCCCTCTCCCCAACCCCAATTCCCTTTTAGTAAAAAAATCACATCCCTGGTGGTCTAGTGGACCCCCCAGCCCTGATCTGCCTGTATATTAAGAGTTCATTCCCTGGTGGTCTAGCAGACCCCTAGCTCTGATCTGCCCATATACTAAAATATCTTTCCCTGGTGGTCTAGCAGATCCCCTCCATATCTCTGATGAGCCCATATAATATAAATATATATTCTCTTGGTGGTCTAGTGGACTCCCCCCTGGCAGGAAGTGCCCCAAAACCCATCCATCCCCCTAGCTGGCAACTCTGGCTTAGACTGTCTGCACTCCCTGCATGACCAGCCACTTACTGAACTGTCAAGAAGGGTATACTACATATACAGTACCTGCTCCTTGACAGTTTAGTAAAATAGCTATATGATGGAAGTGTGAGAGCTGTGCCAATGCTCAGTGGGGGTATGGAAAAGGGGAGTGGCTGGTGGGGCACCATGTGCCAGGGTTGGGGTCCACTAGACCACTGGGGAAATATATATTTATATTATACAGGCTTATCAGGGATAGCGAGGGGGTCCTCTAGACCACAGGGTAAGATATTTTATTATTTGGGCAGATCGGGGCTGAGGGGATCAGCTAGACTACCTGGGATGTGATTATTTTAATGATAATGGGATTGGAACTGGGGAGGTCTGCTAGACCACCATGATGTGTGTACTATATATGAAAAAGGGATCAAGGCTGTGGGGAGGTTCACTAGACCACCAGGGACAGAATTACTGTTTATAACAAGAGGATCAGTGTGGGGAGTGCTAGCCACCAGAGACATCCTAGAGTGGCACATGGCCACCCCACAGCTGATGGCAACCCATCCAGATGTGCTATCTGGCACATGGCCACAGTTGCCACAAGCTGGCATGAGCTGTGGTTGGTGCACAACCTTTGTGAATTAAGCCCTGAGTGGCTCTGCAACATTTCAAGATTGCACATGTCTGCCACTTTCCAAGACTGAATGCACACCCCTTGAAATCTGAAACTGTGCACCACCTTGAAATTCCATAGCTTTGTCCAGTGCTGCATTCCAAAACCACATCCTGCTGCATTCTAAAGTACAGTACCATACATCTGAACATTCTGGAAATGCATGTACTGCACCCAATCCTGTGTTTTTTTTCTTCAAATGATTACTACAACTACAGTTTCTTAAAGGGACACTGTCAATCCCTTAGGCCTCAAAATGCCTCCAGTTTAAACAATACAGGTTATGCTTGGTCATTTTCTAAAGATACTAATGATGTAGCTTGTAGTTTGAGTCTGATTCCCTTTTTCTCTTAAAAAGTAAAAACATTGTCCACCATACTGGTGTTACCACACAAAAAACAGGTTTGTTTACAATCCTTGATCAATTCCCTTTGCCTCTTTCCTGGATTGGGAAAACCCCCAACACAGTCTAGCCCTTCATGATGCAGTAGGATGTGGGGAGGCTATTGCATCATGAGGGGCTGCACTGTTTGTGGGTGTTTCTAATGGTCAGGAAGTTTGTAGTAACTGCAGCAGAAGGATTTGAAACAAAACAAGGTTGGGTATAACTACACCATTAGCATGCATTTCAGTTCTACCAAGAAAGGAAGCAGAAGAAACAACCAATATCAGTGAATTTTAGAAACTTTAAGCAATCATAAAATGTGGGTTTTTGATTAGAAATGATATGATGCAAAAAGGGTTGACAGTGTCCCTTTATACTTTGGAGAAAAAAGTCCTATATGGCTGCTGACAGGGAGGACTAGTCAGTGAGATCTGATTATTACTTTTTTTAATTCTTTGAAAACCAGGTAGGCACATTGGGAATATGGTCCATTTTCATAGGTAACATGGGAGCACTTGGGAGGTTATGTGGGAACAAAACCTTAGTTCTAAAATATTTTATTATAATTATATTATTATTCTGCATTATTGGTATACTTTTATTTATACTATTAAACTATTATGGATAATTGGTGTGTAACACTAGACAACTGTTCAAAGACTCTAAAAGGTTTTGTCTCCATAAATGGAAAAGAGATTTCAAACTGGCTACAAACTACCAGCATTGATTTCCTCTAAAAAAAACAAAACTTTCTTCAGTGACTTTTTAAAACCAGATGAACCTAATCCACTACCCCAACTGTGGCCTCTCTAATAGAGCAACATGAGGGATCTTCTTGCATCTCAACTGGCTACAAAAGTAGAAGCCTTGCTGATAGTAGCCATAGTAAGCAAATACTTCAATTACATCAATATTTATGACTTAATTGCTTTAAAATGAGAAGCTGTCTTCAAGAAAAAAAGGACTGACTTAGTCCTATATGTTTTTACTATGGGAGACGTCTTTTGGCTGCTACTGAAAAATGCATCATGCTGCCAGCATGAAACTTACACAGTGAATACAGTATGTCTTGACCTCTTAACTGGCCAAATTGTGTGAATGCAGCTTATGGGGGTCCAAAGTTGTCCACAAGAATATCCTGGAACAAGAATCTTTAAAGTAAGTACACCTGAGTTTGATCTTAAATGAAAGATGGTATGATGACAAATCCACAGATATAATTGTTATGTGTGAAAAATGGTGCTAAATAGAAATAAACTGTGTTAAAGAGTTTGAGGTAACCAACTTTGGAAAAGCATGACTGCATGGTACAGTGGGCACAAACAAAGAGACAGCTCTTTGCAATAGAATTCCATGCTTTTCAGGGCTTTCCTAAAATTTTCTGTAGAAAACCTACTTTATTCTGAGGCTGGAGATATGGAGGACAGAAGTATTATTTAATATTTTTATAGACTTTGCTGAGAATCAAAGTTATAATCATTATTATTTTATCTCAGGAAATATTTGTCTCACATAAATGAGAGACATCTCAAAAGACTGTTTTTAATACATGGAGCTTAGAAATATTTGTATGGAGATTGTATCTTGTTGCATTCAAAAGTTATAAGAAAAAAAAATTGGACTTAAACTTGAACAAGGTACTGGAGGGGCAGTCCTAAAAGAAAGTGAAGAGCCATCCCTTACATCATGTGCAGGATCCAATCAAAGTTGATAAAATTTGCAGGAAATGATGTCAGGAAGATGCTCTGATCAGGGGTAATAAAGACAACCATGGGGAAGCCAGCCCAGTCCTTTCCTAGACAGCATGTTGAGAGGATCTGTGACTATGCATCTGCCAATGTTGTTGTTTGTCTTACTGTTTTGAAATCCCTGCCAAAACCCAAGCCAAGAGGCAAGCATGTCTGGTGATGTCTGGACCAGCAAGAGACCAAGCCTTCATTGCTCTGTTTATACCAGAGGTGCTGAGGACAAGAGCCTGAGGTTCAAGCATGGAAAGAAACAAGAAATGCAACACAGACAGCCACAGGGAAAAAGAATGTTTCACAGCAGAAGTAAAGGAGGACTCTCACCTACATCCTGAAGAAATCCCAAATTCTACAACAACAACTAATACTCTGAGTATCGCTTTGAATATTTTATGTTTACTGTAACTTAGGAAAGGGGGTTTGTTACCTAGAAGGGATTTGCTTTAAAATACTAATGTTGGTATATAATAAAGTGTGAATCTAAATAATGATAAAAAAACAAAAGTGTTTCCAAACAAATATGGATGTAAACATTTTTGCCAAAGAAAAAGGTATTTGGAATAAGTACAAAGAGAAGTTTTGAAACACTAACAAGATAAAGCTATGTGACATCTTTATACAAGAACAATTTTAGTGTTTGCAAAAGTTATCAAAACTGCAAGCTGTGTGCTTTTGTTTTGTTTATTTTCTGAAACCTTTGTTGTTTTGTATTTATGTTGCTCTTCACAGTGTTCATAATGTTTTATATCTATGCTAATTACTAGTAATTACAGTGGATAACGGGTGTGCATTTAAGCAGAATCTGCACTTAGTAGAAATTCTATTGAACACGCTGTAAGTTAGTGATCCAGAGACATGTTAGTGGGAATCGATGTTTATTGGTATAAATTTATTATTTGGTACAGTTAAAAGTGTGATTTTACTGCAGTACTAAAGAAGTACTAATAAATTAAAGCACACACAAAAAAATAAAAATAAAGTGTCAGAGGTCCATGTCTATGTTTGCCATGTTGCTTGAGGCACAGAAAGAAAGATGTAATCTTGCTTTGTTTACAGCCTTGTATCAACAGCTGTGTGACATGTGAGAATTCAAACAAACTAGTTTAATCTCTCTTTTCCATGGCATGGACAAATGCACTGATTCTTTCAAGGGACTGGAAGACTTTAAATATAGACACCTCCTGCTCTTGCTCCTGTGCTTCTGTCACTGCTTTGTCATCATCAACAGGACGGCACATCATTTCATTACATATATCCAAGTCCTGGATCATTCTGGTAGTGACCAATGTTTCATCTATGTCTCGGTACATTTGAAAGTCGGCTCAGTCCAGGTTTGCTAGCAGGGATGGTATTAGCTCCTTCTCAACCACCTCCTCTTCAGCAATGTCAGCCTGGTCCACAGAACCTGCTTTCTGAAAACAGTTGTGTATCATTTGGTGCTTTTCTTGTTGCCAGGCAGGGTTCAACATTTGAATGGCATCAAGCAAGGTAACGTTTTGGGAGAGATCTGAAACTCAGTTGAGTGTTCCCCCATCCAAGCACACAATAATTTTCTTTAACATCTAGAAAGAAAAAAGGAGAACACAAATTAAGCATTAAGTGCACCGAAGACAGACAGATCTGTGCATTAAAATGTAAGCATCTCTCCTGAGTGTGATAATGGTGCTTGACATTTTTTATTTTGCCCATATCAAGTGGCTGAATGAGCGAAGTCGTGTTGGGTGATAGGAAGATTATTCTAATGTGGCTCAGAGGGATATCGGGGTAGAAGGAGCAGTTGTTAAGTAACAGGGCTACTTTTTTCTTTTTATGCCACATCTGGACATTCATTTTTTAACCAGTTTCATCCAGGCATTTGAGTTACTATCATAACCAACTGGCAGTGCTTCCATTTGCAAACCAGAAAAGCACTACAGTCTCTTTGATTTCCCAACAACAACAGTTCACAGTTACTGGTTTCCATAAAGGCTGCAGGATAACAGGATAGATATCCTCTCTCACTCACTTTCTTTCCACCTGATGTAGCACCTCATTTGAATATTAAAGTACCTTCTGGTGTAGCTCTGAAATAGAGCCCAGTTTCATCACAATTAAAAATACAGTCTGGTGTGTAGTCCTTAAGAATTTGTGTCAGGACTGTTGTAAGCCAGTTGTAAGCTGTCTCACTGTCAGCATCTTTTTTTCTCTCTATGGTAGTGTTTAAAAATGATGCTATTCCACTCCTTCCATCTGCTTAGCCAGTCGCTAGCACAGTAAAATTGATGCCCAATGTTGACGCTAGGTCCTGATCGTTCTGAAGTAAAATTGGACCATTTATTGGGGCATTAACACTACAAGCAACTGAGAACCAGTGCAAAAGAGCCACTTCCACCTCCTTACTTTTTCCACACCACCGGCATTTTGGTCTTGGTTCTTGAAGTGCTCCCATACAGAAAATAAATGATCCTTGTAGGTCACAATTCATGCCATAGGTTAGACATCAACAAAAAACTTTTCTGCAACATCACTGTATTTAATGTTAGCCTGCTTTAACTCCTGCAGCAGAGAGATTTTCTGCCCCAGGCTAAGTGTAACATTTTTAAGCTCCATACTGCAGTGTGCAAGTTCCATTAATTGTGAGAAGCAAAGTGTTAAATACTGTGCTCACACATTATCAAAATTCCCTGTGCACTTAACCAATATTAACTACATGAGGAGAGAGCTGTTGGTGAACTGAATGCTTGTGTATTAAAGTGAAATGTGCACCTATCCAGTGTGCAGTTAGCCAATTTATTTTTCATTAGGGGAATAGGAAAAAATGGGAAACTGAAAAAGTGTGCACTTATCAGAAATGTACACTTATGACAGGTTGTAAAGTAAGGGTTTAATCAGTCTTACATTGTTTATATACATTTATACATATTTTATGTCACAGGGCTGAAGGCTTAGCTAAGTTTCCATAATAAGACATTAGAATTCCAGCCATTTGTTCTGACATTTTCGTTACTTGTCAGGGATAATTGTTTAATGAATAACAGTCCACACCTTAATGTGTATAGAAATATATATTATTATTATTTGCAAAACTACTGAATTGGATAAGCAATATTTTTCTGTTTTGCTTTTCTCTGAGTCTTGAAGTTATAGTAACTGAAAGCAAGGAGCTGAATTTCTATATCTAAGCAAGCTAGACTCCCTGACTAGCAGTATAAGAAGTGCAAAGTTGCAAGAAAAAGAAAAATATCTTGGAAGCATCATAAGAAATATTTGGTTATTTGAACAGTTGTGTAAAATATATAGCTATTTAATTGTCATTCAGAGGGTATTATTACTGCTGTTGTCTAAGTTAATTGTTGTTATAAAATGGGTATTAATGAAAGGTCAGATGCAGGCATGCCATTGGGAAGAAACTGTCAGCTGACCGTTCATTAATGCCCAAGTAGACCCACAGTTGGGACAAGGACCTTTTTCCGCTGGCATGCACAGCTAAATGTAAAAAAAGGAAAATCAGTGCCTTCACATTCTCCCATTTAAACAACTGACATTCACAATAGCGGTGGAGGTGAGAGAACGTGAAAAAAGGATCGCGAATCAGAAATATGCACACAGTTTGACATTTTCAAGTGTCTGAGGATTAAAAATACTCACAACCAAGTCTTTCTGTAAACTCTGACTTAACTAGAAATATGATTGACATGTTTGTTTTATTTCAAAAACCTGCCCACACATGACAGACAACCAATGAGAGCCAGAGCTAGATGAGAAAAAAACTCTTTTTAAAGAGACCTACTTTTTAAGATGGATGGACAAAGTGCACAAAAAATACAATTTTGAATGATTTTAAAATGATTTGAGTAGTTAAAACACTTGCAAAATGTACCATTTTATAAGTGCAATAACCCACTCCGGCCCCATGGGTATATTGGAGCATTAATGCACTTCCCAGCTGGTTGAAGTCACTCAGGCAAGCCCTCATGCCTCACAATGAACCTGGGGCATGCATTAATGCCCTAGGTACACCCATGGTCTGTTGTAGGTTATAACATACTTCAATCATGTCAGTTTAAGGTATATGTACAAAGGTTATTAAATCTGAGGCAGTGATACATTCCTCAGTATTTTCTCTGTCTCTCAGTAATACAGAGCCATTGGCACCTCGGTGTCAGAGCTGCAAGCAAGATAAAAGAGTAGAACAACAAAAAAGAGTTAACCAAAAATGCTCATTGCTGGTTGACCAATTAAAGTATGACAAAATAAGCAAGCTAGAAAAATTGTTAGCAGAAAAATCTTTTGAATGTGACAAAATTACAGGTCAGGTTTAAATATTAGAGAATCTGTTGCAAGAAGGTAAAAAATAATTTTCTGATAACTATTTTGCTTTAGTTAAGCTAATGACTGAAAATGCAGTTTTGCAAAGACAGTGTCTGAATTTGAGAAAGAAAAAGTTGAATTAGCAAATGTTTATAAACAAGTTAACAAATATTTGGTTAAATTAAGGAAAATATGAATGTTCAATGAGTAAAAGTAAAGTTAAGAAAAAATTGAAAACATTTAAAAATTTAGACTGTAATGCTGATTCTGGTATTTCCTCTTCTGACAAAGAATCATCTGATTCATAAAAAGAATTGCACAAGAGCAAAAAAGAAAATAACCCTAGACAAAACAGTGATTTGGATTCTAATTCAGAAAAATAAATACTAGGGAAATATGATTAGACCAAAGGGTTTTCCTCTTAACCTCAAGCTAAGGTGATTAAGGCCACAGCTTCTAAGATTCTGGCTAAGGGGGGCAGGAATTACCTATTTCTAAAAAGAAAAAGGAACAGTCAAATGTCTTGCTAGACCCAGCTGTGGCTCAGCAGCCTTATCAAAAATCATCTCAAAGCCAAAACCAGAGTTTCTCTCAAAGGGGGAGGGACCATGGTAAAGGGCATATCAGTGGGTATAATAAGAATAGAGATGACAGAAATGATAACAGTGGGGTTCACTATTCTGACTATGATCAACAAAGTTATAGTGCACCTCAAAACAGGTCTAGGAATAGTTCTCCAAGTCTAGATAAAATGATTAAAGAATCATATGAAGAGGAAAGAAAGGAATTTGAAAAGGAAATGGAGGAGATGAAACAATGAATAGGACATCAAATGGAGGAGATAAAAGCTCTTGTTGAAAGCTACTTGCTCCATGTTGCTCAGTCATATCCTGATCCTCATTTTATTGTGCAAAATCCTTTTTCAACCATGCTTAGTGCAAGTGGGACTAGTAGTACTATGTGACTTATAGATTCTGGACACTCTGTAGTTGACATGGTAAAAGAAACTGCTATAGTTAAAAAGGGTAATGAGACTGGAATGAGATTAAAAAAGAAGATGCCAATTGAAAATGAAAATGCTACAGTATCTCTGTGTCTAGCCTTCCTTAAAAGGTGTCCAGAGCTAGTGTTAAAAACAGTGTGAAATGTCATATTAAAACTGCTATGTTGCCAGGATGGAAAGAAAAACAAATTCTACCTGGGCAATTTAATTCCCAAAGGAAAAGCAGACAGGTTTTACCTTGACATAAACATTGAGGACTCTCTGAATTTTTATTATTTATTTATTTGAAAAGGTCTCACCAGGAAAGACAACATGAGCTGTAAACAGCTTATTTCCAGAAGCTTCTTGGGGGGGGGGGTACATAAAGGGGATGATAAGCAAATACAGAATAAGATAAATTACAGAGTATAAATTCAAATACATACAGTGCGGAACAAAAATCAATACATTCTAATCCTAGGCTACAGACATGATCATATGGAAGAAGGTGCAATATAGCAAAGTAAGGATACAAAGCATAGGGTAAGACATGATGGAGTAAACAGAACAATATGAAGATATTGGCATGTATAATTGCAGACAAGGAATGGGTAACTTGAAGGTATCGGCCAGGTAGAGGACAAGAATAGTAGGCTGAAACAGGTTACTAAGTGCTAGTTAGATCCAGCAAGTTTCAAGTGCTTGTAAGGGTTTAGAAAAACAATTGGGAGTTGTGATGCTAGGGGAAAATGGGGGTGGGGAAAAAGGCAGAAGGGGAAGAAAGGGAGGAAGGGAGGGAGGAGGGACAGCCAAGAACTAAGCTCCTACAGGCTGATGAGAATCCCACAGGGGTACTGGTTCTGGCAGAAAAAAGTGGAGGGGGGGAGGAGGGGGAAGCCAAGAACTATTTCCCCTCTGGAGGCTGAGAACCCTACAGGGGGACTGAACCCAGCAGACAGGAATGGGGAGTGGAGCAGGAAAGTCAAGAACAGTCCCTCTGAGGATGGAGAGAACCCTGCAGGGGATAGGACCTGACAGAAAGAGGGGGAAACAAGTGAAGAGAGGGTGTGGAAGGGAGAAGCTGGGGCAGGGGGAGCAGTTTAGGAAGGTGGAGGGGGAGAGGAAGGAGAGAATAGATGGGGTGCAGGCCAAAACT
This sequence comes from Neoceratodus forsteri, assembly GCA_016271365.2. NCBI lineage: Eukaryota > Metazoa > Chordata > Ceratodontiformes > Ceratodontidae > Neoceratodus > Neoceratodus forsteri. The sequence goes on along the minus strand of CM057455.1, from coordinate 1,751,697,161 downwards.
ATTCATCTTTAGGATGCTGAGAACCATGCAAGGGGACAGGAGCTAGCAGCCATATGTAGGCATTGGGGGAAGGAGGGGGATGGGGGTTTGAGAGGAGGGAGAAGAGAGATTGGAGCGGAGGAGCACTAGGAGTTAACTGGGAGAGAGGGGAGGTTAGGTACAGTTATAGATGTGAGCAGCGTGCTCATGGAGGAGGAATGATAGTGAGTGGCATGATTGTGCAGAGCAAATTTCCTAACAGGAGGGAGTTCCAGATATCAGGAAACCTATATGAGAATGCAGAGTGGCTGGATGAGGTGCACCGGGGTAGGAGGGCAAGGGTTCTGTGGGTGGAGGTGTGGAAGGTATAGCAGGATGGGAGGGGTTTGATAAGAGGGAGGTCAAATAGGATGGCAGAGAACCAAGCCAGAACTTGCCAACTAAGTTAGCGATGTGTGACATACATCTAGCATGGAAAGAAGGAAAGGAGAGAGAGGAGTAGAGGTCACAGTGATGTGTACAAGGGGGGCAGCCAAGAATATAGACACAGAAGGAGTTAAAGAGAGTGTCCAGTCTGGATAGGGTGGTTTTAGGGGTGGAGCTGTAGACTATGTCCCTGAAATCAAGGACAGGGAGGATCATCTATCAGACGATTTTTCTCCTGGCTTGTTGTGGGAGGTTGTTTCAGTGTCTGTATAGAGCACCGAGTCTAGGGAGTAATTTTTTGTGGATGGCATCGATGTGTACCCCAAAATCAAGATTTTTGTCTAGCCACAGTCCAAAGTACTTAAATGTGGCTACATCATCCATCATAGAGCCAAAGAGGATGTGGACGGTGGGAGTGGAATCCAGCCTGGCCATTTTTTTCTTGGAGCTGAAGGTCATAGATATTGTTTTTTTGATGTTCATGTAGAGTTGGTTGGCATTGAACCAATGTTGGACATTGTTAAAATCCAGCTGAAGGCTGGTGACCACCTCAGAAGGGGGGGTTCCGGAGGAGAATAACACAGCATAATTTGCATACATGTCTATACATGAGGTGACACAGACATTGGAGAGATCACTCAGGAAAATCAAAAATAATATAGAACCAAGTACTGAGCTTGGAGGGACATCAGTGTTAATCGGTAAAGGAGGAGACAAGAGGTTGCCTACTCTGATGGACTGGGACCAACCTGTGAGGTACGACTGGAACCACCTGGTGGCAGAGTTAAGAGAGGCCAGCCACAGATAGCTTGCAGAGGAGAAGGGAGTGAGAAACAGTGTCGAAGGCTTTGGCCAAGTTGACAAAGATGGCAGAGGTGATGTGTCCCTGATCCACGCCTGAGAGAATGGCATCAGTGAGCCAAAGGAGGGAGGTGGTGGTGGAATGGTTTTTGTGAAACCCAGACTGGAAGGGGGTGAAAAAGGAGGATGAGTTAAGGAAGGAGAATAATTGTTCCAGGGCCAGATGCTCATGCAGTTTTGCCAGGGTAGGGAGTAGGGAGATGGGGAGGAAGTTGCAAGGGTTCGAGGTGTCCCCGCCTTTAAAGAGAGGGATCACTGTTGCAGACCTTCAAGCATCAGGCACTGTGGAGGGAGAAAAGAAAAGGTTCAGAAGATTTGTCAAGGGAGAAGCAATAGAGTATGCAGAAAGGTGGAGTAATTTTGGATCAAGTTCATCAGGGCTTTTTCCCTTGAGTGGGTTCAGAGCAAGTAATACACGAAGAGTGTCATCATTGTGTATGGATTTGAATGAGATGCGAGGGGTTGACTTGGGAGGGGGTGGGGTGGAGGCTGTAGAGTCTCTGGAAATAATGCAGGGAAGAGAGGCAAGAAGGGAGGAGGCACAAGTAATGAAGTAGTTGCTGAACTCAGTGGCCACTGAGGGAGGGTCTTCGACTGTGCATGTGCCAACTTTTAGGACAGGAGAATGGGAGTGGGAAGGGGGAAGGGTATGGATGACCTTCCAGAATTTGGAAGGGTTATTGATCTTTTCCTGGAAGGAAGTTTGGAAGAACTTAGCCTTAGCAAGTCAGATGGCCTTGGTGCATGTGTTGCATAGCAAGCAATAGCACTGAAGGTCGGAGGGGGTGCCAGAAGTTTTAGACAGCCCATGCTTGTTCTCTGCATATTGGCATGCAATGAGCTCAGCAGTGACCCAGGGAAGGTGATTCCTGCAGACCCTGGCTTTCTAAATGGAGCATGATGGTCCCAGATGTTCAGAAATTGTGAGCTAAAAAAGGTCAAGGCAGAGTTAATGGAGGAGGCTGAAGTAATAGGTGACCAATTTATATTGAACATGTCATTGTGTAGCGAGGATAGGTCTAGGGACTGTAAGGAGTCAATCAATCAAAATCTTTATTTATCCAGGCGAATATCATTGAGCAGAGCTCTTTTACAAGATGGACCTGGTTAGAACAGGGTTGGGTAACATCCATCATAAAAACATATAAATACATGTAAATAAGTATGTAAACACAAGCACAATGGTGCAGTAATAGGGGAGTCAAATGATAAAAGGAAAACAAGGCAAGCCATAACAGAGGAGGATTCAATACAAGGGGGCAGGTCCACCATTGAACCATGCAACTGTATATAAACCATGTTCTCTGTACAGAAGTACCAGTTAGTTCATTTACCAGGGGCAGTCACTAGTACTAGCCATGAAAATGGCTTGGAGAACCACCAACTAATGGCAGATGGGGTACCAGGAGGGGTATGTAATATGTAAGTGTAGGATAAACATTGTGAGAAATGAAGTCCCAAGGATAGGTCGGTAGAACTGATGCAGTGGTGGGAGCCTATGGGGAGAACGAAAGAAGAGAAGTTAGGACTTTTATAGTATGATTGCTTGTAGATTGTGGATGGGTACAGTATAGAGTTGTGAAAAGAAGGCTGGAGAAAGTGGGAAGACAGACCAGTATCAAAGGGAGGACAGAGGCATCAAGGTGTTACATGAAAAGCATGATGACAGATGAGGGCCAAGGAGGAGACAAGCACTAGAAGTAATTTGTTCATGGTTACATGGTACAGGTTAGCATGATGACAATTCATGGTCATGGGAAACAATTGCACTGATCATTTCTGAGACGTGAATATAAGAGCTTGAAAGAGGAGATGCCGATGGATGACCTCAGTTTCAGTATTTTTTGTAATTTATTCCACAAGGAGGACAGTGTAAAGCTTATAGCAGCCCTGCCAAAGTGAGAGTTAACTTTGGGAACCATCAGTAGGAGAGATTTGCAACTTCTCAGGGCATAATTGCCTATTGGTTTTATAGGAAGACAGTCTGTAATCTATTGGGGCAGTTTTTTGGAGATGGCTCTCAGGGTCCATAAGGCTGCATTTTTATCATGCCTGAACTGAAGAGAACTCCACCCCACTGATTGATATAGGGAGCAGTGGTGAGTGGAATAAGGCAGGCCTGTGATGAACCTCAAAGCTCTATGATACAATGTGTCAAGTTTGGTGAGGTAGGAAATGGGACAGTGACTGTAGAGGATGTCAGCATAATCTATCAAGGATAGAAAGGTTGATTGTACCAGCTGTAGTTTGGCATCTCTAGTTAAGAAGCGGGCTATCCTAAAGAACAGGCCAAGTCTCTGTCATAATTTTTTGAGTAATTCTTCAACATGCTGTATAAAGGAGATCCTATGGTCCAGCCATACTCCCAGGTATTTGATTTAAGGACAAATTCCAACTTCTCACCAAGAATTATAGTAATCTGCAGCACAGGATCTGATAGGGCTGAATTTACCATTTGGGCAAAGGGAGAAAAGAGCATTGCTTTTGTTTTCTTGGCGTTAAGTAATAGTTTTTTGTTTAGGAGTTGGTGTTGCAGCAGGCTGAAGTCAGATTGAAGGTCATTACATGCAGATTGTAATGACAGGCAGCTTACATAAAGAACTGTGTCATCTGCAAACAGATGAATGTTGGCCTTAGTTATGCTTTCATCAATATTGTTGATGTATATTGCAAATAAGACCGGTCCTAAGATAGAACCCTGAGGAACACTTCTTAGGAGAGGTTTGAGAGTTGAGAGATCTCCTTCTACTTTCACCTGCTGGAAATGATCAGAGAGGTAGTTGCTGAACCATTGTAAAGATAATGGGTCAGTGCCTAGTGAGGTCAGGGAAGAGAGTAGCAGAGAATGGTCAACTGTGTCAAAGGCCTTGCTTAGGTCCAAGAATACGGCGCAGGTGTAATTCCTGTTGTCTAGCTCTCTTTGCCAGTCATTAGTCACTTTGGCAAGTGCTATGATGGTGCTATGTTTAGCTCTAAACCCTGATTGGACTGGATTAAGCAGGTTATTAGCATCTAGATACTGCCTCAGCTGGTTACTTATGACTTTTTCCAGTAATTTTGACAAGACCGGGAGAACTGAAATTGGTCTATAATTATTTAGATCACAGGGATTTCCAGACTTTAACAGAGATATGATGTGCACTGTTTTCCATATTGAAGGAATGGATCCTTGAGCTAATTATAGGTTAAATAAATGGGTATGGGCATGGCTAAAACATGGATGGCCACCTTTAAGAAATATGGGTCTAGGATATCTGCACCAGCACTTTTTTTTTTACATCCAGTTTTAGCAATAGGTCTTCAACTTCTTTCAGAGTAGTAGGACGCAAGGAGTAGACTGAATCAGTGACGCTAGGATCTGCACCTTGATTATCCACCTGAAAGCGCATCAAATTCACAGGGGAACTGTTGAAGGCTAAGCCTGCAGTCACAAAGTGATTATTGAAGGCATCCAGAACTTTCAGTCTGCCACTAATGGTGTTATTGTTTAAGGAGATTTCATCAGGTAGTGAGCCACTGGATGTGTGACCAGACAAGTTCTTGACAGTTTTCCAAAATTTTGTAGGATTTTTGGAGGCAGAGAGAAATTCAGAATGATAGTATGCAGCTTTTGTATCTCTAACCATTTTAGTACATGAGTTTCGTGCCCTTCTGAACTTGCACCAGTCCTCAGCAGACTGGTTTTTGCGTGCTTTTTTCCATAGGTTATCTCTTTCAGTCAATGCAGAATTTAATAATGGTGTGAACCATCTACGTGCATTTTTTGCTATTCGCACCTTAACTATAGGGGCATATTTATTTAGGATGTCTAGGATAATTTTGCCAAATATGTCAAATGCTGATTGCGTGTTTTTTGCCAAATAGAACTCTTGCCAATACAAGGAGTGTTTCAGTTTGTTTATGTAGGCAGTGAGATCAAAGTTCTGTCTAGATCTCTTGGCAGCAAACTTCGGCGAAGTAGTAGGTTTGTTGCTTGATCTTATGCAAGCAATAAATGAGTGATCACTGATATCACTGAAGAAGGTGCCAGCAAAGGAGTAGAGATGTGGAAGTTAAGCATGACTGAAGGGGGCTTAGCCCGGTGAATTTTACACACAAGTAGACCATGTGATGGTCGCTGAGTGCATCACAGAGAATACCAGAGGAAATAACACAGTGGGGGTGAGAGGTCAGCACACAGTCAATTAGGGTATGCTTCCCTGATTTGTGATTGAGGCATGTTAGGTCATAAATTAGTTGAGTTAGGTTTAGAGAAGAGACATGATTGCAGATTTTTGACTGTGAACTGGACAACCAGTTTACATTGAAATCTCTTATGATGTATAGTTCTCCAGGAGTAGCAAGGGAGTAGAAGGAGGAGAGAAGCTCAGTAAGTGAGGAAAGAAAGGAAGTAGGGAGGTTAGGGCAGCAATAGACACTGCCTACAAAGATGGGAAAGAAGAAGGGGAAGGATAGTTTTACTAGTAATATTCCACAGGCAGAAGGAGAAGACATGGAGAGGCAGACAGGGTATTTAATATATGTGTAAATATATATGGCTACACCTCCACACCAAGACTTACGATCTTGGCATATGAGGGAATAACCAGGGATAGAGATGGAAGAGTTTGGGATTTTGGAGCTGAGCCATGACTCAGACAGAGTGAGTATAGAGGGTTTTAGTTGAGTCATGAGTGGCTGCAAAAGGTCAATTTTGGGGAGTAGGCTTCTAATATTTAAATGCAGAAATCTTAGTCCTTTTGTCAAGCCCAGTGGAGGTGTGTGGGGGGGGGGCTGGGTTAGGCTCAATGTCCCCAGATGTCAGTAGCAGAAGCAAGATTAGCAGTCTTGTAAGGATAGCTAGCCATCTTTTTGATGAAGAGTGAGGATGGCTGTGGGTTAGAGCAGACAGAGTGTTTGTGTTACTGAGGAAACAGCATGCAGGGAGGGCAACTGGGGTTTAAGACCAGTGAGGATACCAGCTGCAGCGCACTAGGGGTTATGTAGCAGTGGGGTCTGAGAGGAGAGGGTGAGGGTAGGGGAGGAGAAAGCGGGGCATAGAGGGGGTAAGGGGGAACTGGATGGAAGAGAAGATGGGGGAAGGGATGCCAAGGAGATAAAGAAGGGGAGGCAGATAAGGAGGAGAAAGATCATGATGAGAGGCAAGTGGTAAAGCACCAGGAGAATATATTTAGGGGAAGGAGGAGAAGGAGTATGATATCTATGATGGTTTGAAGGGTGATTATATTGGGGTAGAAGCAGTAACTATGATGGAGGTAATAATAGGAGTCTAGTAAGGTTCAGGAGTAATCAGTGGAAGAACCAAGAGGTGGAAGGGTAGTTAGTTGGAACTGAAGTGACAAGTGAGACAACTGAGAAGTAGGAGGATAGCTTAGCACAGAAATGACAAATCGGAGGGGGTAGGAGGCAGGTCAGTTTGGTAGGCAAGAGGATTTAAAGAGTGCTGGGGCGGGGAGGGTAGGCAGGCCAAATAATCAGTCCCCAGTAATGTTTCCCCTGGGCTGTTTTCCCCAGAGAAAATAAGCAGAAAGTGAAGTAAATTCAAGTTTATGCAGAGAAATATGAACAGAAAGGTGCTGAAAATTCAAAGGGAATTCATGAGGCCTTGCTTGACTCAGGGGCTAAAGTAACACTAATGTTTAAGTGTCTTTTTGATAAGCTGACAAATGCCTTAGGTGACTCAAAGAAGCTGAAAATCCATTTTGATAGCTTAGAGATTGTACGTTATGCAGAGGAAGCTCAGAAGACTTTAGGTAAAGTTTGGTTGAAATTGAAATTTGGTAAAATGGTAATTAAGCATCCAATATATGTTACTAACAAAGCAGGTAATGATTTCTTGATTGGAAATGACCTTCTGAAAAGATTTAGACTTATTGTTGACTACTTTCACAAAGTTCTGTGGTCACAGGTAAAGAGGCTTATTCCATTTAGAAAGAGTCGTACAGTTTCTAAACAATCAGAATCATGTTACTTTGGGGAAAAAATGATGTCATGATTTAACTGAATTTTGTATGTTATGCTGTAACTTAATATATCTATTTTTGGTAATTCTGAAAATTTGACTAAATGAAAAAGTAGAGCTCATATGGTTTGTTTGTCAACCAAGATGTGGTAAATCTGAGATTAATAACAAAAGCCTAACTTTCTTCACAAGAGGCAGTAAATCTTGTTTTTTCTCATTGCCATCCTAATTCTGTCGCAAAGACATTAGACTCTAAATTCACAGCCCAACAAAGACTGTGGAAAGGAGGTGCCACTAAATAAGACAAAAGGTAAATTTAAGGTTCCAGTCCAAACAGAGGACTTGTAAATAACTAGTTCTGTGCTGTGCCTAGGCTACGCACTGTCTAATCAGTGCACAGTTTTACTAAGTGTTAAAGAGGAGGAGGCCTAGTTTAACATTTGCAATAATTAAAGAAAGATTGGCTACAAAATGTTTCAAATCACAAAGAGAGCTTGAAAAGTGTAAACATTTGTGCCTTGAAACTCCAGATAGGGTAAAAAAAGTATACAGCAACTTGTATGTAACGCAAGGTTTGAAATCTCCATTGTCTTGTGTTAGACATACTAGCACCACTCAGTGTGTAAATAAGCCTAGCCCAAAAAATGCAGTTGTCATGAAAAAGGGGAGACCCATACCCAATAAAAGTGACACCTCAGATCTTAAGGTCTGGACATACTATTCCTCAAGTGTGCCGCATAGTGAGTGAGTTCACTACAACTATTTCAGATAAAGTAAATGAATTTTCTGTTAGGGTTAATGTAAAGAAAGGTCAAGAAATGCCTGACAAAACTGTATTGCGTGTGCCTAGCATGTGGTTGTGATATGGATTTAAAGATTCATTCCACACTTTGCTTGGATATGAGCACTAAAGTAATACATAATTTAGTACATAATCCAGAGCAGATACTGTCACTTTAAAAACTAACTGTGGGTTAAAAATAGTGATGGGGAATCCTATTTAATTCAGGAATTAGTTGTTCCAGTTATTGGGGGGACTAACAGAAGATATTACCTAGAAAGAAATTAATAATAATAATAATATTTATTTATAAAGTGCAGTTTAAATTTATCAAAGTGCTGTACAGTAAAACAATAAAAAGCAGAGATAAAACGGTAAAACACAATAAATCCAGCATTAATCCAATTGAAGCAAAAGAGTTTAAAAAGTATATGTAGTTGATGATAAACTAAGATGATTAAAAATAAGGTAGATTCAGGTAAAAACTTACCTGTTTCTGATTTTAAGGAACAAGTTAAACAAGCACATACTTGTAAAACTAAATTAGGAAAGGAAAGATACTTTATTTATTTATTTTATTTATTTATTTAGTTATTTATTGTGATCTCGGATTACAACCTTTGAACTAAGAGCTCATTTACAGAGGATCCACATCAGATTAACACAGACAAATAATAGTGTAAGTACAACAATACAAAAATTAGGTACAAACTAACAATAGTATAGGCTAACAAACATACACTATAAATGAAATGAATGATTAAGTAAATTATACAAAGTGGAACTGGAAAACTAAGAGGAGAGCATATGGAGAGCCATTGTGATCAAAGAGAAAGGGAATGGGTAGAATGGTGCAGGAAACCAGGATAATTGGTTAACTTTGTCAAGGTGAGGGAAGGAGGGAGGGAGGCCAAGTAGGGTGGGAGGTTGATAGAAAGGAGAATGTTAGGTGGCATAGGTCTAGATAGTGGTTAGTGGTGGTGGAAGAGGGAGTAGGGAGTAAACTGCAAAGAGGGAATTGAAATAAGTGCAAAATTCATGGGGACAAGGCGGGGGTTGCAATAAGTGCAGAATTCATGAGGACAGAGAGCCGAAGGTGAAGAGAACTTGTTATGGGAAACAGGAGCATATCTTTTTCTGTTTAAAGAGAGAGAGAGAGCGGAGTTTACATTTAAAAGGACTGATCTTGGGTTCAGCAAGAAGATCAGTAGATAGGTTGTTATACCAGAACGGTGCCTGGTAGCCGAAGGATCTCTGGCCTTGCAAGGTATGATGGAAAAGAACCTTTAACGGGTTGCAATTTGATGCACTAGTCAGCCTTACTGTTACTGCTGGGTGAGCAAAGAACATGCTCCAGGTGGCAACAGGCAAAGGGCCACTTTCTTGGCTAGGAGACAAACCTGGCATTGAATTCAGTTTCCCAGGTCTAGCCAACCTGCTTGAGAACAAAGGTGTCAGGTGTAAGTCAGATGTGGGGTGCTTAGAAGTAATCTGCAGGCTTTATTCAAGGTGATAGCAATACGTTTTAGGGTAGTGTCCGGGGCCGCACTGTAAATAAAAAGGCCATAATCTAAGACCGAGAAGACTGAGCTAGTAATGACAAGTCAAAGGGCTGCTTCAGACTGCTCCGATGTCTGTATAGCAGTCTGAGTTTTCGATTTGCAGACCTGGCAACATGATCTACATGGGAGGAGTAGGAGAGGGAGCTGTCAAGAGTGATTCTGAGATATTTAAAGTTCTGAGCCATCTTGATAGTTTTTTTCTGCTTGTTTCTTATGGTTAATGTGGATGAGTTGTGTCTACTGTGGGATGAGGCAAAGAGCATTGTTGTTTTTTTTGTAATTTAAAAGCAACCTTGCATTACTGAACCAGTCTTCAACTTTGCTGAAGTCGTGCCATAGTCATTGTTCTAGGGTAATGGTGGCTATTGTAAATAACTGCATCATCTGCTTAGAGGAGGATTTTGTATTGACATGCTTGTGGAAGTTAATTTAAGAAGAGGCTGAACAGCAGTGGACCCAGGATGGAACCTTGGGGGACACCGGTGCTCATGCATAGTGTATCTGAGAGGGTGTTAGAGATTTTTACTCGTTGTTCACACTTAGAGGTAGCTCCTGAACCAGCATTAGGAGACAGAAGATATACCAGTGTCGCCTAGCTGAGTCAGAAGGAATTCGTGGTTGGCTATGTTGAAGGCCTTGGTGAGGTCTATGAAGGTAGCACTCACCAAGTGCCCACAATCAAAGGCTTCATGAAAGTACCTCATAAACTCTAGGAGAGCAGTAGTAGTGCTATGCAGTTTTCTAAAACCATGCTGCTCTGGACTTTGCAGTTGATATTTGTCTAGGTGATCTACAATTTGATCATAAACTATCCTTTCGAGAGCTTTGGAGATAGGTGGGAAAATTGAAATTGGCCAGTAGTTTGAGTGGCTGGTCCTTTCACCAGTTTTGAAAACAGGGGTTACTACTGTGGCTTTCCAAAGTTTAGGGAATTTTCCAGCTATGAAAGAAAGGTTGAGAATTCTAGTCAATGGTGCCAATAGTTCATCAAGGGTAAGAGAAATCAATTGCAGGTCTAGGCCGTCACCACAATGCCTGGTTTTACCTAACATTTTCAATAGGTATTTTTTTGCCTCCACTTTTGTTATTACTCTTAGGTAGAGTGGGGGTTGGATTTAGAAGTGAGGTAGTAGGTGTGGGCCTTTTATCAGTATGGGCTGGGTTAAGGAAGTCGGGGAAGGAACACCCCACTGAGATCAGTAAATGCTGTGTTGAATACATTAGCAATGTTTTTTTGATCATGGGTAATAGTACTGCCTAAGTTCAAAAAGGTCAGTGCCATTTTGTCTTGTTTCCTGGTAAGTGTTTTAATGTTATGCCAGAATTTACAGCTGTCACCTCAGGAGTTGTTTAACTCAGACTTAAAGTAGTTAGCCTTAGCCTGGCAGATGACTTCAGTACATTTATTCTGGGCCATCTTATAGTTTTGGAGTTCAGAGGGTGACCCCGAACCTTTATACCTGTGCCAGAGGTTGTCCTAGCTCACAACTGGTCCAGAAGAAGTGGAGAAATCCATGATTTATGTGTTCCTTTGATCTTCCTCTTACTTTTAGGAGCATAGATATCGCAGGCTGTATTGAAAACACTGATACATTTTCCAGTGCAACATCGATCTCCATGGCAGTGAAGATAGTAGACCAGTTCTGCTGCTGTTTTAGGGGTCCTATTTGTCCATTTCTTAGGATACGGGTTGTCATTACATTAGCTGGGGGTTTCAGAGCCTTATTGGTCCATGAGAAGAGGATAAGTGAGTAATCACTTATAGAATCAGGGAGCACAGCTAACCACGTGATCTGCTCAGGGTGATTCGTTAGCAGCTAGTCTAACAGGGTGCAAGTCCCAGTTCGATAGTTTGTGCGTGTGGGTGAGTCCACTAGTTGGTGGATGTTGATGGAGGAGATAGCATCTTTATAGTGTGCAGAGTCACAAGACAACCAATTAATATTAAAGTGCTCTAGCACAAGTACTTTGATATTAGTGTGGAGATCAGCAAGGTATTCATGGAGTACTTTAAAACCCTCAGCTTGTTATTTAGGAGGGATGTAAACAAAGCTGAGAGTTAAGCCCTTGCCTTGCACTGCAAGGATTAGTGTCACTGGTAGTATTTGAACATTTTTCCAAGTTTTTAATAGTGGTAGAACCCTGCCCTGAAGGTGTATTTTTATATAAATTATACAACCACTGCCCCTTTTGCCATTTATATCTATCCAGAAGGAGATGTAGCCTGGTAGCTGGATTTCAGAGTCTGTGGTCCTTGGCATGAGCCAGGTCTCGACTACAGACAAGACATCAGGGTTATGCTGTGCTACCCAGGTTTCCAGCAAATCAAGTTTTGGCAAGAGACTTCATATATTGATTGAGGCAATTGAGATAGTGCCTGACTTCCTTAAGGGTTTGGCTTCCATAGATCTTGGGCCAGGGTTTGGATGACTGTTACCTCATAAGAGCAACAGTAACGAGATGATCCTTGTTGCCTGCAGTTTAAGAAGCTTAAGTGATTGTGCACTATGTCAACGGGAAGGGGATTGCCTGCCAGATATGCAAGAAAGTGGGATTGAATCAATGGTAGGGGAGAGATGGGATAGCTGGTCCCAGAGGGGGATAGGATCAGCATACACTTGTGGTGACATTCAATAAATATTGACATGGCAGGGGTAGATGAAGAGTTGGGGGGCCATCTCAGTATAAAGGTATGTTGTTCATACAATTTAGTAAAGCAGTGGGAAACAAAAGTAAGGCAAGCACTAAGAGGATGAGACAACAAGCATGGGGCTGCATGATTTATGTGCTTGGGATGGCTATTCAATATGAGTAACAGACATAAGAATTAGAGATTATCCTAAAATGGGTTTGGGCACCAGTATACTAGTCAGTCACCTTCTTACTCTCCCTTCCTGAGGTCGACTGAGGGTACTTGAGGGGATGGAAGAGCTACCTTGGAGTGAGAGCAGGTTAAAGGGTTAAGGATATGGAGTTAAAGGGGACTTGAATTGATTACTTACGTGCAGCTGTTTGAAATGTCTCTATTTTCATGAATTACATTCATACCTCTAAAGGACCCCTATTTAGCTGTGCCTGAATAAAAGCTGAAGCTGTCAGTTGTATTTTGTGTTGTTTTCTTTGTATGGACAATATTCTGTGCAGTTCCTTTCATGGAAACAAGAATTTGTAGTTTTGACTATGTCACTTCATGGTTTCAGAAATGTGAGCATGAACTTATCAGTACAGTGCTCACGGTTCTGAAATCATGAAGTGACTTAGTCAAAACTCTAAATTCTTGGTTCCATGAAAGGAACTGCACAGAATGTTGTCCATACAAAGAAAACAATACAAAATGCAACTGACAGCTTCAGCTTTTATTCCAGCACAGTTAAATATGGATCCTTTAGTGGTATGAATAATAATTTATGAAAATAGAGACATTTCAAACAGCAACACATAAGTAATCAGTTCCTGTCCCCGTTAAGCTTGTTCAGGTTGAAACAGGGTATTATCCCCATAACAGTTGAAGGGTGTCTATGTTAAATAAAATTCCCTAGATGGCTGGGTTGAGCAGGGAGGTGGAGCCAAGAGCAAGGCCAAGCATTTAATAGTGTTGGGGCAGAGTGGCTGGGCAGGCTGGCCGAAAACTTAATCTGAATAGCAGCACTCGTAGAGTGAGCTGGCTCCAAAACTCTGATTTAAAAAGAAAAGGTACCAAGTCCTTGCTTCAGTGGCAGCAGAGGTCCGTACCTTGCCCTCGGGGTGGCTGGAATGCAAAGCAGACCTCTGTGGGAGGTGAGGTCTTTGTGGCAGCTGCCGGTCAGGGGCTATCTAAGGGGGAGGAAGGGAGAAAGATTAAGCACACTATGAACAAAAGGGCAAACTGAATTGAAATTGGAGGGGGGTCAAAAAAGGGAAGGGAGCGAGTGGGTGGGTGAGGGTTGAGCCGGAAAGGTCTCTGCCCTGAATGATCAAATTAAGCAGGTAGAGAAAAGTGGTGAAACGGAGAAACAAATTTAAATTCCTTAGGAAGGAGGAAGAAATTAGGAGAATGAAGAGTGGCAAAGCGGGGACAAAAATATAAGCAGGAGGCAATAGGATGCACAGCAGTTACAGTTTAGAGCATAAGTCTGGACAAACAAATTACTGCATTTAAAATCACAGTTCTGCAATAACTAATTGGAGCAAAGTACTTCAGCACAGAAACAGAGAGTGAGAAGTGAGAGTAAGAAGTGAGATACGTGTTTGTAAAATGTTCTTCCAATGAAAGACCTGTTTTCAAAAGATGCCCATGATTGTGAGGTAACTGACCTTCATGTTACCAGGACCCCACAAACCCTAGTCATGGTCCAGTTTATTTATGCCAGTACGAAACACCACAAGCATCTTAAGAACACAGACAAGAAATGTTGAATAAGCCTGATTCTGAGTCTGAATTAAAGAACATGTTTCAAAATAGTGATAAATTAGATTTTAGTTTATTAAAAGTACAATAAGGTAACAAAACAGTAGAAAACGTTTGTAATTTCATTAAACAAGCCCAAGGTAACTCTGATTATTAAATGCAAACTACAAATGGACCATGAACTAAAATCCATGTACTGCCAAAAAGATAAATTTCAATCAAAGAATGATATCCTGGTAAAAACTGATAAAGGTTACAAAGACCCAAATGAGTAGTAGCTTCATCACATGGGGGGGGGGGGGGTGCAGAATTTAAGAAATGTTAGAAGACATAGCCTACTGGCCTTACACGTACAGTAATACTAAAGATTAAAAAGTACAAGATTATGTAAAAGTGATGATCATGAACAATAGTTACACTGAAAATGCTAATTGTAAAACTGATATTTGCAAAAGATGAACAAGTTGATTTATTGTAAAATGAAAAACGTCTGAAATAATATGAATGAAAAAATGTTTAAGCAGTTGAAGAAAGTGTACATAGATGTAGTCATGTTTAATCATGTAGTACTATTCATATTTCAATGCATAAATGTACATCTCCAATGATGTCACGTCTGGTCCAGGATTCACAAAGGGAATGCAAAGTGGGCGCAAAAGTTTGTGCTGCACTTCCTGGCTGCACTGGTGGGCAATTGAGCTATTCACAGCTGGATAGGCTGGTGGGCTGTCTGACTTTGAATTGGGGCCAGCGGGGGTAAGCACTAATCCAAGTAAAGCAGTGGAATACCCAGTAGTGCTGCCCCCACAGCCAGTCAGGAAAATGGCCCTGCAGCCAATAGCGGTCTGGTGCTAAAGTGCTATTCATGAATGGAGCCATGCAAATTAGCTCATTGGGCATGCAAGGTGCTAGTGGCCATTAGAATGCCTGTTATGGGCTCATTTGCATGCTTTTATTGTGGCAGTGCACAGTTCCCTCACCAGCCCAAGCCCCACACAGCCACATTTCCTCATAGTTCAGTGTTACCCTCCTCCCACCCCGACTGCGGACCTGACAGTAAAAAGAAATATCATTCCATAGTGTAGGGTCCCTCCCCCGTCCCCGATCTCTGTATCTCCCACCCATTCATGATCGCATGAATTCCCTCCCGATAAAAAAAATCACTTTCCATAGTGTAGGGTCCCACTCTGGTCCCCAATCTCATGAATCGCACCTGGTATTAATAGTAAGTAATTTCAATAGTGAAGCTGTCCCACAATGGTCCCAGATCTCATGAATTCCATCCAGTATTAATAGTAAGTAATTTCAATAGTGTAGTGGTCCCTCCCCATTACCCGATCACCTGATCACCCACCTGTAAATAAAAGAAAGCAATTTCCATAGTGTAGTGGTCCCGCCATGGTCCCGATTGCCCAATCACCCACCCGATATTAAATGTATCATCTTTCCATAGTGTGGTGGTCCCCCTAACCACACAGTAAGCACATCCGTCCCCACTTCCCCTGCCCCAGCACAGACCCCAGTTGGTGAGCAGCACACCCCTCCTCACACCTCCATGGCTGCCCGCCAGCCAATGGGATTGTAGTGGATACTGTAAGCTGTCATTGACAGTTCAGTGAGTGGGTACCCATGGAGGTGTGAGAAGGGCTGTGCTGCTCACTGACTAGGGGCCATGCTGGGGTGGGGGGAGTAGGGATGTATGGGCATATTGGTGTGAGGGAAGGTTGGGGAGACCACACCACTATAGAAAGATGATCCATTTAATATCGGGTGGGTGATCGAGTGACTGGGGACTGGGGAGGGACCGCTATACTATGGAAATTAGTTACTATTAATACCAGGTTGGATTCATGAGATTGGGGACCGGGGTGGGACTGCTACACTATGGAAAATAATTACTATTAATGCCGGGTGGGATTCATGAGATCGGAGACTGAAGTGGGACTGCTACTCTATGGAAATTGTATAATTTTCTTAATGGGTAGGGGCTCAGGGGTTCAGGGACTGGGGAAGGGACCACAGTACCTCCTCCAACAACTAGTGTTGCGTGGATTTCCACCAGGTTTTTTGAGCGGTAATTTGCTCAAGAAAGACCCTTTTGCAAAGGCCCTTGCATGGAGCAAATCATTTGTGAATGGGATTGCAGGGATATGCAAATCCTCACCCCCTCATTTGCATTGTGGCACCCCTCACTACTTTGTCTAGGTGCAAACCCAGTTTGTGGGGGCAAACTGAGCTTTGTGAATACCAGCTAGTCACAAAGCTCAGTTTGCTCTGGGCAAACTGGGTTTAAGCCTGGGCAAAGCTTTTTGAATCCTGCCCCCGATGTCATATCTCATGATGTCACATCTAATGATGTCATATACTGATGATGTCATACATTACCACATGATGATGATGCAGTTTTATGTTCTGTGATTTCATTTCCTCTGTGATGCTTAAACTATATACCCACATAATAGGATTACAGTTTTTGAATTAGAAAATGTATTATTTCAGAATACACTTTAATTCAAAAAAAGGGGATGTGAGAACAAAACCTTAGTTATAAAAATATTTTATTATAATTATATTATTATTTTGCATGATTATTATACATTTATTTATATAGTACTATTAAAGTATTGTGGATAATTGGGGTATAATACTAGAAAACTGGCTCAAAGACTTTAAAAGATTTTGTCCTCATGAATGGAAAACAGATGTCAAACTGGCTACAAACTGCCCGCATGGATTTCCTCTGACTGAAAAAAAAACTTAAATGACTTTTAAAACCAGATAAGCATAATACACTACCCTAGCTGTGGCCCCTCTAATAGGAGCAATATTAAGGGATCTTCTTGCATCTCAATGAGCTTCAAAAGAAGAAGCCTTGCCAACTGTAACCATAGTAGCCACTAGGGGTGGGCGGATATCTGACCTAGTAAACTAATCCGATCAGAGATTCAGCAATGTAGCTATATCTGTTCCTACCCAGATAGTTTCCCTTTAAGAGATCGGATCAATCACATCAATCACATTAATTAAATTACTTCAGCTCAGCGCCTGTTATCACTTGAATGCAGTGCTATAAATGCAGTGTAATCTGTTGCATTCAAAGGTGGTGTTACAAACAGCTGTTAGATTTTACAAGCAGGTGCAAGTGGCTGAGTGGCTGGGAGGTGTGGGTGCAAATTGCTGATCTGGTAACCTGTATTGCTGTATGATGTCCAACAACAGTATGGTATGGACCTATCTTACTGTGGACCAGGAGAAAGATTCAAGGGCAAAGTGTTGTCTGTGCCTTACACCTACATTCGTCAGTAGAGGCTCTTCAGTGAAGACATTTGGAACATCAGGTTTGCTTAATCATTTAAGAAACAAACATAAAACAAAATACACAGAGTTGCAAACTGAGAAAGCTATGATGGAACTTGAAAGGTGGGCAGAGTCATTGTATGTGCCACCATCTAAAAAAATGAAAAGAGAGTTCCAAACAATAGAAAGCTGCATAGCTTGCGCACACCCCTTCTCCAGTGACCACCCTAGAGATGTTGAAATAACAAACACTGTTGCAGAAATGATAGCTGTGGATGAATAGCCATTTTCAATTGTGGGGGATGTGGTTTTTAAAAAGTTATTAGCAGTGCTGGAGCACATATACTGTTTGCCTTCCCGTGGTTATTTTTGTAAAGTAATAATCCCAGAAATGTACTTTAAACTAAGGTCGAAGATGATGGGTGAATTATCCAATATTGCATCTTTTGGTTTTATCACTGGCACTTGGACTACTGAATGCTCTATCATATCATACTTGCCAGTAACAGCCCACTGGATTGATGCTAGCTTCAATAGGCATTCAGCACTACTATATCTAAAACACCTCACTGAGAAGCACACAGGTGAAAATCTGTCACACGAGTTCTTGAATGTATTTGACACCTGGGGTACTGTGAGCTCAAAAAGGCACCTTGCAATCAGAGATAATGACCCCAACATTGCCAAAGCTATGAAACTAAGTGCAGCTTGGATGTGTGGCTCACACTCTGCAGTTAATTATTCATGATGCGGTACTTAAGCAAAGATCCATAGAATTACTGGCCACAGGGAGAGCTATGGTAGCCCCCCTGGCTGAGAGCACCATGCCTAAGAAAACTACCTAAAATGCACTACTGTTCTGGAAAACTCACGCTTGCCATTTCCCGACTTTGGCAAAGATAGCAAAACACTACCTAGCACCTCCATCCACCAGTGTGCCCAGTGAAAGGGTGTTTAGTGTTGTGGGTGATATAATTACTGAGCGGAGGTCATGTCTCTCCCCTGAAACTGCTAATATGCTACTATTCATTAAGCATAATAAACAGCTTGAGATAAATATTGACAGAAAGTACCAAATTGTTTATATGTCCTGCTCATTTTCATGCCTGCTGTCTTTAGGTGTCACATGGGAGGGAAGGGGTGAGTGTAATATGAATCCCCCGAAGCAGTATAGGTGAACAAGGAGTTGTCCATGGAGGTTACCCAGCAGATACCCAGCAGTTATCGGGCAGTCGAGGTAATGGGAGGAATCAGAACTGCAGGTAATGTTTCTGGACATTTATTGAAATGTTTTTTGTACATGCTTAACAGGACTATATCCGACCCGATAAATATCCTAGGTCAGATATTCCTCAGCAAAGATCTGAATCTGATATCTGGCTGAGAATAGGGATCTGACCACCTCTAGAAACCGCATACTTCAATGACATCAACATTTAGGAAATTGCCTTACACCGTGGTCTTCAATAGTCCTATATGATTTTACTATGCAAAAATACTTTTGGCTATTACTGAAAAATGCAACTTGCTGCCAGCATGAAACTTGCACAGTGAATAAAGTACATCTTGGCGTCTCAACTGGCCAAATTGTGTGAATGCTGCTTATGGGGGGTACAGAGTCGTCCACAAGAATATCCTGGAACAAGAATCTTCAAAGTAAGCACACCTGAGTTTGATCTTAAATCCACAGATATAATTGTGTGTGCAACTTGTTGCTACATTAAACAGAAATAAACTGTGTTAAAGAGTTTGAGGTAACCAGCTTTGGAAATCATAACTGCATGGTCCGGTGGGCACAAACAAAGAGACAGCTCTTTGCTATGGAATTCCATGCTTTTGAGGGCTTTCCTACAAAGTTTTCTAGAGAAACTCTACTTTATTTTGAGGCTGGAGACATGGAAGACAGAAATATTATTTAATATTTTAAAGACTTTGCTGAGAATCAAAATTAGTATCACTATTATTTAATCTCAGGAAATATTTTCTCACAGACAAGGGGAACATCTCAAAAGACTACTTTTAATGCATGAAGCTTTGAAATGTTTGTTTGGAGACTGTATCTTGTTGTATTCAAACGTTATAAGAAAAATACACTTTGGACTTAAAGTTGAACAAGGTACCAGAGGGGCAGTCCTAAAAGAGAGTGAAGAGCCACCCCTTATATCATGTGGAGAATCCAATTAAAGTTGGTAACATTTGCAGGAAAATTATTTCAGGACAATACTCTGACCACAGATAATAAAGATCGCCACTGGAAGAGCCAGCTCAGTTCTTTCCTGGACAGAATGCTGAGTGGATCTGAGCCTGTGGACCTGCCAATGTCGTTTGTCTTACTGTTTTGCAATCCCTGCCAAAACCTAAGCCAAGAGCCAAGCCTGCCTGGTGATGTCTGGACTAGCAAGGGACCAAACCTTCATTGCTGTGTTTATACTAGAGGTGCTGAGGTCAAGAGCCTGAGGTTTGAGCATGGAAAAAAGCAAGAACTGTATCAGAACCAGCTACAAGGAAAAGGGATGTTTCACAGCAGAAGTAAAGGAGAACTCTCACCTACATCCTGAGGAAATCCCAAATTCTACAACTAATACTCTGAGTATCACTTTGAATATTTTTGGCCCAATTTTTGAAACTACTTAGAGCGCCACAAAGGACTTGTGGCAGGGAGTTTGACGCAAGTGCGACTTGTGTCAACCTCTGCCAAAAGTGAGATTTTTAAAAATAGGTTGCCACACCCCTGTGCTGCAAGTCCCTTGCAGTGACTCAGCAAAAATCTGCCTGTCCACCCCTCCCAGTGTACCTTTGTGTCCATGGGGAAGCTGGTTTATGTGGATTGCACCACAGCTTTGGCACCAGCTGCCGTAAATTGAGGGTACTGTTGCAACTTGCATCAATGGTTCTAAAATTGGGTGCAAGCTGCAGCAAACCCTTGGCCACAGGTGTAGCAAACATTGCAGGGATTCAGGGCTTGGACGCAAGCCCTGCATCCCCATTTGAAAATCAAGCCCTGTATTTTAAGCGGAACTTAGGAAAGGTGTTTGGTTACCTCGAAGGGATTTGCTTTAAAATACTAATGTGGGTATATAGGAAAGTGTGACTCTAAATAATGAAGTAAACATTTTTGCCAAAGAAATGGTATTTAGAACAAATACAAAGAGAAGTCTTGAAACACTAATAATACAGAGCTATTTGACATCTATATATAAGAACAATATTACTGTTTGCTAAAGTTACCAAAACTGCAAGCTGTGTGCTTTTGTTTTGTTTGTTTATTTTCTGAAACCTTTGTTTTTCTGTATTTATGCTGCTCTCCACTGTGTTTACAATATTTTATATCTATGCAAGTTATTAGTGATTAGTTGTATTGTACAGGGACCAATAAAGTCTATTTGTATATACTACATGAGGGTGTGACAGAAAAGTTATTTGCATTTATCTAGATCTGTATTCAATAGGTTGTAATGTAAGGGCTGAGCCAGTCTTACATTGTTTATATAGTTCTATGAATATTTTATGAAATGGGGCTGAAGGCTTAGCTAAGTGCCCATAATAAGAGACTGATATTCCAGTCAATTGTTCTGACAGTTAAGTGACCTGCTAAGGGTCACATAGAATACAAGTGGAGGTTGTGGGAATCATACCCAAGTCTGCTGGATGTACCCAGCTTATTCACAGCTTGCTGCTCTAACCTCTATGCTATACATGATCAGAAGCTCTTTGCTGAAACTGACTTATTTGAACAGGGAGTAAAATTATGGTTATAAAATGGCTCACAACATTTAAACAAAGTAATGTAGAGATCTAATGTTTGCTATAAGGTTTATTGGGATATGCTGATTATAATTCTGCAGTGCATCTCTTTTGGCTGGACTCCTTCTTTAAATGTCCACACCATCTGTGAAGCCTAGATTTGTTTTTTATTACCACAGATATATATCAACTGATGAAAATCACAGTGGACTCTTGAATTTAAGTCATGATCTTTAGCTGACAGTCACATTGTTTGACTTAAATCACTACTTAGAGGCAGCTTTGGATGACTGCTTAGATGGCATGCAATTAGCTACCTCAACAGGAAAACATCATTGGATGAATAGGCATTCCAACAAGCAGTTCAGACCTCATAGGAACAGAAACATAGATTTTGATGGCAGGGTTCACTTGGCCCATCCAGTCTGCCCATTTCTCCTTGACTATACTATTACCGAAGACCGTGCCCAGTCTACAGCTCTTTCTCCCTCACCTCCTTTCCACTATGATAACTTTGTGCTTATCCCATGCATTCTTGAATCCAACACTGTTTTTGTCCTCACCGCTTTCACTAGACAGCTCTTCCAGGAATCCACCACACTTTCTGTGATTAAGTACTTCCTCACATCTCTCCTGAAGCTACCTCCTCCAGCTTCATAGCATGTTCTCTTGTTCTAGAGAGCTTTTTCTTCTGAAAAATACTTCCCTACTGTACCTTATTTACTCCCATGAGATATTTAAAAGTCTCTATCATATCCCCTCTTCTCTGTTCCAGGGTGTGCATATTGAGGTCCTTTAGTCTCTCCTCATAGGGCTTTTGATGCAGACTCTGCACCATTTTAGTTGCCCTTCTCTGGACCACCTCCACTCTATTTCCTTCCGGAGATGTGGAGTTCAATTTTCAAAACAAAAACTTTGATGCAGGGTGCCTGTGACAAATGGCTGTGACACAGCTGGCACTTATGTTAAAGATTAAGGCAATTCCTGTTTTTTGAATGCACGCTGTGCCAAAATCAAGAAGCCATGCACCAAAGCCACCCTTGCAGCATAAACACCAGTGTGCCATGTTGCAAGGGTGGTTGCAATATGGCGGAGCTGCACCATCCCCTTTTTTGAAATTCCAGAAGACCCACTGTGGTGCAACTATAGACTTTAGATCAGCCTGGAGGTGGTCTAAGGGCCATGCACCACTACTGGGCAGGGCAGTGATTGGAGGAGACCTGAAAGGAGGGGATCAGGGCAGAAGGAGCACAGGGGGTGCCCTAAGGAGTTACAGGGCATGCCGGCAAGTTCAGCATGCTAAGATGGCACCCAGTAGGGGTGCAATGTGCACTTGCAGAGAGCTGATAGGCCCAGGCAGAGGGGGGTTGGCAGGAATAGACTGTGACCCAGCCCCAGCTGGACACACCCCTGCACCAGCCCCATAGGTGCCACAGTCCCCAGCACTGTATGTGGGCAGCAGATTGTCTTCACGTAGGGTCTGTGTACCAGGGGATTGTCGCAGTGCCCAGTGAATGTTCCCCTCCACCACCTGCACCCTGCAACCTGCAACCACTCCTGTCTGCCAACAGTGTTAGGGGCAGTAGCACCTATGGGGCAAGTGCCAGGGCTGTGTCCACCTGGGGCTGGGTCATGGTCAGTCCCTGACAACCCCCCATACAGTACCTTGGCCAATTGGCTCTCGGCAAGTGCAGATGACACTGCCAGCAGGCGGCACTTTAGCACTTTGACATTGCTGCCATGCCCCTAATCGCTCCTTAGGGCACCCCCCATTCTCCCTCTATGCCAGCCCCTCTTTGTCAGCATATCCCCTTCCTCAAATTCACGGCCCCTCTAGGATGGTGTAGGGCAGAGGGAGGTGATGGATCCCTCCATCAAACTCCGCTGGTGCTCCAACTGTTTGGTGCAACCCTGCAGCTCAGCAACTCTTGAATCTTTGGTGCAGGGACCCCCTGTTTTATAAAATAGGTCTCAGAGTCCCTGATGCACCTAGAGGTTTCTGCAGCCATAGATCAGTGAACATTGTGACGATCTCAGGGCCAAGTGAAAATTTAGCCCATGGTCTCCAGAACTTGACACAGTACTCTAGGTAGAGTCTTACCAGCATTCTATACAATGTTAACACCACCTCCCACTTTCTGCTGATGATACCTTCCCTATGCACCCCGGCATCCCACTAACTATCCCTACTACCTTCTTGCACTGCCTGCACCTTTAGGTCATCCAATATGATTACCCCCAGGTATCTTTCCTGCTTGTTGATCACCAATACCACACATTTTGTATTCCACTCCTGCATTTCTGTGCCCTAAGTGCATTATTTTACACTTTTTCACATTGAATCCCAGCCACCATACCAAAGACCACTCTTCGAGATTTCTCAGATCTCTGCTCATCCTTTCCTCCCCCTCCCCAGAGTGTCCACCCTATTGCAAATTTTGGTGTAATTGGCAAAGAGGCAGACCTTCCCTTCCAGCTCCTCTGCAATGTCACTTATAAAGACATTAAAGAGGACTGGTACCAGCACTGATCCCTGAGGTGCCCCGCTGGTAACTCTCCCTTCCTTGGAGTGAACTCTCTTCTTCATCATCCTCTGTCATCTATCTCCTAACCAAATTCCTATGCAGTTTACCACCTTTTGACCCACTCCTAAGCTACTCAGCTTGCTTACTAGTCTCCTGTGTGGAACAGTGTTGAAAGCCTTACTGAAATCTAGGTAGGCATTTCTGTGTCTACTGCTCCACCCTGATCTACTTTCCTGGTCACCCAGTCAAAGAAATCTATAAGATTCATTTGCCATGACCTTTTCTCTGCAAAATCATGCTGCCTAGAGTGTTGTAACCCACTGAATTTATAATATTCCACAATCCTATCCTTTAGCAGTGGTTCCATTAACTTTATCACCACTGATGTCAGGCTGACTGGCCTATAATTGCCAGCTTCCTCCCTGCTACCATTTTTGTTTAGTGGGACTACATCTTCCTTCCTCCAGTCCTCCAGAACCACTCCTGTTTTCAGTGAACTATTAAACAGAACTGTCAGGGGTGCCACCAGTATTTTCCTGAGCTCCTTCAATATCCTTGGAAGCACCCCGTCTGGCCCTATTGTTTTGCTCAACTTCAGATTAGCAAGTCACTTCAGGAGTCTCACCTCCAAAAAGGACTAGTGTCCACATTGCTCCCTCCAAAACTTCTGTTACTTTGTGGCCCTTCCCCTTCTCATTCTTATGTAAACACTGAATAAAAGTATTTGTTCAGGATGTCAGCCTTTTCCTGGTGCCCCTCTGCACAGGCCCCCCTTCCCTTTACACCCTTATAATCCCACCCCTGCTCTTTCTCTTTTCACTTACATACTTAAAAATTGTCTTGTCTCCTTTTGTTACCTCCTGGGTTATTCTCTCTTCAGTTTGCATCTTTGCACTCCTTGCTGTTTTCCCTGCTTCCCCATGTTTCCCCTAATACAACTCCCTATCCTCCTCTTTCTGCATCTCCCTATACATTCTGAATGCTATCCTTTTTGCCTTTACATTTTCAACCACCTCTTTTGAGAACAACAGCAGACTCTTTTTTCTCTTGCTTTTACTCACTTGTTTGACACAGAGGTTTGTCGCCTTTACTATGCTCCCATTTTATCTTTGCCACTGTTCCTCCACCAGACCCGGGCCATCCCCCCTACCAAGTCATTCCTGAGGCAGTCACCTATCTTTATAAAATCTTCCCTTCTGAGGTCTAGGACCGTTGCTGTTGTGTGGTTCAATTACACAGTTGTCCTTATATTGAACCTCACCGTACAGTGACCAATGGTCCCCAAGTGGTCTCCCACCTTGACGTCTCCAGCACTGTCCCTGTTAGTGAGTACCAGGTTAAATACTGCACCATTATGAGTGTGTTTGCTGAGTATTTGCCTGAGGAATGCCCCCCACAGAGAGTTCAGGATGTCCCTGCTTCTAGCTGCTGCTGCTGCTGGGAGGCTCCAATCGGTGTCCTGTCAAAACCACAACAGCAATTACGCGCTGTCAAAAACTGCATAGTCATAACAGCGCCTCACAGTTTTGGAGTCAGTATATCTAATCTAGTGTGGTTTTGTACTGACCGCACAGCATGGTTATTGACCACGCTGTTTTTGACCATGCAGTCTTGACACAGCGCTGCTCCAACCAACATCTGGCAGATTGACATCCACCACCAGCAGCTCCCCCTTTTCTGCTCTCATGTCAATGGCTTCTAGCACTACCTTATCTAATTCCTCCCTCTGTGCTGGAGGTCTGTATATCACTCTACTGCAAATAGTGGCTCTATTCCATCTCCAGAGTGATCCATCATACCTCTGCCTCCCCTGTATTCCCAGTAACTCCGTTACTTTTATGCTTCCCCTCACATAAAGTACCACACCCCCACCATTCCTTCCCATTTGGTCCTTCCTGAACAGAGTATAGCTTGGTATGGCCATGTCCCTGTCATGGTTTTCAATGCACTATGACTCGGTAATGCCACAATATCAATGTTGACCTCTGCCACGATGGCCTCTTGGTCTGGAATCTTATTTCCTAGACGTCTAACATTTGCACACATGGCCTTCCAGATTTTGTTTCCACTCTTCTTGTTGTCTGCCTTTTTTCCTTTTCCCTCCCTCATTCCCTTGTCTCTTTTTAATGCTTCCATTCCTTTCTCTGTTTCTCTCTATCACCCTGTTTCCTTTATTGATTTGCACCCTGGGAGATTCCTCTCCCCCTCTGGTTATGCTTACTCTCTACTTTAGCCTTTAGTGGCATGTCTGACACCCT
Organism: Neoceratodus forsteri; assembly: GCA_016271365.2. Lineage (NCBI taxonomy): Eukaryota > Metazoa > Chordata > Ceratodontiformes > Ceratodontidae > Neoceratodus > Neoceratodus forsteri. Next base: position 1,751,671,379 of record CM057455.1, on the reverse strand, counting down.
GATTCCTTCCACCACCCGCTTGGCTAGTTTAAATTTAATTTTTGCATACAATTCTGCAGGATACTGTTAACATAACATGAAACTTAGGTATTTGGGCACCACACAGCTGAAGAGTAGAGTCCAGCAGTCACAGTTAGTAACTGTGATAGTTGAGTATAGTAGGCAAACAGAGATAAAGTTGTGCCCACAAACATATGAAGGGAATGGTTTGAGCCCATAGGACACCAACATTTAAGACTTAAATCCTACATGTCCACCATATGAAAACAGAATCTGTGGGCACCATTCAAATCAGAGATAGTTACATAATTATTGCTCAAGTCTATTGGCATTAGCCTTGATGAGTTGCCACATATCAGTAGAATTATGTAATTTTTTCTTTCCCCAAGCTCCTTTTTGAATCAGTCCAAGGTACTGCTATATACAACTGTCTCCGGTAGTGCATTCCAGGCACTCACCACCCTCTGACTGTTCCATTCCCCTCTTCTATTTGTTTTCAGTTTCACCTTTTTGTTGCATATCATGCAACCTTGTCTGTCTACTTGTTTCTTTCTTACTCAGTCAAGTTGTCTTCCAAATTTGTTCATTTTGATGAGCCTTATATGCATAGCATAGGTCCCCTCTCAGCTTCCTGTATTGTATAGAATAGAGCTGTAATGTTTCTAGTCTTTCCCTGTAAGGTTTGGTTTTAACAGTTCTGCTTTTTTGTTTACTTTCCTTTCTACTCTTTCCATCTGCTTCATACTCCTAATGTTTTTTACAGCAATAAAGGGTGTGCAGTATTCTAAGTGGGGGCTGACCAGAGTTGTGTACAATGGGGCAATCACCTCCCCATTCCTGCTTTTGACATTTCTCATAATACACCCTGCAATCTTGTTGCATTTCTTGACTGTTTCTCTAATATGATGGTCAAATGTAAGTTTGTTATTTATGTATAAACTTAAAGCCCTTTTCTATGTCTTTTGATACCAAAAGTCTGTTATCAAGTGAAGATGGAGTGTCAGGCCACACAGGGCAATGATGCAACCCTCCTGACACCGTTCATGGCAACAGCTATGGAGCCATACTGGGATGACACATACCACTTCATCACAACCTATCTAGACCACAGTTTATGCTGGAGGTACAGTAAATACAGCAACATATGCAATATCGTTCCCGATAGGGGTAATGCAAAGACAGCTCCCAAGAACAGCAAAGTCATGAAGCAGACTTAATTCCCTGTCTAGTAGAGCACAGTTTGGAATGATTACAGGAAGAACATGTTCTCCAATTCATACAGTGGCAAATTTAGGCAGAACTGTGGCTTTACACAAGTATCAGTAAAAGCATTTCCCTGCATCTCTGGTGATGAACAATGACAAAAGTAATAGGCAGAACATAGTTGTGCAAGCTAGTCAGTCTAAGGTGGTAGTACAGACTTGAAAAGGCTAAATTCCAAGCTGGCCACAGTTGTAGCTAATGGTTCAACTCCACAGGACAGGCACTTGATTGCTGGACAGGTAATGGCCTTCACTATTTCACTGAATTGCAAAATGGATCATGGGCAGTATAAGAGGAATAAAGATGAGGGCTTCCATCACAGCTGTGGCACAGGTGGTTTTCCCACAAATTCCTTCTATACTCCTCCTGATCTGGCTAATGCTCTGATAGACATAGAGGAAGTCAGGCCCCTTCCTGTGCACATGTGCTGAGGCACATGGTAATAGGAGCTCTCAAACCTTATTCATTGAGGTCCCATTAGGCATGTTCAATAAATTTTGGAATTAAGGGATTCTTCTGGGTTTCATACAGTATAATGACCAGGGATGGAGGCAAAGGCCTGGGCTAGTGTAAGTGCCTGCCAGTCAAGGCATATAACTATGTTGCTCTTTGCTAATGTGTCTTAGTGAACAAACTGAGTCTGTCAGCTCAAATGCCTGCCAAGTTCAGATGATCCCTCAGAAATGTTGTACTCAGTTCTTTAAGTGTGGCCTGCTTTTAGTGGAACAGTATAACCATCAGTATTAGACTAAGCTTAGTCCAGTAACTTATAAAAATATATAATCAGGGCCAAACCAGGGTAAATTTTGATGAGCAGTTTTCCATTGTTTTCTGTTTGACCCACAATGTTCCTCACAGCAGTTTGACTCTTCAAAAGTAACTATAGTTATATGAAAGTAAGTTTGGGAGGTAGGTAGGCTACTTATTTCCTTTTGTAACACTCACCCTCCATGTTAACAAAAAAGAAAAACATTAACCATTGTTCTGGCATCTCACAGATACCATCAGCTGTTTTGGGGACCTGGATGTCTGATGTATTGATGGATGCTTGAACCTAGAATTATCTGCTGTTCTTGGCCTCTCCATAGATACATTAAAAAAAAGGTTATAAATGATTAGTAGTCACATTTTTGCAGTCTGCTGAATTAGGATACTGGTTAGCCATTCAAGTTAAAGTTATAATATGGTAAGATGGACAGTGTGATCCATATAGCAGGACCCTTCTATTGTTGAAACAACATTCTGCGCAACCACCTGACAAACAACTGGTTTAGGTTATCACGCTAATCCTCATTAATTCATTCCGACAGTTCAGTCTGAAAAGGCTTTATTTCCAGACACAACAACTAACTGGCTGTACATTTCAGCTGCACTACTTTCCTGCAAATCTAAAACCTTAGGTAGGTTTCTTTGCTCCTTCCTTCATTTCCCCTTCAATGAAAAATAGTGCTTTGCCTTTTAGTGGTTTATGTCTATCTGTCTGGCTGTCTGTCTGTCTATCTGCCTGTCTGTCTGTCTGTCTGTCTATCTATCTGTCTCTCGGCTGTGCACACATATGTAGATATGTACACTATGCACACATCAACTGTGTAAACAAGTGTCACTCTGTGATGTAGACATAAATGATAATTAGATTGGGATGCTTTGCCTATAGGAGTGACAGTTTCTAAATAAATGCAGTGATTGTCTTAAGCCACCATTGTAAGTTTTATTTGGAAGATAGAAATTTTTGCATGAGAAACATTCAAAACATAGACTTTGTTGGCAGAAAGAACTGTTTGACCCACCCAGTCTGTCTAGTTGGTTCCTGCCTAGTCTGTCTCTGCAGATCCTAACTGGTCTTCTGTAACCCCTCCCTCCCTCCTCCCTGCCTATTTCCTAATATTTCCCTATGCCTATCCCAAACATGCTTGAATTCCCCCTTTTGTTTTTGCTTCCACCACTTCTGCTGGCAGCCTGTTCCAGGCTTCCACCACTCTTTCAGTGAAGTAGTGCTTCCTCACTTCTGTCATAAACTCCCCCCCCCCCAGCTTCATTCATATGCCTTCTGGTCCTGGTGCCATTGCTCATTTAAAAGAGACTCCGCTACTGCACCCTGTCTACCATGGTGAGGTACATGTTGGTCTCTATCATGTCCCATCTTGCTCTCTTGTATTCCAGGGTGTACATGCTGAGATCCCTCAGTCTCTCCTTGTAGGGTTTTTGGTACAACCCCCTCACCATTTTAGTTGCCCTCCTCTGGACTGCCTTCATCCAGTCAATGTGTTTTCTGAGGTGCAGCATCCAGAACTGGACATAATACTCCAGGTAGGGTCTCACCAGTGAGCAATATAGTAGCAACATCATCTCCCTCCCCCCTCCTGCAGGAGATACCTCGCCCTATGCATCCCAGCATCCCATTGGCCCTACCCATTGCTTTGTCACCCTACCCTGCAACACTGAGGAAATTACATATGAGGACATTACAAAAAAGGTGATTATAATGGTCCTTCCTGCAAATGAAAGCCAAAAACATGCTTTATTTCTGAAGCTGCAGAATAACAAGCACATTTACAGGGAAGATTTATTAATCTGCAGTTGTTTCCTAACTTTTCTGATAATTTCTTTAAAAAAATCCTTTATTTGACATGGTCACAATGAATGCATGTTTTATACCTGTTCAGTATAATGCTGGATATGTTTTAAGATAAATAACTTCTCACTACACCATATAGGTCTTACAGTTACAGCATTGCAGCAAAGCTTAGAATGTAGAGTTCTTGTCAACAGCAGAATAATGCTGGACAAAAAAAAAGCCTTTTGTTTTAAGCAACCCAGTAGAAATGCAACACTAACATAGCTTTATTTTTCTAGATTATAGCTTAGGCAAATTTGCAGTCTTTGGAAAGTTTTTTTTTTTCCCACGGCGACTGTCTACAACTGAAGAAAATTACAAAAGAAATATTTCATAAAACCCACAAACAAATTAGCCAGCAAGTTCTTTTTTCTGTTCAGAGAAGCACGATCTAAAGATTAATGGACCCAAATGCTTAGAATATGCAGACAAATGGTTTTAAAAGGAAATCTTCTTTTGTCACATTCACTGCCTCATTCATAAAAGAGTATATTCTACTCCAGTACACTTTGCCCACTTTATTAAAGCAGCAGTAGAGCAATATTGGGCATAAAAAATGTACCCTACCCTATTTTTCCTATGAGAAATTCTATGACTCTTCCAGTTCCATTTGGAGGTAGGATTTTCTTGCTCTACTAGAGAAAGGAGAAATTGTTTAACCAGGAAAGGCACACTATGCCGAAGCTTGTTTTCAGGTGTGACCTGGGAGCACAAGGAACTTAAGTGACTTGCTCAGGGTCACACAGTATGCAAGTGGGGGCTGAAGGATTCAAACCCATTGTGCCCTAAACCACAGCACTACAAAAACGTTAGCATTTCATAAATGTTTTCTTGTATTTATTTATTCTCAAGAAATAAAGATGGATGCTGCATTTGGCTTACAGACATCTTTGTTGACCTGGCAAGGCTTAGGCTCAAGAAAATAAAAAAAAAACACTGGTGAACAGCATAGGATGTAGCTAGAAGAGTAGATTTGATGGGAATGCAATTTTTTTTATTGTAACTGTGGCTGAAACTAGCTTTTTGGAAGATACATTTTTCATTGCACTGCTGCATTAACCTCAAATAGTCTTCAGTCTTTTTATCTGACTGGCTGTGTCTCACACGTCTGGAAACTGGTAAAGAAGAAACAGTTCTCATCTTAGATAAAAGTATATCAATTATGCTATCATACCCTCACAGCCTTCAAAGAAGGGGCCAGATCAGATGCCCCCAAACAGTGACCCTCTCTCCAAAGTATGGCATTAGAGATCAAAAAAGCAAACTGCAAAAAGGACACTTTCTAATTAAAACTGTTTCCAAACAACCCAAACAGTTGATTTAATGCCATTTAATAATATAAAATTGTTATCATAGTTCTCAGCTGCTGATAAAAAGGCTGTATTGTTGTCAAAGGGTTATCGTGATTGACTTCTTCATGGCAGATGTTTTAGAGATGCTAAAGATCACCTGCTCACAGAGACCTCACCGACGCTACTGTACTCATAATTTGTAACCTTTCAAAATGATCAGGTCCTTAGCCAATTTAACCATGCCATTTACTTATCACTTAATAGCATATTGGGAATGCTTAGTACTTTGATATGGCCATTACCTATAATAAGAAGTCTTTAGTAGCCAGCACTTATGTGCATTTAACCATGTCTAATACCCTTCTCTTGTAATGTACAAGACAAAAAGAAGGAATTCCATCTAAAGTAATCTGAGACTTACAAACAATATCAAAGTTCATCAGCTGTATCTAACAAACAGCACTGAACAATGTAGCTGTTATTTTTTCTGATGGAAGGTACTGTAACTGTACAAAGCAGTTAGTAATTACCAAAGGATATGTGTTTCAAATATTAGAAAAGCATTGAGGGATTACTGGAAACCGCATACATGTTAGGCTATTAGCTTACATAGGTCTCCAAGTGAGGATGTCATCATTTGGTAAATTTAAGAAAATTCCACAGTTAAAAACAGCTGTTAGTAGCACTTTGTGAAAAGTGACATGGGTGAGGGAATTGGCAAAATGTCTGTTCTTAGTGCATTTGAAGTGTGTTTGAGGGATGTCCATTTTTATTTCAATGTGTTTTATTAAAAAATGAATATTTTATTCTTAACATGGAAATACATGGACCATGTTTTTTTTTTAAACACCCTAAAGATGCAGAATATGTGCATTCTGAATCTCTCATAACAAGCATGGATGTTTTACACTGCCTCTACTATTCCTTGGACATCTTTTACTTTATGCAGAACGTAGCCTACCTACACACTATGAAATGCAAACATATCATTAAAGGGTACCCTCACAGCATTCAATATCTCTGCTGCTACACTACTAGAGCTATTTACTACACAGAAACATATACATACTATTTTTTTATTTATTTTATTTATTTAGTTTTTGTTGACTGGGTAAGTGCACTAGACAAATTCTGCCTATTTTCAGGCACGACCCGGGGGAGGGAGATACAGATGAATGCCAACTGACCTTGAACCAGATTAAGCTGTTGGTGGTATTTTTAGTGAATGAGGGAAATTTGGCCAGGACACCAGGGAAATTCCCCTACTCTGCTGGGGACAGCAGAGGGTGTTTGGTCTTGCTGCAATGGCAGACAGGGCGAGGATCGACTTGGAGGAGGACATGCAGGCAGAGGCTCTGCCGATGGAATTACAGGAGGTTGTTGAGCAGGCTCAGCCTGCTATGCAGTTAACAGCTTTGGATTTCAATGGAGACTTGCAGGCTACTGAGCATGCAGCCAGGAGTTTTATTAGAACAACGGAACTTTTACCAGTAGCGTTGCTTGTGGACAACACTAAAGATTTGGCTATCCCTGATGTGGTTTTCCCTACTACTGAAGATCGAAGTGTGACGCCGGATGAAAGACATGACGCCATGGATGTGGGTCCTTTTGACATCACAATGGTTGCCCCTGTGAATGCGGAAGTGTTTGTGCCTGTTGCACTGGAGGAGAGCTCAGAGAGGGAGAGTGTGGCTAAGGGCGCTATTAAGGAGTGGTCCGAGGAGTCAGCCTTGTCACAGGCTGGTTGGATTCAACAGCCAGATGGTAGGTGGGTACCGGATCCTACCTGGCTGACGTTTTCTCCATTGGAATTGGGTCCTTCCCGAACGGCAACACAGAATGGTGATTCCTCTCTTCAGGCAGGTCAGTCCAGTACATTGCAGTCTCCTACCACTGTGGGGATTTCTGAGCCTGTCACTATTACTGTTGATGAAATGGCTAGCCCGCAGTTGCACTCTCCAATACAGTCACCTGGAGGTCAGGAGACAAGGAAGGGCCCTCGTTTCTCAGATCTTTTCAAGAACAATAAATTGGAACAAGCCCCGAGACGGAATGCAGTCCATTACAGTATAGGGGTGGATTACCAGAACATCCTGACAGGCTATATGTGGCAAGAAAATTATTGTTGGACTCAATGCAATTTTTACCCGTGGATATTTATGCCTTACTTAATATATGGGGGAGGATATGTTTGACATTAGTTTTAAGCAGGTTGCAGGATTAGATAAATTCTGGCAGAAATATGAGGGTTGTAAATCTTTGCCATTGTGGTTACCTTTCTGGGCTATACCAATCACTAAACCTCTCTTTAAAACAAGTAATGTTATGTTCAGGAATGAGGGGGTGAATGTGGGGGACATTTTGTATTGGTTGGAACATAAATTCATGGTTTTGGGCCCTCCTGAGCCCATGCTTGATACTGAAGGGATTTGGACAGGGGCCTGGCGTTTTAAAGTTAAATTGCACATTATCAATAATGAAGTTGTGCACGTTCCAAATAGCTTTTTTTTGGGTAAGGACCGGGGAATCTGTTTCTACCCAGGACAACCTAAAGCTTGCTATCATTGTGGTAGCCGACGACATTTAAGCAGTGCATGTGATAAAGTCAAATGCACGCTTTGTGGGGACTTTGATCATGATAGTGAAGTCTGTAGAAATGTCTTTAAGTGTAATCTGTGCGATGAAACTGGCCATGCATATCATCAATGCCCGTGGGCAGGCCAGAATAGACAGGGTGGTCTCAATAAGGAAGAGTTGATATCCCAGGCACAGGGTAGATGCAAGCCCCGTACGGCCCCTCCTCTGTATAAGGAGTCGAATCCGGTTGACCGATTGGGACAGGTACAGGTTCCAGAGGGCCTTGTTGCAGAGCAGGGTATAGTGGAGGACACCTCTGAACAGTCGGTACCCCTGGTTCCCCGACAGGTTTTGGAACCCCCCTTTCTAAAGGTTCCAAGCCATCTGTTTTGCAACCCCTTTTAGAAGGCCCCTTAATGGTACATTCTTCGGACACTCCTTTCCAAACACCTAGGAGGGTGACTCAGGCTAGCAGTCATAATGTTGGGGTGGTGGGGGTCTGCCCTACCCACAATTCCTTCTCTGTGTTGTCTGACATCGAGGGAGATGTCAGATCTGAGCTAATGAGACCTGATGGGACTTCTGCTATGGAGGTAGAGGATGAGAGGGGAACAGATTTATTGGATGTTAAGAAAAAGAAAGGAAAAAAGCGGAAACAAGACAAACCCTGAATTTCAGCCTTTTCATTTTTATGGCCTATTTAAAGATGGTATCTATCAACTGCTGTAGCATAAAGAACTACAAAAGATGTTTACTTTGCTTACAGCAGTGTCGGGATTTAAAAGTAGATGTCATCTTTCTTCAGGAGACGCATTTGTCTTCCATGCTTGAGGTAACTCAGGTTAAAAAACTCTGGTGGGGTGGACCCTCCTTTTGGTCATTTGGTGCGGATGCTGCGGATGGGATTGGTATTCTTTTTTCTCACCCCTTGGTCCGAATTACAAGGTTGGTGGATATTCAGCCGGGAAGGGCTTTACTTTTGGACTGCTTTTTCCAGGGTTTTTGCTTCCGATTGATTAATACCTATGCACCACAAAGGAAAACAGCTCGGATTGCTCTATTTCAACAAATCAAACCATATTTATTCACCTCCAAACATGTGGTCTGGGGTGGGGATATGAATTGTAGCCTGGATGTACGTCTTAAAAATAATATCCAGCAGAAAACGTATTCTGACGCTCATTCTCTGTCACAGACGGTGGCGGTGGCTAAATTGAAAGATGCCTTTAGAGGATTGCATGCAGCTGATGGTTTCACTTATAGAAGGGCCTCCTTTCAAACAAGGATTGATTATCTTTTTCTTTCCCAGTATTTAGTTCCTTTCGTTTGTTCAGTGCTACCTTGTGATTTTTCTGACCACAGGGTTTTATATGGTGAGATAAGTTTACATTAGATCCCTACTTTCTTTCCTGCTATTTTCAGTCGGTGGAAATTGAATTCTCACTTATTGTCTGAGGCCGTGTTTTTGGCTCAGCTGAGGGATTTTCTGATCCTCAGAAAATCGGTTGTGGTTTTTTTTACTGATTGGATTTCTTGGTGGACAGATACGAAGCTGGCTGCCAAGGATTTTTTTATTGCTTATGGTAAGAAAAAAAGTTCCTCAGAATATTTACAATACTTGGATTTTAGGAATCAGTATTATAAATTACAATCTCATCCTCGGTCCCTGGATTTGGATATGCAGTTTCAAATGAGGATTGTGAAGAAAAAAATGCTTCAGTACCAATATCAGAGGGCTGTTTTGATTCATGCTGAACTAAAGTTTGGTACACAACAACAACCTTTCAAGGACCCTTATGTGGCATGTAAACAGAAATTAGAGTGGAAGCTTATGACAGGGCTTCGTAATTCAACAGGACAGCTGAAAACTTCTCTGGCAGAAATGCTGGAAATTGCTGAACATCAGGTGTCCTTACTATTTGGTACTGGATTTGTTCCTACAATTTCTTGGGAAGATGTTTTGCACTTTCCAGTCCCTACTATTTCTCAGGAAGAAGCAGATATATTGCAAGGGCTTATTTCACCCCTGGAGGTACAGGCAGTCATTGGCTCCCTTCGTATGGGGGTTTCACCAGGAATGGATGGGCTCACGAATGAATTTTATAAATGTTTTCAGGAAGACATGTGTGTCATCCTAGCTGCAGTCTATAATGATATTCTTCATTTTGATTTTGGTAATTCAAAGTTTAATCTGGCCATTTTAACCTTTATTCATAAAGCAGGAGATAGCACTGATTTTGGTAACTGGAGACCGATTAGTCTCCTGAATACCGATTATAAGATCCTTTCCACTGTACTGTGTAAACGGCTTCAAGTGGTTGCACAAGGGGGTGCTTCATCCGGCACAGACGTGTTCTGTGCCCCATCGTTCGATTCAACAAAATTTGAAACTCCTTAGGGATATCTGTGAATTTGGTGTCCAAAAAAAATTATCGGGTTTTGTTCTGGCTCTTGATCAGGCAAAAAGCTTTTGATTCTGTGTCTCATGCTTTCCTTTTTCAAGTGTTAGAACAATATGGGATTCCTTGGCCCTTTATCCAATTTCTTAAAATATTGTACTCCCAGGCATGCTCTTGCCCACTAATTAATAATTTTTTAGGTAAAGAAATTCAGTTGATTCAAGGGGTTCGGCAGGGTTGCCCTATCAGCCCTTTACTGTATTCTTTTGTGTTGGACCCCCTCTTAAGGGAGATTGAAAATAATAGGTCCATTCAGGGTTTATCTCCTTCTGCTACCATACCAGCCAAAAAAAGTCTCGGCCTATGCAGATGATATATGCTTATTGGTGGAGGATGACCCTTCTGGACTGGAGGCGCTGAGGGTGGTTGCCCGTTTCTCAGCTCTTAATGGCACCAGGCTGAATTATGAGAAATGTAGGTGTTTGGAAGTTGGTGATCCTTCACTACTTACTAATATTGGTGATATTTTAGTCTCCGATTCCCTTAATATTTTAGGACTCCTCTTTGGGAAAGGGGATCTAGCCTTTTTAAACTGGGGGAAGTGTCTCATTATAGGTGAACACAAAGTACAACAATGGAAATCTTGGGGATTTTCGAAAAAGAAACGGGTGTTAATAATTAAGAAATTCTTATTACCTATCTTTTTACATGTGTGTTCTGTTTTTCCGGTACCCATCTCTTTAGAAACCAGGTTATATAGTTGTTTTTTTCAAATGGTGTGGGGTAGCCGGTTAAACCCTATCAAATGGGCTTTCACTTATTTGAAAATTAGTCAAGGGGGTTTAGGGATGATAAATCCTATAGTTTTTTTCCATTCCTTTTTTATGACAGCCTCATTTCAAGATACAGTCCTGCCTCAGGACCACCCATGTTCGGCATGGACTCAGCTTTTATTTTCTCCATTTTTGTTACACTGGGAGGGTGGAGGCATTCCTAAACGGAATATGACAAGTGCAGCACCATCTTATGCAGATTCTGCAGTGCAGAAACTTAGGGAATGGAAATTGGGGAAGGCACAATCACATGGAGTCCCTCGAAAGGACTTTTATATGGAAATTATGGGTAATGTTTTCTACATTAGAGTAGATTTCCCTTTTTGTGTCCCTACTAAACTCTCACGGGCCTTATGTCTCTTAATGGATTACAGGGTACCACCTTATATGTGGGATATTCAATGGCTTTGCTGTCATGGGAAATTAGGAGTTTGGGGTAACTTAAAACATAAACCTATTTCAGATAGATTATGTCTCAGGACGGGTTGTTTTGAACAGGTAGAAACGTTAGAACATTTTTTCTTGTTATGTCCTTATACTATTGCCTTTTGGTCTGATATGGCCACAAGGTGGAGCTGGAGTGTTATATGACACATTTCCTATCAGAGTTTAATTTTAGAGGATTATTCAGGTTTTTTAGGGAGGTATCATCCTAGTACGCTTACTGTGATTTTTGCATGTGTTAAATACCATTTATGGCAAGCCAGATGCCAGTTCTCCTTACAACACACCATTATTCCTAACAATATTATTCTTAGCCGTATTGAACTAGCTTTGATTAAACAAAAGAGTTTTGAACGCAGTTCTTTGGATAATCAAGTATTTCTTAGTTTTTGGAAACATATTACTTGGATTACATAATTTGCTAAGTTTGGTGTCTCAGGTTTTCCTTTTTTTAGATCGCTACACTTAATTTTTCTATTGTCGGTATTTCTTTACGAGATGTATAATTTATCCTTCTTAGTTTTACTTTGTGTTAAGTTTATTTTCTTTTGTTCATTTGCTGATGTTATTCTGATTTGTATTTTCTGATGTATGGTTTATTTTCTAATAAAAAATTCCCCTACTCTTTTCGATAAGTGCCATGGGATCTTTAACATCCACCTGAACTACCACCAATCTAGGCAGATGGGACCTCGGTTTAACGTCTCATCTGAAATATGGCACCTCAGAAATGCAGCACCCCTCTCATGCTGCATTACAGTGTCAGTACTGGGATATTAACCCAAGTGCCAGATGTGAGAACTGAACCCACAGCCCTCTGATCTCCCGGCCTCAGAGGCGAGTGTGCTACCTACTGAGCCACTGATACTAGCCAGGGGTGTAAAATTTCTCTCAAATTCTTGTCAAGTATACTTGCCATCCCAGATATTCCACCATTGCTTGTTTACTATTTGGCTAAAAAAAGAAGTACAAAAAACTGTAGCCCTCTCCAGTGGCATAGGCTAGTCCTGTGGCCACCACTACCTCACCCCAGTCACCTCCCACTGTCCAGCTCCATCCTCCCACACAGTCTTTGAAAAAAAAAGAGTTGCTGGAACTCTGTCAGATCCTAGCACTGTTCTGCCTCCCCATCTGAACCCCCTGGCCTAAAACTCCGTAAGATTCTCACATCATCTTTTCCATAATTCTCCCTCTCCATCCTAAACCCCCAGACTGGATCTTTGCCAGATCTGGCACTGTCTTTTCTATAATTCTTCCTCCTCATCTTAACCCCAAAGTACAGAACTGCAAATCTGCATCCAAAATAGGTGCACAAATGAAAGGGGGGCCACCCCAGACAAACCAGTACCTCCAAGTTGCTGGAACTCTGTCAGATCCTGGCACTGTTCTGCCTCTCCATCCTAACCCCCTGGCCTGGAACTCTATCAGATTCTCACACTGTCTTTTCCATAATTCTCCCTCTCCATCCTAACCCACCCCCAAACTGACTCTCTATCAGAATCTGGCACTGACTTTTCTATAATTCTCCCTCCCCATCCTAACTCCCCAGCTTAGAACACTGTCATATCCTGGCACTGTCCTTTCTATCAGTGTGTTTAACACTGCCTTACTTTGGGCTGCAGTGTTTTTCTCCAGTTGCTCCCCATAGTCCCTCTAAGATCCTAATGTGTGCCTATACAACCCATCTCAGAATTAATGCAAACTGTGTTTGAGAGGTGCCATGAGTTTAGGGGCAGGCATTCCTTTGACATGTCAATGACTGATGCAGGGCTCCACAATATGCAAATGATATACATCCTAACTTTGCTGTGGATTGAGTCCCAATTAAATACACTCAGGTACCTGAGTAAGTGGCCTAAAACCTGCTCTGACTGTACTGGCAGATTCGCACCTTTGTGTGCCCTTCTTTTCCCATTTCATACACATTGCAGCTGCTATTAATTAAACTGTAGGACACTCTGAGCACCACCACAAGTGCAGCCAGATACAGGCATGTTTCCTGGCAACTTCCTCATAACAGACTGGACACTGGGAAATGGGCATGTTGTGGTGATGCAAGCGGTGTTCTCTGTCCATATGGCTGCATACACACTTATATTGCCGTGCATCCCAAACTTGTGAGAGGCTTTGGTAGCAGAGTAAGGAATGACCTATCATGATCGAGTTGGTGTCCACACAGCCACATTAGCACCACAGCAACTTTAGTACTCAGGGTACTGAAGTACCCTCCAGGGTTCCCAGCTCAGATGCCACAGGAAACCACGGTCACCGGGTGGTTGGCGCTCCCGAAGCTGCCTGAGACCACTTGCTTGGACTTCATTCCCTGAGAGCTGAGAACCCTCCAGGGCTTCCAGATCAGACACCACAGGAAACCGCGGCCACCGGGCAGTTGGCGCTCCTGCAGCTGCCACCTGAAACCACTTGCTCGGACTATGCTCCCTGAGAGCCAAGAACTCTCCAGGGCTCCCAGCTCAGATGCCGCAGGAAACCATGGCCACTGGGTGGTTGGCGCTCCCAAAGCTGCCGCCTGAGACCACTTGCTCAGACTATGCTCCCTGAGAGCCGAGAATCCTCCAGGGCTCCCAGCTCAGATGCCACAGGAAACCACGGCTACCGGGCGGTCGGCACTCCCAAAGCCACTGACCAAGACCACTTGCTCAGACTATGCTCCCTGAAAGGTATGACAAAGCCGCAAAACAATGGGAGCATAAACACCTTCTCTAGGTATGCTCCGATTGTCCCTCCTCCCTTCTCCATTGATTTGAATGTAACTTGGCAAAAATGAGTTGTTCTCTCTTGAAAAGGGCTAAATGTTGTTAAAATTTCTCTGTTTTAAATGTTAAAATGCTTTTAAATCTGTAATCTCCTGCCATTTGCTTACTGCCATTGTCTTAGTGGTACAGCCCTTTCCTGCCTCTGTTGCTGCAAGCCAGACTCCAGGGCACCTAGGAAATCGCTCTCCCATTCACTTGTAAATTGTGTTTTCCACTGGACCCATTATCTTGCTCCAGTACTAATTGGACCCAGCTCTCTCTATTTCTTCAGCCGAGAACCCTCCAGGGCTCCCAGCTCAGATGTCACAGGAAACCGCGGCCACCAGGCGGTCGGCACTCCCAAAGCTGCCGCCCGAGACCACTTGATTGGACTATGCTCCCTGAGAGGTACAGCAAAGCAGTAAATTTTCTCCCACCAGCCCATCCCCCCTCACCGACCATTTCTATATAGACCACCTTGCTCTGTCCCCTACTGTCATTGGCCCTTCACCTGCCTATCCTATTCTCCTTTCATGATCACATACACTAACCATATGCATTCTAGGCTCCGAATCTAGTGGCGTGCTACTTTCTCTGAGGTGCTTCTAAACACTGAAGTTCTGCTTTCATAAGGGGCTGCGCCTCTCTTCCAGCTTCTTTACCTGATCCCAGAAACTGAAACAATGTTTGTGGTGTTTTGGCTCCAACTCCTTGCTGCCGTATGTGCAATACCCTTACTAGGGAAACCGCTGGGCAGGATCTACTTCAATGGGGAGGTGTACCCTTCACCACAAGAGTGCTTACACATCAAGCAATTATTTAATTTGCGCATTACCCCTACACTCCCACACCTACACCAAATTGTGTTTCATACTCTGGGTGCCTCTAGAAGCCAGATGCCTATGGGAGGAAATCCACCATATCCACTCAGTAACTATACTCCCTGGTGTTACGCGGCAAGAGTTCTATGCCCTGTATCGCTAGGGCAACATAGTACTATAAACAGGTCCCTGCACTCCTATTCTGATGCTTCTTCTAGCCGACAAAGGACTAAAGCTCCAAACTATCCCTTGTTGCCTTGAAGAAAGTTGTGCTTCTTTTATTACTCTGTTCGGGCAATGTTGAACTCAATCCTGGTCCAACAAAAGCCCATTCATCACTCTCAGAGCTCACAAAGTTGAAAGGAATTAGTTTTATTCATGTCAATGCATGTAGCCTTTTAAAGAAACTCATCTTAATCCAGGCTAGGGTTACACACCCCAAACCAGACGTACTTCTGATCTCAGAAACTTGGCTCCAGCCATCCACTCCTGATATGGAGGTCAGCATTCCCAGTTATCTATTATTCAGATCCGATAGACAAGCCAGGAATGGTGGGGTCATTATCTACATCAAGGACAAATTCACAGTCTCCACCCTTGATTCCTCCTTGATTGCTAACGGATTTGAATGTATGTCCATAAAAATTGAAATCACGTAATCCTCCAAATCATAGGCTGCTACAGACCTCCATCAGCTGGGTCGCAGTTCCTGTCTCACCTTTCATCTATCATGGACTCTAGTAACCTTGAAACAATTATACTGGGGGACCGTAACTATGACTGGCTGTCCAGTGCCTCATTACCTCTCAAATCCTTCTGCGACTCCCGTGGACTGTCACTACTCATTGACGAACCAACACGCATTAACAAGAAAAACCCTATGAGTAGCACTCTTTTAGATGTTTTACTAGTGAACAAACCACACTTCTTCGCCCATGTTGGCATCTTTCAGGCTGATGTTAGTGACCACTGCTTCATTGCTGGTGTAAAAGCCAACCCTAAACCTACATCCACAACGAAGCTCTCTACTAAAAGATCAAAACGGAACTTTGACCTGCTGGCTTATATCAATGAACTGAAAGCCTCACTTCTCTGGCAGAGCTTTTACCTTGCCAAATTAGTAAACAAAGCATACACCATCTTCCAGAAAATTACAACAAATGCCCTCAATATCCTGCTCCACTGGTCAAAAACCACATAAAGCCTAGAACATATCGTTGGTTCACTGCAGACCTTAAAACTGCATTAGTAAAAAGAGACAAGCTTTGGAAAAAAGCTCGCAAATCGCAACTAGCTAAAGACTGGTGTCTCTTCAGAACTGCCAGAAACACCTGCACTAAGCTTATCATAGAGGCCAAGTCTAATTTCTACTGCTCTGAGCTGGACTCTGCCTCAAAATGCCCCACCAAATTCTGGTCCACAATAAAAGAACTATCTGGGCATATGGCAGGAAATGTGCTCCCATCAAAAATCTCCTCGGACAGTGTCATTATCAGTGATAAAAAGGAAATATTACAAGCCTTCAATAACCATTTCGCCTCTGCAGGTCTAGAATTTGACAATATGCCCGCTTGCAGCCTGTGCTCCCAGATGACTGTACTGCCCCCTGAACCCAACCTAACAAATGCTACCTTTTCCTTCTCACCTGCCTCCCTGAAAGAGGTTGAAGACCTTCTCCTTCATTTGGACACTAAGAAAAGCGCCGGCGCGGATTCACTTGACCCCTACTACCTAAAGATTGCCTGGCATGTTCTAGCTGTGCCAATTGCTCATTTATTTAATCAGTCACTGTCTCAAGGGTCTCTCCCCAATCTATTGAAAACTGCTCACATCATCCCGCTATTTAAATCTGGGGATCCCTGTGATCTAAATAATTACAGGCCAATTTCGCTACTCCCCATTCTGTCAAAACTTTTAGAAAAAATCGTGAATGCCCAGCTGAGAGCCTTCCTAGAAAATATAAACTTTTTAAATTCTATACTGTCAGGTTTCTGAGCTAACCATAGTACAATTACAGTGCTGGCTAAGATAACTAATGACTGGCAGCGTGATCTAGAGAACAATAAGTTTGTCTGTGCTGTTTTCCTAGACCTCAGCAAGGCATTCAACACTGTCGACCATTGCCTAATTCTTTCTTCGCTAAAAGCTTTAGGTCTAGACTCTACATCACTGGACTGGTTCCATGATTATCTAAAGGATAGGCACCAGCAGGTCAAGGCAGAAGGAGAGCTTTCCTCCCTCAAACCGTTAATAAAAGCTGTCCCACAGGGCTCCATCCTGGGACCACTCTTATTCACTGTATATAATAACAGCATAGATTCCGGCATTAAGGAGGCCAACATTCACCTGTTTGCAGATGATACAGTACTCTACCTAAACTGGACATCACCTGAAGCTGCCTGAGAAGACTTGCAATCTGATTTCAATATCTTGCAGTTCCAGCTTCTTAGCAAAAAGCTGCTCCTTAGTGACAAGAAAACAAAGGCGATGTTACTTTCACCTGGCAACCACATGGCTTAGCATGCTATCATTGGTACCCTACCCCCTATCACCGCCTAATTAGGAGAAAACTTGGAGTTTGTAACGAAGTTCAAATACCTGGGGGTCTGGCTAGTCCACAAACTCTCCTTCATGGAACATTTGGAGGATTTGCTGTAAAAAACTGAGGCAGAGGCTTGGTCTCTTCTATTGGATAAACTGCCTTCTAACCACAGAGGCAAAAAGGCAGTTAGTCCAGTCCACATTCATCTCCTTAACTGACTACGCCAATTTCATTTATAGCCAATGTAACACCTCATATCTGGGAAAACTAGACATACTATACTACAGACCACTGCGATTCATTACCGGTCTCCCCTTCTCCACCCACCACTGCTCCTTATATGCTGCAGTGGGGTGGACCTCTCTACAATACAGGCACAATAGAAATGCAGCCATATGGACATTCAGAGTTGTTACTGGTAAATTACCACAGTATATCATTGATTTACTGCCTCTAAGCGGGCTCCGAAACTATGTCCTAAGGAGCTGTTCCCTAATTTCTTTGAGGGTCCCCCAGGCCTGCACGCATTTTGAGAGAGTGGCTATATGTTTCTCACTGTCGACTCTCTGGAATAAACTGCAGAAATCCTTGAAATTAAGGTCTCCAGTTAGTCTTGCAGTGTTCAAGACTTTGTATGCAAAAACAGTCGCAGAAATATGCCACTGTTTCCATCATCTCTAGCTGCTCCCCATCTGTGTACTATCACCCCCTGCCCTTCTTTCACCAACAACAAACACTACCAATTAGGAACCTTATACCTTAATTCCTCCTGCCTACCCTGCTTCTCCTTCCATCTTCCAAACCCTCCAACCTACCTTTCCCACAAGTGCTTACTCCCTGCATCATTCCCATCTATGCCCTCTCACTCCTTTACCCCTTGTTATCTGTGCTTTGTGTGAGGTTTCTGTTAATTTTGTTACTGCATTCTCCTCCCTTTATGTAGCTCCCTTACTCATAGCCCCTTTTTCTTTCCCTGAATATGATATGTATATAGTGTATATAGTTAGAAATATTACAATATGTTCTCAAATATTACACTGTTTACTTTATTGTTACATAGCTTGTTTTTATTATGTTTATTCATGTTTTGTCTTCCTGCCTGTACATAAATGCATTCATTGTATCTTGACCTTGTGTGATGCAGGTCCATCTTGTAAATGAGCTTACTCAATGGTGTTCACCTGGATAAATAAAAATAAATAAATAAATAAAGAAATAAAGAAATAAATAAATAAAGATTTGATTGATTGATTGAAATGTGGCAGTGTAAACTCACCTTATAATTCCCCCTTCCCATCCTAACCCCCACCCCAGCCTGGAACCCTGTCAGATCCTGACACTATTTTTTGTATAATTCTCACTTCCTATCCCAACCCCTGACATAAAGGTGAAGGACCTCTACATGCGTGGGAGTTAGTGGTCAGCACTCTTACTGGTTAGGTGTTTTTGTAAGGTTCAGTCTGTTAACTGTATGCTAAGGGATTCCTTGTATGCATTTTAAACAGCTGTGCAGAAATAAATTTGAAGCTTTTTAAAAAACAACATCTTGCCTTGAGTGCTCTATGTTTTACATCGAAGTATCCTAACCCCGCTAGCATCTCTCAGATTCTGGCACTATCTCTCCTATAAATTCCCTCTCCAGTCCCAACCACTCAGCCTATAACTCTACCAGATCTTGATACTTTCTTCTCTATTATTCCTCTTCCCTCCTCTCCTCTCCTCTCCTCCAGCCCTAAAGGGCCATGTATAACAAGTGCCCTCCTCCTGACCACAATTCATGATTTGGGGTGGGCAACTATAGTCAATATTCCAGACTAACTCTGTAAACCCCATCCCTAACATTCAGCACTCTCCTAGCTATGTCAGATTATCAGCTAACAGCTGCAGAGCACCTGGTGGGGTATCAGTCCCTTGTCATTGAAATCACTGAGCAGACTATCCGATTACCCTACCTTGCCTTAGCAATGATGTGGGAACACTTCTCCCACCACTCCTGCTCCCTCCTGGACATGCTTTATCTGTCAGATGACAGTTTGAGTTAGCTAGCAACAGCATGTTGCAGGTTGGAGGGGGGGGGGGGGTTCGCTGAGTTAGCCTGAAATACCGATGGCAGTTGTTTAACTGTAGATACTGTATATACTGTATTTAGTGTTGCCAGACCCATCTCAGAAAGGAGACTAGAGCTGCAGCCTGGTTTGCAGGTCAAACAAATAAATGAAAAGAAATAAACATTTGCCTCCAATCATGGATGGGGAGTTTCAGAGTGGCTCACCTCTTATAAGTGGCCTTTGGGGACAGATGTGTTTGGTCTATAACTGGCCAAAGTATATAAAAAAAGATTATCAACTTGGAAGAGTGCCAGCAACTTTAACAAAAACTGTACAGAAGATGGGGTGGGGTGGGGGAAAACAGATGACTAAGAGTGGAGACTAGGTGGCCGAGGGCCTAGCCATGACCACCTAGGGAGGGCTAGAGGTTTTGTTTTTGTTTTAACTTTTTTATGTTTATTTTCCCATATAAGAGGACCAGGATTGATAAAAGAATACTCGATATTCAGTATTCAATATTGAGCAAAGCTGCAAGTTTGGGTCTACCAATAAAATAAAACACCTCAAACTTTGTGAGTTCAGTTCTTGTGAGAGACAAATATTTTTGAATAAACAGTGTACTTTCAGTTAGTGTGGTTCACTTCGGTCAGCTGGGGTGTGTACAGTCAAACAGGAGAACAAGTGAACCACAGTTTGCACGCTAAACAGTTAACACAAACTTGTCTGGGAGTCAGTCACATGGTACAAGCCTTGACTTAGTGTCAGCTCATTGCTGAGGTGCCATGATACCCAGAGGTTAAATTGATCAGGAACCCACAGGAACTTAGTTTCCCTACCTCCTACAAAATTATAGGAGAGTGCACCTCTGTCATATTTCTCTGTTGAACACTATAGAAGAGTTCCCACATACACATTTCCAATTAAGCCTTTGGTAATATAGCTCACTTGCACATGAAGTATTGTGTAGAAAGGTAGAGTACTCAGGAGTTTAACTAGTTTACCTATGAAAAATCTTCTGCTTTTGTTACCCCAAGCTTGGGAAAAAAAACTAAAACTGAAGGCAGCATAGAAAAAACTGAAAGGCAGCAAAGAGGGCCACACTGCAGGAGGGACATTAGGAGCAAAACAAGAGAGGACAACAATGAGCAATAGCTGCTCTTAAATTGTCTTGGTTTTCTTTTTTTTAATTTCTTATGTGTAGTTTCTATGCCTCCTCCAGCTCGATGGGTTTTATCTGCTTTTCCAGTCTGGATTTACCAAACATTCAGTGAGCTGTGGGCGAAGGAGATTTTTTTACATATTTATTTTGATTTCCCCTTTCTCTTTCTGTGCCATGAGTCCCCATGCACCATAGGGATGCTGGCATTGGGACATAGTCCCTGACATGAGTGTACATCGGCACACTAATGCAATACACAGTGCTGCATGTCCCTCCCCACTGTGTCCTGTGCACTGTATCAAACATACAGTATGTCTACAGGTGACAGTAGTACAGCATTAGGCAGCACCCTCACCTCGGGAGCAGGAGAACATCACCTGGGACATTTGGTCCTCCTCTTCCTGGCTAGTTGATTCCTGAACTTGGGTCACTGACATCACAAGCGGTTACCCTACTGTTGTGCCGACATGCCAGCCCTAAATTGTCTTGCTTTTTATTGAAGTACCCATTTTTAAAAATGCATTCATGAATGATGTCCAGAAATGAAGAGGCAATGATGATCTGTCATCCTGGGCTGAGTTTTATCAGCTTGTAGAAGAAGAGGCTGTCCAGGTGCTCTCAGGTTTGTGCCCTATTGATTGTGCACTGGGTCCTGTGCATACTTGGCAATCCATTGGCAGCCTTGAATCTCTAATGGCAGTATATACTGAGATTGTTGGTATTTTGTCCTCTAGTTTTACAGTTGTAGGGGCTTAAAATTCTATAGTTTACATAAATGTGACATGTAATTTTAAAATTTCTGAAAGTGTGGAGGCTTATAACTCAGTCACCTTTAAAGACTAAAGACAGAGATCTGAAACTTGGTACACTTCTCTATGTGAATTGGTATGTACAAAATACCATATTTAGTACAATTTGTATGAATACTTTTAAAACTAGATTGAAATAACCAAAATTACAATTTTGGCAAAACATTGCACGATTTCCATGGAAATATTGAGAAATTTCAAGGAAACGAAATAGTAATACTACTGAAATTCCACATGTGAAATATAGATTTCACCCAGCCCTACATACACCATAAGCTCTACTCTAAGCTGAGTGCACTGTAGAGGAAGAAAACAAGTATCTCACTCCCTGCTTGTCATGAGATTGCTTTAAATATGATTCTCCATATCACAGACTATGGTATCCCCAAGGGTGTGTCCTAGGCCCAGTTCTTTTCTCCATGTTTCTAAATCATCTCCACTGCCTGCTCCTCTATGTCCATTCATATATATGCAGATGCTACAGATCTCTTTTCATCTGACTCCTCTGCCTCTGATCTCATGAAACAGCTTTGAGTGAACTTTAACAACATTCACAACTGATTCCACAAAAATCAGTTATAATCCTTCAATGCTAAGAAAATGGTCTCTACGACTTTTGGCACCAGGCAGAGGCTTGCTAGAGTCTCCAATCTTCCATCGTTTCATACCCTTGATGAAACATCTATCAAAGATGTCTCCTACCTCAAGTTCCTTGAGGTGTGAGCTGGATTGCCACCTTGATTTTTCCATTCATGTGGATGCTATCCAAAAGAAGCTCCACCCCAAACTTGGAGCACTTTACAGAAATAAGAGAAGCATCCCATTTTCTGCTCAGAGAGAAACCCTCATAAAGATCATTCTTCCCATTTTTGACTATGGAGATATTGTTTACAATGCTGCTCCAAAGTCCACTTTAGCTTAGCTGTACCCTATCTTCCATTCCTTCTGTCAGTTTGCCTTTGACAAGCCCTTGCATACATAAAAACATAGAATTCGATGGCAGATAAGGACCGCTTGGCCCACCTAGTCTGCCCATTTTCCTACCTAACAGATAAGCTGCAGATCCTAGTTAATCAACACCTTACTTCCTACTACCCCCCTCTTGGACTGCCTTATGTCTGTCCCATGCATTCTTGAATTCTCCCACTGTTCTTGACTCCATGACCTTCTCAGGGAGGCTGTTCCATGCATCCACAACACTCTCCATGAAAAAAATACCTCCTCACATTACCTCTGAGTAGTCCCTCCTCTATCTTCAAATTGTGCCCCCTTGTTCTTGCACATCTCTTTTTCTGAAAGATGCTACCCTCTTGAACTTTGTTGATTCCCTTGAGGTACTTGAAAGTTTCTATCATGTCCCCTCTCTCCCTTCTTTCCTCAAGGGTATACATATTAAGCTCCTTTAGTCTTTCTTTGTATGTCTTCTGGTGCAGACCCTGCACCATTTTGGTTGCCCTCCTCTGGACAGCCTCCACTCTGTCTATATGTTTGCAGAGATGGGGACTCCAGAACTGCACACAGTACTCCAGATGGGGTCTCACCAACTGTCTGTATAGAGGGATAACAACTTCCTGTTTTCTACTATTGATGCCTGTCCCTATGCATCCCAGTATCCCCCTAGCCTTCCTTACTGCCTGCTCACCACTATTCTTTGCATACCTCTGTATCGCTCCCCTCTGTTGATGCCAATCTCTTTATCCACTGTGCCTCCTTTATCTCCAAATTTTGATTTGGCTTTCTCCGCTCATATCTTGCTTCTCTCCCATCTAAGACCCCTTCTACCTCTTACTTTCTGTGCAATGCTTCCTTTCGCTCTCTTGCTCTCCTACAAATGAAATCTACTGTGGGTCAAGCTGCCTTTTTGTTCTGCTTCCCTAACATATGGGTCTCTCTCCCCCATTTCATTCACTCTACTCCTTGCTTTCCTGCTCAGAAATCTCTTCTCATTAGTTTCTCTATTCAATCCTGCAGTTGTTACTTATAATGGTGAGGATTTCTGTCATCTGCACTTCCACAGTACACTGACACTAGCTTAACCCCTCACCTCAAGTTCGCACTACTTCGTGCTCCTCATGTTATTGTTTTGTTACTCAATGTTTAATGTTCTATTGTTTGTTTTCAAATTTTACTGTATGGTAATGAACTGTATGACACTTTTATTTTTG
The DNA here is from genome assembly GCA_016271365.2 of Neoceratodus forsteri. NCBI lineage: Eukaryota > Metazoa > Chordata > Ceratodontiformes > Ceratodontidae > Neoceratodus > Neoceratodus forsteri. The sequence continues at coordinate 1,751,647,660 of CM057455.1, read as the reverse complement.
AAGTTTTTCCTTATATTTATATATTTTGTTATACATATTTCCATATTATTGTATTATTTGTGTACATTATACTTTAGATCTGTTCTCTTCCCCCAACCCCCAAGACACATGAGGTGATACCAGCTCAGTATAACTTTCCTGCAAAATGTTAGAAACATAGAAACATTGAAACATAGATGTTGACAGCAGATATGGGACTCCAGGCCCACCCAGCCTGCCCTGAAATGAATAAATAAATCAAACAAGAATAAATCTACTTCTTGCCCTTTATCTATTGCCCTCATTATCCAGTCAAAGAATACTATCAGGCTGACAAGACCTCTCTGACACAAACCCATGCTGTTTACTATCCTGGAGCCCATCACTCTCCAAGTAGTCCGATAGGTCCTCTTTCACTAATGCCTCCATCAGGTGGCGCATGTGTGAGCAGCCAACCATAAGGGTAGCTTAATTTACAGCTCTACAACTGAAGTGGATTATAATCAAAGACAAAAGGAGGATTGATGGTGGGGGGGGGGGTAAAAATGTACATCCTCCAATGGTAAAAAAATCAGCTTTAACAAAAGAAACAGTCCCCATAATTACTGCTTGTATCGATCATCAGATAAGTTTAAAAAAAATTTGATCAGGACCCTGAGCATCATGGCACAGGCAATGACAATGGCAGGCATAGCAGTGGTGAAAGGGTTGACTCGAGACAACATGGCGGACTAAAGGGAGCTTAAGGGAATGATGCAAAAAGTTTTGGAGGAGATCACCACATACAAGGCATCAGTAGCAAACTTAGAAGAAAAATTCCAAGCCCTGCTCCACCGAACACTTGATATGGAGGCCTATCTATCTTATACTGATGAAAAAGATTCCTGGCATGAGACACAGATGCAGAAGCTGGAATGTGTGGTCCAGCTCTTACAGATCAGGGCTGAAGACGTTGAAAACAGAAATAGGAGAAATAATCTCTACTTCATGGGATTCCCAGAAGGGGCTGAGAGATGGAACCCAACAAGATTCCTCCAGATAGAACTACAGAGGCTATTGGGGTATGACTGGCACTCCGTCCTAGAGGTGGAACGGGCATACAGGTCACTAGCACCAGCAACAAAATAGGGGGAGCGGACCAGACCTATTATAGCTAAGTTATTAAGATTCCCTGAGTAAAAGAGAATTCTAGCTCTGGTGAGGAATAAGGGCTCTCTGCTCTGGAATGGACACAGAGTTTACATCTTTTATGATTACTCGATAGAGCTGGCTGGTGGAAGGAAAGCTTTCACGGAGGCTAGGAATGCCTTCCAGGATCCACAGGTGCAGTACCACTTGATGTACCCAGCAAAGCTGTTAATCCAATGGAATGGGGTCAGTAACTCCTTTGATTTCCCAGAGGAGGCTATGGAGTACATTGCCAGGAACTGGCCCACTCATTGTTCTCGCCCAGCACAATCTCCAACATGACACAGAACTAAAGAACAATGGTCTGGTGGGGTTTCTATCCCAGTTCCTCAGAACATCACCGATAGATATGCACCACTAGCCAACCTCACAGGGAACGTGGCACAGAGTGGCAGACATCAAAGGTAATGAGAAAGCAGAAGGGAAAGGACAAATCAAGGAACCAACACTTCCCACAGGCCCAAAATGCAAAGAGAGAAGCAGGACACCTTTGTACATCAGAAATGAATCTGGGGGACCACGTGATGCACCAGACTGTGTAACAGCTCTTTGATCCAGCTCCCATTGCCCAGTTAATTTTCAGCTGTCAAATTAATATCTGGACTTCTAATACTACTCGGAACACTTGCTGAATTCCTGGAGAACATTACTCAGCGGGAATGGAAGTTGAAATGTGACCCGTATTGCCCCAACATACACCTCCGGTCTCTCCGATAAAATCTGGCAAATGCTCAAAGGCCCAGCCGCTGAATGCAGGTAAGCAGACTACCACCACCACCACAGCTTCTCTCTCTTTGGACCCAGAAGCAACCCCCCTCATGCTCAAATTATTCCTGAAAGAATTCCACCCATTTCAAGAGGATTTAAAAACAGTAGTCACAGAAATTAAGCAAATGGTGTCTGCGCGCGAAGATTTATCCACCAGGATGACAGACATCAAGTTGCGTCTTAGTTCCTTAGACAAGAAAGCAGACCGAGTTGAAAGTGAAACCATCGAGAATAGACTTAGGATTAAAATGCTGGAACAAAAGATAGAAGATTTAGAAGGGTGGAGTCACAGGAACAATGTCATGATAATAGGAATTCCAGAGAGAGAGGAAGGGTTAAACACAATTCTGTTCATCCAAAATTAGTGGAAAAGCTGGCTGGGCCTTCACCCTTTGGTGCATCCTACACAGTAGAGAGGGCGAATAGGGCACTTAGACTGATGCCATCACCAGGTTTGCAGCCCCAACCTTTAATATTTAAATTTTTAAACTACCAGGAAAATACATTTTTCCTTAGGAAAGTAAAAGAAATTGAGCAAACACTTTGGGAAGGGAAGGCAATACGGATAACCCAGGATCTACCTGCGACTATGAGGCAAAGGAGGACTCTCTTCCACCCATAGTAACAAAGTTGATAGCCGCAGGGCTAAAATTCCGTATGGGCTACGCTGCTTGTCTGCAAGTCCTGATCTCAGGGACATGGCGCTCATTTGAGGATGTCGATTCCGCTTTAAAAGATCTGCAGAAGGCTTACCCTGATTTATTCAAGGATCGCTGATTTTTCAGGCATGGCACAGTGATTGAGGAAAATTCCTGAGGGAGACATATTCTCCATAAAGGATCTGAAGGTACAAGTAGGATCTTAGTATTAAGAGAACATTTTCAGCAGGCATCTGATGGGAATTCCTCCTGAAAATCCCCTCAGCATTCAAGAATTGGAACACTGAATTTGTCATTTCCTGCGGTTCTGAAAACTGAGTGCCGTAGGTGCATATAAAGATATTGGAACACCCATGGAGTGCTTTTCTTGTTTTCTTTTGGGGGTTTCCAGCTTTGTTTTTACTGTTGATGTTTTGTTTGGGGCAGACACTACTGAGGGAATGCTCATATTTGAACTTTTTGTGACTGTAACGGTTATTTATTTATTTATTCAATTTTGGTAACCGTGTAGGCCCACTGAGCCCCGAAGGTCCCTTTTTCAGGGGCGACCTCGGTTTAGTTACAGAGGTTTACAGGTTCAACATTAGTTGCAGAGGTATACAGGTACAACATAGGAGCAAGAGCAGAGCAGTTCAAGGAGAGTACATACATGGATAAACAGTGCTGACAGTGTGCCAAAATTAGTTTACAGGGGATGACATTTGACAATTACAGGAAATATGCTGGGTTGGAAGTGTAGCAATCAGGAGGAAAAGTACTACTTTATACAGCAGTGCATGTCTAGGCTAGTAAGGACCTGGCCTAAGGTTGGTCCCCTTATTGACAGGAGCAGACGCTAACATCTAGTAGGTGAGCACGAAGTCCCTTATGGAATTTTTCAAGTGAGGGGGTGTCCTGAAGGAGGGGAGGAAGCTTATTCCGTAGGGCAGGGGCCATGGTGGCAAAGGATTTACTGCTGGCAGTGGTGCGAACCCTGGATTTAACTAGAAGGTTATACCCAGTGGTTCGTAGGGTACATTCTGAGCACTTGGGAACCAGGAGACTGGCCAGGCTGTCTGGGGAATTGCAGTGTAAGAGCTTGTATGTGTTGCAAAGCAGAGGGTACTGAAGGTGGCCATCTAGGGAGGGCCATTGGAGGGATGCAAGGGCATCACAGTGATGCTGTCTTTTGTGGGACTGTGACGCAAACCGAGCTACTTTGTTGTAGAGAACTTGTAGCCTGCTCATCTCTTGTTTAGCCAACCCCTGAAGAACAGGGGCAGCAAAGGTCAGTGTTGGAAGGAGTAGGCTGTTGGCAACGGCGAATCTAGACTCGGGATGAGCTGGTCATTCAGGTGGTACAGCAGGCCCAGTCTGAGGTGCATTGCTTTGGTTACCTGGTCCAAGTGAGGTTTTAGGGTAAATCCTTGATCCAGGGTTAGCCCCAGATATTTGAGGGAACTCACAACCTTGATGCAGTTGCCTGAGGATGAAGCCAAAGAGAGCAAGGTACTACAGTCTGCACCAAGGTTTCTCTGACCAAATAGCATTGCCTTGGTTTTTGTGGTGTTTAAAACCAGCTTATTCTCAGTAAGCCAGGACTCTAACTTGGCAATGTCAGCTTGCAGATGGATTCCCAGATCAGATGGGTTACTTGGGGACCAGTAGATAACAGCATCATCTGCATATTGAATGACACAGCTGCCTCCACAGTGGGAATTAAGATCATTGACGAAAAGCGAGAAGAGGAAGGTGCCCAGGATGGAACCCCGAGGCACCCCCTCACTTAGGGAGAGAGGATCTGAGGTTGCAGTCTTCCAGCTGACCTACTGGGAGCGATCAGATAGGTAGCAGGTGAACCAGGTAAGGGAATGTTGATCCATGCCAAAGGAGGCCAGTTTGGATAGGAGGAGTTTGTGGTCCAGTAGGTCGAAGGCTTTAGATAGATCAATAAAAACAGCTCCAGTGGGGAATCCTTTGTCCATGGCCCCTAGGATGTCAGCTGAGAATTTTATGAGGGCTGTATCAGTGCCATGGTTCTGCCTAAAGCTGTGTTGCATGGAAGCTAGTAACCGGTTGGCCTCAAGGTAGTCACGGAGTTGACAGTATACTAGTCTTTTCTGAATCTTGGCAAGAGCACAGAGAAGTGAGATTGACCTGTAGTTACCAAAGGATTCCCTAGGACCCCCTTTGGGGATAGGATCACAACGGCTTCTTTCCAGGATCTTGGTACAGTACCTTCAAGCAAGGATTGGTTGATTAGCCATGTGAAGGGTAGAGCGATGGCAGGCACCACTGTCTTTAGTAATTTAGGGAAGACGCCATGTGGGGCAAGGTGTCTCAGAGCAGGGGGGTTCTGAAGGGGTAGGTGTAAGGCTGGACTTGTAGCCATCCTGGTTGGTGAAGTAACTGTTGAAGGCAGCTGCAATTTCGTCACTGTCATGAGACATAAGGCCATTGATTTCAATAGGGCCAAAGGAGGGGTTCTTGTTGCCCTTTATTAGGCCATTGATATGGGACCAGAATGACCATGCGTTGGTCAGAGTGGTTTGCTGTAGAAGCTTGACATGCTCTCTTTTTGCCATCTTAGTGGTGCACTTGGACTCATTCCGTTGTTTTTTGTAGGATACAAGGTCTACAGGCAGGCTGGAGTGTTTGTAACGCTTCCATGCCTTGTCCCGGTTCACCATCAGTGATTTGAGCTCAGTGGAAATCCATCTATGGCAGCTTCCTTTTGTTCAGAGTTTCCTAAATGGGGTGAACAAGTTAGCTGCAGAGCTGAAGGAGTTCTGGAAGAACTCCAAGGCTTCATCTAGAATTGGGAGGAGCCATATGGGAGTCCATTCGAGGCTGCCAAGGTACTCCTTGAAGGCATCCTCCGAGAACTTGGAGTAGTCTCGGGTAGAGAATATTCGAGGAGACCCTGGGGGAATGATTTTTCCAGATGCAGAAGATGGGTGAATGGTCACTAAGAGCATCCACCATGATACCAGCAGACCGAATGTTGGAGGGGTGAGATACCAGAGCCCAGTCAAGGGTTGTGTGGTTCCCCATATATCGCCCAAAAGCAAATCGGCAATACACACTCTAAGGTGACCAGATATCTGGATTAAAAAAAAGTGTTTTTGTGAGGAGGGGCAGTGCCCCCCCACGCCCACCCTCATGGGGGGTGCATGTCAGGGAGAGGGCAAAATCCAGATGTCAGGAAACAAATAAGTGCCGCAGCTCGTAGCTGCAGCAAAATGCAACCCACTCCCAGTCCCAAACCCAGTACCTGCTGTATCACAGCTAGTCACCCATACAACCATGCCACTTGGCTAGCATGGGAACAGCAGGTACTCCAGTTCCTCTCAACCCCTTCCCTGTCCCCCCTTCCCCTTGCTAGTCCCACCTTCTGTTCGCCCTTCCCCATATTCACGGTCCCATACCCTCGATATTCTGCAGGGTAGCCCAGAATAATAGCACCCAAAATAAGTCACTATATTTGTAGTCAATCATTTTGAGTCACTATTATTACAAGATACCGTATACTGTCTACTTTTCCATTTAAAAATTATACTGCAAAGTCACTAGAGGGCAACAACTCAATTAACTTGCTGCTGCTGGCAACTGTCACTGTCCACTGCTACTCACAGTCACTTTTCTTCTGACAGTGCCACTGATCTACTCCCTACTGCTGATTTGTACACCCGATCTATTCTTGCTCCCCCAATCCATACAATATGCCCACCATTCCTTCACCACTTCCCCTCCTTCTCATTCTTCTATCAGTTTTATCTACCTCAGCTCCACACTCTCCTCAGTTTAATAAACCTTTCTCATCTTTCCCTCTGCTCTCCTAGCCCCTACCTTTATATTTGCCATAACTCCTACACCCCCTCAAATACTCTGGTCTCACTTCCCTCACCTCCCCCCTGCTACTCAGCACCTAGCTAACTAGCTTTCCTTCACCTCATTATCTTCATCTCACCTAGCCATCCCCTCCCCAAACGCTTCACAAATCCTTGGCCCATCACAAATGCCCTAAACTTCACTCCCTCATAATAGCAACCCTCTTACTCACATCAGGAAATGTTCATCCCAATCCTGGCCCCACTACACCCACCTCTGCCAGATGCAATCCTTACCCCTTCTGCCCTTTCCAAGGGCCTGAAAATCTTCCACTTAAACATCTGCAGTCTCATCTGAGACTGACTTTTTATATCCTATAGTAATCTCCCTCACATCTGATATTCTAATTTTAACGGAAAATTGGTTAAACACTAAAATATCTGATCTTGCCATTAATATCCCAAGTTATTCCATAATCAGGCAGGATATGACTGGCAGTGGTGGTGGAGTAGCCATGCTATCATGTCTTCACTTCAGTTTACAACCATTCTATCATCCTCATTACCCTCCACCTATGAAGCTCTTGTGGTAAACATTACCTTGCCTTTTTTCTCCCCTATCTTCATAGCTGGCATCTACTGTCGACCTGGTTCCAAGGCATCCGATACTTCGGATCGCATTACTTCCATTACCTCCACAACCTCGCTCTCACATAAAGGTGAGCTGTGCATCCTGAGTGATTCAAACCTAAACTGGCTATCACCAGCAACTGCCAAGATGCATAATGACATCACAGCCTTCAATCTCTCCCAACTCATCCTGGAACCATCCGCCTAAATCATAAAACCCTTAACCACTCCCTGATAGACTGGGCTCTCACCTCTCACCCCCACTGAGTCATTAAATCATGCATCCTCCCAGATGCCTTCAGTGAACATCATCCAATCTTCATAGTAAGGAAAGTACATAGACCAAAACCACCACAAAAGATTCTGCAGCTCCGCTCTTTCAGCTCCTTAAACCTTAATCCCCTTCTTAATGAACTGGCCAGCTTTGATTGGTCCCCTATTGCCTGTTCCTGTTCCATTGACCAAGCTCTCACTTATTTTAAAGATAAATTTCTAACTACATGGAACTCCTATACTCCATTCAAATGCACTAGAGTTTGTGGCAACCATCATCCTTGAGTCTCCCCTGAGTTACTGACCTGTGTCAGGGAGTGAGATAAAGCTTGGAGGAAACATAAGGCCTCCCAGCTTCCCGCAGACTATGCCAGGTATCGCATGTTAAGAAATACCTGCACAAAAGCTGCCAGACGTGCCAAGTCTGAATATTTAAAATCATCTTTTCTCAAAAACATCAGTTCCCCCTCCAAATTCTGGAAAGTGGTCCATGGCCTATTCCCCGCCATTCACATCCGCCTCCCCCAGTGCTTAAAATAAACAAATCATTGGTCTCCAAACTGTGCGCAGTGGCTCAAGAGTTTAACTCCTATTATACTTCCTGTACCACAGCATTTCTAAAGTCCCTCCCCTCAAACCTCCCCCTCCCCATCCTCCCACACCCAGCACTCAACACGTCTCCACCCACCCTTCCTTCTCCTTTTCTGCTCTCTCCACAGAGGAAACACTAATGGCCCTTCTCTCTCTTAATCCTTCTAAAGGCTCATCACTGGATGACCTTGACCCTAAACTCCTCTATCTTTCAACTTCTGCTTTAGTCTACCCCCCTCTCTCCTTAATCCTAAATCTCTTCTACTCATCTTCATTTGTTCCTTCATCTGGAAACATGCAGTGGTTCTCCCTCTTTCAAAGGGTGGTGACCCCTCCTGCCCTGCAAATTTTTATCCAGTCTCCCTCCTCCCTGCCCTTGCTAAGCTCCAAGAACACCTGGTCCTCTCTTAACTAACCTCCTTCCTTGATGATTTTTCCTTTTCCACTCCATTCAAATCTGGCATTCAGAAGAACCACTCCACTACCACCTCCCTATTCAGGCCCACTGACTCCATCCTCATCGGGATGGATAATGGCCTAATTACCTCTGCCATCTTTGCCAACCTCACCAAGGCTTTCTACACAGTTTCCCACCATGCTCTACTTCTTAACTCCCTTATGGCTGCTGAGTTGTCTACTTCTGCCCAAAATTGCTTTAGAGTGTACCTGTCAGGCAGAACACAATCAGTCAAGATCCAAGATACAGTCCCCCATTTCCACAGGAGTTCCACAGGGCTCGGTGCTTGCACCCATTCTCTTCTCCATCTTCCTAAATGACTTGCCCAAAGTATGCTCCCTCTCTTCCTCTATCCACATGTATGCCAACAACACCATCCTGTTCTCCTCTGGCAAATGCCCCACTGATGTAGCAACCACTCTTCAGCATGACTTCCACCAGGTTCAGCTATGGTTTGCCTCAAATAAACTATTTCTTAATGCCAAAGACTGTCTCTATGACCTTTGGCACTAGGCAGAGACTCTCTATGCTCCACTCTTTACCTTCTTTCCATACCCTTGATGGGACAATCCTAGAGGACACCTCCTCATTCAGATACCATGTGGTTTGGTTGGACCAACACCTCAACTTGTCTGACCACATTGATACCATCCTGAAAAACTGCACAACAAGCTTGGTGCCTTATTCAGGAATCGTAGTTGCATCCCTCCTATGGCGCAGGGTGAACTAGTCCAGAAGATGATCCTCCCCATTTTCAACTACTGTGATGTAGTCTATGGTGCTGCTCCCAAATCCTTCCTAACCAGATTTGACACTCTCTTTAACTCCTTCTGTCATTTTGCCTTTGATGCTCCATCACGCACTCATTACTGTGACCTCTATCATGCCTTGTCCCTTCACCCACTTGCCAAGAGGTGCCTCGCTCATTGTGCCAAACTCACTTCTAAATTTTGGTTAGGAGAACATCCCTCCTACCTGTCATGCTCACTCTTTCCCCCCTCCCACTCCCTCAGCTTCTCAGACACTCACACTTTGTTGGTCCTCCATCAAACCACTCTCATCAGTCAGTCAGGCTTCACCCATCATTTCCCACAAATCTAGGACTCCCTCTCCCACCAAATATGGCACTCCTCCTCCTACTCCTACTCTCTTGCCTTACATAACTTTCTCTCATCCTCTTTAACCATCCTTCTATACCTTTGCTCATCTCCATGATTCACATCCCCTATTAAGCCTTCCTCCCCCCCCGAGCCTGCTTCTCAGCACACTCTCCTTTCCCTTCACCACTTACCCCCTCACTCTTACCCCTAACTTTCTTCTATTACCAACTTGCCCCTGCTTAGTTTTGACTTCTGGCAAGATTCTCATCATACTGGAGGGGTCTAGCACTGGACGAGCCTCCTCCTTCCCCTCCCCTCCCCCTCTCTCTCTTTCTATCCAACTTGTCCTCACCTAAATCTGTCCTCTGTCAGGATTCTTAAGACCCTGGCGATGTCTACTCTCAGATAAGTTCCTTCCCTCCCTCCTTTTTTTCATTTCCTCTTCTATCCCCCCATTCCCTCTTCCCAACTTGATCTCACCTAATTCTGTCCCCTTGCAGGGTTCTCTGCATCCTGGAGGGGTCCAGCATTGGGTAATTACTTTTCCTTCACTCCCCCCTGCCCCACTATCCTTTCTACCCAACTAGTCCTCACCTGATTCTGTGCTCTGGCAGGGTTCTCAGCCTCCTGGAGTTGGCTAGTCTTAGGCAAGCTTCTTCTTTCCCTCCTCTTCCCTCCTTTCCCTTCGTCCTTTCTTTTCTGTCTTCCCAACTTGTCCTCACCTAGTTCTGTCCTCTGACAGGGTTCTCAGCATCCTAGAGGGGTCCAGCACTGGGAAATGACTCATCCTTTCCTCCCCTTTCCAGCTCCATCCTTTCTACCTAACTTGTCCTTCGCATGACTCTGCTCTCTGGCAGGGTTCTCAACATCCTGAAGAGGCCTAGTCTTAGGCAAGTTTTTCCCACTCCTCCTTCTCTTTCTTCCCTTTAACATCCACTCTATTGTCTCTACCCAACTTGTCCTTGCCTACTCCTGCCCCTTATTCTAAATCCTCACCTCAGTCCGCCACTGGCAGCAATCTCCACACTCTGAACAGGCCAGTTCCAGGTATGACTCATCCTTCTCTACCCTATCCCTTACCCCCACCTCTCTCCTGCCCCTCGTTTTATCCCCCATGCACTTGAGCTAATAACTTGCACTCTTTGTTCTGTCTGAGGTGCTCCCAGATTGCACTAGCCCTGTGCTAACTTGCCCCTCGCAACTGATTTTTTGCTTACTTTGCTCCGGTAATGTTATTTCCATTTTTATCCTCTCCTTCCCCCAGCTGGTTTCCTCTGACTACCCCTCCACCCTCCGTGATGTCCCCTCACTGCACCTCATTCATTCAATAATTGCTAAATAATCTGCCTCTTAACTGTGATCCATTCCTGCAAGGAGTTGTCTCCAAGGCTACATTAAATTTCTGCACTATGTTCCTCAGATATGCCACTTGTAATTAAATGCATATTCCACAGGTATGATATATTTAACTGTATGTCATATCACAAATATGACTGTATGATTATTTATGATATTTTTTAACTGTATGTCTTATTACAAATGTAATTGAATCTTTAATTTCTTGGATATGTTAAATGTTATGTCTAATTCTTCATTTAATTGTACCCCCCCAAAGGTCACATCAGGAGATGAGCAACTTGTTGTTTAGTGTGCCTTCCTGATGAAATATTTAATTAAATAAATAAATAACCTGAATGAGCAGCCGCAGTCAGTGATAGCTGAAGCCGGGAGCTGGGACCCTGACAGCCAATCACTGCAGTTAAAGGAACCTAAATATAGTATAAGAAGAAAGAAACATACCTGCAGATCTGGTTGTCATGGGGATGGTTCCCAGGCTAGTGACAGTTGGTTCAGGCTGTTCCCTTTTGGCCACATTGCTGCACTGGGATGGATGCAGCTCAGCCTGGAGCTTGTAATTTTCCACTGTGAGGCATGTTACATGACTGGGAGCCAGGATGGCGAGGGCGTGTCAGGAAGCAGGTGGCCAGGGGCAGGGAAGGGAGGAACAGAGGAACTGGACTAGCCCATGAATCAAAGGGCTATTGACAAGTGTGTCCCGCCCTCCACTCTGATGCCTACAGACTGCCAGTGAACCTATGGAAATGGGAGGAGGGGCTTAGTATGCCTTAGCGATGACAAGTTTAGGAAGGGAACTCACAAACTGCATTGATCCTTCCTCGGTGCCCCCCCCGAATCACCAAAGTCGCAGGGAGGAAGAGCTGTCTGAAGGACCCGAACTGCCTTATAAAATTGTTAAAGGAGGGAAGAGAGAGTGAGGGGCAAGGGCAAAGGTGGCAGCCACTTGCTGAGATGCAGGACCTGAGAGAGATTAAGGATATCCAAGGCAGAACCCCCCCTTCCCCGCTAGAGCAGAGAAGGAAGAATCGTGCAGGGCAGGCATGCCTTAGAGCCACATAGCTGGGTAGCATCTTACCTGGTAGAAGCTGAATGAAGTACAAATGGATGCCGGGCATGTCTGATAAATATTCATTAACACTGGGTAGACCTGACAAGCTGGAGAGGGCATGGGATACATGGAAGAAGCGAGATAAGTGAGGGGAGCGAATGGAAGGTACAGGGCTACCCTTGAGACAAGGCATGGATAGTGCAGACAGGGGGCGGGGGCTGGAGAAGGTAAACATTTGCTCAACTGAGTCAAAATTGCAGGTATGGCAGAGGACCTCTGCGAGCATCCCTTCCACCGCCCCCCCACACCCCTTTTACATGCCATCCTGCAGGCCTGGCCTGCTACTGGTGGGATAATGGTATGGACTGCATCTCTTGAGGACCTCCCGGTGCTAGGATAAGCCCTTCACATTCTTCCCTGAATCCCCCCTTTTTAGTTCTTTGCCTTGCCAGCCACTTACACACCACCGAACCACATTCCAACATGGTTCAGGCAAGGCTTACCAAGACCTAAGAGAGAGAGTGGGGGAGATGTGGAGGAGGGGGACAAGGTTACCCCCCTCCCCAGAGCACTCCCTCCCCATCCAGAGGCCCCAGAGGGGTCAATCTGACAATAGCAGAGCTTGAAGGAGATCATGAGAGGTGGAAACATGCCAGTGGCATGCACAGGGACCAGTGGGTCTGACATAAGTCCATTCCTCTATCAGGCTACCCTAAAGGCCCCTCAAAGAATAGTTAAGAACAATAGGATTATTATCATATTGTCTGTTGTTATAAAGGTTATGTTTCTAGTGAACAAGTTTGGAAAATGTGTTATGCGAGACACACTTAGGAGTTTGCTTTTCATTAGCTGTAAGTCTGAGTGTCAAGTGATTACTAATATGTGGACTTGTTTATACTACTGGAACAGAACTCAAGGATGGCCACCCTCAGGCAAGAATTACAAGGGCTAAGCAACCCCAAGGACTACATGTATTTGCCCCATAATTTACTGCCACACCTCAAAAAACATAAATGGCACAATATGTGAAATGGGTATCCTGGAATGTGAAAGGCATTCACGCTGTGGTGAAGAGAAGAAAAATACTGGACTTCCTAAGGAAAGAGAAAACAGAAATAGCCTTCCTCCAGGAAACCCAGCCATCTAGGAAAGAGGCCAGTAAATTGGTAGGGGGTGGGCATCACAGGTAGTGTCTACAATGCACAATACCAAGAGCAGAGAGGATGCCATCTTCATCGGCATGGATGTCCAGTTCCAACTTCAGGAGGAAATAAGGGACCCCGATTGGAGGTACGTGATTGCCATAGGTTCGCTAAGAAACCAAGAGATCACTGTACATAATGTCTATGGGCCTAACTGCAATGGAGCCCCCTTTTACACGGCACTAGCCCAGACATTAGCAGAGGTACAGAAAGGAGACCTAGTGGTGGGTGGGCACATAAACTGCCCTATGGACACAATCTTAGACAGAAGCAAGCAACAGGTAAATCCATCCCACCTGGATTCAGATGCCTTGAAAGGCCTGGCAAAGGACTTGGGCCTAATGGATATCTGGAGGCTAATCCACCCTACTGAAAGAGACTACTCCTTCTTTTCTCACCCACACCAATCTTTCTCACTAATACATATGTGGTTGCCACCAGGTAGCAGGGAAGGAAACATGCTGGAAGCCACAATTGGGGCTATAGTAATCTCTGACCATGCCCCGGAGACCTTTATCTGGCATCCATCCTTGACAGGGGGAGCGAAATGGGGAGTGTGGAGATTCAATGTAGCCATACTGAAGGACAACTCTTTCTGTGAGAGCCTGACAGATGACATTAAGGTCTTCCTGGAAATAAATAAAGCTGGGGACCCCTCTGCTAGCACCCGTTGGGATGCACTAAAAGCATACATTAGGGGAAGGTGTATCACCCACACGGCATATGTGTGCAAAACACATAAGTTGGAGCTGGAGGCCTCCCAGGTGAAAGGTAAAAGAGCTGGAGAAACAATTTACGGACAGCCGTCCCCTCCCCCTCCCCAGATTTGTAGCTGAAATCACTGGGCTAAGATACAAAACTAACACATACAGTATCTTCATAAAGAGGCTGAATATGCCCTGCTTAGGCTTAAACAAGTATTCTGGGAGTCAGGTGAAAAACCAGGAAGGCTCCTTGCCTACCAGCTGAAAAAGAAACAAGAAAGATCCCGGATCCTATCAGGTCTGGATACACCTGTAGGTGGCATCTGAAAGCATTATCACTCAGGCCAATATTGACTGTAGACGTACTCAACTGACTTTCACACAGGCCTGGAAACATCTGAGGAAGTCAGCAGTTTTTACCAAATATTAAAAACACTGAATTGCTTAGAATTGATTGCATAGCACTGTTAGAAAGGTACATTTGTGCTGAACAACTTTGCAGCTGATGGGCCAGCCCATTGTCGCAGGGGCAAGGTGCCAACCTGCAACGCTGGTGACCCAGGTTTGGGAATGGACTTGGGACATTGGAGGCCAGCCAGGGGGAAAAGGATCAAGCGTCCAAGGGGAGTGTGTCAGTGTTACACGGACACCTAGCGGAGGCTGGTGTACTACTTACACCAGTGCCAACACATTCAGAAGGTGGGACAGATGCTTGTCCTCATGGCACATCCCCTCCCTTGCAAAAATAGGGGACACAAATTGCCACCTACCTGCCTAGATGACACTAGCCCCTCGGCTGCGATCAGCTCTTAGGCTGACTCCTGGCCTATTCCGTTGGTCGCTGCACCTTAGGCATCGGGTGCCACAACCCTGCCCTGGAGGGCAAGACAGAGGGTATCAGAAGTTGTGACTGATGTGGGAGAGGCAGCCAAAGGGGTCCATGACCGGGCCTCAGTAATGGTGGTGGGTGGCACCAAAAAGTATAAATATAAAAAACAAAACTTTTCAGCTGATACTTTGTGTCTATCACGTATACTTTAGGAATTATGCACATTTGTGTATGGTATGGTGTGCATGGCTGACATTTGTTTTCAAGCCTCACCTCAGCACCTTGAATAAATCTGAGAAAAAAAACAGTTTTTTGGTATTTCAGGTAGTATAAAATAAAAACCATTACAATTGATTGCATAGCACCGTTAGAAAAGTAATTTTGTGCTGAGCAACTTTGTCACTCGTACTTTGTGTGTAGCACTTACGGTTCATGAGGCATTTGCATTTGTTTGTGGCATGCTGATTATGGCTTGATTTTGCTTAGAAAGGCCCAGGATGTAGTGTTACGAGTATACAGGACACAAGTGGTGGAACTCTCAAAGAGCTTTTGTGGAGTGAATGAGTTATTAAGAAAAGGGATGGGAAGATGGGTCATGTGATGGCAGCCTAGAGATAAGCAGCAAGCTCCTGTAGCTCTGTTCCTCTCCCACTGATTCTCACAGCTAAACTATCGAATTGTTGAAGAATTCCTCTTCTAACCTGCTGAATTTGTGCCTGAAGGTCTCCTGGAGCCTTCAGACTCTGATATGATGGAAGTTTATATGAGTAAGGCACCGCTGCAGCACTATCCGCCACCATCTCCAGAAACAGACAAGACCTCTAAGTGGCCTAAACAACAGGCTAATAAATCTATCACGGGGCCTACCCCACTAACAGAGGAATGCTTCATAGAAATAATGTGGTCAGTGCAAGATTCTATCGCTAACATTACGTATGAAATACACCATATCAAAAACTCAATTGATTCCCTAACACTGAGAGTTGGGGACTCCAAAACCAGACTCACATGATAGAGCTCGAACATGTCATTGCTACCTGGAGAATTAAAAAATTAGAGGAGACGGTAGAAGACCTGGAAGGGAGAAGTCGATGAAACAATTTGCTGTTCATTGGGATACCAGAACATGAAGAAGGCAGCTCACCAATACTTTTCTCCAAAAATTTTGCAAAAAAATAGCAGATCCCTCTCCGAATGGAACTACCTATGTGACAGAAGGAGCCCACCAGGTGCTTCGTCCACCACCAACACCCGACTCGCTCTCCCCAGGCCTCTCATTTTTAGGCTGCAAAATTGTTCGGATAAGCAACACATCTTGGCTGAAGTGAAATCCTTGCAAGGGGTTCAATGGGAAAGCAAAAGAGTTAGAATCACTCAGAACTTGCCGCAGTCTGTACGAATAAAGCAACAGGAATTACACCCTCTCGTCTCCACATTGATTGCCGCTGGAAAGCCATTCGGAGTGAAATACCCGGCAGTACTACAAGTCAAAATCAAAGGGCAATGACTAAGCTATGAACCACAAGAGCAAGCTCTGAATGAGCTAAAGAAGGTGCTACCAGAATTATTTAAGTGACTTCACCTGATCAGCTTGTGAGTACTACTTGCAGCCAATAGTAAATTGAAAGCTTAAAAGGTCTCAAGGAGACTTGGTTAATATATACCTCCGAGATCTCCAGGACTGGGCTAGGCTGGTGTCGAGAACTAATTGGCCATTTGGGGTTCGGCACACTGTGGCCTGCTTTTATGACCTGTTCGAGAAGCATATGATTCCAAATGGGGCTCCATTAATATCTATGTTTGCGAGTGGGAGAAACATCACTTTACATACGAGAAATGATCTTTCATTCATTTTATGAACTTTGGTGAACTTTACCTGCTATCTTTGAACATTCAACTGTGATACCGTTCCTGTGAGTTTAATAAGCAGCCATGTTTGTCTATTCATGGGTTTAATCATTTTATTGTTCTATTCTGGATCTGCCTTATACTTTGGTCTCAAAAACAAATTCGATAGACTACCAATATATATATATATGTTGTCTTACTTGTTTGTTGTCTAATGTGTAGTGGGAGGGGTGGAGGGAGGGGGTGACTGTTTCGTGGGCTTGCGCTGCAACATCACTTGGTATGGTTACTATATCAGTGCAGTTAGAAGAACTGGGGGTAGCTATTAAGATAATCACATGGTTTTGGAGGGAGAATTGGGGAGGGAGGGGCTGTTTGCTTTATTTAGAATCAGGAGAGTACCAAGTGTCTAGTTTTTCTGAACTTTGTGATCCTTTTGTTATTAAGTCACTGCCATATTTTTGATAAATGTGTGGAATGTACACCATCGTGAGTTATTTTAAAACATTTACTGCATTTTAAAGTGGGTATCACATGCCTGCAGGAAACCCACCTCAGAAGAGAGGACACCTTCTTGCTGTTCCAAGGTTGGGTTGGTCAGGCCTTCGGAGTGGTTGTCTCCACTAATCCAGTGGGAGTTGCTATATTAATTAACAAACTTATACCCTTTAGACTTGAACAAGAGGTTTGGAATAGCAATGGGCAGTACTTGTTACTATGTGGATCCCTAGACTCCCAATAGATCTTGATTGGCTCTATCTACAGTCCAAACATAGAATGCCTGCAGTTCTTTACATCCCTTCTAGATTCAGTGACCTCTAACCTTTCCAGAACACTACTGTTAGGTGGTGATTGGAACATTACTCCTGAAGTACAGCTGGATAGGTCAGACTCCAAGAGGCTTGTTCTTTCACCAGCACAGAGAGCCTTAAAAGATTTGATGAATAGGGCGGGGTTAATAGACATATGGAGAATTTTAAATCCCACAAAAAGGCAATATACCTTTTTCTCCTCTCCTCATCGTACCTGCTCCAGAATAGACTACTTACTTGTCAGTTCCCATATTTTGCCAAGAGTTCTGGATGCATGTATACATG
The DNA here is from genome assembly GCA_016271365.2 of Neoceratodus forsteri. Taxonomy (NCBI): domain Eukaryota; kingdom Metazoa; phylum Chordata; order Ceratodontiformes; family Ceratodontidae; genus Neoceratodus; species Neoceratodus forsteri. Next base: position 1,751,630,119 of record CM057455.1, on the reverse strand, counting down.
CACAAGTCATAACAGACAATTCCCATGTCTCCCTTACTTATCTTTTGGGCCCAGGAATCAGGAGAGATTCCCTTTGGTGTTTAAATAACCAACTACTCCAAATCCCTAGTATTCGAGCCCAACTCAAGGACTTCAGCATTCATTTTCTAGAGATTAACCAGGGGTCAGTTTCTAGAATTGATATAGTCTGGGCAACTTTAAAATATGCTGTAAGGGGGGAGTGTATCCACCTTGCGTACACCAGATCCAAACAATTTAAGTCCCAGATTAATGACTTACTGGCCTCTATCAAATCCATTGAATGAGACATCATTCGCCATTCATCAGATAGTGACTGGACTAAATTACACATTTTGCATGCTCAATTCTCTGACCTGATGTCTCAAAAAGGTGAACTCTCATTTAAGAAAACCAAGCTTAAATACTTGGAATTGGGTGAAAGGGAGGGCTAGCTGCTTGCCATACGGAGTAAATAAGCAGAAGCTACACACTTAATACCTGGTCTGCATCTAACAAGAAACATCCATTTAACCACAGATCCAAAGGAAATAGCTTCTGGATTTGGACAATATTTTCAGGCCCTTCATACTGTTCCTAAAGATGAAATCCCAACAATAGAGGATATCGAGAAATATTTTGATCTGTTGGATATTCCTGGCTTAACCCCACATGAAACCTCTTTATTGAGCTCTCACATTGAGGAATGGTAAATCATACAGGCAATCAAATAATTCCCTTCAGATAAATCCCCTGGGCCAGATGGCCTTTCGACTAATCGATATAAGTCATGTGTCCCGGAACTCTCCCTATTTTTGACAGCCGTCTTTAACTTATGGTATGAGAATGGACTCTCTGACCACAGTTTCCTAGAGGATCTCATTGTTCTCATCCCCAAACCAGGATGAGATTCCCATTACCCAGAAAATTACCATCCCATCTCATTACTTAATGTGGCCATAAAAATACTAGCAAAGGTATTAGCCAATCATCTGGGACCTCTGATGGGTAAACTCATTGGTGGTGAGCAGGTTGGTTTTATGTTCGGCAGATCTTCCAGTGACCATATGCATCGATCACTACACCTTCTCTCTCTAAGCAAGAACTCTGACACCCCAGCTGCTCTCCTTGCATTAGAAGCAGAGAAAGCTTTTGACCAAGTTTCTTGTGACTTTGTCTGTTATGTCCTATCCCGCTTTGGATTCCCACAAGAATTTATTAAATGGGTTAAGTTATTAGATGTCTCCTCAGCTGCCCAGGTCTGGTGCAATGGTGTCTTCTCCAATTCATTTCCACTATACCATGGCTTCAAACAGGGCTGCCCTCTTTCCCTTCTACTTTTTAACCTCTACTTGAAACCCCTTATTTGGAAACTAATTACCTCCCAGAATCTTCGTGGATTAAGGTGGGAACACAGCAACATCTTCTGTTAGCTTATGCTGATGATTTATTGTTACATATGGAAGACCCGGTGGCTGGTATACCAATCTTGTTGCAAGAGATTGACTCCTTCTCAAAGGTCTCCTATTATAAACTCAACCTGTCAGAAACTAGTATTTTTCCCATGAAGGGTAAACTGTTGCCAATGGACATATACGAATGTGGTTTAACATGGGAATCGAAGTCCTTGACTTATCTGGGTTTTAAGGTTTCTAGGGAGATTTCTATAATGGTTAAAGAAAACTTTTCCAATCTATTAAACTTATTAAAGACAGACCTTGAAAGATGGGGAACATTACCAATCTCCTTATGGGGAGGATTAACACTGTTAAAATTAATGTTTTACCCAGGATCCTCTATCCTGTGAATATGCTAGGATTATTCTTCCCTAAAGCCTGGTTTACCAACCTTCAAAAGTTATTAAATGATTATATCTGGAAGTGGAAAGGAGTTAGAAGAGCCCATCTTAAACTTACGGCACCAAGATTACATGGTGGTCTCTCCCTCCAGTCCTTCTTCTCATATTATGGGACAATCCACATCAGCAAGTTAGCACATTGGGTTCATACACCGGGCTCAGGAAGCATGGGGTCTTATCTCCCTCTCTGGCTGAAAATTGAGAAGATACTGGCTCTTAAAACTTTCTGCACCCTTTCAGCCTTAATTTATTCTTCCCCAAAATCCATCCTCAGAAAATTATGGACAAACCCAATAGGGTGGTCCCTAAGGGCCTTGCATCAAGTGCAGTGTCATCTGAATCTTGACTGGCACAAATCCCTGGAACAGCCATTACTTGGTAACCCCCACTTCCAAATTCAGAATCAGCCTATTTCTTCTTCATACGTGACCCCCTTGGAGGGACTCAGGCTTGAAGATATTGCTCCTAATGGTAAAGTTCTTTCCTATCTACAATTCCAACAACGTGCTTACTGCTCAATGGGAAACCCTTTTAAATATCAGCAGGTCAGGCATGCAGTGGTCTCCTTCCTTAAAAATATATCAAGACTGGATCATCCTAAAGTGGAATTATCCTCCCTCCTACAAACAGCTGACCAACCACATTAGGTCTCCAGGGTTTAAAAGGAGTTGCAATCCCTGGATTCCCAATTGCCCAAAGGTACTTGTTACTGTTGGGTTCCCAAACTTTCTTTTGAGGAGGAATCTGATATTTGGCAGCAAATGTGAAGTAACCTATACAGATTTATTAAACAAGATTGACTTTGTCTAGTACAATATAATATTATGCACAATCTTTACTTTACCCCTGTAAAGTTATATAAGATTGATAAACTTCCCTCATCACAGTGTCACCGGTGCCTTGGCGCAAATGGGGAACTGTACCATATGTTATTGACTTGTCCAAAAGTCGAAATATTCTGGGGAGCTATTAAAAACTCACTAGATCCTTTACTGGATCTGGATCCATTGTTCCTGCCTGAAACTTGCTTGCTTAATTATTTCCCACCAGGGACCATAAGGATAAGGAAGGCTTACATAGCCCTAATATGCGCGGTGGCCAAGCTCATAATCATGAGACACTGGAAGGATGATTCCTTGCCTTCAGTGTTAGAATGGCACAGAGAAATGCTGCTGGGCCTTCAATTAGAAAAACATACAGCCATGATGAGCAATAGACTGCAGATATACCTAGACAAATAGGGTACCCGTGATGCTTTACTTGATGCTTTTTGATGCATAGAAACGTTAGAAATTTATATAAGTTATTTTGAGGTCTAAGTCTTCTATTTTTTTTTTTTTTAATAACAATTGATTTCAACACTTGGTACTAATAGGGGGGTACAGGGCAAGGTTTTGAATTATTCTTATTAGTTGTATAATATGTCTCAGGAATACAATCTCATATATCCAAGTTGTTTTCTGACTTTGTAACCAAGATTGCTTCATGTATCTTCTTCTGTATTATGAAGAAAACTGAATAAAGTATATTGAATTAAAAAAAAAAGAAAAGGCACAGGAAGCTCACTAGGAAAGAGAATGAGATCAATAGGGAGTTCCAGGCCTCCCAAGAAAAACTATACACTAGTGAGACTCACCCCTCTGATGCAGCAATACAACACTTTCTGGGTGCCTTGAATCTCCCCAAGCTCTCACAGGAACACCTTGAGTGGCTGGATAGATCTGTGGAGTGAGAGGAAGTTGAAAAAGCATTAAAATGAATGCTGAATGGGAAAGGGTGGTCTCCCTGCAATTTTTCCCTAAAGGCATTCAAGGAGGTTCTGGGTACCCCCTTTACAATGCCTTAATGGAGTCCAAAGCATCCGTGGCATTACCAGGCTCCATGAGAATGACCTGAATATCCCTTTTACCAAAATCAGGGAAAGACCTCACACTGTGTGGCAGTTACAGGCCTATCTCCTTGATCCTGACAGACTGCAAAGCACTGGCAAAATTGCTAGAAACCAGGCTACGATCTCTCATTGCAAGCCTCATTAAGAGGGACCAGGTGAGGTTTGTCCCAGGTAGGCAGGGGACAGACAACTCTAGGAGATTGTTAAACCTGTTGTGGAGCAAAAGGCAAAAGAAAACACCCTTGATATTCCTCTCCCTAGATGCTGAGAAGGCGTTCGATAGGGTGGAGTGGAAGTATCTTCTCATGGTGATGGAAACCTTTACTATTGGCCCTGAGTTTAGGGCATGGACTCAAGTCATCTACAAGGAAGCATCAGTGGAAGTAGTTGCAAATAGCAAGGCCTCTTCACCATTCCAGTTACACAGGATAATCCAACATGGTTGTTCTCTCTCCCCATTTCTGTTTATCCTAGCACTGGAGTGACTCTTACAGGCCATTAGGCAAGACATGGACGTCAGGGGAGTGGTTATGGGTAAAGAGCACAAGACCATGGCCCATGTGGATGTCATTCTGCTTCTGCCCACTGAGCCCGAGAGGTCAATACCTCACCTGCTGGCTATTATAGACCAGTACAGCCAGCTGTCTGGCTATAAACTTAGTGTCTCCATCTGTTAGCCTCCATCAAGGTGGTAGAACAACTCCACAATTTCCCATGGGGACTCAACCCTGCCAGTAGAAAGACAGAATGCTTGAGTCACAAGTTCCAATGGGACTGCACACAACTGTGGAAAGATAATCTACTCCTGATGACAGAAGAAATTGAAAAGGACTGCCAGATGTGGAAGTTGCTGCACATTTCCCATTGGAGGAGGGTTCGGGCCTTTAAAATGATAGTGACACCTAAGTTGCAATATGTTCTAGATAATCTCCCCATAAGCATTGATAGTAAATGTATTGATCTCATACACTAAACTCAGGATCTTCTTCTTGAATGGAGGAGCCTTGAGGATCTCTTGAAGAAAGCTGAAAAAAAAAGACTTTCACAAAATGGGCTTGAAACTGCCAGATTTTCACCTCTGAATCATACAACACACCCTAGTTCAACTAGGCCATACAGCCCCATGGGCCGATGGTGAGACTCCTAAATGGGCTTACTGCGAGGCCCAGATAATGGGCAGGTCTCTGGCCTGTGCTGTGCTTTTCCCTCCTTCATACAAGCATGACTCCCTACATCCGACATGTAGGCACACATCCAATATTTGAGAAAAAATTGTGAAACTCACCAACTAGAAACAGAAGAGGGTAAAGTTTTTCCCTATATGGAATAATCCAGTGCTACAAACTGGAGGGGCACCTATACATTACAGGGAACGGAAGACTGTGGGAATCCACCTGTTATCAGACAATATGGACAAAACAGCGAACACCCTTATGAGCTTCCAAAAAATAAGGAACAAGTTCGGACTCCCCATCCAGCAGCACTGGAGGTACTTACAACTCCTACATGCCCTGCAAGGCCTACTGGGCCAGAAGCTGGCGAGGAACAGGGTGAACCCACTAGATTCCCTCCTATGGCCAAAGAGGTGGTGGCAAGCCAGAAGCAGTGACATATATACCCACGTCTTGGATTATGGTCCAGATGAATCACTGTGGGTAAGGAGGAGTTGGTCAGAGGAGCTCCAGGTGGAAATCACCCCAGAACTATGAGAGAAGGGGTACAGAGACCTTCAGGCTGCAGTGAAGGATACCAAAAACAAATTTACACAACTAAGAATAATGCACAGATGGCATAGAAAACCCACTCAGCTGATGGTCTGGGGCCTCATTCCACAGGACGAGTGCTGGAGGTGTCAGACTGAGGGGGACAACATTTCATACATCCTGTGGAGTTGTGGAAGCCTTAAAAGCTACTGGCAAGAAATAAAAGATGTGTGTACTGAAGTCTTCGGTTTCCAGTTTGATCTTAACTCAATATTAGTGCTTTTGGGAATTTGCCAAGACTCCACCCCCCCCCGGCCAGGCAAAAGATTGCAGAAACCACTCCGGTGCTGACTGTTGGGAGCACTAATAACTGCCAAACACATCCTCCTGAGACACTGGAGGGACAAAAAGCCTCCCAGCTCACAGGAGTGGTTAGAGGAATTGGGTAAAGCAGCCAGCTTTGAGAGGGTGATGCTCAATGTCCAAGATAGACTGCCACTGTACCTGGAAATATGGGACCCTATACTTGAGGTACTGTAAGCTCCCTGATCCCAGTATTCACCCAACACCTTGCACCTTACTGAGCTAGGACACTGGGCCCGGGGATGAACAGGGGAACAGTATATAGATAAAGGGCTGAAGGGTGTTAGAACTGAGAAAGTGAAGGGCATGACCTATGATACTCAGAAGCAATGAGTCCCCCCTTCCCCTTCCAGGAGGGGTATGCAGACATGTCTGCACATCATTCTCCCTGTTCATTCACGGGCAGTACAATCATCATACAGGCACTGATATCCCCATGCCCCCAGCCCCACCCTTCTCCCCCCCACCCCTCTAACCTCAGGCTTCTCATATGCACCAGTGAGTTAGATACCCAAACAGATTCCCTAGGGGAAAAGCAGATCACACCCTTAGCTACACTCAGGCTATGTCTTTGGACAAGAATACTTAGCTTTTTTTTCTTATCTTTATGTATAAGGTTTAGTTGACAAAACTTTACACACTATATGATGCTGAACTGTAGTTATTATTTAGTCTATAATCCAAGGGGAAACCCGTCCAGGAATCAGAAAGTAAATGTGAATGTAAATATATGCATGGTATGTATGGGCTTTCTTAATTGAGACAGTACTGCTGTATGACATGTATTTCATGTATACCTATGTGGAAAAATCAATACAATTCTTAATTTCAAAAAAAAACTAATGTCTCCATCAGTTTACCCACAAGAGATGCGACTAACAGGCCTGTAGTTACCCGGTTTCTCCTTTTCCCATTATTATGGAGTGGAACTATTTCTGCTACCCTCCAGTCATTCAGAACCACCCCTGACTGAACTGAGTCATTGAATAGCCCTGCTAGGGGTTCAGCCAGTTCTGATGCCAGTTCCCTGAGCACTCTCAGGTGCATCCCATCCAGCCCTGGGGTCTCAGCTACCTTCTGGGCTACCAATCATTTTCTGACTCTTTCATTTATAAATATTTTCTGTCTCATTTCTGGTATCCCCTTCCCCTATCAGCAGCCTTTATACTGCTTTCCAGCAAAGGCCTGCTGGTCTCCACTGTGAAAACTTTGCAGAGGTAGTCATTTAGAACAGCTGCCTTCGTGTCCTCCACTATTACCCTACTCCCTTTTTTCAGCCTAACAGTTCCTCCTCCCATCTTTCTTTTTTCCTAATATATGTGAAAAACTGTTTTTCTCCACCCTTAACCCCCCCCGCAATGTATAGCTCTGTGTCTGCTCTTGCATCCTGACTGCCTCCTTGGCCTGTCTTGATTTCACCTGGTACTCCATCCATTTTTCTTGCCCCCTGCTTCTCCTGGTATCTGGTAAAGGCATTTTTGTTGTTCGTCACTGCATATCTAACCTTCTTGGTCTCTTATACCTGTTTCTCTTGGTGACTGCCCTTACGCATGACCTTGTTGCCTGAAGAATGGCCACTTTAATTTCTCCCCACCTTTCCTCTCCATCCCTGATTCTATCCACCCTAATCATCCTACCCAGGATGTATTCCCTCTTCTGGTAAAAGTCTGCTCTCCTGAAATCCAGATCATCAGTCTTTGATGAGGGTATGCTGGTATTGAGGGCCAGTTTGAACCATATAGTGTTATGGTCACTGGACACTAGTGGTTCCCCACCCATACTCTGCTTACAATTTCTGAGTTAATGAGCACTGTGTCAAGAATGGCAGCCTCCCTTGTAGGTTCACTGACCAGTTGCACCAGGGCCTGACTTTTGGTAGTCCTAGCTGTTGGAATGTCCTAATCAGTGTTTGGCAGGTGGAGATGCCCCACTACCACTACCTCTACCTCACCTTTAAGACTCCCTTCTTTATTTCTGCCCCAGCTCTCTACAACCCTCTTTCACCTGTCCCAGTAGCTTATAGAGCACCCCCCAAGCTCAGTGTCTTTTCTATTGCCATCATGAGCTGAACTCACAGAAATTCTGTTACCCCTCTTCCTTCTCCTGATGGACCCATCCTCTATTACCTCAATGCCTTCCATGACATAAGAGGGCTACCCCTCTTCCCTTGCCTTCCCCAGTCTTGTCTACACATGGTATTCTCTTTTGCCTGTTGTTTGCCAGCTTAGCGATTCCTCCCTCCCTGGCCTCCTTTTTTTGCTTATCAAGAACTCCTGTCTTACTGTTTCCCTCTCCAATGTTCCTAGCCCCCAATTCTGATGGAGTCCTAGCTATGTTTCTCACTTGCTTTCCTTCCTCAGTAGCTCCCCAGCATCTGCTTCCCTTGCAGTCAGTTTAAATGTCCATCAATGTGTCAGCATGCTTCTGCCCCAGCACACTGGTCCCCTCTCTTGTTAGGTGATGGATGTCACCCTTGAAGAGCCTTCTTTCCCAGAAGTCTCCCCAGTCCCCTACAAAAGGCTGCCCCACCTCCTGACAGCATCCCTTCAACCACCCATCTATCTCCTCAACTTCCTCCTTCATCACTCTATACTCCCCATACTTCTACTCCATATAGGGAAGAACTTAGAAAAGGTCAGGAAGCTGACTGCGCCCTCAGTTTGTTCCCCAGCCTTCAGAAGTTGTGCTTTACCATTTTGATAGACTGGTTTGCCAGATCATTGGTATCAACATCTACCAGTACTCCCAGCTCCCTCACCCCTCTTCAACCATCCTCCCTACCTCATCCATATCCCAGATGGCTGATGCACTAGAAAGGCATCTGTCCACAACCTTCCCCATCCCTGCCTCACTTTCTAGACCTCTGTGACTATAGTGTCCCCTATGACTAAAATGCTCCTTGTGTTCTTCCTCCTGTTCTCATCTCTGAATAGCACTAAGTCATCCTGCCCAACCTTCTTGACTGGGTCTGAGACCGCCTCCATATGAATCAGGTATTTGGTCCTCCTCTAGGAGTGCAAAGCAGTTTTCTCTCAAGATATTGTGGGCTTGGATGACTGTCTTGTGAATACCACTGTTACCATCCCCCCTCCCTTTCCTCACCACCTCCTAGCCCCCTGGAGGTATAGGCCTCTGGGAAGTGGGGGTGAGGGGCATGGGAATCAGCTCAGCTAATGATGCAGCTGAGATATTGCCTGTCTTGCTGCTACCAGTCATGCATGGAGCTCCCCAGTGGTCTTATATATGGTGTAGTGTCCCCTCCTCCAAAGCGTAACTCTGGAGATGATCACCCAACAGTCCCTGCACCAAACTACCTCCTCACTGCGTCTAAACTCCATACTGTCAGCTGTTACCCTATATACAATAATTGACTGGTCTCCCTGTATTAATCCCTCACTTTCTTCTACCTGCCTATTTTCCCTATAACTTACCCAGTCTATGTTGTCTCAAAAAAAGCTTCTTCTGTTCCTGTCTGTGACCAAAACAGGTTGACTCTGCTTTAATGCAACCTACATGTAACAGATTAGAGTTTCCTAAATATTAATACCTCCCCAAGTTTCATCATCCTGTTTATCTTATCATCCAACTACTGTCTGTACCTTCCCTCTGTGCTGGTGGCCTGTACATCATTCCAGTCCTAAATCCTAATTACCCTCCCTCCCCCTGCAATCACCTGTACCTACGATGTCTTGGTCCCTTTAAATCTGCCTGCTTCCTGGACTTCTGTGGCAAGAATACCTTCTTTATGTATAATGTCACTCCACCTCTTCTCCCTTTTCACTGCCTCTAACCTGAACAATGTGTATTTTTGTACCTTCAGTTCCCACTCATGGTGCTGAGTTGCCTATCTTTCAGTCAAAGCCACCATATTCAAATTTGCCTTGGCCATATTCAGTTTTTCATTTTTCCTTTTGTTCCTGTTTTTTTCTTAATTTTATCTTTAATATCAGGAATGTACTTTGAAACATATGCTCCTTTTTCTGTTTCAACCGGAGGTCAAAGCATGGGTACAATACAAAATACACAGAGATGCAAAGTAATCTCATAGTTAATTAAGTTATACAGAGCTTTCAACAACAATCAATAACAGAAAAATGTACTGAGATTTCTAAAATGCTGGTAGATTGCAAGAGAAATAGAGTTGTTAATTGAGATTTGCTTAATGAAGTCCGTTAATCCATACTACCTGGAGGTAACAGGATTTGTTTCTAAGGTTCTTGGCATTAGCATACAGTACATCACTTTCCCTATCTGTTTCATCCCCTCTGATGTCTGCCTTCTACCAAGAAGTGCGCTAGACTCCCTCGGTATCCTCACACCCTCCTACCTTTACTGTGCACCACTGCCCCCTGTCTATATTATTCCTCTATACCCCTTCCTTTCCCTCTTTTAAATTCTATTTGCTACACAGTATCATCCACTCAGTCCTCCTCCCTTTGTACTTGTTCTGCCTGCCTGAACTATTTCTGGGGGGGGGGAGCCTTCCTGGTCCCCTTCAGTTGCATGGATTTGTCTATCCTCAATTGTGCTACCTCACTCTCCTAATTTAAAATCCTTTCTAAGTGTTGTGCAGACCTGTTCTCCAGTACTCTGGCACCCTCCGCATATGGGTGTAGATCACTCCCCTTGAACACCTTCCACCCTGACCAGGTACGGCCCAATCTCCTAGAAACTGAAAATACCCTCCCTTGCAACACCAGCCCTTGAATCGTGCATTAAACTGCTCTGTTTTAAGCTGCTCCCTGTCACTGAAGCATGGCCTTGGAAGGACCTCAAAGGATGTCACCAAACTTGTCCTTTCGCTGAGATTCCTGCCTAGAATGTAGAAACTCTCATCTCCTCTACACCTCTCCTGGCCAGACCATTTTTACCTACATGCATATCATATCTGATCTAGTCCCATCTGCCTTAATATGTTCCAGTACCTTACTTTAGAGGGTGTCCGCCATTGCCCTTAGAAAGCCCTGAGAGATGTCATATGTTCTTTTTTTAGTGGGTTTCTGCCTTTACCCATTTTTACACTATAACTATGCAGGATAAGCTGTGCTGCAAAAGTTAATCTTCAGAGGGATAGATGATACAAAATATATTTATTTTTGTACAGGATAAAGACTGTTAGAACAAAAGCCCTATTTACTAAGTCATCCTGCTTACTGGTGCCTGTTTACAGAATAAACATTGGTTACACAATAACATTAGCATAATTAATACAAATCCTATTACCTAAATAGATACAAGCACAATTAAACAACATACCCAACTTCCTAAATTATACCAAATAACACACATATAACATTACACATATTCATCAAATGTAAATGACCACATTCCTCAAGTTTCAATGGAAATCACAATTGCCTATAAATGTGCGGCTTATGGCATTTTTAAAGACAGATAGACTTAATTTTCGTGAAAGAGCATTCCGTATAGGTCCTGCTTCTACCCAGTTTTGCACTGCAATTACCATGGATAGCCCAACTTAACTGGATGCAAGACAACAACAACTCATCATAAGTAGTATCCTTCTGTTCCCCATTTTTATAATGTGTTTACAAAAGGATAGCACCGCTGTGATACAATATTTCATATCATGTTTTTATTGGGGTCCATTTAGGCCACCATTTCTCCTTCCAGCTACCATGTGAACCCTTGTGGGCACCTTTATGGAAACCTTCCACCTTCCCAAGCCCTTCTGCTTGACTTAGGAGTCCACCAAAGGTCAAACGCACCACCAGCCCCTACTCAACAGCCTCTCTGGACTCCCAACTAAAACCCACACCATGTATCCTGTGGGTGGAACCCCCCCACAACCATTACCCATGCCTAGAGGAACATTTGCCTTCAATGGTCAAGGTCCAGGAGGAGGAGCTAGTGATGCATGGGAGGAGTTGGATGGGCCCTTCTGTGGTGTTGGGGTGGCATCATCTGCCCATGGCTGCTGGGATATTTTATACCACTAAAGCCCTCCATTATCCTTCCCTGGATGTGATCCTGAGTAGCAAGCCAACAGAGTGCCGATCATGTCCATCAGAAGGGTGGGTGAGGCTCACTCTACCTTTGGCAGTTTCCTGCTGGAGCTGCTCTGGGTGTGTGACACATCCACATTACTCCCTGGACCAGAAGATCCATGTCTAGGTATGGCCACTCCAGCAAGACCATATATTCTTTTTTTTAATCTAACTCTACTTTTTCCCCTTCCCAGGACTCAACCATTGGCCCAGCCTTTGGTACAGCCCAGGCACACACCTGCCCCTGGACTTACCATTCCATGCCAGTTATGTCCTGGCTCCCCCCAGGTGGGACCAACAGGGGGCAGCCCTTAACCCCCCGTGGTACTTGAGCTTTAGTGGGTGGGGAGAGTGTCATGGCCAGTGGTGCAGGGCCTGCAGCACAAGGCACACATCATCTTATGTCCCGGTTGTTTGTCTTTTCTGGTGGTTACCAACCTGCCCTGACATAGGCAGAGGGTGGGTTGTGTGTGTCGCGATGCACTCTCTCCCATGCCGACATCCACCCACCTTGACTGGGCCTCCTGGTGGAAGTACCTCCTCTGGTCACCCAGGGGCACTGAACTGGAGACATTACCCACCACCCCACCTCATCGGAGTCGGACAGTGCCCAATGGATGCTCAATCCAACTTCCCCTTGGCTGACCCTCTAGTGACCCTGGTCTGGTCTGAAACCTGGGCCGCCAGTGTCATGAGCAATAGTGCTACTGCTGTGCTGGCAGGCTGGCTTTGGACCATATATTCCTTCCCACATGACACACCTTCCTCCGGGCCATTAGAAGGCCAGTGGTGCATCAGAAGGATGTGGCTTCTCACCTGAGGCAGGAGGTGCCCAATATGAATGCCAAGCCCCACCTTACTGGTTGGCACCAGTTATCTCAAACTTGGATCATGAACCTGGGTTGTCTGGATGACAAGCAGTAGCACTACCCTTCACTAGTCAGCTAGCTTTCACCCATCTCTGCATTGTATTTACCAAGGATGCCCTGCCCAGTGATAAGCACTACCACTTTTTTAGTGAGTTCCTGCTGTTACCCATTTTTACATTGTATACGGATAGATTAGCTCAGCTGAAATGCAATGTATCTTGTTTTCAGTGGGGTTCTGCATTCAGCCATTCTTATGCTGTATTTATCAAGGACAGTTCAGAAGAAATGAAGGCCAGGATATTCAAAGGCCTTTTGTGATTGCAAAATAAGTTAGTGACTGTCTAGCACCATTTTGTGCCCCCAGAGCAGGGGAGGATGGCCAATAACAATTATGGATGGCATGGCTTGCAAGTTACTAACCCATTTGTGACCAGCCCTAAGCAATGCTGGTGCACATGTGCTGAGCAGATGATAGCACCTTGCATATACTGATATCTAGTGCTCATGCCCACCCCCAGAACACCCCACTAGTATAAAAAATATATTATCCTTGGAGCCCAGTGGTGCCACCTGCTATTGAACACCCCACAGGTATACATAGTGAATGTCCCTGGTGTCCAGTGGTCCTGCCTGCTCCCAAACACCCTGCTCATATAGAGAATAAATATCCATGGTATCCAGTGGTCTGCCTACCCCCGAACACCCAGAATTCCCTGGTGTCCGGTGGTCCCCCTTGCCCCCAATAAGAACAAAGCCCCCACCTCAACCACCTGCCCAGTCCACACCACTACCACCACCTCCCCCAGCCCCCCACCTACCACAGATGCAGTCCGTCACACAATGGTGACTGGTGCAGACCCTCTGCTGACCTCTGGAGCTGGTGCCATCTGAATGACAGGGTGCAATTGCAAGCCTACTGTAGAAACAGCTATAGCAAGGCAGGAAGGAGCCCCAAAGTGGCTAGTCCACTTACCCATACTGGTAACACACAGCTCACTGGAGGTGCTAGAGGTCACTTTGTTAGAGTATACTAACCTGTTGCAGACCCTTTCTTCTCATAGAAACATAAGAAACATTGAAAAATAAAATCTGTCGGCAGAAAGAAACTGATAATCCATCAAGTATGCCCATTTTATACTGCCTCAATCCGACCAAGTGTCCTCGGGGATTGCCTCACCCCAGCCTAGTGTCCTGGGTGAATGCCACCTTTTGCCTCCCCACCAGCAACCCTTCCCCTGATAGCCCCCACTCCCTGCTTGAAACTGAACTAACACATCTTGTTTGTATATTGCGAAAGTTACCATGCCTTGCAGACCCCATAATGTATGGAAATGTTAAATGACAGCAGAGCAACACAGGGAGACCTGTTTATCCCCATATAGCACAACTACATTTACATATGTGGATTCTATTATCACACTCCAGGAATAAGAAGGAATCTGCTTCATGATCTTATTTATTTGGGTTGTGGTAGGCCCAAAATAGAAAAGCAATTTAAACAACAACTTCACTACAAAAGCACTGAAGCAAGATTTATCAAGCACAATGGCAACAAAATCAAGTTTCAAATAAATATCAGATTGTACAAGTATAAGTCCCCTCTCTTTTGAGATGGGCTTATGCTCCCTTTAGAGACCCCTTCCATCTTGCTGCTGCCAGAGCTAAGGATTATTTTAGTGCTTTGGGGGCGCAGTTTCCACATGCCACCATGTGATGGCAGCAGAGAGCAGGGTTCAGGGTATAAATAGGCAGGTCACAGAGAGTTTGGTGTGGAGGCCATGGGGAGAAGACAGCAGGAGACACTGACGGGCACTAAAGGGCAGTGCCGGGCAGGGGGCCCCCTGCTTAGGCAGGCCGGCCTTCTACAGCGAAGATGCATTGGGACCCTGGGGAGAGCATGCTTTGGGAGGGCACCAAGAAAGACAGCTGTATCCATAAGATTTTGAGGCCTGGGCTCTGAGGGCTGTATGGGAAAGGTGCAGGAAAGGTAGGCCCCAGGTTCTAGGTTAGGCCCCATTTTTGTATGTGGCTGATGTGCCTGGGTTGTCGGGGCTGCAGCAGATTGTGGCAGGGCCTCTGCTGTTCGAGTGGCAAGGCGGTCTGTGTATACTGGTGATGGAGCCAAGGGGGGGCTTTTACCCACTTGGGGGCCTGTTTGGAGGGACAGGCCCGGGGGCTGCCAGACTTTGCTGAGTGGGCCACGGAATGCTCTTTAGGTATCCTTTCATGCTAGTTTGCATGTATCGGGCAGCATGGTTGAAAGAAAGAGAGAAGTACGGAGCCAGCTGGGAAAGATGCGGGCCCTGGTTATACCTTATGTCAGGATGTGGAGGGAGACAGTAACACCCTGGGGGAGATCAGGCAGATTAGGAGAGCAGCCCGGGTAACTGGATAATGGGGTATGGTGCGGTAGGGTTTGCTGGTACCGCACCATCCATGTCTTTTGTTTTGAGACTGCAAGAGAGGGCTAGGGGAATGGTCTAAGGAGACGTTGTACACTTCCCTGAGAGGAAAACATGAAAATTCCCATTTTAGGTGGTCAGAAAGCTCTGTAGATACTTACTAGTGCCAGTGGAATCAATTGGAGCTTCATGGTCCAGGATAAGAGGTCTTGGGTTCCTGGGAAAAATTGGATCTGTTGTAGAATGAGCTGTTAAAGACCTTACTCTGCCTTACCCACTGCCATATTGTATTTTGTATTAATGTTTAGCCCCATGGAGCTGATGTTTAATTCTAAGATACAAATAGACCCCCGAAGCCCTTCTGAATCATTTGGGCTCAGGAGAAAATAAAGTGATTGTGTTTTAAGAAAAGTAATTTGGAGTGGTGTTTCAGTTTGAGATTAAGATATAGATGAACTGTGAGTCCTTAAGATTTATCATTCCTAATGAGTTCATATTCTAGGGGCCCTGTAATTCCTGCACCGTTGAGCTTCAGAGTTCAGGGAGAGTCCATGTGGCTAAGAATGAAGATGTACCAGCCTGGGGATTCCTGCTGGCATTTAGGATGCACTCAGAGTTCCTGTCTGTAATTCCTGAAGGTAATTGCAGCCTGTTGAAGACCATCTTCAGGTAGGCCAAATCTGCTTCTGTTTTTCTTCAATTCTTTGAACCTGAGTGTTTTCTGGTGTGATGTCTGTGATGTGGAGCCCCCTCCCCCGAAACATCGATATGTCCCTAGACGTAGGTGGAGGGGGTGGGGCACACATGCTTCACTAATAGAACATATCATGGGAAATCTATATGCTTTGTCACCAGCAGACCAAATGGAGTAAGTCCAAGCAACACTTGGGTTGTCAGTCCAACTCTGTGTCTCTTAGCTGTTTAGTGGTAGGATGTTAATATGAGAGCTCTTTTGTGCCGTATGCCTTTATGAATTAGAGATATGTATCAAATTTGAATTTTTGGGGGGTGAAAGCCACCTTGTGGCTCAGCCCCCACCAGTTCCTGGCCCCCTCCTCGTGCTCCGGGACTTTCTCTCTGGTACCCCAATAGCCCCTGGATTACCCCCCAGGGTGGGACCACCACAAAAGTTGGATCCCTGCGATGACGAAGCAAGGATGCCAGTAGGGGAGCCCTCCAGCATTGTCTCCTTGGCTTGTCCCCTAGATGGGGTGCAGAGTCCATTACCTATAGCGGGCAATGGGATAGGCCGGGATCCCCCCAGAGGTGCCACGGCATGCAATCGGGGCCAGGGTGAGTGGGCATCATAGGTGGGAAATGCAACTTTTTCTGTTTTTCCCCCCATAGGTAGGAACATGCAATGATGTTCTGTGTCTGCCCCACCCCACCCCACACAGTAAGGGCACTGGTATGGGGGTACCCCCAGCCTCCACCAGGGGTCCATGTTGTACCGGACACTCTACCCCACTCCCTCCCTCCTGGAGAAGGAGAGCAGTCCCTAGGATGTTCAATCCTTCTCCCCTGGCCAGTCCTCTGATGTTCCCAGGTTGTCCCCGAACCCGGGCTGTCAGCATCACAGTCGGGCATCTGCCCCTGGGCTGGTGGTCGGCCCTCAAATTTGAATTTTAATAAGTAAAGATCAGTGTTTATATTACATGTCCTTGTGTCTATGAGAGCTTTCCTTTATCTGGTTCAGTGCACAGTTTTTTTGTGGTGCAGTTTCTTTTTGGTTTTCTAGCAGCACCTAGTTTGCATAAGTGCTTTTAACTTAGTGCCCAGATCTTTTCAGGGTACAACCCAGCAGCATCTCTGCATGATGGGAACAGATGCATGGTAACCACATAATCTCCCTGATGCTAACAGACCCTGATTGCTGCACTGACTTCAGCCTGGAGTGATCAGTAGGTGAGTGCTTATGCTGCTAATCTGTCCTTTAACTCAAATGAGTGCATGTTGCTCACCAATCACAAGTCTTGCCTAAATTTGCCATACACTCCAAATGCAGTCACATGTGCAGCAGATGGTTAAAGTCAATTGATGCTCCTCTCAGTTAGCTCAGCCCAACCAAACACTGAATACCATGCTAATCAAATAGCAGAACAGTTCACTCTCCCCCTTGCACAGTCCACCTTCACCATTTCCACTGACAGAACTGCTGAAGCCTAAACCAAAGCACCAAAAGCATTGTTGTTGAGGTTTTGGACTGCAGGGCTGGAATTATGCAGGACATCCTTCAGGTCCTCCACCCTAAAAGTCCACACCACATGCCACTGTTTGGGCACCATTTGTAAAGCTTACCCCCTGATCATTATTATTATTTTATTATTCTTTTGGTAACCGGGTAAGGCCCACTAGGCACAATGCCTGTTTTCGGGGTGATCTTGGAGCACTGGGGAGGTTAAGTGACTTGCTCCAGCTCACACAGTATTCATGTGGAGGTTGTGGAAATTAAACCCATCACTGTTGGATGCACCAAACTCATCCACAGCTCATTACACCAGCCTCTAGAGCATACAGCCAGCCCATCAGTTGGGTATTGCTTGACCCTCCAGCATAGCAGAAGGGCATATCCAGGGTTCTGACAGTCAATGATTTAGGGACCATGAGCATAGGAACCTGAGGTTGGGATGCACTTAATAGCAATGCACAAAGTCCATGAACTGAATGCCAACTCACGTCTGCTAGGTCAAGCAGCAAGCTTTATTCTTTTAGGTATAGAACACACATTTCCCCCTGACACCATAGTTGATAAAATTCTGGTAATACATGTAGAACAGTTACAGGCTAGCAGTATTTCATAACAGATAAAGCCCACATGAGTAGACATCCTGTCATTCTTACACTTTCCTCAGGTAAGATACATCCTGGTGGGATCCACTGAATACTGAAGATTCCTGGTGCATCAGACCCACTTCACCCAGTACCAACCTGGTCAGAAATAATGATTTATATTTGCATTATAGCATGTCAGATGAGCATTTCCCTTACCAGGTATAATTTTAGGGGGTCTTTCAGACTAAAAAGGTTAACATGGGTAAAGTTCTGATGTTTATAGACAGTAAGGCTTCTATCTCAGAGGGTACCAACCTCCATTGTGGAGGGCAAATACAGGCTACTCATGATTCTTTCAATGATCCAGCAGGTCTTCCCTTGGCAAAAGCACCATGATGGCCCTATCAACTCCATGTCATCACAGGAGAATCAAATTGACAGTAAGTGGTATCAACATAACGGGGAAGATCATCATTTCACCCAAAATGCACTCTTAACAAGTGTACTGTGTTGACCACTACTTTTCCTTACTCCATCTCCACTACACTTAAAACGCAACTCTGCACCCACTTATGAATACATTCATATAAGAGTCTGGTAATGAGTCTAGTGATCCCTCTAACTTGAAACTCATCCCCCAGCAGATGACACAATGCCAAAGGACTATTATATTCTGAAAACAGGGGAATCTGCCGCAGCAGATACTGGAGACTAATCTAGTTAGTCACAAGAGTTTATTATTTATTTATCTGATTTTTGGTGACTGAGTAGGTACACTAGACAACTAAATGCCTATTTGCATGTACGACCTGGGAGAGTACAAAACATGAAACACAACAGGGTCAAAAGCACAAGTACATCAAGTCAAACAAGATACAAATATAGAGAGCTAACAGTTGCAGGATATGGATGTGTACAGCATGAAATATTGCAAGCTGGCAAATAATTAGAATATTTAACAAATTTGGATAGGCAAGTGTGAGAATTAATGGTCAGGAATAGTACAAATGAAAATATTACAAGCTGACAAGTAGTTAAGTAAAAAGGTAAGTTGAGACAAGTACATTCTGAAGTGTGAGAATCAAATTAAGCAATGTACATGCGGTTGTAGTCAGGGTGACTGGAAACAGTTGCAGATCATGGATTGGAATAGGTAGGACTAAAGGGCTGACTTGAAAGAGGATGTGGTGGTGGCGCTGCAGATATTGTGGAACAAATGAAGAAAATGCTTGCTCACTCATCTTGGTCGAGCATTTAGGTGTTACCAGTCAGGTAGAGTACAGGGACCTAAGGGAGTAGGTGAACTGGGGGCTGGGTAGTATTGGGATGTGGGTGGCTAAAGGGTTGGTCTGGAGTTGTTTGTTTATGAAACAACCTAGGGCATAAGCTTGAGAGGCTGAGGGGGATAGACATCCTAAGGAGGAGTAGAAAGAGCAATAGTGCATGAGACGTTGGGGTGAGAGGGAAAGCGGCATGTTATTGTAAGTGACATCCCATTTGTGTAAAGATTTGCAGGGGGGATTTTTGAAAAGGATAGAGCCATATTGTAGGCAGGGAAGGAAGATGCCTTGGGCAATGACCAAGTAGGCATTTCGGGTAAGCAAGTGTCTGAGACAATAGGAAAGGCCAATTTGAGAATTTGTGCCTGCACACTGGTTTAAGATGTGGAGGAGAAAGTTAAGCACTGGGTCAAGGGTAACACCTAAGTACTTAAATTCCTTGACTACAATGAGAGGAGAGCTATTTAGACCCCTGATGTCCAGGGTGGTGAGAGCAGGATGACCTGTGCACCCTGGAGTCAAAAAGCATCACTTGTGTTTTGGATGCATTGAGTACCAGGTTGTTGGCCACTAGCCAGTTTTGCATGTGGGTGAAGTCCTTTGGTAGTTGGGAATTAATGAGTTGGGAGCTCTGCATGATGTGATATATGGCAATATCATCGGCATACATTATTACTGAGCAGCAGGTGGAGAGGGACGGGAGGTGGTTAATGAAATTTGAGAAGATGAGTGGCCCTAAGATTGAAGAACACCTCAGGCAATGGGCAGCTGGTATGAAGAGGCATCTCCAAATTTGACGAATTGGCGCCGGTTGGCCAGGTAGTTGAAGAACCAGGTATTGGCATGGGGAAGACACCAAAAGCTGTTAATTTTTGGGTTAGGAGTGAATGGTCAGCAAGGGGTAACACCCTTGTAGAGTGCTGATTATTGAGCATGGCACTTTTGAGAGACTCAATAACAGCGCTCTACAAGAGACCGAGTGGTGCAATACATTGCTAAATCCTGCATAGTGAGTACAGCAAGGAGCTGTACTCACTACTGCAGAATATAGTATGCTTTGTGGTCAATTCCTGCCGAGCTGCTTGCATAGCGTAGTGGTGTACACTACCGCTTGTGATGCAAGCAGATCCGAGTTCGGGTCTGGCTACAGGTAGAAATATTTTTTTGCTTCACAGTCCAGTAACTTGCCCCATGGTCCGCATGCCCCTCAGAGATGGTTATTTTAGTTTAGAGTGGTGCAGGGCCTCCCCCCTGAAAGGGGGGTGCTGGGGTGCAGCCCCCTGCATAAAAAAAAGATTTCTGTGAGGTTTACTTAGGTATTGTAGCGACCGTCGCTATTTGCAATGGTCGGTACAACATCCATCGCCCTTTTGCCTATGGGCTCAAGTTTGGTCGCTCTATGTGATAGGTGGTCTTTCAGACTCACCTTTATTACATAAAACCCTCAACAAGGTCAAAAGCATTGGATGAGTCAATGAAGATGGCACCAGTGACAGAGTCTTTGTCCATGGCAGATTTAGTGTCGTAAGTAAGCTTAATGAGGGCAGTTGTGGTGCTGTAATCCTTTTGGAATCCTTGCTGGCAAGAGGTGAGGAGGTTGTGGTTTTGCAGATAGTTCATTCACTGGGAAGCAACAACCCTTTCAAGCAGCTTGCCAAAG
The DNA here is from genome assembly GCA_016271365.2 of Neoceratodus forsteri. Classification (NCBI taxonomy): domain Eukaryota; kingdom Metazoa; phylum Chordata; order Ceratodontiformes; family Ceratodontidae; genus Neoceratodus; species Neoceratodus forsteri. The sequence continues at coordinate 1,751,609,316 of CM057455.1, read as the reverse complement.
ATTGGCAGGAGAGTGTTGGGACAGTATTGTGAGATGTCTTTGGGGTCACCCTTTTTGGGAACAGGGGCTACCTTAGTGACTTTCAATTGAGATGGGACCACACCAGATGTGAGGGATAGATTGAAGATGTAGGTAATGGCGATAGAGACAGAGACTGAAATCCAACCTTAAGTAGCTTAGCCTCAACCCCGCCTGGGCTGGAGCAGTGCAGAGAGGAAAGGAGTTAAGGATGTGGTGGACATCTTTTCTGGTGACAACTTTCCGGAAGAAGGGGGGGTGAGTTGGTGAGGATGTGACAGGGTTGTAGTCCTGGGCAGTGGGAGCATGTGCAGGGAAGGGAGAGATATTAGTGAATTGAGTGTTGAATGCATTTGTGATAGTGAGTGGGCTGGTACAGTGTACACCATTTATGATCATGTCATTTTGTGAAGAATTGGTAAGAACACTCAGGAGCCCTTTGGTGTGTCCCCAGAACCTGCTGGGGTTGCCTGCAGAGGTAATGAGTTTCTTCTTGCAGGAGGAGCTTTTGGGTGCACATGATGCTTTTTTGCATAGGTTTCACATTTCTCAGTAATTGAGCCAGTCTGGTAGTTTTGAGGAGGCTTTACGGGAGCCCCAGCATCTGTCTTTTTTTTATAGAGTGGAAAAAGGTCACTGTGAACCCAGGAGGTGGCAAAGCCTCAAACTCTCCTCTTTGTGATAGGAATTAACCTATTTTGGAGGTGGGAGATGTGGGACTGGAAAATGTCTGAGGTGAGGTTAATATCAGTGGAGGCTAAGTTTGGGGACCAGTTAATGAGGGAGAGCTCGGCACTGAGGATGATGGGGTCAAGGTGTGATAAGTTCCTAATGGTTAGAATCTCTGGGGGTACTTTTGGAATCTGTGCCTTTCAAGAGTTACCAAAGCAACAAAGGACACCAAGGAGCACCTGTCTGTTACAGTAATTGTCATTATAAACTAGTGTTGTAAAATACGCAAGCATGAACAGAAATGAAATTAAAGGTGCAAACTGTAAAAACGAGATGGCTAGAGACAACCAGCTTGAGCAGACTGGCTTGGAAGCATTGTGAGATGTTTTGGTACGCTGAAGTCAATGAGTAAAGAGAGGTGGAAGGCATAAAAGGGCAGTTATAGATTTAGAGACAGAAATAATGTGCAGCACTTTTACATTTCATGACTGCTTATTTACCAATTAACAATAGACCACTCAGGCACAGTTTAAACAAAATACAAGAAGATTTCATCGATTACTTTGTGTGGCACACATATCTGAAATAAAGGTACCTGCCTAGGTCAGTAGTTAAATGTTTCCCTAACTCATTGTGTTCTATGAACTGCTATAGAAGGTTCAGTCCTAAACCCTCTTGCACATCACTGGGAAGCATTACATTTTCAGATGATTTATCCAGCAAGCTATTATTATTGAAATACATTTTAAACAAATGTTAATTTTTTGTCCTTTGAAATGCAATATAAATATTTGCAAAATACCTACTTTAACTAACTTTTATGAAAATAAAACATAAAAGGCTCTAACACATAAGGTAGTCCTTACTCTTTTTCTGCCTATGATCTACTACCATATGTTAACTCACAGCAAAATTAACTTGCAAACAAATATACAATTCTATAAAAATGAAGTGTTTAGGAAATTGCCACTTGGTTCAATCTTGACTTTTTCCATATCTGATGGTGTTTATCTTTTCTGGGTTAAACCAGGACTGCAGAGGTCAGATACAGCCTGATCTTCATGTTAATTATATAATAGTTCACACATGCGTAAAGCTAACATAAAATGTGTTTAGGTTCCTGCAAACACATTGACTTTACTGTGTAAGTACTCTCTAAGTGCAAGGAATTTATGATGTATTTCCATGTCAGAAACATGTAACTACTGCATAAATACCTGTACATGTAATTAACTATTTCTGACCTAATAGTGTCATTTCTAAATTCCAGATTTTTTTTTTTATAAAAAATTATTATTTTCATTCACTTTCCTCTTACTGATAATACAGCCACATACAATATAGGGCCTTTCTGCTAGCTTTCAGAAAAGATTCAAGCAGAGATATTTCGGGGGAGGTTTGGTGACTGATAAAATACTCTCATAGTGGGCTACTTAAAACTGTATGGTTTATATAAAACATTACTTTATTTAGAATTCATTGATTTCAGGGTTAAACCAGCACCTTTTGCCTGCCACATGTAAGAGCTCATAGCATCATGAAAATTTATTACTTTTTGAACTCTTAACCAAAAATGAGAGTCATAAATGTTCTTATAAGAGTTTGTCATATTTCTGTTCATTGTAGTTTGCAGGTTTTTCATTAGTGCTTCTAGCCTGCATCATATCTTTTCAGAAATATTGAAATAAATATTGCAGAGCCTTGTAGTTCAGTATATACCATCTCACCATCACCTTAACCATCTCAGCAGGGCCACAGACAACCCTACCTTCCTTAGCTGGCAATCGTAAGTATCTCTACATAGAAACATGGAAGTCATGAGACTGAATCACACCTAGCAGTTTGTCTAGTCTAATATCCCCTATGTTTATAACCCTAAAATATTTAAAAACATTTTTTGGGATATAGCTGCTTGTCAGTTATAGTAGGAGAGAACATGTGACCATCAGTTTTCCTGTAAGTAAAAATCCATTAAGAATGGAATAATATGACAGGTGTGCAGTCAATGGGGAATAACTACATGCCAGGGTGGTTGTAATGACTCAACAAGTGTATTCATTTATACATTGTGGGTTTAGTCAAACCATACAGAAAAATGATTTAGTCAGCAAACCCAAAAATCTCATCAGATGGTAGACGCAAAAAGTATTTACTCAGGCTAGGGGCATAATGCATCCATTTTATTGTTATCTATTTATAATTTGGAAAACGTCTTTGAGCACAAGTGCACTTTTGCACAGGTTCCAGGTCTGACAAGTACAAGGAATGAGAAAACTCAACATACATTTACCAGCTCAAGGGGAGCCTGGTCAGGTACAAGCAACAGTAAATTAGCAGTAAAGGTAATATACACAGTCTAGCATGGTTGTCCCAAAGGGACAATGTTTACAAGTGCCAATAATGTATTTGCACAAGAAGAACAAGGTATACTGGACAGAGATCAATTTAAAAGCAGCAGCATGTTGATTTCATAGTGAGTTCTTCTTTAAAGGATTTCTTAAAGTGTGCGGTTTTGAAAAGATCCACTAGGGATTCTGGAAGCTCGTTTAGCCATTTGGAAGCACAGACTGCCAAAGAGCGCATACCCAGGCTTGTTTTTCTTAAGGGGACTTCAATGGCTTGCTTAGACATTCTTCTGGTGGAATATTGGTTTGTGACTGGGCAGAACAGATCTTTAATTGCAGCGGGGGTGAGGAGCAGCAGAACTTTTTTTGCCATCAGACAGGATTGGTACTTTAGTCTGTCCTGAAGTGAAGTGATAGCCATTTGTTAAGAGCATACAAGGAGCAGCTGTGTGTGATCCTGTCTGCCTCACTGGTAAAACAACAATCTTTATTGAGGAACATCCTTACTCTGGAGAGGGTAGTGTCAGAGGCAGCCCCATAAACTGGGAGACCATAGTAGATAAGCGATAGGATTGTACTGGAGACTACCATGTGTCTGGCATTCTGGGTGAAGATAAGGCATTGCCTGCAGAATGCTCCTGACTTTTTATTGGCCAGATTTGTGATGTTGTCAATGTGTGTAGAGAATGTTAGCTTGTTTTATTTATTTGTTTGTTTTATTCATTTTAACTGTAAAGTCCATAGGCCAAAGACCAGTTTTCAGGGGTGACCAGTGTGCATAAAAAACATGCAATAGATAAAACAACATCAAAATACAATCAACACACACATTTACAGTAACAGTCTATTAAATATTATTATGTTCTCATCCTTTGCCTACCCCATCAGCTCTGCCCTCAATAACTACCATACACCTAGCTGCTCCTGTCATGTCCCTTCCTAATTCCCTCCTCTAAGCCCTAGACAAACCCTACCCCCTACCTTCACCTTCATTTTGCCCTGTGCACACCCACTCCTTCTCCCCTTCCCCTAATTGCTCCCCTTTACTTACCTCCCTTGATCTCCCACAGAAAGTAAAGGACCCTGAATGCTCTCCATGGGTCCCTCTACTGCTCCCAAGGGTCTCGTATCTCTCATCTACTTTTTCCCCCACCATCTTAAAGGGGTCTCTCTGGGACACTGTTTTTCACCCTTCTATCTGGTCCCTCCCAGTCCCCTTGTGAGGTTCCTCGCATCCTGAAGGGGTCTCCAGGGGCACAACTCTTCCCTCCCCACTTCACCCCTCCTCCCTTCCCCTTTTCTTTCATGTAAGCACCTGTTTACTTATTAACCCGCACTGATTATTGTCCCCTCTTTCTACATGTTATGCACAACACTGTTGTAACACTGTTTGTAACACCTGCCTTGCAACTGTATGTTAATATTGATCCTGTAACTTGAATGTATAATGTCTCAATGCAGTTGTACCCCTTCCTCCAGGCTGCACCAGGAGATGAGCGACTTGTTGCTTAGTGTGCCTTCCTGGTGAAACATTTCAATAAATAAATGTTATAGAAAACATTTACATTCGCTCTCAGCAGATAAAAATCCTTGCAGCTTCATTCGGAAAGTGAGGAAGCAAACATCTAAACAATTAAAAATAGTCTGCAAGGAGCTGAAAAAAAATGGAAGGGAGCATGGTAGGGCTTTCTGGCCTAATGAAGTTTTCATTCTAGGAATGGTGAAAAATGATCTTGTCAACTGCTGAGTAGAGACTAAAGTGTTGTGTTTTTTAAAGATAGCACTGACAGTAGTGAATACCAGGTTAAATGTAACCTTTTTAGCTAGAAGTCCCAGCTGGAATTTATATTGATATTCCAGTGAAAGGGTGTCATTCAGGGTGATACACAGGTACTGGAAGGACTCCACCTGGTCCAGGTTAGCCCCATGTGCATCATGGATAGTAAGGGGAGTGGCCTTTTTCTTCAGATGTGGACCAGCAAACAACATGGTCTTTGTCTTCTAATAGTTCATGACACATTTATTGACTCTGAACCAATCCTCCAGAGACTTGAAGCTGCTTTGTAGATCTCTGGAGAGTTTCTCATGCTGTGGAATGCTGTTGAACATCACTGCATCATCAGCATATAAGAGCACTTTCAAGAGAGAGCAGACTTCGGGGAGACTGTTTGTAATCAAGCTAAAGAGGAGAGGACCCAGTATTGATCCTTGAGGGACACCAACTGAGACTTCATTAGCACTTGAGAGAACTCCATCCATCTTTACCCTCTGAATACGACCTGTGAGGAAGCAATGGAACCAGGCCGAGATTTTGGAGGAGAGACCCAAGGAGAAAAGCTTGTCAAGCACTAATGAGTGGTTCATGAGGCCAAAAGCTTTGGTCATATCTATGTAGGTGGATCCTACTAGATGACCTTTGTCAAAGGCTTCATGTAGGTCTTTGGTGTATTTTATTAGTGCAGTACCAGTGCTGTGTATCATGCAGGATAATTGCAGTACTTCTATTTCCAGTGAGCAGTACATCCACAGTCACTCAAGGTTCCATACCAAATGTGTTTCATCAAGAGTGAAGAGTGCTCTCCACTGGCTCTACTTATGTAGTAGCCCTTAGTGTGTACTTAATTGGAATTCATTAGTGGTCTTGGTGGGAGTCAAACATAATGATCAAACAATGTAATTAATATGCAAAAAAACACAAACATAACAAGCATGTTTAAAAGAACATTCAAGCACATTAACAGAATTTGATCACACATGTAAGTCCTTTTGGAGGCTAATACGAGATTAGCGGTCTTCTGTTTATATCATAAGGCTCAGAACTGTAAAACAGACAATTACAAAAGTATAATCAAAACATGATTGCTTCCATCAGGGTGATCTGCAAAGAAAACAGGACCAAGAAAGATATAACATGTTGTACTGCAATTATCCTACATGATACCTCAAACACACAAAGTTATAAGGATGGCAATAATTCCAATTTGTCACTCAACCAAGAAAAGGAAAGTTGATCTGGGAGTTGGGCAGATTGTAAAATAGGTGCTGTTAGTATATAATCCTGATCACCATTTTTGATTGCACACATATGATTCCTCCACCCGCTGCTTCAACTTGTGTTTGGTGTGGCTGACATAATAGCAGTCAAATGTGCAAGTTGCCAGGCATACCACAAAAGTGTAGTTCCATGTTGGGTTTGTGCGCTCTCCAGCATACTATCAGAGGGGTTCAACAAGGGTTGCTAGCCCAAACAACAAATGTTCCAGGAAAGATGTACTCCAACAGAATTCACATGAGGCTTGAATTATCAATTGGATAAAGGTTTTTATTCTTAACAATGCCTCACATACATTTCACCATAGCATAGCTTTTCCCCAGTGCTTCATCTATCTATGAAGCTTCCTAAGGGAGCACTGATTAGGAAACATGAAAAGCCTGTTGTAGTCTTTAGCTGATGATGTCACTACTATGCATTTCCATATTCAATTTTAAATAAAAAAAAAGTGAAATTGTTATAAAGAAAATGTTGTACTTCATTAAAAATGTACAAAGCATGACAAAAAAAAACATTCAGTTCCATTTAGAATTCTCTGGTACAGAGTACTAGTAGGCAATATTGTTACATTTCTGTTAATGAGCCTATCTAGTTAACAACAATTTTTTTCGGACAGTTCCTTTTCTTGTTAACGAAAAGTGAAAAAGCCACAGAAAAGATAAACATTTATTTATAAAGGGTGATCCTAGCATGCATTATGATACTCGGACACCACCAGGTACTATGGAGCAAATAGGAGCCTACCCCTTGATCAAGGTGTCCCTCTAATATTAATAATGTCGGCAATTTGTACTATAAAAAGTGGTGGCTACTAACCCAGCTTGTAAATATTGCCTAATAGCACATTTGGGCAGAGAATGAAATATAGTAAGTATTTATCTTTTCTGTACCTTTTTTACTTTTGGATAAGCAGAAAAGAAACTGTCTGAAAAAATGTGTTGTTAACTAGATAGGCTTATTAACAGAAATGTAAAAATATTGCCTACTACTACTCTCTACTAGAGAATTCTAAATAAAACTGAGTTTTATTTTCATGTTTTGTACATTATTAACTGAGTAGAAAATTTTCTTTATAACAATTTAACCTTTTTTTATTGAAAATTGAATGTGGAAATGTATAGTAGTGACATCATCAGTTAAAGACTACAGAAGGCTTTTCATGTTTCCTAATCAATGCCCCCTTAGGAAGCCTCTTGGATAGACAAAGCATTGGGGAAAAGCTCTGCTATGGTGAAATGTATGTGAGGCATTCATACCTCTCAACTGTCCCTGATTTTCAGGGACGTCCCTGATTTTGCCTCAGAATTTTACTCTGTCCTTCCTAAAAATTGTGTTTCTGTGACCAAACAACAGGGGTTATAAGCACAAAATAATGTCAGACATTAAAGTTACAGACTTGTTCTTCCTTAGACAATGCATTTTACACTAAGCCCTTTATTCTTCCAGCTCCCTGAGTGAATATCTCCAATTTTGAAGAAGTGTCCCTGATTTTAGTCCTTTGTCCCTGATTTTTTTAAGCTTTGTCCCTGATTTATGAGGCAGGAGGTTGAGAGGTATGGAGGCATTGTTAAGTATAAAAACCTTTATCCAATTGATAATTCAAGCCTCGTGAATTCTGTTGTAGTGCAACTTTCTTGGAACATACCACAAAAGTGTTATCACAGTTAATGAATCTGATGATACAGTATTCTCTTGTTTCCACAGGACTTTTGAAAGTCCTAGTGGTGGAAATTACCTCACAGTATTTGAGCCCCCCCCCCACACTTAAAGCAGCTCAGTGGTTGTGGGAACAGCTATGTACTGGGTCTAGAGTAAGTTGGAGGCTATGGGGTCAATTCTGAAAGGGGCTGGCAATGACGTGTGTCATAAAAGTATGATACAAGTGGTGACTTGTGTCACCCTGCTATTCTGGTAGGCAGTCTGTGACTGCTGCAGACACACTGCTCCAAAGCCTTCTTGCACCAGGGTTGAGTCCAGCAACCCAGTGCACCAGGTCACAAGGGGGCTTACACCATGGCAGGACTGCTACTTCCTCTATGCATCCTCTGGGATACATAGGGAGAAGCATCACCAGTAGAAAACAGGAAGTTGTTATCCCTCTGTACAGAGAGCTGGTGAGACCCCATCTGGAGTACTGTGTGCAGTTCTGGAGACCCCATCTCTGCAAGGACATAGACAGGATGGAGGCAGTCCAAAGAAGGGCAACTAAAATGGTGCAGGGTCTGCAACAGAAGCCATACAAAGTGAGACTAAAGGAACTTAATATGTATACCCTCAAGGAAAGGAGGGGGAGGGGGGACATGATAGAAACTTTCAAGTACCTCAAGGAAATTAATCAGCCAGGAGGTGATCTAAATAGCTGCACTGTGGGACTCAGGATAGTAGTGTACAGTGGACTGCAGCAAGGGCAGGGGTGGGGCCATGATGGGTGATGGGGCACAGCTGTTCATCATCCCTGTTGACAGTGAACCCCCAAAAACACCCCTGACATCCTGCTCTTGCCCTTACTGGCAAAACACATATTCCCTGGTAGTGTAACCCCCCCATGCTGACAATGAAGCCACAGCCTGGTGATACTGTGCACACAAACACCACCCCACCTATCCCCACTCAGACAGAGCCCTCGATCACCGATCCCCTGACAACCCAATACAGCACCATCATGTCATGATCACTGGTGGTCTAGGTGGTCCCCCACGCTCCCCCCTCACCCTAACATGCATTGGTAAAGCACCCTGCTCCACCCATTCCATCCCCAACCCACTTCTGTGACTGGCGCTACCCTGCTCACTCCACCATAGCCAGCCATGGAAGTCGTTATGCATGTCTTGTATTTCTTTATACAGGATGCACATAAGGCTTTCTGCAGCTGGCCATGGTGGTGTGAGGAGGGCACTGCCAGTCACAGAAGTGGGTCGGGATAGAATGGGGGGAGCAGGGTACTCACCAATGCCTGTTGGGGTGGGGAGGGTAGGCCTCTAGACCACCAAGTACTGTTTCATGTACTAGAACCGGGTGGTTGGTGGGAGCCTGAATGAGGATCGGGACTGCTGCTCAGTGGAGGGAGGGGAGGGGAGATTGCACCACCACAGACATGGGGGACTGCAGGGGGTTGGCGCTAGCCTGCCACAGCAGGCAGTCTACAGTGATGGCACACAGGTGTCCTGGCAGTATGGAGACAGTGCTCTATGAGGATCACACACAGTAGCTGCCCAGTTCATGCCTGGTTAACTAGCATCCTGACCTTGGGCCTCCTGAATGAGCCCCTGCCACCCAGTCCCTGACTGAGTCATGGACTTGCGACGATGCTGCCTGTTTCACCACTCCTTTTGGCATAGGGCTACAGTGTGTGGCTGTTCCAGGTAGTTTGCTGCAAGTGGCAAACTTTCTGGAATAGCACCGTTTGCATTTGCCGCAACTACATCAGGTGCAAGTTGCACCTGACACAGGCAGCTTCCAGAATCGGCCCCTAGGTGTCAATTTATCTTCCAAATTCTGCTGTAAACCATTCTAGGCAGCCTGCTAACAAACCCCTTAAGTTTACCCTCAGTCTAGAGAATTTTTCCAGTTGCTTCTCTGAATTTGTTCTATAACACTGGAATGCATACTAAAGGTGATGATGGAATTCAGCTGATTATTGTACATAGATTGAGTATTCTTAGCCTTGAGCACAATGAAGGAGGCTCACTCTGTAGTAGAAGCATTAGCTTTATCTTGATCTATATAGCCCGTGGCTGTAACCCTGTTTAGAAAACTTAGGGCACAGATCATCAGCATTGCTGTTAAAAGTGTCAAGATTATTGCATGTTCTCTGAAGTCACAGAAACTGACATTTGGGGCCATTCTTGACAGTGTAGCGGGGTGGCAGGAGCTGCACAGCAGCACAGTATTACTCTTCATAGCCTTACAGTACAGATCCATGTTAACTGTGCCTTTCTCACTCTTAACGATATGAATATCAAGAAAGGAGATTTGTCTGCAATCAAATGTAAGCGTGAACTTGAGGTTTGGATTGGTAGATTCCAACTACATAACAAATGTCTTAAGCTCTGTCTCAGACCCCTGCAACACCATCAAGATATCATCTCCATATTGCTGCTATAACTCAGTACTTGGGAGAAAAAGGTAAGCACTGGCCTTGTATAGCAATTCTCTTCCTATAAGCCCAAGTACAGCTTTGCATAGTTAGGTACAAATATGGCAGCCATGACAGTCCTGCTGGCTTGAAGAGAGTAATCACCTAAAAAAGAAAAAGTATTTTCTTCAAGTGCATATTCTGAAAGCCCCAGCAGTAAATCTGTAGAGGGCAGACCTCCCTCACTAGAGAGATCCAGGTAATGTTTGAGGGTTGCTAGCCCCTTCCATGTGGAATATTAGTATAGAGAGATTCCACATTGAGCATTATCAGGTAGCTACCTGCCTTTATGTGGATATCCTCTAAAACAAATAGGTTGAATTCAGCAGTTATTAAGGTGTAACAGTTGAGGTTTAACATAGAACTGCTTACCCAACCCTAATATACAGACGCTACCACACCTGTATAATATATATCTTATATAGTTTGATCTTGTATATATTGATATTTACTTTTTTAATTAATTTATGTATTTTATTTTAAATGTTTTACCAGAAAATACATACTGCTATGGTAGCAGCTCATATCTAAATGCATCCTGGGGGGAAGGTGAAGGGGACAGTATAGTTTAATAATAAAGTACAATTCAGAAAATACAATAATATGTAAATAAGTACAAGGAAAAATGAACAATCTACAGGCAAAGCTTCTGGCAGAAAATCAGCAAATCAGTAAATGTGCAGAAGAAGAACAATATGCACACTATGCAGAGTGTAGCAAAGCAAAACTAAGTAAGGGTGGGGTAATGGAAGAAACTGGGGTAGGGAGGGTTTTATTAAGAACTGCAGGGTGGAGGGCACCAGACAAATGTCTTTTGAGGATTTTGAAATTTGAGGAGGCAGTATAGCGCAGTGGTCTAAGGCTCTGAGCTGCAAATCTGGTGACATCCAGCAGACTAGACCTGGGTTTGAATCCCACAGCTTCCACTTACATACTGTGTGACCCTGAGCAAGTCACTTAACCTCCTTGTGCTCCCAGGTCGCTCCTGTAAAAAAGCTTCCAGCTTAGTGTGCTATACCTGGTTAAACAACTAAATTAAAAAAAAAAATGTCAAGCTCCAATGTGAGGGGCAACTACAGGAGTGATTAGTGAAATTTCAGAGGAGAGATTTCAGAGCATGAAGGGAAGCAGCAGAACGAATGGAGGGAGGAGAGTTTGTCCAGCAGAGGATTTCATTGTGGGAAGAGTAAGAGAGATTGAGAGCAAGAGTTGTGAAAGAGTGAGAGGCAGTGGGAGGGGTAGAGAGGCAAGGCAAAAGGAAAGGGAGACAAGCCTGAATCTGGAGATAAAGGAGACCCAGTGGCAAGGTGCCTGGCATCAAGGGAGGGGAGGGAAAGGGAGGTGCACAACGAACAATGGTCAGTGCGTGCGCGATTGTCTTGGGCAACTTGACAACACAAGTGAAAGAGGGGATCCAATCTGACTAAGATAGAATTGGGCTTTCTGGCTTATATATCTATATCTTGGATAATATTTTATTGAAAGTGTCACTAGCTACACTGTAACTACTGTACAACTACACTGTAACTGCACTGTAACTACAATGCAGTTACATGTAACTACTATGTAGTTGCTGACTAGTTTCATGATTGCATGAAGAAATAGTTACATGTGCAACTACTACTGTCTCCTTTTCAGCACAAATCATTTCATTCTGACAAGTGTAACTACATATTTAATAGCTACTGCAAAGTGTAACAGAAAATATATTGTGCAGCTACCACTGTATCTCTTCTGGCATTATGTAATTTGTTCTTATAAGGGCAACTAAACACGTAAGAGTTATTGCAAATTGTAACAGCAAATCTATTGTGTAACTACTATGTAATAAAATGCAAATAAAACTTTTATAACTGGGGAGCGTTTCCTCCCATTGAGAAACCGGGTTATAATTTGCCATTATAACCCACGGGTTATAACGGTGAACACTCACTGGGTTTCTCACATTCTGTGCATGTCCATGCTTTCTCCTTGCTCGCCGATCCCGGAACTACCACTTCATGAACGACTGTGGCGCACAACAAAATTGGAACTCGGGAGGGATTAAACACTCCTACACAAACCTTTGCATCTGGAGTATCTCTAAAAAATAGCTTCCTTCTCCAGTCACATTCAAGAAACGAGCGACGATCATCATCATCACAGCACAGACATGGCCCTCTTCTCCCTGCTCCCTCACATCAGGTAGTAAACCATGAAAACTGTTTATTTCTGTGTTTAGTATACAAAGCCTCTGCAGCAATTACATAAAACAATGTAAGGGGGTGAGTGAATAACTGAGAAATTATGTGCAACCTCGGTGTGAGATGCTCATATAAACCCCTCAGGCTTCACCCTTGGGGTTTATGAAGCATCCCACACCTCGGGTGCACATAATTTCTCATTATGCACTCACCCCCGTACATTATTGTATATGTGACTGTTTTTTGGCATTATTAAATTTGTTCTTACAACTGTAACTACATATGAATGCAGATCTAGTGCACTGTTTCAACAGTCTATTTCTATCTGACATTTATTTAAAAGGTAATCACATATAAACACCTAAAAGTGTAATCAGAATGGTAACTAAAATATAATTACAAACTAACTTCAGTCTGCTACACTTACATGCACTGACTGGCAACTCTTTAGATGATGTCCCATGTCTGTATTCCAGTTTTTCATGAATGTACAGGTTAACAAACATGCAGTCTAATACTGAGACTAGACACATAACTGTACACAGACATATTTCATTTGCATCATTACTAATTGGCATTGTAACAATATTGTGGCTAAGAAATAATGGTATTGTTTTCACTGCCAATGCCTAGGTAACATGTATTTACAAGTGTGCACACTTAATTTACCAAATGTCAATAATGTAGCTGTGATGTAGGTTCTTATTCAGAAATCAGTCCCTCATGAACTTATTGCTTACTTAATGCATTTTAATATTGGATGCTATTCACAAAGGTGTCAGGGAATGTGTCAAATGAGCATACCCAGTCCTAGTGATCAACAGTAGCCATTTAATTAGATGGACTGCCCACTAGCAGACTGAATCCTGCACTCTGTGTGGAGTGGGGATTTGTTGGATACGGCTGGTTCTCCCAGTTCTGTTGTTTTCCATTAAGGGCATCTACTGGTCTGCCTGTGTTCACCACTGTGCCCCCAGCCCTCATGGTATAGTTAGAGGGCCAGGGTAGCTTGGTGTGAAGGATGGTGCCATGGCCACCACCCTGTTCAGTTGGTGGGAAGAGAATGAAATGGCTAAGGAAGGGTCACTACCTATGAATCTGGGGCCCCTCATCACCACTCCATGCAGCAGATCGTGGATAAAACATGGCAGGTAGCCACGCCCCATCCCCTGCCACACACCTGAGCAGCAGCAGGACAGGGGTGCGGGTGCAGAAGAGTTGTGGATCAATGCAACAGAAGCAGCACTTTTTTACTGAGTACAGAACTGTTACAAGCCATCAAGTAATTATGTAAATGATTTTTATTGTATAAGTAAACAGTACAGTTGTATAGCAATTAACAATATTAGATTGTGTGTTTATTAAGCAGTAAGTTCATGAGGGAGTGATTTCTGAAGGATAACATACATCAGAACTACAGCACTAACATTTGATCAGTGTAAGTGTAGTTACCAGCAGTTACAGTGTAGTAATAACATACAGTTGTTGCCCTTCTTCTTACACTTCAAGTGTCAGTTTCTTCATACTTACATTGCAAATACATTTTAGTTATGCATTAACTGTGGAAACAATGCCACAGAAACAGGACATTCTTTAGTAACTACAGTACTGTCACAAGCCAATAAGTAATTATGCAAACAAATGATTTTTTAGCAAGTAGCAATATTAGATTGCATTTTTTTGGTCGCACAGCCTACAAGTGGTGGCTTTGGGATTCAAACCCACTTCTCCAGGATTGCAGCTAGGTACTCTTATCTAGTACTTTATGCTATACTGGAGTAAGTTCATGAGGGAATGATTTCTGAAGGATAACATACATCAGAACTACAGCATTGACATTTGATCAGTGTAAGTGTAGTTTCCAGCAATTATAGTCAGGCATAACATACTGTAGTAAAAAACAAAAACAAGGTGCTGCGTCAGCATGTGGTCTAAAATCGAAACAAAATGGTTATATTAAATGCACGCTGAAAATAGAAAATAGAGTTAAAAATCACTGTAGTTACCCTTCTTCTTACACTTTAAGTGTCAGTTTCTGTGTACTTACCTTGAAAATACATGTTAGATACAAATTAACTGTGGAAACAATTGCACAGAAGTGGCACATTTCCTAATAACTACATCATTGTTTCAAAGTCAATTAGTAATTATGTAAATTAATGATATTTACTGTATAAGTAAACAATGTAGTTGTATAGCAATTAGCAATATTAGACTGCATGTTTATTAAGCAGTATGTTCATGAGGGAATGATTTCTGAAGGGGAACATACACATACAGTATATGAGACACATGGGCTGTACTGTATATCTCCCTGCCATGCAACAGGGATGCCGTCGGACCACAGAGCAGTTAACGTGGGGACCCACACCTCTTCTGCAACCACACCACTGTTCTGTTGCTGGCCAGTTGGGTGGCTGAGGGTAAGGAATGGCTGCATGTCATGCTTTATCCCCAATCTGCTGTGTGGAGTGGTGGGAGGGCACTGGCTACACAAGCATGGACCCTTTCTTAGCCATTGCATGCCCTCTCAGCAGTTGCATGGAGTGGTGGCCATGGCACTATCCTTCCCACCAAGCTACCCCAGCCCTCTGACTATACCTTTATTGCTGGGGGCACAGCAGGGAACACAGGCAGATCAGTAGGTCCCTTTAATGGAAACAGCAGTACTGGGGGGACCAGTCTAATCCCACAATTCCCCATCCAACACAAAGTGCAGAATTCAGTCTGCTGGTGAATGAACCATCTCACTGGATGGCTGTTATTGTTCACCACACCTTGGTATGCACATCTGGCACATCCCCAGTTGCTTCCGTGAATAGGGTCCAATACTAGATTGCATGTTTATTAAGCAGTAAGTTTATGAGGGACTGATTTCTGAATGAAAATTTATATCACAAGTACAATACTGACATTTGATGAATGTAAAAGTGTGCACTTACACACATGTGTTACATAGGCATTAACTGTGCAAAACAATACCATTATTTCTTAGCAACAATATTGTTACAATGATCCCATAGAATAAAGAGCTAGTGTACTGCCTAAATGTAATATTATTTTTAATTTTATTTTGTATGCTTTTATTCTCCCTCGGGCTGGCCCACATTGGCTTGACCTCTGCCCCCAGCCCTGTCACCCATGCCCCGGGACTTACCTTCCCATGTGTTCCCCCTGGTTTACCCCCAGGGTGGGCCTTTGGTGGGCCCAGCTGACCCCCATCAGAACCTGAGGCTCGGTGTCTGGGGAGCACCACAAGGACCTTCTACAGTGTTCCCCCCACTGCCTTACCCTCAGGGTACAGCCTTTGGGGGGCACGGTATTCCTCCATTGGAACTTGAGACTCAGTGTCCACAGAGAGCCACTAGGTGAGTGTGCGATACCTGTGGAGTGAGGTGAGTGGCATACCGCATGGCCCCACTTTTATGTTTTCCTGGTTGGAGGCATGGCATGCAATGACGTCAATGGCAGCATGCTGACATTTGCCCAACATTTGCCCCACCCCCTTTCTCCAGCAAGCTCTGTTGGTCAGTTCCCCCAGCCTCTGCCAGGGGTCCATTGAGCTCTAGCAGCTAACCCACTCTCCTCCCTAGGACAGCCAATCCTCCTCCCCCAGGCCAGCCCTCCAACTCCTGGGCCCATTCCCAAACCTGGGTCATTGGCATTGCAAGCAGAAGCGCTACTGCTTCACAGGTGGGCTGGCAAGTAATATTAGTTTTAAAAGCAGTTAGCCACTATCTTTTATATCTGATATACTTTTTCTTTTCTCTTTCATTAATTAAAAGATTGTTTACCTGATGTTAGTTGGTCTTGTGTGTGGAACAGCACTGTGCCTGGCAGCTGACATATATAGCTCTATTCCCTCCAACAACAATATCAGCATTGTTACCTCACTGACTGTGACATCACTACTGCTTAGGAACAGCCACTCAGTAGTTTCCAGGTCAGTCACCTCTGATGTAATTATCGATGAGATCACAATGTAGTGGGGGGACTAGAAACAGGTATGTCAGCTGCCAGGCTGAGAGCTGTTACATACATCAAACACACTATTATCACATATAAAACTTTCTAATGAGCAAAATGAAAAAGGAAAATATTTCAGAAATAAAAAGTTACAACTGACTATTTCTTAAAATTTGTTGAATTCTCATGTGTGTCAGTTTTCCTTCCACTAGCTCTTAATGGTTGTTAAGAGTTCTCTTACAGAAGCAGCTCCTGGTAGTAGTAGTAGTAGTAGTAAAAGATTTATTTTTATTCAGGATAAGTTCTTTTAAGATGGTCCTGACAATAGGACTTTAAAATTATTCAAATACAAACACAATACAAACATCACTTTCATTCTCTAAGACCATACAAACGTATAAGAAATATATTCCAACAAGACTTGTACAACTCATTTCACAACATGGTGGGTGCTTCCCTTTTACATTTCATAACTTAGTTGGTTTTAAGAATTTTACTTGGGATTGTCAGGGAGGGGTACTACATCTCAGGCCCACTCTTGCCAATTGAATGGCACTACAGCGCATCCAAGGAATAAGGTTTGTTGGTTCAGCTAAGGGAATGTGATGTATTTTCTGGTTTTCTTCATTACTGACCATCCAGTTTATCTATAAAATGATGTTTTCCCCATTTGAGGCAATTGTTTAGCTTAGGTGACTGATAAGTTACTATATTAATATAAGCAATTATACATGGTTATTTGTGAGAATGAATACAGCTTGGTACCTTGATATTGTGTCCTCTCTATACCTGTTATTGGGTCACACAAAAGCCCCAGGTTATGTTTCTATATGGTCACTCCCCAATTTACACTAGCTTATCAGGTCCTATAAAATATCTATTCAGACATGAGTGGCATATATTTTGTGTTTTGGAATGTATGGGCCCTTAACTTGCTCATAAAATGCAAGCAGATACTACCGCATTTAAAAACGCTTCGTACATTGGTGGCCTTTTCACAACAGACCAAGCTGTCCTCTCCTGAAGCATGTAAACTACAAAGAGTGGGTTGGATTAGAGCTTCATAATACCTTCTCCTCTACCAAAAGGGGAATTTCCATACTTATTCACAAGTTGTTAAAATGGCAGTGTGTATCAGCAGCAACTGACCCAGAGGGCCACTGGCTAATGGCTCACCTAGTTACCCCAGAAGGACCCCTGATCTTATGTAATATTTACACCCCAATGAAGGTGACCTGATGTTTTTCTCTAACCTTTGAGAGGAACTTACTAATTTCAACATCCCTCCAGCCCCAGTTATCACGGGGCTGGGGGGGTAGGAGGGCATCAACCTAAAACTTGACCCCTTAATGGACAGGTCCTTTTCTTCCCTGCCCTAAAACTCCTACTACATGAACATGCTATGACAGACATCTGGTGTCTCATGTGCCCAAGTGTTTGGGACAACACATATTTTTCCTCGGTTCATCTCTCCTTTAAGTTTCAAATTTCAAGTTTATTGATTCAGAAACAACCTTTGAGCTGGAAGCTCATTTACAAAGGTTCCACGCCTAGAAAGGACATACAATACATAAAAATAGCACTGTCACAAGAATCAACTACAAGGTCACTTGAAAAGGTTCTAAACAATAATTTCACTCTGTTACAGACTTGAGTCATTTATACGTTCTAGTTTAAAGAGCAGAGACATTTATTTATTTATTTAGTTTTTGTTTACCAGGTGGGTGTGCTAGCCATAGAAGTGGCTATTTTCAGACATGGCCTGGGAGGTTACAAGCAACACAGTACAGCAGCAAAGTGAAGGGTGGGATTTCAGTAGCAGGATATAGCTTTTGACAGTAACAGCATGGTACAAATAATGGATTACAATAGCAAGATACAGCTTTTGACAGTGAAAACAACTGGATTACAACAGCAGGATACAGCTTTTCAGAAATATGGTACAAATAGTGGATACGGTAAACAACCATAAACGCCTGATTGACAAGAAATAATACAGGTCTGAGGTAAGTGCCAAAGGCAAAAATAACAATAAGATGTGTAAGAGCTAAATAGCAATCAACTAAATCCAAATTATAACTTGAAAAGACCAAGTAGTGGTTAATGGAGGTATGGAGTTGGTTATAGAGTTTAGACTACAACATGATCTTTATTAAAGGAGAATGGGAAAGAATAGAAAGGATTACAGAGATGGAAAGAGAAACCCTGTGCCACCAGAGGAAGGCTTGGTCAGAGCTTAGTTAGTGATATAGCTAAGTGGGATGGGGGAGGGAGTCAGCGGTGTGCTGGGAGGGGAAGTGTCCAGGGAAAAGTGGGCTGAATTGGAGGGAGAGGGTAGTGGGAGGAGTAGCCTCACAGGCATAGGTGGTGAGGCCCTAGGCTGGACTGCAGGGGTCCTCAGATACACGAAGGGATTGGGATGGGTGGATTAGAGACTCACAATGCAAGTGCTATGAGTTATTACTATAGGTAGGGGTGGCCAGGTGAGAGGGTAAGTGCTGCTACTAAGTGATGGGATGGATCTCCCATAGGGAAGTAGGTATTTCTTGAAGCAGTCACAAGTGGGTGAGTTGGCGAGGCGCTGTTTAAGTTGTGTTTTAAAGATCCTCAGGTTCTGTAAGCCAATTCTGTGGACTGGGAGATCGTTCAACCACTGCAGAGCTTTGTAGGAGAAGGAGTGTTGCCCCAGGGATGTTCTTCTGAAAGGTACCTTGAAAGTGTAACATGAAGTCCCATGGGTATTGTGCTGGGAACTAGTGGTCTGAAATATTTGTTGGATGCAAGGTGGTACAAGAGCTAGCAGTGCTTTTTTGCCTAGGATGCAGGTCTGGAATTTTATCGTGTCCCTAAGGTTGAGCCAGTTTGTGTGATTATATAGCAGGCATGTGTGCAGTTGATTGTCAGCCCCTAGGGCAAGCCTGCATGCCTTATTTAGTGCAGTGAAGATCCTTTTTAAGGCAGTGTCAGAGGCTGCACTGTATACCACGAGGCCATAACCAACCACTGACAGTACAGAACTCATAACTGATAGTTGCAGGGCATCTGGCATGAGGTATTTCCTGTGTCTATACTAGGGCTGGGTGGACTGTTCCATCCAAAATCCGGACCCCCAGATTGAACCCTGAATCCAAGGACCCAGATAAATATGGACTTCACAGCAGAAGTCCAGTTCTGGGTCCGTGGAAAGCATGGCTTTTTTTCTGCACGCCTAAGTTGCCATGCCATTTCATGCAGTTCTAGCTCAAGTAATGGATGGTGCCAGGTGGACCAAAGACTGAGGAGAGGTGGGGGAGCCGAGCCCAGGAGCTAGAGGATCACAGTCACATGGTGGGGAGATATGAGCGTGGGCTGCATCTGCTGTGGTCGGTCGGTCAGTGACTCTTTCTTGAGTCGGCTGTCTCATCAGTCTTGTTGTTCTCTCTCTCTCTCAAGCCTTGAGACCTGGAGAATGTTGAACTAGGCAATTGAGCCATGAAGAAAAGTAGCAACTGTGTGGTAAAGTACTGGCATATTCTTCTATGCACTTTAAACTTGCCAACACACTTTAATTTTGCCAACAAACTGCAATGGTTGGAGTTGGAAGTAACAGGTTTTGTACCATAAAAAGTACATGCACTTTCCTGACTCACCAGTAGAAGCTGTAATTTTCATATTTTTGTACCTACACTAGAAAAACTGATTGTCGTCCATTAAAGGGGCCATGCCCCATTGTTAAAGAGTGCTGGTGAACTGTGCCAGTTTTGATACACCAATAACATTATACTTCCCTGTCACTATACAGCACCCATTGCCTCTGTTCTAGAAATAAGAATTTAGTGAGCACAACAAAAACATTTTGCCATCGATTCACAAATAAAGTGTATTCTTTCTGGTCTTATTGTGGCAATCTGTGCAGAGGGCAGGCTGACAAAATAAATGTTGACTTGTGCCGTCCAGAGGAGAAAGAGAGAGCCACTAGACTACTGGGGGCCAAAAATAAATTTGTCAGTAACAGAAATCACAAATAAAGAAATTAATCTTGGCCTCAGTGTGGCTGTGCAGTGTGTGTACACTGTACAGGGCAGGCAGGCAAAACAGTGCTTGCATCTGTTTGTCTGTCTTTCTCTCTCCCAGCCCACTAATGTCACGTGCCTGAGCAGAATATGCCACCAGTACAGCCCAGCCATGAAGCAGTTATTGCTTTTATTTAGCAGTTTTACTGTCATTTTTATACAAATCATGCATTAAATTGCTTCCTTTGGGTCTCTGTGTTAAATATGACTGACATTGGCCACTTTTATGCATTTTACCGCATTATTTTCAAATATTTATAAATAATCAGAACTAATCAGAACAAATCAGAACTCCACCGTGTTCTGGTTCTTATTTAATAAGGGTCAGAACTTCACTGAGTTCTCCCAACCATAGTCTATACAGGATTCCAAGCTTAGTGTTGATGCTTTTTACCACGTGATCAATGTGATAGGAGAAGATGAAGGATTCGTCGATGTGAATACCCAGGTATTTGAATACCTGTACCTGCTCGAGTGGGGCATTCTTGTTGTTGGTGATGGTCAATGTGGGATTCTTTTTTCTAAGATAGGGGCTGGTTAGTAACATCACCTTGGTTTTTTCATAGTTGAGGAGAAGTTTGTAGTTTGTAAACCAGTCCTCCAACAAGTTGAATGTAGTTTGTAGTTTACTTGCCAGTTCACATATATTTGGGCTTCGGCTCAGAATTACTGCATCATCTGCATAAAGGATGTCTCTTCTGGGACATGATGTGGGAAGTCTGTTTATGGAGAGACTAAACAGTCACATAGTCACATAGGTGCTTTCTTCACATCACCCCATATCTCACAGATAATGGTAGATTTTCATATACATCCCATTGTCATCTCAGAGCATGCCCTTATTTCCCTGTCAATCTTCTGGGGCCCCACCTCCCCTAAATCCTCTGCTTGGATGTTAGATCCCCTTTTATTCAAATACCCCAACTTTATTCCCTGGATTAACTGGAAATTGAATTTTTGACTCATAATGATAAAGGGCCAGTTTCTGAATATGTATTCTGGGACACTATGAAAGTATTTCTTCAGGGGTGTATCATTGCTTATGCTGTCATTGGGCACAACCAAACGGAACTAGAAGCCCAAACACTTGAATAGAAGTTAAAATAGTTAGAGGATAAGTACAAAGCTGACTCACAGGAAGACCCTACATGATGATCAGAACCTGAACTCACCTGAATTCTCATTATACAAGAAAGGTTGAACTGACCTTCCTCCACACTCACCACAAACACTGGGAGAGCAGGGAAAGCACCAGTAAGGTTTTGGCTTATAAGCTGAAAAAATAATTGCAAGCTAAGAGACACATCCCATGGCTAAAGGACTCCTCAGGATCCCTCCAAAGAGGTCCTACACAAATTAATGCAATTATGAAGGAGTTCTATGCTAACCTTTACAAACCCCAATTACATTCCACCCCTGAATAACTAGTAGCCTGTGTAGACCTGTCTTTGCCTAGGATTTCTGCAGCCCAAGCTGCCATCCTAGATGTACACATTTTTCTTTCTGATATCTCCCAGGCTATCCTCTCAATGAATAAGAATAAATATTCAGGTGGTGATGGCTTTCTGACTGATTTTTACCAGGCCCTCAACGAAACACTCTCCCCTTTATTGCTCTGGGTCTTCCAATATTCATTCCAGAATCACTCACTTTCCTCTCCCTCTAGAGAAGCCTCCATCACAATCCTTCCCAAGAAAGGCAATGATCCTACCTCCCCCTGCCAGTTATCACCCATTTTCACTTATTAACTCGGATGCAAAAATATTTGCAAAAATCTGGGATGCTAGACTGGAATAGGTACTCCCTACCCTGATTTACCTACTGACATGTGGGATTTGTCAATGGCTGGCTCAGCTCTGACCACCTTCGCACACTCTTAAATCTGCATCATGTTGCTAAAACCCTCAACACTTCATCTGCAGCCCTTACCATTAAGTTTGAAAAGGCCTTCAACTCTACTGAATTACTGTTCCTTTTTGAGGTCATGACTAGGGTCAGTCTGAGCCCTATATTCTGAGCAGCTGTTTGAATGCTTTATTCTGAACCAAGAGCTTGAGTTCTTACCAGCTCCCTCCTTTCCTAATGCTTCCCACTTTGTAGGGGGACCAGCCAAGGCTGCCCTCTTTCCCCTTTCTATTCCTTGAAGCAGTTGAGCCCCTGGCACTTTCCCTTAGGTCTATGTCTGCTACCAAAGGAATATCTTTGTCAACCTCTGAAATCAATTCTCTCCCATATGTGGTCCATTTATTAGTTTGTATGGAAAATGCTCCTACCACAATCCAGACATTTTAGTCCCTGCTGGAGGCATACACCCGGCTATCAGGAATCAAGGTAAATCACTCTAAATCTATGATTTTACCTTTTAACTGGCATTGCACACCACAACTCTTCCAAGGTGTTCAGTGGTAAAGGGTGGATAAAGACAGTTCATACTTAGGTGTCACTATCACTGGTGCCTTCTCAGACATCATCCATGATAACTTTAAACCTCTCATTGACATCCTCCATACAGGCATTGAATAGCAGAATTCTGTCCATCATTCCCTAACTGGCAAGATAACAGCCATTAATATGATGTTGGCAGTGAAAGATTTATATATTCATGCACACCTAGCCATAGCCATTGCTAGCTCCTGGTTTGATAAGCTTAATCAATTAATGGGACAATTCTTATGGGAAGGTAACCCTCCCTTCAGCTTAGTAGAGGGAAACTTAGAAAACATTGGTCCTAGTGAGGTTGGAGGCTCCTACATTTTCAGCTGTATCACCAAGCCTTTTTCTCATCTCAAGTGGTTCATTGGTTTTCACCTTCCAGTCCATAATCACCCCTCTGGGTTGCCATTGAGGGGAAGCTCTATCTACTGCTGCTCTTCTAACAGTTTTATACTCCAAACCCACTCCCATGACTAAAAAACATACAATTATCAACACTTCACTTGTTCACATCCTGTGACCGTGCTTTTGAGGTCACCGGGCCCGTCCTTTGGAACTTGTTGCCATGACCTATAAGGGAAGCCCCCTCTGTGGAGAGCTTTAAATGAGGACTCAAAGCGCACCTGTTTAAGCAAGCTTTTTAATGTCCAGTAGAATTTTAAAGGGTGTTTTAGAGTTTTATAATTTATTAATTACATAATTTATTTTAACTGACTTAAAGTACTGTAATTATTGAAATGTGTTTTAAATGTTGCACCTCTATGTGAAGCGCCCAGAGCCTCTGGGATTAGGCGCTAAACAAATAACGTTTTACTTACTTACTTACTTACTTACTTACTTGGGTACTGGTGACAATTGACCTCAGCTCTGGGATTACCATCTTCCCACTTGCTCTATGCACTTATGGGGAATATTCTCACCTTCACCATTGATAAAAAAATGATTTCCTCGACTCACTGGGAGTTGGCAGGGATCCATCTGTTAAAAGATCTTTGCCCTCTGGTTCAGACCTAAGTACATACTTATGAAGAGCTAAGAGCCAAATTCGGTCCCAAGAACAAGATTTTTGGAGATACTTGCAGCTCTGATCCCTACTCCCCCCTTCTTAAATTATATACTGCACACCCCAGCACTAAAACTTCACAAGCTCTCCAAAACTGGATTGAAAATCCCAAGGCTGAGCTAAGTGGTTCTATACACTGCTCAGGGATATTACCTCTAACTAGACCCTCATCTGCACTGAATGCTGGGCAGATGAATTGTAAATTACTATTTCAGAACAAACTTGGAACCAATGTTGGTGTAAAGCCCATGTGGCCTGCAGAGACACCAAGGCTTAACTGATTCAACTTAAAATCCTCCACCAGTGGTACAGAACTCCCACAAATTCTAAAAGACTTGAATCTAATACCCCATGATAACTGTTGGAGGTTTGGATCACAAACAGGTTCCCATTCTCATATCCTCTGGAGCTGCCCCCTGATTTTCTCTTTCTTTTGGACTCAGGTTATCCATTACTATAAGGCAGTCATATCACACTGTTTGCCTATGGATGCCCCCCTTGTCTTGTATTGGGCATTACTGCTTCCTTAGTTCATAGGACAGACCCTAAAGCACTCTGGGTCATAGCAACCCCCTTGATAGCTAATAGACTTCTATTCCGAAGGTGGAGAACAATAGATATTCCAACAATACCTCTCAACTGTACCACATTACGAGGAACGTTCTTCGTTTTACTTTACAAAAGCTCCCTGTTCCACATTGGGAAGACTTGTTCCACATTCAAAGTCAACATTTTGAAGTAAAAAATCCATAGTAAATAATGGAAAACATCTATTATCCAATTAATAACAGACTTTCTGAACATAAATGCAACATTTTGACAGTGTTTTCAGCTTCTTAGGTAAAGATTTGATTAAGTTCCACATTTTGCCCATTTGTTCCACATTTTGACAGGCCATGTTCTACATTTGGGGTACAAAAGGTTGAGAGGTATGATTCCAACCATCAATGAGTGGTTGCAAGCTGTAGGACAACTGGCCACATTAGAGTATATGTCACATCAAGCTATGCACAAGCTTCATGAGTATGATCAGGTGTGGGCTTCCTACATTGAATATATAAATAAAACTACAAAACTGGCTGCTTCATAGAGTCAGGAATATTTAATTTTTTGGTTAAATTATAGCTCAGTATAGGTAACTGTATTTTCATACAAAATCTAAAGTATTCAGACTCATCTTTTAAATTACTGGGCCTTATATATGTTTACACTGTAACATAACTTTACTATATTATAGTGGTGTGATAGCACTGCTATAGTTAGAGTTGAGTAGCCTGTTTAATGTTAAACCTAAAAGTTTGAACATTAATATCTTTGCCTCCCTTTGACGAAATGATCTGAAATGTTCCTGTTTAATGCTTATATCTCGAATATCAGAGACGGTATCAGCCGCAAGATGAGCTTCTTTGCCGATGACTCCAAGCTGGGGGTGGTGGTGGATGGGGAGGAGGGTAGGTTAGCCCTACAAGGGGACCTGGAGGCTCTGGAGGGGTGGTCATGCACCTGGAAGCTGAGATTTAATACTGAGAAGTGCAGGGTCTTCCACCTGGGGGCCAGGAACCCAGCTCATGTGTACACCTTGGGAGGGGTGACACCGCAGGCTTCAAGAGGGGAAAGGGATCTCAGGGTGGTAGTGGATGCCAGAATGAACAACTCAGAGCAGTGTAAAAGAGCTGTGGCAAGAGTGAACAGAAATGCTGGGGTGCATAGCCAGGGGGATAACCTCAAGAAGCTGGTAGGTGATCCCGCTGCTTTATAACTGCCTGGTTAGACCCCACCTTGACTACTGTGTCCAGTTTTGCCATCTATACTTAAAAAGGGATATTGCACTCCTGGAGAAGGTCCAGAGGATGGCAACCAGGATGATATGGGGTCTGGGGGAAAAGGCCTATGGGGAGAGACTTAAGGAGCTCAACCTGTACTCCCTGGAGGAGAGAAGGGACAGAGGTGACATGATTGAGGTCTTTGAATATCTTAAGGGGATCAATAGGGCAGGCCAGGATAGGGTGTTCCAGCTGAAAGAGGAGGGGTCCACCAGGGGACACTCAATGAGGCTGGTAGGTGGGAGACTCAGGGGGGATATGAGGAGGCGCTACTTCACTGAAAGGGTGGTGGAACCCTGGAAAGCACTACTGGCAGACATGGTGGCTGTGGATACTGTGGAGGGGTTCAAAAGGGTCTGGGACAGGTATAGGGGAAGGGGCATCTTAATGGGGTCACCATTGGGGGGCAACCCAGTCAGAGGAGGGGGGTGAGGGACCTTGGGGAGGAGGGGGCAGAAAATGGTGCCCTAAATAGGCACTGATCCCTGAGCAGACTCGATAGACTGTGGGGCCTACTCTGCTGGTTTCTTAATATGTTAGTCTAGGAGGCAATGTCTTGATGTGTGAACATTTTTGTGCCGGCAGCTTGTGCAGTTTCTGAGATACAAATGGGTCATTTCTAGAAAAAAAACAATTTTTTTCCTATATTTAACATTGTATTTTTTGCTCTCATCCACAGCCTACATGGAAAGGAATGTTTGCCCCAAACCTGCAGGGGACACGTGTAGTGTCCCAAGGTAGTGCCTTTGACAGGTCCAGTGATAAAATATGAAGGGGTTCCAGAGTTATAAGTCTTTAAATTTTAGTGTTTTTGTAATTTTTTTTTCTGTGTCGTGCTTTTTTTTTTTTACTATCGTGGCTTTAAAAAGGTATTGTGGCATCAAAAAAAGTGTCACGACATCATTTATGGTTTAGCGGTAGAATAAATAATGTCATGCCACTAAATTTGCAACATTACCTTTCCAGATATGTCTGTTTCTTTGTCACTTATTGCAAACAAATGGTTTGAACTTATGGACTGAAATGTTTAGGGTACAAAGGGTGTGCCCCACAGATGTGTCTTTTGCTGGTTTGCTGAAAAAATGTTCATCTGTTGCATAGTTTTGTGATTTCCCATAGGATAACATTGCACTGGTCAGGGTACCTTTCGGAAGCTATATCTCGAAAACGCTTCAAGATATGGACTCGCTGTGACAGACAGCTTTGCATGTTTCCAGGCCTTGTTTACAGGTACAGAAAACATTTTTATGAATAGGCCTACAGTGACTGTGATACTGTTCCATGCATTCACAACATGACATCTGTACTGGTTTGCCTACATGAAAATGAGGGCCACTTACAATATGCATGCATGGGAGCACATGGACATATAACATTATGGACTGATGGCACTGCAGGGTCCCAAGGACCCTGTGGTCCCACAGGGAAATGAGGGTTCATTATAATCTCTCAAAACTTATGGATAGATGGGCCCTGCATTCCTATGTGCAAATGAGGAACAAATACCATTATGGACTTCTGGGGGCACACAGTAAAATAAAGATTCTATTATACTACCTCAAAAAATAAAGAAATAAATTGCAAAAAACTGCATTAATGCTCTAGTTAGGGTGAAAGCCACAAAGTAAGGAAATGTAGCATTAGGGTTTTCAAAGCTAATACCACACACCCACCCAGCACTCACCAACTGTAGCTCTTAAAATGGCCAATTGTAGAACCCCTTCCATTGGACTTTTGGAAGTATCCTTCCAAAAGCCCAACAGAGCTTAAACCCCTCCACCCCGATTGGCCTACAGAATAACAGCCGTACTATTTCGCTGTTACTTCCACATTCTGATAGTACACTCGCATGCACATGACCATGTGCATGTGCAGTTTGTGGAGAGCCATGATGTGGAATGGCAAATGCTATCTAGTATATTCTGTGCCCCTTTCCTAGTCATGCCTGATATTCGTGGCACACTGGGAGCCCACCCCAGTGTGTAGATTTGTGTTTTTTCTGCAAATTAGAGAATGGTCCCTCGTAGCGTTCCTTTTTTCCCTGGTGCCCCCCCGCTCAATTCATACCCGACATTAGGTGCCCAATCCCCATGTCAGAATTCATATGGCACACTGGGAGCCCATGCCAGTGTGCCAAAATGTTTTTTGGTTTTGTTTTACTGAAAATTAGAAAATGGTCCCTTGTTGTCGGTTGTTTTTCCCTATGAAACTGAAAATGGTCCCTCATCATCACTGCAGCCCCCCTTCCTACCCTCCCACTGAGCACCCAACTCCCCACACCCCCCCTTACCCCATACTTACCTCCAGAGATCGGTGCTGTCATTTTCTCCTGACCGGAACACGACTGCACTCTTCAAAGCCCAACAGCGAACTGAAGAATTAAAGGTAAACGTGCTATACAGCCATTCAATGGGGTTTTCAACTTACATACTAGCATACTAAAATGCCATCAGAATAGGCCTAATGGTCTTTCATGTCTGCTCATTTGGTCAGCCCCCACCCTGGGAGCTGACCTTGCTGCCCCCCTCGCCCTCTCTGGCTTCTCCCTTCCCAGTCCTGGATATTCTGGCTCACAGGACTTTGCTTCTAGAACCCTTCCCCTGTATGTGTCCCACCCCTTCTTGAACCCCTCCACCATCTCTGCCTCAACCAGCCCCCTGTGCAGCACATTCCATGGCTCCACCACCCTCTCAGTGAAGTAGCACCTCCTCCTATCTCCCCTGAATCCCCCCTTCCAGCTTCCACCCATGACCTCTAGTTGCCCCCCCTTCCTTCGGAGCAGCCTGACCTCTTCCCCTATTTACCCCTTCATGTACCTGAAGACCTCTACCATGTCCTCCCCAGTCCCTTCTCTCTTCCATTGTGTACATATTTAGCTCTTCAAGCCTCTCCCCATAGGTCCTGTCCGCTTATAGGGAACTTATGCTTATATCTCAGCCATTTCTTTGAATTTTTGCCCCAGATTTTCAACATGGGGTTCTTGAGACCCCACCTTGTGAAAGCTGTCACTGTCATTTTGTTACTCTGTCCTGAAAGTTGATTTTGCAGTCACTGCGCAGAATCACCTTTTGTGACTGATTCAGGAAATTACAGTGCCACTCTTCATGAGGTGGGGTCCCAAAAAGCCCATGTTGCAAATTTGGTGAAAAAATTCCAAAAAATTACTGCATTATGAGCGTGCATTGCACAGTTTCTACGCACGCTCCTAACGTCACCAGTTTATAATATTTTCACTCCACAGTTTTAACATTGCCATTTTTGCACACCTCCTTCAAAACAGTATAGCTGTCATTTTCCACAACCTGCTCAAAATGTGTTTTCGCACCTGTGGTGCAGAATAGCTTGTTTGCTCTGCTCAATCACCTTTTGGAACAATTGAACAAAATGACACTGGCACTGTTCATGAGGAGGGGTCCAAAAAGGCCATGTTGAAAATTTGGTGCAACATCTCCAAAAAATGGCCAAGTTACACCTGGGCGTTGAATAATTTCTACGCATATGTAACTTTTGTCACTTGGTAGCTCTTCACAGCCCTATCGGCTCTGGCTAGAACTTGTTGTTTCTTGCTGTGGTATTTTTAGTCTGTGAAGGGTACTGCATTGCATGTCTATGAACCTGTTTTAACCTACTGTCTTAACATTTTTCCTCTAACTCCATGGTGACTTTCTTGTGAACTGCATGATTTCCCATGCAAAGTACGTATCTCACATTGTCTTGCAGAGACAAATTCAATGAAATGTATGTCCTGTCTACCGTACATTTTCACTGTAAAGTACACTAATCCATATAGATATAAGAGCCCAGAGATTTCTCCTTCAGTCAGACACTTTACCTGTCATTTTTTTTTTTAGTCTTTGGTAACCGGGTAAGGCCCACTAGGCACAAGTGCTTGTTTTCAGGGGTGATCTGGGAGCACTGAGCGGTTCAGTGACTTGCTCAGAGTCACACAGACGTGTTATTGTGACTCATTTCATTGTCCTTATTGTTGTTTTTTTTTTGCTGTGCTGTTTACTGTAGCTTTGTTACTTTATCTGTTGCTGACAATGCAAAGCCCTTATGTGAATAAAATGCTACATCATTAGAGGCAGTATCCTGGGAAGCAACACTGAAAATAGCTAATCAAAAATAAATAAATAGATGTTACTTGTAAGTCCCCCATTCTGTCTCTTTTCAGTGCAGTAAAATACTTCAAAAAATGGGGACTGGAATGAAGCCATAAATCAGTTCCCAGACACATATATAGGAAACTGCTAGAGATTTGTTAGAAATGCCTTTTGCATACAGTGAGTCAGTAAGTTGAGGACTGTCTTTTTGTCATATACCATGTAACTGTACTGCAGAGCAGTTTCTCTTTTTGGTTCCAAAAAAGAATCTGGAGCACCATCTAGTGGTCAAGTGAGTACATTAGCTAAATGTAAATGGTAAGTTTGCAGTAGCATATACAGCAAGTTCTACTTTAATGCTTCACATGAGGTATGACAGTATATTTATTTCTCTGAGTTGGAAACCATATCCTTTTATTGCCCTCCAAATGCTTAGACTCCCCATTTGATGTGTACCACATCAAGTACTGTACCTGGGAATGTGGCTGGATTCTAAACTATTTTCACTGAACTTATCGCATGGTCAGACAGGCATGCACATCAAAAGCTTGAATTGTTATATAGTAACAGAAGCTGTTTAAATGTAAATATCATGAAACTACTCTTCTGTCAGTCTTTTCTGCCAGCCATAGAATATGGTAATGAAGTCTAGAAATCAGCAGGGATGTGCAAGTAGTTGTATGAATTGTTACCAAACGCTAGAGACGTGGATGTGGGTTGGTCGTTGTTCTGGTGCTCTTTAACAACATTTACTGGACTCTTGTGTTGTAAAAGTGCTACAAAACCAGCAGCACCCATCAGAAATGTGATTTGAACTTTGTGAATAAAGCAGGGTACAGCTTGTTAGTTTTTGATTCCGTTTAGAGTTTGGGAGTTGTCTAGTACTCCTTTTAACAAGCTCCCTTTGATCACCTGTGAATTGCCTAGAAGGAAGCACTTTAGGCAATGCACTCTATATTATAGTAGTCACTGCAGGCATTTCATCGTTAGGACCAAACCATGGGTTCTACCTTGGTGTCTTGTGGTTTGTCTTGTTCGCATTACAGCTGTTAAATGGTAGCTAAGAGAAACTCTTTACCATGAAGATAAAAGTAAGAAATTAGCCAATTTAGGCAGAAAGACATTTTAACTTTTCAGATTTACCAGGGGAGAGGCTAGATGTGCACTGGACTCTGTTTGTTTGTTTGCAGTAAAAGTGCCACAAAACTAGTAGCACCCCTCATCAGCAACTTGATTAGAACTTTGTGAACAAAACAAGAGTATAGAGAATTCTGGGTAGCATTGGGTGGGAATTTAACAGCAAGAGAAATGAGGTTTTTCCCTCTGTAAGAATAATTTTTGAGATTACTTTTTCACAAAGCAGGTAGTGGGAAAGTGGAACAGACTGTCCACTGAGGTAGTTAGTGCAAATACAGTGGGTGGTGGATTCAAAAAGTGATGGAACACACACAGTGGTCTGGTTAGGTGCACTGGGGAGGATGGGGTGGGGTAAGATTGGTGTGGACCATTAGTAGTACTAAATGATAATTTTGTCTATATGTGCCTGTCTCTTAGGCTTAAATATGTAATGTGACTCCTAGTCTTAAAATTGGATTTGCATAGAAGGGGCCATACAAGCCCCATGGCTGTACAATTAAAATTGCAAAAAAAAAATCTCCTTCAAACTTAAAAAAAAGTTGAATTTTATAACATAATCCAGGGTATCAATAATAAATGAGCAGGAGATAAGTCTGAGGACAAGGTTTCCTGAAATATATTACAAGGAGTGCCTTATGAGTGTGCTGGCACATTAAACCCAAATGTAATAGAGCTACAGTATACTAAGCAGGGACCTGGACAATTCAGTCTGCCTCCAGATGTAGTAGGGGCCAAAACATCAGGGGGAGTTCAAACATGCAGGTGACAGGCATAGGGGAATACTGGTTAATGAACAGGTGGGGGGAGGATCACCAAAGACCAGTTATGGTCTGCCGAGACAGAATAGGCAGAGAAAATCTGGACAGACTGGATTGGCCAAGCAGTCTTTTTCTGCTGACAAATTTTAAGATTTTTTAGGCCCTATATTTAGAGCTGGGTGCAACCACAGCTCAGCCTGGTGTGCTGTGCTTGTGATAGCCCACGGTCAGCTCTGAGCAATTTTCAGCAAATTTGTGGCCTCTCAACAGAACAACACTAACTAACTGAATATTGGCCCATGTCAGTGCAGCACTAAGTAGATCTGTGCTGTGCTGAGGACTAAGGCTGCATATGGCCCACTGGAGATAGCACTGCCCAAAATGGGATAGCACCACATTTCCTGTGGGCCATATTCAGCCCAAGCATGAAAATGAGATTATTGGGCATGCAGGGGGTAAACGGGCCATCTGCATGCCTGTTATAGGCTCATTTGCCTGCAGCACAGAGGGCCGCTTGCAATGCTGCATTAGGAACTGCCATGGTAATCTAGTAGTCCCCCCACCACCCATCCTTCACTGTAATGACAGATTCCTGTAGTACAGTGACCTACCCCTGATAACCCAGCCTTTGTAAATGAATAACATTTTATTTTCATACAGGTTATATAAAATTGTTAGGGTTAAACCCTATTTTCAACAATTTCCTGTACAAAACATAAACACCAAAAAACAATATAAAAAAGTAATGATAGATCTCTGGTAGTACAGTGGTTCCCCCAATCTTGCATCCTTCATTGTCAAGATACAGTAGATCCCTGGTGGTGTCGGGATCCCCACATCCCCCAACCGGGTGCTAATCACCCACCAATGGAAGACCCCTGCCCCACACCTCCCCTCACCCTGATTGCCACTCACTGTTCAGTCGGGAGCAGTGCTGCAGATGGCAAAGCCCCCTGCTCACCTCCTTGGTCAGCCACCATCTAACAATCATGGAGTGTGATCACCTACGTGATCTGTGACAGTCAGATTGCAGCCAGCAAAAGAGGTGAGCAGCAAGCAGTGCTGGCTGCTGCACTGGACATGCACGAGGAGTGGTGATCAGGGTGGAGGGGTGTGGGGTGTGGGTCCTCAGTGGGTGGCAGGTTTGCATTTGATTGGGTGGAGCGGGGACCACTAGACCATCAGGGTTCTAACTTTGCAAGGAAGGTTGGGTGATTGGGTGGGCACTAGACTACCAGGGATCTATCATTGCAATAAAGTATGGGTGTTGGGGGGGCACTAAACTATCAGAGATCTATCTGTACATGGAAGGATGAGTGATCAGGGGGCACTTGACACAGGGGCAGTAGCTGCTGTACAGCTGCCCTGCCTTTGGGGGCAAGGACCTGGCTTAGCATCAAAATAAGATGTGGTTTTTGGTGGTGTTAAACAGCGCCACTCTGGGGACTGTTTAGTGCCACTGCAAACCTTTGAATATATCATTGCTCCATGCATGAGCTACCCCCTCATTTGAATAAGTGCAGTGGTATGGGTAATGCCTTGGCGCTGCTGGTTTCTGGCAGCATTCCAATGGGCCTCTGAATATTGCCCTGTGCAGAGCACCATCACACACTCAGGTTAGCACCAGTGCCAACTACATTTGTGCCAGTGCTTCTTTTCAAATATGAGGGCCCATATGTTTCTCCAGTGAAGCCCTAATAAAGTACACCAATAAGCTAGTCCTGGAAGAAGGTACTAGTATTTTCAAATAAACATGAGCCTCTGTGAAATCACCTAATTGTGAGATGTTGTTCTGAGGTAGAAAATAGCAACACAGGTACCTAAGGTACTCCAAGTTCCCTCAGCAAGGTAACTGATTTTCCCCAGGAGGTGGACAATGAGATATAATCCTTTTCCTTTAAGTTTAAATATTGGAATGAAATGAGATGAATGGTCAATGTTTGTAAACTTTAGAAGGAAAAGTTATGCCCAGTCTAAGTACTTTCTCATCAGCGTGGTGGATGTTGACAAGCACAGAGAAACGAAAGCCTCAGCAGCATTTTGCTGATATGATTTTTGGGTTAGTAACACAGGAGCTAAAGCACCTAATCATTTCTGTAAAAAAGACTGTGTTGTAACAAGCAAAGGACAATGACTTCAGCTAGGGAATGGTCATGCTTGCAATAGACAAGTTCATGATGGCTTGTTTGTCTGATACATGCAGTGTCCAGCTTATTGCAGTGAAAAAAAAACTGGAATGGAATGTGGATAGAAGTAAAAACTGTTTTTATTCATTAGCAGTATACAGTTAGTAAAGGGTCAGAAATATAGTGACAAAATAATTCACACAGTCTCCAGGCTCTAAGAAAGATTTCCATTTTTAATGCAAAAATGTAAAGTAGTCAGATCTGATTTTGTTGTAATTTATGTATTGCATGCTCCTCTCCCCCCCACCACGAATTTCCTTGTGTGAGATCATGGCCTAATCATAGGTAATTTAAGCCCACTACTCCATTGCCTATCCCAGAATCAGGAGTGCTATTCTGACATCGGTAGGCGTCACTTCAATGATGTTCTACTCTGACTGACTGCCATCTTCATGCTTGTTTTCATTGTTAAGACTGTCAGTGGGATGTAGTGATGCTGCATTCTGCTGATGTCTTCAGTGTCTGCATCAGCAGTGGACTCATCTTCCAGATCACCAATTGGCACAGCTGTTCAAATTCTGACACAGAGAGACCAGCTGGTGGTTGAACTAGTTATTTGTCTTCTGGCTCAGTGTGTGTGTTGACTAGTCTGCATGGAATCAACCTTTGTGAAAACTGTACACTACAGTCTTTTGAAAGATGCAATCTGATGCATGCTTCATCATCTGTACTGCATCCATGATGTTTATTGTTTTGATACAAAAGGCTGCAGTACGTTATTCAGAATTATTAAAAGGGTATTGGAAATAGCTGACTCTGATTGGCTGATGTAATTCCATTAGTCCTATGTTAATCTTTAGATAATATACTTGTAGAGCCTGATTACAGGCATTACAGGTATGAACACACGCAGATTATTTCTAATTCAGTTTCAAATAATACAAAGTCCTGCTGCGGGTGCCACTGCCTGCCATGCCACTTAAGAACCCAAGTCCTTCCCAACAATGGATGTAGTCATTCAACTTAAAAAAAAATCAAATCAGTGCTCACCAAGTCAACCATGCGTACCCCCACCCACCCGAGCAGAAAGAGACGAAGCTGAGCACCATCAGGTACTTCACAGAAGAGATGCCTGCCATAGCAAGTCTAGTGTCAGTGGCTCAGTAGGTAGCACACTCGCCTCTGAGGCTGGGAGATCAGAGGGCTGTGGGTTCAGTTCCCACATCTGGCACTTGGCTTAATATCCCAGTATTGACACTGTAGTGCAGCATGAGAGGGGTGCTGCACTTCTGAGGTGGCGTCTTTCGGATGAGACGTTAAACCGAGGACCCATCTGCCGGGATTGGTGGTAGTTCAGGTGGATGTTAAAGATCCCATGGCACTTATCGAAAAGAGTAGGGGAATTTTTTATTAAATCAAAACAAATCAAAACAGATAATATACAAATCAGTATTACCAAATACAAAATCATACAAAAGAAAATAAAACCAAAATTAAGTATTGAATCATACAATCTTAAAACTTAAGAAAACCATTTGAACCCATCCCCCCTCCCATTTATAAGAATACAGAAATCTTTCATTGAACTTAAAGGCTAACTAATACACACTGTATTAACTCAGAACAAATGCAAATCATAGAGAAATAAAAATTATTAAGATCCTATTTATCTAAAATAAAATAATAACATCTGCAATACATAATAGAATCCCTTCCCCATATTCCACAAGAAAAGCAACTAGAATCTCTTAATTCCTCAAATAAAATCAAAATGTTCCCAATGTTGATTCCAAATCTTAAGTACTAATTGAAGTTTCTCTGCCCGCTGCAGTCCCTTTAGATCTTTCTGTAGTATAAAGAATAATTCCAAAGCTGAAATTGATTGTTGCTGCAAAGTAAATCTACATCTACTTATCCATAGCCAGTAGAGAAAATGTACCATCATCACTCTAAGGGTACTATGAGACAGATGCATCAGCCCAGAAGGAATCACTCCATAATACAGTAAAGCAGAGGTAGGTGGTAGAAAAGGTGCCACTTTCCAGTTATTTTTCACTACGTCCCATTGTGTATGGGCAGTGAAAATACAAATGATCTATTGTTTCAGGTACAGAAATATAAGTAAATCTAGAGCAAGTTCTTTCCTGAAAGGATTTATGTTTTTGGTTCTCTTTAACATTGATCTGTCCATGAATTCCCAATCAAACTGTATCCCACATGTGATCTGGTACCCATTTATCTAACACATATGCAGAAATCTGCTTTTGATGAGGAACTGAGAACTCTGCAAAGGGTTGTGCTGAAAAACAAGACTCTAATACTTCAAAATAAAGGGCTTTCTGGGAAAGTTGAAACACTGACTCGTATCTAATATTCCAGATTTTAATTTTATCAAAGACCCCTTCTCACTGACTCCCTAACCTAGGAACACATTTATTTTCATGTACAAAAGCGTTTTTCTCCCATTCACCCAATATACCTTTTAACTTCATACAGCCCCAAGTCCCCCACAATTGTGAACATCCTTTCATTAAGGGCAAAATATTGTTATATAAAAATATTGAAAAGAAAAATAAAATAGGATTCAACATTCCTATTCCTGCATCCTGAATTCCCATATATAAAACATTCCTTTTGATAGGATTAAGCCTACTTCCCCAAAAACAGCTAAAGAAACATCCTAATAATTTAACCTTCAAATGTTTAGGTAGCGGAAAAATCATACTAATAAATAAAAAGATGGGAACCAAAAAGGTTTTAATATAATAAACCCATTTTTTCTTGGAAACCTTCCATTTATTCCATTGGATCACTTTAGATATACCCACTTGTATAGCCTTTTCCCAATTATAACCAGCCATATCATCACCTCCATAATAAATGCCTAAAATTTTACATGGTATCATAGTTACCTGAAAACCTCCACAAGTTTCAGGTACTAAAGGAAAACCACATATACGTAAACATTTGGTTTTCCCAGGATTGATGCTTGCAGCCGTAACTTTACCTAATTCCTGTATTAACTTGAAAGCTAGAATTAATGATTTCTCATCCTTTAAAACTAAACATAAATCATCTGCATATGCTATAACTTTATACAGCTGGTAATCATATTTATTTAAACCAGAAATATTCAGAGATTTTTGCAATATGCATAACACTGGATCTAGTGAAAAGACATGCAAGAGAGGACTCAATGGACAGCCCTGTCTAACCCTTTTAAATATCCCAATTTTCTTACCCAAATGTCCATTCTCATATGGCCTGACATAAGCCAGATCATAACATAATTGGGGCCATTGAACAAATTGGGAAGGAATCCCATAAAACCTAAGACAATCCCACAAATAAGAATGAGAAACCCCGTAAAAGGCTTTCGCCAGATCCAAACTAGTGATATAACCAGGACGTGTCAAATCCCCTTTTTTCACCACTTCTCCATCTATCAATTCTCTCAACAAAATCAATGCATCAGTAATACATCTACCAGGTACCGAACAAAACTGAGTAGAAATTATTAAATCCAGCATTACCAAAGCTAAGTGATTTCCTAAAAGTTTCACAAATATTTTAAAATCAACATTCAACAATGTGATTGGTCTCCAATTATCAATATTATTCCGTACACCCGATTTAAAAAGGAAAATTAACAATCCCTCATACATTTGAATAGGCAAAAAATGTTCGATTAGAAAAAAATTAAATAACTTCAACAAGATCTGTGGCATTACTGACCATAGTACACAATAAAATTCTCCTGGCAAACCATCTGATCCTGGAGAAGTATTCAGTTTTAAACTACTTATCACCCTTTCCAATTCCTGTATTGTAAAATGTTCTATCATCTGTTCAGCTAAAACTGAATCCAATTTAGTTTGCAGCAGTCAATATTTACGAGGAAAAGTTCTCGTTCTCTGTCAAATACCCAAATTTTTGTTTTACGTGGTCTTCAATCACTTCCATAATACCAATATTATCCCAAACATCTCTACCACTTGAAGAAATCAGGGAAGGGATAACTTTTTTTTTCCCTCCTCTCCTGACTGGCCAAATATGGATTTACTTGAGCTGCAGTACCATGGACACCAAATGACTACTCTTTCATCAGAGAACTTGATTATATTGGAATCGAATCATCAGGTCTCTTACTGTTTCAATTTCAGACATTAAATCTTCATCACCCTCATATTGTCTAGAAAGTAATTCCTCAAATTCTGACCTATATCCCAAATATTCCTTATATTTAGACTGTGCCCTTGCACTACCCATAACTTAAAAAAAAAACATCATACAACACTTAAAATCTTCCCACCATTGTCCAATATTATCATATAAATCAACTGTAGTAACTTTTCCCAAATTACTACTTTTAATTGCTGGATAACCTCTTCTTCCAATAATATGGAAGTATTCAGTCTCCAACAACCTCTACCTGTCTCCCTCTGAATAGATACTGAGGCATGAAAACCTATTAACCAGTGATCCAAAGTTTCTATTGGGATTGTCACCACTCCAGCTAAGGGTAAAGTTTGTTTAACAAAAAAGAAATCCATGAGAGAAAATAGCTGCCCTTTACAAAAAGTAGGCTTTGCCCCTTCTATTTGCTCTGAGTGAACATCCTGTAAAACTGCAAGTCGAACACTAGTTTTTAACAGTGTTTTATTGCAAAATTACTTTTCCTTAACCATTCGTTCTTGGAAATTGATATTACAATCTCCTCCCCAAGTAATCTGCCAACTTGTATGTAGAAAAAGTTGTATTTTTTGTAACAACTTAACCTGCAGTGACTTGGTTTGAGGTCCATACACATTAATCAGTCTACATGAAACAGAATTCAGTACCACATCTAATATCAAGACTCGGCCTGGTTCCAGATCCACCATCCTCAAAATTTTAACATTAGATGTAGTAAAACAAAACCCTACTCCGCAACAAGCCTCTATCCCTATAGACCACATGGAACTACCCCATTTCCAATCACCAGAAGCTCATTCTGTTTCAGTTCTAGTATGCAGTCTGGTATCCTGTAAGAAATAAACATCATAATCCAAATGCTGTAACACACCAAAAAGTAGCTATACATCTTACACCAGACTTGATACTATTAACATTTAAACTGGCTACCGTTAATTTAAATGGCTCAGGGAGGAGGTTTCAGAGTTTTCCCACTAGATCTTGTTACTCGCTTTTGTGGTTTCTGGGATTTTTAGGACTTCAGGTTGAAAACCAGTTTTAGGAGAAGGTTCAACTTCAGTAAGTGGAATATCCACTGAATCAGTTGTCTCTGTCTCCATTGGGAGTTCAAGGTCTACCTAATCTCCTCATGTGGAGAAGGCTGAAAATCTGTTACTAAGAGGTAAGGGGGAAAAGGGAATTTCATCATTTCCAACCAAGGAACTTCCATCTTGCAAAGGTATCACTAGTACTGCTGTAGTCTGTGCAGTAGTTGGATCTCCATCCAAGATCTCACTTTGTTTCCCCTTAGTCAAAACTAAATGTGTATCCCTACGAGATGGGGAACTCTGAGGTGTTATCTCTAGTACTGCTGTAGCCTGTGCAGGAATGGGATCTCCATCCACAGTTTCCTGAAGCCTCTTCTCACTTTGTTTCCCCCTAGAAAAGACTAAATTAGTACCCCTACGGCATGGGGAACTCTGAGGTGTTACAAGCGGGGTTTCCTTATCCCCCCCATCTCAAGCTGAGGAACATCTAAAGTTGCCTCCAGGAGGTTAATAGGGGCCTCAAACAAAGAGTCCTGCTGTCTAGATGATACATTTTGAACCCTTCCTTCTAATCCACAACCCCTCCCCACCCCCCTCCCCTACCTCTCCTTCTTCGCCTACCAGAGTGGAATGCTTCTGAAGACGCAAAGGATTTCCTTGCTTGGGATAAAAAATACTCATGATCTGAAACGTCATCCAAGTTGTGTTCAGCCCAAGGACATTCTGCAAAGGAATGGTCAGCATCTCCACACAAATTACATATCGGAGGAGCCTGAAAGCTAGCAGCTGAATGGCCCAACACCCCACAATGAAAACATTTGACTTGATCACAATCATTACTTAAATGCAGTAATGAGCCACACTTATAACAACTCTTAGGTTGTCCCACATTAAACAAAATTCCTCTATCCCTCCCCAAAAAGAAAGAACTAAGCAAATGTTGTATTCCTTGTTCAGTTTGGGATAACTGCACTCTAATAGTCCAACCCCAAGTCCAAACTCCACTATCGTCCATAATGGACTTCGGGAGGTCGAAAACTGTGCATCTCTTTTTCAACCAGAATAGAATATTACTAATGTTCACACCTTCATTACAAAAAAGAAGGGTAACAGTTTTAATAGTAGACTTTGTGATTGGAATTGCTAGAAAATCCTTCCAAATATCCGTATCTTTTAGTTCATAATACAGACGCCAGAATTTATCCAATGCCATCATAGCACAAAAGCTCACATCATACATCTTATCTCCCGGGGCATGTATAAAAGTATATACTTTGGCAGGAGAAAAACCCAGTGAGTCAATTATTAAAGATTTGCCTACCCACAATCTATCAGGGACCACAGGACCAAGACCTTTGTAATGCAGAGGTACCAAATACCTCCTCTTAGCAGCTTCAGCTGGCTTCTGAAACAAGCCAACATATGATTGTTTGTGCAGTCTCACTCAACACTCCATCGTCTCCATGATGTCTCTTACCAGCATCAGTCGGAACAAAATTTTCTAAGTGTTTCTCCAAAGCTGCCCCGAATTCTGTCCTCATAGTCCCCACAGAAGATTCATGAATTATTTCTCTCTCTGGAGATTTCGGCAGCGCTCTCCTTCTGGGACTGCGGTCTAAAGGAACCATAGTACTCGTGTCTGGTGTAGTTCCTAGAACCACCGCCTCTCTTGCATGATGTGCAGAATCAGTAGCCGAATTTGAGGACTTAACCTGTACTGGATACTTTTCAGTAATCATACCAGGAGTCTCAGAACACTTCTCTTCTGTAACTTTTTTGTCCATTTCTTCTTTTCCTGTAACTGCAATGTTTGGATAAGGAACGCAAATATCATTCCGAAGAATTCAACCCGCCTCACAAAGAGCCCTTCCCAGAGTCCATTCAGTGGAGGAGCCGCTAAAAGTTATGTCCCCTTCAGCAAACTGCCCAGGATCAACTAGTTCCACTTGCACCATAGAAGTTCCTGGTGCTGCTTCGGAATTTAAGGCTAATGGTAAACGTTTGTTCCCTTCTTGAATCAGACTAACTGTAGATCTTTTCTGTTTTGTACGTTCTTCTACCAATCATAATTTCTGAATCTGAAATTCATTTTCAGCAGCTTGTAACATCTCTAACAAATGTATTTTCTTGTCCTCCAACTGTACCTGCAATAGACGTTCCTCCTCGAGTCCAGGGTTTTCTTCCAATTGTTCATTCATGTTTCCAGTATCCACCTGATGTTGTTGAGCTGTAGCTCCCTGATCCATATCCATGTCCTGAGCCAACACTGGGTCCATAGCCGCTTCCCCACGTCCTTTCTCCACCTCATCCAAACCTGGACTGGAGTCCTCCAACTCTGCTGCAGTGCACCAGTGCCGTCTGCAGACAGAGTAGGGGAATTTCCACGGTGTCCTGGCCAAATTTCCCTCATTCACTAAAAATACCACCAACAGCTTAATCTGGTTCAGGGTCAGTTGGCATTCATCTATATCCCCCTTCCCCGGGTCATGCCTGAAAATAGGCAGGATTTGTCTAGTGCACTTACCCAGTCAACAAAAACTAAATAAATAAATTAAAATAAATAAATAAATGGAGGAGGAATAGGATCCGGTGTTGGCCACTTATTGGCTTTTGGGGAAGAGTTCCCCTGCGGGAATGGACTGGGGGGGGTTGCCAGTAACCAGAACCTCTTGGAGTATCAATCTCTTTCTTAAATTAAGTTCTGGAAAAATGAGAATGATCCAAAGAGGTCAATTCTGTTCCTGCGTAGAACACGTATTCTTACAGAAAGCAGGATCACATGGTGGGAACCAACTTTGGTGTTAATGTCCTGCCATTGCTGGGCTATATTCTGATTACTGCTGCAGCAGAAAGCATCTTATATGTAAACTGTGACTGGTATGACAGTCTGTTGGCTACTATTGCATGGCGTCGTTTTGCTGTAACATCACTTTTTGTCAAGCGGTGGTTTTACCGTAACTGTCACACCTGGACATGTATTGCACATTTTTATGTATTAAATAGTGAGCATCTACTCTGTTTTTGTGTGACTGTTTTTGTAGTAGGTGTTGTGTGTTTTTGGCTACTATAACAATTTATTTGGGGGGATGTTGTTGCAATGGTCACCATACAGACGCTGCTCACAGCACAAACCAACTCCTCATTCTTCTGGCAGAATCAGCAGGCACTGTAAGGTGGATGGACTATTTTAATTGAAATCCTCTTTCTTACTAAAATAAAACAGAGTAAAAAAAGTGTATTTTAACACCTTTATAATACTTTTAATAATAGCAATAAGGTACAACCAGGGGTTATGTTAATCTTCAAGTTAATCACTCCCTGGGGCAATATGGCACTCCGATATGCCTTGTGCCACATTACACCCCAGGGGGTGATTAACTAGAATGTTAACATAACCCCTGATCATATCATATTGCTTAAGAGTCAAGAACTTCAAGCGATCTTGACCTCATAGACCTTTTGCAGTGTCTCTTGAAAGAAGACATGATGCCCCAATCAAGAGGCTGGATGGTGCAGGAGACATTTGGGGACAAGAAAAAACATTAGTTTTATATTTCTTAGTCACAGGATCTGTGAGTATCCAGAAAAGTTAGAAAAAAAACTGGAATGGAATGTGAATACAACTAAAAATATGTTTAATTTGTTTTTATTACATTTGTTTTCATGCACTAGACCAGGATTGCACTAGACCAATGCAGCCTGGTCTTTAACCTGTAGTGGCCTGGGTTCAAATCCTAAGGCACTTATTTCTTTCTCTCTTCTGGTTGTTTGGGTGTCACAACACATAGTACAGTTCAGATTCTGTGTGAATCCACATTGTCCCGGATTTCCCCCTTTTCCCTCACAAAAACACAGAGACCATTGTTTGTTGTTGTGCTCAGATTGGCAATTAATTTATTCATATTCACAAATCCATATTCCATTTTCCATATCTTTATTATCATATTGCCATAGTGTCCATTTATACCCATCCATATATCTCTCTCTGATCATCCTCCCCCAGGTGAAAACCTGGGTGCCTTCTTCTTCTTTTCTGTTAGGTAACAGTGAAAATTGAGACCGCTTTCTCCTTCCTCTTCTTCCTCCTCTTGTGTTATTCCTTTTTCTTCCCTCCCATCCCCCTTCCTCCCTTTTTCCTTTCTGCCATCCACCTCGGCAGTCCATATTCCTCTTCTCCTGCCTCCATCTTGGCAGTCCTGATCAATCTTCTTCTGCCATCCACCTTTGGCGGGACTTACCCTACTGTCATCACCTCCATTTTTGGCAGTCCATATCCTGTTTATTACCTGCCATCCACCTTTGGCAGTCTGACGTCCCACTGGAC
The DNA here is from genome assembly GCA_016271365.2 of Neoceratodus forsteri. Classification (NCBI taxonomy): domain Eukaryota; kingdom Metazoa; phylum Chordata; order Ceratodontiformes; family Ceratodontidae; genus Neoceratodus; species Neoceratodus forsteri. The sequence goes on along the minus strand of CM057455.1, from coordinate 1,751,565,904 downwards.
GCGTCTGTCTTCCACCATGACAGACCCTCAGTACAGCCCCCCAATTTGACTGTCATCCCCTCGCAAGCCATCTAGTTAGGGTGGGTGGGAGGAATCAAAAACTCCAGCAAAAGTGAAGGTGAAGGGCATTTTGGAAAAAGCTAACTGCTCCTCTGAGAGTGGCCCACTTACCTCCATCTGGTGTTCTGCCCTGAATGTCTGAAAAACCCTCCAGGCCCCATCATATGCCCTCAGAGTCCGGGGGGCCCATGAGCTGCGGAACAACATTTCTGCTCCTTCCTGCCAACATCCCAGATGTTCATTGGGATGGGTGTTTTGCCCTCTTCCGCTGCTGGTGCCAGCTTCTGGAAACGGTCCAGCTGCAGACGGGAAAGGCTGTCAGCCAGGATGTTATGCACCCCTTCTATGTGTTTCGCTCTGAAAGACATGTTCAGCTGTAGGGCCCTTAAAACTAGCTGTCGTACTACCTGCGTGACAGTCTCGGACTTGGCTCCCCTTTTATTTAGTGCATGTACCACTGCCCTATTGTCACACCAAAATGTCACCTTCTGATCCCGCAATTCTTCCCCCCACACCAAGGTACATGCCCATATAGGCATGATCTCCAGTAATGTTATATCCCTCACTTTTCCATCCTTTACCCAACTGACCGGCCATGGTTCCGCGAACCACCTGCCTCTTAGATAACCTCCCATGCCTGATCCACCCGCTGCATCAGTGTAGAGGTCAAGATCTGTGTTGTACAGCTACTCCTCCTGCCAAAACGAACACCCATTGTAGTCCTTCAAAAATTCCTCCCATATACCAAAATCCTCTCTCACACCTTGATTCAGATCTACCCAGTGATGCGGCCTGGTGATCCCTGCTGTTGTTCTGGCCAGCCTCCTTGTAAATTCCCTACCTGGTCCTACGGCCCTGCATGCAAAGTTCAGGTGTCCTAGTACCTGCTGGACCTGTCTTAGCTGTACCCGCCTCCTGCTGGCATGTACACAAACTAGCTCCCTCAGCTTCCTTACTTTCCCATCGGGTAACCTAAAACTTCCTTTTCTGCATCTATCTCTATCCCCAGGAATTCCATTACCTTGGCGGGCCCCTCTGTTTTATCTGGTGCCAATGGGACTCCCAACTCTCGGCATTATTCTTGAAATTTTTTTAGCATCCTTTGCATCTCCTCTTTTCCTTTCCCAATGAGGAGAAAATCATCCAAATAATGGATGACCGACCTATAGCCCATTTCTTCTTGAAAAATCCACTGCAGACATGTGCTGAATGCCTCAAACGTTGCACATGCAGTGGAGCATCCCATTGGCATAGCTTTGTCGAAATAATACTGCCCTTCATTTTTAAAACCCAGTAAGTCCCAATCTTCCCTTCTGACTGGCAGCAGCCTGAAAGTGGATTCAATGTCTGTTTTTGCCATCCAAGCATCCCTTGTTGCTCCGATTAACCGCACCGCATCCTCTAAGGTTGCGTATGTCACCCTGCTATGCTCCTCACTGATAAAGTCATTCACTGACTTCCCTTCGGGATAAGACAGGTGGTGAATCATTCTGAATTCACCTTCCTGTTTCTTGGGTACCAAACCCAAAGGAGATATCCGCAGGTTCTCCAGTGGGGGAGTCTCGAACGGACTCTCGATCCTGCCTGCTGCTTTTTCCTTCTCAATCTTCCTCCTCAATGTCTCCTCCTTCCCTCTTACAGATCCCAGGTTGCTTGCTTCCCTTGCTTGTCTGGGCCCCTTAAACTGCAGGGAGAAACCTGTGCTAAAACCCTTTAAAATCCTTTTCCGCATGTCCGCATCCGGATATTTTTCCAGGCAGACTGTCCATGCCACTAGGTTGATGGGGCTCCTAGCCATGCTAAATTGTTCCTTGGTGTGCCACCTGTTCCCCTTTTCCACCCTCTCCCCCCCCTGTCCAGTTCATCTCCCTATTTTTATCACCCTTTCCCCCCTCTACCACCATTTCCCTGGCCCCTCCCTCCCCTATACCATGTTTGTCCCTTAAAAACTGGGTCCTCATGAAAAAACTGCTGACCTGCTCCCTGCCCCCCTTGTCCCTGTGTTCCAATCCCCCCTACCATTCTGCATTTGCTAGCAGGGTGCCCCCTTCCACATCTTGAGCAGGTATGTCGAAAACGACACTGAGGCCACAAGCAGATGGCCCTGTTAAAAGCCCAGCAGCTCCTCTGCGGTGTCAAAGCCCTTCTGCTCCACCCGCCCTCTGCTGTGGACTGATCCATCACGTAATCCGTCCATAGGTCTATCTGCTTGGTGTCCCACCTTACATCCCCAAATGATGCCATCCTTTGATGGAAATATTCGTCATAATATATCCAACCTACCCCTCCCTTTATTTTTGCCTTCCTTATTATCAAGGAGTAGGTAAGGAGCGGGATGCCCAACTCCAGTTTCTTCTCCAGCACGATGGCTGAAAAAATTGAGAAACCTAAAAACCACCCATCCCAAGTCTTCCCTTTTGTCAGCTTGTCATCCTCTTTTCTTCCTAAGAGGACTATGGCAGCTGCCATCTCACTTTTTGCTATATTCTCAGCTTCCTCATACCTTACCACTGTCTTCTGGCTCGCCAGCGTAAATACATCCACATATTCTCCCCTCCATATCCTTTCCTTCATTGCTAGTGGTACATGCTCATCAATCCTCATCCCAGGCATGCCCACCTCTCTTGATCCCTTCCCCCTTCCTCGGCTCATTTTACCATGTCCCCTGGCACCCCATTTCCTGTCCTAATCTCCACCAAAACCGCTTCCATCTGCCCCAGCCCTTCTGTCCCCAGTGCTGTCACAATCTGCCCTACATATTCTTTTATGCTATCGCCCACTGCACTCGGTGCATTACCTGCTACGTTGTCCTGGCTGAGCTGCCTGGAGTCCTCGTGAGGTCCCCTCACTTCCTCATCCGATTGAGGTGGAGATGGAGGGTGAGATACCGTGGCTGGCAGGCCGAACCTATTCTTGGAGGCGTGCACCTGATCCACTGGAGAGGCTCTCCTTTCTGCTGGGGTGGGTACAAATGTCACTGGGTCAGCGGGGGCTGTGGGTACTGGGTCACTCGGTTTGTCATGCCCCCGCGCCTCTGGTGCTGCTTTTGTGGGCCTGTCTACCCCCTTTGCTGGCCTCTTCCCTTTTCTGCCTTGTCCAGCCCTCATTTTCCTTTTCTCACCGGACCTCCCCAGCTCCTCTCCCTCCACCAATTCCCACATTCTCTTCGCTTTCTCAGCCAGGTCGATGATTGCCTTGTAAGCGTCATCCTTGGATGGCTTGCTTTTCCTTGGTGCCATGTTCTCCTGTGAAAACAACTATATGAACGCAATACCATTATTTCACCATCCGTAAGTACAGCAGGACAACAAGAAAACACCCGTGCTGTGAAACCCCCGCCCGCCCCAGAGTTGCACCCAAGTCATGTATCCCCTTGGCGTGCATGACCTGCCTGTGCCTGTCGCCCCGTGTCCCTATATTCTCACCCCCATGGCCCTTGCCGGCCTGCTGACTGACCCGGACTTGCCTGACAGTCTTCCACGGACATACCCTTCACCCCATATGGCCTGTCACACCCACTCGCCCGCCCAGAACCCCATATTATCGTGGTGAAAAACCTTACCCCAGGGCCATGGGGTGCCAGCTCTGGCGTGCCCGCGGGCGTGTGATGTCACGCTGCATAGCCATATCTCAAACTGTGTATCACCCTTTATTGTCCTTGCAAGGCTCCAAAAAAAAACCCTTCTCGGCCCCCACCTCTGCCTGTGAGGCCTTCTTCTTCGACCTTCAGGACCGGGCGCCACCGCTCTCTCCTGGCGTCATCATGCGTGGTTACTCTCCCCTCTCACGCCCCCCACCAACACAAGGCCCCCCATCGAGCCACCAACTGTAACAAAGGGGCAGCCTCCAACAACAACCGCTGTTCCATCCTTCACCCCACAGCGTGTGCTGAGGCCAACACCATTATGTGTCATAGCAGCTACCCCACCCACAGGAGCCTGTGGCCTATCACCACAAAAAAAACCTCCCCATGAACCACCACCCAGACCCAGGGGACAGTCTCTCCTGAAACTCAGAGTGCCTCTTAGCCAAGGAACATTCTATTTTCATCGCTGGACCTGAAATCCAGGTCTGCTGGCTCTGTGAACAGTGGCTCAAGCCACTATTCCCAAACTGCCAGCTCCATAAGCGCTGCTCTGTTCTTCATCCCCGCAACATGTGCCGCATGTCCCGACCATCCCACGAGGCCCCCCTCCCAACTCACCACTAAAGTGGACACAGGGGCAGTCACTTCTGAAACTCGGTGCACTACTAGCAGTGGGTGCAGTGCCTCGCCCTTCCAAAGCCAGCTCCTGCAGGTGTCCACCCAAAGGCCCGGACCTCTAGCAGCAACATCCTGACCCCTTTCCTCTGTCCAGGTAGCGCTTCCCCGTCCCCTTTTGTACCACGCGGTGTGTGACATCACGCCGCATGGCTTCAGCCTACACACACATGCGCGCCTCTCTCCCGGCGCATTCTACCTCCTATCTTCCCTAACGCCACCACCAAAGCTGGATTACCAGTTCCTTTCTCCTCCTATGCCACGAATTTTGTCTGATCGACTGCGCCACCACCACATGGTGCTCTCCTTTTCTCCTGACCACTACTCTTTGGCCTGACAATCACCTTAACTGGCTACCACATGCCATCTGCTTCCAAAACATAGTGTTGTACACAAAACCACTATCTTTGGCATCTACCCTCACTAGCAAGGCTTCCTGCCATCATTCTCTCCTTGTTTTACTACTTCTGTTCCAGCTTCTCTGATACAATTTTAATGCATAACCTTCCAAGTTATTATCCTTACGTTTCCACCATACACGTCCTGTTCTTTAACCTTGCCACAGTTGTTTTGTTTCTTACCTGAATTTTCCCCAATCTTTGGTTCCAATCTCCACCAATCTGATGTGCTGCAGTTTTAAAGTAATCAAAAAATCCAGCAAAAGTGGCTGAGACCCCATTGTGCTGGTCCTTATGTGCCTCCATACCTCCCTCTCCTTCCTGTTGCCTGCCTATTGTTCCCATCCCTGGCTCCTCCCCTTCCTTTTCCCTCACCCTCTGAGCACAACCATTCCCTAAAGGAAAGGAAGGGGTGCACCAGGACAATCTGGTCTGCCCCTTAAAGGGCAAACTCCATTATAGGAGGAAAGGCCTAACTTGCTTTGTACAGAGCCCTTTGGAACCAGTATGAATCTTTCCTTACTGTTTGACAAAATTAGTCTTACCTTTCTTCACAGAGGCCACTGTATGAATCTGCAAAATTGGAGGTAAGTCCTAATGTGCTTTGCACAGGGCCCTTTGGGCCCTACACAAATCAGGACTCAAGCCCTAACTTTATTACTACAGAACCTAAAAGGCCCTGTGCAAAGAAAAATGCACATAATAGGAGGTAAGGCCTAACTTGCTTTACAGTGGGTCCTTTGGGCCCTACGTGAATCATTCCTTACTTTTGACAAAACAAATCAAAACCTTCTTCACTGAGAGTCTTCTGGTCCTGCAAGAATCAGAAGCTAATTCCTTACTTGCTTCAGTGAAACAGAATGCACAGGGCCCTATGGGCCCTGCACACATCCAGAAAACAGGAGGCATGTTATAACATGCTTCACAGAGCTCTGCACAAATCAGGATTCAGTTCTTAACTAACTTTGTGCAGGGTCCTGTGGGACCTGATCAAATCCATCGGAGTTAAGTCCTAACTTCCCTTGTCTAGGACCCTTTCATGAATCTGGAGCTACAATAACTCCTAACTTGCTACACGCAGGGTGCTTGTGGCCCTACACAAATCCAAAAATCATGAGGTATGTCCAGATAGTTGGGGGAGAGGCCCCACCCGGAGTACAGTGTACAGTTCTGGAGACCTTACCTACATAAGGACATAGACAGGGTAGAGAAGATTCAGAGAAGGGCAACAAAGATGGTACCTGGATTGCATCACAAGTCCTATGAGGACAGGTTGAAGGAACTGAACATGTACTCCCTGGAGGAGAGGAGGGAGAGAGGGGATATGATAGAGACATACAAGTATCTTACAGGAGGAACAGGGTGCAGGAATACACTATTTTTAAGTGAAAAGATGTTCCAGGACTAGAGGGCATGGGATGAAGTTAGAGGGAGGACGATACAGAGGAAACGTGAGGAAGAATTTCTTCACAGAACAGGTGGTGGACAAGTGGAACACCCTGCCAGAGGAAGTGGTAGGGGCTGAAACAATCACAGGATTTAAGAATGCATGGGATAGATATAAAGGAATTCTGGAGGTCAGGGGTAAGGGGCAACAGACTTCTAGGAAAACATAAACTGAACTTACAAGCTCAAATGGGCAGACTGGGTGGGCCATAGGCCCTTATCTGCCGACACTGTCTATGTATCTATGGTATAAAGTAAAGCAATGGAAATGGGACAGGTGCCCCATTGTTCATTTACACTGTGATTTAGTCTAATGATGGGTGAAAGCAGGAAAACTTTGTTTAGCAGGGACTTTGCAAAGTTTCCCCCACTTGGCAAACCATGACTTTGTGAAGAAATGAATGTTCCCTTCATTTCAGTGGGCCCATTCAGTTCAGTATTTAGTCATCACTTTTTTGTGTTTCAGTCTTTTTATCTAATTTTTTCTGTCATTGTGCTATATTACCCCTAGCATAATAAGGGGTTATGTATTTTCATCCTAGTAGAACTTTTCTGCCATTAAGTTAATCATTAATGAATTTAAAGGATTCAAAGATCCTGGAACCAGCTCTGAGCATGCCACATTTCAGGCAAATCAGTCAAATGATGGCTGATTTAGTCAGGTGAAAAAATTCAGGTTTACAGTATAGCTAGGTTCACTGGATTCAATTTTCAAAACAGTGAGAATGCTGCAGACCCTTTGTGTGCAGCATTTTCCTTGCCGGTGATTGGGATTTTCAATCCTGTTTAACAACTGCTGCAAATTAGACCAACTTTTCTGGTCTAACTTGCAGCAATCTGGGGCACCCATTTTGTGGTGCTTGCACCAAAGATTCGGAGCAAGCTGACATCATTTGGGTGAACTGTTGCAGCTGTGTCTGACCTACTAAAATTGGGCACAATTGTGGCAAAGTGGATAAGTGCAGCTGTCTCAGCACATTATTGCAGGGCTTGATGCAAGCCCTGTATCACCCTTTGAAAATTGAGCTCAGTGTATTAATATGTTATTAATGCCTTATTAACACAATAGTAACAGGCCCTCAATGTTTTATATTGGGGATGGATGGTTATCGCTTGCTGTAATAACTGGCTGGTTATTATGGCATTCACATGGACAGTCAGTGCTGTGACTGTGTGCAGCACTGTGTACACTTGTTTTGGTTCCCTGAAGCCACTGAAAACAGTAACACAAGACTTCACTTATGCCTACTCAGTGGTGACAGCTAAAAGAAATAGTGATTCTTAGAAAAAAAAGCCTGTTTTAACAATTCAAACTTTTTCTATCTTCAGACTGTCAGTAATGCTATTTGCAGCGTGTTGAAATTTAATAAAAAACTTAAGTATGTTGAATCCCTCTTTAACTTAATATTTTTGTACTGATTTAAATATTATGTGTTTCAAACTGAAAGTCATAATCTAAAATATGACTTTGGATGCTGGGGGGGGGGGCTTAAAATAGGGCACAAAACCCTGAAAGATGAGAAAAAAAGTGATGGCCAGAAATAACATAAAATAAAGCATTGGTGGTGTGGTTACTTGAATATAATATACACCCTTAGTATGTAATGCTTGAATAAACCCCTTGAGTTTCACTCTTGGGATTTATGAAACATCCCACACCTTAGGTGTGTATTGAATTGTTGTAATGCACACCAACCTATGTATTATTTTCTATTTAATACCCAACACACTATAAACAATCCTGCCACACTCCCAATAACACATGTAACAAGCACCTTAATAACACATAGAATAGCCACTGTATTAACAAATGGAAAAGCAAGCCTAAATTCACCTCATGATTGCAACCTCTACCACACAAATCGTCCCTGCCCTGCAGTCCAATCACAAATCCCACACCTCAATCCAACTTCACTTACCAAACTACTGTAGAAATGTCTCTTAGTATAGAGATCTCCATGAGACCAGCCTTCCATACTAATACAGCTATTGTGTACATGCTGCTATGATGCTAGTGACTCCCAGTTGCAAAACATGCTTTTCTTTCCATGCTGTTGATGCAGAAGTATCATGAACTGCCCCATCTCCAGTAAGGCAAAACATGTTCCCACCCTCACAGCAATGATCCCCAAAATATGGTTTGGGGACATATACAAAATCCTGGGTGGAAGATTTATCGAGGCTTCTTTTGTGAGCTGAAGTTCTTCTTTAGTTTTAGTTACAGTTAAGAAAAATATTAGCATACCTGTCAGATGTATTTGACTAGGTATCTCCTATGCTGTATACCATGAGTGTTTTTTAATTTTTTATCCTAATCCTTGCCATCTCCACAATACTATTTCTATGAAAATGTGGTAGACATCTTTTTTTCTTGAGAAAAAAATCAATTCAAAAATGTATAAAATACTCAAATTTTGGTTCAGAAAAATGATGATTCGATACCTTTTATTGGATCAACATATATGTTAAAAAGGAAAAAAAATACTTAAGCTTTCAGACTACACACAGTTCTTCATTAGAAGCTAATGCCAGTTGTTTTGGAAGAATACATTCTATTAACACCATATTGTACATAAAAAACAGACAAAAATGTTGTAAAGGATCCCACTGTCCTAAAAATTGCATTTAAACATCAACTTAAAACCACATAAAGAGCACAGGCTGACTGCTATCAAGGAATGGCATTTCACAGTCAAATGTCACAGAACAGTTAACTCCCTTGTAAAAAGAACTCATAAAACATACTTTAGGTTAATTCTAAACTATGCATGCGTGTGTGTGTATACACAGGGAACTGAAGCCAAGTGACCTAAAGTTGCATTTAAAAATCAACCTAAAAAAGGATAAGGAAAACAGGTAGAGTCCCATCCAAAGGAAAACAATTCAAGGTCAGAGTTGTAGAATGAATAACTCTCTATCTGAGAGAAAACACAGAACACACTAAATTCAATTAAGAACGTGCCTGAGTGTGTTAGTTCAAAAATAACTTTGCTTTTAACCCCAAGTTAGGATAGGTTAAGAAGGTTCCACCATCAGAAGGTGCCCATCAGAGTGTGCCTGTCAGAGCACCAGGATTCAATTTCATGACCCAGTGTTTATGCGGGGTGGCTGTGCCTTGCACTGCCCTCACACCCCCCAACTAGATATTCTAACTCCGGGGGGGTGGATTTCAGGGAAGGGGTGGCAATTTTGGGATTTTTGCGCACTGTTAATGGGCTCACTTTGACCGGTGCACAGATGGTCGAAAGGGGGTTAAGAAATCATAGTATATAATGCTAAAAAGTCTTTTAAATAAGAAATTACCTTTATGTATGGCAATTAGTGGGTTTAAAGAGAGGTTGCCCAAGTATGAATAATAATTTTTCCCTCTCTGTTTCACACTTTCAGTGTTAGCCCTTTTAGGAGATGCATATCCCCAGTGTTAGGCTCAACTAGTCAGTATTTTTCATGAATATTAAAACCTATACTTCTCAACCATGATCCCTCTGCAACTTACAGTATGTTGGTTAGGGATGAGTAGGCATGACAAATGTGGTTGCCCATAAAGGGCAACCTAGATTGTGAGGGGGATTCCCTGGGAAAGTGCATAGTGTGTGGGACTGGAATGGGAGGGTAGGAAGCACAAGTGTGGGTATGGTGGGGTTATGCGGTCACCTGGTGGGTAAAATGACAAGGAAAGGGCAAGAGTTGGGATTGGCCCAGCAGAAGAGCTGGGGCAGCTATGGGGAGTATAAGAGGAGTGGGAAAGCTAAGCTCACTCTTCTTTTGCTGGGATTTCTGGATTTACACCCACTCACCCACCCCTTTTTTAGAATACACAGGGGAACAGGGAGGTGATAAGGGATAGAGGATTGGGGAAGAAGTGCTTATATAAGCTAAAGGAGGGGTTTAGAAGGAAGGGAGATGGGTCATCAGAAGATGGTGGCAGAAAGAAAGGAGGGTCAGTCCTAGGTGGAGAATGGGTTAGCTTTAAGAGGCCAATGGAGGACCTGGGGCCATGCAGGCCACAATGAATGAGGGAGAAGGGATGCCACAAGAAGAAAATAAGCCAGGGTTAGGGAAGGATGGAAGGGTTGGGGGGCTAAGATTGTGGTGGAGGAGTGGGTGGAGAATAAGCATGGGCCAGGGTCAGGAACCCAGAAAAGGTAGCAGAAAGAATTTGGAGGGAGAAGAAGATAGATATCAAGTGGGTGTCTTGCTGGTTCAGCACCCAGACTCAGATAGGGCATAACAGTTGTAAAAAGATGAGGGGTGTCGGGCTTCACGCATCTGGACCCCGAGAAGAGGAGAAAGAATCAGAGACACTTGGAGACAAGTTATGATAGTTGGATGTACGGACTAGAATTGGACTTGATAAATTGCCTAATTTGAATATGCTGAGTTTATGATGATTGTAAATATGTAAAAAGTGGATGATGGGTGACAAAGGATATTTGATGTGAATAATAATAAATTAATTGCCAGTCGAGCACCCACTAAAAATGAGTCTCTGCATCATTTTCAGGGGAGTTTCCCGCTGACAATGTTAAACTCAAAATTTTGCAGCTTAATAACTTTACAACTGGACAGCAAATTTGCATGCAAATCAGCATGCACCAATGCCCAGTGTAGATCTCTGGATGTGGCAAGTTACGTTACGGTCAGATGTGCAGTTTCTGAGTCCCCGAAGAGGTGAAAAAAGCATTTTTTTGCTCATTAACTTTGCTGAGATTTTTCTTTGAACTTGCCTACAGCCTAGACAGTTTGGAATCTTGGTCTTAAATTTTCAGTGCAGAAAGGGACTAGCCCACAGATGTGCCTTTTGCTAGTCTGGTGAAAAAATAATAAGCCATTTTAAGTTATGCATTTTAAAAATGTTTAAAAAATTGTTTCTGAGCATGTTCAGTAAGCACTAAAAGATAGCTGTATGAAATAAAAAAAGATTTATTTTTTGTTTGACATCATCCTTGTTCATTTGAGGAAAATCCTATTTTATATGGCCACCATCTTGTTTTCAGTTTTGCTTGAGAAATTTAAATTTGGAACCCCCCAAAAAAGATGTTCTAGGGAAGAACCAATACATGTAGCTTGCTTATCAAGATCCCCATATTGCACTCAGTGGTTTACTGCTCAAGAAATGCCCTTAAAATTACTTTTTTTAACATTGAAATTCTTTTTTCATATTGGCACCATATTAAAAAAGATCTTGTTTTGTATGACAACTCACGAAAAAAGATCTTTTTTTCATATGGGAAATCAATGTATTTTAATGGTATTTTCATCTTTGGTGCATAATTTTGCCAATGTTGCATATTTTGACACCAAATTTTCAACATACTCTTTTTGAGACCTCCCCCATGAACAATGGGCATGTTGTTATGCAACTCCTGCCCAAAAGGTGATTTCGCAGTCACTTGATGAATTCACTTTTTAGGTAGGATTTGCATAATGATAGTCATAGTGTTCACAATGTGGGATCATAAGAAGGCTTTGTTGAAAAATTTGGGGTCAAAATATTTAACAATGGCAAAGTTATAACCATTCATTGCAATTTTGCTATGCTCACTTGTAACTTTGGAAATTTTAAAGACTTTGACCCCAAATTTTCAACGTAGACTTCTTATTACCCCACCTCATGTATGTCATAGCTGTCATTTTTCAGATCCTAGTCAAAATGCGTTTTCGCACCTGTGGCATGGAATGGTGTTGCAGTTGTGTGGAATTACATTTTGGCAGGGATTCAAAAATTTTCTGTGCCAGGTACATGAGGTGGAATAATAAAATGGCTATGTTGGCAATTTAATCACTGTTGTTTTATAAATGGAAGCACAGGGTCCTTCAACAGCAACCTACATACTGTATACACATCTATGGAGGGATGGGGGGCAGGGCCCGAAGGGCACTGCGCTCCCACTGGCAAATAAGGATACAATTATGCTATCTAAAAAATTACACATGGGTGGGCTACGCTTATACTATCTCAAAAAGTAATGACATTCTTTGTAAAAAAAAACTACATTAATACATCAGTTACAGTTGGTAACAAACTATGAAAAGTAGGGAAATATGACATTAGGGTTTCCAACCCTAACACCCCACCCCACCCTTCACACACCAATAGGCATCAGTGGTGCCTTGGGGTCATCAGCCCTAACACTCACCCCATTATCCTATACTGTGCCCATCTCAGCTTATTTAGTTATGGAGTGGGGTGAATGTTAGGGCTGATGACCCCAAGGAACACCCCTGATGCCCTGATGCCTTTTGGTGTGTGCAGGGTAGGGGTGTGGTGTTAGGGATGGAAACCCATATGTCATATTTTCCTCCTTTTTATGGTTTGATATCAACCTTAACTGATGCATTTACATAGTGTTTTTTCAAAGAATATATATAGTGGCACGGTAGTGCCACTATAGTTAGGGTTGAGTAGCCATTTCTATGTTAAATCTCACATTTTGCACTTTAATAACTTTTGAACCATTTGCCCGATTTGCCTGAAATTTGGAATGTTGAAAGATCTACCATAGATCTCTGGATCTGGAAATGTTTATGTTGGTCAGATGTACAGTTATGGAATCATATCATGCTCAAAAAGTGAAAAATCCCCAAAGTTGTGATTTCTTTGTCCACCCATAATGCACTGAAGAATGCATTTGAGTGGATTCAAATTGGGTTGCTTACATGGGTCCTGGGCTGCACTGGAGCCTTTTGAAGATCTGGTGAAAAAATATTACTCCTTTCAAAAGTTATTGCATTTTTCTGTCCCATTATAACCTATGGGACAATTTATATGTGCACTGCAAAAACGATCGCGATCATATTTTTTCGGTCAAGTTTGCCAAAAATGTTGTCATGCTGTTGCCATCTTGTTTTCAGTTAGCGATAGAGAGAAAACATTATAACTCAAAATATACTGAACTTTTGAACACACCAACCACTGGGTTTACCTAGTCAGGCCCCGAGGAACATGTCCCTGGCATTAGTTTGTGGCCAGCTAGTCCAGAAATATGTTTTTTAAATTGTTTCTGTTTTTTGATCGCGACAACATTTTTTGTGTCATGCAGATAATTGTGAAAACTTTAAATATGATGGCGACAACATTTTTTTGATCACGATAACATGCCCATTATAGAGATAGGAGATTTTTGCTATGTGCTGCTTTCTGTTGTCACTTGATTGTGGCAAGGTGGATTGTGCTATTGGCCTGAAATTTTCAGAGTAGGAAGCCCTAGTGCCATGGGTGTGCCTTTCAGTGGCTTGGTGTGGAAAAATTTAACAGGCCCATAGTTACACCATTCCAAAGTTTAGAAATTTCCCCATGGGATAACATTGCAGCAGTTGTTTTCTTTGTCCCATCATTGTGGCAATGTGGATTGCGCTATTGGTCTGAACTTTTCAGGGTGGAAAGCCTTAGTCCCAGAGGTGTGCATTTTGCTGGTTTCATACTAAAACATTAAACAGGCCCATAGTTACAGCATTCTGAAGTTCTGAAATTTTCCCATAGGATAACATTGTGGTGCCCGTCGTGCCTTTCAGGGCCTGTATCTCGGAAACAGTTCGAGATAAGCATTTTTTGTCACAAAGTTTCTTAGTGTCTCAAGTAGGTTGCAAAGCCATGAAACACATGAAATTTGAATTTTTTTTCTAGCTTGTACGGTTTCTGAGATATTTGCAAATTAGTGTTACAATTGATGATTTCCATGGCTGTAGGCCACTATTATGCCCTCAGAGTTAGCACTCACATTGGTTTTCAGTGACTGTATCTCAGAAATGATGTCAGATATGGTTATGTTGTGAAAACTACTCACTCTCATGATTATAACCACACTTGAATTTTTTTTCTAGCTGTTACGGTTCCCGACATGTGTGCAGACTACTGTTACAAGGCCTCCTTGCCTTATAGGGCTCCTTTATGGTGTACTCCCACCAACACATTACATTTACTACTTACATTACACTTTCAAAAAAAGAAAAGAAATTATTTGCAAAAACTTCATTAATACATTAGTTTGGGTTGCTTCCACATCGACAAAAATGTGGAAATTCCACGTTAGGGTTAGCACCCCTACCACCCCCACCACCCTCCACACACCAACAGGCATGGGGGTGTGCGTTGGGATGGTGATGCCTAACTCTCACCCCATTCTCCTATACTGCACCACCATAGCTTCTTTACACATGGAATGGGGTGAGAGTTAGGCTGACGACCCCAATGCACACCCTGATGCCTGTTGGTGTGTGGAGGGTGGTGGTGTGGTGGTGGAGTGGTAGGGGTGTTAACCCTAACATGAATTTTCACACTTTTGTTGGTGTGGAAACAACCCCAAATGATGCATTAACAAAGTTTTTGCAAAGAATATATACATATATTCATTGCAAAAAAAACTCTGTTAATGCATCAGTTAAGATTACTAGCTCAGCGACAAAAGTATGGAAATGTGAGGTTAGGGTTACCCCCCTTCCACCCCTTACCCTCCACTCACCAACGGATGTTGGAGTGTGCCATGGGGTCATCAGGCTCAACTCTCACCCCATTCCATGTATAAAAAAGCTGACATGCTGCAGCATAGGAGAATGGGATGAGAGTTAGGCCTGACAGCTCCATGGCACACACTGATGTCTGTTGTTGAGTGGAGGGTGGGGGGTGGGGTTGGGGTGGTGGGGTGGTAATCCTAACATTACATTTCCATACTTTTATCACTATGCTATCAACCCTAACTGATGCATTAATGGAGTTTTTTGCAATGAATTTCCCTTCTTTTTGAGAACATGTAATCTAACTAGTAACTGGTATGTGGTAGTGGGAATACGGGCCCTCCATGCCCTGTGCTCCCCTCATGCTGCCCATTTTTTTGAAATGGTATGCGTATGTGGGAGTGTGGGCCCTCTCGGCACTGCACCCCCATTTACACATAAGTACTGAGCCTTATAGCAGCCCCATAGTACTCAAAAGAAACTCTTGTAACACGTATTTGGCAGTATCTCAGTAACTGTAGAAATGAGGAAACAAATTCCACTGCAGTGATA
This sequence comes from Neoceratodus forsteri, assembly GCA_016271365.2. Classification (NCBI taxonomy): domain Eukaryota; kingdom Metazoa; phylum Chordata; order Ceratodontiformes; family Ceratodontidae; genus Neoceratodus; species Neoceratodus forsteri. Next base: position 1,751,550,733 of record CM057455.1, on the reverse strand, counting down.
TTCATGACTTCAAAACCTCCAGCTGCTGAGAATGAAAAATCTGTATCTCACACCATTTCCAAGATACGGGCACAGAAAGTCACCGCAAGCACCATAATGTTAGCCTATGGGAAATTTCTCAACTTCGGAGCACTGTAACTATGGGCGTGTTGAATGGTTTGGGACCAAACCACAAAAAGGCACATCTGTGGGACCTGGGCTTACCACCCTGCAAATGTCAGGCCAAAAGCCCCAACTGTTTTAGTGCAGTGGGATGGCAAAGAATTTTTTGGGGGGCAAATTACTGTCGCAAATTGTGACTGTTTTGCAAAAATAGGCATGACACTTTCGTGATTTACAAAAGTGTTGTAGTCATTTCTGTCACAATTTGTGACACTACAGGGAGTCCAATCTTCAAAAAGGCATTTCTGGGGAGTTTCCCCCCAAACAAGATAGTGCAGTGATCCTCAGGACCTGACTAGGTAAACACAACTGTCAGTATTTACCTAGGTGAGTCCCAAATTTAAATGCCAGTCATTTTTCTCTCTCACTAACTGAAAACAAGATGGCCACTACACTACAGTAAAAGGGCCATTTGTGACAGTAAAGTGTAGTGGCAGCAGCTTTTGAGAGGCACATATATTTTTTTCCTATTGACAATAATGGGAAACTTGTTTTTTGAATAAATTTTGAAAGGTTTAATATTTTTTCACCAAATCTTAGAAAGGCACGTCAGTGATCCAGACTGCATCCTACCTGAAAACTTCTGACCAAGTAGACAAATTGTGCAGGCTGTAGCTATGAGCAAAGAAATGTGCAAAACCCCAATTTGTTTCAGTTTTGGGGCACTCTGCAGTTCTGCAATAGCTCATCCGACCATAACACAACCTGCCAGATCCAGAGATCTATGGTACCAGACCGTGCATGCAAAATGTGAGGCAAATCCATCATACGGTGCCAAAGTTATTAAAGTGCAAAATGCGGGGGGTTTAACACAGAAGTGGCTGGGCAACCCAAACTATACTGGCACTAGTATGCCAGTATAATATATATTCATTGCAAAAACCTCCATTAATGCATCAGTTAGGGTTGATAGTACAGCAACAACAGTTTGAAAATTCAGTGTTAGGGTTACCAACCCCTACCACCCCAGCACCGCTCCCTCTGTCCTCACACCAACAGGTGTTGGGGTGTGCATTGGGGTCATTGGGCCTAACTCTCACCCCATTCCATTTGTAAACAAGCTGAGGTGTTGTAGTATCAGACAATGGAGTGTCAGTTAGGTCTGATGACCCCAACGCACACCCCAGTGCCAGTTGTTGTGTGGAGGGAGGGGTGTTGATGGGGTGGTAGGGGGTTGGTAACCCTAACACCAAATTTCCAAATGTTTGTTGCTGTACTATCAACTCTAACTGATGCATTAATGATTTTTTTGCAATTAGTTTCTCTTCTTTTTGAATAAGTATAATGTAAATGGTAAATGGTATGTCGTTGTGGGAGCATAGGGGCCCTGTGTTCCCCTAATGTTGTAATTTTGTGCATAATGATATGTATATGTGGTAGCATGGGCCCTCTGAACCCTGTGCTCCCACTTACATATAAGTTTGGGGACAAAACATAGGCCTAGAGTCATGAAAATGAACACTTTGACTACTAAATTGCCAATATCTCAGTAACTATATCTTAGTAACCATAGCAACTATGAAAAAAATTTCACTGCGGTTGTATTCACAATTTTGAAACCTCCACACATACTTAGTCCACCTAAAGGTGGACTAAGCTGCGAGTAGAAAAAATTTGTATCTCAAACCATTTTCAAGCTATAGGTATCAAAAGGAGCCATGGGTGCTGCAATGTTATCATATGAAAAATTTTGCAAGAAAGTGCGCAACAGACAATTATAATGAGGCAATTTTTTTTCAATGTTTGAACCAGATTTTCAACATGGGCTTTTTTGGGACCTCCCCTCATGAACAGTGGCACTGTGATTTTGTTAATCTGTCCCAAAAGTTAATGTCGCACAGCAACTGTCATTCTGTGGCATACATGTAAAAACACATTTTGGGCAGGATGTGAAAAATGACAACTGTACTGTTCATGAGGAGGTGTGAAAAAATGGCAATGTTGAAAATCTGGAGTGAAAATATGAAAGATTGCCAAACTTACAAGTGTGCATAGAAACTGCACAATGCACCCTGGTAACATGGTAATCTTTTGGAATTTTTTAACCAGATTTTCAACACGGGTTTTTTGGACCTCCACTCATGAACAGTATCACTGTGATTTTGTTAATCTAGCCCAAAAATTTACTTTGCACATGGACCACACTAGTCTGTGCCACAGGTGTAAAAATACATTTTGGACAGGATGTACAAAATGACAGCTGTACTGTTCATAAAGGGGGGGGTGAAAAAAATGACAATATTGAAAATCTGGAGTGAAAATATAAAACATTGGTGAAGTTACAAGCTTGCGTAGAAACTGCATAATGCAAGCTCGTAATGCAGTTATTTTTGAGAATTGTTTTACCAAATTTTCAACATGGGCTTTTTAGGACCTCACCTCATGAACACTGGAACTGTCATTTCATTAATTGGTCCTGAAAGGTGACTCTACGCAGTGACCACAAAATCACCTTTTGGGTCCTATTAACGAGATGACAGTGACACAGTGTTCATGAGGTGGGGTCCAAAGAACCCCATGTTGAAAATATCTTAAAAAATTCCTAAAAATGGCTGCAATATCAACCTAAGTTTAAACCCCCCTTGACTGCCTTTATACAGCTCTTATTATGATTCCTTACTTTGGAGTTTGGTTTTGAAGAGTGCAGACATGTCACAGTACAGAGAAGATTGCTGCTCCTGACCTCCAGAGGTAAGTATAGGTAAGATTGGAGTGCGGGAGATGAGTGCTCCAGTGGGAGGGGTGGGATGGGGAAGGAGTTTGGAAGATGATGAGGGACCCTTTTTAAAGGTTAAAATAAAAAACACATCGGGGGATGGTTTTCTTTATTTAACAGGCTTAAACAACTATAGATAGACTTTTGGGCACTCTGGGGGGGGTCTCAGTGTGCCACTTGAGTTTTGGGAAGATGCATGCTGCTGACAGGTGGATTGGGCACCCCTATCAGCAAAGAAAGCAGTCTTGAGGGGGCATCCGACACTGGGAGTGGGCATCCTGGTGTCAGAAAGATAAAAAGTATTAAAAAATGATCTGGGTAGACTGGAGTGGGCTCCCAGTGCGCCACATAAGTGTGTGTGTGTGTGTGTAGGCATACCAAAATGGGGAATGGGCATCCCATTGTTGGTGAGGAATTGGGGGGCATACTACTTCAATGCAGGATCCTGCATTGAACATTTTGATGCAGGATTCTGCGTCAAAGATAAAAGACATCGGGGTATGGTTTTCTTTATTAAACAGGTAATCACAAAAAAAAATTGGGCACACTGGGGTGGGTTCCCAGTGTGCCAGATCACTGGTGCTGGTTGAGGGGGCTATTCCTGGTGCCAACATGGGGATTGGGCACCCTGATGTCGGCAAAAAACATTAACAATTTTAAAACATGCCTCAGACATAAAAAGGAGAAAATCTCCTTTTATTACATAAACATCAGAAGATGTTTATCTAAAGGGGGGCCGAGGAACAAGGTGCTGCTATTATTTTGGCCAAAAGGTGGATGGAAAACATTTTTTTTTAACAAGGGAGAATAGACATGAAGTAGTGCCGCAAACTGCAGCAGTTTTCACAAATTGTGAAAGAAACAAAATTATGAAAGTGTTACATCCGTTTCCTTTTCAATTTGCAAAACTAAGGGGGTCCCAATCATGGAAAAGACATTTATGGGGATCAGATTGCAAATTTGATGCTCCCAGTGTGTTCCTTGGCCCTCAATTATGTCAACACAACTGACAGTGTTTACCTAGGGGCCATAAAGTTTGAATTTTGGTGATTTTTGTCTGCCAATAACTGAAAACAAGATGGCAACAGCACGACACTACTGAGGGCATTTGCAACAGTAAAATGTACTGTTGTGACAGTACCAGGTGCTTTTGAGAGGCACGTATTTTTTTTTACCATTGACTATAATGGGAAAATTAAAATTTGAATAACTTTTGAAATGACTAATATTTTTTTAACCAAATCTTCAAAAGGCACATCAATGCCCCAGGCTGCATCTTCCTTGAAGATTCCAGACCAAACGGACAAAGTGTGTGGGCAGTAGCCACGAGCAAAGGAAAGCACAAAACCACAGTTTTTGAGTGTTTTTGCCATTCTGCAGCTCTGCAACTTCTCATCTGACCATAACACAACTTGACAGATCCAGAGATCTATGGTGCCTCACCGTGCTTGCAAACTCTTAGGCAAATCCATCATACAGTGACAAAGTTATTAAAGTGCAAATTTGGGGGTTTACCACAGAAGTGGCAGGGCAACCCTAACTATACGTGCCAGTAAAATATATATATATATATATATTATAGTGGCACGGTAGTGCCACTATAGTTAGGATTGAGGAGCCATTTACATGTTAAACCCAAAATTTTGCACCTTCATAACTTTGCAACTGTTTGATAGATTTGCCTGAAATTTGGAATACATGATCAACACCCATACATCCTGAGATCTGCCAAGTTTTGTACTGGTCACATATACGGCTGCAGAGTTATTAAGCATGATCTGCACGCATATTTATGCTTTTCTGGAATTTTGCTGTCACGCGTACAGGTCGCACGGTTTGAGACTGGTCCAAAATCTTCAGAGAACATGTTGCCTGGGTCCCCGATGTGCCTTTTGAAGATTTCGTGAAAAAATATTAAACGGTTCAAAAGTTATTAAAAAAACAAGTTCCCATTATAAGTCAATGGGAAAAGTTAAAAAACAGTGTCGCAAATGCAGTTTTTACTTTCACAAATGGCCCTTTTACTGCCACAAATCCGCCATTTTGGTTTCAGTTGGTGATCAGAAAAATGCTTGCCATTTAAAATTGGGACCCTCTAGCAACCTAATTCCTTTTGTAGTCACCTAGTCAGACCTTGAGGATGCTAGCCATGTCTTTATTTTGGGGGTAAAACACCCCAGAAATATGTTTTTCAAATTTCTGGAAAAAGTACTTTCACAAAGTACTGTCGCACTTGCCACACTAGTCGAATGAATTTGCGAAAACGTTCGTAAACTTCAACAGTACTTTTCTAGGCTGTGGGAAACTGACAGCAATCTTTGGCACCCTGCTGCAAAAGAACGGTTTGGTGTTTTAGTCTGAAATTTGGAGGGAATGCAGCTGACATTTTACAGATGTACCTTTCAGCTATTTGTTGAACAAATATTACATGGTGGCAAAGCTACAACACTCCAACGTTGATGCTTTTTCCCATAGGATAACATTACGGCATCCAACGCATTACAGGAATCCTTTGGTGTCCTGCTGCAAAATAACGGTTTAGTCTTTTGGGCTGAAATTTGGAGGGAACACAGTCAACATCCCATAGCTGTGTTCTTTTGTGGTTTGGTGAAAAAATGTTACAGGGAGCCAAAGTTATCACACTCTGAACTTCTCTCTTTTTTCCCATAGGATAACATTACGGCATTTACCACGCTTTTCAGGGCCCGTATCTCAGAAACGGTGCGAGATATGGACTTTTCATTGGAAAAACACTTAGCCCCCTACAAACTAGCCAGGAAAGTCATAAATCATACGACTTTTAAATTTTTTTCTACGTCATACGGTTCCTGAGATATAAGCAATTTAGTATTCCAACTCCTCATTTTCTGCTCCAAGAACCATTATTATGCAAACATTCTTTGTACTCACTGTCTTTCTTTATGCAGATTTTGGGGAAAACCAGCCTGTGCGCTTACATTACTGTTACTGTTACCGTTTTCGCTTGCGGTTCCATTCCCGTTTCACTTACCATTCACGTCTACGCCACTATGTGTGTTACCCTTTGCGTTTTCATTTGCACTTGCTTTTGCGTTGTTTTAAACATTTCTGTCTACACTACTGTTTCTCTTTCTGTTTTGCTTTTACAGGTGAACTAAGCTGCAGGTAGTGAAAAATACGTATCTCACTTCGTTTTGGAGATACAGGCGCCGAAAGGCATCACGGACACCACAGTGTTATCCTGAGGAAAATTTCTCAACTTCAGAATGCTGTAACTTTGGTTCCCATTGAAAGTTTTGGCACCAAACTACCAAAAGGCACATCTGTGGGACCAGGGCTTGACACCCTGCAAATTCCAGCCCAAAAGACCCAACTGTTTTGTTGCAGGAGGAGTTCTTTGGCAAATCACAAAGGTTTTTTCAAAAAACCGCACAAATTTTCACATTTGTAAAAGTTTCAAGGACATTTTTTACCATGATTTGCAGAAGTACTTTAGCTCCAAGTTTTAGAACAGCATTTCTGGGTTTTTTTTACCCCACCCCCAAAAGATAGGGCTGGCATCCTCAGGACTCAAATAGGTAAACCCAGAAGTCAGTGTTTATCTAGAGGTCCCAAATTTAAACAACAGGCATTTTTCTCTCTTAATAACTGAAAACAAGATGGCAGCAGCACGAAAATAAAAGGGCCATTTGTGAAAGTAAAATTGCATTTGCAACATGTGGTTATGGTGACAAAGTTATTAAGGTGCAAAATTTGAGGTTTAACATTAACCTGCTTACTCAACCCTAACTATACTGGTGCTACTATGCCAGTATAATTCATTTGTGTATATGTATGTGTATATGTAATAGATATACCACTCTGAGGTGTGTGGTCGCACTCTGATATACGCACGCCTTGGTAAAGTCAACCCCAAGGCGTGTGTATATCAGGAGCGCGACCGCACATTCTCAGAGTGGTTTATCTATCTTATAAAATGTCAAAATTGCTTTGAGGGGTAAAAGCAGGGTGTGCGTCGCGCCTGATATACGCACGGGTCATGTGATGCTGGTCAGCTAATGATATTGCTGCAATTTCCTACCCATTATATATATATATTTATACAATGGGGTGAGAGCTATTCCAGTGCAATAAATTGAGATATTCTCACTGCAGTGAAATAAATGCTCACCGCGGTGAGATAAATGCTGATGACATCAGTGGAGTGAGATATATCCTGCTGCGGTGAGATAAATGCTGATGACATCAGTGGAGTGAGATATATTCTGCTGATGTGACTCACTCATTCACTCAAGCCAGCATTCCAGATGAAAGTGCTTCAAAAATCAGTGTGTGTGTTCTCACTGAAGCCTGCAAATCACTCAGTTAGCATTGCAAAACACTTACCTGTATCCCAAAGTTTCCAACACTCCTATACCATTTCTGTGCTAATCTCAGCATAAAAGCAACCTGAATTCAATGAAACATTTACAAAGCAGTTTCTTTTCACTGCAAGCTGCAACTAACACATATAGCATAGAAAACACACTTACCTGTGTTCCAAACTCCTAACCCATTTCTGTGGTAAACTCAGCTTCAAAAACCTAAATTCAAATGAAACTCATTTACAAAGCAGTTTCTTTCTCACTGCAAGCTGCAACTAACATATAGCATTGAAAACACACTTACCTGTGTTCCAAAGTTTCAAAACTCCTGACCCATTTCTGTTGTAAACTCAGCTCAAAAAAACCTAAATTCAAATGAAACTCATTTACAAAGCAGTTTCTTCTCACTGCAAGCTGCAACTAACACATATAGCATAGAAAAACACACTTACCTGTGTTCCAAAGTTTCAAACTTCTAACTCATTTCTGTGGTAAACTCAGCTTCAAATGAAACTCATTTACAAAGCAGTTTCTTCTCACTGCAAGCTGCAACTAACACAATAGCATAGCAAACCACACTTACCTGTGGTTCCAGCGGTCAACACTCTTAGCTCCATTTCTGTGTTGCCTTCAACATAAAAGCAACCTGACTTCAAATGACACTAAAGCAGTTTCTTTCTCACTGCAAGCTGCACCAACACAATTAGCACAGCCAAACACAATCACCTGTGTTCCAGTGCTTCTAACAATCACAGCCCATTAAGAAACACTCCCACACTCTCAGACCACAGACAAACACTGCTTTCAGTATAACCTAGACCTTGGAGTAATGAGCTCTGAACAAGCTTGATACAGTCAGCAGACCAGACCTAGGTTTGATTCTCACAGCCTCCACTTGCATACTGTGTAAATCTGAACAAATCACTTAACTTCCCAGTACTCCTAAAAACACACCTGCCTACTAAAAAATTAGTTACTAAAGACTAAAACTCAAAAAAGAAAAGCACATAGATACAGGGGAAAAAGATACAGCAAAACACTGACCCTTCATACGCTCTCACCCCATTTGTATAAATAGCACACATGATGTGCAGATGCATTGAGACATGGGAAGTATTCTCCTCCTGCAAGTGAGCTGTGCATTTTCACCGTGCCTTCGGCACTCGTGAGAATACAGAGTCACTCTGCAGGAGTGAGAATATTTCCCATATCTCACTCCTGCCCATCATGTATCCCCTATTTATATATATATATATATATATATATTTATAAAATGCTTGAGACAATCATGGTCATCAGCAGCAACAGCCCTGGACAAACACCATCACATGACCATGCATATATCAGAGCCGACCGCACACCTGCACTTTTACCCTCCAAAACAATTTTGACATTTTATAAGATAGATAACCACCTGAGGTGTGCGGTCACGCCTGATATACGCACGCCTGGCGGTTGGACGACACCACGGAAGGCATGTGATATCAGAGCGTGACCACACACCCAGAGTGGTATATCTATTACATATATATATATATATATATATATATATATATATATTATGGTAGCATGGTAGTGCTACCATAGTTAGGGTTGAGTAGCACTTTTAGGGTTAAAGGGTGAAAGTTTGTACCATAATAACTTTGCCACCATTCAATGGATTATCCTGAAATTTGGCAGACATTGTTGGGCATGATAGATCTTGAGATCTACCAACTTTTATACTGGTTGGACATACAGTTGTGGAGTTATTAAGTGACAACCAAAAGCACAATTACTTTTTTTGTTAATTCTTTGCTTTCACCTACCGGTCGCACAGTTTGCATGACTGGTCTGAAAACTTCAGGGAATGTGTGGCCGGGGTCCCCAATGTGACTTTTGATGATTTCATGAGAAAAGTTATTCAAAAGACTAGTTCCCATTATAAGTCAATGGGAAAGTTAACAAAAAGTTCGAAAGTGTTGCAAATACACTTTTTAGTGTCGCAAATGGTCCTAGTAGTGTCACAAATCTGTCATTTTGTTTTCAGTTACTGATCAGAAAAATACTTAGCATTTTAAATTGGGACCCTCTAGGGACACAATTCTTTCTGTGTTCACCTAGTCGGACTCTGAGGAAGCTAGCCATGTTTTTATTTTGGGGTTAAACACCCCAGAAATATGTTTTTCAAATTTCTTGAAACAGCAGTGCCACAAAGTAGTGTTGCACTTGCGACACTTTTGCAAATTTTTGTGGAAAGTGTCACAATTTGCAAAAGTACTTTTTCAGACTATGGCAAAATGACAGGAATTCTTTGTCACTCTGCTACAAAAGAACGATTTGGTCTTTTTAGCTGAAATTTGGAGGGATGGCAGCCAATATCTCACAGATGTGCCTTTTTGTGGGTTGATGAAAAAATATTGCATGGATGCCAAGTTACCATACTCCGGTACAAATTGGGACCCTCTAGCAGTTCACATAGTAACAGGAAATGCAATGGAAATGCAAGTGCCAACAGTTATGCACAAGGTAATGCAAATATAAATGGTAAAGTAAGCGTTAATAGAAACACAAGCGCAAAGTGATGCCGAAGCGAACAGAGACGCAAACGGACATGCAAGTGCATACAGAAACGCAACTGGTAACACGCACAGTGATGGCAGCAGTATTTTAAATGCAAATATTAAGTGTTACAGCAAAAAGAACGCCAAAGGGAACAGAAAAAGAAATGTGAATGCAAGTGTACATGTAAACACAAACCGTAACTCGCATGGGCATGGTACAGCAATTGTAAACACAAATGGCAAAGTTAACATGAAGAATAATGCCAAAGGAAACAGACATGGAAACAGGAACAGAAGAGCGTACAGAAACGCAAACCGCAATGTGCATGGGCACAGTACCGCAATTGTAAACACAAATGGCAATGGTAACAGCAACAATAATGGCAAAGGAAACAGAAACGCAAAAGGAAATGCAAGTGCATTTAGAAATGCAAACCATAATGCGCACGGGCACAGTAACGAAATTGCAAACGCAAATGGTAACAGTGACGGCCATGAAGACGCAAAACAAAAGACAAACGCAAAAGCAAGCAAAAGGGCTGCCAGAAACACAAATGGCAATGTGCACGGTGACGTAAACCAAAATTCAAACACAAACAGTAGTGGAAATGCAAATGGTAACAGCAGCACAAATGCAAACACAAACCAGAACACAAAGGGTAACTCACATGGTGGCGTACATGGGAAGAGTAAAGCAAATGGGTACAGAAAGACAAGTGGTAACGCTAAGTGTAACAGTAACGTAAGCTCACACCCTGTTCACACCCATTTTTGGCCAACAGCTGCATAGAGAAACACAGTGTGTACAAAGAATGCATCCATAATAATGGGCCTCAGAGCAGAAAATGAGCTGTTGGAAGACTAAATTGCTTATATCTCAGGAACCGTACGACGTAGGAAAAAATAAATTCACATGAATCATGATTTTCTAGGCTACATTTTTGCCAAATGTGTAGCCATAGGCTACACATTCTGGGAATGAAAATTCCGTATCTCACATCGTTTCCGAGATACGAGCCCCGAAAGGTGTGGCATATGCCACCATGTTAGTCTATGGGAAAAAATGCTAAGTTCGGAGTACTGTAACTTTGCAGCCATACAATATATTTTCACCAAACCAGTGAATCGCACATCTGTGAGATGTTGACGGCCTTTCTGCCAAATTTCAGCCCAAAAGACAAAATGGTTCTTTTGCAGCAGGGTGGCAAAGAAGTGTTGTCATTTTGGCCATAGCCTGGAAAAGTAGTGTCACAATTTGCGACACATTTCGCAAATTTTGAGAAAGTGTTGTGAGTGCGACACTACTTTTTCCAGAAATTTGAAAAACACATTTCTGGGGTGTTTAACCCCAAAATAAAGAAACCGCTAGCATCCTCAGGGTCTGACTAGGTGAACACAAAAAGAATTGTGTCCCTAGAAGGTCCCAACTTTAAATGCCAAGTATTTCTGTCATCACTAACTGAAAAAAAAAAGGCTGACTCATGACACTACTGGGGTCATTTGTGACACTAAAAACTGCATGTACGACACTTTCGCACTTTTTGTTAACTTTTCCCATTGACTTATAATGGGAACTTGTTTTTTGAATAACTTTTGAACCGTTTAATATTTTTTCACGAAATCTTCAAAAGGCACATTCCCTGAAGTTTTTGGACCAGTCACACAAACCGTGCAACCTGTAGGTGAGAGCAAAGAATTCACAAAAAAGCATAAATGCACATTTTGTTGGTGCTTAATAACTCTAGTGTATATCCGACTGGTACGAAACTTGGTGGATCCCAAGACCTACCATGCCCAATCGTGCTTACCAAATTTCAGGCAAATCTGTTGAATAGTGGCAAAGTTATTAAGGTGCAAATTTGACCCTTTAACCTTAAAATGGCTCCTCAACCCTAACTATGGTAGCACTACCATCCTACCATTCTATACATATATATATATATATATATATATATATACATAGATATATATATAGATAGATAGATAGATATTTATTGCAAAAAACTTCATTAATGCATCAGTTAGGGTTGATGTCACAGTGATAAAAGTTTGGAAATTCGATGTCACGGTTAACCCTCTACCACCCACCCCCATCCTCCACACACCAACAGGCGTCGGGTGTGCCATGGGGTAGTCAGGCCCCACTTTCACTCCATTCCATGTGTAAGCAAGCTGACATGCAAAAGTATAGGAGAATAGGATGAGAGTTAGGACTGACAACCCCATGGCACACCCCGATATCTGTTGGTGTGTGGAGGATGGGGATGTGGGGTGCCGGGGGGGCTAACCATAACATCGAATTTTCAAACTTTTGTCACTATGATATCAACCCTAACTGATGCATTAATGAAGTTTTTTGAAAAGAATTTCCTTACTTTTTGAAAAAGTGTAATGTAACTAGTAAATGGTATGTGTTGGTGGGAGCACAGGGCCCCACCAAACTGCCCATTTGTGTATAATGATATGAATCTGTGGGAGTGCAGGGCCCATGCCCCCCATTACACAAAACAATGGAGCCATACAGCAGCCTATAGACCTGAAAAGGAGCCCTTGTAACACTAATTTTCCAGTATGCCACCACCCCAACCCTACAGGCACCAACAGGCATTGGGGCATGCCATGGGGTCATCAGGACCAACTCTCACCCCATTCCATGTGTAAACAAGCTGATGCTCTACAGTATAGGAGGATGGGGGTGAGAGTTAGGTCTGATGACCCCATGGCATGCCCAATGTCTGTTGGTGCCTGTAGGGTGGGGTGCTAGGGGTGGTAACCCTAACATCAAAGTTCCAAACTTTTGTTGCTTTGACATTAATCCTAACTGATGCATTAATGGAGTTTTTTGCAATGAATTTCCCTTCTTTTTGAGAACATGTAATCTAACTAGTAACTGGTATGTGGTAGTGGGAATACGGGCCCTCCATGCCCTGCTCTCCCACCATGCTGCCCATTTTTTTTAAATGGTATGTGTATGTGGAAGTGTCAGCCCTATGGGCATTGAACCCCCATTTACACATAAGTACTGAGCCTTATAGCAGCCACATAGTACTCAAAAGGAACTCTTGTAACACGTATTTGGCAATATCTCAGTAACTGTAGCAGCTATGAAAAAAATTCCACTGCAGATGTGATCTATGGCTTTGAAACTTCCTTGCAAGCTTAGTCCAGCTGTGGGTAGTGAAATATCCATATCTCAAATTGTTTTCAAGATACGGGTGCCGAAAGGTGCAGTGGGCACCACAGTGTTATCCTATGGGACATTTCTCAACTTCAGAACACTGTAACTATGGGCCATTAAATGGTTTGGGGCCAAACCACCAAAAGACACATCTGTATAACCAGGGCTTGCCACCCTGCAAATTTCAGCTCAAAAGCACAATCCATCTTGACACATTGAAGTGGCAAAGAAAACAACACATGGGACAATGTTGTGGAGTATTGTTTTAGCGACAACAAAAATGCTTTTGTGACAACAAAAATGTTTTCATGACATCCCTGTACATTGCAATAGAATGTTTTCGTGCACAAAAAATAGTTATCACGCACAAAAAAATGTTTTCGCAAAAGGATTTGCAATGCACATATACATTTTCTCAAAGGCTACAATGGGACATGAAAAACTTGCATCATTTTTGAACTAATCAATATTTTTTCACCATATCTTCAAAAGACACCAGTTTAACCCAGGCCACAGATAGACATGCAAATTTGAATCCACTCAGACACATTCTTCAGTCCATTATGCCCAACTGAAAAATGCACAAAAGTTGGTTAATGTTCACTTTTTGGATGCTCTATGGTTTCACAACCTTACATCCAACCAAAATGAAACTTCCCAGATCCAGAGATCTATGGTTGGACACAGTCCATGCAAAATTTCAGGCAAATCAGACAAATGGTTGCAAAGTTATTAAAGTGCAACATTTTGGGTTTAAAATAGAAGTGGCTGTGCAACTTTAACTCTACCTGCCCAATATATATGTGTGTGTGTGTGTGTGTGTATATATATATATATATATATACTGTATATATATATTAGAGGCAAAAAACCTCAGTTTAGTGCATCAGTTAGGGTTGTTCCACAGTGAAAAAAGCTAGGAAATTCAGGGTTAGGGTTGAAAGCCCCTTGGACCCCAGCCCACCCCCCAAACGGCATCGAGGTGTGCATTCGGGTTGTTGGCCCTAGCTCTCACCCCATCACATGTGTAAAGAAGCTGAGGTATAGGAGAATGGGGTGAGAGTTAGGACCGATGACCCCAACACGCACCCCAATGCCATTTGGGGGTTGGGCTGGGGAGTCCAAGGGGGGCTTACAACCCTAACCCTGAATTTCCTAGCTTTTTTTCCACTGTGGAACAACCCTAACTGATGCATTAAATGGAGTTTTTTGCCTCTAATTTCCCTTCTTTTTGAGAATGAGGATGATAAATAATGAAAGGAATACAGTGGCAGCAGCGTGCGGGGTCGAAGGGTCCTGCTCTCCCACCACATGATGTCTTGTTACACAGTAACAGGAACTGCAAAGCAAACGGAAGTGGCAATGGTAATGCACATGGAAAATGAAACGTAAATGGCAAAGCAAATGTTAATAGAAACACAAGCGTAAAGTGATGCTGAAGCAAACAGTTACGTAAACGGAGATATCAAACAGAAGTGCATACAGAACGCAACTGGTAACACACACAATCATGGTACCACAATTGTAAATTCAAATGGTAACAGTAACACCAGCAATAACACCTAAGTAAACAGAAACGCAAGCACGTATGAAAATGCAAACCATAACGCACACACTCATGGAACCACAATTGTAAATGCAAATGGTTATGGTAACAGCAACAATAAAGACAATAAAAACAGAAACACAAGCGCATATGAAAACACAAACTGTTACACGTAAGGTCATGGTACTGCAATAGTAAATGTAAATGGTAACAGTAACAGCAACAGTAAAGACAACAGAAACAAAAATGCAAGCGCATACAAAAACGTAAACCATTACGCACACAGTGGCGTAGACTGGAATGGTGATTCAAATGGTGACAGAAGCGCAACTGGACATGCTAACTGTCACAGTAACAAAAGGGCACACCCTTCATTTCCTCAAAAGCTGCATTGAAAAAACAAATTGAAAATAAAGAATGTATGCATTATAATTGACTTTGGAGAAGAAAAGTATGACTTGGAATACTAAATTGCTTATATCTCAGGAACCGTACGACGTAGGAAAAAAATTTAAATTTTGTATGAATTATTACTTTTCTGGCTAGTTTTCTGAGGGCTAAGCATTTTTTTGACAAAAAATTCATATCTAGCACTGTTTCTGAGATACGGGCCCTGAAAGATGCGACGGATGCCATAATGTTATCCTATGGGAAAAACTGTCAAATTCAGAGTGCTGTCACTTTGCCACCCTGTAATATTTTTTCTCCAACCCACCAAAAGGCACATTTGTAGGATGTTGGCTTTCTTCCCTCCAAATTTCAGCCCAAAAGACCAAACCATTATTTTCCAGCAGAGCAGCAAAGAATTCCTGCAACATGGCGGACAACGTAATGTTATCCTATGGGAAAAAGCACCAAATTCATAGTGCAGTACCTTTGCTGCCCTGTAATATTTTTTGACCAATCCACTAAAATGCACATTTGTGGGATGTTGCCTTTCGTCCCTCCAAATTTCAAGTAAAAAGACCAAACCATTTCTGAGATATTCAATGTCAAAGAATGGCAAAATTTCCCTATCTATTCCATTATAAAAAATCTGGCCATCTTGTCCCTCACTTGCGATGCAAGATCACGATCAAAGAATGGCACAATCAAAGAATTTTCAGCCTCACGATCAAAGAATTTGCAGCCTCATGAACAAAGAATAAAAAATGTAATAAATCAAAAAATAGAAGCAATTGCAGTAAACCACCACCATGATTCGACAGAACGAAGCCTCCTGAGTAAAACCCACCCTCATTTGATTTCCTAGGGCACCCATGGGCTGGGAAAATTGATTTTTAAATTTGGCCATCTCGTCCCTCACTCATGATGCAAGATCATGATAAAAGAATCTCATGATCAAAGAATTTACAGCCTCACGATCAAAGAATTTGCAGCCTCATGATCAAAGAATAAAAAATGGTGAAACACTATTTATTCACCAATTTGAACCAAACCAATTGCATGGTTCAACAGTACGGACCATCCTGAGCAAAACAAGCCTTCATATGTGTCCCTAGCCCACTCCTGAGCTGATATATTAGTGTTTTAGGTCACGATGCAAGATCGCGATCAAAGAATCTCACGATCAAAGAATTTGCAGCCTCACTATCAAAGATCGTTAGCGAGCCGCAAATTAAGAGTTTAAAAGCTTATAACTCTATTTTTTGACTGATTTGGATAGAACCAAAGCTATGGCTTGATAGATCAGGGTCCCCTGAGTAAAACACAACTAAGTTTTACTTCAGAAGTGACCCCTGAGCCAAGATATATGTGTTTGTGTGATTGGAAAACTGAAAACAAGATGGTGGACCTCACGGTCAAAGAATTTTGAAAATTCCTCAGGAACAAAGATTCTTGAACTGTGAGGCTGAAAATTCTTTGATCGCCAGGTGAGACCAGATGGCCAGAACCCCCATTCTTTGATCGCAAGATATACTGTACATATAAATGTTCCCATTGACTTTTACTGGGAACTTAAAAGTGACATAACTTTTGAATGCCTTAATATGTTTTCACCAAACAAAAAGCGGCATGTTCATCCACCAAAGCTCTTTCGAATGAGCCATCTTGCAGAGTGGCACACCACATGGTTGCCGTGCAGGACCACATTAAGAATGCCAAAAGGTGCCTCCAAAAATGGATAATTTTGCATTTTTCAGTGCTTTTGTACATGACGACCAGCACTCTGACACAAACACAATTTACCAGATCAAGAGATCTAGTGTGCCCCAACATATGTACCAAATTTCAGGCAAATCCATTGAACAGGTCCAAAGTTATTAATGTCCAAATGTTTGACTTTAGTATGTAACTGGCCACTCAACCCTAACTATAGTGGCACGACCGTGCCACTATAATATATATATATATATATATATATATATATGTGTGTATATATGAATATATGTATATATGTATACAGGTATATAGGTATATATGTATAAGTATATATTTATAAAATGGGCAAAGAGAATGGCTCATTCTGATTGGCTGAGGGCAATTTTGACCCATGTTCTTATCAGCCTATATTGCTTCTAACTGGCACTACCCTTCAGTGGGTAACCTCACAACAAACACATATAAATACCTATCCAAACTCCAAACTGGCTTTACAGGCAGGCACAGACAGTGCAGCAGCAGTGCAAAATGCCACAGTGCTGTGACATCTTGCATCTTATATCTCCAGATTGTTACTTGCCAAGATATTCAGTAATTTACACTTCACAAAGTTGTTTTCTTTTATAAAAAGTCTGACTTGTACTGCTGGAGTAAACTACACCGCACTGAAGTGAGCAAACTGTGAGACACCTCTTTCAAATCCTGGAAGTGTGAGGCATGTCTTTTAAACCCCGGTATAAAGTAGATCCACCCTAGCCTTACTCTTCCATTATTGACCCTGAGAAAGAGGCACCAAGTTTGAAAAAATAAAAAAACAGAGTCAGTCCTCCACCGCTACTTTACAAATGCCACACACATTAAAACCCGCCATTTCACAAAATGGAAAGGAAAACCATACTGTATGGTGGCCGCCAAGGGACACACTTGCTCACACACAAGTGAGCAACAAATGAATCGTAAACAAAACAAAAAATGAAAAAGGCAAAAATAAAAGTATTTATGTAAAGCATGACCTTTCCTACAGTTCCACACAACAGCAACAAAGGCAGCAAAATGCAAGCAGGCAGTTTAAAATTTTGTTACAAATCCAGCAATCTGCTCCATTTCTGATACACAGAATGGCATGCTTGCTCCCTAAAAAAGCGGGAGGCATGCACACAACATCTAATACTTTCAGTCTCCCAAAAAAGCACACAATACATTAATAATTTTTGAAAAAGAAAGTAATATAAAATAAAATTGCTTCTCTCTCTACCATGAGGGGTGGGCTGAAATGGGACTATTGTTTCACTCTTTCCCCTATGAAAACATTTTTTCATATATATATTTTTCACATTTTTTTCTTCTTCTTCTTCTTCTTCTTCTTTTCCTTACAATAATCACTTAGGAGGCCCATTTTATAAGCACAATAACACACTCTGAAGTGTGAGTTATCTCCAGATAAGAGCACGCTCAGGAGCATAGGGCACATGGCACAAGTGCATCATGCCTTATAACGGACCTGGGCATGCTCTTATTAGGAGACAAACCACACCTCATTGTGTGTTATTGCTTGAATATATATATATATATATATATATATATATATATATATATAGATAGATATATCTATATATATATATATATATATATATATATATATACACACACACATATATATAATACTGGCATGGTAGTGCCAGTATAGTTAGGGTTGCATGGCCACTTTTATGTTAAACCTCAATTTTTGAACCTGAATAACTTTGCAGCTATTAGTCCTATTTGCCTGAAATTGTATATTTGCAGTGTGGTACCATAGATCTCTGGATCTGGAAAGTTTTGTTCTGTTCAGATTTACAGTTGCATAGCTACAGAGTGTCAAAGTTGAAAACACCATTGAAATACATTATAGGGCACTTACCTTGATTCCTCAGTTTACTATTTGGCTTCGAGGAGTGCAGACATGTCCCAGTCCACAGAAGATGACATCGGCCAACCTCCTGAAGTAAGTACATGGTAAGGGTGGTGGGTGCTCAGTGGGAGGGGAGGAATGGGGGGGGGGATGGCCGCGACAATGATGGACCATTTTCTTTTTTTTTCAGGTTAAAAAAATACAAAGTCTTTGCAGGACATTGTTTTTCTTTTCGGGGACAGATTTAATACATAAAACTATTTCAGGACACTGGGGATGGGTTCCCCAATATCCTCACTTCTGGAGGGGTGTTGTGCATGCCAACACAGGGATTGGGCCCACCAATGTTGGCTCTTTTACTAGAATAACAGGTTTGGGGGGGTTGGGGACTTCTGACACCACGGGTTTGCATCCCAGCATCGGATCATATAAAAAAGGCATCCACAAATACATTTTAATAAAGAATAAAAAATGTATACAATGAGTGTTACAATGTAAAAATAAACATAATATTTTCACTTCTGCCATGATCCAAATGAAAAATAAACAGGTTATTCTCACAGTCTATCAATAACATTGTTTATTTATCATTTGCTTATGTCACAACTCCCAAAGTTCTACTGGAACTACATCTTTAAAGTATCTTAATTAGCATTGTATTCATATCAAAAATCAGCCTATGACATGAACTCTGAATCTCTGCCTATCCATAATGTGATCAGTATCAAATAGGCTAAACATAAAAAAAAAAATCTAAATTTCCAAGTAGTCACATGTTTTTCAAGAGAGATACTGAACAAAATAAACGTTATTTTCCCATTTTTTTTTGTACTGATGGCATTAGAATATGCACTGTGTAAATGGGACTCGTTGTGTGCGTTTGTTCTCTCAAACACCAACAGTGGCATTTCAGCTAACAGCATGAATGGCGATAAGCTGTATTAAATAGTTTTTGTTCCACAGCATGCACCCAGTCAGGTCAGCTAAGTGAGAACTGTAAAGCTACAGATCCTAACAAAAATGTCTCTCTAACTCACAATGGCAGTCAGTGTAAAAGTTCTCTACAAAGCATGCCACTATACCATGTTCAGGAATGCAATGGTCAGTTACTGCACCAGAAAGGTGACAGGGATGCGCTCCGTAACATAGTTGAGTACTGTATCAGTAGACACTCACGTCTAAGTACACAATACCAAATGGAGTCATGACACTGCTGATTGCAGTATACGACACAGCTGTTGTTTGTTAGTAAATTACATCTATGTCATATAATGCAACCAGCTGTTGTCATACATTATACAGCTTCTACAGTTGTAAACACACAAATGTTTACCACTAGCATGGTATACCGAGCATTGCACAATCTTGGTACCCATTGAATAACATGTATACTGCTACCACGCAATGACGAGCGGTGCGTGGTACCATTTAACTTTTGGGCAATTACCACTGTACTTCATTCCTCAGTTCATGGTTCAGCTTTAAAGAGTGCAGATGTGCCTTGGTCCACAGAAGATGACAGCATACAACCCCAGCAGATAAGTATAGGGTAAGGGAGGTTGGTGGGTGCTCAGTGGAAGGGTCAAGTTGAGGGTAGGGAGATGGCGGCAATGACGAGGGACCATTTTCTTTTTTCCAGGTAAAAAAAGATGTGGGATTTTTTTTTTCTTTTTAAGGAAATTATAAAGCAATAACACTACTTCAGGACACTGGCAGTGGGTTCCCCAGTGTCCCACACAACTGGGGGGTTATAAATGCTGACACAGGGATTGGGCCCCTGGATGTTTGCAGTGTTAATAAAACAAGGGGCTGTACAGGGGGAAGCATCCAACACTGGGGTGGGCATTGTCAGATAAGAAATAAACAATAAAAAATAAATCAAATCAATAAATAAATACATAGCCACTGGGGAGTTGGGCCCCCAGTGGGCAGATAACAGTTTAATTAAGGCATAGTCAGGATGAAAGGGCTATAATGACAGTAGCCCCATCCCTAATGTATGAGTCATGACTGCAGCAGCCTGCACTATATGGCACAGCTATGTTTAGTAAATAACAGCTGTGTCATGTAGTGCAAGTACTATATGGCACAGCTGTCACTTATCAAAGACAGCTGTGTTGTATAGTACTTGCACTATATGACACAGCTGTCGTTTATTAAAGACAGCTATATTGTATAGTGCAGGCTGCTGCTTTTGCAAAATTTCAGTTATGAATTTTTGAATTGTGCATGCTCAGAAAAAGAACATTTTTATTAAATATTTTAAAAACTACTTAACAATGGGACCTAAAACCCACAAAAGCACATGCCTTGGACCAGCCATTATCAAAGCTGATAGTTTCAGGTTTCATAGCCTCCTATTTTTTTAGTTATCAGGTGGCAAAAAAGTCTTAACATTTTCAAAAATGGAGACTTTTGCAGTTTTTTGCACCTCTGTATATTTGCCTTCCCTAAACTGATCTACATGAAATCTATGGAATCAAGAGTTTCTGGCACAGAAGCTTCACTTTCTAAAGCAAGGAAATTCACCATTAGGGTAACCACCCCTTGCACCATACAACCACCCCTCCCTCACCAACAGGCATCAGGGTGTGCATTGGGGTCATCGGTCCTAACTCTCACTACATTCCACGTGTAAATAAGCTGAGGTGTTGCAGTATAAGAGAACTGGGTGAGAGTTAGGACCGATGACCCCAATGCACACCGCGTGATGCCTGTTGGTGGGAGCAGAGTGGTCGGGGTGCAAGGTGGTAACCCTAACAGCGAAAACCTTAACTGTTGCATTAATGTAGTTTTTTGCAAAGAATTTTACTTTTTTTGAGAACGCACAGTGAAGTACAATGTAGGCAGTAGAAAATACACTGAATATCATATGTATTGGTGGGGGGGTATTGTGGATCATGGAGTCCTTCGGCCCCAGGCTCCCACCAACTTGAAACAAACCAAATGTTCATTCATCAGAGTGGCATAATTCTGCACCTGTTTACATTTTACACACCTAATCACTGAAAATTACCTCCGTGGCAATAAGGCTAACTACCCTATAAATGTCAATCCACTACCACAATGTAGAACATTATCCGGAAAATGTAAACTGTGTCATGCAATATCTCTGCAGCAGCTCAATTTTCTGACACCTAAACACAATAATTCACATCTACAGGACATCCCCTCAAAACCCTCCAAATTTCTAGTTAAAAGACCAAACCGTTTCCGAGATATTTAATTTTAAAGTTTTAGATTTTCATTCATCGGCATGGCATAATTCTGTACCTGTTTACATTTTACACACCTAACCACTGAAAAGTACCTCCATGGCAGAAAGGCTAGCTATCCTATAAATTTCAAGCCACTACCACAATGCAGAACATTATCCACAAAATGTAAACAGTGTCACACAATATCTCTGCAACACATTAATTTTCTGGCACCCAAACATGATCATTCACATCTACAGGACATTCCCTCAACACCCTCCAATTTCAAGTTAAAAGACCAAACCATTTCCAAGATATTTAATTTTAAAGTTTTCACACCTTTAAAAATTCTTTGATTGTGAGAATCGTCCACGACAAGGGGACATCTGGTCATGAAGTTAGGGCTATCTGGTCCCTCTCAGAGACATCTGGTCCAGCAAAAATCTGGCCATCTCATCCCGCCCTCACGAACAAAGCTCGAGATCAAAGAAATCTCGCGACCAAAGAATTTACAGGCTCACGATCAATGAATTTAAAAATGTTAAAACTCATTTTTTTACACAACTACATTAAACTACAGGCATAGCTCGATAGAGGGAAGCCGCCTGAGAAAACCCCATCCTAATTTTACTTCATAAGTTACCCCTGGGCTGAGATATTTGTTTTTTTCCAACCCAAAAATCTGGCCATCTCGTCCCTCCCTCATAAACGAAGATCATGATCAAAGAATCTCACGATTGAAGAATTTTCAGGCTCGCGATCAAAGATTGTTAGCAAGTCACGATTAAAGAATTTCAAAATTTAAAACTCCATTTTTTGACACAACTACATTAAACCACAGGTACGGCTCAATAGAGGAAAGCCCCCTGAGCAAAACCCATCCAAGTTTTACTTCTGAAGTCACCCGTGGGCTGAGATATTTGTTTTTTTCCAACCCCAAACTGAAAACAAGATGGTGGCCATCTTGATCTATATATTTCTCATGATCAAAGAATCTTTGATCACGAGCCTACTAATTCTTTGATCATGAGGAGTGATCAAATGGCAAAAACCCCATTCTTCTTTCTCAAAACAGCCATATACATTTTTCAATTGACTTATAATGGGAGCTAAAAAGTTTAATAACTTTTGAATGGATTAATATTTTTTCACCAAACAAAAAGTGATATGTTTCTTGACACAAGCTCTTTCTTTGTGCCAAGTTTCAGATCAGCATGCTGTGGCTGTGCAGCACCACAGACAAAATCCAAAAAACTACCCTCAAAACTGTTGAAAAGTGATTCACTGTGCAAAAACCGTAAGTCCGACCAAAACACTATTTGGCAAATCAAGAGATCCTCCATGCCCCACCACACATACCAAATCTTATGTAAATCTGTTGAACAGGTCCTAACTTATTAACATGCAAAATGTCAAGTTTAACATTAAAGTGCCTTCATAACCCTAACTATAGGGGCACGACCTCACCCCTATAATATATATTCATTGCAAAAAACATTGTCAGTGCATCAGTTAGGGTTGAAACCACAAAAGTGAGGAAATGAGGCATTAGGGTTGACACCCTAACACCCCAAAACCATACCACCCCACCTACCACAGACCAACATGTGACGGGTGCGCCTTGGAGTCATTGGTCCCAATTCTCACCCCATTCCCTGTGTAACAAAACTCACATGATACAGTATAGGAGAATGGGGTGAGATTTAGACCCAACAACTCAAGACACACCCCATCACTTGTTGGTCTATGGTGGGTGGGGGTGGGGTGGTAGGGTTTGGGGGATTAGGGTATCAACCCTCATGCCCCATTTCTCCCACTTTTGTCATTTGAACCCTAACTGATGCATTAACAAAGCTTTTTGTAATGAATTTACTTACTTTTTGAAAAAAGTGTAATGTAACTACTATAGTAACTGGTATGTGTTGGTGGCATTCCCTTCAAGCTGCCCATTTTTGCATAATAATATGCCTATGCGGGAGTGGTGGCCCTCTGGACCCTGCTGTCCTACTAACACATAACTACAGAGCCATACAGCAGTCCTATAGGGCTGAAAAGGAACACTTGTAACACTAATTTGCTAATATCTCAGTAACTGTAGCAGCTTGCAAAAGGGGTTTCAAAAACCCATCCCCTTTCGCGAGCTGTCAAAATCCCCTTTCACGAGCCGATCCCATTTTGCAAGCTAACAAAATTCCTGTTCATGAGCCAATCCTTATTCGTAAGATAGGGCCATCTGGTCTGGAAATTACTATCAAGGATTTTGACAGCACGCAAACAAGGATCAGCTAGCGATCAGGGATTTTGTCATCTTGTGAACAAGAATCAGAAGCAAGTAACAAACAAGGATTTTTAAAATAAAAAAATGCCCACTTTTAAGAGACATGAAGCAAACCAAAGTCATGGGTCTGTAGAGGGTGTCACCCTGTATGAAAGCTATGTTTCACTTACTACACAACACACTCATGGGGCAAGTTACAACATTTTATTTGTGGGGAAAAATGGAAAACAAGATGGCTGACAAAAAAGGATTTTTTCTCATGAAGATGGATTTAAAAATTCTTTTTTGCAATCCATTTTTGTGTGCACAAATCCCTCTTCACCACTGTAAAGCTTTCCAAACAAACTGTATTGAGCATACTCAGAACCCAAAATTTTAAAACTGAATAACTTTGTAACAGATTAATATTTTTTCACCAAACCAATGTTGGCATGTTCTGTGGGGCAAGCACTTTCTACACTGAACATTGCAGAGTGCAATTCCAAATGGTGTGGAGGTAAGGGAGCAGCAAGTGAGAAATTTAGTGTTTTGGTGACCACTAGTTGTCAAACAGTATAACTTGCAGGTGAGCCCTGTAATATATATATATATATATATATATATATATATATATATATATAGAGAGAGAGAGAGAGAGAGAGAGAAAGATCTCTCTCTCTCTCTCTCTCTCTCTCTCTCTCTCTCTATCTCTCTCTTTATATACATATATATATATCAAAAGGTGATGTGCATATTTTGGGACACTATATATCCATGCCCTCACATGCAAGTGAAACGAAACTTACAATTTCATTGAGATGTCTGCTTCATGATGGGGCATGGCAAATTCCATGCATATCACCTGAACCAAATTTTATGTAAATTGCAGGAACAACTCTGAAGTTATTAATGCACAAAATGAAACAAAGCAAGAATTTGACAAAACATGGGAATGTACACATTTTGGGACTATATCCTTGGATGTGCACTACCGGTCAAACTGAAGCTTGGCAAATCAAGAGACCATCAGTTTGTGAGGGCACATGCCAAACTTCATGTAAACTACTGGGACCGCTGCAGTTATTAATGAACGAAGTAAAACAATCAAAGCAAGAATTTAACAAACCATGCAGACGTACACATTTTGGGACAGCATATATCCCGATATGCACTTGCTATCTAACTAAACTTTGGCAGGGAAAAAGACCAATTATCTGTGACTGAATGTACCAAATTTCATATAAACTGCTGGAATCGCTCCAAAGTTATTAATGCACAAAAAGAAACAACAGAAGCAAGAATTTGACAAAACATGCAGATGTACACATTTTGGGACTATATTTCTCAAGATGCGCATGCTCTATCTAACTAAAACCTGGCAGGTGAAGAGAACAATTATTTGTGAGCAAACTTTCTAAGTTTCATGTAAATTGCAGAAACAGCTGTGATGTTATTAATGCACAAAGTGAAACAATAAAAGCAAGAATTTGACAAAACATCTGGATGTACACATGTTGGGATGGCATATCTCCAGATGTGCACACCCTATCTAACTGAAACTGAGCAGGTAAAAAAGATCAACTACCTGTGAGGGAACATGCCAAATATCATGTAAATTTCAGAAACAACTGTGAAGTTATTAATGCACAAAGTGAAACAAAGCAAGAATTTGACAAAATATCCGGATGTACACATTTTGGGAACTGTATATCTCCAGCTGTGTAAATCCTTTCTAAAAGAAACTTAGCAGATCAATATACCTCTAATTTGTGATGGAACATGCCAAATGTCTTGTAAATTGCAGGAACAGCTGTAGTTATTAATGCACAAAGTGAAACAATCAAAGCATGAATTTGACAAAATATGTGGATGTACACATTTTGGGACTGAATATCTTCAGACATGCACACCCAATCAACCTGAAACTTGGCATGTCCAGAGACTACTATTCTGTGAGAACACATGCCAAATTTCATGTAAACTTCAAGAACAGCTGTGAAGTTATTAATGCACAAATTGAACAAAATCCCCATTCCTGAGCTGTCAAAATCCCCATTCACGAGTTGTCAAAATCCCCTGTCGTGAGTCAAATCCTCTATCACAAAACATACATACATTCCAAAGACTGAATTGAGCATGCTCAGAACCCAACATTTCAAAACTGAATAACTTTGGAATGGATTAATATTTTTTCACCAAACCAACCAATGCTGGCTTGTTCCTTGGGGTAACCTTTTTCTACACTGACAATTTCAAGCCAAAATGCCAAATGGTATGGCCTCAGTGCAATGGGCCAAAATCAGCAAAAATTGGCAAAAAAAGTGAAAAACACACTTTTTTCACTATGCGCTGCACGAAATGCATGCATTCAATTGAAACTTGGTACGTCAGGAGATGTATCCCATGGGACAATGTGTACCAAATTTCATGTAAATCTGCTGACTGATTGCAAACTTATTAAGGTGCAAAATTTGGGGTTTAACATTAAACTGTCTACTCAGCCCTAACTACAGGGGTATGCCCACGCCCCTAAAATATATTATGTATATATATATATATATATATATATATATATATATATATATATATATATGTATTATAGTGGCACGGTAGTGCCACTATTGTTAGGGTTGAATGGCCACTTCTATGTTAAACCTGAAAGTTTGAACTTTAATAACTTTGTAACCATTTGTCTGCTTTGCCTGAAATTTGGAATGCACAACTGCCTACCATAGATCTCTGAATCTGGAACGTTTTGTTCTGGTCAGATGCACAGTTGCAGAACTGTGGGGCACTCAAAAAGTGAAAAATTACCCTTTTAGCTAATTCTTCAGTAAGCCATAATGGACTGAAGAATGCATTTGAGTGATTTCATATTTATTTGTCTACATGTGGCCTGGGTTGAACTGGTGCCTTTTGAAGATTTGGTGAAAAAATATTGCTCCGTTCAAACGTTATTCCATTTTTTCATGTCCCGTTATAGCCTATGGGAAAATTTATATGTGCACTGTGAAAATTTTCGCTATCATATTTTTTGTTGTCGAGCTGCCTGAAGTTGTTTTTGTGCTGCTGACATCTTGTTTTCAGTTAGCAAGAGAGAAAAATGTTGTAATTCAAAAAATAGTGCACTTTTGTAAACACCAACAGTTGTGTTTACCTAATCGGGCCCTGAGGAACATGACCCTGGCATTAGTTTTTCACCAGCTGGTCTGGAAATGTGTTTTTCAAATTGTTTTCACAATTTTGCCATTTTTAGTTCATGGCAATATTTTATGTTACCGAGAAAATAATCGTGATCATAAGAAAAATAACTGCAGCAATATTTTTTGTGTTCACGGTCACATTCCCATTATAGAGTTAGGAGTGTTGCGAACACATTTAAAATAATCATGGTAGCACCACATGAACACATTTTTAAATGTGTTGTTTTCTTTGTCACTTCATTGTGGCAAGGTGGATTGTGCTATTGGCCTGAAATTTTCAGGGTGGCAAGCCCTACTCCCACAGACATGAATTTTGATGTTTTGGTACAAAAACATTGAACAGACCCATAGCTCAGCATTCTGAAGTTCAGAAATTTTCCCATAGGATAACATTGCAGTGCCAGTGATGTCTTTCAGTGCCTGTATCTCAAAAATGGTTCAAGATACAGATTTTTATTTGCAAAAATTCTTAGTCCCCCTACAGGCAGGCTAAGTGCATAAGTAGGTTGGAAAGCCATGAATACCATGAAATCTGAATTTTGTTTCTACCTTGTAAGGTTACTGAGATATTTAGGAAACAGTATTCCAATTGCTCATTTTCATGTTCGTGGGCCACTATTACGCCCACAGAGTTAGCATTCAGAGTGCATTTCAGTGCCCATATCTCATAAATGATGCAAGATATGGAGTCAGTCAATTTATGTTGCATGGAAATCTCACTGTCACAATTACAATGGCGCTTGAATTTTCTTTCTAGCTGCTACAGTTCCCAAAATATTGGCAAATTAGTGTTACAAGGGTTCCTTTCCTTATAGGGCTGCTGCATGGCTCTATAGTTATGTGTAAGTGGGAGCACAGGTCCTGAAGGGACCGCACTCCCACAGACATATATCATTATGCACAAATGGGCAGCTTGCTGGGAGCGTGGGGCCCAAAGGGACCCGTGCTCTCACCAACACATACCATTTACTACTTATATTACACTTTTCAAAAAGAAAGGAAATTCTTTGCAAAAACTTCATTAATGCATCAGTTAGAGTAGTTTCCACACTGACAAAAGTGTGGAAATTCAATGTTAGGGTTACCACCCCACCCCTACACCCCCATCCCCAAAACCCTAACTCCACATTCCTCCCCACCTCCCACACACATGGAAGACACATGCAAGATTGTAAGACACTATACGAGTCAGTCACATCTGTAAGCACAGTAATCACTACACTGTACTCATTTCACATAACACTATGTAATGAAGGAACAAATACAGTATGATCATCTCTATACTGCCAGCACAATATGATGACACATTATAGCTGACATATCTTTTTCTTACAGTGAAACTTAATTTGTACACATTTTCAAAATGCTGATTTTTATGTGTCATTATTCAACAATTGGCTTGCTGCAGGTATCGCTGCCACCACATAGGCATGTGGTAGCAGGAAAGATAGAGCTGACACATATGTAGTGCTTTTCAGATACTGCTCAGGTATGAAACTAGCACCATTACATGTTGTTATACTGCTGCATTACCTGGAAATACTCATTAGCAGCATGTTATGGTTAGCCTTGGATGTTACAACTGTTGCTGTCACATGTTGCTTGTAAACTATACTACAAAACATTACCTTTATTATTACTACCATTTGTTATTAGGTCTGACTCACTGAATCAGAAAAAAATATGCACGCATCCAATGGCTGTTGCTGGTGTTATCCAAACTCTTATTTCCAATATACCTATCTATAGATAACATACTGTGTGTTTCATCATTTAACAATTGAAATATAGGCATCTGCTTAAATCTTTTTATTGATATTTGTAACAGAAAAATGCTTACTGCGGGCCATCTCTCATGGTTGCCCAGCAAGCGTGTGTACCCCTAAGGCACTCTGATGGCAGCAGAACTCATACACTTGATGGACCATGATGATGGATGTGTTTTTTAGTACATTTAGAGAGTTCTATGTTACTTCTGTTACCTGATGCTGGTTGTCTTTGGTTGTGTTGCCCTTCCCCTGCTTGCATGTGTATGTGTGTGTGGGGTGTTTGGGGGGAATTTGGAGTTAGGGTTTTGAGGATGGGGGCATGGGGGTAGGGTGGTGGGGTGGTAACCCTAACATTGAATTGTGTAAACAACCCTAACTGATGCATTAACAAAGTTTTTCACAAGATATATATACAAAATGTAAACACAAAAACAAGGTGCTGTGTCAGTATGTGGTCTGAAAGCAAAACAAAATGGTTATATTAAATGCACCCTGAACATAGAAAATAGAGTTAAAAGTTTACGTTTCAACCTTAGGTCTTCTTCAGGAAATATCTAAAAGAGAAAAAAACATAGTTAGTGTTGGGGGGAGGTAAAATAAGGGATATATATGTGGAGAAAGAAAAAAGGGTGAGGCTCAGGGAGAAGAAATGATAAATGGCAAGATTAAGAGATATATATTTATATATTCTTTGCAAACAACAAAAAACTCCATTAATGCAATAGTTAGGATTGCTTCCACAGTGACAAAAGTGATGACATATTTTTTTAACACTTTCTACATTACAGCCACAGTCCTGCTCCACATCCAGCCACTGCTCCTCCGCTCCACCGCCGACCCCAAAGATTGCATGCCCAGCTGGTAGATGCATCTACACCTGCGAAAGGGGCCCCCCCATAGCCCCCATGCCTGGCAAGGAACCAGTACCAGCACATGCCTCCAGGCATCATCGGCCGGTGAAACTGTGGCCATCAAGCTGCAGCAGACTTGTGCTGCCAGTTTTCCACTTGTTTCTCTACATTGGGATCACGGACATGCAATGACATCTTAAACCCATCAGAAACAGACACCATAAGGTAACAGAAAGAACATACAACTCTGTAAACATACCACAAGAGGCAGCCATCATCATTTTTCAGCAACTGCTTCACTTCTGCTGCCATCCCAGTGTCTTGAGGGGGTATACACACATGCTGTGCAACCATGTAAGATGGCTTCTGCATGAACTGTATACCTCCATGCAGATAGTACAGCAGTACCCATAAGTCATGGTAGGACTGCATGGTGAGTTGGACCCTGTTCTTCCATCCTTCCATTGAGATAGAACAACACTGTACATATGTCACAGTGGGACCACAGGGTCCTAAGTACCCTGTCCTCCCATCCCTGCATCAGCATAGTACAACACTATCTATGTGTCACTCTGTCCATATGTTACAGTGTGACCTCATGGTTGTTCAGATACTGCACTCCCATCCCTCCATCAAGATATAAGTACAACACAATCTATATGTCACACTGTCCATATGTCAGAGTAAGACTACAGGGTGCTTCATAACTTGCAGTCCCATTCCTCCATCGACATACTACAACACAATACATTAGTCACATTACCTTTATGTCACAGTGAGAACAGTGCAACATATGGATAGCATGACACATGGATTGTGTTGTACTATTTCAATAGAGGTATGCTAGTGCACAGTCCAAAGGACCCTGTGTTTTCACTGTGACATGAACAATGCGACATATGGATAGTGTTGCACTATCTTGATGTAGGACTGGGAGGGCAGGGTCCCACAGTGACATATGAACAGTGTGTTCTATGGATTCTAACATACTATGTCAATGTTCAGATGGGAGTGCATGAGCTAAAAAACAGTGCATGCCCAGCCCCACATTGACATAATAGAACAGTGTCTATATGTAGTGTTGGGAACACCATTCCTCCATCTAGATACAGTAGTCTGCATAGATCAGGTTTGTAGTGTGGGGTTATTCACTGTACAGTCACATCCCTATATGCAGATAGTAGAAGAGTGTACATACCTAACAGCAGAACCTCATGATACTTCACATCCTGCACTTCCATACCTCTATCCACACAGAAGAACAGTATGTATAAGTCACAGTCATGTTGTAGGTTGTTTTCGACCCTGTGTTCCTATCCCTCCACAGATGGACATATGTGTCCATCTGTGTAAATACAGCAGAGTGTGGCCCCCTATACGTCAACTCATTAAGTTATGAGCAGGTGTACCAGAATAGTACAAAATAGTCATAAACATCCCATATTAAAGAACTTTCATCTAAAATGTTCTACATAGCCTTCTTAACACCTGCCCGCATGTTTGCACAGCATGTGTGTGAAATCCCCCCCCAAGACACTGGGATGGCATCAGAGGTGATACAGTTGCTGAAACATGATGATGGATGCCTCCTGTAGTATGTTTACAGAGCTGTATGTTCTTTCTGTTACTTTATGGTGTCTGTTTCTGATTGGTTGTGTTGCCTTGTGCCATCCACTGCTTGTATGTGTGATGTGTGTGTGGGGGAATTTGGAGTTAGGGTTGAATACCCTAACATTGAATTTCCTCATTTTTGTCACTGTAGAAGCAACCCTAACTGTTGCATTAATGGAGTTTTTTTGCAAATAATTTGCTTCCTTCCTTTTTGAGGTGTTGTAATGAAGTAAATATGTACACAGCTGTTAAATTATTCATTATAAAAGTGGGAGCCTGGACCTTCTACACCTTGCTCTCTAATTCACCCTAAAATGTACCATACATTACTGTTAACTAGTATTCAAACCTTTGATTTACATATATACTGTAGCCATACCTCCTACACATGTATGTGTAGCACCATTTCATTATATTCATTTCTGCTTCATTGAAAACCTGAACAATATATGAATCATATACAGTAAACAAGAAGCACAACAGACACAGAGAAATACGTTTTTTTTTAATTATTTATCATTAAATGCCCATTGTGTTTTAAAGAAGGCCAAATTACACAACTCACTCAGTCTGATAACATCACTGTGTAATTCGTCACAGAAGTATATAAGTTTTCAAAAATTATATGAGACTGAGTAAGTCAATGTCCCTGGGGTGGGCAAAAACCAAATGCGGTAAAGAATTAATGAGCTATGTACATTATAGCAACATATCCAGAGATTGCTATTATAGTGAATTACAATGTTGTAATATTTTAGTGTTAAGTGCTTCTGGAAAAATTCCTCACCCGACTCCTTAATAAAGGTGATCTAAAAAAATCAGGAACATACCTTGAACTGAGACTGAGCAGAGTGTGTGATTTACAATGCTCTTTCATGAATAGTAAATAATTAATATCTCATTGTATATAATAAACCTTGTAAATAAATTAATACAATGACAAAACAAACAATATAATATTTCAGCTAAATATTTGCAAGTTGCAACATGATTATTTAAAATGTTTCCCAAGAATTATTCATAACAAACTATCAATTATTAACATAAATCAGATATATAACAATCTAAAGACTCATTAATAGTAACATTTAAAAATATTTTTAAAACATACTAAATGGTTAGTAAACAAAACACATATTCATCTTTCTATAATGCATCAAAAACATACAATTTAATCACTGCAGGTAAGAAGCTTAAGCTCTAATGTTAAAACTATCTACAGTTAAAAAAACACACTGTTATACAACTTCTATATAACTGTTACAATTAAATTGTGTTTAATGTTAACATTTTTACACTAAACAGTACAGAGAGTTTACAGAGGTGTGCATAGTCCCAGAAAATGTAATAACATTTTTACACATATACAATATCAACCAGTAATTGCCTATTATAAATATTCAATATAATAGTCCTCCATACTAATGTGCTGTTCTCACCACTAAGTAAAGTTGGCAGTAAATATGCCACTTCAAGTGATCATTAGACAGATGTTAGTGAGGCACTACATGTAAATATAAAATATCAGGTATGTCCTTGTAGATGAGAAAGTATTGCACAATAATATGTGTGCAAACACATCTAAAAGCTGCAGTGGCAGAATTCTATCACAATCTATCCTCCTGCATCACCAGACAGATGTGAAACATGTACATAATGTACACAACTTACAAGAAACATCACAAACCAACAAATATGGTTATTTTTCTCAAAGTACTTACTGTACAGTTCATTGACAGACAATAGTGCTGACAGCAGTCACAACACATTATGTGTCACATAGCGCAGCACCACAGAAATCTACACACTAGTACTACAGAACTGCATAGACATGAGATGTCGATATGCAGTTTATATGATTGCTCCACAGCTAAAGTAAGTATTGTATGTCACGTGACTATGAACACAGCCTGCACCGATTCAGGCCCACTTAGGCTGCAGTTTAACAAAAATCACTACATTAACTGCTGACATCATAAGTATCTGCATGTCCTACGCTGTATTACCTGCCTGTATGTGCAAAATTATATGTAATTAACTCTGGGTCACTTTCCCGGTTAACAAAATTTTATAAATAATAAATAAATGTGCCTAATCTGTTTCTGCTACTATTCATCAACTGATATAAAAAGAGTTGCACATGTACAGGAAAGGTTGCGCAGCACACTGTTATGACTACTAGCGTGTGTCAAACAGTGAAATCACCTTTCCATCCACTACTCTTCTGTCTGGTGAAGTTCATTGCAATTTTTGAGAACCAGGACATAAGCATCTTTTAGATTTCAAGGTAGTCTCTGTTTAAAAGTGCTCATGTAGTCATTGCATTCCATCCAGCCATTCCTCTACCTCAGCCATGTCACATAATGTCCTGAATGTACAGATGCTTCATGATGGAATTTCACAGCCTGAATATCAAAGCATACTCCCATGAATTGTACTCTTCCGGCTACAAAATCATTGATTGGTTTGTCAACTTGTAGTCCATTTGCATCAAATCTCTGCAAGACTAGAAGAAGACACTGAGAAGAGGTCCTAAGCCATATGGACTGAAGACACTCTCCTCCACACTGGGTACACCTCGAGAAACACTCTGCATTCCTGAGCAGTTCCCTGAACTTCGTAGAATGTGCCTGTGGTATATATAATGAAATCCACAGCGTGATTTCTGTTACTTCTCCAAGTGAATGTTGACAAGACAAGCAAGTGTACTTTGTCACATAGGTGACAGTAAAGTACTGCTGCATGGAAATTTGATCTGATTCCAAGCTGTTAATGATAGCCATTATAAACTCCATCACATCCTGCTGGATATTATTGGTGAATGTTTGATGGCCATCATATCTACCCAACACAAGTCATAAGGGTGTCAGAGTCTGTATGCTGTTGCCATGCTTATCACTATCATTCACAACCTTCTTCAGTGACTTGGACAGTGCTGTGTCATGTGAAGATTTGATAGTAGCAACAAAGTGAGGCATGTGGAGAAATGCTTGCATTGCTGAATTTGTATAGCAGTTTATTCCAGTGCTGTTGTCAAATGCTGGGACAGCACTGATACCAAGCTCCTTCTTTCGTGGAGGAGAGCTTGTCTGTTTTTGCATTGTGGATTCCTTCTTAGTGCTGTCTGAATTCAGTGCTGCTCTATCTGACCAGTGCCTCTTTTTCACACCATAACCTGTGACTGTAGCATTGTACTCTGCTACATGCATGGGTAGTGGTATAAGAAGCAATGTCAGCTGGTACAGAGTACACAGTCTGTTGTACTCTATGTTGCATCATCTGTCAGCTATGATTTTATGTGGTGCTATGCAGATGACATACAAGCCAGACAGATTCTGCACATGTGGAAGTGTAACATAGCTCATACCATCTTTAAAGATGCCAGTACCTATGTCAGTCATTGCTGAGTCCAAACTTAAGCCTTGTGACTTGTGTATGGACACAGTATATATGCAAATGCAACACACACAGGAAACTGTTTCCTAGTCATATATATGTCTTTCACAATCTGGAACTTAACAGTCATGCTGGAAATAGTTAATGACTGTTCAATGTTGTGAAACTTGACAACTAATGCCTCTATGAAGGTCTTCTGTACATTGTACTGGAAGTTAATTATGTGTCCCATTGCACCATTCACCATACCACACTCCACATCAAGGTTGCAGCATAGCATGATGCGTGCATTCATGCACACAGTTAGAACCATTTCTAATACAGCTATGCAAGACACATCAGACTTTAGCTCAGCCAAATGTTCAGTCAGCTTTGCTACCAGATTCCAACTTAAGACAACACCACCAACGGTGTCAACTGCATGCAGAGTAATGATTTCCTGACCCTGTCTTTGCAACATAATGCTATTAAATTCAGCACACTGCTTGAGTCAAGGCATGAGACACACAATCTGATCAGTGTCTGAGTACACATTACTGAAGACATCACATGCTGCAGCCAGAGAAGTGCACTCATTACTGATACGGTGTGTGTTCAACAGAGAAACATTGTGTTGTGACAAAGAGCCAATGCAAGCCTGATCCAACAGTACCTTGTAGGCAAGATCACAGCTCTGCTGCATGTTTTCATACAGCTCAATGTAAAGGAATAATTCCCAAAATTTCACTAAAAATACCACCAACAGCTTAATCTGGTTCAAATTCAATTGCTTACCATCTATACCCCCCCCGGTCACCCCTGAAAAAGGGACTTCTAGGCCCAGTGGGCTTACCGGGTCAACAAAATTCAACAAAACAAAACAAAACAAAACAAAGATTGATTCCTCCAATGCATCCTATTGTACTCTTAGCTTGCTTTACAGTCAGTGCTGTAAACACATGCTCTCCATTCACAGGTGCAAGTTGCAAAAGGTCCCCAAACACAACAACACTCTTCCTCCCCAAATGGCTCACCATGGTCAGTTCCAAGAATCTCCTGGAGACATAGATGGAGCCATGTAAGCATGCCATTTGAAACTATGCTGATCTCATCAATGATCAGAAGTTTCATCTTAGGAAACATTGGGTGCAGCTCAGATGCTACCTCATGGTAAAGTTTTCGGTACTCTCCTGTTTTGCCATGTTCTACAGGAAGCATAAACAACCGGTGTAAAGTCACACCGCCAATGTTGTATGCAGTCAAGCCTGTAGGAGCAGTTACAGCTACATACATTACTTCTCCTGTATGTTCCCTTATCTCCATTGTGATGGCTTTGATAACAAAACTCTTGCCAGTGCCAGCAGAACTACTAACAAACATTAGCAATGGTTTGTAGTTTCTGCATGTACATTGTTTCTTCTCATGAAGGATGCCATGTCTCACTGCTTCTGTGACAGCATCATAAGTGGCAAACTGCTGCCTATGCAGTTGGTCTATCAGTAGACTAGGATCCTTTGTTGCATGAGAAGCATGTTCCATGGCACTCTCAGCTTCACTCATTGAAACCACAGGATCATTCATCGGGAGAGGAGTTCCAAGAGTGCCCTGTCCCTCAAGATCTATGTTTTCCAGAGAATTCCCTGGGGTATCTTCCTCAAGCTGTTTCTTAGCTGTATCCATCTGCACCTTTTCTAATTCCAGTTTATAAATGTATATTTCAGACTGTTCACTCTTGAAGGTCTCATATGAAAGGTAGAACTGTTCTTCATATGTTTCACAGTCTCCTTTAAGTGCGGTCTCATCCCTCCTTGGCATAAAGAAGAACATTAGAACAAAGTAACAATGTTCTTTACTGTCAGTTGTAGAAAGACTCAATTTACAGTGGTCAATAAGCCAGGGTTTATTCCTTTTAGCAAGGCACCCATCAAAGCCTCTGGCCTTGTAAATCTCTTATGTTTCATCATGTGTTACATCAGTCTTGTAGTTGTACCATTTGGCAACATGGTACAGGCACATGTCATCCATCATACTAGCCCAGTGTGGGTACTATGTGTCAATCAGGTTGTTATTCAAAATGTTCTTGGATGAAGGGCGGGGCACAGCCAGTTCTTCAATCTCATCATGAGACTTCAAAACACGCCTTTGTTTCTCTTTGTAATTAACATTGAGAAATCATACAGCATCAGACTTGCTGCACAAGTGTGTTCCAATCAAACAATCACTGTCCTCATATGCTCCGCACTCCCTGTGAGACAGTATCTTTAATCCCAGTGACCAGAGCTGTGAGCTCAAGGATTGGCTGGAAGTTGCAATATCTTCCCAAAGCTCAAGCAAACTGGTCTGCTCATGTTTCATGATATACGATGTGATGTACTGAACAAGAGACAGAGAGTTATCAGTGACAAACTCACATCAATGTTTGCTTGCCACATCAGAAGAAGTGTAGGGTTGTAGTCATTGATGAACATCTCATTCTCCTGCCTGGGTAACTCATAGACCCTTTTAGTGGACCTTGCCTTGAGATGGTGATGCATGGCTGAGAACAAGTCATTCATATGTCCTTGCTGACAGACATGTCTAGGGAAACTAAATCAACATCTGGTGTACCACTCATTATGACTCTTGACTAATCAGTGGCAGTACTTCCCACAAAGATGCTGCTGAAACCTTAACACCAGCGTCCAGTGTTGGACTGTCATACTTGTCAGGGATGTGACAAGTTATGTAATGCTGAATGAAGTTCAACACTTCAGCTGCTTCATTCTTACCAATATGAGGAGCATCTTTAATCCACAACAACATATGGATGTGTGGTGTGCCTCGTGCCTGGTATTTTGTCCTCCAAAAGTAGTGCTCAACTAATCCAAGAGGCAGATTGTCCTCTGACAATATGAATGTCAATATCTCATGGAAGCGATGGTGAAAATGTCGGGACACAGAAACTGGATCCAGTGAGCACATCTCACCAAGTGTCATTGATGAAATACCATTGACATCAGCATTGGCCCACCTCAAAAGTTCAACTAACTCATCTCAGCTGTACTCTGCATTGCTCAGAGTAATGAACCAAGTAGCTGCACCATACTCACACAGCATAGTCATGACCTCTGAGTGTCTATGATACCAGTATTCTTTTGTGCCAGGCAAACTCGAGAGTATAGATATAAAATTTGCCTGTAATGTTTTGTCCTTTTCTTTCAGTTTTTGGAGAAACTCAACTGCTGTGATTCCATCTAGTGGAGTAGTCAACCACAGCATATGTATAATGGATGCAAAGAAAGTACTAAACTTCCTCTCCCACAGCAGGTGGAACAAATATTATATGTTCCTACAGAATTTGCCATCCTTGTTTAAGACTCTCAATGTATGATATGCAGCATCTTGAACACACACCTCACAAGCATCCAGATGACCTCCTGTGCCTTGAAGGAATAAATCTGGGAAGCAACGTGCTTCTAGTGTTTCCTCCCATATGCTAACAGGACTACCTTCAACCTGTTTCATCTGGTGCAAGTCAATATTATCACCAGTTGGATCCTTGCCATGTAGAGGGTGAATTGTGTACTGCTCATACACATCTTAATGAGTTGCAATATTGATCTTCTCGATCATTAGCGTCCTAGTGTCCACCACTCTAAAGTGAGCACACATATTGGAGAGTTCATCAATGTGAAGATCAGCATAGAAAGGATTATTGCTCTTCAGGTAGTGTAGAGTACTTTTCACTTTCTGCACATTGACAACATCCTGCCAATTGACCTTTGACTTTGTTGGGACACCGTTTACTATTATAACAACACTGTTTTCCTTTGAGATTGTCTCCACATTCTCTTTCAGAGGAAGTGGCAAATACATGACAGACCCTTTCAGAGACTTTGAACACAAGCTCTTTCTGCGGCACTTTTTGTGTCTTAGTATTAAAGTGCAGAATAGTCTGGAACAGTTTCATAGTTTGTATGAGGATTTGTTCAAACATATTCAGTGCACCAATCTCAGTAGGTGTCACATCTACCTCCATGTTGTTCAATACAGACCTTGGTGGCAGAGTGTCATGCATCACCTTTGTCAAACAGTAGGGACACATAGTAATCACTGGGTCCAGGTCAAAGTCATGCTTTACTAGTAGGTAGGCCAACAGTCATGTCCACATGTCATTAAAAGATGTAATCTTTTCCAGATCAACAGTAACAGCCTGAAGCTTGTAAAGTAGTCTGTGACATGAGGCACACACACAGAGTCAAACTTCTCTCTCTCTCTCTGTCTCTTTGCCAGTTCAAACTTGGCAATGGGTTTCCCAAATGTCTTCACTATGTCGTATTCCCAAAGAGTGAGAGCACATGGTGCAGTGGCAGAAGTATCATCACATGGTGCATCATAATGTTTGCTATTACATTGCACATCCTGTATCACAATTTTTGCAGCTTGCATAGCTCCTGCTTTCAGTGACTCATCAAGCTGTTTGTGTACTGACAGAGTTTTTCTCGCCTGGTATATTTTATGCACAAAGCTGAGCATCGTAGAATTGTGTACAGCTAGCATGCACATATGATGAAATACACTGTTGCACACACCACTAACTAAGCAAGCAAAGGAATGCCCCAGCAAACCTTTTTGCTTGCAAATTTCACAAAGATCAATGTTGCATAATAAGTTGTATCTCTGTTTCTTCTTCGTGGCAACAAAACGATTCATAAACTGTGAGATAGTATCGATGGATGCTTGCCTGAGATTACAGGTCTCATCACATCTCCATGCTACATAACTTTTCCTGTGCATCTCAGTAGTTGAGTATGTGTCATCATCTGACACATTTGCTTCATCAGTGTGTGACACTCAACACATTACAAGCCTTACTGCCCTTGTCAACAGAAATGGTGAGATTCTTAGAAACTGCATTATAAGACTCCTGCCAGAAAAAGGCCTCTGAGTGCTATTTATGTAGCCATGTTCCTTTAAAGACTTCACAAAAGTTGCCTCTGTTCAGAGTAACAACATTTTGCAGCCTATTATAAACAGAGTTCACAGCACCACTGAACCATTCAATCTCTGTCATCATCAGTCTCCACAAACGTGCTAGGACAGCAAGTGCCATGTTCACAAAACTACTAACCCTAAGACATCATCTCATCAAGGCAAGTTGACTCTTGAGTTGTTTACCTTGGCATCTCATCGTGGCAGAAATAATCCAATCAACTTTAGCCTTTGAAGGTAATTTGCTGAAAAATGTCAACTTGCTAAGATGGCCACTAATCACAGAAGTATATTTTTGTTTACGAGTTACATTGGCAATTGCAGCAACCCGAACAGCTCTCTTCTGCTTCACACTATCAACAGCATGGTCAGCAGCTGTGTGCTTTACCATTGTTGCTGAACAACTAATGGATGCAGATGTCTCACAAGCAGCAGGCAACCTTCTCCTATGTACAGATATTCCAGTTTCCTTGGGTTTCCTCATGGCATTTTTAGTACTTACATTACTCTTCATCAACTTGACGTTGCTACAATACTTATCCATCCTACGTCTATTCACTTGTCTATCTCTTCTAGGCATTCTAGTAGGTTACAAACACAGGTTTCACGTTATGTAATGATACAGGATCACACACCTATAAAAGAAAGAAAACAATAATTAGTTTCCTGAAACTATTCATTTGCTATAAGACATTCACATCAGATAGTAATAAAAAGAAACATCACTATGTACATCAGATTTCCATACAGATTCAATACACCAATAAACACTATCATGGTTGTAATGCCTGTAATAATTAAAGACATATTAAACAAATAAAGCCTGCATATGTAAACTAATAATTATTTTATTGTTACAAACACTTTGTCCCAAAAGAAAACCTTTAAAAATGTGTGTACTTAATAAAAGAAAAGATGTTTTCAAGGTAACATTTGTATGTGCACGAAAGTTTTCGAGCTTTGTGATCAGGCCCCATTCCAAACGAATTATGTTTGTGAGGAATACATTTTTTGCCATGAACATTTACAAGCTATGTGAATGAGCACCATTAAAATCAATGATGTTGTCAAGGTTAAAAAAAGGAACTGTGCAAGTTTTCATGATATGAGAAAGTGCTCCATTGAAAGGAACTATGTTTTTGAGGCAAAAAAATGTAACCGCAAAAGATTTTGAGCTGCGTCAAAGCGCTTTATTAAAAGGAATTATGTTTTCGAGGCAAAAAAATGTAACCCCAAAAGTTTTTGAGGTACGTGAACATGCTCCATTGAAATAAATCATGTTGTTAAGTTTAAAAAAAATAACCGCAAACATTTTTGAGGTACATAAATGCACTCCATTGAAATGAACTATGCTGTTGAGGACAAGAAAAGTTATCATAACAGTTTTTGAGGTACTGGAACCCACTCCATTGAAAGCAATGATGTTTTCGAGGTGTAATTGTATTTTACCTCACCACAAATAACATGCCTGAGCTCGCCATATATATACATATATTGCATTAGTATTCGTGTGCGATAGCAACAAATGTTGCCGCACCATGATTTTGTTGTTGAGCTTATTTGACCCTTTAACTTTGCTTCCCATGATGCTTTACTACTAGGAAGTGACTAAAATTGGCTCCCAAAAATGCTAGTGACCAAAAAACAATGTACAGGCCACAAATAGCAAATTTTAGCAATTTAAGATGGCTCTTGAAGCAGTACTAACCACCAGAAATGCCAGCTCAAAAGGGAGGGAGACCACAGTAGGCATGTGTATATGTTGCAAGTTACGAGCAAATCAGAATGACTCTTGCCCTGTGTTCTTTCAAATAATCCTATCTGAAACTTTCAAATTCCCACCAAGACATACTGGCCCAGATATTCAAAAGGGTTTCGCATGGTGTAACAGTGTTGCACCATGCACAACCCACTGATGCACCCTGGTGCGATATTCAAAAGGAAAAAGTGCATGGCACAAATCCAGATGTGCCAGAGTGCATCAGTAATGTATGCAGGCACAAGTAGGGGGGCATGCCCATGCATAACCTGCACAGCCTGATATTCAGCCTGGGATGTGCAGAGCCATGCATGCTCAACCCCTACCTGTGCCAGCACAAAGTTACGCCAAAAAAAAGGAACAACTAATGGCCACCCACAGGTGAGCTGCCGCATTGCAGGGCACAACAAGGCAGCTGACATCTGTGGATGGCCACCCGGGTTCCGGCTGCACCTGGAGGCACACCCCCATGCCCAACTGTGGGCATTTGTACAAAAAAGATTAATGTCCTATATCCCTGGTGGTCCAGTGGATTGCTATCTGCCTGATCGCGGGCATCTGTAAAAAAAGGATAATTCATCCTATATCCCTGGTGGTCCAGTGGACCGCTATCTGCCCGATCATGGGCATTTGCAAAAAAACTAATTCCAATATCCTGGTGATCTAGTGGTACCCCCCACTGGCCACTGTCCCCACCCCACTCCCCAGTCAGCCAGCAGGTGGTGAGCACTCACCTGCCTGCCCCCTGCCTCGCCAACCGACACCTTGGTAGGACTGCATGCCCACTGCTTCACCAGCGTGAGCCAATGGCATGTAGTTTTATCAGACACATCCAGATATGTAATAAATCATTCACATATCTGGAATGTGTAGTAGTGAGGTTGCACACCCATTGGCTCACGCTATGAACCAATGGGCATGCAGCCCTACTGAGGTGTCAGGTTGGCGGGCGACGGGTGGCAGGCAGGTGGGTGCTGCCGCCCGCCGCTGACCGGGAGGGAGCAGGGTGGTAGCTCAGTGGGTGGGTGGGGTACCACTAGACCACCAGGGATATTGGAATTATTTTTTTTTTTACAAATGCCTGTGATCGGAGGATAGTGGTCCACTGGACCATCAGGGATATAGGATGGATTATTCTTTTACAGATGCCCACGATATCAGGCAGATAGCAGTCCACTGGACCACCAGGGATATAGGATGAAATTTTTTTTGTTTACTACAAATGCCCACGATTGCGCTGCAGGGGGGCATCAGCCCCCGAAGGCTGCTGCCTGGCAGGGCACCAAGCACAAGTCATCAGGGATCGGCACACCTGCATGAAAATGGGGCCATAATGACATGCAAATGGCCCCATGTGTGCCTTGCATACATTATGGCCCCATTTGCATGTCAATTTTTGAATATCGTGGTTGCTGTGCATGGCGCAATGGAACTTGCACTAGTGAATCCCCATGCTCCACTCTGGCCACTTGCGCTGGCACAGTGCCACTGTGCCATGCACACTGGGGGTGGCCAGGGTGCGATATTCAATGCTGCTGAGCCATGGCGCAGCTCCTTTGAATATCACCCAGTCCACACCCCTGTGCAGCCAAGTTGAGCTGCACCCAAGCTTGCACCACAGCCTGGCACAGTTTGAATATCTGGGCCACTGTGTTTTGTCTGTGGTACACCCAATCAAAACCTATTTACTGGCATCTGTGCACTGTGATTTTTATTTTATTGGTGGTACACACCTAGTGCTATCAGGCAATAAATATTTTTTAAACCCCCTGTTGCTACCTGGCTGTAGAAGAATCCACTATCATAAGGAAAGTTGTTTAGTCTGTCCATTAGATCTCACTAGCCACCC
The DNA here is from genome assembly GCA_016271365.2 of Neoceratodus forsteri. Taxonomy (NCBI): domain Eukaryota; kingdom Metazoa; phylum Chordata; order Ceratodontiformes; family Ceratodontidae; genus Neoceratodus; species Neoceratodus forsteri. Next base: position 1,751,507,409 of record CM057455.1, on the reverse strand, counting down.
AGAGACACAGACTGACATTTTGAGCTCTCTGTCACTGTTTTCTAAGGAACATTCAGCATGGCAAAAAACTCCAGAATCACAGTGTGGATGGTAGGCAGCAGTTTAATTCTTCAAGGTGGTGAATATGCTCATAGATGTCAAATTGGTTGTGTCTTGAACCTTCCCAATTGCATGGTTTACTGGTTTGGCAAGGGAGCTATGAGATGGGAGCAGCTCATGCCAACCATGTAAGACCTCTTGAGCAACCAATCTGCGCCAGACGTACTGCTGATCCACCTCAGAGGGAATGATTTAGGCAACAAAAGGTGGATATATTTAGTAGCTGAAGCTAAATTGGACCTAGCTTCACTTTCAGAGATGTTACCAACCTGTAAGATTCTGTATTCAGACATTACAGAGCATATGGTCTGGTGTGCAGATCAACACATGTATCTGCTTGACAGGGCAAGGAAAAAATAAATATACACATCTCAGCATTTTTACACGATCAGGGTATGTACACAATTCATCACCCTCAAATTAAGTATTTTAAAGATTGGCTGTATCTAAGAGATGGTGTGCACTTCTCAGATGCTGGCAATTATCTCTTCTTGGGCGACCTTCAACATGTCATCCTGTTCATTATATGAAGAACAGTGTGTCTTGGCAAAGTGTTCAGGGAAAAAGAGATTCTTTTAAGAACTAGCCTGTTCTGGCCAAAAAATAGAAAAACAATGCACACAGTGAAGAAAAAAAACATTCTATGGCAAACACAATCATGCACAATTTTTTTTTTGTGTGTTGTTCATTTTTTTTTCTTGCAGAGGGGAAGGGGGGCAGACAATTTCCTATTGTAAGATCCTAGAAGTTAACCACATAGTAACATATTAGAGACCCCAATCACAAGTGTACAGTGATAACTGGCACCGAGTCACATGCATAATTTATAGTGCTTCATCATCCAGTGGTTACTGTTGTTCTTAGCTCATTGAGGAGGGTAGCGAAAACATACAGTGATACCATGCAACACAGTAGTGTTGCAGCATATCTCTACTTAATATCAATTACTTATTGTACCACTTCTACTGCATTCATCTACTCACTCTTACAACATACATCAGAATTTTAAATCATGCAACTAGTGGAACATCAACTACAAGATTTACTTAAACATACATAGCATACTATTATGCCGCATGCATAAAGCAACTTATGCCATTTGTGATGTCTATGCCATACACACCAAGATTTACATATATTTGCATATTTAAATTATTTTTCTTATGTCTGTTTCTCTTCCAGAACATGAACAAATATTGGACCATGGAACAGCTGCCTCAGCTGATGGAGGCTGTGTGCAAAATAGGTGACCCTAAAATCATCATGCATGGCACCAACATGCCACTTGAGAAGACCTAGAAAGTGGTGGCCAGGCACCTTAGGCATGAGAAGGGATTGCAGGTCAAGAGGTGGAAGAAGTGCAGGGGGAAGTGGATGCTGGTTTGACAAAAGTTTTAAAAACTTGAGGATTCAGGGAAGATGCCTGAGAAGAACCTGGCCTGGTACGACCAGGCATACCAGCTGTGGCTCCAGGCAGGGAAACCTGATTTTGGAGAACAAGTACGTCATCGTAAGTAACAATATTATGTTCCAATTAACCAATAACAACCTCTGATGCAATCATTCCCTATCCATTAACAACCAGCTGGAGGGTGGGGAGGAGGGGGCACAGTGGTATCCCAAGGTACAATCAAAGCCCACTCCCATCCAGCCACTTCTCAATCTCTAAGAAATGAATGGATCTGAGACCATTATTGTGGTATAGAACACTGGATGGGCAACTATGTACAAGCAGTGTGTTGTGCCACAGAGGGGTTCTGATTCCCTGTGACCTTGAGAATCAAGCTTGAGAGGTCCATGGGAATCTGAACCCTGAGGTGACAGAACATACATTTTGTGCATAAAATTGCTCATCTTGAATTTTTTTATAGTAAATAGAATTATGTGGAAAATATGTGCATTGTGTTTTTTTTCTTTCATAATCAAACTGACTTATGAAGTCTCAAGAGGTCCTTGAATGCTGTTCTATCAAGTAATTGGATAGAGGAAAGCAACTGTGGCAGCATTCCAAGTTGTTCTGCTGCAGTAGTGACATAATTATTACAGCAGAACAACATAATGATGTCAGTACTGCAGCAGAACAACCATATTCCAGGCATGGAATTCCATATATAACAGCATTACACTGTACACTATAATGACTCTAATCAATATCCTTAAAGACATATGGGCCCAGATATTCAAACTGCACCAGTTTGTTGTGCAAGCCTGTACGCCGCTCAAAATAGCTGCGCAGGGGTGTGGCCAGGGCAATATTCAATGGAGTTGCGCTATGGCGCAACTGCTTTGAATATCATCCCCTGGCCACCCCCACTGTGCATGGTGCAGTGGAACTGCGACAGTGCAAGTGGTCAGAGTGGAGCATTGAGATGCGGTAGCGCAAGTTCCTTTGCACCATGCACAGCACCTGAGATATTCAAAGGGTGACATGTAGATGAGGCCATAATTTATGCAAGGTGTACAGGGGGCCATTTGCATCTGATCATGGGCCCATTTGCATGTCATTAGCATGCAGGTGCACCGATCCCTGATGACTTGCGCCTGGCCCCTGCCAGGCAGCAGCCATCGGTGACCAACACCCCCTGCAGCCTGATTGCAGGATGACCCATAAGGGACAATGAATGTCTCCTATCCCTGATGGTCCAGTGGACCACGATTAGCCTGATCATGGGCATAACAGTATCCCCCCCAATTAGCCCAATCGTGGGCATAACTGTAACACCTCCCCCCGATTAGCCTGATCGTGGGCATAACTGTAACACCCCCCCCCCGATTAGCCCAATCGCAGACATAACAGTATTTCTCCCCCAATTGGCCGATCACGGGCATAACAGTATTTCCCCGATTAGCCTGATCGTGGGCATAACTGCAACACCCCGGTAGCCGGATTCGAGCATGTGTCCCCCTCCTAAGTCCAATATCCTGGTGGTCCAGTGGACCAAACGGAGCCGATTGGGGTGGCATTCCTGCCCCAAGTCCAAATCCTGGTGATCTGGTCCACCACCCCACCCCTCCCACAGAGCCCCACCACCTGCTTCCCCTCCCATCAGCCAGCGGGTGCAGCACCCCACCCACCTGCCACCCTGCTGCCCACTGACTGACAGCTCGGTATGACTGCACACATTGAGTTCAGAGCATGAGCCAATGGGTGTGCAGCCTACCGTATTAGTCAGTCCAGATATGTGAATGAATCTATTCACATATCTGGACTGATCAGTATGGTTGCACACCATTGGCTCATGCTCTGAACCAATGGGCGGCAGCCATACTGAACTGTCAGTCGGTGGGCGGCGGGCAGCAGGCGGGTGGGTGGTGCTACCCACCGCTGATGGGGGAGCGGGTGGTGGGGCTCCGTGGGTGGTGGGGGTCCACTAGATCACCAGGGATTTGGACTTCGGGGTGAGGAATGCAGCCCATGATCAGGCAACGTTCAGTCCACTGGACCACCAGGGATATTGGACTATGGGGGAGGGATACTGATGCCTGTGATCGGGGTCACTCGGGGGGGTGTTACAGTTATGCCCATGATCGGGTTAATTGGGGGAGGAATACTGTTATGCCGGCGATTGGGCTAATCGCTGTCCACTGGACCACCAGGGATATTGGACTTGGGGGGGATACTGATGCCAGCGATCAGGGCATGGGGGCGCTGCCAGGTGAGGCGGGAACAGGTGATGGCCACCCACAGGTGGCAGCTGCTGTGTTGTGCCCTGCAATGTGGCAGCTCACCTGTGGGTGGCCCTCGACTTTTTCCTTTTTTTTAGGTGTAACTTTGTGCAGGCGCAGGTAGGGGTTGCGCCTGCATAACTCTGCACGGCCCGGGCTGAATATCAGGCTGTGCAGTTTATGCATGGGCATGCCCCCCCCCACACCTGTGCCTGCATACATTACTGATGCGCCCCGGCACATCGGGATTTGTGGAGTGCAATTTTCCCTTTTAAATATCACACCGGTGTGCATCAGTGGGTTGTACATAACGCAACCCTTTTGAATATTTGGGTCATGATGTGTATCCCTGTCCACAAGCAATATCAGCAATAGTTGTATCATACAGGCAATGCAATATAGCAAAATGATATAATACAAACTAAAGAAATTATATCAGTGTTGTTAGTTTTAAAAACTGATAGCATAAAAATCTTAACTAATTATAGTGCGTTGTAGAAAAAAAAATCTTGCACAGTGTTAGCAAAACATCACAGTACAGAACAAAATAAAAATTGTTTCTCATATCAATTTTTATTTCACAACAGCACCTGGAGCCACAGCTGAGGAAACAGCAACTGCCACAGGCCCAGTCCCTGCAGAGGAGGGGGACAGCAGCAGCAGATGATGATGACATCATCATTATCACAACAGAATGTAAGTACCATCAAATACACACATACAGCACAATGTACACATACTAATTAGTACATTGTGTTTATACTGTGGTCTTTCTTTCTTGCGACAATAAAAAAAAATTATAAAAAAAAAAAGTCTAAAAGTTTTAGAAATCATGGCTAAAACCAGAGCCGTATCATTGATCCCACACTTATGTATATACATAATTAGCATATATATATGCATACCCATGTGGCTGGCATAACAATACATTCCATTAGCGATTTGTAATGGTTATAGGTATCATTAGTTTTTTACTTCAACCCACCTTCTGGAGCAGAAAGCACTTATTAATTTTAAGATATGTGTACACTCTCATCACTATGGTGAGACATATATCAGAAGAAAAAGAAGAAGAATCAGCATTTATATAGTGTTTTTCATACACAGTATCCCAAAGTGCTTTACAAGCAATGCTAGACTGGTAGTGAAGTGACTGAATGTGTGGTGGCAGCCATATCGCACATCATCACCCACAAACAGCCTAGATAATTGCATGAACCGGTTTTATGGGAAGGGGAATGTTGGCCAGGACACCAGGAATGTTCCCTGCTCTTTGCGAAGAGTACCCTGGGTTCTTTTACTTCCACCTGGACACCCACCAGGACAACACCAGGATGGGCAGATGGGACCTCGGTTTAACATCTCGTCCAAGGGACGGCACACCCCAGCAGTACAGCACCCCCCAATACTGCACTCGGATGCTAGCGATTTTTAGGTGCAAGTCCAATCCCAGTGTGGGACGAGAATCCACGACCTTCTGGTCCAGAGGTGGATGTGCTACCAACTGAGCCATGCTGACAACTATCAGATTTGTTACAGCTATTTCAGCTCCATTTTATGTAACTGATGTAGTGAGCTGCAGAGAGCAAACAGTTTAGACAGTAAAAAACACAGTAAAATAAAATGTTTGAAAGGTAAGCCTACTGCTACAGTAATATTGTTTTGCCTGTCATGTGGGTTTTCCAACTTCTCAACACATACTAGTAACTATTTGTAGGGGACATTGTTACAGACACTGTGTTCTGGAGATAGTGATTTAATATGCTATGTATTTGTTCAAGCACGTTCAGAGTGTTTTCAGGGTCTATTAGTTCCTGATGCAGCTGACTCCTGACTGACACTTGCTCCCATGGTGCACCAAAAAACAGCAAGAATGTAACATTCCCATTGTGATTATCAACAAACCAATCAGAGATCATGATTCTTGCTTGTCATTGTATAAAGTCTTTTTTTGTCACAGAACCACTGGGGACCAGGGCCTTGCCTGCCATTAAACAGGAAGACCCAGAGCCCGGACCACCTCACTGTATTTATACTGAAGCTAACCTCTGTCAATTGTATTAAAGATTTACCTATTTCTAAAGTTAATAACATGTCACAGACAGTGTGACCTATTTTTAGTTAGAAATTACATCATTGTATTTTTTAACAATGGTAATAACATTTTTTAACTCAGTTCTTTAGTCAATCACAGTATAGTCTTTCCATGTTCACTTCTTCAAAATGTATACTGTCTAAATTATGACACTGTTATCATACACTGTACCAGTCTACAGACAAGGTAACTGGGGGGGGGGGGCACATTTATATCAGCAGACTGCATCAAGTAACCTAGAGGAATACAGTAATCAGTAGCTGATAACACACAAACTAAGAGTGTTACAGAAAAATGTTAGTGTTGTATTTCAGGTCGATACAGCTAGCATATCTCCTCAATAGTTCAATCAGTTATTTGTTGTCTCAGTTGCAGTAAGCACAGTTTAGATAGAAACATATTTAAGTACCATAAAAACTGGCAACATAAAGCAACAGTTGTGACAACTATAAACCAGCACAAATGCACCAATACTTATGATGTGTTTTTTTGTCGTCTTTTTTTTACCACAGAAACAGCAAGTACCCAAGCCCAAGTGATTTGTGAGTGCCTGGACAGTCTGATTCAGGCACAGAAAGAAACAAATGAAGGAATTCAACCTTAATAAAACTAGTGGCAACACAAAACAAAAATCAAGAAACCATAACCACCAACCTAAAACACATTGAAAAATTAATACAGTCAAACACACTTCAAATTAAATAGCAAAATCAGACTGTCCAGGTACTCACAAAGAGCACGAAAAAGGTGATGGGAGAAGAAAGGGATCCAGCAGTTGAGCCTGCAGCAGAACAGCAAGGTCCTGGCCTCCAGTGACCACATCTGTCCCCTTCTCAGCCCCTCTAGTGCACCTTCCCCAATCCAGGAAACAGCTTCCACTTCTTCCTGCACCCTCCTACCTGGCAACACCCTTTCAGGTTTCCCCTTCTCACAATTCCCAGCAGAGGCAGCTATAATAACCTCCTCTCCCTCCACTGGTAATTTTTTTTTTGTTTAGACATATTGTTGTATTTTTGATAATATTTTTCTAAGTGAAGAAACCAGTATTTTTTTTAAAGTTAAGAAAACTGGGTGGGGTTGGGGGAAAATGTGTATGTTTTTGCAACCTTTATTTTTACATTTAAAAGAAAATATGTATTTTTAGTATGCTTATGAATGTATATTTTCAAGTTTACAATCAAAATTAAAAATTTAATAAAAGCATAATTATGAGTAAATATATTTTTATTTTATGTACTATGAACGCTGACAGCAAGCTTTTTTGTTTTATAAAAATATCTGTTTTCTTTATGAATATTTGACAAAACATGTGTAATCATTTCTGATCACATAAAAACAATAAAAACAATCTCAACTACCCAACACAGAGTCTGGTAATTGATGTTTCATGTTTACACAATCTATCTTAGTTCCACATACAGTACAAAGTAAAGTATATCAGTGCATACAGTTACAGTGTTTCAGGGGAGTACGAGCCATCCAGGCCCAATGCCCCATAAAGCACCTAAACTATAAATCATAATATACACAAGTGGGAGCACAGGAACTCTGGGGCCTGTGCTACCACTTGTGCATTTTAATATATACAGTTTAGGTGCTTGAAAGGAGTGTGGGCCACCTGCACTACCACTTCTGCATATCAGTAAATACAGTTTCGGTGTTTCAGGAGAGCACAGGCCATCCAGGCATACCTCTCAACTGTCCCTGATTTTCAGGGACGTCCCTGATTTTGCCTCAAAATTATACTCTGTCCCTCCTAAAATTGTCTTTCCATGACCAGACTATGGGAGTTATAAACATAAAATAATGTCAAACATTAAAATTACAGACTTGTTCTTCCTTAGATAATGCATGTTACACCAAGCCCTTTATTCTACCAGCTTCCTGAAGGGATATCTCCAATTTTGAAGATGTGTCCCTGATTTTGGTCATTTGTCCCTGATTTTTTAAGCTTTGTCCCTGATTTATGAGGCAGGAGGTTGAGAGGTATGTATCCAGGCCCTGTGCTACCATCAACCACCGAAACTATGCCTGGTAATCTACACAGGTAGGAGAAAGGGACCTCTAGGCCCTATGCTCCAACTTCTGCATATTACTATGTATAATGCAGGTGGTTGAAAGGAGCACAGTTCCTCGGGGCCCTGCACTCCCCTCAACTACCACACCCATACATGCTAATATGCACGAGTGGAAGAACATATTTTTCCAGAAGGCCTGTATTACCACTTATGCATATTAATGTGTACAATTTAGGTTTTTTAGTGGACCACAGGCTATCCACACCCATGCGCTCCAATAAACCACCAAACCAATAGTTAGCAATATGTACAAGTGGGAGCATAGGCTCTATAGGCCCTGTACTCCCACTTGTGTGTATTACTATGCACAGTTTAAGTGGTTGACGGAAACATGGGCCAAGGGGGGAATGGTGGTGGTGTGTGGAGGGAAAGAGGTAACCCTAACATCACATTTCCATACTTCTGTTGGTGTGCTATTAACCCAAACTGATGCATTAATAGATTTTGTTGCAATCAATTTTCCTTCTTTTTCAGAAAGTGTTATGTAAGTGGTTATTGGTATGCATTCGTGGGAGCGCTGTCCCTCCGAGCCCTGTGCTCCCTTCATGTTGTCCATATCTTTGCATACTGCCAGCCGGTTGAAGGGAGCACAGTCCCTCGGGGCCCTGCACTCCCCTCAACCACCACACTAATGCATACTAATATGCACAAGTGGAAGAACACATTCTCCCAGAAGGCCCATATTACCACTTGTGCATATTAGTGCATACAATTTCGGTATTTTGGGGAGCACGGGCCATCTACACCCTGTGCTCCCATCAACCACTGCACCAATATGTATAAGTGGGAGCATGGGTCCTGTGCTCCCACTTGTGCATATTATTATGTACAGCTTAAGTGGCTGATGGGAACATGGGTGGCAGTGGTGTGGTGGGGAGAGGAGGGGAAGGGGGAGAGGTAACACTAACATCACTTTTCCAGGATTCTGTTGCTGTACTATCAACCTAAACTGTTACATCAATGGATTTTGTTGAAATCAATTTCACTTCTTTTTGAGAAACTGTAATGTAAGCGGTTAGTGGTATGTGTTTGTGGGAGTGCGGGCCCTCTGGACCCTGTGCTCCTTTCATGTTGCCCATTATTTGTGTAATGGTATGTGTATGTGGAAGCATGGGTCCTACGGGCCCTGTGCTCCCACTTACACATAACAACAGAACCATACAGTAGCCCTATAGGCCTGAAAAGGAACCCTTGTAACACTAATTTGCCAATATCTCAGTAACCGTACAACCTATGAAAAAAATTCCACTGTAGGTGTAATCTATGACTTTTAAACTTCCTCGCAAGCTGAGTGGGTAGCTGCTGTGGGTAGTGAAAAATCTATATCTCACTTTGTTTTCGAAATACAGGTGCCGAAAGGCGCTGCAGTCACCACAATGTTGTACTATGGGAAATTTCTCAACTTCAGAACACTGTAACTATGGGCCCATTGAATGTTTTGGTACCAAACCTCCAAAAGGCACATCTGTGGAATCAGGACTTGCCGCCATACAAATTTCAGCCCAAAAGTACAATCCACCTTGGCACAATGAAGTGACAAAGAAAACAAAACATGGGAAAATGTTTTTGAACAGTGTTTTTGTGATAACTTTAATGTGTTCATGGCACTCTGGTCTCTATAATGGGAATGTTTTTGAGCACAAAGATATGTTAAAGTGCCACCTTTTTTTGAGTGCAATGTCATTACCATGCACACAAAAAATGTTAACATGCCAACAAAATGGCAGAACATTTTTGAAAAACAGATTTGTAGGCTACCAACACAAAAACTGATGCCAGGGTCATGTTCCTCATGACCCGATTAGCTAAACATAAGTGTTGCTGTTTAGCAAGAGTCACTATTTTTGGATTTACAATGTTTTCTGTCTCTTGCAAACTGAAAACAAGACGGTGGCAGCACAAATAAAAAATACTGGAGCAGGGCAACAAAAAAGTTTGCTCAAAGGTTTTCACAATGCACATATAAATTTTCCTATAGGCTAAAACAGGACATGAAAAACTTGCATAACTTTTGAACTGATTAATATTTTTTCACCAGATCTTCAAAAGGCAGCAGTTTAACCCAGGCCCACTACACGGCAGCTGCCACCTGTGGGTGGCCAGCCGAGTTCCTGCCTCACCTGGTGGCACCCTCCCATTCCCCATTGTGGGCATCCCTGGAGTGAAATCCCCCCATCCAATATCCCTGGTGGTCCAGTGGACCTCTATGTGCCCGATTGTGGGCATTAGTATAGTACCCCCTCCATGTCCAATATCCTTGGTGGTCCAGTGGACCTCTATGTGCCCGATCACAGGCATCAGTATAGTACCCCCCCATATCCAATATCCCTGGTGGTCCAGTGGACCGATCGCCACCTGATCGCTGGCATCTGTAACACATAAAATACCCCTACTATCCTGGTGGTCTAGTGTACCCCTCCCCACCCGCCCACAGGTCCCACCCTACTCCCCCCATAAGCTGGTGGGCGGCAGCATCCACCCGCCTGCCACCCACCGCCCATGGGCTGACAGCTCGGCGGGGCTGCATGCCCATTGGTTCATGGCGTGAGCCAATAGGCGTGCAGCCATACGTACTACTCAGTCCAGATATGAATAGATTCATTCCATATCTGGACTGATAAACACAATGAGCTGCATGCCCATTGGCTCACGCTGGCAGACCAATGGGCGTAACTACCGAGCTGTCGGTCGGTCGGCAGCGAGGGTGGCGGGCGGTGTGCTGCTGACCACTGCTGATGGGTCGGGCGGGGCTGTGGAGACTCCAGTGGAGGGTGAGGAGGCCTGAACCACCAGGCTAATAAAGGCGGCCCTGTGTTACAGTGCCAATCAGCGGCGAGGCCATGTCCACTGGACCTGAGGTAATGGTTGTGGAGTGGTACTATAACAATGCCCGATCGGGCACATAAAATCCACTGTTTACCAGAAGATATTGGATGAGAGATTTCTTTATGAATGCCCGCGATCGGGCTGCAGGGGGCATCGGTCCCTGATGGCTGCTGCCTGGCAGGGTGCCAGGCGCAAGTCATCGGGGATCAGCGCACCTGCATACTAATGGCATGCAAATGGGGCTGTAATGAGATGCAAATGGCCCCTGTGCACCTTGCATAAATTATGGTCCCATTTGCATATCCCCTTTTGAATATCGCAGGTGCTGTGCATGGCACAATGGCACTTGCGCTAGCACATCTCCATGCTCCACTCTGGCCACTTGCGCTGGCACAGTAGGGGTGGCCAGGGTGCGATATTCAAAGCTGCTGCACCATAGCGCAGCTCTATTGAATATCGCCTAGGCCACACCCTTGTGCAACAAAGTTAAGCTGTGCCCAGGCTTGTGCCACAGCCTGGTGCAGTTTGAATATCGGGGCCTATGTGTCACTTGGCTTGGTATGCACCACAAAAGGTGTGCAAGAAGACTCCAAATTGAACACCATCCATCTGAAACCAGCTGGGCATGCAGAACTGTGATTCACTATCCATAGCTAGACTGATGTGTAGCTCTGTACTTCTGAACAATGTGTAGTGCCACTTGGGAGGTCTGACCCCAACTGGACTATTGGCTTTCAATTCAAAGGCCCCAATGGTCCCATGGTTCATGGGAGTAGGGTATTATGGTATACAGCAGTTCATAGAAGGTCTGCTGTATCCCCCTAAGGTAAGGTCCTTCTGGCATTTCACTGACCAGAAAGGGTCATGTGAAAAGAACAGTATATTTTAAGTCACCTCCTGATTGGCATAGGGCTTCAAGGGCCATGTACAAATGAAGTTACAATACACATTTCTTAAAAGTAAGGATATTTTTATTGCTTTGTCCCCTACCTTCATGACTCAAGGAAAGTCTACATGTATGCCCTCATTGGTATGGTACCTCATACATGATCAACATATTTAAAATTGATATATAGCAACACTAATCCCAACCCCCACTTCCCTACCCTCATGACCAATGGGCAAAGTACATGTCAAGAGTCATACCACACAGGTCTGGTGTTTCATACATATAGCGCAAACTGTTGCTCTGTAAGTAGAATAGCAACATGTCCAGAGTCATGCTGCAAAGGTCTGGTGCTTCATACATACGGCACAAATTGTCGCTCTGTAAGAAGAATGGCAACATGTCCAGAGTCGTGCCACACAGGCCTGCTGTTTCATACATATGATATGAATTATAGATCTGTAATTGGAATTATTTGGGTGTGTAACCTGCAGAAGTTGATATCTGTTTATAACCTGTGCCTTATTTTGCACACAGTATTGCAAACCCTCCACAAAACAGAAGACTTCTTACAAATTTGTGATCATTAAACACAATTCCTACAGCTGCTTTCTTTAAGGTACATATTTTAAAATACTCAAAGAAGTTACATGTTTGGGACATGTATTCCATTTTACACAGGGTGTTGTAGCTGTATAAAAGAAGTTACAAGTGGGTGGTACCTATGGTAGTAAATAATAAACATACACAAATGGAACTGTGTAGTAATTGTGCAAGCTACCATTGAACGTTCAGAGGGTGACTCAACACAGCACAACCTTGTAGGACAGTGCTAAACCTGTAGCTTAGCCTTGTGTCACAGCCATGGTGGGTTAAATCAGTCTGTGTGCTGGTGGTCAGTTTGTCAAGTATGCTTTAAAATGTTGCAGTTAATTCAATATTTTTAGTAATCATTATTTTTAAGAGCTGGAAAATCACTCAATGTGCAGGTAACCAGTTGGCTACTATGCAGTAAAATGTGGTATCAAAACCAACTGTTTTACTGGTCATTGGTCACCTGGCTAACTGACTTATCCCACCCTGGTCACAAGGGTAGAGGAGATGGGGGAGGGCAAGGTTTCAATATGTATCAATTTTTTAATATGTTGACCATCTATGAAGTATCATACCATTGAAGTATGGCCCTGTACCTGTATACTGTTGTTGGGCCATGAGAGTAGAGGGTGAGATAGGGTGGTGGGAGTTAGATGTAACATTAATAGCACATTTCAGACTTTGTGGGCATTGTGTTTACAACTCTCAAATCATCTTTCCAACCTTTGCACAGTTTGTGTTGTATGTGGTAGCGACCTTAATGAGCATTAACATAGTTTTTTTCCATAACTGTATCTATATATAAATATATATATATATATATATATATATATATATATATATATATATATATTGTAGTGACGTAATTCTACCATAATTAGGGTTGAGGAGCCATTTACAAGTTAAACCAAAACTTTTGCACCTTAATAACTTTGCAACTGTTCAACGGATTTGCCTGAAATTTGGAATACAGAATCAAGACCCATACATCTTGGGATCTGCGAAGTTTCATACCAGTCGGCTATACGGCTGTGGAGTTATTAGGCATGATCTGCGCATGCATTTACGCTTTTTTTGGAATTCTACGGTTGCACCTACAGGTCGCATGGTTTGCGTAACCAGTCCTAAATCTTCAGGGAACATGCATCCGGGTTCCCTGATGTGCCTTTTGAAGATTTCATTAAAAAATATTAAACGGTTCAAATGTTATTCAAAAACAAGTTCCCATTATAGGTCAATGGGAAAAGTAGACAAAAAGTTCGGCAGTGTTGCAAATGCAGTTTTTACTTTCACAAATGGCCCTTTTACTGTCGCAAATCTGCCATTTTGTTTTCAGTTGGAGATCAGAAAAATGCTTGGCATTTAAATTTGGGACCCTCTAGCAACCTAATTCTTTTTGTATTCACCTAGTCAACCCAGACAATGCTAGTCATGTCTTTATTTTGGGGTAAAACACCCCAGAAATATGGTTTTTCAGATTTCTGGAAAAAGTACTTTCACAAAGTAGTGTTGCACTCATGAAAGTGTTGCAAATTTTTGCGAAAGCTTTCACAAATTGCAACAGTACTTTTCTAGGCTGTGGGGAAAATGACAGCAATTCTTTGGCACCCTGCTGCCAAAGAATGGTTTGGAGTTTTGGGCTGAAATTTGGAAGGAATGCAGCCGACATCTCACAGATGTGTCTTTCAGTGTTCTGTTGAAAAAAATATTACACAGCAGCAAAGTTACGATACTCCAAAATTGACACTTTTTCCCATAGGATAACATTATGGCGTACAACGCATTGCAGCAGTTATTTGGTGCCCTGCTGCAAAATAACGGTTTGGTCTTTTGGGCTGAAGTTTTCAGGGAACAGAGCCAACATCCCACAGATGTGCCTTTCAGTGGTTTGGTGAAAAAATATTACAGGGAGGAAAAGTTATGGCACTCCAAGCTTCTGTTTTTTTCCCATAGGATAACATTATGGCGTTTGCCGCGCCTTTCAGGGCTCGTATCTCGGAAACGGTGCGAGATACAGACTTTTTGTCAAAAAAATGCTAAGCCTCCTAGCAGGGGATAACTACAAAACTAGCCAGGAAAGTGATAATTCATATGACTTTTAATTTTTTTTTCCTATGTCGTACGGTTCCTGAGATATGAGCAATTTTCTATTCCAAGTCCTCATTTTTCTGTTCCAATGTCATTATTTTGCATACATTCTTTGTACTCACTGTCTTTCTTTATACAGCTTTTGGGGAAAACCAGCCTGTGCGCTTACATTACTGTCGCCATTACCGTTTCTGCTTGCGGTTCCATACCCGTTTCACTTACCATTCACTTTTACGCCACTATGTGCGTTACCTTTTGCGTTTTCATTTGCGGTTGCGTTTGCGTTGTTTTTAACATTTCTGTCTACAGTACTGTTTCTCTTTCTGTTTCACTTTGCGTCACCATGCGCATTACAATTTGCGTTTGTGGGCACAATGTTACTATGTGACAAGACATCATGTGGGGGCCCTGCACTCTTGCCGTCGCATTACATTCACTATTTCTCATTATTATACTCAAAAAGAAGAGAAATTAGAGGCAAAAAACTCTGTTTAATGCATCAGTTAGGGTTGTTCTGCAGCGACAAAAGCAAGGAAATTTGATGTTAGGGTTGAAACCCCCTTTGCACCCCTTCAGCCCACCCCCAACTGGAATTGGGTTGCGCGTTGGGGTCATCAGTCCTAACTCTCACCCCATTCTCCTATTCTTTAGCTTCTTTCCACATGTGATGGGGTGAGAGTTAGCCCGGCGACCCCAATCACGAACCCCAATTCCAGTGGGGGTGGGCTGAGGGGCAAGGGGTTTCAACCCCAACATTGAATTTCCTGCTTTTTATCACTGTGGAACAACCCTAACTGTTGCATTAAATGGAGTTTTGCCTCTAATATATATATAGATATATATATATATATATATATATATATATATATATATATATATATATATATTTATATATACATGTTTACAGTGCTCTCTTACCATAGTAAACCCTGCTATAACAAATCCATATTATAATAGTCAGGATCCAGGGCTCCTAAATGGGGTTGGACCTGATACCCTCTTGCTATACTTTGTAGGCCACCATATTTGGAAAGAAGAGATTCCCCAGTACCACAATCAAGAGATCTGCTCTGTCACAACTCTTGTACAAGTTGTGAAATTCATTGAAATAAGTGTGACACGAACAAAAAATATGAGAAAAATCTGGAAAGTGGAAATTTTACCAAATATGATCTAGAACCTTCAGTATTGCTCAGAACAGTCTAAAATTTGTACCGGTTATGCACATTGAGGATATTCACATAAAACAAGTCTCATTGTCATCATGTCTTTACAGTATGGACCAGTATATGCAATTATTGTAGGAAAATATTTCCGAACTGGCTGATTTTTCGACTACATTTTTTTTTATTTATTGATTTTGCAAGTAAAAACTTACAGGCACATTACATAGGAGGATAACATATTTACACCTTACAGATGATATTTACTTATAAAGATCTAGTGAAGAATATTCCCTCTGGTGAGACATCATGTGGGGGATTCCCAAATAACATAACTTCTACAAGATAAATTTCTCATTGCATGCAGCCAGGAAGGTCAACAGGGAATCTGAACAAGATGTACAAAATGAATTACCATATTACTAATATGACTATAAAGTCAAAATGATTCCCCCAGTTCAAATTATCTATATATATGTATGACAAGTTCTCATGCCCAAGACTCCCAGAGATTACAAAAAGGAAAAATACACCCCTCTCAATCTAAATAGAGCAACTATTATTAATAAACAGCAATAAAACAATTTTAATTTGAATATAGGTATTTTTGTTCCCTCCTCACATCAGAAGACCCATTCCATCCCATATCATGAAATATCGGCAGGACATTAGAAAAGCAAAAGTCCAAGGGTTAAATAGCTTTAAACTGAAGGTCTCGTGCAAGCTCGGCATGCACATACTTGAGCCACAACCCAAATAGGTGATATAGTCCGGGATTCAAAAGTAAAGATAAAAACAATAGGAAGTCCCAAACTTGCAGTATGTCTTAGCATCACATTTCAATTTACCCAACCCAATGATTCCCTTAAATACTGCTTTTAGCTTAAATCTGAGTGATTGAGTTTAACAGTCTCAATCATAATAAGATGAAATTTGCATTACCAGGCTGCTCAGTTGATTCAGTCTTCAATGGACAAGTCTCCGACCTCGTCTCCCCCAGATCACTCCTGTTCAATCTGCTGAACCAACTTGCTTGCTTCTTTTGGCTCATTAAATAAATATTGTTGGCCGTTCCACTGGAAATGGAGCTTGGCTGGGAGAAGCAATTGGTGTTGTATTTTAAGTAATCACAGCTGGTCCCTTAGTCCATCAAATGCCTTGCAAAGTTGGCAGGTGCTAAATGAAAGGTCTGGAACTAATAGAATCCAATCCTCACCATATTTCAGAACCCTAAGGCATTGAGCAATGGCAAGAGCCCGATCTCTATCTCCGATCCCCATACACACAATCAGGAAAGTCCTAGGGGACGAGGAATTCATCACTGCTCTCTGGGGAGTGATTATATAGGACTTTTTTAAAAACAGCGAAAGGTCAGTTTCGTCAAGACCAAGCAAGGTCGGAAGGAACATTTTAGCAACAATTAGGCTGTCCTCCCCTTCTGCATTCTCTGGCAGCCTGATCACTCATAGATTCTTTTCCCTGGTTTGGTTCTCTACAGTTTCCAGCTTCTGACAGAGGTGCACATTTTCTTTTACTAGTTTAGTAGTTACATCAGTTTATTTAAGGGTGGAGGATTCTGAACGTTTTACTACATTTTCACAGTGCTCCATTCTCGTTTCCAGAGCAGACACTCTCGAAGTGAGAGTATCTAATTTTTTGTCCAGATACTGAACTGATTTAACAAGCTGATTGAGCGTGGCAAGTATAGAAGTCAGTGAGGCCTCATCCAGCTGGATATCTGGAGATTCCCCGGCTTCACCATGCTGTACAGACCTATCCTCCCTCATCTATTTCTTGGGAGCAAAAAAATTACTGGCTGGCACCCCAGCGCCTTTGTTTTTGCCCATCCCAAACACTCTGGAACAATCTTGAAACTTTCTGTGTAGAAAATACTCAAATTTAATAGGTTTTAAAAACTTTTCTCTGGGAGCTTGAGTGAAATACTGCTTCGTCTTGGCTGCTCAGCAGCACCCCTTTCTGCTACATTTTTGAATGGACTTCAAGTTGTATCCACTGACAAAGTAATCATTACATTTATATTACATTATACCATATTTCTATCTTCTACAATCTTTCTGCTTTCATTTAAAAGAAACCTGATCCAAAGATCATGATTTGTGACTTAGTTACTCCATTTTGTGTACCCATAACCCCAAATGGACCTGGTCAATATTTGTAGACATACAGGTAAAAAAAAATAATTTATTTATATACAAAAAAACCTTTTATTTTGTTTCACTGATGGAGGGAAATAATCAAAATAAGGGTGCATCACACTAAACAGTGTTAAAATTACAAATTCAATACAAAGGGTATAGTTTAGAATTAAGGAAATAATTATGATTAATTAAGATTTAGTTACCTGCATATATAAACCTTATTAGTCAATGAGCTAATGCTGTAGAATTTCTTGTTTAATATGACACTGATAATGGCTACTTATTCAGCTACTGTACATGAGATATCACTATACTAATCATCAAGTTCATGACTTTCACCAGTCTTATACAGATGTGACCTTCAATGACACTTAATCACTGTCACTGTCTTCTCATTTGGGAGCATGTCAATTCGCTCCTGCGTGTTCGCTCCCAGACAACCCGCTCCTGACAGTTCACTCCCAACTAATTCGCTCCTATCCCTTTTCACTCCATGTCTTTTCACTCCCTCTTTTCACTACTTGTACTCCCCGAGCAAAATCAAAGGCTGAACAGCTTTGAACAACAGCATCTGGAACATACCTTACAGAGCGCACATAATTACCTTTTCACTCCCTCCCACTTTAACTGTACTCACTCTTTTCACTCCCTGTACTTCCTGAGCAAAAAACAAAGGCTTCACAGCTTTGGACAACAGCAATCCGGAACACAGAGAACACACAGAACTGGAATGTCTTAGTTTAATAATTGCAGCCCTGCATGTGATGTCTATCAATTTCATTTTGTTCTGTACTCATTTTCAGTCTTTTATCTAGTGATTAGGCATACGGTGGGTGGCTTAGTTAGGGGTATAAGTTAGTTAGAGGCAGCAGTTAGCTTATTTTAGAGAGTGTTTGACTGTGGAGTGGCGTTTCCTACCTGTTTACTGGGCTCAGCATTGGAACTGAATCTATGAGTGATATCAGCTACAGTATGGCTTGTTCTTGGGACAGAAATCCAATGAACAGGGACCCTGGTTTTCCATTTTTACAGGTAACACAGGTAACAATCACGGAATCCTGCTTGGTTTGCGGATTTTGAATTCTTGTACCGGTGCCTCACGGAAATCACATGTCACTGCACAGAATCTCTAAGATTCCAGTATCTTTTTAATTTTTTTTTTATTTTCTCTTTCTTTGTCCCCTTCTCACAGCATCGGTATCCTCTAGCTTCACCCCCAGCTAATGCTCAGGAGCTCCTGTGGGCCTGCCCCTATCCTGCCTGGGTTGTACCCCCCGGGTGGGAAGGGAGGGGACCCTAGGTCACCCCTCCACACTCCCTTAGTGTATGTCGGGCAGCCCAGTGGGTCCTTCATGGAACCTGGTTATGAAGTCTGGGGTACCTGGGTCCCTTCTGCCAGTGGCCGATGTGGGGTGATTGTTCCTGGTTTTCTGGTCTCTGTCCCTGAGGGCACCGGCACTAGAGATCCAAAGAGGTGGGTCACATAGAGACATGCCACTCTTCCAGATCCTGGCTAGCATCCTCCCTTCCTGATCACTCTGCAGCACCATTGCACCACCACCCGTGGTCACACCGGTCATGGTAAAGAAGCAGAACCTGCAGCCCACCCTCCCCGGAGGAGGAGAGCAGCCCCCCAGGTGCTCAGTCCTACTCCTCTGGCCAGACCTCCAGCAACCTGAGTTTGCTTCTGACCCTCGGTCACTGGCATTGCAAGCAATAGTGCTACTGCAGCGCCAGCAGGCCGACCCAGATTTCAGCATCTTAAAATGAATGCTGCTGTACTTTGCATTCTTTCTGCTTTGCTGCATATAGAAACAGTGGAAATCACCCACACTGCTTTGTTGTAATCAGCCATTCAGTTTAACCACCCATGCCTAGTGGTTAGAGTAACAAACGATGATTGAACTGGGTACATCCAGCAGACTTGGGTTTGAGTCCACAACCTTCACTTGCATCCAAGCAAGTCACTTAACCTCCCAAGTGCTTCTAGGTCACTCCTTAAAACAGACAGTTCTGCCTAGTGGGCCTTACCTGCTTTACAAAGAATATAAAAAAAATACCAATATATACAAAATCACACATGCCCACAAAATGCAAAGCATCATGGGCTGCATATGCAAATCACCACAGAATGTTATGCTGGTCCAACTTTAAGCAGAATTGCATGATGCCGAAAGGCCTCTCACACAGTTTGCAAAGGGTGCTAACAGAAGACATAGACACGTGTTTCGTCCTACCAGGACTCATCAGTATGCCTCGTCTGTTTGACACCCCAGTGGAATGGACCAGCTACCCTAAGACAGTGTGTCTTAGATATGTTGTGGTGAACCCATTAAAATAAAAAACATTTAAAAGACAAAGAACCTCTGTGCGCAAGCACTGAGGCAAGGGTTACCCCAAAGGGCATTTGGCTGGGAAGCCAAGTTTCAAGAAAATACAAAATCACACATGCCCACACAATGCTTACTACATCATAGAATAGTAGTCAGGGTACCATGTAATTTACTTGAGTTCTACTTGGGCTGCAATGATTTTGTATAGGTAAAGATAAATGTTCAGATACGTTTTATAAGCTTGTTTTTAGATTTTAGTCAGGTATTCTTTGCATATAAGCATCTAGGTTGTAGATTGCTAAATGCAGGACCATTGTTACCAACTAACTTATTCAAGTTTATAATCAGCAGGGCCATCCAAAATCCTCAGTTGTTTGAATGAAAACTAGTCTGAATGAAAGTGTGTTCACAAAGAAGAAACTGCCTTACTACTTATGAAAAGACTTCACAGTTAGCACCCATTAAAGTGAATTGGATCATTTGCACCTTTCTCCCACCTGCTGGTTCTGTCTCTGTGACAACAAAATGTTTTCCGACAGATTACTTCAACAACAAGCAAATGTTAAGTATTTAAGAGTACTTAACAATGTAAGACCCCAGGGGCTGTATGATGCTGGTGGGCAGAGTGGTGCTCAATTCACATCTGAACAAAGACATGGAAACTGGGAGACACCGTTTTCATGGACACCAAGTAGAAAAAAAAGCATTCACATGTCTGAGAGATGCATGAATCCATTTTAAGGTCCTCTACTAATCACTTGTGGATTTTTAGGTGAAACACTTTATTTCAAAGAAGCAACTTCAAGCAGTTTTTTTTTGCTCCTCCTACCCCCTGGCCATCCACTCCTTCAGGCCTGTCAAGGCCCCCTACCACCGCTGCTGAGTCCTGACTACCATCCACTGCCCCTTACTGCTTTGCTACCAGGTAACCCGAAGCAACCCTTCATTGAGTGGGCCCCTACCCCTATGGGAGGGTATCAGGGGAGGAGAATTGCCCTAAAGAGCTTCCTGTGTATCCTGGGCATGTCAGGGGTCAGAACGGACACATGTCTGGGACTTCTGGTGTATGGCAGGACCAGCAGCCATCCTTCGATTGGCCAGCGGGTATTTTCAAATTTTCTTGGGGGCGTGACAGGCTACATGATATCAAGACACAAGCCAACATCCGTCACACTCCTCCCACAGTGAGGACTGACATGCTGTCATGCCTCTGGCCTCCACCATGGGCCAGCAAATGCTGAGCCGTGAACAGACCTTCCCTCTCAGGAGAAGGGAGTGATCGTTGGACACTCAAGCCTTCACCCACTAGCTGGTCCTCCAACAGCCAAGTCTGTTCCCTAACCCTGGTCAGCGGTGTTACAGGCAGATATCCAATTCAGGCAGTTAAATTATAGATATGAAAAAACAAAGGTAGTCCAGCTTAGCGGTGATGGTTCAGATTAATTCACATCTGAGTTCTAACAAGCAAAGAGACCAAGTCATTTGTAACTTGTGCATGTGGGGTGAGTTTTGAAAGGGATCATAGTGCTGTCACTACTGCCATCACCCCAGAGGATGTATACTGCATTATTACTACTGCCATCACACCGAAAGGATAGGGGCTGTAGTGCTTCTGCCATCACCACTGGTGGATGGGGAATGTAGGCCTGCTGACATCCTACCTGAGGGATGGGGCTCATATTGCTGATACTGCCATCACACATGAGGAATGATGACCGTAGCACTGCTGCCATCACACCTTAGGGATGGGGCGTGAGTGCTGCTTCCATCACACCTTAGGGATGGGGCTGTAGTGCTGCAGCTGTCATCACATCTTGTACCTAAAATAACTTTAAATTGGTACAAGGATGGAAGGATGTGCAATAGTGAAGGTCAAAATTGCTAAAATGCATGTTAGCAGAGTTAAAAATTGTTAAATAAAGTACATAGAACCAAACACCGGTAAAACCGGATTTTGGCTTAGCAGACACCGGTGACAATACCATTTTTTACAATGTGCAAAATGGAATATGCCCTTTCTCAAGCCCGGTAAACCAGTGTCCCTGCCAATGAAGTGGCTGTTCAGTTGTGTGCAGCATACAGACAGCAGCTGATTGATGCACTAATCACCTCATTTAAAACATACATTAACACAAGCAATGTACCCAAGAAAATGAGATGCAGAGGCAGGTCTGCTTAACATTCCAGACTACTAATTATAACATTTAGATATCACATTTATTCTCTGGATCTTGGGTGAAATATCACAATAGTACTTCTCAAGTTATTTGTGCCATATTATATATGACAGGCCAAGTGCATCTAAGCCATGCAACAGAAGTGTTCTGCTCACACTGAATTTATGTTTAGTTTAGAACAGCTTAAAGCGGAAGCGAGTTGACATGGAATGGGAGGAGAGAGAGTGAATTGACTCGGGAGCAAGCGGTCGGGAGTGAATTGAGGTGGAATGAATTGGCGGGAGTGAATTGACATAGACCTGACTCATTTGAACTCGACTACATTTCATGGGTTCAGCATTACACATACATGCAATAACTAATTTGACATTTGTGTAGCACAAATGCAGCCTCATTGGCATTTGTTTCTTTTGCATTTGCATTAGTTGGTTTGCACAGCGACTTTTGGCTTTGATTCCTTTGTCATCATATGCGGGACTAGCATGCCTTCTTGAAGAGTTTGCCCAAATAATGTAGGATCAGGAAGCACTGGATGTGACTCATGAGCCCTTTTAGTGACTGCTATCTGGTACAGAGCACACAGTATGTGAAGTCTAAGGGCATCCTCTGTTGGTGGCAGAGTCTGTAGGCCACCCTTTGTTGTCACATACAGGTGAGCTTGGAATGCATCCAGGCCACCATTGAACTTGTCTCTGTAATATAATTTCATGAAGAACTCATGCGCTGTTGAAATTACCTCATCAGTGGCATCTAGACTTACTCCAGGTTTGCCATAATCTGCTTATGCATGAAGCTTGGCTGTATTTTCAAGTGCAACTATTAGAGCATGCTTCTTCCCTCTTCTGAAGGGATAGCTGACAGTATCAAAGCCACTTAAGATGAAAGCACTGAGAACTGACGTGAGTTTTAATGCATCAGTATTGCACATAGTGTTAAGAGAAGCTGCTACTGAATGACATGACAGGTACACGCCCATCTTCTGAACCCATAGTTCTTCTAGACCAGCCATCAGACTGCTATAGTAGATGCACATTACAATCATGTCAGTGTCTGTGGCTGCCACTAATACTCTCCAATATCCTAATGTCATCTACAGTACCCTTAAAGAGACCAGCCAGTACAACACAATTTACAAAAAGGCCAGCAGAATGTTAGGGTGCATAGGGAAGGGATTTGACAGCAGAAGCAGGGAGGTAATACTTCCTCTCTACAAATTACTGGTAAGGCCCCATCTGGAATATTGTGTCCAGTTTTGGAATCCACACCTTAAAAAGGATAAGAGCAGACTGGAGACAGTCCAGACAAGGGTAACTAAATGATTCAAGGCCTTCAGGCGCTCTCATATGAGGGGAGAATAGAGGTATTAAATATGTTCTCAATGGAGGAAAGGAGGGAGAGGAGGGATATGATTGAAATATACAAGTTCCTAAGAGGAATAAATAAAGTGTTAGATTTATTCTGTAGAATTACTGACTCCAACACTAGAGGTCGCAAGTGGAAGTTGGGGGGACTTCAAGAGGGAGCTTAGGAAACACTGTTATACAGGAACGGTGGTAGAATCATGGAAGAGGTTGCCCATTGAGGTGGCGGAAACTAAGACAGTGACATCATTCATACTGGGGTGGGATAGAGCTAAGGCATGCAAAAAAGTAGAGAGAACAGTGGAAATAGAAATTAAATGGGTGTTTAAGTCCTGAGATCAAAATGTTGTCAGGAACACTTGGGCAGACTAGATGGACCTCGATCTCCTTCTACCATCAGTGTTTCTATGTGTTTACAGAATATGCAATATGGGAGATTATTCTTGTAGCTATTTCTTCATGTTTTATACATGACAATTTAGGAATTACTACCATGCCATCTTTTGAGAGAAGAATGGAATGACCTGGGTCATTGAACAATCCACCAAGAATCAGTCTACATCCCTGTGGCAGCTGAGTGTTGTGCTTTACCCAAGCACCTCCCAAGAAATCAAGGAGACTGGCCTTATTTGGAGAGTTGGCAATGAAGTCTTTCCAATGGGGAATGAGCAGGGATTCCCGAGGTTCGTATGCTCTGCTCTTTGCATGATTAAGCTTTTCCCATTTTTCTCGCTCCTCACTTTTCAAGCTTAATGATGGACTAACATCATACCATCTCCCACAAAGCTGGTGCAATTGCAGCTCTCTGGCTTTATTCAAAGTAGTGTATCTATATACTTCTCCTGAAAGTCACCAAATGTATGACTATCAAGGCTTTTGTATTGTTAAACAAATGCCATTGCATCAACAATTAGTACAGTAGGTTCATCTGAAGATGGCAAGTTACTTTCTTCTGGCCACAGTTCACCAAGGTAACTGTTTAGGGAAGCCAGATAATCAGCTGTGCTGCCTTTGTGCATGGTATATCCTTGGGGAAGATCAGCATATGGCACAAAAGAGCTGAGGGATATTTTATCCATTCATGACTGAAGGCCTCTACCTTTTTGTCATCATTCAGATATCAGATAAATTACAAGCTCCTGACCACATTACTCTCCTCTTTATAGACCTCTTTTGCTTTCTGAATGTGTGAGGGTGTTTTGGCTTTGCTTGTGAATGTCTGAAGCATTACAGTTTTAATTTTTTTCACTACCACTCTGTTGTGCTGCGTTTAAGGCTGCAATGCCCTTTTACTTGGCTTCATTGAAGTCATTTGATGTGACCTTTTGACCAGTAGAAATGTTCAGAAGATAACTGGGATCACAGGTGAATGGACCAACATTCTGCCAGTGACCACATTCATTATTGTTTTAATTGCTGTACTGTCCTTCTGTGCTGTATGTGATCATCAGTACTGTGAAGATGAGCCATCTTCGTTTGTTCAGAGATTATTGTTAGTGCTGGTTATGAAAGCAGGTATTTCTCCATAGCAGCAGGCTGCTGAGTTATGCCATGGAAAAGCTGGGTCTTTGCATCTTTGTTATACGTCTGCTCGAGGGCCATATCAGTCCACACACCATTAAACTTACCATCTGTTCAGCACACAGTGAATTTGCCAAATCTTAATGCTTCAGTGATGTCTTGTGCTTTGATTGGCAGGTCTTTCATAGTGGACATATAATGGAGAATGCAGGAAACATATTTGTGATGACCAGCAGCCACAAGATATGGAAGCATTTTTTTCAACTTCAGTCAGGTGCTGCTCCCAGTGACCAGCTCACTCGACATAGAAATAGCTATTCCAAATCTGAATCCTGTCCATGTACATAACCCAGACCTTGTTGTTGGGGGTTTGCACTTTGCCTCATGGAACTCATTTATTAACGTGTCTACTTCTTCCAGTAGCCTAATTGTTTGGACGTATGAATCATTTGCATTTTTGTGCATCCTTGGCATCCATGGCATCCCTCAGTCTTCAAACACTTTCTGAGAGTAATGCCATGCACTCCATGTCTTTGTCATATTCACCAATAAGCCAACTTTCAAATGCATTCCAGTGTAGCTCATACATGAAAATAAAAAAAATAATAAGCACCCAGCTAGAGCAGATTTAAACTACAAAATATTTGCTTTATTAATTATAACAGTGTGTAAAATACTAGGCTAAACACCATGATGGTGAGGGGGAAGAAATACTTTTTTTACCCATCATCATGGTGTTTAGCCTAGTATTTCACACACTGTTATAATTAATAAAGCAAATATTTTGTACTTTAAATCTGCTCTAGCTGGGTGCTTATTATTTTTTTTGTTTTTGTGTTGACTTTAATTAATTAAGCACCAGC
Organism: Neoceratodus forsteri; assembly: GCA_016271365.2. Taxonomy (NCBI): domain Eukaryota; kingdom Metazoa; phylum Chordata; order Ceratodontiformes; family Ceratodontidae; genus Neoceratodus; species Neoceratodus forsteri. The sequence goes on along the minus strand of CM057455.1, from coordinate 1,751,481,500 downwards.
ACTCAGCACAGCTTTCACTGGCTTGTTAGCTCATACATGGCAACATGAACTAGTCTATGGGCGCTCAGCATATCATAATAGTCTTTGACTAACCTGATTTGGTTGGTAGTTCCATGGAGGCAAACATCAGCTTCAACAAGGAGATCCTCTGTTCCAGTTTCTTTCATTAAATACCCAACTGCCCCCCATGAAATTCAGTTCAGTGTGGAAGCCACCCATATGAAGGATGACTTTACCATACTTTTCTAGCTTCTTTTTCTGAAGGCCAAGAGCAATCTCATACACTGCTTCATCACAGGTAATTATGCAGAATTCCTGTCCAATTTTCTGAGTGACCATCAAACAGTACCGAACAGATGATTTGACCACATCAGGGTTTACAGGAGGTTCTGGAAAGAAAGGCCCATACCCAATCACAGTCACCTGCACTTCCTGTTGGGTGACTAATTCATAAAAGGAGGACCATGTAACAAGTTTTGATTGTTCTATAACATCTAAATAAAGTGTGGGACCCAGATTATCTACATGCAAATGCCAGTCTACAGGATGAAGTGATTCTCTGGTTTGCTATGTTGCTATTGCCATGCCAGCAAGTGAATGAATCTTCTGGCAGTCCTTGACAGTGATATTACTTTCCCTGCTTTAAATTATACAAGATATGTGAGAGAAGAGTAGCATGTTTTAACTAGGGACACCCTAGCAGCCAATGACTGCTGATCCTCACTTTCATCAGCATACTGATATATTGCATGTGATGTTCCATGCATAGTTTTACCATCCTTTGTACTCTACGAACATACGAACATATGAAATCTGCCAGCAGATAAAGGCCTAGAGGTCTATCAAGTCTGCTCGAATGTGCAGCTAGCACCCCTTATTCTGCAGCTGCCCCTTCCTTCCACCCTTCCCCTTCATTAACCCTCCCCTTTGTCCTGTCCCATCCTCATTTGAAGCAGTCCACTGTTCTACTGCATACCACTTCTGCAGGTAACGCAGTTCACCCAGCCACCACCCTCTCTGTAAAAAAGTGTCTCCTCATCTCCCTCCTGAACCTTCCTCGCTCCAGTCTCATATCATGGCCCCTGGTGGCCCTTCCATCCCTTACTTTGAACAGCCCCTCTGTACCTGTCTTGTTTATTCCTTTCATGTATTTAAAGGTTTCAATCATGTCCCCGTCTCCTCTCCTCCAGTGAGTACATGTTCAACTCCTTCAACCTCCTCTCGTATGATAAGTCCCCCAGACCCTTGATCATCTTTGTCACCCTGCACTGCACTCCCTCCAGTAACTTAATGTCCCTCTTCAGATATGGATGCCAGTACTGCATGCAGTACTCCAGGTGTGGTCTAACTAATGACCTATACAGTGGCAGAATCACCTCCTCCCTCCTCGAGGATATACCCCTTGCAATACAGCCCAGCATTTTGTTGGCCTTGGCAGCTGCCTTCCTACACTGTGCCGAGTTGTTCATTGACCCTGTGATGAGCACACCCAGATCCTTCTCCTCCTCTGTCTGGGCTAGCTGCACTCCCCCTAGCTGGTAAGTCCTCCTTGGGTTCTTCATCCCAAAATGCATCACCTTGCACTTTTGGCATTAAAGCCAGTTGCCAGGTGTCTGACCAGGTTTCAAGCTTTGCCAGATCATCCTGCAACCCTGCCATCCCCTAGGTCATCCACCACTGCGCCAACCTTGGTATCATCAGCAAACAGACTGATCTTGCTCTTGATGTCCCATGATATGTCTGCAATGAATATCCCAAACAACACTGGTCCCAACACCGAGCCCTGTGGGACACTGCTCATCACTGCCCTTGGGTGTGAGAGCTCCCCACCCACCACCACCCTCTGTTGCCTTCCCTGCAGCCAGTTTCCTACCCATCTCACCAGCATTGCACCTGCCCCTGTGCCTACTAACTTCCTTCCCAGCCTTCCATGTGGCACCGAGTCGAATGCCTTACTGAAGTCCAGATACAGGACATCCACTGCATGTCCCCTGTCCAGTTGCCTAGTTACCCAGTCATAGAACTTGGCCAGGATGGTTTGGCAGGATCGGCCACGTATGAAGCCATGCTGTCTGCTGTCCTGTAGTCCTTTGGCCTCTAGGAGGGCCACCAGCCTCTCCTTCAGGATAGTCTCCATTAGCTTACCCACTATGGATGTGAGGCTCACTGGTCTGTAGTTTCCCGGTTCATTCTTGGGGCCACTCTTGTGGAGGAGCACCACATGAGCCATCCTCCAGTCCTGAGGTACACACCCCGAATGTAGTGAGGCATTAAATAGGTCTGCCAAAGGTCCTGCAAGGACCTCTGCCAGCTCCTTCAGTACCCTGGGGTGGATGCCATCTGGGCCTGGCGCCTTGTTCACCCTCAGTGCCTTCAAACCCTCTCGAACCCTGCCCTCCATGATTTCCCCATCTGTCACCACTTCCCCCCCTGCGTCTGCCATTTCTCCCATCTTGGGTGTCACCCCCCTCTTCTCTTTAGTAAATACTGAGCAGAAGTACTCATTTAGTGCTTCCGCCTTATCGTACCCTGCTTCCACCCAACCCCCCTCCTTCCTAATCCTTACTATGTGGTCCTTACAGCTCCTTTTCTCCCTGATGTACTTAAAGAAGTCCTTCTCCCCCTTCTTAATGCCTTGTGCCAGCCTGAGTTCCGTAGGTGCTTTGACTCTCTGTAAGTCTAGGTTGTCAATTGCACACTGTGTGAATTGATCTGACTTCAGATTCATGGGTATGAAAACCCCATCTTGATCTTCCTGCTCATCAGCAGCTGCTGCCGTGATAGCAATATAACATTGGGAATCTTGGTAGCTAATGTTATTTCAAAATCTATTTAGCGTGGTTATGGTCTCCTTGCTCAGGGTGGCCTTTAGTATGTGTAGGGCAGTACCAACATGTTTTGATGTTGGAACACCAGCAACAGCTGTGCACGTGTCTTGTCCAAGATTCAGTACTCACTCATATTATTTTGGGTTTAGCTAAACTCTCCCATCATTGCCTACTTCTGGAGTAGCATCATAAGCATCCAAGGCATGTGATTGTAGAGAGTAGGACCCTTCCATTTTGAAGCTGCTTCATAAAACACATCCAGGTTTGTTTCACATGTGTCTTGGTCTTGTAATGTGCACTCTTTAGCAGATATAACCCTTTAAAGTTCTTCTCTGCCAAACTCTTTCAGTTCAGACCTTATTAATTTTGTTGCTTTGTAATTGAACATATTTGCACCTATTTGAGTCTGAGTAACATCAGGATCATCTTCACTTTCTTCTGTATATTCTGATTCTTCTATAGTTTACTTTAATTTGGAGACTTCAGAAAGCAGCTGTTCAACATTCAACTGTGCTGAACACAAGAGACTTGATGTGCCTTTCTGTGGAACTATGGTTACGCTACAGTCACTGAGATTAGAGTAGTATGTTGGTAGGCATCTTTACAAACTTGCTGACTTGTAGGATATTGCATCATCTACACCATGATCTAACCACTGGAAATATCTGTCACAAAGTTTGGCAATATAGAAAACACTTCCATTGTCAAACATTGGCTTCTCAGTTTGAGAAATTAGCCAACAAAACTCTGCATCATAGATGTCATCATCTTCCATGACTGTTCTTCTATTTATATAGTTATTAAGACATGATCTATGGTATCAAAAATCATGTGCTATCAGATCTAGGCATTCATTTCCAAACCCTTGCAATTTATGTACCACGGTACTGTCATTGAGTTCTTTGGCATTTTGCCACACAGATTTCTGACGATCAACAGTTGCAGTCATCAACAGTTTCCTGTTCCCCCTCTCATCCCATTCTTTTTCACACATAAAACATTTATTCTTGTAATCAAATAGGCTGTTGATTGAAGATTGTGTGACCATATGAGATGGACCTGGTTGCTCACTGCCCTGTTCTGAAACTCTGCAGCATTTTTCTTTGACAGTTTTTTTGTTGGTGTATGCATTGCAACAACTTGCTTGCATTACTGGGGTCTTTGTTAGGAATTAATCTTTACATAACACATCCTTTTCCAGTTGGAAACTGACATCATCATCATCACGGTTCTGAATTGCTTACAAGAAGGCGAGATATCTATGTTCTGTCAATCTTTGTAAAGAGCCATGTTTTGCATCTTGCTGACAAATAAGGCAGTGGGAGTAACTTGTGCTTGGTCATTGCCTTTTAGTGTCAGCTTGGAATATTGGCTCCATGGTTGATCAGTCATAAATCTGAAATACAAAAATGCATAGGTAGATTACTAATATCATAAAACTCTATACAAAATACAAAAATACACATTACAAATACTTGACACAAACACTAAACTGATTACATTAAGAGCATTCCATAAATAGGCAGATTACTAATATCATCAAACCCCTACACAAAATACAAAAATACACGTTAAAAATACTTGGCACAAAGTATAAAACTGATTACTTTAAGAGCATTCCATAAATAGGCAGAGTACTAATATCATAAAACTCCTGTATAATATTTCAAACCATACCAAAATCAAACTAGAAATGCATATATGGCTCAGACTGGCAAATGCTGGGTAGGATGGTTACCACATCAATTTTGGGGTATGGGTAACATAAAATGAAATATCTCAGTCATAAATCATGATCTTTGAGTCAGGTTTCTTTTAAATGAAAGCAGAAACATTGTATAAGATAGACATATGGTATAATGTAACATGAATGCAAGGATTACTTTGTCAGAGAAAATGCCATAACGTCTATTCAAAAATGTAGCCAAAAAATCGGCAATTTTGGAAATATTTTCTGACAATAATTGCATATACTGGTCTGTACTGTAAAGATATGATGACAATGAGACTTGTTTTATGTGAATAGCATCGATGTGCATAACTGGTACAAGTTTTAGTCCTATCTGAGCAATATTAAAGGTTGTAGATCATATTTGGTAAAATGTCTATTTTTCCAGATTTTTCTCATATTTTTCATTCATATCATACTTATTTCAGTGTATTTCACAACTTTTGAGTAAGAGTTATGACAGAGCAGGCCTCTTGATTGTGGTACCGGGTGGTCTCTTCTTTCCAAAAATGGAGGCCTTCAAAGTACAGAAAGAGGTGTCAGGTCCAACAAATTTTTGAGGGCTTTTGTGGCTTTGGATCCCTTACTATAATGAACACATGTGATTGCTCCTATTTTTTCCTAAATCAGTTTATTTATACTGTTCTATAATGAACCCTAGCTAGCAAAACACATTGCATCTTAATGAACTCAACTGGCAGCACATTTCGTCAAGGAATCAGACATGAATACCAGTATTTAAAATGTTTGCTACCTTAATCCCAGCAAGACATATTTTATTGCATCGAGCATCCTCGTGTTCAAACAGATGTGTTGAGTAATTCAAGTGGTACAAACTGAATACAAATTAAGACAAACTGCATTTTAGCAGCACTGCTAGAGTTCACAGACTGTTCTCAAGGCAGTGGAGGCATGGGAATCACAGGTATGTGTACAGCATGCCAGCTTAGGCATCAGCCATAGCCTTCATCAGAATTGTGCTTTCACACTGATGTCATGCTTAAAAGCAGCTTACTCATGAATATTCATGGGCTCTATGATGCTGGTTTGATAACACTGTTGCTGACGAGCATCATAGCAATGGGATTTTATGGCCATAAGTTACGGTAAGCATAAATCCATATGTCTCCAGTCCTGTTGTTCAAGCAGGGGGTTTTGTCCCCACACCCCCTGTACTATGGAATATCAACTCCAGTCAGAGTTGATTCAGGGAAGGGGTGCAGGACTGAGAGACAGTGCACCCCTGTCTCAGGTGCACCAACACAGCAACCTTTCTGCAAAGTGTCAATTTTGCTGACAGCGAGGTATGTCACTGTGTTGGTATCACAGTCAGGTTGGCATACCATATTGATGACACTGGTGGAGCATCATATGGGGCCACAATGAGATCCTCCCAATGTCTGTTGTTATAATGAGTAGAACAGCTTAGTATCAGGAAGGTAAAAAAAATGCCATTTATGTCCTGAACTCAGTGAAGAAAAGTAGTTTAAAATATTTAGTCTGAGAAGTGATCCATGTAAAGGCAGAAATGCAGAGATGGACAAAGTAACAAAGAAAGAACCCTGAACAGATAAGAAGAAGAACAAAGGTTACTTATTTAACCAGTATCAAGAACAAATATATCCATATAAGACCAGTATTTCTCTTTAAACCATGAAGAATCAAAGATAATATAGTCACAATAACAGGCATAGAAACCAAGTCCCTCTAAGGGGTGCTCAAATTCTCTGGAATCTGGTCTGATGGCACCAACTTAGAATTTCAGAAATTCTAAATCCAGTTCTTATTCTGTTTCATCCCCATTTGAGACACAGGAACAGAACTAGAGACAGTATTGGAAGTTCTGAATCCAATTCCAATCCTACAAATTAAAAGGTGTCAGGCTACCAATAGCCTCGAGGAAAGGAGGGAGAGGGGGAACATGATAGAAACTTTCAAGTACCTCAAGGGAATCAACAGAGTCCAAGAGGGCCGCATCTTTCAAAAAAAGAGGTGTACAAGAACAAGGGGGCACAATTTGAAGATGGGCGGGCGGCTCAGAGGTAATTTAAGGAAGTTTTTTTTCACAGAGAGGGTTGTGGATGCATGGAACAGCCTTCCGGAGGAGGTTGTGGAGTCAAAAACAGTGGTAGAATTCAAGCATGCATGGGACAGTCATAAGGCAATTCTAGGGGGGGTGGGGGCAGGAAGAAGTATGCTGCTGGTTAACTAGGATCTGCAGCTTATCCATTAGGTAGGGAAACGGGCAGACTGGGTGGGCCAAGCGGTCCTTATCTGCCATCAAATTCTATGTTTCTGTGTTTCTATGTTACCAGCACCAAGCCCATATCCCTCCCTCTTCCCCTTATCTTATACTGTAGAAAACTGGTGAGATGGCAGTTTGGATCATTTGGTCTCCAGTGGCCACTGTAAGGTGGCTTCAGTTCAGTTGACCATCCATGTAGTCCATAAACAAACACCACCCCTCCCATTGGAGTTTCACAGTCAGCAAGTTTATAGATAATCACTCCCACTGGTCCTCAAGTCTGGCATCTTTAGCAACAGCCCCCCCCCCGTCTGAAGAATCTACCCCCTCTTCCCTGATTCAGTTTAATTTGGACATGGGCATGGGTTATTAGCAAAATAATAATAGCAATAGTCAGCTAACATGCCCATAGAAGTCCAAATGTTCTCAGATGAAAGATTTTCTCTCCAATCCAGTCCTGATCCACATTGTTCTCTGACTTGTTCTCTAAGTGCTTTACTTTTATTTAAGCCCATTAACCCACTGCTGTCTGCAGCTCAGTACTCACTCTCCCCATTGCAACACTGATCTACTCAGTTGTTCTTCCAGAGTTACCTAGGAGGTGGCCAAACTAAGCAAAGTCTTGAGGGGCGGGCACTGCCAGATGCATATTAAAAGGTGTCTGACAGAGTCTGCTCCCAGGGCTTTGCTTAGGTTGGTCACCTTTTAGTTAACTCTAGGAGAAAAAACTCTCATTGAGTAGTCTAATAAGGACTGTATGATCAGCTGACTCTACTCCAGTCATGGAGTGTCTGTCTATATAATGGAAGCTGTGACTTAAGTTTATTCATAAAAGGTTGTGTTATGCTATTCAAGGAAAAACAAGGCAACAATCATCAATACAAGTTTTACATTGATTTATTCCTGAAAGGGTCATACTACACAATTAAAGAAAGTAATGCAACAGTAATTCTGCATTCATCCCTGGGAGGGTCTAAGTGTCTTGTGTAGAGATGTTGTGAATTTTTAATCCATTGGTGAGGTTGGTGTGAATTTGGGGGAAATTCACAATTTGTGAAATTTATGAATTCCATGGCAGATGACCCAAACCAACCTACACACAAAAATGCTAGAAACCATGATATCCCACTTCCACCCCCACCCCCCTCTTCTGGCACCCTCCCTCTTCCTGCACCAGCAAATAGCATGCTGCTGTCATGCTGGCTGCTTTATTTTAAAAAAAGTCATCCCTTCCCCTCATTTACACACCAAACACACTCCACATGCCTCCTCCACCCAAGTCTCTCTGTCTTTATGAAACACACCCAGTTCCCTGTCCCTCACCCAATCCAGCTCTAGTCCCCACCACCCTCCTCTCCCACCAGTAGCCACAAACTCAACCTAAAGTACGGAAAATGGCCTCCCAGTGAAGAGCATCTCCTCTGTTCATTGTCTGTCTCATAATGACGGGAATGAGTAGTGATGTCTTTGCTCCTAGTAAGACATGATTGGTTGAAACTTCAACCAATCAGGTTTTACTAGGAGCAAAGATCTCCCCATTCATTTACACCATTATGAGATGGGCACTGAACAGATCAGATGCTCTGCACTGGGGACTTATTTCTTTATTTCAGGTTGATTTTGTAAGCACCTAGTGGGCGGGAGGGTGGTGGGGAGCAGAAGCTGGTTGGCTGTGTGTTGGGGGCTGCATGTGCTTAATGAAGACAGTGGGATTTGAGTGGGGGAAGTGTATGGAGTGTGTTTGGCTCACAGGTGGGGAAAGGATTACTTTCTGAAGCAGATCAGGATAGCATGCATTCCAACAGCAAGCAATTCACTGGCATCGGGCAAGGAGGGAGGACTGTGTTGGGAGGGCTGAGAGGGGTAGTAATGTGGTTTCTATGTTTTTGACTGTTGGGAAAGTGTGATGTAGCAAGCAGTTTGTATTGTGATTTACCCTTGAATTGGCCATTTACCATGTGAATTTGGTCAATTTTCCTCAAGAATAATACTGCAAACTGTGGTCCTCAACTTTGCAATTTTGCCAAAATCTGCACATTTTTTCATGCAGCTATTTTTGTCAACTTTGCACACCACTAGTCTTGTATATGAATTCAAAAGAATTCTCATTGTGTGTATTTTTTTTTTCCATGATTCCCTCTTTGCCTACTAAGTCTTACTTTTTCAACTCTGTTAAATCTCAGATTGGCTGCTGTTCCATATCCACTTTCCATGAAGTGTTGTGGCATTGCATAATTCATGTTATTTATAAATGCATCTTGGGTCCCCTATTCTTTGTTAGAGACTTCTCTTTGTTTGCCAGATGTACTCTATTCCTCAAGAACAGGTCAGGACTCAGGAGCCCTATTACACCCTTTTATTAATTTATTTATTTAATTTATTTACTTATTAAAATATTTAAGAAAACCTACTGAGCTCAAACAGCTCATTTCCAGATGCATCCTGGGGGAAAGGGAGAGAGAAATGCTTAAGAACATGCTAAAAATATATATATATATATACATTTACACAGATGTAAAATACAAAGACTATAATGAGTACAGAGGTAGATAATATAAGGACTGCAACACAAGATAGAATCAGGTAAGTAGTGAAGGTATATACAATATGTACGATTTACAGTAGTAGCAGTTCAGAGAACAGGGTAGCTAATAGTAAAAGGGGCAGATATATCATAAATAATGAATTGGGATTAAGGAACAGAGGAGCGATAAGCAGATAATGTGCACTACATAAAGGAAATAGGAGCAGGAAGAAGTGAGAAATTTCACAGGTGTTAAGAAGAAAGGGGTGGGATGAGGAAACAAGGGCCTGGAATGTTAAGGGCAGTGGCAGGAGGGAAAGATATGAGAGTGGAGAAGAGAGATTAGGGAGGGTTTAGAAGAGGCAGAGTGAATGTTTAGGGGAAAAGAATGCCAAAAGTTTATGAAAGCAGAAAGAGAAGGCTGATTAACCAACAAGTGTTTTACAGGATGGGAGCTAGAGGGAGCAAAACCCAGAGTTTCAGAGGGAGCAGGGGGAAGGGTGGAGGGGGAGAGTTGAGAGTAGAGATAGGGGGGGTAGGGAAGATAACCAGAGTTTGGAAGTGAAGGAGGATCAGTGGGACAGCTGGTGAGCCTCCAGGGAAGGGAAGGAGAGAGCAAAGTAAAGAGTACAGTGGTTGGTGCGGGTAGGGCAGTTAAGGGCAAAGTGGCAGAAGGAGTAAAAGAGGGGATCCAGCCTAACCAAAGTGGTCTTAGGGGCAGCACCATAGACTATATTACAGTAATAAAAAATCGGGAGAATCACCTTTGTTCGGATGTCTTGATGAGCTGGGAGGTGGAATGCAGCTTTTATGCCTAAAGAGGGCACCAACCCTTCATGGAGAGATTAATAAATGATTCATTTTTTTTTTATGTTTTCCCTGACCACTGATATTTAAAAGTGTGGGGAGGGTGAGATCCTTGTGTTACAATGGTGCACATGCACCACAGCAAAAATTCCCTTGAGGTTGTGGGGGGGTAGCCACAAGCGTGCTTGTTGACTGTGGCAAGTATAGGCTGTGTACAAGAATGTTAGTTTCACTTAGGGTGCCAGGCACCACTGCACAGACATACAGGGCTCTGATGGTTTCTGGAGTGGGGGGTAATGCGGGGGCTCCACCAGCTACATCCCCATTAAAAAAATATAAGCATCTCCACACCTGATTATATCAGGGTGGAGCCAGCATAGAGAATGGTGACCAAAACTCCCTAGTGCCTGGATCAGTTTAATGATGGTACCATAATCACAGCACCCTGTCAATGGTATACAGTTCCACTCCTGTAGCTGATCTGTTGTTACTGCTATTGATCTTTTTGAAATATTTTGCCCACTTTCAGAACATGTCAATACTTTGTAATGGCAGATGTTATTACCCTGGAATGTATGTAGTGACAAAAGTTATTTTGGCTAGCTCACTGTTTTTGGTTCCAGCTGTTGATCTATTGGAGTGTTTTGTTATTTTTTTATGCAGCGTATACAGATCCTGTTCTGTAATTCCTATCCAGGAATCTGTTCACCATTGTCTTTGTTTTTTGTTCAGATTCAATCAGGGTACAGCATTTGTGGCACGTGTGGAGCACTTGTTCCATTGGTATGTTATTCACAAGTTGTCTAGGGTGTCAGCTCGAATATTCTGATAAGGTATTTGTCATAGGGTGTGGGATTTCAAGAATGTCAGACACAGGCAGACGACTTTTAGGTGCATAAAAAATGCTTGAGAGCATTTGTCATTTTATTTTCTGAATAGTAGATGATGAAATGAACAGAACGTCTAAAGTAAACTGATTAGTCAAAACAAATCAAACAACTGTTTTCATAACAGTTTCTGCATCTCTGCCATCCTTTAAAATGAACCGTGTGCAAGCACACACTATCATATTTTACTCCCACCTCAGTCAGCCTCCAACTGACTACCCTATCTCCTCAAGGCCTGTAGTGGCAGGCTGTTGTACAGTTTGGTGGAGTCACCTGACCTGGCCCTTAACTCACAATACAGAAAATAAACTCTCTGGGTTAGTCTAGCTTCATTTTGTGACCACCATACATGTGTCTTTTGACATCCCACATCCTTACAAACCTTTTATTTCCTAAAAGTTAAACATAAGGCTGCTAAAGCCTAAAATAGAGTTAATTAAATAGCAATTAAAAAAACTCTCCGTAGTTACTCTTGATTGACAGGTGGAGTGGTGTAAAAAGGGGACAGCAGAGGGTGCTGCTCCCTTAAGAAAATCCCACATGCATTCCTGCAGTCAGGTAAGACACTAGGCCTTTGGTTTCCTTTCTGTGTTAGTTACAGTCTACCAGTAAAACCTACAGAGAAGGACCCTTGAAACATAAGTTGCTAACCTCTTATTTGTTTTAATAGGAAGGGCTAGACTATTTAAGTCTATCCCTGCAGCTTTCAGCCCTTTATCTTTATTTGTATAAAACACCTCTTCATGTTTGTTTGTTTAGTTGTTTGCAATAAACAGCCCTCCAAACATTTCTTACAGGATTACTGTAAAGAGAAGGACACCTTAAAGACTTTCAGTATCTCTATTTATATTTTATAACCTCAAAACATGTTTTATTCTTTTAGAAACCACACAGCCCAAAGGCCTTACCTCAAATAGCAAGCCCTATTATTTTCTTCTGTGCTGCTATATAGAAAAGCTGCAGGGCACAACTACTGTATTCTGAAGTGCAGCTTTATCTTGACTGAAGGCTGAAATGTCGGCCTGTCAGCTTCACTTTTCATTTTAGCCCATTTTTCTTTTGGGCTTTTATTAGTCCTATACTTTTTCCTCAAATCCCCAAAATACTTTATTTTGAAAGAGGACCCCTGCTTTAGGGCTTTCTTGTTCTAGAGCCCTTTTCGACGCAAACCTGCCTCACAGAAGTCTCTATTCTTTTTTCCTTTTACTGACCCCATAGGATCTTATACACAGAGGGGTAGCATGAGTATCTATCGAGACACGGAGTAGCTAAAATTAACTAAAACATCTGGACCACTGCTTCATGCCTGTATCTCACTTTGAATCTGGATTTAAACCTGATTCCCACTCAGCCTAAGTTGGCTAAATACTTCCTCAGTTCCTACATGGCTCAGCTGGCAAAACTATTTCACACTTTCCCCACTACCAGCAGCCTGAAGCCTTACTCTTTACAGAAGAGCTGTAAGGGGGGGGGGGTGGATTCTTGTACCGAACAGCAGTAAATAAAGTAGGCAGTGCTGCTCAGTACTAAACAATTCCTGCTTCACTGCAGGCTACAGAACAGTCACATAAACAGCTAAACTCTGCACAGGCAATTTAATGAGTCATTTCTTCTTGCAAGAAGTGCCCTATAAAAAGTTCTCAACACTTCCTTTATTATTCTTAAAATGCACATTCTTTGTATCTTAGCACCTTTACTCAGGCTTCTAAGCCTTCAGTACCACGAAGGGTGGTGTGGAAATTTAGATGGCAGACCTTTGTCTTCTTACTAGGGTCAATCTCATGACAGGGAGCACCCTGTCATAGTATTCCTCTCAATTTCCTTCCTCAAGATTGTTGGCTGTAGTTCATTATCCACTATGAAAAGCTGAATGTCCAGAAGATTAATGCACTCTCAGTTTATAATGCTCGTAAACTTTTGGTTGAAGTCTTTGCAGTTTATGTATGCATTTGAAAAAACTGACTGAGTCTTGTTTCTGTTCCCTTCCATATCAAGAATACAGTAGATCATCTATGTACATTTTCCAGACTCTTATAGATGAGTAGGGCTAGTTATTTTCAACATTCTGGATAAATGTAGGCTCCCTTACACAAAGGCCTAATGTGAAGTTGGTCCCCATAGCCATACCTTTGTGCTGGACATAAAAGGTGGTATTAAATACAAAGAAATTAGACATGAACAATTCTGCCATCCTGGTAATACATTCTGTTGGTGGCAGTAGGTTAGTGTCTCTTGTCTTTAAGTAGCCTTTAGTTACTTGTATCCCCCCATCATGGGGAACATTTGAGTACAGACTTGGGATAGCCAATGATATCAGAAAAACAATCATCATCAATTCTCAAGTGTCTTGTAAGTAGGAAGGTATGCTATTCACATGTGGTCTCAGGAAAACTTCCACCAGCTGTGAGAGTGGTTCCATAATAGAACCAATACATGCAACTATGGGCCTACCATAACTCTAGACGTTCAAGAATATCTTCTCTGTAGAGTATCATACTTTGGTCATATATATATATATATATATATATATATATATATATATATATATATATAATAACCAGAACATTTTGGACCTGTGGTCCTGGTGCCTAACACTGGTGCATGGCATTATCTACATATCCTGTGCATATAAAATGGTGCCAGCTCCAACTGCCTAAGTACATTTTTTTTCAAGGAGAGGGCAAACAATTCCCTGTGTAAAAATCCTCTTTGTGAAAGCAAGCAGTGAAGAAGATAGCCCAACATTCCTTGTTAGAAGGGACAACAACAATAAGTATCTTCAAAACCTGTACTTATTTGAGGAGGGGGAAGACAAGAACTTCAGACAGTGGTACCTTATGGAGAAGATACTCTTGAACAGTGGTCGTCAAACTTTTTTGGTCCAGGGACCCCTTGGCAAAATATCAGCAATGTCAGTGACCTCCTACCAAAACTGAATTTATAGTTATGCATTTAGTACCATGTTAGCACTCGTTTTTCACCCAACAGCATAATCTTAATCAATAGCTCAAATAATAATGACAGAAAACCAAAATTATAAAACAATAATGTTTTATTTTAATAGAAATATAAAAAACATATCATAAGTACACAAGTACACAAATACACTTAAATGTCCATACAAACTGTACTAGAGTGATGCCTGAGCTTGATGCATTGAGCATAGTCTGTCAATCTTTGGTGTTAGTTTTGAAATACATATTCGCAAATCATTTTCTGGCTATAGTTGTGAACGATATTTGGTTTTAAGAGAAGTTAGTGCAGAGAATTCACTTTCACACAAGTAAGTTGTGACAAATGGAATAACAACTATCATTGCCTTATTTGTTAACTCTGGAAATTCATTCTTGCACCCAATCCAGAAAGTGGTGAGACATGGAGCTGATTCAAATCTCTTTCGTTGTACACAGTCAGTGGTTAGTTTTATCAGTTGGTCCTCTTCTTTAGCTGTTAAGCTTGATGTAGCACTGCTTGTGTTTGAAGAAAACGGAAACTGAATCCAGTTACTGTTATATCTTCAGGCCTCTGCTTCTGAAAAATACTCTGCAAATTGTTGCTCCAGGGCTGCTAAGTGTGAACAATTAGTTCCAGCAATGTTTGAAATTATGCTAGCATAAGAGCTGTCAATCAATTCTTGTAGTGATGAAAACATGGCTACATTGCCCTGCTGAACTTTCTCTCTCCATTTTTGGGCTCTCTTAATGAAAGACTCAACTTTGCTGTACAGTTGTACAATATTTACATTTCTTCTTTGCATTGATATATTAAGCCTGCTCAAATCACAAAACAAATCAGCCAGGTATACCATTTTAGCTATCCATTCCATATCTTTAAACTTATCAGCTAGGTCTGTTTGTGAGTGTTGTGATAAGAATTCATAAAGTTCACCACATAATTCAAAAACTCTGCTTAAAACAGCTCCTCGAGATAACCATCTTACTTTTGAATGATACAGCAGAGCTCTGTGTTCTGCACCAATTTCGTCACAGAGAGCAGCAAACAGCCTGGTATTCAATGCTCTGTTGCTGATGAAGTTTACCACTTTTACAACTGTGAGAAGAATTGTGTTACACTCAGGGCTCAGGTTTTTAGATGCCAGAGACCCCCTATGTAGCACACAAAAAGTCCAAATAACTTGCGGTGCAACTTCCTTAACAAGTCCAAGTAGCCAGCTCTTTAAACCTATCATTGCCATAGCTTCTTCTGTACATAAGCCAATACATTTTTCCCAAGATATATCATTCTCCCTCCTGAATTCATCAAGCACTTTGAAAATTTCTGCACCAGTTGTGCATTGTGGCAACATTTTACAGAATAGAAACTCTTCCACTACATTGGTATCTTCGATAAAGCGAACAAAAGCTAGCAGCTGTGCATCATTGGATATGTCAGTTGATTCATCAAGTTGTAATGCAAATGCACATGTGCTGTGCAGTTTAAGAATTAACTGCTCTGATATGTCCATTGCCATATCATCAATTCTACGGGCTATTGTGTTATCTGACACAGGAATGGATTTTAGTTTCTCACTGAAATCCTGTCTAAACATGATATTACAGATATCAATTGCTGCTGGCAACACAAGACTTTTAGCAATAGCATCTGGCTTTTTGCATCATGCAATATGAAATGCAACTTGATATGATGCTTTTAATGCAGCTGAACTGATGTTGGAAGCCTTCTTGATAAATGTACGTTGCCTCAGTAAATCATTGCAACAGTTTTGAAAATGCTGAAACAGTTTGTCTTTCACTAAATAATGTTTAGTTTCCAGATGTCTGACCATATTAGATGGTTTCATTGCTTCATTAGAAAACACCAATGAACAAACAATGCATTGTGACAGCTCCTCTCCCTCGGGTCCAACTGCTTTAGCTGTAATGAACCCATATTTCAAATATTGATCCTCATATTTCCTGAACTTTTTGTAGTGCTTAGATTCAGAGGGGGGGAGACGGTATGGGTTGAACATGATCATGCTTTCTTTTCCTGATAAATCTGTCCATCATAAAAATGAGGTTCCTTCTGTTCTGCAAGTAGCAAATAAAAAAAGACTTAATAGTACTGGGCAAAATTCAGAATTATAGTGCACAATAGTTGCAAGAAAAGTTAATTTAACAACACAGCAACTGATCAGAAAAAAACAACAATGCGGGGTTATATAACTGAGCACAACAAGACATACAGTAAATAAGCTGATCATAAAAATTAGGTTCCTTCTATTCTGCAAATAGGAATTAAAAAAGACTTAATAGTACTGTGCAAAAACCTGAATTATAATGCACAAATAGAGCAACAAAAAAATGGGGGTTGGGGAATAACTAAATAAGTATATCATAAAAATTAGGTTCCTTCTGATCTGCAAGTAGCCACTGAATAACATGACACACTGAGCACATGAATAACCCAAATTATACAACAAATTTACTGGGACACACTGGTTTCCTAACTGAGTATAAATTCAAAAAAAAAAATAACAGACTGTGAGCACCACATTATTCTGCCACTACTGTTACTAAGTGACTGAACTTTGTAAAAACACTGCAGCTCTGTATTATAAAATCACAAAAGCAGTAATAGAATACATGCTTACCAAGCTGTGTATTTTAGTGATTATGAGAGTCCATGAATCCGTGAGTCCGTGAGTCAAGAGCAGGCAAGAACAGTAGAATCTGAGTAGATGGCTCAATGGCAAGGAACTGTAGAATGGAAATGTCGGCAAAAGGAAAAAATAAATTTATTTTAAATGCGAGCTGTTCAACCCAAGGGGAGCCCGAGGAGTGCAGAGACTGGTGCTGTGAAGTGGAACAAGTGGGCAGCATGGAGCTGTAGTCGGCAATTAATTTAACATAAAACAACTGACTCTAATTAGCCTGCATACTCATGGACTCATGGACTCACCTCATGGACCAATTAGCAACACAATAGGCAGCTCAAGGGGTAAGCTCAACAGTTCCAGCAGTTTCACCCTTAATCTAGCTGTTGTGGAAAAATGCTTAATGTTTAAAGTGCATTTAACACCTCAGAAGCCAGTGATTAAACTACAAGTTAGCCAATGTACCTAATAATTAAACATAAAGGCTTGCTCACTGTTGTGGAAGAACTTTTTAAAGTGTGCTTAACAGGGGATTACAGCAATGTGGCAATGCATTGTTAATACCTCACAAGGCAGTGATTAAAAGACAAGTCAGGCAAAATGTACTTAATAATTAAACATAAAGGATTACTCGCTGTTGTGGAAGAACGTTTATGGGGATTACAGCACTGCTCACTCGCTTAAGCTAGGTTGATATTTAGGAAATTTTTAACCACACTACAATTTAAAAGAAAGTCATCCCAGACCCCTGGCAGATGATCGGGGACCCCATTTGGGCTGCGGACCCCCGATTGACAACCACTGCTCTTGAAGATCTAGAGTTATGGTAAATAACTGTCCTATCTTCCATAAATCAATCTTCTCCAAAGAGTCCCATTCTTTGGTTAAGCAGCAAGTTGTAAAATTCTCAAGACTAAGGAGAATTGAAACCTAAGATTCACATGGAAAGTATACCTTGCAATACAGCTAACCTGAAATGTGCATCTTTCCTGGACTGACTGTCCAAAGCATAATGTTCTATGAAGGTTTCAGCACTACTCCTAGTTATGGCCCAGCATATCTCAAAATTGCAACAGACTGGAGAAAATTTACTGGTGAAATGTGTTATGATGAAGCCCTCTGATTGCTGCCTTCTAATTTTCAAAACCCATCAGTCCATGGTAAGGGTCATCCTCTGCTGATAGAACAGGGTTAATCAACTTCCCCAACTGGAGAAGTGTGATTAACCTCAGGCAGCTGAGGTAAACATCATGCAAGCGGCCTGCCAGAGGGTAGTGCATGAAGGTTTCATTGTTTGTACTTTCTTCTCTGGCTTTTATTTATTTATTTTTATTTACTTTAATTTACTTCTCTGGCTTTTACTTGTGCTTCTGCTGGAAGGGCATATTCTTGGACTGTTGGTGGAAGCCTTGCTAAGTAAGCTTGCCATGAAATGGATCCTGTGAGCAAAGGCTACATCCTCTACTTCTCTTAGAAGAAGTGTGGATGCTCTTCACATCCTTAAGGGCCTTTGTATTCTCATTGGACTCCTTAGGGAACATTCATACCTCAAATATTGGATTGGTAGCTCACAATTCTAAGACCCAGAGTAGCTGAGATGAACACCCATTTTCCTATATTGAAAATCTTACAAGACACCTTGTCATCAATTTTTTCCAAGGGATTATGATTGTCAGCCTTTATATTCTCATTGGACTCCTTAGCGGCCTCCTCCACATGTTGTCCAAAGAGACATGTTGATTAAATGGAACATTTGTGATCTTTTGTTGGACATTAGAGGCAAACCCTGCCATTCTCAGTCATGAGTGCCTTCAGGCACAAATCATAGCAGTAGCTGCAAGGGTCACTGCATTAGAAGAATTCAGAGCAGCCCTCATTTGGTGGCTATTTGGTACAAATCTTGTGTAATAACTTCCAAAAGGCCTTGCTCCAAGGAAGACTCTGAAAAATTCTCCAAGAGATCTCTGATCCTATTCCTTAGGGAACATTCATACCTCAAATACTGGATTGGTAGCTCGCAATTCCAAAACCCAGAGTAGTTGAGATGAACACCCATTTTCCTATAATGAAAATCTTGCAAGACACCTTATCATCAGGATATGCATCATTTTTTTTCCAATGGATAATAATAGGCAGCCATGATAACAATAACATCTGCTGTAGGCTAGGTATACTAAACTGGTGCTGTGTGAGGCTGCCATATATTTATTATCTGAGAGCAGAAAGCTACTGGAATAGAAGCCAATTTGCTCCAAACTGTCTCTGCAATTGTCTCCAGGCTGCATAGGTGGAACCAGAGATAGAAGGAGACTATATTAAGATACTCCATCTGCATCTTCTTAGCTTCATCTACAGGCACTGTCTCAAAGTTCAGATCTGTGTGCATTTTCTCCAGCAGTGATTGGAGAGAGAGAGAGAGAGAGAGAAGAGAAATCCTATTAAGGAGTCTGCACAGTCAGGGTGGGGGGGGGGAGTTACCTTTTGGCCTGAAGGATACTCTTCATAATCCTCCATCTCCAGTTAATGAGATCTGGATTTTATTCCTGTTGATCCTCCGTTAAGGAGGATGAAGCCAGGGATTCCTGCATCATTGATGATGTTGTATCCAAAAAGCATTCACTGCCAAGCTCTGAAACCTACTTGGAGTCTCACAGCAATACTTGGAAAGGAAACTGCATTGGCATCAATGGGGACTCTGAGTCTGAATGTTATGCAAGCACCAATAATGACACTGGTGCCATCAGCAGAGCCAGCAGCAAGTACAGCACCTACATTGCAGATGGGGTCAACAACACCAGCTGTGATGGCACTCAAGATCACATCAGCTCTATAAATGGCACTGACCCTTGGGAGCTGAACACTGTCCCTGATGCTGGAGCAAATAAAGCGTGAAAGAGTCATTGCACCAAGATTGATTAATTGATTGATTTATAATTTCATGACTGGTGTAATGATATAGGCACAGTGAGCTGGGGATCATTTCTGGGAGTGCCTGGAGGGAGGGAATCCATTTGAAAGTGAAACAGCCACAACATAGTCACAACAATAGGTAAATGTACATGGACAGTAACATCACAGTACAAATAATAATTTATGAGGGGGGCAAACTATGTAAAAGACTGTACAAGTACATTGATTATGGAGTAGCCAGGAAGAGATCTAAGTGAGTGTGCCGCAACTTATGGAACATGTTTGTACAGAATCATGATGGGTAAAACTAAAATCAAAGAGTACACTGAGTTGTAAGCTATACAGTAGAGTGAGCGGTGAAATAGTTTGGAGAGTGGATAGGGCTTGGGTTGTTACAATGTGGACAGAACAGAAAGGTGCATGTTTTGAGAAGTATGTAAGTAAAAGTAGTTTGAGAAAGTACAGGGAGGAACAAAGATGGATGGGGAGAAGGAGGCTGTTCCACAGTGTTAGAAGGTGGATGGACAAAGCAGACTGGCCTGCTGCATTATTACTGTGAGGGATATGAAAGGAACATGCAGCAGGTGATCAGAAGGTGTAAGAGTTGGGGATGGCAGTAATAAGGAGAAAAGAAGAGGAAGAGTGGCGAGACAGTATTTGGCCATGAAGGATGAACAGTGTTAGAGACAGTGTACCTCAAGGCAGAGGAAAAAAATATTAGCATACAGAGAGCAGTGATGGATGAGAGATGTAACAGTAACAGCATATCAGAAGAAAGAATGAAGAAGGGGGATCCAGCTTGGAATGTGTAGACTTTGCAGAAGTGTTGTAGGCTACACCTGCTTAGCCAAACACTGGCAAGATCATCTTAAATATGATCTCTCTGTGGACCAGGACAGAAAGGCAGGATTTGTTTCTGTAGATCACACCAATCTTAGTGTGAAGTTTCCTATGCATGGCATCATATGGATGGAAGAACATATTCTGATCAATCCACACCCAATGTACTTGCATATTGGAGCATTGCTAGTTTCTGCCTAGTACCAAATGTCAGGGAAACAGTTTTTTTTGTGGGGGCATTTAGTGAGAGCTGGTTTGAGCAGAACTAGCACTGGACATTGTCAAAGTCATGCTGGAGTGATGATTCCAGCTCAGTGTCTGAAAGACATGAAGCAAATAGAACTGTGTTATCTGCATACATGTGTATGTGTGAGGAGACATGGTGGAAGGGAAGGAGGTAATTTAAGAACACAGAGAAAAGGACTAGCCCAATGATGGAGCCGTGGGGGACTCCAGACATGATGGTCAGCGGGATGGATAGGGTACCTCTAACTTGAACTGACTGGAGTTGAACTGAGAGGTAGGGACTAAACCACTTGACTGCCAGACTGGATAAGCTCACAGCATTTGAGTTATCTAAATGAAGGGGGGTGCCACTGTATCAAAGGCCTTTGATAGCTCTGTGAAAATGGCCATGGTCAACAGGCCCTGAGATACGCCTTTCAGCACAAAGTCAGTGATCTAGAGAAACAAGGGGATGGTGGAGTGTTTTTTGTGGAAGCCAGACTAAAAAGGAAGAGGAAAGAAGAGTAGTCAAGAAAGTGAATAACTGGGACAAAACATGTTTTTTCTGCATCTTAGCCAGGGCAGGAAGGAGAAAGGTGGGGTACAAATTACCTGGAGGAGAAGAACCACCCCATTAGGGGAGAGTGCATTAGTCTGTTTATAGGACTGGTGGGTAGAACCAAGCTAGAAAGAAAGACTGAAAAGGGAGGCAAGAGGGGCAGCAATGGCCTAGGCAGAGA
This sequence comes from Neoceratodus forsteri, assembly GCA_016271365.2. Lineage (NCBI taxonomy): Eukaryota > Metazoa > Chordata > Ceratodontiformes > Ceratodontidae > Neoceratodus > Neoceratodus forsteri. The sequence continues at coordinate 1,751,460,169 of CM057455.1, read as the reverse complement.
GACAAAGGATTAGCATCCAGACCATCTGTCCTGTACCCCGCTAAGAAGATGAAGAGACAGTAAAGCAGCAAGGATGGTCTCTGTGGAGACTGGGGTGAAGGAAAAATATGCTGAGATTGAGGGTGGGGTTACGGAGGCATTTAGAGAGAGAGACACAGCAGGCAGGAAGGGGAGAAACAAAGGGAGCAGGAAGCAGGGAAGGGGACAAGATGTAAAGAAATTGCTAAAGATCCTCCATAAGCATAAGATGTGTGGAGATGGAGGATCTGGCCCCTAGTTGCAATTCAATGGGGATAACAGAGAGGACACCAGGATTCTTGCACCCAATTGAATTGGGGTAAAATAATGGAAGCTAGACCTAGACCTGTGTTGTTGCATTTCTTTTTTATTTGAAGACAAGGTCAAGCTATTCCAAATTCAACAGTCATCACGGGTAGGGCATGACCATTTCTTTTTACAACTGTGGGAAAACTGTCTATCCTCTGAGTCATGAGATTTTCCAGTACCAGAGCGCTCACACAGAGAGGAGTAGTGATCAAAACAACCTTGTTGCTGGAGCAATTTGCCTTGTCAGGCACCCTACCTGCCATAACAGTTTTTAAACATCATCAAATGGAGTAGTTATGTGAGAAGACAATGTAGGAACTACCAAAACTGTTAAAATACAATAACATCTATAACTATAGAGCTGTAGATGTGATTAACTAGACAAGAAAGCTATTTCTATGAACACTGAAGCTGGTCACCAATGAAAAAAGCAAGGCACTTTGATGGTGAAAAGAAAGAAACTGAGGGCTATGACTTCTTCCTACTCTGTGGGTCTGCTGAGAACACTGTGCATTGGTACTAGGCACTGGTACTGCTGGCTCAAAACATTTTGGTTTCCATGGGGTCCTGTCACCTTCTGCTCTAAGACAAAAAAGTGGGGATCTAAAGGGAAGATTCGTGGATGATGCACTGTAGACAGTTATAAAGGGATATACCTGACAGGAATGGCAGTAGTGTAACTCTCTTCATAAGGAAGGGAGTCACTGCAGGGGACAAGAAGGACATCAGGGGCACAAACAGTGTCACTGAGTCCATCCAGGTCATGCTAGGAGAAAAGATGAGCAAAAGCATCACCTACGAGGAGGATTACAGGCCCCCAAGCTGCTTATAGGAGCATGGTGCCCAACTGCTCGGGGAAATAATGAGACCAACCATACCAGATGCAGTGATGAACCTGGTGGATTTAAGTTTCCCATTTATTGACTTGCATTTTCAGAAGGTCCTGTAGATCCTCCTGCAGTCCAGCAGTCATGTCACAGTTGCCCTCCCCCCATGCCCAGCATACCCCAGTGGGTGCCCCATAGGGCTGCCCACACCCCACACCCTGAATTGACCATAAAGTGCCCTGCAGGGCTGTCCACACCAACTGCCCCAAGGTGTACAATACATGCCCTGCAGGGCTGCCCACACCAGCTGCCCCTGAATCCCCCATTGCAAAATGCCCCTGCAGGGTAGCGCAGTCACCCCCCCACCCATGCCCTGAACCTGAGTCACCACCGCAAATGTGGCATACACCCAGTCCAGCCCTGGTAGTCTAGTGGCCCCCACCCAGCCATGCCAGTCCACCCAGCACCCGTCCCCACCTCTCTCCTGCATGGCCAGCCACTGACTGAGTTCTTTAGGAGAGCAACTGTAAAGATGCACTCAGAAATTAATTTCTGAGTGTGTCTTTACAGCACCGCTCCTACAGGACTCAGTCGGTGGCTGGCTGTGGAGGTGAGAGATGGGCTGTGCCAGTCGCTGGCTGGGGATGAGTGGGGGGTGCTGGGTGGACTGGCATGGCTGAGTGGGGGGGCCCCTAAACTACCAGGGTTGGGCTGGGTGTATGCCGCATTTGCGGCGGCGGCGACTCAGGGTCAGGGCACGGGTGGGGGGGTGACTGCACCGCCCTGATGGGCATTTTGCAATGGGGAATTCGGGGGGCAGTTGGTGTGGGCAACCCTGTGGGTGCGTATTGTACACTTTGGGGGCAGTTGGTGTGGCAGCTCTGCGGGGCACCTACTGTGGCTTGCTGGGCATGGGATGGGCACTTGAGACCTCGGTGCACCTGTTGTGGCTTGCGGCATGCCCTCGCTTGTAGCACCCTCTGTTCAGCTGCATTCTGGCCACATGTCGCAAGTCACAGGACTTAGACGCAGAGACCCTGCCCCTTCTAGAATAGGGCACAGGGTCATTGTCACAGTTGCGGTTGGCACAAGTCACGTTTGGCAGCGACTTGTGCCAACCTTCTAGAATCGGGCACCTAGACTGGAAATTAATGTATGTTTGCCCAGATGTTGAAACTACATGGTCATTTTTTAAAAATCCCTTAATTGGGGTAATTGAAAAACATGTCCCGGTAACACAAAAGAACGTTAAAAAAAAAAAAGACCCCGTGGATTACAAGGGGGTATAAAAGCTAATAAAAACAAAATCTCAACTATGGCAAAGGCAAGAGAGACCAATAATTTATTAGATAAGCAGGCTTTTAGAGCTATAAGAAATAAATGCACACATGAGATTAGAAGAGCAAAAAAGATTATTGTATTAATTACTTTGCAGAGCATACAAGATATCCAAAATTAATAAGGAGGGGTATTGATTCCCTACATGGGAAACAGATTTCATCTTCTTACCTTCAGAATTGAAATATGGGGAGGAAACCTTATGTAGTGTTTGGATCAAGTGGCAGCATTTAACTCATTTTTTTCAACTGCAGGACTAACATTTGATAGGAAATACCCAGGTTTAGCTCCACCTCAGTTAGACACAGATTTTACAGAGTAGTTTAATAGGCCTTTTTTTAATTTTCATGATATAACAGAAGCTGAAGTAGTGAAACAACTGCAAATATTGGATACTAATAAAGGGGCGGGATGTGATGGAATTTCCCCAGTTTTTCTTAAAATTGCATCACATTTAGTAGGGCGACACTTAGCTTATTTATTTAAACCTTACAGGGCTATGGACTGGTATATCAGTACAAAATTCCTATACATCCTAATTCTGTCAGCAGCCTAAGGGTTAATTTTTCACTTCATAGTTTTGACATACAAGTGGATTGGAAGTCAGCATTCATTACTCCAATTTTTAAAGGGAGTGACCTTATTGAACCAAATTCTTTTTTTTTTTATTTGCAATTCAGACTTTATTAAGAGATTTTTCCACAATAAAAGGCAGTTACCATGAGAATGAAGCAAGAATACAGCAACTTATTAAGGTAAAACTGCCCCACCCCTCCCTCCCCATACAGCAGTAACAAATCCATGTGTCCCATAAGTATGAAATCATTATACAGGAACCTACAGGGCAATTTGTCCTAGAACAGAACTAACTCTGACCAACTACAATTAGAGAATGAAGGGGATCCCATATTTGTGTATAAACAGACAATCTATTGTGGAGGCTGGCAATCGTTTTTTCTATACACAGATTGGCAAGAATTTCATTCACCCATTCCTGAAGAGTCGGAGTGGACTTGTCTTTACAGTGGCATAAGATAAGCTTCTTGACAGATAAGGCTATCATAGAGATATGAAACCTTCTGACTTTAACTCTAATAGAAGACAAGTCCCCTAGGAGACAAATTTCAGGCATGAAATACTCATGTAGGCCCAGTAAAGGATCCAGGGAAACCTTGATAGAGTCCCATAGAAAAGAGATTTTGGGGCAGGACCAAAATAAGTGAAGAAGTGTTCATTCCTCCTGAGAACACTTAACACATAAGTTGGAGTCCAAGAGACCCCATTTCTTTAACTTAACCGGAGTATAGTACATATTATGTAAGATGTGATATTGCATAAGATGCAACCTGTCTTGAAAAACATATTTATGACAGGATCTCCACAGGGTTTGTCAATCAGGATGATAATGAGGAAGAATGGAACTCCAAAACATCGTGGATCCAAAGGAGTCCCCATATCTTTTGTGAAACAACACCTGATATAGTTTAGATACTGTACCCGAAGATCCAAGTAATGAAGAAACTTCAGGTATCAGGGCCATAACTGTCTGGTAAGGAGGGGTATTGCCAAAGACGATTGTGAGTAAATGCCTTAACTATATAACTTTAAAGTGTGAGAGAGCCAGGATATTACATTTCAAAATAATATCTCCTAGTGACAACCATTGCCCCTCCTCATCCACAAGGAAGAGTACTTTCCCTTCCCCCAATTGGGGCAACCAATTATGGGGAATCTGCTGCTTGTTGATGGTGAAAGATGGGGAATTCCAGAAGGGCTGGGCCAAATCTAACTGAGGGGTATATCGCAAAAAGGAACATAGTTGTGCGTATACCTTTAATGAAGTAGCTACTATGGGACACTTCTCAGCCATGTGAGCCTGAGACATTTTAACATAGAACAAAGTTAGGGGATCCAGGTTCATAGACTTAATTAAATCCAGCTCAATTCTAAGCCATACCGGCTGCTCTTTTTCAGGGCTGGGGCATACCCATTTCAAATATTTTGCCAAATGGCTAGCCCAATAATATATAGCCGAGTGGGGAATCCACAGGCCCCCCTCAGATTTTGGAGTGGCCAACTTATAATAGGCCAATCAAGGGTATTTATCAGACCAGATAAACCTAGTGAAAATACCATGCAACTTCTTAAACTAGAATAACGGGATAAAGGTATTGAGAATAGATAGAGGGTAAAAAATTATCGGGAAAACATTCATCTTAACTATGTTGATCCGGCCCCATAATGAAATGGGGAGCTTAGACCACCTATCAGGGTCCTGAGTTATGAACTGAGAGAGGGATTCAAATTTTCCTTAAACCATGCTAAGGGGTTACGAGTTAGTTTAATGCCCAAATACTTGAATGACCTAGGGGTCCAACATAAACCTAAAGGGCTAATATCAGTCTTGAATATCCTGTGGTTTAAAGGAAAGAAAGAGGATTTATTAGCATTCAGTTTGTATTTAGATAGGGCACTAAATTTAGCTATTTCACCCATCAAAGCCGGAACGGAGGATACCAGATGGGATAAATGCACAAGCAGATCATCCGCATATGCAGTGACCTTGACTTCATGACGCCCAACCCAAATGCCTTGTATTAATGCATTATTGAGAATGTTTTGGATAAGAGGTTCAAGATACAAGTTAAATAAAAGAGGAGATAGGGGTCAACCCTGCCTGGTACCTGAAAGGAGTGAAAAGGGTTTAGAAACAGCACCATTCCCAGAGATCCTTGCTGTGGGGGGTTTATATAATGCAGCAATCCAGGATATAAATGCAGGTGTGAATTGGAAAGCTTCCAAAACTTGAAACAAGGAATTCCAGTTCACATGATCAAATGCCTTCTCGGCATCCAGGGAACCCAGTCCTGCGGGAAACTCAGCATCCCCAGTAGCTGAGAAGACATGAGAAAGGGTACGCAAATGGTCTGATGATGAGCGTCCCTTCATGAATCCAACTTGGGTCATACCTATTAGCTCAGGGAGGACTACAGTTAACCTATTGGCTAATTTCTTCGAAAGGATTTTAATATCTTGATTTAGAAGGGATATAGGTCTGTAATTTTGAACTAGGTCAGGATCCTTATCTGGTTTAGGAAGAAGGACAATCAGGGCCTCAAACAGGTGGGGGTCTGCCTGTACTCCAGTTAGAATGTATTGAAATAGACGATAAAGTACTGGTAGCAAAAGATCCCGAAAAACCTTGTAAAATAGGGAGGAAAACCCATTTGGGCCTGGGACTTTGTCTGCGGATAGCCCACCAATAACCTGGGAAATCTCCTCCTGGGATATAGGGGTAGCCAAAAAACCCTTATTTTGCTCTGCAGGTGGGAGTCTCTTGAGTACTTCTCTGTACTCCCAGGACTAGGAGGACACTCCATGTCGCTATACAATCTTTCGTAATATAGAGCAAACTCTTGTACTATCTCGGTAGGGGATACTTTCAGGGAACCATCTGCCATTGCCCGAACTGGTGGGATAAATCTTGCAGATTCCTGTTGTTTAATACGCAATGCCAGCAGGCACCCTGCTTTCTCTCCCTGATCCGTATAATTAGTTCTGGTTCGAATTATAGCTAATTCTGCCTTTTCCCTTAACAACTCTAGATATCTGTCCTTGGTCACTAGGAACCTCTTCTTGTCCTCATCTGAAACACTAACAGAATTATTCACTTTGAGTGACCGAATTTGGGTCAATAATGATAATAATTCTTTCTCCTGTGCCCTTTTCCTACTAGCCGCCACACTGATAAGGATCCCCCTCATGTATGCTTTGAAGGCCCCCCCATAAAATGTCCTGCTTTGCACTGTCTAATGGGTTAGATGAAAAAAAGAGCTCAATTTGCTCCCTTATGAGCTTGCTATACTTGGCATCCTTAAGAAGCTGTTCATTGAGCTTCCATCTGGTTTCCCTTTTAGGTAAGTTAAAGAATGCCAAGTGGCATAACACAAGTGAATGATCGGAGACAGGGCCAGGTTGGATCGAGGAGGCCTTGACCCAGGGCAAGAGACCCTGAGAGATAAATATGTATTCAATGCGGGACTGCGGACCGTGAGCCATTGTCCTGAAAGTGAACTCCCTGGAGTCAGGATACAACACACGCCAGACATCACAGAGCCTGCACTGGTCTACTAAATCCTTAAATGCCCTCTGCCCTGGGGACACCCCTCCCAATCCACTACCTGACCTGTCCAGCTTAGAATCTATGACTTGATTGAAGTCGCCCCCCATAATAATCCTGATGGGAAGAATTGGAAGAATAATGGTTATCAGTCTCATGAAAAACCCTCAATCATCCATATTAGGACTGTATATATTACCAAGTAAAAGTGGTACTGACCAGAGAGTGCCTTTAACTAAAACAAATCTGCCCTCTGGATCTTTGATAACCTGCGTAGAAACAAAGGGAATGCCTCTACTGATAATAAGCATGACCCCGCAACTATTAGTGGAGCCCTGAGCATCATAAACCAGCCCCATCTGTTGCCTCCTTAGCTGTAAGGCTTCAGGTTCAAGCAAATGGGATTCTTGTAAAAAGTTATCTGAGAACGTAATAGACTTAAATGTTTGAGAACCTGATATTGTTTGGATTTTTTCCTGATCCCCTTAACATTCCAAGTAGCAAAAGTCACCTCGTTAGCCATCTAATTAGAGTTAATGAGCTTAGTATGTCCAGTCCTATACACAAATTACAAAAAATGTTCAGCCATAATCCATAGGTTACTGCTGTAGAACCCTCCCTCCCCCCATCCCCTCCACAAGTGACCCCTCCCCCTTCCCACCAACTTCACCCGCCACCTAACAGAACCAGCATATACCACCCCCCACCCAACCACCCACACTGCCATAAGAAACATTTAGCATAGTACTGGGTCCTTTCCTCCTTCTCCCGCCCCCCAAAAGTACACCTCTGCTTCCAGAAAATACAGCAATATCCTCAAATAAATACTAAGCAGTGCAACTATTTTAACAACCCCCAATAACTAGAGAGTGGTCCTGGGTTTCCAATGTAAACACACACAAGTGAGATAAAATAATAATGAAAAGGGATCAAAGCAGCCTGCAAAACACATAAATGCACCAAAAAGGCTTGGGGAAACTGAATAGGAAATAGGGGCTGTGTTACCCCATAAGAAATATCTACACAAACCAGAACCAGATCGGGAAACTGATGGAAGGGAATTACCTCTTCCAACCAGAATGTGACCAGAAAACCAGAAAAAGACACTAACATCTTGGGCCCCAGGCAAAAAATAATGAGAAATGACATCTCTGCCCAGGCATTTACCAGCCCATAGGCCCAAGAACCCCAATTGGGGTAAATTGCTGCCCTGAATTCGAGACAAGAGACACAACTGAGGGAAATCCTCTCTGAATTAAAAGCAACACTAAATTACACTTCATGTGCATGATGCTCCCTCTTGTGGCCACAGCCGGATCCTAAGAAGGTAGCTATGTGAAATTACTGAGAAAGCCCAACACCGCTCCCAATTCAAACAATATGTGAAGTGAGACATTAATCCTAAACAATTTAACACAGTCTTCCCCTAGCTAATACTAGTTTGTATAGTTAAATGCACTGAAACAAGTAACTCCTTCCCCGAATAAACAAGCCCGAACATCCCAGGAGTCCTTGTCCTGAACAGCAATTAGCCTTATAGAGTTAGGGCCTGGGAAACTTGTAACAAGTAGCCCAGATTCATATTGACACAGTCCAGATGAGAAACAAAAACTTCCAGATGCACCCCATCGACACTATGTTAATAAGCAAATAAAGATATAGCAGTTCCATCGAGGCAACACCAGACATCCCTTCATCTTGTAAGCAGAACTTCTCAGGGCTCTCGGAACAAGTCTGGTAACGCGGTTTTGCGGCTTGAAAGGGCAGATTCAGGGTCTTCAAAATTTAACCAGGATCCGTTTACAAGAACTTGCAGCCTGGCCGGATACCCCATCTTAAATTTCAGCCCCGCAGCAATAATCTTGGATAAGATGGGGTGAAACGCTTTGAGTTTCAAACTAACCGATCCTGGCAGGTCTTGTGCAATTCTCAATTTAGAATTCTCCCAACGGACCTCCTGCAAAGCTCTCACTTTCTGCAAGAAGTGCTGCCTTTCTAAAAAAATTAAGAAACAGCAAATAGTAGGTCGAGGGGCAGCATCCGGTAAAGGTTTCGGTCGCAACAACCTGTGGGCTCACTCGATGATATATACAGGGCCGAAGGGAGAGGGGCCAGCAACCCATTCCACCAGCTTCTGTATGAATGCCACAGCACTCTGGCCTTCTTCTCCCTCTGGTAGCCCTAATATCACAGCATTGTTTCTGCGACTACGGCCATCCAAATCTTTGAATTTTGCCTCCAAGAGAGCTTCTGCTGCATAGACACTAACTCAGGATCAACTTTCTCTAGTCGTTCCTCCAACGAGACTATTCAGGCAGTATTGTTGGAGGTAGTTAACGAGACTTCATCCAGCTTTTTTGACAGAGCCTTCAGATCGATTGCCATTCCTTTCATTTCCTCATGGAAGGGTTTAAATTCTTCTAAGAACCTTTTAAGCGTTAAAGGTTCTTGTACCTCAACTTGACTCAGAGGATCAGGCATATCTGGTCCACCTGAGGCCCGAGATTTCTTTGGGACCTTTTCGGGAGTATCAGGCGGGGTATGTTTTTGCGGGGCTTTCTTCATGTAAGCCTCCATCCGCAGACCGTACTCTGAAAACAGGCGCTTTAGATGTTTAGCAGGCAGGAGAATTTAAATACAGAGCACTTTGTGAGATTTAAACGTCTGAAAAATATGATAATATGATCAGGAGGCAGGAGCTTAGCGGAGGTGGTTCTACTCAGCACTCTGCATCACATGGTCTCCTTACTGAACCAAATTCATATAGACCGATATCAATATTAACAATATGTGTAAAGACATTGGAAAAACTTTTACATAAACAGTTGATTCATTACTTCACTAAATATAATGCAATTACACAATTACAATCAGGATTTAGGAAAGATCATTATACTATTCATGTGATTTCAAAAGTGGTGGATGATGTGTTTAATGCCTTCGACAGAAGAACCAGTGGTCCAACAATTTTTTTGGACCCGACGAAGGCATTCGACACTGTCCACCACATAATCTTATTTAACCAGCTGAAGTCAGCTGGACTTGGCTTTACAGCCATGTCTTGGCTGGGTTCATATTTGACTCAAAGGACCCAATGTGTCAGTGTGGGTGGAGCCTGCTCGGATACAATACTGGTGAACACGGGCATGCCACAAGGTTCGGTGTTGGGTCCCTAGTTATTTCTATTACATGTTAAAAATCTCCCCCAACAATTCTTTCCTGACACAAATGTATACATGTATGCTGACAATACAATTATGTATTCTACAGGGAAGGATACAAATACAGCAATGGATGTATTATACAAAGATTTTCTTGGTGTTAAAGCAGGAGCTCATGGGGTTGCAACTACTGCTGAATGAAAAGAAAACCCAGTGGATGTTGTTTGAAAGGAAAAGTAGTAATGAATCGATTAGTAGAGATGTGTACACTGTTTCAGAAATTGCAATTAGTCGTGTATAGTTTTATAAATATTTGGGTCTCTTACTTGATAGTAAACTAAATTTTGATTTACACATCAGGGGCAGGATATTCAAAGGGGTTGCGCATGACGCATCAGTGTTGCGCCATGTGCCACCCACTGATGTGCCCTGGCGTGATATTCAAAGGGGGATGTTGCGCTGCACAAATCCCAATGCGCCAGGGGCACCAGTAATGTATGCGGCACAAGTGCGAGGGTCGTGCCCATCCATATGTGGCACATCCCGATATTCAGCCCAGGATGTGCGGCATATATGCAGGCACAGTCCTGCCTTGTGCTGCACAGGGGGGTGCAAAGAACTACCTGAAAAAAAAGGAACAAGCTGAGGGACACCCACAGGCCAGCCACTGTATTGCTGGGTGCAACACGGCAGCTGCCTGCTGTGGGTGGCCACCCGACCTCCCTGGTCACAGGCCAGACACCGGGCCCCCCAACCCCCACACACCTGATCGCGGACTTCATACCTATAGAAATTTCCTGGTGGTCCAGTGGACTTGCTCTCCAGCCCAATTGCGGGCTGTGTAAAGTTAAAACTTCCCTGGTGGTCCAGTGGACCTGCTCCCCAGACCGATCACAGGCTGTGTAAAGTTAAAACTTCCCTGGTGGTCCATTGGACCTGCTCCACAGCCCGATCGTGGGCTTAAGTAAATCTACATATTCCTTGGTGGTCCAGTGGATTGAACCCCAGTCTGATCACGGGCATCAGCTGACATAACCTTCCTGGTAGTCCAGCAGTACCCCCCTCCCCACCAGCTCACTCAGACCCACCACCCTGCTCCCCCCCGGTCAGCAGTGGGCAGCAGCACCCCACCCACAAGCCACCCAGCCTCCCGTCAACTGACAGCATACAGTACGGCTATATGCCCATTGGTCCACTGTGTGGGCCACTGGGCATGCTGACCATATTGTACAACACAGTCCCAAAATGTGAATGGTTTCATTCACATTTTGGGACTCTGTTGTACAGTACTGTCAACATGCCCATTGACCCATGCTGTGGACCAATGGGCATAAAGCTGTACCGTATGCTGTCAGTCGGTGGGCAGCTGGGCAGCTTGTGGGTTGGTTGCTGCCACCCACTGCTGACCGGGGAGAGCGGGGTGGTGGGTCTGAGTGGGCAGGTGGGAGGCACGTACCGCTGGACCACCAGGGAGGTTACATCAGCTGACACCCGTGATTGGACTGGGGTTCAGTCCACTGGACCACCAGGGAATATGTAGGTTTATTTAAGCCCAGGATCGGGCTCGGATTTGGCCCACTGGACCACCAGGGATTCCTCTATATTTACTAAGCCCGCGATCAGGCTGGGATTCAGGTCCATTAGACCACCAGGGATTCCTATGTATTTACTAAGCCTGCAATCAGGCCGGGGAGCAGGTCCACTGAAACACCAGGGATTGGACTGCTTTATTAATGCCCATGATTGGGCAGAAGAGCAGGTCAATTGGACCACCAGGGATTATTCATTGTTACAAAACCCACGATTGGGCGTTGGGGCTCATTGCCACCAAGGGACAGGGGGCGTCGGTCCCTGACAGCTGCAGCCTGGCAGGGCGCCAGGCACAAGTCACCAGGAATGGGCGCACCTGCATACAAATGGGGTCATAATGATATGCAAATGGACCAATTTGCACCTTGCATGCATAATGCACATTTGCATAACCAGCACTGAATATTGCAGTTCTTGCACCTAGCATACCCGCACTTGCGCTGGCGCACTCACACTTGCGCTGGTGCATCCCCCTGCTCCTCTCTTGCCACTTGCACTGGTGCAGTGCCACTGTGCCATGCACAATTCGGGCAGCCACAGTGCCATATTCAACAGTGCTGAGCCATGGTGCAGCACCGTTGAATATAGCCCGGACCATGCCCTGGCGCATCCCAGTTGTGCTGCGCCCAGGCTTGCGCCCCTGCCTGGTGCAGTCTGAATATCCTGCCCCAAGAGTATTTCTAACAAATTAAAGGGACTTCTCATTTTTTTTTACAGAAATAAATCATTATTTAATTTGGTAGTTAGAAGATCATTGGTTACATCTTTATTTCTCCTGGCATTAGATTATGGTGGTATTGTTTATAAAGTTGCAGCTAGTACTTTATTAGGAACACTTGAACCATTATATAACAGTGCTTTACGTTTTATTACAAATCTCCCCTATAGTACTCATTGATGTACATTGTACAGTGCAGCTGGTATGACTTCATTGTCAGACCATAGAGATCTGCACTGGAATTTGTTTGTTTACAAGTGTATTACATAGATGTTTGCATCGTATTTATTGTGTGTATTAAAAATGAAAACTTTACATACCAGTCTAGCATTGCTTGTGAAATGCTTTGGGATACACTGTGTATGAAAAGTGCTGTATAAATGCTGATTGTTCTTCTTCTTCTTTAAGATCAACTGTGGGGATATCTTATCTTGCTCCAAGAAGTAACACAGTTATTAAAATAAGACAGTAGCTACTATGGTTTCCAGAACTTGGGATAGACTAAACAAACAATTAAAAGTTCAAGTATTATTTCCAATAGGACATTTTAGAACAGCAATACTCAGTTTGTATAACAAACGTAATTGTTATGGATAATTTTATAATCTAACATTATTAGCTAATGTATTTGTGATACAATTTGTTTTTGTATGTTATGTATATTGTATGTTTTTTTATGAATTTGTTTTATGTAATGGATGCATTTGTAAACAAGATTGTAATCTCAAAGTGCTATCCAATAAATATGAATCTAAATCTGAATCTGTGTATCATTAGAGAAATTCCTTGCTTGAGTGAAGTACTGCTCTAGGGCCGCCAGAGAGAACCTCATTAGAAATATTGCAAAATGTCTAGAAATATTTAACCAAGTCAATTGTAGCAACTGTGGGTGAAATAACAAAGATATTATAAATACACCCCAGGAGAACTGAGTCTGCCACTAGAAAAAAAAATATAAGTATAAACTGTGAATGTATGTAGGGTATAGCTGTGCAGTTCTGAACAGCTTTGGATAAATGATACAGAGGGTAAAAGCACTGATCTATAAATCAACAGATTGCAGTTCAAATTTCTACAAGGATGCAACCATTATGCTCAAAGAAATCTGAGGTAATGTTAGCTACAGTAAAGATTTTTTAACAAGCTACTAACAAGCTACTGCCCAAGCTTTGACTGAGAGATACAAATGGTCCAACCTTTTAATTTGAAAATCCAAGCGCCAATACAGTCATAGCTTTTCTAAGCTTTTCCTTCTTCCTGAGTTCACTGAAAACATCACACTTACTCGAAATTCTAAACGTTTTCAAGCCAAGATTTTTCTTGTGATTCTATGGCTTTCTCACTTAAAAGAATACCTGGAGGCAGAAAGACAGACTGCCAGGATAAAGAATGTGTTGATTAATTGTCTGCAGCAGCCACATGAGTCTAGTAATGCACAGTACATGGGAGGTTTGTTGAAGAAGGAGGAGCTTGAAACAGTCACAGAGCTCTGCATCTCAGTAAACAATATGGATTAATGGCCAATAATTTGCCTTTCTGGTTCAAAATGAACCTAAATCAACTGATTACAGACAAAAAGAATATCTATAACCATTTAAAGACTCTGGTTGCTTCTAGGTCACAGAGAATTACGGAGCGCTGAGAGACTGTGCAACTAGATGTAATAAGGCCAAGGAGGAACTAGGAGCCGGGAGAGCTGCAAGAGGTACAGACAACACCAACGTCATTCTCAAGTACATTAACAGAAGGAGGAAGACAATGGGAGGCATGAAGAAGTCCCTGAAAGAAGGAGAACAGATATGAAAAACCTGTGAGAGTGCCAGGGGCCAAGCTCTAGAGGTTAAATAAACACTTTGGTTTTGTTTTCAACAAAGGACCTAAAGGAGGAGTGTGCCAGCATGCCAGCGCAGTGGTAGCACTACCACTTGTGGAGCCAGTAACCCAAGTTCAGGAACATGCCAGGGGAGCTGGAGGGTCGGATGGGTAAGGGAAGCTTGAGCACCCAATGGGCAGCTCGTTTCTTCTGGGAGGGAGGGGGGCTGAGGCTCAGTGCTGTCCTGACCTCTGGTGGAGGCCAGAGGTACAGCAGCTCACAGCTGTATGTGGGGGAGGGGTGTGGTAGGATGTCGGTGCAAGTCTTGACATCAGGGTGCGGCCACGGCCCAGGGGCATAAGAGGACAAAATCGGAGCTGACTGAGCTCCACTGACAAAAGAGATGCCCTTCACTGCTTGACCTGTGAGGCCACTATGGGGGGCCTGACGAGATATGAAGGATATGGGGGTTCCCTCCACCCCATCCCCACCTGGGGGGATTGCCGTGGTTACATGGGGGCACCTAACTGGTGGATTGTGGAGTGATATAGGTTGGGAAAAGCCCAGCTGGGTCCAGGAGACTAAAAAGAGCAAGTATAAAGGGTGAGTGTGCTCTCTGGAAGGTCCCATAGCATTAGGGGTAGCCATGACAAAGCCCCCCAGACATTGCGCCCACTCAGGTAGCTGTCTAAATGGAACAAAAATAAATCCCAAGGGTCAGATAGAATACAGGAAAAAAAGAACCGATGGTGCTCGGGCTAGCGTGCTTCACCCAAAACAAAACAACACCAGCAAAATTAAGAAAGGTGCACAACAAAATGAGCCAAAAGCAGCAATATGCTTAGTGATTTATTTAGTGCATACAAAAAGCAGAACTAAAATGCCCCAGTGCTTTTAACCCCTGCAGATTCTTCATCGGGGGAGGGGCGACTAATGCTACTAATCATCAATTTAAAGTGCAACCTTAAAGAGACAGTGACTTAAAGTGCTTATGGTGCACACATACAGTGTGGCATTAGATAAACACATGTATAAAATTTCATATAAAAATCAAAAGTAGCAAGCTGAGTCAAGCAGGATTAAATAGAATATATCTTTGCCAAGAGGCAAAATAACTTATTTCACACATCGATTCAAAATTCCCAAATGAAAAACTGAATACAAAAATACATAACATCTAAATTAATTGGATACTAAAGTTAGTTCCTAATAGCAGTTCCAGATGAAACCTTCTACAACACATTCTGAAAGATTGGACCCACAAGATTAAACCTGAAAGATAAAAGAAAAAAATATATAAACAGTATTAATAACATTAAATCAGAAAAAACACTTGCACTCTTAAGCAGTGAATGCAAGAATGTCAGATCCATTTTACCTGGACGTTGTGACACACCAGTAGGAACACATTGGACTGTGCCTCACGGTTTTTCCATTGAATCTTTTAGATTTATAGCCATACATCACACTCCCCTTAACCTGAGAGATGGCAATCGCCGGAATATGTTCCTGCAAAAAGAAAGCAGACATATTTACCATCTTGGAGCATTATATCCGACAGGCCTAAATGAGGACTGAGATTTAATCCCTTTTCTATAAGAAATTGTCTTGTTCTACCCCTTTTTTTTTCTTCCCCTGAGGATTTTTGTTGTTTTTTTCTTTGAATTTTGGTGTTTAAGGCTTTTGATGTTTGTGTAAATTGATTATTGAATATTTAGCAAAATGATAGATTTTTCTCTTTTTATTTTTCTGATTTAATGTTATTAATACTGTTTATATATTTTTTTCTTTTGTCATTCAGGTTTAATCTTGTGGGACCAATCATTCAGAATTTGTAGTAGAAGTTTCCATCTGGAACTGCTATTTGGAACTAACTTTAGTATCCAATTAATTTAGTTGTTATATATTTTTGTATTTGATTTTTCATTTGGGAGTTTTGAATCAATGTGTGAAATAAGTTATTTTGCCTCTTGGCAAATATACATTCTATTTAATCCTGCTTGACTCAGCTTGCTACTTTTGATTTTTATGTGAAATTTTATGCATGTGTTTATCTAATGCCACACTGTATGTGTGCACCATAAGCACTTTAAGTCACTGTCTCTTTAAGGTTGCACTTTAAATTGATAATTAGTAGCATTAGTTGCCCTTCCCCCTGACGAAGAGCCCGAAGGGATTCAAAATGCTGGGGCATTTTAGTTCTGCTTTTTGTATGCACTAAATAAATCATTAAGCATATTTCTGCTTTTGGCTCATTTTGTTGTGCGTCTTTCTTAATTCAGATAGAATACACCCCAGCATTACAGTGGAGCTAAAGGAAGGAACACTTAGCAGAGTCACTCACAGCAACCATGTAAAAGTCTTTCTGAACAAGTGTGAGTCAAGAGGATTTGAAAGTAACCAATGTGATCCCCTTATTCTTCAAAATAAAACAATATATAGTAAACTGCCTGTCAAAAGGGAAGGAGGAGAGTGTGCGGAGGGAGACCAGGAAAAGCAGACATCTTGAACAAATATTTTTGTTAAGTATTCACAGAAGAAGAGGAAGGTGATGGACCACAGTTAAGTGACAGGAGTATCAATGAAAAGGGAGGTAACATCAGTCCATTTACAGAAGAGAAAGTCCTAAAGGAACTCACAAAGCTGAAAGTGGAGAAGGCAATGGGGCCAGATGGGATACATCCAAAGAAATTAAAGGTGTAGCAGAACCACTGGCAGCCCTGTTCAACCTGTCTCTGGAAATGGTAATGGTTCCAGAAGACTGGAGGAGTGCCGCTTCACAAAAGTGGGAGCAGGGAGGAGGCTGGCAGTTACAATACAGTCAGCCTGAACTTGGTGGTGGGGAAATTAATGGAATCACTGCTAAAGGAAAGGCTTGTGGAACATCTTGAATCTAGAGGATTACAGGATCTGAGGCAGCATGCATTTACAACACAGAGGTCATGTCAAACAAATCTGAACAGATTTCATTGACTGGGTGAACAGGGAATTAGATCAGTAAAGAGCGGTGGATGTGGTCTATCTGGGTTTCAGCAAGGCCTTCAACAATGTTACACATAGGAGGCTTGTAAACACATTGAGAATCCTGGGAGTGGGTCCCAAGGTGGTAAACTAGGTTAGAAATTGGTTGAAGGATAGAACACAGAGGGTGGTGGTAAATTGGGTTCACTCTGAGGAGAGGAAGGTGACCAGCAGGGTGACACATGGTTCAGTCCTCTTTAATGTCTTCATAAGTGACATTGAAGAGGCTGGAAGGGAAGGTATGCCTCTTTGCAGATGACACTAAGATCTGTAACAGGGTTGACACTCGGGGGGGTGGAAAAAGTGAAGAGGGACCTAAGTAAGCTTGAGGAGTGGTCAAGAGTGTGGCAGCTAAGATTTACTGTGAGGAAGTGCAAGATCATGTATTTGGGGTGCAGAAACCCAGCAGTGGAGTACATGATGGGGGGGGGGGGAGTACTGATGACCACCAAACAGAAAAGAGACCTGGGAATAATCATATCTGATGACCTAAATGTGGCCAAACAGTGTGACAAGGCAGTGGGGAGAGCCAGTGGAAAGCTGGGGTGCATAGGGAGAGGTACCAGAAGCAGAAAAAAGGAGGCGGTGATATCACTGTACAGATCATTGGTTTGACCTCATCTAGAGTACTGTGTCCAGTTCTGGAGGCTGCTTCTCTGGAAGGACATAGACAGTGCAGAGGCAGTTCAGAGAAGAACAACCAAAACGTTGCTGGGTCTACACCAAAAACCCTTTGAGGAAATACTAAAGGACCTCAGTATAGATACCATGGAGGAGAGAGAGAGGGGATATGATAGAGACTTTCAAATACTTCCAGGGCATAAATAAGGTACAAGAGGGTAGCATCCTTTGGAAAAAAAAGATGTTAGAAAACAAGGAGTCATGATATGAAGCTGAAGGGGGAGTAGTTTGAGGGGAAATGTGAGGAAGTATTTTTTCATAGAAAGGGTGGTGGATGCACAAGACAGCCTCCCAGGGGAAGTCCTGGGGACAAAAACAGTAGGGGAATTCAAGAATGCATGCAACAGACATAGGGGATCCCTAGCAATAGGAAAGAGAGGGTAAAGCCAGAGATCAATAAGGGTCACTGTATTGCAGTAGGTAGGGAAAATGAGCAGATTAGGTGAGTCTTGTGGTCCTTATCTGCTGTCTGTTTCTATTTTTCTATGTTTCAATGTAAACATTGAGATCTGAGCTACTAAAATTAGTAGGATAATTGATCAAAAAATTCAAATTTTGGGCCAAATAATTTCATTGTTTTGTCTGCATATGATACATTTTTGATCAACACTTTTTCACTTTGGGTGTACCTTTACAGTGGGGATTTATAGTTTCTGATACTGCTAGTCTGGTTCTATCAGGGATGCTATCTTGGAAGGACTACACATTGGGGATCTGCAGTTTGCATGCCTGTATTTATACATACAATTGTACCTTCAAATACCTTTTATACACATATGTATCTTCATCTTTAAAAGTTTCCTATAAATATGGACCCTATGCCCCGAGCCCCCATTCCATGATGAAGAATCCAGTAGGGATTCGAAGCACTGGGGTTACCTAATATGTCCTTTCAGCTGTGCCTTTTTTCACAATAAATAACAATTTTTCACATCTCTCTTTGCATGCCACTTTTGTATGATTAAAGGCCTTTAAGTTAAGCCTGGACAATATTTTCTAATTACCTAGCAAACCACAATGTACACTAGATAGTAGAGTGGATGTAGTATTCCTATAAATGAGTACATGTCTGTGCAGCAAACTTATTGACCACTACTTATGAAGCTAGAAGGGCTTACTGGCCTGGTGGACCTAGAGCTCTTTCTGACCTAGAGTCCCTTCTGACCTAGAGTCCATTCTGACCTTAAATTACTACAGTATTCACTGTTTGTAACTCTGCAAGACATGGCAAAGAAGAGACCTGTGTGGCCCTGAAAGCATAAGTACTGCATTTGTGAACAATATCTACGGTGGTTTACTAAAACCTATTATACATAAACTATACAAGACTTCTAGTTTCCAAGGACCAATGCAGTTTTATTTCTAAGAGATTATTTGAAATAAAAATTGAACACCAATATTTTTTTTACAAATTTATTTGTCTTGATAATCAGGCTAAAATACACATCATTTTCAGTAGGATCATTCTTCTTTCCAACTTTATAGCTGGTTAACTGAAGAAATCAGGGAGGTGAAATGACTTAAGAATAAACTCACGTGGTGAGTAAGGTACTCCTGTGGGAAGAGAACTTGGAGTTCTGCTGCTTCACAGGTCTTTGTTCTAATCACTTTTTTTCTGCTGCCTCCCAGGTCTTTGGATTAACAGTTAAAATATGTTTAGTCTGGTGCCAAATCCAGCCATATAAAAGCTATTAAATAACCATTACAAACCTTTGTTTCAAAGAGTGACAAATAGTACTATTTATCTTAGACAGGACTGTCAGTAGAAAGCTTTTTTAAATGGTCGTACAGTAGAGGGCACTGTTATCCTGCTACAAAAGACTGGCTTAAAAAGAGTGTAGAATATCTTCATTTTGAGAGCACTAAGTTACAATGTTATAGTGGTTTAACATTCTAAATATAGAGGTTTAAAAGCAACAGAAAGAAAAAAGTTGTCAGGTTTGCAGATATTTTTATTTTCTACCTCACCTGATAGGATTGATTCTCTTTCAGCTAATCCACAAGCCCTGGACCATACCTGATTCCCACAGCTTGTCCTTTCGTAACTTTCAAAACTTAACCCTTTAGGTGGGGCTAGCTGGCAATGGAAAAAGATTGCTGGAAATTTCCCTGGGGGCAGGGCACCACAACTGGTTGGGAAAAAGAGAGGCAGCAACATCAACAGTATGAGTAGACTGATATAATCCCCGCTACATTTAACCCCATCTTCACCACTGGTGCATGGCAAGAGACACTACTCCCAGCTGACATTCACTGATACAGAACTGAATATATAGCACCACTCTGTCCTATTTCAGCTTCCTGTATTATGAAGTCAGCATAATCACTGCCCTCACACTGTCTAGAGCTGTGTATTCCTGCCCTCATCACTCATTCTACCCTGGGCCACAATAGCAGTTATTTAATGTCAGGGACAGCTTACCCTCCCTGGTGCAGGAGACATCCAAGCTGGGTGCTTAGTACTAACTGTCCCACCAGCTGTGTGACAAATAGCGACAAATAGTGGTGGGCAGAACTGCAAAACAAATGTGGTGCACTTTTTATGAAATTGCACTGTTTCCATAAACTTTTACACAATGTTGCAAATCAAGCACAATATATTTAAAAGTACAATTCTCACACACGACACTGTGGTTCTGTAGAATAATGTACACTCTTGTTTAATCTGTGCCAGGTGAATGGTGAAAAGGTCATAGATGCAATATTACTACAGAAAGACATTTGGGGAGCATCATGTGGCATCTTGCACAAAATAAACAAGACATCACGATTTTACAGGTTTAGCTTTTTTTTTTTACACATGACCTTTTGAAAGTGCACAACATTCACATAGGAAAACTAAAGCAATGTTATCAAACAGGACTTTTTTTGAGGGGGAGGAGTGTGTTCTTTTACCATGATTCCTGCTTGGCTTACACGGAGCCTGTTCCTGTGTTGGTCAGCCATAGAAGCATTTAAGAGAATGCTGTCAGAAGACTGAGAACTACAATCTAGAGCAATCCGGGGGTGTAGCCAGGCATTTCAGATTTGTACACCAACCTGTCACACTGCTACCCCCTTCCCTACTGTTGTTCATGCCGGCCCCCACACGACTCAAGTCCAAGGTTCCTGGCTCCAAACAGATGATTCCCACACTAGACCTGCTGTCTGTCTGTGCCACTAGTGTGATGCTTCCTACCTCTGGTAGATGCCACTGAATGCACCTTGAGTCCAAGACCATGGCAGAAATTTCTTCTCTCCCTCCTCCACAGGTAGGATTCGCTCCACTTGCCACTCCACATGAAGTCTTTTTTCTTTTAGCTTGCTCTGAGTCTGTTCTTCTGCCTGCTGCTCCTCAGTTTTCTACTGCTTCTCTCACTTCCAGTACAACTGAACTAATAGTATGGCTTCTGTCTTTGCTGGGGCATTTAAACTTGCTGCCCCAGACTTGCCACACCCCCTACCAGATGCCATAGCCAATCACTATGCAGGCGGACCATATGAACCTAATCGAGACCTTCAGCTTTAATGTCCGTGGTCCACTCTGCCACCCTCCACCAAACAAAGCTGAAAGAGAAAAGAAAAAGCCTGCCAAGCCAAACAAAGGAATTTAAACGTGATGTACTAGAGAGGGAAGAGCAATGCTGGCCAGCTTGTTTGCTACCCCCCTGCTACTAAACTTGGTACGCCATGGCTTACTTGGAGTATCAGTAGCTATGCCCTTGCTTGATAAACAAACTTCAAATCTGTTTTTTTCTTTAGCAATTTGTCAGAAATTACTTGACATTCCATTTGTAATGTTATTTTCACAGTGCCTTCAGTTTATAGGTTGTATTTAGAAAGGTTTAATTTTGCCATAGCAAAGTAGTTAAGGAAGGAACAGCTTTTTCTGAGCTTTAAAATTTAGCATACAGTTCATAAGGAGGTTCTGCATCATGTGTGGTATGCATGCAGAGCTGTAATTGCCATGTGTCTGCACTGAAATTTACCATATAGCACAAGTGCTGGCAGAAATTCTACAGATAAATTGTGCTATCAACTGCACATTAAAAAGAAAATTGTGTATTTTTTGTGCTCAGCCAGTACTAATACTAGACCCCGGAGCAGTCGTCGGCAGTTGAAACAGTCAGTTGCAATTCAGTGCAGTTGCAATCAGTTGCAATTGTACTGAATTGCAGTCATAAAATAGTGGAGTTGAAATCCAGTGCAGTTGACTATTCTGTGACCCACCCAGATTTGTTTTGTGGTGCACTGCAGTGTGTTTTTCTTTTTTCTGTTCTGGGGGAGGGGGCTGGGGGGCCATGAATATCTAACGGTCCTCAATGGCTGGTACTGAGCCTTATAGCCAATAAAATGCACCCCTGGCTCCTGGACATGAAGCATCCACCAATTAGGAGAGATAGAAGGAGCCAGGAGCTTGAGAGTGTCTGTGACCGGCTGCATGAGGTGGCAGGGAGAGTGTGCCAAGGTAGGAAAGGAGATTGTGAGGAGAGGAGGCATCTGTGTTGGTGTGTGGGCAACGAAGCAAGCAGCGTTTTTCTGCAGGGATGAAGTCTGGCAGTTCGGCCTTTAGTTTTAAAATAAGTTAACTGTGTCCACTGTCCTGACATGTCCGGTGCCTGGAGAGAGCCTAGTGTGTGGCTGTGCAGGTCCCAGTCAGTCCTCCAGCAAAGCCAGGCTGCAGTCGTGTGAGGCAGCAAGTCAGTGATCTGGTCATGGTTGGGATAAAGCTCGTGACCCCGTCAGGCAACTTTCACTCAGTCTCAGTCAGGTCTTCAGAATCGTTCAGGAGGAGGAGTGGTAGTTGCACTAGTTTCACTGTACGGAGTACCGGAGTGGGGACATGGGTCTGGGTTGGGGACTGACTGTGTGAGTTGGGAGGAGGGAGCACGCAGCTCCAAAAAAACACTGGCACCACCACCGAGTAGAGCAGCAGCCTGAAGCATGGAGCCACCTGTCAACATCGACTGAATCGTCACCCAACACCTGACCGAACTGACAATAGGCTTCTACTGTAAGTAAAGTACTGTATGGGATGTATATGTGAGGCCCGCCAGGGCTGGGCAGTGGGCAGTAGGAAGGAGGAGGATGGTCTCTCACAGACTACTCAGTCTATGTGTGTCTGCTGCATGCTGGGCTGGCTTGTCTGGCTAGTTGAGGGCTGTGGGGCCTGGGGGGACGAACTTGAAAAGCCAAGGTGATCGATCATCATCGATCTACTGCTGGTGGCCCTTCTGGGCTCTCTCTGACTGTGGTGGCATTGTGAGTAAGTCAGGCTCCCCATGAGGTTGTGGAGCAGACCAGGTGCAGATGGTCAGTTGGTGAGTTCCCGGACCCATAGGAGGCTGGAGCGCGGAGCATGGTCTGATGGGTCCAATGGACAAAATGTTTGTTGTTTGCCACTGTAGGAATTGGATAGACTAAATATTAAAGTCCTCATGGCAAGATGAATAAAATAAAAATAAAAACACTGGTGTACATGCTGAAAGCCAAAACAAGTTCAGAAACTGTCAGAAAATGTTTTTTAATACCCATGAGTTTTTTTTAGCTTTAAATTTAAGCTATAGATACAGTTCTGGTATACCATGCAGGAGCTATTTCTAGGGGTCCTCCCTTAAACTATTTTTAGTCTCACAGATTCTATGACTGCTAGTAAACTAACATGCATTTATGGTTAGCTCTGTTTGCAAAAAGGTACCTTCTAGCTTCTGTGGGGTGTTTAAGAGGTCCTACCTATACTGTATTTTTGGCTCACAGTTCTTTTTCTAAGTAACTAGTATTACTGCTGCTTATTTTTCTATATGGTATACTGTTTTACTGCCCTGCTTCAACTTGTTACTTTCAGGGACTTAGTATATTTTGTTGCTGTTTGGACTGGTTATTGTGCTTTAGTGGGTCCCTACTGTGTGTAGATTTGTTTCGCTTCACTTTGTATTTGCATTTTAAAGAGCAGCCAGCTTCTAAGCTGCTGCTGACTAGTTGCTGCTCCCTCCAACATATGCAATACCTCATCTGCCCCAGAGTTGAGGCACATAAATAATTCTTTTTGTTTCTGCCCATTTATGAAGTTATAATGCTGCTAAATCCCAAATGCTACCAACATGCCCCCACATAGACACATGCAACCCCGGTTTGTGGTATCAGAAGGTGAAGGCTGTGTGTGTGCACCCCATTGATTTCAGGAAGGAGACTTTTCCATACATTTTATTAACTTTTATAGTCGAAATTGTAATAAAAAAAGATACAAAGTTAAAAAAGTACAACAAACTACTACATAATAAAATTCAACGATGGTGAAAGTTGAAAAAATCTGTTGGATTTTCTTCAGGCAGTTGAAGTCAGAAATTTCAAACTAGTTGAAAAAATCAGTCATAATGTGTTGTAAGTCAGTCATAACTGTTTTTTCAACTGACTCTGAGGTCTAACTAATACAAGCATCCTACTTATACAGGGGTCCTGCAACATGTGTCACAAAACAGTAGACAAGAATTGCTGAAATTCCATGTGTCAGCACTGAAATGTGTCATATACAGTAGCAGTAGTGTCAGCAGAAATTGTACAGAGACATTTTGCTGGCTGTTGTATATTTAAAGGAAAACAGTGCATTTTTTGTGATTAGCGAGTAACAGTATAAGCGTACCACTCAAGTGGTGGTCTTGCATAATGTGCTGCAGTGCGGGGTGCATGCATTGCTGTAATTCCAATGGGTCAACACTGAAAGTCACTGGTATACCAGCAAGACTGCACTAAAATCACTCTCCCAATGACGCTGAGGGTTGAGGCACTGGATGGTGCACCTCATGCCACACCGGTGACCAGGGTTCAGGAATGAGCCCAGGATGTTGGGGGTCAGCAGGGGGGGCTGGGGGATGGATTGAGTGACCGTAGGCTGTTCTCCTCACCCAGACAGAGGACCAAGTTGTGTAAGGCTACCCCTGGGTGGAGGCCCAAGGGTGTTGCAGACAGTAGCGACTAGTATAGGGAAGGTGCTGCGGATTGCTGCGTGCCTGCCTCCACATGCACACAAGCAATGTGACAAGGGGAGGGATGGAAAGAGTGGAAAATGGAGCTGGCAAGCTCCTTGATGGCCCCACAGCTCCTGCACCAGCCCCCCAGAGTCTGAATGTTGGTATCTGGGGGAGAGGGAAAATCGATGCTTTCTGACCTCAGCCCTGTCACGGGGGGGGGGCAACCCATGGGGAATTGCTTGGAGGGGTCAGGCACAGAAGAATCAGGAACTGGAGAAAGTGAGCCCTGCTGAGGGAGGAGCTGGAGCCACCAGCCAGCTCTGCAGAGCAAATAAAGTGTAAATTAAAAAAAAAAAAAAAGACTGTGGTGAAATTGTAATGTGGCGAAATGAGCGTCAGAATGACTGCAAGAGCCAGAGTAGCACTGTGGCTTTTATAGAGTCTTGCCCTGTAAGCATTTGGTGTGCTTTGCAAGTGGTTTTGGAGTTGGTATTTGTTATGTTTATCTCACTGATGGTGAGTACTTAAAGTCTCCAAGTTTGTGCTGCCTAACTATGCTGGCAGCATAGCCTGGAAGTTAGAGTCACAAGCTGTGAATGGGCTTGTTACATCTAGTAGCACTGAGTTTGATTCTGGCAGCTTCTTTTTTTTCCTTAGTTTTCTCTGTCGTGCCCCCCTCCCAAGTTACAATAGTAAATCTGCCCCCAAGTTGCATCCCATTGCAGTTACAATAGTAAATTTGTTCTCTGACTCTCCTCTCCCCCAAGTTGCATCCCTGTGGAGTTACAATAGTAAAGCCGCCCCCAACTCCCCCCCAAGCTGAGTTCCTCCTAGAGTTGGAATAGTAAATCCCCTTCCCCATGATTCACCTTCCCTCCCAAAGTTGCCTCCATGTGTTGTGCTGTCACTGGTCTGCAGTAGAGTGAATGTGTGTTATGTGCGCATTGAGGAGCGATAATATGCCGCAATTCTCTAGTTTGCCATTCTGCATGTGCACTTCTCGAGTTGTGAGAGCTGCTTTGCTGTGAAACTCAGATGGTAGGACCAGATCACCCACTAGGGACTAATGTTTGATTAGAGAAGGCAGAATCTGCTGCACAATGCTTGTTATGACATGCAGTATATAAAATATAATTAAACAGGATGTGTGTTCAAGTAGGAGCACTGCTGATTTCCTTAGCGGTATAGCCTGTATTTCTGTTGCAGAGGGTGGTGTGCAGTGGGGGTGGATTTGGACTTTTTGTGCCTTACAGGATAGTTACATGCCACGCTTTTCTACTTCACTATTTTCTGTGTGTGGTTGTTTACCATGCATTGTTTCTGTTACCATTTTTATTGGTGACCCAGTCACCATAGAGCAGTAGTGCCACGTGAAATTTTACATGGAAATTGCACTAACAGTTAAATATGAAAAGGCAAAACAGTGTCTTTTTGTGATCAGCCAATAGTAGTTCAAGTGTGATACTCATAACGGGGCAGTGTGCCATGTGCAGCAGTGTGATATGCATGCAGTGCTGTAATTTCCAAGTGTCAGCTCTGAAATGTGTTGCATAGCAGTAGCATGAGCCATAACTTTACAGGGAAATTCAGCTTTTTATTAAAAAATACAGTATTTTTTTGTGATCAGCCAGTACCAGTACAAGTCTCCTACTCATAAAAGAGTCTTGTGGAGTACCCAGCAGCACTGCATGCATGTAGTGCTGTATCTCCCCCGGTGTCAGCACTGAAATTCATCATACAGCAGTAGTGCCAGCAAAAAGTATGCTAGTAGCTGTATATTAAAAGGAAAAGTGATTTTTTGGGGGTGATTGGCCAGCAGCTGTACTTGTGCACCCCTCGAGCAGGGGTCTTCCTTCATGTGCAGTAGCATGGTATGCATGCAGTGCTATAAATCCAAGGTGTCAGCACTGAAATTACCATACAGCAGTAGCATAAGCCAAAATTGTACAGGACAATTATGCTAGCCACTGTGTATGAAAAGGAAAACAGTATGCTTTTTATGTAAACATCAGCCAGTAGCAGTACAAGCACACTATTCCAGTAGAGATCCTGTGTCATGTGCAGCAGTGCAATATGCATGCAGTGCTGTTATTTCCTGGTGTCAGCTCTGAAACTCACCATATAGCAGTAGTGTCGGCATAAACTGTACCGGGAAACTGTACTAGTATTTGTATATTAAAAAGAATGTATTGTTTTTGTTTTTAGTGGTCAACCAGTAACAAGTGCACTATTCATAGGGAAGTCCTCCTTATGTGCAGCGGTGCAGTGCATGTACAATGCTGTCATTTGGCACTGTACTCTAGTCCCTCAGAGACTGGTCCTTGGACCACTCTTGTTCACAGTTTACCTCCAAGGGTTGGGAGATTGCTTCAGAGACACAGATTACCATCCATATGCAGATGATATGGTAATGTTTGCCTCTGATGCATCCCTCATGGTGGTGCAGGAGAACCTGCAAGGAGGTTTTAATGGATGTTAACAATTTTTTACCTGTTGTAAATTAAAGTTAAATGAGTGAAAAAACAAAGTCATGATATTTGGATCACTCCCTAAATTGAGATGTTCCCCAATTCCAGTGTTAAAAATCACTGTAGACGATGATACCTTTTCACAACAGGTCAGTCCCTATAAATAGCTGGGTTATTGGACAGAGCCTAGTGGCACTGACAATGCCCATGTCAATGCCTTGATAAAGAAAGTTGGGACCCGTGTAGGACTGTTATACAGATACCATGGCTGTCTTGATCCTGAACATCATATGAAAATCATTTTGGCACAGGATTTACCCTTATTTGATTATGGGGATGTACTCTATGGCTACTCCTCTAAAGATAGGTTGAGCCATTTGGATGTACTGTATAACTGACTAGCTAACCCACTTGGTACTAGAGTTTCCAAAAAATATACACCCTTGCAAACTCTAGAAAAGACTAGAGTGACTCTCACTCCCTAATAGGAAAAAGTTACTTAAGACAATATAAGCTGTTAAAAGTGTTCATGGCTTAAAAACAAAATATTTTGGGAGCCAAACTGAAGTGCCCACTCTAAAATCCTCCTTGTGGAATGTAAATCCCTGCAACTGGCTGCTTCTAGGAGTACAACAACCAGGTCAATATAGTATTTCAGTAATATGGTCCCATAATTCTGGAATCAATTACCATCAAAGGAAAGGGTAATCTCAAGTAAAAACAAACCAACAAAACATTAAATAGGGTGGCATTGTGTTTTATCAGGCAGTTTCTGAGTTAAATGCTTCCTGCCTAGGGTACAGGGATGTAAATGAAGAACAGTGATGCATTTTATTAGGCGTTTGTACTAGTTATTAATTTGAAAGCTAAGCATTTTTAATTAAAGCCCCCAATGAATTACACCTCATTTGGTCAATCTTTAACAAACCTGAAAGTTTTAGGTCACAATTGTCAGACATGTTTGAGCTATAGTTGAGTACAACCATTTTCATATATTTAGCCATTTACATAAAAACTGCAAAACCAATCTCTAACAAAGTTTCAGGATCCAGAGATCCTGTCTTTAGAACATGCATGCTGCATTTTAGGCTATTCTGTCCCAGGATAGCCATTCTATTAAGGTGCACTGACTGGGATTTAACATACAGCAGCAGATTCAGCCCTAATAAAAGGGGCACTACTGTGCCCTATAATACGTATATTGCAGATGTTCAGCTTTCAGATTACAATTGTCTTTTTTATACTATACTATACTGTACTGTACTGTACTGTACTGTACTATACTATACTATACTATACTATACTATACTATACTATGTTGCCTACTGCCATTTTTAGCTTGCAGTTCTGGGTGTCTTGTGGTGTGGCTGACAGACTGCCTTCAAGCAATAAGACAGAGAAACCATTGCTCATCACCAACTGGCATCTGTACTATGAAATGGTTGGTTAAAACAAGATGGGTGGTGTAGAAAAGATAGAATTATTTTTTTTTAATCAGACTAAGTTGGTAGTAGCCTTCTGTTCTGCAGATATTGGATGCCGCAGTAAGCCCTCCTCATTATGACTTTAGTTGTCAATGACCAAGTGAAAGTCAGTAATCATCCAAATACTTTTACAGTATTGCTCAAAATGGTTGAGTGGCATCATCAATGAAAACCAGTGGGTTTGTTGTTGAATAGCCTTAAAAAAAGTATGGAACTTAATTGCAATAAATGACAGGCAACAGATAGGGTTACAGCACAATGTTGCAAAAGGGTAAAAGTATCCTGAATTTCTGTGATTGTGTGGTGTGTGGTTTCTAAGGTTTGAAAGCTTGCTTAAAATGTATTGGTGTTACAGTTACTTCAGTACTCTCTGTCTCCGTGTCGTCTTCTCTCTCTCTATCTCTCGCTTTCTCTCGAATATAACGGGAGGACTGAGCTGTGTCTGAGTAACTTTATTTGCCTTAAAACATAGTGCTGAAATTAGGGTAGTACCAGCACTGCTCTAAGAAATTGTTCAAACCAGAGGAGCACCACATCACAAAATCCAATGGTTCACTAGAATTCTTTCCCCTACATTTCATTTCCCTTCCTTCGTAGCTTTGTGCTGCAATCCTGTTTACCCAATGTAGCTTTATGTAAGTAATTACTATAAATAATTGATATTTAAAACAGTTTATTACATGGTAAGCATTCTATGAATGAATAGCACATTAATTCCCAATGGTTATTAGTGTGGCTTTTTGGCTGTGAAATCTAGCAATGTTTAGGCCTAAATGCTGTTAAATATCATATGTTGTGGCCAGCCCTGTGGTATAGCAGAGGCCCACCTGTGTGACTGCAGTTTTTAGTTGAACCTTAAAATCCCATTCTGAGCCTGGCTGGAGTCTAGACACTATCACCTGTCGCTGTGTGGCCCACCTGGAAAAGAGAGAGATACAGTACTAGTAGAGAGCTACTCCACAAACCCTAGAAAAGTCAGAATGCACAGTGGAGAGAACGAACCCTCAGCATGAAAAATCACTTATTCCCTGGAGGGAGAGGGAGGAATTGAGCCAACACCAGCTATTCAGTCCCCTGCTAGTCAATTACAGAGCAGTGCTAGTATGTGCTGTACAGACAGATAATGTACTTACCCACCCTTGAAGCTGAAAGGCAGCTGCAATTATTGGAGTGATGGACAAGGGGATCCAAAGGAACAAAATGGTGGGAAATAATAATTAAAAAAAAAGACTGTGGGCCGGCCCGGTGGCACTGAGGGTTGAGGCTCCGGACACCACACCTTGTGCCACGCTGGCAACCTAGGGTCAGGAGTGACCTCAGGTTGCTGGGGGTTGGCAGTGGAAGGAGAGGATCAGGTACCTGAAGGACTGCTCTTCTCTCCCGTGGAAGGGAGTGTTGTCGTCCCACTCTATGGCTGCTCCCTAGTGGAGGCCAGAAGGCAGTGCCGGAGGATGGGAGGCACAGAGGCGCAGTTATGGGATGTGCACGTGCCTCCACATGTGCACTTTCACGCTGTGAGGGAGAGGGTTGTACAGGGAGAAAATGGAAAGAATTGGAAAAAAGTAATATAAAAAAAAGTGTGTTATAATGACTACCTTTGACATTTGCAGTTGAGTATTTGTTTTAGAAAAGATTACATGACCACCAGACACATTTTTACTTCATTCATAGAAACACAGAAATTGTTGGCAGATAAGGACTGCTAGGCCCGCCCAGTCTGCATGTAGGCCCTATACATTGTATGTGGCCCCTCACCCTATGTGATCAATGGCTTTTCATCACCCCCTTCCCTCTCAAGCTTCCCTTGTGCCTGTCGCAGGCATGCTTAAACCTCTACACTGTGCTTGCCCCCACTGCCTCCTGTGGCAGACTGTTCCAAGTATTGACTACTCTTTCTGTGTAGAAAAACGTCCTCACATTACCTCTTAATCTCCCCCCTTCCAATTTCATATTGTGCCCCCTTGTTCTAGTACTTTTAATACATTGGAAAAAGTCCCCCACCTGCACCCTGTTTATGCCCTTGAGGTACTTGAAAGTTTCAATCATGTCCCCCTGCTGTCTCCTCTCCTCCAGTGAGTACATATTGAGGTCTCTTAGTCTCTCCTCATATGTTTTGTGGTGCAAGCCCTGTACCATCTTTGTTGCCCTTCTCTGGTTAGTCTCCACCTTATCTATGTCCTTGCACAGG
Source organism: Neoceratodus forsteri (assembly GCA_016271365.2). NCBI lineage: Eukaryota > Metazoa > Chordata > Ceratodontiformes > Ceratodontidae > Neoceratodus > Neoceratodus forsteri. The sequence goes on along the minus strand of CM057455.1, from coordinate 1,751,429,486 downwards.
TGTGGCCTCCAGAACTGCATACAGTACTTCAGGTGAGGCCTTGCCAATGTTTTATACAATGGCATCACCACCTACCGCCTCCTGCTAGTGATACCTCTGCCTATGCACCCCAGCATGCCACTGGCCCTCCCTGCTGCCTTTGTGCACTGCTTTGATACCTTAAGGTCATCAGAGGTGATAACCCCTATATCCCATTCCTCTTTGGTGAGAGTCAGCTTATCCCCTCCAACCTGTAGCTCTCTCCAGAGTTCTCTCTACCCAGGTGCATTATTTTGCACTTCTTTGCATTGAACCTCAGTTGCTACATCTCCAACCATCTTTCAAGCTTCTCCAGGTCCCTCTTTATTTTCCGCACCCCTTCTGGGGTATCCGCTCTGTTGCAGATCTTGATGTCATCTTCAAACAGGCAGACCTTTCCTTCCAGCCTCTCTGCAATGTCACTAATGAAGACATTGAACAGGACTGGTCCTAGTACTGATCCCTGTGGTACCCCACTGGTCACCCCCCCTCCCCAGATTGTACCCCATTTACCACCACCCTCTGTCTCCTGTCTGTTAACCATTTCCTAAGCCAGTTCACCATCTTGCCTCCCATGCCAAGCCTACCCATCTTCTTAATCAACCTTCTTTGTGGGATGGTGTTGAAGGCTTTGTTGAAATCTAGGTAGGCGATGTCTACCACCCTCCCTGATTTATTTCCATAGTCACCCAATCAAAAAAATCTTTTAGATTCATTTGACATGACCTTCCTGCTGTGAATCCATGTTACCTCAGGTCTTGAGCACCGCTGGATTCCATATGTGCCATTATCCTTTCTTTCAGCAATGTCTCCATGATCTTTCCCACCACTGAGGTGAGGCTGACTGGCCTGTAGTTTCCCACCTCCTCCCTACTGCCACTTTTGTGCACTAGGACTACATGTGCCCTCCTCCAGTCCTTTGGAATGACACCCATGTTGAGTGACTCTGTGAACAGGGCCACCAGAGGTGCAGCTAGTTCCTTTCACTGCTCCTTTAATATCCTCAGGTGGATTCTGTCTGGCCCCATGCCCTTATCCACCTTCAGGTTTGTAAGTTCTTCCAGAACTCTCTCCACTGTGAATGAACTGGTGTCCACTTCTCCCCCCCCATTGCCTCTGCAACCCAACTGTGGTCATTGACCCTTCCCCTTCTTTGTGAACACTGAGCAGAAGTGTTTGTTCACTATCTCTGCCTTGTCCAGATCCCTCTCCTTACACTCTCCCTTCTCCCCTTTGAGCCTCACAATCCCTTCCATGTTTTTTCTTCTTTCACTTATGTACCTGTAAAATGCCTTATCCTCTTTGTTTACAGACCATGCTAAGACCTCATCTGTTTGCACCTCCGCCCTCCTAACAGGCTTCCCTGCTTCCCTTAGGCATTCAAGGTACACTTCCCTGTCCTCCTCCCTTTGGCTCCCCTTATATTTCTTGAAACTCAGCCTCTTAGCCCTGACTTTGTCCTCCACCTCTTTGGAAAACCATAGTGGTTTCCTTCTTCTTTTCCCTTTGGCCACTATCCTAATGCATTGGTTTGTTATAGCCACTATGGATCCTTTCAGTTTCTCCTATTGTTCTTCCACCCCTTCTATTATCTGCCCCTTTCCCAGGACTGCTTGTGTCCATCTACCCAAGTCAGTGAAATCCACCCTCCTGAAATCTAATACTCTTGCCCTTATGTGGCTTAATTGAGTCCATGTCTCCATGCTGAACCACACCATGTGGTGATCATTGGACTCCAGATGCCCTTCCACCTGTATTTCTTCGACTCTGTTCCCATTGGTCAGAAATGAGTACTGCGTACCTTTCAACTGCACAAAAAAAAAATCAGTTCAGGTCTTTTCAAGTGCATGCATGTATGGACCACAAAACTAGAGTCTGGTTCAACATTCACATTTCAGAAAATATTAAGAACTGTGGGTGAATTATCACCTTAAACCATGAGTTTGTGATAGTTTAGATAAGCAGTGAGAGATTTCAAACCTCAGAGTTGTAAAGGAGGATTCTATACCTCGGGATGTTAAGTGTATTAGACTAACCACATATGGAAGCTTTATGATATGCTTAAGCTTAAATCTGTGATTCCGCATTGCATAATGTGATAGAAATATGATCCATGTGTGTGATAGCATACTTACTCTTTTATAACTGCAGTGCAGGAGCTAACCTAATCCGGTCCTGACTCACACTGAAGACTGATAATCTGATAACTAGCTACTGATATATTACACATGTAATACCCTCAGTCTACAGGCAGTAAATTAATTAACTCGGTGGGAACTAGCAGTGAGTTCAGATTGCCTAAATGAACAAGCTTTAGAGACACGATAAGACTCATTTATGCCTGGATACTCTCAAACTCAGCTGTGTCTTTATGTTTTGCATTTACTGTATATTAATTACTTGCATTAATCATACTGTTGCTTTATTATCTCATCTTCACGGTATGTAACGTTGGCAAAGGAGGTGAAGACCTCCAGATCTACATCCCCCCCCCAGCATATGAGATACGATAGACAAATAGAAGAAACTACTGTAAATGCCTTGCATTTAAACAGACCCTGGTGTAGGTAAATGTACTTAGCTGCCAGCAGTAAACAGTTGGCCACTTTTTTGAGTGATGTAACTGTAAACATACAGTATGTTAGCAGGGCAACAAGTTTGCTAGTGACATTTTTTGGTATTTCTATACCCTATGACCAACACATAATTTTTTTGCTAAGTACATAATGTTCTTCTAAACATTTTAAATTAAACAATTAAACCAAGGTTTCTCATACTTGTTTTTTTATATTACATGGTCTAACATAATGCACCAGGCTGAAAAATGCAGTAAGGTGTCAGATCATTGTTATCAGTAACAACATCTTTTACTTACGGTAACATAATCAGTATTAAGGAAAACTAAAATAAGGACACAGAATTTGCCATGATGTTTATGTTTTCCTCAAATATAACAATACAGTGACTATTATCCATTATGTGGCTCCCTACCTGTGTTAACATTTAGAACAAATTCAAGAAAGAGCTAATACAGCTGCAAAATAATGGTATTGTGGGCAGGGAAGACATCTGTAAATTTTTCTAATTTTGGCACCTTTAAGCTAAATCTTGATAACTGGCTATGCCAATATTATCCCCTAAGCTAATGTCCCACATTTTTGGGGGACAATCATGATGGGCCATGAGCCTTCTTTTGTCCTACAAACCCAGTAAATCCAGTAAACAATTTTTGCACTAACCACTGAGCCATCTAACTGCACCTTCTAATTGTTATGACACACACACACACACACACACACACACACACTCACACACACTGACTAATACATATACACATATATGCATATATATTCCAATGTAACGTAGCAGTGCACTATCTACACACATTTTTAGAGATTAAAAAAAAAGACACTGAGGGATTGTTTTCTTCTTTTCAGGCTCCGAGGGACATTGGAAGGTGGATCCTAAAATAGTTCTATGGGTGGAGTACTGGCTGAATGGCAGGAGGCAGATAATTGTGGTAAACAGGAAGTACTCTGGAGAGGGAGTGGTGATAAGCAGGATGCCACAGGGGTCGGTATTGGGGCTGGTCCTCTTCAGTGTCTTTATTGGGGACATTGTAGAGGGACTGGAGGAGAAGGTATGCCTCTTTGCAGATGATAGAAAGGTATACAGTAGGGTGGATTTGCCAGGGGGTGTTGAAAGAATGAGAGAAGACCTTGAAAAAATGGAGAAATGGTCTAAAGAATGGCAGCTGGGATTCAATGCAAAGAAGTGCAGGATTATGCACATAGAGCACAAGAACCTAGGGGCAAAGTATGAACCAGGTGGTGAGGTACTGGCAGTCACAAAGCAGGAAAGGGTCCTGGGAGTAATCATCTTGGAGGGACTCGGAGAAACTAGGCAGTGTGATAAGGTGTCTGGAAAGGTTATCCAGATGCTTGGATGCATAGGAAGGGGTATCCGGAGTATAAAGAAGGAGGTCATATTGCCCCTGTATAAGACACTCATGAGAGACTGCACTTGGAATACTGCATCCAGTTCTGGAGGCCCCATCTGAGAAAGGACATAGACAGGGTGGAGGCAGTGCAGTGGAGGTCAACTAAAATGGTGCAGATCCTGTGGGATAAAACCTATGAGGAATGACTAAAGGAGTTAAATCTGTATTCTCTGGAGGAAAGGGAGGGGGGACATGGCTGAGACATGCAAATACATCACTAGTATTAATGTTGACCATTGTTAAATCCTCTTTTCACCATCTGAGGGATATCACCCTGGTGAAGCACCTGGCTCCTCCTGACAATCTTCTAACTTTGGTCCATGCCTTCGTAACCTCCCACCTTGACTACTGTAATGCCCTTTACCTAGGGCTACTGGGGGTTGACAGCCACCACTTGCAGCTAGTGCAGAATGCGGCAGCCAGCTTATTGACTGGTACCTCTAGGGTCAGTCATATAATGCCTGTGCTCCGTGGACTGCACTGGCTGCCAGCATAGTGGTGGATCACCTTCAAGGTCAGGTTACTGACCTACAAGGCCCTACATGATCAGAGACCCAGCTACTTGCAAGACCTCCTTCTCCCTTACCATCCTCTCTGGCCTCTCCAATCCACCGATGAGGGATTGCTAGAGATTCCCAGGGTCCATTTGAAATCATCTGGGGCCTGATCTTTTGCTTTTGTTGCCCTGACCATGTGGAATTCTCTACCTTGTCATATACGCGAGTGCCTGGCTGTCCAGTTTTAAATCAGCATTAAAAACGCATCTACTTTGTTTAGCTTATCCTGATTTGGGCTGAAACTGATGCTTAGCACAGTATATTTATTACTATTTAAGCTGCACTTGATTGGATTACATTTTTAATTTTTGTTGGAGTTTTTGTTTAAATATCGGTGTTATGATGGTTTTAACTATAACGTTTGTTTTATTTTAATGTACAAGCACCTTGGTTTTGGAAAGGCGTAATTTATAAATAAAGAAATCAATCAATTAATCAATCAATCAAGCAACAGAGTACAGGAAGGGAGCATCTTCCAAAGTAAGAGATGCTCCAAGTTAAGGGGGCACAGAATGAAGTTAGAGGGGATAGGCTCAGGGGAAATGTGAGACAATATATTTTCACAGAGAGGGTGGTGGATACCTGAAATAGCCTACCAGAGGGGTGGTAGGGGATAAAATGGTCACAGAATTTAAGAAGGAGTGAACTGCATTAGGTTAACTGTCTGTATTAAAAATGTTTCTTTTTTCATGCTTAAAGAGTGATATGATGAACTACGTGTTTTTCTTTTGTGATAGCATATAGCACAGTAATATAGTGACTTCCTTGCAAACTATAGTGTAGAGGTTAATGAGCTATGAATGAGCTTGGTACATCCTACAGATCTGGGCTTGATTCCCACAACCTCCACTTGCATACTGTGTGACTATGAGCAAGTCATTTAACCACCCCCATGCTCCCAGGTTGCCCTTGAAAACAGGCATTTGTCCCTAGTGGGCCTTACCCAGTTACCAAAAGAATAAAAAAAAAATTATATGAATTATTTTGTGAGGTATGTTAGGAGTGAAACACTGCATACTGATTTCATGTTTATTATGTGAATTTTGGCTAATTCCCTGTTGAAGAAGTCTTCATGACATGAGAAATTTCTTTTCATGGAGAGGGTGGTGGACACCTGGAATAGCCTACCAGAGGGGGTGGTAGAGGCTTAAATGGTCACAGAATTTAAGGAGTGAACTGCATTAGGTTAACTGTCTGTATTGAAAATGTTTCTTTTTTCATGCTTAAAGAGTGATATGATGAACTACATGTCTTTCTTTTGTGATAGCATATAGCACAGTAATATAGTGACTTCCTTGCAAACTTGGGTCAGGTAATTATTTGTATTTGTGTCTAGTGAAGATTTTGTTATAGCATTTAAAAATGAACTCATTTTGTAGACAATTGTGTGGCCATTGACAAGTTTTAATAACATGTTTTAGTGATTTTGAAGTGTCCATATTGATATTTAGGTGCATAATTTAATATATGTTTATGCAGAGATTTTTTGACAAAATGTTTAAAGAAAGCAGATAAGGAAGTGCATACATTGTGGAACTATTAAGGTAATGCAGAGATTGTTAAACTCCATATTTCAATTGAGGCTGGTAGTAGAGGCTAGAGGTTAATCAACTATAAACCAGCTTGGTACATCCAGTAGACCTGGGTTTGAGTCCCACAACCTCCACTTGCATTCTGTATGACTATGAGCAAGTCATGTAACCACTCCAGTGTTACCAGGATGCCCTTGAAAACAGGGACTTGTGCATAGTGGGCCTTACCCAGTTACCAAAAGAATAAAAAAAATGAGTATATGAATTATTTTGTGAGGTATATTAGGATTAGCAGTGAAACTTTGCATACTAATTTCATTGTTATTATGTGAATTTCAGCCATTTCCCTAATGAAGAAGTCTTTATGATCTTGAAATGTTGCATGGTTTGGAGTAAAAATATTGGCTGATGAAAAATAAAACTATACACTTCATGTGAAAGTAGGTCTCTGGTCTGAGTTCTTCATGAAGACAAGATCGGGGAAAAGACAGAGGGCAAGGGTGGGGGTATAAATCGGGCAATCAAGAATAAAGGACTGAAGGAGAAGGTGGAAAGGAAAGAGTGGGGACAGAAAGAGCTTCAGGGAATTGCACAGGCAGGGAGAGCCGTGAGCAGGGAAGTGGGCAGGGAGTAAGGTATGGAGAACCATGTGTGCCAATTTAAGGAGTCTGGGATACAAAAATTCTGGATCTGGAAGCCATCATGGTGGAGGCTAGCCTAAATTTGGTAGTCATAATAGAGTCATGGTACACTGTGCACCACATGCCGGACATAGCCATACTGGGCTACTGCCTGTTCAGCAGAGACAGGGCAGGGAGGAGGGACGGAGAGCTGGATGTACTATATGTGATGAAGGGTATCCAGGCCAGAGATACAGGTGCAACAGGAGGAATCAGAAAGGCTAGAGGTTCTGTGGGTCATCCTAGAGAATGGCTCTGGAGCTGTTATTCATACAACAGTGGTATACAGACCTCCAGCACAGGGATAGGAACTTGATAAGGCACTAGAGGGAGCCACTATCAGGATGCCAAGTAAGGGAGAGGTGCTTCTAGTTGGTGACTTCAATCTGCCAGACTGGGAGTGGAGCCTTCCCACTGCAGCTTCGGTTAGGAACAAGGCCATCCTTGACTACCTCCAAGAGTTTTTTCTTTCTAGCAGCTAGTCAAGAAGCCACTAGGAATGGGGCAGTGCTGGTCTTGGTGGTTACAAACAGGGACAGCATTGCAAATGTCACAGTGGCAGCTCCCTAGGCACAAGTGATCACCGTACTATGTGGTTTAACATTAAGTTCATAGCTTCATATATGTGTTATGAGTTAGGAGGTCATAGACCTATAACAACTCATCAATGCTTAGTGATATACTTACATTTTGTCAAACCCATATGCATATCCAAAGCTATCTTAAAAGCTTCCATGGTCCTACCTGTACCCACCCATTCTGGCAAAGAATTCCAGGTTGCAACCACCCTATGAATAAACCATTTTGTTCTCTTAACAGTGTTGGCTACCTCTCCTTGCAGGACAGGAACAGTGGCTAGTCTCACAAGGATGAGATCCTGCAATTTAGGAGGGTGCATTTTAAAGAAAAAGGAGACTGCATTAGAAACTGCCATGGTGGGGGTAGGGAGTGGTTGCCAGGTAGGTCAAGAAGCACAGTGGGGAAAAATAAGGGATGGCATAATTATGGTAACCATCCTCTGCATGAAGGAAGTGAGTAAAAGGAGAAGGCAAAAGAGACTACTGTGGTTCTTGAGCGAAGTGGCCAAGGTGGTGAAGGAAAAAAGGGTAGCATTCAGGAGGTATAAGGAAATGCAGTGGGAGAAAGACAGGGAGGTGTACCAAGTAAAACAGAGGGAAACAAAAGATGATGTAGCGAGCAAAGGCACAGAAAGAGGAAAGAATAGCCAAAGAGGGAGTTAAAGGGATTAAGACCTTCTTCAGGCACTGTGATGGGGTTGGGTAAGACTCTGTCCCATCTGTTATGCAGTGAGAGTTAAAAACAAGGATTTATTTTGTCCTTTCCCATTCTGTCACTTGCCTGTCTCTTGTCTGTCTGATTGCACATTCACATTTTTCTTGTGGCACCTAGGAATTTGCCACTCCACTGATCCCACAATTTCCTCCAGTCTCCCTTTCTTCTCTTGCTGTTTCTATTCTTTCTTTTCTCCTCCCCTAGCTTCTCTGTGGTTAATGAAAATTTGAATCTTACTGTGAAACTTGGATCCCTCGGTTTGCCAATGTATATAACTATATTGTTGAAATGACTGCAGAAAGCTATTTGGGTTTATTAGAAAAGATAGCATTTTGGACCACAAGGGGTTGAGCTTGAGATGCATTTTGACCTCCACAAGCTTGTTTACAAAATTGTCCACAGGAAATCAACTCTGGGACAGAATGTATTATCTTGTTACACCTGCTAAGGCTAGATGTGCTCTACAGGCTGGCATCAGGAAGAACAAGCATTTGTCAATGCTGAATGTTTGCTTGCTGGCATTGGCATTGGTAGTGCAGAAGTTAGAAAGATGTATAATAGAAATGGCAGTGAAGTATTGAACTGACCCCAACCCCAACCCCACCCTGCAGAGACTGACAGGCACTGGGGTGTGCCTTTGAGTCAACGGCCATAATGCTCATGCCATTTCACCTCACCCTACCCTTCAGACATCGACAAGGGTCACAGTGTGCCTTGGGGTCTTCAGGCCTTATGCTTAGCCCATTCCATAAGAAAATACAGTGAGATGAGTGCACTATAGGAGAATGGGGTGAACTTTGGGGCTGAAGAGTCCAAGGCACACCTTGATGCCCATCACTGGCTGCAGGTTGGGGGTGGAATGGCATGAGCATTACAACCAAAAATCTCAAGTCACACCCCTGACGCCTGTCAGTCTTCCAGATTTTCAACATAGGCATTTTTGGACTTCCACTGATGCACAGTGGCACTGTGATTTTGTTAATGTGTCCCGAACTTTGATTTCCCACAGTGATTGTGCCATTCTGCACCAGATGTGCAAAAACACATTTTGGGCTGGATATGAAAAATGACAGCTGTACTGTTCAAAAGAAGGTATGGAAAAATGGCACTGTTGAAAATCTGGAGTAAAAATATTAAAAATCCTCGAAGTTACGAGCGTGTGTGGAAGCTGCACAATGAACGCTCATAACACAGTAATTTTTTGCAATTTTTTTACCAGATTTTCAACATAGACATTTTGGGATCTCTGCTCATGACAGTGACACTGTGATTTTCTTAATATGTCCCAAATGTTGATTTCACACAGTGACCACGCCATTGTGCGCCAAATGTGTGAAAACACATTTTGGGCAGGATATGAAAAATGACAGCTATTCTGTTCATAAGGAGATGTGCAAAAATGGCAATGTTGAAAATCTGGAGTAAAAATCTATCAAAAGTTACGAGTGTGCATGGAAACTGTGCAACACACGCTTGTAACACAGTCATTTTTTGTAATTTTTTCACCAAATTTGCAACATAGACTTTTTAGGAGCCCATCTCATGAACAGTGGCACTGTCATTTCATTAATCAGCCCCAAAAGGTGATTCCACACAGTGACAGTGAAATCACCTTTTGGGCCAAATAACAAAATGACAGTGACTGATTTCATGAGGCAAGGTCCCAAGAACCCCATGGTGAAAATTTGGAGTCAAAAGTCAAAAAAATGGCAGAGCTATCCACCTATATTGAAACCTCCCCCATTGATGCCATTATACAGCTTACTGGCATTTCTTCAGTTCACGGTCAGCTTTGAAGAGTGCAGATGTGTTCCCGCTCCACCGAAGATCTTGGTGACGGACCTCCGGAGGTAAGTATGGGGTGAGGGGGTGTGGGGAGGTGGGGTACGCAGAGGATGGGTGCGGGTTGGGAAAGGGAGGCCCATCAACAGTGAGGGACTGTTTTCTTTGTTTCAGGTTCCAAAAAACCTCCCAATAGAATGGACCATTGTATTTCTTTAAAGGTGTATGAAACAATGTTGGGGAAACTGGGGTGGGCTCCCAGTGTGCCCATGACTTTGAGGGTGTGATGTTTGCCACACTGGGGTGGGCTCTCAGTGTGGCTCACAATGGGCGTGGACAGGGCAGAAAAATGTTGACGCAGTCGGCTTCATAGCACAGGGAGGCACACTGAGGTGGGCTCCAAGTGTGCCACACAATCTAGGGGGGGGGCTTACACATGCCGACAGAGAGATTGGGTACCCACGAAGTTGGCTTTCTAGGGATTGCAAGAGGCAGATGGCAGAGCTGTCACCATGTTTATTGAAATGTTATACCAGGCAAGGCACATAGGGGAGGCATGTCATTGGTGCTGCTGGATGCCGAGCTTGTCTCTGATTGCAGCAGCAAAATCATTTTAAGTTGGTGGCACTGCAAAACACTTGTGTCACTGCTAGCATGCTAGCTAATTGGCGAGTGAGGGACGCACCTACTAAAGCATACCCTGCTTTTGCCAAAACAGACACACCTATGCATTTCTGCTACTAATCTCCTACTGCCACAAAATGTTGCTTGCACATGTGCAAGACAACATAAAAATGATAAAGTGTTGATACATTTTGTGAAAAACATGAGATGTAACTTACAATAACAGGAGACAGAGTTTGAACTGCCAGGCAAAAAAGATCTGCTCTAAACAGAGCAATGCTTTTTCAGGGGAGACTCAGGTATATTATTTTTTTGTTTGTACTGCCTTTATGAAGAGTGACCTATACAATTTTATTTTTTTCTATTTTATTGTTACTGATAACAATAAAATGCTACTTGCTAATTTTATAACTCCATTGGCCTATGCTTTCTGACCAATGCCACTATGACAGGTACATAAGTGAGAAGAGAAAAACAAGGGAGGATAAGGAGAACAGCAGATGAGACTGTGCAGAAGAGAATGAAGAAAAAGCTGATATCATGAACAGGTACTTCTGTTCAGTCTTCTCAACGGAAGGGAGTGGGGAGATGGACCATCAGGGAGCAGCAGGAACAAAGGGCAGGGAGGTGGACACAAGTCCATTTTCAGATAAAGTTGTCCTGGAGGGACTTGCAGCTCTGGAAGTGGACAGGGTTATTGGACTGGATGGATACACCCAAAGGCTCTAAAAGAACTCAGGGAGGTGCTAGCTTCTTCACTCACAGCCTTATTCAACAATTCACTGGAAACAGGAGTGGGTCTGGAGGAGTGGAGGAGAATGGACATGGTCCCTTTACGTAAGAGCACCAGCAGTAGGGAGGAGGCTAGCAGCCACAGACTGGTCAGTTTCACTTCAGGGGTGGGGATATTAATGGAAACCCTGCAAAAGAAAAGGTTGGGAGACTATCTTGAATCCAATGGGCTGCAAAACCACAGACAGCATGGATTCATTGAGAAAAGTCATGCCAGATGAATCTGATTGATTTCTTCAGTGGGGTGACCAGGGAAATAGATCAGAGAGTGCTGTGGGTGTGGTCTATCTGGACTTTAACAAGGCTTTCAACATTGTGCTGCACAGGAAACATACAGAAAGTGAGCAGCCTGGGGTGGATCCAAAGTGGTGACTTGGGTTAGAAACTGGTTAATGGAGAGACATCAGAGGATGGTGGTTAATGGCACTCACTCTAATGATGGAAGAATGACCAGCAGGGTGTTGCAGGGCTAAGAACAATGCTGGGACCAGTTGTCTTCAATGTCTTCTAAGTGACACTGCAGAAGAATTGAAGTGAAAGGTATGCCTTTTTGTAGGTGACATCAAGATCTGTAATAAGACGGCCACTCAGGTGAGATTGGAGAGAGTGTCCAGTGATTTTATGAAATTTGAGGAGTGGTCAATAGGCCCCCCAGCACATTAGTAGCACTATTGTTTGTGATGCTGATGACCCGGGTTTGCAAGCAATTCTGGGGTGTCAGAGGGCTGGCTACGGGGAGAACGATTGAGCAACCATAGAATTACTCTTCTCCTCTGGAGGCGAGGTTGGGCAGAGCCTGATGCTTGCCTGATCCCTGATGGAAGCTGTGGGAAAGGCAGCCCTGGGCCAATAAAGTTGGGAGCATTACAGACACAGGTGCTTGTCAAATGGGAGCATGTACACCATGATGTCATTGCGCACCACACCTTTCAGGGGACAGAAAACCACGGCAGCAGGATGAAGAGCAATGCCCTCAGACCCCATACCTGACCAACTAGGGAGGCTGGCCCAAACTGGACCCATTCTGCAGTGGGGTTTGGGGAACCCCACCGACCATGCTGGGGGACAAGTCCTGGGGGAAGATGGCTGGTAAGTCCCAGCAGAAATAAGGGTTATGGGGCTGGGCCACTCCTCCAAAAGAGGGCTTGGAAGGAAGGGAAAAAAGGGAATTGTCAAGTGCATGGCAGTTGGAGTTCAATGCCAAAAAGTGCAAAATCATGCATCTAGGCCATAGAAACACAGGGGAAGGGCATAGGATCGGTGGGTACTGACAGTTATGAAGCAGAAAAGGGACCATAGGGTTATCATAACTAATGACCTCCAAGTGTCAGGGCTGTGTGAGGAAGCAGTAGGTAGAGATAGTGGGATGCTGGGTGCACAAGAAGGGATATCTCCGGCAGGGGGAGAGAGATGGTGTTGCCACTGTATTGCTCACTTTTGAGACCCCACCTAGGAATTGTGCCCAGTTCTGGGGGCTGTCCCTAAGAAAGGGCATGGACAGGTGGAGGCAGTCCAGAAGAGGGCAACTAAAATGGTGCAGGTGTTGCATAAGAAGTCCTATGAGGAGAGATTGAGGGATGTCAACATGTACACCTTGGAAGAGAGAAAAGCGAGAGGAGACATGATATAGACCTACAAGTATCTCACAAGGGTGAACAGGATGCAGAAATGGAGTCTCTTTCAAATGAGAAAGAGCACCTGGACCAGGGGGCATGAAATGAAGCTGTGGGAGAGTTTATGAGGGATGTGAGGAAATACTACTTCACAGAATGGACTGCCTTAACACAGTATGAAGCTGGTGTTCTTGACAAGATGGAAATTAACACTGTACATGAAAGAGCACTTCTCCAATTAGTATTAGGCTTTTTCAGAATATCTGCTTCTTCATACAAGCCATGGCAGTGCTAGAGTATCCATGTCTCTGACAACATACCATTGGTGACTAATGGATGGCCTGATCATGATTCTCAGGCCATTCAAGCATGCAGCACAGACAGTGAGTGGGAACACTGCCTGTATAAGCCAGACCATAACACATTTCTGTGTGCTGAGGCACACTCTGTTAAGAGTACAGCAGGTGCTGGAGGCACATAGTGATTCTGGAAGTTGTGCCTTGATGGAAGACATGCTCCATGTGTTGAATTACAACATCCATAATTATAACATCCTTCAGCCTGCAGATTACTGATGTACCGGACACAGGAGACCAGATAGTCAAACTTTTGGGAATGGTACATGGTTCTTGCACCAACAAGGAGTGGCTCAAGGGGACTCTTGCGCTATACCATGCATCATTCCCGATTTTCAGACACCTGCTGTGGCAACACGGGTGCCATCTGCACCGGCTGGGTTTGTACCATCCTTGCAATAGATGTACTGGTGCAGCAAGGCAGAGAGAGGCTTGCACCAGGACAGTGCTGCAATATCCCCTTAAATGGGATTCTGCAAACCCCTCCATTGGGGACATGGGCCACCACAGTAAGACTAGGCAGGATCTGGTCTAATGGCCTGTGTACCATTCCAAGTGCCTTGCCACCCACTGCAGTCATTACCAGCTGATGTGTGCCACCATCTCATACCCAGCCAAGTCTTCCAGCAGTGTTGGAACAGCAGCTGGTGACTTCCAGGGTCATCTCCCCTCTGCTGCTGGTCACAGTACCACACCCCAGCACCCAGTGACTGCCAGCAAGGCAGCCATGCCATTGCCCCATCCTGGGTCTGTTGCCACCCCACAACCCACCCCATCTCACCCTCCAGAGGCCCTGACAGCCATCAGATGCATGGCCAGTGGGACCCTGCAATGGCCATCACTGCTGCCCGAAACTGTCACTGTTTGCAGCATTATCCGTCCATGTGCCAGTTGTGTGGCATACAGGATGGCTTATGGTAAACTTGGGGGCTTTAGTGCCAGGAACTCGATTTTTTAAAAATTCAGAGTGCAGTCCCTGGCGCAACCAAGTTTGCCACAGTTGTGACTTCAGCACGTGGTGCGCCGATCGCAGGGGACTTCTAGAATTGGGCCAAGGTTATTAACATGGCAATGCATTGATCATTAAAGGTGGTTGTGATCAGGTGCAAAATTTAATCAATCTGTTAATAAGGTGGCACAGATGCTTAAAACCCAGTTATTAAAGGCACAAGCTGAACAACAGAGACCAAGTGTTGCTACCACCTCACAGGGGAAACTGTCTGCTTTGCGATGTGTTGTACTAGGATGGACTGGAAGAGGCAGAGGAAGAGGAGGAGGAGGCAGATGACATGACAGGATTGCATGCAGCACAAACAACAGTTGATGCCTATTTGGCAGACAACAGGAAACTTAACATAAATGATGAGCCCTTGCAATACTGAAGTTATAAGCTCCCTGACTGGCCAGTAATGTCTGGATTTGCAACCTGAAAGAAACTTGAAATATAGAAACATAGAATTTGATGGCAGATAAGAACTGTTCGGCCCACCCAGTCTGCCCATATCTTTCTCTGCCTATCCTGTACCACAAACTCTATTCGATCTCTGGCCCCTCTTGCTTCACACTAAGATTCCCTTGTGCCTACCCCATGCACGCTTGAAGCCCACCACTGTTTTCTCCCACATCACCTTTACTGGAAGACTGTTCCAGGCATCCACCACTCTTTCAGTGAAGAAGTACTTCCTCATTTCTCTCTAGAATTTACCCCATTCCAGTTTCACTGGAAGTCCCCTTGTTTTCATGCATCTTTACTTCTGGAAAATACTCCCCTCTTGTGCTTTGTTTACCCCTATGATGTATTTATTGGTCTTTATCATACACCACTCTTCCTTCTCTCTTCCGGAGTGTACATATTTGAGATCACTTAGTCTCTCCTCATAGGGCTGCTGATGCAGATCATGCACCATTTTAGTTGCCCTCCTCTGAACTACCTTCACAGTCTATGCGCTTCCTGAGACGTGGTCTCCAGAACTGGACACAGTACTCCAGATGCAGTCTCACCAGTGATCTATACAGTGGCAACACCACCTCCTTACTTCTGCTGAGAATACCACTCTCTATACACCCCAACAGCCCACTGGCCCTACCCACTGCTTTGTTGCATTGCCTCGCCACCTCCAGATCAGTAGATGTAATTACTCCCATGTCCCTTCCTGTTCAGTGACCATCCATACCTCTTCTCCTGTACTGTACTATGCTTCTGGGTTTCTGGGTTCTAAGTGCATGATTTTGCACTTCTTCGCAGTGAGACCCAGCTGCCATGCCCTTGACCAATCAAGTTTCCTCAGGTCTCAGCACATTCTTTCCACCTCCTATGGAGTGTCCACCCTACTGCACATTTTTTGTGTAACCCCTAGGTGTCACTGTTCTAAGGGCTACTATCCCTGCCTGTATGGCTATACACAGGTTGTGGGGCCTGAGTTCACTAACAAGGTGCCTCCACCTAGAGTAGTGGTATAGGGGATGCTCGTCTGCTCTGCTATAGCCCTCTGGGAAGCTATAACTCCCCAACAACCTTCCTAGTGGCCTAGTACCTGATGCAGTAGTAAATTCACAGACAGTATGGAACAGTAATAATATGCCCACACACTTCACACTTACCACCAGGGTTGGATCTGCAGCAGTTTACCTGGAGACCCCCTGTAAAGCAAGGTTAGCAATACAATAGCATACTCATAACACTGTAACCAAACTAATAATATG
This sequence comes from Neoceratodus forsteri, assembly GCA_016271365.2. Taxonomy (NCBI): domain Eukaryota; kingdom Metazoa; phylum Chordata; order Ceratodontiformes; family Ceratodontidae; genus Neoceratodus; species Neoceratodus forsteri. Next base: position 1,751,413,536 of record CM057455.1, on the reverse strand, counting down.
CACACTAGCCAGGTTAAAAATGAAGAAAGACAATTAGATTTATTTAGGGACAGTGAACAAGGAAGGGGCATGCATTTAGTCAAATGATAAAATCTGATGTGATTCAGGTTTAGCATGCATTTTTAGTCCCAACGTGACAGTCATACAATATTGGGTACCCAGGGTGGTAAGTCTGTCTAGCCAGAGCCATTGCCTGAGGGTGGCCAGCATTGCAGCTCATGTTGGGGCCCTTGGTGAAAAGAAAGGCAGTTAACATGCAAAACAACCAGATTATTTGTAATCTGAGCCAGTTGGCTCAGTCCTTTATAAACCCAAGAAACTGAAACAATCTGATGGCACCACAGATGATTTAAACACTCGTTGCAGGGAGCTACCCTGATTGTACTCATGCTACCAGGAATCTGCTGCAAGGCAGGCTGTATGGAGACCTCGTGGTGATGACCGATGGGCATGGGGAAGCAGGACTGACATGACACACCTAATCTTCACGGTCTTCACTTCAGGTTGTCACAACCTGCGTGTTGCTGCTGTGCAGGGACTGGATCCCTGAGCCGGTTTCTTGCTGTCTCTGGAGCAGGAGTAGTGGTCTAGGCTGAATTGGCAAAGCCCAGGCAAGTTGAACAGTGTGGCAGGGTTCAAGATCTTCTGTTGGTGAAGCCTCCAACTGGCGTAACAGGTTTGGCTGTGGGTACGTAGGTCTCGACCCATGTAACACATTCAGCACATTTAAAGCAGTTATCTTCAGGTACAGTTCGGATATGGTCCGATTGCAACTTCAGTAGTTTTACTGAGCAAACCTTTCAATCCAAGTATGTCTCATACATAAGCTGCGCCAATTGCTTCAGGATCAAGTCTTTGGTCCAAATCGTAAGTAGCACAAACAAACTTCTTTTCTTCTGCCACAATCCAGGCTGAAATTGGACAAGTCTAACTTCTGCTATAGGCAGTCTCAAGTAAGAGAAAGGTGGCAGGGAGGCAAGTTGGAACTCTTCCTGCCAATTCGCCTATGCTACTTCTGGGAACAGCTGCTCGAAAGCTCAAGCTGTTCACACTTCAACCTCCAACTCTAACTGATCCACTGTCTCTTGGCATCCTGGGCATTTCCCTTGTAAATCCATGGATTGGGTTGGCTAAAGGAGCTGTCTGTCACAGTAAGGGCTCCTCCTGGCCAAATTGGCACCAACATTAAAACTACAAAAACTACAGTTTTTCTTCCCACAAGACCCCTGGGGTAGGATCCATTTTAGGCCCCTAGAGTCTAATTGGTCCAGTTACTGGAAGTCCCAGACCTAACATGGTGGCTCCCATTCAAATGAATGATCTGCAAATAAAGCAGGTTAGACAGTCAGTGTCAGTGGCTCAGTAGGTAGCACATTCGCCTCTGAGGCTGGGAGATCAGAGGGCTGTGGGTTCAGTTCCCATATCTGGCTCTTGGGTTAATATCCCAGTACTGACACTGTAGTGCAGCATGAGAGGAGTGCTGCACTTCTGAGGTGCCGTCTTTCGGATGAGACGTTAAACCGAGGTCCCATCTGCCTGGATTGGTGGTAGTTCAGGTGGATGTTAAAGATCCCATGGCACTTATCGAAAAGAGAAGGGGAATTTCCCCGATGTCCTGGCCAAATTTCCCTCATTCACTAAAAATACCACCAACAGCTTAATCTGGTTCAAGGTCAGTTGGCATTCATCTGTATCCCCCTCCCCTGGGTCGTGCCTGAAAATAGGCAGGATTTGTCTAGTGCACTTACCTGGTCAACAAAAACTAAATAAATAAAATAAATAAAAAACTTCTCTATCTCTAATATAACAAGGTACAAACAGTAAATAAGCACAGTTCCTACGTAGGAACCCTCTGTGCAAGTAGCGACTGCAGATAGGAGCAAATCAGAGTACTGTCTGGCTAGTCACAAGCCCCAAATCACTCAGACCCAGCTCAAACCATTCACTTAATCCAGATTAGTTAGTCTCTTAAAGGGACAGGTGCAGAGGCTTAATATGGCACTCTTACCCAGATGAACAGAACTACTTAATACAGGACACCAGCCAGGCAGTGGGCATTTAAGGAGCCCAGGAATGCATTAGGTAAACCCCAAACTGGTAGTGGGGTTACACCTATCATTCACAAAGAGGCAGATCTTCCCTTCCAACTCATCTTCAACATCCCTTATAAAGATATTGAAGAGGACTAGTCCCAGAACTGAGCCCTGTGGCACCCCACTGGTCAGCCTCCCTTCCCTGGTGTGAAGTCCGTTTACCACCAGCCTCTGTCGCCTATCCCTCTGCCAATTTGTTATGCACTTTACCACCTTTGAACCCACACCTAAGCTGCCTAGTTTCCTTATGAGCCTCCTATGTGTTGAAAGCCTTACTGAAATCTAAGTAGGCCACATCCACCACCCTACCCTGATCTATTTCCCTGGTCACCCAGTCAAAGAAATCTATCAGATTTGTCTGACATGACCTCATCCCCTATGAATCCACGCTGCCTTGGGTCCTGTAACCCATCAGACTTCAGACACTCCACAATCCTTTCCTTTAGCAGAGACTCCATTAGTTTCCCTGCCACCTATGTCAGGCTGACTGGCCTATAGTTGCCAGCCTCCTCTTTGCTACTGCTTTTATGAAGCAAGACTATATCTGCCCTCCTCCAGTCCTCCAGAACCACTCCTATTTTCAGTAAGTTGCTAAAAAGGACTGTCAGAAGTGCAGCAAGTACTTCCCTGAGTTCCCTCAGTACTTTTGGGTGTACCTCATCTGGCTCCATAGCTTTGTCCACTTTCAGATTTGCGAGTTCCTTCAGGACTCTCTCCTCTGTAGGAAGACTTGTGTCTATCTCCCCCCCTCTCCAGTGCCCCAGTTGCTTTTATGTGGTCCATTCCCTTCTCCTTCCTCTCTGAAGACTGAACACAAGTACTGTATTTGTTCAGGGTATCTGCTATTTCCTGATCCTCCTCTGGACTGTCTCAACCTGCCCATCTTAAACTCACAAATCCCTCCCCAGTATTCCTCTTTTCACTTATGTACTGAAAACAACTGTCTTGTCTCCTTTCTTTACACCTTGGCCTATTATTTCCTCAGTTTACACCTTTGTGCTCCTCACTACTTTCCCTGCCTCCCTCTGCTTCTCCTGATACGCCTTCCTGTCCTCTTTCTTCTGCATCTCTTTATACTTCCTGAATGCTACCCTTTTAGCCTTTACCCTTTCAGCCACTTCCTTCAAAAACCGTAGTGGTCTCTCTTATCCTCTTGTTTTTGCTCATTTCCTTTGTGCATAGTTTTGTTGCCTTCACTATGCCTTTCCTTAGCTTAGCCCATTGCTCCTCCAGCCTCCCCAGTCCCCCCCCCCCCTGTGGTAGACTCAGTGACCCTGGGTGGGGGAAGAGGTCTCCTGAATCTTCGCCAACTCAGTCCAGAGTCTACCGACCTCCTCCCTCACCGCAGAGAGGTACAAGCAGATGGGGCACCACCTCAGTGTACAGAAGGTCTATCTGAAAACTGCGGCTCCATAGCCACTGCACTGCACCACTCCCAACATTCCCATTTCTACATTCACTGTGTTAACTGGAAGAACTTTGTACCCTTATCCTAGATAGGGTATTTCTAATGTTTCGTTTTTGGTTTTGCCTAACTCCTTTGTTACTTGACCCCAGACAGGGTGTTTTAAGTTTTCACTTTTTGCTTCTTTTATCCTGTTTTTTACCCTTACCCTAGATAGGATGTTACCTCTATTCCCACACTATATGTGCTTTCAGTTTTCCCTTTTTAGCTTTGCCTTTACCCCCTTTATATGCCTATCCAAGATAAGTTCCTTCCTTCCTTCCTTCCTTCCTTCCCAAGCAACAGGTAATATCTGCATATATTAACTGTTTTCCCCCAGCAGTTACCCCCTTACTTCTTCCAGTAATGCCTTACACAGGCAGTAGTAACCAAACAAGTATTTTAACTTACCTCAGTGGACTGGCAGAGTTCTCTGTGATCATGCTGTTGCTTGTAGATACCTGCTGATACCTAAGACACCAATCACTTAAATTCCTACTCTGTTCCATTCATGCTCTGGGACACAAACATGAATGCAACACATGGGGAGGGGTATTTCTTAAATATCCTCTTGGTGGCACCTGATATGCTGGCTGTATGGTTTAGTCCTACCCTCTTCCTTCCATTTGTTTTTAGGCTCTAACCTGCTTCCCTAGCCCCAAAAGAGAAAAACAGTAATCAGGTAAAAACAGATAAATGTACACAAATCCTACTGCCCTTGCTTGTTTGTGCTGGTGCTGTTGCTGGTTTCAAGTGCACGCCAAACTTTCAAGTCTTCCTGTATTTAAAATCCCCCTCTGCAGCTCTCGATGTGCTGGCCATCTGGTTTAGCCTACATTCTTCTTTCCTTTTGTTTTCAGGCTCCAACCTGTTTACCTGGCCCCAAAAGAGAACAAAACACAGACATTAGGTAAAAATGGATAAATTTATACAACTTCTGCTGCCCTTGCTTGTTTGTGGTGGTGGTATAGCTGAGTTCAAGCTTGCACCAAACTCTTCCTGTATTTAAAATTCCCCTCTTTGGCTTCTGATTGGCTTGCCTTCTGGTTTAGGCCTGCCCTCTTCCTTCTATTTGTTTTTCCAGCTCTAACCTGCTTCCATGGCCCCAGAAGAGAAAATAAAAAACAGTAATCAGGTACTGTAATCAGGTAGCAGTATTGACCTCAGTATCTATAAAATATCCAAGCTCCCCACCCTTGAGTATCAGTGTTAATCGCATCTTCAGTTCAGCAAGGGCCATTGTGAGGTACAGGTGCATTAACCTCTCACTGAAGAAAGTTAACATTAAAATAAATGTGGAACACATTCCACAAAACACTATTATCTCACCATTCCTGTCACATAAAGGTGGCAGTGGTAAGGAAGAAGATGATGATGATGAGCAGTGTGATGTTGGTGGCACTGGCAAATTGCCAGAGAGCAAGGTGGATGAAATCTAAATGGAGTAAGAATGGCCATGCAGGACAACTCCATTCTGGAAGACTGGGAGGGTTGCTTCCTAGACAAGGAAGCATATTGTTATGTACACAGTTCTTTCCTGATTTGAATCCTTTACGATTTTCAAATTACTCTTTTTCCCCCATTTCACATTTTCTCAAGTTGTACTGCTGTGCCTGTGTGCATTTATCAGTATACTGTGGCTGATTCTCTTTTCCTTTTAATTTTCAATGCCTTAATGCATATTTACTCAGGACAGTTATAATCCAATCCAGCTATGATATTCTGCCTCCATCTGATTCCTCTAGAAAAACTTGGACTCATTACCCAGCGTAAATATCAAACATGTTTACTACTCTCTGAACCTGCTACCATGCTAGCCCTACATATATGAGATGCTCCATCCTCCCATCTTGCCTGCTTCAGTCCTCATCTGCAAATAACAACATGGGCCATTCCCTCCATCAGATGCCTCCAGACAAATCCAGATTCTCAACCTGCCATAAATGACAGACACATTAACTAGTGTACTGTGCGAACCTGCTTCTGTTGTCCTGCTGCCTCTTCCTTCAGAAAGCAAGTCACCTAATCCTTTACCTCTGGGACACTGTTGTGCCATTACATCACAAGGCCAACACTAATGTGAAAGAAAAAATCCTTCTCAAAATGTTTTTTTTCTTTAACTTTTTTAGTTTTCTTTTCCTTTCACAGGTATAACATGACAGATGGTGGCCTAGACTCCAAATAATATCACTCTTGTGTTCACAGGTTTCCTCTCCTTCTGTCTCCTCATCCAACAAGCGAGCCACTCCCTCCTCCTCCTCCTCCTGCTCCTTCACTTCTGGGGCACATTTATGCCATTACATGGCATGACCATCACTAATGTAATGGTAGGTATAATTCCATGATAACTTTTTTTTTTTTAGTTGTCCTTTCTCAGGTACACCGTGTAACATGGATTAACTGAGAACATTTTTTTTAATCTTGTCTTCACAGATGATAGGTATAACAAGACTGGCAGTGGATAACAGGTATACCATGCAGCCACCACAGTGGCCAACTGAGAAAAAGAAATTCAGTCTTGTCTTCACAAATGACAGGTATAGTAAGACAAGAAGGGGTAATGGATATACCACGGGGCCACTACAGTGGCTAAGTAAGGAAGAACAATTTCAGTCTTGTCTTCACAGGTGATGACTGGTAACAAGGCTGAGTGGACAACTGATGTACCATGTGTTCACCACAGTGGCAAACTGAGGAAAAATAATTTTGGTCTTGTTTTCACACATAATGACTGGTAACAAGACTGGGAATTGGCAACAGACATACTATGTGGTCACCACATTGGTTTTTCACTATACTCTAAATAATTTCACCCTTGTCTTCACAGGTCTCCTGTCCAGCTGCCTACTCCTCCAACAAGCAAGACTCCTCTTTATCAACCTTCTCTATCTGGGACACCATCATGCCATTTCATGGTGTGGCCATAACAAATGTGATGGTAAGTATCCTTACCAAAATTTGTTTTCTTTTACCTTTTTTTATTTTCCTTTTCCTTTCACAGATGTAACACAGCAGAGAGTGGAATAGAGCCTAAATAATTACACTCTTGTCTTCACAGGTCTCCTGTCCTGCTGCCTTGAATGCATCTTCCTCCAGCAAGAAAGTACTTCTTCATAGAGAGGGTGGTGACCAGTTGGAATGTGCTGCTGGAAGAGGTGGTGGTCTCAATGAAGATGGTGAGCAGCTTCAAGAGATGATGGGATAGCATAAGGGGAATGTATGGGTCATGGGAGTGGCAGATGAAATGGATGGAAGAACTGGGTGGGAAGGGTCAGTAGCATAAGCTGAGTCTCCTGCAATACAAGCAGACTAGAAAGACCAAATGGCCTTATTCTGCTATCTTCCTCATACGTTTGTATGTTCATAAAGAAGCCACCGCAGACTTCTCTGCTAGCTCATGGACATGGTCAATGTTGGGGCAGACATATCAGCAAAATACTACTACCGCCATTCATACTGTGCCTTCTCATCGGTTGCAAAGAAACTGCCATGGATATTACTTAACAGTAGCATGCAGCAGAACAATTTCCTAAAACTTGTAGCCTCTGTGGGCCATCTTTTCAGCTGCTACCTGCTTCTGCCAATGACATATCATTACCTGGTGATCCATATAACAACCTCCTCAACCTGCAACTTGACACAGCACAGCACCGTAGAAAAGCTGGCAGCATACATCATTTCTGGGACTTAAGAAAAATTTGGAAAATGGGAATTTACTACAGTGCTGTTGGCCGAGATGTAATGCTACTGTATTATGCTGCAGCAGAGGTACTACAGTTAACAAGGTGATTTCAATGGCATTAAATCCCTTTCGTCATGAGTCACACAAGACACTGCATTAATTTACATCCCAGCCAGCACCACTGCATATTGTGATTTCTACATACAGTGAGCACTGAAGTGCTATACAAGAGATGATGTGTGAGATACTGACATAGTACAGCAGTATAAAGAAATTCTGGTACCTGAGAAAAATGCACAGACATGAGAAACAAATATATTGCAATTTTCCCTTGCAAATCATAACTCACATGTTTTGCAAGAGGTGTTGTGGAGGAAGACTGACACAATGGAGCAGCATGTAGCAGCAGCATACAGAAATTCTGGGATTCAAAAAAATTGCAATGGAATGAGAAATTAATATACTGTGATTTTCCCATGCAATGGGAACTAAAGTGCTTTACAAGAGGTGCTGTATAGGGAGACTAACACAGCACAGCAGCAGATAATAGTAGGATATATAATTTCTGGGATTTGAATAAAATGTGTGGGAACTGAGAAATAATTGCATTGTGATTTTCCTACGTAATGGTCACTAACATGTTTTACAACAAGTGCTGTAGAGAGAGACTGACACAGTGTAGCAGCAGCAAAAATAAATTCTAGACCTTGAGAAAAATTAGGGAAAGGAGACTTACGAGTTTCTGTACACTAAAGTTCTTTACATCAGGTGTTGTGGAGGCAGATGGACGCAGCGCAACAGCAGGCAGAAGCAACACACAGAAATGCTGGGATTTGAGAAAAATTTGAGAAATGAGAATTTAATATATTGTGAGTTTTGGTGCACTAATTTGCTTTACAACAGGTGCAGTGGAGGGTGACTGGCACGGTGCAGCATCATGTAGCAGCAACATAAAGAAACTCTGAGACTTGAGAAAATTCAGGAAATGAGAGTTTAATATATCATAATTTTCTGTACAGTGAAGTGTTTTACAACAGGTGCTATGGAGGGAGACTGACACAGTGCAGAGAACTGACAGCTAAATTTAAACAAGCTAGAGAATAGACTGGCTAAGGTACACCAGGAAGTGGAAAAGATAGCAGAAAGACAGAAGCAATAACAAAAATAAGGAGCAAGAGAGGAATAAGACTTATAAATCTTTTTTGTTTAAGGTTTTTTTATCTATAATTTAATAACAAGGAAATGGTGATGAGGAGAGAGGCAAACATGAGGCAGGGTACTGCTGACTGATGATGACAGGAGGAATGGCTAGGAGTATGGCCTGGGCACAGAGGGTGCACCACCACCATGGAGATCCACCAGTCCCTGGAGGAGTCTCTGCTGGTTAGTGAGCAGCAACTGAAGTGTAGCCCTCCACTGACACAACTCTGTGTTTAAAGTTTCACATCTCCATGCAGAGTTGCACAACATCAGCTCTTGTTAACAATGTAGGAGGAGGAGGAGGATCTAAAGCCAGTGTCTCAGGTGTGTCCTCTGCAGCCCCCCAAGTCCAGCTGTAGGTCTTACTCCTAGCATTCACTGTGTCCCCCTCCAGCAACCACACACCTCATTGATGCTTGCTGTGCTGCGGCACAGAAGAACCACTAGGAGTGTCACTGCCTCCACCCCTCTCGCTGCCTTCCTGAGCTCCTCCCACTCACAGTGGTGCCTTACTTAAAGGTGGATGTGCTGCCCACTAATGCCCAGATGGCTATACCATTTACCACACTGGACAACAGTGTTGCACAGCTTGTAAATGACAACACTGTTGTCAGCAGTGTTCACCTCAAAAAAGTCCCAGAAAAAGGGACTTGTGCTGCTACCTAGCAGAGGAGTCAGAGGTGGATGGTCTCTGGATCTCCTCCTCATGAGGATCAGTCAGCTGTACTACAGTGGGGGCACATGGGGTTGATCTCCTTCAGGTGTTTCTGGTAAAGCAGGGACAATGGGGGGGAGGTGACATTACTTCCTGCTGCTGCTGCACTGTGAAGGGGGGTCCTCCTTCAGAAGAAGAAGTCAGTGCTGCTACAGGCTTCTTGTAATCCCTTTCTACCTACACCGGGTGCTCCTAGCACCACCCATAATGTCCTCTGCAGATGGATGGGATGGGATGGTGGGTCCCATCGATGAACCACATTCCCCTCTCCTCCCACTCCTCCTCGGTGGGACTCCCAGTCCTCCCACTCATATATTACACAACACAGGAAACAAAGAAAATAAATTGAGAAGAGGCAGAAAAATGGAAAACAAACAAATTACAAAGGGTGAATAAACAAGAACTGATAGAACAAGTGTCTCAAAACAGAAGTAAGATAAAAATATAGATAGAGATCTATAGATATAAGTGGAGAATGTCATGAAAATAAAAACTACCTCACAGCTAAATATGTCCTACAAAACCTTTAGATGAAATGAAGATGCCTAAAATACCAAGAAGCTGCAAAAATTGCTATTAACACTGTTTCATCAAGGGCTCAAAAGCAACAGATCTGTAGCTTCCACACTCTCACACAGACTGCAAAAATAAAAGTGACGTGCACTGTGTACCTAGAGCTGTAACATGTGCAGGAGCTGTTCCATGTGACATGCAGGTACTTGTTTGCCAGTAGCCTTAATCTGAGAAAACTGCACCTAAGTTCGCCTAGTGTACTGCCTAAAACTAATATTAGTTTTTAAAAGCCATCATCCATTACCTTCCATATCTGAGCTTCTTTTATCTTTTCCTTTTGGTTAATTAGAACTCTTTTTACCTGATGTCAATAAGTGTGATGTGTGGAACAGTACTCTGCCTAGCAGCTGACATATCTAGCTCTGTTCCCTCCATTACATATAGTGGTATTCATAGAAAAGTTTCTCAGTACTGAGGTATACCTGGGTATACTGAGGCAGAATGAAGCGGGATCACATTACAGTCAATGCAAATTGCCTCAGTGGTACCTGAGTGATACCTCCAGGTACCTCGAGTTATGCAGCATTGTGATCTCACTGACTGTGACATCGCTGCTGCTTAGGAACAGCCACTAAGTAGCTGCCAGTCAGTTGCCTGTAATGTCACTGTCAGTGAGGTCACAATGCTGATGATGTAGTGGAGGTAACAGAGATAGATTTGTCAGTTGCCAGGCTAAGAGTTCTTTCACACATCCAGCACAATATTATCACATAGAAAATGTTCAAATGAGCAAGAGGAAAAAGGAAAAATACGTTGGAAATAAAAAGTTACAACTGAACTACTTTTTCAGATTTGTATCATTTTCCTGTCTATCTGTTTTGGTTCCACTAACTCTTTAAAGCAAAGTTCAAGGAAATGCATGCAAGTGAAGTGCTGTACGAGAGTGTCCCATCAAGTGAAGAAGGTGAAGTTTCAAGGATTTGGCCTAAATTCCCAAGGTGACTTGTGAAGGTGAAGTTGGCCACCTCTCCGGAATTTAACCTGCAAATTAAAACTTCACAGCACCCTTAGTTTTAAACTTACCACTTCTATTTCTTTTCTTTTCATTGTGAAAGGACCATGGGGTTAGTACAATGTGGCTGTTGGTTCAGATCTTGTGTAGTCTGCCTATTATATTATAGCTGGTAGGTTTAGTGTTCTGTACCTTTTTGGTGAGAGAAGCATTTTGCTGATAGATCCATTCAGAAAGAGTTGGTGTGCCAGAGGGAAAGACAGGGCACAGTGTCTGTGAGCACTGTAACAAAGGATATGATCCAGGCATAGAGGGATGCCTGCGCTCTGACTCCACAATTTTGGTTATGCTATTCCTCCTCCCAATCCACACTGCTGTTAGAACAGCTATGCTTCTAAACCTTGATTGAGGTAATTAAAGAAAACTAAAACAAAGTAAAAACAAATGATTCCAGCTGTTGGTACATGTTTGGTCAGATCGGGCAGCCTTTAGGGGTAGAGCAGGATTTTAACTGTGTTGGTACCAAGTGGTAAAACCTTGTCAGCTGTTCTTTTCCCTCTTTGTAAATGAAACCTGTCTTGTAAATGGGACTTGCTTCAATGGCTATTCCTTAATAAATTTAAATCCAGCTCACTGAGGTAGAGAAATCGTGTGCAATGTGGTTAGTCTCCTGTCTCAACTGTTTGCTTGCTCCCTGTGCACATTGAGTATAGCGGGGAAGTTAGCCTTTTGTTTCATGGAGAAAAATAAATATATATGCTATTCTTCTCAAAAAAATGACATTAACGCACCAGTTAGGGTTCAAGTTAATGCCAGAAAAGTAGGAAAATGTGGTGTTAGGGTTTCCAACCATAACTCCCTACTCTCCAAGCAGGAAAAGGAATAAAGGTCTCTGGAGCATTGACAAATCAGTTCTGGGGTCTTCCTTGCATGAAGAAAGAACATCATGTCTGACATTGTTTATTCAGGAAATGGGGTAGGCATTAAGGTTGACAACCCCAAACGAAGACTCCACCACTGATTCGCCAAGACTCCAGAGACACAAAACCCTAATGTTTTTTTCCTTTTCCTGTTTAAGGGGTGGGGTGGGGAGTTAGGGTTTGAAACCCTAATGCCACATTTCCATATTTTTCTGCCATTAACTTGAACTAGATGCATTAACATAGTTTTTTGAAAATAATTTCCTTTCCTTTTGAGATAATGGAATCATATCTTCATTCATGTAGGTTTCTTCAGGACCTGCATGAACAGATGCAGACACACAGGGCCCTTTGAGCACTATGTCAAGGGAAGACTCTGTTCCCCGGCTGTTGCAGGCCTTGCACTTCCATTCAGTGACAGATGTAAAGAATTCATGAGGCTATCTGGTGGGCTACAGAAGCATAGGGCCTTCTGCACCCTGTGCTCACGTGTGGCTGGAGATACAGATGCACAGTGAAAACAGTCCATCTGTCAGCTAGTGTAAGAGAGCCCCCTGCCACCCACGGATGCAAAGGTGCAGGTCTTTCTGAATATTCAAATAAATAAAAATAAGACGGAAGCTTACAAAGGATGTCAGTAGGCATTTTATGTGACTGCATAGATATGCAGCATAAAAAAATGCTACATAAATTCACTGCCACTAAGCAAGTGGCAGATGGGGGGGGGAGAAATTTGTCAACACAAAAAGAAGGCTTGGTCTGCACTCAGTCAGGAGTGAGAAGGTCAGTTTTCCTGTGTAGGACAGTGACCCACAGGGTGTAAAAAGTTGGGGTTTAAAATATGATGGATCATAATAATCTACAGAGCCCATTTTCTTAAAGCAGCAGTTTTGTCATCAAGGAAGAAAAAAAGGTGGGTCAGAATTGACAACCATCTGACATTTCTCACAATCCCCCACTCAAAAATGACTACCGACACAATTTAATTTACTGCAGTATAAGACTACACCAAAGAATTCAGCATCTTGCCAGGCTGATGTTGAATTTAAACTTGCACGTATTAAAGATGGAGGCAAAGGCTTCTACTCTTTTGTTAATAACAAAAGATGCACATCTAGTACAATTGGATCTCTCAGATCTAGCAGTTCTGTGATAACTGAACCTTCAGTGATGGTCCTGGAATTCAATAGTTATTTTTGCTCAGTATATGGACCTTAGGGGCCAAACACTATTACACCTAATACAGGGAATCATAATAGTCAGTTATCAGAAATAACTAGGTATGAGATAATTTTGAAATTGAAAAAAATGTAATCCAGTACTTCCCCAGGACCAGACTCTTTGCATCACAGAATACTAAAACAAATTGAAACATGGTTAATTGACTCTATGCTAAAACTATTTAATTTGTCCCTAATTACTGGTGAGGTTCCAAAGAACTGGTTACTAGCTAAAGTCATGTCAATTTATAACAAACATTTGTCAATGCCGAATGTTGGCTTGCTGGCATTGGCATTGGTAGTGCAGGAGTTAGACAGATGCATCAAAGGAATGGCAGTGAAGTATTGAACTGATGCCAACCCACCCCCACCCTACAGAGAGTGACAAGCATTAGGGTGTCCCTTTGGGTGTTTGGTAGTGTAGTGCAGTGTGGGAAAACATGTCGGGCAGGATGTGAAAAATGAGAGCGGTACAGTTCATAAGGAGGTGTAAAAAAATGCCAGTGTTGAAAATGTAGCATGTAAATATACCAAATTTGCGAAGCTACTAGGGTGCGTGGGAAATATGCAATGCATGCTTGCAACAGTGCCATTTTATGGGCATTCGGCACCAAATTTTCAACATAGGCATTTTAAGCACCTCTGCTGATGTACAGTGTCACTGTTATTTCCTCAAAGTGTCCCAAGAAGTGATTTCGCATGGCGACCACGCTTATTCTGCGCCGAAGTGCGAAACACATTTTGGGCAGGATATGTAAATGACGGCTGTACTGTTCATCAAGAGGTGTGGAAAAATGGCAATGGTGAAAATCTGGACTGAAAATATCACAAATGCAATGCAGTCGCGACGATCTGCCTTGCGCTTGTAACACAATTATTTTATGAAGTATCATCACCAAATTTTCAACATAGGCATTTTAGGTCCTCTGCTCATGAACTGTGTCACTGTCATTTTCATAATCTGGCCCAAACACTGATTTCACAGTGACCGCGCTATTGTGCTACCGGAAGTGCTGGAACACATTTCGGGCAGGATGTGGAAAATGACAGCTGTACTGTTCACAAGGAAGTGTACAAAAATGACAATGCTGAAAATCCGGCAGTAAAATATTGTGAATGCATGAAGTTATGAGCCTGCGTAGCAACTGTGTAACGTGCGCTCGTAAAACAGGCATTTGTTGGATTTTTTTCTACCAAATTTGGAACTTAGGCATTTTTAAGAGGGCACCATGAACACTGCCACTGTCATTCTCAGATCAGTTCCCGAAAGGTGATTTCGTGCAGTGACTCATGAAAATCACCTTTCAAGGCTGATTAACGCCATGGCAGTGACAGAATTCGAGGAGGGCCCCAAAACCCCATGTTGAAAATTTGGTGCCAAAATTCCAAGAAATGCCTGAGATATGCAGCAAAGTTGAATAAACCCTATTCTCTCCATTATACAGCTTACTGGCATTTCCTCAGTTCGCGGTCGGCTTTGAAGAGTGCAGAGCGTGTTCCGGTCCACTGAAGATCGTCGCTGGACTCGGAGGGTAAGTATGGGGGGTGAGGGGCAGGTTGCGCAGTGGGTGGGGAGGGGCATTGACACTATAAGGGATGGTTTTAGTTTACGGGCGAAAAAAAGACAAAGAAAACCATCATGGGACAGTTTTCCTGTTGCAGGGCATTTGGCACGCAGCTGGGGTGGAGCTCCCAGCATGCTACCCACCTGGTTTTTTGGGGGGTCAGTAGCCAGCGGGGAGTTGGGCACCTCTTTGGCTCACAATGGAAGCAATGCCGGCGGGGATTGGGCACCCGTTGGCAACAAGACAGCGGTGGGGCGTGAGCTGAGGGGATTGGGCACCCCCTCGGCATTCAACAATTGGGGGAAGGTGATGCCGGCCAGGGGTTGGCTCCCCACTGGCGTAGAAACACAGCGGGGGCCCCAGCCGAGATTGGGCACCCCCTCGGCATTCAGATAGGGGAGTATGCCGGCGGGGTGGGCTCCCGTTGGCACAGTAAAATGGGGGTTAAGCTGCTCGCTGACCATACTGATAATGGCGGCGACACGCAAGCTGAGTCCGCTGCGTGTAGCCAGGCTTTGCTCGCATTGCAGCGGACTTTGCTTAGATGTGCCCGCACCATTATACATGCATGGTGGTGCCGCATGCAGGCTGATTGGGGAATGAGGAAGCACCCACTGATGCGGCCCTGCATTCACCCAACAGCGGCCGGGCCCCCAAATCTGCACTCTCCCAATATGTTGGCAAGCCTGCGGCAAGCCAACATAAAAAGGGGACCATGGTATTACTGCCAGCTACAGACCTATCAGTCTCACAAGTATTCTGGGAAAGGTCATGGAATCTATCATTAAGGATAGATTAGACAATAAAATTTTAACAAAAAATATTGTAGACAGTTCCCAGCATGGTTTCAAACAACAGAGGTCATGTGTTACTGCTAATCTGGTTTTCTATGAGAAAGTAAGTGTGCTTCTAGAAGGGAAAAGATCTGTTGATGTTATCTACCTGGATCTATGCAAGGCTTTCAATAAAGTTTCCCACTCTACCTTGATAGATATGATGCAGAAAGTAGAAATAAATAAAACACTGATTGCTTGGGTGGATGCTTGGCTAGGGGGAAGAGAGCTCAGGTAGTAAGAATAAGAGGCTTCAAATCCAGTGAGGGCCCTGTGATGAGTGATATACCACAGGGGTCCATCTTAGGTCCTGTATTATTCTCAGTTTTTATTTCTGATCTTAATAAAAACATAGATAGTTTCACTATAAAATTCACTGATGACACTAAACTTGCTGAGGATGTAAGTACTAACCTCGGGATCAATACGCTAAAGAATGACCTTACCAAGTTAGAACATTGGGCCAAAACAAGCGTCATGGCCTTCAATGCCGATAAATGTGTTGTAATGCACTAGGGGGAAACAAATACTTTCAATACTTATACGTTACCAGGCAAACAACTGAAGTCTGTTGATAGTGGAAATTATCTGGGTACTATCATTACAAATGACCTAAAGTTCAGTAAACACTGCACTGAAGTGGCTAAAAAACCCATAAGATTATCAGCTGCATTAAAAAGGTCAATTACATCTAGAAACAGGGCTTGTATCATCCCTCTGTATAGAGTATATGTCCGGCCACTCCTGGACTATTGCTCGCCAGTATGGAACCCACCCCTTCGTAAAGATGTTAACAAACTGGAAGGGGTCCAGAGGAGAACAACCAGAATTGTTCAAGGCTTCCAACATGTAGACTATGATAGTAGATTGAAGGAATTAAATCTATATCCATTGGAACTTTGAAGAACCACAGGTGACCTTATGCAGATGTTTAGAATATCCAGGGATTCCTCATTAATGTCTGACTTGGGTCTCATATACAGTCATAGGGAGTTCTCCCTCAGAAGCCATGATTACCAATTTATGCTAACTAACCCCAAAAGAAATCCCAGAAGTTACTTTACACAGAGAATCGTACCCTTAAGAAATTCCCTTCCCAGAGAAGTGGTGGAAGTGGGATCCATTGGTACCTTTAAAGTAAAACTAGATAGGCTCCTGCTAAATAAGAGAAGAGAATAATCCCACATTGTGGGAGATGTACACAAATGGGCTCACAGCCTTTTGTACATTTATATATCCTAGTATGAATCCTAGTATGGTGTTTCTCTGCTTCACATACATGTTGCATTCTTTTGGCAGGGTCTTTATAGAGTACTGTACCACAATACATTTTCTTGACCGCCTCACTTCTATCCGAGTGCACCCTTTCTGCCCTGATATCAATATATTTAGGACTTAATTAAGTAAAGCTGTTACCCAATTTCCTCCCTGTGGACCAAGTGAAACTTTTTGAATGCCAAAAAAAGACTAGCAATCTATTCCCTAGCCTTGAATAAATTTAATAAGAGGTGGTATTATACTTTGCACATTCTTTTGTTCTATGATTCTAATATGTTCACCTATTAAGTTATGAGGCCATGTTGAATTTTACAAACACAGGCTCATAAGTCTGGTAATATTCAATATTTTTACCACAAATTTTCAACATAGCCATTTCGGTACAGCAACTCAGGAATGTGACAGCTGTCATTTTTTCAACTCCTGCCCAAAATCTGTCTTTGCAGCCCAAAAGTTGATTTTGCAGTCCCTACACGACATCACCTTTTAGCTAGGAGTTGAACATTTTCTCTGCCCTTCTTTATGAGGCAGAGTCATAACAAAACTGTGTTGAACATTTGGTGGAAAAATATTGAAAAAAAAATACTTCAATATTTTTAACCCCGCTTCCTCTCTTGCAGCCCTATCAGTTCTGGCCAGAGTTTATTATTTATGCTGTATCTCCACTTCTCTTATTTTACTTGGATTTCGAGTTGGGTATAACACTGATGCCTGGCATACAGAACCAGGAGAATATTATTTCAGTCTCAGCATTCAAATTGGATTGTCTATCTGTAGGACATACAGTCACTTCACATTTTCTAGGTGGTACTATACAATTTACAGTGTCTTTCTGACACAAGCCAGCTGCAACAGGCTAGAGCAGCTGTTCTGGAGCACTGTCATACTTCATGCCAGAAAGGGAAAGGGTTGTGATGGTAGCATATTATGAAAATGAGCACCACCAATGATACAATATGACAACAGCTCACTTGATCTAACAGACACCCTCGACATGAATTCACCAGAGTTTCGAGTAATATAGAGTTGGAAAATTTGATTTTGTAGTAAAATAGGCATTAAGCATTTGAAAAACAATGGTGAAATCCATGTACACTTGATATAACTGTATGAGAATAAAGACACAAACACTAATTCCAACAACAGAGTTTATTTCATATGTATTTAACAGCCCTGTATGGAAAAATGGAATTAATGTAAATCCCTGCTCTTTAAGATATGATATGCTACAAGTCTCAATGGCTGAGAGGGACCTGGGGGTGGTGGTGGATGTCAAGATGAACAACTCGGAGACTTGTAGGAGGGCAGCAGCCAAGGCCAACAGGATGCTGGGATGCATCGCTAGGGGGATCACCTCCAGAAGGAGGGAAATGATACTCCCTCTGTATAACTGCTTGGTGAGGTCGCACCTCTTGTACTGCGTGCAGTTTCGGAGGCCACACTTAAAGAGGGACATTAAACTCCTGGAGAGGGTCCAGAGGAGGGCAACCAAAATGATTTGGGGCTTGGGGGACAGGAACTATGGGGAGAGGCTCGAAAGAGCTAAATCGTACACATTGGAAGAGAAGGGACTGGGGAACATGATGAGGTCTTCAGGTACATGAAGGGGGTAATAGGGAGGAGCAGTCAGGGTGCTTGAAGGAAGGAGGAGGGGCAACTAGAGGGCATGGGTGGAAGCTGGAGGGGTGAAGATTCAGGGGAGAAAGGAGGAGGTACTACTTCACTGAGAGGGTGGTGGAACCATGGAATGCGCTGCCCAGGGGGCTGGTGGAGGCAGAGATGGTGGAGGGGTTCAAGAGGGGGTGGGACAGGTACAGGGGAAGGGTTCTGGAAGCAAAATCCAATGCTGTGAGAATATCCAGAACTGGGAAGGGAGAAGCCGGAGAAGGCGAGGGGGGCAGCAAGGTCAGCTCCCAGGGTGGGGACTGACCAAATGAGCAGACGCGAAAAACCGTTAGACCTATTCTGCTGGCATTTCAGTATGTTAGTATATGACATCTTAAGATATTGTATCTTGTCTTAATATCCTATGTTAAGATATTGTGTCTTATGCTGCACCCCTATAATATATGGAATTGAAAAGGAACAATATAGTAAGGAGCCCATCAGTGGCAGTTACAACAGAGTGGGCGGTGTCATTGATGCAGTAGCAGAGAAAGTTGTATTAGTCTCATTAACTGCATCTTATGACTTGAAGTTACAAAAAAATATGGTCCCCCATATTCAAAGTGATTGTGCCATGCAAACGTGTTTGCACTATGCAAAAGCCATTACCCATGCTACAGCATACAGACACCATAGTCAATGGAGTCAGATGCACTGCACAAAGGTGATAGTGCTAGAACACTATATTTAAAATATTCAACATGCATACAGGGGGTGGTTACATGAATATAACATATTAAGCAGTTTTCAGTTAGATAGCACTGCACAAATGAACTTTTGCAGTAAATTGCAGGGCATGAAATAAATACTATGAAAATCAACCCTCATCCCAGTGCAAACACCCAGGAGGCTCCATACTACCAGCGCACTTGAGTAGCAGCACATAGGAAATGACCCAAATAATTCACCACATGCTGTTTGTCATGAATAACATTATAAGTGAGAATTCTAACCATAGTGCAGGCTGAGAAGGCGCTATGGTGCACAGAGACAGTACTGGCCCTGACTGACCTTTATGGACCTCAGTGTTGAACAGACTGTGGGTCAGTACAGGATCAACAGGGCCATGCTCTTGCAGCTATGCAAACTGTTCTATGATCAGCTAAAGTGTGGCACCCATGCCATGTCTGTGGAGCTCAAATTTACAGCAGCACTTTGCTTCCTGGCCCCAGGAAGTTCTCAAATACCGCTTATTGATACCACTGGTATCTTTTTGTCTGCGATGCCCCAGCTGCTGAGCCAGCTCTTGACCACACTGCTGCCCCACGTTGGGGAGTTCATCACGTTCCTCAGAACACTGGCAGAGCAAACAGCAACCATGCAGCAGTTCTATAGTTTTGCACAGCTACCATCAGGGATAAGTGCCATTAATTACACCCACGTGACCATCCATACACCATCTGGAGAAGGAGAAACCTACATCAACTGCAAGAAGTACCACTCCATCAATCTCCAGATGGTCTGCAGTACCATGGGGTGCATAATCAGTATTTTGGCACAGTTTCCTGGAGATGTCCGTGACATTTTCATCCTGCACAATTTCAACCAGTGCCAGAGATACCAGCATGGAAACCTATTGAGTGGGCACATCATTGGTAAGTTGGTATCATAACCTATCAGGCAGAATGTAACAGGCACATATTCCAATAACTAATGTAGACTGTCTCCCCCTTGTGCAAGAGTCTTGAGGGTGATGGAATATCCCTCCCAGCGGTCTTCCTGGATGGCAGCTTGCATCACAGGCACAGCCACAGGACTCCCAGACCCACAGGTGAGCGTGTGGCACCATTTTGATTTCACAGCTGCATCAGCTGCATCTCTTGGACTCTGACTTTAATTATTTCTCAGCTGACTAGCAGTGATAGTTTTTTTCTAATTGACTGCCACTGTTTTCCCTGTTAAATTATATATTTTCATGCTTTGTTTTGTAATTGACTGCCACTTTTTCCCTGTTATATAGTTTCAAGCTGTGGATTTTTTGTATTCTTATTGCACTGATCATGTGTGTATTTTAACCTGGTACTGTGCCTCCGGCTCACCTGTGCTATTGCAGGTCTTTTTCAATCTATCTGTTCCTGCCTTTTCATCCCATTTCTCCACTGTCTTCACCCTTCCTCTTCTGTCTCACATTTCAGCCTTCTACTGCTACTCCCCCTTGGTTACAGTGTCTGACTCACCATTTTATTGTTGCTCCACAGGACATCAGAGGGTTTTAAATAATTGATTAGCAGTTTTTTTCCTTGGGACAATACTAACTGTTCAGAAAGTATTTATATAGGTTTTCTAGAAGTGTTATGCTTGTTGAACACAGTGAGACAGGTGCTATGCATTTTCACAATGTTTTTGCACTTTTATGAGCAAAACGCTAATCGATTTTTAGAGTTAAATAAAACCCTGCATCAGCACACTCAGCTGCCCATCTCCCCCTCAGTGCAAGGGTTGTGAGTGCAGTTGAATAGCCCTCCCCAGCGATCTCCCTGGAAGCAGCTTACACCACAGGTATCGCAACAGGACTCCCAGACACATGGGTCGGCATGCTTGAAGTGGCGTTGAGTGGCACTGTGTAACATTTGCCCCCACACCCACCCCTCCACCTTCCCATAATGATTTATCTGTGTTCAGGCCTAAGTGGTCCCTCAATCCAGTGGTCTGATTTCAAGGTCAGCTGTGCTTCTCTTTACCTCTTCCCTTCTCCTTCATATCTCACTGCTAGCTCCAGATCTCCCCCCTCTCCCCGCAGCCCCTATGCACACTGCATTGCATCGCCCTGCAGTCTGTTCTTTTATTTATTTATTAGAAAAGTTGGATTTACAACCTTTGAGTCATGGACTCATTTACAAAGGCACTTTGTCGCAGGGGGGTAAACAGAGTTACATAGTGTGGTTACAACAGTGAGAACAGTACAGGCGCAGAACATTAAACACAGAGTACACATAGGTTACATAATAATGTTACTTTTAATAGGTTACAATCATATACAAGGTATCCAAGGGATACATTGGGGTTACAGCCCTGGACATACCTAGATAATACCTGGAGAGGGTGGATGTAGGGATGGGGTGGGGTGGGAGGAGGGAGAGGATAAGCTGTCCAGAGGACATTGTCAAGTCAAGGAGGCCTGACAGGAGGATCTCACAGTGGGAATAATTAGGTACATCTACAGCAATGAGCGTTGAAGAGATGGTTCTGGAGGGCAATTTTGAAAGGACCAATTTTGGCAATGTCTGTGATGTAGGGTGGGAAGGAGTTGAACCAAGCAGGGGATTGGCAATGGAAGGACCTCTGGGCTAATGAGGTCTTGGTTCTGGACACCAGAAAGGTGGCCTTGACAGAGCTACAGGTGGCAACAGACGAGGACGCACACTGTAGGTAAGCAGAGACCTCTGGGGGGGGGGAGCCTAGAAGAGATTTTTTGGTGAGTAGGCAGGTCTGGTAGTGCAGACGCTCCTCAAAGGTGAGCAGGTTGGCGGTAGAGTAAAGCAGGCAAGTGTGAGTGTGGCTAGGGGCTCCATGATCACTCTGCTCCTGGTGTTCACCCTGCCCACTATGTGCCTTCTCCAGGCTGCCCTGATCTTCTGTCCAACCACAACTAGTTGTGCACTGGTACTTCACAGTTAAGTCTTGATCCCGGACACCATCGAACTTCTAACTGCGGCTCAACTTTTTTTCCCATTTTCATGCTGAGTGCCTCTCTCAGATTGTCCCCAAAACTCTACTAAACTGCCTCTGTCTGCATTCTATGTAATGTTCTTATGTAACTACAATAGATAGTTACCCTGTATATTCGGATTGTCAGTCTTGCTCTATTTTTTTGGTGCTTGCTTCCCTCTTCTAATCTCTAGTCTGGTCTCCCTCATTTTCTGGATTACTCACTAGCCCCTGTTTCCTCAGTAGTTCTATCTTCTCTGCTCAGTCTTCCCCCCAAAACTGGACTGACCTCCCTCCTTATGTCGCCCATCAGCCAACCGTGTTCCCCTCCTCTCCTATTTCTTATCTCTGCCACCCAAGTGCTCCATTCACAAAACTTGCTTCTTTCTGCTTCTACCTATAGCCTCCCTACTCTCCTTAATATGTCTCCTCCTCCCTACCTTCTAGCCTATATTGTTCCCACCTATGCCTTCTTTGTCATCGACTCCCTGATTATCCCCTATCAGACCCCTAACCACCGATCCAGAGTGCTGTATAATCTTTCGGACTTCACTTACTCTAACCTGCTGACTGGTACCACTCAGTTCTCCTCCCCCCTAAACTATATCACAGTCCAAAACTGCTTGGTTTCCTAGTCAGGGGCATGCTGACCATACAGCGACACCATTACAGTGAACATATTGATACCGACAACATCGACAGTTCACTGTAATCATCTGCCCGAGACCCGGCACTCTGTCTCCCGGTCCTGCACCCCCTTCCCGATTCAACTCCTACTCAGAGTTAGAATCCTATAGATGGGGGTGCAGGGGAGCAACCTGCAGGGGAGTTCAGGGGCAAAGCCCCGATGGAAAACAATCGGTATTCTCTTGACGAAATTATGTCAACCGCACCTGTGGTCGACATAATTCTGTCACTGTGATGTCAGTCAACAACTTAGTTGTCAAGCTGGCATTGCAGAACCCCTTGTCAGGTATCTTACCAAGAAGTGAAGGATTTCTTTAGCCTTAATGCACCTTGCGGTTATGCTTGCAACTCTCTGGATTGCTGCCGTCTCTATAACCTTGTCGGGTGATATTGAACCTAACCCCATCCCTTTGTCCCCTCAGTACACACCTAAACTAACCATCTCCCACTCCTGGATCCATGCCCATGGTCTAAAAATTGCTCACCTGAACACAAGGAGTTTGATGGCCAACTTCTCTGAGCTAGAAGCATGGGCCACACTTCATGACCCTGACATCTTGGGAGTCTCTGAGATGTGGCTAAAACCTGTCATCTCTGACAACATGTGCTCCATCACTGGATACAATTTTCTGTGAGTTGACTGCCCTTTGCCTAAAAGAGGTGGTGAGCTTGTCCTATTCTTTAAGTCCATCTCAATATCACTATTCTATCCATGCTTCCTCTCCGATCCAGTGAAATTCTTCACTTTCTCCTAATTCTTGGGAGTGCCAAAAAGCTGCACATTGTATGTGTCTATATTTCTCCTAACCATGGTGTAACTGGACTAACTGAACTGGTGGACTACCTACCCTCATATGTTCTGAAAAATGAAGTCATAGTCATAGGGGACTTCAACCTAGATTGGCTCAGACCTAGAGCCAGAAGCTTTGAATCCATCATCAGCAAGGCCCACATCTTCCAACTCATCTCCAACCCCACTAGGCACTCCACTACTGACTCTCATCATACCATACCCTCATAGACTGGATACTCACCAATAGGAAGGAGAGCATTACCTCTGTTGGGATTCTTGTAGACTCTATTAGTGACCCCTCTCTGGTCTTCTGCATCTGGAATGGTACCCCCTTCTCCTGCCCCCTGAAGGTAATTACCACAACTGACATTTTTGCCTTTAACCCTGACACCTTTTTAGATGATCTTAGGCTAATTGAATGGTCACCCCTTTTCACTTCCAGTGATGTCAACTTTGCCACTGAATATTTCACGTCAGTCATCGTCTCTCCAACAGAATCATATACCAACCACCAGGCATAGGGTTAGAGGGTTACCCACCAAATGGTTACACCACCCCCTTCTATCTATGCTTAAAACTCGGGATGAAGCCTTTGCCAAGTACTAGTCCTAATCCTCACCTGCTGACTGGGCTGCCTATGAGGAAAAGGTTAACTAATATAAGGGACAAGGTAGAGGTGGAAGAAATATGGGAAGATATTAGGGAAGCAGTCCTCAAGGCAACCAGGCTCTGCATCAGGACTGAAACAAAGAAAAATATGTATAAAAGACCCACGTGGTTCTCTCTTTAAGTGAGGGAGGCAATCAGGGCCAAAAGGACTGCATATAAATTGTTCAAGCAGCAAAAGGGGGGACAGGGAATTTGAGGTTTGCATTCATAAAAGCAGCAAGGCCAAGACAATAGTGAGGGATGCCAAGGCAGCAAAGAAGCTGCAGATTGCACGTGTGGTTAAATCAGGAAAAAACAATTTCTACTGCTATATCAGCATGAAAAGAAAGAAAGGGGGTGAATGAATTCTAAGGTTAAGGATGAGTTGCTTGAGGATAAAGGAAACAAAGCAGAGGCCCTAAATTAATACTTTCGCTCGGTGTTCACTAGGGAGGAACAGGGCTCACTGCCAGACAGTGATTTCATTACTGACAGGGTCAGAAAGGGCCTTTCAGACATCAGACCAGACAAGAGCTAAGGCCCTGATAGTTTTCACCCCAGGGTACTGAGGGAACTGGCAGAGCAGCTGGCAGCCCCTCTCACGCACCTATTCAATAGGTTACTTACATCCGGAATTTTATTTATTTATTTATTAAGTTCTCAGATTATATACCTTTGAGCTAAAAGCTCATTTACAGAAGTTCCACTTCAAAGAGCAAACAACATGAACAGTATCAATACAGAACAGATTAACATAGTTACATCAATACAGCAGTTGTATTCAACTATACAGTACTTAATTTAACAATTTTAATCACATTAGAGCAGTTGTACATTGTGTACGGTAGATAAAAGGGGAAAGTTTGCTTTATTATGGAATGGAAGTTAGGTAGCAGTAGGGGCAAGGTGCAGTAGGGGAGATGAATTTGGGAGGGGGGCAAGGGAGGTTGGAGTTAAAAAATGGGAGCAGCCAGCTGGGTCTTGTCATAGGTTTATGGGATGGGGTGTGGACGGGAGGGGTTCAATAGAGGGTGGGAGGTTGGGTGTATGGAGAGGGGGAAAACTAAGTTGGAGTGGATGTGAGAAGAGGTGTTAGAAGTGTAGGGAGAGAACCACAGAGGAGAGGGAAAAATGGGCAAAGAGGAGAGGGGAGCTTGTAAGTGCTGACATTGAGCAGCAGCTATCAGAGGTGCAGCTGGTGCAGTTTAGGGGATGCAGTCGCATTCACTGCATGTAGCAAGATGGGAACAGAGGTTTTTTTATTTAATGGGCTTAGTTTAGATCCTACCAGTAAGTTATCTTGGAGCACGTTTAGCCAATTAGGTGCCCGGTACCCAAAAGACTGTTGTCCTTGAGTGGAACAGTGAAAAGGGACTTTAAGTGGCTTACTACAGGCCCCTTCTGTTTGTCTAGTGTTATTGGCTAGGCTGATGAGGCTTTGAACACCAGGGAGTGTTAGGCCTAGGGTGGGCTTTTTTGCTAGTAGGCATACTTGGTACTGGGTTGTACTGAGCAGATTGTACCACCCAGAGCGGGAATACAGATCGCAGGTATGCGTAGGGTGAGGTGCTCCTAAAACAAGCCTACAGGCTTTGTAAGGGCAAGTTTTATTCTCTTTAGGGCTGTGTCTGTAGCAGCACTGTAGACTACCAGACCATAATCCATCACTGACAGGACTAAGCTGTTCACAGCTAATTTTAGTGCCTCATAGGTTAGGCAGTGTTTGGACCTAAATAGTTGGCTAATTTTGGCATTTTCTGATTTATCTGCTAGGTCAATGTGCTGTGAGAATGTGAGGGAACTGTCCAGAGTACCAGAGGTATTTAAAACTTTAGACCTTTTCTAGTGAAGCGTTTCGGTTGTTCACTATTTTCAGTTGATAAGTCTGATGCCTGTTATGGGAGGAGGCGAACCACATTGTTTTGATCTTCTTATAATTTAGCAAGAGCTTTGAGTTAAGATATCAAGCCTCTACTTCCGAGAAGTTAACCTGCATACATGTCTCCAGTACAACGGGGTCTGTATAACTGGAGTAGATCATTGCATCATCTGCTTATAATAGGACTCGATCATGGCATGCTTTTAGAAGGTGATTTACAAACAGGCTAAAAGCAGGGGGCCCAGGATTGACCCCTGTGTTGACATTCTGTCATTCAGAGAGAACATCTATAATTTTCAGTTGCTGCGCTCTCCCAGAGAGGTAGCTCCGGAATCACCCCACTGATTCTAGGGATAGCCCAGTGCCGGTTAGTTGGTTTAATAATAGTTCATGATTGACCACGTTGAAGGCCTTGGTGAGGTCGATGTAAGTTTCCTCCACCATAAGCCTAGACAGAGACTAGTGCTAATCCTTTACCCCACACACCTAGATGTAACTTTACAGCTAATATTTGGACATTACTGCTTGTGGCTAGGTGAAGGAGGGCATGCCCCTGGAGGGTATCCTTGATGTGGATGACACATTTTCCTCCCCACTTCTGGTCCTGTCCAACGTAAAGGAGGTGTACCCTTCCTGCTGAATTGTCATGCCAGAGACCCTCAGTGTGAGACAGGTTTCCACTACTGAGAGTACATCAGGTTTATGCATGGTTACCTATGCTTGTGGGGAGTCAAATGTAGACAGGAGACTGCATATATTGATGGAGGCTATTGTTAAAGCACCATGTTTTTTTAGGGGTTCAGATGTTCATGGTAGGGGGCCAGGGTTAGAATGAATGTTACCAGATAGCAACAGTAGTAACCAGGCCAGTCTTATTGCTTGCAATTTTAGAAATTTTAGGGCCTGCAAGTGTTTATGGAATTTTGCACTGTTTTTGTTATTTTTGTCATAGATTATGATCGAGTTAATTACAGTGGGATTGAGGGGATAAGAGGTGTGGTCCAGTGCTGGATGCCACTTGTGCATGCCAATTTTAGTGCTGAAAACTGAGATCACTGGAATGGATGTAATTTTGTGGCACCATTCAACGTGTGAGAGTGTGTCTTTTATGGTGTTCCATTTTGGTTGGCACCAATGTATGTGAGGGATGGGAGTACCATACCTATTGTAAGTATGAGCCAAATATATAGTGGACTCATAATTCAGTGCAATTAGATTACTCTGCCCTTTATCACCTGCGTTATCAAACCAAATCCTACAGAAGTGTGGGAGGTAGATTGATTTAGATGTAGGTGAAGGGAGGGGCATGCGCTGCAGCTTCAGAGCTGACTGTAGCCACAAGGAACTGGTGGTTGGGTATCTAAGCCAGGCAGGGGAATGGTGTGAATGAGTCACTCCTTTCTTGTCATATAGTATGTAACAAAATAAAGGTGATTAAAGATGCAGGAATTAGTAGGGTTGTTGGAATAGTGCAGTGGTTAGAGATACTGCCTTTAGTGTAGAGGGTCAAGTGTTCAAAGCCTGCTACGGTATAATGGAGGTGTTGTGTATATATAGGGAATCTGGAGGGTTTCACAAGGGGTGGATGATAGAGCAGGACTTAGGTGATGCCAGAAAACTAGCCAGGGTTTTGGAATTAGGTGACTCACTAGCAGCTCCTAGTGATATGAGAATATAATCTGCAAAAGGGAAAGTACGGACTTAAAAAAAATGCAACGTGGTCACATGACATGTCACGTGATCAACCCGGCACTATAAGGAAAAGGACAGCTAAGGGTGGAAGGTGGGTGGGGCAGTCACCACACAGCAGTGATGGGCTAGCACAGTGCAGGGCTGTGCTGCTCTTCGGAGAGTCCACTACCTGTATTGCTTGCGGCAGCTGAGATCTACGAGCCTCGGGAAGAAAGGCTGTGACTGGAGACTGAGAGTAGCTTGCAGCCTAGGTTGAATAAAACAAAAAATATTTGTGTACCAATTGTACCAAGAAATTGGTGGGTGACTGACGTGGTGCCACTCCATAAGAGTGGCAATAAGGAGGAGATGGGTAATTATAGACCAGTCAGCCTCAGATCACCAGGAATTTGGATAGGGGCCATACAGTGAACCTGCTTTACTTAAACTTCAATAAAGCATTTGACAAAGTCCTGCACAGGCACCTCTTAAAAAAGTTGGAGGACCTGGGAGCAGCAGAGCAAATAGTTAGGTGGGTACAAAAATGGCTGGAAGACAAGAAACAAAGGGTAGTAGTAAATGGTATAAGATCTACTGTAAGACATGTCACTAGTGGGGTGCCTCAGGTGTCAGTCTTATGGCTGATCCTTTTCAATATATTAATTAGTAACATTGGCGAGAGTATAAAAGGCAACATCGCCCTGTTTGCTGATGACACAAAACTTAGCGGCAGAGTGGACAGCATGGAGAGAGTTAGAGAGCTACAGGAGAATCTTTTTTTTAAACTTTATTTATTGAAGAGTCAGTGGACTGAGAAGAGCTTTACAGAATCAGAAAAGCAATGACATCTTGATCACTTACATCTTTTTACATGTACAAATCAATTAGGGTACAATCCAAGATCCGTCTATATCCCCATCTTATACAGTGAAACCTATTAACTATATCTCATTTTGGCTTTTATTTTTCTTTCTTTACCAAAAGGCCCTCACTTTACTCAACTGAGTACTGAGGTGGTCCCTCAATTTAATGCAACCCGTCCCATGTTCCAGAGCCAGAGGACCCCCTCCCTCTATGCAGAGGTTAGTATCCTCATAACAGAGGATTCCCTAAAAAAGCGGAAACCATTCCCTACCCAGCGCCCTCTCAAGGGGAGACCATATCAAATCATATTTATCTAGTCGTTCCAAAACTTTATACTGGATATGCTCTAATTTCGTATTATTTAAGAGGGCTTTTGCCCATTGGGCGATGGTAGGCATGGCCTGGGAGATCCAATTTTGAGCTAAAATCTGTTTACCTACTACCAAGGCCATTCTTCTCAAAAGATACAAGGCTTTTGACTGGCCCCCTCCATTTCTAGTTACCCCCAGTAGAATATCCACAGGATCAAGTCGAATTTCACACTCCAAAACCTTGTTTAGAATTTGGTTTATTTCATTCCAGTATAATCCTACCTTTGGGCACGACCATACCGAGTGGTAAAATGTACATCCCTGAACACAACATTTAGGGCATTGATCCGAAATCTGGGGATTAATCTTATGTGCCAGAGCTGGGGTATAGTAAATTCTATTCACAATATTATAATTAATTATATGTAGCCTATTATTTACTGAGACACCCTTACTACTCCGAAGGGCCAAATTCCAATCCCCTCCCGTTAACATGTTTCTGCCCAGGTCTTTATCCCAGCTTTCCTTTAGTTTTTGCAACTTATCTGGCTGAGCTCCTAGTAAAGCTTTATATAATACTGACAGTGGTTTCACACCCACATGTTTTTTGCAATATTGAAAGATCTCCTCCAGGGACGTCTTATTCAAGAATGGTTCACCTCCTTTTATCCCAGCTAATTTAAGCAATCTGGACCTTATTACCACATAAATGAGGTAGTGCGAGGGGTGAATATCATATAACTGTCTCAACTCAGGAAAGCTTAGTAAGGTCTCATTATTAAATAGATGAGATAAGAGAAAGACACCCTTCCCTTCCCACTGCCCCAAAGCACACTTAACCGTGGGGGGGGGCCCTTCCATCTTTCCACAAGCTGTACAGAATGGATCCCTCCGGTGATATGCCCCCCCCATCCCCCATCGTCAGTGAAGCCACCCTCCAGGCCTTAAACAAATTATTGGTGAATGAGTTTTTAGGTTTCTCACCATCTCCCTCATGAGAACTTAATGGGAGGAGGTATTGGGCATAGGGTGAAAACACCCTGGATTGCTACTCCATAGTGACCCAGGCCCTCATTCCCTCTCCTATTTCCTGACAGTCCTTAATATGTGTTAGTTGGGCTGCTAAAGCATATTACTTCAAGTTGGGGAGTGTCAGACCTCCTCTATGAAATGGTTGCCACAGCACCTCCTTCCTAATCCTAGGTCTACGATTTGCCCAAATTAAAGAGGTGATAGAGCCCTCTAAAGACTTCAGGTGACACAGTGGAGGCATAACAGGCAGGGTCTGGAAAAGATAAAGGCATTGAGGTAATACTTGCATTTTTACTAGATTTACTCTTCCCATCAAGGACACGGGGAGTGACTTCCACCTACTGCATTGTTCCTTAATTTTTGTTGCCAATGGGTTATAGTTCAAGTGCCCCACATCCATTATCTTACGAAGAAGCAATATTCCCAAGTATTTTATTACTGTCCTGGGGGGGATATCTATTCCGCTAATATGAATGGACCCTCCATCGTCCCTCAAGGGGAGCCACTCGCTCTTATTCCAGTTGATCTTATGTCCAGAGAGAGGGCCGTATTCTTTAAAAAGGGAAGTCACGGCAGGCATAGCTCCCACTGGGTCAGCCAGAAATTATAGCACATCATCTGCAAAGAGGGAGATGACGTGATTCTTTCCATTAAGCATATAACCTTCTATTTCACGATGATGTCTAATAGCTGTCGCCAATACCTCAATAGTTAAGACATATATCAATGGCGAGAGGGGGCAGCCCTGTCTTGTCCCTCTATGAAGCTGAAAGGGGGGGGTGATAACGTATTATTTGTAAGGATTTGGGCCCACGGGGATTGGTATAACCATTCTACCCATCGCCTGAAAACCGGGTGCAACCCAAACCTTTTTAATACTGCAAACATAAAAGGCCACTCAAACCTGTCGAAGGCCTTCTCTGCATCCAATGTGAGGAGGCCCCCATAGGCTTTTCTTCCTCTTGACTCCTGCCAGATGATGTTCATTACCTGTCTTAAATTATGCCTTGCCTGCCTACCCTTAACAAAACCCCATTGATCATGATGAATAACCTGTGGCAGGGCTCCTTGCCAATATTTTCGCTATTATCTTATAATCAGCATTTAGCAAAGAGATTGGACGATAAGAGCCACACTTTTTTTGGATCTTTGTCTGGCTTGTGTAAAATTGTTATAATAGCTTGCTGTTGGGATGGTGTCAACCCCTCTCCCTCCAAAACCTCCCTTGCCATACACAGAAAGAGTTGACATAGGTCTCCCCAGAATTTTTTATAAAACTCCAGGGTTAGGCCATCAGGCCCCGGAGCTCTTCCCATTCTTGATGCCCATATTGCCTCCCTGACTTCCTGCGCAGTAAGCTCTTGTCCCAACTTTTCATTTACTTGGTTAGGTATTGTAGGTAGGGGGATATTTTCTAGAAAACTCTCTTAAATTTGTTCCTTGTGGGAATTCTGATGTATATAGCTTTTCATAGAAAGATTTAAAAATATTGTTTATCTCTCGGGCAGAAGAAGTACAGTTCCCATTCTCATTTTCTATTGCTAGAATAGTTCTCTCTGCTCTTTATTTCTGAATTAACCAGGCCATCCATCTCCCCGACTTGTCCCCCTCGAAATACAGTCCCGCTTTTGACATTAGGATATCCCTTTCTATACGTTTACAGCACAACGGGTTATAATCTCCCTTCATACTCTTCAACTTCGCCATATCCCCAGGTGATTGACTACTCATAGTCTGCTTTTCTAGCTTCA
This sequence comes from Neoceratodus forsteri, assembly GCA_016271365.2. Classification (NCBI taxonomy): domain Eukaryota; kingdom Metazoa; phylum Chordata; order Ceratodontiformes; family Ceratodontidae; genus Neoceratodus; species Neoceratodus forsteri. The sequence goes on along the minus strand of CM057455.1, from coordinate 1,751,382,112 downwards.
TTATATTGGATTCCAGTTTGTTCTCCCTTCATTTCTCTTGCTTGCCTCTGTAGGCTGCATAAGAGATAGTCTCCCCCCTTACGTAGGCTTTTAAGGCCTCCCAAGTAGTCCTTGCTGAAGTGTCTTCCACTCTGTTGTTTTCTAAAAATTCCTGAAGTCTCTTGGACATTTGCTGTACGTACAGGGGGGGCCAACAATAATGTAGGGTCCATTCTCCACTGACGCACCCCGCCTCATCTACCTCTTTATACACTTCTAAATATAGTGGTGCGTGATCTGACACTATAATAGGGCCATATTCTATCTCTCTTATTCGCCCTAAAAAAGTAGGGGAAGCCAGGAAATAATCTAATCTTGTGTAGACCTTATGGGCATAGGAATAGAAAGAGAACTCTTCTATATCTGGATGTTTAAATCTCCACACTTCCTGCAGGGCCCTTTCCTCTGCTAATCTCCGTAGAGCCACCACACTTTTGGGGGTGCGTTTAAAACAAGGTTTTAGTGATCCAGCAAAGGGTCCCAATAGGTGTTATAGTCAACCCCTAAAATCATTTTGTCTGGGAACACTGCTAGCATAATAGCTAAGTGCTCAAAGAATTCTGGGCAATTGAACATAGGTCCATATAAAGACCCCAGGACTAGCACTTCCTCCTCCACCATGGCCTTTACCATAACATACCTTCCCTGACTGTCCCTTTGGGTTGTATGAATCTGTACCCTGATACCCGGTCTGAACCATACGCACATTCCTCTGGCCCTGGACGTGAAGTGAGATGCTATTATTATACCTCCCCATTCTCTTTCTACCAGCTTAAGCTCTTCACATGTTAAATGTAGCTTCTGTAGCATCACAACATCTGCCTTTTTTTTCTTAATATAGGACCATACACGTTTTTGTTTCAATGCTATCTTTAAACCATTTACATTCCAGGATAGCATTTTTAAACTAGCCATCCGGTAACAACACATTTATTCCCAGATCCAAGATCCCACCTTCATATTGCATCTCATCTCCACCAAGCCCCCCCACACCACTCGACTCTTGACCTTTTTTATTTTTTCTCTCAATTAAGAAAAAAACCCTTCTCCCTCCCCATCTAGTCTGGTACCTCCCTTTTGATTTTACCCCTTCAAAATCCCTCAGTGCTCTATTTAACATTTTGAAAGAAGACAGAAAGGACACCCAAAGAAAAAAAGAAAGAGAAAAGAAATATTGAAAACCTGCGCAACAGGCGCTTATCTAATCTAATAAGACTATACCCCTTTAACAAAAGTTTAGCGAGGTGGTTTCTGACTTCTACTCACCACCTAGCTTCCCTCTTCCCCCCTAATATTGATTTATTTAGAACCCTCTTTGATATCATGGGTTAGCCTGCTGGCCACACCATCACTATCCCTCTATAAGTCCAGATACGGTGGTAAAGCAGGGCCCCACCAGGGCTCCCTCCTTAATCTGCCAACAGTAAAAACATATTCCCGCAACCCAGCTGCCCAGATAAGTTAAACAAATATAAAGCTGGGCTAGACGAGGACACCTAAGGGTCCATCCCTCCCCAAGGAACCTCCGGAATGAGGAGCCCATCAAGGTAGGCCAGGCCCCTTCGCATAATTTTATATACAGTCATCTAATTGCTCAAACGTCCTTTCAGTCCCCCGGTGCCCCTTTCCCCCCTCCATCTCTGGGTCGCACAGAAGAGCCCACAGGTGAAAAGAAGGTAGATGGCCAACATTTCAATTGGCCTCCTGCACTGATCCCCGCCCACCACACCCGGAATAAAATAAAAAAAATAACTGAGTCCCCCCCCGGACACCAATCGCATCCCTTTATTCAAGTACAACATATCATAACTAAAATTGAGTACTCATTTCCTCCCTTTATCTTTTCTTTTTTTTGGATATGAAGGATAAGAAATTAGATCTCCAGCTCCCTGTTAGTTTGTTGCTCAAGCCGCTATTACTGTTCTCTAGTATATCAAAATTAAAATAGTATCTGGTCCCAGTTCATAAAACAAAGTCCAGTGGCAACAAATAAATCTCTGCAAAGTCACTCTGGGAGCGCTTCCGAATAAACAGTCCAGCCAGGAGCTAATGCAGGGGGAAACAGGGAAGGCCGCCTGCTCCAGCCTTTATAGGCCTCAAAAGAGTTATGGAACAGACCGAGCAAAGCTCTACTCCCCCCCAACACCACCCCCGGCACCTTCATCCCTCGTTTAAGCTGCTCGGCCAACACAAAAGCACACTATCTACACATTTTAAGTCCAAATGAAGTTGAGCAGGAAAATAAATAGGTCTTTAGCTCCCAGTTTGTTTGTTAGCCAAGCCGCTGGTATTGCTCCCTGTTATTTTATAATTAAAATAATATCTGGCCCCAGTACTCAAGGCCAAGTCATGCGGCATCAAATAAGTCTCTGCAATGTCACACTGGGAGCACTTCCAAATAAGCAGCCCTACCAGGAGCTAGTGCAGGGGGAAACGGGGAAGGCCGCCGGCTCCAGCCTTTATAGGCCTCAAGATAGTTTCGGAGCAGTCTGAGCCTAGCTCTACTCCCCCCCAGCCCCACTCCCGGTATCCTCGTCCCTCATTAAAGCTTCTCTGCCAGCGCAAAAATACTTTATCTGCACATTTTAAGGTTGAAATAAAATTCACCCATCTGCATTTTCTTTCTGTTTCGCTTCATGTTCGATGTACTGCATCGCCACATCAGGATTTGTAAACACCTTCGGTGTATTGCCCTTTCTCCGTATAATCAGTCGAGCAGGATAAACAAGCGCAAAAGGCGACTCGAGTTGATGTAACCTCCTTTTCACTGGAATAAAGGCATGTCACTCTGCTTGCACCGATCAAGAAAAGTCCTGAAATATACTGACAGGGTGAGAGCCTTCTCTAATAGCACCCGCCTTTCGCACTGCATTCAGTACCACCATTCTATCTTGATACCTCAGGAATTTTACAATTATGTGATGAGGCCTTTCATTTGGGGCAGAGCGACGACTGGGAGTTCTGTGCGCCCGTTGTATTTCCAAGGAACACTCGGCTGGTAGATCCAATTTTGCCTTTAACCATGTTTGACAAAATGTCGCACAGTCTCTGCCTTCCACTCCTTCAGCCATGCCCACTATTCTGATATTTGTTCGCCTCTCCCTATTCTCACGGTCATCTAGTACTGCTTTTAGTTTCTCTATTTCTGCCAATGCTGATTGCATTTGGGGGTGCCACTGGTTATATTGATCTTCTTGCACACTGACCCTTTCTTCCACCTCCGTTAACCGGGCTGAATGTTGCTCCATTGTCTCACCCAAGCTATTTACTGTTGTTTGCAAGAGGGCCAATTGAGCAGATACATTTTCGAACCCTGCATTCATTTTGCTCATCAGATCGTATTTTAAATCATTATACAGTTTTTCCAAAACCAGGAACTGAGGGCTATACACACTTTCTTCCATGGCCCCTATTGAGTTTGCTGCAGCCACATTGCCTGCATTTTCCACTCGTGGTGGCAGAGCTTCCAGGCCTGAATCTTTAAGACCGGTGCTGGCGCTTTTAAATGGTAGTTGTCCCTGTTTTTTGGACATCTTCGGTGGCATAACTGTTTTTCCTTCAAGATCCCACGTTTTTTATCTCAGTAAGTCCCGGGATAACGGGGGAAAGGGAGATTCCTGATGGTTTAGGCTCAGAGCTCCAGGACTAAGCAGCCATTCTGGATGCTGGCTTGGCCATGCCCCCCCCCCCCAGGAGGATCTTAAGGAGTTGGAAATATGGCCTCTCATATGGCAGTTAAAATTCAACACTAAAAAGTGTAAAGTGATGCACCTTGGTATAGCTAACTATAAGACAGAATACTGGCTAAACGCGGTCAAACTTAGCTCCTTAACAGAGGAACATGATCTGGGGGTCATTATTAGGGATGACCTCAAGCAGCAAAGTTAGTGTAATAAGGTTTACATCAAGGCTAGCAGTGTACTGGGATGTATTGGAAGGAGTATAGATAGCAGGGACAGGGAGGTGATGCTGCCCCCCCCCCCACCAGTCCTTGGTGAGGCCTCACCTGGAAAACTTTGTCCAGTTTTGGAGGCCTCACCTTAGAAAGGATATTAATATGCTGGAGGTGGTCCAGAGAAGGGCAAATAAGATGATGCATGGCCTGCAGCAGTCACCTATGTGGAAAGGCAAAAGACTTTAAACATGTACTCATTGGAAACTAGGAGGGAAAGGGGGGATATGATTGAAACCTTCAAGTGCCTTAGAGGCATAAACAAAGTGCCACAAACAGCACTCTTCACCAGGAACACAAGTTCTACTACTTGGGCTCATGAGTGGAAATTAAAAGGTGGGAAAGTCTGAAGGGACATCAGAAAGTATTACTTCTCAGAAAGGGTGGTAGAGCCATGGAATAGACTGCCTCCCGAGGTAGTGGCTGCAAAGTCGGTGTCAAGTTTTAAGCACATGTGGGAAAAAGCTTGCCACAATCACACAGCATTAGAGAAGGCTAGGCTGGACATCTCAGGGACAGTATCCTGGTGAGACAGTAGGTCCCAGGAAACCATGTCGGGCAGACTCAGTTGACCACAGGTCCCCTTTGGCTGCCATTTTCTAAATTTCTATTGCAACTTGTGCAACACCTACAAAGGCAAAATTCGTTCCACAGAAAGTAAATGCTACAGGAATCTCCATGCAGCTACAGGCCACGGCCCCAAAAAATTCTGGTCCCACATTAGTGGCCTCCTAGGGAAACAACAATATCAGACCCCCCCCCCTCCTCAGAGCTGCTGACTGACAACGTGAACTGTAACAACTCCTCCACTATTGCCAATGCCTTTAATTCCCTTTTCTTGGATCTATCCTCCTATAAATCTTCTATGTCTCACCTGAACTCTCCTCCCCCCACCCCTCCTTCAGACGCTCCACTTCTGCACCTTCACCCAGTTATGCGACCCGAAGTTCTCCATCTCCTCAATGCAAACTCTCCCCATAGTAGTGCCAGCCCTGATGTGATAGAACCCAAAATACTTAAACTGTCTTTCCCTCTCCTTGCCACCCCGGTCATGTGCCTATTAATCTCATCTATTCAATCCTCCACAGTGCCTACCATTTTGAAGACTGCTAGGGTTGTTTTTCCGGTGTTTACAAAGGGTAATTCCAACTCCATCACAAATTACCATCCCATCACTATCCTGCCATCCCTCAGCAAACTCCTTGAACAGCTAGTCTCTTACCAAGTCTCTGACTACCTGCTGAACTCTAATCTCCTATCCCCTGCCCAGCAAGGGTTTAGGCCCGTACCACTACTGCCCTAACTCTAGTCATTAGTGACATCAAATCTAGTATGGATAGATTCCTACTTACAGGTGCCATCTTCATTGATTTAAAGAAAGCTTTCAATTTAGTTAACCACTCCCTCATACTACATAAGCTGGAGTATCTCAGGGTCTCCAGCTAGGCCCTGTCTTGGTTCTTGAGCTACCTTTGTGACTGCTGTCAATTTGTATCCTTCAACAAGGCCCTTTCCTCTCCTGCCTCCTTAAAACTTGGTGTTCCTCAAGGGTCCATCTTGGGTCCACTTCTCTTTTCTATCTTCGTCAATGACATTCCAAACTCCGCTTCCCACTGCAAGACCCTTCTGTATGCCAGCTACCTTGTACTTTATACTGGTTCCAACTCCCTAAATAAATCAACTCCAAGCTCACCTCTGACCTACATGCTATGCAAGCCTGGATTTCTCTCAACCGTCTTATCCTCAGCATTCCCAAGACCCAGGCTATGCTCTTTGGGCTACCCCAAAAGACACATGCCTTGACCTTCAAGCTCTCCATTCAACGCCTGGATGGGTCCCCTGTCTCGTCGAACCTCTCCTTTAGATATCTTCGGGTCAATCAGGACCCTGCCCTTGACTTCTCCTTTCATATTAATGATATTTGCAGATCCATCAGTTCCAAGTTTGCTCTTGCCTACTTTATCCACCATGCCCTTACCGCAGCTGCTCACATTACTATAGCCAGAGAAGTTCTACTTCCTACTCTCTGTTATGCAGTCCCATCTTTCTTCCATGCCAACACCAGCAGCCTTCACAAATGGGACGTTGCTTACAACAATGTATGGAGGTTCACCTCTTTCCTCCCCTCGGCTACAGACCAGGGGGTACAGGAGCAAATCAATAGGTGGAACCTGAGGTTGGCCAGGAGGTCACTGGACTACAAGGCAAGGTTCATTGCAGATCACTTTGGGCCCCATGAGACAGTACTAACGTAACAGAAATGCATGAGAAAGGTTACAGAACTCAAATCATAACAGAGGTATCATAGGAAAAAAGCCAAGCTGGCTACCTAGGGCAGGAATGCAGGGCGAAATATATAATATAAATAGTGCTAACAAAAGAAAATCAAAGGAGTGTGGTCTAGTTGTTCAACAAATCTTGCTATTACCAACCTGGTGTCAGCCCAGCATTGTCAGGGTGTTGCATGCTCTGCTTGCCCCTGTGGTGCTCAGTGGGGACAGCAATCCCTGCATTGGGGAGTGCAGGCAGAAGGGAGTTTATATACCACGGTCATGCCCCCATGGAATAGTAGCCAGGGAAAACTGCAGCCCACAGCTGGGGGTCCATGGTGGATATATTCCATGCCATGTTGTTTATTGCCTTGTTGTCTATCAAGTCTGCCCAATGTGGGGTCTACGTTTCTTAACTTCTATGCTGCTCCGCATCCCTCTCTGGACAGCATTACCTTCCCTAACTTTATCCCACCCCCTATTGAAGCTGTCCATGGATATCATGCTTACCACATCCTCTGGTAGCCTGTTACACCCCTCCACCGCTCTGTCTGTGAAGAAGTGCTTCCTAGCTTCCTTCCAGAACCTGCCCCCCGGTAGTTTGCAGCTCTTTCCCTGCATGTTTTTGTTGTCACTGGCCCTCAGAATTTCACTGGTGTCAACTGTATTGATACCCTTAAGGTACTTAAAGGTCTCTATCATGTCCCCCCAATTCCCTTCTCTCCTTTAATGGGTACATACAGTGGTAGCGACTGTATATTATTTATTTATTAAAGATTCGGAAATTACCTTTGATCATAGGCTGTTTTACAAAGGTTCCATGTCAAATAACAATTAACAGACACATTACAGCATAGGCATAGTATAAGAAACAGCAGAAATTAAAATTACGACATTACATTATTGTTACAACACATGAATTGTTATAGCACAAGAGCTCCAGCCAACATTGGATAACATTAGTGAACTGGAGAGAGAGAGAGGAGAGGAGAGAAAGCCTCCCCTGAGGAGAGGACAAAAAATAAAGAGCAGAGGAGAGAGAAGCCTATTCCCGGGGAAGGGGGTGGAAGGTGGATAGGAGGCCTCAAGTAGGAGGCTTTGTCGGCAGCAATGGAGGTGGGGGATTGGGCATGCTATGGTGGGGGAGTAGGTAGACTGCAGGTAAAGTGGTAGAAGGTGGAAGAGGGCAGGTGAGCCAAGAGGGGAGGAGCAGGGAGGGGTGAGGGAGTGATGGGGTAGGAAAGCAGCCTTGTGCAAGAGGCTTTGTTGACAGCATGGGGGGCTGGGCATGCTACGGGGGTTGGGGGAGGCAGGTAGGCCACAGGTTGAGTGAATAGAAGGTGGGACAGGGCAGGTGAGTCAGGAGGGGTACATAGAAACATAGACATAGAAACATAGACTTTGACAGCAGATAAGGACTGCTTGGCCCACTTAGTCTGCCCATTTCCCTACCTACAGGATAAGCTGCAGATCCTAGTTAGCCAACAGCCTATTTCTTCCTACCCCCCACAAGAATTGCCGTATGTCTGTCCCATGAATTCTTGAATTCTCCCACAAGTTTAGACCCTACAACCTCCTCAGGAAGGCTGTTTCATGCGTCCACCACCCTCTCTGTGAAAAAATACTTCCTCACATTGCCCCTGAGCCGTTCTCCCTCTATCTTCAAATTGTGTCCACTTGTTCTTGCACATCTCTTTTTCTGAAAGATGCTACTCTCTTGGACTTTGTTGATTCCACTGAGGTACTTAAAAGTTTCTATCATGTCCCCCCTCTCCCTCCTTTCCTCAAGGGTATACATATTAAGCTTCTTTAGTCTTTCCTTGTATGGCTTCTCTTGCATGCCCTGCACCATTTTAGTTGCCCTCCTCTGGACTGCCTCTATCCTGTCTATGTCCTTGCAGAGATGGGGTCTTCAGAACTGGACGCAGTACTCCAGATGGGATCTCACCAACTGTCTGTACAGAGGGCCAACAGCTTCCTGTTTTCTGCTGGTGATGCCTCTCCCTATACATCCCAGTATCCCCTAGCCCTCCCTACTGCCTTCTCACATTGCTTACTAACCTTAAGGTCATCTGATATGATTATCCCCAGGTCTCTTTCCATTTTTGTTGTTGTGACTACCTCCCCCCGGGCAGAGCAGGGGAAGGGCAAGGGAGAAATAGTGGTGGGAGCCAGAGCTAGGAAGAGGGGTACAGATGAACAGCCCTGGTCAACCTGAAATGGCAGCACATGGAACTAGAGTGTGGGCTTCCAGAGAAGGAGGAGTCATGCCTTCAGAAAGCAAGCATACACAGTGTTAGAGGTAAGGTAGTGCCTAAAGCTGGTTTTGAAGTGGGAGAGGCTAGTGGTATTGCGAGTGGACTCAGGAATATCATTAAGCCACAGGGGAGCTCTGTAGGAGAAGGCAAATTGTCCAAGAATGGTTCAACAAAAAGGCACCAAGAGAGGCCTCTGCTTCCTGCCTCTGGTGCCATACCCAGAGTCTGTCAGAGGAAAGATATTAGATACACAAGGGGTGCCTTGCCAATTAATGCTTTCTTGCCAAGAAGGCAGGTTTGGAACTTAATTCTATTCCCAAGCAGCAACAAGTTTGTCTGCTCGTACAGTGAGCAAGTGTGCATAATGTGATCGGCAACTAAGGAGAATCTGCAGGCCTTACTGAGTGCAATTTTTACCCTCTTTATTGCCATATCCATGGCTGTCCCATATAATACCAGGCCATAGTCGATAGTTGATAAGATGGAGCTGGAGACTGAGAGGCAGAGAGCTTCAGGAGTGAGGTATTTTCTGTGCCTGTACAGCACTCCCAGCTTGGAGTTTACTGTCTTAACCTCTGAATCAATGTGTTGAGTAAAGGAGAGGGTGTCATCGAGGTTGACCTCCAGATACTTGAACGAGTGTACTTGTTCCAATGGTGCACTGTGTTTTTTGGGTATGACAAGGGAGGGGAACATTTTCTTGTGCTGGGGACTGGATAGGAACATGGTCTTAGTCTTTTATAATTGAGCAAAAGTTTATGCTTGCAGAACCATTCCTCTAATTTGTTGAAGGAGTTCTGTAATTCAGATTGGAGAGAGTTAATGTGTGTGCTGTTGTTGAGAATGACCACATCGTTGGCGTATAAAATAATTTTGGTGTTACAGCTTTTGAAAGATTGTTCAAAAAAAGGCTCAAGAGCAAGTGTCCCAGTATCAACTCCTGGGGGACACCCAATGAGACTTCTCTGAATCTTGACATGGTTTGTCCAACTTTGACAGGTTGAGATCTGAGAGACAGGTAGTCCTGGAACCAGCATGCTGTATTGGCCGCCACACCCAAGTTCTGCAGCTTAGCCAGGAGTAGAGTGGGGTTAACAGTGTTGAAGGCTTTAGTTAAATCAATATACACTGACCCGACCAATTTGCCTTTGTCCAGTGCTTGGTGCACATAGTCAGTGTACTCCACCAGGGCAGTGGTAGTAATATGATTCTGCTTGAAACTGTGCTGGTTAAGATATTGCAATTGATATTTGCTGAGGTATTCGGTGAGTTGCTCCACAACAATCTTTTCCAGCACCTTGGATAGGGGGAGAGGATAGAGATCGGTCTGTAGTTGGATATACAGGACCTGTCACCATTCTTTTGGGCAGGGGTCACACGTGCCTGTTTCCAGACTGCCGAGAACTCAGCAAGGGTCAGTGGTTTGTTGGATAATTTGGTAATAGTTATGATGAGAAAGTCAAAAATGAGGGATAGTAATTTCATGTCCCCCCCATCACTGCCCAGTCTGGTCTCACCTAGCACTTTTTCTACAGTAAATGTATCAAGGCTTCCTTAACTGTCAGTCTTTTGAGTTAAAAGTCCAGATGAGTGTTAGTGGTTGACTTGCAGCCAGAAGTATATAGAAGTTGAATCGTACTGCAGTATACCACAGTGTTTGCATAGGTAAACTATGATATTTGCATAGGCAAATCCATGTTATTCAAGCACTAATTTATTTATTTTATTTATTTTATTTATTTAAAAGTTGGTGACCAGGAGAGGCATACTGAGCTGAGGTTCATTTCCAGGTGTGACCCGGGGGAGAGGGGAAGTGGGGAGTACAAGTTCTCAAGGATTCATAAAACAACACTATTAGCATATGATACAACAGAAAAAGAACAAAACAGCAATGAGGACATAGGGCACAATAATGTAGACAATAACAATAGATGGGATGTTGAGATTAAGTATGTAGACAGGAAATCAAGAACAATAACCATTATGTAGGGGAACTGAGGGATACCTTTTAAAGTATAACAAGGAGATGTTTAAGATTGTGTGGGGGGACATTGGGTACAACAGTTTAAAGCTATTAGATGACAAGGGAGGGACTGTGGTGATGCAATCAAGAAGGACAGTTAGGGTACACAGGGGGTGTGATGCCTGGAGAGAGGCCACAATGTGAGACAGTACAATGAGTCATGGTGGGATAGAGAGACAGGAACATGGGGAAGGGGCTGATTGGTCGAGTGTACATTTCACGCATAGCAGGGAGGGTGATTGTCTAAAGGAATTAGGGAGGGAATTCCAGACAGAGAGTAGTCGGCAGGAAAAAGTTGCCTGACCTGAGCAGGATGAGGGATGAGGAAGAGTGAATGTATGGGTATCTCTGGAAAGAAGGGGGTAGAAAGATAAGGAGGAGGGTGAGAGGAGAGAGAAGTGATGTAGGAGGGGACAGACTCAAGCCAGAATTTGGCTGAGGATGGCAGCATGGTTCTGGCAGCACAGACAAAGAGAGGGAAGGGAGAGGGGGGAGTAGAAGGAGCAGTGATGTATGGGGGAGGCATTTAATGCAAAGCGGCAGAAGGCATTGTATAGAGTGTCCAGCCTGGCTAACAAAGAGGCAGGGAAGGTTTCATAAACTGTGTCAGCATAATCAAATATGGGGAGGATCAGTTTGGTGAGAAGTAGAGTTGTGCAGAATATACAATTCCACCCACGGAATGACCATTCCGATTCTGCAGAATTCCATGGATGTTTCACGAAAATTCAGTGGAATTTCAGAAAATGTTTAATTTCAGTTATTTCACAATAATTTTAAAAGTACATGTCCAAAGAACACATGTAAACAGTACTCCATGTCTTACAAGACTGTACCAAATTTCAGAGTTGTAGATTGAAAGGGGGCAGAGTTATGGGTGACCAAACATTTAATCAAAATTTAATTTTCAGTTATTTTGAGATTATTTTAAATTTTCTTATCCAAATTTCTCCACAATATTATGATTTAGAGAAGCACCTAGAATGCATATATGCACCGTGTTTTACGTCTCAAGCTTCAATGGGAGCTGAGTTATAGGTAGCCAAATATTTTGCCACAATTTGGAATTCTGTAATTGTAGTATAATTTTGATAGTATTCATTGAAATGTTACAGAAATTGACAGGTATACAGTTTATCACTGCATTTGTATTTGCACATAGTTTCAGATTTCTAGCTTTAAACTGTACTGAGTTATAGCCTGATAAACATGTTGCCAAAATGTAAATTTTGGTTAGTTCCCTCTAATTTTAAAACTACATATCCAAATGTAACCAGAGTTGAAACATTTAAACTACTATACCATATGGTAATTTCTGAAAAAGTTCATATTTGAAGCTTTAAATCGGATTGAATTAAAAGTTGTCAAACTTTTACAACATTTAAAAATTTTAATTTGCAAGAATGTAAACTGCAAATTTATAAACCCCTGAAACTTTAAAACTACAGAATACAATACCATTAAATTTTGTAGGTTCTTAGACCTTAAAAGGAGACTGTGTGTGCCAATTTTATTAATTGTCTGCTGCGAGAAATTGCAAAATAACATCTGCACTTAAATTCAAATCCCATGAGTCTTTGTGAAAATTGTAGAATTTCATGAAAAATTCCATAAAACTGGAATTTTCTAATTTCACTTAGCCTTATCTGGGGGATTCTAATTAAAGGATAGGGGTATAAGAGGCAGGTAACACAGGAGGTCACCAGGTTCTGGAGTTAGATTCACAGTTTCACCAAGAAATGGACAGCTGAGCTGGGTAGTACAACAGTGGTAGACCCCCAGGTTGAAGCAAGAAAGCACAGAGTGTCAACAATTCCAACCTGAATGCAGGATATTTAAGGCTCACATTCAGTAAATGTATGATCTGGGAGCCTGGTGTACGTGCAAGTCTAGGACTTAGAGGTACTCAAAAAGATGTAGTAGGGGAAGACAAGGCCCTGGGCAGCAGGAAGAAAGAATTCTGACTATTCTAACAGGGTATGTCGATAGGAAAAGGAGTAGGTGACTCACATTTTAAGGGAGTTTGTCACAGTAAAAAAACAAAGAGGATATCAATGGGATCAGTAGTTCTACTGAATCAATCTGGCTATGCCAAAAGAGAAGGGGGAGATAGTCATCCAGAGAGGAACAGTAGGACTGCAAAAAGCTCAGCCCAGCTTATCAAATGAAGTAGTGATATGTGCATTGTTACTGTTAAATTCCACAAAAAAATCTAGATGTTTCATCTACAGTATATGCTATCATAAATATGTGAGAAAATGTTGCTGATCATTTTTTTTTCTTCTGCAAAATTGAAACCAATTTATTCAGTTGTGTTAGATACCAGGATACACAGACTATGGATATGCATGTCAAATGTTAACTCTATGTATGCAAGAGTACAGATGTTACAAACACCCACATTTCTGATAGTTTTCACAATGTTTTGCAAATATTTACATAGTAAAGTTCTGAACCCCTGTAACTTAAGTTCAAGTTCAAGTTTATTGGCAGGAAGGCTCCATTGAGCAGGCTCATTTACAAGAAGGTCCTGATTAGCAATAGGGACAATATACAGACACTTGCAAGGCAATACACAGTATACAAAAGAATATCCAGGAAGAAAAATAGTACAATAATATTGACATCATATATACATAGGTGCGCTAAAGCTTGAAGATAAATACATGGTTAGCTCTGGGTATCATAATAGCACCTCATGAGAAAAGTAGAGACTCCAAGGCCAGCAAGGAAAGTAAAGATAGAGGGTGCAGGAGGGGTGTAGGCATTGTTTGGGATAAGGTCAGAGTGGGGGGGGCAGAGGACAATGGGGCAGAGAGTAGGAGGTGGTTGACAATGAGGTGGAGGAGGAGGTGGGAGAATTGAGTGTAACAGGATGGCTATAATGGCTGGGTCAAGGGAACTGTAAGAGGGGTGGGGAGAAGAGCTAGAGATGGAGGGTATAGGAAAAGGATAGCTGTGGTTAAGGGAAGGGTCTGAGGAGTGAGGATAGTGGGAGATACAGACTAAGGGAAGATCAATCAATCAATCCATCAAAATCTTTATTTATTCAGGCGGGCACCATTGAGCAAGGCTCATTTGCAAGGTGGACCTGGTCATGAATACATAAAAGTACAGTACAGAATCAGGTATACAAAAAGCAATAATATACAAGGCAGAAAAAGTATATACAGTGTATACAGTACAGTACAAGGTTGAAATAAATAAAAAAACAAACAGCATTATTTTACAATTGAAGCAGTCAGCAGATGTACAATCAACCACAGGCATACAGGGGTTATAAGCAGAGATCTTTTGAGTGAGGCAGCCGGCAACTACACATATAGGGGAAAGAGGCCATGTACAGTATGGGGTGGCAGGTTAGAGAGGTAAAGAAGAGGAGGGATATATTACCAACGACTGGGGGAAAAATTGGGCTAAAACCACAGAAAGTGACGATGGCTGTTGTGTACTTGTTTATTATGATAATGACGGAGGAGGGGTAGATAATTGGGAGACTACTATGGATGGGGTGGAACTTTAGCCAGGCTGGAGCGGACAGGGAAGGGTGGGTGCAGCAGGAAGAGTTAATAGGGAAAGAGTGAGAGCCAGGGGTAGAAACATGGTGACGATGATATTATAACATGGAGGGAGGGAAGGGAAGAGGAAAAAGAGAGAAAGGAAATATAATGGGGGGTCAGAAATTTAAATCTCTTAAAAATCTTTTATCTAATTCTCTCCATATTTAGATCATTCTATAAGCATAACAAAAAGGTTATCCATACTAATTTACACATGTCTAGCTCCAAAGGTGCCTGAGTTATATGTAGATTATTTTTTTTCATGAAATTTCCTGAAAAAAATAAAATGACAGATTTTGAACACTAGAACACCTATCATCAAGAAATCATGCCACATTTAAGATCCCTGGCCCAATAGATAGTTAAGATATATGTAAATAAAAATGTTCTTGAAATTTCACACAAAATTTAAAATGACAATATTTGAGCATAAATAATTTTGAAACTGTCTGTCCAAATTTCATGATATTTAGCACGTTAGTGGCCATCTACAGAAGGAGTACATATGCTACATTTCTGAGCACTAGCTTGAACAGCAGCTGAGTTATAACTGAATTAATACATTTTAAAAATTCTGTGAAATTCCTTGCAATTTTGTGAAATTTCATCGAAGTTCCACAGATTCAGAATTTTCCCGTTCTGCACAGCTCTAGTGAGAAGTTCCCGGTGGATGGTAAAGGATAGGGAGTCTTTATTTCTATGCATGGCCCCAAGTTTGTGATGGAGCTTAGAGCATATGTGATCAATGTGCACTGGGAAGTCCTACCTGCTATCAAGCAAGATGCCTATGTATTTGAAAGAGGGGACTTTGCCAAGGATGGTCCCACCCAGGGTGGAGAAAGAAGGGGGGATGTAGAGTTTGGCCAATTTTTGAGGGTACCTAAGGTCACTGACATGGTTTTCTTGGCATTAACTTTGAATTGGTTGACTTGAAACCAGCGAAGGACAGACTGGAAGTCAGATTGTAGCTGGGAGGCAACTTCAGATGCTGAGGGTCAGGAGATATAGAGGATGGTATCATCCACATACATATATATACTACATATGAACACACAAAACTGCCAGCAGAAGCAGGCCTCATGGTCTATCGAGTCTGCTCGATTGTGCAACTAGCCCCCTCACATTGCAGCTGCCCCTCACCTCCTCACAGTCACTCTCCCCCTCACCCTGTCCCATCCTCTCTTAAAACTGCCCACCGTCTTACAGGATACCGCCTTCTCAGGTAGAGTGTTCCACTTATCTGCCACCCTCTCTGTGAAAAAATGTCTCCTCATCTCTCTCCTTGTATCTTCCCCCCTCCAATCTGAGATCATGCCATCTTGTGTCCCTCCCCCTCCTCAACTGAAAAATACCCTCTGTACTAGTCTTGTTTATCCCCTTTCAGTACTTAAAGGTCTCAATCATATCACCCCTATCCCTCCTCTCCTCCAGGGAATATATATGCAACTCCCTTAGCCTTTCCACGTAGGGTTTGCCCTATAATTCCTAAATCATCTTTGATGCCCTGTGCTGTACCCCCTCCAGTAATCTGATATCCTTTTTCAGGAAAGGGCACCAGTACTGCATGAAGTACTCCAGGTGTGGCCTGACCAGTGACCTGTAAAGGGGTAGGATCACTTCCCTACCTCTGAAGGAGATTACCCTTGCAATACACCCCAGCATCCTGCTAGCTTTTGCTGCCGCCTTCCTGCACTGAGCTGAGTTGTTCATATTCCCTATTATAGCACCTCTAGATCCTTTTCCACCTACGTGGTATGGAATTGAACCCCTCCCAACTGGTAGCACCTCCCTGGGTTACTTGCTCAGAAGTGCAGTACCTTGCACTTCTTGGTGTTGAACCCCAACTGCCATGTTTCCTACCACTACTCCTCCAGCTTAGTCAGGTCATCCTGCAGCCCCTGCCACCCTTCAGTGTCATCCACCACTGCTCCCATCTTGGTATCATCGGCAAACAGACTGATCTTGCTCCTGATCCCATCTGAGATATCTGCTATGAATATCCTAAACAGCACCTGGCCCAGTACAGAGCACTGCAGGACCCAGCTCATCACAGCCCTTGGGGGTGACAGTTCCCCCCACCACCACCCGTTGTTGCCTCCCCTTCAGCCAGTTTGTGGTCCAGGTCACCATCTTTGCTCCCATCCACACATATTCCAGCTTTCTCACCAGCTTCCCATGTGGCACTGACTCAAAGGCCTTGCTGAAGTCCAAGTACTGGACATCCACTTCATGGCCCTTGTCCAGTTCCCTCATCACCCAGTTGTAATACTCAGCTAGATTGGTCTGGCATGATCTACCTGAGACAAACCCATGTTGATGACCATCCTGGAGACCACTGTCTTCCAAAAAGGTCACCAGCCTTTTTTTCAGGATTGTCTCCATTAGTTTTTCTACAACTACTTTTCCCTACTAAAGGAAGAGCAGACCAAAGGGAGGTCATTTGGGAAGACAGAGAAGAGGACAGGGCCTAAGATGGAACCCTGGTGGACACCAGCCTGGATGGGTAGAGGAGGGGATAGGGCAGCACCTGCAAGGACATGTTGTATATGGCCGGAAATGGAAGAGCTGAACTATTTGACAGTTGAGGTTGTGTGTTCAGTGGAACTGAGTTTGATGCTATACCATACTGCAGTCTGCCTGTGCAAACACTATGGGATATAGCTCAAAACCATTTCACTTCTGCATAACTCTCACTGTATTCAGGTTCTCCAGCCTCTGGTCATATGAGATACCCTGCTGTCACTGAGTCATTCTTTTCCCCCTTCTTTGCACTGCCTGCATTTTTTTTGTCCTTTTTATGGTAGGGATCCAGAACTGTGCACAGTACTGCAGATGTGGCTACACCATAGCTCTGTACAGAGGAGGAATGACCTGCTTTCTTCAGTTCATTTATCTGAAAATTGATAACTGGGAAAGGCACACTGAGCCAAGGCTCATTTCCAGGTGTGACCTGGGGGGGGAAGAGTACAGGGAGACAAATACAAACAGTACAATGATTAAGTGCAGCCAGTACAAATAAAACGGTATACAGGCATGAGTTGCCAAAACAAAGAAAGCCATAAGGAACAGTCTAATTGCAGTGGGATTGAGAAATGGGCAATGCTAATAGTAAAAACCCATGACAAAAAAATACAGGGAATAATGTACTGACAAGGAAAGTAGGTGAGATGTCCTGGGAGTATACGGCCAGAGTTGCAGCATAATATGGAGGGAACAAGGAGAATTTGTGAGATTAACTAAGCTAGGTCAGACTAGTAGACAGCAGGTATAAGACAAGTAGATGAACGCGATGATCCCCCCAGCTTGTTCCACCTTTGGGTTCTTTCTTCCCGTGTGCATGACCTTGCACCTTGTGGTATTGAACCCTATTTGCTGGATTCTGGGCAATCTCTCCAGCATTTCTTGGTGCTCCCTCGTATCTTTGACTACTTTGTCTGTATCCACCATCACACAGAGCTTGGAGTCATCTGCAAAAATGCTAACGCTGCCTTTAATGCCATCCCCAGTGCCATTAAGGAACAATGCTTAATAGTGACTTAGGCACTCAGCAATGTGGTACCCTGCTGGTAACCTCTCATTCATGCCTTTTTGCAGATGTCGCCAAATCTCTAATAGTGCGGGCACTCAGGAGGGGGATGCGAAAATGTGCAGGTATCTTGAAAAACTCAATGCGTGATCAAAGACATGACAGTTGGGGTTCTGTGCCAAAAAGTACAAAATCATGCATCAGAGGCATGGGAACCCCACTGCTGAGTATAGCATCTGGGGAGGTACTGACTGTCAATAGACAGGAAAGGGACCTTGGGATTATCATATAAGAGGACCTCAAGGTAGCACAGCAGTGTGATAAATCCATGGGCAGGGCTACTGTGATACTGGGAGGCATAGGGAGGATTATCTCCAGGAGGAAGATGGAGGGGGTGTTGCCACTTTATCTCTCTCTGGATCAACCCTGTCTGGAGTACAATGTTACATTTTGGAGATCACAACTCAGAAAGGACCTAGACAAGGTAGAGGCAGTCCAGAGGAGGGCAAATATATGGTGCAGGGTTTGCATGGGAAGTCCTATGAGGAGTGGCTGAGGTATCTTAACATGAAATAATAATAAAAAAAAATAATAAAATTTATTTAAGCGCCTTTCAAAGTTTTCAAAGCACTGTACATGAAAAACACAGGCATAGGCATGTACACCCTGAAAGATAGAAGAGAAAGAAGGGACAGGATTGAGACCTACAAGTACCTCACAGGGGTGAACAGTGTGCAGGGGAAGGTCTCTTTCAAATGAGGATGAGCACCAGAACAGGGGGAATAAGATGAAGCTGAATGGAAGGAGCTCAAACAAGATGTGAGGAAATATTCCTTTACTAAAAGGGTGGTAGGCATCTGAAGCAGATGGCTAACAGAAGTACTGAAAGTTAGAACTGTAGGGGGGCTCAGGTATGCATGAGATAAACATAGAGGTATATTAGAAAACAGTTAGGGAGTATGAAGGGTTGCCAGGGATCAGGTAGGGTCTGTAGAGGTAGAATAGGCTGGGAAGACTTGGGCAGACTGGCTGAACCAAGTGGTCCTTTTCTGTTGCCAAATGCTATGTTCTTTCTATCCCCAGATGTTCCCCTCCAAACATTACTATCTGGATTCTTCCTCCTAACCAGTGTGCCACATACCTAGACAGTTTGCCTTCACCTCTAGGTCTTCCAAAATCTCGATCATTCATGGGGAACTGAGTCAAAGGCCTTGCTGAAATCCAGGTACAGAATGTCCACTGCCTGCTCCTTATTCACTACCTTTGGGACCCAGTCAAAAAAATGTATCAAGTTCATTTGACATGACTTCCCTGCCATAGATCGATGCTGTATGTTGTCTTGGAGCCCATTTGCATTAAAAAAATACTCCACCAACCTTTACTTAACAATGTTTTCCATCAGCTTGCCACCAATCAATGCCAAGCTGATTGGTCTGAAGTTCTCCGGCTCATCCCTAGCCCCACTCCTATGCAAGGGCACTACATCCACAGCTCTCCACTCTTCTGGCACTACAGCTGAGTTTAAGGAGTTGCTGAACAGGGTGGCCAGTAGGGCTGCCAGTAACAAGTCCAGCTCTCTGGGTACCCCGGGGTGCATACCATATGAACCTGGAGAGGTTTCCACCTTTAGGGCCATTTGCCCCTTAAAGACTCTGTCAGCCATGATTAGTTCCTCAGACATCTTTATCACCACCTCCCTTCCTTTGCATATTTTATCATATGGTATCAGTCCATCCTTCTCTTTAGTGAACTCTGAGCAAAAGTATTCATTCAATACTTCTGTCATTTCAGGGTGACCTGGTAGCACTGAGGGTTGAGGCGCTAGATGCCACACCTCGTGCCACACCAGCGACTCGGGTGCAGGAACAAGCTTGGGCCATTGGGGTTGGCAGGGGGGAGAGAGAGGATCCAATGTCTGGAGGATAGCTCTCCTCTCTCTGGGGAGGGATTCAGGCTTGCTTGGCATTGCATTGTCCCCTGTGGAGACCAGAAGCACTGCGCATGCCAGGGGAGTGAGTAGTGGGTGGTGCTGCGGCAGGCGTCCATTACACATCGGAGCTCTGGGGAAGGGGGTAGAGAGCGTAACAGGGGTAAAAAATCCTGCCAACTGGGTGAGATGACAGTGAACTCCAGAGGCCAAGACCCACATGCCCAATGCCGGCTGCACCCCAACTCTACCCTTTGGGGACTCCCGGCCTCTTCAAGGGGCCCAGGGGGGAGACGGGAGTCCTGTTACCAATTCAGAAGTTGGGGGAGTTGCGGTTCAGGTGGGTGGTCAGGAGCTGCAGGTTGAGAGAGGGTAACCCGAGAGATGCCACAGAAGGTAGGTGAGAAAAAAAAGAGTTAAAAAAAATACTTCTGTCTTTTCTCTGTCATCCCCCCACTTTGTCCTTTGTTTTAGTTTGACAGTTCCTTCCTTCATCCTCCTTTTTTCCTGAATGTACAGAAAAACGTTCTTGTCAATTTCCTAGACTCCTTTCACCAATCTCAATTTAGCACCCACTTTTGCCTTTCTCACTTCTGTGAGAGCTGACTTGAGTTTGTCCAGGTACTCCACTCTGTCCTTCTCTCTTGAGTCTTCCTATATCTTCTGAAGGAGACTCCTTTTTATTTCACTACTTTTGTTACCTCCCCTGTTACGAGAGGTGTTTCTTATGTTTTTTCTTCTTACCCTTCTGCTTGAGACTAGTGTTAATGACTTCCTGAATCCCTTTCCTAATGATGGACTATTGTTCTTCTATCTCCCCCAGGATGTGAAAGGTGCTCTCCCAGTTGTGCTCCCACTGCAGCCAAGACTGTCTTTTTGAAATTCAGAACATGTTTTAGTGCTAGAATTTTCTTCCCCATAGCAAACTGAAACCATACTGACAGGTAACAGTTTCTTCCCCAGGGCTCAGTTATGCATATCCCTGACAATCACAATTTGTCAGTACTATGCCCAGGACTGACTGATTTCTAGAAGCCTCCCTCAGTCCCTGGGCTAAGAATCCATCCTGGACTGCATCCAGTAGTGATTTTGCTACTTCTGACTAGGGATGCTCCAATCTACATCTGGTAGGTTGAAGTCACCCACTATTACCACCTCATCCTGCAGTGAAGCTTTCCTGATCTCATCTCCTTGCTTCTGTTCTGTTGCCTCCCTCTGATTCAGAGGTCTGTATACCACTAGCGCTTTAGTCCATTGACCTGCCACTATTTGGGTTTAGATCCCAATTATCTCTGTATTCACCTCTCTGTAACCTCCCTTGTGGAAGTAATACCTTCTCTGACATATAGGACCACCCCACCTTCACCATCTCTCTACTCTATCCTTTCTATCAGTGGTGCCGGAACGGTTTGAAAAGTGGTAGGGCCAAGGACGTAAGAGGTAAATTTTCCCCTATCAAATTTATTACCATGATGGCAAAAAGTCATAGGGCCACTTATGAAAGTGGTAGGGCCATGGTCCTAATGACCCCCCCTGTTCTGGCACCTATGCTTTCTATGGAGACTGAATCCTGGGATGGAGAGATCTGAGTCATGGTTTGGGATGCCCAAGTCTCCATGATTGCCACAAGATCCATGTACCCCTGTCTTCCATCTTGTTCCCTAGGCCTTTAGCATTAACTGAAACCACCCATCATGATGTCATTCACCACCCTTCCTCTTTCTGACATTTTCCTTATCCCCTGGCTGCTGATCTGATTTCCTTTGTGCCAAACCTATCTGAGCTTCTCCCTCTTGCTGCCTAATTCTCCACTTCCTCTTCTTCCATACTGTGCTGTGCTTCCCTTTAACCACCATATTTTTGGAACTCACATTTCTCCCAATCCTCCCTCCACCCCACCCCTATGTCTTGAGGCCCTTGGCCTCAATGTACTCACGCCCTAGGATGGGAGCCTGCCAGACCCCTTATGGGAAAACTTATGGTCCCTTCTCCCATAGAAGTCCCTCCCCTTTAGTTTGAATGTTGCCTTGTGAATGCCCCCCAGATTGCCCCAGCACCCTATTTCCTTCCCTGCTTAGGTGCAGCCTGTCTGCCGAGTACAGGGTTTTCTCTTTCCAGACTCCTCAGTCCTCATGTAACTGTAGCTTTCCCTTCTACACAACTCCTTGAGCCATTTATTAAGCTCTGAGATTTGCAACTTCCTATCATTCACAACTTCCTATAAATGCTGGCTCTGGGCACTAGTAGCTCTTCTAAAAATGCAACAGTTTTTGCCACTCCTGGAGTTTCTCCTCAAGTAATCTTAAGCTGGCTTGAGCCTTCGCCCTGCCACCCATTAGATAATTTATACCCAAGTGGATGACCACAAAGGGTTTCACTCTTCTCCCCTCTCTTGAGTTAGTGAGTGTATCATAGGCATGATTTTTTAAGCCATCACATCTGGGAGGCATACCCTACTCCTTTTGTGTGGACCAATCTTTCACAGTGGCCAGTCTGTTCTCCCTTAACATAGTCTCCCAGCACAAGAACTCTGCTTTCTTTCCTCCCATTTGAGGCCCCACCACCCTCAGTCTGATTCTGAAGCCCCAGTCTGACTATCTCTTCCCTCTCACTGTCTGGTTTATTTAGTCTGGTGTTGCCTCCCTCTTCTTCCTTACCCTAACCTCCTGTACCAGTGAGGTATGGTCTTACACCTTATCTTCTTCCTCTACCATCACATTTTGGGACAGCTGCCCTCCCTCTCCCTTTCTGCCTGGTCTGGATCCCTTTCACACCCTCTTTCCACCACTCTATCATTCCGCCCCCCTCACCCATCCACTTCCCCTGTCCTGCTTCACTCCCTATCATTGCTATTGTTAAAATATATATTATTGGCACACCTCCTATGAACTTTCTTGTGACCAGAAAGTGAAGCAAAAAAAAAAACAATAAATAGAAGATTTCTTTACTTTTGATTGATTGTTTTGTGTGTAGGTTTTGTAACCCTACAATTTAGGTGACCAATTCACAAAATTCTCCAGACCCTACTACACATGCAGAGAGCTGGGCAAAGCCATGGAGTGCCCCATTTTGGCTAGATATTTATTTATTTATTTAGTTTTTGGTTAATTGGGTAGGTAAACTAAGCAGCATAGCTGCCTATTTTCAGGTACGACCCGAGGATTGATTACAACAGAGGCTATCTAGACAATAGTAGATACAAGAAAACATCATGGGAACAAGTAGAAGTCAGACATAGTACACTTATACAACATTTTCAGCAATGATAGTACATTTGCAGATACACGTATGTGAGACACTTCTATCTACCCAAAAAGTGGGATGTGTGTCCTCTCTGCACCCAACTCTATGTCTAATGTGCGTCTTGGCACCGGACCAAGCCATCCATTTAACATTTTCACTCAGAATCACTTTAATTTTCTCACAGTATTACTTCTCAGTACAAACAGTAACCAGTCGCTGTGCCCAATGATGAAGACAAACTGTTTTTTAAAAAATAGCTTGGAAACAATGGAACTCCAGGCATCAGAATTAGTTCCAGTGTGGGAAGCACTTTTGGCTGTAGAAGAGATCTTCATGCACTGTAGCCTGTGCTATGGAATCAGTGGGAGATGAAAACAAATGATTTATAACAGAGAAATGAGTATATCTGTAAAGTTCTGAAAAAGAATGCCGCTTTCCCAGCAGTTACAGGCATTTATGTAACAGGAAACTAGACAGGTGGATGCAAGCAGTGCAGAAAATTTCCATCCTTTTCTGTATACCAAGGCAAAGTCAGCAGGACTAAATGGAAAGATGAAGACTTGATTACCCCATTGTAAAACCAAGTTACAGTATGAGTGTTCTTTTGCAATTATCAACCCTTTATTTAACTTGTTTTCACATTTCCAGAAGTATAAACTGGGGGGTTTGTTTCTAATGTTCGTACTCCTTTCTCCACAGCCCATTTGGCTCAAAACACCCCTCCGTCCCATCCTTACCATCTCTAGCACTTATCATTCCCCCATTGGCACATAACTCCTGCAGACTGTATGGTTAACTCCTGCAGACTGTATGGATTCCACTGGGGGTTTATGAGAGCCCTCCTTCAGTCCACCTTGTATGGGATGTGGACTGGCCAGTAAGTTCAACAAGGCTTGAAGGGCAGCAGCAGCAGCATCATTCTGCTCATTCCAAGTTATTTTGCTTTCTTTCTCCCCCTCTCTACCTTTCAACACTGGCAGACCAGGTGCCAAATGCGCATGCTTATGCAATTGCATGGCTGCCCATGGCATTGGCTATGTTCTTGCAGGCTTTTCTGACTGCACACTGCCACCTGTGGTCATTCAGGGACAGTATCGCAGTGGCACTCTCTCTTTCCAGAGGAGGTCAACATCCTCTGGCATGCTCAGTCCTCCTTCCTTAGAGTGGAATCAACATCTTGGGCTTGATCCAGAAACAGAGTTGTTGGCATCACAAGCGGTATCCCTTCTGTTTTGATGACTAGATGGCCCAAGTATAAACTGTTTTAAAAATTATTTTCATGCCAGTGGATTTTGTGGATCAATAATAATATAGTACTTTGTTTTCAGGCTTAAGTTTTAAAGCAAATTCATATTGCTGTGTATCATAAATGCTGTTGGTTTATAAGAACTTGGTTGAAAGGATAAGAGAGAGAGTGAGAAATATGATTCAGGAACTGACTGAGCAGAAAATCTCTTACTTTCTCAGTGAATCTGCTGTTGAGTTGTAGCTGGAACAAGTATATTCTTGGAAACTGTAAGCGCCACTGTTTCTGTTGCTAACTGAACTAGAGCTGAATAGTTTATTTGACTGTTTGTGGTGAATGAAGACAATACTCAATAAAAGAAACTTTGATTCTACTCCGTGCATAAGAGTGAATGACTTCATAAGTTAAATAGTAGACCCGTCATCTTGTAGTTGCATCAGATTTTTGGCTATATGTGGCTATGTAACATCATTAATATTTGAAGACAAAAAAAAAAAAATACACACATATTCTTCTTTAATGTATAGTATGTGTTACTGCTTCACTGGGAGCTACATTAGGTAGAGCATTTGTATCACAGATTCAATGTGGAGATGGGTACGGCAGGGAGGTAGTCAGTTGTGGGAACTGTGGGGTGTTATTCTTTAGGGTTACACCCTGGAGAAGGGGGCCATGCCCCTTCTTCAGCACCTTTACAGAGCTCCATGCTCAGATGGTAGCAGCAAGAGACAAGATTTCTCAGCTGCCGCACTGGTTCAGCTGGTGTCCATCCCCAACTCCCCCAGAGGCCCACTGGCCCAGGGGGCTGGAGGATGGTGAAGAAGGGTAACAAGGACAGCCAAAGGTGGTTCAACCAATCTCACACCATTCATACAGCAAATTGCTTTGCACTCCTAGGGCAGGCTCAGGTACATGACTCCATTGGGGGGGGGGGACTCTGAGTGAATTGGGGGAAATGGGCAAGATGACTTGGTGGCACTGGGAGGGGTGAACTGGAGGAAGTCAGCAATGAGAGTCTTACTGACTGAGGACTTAGTGATTAGAGGAATAGAAAGACTAGTAGACAGGGGAGGAGAGGGAAGGGGAGTGAAATGGTCAGATGCCTTCCTGGTGAATAAGCCATCAGGAGCATAGATAGGATAGGGAGGATGGCAAAGAAGGGGGGAGCAGGGGGTGTAGGTACATTTGCTTATCAACAGTCTCAGAAACCAGCCTGTGGAGGCAGTGAAGTAGAACTTTGGAGTCAGGGGGACAGATTAAAGGTGAACTTTTTAAACTTGAGCAAATGTGCCAGTATATCAGAGGATATATTATCTACTAGGGAGGAAATACAACCCATTAATATAACTGTAAGGAAGGAAGGTATTTTGTAGTTTTTTGCATTACTAACCTGTTGCCAAGTTGTATTTTGATGTTGGCAAGGCTTCTTTTTCCACTGCAGGTCTAACAACTCTAGGGCCAGGTCAGAGAAGCAAATGGAGGTCACATGACAGGCATAGATCAGTCAAGAAGCAGAACTCGACTTTTAAATACTGGGAACTTTAAATCCTTGGAACCACAGTCCCATGATTCAGAGTTCTCAGTGGTCCCAACTATAGAGATGCTGCAAACTTAAATTTTGCCAGCAAAATTGCACAAAACTGGCAATTTTGCTGCATAAAACATTTTGCAAAATTCCACCACTCCGCATAATTTTTCACCATGTGGAAAGTTGCACTGCGAGATGCACAATTTTTCCAAATTTTGCCAAATTTCACTTGAATTTCACAGGCAAAATTTCACATTTCGCTCATGGAATTTTGCATTTTGCACCCATGAAATATTTCATGAAATGCACGAATTTCACAAAATATTTTGTGGAATGAAATTTTCTAATTTCACACATCTCTACCCAACTACCAAGCAGACTCACATTTTTTTTTCTAGCTCTAGTTGACTAGACATCAGTACTCATTTCAATACGTTCAAAAAGCATCAGCAGTTCAGCTTACCAGTCATCAGGAGGTGGCTCCAGTAGAAAAACAAGGACAGAAGCTAGATCATGTTTTTTTTGTCTTCAGCAAGGGTTTTTCCTGTTGGTTGGTTTGGAGGATTAAGATAAGGGGCTTTGCCCAAAATGAAGCAAGGGAATTAAAAATACAAATGCTGTTTGATGGACTAGGTGTGCAAAAATGGGAAGGGGCTTAATCAGAATGGAGAAAAGTGGCTAACTGGATAACACAAAACACTGTTTGCTGGGTTTGGGGTGCAAAAATGGGCAGGGGCTTCAACAGCATGGAGTAAAGGAGCCAGTTCAAACAGAGGAAGGGGTTTTAAAAACAAGAGAGTAATGTTATCATAAATCAGTAAGGGCTATTGGCACTGGGGCTGTGCAGGGGGCTGACTTTTGATATTTGTGCTTGTGTCTCTGGTATTTGTATTTGTATCTGTATTTGGATTTGTTTGCATATCAGTGTTTGCAAAATATTTTATTTGACATTTTGGACTTTTTTCTGTTGTTAATGATGACATACAGTATGACCAAGGGTTTGAGAAGTTTCAATAAAATTTGCAGATTTATCACAAAAATATGTATCCATGTATTGAACAGTAGCAGTCACAGGTGTTTCATGTCAGCCTAAACCAAGGTCTAACACCACTTTACATGGTCTAACACAAATGGACCAGATTAAGGCAACCTGGGGTCCTAGGCCCAAGAAAAATCTGAGGCCCCCTCACAACAACCACACCCCTTCATCATGACTGCCCCTTCGCTGTGACCACACCCTTTAGCAATTGCATGTCAGTTACTGAAACTTAAAAAAAAAGTTTCTTACTGTCCCTAAAAAGTGACATAACATAAATAACCTAAGTAAAATGCTTCAAAATTAATAAAACTAATAATATCTGTATGGAAAAATTACAATAGTCTGGGTTTTGATCATTTGGAGAAAATAGTTGCTAACTGCACTGGTAAAAATAATTTTTTGGGGTGTGAAATGCCATGATTTACACTTCTCCAGAGCCCAGTCCCCAAACACACACATGTGTGCTCACAGTCTGGTTGTATTTTGTCCTGTCAGGTAATATAAACCAGGATGTGGGAGTTTTGTTGGGTAGGGTAGGGACCCATCTCTAAAAGAGGCTTTTTCCTGGGTGGTGTTAAGAGTTATTCTGGTGTTTAATTAGAGGAGTCATGAACTTCAGAGATGATATTGGAAAGCGAGTGATTGCTGGAGGAAATAATTTCCGGGATTAAACAGATCAAACATTTCTGTTATTGATAAAGTAAGCCAGGATCAATAAATGGCAAGATTCACTGATGGGAATCTGGAAATACATTCATTTATTCACCCTGAAAATGGAACTATATCAAGGACAGAACTTCAATTTGAGCGTGATGAGGGAATTAAAAAAGAGTACAATTTGTTTATTATACCATTGAAACACATTGTAGATTTCTTGATTTTAGGAGTGAGATTACACATAAAGCATACACATTAAATTGCACTGTTAATCTTTTATATTAAAAAGTAAGATTTGAGTCTCAGTTGGGGTGAGAGACAAAGGAAAGGAAATGGGACTGTTCACACCTTAAAACTCAGCCTTGCCAGGTGCCCCTTATTTGTATTTGTATATGTATTTGTGTTTATTTGCATATCAGTGTTAGCAAAATATTTTATTTGACATTTTGGACTTTTTTTTGTTGTTAATGATGACATACGATCAATATGTAAATGCTAATGTGTATTATGTATTCTACTGCTTGCTTATTATGTCCTGCCTTTGTAATTATCTTGATCTTTCCAAGTCCACCTTGCAAATGAGTTGTTTCTCAATGGTTCTTTGCCTGGTAAAATAAAGATTTATTTGATTGATTGATTGATCAGCTGCACTTAATACATAATCAGGGAGGTATAAATCATGTCACAGTTCTGCCTCTGCTTTGCTCAGATTACTCAGTGGCTGAGTTCTTCACAAAAAAAATGCAGCTCAGTCAGAAAATAAAAAGATATATAGTAAATATATAATGGGGATTGCTGGCACCCCCCTGGCAGGCAGGAGCTCTAGGCCAGTGCCTATTTTGCCCATGCCTTAATCCGTCCCGCAAATATTTAAGAGTGATACTTGAATTTGTATTTGTAAAAAGTGCGGTATTTGTGTGTATTTCTCCCAAATAGCATTTGTTTTGCACAACCCTAATTGGCACTCTTTTCAAACTATAGCAAAGGCACCAGCATATCAGATGATATATTAGCTACCAGGAGGGAAATACAGCTCATTAAAATAACTGGGAAAAAGGTATATTATAGTTATTTGCAATACTAACCTGCTGCCAAGTTGTTGTTTTCTCAGCTGGCAAGGATTTTTTCTCCACAGCAGGTCTAACAAGTCCAGGGCCAGGTTGAAGAAGCAAACAGAGGTCACGTGACGGGCACAGACAAATCAGAGGCTCAAAAAGAAGCCCAGCTCAGGGAGGCCCTATTCTGGAGGATATAAGGTTTCACTCCTAAAGTGTCCCATTCACGTTCATGTCCCAGAACATGAGTGGAACAGAACAGGAGAGGAACAGTGATATAGTCGGTTTCTTAGGCATCGGCAGGCATCAGCAGGAGGAAGCAGAGAAGCGGGGGACTCTGGTGGTCGACTAAGGTAAGGTAACTGTTCACTCCTATTGTTGCATTCACTGCCAGGACAGGTGGATGATAAAAGGTAGGCCAAAAAAGGGAATAGCAGCAACACTACATCTAGAGTAAGTGTACAAAGGGAAACAACAAACAACAAAAGAGGCAAAACTAAAAACATCCTACTGGGGTAAAGAGTACATGAAGGATGGATAAAAGCAAAGGGATAGGCCAAAACTGGGCATAGAAGCAAGACAGTTTCTAGAGAAGGTGTACAAAGGGTGTAAAATAATGACATAAGGGGAAAAGCTAGAAGCACCCTATCAAGAGTAAGGGTACAAAAGTACTTCAAAGAAACACAGGGAGAGTAGGAACTGAGAATGCTGGGAATTGTGTAGTGCAGTGACTGCTAGGCAGCAGATCTCAGAAAGACCTTCTGGAAACTGGTACTACCCCATCTGTATGCACCTCACTGGGGTAAGGGGGGAGGTCGCTAAACTCCTGGTTGAGCTGACTAGGATTCAGGTGACCTTCTCCCCCACCCAGGGACTATCAAGTCTGCCACCATTACCTCAGAGGATGCAAGGGAGGAGGAGGAGGAATGACTGGACTATGGTGGGCTCTAGAAGGATTAGGGTGGTGGGCTCTTGATGGTGGGTGTTTGGTCAGAAACATGTTCCTCAACCAGTACCACTACACAATTTCTACATCACTCTGGCATGGTGGGACTGCCAGGAGTAGGCACCCATGGTAGTGACCATGGAGGATATGGGGGTCCTTTGTAGTGGAGTCCCCAAGGATGGTGGGAGAGGACCACAGAGAAGGAGTAAGCAACCCCTGGTGGGGAACTTGATTGACAGAGGGATAGATTTGGAAATAGGAAGGGAGGCAGAGAGGGAGGTCAGGTGCGTATGTGGTGCCATGGCCCGGAAGGATGGGAAGTGGATCCTGGGGCTCAATAGTGTAGCAGAATGGAAGGAGGAACTGGAAGTCATTGTCCACCTGGGGACCAATAACTTGACTAGACACGGGGCTGACCTAGTGCAGGAGGAGTTTAGGGAGCTGGGATGGGTATCTTAGACAGGTAGTCTGCTCAGTGGCTTTCTCTTAGGTGCTGTCTGTGTACAACAGAGGGGAAGAGAGGGATCTCCATGCCAGGAGCCTCAACTCATGGATGAAGGAATAATGCAGAGTGGAGAGGGTTGGCTACATTGGGTACTAGGAATCCACCTGGGTGGATAAGGGTTATACAGGGGAGATGACCTGCATCTGTCAAGTGGGGACATCAATCCTCAGTGGCTGGTTTAAATGTTACCCTGAACATTTAAAATAGCTGAGAGGAGTGGCAGAAGAAATCAGAGAGGCAGAAACTACACCCCCCACAGGTTTAGGTAGATAGTAGGGAGAACTGGAGGAGAGAACCCTGGTGTGCAAAGTAAGGAAGAAAGCAGGGTAAAAGAGACAAAAGGGGGATGGAAAGGATCCACGATGGGTGTTCGACAAAATTTGTGTCAAATGCCCTGACAGCGAAACCAGCAGGTCAACCTCATTTTGCAGTTGGCTGCTGGTTTCCAATATCACTAAGTGTTTTCTTTGTGAGGCTTCGTTCCAGAACTCCCCACATGGGGGGCTATGCCCCCTGCACCCCCAATTTAGGATTATCAACTCTGAGTCGGAGCTGATTTGGGGGGGTGCAGGACCCCCAACAAACAGTGCCAGGTTCCAGCGGGTTCCCTACAGTGATGTAGCACTGTAGTTGCTGTAGGGGACCTCGCTGTCAAAAATTCGCTGTTGGATGGGTATACCAGATGGGAACAGGAGCATGAAGAAGAGAAGGGAATGAGTGCAAAGGAAAAAGGTGGTAACAAGCAGAATGCTGAAATAATCTGGAAGGCCATGTGTGTGTGAATGTTAGAACTCTATGAAATAAGATTCCTGACCTAGAGGCCATCGTGGCAGAGGCTGACCTTAATATTGTGAGCATTACTGAGTAATGGTGCACTGAAAACCATGCCAGGCTGTACACTGTTTAGGAAACAGAAAGAGAAATAAAGGAGGGGATGTGGTGCTTTATTTGAGGGAAAGAAGAAAAGCGACAGAGATACTGGAAATACAGTGGGAGGAGGTACTGTGGGCCACCCTGGAGATGGGGAAACAAAGCCACTGTTCACACTGACTGATCTACAGACCTCCAGCACAGGGGGAGAAGATAGATAAGGTCCTGGTAGAAGCCATTGGCAAAATGGCAGATAAGGGGAAGGTTAAGATGGTGGGGTACTTCAATCTGCTGGATGTACTGTAGATGTCCTTCTGAACCTCCCTCAGATTAATTTCCACTCATGTTCACATGACTGCGAGTTGGTATGCAGGTTAAATAGTTCCTCGCAGTTCACTTTGTTAATTCTTTTAAGGAACTTGAAGGTCTCTATCATATCTGCCCTTTCCCTTCTGGTCTCCATAGAGCACCTGTACATATTTAGTACCATGAGGCACTCCTCATTTGATCTGCACTGCTGATCCTGAATCATTTTTGATATTCTGCACTGCACTGTCTTCAACCTATCCTTATCCTTTCCTAGGTGATGACTCCAGAACTGGGTATATTACTCTAGATGAGGCCTCACCAGGGATCTGTAGAAGGGAAGTATTACTTCTTTTCTTCTGCTATCAATACCGCTCCTTATGCATCCCACCATCATGTCAACCTTGCCATAGGCCTTATTGTACTGACTCGATTGCTTAAGTGAGTTGCTGGTGATAACTCCCAGATCCTGTTCCTCAGCTGTAGTGCTAAGTCTCTCCCCTCCCATCCAGTATTTCATCTTGGAGTTCTTTTTCCCTAGGTGCATTACCTTGCACTATTTGATGTTGAATTTTAACTGCCAGACCTTTGACTACCCCACTAGCTTTTGCAGTTCTCTTTGTATTTCCCTTATTCCCTCGTCACTGCTCACCCTCCCACATACAGTAGTTTTGTGTCATCTGTGAAGTGACACAACCTGCCCTGCCTGGATTCCTTCTCTAATGTCACTAATGAACATGTTGAAGAGTACTGTATCCAGGACAGATCTCTGTGGAACTCCACTCATAACCTCCCTATCTTCTGATTTAACCCCATTGACCACTACCCTCTGCTTCCTCCTTTCTAGCCAGCTACCCACACAATTCACTGTGAGTTCAGCCGCACCCTGGTTTTCCATCTTCTTGGACAATCATTTGTGAGATACCAAGTCAAAATCCTTACTGAAGTCAAAGTACAGCAGATCCACAGTGTGGCCTTGTCTAAATTCCTTTGTCACCCAGTCAAAGAAAACTATCAGGTTAGTCTGACAAGACCGTCCTACTATAAAACCATGCTGTTTACTATCATGGAGCCTGTTGCTCTCCAGGTAGCCTATGAGGTCCTCTTTGACCAGTGACTCCATCAGCTTCCCTACGATACAGATTAGAGTGATAGGCTAGTAGTTCCCTGGTTGCTCCTTATCCCCACCTTATGAAGCAGTATAGTGTATACCACTTCTCAGTCCCTTGGAACTTCCCAGACCTAAGTGAGCTGTTGAACAGACCTACCACTGGTTCAGCCAGCTCCGCAGCTAATTCCCTGAGTATCCTCAGATGTAACCCATCTGGTCCTGGAGCCTTATCTATCTGAAGGGCAGCCAGCCCTTTCAGGACCTTTCCACTAGTAAGCAGTGGCTGTTTCATTTCCAGGACTCCCTTAGTGGCTGCTTTGATGCCTCTTTGTGGCATGGACCTGCTGTACTCCATAGTGAAAACTGAGCAAAAGTAGTCATTCAGGGTGGCCGCGCCTTTTGGCCATCCTACTTTATCACTCTCCCCCCCCCCCCAACTAGCCTAAGAGTATATAAATATAGTATACAGACAGCTCAATGGAGATATGTGTAGTAAAGTACATGTACTTATGGTCAGTCTGGTTTAAAATCACTTTATAATACAACAACAATACTATTCTTAACACTTAGGTTTGTTAACCAGCAAAAAATAGGTATATGCAATGTGTGGGCTTATTTGAGTACACTTGTGCTATTTGAAGTGGTATAGCTGTGTACCTTTTATAATTATAGGAAATTAATCAAAATAAAATAAATAGAAGCTGAAGAATGGAAGCCTTTGGGACAGGTATGATAGCAAATGTTTTTGAAAAAATATTTTTTTTTTTGTAGTTAACATTATATTTTATAAAAAAGATTATGTTTCACTGTCCCACATGTAGAACATTACTTTCTGTGGAAGGCAGAGGACTAGTATAATGGAACTACCAGGTGGGCAAGAGTCATGCAATTTGTTTGAGCTTGCTGCAATGTAAAGATAAATTAATGATACTTACATGGTATGGCCAAGGAGCACTAACATTGTATGTTCTAGCAACAAATGACTATAGAATACAATATTATAGAGGAAATACAGGATTTTGGTTTTAGATCGTTTGGGAAAAAAACGGCATTGAAATTATAAAATGCTCTAATTTGTGCATAATTAATTCTTTAGTAACTGTTCACGCTGAGGAAGAAGCTTTTTCCTTCAAAACATTGGTAAGGCAACTTTTAACGGTACTGTCACCAACTGGGGCATAATAAAATAAGATAAATGCTAACTACATTGTTTGGTGAGTGAGTCACTGCGCTCAGTTTTCAAAGAGCCCGGAGACTGCTTCAGGACTCTGGCAACCACAAGGTATGCCAGAGACCCTGCACTTAATTTTAGAAAAATCAGGGTCCCAGTGCCAAATTCTCTGGGTTTGCCACAGGCAGACAGCAGCACCAAAGTAATGGTGTACCAGAGGGTAATGGCATAAGCCACAGATGGCTTGCGGCAGCTGTGGGAGGGATGGCAACCCACTGGCGGGGCACACTGTTTCATGCCATGTCAAAGCCTCACTAATCATCTCCCATGTTGTCAAGGAAACATAGAAACATAGAAGTTGATGGCAGATAAGGACTGCAAGGCCCATCCAGTCTGCCCATTTCCTTTTCTACCTTATAAATGTGCCATCGGCCTTTGTTCTGTCAATGGCCTATCTATTCATACTCATCTGTATTGCTCCCTTATGCCTATTCCATGCCTGTTTGAAGCCCTGAACTATATTCATACCCACCACTTCCTGAGGTAGGCCGTTTCTTGCATCCACCACCCTTTCTGTGAAAAAGAACTTCCTCACATTACCCCTTAATCGGCCTCCCTCTGATTTCATGCTGTGTCCTCTTGTCCTGCTATTCTTCTTATATTGAAACATGTTATACTGTTTCACCTTGTTAATGCCCTTAAGGTGTTTGAATGTTTCGATCATATCAGATCTCTTCCTCCTTTGCTCTAGGGTATACCTATTGCAGAATTTTTGTCTTCCAGAAGACTGTTACAGTAAAAATGTGCCATAACAATATTTACAGCAAGTATAATAGAGTCCAAAAACTGCAAACAGACAGGGACAGCATTAAATTGAACCAAGGCCAATATCGACAGAGTCCAAAAACTGCAACCAGACAGAGACGGCATTCATTCGAACTAAGGACAATATCGACAGAGGCCAGCTTGAACATCAATGTAGGTTCTTTTCTAAGGCGTAATATATCTGAATTCCTTTCTCTTTCTAGAATTTGTCAGCAAATAAGGACTGCTTGGCCCACCCAGTCTGCCCATTTCCCTACCTAATGGATAAGCTGCAGATCCTAGTTAACCAGCAGTCTACTTCTTCCTACTCCCACCCCCTAAAATTGCCTTATGACTGTCCCATTTCTGGTGGCCAGCATTTATCAAGTCCCATAAAAACAAAGCTATGGCCAGCACCTTTCTCTATTACATGTCTCGCAAAAGAATTTCACCGATTTTCATGCTCAATATCCAGTAGATGTTCTCCTATACTTATTTTAATTGTACAATTAGTTTTCTGTATGCAAAATCAGTTACATTGAAATGTTCCAAAATAAACCAAGGTATCAGTATCCTGTGGGCCGCGGGCTCCATACTTCTGAACTTTATCTGTGTGTGCTGACTTTATTTTTTACATTATGCACCTGTGCTTCTCCCACATGTGTTTGTGTATCCTGAGTTTTTTGGAGTGAGCACCTGCAGATTTTGAGTGATCCCGCAGCTGTGTTCTTTGTTTATCAGTATTGCAGTTAATAGACTATCTCATGTCAAACACTTTTCCAGTTTTTGGATTACTGAACACTTTTTCCCTGCAAATTTGATGCACACAATGTACAATGGCCATATATATGGTTTCCCTTTGGGTGGGGTCAGCCAGGTCCTATGGCCACGTGCTACTTGTGTTTGGTAACTAGCTATGTGTAACCCAGTTGCCAACACATTTATCCTTCTGGTATACAAACCTACTGTAAGAATCAGTCACAGAAACATCCATGCATAAATAAATAAGCAATAAATACTGTTCAGCGGGCATACTCAACAAATAACAGTACACACCGGTGATAAATAATTCCTGCATGATATTTCAAGATGGCTGAGTGGTAAATTTTGCAGAATATGCCTGACACCAGTGCATGCAGATTCTGGAATTAAAAACAACTACTGTCTGCCGCTAGCGCCCTCCTGGCAGGAACCCCCCCCCATCAGCATGGCCTCACACTGACACAAGGCACTTAGACTACCTCCTGGCTGGTCTAAGTGGAGCCCCTTGCTGCAGCTATGATGGGGTTTACAAAATCCCAAATAAGGGGGTGTTGCAGCCTTGCCATGGTGCAAGCCCTCTTGTGACCTGATGCATCCCAATGTATGTTGCACAGCTGACACAATTGTACTTTGGCACAGTGACTCCCCTTTTCAATGCAGACCACATTCAAAAATTGAGAATGAGGCATATTTTGATGCAAGGTGCCACTTGCATTATTTATGTTTGATGCAGGCACCTTACATCATTCCTTGGGCTTTGAAAATCGATCCCATTATCTCCAGTGATGGTATGGACATTGGCAGGCTTTTCTGGAGCAGACTCCTTCCTGTTGTTTCTTTTCACTGGAGGTGGGCCATACTGGACTACAATAGGATTTAGTGTGGAATAGAACTCAGTATGGACAATAGGTCCCAGGTTTGTTAGGGTTTATGGGCAGACCAGATGTACCAATGGTCTTTTTCTGTCATCACCATCTATGTTTTTTTATGTTACTCTCTGCAGTAGTCTCATGCACATTCTTCAGGTGAGCAGCAAAGTGAAACTGAGTTGTTCTGTCACATACAGTAAGTTACATAGGTCTTGTACAAGCTAAATGGACAATTTCCCCTCTGTTGTTCACCTTTTCTCTAAGGTAATATCCATTTATGTTTTTACTGATACAATATATAATGAGTTTTGTCTTAAAATTCTCCATACGGTTACTCACCACCACATATATCAGAAGGTTGTTCCAAATTGATACTACCCCTTGTGAAATCCACATTCTCACCTTTTGGTGTGACACAAGTCACCTTTGAGCTGGAATCCCTGTGATCATATATCATGTTGCGTGACTCCCATCTCCATCCCCATACATTCCCGTAAATCATGATCATTAAAGACTCCATAGATTAAACAGAGATTTCCTCTTAGCCTTTGATACTCTAATGCTTACATTCCCAATTTATCCAACCTGTCCATCTAATTAAGATTTTGCATAGCAGTCAACATTGTGGTTGCTCTATGTTGAACCCTTTCCAGGGTTCTAATCCCAGTTTTGGAGTGTGGTACCCTAAACAGACTCCCAGTTTTGGAGTGTGGTGCCAAACATTGACTGAAATTTAAATGTAGGATCGCCAGTGAGGTATACAGTGGCATCCGCACCCTTTAATTCCTACTGTTTATATGTCTATGAATGCAACAAAGCATACCATAGTATTTTTTGGCAGTCTGCGTACAGTAGTTATTAAAGCCCAAGACATCAATTACAATAACTCCCTGGTTCTGTTCTTCAGTTGTATCCCTTAAAACCCAGCCTTTAAGTATATATACTACTCATTTACTGTTTTTCCCTAGGTGCATTACTGAAAACTTCCCCACACTGAAAGCCAGTTAATGTAAAAAAGCCCAGTGTTCCAGACTGGATAGCTCTATCTTGAGGTTATCAGTTTTTAAAATGGTGGTAACCACAGAACCAACTTTACTGTTGTTGGCAAACTTTGAAAGCCAGACTCCTTCATCAATGCTCATGACGGACACATAGAAGTTAAATAAGCAAGGTGCCAGCACTGGCCCCTGTAGCATTCCACTAGATACTGCTGTCCGCTGTGATTTTCCCCTCAGAATGTCACTTGCTGTTTTAAAGCCCCGGCCAGGAATCTATCCAGTTTACCAATCTTGGGTTTAATCCTATGCTTCTTAGTTTGCTTATTAGCTCTGTGTGAGTCACATGTTGAAGGCCTTGCTGAAATCCAGGAAAATAATATCTACTGGCTTTCCTTGAACTACAGCGCTGCTGACATTTTCAAAAAATGTAATTAAGTTGGTCTGACATGACCAGCTCTTTGTAAAGCCATGTTGCGTTTGGTCAGCCGGTTTATTTTCTCCAATAAAAAATGTATATCTCCTTCTTAACTATTGCTTCTAAAATTTTGCATAGAATTGAGGTCAGGCTAACAGGTCTATAGTTTTTGTAGTCTGACTTGCCACCTTTTTTGTATCGTGAGGTGACTGTTGCATTTCTCCAGTATTTTACCACATTTTCATTGTCCAAGGCGGACTGGAATATTTTGAATACTGGTCCAGCTAATTTGCCTGCCAGTTCTTTAATTATTCTTGGATGCAAGCTGTCTGACCTGGTGCCTTGGCAAGATTCACCTATCTTAATCTGTTTTTAATAATTTGTTCATCAATCATGATTCTTGGAATATTTCCTTCATACTGTCTAAGTATGAGTTTTTTGTCCTTAGATCTAAACACATTACAGAAATATTTATCTAGAATGTTTATCATCTGTTTCTCCTCTTTAACAAAGTTGCCATTTTCATCCACTAATAGGCCCAGTTATGAGGCACTACTTCTTTTATGGTTGATGTGAGTATAGAAGAATTTCTAATTACTCTTAACCTTACTTGCTAATAACAATTCTTGTTCCCTTTTCACTTGTCTCATGAATGTCTTGCATTCAGTAACTCTTTTTTTGGAAGTATCCCATGCTTACTTTGTATTTTGTTTTTGAGCCCTATTACATGGCTTTTCCTTCTCCTCATTTTCTTTCTAATCTTTATTCAGTCATCCTAGTAGTCCACCATTTTTGTCACATCTGTTTATTTTCTATGCTTCTTGTGGGATATCCCCAACTCAGTGCCTCTGTGGCCAACACCAGCATCCTCCAGCAGCTTCCCAGAACCCAGGCCCACGACTTTCCCCCTCTCAGCGTGGCCCTCGAAGAGGAGACCAAAATCTACCAAGTTCAGTCTTGGGGCTGGCTTCGGTGTCATTTGGTGCAGAGTTGGAGAACTTCAGGTGTGCAAGCACACAGGGTTTTTCTTTGGTTTCCCCTTGAAGCACGTATGTGCAATGATGTCAGCACGAGATGGGTGTGCTCCTGCCCCCCCAGTCCCACAGATATTTGGTAATGATTCCACAATTCCAGGTGGTCCTGGCTGCTGAACACCCAGTCTGCATTAGGTATCATTAGTATACTGGGAAGCCACAGCTCTCCCCCCCCGAGGTGGAGGCTTGTCCCTGTGATGCTCATCCCACCTTCGCCCAGCCAACCCTCTTATGCACTGTGTTCACTTCCAAACAAAGGTCATCAGCACCACAGGCAGCAGCACTACCGCTGCGATGGCAGGCCAGCTAGTCTGCCATGTTTACTATATTTAAGTTTTTCAGGTGCATATTTAGATATTAGTTCATTTAGCTGGAGCATCAGTGTTTCTCACATTTTATTTTTAAGCAGGCATTTCCAGTACCAGACCACAATAAAGCGTGACTCATCTTGCTGACATCTGCTTTATTAAAACATTTTATTTTAGTATTACCACTTAGATTACATTTTGTGTCTGAAATATTGAATGTGACAACATTATGATCACTCCTTCTAATGGTTCAAGTGTCCAGCAATTAGTAATTTGATCAGCTAAGTTACTTTGTGCAAGATGTATGTTCCCCCTCGTCCCTGTACTGACATATTGCTCTAGGCTGAGTTTATTGATGGACGATAAAAAAAATCTCTTTCCATAGGTATCTTGCCTTCCCTGGTGTCTCAGATTATAGTGGGCATATTAAAATCCCCTAAAAGTACAATCTTTTCTTCTGCATTTAGTTTATTCAGGGACTCCAGCATCACATGATTTAGCTTAGCCTTTTGTGAAGGTGACTTGTAAACTAAAACCAATATGATTTTCCCCCTACATTTGACATAGGTTTCAACAAAATTTGCTCATGGTCACTGTTGGTTTCCATTGGAACTATCGCTGCTGTTGTTGTTTGCGATGTATACTGCAACTCCTCCTCCTTTTCTTCATTTCCTTTGTTTACTAAGCAATGTATAGCCTTGTATATTTCTCACCCAAGTATCATGCTCCTGCCACCAGGTCTTGGTGATCCCATATACTATATGTGTATTCCTTCTCTGATTAGCATCTATTTTGAGTCTTCCTTTATTTCACAAGGCTCCTTGCATTTGTTGATAGGAGTTTCTGATCTTGTTCTACAATTGCCTTATTAACTTTTGTGCATTTTGTTTTACACAATTTTGATAGCATGTTCTCCACCCTTATTCCCCCTCATTTTCAGTTTAAACATGGCTCTATACCTCTACTGATTTTCTCACTCAGGATTCATCAGCCATCTCTCTTCAGATGTAAGCCATCCATAACATATAGCTTCATATCTCTGTTAAATCTCTCCCAGTTTTTCTGGAAACTGTACTCCTCTCTTTCTCACCAACGTCTCAGACAAACATTTAACTGCTTAACTTCTTTTTGTCTGCCTGCCCTGGGAAATGGGTGTCTTTCAGATACAACAGCTTTGCATCTCTTATTGTTTAATGTTTTTTCCACCTCCTCAGAATCCATCTGGACATCAGTTTCCTTCCTCCTGTCAACATTGTTTGTTCCCACATGAAGTACAGTTATGGCTTTATTGGTGCCTTTCAGTAGGCCATCTACAGTGAAGGTTGCATTACACTGTTCCACCAGTGAATTGGTTTAGCACTGTTTTGTACTGTAGGCAATGCACTGGCAACTCTTATTGTATTGTTTTTCAATGCTTAAACAGCTCAAGAGCAATGTTATTAAAATGTTTCTGAAACCAAGTTGGAGTATATCTGTAGTCCAATCCTAATGCAGTGCAAAACTGTGTTTTAACTCTTAAGAAATGGCTTGGGAAGGGCTTTGTGCTGGAGCCAGCAACACTTATGCAACTCAGTCAGGAATACTAAACAAGTTATTAGAGGAACAGTTTAATGTGACTACATATCCAGCATTTTTTGTTCCAGAAAGGCAGCTGATCATGGTAGTCTCTTTTCTACCTATACATATGACCCTTACATATGACTCTTTTGGGTAGAAATACTTATTTTCAGGCTCCCAGATATTAGGGAGTGCTTGTCTGGCATTATCCATTGGCTTACTGCCCACATCACTGTTGGTTTCTTGTACATGATTTTCTTGTTGAACTTGCATGTTTTGAGTTTCTGACTTATTATTTGTCTAATTTCTGTCTGCTCATTTGGTTGTAAAAAGAAAACTGTTTTGTACTTTAGTGGGGATTATTTTAGTCGCCTGTCTCATATGTCCCCCCATTAGGCACCATTCTTCTCCTCTAAGTTAATTTACTCAGCAAGAATCTCTTTCTATGTTTCATTTCCTCTTATCCCCCATCATCTTACTACTAGGGACCTGTTCTGTAGATATCTGCAGTCCAGCAGTGGCCACTTCATGCTCTTGTAAAAGTATTTCTGTATTTTGTATAATTCGTTATAATTTTATCATCTCAATTTTGACAGTTCAACTGCTTTTTATGGTCCTTGTTTTCATCTAGCAATTTTTCTATGTAGCTACATTTTTTACAGTTGTACTCTGCAATCCAGTCTTCCCTTTAAGATATATTGTAACTTATGCACTGTATTTTAGGCTGCCAGAAGATTTAGAACATGTAGGCTTTTAGGACGTGTATACACATCGGTGGCACAGCAAGGGTTAAGTTGTCTTTCATTTTAAATGATTATTTGTTTCCTTGGATTTAGAGAATGGGCACTCTATCCCATATGTCCCAACTGACAAGGCAGACACTTGTCTCTGCCATGCCTGCCTCTGTTCCTGCTTGGCTGCCATGCATACAGACATTGAGATTTATGTGTAGGAATCTGAAAGTAGTCAGCATTGTGCGTAAAAACCACAAAGTGCCAGAAAATTAACTTCTTCATGGCCACTGACTGTTAAAACCAAAGCCCACACTTTTTGTGCTACAAAAACATCAGTTGAATGATGTTCTTGTAGTTCCCTCTGTTCTAGGGGGAACTATAACTCCCAGTAACCCTCATTCTCCCCTTTTTCAGTGTTGACTCCTATTCCACTGGACAGCACTCAGAAAGAAGTCACTATTTTTGTTTTTCTTTTTCATACTTTGAACAGTCACACATACAAAGTGGGATATTTTGGGGAGAGGGTATAACATACACAAATCTCATACACAGCTTTGTATAAATATGTTTTCTAGGCAACAACTTCTGCCATTTCTACCACCTTTCCTATTCAGGTGCCGCTCACAGAGGTGCTGTGATTTATAGGTAGGAACCCAGAAGTAGTGAACGTTCTGTGCAAAACCTGCAAAGTGACATAAAATTTACTTAAAATACCAGATAGCCTTCTTCCTGGCAAACTGACTGTTAAAATCAAATCCCTACTAAAAGTTTGCACTGTTTAGTGCTAAAAAGCATCAGTTCAGTGACATTCTTGTAGTTCCGTCTGTGCTAACAGAGCTTCAACTCCCAGTTGCCCTCAGTCTCTCCTTTCTCCCTAGTGCTGACTCCTGTTCTATTTGGACAGCACTCATAAAGCAGTCATTTATTTTTTTTTGTTTTTTCTTTTATATTTCAAACAGTCACATTTACAGAGCAGGATATTTGGGGGATAGGGTATAACATACACAA
The DNA here is from genome assembly GCA_016271365.2 of Neoceratodus forsteri. Taxonomy (NCBI): domain Eukaryota; kingdom Metazoa; phylum Chordata; order Ceratodontiformes; family Ceratodontidae; genus Neoceratodus; species Neoceratodus forsteri. The sequence goes on along the minus strand of CM057455.1, from coordinate 1,751,340,391 downwards.
ATGTCATGCACAGCTTTGTAGAAATATGTTTCCTAGGCAACAACCTCTTCTGACCTTTGTCATTGTCTACCCCTTCTCCTACTCACCTACAGAATGCAACTGACACTATAAACTTATACTGATACGAGTAGCTTACAAAGATGTATCAATAATATTTTATAGATCAGGCATGGAAGTGTAGGTGTTGATGAAGGACACAGCAGGCAAGAATTTAGGTAAAACTCTCACAGGATGGCACAGTTTATTTGCTGTTGGCAGTCTTTGGATACTTTAATAGATTCAAAATAACAATAATATAGTTATTTATGGTCTGGCTACTTCAAAGGCTTTTTTCTTTGCCTTCAGCAGTGAAACCTAGCTACTGATTGTTGGCTTCCACTTACCAAGGTTAAACTAGAGAGTACTTTGCTAAGGAGGGGTCACACCTGTCTTTGCACTTTCTCATGAGTCCAATCTAGCCGGAAGCAAACAGCTCCAGTCAATAGGAGTCTGACCTCCGCTATCTTATGGCTAGTTGGCCATTCCCCTTTATGCTCTTTGACAGGTTTAACCAAAACACCTCCGTTACATCCCTCTGTTCCACTGCTCCATATACCTATACCAAGGCAGCACAGAAACTTGAACAGCTGAACCTGCTGTTCAGCTCCAAGCACTCCCACGTTTAGCTTGTATGGGCTTTCTCTCTCTCACTTTCACTCTCTCTCAAAAAGTTTCTGTCTTGCAGTTCTGTAGCTGACTGACTAAAAGGTGCTGAGAGAGCCTTTTTATAGCTCAGAGGATCACATGATCTGTCAGTCAAATTCACATTTAAAATCATTAACATTCAGTATACCAAAATCACAAAGGAAACAGAGAAAATTAAACACTAAATACAGCAGAAAACACTACTATACATATTCACTAAACCATTAGTTCTCAGACTATGTCACAGTGATCCTCCCCAAAGCCATGGAAAAGATCTTGAGCCTCCCCAAAATATTGAAATAATCTTGGGTAGAAAAGTAGCATACTTTGTACTGTACACCAGGAATGAAGTGAAACTCCTTTGAGTAGTTGGCTCTCATTTTATTCAACTTATTGTAACCCATCCTTGAACACCCCAGCTCCAGGCCAGCCTACTTGCTCCACAGTTTTGACTCTCAGCAAACCACTATTACCCCATGTTGCAATATCTTCATGGATCAGACTACATTTTCTGTCTATTACCCTGTTTCTGGAATAACCTTCATGCCCACCTCTGCATCTCACCCTTATCTTGCTCTTAGGGATCCTTTTGTTCCCTCCTGCTTTTGCTCCTAGTACCTCTCTACTTAACCCTTTTATTTGGGATGTTCCACCACCGGTGTAATTGGTCAATTGTTGCCTCTCCTTATTTGTTCATTGTACCTATTTGTTTGCACTACTGTTAATTTTGTATTGCTTGACTGTTTTGCAGTTACCTTTTAAACTGTATTCACTCCCTACTGAAAATGTGCGAAGTCCGCAAAATTCGCTCTGCAAATGGATTTGCGAATTTCGAGGAATTCATGGAATAATTTTCGCACACTTAGCACATTTCATGGTCTGTGAATTGTGCAAATCTGTTTGGGAATTTTGCACTTCACCACAAATCAAAGGCTCCCTGCATAAAAAAAATGTTATATATGAAGAAATTTCATACAAATTGCACAAAGTGAATTTCAGGCAGGCGGATAGAACTCCACGAATTTCACTAAGTGTGAATTTTTGCATCTTTGAGAGAACTTCACTGATGAAGTTTAATTTTGCAACATCTCTACTTCCTACCTTTCCCTGGGTACACCTGAAATCAGCCTTGGCTCAATGTACCTTTCCTGGTCACCGATATGCAAATAAATACATAAATTCATCTACTGTTATCCTCTTTCAGTTTGCCTCATCCCTTCACACAAAATTAGAGTTTACTTTGAATCAATCCATCCACCTGTCTATTTTCTGGAGCATTCCAATCAAGGCGGGGATTCTCCATACCCTGGATGTGCATAGAATTTTGTGGTACTTTATACACTGAAGTAAACACTCTAGCAAGCCTAATCAGTTGTTTGTTTCATTTGCCCCTGTGAAAAGACAGCACCCCAGTGTCCACACTAATTGGTTAGCCAATTGCATTGTCTTTTGTTACCGGAGGTATGGTAAGGAACTTCCTGGAGCAGTTAAAGGCCATTCCACCAGGGGTATGGTCACATTGGTAGCTTGTTTCAGAAATGAATCATCTGCTGACAGTTGTGCTGCTGCTACCTGAAGCACTGTCCATACATTCACCAAACATTACAGTCTGGACATCACCTCTAGGTGCCAAACCAGCTTCGGCCTAGCTGTTCTTCAAGGCCTTCTGTCATAGGCCATCTGTTTTTACCTACTACCTAGTTTGTCCATCACTAGTTGGCAGAACTGCTTGGGACTCAGTCCTACTAGTGATGGATTACTGCATGAGATACCTTCAAGGTAAGATAGTACAGTTACTAAAGAATTTACCGTAACAGTAGATCTTTGAGAGGATCTCTTGCAGCAGGTCCTGTTTTCCCTTCCTCCTTCCCCCTTCTTCTGACTCTCTTTTAGAGTTGCTGGAGCCTCCCCTGGAACAGGTTGGGGCCTCATCATGGAGGAAGGCCTCATCACAGCAACCCTGCACTAAATGCATGATTCACCTTCACTTTACAAAGGAGTTTTCAGCATATTTCCACAATTTACTAGGAACCTTCCCTTTAAGTGCTGGAACTCTCTGATCCTATGATCTACAAAGCCATTAGTTCTAGGTGGGACCAGGCCTAGAGGGAATTAGCAGTTAGCTGGGTGCTGAGAGTCTCCAACCCAAACCATTCATGTCTTTACAGAGTAAGTTAATAGAAACTCTTGTTCCTCTGAGAAACTGTCTTTTAGATTAACTTTCCTTATAACAATTAAAAGGTATGTAACAGAAGCAAACTGGAAGAAAACTGAGTTTGTTCTACTGCAACTGCAAATGCTGTCTTCTAAATGGTTACACAAACTTCACAACTCTTCTGAGATTGATTATTTCTCCATTTTAAAACAGGACACAAGCCCTACATGCTTTTATCTCTTAATATTTATACACAAGTTTTTTCAGGGACATTATAAAATCTAATTTGCTTTTAGTATTTGGAGTTGGGGGCTATTCTCTTCAGCTGAAGGAATTCCCAAGACCTGGGTTCTTTCTCTTTCTCTTTTTTATGGCTGCATAGGGAGAGCTATGCTGATGCCTTGCTGTTATGTGGTAGCAAAAGGGGGCTCTGAAAGTATGTGACTGGATTCCAAATGAAGCACACAATTGTAGAAGGGAGCATAATCTCTCCACTGCTTGAAGCATAATCTCTCCACTTCTTGAAGCATAATCGCTCCCCTGTCTCCATTCAGTACTGCCTCTTCCCCCCTGCTGCAAAATGTCCTTGCTGCTGATCCCACTTCCTGCCCTTTCCATTTAGTATAATGTGTATCTTCTTGTCCAATCAGACCCTGTACCTTATACAGTTTTGTGTCTTATGTGCATGAACCTCAGCCAAGATCACCCTGTTTCAAGGGACACTGCTTTTGTCTGACTTACATCCTATTAAAAAAGGTGACTGCAGACCTCTACATGTGCACTTACTGTATATATGCTGAAAGGATGCCATGACACACCTTTATTTGAAAGGTTTTAATGAAAATGCTGCTGAGAGAGAGAGAAAGAGAAAGCAGCCAAAGTTTCCTTAAATCAAGGAGGTAATTTAATAGACTACACTGAATTGAATTATTACTTTTTGGACCTGTGTAAGTAACTAGTTTTGATTCTCTGTTTTTGGGGTTGACTTTTCTTAGTTTAACTTTTATTTGCCAGGGAGGAACTGAAGCTGGGAGATATTTGCAGTCATTTGTGACTAGACTTGTTACTTAACCTCTGGGAAATAGGTGTCTGTTAAGGGGAGGAGCTGCCAGGAGCCTGGTTGAACTGTGGATATAAAACAAGAATTGTTTGTGGTCTCTGTCTGCTGAGAGAGAGACAGTGAGAGTGAGAGAGAGAGAGAGAGAGAGAGAGAAAGCAGCCAAAGCTTCCTTAAATCAAGGAGGTAATTTAATAGACTACACCGAATTGAATTATTTCTTTTTGGACCTGTGTAAGTAACTAGTTTTGATTCTGTTTTGGGGGTTGACTTTTCTTAGTTTAACTTTTATTTGCCAGGGAGAAACTCTAGCTGGGAGAGATTTGCAGTGATTTGTGACTAGACCTGTTATTTAACCTCTGTGAAATAGGTGCCTGAAAGGAAGGAAGGCACTCTCCAGGGTGGAGGGTCAGAGTTGTAGTTGGATGTTTCTGGAGGGCACAGGTTTACTCCCACCCACCCTGCCCTCACCCTACCTGCCCCAAGTGCATGACTTCCTTTATAGCAGGGGTTCTGATATCACTTCCCCAAAACTGTTAACAACATACACCTGTTCATATCCTTAAAGGCACAGCACACTGAATGGGGCTAGAGACACTCACAAGCTTGCATACACTAAAACAAGAACAAAAAAAAGAAAATCATCTGTAACAGGAAGGGATTCAGACATGTGGAGAGTGGTGCAATGCACTGGCTGTGGAGCAGCAGTCTTCTGGGAGACATTCTGGAGACTGCGTTGCTGCCCTATTTGCAGGCACCTCTCTAGTCTGAGGGAGGAGGTTGTTCATCTCCATGCTGACCTGGCAAAGATTCATAAAACCTGCTCCCCCACCCAGGAACCACCTAGGCCACTGCTACTACCTCACAGGTTGCTAAGAAAGAGAAGGGGTTGCACCACAGTAGGCTCACGGAGGGCGAGGGTGGTGGAACAGAGGTGCAGCCCTCCAGTTGTGCCTCTCCACAATTCATTCACCAATCTGGTGGAGCATGGTTCCTCTAAGGAGGCACCCACAGTGGAGGCCAAGGATGATACTGGGAACCTCCACAATGGAGACTCACAGGAGGGTGGCACAGGACCCCACAGGGGAAGAAAACAACTTCTGGTGGAGGACTCAATTGTTAGGGGGTAGAACTGGGGGAGGGAGGGAAAAGGGAGGTAATGTGCCTGCCCAGTGCCATGCCTTGGAGGGACTGGAAATGAATCCTCAGCATCGTGGGAGCAGCTGCAAGGGGGAGTGAGCTGGCTGTCATTATCCACCCAGGGACAAATGGCCTGGCTAAGAATGGGATCAGAGCAGTGCAACTAGAGTTTCTGGGGTTGGGGATGGGCCTTAGACAAGTAGCACACATGGTAACTTTCTCAGAAGTGCTACCCGCCTATGGCATGGATGAGGCTAGGGTACTCCACACCATGGGATTCAATGACTGGTTAAAAAACTGGTGCAGAGCTCAGGGATTTGGCTTCATTGGGGACTGGGACTCCACCTAGAGGGATGCAGGCCTATACTGGTGCGATGGACTGCATCTATCCAGGAAGGGAACCAGGATCCTAGGTGATAGGTTTAAATGCTTCATTGGTAAGCATTTAAATTAGCCAAGGGGGGAGGCACTGAAAAGGAGATGAGAAATCCTAGCCTCTCAAAAAAATCAGTGTAGTTAGTGAGGTAAACACCAAGCTAGAGCAGACGATAGAGAGAAAGGCAGGGGTAAATGAAGAAAAAGACAAAGGCAGTAAGGACAGGGGTGGGGCAAAAAGAAATAAAGCCATGTAAAAATGGAGGATAATGAGTACCACTGCCTGTAGTCTAGATAAAAAGCTCCCCAAAATGGTGGCCTTGATGGAAGAGGGATGCCTGGATATTATGGTAGTCACAGAAACATGGTACACAGAGAACCATGACTGGGATGTCAACATACTAGGATACACAATCTACAGGAGGGACAGGGAGGGAAGAAGAGGAGGAGGAGTAGCTCTCTATGTAAGGGAAGGGATCAAAACAACAGAACTAAAGGGTATACAGGGAGGAGAGGAGGCACTGTGGGTCACCCTGGAGACTGGAAATAGCACCACAATCTGCAAAGGGGTTGCATATGGACCCCTTCTTAGGGGGAGGAAATGGACAAGGAACTGATAGAAGGCATCCTTAGGATGGCAGAGAAAGGGGAGATATTGCTGATGGGGAACTGGAATATGCCAGATGTTAACTGGAGCACCATTGCTGTAGCCACATCCAAGAGCAGGGCCATTCTCCATGCCCTACAGGGCCATGCCTAAGGCAGCTAGTTTTGGAACCCACTTGGGAGGGAGCAATCTTAGACTTGGTACTCTCAACAGGGGATGGAGAGAGGATCTCCGATCTTGAAGTTTGTAGCCATCTGGGAACAAGCGACCACCAAACAGTGTGGTTCATATTAAACTTAGCTGTACAGTCAAGCCATACAAAAGTGAAGGTACTGAACTTCAGGAGGGATGGTTTTGTTAAAATGGGAGAGTGCCTCAGAAAAGCACTAGCAAACAGGCAAGAAGGTGGGGTGGAGCACAATGGGGAAAGATCAAAACTGCCATCACAGAGGCAACAAGCCTTTGTGTGAAGCAAATAAATAAATCAACATGAAAGAAAAAAACACTATGGTTCTCAAAAGAAGTAGTGGGGAAGGTTAGGGAGGAAAAAGATAGCATTCAGGCAGTATAAGGAAACACAGAAGGAGCATGACAGAGAACTGTACCAGTTAAAGCAGAAGGAAGCGGGGAAGGCAATCAGAATAGCAAAGGCCCAAACTGAGGAAAAGATAGCCAACTCAGTCAAAAGGTGGATAAAATCTTTTATAGCTACATTAGGGTGCAAAGAAAGACTAAGGCAGGGATACTGAGGCTGAATAAAGAGGAAGGTGGTTGGGCAGAGAGTGACCGTAAAAAGGCAGTGATACTGAATGAATACTTCTGCTCAGTATTCACAATGGAAGAGCAGGGAGAGATACCTAATGCTGTCAATAGAAGCATTCTGGATGGGGGGGTTGATATTAGTCTTTTCACAGAAGAAAGGGTTCTGAAAGAACTCTTAAAACTGAAGGTGGATAAAGCAATGGGGTCTTGACGGGATTCACCCAAGAATTCTAAAAGAACCAAGGGAAGAATTAGTAACACCACTGACTACCCTTTTTAAGAAATCGTGGGAGGATGGGGTGGTACCTGAGGACTGGAGGAGGATGGATGTGATTCCCCTTGACAAAAGTGGGAGCAAGACAGAGGCAGGAAACTACAGACCTGTCAGTCTGACCTCAGTGGTAGGGAAAATGATGGAATTAGTTCTGAAGGAAAGAATTATTGAGTACCTAGAGGCCAGTGGGGCACAGGACTCAAGGCAGCATGGATTCACAGCAGAAAGGTCATGTCAGACAAATCTAATTGATTTCCTTGACTGGGTGACCAAAGTAGTAGACCAAGGAGGGGCTGTGGATATGGCCTACCTAGACTTTAGCATGGCATTTGACACAGTCCCACACAAAAGATCAATAAACAAATTAGCCAGTCTGGGAGTGGGTCCTAGGGTGGTAGCCTGGTTAAAACACTGGCTGGACAACAGGATGCAGAGGGTAATAGTAAATGGAGTCCACAGTAAAGAAAGAGGGGTTACTAGTGGGGTACCGCAGGATTCAGTACTGGGGCTGGTCCTTTTTAATGTCTTTATAAGTGACATTGCAGAGGGACTAGAAGGAAATGTAAGTCTCTTTGCAGATGACACAAAGATCTGCAATAAGGTTGATATGCAAGGTGGGGTGGAAAGGATGAAAAGGGACTTGGCAGGGTTGGAGGAATGGTCAAATGTATGGCAGCTTAGATTCAATGCAAAGAAGTGCAAAGTAATGCACCTGTGAAACAAATGCCCAGGGGAAGAGTACACAATGGGGGTGAGATGCTGACAACAACAAAAATGGAAAGGGACCTGGGGTAGTCATATCAGATGACCTAAAGGTGGGCCAGCAATGTGAGAAGGTAGTAAGGAGGGCTGGGAGGATACTGGGATGCATAGGGAATGGCATCACCTATAGAAAACAAGAAGTTGTTGACCCTCTATATAGGCAGGTGGTAAGACCAAATCTGGAGTACTGTGTACAGTTCTGGAGACTCCATTTCCACAAAGACATAGACAGGGTGGAGGATGTCCAGAGGAGGGCAACCAAAATGGTGCAGGGTCTTCACGAGGAGACATGTGAAGAAAGACTAAAGGAGCTTAAGATGTATAGCCTCGAGGAAGGGGGGGGGACATAATAGAAACTTTCAAATACCTCAAGGGAATCAACAAAGTCCAAGAGGGTAGCATCTTTCAGAAAAAGAGATGTGCAAGAACAAGGGAGCACAATTTGAAGATAGAGGGGGGATGGCTCAGAGGTAATGTGTCGAAGCATTTCTTCACAGAGAGGATTGTAGATGCATGGATCAGTCTTCCTGAGGAGGTCGTAGAGTCAAAAACTGTGGGGGAATTCAAGAATGCATGGGACAGACATAAGGCAATTATAGTGGGGTGAAGGAGGAAGTTGACTGTTGGTTAACTAGGTTCTGCAGCTTATCCATTAGGCAGGGAAATGGGCAAACTAGGTGGGCTAAGTGGTCCTTATCTGCCATCAGATTCTATGTTTCTGTGTAAAATGAGTAATCCTGGTGACCAGCCTTTATCTCCATCTGCCCGATGCTAATGCCCATTCACTGGCACGTTCATATCTCTACATGGCACCAAAGTGCCGAGAGCTCGGCCACAGACAATGCTGACAAAATTCAAGCTGCATCAAGTGAGTACATGTTTATGACTACACAAAGAGGTAAACTTACTAAAGTGACTCCTTTTAATAACCAAGTGCTGTAGTGTGCTTAAATCTGTGTTTGAAAGTGAAGCCATGACACCAGGCATGTGCATCAGAGTTGATACTAATACTCTCCCTACTTGCAGGTATGTCAGTCTATTTAATGTTCTAATACATCTTGATACTTTTGTTTTAGTGTGGTGTCTGGTGCTGGTTTTTGGTTTTCTGGCCCTTTTTAATAAGCCACAAAACAATGGGAGATACCACCCTGCCACATCAAGATTGTTTTATTTTTTGTCAACCCTTGTCTTTTTTATGAAAAAAAAAAAACAGACCCACTTTACCATTGGCCAAACAGCCATTTCCATGGCACTGCACAAAAGGCATTCAGTGTTTCATACACAAATGAAAGGAGCACTGTGATAGATCAAGTAAATCATATGACGTTGCAGCAATCTATAATGAAAAACTGGGTATAGGGTAGGGCTGTGCTGAGTGCACAATTTGGCCATCAGAACTGGTGGCGAGTGGCAATTACACTTCTGAAATGCTTTTCAGAATTTTGCTTTTAATTCTTCAGAAGACCAAAATGCATTTCTGTGTAAACAACAGAATAATTTTTCATGGATCATGTAAACTGCAGAATTTTACTTTTGCTGATTTAAGAGGGATATGAGGAAGTACTATGTCACTGAAAGGGTGGTAGATGCCTGGAACAGAAGGCCGGCAGAAGTGGTGCAAGTGAAACCAGTGGAGGGCTTCAAGCATGGATGGGATAAATATAGAGGAATATTACAAAAGACAGTAGGCGGGGGAGGGGGGGATTGCCAGACAGCAGTTAGGGCCAACAGAGACAGATTAGGCAGGGAACATCTGCGCAGACTGACTGGGCCAAGTGGTCCTTTTCTGATGACAAATTATGTGTTTCTATGGATTACAGAAAATAATCCACAGTTTATGTAACCATCTTGCATGCAAAATGTCAGGATTCTGCTGCCTATTGAATTTCTGTTGAAGCTTCCTAAATTCTGCGCAATTCCATTCTACTGGAATTTCAACATTCTGCACAGAGCTGGTATAGGGATTTATCATATTTGTAGGCCAAGAAAGCAGAAGGTGGCACAAGATGAAACTGTCAAGCTCTGAACATATCACTTCAGGAGACAAGTCAAAGCTGTGCTAAGGCAAGCATTGCGATAAAACCACACTTGATTGTCTGATTCCAAATATTTATTTAAAACATATTAAAAAACATGCATACTCCAAGTACATGCCAAGTGTTTTCAAGCTCCTTGTGCTCTTTCTCAATGCATCTTGGGGCACCTTGAGAAAGAGCACAAGGAGCTCGAAAACATTTCACATGTAACTGGGAGTAAACCTGCTTTTTATTGTTTTAAATAAATGTTTGGACTCAGACAGCCAAACATGGTTTTATCACAGTGCTTGGCTTAGCACAGCTTTTCTTTTTCTCCTGTCATTTATCATATTTCCAAACAGGCAAGCAAAATTTTTTTTAAAGTAATATGGTTTATTGTTTAGTAACAATAAATTATCAGCCAGAGATCAAGATTACTGATTTTTTTATTGTGTGCTACAGACTGAAAAAAGTAATCTGATTGGTTAGAAGTATCCTAAAGGTTTGCAATCTGAAAGCATAAATCTGTCCTGATAAATAAGCAGCATCCATACAGTCCTTCCCTAAAAGGTGTGTATTGCCTTGTTGATATCCAAAATTATCCATTTCAGATTTTAGTTGTGGCAATTTACAGGGGGATGTTAAGTAAGAACAATGCACAATAGGGTATGTGTTTCTGGTTAAGTAATGCATGCCCCAAGTAAATTGGAAGGCACAAGGCCAATGGCTAAGTGACTTTCTGTGCACCAAGGCAGTGCACTTATTCTCTATAAACTCATGCCCTGGAGTGGGTTATTGCACTTATGAATTGGAAAATATATTTTTTTGATGAAAAAATGTTTTAGCCTCTTTTTGTTAGGTTGTTTCTAGGTAGAATTTGTGAGTTTGGTAACAAAGGTTAAGTGTCTTTAAATCGGTGGTGGGCAACCTGCGGCTCACGGGCCGTATGCAGTCCACGACATGTTTTTCTGCTGCCCGAGAGATTTTCTGAAAGATGATTTTTTAAGAAAAAAAACACTGTCTCTTAAATTTCACAGCAACCACAGTCCGTATCTCTTCTGGGTTTCATTTGCTCATGTACATTTAAACATCTTTGAGCAGCACTGAACATGCAAATAACTTTGTTGTTAGTAATATTGTGGATTCACTGAGTGCAGATAACATGCATATTGAGAGAACTCCCTGAAATGAAAATGCTTATTTTGTTGGCACTCAGGGATATCAGTGTGGATATTTTGGATTTAGTGCCGGCTGCAGGCTGAGTGGAGAGAACACGCTGAAAATTCAGACAACGCCCTGTAATGAAAATGACCTAGGTATGAAATTACATTGTTAGCGCTGCTCAGGGAAATTAGTGCGCCAGTGTGATTAGAATTTGACTAGCTTGGCCAGGAGGTGGTACCATAGTAAATAATTAGGTGCAAAGCGATGTAGTTGCTGGTAAATCAAAGCTAAGTACTAGCTGTTGTTTCCCCTCCCCCTACAAGTCTCCAGCATAGTGAATGGCATTTTCTGGTATTTTAGTTAACTTAATTGTGTTGCAGTTAATTTGTTTAAGTTCAAAGTACAATGTTAAGAGTGGACCAGTAACACACCAGAAACAGACCAAACTCCACAGACGCCACAACGGGACTACACAGCACTAAACTTAATGCTGCTCAGTTGCCTACGTTGGTTACGTTTCTATTGAGGTGCGGTGCAGTAACATTGCCAGAACTCAGTGCACCAACTTCAGAGAGTGCCAGTAAAAAACAAAAACTAGGGGATGAAGGTAAGACAGTGCAGGAGTCCTGGGAGTTTGGTTTCTTTGTCACTGAACACCAAGGCAGACACTTATGTTTGATTTGTAAGACTGCTATAGCTGCCCAAAAAAGGTTTAATGTCCAAAGGCATTATGGAAAATGTCATTCTGCAAACAGAAATAAGTTTCCATTGGAATTAGGTGAATGTTCTCAGCAGCTTGTTGTATTAAAAAGTGATCTTGCTACACAACAGCGTCTGCTAAAAATTGCCATGTTAGAAGCAGACATGATAACAATGGCAAGCTATCAGATGGCTTGTTACTTGCCAAGAACTCAAAGCTATTTGCTGATGGAGGACTTATAAAAGAATGCTTCATTGAATCCTTCAGTATTTCATTTGAAGATTTCAAAAACAAATATGAAATTATTCGGCACATCAGAAGTCTTCACCTGAGCAGATGAACAGTGTGTTGCAGGGTAAACAACACTGCTGAAGAGTTGACTTCCCAAGTCTTGAGCCTTCTTTTTGTACTTTATCTTTTTATTGAAGTATATATGAAAGCACTCATGCATATACAATGAATGGTTATCCAAAATATGGAAAATCAAAAGGAATCACTTAACAAGGCGCATTATATAGAGTCAGTATAACGGAAATGCCTAAAATACACAAATTAAGACTAAAACAAGTTAGCCTTAATTATATCTGAAAGATGAATATTGGATTACAATCATAAGGTATATTGAGTTCAGAAGGGTAAGCAAATATAAATGGATGCTGAAACCTGCTATAGTAAGGCATTCAATAATTTGTATAAAGTGATACCTATTGGAATACAGATAGTATACACTAGTAGGGAAAAAGAAAAGAAAGAAAGACTACAATAAGAAGAGATAGAGAGAACAAGAAAGGTGTTAAAGAGACCTTAATCTAAGGGTAAAGGATAATGACTAGGTGAGTCCTAGGGATTAGGGTTTATGAATCTTAAAGATTCAATGTACTTGAAGTAATCCTGCCAACAATAATCACATACTGTGAGTCGGTCATGAATAACATGGGATTAACAATCTAGTAAGGCATACTGAGAAAGGCTTTGCAGAACATCTGAAAGGGAGGGAACAGAAGTGGATTTCCATTTCATGAGAATCAGACATTTTAACAAAAGAAAAAGTATATTTAGCCATCTAAAATGTGCATGTGAAAGGGAAAAATTATTTGGAATAAAGATTCCTAGAAGGAATAATTTGGGATCAAAGGGTAGTTTTTGTCCTATACCTTTAGAGGCAAATGAATATATTTTACACCACAGCTTATTAATAGAGACACATGACCATAAAATATGGAGCAAATTGGTCTGGTTACAGCGCCAGCAGTTATTATTATTGAGTAGGCCCATTCATTGAAGAACAGAAGGAGTACTGTACCAGAAATATAGAATCTTAATTTGTATTAACAAACTGCGGGTATCTTTAAATGAGTTATGAGCAAAACGCCAACATTTGCTCCATTGTATATCTGAAATATTGTAATTAAGGAGAGTGCTCCTTTTATTTTTGGCTAATAGTGATTGATCAAGGAGATTGTCAATAATGTCTTTATAAATGCAGCTATTTAGTTTTGTGGTTAATTTAACCCAGTGTGAAATACGTGGGTCTAGGACAGTATGGTTATACACCAAGTTAGTGATAGAATTATAAGCTGATCTAATTTGTAAAAACTTCCATAAGTCCTGTTTAGGGAGTTTCCATGTGATCTGTAAATCTGAAAACGATCTAAGAGTGAGTGAGTTCTGATCCAAAAAATCTCCAAGAATAAAAAATGCCATTATTCTTCCATGGACGACAGAAAATTGGGTGGTTTTCTAGGGTGAATAGTGAATTGCCCCGGCCATTAGGAGGCATAGAACCAGGGTTTGAGGTTAGATTTCAGGAATTTGTGGATTAGTTTCCAAAAGAAAACAGAGGATGATATAGAGAGATGAAATTTTAGTTTGGAAGTGAGGGGATTAAAGATGAAGGAGGTAGAAATTCCTCCAGTGCACAATGCAGATTCCATTGTGATCCAAAGTGGAGAGTGGGATGAGGGTTTCTGAAACCATTTAATAGTTTGGGCTGCCCAAAAAGCCCAAAGGTAACCTTTGAACCAGGGGAGTCCGAATCTGCCTCTTTTCCAGTGTGATCGAAGTTTGTTGTGGCTAAATCTCAGGGGTTTCCCTTCCCATATGAAATTGCCTATTTATTTAATAATTTTAGCAAGAAAGAAGGATGGTAAAATTAAGGGGATGTTGATGAAGAGATAAAGAATTTTAGGGGATATGGACATCTTAATGGATGCAATTTTCCCCAGGAAGGAAAGGTTAAGAAGTTTCCATCTATCAAGAATTGTCTTACTATTATCTAATAAGGGATTAAGATTAATATCCCATATTTTCCCTAAGTTACTGGATATTTTAGTTCCTAAATCTGTTTTGCCATATGGTTAACCAACGAAATCCAAGAGGTATGTTCATAAAGGGTTTACAATGGTTGTTGAGGGGTAGAATTTCTGATTTGCCATAATTTAGAGCAAGTCCAGAAATAGTTGTACATTTATTAAGCAAATCAACTAGTAGGCATCCAGCCTCATTCAAGTTTTTGAGTAAAATTATGAGGTCATCTGTGTAGGAGAGAGAAATGTATCATGAGTTACCCACAGGGATGCCGTTAATGCCTACCAATTGGTGTAAGCAAGCAGTCAGAGGTTCCATGGCTAAAGTAAATAAGGAAGGTGAAAGGGGACAGCCTTGCCTAGTTCCTTTAGCTAGTTCAAAGTCATGAGAGATGGTAGAATTAGTAAGCACCCTAGCTACAGGGGAGTTATATAATAGTTTGATCCAGGAGCAGAAGGTATGAGGGAGACCAAAATGGGTTAGCACTTGATAGAGGTAATCCCAGTTAAAGGAGTCAAAAGCGTTCTTGAAATCAATAGCTATTGCAGCGGCTGGTGATTTAAGAGATTTGACTTTGTAAATTAGGTTAAACAGGGAACATAAGTGGTCAGATCCAGACCTATGTTTAATAAAACCAGCTTGTGAACAATGAGTGAGTTTAGAAATCAGACGTTTAAGTTGAAGGGTAAGTATTTTAGCAAATATCTTTCCATCCATATTTAACAAAGAAACTGGCCTGTAATTTGCTGGGTGTGTGGGGTCTTTGACTTTCTTAGGGATTAGGGTTATAATCGCTGCGGTACAAGATAGGGGAAGTTTGCCAGTGATGGATGCTTCTTGATAAACATTGAGAAGTAGGGGGCATAATGTGTATGAAAACATTTTATAAAAGTCGACAGAGAAACCGTCACCACCAGGGGATTTGTTGGACTTCAGGGAAGCCAGGCCTTTCTGAATTTCTTGCAATGAGAAGAGTTCATCTAAAGGGGTTACTTCAAGAGGAAAGATGGGGAAGATGTAAGGTTTTATGGAATTGTTGAATTTGTATAATAGATGGAGGATTTGCATTAGAGTATAATTTTTGGTAAAAGGTCCTCATAATGTTGTTTATAGATAGGTTATACAAATGAGGTAAGCCTTGCTCATCCTTAAGACTTAGAATATGTCATTCCATTTGGTGTGCTTTTAGGTGATAAGAGAGGAGCTTCCCATTTTTGTCGCCTTGCTCCCAAAACTTATGCTTGAGTTTAAAAAGTGCCAGTTCAGTTTTAAGGGAGAGTAATTCATTAATTTTGATTCTGAGTTGGAGAATTTCAAGATGTAAAGGGGAATCAGGACAATGTTTATTAGAGGAGAACTATAGGCTCTCTTTAGATTTAAGAGATTTTTCCATATCAGCTAGTTGTTTGTTGTTCTTGTAATCTTTTCCTATAGGCAGCATAGCTGATGATTTTCCCTTGGACCATTACTTTAACAGCTTCCCATTTAGTGGACATAGAAAAATCGGTAGAATTGTTGTGAGTAAGGAAATCCTGAATTTGCACTTTAATCATAGATAAAACATCAGGATCTTTAAGAAGGAGAGGATCTAGTTGCAAAAAAAGTAGATCTGGGTACTGATGGGCCCCACAAGAGATGTAATCTGACAGGGGAATGGTCTGAAATTATGAAGGGTAAGATGGAGGAGTCAATGGTCTTTTCCATTATAGTGGAAGAAACTAACCAATAGTTAATTCTATGACAAGTTTTATGAAAAGAAGAGTAAATAGTAAAATTTCGGTCCCAAGGATGATGCAGGTGCCATATATCAGCCAGACCTGTATCCTGCATGAGTAGTGAGAGGGCTTTAATACTTCTGGGATGGGCATCTATGGTAGGGTTACTTCTATCAGTACTGGCTTCTAAAGCTAAGTTGAGATCCGCACCAAGAATAACTGGTGCATTATTTGTGTTAAAGGATAGGATCTGTTGGGCTAAATTATGAAAATATTCCGGGGAGTCAGAATTTGGAGTGTAAACATTGATAAGCAGGAGAGGACCAGAATTGGTATTTAATTTAACCCTCACCCATCTCCCTTCATTGTCAGAGAGGGAGTTTATGAGAGACCATTTAAGACTATTATGTATAAGAATAGCAACTCCTTTTTTTTGAGATGTAGGATCAACCATAAATGTGCCCAACCCAATATTTCTTAAGCCCATGAACATCCTCTGCAAGTAATTTTGTTTCTTGAAGGAAAGCCATTTGCGCTTTATACTTTTGAAGATGTGAAAGAATTTGCTTTTGCTTACAAGGAGAGTTAGGTCCCTTCACATTCCATGTGTATAAAAGTATATCACTCATAATTATTGGTAATAAAAATAGGAATAGTTACAGGAGTGTGAAGGGACATATAAATCAGGCAGAGGATAGTCTGGGTGAAAGAAAAAAAATATGTATATGAGGTGGCAGGCAGGAATACTCAAGCAAAAAGGGGTGAAATAATTAAGGCATGGGGAGCTCAGATATCTTTCTAAGAACAGAGTAGATAGAGAGAGAGAGAGAGAGCAAGAGAGGAAAGACGTCATTAATAACAGCAGTATCACTACGTTACTTAACAAACTAGATAATACAGAAAAGGGTAACATCATAATTTACATAAAAAAGTTTTAAACTTTGTATCAATAACAAGAAAATTCTGGAGAGTGGGGGGAGGAGATAGAAGTCAGCAAAACAATGCTCTCACCATACACGAGGGCGTGAGAACAGTAGGAAAGACTTCGAAGGACAAACCGAGGTATGTGCTAGTCAAATTCTAGAGTCTGAACCAACGATTATAATATTAATAATAAAGCAATTGTGTCAATAAAGCTTGACAGAAGTTCAGCTACATAATACATAGCAAGGAAACAATAAAGAAAAAATACCTCGATTAAATGCATTAGAACATTTTATAACAAAGGTGAAAAGATCACCTGATCATAATGATACACTAATAAATATAAGTTGGTAAAAGTGTCAAATTATTACAACAAAGTCCTGTAATAAATATGTGGAGGACCAGTGTTACCTAAAGGGGAAGGTGTCAAGGAAACAAGAAATTTAAGTAGGTATAGTTATATATGCATAAGGAAAAAAGGTGGGTAGTTACAACCCCGACCAGATTCTGTGATGAAGGTCTAGTCAGAATATAGTAGTTGAATAAAAAAAAAAGACTTCAGGGTGGATACTCAGAGGTAGAAAGCTAATGAATAATATATTTTTATTGCTCACTTCATAATCCAGATATAATCGAATGAGAAAAGAGGATAGCCGGCTTCAGTGATGGAGGGTTACTATGGGGAATCTATGAAAAAGAAAAAAATACATTTCCCCCTACTTGAAAATTGCCTGCTTAAGTAGTGAATAGGGTAACTAGGTCTAAATAAAAGGCCCAGTGAGCACCAATTCAAGGAAAAGAAACTAAACAGGGAACCCTTGTATGTTAAAGGCTTCGAGTATATGGGGTACATATGTAATCTAAAGATAATATGCCCATTGTGCCCATACACTGAAAATAGCCAGCAACTATCATATAAGTATAAATTGGGTTTAGCCTCTATTTATGGTAACATTGTGAGGTATAATAGAGAAGTGGGGAGAGGAGTTCACTACAGAAGTATTCAAAATTGACTCATATATTGTTCAATTGTCTGAAATATAATATAAGAGCTGTTTATTACTATAGACTTACCAAAGGGTAGGCTATCGAATTGGATGAAAATTGTAAGGGAGTATCCAACTTCCTGATGCTGTAAGCATAATGATAGTTGCTCATATAGAAAAACAAAACAAATAAAAAGGTTAACATAACAGCAATCGAGTCAGGTGTATGCACTGCCCACCATGTGTTGAGATTAGTTATTAAGATAATAGATGGAATTCACTAACTATGTTAGTCTGCAGAGTGTGCATTGTGAAGATTGGTGATGATTTATGCCGACCGCGATGTACAGCCTTTCAGTTTCACAACCTGCTGGAAGTGATGTTGTTATGGTTGTGAAGGCTGCACTCTACACAGTAAAGCAATAAAAATGCTGGTTCTCCACATCACAGTGTCCTGGACCTGTTATTCCAGGAGAAATGAGTGACCCTGAATTAAATACAGTATATGCATTCAGGTTACCATCGCTTTGTGGGCACTATCAGAAAATTTTGAGATTTTTGCCCTTTGTTTTAGCTTTGAGCTTTTTTTTGGGAGGTTCTAATGACTTTAGAGGAGAGCTTGCCACCACTTCAGACCAAAATGAATGAGCTGAAGTAATAGCTTGGTTCACAGTACTTTCGTTAGTGGGTTGATCCGCTATACTTGGTGTGATTAAGTTTTCAAGCGAGGAGTGTGTATCCTTGGTTAAGAGGGCATATTTGTTACTCAGTGGAATAGAAGCAATCACTTACATTTGGTAGTTCATTTTCTATGAGGGACCTGGAGGATCTATGGTGTTACAGCAAGAAAAATGAGGTGTATGAAGACCTGAAGAGAGTTTCCCTAGCAGTCAGCTGGATTCTCCTTGTGGGGGAACATCCGTGGCGGTGAGACGTGGGACTGCAGACTCTGTGGAGCTTCTTCCCATGTTTTGTGCGACCGAATCCTCCTTCTGCCTTCCGAGTAGGGTCCAGAATGCAGATTGCTCCATCAGACACTATGGGACTTGTCAAGGTAAGGTTGTCTGAAGCAGCATTCAGAAAGCTAGCTAGGGCTTCAGGCTTACTAAAATCTTTGAAAAATGAACCCAGAAAAAGGCACATTGTAGAGGGGTAATGTAAAGCAAACTTGATGCCTCTCTGGTGTAAAGTTAACTTTAAAGGGTTGTACACTTTCTGTTTCATTGTGAGCTCTTTGGAGAAGTCCCTGTATACAGAGATCTTATAATCTTGCCACATAAAGGTACCTATTTCTCTAGCATGTTTTAAAATAAGTTCTGTGTGAAAATGGTTCAGAAATCTGGCTATAATAGGCCTGGGCCATTGCTCTTGATTTGGCCTGGGATCTAGAGTTCAGTGAGAGCGTTCAATGGTTAGTTGCAGCTCTGGAGGTAGCTTTAACATTGCTGGAAGTACATGCATTAAGAGCGTGGTTGTGTCCCCCAACTCGGATCCTTCTGGGAAACCCAAAATCACAAGTTTTTCCTACGGTTATGATTTTCAATGTCATCTATTTTATTTTAATTTTGTTAAGCCATATTTATTGGTTTTATTTTTGGACATTTAAAACTTACAGTAACATACACACAAACATACGAGGAACCACTCCTGGCCCCTGGCCCAAAACTGGCTGTGGATACTATATACAATCACAGCCATCTTAAAATAACATTGCTTTAGTAGGCCAACTAAGCCATGTCTAACCTCCCTAGTGTGGCAGGCATTTAATTAGATGCCATACATAGTGTCTAAAAACTCAATACCCACCTGTCAATGCAGTAATATTGCGTAGATCCCTCGCACTCAGGTCAGACTAACAGCCGTAGCTGCGTCTCTAGAAAAGAGAGAGAGAGTCCCCCCGCCCCCACTTACATCACAGATCTTTACATTTCTATATAATAACGTACCAGAGTTATTACCCCACTACTTACCAGCTACACAAGCTAAGGAAAGAGCTTAGCTATTAAGCAAGCTATCAGTCTATTGTTCCTCTGCTAATCTAACCCCAACAGACATACCTTCATTTCGGGCCTCCATTAGCTGTATAGAATAGACAGCTTCCAAAGATTACCACCTTTTTTATATAATCCCTTCTTACCCTCGTTTAACAAATGCCTTCGTATCCTTCCCAGTGCTCTCATGAGATCTCCTACCCACTGATCATAAGTGCAGATAAGGCTATCCTTCCAGTGCCTTAAGACAAAGGATTTGACCAGGGCCATAATTAAGAAGATATGGTATTTAGATGTATTCCCTGAAACCTGGTACAGGTCCCCAAGTAACACAAATCTAAGGTAAGATAAGCTCTGAGTAATCTAAAATTGGGTCCATATTCTGCTTAATTTTAAGCCAAAGCAGCCAAATCTTAGCGCAATACCACATCACATGTAATATATCCCCCCGCTTCTCATTACACCTAAAGCACAGGTCTGTCTGTATGAGGTTCCATGCACATAGCTTTGCCAGAGTATAGTATATATTAGAAGAAATGAACAATTGCATATTCTTAAGTTTAGGTATAGTTATATATTTGCAACTATTCCATATATCTTTCCAATTAGGCCTTAGGGGAGACATAACTTTATCCCAATATGGAATGTGGGTTGGGGAGCTTGAATCCAAAACGTTTAAGAGCACCCTATAGATTTGAGAAATAGGCCTGTTAACAAAATTCACCCCATTTAGTTCTCCCCAGTTAAATCCTTTATTCTGAGTCTCCACCATCCCCTTTCTCACCTTGCGTAACATGTTGATTATCTGTATCCTTTTAAAAAAGGGTAACCCCTCACTTTGAGGTGGGAGAGTAACCTTATCCCCTTTATACAGTCAACCAACTTGATTCCCTCTAACTGTCTAGCCCATTGTTTTATAATAATTTGGCCCCCTAACCGGAAATTCGGATTACCCAATATCGGTTGTTCCCATGCTATCTCTTGTCCCCTCCTTTGTGAAAACCACTATGCATTTATTGTTTTTGCAATAGGAGTCAGTTTTACTTTTGTGGGTAGCTTGTCCGGGTGAGAAAAAAGCAATGCATCTGGGGAAAGTCAGATTTCCCTTAGAATCCTTCTCTCCATACGAAGCCAGATTGGCACATAGTTATACCTAACTGTCCTGCCACATGATATAATTGAAGATCCGGCATCTTAAAGCATCCCACTTTCTGTGGCAAACGCATGACCGTATGTTTCTTCCTTGCTGGCTTTGAACTCCATAGGAAGGCTGATAACAACTTTACAATTTTTATAAACCAGGACTGAGGGAAGAGATACAGAGCCAGGTGTATCAGGTACAATAGCCTAGGCAGCAGATTCATTTTGACCATTCCTAATCTAGCTGTAAAATTTAAAGGAAGTTTATTCCATCTAAGAATATCACCCGGATGATAGTAGTTTTTCCATGTTAACCTCTGTTACCACCTCAATATTAGCAGTAATCCAGATACCTAGATACCTTGATTGCTTGAGGGGCCCAATGTATCTGTAGTGGTTTGAAATCCACCCTAAAAGTATGAGGCTTAAGGGGTAATATTTGTGTCTTGCTTAAATTCAATTTATAGTTCGATACCTCAGAGTACCTTTGTATAATTACCAATGCCTGTTTAAAGCCCTCTGCTGGATCCTGCAAATACAAAAGTATGTTGTCCGCAAACACAGACAGTTTGAGCTCCTCCCCCCAGATTTGGATTCCCTGGATTTTAGGGTCTAAATTTAGTGCCTTTAGTAGGGGTTCTAAGTAAATATTAAACAAAATAGGGGGAAGGGACATCCCTGTCTGGTCCCATTCTCTAACTTAATTTCCTGGGAGAGATATCCGTTATTTAGCACCTGAGCTGTGGGGGTTGCGTATACATTTTCTATACCCCTGAGAAGGCCTTCAGGGAATCCCATTCTCTCCATGGTGGCAAAAATGAAGGAATGACAAACCCTATCGAAGGCCTTCTCCACGTCTAAGGATATCGGTGCCATAGGCATCGGAGAATCCACCGCATAGTTAAGGATATGGTGTATTTTCCTTAATGCATCCTGAGCCCCACTACCTGGCATAAATCCTACCTGCTCGTGACTAATTAAAGTTGGGGTGACTTTCAGAATTCTGTTAGCCAAAATCCTCGTCAGGATATTGATATACTGATTCATCAGTGCAATCGGTCAGTAGTTCTCAGGGAACTCTTTTGGTTTATCCGGTTTAGGGATAAGCATAATATATGCTTGGTAAAGTGGGGATTGACATACCCCTTCTTGCATTATCCTAGTGAATTAGTCTTTGAGGAAAGGGAGTATTGCTGAAATATGTGCTTTATAAAACTTTGCTGTGAGGCTGTCAGGCCCCGGGGTTTTACCATTCAGCAGTGACTTTACTACATTTAAAATTCCCCCCTCACTTATTGGAGCTGCTAGGCTTTGAGCCTGTTCCGGAGTTAGAACTGGGAGAAGAATACTCCTCAAAAATTGTTGTATTTCCTCCCTACTAACAGTCCTCCCCCCTTGATAAATCCCCTTAAAATAAACCGTGAAGGCCTCAGCTATGTCTTGGGGGTCAGTTCTAAGTTCCCCTTCTACTTTTATTAAATTTATCATTCGTGTTGCCTCCCATTCTTTCACTCTAGCCGCTAGAAGGCGGCCAGGGACATCACCCTGCATTAAGTACTTGGCTTAAATTTTCTCCAACCAAAAATCCATCTTAGTATAAATCAGGTCTGTCATCTCCTCCCTCAGTTCCTTAAGCTCATCATCCATCTCTGCAGATGACCCTTCTAAGGAATCCAGGGAATCTATAGCCCCTAGAATAAACTCCTCTCGAGTCTGTCTAAGTTTGTTTCTTCTTGCCACATATCTTTGAGCTATCCCTGAGTAAAGAACTTTGCAGGTTGGCCAGGCTATTTGCTGGTCCTGCAATGTCGGTAGCTGAATCCTAATAGTCTCATTAAGAGTTTCCTCTAATTTTCCATATAATGTAGTATCAGACAATAATGATTCATCCAGTCTCCACCTATATGGTTTAGTAGGAACAGCTTTTAGATCCCACGTCATCTGTATCAGAGAATGATCAGATAGAATTCTACTGAGTAGCCATCTCCTTAATATCCACCAATGCTTCCTGATTGACCAGGAAAAAATCAATCCTGGATTGCATCTTGTGGGCCCTGAAAAAAAGGTCATGCTTTTCGGTCCCTTGCCAAGTAACCAAACATGGTCCACTAGTGCAGTAGCCTCCAGAAAGCTCCCCATTGCTTCCTGTGCTCTAGACGGGGCTTCTTAGAGGGAGGACTCCTATCTACCCCGTTGTTTAAACACAAGTTCCAATCCCTTGCTAATATGATCTGGTGTGCTGACAACCCAGCTACTTCCACCTCCAGCGATGCAAAAAATTCCGGGTTAGGTGGGGTTGGACCATAAACAGAGGCAATTGACAATTCTGACTCCAAAATAGTTACCGAGAGAAATACTCTCGTGTTGTCCACTTTTATTACCACCTTTTTTACCACATATGGGCATGTCTTCCCCACTAATATAGCCACTCCTCCAGAAGCTGTTTTGTTCCCTACTCCAATCACTTGACCCACCCACATTCTTTTTAACAGATCCAATTCCTCAGATAAAAGATGAGACTCCTGCAGAGACACAATATGTGCCCCCAGTCATTGAATGTGTCTCAGAAACGTCATTCTTTTTCTCTTACCCCTAAGGCCTTTTACATTCCAAGAAATAATTTTAATTTCCGACATTATACATATACAGTCCCCTATTCATTACCTCTCTACGATCTGCAAATATCTTGTTCCCTACTGGTGGACTCTCTCTCTTTTCTTTTACCCCTTCTTCCCTCTTTCCCCTTTCCCCAATACTGTGATTGTTCTCCTAAAGCATTAATGATCCATGATTGAGCCAGTTCCTGAGTGTGCCCCGAGACCCCTCTTCAAATTATACCAGGAATCCCCAGGAAAGAAAAAAGAAAAATACCCCTTTTTTCCACTCTCTATTATACCCCCTCAGTCTTGCTTCTCCCCATTACGCTTCTTCTAGCCCCATTTAACTAGATGGAGATACATTTCTGATACTGGTGAATTCCAGTTTAAAACCATATCACATTGGTCTGCCTGGAGATCCCTCACCTCATCCAAATCACCAGTGGGGAGGCTGCTATCATAACCCCCTTCGATAGCAATAATCCATTTTACCCCTAGATCAGCCCTTCTCCCCCCCCACGTATTAGCCCTCTCCCTTGCCGCATGTTTCTCTGCTCCCTTTACTACCAAGGTAGCCATCTCATGCAGTCATTCCCAACAGTTACTCCAGAGAGAGTTTCCACTTCCTTCCCCCCCCCCCACTAATTGGGGTGTGATGGCTCACCTACTAAATGAGAGTCCCACCTTGCCCAACAAGTAAAATTACAACTGTTCCCCCTGCGCCCCATTTAAGTAATTACCCCTCCCAGAGTTCCTTCCCCAGCTCATCTTTTCCACCTTCATTTTTGAAATGCCCCGGTTTAATGACAATCAAAATCACATCTGTCCACTAGTGACTGCGCCCTCTTATCACCTCACTGTAACTTCTATAAGCCCTGGAAAGGAAGGCCTCCCGTACATTTAACCAACCAAAATCTTAACCCCATTTGCCTCCCTGTTAATCTCTATACCTCTGTACCTATGTCCCCCTTTTTTTCCCAGAGCTGTCTTAACTCAAAACAAAATAATTGAACACTTATTTGCTGTAACCACCCTTAATGTTTACAAGCACCGCAGAACATTTCCACATGTCCTATATTTTGTCCAAATTAGTTTGCTTTTCTCAATACTACTACCAAGCCCATTAAGTCGGAGATTTAAATAGCATTGGGAGCTCGAATCTCAGGCCCTCCAGAGCATCTTATGCTGTTAGATATTTTTTGTCCCCCTTTTGGAGCTTCACCACTAAAGTTGCTGGATACTTGATTCCTGCCAAATAAAGCTTCTTTTTGATGATCAAATATTCTTTTTGTCGATCTCTTATGGAAGGAGTTTGATCCTGAAACAGCCACAAAGTCGCCCCATTCCACTGTAAATTCTTAGACTGCTTGGCTTTACTAAGGATGAATGCTTTTTCTTTATAATTGAGAAATCTCATAATTATCACCTGTGGGCGAGCTCTCGGTGGGGGGGAAGGTCTCTGAGTGCCCGATGCGCTCTTTCCAGATTATATGCCTCCCCATATGGAGTCGGGCCTAAAAGCTTCATCAGCAGATCTTGTATAAAGGTTACACATTCCACTCCCTCCATTTTTTCAGAGAGCCCAGCTATGATTAGATTATTTCTTCTGCTATGCGACTCCTGATCCTCCATATGATCCTCTAATTTTTTAACTTGTTTTCTAAACACCACCACATCTTGTTCTATCCTTGTAGATTTCTTCTTTTGTGATGAAACTCTGGCTTCCAAGTCTCCCATTCTTTTCGCCAATGCATCCAAAGTCGGTTTAACAGTTGAAAAATCCGCAACCAAACCCTGCAGCATTTGTTTGATCTCTAGGATATCATCTGCTTTCACTTTCTCTCCTCTTTCCACACTCTCTTCATCATCATGATCATCTGGCACCGGTGATAGAGGTTTCTGGCGTTTCACTGCAGGCAGCCGAGCCGACAAGGGCTCTGAAGCTCCACACTCCATCTTGGCCATTCTACTAGGTCTCGTCCAAACACCACTGCAAGCTACCTCCTCTCTTCATGTTTCTTTTGGTTCAAGAGTCAAAAAGGCTTAGGAAATTGTTCCCTCTAGGCTAGTTTACCAGGTTGAGCCTTTACTTTTAGCTTAAGGATATATTGACTTAGCGAGGGCCCGGGAGCTGCACTCAAAGAGTCCTCTCTCCTCTAGCTCATCACGTGATCTCAGTGTCATCTATTTTAGCTTGAAGAGACTTTCTAGTATGATCTTGGCTCCATATGGTGGCCTGAAGCTCATAAATGGAGGCTGTGTTTTTAGTAGATGTAGATTCATTAGTGGTAATTCTGTGATCAAAGGATTTAATGTTGCTGTTTTCTGTTATGTGGAGATATCAAGGTCATTAATATCTGCCACCAGTTTTGTGAACACAGCCTCCACTTTAGCTAGTGAGTTGGGATGTAGATTGGAGTCAGCCATGATGATCAAGTAATGGCTTAGTAATGGCCTAGTTCAGTGCAGTAACAATATGGTTAATTGCGATTAAATAGGCCCAAAATAACTTACAGTTCGTTGAAAACAGATGTATTGAAGATAAATCACCATGGTTGACGCAGGAGGATAATCTGGTTAGGAAGGATGAGGTTTGATTTCTTGTTTCCTTGCAGAGAATCAGTACTATGCTGCCATCTTCTGCCTAGTCAGGCCATGTACCCCCCGAGCCTTGTTTTTAAGTGTGAAGCCATTTAGTATTTCAGTTGATGAGTCAGCCAATAACAGAAACGTGGCACAACTGTGCATCTGGGTGAGATGCGTGGACAGTGAGTTGCATGTCACCTAAGAATTCTTTGAGCTGATTGGTTTGCATGGCTGAACACAAGGTATTGATTTCTTTGAAGCTTTTATGACATTCTGAAGAAGCCATAATTTACTAATAGAGAAACTGGTGTCAGTAACAACAGATAGTTATTCCTCGATGGTTGGTGAAGACAGGGGATTTCTTGCCTTACTGAGATCTCAGTTCCCAAACTTGTTTGGTGTGCACTGCATCATCCACCAGAAGGCACTCTGTTCCAAGTTGGACAAGGGAGACAAGCTTAAAGCAGTAATGGACAAAGCTGTGCATATTGTGAATTATATTAGAGCAAGGCCATTGCAACGCCGCCTGTTCTGTGAACTTTTGGAACACCCTAATGCGGAATACAGAGATCTGCTATTACACAGCAAAGTTCAATGGCTATGTAGGGGCAAAGTTCTTGCTCATTTTATTGCACTTCTCCTAATGTAGTGCCCCAGAGTTGAGGGCACAATAGAAAGAAAAAATAGAAATGTTCCCAGCCTTATAAAGTGCCCTTATACAGTATAGAGACACCCCAGAGATGTCCAAGTGCCCAAGTTTTAGGTACATCCAGTACAAAGCATGTTTAAAATTAATATAAATAGCCTGAATTGCCAACCAAATATTGTTGTGCCAGCACTGTGCCCAGGGTAGAATGTTGTGCTGAGCTGCACATGCTCAGCATTCTAGTGCCAAGACTCAGAATGCAGAGTGTTGCTCTTTGAAAATTATTCAGTTGTAAAAGAGAAAATCATGGTGACTGTGGAGGAGAGAGGGCACAGAAAGTGAGGAAGGATGAGAAGAGCTTACCAGGATGGCTGAAGCTGTCCCTGTGGGCTTTCTTGTATACCTCTCTGCCTCCAGTCACTTAAGACTGCCTACCTAATGTGTCACTTGATCTGTGGTGTCATTGGATTCCTGGAAAGTCATCACGCTCCCCATCAAGGGGGATTAGTGCCATGTTTCTTTACTTTATTTTAAAAAGTTCTGTACCAGTCCCCTGGAGGTGGTGTAAGCAGTGCCGCATAGTCCTTGCACCAGTTTGGGACCTTGCAATGTCCCCGATCGACCGCTCAACTACCCGAAGCCCTCGGTCTGCCAGAGGTTCCTCCTATCTCCCGAATCAGCTTCCCTGCATCCTTGTCTGGGACGGTGAGTTGGCAGCAGCACAACAGTAAAAGTGCTGACCGCCAGAATAGAAACAAAAGTGTTTATTTGGTTAGTTTAGCACCAGGTGCAAAACAAACCAGCCATGGGCCAAGGACAGGAGAGATTAGCATTTGCACTGGAGGCATGGCGACACCCAGGAGAAGGACTAGACTTGTGGTCTCAAAAGGGAAAACAGTAATTATTTAAATTAAGGCAGAGTAGGGGGGCGGAGCTGAGGTGGGGTGACTCAATGAGTGACAGAAAGGCTCAGCCAGGCCTGAGACTTAGAAGTGGCCCAGACAAGAAAGGCCCAGGAATTTAAAAGGGGCTTTTTAAAGGTAAACATCCACAAGCTGCCTAAGGCAGCATTGTTTAGCAAGGTGCCGCGTTAGTACAATCACCACTCCCAACACACAAAAACTCTAAAGATTACCTTATTTTTTTATATTTCTTCCATCTCTCCTGTTTCTTCTACATTATGCAGCGTCCATAACCCCGGATCATCTTTGCTGACCCCTGCAGACCTGGAAGTGACGTGTGATATGGGAAACCAATTCACAGTTTGCGCTTCTGCATCTACTATCATTGCTTTTCTTGTGTGCTATGCTGTTGTAGCATGATAGAATCTCTAGTAAGGAAGGAAGGTTAGTATTTTTTTTCCAGCAGATGCAGTCATTACATTTATACCACTGGCACAGTTATGTGTTCTGTTTTATATTTCAGCTGTCTGCACTAGTTTTGTTTATCTTGTCCTGCTCCTGTCCCACTGTGCTGTGAGCTGTACTCTTCATTCATTGTCATTGCTTCCAGACTTTGATTTCATTGTCTGCTGCCTTTCACTCCAAAAAACACACAGCATGGCTCTAACAAAATACTTCATGGCAGCTCATGGTCTTCAGAGCTTTGAGACAACTTGATGTCCTGAAGGACAGTTTTGTTGTAATCACTTTCGTAACCATGCTAGCAGCCATGCTTAGTGTCACTTGCTTTTAGCCATGCTGTGTGTTTTGTTTGGATGCAGATATCATTCGTGTTTTGTCTGGGGTCATTCACTGGTCCTGTTACTATGTACATTCCCAAGTTTCCCCACAGTTGTTTTGCAACGCTTCTCTTTCAGTTGTCTCTCACTTTGCAAGCGGCAAACTGATTACTGTGCTACACGCTCTGCAAGCAGTGTTTTATGCTGAGTCCTAACACATAAATCATTGGCTGTGCTTTGTGGTCCGTCTTAGCTCCCTGACAGCCAAAGTCTTCACCGGACATTACCTGTAACATCACGTAGCACAGATTCTTAGTCAGCTGTCCAGAAATTTCACCATAGTGGGCTTGCATCAGTAAATGAGTGCACCTGAAAGTTTTTGTTTTTTTTGTATGAGAGTGCCATATTAAGCATGGCTCTGTCCTGTGTTCTGTATTTTTGTCGTTGTGTATGCATTTATGTATATACTGCCAAACAACCAATGAGCTATTAAACATGTGTGTGTCTCTTGGTTGTGGTGGGTGTGGGGGTTGGGGTGGGGGTTGGGGTGGTCATCAGCTCAATGTGCCAAGGCTAGTGCAAGAGCCTGTGGGATGATTGGTTGGAAATGAATAGGTTGTAAAGTGAGAGGTACCACCAGCATCATACTGTGACCTCCTGTTATTGGAATTCTATTTGTGAAACATGCTTCTCCCCATGCGCCCTGACATTCCTGTGGCCCTCCACACTGCCTTCTCACATTGTTTGACTACTGTCTGGTCATGTGTAATTATTACCCTCACTCCCTCCAGGTCTGTATCCTGTGGTGGTGTTGTTGCTTTTACTGTACAACCCCCTGCCTGTTTTCCTCTGCTATAAACTACAGCAGAACGGAGAGGTGAGAGTGCATCCCTAAGCTTCTGTAATGGTAATCCACACTAATCCATGCTCAGTCTTATATTACCATACCTGTCTGTCTTATCCTGCAGGCATACATAGCAAGGTCATCATAGGACTGATAGGTCATCATCCTCACTATGTACGTGCTTATGGAGATGCTTACTCCAGCAGTGGACAGAGCAATTCAAGTAATGCCTCACTAATGATCTGGACACAGGGCAGACAAAGTTCAAAGAAGGGCAGCAACATTGGGGCAGTGCAGGGACTGCACCAAACTTCCTATGATGACCATACAAGGGACTTTAGCATGATCAGCTGAGGGTGCCTAGACAATGTGCCAAGGCTAGCTTGAGAGCCTGTGGGATGATGGGTTGCAAATGAATACATTGGATTTCAAGGAAAAGACTATTCCCTATGCACCCCAACATCCCTGTTGCCCTCCACACTGCCTTCTCACATTGCTTGACTACTGTCAGGTCATGCATTATCCCCCTCCCTCCACCTGGTCTCTATCCTCATAGAAGAGAGCAAAATAGGGAATATGCTGTGTAATCATGTTAGATGCTGTTGGATGAGATGCAGCATCTAAAGACACATCAAAGCACCACTGCATAGAGCTTTGGTGTGGCCCATATTTTGATGTATCTTTACTTTCGTGCAGCCATCTGGAGGCCCCGATATCACAGTCATTTAGCAAACACAGTTTGTATGCTATTTTTATGTTGTGCTTTTTGCTCTGCTTTTCTCCACATTTCTGTGACACTCAGAGTGGGAAGGTGCCTGCTTTTATTGTCTACATGCCAAAGCACTACAGTGTCTATGGGAAATCATTTAACTAGGAAAGGAACAGTAAGCCAAAGCTTGATTCCAGTTAATGCCTCCCCTTGTGCCTTATTTCTTCCCTTGTAGTACTTTAGTGTTTATATCATGTCTCCCTATCCCTCCTCTCCTACATCAAGTGTATGCTGAGGTCTTTTTAGTATATCCTGATGTGTTTTTTGTTGAACTGCCTCTACCTTATCCATGTCCTTGCGAATGTGCGGCCTCCAAACCTGCACTCAGTACTCCAGGTAAGGCCTTCTGCTGTTGACACCTCTGCCTCTCTGGCACAGCTAGCCATGGGCCATTCTAGTCACCTTTGCATCCTGTCTTGAGACCTTCATGTTGACTGGAAAGCTAACGCCCAAGGCCTTTCTCTTCCATGGAGATGGGCATCATCCCCAACCCCTATCTTTTCACTAGCCCTAGGGTTCTCTCTTCCCATCTGCATTATCTTGCACTTCTGAAAATAGAATCTCACGCACCATATCATAGTTCCATTTTCCTCTGAACCCTTCTTATATTCTCTACTCCATGTGCCTCATCCACACTGTTGCTGACATTGGTGTCATTTGCAAACAGCCAGACCCCTACCTCCAGCCCTTTGGCTGGAGAGAGGAGGAGGAGGAGCAGGCTGGGGTAGCATGGCCTGGTAGACCCCGGCACTGGGCATGGGGCTCACCATTGATCTCCACTGTCACCTACTGCAGCAACAGGTTTTTTTACCTTGCTTTTTCCCCCTCGGGCTGCAGCGTGCAATGGCATCTTGCACGGCTGTAACTCTGTGTCTCCCTCCACTGGATCCTGCCATCAACCCACTCCCTTCTGTGTTCCAATGTCTCATGCTGCCCCTGCTTCCACCAGGGGCTGCTATAGTGCCAGAGACCCCCTCAACCCACCCTGAGTGTAGAGCAGTCCTCCAGATGTTTAATCCTCTCCCTTCCCTGCTGACCCCGACAACCCAAGTTCGTTCCCTAACCCGGATCACCGGCGTGGCACGAGATGTATGTCTGGTGCCTCAACCCTCCGTGCCACCGGGCCAGCTACTACTACACATCTTGTTAACCACAAGATGGTGTTGAAGCCTTGCTCAAGGCGAGGTAGGCGACATCCCATGTCATTCACAGATTTACTTAGCTCATTACCAATTCACTCTAAATCTATCCGAATAGTCAGACACGACTGTCCCACTGTGAATCCATGCTGTCTTGGATACTGGGCACCTCTGGATTCCAGTTGTGACATCATTTTTCCACACTACTGAAAAAAAAGACTGACCAACCAATAGTTCTCTTCCTCCTGATAGCACAGCTGTGTAGAGGGACTACATGTGCCCTCATCCAGTCCTTTGAGACCGCTACCTTTGTAGAAGGACTAGTTGAACATGGCTGCCAGATCTCAATGAAATGGTAACTGTAATGTGCCTCCGCAGTCACCACCCCATGTGCCTAGTCAACCACATATCATAATCTCTGCTCATGCAAAGCAACCATGAAACATGGTACCGCCTGCAAACTGCAGTGGGAAGGAGCAAGATGCGCTGTGATGCTCCAGTATGAATACTAGTCTGTCACAGCTTCAAAGCCCACGGCAGCAAAGGAAGACTTGGAAGCGGCTTTTTTGGGGTACCTTTGCGTAATGATTCAATATACTACTACTTGCACTACCACTCACACCACAGATTAAACTGAGCACAAACTGTTTCCATTATTTTTTTTACTGTGCAAATGTCTTCCGAATTGGATTATGATGACTATTTCCCATATGTTTCATCATCGGGTGGGATTTAACCTTACACGTTTGAGCCAGAGCGTGCTGTGGCAGACTACAATGGTGCACACTACAGTGGAGGTATATCGTCCTATGATACAGATGAGGAGCATGGGGATATTCATTCTGGATCTATGTTCTGGTGCTGTTGCTGACAATGTGAAGTGATGCCCTATGACAGAGAGAGTATTTGCTGTCAGGAGATGGAGGCTGTCACTAACAAGCATGAAGGTAAGACACATTTCATCCAACTCACCAGCTAACCTGTTGACCCTCCAACCTACAGCTGTAGTTCCTGACCACAACCTGCCCTTGCAGTTCTAACCATTCTTATTCAGCCACAACTGGCTCCTCTTTTTTTGAGCCACAGTACCAAATCACATACTACATGCACTCAACATGTATCACTGGGGCTGTAAAGGCACCTGCTGACCATGGTCTGTTCCATTCTTGCATGTAGTGTCCCTTGTTTTAGTGCCTTCTTAGTGTACAGTACATCTTACTTCATTTGAAGTGTTGCTAGTGAACTAGAAACACTGCATGCTGCCCCGTGTTATTTCACTACGTGCTATGGCCACGTATGTAGCACTGTGGAGCATTACTGCAACACCCAGTTACCACTTATTACCACATTTTGAATCTTCCATGTTTGTCCACGCAACACACCCCGGTCCTGTGGACAAGTGTGCAGGCACACATATGCAGCATCTCCATGTATCCTGCCAATGCTTTGCCTCCAACAACCTGGCTGTACTACCCATCATACCTACACCAGCCACGAGGGGTACTCTGTTGTTCAGCTAGCATCCACCCCAGTTGAGAATAGCTGTTGTTATGGTTGTTGAATCCTGCTCCTCCACACCCAACCCACTCACCCACGATGATCGTGTACCATTCTGGAAACACGGTCACCGGAACAGTATGAGGTGTTGTGTCCATGAGGTGTGTCATCTGGTGCATCAACCCTCAGCTACACCAGGCAGGCTATTTATGCACTACTGTGAATCATACCCATGGGCCATTTTTTAAGACGGCCATGGCCTGTGGTGTGTATGAATAAGGTGCTGTGCCTTTGTTGCACATAAAGCAAGTTAGGCTCCCATGCAATTGATATGCTAATACACCAGCCCAGTGGCACTAATGGTTGAGGCGCTGGACATCACACCTCACACCACTACGGTGAACCCCTGTTCATGAATGGACTTGTGCTGCCAGGGGATTGCAGGGGAGGGAGAGGATGGAGCATCCTGTGGATTGGTCTCCTACCCTGGGGTGGGTTCCAGGGCATGCTTGGCTTTTCAGCAACCAGTGGTGGAGACCGGGGTACTGTAGATGCAGAGTCATATTAGATGACAGAGTGGCAGTTGGCATCAGTGACTTGCCCGCGTGGACCTCATTGCACATCTGCACTCGGGGGGGGCCTACATAACCCCCCGCCCTTGCAGATAGGAGACGGAACCTCTGCAACCACCAGGCCACACTCTCAACACCAGGCACTCTCCTCCCCTGTCCTGTCTGGCCCAGCCCTGTGCTCGAGATTCTAGATCAAGCACACGGGGCATAGGGCAGCCCCAACTCAGGGGGCGTTCATAGCCCTAGGATAGGATTTTGTATCAGTCTAATAAGATTTCCCTTTAAGTAGCCCTGCAGGCTTGTAGTGGAGAAGGTAAAACTTCAATAACTACACCAGTTGGGCCAGTGAAAAAAGCCTGTGTGGCTGGTGGATTTTCCTAGTCACTATCCCTGCTGGCTGGTGGCTGTAAAACTTAATTTTGACCCCGGTAGTCCAAGAACATGACCACATAATGAGCAACTCTACCGAGAGTACAGGTTCATCTTAATTATTCATGTTCAGAATCTAGTACTGTACACAGTAGTCTAGTTATCATCTATTTATTAATGGTAATACGTTGTTACTACCTTGTGCTTATTTATTCTGCAGATTTCAATTGAGTAACACATACAGAATGTTTCAAAAATGTTTGCCTTTTGCAAGATACCTTGCAGATGACTCTTCTACGGCTCCATGATGTACAGTATGCCATGATGTTTTCGAAGATTCCGTTGCTAACAGGTTTGTCCAATATTGACTCTACCATCTCCATCTGCACCGACACTGCTCACATACTCAGGTCCATCACTCAACACTCAAGTATTGTTGTGCAAGTACAGTGTCACCCTACTTGCAATTCTATGGATGGTACCCACCCAGTATACATCAAACATCCTGTGTATGCTCTTATACATAGGTGGTCTCACACCCTGTACCCCATGACCCTTGCTGAGCCCAACGCACCATTTTTTGCAGTGCCATATCCAACTCACTTCATCTGCTACCGATAGCTTTCCCCATGCATGACAACATGCATTTGTCCCACCACCAACACCATGTCCATAGCCCTGGAACACTGGTTGGTATCTGCTTTTCCTTTGAGAGCATCACCCTGGATCCCTTCCTTCCATGCCAGTCATGGTCAATGCCATCCTCATCTGGTAACTTAATGCATGTTCACATCATGCTGGCATTGATTTCATCACATGACATGGATGGCGTAGGGTTTTGTGGTACACACCTGATTGGGAAGGGAGGCTGGCAATGTTGACAAATAGTATCTCAATGAACAACTGCCAGAATCATTGCTTTCATCAGCCCACTACAACTGCTACAGTCAACAACCATGTCCAATTTTCATCACTTTCTAGATTTGCTATTGCACTTTAGGGGGATTTTCAACATAAAGACTGTTGATGGTACTTGACATTTCCTGCAAGAGTACTCCACATGCAATTGTAAAGGGGAGTTGGTTACATCCTATTAGGGTGATGTTATGCAGTGACATTTTCACCGCTGTGTATACGACCTTGTTCTTCACGCTTGAGACCACCATGACTTCATGGGGCACTCAAGGAGATAAATAGCAGGGATCTGAAGCTGGAGCACTGCTGGTGGAGGACAGACCAGGGCCAATACTTTGGACTGTAGATTGACTGTTAAGTCCAATCTGTCTGCAGCCAGAAAAATCATGTGCAACCCTGTGGCGTGAAGACTTTGCTCTGTTCTTCTCAGACACAGTGTTGTCCTTTCATGGTGGGATCACCACAGTGCGATGAGAAGAGTCCTCCAGTGACTGGTATTGTGCAAACTGATGCACTATAATTATCTGCCTTATGCCGACTCTGGTTGCTATGATGGTTGAGGTGATCTTGCAGTTGCGACCAACGTGCTGTGCACAGCACCAGTGTGCAATACGTCTTCTTGCAGAAGTGGTTGCAACCAATTTGGCAGTGATCACCTTGATAGTCCGGTGTGCACTTTCAGAGTGGTGCTTCCATGGTTCCTTGAAGGAGGCTCTTTTGAAGCACTTTCTGAAAAATAAAATCACTAAACCAGAATGTTCTGGCTAACTATAGACAAATCAATAATGCCCCATTCTTAGGAATGGTTGTTGAGAGAGTCGGGGCTCTGCATCTCATTGCACACCTATTGGCATTCAGTGATGGATACAGTTATTATGGCATCAATAGTCTTTTTGATTTGGATCCAGAATCCAAATAAATAATGACTTACTGACTACAGTATGCCCTCTATTGTCCACCCACTTTGATACAAGGCAAAAATTGGAGGATAATCAAGAATAATCAAGGGTGGTGGATTATCGATATTGGTGAATAATGGGGTCAACAGCAAAATGAGAAATTGATATGAGATAGAAATGGGTGTATAATAGAGGGTGGCAGATAATAGGGGGGCAGATAATTGAGGGAGAACTGTACATACTTTAGACACCACATTCACTATTGATTTTCAATTTCATATGCAGATCCTACAGATGAGCGGTATATACCCAGTTCACATACTGGATCCATCAGACGCTGGGTAAACATGTTTGGCATGTGATACCAGCTTGTGTCATGTGGGCCATCCGACACCAGTATCCCGAAGAATGTGGACAATATGTAGGATTTCTTGATGTCGATACCAATGGACTACCTTTCTAATTTTGATTCATGTCCAATTTGTGTGACTTTCACTGTAGCCCTGAGACCTACAACCTGATTGCAAACAGTCAAACCATTTAACTGAGCTTGGTCAAGCTGTACAGAGAACTTTTCATTGTTTTGCGGTGTGGTGGATTAACCTTGCATGCCACAGCTAACATTGGTGTTGGAGTTGTAGGTTTTCAGTCTGACCAAGGCATCTGAATATGGTCTTGAGATGTTCCCCTATACTGTTGTACCACGCTAGAGTGTGAAGTAGGCCTTGATTTTAATTATCCATAACCATTTTCATTGCTTTCATTTACTGTGTTTAACCTTGTGGCATAACAGTGTTTTACACCAAAAGTTATTCTTCAATTTGGGATTGGTATATATTGACTCAGTATGATAACCTTTCCACCACCAACTGCATGTGCGTTATTACTGTGTCTCACATATAAAATAATAAAATTAACAATCCCATCACAATGGCTCATGGCATGTGTGTCTCACTGTTACCATTACGTTTTAGAACACCAACTGTTCCAGAATGGCAGGGAACATTGCCTGCTGCATGCTACTTTTATGTATGTGCACACCTCTATACATCTATTGTGAACAACATCTTCATTACACAATAAAACATCATTTAGATAGCAGTGTGTTGTCTGTGTGTTGTATCATGGGTGCCATTGGCAGTGGTTACTGCAAAATAAACTGAGACACGCACACCAGTCACTGAAGTTTAAATAGACAAAGCCATGCATTTATCGACTAACATCTCATCATCACAAGTGCTACTGTGCACTGAGAGGTGGACTGGGGTTGTCAAGGCAGGTGGTAATGAGGACAGTGTAGGGGATTTGGCAGTTGCTAGCTAATGTGCCCTGGATCTTGTTCATCCCCCTAACCATGATGAACATGTGAGAGTTGGCATCCATCATATATGTGTCCATTGATACAGCAGAGGCCATTCCAGCTAGTCAAGCTGTGAACATTGCAAACCTAATGCCTTGACACTTGCCATGGCTACAGCTTGACTTGCAGTGATGGCCTCCACTGTGTTAATGGATCCCGATGTGTTGTTTGCTAATAGGCATGTTAACTCGTGTGGAACTGGAGTAACCCCATGGCACACGGGTACTGCTGACACACAGAACATCTGTGTCCATTGACATAGTCAACATCTTTGCAGCTAGTAAAGATGTGACGTTGGAAACCCACTGCATGATCAGTTGCCATAATCAAGTGCCCCTGCATGTGGTTTACAATGGCCACAGCTTGACTGTCTTACACTGTGGGCACTGTGTTAATGGGCAATGATGTGCTATGGGGCACGTGGACTTGTGTGGGGCTGGAGTCACCACAAGGCACATAGTACTGTTACTGCAGTGAACATCTGTGACCATTGACACACTGGACACCTTTGCAGGTAATCATGAAGTGCACATTGGAAAGCAGCTGTCATGTCACTTGCCGTAATAAAGTGATCATGAAGCATGTTTCCCATGTGCATAGCCTCTTCATGTGGCATGGCATCCACTGTGTTAATGGACATCGGTGTGCTCTGTGTAGATACACATGTGTGCCCCATGGTGATCTTGATGGGCAAGAACAAGGGCACATTATCAACAGACTCAACACAACATCGCACAGGCCATCACACCACGGTCCTTGACAACACCATCCCACCTGTCAGCACATTACATGATGAATTTCTTTTCCTGGTCTCACTGGAGAAGGCAAAAAACCTGGCAAAACCCCGTGGGGAAAAAAACAGGAAAATTCATTCTCAATCCCGAAGTGATCTCCATTTTTTGGACAGCGAGAGAAGACCTAACTTATTCTACCCCTGTCATGGTGTCGCTGGAGAAGGCAAAAAAACTGGGAAAACCCTTTGTTAAAACCCAGGAAAACTTCTTCGCTACCGTGAAGCGATATCCACTATTTGGACAGTGAGACCATATCTAACTTATTTTCCTGGGATTAAAGGCAGACAAGGCAGGACAGGCATTTCTAAGGTGCACAAGGAGGGGTAGGAGGAAACCGCACATTGTGGTACATGTGGGGACAAATGACCTAGTGGGGGAAATGGTGGAGGTAACAAGGGAGAGGTTTGAGGAAGTGGGAAGGTTGTGCAAGGAGACTGGGGAGACTGTGGCCTTCTTGGAGGTGCTCCCAGTACGCTGCACAAGCACAGTGAGAAAGGAGAGGATTGGGGAGTTGAATGCATGGTTGGTAGAATGGTGTTGAATTAAGGGGTACAGGGTTGTGGGCGGCTGGGACAGTACCTGGGATAATAATCTGTTTGCAAGGGATAGGCTGCACCTGAGGGGAGGGGGGGGAGGAGGTATTAAAGCAAAGACTGGGAAGGTATATTGTGACAAAGGTGGATTTAAAGTAGATGGGGAGGCAAGTGGACAGCAGGTAGGCAGGAATCTGATAGAGTGGAGTCACAGCCTAACCCCCACCCCAGGCTAGCAGGGAAGGACTTGGAGTGGCCAAAAAGGGAGGGAGTAGAAGGAGGAGATGGAGGGCGATGAAGGGAAGGGGATAGGATGGAGGGTGGTCTTGCTGAAGGTGAGATGCATAAGCAACAAATCAGCTGAGCTACAAGCACTCTTGGCAGTGTGGAGGGTGGATATTGCAGCTGTCATGGAAACATGGGCAACCGGGCACCAGGACTGGGATTTGGCAATCCCAGGATACAAATTATATAGGAAGGACCATAAGGAGGGAAAGAGGGGTGGGGTGACAGTCTATGTGAGGGACAGGATCAAATGCACAAGGGACGAGGAGGAAAGGAGAACAGAGGCAATTTGACTGCAACACCAAGACTCAAAGAGTAGGAAACTGAGGTTTGGGGTGGCATACAGGCTGCTATCCCAGTCTAAGGAGCTTGGCAGGGGAGAAACAGGTGGAAGCACTGAATTAATACTTTTGCTCAGTGTTCATGGAAGAAAAGGGGACCGCTACCACCATGGGCTGGGAGGGTAGGGACTGGAGGAGAGGAGGTGATGGAAGAGCTAAGGGAGGTAGAGTCCTAAAAGCACTGAGGGCACTGAGGGTAGACAAGGCACCAGGGCTGGATGGTATCCACCTCAGGGTGCTGAGGGAGATGGTGGAGGTGTTGGAGTCGCTGGTGGATCTGTATAGCACCTCACAGCAAGGCCTTCATTTCAGTGCCTCATGGGTGGCTTGGGGGGAAGCTAACTGGTGTAGGGGTAGGGGCAAAAATGAAGAACTGGATTACAAGTTGGCTGAGTGAGAGGCTGCAACAGGTGGTGGTGGGAGGGGAGCTCTGAACTCCGAAGCCGGTGATGAGCGGGGTGCCACAGGGCTCTGTGCTGGGACCAGTATTATTAGGGCTCTTCATATCAGACATTGCACAAGGGGTGGTGAATAAGGTAAGTCTATTCTCAGACAACACCAAAATGGGAGCAGTGGTGGATGGAGGGGAGGGGTGGAAGCAGCTGCAGGGTGACTTAAGCAAGTTAGAGGAGTGGTCAAAGAGGTAGCTGCTGGGGTTCAATGCAAAGAAGTGTAAGGTTATGCACTTCAGGGCAAAGAACTCAAGGAAAGAATACTGGCTGGGGGAGGGGTTAAGCTGGGGACCACTGAAGAGGAGAAGGAGCTAAGGGTAATGATAACAGGGACCATGAACAACACTGCCCAGTGTAGAAGAGCGGCTGCAAAAGTGAACAAAATGCTGGGGTGCACAGTGAGGGGGTTTTCATCAAGGAGTAGAGAGGTGATCTTGCCCCTCTAAAAGTCACTGGTAAGGCCATACTTGGAGTATTCTATGCAGTTTTAGAGGCCATACCTGAAGTGTGAAATCAGGCTACTGGAGGGGGGGGGGGTGCAGAGGAGAGCAACAACGATATGTGGACTGGAGGGGATAGACTATGAGAGCAGGCTGGGAGACCTGAATATGTACACCCTGAAGGACAGCAGGGACAGGGGGACATGATAGAGACATTCAAGTATCTGAGAGGGATCTATACGGATGGGGCAGACTGGGTCTTTAAGCTAAGGATGGGGAGGGACACCAGGGGGCATGGGCTAAGAATAGGGGAGAAGATTAGGAGGAAATAAGGACACACTATTTCACAGAAAGGTGGTAGCAAAATGGAATGCACTACCAGAATAGGTGGTATCTTGTAAATCAGTGACCAGCTTTAAAAGGGTATGGGACAGGAACAGGGAGAGTGAGGGTGGGGGAGGTGGGGGTGGCAGTGGAATGACAAAGGGGAGTGGAAGCAGCTGCAAACTAGGGGTGCTAGCTGCACGCTAGAGCAGACTTAGATAGACAGAGTGGTCTGTTTCTGCTGGCACATTCGTATGTTCATATGTCCCATACTTTTCCAATAGTGGGTCTGTGGCTGGGATGCGGACACATTGCATGTGGCAATGATGGAGAGACGCACCATGGTCCAACCATTGGTCCTTCCAACATAAACACATCCAAGATCCAACAACCTTGCTTTTATACTGTGGCAACAACCTTCTCGCCCAAAAACCCATGCCACCCACCTACAACATTGGAAGGCTGAACTAACTGACTAAAACTAAGATCTTAGTACTTCAAATTGCCTGCCAGTGTGTTAGTTTGTTTGCATGCTCAGAAACAGGCTACACAGAGAGGCATTACTCTCATGTCAACATGCCAGCATTCACATGATATGGGATGGATACGGAGGGTACAAGAGGAGGAGGAGGAGCATCTCCATACATATGGGAAAGGAACAAAGCAACAGAGCTAAGGGGTAAACAAGGGATGAGCCTAATGTGCACTGCCTCAAGGAAAGTATTCAGAGGTGTGACATGACAAAAAGTGTCACGTACTGCAACAGAATTAACATAAGCCCAAGTGCATAGCTTCTGTATGAAAAAATATGTGCAAGAACAAAACTGGTGCAATGTGCAGGTAGAGGTGAGATGGCTTCCAGGTACTGTTAGGGAGCATGTTTCATGTAGAGGGTAGTGTGTGCATGGTAGGGTCTTCTGGAGGCAGTGGGGGCCCCAAAACCAGTGGATGAATTCCATAATGCTTGCTACCGACAATGATTAGTTCTGGTGGGGGTTGGAAGAAGTCTGCTGTTTGAAAACTAGGGTGCGCATCCTGTCCAGTGGGCGGAGAAATGTGAAGGCAGGGTGTGCAAAGTGGTCATTTTCCACCATGAACATGCATCTTTCTACTGTACACTACCCTTAATATTTCCAACAAGCAACAGTACCATAGACACATATGCCCTGACCATCACCCCATCACTATCACGATACATGCATATCTCCGCAGCCAGATACTGTGGAACCGTCTTAGTACCACTCTGCATTTCTTGACCACAGGGAACAATTACCAGATGCCACAACACTTGCAAAAAAAAAATAAAGACATTGTTAAATCATGTGTGTCAGTACTCTGTTATACGGACAACATCAGCCTCAACACCTAGCACCCCTAGAATACCTCTCGACAGCACTTGATTTTCATGAATATGTGTGTGTTTGCCTCAGAATTCTGCTCTGTTCCTCATAAAATGTGTGGTTTTATCACTGAACAATGGATATTGTAAGCACAAACTAATGCAAAACATTACAGTGTCAGCCTTGTTGTTCGTTACAAAATGCATCTTACAGTAATACCCTTTTTCTATCAGCCTTATGTGGGAATATTACCCTTTATTAAGATGTATCCATGATTTATTTAAAGGGGAACCTCTATTTAAAGGGGTCTGAATGGGCACCACCTCTGGGAGAAGTAGGGTCCAATTAGCAGTTTCTGAAAATGTACAAATGTAAACTTCAATCTGGTCAGTCCTGCACCCCCCCCCCACAGGCATTTGACAAAACAGAGCTGTCCAATGCGTGCCCACTAGTATCTACAGCTGTCATCATGATGACATATCCTGTGGGAGAGTAGCAGGGGCTCATTCATAACATCACTATTGTGATGCGATTTATAAGAGAGCTCCATTTTGTCCATTCAGTGTGTCCATGACATCCCACACCAAGTAGACAGGTTTGGAGAATATGTGTGTCCGTGCTATTACGAGACCAGTCATAAAATGATAGGCACCCTGACAGTCTCTACCTGGTATTGGCATGTCATGGACACACTGAGTGACCAAAACAGAGCTCTTAAAAAGTACCCCGGCCACTCCATGTTGTTCATGTCCTCACAGGGATGGTGCGGGTGATTGTGGGCACCTGGGAGGGCTCTGATTTGTAAAATGCCAGCATGAAGGGCACAGGATAAACTAGATAGAATGGTAAATAAAATGATTCACAGTAGAATATGTACATCATCTGAAAACAACTAATCGAGGCCTACTGCATACAGAGGTGGAGCACAATCAGCTGTGGACATCTCCCTTTAAGCCCTGTTCCTGATTTATGAGGCAAGTGGTTGAGAGGTACGGCCCCTGGTATTATACAGAAAGTGGGGTAAGATGACGAGTTTCCACATTTTGTCACTGTTGCTCCTTCTCCAAAGCAAACTTGATTTCCTGACTACTGTCCCTAGTTACTCAGGAAATGCAAATACCTGCTTCAAGAAAACATAACATCGTATTAACAATTTGAGTATGTACTGAATGACATGTCAGGAGATATGCCTGTTTATATATATTCTATATCTAATCTTTCACTGGAAGGTCTTTTTGTCACAGCACTGACATTGTCCGACAGCAGTAGTATGAAGCACAAATATGAATACATCATGCACGACATCATTTATGAGCCCACATTGGACACACCGCATGATCCCCCCCACACACCGAAGGTGTCTGCGCTTGCGTGTCTTTGCTGACACATAGCACATTATTTTACCAATGCCAATTACCTACATGGTGGCATGATGATGTGTACGTATGCCTGGTGTACCATCAAGCTCTGATTGTGACAATTATTTATGTGTGCTTTGTGGGGCCATACAGGATCAGCTGATGCCTTTTTTTCTCAGCTACTTTGTGCAGCTCTGGGTGCCTGTGTGTGTGTGTGTGTGTGTGTCTGTATGCATATGTGTACGTGAATGTGTATGTGTTTGTGCGTGTGTTGGTGCAAGTGTGTTTGATCATGTGGTTGTGTTTGTGTGTGTTGGTGTGTATGTGCTAATATGTGGGAGTGTCTCTGAATCAGTGCTTTGACAAAATTGCCATAGAATACTTATCAACTGAAATGTGAGCGGTGCATTTCCACAGCTTGATCCCGTGTTGGTCTCTCCATCCTTGCAGTATTTCATGGAAGGTTATGCTCTGCCAGTGGTGCTGGTGTTTCTCTATTTTTCCTGCTGTCCAGCACAGCTCTAATTATTCTCTGTGGTGTTTCATGTGTTTTCTTTGTTCGCACTGGTTTTCTCACCCACTGGTTCTTGCTCTTTGAGTAACGATTCGGTATCATGTCTGACCAGCAGCAGTCACAGCTTCCTACCATCCAGTATTCTCGTTGTGGTCCATTACGGCAATCTGCTGCCTTGCAAGCATTCCATCATAGGTGAAGTGTTGTCTCTTTGGGCAGTATTTCAATAGTAGCGAGTGGAAGCCCACCAGTGTGACAAAATGTTGTCACCTTCCCAAGGTCTCTCAAGAAGCGTGTGTTAAATATCACTGATTTCTCCACTGCATATCCAGGCACTGTAGGCCGTATCCACAGTTTTTTGGCCGTTTGCTCGGCAGTAAGTTTTTTGTGAGTACATTGATGGAAAAATCTGTTGCCAATCCACTTGTATTTCCCCATGATATGCTGTACAATTGAGGTCACCATCTCATGCAGCAGCAAGCATCTCCATTGCATGATGCACAAGCCCACCACAAGTGGTTACAGATAGCG
Source organism: Neoceratodus forsteri (assembly GCA_016271365.2). Classification (NCBI taxonomy): domain Eukaryota; kingdom Metazoa; phylum Chordata; order Ceratodontiformes; family Ceratodontidae; genus Neoceratodus; species Neoceratodus forsteri. The sequence goes on along the minus strand of CM057455.1, from coordinate 1,751,296,847 downwards.
GTGATCCATGGTCCCAACTCAGCACACTCTTTTCTTTTAGCTTTTAAAAATAACTGCTTCTTGATCCACTTTGCTAGGTGCCATGCATCAAATTGGTGATCAATGTTGTGGTCAGGTGTGTACTTTTTATTCATTATGGAAGTGATCTGGATATGTCTGTCTGTGGCAATCGTCTGTATTGGGCTGTGTTTCTCAAGCAGATGAGTAACGCATCGAAGAAATCCTTTCTTCTCCATATTGTTTGAATTAGCAACCTCAGTGACCTGTATGAGACTGAAAATGACAATTTTCCTAGTCTGTTGATTCATAAGGCTGTATTTGCTGTACTTGGCAAGGAATAGAAACATAGAAACAGAATTTGATGGAAGATAAGGACCCCTTGGCCCACCTAGTCTGCCCATTTCCCTACCTAACGGATAAGCTGCAGATCTTAGTTAACCAACAGCCTACTTCCTCCTATCCCCCACTAGAATTGCCTTATGTCTGTCCCATGCATTCTTGAATTCCCCCACTGTTTTTGACTCTACGACCTCCTCAGGAAGGCTGTTCCATGTATCCACAACCCTCTCTGTGAAGAAACACTTCCTCACATTACATCTGAGCCATCCCCCCCTCTATCTTCAAATTGTGCCCCCTTGTTTTTGCACTTCTTTTTCTGAAAGATGCTACCCTCTTGGACTTTGTTGATTCCCTTGAGGTATTTGAACATTTCTATCATGTCCCCCTCTCTCTCTCTCCTTTCCTTGAGGCTATACATCTTTAGTTCCTTTAGTCTTTCTTCATATGTCTTCTGATGCAGACCCTGCATCATTTTGGTTGCCCTCCTCTGGACATCCTCCACCCTGTCTATGTCTTTGCAGAGGTGGGGTCTCCAGAACTGTACACAGTACTCCAGATGTGGTCTTACCAACAGTCTGTACAGAGGGCCAACAACTTCCTGTTTTCTACTGGTGATGCCTCTCCCTATGCATCCCAGTATCCCCCCAGCCCTCTTTACTGCCTTCTCACATTGCTGGACCACCTTTAGGTCATCTGATATGACTACCCCCAGGTCCCTTTCCATTTTTGTTGTTGTCAGTATCTCACTCCCCATTGTGTACTCTTCCCCTGGGTTTTTGTTTCCCAGGTGCATTACTTTACACTTCTTTGCATTGAATCTAAGCTGCCATACATTTGGCCATTCCTCCAACCTTGCCAAGTCCCTTTTCATCCTTTCTACCCCACCCTGTGTATCAACCCTGCTGCAGATCTTTGTGTCATCTGCAAAGAGACATATTTTTCCTTCCAGTCCCTCTGCAATGTCACTTCTAAAGACATTAAAAATGACCGGCCCCAGTACTGAACCCTGCGTACCCCACTAGTAACCCTCCTTTCTTCACTGTGAACTCCATTTACTATTACCCGCTGAGTCCTGTTGTCCAACCAGTGTTTTACCCAGGCTACTACCCTAGGACCCACTCCCAGGCTGGCTAATTTGTTTATTAATCTTTTGTGTGGGACTGTCAAATGCCTTCCTAAAGTCTAGGTAGGCCATGTCCACAGCCCCTCCCTGGTCTACTGCTTTGGTTTTATAGTTTCTTGATATTGATAGGTTTATTTTTGTTTTTATATTTTTGATTTTCTTTTTAGTTAATTTGCTTAATTATAAATGTGTTGGAGAGGTTTAGTGATGGTTGGGCGTTATTCCCCCATCAGGTTCAGGGAATTACGTCCCTTTGAATGTCCCCCACTGTCATCCGACATCTATTTTAGGTGTCGCGTGTTGGGCATTCTTAGCAAGCATGGGCGAAGGTGGAGAGCTGGGCCTGGTGGGGGACAGGAAGGGGGAAGGTGGATTGGGGCTTTGGGGTCCAGGATACACCCTAGGGTGAAATGGGGTCAGGATAGAGGTTACTCCTGTCATGTTCCCATACCCAAGGGTTCCGATGTTAATGGACAGGTGCTGAGGTCTTCCCCAACAGCTCATCCCACCTTGGCAGTGTTATGCAATGCCAGATCTATTAAAAACAAGACAGCTATTATAGCTGATCTTGTTGGATCAACTGATCTGGCTTGCATCACTGAGACCTGGCTGGATGAAAATCCAGGCCCTATACTGGCCTCGGCAATTCCAGCTGGGTTCTCGGTGATGCACCATCCAAGGTTGGATCGTAGGGGTGGGGGTGTGGCCATTATGTTTAAGACTGAGCTGGGCCTTGTGGATATGCCATTGGGAAGTTCCAGATCCTTTGAATATATCCTGGGAGAGGGTATAGGCTGTGGGATTCTCCTCGTCTACCGTCCACCAGGTGACGGTGGAGAATTCCTGCAGGAGATAGCAGACTTCATCGTCAACTTGGTGTTGAGGTTCCCCAGATTGATAGTTCTGGGGGACTTCAATGCCTGGGTCAATGATGAACTCTCACATTTTGGTCAAAATCTCCTCCAGCTGATGATTACTCTGGGCCTAACACAGGTGGTTACCTCCTCAACCCATATAGGGGGTCATTCACTGGATCTGGTCTTTCTTTCTTTTGGGTATGGAGATCGCTGACTTGGGGGTGGAACCTGTCAGCTGGTCTGACCATCACACCATAAGGTTCAGTTTCAGGGCCCCCCTAACAGGTCTGCCCCTACAGAGATGGTTCGGTACCGCCTTTTAAGGAGTATTAACCCAAGTGACCTAACGGCGGTACTGGATCTATCGAGTTTGTCGGGTGAATTCATGAGTCAAGATGATATTGTACTAGCCTATAATAAGGCTGTGGGAGATGCTCTGGACAAAATTGCTCCTGTTCGTGTTCGGCCTCTTGCCCTCCATCCAAGGAGCCCTTGGCTTGACGGCTCCTTGAAGGAGTTAAGGCGAGTTGGCCGAAGGCTGAAGAGAGCCCGGCGGAAGTTGGACCTTGATGCTGACAGGCTTCTCGATCTCTCTGCTGCATTTGACACTGACCATGGAGTGCTGTTGGAGCACCTGTGGGTTTTTTGTGGGCTGTCTGGTACAGTCCTCAAATGGTTTCATTCTTACCTCACGGACAGGTCTCAGAGAATTGTCACTGGAATTTATTCCCCTGGCGCTCGCTCCCTGCCTTGTGGGGTACCACAGGGCTCCATCTTAGCTCTCATGTTGTTTGCAGTGTATATGCTGCCATTGGAAGAAATCATCAGGTGATACAGTCTGGGTTTCCACTGCTATGCAGATGATACTCAGCTGTATCTGTCCTTTCTCCCCCGGTCAGGGTGATGCACTCTCTGTACTGAATAACTGCCTTGCGGAGATCAGACTTTGGATCAGTTCCAGCTGGCTGAGACTCAATCCGGATAAGACTGAGGTATTGGTAGTGGATCCAGGTCATCTGGGGGCGGGTTTGGGAGCCGGACAACCATCAAGTTTGTTACTTGGTGGTATACCACTCTCTAACTCCGATCAGATGCGAAATCTAGGCGTTATTTTTGATGATAGTCTGACCCTAAAATCTCAGGTGTCAGCTGTCGTCAAATCCTCATTTTACCATCTGAGGAATATCGCCCAGGTGAAACACCTGGTTCCTCCAGGGGATCTTCCAACATTGGTCTACGCCTTTGTCACTACCCGTCTGGACTACTGCAATTCCCTCTACCTAGGGCTACCAGGGGTTGATACCCGCCGCCTCCAGCTGGTGCAGAATGAGGCAGCCAGGCTTTTGACTGGGACTTTTAGAACCAGTCAAATTATGCCTGTGCTCCGTGAACTGCACTGGCTGCCTGTTTGGTGGCAGATCACCTTTAAGGTTGGTTTGCTAACCTTTAAAGCCCTACATGGTCAGGGACCCGGTTACCTGAAAGATCTCCTGATTCCCTACTGCCCCCTCCATCCTCTCCGTTCTGCCAATGAGGGATTGCTGGAGATTCCCAGAGTTTGATTAAAGACATCAGGATCTCGTGCTTTTGCTTTTTCAGCACCAACCCTGTGGAATTCTCTACCTCATTGGTTGGGAGAATGCCCAACCGTCAATAGTTTTAAGGTTGCTTTAAAAACATATTTATTCAATTTAGCTTTTACTTAGTCATGGCTGACATATTTTAATGTATGGAAATTGTATTATTCTGTATATGTTTATATACAGTGCCTTGGATTCAAAAGGCGCTATATAAATAAAGTTGGATTTGATTGGCTTTGGTCACCCAGTCAAAGAAATCAATTAGATTTGTCTGCCAGTTGTCTTACAATCACAACGACTGTCTCCACATAATGTCACATTCTCCTGCGATTTTAATTCCTCAATAATCTGAGACTACTGTGTGTTCCAATCCCTGTTGATTGTTGGGAACAGGTAGTTCCTCTGATTTGACTGTAGGTGTGGTGACTCATGAATTGCAGTTGTAGTAGTTCTGCGAAGTGCTGGACAAGCCCGTATGTATTACCCACTGAGCAAAATCGCAGTAACTTCTAGATTTCCCGTGGGAATTTGTTGCAATGTCTGCTGGCTGTACCAGTCAGCAGTGTGACCTTTCTGATACTGAAGTGACACTCTCATCATTGTCCCTTGATAACGAATGTTTCTACCATAGACATTACCACCACAAACAAAGCAGAATTTAAAAAAGCTCTTCAGGATTGGTCACATAAACCAAACATTTGTCCACAGTGTGTGCATTGTCCATATCTTCTTCATCGGAGTCCAAAGAGCCAAAATAATCTGACTTAGAGTCAGGCACATAATCACTGCCTGAATCGTGTTCCTCTTCAGTACCTATATCCTCATAATCCTTGACTGTATCAGCTGCTCTGACACTACTGCTTTTAAATGAAGAATAGACATGCTGACGTGGACAAGACATGGATTTCGAGACCATTGTTGCATTGTTCATGATATCTTCAACGTCCAAGGGTGCACTGACATATGCGTGGTCATGCTGTTTTCACTGCAGAACCATAGAAATTGAATTCATGTTCTGGCCACTGAATACCTTTATCTGTTCCAATTTGTCACTTGTTTGTGTGCCCTGCTGAGAAATGCTTTGTGCTCCATTTGTGTACTTCAGGTGGTAACCATGCAGTCTTCTGTTTGTGTCCTTGTAGACACGTACACATTTCTATTACTACAGTGATGGCAGCAATTGACTGGGTCACTAGCTAATTCAATAACATCCTTGGATCCTTCCATTGTGACATCGCAGTTCACTATTGCTTCTGTTCCCATGTGAGAGGACAGTAATTTCACAACTTGTTTGAGCAGAATAAAAAAATCAGTAACCCAATCCTTTGTTTGGCCCCTTTCCCATGGCACTATTACTAAAGGGAGATGTCCACATCCCATCAAGACCCACCTCTATGTGAAGGTGGGCCCGATTAGTAAATGTATAAATAGTACTCAGTTTTCCACTTACTGCTTAAAATTTTATTTGATTTCGTATCAGGTTGCTGCTGCAGTATCTTCAAATTGCTCCGCTTCTGAGTCTACATGTGTCCATGCCACACCAACATCAGTTACAGACAGGTAGGCATGCTAGCAGTCTGTACCTGGTATCAGTATTTCATGGTGGGTACATAGGCTCCAAACTGGAGCTGTTCAAATGACCATCATTGTAGTAAGCCTATGGAGGCACCCTGGTTGATCCAGGCCTGCCTGTCATTATGGGTACAGCCACAGGTGCTTCTGTGTGTACACCCTGGGGAGGCCTCTTGAATGTAAAATGACTGGGTTGGGCACAGGATCATGCAGATATGAAATCAAAAAACATAGTAAGCAGTAAATGGAAAATTGAGTGCTATTTATCCATTTGTTATCGGGCCCCACTTCATATTGAGTTGGGGCCTGACGGGACATGGACGTCTTACTTTAACAACATGTCATAAGCATTCTGATCTTACATTGTGATGTTGACATGCAAACAATCGACTCTCAGTCATTTATTCTTCTGTTCTTCAGTGCAGATTGATAACAGGGGAAAATTATGGGGCATGCATCATGTTTTAGCTGTCTTCTGTGCTTCAGGTTCATTAACTCTGCCTGTGGGATTGCTGACATGAAAGCCATGGGATTACTACAATGGACTGCAAAGCATACTGCACTACTTGGTATGTGTGCGCAGGGTGCAATGTACTTGCAAGACGTGCAGTCTTGGTCCTTATCTGTTGTCCCTTAGCTGTTGTCCATGCATGACTAAGGGTCAACAGTCTATGATCAACTGTTATGCTGTACCAATGTTTGGTAGAGATGCTTCAAAGTGACTGACAATATTGTTGCCAAGCTACACCATGAGCATAGTACAGTATGGTCTGTTGTTGCTCATGTAAGCAACCATGGTCCATAATTACAGTTCATTCTAGTTTCCAATGTGGCCACATTGTCAGGTGCATGCATGCGTGTGAGTCTGCATGTGTTGCTGTGTGCATGTGTCAGTGTGTGCCTGTGTGCTTGTGTGTGCATGACTGCTTGTGTGTTGATGTGTTGGTGTGTCTGCATGTGTCAGTGTGTGTGTATGCATGTCGCATGCATGTCTGGGTGGTTGCATGCGTGTCTTGGTGGCTGCATGCTTATCTAGGTATATACATGTCTGCCTGGGTGTATGTGACTGCATATTCGTGTGTGCGAGTGTCTGCATACATGTCTGTGTGTGTCATCAACTGGTTTGAGGCATTCATCTATGATAGGAGGCAGAGGGTAGTGATGGGGAATTTTTGCACCTCACACTTGCCTCTAACCTGTGGGGTTACTCAGGGTTCGATCATGTCAGCGGTGATGTTCTAAGTATATATGCTGCCTTCTGGTAGAATCAGCAGACAGCACAGTCTGCGTTTTGCACTGCTATGCCAATGATACTCCGTTGTACATGTATTGTGCCCTGGGGACAAGTGGTCCTTTCGAAGTGCTAAACCAATGCCTCACCGAGATTCAGGACTGGATAAACTGTAACTGACTGAGACATAACACAAACAAATCGTAGGTGATAGTGATATGGCATGCTCTCTGGCCTGATGGGGGCCATCAAGGATAACCACATGTCTGTTTCTGTGGTCTATACACTGGATTGCATCATCTTAGGTGAGAAATCATGGTCTAGTCTTCAACTCCAAGCTGACTTGTGAGCATCATGTATCTGCGGTCATCAAAAGCAGAGCAGCTTCTACCACATTAGAAACACTGCCCAGGATCGCAAGGCCCGTCAAGTCTGGCCATATATTGTCTGTGGCCACTGACCCTATGTGAACAATGGCTTTTCATCACTCCCTCCCCCTCTCAAAGGTTCCTTTGTGCCTGTACTATTCATAGTTAAACCCCTTTACTGTGCATGACCCCACTACCTACTGTGATAGAGGATTCTGAATATGTCAACTAGCCTTTCTGCATTGAAAAAATTTTGCACATTACCTCTTAATCTACCCCGCTGCAATTTCACATCTTGACCCCTTGTTCTACTACTTTTTATGTTGGCTTGCTCGCATGCGCAAGCAACATCTTGTGGTGGTAGCACAGTTCAGAGGTGTGTCAGTGTTGTGATGAATGCAGGGGACACTTTAATTGGTGCATCCATCAGCCACCAATCATTGAGCATGCTGGCAATGACAGAATATTTCAGAGACAGCCAGAGATGAAAGAAATCTGTCACTGCAATCAGGTGCAGTTTTGTCATTGCAGCGGCAGATGACAAGACCCCGGCCATGCACATTACAGTGCACAGTAATATGCATGGCCAGAGTTATGATCAACATGTTTGCTCAGTGTGCTTTTCCTGGTGAAACATTTCAATAAATAATGTAGCCACAGAGCTGCTTTCCACAATGGCAGCTCATACTACCAGCCACGCAGTTGCAGAAAGCCGACATCAGGGGGTGCTCAATCACTGTGTCAGCATGTGTTTACCTACTCCCATTAAATGTGGCAAACTAAGAGCCCACCCCAGTGTGCTGAAACATGGCTACTCTTGCTGCCCACCACACGCTCCCGACAAGCTGACATCTGGGTGCCCAATCCACGTGTCAGCATGTAGTCCCCCAAATAATGATTCACACTGGAAGCCCACACTGTGTGCTGAAATTCTTCTTTATTTTCTTCCAACACCAGGATGCCCACTCCCAGTGTAGGATGGGCTCACCCCCAAACCGCTCTACATGATTTGCCTACATCTGCCTGCCCAATCCCCATGTTGGCATGCTCCACCCCACTATTGTGGCACAATTTTCCTGTGAATGATGAAAACCATTCTTCACTGTATTTTTGTACCTGTAAAAAGGAAATGGTCCACCGTTGTGTTGCTGTCCCTCTCCCCATCCAAACCCTCCTCTGCAAACCAACCTCCACCCCATATTTACCTCAGAGGTCAGGCGCTGTCATCTTCTGTGGACTGGACACGCCTGCACTCTGCAAAACCAAACCACAAAATGAAATGAAGAATTGAAGGTAAGCTGTATAATGCGAGTCAATGGGGGTTCAACTTAGGTTGATCGCAGCCATTTTTTGGAATTTCGGCCCCAAATTTTCACCATGGGGTTCTTGGGACCATGCATCATGAACACTGGCACTGTAATTTTGTTTCTCAGTCCCGACAGGTGATTTTGGAAACAACAGTACCACTGTTCATGGTGGGGCCAAAAAGGCCAAGTTGGAAATTTGGTGAACAAATTCCAAACAATGACTGCATAATGAGTGTGTGTTGCACAGTTTCTTTTTTTTTTGTAATTCAATATACTTTATTCTTATTTTCACAAAACACAGAGAGAAGTTCGTAGAGCAGCCTCAGTTGTACAAACAAATGTTAACAGAGTTCTATGAGGCTATTTTCTTCAGGTATATTTTCTAATACATCAAAACCCCTACCTATGTTCCCCCCATTAATTCCAAGTGTAGGAATCTACTCCAAAAGGAAAGTGATATTAACATGAATTATATAATTTTCTAAGGTTTCCATGCTACTAGCAAGGCATCAATGGTACTCCATTTATCCAGATAGGACTGGAACCTATCATACATTGTGGCTATGTGTTTCTCCAATTGAAGAGCTAACAATATTTCCCTGTGCCATTCCAGCACTGAGGGTGGGGATTCATCCTTCCAGTGTATCATAATTAACAATTTTGCCACAGCAGATATTAAAGCTATATAAGTTTTTCTCATTCTGATTATTCTTGGAGGGAAATAGTTGAGCAGGCATATTTCAGGAGAAAACAATGGATGTAGTCCCAACAGAGGATCTAAGGAGTTTTGAATAGCATGCCAAAACACCTGTATTTTTAGGCAACTCCATAGCATGTGATATAAATCCCCATCTGCATCAAGACACCGGTGACAATTTGAGGAGGGGAGTTTCCCAATTTTATGTAACCTCACAGGAGTAAAATATAGATTGTGCACAACATTATACTGCATCAGTCAAAGCTGGTCCTGTTTGATGAACTGGTAGTTATTACTCCACATTAGTTGCCAAACCTCTGAGTCTTCTTTGAAAATTAGTTTATAAACCCAGTAATAACTGGTACCCTGAGGCAGTTGGGGATCTAGGGATTGTAATTCCTTATAAACCTTGGATACCAAATGTGGCTGATCAGCTATCTGTAAAAGGCAGGATAGCTCTGTTTTAGGAGGGATAGATCCAGATGCCTTTGCCATAAAGGAAGCCACTGCTTGTTTAATCTGCCAGTATTTAAAAGGGCTTCCAATTGCACTGTGGGTAACATGTTGAAATTTGGGATAAGGAAGAATTCTCCCAATAGGGGCAATATCTCCAAGCAGAGTTCCAACTAGAAAAGCCCAGAATGTGGTAGGAATAGGCCGATTTTGAATTTGAAAGTGGGGGTTACCAAGCACTGGCTGTTCTAGTGAGCTATGCCAATCACAATTTAAGTGTCGCTGTATCTGATGTAGGGCTTTTAAGGACCAACCCATTGGATTCTGCTGTATCTCTCAGAGAACAAGCCTAGGATAAGTGTAAATTAAAGCTGGTAAGGCACAGGAAGTTTTGAGGGCTAAAAGATTTTTCAGTGTCCAACCAAAGGGGAGTATATGACCCAAAGTCTCCTGAATTCAGTGTTCGAACCCAATGTAATAATTTGCTAATATGGATTGCTTCATAATATATGAAGAAAGAAGGGAGTGAGAGACCACCATGTAATTTTGGTGATGTGAGCTTAAAATAAGATCTTCTGACTCCCTTCCCTTTACAAGGATATTGAGTTAGAAGTTTTTGAAGGTTAGAAAAACAGTATTTAGGGAAGAATAAACCCAACATGCTTAAGGGGTATAAAAATCCAGGGTAGCACATTCATTTTAATAGTGCTAATCCTACCCCATAAGGAGATCAATAATGCACCCCATCTTTCCAGATCTGTTTTAATTGTTGTTAACAGGTTGGAAAAGTTTTCTTTTATTATTGTAGAAATCTCTTTAGAGACTTTAATGACCAGGTAGGTCAAAGACTTTGATTCCCAATTTAGGCCATATTCTTCCACATCCATTGATAATAGTCTCCCATTTAAAGGAAAAACATTAGTTTTAGAAAGGTTAAGCTTATACCAGTAGACCTTTGAGAACTGGTTAATTTCTTGTAGTAAAACTGGTATACCATCCATGGGGTCTTCTATGTGCAACAACAGATCGTCTGCGTAAGCTGATAAAAGATGTTGTTTCTGTCCTACAGTTATTCCATGAAAGTTTGAGGAAGAAAGAAGTTTCCTAATTAAGGGTTCTAGGTAAAGGTTGAAGAGGAGGGGGGAAGGGGACAGCCCTGTCTGGTGCCACGGTGCAGTGGGAATGAACTAGAAAGTATACCATTGCACCAGACATGGGCTGTTGGGGAAGCATATAATAATCTAACCCATTTTATAAATTCTGAGGGAAGACCAAAGCATGATAAAGTGGCAGAAAGAAAATCCCAAGAACCGTGTCAAAGACTTTTTCTGTATCTAATGCTACTAGGTGCAATAATTGATGCATATGGTCATTAGAGGATCTGCCAGACATAAAACTGACTTGCTCATCACTTATGAGCTTATCCATCAGTGGTCTCAATCAATTGGTGAGTATCTTGGCCAGTAATTTTATGTCAACATTAAGTAATGATATAGGACGGTAATTTTCTGGATAGAGGGAATCTCGGCTGGGCTTTGGAATAAGGGTAATTAAAGCCTCTAGTAAACTATGGTCCGAAAATCCATTTTCATACTATGAATTAAAAACAGCTGTCAAAAGTGTAGAGAGCTCCGATGAACAGGATTTATGTAAATTGGTCAATAGACCATCTGGTCCAGGAAATTTATCAGAGGGAAGTTGTTTTATTGCTTGTTTGACTTCCCATTCCTTAATTGGAAGGCCCAAAGAAGATATATCATTTGGGAGTAAGGTAGAAAGATCTACAAGGTCTAGGTATTCACCAATATCTCTGTCTGTTGGAATTTTATCTCCAGGAACAGTATAGAGGGTCTGGAAGTATTTTCTAAACCCTGAGATTATTTCCTTTGGATCTGTGATAATAGGGCCATCACGTATTAGGTGTAGGCTGGGTACAAGCTGTGTAGCTTCAGCCTGTTTGATCCAAATAGCAAGTAGTTTACCCGTCCTTTCACCAGATTCTAAATATTTAATCTTAGTTCTTTTAAGAGAGAGTTCGGCTTTATGAGACATGAGGTCCAAAAATTGGGCATGTAATTTATGTAATTTAATCCAATCGGCCTCTAACGAGCGTCGACTGATATCATGTTCAAGGGACTTAATGAAATCAAGGAGGCCATTAATTTGGGACTTTAATTGTTTAGTTCTTGTGAATGCTAGGCAAATGCACTCACCCCTTAATGCACACTTCAAAGTTACCCAAATTATATCAATTCTACTAACTGTCCCCAGGTTAGCATCTAGAAATTGAGAAACAAAGTCTTTGATATGGTCCCTAGAATTAGGGGATTTGTAGTAGTTGATTATTTAAATGCCAGAGGAAATCCCTCCTGATTCCTGGACCCAGTAAATAGGTAAGGGAATGATATGACCCTAGCATGAATACTTGCATCTAATATTCTGGGCATTATATGAGAACTAATCAACCAATAATCTATTCTGGAGCAAGTACGGTGAGGGGAAGAGAAAAAGGCATATTGCTTTTCACCTGGATTTAAAATTCTCCATATGTCTAGTAACCCTGCACCATGCATAAGTTATTTTAAGGCTCTTTGTGCCGGGGGAAGGACCAGACCTTTTAGTATCTGATCTGTCCAGCTGTAATTGGGGTACAATATTCCAATCACCCCCTACGAATGTTGTTCTAGGTGGTTAGAGACAACTAAATCTAGTAGATGCAAAAAGAATTGTGAGGAGTCCACATTTGGACCATATATGGAGCCAATCAGAATCTGTTGGGAATCTAATAATCTCTTGAGAAGCAAGTAACACCCATTGGTATTCCACATTTCATGTTCCACTTTAAAGTAAACTGATTTGTTAATTTAGATAGTGACTCCCCCCGTTAGAAGATACACCCACTCCATAAGCCTGTGCTACCCAATTTTTACACAGTAATAGGGTGTCTTCTCTTCTAAGATGGGTTTCTTGTAGACACATGATTCCAGTCTTAAGATGCAATAGATGTTTTAAAATTACTTGCCTTTACATCGATCTCGAGCACCCTTGACATTCCAGCTCAAGATAGTGTAAATACCACATGTGTTATTCGGAAGATAGTAATCTAGCAGTCGAACGAGGACTAGCAGCATTAATATACCCGATATCTTGATACTTGGCAACCCCCCCCATCTAAACATAATATATAACAGTCTTTTCCTCCCGCTCCAATTTCCCACCACAACCCATAAACCCCCAAAAGTAACAGAAGAATCTGTACATTTATATCCACCCCCGGTTCCTTAAACTGCACTGGGTTACTCGTTCTGCCAGGCGATGTTATTTTGCAGACCCACAAGCAGCTCCCCCATCCCCCCGTTCCCTGCTACATATTATTCAAGTGATTCAGCCAGTATTTAGTATACTATACAAAAACTGTGTACATAACCAAAACATGTAATCAACCATTAGTCGTACACCTTCATTCCCTGTGAGGCAAGAAAACGTTTGTTATGGCCTCAAAGCACTATTTACTAAAATTAACCAGGGTTCTTGATAAATATTTAGAAGAGAGAAAAGAAAAAAACAGACATTATTATGACCTGTGGCCCTGTGGAACAAACCATCCTGTTGAAATCACAGAAGTATTGATAAAGGAATATGTTTAACAGGATTAAGTAAAATTGTAACCCATAGTCACCCATAGCAAGGCAGAAAGTAAACGATTAGTCATTGTTCAAAGTACTGGTGATTTATCAGCTTAAAACAGGGTTATCCTGAAGGTTTTAATTGTAGGAGTCTCAATTCCAATCTGTATTCAAGAGAGGTAACTTCTGAATATACCTCAAGGATCCGAGCAAGTTCACATCCATTTCCGAAACCCAGGCATAGCAGTCCCAGTTAAACTGATTGCAGCATATCCCGGTAAGACTGTTAGTTCTAAAAGCTTCAGATGTTATGTGTTGTACTTTAAACTGACAATCAGGTCTGGTGCAGTCATTTAAAGAGGTTTGGTAGAATCTTCCTTAGTTCAGTTAAGGCTTGCTCCTGATTTTCATAAGTTTGCCATTTGTCATTAACTTTAACTTGCAGTATTGCAGAATATTTCACCCTAAAAGGTCTCCCAGAGGCTATCAACTTGGAAACAAGTTGGTGTAGTTCTTGCCATTTTAATCAGACAGATTGTAGCAGGTTCTGAGAGATTCTGACTTTTTTACCTTCCCACTGGAGTTCCTGAAGGGTCTTCACCTGGGCCATAATGTGTTGCTTATCTAAAAAGTTGATCAATTTAAAAATGAAAGGCCGTGGTGGTGGCCGAAGAGCCCGATGAGCTCTCTCTATGATGTACACAGTGCCATTGGGGGAGGGACCTGCTATCTTTTCACAGAATATTTGGACAAAGTGTATTGGGGAGCTTCCTTCCTCTTTTTCTGGAATCCCAATAATGATTAAATAATTTAATCGACTTCTCCCTTCCAGGTCTTCCAATTTCTCCTTTAAGTTTTTAAACATCCAGGTGATAGTAGTATGATTGAGCTCAGCCTTATATGATTTGTTCTCCCGGGATACTATTCTGGTTTCGTTGTCCCCAACTCTCATGGCAAGACAGCCGACTGAAGTTTTTATGCGACGCAATTCGTCCGATATGCCAGCAATCGAATCCTGCATTGGCCTCATGATTTCTAGAAATCTTTCCTCCGTTAGTGCCATAGGCCCCATTGTAGCATTGGTGGTTTATTGTTTAGGCCGCTTAGAGGCCTTGTCTTTTTCAGTCATTGTAGGAGGAGAGTGCCACGGTGTTGCCTTGCGCATGTAAACTTCCATATTCTGGAGTCTGCAGACGTCGGATGGCTATTAGTCACCTTTTCAGTAAATTAGAAAGTAAGTTTATACTCAGTTGCAGTGTTTAGTAGTGGTTATTAGTGAAGGAGGGATGGAGCAACAGGAGTTTGCTGCTTCTCAATAGGCTGCCATCACGTGACCTCACTGCTGACAGTTTGTACGCATGTTCGTAACTTCGCCAGTTTTTACATTGGAAATGGTTGACCACCTGCACCTTGCTTATGTCATTAAGATTCTTGAAAGTTTCAATTATATCACCATGCTCTCTCCTCTCCTGTAATGAGTACATAATGGGGTTCCTTAGTCTCACATCACATGTTTTGTGGTGCATGCACTGAACCATCTCTGTGGCACTTCTCCGGCTAGTCTCCACATCGTTAAGGACTTTGCTCATGTTTGGCCTCCAGAACTACAATGTAGTATTCCTGGTGAGGCCTTTCCAAGATTTAATACAATGGCATCACCACTTCCTGCTTCCTGCTAATGATACCCCAGCCTAGGCACCACAGCATGCCACTGGCCCTTGGCACCATCCAAGTGCACTGGTTTGATACCTAAAGGTTGTTAGGGATGATAAACCCTTGGTACCCTTTCCTCCTTGGTGACAGTAACAACTCATCCTGCCTGTAGGTCTCCTCTGGGTTCCCTTGACCCATGTGCAGTATTTGCACTTTTTTGGCATTGAACCTCAGTTGTCACATCTCTGACCATCTTTCAAGCTTCTCCAGGTCCCTGTTCCTTTTCTGCACCACTTTCAGAGCATTCACCCCGTTGCCGATCTTGGTGTTTTTGGCAAACAAGCAGACCTTTCCTTCCAGACCCTCTAAAATGTCAAAAATGAAGCTATTGAACAGTACTGGTACCAGTACTAATCCCTGCAGCACACCACTGGCCAATCCCCCTCCCCAGATTGTGCCCCACGTACCATTGCCCTTTGTCTCCTGTCTGTTAACCTGTTTATAACCCAGTTCACCACCTTTTCTCCCATGCCCAGACTACCAATCTTGTTAAATGCCTCCTGTGTTGGACGCGCCAAAGGCTTAGCTGAATTCATGGTAGGCAATGGATAATGACCCTCCTCGATTTAATCCCTTAGGCACACAATCCAAAAAATATATCAGAATCAACTGGCGTGACCTTCCTGCTGTGAATCCATGTTGCCACAGATGCTGACAGGACATTGGAAGGAGTTGGCATTCTGGAGTGGCCGAAAGAACCACCCCTTTAAACTCATGAATCCATTTGTCTACTTATGATTTTATCATTCTGTTGTTTTGTGATTGTGAACCACTCCACTGCACACACAGACCCTGGGACTGGGTGCCTAATCAAGTTAATTATACTTTACTTTTTAAATTTGTTAAACCAGAAACCAAGCAGGAGTAGAAGATAGAAAGCAGGCCATGCAGCTGTGTATGTATTCACTATGGGAATAATGTTCAAGGGCTTGGCAGTTGGAGTCAAGGGTTTGGCAGTTGAAATTCAATGCAAATTCGATGCAAAGAAGTGCAAGATAATGCATATGGGGCACAAAAGCCCTGGAGCAACATATCAGTTGGAGGGTGAGGATATAGCATGTACCAAGCAGGAAAGGGACCTTGGGGTTATCATCTCTGATGACCTCAAGGTAGGGAAACAGTGCGACAAGGCAGCAGGTAAAGCAAATAGGATGCAGGGATGCATAGGCAGGGGCATCATAGCAGGAAAAGGGAGGTCATAATTCCACTATACAAGACACTAGTGAGACCCCACCTGGAGTACAGTGTACAGTTCTGGAGACCTTACCTATGTAAGGACATAGACAGGGTTGAGAAGGTTCAGAGGAGGGCAACAAAGATGGTACAGGGATTGCATCAAAAGTCCTATGAGGACAGGTTGAAGGACCTGAATATGTAATCCCTGGAGGAGAGGAAGGAGAGAGAGGATATGATAAAGACATACAAGTACCTTACAGGGAGGAACAGGGTGCAAGAAGACACTATTTTCCAATGCAAAAGATGTTCCAGGACTAGAGAGCGTGGGATGAAGTTGGAGGGAGGGAGGGAGATTCAGAGGAAATGTGAGGAAGAATTTCTGCACAGAATGGGTGATGGACAAGTAGAACACTCTGCCAGAGAAAGTGGTGGGGGCTGAAACAATCACAGGATTCAAGAATGCATGGGATAGACATAAGGGAATTCTGGAGGTCAGGGGTAAGGGGCAACAGACTTCTAGAAAGACGTAAAGTGAACTTACAAGCTCAAATGGGCAGAATGGGTGGGCCATAGGCCCTTATCTGCTGACAGTATCTCTATATCTATGTTATTGTGGCCATCAATGTGTGTCACTACACAGACATTTAGTGTAACAGGCCATGTAGTTGGCTTGATGGAACTAGGCCACCTCATCCAGTATGGCCACAAGACCTACATGCACAATCATCCGCTGGCCATTATTTTGCACTGGCATATGTACAAGCACTATGTTTCACATTGGCCTAGCCCATGGATGCTGGAATCCCACCACATGTAATACTTCACCTTTTGTAAGAAAAAAACCCACCACAGTCCCCAGTATCCGGCACACCTGCATTGCTCTATGGAATGATACAGATGGAAGTGCCCGAGCAGTTGCCAGTAGTGAGAACCTTATACTCTAACTCTCATGCACTATCAACGACAGTATTTTCTAACAGAATGCTGCCTGACCTTACCCCCTGTATATGGTTTCATGATGTATGTCCAATGCATGTTCCAGGGTTCATTTTGAAGTACTAATTTATGTGGGACACTGATTCACTGGGTAAACAAAGCTAGGGTCGAATTACAAAATAATGGATCATACTGTATAATCAAGCCCAAAATCATACAACTGCAGTGTACATGTTCTGTAGTAGTGAACATGTTGTACACAAGGCAGAAGAAAAGTTTGGTCAAAATGAACACTGTGTCAATTCTCCCAACCCTGCACCCAAAAATTAACCCTGCATGTGTACATCCACTTGATGTGCTTGCTCCCATCAGTTCCAAAGCCTCCACAAACCTTTCCATTGACTTGATGAATGATGATGGTGTGTGCGTGCGTGTGTGGGGGTTAGGGGGAGTGTTACTTCAACACAATGTATTTCTTTCACTGTGATACTCATATCACATGGCTGAAAATATCTCTGTGGCATGCAACAACACATGTCATCGCATTGTGTCATGTGCTCCATGGCCCTCATCAAAACAATGGCATCCCGGTCGCCTGATGACATGCTCATGACCACAAAAAGCAGAAACCACGACACAAGGAACAAACAGAGTGAACCTGCACAGAGATGATACACCACAAGCAAGAAACATAGATACACAGAAGTTGACTGCAAATAAGAACCGCAAGGCACGTCCCATTCCGCCTATTTCTTTTCTACCTTATGAATGTGCCATCAGCCTTTGCTCTGTCAATGGTCTATCTATTCATACTCATCTGTATTGCTCCTTATGCCTATCCATGCCTGTTTGAAGCCCTGCACTGTATTCATATCCATCACTTCCTGAGGTAGGACATTCCATGGATCCACCACCCTTTCTGTGAAAAAGAACTTCCTCATGCCCACAGTCTTCTGGGGGTGTTAGGGAGTAGACTGGTGGCACAGGTGCAAGGGGCACGCCACATAATGGTCTCAGGCACTCTGGGATCTGGGATGCGGTCATCACTGTGCTGGGAGTTGATCCGTGGGACACGGCAATGTGTGTTCCATGGCAGTGCAGGGGGGCATCTGTTGTTTTGCCAGAATGGATGCCCCTTAGACCACCTTCATGCTGGTCTAACCCGCAGCACAATTGTGGGACTTGGAATGGCATATCAGGGTTATGGCAGCTGCCCTTTCAGAATTAGGGTGCGGGTGCTGCTGTAACCCACCCTTGCACCATGCCACAGTGGGTTGCGGATATATTGGGTGGCATAGACCAAGCCGTGACTCGGAATAGCAACTTGCGTATTGCATGGCACAAGGTGCAGTTTGTGCCATGAGGTTTGGCATGAATCACTTGCGCCATGTGTAAGCCGTTCTGGAATCAGGCCCCATGTGTGCACTTTGCTATCAAGAACTATGCCCTACTGCAGCAACGTGTTTAGCTTTTTTTCTCTAGTCTTGATTGTGCAACCTGAAATCTAGAATTATTTGACACAAGTATCCCTGGCCAATAAATTACTGGTTACGCATAGGCACAAGTACTTGTGCCTGCATGGCAGTCTCATTTTGTTTGTACTGCTGGGAAACGTGACTATCCCAGTACATTTTTATATTGTCTTACTTAATGTTAGTACAATGTACTAGCCACGCAAGTGTTTCTGCATGCAGCAACAGTAGAGGAAAGAAAGCTGCCTAGAAACATCACTGTGGAAATAAACAGGATTCACCCAGGGCCAGATAATTATTGAGAGTCAGAACTACACATGTAGACATGTATGCTTGCTGTAGCGCACTATGTAAATTCTATGAAAGTAGAAAACAGTGTTAGGTGCAGTTATATCTCTGCATTTTCATCACTAAGCAGTAACTTCTAGATTTCCCGTGGGGAATTTGTAGCAATGTCTGCTGGCTGTACCAGTCAGCAGTGTGACCTTTCTGATACTGAAGTGACACTCTCATCATTGTCCCTTGATAACGAATGTTTCTACCATAGACATTACCACCACAAACAAAGCAGAATTTAAAAAGCTCTTCAGGATTGGTCACATAAACCAAACATTTGTCCACAGTGTGTGCATTGTCCATATCTTCTTCATCGGAGTCCAAAGAGCCAAAATAATCTGACTTAGAGTCAGGCACATAATCACTGCCTGAATCGTGTTCCTCTTCAGTACCTATATCCTCATAATCCTTGACTGTATCAGCTGCTCTGACACTACTGCTTTTAAATGAAGAATAGACATGCTGACGTGGACAAGACATGGATTTCGAGACCATTGTTGCATTGTTCATGATATCTTCAACGTCCAAGGGTGCACTGGCATATGCGTGGTCATGCTGTTTTCACTGCAGAACCATAGAAATTGAATTCATGTTCTGGCCACTGAATACCTTTATCTGTTCCGAATTTGTCACTTGTTTGTGTGCCCTGCTGAGAAATGCTTTTGTGCTCCATTTGTGTACTTCAGGTGGTAACCATGCAGTCTTCTGTTTGTGTCCTTGTAGACACGTACACATTTCTATTACTACAGTGATGGCAGCAATTGACTGGGTCACTAGCTAATTCAATAACATCCTTGGATCCTTCCATTGTGACATCGCAGTTCACTATTGCTTCTGTTCCCATGTGAGAGGACAGTAATTTCACAACTTGTTTGAGCAGAATAAAAAAATCAGTAACCCAATCCTTTGTTTGGCCCTCTTCCCATGGCACTATTACTAAAGGGAGATGTCCACATCCCATCAAGACCCACCTCTATGTGAAGGTGGGCCCGATTAGTAAATGTATAAATAGTACTCAGTTTTCCACTTACTGCTTAAAATTTTATTTGATTTCGTATCAGGTTGCTGCTGCAGTATCTTCAAATTGCTCCGCTTCTGAGTCTACATGTGTCCATGCCACACCAACATCAGTTACAGACAGGTAGGCATGCTAGCAGTCTGTACCTGGTATCAGTATTTCATGGTGGGTACATAGGCTCCAAACTGGAGCTGTTCAAATGACCATCATTGTAGTAAGCCTATGGAGGCACCCTGGTTGATCCAGGCCTGCCTGTCATTATGGGTACAGCCACAGGTGCTTCTGTGTGTACACCCTGGGGAGGCCTCTTGAATGTAAAATGACTGGGTTGGGCACAGGATCATGCAGATATGAAATCAAAAAACATAGTAAGCAGTAAATGGAAAATTGAGTGCTATTTATCCATTTGTTATCGGGCCCCACTTCATATTGAGTTGGGGCCTGACGGGACATGGACGTTTTACTTTAACAACATGTCATAAGCATTCTGATCTTACATTGTGATGTTGACATGCAAACAATCGACTCTCAGTCATTTATTCTTCTGTTCTTCAGTGCAGATTGATAACAGGGGAAATTATGGGGCATGCATCATGTTTTAGCTGTCTTCTGTGCTTCAGGTTCATTAACTCTGCCTGTGGGATTGCTGACATGAAAGCCATGGGATTACTACAATGGACTGCAAAGCATACTGCACTACTTGGTATGTGTGCGAGGGTGCAATGTACTTGCAAGACGGCAGTCTTGGTCCTTATCTGTTGTCCCTTAGCTGTTGTCCATGCATGACTAAGGGTCAACAGTCTATGATCAACTGTTATGCTGTACCAATGTTTGGTAGAGATGCTTCAAAGTGACTGACAATATTGTTGCCAAGCTACACCATGAGCATAGTACAGTATGGTCTGTTGTTGCTCATGTAAGCAACCATGGTCCATAATTACAGTTCATTCTAGTTTCCAATGTGGCCACATTGTCAGGTGCATGCATGCGTGTGAGTCTGCATGTGTTGCTGTGTGCATGTGTCAGTGTGTGCCTGTGTGCTTGTGTGTGCATGACTGCTTGTGTGTTGATGTGTTGGTGTGTCTGCATGTGTCAGTGTGTGTGTATGCATGTCGCATGCATGTCTGGGTGGTTGCATGCGTGTCTTGGTGGCTGCATGCTTATCTAGGTATATACATGTCTGCCTGGGTGTATGTGACTGCATATTCGTGTTAGAGTGTCTGCATACATGTCTGTGTGTGTCATCAACTGGTTTGAGGCATTCATCTATGATAGGAGGCAGAGGGTAGTGATGGGAAATTTTGCACCTCACACTTGCCTCTAACCTGTGGGGTTACTCAGGGTTCGATCATGTCAGCGGTGATGTTCTAGTATATATGCTGCCTTCTGGTAGAATCAGCAGACAGCACAGTTCTTTGCACTGCTATGCCAATGATACTCCGTTGTACATGTATTGTGCCCTGGGGACAAGTGGTCCTTTCAAGTGCTAAACCAATGCCTCACCGAGATTCAGGACTGGATAAACTGTAACTGACTGAGACATAACACAAACAAATCGTAGGTGATAGTGATATGGCATGCTCTCTGGCCTGATGGGGCCATCAAGGATAACCACATGTCTGTTTCTGTGGTCTATACACTGGATTGCATCATCTTAGGTGAGAAATCATGGTCTAGTCTTCAACTCCAAGCTGACTTGTGAGCATCATGTATCTGCGGTCATCAAAAGCAGAGCAGCTTCTACCACATTAGAAACACTGCCCAGGATCGCAAGGCCCGTCAAGTCTGGCCATATATTGTCTGTGGCCACTGACCCTATGTGAACAATGGCTTTTCATCACTCCCTCCCCCTCTCAAAGGTTCCTTTGTGCCTGTACTATTCATAGTTAAACCCCTTTACTGTGCATGACCCCACTACCTACTGTGATAGAGGATTCTGAATATGTCAACTAGCCTTTCTGCATTGAAAAAATTTTGCACATTACCTCTTAATCTACCCCGCTGCAATTTCACATCTTGACCCCTTGTTCTACTACTTTTTATGTTGGCTTGCTCGCATGCGCAAGCAACATCTTGTGGTGGTAGCACAGTTCAGAGGTGTGTCAGTGTTGTGATGAATGCAGGGGACACTTTAATTGGTGCATCCATCAGCCACCAATCATTGAGCATGCTGGCAATGACAGAATATTTCAGAGACAGCCAGAGAGATGAAAGAAATCTGTCACTGCAATCAGGTGCAGTTTTGTCATTGCAGCGGCAGATGACAAGACCCCGGCCATGCACATTACAGTGCACAGTAATATGCATGGCCAGTTATGATCAACATGTTTGCTCAGTGTGCTTTTCCTGGTGAAACATTTCAATAAATAATGTAGCCACAGAGCTGCTTTCCACAATGGCAGCTCATACTACCAGCCACACAGTTGCAGAAAGCCGGCATCAGGGGGTGCTCAATCACTGTGTCAGCATGTGTTTACCTACTCCCATTAAATGTGGCAAACTAAGAGCCCACCCCAGTGTGCTGAAACATGGCTACTCTTGCTGCCCACCACACGCTCCCGACAAGCTGACATCTGGGTGCCCAATCCACGTGTCAGCATGTAGTCCCCCCAAATAATGATTCACACTGGAAGCCCACACTGTGTGCTGAAATTCTTCTTTTATTTTCTTCCAACACCAGGATGCCCACTCCCAGTGTAGGATGGGCTCACTCCCCCAAACCGCTCTACATGATTTGCCTACATCTGCCTGCCCAATCCCCATGTTGGCATGCTCCACCCCACTATTGTGGCACAATTTTCCCTGTGAATGATGAAAACCATTCTTCACTGTATTTTTTTGTACCTGTAAAAAAGGAAATGGTCCACCGTTGTGTTGCTGTCCCTCTCCCCCATCCAAACCCCTCCTCTGCGAACCAACTCCTCCACCCCATATTTACCTCAGAGGTCAGGCGCTGTCATCTTCTGTGGACTGGGACACGTCTGCACTCTGCAAAACCAAACCACAAAATGAAATGAAGAATTGAAGGTAAGCTGTATAATGCGAGTCAATGGGGGGGGTTCAACTTAGGTTGATCGCAGCCATTTTTTGGAATTTCGGCTCCAAATTTTCACCATGGGGTTCTTGGGACCATGCATCATGAACACTGGCACTGTAATTTTGTTTCTCAGTCCCGACAGGTGATTTTGGAAACAACAGTACCACTGTTCATGGTGGGGGGGGGGGCCAAAGCTCAAGTTGAAATTTGGTGAACAAATATTGTTTATTGCTGATATCATGTTCATGACTTAATGAAATTGCGGAGGCTATATTGGGACTTAATTGTTTAGTTCTTGTGAATGCTAGCAAATGCATCCCTTAATGCACACTTCAAAGTTACCCAAATTATATCAATTCTACTAACTGTCCCCAGGTTAGCATCTAGAAATTGAGAAACAAAGTCTTTGATATGGTCCCTAGAATTAGGGATTTGTAGTAGTTGATTATTTAAATGCCAGAGGAAATCCCTCCTGATTCCTGGACCCAGTAAATAGGTAAGGGAATGATATGACCCTAGCATGAATACTTGCATCTAATATTCTGGGCATTATATGAGAACTAATCAACCAATAATCTATTCTGGAGCAAGTACGGTGAGGGGAAGAGAAAAAGGCATATTGCTTTTCACCTGGATTTAAAATTCTCCATATGTCTAGTAACCCTGCACCATGCATAAGTTATTTTAAGGCTCTTTGTGCCGGGGAAGGACCAGACCTTTTAGTATCTGATCTGTCCAGCTGTAATTGGGGTACAATATTCCAATCACCCCTCATGAATGTTGTTCTAGGTGGTTAGAGACAACTAAATCTAGTAGATGCAAAAAGAATTGTGAGGAGTCCACATTTGGACCATATATGGAGCCAATCAGAATCTGTTGGGAATCTAATAATCTCTTGAGAAGCAAGTAACACCCATTGGTATTCCACATTTCATGTTCCACTTTAAAGTAAACTGATTTGTTAATTTAGATAGTGACTCCCCTCGTTAGAAGATACACCCACTCCATAAGCCTGTGCTACCCAATTTTTACACAGTAATAGGGTGTCTTCTCTTCTAAGATGGGTTTCTTGTAGACACATGATTCCAGTCTTAAGATGCAATAGATGTTTTAAAATTACTTGCCTTTACATCGATCTCGAGCACCCTTGACATTCCAGCTCAAGATAGTGTAAATACCACATGTGTTATTCGGAAGATAGTAATCTAGCAGTCGAACGAGGACTAGCAGCATTAATATACCCGATATCTTGATACTTGGCAACCCCCCCCATCTAAACATAATATATAACAGTCTTTTCCTCCCGCTCCAATTTCCCACCACAACCCATAAACCCCCAAAAGTAACAGAAGAATCTGTACATTTATATCCACCCCCGGTTCCTTAAACTGCACTGGGTTACTCGTTCTGCCAGGCGATGTTATTTTGCAGACCCACAAGCAGCTCCCCATCCCCTGTCTCCTGCTACATATTATTCAAGTGATTCAGCCAGTATTTAGTATACTATACAAAACTGTGTACATAACCAAAACATGTAATCAACCATTAGTCGACACCTTCATTCCCTGTGAGGCAAGAAACGTTTGTTATGGCCTCAAAGCACTATTACTAAAATTAACCAGGGTTCTTGATAAATATTTAGAGAGAGAAAAGAAAACAGACATTATTATGACCTGTGGCCCTGTGGAACAAACCATCCTGTTGAAATCACAGAAGTATTGATAAAGGAATATGTTTAACAGGATTAAGTAAAATTGTAACCCATAGTCACCCATAGCAAGGCAGAAAGTAAACGATTAGTCATTGTTCAAAGTACTGGTGATTTATCAGCTTAAAACAGGGTTATCCTGAAGGTTTTAATTGTAGGAGTCTCAATTCCAATCTGTATTCAAGAGAGGTAACTTCTGAATATACCTCAAGGATCCGAGCAAGTTCACATCCATTTCCGAAACCCAGGCATAGCAGTCCCAGTTAAACTGATTGCAGCATATCCCGGTAAGACTGTTAGTTCTAAAAGCTTCAGATGTTATGTGTTGTACTTTAAACTGACAATCAGGTCTGGTGCAGTCATTTAAAGAGGTTTGGTAGAATCTTCCTTAGTTCAGTTAAGGCTTGCTCTGATTTTCATAAGTTTGCCATTTGTCATTAACTTTAACTTGCAGTATTGCAGAATATTTCACCCTAAAAGGTCTCCCAGAGGCTATCAACTTGGAAACAAGTTGGTGTAGTTCTTGCCATTTTAATCAGACAGATTGTAGCAGGTTCTGAGAGATTCTGACTTTTTTACCTTCCCACTGGAGTTCCTGAAGGGTCTTCACCTGGGCCATAATGTGTTGCTTATCTAAAAAGTTGATCAATTTAAAAATGAAAGGCCGTGGTGGTGGCCGAAGAGCCCGATGAGCTCTCTCTATGATGTACACAGTGCCATTGGGGGAGGGACCTGCTATCTTTTCACAGAATATTTGGACAAAGTGTATTGGGGAGCTTCCTTCCTCTTTTTCTGGAATCCCAATAATGATTAAATAATTTAATCGACTTCTCCCTTCCAGGTCTTCCAATTTCTCCTTTAAGTTTTTAAACATCCAGGTGATAGTAGTATGATTGAGCTCAGCCTTATATGATTTGTTCTCCAGGGATACTATTCTGGTTTCGTTGTCCCCAACTCTCATGGCAAGACAGCCGACTGAAGTTTTATGCGAACGAATTCGTCCGATATGCCAGCAATCGAATCCTGCATTGGCCTCATGATTTCTAGAAATCTTTCCTCCGTTAGTGCCATAGGCCCCATTGTAGCATTGGTGGTTTATTGTTTAGGCCGCTTAGAGGCCTTGTCTTTTTCAGTCATTGTAGGAGGAGAGTGCCACGGTGTTGCCTTGCGCATGTAAACTTCCATATTCTGGAGTCTGCAGACGTCGGATGGCTATTAGTCACCTTTTCAGTAAATTAGAAAGTAAGTTTATACTCAGTTGCAGTGTTTAGTAGTGGTTATTAGTGAAGGAGGGATGGAGCAACAGGAGTTTGCTGCTTCTCAATAGGCTGCCATCACGTGACCCTGCGTTGCACAGTTTGTACGCATGTTCGTAACTTCACCAGTTTTTACATTGGAAATGGTTGACCACCTGCACCTTGCTTATGTCATTAAGATTCTTGAAAGTTTCAATTATATCACCATGCTCTCTCTCTCTCTCCTGTAATGAGTACATAATGGGGTTCCTTAGTCTCACATCACATGTTTTGTGGTGCATGCACTGAACCATCTCTGTGGCACTTCTCTGGCTAGTCTCCACATCGTTAAGGACTTTGCTCATGTTTGGCCTCCAGAACTACAATGTAGTATTCCTGGTGAGGCCTTTCCAAGATTTAATACAATGGCATCACCACTTCCTGCTTCCTGCTAATGATACCCCAGCCTAGGCACCACAGCATGCCACTGGCCCTTGGCACCATCCAAGTGCACTGGTTTGATACCTAAAGGTTGTTAGGGATGATAAACCCTTGGTACCCTTTCCTCCTTGGTGACAGTAACAACTCATCCTGCCTGTAGGTCTCCTCTGGGTTCCCTTGACCCATGTGCAGTATTTGCACTTTTTTGGCATTGAACCTCAGTTGTCACATCTCTGACCATCTTTCAAGCTTCTCCAGGTCCCTGTTCCTTTTCTGCACCACTTTCAGAGCATTCACCCCTTGCGATCTTGGTGTTTTGGCAAACAAGCAGACCTTTCCTTCCAGACCCTCTAAAATGTCAAAAATGAAGCTATTGAACAGTACTGGTACCAGTACTAATCCCTGCAGCACACCACTGGCCAATCCCCCTTCCCAGATTGTGCCCCACGTACCATTGCCCTTTGTCTCCTGTCTGTTAACCTGTTTATAACCCAGTTCACCACCTTTTCTCCCATGCCCAGACTACCAATCTTGTTAAATGCCTCCTGTGTTGGACGGCATCAAAGGCTTAGCTGAATTCATGGTAGGCAATGGATAATGACCCTCCTCGATTTAATCCCTTAGGCACACAATCCAAAAAATATATCAGAATCAACTGGCGTGACCTTCCTGCTGTGAATCCATGTTGCCACAGATGCTGACAGGACATTGGAAGGAGTTGGCATTCTGGAGTGGCCGAAAGAACCACCCCTTTAAACTCATGAATCCATTTGTCTACTTATGATTTTATCATTCTGTTGTTTTGTGATTGTGAACCACTCCACTGCACACACAGACCCTGGGACTGGGTGCCTAATCAAGTTAATTATACTTTACTTTTTAAATTTGTTAAACCAGAAACCAAGCAGGAGTAGAAGATAGAAAGCAGGCCATGCAGCTGTGTATGTATTCACTATGGGAATAATGTTCAAGGGCTTGGCAGTTGGAGTCAAGGGTTTGGCAGTTGAAATTCAATGCAAATTGATGCAAAGAAGTGCAAGATAATGCATATGGGGCACAAAGCCCTGGAGCAACATATCAGTTGGAGGGTGAGGATATAGCATGTACCAAGCAGGAAAGGGACCGTGGGGTTATCATCTCTGATGACCTCAAGGTAGGGAAACAGTGTAACAAGGCAGCAGGTAAAGCAAATAGGATGCAGGGATGCATAGGCAGGGGCATCATAGCAGGAAAAGGGAGGTCATAATTCCACTATACAAGACACTAGTGAGACCCCACCTGGAGTACAGTGTACAGTTCTGGAGACCTTACCTATGTAAGGACATAGACAGGGTTGAGAAGGTTCAGAGGAGGGCAACAAAGATGGTACAGGGATTGCATCAAAAGTCCTATGAGGACAGGTTGAAGGACCTGAATATGTAATCCCTGGAGGAGAGGAAGGAGAGAGAGGATATGATAAAGACATACAAGTACCTTACAGGGAGGAACAGGGTGCAAGA
The DNA here is from genome assembly GCA_016271365.2 of Neoceratodus forsteri. Taxonomy (NCBI): domain Eukaryota; kingdom Metazoa; phylum Chordata; order Ceratodontiformes; family Ceratodontidae; genus Neoceratodus; species Neoceratodus forsteri. Next base: position 1,751,269,123 of record CM057455.1, on the reverse strand, counting down.
AGACACTATTTTCCAATGCAAAAGATGTTCCAGGACTAGAGAGCGTGGGATGAAGTTGGAGGGAGGGAGATTCAGAGGAAATGTGAGGAAGAATTTCTGCACAGAATGGGTGATGGACAAGTAGAATACTCTGCCAGAGGAAGTGGTGGGGGCTGAAACAATCAAAGGATTCAAGAATGCATGGGATAGACATAAGGGAATTCTGGAGGTCAGGGGTAAGGGGCAACAGACTTCTAGAAAGCGTAAAGTGAACTTACAAGCTCAAATGGGCAGAATGGGTGGGCCATAGGCCCTTATCTGCTGACAGTATCTCTATATCTATGTTATTGTGGCCATCAATGTGTGTCACTACACAGACATTTAGTGTAACAGGCCATGTAGTTGGCTTGATGGAACTAGCGGCCACCTCATCCAGTATGGCCACAAGACCTACATGCACAATCATCCGCTGGCCATTATTTTGCACTGGCATATGTACAAGCACTATGTTTCACATTGGCCTAGCCCATGGATGCTGGAATCCCACCACATGTAATACTTTACCTTTAGTAAGAAAAAAACCACCACAGTCCCCAGTATCCGGCACACCTGCATTGCTCTATGGAATGATACAGATGGAAGTGCCCGAGCAGTTGCCAGTAGTGAGAACCTTATACTCTAACTCTCATGCACTATCACCGACAGTATTTTCTAACAGAATGCTGCCTGACCTTACCCCCTGTATATGGTTTCATGATGTATGTCCAATGCATGTTCCAGGGTTCATTTTGAAGTACTAATTTATGTGGGACACTGATTCACTGGGTAAACAAAGCTAGGGTCGAATTACAAAATAATGGATCATACTGTATAATCAAGCCCAAAATCATACAACTGCAGTGTACATGTTCTGTAGTAGTGAACATGTTGTACACAAGGCAGAAGAAAAGTTTGGTCAAAATGAACACTGTGTCAATTCTCCCAACCCTGCACCCAAAAATTAACCCTGCATGTACATCACTTGATGTGCTTGCTCCATCAGTTCAAAGCCTCCACAAACCTTTCCATTGACTTGATGAATGATGATGGTGTGTGCGTGGTGTGTGGGGTTAGGGGGTGTTACTTCAACACAATGTATTTCTTTCACTGTGATACTCATATCACATGGCTGAAAATATCTCTGTGGCATGCAACAACACATGTCATCGCATTGTGTCATGTGCTCCATGGCCCTCATCAAAACAATGGCATCCCGGTCGCCTGATGACATGCTCATGACCACAAAAAGCAGAAACCACGACACAAGGAACAAACAGAGTGAACCTGCACAGAGATGATACACCACAAGCAAGAAACATAGATACACAGAAGTTGACCGCAAATAAGAACCGCAAGGCACGTCCATTCCGCCCATTTCTTTTTCTACCTTATGAATGTGCCATCAGCCTTTGCTCTGTCAATGGTCTATCTATTCATACTCATCTGTATTGCTCCCTTATGCCTATCCCATGCCTGTTTGAAGCCCTGCACTGTATTCATATCCATCACTTCCTGAGGTAGGACATTCCATGGATCCACCACCCTTTCTGTGAAAAAGAACTTCCTCATGCCCACAGTCTTCTGGGGGTGTTAGGGAGTAGACTGGGTGGCACAGGTGCAAGGGGGGGCACGTCACATAATGGTCTCAGGCACTCTGGGATTCGGGGATGCGGGTCATCACTGTGCTGGGAGTTGATCCGTGGGACACGGCAATGTGTGTTCCATGGCAGTGCAGGGGGGCATCTGTTGTTTTGCCAGAATGGATGCCCCTTAGACCACCTTCATGCTGGTCTAACCCGCAGCACAATTGTGGGACTTGGAATGGCATATCAGGGTTATGGCAGCTGCCCTTTCAGAATTAGGGTGCGGGTGCTGCTGTAACCCACCCTTGCACCATGCCACAGTGGGTTGCGGATATATTGGGTGGCATAGACCAAGCCGTGACTGAATAGCAACTTCATGTATTGCATGGCACAAGGTGCAGTTTGTGCCATGAGGTTTGGCATGAATCACTTGCGCCATGTGTAAGCCGTTCTGGAATCAGGCCCCATGTGTGCACTTTGCTATCAAGAACTATGCCCTACTGCAGCAACGTGTTTAGCTTTTTTCTCTAGTCTTGATTGTGCAACCTGAAATCTAGAATTATTTGACACAAGTATCCCTGGCCAATAAATTACTGGTTACACATAGGCACAAGTACTTGTGCCTGCATGGCAGTCTCATTTTGTTTGTACTGCTGGGAAACGTGACTATCCCAGTACATTTTTATATTGTCTTACTTAATGTTAGTACAATGTACTAGCCACACAAGTGTTTCTGCATGCAGCAACAGTAGAGGAAAGAAAGCTGCCTAGAAACATCACTGTGGAAATAAACAGGATTCACCCAGGGCCAGATAATTATTGAGAGTCAGAACTACACATGTAGACATGTATGCTTGCTGTAGCGCACTATGTAAATTCTATGAAAGTAGAAAACAGTGTTAGGTGCAGTTATATCTCTGCATTTTCATCACTAAGTGAGGCTAAGACACTGTCATAGAAGTAAAAAATGTATTAGCAACCCACAGAACAAATGGAGATGGGAACGTGGAAGTGATTAGCTTGTGCGGTTGCCATTGAAAACTGTATACAGTCACTCAAAAAAACTGAGCGTAGAACAGCAATAAGGCACAAGGAATGCAGTTATGAGTTGTGAGACTAAGTAAATGGGCCTTTATGAGTTTCTTTACAGTTGGCGTTAGCAGATGTAGGTGCATGTACATTGTTGAAAGACCAGATAGCAGGAAGTACAGCCCTGTAGTTAGGAATAGCTGTGGCAAGAGAAAGCATAGCCACTGTGCCCATCAATGACGTATTAATAACATGTAATAATATGTGACAAGGTGAATTTAGATAAAGTGATGGTAGGATTGCACACTTGTTGTGAAGTTTAGGAAGTTAGGAATGTCGGAACAACAACAACACAGGACTACAGACCATGAACTTGCAACACGGTATATGTCCTGTCCAAAGCTATGTGCCTCACCTGTAAATTCCTCTCATGACAGTCCGTTATGAAATGCAATGAGCGGACAACTGTGTTTGGCTACGTGTATTGGGCAGATTCTTGCGCTTCACCCATGCCCTCCACAGTGAAGCTTGCCTCTCATCTCTGGGGAAGGTATGGAAAGAAAGATCACGACACTTGGTTTGCTGGTTGTCACTGCTGCTGCCAACCACACAGCAAGACACCATAATTTGGATTTCCGTGGCTGCTGATGAAAGTAACAGAATGGGGGAATAACTAAGCAGCATTACACGGGAGCGAGAAAACAAATTGTGGTTGCAGCTAGGTAACAGGGTCGATGGGAGGCTACGGGAAACATACTATTACAAATAACTGCACTGAACTGGCTGCTCTGTGAGGTGGGCACAAAAATCATAGCAAACTATCATGGCGTCCGAGCAAGGATCCACACTTGCCAATGCCAAACAGTCTCGATCTGCTGTGGATGAGCTGAAAATTAGACGCTGGCTTATATCCACGGATCTAACAACAGGCAAAGGTATTATCCTCATATCCCCGTATAGGACATCACAGTCCTGGGTGAGCATAGTGTGCATGCATTACTTTTAACAGCACGTCACAGGAGAGGGCAGGTGAGAGGCTGAAAATTCACAGTTTGCGAGTAAAATACAGTAAAATGGGCTAACGTGGGAAAACTGCTCTTTTGGTGCACAGTGAGTTGTTGGTACTTATAATCGGACTCTGCAAGCAACCGGTAGGTGGATGTTTCCCTTTACGAGAGGTCCAGAACAAGAGGGGTGACCCAGGTCTACAACGGGTTCTGCCACAGAGGGGACAAGGGTGTTAAAAGGGCAAGTCAGGCCCACTGATACCGATCTGAGCAAGAAAGGCCTACTGTTATTTCAAAGGGCAAGTTAGGCCCACTGTTACATAAAGGGGCAAGTTAGGCCCACTGTTATTTCAAAGGGCAAGATAGGCCCACTCCTACTTAAAGGGGCAAGTTAGGCCCACTGCTATTTAAAGGGGCAAGTTAGGCCCACTGCTACTTAAAGGGGCGAGTTAGGCCCACTGCTAGCCATTTAGACCCCCAGGTGTTATAGGGGCCCAGCAGCATTAGTGACCCCAGATGTTGAGGGAGTCTATCTAGCCACACAGACCCACAGTAACAGGAAAACCTGATCTAGCTAGAGGGACCCCTGGTAATTAGGTTCACTGAGGCTAGGATTCACCCAGAATCGTAAAGTGCCTGTTTATCTACTGTGGTGTGGACATTAAGACTGTATAATTGACCACTACAATAAGAACTGAGACTTTCATTGCATTGCTATTATTCCTACGAACAGTACAAGTTCCAGACTGTCCTTGTATTGCTTTTTGCCAGCATTTCAGTGCCAGAAAAGTATTTGAATTAGTTTTCAGCAAGTTTCCAGAGTCACTTCACCAACGTATATCCAGATTAATCTTCCTCAATTCTTCCAAAATCATCTCCCAGTGCATCTCCAAAGCAGCCAACAGCAACTTCCCGAAGAACCGTGCTGCAGTCATCTCAGTTGCAATGTCCTGTTTATTATTTTCCTCTCTAAAGTTCCCAGTGCATGACCTGGCCCAGTACAAAGTATGCCATCTGTTTTCTTGTTTTGTCATCCGTACCGAAGTGCCATCCAGATCTTCTGCTTCAGTACCCTGCATCATTGTCCTGTTTTGTATTTTACATTAGTCCTTGGCTCATCCGGCCTTGGTGCCCAGAACCCTGTTGTTTCCCCAGTTCCACAGAATTCCTTCTCTCTGCATCTTCTTCATTTCCCAGCAGTCCAGAAGCGGGCTGTGGCTGGGTGTTCAGCATCTTCTTCATTTCCCAGCAGTCCAGAAGTGGGTTATGGCTGTGTGTTCCACATCTTCTTCCTTTCCCGGCAGTCCAAGAGTGGGCTGTGGCTGGGTGTTCTGTATCTTCTTCATTTCCTGGCAGTCCAGAAGTGGGCTGTGGCTGGGTGTTCAGCATCTTCTTCATTTCCCAGCAGTCCAGAAGTGGGTTATGGCTGTGTGTTCCACATCTTCTTCCTTTTCCGGCAGTCCAAGAGTGGGCTGTGGCTGGGTGTTCTGTATCTTCTTCATCTCCCAGCAGTCCAGATGTGGGCTGTGGCCGGGTCTGTTGTGTTTCAATTCCGGCAGCCCTCAGTGGGTTTTGAGCCGAGGAGATCTTTGTATTGTTCTGAAATTCCGGCAACCCTAGAGAGGTGGGTTGTGGCTGAGAACTCATGGCCTGTTCAAAATCCTCTCTGCGTTTCATTAGTTTTTAACTCATTCCAGCCAGTCAGCCAAGTTGTTTCCCTTGTGTTTATCTCACAACCCAGTTTCTTCTTGACGACAGAGAAAGTTCAATTGTGCACAAACTGCCTCTTATAATATATGTACAGTCTTGTAAGTGACATGTTATAGAGTTTCTTAGAGTGGAGTACTCCAGGTAATAATAGACTCTAGGAAGAGGTGCATCTCAGGGTAGTATTTGAGATTACATAGTGATTCACTGATCTTAGTAGACAGAACACTCTTAAAGCGGAGCTGTTATAGTTGATTATTGAAGGTGTGCATAGAGTCACCCTCATTGGGGTATAGAGGATAGAACGCTCTTAAAGCAGAGCTGTTACAGTCATTTGATTTAGAGTTCTCCTCATACAGGAGCGTAGGGATAAGAATTCCCTGTGACTGTGTTCCCTTTCACTGTTTGTTTGAATAAAAGCCTATCAAATATTTGGAATCTATTTCTGACTCCTGCCTCTCTTTGTTAGGTGCCAACATCCACCTCCTTGGGACCTGTGTTAGTAATTTGTGTGCAAGTTACTGGTATCACTACAGCACAATTGCTTTATTTTCCCTTTTATATTTCTGTGGAGACCCAACACACGTTAACATCCATTTTACCACCATCGGGGTACCATACTAACACTATGACAATTTCTGTTGCAGTGTTCACATGCACAGCCAGGACTGGATGATGAACAATCGGTGTTGGACCTTGCCTTCCTTATAGACATAACTATGCATCTCAATAATCTGAACCTGTCACTGCAGAGCAAAATTCATCTGCTACCTACCCTGATGACAAGTAGAGATGGGCGAAGTGGCCCCAATTTGCTCCGAGAAGTGGAACAAGGAGTGAAAGCGAATTTGCGGAGTGCTTTGCAACGTGAAGTGGAGTACTTCACGTTATTAATGGGGAACACGAAGTCCATTGAAAACAATGACTTCGCGCTACTCCGCCTTCCCAAACCACTACTCCACTAATTCTTAAGGCAAAGTACATTGAAAACAATGTACTTCGTCTTACTTCGCTGTGTTTTTAAGCTCCAAAGGTGAATTTTGCAGTGATTAATGGGATTTCAGGTCACATGGGCTCTAGATTATTCTGCACAGCCTCAGTTTGAGATAGTGTGTGTAGGAAGCTGTAGGAGACTATCTGCTCTGAGAGCTTTCTGTGATTCAACCTTCTAAAAGCTGTTAAAATAGCCTTTTTGAGTCATTTTTTTTTTTTGGTTAAACTTTAGTTCATCGATTATAGGAAACCCTCCTGTACTCATGTCATCGAGCGTTTATTGTTTGTGTGTGTATTTTGAATGTTAATGTACAACATTCAGTCTGTGTACTGAGAGATAGTGGAAGTGCGCTTTGGGGGAAGGGCATATCTGTGGTGTAGGTAGATTAACTTGGAGAAAAAGACAGTGCTTTCTGTTTTGGTGATATTTTTCTTGTATAACTGTGTTAATGTACACATAGTAATATTTTCAATAATTATTGCCATTTTTTGCTGATTGTTGTGGTGCAGCAGTGCATAATTTTAGTTTGTTTAAAATATGTGGTTATATTACTGAAGTTTTCAATTTGCTATGCATTACTTAGTGTGTATGCATGTGTGTGACGCATGTCATCAAATCAGACACCTTTTATTGTGCCACAGAATTTCAGCAATGTGAACCTGCTATCCACTGCAGCTGTATAATTTTTTCTACTTCTTTGTGGTATCTTTACTGGTACTCGTACTAGTGAATCTTACTGCAGCAGTGCAGTACACTGCCCCCCCCCCCACAGCCCGCCCCTAACGCTAAGATATTCTTTTCCAGATTTGAATTTCTGATGGTGAGCACTGGTTAGGTGTTGTACCTTTGCATCTGCATCTCTTCAGTGCACAGAGCAATCTTAATCTGTTTGTACATTTGCATCTCTTTAGGGCCCATTCTCCATCTCTAACTTAAGTCACAGTTGTTACTTTGGCTTCCCTTCAGAGTACTGGACAGGTGTGGTGCATAATTCTGCATGAACATTGTACTCATTAATATGCGTTTTTAAGTCTGGACCATCATCAGGAGTCACTCGTGATACAAAACACCTTCTTCATCATCACGGTCACAAATTACGATTTACAATCACATCACGAATCACAACAATAATTTTTTTTACTAGTTACTTGGATGTATTGTAAGCCTATTTTTTAGTATCTCTCCATGCTTCACCACCCCACCATTGTACTTCATTAATGAATGTTTTTAAGTCAGTGAGTTTTGTGCCACACCTCATCGGGGCCCAGGGAAGTACAGCCGTAGGCATTTGCATTTCTTTATCATCACGGTCACAAATGCAGTCACAAATCACGATTTATGATTACGTCATGAATCACAACATTAATATTTTTACTAATTACTTGGATGTATTGTAAGCCTGTTTTGTAGTATCTCTCCAGGCTTCACCACCCCACCATTGTACTCATTAATAAGTGTTTTTAAGTCAGGGAGTTAAACAGTGTCTGCAGTACATACACAGACTGAAAAGGAAACTGCACCCATGCAGTTTAGCACAGTATACTTCCACTGCTCAGAATACATATGGAAGGCAACAAAAAAAGGGCATAATTACATACAAGGGTCGGGGATGGTGGAGGAATACATTTCATAACACAGCAAGGAAGGTGTGGGGGGGCACATGGTGTGAGGAAAAAAAAACTAATGTGGGATCCCATGGTGATCCAGCAGCAGTTCCAGCATGGAGATAATATGCTGCTGATGTCCCTCTATGTAAGAAAAATAAAATTTACAGAAAAGACAAAAAAATGTAGCTTTTAAAAAAGCTGTTGGTTCTAATCAAAGTTTAAATCTCCTCCTTGTTCTGATCTCAAAGTATCAGCAGTCACAAAACACACTCCTCTCTCTCTCCGTCTGCACTGGAGAAAGTAAAAGTGTCTGCTTGTATGATTCACTTTCTTCCTGCCTAGCTAAAGAGCATGTGACTTACAGTACTGTAAGCCATGTGATGTGTGGGGGGGTTGCTAAATCTGAAACACCAAGTGGATCACTTAGAATCATAATGAGGAATGCAAAGTCCATTAAAACAATTATTTACTCTTACTTGCATTGCCATTCCACCTTAATGCGAAGTGGTAATGACAAGGCGGAGTGAGCACTCTGCATTGCCCACTTCGCGTAGCAGAGTGGCAATGCGGAGTGCCACTTCATGTTCACTTCACCAGCGGAATTTAAATTCGCTGCATCTCTAATAACAAGCATCAAGAAATTCATAATTCAAATATAATTAATGACAACACAGCTGCAGTCACATGATTTTACCCATTTCACCTATTTACAATAAGCATTGAACAATTCATCTGACATATGCAGAACTGAGTATGAGCCATCTGTGCATGCTGAAATTGTGACTTCTTTATACCAGTGTTTTGAGAAGTGATTCACATCTATGACTGAGCTGAAGCCATTCATGGCACTTTTATCAAATCCATTTGAGTTCGACTTCAGCAGCAGTACCATCGTGTGCCAGACTTGGACTTAACAAGAAGGCATTTGAAGATGAACTTCTTGATATTCAAGCACTTGATGATTGCACAATAACCCCTAAGGAATAGCCCCTAAGCTCGATCAGCTTCAGGTCCTAGCCGCCCACCATGCCCCTGACATAATAATCCTATCTGAGACCTGCGTAAACTCCAGCCTACCAGGTAATGCCATTGCTATTCCTGGGTTCACTATAAAAAGGCAAGACAGGCCCTCCAGAGGTGGAGGGGTGGCTATCTATATCAGATCAGCACTATACTTCACTGCCTCTCTGACCAAAGCTGAACCCAAAGCTTACGAGCTTCTTATGGTAAAACTGTCCCCTCCCTCCTCAATACCTATCTTTGTGGCAGGAATTTACTGCTGCCCAGGCACACCAACCACAATAGTCACTGACCTACTGGGCCAGCTCTCATCCCTTGCCCAGTCGGGTGAACTATACGTCATGGGTGACTTTAACCACAACTGGCTATCACCCACCTTTAACAAAACCCAAACTGAGATAACTGCTCTCAACCTTAGTCAAACTATTACAGAACCCACACACTAAAACCATAAGTCCGGTAATCACTCCCTACTAGACTGGGCGCTTACATCCCACCCACACTGCGTCATCAGTTCAGGCCTCCTCCCTGATTCCATTAGCGAACACCACCTAATCTACTTGGTCCGGAAAATCCACAGAGTTAAATCCCTTCCCAAATTTATATTCCAACGGTCATATAAATCTCTCAACCTCTCCCCCCTCCTGGAAGATCTTGCTCACTCAAATTGGGTCCCATGCACAAGCTCCTCTAACATGGATTTGGCCCTTACGCATTTTCGGTACACCTTCCTCACCGCCTGGGACAAACACACCCCCATGCACGGGGCTAGAGTCCATGGGTCTCACCTTCCCTGGATATCTCCTGAGCTGATTGCTTGTCAACAATCCTGTGACAAGGCCTGGTGAAACTTCAAATCCACACTCCTCCCAAGCAACTATATCACCTACTGCATGCTCCACAACAAATGCACAAAAGCCATCCGCTTAGCTATGGCTGAATATTTCAGCAACACACTAAATGCAAATCTTGGGAGACCATCGAAATTCTGGAAAGTCATCATTCTCCCCACAAACAGCAAGACCCCCACCTCTCCTCCTCACCCAAGGGACTCTCCTCTTCGACCCCCTGAAGATAGCCTTGGCATTTAATTCCTACTACACTACTTGCGCCCTGGCCCTCCTCAATTCCCTACCTCCTGCAACCACACCCATCCCCCATACATCTATAACCACATCCACCACCCAGTCATCTATCCCCCTACCATCTGGTAGGAACCCCTTTTCCTTCAGACACATCTCCCCCACTGAAACCCTAGATGCCCTTCTCTCCCTGAACCCCTCCAAAGGCAAATCCCCCAATGGTCTCGATAACAAACTCCTCTTCCTATCTGCCCCCGCCATCACTACCCCCCTCGCTGCCCTACTAAATCTTTCTTTCTCCACCGAGTCACTCCCCTCCGAATGGAAGCATGCCACTGCCCTACCCCTTCTAAAAGGTGGTGATCCTTCCTCCACTACTAACTACCATCCCATCTTCCTCCTCCTCCTCCTCCCCTTCCTCGCCAAACTCCAGGAACACCTAGTGCTATCCCAACTCTCCCACTTTCTCTCAGAAACTAACTTCTTCACCCCATTCCAGTCCGGTTTCAGAAAACACCACTCTACCACCTCCTCCCTACTAAGACTCACGGACTCCATCCTCACTGAGATGGATAAAGGGCTAATCACTGCCACTGTTTTCATTGACCTAGCTAAAGCTTTCGACACAGTATCTTATTCTCTCCTTCTATCCTGCCTTTCACGACTGGGCTTAGCAGCATCCGCCACAAACTGGTTCAGTGCCTACCTACTAAATCAAACCCAATCCACTAAAATAGCTGAACACCTCCCCCCCTCTCCCCATCACCACCGCCATTCTGCAAGGCTCAGTTCTTGGCCCCATCCTCTTCTCCATCCTTCTAAATGATCTGCCTAATTCTTGCTCTTCTATCGCGGTCCACATGTACGCAGATGACATGGTACTCTTTACCTCTGGCCAGACTCACGAAGAACTCACTTCCAAACTTCAAGCAGATTTCAACAAAATCCAACACTAGTTCAATACCAGCCAACTCTCCCTAAATGCTAAGAAAACTGTCTCTATGTCCTTTGGTACTAGACAGCGTCTATCCAAACTCACTTTCCCTCTGATCTTCCATACCCTAAATAACACCATCCTTGATGAAGTGCCCTCCTTCAGGTATCTAGGGGTATGGCTCGATTGCCACCTCTCCTTTTCCACACACGTGGATGCCATCACTTCAAAACTACACCCAAAACTTGGCGTCCTCTACAGGAACCACACTAGTCTCCTGCTACCTGTCAGATGTGAGTTAGTCCTGAAAATGACTACTGTGATGTTGTCTACAGCTCCGCCTCTAAGACCACCCTAGCCAGACTCGACCCCCTCTTTAATGCTTTCTGCCACTTTGCCTTCGATGCCCCCCTCGCTCACATCACTACGAGCTCTACTGTTCACTGGCCCTCCCATCCCTGAGTAACCGGTGACAAATTCATAGTGTTAAATTCACTTCCAACTTGCTCGGCCCCTTCCTCACCTAACTCATATCCTCCCTATCTTCCCCACCCACGCCCTCAGGTCCACTGACACTAGCCTATTAACCATCCCCCTCCGAAGGACCACTGCCGGCCAATCAGCCTTCTCCTACCTCTTCCCTAAATTCTGGAATGGCCTGCCGGCCCAGATCTGCCATTCCTCATCCAAACACTCCCTACCCTCTGCCCTTACTAACTTCCTTGCACCAAATTGCAACTGCCTCTGACCTCCCCCCCTTTTTTGATCACTTCTCTTCCCCCATTGCCCCTTAGCGCCTGACCAGTGGCTTGGCCATTGCCTAATTGCCTAGCTTATATGCTGCCCAATGCACTTACACCCTCACTCTTCCACTCTTCTTCTCCAATATCTCCCTTCTCTCTCCCTCCTTCCTTCCCAACTAACCTACGCTCTTCAACCTTATGCATAGCCACTAACTCCACTTCCTTCCTCCCTCCTCACCTCACCTATACCCCCCCACACCTAAAGTTACTTCTCCACTCCTCCTCTACCCCCTATCTTTGCTCTCCAACTCCAACTGTCAACTTGGTGCATCTCGCAGCAGCTCAAGCTCTGCTACCGTCACTTCAAGTTCTGCTACTGCCACTCTATTTCTGTTACTGGCACTTATGTTATTCATGTAGTGCCTCGATGTGTACCCATGATATGTATACCCTGTCCTTGATGATCATGTTCTGTGCTGTTCTTGCCTCAATGTGTACCCATGAGATATTTACCCTGTCCTTGATGACCATGTTCTGTACTGCTCTCCTTATGAATCAAGTTCAAAAAGTACTGCTCTACTGCTAAATTCAACTATTGTATGTATACCTGCCTCCTCTGTAACCCCTCCCCCCACGTCGCACCGTGAGACGAGCATCTTTTTGCTCAGTGTGCCTTTCCTGGTGAAACATTTTCAATAAATAAATATCAAGAAAGAAGGATTAAATTAGATGTGGCAAAGTTTTGGTGGACCAGTGCTCTGCACCTGTGCTGCAAAGCTGATGTGTATGTTTGGTTCCACATACACTTGTGAGCAAACATTCTCAGCAATGGGACATATAAAGAGAGCGATAAATGAAATTGCCTGTCTGATAGTAGTCTATCAGCAGAATTGAGATTTGCCTGCACCCAACTTTTTATGAACATAAAAAGGCTTGTTGAAAATATGGCAACCCAAAAGTTGCATTAATACTGAAAATGAAATAAAATACTATTTAATACTGTTTTAAGCTTTATTAAGGTGGTTTCACTGCATTAAATACAGGTGTTTTGTATTCAAATGGTCTCAAATGTGTCAATATTTGGTAACATGGTTCCTGTCCATGGCATGCGTGTTGATGCAGCCCTTGAGATGCTTTGAGGGCTGCATAAGTGGCCCACAGGCTATTCCAGGTTGCCCACCACTGCTTTAAATGAATCTGGGAAGTGCATTAATGGGAGCTTTTGTGTTTAAAAAGTGGAAACTTTTTTTTAATTTAATTGGAAAAAAGTTTTATTTTCATTTAGTTAGGTTATTGCTAGGTATTCTTATTATAATTATATCAACAGTTTCACCAGAGAAGACATACTGAGCTGCTAACAGCTCATTTTCAGATGCATCCAGGTGGTCAGGGGATGTGAAGATAAATCAAGAGGTAGGAAAAAACTAAACAGTAATAACAATATTACATTACAAAAATAGAAGTCATATATAGCAATTAGATATAAGATGAGCAAAATCATTATTACTGAAGGCAAATCAGTACAACAGGTACATGCAGTAGATAAAATTGCATTATGAGTGGCAGGAGGAGCTACTCACATAGCTATAGCCAAATGGTTGCTCGGGACAAAATGGCCAGGGCAAAATTAGAGGGGAGGAATGATGGCAAAGGGTTATGGACAATTGCAGGTGGGTGCATAAAAGTCACAAAGAAGTGACTTAAAGGAAAAGAGGCAGAGCAGACTGACAGTGGAAGGGAGGACCAGAGGTTAGGAAAGCAATATGAGAAAGCAGGCTGACCAACAGTAGATTTCTAAGGAGGAATAGAGAGGGAATGGAAAATATTACTGCAGAGATAGTAGGAGGAAGATGGGGGAGAGGACAGTAGGGATGTAAGGTGTAAGGGAAGGGAACTGTACCAGAATTTGGAAATAAATGAGGCAAAATGGGTAAGGCACCTGACGCTGAGTGAGGGGGGTGAAACGCCAGAGTAGAGTGAGCAATGGTGGGTACAAGGGGGACAGTCTAAAGAAACTGACAAAAAGAGTGAAAGAGGGGGGTCAAGTCTGGCATGGGAGGACTTGGGAGCTCCACAACAGACTATGTCACGGTAGTCAAAAATAGGGAGAATCATCTTTAAAAAACTCTCTGAGCAGACAGGAAGTGGGATACTTGCTTTGTTCCTGTACGGTGCACCAAATTTGGGGTGAAGCTTATGGTGTATGAAATCAATGCGCACAGAGAATCAAGATGTCAGCCCAACCAGACCCCAAGAAACTTAAAGGATACATCCTCAATCATAGCACCATCAGGGGTGTTAAATAAAGAGAGAGAGGCGAGTCTGGTAATCCCATGCTGGGTGCTAAAAGTCCTAGATACTGGGTTTTTGTTTTGGACATTGAGGGGCAGATAGTTACACTGGAACCAACACTGAATGTAGTCAAAATCCAGCTGTAGCCATAAAGTAAGGTGATGGGAAGAGGAGCCCGGTACAAAAAGAACTGTATCATCAGCAGACATATAAATGGACGCAGAGGAGCAGACAGAGGAACTGTCATTCAAGAATATGGAAAAGGAATAGGGGACCAGTGCAGACCCTTGAGGGATGCCTGAAAGGTGAGGAGTGGTGATGGAATGGAGCTTCCCATCTGAACAGCTTGAGACTGTCTCTCAAGGTAAGGATGAAAGCAACTGACTGCAGACTCAGACAGGCCCTCTTATTTAACCATGTCCAGAAGGAGAGGATGTGCCACAGTTTGGAAAAAAAAACTTTCACAATCCTTATTTGGAGGATGGAGCCAGTGAACCGGAGAAGTGTGGTGGAAGTGGAGTGGAATTTCTTAAAATCAGAGTGAAAGGGTTAAGAAAGAGAAGGAGTCAAGGAAGGAATAGATTTGAGATAGCACAAGGTGTATTAGGTGTACAAGCTAGATTAGGGTGCGTTAGTTATGAAAGGTCAGGTGATGTGTTTAGACCAATAAAGTTTCTAGGATTCTGAAGTATTCAGATGCCCATTTTATAATAAATTGTGAGCCACAGACGGTTTGCAGTACAGGACTCATTGGGTGTATTTTGGAACCTGGAATGGTACACAGTTGTTTTTTGTGAGGTGACCTGTTGTGTAGTCATCACCTCAGATGCACCACTGCTGCCTGATCAGTGTTCAGCCCTGCTCATTTAAAAGACTGGGTAGGTGTCCCCAGCCAATGCACATGCAAACAAGTTGGCCTGTCCATCTGAACTCTTATAAAACAGTCTATTTTAAAAGAGAACCATTGTGGCCATAAGTATCCCTCATCCCATTTATCCCAATGGGTGATTTGGAAAGTTAATTGTTGGAGCAATGTTACAATGTGCAGAAAGGGGGCCAGCGATCAATTCAAATATGGCTTGATCATGCAGGGCCAGAAAGGACAAGTGACCTAAAAAGGGTTCTCATAAAATCTGAACTTGCACACTTTGAAGATAAGAACACATTTGCAAAATCCAAAAGGAATTATCTGCATAAAGATTGTTCATAATCTTAACATTTGATCAATTGACTCTGTAAAATACAGTTTCCTGTTACCTTGATCCCATATGATTTCAAATTAAGACTTAAATGAATGCACATTTATTACTCCCTTTGTACAGGAAGATTTCTGCACCATTAGATCATACTTGTTTAAGTGAGGCACCGATTGTTTATTTAAATGGTAGAATGAGAATTAAATGTTGTTGCACTATATTATGATGTTTACATTACATAATGACACAAGCTGTCTTTTTGAATAATTTTTATTGGGATTAAAATAAGTACAATATTTATTTATTTATTTAGAAAGGAAAGGAAATGTTTCATACAGTATATGTTAATTACCAGACATTTTCTTTCTTACTGCCAAATAATTTTAGCTCATCCATATGTGTCAATTACTTCTGAAACTATATCTGACAGTGTATAAAACCATTGCTAAAATTCCAATAATGTACGCTAGCTGTGTAGAGTTGGACAATTTTCTCATGGGGACAGTCAACGCATGGATAGAGTATGTGATTGTTTCCACTGCTTCCTTTGCACAGAACAATGTGCCAATTGTCAATACTGTGTTAACTGATTATGTGATTATCCCTAACAGATTGGCAGTGGTTACTCACATCACAGATGGCAATGTAGTAGAAACTTTCAGAGGAGCAAGAGATTTTTTGTCTGGTCTAATGTGGGGTCTAACTAAAGTTTACTGACAATAGCATAATGATATTTTTATGAGGGAAACATTTCAGTACCCCGGGCTGATAGCAATATGACAGATGTTGTACACAGGTGAAAACAGTTATACACCTCCTGCCCGGAGGTGCATACAATGGGCAGGTGTTTCAAACAGCATGGTGCAGGTACAAGTCCCAGTTTTGGATGCTGCCTGCATCATATCATATGTGTCAAAACCTTAGAATACAATATGCAAATTTGTTGACAGATTTGTAACATTTTTCCTGCTGTACAGCAGCTTGCATAAGAAAAGTGATGCATATGTAACCCCCCTCATGGGTGGACTTATGTCTCACCTTTAGGGACCACCCTCAGTGCTTAGGGAGTTTGTGCACTGTGGGGGTGCATTTCTGTTGCTGCCGCTTGGGGGTAGCAGACAGGGCCACTATATATAGTGGAGAGTCAGTGAGAGATGGGGGAGAGACCAGCAGGTTTTCAGCAAGGCAGTTCCAGAGGGGGGTTCCCCCCTCCTCCTTAGGTAGGTCAGCAGTTTTGGTGGTGGTGTGCGGGGTTCTGGGTTTTTGGATCTCCATGGGAGGTAAGCAGACAGGCAGTTGTGGTTGTTTGGGTCAAGGTTTCCCTTGGGATGGGTGGTCAGAACATCCATGGGATTAGTAAGAGCTTGTGAGGCCATGTAGATTAGGACCCTGGGGGGCATTGGGCCCAGTCTGTAGAGTGGTGTTTTTGAGCCATTGGGGGCTGCTGAGGTGGTGGCAGGGCCTTGGTAGGGGAATCAGAGGATGGTGGCAGCTCCACAACCCCATTTCCCCAGTGGCACTTTGGCTCTGTTTTGGAGACAGGTGGGAGTTGGTTGAGGCCTAGACTCAATGGGGCCTGTCATGCCTATGTCTGGGTCAGGCCCTGGGGCCTACATTTGGATAGGTCTTTAGGCCAAGATAGGTTGTGACTCATCTTGGGCAACAGGCTTTAAATTGGTAGGAGGGAGCCAATGTACCTACTTTGGAGGCTTGGCTCCAGTGGGAGAGCCATGGAGAAAAGGGGAGATTGTACCATGGACCAGGCCAGGTCCATGGTCAAGGGAGGAATGGTTATGAGAGCAGCCATGGTTGGTCTTTAGGCTGCTTGCTTAACCCCAAGCACAATTAACTTGGTGGCAGTCAGAGGAGTACATCACTCTCCTGATGAGGAGGAAAAACATTATGAGGAGGTAAATCATGGAGAGAAACTCAGTTTAAAGGAGGCAGTAACAAAGTGAGGTGCTTATCAGTGCCAGTGGGTCAAATTGGGAGCCTCACGCTGCTGGAATGTTCAGGCTATAATCTCTGGTCCTGTGGTAAAGTCTGCTGCTGGTTCTGTTCATACGGAATATCTAAGCCTAAGGATGCCTGCATTTCCCTCTTAACGATTAGTCTGTGTAAAAAGTTAGCCCCATCTAGCTGTATTGCCGAAAAGCTTTAAGTAACTGGGTCTCTGAGCTCTTATAATCATTTAGGAGCTCAGGAGAATAAAAGTGATTTGCTTGGGAGAAACCAGAGTCCAGTTTGATCCTTGCCGATTAAGGATTTTAATGCAATAATAAATCCTTTAGTTTTTAGGGATTTCCACAGTTTTCCTGGGGTCTTCAAGTATTGAAGTTCATGCATCCTCCTGCATCCAGGTCCAGTGAGTTCAAGAAGCATGAGGATGAACTGACCTGTCTGCTTGCCTGCCAAATTGCCTACTGGTGAGAAGCTGAACACTCTTGGGGCTCGGTATCTTGTGGTTTTAAGACATCTCAAGGTGAGACACCCATGTTTATTGCTGCCTTATATTCCAAGGAGAACTTGGTGAGGTACTAGAGTCTGGGACCCCCTTCCCCCCATAACATCTGTCCCCTAGACATTGTAAAGGGGGGTCTACAGATACATCTCTTTTATTGACCACAAATGGGGACAAAGGTGCAGTAACATGTAGCACCTGTGCCAAAACATTAGACTGCTTTCTATGTGGTCTAACATTCCAGTGCAAATTGCAGGAATGCACCAAAATCATGGCACAAAGCCACAGATGGCCTTTAAAAAATGTGCCCACTTTTCCTGAACTTTAGTGGTGAGTTTGCAAAAACCCAAATTTACATTAGGTGGCACTTTCTATTATATATGTAATGTGCAAACTGGGAAAGTGCTTGTTTACCACTCTTAGACTTTGTTCCAGTAGTGTTAAATGCAACATAGTGCATCTATGTGAGGCCATAGCCTGAAGTTAGATTACTCAGAAGATTTGTTAAATACCGTTGTAAGTTTGTTGATATTCCCCAACATAAGAACTGGCTAAAGTACAGTTAATGTCCTCTGCCTAGATTTCACCAGAAGTGTGCAGCAATCTGTTATTGTGTCATCAAGTACACATCTATCACAGGCATTCAACATTACATCACACTTTTAGCACTATCGTATCACATACTTTGCATCTGTACTTTACTATAACAGACAGTAAAAGAGTAGAGGCACAGTATTTCAAGGAAGCAAGCTTGCTTACATTTCATTTACTGTACATTGCTAAACCATTCATAGCTGCACTAAAGTAATATATTTACAGCAGTAGCATAACATTCCATTTAAAAAAGAAAGTTAAAGATGCATTAAATGTAATGGGTAAGAGTTAATATTACCTTATGTGACTCTAGTGAATCACCATAAGGTGCCTTCAGCAGGTCTTCAATAGCTACTGAGGAGACAAAACAAATATGACAGAAGCAAGCCTCAAGAAAACACCAAGTATGTAAGTTTTGTGTACAGTACACTTGCTGAATGCTACCCGTACAGTACACAGGCTTTTCTCCCCATACAGTACAGGGGGGATGCACACCCTGTACTGTACATTGCATGAACACTACCTGTAGTTTCATAAGGTGGCCAGCTGAGGAGGTGTGAAGAGGGCTATGCAAGTCACAGTACTGGATCTGTGACACTGATATAAGGTAAGGGGGTTGGCAGGGTGGGTTTGTCAGTGCTGATGGTGCCTGGGAGCCACTAGACACCATGGAATTATTTGGTCACAGACTGGACTGGTAATTGGAGGGCAAGTGGACCACTAGGCACCAGAGATTGCACATTGTATAATGGGCCTGGTGACTTGAGAGTTGGAGGGACCCCTAGGCACCAGGGATACTTGACCTTACAATGGGGCTGGTGACTGGAGAGAAGGGGGGACCACTAGGCCACAGGGATCATTAAAATGACAATGGTGATGGTGATGGTGACCAGAGGGTGGTGGACCACTAAGCACCAGGGATGCACATTGCATACTGGAGCTGGCAAATGGAGGGAAGGGGGTCACCACCAAGCACCAGGGATTGCACACTGCGTATGGGGCTGGGCGATTGGAGGGCAGGCGGGACCACTAGGCATCAGGGATACTTGTACTTACAACGGGGCTGGTGATCAGAAGGTGGGGGGACCACTAGGCACCAGGGATCACTGAAATGACAACAGGGATAGTGATCAGAGGGTGGGGGAACTACTAGGCACCACAGATTGCACATATGATAACAAGTATTGTGATCAGAGGGTGGGGGTGCCACTAGACACCAGGGAATACATGCTTTGTACAGGAGCGAGAAATCAGGGCAGAGACTGAGCCAGTTGCAGGGGTGCAAGCCTGCCACTGCTTCCCATGCAAATGTGCCCATAATGGGCATGCAAATAGCTCCTGGCATTCCAACTGTGCCCATAAGGGTCATGCAAATAGCTCCTGGCATTCCAACTGTGCCCATAAGGGTCATGCAAATAGCTCCTGGCATTCCAAATGTGCCCATAATGGGCATGCAAATAGCTCCTGGCATTCCAAATGGGCTCATTTGCTTGGGCTTGTCTGAATATAGTGCCAGGAGCTACCGGTGCTATTGGATCTTTCCCTGCACTGGCGGCATCCATGTTGGAGCAGTGCTACTTGGCTTAGTGCTATGCTGATATGTCCGTCTATTCAATCTCATGGTGCCGGTGTGCTATCCAACTGAATATAGCATCCACAGGGTCATGGGCAATGGGAAAATGCAGTGCAAAACTTTGTGCTCTGCTTTGTCCAGTTTTGAATGCTGGGCCCCAGATCTCTCTAAATAATGTTTTTGTAGTATAATGACTGCATGGAGTTCACGCTGAGTAGAAATAGGTACCAGAAGAGCACAGTGAAGCTGGTGATGCTGGTGGTGTGACTGTGTGTGTGTGTGTGTGTGTGTGTGTGTAAGGGGAAGACATCAGGAAATATTTCTTCATCAAAAGAATGGTAGTTACAGTAGGTGAACCAAATTGCCACGGAAAGCTGTCTGTGTGAAATCAATGGAGGAATTCAAACACAGGTGGGACAGACACATGGGACTGAAAAGGACATCAACAAATGGAGAGAAGGGAAACATAGAAACATAGACTTTGATGGCAGATAAGGACCGCTTGGCCCACCTAGTCTGCCCATTTCCCTACCTAGAGAATAAGCTGCAGATCCTAGTTAACCAACAGCCTATTTCTTCCTACCCATCACAAAAATTGCCTTATGTCTGTCCCATGCATTCTTGAATTCTCCCACAGTTTTAGACCCCACAACCTCCTCAGGAAGGATGTTCCATATGTCCACCACCCTCTCTGTGAAAAAATACTTTCTCACATTGCCCCTGAGGTGTCCCCCCTCTTCAAATTGTGTCCCCTTGTTCTTGCAAATCTCTTTTTCTGAAAGATGCTACCCTCTTGGACTTTGTTGATCCCACTGAGGTACTTAAATGTTTCTATCATGTCCCTCCCTCCCTCCTTTCCTCAAGGGTATACATATTAAGCTCCTTTAGTCTCTCCTCATATGGCTCCTCTTGCAGACCCTGCACCATTTTAGTTGCCCTCCTCTGAACTGCCTCCATCCTGTCTATGTCCTTGCAGAGATGGGGGTCTCCAGAACTGGAAGCAGTACTCCAGATGGGGTCTCACCAACAGTCTGTACAGGGAGAGGGAAAGAGAAGTGAATTGCTACCAGGATCCTCTCGTCTAACTATAGGTAGTGCTGAGCTGACAGGATGGGCTGCAAGGCCTTTCTGCCATTAACTTCTATGCTTCTACAGTACATAGGGGCCCAGATATTCAGACTGCGCCTGGCAATGGTGCAAGTGTGGGCGCAGCACAGCTGGGCTGCGCCGGATCCAGAACCAAGACCAGGACCAGGTGATATTCAATGGTGATATGCCATGGCACAGCACCGTTGAATATGACATGGACTGCACACAGTGCAGTGGCACTGCAAATGGCACAAGCCACAGAAAGGGAGCACGGGGATGTGCGAGTGCAAACGCAGATGCGCTGGATGCAGCACCCATGATATTCAGAAAAGGGCATGCAAATGAGGCCATAATATATGCATGGTGCAACTGGGGCCATTAGCATGCCATTATGGCCCCATTGCATGCTTTGCACAGTGCAGCCCGACGAATTGTGCCTGGCACCCTGCACAGAATGGCATGTGGCCTGAGGGGTCCCGGGGCATCCCCTGCCCCATAGCCATGATCGTGGGTAATCGTATATCAAACACATTCCCTGGTAGTCTAGTGGTACCCCCCACCCTCCCATAGCCCTGATTGCCGGTAAAATGAAAGACAGACAATCTCTGGTTGTCTAGTGGTACCCCCCACCCTCCTGTAGCCGCGATCACTGGTAAAATGTAATAAAGACAATCCCTGGTAGTCCAGTGGTTCCCCACTTCCCTCCCCAGAGCCACGATCACTGGTACAATGCAATACATACACTCCCTGGTAGTCTAGTGGTCCCCCCCCGCCCCTAGCCTGGATCACCAGTATAGTGAAACATTGCACCCCCTGGTAGTCTAGTGGCCCCTCCACCCTGCCCGTAACCCCGATTGCAGGTAGCCCCAACAGAACATACCCCTGATGGTTCAGTGGCACCCCCCACTCCTTCCACCCCCACAGGACCTCTTGCCACCCAGCTCACCCCTGTCATTGGCGGGCAGTTGCAACCTGCATCATGACTTCATTCATATATTTTTGACTGTCTAGTACAGTATGCCTTGCAAGCCCATACTGTAATCTGTTATTGACGGTGGCCGGGTGGTATGTGAATGGGTTGAAGCTGACGCGATGATGGGGGAGCTGGGTGGGAAAGGGGTCCTGTGTGGGTGGGAGGGTGGGGGTGCCAGTGGACCACCAGAGGTATGTTCTATAGGGGCTACCCATGATCAGAGTTACGGGCAGGGTGGAGGGGCCACTTTACTACCAGGGGATGCAATGTTTCATTATACTGGCGATTGGGGCTAGGGGCAGGGTGGGGCCACTAGACTCACCAGGGAGTATCAGACAGTATTGTACCAGTGATCGGCTCTGGGGAGGGAGGGGCAACCACTGGACTACCTGGGATTGTCTTTATTACATTTTACCAGCAATCGTGGCTATGGGAGGGAGGGGGGTACCACTAGACTACCAGGGACCGTATGGGTGCTTGTGGATGGTGTTCTGGGTGGGCAGTGGCCACCCATGGCTGGTGGCTGCTGTGATGCACCCTGCATTACAGCAGCCCACCTGTGGGTGACCCGGAGTTGTTCCTCCTTTTCACAGGCTCAACTCTGAGCCCCCCTCTGAGGTGCAATGCAGGGTTGTGTTTGCATATGTGCCTCACATGCCAGGCTGAATATCGGGATGTGCTGCATATGCATGGGCATGTCCCCTGCATTTGTGCCACATACATTACTATTGCGCCCCTGTGAATCAGGATTTGCACTGTGCCCGGCAGCCTTTTGAATATTCCACACAGTGCAGGGTTGTGCCAGCGCAACCCCTTTGAATATCTGAGTCAAGGAGGAGAAATGCAATAGTTATGAATGTCCTGAAGGGGGATAAATCAAGATCAGTTTATCTCCATATTTGCTTGACCTCGCCAAGGCCTCAACAGTATTTCTCATTCTCTCCTGCTGGAATAACTTGCAGGGGCTAGCCTTTCTAACTTCTCAGTTAACTGGTTCTGCTCTTACCTGTTGGACTGGCCCCTTCTGGTCCTTGTAACATAGAAATATAGAAGCTGATGGCAGAAGGAAACAGCAAGGCCATCTAGTCTGCCCATTTGTTTTAGACCTATTTTGACACTCTAGTTGCCCCTTGTATGTGACTCCCTGCCTCTCATTAGGTCAGACATCCTGCAGAGCTTTTTCCTGGGTTGCAAAACCAAAAAAACACCATCAGACTAGAGCCCTGCCTACTTGGGCTGTGTGGCTGGGTGTTTGTGTTTGTCTCTGTCAATAGTTTAGTTTTGTGGATTTTCATGTGTTTCGGCTTGGAGGAACTAGACCATTCTTGGATATGTGATCTGTGAAAGTTTCCTGGACTAAGAAACTGGAAAACATCACCAGCAGATACTGGGACTCTCATTATAAATCAACTTTTTTGGAAGCCTTCACAATCAAAGCAAGTACAGCTAGGAAATTCTACAAGCTCTGATCTGGGGAGTGCAAACTGAATCCACATTTCCATCTACCTTGTTGCTAAAGGGAACTGCATGTCTTTGAGAACCATTCACAACTATTTAAACAAAGGGAAGACACTGACAAAGGGTTTTAACTTCCTGCATATCTCCCAGGCCAGTGTTCCAGGAATGTAACACATCCTTTGTCTCATTACCATAGACCAAACAGGTCATTTTCCTGTGGATTTGATTATTTTACATCATTTGGCAATGGGGCAAATCCTCCCCCTTGAGGCACACCACCAAAACTCATCTGTCCCTGCTCATGTGTGAGCCTTGGGCACATCTAGCCACATTGTATACAACTATTCCAATGTTGCATTTTCGACATTACCACCTGGCATACTACTGTTCAAAAAAGAAATGCAACCTCTCTCTGACTGAACTCTGCCTATGCACCCTGAAACTTGTGCTCCTCCTCCTCCTGCTATCAGGGACTGTTCACCCTAACCCTGGACCAAACACCTCCAACCAAAACAAACCAGCAGGGACTCTCTCAATCATGTGTCTGAACATCTGCAGTTTACTTCCGAAGCTTGATGCACTGCAAGCCTTTACCACCCAACACAACCCGGATATTCTGTCAGTAGTTGAAACTTGGCTCACCCCAAAGATTCCTGACCAGGCAATCACCCTTCCTGGCTACAATGTCTTCTGGGTTGATCGTAGAATCAAAAGAGGTGGAGGGTGTGCCTTATATGTGAAAGACACTTTCCGAGGACACCCCATTGATTCCAATCTTCCAGCAACACCTGCTCAGATTCTTCCCCATCAGACTCCTATTAGGCGCCCACAATAAGGCCCTCACAGTTGTACTGTTTACATACCTCCTAAAGAACAGGGACCTGGTCTAACCGCTGTCCTTGACTTTGTCAAATTCCACCCATCAGACTCCGAAATCATCCTTCTTGGTGACTTTAACATTAATTGGCTCTCAGCTGAAGGTGGGTCATATAAGGACTCCATTATATCAGCTAACCTGACTCAAATGGTTGACTATGCAACCAGAAAGAACTACAGAACTGGGACCTGCACCCTACTCAACTGGATCCTAACCAACCACCCCTCTCGGATCACGAAAACCTCAGTCCTCCCTGACTCACTCAGTGACCACTCTTCCATCAGCTGTACCTGGTCAAACAAATTCTATAAGCCCCCTCCAAAAATCATCACCAGCAGAGTCCTACCCTGTGGTCAGCTACCCCACCTCAAATCACACCTCAGTCTGCAGGACTGGTCCCCCATCTTCAAGTCAACAGATACTAATACTGCACTGGAGCAATTTATTCACATTTTCGATGAAGCCTGTAATAAATTTGCCCCCCTCAAAAAGTGTAAAGTTAAGTCGCTCAGTAACCCTTGGCTGTCAGGAGACCTCCTAAAAAAACTTAAATCCAGGGACCACCTCTGGGAACTGGCTAGAAACTCTGGTAAGCAACTCGACATCCAGAATTATAAACAGGCACTGAACGACTGCACCAAATCCATTCAGCAACAGAAATCTGACTACTATGAAAATGCCCTCACTAACTCCTGGGGAAATGGGAGAGATTTCTAGAAAAACATTAAAGATGTCACTCAGAAACAGTCAAAATCTTCATTGAACATACTCAGCATAAATGGGAACACTACACTCGACTCTAAAACAATTGCGAACACTTTTAACATCGCTTTCACTGACCTTAACAGTGTTCTCCCCTCCGATTTCTTCCAAGATGTGTCAACTCCCATCCCCCCCAACTCCTCCACCCACACCTGTCACCCACCTTTCTACTTTAAGGCACTAAAGAAACATCAAGTCCGAAACTACATTGCCAAAGCCATCAGCAAATCTAGAACAAGCAATGACACACTTGACCTCAAGCTACTGGCCCTAATGCTTGACGAGGTACTTAGGCCCCTCACCAAGATCTTTAATCTCTCTCTTTCCTCTAGCCAATTCACAGACAAATAGAAAATGGCTACTGTTACCCCAATTCACAAAAGTGGTGATAAGGCTGACTATGTGAACTTCCGCCCTATCTCCATTCTGCCTCCCCTATCGAAGGCACTGGAACGTATAGTAGCGGACCAACTTACCAAGCATCTGGACAATTATAATATTCTATGTAAACAGAACCATTGGCTTTAGAAAAGGTCATAGTACATCCTCTGCCTTACTCGAATTCACCAGCTCCATTCACAGCTCCCTTGACAATGGACAACTAACTGGTGCTATTTTCATCGACCTGACCAAAGCCTTTGATACTGTCCACCACTCCCTCCTGCTGAGCCAACTAAAAAATGCTGGTCTCTCCAATGATTCAATCTCTTGGTTCAAAAGCTATCTTGAAAACCGCACCCAGCATGTAAAAATTGGAGATGTGAACTCTGATTCCAGACCTGTCCTCTCTGGAGTCCCCCAGGGTTCAATACTGGGCCCCCTAATCTTCAGCCTGTTCCTTAACACCCTACCGGACTCCTGCACTGAACATATCGCCCTGTAGGCCGATGATGCAGTAATCCTTGCCACACACCAGGACCCAAAGAAATTGCAAGAAAATCTCCAACTCGGCTTCTCCTCAGTTGAGAATTGGCTCACAAAGCACAGACTGATCCTTAATCAAAAAAAACAGGCCATGATCTTCAGCAGCTCCCATAATAAACATAAGCACTTCCAACTCTCTGTTATCACCAGACAAAGTGCCATACTAGAACAGGTCAAAAACTTTAAATACCTCGAGATCACCCTTGACCCTCACCTCTCCTACTCTGCCCACATCGACCATATTGCCAAAGCCGATAACTCCCAGCTAGGCCTGCTATTCCGTCATAGGAAACACCTGACACCTGAAGCCCTCGCTGTCGCTGTCAAGAGCTCCATCATATCCATCATTGATTATGGCATTATCATTTATGGCTCTGCTACAACCACCACACTCAAATGTGTATCCACCACTCTCAACAAGGCCTGTTGACTTGTCACTGGCTCCCAATGCCTAACTCACACCTGTGACCTCTATTCTCAAACTGGATGGTTGAATCTTGCCAATCGAATAAAACACCAAACTTATATTACTACTAAGAAAATCTTGCTGGGCCTGGCCCCCCCTGGAGTCTGTGCCCTCATACAACCGAGAATCCACACCCGACATACCAGGGGATCGAAACCTCAGCTTCTGTAAGTCCCGCATTGCCACACAACACAAGGCCAAAGATCCTTTGCTTATCGGGCCACTAGTTGGTACAACGGTCTTCCCAGCAACATCTCATCCTAACTATCGCTCAGCACTTTTAAGACTCATCTCCGCCTAACACTCACTGCCTCCAACCTCTGTGACTGTTGTGGCTAAACATGTCTTTGGTTCCATAGCTGAAGATGCCCTTTTGGATCCACATCTACTCCTGCACTTTGCCAGCACCCATCCTATCTTCACCTCTCCTGCTGGCCCATGTCAAATGTCACCCGGCTGCACTATCTCTATTCTTATCCGCCTTCCACCTCTCCACTCTCTGTCTCCCCCAACCTACCTCCCCTTTTCTCCCATCCACTTAGTCTTCCTGATTTCACCCTCCTCCTTTCCCTTTCCCTTTCCCAAAGTTTCACCTTATTGTTCTTTTTTCATCTACAAGACTATGTGTTTTTTTTTTTAATTTTATAAACTGTTATCTTTGCTTATGATTGTCTCAATTGTACCAATGATGTGGAACCTTTGTAAAAGAGCCTTGGCTCAAAGGTATTTTTAATCCTAGAACAAATAAATAAAAATAAATAAATAAATAGACTCCAGGAATCAAATAGTGCACAGGACTACAGTGAACTACAAATTTATTGAGTGAATACTTTCAAAGAAGTGTAAATGGTGCAATATAGCTCACAATTCATGGTCGGCTGCAACAACAGCTGCTTGTTATTTCCCCCGGTGCTTCAACTTAAACAAGTCTTCACCAGGGGGCATGGCTAAAAGATAGTCAGTCCTGCATTTTATCACATTATAGATATGCATGAGTGTGCAAAACAAGTAACATGATACAAAACACATATAAAATGCAGGTAAAAAACACCAGTACAAAATAATATCGGTCACAATGGTATTTGTGTCAACATAACAGCATTTGAAGACCCAGGGCTCAATTTTCAAATGGAAAACTATGACGCAAGGTGCCTGCACCAAACAAGGATGACACAAGTGACACTTCGCACCATAGTTTGCGATATTCCCAATTTTCAAATGTCGACTGCAGTCAAATCAGGATGCTATGCGGCAAAGACCCCTTGCACCACCTTTGAGGAAAAAGCACCTGTGCTCCAGGTCAAAAGGGTGGTTGCACCATGGTGGGGCTGCACCATCCCCATATTTGCTATTCTACAAGCCCTGCCAAGTTTGCAACAGGGTCTGCCTTTTTACTAGTCAGAAAGTGGTCTCTGGGTCATGGTCTGCTGCCTGGCAGGGTAGTGATGTTTTTATGGTTTGTTTTCCACCCCTCCAATTCCCATCTGCAGATGCCACTGTTTTTACTAAATAACTTTCATTTTTTTTTATTACTTCTTCTGAAATTGAGTATTGTTATATATGGAATATATATTTAGTTATATAAAATTTTGGATTTAATGTGAGCACTAAGTATTTGGTGATATTGTGTGTGTATACCACTTTAAGCTACCTTAATAAAGGTAGCACCTGTAAACTGTTTACTCAGCCTCTACCGAAGACCTGACTGTAGGGCTGAGGTGCTAAGGTAGCAGAAGTTGCTACAACATTAAACTGCTTCATCTAACCTGTGCATGCTGTTGTTTATGTACTATTTGACCAGGAGTGCTACAACTTTTTGTGCTATTGACTGTGTCTTTGGGGATGTGCCATCCCATTTAGTAAGCAACTGGGAAGAATCAAGTGATGCTCCTGTGTTCCTATTCACACATTACTTTGGCTTTTTCATGTGCTGCCAGACTCCTGCATGGATTTTTTTCCTTTTTGGTTAACAACACATGAGCCATTTGTCTCGTTTGAAGCAGCATTAAGTCCGTGTTTAATGAATGGGTTTACATGATAAATCAGGGTGCTAACCACCTTCTGTGGATAGCGGGACAGTTCTGTAGCCAACCTACCTTTCTCCACTACTCCAAGGCTTCAGATAGTGTATGATTATCTTCTAAATAGAAACAGACTGGACAGACTAAATCAGACCACCCACGGGAGGGTATGAGTGTTGACTGTTATTACGAGATAATTGAAGAAAAAAGTGAGGTGGCAGTAGCTGCAGCCAGCTAGGAGGATGAGAAGGAAGAGATTTTCAACTTCCTGGAGGACTGGGCAACCACACTATATTGGAGAGAGAGAGAGACATGTAATTCACATCACTACTACATAGACTTGCATAGAGGACGAAGGTGAGATAAAGCAATTCTTCCACTGCTTAGAAAAGCTAAGAATATATGAACTAAATAAATATTATAAAATATCACTAGAACAGCACTTGGAAAAAAATTTATCCCCAAGTGGTTTAAGAATTGATAAAGAACCATTATGTGGTTTCAAAGACAAAGTGCTTAAGCAAGAATGAAAAGCAGCTAGCACTGAGTGCACTAATGCATACATGACAGCACTCATTAGAAAAGATTAAAGAGATTTCAAGTGGGAACACTCAGTGAATCAATTTAGTCCACAAAGAAGAGGAAGATCTGGTAGCAGAGAGATTAAAATATTTGACAAATGAATTCAAATCAAATAATAAGTGGAAGCAAAGTAACAACAAGTCTGTAACTATAAGCCAGAAAGTTGTGGAAATTCAAGACGCAGCACCAGGAACATCCAGACAGGGTCCTTTTTTAGCACAAAGTGGGAAGACAGGGGGACATCCCCACCAGAAAAACCAAAACAGCAAAAACCAAAAAACAAGGATACAAGTGCAAGATGAGGAGAGGACGATGCAGGAGGGGTAAAAGAAAGACCCAAGAGGAATTTGAAAAATCAGACACAAAAAACACAATCACAAACCTAACAGATTATGAACTTTCAAAAACTTTGGTGAAGGTTTTGGAAAAAGGTATATCCTTCTCCTCTAACCCTCCATGGATTTCTTTGATATCAGAACAGATATGTGCAAATTGATTAGAAAATTTAAATTGAAATATTACTTTAAAGCAAAACCTTCAATGGGCATTTGGAAAACCTTGATATCTCAATGGTTCCTGGGACTGATGGCAGTGAAATTACTCCAGTACTCATATCAGAATCTGAAACTCAGACTGGTGTGGATGAACCAATGACTTGTTTTCTGGACTGCCCAGATCTTGATGCTATGGTTGAACACTACGCAGAAGTCAAAATAGATGAAATGGAAGAGGAAGTGACTTTGATCCAGAGAACTGGTAAATTCAAAGAGAAATCAACTTTTTACCCAGAGGTATCCAATCAAGCTATTTCAACATTTGAGAAACTACAGTACGAGTCTCATTAAACTTTCACCAATGAGTTGGTTTAGCATTGTTTTTTACAGTTGTCAGTGCACTGGCAACTCAAATTGTTATGTTTTTCAGAGCTTAACAAGCTCAAGAGCAATGTTTGTAAAATGTTTTTGCAACTCAGTTGGAATGCATCTGTAGTCCAGCCACAGTGCAATGCAAAACTGAGTTTTAACTGTTAAGGAACGGTTTGTGCAGGACTTCGTGCTGAATGCAGCAACACTTATGCAACTCAATCAGAAATGCTAAAGCAACTCATTGGAGAAACAGTTTAATGTGACTTGTACTGTAGTATTGAGGGACATTGAAAAACCTTATGCTGAATGTGAACGTCGCAAATACAGTAATCTGCATTTTAGTGAAAAGCAAGCGCTAGCTGAGTTAGAAAAAACAAAAATATAATAATTAAGGAATCAGACGAACACAGTAATATGGTTTTGATGAGTGAGGAATTCTGTTTCCCAAGTTATAGATCTAGTAAATGACAAAAACACATATGAGGTGCTTAGGGATATCCCACAGCAAAATATATTTTACACTTATACACTGTGATTGATAATGCATACAATGAAGGTGTCCTGTCAGGAGAAAAGGCTACATTTATTAAACCAGAATTCCCTATTATTCCTATATTTTATGGAATACCTAAAGTACACAAAGATAGGGAACACCCACAACTATGTCCAATTGTCTCTGGGATAGACTCTTTAACTTATAACTTGGTGAAATACATAGACAACTTCTTAAAACAATATGTTACTGGGATCAAGTCCCACATCAGAGACACTATGCATTTACTGCAAAACATTGAAAAGCTTCAGTGGTTAAGAGACATGCAATTGAGCTACAATTGATGTCGCTAGTCTTTATATTATGCTCTATCAAGCATATTGTGGGTCTGGCAGCAATAAAACACTCTCTGTTAAAACCCACAATGGGAGACATTGTGCCAAAAGAATTTCTACTTCAAGTTTTAGAGTTTGTACTGGAGCACAATTATTTTGTGTTTTATAAGACATATTATACACAAACTTGTGACACAGCAATGGGTGTCTCAATGGCAGCCTCCTATGCCAGTTTATACAATAGGGGTGAGCTGATATTGAGTTGGATAAAATCATGTGTTTCTCACCCCAGTGGAATAAATGGCACAATGACATATCCACCATGTGTATTAATGTAAAATCTTACATTTATACACATACTAGGTATGTCATTGGGCTGTTTATTATCACAGTGCATACGCCAAGTTCTCAAACACTCAGCCAGTACCTTTTACTTACTCTCAGTCTGTCTTCACTACTACAACATACAAAGTAGGCACTGACACCCCAGTCATCATTGTATGCCACAAATGCATGTGTTACATTTCTCAAATATATAGCAGTATATAAAAGCAGCAGTATCTTTCAAACAGTAACCTGAGCAACCTGTGAACTTCTGTAGCAGTCTCCAATATGTCCCGGAAAAGCTCCGAAAACTCATCTGTGGTGTCATTAAGTCCCCACCCATGAACGCCAACACATCCTTCCTTACTGAAGCCTGCAGGAAAATGAACACTAAAACAAACAGAAAGCTCCCCACAAACTGTAAAATGCTACAAAACTCAGCACAGCAGTAAACTTCAGCAAGCCAACCAACAAATATAGCCGTCATATTTAACAGATGTTGCAGTCAGCCTACATTTGTAACACGGCCTATCAAACTGCATGCTTTCCCAGCACATCGAACAACCAACCAATGGCAACCTACAACAACAAGCTCATTCAGAGAAACCTAATAATGTGAAAGGATAATAGCCAGTAGCACAAAAAAACCCAGCAACTTTCTTTTAAAAATAAAAACACAAGCTACTAAAAAAGTTAAAACAGCAGAATATAGAGCCCTATTGTATAAATTGCACATATGATGTGCTACACTGTGAAACAGGAAATATTTGCATTCATGCAGAGTGACCTCAGATAATACCACTTGTGGCTCCACTACTCTCTGTTACTCCTGATATTACTTGTGGTCACTCTACACTCATGCAAATATTTCCTGTATCACACTGTTGCCCATCATGTATCCTCTATTTAACTTTAGGCAAGTGGGAAGATTGTTTGGAATGCAGAAAAAATTTTTCATCAATAAAATGGTAGTTTGGTACCACTTTATTGATTATACAATTTGTGTATGGGAAGGCAGTGAGCACGAATTTAATCAATTCACAAATTATTTGAACAACACAACTGAATGTTTCTAGTTTATCAGCACATTTGATAAAAAATCCAATCTCATTTCTCAATGTTGAATTTAAAACATCTGAAAATGGGGAGATAGTAATAGCAGGGTATAGAAAGTCAACAGCTGCTAATGATGTTTACATGCCACCAGTGTCCACCCCCCCAGAAACTGATTAATTCAATTCCTTATGGTCAGCTGGTAAGATCAAAATAAATTGCAGCAACCAAAGTGCTTTTGAGACACAAGCTGAGGAAATGATTAATAGATTCAGAGAAAGAGGCTACAAAGAGGAGACACTCACAGAAGCACTTTCGAAGGTTAACACACTTGAAAGAAAGGTCTTACTTGGGCCAAAACAAAGAAACAACCAGGGTAACAAAAACATAACATTTTCAACAAAACACAACAAAATATCAGGCTGAGTAGGCAATATAATAACAAAACATTGGTATGTTTTAAAGACAGATAATCATCTTAAACAAGTAGGTGATAAACCAAGAATCACTTATAAAAAAGCTAAGAACATCAAAGGCATACTAGTAAGGAGCCACTTCAAATCAGGGAAAAAAGAGATGCTGACATGGTTAATCCCGGGAACAAATGGGTTTTTAAATGTGGTCACTGTAACATATGTAGATATGCCCATGAGGGAGACACCTATATGTCCCAATTTCAAAGTTCTGGTTTGGGTCTCTCCCATCTTATCTCTATTCCTTGCTATCCACTCTACCTCCTCCGGACCATTGTCTTAGTTCATATGATCCTCATCAATTGGTAATTCCTCATCATTTGACTACGATAGGCCAGTTGGCCTTCTCTTAACACTTCCCTAAGCTATAGCATACCCCCCAAACCCACTTATCTTCCTCCCCTATTCCTTATTTTTAGCCCTAAATAACTTCCTCTTGGCAAACTGCACCTGCAGTTAATCCCTCTACCATTTTCACTTATGTGCTCAGTTCATGTGCCATATACTACTCCCCATTCTTCTACATTAGCCCTGTGAATAAGTTCTTCTACATTAGCCCTGTGAATAAGTTATTCTACATTAGACCTGTGAATAAGTTGTCCCCCTCATGGATTGCACTAAGCTGTTCCCTCTGGTTGTCAATTAATGTAGTTCACTAATGCACTTATCTGATCGTTGTTTCATGTTCAGTGTTTTGCATCCTGCTATGATGTTACAATGTATTGCTTCTCTGCCTAAACTGTATTAATTGTCTAATCTGATTACTGTATGTATCTTGCATGTATTGTACATTGTTTTTATACAGTAATGAAATAACCTGTTGTGTTGCTGCTTTGTCCCACATCACTGTTAAATTGTATTTTGTCAGTTGATTGTATTTATTGTAGATGTATATATGTTATTTTTTCCTCATTTTCCCTTCCCCCAGGATGCACTGTGAGACAAGCAACTTGTTCAGTGTGCCCTTCCTGATGAAATTTTTCAATAAATAAATAAATAAACCTATACCCATCATATTATTAACAAAAAGGTAACATTGACAAATTTATAACATGCATAACTAGATCTGTGGTGTCAATAATTTAGTGCCCATGCATAAAACACTACGTTGGGAGAATGGTGAGACCACTTAAAACACATGTACAAGAACACATTAGGGCTATTATAAATCAAAGTGATTGAAGCCCACTAGGTAGCCACTTCACTGATTTCCATAACTCTGACCTGTCACTACTCAAGTTTGTGGCTTTAGATACAGCCCCACCACTAGATAGAGGAGGTGACCATTTGAATAAACTTAACTAAAAGGAAACAAGATGGATAGTGTCTTTGAACACAGTCCAACCAATAGGATTTAATGAAGAGGTTGACTTTATCCACTACATAAAAGAACCATAAGTACAATATACCTCAGGCTGTCTTTGATAACAGACTAGAAAATTATCTTGTCTTTATAAGCTAAAATTAGTAATTTGGAATTGATACTTATTCATGATTATTTTCTATTTTCTCTCTCTCCTAGGTCATGGAGTTCACAGGTCATAGGAAACTTCTTCCATAAGGGGATCTTTTGCACTATTATTAATTTGGAACTGTGGGATCCCATAATAATAAAATAAAAAATCTCACTAAATTAAACCAAACCCTGTGGTCTTTAATTTCCTAACCAGCAATACATGTGGAACTATGTGTGATAAGCAGTACATAGCAAACTTATACAGAGGCTCAACTGAAATGTTACCCTCCCCCCCCCGGACCATTCTCAGTCCTCCCACATTTGTTTTATGGTTTGTTTACCACTCCCCCCAATTCTCATCTGTTGATGCCACATATTTTTACTAAATAACTCTCACTGTTTATTAATTCTTACAAAATTGAGTATTGTTATATGTAGAATATATGTTTAGTTATGTAATAATTTGGATTTAAATGTGAGCACTAAGTATTTGGTGATATTGTGTGTGTACCACTTAAAGCTACCTGAATAAAGGCAGCACCTGTAAACTGCTTACTCACGCTCTGCTGAAGGCCTGACTGCAGGGCAGAGGTGCTAAGGGAGCAGAAACTACTACAGAATTAAACTGCTTGTTTCTAACCTGTGACTGCTGCTGTTTATTTACTATTTGACCAGGAGTGCTACAACTTTTTGTACTTTTGACAATGGTATTTGTGCCAACTTAACAGCATTTGAAGACCCAGGGCTCAATTTTCAAATGACAAACTATGACGCAAGGTGACTGCACCAAACAGGGATGACACAAGTGGCACCTTGCATCACAGTTTGCTACATTCCTGATTTTCAAATGCCAACTGCAGTGAAACCAGGATGCCATGCGGCAAAGATCCCCTGCACCACCCTTGCAGCAAAAGCACCCATGCTCCAGGTCACAAGGGTGGTTGCACCATGGTGGGGCTGCACCATCCCCTTATGTGCTATTCTACAAGTCCCACCATGGCCGCAACAGGGGTCTGCCTTTAGATCAGTCAGAAGGTGATCTAAGGGCCATGTTTTGCTTCCTGGCAGGGTAGTAATGGGGGGTCTGTAAGCATGTGGGAAAAGCTTGGGGGCAAGGGAGCACAGGATAAAGCCCAGGCACCTGCCCCACATGTGCCACTGACCCCACCACCATCAGTGGGCTACAGTGGCTGCAGGTTGCAGGGTGCAAGTGGTGGCTGGGAATGGTTCCCAGGCACCACAGCAGTCACCTGGTACCAGATCCCTCACATGTAGACAGGCTTTTTCCCACCGATGGGTTTGGGGTCAGTGGCACTATGGGGTAGGTGCCAGAGCTGTATCCTTCTAAGGCAGGATTATAGTCCCTTTCTGCCACCACCCTGCACCTGGGCTCATCAGCTGTGTGTAGTAGCACAGGTCACCCCTGCAGGGTGTCATCTTATCCTTGCACATTGGTGCCATGCCCCCAATGCCCCCAAGGTATCCCCATGCTTCTTCTGCCCCAGTCCCCTCCTGACATGCATTTTCCCCCACCTTTGTGGCCCCTCGAGTGTTGTGTCAGGTAGGGGGGTTAAGGTATACTTTTGTGAAAGCCCGCAGGTGTACCACTACTTCAGCACAACTCTGCTGATGCAGCAAATCTCAGGTCTTGGGTGTAGGGACCCTCATATTTTAAGAATATGGTGCAAGGCCCCTGATGCACCCCAAGAGTGCCACAGCCCAAGATCATTGCAACTTGCAGCAATCTAAGGGATCTTTGAAAATCAAGCCCTCAGTTTCTAAACCTGCTGTCATGCTCAAGAAGATGCTAGCAGAGAACATTTCATGTTAGTCAGACAATACAATACTAAAGATATATTTCAAATTTTACAGATGTTATAACTTTTGTAGGAGAAAGCAGAATGTTCAAAAGATAGAAAAAAATAGCCTGGTTAGCCCCCACGATTACCCAGTTCCATGTTACTAGGAAGTTCCTTTTTGGTATAATTAGAGATCAGCCAGCGTGCAGGTCCAGGCTGTAGGTAGTGATAGTTAGAAATTTTTTTTTTTTTTTAGTTGTTTAACCAGGAGTAGCACACTAAGCTGAAAGTGTTTTTACACGTGCATCAAAATTGACCTGAAAAAGAGCAGAAACAGTATAATTAACAAAATATAAATTCTCAAATGGAAAATAAATAGATTACCATCCCAGACAGAAAATATACAAAGCAAAACATGCATATAAAACCTTTACAGTGAGGGGACATTAAACTGTAGGGACATGTGACAGGTCTTATAAGTTGGTATCATTCATTACTAACTACAAAAAGGGCTGAGGCCCCACAGGTCATTCAGTCCCTATGGTTTCTTGCTTTTGAGTCTGAAAATCATTCTGCTTTCTTTTCAGAAAAGGGTGTTTATTCTGTCTCCTCCATTTCTAGGAGGAGAAACCCATTTCAGACCTACAAAGCAAATACCATCAGGGCTGGAGGCATGTGACTCAAAAAAATATTGTCCTAAGGGAGTATCCATTTTATGGTTTGTGATAGAACAGATATGTTCTTGTATACATATTTTAAGGTTTCTAATGGTCCTCCCAATATATACCTTTTTACATGAACACCAAAGGGTGTGAACCTCAAATGTTGCGTCACAAGTTATGCATTCACATATATCAGCTTAGATTTTATTGCCAAAAAGGTAGATAAAGGTATTTCTAGTCACTGTGTATTTACAGATATTGCAAAAAATACACCTGAAGAAGACTTTTGGTCTTGGTGGTAACCAATGCAGGCCTCCCCTTGAGGCCTGTGTCACTTCAGCCTACTGTGGACTAATTTATCTTTAATATTATTGGCCCTGCTGAATGTTGCCCTAGGTTTGGGACCTACTGCCAGACCCACTTCTGTGTCACTCTGTAGAATTTATTATAAATGAAGTTTCCAGTCTTCCTGGCCCATTCATTGTACTCATTGACAAAGTTACTGGCCTGTAGTTGTTAGATTTGGAGACAGTTCTTTTATATCAATCAGAAGATTCTTTCTTTCTGAGGACCTTGCTTTTTGTTTTGACTTTGTAGTAGTCCCTTCTCACTTCCCCTTTTGTAAAATGTAAGCTCTAAGTCTGCAGCTTGTTGATTAAATGTTTCACATGAGGTACAATTTCTGCATAATCTTACAAATCAGCTATATGGGATGGACTGCTTCAGGGTTGGGGGCATGCAGTACAGAATTAGTAGTTGTGCTTTTCCTAAAACATTTAGATTCAGTCAGTTGTGCCTGATAGCTTGACAGAGTAACATCTAAAAAATGCAAATATTCATGCTTGGTGTTTAAATGAAGTTAAGGTTTAATTCATTCTGGTGTAGTCAATCCAAAAATGCTGGTACTTCAGATATGACTCCCTCCCAGATACAAGTTACATCATCTATAAACCTGTACCAGTATTTTATGTTTGAATGCAAAGGATTGTTCTCAGGGTCCATAATCTCTGTCACTTCCCATAACCCCAAGAAAAGAGTGGCATAACTTGTGGCCATGGCCACCCCCATGGCTGTGCCACATGCCTGTAAATAAAATGTGCCCTCGAACTCAAAGGCATTGGGGGTCAGTATAAATTTTAGGGCTGCAGTGAAGTCTCTTGGCATTTCCTTATTGTCAGGATGATTATCTAAATAGATATTACAAGCTCTAATGGCCTGATGGTGTCTCATCAATGTAAATAGGGCTTCTATGTCAATGCCCAGCCACACACAACCTTCCGGCACACAATGCCCTTGAGTTTATGTAGTAGGTCCAAAGTATCCCTTATATGTGATTTTAGAGTGTGCACACAATCTTGCAAATATAAATCAATGAATCTGCCTAAGTTTTCATTGACTGAGCTGACACCTGAAACTATCGGTCTGCCAAAGCGTCTGGTGACCTTTTTTTGAATTTTGGGTAAAATATAAAATCCAGCAGTTACAGGGTTGTCTCACCAAACATAACTAATTCCTCACCACTGAAACTCTTTTCATTGAATGCATATGCCAAAATTTGAAACAATTCTCTAACCAAAAAAAAAAAAAATCAGTGGGATTTTAATTCAGTTCTCTATAATTTCCAGTGTCGGTAAGCAAGGACACCACAATTTCACTGAAGTGTTCTTTATTTTGAATAACATTGTGCCCTTTATCCAATAGTTTTCATAGTATCATAGTAAAAGCCAACAGAATAGGCCCCATGGTCTGCTCAGAAGCTAGCCCTCTACTGGGAGCTAGCTCCTCCATCCCCAGCCCCCAGAGGTGGTCCTCCCTGGCCTCAGCTTCCCCCTGTACCTGCCCAACCCTTCTTGAATCCTTCCACTGTGGTCTCTTCCACCAGACTCCTGGGCAGTGCATTCCATGGTTCCACCATCCACTCTGTGAAGAAGTGTCTCCTGCACTCCCCCCATACTTCCCCATTCCAGCTTCGACTCGTGACCCCTGGTAGATCCCACTTCTTAAGCCTGAACACTTCCCTAGCTCTGCCCTTATTTATCCCCTTTACATACCTGAAAGTCTCTATCATGTCCCCTCTGTCCCTCCTCCCCTCCAATGTGTACAGATTGAGTTCATTCAGTCTCTCCTCATAGGTCCTACCCTCCATGTCCTGAATCATTCTGGTCGCCCTCGCTAGACCCTCTCCAGTAGCACTATGTCCCTCTCAAGATGGTGTCTCCAGAACTGCACACAGTACTCAAGATGCGGCCTAACCAGGGCATTATGCAGAGGGAGGATCACCACCCTCCTCCTGGAGGTAACCCCTCTTGTTATGCAGCCTAGTACCCTGTTTGCTTTTGCTGCAGCTCTTCGACAATTCTCTGTGTTATTCATTTTGTTGTCCACCACTATCCCTAATCCCTCTTACCCAATGTGACTTGCAGTGTGGTTTCCCCCCCAGGGTGTATGCATGTCTCGGGTTTCTGACCCCCAGATGCAGCACCCTACATTTACCTGCATTGAACTTCATCCCCCACTTCCTTGTCCACCCCCCCAGAGTATCCAGATCCCCATGTAGGGCCTCTCTCCCCTCCTGCCTGTCTGCCAGTGCTTCCAGTTTTGGTCATCTGCAAGGAGACTCAACTTACTCCTAACACCCCACCCTATGTCCGAGACATAGGAATTGAACAGGAGTGGCCCCAGGACCAAACCCTGGGGGACCCCACTGATGATCCTCCTAGGAGAGGAGACTATCCCTCCAACAACCACTCACTGTATTCACCCAGTAAGCCAGTTTTCCACCCACCTGAGCAACTGCCCCTACCCCCTCCCTCCAGCTTTGTTAGTAGGCTATTGTGGGATACAGAATTGAATGCCTTACTGAAATCCAGATAGAGGATGTCCACTGGCCTATGTCAGTCCAGGGCACCCATCACCCAGTCCTAAAACTCCACCAGGTTAATCTGGCATGACCTCCCTGGAACAAAACCATACTGCCTATTATCCAGGTGCCTCAACCTTTCCAGCAGCCACCCCAGTTTCTCCTTGATAATGCCCTCCATAACTTTGCCCACCATAGACATTAGACTAACAGACTATAATTCCCTATCTCCTCTCTGGACCCCCTCCCTTGTGGATAGGCACCACATGAGCCACCTTCCAATCTTGAGGCACCCACTCTGTCATCAGGGAGATGTTGAAGACTGAGGCCAGTGGAGCTGCCAGCACATCCTCCAGTTCTTTCAGCACCCTTGGATATAGCCCATCTGGCCCCAGTGCCTTCTCAGACTTTAGCAACCGGACGGCCTCTCTCACCCTATCCACTGTGATTTCACCCTCCCATCCTCCCTCCTCATGCATCCTCTCCTCCCCTTCTAGATAAGACCCATCCTCTGCCCTAGTCCCATCCAGTCCTTCAGTCTCCAACTGACCTCCTGTTTCAGTGGGCTCCCCTAATCTCCCATCAAGTTGGAAATATCCCCCATTTCCCCCAATAAAGACAGAGGCAAAGTACTCATTCAGCACCTCTGCTTGTTCCTCAGCTTCCTGCACCCATCCCCCCAGTTCTAATCCTGCTGATCTGTGCCCTCACTTTTCTTTTCTCCCCTATGTATCTATAGACCCCCTTTCCCCCCTGTGAATATTCCTGGCCAGGTTAAGCTCCTTCTTCGCCTTGGCCCCCCTTACCACCCTGGTGACCCTCTTAGCCGGTAAATCATACTCTCCCCTTTCCCTAGCCCCCCCCTTGAGTGCTTTAAGCGTGCATAGGCAGCCTTTTTCTCCCTTACTGCCTCCTGCACCTCCTGGGTCCACCAACATGGCTTACTGGCCCTACATTGCTTGCGCCTTACCTTTGCGCAAGGCCTCAAAGCCTCCTGCACCCCCTTCTTAATGGTCTCCCACAAGCTACCAGCATCCATGCCTGGCCTTATCTCATCCAAGCACCCTATAAGAATCCTTCCCATGCCCTCAAAGTCCGCCCCCTGAAATCTATTACTTATGTGTTAGTGCAAATTTCCTCTCCCCCAGGAACATAAGAAATCAGACCGTGGCATGGTCGCTGCCTGCCAATGGGCTGCTCACCTCCAGGCCCCTTATCCAGTCACTATCTGCTAGGACAATGTCCAGGATCTGATCCTGCCTAGTAGGCTCCCCACATGCTGGACTAGGAAGGCATCCTGGAAAACATCCATCAACCTCTGCTCCCTGGCCACCGAGGATGTCATAGTTCCCCAGTCTGCCCCTGGCATGTTCAGGTCTCCCATTATCACCACCCTGCCCTTTCCGAGGACACAGTGACCCATGATGATCTCAGCCAGATCATCCTCCAGTTCCTCTTCCATTGTGGGGGGTCTGTACACCACCCCATTTTTAATCTTTTACCCACCCCCGTTTATAGGGTTACCCAAATTGCCTCCACATCTCCTTCTCTCTCCTTGATTCCACCAACTACTATGTCATTTTTGACTATCAGTCCCACACACATCCTCTTCCCACCCTCCCATACTTCCTAAACATTGTGTATCCCTTTAAATTTAGGTCCCAATCATGCCTCTCAGTGGCCCATGTCTCAGTAATTGCTGCCAAGTCTGCTGCACCCTCAACTAGCATTGTCTGGAGCTCTGGCATTTAAT
Source organism: Neoceratodus forsteri (assembly GCA_016271365.2). NCBI lineage: Eukaryota > Metazoa > Chordata > Ceratodontiformes > Ceratodontidae > Neoceratodus > Neoceratodus forsteri. Next base: position 1,751,228,057 of record CM057455.1, on the reverse strand, counting down.
TGTCTATGCTCCTGGCATTGATCAGGACTATCCTCCACCCGACCCTGACCCCCTCTTCAGTCTTCTCAGCCCAGCGCAATCCCCCATCTCTCTTCCCCCCTCAGTTCTCCAGTCTTTTAATGCTACCCGCAGCCCACTTTGCATGATCTAGTCCTGAACCCTTGAGCTTCCTCTCTGGGGCTTTCAGTTTTTCTATCCCTCCTCCCTTTACAAGTTTAAACCCCACCTGTCACCAATAAATCCAAAAAGTTTTAGTTTCAGGATCTCCCTCCCATCCAGGCTGAGATGCAGCCTGTCCCTGGCATATAGCCCCTTGTCTTCCCATTTATCACCCCAGTCCCCCATCAATCCATACCCTTCTGACTTGCATCACTCCCTGAGCCACTGGTTCACCCCCCATGTTTTTGCTTATTTTCCCCACTTGCGCTTGGTACTGGCAGTATCTCAGAAAAGGAGATTGAGCATCCTATAGAGTGGTAAACCCTGGCCAATTCCCTGAATCTTGCCTGTATCTCCAGTTCACTGTTCCCTTCTAAATCATTTGTTCCCAGGTGAACTAGAAAGTCTGGGGATCCTCCGCATTCCCTTGTCATTGAGTATAGCTGGGATTTGGCCTTATGTACTGATAGACCTGGGATACATTTAACTTTGACTGGGCTGCTTTTCCCTCCCCAACCCCTTCCCACTGGATACCTCTAATCATGGAGTCACCCAGCAGAAGCACTTTCACCTCCCCCCAAGTTACTAGCCCATTTGCACCCTTCCATACTCCTTCGTCTGTCTACATCCTCCAGTTTGCTCCTTGCACCCCCCACAGCCTGGGTTTCTATATTTTGTGCATGCCCTTCCAGGTTCCCTCTTCTGCCTATGTCCTCCAGTTTTCTCCTCTCACCCCCTGCAACTTGGGGGTCACAGATCTGCATGTGCCCTTCCAGACTCTTTCTCCTGATTATGGTCCCCTGTTTGCTCCTTGCCCCTCCCACAGCCTGGGCATCACTAGTTTGATTGTGCCCTTCCAGGCTCCCTCTTCTGTCTTCCTCTCCCAACTTGCTCCTTGCACCCCTCACAGCCTGAATATCACTAGTCGCCCCCCTTAACTCTTCCCTGGTTGGTCTGTTGCCATTGACCTCTCCACCCAGGCCTCCTACTCCTGTTTTCCTTATCCCCTCCCTCCCCCCAGGTTCTTCAGAAACTGACCCTTGTACCCTAGTGCTCTCTACACCCCCCTTTTCTGGAAATTCCAGCCTCAGAGCTGGCCTACCCAGAGTGCTCCCCTCCTCACCCCTCTCCTTTTCCATTTTACCCTTCCTCAACTCTGCCCTTTTCTGGGTCCTGGCCTCATCCACCCTGACTGTGTTCTGTGTGTCCCCCTCTGCGTTACCTCCCTCAGACCTAGGTTCCTACCCCCCTCCTTGCCCATCTGGTGCCCTGGTCTCACGTTCCCCATGCCCCTCCTCCTTGGATCAGGCCCCCCTCCTATCCCCTGCCCCCTCTGACACCTGATCAGTCCCTCCCCATCATCCTGCACCCCCTGTCCACCAGCCTCTTCCACCTCATCATCTGAGTACAGCAGGGTGAAGCAATTTGTAAGGGTGATGCCTGCCCCAAGCTCACCCACTTCTGTCCCCCTCCCCACCCCCTTCCTTGGCTCTCTCTGGGCCACCCCCTCCTTTCAGAGTGAAGACCGTACACTGTTATTTTCATGTCTCTCCCCCCCAGAGTGACCATGTGGTCCTAGTCCTCTCATTCCCACCCCATACCCTGGGGTATGCCATTTGGCCCTCGCCTATCATCATATGGTTCCTGACCCCACTTCCATCTCCAACCCACCCCTCCTCCCTCAACTGCTTCCTGATCCCTTGACCTCCTGCCTGAGGCCTGCCAACTAGTAACACACTAGGCATCCCCCAAACCTCCATGCCCAATTCAATATTATGGCTACCTCACACCCCATACACCCAATCACCCTCCCTAAGATACCGGCGCTTGCATCATTCGATCCCATCCTCACTTTTAGGTGTGGGCAATATGGGCTCCCCTTGGCAATAAAAGTACCCTCAAATCAGTATATACTCAATCAATCTACAATTTAAAAGTACCCTCCAATCCATATGCACTCAGTCAATCTACCCTTTTCCCAGCAGTAGCCAGCATATGCCCGAGCAATCGATACAAACAGTACCCAAGATTCAGTAGCCAGCACTACCCAAGCATCACACTAATAGGATTAGGATTTTGCAAGGCCTTATAGGACTCACCAATAAATGAATGGTGAGCCTTGGGGTGGGTGGGTTGTGGGTGGGCGGTGACCCCACAGGCAAAACACAATCAGCTTAGAAGTCCTCTGGCAATGACACCTCACACAATCACCAACTTGTCTGCTAGAATCCCATTCTCCTGTCCAAACTAAATGTAAAAGCACAATAAATGACAGTTAAGACCAACCCTCAAATACAATTACAAACACGCAGAAATTCCAGCTAAGAAAATCTTTCAGATCTACTTACACTCACCTCTACCAGCTAAAGGCTCCTTCTCCCTCTCACCTAACTGAAGACTAACTGAGATGACAGTTACATCTCACATCCAAACAACATTAATCCCCTGTAATATGATGCCTGCACTTATAGGACAGACAACAACTTTTAAACACACAAACACCAACTTGTCTGCTAGAATCCCTTACTTCTGCCCAAACTAAATGTAAAAAAGCACAATAAATGGCAGTTAAGACCAGCCCTCAAATACAATTACAAACACACAGAAATCCCATCTAAGAAAATCTTTCAGATCTACTTACACTCACAGCCACCAGCTAAAGGTTCCTTCTCCCTCTCTCCTAACTGAATGACCAAGTTTTTGTTTTTAGCCAATTCATTAGGGATAATTAGTTCTCCATTAATCATATTAAACGGGGGGGGTTCTGTGTAGTTCAATAAATGTTAAACCTGATGAGTTTTCTCGAATGCATTTATAGCCTGATTTAATATGCAGGGCAAAATGTACAGTAGACTTGCCCTTGAACATCACTTTCTTCTGTTTCCTTAATGAGTCACCTGCTATAAAAGGTTAGGTGTATCCAACTTAAAATTATTGGTACAATCAAAACCGGCAAAATCATTCACGGCATCAACATCATTAAAATTCAGTAGTCACTGTGAACTACCATATTCATCTAACAGAGATTCCAAATTGACCATATTTATAGTGTCTAATGCCTCAAGTCCTAGGTCAGCCTGTAGATTGGGGGCCCCATTTTGGTCGTCCAGTACATTGTCAGCATTGGTTTGTAGGTTCAAATCCCACCTTGCGGCGCAAGCTCTTTGTCCATTTATTTCCTGTTCCACAAAACTTGTAGTTCTACAAAAAAGGACTATTATACCTACCCCTGCCTTAAAACATCGTCAAATTTTTGTGGCTCTCCTAAAATTCCTTCATAAAACAAGATTGAATTTCAATAAACGTGGAGGAGACCTTAATTACAATTTCAATATGGGTGTCAAAGACAGACAGAAAGTGGACTTCTGAATGGAGAAGCTGGATTATTTACTTAGTGAGATCTCAGCAACTATGCAACAGGATGCAAATGGACAAGGAGCTTGCATTTACAGTAGGTGTGTGTGTGTGTGTATATATATATATATATATATATATATATATATTTGCAAAAAACTCCATTACTGCATCAGTTAGGGTTAAAAGCGACAAAAGTAGGGAAATGTGGTGTTAGGGTTCCCAACCCTAACACCCCACCACCACTTCAAGGGGAGCAAATCAGAGGTGGGGTGTGCCTTGGGGTTCTCCAGCCTAATGGTCACCCCATTCTCATACACTGTACACATCTCAGTTTCTTTATTGATGGAAGGTGTTGAGCATTAGGCTGTAGAACCCCAAGGCACAACCCATGCCTGGTTTGCTGCCTGCAGGGTGCGGGCGGGGTGTTAGGGTTGGGAACCTTAACACCACATTTCCCTACTTTTGTCACTTTAACCCTAACTGATGCATTAATGGAGTTTTTTTCAAAGAATTTCCTTACTTTCTGAGATAGTATAATCATATCCTCATTTACCTGTTAGAGTACATGTATGTTGGCATGGAAGCATTTCAGTCAAAACAGCAACCAAACTGTCAGCATAGCCTTGTTATTACCTCCACCTCATGAACATTGTGCTGAGAATGTTCAAATCCCCACTGAAACATCTGAAACATCATCTATGCCACCACAACGTCATTCCACACCACAGGTGAGGAAACAAGTTTTGGCCAGGATCTGAAAAATGACAGCTGTCATGTTCTTGAGGTGATGTAAAAAATGGCTATGTTGAAAATTTGGGGTGAAAAAATTTAAAATGACTGAAGTTACAAATGAGTGTAGTTCAATTTAAATGGATGCACATAACTTTGCCATCGTTATATATTTTGACACCAAATTTGCAATATCTCCCGATTATGACCCCACCTCTTGAACAAAGGCAGTGAAAATGTTCAAATCATGATCAAAAGGTGATTTTGCCCAGTGACTATGAAATTGCCTTTTGGGACAGATTTGTGACATACCAGTGATATTGTACATGAGATGTGGTCCCCAGAAGGACATTTTGAAAATTTGGTGTCAAAATATGACAAAATGGCCAAGTTATGCATCAAAGTTGAAAACCCCATTGCAATACTGTACACTGAACTGCATTTACCTTAGCTTCTCATATTGCAGTTGCTGGTTCCAGCAGCATGACGTGTCTTTGATTGAAGAGTGGATCTCAAACCTGGAACATCTTCAGGTGAGTGAGGGTGTGTGGGTGGTGTTCTGGGGTTTGTGGGGTGGTGGGTGCTGAGTGGGAGGTGGGGATAGGGTGGTCAGATCAGTGAGGGACCATTTTATGTTTTATATCAGGTACTGGGACAATGATCAGTGAGTGGGGGATACCACTAGACACCAGGGAATATAATTCTAAAAGGGGGATAATGATTGGTGGGTGGGGGAGTGCCACTAAACAACAGGGAAATATTTTTTTAACGGGGATGATGATTGGCAGCTGGGGGTGCCACTAGACACCAGGGGAACAAAAACAGACAGGTGAAGGGGAGTTATTTAGGGGTAGCCGGGGTTGTGGAAGAGACCCCTATGATTTCTTTGCAACCCCTATGATGTCCATTGCAACCCCTAAAATACTTTAAAGCAAGAGGTCCCAGGCATTTATTTATATAAAATGTGCTGGATTGAGGAGCCTTGCAACACCTATGAGCCTTCTGAAATGATGCTACTGGACAGGGTATGGACATCAGACAGTGGGGGTGCCACTAGTCACCTAGAAAATTCATGGAATGGACAGCTACAAGATTGGAGGGTGAGGGGTGCCATTAAACACCAGGGAAATACATAACAGTGCTGGGGACTGCAATTAGAATAATAGGTACAGATTGTTTCTTCATGAAAAAGTATCCTTTTTTATGACTCTTGATACTAAGTATGATTCTTTTTTTGTGTCACACTGTCACAAAAAAATTCATAATAATAAAAAAAAATGTAGGGCATGTCTGCACCTGTGAAGTGCAGATTACACCTAACAGGGTCCCAGTCACCCAGCTAGATGAGTTGGTGTCTCTCAAGGGTGTCAGTTTTGTAGCTTTTAAATATTATATTAAAATGGAAACAAGATGGTGGCAAACAAAAAAGGAATATTCCAATACAAAAGAGGATTCCTTTTTTATTTCATATAACTATCCTGAAGTTCTTACTAAGCATGCTCAGAAATGTTTTTTTTTTAACATTTCAAAATTAAATAACATTGAAATGGATAATTTTTTCACTAGACTAGCAAATGGAACATCTGTGGGCTAGTCCCTATCTACTCTGAAAATTTAAATCCAAGATGCCAAACAGTCTAGGCTGTAGACAAGTTCAAAGAAAAAACAGCAAACTCAATAAGTGTAAAATAATTTTTCAGCTCTTCGGAACTCAGAAACTGTACATCTGACCAGAATGTAACTTGACACATCCAGAGATCTACCCTAGGCTACACTGCATGTAAATTTTTATGCAAATCAGTTTAACAGTTGCAAAGTTATTAAAGTGCAAAATTGGGAACTGTTTTTTAATTAAATTTGCTTTATTGGATATTTCAAATAACAAATAAGAAACAACAATTAACAGTAGCACAACAAAACATACATTACACAGAACACTTAACCCCACCACGTCCCTTCAATTGCTGTCACCCCTCAACTCCAGAGGAGGAGGAACTTCCTACAATAAAATCAAAATAGGCCAAAATCCTTCAAAAAAATACCTATCTGAAAAGGACATATGGGAAGGATATAAATCATATAATAGGCAAGAACTAACACAACAGCACTTTAAATGAAAAGAAAAGAAGGGACTTCATACCACACATTCAAACCCATATATCAATATAAAACAACATCCTAAACATTATGTGCTGAAAGTAATATGAATAATGGTTCCCACATACTTTTATAGGTTGAGTGATGATCCGCCATGCTCGCAATCATTTTTTCTGCTTGTAATGTGAATAACATTTCTTTATACCATTCCAAATATGTGGGAGTAACGTGATCACACCAGTGGCATAAAACAACTTTTTTGGCACTAGCCATGATCAGGGCCACATGGTGACATTTGATGGATTACCAATCAAAATATCATCAAATGACCACAGAATACACACTTCTGGAAGAGATGCAGAATCTAAACCCAAAAAGGGTCTAAATGTTGATGTATGGAGTCCCAAAATGATACAACTTTCTCACATTCCCACAATATGTGTAACGAGGTGCCATGTAATTTTCCACAGCGTGAACATAAATCATTCAGTGTTTTACCCATTTTACATAATTTGACAGGTATATAATAAAGATTATGGAATATTTGGGAAATTGCATATAACGATACCTGTCCCCTTTAAGGTATATATATATATATATATATATATATATATATATATATTTCCATAAACTGGGCCAATCATAAGATATTTCAGAAGTGGGAATAGCTTGATCCTAATACCTGGCATCTCCCACCTCCTTAGTAGGAAGCAACTAATAACATTTGTTATATAAAAAAAGAGATAGCATAAGGAGAGGATGCCTTGGAGGCCAGGCTAAATATTTTTTGACCATGTGCATTGGCCCATGGCCCCAAACCAAAATAGCAAAGCAACAAATGAGAACGCTGAACATATTTGAAACAATGCTTGGTAGAAAGCTAGTATTGTTTCCGAGCATCATGAAGCTTCAGCAGGATTGCATCACTAAGTAAGTGTTCCTCTGATCGAACCTCTGGATAAGGCCAGAAGGTCAAAGTACGAGATTGTCCCACGAGTTCAAAATTTAAATTATCTAGTAGGTGTTGTGAAACATCTTTCAAAGAATCAAGGCACAGAATTGTGTATGAGCATGGACAGAGATGACTATTGGTGTATCATCTCAAATTTGAGAGAGGTTGCAGCCTAAAGTATGTAATAAAGCTGTAATATTTAATTTTAATTGGTCACACTGACACTGTTCAATGTCAAGTCATTGAGGTATATAATAAGACACAACATCTTCTGGGGTGCTCTTATACCACTGAAGATAATAAGCACTATGTATAGCCAAATACCATATATAAAAATTAGGAAAGTGTAGGCCCTTGTCCTTCTTAGGAGCCAACAACCTGATGAAGGCTCTTCGAGGCAGTTTTCTTTGCCAGAGGAAGTTAGAGAGAACCCTATGCAAGTCAGTAAACCAAGACTGTGGAATAACTTGGTTAAGCATAGTAAGGGGATATAAGACCCAGGGTAGCACATTCATCTTTAATATATTAATCCGCCCTTAAAAAGACATAGGAAGGAAGGTCCAACGGTCACATTTAATTTGGTCAACTAACAAATCCAAGTTACAGTATTTCATTTCAGTAGGGGAGACACTGAGATATATATACCAAGATACTTAAATTTGTCCTTTACCAACACCAGTCCAAACTGCTCCAGATCTGCCTTCATTGTCCAGGCACTTAACAGCATAATTTCAGTTTTATCCATATGTAATTTATATTTAGAATGTTTACTGAATTGTTTGATTATCTCCAGGGTAGCAAACAGAGATGTGCAAGGTTGACTTAAATATAACAGAATATCATCCATGTAGACAGACAACTTATATTATTGCAGTCCCACAGAGATACCTTGAATTTGTGAGATACTGTTGATTTTCCTAATTAAAGGCTCCAAAAAAGATTAAAAAGGAAAGGGGATAAAGGGCATCCCTGTCTGGTGCCCTGTGAAGATAAATTGGTTCTGATTGGAGTCTATTGCATAAAACATGAGCAGAAGGATGGGAATATAAAACCTTAACCCACTGTATAAATTTAGGTGGTATATGATACATAGGAAGGATCCAGAACAAAAGTCCCAGGAGACCCTATTGAAAGCTTTCTCCGCATCCAGGGAGACCAACACCACAGGGGTAGGGGACTCCCTGGATGCAGAGATAAGATCCATTAACGTTCAGAGATGACTGGCAGATAGCGGCACTGGGACAAACCCTACTTGCTCCCTAATAATTAAAGAACCCCACACTTTGTTTAATCAGGTGGCCAATATCTTAGAAAGTATCTTATAATCTAAACTAATAAGGGATATGGGATTATAACTATTGACTTTTAGGGGATCCTTCCCAGGTTTTGACATAACTGCAATGAGGGCCTCAGATAAAGAAAAGTTTGAAGTACCATGCAAATAGAGATAATTAAAATTATTTAGTAATACAGGGGCTAAAAGATTGTTTAGCTTTTTATAAAAAATTGGTGCATAACCATTCAGTTGCGGTGCCTTGTCTATAGATAAAGAATCAATAGTGTCCCTAACTTCTTGTAAAGTTACTGGGGATTTTAGATACTCAGCTTGGTCCACCATTACTAGGTCTACCCTTTGAAAACATTCTTCAAACTGGGAAGGAGAGGGTGCTACTAAATTAGAGGTATATAAAGCTTGGTAGTAATCACCAAACTGGTTCACAATATATCGGGGCAAAGTGACTAAATGACTGGACTCTGAGCAAATAGAGGGGATAATTTGATCTGCAACCTGAGTCCTCAAGCGTAAAGCAAGGAGTCTGCCCACCCTTTCACCTTGATCCAAGTAGCGAACTCTGATTCTTAATAGCAGATGCTCTGCCTTCTCACTCAAAAGATCATTATATTTAGCCTGGAGAAACTCTAATATTTCCAAGGCATCTACCAGAGAAGAAGGTGAAAGTTGACACTCAGGCTCCCTAATCTGACCTAACAATGCTGTCACTTGAGTTCTTTACTTTTTGCACTTTGAGGAAAGACATATTATTTTCCCCCAAAAGACACATTTCAGTGCACCCCGTAACAAATCCAATCAGGGCAGTGAAGGAGAACTAATCTCAAGGAACAACGTGATCAATTTATTAATATGGTTTAGAGTCTCTGGTTATTTCATAAGCTGATTATTCAGCCTCCAAGACTTAACAAAATCAGTACAAAGAGAAAAACTCAGGTGAATAATGACAGGATGGTGATCCGATAAAACTTTAGCACCATAATGATATAGGTGAATACCAGAAAGGTACTTAATGCCCAGTAAAAAAAAAAACTGTCTGGGAGAAAGAATTATGCAGAACACAATAGAAGGAATATTCTCAGCAAGTTGGATTCAAAACCCTCCATTGGTCCACTAGTCCTATTCAGTCCATCAACTCATATAGTGCTAGCTGAACCAGTGTCAGGCTCTGATGCTGAAATCCAGATCTGTCTATTTCATTACAAATGACCATGTTCCAATCATCGATGCGTAAGATAAGTGCAGACATCCAATGGAGCAGTTGGTTCAATTTGGTGGTGAAAAAAAAGGTATCCCCTACTGTAGGACCATAAATAGTTCCAAAAACTATCCCTTTATGGCCCAACAGGGCTCTAAGCACCCCCTTACTTATGGATTCTCAACTCCAGGAAGGTGCATGTTGGAGGTGTATGTGAAAAACTTGCAAAAATGGAAAGCCACCTGTGGAGAAAAAAAGTGCCTCACCGGACCTGAATCCTGCACCCTGCACCTCCTAGCCGACCACCTTCCCCACCACACTAGTGGACCAGCTCAGCAGCTGCCCACCACACCCCCTCCCACATGCCATACCTCCCCTGCCTCCCCCCGCACACATGTGTGCATGTGTGTATACACGTGTACTTCCTGTCACTCTACTAGCCCACCCCAGTATCCGGTCACCCCCTGCTATGTAGCCATGAACACAGGCACCATAATTGAGTCACCATTTTTGTAGAAGCCCAATTTTGGTCACCTTGTTCACTAGATACCTCAACCTATTCAAATGAATTAATAACTTAGAATGTTTAACTGGGGATTGGGCACCTTTAATATTCCAAGAACAGAAACGATACCCTTGAAACACTAAATTTTACACCTCCACAATTGGTCCTGAAACAGTCTTTCCATAACATAGCATAACTTATCTGAAAAAAGACATAAGGAAGACCTTCTCCAAAGTGCCCCTCATCCCATAGAAGCCTTAATATTCAAACCCACATAGATAAGCAAAAACTCACTTACCCCCCACCCACTCCCACTCCCTCCACCACACAAAATAACCTGTCAACCATAAAACATAAAAGAGCAAAATATCTCAAAAACTATGCATCATATCAATGTATCAAGCCAAAACAATACCCAAAGCAGTATGAGGCAACAATGAGTTATAATAGTAAATAGACCCCTCCCAAAATTCCCTACTAGACATAACAAACAGCATTCTCCCCTCAACCTCAAACCCCCACAAATTGCCTGGTGCATGATAGTCTCCAGCACTTTGAGACCATTCCCCTCCAAACCTCCCACCCCTCCCTCCAAAAAAACAGCATCACTAAACACAGATATTTAGAAATAGAGAGATATAAAACATTCTGTTTAACTAATCTGTCTCTGAATAAGAGGTACTAACAAACTATGCTAATAAGATTTTAGGATACCCATACATCTGAGAGGAAAAAAGAGGAACATCAACAAGCTCTTATTAATTATTGCTCTTAATAATCCTAAAAAAGAGGCCGATATAATTATAAAATAAAACTAAGTAACATATTTGAATAATAACCAACATATATACGTTCACCAAACAATAATAAAATGAATCTATAACAAACCATGGTGCAAAATAGAAATAAAGAAAGTCTTCAGAATTGCTGTTGAAATAACATCAGGTCTTGGTGTGGCAAATAAAATTTGGGTTCATAGCAACTAAATACAAAGCAGTGCTTATACAGGTACTGTACAACACAGCGTAGAACAAAATTGTCCAGATCCTGGAATGTGGCTCCATTCCAGAGTCCCCATTGAAACTTCAGATATATATGTCCAAAAATAATAAGCAGAAGAGAGAGCAGGGACATCCAATCGTGTGCCCATATAAATCAAGTCTAACACAAATCCTCCATAGAACCTGGAGTCTCTTCATAGTCCGATAAAAGAAAGAAGCATCATAGTATCATCAAGATAGGATATAAACTGCAGCACTTTAAATAAATCAAAACAAACAAATTAAGGAACTGTGTCCAGAACAAACATGATCAGCCACAATGGTGAATGGTAGTGGACGAATCCTTTCCTACGGATCAGTAAAGTATACAGCACAAATGGGCATGAGCTCATCATTTTGTTCTTAGTGCCAGAAGAATGCAAACAGGCTGAACAAGCAAGACTATATATGCCCGTATAGAATAATAGCGTAGCAGGGTCAGTGATCCTTAAATAATTCAGGGAGGAGCTCCTTCAGATTAAGTGCTGCCCGATCTGCAGTCTAAAACGATTTCCATGTTCCGTGACTAACACTTGCAGCCTGGTAGGATATAACATTTTAAAGCGTATGTCTGCTGCAATTAATTTTGAAACAGCTGCATGGTATGTGGCTCTTTTATGGTGCACAGAGCTAGGCATGTCTTGAACTACCCGTAGCTTCACCCCTTCCCAAGTCACCTCCCGCAACTCTCAAACTTTTTTCAGGAGGTGCTGTTTATCTAGGAAATTAAGAAATATAAAAATAAAAGATCTGGGGGGAGAGCCCTCGGAGGGTATAGGGTGCGGAGAATGGTGAGCTCTTTCTATTATGTAAGATGGACCACTGGGGAATGGCAAACAGGATCGGGTCGAAGCCTTCTGCTGCTTCGGGGAGCCCAAAAAATCACCATGTTGTTTCTACAGCTCCGACCCTTTAAGTCTTCTAGTTCAGCCTGCAGTTGGGCCATTTTTGATTAAGATCATTAAAATCAGGCTCCATTTTATCCTGCCATGTTTCCAAAGAATGCACCCTAGTTTCTGTATCCCCTAACCGACTGCCAAGATCAGTCATAGCCGGTCGTAGAGACTTGAGCTCATTCATCAGTTCCTGGAGAGATTCTTTAAATGGAGTAAATTCCAATAAAAAGCTCCCTTCATCAATGGCGATATCACCAGGGCTGGAGTGGATGAGCGACCCTGACCCTTGAGCCTTGGATCTTTTGGTGGATTTATCCAGCGTTGTCGGAGGGGTGTGATTTGGTGGAACCGTGCACATTTCAGCATCCATTTTCTCAAGACCCATACACAGAAGCCAGTACCAGATGATCAAGGAAGGGTGGTATTAACACCAAAGTCCAAAAATCCTGCAGGTACAGTAAGTGTGATTAAATACTGGTTTTCTGGGGAAGGAGTGGGAGTCAATTTAAAGAGCAGCTACTCAGTCCGGAGCATCATGTGACTCTCCGCAAAATTTGGGATTTAACATTGAAGTACCTACTCAACCCTATAATAGATAGATAGATAGATAGATAGATAGATAGAGCATTTCAGATGTATGCACACCCTCAGGACATCTGAAACCAGTGTATACCATCCAAACTTGCACAAAAACAGAATTATGACTTTTCATTGATGTGGCTGTGTAGTGAATAACTTGTGAAGATGCTGACATAAATGATTATGAAAGCACTTGCTTTCTTCAACACAGCACAGTTTAAAATGTTAAAAAGGTTAAAATAACAAGGTTAAAATACTAGTGCCATTAAAAACATTTAAAAGCAGCACAACAGATTAAATAACAGCTTAAATAATCAAATGCAAGCTGTGCATGTTGTGTAGGTAACTTACAATTCAGTGAGTTCTGTCTCAGGGATATCATCTTGCTCGTGGCTGATAAAGTCCTAGATTAGGTACTGTTTGCAGTTAGCTGTGACAAGTGTTAAAATATGGGGTCAGAGTTGCAAAGCCTGGCACAGGGCATGCACCAAGTCCTGTGCAACAATACTACTGTTCTGGCAGTGCGCCGAACCCCTTCGCTGCAACTGCACTCGATTTTAATAAGTTGGGCTTAGTTACAACACTTTAACCAATTTATGGCAATTTGCACCAAATATTTGGCATAAGCCCTGTAAAAAGGGTATCTGGCATTGCCACAAGCTAGACCAGAAGAAGTTGGTCTAAATTGCAGCAATTGGTGCACGGAATAGAAAATCCCGATCGCCAGCTAGGAGAATTCTGCAAGCCCCATGAGCTACATGTTTGGTGCACCTGGAGCTTGCAGCATTAGGGGCCTTTTGAAAATCTGGCCCTGGTGTTCAAAACTGTACAGCGAGAATAACTTCATTCTTTCATAAAAAATTAATGCCGAATCACACGCTTCATAGCCTAAACTTGCTGTATGGACGGCATGGTCATGCTCTTTGTCATCACCTTCTACTTCAGTGTTTGAGCCCATAACTGCCTTCTAGATTTCCTCATCTGATAGTTGTCCACTTGTTGGCTAAAGATTCTCAATCGCTGAATATGCTATGAAAACATCTGGGAGCATGCTGGGGGGAGGTCCATTATGGTGCTCGCAGCTGGTGTGGTGTCTGCTTAATTTTGTTTTATTACACCAGCTTTTATGAAGCAGTGCTCTACAGTTCTTGGCAAAGCCTCACATCAGCTGAATGTGGCAGATGGATGGCATCCAGGACACTGACCTCCTTTGACTGGTCTCACAAATGCTGTTTTGTCTCGGATGCTTTGTTCTGAGGATTTTGGTGACAATTTGTTTATGATAGTGCTGCTTCAACCTCTGTATTACCCCCTGGTCCATTGGCTGTATGACAACCATACAGTAGGGTTGAAGAAACACTAACTGGATGTTATAGAGCTTTACAGGGCAATGTACTGGAAAGTTATCAACCAGCATACAGATGTTTTCTCTATCCTGCTGCATCAGCTGGTGTAAGTCCTGCAACCCTGAATGAAAACTGTCCTCTGTCATCCAGGCATTATCATTTGCTGTGTAACGCACTGATTGGAAATCCACATTAACCTACTGAAAGCATCTTGATGTTTTTGATTTTACAATAACCAACAGTGGAACCTTATTGGTGCCTATTGCATTAGCACAAAACATGACAGACAGGCACACTTTTGCTTTCTTAAGGCCAGGAAGAGCTTCTTTTTTTAAAAGTTAATGTGCCATCAGGGATTGCCCCCCCCCCCCAAAACAGTGCAGTTCCACTAGTAATATAGATTTCACTGAGGGTGTACCGACTGGCTAGTATCGGCAGGATGTTCTCCAGCAAGTCAGCCGAGGCACTGCAGTCAGTAACAGCCTTTTCACCATGTATGCAGTGGTATGAAATGGTATAGCATTCTTTCCATGTTGAAAAACACTCTGAAGTGGGCTAAAAGTCAATGTTCATTGTGAGGGCAAGTTGTTTGGCCTTTTCTAGCATCAGTGGGCCCAAGATGGGGACCCCCATCCCAAGAGGCAGTAAATTATTTTAACAAACCTTTCCCATCCCATTTGTGTTTCCTGCACCAAGTAATCTCTTTCCACAGTCCTCAATGATCAGCTGCTTAGTTTTTTAAAATCCGGCACACACAAGAGACTTTGATGCTGTATTCAGCAGCAAGCTCTTTCCAAGTCACTGCTGGGATCTGGTACTTTTCTATAAGTTTCAGATTCTTTTCAACTGAAAGAACCTGTACTTCAGCTTTTCCATTTTGACTGACTTTACAGAAGTGATTCAGTGTGGGATTTTATGAGGATGCACAGGTGAATCAGATATCAGCCTTTTAAGAGCTAAAGAGAGTGTTAACTGCTGCTAATCACCTTCTTGACCTGGGGTTAAGAGGTGCAAGTTGAGGTGAGATTGCTGAATGAGCTCCGAATGCACTGGTAATGGTAGGGAGGGGGTCTGTTTTTCGTGCACACAACTGAAATTCAGTGTTCACAAAAATAGAATGTTTAACATTATGAGCATAGCAGAAAAATCTAGACACAGGAATGTTATGCACACAACCGAAATGTACATACATGCAAAGTGCAGACAAGTGGAAGGCACTGTATACACACATATATATTCTTTGCAAAAGACTGTTTAATGCAAAAGTTAGCATTCACTTTAGCACAACAAAAGTTGGAAAATGTGGCATTAGGGTTTCCAAAACTAATCCCCTCCCCAAAGCAGCAAAACCACATAAGCCACCACAGATTACCATCGTCAGGGGAGACAAATAACATACAACTGTTTTCAGATGACACAAATGCAGTAGCACTGATGTGCTAATCTTCATGGATTTATATCTGTGTCATGCACACTGCAAGATATACACACTCACTTGTCACCCCACACCAGACACTTGGGTTAAATGACTAGGGTTGCCACCTTTGGATGAGGCAAAAAACGGATCCTAAGCTCCGCCCCTAGCCCCACCCCTTTTCATGACTCATCATGCATTGTTCCTCCTAGAGGGTCATTTGATATATCAATAAAAAACATCACTTAAAGCAGCAGTTATATAAAAATGTTAAGATACTGTACTGTGCCTGTTAAAGTTACTTTCCTAGGTTCTTCCTAATTATTTATTTAATGATGTATTTATTTAATGACATTGGTTAACCAGATAAACATACAGAGATAAAAGAAATATTATTTACAGATACGATCTGGGGGAGACAAGGGAAATACTGTAAATAGCATACAACAGTATACATACTTTATGTCTTTTTCTGGCTGCATTTCCTGTTCTTGTTCACAGTACTATTTCAAAGCCAAAGAAGGGACCACACTTATTTCTTGAGGAAAAAAAAAATTAAAACATTTAAAAATGCCTAAATTCTGTTAGAGATGAAAATGTTTACCAGCAAATGAAAGTGGAGGACAACTGGCTCTGTTACTAAAGATGGGGCAGCTGCGCTGCTATTCCACTTTCAGATGCAGTGGAAAGATTAGGTTAAGTAAGTGCTAATGGTGTTAATGGCCATACTTTACACCTCCCAGGATGACTGCATTCACAAACAAAAGGCTACATTGACAATATAACTTGTCTGTAACCTGGACACATAGCTGAAACAATGGATGATATGACAAAATTTGTTTCAAAAGTATGTGAGCACTCAAAATGGCTCAAAAACCTGACCAGCACAGAGCAAAACCGGATTACCTGATAGGGGCCCTGAAAACCTGATCACCAGGTAAAAAACCTGACAGGTGGCAACCCTAGTTAAATCCTAATACAGACACTGTAGTGCAGCATGAGGGGGGTGCTGCACTCCTGAGGTGCCGTCTTTCGGATGAGATGTTAAACTGAGGTCCCATCTGCCTGTTCTGATGGTAGTTCAGGTGGATGTTAAAGATCCCATTACACTTCTCGATAAGAGTATGGGTGTTTTTTATTTCAAGATATATAAACATATAAAAACAAATTATGCAGTCATGATACAAATTAATCATTCATTTTCCATATGTCTATAACATATTTACAATAACACCATCAGCTTGTGGCTGAGAACAATACTTTTCCTCCATTTTCCTGCATTCCCTAGCACTTATGGATCCATAAGCTTTCTATATTCATTCTTTTTGAAATAATGAATTTATTGTCCTCTTTCACTGTAAGGTAGTCATACAGTATCTAAGAAATCCCACTGTGTTACTTTGTTGTTGTCTTTTACACATTCTTGCCTCCTAATGCCATATATATTCTTTTGAAACTGTGTGTAACGCTTGTACTGGAGACCATTCCATTTGTTGTAAGATGAGTTTACACCGCGCTTGACATATCTAGTATCTGATACAGGTTATTAATATCCTGAGTGTACTCAGATCATATTGTGGGTCTGTTGTAGGGAAAATCCCAAGATATAATGCACTGGGTGTTGCCACCCAACGGGGCAACCATGTCCATATCTGAAAGGCCAATGTCCAGAATTGGAGAACAAATGGACACTCAAAAAACAGGTGATCCATAGTCTCCAGCTGTGCTATACACCATTGTCTGGGGCAGATACTTTGACTATTTCTTTATGTTTTAAATTATCTTTCACGGGAATTTTTCTGTATACACTCAATCAAGTGTTGTCCCACATCTGGGGAGGTATCCTCTTTTTAGTCAGTATTGCAGCAATGCACTTAATGTCTTTCGGGGGTCTAGAAATGAAAGTAGGTTGTTGTATAAAAATGTACTTTGGATACAACTATAAAACTGTTTCCTTTCTTGGGATACTATTGTTTCTCGTGTGACTCTCCACAGTTTAAGTTTGCTAATACTGTCCCTTAAATAAGCTGGGAGCTAGGTGATTTTACATTGCTTTGGGATCACCCCCTGTTGGGCCCATGTCTGTATTATTGGTGCTAGTTGATCTGCCATGCAAGGGCACCATATCTGTAATTTTCTTAATAGTATGGGTCTAAAGTTTACATACAAGAATATGCTGTGAAAAAATGGGATGGGATTTATAAGTTTCAATCCTTTGTCTGGTATGTCTAGGTATAGTATACCTCTCTTGATGGGATTAAAGAGGCTGCCCCATATACCTAGAAAGAAAAAGCTAAATAACTTAGTCTCCATATCTTTATTTTTTTTTTGGGGGATATAGCTGATATATAAAACTAATGGCAGTAGATAGGTGTGTAACATATATACCCTTTTTTTTTTTGCTCATTTGCCAATGGTTCCATTTGGCCACTCTATCTAAGGCTATTTAAGTAAATATTCTCAATTATACAGAGCACTATCAAGGTATCCATAAAAAAACCCAGTCCCTTGGCTCCTGTAATTATGGGTACGTCAAGTATTTGAGTTTCATTTTTTCTTGTTGGGCCTATAGTAATGCATGTGCTCTTCTTGATCCTTGATCCAGATGTTTTTGTGAAATCTGATAAGATTTGTGCAACTGGTTCAGCTGAAGAATGATCTGCCAGTATAATACATAAATCATCTGCATATCCTAAGGTCTTGATTTCACAGTCTTGACTGGACACTGATAGACCTTGTATCCCTGGGAATGCTCCTAATTAGGGGGTCTAGGGACAGAATATATAAGATGGGACTACTCCTATCTTGATGTTACAAGCCGTCCCTATATATCCATTGATATATGGGGAGATGTTTGCCCTTTTGTATCACATCTGGATCCATAGAAACATAGAAACATAGACTTTGATGGCAGATAAGGACCGCTAGGCCCATCTAGTCTGCCCATTTCCCTACCTACAGGATAGGCCGCAGATCCTAGTTAACCAACAGCCTATTTCTTCCTACCCCCCACAAGAATTGCCTTATGTCTGTCCCATGCATTTTTGAATTCTCCCACAGTTTTAGACCCCACAACCTCCTCAGGAAGGCTGTTCCATGCATCCACTACCCTCTCTGTGAAATAATACTTCCTCACATTGCCCCTGAACCGCCTCCTTCTATCTTTAAATTGTGTCCCTTGTTCTTGCAAGTCTCTTTTCTGAAAAATGCTACCCTCTTGGACTTTGTTGATTCCACTGAGGTACTTAAAAGTTTCTATCATGTCCCCTCTCCCTTCTTTCCTCAAGGGTATACATATTAAGCCCTTTAGTGTCTCCTCATACGGCTTCTCTTGCAGACCCTGCACCATTTTAGTTGCCTCCTCTGACTGCCTCTATCCTGTCTATGTCCTTGCGGAGATGGGGTCTCAGAACTGGACACAGTACTCAGATAGGGTCTCACCAACTGTCTGTACAGAGGGATAACAACTTCCTGTTTTCTGCTGCTGATGCCTCCCTATACATCCTAGTATACCCCAGCCCTCCCTACTGCCTTCTCACATTGCTTGCTAACCTTAAGGTCATCTGATATGATTACCCTCAGGTCCCTTTCCTTTGTTGTTGTTACTACCTCTCCACCCATTGTGCATTCTTCCCTGGGTTCTTGTTTCCAGGTGCATTATTTTGCACTTCTTTGCATTGAATCCTAGCTGCCATACTTGACTATTCCTCCAACCTTGCCAAGTCCCTTTTCATCCTTTCCACGCCTTGTGTATCAACCCTGTTGCAGATTTTGTGTCATCTGCAAAAGGCATACTTTTCCTTCCAGTCCCTCTGAAATGTCACTGATGAAGACATTAAAAAGGACTGGACCCAATACTGAACCCTGCGGTACCCCACTAGTAACCCCCCTTTCTTCAGAATGGACTCCATTTACAATTACCTTCTGTGTCCTGTTGTCGAGCCAATGTTTTACCCAGGCTACCACCCTGGGTCCCACTCCCAGGCTGGTTAATTTGACTATTAATCTTTTGTGTGGGATGTCCACAGCCCCTCCCTGGTCTACTACTTTGGTCACCCAGTCAAAGAAATCTATTAGATTCATCTGACATGACCTTCCCGCTGTGAACCCATGCTGCCTTGTGTCCTGTGCTCCACTGGCCTCTAGGTACTCGACTATTCTTTCCTTCAGAAGTGACTCCATCACTTTCCCTACCACAGAGGTCAGACTGACAGGTCTGTAGTTTCCTGCCTCTGTCTTGGACCCAGTTTTGTGAAGGGAATCACATCCGCCTTCCTCCAGTCCTCGGGTACCACACCATCCTCCCATGATTTATTAAAAAGAGTAGCCAGTGGTTTCACTAGTTCCTCCCTTAATTCTTTTAGAATTCTGGGGTGAAGTCCATCAGAACCCATTGCTTTGTCCACCTTCAGTTTTAGGAGTTCTTGCAGAACCCTTTCTTCTGTGAAAGGACTGGGACGACCTCCTATCAAGAGTGCTTCTGTTAATTGGATTAGGCACTTCCTCCTCTTTTGGAATACTGAGCAGAAATATTCATTCAGTATTCCTGCTTTTTCACTGTCCCCCTCTGCCCACCCACTGTTCATTCTATTCAGCCTCACTATCCCTCCCTTTGTCTTTCTACGCTCGCTGATGTACCTATAAAAGGTTTTATCCCCCTTCTTAACTGAGTTGGCTATCTTTTCTTCAGTTTGGGCCTTTGCTATTCTGACTTCCCTCCTGCTTCCTTCTGCCTTAACTGGTACAGCTCTCTGTCCTGCTCCTTCTGTGTTTCCTTATACTCCGAACGCTATCTTTTTCTTCCTGACTTTCACAGCCACCTCTTTTGAGAACCATAGTGGCTTTTTCTTTCATTTTGATTTGTTCATTTGCTTCACACAAAGGCTTGTTGCCTCTGTGATGGCAGTTTTGATAATTCCCCATTGTTGCTCCACACCTCCTTCTAGCCTGTTTGCTAGTGCTTTTCTGAGGCACTCTCCCATCTTGCCAAAGTCAGCCCTCCTAAAGTCCAGTACCCTCACTTTTGTATGGCTTGACTCTGTAGCTGAGTTTAACGTGAACCACACTGTTTGATGGTCACTTGTCCCCAGATCCACCTTATGTATTGCTGGGAGAGGCCATATTTTTCTAAACATAGCCACAGATATTGATGTGAGACCCTGTCAAAGGCTTTGGATTGGTCAATATTTAACAGAAAATCTGTTAACTCTTCACTGTCCCCTCTTTATAATTCTCTAATGGGAATCAGTATATCAGAGATTTTTCTTCCGGGAAGAGAACATGCTTGTGTATGGTAAACTAAAGGTGCTATGGTGGAAGTCAACCTGTTACTCAATATCTTTGTGAGAATTTTAAAATCTGAGTTTAGTAGCGAAATTGGTCACCAATTATCTAAAATTTCTTCCCCCCCCCTTCTTGTGTATTAATAGCACATGGCCATCATACATTTCTATAGGGATTTCCATTTGCTGTAGCACAGTAGTAGCCACAGACATTGCTAGCTATTTCCCCAAATGTCTGTGATATTTCTAGACAAATCTCCTGCTTTCTGCAGTTCCACAGTAGGGGCAGCAGAGAGAAACTCTTTAGATATTTTGCAAAATATCTGGAAATAGCTGGGAATGTCTGTGGCTACTACTGTATATAATTATAAACCTTTCACATTCTCGGTAATAAATATTTTATTAACTCTTTATAGAATAAGGGGGCAGGCCATCAGGTCCTTGGGCAGTTCCTGTTTTTAATTGTCCTGTCATGGCTGCTAACTCCTTCTCTATAACTGGGTTTACTAGTATATTGTTATCTTGTTCGGATAATTGTGGTAAGTTACAATGATGGAGCCATCCAGTGGCTTCTTCTGGGATCTAATGTTCTGCTCCATACAGTTCAATCAAGTATAGTTCTATTTCATTCATGATGTTTACATTCCCTGTAATAGTCACTTCCCCTTTCTTAACTGCTTATATTATTTTCCTATTTATTTATTTATTTGATTTATTAAATGTTGGTTACTGGGTAGGCCCACTGGGCCCTGGAGGTCCCTTTCTCAAGGGCGACCCAGGAGTTACAAGGACAATAGGATATACATCAGTAGTACAATAAGTAGGTCATAACATGTTCAGGTCATCTCGTAGTAATAACATATTATATAACAGGTTACAGTAATTAGCAACTTTATAATCATTGATAGGAAAAGCCAGAGCATCTCACATGGGTTACGGTTACCCACAATGAGCATATGTTAAGTGTATGTGATTGTTATATGTGACATACAAGTCTCATAGGGACTGGCCTGTACTTGTGACCCTTTGGTCAAACATCTTTGCTCAAATTCTAAAGATTTACTTCTGTCATAATTGACATGCTGCCATAACCTGTTTAATAAATGTAATTTGATCTGTTTAGTCCTGCCCTGTCTCAATTTGTAAAGAAATTAATCTACATAGTTGTTGTCCAAGCTGTTCATATTGTGTTGTTTTATAAGTACCAGCTATTTGTCCTGTTGTTTTAAAGTATTTAATCAAGTCTTTTTTACTCTTCTCCCACCATGCTATTTATTTATTTATTTAGTTTTTGTTAACCGGGTAGGTACACTAGACAGCATAGCTGCCTATTTTCAGGTACGACCCGGGATATTACAACAAAGGGTACATAAACAATAGTAGATACAAGAAAACATCATGGGACAAGTAGAAGTCAGACATTGTACACTTATACAAAATTTTCAGCAATGACAGCTCCAGAAGCAAATGATTTGATACCTTTTAATGGACCAACATAGATGTAACAACAAGAACAAAGTGCTCTAGCTTTCATACCAACCAGTCCTTCTTCAGAAGCCTAATGGCAGTTGTTTAGAAAATACAATACTTATAACAGCTAGATAATGCAGAGAAAAACAGAAAAAAATCCCCATTGGTTTAAAATACTCATTTAAAAAAAAAAAAAACAGAAGATGATGTCAGAGAAGTTTAACAGTACAATACTGCCCTCAGTCCGAAAGAACCTTGGGTTCAGATGTGTGAGTGCAACACACACAAAGAATCCTACTGCATATAAATTTAATTGACATAAGATAACACTGCTGAAGCAGATAACTCCTAAATCAAGCTATGAGTGTCACAGTTAGTATAAGGATGTGATTACGAAAAGCAACCCCACCAGCTTAAAGACAAACTAAGATAGTTATAGGGCTCATGAAATTACAATGTATGCATTAAAGACAAACTACTCAGTAAGTTGTCTAAAAACATCAGTGCACACTATGTGATGTGTAAAACCTAGCTGGACATGTCACCCAGCTGTATTCTCAAGCTAAATAAAGGCCCAAGAAATTGCAAAACCTCAGGACTATATAAATGATAATTTAAATATAAATTGATAATATTAGTGTCAAACAAAAACTCTAACCGAGGAACCTCAAGGAATTAAGACCATGCAGCCTGATGTGTACTGATGTCAATATATACTGAGAATGTAACAACTTGATGTGCCACAAGTGTCTAAGGAATCTGAAAAGAGATAAAATGTAATTTCTCTCCTCTTCTTCATACAAACAATACCATCTAACCCAACCCACATCACAATAATGTGGGTGGGGGAGATACATAGCTTAAAGGAGATGTTGTCTCTCTCTCTCTCTCTCTCTCTCTTTCCCCCCTCCTTTTTTCTCTCTCTCTCTCTCTCTCTCTCCCACAGACACACACACACACACACACACACGCACACACACACACTCCTACTCTCTCTCCTAGTGAACCTATATTAACTTCAGTCACTGCAATTGTTCCCCAAAGGAATACAACTTGTCATGAAATACTGAGAAAATTACTACAATATTAGCCTAATGTAAAAAGATCTGTGCAGGACCCCCAAGCAAATGAGATCGCACATCCCAATATGTACAGAGTTACAAAATATATATAACAGTATAAGATAACACTCCTGTATGTACACTAGCAGGCTGGGTAATCTGAATATGGTGCAATGGAATCCACCCCCCCAGGCAAAGATAGAAAGTAAGGAGAAATTCTTTATGTGTGTGAAATAAAAATAGTAACACATTATAACTCCATATAGCTAAATAGAGACTTACCTCAATGTGACAGCAAGCCCCACATCTGTTATATCACATACCTCACAACACATACCAGTGGGGCATCACTTCTCCCAGCCTGACCACTCAGTCTCAGATATGTCAGTAATGGTCTTAAAAGGAAATCTCAAAAACACACAACAGAGATGAGCTTTTGAGATTAAACTTATTTTACATCTCAATATGGTAGCAGATGGGATGAACGTGGATCTTGGCTTTATGGGACACTACAGAAACTAACATCCACCGACCTTTTCTTCTTCAAACTGACATATTATAGGACTTCAGCTTGTGTGGATGTGGATGCGTGTGTGTATGTATGTGTGTGGGTATGTTGTGAGGTATGTGATATAACAGATGTGGGCTTGCTGTCACATTGAGGTAAGTCTCTATTTAGCTATATGGAGTTATAATGTGTTACTATTTTTATTTCACACACATAAAGAATTTCTCCTTACTTTTTATCTTTGCCTGGGGGGGGGGGATGGATTCCATTGCACCATATTCAGATTACCCAGCCTGCTAGTGTACATACAGGAGTGTTATCTTATACTGTTATATATAATTTTTGTAACTCTGTACATATTGGGATGTGTGATCTCATTTGCTTGGCGGTCCTGCACAGATCTTTTTACATTAGGCTAATATTGTAGTAATTTTCTCAGGATTTCATGACAAGTTGTATTCCTTTGGGGAACAATTGCAGTGACTGAAGTTAATATAGGTTCACTAGGAGAGAGAGTAAGTGAGTGTGTGTGTGTGTGTGTGTGTGTGTGTGTGGGGAGAGAGAGAGAGAGAGAGAGAGAAAAGGAGGGGGAGAGAGAGAGACAACATCTCCTTTAATATGTATCTCCCCCACCCACATTATTGTGATGTGGGGTG
The DNA here is from genome assembly GCA_016271365.2 of Neoceratodus forsteri. Lineage (NCBI taxonomy): Eukaryota > Metazoa > Chordata > Ceratodontiformes > Ceratodontidae > Neoceratodus > Neoceratodus forsteri. The sequence continues at coordinate 1,751,203,517 of CM057455.1, read as the reverse complement.
GGTTAGATGGTATTGTTTGTATGAAGAAGAGGAGAGAAATTACATTTTTATCTCTTTTTCAGATTCCTTAGACACTTGTGGCACATCAAGTTGTTACATTCTCAGTATATATTGACATCAGTACATATCAGGCTGCATGGTCTTAATTCCTTGAGGTTCCTCGACTAGAGTTTTTTGTTTGACACTAATATTATCAATTTATATTTAAATTATCATTTACATAGTCCTGAGGTTTTTGAAATTTCTTGGGCCTTTTATTTAGCTTGAGAATACAGCTGGGTGACATGTCCAGCTAGGTTTTACACATCACACAGTGTACTCTGATGTTTTTTAGACAACTTTACTGGTAATTCTTGTCTTTAATGCATACATTGTAATTTCATGAGCCCTATAACTATCTTAGTTTGTCTTTAAGCTGGGTGGGGGTTGCCTTTCAGTAATCACATCCTTATACTAACTGTGACACTCATAGCTTGCTTTTAGGAGTTATCTGCTTCAGCAGTGTTATCTTATGTCAATTAAATTTATATGCGGTAGGATTCTTTGTATGTGTTTGACTAAGCACATCTGAACCCAAGGTTCTTTCGGACTGAGGGCAGTATTGTACTGTTAAACTTCTCTGACATCATCTTCTGTTTTTTTTTTTTTAAATGAGTATTTTAAACCAATGGGATTTTTTTGTTTTCTCTGCATTATCTAGCTGTTATAAGTATTGTATTTTCTAAACAACTGCCATGAGCTTCTGAAGAAGGACTGGTTGGTCCGAAAACTAGAGCACTTTGTTCTTGTTGTTACATCTTTGTTGGTCCATTAAAAGGTATCAAATCATTTGCTTCTGGATCTATTCTTGCAAGGACCAATACGGCAACTACTAAATCTAGATTTCAGCAATGACATAACATTTGCAGGAATCTATATGTAGTAACAAAACAGAACTATAAGTGCAAATAACTAACAGTCATAAGTCATACAACTAGTGAGTAAGTGCTAGAAGAGAGGAAATGACAAGATTTCCAAGCAGGTTTGAGAGTAGTAGAGGTTGGAGCCAGTAGGCAACTAGGAGGAACCAGTACAGGACTGGGTGGATAGAGGACATAAGCAGGGTTCAGAGCTTAGAAGAGCCATATGAAGCTCCTGTTTGAGGCTATGTGGAGAAGGGAAGATTCTTAGACTCAGTGGAAGGGAGTTCCATAATTTAGGGGCCAAGCTAAAGAAGGCATTCTCCCCCATTTTGGTTTTACATCTTGGTTGGACAAGAAGGGATTTGTCAGCTGATCTCAGTGGGTAGACAGAGGTCACAGGTTTGAGCAGTAGAGCCAGTTTGTCAGGTATCTGGGAGGAGATTATATTCTTTATAAAACAGTAGGAAGTAAACTGACAGACGTCTGAGGGGCTAAACCATCTCAGACTGGAGTATAGTGTGCATCGGTGAGTAAGTTTGGGCAAAGACAAACCAAAACGGCAAATGCTGTTGTAGCAGACATCCCAATTTCAGAGGAGTCCTCCAGTAGTTGCCAGAACTGCTATTAACCCATACGCCAATTTGGGTCTCAGGATTCCCTGTGCAATGGCCATCCTCACCATGGATGTTAGGCTATGTCCAGTGGCGGAGCCAGGTTTGGGAGGATTTGGGAGCTGGGGGTGCCATTCAGTCAATCATGGGCTCTACAATGGGCACTAAACTGTGAATAAAGATAGTGGCAGGGTGCCTCTACTCACACTGGGGCAGCCAGGAGGGGCGACTGCCCCCCCAGCCCACGCTCTATCTCCGCCACTGGCTATGTCTCACCTTATATGCCAGTCCAAGTTGAATACTGACAGATTTAATAACTGAGGCTAGGTGTAGGTCAAAATCCAAGGCAGGATCAAGGGTTACTCTTAGGTATTTAAAAGAGGTAACTGTGTTAAGGGAAGAGCCATCAAGCGCTCTAATACTTAATGGCTGGGTGCAGGACCGCATTTTTGAACCTGAACCAAAGAGCATAGTCACTGTTTTATTTTTATTTAAGACAAGCTTGTTTTGCAATAGCCAGCTCTGAAAGCTATTGAAGTTATCATTGAGATTCAGGTTGATATCTGAGAGGTTTGAGGAGGATGAGTAAAGAACAAGATTGTCTGCATATAGCAGACCTGAGCAAGCACCAGTGAGTGGTGGGATGTTGTTTATGAAGACTGTAAACAGGAGAGGACCAAGAATCAAACCTTGGGGCACTCCAATCCATGTAGGAGCAAGAGGGGACTTAGCATCTCTGATGTGGACAAATTGTTGCCGCTTTGAAAGATAATTTTGGAACCAGGTGGTGACAGAGGGTGAGAAGCCTAGGGATGACAACTTTGATTGGAATCTAGATTTAGTAGTTGCCATATTGGTCCTTGCAAGAACAGATCCAGAAGCAAATGATTTGATACCTTTTAATGGACCAACGTAGATGTAAACCAACATAGATGTAACAACAAGAACAAAGTGCTCTAGCTAACTTTCTAACTTTGATAGGAGCAGCGGTTGGTCAACTAAATCAAACGCTTTTGTAGGATTAACAAAAGTAGCCCCAGTGAGAGAGCCTTTGTCCATAGCGAGTCTGACATCATTTGTAAACTGTATGAGAGCAGTGGATGTACTGTGCCCACGTCAGAAACCATGTTGGTCAGGGATGAGGAGTTTCAAGGAGTACAGGTAATCCGAGACCTGGGTAGCAACAATTTTCTCCAGTATTTTAGAGAGGGTGGAGAGTATGGCAATAGGGTGGTAGTTAACCAGGTTAGTGGTGTTCCCCTTTTTGTAGACAGGTACAACTCGAGCAATCTTCCAGAGGGAAGGGACATGTCCTGTAAGAAGAGACAGGTTGAAAAGTCTAGTCACTGGAGAGACTATAGACAGTGCGATGGTTTTTTAGGAATTTTGGTAAGAGGCCATCTGCCCCTGCCGAGCCAGCAGGAGAGATGGACTTAAGTAAGCATAAGGTTTCACTCTCAGAGACTGGGCGAAGGGTGAAAGATGGGTTGGAAGGTTTAAGGTTATCCTGCGGAGTGACAGATAAAGGCCCAGGAGGTGCAGTATAGGAGGAGAGGTCAATGAATCTGGAGTAAAGAGCCTCAGCGATAGTGAGCAGGTTATTGCAATTACAACCATCCATGACCATATCAGAGATGGTATTGCTCTTGTTTTTCCCTATGATGGTGTTAACATGACTCCAAAAACCACGAGAGTCACTGACAGAAGTACTAAGGAGCTGACGGTAGCAATTGCCCTTAGCAGATCTGATGGAAACCTCACATAGGTTTCAGAGTCTTCTGTACTCTGCCCAGTCCAATGGGGACTGGGTTAGCTTAGCTTTGTTCCAGGCTTTATCCCCCTTTTTGAGAGAGGACAGGAGTGAAGAATTTAACCAGTGGGTAGCAGATCCCCAGATATGGCACCTTTTTATTGGAATATATTTGTCTTGAAGGTTCAAAAGCGTGGTAAGGAGGTTTTGAGCAGCACGTTCTGTATTACAAGTATTATACAGAGGTGCCTAGTCTGTGTTCTGTAGCTCCACGATTAGGACTGTCTCATCCATTTTTGAAAAATCCCTGAAAATAATTTCTCTGGGGGGGTGGTTTAGGGGCCCTAGCCTTCCAAACACAGTAAACTGGGAAGTGATCACTGATTGAGTCTGGTAAAACCCCAACAGCACTGATCCTCTCAGGCCTGTTGGAGATGACCCAGTCTAGAAGAGACTGGAGACTGCTGTTACTAGCCTGTCTGGTTGGGAGATTAGATTCTCATATAAAAATATGACTGATTTCCTTTATTCAATCGTAGATTCAAAACCTTGTTTAATTTCTGGTATATCAAGTAAGGTAGAGTTAAAACACCAATACCCCTTACCTAATGTTACGTCAAGGGAATGGGATAGTCTACATTCTAGTAAACAATGATATGATGTGGAAACTGGAAGCACTTTATAAAATACTATGGGGAGATATGGGGAAAACGACCAATGGTCAATTCTTGTTTTTAAAGTTCCTCAGAAATATGTATATTGTGGGATATAGTGCTGTGAAAGAAATACATCAGTTAACTTTGAGTAATAATTCTGTTCAATAGTGCAGCATCACAAAATGTTCTGTCTGTTTTAAGACCCCTATCTTTTTTTAAGCCTGGCACATTTGTAATCCCCCCCCCCCACACACACACACTTTACAACTCTTGCTGTCAGAAGGTATGGTTGAATCAGGCCAAAAAGCTGAGTTCTATTGGTTCTTTCTTGTGGGACATATAAATGAATCAATTGAAAATTCTGTTTATTTGTGGTAAAGTCCACGAGCATAGCTCGACCAGGATGTATGTCCAGTACTCTGATAATTTTAATTAATGGATTAGCTATACATATGCCTAGGCCACTACAAGTGTCTTCGCCTACTGACCAATGTGATGGCCCCCCATATCCAGTTTGCACTGGCTGTTTGCAGTCCTATGGTGGTAAAAAGTCTAGTATCCTGGAACACTACAATATCATTTTGATTCTGTTGGAAATACTGAAAGATTGATTTTCTTTTCCTTTCAGATTTTAGACTATTAGTGTTCAAGGATGCTAGATGTAGGTCATAATTCATTCAATCACTAAGGCAATTTATTTTTCCTTAAACTGTATCTAGTATCCATGCACTGTTTTTTCTTTATCTTTGCCTCTATCTGGGGAGTATTCTCCTCTGGTTCTGTCATCCCCCCCTCTACTGGATGAGTGGTCAGACATCTTGTCTGAGTCTTCTCCCAGTTCTGTATTTCTCCATAATAGGGCCTCATGACTATTTTGCAAGGGTATGCCCTATTCATTTTGTCATTTTTCCACGTGAATTTTTGTGGTTACTACCTGAAAGATTGAGTCTGCTTGCGTAGATGAGGGAAGGGGGGCATCTCCATTTGGGAGGGTCCTGCCTCCGGGCTCTGAGGACAGGGTAAATTAGGGGTCTAAGTGTTCTGGTTGGGACTCCATGTCTTCTTGCTCTGGTGTCTCAGTAGAAGGGCTTCCTTCAGGTCTAGATGGTTCCGCTTCCGGGTTGGTCTCCTATTCTCCTTTGGGGGTGGGGTGATCCTGTTACCTGCTGGCTGTCTAGTAGCCTTGTTTATATAAAGGTCCTGTTCTACAAAGTCACTATTCCCATTGTTATGGGAAGCCCAGGGACAGACAAATATGGATTGCCTAGTTTCATCACACAGGTGGCAGACTGGGGATACTGTACAGCTGACACTTGTGTGTCCCATGCTGCCATAATGCAAGCAATGTTGTACGTTACAGTTATTACTTAAGTGTCTTGATGAACCACACTTGTAGCATTGTCTTGGCTGTCCTTGATAAAATACAACCCCTTTATCTTTCCCTAAATAAAAACAATTGGGAAGGTGTTTAATACCATTATCTTCTTGTCGCAGTTTGACCTTAACCTTCCACCCTCCCATCCAAAAACTTTCCACATCAACAATTGGTCCTGTTGTATCTTGTACATCACATGTGTTCCCTAGTCAGTATAAAATATCCATAATATTAACACCTTCATTATGGAATATGGTGAGAGGGATGGCTTCAAAGGGGGCCCATAAAGGTGTGTTTTTCAGACCATCATATAACTGCCAGAATCTATCTAACGATGCAGTAGATCTAAAACTTAAATCAAAGGTGGCTTCTCCTGGCACATATATCAGGGCATACACCTCCACATGTGTAAATCCCATATCTTGTTTTAGTAAGGTTTTGCCAACATAAAACCTATCTGGGGGTTCCTCCAAACCACCTACATAGCATAATCTAACATGCTGCCTTTTTGCTTGTTCTAAAGGTTTTTTTAAGGAGGCTGGTATATAAGTTCCAACAGTAGACACATTGTCAGTATTGGGTTGTACAATATTTATGTCATTTTCTATGTTATTCTCAGCAGTTGCAGTTGGTTGTGCCACTTCTGCAAGGACCTCATAGGATACCTCTGGAGGGTTTTCTAGAGGTGAAAAAGAGATAGCAACAGCCAATGAAATGGGCTCTTTGGGTTGCTGCTCCTTAGTGTGCTCTCTTGAGCTGTCTGTCATTTCATTGTGTGCAGCATCTATTGCTAGATCACCAGCATTCAAGGGTTTAGTTAATTCTTGCCACTGTTTGTCTGGGGAATTTCCCTTCTGCCAGGTGGGCTGATCAGCTCTGTTGACAGCTGTAATGTTTGCTTGGTACCAACCAAGCTAGTATTTGTAAATGCCCCCACTGTAGTTGTGCTACATGAGGGGAAATTCCACCTTCTTTCCCCTAAAAATGAGGGGAGATTCTCAGTTGGCCCTACCAGATTATCAACACCAGAGCAGTTGGCAACCGGCAAGGTTCCTGTAATGCTTGATCTCGGAAGTGGGACGTCTGGGTCTGGAATCCATGACCCGTTTGCCTATTGCAACTAGCCAGCCCCTTGCAAGGCTGTTTCTGGTGTCCAGCCAGCTTCTGTCATAGCAGATGTTAGTTCAGCTGCTGTAGCCAACCCGCAATGAGTCGGGGATTGTGTGGTGCTAAAAACAAAAAGTGCTGGAACTGGGAAAGAAGTGCCTGGAGTTGCTTGGAGTTTCCTCTGCTCATCAAGCCATTTCTTCTGCCATTAGTGTTCTTTTTCAAGCTTAGCAATCTGTTCCAATAACTCCTGTTTTTGCTTCATCGTTGAAGCATCCAATTGTTTCTCCATTGTAGAAGGATCTATTTGTTCTTGGTTTTCCTTCTCCATAGCAGAAGTTTCCACCATAATATTTGTTATTACTGCTGTTTCCATTTCTACTGAGGAATCGTCCTCTGGGATGCTATGCTGGCCATCCACAGCAGGGTGCTTCCCAGCTGTCCCTTCCACCGTCTGAGCTCCATCTGGCTCCTCCATGCCTTGGTCAGCAGTTCCCCCTACTGGCAAGTAAGGAAATTTCCCTGGTGAGCTGGCCAACCCCTTCCCCATTCACTAAAAATACCACCAGCAGTTTAATCTGGTTCAAGGTCAGTTTGCATTCATCTGTATCCCCCTCCCCCTGGTCATGTCTGAAAACAGGCAGAATTTGTCTAGTGCACTTACCCGGTCAACAAAAACTAAATAAAAAATCCATGATATCAAAATTGCAACACTACTTCTGTCTGCAGAAATACAGGCCCTTTAAGGGCCTGCACCTCTTCAGCCACAGATGTAAGATATAGCACACTGACTTCTGGCTTCAGATGTCACAATGTGGGTATAATGGTTTCAGCAGTGGATATAGAAATTGTTCAAGGTGTTAACAGTTTTTCAGTTATGCAGATGCATATAGAAAAGCATGTACTAACAGATCATGCTGTCTAGTGAGGGACCTCATACAGCATGCATGAGTATTGAAGAGCCAACCACAGCGCAATGCAGTAACTTGCAGTAAATGACATCATACCTCTCGAGTGTCCCTCATTAGGAGGGACATCCCTCATTTTACCCCTTAAAATTGCTGTGTCCCTCATCAGTCCCTCGTGGAAAAGGTGCTGCCCACAAAAAGAATGTAGTGTAAATTCAGACTTTAAAGAAGAAAGTCACATTATTCTAAAATACTAAATCAAAAATAAACTTTTTACAAAGAAACACTATGGTTTTCACAGCATTCTGAGCTTCTTTCTCCATGTTTGAGGATGTGTCCCTCATTCTGGGGGTCTGTATCCCTCATTGTCCCTCATTTTGAATGTCCAGAAATGTCCATGTCCCTCATTTCAGTGACAAAAGGTTGAGAGGTATGAATGACATGTCACAAAATATTAAATGAAAAGGCTTAATTGCCATTGAATTATGCTGTTCCCTGCAGCAGAATGCAGCATTTTTGTGATATAGTACAACATTACTGCACTGCATTCTGGCTAGCGTCACTATACCTGTGGCTGCAGAGGCACAGGACCCATGGGACCATCTGTCTGCAAAAGGGCAGGTCCCCTTCTTCTGCAGCCACACATATTTGTGTACGCAATATGACATACACACACTGGGGTGGGGCCTGTGCTTATGCAGCCACAGATATAAATCCGTAAAGGTAGCACATAAATGCTACTGCATTTGTGTCATCTGAAAACAGCTGTATGTTGTTTGTCTCACCTGATGATTGCTGTCTGTGGTTGTTTGTATGGTACTGACCTTTTGCTACTTGGGGGGTGGAGAATTAGGGTTGGAAACCCTAATGCCACATTTCCCTACTTCTGTTGCATTAAGTTGAACACTAACTGGTGCATTAATGCAGTTTTTTTGCAAAGAATTTTCTTTTGTTTTCAGATAGTGGAATCATATCCTCCTTTAGGACCTGCATGATCAGATGCAGACACACATGACCCTCAAGGCCTTGCACTAAGGGAAGACTCCATCCACCTACAGAAGTGCAGGACACTGCTGGCCCTGGACTTAACATGCAGCAGCAGAAGTCAAGAATTCATGGAGCTGTCTTGTTGGCTATAAAAATGCAGGGCCCTCTGAGATCTGCGCTTCCAACAGCAGAGTTGTCATCACTATATGGTACATGGGCTTGTGCTTACAACCCTGCAGCTTTTCTACACTGGTTGGGGGGGTGTCGCATAGCAGTGCCATTCCCCCACCCTTGCCCCATCCATCTGGCACACTGAGTTCTCCCTTGAACTCAGCTCACTGGCAGGGGATCACAAAGCACTACCCGCTGGGATAAACTCTGGCACAACATACAAAATTTCTTATTCATTTAGATTTTGGTAACCAGGTAAGCCCACTGAGACCAGAGGTCCCTTTTTCAGGGGCGACCTGGGATTAGTTACTTAAAAATTACTTTTTTTTTTATTTTCTCCCCAAATTTTCAAGACAGTCATTTTATGGACCAATGGGCATGCAGACGTGCTATCTGAGTCCAAAATGTGTAAGAATGGATTCATTCATATTTTGGGACTGTGTAGTACAGCATAGTCTCTTATGCCCATTGGCCCACACTGTAGACCAATGAGTGTACAGCCATACCGTATGCTGTCAGTCGGCGGGGGCTGGGCTGGGGGAAGCAGGGTGGCGGGACTGAGTGGGCGGGTTGGGAGGGGTTCCACTAGATCACCAGGGTACTATGTACATTGGATTGCCCGTGATCAGGCTGGATGCAGCCACTGGGCCACCAGGGATGTTATTCTATCATAATGCCCTCGATCGGGCTGGGGAGAGGGTCTACTGGACCACCAAGGATACATTTATATATTATAAGCCCACGAAGAACATGGGAGCAGGTCCACTGGACCACCAGGGAGTATTTATTTGTATATATGCCCACGATTGGGCTGGGGAGAGGATCCACTAGACCACCAGGGATCTTGCACATGTACATAGCCTGCGATCGGGCATGGTGAGGGGGCGTGATGCAGACAGGTGGTGACGCTGGAGCTTGGGTGGCCACCCACAGCTGGCAGCTGCCGTGTTGTGCCATGCAGCTGTTGTTCCTTTTTGTGGCTCAACTATGTGCTGTGCAAGTAGGGGTTGTGCCTGCATATGCTCAGCATATCCCAGGCTGAATATCGGGATGTGCAGTGTATGCATGGGCATGCCCCCCTTACTTGCACCGCATACATTACTGATGCACCCCGGCATATCGGGATTTGTGCAGCACATGATCCCCTTTTGAATATTGCGCCTGGGAGCATCAGTGGGTTGAGCATGGTGCAACTCTGTTGCGCCATGTGCAACCCTTTTGAATATCCCAGCCCAAATGTTCAGGATAGCCTTCTTATGACCCCACTTCATGAACTTGGTAGGTAAACATTTTCAAATCACTGCCAAAACATCATTTTGCACCACTGGAGTGAAAACACAGTTTGGCCAGGATTTGAAAAACAACTGTCATGTTCATTTGGCAATGTGAAAAAAATGTCTGTGTTGAAAAATTTAAGTTAAAATATTAAAAGTTACCAAAGTTATGATTGAGTGTAGGAAAATTTCAACTTATCATATGCTCATAACTTCATTTTTTTAAATATATTGACCCCAAAGTTTCAACATAGCCTTCTTATGACCACACCTCATAAACCCAGTAGGTGAACAATTTCAAATGCCACATGAAAGGTGATTTTGAACAGCAAGAGTAAAATCACCTTTTGGGCTAGATTTGAAACATTTCACCACTCTTGTTTAAGAGGTGAGATCTTAAAAAGGCCATGTTGAAAATTGGTGTAAAAATATTTAAAACATGACAAACTTTAATCTTTGATTATAGAGTGGATCTATGTCATGGGACATGTTCAGATGAGTGAGGGTGTGTGGAGACTATAAGGTAGTGGGAGCTGAGTGGAGTCTCAGCATGGTGTGTGTTGGGGTCTACAGGGGGTTAGATCACTGATGAACCATTTTCTTTTTTTACAGGTTTAGCAACAACAACCAAAGATCAATGAGGGATTGTTTTCCTTATTTCAGAAGGACCTAGAGGGTAGGCACCCTGGTGCTGCCAAACATACATTGGGGAACGTGGGTGGACCACTTGGAGGAGAGGGGCACAATAGAAATAGTACTGTTGGTGGGCATCCCGATCCTCTTATTATTTTATAATAAATATATACAGTAGAAAGATAGATAGATATACAGACAGATAGACAGAAAGACAGACAGGCAGAGGGATAGATAGATAGATAGATAAATAGAGAGAGAGATAGATAGAGAGAGAGATAGATAGAAAGACAGATAGACAGACAGACAGATAGATACAATAGATGGACAGATGGCTACAGTAGATGGATAGATGGATGAATGGATAGATAGATAGAGAGACAGATAGATAGATACATAAATAGACAGACAGACAGACAGACAGACAGACAGATAGATAGATAGATAGATAGATAGATAGATAGATAGATAAAGAAGATGGATGATTGGATAGATAGACAGACAGACAGACAGACAGACAGATAGATAGATAGATAGATAGATAGATAGATAGATAGATAGATGGATAGATAGATACAGTAGATGGATAGATAGATGCAGTAGATGGATAGATGGATGAATGGATAGATAGATAGATAGACAGATAGAGAGAGAGAGATAGATAGATAGATAGATAGATAGATAGATAGATAGATAGATAGATAGATAGATAGATAGATAGAGTGAGTAGATAGATGGATAGATAGATACAGAAGATGGATAGATGGATAAATGGATAGCTGGATAGACAGACAGAGATAAAGAGATAGATAGATAGATAGATAGATAGATAGATAGATAGATAGATAAGAAAGAGAGAGAGAAAGAAATACAGTGATTGCCAGCTCACTGCTCTCACTTAAGCTCACAGCAGCACTCTGCCTGTGGCTACAAATAAGTCCTGCTGTTGAGCTCACAAGGAAATCATAGTTTTGTTTTCAAAGAGCCCTTGCTAAGCCTTCAATAAGCCTTCCAACAAGGTTTAGAGGGATGTCCCAAAACCATATTTTTGCTTGTTTTTACAAACAAACAAAAAATGAACTAACTCCAGAATCAAGCTAAATGGGTCCTGTTTAGCTAGATTCATGTGTTTGTTTTTCTCCAGGGCATCACTTTTATGGGTTTTCAATATTATTTTAAGAAATAAAAACTAATATGGTGATCATATGAAGAAGATTTTTTTTTTCTCTCATGAAGGAAGAATCCCCTTTCATGAGCTGGAAAATTTTCTTTGGCATCAGACATATAAATGGAAGACCATACTGAGCATGCTTAGAACCAAAATTTCAAATTCTTATAACTCAGGAACCAGTTAATATTTTTTCACCAAACCAAAAAAATACCTCTTTCTATGGCAAGACTCTTCTACCCTGAAAATGTTATAACAAAATTCAGAACCATCTGAGTTGTACATGAGAAAAAAAAAATGGCCAAAAAACTTAATTTTCCCACTTTTTGTACTATCCGTATCTTGGAATCTAGACATCCAACCATCATCAAACTTGATAAATCAAGAGATGAACCATTATGAAACTTGACAAATCAAGAGACCTTGCCCCATACACTGTACAAAATTTCATGCAATTCTATTGAACGGGACCAAAGATATTAACACGCAAAGTTAGGGGGTATAACATTAAACACCCTACCCGATCCTAACTAAAGGGGTGCTACCATGCTCCTATAGTATATGTAAGGGATATGTGGGAGTGGGCTGTGTGATATCTGATTTATCTATACAAGTGCTGTTTGACCTTAGGTAACCTTATGAGTGGCATAAGCCATGAGTGAGGTGTCCGCGATCACAGTGCAAGTATAGATAAATCAGGTATCACACAATCTCACTACTGCATATTCAATGTATGCAATAGTAGTGAAGTTAGTTGCTTGTGATGTTTAGCCCCCTTTCTTTTGAGGTTTCTAGGTGGTTGCTGTGGATGCAGAAGCATTCTGACAATCCTGCCACCTGCAACATGTCATGCAGTTAGTGGCTTGTCTCAGTTATGAATAGTTAACTGGACAAAATAGTGACACCTTTTAGCAAGTGCACAATCTGCCTTTGAGCTGCGTTTCATGAAGCACGTAATGCTTGTATTTAACTTTGGGTAATTTTGTATGTCCATTTCATTTTTATGAGGTATGCAGGGTTTTAGGTGAGCCAATGACATCACAGTAAGGTGTCCTCATCTGTGAGGAGAGAGTGGGTGGGTTTCTGGTGTTTACGTACCAGGTCAATACCATGCATGTAAGACAGTGGGGTATTAACTGTGCTGTATAAACAGTGTCTGAGATTACAGTGACGGGGTAGAACAGTGGTAGCGGTAGGGGAATACCGCTACCCCTGTCTCTATATGCTGAACCAAAGAGTGGACAAGTTGCAGTGTGCTGGGTGCCTGGTCAAGCCTTTTCCATAGAAGAGTGGCTAGGGCACCAGTACACAGCGCAGTTGGGAGACCTGGGACTGTGGTTCAGTTCCCTCCAGGTCTACCCTGCTACAACTTTTACTGATGATTTTTTTCTTTAGAAAAACAAGGTCCCCCCTCCTGAGTTTCTCCCCATCCCCAAGGTCCCCCCCATGAGTTAGTCATTTAAGTTCTGAGGTGTGTGGGGGCAAAGCCCCCTGCAAAAATACATAAAGACCCATTGTTTTCAATGGGCACACTGTTTCAAGCAGGTCTGTGTTTTGTCTTATTCTGTTTTTCTTTGTCACTGTTTGGCTGTGGCATCTTTAGCTGTGCTGTTTTGTCCTATGGTGGAATGACCCCATGCCCTGTATTTTCAAGGGGAGAGCAAGCTCTGGGATGGTATGAGAATCATGGTTGGGAGAGTGACCTAAATACTACGAGCAGGGAATGTTTTTTTTGTTTCTGTGTTGTTGGAGTGGGAATGACCTGTGGCAGCAAAGTGTAGGAAGTGGGTTGAGAGCAGGGAGCAGCATCAAAATAGGATGACTGAGAACAGGAAGCAGCTTCTGAGGGAGATGGCAGTTGACGTGGACCAGGGATGAAATGGAGGCATGTCAGTCTTGGGCGAGTCACGTAATGTGTTTCTGGGAGTAACAGCTCAGCACAACCACTCCGACTCCATGCTGGGATTTATTTGGTTTATCTTTGTTTTTTCAGCAGTTTGGGCTGAACTTTAGGAATTTTAGTGCTGTCTGGTGACAGTTACTGCCTTGAGGCATCAGTGTTTTTCATTAGTATGGACACAGAAATGAAAGCCACCCTTATACACCACACTCCTCCAGCTACTCCTGTATGGGACAGGGGCTCTAAATGGACGAAGGCACAGCCTACTACAGCCAGTTGACCAGTCTCTTCAGTTTCTGCTCTCTTGGAGGATCACTTTCTGCAGGAGATCAGCCCTCTGAAGGATGCTCTTTTAGTCCCCATGGAGGATGTAAATGCAATCCAAATCGCTACTGAATCTCTCACCAAATGAGTGGGGGATGTTGAAGCCCATGTAAGCTCCATGGAAGACTGGAGAGATTGCCTTGACCCTGAGCTAGTAGCCCTGTGGCATAAAGCTACCAGGCTGGAAGAAGTGCTGGAGGGACTGGAAGGGAGAAGCCAGCAGTATAACATTGTCATTAATGGGTTATTGGAAAGAGTGGAGGGCTCAAATGCTGTGCAGTTTGTGCAGAAGTTATGTGAAAAGATCACTGGGCCTTCTCCAAATGCATCACTATACATTATTGAACAGGTCCATCGTGCATTACAGAAGTTGCCTCTGGAGTGATAAAAGCCGCATTCTTTGAACTTAAAATCCTTAATTACTTGGATAAGCAGCATCACTTAACCATGGTGCATGGTCTCAAAGGGGGGGAAATGGGATGATCACCCAATCTGTGTTTTCCAGAATCTGCCACATTCAGTTCAGCTCTAGAGGGCAGCTTATCGCTCCACTGCATCCAGATTTATTATGGTTAATATTTGGTTTCAGCTGTTATACTCCACATGTCTTCAACTCACTCACAATGGAGTCTCTAAAAGTCTTGACTCTGCTGATCAGGCTCAGTGAGAATTGCCTCTGCTGTATCTGGACCCATTTAAGAAAGAGTGAGGACTGTCTGTGATCTGGTGTACTGTATTTTTTCCTCCTCTTTAGAGTCGACTACTGCTTGGACCATTCTTATTTCCTTGTATTTGATTAGCTTTGACTAGAAGGAGGATGAAAATGTTATTAACTCAGTTCACTATTCCTCTTGGTTTGCTGCAGGTTGTATTTTTATATCAGGCTGACTGTTTACTGGTTTACACTATTGCGTCTGTGGGGTGTCATAGCCTAGACTTGTGGTTATTATGGCACTGAATGATTTTCTCAGGACCTCACCATATTCCATTATTGTTTCCCTGGTCAGACGGGACTGTCTGCTTCACTTGCTTCAGGAGTTGGGACTAGGAGTGTCCTCAGCTTTCCATTTGAACTGGATCCAGTTATCCTTAACTGTGTTTGTATGAGGGAAGTCTGGATGGTTTACTTGTTAACTTTTAACGGTCAGGAGAGTGTCCCAGACATCACTATTAACTTCTCTATTATCGATAGGAGCACCAGAATTACCCACCCACCCTTCCGTCATCCCACCCACCTCAGGCCCATCCTCCATATATAGGTCATGGGTCCATAGTAGATTGCAATTTCCTGCCTCCAGACAGGAAGCACAAAATGAAACACAGAATCTCAGAGTGTATAATTGAAGCTTATTAAGGGAAAGGTCACAACAGAAATAATGGGAGTGGTGCAATGCAGTGGCTGTGGGGTAACAGTCTTCAGAGAGATGTTCTCTGGAGGCTGCAGTTCTGACCCATCTGCAGACACCTCTGGGTTGAGGGAGGTGGTTGCTCATTACCGAACTGAGCTGGCTAGGGTTCAGGAGACCTCCTCCCCCACCCAGGGACCACCGAGTCCACAACCATGTCCTCAAAGGATGTCAGAAAGGAGGGGTGGTTGGACAAAGGTGAGCTCAGGGAGGGGAGTGAGGGAAGTGGGGCAGAGGTGCATCCAACCTGAGGTTCCATTCCACAACTACTTCCCATTCCTGGCAGGGTGGGATTGTCTTGTGAAGGCATCTGTAGTGGTGAACAAGGTGGATGCAGGGATCTTCTCCAATGGACACCCCTTGGGGTGGCAAGGAATCCCAGAGGAGAAGAAAGCAATTCTTAGTTGGGAACTCTATTATTAGATGGGTATAACTGGGGCCAGGAGAGAAGGTGGTCAGGAGCCTACCCGGCACCTCAGCTTGGAGGGATGGGAAGCATATCCAAAGGATTGCTAGGGCAGCAGGACAGTAGGGTGAGCTAGATGTCATTGTCCACCTGGGGACAAATTATCTGGCTGTTGATGAGGTGAGGGCAGTGCAGAGGGAGTTCACAGAGTTGGGTAGGGGTCTTAGACAGGTGGCACACATGGTAAGTTTCTCAGATGTGTTACCCATCTATGGCATGGGAGATGCCTGGGTACTCCACACAAGGAGATTCAACAAATGACTGAAGAATTAGTGCAGAACCAAGGGATTTGGCTTCATTGGGGACTACCTGGAAGGATGTGAGCTTGTATGGGAGGGATGGCCTGCATCTATCTGAGGGGGGAACCAAGATCCTTAGTGAGAGTTTTAAATGTTTCATTGGCAAGCATTTAAACTAGCCAATATGGGTGGAGGAAGTAAGCTGGGAAAAAACATCTGCCCCCACCACAGATTAAGGTAGACAAACAAGATACTAGTGCTGAGGAATCAACAAAAGGAACCACAAATGGAGGTAAAGGCAGGAGAGGCATAAAGAGAAGGCATAGCTATAAGGGGGGATTTGGTACAGGTGGAGGCATCAAAACATGGAAAGCCATGTGTACAAATGCCCATAGCCTGGGAAACAAGGTCCAAGACCTAGTGGCCTTGATGGTGGAAGAAGATCTAGACATTATCATGGCCCCTGAAACATGATACACAGGTGACCACAACTGGGATGTTACATACCAGGATACACAATCTTCAGAAGAGACAGGGAAGGCAAAAAGGGGGAGGGATCATACCTCTCAACCTCTTGCCTCATGAATCAGGGACAAGGCTTAAAAAAGCCAGGGACAAAGACCCAAAATGAGGGACACATCCTACAAATTAGTACTATTCACTCAGAAAGCTGATAGAATGAAAGGATTTGTGTTAAGATGCATTTTCTGAAGAAGAACAAGTCTGCAACTTTAATGTTTGACATCATTTTATGCTTTTAATCCCCTCTGTTCCGTCACAAAAACACAAATTGTACAAGGGACAGAGGAAAATTCTAAGGCAAAATCAGGGACATCCCTGAAAATCAGGGACAGTTGAGAGGTATGGGTGGGATGGCTATGTACATCAGGGAGGGGATCAAAGCAATGGAGTTAGGGGGAAGGCAGGAAGGGGAGGAGGCACTATGGGTCACCTTAGAGATGGGAAATGGCATCACCATCCACACTGTGGTAGTCTACAGACCTCCAGCACACGGGGAGTAAATATGGTCTTGGTGGATGCCATTCACAAAATGGCAGAAAAAGGGAAAGCATTGCTGACGGGGGATATAAACATACCAGATGTGAACTGGAACACCTGTGCAGTTGCCATGACTAGGAGTCAAAACATCTTGGATGCCTTGTAGAGGACATGCCTCAGACAGCTAGTGAAAGAACCCAAATGGGAGGGAGAAAAATTAGACCTGGTTCTTACCAGTGATGACAGAATAACAGATCTGTCAGAGGACAGCCATCTAGGGTCCAGTGATCACCTAACAGTGTGGTTTAAGGTA
Organism: Neoceratodus forsteri; assembly: GCA_016271365.2. Lineage (NCBI taxonomy): Eukaryota > Metazoa > Chordata > Ceratodontiformes > Ceratodontidae > Neoceratodus > Neoceratodus forsteri. The sequence goes on along the minus strand of CM057455.1, from coordinate 1,751,186,328 downwards.
AAGACAGTAGTAGAGTCAAGCCACACAAAAGTAAAGGTCCTGAATTTCAAAAGGGCTGACTTTGTATAAATGGGGGAACACCTCAAGAAAATCCTGGTAAAGGTGGAGGGAGGTGGATAGAGTAACAGTGGGAAACAATTAAAGAAGCCATATGAGAGGCAACAAGCCTCTGCATAAAGCAAATCAACAAAGCAAAAACAACGAAAAAAAACACTATGATTTTCTAAAGAAGTGGCAGGGAAGGTAAAGGAAAAGAAATGGGCATTCAGAAAGTGCAAAGAAACAGAGGAAGGAAGACAGGGTACTGTTTCAGGGGATACAGAAGGAGATGGGGAAAGGAGCCAGGAGCGCAAAGGCACAAACTGAAGAAAGAATAGCACAATCAGTAAAATAAGACAAAACCTTCAGGTATATTAGGGAGAAAAAAAGACCAGTGGAGGGATTGTGAGGCTAAATAAATGGAGGGGGGATGTGCAGATGGGGACCCAAAAAAAGCAGAACTTCTGAATGATTACTTCTGCTCAGTACTTACAAAAGAAGGGTGAGGGGAGGGACCAAAATTAGATGGTAGAAACAAACATGGAGGAGAGGTGGACACCAGTCCATTCACGGAGGAGAGAGTCCTAAAGGAACTCTCGAAACTGAAAGTGGACAAGGCAATGGGTCCAGATGGGATGCATCCCAGAATACTGAAAGAACTCAGAGAGGTACTAGGGGCACCATTAACAGCCCTACTCAACAAATCAATGAAGGAGAGAGTGGTGCCAAAGGACTGGAGGAGGGCAATGTGGTACCACTACAAAAAAGTGAGTGAGCAAGGTGGTAGCTGGGAATTACAGGCTGGTCAGTTTGACCCCAGTGGTGGGGAAAATAATGGAGACAATGCTAAAAGAAAGGATTGTAGCATATCTTGAGACCAGCGAGGCAAAGACCCAAGACAACATGGATTCACAGCTGGTAGATCTTGTCAGACAAATCTGATAGATTTCTTTGACTATGTAACCAGGGTGGTAGATCGGGGAAGGGGGGGGCATGGTCATGGCCTACCTAGATTTTAGCAAGCCATTTGACACCATCCCACACAGTAGGCTAGTACACAAGTTCAGCAGTCTGTGAGTGGGTCCCAAGTTAGTAAATTAGGTCACAAACAGGCTGGGCAGCAGGACACACAGGATGGTTGTTAAGGGAGTTCAATTCCAGGACAGGAAGGTGATCAGTGGGGTGACATAGGATTCAGTACTAGGGCCAGTCCTCTTCAATGTCTTCATTAGTGACATTGCAGAGGGACTGGAAGAGAAGGTAAGCCTCTTTGTAGACAACACCAAGATCTGCAATACTGTAGGGTGGACACTCCAGACAGGGATGGAAAAAATTAGAAGAGACCTAGGTAAGTTAGAGGAGTGGTCAAGAGTGTGGCAACTTAAATTCAATACAAAAAAGTATACTTGGGGCACATGAATTCTGGAGAGGAATACAGGATGGGGGGGAGATACTAACAACAGCAAAACTAGAAAAAGACCTTGGGGTGATTATAATGGATGACCTGAAATTAGCCAAACAATGGAAGAAAGTGGTGGGGAGGGCCAGAGAGATGCTGGGGTGCATAGGGATAGGCATCATCAGTAGAAAACAAGAGGTGGTGATGCCACTGTACAGACAGTTGGTAAGGCCACATCTGGAATATTGTGTTCAGTTCTGGAGACCACATCTCCATAAGGACATAGACAGAATGGAACCAGTGTAAAGAAGAGCAACACAAATGTTGAAAGGAATGTACCAAAAAACATGAGGAGAGACTGAAAGACCTCAATATGGATATTCTTGAGGAAAGGAGGGAGAGGGGGGATATGATAGAGACGTTCAAGTACCAGAAGGGTATAAACAGGTTTCAGGAGGGAAGCATCTTTAAAAAAAAGAGAAGTACAAGAACAAGGGCTCACAGTATGATGCTGGAGGAGTGGAGACTCTGGGGTAACATGAGAAAGTATTTTTCACAGAAAGGGTGGTAGATGCATGGAACAGCCTCCCTGCAGTGGTCATAGCGGCAAAAACAATAGCTGAATTCAAGAATGCATGTGATAGAAAGCAACCACAGTGGTAGGAAAGAGAAGGTGAGCTGTAGAATCATTTTGGGTGTGGAGCTTATGTGGGTAGGGAATTGGGCAGACTAGGTGAGCCAGGCAGTCCTTTTCTGCAGTCAGATTCTATGTGTCTATGTTTCTACGATTGGGGTTTCAATATTTGCTTTGTATTATCTTTTTTTCTGTTGTACTGTTTCGCAACACATGTTTTGTGGTGGATTTGCATCATTTCAATGTTATATCTTTTGTATTCTTTGATATGTTGGGGGGATCAGTATTGCATTATTAATTTGGTCTCCTGTACTGGACAGTACAAAGTAATGACAATTTCGTCTGGGGCACCACACAGAGGTGGTAAGTTTTTATTTGTGATGGCTGTCTGTTATGCAGTTTTAAGGATTGACTGGCTCCACGAGGTAGCTGCTCCCTTGGGTTAGCTGTTCTTTTGGGTGCTATTGATGTCTACTCTTCAGCTGCCCTTCAGCCTCACCTACTTTTTCTTATTTTTATTAGCTAATTATGGAGCTTGGGTTGGTCCCACGCTGACTTCTCAGAAACCTTCAAGGACCGTCAATGGGGGGCATTGCTCTCAGTAGAACCGGGGCAGTGCAGGTTTGGGGGGATATGGGATTGTTTTTCTTCTGTTTTTTTTCTTGGTATATCTGGATAGCTCTATTTTGGATTGGTGGGTGGGTCTCGAGGGTATTGTTTTTGGCTTTATTTGGGGTGGTTCTGCTGGTGTTTTTTGGGAGGTGCAATGGTTATGAGGTTTGTCAATTGTCTTTACAAGTTACTGTTTATTTCTTTTTCTTAGATGCTTGGAGATGTCTATCTAGATGGGTAGTGCTCATGACATAATTACATGGAATGTTAAAAGAGCCTGGGATAATAAAAAGTGCTTTATGATCCTGAAACATTTAAAGAATATGCATGCTGATATTGTGTGCATTCAGGAAAATCATCAGGCCAGGGAACAGGTCTTCCTTTTTAAGGGGTCTGGGGAAGTCAAGTGTAAGGAGACAGCACTAGTGGTAGGAAAAGGGACATGGCAGTTTTATTTGCATGCCATGTGGCCTTTCACTCATACAAGAACTTTGGGACCCAGCAGGGTGACATTTATGTTTACACAGTCATTTAGGGATTCATGAGGTAGTATTTTGGATTGTTCATGGCCCAAATACTGATTCCCCCTCCTTTTTCTCGACTCTTTCTGCACTGCTTGCCTCCCTTTCCCATATCCCTCGTATTATAGGTGGAGATTGGAATTTTCTGCTTCAGACAGATTTGGATAAATCCGGTTTCAAAAGGCAAGGCTTAATGTTTGGTCAGATAGGGCTTACAGACTTTATTAATTCTTCGAGATTGATAGATCCTTGGCATCTTCTGAACCTGCAGGGCAGTCACTACACCTTTTATTCCATCCCTCATCATGTATTTTCTAGAAATGATTATTTTCTACTTAATTAAATTAGTGTTATGGGCTTGCTTTCTTGTGAGAGACAGGCTTTGGTTATTTCAGACCATTTCCTGGTTTGTCTCAGACATCGTATTGTCCAGGGTGTTGAGCAGGGTAAGGTGTGGAAGCTGAATTTGCAGTTACTAAAGGATCCTAATACCCTGGGAAAAATCAGAAACGTTATTGTTAAATTCTTTCTCCACTATATGAACTCTGCCTCCTCACTTGATTTTCTCTGGGGCACTGCTAGGTGTACCATTAGAATTGAATGCATTCAACTGGTGACCAAACAGAAAAAACACCAGACAGTGATGCTAGGTCAGCTAGTAACTGAATTTTGGCAAATTGAGCACTCACTCAGTTTGAATACTCCCCCAGAGGTTTGTTACTGGCTGAATATATTGTGTGCTCAATATGCTGATATGTTGGCTTAGCATGCTGTGCTGGTCATTTTCAGGACCAAATCTAGGTACTAGGACTCCGGGGAGAAGTCTGGGGAACTGATAGTTCTTCAGATTCAACAACATGAAGCTTCGAGGGTGATGGTGGTCCTCCAGCCAAGTTCTGGGTCGGGTGTCCTCACAAACCCTCAGCAAATTGTTTCCATCTTTCAGGAATTTTATAGCTCTTTATATAAAGATGGCCAGTGGGATCACTCCTTACCAGAGAAAAATTTCAAACTTACAACTTCCGACTCTTACTGCTGAACAGCAGGAGCTGCTTAAAGATCTTATTACGTCAGCTGAATTAGAACAGCCTATACAGCAATTGCCACTGGATAAAGCCTCCAGGCCAGATGGCTTCACCTCCAGTTTCTATAAAGTACGTTTGGTACAGCTCGCCCCTTTCTTGACCAACCTTTTTAATTTTCTATTTTTGGAAGGTCTGACAGACCTGTCTCTGGTGAAGGTGTGGATCATCCTGATCCCTAAGCCTGAAAAGAACCCCTATATGGCTACAAATTACCAGCCTATCTCCCTTATCAACACAGATTTTAAACTTCTTGCAAAAATCTTGTCTAACAGACTGATGCAGGTTTGGGATGGGTTGATTGGTGGGGAGCAGGTTGGCTTCATGAAGGGCAGAGTGTCCAGTGATAATGTTCACAAGCTTTACTATCTTATTTCTGAGTCTGGGGATAACAAGACCCCCATGGCCTTGGTGTCCCTAGATGAGGAAAAAGCCTTCGATAGAGTATCATGGCTATACCTGTTTGCAACTTTGCACAAACTCAGATTCCCAGAGGAATTTATTCAGTGGGTCTGAGTGCTTTATCAGTGTCCTTCAGCAAGATTCTGGTGTAATGGTGTCCTCTCCAATAATATAGAGCTGCAACTGGGAACTTGACAAGGGAGACCATTATCTTCCATGCTTTTTAATTTATATTTGGAACTGTTAATTGAGAGTTTATTTAAGAATACTTCCATTCTAGGAATCTCTGTGGAGAGATCTAGATACAGACTGTCAGCATATGTGGACGATCTGCTGCTGCATGTTGAACACCCTTGTACTTTGATTCCTGTTGCCCTTGGGAAGTTTGCTTTTTTCTTCACAATAGCGGCCTATAAGCTACACTGGAGTAAAACTAAAGTACTGGCCCTTAATTCCTTTGTTTTCAAGCAAGAGTTTGTAAACATGGGCCTCGTATAGGAGTTGCAATCTCTAAAATATCTTGGTAAACATCTTTCTAGGTCCTTATCTGATCTTTGTAAACTTAATCTTGACCCTTTGGTTCATACCATTAAATTGGATCTCCAGCACTGGACAACTCTCCCATTATCCCTAGTGGGTCAGGTTCATATTATTAAGATGAATCTATTGCTATATTTGCTGTATCCTCAGAATATATTGAATAGTTTTCTTTCCATGAAATGGTTTATTCAGCTGCAAAGTTTGTTCAGTGATTTTCTGTGGTGGGGTCAGAGTGTTTGCCGTTCTTACTTTAAACAAACAGCCCCACACCATATGGCAGGTCTCAATCTTCCTAACTTATATTTGTACTATAATGCCCTTCACAGCAGCAAATATCTTTCATGGGGGCAGGAGCTTGATAACCCACCAAGTCAAGGTTATGTCCCATCATGGTTTAATTTTGAAAGGGATTTGTGCAGTTGTTAAGGTCTCCACCTTAAAAGCCTTGTGTATCTCTGGACTTTGAGTTTGCTCTCTTCTCTAAGATCCTCCCCTGTTTATTGGTCCCTTAGAACTCATTCTCAATTATGTTCTTGTTTAGGATTGGATTGGTAAAATTATGCTTCACAGCTTGTTATGGGCAACCTCAGCTTTCGTTCCTCTTTTGGCCACAGTTCTCATTTCCTTCCATGGCCTTCTTCCTGGATAGTGATAGTCTCCATTCCTTTGCTTCATTACAACAGCAATTTGATTTGCCTGGCTTATTTATCTTTAAATATTTTCAACTGACCAATGCTACGACTGCATATATGAGACCTGTTCCCTGGTCTAACATAGTGGGGTGGAAATTGGTTCAGTTAGTCAGTATTGTCACACAGCCCCATTTCATTGCTGCTCTTTAGTGGGCGTTGCAGGCCATGGACTCACAGACTCCTTCCAGCATTTGTTTTTATTAGCAGCATGTCTTGACCTCCACTGGGATGCACCTCTCTGGCAGACTGTGTGAAGAAGTTTGTATCAACATATTAAGCAGGACTGGTATCGGCTGATTCAATATAAAGATTTACATAATTAATATTTTACCCCTCAGAAGCTCCAGAGGATGGGTAAATCCATGTCCCCAGTGTGCTTCAGGTGTGGCCTCGAGGAAGGCACCCTGAAACATATACTGTGGGATTGCATCAAAGTGGCTCCTTTTTGGACAGAGATAAGAAATCATTTAAATTCTCTCCTAGGACTCCAGGGATATGTTATTCTGGAAGTCTGCATATTAGTTTTTTTCCCACCTCAGCTCTCTGGTCCTCGGAGAGGTTATGTGGTTTTAACATCTATTATAACTGAAGCAGTTGTACTTCATCACTGGCTGGACTCTGATACACCATCCTGGAAGGAATGGCACCATGAAATCTTGCAGGCTTTAGCTGCAGAATGACACATTGCCTCCATTAAAAATTGTCTTTTTGCTTTTAGTTCTCGGTGGGAGTTGTTACAAAACTTAGTCAGTTATTATCCAGGTCTCCTTTTTTCTGTATGATTCGAGTAGTGGGTGTAAATATATTTTCTTAGATTATTTTTCCTATATATTATCTTGGTTACTGGTTTGTAGGTTGTGTACTGGTCGCATGTCGGGGGTGGGGGTCGGGGCTTTTTTGTTGTTTGTCTTCTATAAATGTACTTTGTTTTTCCTGTTTTTGTTTATCTTTAGTGTTGTTCGTTGTCATGTTAGTGATGTTGTGGGTGTTAGAACTATTTCAATAAAGCATACTTGATAAATAAATAAAAATTGAAGATATGTACAAAAAAAATGTTTCTGTGTTTTATGGATGTTTCTGTGTCTCCTTAGCTCATTCACTCTTAGTATGCCTTTTCATACCCATCACCACCTTTTTATTTTTCAGCTTCTGTTCTTACCTTGCCTATTATCACTTTTTCTTCTTGATCCTCAAACTATTTCCTTTCATCAAATAGATATCCTTTATTTCCCTTTACCGCTCCACTAACTTTGCTTTTTTCCTTTTTAGATAATTCCTGAAGACCTATGGTTGAAACATTGATTCTTACTATATTTACTATTTTCAGCATGCTTTTAAATTACCATTGTGTTTTATATCTATCTATCTATCTATCTGTCTGTCTGTCTGTCTGTCTGTCTATCTATCTATCTATCTATCTATCTATCTATCTATCTATCTATCTATCTATCTATCTCTATGTCTATCTATCCACCCACCCGTCTGTCTGTCTGTCTATCTATCTATATATATAGTGTATGATGGAACATTGTTATGTGCCAAAATCCATCACTTCTAAAACTTTATTATGCTGCCCTAGCTACATCACCTAGTTTGTTATGCTGCACTAGCTACATAGCTAGTGCAGAATAACAACTTAGAATGGGATTGAGCATGCACGATACCTGAACTTCCCCCTTTTAAAAGCAACCACGGTGGTGAGAGCATGAGCGAAGGACAGCATCGCACAGTTAAAAAATAGTAAAGTGTAGATAAATTATTTTACAAAGGCACAAATCTGACTTAATTTTCATAGAATAGCAGATCATACACTATAAAGGACAATGTATGGTCTGCTATCTGTAACAAGCATGGGTAGCTGTCTCGAGGTTGCCATGACTACCAAAACCTCTCGAGCTTCACTCTCAAGTTTTAAACTGTTACCAGTGACAACCTCTCAATGACTACCCATGCTTGTTGTGGATAGCCAACCATAAATTATCTTTCCTACCTATCTACCTACCTCCCTACCTATCTATCTATCAATCTATCTGAGATATATGAAAAGTAATAAGTTTCTCCACAGTGCGCATTATAGGATTTTAATGTACAGTAAACCACAAGGGTGTAACAAGGCATGAGTTAGAAGACCGAGTGTCCTTATACCCCTCAGAAGTGCATTAAAATCCCATGTTGCACACCCTGGAGGGGTTTCTTACACTTACAGAATGGCTCAAAGTTGTTGTTTTTTTGGGGGAGGAAAATGAAATTCAGTATCTGACCATGTGTTTATAGAAAGTATATGAATGATCAGGTGACATCTCTTGGCCAATGGCATGTCCAGATTATTTATTTCCATTTTACAGCAGTGCCAGCCAGGATGCAACACAGTAATACTGCAGTATATCACAAAATACTACAACATACAACAGGGTGAAGGCTTCCAAAACCCATTCTTGCATATATATGGTAAATTCCACTTGTGGTCAGGGATTCCTGCATATGTGGTTTCAATTGAAAATGCATACATCTGAAATTCATAAATCTCAGCTATGCTACTGGATGGACACATTACATAAGGAGGCTGTGACACCTGTAGGATGGTCAGTGTTGTTTTATTATGCATACAGCACTTTCATTGAGTAAAATAAGAAAATACAAACTATTACAGACTTTTAAAAAACTAGTAACTGATGAAAGGCTGTTAAACATCCTTTTAGGCCAGGTACCTCACAGAGCTTTGGCTTTAGGTTTCATGAATTGAGTAATCTGTGCCTGGTGTGTGTTCCGGTAATTACAGCCGTTTTTCAAAGCTATAGAACTAAATGAAATCTTGCTGATCCTTTCGCTCAACATTGTGGCAGATCTGCACCATCATGTGCCAGACTTCTTTTGTTGAGGGCACTAGCACCTCTGGCTCATCATCCTTTTCTTGTGAGCCTATATTATCCATATTTAGAACTGTTGAGCAGATGTCCTCCCTGGTAAGTTCCCCGGTAGTGGGCTTGTCACTATCTACAGAAACAGACTCATTGACATGTGTTGCTAGCATTCCAGGTGGAGGGGGCATGGCATCATCAGAGACACTGATTGGATCATCAGTGATTCCAGCTTTTTGGAAACTGCTTTGTCTCGTCTCTGGCCTTACCTCACTCCATGCAGAGTGCAACAAGTGGATGGCATCAAGGACTGATATCAACTTGGCAATTGCATTAAAATCAGGAGTGTCTTGTGAGCCCAACCCCAATAACATTTTGTTAATATTTTTTTTTAAAGTGTTTTTTAAGTTTGTTGATAACATCATGATCCATTGGTTGGCTCAGGGCAGTACACTTGTAACGTTTGTATGCCTCTGATGAAACCTCGTAGAGCTGTGGTGAAATGTAAGGCTCTGCTCTAGCATTTTATGTGAACTGTTCCTGTCTGTGCTCTGTTCTCTCTGAAAGTGCTGATGTTGGAAAATATTTTAAAATAATCATTAAAGTATTCTTGCACTGTGAGTACTGGACTTCAAATTATATTTCCAAGTTACACCAAAAGAATTAAGGAAATCACAATGAAAAAGATGAGGATGAACTGAGAAGCTGGGTGCACCTTTGGGAGGTTTAAAGTTTTACAATGTTTTAGGTTGCACCAACTCATTTAATATGTATGGTAGTGGAGAGCCTATTATTGGAGGAACTGATTTTACAATATTTGTACACCAAATTTTTAGCATAGCCTTCTAATTACCCACCTCATGAACTATACAGTCTAGATAGAAACATAGAATGTGATGGCAGAAAAGGACCACCGAGCCCACCCAGTCTGCCCAGTATGCCTAGCTAGCTGCTAGGACATTGTTATTTCCTATCCCCCCCCCGGCTCTAAAAGACCCTTGTGTCTATCCCACACTCTCTTAAATCACCCCACAATTCCAGCCCCCACCACCTCCATGGGGAGTCTGTTCCAGTTTTCTACCACCCGTTCCATGAAGTAGAATTTTCTAATGTTTTCTTTGAACCTCCACCCTATTTATCTGCATAATCTGCCCCCTTGCTTTTGATTGCTCCTTTAGCTGGAAGATGTCCCCAACTGGCACTTTGTTAATACCCTTGATATATTTGAAGGTCTCAATCATGTCCCCCTTTCCCTTCTTTGTTCAAGGACATACATGTTTGGGTCCCTCTGCTGTTCTTCATACGACAAATGACTGAGGCTGTTCACCATCTTTGTCGCCCTCCTCTGGACATGCTCCACTCTATCCATATTCTTCTTGAGGTATGACCTCCAGAATTGGACCCCGTACTGAAGATTTGGCCTGACAAGCTGCTTATACAAGGGCATTTGACCTCCCTCTTCCTGTTAGTTATCCAGCTACCAATACAACCCAGCATTCTACTGGCCTTTGCCACCACCTTCTCACACTGCCTTGTCACCTTCAGGTCCCGTGAAATGAAAATACCAAGGTCCCTTTCCAGCTCAGTAACCTCCAGGGCATGCCCAGATGGTTTTGAATTTTGGTCTGAAATTTTCAGGGTAGAAAGGGCTTGCCCCAGAATGATAACTTTCATTGCTTTGGTGAAAAAGTGTTAATCCATTCCCAAGTTATAAGGATTTGAACTTTCAATTCTGAACATGCTCAGTATGGTATCAAACATCTATCCAAAATGTCCTACTAAGCATTCTCAGAACTGAAATTTCAAATCCTTATAACCTGGGAACAGGTTAACATTTTTTCACCAAAGCAATGAAAAACATCATTCAAGCTCTTTCTACTATGAAAATTTCAGACCAAAAGTCCAAACCATTTGGGCACTAGGCGAAGACAAAAGAAAAAAAAAACAGAAAAAAAAAGATTTTTCCTAAAAATGCACTATAGGGATCTCAGAATCCACACATCCCACCAGAATGAAACTTGATTTGTCAAGAGACTGTTCCCCCAAGGCCATGCAGGCAAAATGTCATGCAAATCCATTTAATGGGGGTGAAGCTATTAAAGTGCCAAGTTAAAGGTTTACCAAATAAACAGCCTACCCAAACCTAACTATAGTGTCACTACACTACTGCATCACTATAATATATATTACCGTATATTTACATTTATGCAGTAGGCGTGGACATATTTCCTGTACGATAAATCTGTGTATCTGAGCTACTCTGTGTATCAGTGTGAAATCTCACATTGATACACATAGTAGGCACATCATCACAGGTTGATACACATAGGGTGGGAAATTCAGAACTGCACTAGGCAGGGGAGCAAGCTGAGCGCAGCGCAATTGGGATGCACCAGGATGTGGTCTGAGCGATATTCAGCGGTGCTGCGCCATGGCTCCGCACCGTTGAATTTGGCACCATGGACACCTGTAGTGCACATGGCGTAGTGGCACTGCACCAACACAAGTAGCCAGAGAGGAGCAGGGGAATGCACTAGCGCAAGTGCCATTGTGCTAGGCGCAGCAACCGCGATATTCAGCAGTGGACATGTAAATGGGCCATAATGTATGCAAGGTGCAAATGGGGCCATTTGCATGTCATTATGGCCCCATTTGCATGCAGGTGCACCGATCCCCTGCGACTTGTGCCTGGCACCCTGCCAGGCTGCAGCCATTGGGGACAAACACCCCCTGCCCGTCACCAGCAACAAACCCCATTGCCCGATCATGGGCTGTAATATTAAATGTACTCCCTGGTGGTCCAGTGGACCGAAATCCGTGCCCAATCGTGGGCTGTAATATTTAATGTACTCCCTGGTGGGTCAGTGGACTGAACTCTGTGCCCGATCGTCGGCTGTAATAATTAATTTACTCTCTGGTGGTCCAGTGGACCAAACTCCATGCCCGATCATGGGCTGTAATGAATATTTTACTCCCTGGTGGTCCAGTGGTACCCCTACGCCCCTCCAGCCTGCCCACCACACCTCCACCGGCCCCCGGTCAGCGATGGTTGTAGCACTACTCAGCTCGCCCTGGTGCTCGCTAGTTGACAGTGTAGTTAGTATGGTTGCACATTCCATTGGTTCACAGTGGAATATCACATGTGACTTATTAGTCCCAAATGTGAATGGATCCATTCACATTTTGGGACTGTGTAGTACAGTATGTGCAGATGTTCATTGGCCCACGCTTTGGACCAATGGGTGTACAGCTGTACTGTACGCCTGTCAGTTGGTGGGCGGCCGGGTGGCTATGGGGGGTCCTGCCACCTGCCGCTGACCGGGGAAGCGGGGGGCAAGTGTGAGTGGGCGGGTTGGGAGGGAGGTACGGGTACCACTGGACCACCAGGGAGTAAAATATTCATTACAGCCCATGATCGGGCATGGAGTTTGGTCCACTGGACCACCAGGGAGTAAATGAATTATTACAGCCCACGATTGGGCACAGAGTTCGTTCCACTGGACCACCAGGGAGTATATTAATTATTACAGCCTGTGATTGGACACGGAGTTCGGTCCACTGGACCACCAGGGAGTTGGGACTATTTTACAGTCCACGATCGGGCAAGGTGTTAGGTCCACTGGACCACCAGGGAGTTAAATACATATGACAGCCCACGATCAGGCATTGGGGGGTGCTATGCCACCGACAGTGCCACCAGGGCTCGGTGGCCACCAGCTGGCAGCCGTGGTTGCACCCAGCAATATGGCAGCCAGCCTGTGGGTGGCCAGTCCTGTTCTGTATTTTCGGGAACATCTTTGCAGCTCCCCTGTGTGGCACATGGTGCTCACATATGCGCCACACATCCCGGATGAATATCAGGATGTGCCGTGACATGCATGGGCACACCCTGCACTTGGCGCTGCATACATTACTGGTGCGCCCCAGCACATCAGGATTTGCACGGAGCAAATTCTCTTTGAATATTGCTCGGGGCAGATCAGTGGGTTGGCGATGAGCGAACACTGTTAGCGCCATGCGCAACCCCTTTGAATATCCACCCATAGTAAACACATCATTTTCTGAAGTGAAGCCTTTGCAAGAGTCCCTGACTCAAAGGGTTGTATTTCAATTGCATAAATCAATAAAATAAATAAATCATCACTCCTCCCCAACCTGCCAGTACTATTTCTTTTATCAGAAGTGACATACAAGGCTCCCAACAAAACTGCTCTTCTTTCTGTATTCAATCACAGCCTGACAGCTGTCTGAACTCAGTACTGTTACACACAGTGCTTCTGCATAGAAACAAAAGATTCTTTATTTAAAAATACTCTCAAATTGCTATCAACCTGTGTAACTCTTGCTGACAGTTTGTTATGCCCACTCCAGTCCAGGTTAGCTCCTGAATTGCTCCGCATAACCAGCACCAGCCATAAACATAATCTGCCTTCCTTTATGTACCAAACAATATAAAATACATAAATAAATAAGTAACAGAAGTTTTGGGGTTTTTTTTTTTTGTTTTTTTTTTTCATTTTTCTCTTCAATACCTTTGGCTCTCCGAATTGGATCCCCACCTCTATTTAGTGTGTTGGCTTTCCTTTACAGTAGCCGTCTTGCTCCCACAAATGCAGACATTCTGTCTTTTGTAAAAACAACCACACTATAAGAACATATGAATATACAAATGTGCCAGCAGAAACAGACCACCCGGTCTATCTAAGTCTTCTCGAGTGTGCAGCTAGCACCCCTAGTTTACAGCTGACCCACCTCCTCCCCTTTGTCATCCCACTGCCACCCCACAGCTCCCCCACCCTCACTCTCCCCTGTTCCCTGTCCCTTGCTCTTTTGAAGCAGATTTACATGACACCACCAATTCTAGTAGGGCATTCCATTTTGCTACCACCCTATCTGTGAAATAGTGTCTCCTCATTTCCTTCCTACATCCTCCCCCCTCTATTCTTAGCACATGCCCCCTGGTGACCCTCCCCCTCCTTAACTTAAAGACCCCATCTGCCCCATCCTTATTGATTCCCCTCAGATACTTGAATGTCTCTCTCATGTCCTCCCTGTCCCTTCTGTTCTCCAGGATGTATATATTCAGATCTCTCAGCTGCTGTCATAGTCTCTCCCCCTCCATTCAACATATCATCTTTGATGCCCACCTCTGCACCCCCTCCCACAGCCTGTTATCACGATTTAGGTATGGCCTCCAAAACTACACATAGTATTCTAAGTGTGGCCTTACCAGTGACCTGTAGAGGGGCAAGATCACCTCTCTTTGCCTGGATGAAAACTCCCTTGCTATGCGCCCCAGCATTTTGTTCACTTTTGCAGCTGCTCTCCTGCACTGGGCAGTGTTGTTCATGGCCCTGTTATCATTACCCCAGGTCCTTCTCCTCCTCAGTGATCCCCAGCTTAAACTCCCCAGTCAGTACTCTCTCCTTGGGTTCTTCAGCCCATAAACAAACTCATACTTCAGCTACTTTACTTGAAAAAAACTCTCCTGATTCCTGCTCTCTAAAGCATCTGCCATATTGCCAGATATTTTTCTGCTTTCCCACTGCAACCACCAGTGAGCTCAGATGTTGCAACACCAGTGCCGTCATCATGACAGTGCATTCATGGCAATGGCCATAGTAATGGCGATCTCACTGCAGAAAGACACTTTCTGACCAAAAAAACACACATTTTTTATAAACAAAAAAACAATAAAAAAAACTAAACAAAAAAAACCCACATACACAAAGTCCTTCCCTATTGCATAAATGGAATATGCAATGGCAACCTTTGTGAGACATCATTTATCTGCACTTGGGCAGGCTGACATCAGTTACCATCACGTGTGGTTTACACCACTCATGTGGTTACCTGAGATCAGACTGTCTTATGCAGATAAATGATGCACCACACAGGTTCCCATTCCACAGCCCTTATATATACTATATATTTATAAGTAAGTACTATTTTTATTTTTATACAGGAATAACATTTTTGGGCTGAAGCTTATTTTCAGATGCATCCTGTTTCGTACATACAGTTTCCATTCAGAATTCATATCATGCTAAAATAAAAGTAATTCACAGATCTTGCTTTGAGGAGTCTCTTGCAGTAGGCAACATTGGGTCCTACCAGTAGCCGCCAGGTGCCAGGACCACATGGAAAACTTCTAGCTAGCAGTTTACCATAGGGGACTGCTCCCACCAATGTCAGCATGCTGACATCTGCCCATTCTATAAAAGGGGTGGTCCCCCAGACCTAACTCCAGTTCTTTTCCCACCATCGACCCGTAAAAATTGGACCTCCATTGATGCCTGCTTCAGTAGACCACCATTTTCTTCACGCTTTACCTGCAATTTTTTTTTTTCTGTGTACTTTAATATTGATTTTCTGTATTTTTCACCATCTTGTTTATGCCTTCTTCTCCAGCTTCATCTTCTGACCAGCCTACGAAATGTGCCTGTGGCAAGCAGATACCTCCCAAAGACAGTCATTCTTTCTGCTTACTCTGCTTAGGCCTCAACCATGACACCGAGGCATGCAAGCACTGCCAGAACTTCAACCAGGCCACATGGAGACACTGCTTGATGACCCTTCAGAGCCACTTGCTTCAGAAGAAATTAGCCATGATGGAGAAGGAGCTTCAGGCTAAAAGTTCTTCCACCTGCCTGGCCATCAGGGCTTCATCTTCTTCTTCTTCTCAGAAGGAGAAGAAGTCTAGCAGGAAGCATAAGCACTGAGACAAGCACTTGGACCATCCTCAGTTATCCTCTCGTCGCGGACACCTCATAAACTGGCTTCCGCCTCAGGGTATGCCTCCTGTGGCAGATCATCTCCTCTGGCCTCAGCAGCCCTTACTCCCTCTGGGTTGCCAGTGGCCCACCACCCACCCTTATCTCTGTTAAGGGAGGTGGCTCTTTGGGACAGAGAACCTCTTTTCCTGCCTCCCAGCCCTTGACACTCAGGCCCTTAGTTCCTATGAGTCCGCAGCTAGGTGGCTTGACCAGGGCTGAAGCCTCCGGTGGAGGGTCTTCGCCTGTCACCCCCCTAGTCAAGGCATTGCCTTCGTCAGTCCCCAACTCAGGGGCCAGCACCAGCCCTTCCAGGCATCACCCGTAGCAAGTGTTCACCTCTTCCTCGACTCAGGCAATGCATCTGCCTCTGTCTCAGGGGAACTACCCCTCTCAGGTGCCAGCCTTTCCTCTGGGGATTATGTCAGCTTCTTCTCCAGACCGGTACCAGCCTTCACCTTCAAGGCTAGTGCTGGCTTCACCAATGCCTACACCAGTGACACCACAGCCATCGTCACCTCTGCCCCAGCCTGCACCTCAGCCATCACATGCTAGCCCTCTGAGGGATCCCCAGCTAACACCTGCTGGACCAACGCCAGGGTACCCTATGCCACCCCCTTCACTGATGTATTAGTACCCTTCACCCCACTATCCTTATCATATAATCCTCCTTCTCTGGTGGATTACAATTCCTTGTTCACAGCCTGGTAGGCTTTTATGAAGGACAAGGACACAACTAGGAGGCCTCCCACTTCCCTAGAAACATAGACTTTGATGGCAGATAATGACTGCTTGGCCCACCTAGTCTGCCCATTTCCCTACCTATTGGATAAGCTGTAGATCCTACTTAACCAACAGCCTACTTCTTCCTACCCTCCACCAGAATTGCCTTATGTCTGTCCCATGCATTCTTGAATTCCCCCACTATTTTTGACCCCACAACCTCCTCAGGAAGGCCATTCCATTTGTCCACCATCCTGTCTGTGAAACAATACTTCCTCACATTGCCACTGAGCCGTCCCCCCTCTATCTTCAAATTGTGTCCCCTTGTTCTTTCACATCCCTTTTCCTGAATGAAGCTACCCTGTTGGACTTTGTTGATTCCCTTGAGGTACTTGAAAGTTTCTATCATGTCCCCCTCTCCCTCCTTTCCTCGAGGGTATACATATTAAGCTCCTTTAGTCTCTCTTCATATGGCTTCTGTTGCAGACCCTGCACCATTTTAGTTGCCTTCCTCTGGACTGCCTCCATCCTGTCTATGTCCTTGTGGAAATGGGGTCACCAGAACTGCACACAGTACTCCAGATGGGGTCTCACCAACTGTCTGTACAGAAGGAGAAAAACTTGTTCTTTTCTACTGGTGTTGCCTCTCACTATGCATCCCAGTATCCCACCAGCCCCCCTTATTGCCTTCTCACATTGCTTGCTTACCTTTAGGACATCTCATAAGACTGCCAGGTCCCTTTCCATTTTTGTTGTTGTTAATACCCCCCCCTCCTCTGTGCACTCTTCCTCTGTTTTTTTTTGTTTCCCAGGTGCATTACTTTGCACTTCTTTGCACTGAATCTAAGCTGCCATACTTTTGATCATTCCTCCAACTTTGCCAAGTCCCTTCTCACCCTTTCCATACCTCCTTGTGTATCAGTGCTGTTGCAGATGTTTGTATTATCTGCAAAGAGGCATGTTTTTCCTTCCACTTCCTCTGCAATGTCACTTATCAAGACATTAAAAAGGACCGGACCCAGTACTGAACCCTACGGTACCCCGCTAGTAACCCCCCTTTCTTTGGAGTGGACTCTATTTACTATTGCCCTCTGTGTCCTGTTGTCTAGCCAATTTTTTACTCAGGCTACCACCCTGGGACCCACTCCCAGGCTGGCTAACATGTTTCTTAATCTTTTGTGTGGGAATGTGTCAAATGCCTTGCTAAAGTCTAGGTAGGCCATGTCCACAGCCCCTTCCTGGTCTACTACTTTGGTCACTCAGTCAAAGAAATCTATTAGATTCATCTGACATGACCTTCCTGCTGTGAATCCATGCTGCCTTGGGTCCTGTGCCCTGCTGACCTCTAGGTTCTCAACAATTCTTTCTTTCAGAGGTGATTCCATCATTTTTCCTACCACTGAGGTCAATCTAACAGGTTTGTAGTTTCCTGCCTCTGTTTTGCTCCCACTTTTGTGAAGGGGAATCACAGCCACCCTCCTGTAGTCCTTAGGTATCACACCATCCTCCAATGATTTGTTTAAAAGGATAATCAGAGGTATCACTAGTTCTCCCCTTAATTCTTTTAGAATTCTGAGGTGAATCCTATGAGGCCCTATTGTTTTGTCGACCTTCATTTTTAGGAGTTCTTTCAGAACCCTTTCTTCTGTGAAAGGACTGGTATCGTTCTCCCTATCCAGAGTGTTTCCATTGGGGGGCATGGTCTAGCCACCGACATGATGACTGCCTAACTCTGGAACTCTCTCCTGACCGGTGGCTATCTGAGCTCTGGGGCTGTGATCCCATGGAGCTGAAACCCCCTAATACTTCCTAATGTACAGGTAATTTCCACTCTACTGGGTGGCACACGTTGTAAGCAGATTTCAAAGTGATTTGCAGCTATTCTTAGTGCCATTTTCCGTGAGGTCTCCTGATATGATAGGCTGTGTAGGCCTTGCTACAGTGTCAGACTAATCTACAGGGCAACTCCTCCCAGCACCCATTTCTAGCTTACCCTCCCTGCTACTCCCTGGCAGCACACCTTTTGCCCTTCCTGAACTACCTGGAAAAAAGTGAACTACCCTGACTAATATGGATGCCCAGGGGCTCTCCAACTTGCCACTCTCCTGAAACATGCCTCCTGTACAGCTGACCTCGGTAGGGGAATCCCTTCAATATATAACAAAAATGTTAGAAGTTTTGCTACTCCGAGTGGATAGTATCAGTCTTTCTGTATCTGGCACGGCTACCGAGGTCAGGCAACTACAAGACAGAATGAATGTTACAGAACAGCACATGGAGGCCTGTGAACAACAGCAGCTCAAGATGTGGAACTGTATTCAGCAGCATGAGGAGAGGTTAGAGGCCCTGTGGGACAAAGCTGAAGACCAAGAGAACAGAGAGCGCCACAATAATCTGTGGATTACTGGTGTACCAGAGGGGGTAGAGAGACAATCAATGGAGTGATTCTTAAATGACAACCTCCCCAGTAAGCTAGGGGAACGATGGAGGGGTCCCTTAGAAGTGGAGTGAGGACACCGAGTCTCAGCTCACTCAGACAGGCCCACTGCAACACCTAGGTCTGTTGTGGCATACTTACTAAGATATTCTAATTCGTAAAGGATCCTCCGAGCTGCTAGAAACTTTGGCAAGGTGCACTGGCAGGGAGTGCAGATATCCTTTTTCTGGGACTTTGCACAGGAGACTGTGGCTAGAAGAAGAGCTTTTGGGCCCCTCAAGAAATTTCTGTACTACCACAACTTTTGTTTTAAATTTAAGGGTCTTACCAGACTGTGCATAACCAAGGAGAGAAGAGAGTTTGTTGCTGACAATCCTGCTAAAATTGAGCCCTGGGTTGCTAAATTCTGGCCGGCCCTGCATATCCCCACCACAACTCCCAGGAGGCTCTGGGAACCTGTTAGGGCATCACCTTCAGGTAGGAACCTTTCTCCCAGACATGTGGTTCCGGAGGGCGCTAATTTAGCTGGATCAGTCCCACTCCACTCTAGCCCCCCATCAACTGCTGGCCCAAATTCAGACACTCCACCGCTCTCAGCTGCTGTTGCAAAGAATTCCCTGCTGAATCCCCCTTCACTCCCTCTGCGTTCTAATGGCTCCTTTTCCAGATCAAGGCAGAGAGCAAGGAATAGACCCCACCACTCACCTGACAGACATACGAGCACTCCACCAGCTAAAATATACAGGAAAGACCTCCCCTCTACTGTAGACCCAGAGGACTCTGATTTGTTGGACACTCAGTTGATGGAAACTGAGTAGCAAGTAGACTGGGCTGACTTTCCTGACTCTTCTCTCATTGAAGCAGCAGATAATTCATCTCCAGTGAGACCAGGACTGATCAGATATACAGCTGCAGTCACAAGGGTCCCACCGGAATCTGCTGCCCCCCCCTGGGCTTTTCTGGGCAGGTCGAAGGACTGGTTACCTAAATGTATTTGAGTAGCTGTTCTCAGTGCGATGTCTTTCAGCTTCTATTGTAGGGCACTAGATTATCTGCCAGGGTACTGTCAGGGTGTTCAGTGAACTTATTCATGCTCCACCTTGACTTACCCCCACCCTGATACTGATATGAGTGCCAATCTAGTTGAGCTGGGGCCATCCTGGGGTAGATTCCCTTAGGTTTGTTACCAATTACTTTGGTCCATACATGGGCCTTGGGAATGAAGCGGCTAACTGCTCCTCTTCCTCTCCTCATGTACTGCCCTAGAATAGATCTGTCAGGGTATTCCCATAAGCCTCATTATTGCAGAATTTGTGGCACAATTTCAATCTCCCAGTTCTGACGCCCTGTGACCTACTGTTTGGGCCTTTCTGTTGATGTGCTTTTATGGAGGCTGATAAGCCGAGTTTATGCCGGTAGGAGGGCATGCCCTCCCTACTCCCTCCCATATCTTTCCTTCCCTCCCTCTCCCTTCACCCCTTTTCCCCCACCCTTGCTCCCCTCTTCTGAAGTCGGGGTGCCTGACCTAGCGGTTGCCACCTGGTAAGGATGAGTCAGCCTTGTTGGATCTTGATATACCCCCCCTCTGTTTTGGGCTTTTGGAGATAGTGTAGTTGAAGGGCAGGTTTCCGACCCTCTTTCACTTTGACCTCCTAGCCTTTAGTGTGTTTACACTTGTGTGGATTACATTGGTGTTATATATTTCTCTGCACTGTTTTTGTATCTAGGGCAATTTTGTCCTGCCCTGTTCTCAAATTGTGTTTTACCATTTTCTACTTGTTTAATACTACTATCTGTTTCTTGCAGCTCTTCTTGTTTACAGGCAGTATTTCTAGTTGACCTGACATGCTTACACTTTCCCTACTCTTTGTCTAAAGACTTGCAGTTTGGGTGCGGTAAGGTAATTCCCTTCTCCAGAATTTCCCCTTGACTCACCTCTGCCTTCCCTTCCGATCGGAGTAAGTACCCTTTCTTATTTGACTTGTGGGGCGGTGATGATGGCTTCTTCCTCTGGTCCGGACTACCATTTTGTGTCATGGAATGTTAAAGGGCTTAACCACCCTATTAAATGCACAAAGATCTCTTCACACTGATGTCACACTGTTATAGGAAACCCACCTCCTGAAGCAGACAACACATTGATTGAAGAAATCATGGGTTGGGGAGGTTCAGGCTAGCTTGTCTCCCACTAAAACTAAAGAGGTCGCTATTCTTATATGTCGATCATCTCCATGGATGGTTCATGATGTCCGGAAAGACTCACAGGGATAGTGGGTGGTCGCTAGGCTCTCCTCCTCTGGGGGCAATTGCTGCTTGGGAATGTCTATGCTCCCAATGATGAGCATACTGATTTCTTTCCAACAGTTAGTCGTGCCATTTCTTCCCTATCCCCAGCTGGCTCCCCCATCCCACTCTTGCTCAGGGGTGACTTCAATTTGGTCAGTGACATGTCCCTTGATAAATCTAGTCCCACCTCTGCACATGCCCTAAGGCAAGGATGACTCTCCAAGACATGATAGACGAGTGGGGCCTGTCATATATGTGGAGAAGGGATCACCCCACAGGTGCTACTATACATATTAGTCACCTGCACACCTCACTCATAGTCATATAGACTTCTGGCTTGCCAATGTGGTAGCAGCTCAAGGGGTGTTGGACAATAAAATAGGGAGTATATTGATCTCCGATTATGCAGCTGTCCAGACCACCTCTATACCCCACCGGAACACCATCCCTCAGGCACTCGCTGGAGGTGCAGTCCCTCCTCTTTAAGGACCATGATTTCCTCCAGATGCTAGCTCAGATGACAAAAGACTATTTCTCCCTGAACTCCAGTTGTGGAGTGTCATCTAGCATGGTATGGGAAGCTTTCAAAGCAGTCCTACGTGGGCAAATTATTGCCTTCTCTGCCTCAAGAAACAAGGTCCACAAAGAAGCCTTAGCCAAGTTACAAATGGACCTTGCAGGCTTAGAAAGGTGATTTAAAGCTACCCCTGGTATAGGTAGGGATAGTTCCCTTGACCACCAAATAGTGGGTTTGAAATACCAGATTAATGTCATTTTACATCAGAAAGCCAAATGGCTCATTATTTTCTGAGTCAATTGAAATTACAGCTGAACAATTTCTAATGGGGATTTGCCCGGACCACGCTCCCTAATGGAGTCGTACAATCCTACCAATCTGTTTTATTGCTGGAAAGAAAACTATTACAAGACATTGTGACTCTAATTCCAACAATAAATGAATGGAAACAAATAATGTCTGACATATGTAAAGCTGAGACCTTTAACACAGAGCTATGGGGGGGGGGAGGCTAATTAGGATTTTATGTTTGCAGCCCTTTCCCTTTGGAATTCTCTACCCCATCGGACAAGGGAGTGTACGACTGTGGGGAGTTTTAAACAGGCTCTTAAATCCTTTTTGTGGGAAAAGGCATATGGTTTTACTGCTCATTAATTGTTTTGTGTGTTTTATAATATTACTTTTGTATCTCTGTTTCTGTATTCTGTATTTTATCCTATTTTATTGGAATGCGCCTTGACACTTGAAAGGCGCAATATAAATAAAAATATTATTATCATTATCATTGTATTATTACTTTGAAGTGGCAGGTGTGGATACAATATATAGTATTATCTGACCCAGACTTTTGTCCATGAAAATTGTTCCTGGAAGTGCTGACAAAATTTGGCTACCACATCTGGGTGTTACCATGGAGACAAAGTCACTGGGGAAAAGGACAATTCATATGAGGAAAGACACTTACCCTACTATTATGGTAATATACGGATCAAATAACATATTATTAATTCTATTATATAACAATAATGGAAATCGAAGCCTTTTTAGACCTATTTTTCCCGTGGAACCTTAAATATTACAATTTATGTACTATTCTGTATTTATGTAATTAAAATGTATAATAAAATGAAATAAAAAAAAAAGAAAGCCAAATGGCTCATGTTTAGATCGAAGCATGCCTTTTGGGATGGAGGGGAAAAGAGTGGTAGGCATTTAGCCTTGCAACTTAGGAAACAGCAGGCTGCCACTCGAATCCATGAACTGCGCATTAGGGCAGGAACCATTGCCTCGAACCCTGTGGAAGTCAATCGCACTGTGATGCAGTTCTATGAAACTCTGTACCAGTCTCGCTCTACCGTGAACACTGAACAGTTAGAGTATGGGACTGCGGATCTCTTTCATTCCTCTAATACACCAGTTCTCACCCCTGAACAGTTAGAGTATGGGATCATGGATCTCTGTCATTCCTCTAATACACCAGTTCTCACCCCTGAACAATTAGAGTATGGGATCATGGATCTCTGTCATTCCTCTAATACACCAGTTCTCACCCTGAACAGTTAGAGTATGGGATTATGGATCTCTGTCATTCCTCTAATACACCAGTTCTCACCCCTGAACAGTTAGAGTATGGGATCATGGATCTCTGTCATTCCTCTAATACACCAGTTCTCACCCCTGAACAGTTAGAGTATGGGATCATGGATCTCGTCATTCCTCTAATA
The DNA here is from genome assembly GCA_016271365.2 of Neoceratodus forsteri. Lineage (NCBI taxonomy): Eukaryota > Metazoa > Chordata > Ceratodontiformes > Ceratodontidae > Neoceratodus > Neoceratodus forsteri. Next base: position 1,751,163,089 of record CM057455.1, on the reverse strand, counting down.
CACCAGTTCTCACCCTGAACGGTTAGAGTATGAGACGGATCTCTGTCATTCCTCTAATACACCAGTTCTCACCCTGAACGGTTAGAGTATGGGACTGCGGATCTCTTTCATTCCTCTAATACACCAGTTCTCACCCTGAACGGTTAGAGTATGGGACTGGATCTCTGTCATTCCTCTAATACACCAGTTCTCACCCCTGAACGCGGTTAGAGTATGGGACCTGGATCTCTGTCATTCCTCTAATACACCAGTTCTCACCCCTGAACGGTTAGAGTATGGGACTGCGGATCTCTGTCATTCCTCTAATACACCAGTTCTCACCCCTGAACGGTTAGAGTATGGGACTGCGGATCTCTGTCATTCCTCTAATACACCAGTTCTCACCCCTGAACGGTTAGAGTATGGGACTGCGGATCTCTGTCATTCCTCTAATACACCAGTTCTCACCCCTGAACGGTTAGAGTATGGGACTGCGGATCTCTGTCATTCCTCTAATACACCAGTTCTCACCCCTGAACAGGTAGAGTATGGGACTGCGGATCTCTGTCATTCCTCTAATACACCAGTTCTCACCCCTGAACAGTTAGAGTATGGGACTGCGGATCTCTGTCATTCCTCTAATACACCAGTTCTCACCCCTGAACAGTTAGAGTATGGGACTGCGTATCTCTTTCATTCCTCTAATACATCAGTTCTCACCCCTGAACAGGTAGCACATCTGGATGCACCTATCACTTGTGATGAACTGCACCTGGTGCTGTCACAAATAGCAAAAGGGAAGGCGCCTGGCCCCAACGGGATTTCAGTGGAACTCTATTAAGCTTTAGGTACTGATACTCTCCAGCCACTCCAGTTGACTTTGCAAGCTGCCCATGAATGGGGTTATTTACCTCCCCACTATGAGAGAGGCCCTTATCACCTTGCTCCCCCAAAAATCCAATGATCTGCTGGATTGTGCCAATTTCTGTCCCATTTTTCTGCTGTCAGAGGGGAAAAAGATTGTGGCAAAAGTTCTAGCTACTAGAATGGTGGAAATGCTCCCATCTATTGTCCACCCGTCCCAAGCAGGCCTTATGCAGGGCAAGGCCAGAGTGGACAACACCAGGCAACTGCTTAATTTAAAGTGGCTAGCATCCAAATCAGCCCTCCCTGTGGCCACTCTCACAGTTGATTTTACCAAAGCTTTTGACTCTGTTGAGTGGGATTACCTGCATGGGATACTCCAGCTATATGGCTTTGGACCTCAGTTCTGACAATGGGTTTGTATGCTTTATAGCTCTCCGATGGCCCAGATTGTAACTAACAGACCCATCTTGCCCTCCTTCCCTCTGCACAGAGGCACCAGACAGGGGTTCCCCACCTCCTCTCTTATTCTTGGTGGCTCTGGACCCCCTGCTTCGAGCTGTTAGGGCCTCTAAAAAGATCTATGGAATAGAGGGGGTAGGTTCTTCTTATCTGGTGGCTGTGTATGCTGATAACCTGCTTCTTACCTTGGCCTGACCCCACCAGTCTCTACCTGAGGTGCTCTCAATCCTTCAGAGGTTTGCTGTTCTGTCTGGCCTACAGGTCAACCAAAGGAAGACGACCTTGGCTCCCTTGAATGCCAGCTGCTCTAAAGACTGCCTCCAAGGAACAGAACTGACCTGGGCTGCTCAAGGTTTTTCATATTTGGGCCTCCAGATTCCCACCAAATGGTCCAACCTTGAATCAACTAATTCCCCCCACTGCTAGCGCAACTGTCCATGAAAGTGGAGAGATGGCACAAGCTGCAACTTTTCCTGCCTGGCAGGTTAGCCACAGTCCAAATGCTCCTCTTGCCTAGGATCCTGTATCTGTTTAACAATTTGTCAATATCCCTGTCTCCCAAGACATTATCTGAGGTGGAGCAAACACAAACTGAGAGCGCATTGGTCCCGGGGTGGGTTAGGTGTTCCGTGGTTTCAAGGCTATCACCTTGCGTGCATGGCATCTCATGCCATCAAGTGGTTCATTCCTACTCCTTCTGGCCTCCCTCTGTGGGCACAGCTAGAATCTAAACCAACACAAGGGGCCACCCTCCACAACTTGCTCGGCCGCCACCCTCAGACTTGTAAGAACTTTCCCTCTACTACTGCTGCCACTAGCCAGGTATGGAGGTTTGTCATGTTGAGGTCACACATGCCCAAGCAGGCCTCATCTCCCCATCTCCAATACACCCTGTTGTGGCACAATGACCGCTTACTGATTGATGGAGCCCCATTTCACTGACCTTCCCGGCATGCCCGGGGTATTTGAATGGTACAGGATCTCTGTCTCCCTGACTTGATGTCTACTTTCATTTGAACAACTGAAGGCCAAATTTAACCTCTCAAATCGGGACTTTTAGAGGTATCTTCAACTGCGTAGCATACTCAATGCCCTTGCAACTCAGTATAGGGATGATAACAAGTGGAGATGGTTAGAATCCCTACATATATCTCCTACTTCTAGAGGCCTGATGGGCTATTTCTATACTACCTGGATGGATGACCAGTCAGATCCTTCAACCTCTTGCAGATTAAAATGGTCAACTGGTCTTGGGGATGCTATCTCTAAGAGCCAATCAACGTGTTATCTAAAGGACATCCACTTAATATATAAGGACACCGAGAGTCGTTTCCTCCATCTTAAAGTGTTGATGTTCTGGCACATACACCAACAGCCCTATACTTTCGTGGCTTGCTAGGGTATTCTAACTGTTGGCGCTGTCGACAGTCGGATGCCCACTTGCTGCATGTACTTTGGACACATCCTCAGCTTACCTCCTTCTGGATGCTGATAGCCTCGGATGTGTCCAAGGTGCTTGGCTCCCTGATTACCTTGACAGACTCCAAGCTGCTTCTGGGTGATACCTTCTCATTGGATATGCTGTCTAAGCCCCACCGAGACTGGATAGCACTAGCCCTTTTAGAGGCTAAGTGCCTGCTATTAATGCATTGGAGCCAGGTGGCATTGCCTACTTGCAAGGCCTGGCATGCAGCATTGGCTCAATGATCTCTCCTTGAACAGCTGTCCTATATTCAGAATGGAAGCCTTCAACATTATCAGGCTAAATGGGGGGGCCTATCTACAGTCTCCTCTTTGTAAAATACCCACCCCACCTGCCAACCTCCTGGTATGAATCTAAATCATAGCCCACTGCTTAAGTCCCCTTTCAGTAGCCACTAGTCTGGTGGAGGTCAGTGTAAGCTTTTTGTGCAGATTACTTCTACTATCTTATTTATCAGAGGTTCATATATATGATTGGTATTATGTTGGTACCTGCTACTAGTAATAATTGATTCAATCACTAAAGTTGTATTATATCAGTATATGCTGTCTGTACTGTCATAGCTGCTGAAATATTGAATATAATCTGTAATGAGCTGCTTGTCTTTTTAAAAAAATCAATTAAACATTCTATGGTAAAAAAGAGTGCTTCTATTGATTGGTTTAGGTACCTCCTTCTCCTCTTCTTTTATGAATACTGAGCAGAAGTATTCGTTCAGTATTCCTGCTTTTTCACTGTCTTTCTCTGCCCACCCACTCTCCCTCCCCTTTATTAAGCCTCACTATCCCTCCCTTGATCTTTTTATCCCCCTTCTTAACCGAGTTGGCTATCTTTTCCTCAGTTTGGGCCTTTGCTAGTCTGACTGTCTTCCACACTTATTTCTGCTTTAACTGGTACAGTTCTCTGTCCAGCTCCTTCTGTGTTTCCTTATTCTTCCTGAATGCTATCTTTTTTTCCCCAGCCTTCCCCGCCACCTCTTTTGTGAACCATAGTGTTTTTTTCTTTCATTTTGATTTATTCGCTTCACACAAAGGTTAGTTGCCTCTGTGATGGCAATTTTGATGTTTCCCCATTGTTCCTTCACCCCTCCTTCTTGCCTGTTTGCTAGTGCTTTTCTGAGGCACTCTTCCATTTTTACAAAGTCAGCCCTCTAAAGTCCAGTACCCTCACTTTTGTATGGCTTGACTCTGCAGCTGTGTTTATTGGGAACCACACTGTTTGGTGGTCACTTGTTCCCAAATGGCTACCCATTTCTGGATCTGAGATCCTCTTTATGTCCCCGTTTAAGAGGACCAGGTTTAAGATTGCTCCCTCCCAAGTGGATTCCAACACTAGCTGTCTGAGGCATACCCCCATAGCGCATCAAGAATGACCCTCCTCTTGGATGTGGTTGCAGCAACGATGATCCAGTTAACATCTGGCATATTCAGGTCTTCCATCAACAATATCTCCCCTTTTTCTGCCATCCTAAGGATGCCTTCTATCATTTCCTTGTCCATTTCCTCCCCCTGAGATGTGGATCTGTATACAACCCCCGTGCAGATTGTGGTGCCATTTCCGGTCTCTAGTTTGACCCACAGTGCCTCTTCTCCTCCCTGTGTACCCTTTAGTTCCATTGCTTTGATCCTTTCCCTTATGTAGAGAACTACTCCTTCTCCTCCTCCTCTTCTTCTACCCTCCCTGTCCCTCCTGTAGATTGTGTACGCTGGTATGTTAACATCTCAGTCATGGTTTTCTGTGTACCATATTTCTGTGACTGTCATGATATACTGGCATCCCTCTCCCATCAACATCACCAGTTTCAGGGAGCTTGTTTCCTAGACTACAGGCATTTGTATTCATTACCCTCCAGTTTTTGATGGCCTTACCCCTTTTTGCCCATCCGTGTCCTTACTGCATTTGCTTTTTCTCCATTTACCCCAGCTTTTCTCCCTATCGACTTCTCTATCTTGGTGTGTACCTCACTAAGTACCCTGATTTATGGGGGGGCTAGGATTTCCCTGTTCCTTTTCAGTGCCTTCCCCCTTGGCTAGTTTAAATGCTTGCTAATGAATCATTTAAACCTACTGCCTAGGATCCTGGTTCTTAGTTGCAGACCATCGCACCAGTATAGGCCTGCATCCCTCCAGGTGGACCCCCAGTCTCCAATGAAGCCAAAACTCTGAGCTCTGCACCAATTTTACAACAATTGATTGAATCCCATGGTGCAGAGCACCCCAGCCTCACCCATGCCATTGACAGACAGCACCTCTAAGAAGGTTATCGTGCGTGCTACATGCCTAAGACCTGTCCCCAATTCCACAAACTCCTCCTGCACTGCTCTGATCCCTAACAGTTCCTAGGGACCCAGACCATGTGGGATCCAGCAATTCCCATACTATGGGGACTTCTGGGGATAACATGGGCATCTCCCTCCCACGTACGGAGGACCAACACTGGTCCCAGATAGTGATCCTTCAGGAGGTGATTCCTCCTCTTCCTCCTCCTCTGAGTTTTTGGAGGACTTCAGGGGCTCTTCTGATAGTCAGGGGACTGCCAAAGAGACCCCAAAATCTCCTCCAGAAGATCCTTCTGTTATGGATGTGATGCACCATATCCAGTCCCATATGGGATGGGACACTGGTCCCACCTTTGATCGATTCATATGATGATGATGATGATGTTAACAAGGCAACATGGAAACACCCTTTTTTCAATCTGGCCTTGGTAAAGAAGGCGGACCACTTTTACCATGCATCAGTTGGAAAACCCTTTTATGGCAAACATCCCATAGCAGATTCAGTAATCATGAATGCTACTCATGACTGCATCAAGAATCCCAAACATTTGATCACCCACCCACCCTCCAGACAAGAAATCCCACCAGCTGGACCAGTTGGGCAAGATGGTGTGTTCTTCTACTACACTGACCATCTGGGTCCAGACCTATTTGTCCCATACGGTGCAGTACCAGAATGCCATATGGGATCAGGTGAAGAATTTGGCTGCAGCCTGACCCGATGATTCCATCAAAGCTCAGTTGACCCAGCTTCTTAAGTCTGGATCTGAAGTAAGCACTCATGTGCTCCAGGCAGCCTACGACACTGTCAATGCTGCCTGGCATGGGACAGCAGCAGATGTCTGCATTCGCCGCCATTCCTGGCTCTGGGTGTCCAGTTTTGCACCTGCTATTCAGGCCAAGATAATGGATGCCCCTTTCCGGTGCTTGGTCTTGTTTGGAGGAGATGCCCAGGATATCATCTCCCACATCCAGGAATTGGGTAAGGCCCTGAGGTTGGTACACTCCATGTACCACTCCCTACCGCAGTCTTCTCAATGTCAGTTTTTTTTGCTGAACCTCTAGCCAGCCCTCCAATGGCCAGCATTTGAAGGGACCCTTCAAGCATAAGGAAACCACCCCACCTTCCAGAGCCACTGCCCCTAGGCCCTCCAGAGTATCCTCAGCTGCTCTAGCCACCCGAGCTCCAATTTCTGACTCCTTGCCTGACGCCCCTCCAGCAGAGGCCTTGGGGGAGGTGGCCAGGGCTGGTTCTCCCTATACCTGGAAGGGTGGCAAATTGTAACTTCAGATCAATGGGTGCTTCAGATCATCAAATGGGGTCACACCCTCAAGTTTCTGGAGACCCCCCAGAAAGCCCTCCCTCACTCTCCCACTGCCCACAGGCCCACATCTCCCTCATCCAGGATGAGATTCAGGTGCTCCTGCAGAAAAGGGCAATAGAGTCCATCCCCCCAGCTCAAAGGGGAAAGGGATTCTATTCCCACTTTTTTCCTGCCCCCAAGAAAATGGGGGATCTGAGGCTGATCCTGGATCTAAGCTGACTGAACCTCTATATAGAGTACAAGCGCTTCAGGATGGTGACTACTCAGGGTCTGTTACCCCTCATTCACCATGGGGACTGGCTCTGTTCCTTGAATATGCAGGATGCTTATCTCCATATCCTGATTTTCAAAGCCCACCACCACTTCCTCAGTTTCTGCTTTCAGGGGGACCACTTCCAGTTCTGGGCCCTCCCTTTTGGCCTTTCCTTGGCACCTTGGGTCTTTAGCAAATGCCTAGTGGTGGTGGCAGTGGCTCTGCAGAGACAGAGTTTTTATGTGTTCCCATACCTGGATGATTGGCTACTGACAGCACCACCTGCCCCCCCCGGGATCATTTGTTGCAGACCTTGGAAGGCACCCTTCTGCTTTCCAGCTCCTGGGGATAACTGCAAGCCTGCCAAAGTCTTGTCTCTCCCCAAGCCAATGCCTCCTGTATACAGAAGTGGTCTTAGACTCATTCCAGGGCAGGGCCTTTCAGCCAGAGGACAGGGCAGAATGCTTGAGGGTGCAGGCCGGGCTGGTCTTTTCCAGTCACCAGATACCAGACAGAATGTTTCTTCATCTATTGGGGCACATGGCCATGACTATAACCACAGTTCTCCTAGCCCGCCTGCATATGAGGGTTCCCCAGTGGACCTTTTGGGCCCAATGCGACCAATGCAAGGAGGATTTGGAACAGTCAGTGCTGGTTTCCAACCCAGTGAGATGGACATTGGAGTAGAGGCAGAACCCACCAACCTTCTGATAGGGGTTCCTCTCTGCTCAGTATCCCCTCAGTAGATTCTAACTATGGATGCTTTGGGTCTGGGCTGGGGAGCTCACCTAGGAGACTAGGGAGTTTGGTCCGAATCCGAACAGCATCTCCACATCAATGTGCTGGAGATGTGGGCAGTTCTTTTTGCTCTGCAAGCCTTCCAGACCCACATTATTCTAGGTCTGCTACTGGTACAGACAGACAACATGGCTGTAGTCTTCTACATCAACAAGTACAGGGGCCAGTGGCAAATCTCATAGAACAGGGGTGTTGAATATAGTATGCTGGGTAGGGAAGTTGGTGGGAGAAGGGAATGAGGATAGGACCTTGTCCTGTATTGAAAGGAGTTTCACCCATGTCCTCATTTCTGTATGTTATTTAATGATTTTGGTAGTCTACCTCTTCCTATAGAAATTTTAGCCAGGGTCCTTGTGAGGATGGGTCTTGCCAGTTTTTATTATGAATCCAGTTTATGACTGGTCAAGGGTGAGAAACTGTGGCACTGCATCCATCACTATGTTGTTGGTTTGGAGTTATAAGCGATTAATTTGTTTATTAGATTGCATTTAACAGTTGGGCTGAATACGCCGGCTATTATGGCTGTTGATTCATGGTTGATTGCTCATCCTGGTCCCACTTCATGAACTTTTGTTTTTGTAATATGTGGCCTATCGTTAATTAAGATTCTGATGTATTTATATTGTTAAGTACTGCTGTTTTTTTTTGTCTGGCTTCTAATTGATTAATATTATGTGGTAATTATTTGATATTGTTTCAAGTTATATGGTTTACCTGTTTCTTTATTGCATTCTTTAATAAAAATTGAAATATTAAAAAACAGACAAAAAAACATGCAGGAGGGCACTCACTCTTACCTGGTAGGTCAAGAGAGTCTGGTACTGGGTCATCGATCATGACCTGGAACTCTCAGCAGCCCATGTTCCAAGCATCCAAAATGCCCCGGCAAAGTGTCTAAGCCGGTCTAGGTTGAGAGTACATGAGTGGGAACTCCTGCCCTTGGTGGGCAAAGATCTCTTCGACAGGTGGGAATGCCCAGAGTTGGACATTTTTGCTTCCCCACACAATGCAAAACTGCCACTTTTCTGCTTGCTTGATCCAGTGTATGGAGTTTTCTGGTGACATGTTGTCCCTCTTCTGGAATGGGAGGTTTCTGCACACCTTCCCTCCCTTCCTGCTCCTGCATAGGGCTCTCCTCAACCTCCAGTCAGAGGAGGCCGAGATGATTCTCATAGCTCCCTACTGGCTGCATCAGATCTAGTTCCCTCTGCTTCTTCAGCTGGCAGTGGAACTTCTAGTTCCCTTGCCCCTGTCCACCGGCTTGCTCTCCCAGGATCAGGCCACTGTGATCCATCCAGATTTCAAGTCCCTGCATCTCCATGCGTGGCTCCTGCAGTCTTAGCTATTGCCCACTTCAGGTGTCTTCCAGGGTTGCTTATGTCCTGGGGGCTGCCTGGAAACCTTCCACAAGAGCCACCTACTCCATGAAGTGGAAGTGCATCTTACTGTGGGCTACAGCTTGCCACTTGGATCCCTTCACCTACCCGGTGTGTCTGATTTTGGAACACCTCCTCTCTCTTTCAGACTCTGGCCTAGGGCACTTTTCATTAAAGATGCACCTCTCCACCATCTCTGCGTACCATGGACCTATAGTGGGCAAGGCTGTTACCCTACTGGACTTCTCCCACACATTTTTGTGGGACATTCTACATTATAAACCTCCCATTTGGGGCCCTGTCCCACCCTGGGATCTTCTTTTCATTTTGAGAAAGCTCACCCTGCCTCTCTGTGAGCCAGCTGCGACTTGTGAGCTATGCTTTCTGTTGTGGAAAGCGTTGTTTTTAGTAGCAATTACTTCTGCTTAAAGGATTTCCATGCTTCAGGCTCTGATGTGTAAAAAGCCTTATTTGTTTTTTTAACAAAGATAGGGTGTCTTTGTGTACCAACCCTAAATTTTTGCCTAAGGTACTGCTTTGGACTTAGTCCTTCCAGTGTTGCCTGCTGCAGGAGCCCCCTCGAAGCAAGATAGTACAGTTACGAACTAACAGTAGATCTTCAAGAGGAGCTCTTGCAGCAGGTGCTGCTTTCCCTCCCACCTTCCCCCTGGTTACTGCTTCTCCTTTGCAGCTTAGCTGCTTTTCCTCAGCCTTGAGGAACTGCCTCTGTTCTCCATTTCTGCTTTCTGTGCTGGGGTCTCCAGCAGGAGAATTGAGAACTGAGGTAGGTCTGGGAGACCGCCCCTTTTATAGGATAGGCAGACATCAGCTTGCTGATGTCAGTGAGGGCAGTTCCCACGGTAGACTGCTAACTAGAAGTTTTATGTGTAGTCCTGGCACCTGGTGGCTTCAGTCCTACCGGTGTTGCCTGCTGCAAAGCTCCTGTCGACGATCTACTGTTACAGTAAGTTCTTACATGATTGTACTATCTTAATAATCTAAAGGACAAATACATACATGTTTTAACTCACTTTCTAGACATTTGGGGAACAGACTGAGTGTCTACATATTTGTAGAGGCAGCACTTAGGCTGTCCAGTATCTTGTGGCAGTGTAACAGATCCCACTTCCCCAAACCTAGTATGGGTTTTGGGAACCTTCAACCTGCTGATTTTTAAATTCCTGGTTCTGTGAATTCTCTGATCATGGTTTTCTTTGGTCAAGTTATGTGACAGTGATTGAAACCAGTAAACTTTCATCATCTTAGAAACTGTGTGAAGCCATTTTGTTACATCTCTGTTACCTAAGGTATTCCAGCCCAACTGGGCATACAGATCACAGTGGTGGGTGAGGTAGGCAGAGAGATGACAGGTACATTTTAGTTAGGAGCAATGCAAAGTCATGCACTTTGGAAAGAAGACTTTAAAAGTAAAGCTTACTGGTTTCAAAAAGTCATCAAGAAACTGATCTGAGGGTGGTGACTGGTAGCGCAGTTAAATGGGACTAACAGTGTAAGGTGGAGACTACAGTACTCCCTCACTATAACTAGGAATCTCATTATAGTGAATCCCAGTTGTAATGAACAACTGTGATGGCTCCCCATTGTTTTCCACTTAAGCTATTAGCACTTGCTAATCCACGAGTTACATTGAAAACAATGTAAACCACCCCAACTGTCACCTATTGCCAAGCTGCTGTCTCAAATTGCCTGTTTCCATATTGAGAAAAAAAGTTGATTTTATTTCTTTAAATTGCCCTACTGCCCTTATTGCAACATAAACTGACTCCCTGCATGCACATGCTCCATTCTTCAGTCAGTATCAGTGGGGATTAAAAGAACTAAAAGAAAGAAAATAACCATACAGGCTCCTTTGTGCTTCTCTCTCTCTCTCTCTCTCTCTCTCTCTCTCTCTCTCTCTCTCTTTCTCTCTCTCAGCCAATCTGTAATGTGAGGTGGAGAACCAAAGGGCTAGCACCACTTCCGACATCCTTGCTTCTGCTGCAGTTCTGTCTCTTGTCTGCTGTCAGATGCACCCCTGTGGTGCCACTGAACTCACTCCAGGTGCAATTATCTCCTTCAATGTACTCTACCTCCCACCCACTGTGCTGCACTGACACTTGTATCACAGAAGTCGATGTGACTGGTACCATGGTCGCATGAGGTATTGGGATGGACCTACGGGTACATTTGTTCTGATCTCTCCACTAAGACTGGACTGTTTGAAACATGGACACACCTCCTAAGCATGTGAGACTGCTCCTAAAACACTATGCACAATTCTGCTGAACAGGAGTTGGAAGCTGGGTGTCTTTTTCATTAGTTGGAAGCAGATTTCCGTGTAAAGTAAAATTATGGGACTTTTTTTAACAAGACTTAAAAAAGTTTAATGAAAAGCTTCATAAAGACCCCAAGGAGACTGAGAACTCTTAACTGAAATGCTTAGCTAAACCTGCTATGGTAAGTGCCTCCCTATTCAGTAAAATGCAGTTCCTCCTTATAACAAGCCCTTGTTATAATGAACTAATATGATGTAACCTGGGGGTGGGTTACAAGGATAAAATCATGGCATCCATCAAGAGGAACTTCATAAGAAGATATAATACTCTTGTACAGATTCTTGGTTAGACCCCATTTCAAGTACAATGTGCAGTTCTGGTACGCATATCTGAGAAAGGATATTGAAATATTCAAAGTCCTCGGTAATTGTATTTAGCCCAGGCAGGACAACAGGACCAGCAAACAAAAGATCAGAGCTTACAAAAACTCTAACATGCTCTGCAGGCTATTAAATCTCCCACTGCTGCAACCCTGCCTTGATGTCATCTACCTTAGATTCTGGGATTTGTAGTTACAAAAAATGTCAGTCAGGAAGTAAGCAAAATTAGACAGATACAATCTACTACACTATAGTAAGCAGTAAGTAAAAAAATGTTTTTGCAAATAAAGTGCAAATTGGGACCAGCTCCTCCCTGTAATAAGCAGGTCTGAATTATCTGAGCCTCAGTAAATGTACTATTTATATAATATCCTGAGATGGTACTTATCCTTACTTCTTGAACTGCTACCCATGTGATGCCCATCATTGTATACTATATAAAAATGAAAATGGCTAGCTGGATCTGGCTAACAGACACGACTTACATAAGACTGCTGACAATGCAGCCTAGAGGTTAGAGCAACAAGCTGTGAATGAGCCTAGTACATCCAGCAGACATGGACTGGATTCCTACAACCTCCACTTGCACACTATGTGATCCTTAACCTTCCTGAACTTCCGTGTTTCCCCTGGCTTTGTGCCCAGTGGGCCTTACCTAATGACCAAAGAAATTTATTAGCAATCAAATGTAGCCATGGAAAAGCTCCTTACAAGGTTTCCTGGATTACTATTAGATAAATACAGTTGCACTCACGCTGCTAAATTTCCTGTTTTAAAGGACCTTGGGTAAAGACTGCAACAGGTCATTTCTTTGCCTATGAATGTCCTATGATTTACAATTTAATTTCAAAATGTGTAAGAGTGCTTAGTAAAGCTCTAAGTAAAATGAGGTTCTCACGTTGGTGTTACTGTTTTCTACTACAGTAGTTGAGAATGACTGTTGTGCACTTTCAACACCCAGTACCAAATAAATGTCTGTAACTGTGAATATGATAAGAGAAGATTCCTTATGTGTGATTGTTTATGAATTCATAATGCATCAAAAGTGAATTCTGATACTTCTGCTAACCATTCTGACCAGGCCACCTTTATAAAAGCTCTGTGTGCTCAAAGATTTTATTCTGTATACTGTACCAGAGGAGCAATCTACAAGGAAAACAGTGTATGGGATCCAGAAGAGAATATTCAAGAGAGAAGAAATGTCCACATTGTTTTTTTGTATATCTTTCCACAGGATATACATGCTGTCAAACCTCATTTCTTGAGCAAAGCATCATGGGTGCACAAATTCATGTGTAACTCAGGCAGACAAGACTTCACTAGCTCACACATCACTGTTTAAGTAGAACTGTGAGTCTAATCAAATATAGGCTGATCACATCATCATAACCAGACAATATGTCAGAACACCAATGCAATGTCCATCTAGAACACAGAAACATAGAATCTGTTGGCAGAAAAGGACTGTTTGGCCCACCCAGATGGTCCCTGACCAGTCTGTTTTCTCAGATCCTAATTGTTCTCTGGTGATCCTCCCTTCTCTCTGCCAATTTACTAATATTCCCCTATGTCTGTTCCATTCATTCTTGCAGCCCTCAACTGTTTTCTCTTCCACCCTTCCACTGGCAGTCTGTTTCAGGCATCTACAACTCTTCAAGTGAAGTAGTATTTCCTCACATTCCTCTTAACCTGCACTCCTTCACATTCACTGAATGCCCTTTAGTCCTGGTGCTTTTTCTCATTTGAAATGGACCCCCCCTCCTGCACCTAGTTTACCTTGTGAGATACTTGTAAGCCTCAAGTATGTCCCCTGTCAGTCTCCACTGTTTCAGGGTGTACCTGTTGAGATCCTCCAGTTGCTCTTCATAGGGCTTTTGATACTACCCCTGCACCATGCTAGTTGCCCTCCTCTGGACTGCCACCACCCTGTCTATGTCAGCAGGCAATACAGTGGCAACACCAGCTCCCTCCTTGTGCTGGATATACATCTCCCTATGCATCCCAGCATCCCTCTGGCCCTACCAACTGCTTTTTTACACTGCTCTGACATTTTGAGGTCATTAGATATGATAACCCCCAAGGTCCATTTCCTGCTCAGTGACTGTCAGTACCCCCTTCCCCCCATCCTATACACAGCTCCTGGGTTTGTGTGCCCTAGTTAGAGATGTGTTAAGCTGTCAAAATTGACTCAATGAAATAATCCACAAATGTCAGCATATTTGTGGAGCTGGGGACTACAATTTGTCTTATTCACTAAGGAGATTGGTCAAATTCAAATGGCAAATGGTCAATTTGCTTGTTGAATGACAAGACAAATTGAGTGTAAATTAAGGATTCCACCCTTCCTAACCTCCTGCTGGCACCCTCCTTCCTTTTCCCCCTTTTGTACAGGTGAACATCACACTGCTGTTCTTTGAAAACTAAATTACTTTCTCCTACCCATTCACCAAATGCACTTCACCCACCTCCCACCATCTGAGTTCCATTGTCATTTATAGAAACACCCATACTCCCTTCCAGCCCCACTCTGGTCCTCACTACCCTCCTCAACCAGAACCAACAAAATCTACCTGCAAATAAAGAAAATGGTCCCCCAGTGCAGAGTGTCTGCTCTGTTCAATGCCAACTCCTGTTTTGAATTGGCTTTGATGAATGAATGGTAAGGTATTTGCTGCTAGTAAAACCTGATTGGTTAAAAATTCAACTAATCAGGTTTTACTAGGAGCTAAGATGTCACCATTCATTCATACCATTACCAGATGGGGACTTGTCACTGAATAGAGCAGATGCTTTGCACCAGGGGGCCGTTTTTGTTAATGATTTTGTGAGTGCTGATGGGGGGGGGGAGAAAGGTGGCAGGACCAGAGGATGGTTGGGTGGGGGTCTGGTGTTTCTACAAAACACAGTGGGGCTTGGGTGAGAGGAGGTGGGTCAAAGTGTATTTGATGTGTAAGTGGGAGAGGAGATTAACTTGACTTCAGCCATCTGCTTGCCAGCCACAGCAGCGTGATGTTTGAGGGGGGAGGAGGGTGCCAGCAGAGGGTGTAAACTAATCATATCTGTTTTCTTATGTAGGAGAGGGCCTGGTTTCACAGCACAGTGGGTGGGGGGATGTTTCATAAATTAAAAAACAAAATCCACCGGTGAAGCTGGCAGTATTCTGTTCTGCCTTGTAATTCATGATTTTTTTTGCAAATGCATATATGGTGGCTTCATACCAACTTCACCGGCAAATAAAAAATTTGCAACATCTCTAGCTCTAGTTGCATGATTTTTCATTTACTGGCATTTAGCCCCAGATGGCATACTCTTTACCACTCCTTGAGTTTCCAAAAATCCCACCCCCTCTTGAGCGTCCACCTTATTACAGACTTTGGCGTAATCTGCAAAAAGGCACATCTTCCCTTGATATCACATCAGCATCGCACATAAAATTCAGCATGAGCATTTCAGCATTGCAGTATGCTTGTAATCCTAAACAGCGTTATTAACAGTTTAGTGCATACAACAGCATTCTGTATCATGTAAAAAACAGACATCTCACAGCCATTTAAATATTTAAGTTACACAAGACACAAGACGAGTGTAAAAGGAGTGAGAGGAGTTAAATAGCAATTGTAATTGCTGCCACTCCCATGCCAATCCCCACCCCAGCACTCGGACCCAGCCCATGGAGCAACTTAAGTGCCCAAAAATTAAACATCCTACTGTGCCAGTCTGACTGACAGCAAGAAGTAGTGGGAGTCAGGATGGAGTGGTGAGCTAGATGAGCAGAACAGCACAACACCGCCCCCCCCAGCAGCAGAGAAAGCATCTCCGACTCCCAGTCTGGACCTTCCAATGCGAGCGATCGCAATCTCTCCCTCTTTCCTGCTGGTCCTCTCCAGTATGTGTTGACTTGCTAAACATCTGCTTACTCACTCTTCACTCAGTCTTTCTCACATGGTGTTGGACGATGGCTACAGGGATGGGTGACCCCATCTTCACTGCTGCTCTGACATCGCTCTCTACTTGTTGGCCTCCTTTTTGGTTGAGACAAGTGAGCACTGGAGTGTGAGTGATGTTTACTTTTTAGCGCTTATGGCAAATCTTTGACTGCGTGCTGAGATTTTTTTTCAATTAAATTGTACAGCGCGCTAAATGGAAACAGCGATTTGACTGCGCGTAAATCTACTGCGGCAATTTTGTATGAGCACAGATGACATGGAACCCCTTCTCTTCTAGCTGTTTTGCAATGTCACTTATGAAGACATTGAAGAGGACCAGTCTCAGTAATGAGCCCCATGACATCCCTCTGGTCACTTTCCCATCATTAGAATGAGTGTCATGAACCTTCACCCTCTGTCTCCTATCCAATAACTAGTTTCTAATCTAGTTCACTACTTTGAATACCACCCCTAAGCTACTCAATTTCTTTTTCAGTCTCTTGTGTGCAGTGTCAAAAGCCTTGCTGATGTCCAGAAAGGCCACATCCACTGCCCTCCCCTGATCTATTTTTCTGGTCAGTCAGTTGAAGAAATTAGTCCGATTTATCTTGCATGACCTTCCTCCCACGTATCCATGTTGCCTGTGATCTTGCAGCCCATTGGATTCAAGATATTCTACCAATATTTTCATTAGCAGGTTTCTATTAATTTCCCTACCACTGAGGTGAGACTAACTGGCCTGTAGCTGCTCACCTCCTCCATGCTACCACAACTATGTAGCGGAACCATGTCTGCTCTCTTCCAGTCCTCTGGAACCACACCTGTTTCCACAGAGCTGTTGGGAAGCTAGCACCTCCCTGAGTTTTTTTTTTTACCTTTGGATGTATCCCATCTAGTCACATAACCTTGCCCACCTTCTGAGCTGCAAGTCTTTTCAGGGCTTTTTCTGCTGAAAATGGACTTGTGTCCATTCCTGCCCTTTCTTCCTGCTGCTCCCTAGTGCCCATCCCCACTGTGAAGACTAATCAGTGGGAACAAAGAGGAAGCAGGGAACTACAGACCAGTCAGCCTCACCTCGGTAGTGGGAAAGATCATGGAAGCACTACTGAAGGAGAGATTGGTGGAACATCTGGTTCTCAATGGACTACAGGACCCAAGGCAGCATGGTTTCACCAGGGGGAGGTCATGTCAGACCAACCTCATTGAATTTTTTGACTGGGTGACTAGGGAGGTGGATCAGGGGAGGGCAGTGGACATGGCCTATCTGGACTTCAGCAAGGCCTTTGACACTGTGCCACATAGAAGACTATTACACAAACTGGGGAATATGGGTGTGGGCAGGACAGTAGTGTGGTGGGTAGGTAACTGGCTGGATGGCAGGACACAGAGAGTGGTGGTAAATGGCTGTCACTCCACAGAGGGAAGAGTGACCAGTGGGGTACCACAGGGATCAGTGCTGGGACGGTCCTATTCAACATCTTCATCAGTGACATTGCACAGGATATAGAAGGCAGAATTTCACTGTTAGCTGATGACACAAAGCTCTGTACAGAGTAGACACACCAGGGTGTAGACAGAATGAGAAGGACCTGCAGAAACTTGAAGAATGGTCAAGGGTTTGGCAGTTGAAATTCAATGCAAAGAAGTGCAAGATAATGCATATGGACACAAAACCTGGCACAATATATCAGTTGGGGGTGAGGATATAGCATGCACCAAGCAGGAAAGGGATCTTGGGGTTGTCATCTCTGATGACCTCAAGGTAGAAACAGTGTGACAAGGCATCAGGTAAAGCAAATAGGATGCTGGGATGTATAGGCAGGGCATCACCAGCAGGAAAAGGGAGGTCATAATTCGCTATACAAGACACTAGTGAGGCCCCACCTGGAGTACAGTGTACAGTTCTGGAGACCATACCTACGTAAGGACATAGACAGGGTAGAGAAGGTTCAGAGGAGGGCAACAAAGATGGTGCATGGGTTGCATCACAAGTCCTATGAAGACAGGTTGAAGGAACTGAACATGTACTCCCTGGAGGAGAGGAGGGAGAGAGGGGATATGATAGAGACATACAAGTATCTTACAGGGAGGAACAGGGTGCAGGAAAACACTATTTTTAAGCGAAAAAGATGTTTCAGGACTAGAGGCATGGGATGAAGTTGGAGGAGGACGATTCAGAGGAAACATGAGAAAGAATTTCTTCACAGAACGGGTGGTGGACAAGTGGAACACCCTGCCAGAGGAAGTGGTGGGGCTGAAACAATCACGGGATTTAAGAATGCATGGGATAGACATAAAGGAATTCTAGAGGTCAGGGGTAAGGGGAAATAGACTTCTAGGAAAACAAACTGAACTTACAAGCTCAAATGGGCAGACTAGGTGGGCCATAGGCCCTTATCTGCCGACACTATCTATGTATCTATGTATGTACCTGTTCAGGATGTGTTCAGGATGGGCTGGCAGTATAGCCTAGAGGTTAGAGTAATGAGCTGTGAACGAGCTTGATACATCCAGCAAACCAGACCTCTGTTTGATTCTCACAACCTCCACTTACATACTGTGTGACTCTGAACAAGTCATTTAACCACCCAATGCTCTCAGGTCGCTTCTGAAAACAGGCAATTGTGCCTAGTGGGCCTTACCCGGTTACCAAAGAATAAAATAAATGTCTGTTTTTCTTGGTCCCCTTCTGTGCAGTCCCTCTCTGCTGCACTCTTTATCATCATTATCCCTCCCCATGTCTTCCTGTTCTCACGTTTGTACCTCAAGAAAGTCTTATCCCCTTTAGCCACCCCTTGGGTAACCTTTCCTCTGTTTGTGCCTTTGCTTCCCTTTATGCCTTTCCTGCTTTCCTCTGTTTTACTTGGTACACCTCCATGTTTTCCTTCTTCTGTGTTTTCGTATGCCTTCTGAATGCCACCCTTTTTTCCTTCACCATCTTGACCACTTCCATAAAGAACCATAACAGTTTCTTTTTCCTTCTGCTTTTACTCACTTCCTTTATACAGTGGCTGGTTGCCCTGATTATTCCCTCCCTTATTTTTCCCTATTGTACCCTACCTCTCCCTGGCAATTACCCCCATGAGTCAATGTCTGAGGCAGTATGCCATTTCTTTATAATCCATCCTACTAAACTCCAGGACCCTCCTCCTCATGTGGTTTGCCTATGTTTCTGTCTTAATGTTAAACCACACTGTATGATGATTACTGGTACCCAGGGGACTGCCCAATTGATGTCTGCAACACTCTCCCTGTTTGTAAGCACCAGGTCAGCAGTGTCCCATGCCTAATGGGTCCATTGACTAGCTGCCAGAGAATAGCCCCTTGTAGGCAGTCAAGGATGGCCCTGCTCCTTGTCAAAGCTACAGTTGGAAGGATCCAGTCCATATCTGGCAGACTGAAGTCACCAACTAGCCATGACTCTCTCTTGCTTTCTAACCTGATGATGGCTTCTGAAAATGCCTTATCCAACTCATTTCCTTGTGCTGGAGATCTGTATACCATGCCTGTATGGATAGCAACCCCAGCACATGTCTTCAGGATGACCTACGGCACCTCCAGCCCTTCCTTTTTCTCCTGGTGCCCCTACACTTCCACAGCCTTAAATCCTTCCCTTACATATAGTACAACCCCTCCTCCCCTCCTCCCTTCCCTGTCTCTCCTGAAAACAGAGTAACCCAGTATGGCCATCTCCCAGTCATGGCTGTCAGTGCACCACATTTCTGTTATGGCCTCCAAATTCTGGCTAGCCTCCATCATGATGGCCTCCAGGTCTGGAATTTTAATTGCCAGCCTCCTTGAACTGGTACACCTGGCTCTCCATACCTTACTCCCTCCCTATGTACATCCCTGCTTCCCCCCTCCTGTTGAGCTGTTCCCTGATGCTCCCCTTGACCCACCTCTTCCCTTGTTACCTTCTCCATTACCTGCCTTCTTTACTACTTTACTCCTTTCTTGCTTCCCTGATTTATATCCCTTCATCTTCTGCCTATGTACCCACCCCTTTTTGTTCGCACCCCTGCCCACGGGGAGTTTGCACTCCCTTCTACTTAATTTTCGGGGGGGGGGGTGATGCCTCCCTTAGTTCTACAGCCTCCCCCCAGCTACTTTAAATGCTCATCCAAAAAGCATTTAAATCTCCTACTAAGGACTGTGTTCCCCTTCCTGGAAGGATACAGGCTGTCTCCTATAAAGGCCCATATCTTCCCAGATTGGCTTCCAGTCTTCAATGTATCCAAGGCCTTCCTCCATATAACATGCCTTCATTCACTTGTTAAAAGCCATGGTGCGGAGTGTCATTTCCGCTCCTTGGCTTTTCATCCTTCAACGCCAAAGAATCTGTCAGTCACTTCATCTCACTCTCCCTTCCTCACCCATTCCCAAGTCTATCCCCCCAATAGTAGAGTCCCCTATCAGCAGTTGCTTCCTCCTTGGCTGGGGGCCTCTTCCTTCTTTCTTGGGGCCTTCCTTCTGAAGACCCCAACTTCCTCACTTCCCATTGCTACAGGTGCCTCCTTCCAGCTACCCTGTTCCACCAGTATGACAAAGGAATTCTGCAGTGGTGCAAGCTGAGGAGTGTGTACCCTTCCTGCTACTCCCACCCTTCTGGAGCACATCATGATCCTACCATTTTGCCTCTGCCTAGGAATCATCTGGGTGAGAGGTGGCAGATTTGATGTCCACTAGGGCAGAAGTTTCTCTGCACTCTTGCCAGTTCAGCCTAGAGTCCATCAACCCTCATCCTCAAGACATTAACATTTGGAGTGAGCATACCAGAGAGGCAGTTCACATGGAAAGTAGTAAATGTGATCTGAACTAGGATGCACTGAGAGAAGAAATATCCTGTTTTGATTCTGCGCATCTCTCCAAACCATATACAGACACAGGGTCTTGTACAGTACATTGGCATTCCCAGCTTATACTAGATAAGATGTACATGCCTGTTTAAAAGGTGGTGTCTGCTCTGGTGAATCATTTTCAGTCAGACTTGCACAAGGATTTGCATACCCATGATGCCTTGCACTGGGAATGAGGGTGAAGAGTATGTATATGGTTTGGAGAGATGCACAAAAAACAATACAACCATACATTTTTCCCTGCAAACTGCTTAGACTATTCTTACTCTGAATGCCCAACTGCACACTGCATTGGTGTTCTGATGTCATGACTGGTTGAGAGTATAAATGCAGTACACCAAGGAATCCCAAAGTGGATGGAACATGTCTGTACTTTGTCATTCACATTCTATACTGGATCAGATTTACTTGTGTGTTAAAAAGGTGATACCTGTTCAGGTGAAGCCTTATCAGCCTTACTTGCACAAGGATTTGCATTTAGTTATTTAGACATGTTTTCCCAGGTAAACAAGCAGAGCCCAGGAGACTCGTTTTCAGTTGCAACCTGGGGAAGGTGGGAAGAAGGATGGTCATAGGAAAGATACAATCACGTATGTGCTCCGTAAGTACAGGCAATACAAAGTCAATAGTGATACAATATGCACTGAGTTTTAGACACCGACCCTGGTTGACATTATGACTTCAGTGTCAGTGGCTCAGCAGATAGCACACTGACCTCTGAGACCATGAGATCTGAAAGCTGTGGGTTCCATCCCTACATCAGGCACTTGGGTTAAATCCCAATACTGACACTGTAGTGCAGCTTGAGGGGAGTGCTGCACTCCTGAGGTGCTGTCTTTCAGATGAGATGTTAAACTGAGATCCTATCTCCCTGTTCAGGTGGATGTTAAAGATCCCATAGCACTTCTTGAAAAGAGTAGGGGGAATTTTTTATTCAAAACTTCAAAACAAATTTTACAGGTTGTATTACATCATACAAAATCATAGTGGAAAAACTAAATCCATAAAAAAATTATTACATCATACATATCCTTCAAACTAAATAGAACATAGTATACCCTCCTCCCTCTCCCTCCTTCCTAAAAGATTAAGGGGAATTTCCCCGGTGTCCTGGCCAAGTTTCCCCCATTCCCTAAAATTACCACCAACAGCTTAATCTGGTTCAAGGTCAGTTGGTGGAGCCGGCCTGGTGGCGCTGAGGGTTGAGGCGCTGGACGCCACACCTCCCGCTACGCTGGCGACCCGAGTTCGGAAGCGAGCTCAGGCACTTGGGGTCAGCAGATGCGGGTGAGGATTGAGCACCAGCTGGGCTGCTCTCCTCCCTGGGGGAAAGGAGGACAGGACATCGCTCAGCATGCCAGCAGCTCCCGGTGGAGACTGGGGGTGCTGCAGCATGCAGGACAGCACGTACATAGCGTGGCTGACGCTTGGCAGGATTGCCGTGCGCCGTAGCATCAGGGACATGCACCATTCATGGGAGGGGGGGGAGTGCACACCAGAACAGGGAAAACACCGGTCTGCAAGGTAGGTGATGGCACCTGCCCCCATGCCTCTGCTGGATCTAACCTGCCTGACCTTCCAGCGTCCTCCACCCGGGCTCTCACCCACAAGCCAGAGACTGACTATACGGAGTGCCCAAGAGGAGGGGCTACCCCACCCCAGAGGGGTTAAGCTGGGGGTGCCAGCTGTGTGGGTTGAGAGGGAGGAGAGAGGAGTCTCAGGTAGGAAGACTTCAGGCAGGGCAGGAACAGGCAGGATGCTTGCAAGAGGCTCCACAGACTGAGACCAGAGGGAAAAAATAGGTAAAAAAAAAAAGGTCAGTTGGAATTCATCTGTATCCCCCTTCCCGGGTTGTGCCTGAAAATAGGCAGAATCTGTCTTTAGTGCACTTACCTGGTCAACAAAAATGAAATAAATAAAATAATATGGAAGAATCCCAAACGGGATGTAACATGTGTCTTACTTTGTCATTCTCAGCATGTACTGGATAAGATTTAAACTACATCCATAAGAAAAAGGGTGCTCTTAGTAAAAAAACCTTGAGGATGTGCTTTCCCACTGAAAATATCACTAGGGTTCAACAATTAATATATTTTTATACTGTGTATAACACTAAAAAATGGAGCACACACGGGGTGGTCAGGTAGCAAGCTTCCTTTCAGTTCAGATGAAATAAACAAGTCTTCTCAAGATTTTTCAAATCCTTTGCTTGATTTATTTCACATATCAGTATAAAAAACATACAGACCTGCCCCAGTCTGACGCAGCCAGCCACCCAAAAAACCCACAGAGGTGTCCTGGCGACAGCGGTCACACCGTTGGGTGCCACATCACTAACTGTCATGCCTGCTGTCGTCACAACACCACCTAGGTATAGTTACCATCAGGTTTGATAATTGTAGGGTACCAATATGGAATGCAGATTTTATCAGCTTTTAAAATATAGTAGTGTTCCATACACCCAATAGACATATAAGCCCATCAATGGTACAGTACAAAGCACTGTCTGCTATGCCATATATATGCAAATAGCAAAACTAGAAACCCAGATTCCCAAACTGTGATCAGTCAGAGTCCTAGGGCACCCCCTTGCTCCTTCTGCCCCCAAACCCCCACTTTCACACCCTTCCCCTATTCACCAAAGTGTGTGGTGCTGGTGCAAATCCACTTAGACCACCTCCTGGCTGGTTTGAGTGGAGCCCCATACTGCATTCACAGTGAGGCTTGCAAACTGCCAAAAAAGCAATGGTGCAGCTCCGCCATGATGCAAGCCACCTTTTGTCCCGGTGCAGGAGCACTTTTGCCACAAGGGTAGGGCAGGTGGGTTGGGAGCATGGCATCTGATTTCACTGCAGCCGGCATTTGAAAATGGGGATTGCCACAAACTGTGATGCAAGGTGCCAATTATGTTATGCCCATTTGGCACAGGAACCTTGCATCATAGTTTTCCCCTTTAAAAATCGAGCCCAGAAACTGCAGCCTGCCATTGCAGATAGACAAGTGAACAAGGGAAGAGATCATGGAAAATGCAATACAAAATAACCGGATTCCTTTTTCTGATATGGGACAACTACAAGAAATAAGTGCAGGGAGGTGGCTATTTTTGTTTTAGAAAATGAACACTAACTGATAATTGCAGAATGTAAAGATTAGACATAAGGGCTACAGAACACATTCTGCAGCAAAAAGACTTGCTATCCCCAAGGACCTACTGTATAAAAGATTTGTTATGACATGAGAGTTCAACTAGAGCCATTAATTATTTGGTAGCAAGTAGACTGATACTGCAGTGTATGGACTGCAGAATAATAAGATGAGTTTTGTCAATGTCTCTGAAATCCTAAAATAGTGGGTGATCATGCAGTAGACACACTGCAAAGATAACTGCATAAGATCTGAACCAGGTGGTGCATCCCTAAAGCCTGGAATTCATTCATCATCATGGATTTGTCAAAGGTGAATAATCACAAGAACATATAAATTACTGTGAAAGAAAAAAAGTTATTGAGACCATCAGGACTCATCTCCATTCCATATCACATTTCCCTCAGGTCAGCATCTAGCTGCTTCTTAAATTACATCTAGCATCTTTGTCTGTGTAAGTAATGTGACCTTGTCTAGTGCACTATTCCACTTATTCATTAATGTTTGGATGAACATGTACTGTACTTTCTAGCATCTGTTTTGAATGATTTCTGTTACTTCCACATACTGTATGCATGTGCCTCCACCTAAATTGGTGGTCTAATGTTGTCTTAAATAAAACAAACAAAAAAATTATTATGGATGAAGCAGTATGTTAAGTTTTAGGTACTTGAACTGAATCTTCCTGCTCAACATTCTTTCTATCGAATAAGGAGCTTGAAACCTATCCTCATTGCTCATATTGTGAAGCTGTGATCAGCCTAGTTGACTGTTTCTGTATCAACAGCTCCATATGAAGTCCAAACCATCCATTGCTTAACCTGATACAAAATGGCCTCTCAGCAGCCAGCCCGGTGGCGCTGAGGGTTGAGGCACTGGATGCCAAACCTCGCACCACACTGGCGACCCGGGTTCGAGAGCGGACTTCAGTTGCTGGAGGGTCGGCAGGGGGAGATAGGCTTGAGCATCCTATGACAGCTCACCTTCTCCGGGGAGGGAACAGGCCAATGCCAGCACACTTGTCTGACTCTGAGCGGAGGCTCGGAGTACTGCAAGCCCCTTGGGGGATGGCTGGCTGTGGTACAGCATGGAAGTCAGCACCCTGCACCATGATGTCAGGGGAGTTGCACACTGTATGGGGAGAGTGAAAAATGAGAAAATGAGCCTGCCAGCACCGGGAAGATGGGGAACTGTGACGTGCCCATGATGTGCCTCTGCCTGCCCGACGAGACCCAGGACTGATGAAAAATTTAAGTTACGGGGGGGGTTGACGCCTAGCTCATCCCCACGCGGTTGGTATAACTGCGGCGGGTAGGGTGGAAGGCAGTGGGATGTCAAGTGTCTCCCCTGATGGGTCGGGGGTGACAGGCTGGGGACAGGAAGCAAAAAAAAAAGAGGCTTCCCAGGAGAAAACCATTTAAGTGGTACACTGTCTAGACTAGAGTTGTGCAAAGTTTACATTTCTTCACTTATGCCAGGCTCTGCTTACATATTTATTGAATTTTCTTAACCAGGTAGGCCCACTGAGTCCATCGGTCCCTTTTTCAGGGGTGGCCCAGATTTAGTTACAGTCAAATTAACAGAGAACAAAGACAACAAGATAATTACAGTCAGTTTTACAGAGAATAAATGACAGCATTACATAAGGCACAAAGGAGGGTAATGACACAGGAGGTAAATTAGTTACATACAGTAAATCACACTGTACATTTTAAGCAACAGTTGCCCATATATATAGACAGATCACAACTACTCCAAATTACGTCCCTGGAGGGCAACAAACTGGAAGTAGTCTCCTCGACAAAGTACCTTGGCCTTACCCTTGACCAAGGTTTCACTTTCAAACAACATGTAGACCAAATCACCAAATTAATCCATACCAAACTCAGATTACTGTATCAGCTCAAGGAACAGCTGACCCCCTGAAGCTAGGACTGCAATAGCATCTAGTGTCCTACTCCCAACACTAATATACGCTGCCCCGGTCCTTCAGGGTATCACAAAACTGGAGTATGGTAAATTACAGACTTTATACAATAAGGTGGTCCGCTTTGCCTCCTTATCCCACTCAAAGAGCCACCACTGCGAGGCGCTAGTGAGGCTTAACTGGCCATCCTTTCAAGCTTACCTCAGGTACCCTGTACTCTGCCTGGCGAAAAAGCTAATTAGCCCCACGCCTCCCCCGAGTCTCGATCGACTCCTAACAGTAAAGAGAAACATGCGCAACCTCAGGTCCTCAGGCCAAACACTACTAGAGGTCCCTAAGGTCAGGACTAAGGCAGGCTGCAAGTTCTTCTCACACGCTGCCCCTTCCCCTGTGGAACAACCTCCCTTTGGAGGTGCGAGAAACCCCATTGGTACCCTGCTTCTGCACAAGACTCAAGACCCATTTGCTGTCAATGAGCAAATGCCAATGCTATGGTACCTGACACTACAACAATGACCCTGTGTTAGCTCACACCACCTTACTTAAATCTCCAACCCCAGAACAGGTAGCACTAACTCCTCCTCCCCTCACAGAACCTATCCGGTGGCTCTTAGATGTATGTTACCTAAAGAATTTACAGTACTGTCTCACTCCTTTGTATGTCTGATGCACGATCAAATGAACAACAGCTTATTAGTTAGATATACACAACCCATAGAAAAGACTGCTCTGTCTCACTTATTTGTAAATTGAGGTATACTGTATACCCATACCCTGTATATGTGTTACTGTCTACTATTTCATGTACTGTTATTCCCAGGTCGCCCCTGAAAAAGGGACCTCCAGGGCCCAGTGGGCCTACCCGGTCATCAAAATTCAATAAATAATATGTGAGACAGTGCATTCAAAGTAATTGAGTGCCAGGCAAGGAACACCAGACGCAGTAAACAGTCACTGGTCTTGGGATGTGTATGGTTCAGTGTTAACAAGTGTATTGGCACCCACCTTGTAGGTAGTTTTTTAGGCCTTTCTTGAAGTTGCTAAAGGAGGTGGAGTTTGTTGAGGAGACAGGTAGCGCATTCTAATAGTGAGGAGCAGAGTATGCAAAGGACCTTCTGCCCAAGTTAGTTCTGACTCTGGGGATATCAGGGCTGAGGCAGTCTGAGGTGCACAGAAATCAAATCACAGGCTTTGGGGCTATCAGTCCACTAAGGCTAGGAGGAGTATAGGCTCTGGTAAATTTGTAGGCAAGGCAGAGGAGTTGGTAGGACATCTTATTAGTAAGTGTGGGCCATTTCAGTGAGGAGAGGACCTCATAGTGGTGCCTACACGGGGGAAGGGGGACATTGTCACAAAGTGGCTGTTCCTGTTGTAGAGAACAGGCAGTTTTTTTCATTTCCAAGTTTCTTAGAAACTGGAGTACTGGGGAACCATAATCCAGGGTGGGGAGTAGGATGCAATTGGCCACAGTTATCCTGTTCTCAGGGGTCAGTGAGTTGCCCGATCAGCATAGAAGACAAAGTTTCTGGTATACAATTTTCTCAACATGATCCACATGTTGTTTAGGCCTTCTTGAGTACAGCATGTACCTGCAGTGCCTTCCCAGTCCTCTTGTTTTGTTGTTTTTGACACATCTGAGCCAGGCGGTAGAACATGTGGGTGTTGGTGCCAATCAGTATGAGAACTCCATCATAAAGGCCAGACTGAGGACAGACTAACACAGTTGTTTCTACTGGTTCATCCACACCTGCCACAGCTGATGAGGAGGAAAGCCATACTCTCATGAATCCAAGGTATGGATGAGACTTATCGCTCACACCCCACACATGCATTCCATCCAGGGGTTGTAGCGGGTGGTCGGACAGGTGCTGATCATACCAGTCTTGAATTATTATGGTGACTTGAGACCCACTGTCAAGGACAGCGCTGGCCAGGACAACATCTATGTTTACTGTAGTCTCCACAGAGGGACACACCACTTCCAACCAGTCGGGAAGAACATCGATGGCAAAGTAGTGCACATTTGCTTTACATGTAAAATGCTTTGATTTGGTTGAGCTGTAGCGCTACTAGAAGTACATGGCTTTGGATGCCTTTCCACAATCAGCCTGTTTGCCACCCTTTCTGGATCCTCTCTGGATTGGCAATCACTCTTCAGGTGCCCGTCTTTCCCACAGTGGTAGCAGAACATACCTTCTTTAGACCATTTACGCTGAGACGATGCATCACAAGTTGGTCTATACTCACTATTATGGGGTTATGCAGGATATGGGTTTGAGGGTTGTGGCGGGGCACCAACAACAGAAGGCCCTGCCTGAGTCTCCCTTCCTTCTTGCAAAGCAAGGGGTGGCTCCAGAGGTTTCACAAGTTCCTGTAACATATTGTACAGTTCAGCTAACTGGGCATCTAATCCTCCAGATTCAGGTGTCACTGGAGTGTGTACATCCACTCCCGTGGCAGTGGTAATTGTTCGAGTACTTTGTTCTTTAACCCCCTCTGTTGCACTCTGTGCACTTACAGTGAGCTCCTTCAACCTATTTAACAGGTCCCTTATTGGTTGGGAATCACTTACAGTCTCTTTGGATTTCATCACCTGGCTCTGTAAGCTAAAGCATCTGGTCCTTCTCAGAAGCAACTCTCCAGCCAGGGATGGAGGTGGCAGCAGTCACAATGACCTAGGGGTTGGGCCATTCCTCTCTTTTTTTGGCTTCTCACACTTCCTGCATCAGAGGGATGTAGGAGGGTAATCACCTCTATGATCTCTCAGCTGCAGCTGAAGCAACAAGAAAACTGGAGTACTTAGCAGATCTCAGTACTTGGTCCATCCTAACTTGATTAACTCATGGGCAGCCACACCTTCCCCTCTAAACACCCTTTGCAAAACCTTCTCGAACATGATCAAGTAGGTGGACAATGACTCTCCTTTTTGTTGCTTAGTGGATTTGAACTTCCACATTAACTCGTCTACATCCTCCAGGGGACCAAAAACAGCATCCAAATGCATCCAAATACTCATGTGGGGAGCATTGGGCTCAGTGGACCAGACTGTGTCCAAGGCAGGACCACTGAAGCTTTCTATAAATCTTTTTTTTTTCAGCATTGGTATATTGCCATTCAGTCACTAATGGGGCGGTATATTCTATCCATGTTTCCCAATCATCCTCCCCGTGAGGCGTAGGTGTGATCCCTGAAAACACTTGCAATCTCTGGTAGGAGTCAGGGGGGAGTAAGCTTAAGTCAGCCCAGACCTTGTCTCCTATGGGAAACACTTCCACTAGTACCTAATAACTTTTGGATCACTTCCAGTCCCTTTCCCTCAGCCATCAAAAGGTTGGCAAGCTTACCTTTAAAACTGTCTTGTAATGGTGGGGGTTCTGATTCTAAAGTGTCCTTGCTGCTCTTGGTTATCAACCTCCAAACTACTGGGAACTCATCCATGTCAATGACCTTACGCACCTTAGTACTGTCCACAGGGTTGCTGCACTCCACTAGAACCAATAGTGATTTTCCAGTCAGATCGGTCCGTCGATCTACCACCACAGCCTTCCCAAGGCATTGAATTTTTGAAATGCCCCATCTATAATGTCTTTTCTCATGCCCAGGGGTATGTCTAGCAGCAAAAGAGCATTGTAGGGATCAATCTCACTCCCTAAACACCAACCAATTAACTGCTGTACCGCCATTTGTTTCAGCGGGGCCCATAAAAATTTTAGCCACAATTTCTGGTTTGGGCCACTAGGGGGTGCTAATCCCAACAGTGCCTCCAAGCTTGTAACCCCAAGGAGGCGCTATACCAAGGGCTACTATTCCTGCCTTGTGGGATCTTATAAGGTTGAGGGGCCTGGGTTCGTGACTACCTAGTATGGGTGATACCCTACCAGTAGCAGTACTAAGATGATGGTGCCTCCACCCAGAGTAATTCTTACATGGGTAACTATCACAGTAGGTACAGCCCTCTGGGAAGCTAATACCATCCACATCCCACCTAGTGACCTTGTATCTTTGAACTGACAATAACCAGCTTCAGCATTTGATAGTTTGCAACAAGCACTAATAATATGCTCACACACCTTGCACTTACTACCAGGATTTGGTCTTCTGGCAAACTCCCTGGAAAACCCCCTGGAAATGACAGTTTCAAATGCAATCATGCACTTTTAAATACTTTACCCAGGTCTCAGTAACTTTAGACCAGACATTGATATGCTCACAGGCCGGCTTAACAGTAAAACAGTAAATCAGATTTAATAATCTACCTCAAGGGCGTAAACAAGGTGCAGGTGGGGATTTTTCCAATGTAGAAAGATACCAGAATGGGGGCACAATATGATATTGGAGGAGATTAAGAGGTAATGTGAGGAAGTTTTCTCCGTGGAGAGGGTGGTGAACGCTTGGAATAGTCTGGCACAGGAGGTGGTGGGGCAAGCACAGTGGAGGGGTTTAAACATGCACTGGAAAAGCACAGAGGAACCTTGGGTGGGAAGGGAGTGATGAAAAGCCATTGACCACTTAGGGTGAGTGGATGCATACTTGTATAGGGCCTATGGGCAGACTGAATGGGCCTAGCAGTCCTTATCTGCTGACGGTTTCTATGTTTCTTAAGGGGATGGGAACAAGGAGGGGGTAAGAATTTAGATAAATGATTACTTTACTGTATTCTGGCTGGTTACCTTGCATGCAATCAATTAAGTCCCTGATTCAACAGTCCAACAGCTACTGGGTACCAAGAATGACTAATGGCATGCCTAAATGGTGCTGCAGGTTGGTCAGCATTGCAGCTGTTGTTGGTGCCCTTGATGGAGCAAACAAGTAAACATGGACAATGCAAAGCAGATTAAGTTATTTGTATCTGTGGCCAGATGGCCTAGTCTATTGAACACTTAAACACTAACTGAACACAATCAGATGGTAACATAGAGAAGTAAACACTTTTGTTGCAGGGAGCTACCCTGGTTTTACTCACTGTACCCAGAAGATGGATGACAGCATGGCAGAATGAAGACCTGTTGCTTGCAGTTGCTGTACATGGGGAACTGGGCCATCACAACTCACATTCTCCTCACAGCCTTGCCCTGTAGGTGGCTGCAATCTACGATGATTTGCTGTGCAGAGGATGAATCCCCAAATCGGGTCTCTCACCGAAAAGCTGTTGCTGATACAGGAACAAGCAGTATGGGCCAAGATTGTCATGGGCCCAAAGGCAGAAAAGTGCCTCTAGAATGGTCAGTTTGTTTGCTGGTGAAACCTCCAGCTGGTAGGCAAATTGGTTGCTGCGTAAGGCTGGCTCCTTTTTGGCAAACAGGAGTCCCTGGTTTATAGTCTCTTCACATGCAGCAGGCCTCACCTCATTTAACTGAAGAAGCATTAAACTTTCTATTGTTTTCTCCTTGGGTTCTCTTGCTGGTTGCAGTCTCAGCCGAATTGCTGAACAACTTCTCGGTCTGCTGGCAGGCAGTTCCTAAAGATCAATCCCCTTGTGGATTAAGAAAGGCTGACAGGAGGCAATGCAGGCCTTTCTTGGGCAGCAAGACACAGAGCCCACAGGCTCCTCTCTCCTCAATCTCTCGAGCTGGCGTCTCCACCGAACTGCCTGAATCTCTTTATGTTCAAGCAATCCCTCTTTTATAAAAGGCAAAATCCAAGAAATCCAGATGGCTGCCTAAACTGTCAATCACAGTCTTAATCCCTTAATTGGCTGGTTTTTAGGTGCCAGAAATATCCTGTTTTGTTTCAAATGTTTCTGCTATTTTCAGCAAGGCTCTGGCTTAAATCCAGGCTTCCGATTGGCTGGCTTGCTGCTAAGATGGTGGCTGCTGATGGAGTTTCTGTGCAGTTTATGCAGTCCCTGAACTTTAAAGTCCTGGTGCAGCCAGGCAATACACTTTATTTATTTTAAATTCCCACAAACATGTAGCCCCAACATCTGCCTTTTGAATGAGCCCACTTTTATATATTGTCCCCCACACTTTTGCTGTCACTGCCACCAAAACACTGTCCCCCAGGCGGCAGTAAGCACTTAACTAATATTTATATGGGGTTCATCTTTATTCATAAACCCTCAATCTTAGCCCCTCTCAAACATTATTTAAAAAAAGAACTGAGGCTTCTCTTCTACTTCATTTAGGTCACCGAACCCCATTTAGCTCAGTACAGGCACTGTGACTGCCGTATACCCTCCAAGCCGACCACAAAACTGGTGGTTGGCACGATCAAGCACACCTTTGCACGTGCGTGGTTGCTAGCTCTCCAAAAACATGACAGCAACTCATGCTGCAATCTTGAAATGAGCTAAAACAAAACATTGAGCTGATCGGGGAAACACAGGGTCACTAGAGGAGCAACCAGGAGATTGGAAGAGTGTGAGAACCTGGGGGCAATTAAGGTAAGCCCCCCTGAGTCAGGTCACAGACTCATAGATTCATTTTATAGATTAATGGATGTTGCCGGCAGATAAGGACCATTTAGCCCAGCTACCTGTAGTCTGCCTGTAAATTCCCCCCTACTCAAGAGCAATATAGTGCCCGGGACATTTTGATTGTCACAGTCAAACAAATGATCTGCAGTAATATGTTTTCCTTTTTCTTTTTTTAATCAAGTTTCGAGATAGTACGTTCAATACTGGCAACTTCAAAACATATGATACTGATAATTAACTTTTCTAACAGCTGTTGGTCAATCGTAGTTTGAATCCTAGTTTAAAATATTTCCTTTTCCCCCCACAGTTTACTATCAAAACAGTTAGCAGTGGGATGGGAGCACTTTTTGGCATAGCTGTGCTCTGATTGAATGTGGATGTTTTCTGTTCCCTGTACCAAGGGAACTGCCGTTTAATAAATTTTACAACATCTAATGAGATACTAAGCCCCCCATCCCAACTTCTAACGGTAAAAGGAAAGTGCCTGCGGTCGGCCACTGTCAGATCCTCTCAATGCTCTGATCCAGATCAACAAACAAGCCTAAAGGTTGCCTTAAAATGGGGAACAGACTACAACATGAATGTACTATTAGGGGTTCAGAATATTTTGTGGAGGAACTTTCAATGGCAGAGGATGCGGCAGCGCCGTATGCACTGATACTCATGCTTTATATTTTAAAAGGTATGCCACTGCTGTCTGGGATGGGGGGGTGCTCGGTATCTTATTAGATGTTATAAAATTTACTAAACGGCAGCTGCCTTGGAACAGGGAACTGACTACGATGTCTACATTCAGTCAGAGCACAACAATGCCAAAAAGCCCTCCCGTCCCACTGCTAACTGCCTAGTGTGGGCAAATTCAGCATTGCCATATGGCTGGCAGTTAAAAAATAAGTTTTCCAGTGTCTTTTGAACCCCATTGAAAATACTTTTGGTTAAACCTACTATCCTGATAGTAAACTGTGGGCAAAAAAAAGGAAATATTTAAACCAAGATTCAAACTATGATTGACCAACAGCTGTTAGAAATGTGAGGCATCAGTGTCAGACATTTTGAAGTTGGTGGTATTTGACAGTGCTATCTTGAAACTTGATTAAAAAAAAAAACATATTACTGTAGACCATTTATTTAGCTGTGTCAATCAAAATGTCCTGGGTACTACAAGACAGTTCTTGAGTAGGGTGGAATTTATGGGTAGACTATGTGGGCCTAGTGATCCTTGTAACATGGCATCCTATATTAGCCAGTAAAGCACCAAATACATAGGTCGAAAGACACCATCTGACCATGATTTAATTTCTATTAGCTGCCGACAGCATCCATGAATCTATGAATGAATCCATGAGTATAGACTTGCTGCTTATTCTAGTGACTCATGAGCTGAAAAGTAGGATGTCACGCCTTCAATAACATCAGAATCTGCCGCAGACAGAGCTGACTCAAGAGAAAAAACACCAAACTGCCCTTTAGTGTGAGAGACACTAACTAAGAGACAGATATGTAGTTTAAACAAAAAAATAAGAACAGGAGACTTATAAAGTTGTGTTTAAATAACAGTTTTTCTTGCACTGCCATTTGTTAAGGCTGTGAATGAAATAATTTTATTTCAATAGTTGTCATTGACCTTTAAGAGAGAGTCACAGAGTGCACTGCCGGCTTGACATCATTTATTTCTGTGGTTATCTGCACAGTTCCTATCCCAACCCATAGGCACTGTTCTATCCATCATGCAATGTAGTACACCTCATTCCTTGATAGTTTTAAATTTTTTTCCAAGATCAATTCTTTTTTATGCCAGACTACTTGTTTGAAATGCATATATAGCTGGTCAGATTCTGGAATGTGTTTGAACTGCTTAAACACTCATTTACTGCTAACTCCCATTCCAATTTGTAATTTTTTTTCTGGATGCTGGAGAGGGCTTTTCTTAATTTTTGACCTCTTTGGCACCCATTTGATATCTCTAATTCTCAAGAATTGGAATGTCTGCCCCCCACCCATCCTTGTCTTTCCTCCTTTTCCTCTTCCTCAGCTTGGCAGCCCTACTAAAACCGAGCTCCAATTCACAGCCCCCCAACCTTCCATCCCTTCTAGGCACTAGCCTGTCTAACTTTTTTCTGGCTCTGCTCGGAGCACTGTTTGACTGATTGAAACTGATGGATCCATGAAGTGCTTTTTTTTAGGTCATTTCACTAATTGCAATTAGGTAAAATTCATATCCACACAGATACTAAATAACTAAAACACAGTATTATTTGAGTTGTGGGTTGGCAGGTACTATATTTAGCAAAGCTGCTAAGTCAAATTCAATTCAATTCAATTTTATTTTTATACTGAGAAGCATGTGAGCAAAAATGCTCATTTTCACAAATGTTCAGTGGTACAGAAAATTGATGATACAGAGAAAAAGGTAAAACAATATTTGTAATATTTTATGATATTTATAATAGGGAACACTGTATATGACAGGATTGTCTTGATTAGAAAAAAACAAATGCAGAGCACACAACAAAAGAGCCAATAAACAGATACATATAAACTCTAAGGTAACTCAAGGGTTGGTGGACATTCAGGGGGGTTGCCTACCAGGACAGGCACAAGTGCTGAATTGGAGGAGGTGGTCCTTGAGGGAGGAGGTGAATGAGCCAATTGATCTATAGGCCTGAAGTTCAGGGGGCATTTTATTGTAAAACTTACGGCCCTTGTATGTGATGCAGTTCTCTGCATGCTTGGTGCATTAAAATGGGTGTTGAAGATATGACAGGCAGCCCCTGTTGTACTGCGCTTGGGAACTGATAAGGGGAAAAGAGAGTTAATGCTGATCGGCAGCAGGTTACGATAAACTTTGTGTAGGAAAGAGAGCATTTTAAATTGGAACCTGCCTTTAAGGATGAGCCAGTTGAGGGAGGAATAGAAAGAGTACTGTACAGTTATGGGTCATCCAGGGGAGGCTGGTCACGAAGTGTACAATATTGCTGTATGTAGACTTGAGTTGGAGAAAGGGGGATGTGTTAGGGAGGAAGTAGACAATAGAGCCATAATCAAAGAGGGGCAGGAGAAGGGAGCTGGCAAGGTGTAGTCTGGAGACATGGATAAAAGTCTTTCTGAGTCTGTATAAGAGACCAAGCCTCAAATGGATTTTCTTGATGAGATTGGAAATATGGATATTGTTGGCCAGGTGAGGGTCTAAGTACCGTCCAAGGTATTTGATTTTGTAGACTTGTTCTATGATGTTACCAAGATTGTCAGAGAGGGGTTTGTCCATGACTGGGGCTTTTCTTGGACCAGAGAAAATCATGAACTTGGTTTTCTTGTAGCTGAGAACCATGCCATTGGCAGAGAACCAAGTGTATAGCTTACTGAAGTCTGCCTGCAAGTTACTAAACATTGTATCCAGGTTAGTATCACTGCAGTAGAGGGCCACTTCATCAGCATAAAGGACTAGTTGGGTGGTTTGGCAGATGGAATGGAGGTTATTGATGAGTGAGAACAGGAGTGGGCTAAGGATGGAGCCCTGGGGTACCCCATATTTAATCAGACATTCAGCAGAAAAATGTTCATTGACATTAGTTTTCTGTTATCTGCCAGAGAGATAGCTTCTTGACCCATTTGGCAACATTTTTGGATATGTGCAAGCCCTTGAGGGTGTCCAGGAGAAGGCCATGGTTGACCAGGTAGAATGACTTGGTCAGGTCCATGAAGACAAAGCCTGTGTACTGGCCCTTATCACTTGCATTGAGGATATCACCAGTGAACCTGACCAGGGTGGATTTGGTGCTATGTCCAGATCTGAAACCATGCTGGGCAGCAGAGAACAAGTTACAATTGTCTAGAAAGGTTGTGAGCTGGGTTTGAACAACTTTTTCCAAGATTTTGGAGAGGGGAGCAAGTAGGGAGATAGGTTGGTAATTCCCTACTTCATTCCTTGACCCAGACTTGAGCAATGGTTTTCCAGGTGCTAGGAAAATAGCCAGAGCAGAATGAGTGGTTTAGTGTGTTGGTGATGGGAACCGCTAATGAATTAATGGGCAGTTTAAGGGATTTTAAAGTCAATTCTGTCCACCCCTTTGCTGGGTTTAGGGTTGTTTCTTTGGATGAGCTTTATGGTATCCGAGGGTTGTAGTACTGGAGCAGGTGGGGTAGGAGGTGGATGAGGGGGGAAGGGGAGAGGAGAGGGGATTTATATTTATTGAGATCACCAAAGAATGAGTTGAAAATGTTTGCTACTTCTGAGTATTTTTTGATCTGCTTGCCGCCATGGATAAGAGTGATAGGTTCTGTATTCTTGTGTTTCCTAAGAAGTGAGTTGAGTGTAACCCAAAGTTGATGGGGGTTGGAAGTTTCACCATGTTGTTTATTATGGAAAAGGCAATTTTGGCTTTTCTGATGACTACTTTGCATTTGTTTCTGAAAGCTTTGTAGAGGGAGAACTGGGCAAGGTCTTTGTGCTTGGTGCAGCAGGCCCAGGCCTTGTCTCTGTTTCTCATCAATTTAATGATGTGGGACAATACCCATTCATTAACACGTTCCCTAACCCTGATTTTTTTGAGAGGGGCATGTTTGTCACAAACACTGTTGAGGATGGTAAAGAATCTGTTAAGGATAGAGTCGAGGTTACCTGGTGCAGCAGTGAATGACCAGTCGACTAAGATGAGATTGTGTGTTGTACTTTCAATGGAGTTATTTGTCCAGCATCTAGAGAAGATGAACTTGGGGGTGGGTTTGTGGCATTGGGCTGACCAAAGACAGTAGGTGGCACAGTAATCACTGATGCAGTCCAGCAATACTCCAGAATCAGTAATCTGTGATACTAAGCTACTTCAGAGTTATGACTAGATGCATCAGCAGTTTAATTAATACACAATGCATGTGACATGATAAGCCAGTGCATTTATGGGAAATCACATATTTGCTCAATCAACGATAGCTGGAGCAATTGCTACACTCAGCAAAGTCTCATATTGGTTGCACATCATTTCTTGATCCACATAAATAGTCTTGCAGCACTGAGGCTCTCTGTACAAGCTGTTTCATGACAGAACTAGCAATATAATAAATGTTAGACTGGTGATTAGATAGGACACAAAAAGCAATGTAGTGTTGCTAATTCATAACCATCATCAAACCAAGTGCATAGAAAGCAGTTGTAAATAAGATACTTTTACCACTTGCTCTATCTTAACACTTCCAGTATCTACATCTTTACAACATTTTTCCCCGTGCACAAGACCATTTCAGACACATCACTCACCTTTATAAGATGGAAATGTTTGAAATTGTCTATGTGGATATGGATTTGACCTAAATGAAATGAGTGAAATGACCTAAAAAAGATCTTTGTGGATCTATTAGTTTCAGTCAGTCAGACAGTTCTCGTAGTAGTGGCAGTGTTTAAAATTAGTGTGGAACAGTCCACTTAGACCAAAACAATGTATGCATCAATGCTTTTGTTAATCAACATGTGGAAATGCTTAATAATAAAAATGACAGTAGTCAGCTTGAGATTTTTTTATATATTTTTGCAGGGAAACACAACTTGATTATTTCAAGCCATCAGCTGTACCAGCACTGCACTCGTACGACTGTCATTGATGTCACTTCTTGAATGACATCAATGACTGTCAGCTCTATGCTAAGACCAGAGAAATAACTGGCACATCAGTTCAGTTGAAACAGCATACATAAACAATAAAAATTATTAACAGGAGAAAGAAATCAAACAAATCACCAATTTGGAAACAAAATATTTTGTTATTTTTAATAAGACAACCTTATAACAAAGCTTTTTATTTAATTTAATAAATGTAGCATTGTCATTGATCTTTAAGCATGACTCTTACCAACATGTCTGCCTTAACTGATAAATAGTTATCAAAATCCTCATTGATTAGAATGGTTATTAGCTTGTTTAAGTACT
Organism: Neoceratodus forsteri; assembly: GCA_016271365.2. Lineage (NCBI taxonomy): Eukaryota > Metazoa > Chordata > Ceratodontiformes > Ceratodontidae > Neoceratodus > Neoceratodus forsteri. Next base: position 1,751,125,430 of record CM057455.1, on the reverse strand, counting down.
CATTTACTGCTAACTCCCATTCAGATTTGTCAGTTTTTTCCAGGATGCTGGAGCGGGCTTTTTTTAATTTGTGACCTCCTTGGCACCCATTTGATGTCTCTATAATTCTCAAGAATTGGAATGTCTACCTCCCCCCATCCCTGACACTCTCTCTCTCTCTCTCTCTCTCTCTTTTCCTCTTCCTCAGCTCAGCACCCCTTCTAAAACCTATTTCCAATCCATAGCTCCCCACCCTTCCATCCCCTCTAGGCACCAGCCTCTAACTTTTTTCTGGCTCTGCTCGGAATACTGTTTGACTGATTGAAACTGACAGATCCACGAAGTACCTTTTTTTAGGTTATCTCACTAATTGTAATTAGGTAAAATTCATATCCATATACATAATTTCAAACATTTCCATCTCATAAAGCTGAGCAATGTAGCTGGCCCGCTGGCACAGCGGTTGGATTTCTGCTTGCGACACCAGTGACTAGGGTTTGGGAGTGGACTCAGGTCACTGGAGGGCCGGCTGGAGGGAGTACGGCTTGAGTGTCCCATGACAGTTCGCCATCTCCGGGGGGGTTGGGGGATGGCCATATGCCCATCTTCCTTGTGCATAACCCTGAGCGGAGGCTCGGGGGAACCACAAGCCCCGCTTGGAGGGGACGGGCCACCAAGTAATGCAGTGGACATCAGGGCTTGCGCCATGACATCAGGGGGATTCAACTGTGCCAAGGGGAGAAAATGGGAAAAACACCTGCCAGCTCTGGGATGACAGACTTCCCGGGGCATGCCTCTGATGTGCCCCTGCCTACCAGCCACCTCCAGGGGCCTGACAAAATGAAGGATTACGGGGTCTGTGACCCATCTCGTCCCCGCTTGGGGGGGGACAACCAAAGCTCCATGGAGGACCGGAAGGATGGTTCAGCTGGCAGAAGGCAGGAGGATGATCCTTTGGATGTCTCGAAGGAGTCGGAGCTGGCAGGCAGTAGGGGGAATATAAAGCATAATTTCAAAAAAAAAGCTGAGCAATGTGTTTAACTGAAACACTCTTGTGCACTGGGGGAAAGCTGCAAAATTATATTATCTCAGCATCAAGGACTACTGTGACAGTTCTTAGTACACTTTATTGAACTGGGAAAAACACATGGGATTGTATCTTAGGCATAGAGCAGAACAAGCAGTCCTCTGCTAACAGTGGGCTAATCTCCAGAAAGAGAGGATCATCATATCTGCAGTTTATTTTTGTCAGGGTTCCCAGACCATTGTTTTATCTTTGAGAACTAATACAAACTTACTGATAAAACAAGAATAATAGTATTACCGAATAAAAAAAAAAATACCAGCTGCTTTAGGCTTTTGAATTTTACAAAGGACCTACAAAGCATCTGTCACAGGATGCACAGAATTTGTTGAGAGCTGCAGTTGTATGTTTCTAACTACAGCTTATCATCTCTCTTGAGCAGAACTGCAGTGTACCAGTTCAGATACCAGTTCAGGATCTGTTCTTTTTTTAGCATATGCATGAGTAAAAAAATCTATGGTTTAGAAACAAACAAACAAACAAAAAACTATATCAGGAAGTGAAGGGGAAAAAGATCAAGTGATAAGAAATTCTTGTGTAACTATACAATAGCCAGGGAAGAAGAGCCTGTAGGCTGAAGAACTCTCCAGCGTGTGTGTCATTACTATTGAATTCTTTCGATTCCTCATGGAAAACAGACACATCTGTAAAATGAAAGTGTCACTACCTCTTCAATGAGATGAAATTCAACACTGGTGCTCTGTATCGAATACAGTAGATATTGGAGAAACAGCTGTAGAGGCTGAACTTCCTGTCAAGGTGACTCAGCACTAGATGAAATCCTGTAGTGCATTCTCCTTCTTCAAACAGCAAAGCTGCCTGGAAAACACCTTTTATAACAATGCATAATTTTGCAACAAGAGTCATGTGCAGATGTTATACAGTCAATGGACAAAAGTTAATGTCTAGCCACTCTCCTGAAATCTAGGACTCTTGCCTTTGTGTGGCTTGACTCTGCCACTGTACTCATGCTGAACCACACTGTGCATTGATCACTGGATCCCAGGTGTTTGCCCTCTCTGACTTCCTCAATTCTGTCCCCATTTGTGAGTACCAGGTCCTAAATTGCACCCTCCCTAGTGGGCTCTAGCACTAGCTGCCTAAGGCCTGCCCTTTGCACAGAGTACAGGATATCTCTACTCCTGGTTGAGGCAGCAGCTGGGATGCTCCAATCTAGATCTGGCAGATTGAAATCGCCTACCAGCAGTATCTCCCCTTTAGCTACCATCATGTGGATGGATTCCACTAGAACCCTCTCCACATCCTCCCCCTGTGCTGGAGGTCTGTATATCACACCTGTGCGAACAGCAGTGCCATTGCCCATCTCAAGGGTGACCCAAAGTACTTCCGCTTCCCCTGCATCCCCTGCATCTCAGTCACCCTAATACCCTTCCTGATGTAAAGATCCACCCCCTCCCTTTTTACTCCCCCATCTCTTCTAAACAGAGTGAAATCTGGTACTGCTACATCCCACTCATAGTTTCCAGTATACCACGTTTCAGTAATAGCTACAATGTCAGGATAGTCTCCATTATCAAGGCCACCAGGTCTGGGATTTTATTTCCTAGGCTGTGGGCATTGCTACACATGGTGGTATACATGGCTGCGGGCATTGGTATATATGGTTTCCATAAATAGGAGAAAATATTTTTTTCATGAAAGAGGGTATCTCTTGAATAGACCATATTTGCTGAATTACCTGGAGGAACCCTCTTCTGTGAGCTAACAGTTTTCCTGTATGGATTGTAGAGGCATAATATGCTCTGCTGGTCTATCCCATCCTTGCAGCAACCTATTGTAAATTTGCAGTCTAAAAAATAATAGCGTATAAACCAGTGTTCTACTCCACTATTCTGTTACTTTGCTTTGTTTGAGACTTTGGAAGATAAATATGCAGATTCTGAGGAAATTTACCCATTGAAAGAGATAGTCTCCAAAACAATCAGGACTGATTCAAAAAAGCCAGGGATAGCCACAAGGGAATCATAAGGGAAAGGAAGGGGGTAGAAGAGACAGTGACGTAGACCAAGGAAGGTCTGCACTGAAAGCAATCACAATGGAAATGGGAAGACTGCAGGGACCAAGTGGCTCTTATCTGCCATCGGTTTCTATGTTTCTATGTTTCAGGAACTACTGAAACTGGTAGTGTTCGCTGGAGGGGAAACTAAAGAAGAATGGAAAACCATGGTCACTGAGAGAAGGATTGTGCAGGTGTACACAGAAGAGGGGAAGAGTAGTGGTTAGCATGGCGGTGGGGGGGTTGGGCTGCTGCTGGAAATTTGATTCAGGACAAATTCAAAGTTGCTTGTAACAGAAAGACTGAAAATCACAGAAATTATGACAAAGAGAAGAGAAAAAAATATTTATACATCAATTGTTATTAAAAAATGGAAACAACATTCAATACATTAATTAGGGGTGCATACATAAAGGATAAAACCTGACAGTGCACCTTTTATTCATCTGAACCTGACAGCTTTGACTTGGATGGATTGTACATACAATGCACTATAAGCTTTTTTTGTACTTTCCATGGTTAACAATTATAAACAGTGAAAGTACTTGATGATCGCAATCATATGTCCAGCTGGTTCAGCAGGGCCAAAATGCATCATCTTGTGTTTTTCTTTTCTTGAAACATTTGAATAATTTAGCATAAGCAGTATAAATAGCATAGTAGTGAACAAGCACTGTGGTTGTGCTCAATGCCCCTTTTATTAATATGGGAAGAAAGGCATGTTTGCCACCTGTGTGCAAATAAATAAGTAATGTACTGTATATTTGTAAGCAAATGGGGAAAAGAGGTGGAAATCATAAAACAGTTTATTTTATGTATTTATTACAGTCTCGGAATTAAACCACTTGAGCTCAGATCGCTTTACATTGGTTTCATGTCAAGTTCACATTACAAAACATAGTAGTATAAAATTATACAGGAATGGAAGAGGGAATTATATAGTGGAGCAGACAAGGCAATCAGAAACTGGGGAGTAGGGGCCAAATAATAGACTTACAGGTATTAGATGCCTGATGGTGGGTACCAGTCAGTTGTCTGTGGTGTCAGGTTAGTAGAGAGGAGATAAGTGCAGGGTGGCCAGGGGAGGAGCCCCAAGTGCCAAGAAAGCAGACGATACAATGAGAATGAAGCTGGGCAAAGGGGGAGGGTGTGTGTGTGTGGAGGCAGATGGTGAGGGTGGGGGAGAGGAGGCAAGAAGGAGAATGGCAGCTGGTGAGGGTGATGGGAGAGTAGACAAGGAGGAAGGAGCAGTCTCATGGAAGGTAGGGAGCAGGGTGGGAGGTGAGGGGTTGGGAGTTGTGGGAAGGCAAGGAAGGAGTAGGGATAAGGAGGAGGTGGTGGGTGAGAAGAGGGATAGGGCTTGAGGAAGAGAGGGGGAGGGTGCCCTAGGGTATCAGCGTCGGAGGAGTGGAGATGAAGCTATGAGTGACAGTCACACCGGGCATCATTTAACAAGTGTCATTTAAGGTGACTTTGAAAGCACACAATGTACGCTGCCGCATAAGATCTTCCTCAAAAGAGTTAAAACAGAGCAGGGAACAGTGTGCAAAAGACCTTTGTCCTTGGGAAGTGCAGCATTTTGGAAAAATAAAGGACTGGTGCTCCAAGCTACGAGTGTGCCGCGGATTAATACAAGGCACCAGGAGTTGACTAACCCCAGGTGGGAGGGTACCAAGACTGATCTTTTTTTCCAGGAGGCAGGTATGGAAGTCTAGTTGGGCAGAGAGATGGAGCCACTACGCATTGGCATACAAATCGCAGGTATGAGTCAGCCTGGGTGCCCCTAAGGTTAGCCGGCAAGCTTTGTTTAAGGCATTTTTTAAGCACCGGAGGGCAGTATCAGTGGCTGAGCCATATACAGGTAGGCCATAGTCAGTGAGGGAATCCACAGAGCTGTGGACTGCTATTTTGAGGGCTTCAGGGGACAGATTGTGTCTGTGATAATAAAGCAGCCCAATATGTTTGTTGATTGCTTTGGCAGTGTTGTCAATGTGGGCAGTGTAAGACAACAAGTTGTCAATAGTGATCCCAAGGTATTTAAAATGTTGGACCAGTTCCAGGGTGGCCCCAGCAACATTACATATTGATAAAGGTTAGTTACGATGCTTGTTATGGGGGCTGGTGAACAACATGGTCTTCGTCTTTTTTATAGTTCAGAATTAGCTTATAATCTACGAAACACTTCTCAAGACAGGTGAAATCACTTTGAAGTTGATGCTCTGGTTCATCAGGATTTGAGCCATGTGTGAAGATGACTGCATCGTCAGCATAGAGTAGGATGTGACACTGGCTGGCTTGAGGAAGACTATTCAGGAATAAGCTGAACAGGAGGGGACCCAATATTGATCCCTGCGGGACACCAGAGCAGACAGGTTTGCTATCCAAGAGGGTTGAACCGATTCTAACTTGCTGGGATCTATGGTCCAGATAGCTGCAGAACCACAAAACGGTTTTGGGAGCCAGGCCTGTTGAGGCAAGTTGCTCAGTTAGAAGGGCATGGTTAACAGTATCGAATGCCTTAGTCAGGTCGATAAAGATAGCTCCAGTAAGCTGTCCATGATCAAGTGTTTTGTGGATGTGACCAGTGAATTCTAGAAGGGCTGTGGTGGTGCTATGCCCAGCCCTAAAGCCCTGCTGCTCAGGGCAGAGGAGTTTGTACTTATCTAAATATTAGACCAATTGGTCCACAACTATTCATTCGAGGGCCTTCGATAGAGGTGGTAGCAGGGAGATGAGTCTGTAGTTTTCTGTAAGGTCCCGGTCCCCACTCTAATGTATGGGTGTGGCTATCGCAGCTTTCCATTTATAAGGGAATACAGCTAGTTGCAGTGATAAGTTAAGGATGTGAGTGAGTGGAGTCAGGATTTCTTCCAGGGAGAGAGAGAGATTAGATGCAGATCAAGGGTGTCCCCACTGAATCTCCCCTTACTGAGCACCTTCTGAAGATATTTCCTAGCATCCCCAATTGAGATGGTCTTGAACTGAAAGAGTTACAATAGTATGTAACTAAAAAAAAAAACATCAACTGAACTTCACAAAGTGTTCCCTTTACATTGGTGGATGTATTTAGATGCCAGGAAGCGTTTCTAAGAGAGGCAGTATACACTGGTATTTAATATAGTAACAATTATAATGTATATATATCATATCATATATAATACTGCATGTTCAGCATAGGGCAACCATTCATTGATGTATTTATTGTAAACTAATAAACTACTGTATGCATTTATCATTGTATTGTACTTGTATCATTATGGGTTTTCTAACATACTTATTGTTCAGTAATAAATATACCATGATGTGAAACATTATGAATTAACTTCAAACATTTATTTTTAGTGTCTCTAATGTCTGTATAATCTATTAATAAGACAGTTATTGGCAACAATTTTATGGGATGCTTAGCTGAAGAAATAAAAGGTAGTTATATGAATATTCTTTAGATATAATGCACACTATTGCTTATATTTAGAAATCACAACATAGTTATGCCAACACATATTTTTGTTGTCATTTAAAAATGTTAAGTATATGAATAACTATGCACCTTTAATTCAGATACATAAGGAAATGTAAATATTTTCATGTTTACATTTAATCATAACTATTCTTGTATGTCAGTAAAATAAAAAAAAATACTGCCTGCGCTAAGATTAAAATCTATGGAGAAATTACAACACATTAATAAGGGATTAAGAAAATGAGAAAAGAGTAAATACAGTTTGAAATTATAAAATCATTTTAGCTAATCAGTGTCTAGTGTTAGATGGACATAAGTTCTGTACAGTGGGTTTATGACTGTTGGACTTCTACTCTATATTTCTCTTGCTGGATCAGAAGACTTTGTTGGCTTTATTTGTTATCTCATTACAGTGGTCTTTGCATTTATATTTATTTATAGTGTATGGTAGAACGCAGTTAACCCACGAAAATCATCATTTACTCATGTTGTTATACCATCGATGTGACGTGTGATTGTTGTTAACCCATCATTCGCACATCACATCGATGGCATAACAAGCATTTGAGCCACGCGACTGTCTCTAAGGACACCTGTGGCAGCTCGCGATTCAAACAGACTCGAAGTGCTCCAGTTATTCAAAATAGCAAATTCAAAACCAAAGCTGTTCTAAAAGTAAACATGGCAGCAGCAACATTTTCAAAGCCAGTGACCCAGGATAGAAAGTCTTTCATAGAAGGACAGCAGAACAGGACGTACTCAAAAAAAAACTGATTCCGATAAACGAATGCTTCGATCATACCTGGCAGACGTTGGGGAAGCTCATATAATTAGTGACATCCTGGTCGCTGATCTCGATGTCCTCCTAGCAGAGTTCATCTATAAAATAAAAAGAAATGACGGCAGTGATTATGAGCCGTCAACTCTGAGGGGTATCCTAGGCAGTGTGGATCGCTACCTACAAACCATCAACTACGGGTATTTTATATTCCATGGGAATAAAAGTGACTTCCCTGAAACAACAGCCACCTTAAGTGCAAAGCAAAAGTACTTAAAAGAAATGGGCAAAGGGAGCAAGCCAAACAGGGCAGAAGCCCTCTCACCGTCCGACATAGACAAATTGTACGAGACTGGTACAATAGGTCTCCATAGCCCGGTAGCACTCTTAAACATGCTCTTTTTTAACAATGGTCTGTACTACGCCCTTTAAACAGCAAAGCAATATGCCTTACAATGGGGGGACCTAAGCCTACAGAAGGATACAGATGGCAACAACTTTCTAGAGTATACAGAAAGGCAGACAAAAACTTCGGCAGGAGACAATCCTCAAGATATTAGGGCTGTAAAGCCAAGGATGTATGAAATTGTCAATTCAGACAGAGACTCCAGTGAAAGCGTACAGACTGTATGCCTCCCAAAGGCCACAAAGCATGCAACATGTCGATGACTCCTTCTACCTGGCACCCAATCTATACTTCAAACCTGGCATATCAATCTGGTTTAGGGCAATGACCCTTGGTGAAAACAAGATTCGTACCATGATGCAGATAATAAAAACCTCATCCGGACTGCCAGTGGAGAAGCGTATAACTAATCACTCCACCCGTAAAACAGCCATACAGAGACTAGTTGACAATGCGGTCCCCCCCACAGAGGTCCAGCAGGTCTCAGGTCACAGGAGCCTGCAGTCCATAAACAACTACAGTTTCTTGTCCGAAGCAAAACAAAAAAGAAACTCGGGTATTCTTGACGGCCATACAATCAGAGACCACCAGCAACTTTCCACACTGAATGCCACTGCTGTATTGTCAGATTTGCAAGGACCAAACACACTGAAAACACCAAACAAGCACCAAAGATTTGCTCTGTCTGAGCTAACTAATTTCAATCTGTTTGGAGATAACTCTGTTCTGCAGCAAGGCAACATCACAGTTAATGTGAACCATTTTTATGCCGCACAGAAGAGGAAGCGTATTGCCATTATCTCGGACTCCTCATCCGAGAGTGATGAGTAAAAGGTAAAGACGTTTTTTAGTAAATTTACTTTCAATATGCCAGACCCATGCCTGCCCGCACGCACATCCAGTCAACCCATAGTAGTAGTAGTAGTAATTGACATTAGCCTAACTTGCCTTTCCATAATGCCCCATTTCTTTTTTTTCCTTTTCTTAGCAGGTCAGAAAGAACCACCCATAGGTGCCAGAACAGGGGGGGCCACTAGGGCCATGGCCTTACCACTTTCATAAGTGGCCCTATCACTTTTTGCAATCATGTTAATGTATTTAATAGGGGAGAATTTATCCCATACATCCTTGGCCCTACCACTTTTCAAACTGTTCCGGCACCAATGGAACCACCTAAGAATCGAGCCGAAGATTGCTACCATTTTGCAGCACAGAAATGTGTGACTTTTGACCCACTGCACTAACTATTGGATAGCAGTAGTCGCATGGTTTTTTATCTGACCCTTGACATGGATCTTTTTGTGGTTTTTTTTTTTTTTAGCCGTAGCAGTTTAAATTGTTGTTCTGGGTACAGTTTCTCACTAATACTCTGCATGAAAATAAAAAATGTTAAATAAACGCTTTCATTGCACCGAACCAGCGTCCCATAATTTTCAGTGCAAGGTAGGGCAATTATCTATTCACTTGCTAGCTATGGTCCACACCTTGCCCATACACTATAAAAGACAATGTATGGGCATTGGTGGTCAACTGCACTGTGCAAGCATCTCGTGATTCCCTTGGCAACCGTGGTAAACCTCTCGAGCTGCGCTCTCGAGGTTTACCTAGGTTGCCAAGGGGATCACTCGATGCTAGCACAGTGCAGTTAACCACTGATGCCCATACATTATCCTCTATGTTATGGTGCTATCCATGACTATTCTGGTGGTGATGTTTTTAATGTATTTCCTTGTAATTTATAGCTAAGCTGACAATGTGTGGGACCAAAGTGTATGACTATATGTGTCCATATTAAAGGGCATTCCCCACATTGATGACCAGACATCTTTTTGGATTGAAGCTATCTGTCTGGTATCTCTGCAGATCCTCCCAACCTTGATGTCTTCTGTATACTTGATATGCCAGATTGCAAGGCCCTGATCTAGATCACTTATATACAAGTCCAAAACCACTAAGACCAGCACTGAGTCCAGGGGGACCCCACAAGTGACATGACCTTCCAAAGAAATATACTCCATTACTCTCTGTGAGCTACTAAACAGTCACTTACTGTGTTTATCAATACTGTATTTTCATTTGATCTTGTGTATTTAAGTTACTAATTTTATTCACTACTGCACATTGTGGGGCTTGGTCGAATGCTTTTTTGAAATCCAAATAGACAACATCTAGTGGACTGTCATTATTGTAAAAGCATAATTATTTATGGAAGATCTTTCTTGATGGAAACCATATTGGTAATCCCTTTTAGTTGTTGCCTTTTCTTTATGTGGGTTACTAGAGTCTTTTAATGTGACAGCTGTCATATTTCAACTCTTGCCCAAAATGTGTTTTTGTGTCCCAAAAGTTGATTTTGCAGTCCCTGCATGAAGTCACCTTTCAGGCAGGAGGTGAACATTTGTTCTGCCCTTCTTCAAAGCTATGTTGCAAATCTGGTGTACAAATATTATGAAACAAATTTATGAGCCTACATTACATTTGGCTAGCACAGCCTCATAACTTTGGTACTTGTCAATATTTTTACCCCTAATTCCTCAGCTGCAGCCCTATCAGCTCTGGCCAGAGTCTACCTATCCTATTACCAAAGGAACCTCTTTAGGATAGCACAGTACATGTTTGCACAACATATTTGTTCATACCTGCTTTCATGAAGGGAAACAGGGACTGACATGGTGGACCTGCAGCTCCTTTACACCCTAAATTACTTTCCTACAATGTTATATTTAAGATGCCAGGCATGGGAAATAGTCAACAAAGCAGCCCCACACCTAATTGTGGGACTGCCTCTGATTAGCTATTGGATTTAATGAAAAAACAAATCACATACTTTTAGAGTGTTGAATTTTGAAAAGCATCTGGTTGATCCTGCCATCTCCTGCCCATGACATTTTAGGTAAGGTACCACATCAGGGACATCCCAGAATCCCCTGGGACTGATATCAGCCATGGAAGATTCAGTTTCTGCCAGTATGGAAATGTGCTGGTAAAAGTCTCATTTTATTGGCTACTGGTACCATTGGACACTCTATTCTAAGTATGTATATGCAACTATTGATATGAGGGAATTGTTTCCCAGCCTGAGGTCGGCTGACAGCCCCCTATAGTTTGTCCCCAGGTTTTGGCTTAGATTAAGCTCTAGAGCTTTTTCAATAGCAGCACCATTGTATTGGAATTCACTCCCACTTGATGTTAGGTTTGCTCCCTCTGTTTTAACTTTTAAACAAAGGTTAAAAAGTTATTTGTTACATAAATCTGTTTGTAACTGCAATTTGTAATTTGTATTTTTTTGGTTTTGTATTGTTGTTGATTGCATTTGTGTATTTTTGTATGTTTTTTGTCTGGGTCGGGCCTGAAAAGGGACCTTTGGTCCAGTGCCTTTACCCAGTTACCAAAGAATAAATGAAAAAAAAGTGGATGGAGAAGTTAAGATGACTCTTGTGGCGGACACTCAGGTACTTGAAGTATGGAAAGGCCTCTAGTTAGGAAAAATCTACAGTTGTGAAGACAGGGTGTCTAGAGGCAAGCCAAGCGCTGCCAGTTGCCAAAGGTCATAAACACTATCTTTTTGAAATTTAAAGTGAGTTAAATGTAGTAGTCCATCACCAACTCATAGTCAGAAGGGCCAGAAGCAAACAGAACCATATCATCTTCATACAAGTGAATATTAGAGGAGATACAGGTCCTAGGAAGGTCATTTAGGAGAATAAAGAAGAGAATGAGGCCAAGCACAGAGCCTTGTGAGACTTTGGACCAGATGAAGAGGCAGAGGGACTGGGCTACTGCAACAGATGGACTAGCACCTGACTCACAGGTATGAACTGAACCAAGTGATCATGGGGCAGTTGGACCAGCTCCTGCAAGTTTGGCCAGAAGGAGATAGTGGCAGACTGTGTAAAAAGCTTTTCCAAGATCTAAAAAGATAACAGAGGTGACAAGACCCTGGTCCATTCCTTTAAGAAATTAATTAGAAGTAGCAGAGAGGTGGTGGTGGTGGTGGAGTGGGATTTACAGAAGTCAGACTGGTAAGGACTAACAAAAGCAGAAGAATCAAAAAACAGTGAGCGATGAAAAAAACAAAGCATTCATGTAGCTTAGCAATGGTAGGGAGGGGAGAAATAAGGCAGTAGTTATCCAGAACAGAAGTACTATCACCCTTATGAAGGGGAATAACCTTAGCATTCTCAAAGCAACAGGATAGAGCAGCTGAAAGGTAATATTTACTATTAAGTGGGCTCCCACATTTTGACCCAAATGTCCAACAGTCTTTTAATGACCTGACAGGTATCCAGTGAGGATAGCGACTGAATATGAGTGACCGTCAAAATGGTGGCTCATCTTTAATGCTTTCCTTCTGGGTTACCCTGGAAGGATAGCGACCCTACATGAATGCGAGGGTACTACACAGTGACAGGAACTGCGAGGATTATGAGGGGGAAGGGAAGGGACAGGGAAGGGGTATTAGGGGACTTGTGTACCTACTGACACCAAGCTAGCTGTGTGTGGTGTGATGGTGTGGGTGGCTAGCTCAGGTGTGGCAGGTACGGGATTCAGGACTGGGTGCGGGAAAATTTTGCTGCTGCCTGTGGCTACGGCACTTAACATTTTTTTAGATGCAGGGATTTTGCCCCCTTCCTGACATGCACCCCACTGTAGCTGAGAATCCTTATTCACTGACTACCCTGTTTAACAAATCATGGGAGGATGGGGTGGTACCCAAGGACTGGAGGAGGGCAGATGTGATTCCCCTTCACAAAAGTGGGAGCAAGGCAGAAGCAGGAAACTACAGGCCTGTTAGTTTAACCTCAGTGGTAGGGAAAATGATGGAATCACTTCTGAAGGAAAGAATTGTCGAGTATCTAGAGGCCAGAGGGGCACAGGACCCAAGGCAGCATGGATTCACAGCAGGAAGGTCATACCAGACAAATCTGATAGATTTCTTTGACTGGGTGACCAAAGTAGTAGATCAGGGAGGGCTGTGGACATGGCCTACCTAGACTTTAGCAAGGCATTTGACACAGTCCACACAAAAGATTAATATACAAGTTAGCTAGCCTGGGAGTGGTCACAAGATGACAGCCTGGGTAAAAATTGGCTGGAAAATAGGACACAAAGAGTAATAGTAAAATGGAGTCCACTCTGATGAAAGGGGTTACTAGTGGGGTACCGCAGGGTTCAGTATTAGGACCGGTCCTCTTCAATGTCTTTATAAGCGACATTGCAGAGGGACTGGAAGGAAAAGTATGTCTCTTTGCAGATGACACAAAGATCTGCAACAGAGTTGATGCACAAGGTGGGGTGGAAAGGATGAAAAGGACTTGGCAAGGTTAGAGGAATGGTCAAATGTATGGCAGCTTAGATTCAATGTTAAGAAGTGTAAGTAGCACCTGGGAAACAAAACCAGGTGAAGAGTACACAATGGGGTGAGATACTAATAACAACAAAATGGAAAGGGACCTGGGGGTAGTCATATCAGATGACCTAAAGGTGGGCAAGCAATGTGAGAGGGCAGCAATGAGGGCTGGGGGATATTGGGATGCATAGGGAGAGGCATCACCAGTAGAAAACAGGAAGTTATTATCCCTCTGTACAGACAGCTGGTCAGACCCCATCTGGAGTACTTCGTGTAGTTCTGGAGACCCAGTCTTCACAAAGACATAGACAGGATGGAGGCTGTCCAAGGGGCAACTAAAATGGTGCAGGGTCTGCACGGAAGACATATGAGAGAGACTAAAGGGGCTTAATATGTATAGCCTCGAGGAAAGGAGGGAGGGGGGACATGATAGAAACTTCAAGTACCTCAAGGAATCAACAAAGTCCAAGAGGGTAGCATCTTTCAAAAAAGAGGTGTGCAAGAACAAGGGACACAATTTGAAGATAGAGGGGGCGGCCAGAGGTAATTTAAGGAAGTATTTTTCACAGAGAGGGTTGTGGATGCATGGACGGCCTTCGGAGGAGTGTCGAGTCAAAAACAGTGGTGGAATTCAATCCTGCATGGGACAGTCATAAGGCAATTCTAGGGATGGGAGTAGGAAGAAGTAGGCTGCTGGTTAACTAGGATCTGCAGCTTACACAGTAGGCGAGAAATGGGCAGACTGGGTGGGCCAGAGCGGTCCTTATCTGCCGTCAAATTCTATGTTTCTATGTTTCTATATAGAAGTGCAGGGGAATTGGCAGCACACACAAGAAAAACTCTTTTTAATTTTCTGGATGTCAGGCTTGGGAGTGTATATCACTGATTTGCTTTTCAGTGATATACACTCACCATAATAGCGATCACTATTTTACGATTGCTATTATGACATGGAACCAACCTGACATTATGATCAAGAAAGGTGGAATTTTTTTAAACCCCATACATGAGGAGATTTCTCTGTGCCACTGTGGAAACAAGTTTTGAAGGGGATTTTAAAAATGACACCTGCCATGTTCAGAAGGTGGGGTAACACAAGGGCTATGTTAAGCATTAGGGGCCAAAATCTGTAAAAAATAAAGGTAAGAGTAGATGTTGGAACAATTAATTTCCTCACAACTTAGTTGATTTTTCACATTTTTTCCCAACATTTTCAACATAATCTTTTTATGACCACTCCTTCTGAGCATGACAGGTGTCATTTATAAAACAATGGCTGAAATGTCATTTGGCACCACAAATGTTAAATAGAACACATTTTGGGTAGGATTTTAGAAATGACAGCTGTCACATTTGCGAGGTTGTATGAAAAATTGGCTATGCTGAAAATGTGGGGTCAAAATATTGAAAATTACCAGTTACGAGTCTGCATTCATAGATTTCAACATAGGCTCATAACTTTTTTTTTTTTTTTTTACATTTTTATGCCAAAATTTCAACATTGCCTTGTTACAACCCTGACTTATGAACAAGGGTGGAGAAAATTTTCAACTTCTGCCTGAAAGGTGATTTTGTACAGCAACCGTGAAATCAAGTTTTGGGACATGAAAACACATTTTGGCCAGGATTTGAAAAATGACAGCTGTCATATTCATGATGTGCTGTTAAGAAATGGCTATGTTGGAGTCACATGATGGTTGTCTAAGAGAGAGCTTCTGCCTACCCTCGTTCCCCGGCAAATCTGGTTATTTTAAACTCATAGTGGCTTTTCCCAGCGATTGCAGGAGCAGGTTCCTGTTATTACAGTCTTTAGGGCGCCTGGACAGCAAAAGTGTGACGACAAATGGAGGCGGAAATGTGGAAAGCACCACCATGCCATACACCCCCGCTGACTCCAGAGAAGGAGAAGGCCCCCAAGAGGCCCAAATCACAAGCTGCGGCATTGAGTAGCTCTCCTGCACCCGTGGTAGTGCTTACTGAGGAGTGCTTTCTTGAAGTGATGCAGCCCCTCCAAAACTCCATCGTGACGATATCGGAGGATGTTCAATCCATCAAGAGAAATCTAGATGCACTTAATTTGCATGTGGGTGATGCTGAAACCCAACTTATATCTCTATACAAATGGAGGGATAAAATGAATCCAGAGAATTCAACTTTGAGGCAAAAGATTCGGAAGATGGAGGATAAACTTGAAGATTTAGAGGGGCGCAGCCGGCGCAATAATTTAATAGTATTTGGGCTGCCTGAGAAAGAGGAAGGCAATAATCCTATTGCTTTTATACAAAATCTTTGTGAGTGAATAGCTGGTCCGTCTCCTAATGGTACTAGCTATGTGGTGGAAAGAGCACATCGGTCCTTGCGCCTCCCCCAGCCAGGTTCTCCCCCTCGACCTTTGGTTTTCAAACTTCTCAATTATCTTGACAAACAGCATATTTTGGCTAAGGTTAAGGAAGTCGAGGAAATACAACGGGAGGGCTGCAGATTAAGAATATCACAAGACCTGCCCCAGTCTGTTCGCTTGAAAGGCAAGAATTTCATCCAGTGGTGTCTAAACTTATCACAGCTGGTAAAGCATTCCGAATGCACTACCCGCAACCTTATATGTGAGGCACAATGAGAAATGGATCAGCTTTGAATCCCCAGCTAAAGCCTCTGAGGAGCTTAGAAGCCTTTTCCCTGATCTCTTTAAGTGAAGTAGTGTTCATTTATGGAAGCCAGTGAAGCATCTGATGGTAGCACCGCGGCTGTGCAGCATAATTTTCAAAGTGTTCGTATTAACCTTCATTTTGGAATATGATGGGACTCTAATCTCTGAAAAGGTGCACTGGGAAGCTGAGAGAATCCTCCGACTAATGCTCCGAGAGACATTTGCAGTCTGGTGCACGCACGGCTCATCTCCCTAATGAGAAACAGCAAGTTTGATTCATTTACTTAAGAATTCGAACTGTTGAGCATTTGAAGAGACACATATTCAGCTTTTCACCACAGCCTCTTCATCCCTTCATCCCTTTCATCTAGCTTGTTGGATAAGAAACAGATGACTGTGGGAACTAGGGAACAATTTTCTTTTTCTGCAATTTATTTTCTCTGGGGCTTTAAAATTGGGGGGGGGGGGCAATGCGAGTAGTCTCCTGATAAATAATTATGTGCTACAAATATGGTTAGGTGGAGGAGTCACTTATAATGGCAGCCATGAGGGGGCAATATTTTATTATATTTTCTTTACATTATGCTTGGGATTGATCTAATCCTTTTTCTTTGCTAGGGAACCAATATATTTCCTAACAACTATTACTGATTTATGGTAACTTGGCTTAATTTAAGGGTATCCCTAGTTTTTTCTTCTTGTCAGGGAGGAGGGAGGATGGGCCTCCATATGATAGTTAGAAGGAGGTTTCGCGTGCCTCTGCATATTGTGGGAGGTCGGTTATTAGAACCAGGTAAGGTAGGTGTTGTAAATAGTTGAATTGTAGTTTAAAATGATTTATCGTTTGTTGTGGGGTAAGATTAGAGGGGGGGAATTTTTGGGGGGTTGGGGATTTTCTTGAAGGGGTTCCACTATCTGGTCTCAATTTAAACCTCGCTTTGTTGTTGGGTTTGGGAGTGGGGATAAATTTGAGCTCATTGTGGGAGTTCTTTTTGATCATGTGCAGCAGAGAGCAGTATGAAGAGAAGGGCAGTGGTTCTGGTGCTTTTCTCTCATTTCACATTGTTACTGGTATTTCTGTTAAGGAATGAGTGGCTCTTATATCTTTATTAGCTGGAATATTAAAGGGGCTCAAAGTAAAAACAAGCGGATTATGATTTTAAAGCATCTATCCCAGCTTCATGCAGGAATTGCTTGTTTACAGGAAACACACCTATTGAGGGATAATATTTCTCTATTCAAAAAAAGTTGGTTAGGTCAAGTTTTTGAGCAGCAATCCACTAAACACAATGGTACCATTATATTAATCACTAAAACGGTGCCCTTTGTTATGTGCAGAGAATGGTGGGACCCAGAGGGGCGATACATTATAGTACAGGGTAGTTTGGGGTCCTCTCCAATAATGCTGGCGTCAATATACAGTCCTAATATGGATTCTCCTTCGTTCTTAATCAGGTTACTACCTCTACTAGTCTCGAATTCCTCCCCCCCGATGTTTCTCGGTGGGGACTGGAACCTAGTCCCTAACTCAGTGACAGATCGCGCAGACAGTAAAAGAGTGGGGCTATCGCCAGCACAGAGAGCCCTTGGCGATCTCATTTCTGGGGAGGGTGTGGTTGAAGTGTGGCAGATTCTTAATCCCTCAGAGCGGCAATACACCTATTATTTCCCACTGCATGCCACCCTTTCCCGGATTGATTTTTGACTAGTGAGTTCCTTCGGACTCCCAGGAGTGATAGATGCTTCTATCCTTCCGAGAGTACTCTCTGACCACTCACCTGTGAGGGTAACCTATATGTTATATCCAAAAGCTAGAGAAGGGAAAAGATGGTGTCTCAATACCCAGTTACTCAAATGTGCTAATACATTGAAACATATTCAAGACTTTGTAGCTAACTTTATTAACTGGAACTTGGGGACAGTCGAAAGAATCGATTCAGTGTGGGCTGCTCTGAAGCGTGCTGTATGGGGAGAGTTTATACGCATATTGGCCACACGGGCTTGAAAGGATAGATTTGCTCTAGATTCACTAATAAAAGAGATTCAGCAACTAGAAGATCGATTAAATCACACTTCCTTTATGCAGGAATGGGCAAAGCTTCAACAATTGCAGTCAAATTATTATGACTTAATGGCACAAAAGGCTGAACTGGCCATCCATCGTACTAAATTAAAATACCTAGAAGCAGGGAAGAAGCAGGGAAGCTTCTCGCATTAAGACTGAGGCAGGCCGAAATGTCTAAATTTATTTCCACGTCGAGATCCCCTATAAATGGTGATCTGGTTTCTCATCCTAAAGATATTGTTGGCGTTCTTGGTGGGTATTATGAGTCCCTTTACTCCTCAGCGGACTCAATAGTAGTGACAGATCAGAAATCACAGACTATTTGGTTTCATCCAGCCTTCCAGGCCTCTCCTCAAGAGGCGGAGAATCTAGGAGCACCTGTCACTCTAACTGAGGTAGAGCAGGCTATTAGCCAGCTACCCCTGGATAAAGCTCCGGGGCCGGATGGGCTACCCAATAACTTTTATAAGAGTTGCCTTCCTCAGCTGGCTTCCCTTTTAAAGGATGTCTTTATTTTTGGTTTCAAGGAGGAATAAAAGATCCATGCTTTTTAATGACATGGATTACCTTGATTCCAAAGCCGGATAGGGACTTATTATGTCCTGGAAGTCACTGACCGATATCACTGATTAATTCGTATGTTAAGATTCTAGCCAAAATCTTGGCAAATTTCTTAGCCCCAGTACTTGGAGGGATTATTGGTTGGGAACAGGTTGGTTTTATGCAAGGGCACTCCTCGGCAGATCATATGAGAAAGATTATGTATTTAATAGCTGCATCAAGGGGTGCTAAAACCCAGTGCTTTAGTATCCTCGATGCAGAGAAAGCTTTGACCGGGTATCCTGGCATTTTTTGTTTACATCTCTCTGAGAATTTGGAGTGCCTGATAGTTTTATACAATGGGTTAAAATACTTTACTCCTCCCCTAGAGCTAGAGTACTGTGTAATGGATACCTTTCAGATCCATTCACTCTCGAGAGAGAGGCACCCGCCAGGGTTGCCCGCTTTCCCCGCTCCTTTTCAACTGCTACCTGGAGCCTCTGATGCGAAGGCTAGTTTCATCCCCATTATTGAAAGGTGTCCAGATTTAAGGAGAGAGGTATTTGGTCTCAGCATATGCTGATGATCTTCTATTACATGTTGAGAACCCTGAGGACTTGATTCCAGCGTAACTGGAGGAATTAAACCGATTTTCAGTGGTATCTGCGTACAAACTGAATCTTTCCAAAACAAAAATTTTTCTACTAAACCACCTCTGTGACAAGCATATATGTTCCTCTGTGGGACTGTCATGGGAGCCTAAGGTGTTAACATACCTGGGGATTAAAATCACTAGGAGTGTTCCCTTCATGGTTAACCTTAATTTAACAAATCTTATACGTGTAGTGCAGTCTGATTTGGAGAGATGGAATGCCCTCCCACTGTCACTCTGGGGTCGGGTCAATATCCTGAAAATGAATGTTTTACCAAGACTATTATATCCTTTGGGTATGTTGGGTGTTGTCCTTCCCAAGTCCCGGTTCTCACAAATTCAAAGAGTATGCAACAGATTCCTATGGCTGGGTAAGACAGTGAGAAGGGCTTATCTTAAATTAACTGCACCGAAATTTAAAGGAGGCCTTGCTCTCCCATCCTTGTTTCTGTATTACGACGCCCAACACCTGACCAGGATAGCTTACTGGATGAACGATGGAGTCCCACGGGCGGAGCTCTCATATACACCAATATGGCTTGATATTGAGAGTAGCCTAGTCCGGAGTGTGGCAAGCACACTCTATGCCTTGATATTTATTAAACCTTCTCATATCCCCAGCCAACTTAAGGCATTCCCAATAGCCTGGTCTCTCAAAGCTTTCCAGCAAATGCAAATACAGTTTTCAGAAAAATGGCACACTTCTAGGGCCCAACCACTTGTTAGTAATTGGCACATTCAAGTTGGTTGTTGTCCTATTTTACCCTCCTTTCTCCCGCAACTTAGACATTGTAAATTGGAGGATCTTCTCCAGGGTACAGATTTGGCTCCATTTCAAGAATTGCGGTGTCGTTTTCAACTAAGATCCCAGGACTTTTTCAAATATTTACAAATTAAAGTGACAATACGGACATTTATAGGCAAGCAAGAATGGACATAGCAATTGCCAGAAGGCCTTCTTAAGGCCCTTCAGGAAGTGGGGCCACCCCATGCAGTCTCTAAGATTTATAAGCACCTTCAGGATCTAGATGCATCCCTCCCTAGGGGGGTATGTTATTACTGGGTGCATGAGCTGTCCCTGCCTGAAGACTCCGACTATTGGGAGAAAGTAAGGAGAGGGATCTATAAGAACATTAAACAGGATAAATTTCAGTTGATCCAGTTTAATACTTTACATAATATTTACTACACTCCGGAAAGGCTGTATAATATGGGCCTGGCCTCCTCCCCTTTATGTTCTCAAGGTTGTCTGGATTCTGGGTCACTATATCATATGTTATGGCAGTGTCCACATATACAGAAACTTTGGGAAACGATACGGTGGGTCCTGGATCCAATTTTGGGATTGGATCCCCTTTTTACTCCGGAAAGTTGTCTACTGGCAATCTTTCCCCTGGGACTCCCCAAACATGCAGAGCGCATATGTCATTGATCTCAACTACGGCAAAACTGGTCATATTAAGACATTGGAAGGAGAGATCCCTTCCTACCATTATTGAGAGGTACTGTGAAATCTTACTGGCAATTCAGGTGGAGAGACACATATCTAATCTGCAACACTTATATCATAGGTTCAAAAAGATTTGGGAGCCACTCTTGTCCCTATTAATGTTAGTGAGATTTTAAAACTTTATATAATTCTGGCCGAGTATGGCCGCTCTCATCAATATTATCATGTTTGAAGTCCACTCCATACCAATAAGTCACTTATATGATGAGCACAGATTAAGTATTAACTCTGTTCAATGATCCTGTCTGTATATTCTCTGATGTATGGCTAAAATGGTAATAAAGTATATTTAATCAAAAAAAAAAAGAAATGGCTATGTTAAAAATTTGGGGCCATAATATTGAAAATTACAAACGTTACGAGCTTGCATTCATAAATTTCAATGTAGGCTCATAACTTTGTTGTTTTTTAATATTGCTAGCCCAAATTCTCAACATCATCTTCCTATAACCCACTTCATGAACAAGGGTGGAGAAAAGTTTACCTCCTGCCTGAAAGGTGACTACATGCAGCAGCAGGGAAATCACCTTTCGGGACAGATTTGCCTAATTTCACTGCCATCATTCATGAGGTAGGGTCCCAAAAAAGGCATGTTGAAAATATGGCACAAAAATATTCAGAAATGGGCAAGTTATGCCACTAAGTTTAAAACCCCATTAAAATACATTGAACTGCACACCTGATTTCCTCAGTTCGTGGTCTGGCATTGAAAAGTGAAGATGTTTCTGTGGTTCAGAGAGGATTACAGCATTGGACCTCACTGTAGTAAGCAAGAATTGTGGGGTGGGTGGGTGAGTCCTGAGTGGGAGGGTCGGTGGGAGGACTAATGGCATGGCAGCAACAGACATCAATGGATGGTTTTCTTTTTTACAGGGTGTATACCATGAAAACAAAATATGAAGGACAGTTTTCTTTATTTCAGGTGGTGACACTGGGGGATTGGGCACCCCCAGTGTCAGTGTTATGTTTGTAGGTGTGGGGTGGTGGGTGCTGAGTGGGAGGGAATGGAGGGGAGACAGTAACAGAGGCAGAAACAAACATCGATGGATGGTTTTCTTTTTTACAGGGTACATTTAGTATACACCAGTCAGACTTACAGCCATTGTGGGGAAGCTAATGGAGACTATCCTTAAGAAAAAGCTAGTAACCTTTCTGGAGGTGAATGGTCCCCAGGACAGCAGACAGCATGGGTTTGTCTAGGGAAGATCTTGTCAGACCAACCTGGTGGACTTTTATGATTTGGTGGTTAGGGTGCTTGACAGTGGCCAAGTGGTGGATGTCTTGTATCTAAACTTCAGCAAGGTTTTTAATTCAGTGCCACATGGGAGACTGATTAGTAAGTTGAGATACCAGAGAGCAGGGGAGAAAATGGTGGAGTGGATCAGGAACCGGTTAAATGACAGAAAACAGAGGGTAGTCATAAGGGGGGAACTCTCAGCTCCAAGAACCGTAACCAGTGGGATACCTCAGGGCTCGATACTGGGTTCAATGTTTGGCATTTTTGTTGCTGACATCTTGTACAGGATTAAGAATCAGATTGTCTTTTTGCAGATGACACAAAATTAGGTGCAGTGGTGGATGACACAGAGTGGTGGCAGGGGCTACAGGATAATCTGGCTAGACTTGAGCACAGGTCAGAAACATGGCAGCTGGGGTTCAATGAAAAGGAGTACAAAGTCATGCACTTGTGAGCAAGAAGCCCAAGGAATCATTTCACCAAGATCATTTTCCTCCTTCCTACAGTTATCCACTACAGAGGAGGAAAAAGATCTTGGGGTGATAATAATGTGGCAAATGAACCAATAAGTGCAGTGCAGACAAGTGGCAGCTAAGGCTAATAAGATGCTGGGGTGTACTGCCAGAGAAATCACATCCAGGAGAGGGGACATCATCCTGCCACTGTACAGGTCATTGGTGAGGCCACACCTGGAATACTGCATGCAGTTCTGGTGCCCCTACTTAAAGAAAGGTGTTAAATTGCTGGAGGGGATCCAATGCAGAGCAACCAGGATGATGCTCGGTATGGAGGACAAACCCTACAAGGAGAGACTGAGGGAGCTCATCATGTACTCCCCATAGGAATGGAGGGATAGAGGGAACATGATAGAAGTCTTCAAATATATGAAAGGCATAAATAAAGATGGTACAGAGGGAATTTTAAGATAAGGATAGGGAGGGATACTGGGGGGACAAACCTAAGTTGGAGGTCAGTAGATTCAGAGGGGAAATGAGAAAGCACTATTTTACAGAGAGAGTGGTGACAGGGTGGAATGCATTGCCTGAGGTGGTGGTATCCCTGAAGATGATGGGAAGTTTTAAGAGGGGATGGGACAAAGTCAGGTGGAAGGTCACCAGTGAGGCACTGGGGGGAAGGATACCAGCTAGTACGGGCATGACATTGAATATGCGGGTAGAAGAGAGGGGAGCAGCTGCAGTGTAAAAAACTATTAGCTGTACACTTGGGCAGACTAGATAGACCATCAGGACTGTATCTGCTGACATTCGTCATATGTTCATATGTTTATATTTACAAAAAAAAAAACTACAAAGGACAATTTTCTTTATTTCAGGTGGTGACATTGGGGAGGATTGCGCATCCCCAGTGTTGGTGTTATGTTTGTAGGGGTGGTGTGGGGTGATGGGTGCTGAGTGGGAAGGTCAGATAGAGGGACAGTAATGGAAGCAGCAACAGACATTGATGAATGGTTTTCTTCTTTACAGGGCATATTTACCAAAAAAACTAAGGACAGTTTTCTTTATTTCAGGTGGCGACTCTGGGGATTGGGCATCCCAGTGTCAGTGTTATGTTTGGGGTTGGGGTGGAGGGAGCTTGAGTGGAGGGTTGGGTTGGGGAACTGTCACAGTGGTGGCAGCAACGGACATTGATGAACGTTTTCTTTGTTACAGGGTGTAATTCAAACCTCCACAGGCTGATCATAACAAATCAGCTGTGCTTGCTGGGTGACTTAGATCAAAAGAATGAGCCGACCTATGATTTGGTCGACCCTTTTCTTTAAAATACACAAAGTTTCCACCAAGCAAGCCAGAACAGTGTCATGATCACCCTGGCTGATGATTGGTGTCACACTGACGAGCGCCTTGCAGACCACTCTCCACTGGACTGACAGTGTCACACCCCTCAAAAGCCACTCTCCTAACAAAATGTTTGCTATGCATGCACGCACGCACAGCAAACATTAAAATTAATGCAAAGTTGGTGAGAAAAATATTTTAGTTTCAAGTAATTGTCTCTCATAATTTATAATAATTAACAATTTACATTTATTCAAGTAAGACTGGAAATTGTAGTAACTACAAGTCTTTCAGAGTCTGTGTTAAGAGGGGTTACTCTTCAGTTTTCATGAATGTACATTACAGCAAATCCCAAACTGCTGCAATTGACTCATCACATCTACTAATTTCCCTTTTTAACTTTCACATTTAAAAATCTTAACATTAATTATGCCACACTGATTGCATATACAGTGGATCCACTGAGAGACATGACTCAGTCAAAATTGGGCCTTATTTCCGACCTAATTAAATAATTGGTGCTGTCACTTGGAGAAAAACATATACAGTATAACTCTAACCTTCTAAAACCTCAAATAGACCCCAATATGTAGGCAGAATGCTTGGAGAATCACAGTGCAGTATTACAAAGATATATATTCAGTCACATTGCAGCTCAGTCATTCCAGACCTCCCAAACTTAACTGCAAGACTGCAACTTGTGTTAAGAATATAAGCAATTAATAAAGTACTGCCAGGAAATCATCAGTATAAGTACTGTAAGTCACAAGCATCATTTTCATGTCGTGTGTAATGCAAGCCATAAGATCAGTGAGCCCATCCTGTGTTCAGAAAAGCAACCAACACTATATTTAATCCAAGGTGCTAGATTCCACAAGTTTTAAAGATGACAAGTGAAGCCTTTAAGAGACTGTGAATTTACATACCTGATCATAAGTCCCTTCCGCATTTCCCATTCTACACATACCAAAACTATGTTGCCATATTCAACCCTCTGCACTTGTGCTGCACTTGTGTGAACACTGTGCTAGGGGTAACATCAGTTCCCGACCACTAGTATAGTCAAAGGAGTTGCACTCGCACTAATACCTTTGAATATAGAGCTGCACATGAGCTGTGAAAATGCACTGCATGGGCTCAGTGCAAATAGTGCCAGTGTACTGCAATGCACTTGTGCAGTACTGAATATAGCCCTTAGTATAACTCTGAACACAGGGGGAAGCTGTGGATAGGAGAGGAGGAATCCCAAAGTGTAGGCTGCGAATCCACAGAAAGAGAAGGGTGCTGGTAGGAGCAGCTAGCCCCAAATCACAAACACAAGTCCCAAATACGTGCACTCCAAAAGACATCAAACGCACCAGTTTCTTTTGGAATTGAGTTGCTTTATTGCAAAATAAATAGAATACCAGTGAAGGACGTCTTCATTGGCCACTACGTGCACCACTGGTATTATATTTATTTTGCTATAAAGCAGCTCAACTTCAAAAGAAACTGGTGCGTTTGGTGTCTTTTGATGTGAGAGGAGGAAAAGGCACACAACAGAGCCACGTAGGTATCAAAAGTTTACTATGTACAATGGCCAACAGCACATGAATGAAACAAAAAGATATACAGACAAAACAAGAGCAACTGCCTGTAGAAAATTGGGGGAGGAAGGGGGAAAAGCAAACAGGCAACTGCCCATCAGCATAAAGGGGAGACAAGAAACCATATAAAAGGGGAGGGTGGAGCACAGATAAGGAGGGATTAAAATGTGCAAGGGAGAAGGAAGATGAGAGAGATACAGAAGCACTGTAGGTGCAACTACAGGATCCCAAAAATAGATCACTAAGACTGGGGCTAGTGTACAGATCACCCTCTTAAACTGAAAGGATGGACAGGGTACTGGCAGAACAGATCAGGAGGAACTGCGGGAAGGGGAGGTGGTGATAGTAGGGGAAAGCTTTCTAATACAGTTGGTCAAGGAACCAACTAGGGAAAGGAACACCCTTGACCTCAAGCTGACGAATGGGGAGTGGGTGAGGGATGTGAGGGTGGAGGAACCACTGGGGGTGGAGTGACAACCAGACAGTATGGTTCCAGTTACAGATGGCTAAAGAGAGGATGGCATCTGACACACGGGTTCTGGATTTCAGGAATGCCAGCTTCAAGATGATGAGGGAAGTGTTACATGGGTTCTTGTGTAAAATTCAACCAGGTATGGACACACAACAAAGGTAGGAACTGATAAGACAGGGGATAGTGGAGGCAACATAAACATGCAGCAGGGCCCAGACTTAGGAGGCTAGGGAGAAGAAACTTAGCTGGATAAGTAAAGAGGTGCTAGACAGGGTGAGGAAGAAAAGGGCAGCTTGCAGAAGATACAGAAAATCAGAGAGGGAGGGAGGGAGGACGATAGGGAGGAATACCTGAAAGAAGTGAAAGAAGTGGCCAGAGAGGTAAGGGAAGCCAAGGCAGCAAGGGAACTCAGGCTGGCACAGGGCATGAAAAAACGGGAGAAGGACTTTTTTAGGTACATCAGGGTGAAAATAAGCTATAAGGACCATATTGTAAGAATTAAGAAGGAGGGGATGGGTGAAGAAGGGGGTGAAAAGGCTGAAGTGCTCAATGACTACTTCTGTTCAGTCTTTACAAAAGAAAATGAAGGGGCACTACCCATGGTAGGAGGGAAGCTAGAAACAGATGGGGGGGGGTGACAGATGGTGAAATCACAGTGGGAAGGGTGCTGGAGGTGCTAAGGGCATTGAGGGTAGACAAGGCTCCAGGACCAGATGGAGTACATCCGAGAGTGCTGAAGGAGCTGGCAGAGGTCCTTTCAGGACCCTTGGCAGACTTATTTAATTCATCTCTAGACACAGGATGCATACCGCAAGACTGGAGACTTGCTCACTTGGTTCCCTTCCACAGGTGTGGACCCAAGGACGAACCAGGGAACTATAGGCCAGTAAGTTTAATGTCCATAGTGGTGAAGCTAATGGAGACCAGGAGGCAGCATGGATACATCAAGGGCAGGTCACACCAGACCAGTCTGGTGGAATACTATGACTGGGTGACTAGCCAAATTGACTGAGACCATGTGGTGGATGTCTTGTACCTAGACTTCAAGAAGGCCTTTGATTCAGTACCACATGGGAGACTTGGAATCAAGCTACAGGGCACAGGGGCAGGAGCAAAACTGGTGGGGTGGGTGGAGAACTGGCTAAAAGATAGGCAGCAGAGGGTGGTGGTAGGTGGGGAATACTTATCCCCTAAGCCTGTAACAAGTGGTGTTACACAGGGTTCGGTGTTGGGCCCAGTGCTTTTTGGCATATTTATTGCAGACACCTCGGAGGGCATCAGCAGCAAAATCAGCCTATTTGTGAATGACACCAAGATGGGAGCAGTAGTGGATGACCCGGGGTGGCAAGGGCTACAGGAGGATCTGGCAAGGTTGGAGGGATGGTCTGCCAGATGGCAGCTGGGGTTCAATGCAAAAAAACGCAAGGAGCTGCACTTCGGAACAAAAAATCAGAGGAGAAAGTACCATCTGGGGTGTGTGCAGCTGGAGATAGCAGAAGAGGAGAAGGATCTTGGGTGCTCATCATGGGAGCAATGAACAATTCTACACAATGCAGAAAGGCAGCAGCAATGAGCAACAAAATGCTGGGGCGCATTCCAAAGGGAATTACCTCGAGAAGAAGAGAGGTTATTCTACCATTATACAGACCGTTGGTTAGACCCCATCTGGAATACTGCGTGCAGTACTGGCACCTGTACCTACAAATAGACATTAGGCTGCTGGAGGGGGTGCTGCATATGACAACGAAGATGATTCAGGGCCTTGGGGAATTGCCATATGAGGTCAGACTAAGAGAGTTAAACATGCACACACTGGAGGAGAGGAGGGACGGGGGGATATGATTGAGACCTTCAAATACATGAAAGGGATAATCAAAATGGACACAGAGGGTCTATTCAGGAGGAGAGTGGGGAGAGACACTAGGGCCATGACATGAGATTGGAGGGGGGGTAGATTCAGGAGGGAGGTGAGGAGGCATTTCTTTACGGAGAGGGTAGTGGCAAAGTGGAACGCACTACCAGCTGAAGTGGTGGCATGTCCCACAGTGGAATGCTTGAAGAAGGGGTGGGACAGGGCAAAGGGGAGGGTAAAAGGAGGTAAGGGGGGGGCAGCTGCTGAATAGAGAGCTAGCAGCATTCATGAGCAGCCTAGCTAGACCATGATGGCCTTTTGCTGCTGGCAATTTTCATATGTTTTTATGTTCGAAAAACGGAGGACAACTAAAACAAAGCAGCCAGTTGTCCATAAAAGGGGGCCACAACCAATACAAAGCAGCCAACCAACCATATTAAAGGTATAAAGGGGAGGACAACAAAAACAAAGGGGTCAACTGTCCCTATAAAAGGGGAAGACAACCAAAACAAAGGAGCCAACTGCCCAGTATGACACAGTCCACCCCCCAGAGGCTGCAGCAGGTGGTCCTGGTGGTGATGTCTGATACCATTGTAGTGCTGTGGCCAGATCTTCGATGGCCTATGCCTTCTCTTCCATTCACCATGTATTCTCCATCAAATCAGGATATGCTGCAGACAGATCTGCCTGGAGCAGGGTCATTCTGGTTCTTCTTCAGCATGTCATCCCTTCGGCCCCCTGCATCCCTCCAGGTACCTTTGGAAAGAAATACAATGAACTCAGCCAGCAGTGCACACAGGATGAAGGACACAGGAGTGGCAGAATGTGCATAACAGATGTACGGCCACATGACACATGGCCCAACATGCCACACAGAGTTGGACAGAGTCACACAGCCTTAATGGCATGTGTAAGGCATACCAGAGACAGCACTGTGTACCCAAACAACAGAAGACTGTACATATAATGAGTGTGCCATACTGTAATGGAGCATGACTGAGCTGGGAAAGGGGCACACAACACCGGCAGGCATGCCAGATGTGGAAATGCAGCACAAGCAACAGCAGCACCAAGCAAGAGCACAATAGGCAGTGAAATGGCCCAAGGTGTTTGGAGCAGCATACACACACACACACACACACACACACACACACACACACACACACTGCACCCTGAAAACAAGTCATCCAGCATGCAGAACAACACAGGTGTGCAGGCAACGGACATCTAACCATGAGCCACCCTGGTTGACTACAGGGACAGGCCCAGACATAGACATGTTACCCACAGCTCATCTGTATATTGATGGCACTGTCATGCAGCACTATGTGAAGCAGCTGGTGTAACACTTAGTGAGCTAGTGTTGTACATGTATGGGCACCTTTTACATTTTTACCTCATCAGTACAACATCAGTGTAAGATGCAGAGCCACCTGGAGGCATCCCCCACCCCAGCAGATGCTATCCCTACCCTAGACACAAGGTTGCCACATGTTCAGAGCCAGTGTAGGACAGTGACCCTGCAAAGACACAGTTGTGTCTCAATGTATGCATGGCCCTGGCCACATACAGTGGAATAATCATACTTTGGTCATCACTGTGTTGGTAAGGCACCACCAACTATGCATCGCAATGTTGATCACATATGGTAAGGTGCATGCAATTGCCCCCCTCCACTGACCCCATGCCATATAAGCCTGGCTCTGTCAAGATGCAATAGCATGACACCCAGTGCATATGGCACAGGAGGTGGCACTGCTGCAGGCAGACTGCCATGGGTGCTGCATGATACAAATGGCATAACACTGGTGTACTGGTACAACACTGGCCTGAACCTACCTCCACCAAACAGAGATGCTTACATAGTCCTGACCATGTGGCACAACAGACCTGACCAACAATGATGGGCATACCAACTGGGGCTGTGAGCATTCCCACCAACTCTGATGCACCATGTTGGTGGCACAAGGGACATGTCACTGCATGGTGTAATGCACAACAGCAGACAGCATGACCAAGGCCTGTGTTAGACAGGCAGCTGGCTGTGTGCTGGGTCCAGCAATACTGGAACACTTATGTGTCTCTGCCAGGGGTAAATGAGGCCTTCACACTAATGTACCTTTGTTCTGTGCTCTGCTGTGGATATGCAATGCTCAGTTCTGTTCTTTCTCTCCATTTCCAGCAGGTAAAATGGAGGACTAGGAGAGGCAGAAGAATTATAAATTGTCAAAGGATAAGGTGCAGGCCCTGGCCCAGGTCTGTGTTGCATATGAGGGCCTCATAACATGGAAGAGGGGGACCAAGTGTGAAAGCAAGAAGGGCTGGGTCAATATCACTGGGACAGTGAATTCTGTGGGTGGAAGAAACTGCATGCTACAGGGCATGAAGAAAGGGTGGATGACCTTAAGCACTGTATCAAACAGGTCCTTGCCAAGGCATGCCAGGATATGCAGACCCTAGGCAGTAGGTCTTGAGCACCTGCCCCTCTAACTCATACAGATGCGGTGATAGCCTCAACCTTCCAGGCCATGAAGGTGAAGTGTGTACTTGGAGATGGCTGCGTGAGCCAACTGGGGTCAACACAGCAATGTGAGTGACCACATTTGATCAATCAAATTGTGTGTGTGTGTGCACGTGCATGTGCACACATGTTCATACACCAGTGGGGTTATTGTGTAGTAGGAAACGTTCTGTTGGTCCCAGTCAGACAGGCATAGGTTGGAGGCACAGGATGCAATGGACAGACATGGGCATGTGTACCCATCCAACCATAAGCATAAATGCATCCTGCATGGCCCCCAGGACACACCACATTCTGATCACTACTGCTGCATACTCTGTCTGTAATAGTGTAACTGTCTGCAGGGTTGGACAGGCCCACAAGGAAGCAGTGGTCATTCCATGGTATAGTTACGGGGAACACACAGAACTACTGTATCATAGTTACATTTAATATTCATCCACATACGTGTGTCTCCCTGGTCTCCTGTACTGACAGCCCGTGCTGTCGGCAGCATTGGCTTGGCTGTCGGGCCACCAGTACCCTTGAAAGACCTTGACTGTTGGATGTGTGACACATTGGTTGTAGGCCGTGAACCGGTATCCTGGGGTGTTGGCCATCTGTGGGGTAATCCCCTACTGTGTCATATGGGCTGTCACCTGTGTAAAAACTGGTGATAGGGTGTGTGGTGTGTAGGGCCCTGGGCATATATGGGCACTGCACTGCAAAGGCAGCATGGGTGTTGAGACACAGTATATTGGACAAGCATGTGATTGGGTGTGTGGTGTGTAGGGCCCTGGGCATATATGGACACTGTACTGCAAAGACAGCATGGATGTTAACACACAGTATGTTGGGCAAGCATGCTGCTATGGTCAGCAAAGAGGTATTTACCTTACATTGCTATGTATCTTTGTTATCACAACATGTTCAATCCATCATAGTGGACACCATATCTGATGTCCCAGGTCCATCACAGTGGTGGTGGTCCCTACTGCCTACCCTCATTCTGCAGAGGGCACAAATTCCAGTAAGGAGGAGGAGGATGAGGATAATGATGAAGAAACTTTTGTTGAGAAGTTGGGGAGAGAGGGGTCCACCCCAGAACAGGGGGGGCCGCCCTCCCCTGCTGACCCCCCCACCAATGGAGCCCAGCCACTACCCCTTCTTGACACTGCCATCAAAGAGGAACACCCATCCACTGCCTTTGGCACAACTACCATTGTGACACCCCATGACCCCACTGTCAGCATGACTACTGCCCTGCCATCCCAGGCTAATCCCACTGGACCGGTGAATGCTGTGCCACCCCAGGAACGCGCCACCAGCACATCCATCACCCTGCCCTCCCAGGCCAATTCCAGCAGCCAATCCACTGCTGTTTGACCACAGCTACATTAACATGCAGCACTGACTGCAGTGGAAACCCAGGCCACACAGTGGCCAAGGGTGCAGCCTGACCCAGTCCAAATGAACAGTCCATGGCAACAGCAAGAGGCTGTGGCCAACTGGCTGCTGATACAGACAGCTGTGGGGGTAGAGGAGGGCCTGCAGGCAGAACTGGTATGCATACACCAAATGCTGCAGAACAACATGCAGTATGCCAATCAGTGTGAAAAGACATGCCCGGAAGAGCACATGGTGGCCATACCTGCACTGTGGCAGGACATGTCTGCCAGCATGTCTGCTGGCTTTAATAGATGATGTGTCACTGTGCTGGAGGCTGTGACCACTGTGCAAGGTGCTGCAGGGGATGGCCAGAGCCCAAGTAATTTCAGTGAAAGGACTGTCATCCCACAGTGAGTGCCTCA
The DNA here is from genome assembly GCA_016271365.2 of Neoceratodus forsteri. NCBI lineage: Eukaryota > Metazoa > Chordata > Ceratodontiformes > Ceratodontidae > Neoceratodus > Neoceratodus forsteri. Next base: position 1,751,093,685 of record CM057455.1, on the reverse strand, counting down.
TTGTACCAGCACCCCAGACAGTGCAGGCATAAGGACACCCAGCACACCTAAGATGCTCTGGACACCATGCACCCCTGGCCATGGCTTAATCCTTGGCAGGATCAATACACCAAGAGGCCATGGCTGTAGGTGGTCAACACCATCACCACAATCATCCCACATTCTGTGGATGATGAACACCACTACCCTTCTGTGTTCAGTACATAGACTTAATCCATGTCCAGAGAGGTGGTAAGGATGCAGCTAGGTTGCATATTGCCCGTATGCCCTTTTCCACATGAACAACCTCGTGACCACCATCACAAAAATACTTCTTTACCCTCTTGACTGGATTAGACTTTGTTTCTTTTCAGCCCTCTTTAACCCACACTTTGCCAGAATGGCGCTTTATTTTTTGTCAGACACCTTTAAACAACCCCCCCAACCCCCAACGCTGGGATGGCACATTATTTCTTTTCAGCCCCTTTAAATGCTCCCTCTTGCCAGAATGGCACTTTCTTTACAGCCCCCTTTAACTTCCCTCTCTCTGTTGCTGGAATGGCACTTTATTTCTTTTCAAGACCCTTTAAACCAGTCCCCTTGTAGGATGGCATGTAATTTCTTTTTAGCCAACGTTAACCCATTCCTTGCCAGGATGGCACTTTATTTTCAGTCCCCTTAACTCCCCCTTGATGAGATGGGACTATATGTCCTTTCAGCACCCATTAAACCCCTCCCCCCCATGCTGGGATGGCACTTAATTTTTAGCCCATTTTAATCACCTTGCCAGGATGGCATGTTATTCCTTTTAACCCCCCTTGCCAGGATGGCACTTTATTTTCAGCCTCCTTTAACACTCCCTTGCCAGGATGGCACGTTATTTCTATTTAGCTCCCTTTAAGCCCCCCTCTGCATGTATGGTTTTATATTTATTATTTCATGAACAAGATTATTATTTATGTGATACATATTCAGAATATGTTACAGTCTTCGGTGTGGTCTGTACTCACTGTCTGGGTCCACAGAGGTCTGTGATGAGGCAGGTTTTGTACACCTGTGACCCCCTGACTATCCTGGGGCTATGCCTGCCGAGCTGTACCTGCATCCTCCCTGGCTTGTTTTCCACTACAGGGTGTTCCTCTGGGTCTGGCAGCATATCCATGATTGAGTGCCATGTTGTGTAGTATGCAACAGCAAAGGAATATGCCACAGACCTTATGAGGGGTGTATTGTAGGGCACCACCAGCTCTATCAAGACACCTCAACCACATCTTGAGCATACCAAAGACAAGCTCGATGATGTTTCATGTAGCGATATGTACCACATTGTTCCTGTCCTCTGCAACAGATGCAGGTCCTATGAACAGGTGTGAGGAGCCAGGGATGCATGGGATATGCACTGTCCCATGTGTTGGTAAAGGGCATCGGTTAGTGTCATCATCTGCAACATGAGGAGGGGGAGAGGTCTTTGGGATGTACTCACCAACAAGGTACCCACTAGGGATGTAGACACCTACGAAACTCTGGCACAGGACTTTGCCAGACAAAGGCATCATGGGCAATAACAGGGAACTGTGCCAGAATACTGATGATGCATTCTGTGGCATCAAACACCACCTGACAGTAGATGGAGTGGTACCCCTTCCTATTCACATAGGTCTCCACTCCTTCATCGGTGGGTGTCCAGATGGCAACATGGGTTCAGTCAATGGCACCAAGTGCAGCTGGTAGGTGTGCAGCTTGATAGAACTGTAGAACAATTGCTGTTTGCTCTGCTGGTATAGTGGGAAATATGATGCACTCCCCAGCATGGTTCAACAGAGCATCTAGGAACTGGCCCAAGAGGTGCAAGGTGACAGACAATGAGATACTGTTGGTGTCTGGAAGATTCTGGTGGCCAGGAAGCACAGTCCTTCTGTCACTGTCAACTCTACAGACATTGCATGTCTACACTGGATGTCTGGCAGAGTGTGTGTGTGTGTGTGTGTGTGTGTGTGTGTGTGTGTGTGTCTGTGCCTCTCCCTGCCTCTGGGGGTGTCCCAGGTTAAGACCTGATTTTTATAGGCAGTATTTGCACAGTGCTATCCTGCTGTATTAATCCATTAGTACAGTACTATATCTTTGAATTTCATGGTGTGCATGATATGCATGTCACTGCCCTCTGGATTTGGCATGGCATGTATTAACTTTCCACTAGGGCACTAATGACAAGCACAGTGCTATCCTCTGAATATAGGAACTGAGTACAAAATGTGTGCAGCACAAGTGCTAATGCTAAGTGCCAGATGCAGACTTTGGCTCTCAGTCTCTTATAGTATGGCCACCAGGATGTGTGTAGTTGAGGTCTACAGTATGGCATAATAACCTTCCCATAGCATAAAATGGACAGAATCCCCAATGAGACATGCACAGCGTGTTTGCCATGTGCACCATACATTTGGTGCACTTGTTACAGAAAATAGGTCTAGCAATGGCAGCAGGCAGCACATTCTTGTTTTGTACCTAAACAGAGGATGTAGCAAGCAAAAGCATGTTCCAGCCTAAGTGCTGGGAGGGCTGGGGACAGGGTAAGCCTGCCAGGCCTGGAAGTGGTGGCAGGGATCCCAATCTGGGGAGTGGCATTGGCAGGTCTGGGGGTCCTGGTCTCCAGAGGGCCCCAGAATAGCAAAGCAAAGAAGCAGAGAAGCAGAGAAGCAGAGATGCGGAAGAACAAAGCAGTAACCAAGTATGAAGAAAAACTGCATTTGCATAGAGGCCAAACAGTGTGCCAGATGCCAATATGCAAACTAGGTATGGAAGAGCAAAAATTTAAAGGGGATCAAGAGAAAGCAGAGCTAGTGTGAGAGAGAGCTTCACCACAAGACTTTATGTTGCAAAAAGTGGTATTAGGAGTAAAAATAAGTATTACGTGACTTTGCCCAGTGACCATACATCCCATTGGAGCTCAGACCTGCACCACCACGTGTGGTCACCCAAGTAGCAGCAGGACAGCAGAGCCCATGGACTTCCCTCCCCTGGAGGAGGGGATCATCCTCTGGGTTGCTCAGTTCTCCTCTTCCTTGTGAACAGCACCTAATGACTCTGGTTCACTTCTGAATCTGGATCTCTGAAAGACACTGTCTGTATTTCTGTACCAATGTGTATTTATGCTGCCTGCTTTGGGTAGGAAGCAGCTGAACAAAGAGTAAACTGATTGCGCAAAACCTTACATCCTTATCTACAATCCTGTAGCACAAAGATGACTGCCATTGCTCTGCTGGTCTTCTCCATGCCTGAGAGCAGCCAGGGAGCACCCTTTGATAAATAACCCACCACAACCACTGGACTGGTAAATTTGAGTGAACAATTACTGCATCGCTGCTGAAATGTTTAAAGGTGCCCCTCAATCTCTATAGTGCAGAAGTCCCATTAGAAACTGCATAAAAAGAACCCTGGCTTGCCACACTCTATGCTGGAGAGCTCAGAAATAAAGATGAGAGATGTAGGCCAGTGCCAACTTCAGTTTGGTTTCAAATCGGGGCCTTGAATGTTTGATTTGTCTTTGTCAGTTTGGCCAGACCACATCGGCTCCCAAACCAATGTTGACTTAGATTTAAGCAGACTACAACTAAGGGGGAAATGAAGTACTGTAGCTTACTTATGGCTGATGTTGCTTACATTCACCCGTTGTGGATTACTGTTATGTTGAGACAAGTCTGCAGAACCCACTAAGACCTCTACAGCAAGGTGTGAGCTAAAGTAATAGTTAATACTGATTGTTGACCTCAAGATGCTTACCTCCCTGTAGACTCTGGTTTACTTTCAAGCCAACTACTATATTCCCTCTGGCTCCATTGATTCTTAAATGATATAATAATCCCCACACCACCCCAAAGAAAATCAAGTTATGCACCCCAAAACAACAAAAAAACTAAAACAGAGAAAATATATTAAATATAGGGGATTACATTATCTTGAGCAATATTGTCCATCCATGGGTGTATTGAATTTTTAGTTTTAGTTTTTTTATTTTAACTGTTGTGATGACTCACCTGGATATACCCTCATAATCTGAGGGTGATTATCTTCATGAATGACAGTGGCAGTCACATGCTGAGAGTGAACAATGACGGGAATGTTACACATGCACCTAGTTTTGCACATGCACTGTCTGGTGGTTAGTCACATGCTTGAAGAACACGTACAGTACATTTAAACGAAAAACTTGACAATATACTGGACACGCTGAGTTTTCTGACATAACTAGCAGCAGCACAATGATCATCAGAATTGCTCATAGATGGTTCCACACAGCTGAATTGTTTTTTATGGGGGAAACTTATGGAACAGAAACCTACGTTCTAAGCTATGGAATTCAATGATGTGGCCTGTGGGGATATTTATCTTGGGTGCAGTGTTCTGTTCTGCAAAAGCTTGTTCTGCTTCTGATACAATATGAACAGGCCACTAAAGATGTACTGTAAGTGCTAAATGAGCAACACTTAGCATGGTCATTCCCATTGTGTATCTCCATAAATGCGACACATGTTGTTATGTATGACCTGTTACACCATCCTAACAAAGCAAGGCTGGTGGCAGTGTCAGCCGTGGCACCACTGCAAGAATGACATTGATGATGGTGGGCAGAAATGGGTGGCGACTCCACTAGTTCATCTGAGTCATGGTTGCAGCAGGATGCAAGAATCATTAAAGAAGTAGTACAGGAGTTTCTGACACAATTTGTAGACAGGTTTGATAGCATTTCAATACACACACGATGGCCCACTTTGGATTTATGAGGCATTACAGAACAAGATTGCCAGCCTGCTAACAAAAAAATTCTTCGGTGCTGCATTCATGGAATTCTGAAAAAAATATGTGCATGACTGAAAAATAAGTTAAAGTGATTTATTCGAGCACCAAGGAAGATCCCGGCTAAAACCCTCTCTCCCCATGCTTCAACCCACACAAGTCCTTCATCGGGGGTGGGTCTTTTTGGAAACAAGTCATATACTATTTTATACAGATTCAAATTCAAGTTGTACACATCAAGTAGCGCCACATTTCACAAAAAAAAAAAATGATACCCTAGTAAATCCCAATTAAAGCATATGCAAACAAAGTCTACTTAGGGGCAGTATAGTGCTGCGGTTTAGGGGACTGTGCTGCAGCCTGAAGGCTTGGATTCACATCCCATGGCCTCCACTTGTATACTGTGTGACCCCAAGAAGTCATTTAACTTCCTTGTGCTCCCAGGTTGCACCTTGAAATACGCTTCAACTTACTGTGCCTTTCCTAGTTAAACAATTTCCCCTTTCCATTTCCTTAGGGAATCAAAAACGAGCACCAATGCATAACATATTATTAACTGCCTGGAAATATTATTACCAAAGTTTTTATTTCTATGAATAATACAAATGAATGAATTCATGTCTATGTAAATTCCACAGGTGGTGAATGAGATGAAGAAATAAGTTCAAGAAGGAAATCAGTGCAATCACTGGTCAAACCAAACGTTTTAGAGTAAAAGAGAAATAAAGTGACAAAAAGGAAGGAATGATCCCCCAATGGGGCAGGCACAGAGAGAAAAAAACAGACTATGAGAAAGGAGGGTAGCATGATAGGAGTTGGAGAAAAAAAACAAATAAAGGTAAAGAGAAAAAAAAAACACAAAACCAAGGGATGATGATGGGGAAGGAGGAGAAAATATACTAATTATATGTCTGGGACTGGAAACAGGTCATAGTGAAAAATATTGACATTTTAAAGAAAATTATAAGAATATGAAACCAGGAAAAATCACACAGATATGTCCCCTCTCTAAGTCCAGTTAGGTAATGGACTTATATCTGTAGCTAAACAGGATACAAACGAGAAACTCCATTTGGAATTTTGCAGACAGGGGAAGTCCCAAAGAAGGCTTATCTGCAGAATTCCCTTGTAAGGGCTCGTATCATTCCCAAACATCAAAATATGTAATAAATTATACAAATAGAAAAAAAGTACTAAAGATCCAAACCACTGTTTCACTTCATACAGCATGTTCAAAGTAAAAATAAAAGTTGTTTTTTATCAAAGGTTCAAAACACCGTAAGGGGGGATGGGGAACAGGAAAGAAATACAGGGGAAGATTTGTAACACAAATATTATCAATTTAAAGTAATACTGTAATGATATTTTGGAAGAGGGGCCAAGAAGGAAAACAATACAAATGTGGTTTGAAGTCCACTTCTTCATGTAAACCAAAAGGAAAACAGTATCCAAAGTGACAATCCACTGTGTTTCCTTCTGGAGATGAGCATGTAGCCTATCCCCACCCTTAGTATGTCTGGGGACATGCTCTAAAGCCATAAATTTTAGACAGTTTGGCTTTGAGCTATGGGCTTCTGAATCATGGGCTCCAAGGGCATTATTCTGGTTGCCAATGGTAATTGTCCTGACATGTTCCTGAATCCAGACTTTACTGAGTTTGATTGTTCTCACAATGTAATGGTAGCCACAGGAACACTAGCAAATGTATACAACAAATGCAGTTGCTTAGGTAATAAATTACTTAATCTCAATTCAGTTGCTGGTAGCTATGTACTCTTTACTGTAGCTGTCTTTGCATATCTACATATGCAGAACTTCTCACACTTAAAGAATCCATTTGGTTCTTTGCTAGCCAGTCAAGTCCCTCTCTTGGCCCCTCAGTCACCACAATGTGGATATTCATGAGTCGATCTCCAAAGTTCCTCCCCATACAAATGATTACCCTTGGTTTTGCTGCAGTATCATCTCTAAGAACTTGACCAGTGAGGAGGGTAGGCCATAATTTATGAATGATTCCACCCACCTGTCCAGCCAGAGGGTTAAACTCAGTGAGAAATGCAACTGCAAGGGATCATTCTGGTCAGAACATGGGGTCTCCAAATTTCTGTTTTTATTCTTAAGGGTCAGGAGTTCATCTCCATTCAATTTTAGTACCTTTTGATGTACTTCATTCAGGATTTGCCGGCTGTAGCCCCTCTGAAAATCTATCCTTCATCCCAGTCAGCTGTGCATTAAATGTGATATCAAAGTAATTGTGCTTAAATCTTAGCATTTCTTCATGGGATATTGATGCAATCAGATGTTTATGGTGGGCACTCTAAGCATGATTCACATAACTGGCAGCTGTGTTCTGTCTAAACCCAGCAGCTGATATATCCTGGAGTCCCAGATAACTTAAGGTCATGGAATTTTATTGACTCCCTATCCATTTCAAAAGTGAACTGTAAATTGAAACTGCTGTCATTGATGAATGCCAAGCAGTCCGGTACTGTGCTGATATCCCCTGATCATACAACAATTATATCATCAAAAAACCTGAACCATAATTTAATATGGTGCAGGAAATAATTGTTCACAATGTTGGCAAGGCACATTTTATTTAAAAGATGCCCATCCCAGAGGCTCTGGGCACTGCACATGTTAAAATTCCATATACATACAAATTACTATGAATAAATAAATAACACACTTACAAATATCAATGCACATCATTACTAAAATTAAAATAATACCCTCAACAGCAGCAATAGACTCAAGGGAGACAAGAAATTATTTTAAACATAAGATTCTGAAGTCAGGTTAAGAATGTAAAACACAGTCCGGGAAGGCCTGATTATCTAAGAAGGCCTTGAGGTGGGCCTTAAATACCTCAGTAGATGGGGCATCCCTAACAGCTGGAGAAAGCAAATTCCACAGGACAGGGGTGATGACACTAAATGCTCTGTTGCCAGCTGTTTTTAACCTCATCCTGGGAATCACAAGGAGGCCCCTAAAGGAGGAGTGGAGGGGTGGACCAAGATAGCAAGTGTGAGAAGGTAACCAGGGCCAAGACCATGTAGGGCCTTAAAGGTGAACAAACCCACCTTAAAGAGGACCCTACACCTAGCCGGCAGCCAGTGCAGTTGACACAGCACCAAAGTGATATGACAGTACTTAGACTGTCCTGTCAACAACCTAGCTGCTACATTCTGCACCAGCTGCAGTCATCATAAGGTACCCTCCGATATCCCGAGATAGATATCAGATGACCTAAAGGTGGGCAAGCAACGTGAGAGGGCAGCAAGGAGGGCTGGGGGAATACTGGGATGCATAGGGAGAGGCATCACCAGTAGAAAACAAGAAGTTATTATCCCTCTTTACAGACAGCTGGTGAGACCACATCTGGAGTACTGCATGCAGTTCTGGAGACCCAATCGCCGCAAAGACATAGACAGGATGGAAGCTGTCCAGAGGAGGGCAACTAAAATGGTGCAGGGTCTGCACCAGAAGACATATGAAGAGAGACTTAAGGAGCTTAATATGTATAGCCTCGAGGAAAGGAAGGAGAGAGGGGACATGATAGAAACTTTCAAGTACCTCAAGGGAATCAACAAAGTCCAAGAGGGTAGCATCTTTCAAAAAAAGAGGAGTGCAAGAACAAGGGGGCACAATTTGAAGATAGAAGGGGGAAGGCTCAGAGGAAATTTAAGGAAGTATTATTTCTCAGAGAGGGTTGTGGATGTATGGAACGGTCTTCCAGAGGAGGTTGTGGAGTCAAAAACAGTGGTGGAATTCAAGCATGCATGGGACAGTCATAAGGCAATTCTAGGGGGTTGGGGTAGGAAGAAGTAGGCTGCTGGTTAACTAGGATCTGCAACTTATCCATCAGGTAGGGAAATGGGTAGACTGGGTGGGCCAAGCGGTCCTTATCTGCCGTCAAATTCTATGTTTCTACAGAGCGCATAGCAGTAGTCAAGCCTGGACATCACGAAGACATGTACCAAGGTGGGGATGTTATGTTATAACTGAAGTTTTTCTCAAAATAACCCAGGAATAAATTGGCGTAAGAGGGTGCATAGGCTGCCTCCATAGCCTTCTCATATATTTGAAGGTAGAGTTTCTTATCAAAGGTAAAGTAATTTAGGGAAAGGCTAAATTCAAGGGCTCTTCGGAGAAAACTGGAATGTATGTCAGTGCAATTGGAAAGGAAAAGTTCACTGCCTCTAATACTTGGTTATGCTGAATCAATGTATACAAAGTAGGAACAACAACAGTAATCCAGCTGTATCTGGCATCCCATATGAAGCCTTTATGTTTACTCAAAAGGTCCATTCCATCCATTATGTGTGATTTTTAACTCACATTGGAGCTCAGAGCTCCAGCCTGCACTGCCACTTGTGGTCACACTCAGGTAGCATTATCACAGTAGAGCATTGGGGCCTTCATCCCCTGGAGGAGGAGGAGCAGGGCATCCTCTGGGATGCTCAGTCCTCTTCCTCCTCCTCCTCGACAGCCCCCGATGTCTGTGGCTCACTTCCACATCTGAGTCATTGGCAGGCATTGTCTATGATTCTGTGCCAATGTGTATCCATGCTGCCTCCGTGTGGTGGGTAGCTGCTGATCAAAGAGTAAAGTGATTGCACAAAAACTTAAGTTCCTATGTGGGATCCTGTAGCACAAAGATGGCTTCCGTGGCTTTGTTCATCTCTTCCATACCTGACAGCAGCCAGGGAGGAGTCTATGATAAATAACCCCTTAGTGCTATATTTTATTTATTTATTTATTGAAATGTTTTACCAGGAGGGCATACTGAACAACAAGTTGCTCATCTCACAGTGCGACCTGGGAGAAGGGGGTTACATAGAGTTGTGAAGGATGATCAGTTACGATAGTATGTGGTAGTACAAACAATACAACATTGTAAGATTGTGCAACAGTTGGAACACAAGGTATTGTACAGTAAACAGTAGTGGAACATTGAGTAAATTACAATACATGTCCAAAATAATACAAAAGAACATATAAAAGTACAAAACAGTAATAATGTGATAGAACCATTTATAGTGCATGAGTGTACCAGGAGCAGGCTCGAGGTAGTAGGCAAGTGCTGTTGGAGTAAAAAGGATGGGGTAGGTTGTGCACACTGGTGACCCAGAAGGGCAGGTGGAGAAGAAAGGGGGGGAGAGGCAAGAACTGAATATGAGGAGAAGGGGTAGCTATTTCTGGTTTCCCTTCAGGATGTTGAGAACCCTGCCAGGGGGGTCAAGTTAGGAAGGCAGAAACTGGGGATCTGTATTAAGGAGGGTTAAAGCAGGAACAGCTGAGGAAAGGTAATTGTGTAGGGCAGAAGTAAGCGGGTAGTTGGAGGAGGAGTGTCTTATTTCAGGAGGGAGGGAGGGAATTCCAGATTTAGGAAAATGATGGGCGAAACCAGTCTGACCCATGAGGGTGAAGTGGCGAGGGACCATCAAGGTGCGGGAGTCATTTGATCTGAGAGAGTGGGTGGGGGGAGGTGGAGTGGAGAGAGAGGATGAGAGATAGGAGGGTACTTGGCTGGAAAATTTCAGTGAATAATTACTGCATTGCTGCTGAAATGTTTAAAAGTGCCACTTGACCTCTGTAGTGCAGCAGTCCCATTACAAACTGTATAACAAGAACCCTGGCTTGCCCCATTCTATGCAGAAGAGCCCAGAAGTAAGGATGAGAGAAGTGGGCCAGAGCCAACTTTGGTTTGTCTTCAAATTGGGGCCTTGAATGTTTGATTTGTCTTTGCCAATATGGCCAGACCACATCAGCTCTCAATGCAATATTGATTAGATTTAAGAAGACTACAAGTAAGGGGGAAAAGGCTTGGGGTTAGCAATTACTATGAATTACTGTAGCTTACTTATGGCTGATGTATCTGTTGTGGATTTCTGTTTGCCGTGTTGAGACAAGTCTGCAAATCCCACTAAGACCTCTAAAGCAAAGTGTGAGCTAAAGTAATAGTTGCTACTGATTGCTGACCTCAAGCTTTTTTACCTCCCTGTAGTCTCTTTTTTTTACCTCGCTCTGGCTTCATTGATTTTTAAATGATATAAGAATGCCCCCACAGCCCCCCCGAAAAAAATCTATGTGCATCCCAAAACAACAAATTTAAAAAAATGAAGACATTAAATGTAGGGCATTACACTACCTTGCACAATATTGTCCATCTGTGGATGTATTTCACTTTCATTTATATATTTTATTTTAATTTTAACTGCTGTGATGACTCATCTGGATATATCATCATAATCTGAAGGTGGGAAACTTTATGAATGACAGTGGCAGTCACATGTTGAGGGTGAACAATGACGGGGAATGTCACACATGCACCTAGTTTTGTACATGCACTGTCTGGTGGTTAGTCACATGCTTGACAAACATGTACAGTACATTTAAAAGGAAGACTTGACAATGTATGGGACATGCTGGGCTCCTCTGACATTACTAGCAGCAGCTCAATGTTCAACAGCATTGCTTAAAGATGATTTCAATACAGATGAACTCTGTTTTTCTTTTATGGTAGAGAGACCTGTGGAACAGAAACCTGGCTTCTAGGCTATGGAATTCAATGCTGTGGCTTGTGGTGGATATTTGTCAATGGTACAGTGATATGTTCTGGAAAAGCTTGTTCTCATTCTGCTGCAATATGAACAGGCCACTAAAGTTGTTAGTGCTGAATCAGCAACCGTTAGCATGATCATTTCCATTGTGAGTCTTTGTAAATGCCACACATCCTGTTATTTATGATCGTCTACACCATCCTAACAAAGCAAAGCTGGTGGTGGTATTAGCAGTGGCAGCACTGTAAAAATGACAGTGATGACGCTGGGGAGGAGCAGGTGGTGACACCATTAATTCATTTAAGTTATGGTAGCGGCAGGATGCAATACTCATTAAAAGAAGTGGCACTGATGTTTCTGACACAATTTTCAGACAGGCTTGACAGCATTAGATTGGACATGCAATTTGGCATGGCAACTCTATTGGATACCAGATATATAGATGTGTTAATTCCCCCCAGGTCACATAGACTATATTGAACAGAAAGTGTTGTGCTCACTTATTGTGGAGCAGTAAAAGGCAGCTTCAAGAAACCAGCAAGAATGAACATGCACAACCTCCTGGTCATAGTCATTCTTTTCTTTTACTGACATCACACGAGACCGGTGCCAGGCATCAGCATGACACAGAATTAGACGTGGGTAGTGATGATATGTTTCAGAGCTCTTCAATAATGAATGCTAGCGCCACTCAAACATTTGGAGAAAGACTCACACATGTTGCCAGAATAAATGATGGAGACTTATATTGCAGAGCCACTGACTAACAGAATTGGTGATCAAGTCAAATTCTGACAAGGCAGGCAAGTCATTTGGCCTGCACTGGCTAAAGTTGCATTGTATTTTCTTGGATGCCATCCAGCATCAATCACTTTGGAGAGCTGTTTCGGTACAACTGGGGATATTTTCTCACCACATCAATCAAGGCTAGATCCAGAGAATCTTGAATTCTTAGCCTTTCTCTAACTCAACTTACCAAGGATCAACTTAATTTATTCATTTAATTATTCACATGTCCAGCAAGTGGCATCTACTACAATTCCCATTCCTACACATCCTAGTGCTAAGCCTTAATGGTGATAGGAAAGGAGTTTTGGATAGTTAACTGCCCTTCCATGTTCCTTTCCATGTCAGTTACTGTATGTATTCTGGCATGTTTTATATCAATTTTTGATAAATAATCTAGCTTTGTGGTGCCCTCATCTCTGTGTAGAGTTCCACTCTCCTCAGCAGCTACTGCTTTTTCTTTTCATATTTCTAACACTTTCCAATATATCAGTAACACCATTCCATGCTATTCGTTTGAATGGCCTTAAATGGTGTTACTGATGTCATAGAATTTTCAGGCAGTGTCATTGAGGCACAGGTCAGGAAGCATAGGAAAACCAAGAGCAGTTTCAAAATGTGCAAATAGCATGTTATTTTTCTCAAGCAGTACAAACAGAGAAAACAAAGTCATTCTTCTGGGAGGTATCTCACTCCCAAGTTTCAGTCTCTCAGTCTCTCACTCTCCTTGTCTCGCTAGCAAAAGAAGTGCTGCTTTTTTATAAGTCTTTGTCTAGGAACTTGTTAAAAGAGCCTGCTTCTCACAGAATGTTCTCATAAGTTTACAGAATGTTCTTGTCAGTTTTGTTCCTTGAAGGTGCAGCAAAACAGTACATAGTGACCCAGAACAGACCTCTTGTTTACAGCTCTGCAAAAGGCTTACAAACTGCATCTTAGGTTAACCCCTTGAGTTCCAAATAGCTTTGCAATAACTTCAGCTGTATAACTATATACAGTTTTAAACAAAGGGATCCCATTATCAGTGACATTTCCACATAAAGATTCACATACATTTGTATAACTGCAGATATGAAAGGGGAAAGAAAAGACAGAACAGCAAGTGAAGGCAGAAACATAGCGAGAGGAAGACAATCACAAGACTGTCAGAGTGATCAGTCCCTAGGTCTCACATGAAAATTTGGTTGTGCAACCAGAGACAAGAGACAGAAAAGAAGGGGATAGAACATACCCTTGTGTTTAAACTCTTTCTGCATAACAAATGGGGCAGGGAGCTATTCAACCCTGTCACATCCAGTATGAAATGAGAAAGCAGCAACTGCTCAGGAGAAAAGGACTCCAAGCACTTGCAAAGACAGAAAAATAGATTACAAAATTCAGAAAAAAAGGTCAGAATAAATCAGAATACTGGAGAAGCACAAAAAAGAGAACAGGGAAGCTTCTAGAGGTGTAAAAATCTGTTTCCTATCACCTTAAGTCACTGCAAACTCTTCCCATTCTAAGTGATACCTTAAGCCATATTTTGAAGCACTGGATGTACAACTCCATCAAAACCTACCAAGAGTAGCACAATGCCACGTTAGAGGCTTTACGCTTGGAGTATATGATTTGCTCGATTCACAATATCCCACAAGCATATCTCAAAATGCGGGGAGTGCTGGAAGCGTTGCTACCTACAGTGGTAGTCATAGAAAAGTTTCACAGTGCTGAGGTATACCTAGGTATACCGAGGCAGAATGAGGCAGGATCACATTACAGTCAATGCAAATGACCTCAGTGGTACCTTGGTGGTACCTCGAGATACCTCGAGGTAGGAAACTTTTTGATAACTACTGTACCATGTATATCATGCTTATGAGTTTTCTCAACCTTCTTGGCCTCATTCCTACATGGTTTTAATACATAACTCTCTCCACAGCTCCATGCAGCAAGAGGGTTGAGAGGGCACCTGCTTCTGCGGTCCCTGCCCTCCCTGAGCCACTGATCCCCCACCACTACAGCTCCGTGCAGCAAGAGGGTCAAGAGGACACCTACTTCTGTGGACCCTGCACTCCCCAAGCTGCTGATCCCCCATTGCTACAGCTCCATGCAGCAAGAGGTTCTAGAGGGCACCTGCTTCTGTGGACCCTGCCCTCCCAGAGTCACTGATTCCCTGCCACTACAGTGCCATACAGCAAGAGGGTCGAGAGGGCACCTGCTTCTGTGGACCCTGCCCTTCCCGAGCCACTGATCCCCCACTGCTACAGCTCCATGCAGCAAGAAGGTCAAGAGGGCACCTGCTTCTGTGGACCCTGCCCTCCCCGAGCCACTGATCCCCTGCTGCTACAGGTACGATGGCTGAGCCCATTTTGTGGTGTCCAACTGATTTAAGAAGGCAGCTGAACTTTGAATTTTGGCACCAAAGCCAGAAATGGACTAATTTTAAATTCATTTGAATTTAGCTTGATTGGATCCTCTGCTTGTATTCCCATTGGCAGAGTAATGAAGATAGTTTATTTTGGAGTGTTCCCAGCTTTTCTTTATTTTTTTAGCTATTTTCTGCAAATTTAATACTGTACTTTAACTGGGTTAGTGCTAAGCAAATTGTACTGAATTGTAATTGTGCTGCGCCTAACTCTGGGTAATGAGTTTAAACCTCATGCCCACAAACCTTTTAATTTTTTAATTTAGCTAACTCAGGTGGTGGATTTTATATTCGGTGAAACCTATTAGGTTTCTGCATTTAGTTTAACTTCAGGATTGCAGTGCAGGTCACTGCTCTTAATTCTGTGTAAAAGAATCTGTTGCTGAAATTCTGTAGCTAAATTCAGTTTTGCTCCTGATCACTCTGTCTGACATCTTCCTCTCCTCCCTCATCTGTCCCTCCTCCTGTCTCGCCCCAACTGTCCCCCCTCCCTTCTCACTCCATTTATTAAGTGCTGCAGTTGTAACCTTGTTCCCTTCTCTCCACAGCTCCATGCAGGAAGAGAGTTGAGAGGGTACCTGCTTTTGTGGACTCTGACCTCCCCGAGCCCCTGATCCCCCACCACTACAGGTACAATGGCTGAGCCCATTTAATGGCATCCGATTGATTTATCCTGCTGCAGTCCCTTTCTTTTATAGAGCAGAGACCCCACATGACTCCACAGTGCCCGCACTGTATTATTTCTATCAGTCTACTTTTCCTCTCTGTAGCTTCTCTCTGATCATCACTAGATGCTGTGCTTTCCCACATTTACAACTTCAGTGGTGGTTCTGCTTAGCGGTATCTGCACTTCTAATAACCTAAGTTGTCCCGCTTGCCCTGAGTCCTGTGGCCATTATCACTAAGTCCTCAGTCATTGCTTGTCTATACAACTTCACTAGTGGTGCATCCACTAGGCTGCTACTCTCCTGCAGCTCACAGCCCCATTTTAGCAACTGCTACACTCTCTGGTTAGCTGGCAGACCTGCCCTTATCTGTAACTTTCCACCATGCTCCATGTTCCCTACTAAGGCTCTCTGAATCCATCCATACTGGCATCGACCAGGGCTTCATCACCTCTGCCATATTTGTTGACCTTGCAAAGGCTCTGAACACTGTCTCACACCCTCTCTTCTTATCCAAGCTATCATTAGCAGGGCTCTCTCATGAGGCCACCAGCTGGTTCCACTCCTATCTTGTGGGTAGGACTCAATCCATCAGGATCAGAAACTCCCCCTCCTCCTTCCTCGCCATCACCACTGATGTTCCTCAAAGCTCTGTCCTTGGCCCTCTCCTGTTCTTCATTTTCCTCAATGACCTTCTCCCTGCCTGCTCACACACATCCATCCACATATATGTGGACAACACTGTCCTGTATACATCTGGCCCCTCTACCTCTGATGTGGCAACCAAACTACAATGCAACTTTGAGGAAGCTCAGCTCTGGCTTTACGCAAATCAGCTCTTCCTGAATGCCAAGAAAACCATCTCTATGACCTTTGACACAAGGCAGAGACTCTCTTGACTCCCTTCCCTTCACCACTTTCCACACCCCAGATGGGACAAAGCTGGAGGGCTACTCCTCCTTTAGATACCTCTGGGTCTGGTTCGACAAGTACCTCAGCTTTTCTTTACATATTGAGGCCATCCTCAAGAAACTGTACCCCAAACTGGGTGCCCTGTATCACATCTGTGGGTGTATCCCATTGCCAGCCCACCATGCAATTGTACAGAAAATGATTCTCCATGTTTTCGACTACCGTGATGTAGTCTGCAGTGCCTCTCCCAAAATTTCCCTAACCAGACTGGACATCCTCTTCCACTCTTTCTGTTGCTTCACCTTTGATTGTCCTCCCAGTACACACCGTTGTGTCCTCTACCAAAACACTGTCCCTCCCAGCCCTATAGGACAGGAGATAGGCCCACTGCGCAAGTCTCACAATTAAATGCTGGTCACAGTCCCTACCAACTTATCTCTCTTCTGCTCTTTCTCCCTTCCTCCCACTCCCTCAGACACTATGATTCCCACTCTTTGTCAGTCCTTTGCATGTTCACCTCTGCATGCCAGGCTGCCTGCTCCTATTGGTTGCCTAAACTGTGGAATTCTCTTCCCTCTGCCATTCGCCATGCCCCATCCCCCTGCCATTTCAACACTCTCCTCAAAGCCCACTTCTGCACCTCCTGTTCCTGTTCCTAACCATTTTGCTACTGAATTATGTTCTAGCACTCGCCTACCTGCTTAGGTTGGGCTGCCCGGCTCTGTTGTCGCCCGGCAGCTAAATGTGGGGAATTCTGGTGTTCTGCTAATTTACTGTATTTACACTATTGTTGTATGATTTTACATTGTGGTTCATGTTCTAGTTTTGTACGAAGTTTTGCATACAAATGTACCCTCTCCTATGTTCCCCACCCCCCAGGAGGTATCTGGAAATGAGCAGTAGTCTGCTCAGTATGCTTTCCTGGTAAAACTTTTAAATAAATAAATAAACCCTCATTTTAGTTTCCCTGTAGATACACTTACTTCTGTACTCTTTAGCATCCATGATATACACAGAGATGCCTCAGTGATGTCAAATTCCGCCCCCCCCCCCCAGTTGTTCTTACTTACCTTGACAAGCTGGTAATTTTTGTTTATTGTATGTATTACTGTGTTGTTGTCTTGTTGTATTGTTTGCCAAATTTCTCAATAAAGTTTACTATTTTCAAAAAAACAATTTTGGTGGCCAATCTGCCAGCTCTTTCAAGGGGAGTGGTCCTATAAATTCAAATATTTATATGGCACTAATCAGTACAGATGTATCATATTGCACCACTACGCAATGCTACATTACATATTTGCTTTAAGTCCACTTCAACATTTTTAAACATATTTTGTAAGAAAAGTCATTTTCTCCTAACTCACCAAGTATACTTCTCAACAGAAGTTCAAATGAGTAGAACCCGGTGGTACACACAGGTTAGTGTGTCTCTGCGAGAATACCTGTTCTGGTACTAATCTGGCAGAATTCATTTCCGTTGTTCTTTTAAGGTTGCTGCCATCAAGTGTCATGATGCCATGCACAGCGTGCATGTGCTGGACATCACCCCAGGATGTCAGCTGCACTCTGTCTGAGTGCACAGTGACAGCGGGTAGCTGATCAATTAATCAGCCACAGCCTCCCACAGTCCAGTACGAGATTTCAACTTTGGAAGCTTTCATACCTTTGAAACTTTCATTCAGGTTAGGAAATTCATTTAATCATAAAGGTGATCCTCAAACACCATGAGGGTGGGTTTTGCACTGCATTCAGTGGGGAGATGGAAGATCAACCTGATTAAAAGCACAGGGGCTCTGGTTTTAGGGTTTCCAGATAATAAGACCAAGATCAGTCTACCACCATGTGGGTATATCTTCCCTAAATCAACATACCAGTTATAAATTAAAAATGTAAATATAAAACTGCTGAACATATTTAACAGCAAAAATCAAATGATAACCAGTAGTGTAAATGCATTAGTTTTGCAATTAAACACTACTTATTAATGCAATTTTTTTGTAGCGCTTGTCTGTTGCTAAACACTTATTCCATACATTTATTTCATACAGTAAGTATCATGAAAATCTTTTGACATTTTAAAATCGATCATCAAGTTAAGCAGAGAGAAAAAACATAGTGTCTACCTCCTGCTACCTCCTGTACTTAATACCCTGCTTATAATACATCACCATCAAGCAAGTCCAGATAATTAAAATGGGATAGAGTTGGGGGGTGGGGGCAGATACAGGTTAGTTGTGTGCTTGTACAAGAAAGGTGTTGGAAGGGTGAGGGGTTGAGAAGCAGGGAAGGAACATAAAGGGTGTGGGGATTTTGGACTGTGTGGAATGAAAGGGGAGGCAGGGGGATAAAAAGGTGGGATGGAGTTTTGATGGAAAGGTGGGTGGGATTAGATGAATGGGGTTCTGGATTTTACCAGAGGGTGGGCTAATCACATCAAATGAATCCTCAACATTGTCTAGCAGGAATGTTAGTCAAAATTCATACTTGTGGGACCTAATCAAATTCTTCATTCATATCATGGTCACTGTTGAGTGTATGAAATCTTTCTATCCAAAATGCCTTTCTCTGGAGTAACTTACCCTTCCAGTCACCCACCCTCCCCCATCCAGTGGTTCCACTAGTTCAAGACCATAAAATCTAAGTGATGAGACTTGGTGATTTGCTGCTGTGAACTGTCTAGACAGATTCTAGGCTCAGTCTTTCCTTTTGATCATGGACTTGTGCTCAGAGTCACATAGCCTTAGTTCTCGTATTGTCTGCCAAATATATTTTTGTCACATTGGCATTTAATAATGTATACATTGTATGTTGAGCTGCACATGATACATTATTTGATATTAATCCTTTCATCCCTATGTGGTTATCAACTTCTACCACTGTCTTTGTGTTGCTGCATTGGGTGCTGTGCCCACATCAGTAACTACCTGAGGGCAGTAACCCAAGGCAGAAACCTGGGCTAGCTTCACGTCATGTTTTAAAGATAGAATGTACTAGTCTATCCTTCAATATATCACCTTGCTTTGCTGTGACTAAGGGTGGTCACTGAAAAGCCCTCTCATCCTGAATTGTAGTTTTTAGCATATGTCAATTACTGTATGTTGTATAATCCTTATCACATGCCCTTTTGAAAGGTATGGAAAATACTATGCCAGCTGAGGGAGTTCTGTCTTTACCAGACAGGTTAGTAAAGTTACCTTTGGGACATTCATGATTTCGAATAGATACATAGACAGTGTCAGCGGATAAGGGCCTACGGCCCACCAAATCTGCCCATTTGAGCTTGCATGTTCACTTTATGTTTTCCTAGAAGTCTGTTGCCCCTTAACCCTGACCTCCAGAATTCCTTTATGACTATCCCATGCATTCTTAAATCCCGTGATTGTTTCAGTCCCCACCATTTCCTCTGGCAGGGTGTTCCACTTGTCCGCCACCCATTCTGTGAAAAAATTCTTCCTCACGTTTCCTCTAAATCGTCCTTCCTCCAACTTCATCCCATGCCCTCTAGTCCTGGAACATCTTTTTCACTTAAAAATAGTGTATTCCTGCACCCTGTTCCTCCCTGTAAGATACTTGTATGTCTCTATCATATCCCCTCTCTTCCGCCTCTCCTCCAGGGACTACATATTCAATTCCTTCAACTTGTCCTCATAGGACTTGTGATGCAATCCATGTACCATCTTTGTTGCCCTCCTCTGAATCTTCTCTACCCTGTCTATGTCCTTACATAAGTAGGGTCTCCAGAACTGTACTCTGTACTCTGTACTCCAGGTGGGGCCTCACTAGTGTCTTGTATAGTAGAATTATGACCTCCCTTTTCCTGCTGGTGATGCCCCTGCCTATGCATCCCAGCATCCTATTTGCTTTACCTGCTGCCTTGTCACACTGTTTCCCTACCTTGAGGTAATCAGAGATGATAACCCCAAGATCCCTTTCCTGCTTGGTGCATGCTATATCCTCACCCCCCCAACTGATATATTGTGCCAGGGTTTTTGTGCCCCATATGCATTATCTTGCACTTCTTTGCAATGAATTTTAATTGCCAAACTCCTGACCATTCTTCAAGTTTCTGCAGGTCCCTTCTCATTCTGTCTACACCCTCTGGTGTGTCTACTCTGTAACAGAGCTTTGTGTCATCAGCGAACAGGCAAATTCTGTCTTCTAGGTCCTGCACAACGTCACTGATGAAGATGTTGAATAGGACTGGTCCAAGCACTGATCCCTGTGGTACCCCACTGGTCACTCTTCCACTTGTGCAGTGACAGCCATTTACCACCACCCTCTGTGTCCTGCCGTCCAGCCAGTTGCCTACCCACCACACTACTGTCCTGCCTAAATCCATATTCCCCAGTTTGTGGCACCATGTCAAAGGCCTTGCTGAAGTCCAGATAGGCCATGTCCACTACCCTCCCCTGATCCACCTCCTTAGTCACCCAGTCAAAAAATTCAATGTGGTTGGTATGACATGACCTCCCCCTGGTGAAAACATGCTGCCTTGGGTCCTGTAGTCCATTGACAACCAAATGTTCCACCAATTTCTCCTTCAGTAGTGCTTCCATGATCTTCCCCACTATTGAGGTGAGGCTGACTGGTCTGTAGTTCCCCGCTTTCTCTTTGTTCCCACTTTTGTATGAGGGGACTACATCTGCTGTCCTCCAGTCTTTGGTTACCTCCCCTGCTTCCAGTGGTCAGCTAAACAGGATTGTCAGAGGTTCAGCCACCACCTCTCTTCATTCTTTAAGGACCCTTGGGTGCACCCCATCTGGCCCCATTGCTTTATCAACTTTTATTACTTCCAGTTCCTTCATAGAAACATAGAAACATAGAAGTTGATGGCAGATAAGGACCGTAAGGCCCATCCTGTCTGCCCATTTCTTTTTCTACCTTATAAATGTGCAATCGGCCTTTGCTCTGTCAGTGGCCTATCTATTCATACTCATTTGTATTGCTCCTTATGCCTATCCATGCCTGTTTGAAGCCCTGCACTGTATTCATAGCCACCACTTCTTGAGGTAGGCCATTCCATGCATCCACCACCCTTTCTGTGAAAAAGAATTTCCTCATTCCCCCTTAATCGGCCCCCCTCTAATCTCATGCTGTGTCCTCTTGTCCTGCTATTTTTCTTATATTTAAACATGTTAGACTCTTTCACTTTGTTAATGCCCTTAAGGTGTTTGAATGCCTTGATCATATCACCTCTCTCCCTCCTTTGCTCAAGGGTATACATATTGAGCTCTGTTAATCTGTCCTCATATGTCTTCTGATGCAGTCCCTGCACCATTCTGGTTGCCCTTCACTGGACTGCCTCAATTTGGTTAATGTCCTTGTGAAGGTGTGGCCTCCAATACTGCACACAGTACTCCAGATGGGGCCTAACCAGTGGCTTGTAAAGAGGGATAATTACCTCCCTCTTATGACTTGTGATACCCCTACTAATACACCCTAACACCCCACTAGCCTTACCTACTGCTTTAGAGGTCTGTTTGGATGATTTCAGGTAATCAGTGATGATGCTGCCCAAGTCTCTTTCTTCCTTTGTGACTGCTAGCAACTCCCCTCCCAGCCTATAGGTGGCTTCAGGGTTTCTCTTCCCTATGTGCATGATTTTGCACTTCTTTGCATTAAATCCCAGTTGCCACTCTTCTGACAATTTTGCTAGTTTATCCAGATCTTTTCTCATTCTGCCCACCCCCTCTGGAGCATCTACTCTGTTGCAGATCTTGGTGTCATCTGCAAACAGACAAGCCTTACCCTCTAGTCCATCTGCAAGGTCACTAATGAAGATATTGAAGAGGACTGGTCCCAGGACTGATCCCTGAGGTACCCTACTTGTGACTTGCACCTCTTCTGACTGTATACCATTTACCACCACTCTCTGTTTTCTGCCCGTCAACCAGTTTGCCACGCAGTTGACCAACTTCTGACCCACCCCGAGCCTACCCAGCTTATTTATCAATCTTCTATGTGAAGCAGTGTCAAAAGCTTTGCTGAAGTCAAGGTAGGCGACATCAACTGCTCTCCCTTGGTCCACCACTCTGGTTACCCAGTCAAAGAAATCTATGAGATTAGTTTGACAGGACCTTCCTTTGTAAACCCATGCTGTCTTGGATCCTGTGCCCCATGGATTCCAGGTGTTGCACTATCCTTTCCTTAAGGAGTGCCTCCATAATCTTGCCCACTACTGAGGTAAGACTGACTGGTCTGTAGTTCCCTGCCTCCTCCCTGCTACCACTCTTGTGGAGCGGGATCACATGAGCCCTTCTCCAGTCTTCTGGGACCTTCAGGACCCTTTCTCGTGTAAAGGGACTTGTGTCCATTTCTGCACCATTCCCACCCCTTGTACTCCCTTCAGACCCAGTACCCTCCTCTTCCTCAGTAAAGACTGAGCAGAAATACCTGTTAATATGTCAGCTTTACTGTTGTCATCCTCCACACAGCCCCCATCCTCCCCCTTCAGTCTCACTGTCCCTCCCTTTGCCTTTCTTCTTTCCTTATGTACCTGTAAAGGTTTTATCCCCCTACCCACTGATTTTGCAATGTGCTCTTCTGTCTGAGCTTTGGCTTCCTTACTGACCTCCCTGCCTCCCTTTGCTTCTCTTGGTACTTCTCCTATCCCTTCTGCCTGTGTCTTTTGTATTGCCTGAATGAAATCTTTTGGCTTTCATTTTCTCCGCTACCTCCTTGGAAAACCATAATGGCCTCCTCTTCCTTTTTCCCTTGCTAACCTGCTTAATGCATAATTCTGTTGTTCTTGTAATCCCCATTTTAAATACCGCCCACTGTTCCTCAACCCCTGATTCCTGCCCCATTCCCCTTAATGTCTCTTTCAAGCATCTCCCCATTTTCCCAAAGTCTGCCCCCCTAAAATCCAGGATATGTGTTTTTATGTGGTTTGATTCTGCTCCTTCTGTGATTTCAAACCGCAATGACTGGCGGTCACTGTTCCCCAGGATTCTATTAGGGACTGCTGTAGGGACAAAAGTGAAACCCTTAGACAGACCTGTTTATTCACAGTCTGTCAGTGGCCTTCACGAGAGGTTGAAGACAACCCAATCTTTGACCTCATGTTTATCCCTTCTACTGCTCCTTTTTCTCTTTCGCTCTCTGTTCCTGCTCTTTCTTTCTGTCTTATTTGTTCTTTGGCTGGGTGGGTTTCTGCTCTTTACCATGTCTTTGTGTTTCTGTTCCTAAGGCCTCAGTACTACTCATGAACTCTGAGCTGGATTCTAAATCCATTTCCCTTGGGGTTTGGGGTTGTGGACCCTTCGGGGTGGTGCTTTCTGGAACCTCCATAATAAGGGTGTTGCCAAGGATTAGTTCTGCATTCTGTATTCCTCTCCCCCTCTGAAGAAAATTGACTGTCAGAGAAAGGAGGCTTAGGGAAACCTCTTTTCCCTTTTGAGGTGCTCCTGTGCAAACCCTCTGTCCCTGTAATCAACCATATCTCTGTGGTATTTCTTCTGTTTTAAGTTTTTTAATTCCTCTTCAAACTTCTCCAGATCTCTTTTAACCCTGTCAATGTATTTATTGAGTTCACAGTGGAGTAGTGAGCTGTGCTTGTATATTCTCTGTTTCTAATTTAAGCCTATTCCTTTCCCAAGTAGTTGCTTCAATGACCATAACTATGAAGTCGATGAAACATTTTCCTCTGATAGCATCCTCTCAGTCTTTGAGTATCAAACAGTGAAGGGCCACATTAAGTTCTGTCAATATGCAGAAACCCCATGGGATGCATCTATTTCATATAGTACATATTCAGTACAGATGATAATGTGCCACTCTAACTTCAGGTCTTTCTCTTTTAATGATTCCAGTTTCCATGTTAGGGACTTTTCATTTGGTGTATTATGACCAAGTGTATTATAAGCATGCTCACTCACCACCTGATCCACTTCTGTTACAAGTAACCAAATAATTTCGTTCCATTATCTGTAAATAAATTAGTATCATCAAAAAACTTTCTCCAGGATATTGCAACACACTTTTTCACTGAGATATTTTATAATTACTGCTGTGAAATATGTACTGTATATATTTGCTGTAAGTTGCTTTGGTACCACCAGCTGTTTTTTTTATAAATAGCATGCTGCCACAAATTATATTTAAGCAGAGAGAGACTGGTTGTCATCACTTCTGAAGAAGCTATTGCAAAATGTCAGGTTGCCCCATGGGGCACAGCTATGATAGCAAGTGTTTTTAATATTTGTATCACCACACCTTTGTGAATTAATAAAGAGGCACTTTTGATACTTCAAAGTGGTGAGCACCATCCTTTCTTTCTTTCTTTCTTTCTTTCTTTCTTTCTTTCTTTCTTTCTTTCTTTCTTTCTTTCTTTCTTTCTTTCTTTTCTTTTTTCTCTGTGGTGAATGCTATTTCCTTATTGCTTCACTTTGATATTTTTGGAAGTAGCACTGGGGATAGATTGAAGTGGTTCTGCTGCTTTTCTGCTCCATTAGTTCCACTGCCATATACTCTGATCCAAATCCCAAACATCTATCTCATTTAAATTTCTGCTTCAGAATTGGTCTCATAGGTTTTTTCATAGTTTGAAAAGAGTTTCCTGCATATTTATTTTTCCATTTCTGTTTATACCCAAATCCATCTGTATTGAGGTACATTTTACTTCTGCACAGTACTACCTCCATGTGCTCAGATAATTAAAAATGATCTTCAAATAATAGTAATCTTTGACTACCTCCAATTTCCTCTCCTAGTATTCCTTTTACACTTATTAAGGTAATGCCGTCCAGATATCTTCATCTTAGTTTTGTTTGTCCTTATATGCAGATATAAAATAGTAAGTTTTTGATGAAAAGTGTTTATGGTGCATTGTAAATCTAAAGGTGTTAATGACAGGAAAAATCACATTATTTGCATATAAATGCACACTGGCTATTATATTTCCAACTTTCAGGGGGTATGTTTGTGTATTCTCTGGGGCCAGGACTACCCTGTCTACATACAAGTTAACAAAGTTGGAGCAAGGAAGCATCCTTGTTTTATGCCTTTGATAATTTGGTTGCTCTCTGATAAAACAGGGCAATCTGGGTATTCTCAGTTAAGGCACCATCCCTTCCAACACAGATCATGTTTTACTATAGCCAACAATGGCACATTGATATTTTTTCACTTTAAGAACTGTGAACCCCTGGAATAAACTTCCCATTGAGGGTATCACCAGCAGTTCCAAACAAGCATTCAAGTTCTGCCTTGATAAATTAATTATTTTAGGTGCTAAAATTAGTTATCATTAAATAATAAGGAGCAACCATGGTCCTCTAAGCCTCCTAGCTCCTTCAACTCCTTAGTATGAACCTTAGTATGAACAACCTCTCATACACACTCCTCTTCCACAAAATTTCCCACTAAGTGTCTCTGTCTACTGAGTTAAATGCAGACTTGATATCAGTAAAGGTGGCATATAACTTAGTTTTGTTGCTTCATACAGATGTTTCTAATAAACAGTTTAATAGAACAATCTGGTCCACTGTATTGAGTCAGCTGTTCCAAAGCCTCCTTATATGTCACTTATCAGATTATTTGTGGTGACCCACTTATCCAAGTTCACCTGGAGATATTGCGTATAAATATTAAGGATGGTGTGTAAGAGAGTTATCAATCTGTAATAAGCTAGATCTTGAGTGTCACCTTTTTTAAATATTGGGACTATAATATCAGTGTTAATAGTTTATTAAATTTAGATTTTAATTCTTATTTGTAAATGGTGCAGCAATGATCTCTGCCCACCACATTACAAGAGCTTGATAATAATCTGCAGTTATTAGTTCAATCTCTGGAGCATTATTCTTTTTCTGGGTAATGATTAGCAGTTTCACTTCTTCTGGGTCTAATAGAGGGCAGGGGGAGATCCTGGAGAACAACATCCAATAGGGGCCTGTGTTGATGGTCACCTCTACATCCACTGATGTAGTGGATTTGTTATACAATTGACCAAAGTGGGATTCTCACACTTCTTCTGGAATGTCTTCTTCTATGAGGGTTGATCACAAAGTTCATGACCTGACACAGAAAGAAATGCACTATGAACCTAGTATTATATTCAATGTATAGCTACACTAATACGAATAGACTATGATCTACTGGTATTACCATCAAATGTTTTCTTTTGTAGTTAATGCCAGATGAAGTTTGATAGGTAATGACCATTTGAGAATGGAGAATGCTGAGATCAGACTCAGAGCAATCATCACGTACCTCCATATCAAAGGAATGACTCCAATGTAAATCCATGAGGATATGGTCAACACACTTGGGACAGAAGCCCCTTCATATTCAGCTGTCAAGAAATGGTCTGATGAATTTAAATGTGACAAATGCTGAAGATGATCCCAGGTCAGGGAGCCCAATGGAGGTGACCACTGAGGAGAACATTGTCACAGTTCATCAAATGGTGATGAAGACAGATGAGTAACTATATAGCATGTAGTCAGCACCATGGGCATACCTTTTGGGGCAGTCCAATCAATCTTGACTCAAAACCTGGGCATAAGCAAAGTGTCATCAAGATGGGTGCCAAAAATGTTGACACCCGATCAGAAATGAGTCAGAAGGGGCATTTCAAGACAACTTCTTGCACAATACAAGAGGGATCCAGCAAACTTCATCAGTCATATTGTCACAATGGATGAAACCTGGGCTCACCATTTTGATCCAGAGTCTAAACAGCAAAGCAAACAGTAGAAACACATCTCCAATGCTAGGGAAGTTCAAGCAGGCCGCCTCAAGTGACAAAAACATGGCCTCAGGCTCCTGGGACTCTAAAGGTGTGATCATGATTGATTATCTTGAAAAAGTAATGACAAAAACTGGTGAGTACTATGCTGAACAACTGCACAAGCTGAGAGAAGCTATCAAAGCCAAACACGTGGAAAATTGAAGCAAGGTGTTTTGCTCCTGCAAGACAATGCTTCACCCCACACAGCATAGGATGCAATGGCTGCTGCAACATAATGTGGGTATGAACTGCATCCTCGCCCACCCTACTCACCAGATTTTGCTCCTTCAGACTTCTACCTGTTTCCAAAACTGAAGGCTGAACTCTGTGGAAAGTGATTTGCTGATGACGAAGAGGTGATGGCTGCTGTAGAGGGGTTTCTGACAGGCCAGGATATAGAATTCTACAATGTGGGGATAACAATGCTAGAATGACTCAGAACTAAGTGTTTTGAACTGAAAGGAGACTATGCTGAAAAATAAAATAATACTAGGTTCATAGTGCATTTCTTTCTGTGTCAGACCGCAAACTTTTTGATCGACCCTTATATTTTTGGTTTTGTATTATTTACATCAAAAGTCACTAATTCCCAGAATATTGTTTTTAGCATTTTTAGAGGATAGTGCTTGCAATTTTGGCCATACCTTCTGTTTATATTCTTTTTCAAGTCTCTTTACATTTTTATAATCCTTTATGACTGCCAAACAATCCACCTGTGCTTCAAAAGACAGGTACCTTCTTGAGTATCTCTTGCATTACCACTGGGGCTGGGCAAAATTAGCAAATCCCCCTTGCACAGGATGTTTGTGACATAACATGAATTTCACATTTCATGGAATGTCCTGACATTTAAGGACATTTTTATAAGGTTATAACTTAACCATTCCTGTAGATAAGACCTAGAAACTGGTATGTAGACATGTTGCAAAGTGCCCTATAGGAACACCAAATTGCATGACTTTAAGTGAGTATTTGTGAACTAATAGTGGCTTGCAGTCTGGCCATGCATTTTTTGAGACCCTTTCAGAAAATATATTTCTGTTTTCAACTTGGCCACCTTTGGAGCTCAATATCTATAAAACTGCTTGCATATTCATCTTGGAGGAGTCTTTGTTAAATGTGATGAGATTTGTTGAGTAAATTTCTTGTTACAGGGGTTCATAATTTCACAAATTATCTGTGAAATTTTGTGAACAGTTTTTAAACATTTACCACCACTGCTATTGCAGGTACAGTATAAATCTGAAATTGGGCATGCATATTTAAATGTCACTGGTCCCTGAACTTTAATAAAGCTGGAGAAATTTGGTTTAGTAGTTTGACATTTACAGTGGAAATAATGCAAAATACCAATTGTCAGAATTTGCTCAAAAATTCATGGAAGTGTAATAGGCAATACCACAAGAATTCCACTTGTGGAATTTAATGTCTGCAAAGAAATCATAGCTAAGTTAATTTAGCTGTGCTAGGCTGTTTGCAGTCCTGCAGTTCTTTTTAAGGTGACTATTTTGTCTGTGTACTCAACATTTTTCTCTGAGCTTGACCAGATGGACTCAGTGGAACTGTTTGTCACACTGATTTCTTCCTTGTTTTTCACAGACACCCTTCCTCTAGGAGAGACACCTACTACTTTCCTGCTAGTCCTATCTTTTAAATTTGCTGGAATTTCTACTTCATGGTGCACCACTCAGTTTCTTCCCCGCTAGATCTTTGTAAGTGCCTCTAAGTCCTGAACTTTCATGTGTATTGGAGTCTAAGACCAGTCAACTTTTCCATGTGTGATTCTTACATGACCTGTTTTCAAATGCAAATTGTCACTCTTCGCTTCTTTGTTCTGACTGGGAGGTCTACTATTCTTGTGCTACCAGCTCTGCTGCTCTTTTCATGGTGAATGCATGCATCTAATGTCTGTTACTGGTGAGCCCTACACTGCCTGCCTCTACTGTCTATTAGTTTAAATCCCCCTGAGTGCCATTTCTGCAAACATTACTGTACCCCCTTCCTCTTGGCAGAACTGCAGTCCATCTTGGTTTGGCTATGGATCACATTCTTTTGACTTGTGATGCAGGGAGGCCAAGCATCTTACCTACAAACAAAGTCCAGTGTACAACCCACCAAACATGGTAAATCTGAAAAGTAAAGCATTGTTACAGCCTCACTTGGCTATTTTCTTACTTTTGTCTCCATGGAAAAGGGGTTCTCTTAGTTTTCAGATTAGGGGCCCAATTTTCAAAGTGTCAGGAATGACACAAGGTGCTTGTGTCAAAAAGAAATGACACAAGGGGTTCACTGCACTTCACCTTGCATCATTCCTGATTTTCTATTGTAGCCTGCACTAGTAGGGGGACCACCTTCACATGCCAGACCTGCATAGTGCTTGTGGTGGACACACAGCTGTGCCATGGTGGAAGGGAGCTTGTGCCACAACAGGGCTGCAGCATCCCTTATATTGGGATTTTCAAATCCTCCCAAAGGCAGCAAGGTCTTCTAGATTTAGACCAGATAGAGCTGGTCTAATGCACCATACACTACTCATGTCCTCAGCTGCTGGTTGGCTAGAGAGTCTGGTAAGCAGGCTGAATACCATGTCTGTGGTGACAACATGGATATATATCGGTAGCACTGTATGAGGCCCACTGTATTGGGCAACAGATGTAGGCAGTGACAGGACTGACCTGTGCATATGACACTGTTTATGTCACCAAAGTCTGTTCACCAGTGTCTGGGTCCTGCAGTCTGCATGTATTCTGGGCAGCAGCATGTCATGGGTGGAACAGTGGCATAAACAAGATAGAGGGCAGGGTATGTATCCTGCCACCAGCATGGAGGGCATCCCATATGGGAGGAGTGCTTCTCTGCAGTGCAGCATAAGGGGCTGAGCAGCTGAAGATGAGCTGTGCCCTGATCAGTGACTAGTGGAATGAGCTGTGGGTGTGGGGTGCTGGATTGAGCAGTTTTGTGTGGGTGATGGGACATGCTGTGGTCAGGTGATGGCTGCTCCATGCCAGAGAGAGTGTCAGGGACAGTAGGAACACTGGTGGAGGGGTGGCAAGTGTGTGGTCTTGGATTTGCATGCAATATGAGAGGGTCAGCTGGGCTTGTCGGCATCACCTGGGAGCAGACTAGTAGCATTGTCATTGCACAATGTGCCACTGTTAGGTGCCTTGCATATGCACCGGTGTAATCCATTGGACGCAATAGAATGACTGAGCCAGACACAGTCATGGGGGGGTCTGCCCACATGCCCACATTTAGCCCCTCTGGCCTGTGCTTTCTTGGGGACCGTGGTATGGCTGTGCCGTGACTGGGGAGTGGTAGTTGCTCTTGGCCTGTGACTGGCTCATTGGCCTCCTCCTGGTTCTTTGGTGGCATATGCACTTTTCACTGCCCCTTTGCTATGGACAGCTCACTCTCACCCCTGACACTTGTCCACCATGCACCTGCATTGTGGCACCCATTTGTGCAGTTAGGGTGAGATACAGCTCTTCCAGTTGTGTCTCTGCCAGTCTCTTTGAATGATCTCTTAACCTGTGTCATCTGTCAGCAGTGCAATTCAGCTCTACCTGCCACGACATCTGGACAGGATGCGACACTTTTGTGCCACATTGACATGTATTCTGCATTGTGCTGTCTGACATGGACTGCAGCAGGTGCAGACTTCCTGATTGGGTCAACACTCCAGCCACTCCAGCCTCACCCAGCCATTGTCTCTGTCACAGACATCACAGCCTCCCATGCATCTCTGTCCCTGTAATGGTAGGTTGCACATCTATGGTATGTTACCCATGATGAGTACAACTGTGTCTGTGTGTTGTTTGTGTGGGGGACTGTCACTGTGACAATGGCCCACTTTTGTCATTGATGGCAGGTGATCAATGACAGCTGGTGGACATTCCGATGTTACCCTCTGTCACCACCTCTTTCTGTCTTCAGGAACCTGAACCACTTGCGCAGCACCCAGTAAGGATATATCATCACAGCTATGGTGTTGGGCCTTTACACTCTTGACACAGGAGCTCTCTGTACATTGATGTGTAGTGCTAACATGCAGCAAGACACTGGAATTGCCATGTCCACCTTGTTGTCCATCCCAGCAGGTCCCACTGCTGAGTGTCTTCTTGTCTAGTGCTTCACCCTCTAACTACTGTGGCACATGTGCAGAGTTTATTCCCTGCCCACCAAGGGCAACTTCGGGGCTCTTTGTACCAGGTGTTCAGATGCCATGGGAAGGAAGACTGTCTCCATCATTGCCCTTCTGTGTGCCATCTGTTTGGTGCAAGGGGCCTCTTGAGACAACTGTAGGTATTTTGGTGCTGAGACCCCAGCTGTACCAAAATCTCCCTCCAGAACCTTCCGTATCTTAGATGCCCAAGTGGTGTCCATGAATCTCTACACCTGAGAAAACCATGACAAACCTGACAGATGTCACCTAACTATCCCTGGTGTCAGCACTTTCCTCTTGGCCATTATGATGTAATTCACATAGCTGATTGATTGAATTGGCCAGGTATTGGCCACCCTGCCTCTGCCTGAGTTGTGAGTAAATCTCCACTCCTCAGTGATAGGCCTTCCTGGTCTGCAGAGCAATGGAATTACTTATACACACTTTCAAGTCTTGAGGTCACTACCTTCCACAGAAAAAGTGTGGCAGTCAGTGGCTGTTGTTCTGCTGCTGTAGCCAGTTCCCTGAATCTCTGCCACTGTGAATAAGATAAAGCATCAGCAATTACATTTTCAGTGCTGGTAACGTGGACAGCCTTAAACTGAATATTGGTAACATGGACAGCTTTAAACTGAATATTGAGCTTCATACACTTCGAGTACAGCTTCTTGCCTCTGAACAGGTGTGGGACCTGGGGGTGATTCTTGACGATGGTCTGACACTGTGATCTCAGGTGTCGGCAGTCATCAAGTCTTCCTTTTACCATATGAGGAATATCTCCAGGGTCAAGCACCTAGTTCTGTCCGGTGATCTTCCTATGTTGGTCCACGTCTTTGTAACCTTGTGCCTTGATTATTGCAACTCCCTTTAGCTAGGGCTACTGGGGTTGATATCTGCCACTGCAGCTGGTGCAGAACGCAGCAGCCCGGTTGTTGACGAGACTCCCCGGATGTGTCATATCTCTCCAGTGCTGTGTGAACTGCACTGGCTGATGATTCAGTGTTAGATCACCTTCAAAGTTGGATTTCTGACTTACAAAGCCCTACATGGACTGGGCTCGGACTATCTGAAAGAGCCTTTAGTTCCTTACTTCCCCGGGCGGTCACTCTGCTCGGCTGATTAGGGGTTGCTAGAGATTCCAAGGGTATCCTTAAAATCATCAGGGGCCTGTGAATTCATGTATGAGGCTGCAGCCCATTGGAATTCTCTACCCTGTCAGCTTCAGGAGTGCACAGCCATGGGGGGCTTTAAACAGGCCTTGAAAACCTATCTATGGTGCCAAGCCTATTCTGTTTTTTATTTATTTATTTCATTTGCAGATTAACACCTTTGAGCCAACAGGCTCTCTTCAAAGGTTTCATGTCAGGTATAACAAACAGACAGAACAATTTACAAGGTTACATTTCATTAGTGGGAGAGACAAGAATACAGTGGTAGTTTGATGGGCATTGCTGATGCTGTTTGCTGATAACAGAATACTGACAGGCTGTACATGCAAGCAAGTAGTCTATTGCATATCCTAAGTTGTACAGGTACTAGAAGTGCATTTGGTAAGTGGTTTAACTTATATTGTTAGGTCATTAAAAGAAGATTTTGTTTTATTTTACTGAACTCGTGGAATTTTATTGACTATCTGTATTTAATTGTGTTTTACTGCATCTTGTTTTATCTTTCTTACTGTTAAAGCGCCTTGATATTTTGAAAGGTTCTGGACAAATAAAGTTATTATTATTCATTATTTATTAAAATATTTCTCATCAGGTCAGCCAGGGGACTTTTTGGTCCTACCTGGCCATTTATGGTACGGACCACAACCACGTTGTCTGAGCAGAAAATGGCATTTCTGTCCTTCAGCCTGGAGCCCCAAAAACACAACAATACCACTATTGGGAAGAACTCTAGTACCATTATATGTGTAGCCCAGCCAATGACCATTTGGGTGGCCATCCCACAGCACCCCATTCGCCCTGAAAGTTTGCTCCAAACTGTAGCCCTCAGGCTGTATCTGTAAACAACTCAAGGACCTGACTGCCTGTAGTCTCCTGCCACATTGTCACACTGTTGAAGTGGGCTATAAAGGTTTGCCAGACCTTCAGGTCCTTGTGTAACCCTTCTGTGACCCTGATTTTATGATGTGACTTCTAAGTCCTTTTTCTCAGCTTTGCCATGCATGTCATGAAGGTTCTCCCTTTGGGTATAACCCAACATGTGACATTAATGTGCCCCACCAGCTGCTATAACTCCTGTAAGGTAATCTTTCTGGCCACTTCTGCCTCTGCCAGTGGGGTCTGCAACATGATCAGCTTACTTCCAGGCAAGTGACACTTCTTACTGTTGGCATCAATCTCTATGCCCAAGAAGGTCATCGCCAAACTAGGTAATTCCACCTTCTCCAGGGCCAAAGACATGCCAAACTCCTGACACAATTCTACAAATGCGGTCAGCATCATCCACAGACCAGAGACCCAGCATGTCCCACAAACAAGATGTGAGCTAGGTAATGGACTATGCCCTGGTTTCCAATGCCTATGCTGTAGCCCAATGAAAGAGGGTGCTGAGCCCTCAAAATATTGTGCAAGCCACTGCACAATCTATGAGCTTGCAATTGCCCGCACAGTATTCCCTTTCAAACTTCATTCTTAACAGGCCCCTGTCTGCTTGACACACAAGCAGCAATCAGAATGCAGACTCAATGTCCACCTTAACCATCATGGCTCTGGGTCCTGCCACCCACACTACCTCAATGGCTATGTTGAATGACTCATACTAAACTGATGTGAACTATGGATCAATATGATAATTTCCTCACTCTCCTTCCAGATAAGACAAGTGATTAATCAACTGGAATTCCCCCAAACCTTCTTAGGCACTAGCCCAGTTGGTGACAGCCAAAGATTGGGCAGAGGCAGGGATGCATAAGAGCTGCTCAACCATCCCAGGTGCATCTTTTGTCCAGATTTTTCTGGACCATCTATGGATGGTCTCTAGCAGACTTCAGGTTTTCTGCCTTGTACCACCTTCAAGGGCCTGAATACGGAATCCTAAAGCCAACTGTAAAACCTTCCTCTAACAGGTGGGTGGCCTCCCAATCTGGGTACTGGACCAGACAGGGTTTAGGCCTGTCCACCCTTACAAGGGTGGGCAGGCTTGTTCCCATACAACTTCTGGTATTTCTTCTGCGCTGCCCAAAACTCAGCCTTTGGGGGCTGTGGGGAGGAACACTGTATGAGTGGATGCTTCTGCCCACAGGTGACACATTCATGTAAAAACCTGCAATTTGTCCTCGAGCAGTTCCCTGGTTGTAAGTAAAACACACTTGGGAGGGGGAGGTCCCGTCTCCTGTCACTGTAGCTGAAAAATCCTGAGGGGAAGCCCACTGGTCACATGCATCACCACCCCCTGTGCATCACATCAACCAGCAGCAGTAATCCAATGTCCCACACCCCAGGGTGGCATCATTATGCCTCCAATGCCAGAACTCCTCATCATATTTTAGCCATGCCATGTCCTCTTTGTTCTTGTGCATCAATAAAATCCTCTTCCCATATTTAAATAGATCCAAACCTTGATCTGGCACTGTTTGCAGTATGATGCTAGCATACATAAAGAATGTCACCATCCAGTTATCAAAAGTGTAGGGCACCTTTACTTTGTTCCTGTCAGATCCATCTGACTTGTCCTTCTTCTCATCCTGTTCTCCCAGCCAATTAAGTAAAGAGAAGATATTGACATAGTCCATGATCTGGATTTGCAGCCTGACCTTATCTACCAGTTGGGACCCCCCCAGACTTCACCAGGCTGGCACAGTTGCCAGGGTCTGGTGTCACTGCCACCTGGTCCATTGTGATGCTTGACCCTGTCACTCACATAACCCCTAGCACTGTCCTATTCTGTTGCTGACCCATGGCCCTGCTGCCAACCTGGCCACAAGGTTTATAAGGCTATCCAGCTTCTCTTCCACCATGAAACCTCTATAGGTCCCCTGCTTCCCTGAGGCCAGGTTCGTGTGTGAAGGGCCTGTGCCTCCGAGGCCCTTCCATGGATAGGATAACCACATCGTCACTGGAGGATGATTCTGAACCTGCTGGGGCAGGCCCATACTCTCTTCCCTGGGCTCTATCACCACTACCCCCCAAAGGACCCCCCAAAGCTGTAATCACCATGTTCTGGATCTACTCCTCAGAGAATATTGAGCCTCAGAACTTTCCTTACCTTGCTGAGGTGTCCTGGGTACCTTCGCTGGGGTCATTGCCATTTCCTTAGCCAGATACCACTTCTTTGTTGCCATCATCACTGCAGTCAATTTTGATGGACCCTTTGTGCCCTCTAGGCATGCTTCTAGCCATGCCTAGCCTCTCCTCTGGTGCATCTTGCACAGCTGGGATTCCAGTGCTGCTGTTGCCTTCACCGAGGAAGTCCTCTTTCTGCTTGGTATCTTTGCTGTGCTATGAAAAAAATATTGCCCCCCCACCAAGAAAGGTGTGTTAGATACCTGTTGTGCTAACAGGGGCACCCCACAGGGGAGGGCCTTGCCATGGCTGCCTGGCTTCTACCAACTTTCCCCCCAGGGCTTTCTCTTTGACCATAGCTAGTCAGGATTCAAACCTTGGATCATGCGAGCTATAACACAGTTGTCAGTTAAGACATGTTTCATAACACTTTGTTGCTGAGATGCCTCAACAGTATAGTTTTTTTGGCCAGTCCATCTTCTTCCAAGTTGGGTAATAGGGTGTGCTTTGAAACAACTGAGAAGCTGCATGGGATATACTATATTGGACTAGATATCTGCAACAAATCTCTCTCTTGCTTACATCTGAGGGAAGTTTTCCTTACTTTACAGTCTTACATTGGTATTGATTTGTGTTTAATTATTTTAGTTTTTAATTCAGGAAGGGGGTTTTCAAAACTGCTTATCTTGTGAGCATCTTCAGAAGGGTTGAAATAACTGCATATTTGATTTTCCTTTGTGGCTAACTGGACTGTCTACTAGTATTCTGTGATGGTCTGCATCAATATATTTTGCAATATTTACTGGTGGTGGCTGTGTACTTTAAAATAGCAAAGGCTGCAGTTTGTAATTGGATGCCAGACATAGCCTGAGGTGGGGGAAATTGTCTTCACAAGCAGAGCCGTAGGAAGGCATTTTGGTGCCCTGGGCAAGAGATTAATTTTGCAACCCCCCACCCCGAAAACAGCCGGAGGTCTGGGTGCCGCAAGGCCCAAAAGCTCTGAGAGGTTTACGTGCTTTGGTGAGTATGGGGCCATAATGTACAGTATGAAGGTGCAAATGGTCCATTTGCATGTTATTATGGCCCCATCTGCATGAGTTGTGCAGAGCTAGCCAGCAAAATGTGCATGGCACCCTGCACAGCAAGTGGTGCTGCCAGAGGGGGTCTAGTGGTACCTACACCCCTTCCCGTAGTGGCGAGCACCAATAAATACAAATGAAAAGTATTCCTGGTGGTCCACTGGCACCCTCCACCCTCCCACTCACACAGGACCCCCACCCGGCTAACCCTCGTCATCAGCGGGCAGCAACAAACCCACCCGCATATCACCCAGCTGCCAACCGATTGACATCATTCATTCACATATTTGTGACTATTGCGGTATGCACTGCAAGCCTATTTGTCCACAGTGTGGATCAATGGGCTTACAGCTGATTCTGTAAGCTGTCATTTGGTGGTCAGCTGGGCGGTATGTGGGTGGGTTTGTTGCCCGCCGATGATGGGGGGATGGGTGGGCAGGGGTCCTGTGTGGGTGGGGGTGCCACTGGACCACCAGAGATATTATTCTATAGGGTTTACCAGCGGCTTTAGGGAGGGGTACCACTAGACTACCAGGGGTTATGTGGGTACTTGGTGATGGTGTTCTGGGTGGGAGAGCTGAGATCAGTTATGGGAATTAAATCAAATGTCTTGTGAAATGCAACTGACTTATTATTTATCTCCCCACAGTGTAAACTGCTGCACAGTACAGGCACAGCTGGGAACTGATTTACTAGTGTGATTGTATTGTCCCATTAGTTCAGTAGGCAGCACCAGGCCAGGCCCTTTGCCACTGTACACATAAATTCACTGCCACCTGCGCCTGCCTCAAGATTTTGACAGACTGTTGCTCTGTGGAAAGTCTTAGATAAGGATCAATTAGGGAATGGGATTTTTATTTTAGCTGAAGCCTCAGGGTTGCATGAATGATCAAAGACTACCAGTCAAACTGGATTGGCTGTGGCTGCATTCTGCACACATTAACCATCTGGCTGACTGGTTAGCTATTTCATAAAAATAAAATTATGTCTGATGGCAAATTATGCATTTGTCATTAATTTCTCAACTTCACTAGTGCATTTTATTTTACTGATCAGTAAAATAGAATGCAGTGTAAATTCAGTTAGAATACAATGAGTGAGAAGGGCGGCCTGTTGCCGCTGGGCATTGACGCCCGCCTGAACTATTGGGAAGCAGTGTGGTTTGGCAACCCGGCCCTGGAGCAGGAGCAGTGGCCCAGTCAGTCAACAGCAGAGAAAACACAACAGAGCCAGCAGAGTCAGGCGGGCCTGCCAGCACTGCAGGCCAAGTTCCAGTCCACCAGATACAAGATCTAGACTGTCCCCTCTCTCACAGCTGGGGCTGGGTGGGATAGTAGAGCTGGAGAAGCATGCATGAATTTGTGGAGACAGAATGGACTCGGAGCCACGGTGGAGAAGACTGATGGAGGTCCCAGCCTGTGAGTTTTGGTGCAAGCCAAAGGAGGGTCGGGTGAGGGGATGCCAGAGAGTCACATTATCACACAGTAAGTACACAGAGACCGGAATGGATCATAAATTCCCCACAGATTTCATTTAAACCTGGCAGTCAGGCCCACCCAATGATTTTCAACTGCACCCCCCTTCCCCCAACATGGATCATGGAAATGCTCACTAGCCTGAGTCAGTCAGTCATCATTCAGCAATCAGCAAAGTAGTCCTAGTAGTCCACTCCAGTCAGGCAGTCAGAGACTATAGATAACAGTCAGTTGGGATTCAGGAACGAACAGAAAAATGCTTTTGCTTGTGCTTACGCAAATCTCATTCTCTCCTAGACTCCTCACTCTATCCTCTGTCTTCTCTACTCTGTGTATATATTCTATCACTTTTGCGTTTTCTTCCATTTATCTACTAGACTCACTCTCTCTATTCAATTCGTCTCTCTCCAACTAAACCGTGCCTCTCATAACCACATGCTCCACATCTCCACCCATACCTTTTTATACTGTAAGGGCGGCGCTGGCCTGCCCACAGACAGTTATCACCACCTCATGATTTTTTTGTCTCTGCAGATGGCACAACCATGTGACACCCCCCACACACACTTGCTGGCCCTTCTGCAGATGCGCCGGCTCCCCTCCTGACAGTAATTGGTAATTACAGGGAAAAAAACTTAAAAAACTTAAAATTTAAAGCTACAGCACAGCTGGGCCACTGAATCAGGCATGGGAAGCTGACTTGAAAATCTAAGCCTGGTGTGCCTCTCAAGGCATGCAAGTGGGAGGCACCACCGCCCCATCTTTCCTACTGGTACTGTTCACAAGTCTGGGAGACCTGCATCACAACCAATTGTTCTGGCTTGAACATTCCAGCATTGATCAATCACTATAAACTACTGGTGTGATCCTGTTTCAGACAGAAGTCCATCTTCTTCCAAGTTGGGTAACAGGGTGTGCTTTGAAACAACTGAGAAGCTGCATGGGATATACTATATTGGACTAGATATCTACAACAAATATCTCTCTTGCTTACATCTGAGGGAAGTTTTCCAGAGTTTAAAGCACAGCTGACTTATTTTGGGGCTGACTGCTTTCAGAGCACAAACCACCAGGCTGTTTTGGGGATGGGGAGGTTTACCTGTGTCTGACTTGGCTGTCTGGATTTTTCTCTGTTTGATTAGCAGGGTATTTTCTCTGTCAAATTGTTGTGCAGGGCATCTTGCTGACAGGAAGGCACTCATAGCAGCGGTGGGTCAGAGCTTTTAGCTGATTGTTTCATGAGGGCACAGTTTAGGACCAACCTCTGCCCAACCCTCACCCCACCCATCCCTGGAAATAGTTCCTTTATACCTGGGGTTCTGACATCATTTCCTCAAGAGTGCAAGGTGCATATCACTGTCATATCCTCTCTAACACACAGCACTGACAATATAAGCATACACATTGTATAATATATATATATTTCTATATAACAAACCAATCAAACACACACACACACACACACAAAAAAAAGTAAATAAACATGTGGGGAGTAGTGCAATGTAATGGCTGTGGGGCAGCAGTCTTCCGGGAGTCTTTCTGGAGGCTGAGATGCTGCCCTATTTGCAGACAACTCTCTGCCCTGAGGGAGGAAGTTGCCCGTCTTCAGGCCACACTGGACAGTAGTAAGGGGACCTTCCTCCAGGCCTCACTGGACAGTAGGAAGGGAACCTCCCCATCCAGGGAGCACCAGAACCACCGCCACTACCTGAGAGGTTGCAAAGAAAGCACAGCAGTTGGACCACAGTGGGCTCAGGGAGGTGAGGATGGTGGAACAGAGGCACACCCAGTCAGTTGTTCCACTCCACAATCCATACACCATTCTGGGGGAGCATAGCTCTCCTATGGATGCACCCACAGAGGAGACTAAGGAGGCTGATGACAACTGTCACAAGGGAGGCCCACAGGAAGGAGGCAGAGGACACCACAGGAAAGGAAGCAGCTCCTGGTGGGGGACTCAATTATTAGGGGGATAAAACTGGGGGGAGCAGGGAAAACTGAAGTAAGGTGCCTGCCTGGTGCCATGGCTTGGAGTGACAGGAAGCGCATCCTCAGGATCACGAGAACAGCTGCACGGGAGTCTGAGCTGGACATCATTGTCCACCTAGGGACAAATGACTTGGCTCACCATGATATTAGAGCAGTACAGGATGACTTTGTAGTGTTGGGGAGGAGCCTACGACAAGTAGCACACACAGTATCCTTCTTAGAGGTGCTGCCTGTCAATGGCATGGGTGAGGCGAGGGTACTTTGCACCATGCAGTTTAATGAATGGTTGAAAAAATGGTGTGATGCACAGGGGTTTGGCTTCATTGGGGACTGGGGTTCCACCTGGAGGGACACGAGCCTATACTGGCAGGATGGTCTGCATCTGTCCAGGAAGGGAACAAGTCTTTTGAGCAATCGGTTTAAATGCTTCATTGGCAAGCTTTTAAACTAGTCAAGGGAGGCACTGATAAGCAGCAGGAAAATCCCAGCCTCGCCCTACAAAACAGGGTACTAAATGAGAAAAAGACCAAGGTAGAAAGGTCAGTGGGGGATGCTGCAACAGAAGGTAAAGCCATCAAAAAATGGAGAGCAATGAGTACCAATGCCCGTAGTCTGGGTAACAAGCTTCCTGAATTAGTGGCCTTGATGGAGGAGGAACATCTGGATATTGTGGCAGTCACAGAAACATGGTACACACAAAACCATGACTGGGACGTAAACATACCAGGATACACTATCTACAGGAGGGACAGGGAGGGTAAAAGAGGAGGAGGAGTAGCTCTTTACATAAGGGAAGGAATCAAAGCAACAGAACAAAAGAGTAAACAGGGAGGAGGAGAAGAAGAAGCACTGTGGTTAAATTTGGAGACAGACAACGGCACCACAATCCGCACAGGGGTTGTATACAGACCCCCTTCTCAGGGGGAGGAAATGGACAAGGAAATGATAGAAAGTATACTTAGAATGGCAGAAAAAGGGGAGATATTGCTGATGGGTGATCTGAATATGCCAGATGTTAACTGAGTGCAGTTGCAGCAGCCACTTCGAAGAGTGGGGTTATTCTAGATGCCCTACAGGGGGCATGCCTTAGACAACTAGTAATGGAGCCCACTCGAGAGGGAGCAATCTTAGACCTGGTTCTCTCAAATAGAGACAGAGAGAGGATCACAGATGTAGAAGTGGGTAGCAATCTGGGAACTAGCGACCATCGAACAGTATGGTTCACAATAAACACAGCAATAGAGTCAAGCCATACAAAGGCAAAAGTACTGAACTTTAGGAGGGCTGACTTTGCCAAATGGGTGAGTGCCTAAGGAATGCACTAGCGAATGCACTAGCAAATGGGAAAGAAGGAGGGGTGGAAGAACAATGGGGAATAATAAAAACTGCCATCACAGAGGTAACAAGCCTTTGTGTGAAGCAAATAAAACAAAATGATGTAAGAAACCACTATGATTCTCAAAGGAAGTGGCAGTGAAGGTTCAAGAGAAAAAGAAAGCATTCAGGAAGTACAAGGAATCACAGAAGGAGCAGGACAGAGAACTGTATCAGTTAAAGCAAAAGGAAGCTGGGAAGACAGTCAGAACAGCAAAGGCCCAAACTGAGGAAAAGCTTGCCAACCCAGTTAAGAAGGGGATAAAACCTTTGTAGGTACATCAGGGAGCGAAGGAAGACCAAGGGAGGGAGGATAGTGAGGCTCAATAAAGGGAAGGGAGGGAGGGTGGACAGAGGTGACTGTGAAAGGCACAGATACTAAACAAATATTTTTGCTCAGTATTTACAAATGAAGAGGGAGGTACCTAAAAACAAACAGTAGAAACACTCTGGATACAGAAGTTGATACCAGCCCATTTACAGAAGAAAGGGTTATGAAAGAACTCTCTTAAAACTGAAGGTGGACAAGCAATGGGGCCTGATGGGATTCATCCCAGAATTCCAAAAAGAACTAAGGGTAGAACTAGTGACACCACTGACTACCCTCTTTAACAAATCATGGAGGATGGGAGGTACCGAGGACTGGAGGAGGGCAGATGTGATTCCCTCACAAAAGTGGGAGCAAGGCAGAAGCAGGAAACTACAGACCTGTTAGTTTAACCTCAGTGATAGGAAATGATGGAATCACTTCTGAAGGAAAGAATTGTCAAGTATCTGGAGGCCAGAGGGCACAGGACCCAGGCAACCTCGGATTCACAGCAGGAAGGTCATGCCAGATGAATCTGATAGATTTCTTTCACTGGGTGACCAAAGTAGTAGATCAGGGAGGGGCTGTGGACATGGCCTACCTAGACTTTGAAAGGCATTTGACTCAGTCCCACAAAGATTAATATACAAGTTAGCCAGCCTGGGAGTGGGTCCCAAGATGAACAGCCTGGGTAAAGGAATTGGCTGAGAGACAGGACACAGAGGTAATAGTAAATGGAGTCCACCCTGAAGAAAGGGGGGTTACTAGTGGGTACCACTTGAGTTCAATAGTAGGACCGGTCCTCTTCAATGTCTTTATAGCGACATTGCAGAGGACTGGAAGAAAAATATGTCTTTGCAGATGACACAAAGATCTGCAACAGAGCTGATACACAAGGTGGGGTGGAAAAGGATGAGAAGGACTTGGCAAGGTTACAGGAATGGTCAAATGTATGGCAATTAGATTCAATGCTAAGAAGTGCAGGTAATGCACCTAGAAAGAAAAAACCCAGGAAGAGTACACAATGGGGGTGGAGAGATACTAGCGACAATAAAATGAAAGGGACCTGGGGGTTGTCATATCAGATGACCTAAAAGGTGGGCAAGCAATGTGAGAGGCAGCAAGGAGGGCTGGGGGATACTGGGATGCACAAGAGGCATCACCAGTAGAAAACAGAAGTTTTTATCCTCTGTACAGACAGCTGGTGAGACCCCATCTGAATTACTGTGTGCAGTTCTGGAGACCCAATCTCGCATAGAACATAGACAGGATAGAGCTGTCAGAGGAGGCTGTAACACATGGTGCAGGGTCTTTGCACGGAAGACATATGAAAGACAGACTTAAGGGCGCTTAATATGTATAGCCTCTCAAAGGAAAGGAGGGAGATGGGGGTCATGACAGAAACTTTCAAGTACCTCAGGGAATCAACAAAGTCCAAGAGGTGCATCTTTCAAAAAAATGTGCATGAACAAGGGGGCACAATTTGAAGATGGGTGAGCAGCTCAGAGGTAATTTAAGAAAGTATTTTTCACAGAGAGGTTGTGGATGCATGGAGCAGCCTTCGGAGGAGGATTGTGGAGTCAAAACAGTGATGGAATTTAAGCATGCATGGGACAGTCATAAGAGGCAATTCTAGGGGGTGGGGGTAGGAAGAAGTAGGCTGCTGGTTAACTAGGATCTGCAGCTTATCCAGTAGTTAGGGAAATGAGCAGACTGGGTGGGCCAAGCAGTCCTATCTGCCCTCAAATTCTCCCATGCATCTCTGTCCCTGTAATGGTAGGTTGCACATCTATGGTATGTTACCCATGATGAGTACAACTGTGTCTGTGTGTTGTTTGTGTGGGGACTGTCACTGTGACAATGGCCCACTTTTGTCATTGATGGCAGGTGATCAATGACAGCTGGTGGACATTCGATGTTACCCTCTGTCACCACCTCTTTCTGTCTTCAGGAACCTGAACCACTTGGCGCAGCACCCAGTAAGGATATATCATCACAGCTATGGTGTTGGGCCTTTACACTCTTTGACACAGGAGCTTCTGTACATTGATGTGTAGTGCTAACATGCAGCAAGACACTGGAATTGCCATGTCCACCTTGTTGTCCATCCCAGCAGGTCCCACTGCTGAGTGTCTTCTTGTCTAGTGCTTCACCTCTAACTACTGTGGCACATGTGCAGAGTTTATTCCCTGCCCACCAAGGGCAACTTCGGGTCTTGTACCAGGTGTTCAGATGCCATGGGAAGGAAGACTGTCTCCATCATTGCCCTTCTGTGTGCCATCTGTTTGGTGCAAGGGGCCTCTTATGACAACTGTAGGTATTTTGGTGCTGAGACCCCAGCTGTACCAAAATCTCCCTCCAGAACCTTCCGTATCTTAGATGCCCAAGTGGTGTCCATGAATCTCTACACCTGAGAAAACCATGACAAACCTGACAGATGTCACCCAACTATCCCTGGTGTCAGCACTTTCCTCTTGGCCATTATGATGTAACTACATAGCTGATTGATTGGAATTGGCCAGGTATTGGGCCACCCTGCCTCTGCCTGAGTTGTGAGGTAAATCTCCACTCCTCAGTGATAGGCCTTCCTGGTCTGCAGAGCAATGGAATTACTTATACACTTTCAAGTCTTGAGGTCACTACCTTCCACAGAAAAAGTGTGGCAGTCAGTGGCTGTTGTTCTGCTGCTGTAGCCAGTTCCCTGAATCTCTGCCACTGTGAATAAGATAAAGCATCAGCAATTACATTTTCAGTGCTGGTAACGTGGACAGCCTTAAACTGAATATTGGTAACATGGACAGCTTTAAACTGAATATTGAGCTTCATACACTTCGGTACAGCTTCTTGCTCTCTGAACAGGTGTGGGACCTGGGGTGATTCTTGACGATGGTCTGACACTGTGATCTCAGGTGTCGGCAGTCATCAAGTCTTCCTTTTACCATATGAGGAATATCTCCAGGGTCAAGCACCTAGTTCTGTCCGGTGATCTTCCTATGTTGGTCCACGTCTTTGTAACCTTGTGCCTTGATTATTGCAACTCCCTTTAGCTAGGGCTACTGGGGGTTGATATCTGCCACTTGCAGCTGGTGCAGAACGCAGCAGCCCGGTTGTTGACGAGACTCCCCCGCGGATGTGTCAT
Organism: Neoceratodus forsteri; assembly: GCA_016271365.2. NCBI lineage: Eukaryota > Metazoa > Chordata > Ceratodontiformes > Ceratodontidae > Neoceratodus > Neoceratodus forsteri. Next base: position 1,751,049,099 of record CM057455.1, on the reverse strand, counting down.
ATCTCTCCAGTGCTGTGTGAACTGCACTGGCTGATGATTCAGTGTTAGATCACCTTCAAAGTTGGATTTCTGACTTACAAAGCCCTACATGGACTGGGCTCGGACTATCTGAAAGAGCCTTTAGTTCCTTACTTCCCCGGGCGGTCACTCTGCTCGGCTGATTAGGGGTTGCTAGAGATTCCAAGGGTATCCTTAAAATCATCAGGGGCCTGTGAATTCATGTATGAGGCTGCAGCCCATTGGAATTCTCTACCCTGTCAGCTTCAGGAGTGCACAGCCATGGGGGGCTTTAAACAGGCCTTGAAAACCTATCTATGGTGCCAAGCCTATTCTGTTTTTTTATTTATTTATTTCATTTGCAGATTAACACCTTTGAGCCAACAGGCTCTCTTACAAAGGTTTCATGTCAGGTATAACAAACAGACAGAACAATTTACAAGGTTACATTTCATTAGTGGGAGAGACAAGAATACAGTGGTAGTTTGATGGGCATTGCTGATGCTGTTTGCTGATAACAGAATACTGACAGGCTGTACATGCAAGCAAGTAGTCTATTGCATATCCTAAGTTGTACAGGTACTAGAAGTGCATTTGGTAAGTGGTTTAACTTATATTGTTAGGTCATTAAAAGAAGATTTTGTTTTATTTTACTGAACTCGTGGAATTTTATTGACTATCTGTATTTAATTGTGTTTTACTGCATCTTGTTTTATCTTTCTTACTGTTAAAGCGCCTTGATATTTTGAAAGGTTCTGGACAAATAAAGTTATTATTATTCATTATTTATTAAAATATTTCTCATCAGGTCAGCCAGGGGACTTTTTGGTCCTACCTGGCCATTTATGGTACGGACCACAACCACGTTGTCTGAGCAGAAAATGGCATTTCTGTCCTTCAGCCTGGAGCCCCAAAAACACAACAATACCACTATTGGGAAGAACTCTAGTACCATTATATGTGTAGCCCAGCCAATGACCATTTGGGTGGCCATCCCACAGCACCCCATTCTCCTGAAAGTTTGCTCCAAACTGTAGCCCTCAGGCTGTATCTGTAAACAACTCAAGGACCTGACTGCCTGTAGTCTCCTGCCACATTGTCACACTGTTGAAGTGGGCTATAAAGGTTTGCCAGACCTTCAGGTCCTTGTGTAACCCTTCTGTGACCCTGATTTTATGATGTGACTTCTAAGTCCTTTTTCTCAGCTTTGCCATGCATGTCATGAAGGTTCTCCCTTTGGGTATAACCCAACATGTGACATTAATGTGCCCCACCAGCTGCTATAACTCCTGTAAGGTAATCTTTCTGGCCACTTCTGCCTCTGCCAGTGGGGTCTGCAACATGATCAGCTTACTTCCAGGCAAGTGACACTTCTTACTGTTGGCATCAATCTCTATGCCCAAGAAGGTCATCGCCAAACTAGGTAATTCCACCTTCTCCAGGGCCAAAGACATGCCAAACTCCTGACACAATTCTACAAATGCGGTCAGCATCATCCACAGACCAGAGACCCAGCATGTCCCACAAACAAGATGTGAGCTAGGTAATGGACTATGCCCTGGTTTCCCAATGCCTATGCTGTAGCCCAATGAAAGAGGGTGCTGAACCCCTCAAATATTGTGCAAGCCACTGCACAATCTATGAGCTTGCAATTGCCCGCACAGTATTCCCTTTCAAACTTCATTCTTAACAGGCCCCTGTCTGCTTGACACACAAGCAGCAATCAGAATGCAGACTCAATGTCCACCTTAACCATCATGGCTCTGGGTCCTGCCACCCACACTACCTCAATGGCTATGTTGAATGACTCATACTAAACTGATGTGAACTATGGATCAATATGATAATTTCTCTCTCTTCCAGATAAGACAAGTGATTAATCAACTGAATTCCCCAAACCTTCTTAGGCACTAGCCCAGTTGGTGACAGCCAAAGATTGGGCAGAGGCAGGGATGCATAAGAGCTGCTCAACCATCCCAGGTGCATCTTTTGTCCAGATTTTTCTGGACCATCTATGGATGGTCTCTAGCAGACTTTGGTTTCTGCCTTGTACCACCTTCAAGGGCCTGAATACGGAATCCTAAAGCCAACTGTAAACCTTCCTCTAACAGGTGGGTGGCCTCCCAATCTGGGTACTGGACCAGACAGGGTTTAGGCCTGTCCACCCTTACAAGGGTGGGCAGGCTTGTTCCCATACAACTTCTGGTATTTCTTCTGCGCTGCCCAAAACTCAGCCTTTGGGGGCTGTGGGGAGGAACACTGTATGAGTGGATGCTTCTGCCCACAGGTGACACATTCATGTAAAAACCTGCAATTTGTCCTCGAGCAGTTCCCCTGGTTGTAAGTAAAACACACTTGGGAGGGGGAGGTCCCTGTCTCCTGTCACTGTAGCTGAAAAATCCTGAGGGGAAGCCCACTGGTCACATGCATCACCACCCCCTGTGCATCACATCAACCAGCAGCAGTAAATCCAATGTCCCACACCCCAGGGTGGCATCATTATGCCTCCAATGCCAGAACTCCTCATCATATTTTAGCCATGCCATGTCCTCTTTGTTCTTGTGCATCAATAAAATCCTCTTCCATATTTAAATAGATCCAAACCTTGATCTGGCACTGTTTGCAGTATGATGCTAGTATACATAAAGAATGTCACCATCCAGTTATCAAAAGTGTAGGGCACCTTTATTTTGTTCCTGTCAGATCCATCTGACTTGTCCTTCTTCTCATCCTGTTCTCCCAGCCAATTAAGTAAAGAGAAGATATTGACATAGTCCATGATCTGGATTTGCAGCCTGACCTTATCTACCAGTTGGGACCCCCCAGACTTCCAGGCTGGCCAGTTGCCAGGGTCTGGTGTCACTGCCACCTGGTCCATTGTGATGCTTGACCCTGTCACTCACATAACCCCTAGCACTGTCCTATTCTGTTGCTGACCCATGGCCCTGCTGCCAACCTGGCCACAAGGTTTATAAGGCTATCCAGCTTCTCTTCCACCATGAAACCTCTATAGGTCCCCTGCTTCCCTGAGGCCAGGTTCGTGTGTGAAGGGCCTGTGCCTCCGAGGCCCTTCCATGGATAGGATAACCACATCGTCACTGGAGGATGATTCTGAACCTGCTGGGGCAGGCCCCATACTCTCTTCCCTGGGCTCTATCACCACTACCCCCCCAAAGGACCCCCCCAAAGCTGTAATCACCATGTTCTGGATCTACTCCTCAGAGAATGATGAGCCTCAGAACTTTCCTTACCTTGCTGAGGTGTCCTGGGTACGTAGCTGGGGTCATTGCCATTTCCTTAGCCAGATACCACTTCTTTGTTGCCATCATCCTGCAGTCAATTTTGATGGACCTTTGTGCCCTCTAGGCATGCTTCTAGCCATGCCTAGCCTCCTCTGGTGCATCTTGCACAGCTGGGATTCCAGGCTGCTGTTGCCTTCACCGAGGAAGTCCTCTTTCTGTTGGTATCTTTGCTGTGCTATGAAAAAATATTGCCCCACCAAGAAAGGTGTGTTAGATACCTGTTGTGCTAACAGGGCACCCCACAGGGAGGGCCTTGCCATGGCTGCCTGGCTTCTACAACTTTCCCCCAGGGCTTTCTCTTGACCATAGCTAGTCAGGATTCAAACCTTTGGATCATTGAGCTATAACACAGTTGTCAGTTAAGACATGTTTCATAACACTTTGTTGCTGAGATGCCTCAACAGTATAGTTTTTTTGGCCAGTCCATCTTCTTCCAAGTTGGGTAATAGGGTGTGCTTTGAAACAACTGAGAAGCTGCATGGGATATACTATATTGGACTAGATATCTGCAACAAATCTCTCTCTTGCTTACATCTGAGGGAAGTTTTCCTTACTTTACAGTCTTACATTGGTATTGATTTGTGTTTAATTATTTTAGTTTTTAATTCAGGAAGGGGGTTTTCAAAACTGCTTATCTTGTGAGCATCTTCAGAAGGGTTGAAATAACTGCATATTTGATTTTCCTTTGTGGCTAACTGGACTGTCTACTAGTATTCTGTGATGGTCTGCACAATATATTTTGCAATATTTACTGGTGGTGGCTGTGTACTTTAAAATAGCAAAGGCTGCAGTTTGTAATTGGATGCCAGACATAGCCTGAGGTGGGAAATTGTCTTCACAAGCAGAGCCGTAGGAAGGCATTTTGGTGCCCTGGGCAAGAGATTAATTTTCAGCTTGAAAACAGCCGGAGGTCTGGGTGCCGCAAGCCAAAGCTCTGAGAGGTTTACGTGCTTTGTGGTGAGTATGGGGCCATAATGTACAGTATGCAAGGTGCAAATGGGTCCATTTGCATGTTATTATGGCCCCATCTGCATGAGTTGTGCAGAGCTAGCCAGCAAAATGTGCATGGCACCCTGCACAGCAAGTGGTGCTGCCAGAGGGGGTCTAGTGGTACCTACACCCCTCCCCGTAGTGGCGAGCACCAATAAATACAAATGAAAAGTATTCCTGGTGGTCCACTGGCACCCTCCACCCTCCCACTCACACAGGACCCCCACCCGGCTAACCCTCGTCATCAGCGGGCAGCAACAAACCCACCCGCATATCACCCAGCTGCCAACCGATTGACATCATTCATTCACATATTTGTGACTATTCGGTATGCACTGCAAGCCTATTTGTCCACAGTGTGGATCAATGGGCTTACAGCTGATTCTGTAAGCTGTCATTTGGTGGTCAGCTGGGCGGTATGTGGGTGAGGTTTGTTGCCCGCCGATGATGGGGGGATGGGTGGGCAGGGGTCCTGTGTGGGTGGGGTGCCACTGGACCACCAGAGATATTATTCTATAGGGTTTACCAGCGAACGGCTTTATGGGAGGGGTACCACTAGACTACCAGGGGGTTATGTGGGTACTTGGTGATGGTGTTCTGGGTGGGGAGAGCTGAGATCAGTTATGGGAATTAAATCAAATGTCTTGTGAAAATGCAACTGACTGTTATTATTTATCTCCCCACAGTGTAAACTGCTGCACAGTACAGGCACAGCTGGGAACTGATTTACTAGTGTGATTGTATTGTCCCATTAGTTCAGTAGGCAGCACCAGGCCAGGCCCTTTGCCACTGTACACATAAATTCACTGCCACCTGCGCCTGCCTCAAGATTTTGACAGACTGTTGCTCTGTGGAAAGTCTTAGATAAGGATCAATTAGGGAATGGGATTTTTATTTTAGCTGAAGCCTCAGGGTTGCATGAATGATCAAAGACTACCAGTCAAACTGGATTGGCTGTGGCTGCATTCTGCACACAGATTAACCATCTGGCTGACTGGTTAGCTATTTCATAAAAAATAAAATTATGTCTGATGGCAAATTATGCATTTGTCATTAATTTCTCAGCTTCACTAGTGCATTTTATTTTACTGATCAGTAAAATAGAATGCAGTGTAAGGTTCAGTTAGGAATACAATGAGTGAGAAGGACGGCCTGTTGCCGCTGGGCATTGGCCGCCCGCCTGAACTATTAGGAAGCAGTGTGGTTTGGCAACCCGGCCCTGGAGCAGGAGCAGTGGCCCAGTCAGTCAACAGCAGAGAAAACACAACAGAGCCAGCAGAGTCAGGCGGGCCTGCCAGCACTGCAGGCCAAGTTCCAGTCCACCAGATACAAGATCTAGACTGTCCCCTCTCTCACAGCTGGGGCTGGGTGGGATAGTAGAGCTGGAGAAGCATGCATGAATTTGTGGAGACAGAATGGACTCGGAGCCACGGTGGAGAAGACTGATGGAGGTCCCAGCCTGTGAGTTTTGGGTGAGCCCAAGGAGGGTCGGGTGAGGGGATGCCAGAGAGTCACATTATCACACAGTAAGTACACAGAGACCGGAATGGATCATAAATTCCCCACAGATTTCATTTAAACCTGGCAGTCAGGCCCACCCACTGATTTTCAACTGCACCCTCCCCCAACATGGATCATGGAAATGCTCACTAGCCTGAGTCAGTCAGTCATCATTCAGCAATCAGCAAAGTAGTCCTAGTAGTCCACTCCAGTCAGGCAGGTCAGAGACTATAGATAACAGTCAGTTGGGATTCAGGAAGCGAACAGAAAAATGCTTTTGCTTGTGCTTACGCCAAATCTCATTCTCTCCTAGACTCCTCCTCTATCCTCTGTCTTCTCTACTCTGTGTATATTCTATCACTTTGCGTTTTCTTCCATTTATCTACTAGACTCACTCTCTCTATTCAATTAGTCTCTCTCCAACTAAACCGTGCCTCTCATAATCCATGCTCCACATCTCCACCCATACCTTTTTATACTGTAAGCATGGCTGGGCCTGCCCACAGACAGTTATCACCACCTCATGATTTTTTTGTCTCTGCAGATGGCACAACCATGTGACACCCCCCACACACACTTGCTGGCCCTTCTGCAGATGCGCCGGCTCCCCTCCTGACAGTAATTGGTAATTACAGGGAAAAAAACTTAAAAAACTTAAAATTTAAAGCTACAGCACAGCTGGGCCACTGAATCAGGCATGAGAGCTTGACTTGAAAACTAAGCCAGGTGTGCCTCTCCGAGGCATGCAACCGGGGCGGGAGCACCACCCGCCCCATCTTTCCTACGGTACTGTTCACAAGTCTGGGAGACCTGCATCACAACCAATTGTTCTGGCTTGAACATTCCAGCATTGATCAATCACTATAAACTACTGGTGTGATCCTGTTTCAGACAGAAGTCCATCTTCTTCCAAGTTGGGTAACAGGGTGTGCTTTGAAACAACTGAGAAGCTGCATGGGATATACTATATTGGACTAGATATCTACAACAAATCTCTCTCTTGCTTACATCTGAGGGAAGTTTTCCAGAGTTTAAAGCACAGCTGACTTATTTTGGGGCTGACTGCTTTCAGAGCACAAACCACCAGGCTGTTTTGGGGATGGGGAGGTTTACCTGTGTCTGACTTGGCTGTCTGGATTTTTCTCTGTTTGATTAGCAGGGTATTTTCTCTGTCAAATTGTTGTGCAGGGCATCTTGCTGACAGGAAGGCACTCATAGCAGCGTGGGTCAGAGCTTTTAGCTGATTGTTTCATGAGGGCACAGTTTAGGACCAACCTCTGCCAACCCTCACCCCACCATCCCTGGAAATAGTTCCTTTATACCTGGGGTTCTGACATCATTTCCTCAAGAGTGCAAGTATATCACTGTCATATCCTCTCTAACACACAGCACTGACAATATAAGCATACATTGTATAATATATATATATTTCTATATAACAAACCAATCAAACACACACACACACACACACAAAAAGTAAATAAACATGTGGGGAGTAGTGCAATGTAATGGCTGTGGGGCAGCAGTCTTCCGGGAGTCTTTCTGGAGGCTGAGATGCTGCCCTATTTGCAGACAACTCTCTGCCCTGAGGGAGGAAGTTGCCCGTCTTCAGGCCACACTGGACAGTAGTAAGGGAACCTTCCTCCAGGCCTCACTGGACAGTAGGAAGGGAACCTCCCCCATCCAGGGAGCACCAGAACCACCGCCACTACCTGAGAGGTTGCAAAGAAAGCACAGCAGTTGGACCACAGTGGGCTCAGGGAGGGTGAGGATGGTGGAACAGAGGCACACCCAGTCAGTTGTTCCACTCCACAATCCATACACCATTCTGGGGGAGCATAGCTCTCCTATGGATGCACCCACAGAGGAGACTAAGGAGGCTGATGACAACTGTCACAAGGGAGGCCCACAGGAAGGAGGCAGAGGACACCACAGGAAAGGAAGCAGCTCCTGGTGGGGGACTCAATTATTAGGGGATAAAACTGGGGGAGCAGGGAAAACTGAAGTAAGGTGCCTGCCTGGTGCCATGGCTTGGAGTGACAGGAAGCATCCTCAGGATCACGAGAACAGCTGCACGGAGTCTGAGCTGGACATCATTGTCCACCTAGGGACAAATGACTTGGCTCACCATGATATTAGAGCAGTACAGGATGACTTTGTAGTGTTTGAGGAGGAGCTACGACAAGTAGCACACAGTATCCTTCTTAGAGGTGCTGCCTGTCAATGGCATGGGTGGGCGAGGTACTTTGACCATGCAGTTTAATGAATGGTTGAAAAAATGGTGTGATGCACAGGGGTTTGGCTTCATTGGGGACTGGGGTTCCACCTGGAGGGACACCAGCCTATACTGGCAGGATGGTCTGCATCTGTCCAGGAAGGGAACAAGTCTTTTGAGCAATCGGTTTAAATGCTTCATTGGCAAGCTTTTAAACTAGTCAAGGGGGGAGGCACTGATAAGCAGCAGGAAAATCCCAGCCTCGCCCTACAAAACAGGGTACTAAATGAGAAAAAGACCAAGGTAGAAAGGTCAGTGGGGGATGCTGCAACAGAAGGTAAAACTATCAAAAAATGGAGAGCAATGAGTACCAATGCCGTAGTCTGGGTAACAAGCTTCCTGAATTAGTGGCCTTGATGGAGGAGGAACATCTGGTGTGTTAGCAGTCACAGAAACATGGTACACAAAACCATGACTGGGGCGTAAACATACTCAGGATACACTATCTACAGGAGGGACAGGAGGGTAAAAGAGGAGGAGGAGTAGCTCTTACATAAGGGAAGGAATAAAAGCAACAGAACAAAAGAGTAAACAGGGAGGAGGAGAAGAAGAAGCACTGTGGTTAAATTTGGAGACAGACAACGGCACCACAATCCGCACAGGGGTTGTATACAGACCCCCTTCTCAGGGGGAGGAAATGGACAAGGAAATGATAGAAAGTATACTTAGAATGGCAGAAAAAGGGGAGATATTGCTGATGGGTGATCTGAATATGCCAGATGTTAACTGGAGTGCAGTTGCAGCAGCCACTTCGAAGAGTGGGGTTATTCTAGATGCCCTACAGGGGGCATGCCTTAGACAACTAGTAATGGAGCCCACTCGAGAGGGAGCAATCTTAGACCTGGTTCTCTCAAATAGAGACAGAGAGAGGATCACAGATGTGAAGTGGGTAGCAATCTGGGAACTAGCGACCATCGAACAGTATGGTTCACAATAAACACAGCAATAGAGTCAAGCCATACAAAGGCAAAAGTACTGAACTTTAGGAGGGCTGACTTTGCCAAATGGGTGAGTGCCTAAGGAATGCACTAGCGAATGCACTAGCAAATGGGAAAGAAGGAGGGGTGGAAGAACAATGGGGAATAATAAAAACTGCCATCACAGAGGTAACAAGCCTTTGTGTGAAGCAAATAAAACAAAATGATGTAAGAAACCACTATGATTCTCAAAGGAAGTGGCAGTGAAGGTTCAAGAGAAAAAGAAAGCATTCAGGAAGTACAAGGAATCACAGAAGGAGCAGGACAGAGAACTGTATCAGTTAAAGCAAAAGGAAGCTGGGAAGACAGTCAGAACAGCAAAGGCCCAAACTGAGGAAAAAGCAGCTAACTCAGTTAAGAAGGGATAAAACCTCTTTTAGGTACATCAGGAGCGAAGGAAGACCAAGGAGGGAGGATAGTGAGGCTTAATAAAGGGAAGGGAGGGAGGGTGGACAGAGGGTGACTGTGAAGAGGCACAGATACTAAACAAATATTTTTGCTCAGTATTTACAAATGAAGAGGGGGAGGTACCTAAAACAAACAGTAGAAACACTCTGGATACAGAAGTTGATACCAGCCCATTTACAGAAGAAAGGGTTATGAAAGAACTCTTAAAACTGAAGGTGGACAAAGCAATGGGGCCTGATGGGATTCATCCCAGAATTCTAAAGAACTAAGGAATAGAACTAGTGACACCACTGACTACCCTCTTTAACAAATCATGGAGGATGGGGAGGTACCCGAGACTGGAGGAGGGCAGATGTGATTCCTCTCACAAAGTGGGAGCAAGGCAGAAGCAGGAAACTACAGACCTGTTAGTTTAACCTCAGTGATAGGGAAATGATGGAATCACTTCTGAAGGAAAGAATTGTCAAGTATCTAGAGGCCAGAGGGGCAGCAGGACCGAAGGCAGCAGGTTCACAGCAGGAAGGTCATGCCAGATGAATCTGATAGATTTCTTTCACTGGGTGACCAAAGTAGTAGATCAGGGAGGGCTGGACATGGCCTACCTAGACTTTAGCAAGGCATTTGACTCAGTCCCACAAAGATTAATATACAAGTTAGTAGCCTGGGTGGGTCCCAAGATTGACAGCCTGGGTAAGGATGGCTGAAGAACAGGACACAGAGGTAATAGTAAATGGAGTCCACCCTGAAGAAAGGGGGGTTACTAGTGGGGTACCGCCGAGTTCAATAGTAGGACCGGTCCTCTTCAATGTCTTTATAAGCGACATTGCAGAGGGACTGGAAGGAAAAATATGTCTTTTTGCAGATGACACAAAGATCTGCAACAGAGCTGATGCACAAGGTGGGGTGGAAAGGATGAGAAGGGACTTGGCAAGGTTACAGGAATGGTCAAATGTATGGCAGCTTAGATTCAATGCTAAGAAGTGCAAGGTAATGCACCTGGGAAAGAAAAACCAAGGGGAAGAGTACACAATGGGGGGTGAGATACTAGCGACAACAAAATGGAAAGGGACCTGGGGTTGTCATATCAGATGACCTAAAGGTGGGCAAGCAATGTGAGAGGGCAAGGAGGGCTGGGGATACTGGGATGCACAGGAGAGGCATCACCAGTAGAAAACAGGAAGTTTTTATCCCTCTGTACAGACAGCTGGTGAGACCCCATCTGGAGTACTGTGTGCAGTTCTGGAGACCCAATCTCCGCATAGACATAGACAGGATGGAAGCTGTCCAGAGGAGCGCAACTTACATGGTGCAGGGTCTGCACCGGAAGACATATGAAGACAGACTTAAGGCGCTTAATATGTATAGCCTCAAGGAAAGGAGGGAGATGGGGGTCATGACAGAAACTTTCAAGTACCTCAAGGGAATCAACAAAGTCCAAGAGGGTAGCATCTTTCAAAAAAAGAGGTGTGCATGAACAAGGGGGCACAATTTGAAGATGGGTGAGCAGCTCAGAGGTAATTTAAGAAAGTATTTTTTCACAGAGAGGGTTGTGGATGCATGGAACGGCCTTCCGGAGGAGGTTGTGGAGTCAAAAACAGTGATGGAATTTAAGCATGCATGGGACAGTCATAAGGCAATTCTAGGGGGTGGGGGTAGGAAGAAGTAGGCTGCTGGTTAACTAGGATCTGCAGCTTATCCAGTAGTTAGGGAAATGAGCAGACTGGGTGGGCCAAGCAGTCCTTATCTGCCCTCAAATTCTATGTTTCTATGTAGTCCCTCCATCAGGGAATATATGTAAAGGGTGGGTATACTACTCTAGAGGGAACCTAGATGATGGGTGACCCATAATGTCCAGCCTGGCTCAGGTCCTTGTAAAAGCTAGCACTATGCAGGTAGAACCCATGGTCCACTGTAAGCCATCACAGGAAACATGTTACTGTCTCTGACAGAGATATTTACTCTTGCCCCCTCCACTAGAGGGACTGTCAGAGGTGCCGTGGAACTGCTGCCGTATTGCTCAATAACAACTGTTTAGGTGTATGTGTATATATTTTTTTATTTTATTTATTTATTGACAAGGAGGCCCCTGTGATTTGCAAAGATTACTAAGGAACCTGCAATCTGTTCCTCAAGGAGATCCCCATTCCTTGACACTGTTGCCTCCAGAGGGGGCTCCATGTCAAAACTCCCTCCACTCTTGGGCCTCCTGGCCCTACAACCCTTGATTGCTGACTATGTGATCAGCCACCTGCCAATCCCCAATATGGCTAAAGGCTCCTCATTCCTGCTACTACTCTTCCAGTGAGCAAGTTTCTCTTTTTTCCTTTTTATTTACCTAATCTTATTTCAACCCCAGGGAGCCGAGGAAGACATAGGGAGATCAAGTGGAAACTTAGTGCTCCCATGTGAGAGTCGAGAACCTGGACCACTCCATTCCCACAATGGAACAAAGGTACTGTCCACTGTCCTGCTACAGCATCCTTCCTGGATGCCAAATCTCTGTCAGAGGGCTCTCAATCAGACCCTTACCATGGCGATGGTGAGTTCCACCCATGAGAAGGTAAGTCAGTCCTTACTCTTCGTGGATTGGAGAGGCTTCTAAGAGACAGGAAAAAACTTGCAAAGAACCACAGCAATGCTATTCCTGCTGTTTGCAGGTACTGGGGGAGGGTTATCTTCAGATATGGGGCACCAAAAATATTGCCCACTCTTCAACCCGTTAATAGAAGAGGGGTGCATTCCTCAGTCACCCTTGCGGCTGCTCAGCTACCAACCCGTGCCCCATCTAGGCATCTTTATATGTGGGAGTCCCCGAAATTCTCTAGCTCCTGCCTCCCCTCAGCAAGCTAGCCATTGCCTCCTGCCCAAGGAGCTCCATGTGTCTGATTGTTTTTCTCTGGATATGTTTTTTTTTTTAACTGCAGCCCCAGCCCCTATAAGATTTGCTGAGACCACAGCAGTCTAAATGCAAAATGTCTTGGTGGGAAATCACCAATATTGAGCAAATGACTCCGGTGTGGAGCTGGTCCTGGTGAAGCTTGTACACTGTAGGTAAAGGATGGTGGACCGCTCTGGAGCAAAAATATGCCACTACACAATAAATCTTTTCTTGAATCTTCTTTATTTACACATCCCAACAGTTCACCAATTAAATTAGGGCTTCCTCTGGGGGCAATCTACAATTTCAACATAATCAACAAATGCCATTTAATATCAACATACTAAAATGAATAATTAACTTTGGCTAATGTACATGTATATATCCTAACATACCTATATTTATCTTTAAACCTACTTAACGTGTGGAGATACTTTTAAATTTGATAATTTTTAGCTGTAAACAAATACCAGAATAAATACTATAATATATTCTGTGCTTCTTATGTAGTAATTCCAAAAGCCACAATATTGCACCACGTACCACCACATACCAATCTCATAAGTGCAATGAAAAATGTGCTACTGCCACTATGTCACCAACCACTAAGGCATGCCCACCAAAACCCAAGGGAACATAAGTCTTTTTATTATATGGGGCTACTGAGTGAGTAGTCTGATTGGATGGTGTGCATCACCTGACAGTACGATAATGGACATTATCAGCACAGTCAGAGTGATGAGGCACACCCTGTAAATGATCATGGGTGAGAACAGGACCTCTTTCAGATGCTGGGCTGCAAAATGCATGCAGTAGCCATTTGTAAAAAACACCTAAGCGGGACAGATTGGCCAAGGTAGCCGTAGGTATGCAGCTGACTCCCAGCAGAGTAGCGACCATGGCAGTAAGTGGTGGTGTGTGAGTCAATGTATCAGACAAGTGTGGTGTTAACCCCACATGCCAGAAACAGAGAAATGCACCCGCACATTCTGACATAGTGGAGACTGTGCTGTATTCCTTCCGTGCACAGATCTTCCCCTGCAAGCTACATGTCTACCCATCCGCCTGGCGTTACTCCAACTACCGGGCATCAGTTAACCTGGCGGCAGTCCCCACAGAATGTCATGACCTGTAAAAGCCACTTTTAACAGTGTGATACAGAGCCATGCCTCGGGAGTGGCAACCCTTTACCCCCTCCCGAGCTGCGCTCCCCGTGCATGGCATCTGATGACGGAGTCAGCTCCATCAACCCTGACAGTCTAGCTAAACTTCTCTGAAGACAAATACAACCATGGACTCCAGAAATCGTTATCAGCCCTTTTAAAAATGTTGTTCAACAGAAGCATCTCCTGGAAAAAAAAATACCTTAGTTTTGCAGTTTGACACCGAACTGTCCATTACAGTCTGGTTACTCCCAGCCACCCACCTAATGGACCTTGGACACCCCTCCTAACCCCTACCACAAGTATCATGGTAGTCAGAGTAGCCCATTCCGCAGCATGATCAGTTATCCATGGCCAGTGCTGCGCACGAGTCCCAGCAGCATTGCATTCTGCCAGTCGGTGTGTCTCGCGTATGCTACTGTACTTAATTCTCCAGAACATGAACAGCAAATGGAATATCTCCAGTTCCAGCAGTGAGCAGTTCCTTTTCCCACTGTCTCACAATGTCATAATTTGCACTTGCTGTCAGGGGTGTGGTGGCGGTGCTGGCTATAGAGACAGTTGTGGGCTGTGGGAGCACAGTACAGACAGAAGCAGAGAGGGTCAGAGGGCAGCAGGTAGTGCAGCATAGGTGTGGGAGTCTTCGGAGAGCTTATGGAAGACTGCTGCACTAAGAGCAGCCGGTATCCAGTTTGGCATATTTGGTGGGGTATGGGGCCAGTGTCTGGCCACTTTCATGTATATTCTGTGGGCAGTGGCAGAGATCGTGGGGGGGTGGACCCTTTGCAGAACACCAACTGGTGGTCTGGCTGCAATTTCAATGTGCTGCCTAGTGGATCCCAGTGCCAAGTTTCGGGAAGGAGATGCTGCTAAAGTGGGAGTTGTTCCTACAATAAGCAAATGGATGGTGCCTATTAACAGTGAATTTTTCCAGAGTTTTGAACCCCAGGAGAAAGAGGCACACAGGTCAGATGGAAGTAATGGCACACTGCAGTCAGCATAGTAAGAGATAATGTTGCCTTAGAAAAACAAATATGTGCTCTTGTATTCCCCTGGACAGATAAAGATATCTTAGAGAACCATAACATCAGGAGGCAGAGACACTAAGCAGAACAGTCTGTAAAAGAGAAAGAGAAAGAAGGTGTTTAATTTAACAGTGCTGGACTGTCCTCTGTCTGTGTGTGCCTCTCTCTCTCTTCTTAATATGTAGTGAATGTAGCATATTTGACCTGTGTGAGTAACGCTGCATCTACCACATTGTAAGTTGCAATGGGAAGATGCTGTGCTGTGCACTGTAAATCAACATCTAGCAGTCTACTTAAAAGTCTTGATGAGCAGTCTAATTAAAACTCCCGAATTGCCCAACTGAGTCTCCCTCATTCTAACAGGGAGGCAGGACAGTGAAAGAAACTGTGTAGCCCATGTGAATGCCTGTAATCTTGTGCATTGCTGTGTATCACACTGTGCAGAAATGGGACTACTTTGTCTGGGGGAAGGATACATCCCAAAATCCAGACTTCTTTATCATTTTTAATAACTGTGCTTTTGTTTGGTAACAGTGGGGTTTCCCCATGTAATAAGTGCATTAACACACTCCAGGGTGTGCTGATAATGTGGATTAATGCACACCCTGGGGGCTGTGAGGTCACTCATGCCTCACAACATCCCGAGGTGTGCGTTAGTCCACATTATACTAAGAGTTATACTAGGAAGGCATAGACATACAAAAGGCCAATGGCTCATATAAGCATGTCTTCAGCCAAGCTGGTACATCAGTAAATTAGTCATAACATTAACGTATCAAGACCATGCTTAAATTTAACATGGTCTGTGTTCTCCAATAATGAGCTTGGAAGGGAGTTCCACTGGGTATTATTCTTTAGGTGAAATAAAATCTACTTTTATTTGTTCTTGGCTATGTTAATGTCAACTGATATTTATGACTTCTTAGATTACAGTTTCGCCTACTGTAAGACATATCCAACTGAGAGAGTAGCTCTTCATCATTGTAGATTTTATGCATGAATAACAGGCTCCCTCTTTTTCTTCTCTGTTTCAGAGAATACATACCAAAAACCTCCAGTCTTTCCTCATAACTTTTACTGGACATATTTGAGACCATTTTAGATATCAGCACACCCTGTTGTGCATTAATGCTTACATATCACATATGTAAGAGGAAGTCTTCCTTTGTGTGTATTTTCCCCTAACAATTTTAGTACATTCTACTAATTCTACAATTCATAGAAAATATATGAAATTGACTCACTTAAAGTACCTTGGCTTAATGTCTTGCTTATTTGACCTATAAAATGATATTAACATAATATAATCACATAACAATATAATAGGTACACTTTATTAGTCATGTATCAGTCCTATTCTTTTAAGGCAAATGCCTGACAGAGTAGCCTTTATAGTCCATTTTAGCTTCATTACTAAACCAATTACATTTTTAACTGATAATGCATTACTATGAGTAAGATATTCACAATAATAAACGTAATGAGGATGTATGCCACATTATAATCTATGGCCCAGATATTCAAAAGGGTTGCGCCATGCGCAATAGGGTTGCGCCTGCGCAAGTCCGAAATTGCACCATTCTGCGATATTCAGCAGGAGGCAGTTGCGCCACTGAAAACCTGCTGAGCAACAGTGCAATGCAAATGAATGCATGCTGAACTGGAGGGGAAGGAATCATGCATAAACTGCACAGCCCGATATTCAGCCGGGCTGTGCAGAGTTGCGCAGGCGCAACCCCAACCTGCGCCTGCACAACTTTGAGCCAAAAAAAAAAGGAGTAAGTCAAGGGCCACCCACAGGTGAGCTGCCACATTGCAGGGCGCAACACAGCAGCTGCCACCTGTGGCTGGCCCTCAACCTACTCCCTGTGCTCCCCTGCAGCCGGTGGTGGGCAAAAGTGTAAAAACATCCCCCACCCCGACTGGCCCAATCGTAGGCAAAAGCAGAAAAGTCCCTTACCCCTGACTGGCCGATCGCAGGCATAAGCTTACATCACCCCACCAGCCCGATCGTGGGCGTAAAGTGTTCCCCCTGAACATATCTTTGGTGGTCAGTGGACCAATAAGCCCGATCGCGGGCTGAAGATTTAAACACCCCGAACATATTCCTGGTGGTCCAGTGGACCGATAAGCCCGATCGCGGGCTGCATAATGTCGTGAAACCCCGCCCCCAAGACCATATCCCTGGTGATCTAGTGTCCCCCACCCCACCCACCCACGAAGCCCACACCCCTCTCCCCGCAGCGGCAGGTGGCAGCATCCACCGCCTGCTGCCCGCCTCCACCGACTGACTGCCGGTAAACTTCGCCATTATTGCAAAGCAAGAGCCAATGGGCATGCAGCCCATACCGCCCTAGCGGGCGGCAGGCGGGTGGGATGTTGCTACTCGCCCGCCATGGGGGCGGGTGGTGGGGCTCGTGGGTGGGTGGGGTGGGGGGGACACTAGATCACCAGGGATATGGTCTTGGGGTGGGGGTTTCACACATTATGCAGCCCGTGATCGGGCTTATCGGTCCACTGACCACCAGGATATGGTTCGGGTTAAACTCCTCAGCCCGCGATCGGGCTTATCAGTCCACTGACCACTCAGGGATATGTCTGGGGACACTTTGCTGCCCGTGATCGGGCTGGTGGTGGGGTGATGTAAGCTTATGCCCGCAATCGGGCCAGTCGGGGAGGGGGCTTTTCACATTTGCCCACGATCGGGCTGCAGGGGGCGTCAGTCCCCGACGGCTGCTGCCTGGTAGGGCGCCAGGCGCAAGTCCTCAGGGATCGTCGCACCTGCATGCTAATGGCATGCAAATGGGGCCATAAACAGATGCAAATGGCCCCCCCTGCACCTTGCATGAATTATGGCCCCATTTGCATGTCACCTTGAATATCAGAAATTTGTGCATGGCGAATGGTACTTGTGCCACCGCAAGTTGAATGCTCCACTCTGACCACTTGCGGTGGCGCAAGTTCCACTGCGCCATGCACAGTGGCTGTGGCTGGGGGGTGATATTCAAAGGAGTTGCTCAATAGCGTAACTCCTTTGAATATCGCTCCGTCCACACCCCTGTGCAACTATTTTGTGCAGCGCAAGGGCTTGCACCACAAAATAGCGCAGTTTGAATATCCGGCCCTATATGTCTTAATCTGATTTTTTTTTAAAATTATATTATATTTGGAAAACATAATAGTGCACGTGTTACTTCATAATCAGATATTCAAATTTTGTTAAACCCTTTATAATGTCTGCATGGAATGTAGAAAACTTATTATTGTATTCAGTACTGCTTTAAGCAAGGCTTCAAATCTCAACGCATAAGTTGCTTGGTCTCTTTAAATTTTTTTCAACTTTCACAACTGCCAAATGCTGGCCAGTGTCCTGATATTAAAATATCATATTTAAATAATCATAATGAGAGTTGAGATTCTATAGTTGTCAAAAATGCAAATACTTAAAATTTTTGCACTTTTACAGCACTTACAGTAAACTGAATATTTCGTCAAGCTTAAAGAACAGCTGCTGCCCATGGCGTTAAGTAAAAACAGATACCACAACCAGTATTGATTCTTTACAGGCAACTTCCATGTAACAAATTGTTGTAACAAGATACTTGTCTTCTAAACTGTGTTGTATTATTTATAGATTGATTAAAAAAGCCTAGAGGGTATGGATAACTGTTTTATAATGAACTGTCACTTGCGTTAATCTTATGACCCACACTACTCAGCCATTTATTAAAGTGACTGTATGAAGTTTAAGGAAAACAATGAAAAAGTTGCAGTTTTATTTTCAGTTGAAGCATGCCGTGGAAGTTCCCTCATATGGTTCTAGGAGAACTGAGCCCACTCGAGGCTACTCCTCTTGTACCCACAGCATGGGGGATCATGCCTGACATCATCAAACTCTTGGTGAGTGTTGTTGCTGAGCAACCATTCCCAAACAGTCATAGCTGTTGCCATGCTGTGGGTACTTGTGCAAGGCCAATGGCAGCAATGTAAAATGTGGCGTTGACCCCATCAGAACATTAAATACCTTAAACTTGTTGCTCCTCTCCTCAAAGTAATAAAGATTATAAAAACCTAACCTGTACGAAGTATGATTTACATGCAGTTTATATACCACTCAATGGGGGAAGGGGGAGAGAGATGGATGGAAAACAGTCTGATCTCTTGAGATAAACTGAGCTAAATCTTATGATACCATAAAATGAGTATTTTAATGCTGTAAATATATATTAAAAGCTGTACTCATCATGTTCCAGATCTGCTCCTCAGAGAACTGACAAGTCTCAGAACTTTCCTTATGCAGCCCCCTCCCCAATGTCTAGGGGTATGATTCTAAAGTGTCTGCGGGGAGGAGGCGACCACTCAGCAGAAAACTCATTACCAGAAAATGGCTGTGTTTGCCTGGTCTGTAGCCTCAGAACTTTGGGGGGTGCCCTCCACTTAAGATTGCCGGCTACTAAAAAGAAATGATA
Organism: Neoceratodus forsteri; assembly: GCA_016271365.2. NCBI lineage: Eukaryota > Metazoa > Chordata > Ceratodontiformes > Ceratodontidae > Neoceratodus > Neoceratodus forsteri. Next base: position 1,751,030,115 of record CM057455.1, on the reverse strand, counting down.
ATTAACTGTCAGGCAACAGTTCATAAATGAGTCCAGTGTCCACACAGCATTGCACAAGCAACAACCATTACTTCATGGAGACGGTGGGTTCATGGGGGCCAACAAGCAAGTTCACAGGCACAAATAGTACCAAGCAGCATAGTGGTAAATGGTATTCTGTGATATGGGTGACTGAAATTGAGTGACTCAGATATGAGTGACTCAATCTCAGCACCTGTTATGTAAGCTACCCTGGAAGGGTAGCAAAGGAAGAAGAGCAAGGATATTAGGTAGCAAAGGAAGAAGAGTGATGATATAGGTTGCTGACCAGAAGGGGGAGGATAAGGAAGAAAGTATGTGGGAGATAGTGTGGCGTGGTGTTGCTGAGCTGGCCTTGTGGCGTGGTGGTGAGGGTGGCTGGCTACAGTGAGGTAGGTTAAGGCTTCGGGGCTGGGGAGGGGTATACTTTTTGTGTGTTTCATGAGTGGGATATTTTTATGAGGTGTCTCCCCCTTCCTGACATGCACTCCCCCTGGAGTTGACAATCGAAAGTAAGGGGTTGTAGGGAGAGACGCTTTTTACTCATGTTGTTGTGCTCCTTGCTGGGAGTGTACATTGTCATTTTGCTTTTCAGTGATGTACACTCGCTCTAACAGCAATTGCAGTTTCACGATCACCATTATGACATGGAACCATGGTAAATATGACTGATTTGGTCTTCCACTAAATTTGTCAGTCCTGAAGCCAAATCATGCTTCACAATGGCAGCAGCATAAATGGTGGGCTGAATAAGGCCATGTTACACCACGATGCAGCTTCCTCTTAAATCTCTTGCTCTCTCACATCTCACACCATGGAGAAGAGTACTTCAACAAGACAAATTTCTCATTCCCTTCCAGCACTACCTCACCTCTCTCAGTCTTCCAGACAGGGGATGCTCAGCCTTTTCAGACTCTCAGCTGCAGATCTCCAGATTCGCTAGTCAGATTCTACCCGTCTGTCTCTCTGCACCAGTTCCAGCTTCTCAGTGGACTCTCGGACACTAAGGATCACTTTAAGCAGGTCACTGCCTGGCAAATCTTGTAAGACTAACCTGATAGTTTTCTTTGACTGCATAACAAAGGAGTTAGACAAGGGCCATGCTTTGGATCTCCTCTACATTGACTTCAGCAAGGCTTTTGACTCGGTACCTCACAAATGATTGCTCAAGAAGATGGAAGACAGGCCGGCTCAGTGGCGCTGAGGGTTAAGGTGCTGGACGTCACACCTCACGCCACACCGGTGACCCGGGTTTGGGAGTGAGCTCGGACACCAGGGGTCGGCAAGGATAGAATGAGGATCAAGCACCTGCTGGGCTGCTCTCCTCCCCCCAAGGGGAGGGTTAGGGCATGTCTGACACATCTGCAGCTCCCGGTGGAGATCGGGGGTGCTGCAGTGCGTCGGCTGCACATCCGCGTGATTGATGCAGGCAGGGTTGCCGTGTGCCAAGCATCAGAGTGCACCATGTGGCGGGGAAGAAGACCAGAACAAGGAAAAGCCCAGCTCCGTGGGGTAGGCAACAGCAACTGGTCCCTATGCCCACAGACAGATCCACCTCACCTGGCCTTCTGTTTCCTCCACCCAGACCCTCACCTGTAGCCAGAGTCTAAACTGTAAGAGCACCCAAGAGGAGGGTGGCCCCACCTCGGAGGGGTTAAGCTGGAGATGCTGGCTGTAGGGAGAGGGGGAGAGAGGAGGCTCAGGGTCGAGGGGACCTCAGGCGGGCAGGAACAGGCAGGATGCCTGAGAGAGACTCTACGGGCCATGACCTGAGTGACAAAGAATGGAGAAAAAAAAAAAAGAAGATGGAAGACCTGGGTACAGCTAAACCAATTGTAAATTGGGTGGGTAACTGGCTAGAGGGGAGGCAGCAGAGGGTGGTGGTCAATGGAGTTAAATCAGAGGAGAGGGAGGTTATGAGCAGGGTTCCACAGGGTTTGGTCCTGAGTCTGGTCCTCTTCAACATGTTCATTAGTGACACTGGAGAAGGAATCCAGGGCAGGTTGTTTTTCTTCTCAGATGACACAAAACTATGTGGGAGGGTGGGTAGTGATGAGGGAATAAGGGAAATGAAGAGAAACCTACAGAAACTAGAGAGTCAGATGGTCAAAGGTCTGGCAGCTAAAATTCAACGCTAGAAAGTGCAAGGTAATACATCTAGGGAAAAAGAACAAGACAGAGTACTGGATGGGAGGAGAGAGAGACTTGGCACTACAACTGAGGAATAGCATCTGGGAGTTTATTTATTTGTTTTATTTATTTATTTGTTTGTTTCTAGGATTAGAATACCTTTGAACCAAAGTTCTTTTTACAAAGGTTCCACATCCAATACAAATGCAGAATTTGTACATACTAAATTTGATATATTCATTACAAGTCAGTAAGGTAGGCAATTAACAAGGCAACAAGGGTGCATAAACACTCAGTAACATAATAAACAGATTAGCATGCTAGTTGGTATACACAGTACAGTGAAAGATACAGTAGGGATTCAGCCTATAGGACAATTTCCAGAGCGGTAGGATAAGAAGGTGAGAGAGTGGGGGTGGTGCAGTCAGCTAATTATGACTTTGTCAGTCTGGCTGTGAGTGGAAGGATAAGCAAAGAGGGGAAAGGAAAGAGAGGATAGGAGAAATCAAAGAAGAGGGATAAAAAGGGTGCACTGGAGCAGGCAGCAGGTGTCCTTGTCAAGTCAGAGTGAGGTAGGTGGGAGAGTTGGGGGAGGAAGGATGGGTGGAGAAGGGGGAGGGGGTGAGGGGTAGGTGGGGGGAAGGAGGGGAGCTAACCAGGTGAGGCAAGGGGCAGGCCAAATACTGGGTGTAAGTGTTGGGGGGGCAGTCACAACTGCTTTGTTGGGTGAGGTGCTGGCACAGATTAAGTTTAAAGGGGGCCAGGAAGGCAATGTTAAGGATCTCTAGGGGGAGGTTATGTAGCGAGGAAGGGGCTCTATAGCGAAAGGATCACTGTCCTATGCCAGTCCAGCAGTAAGGGACCAGGTATTTCATTGAAGATGCTCTACATGTGTTGCAGGGATTAGGGCTGGTAGTAGCAGGGGCAGGGCACTTGCTGGAGCCTTGCTAAGGCTAATTTTTTTCATGACTAGACCAGTTTGGTAGGGGATACTACTTTTGAGATTCAACCAGTGAGTTTGCGTGTATAGTTTGCAGGTATGGGTGTACCTGTGAGTGCCCATAACCAAATGAAATGTTTTTGGATATTCTCACTTTAATGAGGTGCTTTAAATTGATGTATGATATGCCATTAACTCCACCTCCTGAAGAAGCATCAGGTTTTAGACGCGAAACGCTGAGGGATATGCTTGGCCGAGCTCTCTGTTGCTCATCTAAATAAAAGTATGACTTGGCAAGCCTGTTGGTTTGTTTCCTGATTTGTCCTTCTGTACAACAGTTGCAGCATGGTTTGTGTTGTTTTAGTGCCCGTAACCAGCTGGCATGCCTTGTTGAGAGTACAGATGCAGCGAAGTAAAATTCCGCCCGCTAAGTGATCGCAAAGTGGACGCTTCACGTTAGTATTTTGCTACATGGAGTGTCCATTTTAAACCCTCACTTCGCCACTTCACATTGTAATTATGACTTTGCATTGTGCAATCCACCTTATTCCGGTTTAAGGCAGAGTGGGAATTCACAGGCAGCCCACACACATCACATGGCTTACATAGTGTATTTTATTTATTTATTTATTGAAAATAATCAGAATTACAATCCTTTGAGTCATACACTCTTTTGCAAAGTCTCCACGTCAGGAAATGTAAAGGAACAGCATATGACACAATACAGATACATTAACAGTAGTAGTTGAAGATTCAGGTTAGATAATCTTGGCTTACATTAACTTGGTAAGATATATCATCTGGGAGCTCGTCGGAGACCCCAAGTCAAAGTTATGACAGGTAACATTATCATAGGGTCCTGAGAGACCCAGAATCATGGTACTAGCATAGAGTGGTAGGGAAAGACTGGGTGCCTTGGGAGGAAGGCAAGCAACAGTCTACCAAGGGATTATAGGAAGTTAACTGAGACAGAGGTGGTGGTGTAGATCACATGCTTCAGGCAGGCAGGAGGTTTTTGGCGAAAACACTCTCCAATGTGGGCTAACTTACACATTTTCCATGGGGTGTGACAAATGGCTCTGGTCTACGAATGGTTAGGAGTGGGGTGTGGACGTGTGATGAAGAGGGGTGCACAGGTGACAAGTCTACAAATGAAATTATTTTCCCCGTTTTACTTACAGGGGTTGATGTACCACTTGCACTAGACATACTGCATTGACCACCACCACCGCTGCTACTCTGACCACCACTTGACAAGATTTCTAAATCATAATCCTCCCCCTCATCATGCCTGTAGTAATCCTCTTGTGTTATTTCATCGCTACTGCAGACATTCCTACTTACACTCATGGAAGGGGATAACATGCTCAGTAAGGTTGATGACGAGGGTGAATGCCCCACTATGGCATTAGCTGCCATCTGGTGCGGGGTCCACAGTGCCATGTGCCTGTTCTTAAGATGTGTATGCTGGCCATCTCATGCCCAGATAACTCCCCTTTTTACCTCAATCACACGCAGATAGCAAAGCTGGCAGATTGCAACTGATCTTATTTACATCTTGGACAAAAATCCCAAACAAGGGATTTTGATCCCCTACTTTTAACATGTCCTGATGCTTTTATTGAACTTTGTTTTTTAACCCCTGAAATGGGGGTGCTACATGATTTTCAGGCTGGACACACTTGAACTCCAACTGACCACCATGACTACCTATGATTATTACTGGGTCATCATCATTGTCAACAGGAACCTCTAAATCACAACTCTTTTGAGGATGGGGGATTTAACACCAACAGACCCAGACATGGCCACCTTGACTTTCTTTTTCTCTGGTTCCCAACAGGGGTCAATGACATCATTATCATATTCATCAACATCATCCACATCCACATTTTCAGCTTGGATGCTGTCATGTGGAGAACATGTTCCAACCACAGCATCATCATCATCATCACCTGATATTTTTGCGCCACACTGTGACTCATTGGATGGCAAAGGCATGATCTCAACTGTGCTGGAATAAATGCCATCAGAAACTGCACTAACACCACCAGCTGGGACAACATCATCTTCTCCCAACTATGAGAAAAGCTATAGATTGCACTGTAAAAAACACTGATGAAAAAATCCTTTTACTGACATCAGCTATGCACTTCTGTGTACTACCACACCCACGGACAATCTTGCCACTGGCAGCAGTGCCATGGCAAGAAACAGCTTTGCATGCACTTTTCTTTGCAGGCATTTTGGGGGATCACCAAGAAAATTCTAAACAAATTTAGATTTCTGAACTTTCAGTCTGAGCCGGTGGATGTGAAGCTAAAAAAACAACTGTGGCTTGCAGATGGAGATTGGGCACTAAATAGATGCAAAAGCACAGACAGATTAAGATTGCACTGCACAAATCAAGAAGAGATGCAGATGCAAAGTCACAACAATACCTTAACCAGTGCTCACAAGTCACAATCCAATCCAGAAAAGAACACCTTTTGCCAGTTGGGGGGGTGCAGTGCACTGCAGTAACAGTCCAAAACCAAGATACCAGAAAGCAGTACAAAATCACGCAGGTGTGGTGGTTAGCAGGTTCACACTGCTGCAATTACTCTATGGCTCAATAAAATGTGTCTGATTTGATGGTACATGTTGCACACACACTCACACACACACTACAAGTAATGCGTAGCAAATTGAAAACTTCAGTAATATAACCAAATCTTTTAAACAAACTGAACTTATGCACTGCTGCACCACAACAATCAGCAAAACATTGTCAAGAATTACTGAAAATATTACTATGTGTACATTAACACAGTTATACAAGTAAAATATAACCAAAACAGAAAGACTGCCTTTTCTCCCAGTTTTAACCTACCTCCACCATAGATATGCACCTCCCCCAAAGCACACTTCAAGTGTTTTTCAATAGACAGACTGAATGTTCTAAATTAACATTCAAAATCCACACACAAACAACAAACACTCGATGATATGAGCATAGGAGGGTTTCCTACAATTGATATACTAAATTTTGAGCAAAAAGAAAATGGCTCAAAAAGTATTTTTTAACAGCTTTTAGAGCAGAGGTATAGCCAGATATGTCCATGTTGTACACATACTCTCCAACTGCTGCCCCCCCCCCCATTAAAAATAAAAATGTACACATTCTCTCTAAATGCTGCCCCCCCCCATAACAAACAAATCAGATGGTTGTCAGATGACTCATCTAATCTCTAGACAGGCTGTACATATATCTATCCCCTAAACAACAGAAGTTTAAACAGAGACACTACTCAGTGGCCTACACTAACTTAAATAGTAGAGATTGGAATGATAATGTTAACAAAAAGGTATATGATTTGACACAGCAAAACTAGACACAAATGTGTACAGTGAGTATGCCTGCCTACGCCCTTGTTTTAGAGGATTTGAATTGCAGAGCTCTGAGAGGAAACTGTCTCCTCTACCACTACACACACACTACACAGAACTGAGGCTGTGCAGAACAATCTAGAGTCCATGTGACCTGCAATCCCATGAATCACTGCAAAATTTGCCTTGGAGCTCAATAACAAGGTGAAGTAATGCGAAGTACTTTGATTTCTATGTACTTCGCATTAAAATTGGTGCAAAAATGGTGGGGGGAAGGAGGAGTAATGTGAAGTCATTGTTATCGATGGACTTCGCTCGATTATGACGCAGCACTCCACTGCTGCTAGATTACTTTATGGATTCCACATTACTTTTCAAATTACTTCGCTGAGTGAATTTTGGCCACTTCGCCACCTCTAGTTGACAGCAATGGTGATTCGTTTCAATGTTGTGTCTGAGGCTGTACCATAGAATATCAGACCATAATCAACTATGGAAATGATTGAACTGGATACAGCTAGTTTGATAGCCTCAGGGGTGAGGCAATGCCAGTGCCTATAAAGGGCACCAATACATGAATTTATTGCTCTAGATATTAGATTGATGTGGGCAGAGTAGGACAGGGTGCTGTCTAGTGTTATGCCTAAATATTTGAAGTCCTTGACTTGCTAAAGGGGGAGATTTTGTTCGTATAGTATGGTGAGACAGGTTGCTTTGTGGTGGCTCTGAGAGGTAGTGTAAGGCATCACTTTTGTTTTTTTGTAGTTTATCAGCAGTTTATGGTTCTTTAACCAGTGTTCTACCTCCTCAAAACTTGCTTGAAGGTCACTGGTGAGTAGGGTGGGGTTAGTATGAGCAGAGAAGAGGACAACATCATCTGCATACAGAATGATGTTGTTAGGACATGCTTTTGGGAGCGAGTTGAGAAAGAGGATGAACAGTAATGATTCAAGGATAGAGCCTTGGGGAACTCTGAAGCTTACCAAGCAGTGGCTAGAAAGTGTGTCATTAATTCTAACCTGCCGCGATCTGCCACCAAGATAGCTGGTGAATCAATTGGTGACCTCGTTGGAGAGACCGATGGTCTGAAACAAATGGAGTAGGAGTGGTGGTTCACAGTGTCAAAGGCCTTGGTAAGGTCAATGTAGATTGACCCCACCAGCTGGCCATGGTTGAGTGCACTGTGTAGGTAGTCTGTATACTCCAGCAAGACAGTAGTAGTGGTATGTGCTTTCCTAAAGCCATGTTGCTCCGCACACTGGAGGTTGTATTTGGTCAGGTGTTTTGTGAGTTGGTATGCGACAATACGCTTTAGCATTTTGGAAAGTGAGGGAGGATGGAGATAATTAGAGGGTTGCATCCTGTCACCACTTTTATAGACGGGTACTACAGAGGCATATTTCCAGCATTGAGGGGATTGTTGACATGAGAGGGAGAGGTTGATAAGTGAGGTAAGGGGTCTGAGAACCTAGTCAAGGTTGAGGATGAGATGTTTAAAGTCCATGGAGTCACTGCTGTACCTGGTTTTGGCCAGTATCATTTGGAGGTATTTCTTCGCTTCCATCGTGGGGACTCTTTTAAAATAAAAGGGGGGAGGGACTGTCAGGAGGAGGGGAATCACTTGTACTAGGAGGACTAGGTCCCATCTTTCAGTAGTCGGGGGGAGGAGTATGCCAGAGAAGTCAGTTCAGGTCTTATTTAGTGTGTCCACAGTAGTAATGGGGTCTTGTGTAAGGACACCATCTGCAATGATCAGGTTTGGGGGTGCTTTAGAGGGCTTCACACTGAGGTTTTTAATGTTGTCTTAGAGATGCCTTCCATTGCCCCATGAATTTGAGATCTCTAGTCTATAATGTTCTCTTTTAGCACAATGTATTTCTGGGGTAACTGAATGTTTTACGGCCTTGTACCGTTGCATGTCCACTTGTCTCCCCAAGGCAGCTGCAAGGTGCCACAGATTATCCTTATTGAGCATCTTTTTTAGGAGGTCAGGAGTGATCCAGAGGTTAGTTCTTCCCTTTACCATCTTTTTCTTCTTATGTAAGGGGGCATAGATGTCAAAGGCTTTGTTGAACTGGTGGAAGAACTAGTCAAGGGCAGTATCAACACAGTGGGCATTGTATATAGGGGACCAGTCAGTGTGCACAAGAAGGTGCTGCAAGTGCTTAAGTTGTCCTTTCTTGAGCAGGCACTGAGGCTGGATTTTAGCAGGAAATTTCGGGGTTTTGTTTGACCAGTAGCAGACGATTGGGGAGTGGTCATTTAGTGCATCTGGTAATACCTAGGTGAGGGTTATCTTGTCCGGGTGGGTGGTAAGAACAAGGTCAAGAAGTGAGCTATTACCAGTTTGGTAATTGATCCTAGTGGGGTTAGTTACAAGTTGTGCAATGTTGACAGCTGCACTTATGTTCTAGAAAGGGTCAGACTCAGGGGCCAACCAGTTTGTGTTGAAATCCCCAAGTATCACTGTTTCAGCGGGTAGGTCAGCTATGTAGTCATGGACCAGTTGGAAATCTGCTGATTGGTCTTAGGGTGGGATGTAGATGGAAAGTATAGTTATTGATTTGCTAGTGAGACAGAAGTGTCTGGAACTTTTGGAGACAGCCAGGTTTTATTAATGGCTTGCACATCAGGGTTGTGCTGCATAACCCAGACATGAAGGTCGGCCATTTTTGGCAAGGGGCTTCTGATATTTATTGAGGCAAATATTAGGGAGCTGTTGTTCCTTGTGGTACAGGGGGCTGCCTCAGGTAGGCCCGGGTTAGAGTGTGTGTTACCTGACAGGAGGAGGAGGAGAAGAAGGAATCTGTATAGACAGTGCTGGAGTTTTCTGCTTGTAATGCGTTGCCTGGAGTCAGGGGCCATCCTTGGTAGAGGGGTTGAAGGAGGGGAAGGGAGGTGAGGTGGTGAAGGAATGGGTAGTAAAGTATTAGGCCATATATGCTAGCATAAGTGGCCTGAACTGAGGGGATGGGGGGCCTCTTTCAGGTGTGGAAGTGGTGCCAGTGCCCTGAGTAATTTCTCTTGCTCCCATAAGCAAGTTATATGATGGGGGCGAGTGGCGTTATGGAATTTAAAGGGTACTTGAGATAGAAAAAAGATAAACAGTGCCAGATATTGAAGGTGCCCCATAGTAGATGCTCAAGTGGAAAAGTAGGCTGCACTAGCCAGGGGCGGCAAATATATTGAGCAGGTTTGCAAGGCCACTAAGGATCGCAGTGTAGGTGCTATTTTGAGCTAGTTTGGGGGATTGCTAAATGATTGCTAGAGTTCGGGGGAGGTTGCCTCTTTAAGATAAAAGTTGAGCCCGATTGGAGAGGAGGCGGGGGGCAAATAAGGAAGGTGTATTTAATACAGGATGGGACTGGGGTGGGTGGACAAGAAAAAATTCTTCCTAGTAAACTTAGAGGAGGTTAATCCAAAGGAAGTTTAAACAGATAAAATAGCTGAGAGACTGTGGCTGAGTTCGTGGCAAGCAGAAAGAAATCGGGGAGCCAACTGCAGTCTTCCCCATTGTGACAGTGGCCAATTGGTGAAACAGAGTGTGGGCACCAGTAATTTAAATTTTACAGCAGCTTTTGCCAACCATACCTTGGGCTCAATCCTGAGTTGCAGGCTGGTGAAGTCGGTGGCGACAGAGTGAGGAGCCATACAGCTGGGATGTGAGCCCGTTGAGGGGATCGGATCTGTGGGGAAGAAAAGAAGGGAATTAGAATATAACAATTATTTGATTAGTGAGAGTTTGCCAGAGGCAGCAGGGGCAGGGATAGACAGTTTGGGTTAAATCGTGGGGCGTGGTTGCCTGGAGAAACAGCAGGGGATCAGAGGCTGCAGGGGAGAGAAAGAAAACTACTTAAACAGGGGGCCGGTCAGAAGGAAAGTAGCAGGACGTAGGGTGAGTCAGCGCCAAGGAGACAAAGAGGCTAAATCGGTAGCAGTCTGAGCAAGTAAAGAAAACCAAGCAATTAAAGCTCTAACAATTAATGTAGCAGTGGGACAAACTCTAAGGCTTAGGCACAATTAAACGCAGCTAGTACCAAGCACAGAAATTAAGCACAGTGCAGATTTCAACAGCAATTAGATTTGCAGGCATTTAAACAGTTTAACCACATTTAAAATGCCCAGAGGGCTTAGGAGTAAAAGCTCTAAACAATTAATTTAGCAGAGGGCTGAACTCTAAGGCTTAGGCAAAATTAAACATAGCTAGTACAGAGTACAGGATTTAAGCATAGTGCAGATTTCTACAGAAATTAGTTTGTAGCCATTTAAACAGTTTAACTACTTTTATCATTAGCAACTCATTTAAGCAACTGAGTCAGTGCAACAAGGCCTACAGCAAGGCTAACTGGATGCTGGGATACATCAGGAGGGGAACTGATAGCAGAAGAAAGGAGGTAATACTTACCCTCTACAGATCCCTGGTGACGCTTCACCTAGAGCACTGTGCCCAGTTCTAGAGTACTCACCTCAGAAAGGATAAGGACAGGTTGGAGACAGTGCAGCGCAGAGTAACAAAAATGATTCAGGGCCAGCAGGGCAAATCCTATGAGGAGCACATCAAGGCTTTAAATATGTACTCACTGGAGACCAGAAGGGAGAGGGGAGATATGATAGAGGCCTTCAGGATCCTTAATGGAATTAACAAAGTGAACTGTGGGAAACTACTGTATCTAACATGAATACCAATTCACGGTCACGTGGACATGAATGGAAATTAACAAAAGGTAGGTTCAGGAGAGATGTGAGGAAGCACTACTTTACGGAAAGGGTGGCGGAACCTTGGAACAGTCTGTTGGCTGAAGTGGTGGGTCAGGGGATTCAATCAGGGCTGGGACATAATGAAGGATGTAGTGGTTACTAAGGGTGACAGGACAAAGGAGAATAATAGAGAGAGGACAGGGAGGGTTAGTACCCTGGAAGAACACTAGGTTCATGGGATTATAGGGAACTTGGGCAGACTGGATGGACCTCTGGTCTTTTTCTGACGTCATTGTCTATGTTTCTATGCAAATATAGCAGGTCATTGCGGCCACTTTCAACAGGTCACTGTGGACACTTTAGCAGGCCACGGCAGCTCTCTATATGTTGTTCAAACATCTCTGCTTTCAATGCAGGGCATATTTTGGCTCTCTCCAAGAAAGGGTTACTGGACCTAAATTCAGGGTAACAGCACCAGTGTCTAAATCAGAGCTAGTGCTCCTACTGCAGTCTCCTTCCTGCAACAAACTGGCACTCACCAACCACACTACCAAGCTGGGCCGGGCAGACCAGGGTGGGCAATTGCCCCATCCTGGACTCACTCACTTTTCAGTCGCTTATCTTCTCGTACTCCCACGGGACCTCTCCAATCCCACCAAAACACCCCAATTTATACTGCTCGCACCTACCATGACCTACTGGCTTGCAGGCAGTCTCCTGTAGTGACAGGAGGTATACCATTTAATTTCTAGTAAGCTCCCAGAGGGAGCGGTATTCTGGGTGGCCAAGGTTCAAGCCCAGCTGAGGCATTTACTTCTTTCTGTCCTTTGTTTGTATGTGTTCCATAAATATGCATACCGCACTCATGTGATTGAAAATTAAGTGATTATTTGAGCAGCACCAGGTTGTGCATTGGAGAAAGAGTAATGTGTGCTCCCAGACAGCCCAGGTTCCAGTTGTCTTGGTGGCGCAGCTGGAACTGGACTGGAACTGGAACAGTATTCTGGGTGGCCTGGGTTAAAGTCCCAGCTGATGCACTTACTTCTTTCTCTCCTTTGTTTGTATGTGTCCAGTTGTCAACAAGTACCCCAAAATGTGATTCCCATATGAGCCCTGACATTGTAGTCCCCCTTCCCAGTGTCTAGGGGTATGATGGTAAAGTGTCTAAGGGGAGGGCCAGAAAATTGTCACATTTACCTGGTCTGTAGCCTCTGAACTTTGGGGGGTTCCCTCCACTTGAGATTGCTGGCTACTAAAAAGGAATGGAAACTTATTGGCATGCAATAGTTCATAAATGAGTCCAATGTCCACACAGCATTTTTTTTTATGTATAGGTGTTTATGCCCAGATTTCTTCCTCATTTTTGCCCATCCCCATACCTCAGCCGCACATGCGTGTGTGAAGGCACGCGCATGCCGTGTCTCGAGGTGCCCTCCTGCTATTTGACCACAGGACCTCCACTGAATGGCAGCAGAACTATAGGGGGGGCAACAGCCACCCCAGAAGAGGAGAGGAGAGCTGTCTTCTGGCTGCTCAGTCCTGTTCCCCCTCCATTCCGGCTCCCTGACTACCCAGGTCTGTTCCCAAACCTGGGTTGCCTGTGTGACATGAGGTAAGGTGTCCAGTGCTTCAGCCCTCTGCACCGATAGGACTGTCCACACATCATATATAAGAATAAAATCTATTTAATGCTGTGGGGGGACAAGCAACAACCTTTACTCCATGGAGTCAGGGAGTTCATGGGGGACAGTAAGCAAGTTCATAGGCACAAATACAGTAGTACCAAGCAGCATACTGGTAAACATGACTGATATAGTCTTCAACTAAACTTCTCTGTCCTAGAGCTGAATCAGGCTTCACAGTAGCAGCAGAACAAATGGTGGGCCGAATAAGGCCATGGTACACCTGGATGCACCTTCTGCTTGAATCTCTTGCACGCTCACGTCTCATACCATGGATGAGGGTGCTTCAATGAGACACATTTCTCAATCCCTTCCAGCACTACCTCATCTCTCCCAGTCTTCCAGACAGGGGATGCTCATCCTTTTTAGGTTCTGAGCTGCAGCTGTCCAGATTCACTAGTCAATTCCACCTCTCTCTCTCTCTCTGTACCAATTCCAACTTCTAGGTGGACTCTTGGACACTAAGGATCACTCTAAGCAGGTCACTGTGACTACTTTCAGCATGTCACTGCAGACACTTTAGCAGGTCACTTTGAGCGCTTGAACAGGTCTCTGCAATTTTCTCTCTTTATGCTGTTCCCACTTCTCTGCTCTCAATGCAGGGCAGATTTCAACTCCCTCCAAGCAGTGATAACTGGACCTAATTCCAGGGTAACAGCGCCCATGTCTGAACCAGGGCTGGGTCTCCTACTGCAGCCACCTTCCTACCACAATCTAGCACTCACTAACTAAACTTCAAGCTGGGCAGAGGGGTGCCAGGGTGGGCAATCACCCCCACCCTGGCCGCACACACTTTTCTGTCCCTTCCCTTCTTGCACACCTGCGGGACCTCCCCAATCCTGACAAAACATCCCAGTTTATACCGTCCATGCCAAAACTGACCTCTTGACCCACAGGTAGTCCCAGGTGGTGACAGGGGTTAATCATTTAATTTCTAGTAAGCTCTCAGAGGGGGGCTTACACTTATCTTGCTGATGTGTCCTGGGTACCTTCACTGGGGGCATCACCATTTCCTTAGCCAGACACTTCTTCTTGGTTGCTGTCATAGCTACGGTCAATGTCAATGGGCCCTCTGTGCCTTTTGGGCATGCTTCCAGCTATGCCCAGCCTCTCCTCTGGTAAATCTCACACTGGTGGCATTCCAGTGCTGCTGCTGCTGCTTTCACTGAAGGGGTCTTATTCTTGCTTGGCATCTTTGCTGCATAAAAAAAAAAGTATTGCCCCCACCAAGAATGGCATGTTAGATACCTGTTGTACTAATCAGGGAACCCCAGGGGGAAGGCTTTGCCACAGCTGCCCAGCTTCTACCAAAGCTTTCTCTTTGACCATGAGCTTATCAGGATTCAAACCCCGGATCATGCGAGCAATAACACAGCTGTCAGTTAATACGTTTCATAACCCTTTGCCACTGAAATGCCTCAATGATCTTGTTTTCTTTTTTTTTTTGGGAGGGGGGGTGATCCCCCATCAGGGAATGTAAGTAAAGGGTGGGTATGCTGCTCTGGCAGTACCCTAGATGATGGATGACCCATTATGTACAACTTAACTCAGGTCCTTGTAAAAGCTAGTGCTACACAGGTAGAACCCCTGGTCCTCAGAGGAAGCATCCTACTCTCTCTGACAGAGATGTCTACTCTTGTCCCCTCCACTACAGAGACCGTCAGAGTTGCTGTGGAGCTGCTACTGTACTGCAAATTAATAACCATTCAGGTGTATGTATATATTTTTTATTTTCATTTTTTGTTTGTTTTTGACAAGGAAGGCCCCTGAGATTGGCAAAGATTTTTTGGGAACCTGTAATCCGTTCCCCAAGGAGAACCCCATTCCTTGACACTGCTGCCTCTGGGGGGGGTTCCACGTCAGAACTCCCTTCATGGGCCTCTGTCCCTACATCCCTGGATGGCTGAGCACATGATCAGCCACCAGTCTGCCCCCCACAGACATAAAGGCACCTTGTTCCCTCTACCACTCCTCTAGCAAGCAAGTTTCTCTTTTTTTCTTTTTATTTGCCTGATCTTATCTCAACCAGAGAAAGCTAAGGAAGACATAGGGAGAGCAAGAGGAAATGTAGTGCTCCCATGAGAGAGTCATGAGCCTGGACTGCTTTGTCCCCACAGTGGAACAATGGTACCACCCTCCATCTTGCCCCAACATCCTGCCTGGATTCCAAACCTCTGCCAGTGGGCTCTTGATCAGATCCTGTACCATGGTGATGGCAAGTTCCACCTGCGAGAAGGTAAGTTGGTCCCTATGCTTTGTGGATTGGGCAGGAGTTCTGTGCGAAAGGAAAAATCTGACACAGAACCACAGGAATGCTATTATTACTGCTGTTTGCAGGTACCAGGACAGAGCTATTTCCAGGTACGGGGCACTGCAAATATTGCCCACTCTGGAGGCCATTAATTGGAGTGGGGTGTGTTCCTCAGCCATCACTGCAGCTGCTCAGCTACCAGCCCCAGCCCCTCCTAGGCATCTTGTTAGGTGGGAATCCCCAGAATCCTCTGGCTTCTGTCCCCCTTCAGCATGCTAGCCACCTGCCTCCAGCCCAAGGAGGCTCTGCATGTCCATTTGGGTTTCTCTGAACATTTTTCTTTTTAAATTGCTGTCCCAGCCCCAGTAAGATTTGCTGAGACCTCACTGGTCTCCCAGCCTCGTGACTGCTGCCAGCCCCTGTAAGATTTGCTGAGACCTCACTGGTCTCCCAGCCTCGTGACTGCTGCCAGCCCCTGTAGGCAGAGAAGGGGATTCCCACGGACAGCCACATGAGCACCCAGCTACTGATCATTAAAAAATGCCCAATATTATTAAAGGTCCAGAGAGCCCCTCACTCTTAAATATGTAAACTGACTGCCAAGCTTAATCCCGTAGGGGACCGATATGCCTCCCAGGCATTCACTGAGTGATTCCTTCATTCATGAATGAAGACTTGCTGGCAGCAATCTTTGTCTGCTGCCCAGTTCCTCTCACCTCTCCTAACTCCCAACACATAGGCCATGCTTAAGCTTCACTTGCAAACCATGCTTAAGCTCCTTGCCCTGTTTGCAAGCTAAGCCTCATCAGTGTGATCAGGCCCCTTACCTTGGAAATTTAAAATTCCATTGCATTGTATTGAGGTTGGGTGGTCCTGATCCACTGCTTCATCCTGGCTATTTGAAGAAAGAAAGAAAAAGAGGGAGAGCTGCTGGCCCTCAGCTCCTTTTAATCCCTCTCTCTCTCCACCCCCCCTCCAAAAGCCACTGCCATGCAGGTGACCTGTGTGGTTCCTCCCCCTGAGGTGTCACCAGGGTCTGCTCTCCACCCCAGGAGCATGATCCCTTTCCCCCAGGTTTGGGGACAGAAGGTATTAGACAAATGGCCAACTGCAGCAACACTTTTGCAGCCTCTCTATTCTTTAAGCAAGCAGTTAAAAAGCTAGGCAAAAAGTCAATGACCACATCAAAGGCTTGTGGGGTCAGCACCTCTCAATTTAACACTTTTTAAGTATGAAACACTCACCAGTATTTTGTGCAAACACGATTTATTTTCTTTTCATACCAGCATGCCTTCACTTCCAATTGTGTATTCCTTTTGCTTTCAGCTTATCATTCATTATTCCAAAATAATTCTGTGGCTATTTGATAAAGTGCAAGAGAACTTTGTAAAAATAGTGTAAACCCAACTAAGTTCTTACAGTAGCTACTCTGTCGGTAACCATCTCTCCCATATGCTACTTTCTCAGTTTGCTTGAAGACACCTAAAAGCATTTAAAAGCAGAGTATTTAAAACACATTATTTAGAATGTGTCCCATATTTGGTCTTGAACTAAGATGTATACTGCATGAGAAAGCTGTCACATGCAGCCTACGTTTTTGGGTCTATGAACCTGTCAAACTTGTGGACAATGTGTTCTCTAGTTGTAAATTTGCAGAGGGCTTATAATTTAGCAGTTTATAAACTTGTGAAATTTAATTCAGAGGATTCCAAATGTCTGGTTGCTCATAACACAGTACCTTTCAAAACTAAAGATATAAAATTATGTGAGCACATAAACAGTATGTGGCATAGAAATACAAACTCACCACATTTGATAAAATTTGGATGAGCCGTTTTAAAGTTGTTAGACAGAAAGAATTGAAAATTGAATTTGGTAACATTTCACAAAAGTTTTGTGGAAATTCCACTAAATTTCATGGAAGCAGAATTACAGTATTGCATTAGTTCTGCCAGTGGAAGTTTAAATTTTCCATAACCCTAGTCAAAAAGAAAGGAATGCAAAGTTATAAACAGAGAGTGTTGAAGTTATAATTATTAGTAGGCATACTCTATACTGAGATGACCTTGCAAATTAAGGATACACTGTCACACTGTCAAACCCAAAATTCTATTCAGAAGAGCCAAATGGCTCTCTGCCTCTGTATTCAGCAAGAAACCACACTTTGCTTTAGTACATGTAGTTAGGAGTCTAAAAAAATATTGCATCAAGTCTGAACAAAACAAGTCTTAAAGAAGACCTTTCCTGCTGTGTTTGAAAGTCCCCTCCAGAAACACAATATGAGCCCTACCTGCCCCAAAGTTCAATGGTACTGAAATTATAAATTGATTGTTGCCAGAAATTAAGAGGAAAGGAATTGTAATTTGGCTCTGTGGAGACAAGAGCCTGATCTCTTCAGTTTCCCAATTTGGAGACATTACCTCATTTGTGATGTAAAAGTATGGAGACTGCAGGGGTGCACTCCACAGACTTGTATAGGGACTGGTTTTTAAGTTCTGTTTTTAACATTTTAGGGTGCTGACTTCAACAAAGCAAGTCCATCGCTCAACTAACAAGGTTCTTGTTAGTTGAGTGGTGGCCTTGATTTTTTGAAGTCACACCCTAAAATGTTAAAAAAAGAACTTAAAAATGGGTCCCTATACAACTCTATGGAGCATGCCATTGCACTCTCCATACTTTTACATCACAAAATGTGAGAGTGCTGTGGCATGTCTGCAAATCAGTAAGTGGAAACAATCGGACTCTCGGCTCCACGGAGGCAAATTATGATCCTTTCCCTCTCGAATTCTGGCAATAATAAAATTACACTTTCTGTACCACTGAACTTTGGGGCAGGTAAGACTCCTGTTAAGCATTTAATATGATGGCCAGGAAAGGTACTTTTTAAAAAGGACCTTTTTCAGGCTTTTCTAACTATTGTTGAAAGGAACAGAGAGCTCCCTTACCTGAATGGGAGTTACCCAATATTGTTTAAAAAATGTTCTGTTTTGTTCTCTTAAGAAGGAAAGGGATTGTAATTCCCCCCCAGTGGCTGGTATCATGATCCCTTTCAATGGAGAGAGTGGGGGCATGTTACACTGAAGTCTACCAAGAGTTTTCCAAAAGGTTGTTTCTATGTTTTACAAATGTATTCAGTAAAAATCAAAACCCAGCACTTGAGCCCTACATTCCAGGGTATGTTCTTCATAAACTGTGGATTTTATGTAAACTGCAGCCCCCTCTCCTCCCAGCAGAAAGGTGGAATGTGATGTTAAGGTGATTTTCCTGTGAAAAAAGCTGTTATTCTACAAAATATAATGGATTGCATGGTACTGTAGGCAGTATTTTGTGAAATGTCTTGAAAAATATTGCAACATTTCTGTAGAAGTGGAATCCACAAATTTCACCTGGGTCTATTGTCTACAAAAAAGTTGTTTATTTAATTTTTTTGCTCTTCTTCACCCTAACTCAAAGCTTACCCCCTCAGCCTTTGAATACCTTCCTCCCAGTCAATGTCCCTCCCATATAGTACCTACCCACATAGCTTAACCCCCCCCACACCCATTGCAGCATCATTAGGGCAGCCCCAATCCCTCTAAAGACCAAGATCCAGTGATATGTCTAGCAGACAGACAGTCAGTGTGAGTACCACTAACTTTATCATCAGGCATGGGTACTCCCATTTTCTCCCTCTCCCTCTCCTGGGGTGTCAGTGGTTAAGGTTCCAGGGCATGCCCATACACGCATGAAACAAATTGACATCCCCAACCCCTTGTCGCTTCTCTGCTTTTCATACTCCCTGTGGTTGTCCAGGTGACAATCACATTGCGAAGGTGGTTGGCCTCGTTCACGCCACAGAGGAAGTGAGCATCCTCTGGGAGGCTTGCACTTCTTCCTCCAATCCTCCCCCAAAAAAGCATTTTAACATGTACTGTATTAGAGTAACCAAATTTCCTCTTCAAATGTTCTGAAAATTGGGCACGTGGAGGTTTAGTTGACAAATAAAGAAGGGTTTGTGTATTATAACAGATTGTAAAACTTCCAAAATGTGAAACTGCTGGTAAGAAACAACCCATTAGCAAAATAAAAGGTTCTAGAATAAATAATCCAACCTAGTTGTTTAAACAGACTCAATGATTTGCAATGCTGCTACCATCAGCCTAATCAAAATAGCAAGTAGACTTGTTCTTTAAGGAGTAAAAATAAGAGAACAAATCAGGTGACAGGTTTAGAGGGGTATTGCACTCTATCACAGTAACATTGTGAGATGTTATTAATTATTGGAGGGCCTGTGGGCTCCAGTTTATTAGGTTTCAGTATAATTAAAAAACTATGTAACTGCAGCTGCTGAGCTTGAACATTTAGAAAATTAAACTTAAGAAGACAGGTTAGCAAGATCCCCAAGGCATCAAACTTAATAGTGATGCAAATCAGAGCAGGGCTATAAGGATCATCATCCCAGTTATACTGAGATGTTTTTCCACTGGTGTTAAAATGTAACACATTTATTGTTCCTCACTGTCTAACTGTACTGAATGCTTTGCTGGGAATTCCTTAGCACTGTGTATGCTGGCCATGACATTTCTGTTAATGCATAGTATCAATGAAACCAAAGGTAACCTTACCTGTGAACACTCTAGGGCCCCCCAGCATAACCAGTTTCACAACTGCTACCACCATCTTGACCCTTCAATTGGTACCCATCCCATAACTTATACACAGAAGCACTGGGCAGGCAGAGAAGTGGACCAGAGCAGCTTATTTTTTTGACATCATGGGCTGCATATCATGACCACACTTGTGACTGTGAAGTGTGTAAACTGATCAGGTCTGCTACCCATGATGAGGGACTGAGTGGACATGACCACACAACTGGGTGAACATAGAACTTGTTGGCAGAAAAAGACTGCTTGGCTCACCCAGTCTGTACAGAAGGCCCCTGCCTAGTCTTTCTCCACAGACCCTAACTGGTCCCCTGTGACCCTCCATCCTCCTTGCCTATTTACTAATGTTCCCCTATGTGTATCCCACGCATGCTTGAAGCTAGGGATAGGTGAGTCGGCTGTGGCCTGGTTCTGATTCCAACCCTGATTTATTTTAAAAAGGTTCTGATTTACTCTGATTAATTTTAGAACAGTTTTTTTAGCTTATTTGAGTTTGAGAAATGCATCCAAGAGCAGCGGGGAGCAGTGCAGGAGTTCAAAAGCAGCAGTTGTGGAGAACTATGACAAACAGCATATTTGCAAAATGTTCACTCCATGGCTGTCTCAAGGACTTATCACAAGTATTTGATTTCAGTATCTAACTGTTTGCCGTCTGAAAAGGAGGGTTTTGCTCAGTCAGTTGTTTTAGTTTGAGGTGCTAAATCCCTCCCCACTCAACATTTGTGATGCAGTTGCATGGAGCAAAATGATTTAAGTACAGTATTGCCTCACTGTAACAAATGAATTGGTGGCCACAACATGTGTTCCTTATAGTTCCTCTTTTGTTACATCTAGAGATGCTGAAAAAACAATAAAAGATAGTTGCTGCTGACAGGCATTCAAACAGGCATTCCTCCCTGCCCATCTATTCTTTTCATCCTGACCATGACTTCTTTTCAGATCTGGCAAATTGCACAGTACATTAAAATATTGATAGAATGAGATAAGATAAGATTAGATTTATGTATTGATGTTTTCATAATTTTAGGTATAGCAGCATCTCTGAGCTAGAACCATGCCTCCCATCCTCTCACTTCTCTGACAGCTGATCTCTACAGAATTCCTTGCCTTCTGATTTCTCACATTAGGCAGCTGTAAACCATGTAATATGACTAAATTAGTGTTTATATGACAAAACTCACTGTCTCTAATGGAGAAAAAAACTCTGTTTTATCCTATCTGCCTTATTTGCTGACGTGCCTCCACCCTGACGTCCACTCACAAACATAGTAAACTGTCCTATTGGTGTCCTGACTAAGCATGACAGTGTGGGCCCTGTATATGGAGCAAATATGCACTTTTGACTGAAAGTTGTTTAAAAATTTACCAAACTATGTATACTGCTGCTGACAGCAGAGCACGCTGAGAGAGAGAGAAATTGTGTGTAGGTGCTTTATGGAGAGGCTGATATTGCAAAGAGAGAGTGAGAGATTGTGTATACAGGTATGTAAAGCTTGAATAGATTGCTAGGGATTGCGTGTTTATTACCCTGACTGATCTGTGGTGATGTGGGAAACAGGGGCTAATTGCTGGTGCAAGAGGTTGGGAGGTCAGGTCTGTATGCTCAGTATGTTGAAACATGAACAGCAAGGATCCACAGTGGACATTCACTATAGCCAGGATTTAAGCACAGCACATTGCATCTTACTTAATAGACACTTGCCATATTGTCTCAAAGATGAACCTGGAGGGGAAAATATTTGCAATGTCCTACAGAAATCATCCTTTAACTGATGACAGTGAAACCTACTATGTCTTCCAAATTGCTTTCTCTCTAAACCAACACACTCCTGAAGATGCCTATTGTGAAATGCCCCGTATGCCAAACATAGCTTCCCCCCTTAGTCTCCTATACTCCAGCGAGTAAAGATTCAAGTACAACAGCCTCTCACCATAAGACTTGTTGGATAGTTGCCTGATTATTTTGGTGGCCTTCCTCTGAATTCTCTCAAGCATTCTGATGTTATGTTTAGTATTAGGCACCCAGAACTGTACACAGTATTCCACATGTGGTTGAGCCAAAGTCTTATACAATGGTACTAAGGCCTCCCTATGTCAGCACTTAATATTTATATGGATACAGCACAGGATCTTATTACATGTACTAACTGCTTCTCCACATTGTTCTTCAGGTGACAGCTTGTTGGTAATAGTAACTCCAAGGTCCCTTTCACTATTAGTATCCACTATCTTCCCGCCATCTAAGAAGTATGACACCACCCTATTTCTGTTACCAATATGCATTACTTTGCATTTATCTATATTGAATGTTAATCTATGATTCCTGAACCACAGATTGATGTTGTTTATTTCATTCTGAAACTGTTCTAACGATTTGCCATTATTGACAATTTCTCCAATCTTCACATCATCTGCAAACTTACAGTTCCAGATGCTATTTGACATTTGCATAGATGCAATATAAATACTAAAAAGAGTTGGCCACAAGACCGAATTCTGAGGGACCCCACTCATCATTTTGGCCCAAGTTGACAAATGACCTGCCACACAGACCCTCTGTTTCCTACAGTCCAACCATGAAATTATTCAATTGCTCAGTCAGAGGTATATAAGGCATTTTATCAAATGCTTTGGAAAAATCAAGAAATTAGATGAAAAATCTGTTTCACCTGGAGTGCATGCCCAACAAGTGATCTCAGCCATGTCTTATCACTCCAACCTACCACTCTGTGTCATCCTCAGAGATTCCCATGTCTCTCCAGAACTTCTCACCCAAACTCATGAAAGCTGTCCCTCTTAATCATCTGTATACCCCTCCCACTTAACACTCATCCAACCATGAAATGACAAGGCATGTTATGATTTTAAAAAATTGAACTCTGCAGAAGCAGATCCAAAGTTCTAATCTAGTTAACCACAAGGGTTATGACAGCACTGATGGCCACCAAAGTGCACCTGAGGTTACAAAAGTCTTTACCAAAAGAGAAGATAAAAGTTTCCATATCAGCTGAAGAACAGTGAGGCAGAGGCATCACCCTCATTGCCCATTCTAGCATGCCGAGAGATGGGATGCAGTGCCCACATGCCAGTCACGCCCCTATCAAGCATCCAAGTCACAGCAGCTGAATTGAGAGAGACATGTTTCCACAGCTAAGGTCTTTTGAGGTGAGCTAGGTCTCAGAACTAGGTGTAACTGATTAGGGCCCTGCTCTGCAACCTGTAACCTGTATTAAGATAGCTAGTTAGGGCTGGAAGGGTGTCAGAAACCCTGGGCTAGGACTGATCGATGTGGACAGCCTAGACAGAAAAGTACTGTTTAGGCAAAAGGGCCTTTGATTACAAGTAGACTTGCTTGTTTACTGAATTGTTAAGTTTCCCCACTGTGTTAGCTGTGCATGCAAACCATCTCAACTATTGAAGTATTAGCTCTGCAAAGTTCCAACCTAAACTGTGAGGTAGTACTAATTCCCCAGGACTCTGGAGATGCACCGGTACACCAGAAAAGCCAGAACTGTTGTACTTCTGCTGGGCGGAAAGTAGTTATGTGGGACTGCAACTGCTGTTATGTTAGTGCTTTACTTAACCACAGCCCTTCCTTCCTTTTGCAGAGCCTTGTTCCTGCTTCCCGTAACGAACAATGCCCTTTTTTGAATTTTACTTTTTTGTATAGCAGTGCTTTTTTGTTTGCACTGTTACAGTTATTATAGAGTTATTATTGTGGGGTGGGTCTGTTTGGAATGGTAAAACTGTTACATATACAAACATGCTGGCAGCTAAAGACCATATGGTCTAGCTGGTCATGCCAGCAGATAAAGGCTTTATGGTCTATCTAGTATGCTTGAGTATACAGGTGCCACTGTGTTTACAGAGGGACCTACCTCTCCCTATTTCCCACGTGACCCCACTTATATACCCCTTCCCCAATCCCCATTACCTACAAGTTTCCCTTCACTCTGCCCCATCCTCTCTTGAAGCTATCCACTGATTTCAAGGAGACCACCTCCTCCAGCAACTTGTTCTTCTTGGCCACCATCCTCTCAGTGAAAAAATGCCTCCTCATCTCCTTCCT
The DNA here is from genome assembly GCA_016271365.2 of Neoceratodus forsteri. Classification (NCBI taxonomy): domain Eukaryota; kingdom Metazoa; phylum Chordata; order Ceratodontiformes; family Ceratodontidae; genus Neoceratodus; species Neoceratodus forsteri. The sequence goes on along the minus strand of CM057455.1, from coordinate 1,751,006,315 downwards.
GAACTTTCCCCCCACCAGCTTTAGGCTATTCCTCCTAATGGCTCATCATGTTTATATCTTAAAGTTACTTGAAGGTCTCAATCATGATTGTGCCCCCTCCCTCTCCCTGCTATCCTCAAGAGAGTGCATATTGAGCTCCCTGAGCCTCTCCTCATAGGTGTTGCCATGCTTGCCCTGGATCATCTTGGTTGCCCTTCACAAGACTATTTCCATCAAGTTTACATCCTTCTTAAGATAAGGGCATGAATATGGCACACTGTACTGTAGGTGCAATCTCACCAATGATCTGTAGAGCAGCAGTATGACTGCCACCTTTCTCCTGGTAATCCCCCCTGGCTATGCAGCTCAGCATAAGATTTGCTTTGTACGCTGATCTTCTGCAGTGTGCCGAGTGCTGTAGGTCACTTGTGATGATCATCCCCAGGTCCTTTTCTTCCTCAGACCTTGTTGCCTGTACACCACCAACCAATATATGGTCCCTGGGTTCTTCACATCCAAATGAATAACTTTGCACTTTTTAGAATTAAACCCAAGTTACCAAATGCTAGACTATTTTTCTAGCCTAGCCAAGTTTTCCCTGAGTTTCTATCTCCCCCTCTTCCATGCCTGCCCTCCCACAGAGCTTTGTGTTGTCTATGAACAGGCACATTTTACCTTTGATCCCATTTGCTATGTCCCTAACAAAGATTTAAAACAATACCATACCTAGTACTGAGCACTGTGGACCCCACTGGTCACTTGCCTAGCTCCTAACTGCAACTTTTGACTTCTGTCCTTCAACCAGCTTTTGACCCATCTAGCAAGTATAGCCCCCACCACCAGGTCATCCAGCTTCCCGACCAGTCTCCTAAGAGGTATAGTGTCTAAGGCCTTGCTGAAGTTTAGATACTGGACATCAACTGCTTGGCTCTTGTCAACTGTCCTGGTCATCCAGTCGAATAAATTAATTAGGTTAGTCTGGTAGGACCTCCCTAATACAAACCAATGCTTCCTCTTGTCCTGGAACTCCTTTTCTTCCAGAAAACTCACCAGTCTTTACTTCAGACTTTACTTCAGTGTTGTTCAATGTCTTTATCAATGACATTGGAGATGGCATTAAGGGAAAAATGTGCCTATTCATGGATGACACCAAGCTCTGTGGAAGAGTGGACACAACTGAAGGGATACATGACCTACAGAAAGATCTGGAAAAGCTGGGGAAGAGGTCCAGGATCTGGCAACTTGTCTCCAATGCCAAGAAATGCAAAGTTATGCATATTGGAGCCAAGAATCCCAGGACAGGGTACTACGTGGGTGGAGTCCAAGCATTTGCATCAGAGGAGGAGAAGGACCAGGGACTGATGATCACTAGTGATCTGAAGCACTCCACACAGTGCAAGAAAGCAGCAGCAATCTTTCAAAATCTCAAAATGACCTTATACACACTAGAAATCATACTCTAGTTTACTATATTGTATTAAGCAGCATTATACTATGGTCTTGAAAGGTTTTGTGAATCAGACATTTCTGATGCTGCTTCATTGTGGACCATCTCTGTGATAACAACAGAGCCTAAACAACAACTTCTGTAGCATTTATTTATTTTTTTACAAAAAAAAACAAGCAATGTTTTAATTTTTTTATGCATTTGTTTTTTTTATTTCTTTTTATACCTTGAACTTCCTTTTATTTCTTATTTAATAAAAACAAGGGGTTTCTATGTATAGTCCTGAAATTTCCTGGTAAGAAACAAGTGGAAAATACTTTAGTAAACCACAATAATCCTTCTGGACTGCATGAGTGCCCCTTATGGCTCAATGTTTTCAGAGTCAGTGGGTATAGGACTGAACAGTCATCACCTTGATTCCAAATATATATCTAGTTGAGAACAAGCTCAAAACATCAACTCATACCAGCAACCTATAACAGGTCAAAGACAGTGCCAAGACACAGGTGAGCACTAATTAGAAACAACTGAGCAGAAAATCACCATATAATGCTGATTTATTTTTTCAGATATGGGGAGAAATCAGCTTCTTCAGTAAGCATTAAGGCCCACTGGTGATACAGTATTTAAGGAAACAATGCACCGTGCCTCCTTGTGTAAAAGCATGTTAACCTTGTCACCACCTCTGTGAAGTGGCTTGACAAATTCTAGTGCTGTAAAGTTGAGCACTGAGGAATTAGAATCATGTGATGTTGCAGTGTGTGCCCGACGGGCTCCTATCACTGCCGTGTTCTAAATATTTATATATATATATATTATATATATATTTATAAAATGGGTAGGGAAATTGTTGTTCTTTTATTGGATGATGAGCATCACATGACCATGTGTATATCAGAGCACGACCACACACCTGCACTTTTACCCCTCTCCAAAACAATGTTGACATTTTATAAGATAGATAAACCACTCTGAGGTGTGCGGTGCGCACTCAGATATATGCCGCCTATGGCGGTTGATGCACAGGCCTGTGGCCTTGTGCGCATAATGCATACCAAGGCGTGCGTATATCAGAGTGCGACTGCACACCTCAGAGTGGTATATCTATTACATATATATATATATATATACTGTATTCATTGCAAAAAACTTCATTAATGCATCAGTTAGGGTTGAAGTGATAAAAGTATGGAAATGAGAGGTTATGGTTGAGCCCCTAACCCCCCTACCCTACCACCCCACTCCCCCCATCTTCCACACACCAACAGGCATTGTGGTGTGCCATGGGGTCATTAGGCCCAACTGTCACCCCATTCCTTGTAAAAAGAGACTGACATGGTACAGCACAGGAGAATGGGGTGAGTTAGGCCTAATGACCCCATGACACACCCTGATGCCTGTTGGTGTGTGGAGGATGGGGGTGGGGTGGTAGGGTGGGGGTTAGGGGGCTCAACCCTAACATTTAATTTCTCTACTGTTGTCACTTCAGCCCTAACTGATGCATTAACTAAGTTTTTTGCAATAACATTTCTTACTTTTTGAGAAGGCGTAATGTAACTGGTAAGTGGTATGTGTTGGTGGGAGCGAAGGCCCTCCAGGCCCCGTGCTCCCACCAAGCTGCCCATTTGTGCATAATTATATGCATCTGTGGGAGTGTGGCCCTGGACTCCCACTTACACATAACAATAGAGCCATACAGTAGCCCTATAAGGCTGAAAAGGAACCCTTGTAACACTAATTTGCCAATATCTCAGTAACCGTACAAGCAATGAAAAAAAATCTACTGCAGCTGTAATCATGATTTTTAAACCTTCACACGTGCTTAGGTAGAATAAGTTGAGGGTACTGAAAAATCTGTATCTCGCATTGTTTCTGAGATACAGGCACCAAAAGTTGCTGTTATCCGATGGGAAAAATCTGAACTTTGTGATGGCATATCTATGGAACCAATTAACTTTTTTACACCTAAACAGCATAATTAACATCTCTGGGACACCCCCTTTATACCCTGTAAATTTCAAGCCAAAAGACCAGACCGTTTATTTACAGTGCACTGGCAGTGTTTTTAAATTCCTAGTTTGTAAGGTGGTAAAATCCCCATTTGCGAGGTCAATCCCTGTTCATGAGCTATCAAAATCACCATTTGTGAGAAATTCTTGATGGTCAGATTTTGGCCATCTGATCTGGAAGTTGTGATCAAAGATTTTGTCAGCTCACGAAAGGGTATTGGCACGTAAAAGGTGATTTTGACAGCTTGCGAACGGGAATTTTGTTAGCTCGCGAATGAGCAATTAAAAAAAAAATTCCCTTTCATGAGTCGATCCCCTTTTGCGAGCTGTCAAAATAGCATTTCATGAGCCAATCCTTGTTTGCAAGAAGGGCCATCTGGTTGGGAAATGATGATCAAGGATTTTGACAGCTCACGAAAGGTGATTTTGTCAGCTCACAAAAGGGGATTCAAAAACCAATCCCCTTTCATGAGCTGACAAAATCCCCTTTCGCGAGCCAATCCCCTTTTGCAAACTGACAAAATCCCTTTCACAAGCTAATCCTTGTTTGTGAGATAGGGCCATCTGGTCCCTAAGTTGCGATCAAGGATATTGTTACCTCGTGAAAGGGGATCACCTCGTGAAAGGGGATTTTGTCAGCTCGTGAAAGAGGATTGGAAGCAAGTCACAAAGAATTTCAAAGTTTGAAATGGCAGTTTGTTTGGCCAAAATGAAGGAAACCAAAGGCATTGGTTTGTAAAGGATGTCACCCTGAACAAAACCCATACTTCATTTGCAAAAGAAGTCAGCCAAGGGGCAAGCTGCAACATTTTGTTTGGAGCAAAAAATGAAAACAAGATGGCGGCTCGCGAAAGGGAAATTTTCCCTCATGAACTGGGGATTTTATTAATCTATTTTCATGAGGTGACAAAATCCTTGATGGCGAGCCCAATCCCCTTTCTCAAAACATGCATATAAATGTTTGACTGAACTGAGCACGCTCAGAACCTGAAAATGCAAAATAAAATAACTTTGTAACAGATTAATATTTTTTACCAAACCAATGCTGAATTGTTCTTTGATCAAATATCTTTCTACCCTAAAAATTTCAGACCAAAATACCAAATGTTGTGGCTGCAGCGCAATGAGCAAAAATCACATGTGTAAAAAAGCTGAGGTGGTGAACTATAAGAGAATGGGGTGAGAGTTAGGACTGACGACCCCAACACACACCTCGATGCCTGCTGGGGGGCAGGGTGGGTGGGTCCAAGGTGGGGTTTTCAACCCTAACATCGAATTTCCTCACTTTTGTCACTGTGGAACAACCCTAACTGATGCATTAAACAGAGTTTTTTTTGCCATGAATTTCCCTTCTTTTTGAGAATGAGGACTATATATAGTGAATGAAATGTGGTGGTGGGAGCGCAGGCCCTTCATTTTGGCCATAGTGTTGAGAAGTAGTGCCGTAATTTGCGACACTTTCGCAAAAAGATCACAAAAGTGTTGCAGGTACTTTGCGACACTACTATTCCCAAAAATATGAAAACATATTTCTGGGGTGTTCACCCCCAAAATAAAGAAATACCTAGCATACTCAGGGCTCAACTAGGTAAACACAAAACTAATTGTGTCGCTAGATGGTCCCAATTTTAAATGGCAAGCATTTCTGTGATCAGTAACTGAAAAAAAATGTCTAACTCACGACACTACAGGGGCCATTTGCGACACTAAAAACTGCATTTGCGACACTGTCGAACTTTTTGTTAACTTTTCCCATTGACTATAATGGGAAACTTGTTTTTTAAATAACTTTTGAACCGTTCAATATTTGTTCACAAAATCTTCAAAAGGTACACCAGGAACTCTGGCTGCACATTCCCTGATGTTTTTGGACTGGTTGCACAAACCGTATGACCTGTAGGCGCGAGCAAAGAATGCACAAAAAAACGTAAATGTGCTCCAGAATGTCGCTTAATAACTCCGCAGCCATATATCTGACTGGTACTAAAGTTGGCAGATCCCAAGACCTATGGTTATGCCCCATGTCTGCCTAATTTCAGGCAAATATGTTGAACAGTGACAAAGTTATTAAGGTGCAAAGTTTCCCCATTTAACCTTAAATGAGGTATTCTATATATACATATATATATATATATATATATATGTACATATATAAAATAAGGGCATGATAGTGCCCTTCTAGTTAGGGTTGGTACAGCCTTTCAATGTTAAATCTCAATTTTTGCATGCTGTCATGTTGACAGTGTCACAAGATGTTGAAAGTTTCATGATGGCAGCTTTTATGGTTTCGGAGATATAAAGTGGTCAAAAACACAAAATGAAACATTTGTTTCCATAGGATAACATGGCATTATTTACTCTCATGTGCAGCACACATGGAATTAGCTTGCTTCTGATACTTTCAGGGATGATGGGGTGTATGCTAAGGGTGTGCCTTTGAATGGTTTGGTGAAAATATATATAACCATTTTTGAAGTATAACATTTTTTGTGATAGATGCAAGACAGGCAGTGCGCAGGGTAAATGCATTTACCATTCAAATAGTAATATGCGAATGGCAAATGTCATTTAGCATTCACAAATTACTGTTCGAACGCTAAATGTGCGAATGGCAAATGTCATTTAGCATTCACAAATTACTGTTCGAACGCTAAATGTGTGAATGGCAAATGTCATTTACTGTTCAAGTAGTAAATATGCAAATGGTAAAATGTATTTACCATTAGCATGTTACTGGTCACAGTTCAGGTTTCCATTTAAATTTTCCACCATTTTGATTACTTTCTTAGTGAGGGTTTTCACAGTTTTAACATTTTTTAAATACAGCTCCTTGGTAAACACTTAAGGCCTTGATATTCAGAGCAAGTTGCACCAGCGCAAGTAGGGAATTGTGCTGAGGAGCCATATTCAGCGGGAGCCATTGCGCAGTACAAAATCCATTGTGCCAATGTGCAATGATAATGTATGCAGCGCACGTGCAGGGGGCATTCCCATAAATATCCAGCACAATGGCATATTCAACCATGAAATCATGGTGCAAGTATGGAGCAAATCAAAGTTGCTCCAACCAAATGTGTTCCTATAAAAACAGATAGAGAGAGAGAGACAGACAGACAGACAGACACAAGCCCAGACACGGAGAGGGACAGAGAGGTGTCATGGGAGAGGAGAGTTGGGCAGAGAGAGAGAAAGAGAGAAAGAGAGAAAGAGAGAGAGAGAGAGAGAGAGAGAGAGAGAGAGAGAGAGAGAGACAGAGAGAGACATACACACACACAGACACAAAACCTGTGTACCAGGGTGGCACACAGCCAGCAGCCAACCGCCCAGGAGGACAGTGGACAGCAGGAGCTATGGATAGTGTGCCCTTCATGATGGAGGTGGCAATGAGGGGTGTGAGGAGGCAGGAGGAACAGCTACATGGCTGACGAAGGGCCCATCAGCAGTATGCCTGCCACAGGTGGTACCATGCCCGCATCACCTTTGAGAACTGTAGTGACACTGAGATCATGGGCCAGAACCCACCTGAACAGGGCCATTCTGAGGCAGCTCTATGAGCTGTGCAGTGAGGAGATGCAGGCACCCACCAGACAGAGCCATGCCATGTCCGTGGAGATGAAGGTGACCCCACGTCATGTGCCTGCTTGCCACGGGCACCTTCCAAAGACGAACAGGGGACACCATGGGCAACACCCAGTTGGCCATGTCCTGCCTCCTTACACAGTTCCTCAATGCTCTACTGCCATGTGCTTCAGAATTCATCCATTTCCCCAGCACACAGGTGGAGCGTACAGCAATTATGCAGGACTTCCACAGGGTGGCATGCATGCCTGGCATGATTGGGGCCATTGACTGCACCAATGTGGGCATCCACATGCCACCTGGCCCTGAGGAACTGGCATATATAAATAGGAAATGAAGCCTGAGCATTAACTGCCAAGTGGTGTGCGATGCCATGGGGTGCAACACCAATGTCTGTGCCACACCCTGGGAGTGCACATGATGCATTCATCTGGCACAGCTCTGCACTGTGCCAGAGATTTGAATGTGGGGACATCTTCACAGGCCACCTAGTGGGTGAGTATGGCACAGACAGCAAAGTGTGATGGGCAGAGCAGTCCTGGAGATGGGGGTTGGCAGGGTGTGCATGGTGGCATGGGCCCAGGAGACAGGCAAGGGGCACAGCAAAGCATAGTAGAGGGCTAACCATGTCATTCTCCACACAGGTGACAACGCATACCCACTGAAGCCCTGGCTGCTCATCCCCTACTGGTGCTCATCATCCCCAGCAGAGGAATGGTACAACAAGGCACATGCCAGCATGTGCAACATCATGGAGCATGTCTTTGGCAAGCTGAAGGCACACTTCCATTGCCTAGACAGGTTAGGCGGTGCCCTACAGTATAGTCCCTTGAAAGCAGGTGGCCTATTCCTGGCCTGCTGTATACTGCACAACATGGCCATTGACCATAGGATAGCTGTCGAGGCTGATGAGAGCAACAGTAGTGGGGACAACAGAGGCAATGGGCCGGAGGGTGGTGGACATCCACCCCCTGAGCAGAGGGACCCCCGACTGCAGCAGCAGGCATGATGCCACCATGACACTGTTGCACAGGAACACTATGGTGAACACAGATAAGTGGTGCAGTACACATGCATGGGCCACACAGACAGGCACAACACACATGCAGGGACATGCATGGAGAGGGGCATGCACACACACAAGCAGCATGTGGTACATCACACAGGCACACCACCATCTGTATGGCGCACACACACACCACCCATGGGCATACAGGGCATCAGCTGCAGACTGCTGTCAGGGCAGCACGCAGATCAGGGCAGCTGCATGGTACTAAGGCCACCATGGCTGCAGGGGCAGCCACGCCAGGCCCAATCGGCAGCCACAGGCTGTGCATCAGCCAGGGGGGTGTCCAACAGCCCCCCAGGGGTAGAAACGTGGGACCATGACCATGTCCTCACAGGGGTATACAGGTGCCCAAACAGACCCACCCCAGGCATACCTAGGATGTCTACATCTGAGCCCGGTGTTGACTGTGATGGGATCACCCAATGCCGGGTCCGTGGGGGGGACATCACACTGCGGGGGGTCTCCTGTGCACAGCCACACCCTGTGGCAGCCAGCAACACAAAGCCATCTGTAATTGCACTGGCAATGTGATCCAAGGACACAGTCATGGCCTCCTGCATGCGTTGCATCCCCTCTAGGATCTGCGCAGTGCCCCTATCCTGCTGCTTGGCTAACTGGCACACCTCCACACTCAGTGCACGCACCTCAGTAGCAAGCTGCACCTGTTGCTGAATGGATGCCCACAGCAGTCGGGTGTGCTCAGCCAGACGGTCCGCATCCTGAGGCTCACGGGCAGGATGCTAATCCTCTGGGTCTGATCTGCCATGCTGCACAGCCCCCTCTCTCTGGTGGACGCTGCACAGTGGGGTTTGCAGGGGAAATGGGTATGGCAGGCTCACCAGCAGTGGACCCTGTGCCCAGCTGCCTGGTGGCACCCGCAGCCTTATGCCATTGCCCCTCCGGCTGCTGTACACTACACTGCGCTTGCACGGCCACACCACCACCACCGCAGGGCACATCCATGACAACGCACACTGCTGCACCCACAGTGGTGGCAGGTAGCTGTGCCGCAGCTGACGTAGTGCTGGGCACGGTACTGGACTGTGATGCCAGAAGGGGTGACACACCCACAATGTCACCCATGTTGTCCAGGAGGTGTGTGTAGTGATCATCGGAGTAGGACCCTACTGCAATCTGTGTCTCCACACACAGGACACCAAGGCTGACATCCTGCAGGATTACATCCATGGCCTCATCTGACCCTAGATTTAGGTCATCCACAGGCCCTGTGGTGCTGGGCTGCAGCCTGTTGGGCCCCTGGATGCCAGAGATGTAGATGGCTCATCCTCTGAGGCTGTACCAGCATCCATGGGTGTCGCTGCTGCTGCCAGTGCCCCATCCTCTGCACAGAGATGTGCTGGTGCTGCAAGAGAAGGACTACATGTCAGTGATGCTATGCCTACATGTGCCCCCCTGTACATTGCAGCTGTATGTGTCCTGCAACATGGCATGTGCATTGGTGTGCACACATGCACATGGCATGCAGGACACCCACATGCATGCCAGTGTGCCTGTGTATGCACCCTCCTGGCCACCAGCTGTGCATGCCTGATATACATACCATGCAGTGATGGTCTGCCACCTATCTGGAAGCCTCCTCCCGGCACACCCTCCACTGTGGCGTGGTGCATGGTGGCTGCCACCAACTCCTCTGTTGGAATCAGTGTGGGTGCATCCACTGGCCTTCCACCTGTGGCATTACAGGACACCCTGATGGCTGCCACCTTCTCCTTAATGTGCCACCTGTAATTCCCAATCTTCTTGCAGCACTCCTGTGCTGACTGCTGGTAGCTGCCATGCTGGTTCACATAGGATGCCACCTCCTCCTCCTCCCATGCAGCAGTCCTGGCCTCTGATGTGCCCATGGCACCACTCAACAGGGCCTACCTGTTGAGGAAGCCTCAAACAGGGCATCTGTCTCACCCTTCATGAAGTTGGGCCTGTGCTTCCATGCAGGTCCCCGCTCCTTGCCTTCCTCTTGTCCTGACATGTTATGTCCTGTGGACATGGACAGTACACTGTGTGAGTGGCTGCATCTCCCTGGTCTGTCCACCCTGAAGTGCTGTCTGCTCCTAGTGTGCTGCTGCAGCATCCACCACTTACCTATCAAGGTTGCAATACCATTCCGTGGCCAGTGCTGGTCTGTGGCTCTTATGAGGTGCTATGCATGCAAATTAGGTTGTGCGCAACGGTAATGATATGCTAATGCACCCCACTGTGCCACTCATAGGCTGATGAGCTCATTTGCATGCGGTGTCTGAAAATTGAGATATTGCACCATGTGCAATGGTATTGCGCCGGAGAAAGTGGTGTCACAATGCCCACGCATGCGCCTGCAGTGCGCATGCATGCTGCGCTGTCATGGTGTCAATCACGCAAGATGCGCAGACAGTGTGATGTATCAACACTGTGCAAGCTTTGCATGGCTGGCAACATGCACTTCATGGATGATGGCATGTTCCCTATCATGCTCATGTGCACTGTGCGCTAACCACTGACCTCTGACCCCTGAGTCCTCTCCATGACCCTGTGACCCCGCTAGCCATGCCCACTGCGCATGTCCAGCAATGCGCGATGGGGGGGGGTAACTGTGCAGTCTGCTGCTCATTGCACATCCGGCACCTGTGGCAGACATGTGCGCCTGCTCCTGCCATTTTCACTGCTGAACCAGAGCAACTGCTATGGTGCAGGGTAGGGGATGCCGTGCCCATAACTGGTCAGAAGTGGAGCTTGAAAACCTGGTGGCCTCTGTGGAGCTCCACAACCCTCAGCATTTTGGCCAGGTGCCCCTGCAGCAGGCCAGGAGCAGTGTGTGGCAGGTCAGTCAGGAGCGGAGAACCGGGGTGCCCAGGATTGCAGAACAGTGCAAGCACTGGTATGGTGACCTCATGAGTTGGGACCCTGACTGCCTAAGTAGGTTTCAGGCATGTGCCAGGTGTGGTACAGTTCCTCAGCCAGGTAAGTCATCCCATGTTGCATGTCTGCCCAGGTGCTGTACTGTGGTGTTGGCTTTGCTGCCTGGCATGCCCTGCAGTGGGTTGCACTGTCATCTTGCACATTATGGAGTGGCATTACCAGCTGTTGCTTGAGTTGTGATGCAGTGGTGCTGGCGTGCAGGATGTGTCAGGCAGGGGCACATCATATGCACAAAGGACTGGGAAGGGGGATGTTGCTGTGGTTGGTTACTGAAGTGCACCTGTCTTCTTTCCATTTCCAGGGCCGGAGGACCGCAGGCAGGCCAGGGCCACAGCAGCACAGGACCAGGCAGTGCACCCTGTTGGTGGAGGACTGGCACCAGCAGCACCACAGTGGGCAGGTAAGCACTGTCATGGTCCTTCACACTGTACATGGGGGTGACAGGGGGGAGTGGGTGTTGGCATGGCCATCTGTGCCATGTACCGTGGCAGCTGTGTGTGTCGCACTGTGCGTGGTGCATGCCACTGTGGCACATCCATTGGACATTTGTGCTGGCTGTTGGTGGGGTGGGCGTGAACCCAGCTGCCACTGTTGTTGCTGTGGTGCTGCTGGTGCACTGTGCCATGTGACTGTCACTGCGCAGTCATGTGGCCATTGTGCAGCAGGGCCCACCTCTGTGCATGTTGTGGTACACCATGTTGCTGACTGGCATTGGCCCACCCCCCTGTAGGTGGCCATTCTGGGCCCTCCAGGGGTGTATGGTTCTGCTGCCCTTTGCGCACTGTGGGTGGGCATGGTTACTTGGGCCATTGCACTGATCACCTGTCCTGTCCCTTGCTATAGGTGTACGGCATCCAGTGCGGAGACCCCCGAGACTGATGCTAAGCTTGCTCATACGGCAGATGTTGCTCATTGTGTCGAGCATCCTTAAGGTGGTGGTGGCCATGTGGAGGATGATGGCAGCAGAACAGAGGGAGAGACGGCTTGCCAGGGCAGCTGGACAGGGCTGCCAATAGAGTTGCCCCTGTTTTCCCCTGTTTATCCTGTTGCACCTTCCCCTACAGTTCCCCCTCCCACTGTACAGTCCCTGTTCCCTGTCCCCTTCCCTCGCTGTACCTACACTTCCCCAGCCTCTGCTGTTTTTGTACATAGTTGTGTTAAATATATATATTTTATGGCATACCTGCCTGTGTCTGTGTCTGCTTTACAGGTGGCATGAGGAGCCATGCTGCAGTGGCCCAGTGTCTGTCCATGTTGTGTACATAAGAGGGGACACATGTTGTGCTTCCGTGGTTCCCTGCTGTGTGCTGTGGTGTGTCCCACTGTGGTGGTGTCCATCCCCTGGGTCAGTGGCTGTACATTGGGGTGCCCATGGGGTGGCAGTCAGGGGTGTGTGGCAATGTATGCATGGTGGTGGCACATGGCTATGGTCATTGGTCGGGTACTGTCTGCACACTGTGTTGGGGTACTCTGCTTGGCATTATGTGGTCTGTCCCATGTGGTCTGCCATGCTGCCTGCAACCCAGCCCATTCAGTGCCCACTGTGTGGGCTCCCTGTGTGCCTGTGTGGCATGTGTGTGCTTGGCTGCATGGTCCTGGGTGTGGCCTGCTATGGTCTAGGGGGGCACAGCTAGCAGCCTGCCAGTGGGGGCTCCCTCAGTGGCCCTCCATTGGCCATTGGCAGCTCCTGTCACCTGCTATCCATGCCACTGTTGTGTTCTGGGATCCAGTGTCTGGGTGCCTGTGTGTACCCTGCTGTGCCCTGCTGGTGGAGGCCTCCTGTGGCCTGTCACTGTGCTTCCATGGCTCTGTCCCTGGGTCTGTTCTCTGTGCCCTGCCCCCCTCTGTTGATGTGCTGCTCTGCTGCCACAGTTGCTGGAGCATCTCTTTTTGCGCCATGGTGCACTTCTGTTTGTGCCATGGCGCAACTCTGTTTGTGCCATGGCACAACTCTGCCATATTCAGCTGCATTGTGCTGGCATTGTTCGGCCTGCGCAACCTCTGAATATGGCTTCATTTGTGCCATGGCGCATCGGATTTGTGTTGCACCAGACTTGCTCCAGTCTTTGATGCATTTCTGAATATCCAGGTCTAACAGTTGTGTTTACCTAATGGGGGCCCAAGGAACATGCTCCTTATGTTTTTTCCTCCCCATGCCCATTGCTTTTTACCTCAACATCGGGGTGCCCAATCCCAGAGTCAGGTTGTGTCACCCTCCCCCTTTCTGGCGTGGCACAAAATATAACCTGTAAAAAGAGAAAACCGTCCCCCGCTGTCTTTTCCTCAATGCAGAATCCTGCATCGAAATTTTTGATGCAGGATCATGCATCGATACAGCTTGTTCCTTGCAATGTTTTTTTCTGGCATCGGGGTGCCAAATCCCCATGCCAGCATGTGTCCCCCCCCCATACTAACCTGGCACACTGGGAGTCCACCCCAGTGTGCCCTAACTGTAATAAATTATTTCCATCACCGGGATAGCTCGCCCGGTATTGGATGCACTCCTTCAAAGCCCCTTTTTTTCTGACATTGGGGTGCCCAATCCCTGAGTCGGGTTGTGTCACCCCCCACTTTCTGGAGTGGCACAAAATATAATCTGTAAAAAAGAGAAAACTGTCCCCCACTGACTTTTCCTCGAGGCAGAATCCTTCATCGAAATTTTCAATGCAGGATCCAGCATAGATGCAGCTTGTACCCCATAATGCTTTTTCCGACATCGGGGTGCCCAATCCCCATGGCTGCATGTTCCCCCCTATTCCAACCTGGCACACTGGGAGCCCACCACAGTGTACCCTAATTGTAATAAATTATTTCTGACACTGGGATGCCCCCCCTCCTGGTGTTGGATGCCCTCCCCATCCTCCCCCTAAAGCCCATTTTATCCATGACATTGGGGTGCCCAATCCCTGAGTCGGGCTGTGTACCCCCTTCCCTCTAGTGCGGCACACTGGGAGCCCACCCCAGTATGCCAAGTTTTTTTTATGTTTTTATTTCTTGTAAAATAAGAAAACAGTCACCCAAAATCTTTTTTTAATTAACCCTGCAGAAAAGGAAACCATCCCTTGTCGTCTCCCCAGTCTCCCCTCGCCATCCCCACCCTCCCTCTGAGCACCCACCTCCCCGCACCCCCCACCCATACTTACCCTCAGGAGGTTGGGATTGGTGATCTTCTCTCAACCAGGACATGTCTGCACTCTTCAAAGTCGAATTATGAACTGAGGGATCAAGGTAAGCCATATAATGGGAGTCAAAGGGGGTGGGGTTCAACTTATGTTGATATCACAGTCATTTTGGGGAATTTGGACCCCAGATTTTCAACATTGGGTTTTGGGGACCCCACTTCATGAACAATGCAATGTCATCTCATTTCTTGGTCCCAAAAGGTGTTTTCTTGGTTGCTGTGTGGCATCACCTTTTGGTACCAATTAACAAAACAACAGTGCCTCTGTGCATGAGGTGGGGTCCCAAAAAGCCTATGTTGCGAATTTGGTGAAAAACTCCTCAAAATGACTGCATTACGATTGTGCTTTGCATAGTTTCTATGCATGCTCATACCTTCGCCACTTTTTTATATTTTCACTCCAGTTTTTTAACATTGCCATTTTTTCACAACTCCTCATGAGTAGTAGAGATGTCATTTTGCACATCCTGCCCAGAACGTTTTCGCACCTGTGGCACCGAATGGCATGGTTGCTGAGCGAAATCAACTTTTGGGATGGATTAACAAAATAACAGTGCCTCTGTTCATGAGGTGGGGTCCCAAAAAAGCCCATTTTGTGAATTGGGTCAAAAAATTCCAAAACGTGACTGCATTACAGCGTGTGTTGCTTAGTTTCTATGCACGCTTGTAACTTTACCAATTTTTAATATTTTCACTCCAGATTTTTAACATTGCCATTTTTAACACCTCCCCATGAACAGTACAGCTGTCATTTTGCACATCCTGCCTGGAACATGTTTTCGCACATGTGGTGCAGAATGGCACGGCCGCTCTGCGAAATCAACTTTCTGGAAGGATTAACAAAATCACAGTGCCACTGTTCATGAGGGGAGGTCCCAAAAAGCCCATGCTGAAAATTTGGTGAAAATGCCCGAGTTATGTGCATTTATTGAATTTATTCCGCACACACGCATAACTTTGCAGGATTGTAGCGCAGGATCTGGCAGTAAAATAAGGACACTATTATACTATCTAAAAAGAAGGGAAATAAATTGCAAAAAACTCTGTTAATGCATCAGTTAAGGTTTTTATTAAACTGTAAAAAGCTGGGAAATTTGACATTAGGTTTCCAACCCTACCACCCCACCCCTCCACCATTCACACACCAACAGGCATCGGGGTGTGCCATGTGTCATTATGCCTAACTCTCAGCCCATTCTCCTATACCATGTCAGCTTGTTTACAGATGGAATGGGATGAGAGTTGGGCCTGATGAACCCATAGCACACCTCGATGCCTGTTGATGTGTGGATGGGGGGGTGGGGTGGTAGAGTTGGTAACCCTAACATCGAATTTTCCAGCTTTTTATGGTTTAATAAAAATCCTAATTATATAATGGCAATGAAAAGTCCTAGGCTCTGAGTGAACACTCTGGTGCTGGACCCATGATGTTATCCCAGTATAACATCACTGTATTAAGGTCCAGCACACAGATGACTGCATCAGTCCTGAGCTGAATCACTCCTCAGAGCCGGCTGCACTGATCCCCATACGGCCACCCGTTACCATTCGCTAGTCACATTCCTAGTCCTGACTCCTTTACTAATAAATAAAAGAAAAAAAACTTCCTTTCTCCCAGTGAAAGCCTGCTCTCCCCAGCACCAAAAGATTCCACAATAAATTAAATTCCAAAGCTATGTTCTACCCCAAATTCAGTGGCTTCAGTGAACCGCAGAGACCGTAACTGCCAGTCACACAGTTCACTGATGCCATTTGGTTCACGGGATAAAAAGCATTCGGCATGAGAGAGAAACCTCCAATTTTTTTTGTCCCCCACTGACACCCAAAAAGTGAATTATTTTAAAATGCGCTGTCCTGCCATCACTCCACATTTGGCAGAACAGCAGAATGTCACATACCTCATCAATCATCTCTCTCTGTCTGTCAAAACAGTCCAGCACAGAAAGCAATGTATTCCCCTTCAGCACTGCCATGAACATCAGAAAAGTGAAAGCTGCTCAGTCCTGCTCTAGAGATCAGCCAAATCTGTTGCAGAAAAATGTTAGTGGAGATTGTAGGGGAGTAACCATGTACTGGGAGTGAGAAAGACACAACAGGGAAGCTGAATTGAATGACAGGGACTTGTAGACAAGGCCACCTACTAGCCAAGTGCAGAAACACTGGACTTTTTTTAAATATAGGTATACTTACTCATACCAAAACAAGCTGAACATTTATTTAAAATAGTATTTTTTGATGTTTTTATTTTTTGTTTACAAGCAACCCATTGTATAATAGCAATAATGCACTCTAGGGTGTGTGTCCTGCTGGAATAATGTCACTTCTCAGGCATTGAACACACTCGGCCTGTGGCCTCATGCTTCAACTGAGGCATGATGTTATCCCAGCGTGACACACACCCTGGAGTGCATTATTGCTTAACTGATGCATTAACTGAGTGTTTTGCAATGAATATATATATATATATATATATATATTTTTTTTTTTTTTTTTCTACTGGCACAATAGTGTTAGGGTTGCCCAGCCACTTCTGTGTTAACTCATTCATTCCACAGGAGCTGTTTGAGAGTTCCACCACCTGTGTCCTGTGTACTCTTTCTAAGCAAAATAAAGCCATAATCAGCATGCCACAAATGCAAATACCTCATGAATCTTAAGTGCTACACACAAAGTATGAGTGGCAAAGTCGTTCAGCACAAAATTACCTTTCCAACGATGCCATGCAATTAATTAAAAGCTATTTTTTTCCATACTAGTCAAAATAGCAGAAAAAGTGTTTTTTCTACAATAAAAAAGGCATGGTAAACCATTTTTGGTAGGAAAATATGTAACATATCAACACCAAATTAAGCATCCATACATTAGATGAAGGTACAAAAGTAATTTTGTACTAAAAAGCAATTTCTTCTAATATAAAACATATATTTTTTCCCATTTTATTCAAGGTGCTTACATGAGGTTTGAGGGACAAGTATCAGCCATACGTACCATATTATAAACAATTGTGAATAATTCCTAAAGTATATGTGATACACACAAAGTATCAATGTCAAAGTTGTTTAGCAAAAAATTACCTTTTTAATGTTGTTATGCAGTCAATTCTAATCAATTTGGTTTGCAAGTGATCCAAAGAAATAGTGCTGACAACCTGAGAAGTGTCCAGGACAAACAGGAAGTCTTTAGCTGCCGACCAGAGTTTGTTTTGGGAGATAAAGGGATGACTTGACTGTCATCTACAGGTGTTTCCTGGAGGTAATGAAATGTTGCACTTTAATAAGTTTGCAACCATTTGACCTATTTGCCTGACATTTGGCATGAGCGGTCTGGTACCATAGATCTCTGGATCTGGCAAGTTGCGTTCTGGTTGGATGTGTGGTTGAGGAGCTGAAGAGTGCCAAAACCCATACAAAATACCCACTTTCTGGGCCATTTCTTTGCTCGGGGTTACAGCCCAGATGGTTTGCCAGTCTGGTCTGAAATTGTCAGGGTATATGTGGTCTGGTTCCCATTTTAGCCTGTGGGAAAAATATATTTGTGGTGTGACAGCACAGTGTACTGTTGGGAAAGCACCTTTTTCTGTCTCAAATGCCCTCAGTACTGTTGTGCGGCTGCCATCTTGTTTTAAGTTAGTGACGGAGAAAAAATGTTTTAATTCAAAATATCATGCCCCTTGGTAAACACCAATGGCTGTGCTTACCTAAACAGGGCCTAGGAACATGATCCTGGCATCAGATTTTGGAAATAATACTCAGAAATGTGTTTTGCAGGTTTTTTATCTGTACTATCGCAATTTGCGAAAGTACAGCATGACACTGTTGTGGTTTTGGTGGCAGCGTGTTGCCATACTTTCACAAATTGTAACTACTTTTCATGGTCTGTTTCACAAATCTAGGCAAACAAATCACTGGCCCCTGTAAAAAGGCCAGAACCTTTTCCGAGCATTATTTTGAAAATCTGATTATAAAATCGTGTTCCTTGGCCCCTGTCTAGGTAAACACCTGCTGGTGTTTACCTAACAAAATTGATTTGACCCTTTTTACAACATTTAAGGGGAAGGGGAAGGGGGCTAAGGAATCTTAAAATTTATAAAATTAGATATCACCTTATTGGGGTGCCCAATCTCCATGCTGGGAGTACTGTGTCACAAATCCCCCATCACTGTGGGACACTGGGTAACCCACTCCTAGTGTTCCCAGATATCCCCTACCGGACCTTAATTTGGGACACTGAGGAGCCCACTCTCAGTGTCCCCAAACAATGCCTTTCATAATTGTGGTTACCAACACTGGGGTGCATAATCCCTGTGTTGGCAGTAGCCCCCCCACTCCGACCCATGCCACTATAGGACAATGGTGAGCCCACTCACAGTGCCCCCAGTTCTGTCCCCCCAGTACTATGGGACACTGGGCAGCCCACTCCCAGTGTTCCCAGTACAGTCCTCCACCCCACTACTGTGGGAGACATTTCACCAGTAAAAAAGAAAATTCCCCCCCAACGTCTTTTTTTATTTCCCTGGAAAGAAGAAACAGTCCCTTGTCCTCTACCTCAGTCCCTCCCCCATCCCCACCCTCCCTCTGCACACTGCACCCTTACCCCATACTTACCTCCGAGGTCAGCATCTGTGATCTTCTCTGGATCAGGACACATCTGCACACTTCAAAGCCAAACCACAAACTGAAGAATCAAGGTAAGTGCCCAAAAATGGCTGTCTATAGTGTTTTGAAATCTTGACAACTTTTCAACATTGTTGCACCAAATTTTCAACATAGGCTTTTAGGAACACCACCTCATGAACACTTTCACTGTCATCTCATTAATCAGATCCATAAGGTGATTTTGTAGTCGCTGCATGGAATCACCTTTTGGGACAGATTGACAAAATCGCAGTGCCAGTGTTCATGAGGAGAGGTCCCAAAAAGCCCATGTTGAAAATTTGATGAAAAAATTCCAAGAAATTACCACGTTATGAGCGTGCATTGCACAGTTTCTACATTATTCATAACTTCACCAATTTTTAATATTTTCACTCCAGATTTTCAACATTGCCATTTTCACACCTCCTCATGAACACTATACAGCCATCATTTTTCACGTCCTGCTTGAAACATGTTTTTGCACCTGTGGCACCGAATGACGTAGTCGCTGTGCAAAATCAACTTTCAAGACAGATTAACAAAATGACAGTGCCAGTGTCCATGAGGTGGGGACCCCAAAAGGCCATGTTGAAAATTTGGTGAAATCATTCCTGAAAATTCTTGAGTTATGTCCGTCCGTTGAATTTATTCTACACGTGCATAACTTTGCGGGATTGGAGTGCGGGGTCCAAAGGACCCTGCGCTCCCACAGTAAAATAATGATACTATTATACTATCTCAAAAAGAAGGGAAATTCATTGCAAAAAAATTCTGTTAATGCACCAGTTAGGGTTGATAGTACAGCAACAAAAGTCTGGAAATTTGGTGTTTGGGTTACCAATCCTACCATCCCACCCCACCCCTCACCTTCCACACACCAACAGGGATCGGAGTGTGCCTTGGGAACATTGGACCTAACTCTCACTTCCTTTGCTTGGGTTTTTCTTTGTGTGTTCTGATGTGTAGCCAGCTGCAGTTTTTCCCTGACTCTGGAGGGGCTGATTTTTTCTAAAAAAAAAAAATTGAAGAGGATGCTGAAGCCTCAGGGCTGGAAATTAGCTCTGGATCTGAATCAGTAGTGACCAATTTTTTTTATTGTTGTTTTGTGATTTGCTGATATTGTTGAATTTAGATCTTTATCTTTTATTTTTATTCCAATGTCAAGATCTAGAGTGACTTCTTGAGCATCCCCTGGTGGGTGAATGTTCAACTCTATCCCATTGAAAAATTCCCCCTTTCTCAAACTCAGTGCAATTTTCTGGCAACTTGAATTTTTTCCTTTAAATAAATCATTTTCTGCTTTTATAATATTCTTAGTATATTTTAAAGTTGTTGAAAGTCTGGGTGATTTTAAGAGGTCTTAATAATGCTTGAATCTCCTTGATTTCTGTTTCCACAGTTTTTAAATTCCTCTCATCTTTTCTTATCAGTGCCTGCGTAAGCTCATTAGCATAGGTTGTGAGGGCAGCCTCCCACTCTCTTTCTAAGATGGGGTTTGAAAATCCACACAAGGATTGTTTATCAAGCCTTAGACCCCACGCTGACCACCCGTTCTCCAGGTATTACTGAAGTGTAACTTTGTTATGGTATTTGTTTAATTCTGCATTTCTGGCTTTTTCTAAATGTATGAAAGATTCTTTAGCTCATCAGTCTCGTTTTTGCTGTTAGGAGTTTCATCAGTACAGTGTACTTGTTTGAACTGCTGGTGGTGTCTTAGTATAGGAACTTCGGGGCCAATTCCAGGATGGCTTACACTGGCACAAGCCGAGTTACGCCAAACCCCATGGAGTAACTCACAACGTGCACCATGCGATACACCGTGTGCAATTCCCAAAGGCTCCTTGTGCCATGCCGTATGCAGGTTGCACCAAATGTGGGTTACACCACCCACTATGCCGCAACCCACAATGCCATGGTGCAAGAGTGGGTTATGGCAGCAACTACACCCTAATCCAAAAGAGCGGCTGCTGTAACCCACTTAAACATTTACAGGAGCCTCATTGGTACAGCAGAGTTACACCAGCATGGAGATGGTGTAAGTGGCATCTGTCAGTGCTAAACGATGGATGACCACTCCACAGCACCATGGCAAAGGTCCCGCGGTGCTCCCCGTGCCCCCCAAACATGGCCATGCCCCCACCCCCAAATGTTGGGGACACCCGGGGTCCATTCTTGACAGTGCCCCCCCGGATGCCTATGCCACCTGTCCAGCCCCCCCATGCCCCCTAGTGCTGGCTGTGGTGTTCCAGGACAGGGGGCTCAGGGGGCAGTTTGCAGTGGGCTGTGACTTGTGGTATGCAGGGCTATTGCGCCCTGCCCATGGCATTAGCGTATGCCTGCCGCAAGTCACAGGTCATAAGTGCTGGGACCCTGACACTCTTAGAATATGGTGCAGGGTCCCAGGTGTAGCAGCAAATGTCCCAACTCACATACACCTGTGAGTTGTGACATTCATCCGGAATTGATCTCCTGGTCCTCAAAGGAGTAAAAATCATCTCCTGACCCATAAGTTGCTCTGGCCTTGAAAATTTCCTCAGTCTCAGTATTTACTTCACTCATTCTCTGCTATGGTGAAGTTCTGTGCAAGAAATTATGTTATAGAGGACAGTGTGACAGCAGAGATTATTCCTGAATTTGCTACCAAATGGTGTAGTATTCAGTCAGAGCTGTGTTGCTGTAACAAGCCATGTGCTTATATCAAAGGGCTTCAGCTCTGGCATCCAACTGGCTACGAGCTGCAAACAGTATTCCCAATTTGTTGCCTTTTTGCTGTTAAATTCAATGGGAGTTCTACTGCTGTAGCAAGTCAGTAAAAATGGCTGCATACTACTAAGTGGTCAGTACTGCAGGGGTTCAAACAGTGTGTAACGCTCAGCTCAAGCAACCGCCAGCAGCTGCAAAAAGCATTTAATCCAGGAGCATGAGGAAGCAGCTCAACACAGAAACACTGCAGTGCAGGGAAAGGGCAGCCAGCACAGGCACATCAGTAAGCCCAGAAGCCTGCACTCAAGAGAACCACACAGAAAAAAAGGAAATGCTGTAGCTAGTCATTGATTGGGTCATTCTGGTAGCAAAATACAAAGCCAGAGGACTGTAGCTCCCAGCTTTTTGGCTGTGAACTTCGGCCTTCATCAAGGGGCATGTCAGCTCGCTGGTTCCTCACCCTTACAAACAGTAACCCTTAAAGGCACAGTACATCATAAGCAAACAGTAATAAAGCTTTGCATTTAGAACATTTTACATTAAGAACTCACTCGCACTAGGCATATAGTCCTGAAATCCCATAGTAAGAAACAGGTAGAAAATACTTTCGTAAACCACAACAGTCCTTTTGCACTATATGAGTGTCCCTTATAGCTCAATTTTTTTTCAGTCAGTGGGTATAGAACTGAACAGTCATCACCTCGATCCAAAACATATACCAAGGAGAGAACAAATGCAAAACATCAACACGTAACAGCAACATATCACTAATAGGACAGACAGTGTCAAGACACAGGTGATCACTAATTAGACCACCAAGCAGAAAACTGGCATGCAATGATAATTTATTTCTTCAGATATGGGGAGAAATCAATTTTTTCATCAAGACCCACTGGTGATACAGTGTTTAAGGAGACAATCTACAATGTCTCCTTCTGCAAAAGCATGTTAACCTTATCACCACCTCTAAGGGATTAGAGTCGTGTGATGTTGCAAAGTGTGTGCCTAACGGGCTCCTATCACTGCAATTAATGATGGCCCTCACATGTTCCTGTATGCGTGGCTTTAGTGTGCGAACTGTTCTACCCACATAATGTTTATTGCAGGGTCACCAGGCACTGCACACAACAAATACTGTCACATATGATATAAACTGTGTTATGTGCACCCTTCTGTTATTATGAGGGTGTATATATGTGTCCCCTACTTCTACATATCTGCACACATTGCAACTGCCACATCTGTGAAATCCCATGGGTCTCTTGGGAAGCCAGTTTTGTGTGTTAATCTTGATTGCTGGTACAAAGTGACTGGATATCAGTACTACTACTGAGGTCAGGCTGACAGGCCTGTAGTTTCTTGGCTCACCCATCAGCCCACTTTTATGGAGCGGCACCACATGTGTAGTTCTCCAGTCCTGGGGTAAACTCCCTGACTCAAGAAAGATGTTAAACAGGTCTGCTAAGGGACAGGCCAGTTTCTCTGCCAGGTTTCTTGGGACCTTTTGGTGCACGCCATCTGGCCCTGCGGATTTATCCACCTTCAGAGCCCTTAGGTCCTTATACAACCTGTCAACTTGAATTACACCATCCTTTACTCCCGCCTTCCCAGTTACCACCCCTCTGTTCCCTTGTGGCACTGGTTCATCTTTCTCCCTAGTAAAGATGGAGCAGAAGTACTTGTTAAGTAATTCCTCTTTCTCTTCACTACCCTCTGCCCAATCCCCGTCATTTTTAAATCTTGACAGTCTCCTCTTTCATGTCCTGCTTCTCCCTTATGTATTGTAAAGAGGCATTCTCAACCATTTTTACTCCCTATGCTAGCTGTACTTCCTTTGTAGCCTTTTTCTCTCTAACCCCTCAGCTTACCTCCCTTGTCTTAGCACAGTACTCCTCCCTATCCTCCTCTTTCTAAGTACATTTGTACTTCTGGAAGGCTGCCTTCTTAACCCTTACCATGTTTGCCACCTCTTTGCTAAACAAGTTGGGCTTTTTGGCCTTAGGTTTCTTGGTTTTGATTTTGGTGGACTCACTAGTGACCTCCATCAGTCCCTCCTTCATTGTGGTCCATTTTTTACCTCCATCACCTTTCCGATCCCAGCAAGGCATCCTACTTGAATTACTCCTACCCTATTCTAGCCAGCCCTCCTGAAGTCCAAAGCCCTCATCTTGGTCCTGACCATCCCTGTGCCTATGTCCAGGTGGAACCACACCATGTGGTGGTCACGTTCTGCAAGTAATGCTTCCACCTTTACCACCTGAGCATATGCATAGTTAGAAAGGAACAGACGCAGTACAGCCTTCTCCCTAGTGGGTTCCATGACACTTTGTGTCAGGAATGCACTCTGGAACACATCCAGCAGTACGTGCTCCTTGGTGTAGGAGGCAGCTGGTATTTTCTAATCCAACCCAGGTAGGTTGAAATCCTCCATTATTACTACCTCCTCCTTGCTAGACATTTACATGATTTGGGACCCCAGTACCTTGTCCAGCTCCTAATCCTGGAAAGGTAGCTTGTAGATCATCCCTATTCTTAGTTTCTCCCCTTAGTGGATTGTCCCTGCACACACACATAGTGCTTCTGTCCTTCCTTTCATTTCTTCCTGTCAGGTACAGGTTATCCTCTCCTTCACGGATAAAGCCATTCTTCCCTTCCTGTCACCCATCCTTCCTATAAATTGTATACCTGCGGACTGTGTGGTCCCAGTTGTGGTTCAGTGTGGCCCATGTCTCTGTGATGGCCACTATGTCCACCTCTCCCTCTGCAATCAGTGACTGCATTTCAGCTATTTTGTTTCCCAGGCTTCTGGAATTTAGAGACACCATGCTCCACAACAACTCAAGCCCCCCTCACTTTTCCCCTGACCCGTCCCCTCCTTCCCTCCTCTCTCAGTCCCTTCTTCCTTCTTCCACCTCTCTACTCTAGCTTCTCTTAAAATTGTCATGATTAGAAGGGAGGCCTATTGGCCTCTTCCACCAGGTGACTAAGGGTGCTGAGTTCACTGCTGCCCCGCTTGTCAGTTTAAATTATGTTTTTTTCTGCATGAATTCCTCCAGCTTGCCCATCAGTACCCTTATGCCCTTCTTCCATAGATAATAACCTGTCTGGTGCATATAGGTCTTTGTTATCTCAGGTCCCTCCCAGTCATCAACTATCCCATACCCTTCCACCCCAAACCACCCTCTGAACCATATGTTAAATTCCTCTGTTCTTACTATCTTGCAGTACTAGCCCTCTGTATACTGCTGCCACATTGAAACATTTGCTGCAAAGACCATTACAGCAACAACAATGACAGTTCATTGTAATGGTCGCGTGGGACCCATGCATGGCTTCTCCAGGTCTTGCACCCCTTCCCTGAAACAACTCCGACTTGAAGTTGATTATATTCAATTTTGGGGGTGCGTGGTGGCAGAGCCCCCCCCCCCACTAAAAACACACTTTTTCTGATGGCACAATGCCGACTGTGATCGCAGTCAACATAGTGCCATCACTGTAAAGCTGGTCGACAGATTTTATGTTGAACTAGCTTGGTGGAACCCTAGCCCTTGGGATGGGCACCACCTTCAACAAGGCTACTGATCTCCTTGCCTTGCTGCAAATGTTCCCCTTCTCCCTCAGCCTCACTTGCATCACCCCCATCTCATATCCTGCAAGGTCATTCGTACCAAGGGGAACTATAATGTGAGATTTCCCTTCCTTCTGACCCATGTGCTTGGCTATCAGAGATCCCAACATCCCCTTGAAATCCCTAGCATACATCCTTCCCTCCTATGGATTTCTCTGGACTATTCTTCCCATCTCACCCCTTAACTATTGAATCTCCCAAGATCACTACCCCCCATGCACCCTCCTGGGCCCTCCTCCCTCCCTGTCCATGCTGCTGCCACTCCACCCTGCCTTCTCTTTCCCCTCTTTATTTATTTATTTCTTTTATTATCTGCTCATCTTGCCCATCTTGTATTCTCCCTTGACTCCCTATACCTGCTAACAGAGAAACATAGAAACATAGACTTTGACGGCAGATAAGGACCACTTGGCCCACCTAGTCTGCCCATTTCCCTACCTACAGGATAAGCTGCAGATCCTAGTTAATGAACAGCCTATTTCTTCCTCCCCCCCCACAAGAATTGCCTTATATCTGTCCCATGCATTCTTGAATTCTCCCACTGTTTTAGACCCTACAACCTCCTCAGGAAGGCTGTTCCATGTGTCCATCACCCTCTCTGTGAAAAAAAATCCTTCTTCACATTGCCCCTGAGACATCCCCCCTCTATCTTCAAATTGTGTCCCCTTGTTCTTGCACATCTCTTTTTCTGAAAGATGCTACCCTCTTGGACTTTGTTGATTCCACTGAGGTACTTAAAGGTTTTTGTCATGCCCTGCCCCCCCTCCTTTCCTCAAGGGTATACATATTAAGCTCCTTTAGTCTCTCCTCGTATGGCTTCTCTTGCAGACCCTGCACCATTTTAGTTGCCCTCCTCTCAACTGCCTCCGTCCTGTCTATGGCCTTGTGGAGATGGGGTCTCCAGAACTGGATGCAGTACTCCAGATGGGGTCTCACCAACTGTCTGTACAGAGGGATAACAACTTCCTGTTTTCTGCTGGGTGATGCCTCTCCCTTTGCATCCCAGTATCCCCCCAGCCCTCCCTACTGCCTTCTCACATTGCTTGCTAACCTTAAGGTCATCTGATATGATTACCCCCAGGTCCCTTTCCATTTTTATTGTTGCTACTACCCCCCCCCATTGTGTAATCTTCCCAGGTGCATTATTTTGCACTTCATTGCACTGAATCCAAGCTGCCATACTTCTGACCATTCCTCCAACCTTGCCAAGTTCCTTCTCAAACTTTCCACACCTCCTTGCGTATCAGTCCTGTTGCAGATCTTTGTGTCTTCTGCAAAGAGGCATACTTTTCCTTCCAGTCCCTCTGCAATATCACTTATAAAGACATTAAAAAGGACTGGACCCAGCACTGAACCCTGTGGCACCACACTAGTAACCCCTCTTTCTTCAGAGTGGACTCCATTTACAATTACCTTCTGTGTCCTGTTGTCCAGTCAATGTTTCACCCAGGCTACCACCCTGGGACCCACTCCCAGGCTGGTTAATTTGATTATTAATCTTTTGTGTGGGACTGTGTCAAATGCCTTGCAAAAGTCTAGGTAGACCATGTCCACAGCCCCTCCCTGGTCTACTACTTTGGTCACCCAGTCAATGAAATCAATTAGATTCGTCTGACATGACCTTCCCATTGTGAACCCATGCAGCCTTGGGTCCTGTGCCCTACTGGCCTCTAGGTACTCAACATATCTTTCCTTCAGAAGTGATTCCATCACTTTCCCTACCACAGAGGTCAAACTGACAGGTCTGTAGTTTCCTGCCTCTGTCTTGCTTCCACTTTTGTGAAGGGGAATCACATCCACGTTCCTCCAGTCCTTAGATACCATGCCATCCTCCCATGATTTGTTAAAAAGGATAGTCAGTGGTGTCACTAGTTCTCTCCTTAATTCTTTTAGAATTCTGGGGTGTATTCCATCAGGCCCCATTGCTTTGTCCACCTTCAGTTTTAGGAGTTCTTTCAGAACCCTTTCTTCTGTGAAAGGGCTGGGATCGACCCCCCTTTCCAGAGTGCTTCTGTTAATTGGATTAGGCACCTCTCCCTCCTCCTCTTTTGTGAATACTGAGCAGAAGTATTTGTTCAGTATCCCTGCTTTTTCACTGTCCATCTGTGCCCACCCACTGTCCTTTCTATTCAGCCTCACTATCCCTCCCTTTGTCTTTCTATACTCCCTGATGTATCTTTAAAAGGTTTTATCCCCCTTCTTAACCGAGTTACTATCTATTCCTCGGTTTGGGCCTTTGCTATTCTGACTTCCCTCCCTGCTTCCTTCTGCCTTAACTGGTACAGTTCTCTGTCCTGCTCCTTCTGTGTTTCCTTATACTTCCTAAATGCTATCTTTTTCTCCCTAACCTTCCCCACCACCTCTTTTGAGAACCATAGTGGCTTTTTCTTTCATTTTGATTTGTTTATTTGCTTCACACAAAGGCTTGTTGCCTCTGTGATGGCAGTTTTGATGTTTACCCATTGTTGCTCCACTCTTCCTTCTAGACTGTTTGCTAGTGCTTTTCTAAGGCATTCTCCCATCTTTCCAAAGTCAGCCCTCCTGAAGTCCAGTACCCTCACTTTTGTATGGCTTGACTCTGTAGCTGAGTTTATCATGAACCACACTGTTTGGTGGTCACTTGTTCCCAGATGGCTACCCACTTATAGATCTGAGATCCTCTCACTGTCCCCAATTGAGAGTATGAGGTCTAAGATTGCTCCCTCATGAGTGGGTTCCAAAACTAGTTGTCTGAGGCATGCCACCTGTAGGGCATTGAGAATGGCCCTGCACTTGGATGTGGCTACAGTAAAGGTGCTCCAGTTAACATCTGGCATATTCAGGTCCTTCATCAACAGTATCTCCCCTTTCTCTGCCATCCTAAGGATGTCTTCTATCATATTCTTGTCCATGCCCTCTCCCTGACATGGGGGTCTGTATACAACCCCATGTGAGGGACTGTGGTGCCATTTTCAGTCTCTAAGATGACCCACAGTGCCTCCTCTCCTCCCTGTTTACTGTTTTGTTCCATTGCTTTTATTCCTTCCCTTACATAGAGAGCTACTCCTCCCCCTCTTCTATCCTCCCTGTCTTTCCTGTAGGTTGTTTACCCTGGTATGTTAACATCCCAGTTATGGTTCTCTGTGTACCACATTTCTGTGACTGCTACAATATCCAGACATCCCTCTTCCATCAAGGCTGCAAGTTCAGGGAGCTTGTTGCCCAGACTACGGGCATTGGTTCTCATCACCCTCGATTTCTTGATGGTCTTACCCCTTTTTGCCTCATCCCTGTCCTTATTGCCTTTGCCATTTTTTCCATTTACCCCTGCTCTTCTGCCTATCAACATCTCTGTCTTGGTGTTTACCTCACTTACTACCCTGATTTTTTGGGGGGGCTAGGATTTCCCTGCTCCTTTCCAGTGCCCCCCCTTGGCTAGTTTAAATGCTTGCCAATGAAGCATTTAAACCTATCACCTCGGATCCTGGTTTCCCTTTTGGATAGATGCAGACCATCACGCCAGTATAGGTCTGCATCACTCCAGGTGGACCCCCAGTCCCTAGTGAAGCTAAATCCCTGAGCTCTGCACCAGTTTTTCAACCACTGATTGAATCCCATGGTGTGGAGCACCCTAGTCTCATCCATGCCATAGACAGGTAGCACCTCTGAGAAAGTTACCGTGTGTACTACTTGTCTAAGGCCCCTCCCCAACTCCATAAACTCTTACTGCACTGCTCTGATCCCTTTTTCAGCCAGGCAATCTATCCCTAGGTGGACAATGACATCCCGCTCCCTCCCCCGTGCAGCTGTTCCAGTGATCCTGAGGATTCGCTCCCCATCCCTCCAAGCCATGGCACCAGGCAGGCACCTTACCTCCCTCTCCCCTTTCTCCCCCAGTTCTTCCCCCCAACAATGGAATCCCCCACCAGGAGTTGTTTTCTTCCTCTGTGGGGTCCCATGCCACCCTCCTGTGGGTCTCCTTTGTGGAGGTTCCCAGCATCCTCCTCCTTGGTCTTCACTGCGTGTGCCTCCATAGAGGAACCACATTTTGCCAGAATGGCATATGAATTGTAGAGAGGTACAACTGGAGGGATGCACCTCTGTTCCACCACCCTCACCCTCCCTGAGCTCACTGTGGTCCAACCGCTCCTCTTTCTTGGCAACCTCTGAGACAACAGCAGTGGCCCTGGTGGTCCCTTAGTGGGAAAGGAGGTCCCCCAAATCCTGGCCAACTCAGCCTGGAGATGAGCAACCTCCTCCTTCAGCCAAGAGAGGTGCCTGCAGATGGGACAACACCGCATCCTCCAGAACATCTCCCGGAAGACTGCTGCTCCACAGCCACTGCACTGCACCACTCCCATCATGTCTTATTTCTGGCCCCTTAACAGTTGTTTGGAATACTTACTCTTTCCTCTGTTTATTTTATTTTTTTTTTCTCCCTACTTACTTACTTACTGCCTCTATGCCCTATAAGATCCTGATCTTCCTGTTCTGAGACAAGAAGTTCCTATATTTCTCAGTAGTCTCCTTACTTGCTCAGAGTCAGACCTCCAGCAGCTGGTGGGGGGGGGGATGGAGTGCTACTCTTTTCCTTCTAGGAGGGTGAGTCTTTTGTGGCTCTGTGATCACTCACTTCCTGCTCCCAAACAGGAAGCTCCTGTTGTCAGTCAAATCCTGTGCCTATAAAAGGATAACTGGCTTAGGGTTGGGGGTGAAGGGGAGGGAAGGAGGGCAATATAGTCCCAGTAGAGAAGTAAAGTTATAACAGCAGCTCCTTCTTCTTGGTGTTCTCTGCCTATTCTTTGGCAGAAGCTAGCTAGAGCAGTTTTTAAATCTGGCTTTAACCTGGCTTCCTTCTAGCTAAGCTACTCCCCCTATTTCACAGCTGTTTCTACACTTAGTTAATTGCACAGATAACAGTTCCCTTCAGCCACCTGAGGCAACCACCTAGATAACTGCACAGATAGTAATTCACTTCAGCTAACTCAGACAAACACACTAACCTTTAATTGTTTTTTTTGTGTGTTTTGTTTTGACCCTAAATTGAAGATCCCAGTAGTAGAGTTCTAGTTCTTTAGTCCCAGTAGAGAAGTATAATTATAACAGCAGCTTCTTCTTCTTGGTATTCTCTGCCTGTTCTCTGGCATCCCCATCCTAGCACCCTCCTCCTGTTCATCTCTCCACTCTGGCATGCCCCTACCCTTCTCTTCCCTTCTGTTCACCTCCCAACCTGTCCACTCATTCTCCTTTCCCTACCAGACCTTTTCTGCTCCACCTGCCAGCTCACTCTCGCCTGCACTCTTCTTCTCCCATTCCCTCTCCTCACCTTCCCTGAAGCCCCCCCTCCCTTCTACCTCCTTCTCCCCCTTTGTCACTGCCCTTTCCCTTCCCTCCACATCACCCCTCCCCCCTCCAGTAGGAGGGATGTGTTCCACACCAGTACTCTGAAGATGCTCCGATTGGACCCCCTACCCACCCTGTTTTACCCAATCCCCTCGGAGTTATCCACATCCCTACCCTGGGCCTTCTTTCTCACTGGGGAGAGGGACCAGGGAACTGCCCGATCACCACTTCCTTCCTTACCCCCCATTGGCCTCCCAGCTTGGCTTCACTTCTGCTCTTTTCCTCTGCCTCCATGCCCTATGCCCCCTCCCATTATTATGCTACAAATCCCCCCACCAGCATATCCATGTCCTGTCTCAGCTGCCACACCTCTGCCCTTAGTTGACAAATATTCCTACAAACCAGATATCTGCTCACCTCCCAGAGAGCTCCCAGAAACACTACTTCTCCACACACACCCTGCACTCCACTACATTACCCACCACACCCTGCCCCCATTGCATGCCCTGTCTCCACATATAAAAGTTCTATGCTATACTTAGCTATCTCTCTTACCATTATGATGCCTTAAAATGGGACCTGGATAAGGGTGGCTGTAATGCTGCAACCCCACTTTGAGTACTGTGTCCAGTTCTGGAGACCAAATCTCCAGAAGGACATAGACAGAGTGGGGTGGTCAAGATTAGGGCAACTAAAATACATAGATACATAGACAGTGTCGGCAGATAAGGGCCTATGGCCCACCTAGTCTGCCCATTTGAGCTTGTAAGTTCAGTTTGTTTTCCTAGAAGTCTGTTTCCCCTTACCCCTGCCCTCTAGAATTCCTTTATGTCTATCTCATGCATTCTTAAATCCCGTGATTGTTTCAGCCCCCACCACTTCCTCTGGCAGGTGTTCCACTTGTCCACCACCTGTTCTGTAAGAAATTCTTTCTCATGTTTCCTCTGAATCGTCCCCCCTCCAACTTCATCCCATGCCCTCTAGTCCTGAAACATCTTTTTCGCTTAAAAATAGTGTTTTCCTGCACCCTGTTCCTCCCTGTAAGATACTTGTATGTCTCTATCATATCCCCTCTCTCCCTCCTCTCCTCCAGGGAGTACATGTTCAGTTCCTTCAACCTGTCTTCATAGGGACTTGTGATGCAACCCATGCACCATCTTTGTTGCCCTCCTCTGAACCTTCTCTCCCTGTCTATGTCCTTACGTGGTATGGTCTCCAGAACTGTACACTGTACTCCAGGTGGGGCCTCACTAGTGTCTTGTATAGCGGAATTATGACCTCCTTTTCCTGCTGGTGATGCCCCTGCCTATACATCCCAGCATCCTATTTGCTTTACCTGATGTCTTGTCACACTGTTTCCCTACCTTGAGGTCATCAGTGATGACAACCCTAAGATCCCTTTCCTGCTTGGTGCATGCTATATCCTCACCCCCCAACTGATATATTGTGCCAGGGTTTTTGTGCCCCATATGCATTATCTTGCACTTCTTTGCATTGAATTTCAACTGCCAAACCCTTGACCATTCTTCAAGTTTCTGCAGGTCCTTCTCATTCTGTCTACACCCTCTGGTGTGTCTACTCTGTTACAGAGCTTTGTGTCATCAGCTAACAGTGAAATTCTGCCTTCAGATCCTGTGCAATGTCACTGATGAAGATGTTGAATAGGACCGGTCCCAGCACTGATCCCTGTGGTACCCCACTGGTTACTCTTCCCTGTGGGAGTGACAGCCATTTACCACCACCCTCTGTGTCCTGCCACCCAGCCAGTTACCTACCCACGACACTACTGTCCTGCCCACACCCATATTCCCCAGTTTGTGTAATAGTCTTCTATGTGGCACAGTGTCAAAGGCCTTGCTGAAGTCCAGATAGGCCATGTCCACTGCCCTCCCCTGATCCACCTCCCTAGTCACCCAGTCAAAAAATTCAATGAGGTTGGTCTGACATGACCTCCCCCTGGTGAAACCATGCTGCCTTGGGTCCTGTAGTCCATTGACAACCAGATGTTCCACCAATCTCTCCTTCAGTAGTGCTTCCATGATCTTTCCCACTACCGAGGTGAGGCTGACTGGTCTGTAGTTCCCTGCTTCCTCTTTGTTCCCACTTTTGTATAAGGGGACTACATCTGCTGTCCTCCAGTCTTTGGGTACCTCCCCTGTTTCCAGTGATTAGCTGAACAGGATAGCCAGAGGTTCTGCCGCCACCTCTCTTAGTTCTTTAAGGACCCTGGGGTGCACCCCATCTGGCCCCATTGCTTTATCAGCTCTTATTACTTCCAGTTCCTTCAGGATCCTTTCTCATGTAAAGGGACTTGTGTCCATTTCTGCACCATTTTCACCCCTTGTACTCCCTTCAGACCCATTACCCCCATCTTCCTTAGTAAAGACTGAGCAGAAATACCTGTTCAATATGTCAGCTTTATTGTTGTCATCCTCCACGCGGCTCCCATCCTCCCCCTTCAGTCTCACTATCCCTCCCTTTGTCTTTCTTTTTTCACTTATGTACCTGTAAAAGGTTTTGTCCCTTTACTCACTGATTTTGCAATGTGTTCTTCTATCTGAGCTTTGGCTTCCTTACTGACTTCCCTGCCTCCCTTTGTTTCTCCTGGTACTTCTCCTATCCCCTTCTGCCTCTGTCTTTTTGTATTGCCTGAATGCAATCTTTTTGGCTTTCACTTTCTTTGCTACCTCTTTGAAAACCATAATGGTCTCCTCTTCCTTTTCCTCTTGCTAACCTGCTTAATGCATAATTCTGTTGTTCTTATAATCCCCATTTTAAATACTGCCCACTGTTCCTCAACCCTGATTCCTGTCCCATTCCCTTAATGCCTCTTTCAAGTATCTCCCCATTTTCCCAAAGTCTGCCCCCTAAAATCCAGGATACGTGTTTTTGTGTGGTTTGGTTCTGCTC
The DNA here is from genome assembly GCA_016271365.2 of Neoceratodus forsteri. Taxonomy (NCBI): domain Eukaryota; kingdom Metazoa; phylum Chordata; order Ceratodontiformes; family Ceratodontidae; genus Neoceratodus; species Neoceratodus forsteri. Next base: position 1,750,972,938 of record CM057455.1, on the reverse strand, counting down.
TTTCTGTGATTTCAAACCACAATGACTGGTGGTCACTGTTACCCAGGTGCTCCCCACTGTTACCCCCCATCACACTGTCCCTGTTTGAGCACAAGGTCCAGTATTGCCTTCTGCTGAGTTGGTTCCATGACCAGTTGCTTGAGGAAGGCACCCTGAAGGGAGTCCAGGATAAATCTGCTCCTAGTTGATGCTGCTGCTGGGATGCTCCAGTCCACGTCTGGTATATTGAAGTCTCCAACCAGTACTACCTCACCCTTGTCTGCCATCCTTTGGATGGCTAGCATCAGCTCCCTATCTGTTTCTTCCTCCTGGGCTGGTGGTCTATAGACCACACCTGTGCGGACGGCTGGCCCCATTTTCCTTTCCAGCTTAACCCACAGTATCTCTCCCCCATTTTGTTCCTCCTGGATCTGTGTGGCCCTTATGTCATTTTTCACATACAGTGCCACTCCTCCTCCCTTCCTGCCTGCTCTGTCTCTTCTGAATATGTTGTAGCCAGGTATGGCCATCTCCCAATCATGGTTATCATTACACCAGGTTTCAGTGATGGCCACAATGTCCAGGTCTGACTGTACCATGACAGCCTCCAGATCTTCCATCTTGTTGCTAAGGCTCCTGGCATTTGCACACTTGGCTTTCCATGATTTGACCTCCCTAGACTGCTTCACTGTTCTACTCCAGCCCCTTCCTTGGTTGTCCTTTATCCCTGGTTCTCCTTGCTGTTTGCCTTCTGCTGAATTTTGCCCCTTTTCTGCTTATCCACCTTTTGGACACTAATCTCCATCTTTTGCACACTGCTTTGCAGAGATAGCCACTCCTCTGGTTCACTGGTTCCACTACTAGCTGTGGGGGTGAGCAAGTGGTACCGTCCTTGCTGGCCTGCCATCCCCTTTGCTAGTTTAAATGCTTGTCAATGTAGCATTTAAACTTATCATTGAGTGCTTGATTCCTCCAGGATGGATGCAGGCGCCAGGCTTGAACAAACCTCCATCCTCCAGGTGGGTCCCCAGTCACCAATGAATCCAAACCCTTCCTCACAGCACCAGTTCTTCAACCATGAGTTAAAGTTCCTGGTGCATGCACTCCATGTCTCCTTGCCTCTCACAGGTAGTACCTCTGAGAAAGTGACAGAAGTAGCTACTTGCTTGAGACCCTCCCCAGTTTTCTAAACTCTTCCTGAACTTCCTTTGGCTCCCCATTTGCCAAGTCATTAGTACCTAGGTGGATAATGACATCCAGCTCACCCTCCCATCTTGCCTTCCCAGTGATCCCCAGTATCTTCCTTCCATCCCTCCATGCCGTGCCTCCTGGTAGGCACCTCACCTCCCTGTCCTCCCTCTCCTGTGTTCCTAGCTGGATCCCTCTTATGATGGAGTCCCCCACCAGGATTCACTTCCTCCTCCTCTGGGGTCCACTGCTTTCCCACTGAGGTCACCTCCTTGCCTAACCTCCACATTCTTTCCTTCCACTTCCTGGGTACCTTTATTTGGTTGTCCTCATTTGCCAGTGTGGCATATGAGTTCTTGAGAGGAATAGGATCTGGGATGTGCCTCTGCCTGACTGCTCTAACCCTCCCTGAGCCCACTGTCATCCAAATGCTCCTCGTTCTTGGCATGCTTTGAGGCAGCTGCATTGGACTGGGTGGTCCCTGGATAGGGGTGATGGTACTCCTGACCCAGTTTACTTCCGCTCTGAGTCTGGCTACCTCATCCTGCAGTCCAGAGAGATGCATGCAGATAGGGCAGCACCCTCAGTGTCCAAGGTCTGCCTGAATATGGCTGCCCACAGCCACTGCATTGCACCACTCCCCACATTATACTGCAATTCCACTACTTCTCTGCTACTGAAGCTCTCTTAGTTCTCTTTTATTTATTTACAGTACTAAAATCCTGTAACTGATCGTCAGATATATATTTTTTTAAGGAAAAAGAAACCAATAAATAAATAAATGAGTCAAAACACTTGTCGTGCTGAGGGTGGTCTTCTTCCCCCTTATGCCCTTCCTACTTCACACCTCTTACTATACCCTGTGTTTAGCTCCTATCAATCAGATTTATCAGGGCATATAATTAAGAGTTGGGGGAAGGGGTGGGGGCGAAATTTGCAGTGATTAAAGACAGCACAGAATTACACCACCACTATGTTTTAAATTTTCAACAGCCCAAAACAATTATAAGTAAAGACAACACAGAAAGAAAGTATAGTGTCACTACAAGCCTACAATCTAAGTTTAAAAGAAAATACCAATTACCAGTTACTCTAAAGCACTGAATTGAATATGTTTCCTTCCTTCACCTTCTGGCTTCTTCTGAGAAGATGAACCTCTGTTTGCTGCTTTAACTGTGACTAAGCCCCACCTCCAGTTATCACGTAGCTGAGGTCAGAGGCCAGACAATTAACACCCTTCACCCAGCTACAGGACAGTCAGACAAGCCAAGATAAAATTTGCAGCAATTAAAGACAGCACAGAATTACACCACCACTATGTTTTAAATTTTCAACAGCCCAAAAACAATTATAAGTAAATGGTGCAGGGTCTGCATCAAATGCCCTACAATGAGAGACTAAAGGGCCTTAATATGTACACCCTGAAAGGGGGGATTATTATAGAGACCTTTAACTACCTCACGGGGTAAATAAGGTACAGGAAGGAAGTATTTATCAGAAAAATGAGTTCAACAACAAGGGGACAGGCTATGAAGCTGGAGGGGGTAGATTCAGGAGAAATGTGCAAAAGTACTTCTTTACAGAAAGAGTGGTAGATTCCTGGAACAGCCTTCCAGCATAGGTGGTGGGGGAGAAAACAGTGGGTGGGTTCAAGTATGCATAGGATAGGCATAAGGGAATCTTAGTGCAAATGGAAGGATTGATTGAGAGAGAGAGAGAGAGAGAGAGAGAGAGAGGATGGAGATTGATTAGGGTCTGCGTTGATACTGTAGGTAGGAAAAATGGTCAGACTAGGTGGGCCAAGCAGTCTTTATCTGCTGTAAATTCTATGGGCCAGATTTTCAAAGATGCACTAGATTGATGCAAGTTGCAGTGATCTAGGGGCTTCACCGCATCCCAGCTGTGTCAGGGACCCTGCACCATATTAAGAAAGAGCAGGGTCCATGCTCCAGATTACCATGATGTGTCGCACACGTGGGTATGCAACAAAGCAATGGAAGCACATTTGGGTAATGCTGCAGCAGTCCGGCTGCCCCCCCAACTCGTCACAACTGCAGAAGTGCCAGGATGGTTGGGGTGGGGGGCACACACAGGGCAGGCAAGGGGGGTTCAGGGGGTGGCATGGGCAGAGTGTGATACTGTTGTGTTTAGGGAAGGGGTTGGTGAGCATATGAGTGCAGAAGCTCTCAGCAGGGATGCCAGTTCTTGCTCAATACTGTGATGGACCAGGAATGGTGTATGGGGTGTATAGAGACACTTGGTGCCATGGCCTCACGTGGGCCAAGCCCTGGCAGCAGTCCACTGGGCTGTGCCCACTGGGGGTCCTGGCACTGTGCATCCGTATAGACCCAATACGCTGTTCCTGGTCCATCACAGTCTTGTGCATGAATTGGCATCCTTACTGGGTGCTACTGCAGTCAGATGATTACCTACCCCTTTCCCAAATGCAACTGTGCCACCCTCTGCCCATGCCACCCCCATACATGTTCATCTGGGTCCCCCAAACAGAGGTCGCCACAGCATCTGATGGTGGCAAAAGGGGCTTAGACCAGTTTTTTTGCATATCTTACTTGAGCCCCTTGCTGTAACTATGGTGGGGCTTCTTGCATCCCAAAAAAGGGGATGTGGCAGCCCCACTGTGGCACAAACCCCCTTGCGGCATGGCACAGTGGATTATTTGCCACAAACAAGATATATGAGGACTTTGGTGCTGCCATGTCAGGTTGGACACATGCCACGTTTCTGAATCCCGAATGCTGCAGCCTGTGATGGAAGTGGCCTCTTACGTCACCTTTTGACGCAACTCGCTTCTGTCAGTCTATCCCCTTTGAAAATCTGGCCCTATGTATCTATGTTTTAAACCCTTCCTTCACCATTAATATATTAGAACCTGGATGAGGATGGCTGTAAAGCTGCAATCCCTTCCTACCCCATTAGCTACTGAGTTAACTGCTTAGCTGTCTAAATGTCTAGTCAGCCCTGGGTATGTAGTATATGTCTTCTCACTGACTTTGCTGCCTGCTAACTCCCCTGCATTCTGGCCCTAGACAGGGAGTAGCTTATACCCTCTAATAACACTGCTATTTGCTCCTAATTGAGAGACAGCTGCCCTCCTACAAAATATCCTTACTGCGAGGCTAGTGGTAAGCCTTCCCTTGGTAGGGACTAGCTGTAGCCCCTACCAGCTGCCTCCTAAGGAGACTATCCCTAGGTAGAGAATCACTGCAACTCTTATCTAACCCCTACCTACTTTTCCCTTACCTCTCTTGCCTTAACTCCTCTCCCTTGACAGCGTGGCCTGCAGCCTGTAGTCTTCCCTGCAGATGCCATGCCGACACCCACAGCTGCCACTTAGTTAGATGCCACACTCCTGCTTAGTGGCACTCATGTTTCAGGTTTACTGATGCTGTGGGTCATCAGTGATTGTAGGTATTATATACTGGTCTGCAGTCACAAGGTCCTGCCAACCTCCAGTGGTGCTCACCTTGGTGTTTGTTTGTCTTCACTCAGCCGTCTCTCTGACCCCTTCCTCCCTCTTCCCCCTTCCATTACCACAGTTTCAGGCAAACATTGTTTTGCTAGGAAGTCAAGATGCAGAATCACAGTAATAAAAGTGCATTAGCACACACTTATCTGTCCCTCCCCTCTGCTGCCCGACTCTACCACTGGCATCCTTCCAACTGAGAATCAAGCACGAGGAGTGCTCTGTGACAGAACTACTGACGTTCTTTGTCTTGAACTATAGCCTCTCTACTAGCAGGCTGCAGTCATGAAGGCCTGCCAACCTCTAATGGTGCTGTTCACGGCATTTCTTTGCATTTCACAAGCCCTCCTTCTGACCCTCTACTCCCTCTTTCCACCTCCATTCCCACAGTTTCAGGCAAACATGGTTTTGCCTAGAAATCACATTGCAGAATCACAGTAATAAACAGTGCTGAAGGGCACACTTATATGTCCCTCCCATCTGCAGCCCAGCTCTCCTGCTGGTGTCCTCCTGATTGAGAACTGAGCATGTGGAATGCTCTATCAGAACTACTGTCTTCCTTTGTCTTGAACTACAGCTGCCCTACTGGCAGGTTGCAGTCACAAGGTCCTGCCAATCTCCAATGGCATTTTCCTGGCATTTTTTTTGTTTGCCCTCTGTATCCTAGAGGGTAACATCCTGTGCACAATGTTTTGGCAAGGGGATTCCCCAGTTGGCAGCATCTTATCATGTCATAATTCTCCAGGCAAGTAACGTATGAATCCATGCTCCTACACCAAAGGGTTAAAAGGCCCACATCTCAAGTTTCCTTAGGAGAATGGTGATATATTCCTTGAGGAAGTGAAGAGGAAATAGAGAGAAAATGGCTTACACAGAGGCAAACAACAACTCCATGATAACCATTTAACACAGACACATTCTTCTTGATTAAAGCAACCTAGTGTATAAGGGCACTTCTGCTTGCAGCTAGCTAAACTAAATTGTTCTATACTACAGTATAGTGCATTACATTTTGTTTCTGGTCTGCCTACTAGGACACATCATTTCACCCTATATACCTCTGTTAGTTTGTATTTTTTGACTTGCAAGGCTCTCTGAAATATTGTGGCACAATATACCTCACCTGTTTTTTGATAGGACCACTAGCCTTTACAATTTGAGGACTAATTGCATTATCCTATCAGAGGTTCCCAGATATGGATCTAAATGTGGTAAAATAGCTTTCAGCTGACTTGCCCCAATGTTTTGGAACATGTTTTTTTCAAATTAAACTTTTTGATCAGCCTCTGTCCATTCAAATTGTTATTAGAAAATCATTGTACTGACAAATGCACTCATCAATAGAATCTTTGTCTTTATTGTGTTCTGTTGCTATATTCCTTTGTCTTTTTTTATTTATGTTTTCCTTATTACAATCACTGTACTTCATTATTTGTTCCTGCTGTATATAATCCCTGTACATTTTGTGTAACTGTCGTTTATGAACTCTATGATTCTTTTAAGAAAATATCTATAATGCTGTGCTGTTGATGTACAGTATGAACTGTTATCTGTCCTAACCAGGAATTCCTTGCAAATGAGCATTGCTCAATGAAGCTTTTTCTGGTATAACAAATAAATGCAAAAACTACAAAATACATTCTAATTCCCAGTACAATGAAATATAACAGTTCTCATATTTATAGTATCATTATAGTCAACTATTCTGATGTGAATTAGTCCATTTCATATAAAGACTGTGGTGCATCATATCTTGCCATCTCTAGAAATTCAGATTATTGCAACACCTTTTAGTGATAAGTGCTATCACACCATTAAAACTTACTGCTGTACCTACTGACTGAAGCCCCTAAAAATGTCATTCCTGACTGTGACCTAGTGTCCTTAATCTTTCTTTCACACTAAAGACATATACATCCCTTTGCATTTTTGCTGTAGTAGGGGATGATTGTCAAGTCCCTGACTCTTTCATAATTGACTGTAGACTTTCTCATGGAAACTTTTCTTATCCTGATAGCTGTTGTTAATCAAGGAACAGTAACCCCATTTTATTCCCTCTTTTAGAGCAGGGAAGCCAGCATCTGATTGACAAAATGGACCCCATTCACTTCTTCAATGCACAGCTGCACACAAATGAGGAGTAAACAGGCTTCATGTTGTGCCATCACCAGTTTGTGCTATACACAACATGTGCCTTAATCACTGGGTGGAGGAGTCTACCCTGAGACTAGTTAATACTGTAAATGAATTCATAAAATGACAAAGATAAATCCAGAGACCTCACTGGATGACAGTCATCACATAACCATGCAATAAAGTATCAACAATGCACAGTCAGAAATGGGATCTCATTATGGAGGCTGGGAAACCTCACTGTCTATAGCAAGTCATTTTATAAGTGCAGTAAGCCACAATGGGGTGTGCATTAAAAGAGTAATGATGCATTTCCCATGGGCATAAAGGCAGTCGACCTTCAGCTTCATGCCTTACTACACCCCTGGGATGTACATTGTTAATCCTTTAATGTGTATCCCATCATGGCTTATTACTTACTTGCAAGATGTTAGTAGATGCAGTTGGGGTTTGCAACCACTACCATGCTGATTAGCAGCACCCAAGGAGGTTGCTGAATGGCATGACACCAGTCACAAGGCATTATGCTATCTGGAGGTCTTAAAGGCACCGGCAATGCCACTGGAAGCTTTTTCTCCTCTACCCACTATCCTCTACCTTGTCACTGGTTTGTGACATCATTACTCCTGTGACAGTTCTGCAGGCAAGAGATGTTGCAAACTTCTGCAAGGGAGTTTGAGCAGATTGCCATGCAGTGGGAATGGATTTGATTGGTGACCATTTCCCCTTCCCCTAGTGGTTGCACTACATTTAGTAACTACACTGCAGGGTATTCTTGCAAGCCCTGTTTTCCATTCTGACTGTGTACTGGATCCCAGATACTTTTGGATAGTGCTTTTGTTAGATGGATCAGATCACATGGATTTTACAACTTTGATACAGGGGTGTATGTTACCTGGCCATTGATTGGATAGTCTGTATCTTAATGAGCTATCCAACCTCCAAGAAAGAACATTTTAACTGTTTTTGACTGTACTTAGTTAATTTGTTTTCAGTAACATTTTATAGGATAGACAACAGGTATTTGAAGATGAAGAAAAAAGTTGCAGCACTAACCACCACACTTGAAGCTCTGCATTGGAGATCAGTAATCCATTAATGGTTGTTGCTGGTACAACAATTTAAAAAGGCTTCACTGGAGAATGTGCTTGATGCATTTCAAATATTACTGAGCTTTATTAAAGTCACTTTGGTAGTGACATCATAGTGACCCTATTAAAGAGAGAGACCAATATTTAGTATCTTACTAATACATGCAGGTGTCAGACCATGGTGCCTGTAGTATTTCTGTAACTAGTGTACAATTATATACAAGTGTAAAAGGTGCAGTTAAAAAAGTTTATCCACATAAAAGATACATTATTAAAAAAAATGTTCTGGAGCCATTATTAATCCTGTTCTCATTTTAATTATGTTATAAAAATGGCTATTATTTATAGATTTATATGATAGCTTGAAAAAAAAAATTCACGGTGTGGTACAGAAATTGCTATATGGGGTTCAGGACTCCCTCTTTGTGGCCTTCCTTGGCTGGGTCCTTTTGAACAACACTAAATAGACAGATGAAGGGTGGCTACGAGAAACAGAGAAATGTGGTCAGGGCTTCAATTAACTCCATTTTGGGAGTATTTGACTTCCAAAAAATAAGGCAAACACTTCCAAAATAAAGAGGGAGGAAGTCATTGACTTCCAGATGTAAAACCAAAAAATAGATGACTTCCAAAACAACAGGCTTGGAAGTCAGAAATGATGGATTTTTCTAAAAGAAACTGTATTTTACCATTAATATATTATATGATCATCCATAAATTTGTCCTTCCTAGAAGATTGACTTCCAAAGGTAGGATTCTGGAAGTATTTTGACTTCCCAAAAATTAGAATGATTTGCAGATTTTGACTCCTGGAACTTTTAGACTTCCACTAAAAATAAATTAACTGAACCTCCGAATGTGGTTAATATCCATAAACAGTACCAATTATTTACATTACAGTCAGGTTTTTGGAAAGGGTGCCAGGTGCAACCCTGAGTCCAGTCCCAGCCATTCACTTGCCCATAGGGAAATGATCAAGAATGTTTCCCTCTGTAGATCTCTTAATCAAAATCTCCCCTAGCCCTGGAGTTCAGGTAGACTTTTTCTATCCCCTCAAATGCAGATTTGTGTTGATGTGCATCCCTTGTACTATGAACATGTTGGGTAGTCGCATATACCAAATTTTTTTTCTGAACACCCTGACAGTGTTCCCTCACCCTTGCACTGTTTCTCTGTTTTTTTTTTCCTCTAGCCACCCCTCCATCTGTCAGTCTAGAGAGGTACAAAAGGACCAAGCCAAGGAAGGCTACAAAGAGGGACTCCAAAACCTCTTATAGCAGTATCTCTATTACACTCTGGGTGTTTTTTTTTCCATACTATCATACCTATCTATAAATAATAGTTTTAATTATAGCATAATTTAAATGAGAACAGATATATAATAGCTCCAGAAATTTTTTTGTTGCATCTTTTATCTGGAAAAAAATTTTTTTAACTGCATCTTTTTACACTTATGTATCGTCATGCACTAGTCACAGTAATACTACAGGCACTATGGCCTGACGTCTGCATGTATTAGTAAGATACTAAATAGTGGGATCTCTCTAATAGGGCCACTATTTTTGATGTCATCACCAATGTGCCAGGTAAGCAATAATACCTGACAAGTGGGCAGTATTGGGCAATACCAGACTGCCCAGGGGTGTAATGAGGCCCAACGCCACAGGAGGAGAGCCTTATAGCCCCTGGAAGATCCAGTATTGCCCATACCACCCACCCTGGAGGGTATTATTGCGCTTTGAAAATGCCCACTGTTGAGACAAAAAAAAAGTTCAATAAAAAAATTGTTAGTAGTTTACGATTAGTTTTGTAATAAAATAGTTCCTCCGCCAGGATGAGCTGTGGAGTTACATCCACCCATAGTCCCACAGCAGTCTGTTTATACTTCCTCCCTATGCAGAGTGTGTTTAATTTACTTTGTGTTTAATGTTCACCCTCCCCCGATGTTTACTAATTTTGCTTTGTTTTTTGGCCGGTAGCAGTTGCCATACTGATCACAACAGGAAGAAAAGACAGAGTGATTGTGTTTAGCAGCACAGTGTAAGACAAAGTGAGCGCATTTGGCAGCAAGGCGTATTTAATTTTATGACTGAAAATATCATTCTTTTTTGTGCCCCTATGCGGTATGCAATTATGCGCTTTTGGGAGACTGAGCATGACCGAAGAGGTGACTGCTTACTTCGGGCTGCTTTTATTTCATTGCGGTTGCTAGTCGCAACTGAGAAGCTGTATGTTGACCTTACGACCTTTCACCATGCTGGAAGTGGATCCTGTACTTGCTGTGAGGGAGAGTTGTGAGGTACAAGATGTATTTCTTTTTTAAATGAGAGTGTGGGGGTATTTGTATTGTGCTTAATTTACTGGTTTGCTGCTTTTTTTTAAAAATGTCACATGAAGGATACAGCTGATGGGAGTGACGGCTTTAGGGACGGCTTCCTTTTGCAAGTACGGTTTGAGAAATCGAGGTCAGGAAAGTGGTGCCGTTTTAAAACAAGATGGCTGTTTTCACTCTCCTGACCACAAAATCTGTTATTTTATTTACTGCTAGCTGCTACTGAGGGAAAGTAAATTGTGGTGGTGGGGGGACCACTAGTCTCTCGTAAAGTGAGAGAAAAACATTGCAGTGATTTTAAATTTCATCAGCAGCCTTCAGTCAGTGAGGAAGTAGACTGGGCAGCAGTGTAGAAGGGTACCTTGTGAAGTGGCACTTTGGCTGGTACTTATTTTTAGCTGGGCATCTATTGAGAAATAAATGCCCAGCTTTGAGGCAGTGTTAGCCAATCAGGGTTCAGAATCCTTTCTTGCCATTTTCTAAGCCTCTGATAAAGCATGGCAATATGTGAAATGCATCAGAAACTTTCTCCAGTGGAGCCTTTATAAATTTTTGTACCTGCAAGACTCAATAAAGGATTACTGAGCACTAATCTAGAGCTTTAACGGTGATGATTGCTATGAACTTTTCTTCATTGTGCAGTTGATACTGCTGGCAGCATCCAAATCCCAGTGAGGTCTCTTTCTTGCTGTGTAGTTATTTGAAGATTTATTGAACTTTTAAGTGTAACTGACCATCAGATTGTGTCATACTGTGCTCTGTGCAGGAATGTTCAGGGGGCACAAGGACTGTGGGGCACCATTATAAACAGTCTTTCTCTAAACACTACTATGTAACATATTTTGCCAGGTAAGTAGAATCCAACTGGCTCACTTCCAGCTGTGACTTGAGGAAGGGGAATATCAAGGAGACGTAATACAGGCAATCCCTATATAGAAAAAATATAAATAATGAATAATGCATACACACAGAATGTCCTCTTTTTTATGTTTTTAATATGGAAGAGTGGTGTCTGCTTTAAATTTGTGCTATGCTTTAAATTTAATCAGATTTTCGAGGACGGGCTGAGGCACAAAACATGCTAAGCCTCAGACCCTACAATTAAACACACACTGAGGTTAATGTCCTTCACTCTAGTACCATGCACCACCACAGATAAGAGCTCTAGTTGAAAAATTAACTACCAGGGTTGGCAGTGGTGGTACACTCACTATCACATTTCATGTCATACTACCACTCATTTACATAATGACTATAATCAGAAGATAATGGTTGGTGAGTGACAGTTACCAGTACCTGGTAGTGACTGCCAATGATCAAAGAGAGATTTAGAGTCAGTTAGAAATGTAAAAGTTAGTTGAGATTTTCTTGTTTATGAAGATTTCTGCTGGTTTTGGTTAACTTATACAGAGACAGAACTTTGAATTCTAGGGTAGCTTCTGTATGGAATACACTTTCTTTCACTGTGCATGCACTATCAGAACACCAGGCTTTTCTGCAAGCAATTAAGGGACTGTTGCTTTTTACCTGTCAGTGTATTTAACTAATTTTGTTATTTTTTATATGCTAATGCAAATACTGTATATATGCTAACTAGGAGTGTATTTGTTATTATGTCACCTGTGTTTTTAATAACACGTCATTTGTTGTGTATGTGATCTATTAATTTTAACCTTTAATGTTCTAAGTACTGAAACTTTTGATATTTAAACACAGGACTGTCTTGTAACCTGGACTGCAAAGTCCAAATGACATGTATTTCCTGTATAAAAATAAAATTTTACCTACCTACCTATACTTGTGTTATAATGAGGGGGGTCAGTTGATTTTTGAGTCCAACACAACTGTCAAAAATTTGAGGATGGTCCCCTGGGGTAAGATACTTTTGGGGTTCCTGGTTTCATCAGTGTGCCTTTGCTTGGTAACACTCGATATGAATGACTATTATTGAGCGACTCAATAATAGCACTCATAAGAACAACGATTGATGAAAAAAGTAGCTATATACTGCAGAGTGAGTGTGGAAGGGAGCTACACTCGCTAATGCAGGATATGGGATTATAGTTTGCTGCACTTCACCAAGCTGGCCATGTAGTGCAGCGATGTACACTACTGGCCCTGGAGTCAGCGACCTGGTTTCGTGTCTACTGCCAGATGAAAAAGATTTTTTCCCCCATCCTTTGCTGTGTTCTTAGTCCGCATCCCCCTCGGAGTTGATTATATTTATTTTGGGGGCACAGGGGGCTTGCCCCCCCACAGAGGGGGGTGTGGGGCTTAGCCCTCCATATAAAAATAGATTTGGTGATGTTTCTTCAGTGGAGGAAGGAACCATAACTGTTTGTAACAGTCATCTTGGGGTCTGTCACCCTGCTCGTGTTGGGTGGTTTTTGGTTTGCTGTATGTGATCGGTGCTCATTAGGAGTCGCTGTTGTCACATAAAACCCTTTGCTTCACTGTTATGGAGCTCCACGGGGGGGGGTGCAATGACATGGGCCCCAGTCAGGACTGGACCCCAGACCAGGCTTATATCAGTCATTATAGTGGGCACATGGGCCTTCACAAACTCAGTAACACACTATTTCTTCACCATCCCTTACACCCAACAAGTTACATGGAGTGGGAACAACAATATGCAGAGTGAAAAGCAGCAGACACAGCTCAGATTAACTTTTACAGGCTTTCAGATCAAAGACTTTGCTCTTTCTTTTATGAACGTCAGAGCTCTTGTAAAATGGGAGAAAACCTTCACTTTTATATTAAAAAAAGTTCATGAAAAAAAATATGTTACAATAGGATTTGTCTATGCCGATATATAGGCTGTTGCAGCAAATTATTTTTATGTTTTGCAATCCACATCCAATAATCTGAGGCCAAGATGTGTACTTGTACATGTAGCCCCTTTCTAATGCCATCCTAGAGAGGGCCACTACCCCTGACGTGCAGGCCTGACCACGATTAAGGGGCCTGGGCTCCTATTAGCTGTTACACAGGGGGTCCTTTCCCAAAGATAAACTAAAATGGCAGTGCCTCCACACAGAGTACATATTTAGTGGGTCTAATCTATACAGTACAACCCTCTGGGATGTTGTATCAACCCACCCTCCCAAACAGTTACCCCAGACATGGACTTACCAGAGTCAAACTCCCCAAATTCAACATTTAGCATCTTCAGCATCAACTAATGTCATGCTCACTAAAATCAGGCTCTTGCTGGCCCAGTGGCTCTGAGGGTTGAGGCACTGGACACCACATCTCACACCATGCCAGTGACCCAGGTTTGGGAATGGATCTGGGCCGGCAGAGGTCAACAGGGGAGGGAGAAGATTGAGCATCTGGAGGACTGCTCTCCTCTCCCGAGGTGGGTTGTAGGGGGTTCCTGGTGCTGTAGTGGCCTCTGGTGGAGACCAGGGGGTGGCACAAGTGCATGGGGCACAGAAGGGGTGGGATAATGGAAGGCTCCAGTGGCTAGAGGCGCAGTGGTGTAGCCATGTGGGAGCTATTCCACACAGTGTCCTGCAGGGGAAACTACATGGAACAAAATCCTCACGGTGGACATATGATGCCACCGATAGTCGACTGGCTCCTGGGCCAAATAAAGCCTGACATAAGTCAGGGCGGGGGTTGTGGCTGATGCGGTCACTCCTCCTGGTCCACTTCCTGCTGGGGGGCCCCTCTGTAGGGGGCAAGCCATGGTCCTCCCCTGCCTTGCGGTCGTGGTGGAGGCTGGCTCAGTGAGAGGCTCATTAAGTGACTGCATACAAGGCTGAGAAGGGTTAAGTACCCCCTACCATTGGTGAGAGAATAAACAGAATTAGAAAAAAAATCAGGCTCTTGAGTCAGATCTTTTCAAAACAGTAACAACATAATTTATTTACAAGGGGTGGGTTAGGAAAGTGGAGATTGGAATAGAGGATAAGCAGACATTTTAGTCAGACTTGCATTTAAAGAATTGGCATTTTCAAACAGCTATTTTCCCTTTTGATTTTACCCTAAACCACCTTTTGATCATTGCAGCCATAACTCTCTAGCTAGCTAACTGCTGCAGATATTACCAAACCCAGACCCACTGGTACCAGTTAGAACGATGCTCCAAGTTCTGCCATTGGGTACCCAGATGTTAGGTTGTAGGCCTTAGGTGTAGCTGGTTGGCCAGCATAGGCATGCTTACTTGAATTAAATTAACTTTTTGCACCTACTTCTGATTGCTCTGCTGGCTTCCCATGCCAGAGGGCATATTTGAACTATATACATTTCCCCTGATGCAGGACAATTCCTGCTGTTACTCACAGTTCTGCAGAATCAGTATCTTCATAGCGCAGACGACTGAAGTCCTGGGGTTGGGTGGAAGCAGCAGATGCAGAACCAGGCTCGATGCTTGAATTTGAAGGGGCAAGGAAACTGCAGCTAGGATCTTCAGCTTGATTGGAGATCTCACAGCTTGCCCCCTTCTGCCTATTGATGCCTGTTGCAGAGCATAAGGCTAGGCCTGCCAGCCACAAGGGACCCAAACCTAGGAGTGGCCTAACAGTCCGGCTCCATTGCAGGTCAGAATGCCCTAGCACTCAGGAATAAACCCATGATCCCCCACAGCTGACAAGCTCCATTTAATGGAGGGTTAGTGAGTTCCCCACCTGGCCATGGGTTTAGGATGGAAACTTTAAATCATCTTTTTCTTTTCTCTCAGTTACCAGCAATGGTGTGTAGCCAAAGCAGTTTCTGTTTTTTCCCTGTCTCCCAGATTCCAGGGGGTGCAGAGTCTAAACTACAGGTTCATCACAATAGTCTCTTTTCTCAGCCGTATTTCAGGAGCAGACAACAGGTACCTGCCCAGATAGCACCTGCTGATTCTTCTGCTTTCACAGTTTCTCAACTTCAACACAGCGATCACTCTCGATCTGGCTCACACACAATTCCAAAACTCTTTCTCAGCAAAATATCAAGAAAGTCTCTTTTCTAACCGTAGAGGTGCATAACAATCCCAGACAAGGCTCTCTCTTCAGCTTCTCAGAATCCAGATTCCCATCAACTTTCAGTAGCCATTTCCCAGTGCTACAACCAGTCCTCAGACCAACTGTCTTCCCCTCGTCTCCTTAGACACTTTGTCTATGCCAGGGTCGGACAGAATCTTTTTCCTTTTCCATACTTTCACACAATGTTTCATTCACTCCTCAAATCACCCATGTCTCACCGTGGAGGTGCAGATGAATTCCAGGAGACTCTCTCCTCCTGAGGATCAGTCCATTTTGCTAATCCCTTTTTCCTTTTCTAATATCCTTTTCTTAATACCTTCACTGCTGTGGTGCTGCTTCTTACCACAGCATCAGAATCCTGCAACTCTCTTTCTCTGCAGAGCTGCCTTTCTCCACCAGAAGGGAGAGGCAGACACCCACCCCTGGGAGACAGATTGCTGGAAGCCACCAGGCAGGCCCTTTCCCAGCCTTGCAGCCCCATTCTCCTCATAGGGGCTGGAGCCCTACTCCCTGTTGAGGGTATCCCACCGAACTGTCTCAGAATCTAGAAGTTCTGAACTTTTGGGAGCTTTCTGGCAGCTCCTCATTGGCTGGAGCCACTATCCCGCAGCAAAATGAATATGTATGAGGCTCCCTCAAAGCCTCACTGGCTGCTCAAAATAGCGCCAGAATATTCATCTGCATTTTTCCCCCTTAGTCCTTTCACAAGCCCCACAATCTTCCTGGAAGGTCCTGGCCCTGTGATTGATTGCATGGAGTCACTTGGCTGCAAGACATGGCTGCTGGTGTAAACAGTACCACTGAAGTTTTACAAGGTTCCAACTTTAATCTATTTCTGCAGCCAAAACATTCACTTGTTCTTTATTATAGCCCCACAGAATTGTAGCATTCTCTGTGCCCTGTGAAGTGACTGCACTATGTAGCACTTTTTTTTAACCCTAATCCTGTCACTGCTGCCAATTTGGAAGGTCCCCAGGCAGCCTGTACACATATCCTCTGCAGTTTATATCACATCCCACCTTCACATCTTGTGCAGCCACAGTGAACATTTTTGTTTATTTAATTTCCTAAATCCTGGAAGCCATCCCCTTTCTCTTGCACACTATTCTAGGATTTATTTATTTTGTCCCATTTTTTGCCTGTCGCTAGTGCTGAAACCTTTCCACTGTGCTAGAAGGATTTACCTCATTATTATTCATGAGCCACTTCATTATTATTCATGAAGTTGCTCCCGATCCCCGAGCACGATTGGAGCTCACAAAAAATGATCCCGTTGCCTCCCTGGCACGTCTCTGGTCCAGCTAAGGTCATCTGCCCCACTCTTGCTTTGCCCTGACACTGGGACCACTGGGGAGGCATCACCAAAGGCTGCAGAATGACCAAATGAAAATGCACCTTCTGCGCATGCACAGAGCGTCACCCGGTACCAGTTTGTGCAACCAAATGGGCTGCAACTCCTTGCTACAGCTCCCTGGGCACCACTCTTTCAAAAATATTTGTGGGTGCCCAGGGAAAGATCCAGGGAACTACCAGGGGGACCAGCCAGGACTGGGGAAACTATAGGGAAAACCCAGGGAAAACAGGAGCAACCTCTGGGGCTAACAGGTAAGCACCCGACAGGGGGGATTACATACACAAATCTTCATGTTTGGTGGTCAGATCTGCAGCGGCGGCAGCAGTCCCCCCCCCCCCCAGCATGGCTCACTGCCTCACTCTTGGGCAATCATTAACTATGAGGACCAGAAGCAAGGGCCAACAGGACACCCATGTCACTCAGGATGCTCCTCCTTTTTTTCAGTGGTGACGTGCTTCAGATGTAGCAGCCCCAGTTCTTGTATGCTTAATTAAAAAGCCCTCCACTCTATTCCAAGATTGCTGGCTCATGTAAATGTTGTCACAGTGAGATGGATCCAGTGTTTTTCTAAGACTAGGAGATCTTTCCTCGCAGTAAGCATGTCCAAGAGCTTTTGGTTAATTTGCAGGCAGCCCCATAATGTCTTAACTGAGAGAAAAAGTGAAGCTTTGTAGCACTCCCTCACTAACAGACAGCATAGAAACATAGAAACTGTGAGCAGATAAGGACCACTAGGCCCATCCAGTCTGCCTGTAGGCACTATACATGTATGCATCCACTCATCCTAAGTGGTCAATGGCTTTTCATCACTCCCTTCCCACCAAAGGTTACCATGTGCTTGTCTCAGGCATGTTTAAACCCATCCACTGTGCTTGCCACCTACCACCTCTTGTGGCAGACTATTCCAAGCATTCACCACCCTCTTGTGTAGAAAAACTTCCTCATGTTACCTCTTAGTCCCCCCTCCCAATTTCATATCATGCCCCCTCATTCTGGTATCTTTCCTACATTGGAAAATATCTCCCATCTGCACCTTGTTTATGCCCTTGATATACTTAAAAGTTTCTAGCATGTCGCCCCTTTCTCTCCTCTCCTCCAGTGAGCACATATAGAGGTTTCTTAGTCTCTTCTCCTACATTTTATGGTACAAACCATGCAAAATCTTTGTCACCCTTCTCTGGACAGCCTCCACCTTGTTTATGTCCTTACACATATGTGGTCTCCAGTACTGCACACAGTACTCCAGGTGAGGCTTTACCAGTGTTTTATACAATGGCCTCACCACTTCCCACCTCCTACTAGTAATACCTCTTCCTATGCACCCCAGCATGCCACTGGTCCTCCCTGCAGCCTTTGTGCACTGCTTTGCTACCTTAAGGTCATCAGATATGATAACCCCTAGGTCCATCTCCTCTTTGGTGATGGTCAACACCTCTCCCCCTATCCTGTAGCTCTCCCCAAGGTTCCCCCTACCTAGGTGCACTATCTTGCACTTTTTCACATTGAACCTCAGTTGCCACACCTCTGACCATCTTTCAAGCTTCTCCAGGTCCCTCTTCATTTTCTGCACCCTTCTGGAGTATCCACCCTGTTGCAGATCTTGGTGTCATCTGCACAGGCAGATCTTTCCTTCCAGCCTCTCTGTAATGTCACTAATGAAGACATTGAACAGGACTGGTCCCAGTACTGATCCTTGTGGCACTCCACTGGTCACCACTCTCTCCCCGTATTGGATCCCATTTACCACCACCCTCTGCCTTCTGTCCATCAGCCAGTTTCTAACCCAATGAATCGCCTTATGCCCCGTGCCCAGACTACTCATCTTGTTAACCAGCCTTCTGTGTGGGATGGTATTGAAGGCTTTTCTGAAATCTAGGTAGTCGACGTCTATGGCCCCTCCCTGATTCACTTCCCTGGTCACCCAATCAAAACAGTCTATCAGATTAATTTGCAAGACCTTCTTGATATGAATCCATGCTGCCTCAGATCCTGGGCATCAATGGATTTCAGGTGTGCCACATTCCTTTCTTTCAGCAGTGTCTCCATGATCTTTCCCACCACTGAGGTGAGGCTGACTGGCCTGTAGTTCTCCACTTCCACCCTACCACCACTTTTGTGCTGTGGGACTAAAGTGCCCTCCTCCAGTCCTCTGGAATCATGTCTGTGTTGAGTGACTCTGTGAACAGGGTGGCCAGAGGCACTGCTGGTTCCCTCCACAGCTCCCTTAATATCCTCAGGTATATGTCATCTGGTCTCATGGCTTTATCCACCTTCAGCTTTATGAGTTCCTCCCAAACTCTCTCCACTGAGAATGGACTGGTGTCCTCTTCTCCCCCAATTGCCTCTGCTCCCCCACTGTGGTCCTTGACCCTGTCCTTCCTCAGTGAATACTGAACAGAAGTATTTGTTCAGTATTTCTGCCTTGTCTAGATCCCCCTCCTTGCACTCTCCCACCTCCCCTTTGAGCCTTACAGAGGGTGGCTGTTGCTTGCACATTGGAGCAGGGGCTGTCCAAGAGTTGCACAAGGAACATCAAAAAGTAAAAATAAAAAGTAAAATGGAGATGCTGCATGTCAGCTCAGCGATGCAAGCCAAATAAATTTCAATGGCCAGAGCCAATAGTGCTGCAGTCAAGGAATTTGAGGTAAAAATATTGAAAATTACCAAAGTTATGAACCTGCATTTGCAAAATGTAACATAGGCTCATAAATTAGTTGTTTTATAAATTTTTATACCAGATTTTCAACATAGCCTTGTTATGACCATGCCTCACGAGGAAGGGCAGAGAAAATATTCAGCTCCTGGCCTAAAGGTGATTTTGTGCAGGGACTGCAAAATCAACTTTCAGATGCAAAAACACATTTTGAGCAGGAGCTGAAAAATGACAGCTGTCACATTCATACGGTGCTGTAAAGAAATGGCTATGTTGAAAATTTGGGATAAACATATTGAATATTACCAAACTTACAAGCCTGCATTTGCAAAACTCAACATAGCCTAGTAACATTTTAAAACATATAGTTTTATACCAAATTTAGAACATAGCCTTCTTATGACCCCACCTCATGAACAAAGGCAGAGAAAATGTTCAACTCTTGTCAGAAAGGTGACTTCATGCAGGCACTGTGAAATCACAATTTGGCAAGGATTTGAAAAATGTCAATTGTCACATTTGTGCGGTGCTGTAAAGATATGGCTATGTTGTAAATTTGGGGTAAACATATTGAAAGTTACAAAAGTTACGAGCCTGCATTCACAAAATTCAACGTAGGCTCATAACTTTATTTTTTTTTTAAATATTTGCGCACCAAATTTTCAACAAATACTTCTTATGACCCCACTTCATGAAGAAAGGCAGAGAAAATGTTCAATTCCAGCACAAAATGTGATTTCTCATAGGGACCGTGAAATTACCTTTCCAGACAGATTTACCTAATGAGAGTGCAATTGTTCATGAGGTGGTGTCCCAAAAAAAGGCATGTTGAAAATATGGGCCAAAAATATGAAAAAATGGCCAAATGATGCCACTAAGTTCAAAACACCACTGAACTACATTGAACCACACACCTGTTTCTTCAGTTCGCAATCCGACTTTAAAGAGTGATGACATGTCTGTGGTCCAGAGATGATTATGTCATTGGACCCCCTGATGGGTAAGTAAGGGCATGGGGTGGTGAGTGTGAGTCGGTGGGGGGGAGTGTAACAGCTGAAAAAGATGTCATGGACTTTTTTATAGGTTTAAAAAAGTAAATTCCTGCACTGGGATTGGGCACCCCTAGTGCCACTGTTATGTTTCGGGGTGGGGTGGTGGGTGTTGAGATGGAGGGTTGGGTGGTGAGGAGGAGACTATAACTATATCTAATATAAAAAAATGCAAAATAACCGCATATGCGCAGTAGTGGATGGGGGTCAGTAAGAGGATTTGTGATTGGGACACTGGGGATTGGGCACCCTCACATTGTCAGTATTATCTTTCGGGGGTGAGGGGCAGGTGCTGTGGGGGAAGATTGAGTAGGGGGATGTTTATAATGAAAAAAAAGAAATATGTGGTCACAGTGGAACACAGCACAGTTGGCTGTAACCAAGGTGGCCATCATACTCTACTGTGCATGTGCTTGAATTCATGCATGCATGATACAGTTTGATGGCCATCTTGGACATGCCAGAGTGTGCCATGTTCTGCCATGACTGCCAACACGTAACAGATAGTGCAGTGCTACTTCCAATGGAGACAATGAGTGGAGTGCTTCACTGATGCAGAGGTGACTGTGGTGCAACTCCAACATGTTCTTTGATCAGAAGGAATGCACTGAGTTCTTTTTTCATAGCAAGAGGTCTGCAGTGCTCTGCCCACTGCAGCCCTAAAAATGGGTAGATTTCAGTACTGCACACAGGAAAAGTGTTATGCAGAGCCCCCTCCACCCTACATGTTGTTATTTGGTGGATTCATATACTTTAAGTACTTTTTAGCCTACAGGCAGGTAAAACATATGTTAATATAACTTGTGTTTTATTCCCACTACTCTTGAAAAACTGCAAATATATGGTGGGGCATAGGTATATGGACTGTGTGTGGAATGTTTCAGCAAAAAAAAAAATAGATGGGTATGTGGTGTTACTAGGGGATTCTAATCTTATTTCACAGTCATGCTTTAATTTTTTTTGTTTGTTTCCTTCAACATTGATCTGGCTTCCGGCACATTTTGGAGACATATGGATTTGTGAACTAAGATGTACACTTTTGTATTGTCAGGTAGACAAAATGTGCTCCCACAAGCTGTACTTTTGTGGTGGCTTACACAGTACATTTAAAACATATCAATGGGGGCAGTGAGGTGAAACCAGGGTCACTAGCTCAGTGCACATGACTTTTGGCTTGGATGGTTGGTAAGATTTTAGACTTATAGGAATCAGTCACTTGAGAGTCAGGACAGACACGACTGGTTTGGGATGAGAGTACTCTGCTACTTTTCTCAATGATTTTTGCCTGGGCTTGCTCACTTTTGGGCCCGGAGTGAGTGTGGTTGACTCATCCTGGAGGAATGGGGGGGTGGTTCATATCACACTGTGTCTCTCACACACACACACACACACACACTACACACACACCACACACACCTCATGATCGTGTGGTTTGGCTGGGTCTCTGGACAGAGTCTGTGCAATGTGCTGGGCTGGTGCTGGGTGGGGTAACACCATGAGAAACTTGTTGCCTTGGCTGTAAGGGAAAGGGGTTTTCTGCTTTTGATCCCAGCATCAAGAAGATAACATGGCAATGTTATAACATTATAACATACTAGTGGAGACAGTGTACTCTAGTGATTAGAACACTGGCATGTGAACCAGGAGATCACACGTTCAGCCCCATCAGAGACAAATATTCACTGTGTGACTCGAAAAAAGATGATGTCAAGGGTAGATGAGGAGTGAGTTGTAGAGAGGTGCTCACCCATCAAAAATCATATTACAGTTGTGCTAGTTTTAATAATTGTTGAATTCCATCCTTGAAGAAATTAGAAGAAACATTATATAGACTAAATATCTGAGCATAGTCTTTTCAATATGGAAAAGACATGAACTGAATTACAAAAACTGTTTACAACCACTGGGAGCAGGGACATTTCCTATGGGATACAACAGCGTCAAGGATCCAGAAATACAGCATTCTAACATTCAAACACTTCAAACACTCAGAGATCTAGCTAAACTTTCTAAAAGGAACAGATGTCTCATTCCAGACCATACCCAAAACCTACCAAAGAAAAGAGGAAGAAAACTTACTGAAGAAGCCACAAACAGTTCTTTTAGAGGCAATCGATTTCCTTCATGTGCAACAAGGAGCCAAATGGCAACGGATGCTAACAGTTCAGCAAACAGGTTTACAGAAGAACTCCAGAACCCGCAAAGATTTACAGATTTAAATAAAATAACTTTTTCTTTTCCATTACTCAGCCCAGTACAAACCCTGAAAAATGTGATAAGGGAAGAGATGCCATCTGTTTCCATAATGGCTGAAAATGTATTTATTATGTATTTGTTTATTATGTATTTATTTATTGTGTATTTATTTATTTTTTTACCAGGTAGGTGTGCAAATCCGATGACCATTTTCAGGCACAATACAATACAATACAAGACAAGACAAGACAAGGCAATACAACACAATACAGCAAGATTCAAAGCATTTGGTACCATACCTGGCAAAAATGGAGACATGTTTCAATTTCTTTGAATAATGACAAGCAAATAGTGTAAGGCATAACAGTTAGGGAAGTAAAACAGAAAATTATAAGCCATACAGAACATCTATTTGGTAATGGGAAACTGCCAGGCACAGGAAGGAAGTGGAATCAAGTATGTGTCATTCAACCAGGGGAGCAGGAGCATTTGAATGTTGCTATTAGATGCACTTTATAGAGAGATTTGAATTGACAGTGGGAGTTAAGGGACCACAGGAAGCAGGTAGGCTGTTCCTTGGTAAATGAGCAGAAAATGGCACCAGACCAAATCACAGGTTACTGGAGTAAGAAACAAACTGAATACCTCATCACCAAACTACCAGACTTGGAAGATTCAAAATTAATAAACAAACTACTAGAAGTTATTGAAAAGGCAGAAGTTAATACTGGCAAATTGGACAAGTCAAGACTGCAGTTTCAAAATGAGAGGTGTGTAACAAAGATAAAAATATGCATTCTTGGACAAATGGCCCTACTGCTGTGCTGAAAAATAAATCAGGAGAGACAGTAACTTTAGATAATATGAAAAGTTACTCTATAGCTCAGAGTTCCCCTGTGGCACATTTAGGACAAATGAAAAATATTGAAATCTTCTGCAGACAGGAAAAATAAATGTTATCCTACAAATAAAATTAATACAAATGCAACCCTGAGGAGGAATGGTTGCTCCATAAATGAGTTAGCAGAAAAAGGGGACAAAGCAATACCTAAATGGTCAGAAAACTATTTGAGAACCTGAGTGAGATAAAACAGCAGCTTGCTCCATTAATTGTATTACCTGGACAAATTAAAAACCTAACAGATCAAACAGGGGAAGTGACATGCTCAGTCAAGGAACTGAAACAGAAAATTTCTGAGCCAGAAACATATATTTCCTTGATTGAGAATGACACCTTGTCACAAAATAAAACCATAACTAAACATGAAGCTGCAATAAAGGAATTAAAACTAAAAGTTGTTGATGAAGAATCAAGGACAAGAAGGAAAAATATTAGAGTAACAGGGATACTAGAGAGCAGGAACAGTGTTACTTCCATTGCACAAACTGTAAAAGAGATTTTCATTGCTTATGAGGGAGAAATTGCTAGCAGACCAAATAACTTTAATAAGATTGAGCCCACAGATCTTTGCAGGTAAGACCTGAACCTAATAAACCACCTCAGGCTGTAATAGCAAAATTTATGTGAAATCAAGACAAAGACACACTGATGAGCTGACTTTAAAGGACAAGGGGTGGCAGTTTATCATGATTTGCCTCACGACATAGCTGCAGAAAGGAAGAAATTTAATTCTCTGAGAACATTACTGTGAAACAACAATGTCAACGCTTTTATGATGCATCCTGCAAAATTGAAAGTGATCCTTAAATGGACATATACTACTTTCTGAAACTGTAGAGTAAGCAAATAAGGACTTAAACTTAAGGTTTCCACACATTTATGTTTGATTGATGAGAGTAACATGTGAAGTAATGAAAAGAAATGTATTTTCTTTGAGTCTACCCTCTCTGAGACATTGTAACTGAGATACAGTAATGTACCTAAAAGGGGATATAGTAACTTATCCAAAATTAGATGAATCTGCAGACAGGGGGAGGAAGAATATAGTCTGAAAAATGTAGATCATGAGTACAGAAAATTATAAACTCATATGCTTAAAATTTAGATAACTATAAAAAAACTGAATTATGCATCATGATTTAAATTTATAAACATAAGAATGTGCAGAAATTTAACGATATAGAGGTTATGGGTCATGTGGGGATCTGGGATCAGTTATTTTAGCTCATGTGGCTTTGTCTTGGGAATTTAATGAATCAGGCTGATGATATCATTTTTTTTATTTGTTTCTCCCACTCCGGCAGCTCACCTTCATATTTGACAGAATAAAGGTTACAATGTGAAGTGTTAAAAAGTTATAGACAGATTCCAGAAAAGGAATCCTAATATGCATTGAAATCAAGATTCGGCATTATAGGCATAACTTTAGGGGGGCCTTTTTTTCTTTGCAACCTAAGGGTTTACACTCACCACATTGTGCCTTTTAATTTGGCACACAAGAATCATGTCCAGGTTAAACATTTATACTTTCTTTAATATTGGTTTATTTCGTTATAAGTCAAGTTACAATCTTACAAGATGGTTAAGATATTAGTATTTACTCTTGTTTGTAAAACAGGTAGAAGTAAGAAAAACTTAAGGAATAGGGGTATGCATAGGTCAAATATGTTGAAATGTATGAAGAATAATAATGGTTGAAACTAATAAAATAAGGGGGACTCAGGAAATAATAAAGATGGGGTCATGGAATATAAATGGAGTGAATACAGGAAAAAAAAAGGCAGGGCCTAAAATATGTAAAGAAAAAAATATGCAGATTCTTTTTTTACAAGAGATATATTTGGAACAAGCTGAAATTGGAAAATTCAACACTTCATGGGTTAATTCTGTTTATTATAGTACTGGTACTAATAGAAGCCATGGTTGTACAATACTCATAAGCAAAGGACTGGATTTTCAATTTATAGATCTATATTCAGACCAAAAAGGGAGAATAAGTACAGGTAAGTATGGTAAAAACAAACATCATGGGTCAAAATATGATTTGGGCATCTGTACATGCTCCCTTTATAGACTATCTAGCATTCTTGGCAAACATAATTGAAGGAATGATATGCTTAGGGGACAATGATATAATAATAAGTGGATATTTTAACATATGCAAATATAAATCTTGGGAAGACATTCAGCCCAACTGAACAGGACAAGAAAACCTCTACTTTTTGTAAGCATTGCTTTGAGGATCAACAATTAGTAGATATTTGGAGAGAACAAACTAAGCAGAAAAACAATTTCCATACCAGTTTAAACCTACAAATTATTTTTTCCAGACTAGATTATATGTTATGCTCCAGCCCTATTTTTAGAAACATGAAAAAATTTGATACATTATATATATATATATATATATATATATATATATATATATATATATATTAGAGCATGCCATGATATTGTTGGATTGGATAACATCAATATTTCACATGAGAAACTTTCAGTGGAGATTTATAAATGATTTATTAGAGGACCGTAATTTTATTAAATTGTTAACTTAGGGATTTCTGGTTTCACAATTACAACAGTGACCAAAAAATTACTTCACTATGAGACACATTTAAGGTCAGCATTGATGCACTCATTATTTTATATGAAATAAGAAAATAAAATAACAGGAATCAAAAATGATCACATCACAGATAGAGAAAGAATTAGCTGAGATCAACCAAAAAGTTATACAAGGACAAGCAGAATATATAAAACAAAGAAATTTAGTAACTAAAAATGATCAAGATAGAAGTAGTAATTAAGTAGTAAGAGTTATTCTGAAGAATTTTGGCAATTCCACTTTTCACAAAAAGGAATTAGTGTAAATGAAGTAATAGTAGTAGTAGTAAAAATGTTTATTCAATTGACGAGCAAAAGAATAGGAGACTCGACTGAGACAAGTTCATTTCCAGCGAGGTCCTTAACATGCTTACTCCTAGTTACAATATCTAAAATTAGACACCAACATATTATTAAAAATGTATAAATATACAAATACACAAACTGGACTGAGTTACATATAAAAAATTCACAAAACTTAATTGCATTTAGCGTATATGGAAAACTGCAAATATAGAGCTACAAAAATAGAACCAAATTCAAAATCATCACTAAACATGTGCAAATCCTCAATTTGTATACTTTATACTACATAGTATTCATGGTGGATCTATATTCAACATCTTTGATGCTTCATTTCTAAAAGTTACTAATAACTTACAAAAAAAAACAAATCTCCTTGCAGTGACAGGTATACACGTGAAATTGTATGTGACAATCAAGGAAATACTCATTCCATGGCTACAGCCACTTTTCAATGATATAGCTGACAATGAATGCATTCCTCTATTAATGCTAGAAGCTTCAGAAGTGCTATTGGCCAAACCGAATAAAGATAATACTGTAATTGAAATTTACTACCCAATAACACTATTGAACATCGATTACAAAATAATTGCAAACATTTTAGTTAAAAGAATTGTAACCCAGATAATTGATTTAATACGTTCAGATGAATCAGGTTTTGTAAAATGACGTACAAATTTTCAGGGCCTTGTATGAATCCAGAACATTATTGAATATGCTTGAAAAAATTATCAAGAATCTATGGTAATTGCATTGGATGCTACCAAGGCCTTTGATCTTATGAGTTGGGAATTTATTATGCTGTTTTTGGAAAACATAGGAATCTTGCAAACATGCAAAAACATCATTAACCAATGTTATTCCACCACAACTGATATTTTAAAATAAATAATAATACCATTTCACCTTTGTTAATGTGGCATGGAGTGAGACAGGGCTACCTTTATACCCAATGTTATTTATAATTGCACTAGAGAAACTATTTAAGACATGTTAGAGGAAATCAAGCAAATTATAACATTAAACATCAGAATAATGAATTCAAGTTAAATGCATATGCAGATGCCTGAATGATACTTATGAGTAATCCTCTGATATCATATTTCAAGTTAATTCAGTAGTATAGTTAGAATGATTTGGACATCTAGCAGGCTATATATTAAATGTGTACCAATAATTAATTGTGTTAACAGAACAAACAAAACAAACTATCTCTGAAATAAAAATAAAAAATAAAACTCCAAGAAATTCCATATTTGGGGATTATATTAAGAAATCAAATTGGCAACACAGCAAGGATTAATATTCAAACTACATACAATAAAATAAAAATATTATTAGAAAAATGGCAGATGCTATCTTTACTGTTATGGAGTACCATCAAATCTATTAAAATGATGGCATTGCCACATCTTCTATGTGCCGTTCAGGCCACACACTGATTATTTGCCCATGATTTCTTTAATACATTTAAAATATTATTCTAAAAATTCCTATGACAAGGTGGATCCCCAAGAATTGCTTGGGCTACATTATGTTTACCTAGGGGAGGAAGGATATTTATGTCTAGATCCATAACGATATTACTTGGCTCTAAGTACATATTTAAACTGGTCTTGTTCTATAGAAAATTTTGATATAAATCCAGTACAAGATTACTATAATTCAAAATGCAAAACACACTTCAGAAATGCAGGTTTAACTTTTCTACCAAAAATATATAAGACATTGGATAAAGATAAATGTATGGACACTAAACTAAAAGCCCCCAATTTGTTTCTGAATGAAGTCTCTGATAAGATTCCCTGGACCAAAATGGAGGTAGTTATAGAATCATGGGAAGTGGAAAAAAAGTTAGGATTAAAGTTATTGAATGAGAAACTTAAAATAATTGGATATTAGTCAATGGTATCAAGTATTAAATACAAACAGATTGGTAAGACTAGACAAGATCAACAACATAAAGAATAATAAGTGGGAATATAATACTGTATTCTAAAAAAAAACAATAATTGCAACTTCCAAAGTGGCTTACTGAAGGTATCCTGTCAAAAGGGTGACAGAGGTTGAGTGACTCAAATATGATTGACTCAATCTCAGTGCCTGTGTTGTGGGCTACCCTGAAAGAGCAGACACAGGTGAAAAGGAAGCTGACAAGGGTGACCAGATCCATAGTGTGGGAGAATGGAAGAGGAGGGAAGGTATGTGGGAGACAATGCAGTGGAAGGCTGCCGAGCTGGCCATATAGTGCAGTGGTGAGGGTGGCGGCAATGGTTGGGAGGGTGCAGGGCTCAGGTCTGGGGAGGTGCGAGTGTTTTTTGTGGTCACAGCATTTTTTATTTTTTTTAACAAGTTCCCCCCTTTGACATGCAGTCTCTTGTAGTTGAAAATCTTTAGTTAGTGGGGTGCTGGGGCAAAGCCCTCTGCATAAACAGAGATCCGTGTCAGTGCCATTGTTTTCCCTGTGAGTGTCCATCTCCATTTTTATTTTCAGCAATGTAGAATCTCCATTATGACATAGAACCCTTACTGAACTCAACAAAAATTGATTGGAATAGGGAAAAAGAAAATCACATGGCATTTATTTATTTAGTTATTTATTTATTTAAAATCTTCATAACCAGGAAAGGCAACCTGAGCCAAAGCTCATTTCCAGGTGCAACCTGGGGGAAGGGGAATGGGAATACAGATATGAAGGACAATTACAAACATCCAATGTACTTAAAATAAATTGGCAGTCAAGGCAAGGTGAAAATAAGTGGGGAATTGCCCACTTGACCAATCAACAATATCTAGCCTTGGGGGAAGGGGAGTTCTTGACATGACTGCAATAAACAAAACACACAAGAGAGCATAACAATAAGGACCTTATAGATTAGAAAGCAGACTGGGGGCCAAGAGCACAGGTGGCCCAGTTAGGGAAGAAATAGGCATGAGAGGGGGGGACAGGACAGGCAAGGGGAATGAAGGTAGCAAGTTCAAGAGGGGGAGGGACAAGTACAGGGGTGAGCGAGAGCATGCCTTAGTAAGTGTCTTAAGGCATGGAAAGAGTTGGTGAGCCAAAGAGAAGAGGGAAGTAGATTCCAGAGGGAGCAAAGATGGTAGGAGATGGCAGTGGGACTCACAATGTAGAGGTACAGGAAGGATGAAAGGGGAGAACAGAGAGCAGTGATGAGTGCCGAGTGGAGAGTTGGTGGCAAAATGACAGTAGGTATTGCAGAGTGTGTTCAGTCTATCAAGGCAGGAGGATGGATCAGTGCCATAAACCACAGCTGCATAGTCAAAGACTGGAAGGACCATTTTGGTTATCAGCTCCCAGTGAACCTGGAGGGCGAGGTAATCCTTATTATGATATAAGGACTTAAAAACTTTAAAAGAAAGGAAACGAAAAATGTATAAATGGCAAGTGGAATTAAACAATGGAAAATAATTGGAACACAAACTGGAAATTAGCAAATCAAAATTACTTAATATGCAAAAAAAATTGATTCAATTAAAAATAATAAGAGCACATTATACACCCATGGTACTACACAAAATGGGATATAAAAATAACCACCTTTGCTGGCATGGTCATAATCAAAAAGGAACTTACT
This sequence comes from Neoceratodus forsteri, assembly GCA_016271365.2. Taxonomy (NCBI): domain Eukaryota; kingdom Metazoa; phylum Chordata; order Ceratodontiformes; family Ceratodontidae; genus Neoceratodus; species Neoceratodus forsteri. The sequence continues at coordinate 1,750,943,102 of CM057455.1, read as the reverse complement.
ATGCAATCATTGACAAGGTCCTCAAATTCAGAATTGGTGAAACTAACTGTAATAGAATTAAAAAAGATCCTAGGCAAACCAATACCACTAGTGCCTGGAAGTTAAATTTTTAATAATATTTCTTTGTTTTTGGATAAAAATGGGGGTGGGGTGGGGAGTTTGCCATAGGCACTATGAACACAAAACCTTTAATTTTAAGTAATTAGAATATGGAAACTCTAGCTCAGTTTGATATAGAGAAATGGAATGTCATGTTTCCAGATATCTAAATAACTGAAAAAGTGTTAAGCCACACAGAAATGAATCCCCAAACAAATTCTGAAAATTGGAAAGAGATAGTTAACATATTACCACCACCTCTAAAATTGGCAACTTAGGAACATAGTAGGTCAGACCTGACACTATCGCCTATTTAGAGTCATCATTAAATATTTATAAGTTACATTTTCAGAAGAGTACTATCAAATATTCGTAAGTGTTCTACTGGGGTAACACTAATTATTTCAGGTATTTTGGAGGATAAGAAATGTCACAGAATAATGGTGTTATGTATAACCAAAGAATTTACAGGGACTATTGTTTTACGAAGTTACTGATTTTCAAGTACTTTCTTTTGTATTTTTTTATTTATTCTTTTCTTATTTTAGGCATTTTCATTTTTTATCACTTTTTATATTTTCTGTATTATATTGTAAAAGTATTTATTTGTCTTGTCTTTTAAAATATTTTGTGTTTAAAAAAATAAAGACAAATATTCACTATGTGGGACTGAGCGAGTCACTTAACCTTCCAGTGCTCCAGTTCATACAGTTTTGAAAATGAGTCAAAGCAGGACCCCACTGGAATTTAGATGTTGCATTTCAGCTGAACTATCCCAGATAAATAACTTATAAAATTGAAAAAATATATTGGCTCAGCCACTGTCCTTCAATGGATTTCCAGTTTTTAGATGAGAAGAAAGTTACGAGTGGATTGCTACAGGGTCCAGTTCTGGGGCTGATCCTTTTCCATATTTTCTATATTTTCACCAGTGATATAGTAGAAAGAATATAGGGCAAGATGTGCCTCGTCACAGAAGTCACTAAGCTCTGTTGCAGGGTAGTCAGCAAGGAAGGGGTTAGGGAGCAGAAGAGGGGCATGCAACAGTTAAAAAGATAGGCCAAAGTTTGGCAGCTGAAATTCAATGGCAACAAGTGCTAGGTGATGCACACAACGAACAAGAACTACAGCAAGGACTATTGGATGGGAGGGGTTAAGTTGGACACTACCACTGAAGAAAGGGACTTGGAAGTCGCTAGAAACCACTCCCTAAAGTAATCTAGCCATTGTAACATGGACAACAGCAAGGCAGCCAAGATGTTGGAGTGTATTGGGAGGGGGTTTGACAGCAAGAGGTTGGAGGTGTTGTTGTCTCTTTATAGATCATTGGTGATGCCACATCTGAACGGCCTACCAGAAAAGGTGGTGGGAACAAGAACCATTAATGGTTTCAAACACAGGTGGGACTAAGTAAAAGGCTTGATAATTGGGATGAGGGCTGTGCTTGCTGTGGTCTACAGACAACTGACTGGCTACTAGGGTACAGCAGGGTGCAGTGCTCTGTGTTTGGTAGCAAGTCTCCAGATTTGGTGCATGTCATTGATGAATAGTTTGGATATGGATGCTGTAGTTTTCTTGAGGAGCTGGAGGTTAGTCTGCGTCTAGCAGGTATCATGAAGAGAAAGTCTAAAAGGCTTTTTATTTTCAGCACCTGTTACACAAGAGTGATCCCTGATAAAGAATTTAGACACTGTGGGTGACTTTTTTTAATTTACCTCTCTCTCTCTCCACAACATTTTGGAAAACCTTCTGTTAGTAATGTTTCTAATAAGGCCAAACAACAAGCTGAGGAGAGCTCTTAGTCTCTTGGGGCTACTGGAGGTAAAATAATTCACAAGGAGATGAAAAAGATGAAAGATCCAGGGACTATACTGCTAGCATGTAGGAGAGGTGTGGGCCTGTTCTCTGCGGGTAAGTAACAACTGGTGCAGTCTCCATGCTAAGCTCACTCATGAATGACAAGGCAACAAACAAAAGTACAAGCACACTTAGCAATGACCAGATGCGCCTAAATAATTAGTGCTCTAATTAATTTATTATTATAAAATTAATGCAACACATCCACAGCACCAGCACCAGAATCACAAGACAGGCAAGGTGCCCCTGCCCTTCAGCTAAACTGGGTCTGCCTCAGGGGTGGGTTACTGGCCTACTGTCATCCCTTTTATACTGCATTTGGTCACATAATTAAATACATGGATCAATTGCATTATAATTGCAGTGTACTGGGAGGTTATTGGAAATCAAAGACAGGAAAACAACAAAATCAAAAATCCACCAAACTCTATACACTAACATCTAGGTGCACAATGATGTTCTGTAATACTGTAGTTACAAACCAATGACAGGAGAGATTTTAAGAAAGTAATGAAAAAAATTGAATAAACATTTACAGACTGAACAGAAGCACATTTACAGTATAAACAGTTCAGCACAGAAAATGTACTGATGTTGCAATAGAATAAGTAAGCAATAGCCCACTCCAGGGTGTGCTGTTATTGGGAATTAACGCACACCTGGGTGCATTGTGAGGCATGAGGCCACAGGCCAAGTGCCCTCACAGCACCCAGGTGTGCATTAATTTCCAATAACAGCACACCCTGGAGTAAGTTATTGTGCTTATAACATGGGTTATGTTTAAACAAAAAAACATTTCAAAAAAGGTGTTTTTGAGCCAGCCCGGTGATGGTGAGGGCAGAGGCACTGGTTGCCTTACCTCATGCCATGCCAGCGACCCGTGTTCAGGAATGAGCACGGGTCACCGGAGGTTGGCAGGGGAGGAGAAGGATAGTGCATCTGCTGGACTGCTCTCCTTCTCCGGGGAGGGGGGGCCATGACAGTCGGTGCCTGTTTGCCCCCTGGCAGAGGCTGGAGGGCTAGGCACTTCACTATACCATCAGGGAGGAGCTGGGGGCAGACGCCAGGAGGGAGCATGTGTGGACACCTGTGTGCTCCCCTCCACTGGTGTCATTGCACACCTCCGCTCCAGGGAGAAAAATGGAAAAAGTAGAGTCCTCATGGTTGGGGGGGTGGCTTAATGGCTGTCCCATGGCACTCCAGCTCTGGAGGAAGCTGCCTGACTAGATCCGGACAAGGTGGGTGAGTGAGTGAGGGGGGGGTCCCCACCACCCCACTGCAGGGGGGTGAGCCACAAGAGAACAGGCAGGGACCCTAATGGAGCACAGGAGATGTTGGACGGCAGCCGGAATCCCTCAGAGTTGCCAGGAACAGGGAGCAGACCAGGTAGGGGACCAGCAGAAAAAGATAGCAAAAAAAATAGGTGTTTCTGTGCTGGTTAAACAGCAAAAAAGCTATTGTATCCTTCCACTGCCACCTTGCAAAATATTCCCTGACAAATAATACAGCCTGTATTGCTGTTATGCTCATAGAAATATCACAGATACACTACTGATATGATCTGTGACATCTCTTGTGCATAACATTCACTGCAACATGTCCTACAACCAGTGATGAAAGTGAACAGGAACGCTCAGGAACTGAGTTTCTGTACCTCTTCTGCAACAGGAACTGAGTTCCCGTACTTCTTCCCACTGATAGTGGAACTAAAATTTTTAATTCAGCAACATAATGACTTTTTCTGAGCCTGCGATCTGAAATCAGAGGTTTCTATCACAAAATCTGACTAGAAGTACTTCAATATCTCCAACTGAATCTAGCAGTATGTATACAGATAGATGTGCCTTGATAAGTTATCCCTCAGTGAGGCTCATCTTTCTGCTTTTCCTATTTGCTAGTGTTCTGAGTTTCTGTACTTCTTGTCTACCACTTGCACCACTGCCTACAACATGCACAAATCACCCCCCCCCACACACACAGGCACATACAAGAACTGTGCCCTGACAGCACTCTACTATGCTGTGCCTCTCTGACATTTACAAGTTCACATACACAAGGGAGACACATTTATAAGCTGGAGTCAGAGATACACAGAGGACAGTGCAGAAAGTTTGATTTAATGCACTGTGTGCCTCTTGATGTGTCTCTGTGCTGCTTGCTGTCTCTCTCCCCCTGCCACACATGGTTAAGCTGTAGACAGTATGGAGCTTCTCTCCCTCTCTCTCTCTCTCTCTCTCTCTCTCTCTCTCTGTAGAAAGCAGCATGGTGGCAGGGCAAGAGACAGGACAGTGCATCATTTCTACGGGGGTAAAGAACAGAGACAGACAGAGACAGACACAAAGGAGTAAAACAGAATGGGAAAGCCGGTCAGCTTGTTCAAGTATCTTGGGTTTACACTTGACCCATCTCTTGATTTCAGCCTGCACATAGCAGCCACCTTTAAGGAGGTTAATAAAAAACTGGGGCTTGCCTATAAAATCAGGTTCTCCCTAAATTCTGCAGCCAGGCTTGCTATTGCTCAAGGAATCCTCTGCCCCTGTCTTACGTATGGCTCTATGGAATTCCTTGACACAAGCAAAGGAGCTTTCCTAAAATGGAGCACCTGCTACAACAGTATTTGTAGATTTGTGCTCTCTGCTCCTAGACTAACTCATCACTGCCAACTCTATGCTCAACTAGGCTGGCTCTCCCCATCCTCTCATCGGCTCTATACTGCTGGCTGGCTGATTGATAACATAGTCAGAACTGGAGCTCCTGAGTTCCTTGCTTCTTTGTTAAACCATACAACTCAGGCTTACCCTGTGAGATCCTGTTATCAATCTCCGCTGGAAATTCCAAGCTGTTACTCAGAAAAGGGAGAGCTTGCTTTTGTGACATCTGCTCCCAAAATTTGGAACTCCCTCCCACTAAACTTCAAACTCTCCAAATCCCACCTTGCTTTTAAAACGGGTCTTCCCTTCCTCCTCATGGATATGGGCATCTGCTCCTGCTCTGTCTCCTCTGACCTTCCTTGTTAGTTGCTTTCTCTGCCCTTATAATTGGCACTTACCTTCATATCTGCACTTCTCTTGCCCGAGTGCTACCTCCTCTTTATTGTATCAAACTGCTGTATATTGTATTCATCTGTCCTTCTTGCCTCTGTAAACTGTCCTTTGAACCATTGTTTACACAGCATTATTGTTCAATGTCTCATATATCCTATGGTGTCATGCCCAGTGTTTTCCTGTATGTACATCGTTCCATTGTTTGTAACTCTCCTGGGTCGTGCCTGAAAGTAGGCAACTCCTTCTTTAGTTGCACTTCCCCGGTAAACAAAAACTAAATAAATAAATAAATATTGTTCATTTACTGCCCTCCCCCTGCAGCAGATTTTTAACTTTAAATGGACTTTAGCATGTTTCTGTGCAGGAGACCTGCTCCTGTAGTTAATGGTGTGGCTCTACTTGAAATTTGAATCGAGCCAGCCAGAGGAGCCTGCCCTTTGACTATTTGACTGATGCTTTTTTATGCTGTGTTTCATTTGAATGTTAGCTGCTGGAGTTGAGAAGGACATTCTGATGCTGTGTACCTTTTGAATGTTGCTGCTGGAGTTGAAAAGGACATGGGGGGTGGGCAGGTAATATCTTTTGTTTGCTGCCCTCTCCCTGCAACACATTTTTAACTTTAAATGGACTTTAGCATGTGTCTGTGCAGAAGATCTGCTCCTGCAATTAATGGTGTGGGTCTGCTCCAAGTTTGAATTTGCCCACCCCCACCCCCACAACCTGTTAAATGTTCAGTGGCTATGTTAATTCAGTCCTTCTTGTTCCAAGTGTGGTCTATTCATTTGACTAGCTAGGAAGGAGGTGGGACTCAGGGTATTATAATGCCCTCACACTGCACAAATTAACAGATATTTATAGTGGTGCAGAAGTAACTTCACCTTTCTGCTCAATGTTTTGAAGCCTGCCTCCCCCTACTGTAATACTAAGCTTTGCTATATAGGATTGATGGAAAGCATGGGCACGCACGCATTTAAAATTTGTTGTTCTGGACAAGGAAGTTATGTAGATCTGGGCAAGTTAAATAGGAAAATAAGTTTGAGGCTAGGGCATAGTTTGATCGGGGCAATTCTAAGTATTGATCATATGTTGAGGTAGATAAAGAAAATGCATGCAGTGATATCTATTACAGTTTATGGAGATCTGAGAGGGGTTAAGCTAGAGGGAAATGTGAAAATGCGGTGCTGGGGATCATGCTAACACTGAAAGTATGGGGGTGGAGATTTAGAACAGCCTAGTAGTGGCTGGGGAATTTTAAACAGACAAGATACTGCGGCTGGGGTTTTTACAAAATGTTTGAAGTTAAAACTGTTGAGCTGGAATAACTGCAGGGATGAAGGGATAAGGGATAAAATATAGAACAGCCTAGTAGCGGGTGGGGATTTCTAAACAGACAAGGTACTGTGGCTGATTTTTTTTTACAAACAATTTTATGATTATAGTACACAGAATGAAATTAGCCATGCTCCCTCTGCAGGCAGCTTCCCTGCTATGCACCCTATTAGTTGTTGATCTTGGTGCATCGATACTGGCAATAGACCAAGAATGACTTTTCTATTATACACCAACTTTCCTACCTGATGCCCATCCCTGTCAGTAACAGATGGGAACTTACTCCTGCAGGCTCCATCTTCTATGCATTCCTCTCGAATCTGCAGTGTCACCAACTTGCCCTCTTCTTGTTCTCCCTCTCCCTCTCCCTGACCCCCCAACCCCATTGCCCTGCTCCTGCAGTCCATTTTGTTCCTTGACGCTGCTATCAGGGAATGTTGAACGCAACCTGGGCCTCACAGATATTCCTACTTCTCACATATGGATCAGGTCCAAAGGGCTGAAAGTTGCCCATATCAATTTATGCAGCCTCCCATCTAAATTTTCTGACCTTGAAGCTTGGGTAGCCCTGCACAAACCCCATGTCCTCAGTCTCTCTGAAACATGGCTAAAGTCACATATTCCTAATGCAACCTACCACCTACTGGGTTACTCCCTCTTGTGACAGGATAGACCTGGCAAAAAGAAGGATGGTGGTGTGGCACTCTGTTTCAGAGAATCCCTCTCTTCCTCTTCCTTACTCAACTCAGACCCTACTTCCCCAGCGAATGGCTCATAGCTGAGCTTACTCTGGGCTCAGTGAAAAATATTTATATGGTTGCTGTTACAAACCCCCAGCAGAGGGCATTCCATGTCTCACTAACCACCTTGTAGGCCTGAGCAACCCCCAGGGACACTATCCTCCTTAGAGATTTTTACCTCAATCGGTTTAGTCCCCTAGAGTCTGACTACTCAAACCTATTAAAACAGCACAATTTGATTCAAGTCATCTCTGCCCCCACCAGGCAAAACACTCATATATGAAACCACTCTCTTCTAGACTGGGTGATCACCAAGAGGAAGGACAAGGTACTCCAGTCTGGGACTCTGTCTGACTCCATTAGTGATCACTCCCCCATGTACATTGTCTGGTCCACCAAGACCAAATGCCCCCCACAAACAGATTTCCTTCCATAACTTCAACTACCCTGACATCTCTACTCTACTTGATGATGTAAGAGCAATAAACTGGTCTGCTCTTTACTCCCTCTCAGATGTATCAGTGGCAGTGGGCTTCCTCACTGATGCCCTCCTTCAAATGCAAGATCAGCATTTCCCCCTCACTACCAGAAGAGTGAGGGGTGACTGTACTCATTGAGTCTCAAAAGAGCTCCTGTCAATGATGAAGGAAAGGGACAGAAAGTGGTCTGCCTACAAAAAGGTCCTCACTCCAGCTTTCTGGAATGATTATAGGCATCTGAGAAACAGGTACAAGCAAACTGCCCAGGGTTCAGAAGGGCATCTTCCTCTTTACCCAGAAAAAGGACAGCCTGGGGGACCCCACCCCCTGTTTCTGGGGTGCCATTGGTTCCATACTAAACCCTTGTACACACAACTCTACCATACATTTAAACTCCCCATGAGGTACTCTAACTGACCCTGTTGAGGTTGCCCAAGCCTCCAACAAAACGTTTACAGATCTTACTGCACACCTAAATAAACTACCTACCCAGCCGCCTAACAGTACTGTGCTGGGTCCTTGTGACTGGTCCTTCTCCTCTCCCTCTCCCTCTCCCACCGGCACCCCTCTTCCTTTCTACTTTAGAGCCATCTCCACTGAATACACTGTCAAACTCTTTAAGAGTCTCCCAAACTGAGGCAGCACAGGCAGTGATTATCTCTTCCCTTCAATGCTTAAGTTAATTCCCCCTGCTATATTCAAACCCCTCACTTTTATTTTTAATCTGGCTCTGACCACTTCTACTATGCCAGACTCCTGGAAGCTTGCCAGGGTGGTACCAATTCACAAAGCAGGTGACCCCCTATCCTCAGATAATTACTGGCCAATCTCCCTGCTTCCCCACCTGAGCAAACTCTTGGAAAGACTGTGCATCATGAGCTCTCTGACCACCTTGAGAAATTTAACCTGTTATGCAGCCAACAACACAGTTTCTGCAAATCCCACAGCACCACATCGGCACTGGCCCAGTTTACTGATCACGTCCACAGAAACATGGACATGGGGAAAGCAATGGGTGCTGTGTTTGTGGACCTGACCAAAGCCTTTGACCTGGTTAACCACCCCTATTACATTCCACTCTCCACCAACTTGGCTGCTCTCCAGAGACCTCCCTGTGGTTTAGAAGCTACCTCTCTGGATGATCCCAGTCTGTATGTATTGGATCTGCTATCTCCCCTGTCCTCTCTGTTTCTCTAGGTGTACCTCAGGGCTCCATTCTTGGCCTGCTACTGTTCTCCATCTTTATAAACTCCCTCACCTCTGACTGCCTCTCCAGTGAAGCCCTTCTGTATGCTGATGATCTCGTACTCTTTTACAGTGACAAGTCACTGGCAAAAATATCCTCTATCCTGTCCTATAACTACGGCTCAGCATACAACTGGTTCCTGTCACATAGGCTACTGGTCAATGCTAAAAAAACTAAGGCAATGCTTTTTGGGTCTAAACTTCAACTGGCTGGTATCGCCAAGTCTGACTCCTCCCTCTCGGTGCTTATACCCGATGGCCCAGTACTAGAAAATTATCCCAATTTCAAGTACCTGGGCATAACCCTTGACCCCTTCCCTCTCCTACATGGAACACATAAACTCCATTGTATGTCAGGTGAACCAAAAACTCGAGGCTGCATATCTGCTCAAACATTTCCTGACCAGCAAGGCCTGCTTAGCTACTGCCCAAGGCAATCTGCTAAATATCATCAACTACTGCTTCGCATTTATTCCACAGTATCTTTGACCCTACGCATGCATCTAAACAACGCCTACAATAATGTATGTCAGTTTGTACTTCTGGCACCCAACTCTACACACCACTGTAGCCTTTATCAGGTGCTAGGGTGGCTCCCTCTTTCAGGCCATTTTGAATATGCACTGGGCTGTATCATTGACAACACCCTTAGAGATGGTGGTGTTTCACCTTGTGCATCCTTCCTGAAGGCTAGAGTTTCATAGATTTCATAGAGTTCTTCAAGCTAGAATAGACTTACGTCCGTAATGCTTGCCATTTACAAAGATAACAGTCCCAAGTTAGAATTTAAAACTGGCCCCCAAATTTGACCTCATTACCCATAACCATATCTAAGTTGTGTTTAAAAGCATTCATATCTTTACTTTCAATTACTTCCTCCGGTAGCTCATTCCAAGCTGTAATAGCCCTTTGGTTGAACCAGTTTTTTCTCAGTAAAAAATTCCATTTTTCCAGATATAGTTGCTTGGGGTGTTTCCTACTACTAACTCTGCTTTGGTTAAATACTAGCCCAAGCTCAGTTCTAAGGATGTTGTCATGCATCGCTCTAAATAACATGAACAAGTCACCCCTGTGCCTTCTATACTGTAAGGAATAAAGACTGAGTGTTGTCAATCTTTCCTGATAAGGTTTCCCTTTTAAACCATATATGGACCTGGTCACTCTTCATTGCACTGCTTCAACCCAATCCCAAGCTGTCCGCATCAGTTCTTCCACCTTGGCATCCCTCCCAATCACCTCAGGAGTACCGTAAGGCTCTGTCCTAGGTCCCCTCCTGTTCTCAGTCTTCCTGACTGACCTGCCCTCTGCCTGCCCACACACCTCCATCCACTTGTATGCAGACGACATGGTGCTGTACGCATCCGGCCCCTCGACCTCTGAGGTTACGACCAGATTGCAGCAAGACGTTATCTCGGTCCAGCACTGGCTCCGTTCAAATCACCTTCTCCTCAATGCCAATAAAACAGTCTCACTAACCTTTGGCATGAGGCAGAAAATTTCTAGGCTCCCCTCCCCAATCTTATTCCACACCCTGGAAGGGTTCCCTCTGGAGTCCTGCACCTCCTTCAGATACCTCGGTGTCTGGCTTGACCAGCACCTCAACTTTTCCTCTCATATTGACTACTTACTCAAGAAGCTGCACCCCAGGCTTGGTGCACTTTACCAGAATCATGACAGCATCCCTCTTCCAGCCAGGATGGACATTGTGAAGAAAATGATCTGCCCCTTTCTTGACTATGGTGACATAGTCTATGGCACCGGCCCCAAGACCACATTAGCCAGGCTGGACCCTCTCTTCCATTCCTTCTGTTGTTTCACCCTGAACTGTCCCTACTCCACACACCACTGTGCCCTATATCAAGCAATGAACCTCACTTCTCTTGACAATTGCAGACTGACCCACTGCGCCAAGATCCCGGCTAAGTATTGGTCACAGCGTCTCCCATTCTACCTGACCGACACCATAACCAACCCCAGCACCCAAGCATACTCTCTCAGAAACTCAGTCTCTAGGTCCCTAGTCACTGACAACAGTAAAAATGGAAAGGGACCTGGGGATAATTATATCAGATGACCTAAAGGTGGGCAAGCAATGTGAGAAGGCAGTAAGGAAGGCTGGGGGATACTGGGATGCATAGGGACAGGCATCAATAGTAGAAAACAGGAAGTTGTTATCCCTCTGTACAGACAGTTGGTGAGACCCCAGCTGGAGTACAGTGTGCAGTTCTGGAGACCCCATCTCCGCAAAGACATAGACAGAGTGGAGGTTGTCCAGAGGAGGGCAACCAAAATGGTGCAGGGTCTGCACCAGAAGACATACGAAGAAAGACTAAAGAAGCTTAATATGTTTACCCTTGAGGAAAGGAGAGAGTGAGGGGACATGATAAAAACTTTCAAGTACCTCAAGGTAATCAACAAAGTCCAAGAGGGTGGCATCTTTCAGAAAAAGAGATGTGCAAGAACAAGGGGGCACAATTTGAAGATAGAGGGGGTTCAGTTCAAAGGTAATGTGAGGAAGTATTTTTTCACAGAGAGGGTTGTGGATGCATGGAACAGCCTCCCTGAGGAGGTTGTGGAGTCAAGAACAGTGGGGGAATTCAAGAATGCATGGGACAGACATAAGGCAGTCCTACTGGGGGGGTAGGAGGAAGTAAGCTGTTGGTTAATTAGGATCTGCAGCTTATCTGTTAGGTAGGAAAATGGGCAGACTAGGTGAGCCAAGCGGTCCTTATCTGCCATCAAATTCTATGTTTCTATTCAATGTTTCTATGTTTCTAGCTGTCCCATACCGGTCTACTACCATTGGTCAGTCAGCATTCAGCTACCGAATTCCCACATTGTGGAACTCCCTCCCAGCTAATGTTCGTCACTTCTCCACCCTCTCGCACCTTAAATCCATGCTCCAAGCCCATTTCACCCCTACCTGTGCTTGTGTCTAGGTATTTCCCAGCCTCTAGTAGAACATTAGTGTATGTCTGCACTTAGTAATTGCAATTAATCAGTACCTATTGTTCTCTCGCTTTATACTGTTTCTTATATGGTCCAATTTTGCTAGTGGCCTGCACTATGAATTTATTGTACTCATGCTGTATTAACTGTGGCTACCTACTGATTCTCTTAACCCACTACTGTCCAGTAATCAGAACCAAATGTTAGTGTTCTCCCACTATGTATTCACTTATTTCCTGTCTTCAACTGTCTTCCTATGTTCCCCCTTCCCCCAGGACGCCATCTGAAATTGAGCAGTAAACTGCTCAGTATGCCTTTCCTGGTAAAACACTTCAATAAATAAATAACCCTTCATATATCTTGCTTATTATATGGGGACCAAATCTGGACACAATATTCCAGGTGGGGCCTAACCAGTGTTACATACAGAGGTAGTATGGCTTCCTTAGCTCGACTAGCAATGTGTCTGAAAATACAATTCAGCATATTATTGGCCTTCTTCACTTGTTCCCTACAATGTAAATTACATTTGAGGTCAGGGCTGATGATCACACCAAGGTCTTTTTCACTGAACATTTTTAGTAAAGGTGCATTGTTTAAGAAATACTTATATTGTTTATTATGAAATCCCAAATGCATGATTTTACACTTGCTGATATTCAAAGCTAATTTGTTATGCTCAGTCCATAAGAAAATGTAGTCTAAAGCATTTTGCAGTGCTATGGAACTATCGGTCCCATTTACCACTGCAACCAAACGACAATCATCTGTGAATTTTGACAGCCAGATATTTGTAGAATCTAGTTATAATGAAGAAATATATATATATTAAAAAGGATCGGACCCAGGACCGAGTTGCTCCTAGAAGCCTGCATGTATTGTCAGTTCCCTCTATGGAAGTCCCTAAAGTCTCCATGGTAATGGGTAGCAAAGCTATGTCAGTTGCTGATCCCTCTCCCTGCTCCACTCCAGTCTGCAGACAATCACAGCTCTTTCAAACACTGTTGCAAAGCCTGTCTACTGAAAGAGGCAAAATGTCTGTGCTCTCTGGGGAAAGCGTCTTCAATTTACTACCTATCCCACCTACCTTAGCTGCCAACCCAGCTCTTTTAGTTGCCTTGCCTAACACAGCAGTCTGTGACTACCCTCTTTTCTGCTAGTCCAGTTGTTATTGCCTGTTGCCTTTGACTATGACTTCAATGATTTGGTCTCTGAATTTTTGCTCAGAATGTAATTGCATATTGTATACTGTCATCCTTTCCCCCAATTCTTTGTAATATGTTGTGGATTATGTTAATTTCCCCCAACACTTTGTACACTGTGCTGTTTATACTCTTATACTGCTCTGATTACATTCTGTATAATTTGTTTTCTGGTATGTATTTTAATGTGCAATATTTTTGGCCTGGGCCATGCCTGAAAACGGTCCCCTGGATCAAAGCACCTACCCAGTAATCAAAGACTTATGTAAATAAATTTGGAAGTTAAGGTTGTGGTACAAAGGTTGAGAGGTATCAAATCGGAGGGAAATTTGTAGACATCTACACAGTTGGGTGTGGGCTCTCACTGACCACACAATGGGGATATTTATTAAAGGAGATGGAATCTTTGCAGGTTGAGTAAAAAATAAGGATTTTAAATGAATCCCATTCACCTGACCAAGAGAGTTTCCTATTAGTAACCATTATGGTACGTACTCTGCAGGATCCAGAAAGCTATTGGGAGCATTTCATAGCAGATGCTTACTACTGTGTGAAGCTAAATAATAGAAAAAGAAATGAGGGCGGTGCAGGCCACTCAAGACCTTTGAGCCTGAGAGTTTGTTGTACTGTCTCCGGGTGCGGGGAGAGGGGTTATTGTTCCAAATAAATTTACTTATCTTAGAATGCAAAAGTTGAAACCATCTCAAGAGCAAGACTAAATTAAGCATATTTACTGGGTATGTATAGTATGCTGGGTAATATATTCATTTTTATAATATTAATATGACCCCAAAGAGTTAAAAGGAGAGAGTTCCATCTACCCAGGTCTTGGTCTATTGTTGTAATACTGGATCAATATTTAGTCACTTTAAGTCTAATCAGTGTATAGGAATATTTATACCCAAGTAGGTAAAAAATTTTGGCTCCCATTGTAGTCCCAATGTAAGAATATCCTGCTTAGCCAATTCGTGGTTAAGGGGAAGAACACTAGTTTTGCCCAAATTCGAGTTGTAGGAGGAAAAGTGACTAAAGGATGGTATAATGGATAGAGCAGCTGGGATATAAATTAAGGGGTCAGTGATGTGGAGTGGGGTATCATTGACATAAATGGAGAGTTTAAAAGAATGGGGCCCAATTTGTATACCATATGCCACGGCAGACATTTTAATTTTAAGTATGAGTGACTTCAAATAAATATGAAAAGAAAGGATAAAAAGGGGCACCCCTGACAAATTCCCTTTTGGAGTTGGATGGGAGTAGAAAGAATCCCACTGCAGTATACTGGTGCTGATAAATAACTTTGATCCAATCTGCAAGTGAGTCTGGTTCCCATATTATTTCAATATATGGAATAAATAATTCCAGGCTACTCTATAGATAGCCTTCTCTGCGTCCAGGGAGACCAAGGCTGCTGGAGGGCAAGTCTCCTCAGACACAGAGATCACACAAAGGAGCTTCTGAATATGATCACTGGATACTCTCCCTGACATAAATCCTACCTGGTCTGCTGCAGTTAGTGAGTGCCAAACCCTACTTAGCTAAGTGGCCACAATGTGGCTAGAATCTTCATGTTTACATTGATTAAGGAGATGGGCCAATAGGTCTCCCGTAACATGTCATCCTTACTGGCTTTATGAATTAGAGATATTTTGGCTTCTGCTAAAGCAGAGTTGGCCACCCCCTCCTTATGCCAACAGTTGAAAAGGACAGTGAGATGCTGTACCACTTCTACTTGACACTGCTTATAAAAATTAAAAGGGAACCCATCCTGGCTGGGAGCTTTATCCTGTGCCAAATTATTAATCACTTGAGTAACCTCCTTCTTCCTTATGGCCCATTCAAGAGCTAATTGTTGCTCCAAAGACAAAACCAGTAAAGGTAAGTCATTAAGAAACCTAGCTCCTCTGGCATATATAATTGTTGATAATAGATTGTTGATAATAGTCATAACAGATGGCTGTTTGTCCCGAGGTTTTGTTTTCAGATCATATTCCTCTTCCCTTCTAATTCCGTTAATAGCTTTTTTGGCCTTGTGGTGTCTGAGGCTCAAGGCCAATAACCAGCTCACTTGTTCTCCTTGGTATACATATGTAGCCTTAATGTGTAGTAAGGTAGGTTCACTTTCTTGGTCATAAGCTTGGTATATTGAGCCCTGGCAACATTTAACCATTGCAGTGTCTCTGGGGAAGTATCAGAGTTTATCACCAGTTCAATATTCCTCATTTATGAAAGCAATTACTGTATGTGGCCTGTTTTTCTTTTTCTTTCATCCTAATAGTGGCAAACCTAATACATTTGCCCCAAGATAGCTTTTTGCTGCACCCCACAAAATGTCTGCTCTCTGCATTGAAGTTTTGTTTATATGAAAAAAAGGTCTGTGTATGCCTTTTAATGCTATCTGTTATGGTGCTGTCATTAATAATTTAGGAGAAAAATAAGGCGAGCTGTCCATAAGGAGCTCCTTAGAATTCTATGTAATATTTCATATCTCCTCCATTTGCTATGTATTTATCCAACCTTCTCTTGAAGATATCCTTTGTTTTACTCACAACTATTTCTACTAGTAGCCTTTTCCAGAGGTTTACAACTCTCTGTGTAAATAAATGTTTCCTTTTAGTTGCATTAAACTTGGTGACCTTAAGTTGTAGTAGATGTCCTCGTGATGTCAAATTAATGTTTTTAAAGTCTATATTTAATTTGGTTTTAAGATTAACATCTTGCTGTATGTCAAATAAGAACAGTAAATCTCCCCTCTTTCTCCTTACCTCCAAAGAGTGCAACTTAAGTTTCCTTAGTCTCTCATCATAGGAGCAGTGCTTTAACCCTTTGACTGCCTTGGTAATTCTGTGCTGGACCTTTTCCACTTTCTCAATATCTGCCTTCCTATAAGGACACCAACACTTACTGCCATATTCAAGCTGTGGTCTCACATATAATATATACTGTGGCATCAACACCTCTGCTTTTCTGCTTTTTATGATCCTTTTAATAGCTCCCATTACTCTATTTGCTTTTGCAACTGCATTAGTACATTGATCTCTGAAGTTAAGGTTGCAGTACACAATAATAACAAGGTCCCTCTCCTTAATCATTGATTTTAACACGGTGTTACTTAACATATAATGGTGTTGGTTGTTTTTCCCTATGTGTAGGACAGGGCATTTCTCCAAGTTGAAGGACATGCCCCTCTTGTATGCCCAGTCAGTTATTTTATTTAAGTCTGATTGAACTATGAGTTCACATTGGACCCCAAGCTTTGTGTCATCAGCATACTTAATAATATAGTTTTGTACATTATCTCCTAAGTCTGCAATAAATAGTTGAAACACAATTTATTTATTTAGTTTTTGTTTACCAGGTAAGGTGCACTAGCTATGGAAATGACTATTTTCAGGCACAACCCAGGAGGGTACAGAACAAAAAAACGTAAACAAAGCATAAAAGGTAATATAACTATACATCATGACATTACATTAATTTTAACACTTTTCAAGGATGGGAATACATTGCAAGCAGGAGTAAATAAATAGCAAACAAAGTAAGAATGCAATACAGAGTAATTCATTATCTGTGAGGGAAAAACGATACATTTACTAAGGTCATTTGAACAGGATCACAGACAAATTAGGTTA
Source organism: Neoceratodus forsteri (assembly GCA_016271365.2). NCBI lineage: Eukaryota > Metazoa > Chordata > Ceratodontiformes > Ceratodontidae > Neoceratodus > Neoceratodus forsteri. The sequence continues at coordinate 1,750,926,526 of CM057455.1, read as the reverse complement.
GGATAATGCAAAGAAGGCTGTAACACAAGTGTAGTCATACAGGATAGATATAGGAGAGTCAGAAGGTAGTAGGGAAGTTATAATGTGGGATAGAAGGATGGAATAGAAAAAGGAAATGTTGATAAGGTAAGAGGTGGGGATAGAGAGTAATTGTGAGTAGGCCAGACAGGTAACAAGAAGAAAGAAGTGCTGAGCTTTTACTGGGATAAAACTGGAACAACGTGACTAAGGAGTTGAGGTAAGAGGGAGATAAACAGGCTAAGGTGGTTTGGAGCAAGAGCAGTTACATGAATCAGCTAGGTGTCTGCTAACAATCTCTTGAAAGAGGCATGGGATGGGGCAAGGCATATAGTTAGAGGGAGGAGAGAGTTCCAGTATTGGGGGGCATGACACGCAAAGGCACTAGCCCCTTTAGAGGAGTGATGCCTAGGGATGAGAACAGGTGCATTGACCACAGAGCGCAGGCCATATCTGGAAGTCTGATTTAGAAATAGTCCCACCAGGGGCTTAGGTATATGAGTTCTGATGATGTTATTGATAATTGAGCCATATGTAAAGGACCAAGATGCAAGAGGCGAAAGCCATCCAAGTTTGGAATAAAGGAGGCAGTGGTGTTTAAGCCAGCGAGAAGAGGAGGCATAGCGACAGATGTTATTGTAGGTAACATCCCACTTCCGGGAAACTAAATTTACTTGTGGTGGCATAGGTTGCAACCCCATAGGTGAGGGACGGGAGGAGAATGCCACGAGCTATGGCTAGCCTAGCAGAGAGGGTAAGCACATAGCGGGAGTGGTAGGCCATCCTAAGTTTCATGTTAACAGACTTACAGGTCTGCTGGATGTGAAGGTCAAAATTAAGAGCCAGGTCAAGGGTGATACCCAGGTATTTAAATGAGTTTACCACACTTACGGATGTGCCATTAACACTGGGATCTTGAAATATGGTAGGGGGTGTTAGAGTTTGGCATTAGAACCAAATAACACGGCTTGGTCTTAGATACATTGAGGACAAGCTTATGGTTAGACAGCCATGGTTGAATTAGTTCAAAGTCCTGGGGGAGATGTCGGTTGATGTCGGTAATTTTTTTAGAACTGGAGTACAGGACAATGTCATCGGCATATAACAGGAAGGAAGTCTGCTGGAAGTTGGAGATGACATTATTTATAAATATAGAGAAAAGCAGGGGACCAAGGATAGACCCTTGTGGCACACCAATGTTGATAGAGATTACTAGGTTTACTAGGTTTACTGGGTAAGTGAGGACAAAAGGAAGCTATGAAGCCTACCTTGACTGTCCCCCACATTTGTGGGAAATTACACTTTGTTGTAGTTTTTGGAGAGCCAATGGTCTACACCCTTTTTAAAGGATTCAAATGTATTACAGGCTACTAGCTCTTGTGGTAGCTGGTTGCAGAGCCTTGGTGTTCTTACCAAGAAGAAATGAAGCCTCCTGTTTGTTTTTGCTTTACACACCATTAGTTGTTGATTGTGAAGTTTAGGTACTATTTTTCTTTGTGTTTTAACAATACCACATTTGTCCATCAGAGAGGGTGATTTGAGAATTTTATATAAGAACAGAAGATCACCTTTGGAGCCCCTAAACTCCAGTGAATGTAGGCCTGTTTTTTGAAGCCTCTCTGGATATGGTAGTGATGCTAAATGGGGCATCATTTTTGTTGCCCTTCTCTGAACTCTTTCAATCACTTGAATGTCCCTGACCATGTATGGACTCCACACCGGTGACCCATAATCTGTATATGGTCTGAGGTATACTTTAAACAATGGGATAATACATTCCTCTGTCTTAGATATAAACATATGGTTAATGTGCCTAAGTAGTGAATTAGTGGTTTTAGCTACATGATTACAGTGATTGGAGGAGGATAATTTGTCATCTATCAGGATGCCCAAGTCTCTTTCACATATTGAAGATTTAATAATACTATTGTATCATGTATAAGTTTGTTTGGGATTATTGTAACCTAAGTGGAGAACAGAACATTTGTCTGTATTGAATGCCATTTTGTTTTTCTGTGCCCAATGCTCTAATACTGAGAGTTTGTTTACTAGTAAGTCCATATTATAGTCGGAATCCACCCTACCACCTAATTTTGCATCATCTGCAAATTTCAAAAGTATGTTCCTGGAGCTAATCTGCATGTCTGAAATGAAAATATTGAATAGTACTGGGCCCAGAACTGATCCCTGTGGCACACCACTGGTCACATCCATATTACTGGAATAGGCACCATTGAACCTAAAATGCTGGGTTCCGTTGGTTAACCAGCAATTGATCCATTTTATTATGTTACAAGAAAAACCTAGATCTGATAGCTTAGCTAGGAGAATATTGTGAGTAACCTTATCAAATGCTTTGCTACAATCCAGGAGGATGACATCCATGGGAATCTTATTGTCTAGTTCTTGGTTGACAGTATTGTAAAAGGCTATTAAATTGGTAGTGCAAGAAAAGCTTTGCTTGAACCCATGTTGTGAGTGGTCGATAATGCCTAGTTTGCATTTCTGCCTCTAATATGCCTTTAATAATTTTTCCATTACTTTACATGGGATGGAAGTAAGGTTGATGGGGCGGTAATTACTAACTATGGAACGGTTACCCTTTTTAAAGAGGGACTATGGTCATAAATTACTGACATCAATAAATTCAGAATATGGATCAACAGAGCCCCAATCTTCCTCATGCCAAAACTGAGATCCCTAAGTTGCTTTGTTTAAAAGTTTCAAATAATTTTACAACCCTAAATTATCTGCCTGTTCAAAAAAGTCAGTTTCAGTGAAGAGGTGCTGATGATGCCATCTCCTGAACTCACAGTCTTGCCCTCCCTGTCAGCAAACTTACAGGACCTACTTCTCAAAAGCAAATTATTTTCTCCAGTAAAACCGGCAGCACCATTCAATAAACATTGCTTTAAAACTTATGTGTGTTTCAGGTTTTGCAACAAAGTTGACAAATTCATGTTTTTGTTTCTGGTGCTTTTTTGTTGTGGTCCTTTTTCTCCTGGGTTGCTGGATGCTAAGTCACAGAACATTATTGTGAGATTTGCAGACTGGATATCTCTGATGTGAAGAAAGGCTGTGATCATTCACACCTATTATTTAATTGAGGTGATTTCTCATGATGGCCCTTTAAAACAATTATTCCATCACCCTGTAAATGGGGGTGGGAGACATAGTGCTGTTTTGAAACCTTACTAAGAGTTTCTATGCAGTAACCAGCTCAATTCTTAATCACTCAATCACTCAGTCAACCAATCAATCAATATTTTATTCATCGTCAAAGCATGAATGAATGGCATACTCAGTTGAGCAGAGCTCATTTTGTGTTTTCTCATTGACAGGCTGTTACTTGAGCTATATTCAGGCTCATCTGTGTTGTACTCCACATTACAATGATTGTTTTACCAGGGCTAACACTGCCACCCCTAGTAGGAATTCACATATATAATGCCCCTATTAAAACTTATTATAAAGCAAACACTGACAAACAGCAATGCAGTTACTAACATTGCAACACTTGTAGCAATACAGACACACAGCAATGCAGTTACCAACATTGCAACACTTGTAGCAATACAACTTCCAAACAGGCACTGAGGAGTAACACTTCACATGGTATCAGCAGTCTGGAGGCATGCTGACAGCACCTTGCAACTCTGGAAAATTAACCACAACAAAAAGGCATTAAAATACAAATTTGTCAATGTTGTTACAAAACCTGAAACACATAGACTCTATAGTACAGTCTTTAGAATGGTGCTGCGTGTTCTAATTGTGAAAACCATTGCAAAATGATCTTTTAACTTTGGAGAAACAGGTCCTATATGCTTGCTGACAGGGAGGGCTAGACTGTGAGTTCAGGAGATGACATCATCAGCACCTCTTCACTGAAACTGGCTTTTTTGAACAGGTAGTGAAATCAGGGTTACAAAATAGCCCATAACTTTAAAATGAAGTAACACAGACATCTAATGTTTAGTATGAGATTTATTGGGGGTATGCTTATTCTAATTATGCAATGCAGCACTTTTGGCCAGCGTCCCTCTTTAAGTATAGAGACAACTGTAGCAGTTATCCAATCAGATGGAACAGATCGTTCCGCTAATGATTTATTAAAAATAATGGAAAGTGGTGTTTCAATATTTTCAGCTGTTTCAACTGAAAATCTAGGATTAATTAAGTCTGGTCCACAGCTAGTATTTGGTTTTAAATTTTTTAACAAGGAAACTACTTCAGAAATAGTTATGGTGTGGTTATTTTCAGTAGAACTTGATATGATAGTATTTGTATTAATTATGACTTTATGATTTGAGAATACTGATGCAAAATAGACGTTAAATGTGTCGGCTGTCTCTCTGTCAGATGTAATGGTGTTTGTGCCATTGGTCAATGGCCCAATTTGTCTGTTACTGCATTTTTTACTATTGAGATAAGAAAATAGGGATTTGTGATTATCTTTGGAATGGACTATGTGGAACTCGAGGTTGTGTTTTGCCTTCCTGATAGTCCTTTTTAGTTCTTTAATGGCAGTTCTGTATTGTCCCAGTATGAGTTCTTGTGTGTCTGTTGTGCATTTTTTAAAATGAGTAAATAGTTTTTTGTTCTATTTGATTTTCCTACAAATATCATTATTTAACCACAAAGTAATTTTACCTTTTACCTTTACTGTTATATTTTATCAGGGCTGGAATATAAGCTTTTTCTAGGTCTATTATCTTGTTTTTAACAAATACCCAAGAGTCAGGGTTATCTGTGATAACATTGTTTCCCATGGGGTATTTTTTAGGCTGTTGTTTATTGCCTCAAAGTTGGCTTTGTGGTAGTTATACACCTGAGCATTATTAACTACTATGTTAGAATCATACTGTAGATCAAATACAATGGTGTGGTGGTCATTATCCCCTAGTTGGTCTGATATTGAAAGATTTAAGACTTTGTCTTCAATATTGGTAATCACAAGGTCTAATATATTGCATCATCTAGTGGGTTCTTGAACAATTTGCTCAAGCCCTAATTCATTTATTGTTGAAATAAAAGTTTTTTTGACAGCTGTTGTGCCGTTAGTAGTAAACCAATTTATGGACGGCATGTTAAAGTCTCCCAGGATCAGGATATCACCTTTATTCATCATGTGGCTGATGCCCTGCATTAATGTGCTTGTATATTCTGAATCAGAGGATGGTGGGTGATAACATGTGCCCAAAATTAGTTGTGGGCGTCCCTGATACTGAATGGCTACCCATATATTTTCCATTGGTGAAGTATGTGGGTATTCATATGAATGAATTGTGTCTTTAATATAAAGACATACACCACCTCCTTTTTTTGTGAAATCTATCTTTTTGGTAGAATTTAAAGCCCGGTATGTCTTTCATCCAGGTTGAATCTGGGTCCCACCATGTCTCTGTTTCTGAAATGATGTCAATATCCAGTAAGTGAATTTTGGTTTCAAGCTTGGAGATTTTTAACAAGTTTAAGGACCTTGCATTAAGAGATAATATTTTGCAAACCTTAGATGTTGGAGGCTTATTTGCTAGAGTCTTTGGTATCACCCCAAACTCCCCCTTGATGTCAGTTTAAACAGCTGCTAATGTGTGAGAGAATTCTCCTGCCTAAGATGGAACTACCTCTCCTGCTCAAGTGGAGCCCATCCCAACAGAAGAGAGAAGGGTTGTCTACAAAATTTTCCCAATGTGCAAGGCATTTTATTTCCTGTGACAAACACCATTTCTTCAGCCACTCATTGTAGGATTTAATTCTGATAGTAACAAATTCAGTAGCTCTTGGTACTGGCAAAACCTCCAAAAAACATATTTCACAACCCATTTTGGTCAGGATGTTGTTAAGGTAGACAGTATTTAACTTGATTTGGTTTAGGTGGCAACTATTGATATGATTTGTACCAGTGTATATTGTTACCAGGGTGTTTGCACCAGAATGTTTCAGTATGTTTGGAGCCATCAAGGTTATATTGGATATACCTGCTCCCCTGAAACTGGAGCAGGTACATTTACTTTTATCTGGATTACACACTGTCCTGTCAATGTGCTTAATAATGGAGTCCCCTAATACAAATACCTGCCTGGGGGAATTCACCTTGCTAGTTGTTGTTCCAAGGTTAGGTGTAGTCAGTTCTAGGGGGACTGGGCTTTTGTTGTTGGATTTCACCTCCATCTGAGTGAGTGTAGGTACAGAGGTAGAGACATTTTTTTGCTGTTGGTCATAAGAAGTGGGAGAACCTAATGATTCTGGGTCCAGAGTATCATTGTCTGGTGTTAGGACATCAAACTTGTTATGTGCCTACACCACTGGGGCACTATTGAACACTTGGCCACCCCTGCACTTTGTTTTACCTTTGGGGACCGGTGACCATGTTTCATCCTCTGGGTTGGGTACAGGTGCTAATACTGAAGTAGCTACTGAATTTGTTGGTTCTAATACTGTATTAGTGCCACTACAGGGATAGTAAAGAGATGCCATTTTGTCAATGTATAATGAGTGTAAGTCTGGGTCAGAGGGTCTTTTAGTGTGCAGAATGTTTAATTCATCCTGTAATACCCTGAGCAACAGACATCTATCACATACAACATTCTCAATTTGTGACCCAATGGCATACATTTGACAACTACCACACAGATTTTTGTGGGTCCCCATATTATGTTATGTTTGGCCACACACTTTCACTTAATATACTCGTGGTCTACCTCAGGCCCTTCCTAGCATCTATAGTATTTGCTATTGTTGTGAAAGATATATACACAGTTGTAATTTGTCTGACCTACCTCCCTGCTGACCCAGCTGACACAGCAGACATGCGCTGAGATGCATGTGTCTCTTCACGCATCTCAGAGTGCGAAAACATGTGTTTGCTCCACCCATGCTCACTCCGCTCACTGGAGCTGTGTCTTATAAGGAGTGGGGGTAACAGGAAGTAGTGTGTCACTTCCTGCCAACCTCACACCCCAACACAGAATGTTTTAAAGTTCATAAACACTGCCGACTCATAACTCTGAGGGTGAAAAATGACCAATCAAAGTTAGAAAGCTTATATCCAATAGGGTGGATTTGTATTTAACTAATTGAGTCCTATCAGAAAAGTAGCTGCCAAACCACATAACTACATTCGGTGAGAAGCCTAGAGATCTCAGGGTAGTTAAGAGTAAGGTGTGGTCAACCAGGTCAAATGCTTTAGTCATAGCGATAAAAATTGCCCCTGTTATACAGCCAGAGTCCATGGCCACTAGGGTATCTGACGTAAACTTGATTAGTGCAGTGGTTGTACTATGACCCTTGCAGAAACCATGCCAGGTAGTGGTAAGAAGGTCATGTTTTTGGAGAAAGTCAATGGTTTGGGAGGCAATGAGTTTCTCAAGTGTTTTGCTGAAAACTGACAAGATAGCAATGGGCCTATAGTTAGATGGATCTTTATGGTGTCCTTTATTGAAAATGGGGGTTACCCTAGTCATCTTCCAGATGTCAGGAACATGACACTGGCACAGGGAGAAGGGAAAATCTTGGCTAGAGGCACAGCAATGAAGGGGCAGTGAGTTTCAAGAGCTTAGGTTCAAGAGTATCAGATCCAGTTGTAGCGAACTCGGATATGTTGTTTAACAACCTGAGTACTTAATGGTTGCAGACAGACTTGAAATGGAAGGTAGGTCCAGAGACGTCAGGTTGGGTGGTCAGATTTGATTGGGCAGGGAAAGAGGTGGTATATTTAGAAAGGTTGGAGAATTGAATATTGAAAAAGTTAGCAATGGCTCTGGGATTGTTATAGTGGATCCCATTTAAGGACATATCAGTAAGAGTGGGGGCCAGATTAGAACTTAGGAAGAGCTTTATATGGGACCAGAATTTCTTGGAATCCCCATAAGAGTTGGTCAAAAGATCCTTGCAGTAGGCACTTTTTGCCCTTTTGATTTCCTTCTTACATGAATTGCGTAGAGTTCTGTAAACATTTAGGTCAGCAGGTAGCCCAGAGCTTTTATACTGGAGTCAACTTTTGTCCCTTTGACATAGTTTGGAGAGTAAGTCAGACTTCAGCCAGCGGGTAGGCCTATTTTTCACCCTTCGGGTTATGAGTGGGCAGTGTTTATTCTGTATCACCAGAAAATAGGTCAGAAAGAGATTAAGGGCGGACTGAGAGTCACTTGATTTAAAGAGGGGGGACCAATCAATAGTGGCGTTATCCTGTAGGAAGGACTGTGAGTCAAGGTGTGCATAGTTTTGGAAGTTAATAAAATGTGGTTTTGATGGAGCAGACCTAACCTTTCCCCTGATACAAAAGGTGGGGGAGTGGTCGGAAATGATGTCAGCAAGTATGCCCGAGTTGATTATGTTTTCAGGGTGGTTGCTCATTATCCAGTCCAGCAGAATACCTGAGTTAGAGTGCTGTGCAATTCTGGTAGGGTCATTAATCAACTGGTGCAGGTTAGAACTTCGAAGCCTAATCAGTAGTGAGGGTTGAGAGTTTCCTAGCCAATTTAAGTTAAAATCATCAAGTATAAGAACCTCATTTCTGCCAGAAAGAAGAGAGGTCTGATTGAGTGCCTCATCGAGTCCTTTTAGGCCGCTAGAGGTGGGGTTGTAGGATCACACAATATGTAATTTGTTGGAGCGGAGAGAGAGAGAAGGACATATATCACTTTGCAGTATGTTAGGGGAGACAAGCATATTTCAGAGAGATGTAGGTGATCTTTAAAATAGATGGCTGTACCACCTCCTCTTTTGGGAGCAGGTTTATCAAACCTCAAGAGATTATAAGAAGCAAGGGAGCAAAGTGAATCCAGGGTGGAGGGTTTGTCCCAGGTTTCAGTAAGGCAGATGATATTGGGTTTATAGAGGTTGGTCCAAGACTCTAGTTCAATGGGACCTATACCGAACCCTGGGCCATGCCAATCGTCACTTGCCTCTCATCTGAAATATAGCCATTAACTGACACTGTCTGGGTTCTGTCAATAAGCCAGTTTGTTATCCACATCACTGTATAGATGTTAATGTTAAATGTTAGCAGTTTTTTGACTATAGCCAAGTGCGGGACAGTATTGGATGCCTTGCAGAAGTAAAAAAACATCACATCCACAGCATCTCCGCTATCGAGGAGATTACTTATGTGTTCATAAAAGCAAACATGGTTCATGGTACTTGATCATCCCCTGGTGAAACTGTGTTGATTAGCATCAAAGGTTGGACTATCAGTAATCTGATCCAGTAGTATGTCCTTTATGATAGATTCAACAGTTTTACAGGGGACTGAAGTCAGGCTCATTGGACAATAGTTTTGCACATGCTGCTTGTTTCCCTTGTTATGTATTGGGGAAATTCTTGCTGCCCTCCAATCTTTTGGGATCTCTCTAGTGTTTAATGACTTTTCAAATAATATTTTCAACAGGTGACAAATAGTTTCTTTCAATAATTTTAATATTTGTGTTGTAATTTTATCTAGTCCTAGTACCCCATAAGTCTTAAGTCCTTCAAACTTTTTAATGATCACATCAGTGTCAGTAGTATAATTCCCATTATTATTATTTTTAAACTGATTACTTGTAATGCTGGAATTAGAATGAACAGAGCAAAAATAATTATTTTCATTTCATTTTTTATTTTCATTTGTTTATTTTTATACTGGTAAGTCTGTGGGACAAGCCCATTTTCACAAATGACCAGTTTAGACAAAAACATACATACAAGTTAAAACAATGACACAGTATAAATACACATTACACATAACATAATTATTAAAGATGTTTTCATCTCTGCTGGATCCGTAACCATATTCTTATTATATAATATTGCAGTTACACCTGAGTCTGCATTTCTTAGCAAATGTAGCTATAAAATTGCTTACTATTATTTTTATTTGTTAATGTGGTGAGTTTGGACTCTAATTTATGCTTTGCCTTATTTATTATATTTTTAAATATTCTTTGCTTGTTTTTGAAATTGTCCCAGCTAACTGAGGCATTTTGTTCCTTGTATTTAACATATGAATATGATTTATTTTTACTTTTAGTTAGATTCATTTTTTTTTTTTTGCTTAGCCATTTTGGTTTTAATCCTCTTTTGGTGTACTTCTTAACCTTATATTGCTATCCCTAAAAAGTTGTGTACTGAGCCACCAAGTATGATCCTCATTCACATTTTGATTAAGTAAAAAAGATTACATAATCGGGTCATGATCCAAAAGGACCATGGGCTCATCCTGACACATCTGAAGCCAAAGCAGTAATTCCTGACTAGTTAAAAAGTAATCAATCCTAGACCAAGAGTTGTGAGGTTCTAAATAAAAAGTATAGTGTCTGTCATGAGGGTGCAAGGTATACCAAGGGTCTATAAGGCCAAGGCAATCCATAAGTTCTTACATGGCCCTCTATCCAGCATGAGTCCCTGCCAGCACCCCCAGGCCTGTCAATATCAGGGTGGTAAGCTATATTCCACCCCCCCAATAAAATGGGGAGTTTAGTGAAGTGACAACTCAGTAAAAATGTTGCGGCTGTCAATACTAGGGCCATTAACCATTCCCAAGACTAACTCAGCAAACTTCAGAAATCCATGTAAGAATATGTATCCACCCTTACTATCAGCAGTCTCCCGAATGAGCTGAAAGGTGTGTGCTGAGCAATCAGAATCACCACTTCCCTCTGCCTACTACTATCCCAGGCTTTGAAAATCTGGCCCACTCATGGTCTACAGAAACCAGTAATCTGATTTTTTTTGAGATGAGATTCTAGCAAAAAGACTATAGTTGTTCCTGGCTTCTTCAGATGTTTAAGGATACTACACAATTTTTCCTGGGCCTGCCCTCCTTTGATGTACCAAGATGTTATTGTACTCATCTCAGCTGAGGAAATGAAAAGGACCTCATGAGCTAGATACCCAATGGGACACATGAAGGCCAAACTGATGGTCTTTACTTCTCTCCCTTTCCCCTAATCCGCTAGTCAAACGTTCCCAAAACCCAGTACAATAACAAAAATCAAGTACAAACACAGAATAAAGAGAGTTAGCAGAGATCTCATCATCTCATCATGGGTTGAATGACTGAACTCCTTCCCTGCTGGTCCATGATTGGCCAGTGCAGATCAAGAATCAGTCTAAATGAAATTTTGGAAAGTTATAATACTGAACTCTGAAATAGGCAACATTCTACCACTCGCCTGTAGTCTCACATGTTTTAACCTGGGGTTCCCATACACACTTCTTTTCTCTCATGCTGCATATCCTGTAGTTAGGAACAATCAAAGACATTTAGATTTTGGTGCTTAGTGACTGAATCACAAATTGTAATGAAAAAGAAATAATGTAAAATATGCAAGTAAACACAAAGACATTCACCAACGCTTGTCTTTGCTGCATGTCAACCTGTACATGAATTATAACTCAATGAAGCTCCCCCTCCCCCACATACACAACTGAAATGAAGTTAAGTAAATGACAAATCTCTGCAGTTGGAATGTTTCCTAATCAATATGCATTCAAACCTACACACAAGCCTCAGGCTGAAACAATTTGCATTAACTGTCTCCAACATAGAATTGGTAGTTCTAGGGTCTGAAAAGCAACACAAAGCCCTATCACTGGCACTGACATCAGCACTGACATCCCTCAGAGTGAATGTAACACTAATCTGGCAGGACAGGCAGTGCTCCTGAGGACAGAATAAAAAATAATTGGCTATTTTTCACTCAGGAGCAGGGCAGGCATTGCTGTCAAGGAACAGTAGAATAAAAAAAAATATTAGAAAGGTTTCTTGCTGGCCCATAAGTGTAGCGGCTGGATTTCCACTTGTGGCGCCAGTGACCTGGGTTTGGGAATGGACTCAGGTGCTGGAGGGCTGGCCGGAAACAGAGGGCTCAAGCATTGGATGACTGCTTGCCTTCTCTTGGGGGAGGGCAGGGAAATGACCCAGTGCTTGCTGACCCCTGGTGGAGGCTTGGGGCATGGCAAAGTGCGGAGTCCTACTAACTAATGTGGCATGGTGAACGTCAGTGTATGCTTGATGTTAGTGGCACACCACGGCCCTGTGTAGCAAATGGGAAAAGAGCCCTATGGCCAACTGGATGACGGTCATCAGCCCCCGCTGCTGCGAGACCTTGAGTAGTGCACAAACCATCACAGCAACACCCAGGCCAAGAATTGTGCGATTACCCCACCAGTGTCTTCCCCCTCAGAGGAGAAGGACCCACCCGGTGAAGGGTTATGTCCGGGTTACCAGGGGGGCTGCAATATGGGGTGATGTGTGGCTGCATCAAGGCAGTGTGGCAGCAAGGGGCATAGGAAGGCCTTAGGGAGAGGCTGGCCCAGAGCTGGGGAGAGCAAAAGAAAAAAAATAAGATTTCTATTTGGGAGATGGGCAGGCATCACTCCCAAGGACAGAATATAATCGTACTGTTTTTTTTTTCTTTGCAGCTGGGCAAGCCCTCAGGGTTTATGTAGCATCCCACAACTCGGGTGTGTGTAAAATTGAATTTTACACAGACCACCCCATATTTTATTTTTTATAATTGCTGGCGTGTGCTTTTTCACCTTAGCAATCATAGAAAATAAGCAAATAGACTGGTTTTCAGGCAGCCGCAGACCAATCGGGATTTTGCATGATCCATAGTCTGCCAAGTTGACAGTGCTCCACTTGTTTGAGGAAGAGAGATTTTGCTGCTGTATTTGTGTTTTTTTTTTCATTAAATTTACTGGCAAATGGCCTTTGTGGCATCCTTTCTGCTTGAAGAGGTCTGGAGATCTGCTGGCACATGTATGCGGACAGGGGAACTCGCGTGTTGGTAATGTTTCCCTTTTAGTTTTGGATCCGTGGACATTCTTCTTTTCTTTTTTTTAACAAAAAAAAATCAAGTTGCCACTGACAGCGAGGGTCAGTGAGGACTGCGGCTGTACAGTTAAGGCAGACTAGTGACTACCGCATGCGTGGTCATAGGGAAATCTGGTGCGTGTTTTATAACGGCAAATTATAACCCTGTTTCCCTATGGGAAAAAGCGCTAGTCTGTAATTATAAATATTTATTTATTTCTTTTTGTTTTTTGCAGGTAGAAGAGGCAGCACTCCTCAGAACAGAATAACAAAAATAAGCTTGGGGGGGGAGCAGGACATGCAGTGCAGCTGCTGACAGACTAAAAACAAAAGCAGACAGCTTTATCCTTAGGGCAGGGCAGGCAGCACTCCCAAGGATGGAATAATACTTTATTACGTTCACTTGTGCACATAAGCAAGAAATGTCTTGCAACAGTGTGAGTTTTGGAGGTGTGTGACCCTCCTCCCCAATGCAATAATCAGTGTGGCAGGCGTAAGCCTAGGGGACCAATTCAAGCTGAGCTGTGTATGACAGCAGTTCGGCTGTGTTGGTCTTCACATCAAAGAAAAGGTTGTTGCAATCAGTGGTGGTAGCATGTATACAATTAACATACATAGCCAAACTGCTGTCATGCACAGCTCGGCAGTCCCTCCCACTTTCTCCCTCTGCTAATGTCCTCTCCCTCCCTTCTTTTGTCCCCAGCCCCCACCTTGTGTACTGAGGGGGGGTGCCCAATCCCCCTCAGCTCATGACCCCCCAGCACACTGTGTAGTCAATGGGGGTGCCCAATCCCCCATTGGCTGCAGCCCCGCCAAAAAAACAACCAATTGGCACGTTGGAAGCCCACCCCAGTGTGCTCATGCTCCCCCAACACACACACTATATGGCCAGTGGGGTGCCCAGTCCCCACTGGCTCCACTCCCCCCCCAACGAACAGGTAGGTGGCACCCTGGGAGCCCACCCCAGCATGCCAAAAGTGTCCATTTTTGTCTTTTTTTAATAATTCCTGTAAAACAAGAAAACTGTCCCTTGGTGAGTCCTTGGGCCCCCCCAACCAACCCGTGCCCACCCTCTGCACACTCACCTCCCCACACCCCCCTCATCCCATACTTACCTCTGGGGGGCAGCGCGATGATCTTCAGTGGCCCAGGAACACATCTGCACTCTTCAAAGCTGACCGCAAACTGAGGAAATGCCAGTAAGCTGTATAATGGCATAAATAGGGTTTTTCCAACTTAGGCGGATATCTTGGCGATTTTTTCGACTTTTGGCACCAAATTTTCGACATGGGGTTCTTGACACCCCTTCTCATGAATTCAGTCACTGTTATGGAGTTATTCAGTCCTGAAAGGTGATTTCATGGTCACTGTGCAGAATCACCTTTTGGGACTGATTAATGAAATAACAGTGTTGGTGTTCATGAGGTGGGCTCTCAAAAAGACTATGCTGCAAATTTGGTGAAAACATTCCAAAAAATGACTGTTTTATGAGTGTGCATTGTGCAGTTTCCACACACACTCGTAAATTCATGAACTTGTAATATTTTCACTCCGTATTTTCAACATATGCATATTTACGCACCTCCTTATGAACAGTACAGCTGTCATTTTTCATATCCTGGCCGAAAATGTGTTTTCGTGCTTCCGGCACAAAATATCATGGTTACTGTCAGAAATCAGTGATCACTACAGAGTAAAACAATCACAGTGACACTGTTCATGAGCAGAGGTCCTAAAATGCCTTTGTTGAAAATTTGGTGGCAAAAGTCCATAAAATGGCTGTGTTACGAGCGTGCGTTGCGCAGTTTCTATGCAAACTCATAGGTTCATGAATTTGTAATATTTCCACTCCAGATTTTCAACATAGGCATATTTCCACACCTCCTTGACCAGTACAGCTGTCATTTTTCACATCCTGGCAGAAATGTGTTTTCGCGGTTCTGGCGTACAATAGCGCGGCCGCTGTAGGAAATCATGTTCGGTACAGAATAAGAAAATCACAGTGATGCTGTCCATGAGCAGAAATCCTAAAATGCCTATGTTGAAAATTTGGTGCAAAAATTCCTAACGATGACTGTTTTACGAGCGTGTGTTGTGCAGTTTCCACGCGAACTTGTAACTTCGCAAATTTGCTATATTTTCACTCCAGATTTCCAACATTTTCAGTTTCCCACACCTCCTTATGAACAGTTCAGCTGTAATTTTTCACATCCTGGCTGAAATGTGTTTTCACACTTCTGATGCAGAATAGCGTGGCCGCTGTGGAAAATCAGTGTTTGGTGCACAGTAAGAAAATCATAGTGACAGTGTTCATTACCAGAGGTGACAAAATGCCAATGTTGAAAATTTGGTGAAATAATTCCACTGAATGACTGTGTTACAAGCATGGGATGTGCAGTTTCCACACAAGCTCGTTCCCTTGAGCACGCCCAGGGTGTAAGGGTTCCTAAGACAGACACTTAAGAAGTATGAGGGTGAAATGTTGATCAGATGCAAGAGGAGTTGCAGAGAGGTACTCTGTTGGGATATGGATGCTGAAGGGACATGAATACAATGGGGGGGGGGCCTGCATAAATGCCAAACACCAATGCAAATACTAACAAGTGAACGTTTGCCATTGACAAATGCTTGTCTGGTAAGAAACAGGTTGGAGGGGAGCACAAACATTTAAAGTATACCAATCAGGTGATCTGATTCTGCTGCAGATGCCAAAAGTAGAATGCATCCATTCTGCTTCTGCTTTCCCAGTTTCTCTCCTGAATACATTATGTAATTGGTGGATCAACTCTTTATGGCTGCATAGTGTTGCTAGGCAACACATAATGCATTCTATGCAGAATGAGAATGTGGAACTGATACATACCACTTTCAACATCCATAGTGGAACTGGATCATCTAATTTATATGCATCACTTTGCTGGTATGCATTACTGCTGAATGTTTTAAACAGTGTTTTTAGGGAGCCTGCAAAGAACGGCAGCAAGAGGAGAACTGTCTGTGGGAACAGCCCCGAATGAAATTTGTGATGGCAGGTTAGTTAGGTAGTAGCTATGCTTGGATAGTACTTTTGTGGGTCCAACTATCTCCATCAGATAGTACTGGTATCTGACCCACAATCTTGCCAGATACATAGTCAGATGGTTGTGGATCTGAGGTTGGATCTGTCAGAACCAACCTTGGATAGTTGTATCCAGGGTCAAATCCATCACTCTGAGGTCAGGTTCATCAGATCCCACCTCAGATATTTGGATCCGATGAGCAGATCCATTAGATCCAGGTTGGATTCACGGATATTTCAGATACTTACTGTGTATCCTAGCAGGTTAGATTCTTGGTCGGATGTCTATGCCATCTGATGCTGTCCACTATCCAACCAAACCATGTCAGACAAATCTAATTGATTTCTTTGACTGGGTGACCAAAGTAATAGACCAGGGAGGGGCTGTGGATATGGCCTACCTAGACTTTAGCAAGGCATTTAACACAGTCCCGCACAAAAGATTAATAATCAAGTTAGCCAGCCTGGGAGTGAGTCCCAGGGTGGTAGTCTGGGTAGCAAACTGGCTGCACAACAGGACACAGAAGGTAATAGTGAATGGAACACATTCCGAAGAAAGTGGGGTTACTAGTGGAGTACCTCAGGGCTCAGTACTGGGTCCAGTCCTCTTTAACGTCTTTATAGGTGACATTGCAGAGGGTCTGGAAGGAAAGGTATGCCTCTTTGCAGATGACACAAAGATCTGTAACAGAGTTGATACACAAGGGGGTAGAAAGGATGAGAAGGGACTTGGCAAGGTTGGAGGAATGGTCAGACATATGGCAACTTAGATTCAATGCAAAGAAGTGCAAAGTAATGCACCTGGGAAATAAAAATCCAGGAGAAGAGTACACAATAGCAGGGGAGGTACTAACAACAACAATAATGGAAAGGGACCTGGGGGTAGTCATATCAGATGACCTAAAGGTGGGTAAGCAATGTGAGAAGTCGGTAAGGAGAGCCAGGGGGATACTGGGATGCATAGGGAGGGGCATCACAAGTAGAAAAAGGGAAGTGGTTATCCCTCTGTACAGACAGTTGGTGAGACCAGATCTGGACTACTGCGTGCAGTTTTGGAGACCTCATCTATGCAAGGACATAGACAAGATGGAAGCAGTCCAGAGGAGGACAACTAAAATGGTGCAGGGTCTACATCAGAAACCATATGAAGAGAGACTGAGAGAGTTTAATATGTATTCCCTTGATGAAAGGAGGGATGGGGAGACATGATAGAAACTTTTAACTATCTCAAGGGAATCAACAAAGTCCAGGAGGGTAGCATCTTTCAGAAAAAGAGATGTGTAAGAACAAGGGGGCACAATTTAAAGATAGAGGGGGCGTGGCTCAGGGGTAATGTGAGGAAATTTGTTTTTCATGGAGAGAGTGGTGGATGCATGGAACCGCCTTCCTGGAGAGGTTGTGGGGTCTAAAACAGTGGGGGAATTCAAACATGCATGGGACAGACATAAGGCAATTATACTGGGGGGTTGCAGGAAGTAGGCTGTTGGTTAACTAGAATCTGCAGCTTATCCAATAGGTAGGGAAATGGGCAGACTGGGTGGGCCAAGTGGTCCTTATCTTCCGTCAAAGTCTATGTTTCTATGTTTAAAACAATGGTATCTGATGGTATCCAACCTGGTAGGATACTATCCAAGCACCACTATTATGTAGGTGGAGGCCCACTTTAGGTGGGGGTAGGCAAGTAGGCAGGGCAAAGTTCTTGGGGGGAGGATGACTTAAGGCTGAAGGGGCAGGACTTAGTCTTATAAATTGGAACATAATAGGGAGGTTTTTCTTCTTGCAGAGGCTGTTGGCTTTTGCTTTGTACCCTCTAGCCAGCTATCCAGTCAGCCAGCCAGCCAGCCAGAGAGAGCACATCTTCCCAGGCTCTGGGATTTAAGGGGATCTCCAGGTCATCTTCCAGGGGCAAGTGTAAGGCTTTGTGGCCACAAAAGCAGTAGGACAACAGGGAGCTCCCTGTCTGGATATGGGGGGGGGGACGAATGTGTCTGGGAGGCTGTGGTAGTATTCTATTGGCTAAATTCAAAACTACAATTTTACTGGTAGGTTTAACAGCTAAGAAAAGCCATCTCACAACCATAAAGCAAGCTTCCTCATTTGTAGTTGTTTGAGGGGGGAAAGAAAGCAGGTATGAGCATTAGTCTGTATTCCCATAAAGAGTAATAAAGTGGCTTACCTGGTCCAGAAGAGCCCCTAGATAGTGAAGTGTTCTTGGGGAAGTGGCTTGAATAGTGTGGTCAGGGGGTCAGGGCCTTGGTGCCAGAGGGGAGAGCTGGAGGTATGAAGACATCAACTGCCACTTGGGCAGCTGGGATGGACAAGTGTTAGTAGCTGGTGGCCCCTTGCAGCAGGTGTTGCATGTTGGCTGCTCTCCATTGACAGGGATGTTGAAAAGAAGCAAGGCCTGGGGTGGGCTCCAGTCTAATGGCAATAAAATGAGAAAGGCTAAGGAAAATTCCATTGCAGAGAGGTACACAGGAAGATGCATATGGGAGGTGGGGCAAAAAAATGAAGAAAGGTGGTCAGCCAGGGAGCGCTGACAACCATGTGGTCTGGGCTGCTCAGGTTAAAAACACACTTCATTATAATAAAGCATTTTTTTTGTTATAGTCATTCAAAGCATGGGGTAATAACTTGGGATAAAATGCAAGCAGGTTTTTAGATACAATCAACAACCTCTGAAAATAGGAACCGTAAAACCAATTTTATCACGTCTGAAAGAAATCATAAGGAATAACTACAATCAGTGGGAAACACATATCCTACAAATATATGGTTTGGTATGGGAAAATGGTGGTAGAATGCAGGACACTAAACAGACTCCCCCCCCCCCCCCCCCCAAACTGGTGCCCACTGATGCTAATTCCACGTGAGTGTCTGTAAATTGGTAATTTCATCAAGATTCGCAGGCATTTTTACTTTCTCTCACAGGCAATTCTGTTTCGTAGCTGGTCCTTTCCACGGCAATATGAAAATACCATGGAAGTTCATTAGGGATGTGTCTTTAATGACAGTCCCTGCAGGTCTTTAATTTCAAGTACCTCGATGTAAAGCTTAAATACCCACTGTGTTGTAAACCCTCTTTGATGTGTCTTATTGAGCTCTGCATGGTAAATCAATGAACGTTAAATAACAAGGCAGCAGATGGAAGCACGGAGCTAAGACCAGTGAACAATCATATTTTTATTTTGCTATGATGTGGACAGCAGCAAAAATTCACTAATCTAGTTCAACCATCCGCATTTCTCAGAAATCTCATTTAGTAGTAACTTGCAGGATCTATCGCCCGCACACAGCAAAAGCTCCAGTGTGCAAGATGGGAATCTGAGTTTTCAAGTGGAAAAGGCACAAGCAGCGAGCTAAGGACACCAACCACCACGTGGGCAGTGAATGGCTTTCCTGATACTATTCGAAGATAAAAAAACTCTGTCCCCTAAATATACTGTATATGAGTAAATTCAATGCTTCAATTTTGTGTAGGATGGTTCGCTTTCACTAATTCACATTAAATAGTGTTTTTTTTGTTTTTTTAAATGGGGCAGATAACTGTTTCTGGTTAGGACAGTGCAGTCAGAGGAAGCAGGCTGACTGCCACAAGGTGGGCCAAACAGCCCAAATACATATGGTAGTGGGTTATGACATGCTCAGTGGTGAGCATAACTTTAATTTCTGTTTAGCTAATATTCTTGAAAGAATAATTTGATGAGGAACAACTTTTAGTAACATTGACAAAATATATGGAATAAACATCTTCATTTGAATAAGCTTTTTATTGTCAAGGGAAACAAAAGTGCTGTGTGCTGAAATGAAGGTGGATTGGCTTTCTAACTACAGTAACATTTTAACAAAGATACTTAATATGGGGAAGATGTAGGCTGTATTTCCTTTTCAGTCATTTTGGTGGCCCGAATATTACTCTTCTGCAAGGCTTGAAATATTAGGTTGGAAGGCATCTCTTGCAGGTAATAAGACCGCACAGAGTGATATGAGTGGATCTGCAGTCTAGATTCAACAAGTCAAAAAGAAAAATAGCTGGCATCTCTACCATCCTAGTTCTTGAAGATTACAGCAGCCCATAGAGCAAATATTTAAAAAATCATCATAATGGGTCAAGACTGGGGGGAAGCACTGATGCCACCCAGTGGCCAGGTTGTTGCCCATCAACTCCCTCTCCTCCACCCCATCCCCATTGGGAAAAGGGCTGGTTTAAGGCTTAAGGCTGCTTATAATAGAAAATGTCATCACCCCACCTCTTCCTGCACTAGTCTGTGCTCAAGAGGAAGGAACCTTTTTGCTTTTTAGTAACTTGTGCATCCTTCATTATTATATTACATTAGTCTCACTTTATTTTTTGACAGGTTTTTGCATTAATTATTATGGTAAGTTGGTTTTGATTTAAAACTGTGCCAAAAGAGCAACCTTTGGGTAGTAGCAGCCATAGCATAGGTTCCACAGGCAGAAACATTCTAGGAATAGTTGTACAGTACTTCGATTTAGAAGTATTTTGCACAATCCTGATATACAGATAAGTCCCTCGAAAGTAATGGTGTCATCACTATGCAAGCCTGATAGGGTGGTACTAGTAGGGTTCTAGAACACACTGTGATGGTCATCAGCTGATTCAGTTATTAATGAACTATCATTAATAATTGTTTTTTCTGTACAATATACCCTGTGGTGCAGTGCAAGTGAAGGCTAATACCACTGATGAAGGTTCATGTTTATTGTACTTACGTTTTTGCAGCTTCGGGAGATGAGATGCCAGGACAAGGTCAAACTGGCAGAACAGAGTTCAAGCATCAGTTGGATCTAGTTTAAAAAAAGGAAAAGCTGTGTGGTAGGCATTGTTACAGACTCCAGATAGACCAGAGCTGGCAGGTCCACAGCCAGTGACTCCAGTGGAGCCCAGTCCAGGGGCTAGATTTTCACTGGGTAGTGCAGGACTTGTGTCCAACCCTGCACCACCAGACACAGGTGCTCCGAACCTCTTCACCATGACTGATTTTGCAATCTTGGGCATAGTTGCAATAGTTTCCACCATTTATGGCAGCTTGCACCAAATATGTGGTGCAAGCTCCGTAAAACTGGCCCTCAGGGTTGCCGTAAGCTAGACCACAAAAAGTTGGTCTAGCTTGTGGTAATCAGTGCACAAGATAGAAAATCCTGATGCCAGCCAGGAGAATGCTGCATGCCCTGTGTGCTGTATGTTTGGTGCACCTGAGGTTTGCGGCATTTTTAGCATTTCAAAAATCCTGCCCCAGATGTTTCAGCCTGGCCATCAAGGCTAAGAGATGCAGGACCAGGAAACACAGACACAAACTGACAACTCCAGGGACTCAGTAACCAGACAGGCCTGAGCTACAGAATATGAGTAAGGAGTAGTTGAGGCAGTTATTGCAGAAGGCATTTGGGGGTTCCCTTACCAGGTGCAACAAAGCAGTAATGAGGGCCACAAGGTGGCACCAGTTGCAGCAGACCTAGGGGGAAAACCACTCCCAGAACCAGTGGGTCTGACACCCCTGAAGCTGGCCCCCCAGGGACACTGGAGCTGGAACCTCATTTGCTGGTACCTCAGACACCAGTTCTGCCTAATTTTCCAGGCCTAGTGTTGCCTCATCTGGTTCTGGGGTTTTCCCAGCTGCAACCTCAGTGGCCAGTTCCACACTCTGTGCTAGTTCTGGTGTTACCCAGCCAGGAAACCTGCAACCACCAGGTGTGTTGTTTCCTCAGCCCCAAGTCCTTCCTCTTCCAGTGGATCCATCTGTCCTGGAGCAGAAGCTGGGCAAGGTCCTGGAATTTGTAATGGTGCAGCAGGAGGCAAATGCTGCATGGCCAGCCATGGGACCTGGAGAAGATCAGCCACAGTGGGGACAGTCACTGCTAGTTCACCACAGCAAGGGGTGTCACCGCTGAGATACACTGACTTTTTGAGCCTGGGTGAGGCAGTGGAGTCCCATCTGTCAGTGAAGGTCCAGCAGCAAATTGCAAACTGGAAGAATGGACATATTTATATTGTTAAACAGCACCAGGGACCCAGAAGAGGAAAGGATAGAGAAAGATGAAGTCATAGAGAAAAAGCGGAAGGGTGTGATAGGTGTACTTGGGAAAATTGATCTTCTGGCTTTGCAACATTTGTGGGGCTGCTGACTCAGGCAAGTCCAATGAAGGCTGCTGGACTATGGACTCACTACAGTAAGATAATGTCCATACGTGCTAGCAAGCCCGGGTATCCATGGCTGGAGTATGATGAGAAATTTTGCTGGCATAAACAGAATGTGTTAGGCAAGGCATGGGACATGCTGGATTAGCCTTTGCTGTGGGTAATAGATTTGGGGTGGGGGGGGTTACAACATTTGGACAGTGGATTTCCAGTTAGGAGAGCCTGGTCAAAAAGAAAGGAATGCAGGATAGTGGGGGGAAGGGGCTGGGGGAGGGCATTGTTATAATTATAATTACAGCAGTTGTAAGTCTGATTCATGTAGGGTTAAGCATGTAGCGTGTAATTGCCTACATCCATTCAACCCATGTAAGAGACAAATACATTTCACCCTTTTCCAAAATGGCACAGCAAGGCTGCCAACCCCAATTAGGGTGGATTACATTGAGTACCTGCTGGCTGATTACCCCAATAAGGTGGCTGCTTGTGCCTTGGCAGATGGGTCCTGGGCTGGGTTTTGGATACCGTTGAGAGTCCACACAAGCCTTATGAGGTGGAGAACCCTACATTAGCCAAGGAATGACCAGATGTGGTAAGGTTAAAATTAAACAAGGAGATTGCAGCAGGTAGTGACAGCATGCCCTTTGCTATGTCCTTTGCCTCTCCTCTGGGTTTCCCCCAGTGGGCAGGTTCTGAAGAAGGTACTGGGGAAAACTGGATGATAAACCACTAGTCACACCCACAGGGAAACTTGTTCAATCACCATATTGACCCAGTCCATATGTCAGTATCTTACACACTGCTTCACAGAGTAATCGAGGTGGTGCAGGGGTGGGCAGGGCGAGGGGATTCTTTTGAGTAAGGCAGACATAGAATCCACATTTAAGCTGCTACTAGTGCATTCAAATGACAGGTATTTGACAGCCATGAAATGTTGTTTTCCATATTACATCAATAACTGCATGCCAATGGAGTGTGCAGTGGCATGTGCTGACTTTGAACAGTTTAGTACATTTATTCATTGGGCCACCATGGCTAGGACAAGTCAAGCAGAAGTAGTCAACTACCTAGGCGACTTTTTGTTCATAGAGAGGACAGGCACTGAGCACTGGGGTCAGCTAATGGAGGCCTTTCAAGATGTCTGCAATGACAAGGGGGTGCATCTGGCCTATGAGAAGACTGAGGAGCCATGCACAAGATTCAGCTGTTTGGGCATAGAAACAACACGGTTGCCACAGCATTTCAGCTACCCCAAGATACATTGGTGGTCCTCAGGATCCTTCTTGAGTGGGCTGGTAAGGGTCACAAGATCACCTTGCGAGATTTGAAGCAGGTGGTTGGGCACCTTAATTTTGCTTGCTAGGTCATCCTCATGGGCAGAACGTTCATACATAGGATAGCTAAGGTGGGACCCTGGTGCACCAAACCTCACCATAGGATACAGGTGACAGAAACCATGAGGGAGGCTGGCATTTTTGAATTGCTTCAATGAGGTGGCCATTTGGCTAGAGCTAGCCACCAGTCAGGAGTTACAGCTGTTCACAGATGCACCTGTAGGTTTAGGTTTTAGGTCGCATTTCAGTGGAGCATGGTGCATAAGCCAAGTTCCCTCTTTCCATGGCTAGTATAGGATTTGCTTGACCAGATCACACTGTTAGAATTTTATTTGTGTGGGAGAAGCAGTTGAGGGATAAGAAGTTATCTTCAGGCTAGACAATACTGTAGTAGTTTATACCGTCAATGGCCAGCTTGGTAGTGAGGGCCCTCTGAGCAATCTTATGTGGGTTTGTGTACTGAAATGTCTAAATCTTAATAAATAGGTTAGAGCAGTACATGTACCAGGTGCTGATGATAATATCACTGATGCTGTTTTTCATTCCCAGTGGCAAGAGATTCCTAGAGCTGTCTTCAAAATTAAGAGGTATCTCAGGGATGTCACAGTCTACCTTTGAGAATTGGTAGAAGCCTGGGAGTTATTCAAGAATTCTTTAGTGCACAGCATGTGGGTGGCATACTGGGGGTGGTGGAGAATTTTCTGAATGTACAGTGGGCCTGTGGAGGGGACTTGTGGCCCATCCTGGTGGATCAACTGTGTTCCTATTTCCTCTGTATGAGACAGGAAGGGTTTAAGCTGGCGGGTGTGACACAGCACCTAGTCGGGGTTGGCACAGTTTTCCAAGGTCATGGGCCAGGCAGATACCATGTGGACATTTCTGCTCCAAGAAATGTTAGAGGGGTGGGCCAAAACAGACAGGATAGCAACTGGCCAATTAGACTGGCAGTCCTAGAAAGTGTGTGTGAAAAGTACTGCAGAGAGTGTACTCAGCACCTTCAGAGGTACAGTTGTTTACAGTGGCCTTCTTGTTGGCCATTTGTGGGGCCTTTAGAGTATTGCAACTAGTGCAGCCTAGTAAGGTGACTGGTTTGCTGGTGACCTTGTGGAATGATGATGTTGTTGTGACAGCTGAGGGTGTATGTCCCCGGTTGGGTAGAAGCAAGACAAATAAGACAGCCCAGGGGTGTTAGTGCTAATACACACATCTATCTTCTACCCTAGTGTGCTGGTGCCATCCTAGCTCAGATGCAGGACATCTTTAGTGAACAACCAGTTCACCTCCCAGAACAATCTGTAGTCCCCAGAAAGAGAAATCCATGTTCCTTACACCAGCCCTTTAGCCACATGTTAAACTTGACAGCTTTCTCCTGTCTGTCCTCACCCTAATGTGGCACTGGTAGGACCTGATAGAATGTTACCGTCTCTGCAACTACCCTCAACTTCCTTCATAGTTTGTTCACAAAGCATACCAGAGGTCAGGCAAGTAGACCATGACATACACTGTGATAAGAAGGATTTTATAATTATGAACTGCATGATCAAGTACTCTCTGGGAATCTGAATGTATGATTTCAGTATCCTGAAAGAGACAGTAGGTCACTTAAACATCAACCAGTGGACACAGGGTAATGGGCAACCTTACCCCTAGAAAACAGAACATTAACATAGTCATGAGCAATTACAGCTTTATAGCAATGGCACGCATATCACCGTCTTCACCCCAAGATTTTACACGGGCCTAATGTATTAAAAAAAATGGACTACAATACATTCTTGGCTTAGTCCCCCTTCCCACAGATCCCACCCATGGGCTTTCTGGTGGAGGTCAGTAGTTTGATAACCAGGTGGCCACTAGAGCCTGCTCCAAGGGGCTCCACATCTGATCATACACTGACATCCTGTCCAGTACAGAATATATGTCTTCTATAGTTTCATGTTCTCCAATAGGGTGGAGACCCAATGCACTACTGTAGTTTTTTTTTCTAGTTTCCAGGCCTGCGCTATCAGGCATTTACCCACACTAATACCCAGTTTCCACAGTGTATAGTTCTAGGGCCTACATAGAAATATAGAATTTGACAGCAGGTAAGGACCACTTAGCCCACCTAGTCTGCCCATTTTCCTACCTAATGCATAAGCTGCAGATCCTAGTTAACCACCAACCTACTTCCTCCTACCCCCCCACTAGAATTGTCTTATGTCTGTCCCATGCATTCTTGAATTCCCCCACTGTTTTTGACTCGACAGTCTCCTCAAGAAGGCTGTTCCATGCATCCACAACCCTCTCTGTGAAAAAATACTTTCTCACATTATCTCTGAGCCATCCCCCCTCTATCTTCAAATTGTGCCCCCTTGTTCTTGCACATCTCTTTTTCTGAAAGATGCTACCCTCTTGGACTTTGTTGATTTCCTTTAGATACTTGAAAGTTTCTATTATATTCCCCCTCTCCCTCCTTTCCTTGAGGGTATACATAATAAGCTCCTTTAGTCACTCTTCATATAGCTTCTGGTGCAGACTCTGCACCATTTTAGTTGCCCACCTCTGGATAGCCTACTATCTGGTCCCCAAGGCAGGAGGCCCAGCATAATTCCCTCTGCTGAGGACACATAAGGATATTTAAAAGTTTTAGAGAGCAAATCAGTGATCTCTGCCCTAAAGGCCAGTATACATGGGCACTACCATAACAAGGTGAAGTATGATCCCACTGATATTTTAAATTTTGGACATCTCTCTGGTGAACTAGAGTCTGCCAGGTGGGCCTGAATGGGTTTAAAATAAGGTCTGTGTAAAAAATTAAAATGTACCTCTCATAGGTGGTTTCTAAAAGAGAGGGTCATGACCCCCAATAGTACTTGGTCCAAATCCTCATCTGCCCACCCTGGGTCTCTCAGGTCCTGCTCTCACTTGATATGCACATTCCTAAGAGGATCCTGCAAGCTATCAAGGAGTATATTGTAGAAGTGTTTTATGGGTTTGCATTGGGAGTGGGGTCTAGTAATAAAGCTTTAGCTTGGGATTGAGCTCTGGCCTGTGAAAGGAAATACTCCTCTACCTACATGCTGTATCTAATTTGGGGTTAGGTGAAAAAGTCCCTAGGGGGTGAACTGAAATGAGTAGAGAATAGTTGAAATGTGTCCATTATTCTCCTCAAAAAAAGCTGCCCAGTTATTGTCAAACTGTTGTATAACTAATTCACAAATGTGTGTGTGACTGGACCTGGGGGTTCCTTAGTCCACCACAGAGAGGTGCCTACATCTGGTTCAGGAGAGATCCCTTAGGATGTTCTATTATGCTGTGGGAAGTGAGCCACACCTTAGCTTAGGAATCCTTCTGTGGAGAGGGCTGGAGCCAAGAGGAAAGGTAGGAGGGGCTCCACTACATGGGTAGTCTCCAGATCTACTCACACTGGCTGAAGTGCTGGTGTAACTCATGGTGTCTTTAAGAAAGGATAGTTGGGCTGGTAGGTAATAGAACTTGAAGTGGGAAAGGCCTAGGCCCACTTTGGATCAGGGAACCATAGTGTAGACTGCTTTATCCTTGCCCTTTGTCCCTGCCAGAGTAAGTTACTAAGATATTCCTTAACCGTGGTGAACATTTTTTGAGGAAGGTGAACAGGTAGCACTGCAAGAGGTATAAGCCCTAGGGATATACACACATCTTTACTATGTTCATCCTGTCCAGTAGAGTCAGAGGTAGGATCTTCCATCTGTTATATTCTTGCTTTAGTTTCAGCAGTAAAGGGTGTTAAATAATTTGCCTCAGGATGAACAGCTTTTTCAAGGAGATAGATTGCTAGGTATTTTAAACAAACAAACAAAAAAGGCAGACTGGGTGTACAAAGTGGCTCTTATCTGTCGTCAGATTCCACATTTATATGTTTCTAAGCTGGCTACTGGTGGTAGCAGGGTCCTTGCCACCTAAAGGGATATTCCCATCCCTCTACCCATGGACAACCAATTACATTTGGCCCAGTTGATCTTCTGGCCCAACAGAAGTCCACATATGGAATGCTGAAGATGTCTATGTCCGTTAGTACTTGCACTGTCATATGAGGGTTGGCCAAATAGAGACGGATGAGGTCAGCCAAAAAGGATATTTTATGGGTGACTGTTGAAGGCAAGATCCTGTATCTGAGGGCATCTGTGAACCGCTATATCCAAAGGCTGTATAGCGAGCATGTATAGCAAGGGGGAGCAAGTTCATCCCTGTCTCGTCCCTCTGGTAAGTAAGAAAGGGCAAGATAATTAGCCATTAGTCAGCACCTGGGCTACAGAAGATCTATACAAGCCTGCTGCCCATGAACAGATCCTCGGGCAAAATTAAAAGTGCTCCAGTGTGTCAAACTTATAGGACCTGTCAACCCATTCACAGGCTTTCTCAGCATCCAGGGCCAGCTGACTGGGCTGAGCAGCCCCTCCTTTGGACCATCTCCACATTATGTTGAGGGTTTGCCTGATGTTGTGTTTGGCCTGCCTTCTTTTACTAAACCCTCCTTGATCCAGATGGGCTAGCTCAGGCAGGACACCCTACAGATGACCTGCAAAGATTTTAGCTGTGGTTTTGTAATCTACATTTAGCAGAGAGGGTGGTAAGGGCCACACTGGGTGTGATCCTTACCTGGTTTAGGCAGAACTGTGATGGGGGCCAGGCACTGCGAGGGTGGGAACATTCCCATGTCCAGGGATTATAGAGTGACATCCTTCATGGGTTCTTGAATGTTCTCACACAAGGCCTTGTAAAACTCATCTGGAAGGACATCTGGCTCAGGCACACATCCAGAGGTTGGGGACTGAACTGGCCTGCAGATGACCAGCTAGAAGGAATCTGGTCCAGTGCAAGACTGGTACCCAGAGGCAGAGTGGGGATGGCAAGGATGTGCAGAAAGGAGAAGGGTAAGGGGACGGCTTCACTATTTCTATGGAGTGTAGGCTGGTATACAAAGTTTGGAAGGTCTGCCAAGTATCTTACTGCTTGGGAGAAACTGTTCCATTAGGAGTTTGGATACTATGGGATGATTTTGTTAGCTTCTTTTTTCCTTAGCTGCTAGGCCTGCCAGCACCCAACCTTGTCACCTTCGAAGTATGCCCCTGCTTAAGCAAGGAGTATATTGCACTCTAGGCAGGGTAAGACCATTTGGTTAATCTGCCTTTTAGGAATCTGAGTTTCCCTAACTTGAGAGGAGAGGGTTGCTGCATGAGATCATTTTCCAGGGCAAGTACCCAGTCCTCCAGATTTTTTTCCCTGTTTTTCAACCATCTTGTTTTTGTAGGCTTCCTCCGAAATAGTCACTCTTCTGGCAGAAGCCTTCATACATTCCCACCTAGCAGTTGATGAGGTTGCCCCCTCCTTATTGTGGACAAATAATTTTGCTAAGATCACAAGCATTGCTGTCTTAAAATCTTTGTCCAACAACAGGCACTGGCCCAACCTCCATTGTTTGGCCTGGGGCAAGTCATCAGTTCCCTTTAGTAGCACCAGAAGAGGAACATGATATGAATACAGTATTGAGTGACATGCAGCTGCTTCCAGCCACCATAACAAGTTCAAGGAAAGTAATACCAGGTCTATGCATGAGTATAGCTGGTTGCGTGGGAGAAAAAGGAAACCTCCATCTCTTAGGGGTATTGAAAATGCCATGCATTGAGAAGGGATTGCTCTGAGGCCAACTGTTGAAGAGTGGCAGTGCTCTTAGTTGGTTCCCACATCAGCTGGGCAGAGCGGTCCATAATCAGGTCTCAGACAGTATTTAGATCACCTCCAAATATCAGGGATGTCAATAAAGTTGCCAACGATAGCATCATGTGATGGAAAACTCTGGGTGATCATAGTTCGGGCTATTTCCTGCTGCCATCATTAGGAGTCTCCCCTCCCCCCCATTCTTCCACCCCAATAAGAAACTGGCCCTGGGGGTTCACTAAGTAGCTGATCACTTTGATTCTCAATTTGGGGTGGATCCATATAGTAACTCACCTAAATTTAGATGTGAAACCAGCTGATAAGAGTGTGCCTCCTCAGGACTTCTCTAGTTTGAGTGCTTTATCCTTAAACATGTAAGTCTCTTGTAAAAATACTATATCCCCTTCACTTTTCAAACATGGGTTCAGATCTTTTTTCTCTTGAGGATAGGTTTAAGCCCATTCACAAACCAAGTTACCACCCGAAGTTACCCAGTCATGGGGCACATGTTAATGGAGTAGTCTTCCTCTAGTGCACAGGACTGCCACCATCCACACCCAGCAATCCAGTCAGTCACCTGTCAAAGAGTTTCTACATAGTTAACAAACAATAGAAACAAATAACAGTAACTTTTAGCCCCAACACTTCCCAATGAACTGTAGCTCTCCCTCTACTTCCCTCCCATTCCCTTCCCTCCCATGAGCAACAAGCTCCAACCCCCTCAAGGAGCAACTGGCTCAACTCCAGGGGTTAGCCCTCATGCCCTTCCCCTCCCAATGAACTTCCTTGGGTTCACATTCCCAATCCTTGTTTCATGGATGGAGCTGGTGTAATCCAATCCCATACCATCCATATGGAAGTGTACAATAAAAAGCATTACACAACCATTCCAATCAGTCACATTAGAAGCATATCACCCCCTATTTCTGCTGCTGAAGAGGGCACCAACATTGAGCAGGTAACTACTCACCTAAACACCTTTTTCCCATTGAGTGACTCTTTCTCCCTTCCAGCCATCAGGATGCCGGCAGCAGTGCACCCATCATTAGGGTCCCAAGCAAAGGAATTCACCACTCCCTCCCCAAGGTCCCCCCCCAGAGTTAGAATATTTAGAAAGGGGGGTGTGGAAGTGCAGCCCCAACAAAGAGGGGCGGTGACATGAAAACATAGTTCCTAATGACAGGGTGCACTGGTTAGCGCCCTGAATGGGTGGAACCACTCTTTCTAGTGCAAAGGTGGTGCTAGTAGGTAATAAGATGCAATAGGGAGGAGGGATCGTGGTGCTGTATTCAAATTAATGGGTCATACTTAGCCAGTCGTGCCCCAACACCATCTAGTAGCTTTGCCTCAGGCATATCATAGTCTTGCCCACACTTGCTCTGTCACACTATGCATTTCAAACCATTTGTAACATGGCATAAATCTAACTCTGAAATAAGTGTGTCACTTTGATCAAAGAGCATCAGCTGACCAAAAAGCAACCATGGATTAATGCCACAGTAGATCCATGGTTGCTTCTGTAGTACTACAATTATCCACACTAAACAATATGGCACTGTTTTAACTGCTTGCTACCCACCCACCCATTTAGACACTATTCTCTTGCCATACCTTGATCTGCTTGGTATCCATCCACCTATGTGGACGCCATTCACCTGCCATACCTCGAACACCATGGATGTCAATTTTTATATTTGTGGAGTAATGGGTATAACTACTTGGATAAATCAACATTATTGAAAACCAGAAAGTTCAGTTGTTACCACAGCACTGAAGGAGAAAAAAGAAGATTCAGTGCAGACGTGTAAAATTCTAATAAAAGCAGAGAAATCTGTAGCACAGAAAGCAGTTGAACCAGAGATTGTCAGAAAGCATAAGAAAGGAGAAACAGGAACATCATGCAGTTTTGAAAGCTACTGAGCTTGACAACTTCGAGAAAAAGGAAAATGAAAGAAACACCCTCACAAATACAGCATGGTTAATGAAGATCTTTTCTGATGGGCAAAAGTCTGTAAATATAAATATTGACTTAAAAACTATCCCTATCATAGAACTTGCTCCAATTTTGCAGTGCTTTTATGCATCAGTACGTACTACAGATGGCAATAACTACAGCATATGCTCATATATTGGCCTGTGTGCCAGCTTCAACAGGCACCCTAAATAGCATTGATGTCAGCAGAAATGTAAAATATTAGTTATTCTGTTTATTTATATATGCTTAATGCCTGATCTGTTTTAAGTTACTTACCTGGCTTTCCATTGTAATAATTTTTGCAGGACTGTTAAATCTCTCTGTATCCTGTATATTATTATTGTATTTATCTAGTGTACTGTGTTCATCATTGTCACTCAGGTTGTCACTGAAAAAGGGACTGCATGGTCTCCGTGGACTTACCCGGTTACCAACATTCTAATAAATAAATGTTACTATTTTCAATGATCCAGACTTCCAGGCAGCCAATAATATATTTGTTGCAACAGTAAAAGAATATAGATGAGTGTGCCAAGACACAGCCATTCATCACCCTCGCATTACTGATGCTGACAGAAAGAAGATTCGCAGTTGTGAAAAACTCAGTGCAGAGTCTGCCTCATGCGTAGACTGGTTTGAATTACAGCTGGGCCTTGCTTGATGGGGTTGTGTGGGACTCTGTCTGAAAACTGATGCTCAGGGCAGGGAATATTTGACCATGTGTTTCAATGAGTGCACAAAAAATCATAATCAACTCAATCAAGTAAAAAGAGAAGCTTTGTAAGGGAAAATTTTTGCACAGCCTGACAGTGCAAATTGCCCTGTTGTGTTATATAAGGAATACGTCCATCAATGTCCAAAGAATGCCACCTCCTCTTATCTGTACCCCAAAAAGAAACCACAAGCTATCCTAAATACAGAGGGGATCTGGTATGGCTAATAGCCCATGGGGGTGAACTACTTAGGAGACATGGTGGCTCAATTCTCCTTGGATGCCAAGCTCAGCCAGTGTTATACAAATCACTCTATAAAGCGTATAGCTGTACACTTGCTGTTTGAAGTTGTGCTGGCATCCCAGGAGATTATGACCATCATGGGCCACAAATGTGAGACTAGCTTAAGAAGCAACTGGTCTCCCTCTGCATCTGACAGCACAAAGTGGTCATTGATTTTAATAATAATAATAATAATAATATTTTTATTTATGTTGCACCTTTCAAATATCAAGGTGCATTCCAATAAAATGAGATAAAATACAAAATACAAAAAACAAAGGTACAAAAGAAATATTATAAAACACACACAACAATTAATGATCAATCAAAAACCATATGCCATTTCCCATAGAAAAGATTTAAGAGCCTGCTTAAAACTCCCCACAGTCGTACACTCCCTTATCCGACATGGTAGAGAATTCCAAAGGGAAGGGGCCACAAACATGAAAGCCCGGGCCGCAGCTGATTTTAATATTACCCTTGGACTCTCTTGCAACCCCTCATCACCTGAGCGGAGCAATCTCACAGAGCGGTAAGGAATCAGGAGTTCTTTCAGGTAATCAGAGCCCAGATCATGAAGGGCTTTTAAAGTCAGTAATCTGACTTTGAAGGTGTTCCCCCACTGAACTGACAGCCAGTGCAGTTCCCGCAGCACCAGAGTAATATGAGAAGATCTGGGACTACCCGTCAATACTCAGGCTGTGGAATTCTGCACTAGCTGCAAGCGGCGGATATCAACCCCCAAAAGCCCAAGGTAAAGTGAGTTGCAGTAGTCCAGGCATGAGGTCACAAAGGCATGGATCAAAGTTGGCAGATCGCTGGACAGAATGAAGTGCTTGATTCTGGCGATGATTCTTAGATGCTAGAAAGATGATTTTACCACCGCTGACACCTGAGATCGGAGAGTCAGCCCCACATCTAATATCACCCCCAGATCTCGCACCCGTTCAGAGACCTGTAGCTCGACATCCCTACAAAATAGTCCAGATGGGGTGCCAGCCACAGGTCCCCCTATCTGGCGATCCGGATACAATACCAGCACCTCAGTCTTTCCAGAGTTCAACTTCAGCCAACAGGACCTCATCCAATCCTGAATTTCATTCAGGCAGCTGTTAAATACCTAGATAGCTCCTTCCTGGTCAGGTGTAAAGGACAGTTACAGCTTGGTATCATCTGCATAACAGTGAAACCTCAGCCCATACCATCTCACAATGTCTCCAAGGGGAAGCATGTACACAGCAAACAACATGGGGGACAATATAGAGCCCTGAGGAACCCCAGAAAATAGAGAGATGGGGTCAGAGGAAAAAACCCTGCAGCCACCCTCTGAGTTCTTCTGGTGAGGTATGAGGTGAACCATCTGAGAACAATCCCAGAGAGTCCACAAATGCATCTCAGGTGCTCAAGAAGGACCCCATAGTCAATGGTGTCAAATGCTGATGACAGATCTAATAGTACCAAAATGGACCGTTTTCTCTGGTCTCTTGCCATCAGGAAATCACTGAGCACCCGAACCAGTGCAGTCTTGGTACTGTGCCTCTTTCAAAAACCTGATTGGAGAGGTTCGTAGATGCTATGGATGGTCAAATGGTTCTCCAATTGGGCTTCCACCACCTTCTCGATCACCTTCCCTACAAAGGGGAGGTTCTAGATAGGTCTGTAGTTGGCAAGACAGTCTGGGTCCAGAGATGCTTTCTTCAACAAGGGTGTCACCACTGCCTCTTTCAAGAAACGGGGATATTCACTCAAGTCAAGGGAACACCAGACTATCTGTGCTAGAACCAGTAGAATGGACTCCCCACACCATAAAATTAGGGAAGTAGTGCCTGGATCTAAACTACAACAGGTAGGATGCAGCCCTTGGACAATCCACATAACATCCATGATTTCCAGACGGTCAAAGGTACTCCAGGAAAATGGAGGGGCAGTGACCCGATCCTGGGCACTCGCAACCTACATAGAGCATGTCAAACAGATGTCTGACCTGATGTCAGCCACCTTATTAGCAAAGAACCAAGCAATCTCATCACACTGTAATTGTGAAAATGCTCTACGGAGCTGTAGACAGGTTGGGTTGCACAATCTGTCCACAGTTCTGAATAGCTGAGCTGGTCAGTTCTGAGCGGCAGAAATTTCCCGGACAGGAAGTCTGCCTTCTTACTGGAGATTTCTGACTGGTAGAATTGGTCATGTTCTAGCAGTCTAAGGTGGTCGGCATCCAGGCCAGACCTCTGCCAGCAATGTTCTAACCTGTGACCACATCGCTGCAACTCCCTCAGAGCCCCATCAAACCATGGGGCCCGAGGTCAAAGGGAGAGAAGATGCACATGAACTGGAGTAATGCAATCCAGGGCAGAGGTAATGGCAGTGTTGTAAGCCACAACCAATGCCTCTGGATCATTGCAATGCTCAGGAAATAGTGACAGGTAAAGAACCGCAGCAAGGCCATTGCATGAAATATTCCATAAAGGGCGGTACTTGACCATCTTCACAAGGGTCAGCCTACAGGGTGGGGCACCAAAGCTGAATCTCACAGTGTAGTGATCTGACCAACTGACTGGTTCCACCCCCACCTCAGAGGCCTTGATCCCCAGGAGGAAGACCAAATCAAGAGAATGGCCACCTTTATGTGTAACAGCAGTAACCACCTGTATTAGGCCCAGTGAGTCCATTAACTGGAGGAAGTGTTGTCCAAAATGCAAGAGTTTGTCATCGACCCATGCATTAAAGTCACCTAGGACCATCAGCCTGGGAGACTCAAAAGGCAAGTCGACAACGAAGTCCGCTACTTCATTAAGGAATTGCTTTCCATCTCCTGGAGGATGCTAGATGACAGCAATTCGATAGCCCACACCTGATACAATGGCACATTCAAAAGAGATGGTCTCCTCAACTGGAACACTACTAAGAGCCAATTCGGTCTTAAAACAGACTGCAACCCCTCACCACCACGGTCCAACCTCAGGCGATGTATCACAGTATACCCAGCTGGAACTACAGCCTCCAATATAGGTCCTGCATTATTATCCAGCCAGGTCTCGGTGATGCAAGCCAGATTTGTCAAGCCAACAAGATCTGAAATTACAGCAGTCTTGTTCCAGACTGACCTGGCATTGCACAACATCACCCGGGTTGGACAAAACTCCTGGGCTGCCCCGATTACCTGCCCATCACTGACGATGGTGCCCTTGGGTATGGGGACCAAACAAGATGGTCCATGCTCTAAGATCCACTTCACCCCAGGGCATCTTCTGGGCTTAATCACCCTAATGGGAGCGCTCCGTTCCACTCGTCTTCACTCTTCACCCCCCCGCCCCCTCCTACGGGCAATGCCTAAAGCCTGACAATGTTGGTAGATGAAAAAAAACACAGAGGGGTATAAAAGCGGTGGAGGGAGTGGAGAGCAGAGGCTGAGTAGCGCATGACCGGGGGGGGGACAACAGGTAGGCACATCTTAAACAATACAAATCCTCAAATAAACAAAGCAAAAAATAAATACTTAAAATCAATTCCTTATACAGTTAAATTAAACTAAATAACTAAACTACTCAATAAAAATAGCTACATCAATAAATAACTAAACAAGACCCAATTAACTCCCCCCCCCAAGACTCTCTCACCGTGTTGAGGATGGGAAGAAAAAACAAAAACTAAAACATAAACAAATAAATAAATTCCCTCTAAAAAAAACCTCACAGCAAAGATAAAAGATAGGCGTACACAGTATTAAAAAAAAATTAAAAAATAATAGTAATAATAATAATAATTGGTACTCTCACTGCCAAACAGTTACATTTTTTGTCCGGAATCTTGTTGTTAGGTGCAGTTCAGCAAGAGTAATTATAAAGAAACAGAATGTGGAGCCGTGGTGCTCTCACCCCCACTCAAAAATGAAATGTCCAATTGCTGTTCTCATAACACAGCAATAATCAGTAAAAGTAAAAATATAAGTCCAGAAGCCCTCTCACTGCCTCACCAGTTCAACAGCCAAATACCAGCGAGCCCATAAATCACCATAGGGATTCACCACTTTAGTCTTGATCAAAAATAGTCTCCTTCTACCCCAAGGGAGGGAGCCAGAGCATCCACAGTAGCACTTTAGCCAAAAGACCTGGAATACAGGCCAAAGTTAAAGATGAACAGTCTGCTGAAAACAATGTCTAGGTCGAGCAAGCAATGTCGCTTCCAACTCATGCAGAATAATGAAATAGTTCCTCAATAGATGTTTTTCCAGCAGCCAAACAGTCAGGACCAAAGGGTAACAGACGGTTTGCAGCTAGCCCAAACCAAGACCCCCCCACCTGGGTCAGAGCTCTGAAACAGAGTGATCCTATACTCACACCGTGCCGAGGACTTCCTGGGATGAACAAAGAAATAACACCCTCAGATGAACTCCTGCTCAGCCCCTCAACCCCAGAGAGCTCAGTTCAAGCCGCCGCTCCCCAGTCAGAAACCCCATTCCAGCAGAATTACACAGCAACAGTCAGTTTAAGGAGGCAAGAGTAAAAACTCCATGTTTAAAGCAAATCCAAAACATCTGGTAAGAAGCTCACCACCTCCCCTCCCGAGTATAAGAAGTAAGCGGTTCTTGTGATTAGAAATCCAAACCTCCTTACGATCTTCTAAATGGCAGGACTTCATGATCTTCCAAGTGGCAAGACTCTTCAAATTGCATCCATACTTCCAGAGTAAAATTCTGGTCCTAAACGATACTAAAACAAGCATAAATTGAGTGTGTGCTGCGGTATAGAAGTTTTAAAAAACGATTTCACCCCAATGGCAGCCAACAAGTCAAATCACTACCAGGTGCATAAAAGCCAACAAAACAGCTTAAAAATGAGAAAACAATTTAAAAACAATAAAACACAGCGCAAACGGACGGTAAAGCAGAACTACATGATCCATCAATAAAGCAACAGAACAGAACAAAACAATAGGGCAAAAACAGCCAAACAGTAAGACAAACAACCAAACAGTAAGGCAGCGAGATCTAACACCACATGCAACAGTCCAACAGCTAGCCCATTGTGGTCGCCATCTTGTATGAGGAACTTCCTAGCATTTTATCCAGCAGTGAGTGTCAGTCTAAAATTAGCTGCAGTCTCACAGATACTTCATCAAATACTAGTATTCTCAGACCAAGTGCTCCAAATCCCACAACAAGTTAGACTGAAAATATTCATATCCTGACCAGCACCATACCTGCTGAGACAACCACCAAAAGTTCATTTCCAGCAATCAGCTTTCTATACAACAGTGCAGATGGTGAGATACTGTACACCAGTTTTGAACTACCAACTGCCAAATTGCAGCAGTCAGTGGAAGAAATTTTCAGAAACCCCTTTAACCTGCAGAAGTTCAGCATAAATGGACCAGTGAACTTTAACTATTGTGGTAGCAGCTATACAGTATGCCACAGAAATGTCAGAAAAATTCCTTGAATGCGGAGCGTTATCATTGCAGTCTCCACGGTATTCCTGTTATATTTTAGAAAAGTAACTGTATATGTAGTGCACTGATTTCGATGTCCATATTGGATTCCATTAAGAAATTTTATAGAACTGCTGTATTGTTAGTTTAAACTGGTAAAGTTGTGGCAATGCAATCGGCACCTTCCTAGTTAATGTATTCATCCCGCAATGCATTTTGAGGCCAGCTTTTGTTGTCACAACAGCAGAAGGTAGTGCATAGCAGGGGTGTTTTACAGAAATCGAAGTATGAAGCTATGTAAATGTAAGGTCCTTTTTCAAGTCATCATATTTTAAGCTGGTAAAATGTTAAAAAATAGTTCTTTTGATAAAGTCGTGCAGCATTGCCCAGGCAGCGTAGCGACCGGCAGTGTTAACAGACACTTAGAAGTGAAGGATATTGGGAATGCTAAGAGCAGTTTGTAACAGAGAAAACCCTCTAATAATAGATAGAAAACATGTTACTTTTTCAAGGGATCCTTAAGTTCGTAAAATGTTAAAAAATAGTAATTTAAATAAACTTGTGAAGCGTTACCCAGGCAGCATAGCAACTGGCAGTGTTAACAAATGTTTAGAAGCAAAGGATATTGACAATGTGTAGAGCAGTTTCTAATGGGGAAAAATCTCTACTAATAGTTAGAAAACATGAATAAATCTAATCAGAGTTGTAAAATTTTGTGATTATTTACAGCAAACACAATGTAAAACACACACAGCTGTTCAACCCGTGTACTGTTAATAACCATGAAATTTTTCATGTGTCACAAAGCAATACAACTCTGTGATTTTTCCTCTTTATTGTGTAGGTAAATGTTACTCCTACCAGCGCTTGCCATAAACATAATAATATCAGTCTCCAGAGCATGGTTCTACTTTGGCATTAATCCATGGTTGACATGTTGGATGCACTCGACCAATGCAGCCCAACCATGGATTAATGCCACAGCAGAACCATGCTCTGTCATTGTTTAATGCATACTAGTGCCTGTAAGTCCCAGGAGCCATAATGGAGACAACAAGCCTTTGTATTAGGCAAGTGAGTAAAATAAAGAGAAAGAAAAAAACACAATGGTTCTCAAAGGAAGTGGACGGGAAAGAAAGGGCAAAAAGTTTGGCATTCAGGTGGTACAAGGAAACACAGAGGAAGGAAGACAGAGAACTGTATCTGGAAAAGCAGAGGGAGATGGGGAACGTTTTCAGGAGTGCAAAGGTTCAAACGGAAGAAAAAATAGCCCAGGAAATAATGAAAGGGGATAAGACCTTTTTCAGGCATGTTAGTGAAAGAAAAAAGACTAACGGTAAAATTGTGAGGTTAAAAATGGAAGGAAGGCAGTGTGCAGAGTGGGACCAAGAAAAAGCAAAAATCCTGAACAAATATTTTTGTTCAGTATTCACAGAAGAAGGGGAAGGGGAAGGACCACAGCTAGGTGACAGAGGCACTGATAAATAGGAGGTGGACATCAATCCATCTACAGAGGAGCGAGTCCTAAAGGAACTGGCAAATCTAAAAGTGAACAAGGCAATGGGTCTGGACGGGATACATCCTGAAGTGTTAAAAGAACTTAGGAAGGTGCTGGCAGCACTGCTGATGGTAGAAGCTGGCAATTACAGGCCAATCAGCTTGACCTTCCTGGTATGGAAATTAATGGAATCACTACTGAAAGAAAGGATTGTAATATATGTGTCATTGGCTCAGTGGGTAGCACACTCGCCTCTGAGGCTAGGAGATCAGAGGGCTGTGGGTTCAGTTCCCACATCTGGCACT
This sequence comes from Neoceratodus forsteri, assembly GCA_016271365.2. Classification (NCBI taxonomy): domain Eukaryota; kingdom Metazoa; phylum Chordata; order Ceratodontiformes; family Ceratodontidae; genus Neoceratodus; species Neoceratodus forsteri. The sequence continues at coordinate 1,750,887,275 of CM057455.1, read as the reverse complement.
TGGGTTAATATCCCAGTAGTGACAGTGTAGTGCAGCATGAGAGGGGTGCTGCACTTCTGAGGTGCCGTCTTTCAGATGAGACGTTAAACCAAGGTCCCATCTGCCTGGATTGGTGGTAGTTCAGGTGGATGTTAAAGATCCCATGGCACTAATTGAAAAGAGTAGGGGAAAGTTTTATTGAAACAAAAGAAATTGTACAGTACCAAAACAAAAGCAATTTGCAAAAACTCATTGGACTCAAAACAGAAGTAAACAAAAAACAGAACAGAACTATGCATATCAAGAGACAATCCATCAGGTCACTGCAAAATCAGAGTCCGTGATCCAAGGAAGAGCTTTCCAAAGTTCAAGTAATGTCTCCTTGGAATATAATGTACGTTCATGTACATAAATGTTTGTTAGGTCTGTTACAATTTTCTTCTCAAGCTCTGAATAAGAACAGGTTTTTTGCTGTAGAGTAAACAGACATCATGCCATCCAAATATTCCATTTAATTACTACAAAAACTAGATTTAAAGTGTCCAGAGTCCAAAGGGACCACTGGGGAGAAAAAACACCATACATAATATTCTGGTAAGAAACCGTTTGAAACAATGGAGTGGCCCAGACTCTTGCCAAAAAAAACCCCACCAGTGCCGAATAAATGAACACTCAAAAAATAAGTGCAATATAGTTTCCAATTTAGAAATACACAATAGTCTAGAACATTGTCTGTCTTGAGACTGCTTGTGTTTAAGATTATCTTTGATGTTAATTCTTTCATGACACGACAGCCAATGAAAGTCCCACATGTGAGCAGGCACCCTTTTACACCGTAACAAAACCAATAGGGAAGGAAGATGTTGGTTAGGGCACTTTTCAAAGGGCAACTGTATTGCATAAATGGTCAGGAGCAGATTATTATATTATACTTTATGAGAATTCATTAACAACATCTGGGTAGATATCGTCCACTGTTTCAAACGTAAAAACATGTGTTTAATATATATCAGTATACCCAAAGTTTGTCATATCACAGTTAATGAATGACATTCCCATAAATGAAACCATAATCTGCAAGAATCATAGAACCAAGGTTCCCACCCTCTCTGAGTATTTATCAGTAGAGACCGAAGATTTGACGTCAAAAAAATACATGAAAAAAATAACAGAGGATTAATCATGTTAACACCCCCCTCAGAAATAGGTAAGTAACATTCCGTTTTACTGGATTAAGCCGGCTTCCCCACAGAGCTTGAAAGAAGAGACCAAGAACTGCAGTTTCTAATTGTTTAGGGATTGGGAATACATAGCTTAAATAAAGAAAAATCGGTATCAAATAAGTCTTGATTAGGAAAACGCGCTTCTTCTTCCCAATCTGCCCCTTATTCCATGAGGCAACCTTAAGTTTGCCTTGTTGTAATTTAACAGACCGATTAAAAAGGTCATAATCTACAGTCCCAAAATAAACTCCCAAAATGCGTTGAGGCCCCTCAAAAAGTTGTAAAGGACCAATATGAGAAAAAGGGGCTATTTTCTATCCTAACCGAATACCAAAACTTTTGGTAAAATTTAAACTCGCACCAGAAAAATCACCAAAGGAAGAACATTCCTGGAGGACAGTAACCACAGAGGCTGCATTAGCCACAATAATGCAGACATCGTCTGCACATGCAATTGCCGTATATGGTGAGATTAAAGTAGAACTAGAAAAGGCATGAAACTGAGGATGAGTATTCAGACGGCGAAGCAAAACATCTAAAAAAAATACATATAACAGAGGGCTCAAAGGACACCCTTGGCGAACCCCTCTTTTTATGGGGATCCAACGCAACCATTCACAACAGGCACAACAGTGGCAGTCCTATAAAAAGTCTTAATCCAGCAAATCATTTCACCAGGCACATGCATAAAATGTAGTGCCTTCCATAAAAAATCATGGTTAACTGAATCAAAAGCCACCTTCTGAGCTACCGATACAATAAAACCTGAAACAGAGTCTGCATAGCCATGAGAAAATAATTTTCGAAGGAGAATCAAATGGTCAGAGATTCTCCTGTTCGGTACAGAGCAGGACTGAGCAGGGTGCAAAACTACTTCAGCTATCCTCATAAGGCGTTGTACAATGATTTTCATTAATAACTTAAAGTCAGTGCTTAGCATACATAAGGGACGCCAATTCTCAAGAGAATGTATATCTCCTTTCTGTTTATAGATATAAATCAAAGTACCCTTAGTAAAATCTAAAGGGATAAACTCACTAGCTAACAGGAAGGTAAATACTGAAGTTAATTCAAGGATCAGGTTGTCACCCAGTACCTTATATAAGGCAGCGGGGAGTCCATCTGGACCAGGAGTCCTCCGTAAGGGTAAGGAAGAAATAACCAACTTCAATTCTAACTCAGTAACAGGTATACAGGCTGAGTCAGAACATGGCTGTGAAGGGGTAGGGATGTCAAGGTCCCTATACAACACCACAGGATCAACATCTGCAGCTGGAAAGGAAGAAAAGAGGTCAATCGTGTAACAAGTCACTATCTGACAGATGTCCGACTGAGAGGTACATAAGGCGCCATCAGAATCAGCAAGACACAACATATTCTTTTGTGTAATTTGTTGAGAATTCGACTCAAAGGAGCAAACAACAGCCCTCGTGCCCACCACATTAAATTTGTGTTGATGATAAAGTTGCTGTGATTGTCTAGGTTGGAATTTCAACATATCATTCTGAAGTAAGTGCAATTGTTGAGAAAGATCTTGTCCTGTAGTATAAGCTATTGTCAACAAGGACTGAAAATTTACCCTTTTCTGTAAATATTCCAAATATTCTCTTCGACATTTTTGATGACTATATCTTTTCAAAAAGAGCACCAAATCATGTTTAGTGTCAGTCCACCATGCAATAGGGTCTGCATAACAAATAAAAATGGATTTCCAGGCCTGAATAAAGGATAAAAGGGACTGCATGAAAGTCAGAATTTGCAACAGAGATATGTTGAATTTTCAGAGTCCTGGTCCTTTGTGAACAGTAACATCAGAACCAAGGCCTATGGAAAGCAGTTTATGATCAGAAAATTCTACAGCTTGTACAGTAGCAGAGGTAATTGGGAGTGTGAGGGACAAAAACACAAAATCAATTCTGGTAGCCAGCTTACCCTTTTGAAATGTAGGAGTATGTTGTTTAGTAAAAGAGTAATAGGCATCCGTGAGATGAGCAGTACGAACCAACTTCCCTAATTCGTGGGAGTCACAAAACAATTTCTGGGTAGCAGCAAAAGAGCTTTTGTCAAGAAGACTTAAGCCACAGTTAAAGTCACCAGAAAATATCAACTGAAAGGAGGTATGCAAATAAGGGCGGAGTAAAGAAAATAAAGCTATACATGCAGACTTAATTTGGGGAGCATAAATATTAATAACCCGATAAGGGCAGGGCCCAATTAAAAAATCTAAGACTAACACTCTGCCAGGGGCTATGTCAATCAATTTTAGCAAACAAAAATCTGGGATATTGAACAAGATCCCAAGTCCGGAACAGGAGTCCAGGCCAATGGACCAAAAAGAAGGACCTAGAAGCCAGTCCTGTTGTGCCTGTCAAATCTCGTGGGTGGAGTCATGTATCCTGCAACAGAAAGCTCCCCATAGGTAAAAGCCGTAAACAGGAAAAAATCAATCTTCTTTTTGCCAGATGCTTAATACTATTCACATTAATAGTATGACAAACAAAGTGAGACATAACACAAGGAGAACAGAGACACTTTACGATTTCCTTTTCCCTATCACCTTTTTCCCTTTTAGCTTAACCCTGGCCTTCCGCTTCTGAGAAAGACCAGTACCCAGCTGAATCTCAGAATCAGTAATATCATCTGGGAGGGAAGATGCAACAGAGGAAGAGTCAGACTCGCCTCCAGCATCATCAGAAACAGTTTGTATTAGCTCAAAGGCATTAGAAAAAACCACAGGAGGGGGTTCCAAAAGCAAAGGAGGTGATGGTAATGCCCGGGGGTAATTTCTCTTAGACCTCCGACGCATAACACTAGTGGGTACTCGGGGGGGTGGCATAGTACTCGGGCCTGGAACAGGGTCCAGGACAAGCTGGACAGATTGGACAGGGTCAGTGGTAGGAGGGATCATCTCAGTAAGCGGTGCCACACAAGAGGCCACCGGGGGTACCACAGCCTGATCTACAACAGGCTCAGGAACCTGCAATAGGGGTCGAGCAACTACTGAAGTCGGTGCTACTAAGGTGGTCCTAAGACGAGCCTTCTGGGCTTGCGTGATTACAAAACATTGATCAGCACCATCATCATGTGTGGCCTGATTATGAGCAACCCACGGACAATTTTGAAACATATGACCCAGCTCATCACAAAGATTACATTTACGCTCATTTAGATAGTGAATCCCCACATGACCCAATTCTCCACAGGTATTACATTTCAGCTTATCACAGACATTACTAAGGTGAGAGGGGTCTCCACACTGGTAACAAGCTTTCGGTTGTCCAGGGTAAAACAAGCCCCCCCATCCCAACCTTTAAAAAAAGAATTAGGTAGGTGCACTGGACCAGAATCATTAGAGTGTAACAAAACCATAACCTTCCAGCCTCCAGTCAAAATATTCTCCATGTCCAATATTGCCTCAGGCTGACCCTGAACAGTACAACATTGTTTTAGCCAATAGACAATGTCAGTGATGTCAACACCTTCATTCCAAAACAGGACGGTAATATTCTTAAAGGCTGGTGTGGAAAGGGGAATGGCCTTAAACGGGGTCCACAGGACAGTATTTCTTAAGGCATGATATCGTGACCAAAAATGCTACAAGGCACTAGGCATTTGGAAGCTGACATCAAATGTAGTTTCACCAGAAATATGAATTAGTGCATATATTTCATGAGAAAAGAATTTCAGAGAGTCCTTGAGTAGTGTCCGAGCTACATACACTCGGTCCGGTGGCTCAGGTAAACCTCCCATATAAGCCAATCGTACCACATTATGACGCTTTTCAGTTAGAATTGGAAATTTAAACAATGAGGAAAAAGAATGATTTGGTTCTATTTTCTTTGAGGGGGGCTCCACTACTGCAGGAGCTGTATTCTCTGTAATGGTAGTGGGAGAAGCAGCACAAATAAGAGAACCCTGCAAAGGTTCCAAAACTGGGTGCTGGGTAAGTTCCAATTCCTTGGGGAGACACAAGGAGTCAGACATAGACAGACTTCTCTTTGGTGAATGCTGCAGCTCAGGAAAATCATTGAGACAGAGGGACTGAATAGAGGACTGACCAGAAACTCACTTCTCCTCTGTAGGTTCCTGCACCTAGCCAGCTCCTTGTAATGCCATTTCTACAGACCAGGTAGGTGTTGTAGCAGGATTGGTATCAAGAGATAGCAATTGAGAGGGAGAGTGTGTCACATTAGGCAAACTAGGCACTGTATGCAATGATGTCACTGTAGTCTGCGGGGGCAGCTGAGAAGCGGGCGGGAGTATTCCAGCTGAGAACTCGCCAGGATGGGCTGCACAGGGCGGCACCTCAGCCGCTTGAAAAGGCAATGTAGGCTGTTGGAAAGTATTATTGTTGGCTGCAGGAGACATATATCCTGCCAATCTGACTTCATGAATCCGTTGCAGTTCTCTGTTCAAATTCTTCTTCATAATCTCAAATCGACATTCTGTATCACCCAAATAGTCCTGAAGTTCCTTTTCAGCCAAACAGACAGTAGTAGAGTCAAAAGTGGAAAAATCCCTCATTGGGACGGCAAGGGGTAAAGACGTTTGAGAGTACATGTCAGGGTGACCCAGCAGAGGTTCTAAAGTTGTAACCTGTAGTGTAGATTCATTTTCTGCAGTAGGCACAGAAACCAGCATTGCTTCAGTAGTTGTAGACATGGTCTCTACACACACAGAGGCAGGAGTTGAGACCAGGTCTCCCACCTCCATCGCCACCTCCTCAGCAAGCAAGGGTGCATCTGCCATTTTGGACAAAGGTTCCCCCTCTGAAGAGTAGGGGAACTTTGATTGAAAACAAGGACTCCAAAACAGGCAATGATACAGGTATACAAAACAAATATATACTAGAAAATACCTGTAACTGTTCAGCATCAAATAAACAGAAAAAACAAAGAAAAACATTATAATAACCAAGCCACACAACTAACCCATAAAAGAGTACCTTTCACACAACCATGTATACAAAAATCAGTATCATAAATAGTTCGTAAAGTAACAGTTATATTAGAAAGGAGTTCATCAAATGAAACTTTACGCTGTTGTGTAATCCAGTAACATCTAGATTGCCAAATATAAAAACGAAGAACGGAAAAAATTAATAGTAAAGTGTCAGCGGGATACTTAGACCATTCACCCTTATGTGCACCATACAGCAGTGTACCTTAGGAAAGAGATAGAAATAAAGGCTCATTCCATTTAGCAGCCAAAAAGGCCCAAAAAGCTTGGACATAGGGACACTGCAAAAAAAGATGTTCTTGTGTCTCTGACAAGGAAACACAAGACGTACGATTACAGTATCTATCACTAAGTTGTTTATGTTTGCGTGAGTTACCTACTGGTAATCTGCCATAAGAACTCAGCCAAACACTATCCCAAATAAAATCTGGCAAACGTCTATTTGAAAGTAACAAAAGAATATTTTCTAGGGACTGGGAAGGACAATCTGGAAAATGCAAAATATCAGGAAAGTCAGAGGAAACAATATATTTATACAATTGCTTTCTATGCATTGTTTCTAAGTGAGAAATGGAAACTCTCTATTTCAATAAATGTCGAAAAAATTTCCAAATCATACTTGGGAAAGAGGGGAAGTCTAGCAAAGGGAGTGGGCTTCCCTAATTTCCAGAGGGACACACCTTTCGAAAATCATGACCTGACATACGGAAACCAAACCTTCCAACCTGGCCAGAGTAGAGGACTTAAATTATATGAAATAAAAATACTAATAAAAAATGCCACTGGATGAACCATTGCTACTCCACCTTGTCTAATACTCCTATAAGTGTAACCATGTTTAATGGGATTCAATCTACTTCCCCAAAAAGTTTGGAAAAAAACACTAAATATGAAAGTAAATAGAGACACTGGAGGCAGAAACACATAACTAATATATAGAAAAATAGGAACCATCAAAGTTTTAATAAGCAGGACACATTTTCTTATTGCAATTTGTTTACCTTTCCATCTAGTAACCAATAACTGAGCAGTATTCAATTTACGAGACCAATTCGCAGACACCATGTCGCCGTCACCAAATTCAAGTCCCAAGATAGTTATCGGATCTTTAGAAATCGGAACACCCGCAAGAATACCAGAATCTGGTATAAAGGAATTACCCAAAGGAAAACCTCTGCTTTTTACATAATTAATCTTAGAACCAGAAGTTCTAGAGAAGAGAGTCAGCACATCACTCACAATAGGACCTTCAGTGACATCCAAAAGACAAAGGACCAAGTCATCCGCATATGCTAAAATTTTAACGGGAGAGACACTGGCATCAATACGTACCCCTGCCAAACCAATATGGGTACTAATCATACGAAGTAAAACATCAATAAAAAAGACATACAAAATAGGGCTCAAAGGGCAGCCCTGCCGCACATCACATCGTACTGCCACAGGAGTACCAATTCAGCCATTTACATTAGGAAGAAGAAAAGATGAATGATATAGAATCTTGATCCAATCTATAAAACCCTGCGATAAACCATATGCACATAAAACGGAAAACAAAAACTCGTGGGAGACCCAGTCAAAGGCTTTCTCCTGACCAAGACTAAGAATATAACCATTCAAAAGACCAGACTGGGAAGCAGTAAAAAGTTCACATAATATCAATAAATTATCATGCTGAGCCCTACCCGGTATAGAACATGTTTGGTAAGGGCTTATCAAGCTATCTACGAACAAAGACAATCGATGCAATAAAATCTTACTCAAAATCTTTAAATCTGTGTTCAGTAAACTTAATGTTCTCCAATTCTGAAAATCTGCCTTAATGCCCTTTTTGTAAAGTAAAATAACCAAAGCCATATTCATCAAGGGTGCTAATACTGAAGTGGACAACATCTGATTAAATACCTGTGCCAAAACAAGGACCAAATCCTCCTGAAAGGTCTGGTAAAAGGTGGCACCCAAACAATCTGTGCCAGGAGATGAATCAACATTCAGTGCAAAAATAGCATTACGTATTTCAGATTCAGTAATATCACATAACAACTGCTGACCATCAGCCATTGATAATTGTGGTACCTGTAAGGAATCAAAATCAAACAAGCCATACAGAACATCAACATCTTTCTGATATAAGGAAGCCAAATAACTACCAACTACTTCAAGCAAGGCTGAAGGAGTCGTAACCAAGTCACCTGTTTTAGAGGTCAACTGCGTGATTAAACGTTGACTAACCTGCTCCTTACAGTCTTGAAAAGGATCTAATGCACCCTTATGCAACTTTAAACCAAATCTGTGTTCATGGTCCAAAGATTTGGCTCTATCATATCGATATTCAAACATCTGTGTTTTAACATGTCTAATTTGAAAGCCATAATCAATCTTCTCAGTCTCCGTTAAAGAAATCAACTTCTGTAATTGAGATCTGAGACATAAATACTCCAGATACTGTGAGGTGACCTTAGCACGAGAGAAAAATTGAAAAAAAGATTTCCAATCTTTCTTAGTGTCTTCCCACCAAGAAGCAGCATCATCACGTAGTTCAAAAACAGAAATTCGAGCACTCAATTCCTTCTTCCAAGCAGTCTTAAGAGACTCATCAGTCAAAAGAGAAGTGTTTAATCTCCATAGAGTCTTCTTACATCTAGGGGTCCCTGCCCAAGTCGAACAAACAGTAAGTGACTTATGATCAGAGAATTCCCAAACACGTAAAAAAACCGAGGTGACCTGTAAAATAACTGAAAGAAAAATGAAATCAATCCTAGTAGACTGAGAGTTTTTAAAAAATGTATTACCACCAGCAGAATAAACACTACGGTAGGCATCCTTAAGCTGAGCCGTGTCCAATGTCTGTAATAGCTTATTAGAGTCACAGAATAATTTTGACGTTTTCAAACCCCTATCCTTAATACTAAGGGCACAATTAAAATCACCTGCCCAAAAAATCAAACGAAAAGTATACAGATAGGGGTGAAAGTCTTGAAAAAGAGTAACACGTAGTGCCTTGGTCTGTGGAGCATAAACGTTGATTAATCTAAATCTTTCACCCCGAAAATTTATATCCAATAGTAAAGCCCTACCTGGGCAAATGTCTACCAATTTGGAAACCTTCAATGCCAGATTAATAAATAGTACCCCAATAGCCTCACAAAGGGATTCCCCATTAGACCAAAAAGAAGCCCCCGAAGACCACATGTTACGAGCTCGTTACACTTCACAAATAGTTTTAAGTCTTGTATCCTGGAGACAAATAACATCACTGCTCAGTTGTTGCAAACAAGACAAATAGATGAAATAGTTAAAGAATCCATAAATGTGATGAAAAAAAGGGGGAGATAAAAAAACAGGGCTCATGAAAAGAAAAAAACTACAAATCATGGAACTTTTGAAACTCGTCTACGTTGAGAACATCTGGGAAGACTCTCAACCGGTTTCACGTCCCCATCATCACCCTCTGAAAAATTGTCAGTGATTGCAGAGGTTCTAGAAGAACGGTCTGAGTCTTCACCTTCAGACTCGTCTCCAGCAACTAGGACAGCAAAGTTGTTACCCACTTTCCATGACTCAGAAGAACCACCACTGGGTAAGGCCATAGGGGTATGACGAGTAGGAATAGTTTTTGCTGATCTATGTCATTTCTTAGCAGTAACCATTTTAAAGGGCAAAACAGGGGAAGGGGAGGGGGCATCTCAGAGTTGTCAGATCTGTCCTGTAAAGACAAGTCAGACGCAGAGGGCATAGAGAGTGCAGAGGGAGCAACTACAGGAGAAAGCAGGGCAGTTTGATCCTGCATACTGACTGAAACAGTATCACCCAGACCTACTTCCACAACCTCTAAAGTGTGTTTACTAGGTACCGGAGACATAGGACATATAGCTCCACCAGTAGGGGGCATTTCAGGGACGGTATCCATATGTTGAGCAACAACAATCAAGCCCTCTTGAGAAGGACAATCCTCTCTATTAAGGGATGCCCAAGGACATTTGGCATATCCATGTCTGGTTTGTTCACATAAATTGCATTTGAATAAATTAAGGCAAGTATAGGCCTGATGTCCAAATTCAAAACAATGAGAACAACGAGGGGTGTCACAGACCGTATTAAGATGTGTCCTGGAACCACATTTAAAACAGGACTTAGGCTGACCAAAATAAAACAAACTACCTCTATCTTTCCCTTAGAAAAAACTATTGGGCAGATGCTGAGGCTCACAGTTCATAGAAAAAAGTTTAACCTGTAACTTCCAACCCCCATTCCAAATCTTTTCACTATCAAGAATTGGTACAAGTCTATCTAAACATCACATTTCTTACGCAACCAGAAAAGAATATCTTCTATATGAACCCCCTCATTACAAAACATGATAGTAATCGACTTAACAGCCGGTTTGGTTAAAGGTACAGCTAAAAAGAGGATCCAAAGAGGAGAGTTCTTAACAGTGTGATAAGTCATCCAAAATTGTTCTAAACCTGAAATAGTTTTAAAGCTAATATCATAATTCGAGTTACCAATATGAATAAGCGCATAAATATCCAAAGACACAAACTTCATAGATCCTTTAAGTAAAGCTTTTGCAATATAAAGTCGATCTGGCTGAACTTCCAAGCCACCTTTATAAATCAAACATACTGCATTTCTAAATTTGAAAATAAATCCAAAAGTTTAAATGGGGGGGGGACCCCTAGCATTCCTCAATGGTCAGAGTCGGCTGTATCAGGTGCAGTAGGCAATGTAGATGGCTGTACAGCTGACTTAGATACCCCTTGAACAACCTCTGCTGGAATAGGTGGGTTAGGTATCAGTGATATAGAAGCAGTACTCTGTAAAGCAAATGAAGCTGCAGAGCCAGCAGCAGGAGAGTTATATCGTTGCACAACCTCATCGGTGGAGTCAGGTATCCATTTACCATCTATATGTTTTAACCACCCAGCCTCTGTTATCGCCTTTTCTGGGGACCAGCCTTCACGAGGGTTAGGAGGTAAAGGTGAAAGGGAAGACTGCACAGAAGGAGAAAGCACTGCAACGGACAGAGTCTTAGTCTGAACGTCACCCACCCTTTGAGGCACATCACCCTCCATTACAGTGAAAACCATAGACACAGAAGTTACAGTATCCCCTTGTAATACAATACCAGTCATTCCCAAACACTTCGTGGTAAGCTGAGGCATCGTAAAACTAGTTCCAGGCTTTGCAGCAACAGCACTCTGCCGACAGCATTCATCAGGGATATGGGTGGAAGTGCTCGCTTCTCCAGACAGATTCGTAGGCATCGACACATACATCGAGGAGTCTAGAATCACGTCACTAGGAAACGACAGAGAAGTACAGGGAGCAGGCGGAGCCGAAACTAGTGAAACTGTGCACAATGTAGTTATTTCGCTTAACAACTGGGTTTTACGATGTGTACATTGCTCCTCTTCAGAAAACACATCTTTCAACATACGTTCCTTTTTGGTAAGCTCCTGTACAGTGCCTTTCCAAGAACTACTCATTTTCTGAGACATAACCACATCCGAAACCACTGCTGCAAACGAAACAAAAACTCCTCAGGCAGAGAAGCATCTTGAAAGTCAGTAACCATACTAGTAGCCTCTAGATCAATAGGAGCAGGGGAGGAGGCCCACTCCCTTGTCCCAGACACATCCATCTCCTCTGAAGGCTGAGCAGAAGTGGCCATCTTCCTGCAGATAGCCAAAGGTTCCCCCTCTGAAGAGTAGGGGAATTTCCCCGGTGTCCTGGCCAAATTTCCCTCATTCACTAAAAATACCACCAACAGCTTAATCTGGTTCAAGGTCAGTTGGCATTCATCTGTATCCCCCTCCCCCCGGTCATGCCTGAAAATAGACGGGATTTGTCTAGTGCACTTACCTGGTCAACAAAAACTAAATAATACATAAAATAAATAAATATCTTGAATCCAGGGGAGCACAGGATCCGAGGCAGCATGGATTCACAGTGGGAATGTCTTGTCAAACTAATCTGATAGATTAATTTGACTGTGTGACTGTGGAGGTACATCAGGTGGTCGATGTGGCCTACCTGGATTTCAGCAAGTCCTTCGACACCATCCTGCATATGAGGCTTGTAAACTAGCTGGGCAGCCTGGGAATGGGTCCCATGGTGGAAAACTGGGTCAGAAATTGACTGAGTGATAGGACACAGAGGGTGGCAGTGAACGGATTTCAATCCACACAGAGGGAGGTGACCATCGGTGTGCCACAGGAATCGGTGCTGGGACCAGTCTTCTTTAATGTCTTCATAAGTGACATTGCTGAAAGGTTGGAGGGAAAGGTATGTCTCTTTGCAGATGAGAAGAAGGTCTGCAACTAGGCTGACACTCCAGGAGGGGGGATAAATGAAAAGGGGCCTAAGCAAGCTTCAGGAGTGGTCTAGGGTGTGGCAGACAAGATACAATGCAAAGAAGGGCAAGATCATGTACTTTGGGCACAGAAATGCAGGGGAGGAGTACAAGATGGGGGGGGGGTACTGATGGCCACCAAGCAGGAAAGGGACCTGGGAGTAATCATATCAGATGACCTAAAGGTTACCAAATAATGTGAGAATGTTGTGGGGTCAGCCGGAGGGATGGTAGGGTGGACAGGGAGAGGTATCACCAGCAGAAAGAAGGAGGTGGTGGTGCCACTGTACAGAACATTGGTGAGACCTGATCTCGAATACTGTGTCCATCTGGAGGCTGCATCTCTGAAAGGACATAGAGTAGAAGCAGTTCAGAGAACGGCAACAAAATTGGTGCGAGGACTGCACCAGAAGTCATATGAGGAGAAACTAGAGGGCCTCACTATGTATTCCCTGGAAGAAAGGAGAGAGAGGGGGGATATGATAGAGACTTTCAAATAACTCAAGGGTATAAACAATGTACAAGAGGGTAGCATCTTTCAGAAAAGAAGATGTTCAAAAACAAGGGGCCATGATACAAGAATAGAGGGGAGGTAGACTCAGAGGTAACATAAGGAAGTACTTTTTCACAGAAAGGGTGGTTGATGCATAGAACAACCTCCTTGCAGAGGTTGTAGGGGCAAAAATTGCGGGGGAATTTAAGAATGTATGGGATATACATAAGGGAACCCTAGCAATAGGAAAGGCAGGGTAAGCCGCAGACCAATTGGGATCTGTAGTATATGAAATAAGCACAGAAAATAAGCAGACTGGGTGGGTCAAATGGTCCTTATCTGCCATCAAGTTCTATGTTTCTAAGTATGTTTCTATGAAGACATAGCCTTTTTAATGCAAAGTTGTAGCCCTATCCCTGGGCTAATACAGACCAGTATGAGCAGTCTGTAAGGGGTACTAAATGTACAAAACATAACAGTTTCAATCTTTATGTTTAGAAAGAAGCAGTGCTGTGTTCTTCTTTAACATACCTGAAGACATTCCAGAGTCTCTAGCATATATTACAACACTAAGGAAGCAAAATGGGTTTCTTCTCCATGAAGGGCGCCTTCTATTCCTGCCAGGTCCCTTGGTGCATTACAAGTGAGCACTAATGCCCAGTAAAGGTAACAGTCCCAAGGCCTCTGTCCCACCATGGTGAAAAGAACTGTGCAACACTCACCATATAGACACAGAGGCCTGAGAAGATACTGCTCCAGAACACCCCAGCTGGGCAGATCTGGGGCCCACTGATTACTGGGCTTCATGCTCCACAATTTAAGCCAAATACACTAACAATTAGAGAGGTTGAGTCAGTAGAGCTCATCAAGCCTGTCTCAGAAGCATGCAGCCAGACGTCTTTGAGGGCCCCATCCCCCCACCCATACAGTGAAAAGTGAAGCTCCCAACTGATCAGGTAGTGGGCCCTGTTTGTCTCTGTCCCAAGTGCTTTCCACAGCTGCCAGCTCAGTCTTTAGGTAGGCTTCAGCCTGGTCAGGCTGTGTGAAGGATCTGGATGGCACATCTGGCTGCCGAATAATGAGCTTGGATGGTACAAACATGGGAAAACTGCTATTGATGCTCATGCAGGCATCTCTTCATATTGTTAAATTCCTGCCTAGTGGTTTAAAGATGCCAGCTGTATTCAGGGTAGAAGCTCACATGTTGGCCCTCAACATGGATCTGCCCCTCTTTGTGTGTGGCTTGCAGGACTCTCTGCCTATCTGGATATCTCAGAAACTTTATAAGGAAATATTTTGGTTTGTCATTAGGACCCAATTTCTTGTCTGGTGGGTGGTGCACTCACTGGACATCCAGTGTGGTACCTGCTGGTATCCCCAGAAACTTCGGAGCCATGAATACAGCAAGGTGAAGGAATCTGAGCCTTCAGTTCCCTCAAGCAGTGTAATTAGTCTAACACTGCTGCAGTGCTCCCTATTTTCATGATAAGTCAAGTGCAGCTGAAAGTTTGGTCATCTGTGAGCTTCTGTCAGTTCTGCCCTAGTTTCTCTCTCCCAGTCCACTTGCTTACTGAACCGTGCCTCTAACTCCATCAGCTGCTGCTATGGGCCTCTACCATTTCTCAGAGCCCACTGATGGTGTACGGTATGTGTGAGAGCCGGCTGTTGAGGTTTTCGAACCCACTCACATCTCTGTCCTGAGCTCATACAGCAGGTCCCTAAGGAAGGTTTGGGAGGCTTAATGTGTGCACAAACCCTGGCAAGGCCTCTGCTTGTTCCACTGAGCCCACCCAAGCCATTTGCATGGCAGCTGCTCCGCAGGCTCACCTCCTTTCCCCACATCTTTAACCTTGATAAAATCAGTCTGCATCTGGTGCCTCCCTGACTTTGGCTGCTGTGAGCAACATCTTTAGAGGATGAGAAATAAAGTAAAAAAAAAAGTTTACTGCTGGGATGGTAACAATATTGAGCAGATCACAGAGTTCTAAAGAAAGACTTGCATTGCCATCTCCAGTTAAGCTATGCCCTTCCCAAATCGTGCATATTATTAGCACCTTATTTTTTATTTTTGTACTGTTCCAATATGAAATAAGCCTTGGTTCAGGGTACCTTTCCCAGTGAAAGAAAAAAATGCTAATATTTTTATAACTGATTTAAAAATAATCGGTGTATAATGCTTGCAACCAGCTTTCCTCCTATGTTGATAAGCTTGCTGCTGGTTGTTTTTTTGATCTTGGTTTCTTGGAGTTTATAAAATAACGGTCTGCTTCAGGTCTTATTGTTTTAATTATACAGACGGACAAACTTTCTAAAAATTATCACACCCCTTTTTGTTTATCTTGCAATTTTTTTAGGCTGTTGATCAGCTTAGAAAATAATGTTTTGGAACACCAGTGTTTGATTGTTTTAGCTACTTCTGTTACCAGAGTAGAATGTTTTAATTGGGTCCATGAGGACATGGTGCTCTGCTTTTCTTCTTAGCTCTGCTTTTATTGAAACCTCTGCCTTTAATCATCACCTCGACCGATAGCATTCATCTTTGAGAGCGTATTTTGTTTTGTGAGCTGTTTGTGTACTCTAAGAATGGGTTTCATTCAAAGAAAATAGATGTGAGATGGTAATGCATACCGTATAGCACATTGGTCCATTCTTTCTTCTTTGTCCTAACACCCTACTGTTGGGAAACCCATGAGTGTAGGTCACAGAAAAGGATGTTAATTATCTCTGTTTGTGTACTTTTTTGTTGAATGAAGAAAAGGTCAGGCAACAGTCAGAACTGTGTGCTGAAACAATTGCTAACTTGTTCTGATCAAACCTCTCTATATTTTTTGCATTTCTTTCACTACCAACTACGTTTTTGTATTTCAAGTTAATTTGTACTTACAGAAATCCTTTGGCATAGAAAAAATGGTTTATTGCATAACACTTAGGGGCAGATATTTACATTGTTTTTAAATGCTGGGGGAGCAGAATGACCTGTTTAGTCCTGTAAATATTTGTTGAGGATGTGGTATGTGTATTTTCAATCATAATTTGTGCTTTGTACAATCTGGTGTCCAACAATATGCTTTCCCAATATTTTCAACTGTATTTTGTCACAAAATGGATATTTTCCAGCAGCAGCAGCAGTTTGGTGTGCTTTTAAAATAAAGCTGTAGGCCCTGTTCTCTGTCAGTACAGGATGTCACCCAGTAGCAAAATATGCAACAGTGGGCAGATAATTACCATCAGTGTCTCCCATGCAAAAGAACTACAGTGCAAATTGTAACTGCAGCTGTTAGATGGTGCAAAAGGTGTTTGCACCTACTAATGGCTTGTATTGTGCTATCAACATTTAAGGTCACCCAACAGCATCTCATCCTTCAAGCTCTTATATTCTCATCTCAGAAATGATCAGTCCAATTGTTTTTCATGACCCTGGTTTGTCATCATGCTAACCTGTACCATTGTACCAGAAATGAACAGTGCAGTTGTTTTCCATGACCCTGGCTTGTCTTCATGCTATCCTGTAACATTGTGATGACTCTGATTCCCTTCTTGATACTGGCCTACTTCCCCACTTTCTCCAGCCTTCTCTTCACAACCCTTCACTGGATATATTCACCATATACAAGCAATCAAACAATAATAGTCCTACTGCCCCTTCCCCCTGAGGCCCCCCACTGACTCCTCTATTTTATTTTCCTATCTATGGGACTACACATCTCACCATGTTATCCTTCATTCATACATTACATACCCCTCCTGGTACCCCCATCTGCCATTAGTTGGCTGTTCCCTTATGCCTTCTTCATGGCTGGTTCCTGTGATTGCCCCTGGTAAATGGACTATCTGGTATTTCTCTACAGTGAACATGGATTATATGCAATTGTATTTATGTAATTAATGTTTGAATGGTGGACCTGACCCCTTTGTACGTGCATCCTCCTCTGTTATGGTTCTTCTTTTCTCCCTTTTTCTTGTCATTTGAATCTCCTAATACTGCACCAATGTGACTGTGTTTTTATACTTTATATACATGTATTTATATGTTTTCATGTTGGATGATTCTCTGACCCTGTTCTAACCAGGTCCATCTTGTAAAAGAACTCTGCTCAATGATGTTCGCCTGGATAAATAAAGATGTTGATTGATTGATTGATTGATTGAACATGATTACTGAGTGGCACTGCACGAGATGCTTGGGACAATGTCATGCTTCTGCCTGGCTGGACTGCTGTGCTGCTACCTTTGCTGACTGTCACTAACATGGACATGCTTCACAGAAATGTCTCCTCTTCCTAATCCTCCCGCTATACATTTTTAGGCCGACAGTGGACCAGTGGTTCCTCCTCATCATGGCCAACCAACCACACTTTGTGGTAGCTGCAATGACCCCCTCCCACTCCATTCAGCAATCATTACTCCATGGCAGCTCAATAGCATTTCCCTTCTTACCCCCCCAAAAGGTGGTCAAGTAGAACATCTCCAGACGTTGGCCTTACTGACTTATTTTGAAATTAGTAGCACTTTTGTACCTGCAGTTACTATCTGTTTTTACCAAAAGTAACCTGTAGAAGGTGCAGGAAGCTGCAATATGTCCTAAAAGCATTCTTGTTTAATATATACAGCACAAATTAAATATATAAATTTGGGGATGCTCTACGTTTTGAAAATTCAGGCTTTGGTATTAAATTTGTAAGATGGTATTCCATGCATCAGATAAGCAGTTTTGATTAAACCCTGGAAGAAAATGCAGCTTTGCCATTGGTCAGGTACCCATCAGCCTCCCAAGGTGACATACTGCTCTAATACAGACTCTGAGCTGCCTTGCAAAATCTGTGCCTCAGTGCACCTTGTGTGTAGTACACAATCCTGGATAAACCTTACTGTATTGACTATCTGTTGATTTTATTTTAAAATCTGTCTAGTGTGGAGCCCTAGTTCCCTGTGTATAGGGAACCAGGTGGAGAGTCTGTGGTTCATTGTGATCCCCTCACAAACTGCAGACTGCCATAACTGTGTTTTTAGTTACTGTGTAGGGTTAAATATGGAATACAGCACTTACATATCACCTTTGTGAGGTGCTGTATTTTAAAGCATTTTAAATATATAATTTTGTGCACAGTCTGGGATGCGAAGTGCTCATGACCTGTATGAGCATGTCCGGGTTAGGAGCTGAATATATAGCTAGGTGCTCATTGAGCAGGGTGAGCCAAGCAGATCACGCATGGCAGTGTGCATGGAGACACGCACAGAGACACATGCATCTGCACATGTTCTGCATGTTCAGCAGGTGCAGAGGGGAGTCTAGAAGGGACTGTCTTCCCAGGTATTCATATATAAAACATTCTAAACTGTGGTAACTAGCCCATGTCCCTTGTGGGTGTTTATTTTATCTGCTACTGTATGCTGAAGTTTAAAGGTTTGATAATATGGCCCAGTTAAGTATACCATCACACTTGTCCGGATGGGTTAGATGTGTCTCATGCCATATGTACAGCACCATAGTGAGTGTAGAATCAACAACAGGGTTTACTTATCCTAAATGTGAAGAAAATATATCTTTGAAACATGCGGTAGCATTGTTTAACATTAGGCTTTCCGAACTTGAATTAGGTCAGAAACAAATGTAGGCCCGTTTTCAGGCACTTAATCAAACATCATCATACTCATCTGCAGACACTCCTATTACTAGTACTAAGCAGTTGTCTGATTCTGACTGCTTGTACTCAAATAACAGTCAGCCAAGTTCATCTTCTGTATCACTTCCTGGCAGTAACAGGAAACACTCTAGAGACATGGATTGTGCAGACAGTCCAGATGAGCAGTGGTACAAGGTCCAAAGTAGACACATTTACACAAAGAGAAGCAAAGCCTCCCAATTTTCCTTGACTACTAGCAATAGGTTTACTATCATAAATGGACTTGGGGGCTCCAGTTTGATCAACACTGATCAGCATGAAACGCTTACTAATAAACCTACCACAGCATACAATAAAGACCTGTTTAATACGTTACCAAACTCTCAACCTCCTTTAACTAGCTGTCCTTTCCCCTCAGATGCTCAGCTAATATCTCTTGAAGTCTCTCCATCTAGCTTTGGGCCTGTCTCTGCACATGTTCCCACTACAGTAGAAGTACTCAAGCCACTAGATGTACCTCAGAGGCAGGTTTATGTTATAGGCGACTGCATGGTGAAACATCTGGATAAGGCTATTTGTGATCCAGACAAGGAAAATCATACATGCTCAAGCTTTTGGGGTGCAAAAATTGTGAATATCACTAGTGAGGGTTTGCAACATTTTGGCAGGTGGGGGCACAAATCCACTAGTGGTGGTCCATATTGGAACAAATGATTTTATGCATTCCAGTAGTTTAGACATAAAAAAAAAGGATCTTGTTGCACTCTCATATACTCTGGTAGAATTAGGGTGTGAAACAGCCTTCTCAGAGGTTCTGTCTGTTCCAAAAGCATCTATAGATTACAATAATACAATACGTATGTTCAATAATTGGCTACGTGCTAGATGCCTTAAACAAAATCAGACTTGCATCACCCATTGGGAAGATTTCATTGGCAGATCTGACCTGTATTATAAAGATGGATTACATTTGAGTCACAAGGGGAACCAAATACTGAGTCAAAACATCTTGGACTATATCAATAATCATTTAAACTATTTGATTTGTCCAAGAGAATAATCCCTCCCCCAAAGAGGTCCTCTAATAAAAATAAATATTTAAGTAATTTAAAATGCCTATATTTTAATGCCAGGAGCCTCCATACTTAAGCCTGCGATCAGGCTGACAGCAGTCCACTGGACCACCAGGGATACAGACAATAATTTTATTGAGACTTAAGCCCATGATCAGGCTGACAGTGGTCCACTGGACTACCAGGGATATAGACAATCATTTTATTCATACTGAAGCCTGTGATCGGGCTGTGGGGCACATTGCTGCGCTGGTCCGGGGGGTCAGTCCCCGACGGCTGCTGTCTGGCAAAGCGCCAGGTGCAAGTCACCAGGGATCGGTGCACCTGCATGCAAATGGGGCCATAATGACATGCAAATGACCTCATTTGCACCTTGCATACATGGCCCCATTTGCATGTGCACTTTTGAATATCGTGGTTGCTGCATATAGCACAATGGAACTTGAACTAGTGCATCCCCCTGCTCCACTCTGGCCACATGTACTGGCACAGTTCCACTGTACCATGCACACTGCGGGTAGCCAGGGTGTGATATTCAACAATGCTGTGCCATGGCGCAGCTCCGTTGAATATCGCCCAGTCTACAGCCCTGTGCAGCCAAGTTGTGCTGCACCCAGGCTTGCACCACAGCCTGGTGCAGTTTGAATATCTGGACCAGTGGGTATTGTTGATTATTATAATGCACTACTCACTAAAGTTATTAACCTGAGAAACAGTTATGTTCCATCAAAAGACAACACTACATCCTCTCAATCCAACCCAAAATGGATGACCAAGGAGCTTATCAAGCTCATTAAGAAAAAAGACAATTGTTATGCAGCCTATTTAAAGTCTTGCACACCTTCAAATTGGAGTTCGTACTTATGTATTCAGAAAAAATGTAAATACACATTAGAAGGCAAAAAGGAAGTGGGAGCTAAAATTGGCATCAAACACATGCAAAGATAACAGCAAATCATTCTTGCATATATAAATTCCCTTAAAAAACCTACCGTCAGGCTGGTCCTCTTCTGAAAAATGAAACCTTAATTTATGATCCATTAGATATGGAGAACATTTTCAATACACATTTTTGTAATTTGTTTCAAAAAGCAAGGTTAATATTACAAATCATTTGCCAGGTAGTTACATTTCATTTTTTTGAATCTGATGTTCGCACCAAACTAGTTACTCTTAAAGGTAAAATTAGTGTGTCTCCTGATAACATACCAGGCCACTTTTTGTATTTATTAGGCAACAGTTTGTCTATGCCACTGAAATTATTATATGAGCATTATTTGAACTACAACTATGTGCCTAAATTGTGGAAAACTGCATATGTAATCCCAATTTATAAAAAAGGTCCCAGAAACCTTTGGGAAAACTATAAACCAATAAGCCTTACCTCCCCATGGGTAAAATCTTGGAAAGCTTAATTAAAGATCTGATTACTTCACCACTTGAACAGATTGATACAGAACAGCACGGCTTTAAAAAGGGGAGGAGTTGTCTGACTAACTTGTTGTGTTTTTATGAAGATCTAAGTCTACAGTTAGATAATCGACTTCCACATGATGTAATCTATATCAATTTTAGTAAGGCATTTGACTTTCTTCCACATTGGGCATTATTACAAAAACTTTATTGCATTAACATTAATCCAAATCTTGTAAGGTGGATGGAAAACTGGCTAGATAAACATTCTCAACAAGTTCTGATTAATGTTCAGTTCTCTAGTAGGGGTTTGGTTACCAGTGGGGTACCTCAGGGTTCTGTTTTGGGCCCCTGTCTTTTTCTGATTCTTATAGCTGATATCACAAAACACAGTTGCTCAAATACGGTCAAATACGCCGATGATATTAAAATTGGTGGGCCATGTGCTAACCTAGATCAAATATCTTTAATCCAAAATGACCTGGATAAACTGTCTCAATGGATTACCACTTGTGGGATGAAATTAAATCACACCAAGTGCAGAATCATGCATTTTGAGGCAAGTAATCCCATGCATGTATATACCTTAGATAACCGGACGTTAGTCACTACAGACACTGAAAAGGATTTGGGAGTCCTGATATCTGATGATTTCCTTCCAAACTTACAGATAAATGAGGTTATCCTTAGAGTTAACTGGGTCATTTGGTCCATCAAACAAAACATTAAATCTATAGATAGTAGAGTTGTGATGCCCTTTTATAGAGCATATGTCATCCCTCATCTGAACTTCTCATCTCAATTGTGGTGTCCTTTTAAGAAACAGGACATTGCACAATTAGAAAAAGTACAAAGGGGATACACCAAAATGATAAGAGGTCTAGGAGATGTCCCGTATGAAACCAAACTAACATTACTAAATCTGATGCCTCTTTTTATTAGGTGTTTAAGAGGTGATCTACTTCTGATGTATGATTTATTTTCCATTTTTTAATTTTTATGCTTGTAAGCAGGATGAGCAAACCTGCCCATTTTCACCAGTGATAAATTACAAAACATATTTAAACATACACAATATTAGACACAGTCAATAATAAACATAATACAAAAGTACAGAAAGCAAACAATTATTTAGCATGAACAAATATAATTTTCCATCAACCAAAATGTCAGTCTGGTTTTAAAAGACTATATTGACATACTGTCTACAATATCATCAGGTAGTGAATTAAAAAACAAAGGAGCCCTACATAGAGTAGATCTCTGACTAAAAGCAGATCGAAACAACGGAATTTCACAAATAAATTTGGCCTGGGAACTAGTACCACTAGAATTAAGAAACCTAGGGAATAATAAAGAAACTACTGAAGATATAAGGCAATTTTTAATCTTAAACATCATAATAGCCATTATGTACAAAATCCTATTTTTAAGGGTTAAGCTATGAGTATGCTTTAATAAGAAACAATGATGTGTAGAAAAAGGGGCACCAAGTATGAAACGTAAAATAGAGTTATAAATTACCATAAGTTTGTTGAATAATCGACCAGAAAAAGAGTAGATAACAATACTATAATCCAGAACACTCATCAGAAAACTATGAGCAAGTAAAAACCTAGATTCCCTGGTTAAGAACTGCTTAACTCTGTAAAGTGAATCTAATCTCTGAAGAAGAGTTTTCCTTAAATTATTTAAATGAGGTTCAAAAGTTAATTTAGAGTCAAGAATTAGCCCTAAATATTTAAAACTATCTACCAAATCAATCATGTTTCCATCCAGTGTAACAATATGACATAAGCCCTGAGGCTCAAAGGTCTTATTTGAAAACAGCATGACTTTAGTTTTACCTGAAATAAGTACCATATAATTTAAGAGTGGACCATATTATAAATGATCCATATTTAATAACAATTTTATGTTTCCATTTCAAGGAAGAAACCTATAATTTTAGAGGTCATCCACTACAGTTGCAGTTAAAGAAATGTAATGTTGTTCCCCAGAAGTTTTTCTATACATTACATATTATCAAGCCATGGAATGCTCTACCAATATAAGTGATAGTCAGTAGTTCCAAATCAACAATTAAAACAAGACTTGATAAGTTTATTCCTTCTGGTTCAATCTCTAGCTATTATTAGTCTACAGGAGTAATTATGGGCCTTATGGCTCTGTAGCTCCTAACAGATCCTAGTATGAATTCTAGTATACTGTTCATCACTGTTATTCCTAACAATGGTTAATAGTATGTAGCAGCTGGCAACAGTTTAAAGACTATGACCATTACACACTCCCATGCGTACAATTGAAAAAAAGAAAAAAAAATGGTGCTGATCGCTAGGGATGTAAGTTTGTCATGGCAGTCATACACGTCATTGATTCCATGATGTTTAATCTTTATTCAGGACTTCCATGACTTTCACTAGTGTCATCAGAATGTAGCAATGATGACTGTGCCACAACATTTACTACTGTTTACTAATGATTTCATGAAGAATGAGTCATTAAAACCTCATCCATGACAAACTTACATCCCTACTGATCGCCAATACCAGACACTCCCGCTTTCAATTACTTTAGTTATTTTACTTGTTTTTAGTAATCTAGTGGCCCAACCCACCCCTAATTATATTAATCACTTCACTTTACCTCCCTGATCCCCATTGCTGACCTCAAGACAATTGCTGGTGTTACCCTCTTCTCCCCCTTTGCTACCAGCTGTTGTCTTACACAAGTGCAATGACTAGCATTATCTAACATACTTTATTAATAAAGTTAGTTAGATAATGTAAGTCATTACACTTATGTGAGATAGCAGCCAGACATGGAGGTAAGTGGAAGGTACTACCAGCCATTGTCTCAAGGTCGGTAGTGTTGGGGGAAAGCAGTGAGATGAAGTAAAGTGCTTATTATGAATGGGGGGGTGGGACACTAGACTACCAGGAACAAATGTTCTTATAAAAAGGTGGAAGGAGCAGGGTGGTGAAAACTCTAGTAGCTGCATAGCCTTTAAGTAAGTACATTCAAATGTTCAACTTGATTTAAAAACCTAGTTAATTTCCCCTGTACGTAATGTATGAAAACATATTTGCGATGTGAATAACAAAGGTTTTGTTTAGGGTCACACACATTCCCAGGTCAGATCATCCTGTAAATGTTCAAAAGTGAAGTGGGATTGTGGACCATTAGCAGGGGGAAAAGTTTAATAAAACCTATAAAATGGCAAGAAAAAATCTAGAAATGTAAATGACTGAGAGGTGTCAGCTGACTGTGCATTAAATCTCTATAAACATACAGTCAGATGCTAAAATCTCATTTTCCTCCTCAAAAACCTACTTAGAGCTATTTTATAAGTGTAATGAGTCCATCCAGGGTGTGTATCATGGGATTTTAATGCACTACCCCGGGGCAAAAGAACACTCTGCCTTCAGCCTTGTGCTTTACTACACCTCTGGGGCATGCACTAAAATCCTATATTGCATACCCTGTCCTGGCTTATTACTTACATATATAGACTAGTTTTGTGGATTATTTGAAAAACAGATCCCCATCAGGATGTACTACTGACTTCCAACAATCATTTTACACCCAGCCTTCAGCTTCAAGCAATATAACAATTGGAGGTCAATAGTACATCCCTCGGGGATTTGGTTTTCAACTATTCCACTCAGTACTGGTCAATATTTGTGTAATACAATATTGAGACACAATTATGAATATACTAGCGTAAGAGAGAAGAAGGTTTTAGATCATGAAGACTGTCCCCTACTTACTCAGTAGTAATACTTGTTTTAAGCAGCAGTGCATGTGACAGTGAAAAGTTTGACTTATACATTTTTATTCCATGTTAGATTGCTCCTTCCATCCTTTCTTGCATGTTGTTTCTTGGGAGGCAGTACAACATTGTGGTTAAGGGCACTGAGCTGCAAACCTGGAGATCTGGGTTTCAATCTCATCTGTCCCCACTTGCATACTGTGTGATCCTGAACAAGCCACTTAAGTTCCTTGTGTTCCCAGGTCACACCCGGAAACAAGCTCTGGCTTAGATTGCCTTTCCCAGTTAAACAATTTCCTATTTCCCTTTCCTTGTATAATACCCATATTTTCCTATTTTGAGCCTGCCTTGGAAGTTTATTTTTACATTTGAAAAAATAAAAGGAGAACTTCTTTTAGTATGGATCAAACCAGTTTTTCATCCATATTCTCATCTGTTTTTTTACAGTTATTGTTCCAGAAGGTCAGAGGGAACAGTCTGTGTACATTAATGAATTTTAGTCACAAGAAAAGTGGTGTTAAAACAGTGGGTATTCAAAAACAATAGGAATACTTATAAAACCCTAGTCTGAGCCATATTAAAAGAATTGATCCTTTTATTATTTCAATTGTCGTGCCACTGTCTGTAAAGGGTCTACTGTCCTCTCTACTGAAGACAGAGCAACAGTAATCATTAAGGATGGCAGCCTTTGCACATCCTCCTCTGTCACTCTGTCCCCCTTAGACAGCCTAATAATCCCCCTCCTTTCTTTCTTTTAAGCCTAATATACAGGAAGAATTGTTTTTCTCTGCCCATGACCCATTCCGCTATACACAGCTCTGTGTCAGCTTTTGCATCCCTAACAGCCCTCTTTGCTTCCTTATTTCTATATAAGTATTCTCTCCATTCATGCTCCGCTGCTTCTTTGTATCTGGAGAAGGCCTGTTTCTAGGCCCTCACCTCTTCCATGAACCTTGCCGAAAACCATAATGGTCTCTTGAACTTACTTTTTGTTACCATTCTCAAGCATAATGTAGATGCCTCCAGAATTGCCCCCTTTAATGCCCATTATCTCTTGTCCACACCTACTATGCTGGCTAGTCCAACTCTCTTGTCCCGGATAAACTCCTTCATTCTGTTGAAGTCCAGCCCTCTGAAATCAATGACCACAGCTTGCGATTGGGGTTCCTGTCCCAGTGGCCTGTTTGAACCAAAAGGAGTTGTGGTCACTGTTCCCTAGTGACTCTCCCACCATCACAGTTCCTACCACCTCTGAATTGGTGAGCACTGCATCAAGAATGGCCTACTACTTGATGAGTTCCTTAACTAGCTGTACCAGTAAGCAGTCCTGAAATGCATCCAGCAAGGTCTGATGTCTGGTGCTCCTTGTCACCAGAAAATCCCAATCAATGTCTGGCAGGTTCACATCACCCACTACCACCGCTACCCCCTTTGCCATTTCCATTACCAGTTCTTACCTTAGCCCTGTTGGTCTGTAGATTGTCCCCAAGAGTAGCTTCTTGCCTGAGGCTGCCGTGAAGTGTACCCACAATGATTTCATCTCCACATTACTACCCCTGATGCACCCATCTTCCACAAAATCAATGCCATCCTTGGCATAAAAGGTTATGCCTCCCTTTCTACATTTTCCTCTGTCCTTTCTGAACACTGAGTTACCCAGAGACTGTCAGATCCTCGTCATTGTTTTCTGAGGTCCATATTCTGTGATGGCCACAAAATCCACCTCAGTGTCTGCCATCATTGCCTGGAGCTCACTTATTTCATTACACAAGCTCCTGGCATTATTAAGACTGACCCTCTACCAACTAACTCCTGAATCCTTTTTGTGAATTACCTGTCCATCCCCCTGATTCTTTATTGTCCTTCTTTGTTTCTTGTTTTTTTGTTGTAGTTACACTGTCTGTTTTACCCCTCTCTATTGTCCCCTCCTCTAGCTCACTTTGGATTGCAACTCTATTTTTTACCCGCTGTGCTGCAACAAGCCCCCAGGTGTGGAATAGTACTAGCTAGGTTCCCCTTCCTCTTTTCTAGCACTGTGGTTTCCCAGACTCCTCCACAGTCAGTTTAACTGTCAAAAATTGTTGTTAAACTTCTACCCCAGGGTAGTGGCCCCCTCACTTGTCAAGTAGAGTTCATCACTTTTGAAGAACCTCTTGTCCAAGAAGTCCACCTAGTCCTCCACTAGTTGGTAGCCCTTCTCCTGACACCAACCCTTCAGCCCCCATTTAACTCCTGTATCTCATCCTTCCTTACTCTGTCCATTACCTCCCTACCCCACACAAGTAGGACCTCGGAGAAGGCCATGGAGGCTATGTGCAACATCAATCTGTCCCTCAGTCTGAAAAAGTTCCACTTCACCACCTCTACCTACTGGTTCACCAGATTATTGGTGTCCAGGTGAAACATAGAAACACAGAAACATAGAATTTGCTGGCAGATAAGGACTACTTGTCAAAACTAGTCTACCCATTTTCTCTGCCTGTCATATCACTGCAGATACAGTATGACTTGATCTCCAGCCATTAACCCTTCCCTTTCCCTAAGATCCTCTTATGCCTATCCCATGCATTCTTGAATCCCACCACTGTTTTTTGTCCCACCACCTCCTCTGCTGGAAGACTGTTTCAGGAATCAAACACTCTGAAGAAACACTTCCTCATATTTCTCCTGAATCTACCTCCCCTCCAGCTTCTTATCATGCCCCTTTGTCCTTGAGCATGTTTTTTTCTGAAAAAGACTTCCCTTTAATACCTTGTTTACCCCAGTGAGGTATTTAATGGTCTATATCATGTGCCCTCTCTCCCTCCTCTCTTCTGGAGTGTACATATTTAGATCCTTTAATATCTCCTCATAGAGCTTTTGATGCAGACCCTGCACTATTTTAGTTGCCCTCCTCTGGACTGCTTCCACTCGGCCTATATCCTTTCTAAGATGTGTTCTCCAAAACTGGATGCAATACTGCGAAGGGGAGGTCTTACCAGCAATCTGTACAGAGGCAACACCACCTCCCTCTTTCTGCTGGTGATACCCCTCCCTAAGCACCCTAACTTATCACTTGTCCTCCAAATTAACTTGTCACATGCCTGGCCAACTTTAGGGCACCAGATATGATCACCCCCAGGTCTCTTTCCTGCTTTGTGGTCACCCACCTATTTTGTACTCCATCCCTGGGTGTCTGTTCCCCAAGTAAATTGTTTTGCACTTTTTTGCAATATAACTCAGCTGCCAGCCATACCCTTGATCACTCCTTGAGTTTTCTCAGGTTACTGCTCACCCTTCGCACCCCACCCCTCCTGTAGTGTCCACACTTTTACAGAGTTTAGTGTCATCCTCAAAGAGGCAGACATTTCCTTTCAGCTTCTCTGCAATGCCATTTATAAATACATTAAATAGGACTAGTCCCAGCTCTGATCCTTGAGGCACCCTGTTGGTCACCCTTCATTCTTCTGAGTGGACTTCATTTACCACCATCCTCTGCTCCCAGTGTCACCATCAGGGCTCCTCCGGGTTTTTTTTTTAATATTCCCCGACGCTCCCTGTCAGCGCCCAACCCCCAAAAAACATAAGAGTAACCCTGGGGGTGCCCAATCCCCCAGTGTCATGATATGGAGCCTCAGGTTTTGTTGTTTTGTTTGTAAAACCCTGTAAAAAGAAAAACATCCATCAATTTCTTTTGCAGCTGTAACTGCCCCTCACCCAACCCTCCTGCTCAGCGTCCACCACCCCGCACCCTAAGCCCCTACTTACCTATCGGTGGGTCCAATACCATATTCCTCTCTGGACCGCAGACACCTCTTTACTCTTCAACGCCAGACCTCAAACTGAGGAAATTAGGTATGCAGTTCAATGTATTTCAATGATGTTTTGAACTTAGTAGCATAACTTGGCCATTTTTCAATATGTTTGCCTCAAATCTTCAACATACCTTTATTGAGCTACCACCTCATGAACAATGCAAGTGACATTCAGTAAGTCTCTCCAGAAATGTGACTTTGTGGTTACTGTGTGAAATCACCTTTCTGCCAGGAGTTGAAACATTTTTCCACCATTGTTCATGAAGTGGGGTCAAAAGACCACTATACTGAACATTTGGCATAAAAATATTAACAAAGTGATGAGCCTACATTGGCTTTTGTGAATGCAGGCTTGTAACTTTGGTAATTTTCAATATTTTTACCCCAAATTTACAGTACAGCCATATCTGTATATCACTTCATGAGTGTGACAGTTGTCATTTTGCAAATCCTGGACAAAATGTCTTTCTTTTCCATCCTGTAAGGTGATTTTGATTTCCCTGCTTGAAATCACCTTTCAGGCAGGAGTTAAAATTTTCTCTGCCATTGTTCATAAGGTTGGGTCATAAGAAGGCTATTTTATAAATTTGGTGAAAAATATTTAAAAAAAAAAGTTATGAGCCTATGTTGAATTTTGTGAATGCAGGCTTGTAACTTTGGTAATTTTCAATATGTTTACCCTAGATTTACAGCATATCCATATCTTTACAGCACCCCATGAATGCGACAGCTGACATTTTTCAATACTGGCCAAAATGTTTTTTTTTACATACCAAAAGGTGATTTCTTGGTCTCTGCGCAAAATCACCTTTCAGTCAGGAATTGAAAATGTTCCCTGCCATTGTTCATGAGGTGGGGTCATAAGAAGGCTATATTCTAAATTTGTTGTAAAAGTACTTAAAACAAAAAAAATTATGAAGCTATGTTGAATTTTGCAAACACAGGCTCGCAAGATTTGTAATATTCAATATTTTTACCCCAAATTTTCAACATAGCCATTTCTTTACAGCACCTCATGAATGTGACAGCTGTCATTTTTCAACTGCTGCCCAAAATGTGATTTTGCATCCTGAAAGTTGATTTCACATTCCCTGCACAAAACCACCTTTTGTGCAGAAGGTGAACAGTTGCTCTGCCCTTCTTCATGAGGCAGGACCATAACAAATCTATGTTGAACTTTTGGTATACAAATATTACAAAACAACACATTTATGAGCCTACATTACATTTTGCTAATGCAGGCTCATACCTTTGGTAATGTTCAATATTTTACTCCCAAATCCTTGGTTGCAGCCCTATGGGCTCTTGCCAGAGTTTGTTTTTACTGCCTTGGCTGTTGTCTCTTCAGTTTGTGCCTTTGCACTCCTTACTGTTCTCCTTCTTCCCTCTGTTTCCCCTGATACACTTCCCAATCCTTCTCCCTCTCCTTGTACCTTCTGAATGCTAGCCTCTTAGATTTTACTTCTCCCACCACCTCTTTTGAGAACCATAGTGGCCTCTTTTTCCTCTTCCTTTTGCTCCCTTGCTTGACACAGAGGTTTATTACCTTCACTATGGCCCTTTTTAATTTCTCCCACAATTCTGCTACCCTACCCAGTTCATTCCCCCCTACTAGGTCATCCCTGAGGCATTCACTCATCTTTTTTAAGTCTGCCCTCCTGAAGCCCAGGGCCTTCACCTTCATGTGGTTCGATTCCACAGCTGTCTCTATATTGAACCACACTGTACGGTGATTGCTTGTCCCTAGGTGGCTGCCCCTACCTTGTCATCTGCAACACTGTTTGTATTGGTGAATACCAGGTCCAGTATTGCCCCATCACAAGTGTGTTCACTGAATAATTGCCTGAGGAACTCCCCCTGCAGGGAGTCCAAAATGTCCCTGCTTCTAGCAGAAGCCTCAGCTGGGAGGCTCTAATCTACATCCTGCAGACTGAAGTCCTCCAACAGTAGCACCTCCCCCAATTTTGTCATCTTGCCAATGGTTGCCATTAGCACCTTAGTTAACTCCTCCCCCTGTGCTGGAGATCTGTAAATCACACCATTGCAAACAGAGGCTCCATTCCCCTCTGTAGGGTGAACCACAGTACCTCTGCCCCTCCCCGTATTCCCTGTATCTCCATCACTTTAATGCCTTCCCTCACATAAAGTACCACACTCCTTCTTGCCTTCCTACCCTGTCCTACCTAAACAGAGTATAGCCTGGTAGGGCCTTATGCCAGTCATGGTTTTCCATGCACCATGACTCAGTAATTGCCATAATATCCAGGTCAACTTCTGCTATTGTGGCCTGTAGGGCTGGAATCTTATTTCCTAGATTTCTAGCATTTGCCCACAGGGCTTTTCAGGGTTTATTACCATACCATTTGTTATCAACCCTTTTATTCCTTTTTGCTTTCCCTCCTTCCACCTTCTCTTCTTAATGCACCCATTCCCATCCCCCTTCATTTCTTCCACCTTGCTTCCTGTATTAATTTGCATCCTAGGGGATTCCATTCTTTTCTAGTGTTCTCACTACTCTACATCAGCCTTTGGGAGGGACAGTTTCTGCATCATTGGGCTCTTCCACCACCCCCTCAAGTAGTTTAACTGTTCAAAAGAGTAAAATTTAAATTGCCTACCAAGACCTGTGGTTCCCCTCCCAGATAGATGCAGACCATCACCCCTGTATAGGCCCTTATCCTTTCAGATTGGTCCCCAGTCCTCAATGCAGCTTAACCCCTCCTGTCTGCACCAGTCCTTCAGCCATGAGTTGAAGCTTATGATGCAGAGATCCTTCTCCTCTCCTCTCCTCTCCTCTCCTCTTCTCTCCTCTGTTACAGACAGGCAGAATCTTAGCAAAACCCACTGAGTATGTTATCTGTCTAAGACCCCTTCCCAGCCCCCTAAGTCCCCCCTGCACTATCCCAGCCCTCTTCCTAGCCAGGTCATAAGTCCCCTGGTGGACAATGACATCCAGCTGTGCCTCAGAAACTGCTGCCATAGCAAGCCTTAGGATTTATACCCCATTCCTCTGGGCTGTGGTAACACATAGACTCCTAACCTCCCTCCCTCCCTCCCTCACCCTCCCTTTCCTATTCCCAACTCTATCTCCCTCACAATTGACTCCTTTACCAGAAGTTGCTTTCTCTTCCTCTGGGGTCCTCTCCCACCCTCCTTGGGGTCTCTGCTATGGAGGACTTTCACATCCTTCCCAGCCTCTACCACAGGTGCCTCTTCCTGGCAGTTCTGCCTCACCTGAGCAGTGTATGAAATGCATAGAGATGCCAATTGAGGAATGTTCCTTTGACCCATTAACCCCCACCCTTCCCAAAGCCCACCATAGTCTAGCTGTTCCTCTTCCTTGGCATTCTCTGTGGCAACAGTGGCAAAATTGGTAGCCTCTGAGTGGGAGAAGAGGTCACCTCAATCCCAGCCAACCCGGCCTGGAATCTGGCAACCTCCTCTCTTTACCCAGAGAGTAGCATTCAGAAGGGGCAAAACTGCAGCTCCACAAGGTCTGTCAGAAAACTGTATCTCCACAACCACTGCATTGCACCACTCCCAGCATTCCCAAATTCTATTTTCTCTATGTTACCTGGAAATATTTTGTACCCTTACCCCGATGGGGTATTTCTAATTTTCCCTTTTTTTTTGTTTGTTGTTCCCCCATGCCTTGTTTAAATCAGTTTATACGCATTCCATAGATAGGGTGCTGCTTCTGTTCCCTATTTTGGCCTATTATTTACCTTCTGCCCTTCCCAGCAGTGACTGTTACACAGTAGTGAACAAGTGCCTTATCTTAGTAGAGAGGCAGAGTTCCCCGCTTCCTTCTGTTGATGCCTGCTGACATCTAAGATGCCACTCAACTGTTCCATTCCTTTGCTGTTCCACTCACTCATTGGGATGTGAATGTGCTGGACACATTAGAGTAGAAGTGCTTTTATAGTGCTCTTGTAAGAAGGCACTAAGCCTCCATCTGCTACACCCACTAATTACAGTACACACTTGAATCACAGAGCTTCCTGAATCTACTCAGCCCAAGATTAATCTTCTGAGCTACAGTAGTTTCCCCAACACCACCTGTTACAATTTAAAGCCCAAGTTTCAAAGTGCCCCAAACTCAGCCTACAAATTTTTAAAGAGCTCCAAATACTGTACCAGCACCTCTAGCTCTCCCTGCTCCCAGTCATCCATCCTATGTATCCTGTCTAAATCCTGAATTTGTCATGAACCAGGAAGGCATCTGATCTTCACCTCCCATTCAACCCTCCTCCTGCCATCCCCTCAATACCCCTAATCATTGAGTCCCCAATCACTAAATCTCTCCTAGCAGACTTGCTCCTGCTCATCTCATTCAGTGTCAACACATTGTCATGTCCTTCTCAACCAACTGACTCAGAGTTTCCCTAGCAGAGTCAGGTACCTGATCCTCCTCCTCTAGGGGTGCAAAGCAGTTAATTGTCTGGATGGTGCTGGACTGAACAACCTCCCTGTAGCTAACCCTGCTTCTCTTCCCCCTTCCCACCACATTCCACCCCCTGGACTACTGGTAAGGTTACCACCTGTCCCTATTTTTGCAGGACAGTCCTGATTTGGGTGGTTGTGTCCTGCAAAAGAACATGAAAAATACTACATGTCCTGACCTTTTCGTAGGAAAAAAAATATTTTCTAACTTTCCACAAACTGTTGCATAAAACTATAATACATTAGCTAAAATATCTTAAGAAACAATGGAAACAACTAAAAAACTACAACACTTAGTCTTAATTCTGATTATTTAGAGAAAACAAGTTTGTTGCACTGGTCGAGGTTACAGATTGTCCTGTGAAAAATCATGTTTCAGTAAGAAATGCCTCACTTTGGACTTCTTAAAAGGTGGCAACCCTAACTAGTGGGCCTCTAATGAAGTGAAGGATGACCAGTTGAACTATGATGCAGTTGAGATATTTCTTTTAAGAGCACCCTACAGCCACCACAACTGACTTGGTCCCCTCGTACCCCATCCTTATACAGAACCTGTGACGAAGGCTATACCTAGCTGATTAGGATATTCAACTACAAATTCCACACATTACCACATAAAAGAGACAATCTGCCCTATAATACTTATATTGAGAGAAAACAGAATTGCTCACCCAGATGGGGTGTAGCAAAAAGTGTCAACTTTTACATAAAACTGATGGCTGAATTCCTTTAGTAGTGCTCACCCAGACAGGGTGTAGCAGAAATTCACAATCTTAGTGCAAAACAGAAGACTTAATACTACTAGTAGTGCTTGCCCAGATAGGGTGTAGCAGAAATTCACAACCTTAGTGCAAAACAGAAGACTTAATACTAGTAGTAGTAGTGCTCACCCAGATAGGGTGAAGCAGAAATTCACAACCTTAGTGTAAAACAGAAGACTTAATACTAATAGTGCTCACCCAGAAAGGGTGAAGCAGGAACTAACAATTTTAGCACAAATCAGATTGCTTAATTCTATTAGTAGGGCTCACCCAGATAGGGTGTAGCAGAAGGTAACTCCCCTGCTCCAAACAGTACCACCCTTAGCACAATTGGAGAGGTTGTAGCAGAAAGTAACAGTTTTAGTATAAATCAAATTACTTAATTCTATTAGTAGGGCGCACCCAGTTAGGGGGTAGCGGGAAGTTACTCCCCTAACCCCAAAACAGTAACAGCAATAGCACAAAAAAGTAACAATCTTAGCACAATACAAATAACTTGATGATTTTAGTGGCATTCACCCAGATAGGTGCTGTAAGGAATGCTTTACCTGGTGTCACTTACTTACTTTTTTCCTACTTGCCAGCAGAAATGGAACACATGGTCCATCATGTCTGCTCGAGTGTGCAGCTAGCACCTCACTTGCAGCTGCCCCTTCCCTTGATCCCCCCCACACAGATGAGTGCCAACTGACCTTGAACCAGATTAAGCTGTGGGTGGTATTTCCAGTGATTGGTGGAAATTTGGCCAGGACACCTGGGAAATTCCCCTACTGTTTGTCAGTAGGGGGCTGACTGGCTGGAGGCAAGATGGCCACTGCGTTAGTGAGCCCAACGGAGGTGGTTGTGGAGGAGGCGAATGAGGAGCTGGAACGCCTGTTTCCTGACAGTGCACAGAAGATACCAGTTATTGAAGGACTCACCGAGGAGATTTTTCATGAAGCACGTTCATCGATTGAAAGTTTGGAGATTCCGCTGAATAGCAATGTTGTTGTGGAATCGGAGTATTCTCCCTTACTGGCTGCTGCAGCGGAGGTCCCTGCAACGATAGTTTCAGACACTGTTGGAGTTTCATCTAGATCAGAGGTGTCTGCATCGTGAGAAGACCCGACAGTATGGCAGAATGCGGAAGTGCCCCAGTGTGTAGAGACGGTTGACCCGAGTTTGGCACAGCTTCCAGTTTCGGAAGCCTCAGGGTCTGTTTCTGTTTCTAGTGCATGTCTGGATGGAGGTAACCAAAGGGAGATATTGCCTGATAAACCAGCGGGGGAAGTCATTGGACTCGAGACCGTTCTGTGTGAGAAGCCTCTGGTGAGTAATGTTTTGGGGTCTGCTGCCAATACAACAGTTAATCTGAATAAAGACTCAGGGTTTGTTTTTAAACCCTTGGAAAAAGACTGGATTCT
The DNA here is from genome assembly GCA_016271365.2 of Neoceratodus forsteri. Lineage (NCBI taxonomy): Eukaryota > Metazoa > Chordata > Ceratodontiformes > Ceratodontidae > Neoceratodus > Neoceratodus forsteri. The sequence continues at coordinate 1,750,851,983 of CM057455.1, read as the reverse complement.
TCCTAACTTTCAGAGCGTTGTTAATTTTCAAGCGGACTCTGGTGAGCAGGAGGGGGTTACCGAATTTTGTTTCAAAGCTAGAAGAGGGCAGCGGTCGGACTTGGAGTATGTGCAGTGCCCAAAATCACAGTGTGATGCTAAAAGGGACATTACTCCTCCTTTGCCAAGGGTAGGACTTCAGCAACCTGAAGTCCCTTTGATTCATGATGATTCCTGGTCTCCCCAAGGGGTGTTGAGGGCTGCTGGATGGGGAAAATCTGGCAAAGGAGTTTGGACTCCCACTGATGGTTGGAACCCAGTTTTTGACATTAAAAAAAATTCCCCTGAGTGGAATCCTCAGGGTATGAAGAAAGGGATAGAGGGGGATAAAAATATTATTCTTAACCCTATAAATACCACAGGTGCTGAGAGGAGTGGTTCTGATAAAGCTCTGAACATTGATGTTGTTAAACCTGTTTTGTTGGATTCTAGTACAGTTAACATTACGGAAAAACCTTTAATGTCCTCTTTTTTTTCCAATGCTAAAAGGGAAGCTGCGCCACGGCGTAATGCAGTACGCATTAGATATAAAGGGGGTTTACCAGAGAGGCAAGACAGATATCATGTCGGTAAATTGTTAATTAAGGAATCTTTAGGGTTTTCTGCAAGGGATGTTTTTGCCTTTATTAACATTTCGGGTGAGGACAATTTTGATATTAGTTTTCGTTCTGCATATTTGTTAGAATTATTCTGGGAAAGATATGCCCAGGTGAAATTCTCCCACTTGTGGACTCTTTTTTTGGTTATTCCCCTTTCTACCTCTTTAATTAAACACATAACAGTTATGTTTCGGAATGAAGGGGTCCATATCGAAGATATAACGCACTGGCTTTCTCTCAAATGTGAAATACAGGGAGACCCAGAACCTATATTGGACACTGAACAATTTTGGGCAGTAGGGTTGGAAATTTAAAGTCAAATTGAGACAAACAGAGAAAGGCATCAAACATATCCCAAACTCCTTTCTGTTGGGTAGGGATAGGGGGTGTCTGGTTTTACAGTGGCCAACCTCGAGCGTGTTATAAATGTGGTTCAAAAACCCATTTATCCAGTACTTGTGACCGCCCCAGATGCAACAATTGTGGAGATTTGGGGCATGGAGTAATGCAATGTGTTAACCCCACAAAATGCAATCTCTGTGAAAACTATGGGCATGCCTTCAAAGATTGTACATTGGCAGTTAAGAACAAGGCCTCGTGGTAGTGTTGACTTACTTGTACAACAAGCACAGGAGGCTGTTCTCAAGGCAGATAATGTGGTACAGGATAAAACATCTGCCCTTTCTCTTCCAAAGCAAGCAGATAAGATCTCATTACCAAAAGTTTCAGTGGCGATAGAGTTTGTAGCTTCCCTGCCCCCCTCCCCTCTGAAAAGACTTTAGAGTTGCTATACAAGCAGGACAAATTCAGAAGATAGGTTTATTACAACCAGTATGTTACAAAGACCCAGAGAGAACAAAGGCTGATGGGTTAGTGGATTCTATATCTTTGCCTCCTAGATGGTCTAGTAGAGCGTTTAAGCGGTTTCAACACAGCGAAGTTGGAGTAAGCATGTAATACATATGCAGCTCTTTTTCCGGCCTGGGGTGACTCTGAGATGGACCTAGGGGACTCAGACTCACAAAAGTCAGTTCCGGGTGAACCTATAAATGAGTATAAAGAAAAGAAAAAAAAACACAGAAAAAAATGAGGTGCAGTCTTTTTTTTTCGTTATTTTTTGACTAATGGGGTTTCTTTGGGCATCCTTGAATACTCATAGTTTATTAAATTCGGTTAAACGCAAAGCGCTTTTTCACTTACTTCATGACAGAAAACTTTCTCTATGTTTTGTTCAGGAAACTTGGATGTTTTCCAAGGAACAACTCCTCTCTTTTCAAAAGGATTGGCCATGGGGGCTGTCATTTTGGTCGTTTGGTAGAGAAACAGCTGATGGCATTGGGATTCTTTTCAGTGGTTATCAATTTTCTTTATACAAACTGGTTGATTTAATCCCTGGGAGAATATTAATTTTGGACAGTGCATGGCTGGGTATTCAATTTAGATTGATAAATCTTCATAACCCTCAAACAAAGGCTGCCAGAATAAGCTGTTTCAAAGAAATTCAACCTTATCTAGTTACGACCTTGCCCATTCTGTGGGGAGGAGATTTTAATTGCACTCTGTTAAGTAAAGGGATGACTACAAAAACAATTTACTGTGATTCTAACTTTCTGGTATCAATGCTGTCAAAAGCAAATTTATTTAATTGTACTCAGACTTTAAAAGCACAGTGTAGTTATACATTTTATAAGGGGTCTAAAGGCTCCACTACTGATTATTTGCTGTGTTCTAATTCTCTGTTGGTGCATAATTTTTGTATATTGCCCATTGAATTTTCTGATCATCAGCTTGTGCAGGTTGAAGTGGGTGAACTAATTTGTCAGAACCCTAGGACTAATAGATGGAAATTAAATTCCACCTGCTTGCAGGATCAAAGGGTGAACAACTCAATCAAATTAATCTTGGAAGCTAGATTGTCCATGAGTTTTTTATATTCTGATTTGGGACTCTGGTGGGAAGAGACTAAGGCTGATTGTACGCAATGGTTTAAGTCTTATGGGATTCAACACAGGAAGTCACAGTTTAGTGCTTATTTAACACTGAGATCCCATTTACAAGATTTGTATTCAATAGCGAATGCTACCAATCAAGACTTATCCTCTCAGATAAAAATTGTCCAAGCGGACATGAGAAGATTACAATATGATAGGGCTAAATCTTTGCAAGCCCTTTTGAATAATCATTTTGGAAAGTCATATAGGAGACCCCTATTCCTTGTGTAAAACACTTAAAGATTCCACTTCCTTGGAGTTTTTGTATTCAAAGTTGGGAAAGGTGACAGATGTACTGGGTATTAGCTCTATTATTAATCAGCATTTTCTTTTTTTTTTTTTTGCCCTTTATCCTGGCTGGACCACCGTCTACTTCCTCCGCCCTGGTCACGGCCCCCGGAGACCTCTACCACCGCCTATAGCTGCAGAGGACCCTCGGTCACCCCCGGTTTACCCCCGGAGGGTGGGGCCGCAGGCCACCTTCGTGACCCTGGAACTGTGACTGGTTGGGGTCCCGCAGTGGCGGTGGCAATGCGAGGATCTCCGGAGAGGGCTTCATCCTACGGTGGTCCTGCCCACCTTCTTTTCCATTTTCTCCCAGAGGAGGCGGGGATGTGCAATGGCCTGGCGTCTGCCCGCTCCTCCCCCGATCAAAAAGCGTCGGCTGCGTGAGAACTCCTGGCCTCCGCCAGGAGTCCCCAGCGCTCTGAGCGCTACCCACACCCTCCCCCCGGAGAAGGAGAGATGTCCAGCAGATGCTCGATCCTACTCCCCCCGGCTGGCCCTCCGATGACCCGGATCCATTCCTGAACCCGGGTCACCGGCGTCGCAAGCGGAAATCCCACTGCTGGGCCGACGGGCCGGCCTTAATCAGTATTTTCAAAATTTAAGATCTCCAGAATCACCGTCTGTACAAGATATACAGGATTATTTAAAATTTGCCCCTCCCCAAGGTTGGATCAAAACCTGATTGCTGCTATGATAAAACCCTTTTCTGTTTAAGACATTGAGTTAGTTATTGGTAAACTGAAAGATAATACTTCACCAGGTCTTGACGGCTTATCTAACTCATTTTAGAAATCCTTTCGGACTGAATTGAGTGCTGGTTTACTTTTATTATTTAATTCTTTTTTAGCAGGCCTCTCGATTCCGAGTTCCTTTACTCAAGGAATTCAAGTCTATATTTTTAAATCAGGGGATAAGGGGAGGTTGGAAAATTGGAGGCCAATTACTTTATTAAATTCCGACTATAAAATTTTTGCAACCTTATTAAATAACAGATTGAAACAATTGGCGTCAATAGTCATTTCACCAATGCAGCAATGTGGAATTCCAAATAGACGGATTCAGTCAATTTTGACTACCATTAGAGATGTGATAGAATACTTGTCTGAATTAGGTATGGGTGGTGGTTTACTTTCATTGGACTTCGAAAAAGCCTTTGATAGGGTGAATCATTGTTTTCGTTTTCAAACTTTAAGTTATTTTAGGATGCCAGTACAAATGTTGGAAGTGATTAAAGGTCTGTATGCACCTATGCAGGTATTCCCTGTTGTTAAGGGAATGTTAGGACATTCTGTTGAGATTTCCACAGGGGTGAGACAGGGCTGTCCGCTGAGTCCTTTGTTATATGTTTTTATTTTAGAACCATTGATTAGAGCTGTTAGTTTAAAATCTTTATGGGAAGGTGTCCTAATTCCAGGCACAAAAATGAGGTTAACAATTCAAGCATTTGCTGATGATGTATGTTTATTTTTTCAGAATTTAGATCAAATAGATTCTTTTTTTCAAGAATTCCAAATATATGCCATATTGTCCAATACCAAACTAAATTATACTAAATCTAAAGGCTTATTGATGGGGTCTTGCCCTATGGGGTTGGTTAGCACTACCAATATTTCATTACTTCCTGAGCAGATCACAGTTTTGGGAGTTTTGTTTGGTCCTCAAAACCTCCCTGCAGAAAACTGGTTAACAGTTTTAGGTAATGTGGAACGGCAAGTTAATAATTGGAAACGATTTAGATTTAGTAAACTTAAAAGAGTGCAAATCTTGAAACAGTTTATTTTACCTTGTCTTCATTATATTGCAGTCATTTTTCCTTTACCATCTCAGTTTGAGACTGAGCTTTATAGTCTTTGTTTTCAATTTTTATGGGGAAATAGGCTGAACCCAATAAAGAGAGTTTATACATATTTGGAAAAAAAAAGGGGGCGTGGGTATGATCGATCCAGTGATTTTCTGTTTTTCACTATTTTGTATAAATTCCTTGAAATCCGCTTTAAGTTTCTCACATATGAGTGAAGAGCAGTAGTTTCGAGCAGGTATAGGCCGATATTTGAAATCTTGGTCACAATATGCTCCTAAAATAAACTACCATTTTCCTCTGCCGATCTATTTTATTCCAGTAGCTAATAAACTGTATAAGTGGAAATTAACAAAATCTCAAATTTGTGACGGTTCAGTTAAGACTTTATATAAGAGCATAATGGTTTCACAATATCCTACGAGTCCAGTCTTTAAGTGCTGCCCCTCCTCCTTAAATCAGGTAGTATTGGATCAATTGAATAATCCGAGATTGCCACCTTATATGTGGGAAACACAATGGCTGATTATGTACGGTAGATTGAATGTCAGAGGGACAGCAAAATATAAAGCAAAAAAGGAAAGGTATTGCCCATATTTTAAATGTTTACATATGGAAGAAACCATGGAACATTTCTTTTTGGAGTGTTCAAATACAGTTCCGTTATGGGCCTATCTTGCAAAAGGTTGGTCATTGCCTTGGTTATTAAACCCTTCTTATCAATTCTTAATACTCGGGGAACTTCCTCCTAATTTAAAAATCTATGAGAAAAGGACTGTATGGATATTGTTGGCTGTTTTACGGTTCTGTTTATGGCAACTTCGCTGTCAATGGGTGTTGTTTCAAAAACAAACTTCAGAGAAAGCATTTTTTCTTTATGTAACCAATGAATTGCAAAAAGTGTATTCCAAAGAATTAAAAATTTTTACGACAGATTCTGTTAGGTTATGGTGGAGGGGTTTCTTACATATTATTAAGTATAAGTAGGTATTGTTGATGGTTTATGTAATTCGGACATCATTGTTATTAAGGGGTTATATCTGACTGTTCTAGATCAGTATCTGTATCACTTTTTCCTTTTCATGCTTGATGTATAAGCAATGTGGATATTCTCATTTGTTTCTTCCTTTGTTGTTGTTTTCTATTTTTGTTTTAATTCTTATTATAATAAAAACACCCCTACTCACCAGTGGGGGAACCTTTGTTATCCTGGACTTTGGCCAAGATGGTGGAGCCTCTGGATCCTGGAGGTGGAGGAGAGTGTGTAATGACTGCTGGAGCTCAGGAATTGGCCTCCTCCCCTGCTTCATTTTTGCTAGAGGCTTCTTCTGTTATCGTTCCTGAAGCTATCAATGTTACTGAGATTGGACTTCCTGCAGTTTGTTCTGGGGCTGGATTTCTGGTGGCTCCTGCTGATTGTTCTACTGGTTCTGGTTCTGGCTGTTCTCCTACATTCTCTGTTGAGTCAGCGCCTGCTGCACTACTGAGGAGTTTTTGGATTACCGGTCTTTTTCCTCTTGTCTCAACTATTTGCAGGCGCTTCTTGCAGAAGAGGGTTGTGAGTCACAACACTGTCAGACTGGCTCAGTTTCAAATTTTCCTCCTGTGGATCACTCTAGGTCTGAAGCACAGTTCCCCACTGGTCACTGCATTCAGTTTGTAATGCTAACAGAACATCTGCCTATTGGAAGCCCTGTCATTCTAGGACCTACCGTACGTTTTTTTGCTGGTGAGGTGGTGCAAGATTCGGGGCTTCCTTTCCATGAAGGTACTGTGGTTTCTGCTGATTCAGTTGTTCATTCTACTTTGTTTCAGGATGGGAAGGTCTCTGAGGCTCCTACTAGGACTTTTTCACCTGGTTCAGAGAGCTCTCCTGTTCCGCTTACTGACCCACCCTGTGACGTGCTAGCTGTTTCTGATGTACAAGTTTCTGATGTTTCTCTCCCTGATTATGACAATAATGTCTTGGTAACTGGCAGGACCATGGCTGAAGCCTTATCAGTGGCTGGCTGGGTTAAATCAGTGCCTGATCTGCCATGGGTATCTCCTCCCCGGCCTGAGGAGGCAGCCCCTGACCCATTAGCCCTTCCTTCCTCCTTGGAATTGACTGACTCCCCCACATCATTTCCTGCAGCTATGGTTGCACCTTTGTGTTCCCCACAACCTGTGTTTTTCCCCTCTATTGTTACCACCCCTGCATCTCCTGAGTTGGAACTTCCACCTGGCATTCCTGCATCAGAACCTGGCTGGGCTGCCCCCCCACGACCCTTTACATCAAAATGTTCCCGACCTGGGTGTTTCTCGAGGTCCCAGTAGGCCCCTTCAGAAGACCTATGCAGGTCTATTTCACACATCTCCTGAACCTGCTAAACGCAGGAATGCTGTTCGTCTCAAATATAAAGGGAGTTTAGACTCCTTTCCAGATTGCATTCATGTGGGTCGCACCTTGTTGAAAGACAGCATGGGTTTTTCAGCTTAGGAAATGTATGCCCTGATTCATAACTCTGGGGATCCTAATTTTGATGTTAGCTTTAAGACTGCTGCTGGACTGGAACATTTTTGGGAACGTTATCAATCTGTTAAACGGAATCCAGAATGGTCTGTGTTTTTGGTGATTCCTTTAACCAAACCTGCCTATCTGACAATTACTGTGTTATTTAAAAATGAAGGTGTTTCCATTTCTGACATTTTGTTCTGGTTAAGATTGAAATGTTCAGTGCTTGGCATTCCTGACCCTATCATGGACTCTGAGGATATCTGAATGGGGGGTGGCGTATCAGGGTACGGCTTCCAATGGAGAAGGGGGTCATTCAGCATTTACCTAGTTGTTTTTATTTGGGGATAGATCATGGTTTTCTCTTTTATGCTGGTCAGCCCCAATCTTGCTTTCGGTGCAGAGCCCATACCCACTTGAGCAGCGCTTGTGCCAAAATGAAATGCTTGCTGTGTGGAAGAATTGGCCGTGTGGCCTTGTCATGCCAAACCCCTATAAGCTGTAATCTTTGTGAGGAGACTTCTCACACCTTCAAGGATTGCCCTTGGGCCTCCCATAATGCTGGGGGTGCTGGTTCTGATATGGAGGATGAGTCTTCTGCTATGCAGCATGATGAGGCATCCTGCTCCAAGAATTCTTCCCATCAGCCTGATCCCCAGCTTCTATCCCCTTCTCAGGTTTCTGTGTCTCCTTTAGTGTCCCCTCCTGTGCAAGATCCCTTTCCTCCCTCGGATCCTGTGACGCTCCCCATTCCTGTGCTTTCTTCTATGGAAAAGGATGTTTTGGCAGTTGCTGATGCTGCCATTTCTTCACAGAGTTCTGTGATGGATCAAGATATTACTGTTCCTGTATTGCCTTCTGTTCCTTTCACATCCCGAGCTCCTGTCGTGCCTCCTCCAATGACAGAGGAATGGGAACAATGAAAGTCCAAGTGGATGATGCGCAGTGCCCACCAGGAAATGGGGCAGGGTATGAGTGAACCGGGGGATTCTGATATTGGTCTTCAGAATAGATTTCATCCTTTGACAAAATGTAAGCAATGGGAGGAGGAAGATAGATATACTGATACCTCTTCCAGGATTTCCTCCCAGCCTGAGAACATTACTGACTCTGAACTTTCTTTCCAGGACTCTAAAGAGGGGACAAAGAGGAAAAAAAATCCAAACGTCTTTCTGGAAAGATTTCCAAGGCACTACCCTCTGCTAATTTGGGCTTTACTAACACCTGATGATGGCTTTACATTTGACTTTGGGTTCCATAAATACCAATAGTATCAAGACTCATAAAAGGAGGCTTACTACTTTCCATATTTTTGGAAGACATCATATGGATATTTGTTTAGTACAAGATACACGCCTGCATGTGCTTAGAGAAACTAATAGGGCATCTTGTGATTGGTTTTGGGGGCCTTCTTTTTGGTCTTTGGGGGAGGAATCCTGTTCTGGTGTTGTTTTTTTGATTTCTAATCTTGATCTCTGAGTCTCTCATCTCATTGATTTGATTCCTGGCAGGGTCTGTATCTTGGATGTGAGGCTTGGAGCTCATGACCTATGGTTGATTAATGTTTCTAATTATCAAACAAAGTTTCAGAGGGTGGATCTCTTAAAGAAAGTGCAACCTTTTTTGAATACCACTAAATCTGTGTTTTTGGGGGGTGACTTTAATTGTGTTTTGTCCCTTTCTGATAAGACTGGTCGAATGCAGAAATTATATGCTGATACTAACTTCTTGAATGCCATGTATCAGCAAGCTCATTTGAAGGACTGTGCTGCTGAAGTACCTGATCACACCTTTTCTAAGGGGCATTTAATGACCAGCATTGATTTTTTGTTTGCCTCTCAGTGGCTTCCAGTGAGGACTTTTTTGGTCTCTCCTGTGGAGACTTCGGATCATAAATCAATTAAAACTTTGGTTGGCATGCCCTTAAATAAGCCTAACCCCAATCCTGTTTGGAGGATGAATTTGGCCTTGTTGGATGAGGTGGAAACCTGATCTACTATACAGGAGGAGCTGGAGGCCAGGTTTTCTGTTTTTGAGTTATATGATAATTTATTGTTTTGGTGGCAGGACAGAAAACATGACCTGAAGGACCTTTGTGGTTTCTTAACAAAGAAGACTGCTAATATGAAATACCTTACTTATTTACGCCTCCGGGATCGATCACAGTTACTTTTGTCTCATTCAGTAGAAACTGGAGAAGTCCTCTCTGAAGATATTCAGGTTTTTAAGGCTGAAATGTGTACTTATCAATATGGTAGGGCTCATTCCTTATTGTTAGAACAGAAATTTGGGGCACAGGGTAAGGCACAGAATGTTAACCCATATGACTGTTGTTCACGTAGGGTAGACTCTAAATTTATGTCTTCCGTGCAGACTGTTTCTGGGGCTATTGTAACCACTGGGGATGTTATACAGGAAGTGGTACAGGAGTTTGTAGAAGCCTCATTTTGTAACAATGATTTGCCTCTTCCTGGAATTGTTGACTCTTTGCGTCAGCTTGACATTCCTATGTTGTTGGAGGCAGATATTGCAATGTTGACTTCTCCTGTGACTTCTAAAGAAGTTGATGATGTCATAGGGGGTTTACCGACTGGGTCCTCTCCTGGGCTGGATGGTATTCCAGGCGAGTTTTACAAGAAATCTAAGGGACTGCTTGGCTGGTATTTAGAGTCCATTTTCAATTGTGTTTTATCAGGCCTGGTTCCAATTCCATCAGCCTTGGCGGATAGTATTTTGATTTTTTTATATAAGAATAAAGGTGATAAGGTGGTTCTTTGGAATTGGAGACCTATCAGCCTTATCAATGTTGACTGGAAAATTTTGTGTAAAATATTGTGCAAACGTCTTTCTTGGATTGCCCAGGAAGTAATTTCCCCCAGTCAGGCTTTTTCTATTCCCCACTGTACTTTGGGGGACCTGGCAAAAGTTTTGAGAGAGGTTTTTGATGACCCTGGAGTATCAGGTTATTTGATTTCCCTTGATCAGGCTAAAGCGTTTGATGAAGTTCCGCATGTTTATCTTTTTCAGGCTTTGAAACGGTATGGTGTTCCTGACCTTATTGTTAATTGGCTTAGAATCCTATATGATGTGGATTCCTCTTGCCCCTTGGTCAATGGAAGACTTGGGAAGGTTGTAAAGATTTGGAGGGGGGTTCGGCAAGGGTGTCCATTGAGCCCTCTCTTATATGTATTTTCTTTCGATCCTTTATTGCGGGTTTTGAATTTGGGTGTTGGGATCTCACCCATGCATGGTTTAAGGGGTATTCCTTTTCCTTTTGCACTGGCATATGCGGGTGATACCACTATTCTGGTGGCATATAGGGTTTCTAGGGAATGGGCTTTTCTGGTTGTGGATGCTTTCTCTGGTATCTCTGGTTCTCAAGTTAATAAAACTAAAAGTAAAGTTGTGAGTCTTCGAGTTTCGGAGGTACACTGGCTGTTGGGGGTATTCCTATTGTTGATGTGCCAATTAAGCTTCTTGGGTTTTTATTTGGAGCTCCGGATTCAGCTTCTCTGAACTGGGAGTGGGCTTTGGCTTTTGCTGTAGACAAGGTGGGTAGATGGAAAAGTTATCTTATGTCAAAAAGAAAATGGGTGTATATGTATAAATCTTTTATTGTGCCTTTATTTCTTCATGTTAGTCAACTATATCCTTTGACTGTTAAACTTGAGGTTAAGTTATATAGTGTGTCCTTTCAGTTGATTTGGGGCAGTCATTTAAACCCTATTAAGCGGAATTGTACTTACTGGCCTATTGCTCAGAGAGGCCTCAATATGTTAAATCCTGTGATTTTCTTTTTTTCTGTGTTTCTTTATAATAATTTTGTGCCCATCTTATTAGGTAAGCAATCTGTTTGGGTCCCCTTTCTCAAAGATAGGTGTCTTTATTTTTGGCAACGGTGGGAGACTTTGACTTGGGGTAAATTTTCGGGTATTCCACATGACATGTCTCCTTATTTAATGGAAGTCTGTTGAAAACTTAAGGCTTGAAATGTTACCACCACAGATCTTTTGCACACTACTAGGAAGTTGGAGTATCAAAGGATTCTGCATGCAGTGTGCTTTACTGTTCCTTGTTTTGTTTTACCTGACTGCATAGTTCTTTCTGATGCATTAGGTCAATTGACTGAATCTAGAATCCCCCCTAAAATGTGAGATACTGTGTGGCTTTGTTGCCATTCTCATTTAAATGTCTGGGGTAATCATTTTCATAAAAGTGTTTCAGAGAGGTCTTGTTTGCAGGAGGGTTGTGAATCGCTTATTGAAACTATGTCTCATTTGTTTTTTCAATGTCATTATACTAAGGATCTGTGGGGCTTATTGGCCTCTTCTTGGGGCATTCCTCAGATGCGGGTCATGACTTATAAGGTTTTGGTCTATGGTCAGTATGAACCTGCTGTATGGCAGGGTTATTATAAGGGGACATCTCGTGTGCTTTTTGCTATAACTAAACGGGTTATTTGGCAAACGAGATGTCAATTTGTGTTGCAACAAAAACAGTTGTCTTTAGTGGGTTTGCAGCTTAAAATAGGACATGAAATTCGGGCGCTTTTTATGTTAAAGAACATATGGCTTTTCCATCCTCTTTGCTGTATACATGGTGGAGGGGGTCGAATGCTGTTCCTTTCCTGCAGATGTCTGGGTGACTTCCTGTCTGGTTATTGAGGTTCTGTTTTTTTCTTTGCATACTACTTTTCTTTCTGTTTTTTTTTGGGGGGGGTTGTTTTTGGGTTTTTATATTTGCCTTGTTTTTTTTCTCCTGTTTTTCAGTTTACATTATTTATGCTTTTTTGATGATGGGCTTTGGGGGCAATTTTTTGATTGTTACCTTTATGTGATTGATTGTTGTTTTTTTTTTTGTTTTGTTCTGTACTTATTGTATTTTCCCTTTGTCTTACTTTGTATTTTTCAATAAAAATTCCCCTACTCTTCTGGCCGGGTGACCTCTTGGATGTCTTTTTCCTAGATGGCCACCCTGGAGGAACCAGTGAAGAGGATAGACGTAGTTGTGGCAGGGGAGAGGCCTCCCCCTCTGCCCTTTCAACACGAGAGGCCGTCAATCTGGCTTTTCTGGCTGTGGAGTTTTCTGAGAATGAATCGATCATGGAGGAGGTTTTCCTCAAGAAGAATGTTACAGATGAGGTAACATTACAACAATCTGCTGAACTCTTGTCTGAATTAGGAAATGTTGTTCTGGACACAGTCCCTTTGATGTCACAGGCCAACCACTTGCAAATTCTATATGCAGAAAAAGAAAAATTGCTGCAAAAAGCTCAGGAACTTGATGCTGCTCTTTCAGCCTTATCACAGCATTCAGCTGTCAGTTCCAGAAACTCTGCTGTCAAACAGTCAGTAAGTCATTCTGCAGTGATGGAGCAAACTACTCGGGTGTCTGCTTTAGAGTGGGAGCCCCTCCCCACTGCGAGTGTACCATTAACAGTGCTTGGCAGTGATGTATTTTTGGCTGGCAGTCAAGACAGCAGTAAAGCCATGTGCCAACAACCTACATGCCCGTTGGACTCTTCCCCTACTACTACAGTGGTGCTTTCTAAGCCTAAACTGGCCAGACAACGACTGGGCCCTGGAAGGCAGGTACAACAGGGCTAATCTGCAACATCTACATGCACTACAAGTGCTCAAGCTAAGAGAGTCCCAGAAATTATTTTTTCATTCAAAGACAGATGCTCTGTGTCAGACTGGAGCAAGCAAACCCTGGAAACTTTCCAGGCTACAGTAACTGGTGTGTGGGACCTTCAGTTTAAGTCTAGGGATTGGTCCCCCAGTCAGGCCTTGGAAAATGCTGGTTGGATACAGGAACAGTCTGGACAATATACCCCAATCCTTCAGGTCTCTCATATCAGAAACTGCTTCCTACACCTACAACTATAGTGGCCACCAACACTGAATCAGCATTAGCTCCACCACACTCCAGGGTATTACTTCGGCTTCTCAGACTACTGTTGTTTCTACTGTTATTGCACCTATTGCTAACACAGTGCCATTTGTTAGGTCTATAGATCCCCCCCCATTCTGCTTCCACCCAGGGCACTTCAGAGTGATGAGGAGCCTATACAGATGGGCCACAGTTTAGAATTATTACAAAACCAACAGGATAGGCCTACTCTAGATCCTATGCTTAATTTATCCGATTTGTTTTCCAATAAAGGTGAACTGGCTCCCAGACGTAATGCAGTTAGGTTGTTGTACAAGGGAGGCCTAGAAAATCCCCCTGACATGATTCATATTGTTAGGACTATGTTAAAAGGGCCCCTAAAGTTTTTTTTTTCTTCTGAGATTTTTGCCCTTATTAGCTTGGGAAATGGAAACTATGATATCAGCTTCAAAAACGTTTCTAGTTTAGACCACTTTTGGGCTCAGTATCAGATTTAAAAAACAATCCTGTGTGGATTCCATTTCATGCCATACCCTTGATGAAACCCCTTGTGAAGCATACAACAGTCAGGTTGAAGAACAAGGATGCAAATATTGCAGATATTCTCTTTTGGCTCAGACAGCATTGCGAAATTCAAGGGAAACCTACTCCCACCCTAGACATTGAGCACATTTGGATTTGTGGTTGGAAAGTTAGAGTAAAGTTATTTTCCACTAATATAGGCCCAGTTCATCTCCCTAGCACTTTCAACTTGGGAAAAGATTGTGGTTCTATATTTTACAGTGGGCAAACTAGCTCATGCTTTAAATGTGGTTCTCGAGCACATCTGAGTTCTGTCCGCTACACCTCTCATTGTAGCCATTGTCTTGAGTATGGTCACATGGCCTCTGCCTGCCTTAACATTTTCAAATGTAATCTGTGTGAACGTATTGGACATGCTTATGGGCAATGTCTATGGGCATCCCATAACAGAGATGACTGTCCCTCCTATGAAGGACTTATTAACATGGCACAATATGCACAGGCTAAACAAGTAGATAAACAGAATTCTAGGCTGTTTAATGAAGTTCCACTTCCTCTAGATCCTCTTGTATCTGAACCTGTTACCCCCCTAGTTACAGACAATTCCCTTCCTGTTCATGACTACGATACAGGAGATATGGATATTGTGGCTCCTGTGAAGCTTGAGGTAGCTGGTACTACTGACACAGTTATGCCTCCACCCCCCCACCTAGTTAGACTGAGATATCTTTCAAAACTGTAGTTCCAAAAAAAGGACAAGGCAGGGTAAGGCAGTACCTTAAAAACCTACAGTGATGGGACCTACTAAAGGGTCTGGGCATGCTAGTTGGATAGTAGGTAACAAATATGCCATTCTGCCTTCAGAAGATATAGATGGTGATTCAGACGAAAAGGGGACAGACGCCTCCTCGTTACATCCAATACGGACACAGAGGGTGGGAGTGAGGATTCCATCGCAAAAAGGACTGGGCAGCATTGCACTTCTAAGACTCCATGACCTGGTTATTTCTTTTTTGCCTAGTCCCCATTTTTTCACAAATTTCTTTCCTTCATGCACAGTCTCTCAATAACAACAATTAATGTCAATAACATCAGGAGTTGAAGGAAATGTCTGGGTACCCTTTGTTCTCTCAGTAACACTCCTAGTGATATTATTTGTATTCAGGACACATGACTAAAAACACATTTTAAACTACAGCAAGCTTCTGGGGTTTGGACCTTGGGGCCATCCTTTTGGTCCACTGGAGTAGACACCTGTGATGGGGTGGGCATTCTTTTCTCAAATCCCCATTTCCAAGTCTCTAGACTTGTGGACATCCACCCTGGCAGGGCATTTCTTCTAGATGTTTCTTATCTTATTGAATGATTTCGTCTATTGCTACCTATCCACCTCAAACAAAGACTCAGAAAGTGGCACTGTTTAAAGAAATCCAACCCTTTCTGCACACCTCCCGAATGGTAGTTTGGTTGGGAGATTTCAGTTGTGGTTTGCAGCACTCAGATAGAGGCCTACAGACTACTAAATTATTTTGTGATTCCATTACATTACAAAAAAATACTACACACAGCTGGTTTACTTAATGCTTATAGGTTAGTGCACCCTTCGGGGGGTTATACATATTTTAGAGGGCAATTGCACACCTGCATAGATTTCATATTTATATCCCCAGCCTTAGGTATTTTAGACATTCCTTCTCATGCTAATGAGTTTTCTGACCATGTAGCCATTACAATGAAAACCTCCTGGGAAACATCATCTCGCTGTAAAAAAAATAAATGGCGTCTTAATGAATCCTTGTTAGAGGACCCAAAAATACTGAAACAGTGGAAACAAGACTGGGTAGCAAGACTTTCAATGATAGAATGTTATGAGGATATATCAGAGTGGTGGGAAAACACTAAACATTCTTGGAAAGCATTCTTCGAGCAGAAGGTGCATTATAGAGCTAATAAGGAATACTTGGACTATTTACAGGTACATCAACAATTACAGCATCTTATTTCCCGGTCAGAAACTTCTAACTTTGATTATGGTTCCCAAATCAGTGTGATCAAAAAACAAATGTCTGAATTACAACATAATCATGCAAAATCCCTCAGTCAGGATCTCAGATTTGCAACTCACATGAAAAAGGATCATTAGACCCTTACAAAGAATACAAAACTTGGACTGACAACAGAATCATAACTGAACTAATCTCTTTGTCAGGACAGATTGTACATACACCACAAGAGATTTTAACTGTAGTAGAAGAACATATTGAAAGTTTATTTGGTGCCCCGGGAAAGGTTGCCTCAGGTTTTTTTTTCCTCTTTAGGTTTTCCTCAAGTCTCTAATACAGATGCCCAGAATTTACTGCAGAACATTTCCTTAGCTGAGATAGAGCTTGCAGTTTTGCAGTTAGCCTGTCATTCAGCACCTGGCTCTGATGGACTATGGTCAGGATTATACAAAACTTAACAGGTGGAATTAGCCACCGCACTAGTCATTCTGTTTAATCATATTTTGCAGTCCTCTAAGAACTCCCCTTCCATGTAGGAATCCATTTTGGCATTGATACATAACAAAGGTTCAAAAAATGACGTTTTTAACTGGCGTCCTCTTAGCTTGTTCAACACCAATTTAAAAATTCTGAGCAAAATTCTGCTAGCTAGCTTAACTAAGGTTGCCTAGTATCTTTTTTTCCCCCAATTGTTTAACCAGGTGAAACACACTAAGCTGAAAGCTTGTTTTCCAGGTGCAACCTGGGAGCACAAGGAAGTTAAGTGACTTGCTTAGGGTCACACAGTGTGCAAGTGGGGCTGTGGGATTCAAACCCAGGTCTCCAGATTTGCAGCTCAGAGCCTTAAACCACTGCGCTATACTGCATCTCATAAGTGCATCCCAAACTTGTGCCCTCCCAGGCAGGAAAAAATATGATAATTTGATACTATTGAGATAATTTTTTTTCAGAGGAGAAAGGTCAGCTTTGCAGGGATTTATTATTGGGCTTGATCAAGAGAAAGCCTTTGACAAACTATTCCACACATTTTTGCTGTCTACCTTGTAAGCCTTTGGGATCCCAGACTCATTTGTGACATGGATTCAGTGCATATATAGTGAGGCATTTATTACCCCAAATATCAATGGGTGGTATGGTAGGAATATTAAAGTTTGTAGGTGGGTGAGACAAGGATGCCCACTTGGTTCCGGTCAGTTACATTGAGGAACAAAATAAAGTGGACAAAAATAAAGCTGCAAAAACAGTGTCATCATCAATATTGGCAGCGCAAAATGTAGCGTGCTAGAGCAATGCAGGCCACATGGCACGCAGGCAGCAAACAACATTCACCGCATGGAGGCACTGCACTGGAATACACAGCATCAGGCATCAATGCACAGGAACAGCACATGGGTGCAGGGAGATGGAACAGGGCAGATTACAACCACCACTGGGGGAAGCAGGTCACTGGACACCTACCATGGTACTCTAATGGCACAGGCACCCAAATGGTGGGGTACTGCCACCCAGAATACTGAGTCATGGAGAACGTGCACGGGGGTAACCACTGGAGGATAGGTGGATCATGGCCACCATGTGGATGGCCGTGTATAATGCAAGGGGCCAGGAGCACAAGCCAGCATGTCCCCAGCAACACACACAACACACAGGACAGGGGAGATGGCATGATGGCTTGTGCTCCTGGCCCCTGTGGCTCCAGTGCAGTGCCTCCATGCAGTAGACATTGTTTGCTGCCTGTGTGCCATGTGGCCTGCATTGTTCTGGCAAGCTACATTTTGTGCTGCCAATATTGATGGTGACACTGTTTTTGCCACTTTATTTTTGTCCACTTTAGTTTGTTCCGCGATGTTACTGACCGGAACTGCCCACTTAGTCCCCTTTTATATGCCTTTGGAATAGATATCCTAGTATGTATGCAACTTTCTAGCACAGACATCAAAGGATTGGTAGCTATTCTGAATTCTGCTTCATTGAAGGTATTGGCATACACTGACGATTTAGTCTTGACACTTGCACCTAATGTTTCCTCTGCTACATTATCAGATTTACTTTGTGAATTTTCAGTCATTTCAGGTTCTAAAATTAATATAGAGAAAAGTAAAGGGGTGATATTGGGGAATACTCCTTTAACGCCCTCTGGGCAGCTTGCTGGCATTGAGGTGTCAAATAACCCTATTTAAATCCTAGGGGTAGATTTGGACCTGGCAATATGGCTAGGCATAATTGAGAGAAGAGGATGACCTGGGCAAACAGGTTGGTTGGTAATTGGAAAGGGCAGCAATTTTCAAAAAAGAGAAGAATAGTTTTGATCAAGTCTTTGCTAGTCCCTATTTTTTTGCACCTCAGTTATGTTTATCCTGCCACATAAGGTATTGTCACTGGATTACTCAGTATATTCTTTCAAGCCTTCCGGGGTTCTCAGTTAAATCCTGTAAAGATGGAATTCACATATCTCCCCATTCCACAGGGAGACGTAGCTATGATACACCCAGTGGCCTTTTATTTTAGTATATTTCTGAGTTACAATGTTAGTCTCACAATTATACCAGGCTGCTTGGATAGAGATCATTGGTTGAAGCATGGCTAAGGCCCTGCCTTCCTGCATGGGAAATAAATAAATCTAGAATGTTGAATACACTTGTAATGATCCCTCAGTATGGTCTAGAGTGTATTAAAAATGTAATAAAATGGGGAATTTCCCATTCACAGATCATGATACTAGACAGGAAGGCTATATACCAAGCAATTCTGGATTTTGAATGCCAGTTGAAAGTAGAATTCCCTTGTTGTCCGAGACCTCAGATGCAAAGAGTTCTTTCACTGCTTTCCAGTCCTAGAATTCCTCCTTTGCCTGAGTGGCTGGGTAATTATGGAAGGTTGAGCGTCAAAGGAAATAACAAGCATAAACTGAGCTCAGAAAGGTACTGCTCCAGGGATGCCTGTGGGCGGACCTTGGAAACGCAACAACATCTGTATCTGGATTGTTCATATATAAAAGATTTCTGGCCTTTCCTAGCTGCAGCTTGGTGGAAGTCTTTGTTTTTGAACTTGTCTTACCAAACTGTGCTTTATGGTCTTACGAGTGAAGTGTTTGGTAAATACCATACTGATACAGTATATATCCTTTTGGTTTTAACTGGATATTTTATTTGGCAAGCTCGTTGCATGTGGATGTTGTAACAGTATAATACTAGTTACTCAGAACTGATTTCTAACATATGGAAAACTATGGAATTTGATTTGGGGCATTTCCCTGCTGAGAAAGTTAAACATTTATGGACAAATTGTGAAGCTTGGTTAGGATAACCTATTTTTTTTTTTATTTATAATTGTCTTGTCTTCTTTAAGTTCTTTTTCTACTGTGTTTTTCCTTTTTCTTGAATTGCAATATTGATATTATCATTTTTTTTTTGTTTTTCTGTATGAACTGTTTTATTCGATGTAATGAAGTCCAATTCTTGATAAAATTCCCCTACTCTTTTTTTTTTAATTACTGTTTATACACTGTTTATACACCACCCTCCCACAGGCACTGCATCATCAGGAGCGTCAAAAAGCCTGTCCCCACATCTTCCCCTTTACCTGACTTCTTGGTTGACCCTTATGGAACCTCAGTTCTAACCCCCCCCCCGGGTGGGGACAAGGTGGGGCAGATTACACCCCGAACATTCTGCTTTCCTCGGGGACCGTGGAGTCAGGCAGGTGGGGGCAACGAGAGGACTACCTCAAATGCTTCCTCTCCCCAGAGCCTGCGGGCCATTTTCCCTGTTCATGGGGGAGTGGCACGCACCCAGATGCCAAGGCATCACCACTGACATCACCAATCCCCATCCCTCAATGTCAGTTCACCACTTGCTGTGCCCCTGGCTTCCACCAGAGGCCAGTCAAACACCGAACCACAACCCTCCTCCCTCCCAAGAGAGGAGAGCTGTCCTCTGGACACTCAGTCCTCTCTCTCCCCTGCCGACCCATGATGGCCTGGGCTCATTCCTGAACCCAGGTCACTGGCATGGCGCGAGGTGTAGAGTCCAACGTCTCAACCCTCAGCACCACCGGGCCCAAATTCCCCAACTCTTTTCAAGAAGTGCCATGGGATCTTTTAACACCCACCTGAACTACCACCAGAACAGGCAGATGGGACCTCGGTTTAACGTCTCATCTGAAAGATGGCACCTCAGAAGTGCAGCACCCCCTCATGCTGCACTACAGTGTCAGTATTGGGATATTAACCCAAGTGCCAGGTGTGGGAATTGAACCACAGCCCTCTGACACCCTTCTGCCAGGTGTGAGAATTGAACCCACAGCCCTCTGACAGCCCTCTGATCTCCTGGCTTCAGAGGCAAGTGCTACCTGCTGAGCTGTGTTAAAATGGTCAGACTTCCTGGCTGCCAACTGCCTTGTATGGCTGGCTCTCATTCTGGCAGACTCTCACTAGGATCAGACTGAATGCACCCAGGCTTTTTTAAGCAATTAGAACATCAGCCTGAGAATCAGGAGATCACAGGTTCAAGCCTTGCAAGGGCCAAGTAATCAAGGTGGGACCCCAGGTAAGTCCCCCTTGCCACCCAGTGCTCTAGTCCACCAAGCTGCAGAAATGGGTAGATGCCTCATCCCCACTAAAAATTAGATGTTACATCCCAGCTGAGCTATTCTAGGTAAAACAAATAGTAAAAAAAAACAACAATCCTTTGCTTGGGACATAATAAGTTGTAGCTGTGAGAATGAATATGATCTCGCAGACAAAGGACTGTGATTTTAGCCTAAGAAAAATCCAGAGAATGAAATGAAGACAGAGACATAAATATTCTGTTTGCATACAGATGTCCTCAGCAACAGAAAATGAGGAAAGATAAAATACAGTAAATTTATGAAATATAAACTTAATTTTGTCATAACATTATTAGCAGGATTTGGTATCTATCCCACTTATATTTTCCTGCTGGACATACATCCACATTGCTAGACCAACTTTTAGATGATCTGTCAGTGTCAGATGTTCAGATGTTCAGATGCAGTTGCATCTAAACTCAAACTGCCACAAAGTGTGGAAGTTGTACAGATGTGGCACCCTTTCAAAATAGAGCATATAACTATGAACACAATCAAGTGGATGCAGGCACAGCTAGAACGCACATGTTCTTCTGTGTCTCCCTTTTGGAACTACCAGCCAATATTTTCAAATGTTCCCCAAGATTTTGGGAAATCGCTGTAAGATGGTTTTTCAGTTTCCTTTGAAAAGAAACATCAATTGGCATGAGCAGGATTCTAATCTCAACAGTAGAAAAATATAATTTCAGTAAATTTTATTCTTTATTAGTAAACAGTTTTGCAAGAAAGCTGAATCAATGTCTGTCAGACCGCATCTGTTTCTGCTGCTCTTCCCACTTTGAAGTTATAATCCTCTACTTGTGATATCAGAATCATTCCTGCAGCAACAGATTGCTATGTCATAAACCAAGAACAATACCTTCACAGCAGGAAGGAGAAATGTGATCAGATTAAATTAAGGAGGCAGAGCCTGTAAGAATGACTTCAGTAAGGAAAAATGGAAGGTTTTGAAATTCCAGTCTGGGAACGTTGCATGTAACTGAGTTCTACTAATGACAACTGTGTTTTTTGCTGGAATCTGGAACATCTCTTTAAGCCATCTAGATATGGATTCTTTTAACATGAAAGAATTAAAAAAAAAAATTATACGTAAACTTGAAATTCAGTGAGGATCTTACAAGTTCAATTAATAGCCTACCTATGATGACTAAAAAGTGTTGTTAACTGGGCTGACTATAATTCTGGTAGTAGAAAAACAGTTACTGTAACATTGCACTTATTGCATACTACGAAACTTTGTGGTTAGCCTCATAATTAAACAGCTGTAAGTATAGGCTTCCTCTGCTGGAAAGGCACATAAATGTTTAAGTCAAGTCCTGCTTCTGTAGAAGAGGCTTTTTTTACTGAATTAGTATTTTATAGATGGCTGTGTAAGATGATATGTAGTACAGTATATAGTGCAGTTTACCATTTTGCAGAATTTGAAGAATGATTACTCTGTAGCCTAAGTTCAGATCACAGGGTATGAAAAGCTTATGAGATTAGACCTACAAATAGATGAAATTCAGCTGCACAAACAGTAGACGGGAAGGTAGAATCAGCAAACATGCTTAATTTCTATTGAAAAATGGTACCAACCTGTATATTCAAAAAAACAGCTACATTGTATTTTGTTGGGCTTCATATTATGGCTTAGGAGCCTGACAGTTGGTACACATCTGGGCATGTAGCCTACCCACCCATGTTTGCTGGTGCTCTTGCCAACATCCACAACCCCCAGTCCTCCTAGCCACTTGTGGAGTGGAGTGGAGCAACGAAGAGGCAGCAGCATGTTGGAAGCTGAAACAAGAACAGACAATGGGCTTCCAAATGGATGATTATGCCATCCCCAGAGTGGATCCCCTGCTCTGCCTGGAGAAGCATAAAGCAGAGGATCATGGGATATGGTAACAAGACTGCTATATTCCTTAAATGTAACAGCAATTTATGATAAAACTTGTAGGACATGGCTCCAGCATCCCATGTCATCTTGGAGGGCTGGAGCAAGGTGCTTGTGTGACTGTGTGTTGAGGGTCATATGGATAACTCCTGGTGGCCAGTTGGAAGGGGCAAATAAGTGCTGCTACAGGGTCCTCCATTGCATAGTGTGTATCTGCTTTGCTGACCCGCCATCTTGTGCAGATACATGCAAGAAGAACTTCCCCATCCCCACGACCACCCATTCCAGCTAACTAGGTAAGAAGAGTAGGTGGACTGAGATCAGCTACAGAGATGTGTGCACCCCTTTGTTTGCCATGGATTGTCTTTGTGGCTCAGGCCTTACTTTTTAAATGTTTTCAATCATACAGTAGCTATTTTGTTTACAATTTACTTTGCCAGGAGAGCCCAGTTAAGATGAAATATCTAATTTCCAGTGGGGCCCTGCTGCTACACATTTTCACAGCTGCATGGGCTGGAGCACTGAGAGGTTCAGTGACTTGCTTAAGGTCACACAGTAAGTATTTGACTCCAACCGAGTTCGAATATGTAATCTCCCAGTTCCCATACTGCTACTCAGATCACTAGATCTCTGCATGTTATAGGATTGAGTGAAGTTAGCAAATTCTAACTTCATAGAATCTCAGTAATATGTTGCAAAATTCCTTTCAATTTTGCAGAGTTTTGCAGAATTTCACAGATTTGTTTATTTGGCCATAACTCTGCTATCTGTCGAGCTACAGACATGAAAATCCAAATGCTTATGTGAACTTGTTATTTTTTGTCAGAAAGACATAATAAATATCATGAAATATGAATAAATAGTTTTGAACTTGTTAGGGCTGAGAATCTGACATTTTATTTTTGTGAAATTTTATGAAAATGTTTCTCTGTTTATAACATGGCTGACTGTGGAACTAAAGTAGGTTTCTGCAAATAAGTATGCATTACCCTTTGAAAGGGTTATAGAACTATTAAATATTGAGAGATTTAGTTAAGTGATTTTTACATTGTAGGAGTTCATAATTTCACTCATTATTTTAGACATTTTTGTGAAAACTTTCAAAAAATGTGTTTATGATGTCTCTTCTATTGTAGGTACAGACTTGAAATTTGACATGCATGCCAAATGTCAATGGATCCTGTAATCTAACATGGCTGGATAAATTTGGTTCCATAGTTTTAAATTTACAGTATAAATACTGCAAATTGCTGATTGACAAAATCTTAAAAATACATGGTTGTGATCGGTAATGCTACCAGGATTCCACTTCTGGAATTTAACTTTCCAAAAGCACTTATAATGCATGCATCTGATAAGCTGAGTTGAGCAGTTTGTAGTCCTACCTTTCCTTCCTAGATGGCTATTATGTCCACCCCTTTTTACTCTTAGCTTGACCAGATTGACTAAGTGCAACTGATGTCCTCCTGATATCCTTCCTGATCTTCCCAGTGACACACTCCCTTAAAGAAAGAACTACCTACACCTTTTTCTGTCAGACATATCCCAACAGAATAGTTGGAAGGCCTCCTTCTTGGTGCTTCAGCTATTTTACCCTCCATCATAGTTGAGCACACCAGAGTGCAACTCAGTTCTGCACCATTCTGCAGCAGAGTTACTGCTTGAAACAAAGCAATTTCAGTGGTAGTTAATCCCTTTGGAAGATGGCAGCCACGCTGGGCTAGCCACTTGCTCATAGTACTGTTTTTCTGTTTTATTTTTTATTTCTTCACTGCTGTATGTGTTTTTAACTCCATTTTATTGTTTCCCGTTGCCATTGTTAGTGCATCTGTTTGCCGCCATTTGTGTATCTGTCTTCGTTTACTGCCGTTAGTGTACCTGTCTCTGCTTCTGTGGTTCTGTTTGAGCCTGTATGTGGGCTGGGATCTAACATGTCAGCAAGGAGAGTTGTGGAGGTTTGCCAGCGAAGCTTTGTTCTATCTAAAATGCTGACTCCCTGAGCCCTCATTGTCTGTTGATCTCCTCGTTATATTCGGACTGCGTTTTGGAACTTTTATTGTTCTTTTGCACTTGGGGGTATTTGGGCAGTGAGTGGACTGGTTGGGAATTGCGGAAATCAAGCAGCCCTGGGATTGGTAGTTGTTGCCCAGTGCATGGTTCCTACTCATCGGCTGTGTTCCTGGAGTGCCCCCGGAGTGTTTGTGTCTGACGACAGGAGGATTATTGGGAGTTGTGATCCGATGAACCAACTTGGAAGAGCTTTTAGACAAAGGGACATGAAGTTTTTTGCCGACTTTTTGGGGTGTTGGATGTTCCTTATATTTGCGACTGGGTGATCTTGGGCTTTAAAGCTGGATCTGCAGGGCTCCGGAGTGGCCTGAAGGTTAGTGTTAAACACAGGGGTGGGGAGTGAGGCTGGCTGGTGGGCCGGTCCACTATTCCCCTTCCCCTAGACTCTTGGGGTAGCCAGCTGGGGGGCTGACTTTACCTTGAGTCGAAGTAGTGGGCCACTGACTTGCTGGGGTAATTTTCCTCTGGAAACACTGATAGGAACCTGCAGCCTGCTGGTAGCCTTTTTGATGTGGAATCGGAAGTGGAACTGGAAGCCTGAGATTTGAAGACTGGAATTACGTTGCTCACTGTTTTTTCTGATGACATTGGGGCTGGTATATTGAATTTTGTATCCTGGGTTCATAAAAGGCTGTGTTTGGAAGTGTTTACAGCCAGACGGGACCTCTGCTGACTGCAAGTACTTTTCTTTTATGGATATATTCTATGGAAATGGTGTGAACAGTGAGAGTGCTCTGTAACATCTTTTAAATCCACCTGTTTTCCTGATATATGTGAGAGATATTATCTGGAGGGTGGTTTCTAAATTATTTCCTTTAGTTTATTATTTTTATTATTATTGTTATTTTTTTTTTATTTATTTGTTGTATAATAAGCAATGAGAGTGCTTAGTTTTAGCAGGCACCAGGTAGTGAGAGGACCTGGGTGCTATTAAATTGATTTTGGTTTGTTTAAATTTGGTTGGCTGCCAGGTAGTGAGAGGACCTGTGGGCTAAATAAATAAATAAATGTGTTAGGGAGGTTTATGTATTTAGATGGTTTAATTTAATTTAATATAATTTAGTTGTTTGTTATTTTAATTTTAATTTGGAGTGGGTATAGATTATTTAGTTGTGGGAACTGTGAGGGAAGTTTAGGATAGGTGAAGATCTTTGAGATTTTATATATTATTTACAGTGTTGTAAACTGAGCAGCTAGATGTGCCTTCTTGCCCCTCCTGTTCTGTGCTAGTCGGCCTCCACTCTCCATGCCCTCCGCCCTTTCTCTTCTTCCTCCAGCCTGCTCTTACTTATCAGCACTGTTGGGCATTGGGGATTGCTCATGGGGGGTGGAGTTGGGGGTGGGTGGGGGGTTGCGGACAGCAGAGTGAGCGGGGCTCTGCCATGGGGCGGTTAGGTCCAGAAGACGCCCTGGGCTGAAATGGTACCTAGAATGTGGTGATTCTGTTCTGGTTCCCATATCCAAGGGCACCTCCAATTTGGGAGGGCAAGTGGTTGGGACAACTCGCCAACCTCGTCCAACTCGGGCGCTGTTAAGCAATGCCAAATCTGTCTGCAACAAAACTGGTCTTATTTCAGACTTTGTTGCTAGGGCAGATCTGGTTTGCATTACCAAGACCTGGTTGGATGATAATGCAGACCCTTTCTTAGAGGCCGCTGTTCTCACTGGGTACTTGGTTATACATCGCCTGAGACTGGACCACGGGGGGGGATTGCAGTCTGTTTCAAGACCGAATTGGGCCTAACTGGTGTACCAGTTGAGGAGGCCAGGTCATTTGAGTGTACTATGGTAGCTGGTGTTGGGTGCAGGATCACTCTCATCTACTGTCCACCAGATGATGAGAAGCTATTCCTGCAGGAAATAGCAGATTTCGCCGCTGACATGGCTTTGGAGTCACCCAGACTGATGGTTCTGGGTGACTTCAATGCCTGAGTCCACAGTGAATCTTCACTTTTTGGTCAACATTTCCTCCAGGTGGTGACATCTCTGGGCTTTACACAGGTTGTTTCCTCAGCTACACACAAGGGAGGTCACTCTCTTAACTTGGTCTTCCTCCTGGAGATTGAGGCCTCCGATTTAGTAGTGGAACCAGTCGGTTGGTCTGATCATTACTCAGTTGGGTTAAATTTTGAGGCCCACCTGGGCAGGTCAGCCCCTGTGGAGTTGGTCAGGTACCACCCTTTGTGGGACGTGGTCCCTGAAGACCTGATGGCAGTTATTGACCTCTCATTGTTGGACAAGTCTTGCACTGATCCTGAGCAATTGGTAGTGGCCTATAATGGGGCCATATCTGCAGCCCTCAATCAGATTGCTCCTGTCCGAATTCACCCCCTTCCGCATTGCACTGGAGCCCTGTGGTTTGATGGGGCTCTGAGAGAGTTGCAGAAATTGGGGCGTAGGTTAGAGCGTTGTTGGAGGAAGACTGCCACTGATGCCGACCACCGTATTTTGCTAGAGCATTATAAACTCTACCAAACAGAAATTTCCCATAAGAAGGCAGAATTCCTGTCCAGGGAAATTTCTGTTGCAAGGAACTGACCGGCTCAACTCTTCGGAACTGTTGACAGACTGTGCAACCCAGCCTGTCGGCAGCTCAGTCGAGTTTTTACACAAACTGATTGTGATGAGATCGCTTGCTTCTTTGCGAATAAGGTTGACGACATCAGGAGGGAGTGCCACCAACTTCACTCTAAGGGGGTTGCTGTTGATTAGTGCCCTGTCGCAGATCCCGGAGTTTCCTGGAGTACCTTTGACCTACCGGATTTCGTAGACATTATGAGGATTGTCCAGGAGATGCGTCCCACGTGCTGTAGTTTAGAACCAGGCCCTACTTCCCTGATTCTGGGTTGTAGTGAGATCATTGGCTCGGTCTTACCTCGGATTGTCCAGTGCTCTTTAGATATGGGTGAGTTCCCTAGCTCCCTGAAGGATGGGGTGGTGATCCCCCTTCTGAAAAAAACATCTTTAGACCCAGAGAACCTAGCAAACTACAGGCCTATCTCTAACCGCCCTTTCATGGGGAAGGTTATTGAGAAAGTTGTGGCTGCTCAAATGGATAACCATTTAACCATCCATAATTTATACAAACCTCTCCAATCTGGTTTTCATAAGAGGCATAGTACTGAGACTGCTCTGGTTCAGGTGCTCATTGATCTCCTGATGGCGAGAGATCGGAGACACCGTTCTATCTTGGCTCTCCTGGATCTATCATCAGCTTTTGATACAGTGGATCATGAGGTTCTGCTCGAACGCCTGAGGTTCATCTGTGGGCTGTCAGGTACAGTCCTCAGATGGTTTTCATCTTTCCTTGCAGTGAGAATGCAGAGAGTGGTCTCGGGTTTGTGTTCATCCAGGGCCTTCTCTCTGCCTTGTGGGTACCTCAGGGTTTGGTGCTGTCCCCCATGTTATTCACAGTATATATGCTACCCCTCAGAGACATTGTAAGACAGTATAAGCTGAGGTTTCACTGCTATGCTGATGATACCCAGCTCTACCTGTCTTTTGTGCCTGACCAGGTTGGTGCTATCTCGATACTGAACAACTGCCTCACAGAAATCCAAGACTGGATGAATTCCAGCGGTCTAAAGTTGAACCCAGGAAAGACTGAGGTTTTGGTTGTGAACCCGGGTCATAGGGTAGAGGGACTGAGGACTGGGCTTCCTTCTGGTTTAGTCCTGGGGGAGGACCAGATTCTCACCTCTGAATGGGTGCGTAACCTGGGAGTGGAGCTTGATGTTGGTCTGACTCTTCCCGTCAGGTATCAGCAGTCATCTAGCTGGCCTTTTTCCATCTTAGGAACATTGCCAGGATTAGGCACCTTGTTCCATCCAGTGACCTGCCTGTTTTGGTCCATGCCTTTGTGACATCGTGCCTTGATTACTGCAACTCCCTTTATCTAGGGCTTCCTGGGGTTGATATCCACCGCTTGCAGCTAGTGCAGAATGCAGCAGCATGTTTGTTGACTGGGGCATCTAGAAGATCTCATATCACCCCTGTGCTGCACAGTCTGCACTGGCTGCCAATACAGTGGTGGATCACCTTTAAGGTAGGTCTCTTGACCTACAAAGCCCTACACAGATTGGGTCCTGATTACTTGAAAGAGCTCCTGGTTCCTTACACTCCCCTGCGACAGCTCCGCGTGGCTGACGAGGGGTAGCTGGAGATTCTGAGGGTTAACTTAAAGCCATCTGGTGCACATGCCTTTGGATTTGTGGCACCTACCCTCTGGAATTCTCTGCCCCGTCAGCTCCGGGAGTGCAGGATGGTGGGGAGTTTTAAGCAGGCACTAAAGACTTTTTTTATGGGGAAAGGCGTTTCCAGTTTTATCCTGATTTTATATTATATGTATTTGAATATGTGTTCTGTTTGTACTAATATTGTACAGCGCTTTGAAACGCTGCAAGGCACTTAATTAAATACATTTTATTATTATTATTATTATGTCATGCAGGAATCTGTGACACTGAATTTCATCCTGGCAGGCTCCACTGTAGGTCTCTCTGCATGCTTTTAAGTTCTTGACTTGCAAATACATCAGGCTCTGAGGCTAGTGAATTTTTCTGGGTGCGATTCTTATGACCTCCTTTCAGGTCAGAATTGTTGTCCCTCTAAGTTTTCTTGCATCAGCTGGTGGTCTACTATTCTTGTGTTACCCAACACAGCTGTTCTTCCCTTGGTGAAGCAATGTAACTACAGTAATTCCTGCTGCTAGTGACACCCCCTCACTCTAGCTACCTTTCCAACCCCTATCCTTTAGTTTAAATCCCTCTGACTACCATGTCTTTTGAAATGATCATCCCCCCTTGCTCTTGGAACAACTGCAGCCCATTCTGAATAAGCAGGCAATCTATGCCCCAGAATGCTCTCTAGCCCACTAGCTAACTAGCTAGCCAGAAAAAGAATGCCCTCCCTCTTTCAACAGAATATTACCAGAAGCTAGCTTGCTTTGATTCTGCCAGTGTCATTCCCCCTAAGCCCCAGGACCTCAAAGACCTTGGAGATGATCCCTCTGCATATCTTTCCCATTAGAAACATTTTTAATTCTATACATGATCTCCTCATGTTCTCAGAACTTGTACTTTCTGTCACTACATGGACAACTGTCAGTGTCAGCTCCTCCCGCTTGCTGCAGTGCTTGACTAATGATTGCACTCCTCTGACCTGTATGGCAGACATACAACTACTGTTATCTGCACTAGCATATAGATCCCACGATGCTCCTCCAACTGTCCTGCTTCTTTTACAATGGAGTTCCCTATGAATCCAAGCTTATTACTACTCTACCCAGCCTCTTCACCGTGCATTTCTGTTTAAAGTTGAACCAGCATAATATTTTGTGGTGATTTGCATATTCAGCCAGTGATGCTTTGCATTATGGGGGTATGTGTGATTTTGTATTTCTTTGAAACTTGGCTTCCCAGCCAATGCCCTTTGGGGTAACCCTTGCCTCAGTGCTGCACATTAAGATTGTCTTTTAGCTTGTTTTTTGGTTTTATTGGGTTCACCACAACCCAACCCTGATGGACCAACTTAGCGTAGCTGACTCATTCCACCGGGGTGTCATACAGATGAGACACACTGATGAGTCCTGGTTGTATGAAACACATGTCTGTGTCTTCTGTTGGCACCCTTTGCAGACTGTGTGAGAGGCCTTTCTGCACTGTGCATTTCTGCTTGAAGTTGAACCAGCATAATATTTTTTGGTGATTTGCATATACAGCCCATGATGCTTTGCATTATGGGGGTATGTGTGATTTTGTATTTCTCTGAAACTTGGCTTCCTGGCCAATGCCCTTTGAGATAACCCTTGCATCAGTGCTTGTGCACTAAGGTTCTTTGTCTTTCAGTATATTACATGGTTCGAACTTTTTCCCCATTGAACAACCATCATTTATTTCTCCGTATATGATGGTAGCCAGTTAGCCAATTAACATATATGACACCAAAACTTAATTAGCCAATTATCATATATGACACCAACACAATCCATAACTGAGGGTAATTAACTAACATTAAGTAATTACAACATGCTATAACATTGTAATTAACACTCTATTACAAATGTGGACAAAATATACATGTTAAGTAATTACAACATTCTATAACATTGTAATTAACAATCTATTACAAGTGTGGACAACATATATACATGTCATTACAGAACTATTACTATGTGTAACAACCACCTGAATAACATATGTAACAGCAAACTACTAACCGCCCACATTACAGCCCTAACAGCCTCTCCAACTACAGCCCCTGCAAAAAAAACAGCCTCTCCAAATCAATATGAACCTCTTTTACTGCTACTTCCATATCACTTGCCAAACTAACAACCAGACATAGAAATCAGAATTAAACTGTATAAAACAAAAACCTCCTGAAACACTTTCCAAACATTTCACATGCTGTGGTCTATTTCTCTAACTGTGTAAAATAGCCCTACTGAAACACTCACCAAACATTTTACATGCTGTGCTCCATTTCCCTAACTGTGTAGAACACACTCACCAAACATTTTACATGCTGTGCTCCATTTCCCTAACTGTGTAGAACAGGCCTACTGAAACACTCACGAAACATTTCACATACTGTACTCCATCTCCCTAACTGTGTAAAACTGACCTACTGAAACACTCACCAAACATTTCACCTACTTCCTTCCATGATGCAGTCTTCCAACACACTAAAGGAAAAAACAGTTGAATCAGTCTTCCTTACATGCACAGGCACTGTACTATTTTTATTTATTTATTTATCAAGTCTAGGATTACAAATACCTTTGAGCCATGGCTCTTTTACAAAGGTTCCACATCAGAGAACCTATGGGGAACATCAAGACAGGCATTACAACAATGTGGACATTGAAAACAGAGTACAGATTAATACAGTTCAAGGGTGGCACTGTAACAAGGCAGCCAGCGGCATTTGTCAGAGAAAATAGACAACAGATAAGAAGAGCCAGAGTCATAGGGAGAGGGTAGGGGGGAGAAGAAATGTAGGAAGGGTGGCAAGAGGGTGAAAAGTGCTGCATTGGGTATACCAAGATGTGAGGGTAGAATCCAGTGAGGCGGGGAGGAGGGGGGCAACTAGAGCAGAAAGGGAAGTGGAGAAACAAGGTCAAGTTGGGCAGTCACAGGAGCTGTTGGTAGTGAGATAGTCCCGGAGCCTAGTTTTAAACATACCAATAGTTGGGGCAGAGGAGATGGTTGGGCTGAGGCCATTGAACCAGAGTGGTGCTTGATAAGCAAAAGAGCGTTGTCCCTGTGAAGTGTGACAGTGGGAGACTTTCAGTAGCTGTAGCGTGGATCTCCTAAGGCACCATTTGTTAATTCGGTGTTGTAACAGAGTTGAGACCCCAGAAGGTGCAAGGCCAAGGTAGAATTTTTTGACCGTGGAGCAGGTGAGAAACTTAATGCAGTTTGATAGTTGGAGCCAGCCGGTCTGAGTGTACAAGTCACATGTGTGGGTGAGACGATGAGCACCAGTGATGACAGCCCACAGCTCAGCATCATGGACACAGGGAGAGGGAGGTGAGCACTACTCCCTTCACAAAAGAAAGGGTCCTACAAGAGCTTGCTAAGCTCAGGGTGGATAAGGCAATGGGACCTGATGGCATACATCCCAGGGTACTTAAGGAGCTAAAGGTGGAACTAGCAGAGCCATTAGCAGAACTGTTTAGTGAGTCTCTGAGCACAGGAGAGGTACCAGAAGACTGGAGAAGGGCTCATGTGATCCTCTCCACAAGAGTGGTAGCAGGAGGAGGCGGGGAACTACAGACCAGTCAGTCTTACCTCAGTAGTGGGCAAGATTGTGGAGACACTCCTTAAGGAAAGGATAGTGCAACACCTGGAATCTATAGGGGCACAGGATCCAAGACAGCATGGGTTTACAAAAGGAAGGTCCTGTCAAACTAATCTCATAGATTTCTTTGACTGGGTAACCAGGGTGGTGGACCAAGGGGGAGCAGTTGATGTCGCCTACCTTGACTTCAGCATAGCTTTTGACACTGTTCCACATAGAAGATTGATAAATAAGCTGGGTAGGCTCGGGGTGAATCAGAAGTTGGTCAACTGGGTGACAAACTGGTTGATGGGCAGAAAACAGAGAGTGGTGGTAAATGGTATACAGTCAGAAGAGATGCAAGTCACAAGTGGGGTACCTCAGGGATCAGTCCTGGGGCCAGTCCTCTTCAACATCTTCATTAGTGACCTTGCAGATGGACTAGAGGGTAAGGCTTGTCTGTTTGCAGATGACACCAAGATCTGCAACAGAGTAGATGATCCAGATGGGGTGGGCAGAATGAGAAAAGATCTGGATAAACTAGCAAAATGGTCAGAAGTGTGGCAACTGGGATTTAATGCAAAGAAGTGCAAAATCATGCACATAGGGAAGAGAAACCCTGAAACCACCTATAGGCTGGGAGGGGAGTTGCTAGCAGTCACAAAGGAAGAAAGAGACTTTGGCGTCATCATCACTGATGACCTGAAATCATCCAAGCAGACCTCTAAAGCAGTAGGTAAGGCTAGGGGGTGTTAGGGTGTATTAGTAGAGGTATCACAAGTCATAAGAGGGAAGTAATAATCCCTCTTTACAAGACACTGGTTAGGCCCCATCTAGAGTACTGCGTGCAGTATTGGAGGCCACACCTTCACAAGGACATTAACCAAATTGAGGCAGTCCAGAGAAGGGCAGACAAAATGGTGCAGGGACTGCATCAGAAGACATATGAGGACAGATTAACAGAGCTCAATATGTATACCCTTGAGCAAAGGAGGGAGAGAGGTGATATGATCGAGGCATTCAAACACCTTAAGGGCATTAAAAAGGTGAAAAGAGTCTAACATGTTTCAATATAAGAAAATAGCAGGACAAGAGGACACAGCATGAGATTAGAGGGGCCGATTAAGGGGGAATGTGAGGAAATTCTTTTTCACAGAAAGGGTGGTGGATGCATGGAATGGCTTACCACAAGAAGTGGTGGCTATGAATACAGTGCAGGGCTTCAAACAGTCATGGGATAAGCATAAGGGAGCAATACAAATGACTATGAATAGATAGGCCACTGACAGAGCAAAGGCCGATGGCACATTTATAAGGTAGAAAAAGAAATAGGCAGACTGGATGGGCCTTGCGGTCCTTATCTGCCATCAACTTCTATGTTTCTATGTTTCTATGAGCCGACATACTTTATTTAAGGCAGTTGAGAGGCATCTAAGGGTTGTGGTTGTGGCCGAGCCATAAATGATGAGACCATAGTGTATTACAGAGATCACAGAGCTCAGAACTGCAACCTTCAAAGCTTCTGGCGTGAGGTGTGGTCTGTGTTTGTAGAGGAGACCAAGCCGTGTATTAGCAGGTCTAGCTACATTATCTACATAAAGTCCATAGGAGAGATTAGGGTCAAGCTGAATCCCTAAGTATTTGAAGGACACCACCTGATCTAGAGTGTTGCCCTGGGTGGTAGAGATAGCCAAGTGGTGTAGCTTGTGTGGGTTATGAGAGCTGCAGAAGAGCATAGATTTGGTTTTCTTGTCATTGAGGACCAGTTTATGATTAAGAAACCATGTCTCTACAGAACTGAAACCAAGTTGAAGGTTGTGTTGAAGAGTTGCAAGATCTTTGTGAGTGGAGAATACAACAGCATCATCGGCATGTAGTATGATCTGCTCATAGCAGTGGTAAGGGAGGGAATTTAAGAAAAGATTAAAAAGGAGGGGTCCCAGTATGGATCCCTGTGGGACACCTGAGCGAGCAGGCAGGGTGTTAGAAAGAGTGTCCGCAATTTTTACTTTCTGTGACCGGTTTTCTAAGTAGCTTTTAAACCAGAGAGAAGAGTCAGGTGATAGCCCAGCATTCAGTAGTTGGTGTATTAGTAGTCCATGGTGTACTGTATCGAAGGCCTTGGAGAGGTCGATGAAAACCGCCCCTGTGAGAAGGCTGTTGTCAAGGGATTTGTGCAAAGCTCCAGTGAACTCAAGAAGGGCTGTGGTGGTGCTATGACCTTTCCAGAAGCCGTGTTGTTGTGGACAAGGTATATTGTATTTATCCAAGTGGTCGGTAAGTTGATCAGCCACGATCGTTCAACAGCCTTAGAAGTAGGGCAGTATGGAGATAGGGCGATAATTTGAGTGAATCATCTTGTCCCCACTTTATGGACAGGGGTCACGGTGGCTGTTTTCCATAGGTCTGGGAATTTTCACAGCTGAGAGAAGGTTTAGGATTTTGTTAATGGATGAATTACCTCATCGAGGGTGAGCAACAGAAGCTTAAGGTCCAGGGTGTCGCTACTAGATCTAGATTTAGAGATAGCTGCAGTAATATAGTGGCGAGCTTCATTCAGCCTTACCTTCCTGAAGTAGAAGAGGGGATGGTTAGACTGAGGGGCTGAGGTATTTGGGGAGTAGGCCCTGTTTTCGAAAAAGTCATGGGGTAGAACAGCACTAAGGTCTGAAAAAGCCGTGTTAAAGATGTTTGCGATCACCTTGGGGTCAAGGGTTGAGGATCCATCAACCATTAACATGGCCGGAGATGTTTTTGGCTGCTTCCCTGTGACATCCTTGATATTGTCCCAGAAAGCACGACCATTTCCCCATGTATTGGTGAGAGCGTCTTTGTAATAGGTGGATTTCATTAGCCGTATGGCTTTTGTGCAGGCATTTTGTGCTTGTTTGTAATTCCTGACCTTGAGGAGAATCAACCCAACTCTATGGAAACCTTAGAGTAACAAAACTATGCAGCACTTCAGAGGGAACACTAGAGAACTACAGGTTGCCTTGACCGGGGTTGGAGGAAGAGAAGGAGCTTGCCACTGTATGCTGTCTCACTGTCTTACTGTGGAGGAGTGAGGAGAGCAGGACTGCTAGAATGCTAATACTCTCTTTTTTAATGATATGCCACCATTGCCTGAATGTAGTGTAACTACAAGAGAAGTCTAGCAGTCTTTCCAAGCCAACTTGTGTGAGTGAAGTTGATTTCCTTTTTTCATTGTTGCTGTTTCTTTTCACAGAGCTTGGAGTCCTGAAGAGGCAACAGGAGCTCGCCCCTGGGAGGAAAACAGGGGTCCCGTGAGGGGACCAACCGCAGGAGAAGAGGAACTCTGGACAGATGGTGAATTGCTGGCCTTGAGGAGAATCAACCCAGAAAGTCCTCCGTACTTCTCCTGCATCACTGAAAACACTTTTTATCACTGCAGTTGGTTTGTACTTCGAAGATCAGAGCATTCTTCAGTTAAGTTGGAACAAGACTCTTGTTTAGTCTTTTCTTCCCTGACATTCCTAACACTGTTTTGGGACTCTTACTGCTTTACCAGCTAACCTACTCAACTCTTACCATTCTGAACTGTTTGAAGTATTTTGAATTACTTGAATTATTTGGAAAAAGGGGAGCATTTGCAATTATCAAATATTAATAATAACTACATCACATTTGATCATATTTAACAACATTCACATCTAGGTATCACACTTTTATATATGCATTGCCTACACAGATGTGCTATAGTTATGGCAGTTCATGTAGACTTTTTATCTTATTGCTTAGTTTTGGTTTTTATTATTTTATATTTGTCCTCAACCCTGTTATAGGCACATATTCCTAATTTGCTGCATAAAAGTTGAAACTTTAAAATTTTATAATTCCAGGGCTTATCTAGTAACTTTAGAATTTATTTAGTAACTACTTGAATAAATTGTCCCCCTTAAATTTAAATTCAAATCGGGGCTGTGACATTTTAGTCATATGATTAGCTCTAGCTCCTATATCCTCCCTTTAAGCTGCATGCGCTGGTGTCTTACAAACAGATTTGCCATCTTTGAAGGCC
Organism: Neoceratodus forsteri; assembly: GCA_016271365.2. Lineage (NCBI taxonomy): Eukaryota > Metazoa > Chordata > Ceratodontiformes > Ceratodontidae > Neoceratodus > Neoceratodus forsteri. The sequence goes on along the minus strand of CM057455.1, from coordinate 1,750,815,979 downwards.
AGTGTCCTCAGATGTACCTAGATACTTGAGCTGAGCTAGTTATTTTATGTGTGATTTTAGTATTTTTACTCTTGTTTGCGAGCTGCTAGAAAGCTGTTTGAATGAAAATGGTGGAGAAAAGCCACGGTATTTAAACTGAGTTTCTCTAATTAAACATACGCAGTTTGGCATAGCAGGTTTTAAGTAATGTACCGGGTATATATTTACACAAGCATAGCCGGTAATTCAGAAGCAACTGAGGAGTTGCAGGGGAACACCATAATGAGAAATTTAAGAAGCGAGAAGCTTGAAGTAAGTTTCTGAAGTTTTTGAAGTGCTTAAATTACCTGAATCAGTTTCAACATTTAGTCATGCTTTCTATTTTAATTTACTCATGCTCATATGAAATTTGTTAATTATTTATTCTGCTATGATGCCAAGAAATTAGAAGATAGCGTAATCTTTTTAACAAGATATTTTTAACTCACTGATTTAGTTTGAGTGATTTTTAGAGGATATTTTAACTTTTTCCATTGGTTTGTTTTTATAGATAGCTACTTTCAAGTGTTTTCCTGTGTCACCTGATATCTACAGTGTCTGTATTTGTGCCTCCACCATCTCCTGGACTGTGGCGTGGGGAGGTATATGGAATGAGGATTTTCTGTGCCTAATCTCAGAGTCCGTGTCTGAGCCTTTTTCATCTCTTGGCTTGTTGTGTGGGGAAACTCAGAGACTGAGGAACTGAGTGCATGATTTCATTGCTTCATTTTATGAATTACTACATTAATTAACTGTGGGCTTAGCAGTATCACCTTATTCAACGTGGAAGGAGAAAACATTGGTATATTTCAAACTGATTCATTGGTGGTGACTATTTCCTTCTTTTTCTCTAGTTTCCATCTGGTACATGAATATACTTTTTTGAAATAATTTGGATGTTGAATGTAAACTGCTTTAACTGTTTTTTTTTCTGTCCTAAGAACTGGCTCTAGAATTGCCTTTAGAACTAACCCTGACAAAATGATCCATTCTTATTGACCAAGAGGAAACTTCTGTAAAACCTGATAGAGACTGAGAAACTTTTTGTGTATTTAAATTATTTCTCAAAGACTCAGAGTTATTGTTTGCTTACTGTTTTTGAGTTGGTAAACACTGTTTTAACTGAATATCTTTTCTCATGATACTTGCTTCTGGTCATTATGAGTTGTTAGCTGAAGTTCTGATAAACTATGTTCACCACAAGTGGTAAAGTAGTGAATATTTTGGAAAAAGAAAAAAAAAAACAAAGGCTGTGTTTATGAGGAGGAACCATTAATGACAATGTCTACCCTGACTCAGAGAGATAATTAAACCATCAACTTATGCAGAAATGGTTAAACTGAATCTGGATGAGGAGAAGCAGTTAACACATCAACAAGATATTAAAGCTAGCTCTGCTCCTATAAATGAAGGACATCTTAATGAAAATATGACTCTGGCTCAGACTCAGCTTTTGGAAAAAGTGATTCATAATTCAGATGGAGATAAAATTGGTAAAACAAAGGAGATAGATAAAAATTCAGGACAAGAAGAAAAGGGAAAAAGATCTGAAAGGAGTGGAGCTACTAGTAGGAAAACTATATAGACAGGTATAGCAGATTACTTCCAGGTGAAGCCCTGAAATAAAAAAAAAAGGGGGTCCAGACAGTGAATCCAGATAAGTCAGAAGAACCAGAAAAATTTCTTCTCTGGAGAAGGAGAGCCCAGCCTTAGCATCAATTGAGACCCAGCAGGATAATCAGAAAGCAGGAGATATTATCTTTCATCTCTTTAGCCCCTTAGAACTTTCAGCAAATTCTTGTATTATAGTGCCTGAGGAACAAGACCTCATAAATTACTCAATATTGGCAGGTTCCCCAGAAACAGTATTTAAAAATTTAGATAAAGAGGTAGAACAAATACAACTGGAACCAGAGCTTTTAACACATTGCCCTGACACTTCATCAACATATATGATTAAAACTTTGGCACACCCAGTGATGGCCAATATCGTCCTGTTAGAAGCTTCAAATGCTATTAGAAACAGATTTGATGGCCTTATTAGCCAAATGAATAAGCACATGGACACCTTAGAACAAAAGTTTGATAGAATTATGAAACCATCTAACCAACATAGAGTTTCTGTTTCTTCAATTCATATCCCATATTACCCTAAAGGGAAGGGGGTACTGTAAAAGAAACAATCAGTAAAAAGAAAGAAAAAGAAGAGAAAGAAAAAGGTTCTGGTAGAATTTCCAAATGAAATAGTAGATGGGGGGAGAAAACAGACCTCTCAGGAGGTGCCATTAGAATCTCAGGTCTTAGTAAAAAAGGAAAAGAAACAGCAGATGAGAAAGAAAAACCAAGAGACTAAGAACGTATTGGACAAAAAGAAACTGCTACTAACATAGAAACAAGATAAAAAATTGAAATTAATAATGAAACAACTGAGACTGGAGCTCCCATGAGACTAAAAGGTATTGAGGTAGTCCTGAATACAGGAGGACTTTTTAAAAAAATAAATGAAACAAGAGACTCTATGAGGGAACTCATTGAATATCTTCTATTAGTAGTGGTGGGTGAAGTCCCTACACTTCACAACATGGAGTACTTCACATATAACATGAAATTTGTATATTACTCTGCAACGTAAAGTGTATAACTTCACCTTTAACTTTACTGTGAAGTTTCATTGGTTACAGTGGACTTCATGTAAACAAAGGGGATAAAGCATTTTATAGGTACATCAGTGAAAGAAGAAAAAATTGGGGGATTGTGAGACTCAAAGGGGAGAAGGGAGAGTGTAAGAAGGGGAATCTGGACAAGGCAGAAATACTAAACAAATACTTCTGCTCAGTATTCACTAAGGAGGGGATGGGTCAAGGACCACAATTGGGTTGCAAAGGCAATTGGGGGGAGAGGTGAACACAGTCCATTCACAGTGGAGAGAGTTCTGGAAGAACTCATAAAGCTGAAGGTGGATAAGGCCATGGGCCAGACGGCATCTACCTAAGGATTTTAAAACAGCTGTGAAGGGAACTAGCAGCACCTCTGGTGGCTGGTTCACAGAGTCACTCAAAATGGGTGCCACTCCAGAGGACTGGAGGAGGGCACATGTAGTCCCACTGCACAAAGTGGCAGTAGGGAGGAGGTGGGGAACTACAGGTCAGTCAGCCTCACCTCAGTGGTGGGAAAGATCATGGAGACACTGCTGAAAGAAAGGATAGTGGCACATTTGGAATCCAGTGGTGCTCAGGATCTGAGGCAACATGGATTCACAGCAGGAAGGTCACGTCAAATGAATCTAATCATTTGTTTGATTGGGTGACTAGGGAACTTATTCAGGGAGTGGCAGTAGACATTGCCTACCTGGATTTCAGCAAAGCCTTCAACACTGTACCATATAGAAGGCTGACTAACAAGATGGGTAGTCTGGACATGGGAGACAAGGTGGTGAACTGGGTTAGGAACTGGTTATCAGACAGTAGACAGAGGGTGGTGGTAAATGGGGTACAATCTTGGGAGAGGAGGGTGACCAGTGGGGTACCACAGGGATCGTACTAGGACCAGTCCTGTTCAATGTCTTCATTAGTGACATTGCGGAGGTGCTAGAAGGAAAGGTCTACCTGTTTTCAGATGACACCAAGATCTGCAACAGGCTGGATACTCCAGAAGGAGTGCAGAAAAATGAAGAGGGACCTGGAGAAGCTTGAAAGATGGTCAGAGATGTGGCAACTGAGGCTCATTGTAAAGAAGTGCAAAATAATGCACCTGGGTAGAATGAACCCTGGGGAGAACTACAGGTTGAGGGGAGCAGCTGACTGTCACCAAAGAGGAAGGGACCTAGGGATCATTATCTCTGATACCTTAAGGTATCAAAGCAGTGTACAAAGGTGGCAGAGAGGGATAGTGGCATGCTGGGGTGCATAGGCAGGGATATCACTAGAAGGAGGTAGGAGGTGGCGATGCCATTGTACAAAACATTGGTAAGGCCTCACCTGGAGTACTGTATGCAGTTCTGGAGGCTACACCTGCGCAAGGACATAGATAAGGTGGAGACTATCCAGAGAAGGGCAACAAAGATGGTGCAGGGCTTACACCACAAAACATATGAGGAGAGACTAAGGGATCTCATTATGTACTCACTGGAGGAGAGGAGAGGAGACAGCGGGGGGACATGACTGAAACTTTCAAGTACCTCAAGGGCATAAACAAGGTGCTAGCGGGGGAGCTTTTCCAATGCAGAAAAAGTACTAGAACAAGGGGGCATAATATGAAATTGGAAGGGGGTAGATTAAGAGGTAATGTGAGGAAGTTTTTCTACACAGAAAGAGTGATTGACACATGGTATAGCCTGCCACAGGAGGTAGTGGGGGCAAGCACAGTGGAGGAGTTTAAGCATGCTTGAGACAGGCACAAGGGAAGTCTAAGATGGGAGGGAGTGATGAAAAGCCATTGATCACATAGGGTCAGTGGCCACATACAATGTATAGGGGCTACGGACAGACAGGATGGGCCTGGTGGTCCTTATCTGTTGTCAATTTCTATGTTGCCTTACCTTTAATTTTAATGCAAAGTTCCATTGATTTAAATGGATTTTGTGTTTACTTCACCTTTTTTATTGCTCTTCAAGGTGAATTATAATCAGTTTGCTTTTACAAGACATGAAATTAGTGAATGACTGGATGCTACTTCCTCTGTGTCTCTAATAGAAAGTAAAGTTACGTCTCAGGCAATTAATCATTTAAACTTTCTGTCTTGGAATATTGTGGGTCTCCAGGTTAAAACATCAGGGACAGGAATCACAAAAATAGCACAAAGTTAGAGCAAATGTTTGCACTGCACTGCACTTCCCAGTTGCACTGGTGGGCAACAGAACCTGGTGGGCTATTTGACTGTGAATAGGGACCAGTGTGGGGTCGAGCTAATCTAAACAAAAGCAGTGTAACATGTGGTAGCGCTGTCCGTACAGCCATCCAGACAAATGTACAGGTAGCAAATAGTACTCAGGTGCTGCAGTGGAATTGCAGCATGTACTGTAAGCTGTCATTTACAACTTTGCAAACAACTTTGTGAATGACAGCTTACAGTAACATTGCAAGCTAATTGGTAGACAGTGTCAACCAATGGGCTTGTAGTGAATACTGTAGGCTGTCATTCATTGACAGTTCAGTCAGCGGGCAGCTGTGGAGATGTGAGAGGTCTGTGCTGCTCACCGGCCAGTGGCCTACTGAGGAGGGGGAGTGGGGTGGTGTGTACATAATGGAGTGGGTGGGGGGAGGGGCTGCCCACTATACTACAGAAACAGGTTCCTTTGCCACCAGGTGGGTGATCAGGGAATGGGAAGAAACCACTACAATGGGACATTTGTTTTGCATATCACTACATTAGGGAGGGTATTTTGTTTTTACCGGTTGGGTGATCACAGATGGGGGTGGGGCCACTACATTACAGAAACATTTTTTTGTTGTGAATATTACTAGGTGGGTAATAGAAAATTGGGTGGGGCACTACGTTATGGAAGGACTTACTTTTTATTATCAGGTGGGTGATCAGGGATTGAGTGAGACCCTACAATATGGACATAGTTTTTTTTTTTTTATCAGATGGACAATCAGGGAAAGGGAGGGAGTGAGGGGGCCACACTACCTCTGCCAACTACTAGGGTTGTGCAGATTACTGCCAGTTTTGTTTTGTGGTCATTTGCTCCATGGGATATGGAAGAGGTATTTAAGAATTTTCCAAACAATGTTTTTCTCATAGCTAGAGACTTTAACACAATAATAGGCAATTGTGACACTATTAACTTATCTGAGATGCAGATGGATTTGGGAAACTGGTTAGGAGAAGTATGGACAAGAAACAAAATGAAAATGGAAAGACATTTCAGAAATGTATAGAGGATAATGTATTACTCATTCTGAATGGTAGAGTTGAGGGGGACTTAGAAGGAAACACTACTTATTCTTCCTTTAATGGCCAAAGCCTTATAGATAATATTTTATCTACTCCTGCATTTTATTATTTGCTTGTAAAGTTAAAAATTGAAACGTGGTTAAGTCCTTTTGTGAAGATCCAGTCTATGGCATTCCCAACAATCCCTTATCACCCCTAAGTGGGATAGAGAAATAAAAACTTATTCAAAGTAATATAAATTCCAGGGAAGTTAACATCACTATATTTAATTGGGATGCTATGCTAAAAGTATCCAACTCTTCAGATCAAATGACTCCACAAATTTATGAGCAACAATTAATGCAAATACAGAAATAAAAAATAAAATGTAGTCATCTGATAAAAGTGATAACATACCACAGAATGACTCTTGCTGTCATCAATCTTGCAAAAATGCAAAGAAAATTTTAAACAAATTGATAAAATGGTATAAAAAACACCCAACAAGGAGAGAATCTGTAAGTGTAACAATGCAAGGAAAAGTTATAGAACATTTTTGAATTTAAAAAAGTGGAATTCCAACATAAACAATGGCAAGAAATGTTTCAAACTATTCAATAAAAAGATAACACTATGTTTTAGAGTCGTGGCAGGGGTGGGGGAGTGGGGGGATAAAGGTTTATCAGCCTTCTTTGGCAGTCTATGTTTCCAAAGAAACTTGGGTGTTATATCTTAAAACAATTTTCAATAAAGTTGAAGTTCTAAATATAGATGGAGAATTTAAGACACATAATATTATTAATAGTAGTAATAGTACCCCACTGCAATTTTCAGAAGACGAAGTGGAGTTAGCAATCATAAAATTAAAAAACAATAAGGTACCCAGTCCTGATTTTATTCCCCTGGAAAAATACAAAGTTTATAAAGATTTTTGGACACCTTCACTTACCTTTTTTTTTAATGTATGCTTAGCACACAGATTTATTCCAATATCATGGACTAAGAATATCATAGTTCAAGTATACAAAAGAGGATCTGTGTATAATCCAGCAAACTTTTGACCCATAAGTCTACTGGATATTAGTTCATAAATATTTTCTAGACTACAGAAACTGTAATACAGAGCACTAAAATACAAACATCACAAATACCCACCTGGGAAAACATATGGCAACCAAAACCAACACAACTGAAAACCACCCACAAAAACACAGAAACAAACAAAAACACATGGAACTGGCAACAACTGATGACAAAACACGCATGGCAGTATCCACAAACCCAGCAATGGAAAATGCCAATAAGAACACCCAAAATGAGTTTAAACTACAAAAACATAACTAAACTGCAGCCACAGATGCCAGCAATCCCACATGGGACCCCAAGGCAAGACAACCCCACAAAACCAATCCAGAAAATAACTATGCCAGTGCCCCAAACATGCAAAGAAATAGAGAACAGCATACCTTTGTAGCAGTCATGGAGGCATGCATACCCAGCAAAACCAACTGGATTAAAACATCCTGAATGCAAAACACCATACCTGGCAAGATTCTACTACACAGAACAAGCAGATGCTGACTGCAGCACATAGACTGCAATGGTTGGTGTGATGACATCCAAGTTCTCCCACCAAGCCAATCTATTGGCCAGAGCATCCAGCTGATGTCACGCACATCACAACCACCGCTGATGATTAACCAATGCAACCAGGAAGCACAATACAAAGCACAATGGGAGTACTTCCAAGAATTTCAGTTCAAACCACTTAAACCACCAATGAATATACCAGTTCAACACAATAAAACATTGTAATGCAGCAGCAGCAGCCCACAAACACCACCAATGCAAATGCTGCATGTCTTACAAATCCCTATCCAGCATGGAAATTAGCACACCAGCAGGCAACAACCAAATGCACCAAAATGGCAAGCCACTCCCCCAACAACCAGGAACATTAAAGCAGTGGCAACAACTATCAGCAGCACAAGAACCGTGCCCACAAACCCCCGACCAGCAATCCACACATCATAGCACACAACCAACCCCTGCAGCAACCATTCACAACCAAAAAGCAGCAAACATCAACTTCCAGCCTATGGGACAGGTCACAGTAAGCATTTTCGGGAATTACTGCACCAACTATAGCACCATTAACATACAATCTGCAACACTGAATCACCTGCAAAAAAGAAGCAGAAAACAAATAGACTAACCCCGGGCTCAACATAAAACGCTATCATGTGACTTACACTCCACAAAATATTGGAAATATAGCAGGATTAATTTATGTTGACATTATGATTCACTTTCTTAAAGCTGTAGTAGCCAAATAAACTGGTTTGTGTTGTAATTAAGTACAATTAATGCATTATTAGTTACACCTGATACCAACTGCTATCTTGTCACTGTTACTACAAAGTACCAATCTGTTATTGTAATTATTACCAATTAAAGAAATACCTGTTGCAAACACTGAAAACTGCCTAATATGTGTCCATCCATATGCATTATATAAAATAAACAATGGTAAAGACCTATGTGAGGAAATAATACCATCTCAGGGTTGAACAAGCTTATAAGGCCACTTGCCCTTCAGGCCTGTGGCTTTATGGCTTATTCAATCCCTGGATGGTATTGTTTCCTCATATATGACACTCTGTCATCATTTATTCCCTCTCTATGTATATATTCTTTTAAAAAAATACTTAATTAATGCACCAGTTAGGGTAACAACACCACAAAAGTATGGAAATGTGGCATAAGGGTTCCCAACCTTAACTCCCAACCCCCAAGCAGCAAAAGGAAAAAATATTAAGGTTTTGAGTCTCTGGAGTCTTGGTGAATCAGTGGTGGGGTTTCCCTTGGGGATGTCAACCTTAATGCTCACCCCTCTCCCCCAGCCCATGGCCTCCAGTCTGAAGCACAAAGTATAGCTCCAAGCCTGTGCTTCACAGTGATAAACTCCTCAAAGGTAGAGAAGTATGTCTCGCTATATGTCACCAACTCATTTTGTTGCAGCTTTCTTCATGCTGGATCCTACATAAAAAAAGGAAATCATGTGTGATGTTGTTTGCCCAGGAAAGGCTAGGTTTGCTGGCCAAGGCACCTAGCTTCACCTGAGCTCTTTCCTTCTAGGTTGATTGAGAGGACATAGCAAAGAAGCTTACCAGAGCAGGGGAAAGGATTAAGGCTTCTTTTGGCTAGGCAGATTTACTATGTGTTATTTTTATTTTGTACTCACAGGGATTGTTACTGTTTGTTGCTAACATTTTATTGCTTTATTTTTCTCTGATTCAAATTGTTGTTGCTGGGTATACCTTCTGCTGCATTATTGCAGGATGTGCCTACAGGTGTGTGCTAACAGATTACTGCTGTAATTTTCTGATTAAAATTGTCTTTTGCAAGGTATGTCTTCTGTTACTGCTTTATTTTTCTCTGTAGCAAAGTGTTTCTTACAGGGTATAGCTTCTGTGAAATTATTACAGGTGATGCTTTACAGGTTCTACAGTTTTACCTATCATTAGGATAAGCTTTCAGGGCTACTGCATTTGTTGCTGGCTGATTGTTTCTGCTCTTACCTCCTTGTTTCTTTCATCCATGGTTCTTCTTTTTCGGCAGGGGAAGGGCCCAGCCAACCATCCCACAGTACACTCCTTTTATAGGGTAGCGCAGTTGTGACATTTCCTGTGGCAAAACAGGAAGGGGCATAACAGTGGGATATCCACACGGTGACCTCATTTACGGGGCACTAGTAATTTAACTTGTTATAACAAGTTATATAAAAACAAATAAACAAACCACAAAATCAAACTGTTGCTTCCATTTTGTTCATTCTAATCACTCTGACCAGGTTATAAACCCAGCAACTTATCTGGAATGGATATCATTAACTGCAGGTACTGTGGAACACTTTTCAGAAGGGCAGTTTTACAGGATTTAGGACACTGTCCTACATGCTGGGCCATTGGAGATCTAAGGGCTCAGCTCCAGGCAGCATGGGCAGAGATTGCACACCTCAAATTGCATATTCAAGAAGAAATATATTAAAAGAACTACCCGCCATTTCCCCAACATCCAATAGAAGCACCTCGACCACATAGGGTAGTTGGTCTAGGAGGTTGGCAGGTGGTTAAGAGGGGCAAATTGGGTGCCCCATCACTCAGTGCTCTCCAACATATTACCTCCACAAACCATATAAAAACTACAAACAGGTATCTGCCTCTATTGCCAAAATCAAACAATGGGGCAGAGGACACTGCAGAGCAGGACATTGCAGCACAGGAGCTAGCACAACAAAACTCACCCAAAACAGGAACCAAAACAAAAAAAGCAAAAAGGAAATCCAAAAACTTCTGATCACAGGAGACTCCATCAGGGAGTTGATACCCATCTCCAGCCAGGGGTAATGGTCAGATGTCTCCCAGGTACATCAGCGTGGAGAGACACTGACCGCATTGCTAAAAGTGTTCAGGAAGCAGGAGAAAACATTGATGTCCTGGTACACATAGGGACTAATGATTTTGCTAGCTGGTCAGTTGTGGATACCAAGGAACACCTGAGCAGGCTGGGTGACAAACTATCATCCATTTCATCCAGCATCTCCTTCTCTGAGATCCTGCCAGTATGGGAGAGGGGGGGCAGATGGACAGAAGGTCTGAGAAGGGGAGATAGAGGAGCTAAACATGTGGCTTAAGGGCTGGTGCCAGGAAAAAGGACACAAATTTGTAGGGAACTGGCAATATTTTTAGAAGCGAAAGTTCTTTAAATTTGATGGACTGCATCTGACTAAGGAGCGAGTCAGTGCATCGGGGCAGAAGTTTGACGTCTTTGCAGAATATTTAAACTAGCAAATGGGGAGGGGGTGCAGCACCCCATATGTTGAATGGGAAGAACACCCCTTCCCCATCAGCTAGTGGTCAAACAGGAGTTCAGCATGTTTGCTGTTCATTTGCATCACCAGGTAAGGAAAAAGGTCCAGCTCCCCATACAATGTACAGGGGAAATGCCAGACCTCACCCAACAACTAACACACCTAAATCTGGCCAATGGAAAATCATGTACACAAATGCTCACAGTCTGGGAAACAAGATCCCAGACCTGCAGGCAACAATGACAGAGGCTAAACTGGACATAGTAGCAATTAGCAAGACATGGTTACCAGTAACCACACTTGGGAGACTTCGGTACCTGGCTATGTACTGTTCAGAAGAGACCGCGGTGCAAAAAGGGGTGGGTGGGTGGAGTGGCCCTGTATGTCAATGAAAATATCAAAGATACAGAAATTCGGAATGCACATAAGGAGCCAGAAGAACTGTGGGTCACCCTGGAAACAGGAAATTGAACAGCCATACAAACTGGGGTTGTCTACAGGCCCCCAGACCAGGGGAGGACACAGACACATTATTGTTAGAAGATATACAAAACATGATAGCTAAAGGGGAGGTTCTGATAATGGGAGACTTCAACATGCCAGATACAGACTGGTCAATATCAGCAGGAACATCTGCCAGAACTAGACACATGGTAGATTCCCTGCAGGGGAGGGTCTCAAACAATTGGTACAACAACCCACAAGAGATAGAGCTATCCTAGATCTAGTACTGACTAACAGGGAAAGGAACACAGAAATCCAGGTAGAAGGTCACCTGGGGGCCAGTGACCAGCAGATGATATGGTTCAATTTGGCCACTAGAACTAAATCATCCCATTTCAAGGCAAAAATATGGGACTTCAGAGGATCTGACTTTGATAAGATGGCCAACAGAGTTAAGCTAGCAATGGCAAAAAGAAATACAAGTGAGGGGGTACAGGCAAAGTGGGCAAGCATTAAGGATGCAATATTTGAATCAACATCCCATTGTGTTAGAGAGAAAAGGAACTGTAAAATAAGAAGGAAACCACTTTGGTTCTCAAAAACAGTAACAGAAAAGGTCAGAGCCAAAAGGCTGGCCTTCAGGAAATATAAGAGAATGCAGCGGGATGAAAATAGGGAGGTATGCTAAACTGCCCTAAGGGAAGCAGGGATGGCAGTAAGGCAGACAAAGGCCCAAATCGAGGAAACACTAGAACAAACAGTAAAAGAAGGTGACAAGACTTTCTATAGATACATTAGTAAAAGGAGAAAGTCCAGAGGGGTTATTGCTAAGATCAAAGGAGATAAGGGGGCGTGTGAGGAGGAGGACCACATATAAGCATCTATCCTAAATAGATACTTCTGTTCAGTATTTACTGAAGAGAAGGTAGGTCAGGGTCCACAGCTCAGCACCATGTACACAGGGGGGAGGGAAGTGTGCGCCAGTCACTTCACTAAAGAAAGGGTCCTATAAGAGCTCGATAAGCTCAGTGTGGGCAAGGCAATGGGACCTGATGGCACACATCCCAGGGTACTAAAGGAGCTGAGGGTGGAACTAGCAGAGTCATTATCAGAACTGTTTAATGAGTCTTTGAGTACAGTAGAGGACCCAGAAGACTGGAGAAGGGCTCATGTGATCCCGCTCCATAAGAGTGGAAGCAGGGAGGAGGCAGGGAATGACAGACCAGTCAGTCTTGCCTCAGTAGTAGGCAAGATTATGGAGGCACCCCTTAAGGAAAAGATTGTGCAACACCTGGAATTCATAGGAGCACAGGATCCAAGACAGCATCAAAAGGAAGGTCCTGTCAAACTAATCTCATAGATTTATTTGGCTGGGTAACTGGAGTGGTGGACCAGGGGGGAGCAGTTGATGTCGCCTACCTTGACTTCAGCAAAGCTTTAAATACTGTTCCACATAGAAGATTGATTAATAAGCTGGGTAGGCTTGGGGTGGGTCAGAAGTTGGTCAACTGGGTGGCAAATTGGTTGACAGGCAGAAAACAGAGAGTGGTGGTAAATGGTATACAGTCAGAAGAGATGCAAGTCACAAGTGGGGTACCTCAGGGATCAGTCCTGGGGCCAGTCCTCTTCAATACCTTCATCAGTGACATTGCAGATGGACTGGAGGGTAAGGTTTGTCTGTTTGCTAATGACACCAAGATCTACAACAGAGTAGATGATTCAGATGGGGTGGGCAGAATGAGAAGAGATCTGGATAAACTAGCAAAATGGTCGGAAGAGTGGCAACTGGGGTTTAACGCAAAGAAGTGCAAGATCATGCACATAGGGAAGAGAAACCCTGATGCCACCTATAGACTTGGAGGGGAGTTGCTGACAGTCACAAGGAAGAAAGAGACTTGGGCATCATCATCACAGATGATCTGAAATCATCCAAGCAGACCACTAAAGCAGTAGGTAAGGCTAGGGGATGTTGGGGTGTATTATTAGTAAGGCATTAAAGTCAGAAGAGGGAGGTAGCAATCCCTCTTTAAAAGACACTGGTTAGGTCCCATCTGGAGTACTGCATGCAGTACTAGAGGCCACACCCTTCACAAGGACATTAACCAAATTGAGGCAGTCCAGAGAAGGGCAACCAAAATGGTGAAGGGACTGCATCAGAAAACATATGAGGACAGATTAACGGAGCTCAATATGTATACCCTAGAGCAAAGGGGAGAGAGGTGATATGATCGGAACATTCAAATAACTTAAGGGCATTAACAAGGTGAAAGAGTCTAACATGTTTCAGTATAAGAAAAATAGCAGGACAAGAGGACACAGTATGAGATTAGAGGGAGGCTGATTAAGGGGTAATGTGAGGAAGTTCTTTTTCACAGAAAGGATGGAGAATGCATGGAACGACCCACCTCAGGAAGTGGTGGGTATGAATACAGTGCAGGGCTTCAAACAGGCATGGGATAGGCACAAGGGAGCAATATAGATAAGTATGAATAGATAGGCCATTGACAGGGCAAAGGCTGATGGCACATTTATAAGGTAGAAAAAGAAATAGGATACTGGATAGGCCTTGTGGTCCTTATCTGCCATCAACTTCTATGTTTCTAAATAGGGCGAGCATTAGGGTAGACTCCACCACTGGTTTCCCAAGACTCAAGAGGCCCCAGACTCTAATATTTTTTCCTTTTACTACTGGTGGGGGTAAGAAGTTAGGTTTGGAAACCCTAATGCCACATTTCCCTCCTTCTGTGGCATTAAGTTCCCTTACTGGTGCATTAACAAAGGATTTTGCAAAAAATGTTCTTATTTTTTGAGGTAATAGAATCATATCCTAATTCTTAAAGATCCCTTTGGTACCTGCATGAACAGGTGCAGATGAGCAGGGCACTTTGGGCCATGCACTAAGGGAAGATTCTGTCCACCTACTAGAGTGCAGGGCCTGGCACATTAACTCTTTACACATTCAGTTCACATTCACTCTTCACACATTCAGTACACATTCATTCTTCACACATTCACTTCTTATGTATTCACTCTTCACAGATTCAGTTTTCATGCATTCAATCTTCATAAATTCACTCTTATTTTTATTTTGACCCACAATTTTCAAAATAGTTATTTTATGACTTCCCTCATAAACGTGACATGTAGCATCTATTTATTTATTTATTTAGTTAAAATTTGGTAACCAGGAAAGGCACACACTGAGTCAAAGCTCATTTCCAGGTGTGACCTGGGGACAGGGGTGCAAAACATAGCAAAGGGTTACAAAATATATGATACAGTAATTTGCAATATACACAATTATGAATACCAAAAAGGTACAGTATGCAAAGGTTGTCCTATTATACAATTAGAAAATTAAATTGAGATGTGAGACAGAGAGGAGGACAGTAAGTTTAAATTTGAGCTACATCAGTGAACAGCCACAAGTTGTAACAGAGGATGGTCTGAGAAGTCACTTAATTGCAGGAAAGGGGGGTGTAAGATGAGTTTGTGGGGGGGTAATTCCAGAGGCAAAAGAGTCTGAGAGGGAAGGCATGTTGACCCTCTGAGGTGCAGGCTCATGAGAGGGTGAAGGAGAGGAGATGGTTTGTGTGGGAGGAGTAGGGGGATGGGTGGCTGGAGCTAGGGGGGAGGAAAGGTAGAATGGGAGAGTGCCAAACCAGTATTTAGAGATGAAAGTCAAACAGTGGGACAAACATCTCTGTGTGAGGGCCTGGAGAGATAAGGAAAAGTAGAGGTCACAGTGGTGAGTTGGGGGGTGGAATTTGAGGCAAAAAAACAGAAAGCATTGAAGAGGACATTGAGTTTGGCAAAGGAGGTGACTGGGGCCAAGCCATATATGATGTCGATGTAGTCAAAAACTGTAGTATATTGGTGGAAATGTCATATCGCACCACACGTCCAAAAACACATCTCAGCCAGGAATTAAAAAATGATATCTGTCACGTTTATGAAGTGATGTAGAAAAACTGATATTTTAAAAGTCTGTAGTCAAAATATTGAAAATTAGCAAACTTATGAGTGAATGTTGAAACACTGTAAGCTTCAGTCATAACCTGGATATTTTACCATATTTGTACATCAAATTTCAAGCATAGCCTTCTTATTACCCCACCTCATGAATCCAGAAGGTGAATATTTTTAAATCCCTGCCAAAATATCATTATGCACAGCCAAAACAGCATTCCATGCCACAGGTGTGAAAACACATTATAGCCGGGATTTGAAAAATGAGAGCTGTCATGTTTGTGAAGTGGTGTGAAAAATGGCTATGTTGAAAATTTGTGGGCAAAATATTTTAAATTATCAAAATAATGAGAGAGTGCAGAGAAATTTTAACATATGTGCATAACTGTGTAATTTGTATATATTTTGACCCACAATTTTCAACATAGTCATCTTACGACCTCACCTCATGAACAAGGGTGGTGAAAATGTTCAAATTACACCTGAATAGTGATTTTGCAATGTGAGTGTAAAATCACCTTTTGGACCTGATAATTCCACAATGATTGTTCATGAGGAGGAGGAGTCCAACAAATGCCATGTTGAAAATTTGGAGCCAAAATATGTAAAAAACACAAAAGTTATGCATCAAAGTTCAAAACCCCATTGAACTACATTGAAATACACTTCCCTGAGTTTCTCATATTGCATTCACCAGTTCCAGTAGCAAATACATGTCTTCGATTGAAGAGTGGATCTATGCTGTTGGACCTGTTCAGGTGAGTGAGGGTGCATGGGGGTTGTACTGGAGGTGTGGGGTGTTGACTGCTGAGTAAGAGGTTGGGGAGGCAGATGTCAATCGGCAAGGGACCAGTTTCTGTTTTTACAGGTTTAAAGACAAGAAACATCAAGGGATGGTTTTCTTTATTACAGGTCGTATTTGTAAAACTATGGGGGCAGTGATCAGAGAGTGCGAGTACCATTAGACACCAGGGAAACATTACAGAAATACAGGGCTGTGATCAGAGGACAGTGCGTGGGAAAGGGCAGTTCACTGCTCTCAGTGCAGCTCACTGCATGAGTTCCAGCTGCACCTGCAGAACTCAAGAAAGTCCCACTGTTCTCATGCAGAGAACACAGGTTAATAGCTTCTATCACCAAGTTGGGCACCCTGGATTTTGGGGTGCCCAGAAAACATACTTCCGGCAAGCTTTTTTTTTTAAAAAAAAAACCAGCAGAATCTAGCTAAACATGTTCCGTTTAGCTTTAAAAAAAATATTACTTGTATGTATTTTCAGTGTTTATGAGTTTAAAAGGAGAAATAAAATGGTGGCTGAAATGATCAGTATTTTTTCAGCACAAGAGATAAATCATGAAAATAAGCAGTCGTGACTTATTTTTTTACTGTTTGTGTCAGGACGTTAATGCTAAAATCATTATAACTCGGAAACTATATAATATTTTTCACAAAACCTTCCAGAGGCACACCCTTGGTATGGGCTTCTCCAACCCTGAAAATGTCATTAAAAAACCTCCACACAATCTAGGTTGTAGATGAGAACAAAAACTACTCAATATTAAGTATAGGCAAATCAAAAACGTTTTCTTTGGTTTTTGGGTGCTCCATATCTCGAACACCAAAGAAGACGGCATCACAAAACTTTTCACGTCTTGAAAATCTGGTAGCCTAACAGTGCATGCCAAATTTTGAGCTATTTCATCAAATGACACCAACGTTATTAAGGTGCAAAAATTGGGGTATAACATTAAACAGCCTACTCAGCTGTAACTATAGGGACCATACCGTACCCCTTTACTATTAAATATATATTCTTTGCAAAAAACTGTGCTAATCAACCACTTAGAGTTCAATTTAGTGCCACAAAAGTAGGGAAATGTGTTGTTATGGTTTCCAACCCTGTCTCCCCACCCTCCAAGCAGCAATTGGACAAGACCACACAAGCAACCGCAGATAGCCATCATCAGGTAAGTCAAACAACATACGACTGTTTCTAGAATAAACAAATGCAATACAATAACTCTGATATGCTACCTTCATAGAGTTGTATCTGTGGTATGCACAAGTGGAGATGTTGTGAAGTTTTAATTTTCTGTTGAATTTCCAGTGAAGTCACCATCTCTGCCTGCACAGAGCAATCCGCAAATTTTTGCTATCAGCTTGTAAATGCACCTATGTCACTTCACCAGTGATTTTGCAGTAACTTTGCAATCAAGACAGTCAGGCAAAGTATGTTAACTTTGCTGGTAACTTCACCAGTAGGACAGTCAGGTGAAGTCTGTTCAAAACACGGCTATTTCCTGGTGGTAAACAAGTGCTTGAGGTCACATGGAAACAACTTCTGCAGATCACATGCTACTGTTCTATGTACTGGCTCATCCTCACTTTGCAGTCTGAACTAATGAATGGAAGAGGACAGACCTGCTTTTCTGATACCAAAAGTTAGGCAAAAAATACATTTTTCCATCTTTGTTTTGTTGCTTCTACATCTTATTTGTACTGTACAGTGTGTGAGGTTCTCTGCGAGTGTTTATTTATACTGTTGAGTGTGTGAGTGTTTGTTTAGTTGTTCTTTACCTGTTATTTTCTTTATATAGAATACTTTTGTTTGTTATTTTTCATATGTTAGCATGATTTTTTACTCTTTCTATTCTGTGTTTTTTTTGGGGAGGGGTTTAAATGAGTGGTAGTGGTCATCAGGAGGAGATGAGAGCCACAGGCAAGGCAGCAGATGGAAGACATGCCTTTTAGATCAAAAGGACCTGGGCCCTGGCACTGGCAGAAGAGGGAGGAGACTGCAGCACCACCCACCCCACAATGCAGCATCATCAGCAATGAGACGAGGCAAGGGCACCACTACCACCACCACTAATGGAAGCTCTTGCTCAGTCAGCTATTGTGCCACCACCATTACCACCACGACAACCTCTGCACCATGAGGAGGAGACACACAGCAGCCAGGACCATCATGCTCTGCCTTTCACCAGCAGCAACCAAAGTCCCTCTTCTGGGACTTCTTTGGTATGGACCATACTGACAACAGTGTGGTCACCTGCAAGGAAATGGGGGACTCACTTGGGGACAGGTGGGCAGCACACACCTCTTACAGTGAAGCACTGCAAAAAGTGGTGGTGGTAGCAGAAAAGGTGGTGAGAGGTGTGAAGATGATGCCACTCTGTCAGGAAAGGGCAAGAGAAGAAACGTGGTGTGTATGTGCAGGAGGGGGAGATGGAGGGGACTGGGAAAGGGACCTGCATTCAGCCTCTGGTGCTGCAGTGGGGGGCACCTGAGAGACCAGCCTCAGATCCTCCTCCCACATTCACCCATGCTGAAATAGAACAGCTCTGCAGGGAGGTACAGTAGGGTAGCTCTCCTGGAAGGTTGCAGGCATGGAGGAGCTGTTGGAGGTGGTGATTTGCAAACAACAAACCATTCTGGAGGGTTTGGCTGAACTGAGAAGTGGTGGTGCACCCTCTGTCCCCAGACCATAGCACTCCAACCCAGTTATTTTCTTTTATCTTTCTGTTTTACCCCATTAAACCCTAAAAAAATTAAAAAGAAAAAAAAAATTGTTCTGTAGTGACCTAAAGTTAGGGGGGCACGACAACAAGATGGGGACCCTTTTCCTGGTGTGATTTTTTTCTTTTCTCCTGCCCTTCCATCTTTCCCCCTTCCATGAAGCCCCACAGATCCCCTCCCATTGCCTTTTGTCTAGTTTCATGCCATTCAGTGCTAAGGAGGGGGGCCATGGCCAAAAGAACCACCCTCTCAAATGACAATGCCCAAATCACCAGGGCTGTCTAGCAAAACCTCCCCCTGCCCTATAAATGGGCTAGGGAGTGGCTAACTAGAGGATTCTGTGGCTGATCAAGGAGGGTGGAGGACGTGGGGAGCAGGGAGGAAAGATAAACCAGTAGTGGTCCCATGGCTACTCTGACATCACTCTCCTCCAGTCGGCATCCTGTGCATGTGGCGGCAGTAGCAGGATTGGTCAGGTGGAGCACGGCTCCCCAAGGTGACCTGTTCCCCCTGGGCAGAGCCCTGATCATTGTGGGGGAAAGAAAAGGCTGACAGAAGAAGTGGCGCCACAAAAAAATTGGTTTGTGCAGAAACCATGCCCCGGACCTGTAGTTCTGCCCCCAGCAGACACAGCAGTGTAAAAATGTAGCCGGGTAGGAGCATGGCTCCCCAGCCAGGTTTTCTGGCTCCCCCCAGCAGCACTGGAGTCCTGGGTCGTGGTGGTGAATGGGCGAGTGCCCAATATTTCTGTATGCTCATGCCACAGGTGTCAGGAGTGGGGAGGGAAAAGAAAAGGAAAATGAAAGGGGCAGAGTGCCCAAGAAAAATATTTAAAGGACCAGTGCCCTAGTAAGAAGGGGGGGCACAGTGGACTCCCTGGGTGAGCTGACAGCCCTGAGGGGAAGGGAAAATAACAGGCAGTGGGATGAATGCCCAGAGAGGAAGAGGGGAAGGCTCCAGGGGTGGCCAGAGGTCACTGAGCTATTTCAGTTTGTGTTTTTTACAGTAAAAATGGACTTCAATGGAGGCAAGCTGGGTCAATATTAGCTTGCTTCTAGGTGGGTAAAGAGAGAGAGTGGTGCCGTGATTTAGAATCCCAAAAAGGAGATGAAATCCAGAGATGAGGCTCTATCTAAGGCACAGGGGTGGCTATTAATATGAATAACATGGGTCAGATCTGCAGAAATAGCCAAAAAGGGGAAGACCGTTAATGGCGCAGCGCCCCTTTGGAGTGGAGGGGAATGGTTCTTATGATCCTGGGTTACCCACAGTGGTCTGTAAAGGTTTCCTGAGTACCACTCCACCTGAACTGTGCTGTTGCCTGCGTAACACCCCTGGGGACAGCACCCTTTGCAAGAACCAAACTGTCTGCTTTAAAAATCTGAACTGTGTGCTTACTTCCCAACTGTGTTATTGAATTGCGGCCTTGCACACCTGACACCCAGAATTATGTCAGCTTAGGAGCTGCCCTGACTCAAGCATGAGGGACCACAGTTAACATCGTGCATGCCCTTTGCTTATTTTGCCATCCGTCTGTAAGTGTGTGTGTACCCGTGTCGCTCCACTGATGTCACCTGAAGATCATACCACCAGCAGTCATCTTATGGGGAGGTGATCTGGGTGCCGGGGACCTGCCAGTGGTCATTGCTGTGGATCGTCCAGAGAGCCATCTGCTGACCGGAATCTTCAGCTTCTCTCCTGGAGCTACAGAAGATCACCAAATTCTTCATTGTCCAGCTTGCAGTGTTCCTCTTGATGTTCTGTTCATCTAGGGGATGGCCCATGATGGCCTGTTTGTAAAAAAGTGCTTTGTGGGGTCAATGCCCACATGCTGATTAGCCAGCTCATCACAAAGCCCAGACTTCATTCATCCACCATTTACACTTGGACTAAAAGGGGATAACCCCACTGTTCTTAGTTTGACCAACCGTTGGTCCAGATCATATTGTTTTGTTGTTTACTCTATCCTGTTGCAGTGTTTTTAGAAAAACAGTTATCCTGTTTTTACTGTCATTTGTAAATAAACCTTTTGCATCTTGGTCACTGAGTAAGCTTCCTGCCTCTCCTTCCAGATTTGTCTGGCCTGTTCTAAAATAGTTAGGGAGTCTTTTACCCCCATTCCACTGGGAACCTTCTGGCCCCCTACATTTGGCATAGTTGACAGGATGAGAAACATCAAGGACTCCCAAGCTTGAAGCTACGCTCTCCAAGATGCCAGCAAGAGAAGAAATGGAGTGGGAGCCACGCCATGGTATGCAAGAGGAGCTGGCCTGTGTGGCATGTCAAGTGTGGGAGTTGGCAGCACTTGTTGCAGAAATGAAGCAAGGAGCCAAGCCCTAGGTTCGGCAGTGTCCACACTGGTCCAGAGGGAGAAGAAACCAAGGTCAAAGATGCATGGATCAATGGGTGGAGCAGGGCAGGACCATGTACCAAGGCAAAGAAACTGTGGGGCCCATTCAGCAACTGTGCAAATGGAATAATGGCAGAAGCAGTGAAGTCAAAAGAGCTCAGCACCAGCTGTATGAGGACACCAAAAGGGGGATGGGGAGAATCAAGCAGTTCAATCAAGCTGTCATGGCACCTTCAGTAAGTCCATCCAGAGTTCCAGATGCCCAAGTGGAGGAGCTTGTATACATGGCAAGTGCTATCACCTATGATGTGAGACAGCAGGTTACAGACTGGAATGCCCAAAGGAAGGCCAGGTAGCAGGAGCTTATACAGCGGGTTGTAACATACGCCAAGCAGAATACTGAGCTATGAAAAGAATGTAACAACCTCAAAAAGACTCTCCGACAGTGAGTTCAAAAGATTAAGAAGCAGGCCAAGCAAGCCCTCCACCATAAAGAGGCAGCAGACTGATGCACCAAAATCATCCAAGGCTATGACATTATGATGGAAGACCTAAACCGTTCACTGCTCATCAAAATGCAGGAAAAGGAAGAGCTCAGCAGATGAAAGGTGGAGCTACATGCCTCCTTGTGGAAGGAGAAGTGGGCCTAGCTAAATGCTGCATGCACCCAGAAATTATAAGGACCCCCAGGCTCGACACCCCAGTAGTGGTAAAGTAGCCCCCCAGCCAGCATTTGCATCCAAATGCCCCTCAATTTTCCCTGGCACTAAAGAACAAACCAGAAAAATAACTAGATCCAGTTTGGGCCACTGTGACCGATATCAGTTGGCAGAGCATGCAGATCATACCCCCCATCCAGACATCAGCCCTGGCCATGAAGCCACACCACCAAAAGAAAAGAAGGATCCCTCCTCGAGTACAGCCTAAGTCACCAACCAGTCAAAAAGCGTGTACAGACCCAGACAAAGGAAAACAGTTACATACTAACATACTAAAATGCCAGCAGAATAGGCCTAACGGTCTTTCGTGTCTGCTCGTTTGGTCAGTCCCCAGCCTGGGTGCTGACCTTGCTTTCCCTCTCGCCTTCTCTGGCTTCTCCTTTCCCAGTTCCGGATATTCTTGCTGCATTGGATTTTGCTTCCAGAACCCTTCCCCTGTACCTGTCCCACCCCTCTTGAACCCTCCACTGTCTCTGCCTCCACCAGCCCCTAGGCAGTGCATTCCATGGCTCCACCACCCTCTCAGTGAAGTAGCACCTCCTCCTTTCTCCCTGAATCTTCCCCTCCAGCTTCCACCCATGCCCTCTAGTGGCCCCTTCCTCCTTCCTTCAAAGCACCCTGACTGTTCCTCCCTATTTATCCTCTTCATGTACCTGAAGACCTCTATCATGTCCCCCGGTCCCTTCTCTCTTCCAATGTGTACATATTTAGCTCTTCGAGCCTCTCCTCATAGGTCCTGTCCCCCAAGCCCCAAATCATTTTGGTTGCCCTCCTCTGGACCCTCTCCAGGAGGTTAATGTCCCACTTTAAGTGTGGCCTCCAAAACTGCACGCAGTACTCAAGGTGCGGCCTCACCAAGCAGTTATACAGAGGGAGTATCACTTCCCTCCTTCTGGAGGTGATCCCCCTAGCGATGCATCCCAGCATCCTGTTGCCCTTGGCTGCTGCCCTCCCACAAGTCTCAGAATTGTTCATCTTGACATCCACCACCACCCCCAGATCCCTCTCAGCCATTGAGACTTGTAGCATTTCCCCCCCAGGGTGTACACTTGGCCTGGGTTTCTGACCCCCAGGTGGAGTACCTTGCATTTCCCAGCATTGAACCTCAGCTTCCACTTTCTAGACCATCTTTTCAGATCCTCCAGGTCCCCTGTAGGGCCACCCTCCCTCCTCCCCATCCACCACCCCCCAGTTTTGAGTCATCTGCAAAGAGACTCATCTCCTCCCTGATTCCTGTCCTTATGTCAGATCGTGGCGTTGAACAGAAGGGCCCAAGGACTGATCCCTGTGGGACCCTACTAATGACCCTCCTTGGGGATGAGACTATCCCACCAACTACGACCCTCTGGGTCCGGTCCTGGAGCCAATTGCTATCCATCTGATCATCTGGTTCCCACCCCCATTTCTCCCAGCTTATCCAACAGGCCCACATGAGGAACAGAGTCAAATGCCTTGCTGAAGTCTAGAAAGAGAACATCCACTGGTCTACCCAGGTCCAAGGCACTTGTCACCCAGTCATAGAACTCCACCAGGTTTGTCTGACACGATTTCCCTGGGATGAATCCATGCTGTCTATCGTCCAGGCACCCTGACTTATCCAGGTCCCCCAGCCTCTCCTTGACAATGCCCTCCATCACCTTGCCCACCACCGATGTCAGGCTGACAGGCCTGTAGTTCTCTGCCACCTCCTTGATCCCCCTTGTGGATAGGCACTTATGCGCCACCTTCCAGTCTTGGGGCACCCACCCTGTCCTCAGAGAGATGGTGAAAGCTCTGCCAGGGGTTTTGCCAGGACATCTGCAAGTTCCTTCAGCACTCTGGGATGTAATTTATCCGACCCGGTGCTTTCTCCGTCTTAAGGGGAGCTGAGGGCTTCCCTCACTCTCTCTGCTGTGATTTCCACTTCGGTGCCCTTCTCCCTGTAGCCTCCCCCACCTGCCAGTGATGCCTCCCCTCTCCCAGACCTGCCCGATCGTGGGGTCCCCCCTCCTCAGTATCTCTGTCTCCTCCCATGTATGATGCAGCACCCCATTTTCCCTGGTGAAAACTGAGGTGAAGTACTCATTTAGTACCTCAGCCTGCTCCCGGGTCTTGTGCCCATCTCCCCTGATTTAATCCTGCTAATCTGCCCTTCACCCTTCGTTTTCCCCAATGTATCTAAAGAACCCTTGTTCCCTCTCCTAATTTCCTGGCCAGGTTCTGCTCCTTCCTTGCCTTAGCCGCCCTCACCACTCTAGTGGTCCTTCAACCATCAGCTCATACTCCCCTCGATCCCTTTCACTCCTTGAGCACTTGAATTGCTTATAGGCTTTTCCTCCGACCACCTCCTGGACCTCCTGGTCCACCAACAGGGTTTTTGGGCCCTACTGCATTGCCTTACTCTTGCACAGGTGCTGGTAGCATCCTGCACCCCTCTCCTGATGATTTCCCACCTACTATCAGCGTCCATGTCTGACCCAATCCCATCCAAATGCTCCTTAAGGATCCTTCCCATTTCCTTAAAATCCGCCCCTGAAGTCAGTTACTTCGTCTTTGTGCAGCTTTCTACCCCTCCTAGGTCCAGGCAGAACCAGACCGTGGCATGGTCACTCCTGGCAGGGTCCCTTACCTCCAGGCCCCAATCTGGTCACTGTCTGCCAGGACCACATCCAGTACCAGTGCCTCCCTGGTCGGTTCCCTCACCTGCTGAGTTAGGAGCATCTTGAAAGACATCCAACAACCTCTGTTCCCTGATGCAGAGGATGTCATAGTCTCCCAGTCTGTTCCTGGCATGTTTAAGTCCCAACACCACCACGTTCCTCTGCCCAGTCTGCAGTGTCTCCTAACATCTGCCACCAGACTGTCCTCCAGCTCCTCCATCAGAGAGCAGGGGTCTATACACCCTCCTATTTTTACTCTCTGCCCCCCCTTGTTATCAAGGTGACCCAAATCACCTCCACGATTCCCTCCGCCTCCTCTACTCCCCCTATGCCAATGCAGTTTTTGACTATCATTGCTACCCCTCCTCCCCTTCCCTCCCCCTGTCCTTCCTGAACATAGTGTATCCCTCAGGTTCAGGTCCCAGTCATGTCTTGCAGTGGCCCAAGTCTCAGTGACCGCTGCCACATCCACTGCTCCTCAGTTAGCATCGCCTGGAGCTCAGGCATTTTATTGCCCAAGCTCCTGGCATTTAGCAGGACTACCTTCCACCCTTTCCCTATAGTTCCATTTCCCCTGCTCGTGTTCCCATGGGGATTCTGTTTTCCCCTGGTCTGCAATTTGCCAGTTCGCCTTTTCTTGCAATCCTCCTGGTCCCCAGGAGGGTGGAGACAGAGTCCCTCCTTTATCGGCACCCCCTTGACAGCCTTTTCTCCCATCCTACCCCCCTTCACAAGTTTAACCCCACTTTTCACCAATGAACCCTCTATTTTCAACCTAGGATTCCCCTCCCCTCCAAATTGAGATGTAGTCTATCTCTAGCATACAGCTCCTTATCCTCCCAGGTCTCCCCCCAATCCCCCATCAACCCATACCCTCTGGCCTCACACCACTCCCTGAGCCACTGGTTTATCTCCCTAATTTTCCTTTTGTGTTCCCCACTAGCCCTTGGCACTGGCAGGATTTCTGAGAAGGAAACTGTGCATCCTATGTCATGACAGACCCTGGTGAGCTCCCTGAATCTTGCCTGTATCTCTAGCTCGCTATTTCCCTCAATGTCATTTGTACCCAGGTGGACCAGTATGTCTGGGGAACCCCCACAATCCTTTGCCAGCTGATATACCTCATGCTTAGCCCTGTGCACCGTTAGTCCAGGGAAACATCTTGTTCTAACTGGCCAGGCTTCTCCCTCCCTATCCCATTTGATACCCCTGATCATAGAATCCCCCAGCAGGAGCACTCTGACCACTCCTTTTCCTCCATTCCCCCTTCCATGTCCCTCATCCTTTCTACAGGCCCCTCCACCCAGCTGGCTCCGTGTTCCTCCCCCTTTCTGGGAGCCACATGCCACCCCCTCCTTATTTACCATGGCCACCCCTCCCTCCAATCCTATGCTCTCCTCCTGAGTATCTTTCTTCTGTAATTCCCCCTCACTGCTCACAACTGGTCCTTCTCCCCCATCTGCTAAACTAGCCTGGCTCATCCTCCCTTCCTTCCTGTCTCCATTTAGTTCCTCCTTGCTAGTAGTGCTCCCTGGCCTAAACCCTCAGCTCCCTTTACTGAATCCTCCTTGTACTTCTGGTCCTTCTCCTTTACCTTTCCTCCCAACGGGTCCTTCTCCTTGCACTTTCCTCCCTCTTCCCCCTGCCCCTCCTGCTCTGATTCACTGCTCCCCCATTCTCCTGCATTCCAGGTCCCCTCCTGTTCTTCCTGCTATCTGGCCCCTGCCTCCTGCCTCCCACTCCCACTCCCTTTCCATCTCTAACTACCCCTGTCATGGCTACATCACCTCCCTCATCCTTGAGCAGAAGAAGAGAATTGAAGCAGTTACTGAGTGTAAGGTCTGATCCACCTCCCCGCCTTGCTTCCTTCTGTCCAGCCCTGGCCATCTGCCTATTTCCCTGAGAATGTTGTCCCTCGTCCCCCTTAGTGAGGCCCCAGTTACCTGCCTGCTTCCTTGGTAGTGTCCTTTTGGACCCCCTCTGCCAGGTTCCTTTGAGCCCCTGGTATTCTTCTGCACTCCTTTCCCTATGCCCCACCCCAGTGCTTGGTGCAACCCTGTGAGTATTCCCAGCCCCTTCCCCAACCATACCACCCTTCCCCCAGCTTTCTCCTAATTCCCTAACCTCTTCCCTAAGCTGTGCTAGCTGGTAGCACACTGGGCAACCACCAACTTCCAAGCCCAGTCCAGTATCATGGCTGCTCCACCCTGTGCACCCCACCACCCTCCCAAAGATGCGGCCCCTAATGATGTATGGTTCCATCCCCTTTCAAATAGGTTTCCTTGGGTGAGCCACCAGGTTCCCCCCAGTCCAAGATACCCCTACTGCCTAATCAGATCACCCACTAATCTTAGAGACAGTCCCACTGTACACCAGTAACCCTGTTACTAGGTGCAGTACAAATCATTAAACTTATAAGGGAAATTAACAACTCCCAAAGCTCCTCTCTCCCAGCCTTTAAATCCTACCCCCAGTGGCTAGAACTACATGAGCAGCACCTGCAGCCTTTTCCTCCAATTGTAGGGCAGGTGTTCCCCTATAAATTCGCAGACTTCTGGGGAGAGAGGGGATGGGGAAGGGTGGGTCTTGGGCAGACACCTGACTAAAGAGAGTGTATCAGCCCTGTGTCTCCCCTCCAAGCCCAGCAGCCAAAGAACCAGGCCCAAGGAAATCCCACCAAATAGGTTTTAAATCAGAAGAAATAGGCCTCTACCAGCGTAGCCTGTTACACAGTGAAACATCCACAAAATGAGCCCCACTTACAGCCACCAAATCTGTTTACAAACATCCAGCAGCACCCAAAACAATACCCTGCTAGTCCCTTAGAAGAAAGGAAGAAAATAACTAACCTACCAAGTAAAATCCACAAGAACCCTGTGAAAACAACAGCAGCAGCTACTGTCCTGGAACACAACTGATCCTGTCCCCTTCCAGTTCTTTCAGTTGGATGACGACTATAATCAAAAAACACCCTTATCCATCAGAAAGGAAGTGCTGGTGAGGTCCTGGGGTGAGGAAGAGTCATCTCCAAGGTGGGAACCTGACCCATATTTCATTGTGGGCACCCCTTTCCCCACAATGCATAGATCCCAGCTCCAAGCCTGGGATGGAATGCAAAGACTAGTACACCAAATGCATCTAAAGTCCTGTCCGGTTCCTGTTAAGTCAAAAGGATGAATCAGCAAGGAGAGGCAGGAACCATTTCCAAAAGGCACCTAAAGGCCATCCATCCCTCCCTCTTCTTCATTCATTTTGCTCGATAGCTTAAAAAGGTTACAGTCAACCAGATAGAAGTTGATGTTTTATGTAGACTAGTTAAATAGTTTTATAGCTGTAAAATGTTTTCTTGTGTTGTACAACTCAGCATGGGAACATGTATGTTTAAGGGGGGGTAAGTTGTAGTGTTCCAAAGTTTGCAGGCACAACAACAAGATGGGGACCCTTTCCCCAATGTGTTTTTTTTATTTTCTCCTGCACCTCCATCTTCCCTCCTTCCCTGAAGCCCCACAGCTCCCCTCCCATTGCCCTTTGTCTAGTTTTGTGCCATTCAGAACTAAGGAGGGGGGCCATGAGCAAGAGATCCACCTTCTCAAATGATGGTGTCCCAATCCCTGGGGCTGTCTAGAAAAACCTGCCCTGCCCTAAAAATGATCTGGGGAGTGACTAACTAGAGGAGTCCCTGACTGAGCGTGGAGAGTGGAGGACGTAGAGAGCATGGAGGAAAGGCATACCTGTAGTGGTCCTGTGGCTCCCCCAGCTTCACTCCCCTCCTGTCAGCATCCTGGGCATGTAGCAGCAGCAGGATCAGTCAGGTGGAGCATGGATCTCCGACAAGACCTGTTCCCCCTAGGCAGAGTCCCAACCAGTGTGGGGGAAAGAAAGGGCAAATGGACCAATTGGTGCCATAAAAAAACAGGTCTGGGTGGAAACCATGCCCCGGACCTGTAGTTCTGCCCCGCAGCTTTAGCAGTGTAAAAAAGGAGCTGGGTTGGAGCACGGTTCCCCGACCAGGTTTTCTGCCTCCCCCCAGCATCACTGAAGTCCCAGGCCATGGTGGTGAGTGGGCGAGTGCCCAGTATTTCTGTATGCTCATGCCACAGGTGCCAGGAGTGGGGAGAGAAAAGAAAAGGAAAATTAAAGGGGCAGAGTGCGCAAGAAAAATACTTAAAGGGCCATGGCCCTATTAAGAATGGGGGGGCACAGTGGGCTCCCTGGGTGAGATGCCAGCCCTGAGGGGGAAGGAAATTAATAGGAGGTGGGCCAAATGTCCAGAGAGGAAGAAGTGAATGCCTCAAGAGTGTCCAGAAGTCACTGAGGTTTTTAGTTTTTTTAATAGTTAAAAGTGACTTCAGAGGAGGCAGGCTGAGCCAATATTAGCTTGCCCCTAGGTGGGTAAAAAGAAAGGGGCACCACTATTTAGAAGCCCCAAAAGGAGGTGAAATCCAGAGATGAGGCTCTACCTAAGGCACAGGGGTGGCTATTAGTATGAATGATGTGGGTCAGATCTGTAAAAATAGCCAAAAAGGGGAAGGCCCTTAACCGTGCAGCACCTCTTTGGAGAGGGGGAAATGGTTCTTGTGGTTCTGTTTTGCCTACGGTGGTCTGTAAAGGTTTTCTGAGCAACACCCCACCCAAACTGTGCTGTTGCCTGCCTAACACCCCAAGAGACTGCACCTTTTGCAAGAACCTAACTGTGTGCTTGCTTCTGACTTGTGTTATTGAATTGCAGCCTTGCATACCTGATGCCCAGTATTACCTTGGTTGCCAGAACCAGCCTCTTCAGAGCCTGACGCTGACCCAGGGAGGTTCCCGGGACATCCTACATCTGCAGCAGAACTGTCTTCAGTGACACCAACCTGCCTTGAAGTTCTACCACAGTGTTCCAGCATCTGTCCTGCAATGGTAAATGCAGAGCCGATAGTGAGGTATCCAGTAGTCAGTCAGCTTAGGTGCTGCCCTGGCTCAAGCATGAGGGGTCACAGTTAACGCCATGCATGGCCTTTTCTTATTTTTCCGGCCATCTGTAAGTGTGTGTGTACCCATGGTGCTCCACTGAAGCTGCCTGAAGATTGTACCACCAGCAGTTCTCTTGTGGGGAGGTGGTCTGAGTGCTGGGGGCCTGCCAGTGGTTGTTGCTGTGGATCATCCAGAAAACCATCTGCTGACCAGAAGTCTTCAGCTTCTCACCTAGAGCCACAGAGGATCATCAAATTCTTCATTGTTCATCTCGCAGCATTTCTCTTAGTGTTCTGTTTATGCATGGGATGCCTCGTTATGGCTTGTTTGTAAAAAAGTGCTTTGTGGGGTCAATGCCCACCTGCTGATCAACCATCTCATCACAAAGCCCAAGCTTCATTCATCTGCTGTTTGTCACCATGACCAAGTGAACGCAGGACTACAGATGCAGCAAAATCTTATTTCGCCAGCAAAATTCCAGCAAAACTGGGAATTTCACAGCTCAAAATATTTCATGAAATTTCGCGCATTCCTTGAAATATTTGGTGGGTGCAAAATTTCACACGTGAAATGTGGAATTTCACCCATGAATAGTGGAATTTCTCCCACGAATGGCAAAATTCCACATTTCACAGGTGGAATTTCACATTCCACCAGTGAAATTGTGTATCTGCAAACTTTCGTGAAATGCACCAATTTCACAAAATATTTTGTGGAGTGAAATTCCATAGTTTCGCACAACACTATGCAGGATTGGACTAAAAGGGCTAAACCCCCCTCTGTTCCTGGTTTGACCAATTGTTGGTCCTGATCATATTGTTTTGTTTTTTATTCTGTCATCTTGTAGTGTTTTTAGAAGAACAGTTATCCTGTTTTTCCTGTCACTTGGGTAAATAAACCTTTTGCATCTTGGTCACTGAGTAAGCTTCCTGCTTCTCCTTCCAGTTTCATCTGGCCTATCCTAAAATAGTTAGGGAGTCTCAAACCTCCATTCCACTGGGAACCTCCCGGACCCCTACAGTTCACCTTTATTTCTCTCTATCCATCTGCATTTCTTGATTTTTTCTGCAGCTTTGTTCCATCTATTGAATTTCTTCTGTTCTCATCCATTCAAAAGGAAAAATCTGATTTCAACTCTATTGTTTTCTTCTTGTGCAACTGCACAGTCCTTACACTGTCACTAAAATTGTCCTCAACTACTGCTGCTTCATGGGGTGCTGCAAGGTGTGTCTCACTCTCCCCCCTGCCAAAGGATGCTCTTCCTCTAGTTCACTGCACAACAGTATTGCAAATGTTCCAGATAAACAAAGTAGGCTGAATTTTGGTACAAGTACTTTAGTATACACAAGTTACTGCCAAGCACAATCTATAAACTTCTCACTTCTGGAAGTTCTACCCCAAACAAGAAATCAATAATACTGGTAGTAATACTGTTGCTGCCACTGCTACTACAGGGATTACAACAACAGGGGAAACGGGTAATTAGTATAACAAAAAGTGATAGAACACTGTCACTTTAAGGAAAGTATAACTTGAAAATCACTAAAACTGCTACAGAAAGACACTGATGAAATGGCTTAAACACACCAAACTAAACCACAATAATAAAAATGATGAATTACTCTACAGATAACATTAAAAAAAAATTAACGAGAAAGACTGAGAAAACAAAAATATAACACCAATCTCTTGCTTATGAAAAAAGCTCCAGCTCTTTTGGGGATGCCTTGCTACCTTGCTGCTTACAGTACCTATCCTACCGCACACCACCACTTTGCAGACTGCCAAATCAGAAACCACTACTTTAAAGTAAATAATCACCAAAAAAATAAAGAAACACAAATCTAGGAGCACAATGCCCTCTACAACAATTTGTGAGCAATTTGGATTCCAAAAAGCTCAATTTTTAAATATATTTAAAGCTTTTTCTTTGTCTGACAAGCACACAGACTGCTCTCTACTGTCTTTTCACAACACTGCACTGAGACAGCCTCCTCCACATGGTATACAGGCTGTTTCAACAACATGTGACCTCCAATCCTATAGTACATTGCAGACTTTGCCTCTGTACCAAACTTCACCAGCGAAATCACAACTTCACATTCCTGTGAGACTTAACCTTTGTGACCAAGTCCACCAGGGAAGCTGCAATTTTGCATTTCACGGAGTTATCACTTTCTGCAAAGTTGCGACTTTGCATGAGCATGACAGATTAATTTGTAAAAGGAGGCAAATTCATGAATTAATCCATGAAATGGATTAACCCAACACCTTGCATCTAAATCATCTCCTCAAGGCTCACTTCTCCCCAATATGCACCTGCACATAGGGCCACCAAGGGGCAGGCGCTCCAGCCCCTGCTCTCATATTT
Organism: Neoceratodus forsteri; assembly: GCA_016271365.2. NCBI lineage: Eukaryota > Metazoa > Chordata > Ceratodontiformes > Ceratodontidae > Neoceratodus > Neoceratodus forsteri. The sequence goes on along the minus strand of CM057455.1, from coordinate 1,750,784,249 downwards.
ATGGCCTCTAGCTGTGCTGCACCCTGTTCCACTTGACTAGTACTCACAGCACTCCACCACAGCCATACAAATGCCTATGTAGTTGTCCATAAATTGTGCACCCATATTGCTCCCAGACTGTTTTTCTGTATTTGTGTACATTGGCTTAATTCCTCATTGCCTTATATATCTATATATGCATATTTTAACTTTTCTACTATCTATATATATATCTATATCTGTGTATGATTTACAACTTCCTTGTGTCCTTTAATTGTTTTAATCATATGCTCAACTGTATGCTCAATTTAATTGTGTTACTGTATGCTCCACTGTGCCCGTTCCCCTAGGCACATCTGGAATTGAGTGGTACCCCACTCAGTATGCCTTCCAGGTAAAACCCTTAAATAAATGAATAAATAAGTGACGTTTTCCAAATTTCTTACATCACTAACCACAAAATATACACAGTTACCTCTGGCTGCAGATAGAAATCCACAATACTCAAATTACAACACTAATTCTGTGTGCAGAAGCACAGGCCCTGAAGCTACAGGTAGAAATCCAAATACTCAAATTATAAGAGTTCTTCTGTCTGCAGAAGTGCCGACCCCATAGCAACTATGCTTCTGTAGCCTTAAGTGCTCATGCACAGTGTAAGACAGAAACATGCACTTGATGGGCGTGCTTTTTTGCAGCCACAGGTGTAAGACATACATCATCCTGTGGTTGCAGGACAGGTGCCATAAAGTCCTTGATATCAAAACTGCAAAATTATTTCTGTCTGCAGAAGCATAGGCCACTGAGGGGCCTGCAGTGCTTCAGCCATAGGTTTAAGACATACACACCAACTTCCAGCTCCAGAAGGGTAGGCCCCCTGTGTGCAGTTACACGGCCAAAAGTAATGTGGGTATCATGATTTCAGCAGGGTATCTAGAAATTGTTCAAGAGGTAGCAGTTTTTCAGCTATGTAGCTGCATATAGAAAACCATGCACTAGCAGAGAAAGCTATCAACTGACGTACCTTCTACAGCATGCATGAATGCATGTGGCTGCAGACTTGCAGGCCCCATAGGGCTTTCTCTCCATAGAAGCACAGGGCCCAACGTGGCCTGCACTGCAGCAATGCAAACTCATGAATTCCATATGACATACATACACAACTGTGGCTGCATAAGCACAGGCCCCTGTGGGGCCTGATTATGGAGCTGTAGATAGAAATACATGAAAGTAGGATATCAGTGCTACTTCCTTTTTTTCATCTGGAAACAGTTGTATATTGTTTGTCTTACATAATGATGGCTGTCTCTGGTACTTGAACACAAAAATACTAAAACACTAGCCAACAACAGCTGGAAAAACTGCCTTTCTCACTGTGAATCTCTCTTTCCACAATATACATGACAGATCCACCCCTTCCCTGAAGCACACTTCTACAGTGTCTGTCAGTAGACAGACTGAATGCACTAAATTAACATTCAATATTCACACAAAATCAATAAATGCTTAATGATATAAACACACAAGGGTTTACTACAATCAATGTACTAACTTTTGACAGAAAGTTTTGTAGCTCATGTTTATATTGTTTACTTGCCACACTGGAATAAAGAAAGGGCACTTTATGGATAAGTGCTATGGTGAGTAATTCTTTCTTTGAGTTGAAGCAACTCACTCGCGGTAATTGAATTAAAAAAATACAGACTCTGTGCACAGGGCCCTGATGGCCGACAGTCTTTGACAGGTGCTGGCCTTTCCTTTGCAAACTCCATATATGTGGAATGCAACTGAACTATTGGTCAATGTTATGTTTTGTGAAAGTTATGTTGAAGGCATCACCTGCTCTTCAACATGTTTCCACCTCCTATCCACAAATGTCAACTATTGTGCCTACTAGGAAAATTGTTTCACAATGTTAAGTGATGTTGTGTCAGTTATTGTTGTGTGCAACTTTCTGAAGATGTAACATATCTGGTGCTGCCACTGCTGAACATGCCCCAGAAGTCCAGAAATGTTTCCCAAAAAATGTTAAAGTAAATTGAGACAGAAATCTGGTGTCAGTCATGCTGTTATATAGTTCACATCCACCACCAGAACCAAAATCTGCTGTTTTCTGCTCCATTTACAACAGTTTTCAGACCTAATCTTGGTGCTTCCACTGTCAAACATATCCAAGAAATCCAGAAATGTTTCCCAAAAAATGTTACAGTGAATTGAGACAGAAATCTGGTGTCAGTCTTGTTGTTAGATGGTTCACATCCACCACCAGGACTGAAACCTGCGATTTTCTACACTGTTTCCAATGGTTTCCAATACAAAAATAAAGCAGAAAGGTGATTAAACAAAGGGACTCAGAAACAGAACTACTCAGAGTGAGTAACTGTTCAGATAAAGTTAACCAAAAAAAGGTCAATATGTAAGAAAAATATTACAAATAAGTAGCACACCAACAAAAAATATTAAGACTTAAAAGAAATAACAGAAACTCACAACTTGTGACAAATCTGTAAAATATTAGGAACTAGCCTTGTCTGCTTTCACACACACACACACACACACACACACACACACACACACCACAGTCAACCCTCCCCCACTCAACTCCCTCACAGATGCAGACACAGAGAAAACCGAAAACACTACTTAAGTTTATTTAAGTATTATCCAAAGATACCAAAAAAATAAACTCTAGCCAGAGCCAATGGGGCTGTGAAGAGCTACCAAGTGATGAAAGTTATACAAGTGTGTAGAAATTATTCAATGCCCAGGTGTAACTTGACCATTTTTTGGAGGTGTTGCACCAAATTTTCAACATGACCTTTTCTGGACCCCTCCTCATGAACAGTGCCAGTGTCATTTTGTTCAATTGTCCTGAAAGGTGATTGCACAGAGCAAATGTGCTATTTTGTGCCACAGGTGCGAAAACATGTTTTGGACAGGTTGTGGAAAATGGGAGCTATACTGTTTTGAAGGAGGCGTACAAAAATGGACATGTTAAAATTGTGGAGTGAAAATATTGAAAACTGGTGATGTTAGGAGCGTGCATAGAAATTGCACAATGCACACTTGTAATGCAGTCATTTCTTGGAATTTTTTCAACAAATTTACAACATGGGCCTTTTAGGACCCCACCTCATGAACAGTGGCACTATCATTTTATGACTTGGTCCTGAAAGGTGATTCCATGCAGTGACCATGAAATCACCTTTCAGGACCCAGTAACAAAATGACAGTGACAGTTTTCATGAGGTGGGATCCCAAGAACCCCATGTTGAAAATTTGGGGCATAAATTCAAAAAAAAATGGCTGAGATATCATAAGTTGAAACCTCCATTGACTGGCTGTACAGCACTCTTCCCTTTAATTCTTCAGTTCACAGCTGGGCTTTGAAGTGTGCAAACATGTCCCGGTCCAGAGAAGATGACAGTGCCAACCACTGGAGAAAAGTATGGGGTAAGGGAGGGGAGTGTGGGGAGGTGGGTGCTCAGTGGAAGGGTGACTGCAGTGACAACAAGGGACAGTTTTTAGTTTCACAGGGAAAAAAACGACAATAAGGGACCATTTTCTAATTTACAGAAAAGAAAAAAAACATTTTGGCACACTGGGGTGGGCTTCCAGTGTGCCACATGAATGCTGACATGGGGATTGGGCACCACGATGTCGGGCATGACTTGGGCAGGGGGACACCAGAGAAAAAAGAATGCAACAAGGGACCATTTTCTAATTTACAGAAAAAAAAAACAATTCCGCACATTGGAGTGGGCTCCCAGTATGCCACATGAGATGTCAGGCATGACTTGGGGAGGGGGCACAAAAAATACTGAATGGCATTTTGCCATTTGCAACATGTCACCCGCAGAACTACGCATGCGCAGAACTCTGTGCATGCACACAAGTCATGCATATGTGCAGTTCACGCATCGGAATGAGGAAGTAACAGCCAAAATAGTGAAGTTTTTATTCTATAGGCCGATCATGGTGGAGGGGTTTAAGCTCCTTTGGGCTTTCGGGAGGATACTTCCAAAAGTCCAACAGAAGGGTTTCTGTGATCAGCCATTTTTTAGAGCTACAGAGCTCTCACAAAATGGCTTTAGGCTCCAACCACACCCCTAAAAATGTTCACTAGCAGCACTAGGAACACAATTTTTATTTTGGGAGCAATTAGCTCTCAAAAATAACAAATAAAGAGGTTTCTGAAGGGTTTACTGGCTGTGATGCACCACACTGAACTGCTCTCAAACTCAACAGACAATATACTGTGCAGGAAACAGCCTGCATGTGATATTTCAGCTATTTACCAATAATACATTGGAAATTTGCAGGAGAAATTTGTGAAATTTGATGAAATTTTGCTTTACGCAAAATCACCATCCAAGGTGAAATTATGTTTCGCCTAGGTGAAAAATTTTGCATAATGTGGTAATTACACAAAATATTTCTCTAGGCAGAATTTTTCAGTTTTGCACAACTCTACACAAAGCATTATCCACTGGGGTACAGACTGGCACTGCACACAATGTTTTTCAATAATTATAATGTTTATTTTACATTTTGACCCCAAATTTTCAAGATAGGCATTTTATGATTCCCCCTTATAAACATGGCATGTGATATTTATAGAATACTGACCGAAATATCATTTCATGCCAGAAGCGTGAAGGCATGGTTTGGCCAGGATTTGAAAAATAACACCTACCACGTTTATGAGGAGGTGTGCCAAATTGGCTATGTTGAAAACTTGGAGTCAAAATATTGAAAATTACTGACGTTATGAGTGAACGTTGAAATATTTAAATTCTCACGCATAACTTGGTCATTTTACCATATTTTTTCCACCAAATTGCCAACATAGTCTTCTTATAACTCACTTCATGAACCTGGTAGGTGAAAATTTTCAAATGCCAGCCAAAACATGATTTCATGCAGCAACTGACAAATCACCTTTTGGCACATGTTGGAAAAATGTTACCTGTATTGTCCATAAGGTGGGATCACAAAAAGGCCATGTTGAGATTTTACTGGAAAAATATTGAAAACCACCAAAGTTATGACAGAATATTGAAATACCACATTTTCAACAGTCTTCCTATGACCCTACCTCATGCACCCCTTAGGTGGAAATATTCAGATCTTGCCTGAAAGGTGTTTTCGTTAAGGTGCATAAAGTGCAGTCTTTTATTTTCAGTGCCAACAGAATTTGCAGATTGGAATGCACATCCCAATATGCATTCCCATGTGAAATTTTGTAGGTACTGAAAATAAAAGTCTGCACTTTATACACTTTAGCTTTGTCTGGATTTGCATCATTTTGATCTCTTCAAAAAGGGGGTGAGTGCCCAATTTCTGTATTTTGCATATCCATAACCTATCATGATCACCCCAAGCCATGTGCAGCTTTCTTCTGGGAAGTAAAAAGGTGACTGTAAAATCACCTTTTGGGATAGATTTAAAACATTGCATCTATCTTGTTCATGCGGTGGGGTCCCAAAAAATGGCATGTTAAAAATTTGATGTAAAATATTGAAAAATTAGAACGTTATTGTTAAAAGGTCAAACCCACTGAAATACATTAAACCGGACTTATCTTGTTTTCTCATATTACAGTCACCAGTTACAGCAGCAAGACATGTTTTCAATCAAAGAGTGGCTCTACGTTGTGGGACATGTTTGGTGAGTGAGGGTGTGTGGGGATGGTGGGTGCGGAGGTGGGGTTGGGGTGGGGGAATGAGGGATCAGATAGGAGAGGGACTGTTTTCTTACTTACAGGTTTAACAACATTAAAATAAAAAAAGATTAAAGAGGGATAGTTTTCTTTCTTTTAGGGGGATGCAGCCAACACTGGAAATTGGGCAACCTAGTGTCAAGATACTGGCACCAGAGGTGGGTACCCTGATGCCGTCACCCATATATTAGGGAGGGGGTCAGGCAACCTGGAGGAGAGTGGGTGGAAAGTAACAGTAATGGGGAGGCACTCTGGTCTTCTTAGGATATAGTATTAAAATAAAATATTGGGAAGGGGGGCAGGTGAAATTAAGGTGAGGGAGGTAGAAAGAAATAATATGGGAGTGGGCACCCTAGTCCACTTAAATAGTAAACAAATAAATTAGATAGATAGATAGATAGATAGATAGATAGATAGATAGATAGATAGACAGACAGACAGACAGACAGACAGACAGATAGATAGATAGATAAAACTGGATCAGACTGTCGGCTTAGCCAGTCACCATCATAGTTCCTCTTGAAGCCTGCAACATAATTCCAGCTGCAGCTAGACAATTCTAAGAAAGTCCCACTGTTCTTACACACTGAATATGGGTGCATGGTTCCTCTCACTACCTGGGCACCCTAGATTTTTGAATGCCCAGAAGCTTTATTTCCAGGCATATTTCAAAAAAAAAAAAATCTAACTAATCGGGTCTTATTTACCTTGGTTCAGGTGTTTGTGTTTTGAAAAATGCTCTGTATTTTCAAGGTTTTTTAGTTAAAAAAAAACAGCATGGTGCTGTCATGAGTGATACTTTTTCTCATGATTAATAATTCGCAATAAATAAACCATCATGATCAATGTTTTTTCTTTTTAATTCAAATAGTTATTTTTTTATATTATAATTTGTTTCAGTGCATATTAAAAATATATATTCTATAATTTGGCACAGAGCAATACAGCATATCATTTTCTGTTTGTGCAGCATAAAAAGATATTAACTATACATTTTATATATAAAACTATCTTTAGACCAATTAACAAGTGGAGTGTTACTGTATATATAATCCAATAATGAGATATTGATGGGAAGAAGTGCTGGTCAAATAATAAGGAGAGAAATAGTTGGATCCATGCCCCTTTTGGTAGTGTCTCTCTTTTGGTTGTATCTTTCCAATATTTGAGAATTACATATTTAGTGACCATTAAAGCTGCCAATATCATCATTAATTCATTTTTGAAAATGGTGTCTGTATACTATTCTAATATAAGGGCTGCACCAGTTACACTAGAGAAAGAAACTTCAAGTCGTTTTAAAATATCCAGCACCTACACCCACCATACCTGTACAGCTAAGCAGCTCCAAAACATGATTGGAATCAACATTTTCTTCATTACAATGCCAACACTTATGTTCAGTGCTCATTCTGGCTCTAAAGAGCCTGTATTGTATAAAATAGGTCCTATGTATAATCTTGTACTGATCATGTTATCCTTCAAAGACTTATAGTTGTTTACTGAGGCTAATATTTTCATCCATTTCTTTCAGATGGTAAAATATTGAAATCATTGTTCTAGTTTCCTACAGCTTTCTTTTAGGAGGTTCTATGTCAATATCATGAAAAAAAATTGCGATTTCAAAAACAGCGAGTGCACAATAACGATTCTCATAATAGCGACTTAAAGTATAGCGACCGTCAAAATACCTCAAAAGCAAGTATAGTGAACTTTGTTCTATTGCTGTATCTTCTGGATTTCTCTAACAGTTAAGGGGACCATTCACTTTAATTCGCTTCCTGTTTCCGCATAGCAATTGTTGCCAGGTAACCAGACCATAGTCCACCCATAGTCCTCTCCAGTAAATAAGTTCCACTGCATCAATGGGCCCCTTACCTTGCGTAGCTGTTACTTGTGCTGGGTTTCAACCTGAATTACATCAATTCAAGTGTGAGATGTCTGTGCAATTTGTAATGAGTCAAAAGGGTAAGCTGCTTGTTCTTCATGAAGGCTACTTACATCGCTTGGATAAAGAAACAGCAAATAAGGTGTATTGGAGGTGTGTGGAAGCTCATAAATTCAAATGTCTGGCCAGGCTTCACATAGTTGCAGACACCATTTCAGCTGTTATTAAACAGCATAACCATGTTCCTGATTCTGGAGATGTTGCAGCGTGTCAGGTTATGGCAGATATTCATGCCAGAGCACGAACTACAGTACAGAGCACGTCACAAGTACTTGTGACATCCATTGCCACTGTGCCTGAGTCTGTAAGTGGTTTCTTGTCTGAAATTAGATTAATGAAGTGTACCATTCAATGAATTAGGCAACAAGAGCATGCTGGCCCAGTAACTTCAACATGTGTGGAGTCCCTTGTAATACCTAATGAGTTTGCTGTGCTTGGATCTGGTGAAAGATTTCTGCTATGTGATAGTGGGTCAGAAACTGACAGAATTCTTGTTTTTGGCACTGAGGGTAACATTAGATTGCTGAAGGACAGTCCAGATTGGATGCTGGATGGTATCTTTAAGTCATGCCCATCTTTATTTTCATAGTTATACAGTATCCATGCAATGCGTTCTGGACAAGTGATATCTGCAGTTTTCATCCTTATGTGCTTATGCACAGCAGTTGCATATGAGCGCGTCTTTAGGCAAATTAAGGCAATGTGTGGTGATAATAGCCCCTCTACAGCTATTATGGACTATGAAAGAGCTGCATGGAAGGGTTTCACTAATATATTCACAAGCACATCTTTCTGAGGTTATTTTTTTCACTTTGCCCAAGCCGTGTGGCATAAAATACAACAGTGCCACGAAGTTCAAAAAAGTTACTGTAGCAACTCAGACTTTGCACTACATCTACGAATACTGCTGTTTCTGGCTTTTGTGCTGCCAGATGATGTTGTAAGTGCATTCGAGGATCTCAGAGAAAATGAGTTCTTCACTTCAAATGAAGAGATATTGCAACCAGTCCTCTATTACTTCCAGGACACTTGGCTTGGAAGGCCAGAAGGACATTCCAAGAGAAGGTGTGCAATGTTCCCAGCTGAGAACTGGAACTGTAATGCAGCTACTCTACTTGGACCTTCACACACTAACAATGCTGTCAAGGGGTGGCATAGAAGCTTCAACTCCTGCCTTGGATCATGCCACCCCAGTATATGGAAACTCATAGAGTGCTTAACAGAGGAAAAACAGCTTACAGAAATCAGGCTGGAGCAGTTACTTTCTGGTAGAACACCAGGTGGAACAAAAAGAAAATACAGATGCCAAAATGAATGAATTCAGAAGATTGTGCGCCAATACAGAGAGAGATTGATGTATGACTACTTAAAAGGTCTTGCGTACAACTTCCAGTATAAGATTTAACATGACTGATAATCAGAATAAAACAAGCAACGTGTATTCAATAAAGGATCTCTGGCAATTGCCAGTTTTTTTTTAAACCCTTTTTTCGTGATTTTGATGCATCTCATTTTGGTCTCTGTATTTGCAATCTTAGCGTACCCATCACAAGTGTTTCGAGATGCATGACAGTACAATAGGTCGGTAAAGGGATTCTATTGGGTTTTTGTATAAATATTTATACATGCATGAAAAATACATTGTTTTGCTTTATATTCTCCAATAGAGCCTCTTTTATTTTTATTCTTTCAGGGGCCCTTTACCATCATTTAAAATCCTTTTTAAATATGCTAAAGAGCTGCCTGTTTTGAAAGTGCACTGAATCAGTGAATTGAAATTTTGTTTTTTAACCGATCCAAGATAGTATATTCCCATTGTCTATAATATATGTCCATCTGTATATCCCCTTATGAATGCACTTAGAGAAATGGATACACCTTCCATCCACTTTAACATTGTGATTTTTCCAAATTGGATTGGAATAGAATGTTATTGTATCCCATGGAACTTAACTGAAATAATCTTTAATAACTTTGCTAAAGTTGGATATAATGACATTTCTGCATTTAATTGCATGGTTTGAATTAAAACATACCATTTTGTAAGGTGTAATTTGGATTTGTAGTGGTCTTATTCAAACTGTTGTTTACTATAGACAAATCTAACTTTTCATTGTAAGCAAAATTTAATGCTATTTTTATTTTGTATGTTTGTTCATAATTCTTAAGATCTGGGCAAGTAACTCCTACTTCTTCTTTGGGCAACAATGTTTGTCCTGAGATTATTTTTTTATTGTTGTAGATGTATTTTTTAAAAAGTTGATTGAATTTGCTATTCCATTGAGTAGGGACAGATACTAATGTAGCTTGTAATTAGAATAAGATTGTAGGCATAGCCAATATCTTAATTGCTTGAACTTTACCCCAAAGTGATAAAGGGTTGTTGTTCCATCCTTGTAGTTTGCCTTTCATACTGTACAGCAGTGTGTGTGTGTGGGGAGGGGGTTATATTTCATTAATTGCTCATTCATGTTTGTAAGATTAATCCTAAATAGTCTATATGATTTCCTTTCATTTTGCAATACAGTTTTTAAGAATGTGAGAATTGTTTTGTGTACTGAATGCAAGTATTTCAGACTTCTGTTCATTCACTTTATAACCTGCCACTTCAAAGAACTGTGACATTACCTTTTTGAATTCAGCAATGCTTTCTTGTAATGAGCTGAGCAGTAGTATGATATCATCAGCATGAGCTCTACATTTTATTTCTGTATTATCATTGGATATTCTTTTGCTCTTATCATTTGCTCTGACTTCTTGCTGGAAAATCTCTAAACTTAACTCAAAAAGAATAGGGGGAAAATGGCTCCATGTCTGACCCCTCTAAATATTTTGAATTTGTTGGATAGATTAATTTTTATTACTGAAGTTGGTGAACTGTATAGAGTTTTTATTAAATCTATAAATGAATCTGGTAAAACCCATTGCTAGAGAGAGCATGGAAGAGAAACTACCTCCTGAGTGTCAAAGACTGTGGCCCACATTTTCAAAGAAGATGTATGGTGCAAAGTTGAGATGAGACGCCCATCTTGAACATTGCACCACATCACAATATTCAAAATGGAAAGATGCATCACACAAATCTGGTTGCAGCGAAAAGATAATGAATGCGGCGCAAGAAGAGGGGGTGTTCTCATGAATGTGCCATGCACTATCATATTCAGCCAAAATGCAGTGCAAGTGCAGCACAACCAGAAGATGTGCTGCCCAAAGTTAGGCATAAAAGGAGCATATCTAACTTTTTAAGCCACCCAGAGGCAGGATGCAGAACTGCTGCAGACATGGATGGGAGCATTTTCCTCATGGAAATGGTCATGAGGGGCATGAAGAGATGGGAAGAACAATATGGGTGAGGAAGGGCCTGCAGGCAGTATGCCCAACATAGACAGTATTGTACCTGTATCACATTCAAACAACTCACTGACACAGAGATCGTGGGCCAGTACCATCTCAACACAGCAATTCTGAGACAGCGCTGTGAGCTGCTCTATGATGACCTGCAGGCACCAACACACAGGAGTCATGCCATGTTGGTGGAGACAAAGATGACAGCAGCACTGTGCTTGCTCACCACGGGCACCTTCAAAATACCAGTGGGTAATACCATTCATATCACACAATCCACCACGTCCCATCTCTTTATGCAGTTCCTCACCTCCCTGCTGCCGCATCCTTCAGAGTTTCTGCCATTCTCTAGCACACAGGCAGAGTGGACAGAAATAATGCAGCACTTCTACAGGGTGGCACATATTCCTAGCATGCTAGGGGCCATTGACTGCACCCATGTGGCATTCAGGGCATCACCTGGCCCCGATGGTGATACATATGTGAACCACAAGGGATACCATTCCATCTACTGCCAGGTGGTGTGTAATGCCACAGAGCACATCAGCAATGTCTGCAACACACACCCTGGGAGTGCACATGATGCCTACATCTTGTATCGATTGGCCCTGTGCAGCCGGTTTGAGACTGAAGAGATACCTAGCAGCCACCTAGTTGGTGAGTGGTGCTGACACCATACCAAACAAACCCACAATGTGTACTACAGCACTGATGGTGGCTGTGCAGAGGGGCTGGGCACATGCACCAGCCAACGTACACAGGGAACATTGTGTGTGCATAACCTGCTATTGTAGTGCCCACAAACTGGGGAACAGTGGGGAGAGGTGAACTGCCAGGGGTGTGGCATTGCGTGTGGAAACACTCAGCAGTCACAGTTGACAGGGCAGTTAGCAGAACACACCCTGGGGCTGTACCTTTGCCTGGGGCAGGGCACAGTGCTGATACACTTAGTCCCCACACTCTTATTGCCCCCAGCTTCTACACATCTCTGCTTTAACTATCGTAGCCCCACTCACACACATTCTAAACCTTTCTCTCTCTAAATCATCTGTTCCAAAGGCCTGGAAATCAGCTAAAGTCTTTCCCTTCCACAAAGGGGGAACCCCTCGAACCCTAGTAATTATAGGCCTATCTTCCTCCTCACCTCCCTTGCTAAACTATAAGAATCTCTCATCCACTCTAGGCTCTCTGACTACATGGCCAGTTAAAACACTCTCTCTCCAGTGCAGTCTGGCTTCTGCAAGCATCACTTGACCATATCTTCTCTTCTGCATGTCACATATTTAATATTCTCTACAATGGACAAGAGCCAGATTACAGCCACTATCAATATCGACCTGGTGAAAGCTTTTGACTCTGTCTCCCACTCCTTCTTACTACAAACTGTCAGTTCTGTTGGTCTTGCTGTTCTTGTGGTAAAATGGCTTACATTTCTATCTTCATGAAAGAGTACAGTCAGTTCAAGCAGGTGATGTCTTATACCCCACTCTACCAATCCTCTGGTGCCCCCAAGGCTCCATACGTGGCCCTATCCTTTTCTCCCTATTTATAAATAAACTCCCCTAAGTCTGCAGATCTGCCAAAATACACATGTATGCTGATGATACTATCCTTTTCCTCTCTGGGCCCTCTGTAAACAGTGTGCAAGCCCCCCCTCCATTCTGATTTCAATAGAGTTCAGTCCTGGTTTGTGGAAAACAAACTCAAACTTAATGGAAAGAAAAACAGTGACCATGACATTCGGCTCCAGACAGAAACTCACCACCCTTCAGCACCCTCCAACCTTTTCTACCTTGTATGGTTCTTGTCTCAAAAATGTCCTGGCTTTCAAATATCTAGGGGTATGGCTTGATTCTTACTTGGATTTCCCCACACACGTTGACGCCATCTGAGCCAAACTTAGCCCTAAACTAGGTGCCCTCTACCACCACAAAAATTGCCTCTGCCTCTCCATGTGTCATGAGCTTGTCACCAAAATGATACTACCCACTTTTGACTATGCTGATGTGGTGTATGGCATGGCTTCTCAGGCCTCCTTAGGCAAACTTGATATTCTGTTAAACTCCTTCTGCCGCTTCGCCACTGCTTCCCCTCTTCTTACCCACCACTGCCTTCTTTTCTCTGCCCTATCACTTGCTCCTCTGTCCCACAGGTGACAGATCCATTGTGCATGCTTTATTGCTAAATTCTGATCTGGTTCTCTCCCCTCCTACTTCTCCTCCCACCTCTCCCAGGCAGCCACCTCTAACTACTCTCTTCACCACAGAGACCCTAAAACTTTCTCCCTTCCTCACCCCCACTTTGCTTCTTGTCACTCTGCTTTCTCCTTTCATTTCTCTTCTCTCTGGAACAATTTACCACATGACCTTCATCTATCCTCCTCTCTCTCTACTTTCAAAAGGCTTCTCAGACTCCTCCCCTTCCAGTCTTATGCCCAGCGTACCCTTCCCTGACCATCCTAATGATTTGTTTCCCTGGTAGCTACCCCTCCAGGCCATTCTTGCTCATCTTCACTTCTCTGGGACTGCTAGTTTGCTCTACTTTTCCAACCTAATTGCTCAGCCATCCACTATCCTTTCTTTTCTTCCTAGCTTCTGTTTCCCTCTCTTCTCTGTACTTTGTCTTCTGGATTATATTAGTTCTCCTCCTATTGAACCACCCCTTCCCTGGAATCTTCCTCCCCCCACAAATGCCTCTCTCCTGCCAGTCCTTCACCTAAGCATCCCCTCTCCCAGACTCAGCAACAGTCACTGTGGTCGTCAGCTTAATCTCACTTCCAAAAGCCCCTGGTCTCTTCTCTGCCTACCTTCATCTTAATCTGCTACCTTGCTAGCCACTCCAACATGTGTTTCTGTACTCACTCTACCTTTTATAACTGACCTGCAACTAAATTTTAATAATGTATTTAATTGTTATGCCTGTTTTTATTTGTTTTCTGTAATTTTATTTCTGCATTGTGCACTATTGAAGCCCTTAGATTTGTTATCCTGTCCCCGGGTCACACCTGGAAATGAGCCTCAGCTCAGTGTGCTTTTCCTGGTCACCAAATTTAAAAATAAATACATTATTGGATACCCATTGTGCACTGCTGAAAATATCTATTATGTTATATATAATGTATGATGCAATGCTGTTGATGCTTAAAAAAAATCTTTTACCATGTTTATTACACCATCGATGTGATGTAGCAGTGTTGTTAACCCATCAATGTTACACCACATCAATGGCTTAAAAAATTGGAACCAACAGTCGCGGTTATTACCAAGGCAGCACGGGTGTCCACACGCTGTCAAAATCTGTTTAAACCATGTAAAAGAACCATCACATCACACTAAAACACTGTAACACTAAGGCGCCCCGTAACTGCATTATGGCAGCTGCTTCATTTTCTAAGCCTCTGGATGAGGATTGCAGAGCGTTTATACTGGAGCAGAATAAACAAAAATACATTGACCCTTGCAGGGCCACAGACTGATATATCAGTCCAAAATCCCTATACATTCTAATTTTGTTGGCAGCCTAAGGTATAAAAAAAACTGATCTGATATTAGGATGTTGAGATCCAACCTAGCAGATGAAGGGGAAGCTCATTCTATCAGAATGTCACTATGGAACAGAGTATGAACCATCTACTCTGAGAGGCATTTTAGGTAGCTACCTCCTAAGTATTAACTAAGGGCACTTTATTTTCCATGGCAACAAAAAGGACATCACTGAAACAATTGTCACTCTCCGCAAAACAAAAACACCTTAAGAAGATGAGCAAAGGTAGCAAGCCAAACAGAGTCAAAGCACTTTCACCCTCAGACATTGACAAGCTATATCGGACAAGCACATTAGGACTACATAGCCCAGTGGCACTTTTAAACATGATTTTTTTAACAATGGGCTGTACTATGCCCTCAGAACTGCAGAGCAGTATGTACTAAGATGGGGTGACCTGAGCTTACAAAAAGACACTGATGGAAGCCAGTTCTTGGAGTATACTGAGCACCAAATGAAAACATGGGCAGGAGATAACCCACGGGACATTTGGGCTGTAAAACCAAGGATGTACAAAAGCATGGAATGCCCAGACAGAGACCCAGTGAAGGCATACAGTCTGTATGCTTGTCAAAGGCTACCAAGCATGTTACATGCAGACTCTTCATTCTACCTTGCATCGAATTTGTAGTTCAAATCTGGTGTCTTTATTTGGTTTCAGGCAGTGACCCTTGGCAAGGATAAGAGTCACTCAGCTGATGAAGATAATAGAAACTTCTGCTGGATTGCCTGTTGAAAAGCACATAACAAATCACTCTGCATGAAAAACCGCAATCCAGAGGCTAGTAGATAGTACTATCCCCACTACCAAGGTCCAGCAGGTCTCTGGTCATAACAGCCTGCAGTCCATTAACAACTACAGTTTCATCTCTGAGGCCAAACAAAAAAGAAACTCCGGTATTCTTTGGAGAAATAATTTCACTGACAACCAGCAGCCCTCTACATCCAATTCTTCTGCAGCCCTGCTAGTTCAGCAAGAAACTCCACCATCATGCACACAGAAGTTAACCAGATTTGCCTTGTCCAAACTGCTAAATTTTAACCTTTTTGGAGACAACTCAACATTGCAGCATGGCAACATCACAGTGAATGTTAAAAATTTCTTTGGACCACAGAAACGTATGTGAATTGCCATAATCCCAGACTCCTCATCTGAGAGCGATTGTAGAAAGGTTAGTAGAGTATATCACTTTTTTCTCAACCCCCCTTCCTCTCATAGTACAGAAACTTTAAATTGCCTGTACCATTAGTACTGTGCAAATACCTGCCTTCTAAACAGTTGTATTTTTGTCTGTTTTCTTTTTCTATTCTGTGCCCTTTTCTCACAGGTAGCACTGGCAAAGCTCCGTGAGTTAAAACATTCACACAGCGAGTTATTGTGCATCCCAACAAATGTTTTACGGCTAGTCTGTTTGGTTGTCCTGTGTCACATGTTCTTTCCTGTCATAATAAAACAGCACTTTAAGCCTTTTTCTTTTTGCAATGTCATGGTAGTTACGTTAAGTTGTGAATAAAAAAAAATACGTTTTCCAATGTTTCCTGTTTGAAAGGGGCATTCCTGTATGTTAAATAAAAATAGTTTTGTTTTTTTTGTCACACGAAACTGACTGTCTTGTTGTCATCTGAATAAGGTAAGAGGCTGAATCCTATTTAACTCATTCACACCACAAGAGCTCTTTGAGACTTCCACCACTTGTGCCCTGTATACTCTTAGCACTGCATCCTGGACTTTTCTAAGTAAAATCAAACCATAATCAGCATGCCACAAACAAATGTGAATATCTCTTGAACCGTAAGTGCTATACACAAAGTATGAGTGGCAAAGTTGTTCAGCACAACATTACCTTTCCAATGGTGCTATGCAATCAACTGTAATCAATTTGGTTTTTATTTTATACTAGCTGAAATACCAAACAACTGTTTTTTTTTCAGATTTTTTCAAGGTGCTTAGTTGAGGCTTGAGAGACAAATGTCAGCCATGCACACAATACCTTAAACAAATGCAAATAACTCTTAAAGTATACATGATAGACACAAAGTATCAGCAACAAAATTGTTCAGCACAAAATTACCTTTCTAACAATGCTATGCAATCAATTGTAATCCATTTAGTTTTTATTTTATACTAGCTGAAACACCAAACAACTGTTTTTTTTTTAAGATTTATTCAAGGTGCTTAGGTGAGGCTTGAGAGACAGATGTCAGCCATGCACACCATACCTTAAACAAATGTGAATAACTCCTAAAGTATACATGATAGACACAAAGTATCAGCAGCAAAATTGTTCAGCACAAAATTACCTTTCTAACGGTGCTATGCAATCAATTCTAAGCAATTCAGTTTGTTTAATATTTAGGTATAAACTGCTGACTTCCTCAGACGTTTCCTGGCCTGAGTGAAAGTCAGCTGAGAATGTCTATAGGCATTATTGGCCTGAGTGGCTATGCTTTCAGATGCCACCTACAGGCGTATATAGGCCTGAATGGGTTAAACTGCTGTATATTATTGTGTTTGATTTGTCAACAACGATGCCCATACACCATAAAAGTCAATGTATGGGCATCGATGGTTAACCACACTATGCTGGCATCTTGTGGTTACCTTGGCAACTTAGGTTAACCTCTTGAGCTGGGCTCTCAAGGTTAACCAAAGTTGCCAAGGTTACCACCCAATGCTAGCATAGTGTGGTTAACCATTGATGCCCATACATTATCCTCTATGTTATGCATAATTATTACTAACATTTAGGGTGTTGGTAATTACCATGCAAATGTAAGTTTCCAGGGACATAATTATGATTATTGCCAATATTATTACTATGATTATTGCTAAGTAATGCATTATAAGCATTGTACTGAGAATACACTTATGTGATCTCTGTTTACTCTTCTGAGAAGTCATTGTATAGCCTACACTGCCATCATGCAGATTTATGTAATACTGCACTTATTCTCTGTTTTATGTATTAGTCTTTGTTCTCATTTTAGCTGATTTTACACATTTTGTATATATTTAGATAACACTGTGGAGCCACCTAACTTTTGGCCAATAGGGCCTTTTTTCTGTATCTAACATACACACGTAAGAGTTGTTGTCATGGTTATTATCTAAGCATATAAGTCCATATCCACCATTTTCCCACTGAGACCATCTCCATCCCCGGGAGTATTGGGAAACCCTGGCTCCAAGTGTCTATATTGGTAAGACTCTGATTATGGCAAATGTCTGCTTTTGTAAAATAAACAAGTTTATTATTGCATATGCCACTTGTCTTTTGTTTCTTTTGCTGGTTTATTACCACCAAGAACCTGAGCAGGGCTAGACACCCTGACATTATTGGGGACCATGTGCAGGTGGTCTAAATTAGCAAAGATTCACAATTTTCTGGGTTTTCTTTTGCGGGTACTAAGTAGGTGTACACACCCGTATCACCTCACCCATGTTTTTCACTCCATAGCATCTAGTAAAGTCTGTCTACTTACTGAGCAAGTTTGATGCCATCTCACCTTGTTCAATGGCAGTTTTGATTTGAAGGATTGCTTGATTGCAGATGCCCGACCGTCTGTTTGGTTCAACCACTGTGAATTGATACACAGCAGGGTAACCACTGATGGGTCTATTTGGGTTTCCAAAACTTTTCTTTCCTGTTGCCAACATGTCCAATATCTGCACAGATCTGAGACTAAATGTCTCTAACTTTCTTACCTCCCATGGAGGCTGGAGTGACTTTGTGCTGGACGCAGATCACTCCAACAACCCCGTACTGGGGATCTCAACCCAGTACTCAGAGGCAAGACAAACAGCCCAAAAATGTGATGCTAAAGGGCTGTTGGTCATGGCTCTTTATGCTGCTTTGGAAGCCTCCAAATTGAGGTTTTGTTCCCTTGAATTGCAAAACTCAGCTCTTAAGAAAGAGATGGGCTTGCAAGCTTCTGAATGTTTAATGAAAAAGCAGAGACTGGAAGAAGAACTTCAGTCACTGTGTAGTAAGAATGAGACTCTATTGCACTGTACTGTACAGAATAATGATTGAGAGTTATGCATGTTGAGAGAGGATTGTGATAGGTTGAAGCAGGATGGGAGATAGGTGTTGCAAATGAATGATTTGTTGAGTGATACGAATGATACCTTGTGTGAGGAGATTAAGGAGATGAGAGAGGACCTGAAACAGGTAAATTGTGAGTTGGATAAGGAACTTAGGAACAACTGTGAATTGAGCACTGTGTATAAAGTGTTACAGAAAGAAGTTGCTAAAGGTGTTTGACAGAACATTGAAAAAGTTAGTCACAATCAGTGCAAAACTGCATCATCAATGGAGGTGTTGGCTGGTCATGTCAAGGCAATGGGCAAATTTCACTACACACCCATTGACCTTATGTCATCCTGAGATGATGATTCTGGTGATAATAGCAACCAAGAATGAGTCCAGCCACACCATCAAAATGGCTCATTCCATAACTGCCACCCACAAATGGCAGCTCCCTACCCTGTACCAGCACCACCCTATGTCATGAGAGATATGACGATTATCCTGTGCGATAACAAGATAGCGACCCCCATGGGGGGGAGGTCAGGGCCTAGCCTCTCCAATTGAATCCTGAAAAAGGAGAACAGGTCATAGATAGATCAGATGATTGTGGCTGCCCTCACTAGGACAGAGGTGATGGGGGAGCAAAGGCAGGTCTTCCGGGAACACATGGAAAACATATTGAAGGAAGCCGCTACTCAGCAGTCACTGGTCCACTCTCTGGGTGATGCTGCAACAGAGGCTGACCTTCACAGAGCACAATCCCACAACCTTTTTCCTGATTCATGTCCCATAATTCAGACTAGTACCCTTCAGGCAGCTCACTCTGTACAGCAGATTGCTGACAGTATAGGCAGCATGACCCCTCCCATGTCAATCTCAGCTGTCATTTGAAAAAAGTTTGTTCCAAATGTGAGATACTCAGTATACCAGCAGGCTACCAAATACAGGTCCTCTGGTAGATGGTAGATCCCGACCTCTGGGCAAAACTCTCAGAGGAAGTCTGCCAAGCCACAACTGTGTCTTTTGATGACATCGCTGTGGAACTCATTGCAGCACACTCCCCGGAGTGGTTGGTGTTATAGTGGCCCATCCTGTTTAACAGTATCCATCATACCATCAGAGATTATGGTTGGCCTATCATACTGGAAAGGCGCTATCACAAGAGATAGCTAACAGAGACCAAATTGAATACAAGACCTTGTTCATTCACAATATGATTCTCACCGTGTGTGACAAGGTCGAGCCCGTGGTTTACCCCAGAACCAATAAATTTGTGGACATTCTCAGAAGAGTGTGTCTCCCTACTCTACCTCCAAGATTTTAATTCTGGTTTAAAAGCCAAGGTGGCCGGGTTACAATCTACCAGTGAGCCCACAACCCACTATACAGTGGAGGATGAAACCCAGGATGAAAAGATCATGCCCTCGGATGATAAGCAGGCCTAAAAGATGAGGGAAACTGTGACCAAAAAAGGAACCGACAAAGAAATTGGAATAACCGTAATTCTGATCAGAGTGACAATCAGGGCAATCAAAATTATTGACAAGGCCCTTCCTACTGTGATGTAGCAGAGAAGAATAACAACCTTTGCACACTACTTGGGAAAATCCAGTCAGTGTTCCTGGCTATTCCAAGGCAAACCATTGTAGCATTAGCTCCGGTAGCCCAGTCCCTACTAGGAAAAGGAGATACTGGAACCTCCTTGGACCAGTTGGCAGCAGGCCCAAATCCTGTGGCCTTGTCTATTGCAGTGACTACCAGTACCCAGATCTCCTTGTATCCTATGCAGGACCTGGAAGAGGTCAAGTGAGATCCTGCCAGCCTACGTTTTCAGGAACCACCTGATGATGGCAGTAATAGTTGGGATTGACAACTACAGGCCCCAATCCATATTGTGAACAATATCATCATTGACACAAATGGAAGGCCTTCCACCAAGTCCATGGATGGGGGCTGACAAATGGTTGTATTGCTAGATACAGGGGTGACTTTGTCTGTACTACATGATGAGGATCCAGCTAATTCCTCTTGGTCCACTGGATGGGGGACTAGTGCTCATGGCGTGGATGGCACTAGATTGTCTACCTACCATTCCATTGTACTTTCCATGGTGTTGGGTAGCCTCAGCATGAATCACACTTTTGACCTCTTGGTATTACGTCATCACCCCAGCATCCTAGGAATTGATTTCCTAGCACTACACGGCTGTGTAGTAGATTTGGCTAATATGCTCTTGATCCAAATCAAAGGACAATACCATGTGATTCCTGATTCCCACATGGTTACCACCATTGTGGTCAATGACAAGGAATATGACATCATAGCTCTATTACAGACTCTTCAAAGAACTTTTACCCATTCTACAAAGGCATCTTAATGCTTTCGCAACACACAAACATGATTATGGGAGAATGCAAACCATCATCGAAATTCCAGGCCCAGAACATGACAGGGAAAGGCAATACCCTTTTCCTACAGAGGCCTTACCATCACTCAGAAAAACCATTCAGTCACTTCTTAGGCAAGGTGTGATCAGACCTTGTGTCTCGACTGCCAACTCACCCATCTGGCCAGTGAAAAAGCCCAATGTATCTTGGAGACTTACTATTGACTACAGGAGACTTAATCTAGTCACTCCTAGATGCTCCCCTACAGTAGCCTCAGCACTAGATGTGCTCAAATTGCTAACACCAGATCATAGGTGGTTCAGTGCCCCTTCTGAAACAGGCCCTGGCCTCCGCTCCAGCATTAGTTAACCCTAATCCAACTTTACCTTTCCATCTGGAATCTGTTACTTCAGACATATCCATGTCAGCATGACTTTCTCAAAAGGTTAATGGCACTTTGAGACCCACTGCCTATGCATCCCAGATGCTGTCCCCAGTGGAACAGAAGTACAGTGTTTGTGAAAGAAACCTTCTGGTTACCAACTGGGCTGTCAAGCAATTCCTGTACATCACTGGGTAATCACCCATCATTTTACACACAAACCATACTCCTACAAATGTTTTACTGTCACACAGAATGAAGGATGTCTAATACCAGACTGACTCACTGGTCTATTCTTCTTCAAGACCAGGACATATAGGTCCACACTTCCAAAAAGCCCTCAATTTTAGCCCATGGTCTTCTGTACCAAGGAGATCCTCATGATTGCTCACTTCAACCTCCTGATCTGCCTGATACAGGACCTTTTCTTCCCACTACTCCAAAACTCTTTGCTGACACTTCTTTGTGTTATGTCTTTACTGATGGCTGTGCCTCATACTACCAAGGAGAACATATAGCTGGATTTGGAGTGCTCATCATGCACCCTAATGGTAACACTGTTCACACTTCCAAACACTGCAGTGTTGCATCTTTTCAGTGTGCAGAACTGGCAGCTGTGGCCTGTGCTCTTGAACTGATACAACATGGTACCACAGATACCATCATCTTTACAGACTCTAACTGGGTCTGTTGCTCTTTGACTGAATTTTTTGCATTCTGGGAGAAGAACTCCTTTGTGTCTTCTGACGGCACCCCTGTGAAATACAGTACAAATCACTCTTTGTGTACATTCACAGCTTGACTCAACAGTTTAAACACAAACTTTTCATTCACAAGGTGAAGGCCCATTCAAAATCTGATCCATACCATGTTTTCAATGATCCAGCAGATACGCTTTGCAAAAGAGGGTGCTCAGCTTTGGGGGGACACATGGGATATGGCTCACCCTGTGATAGCAGCAGCTGTACAGATAGCTGCCACAAAGAAGAAAACTGAATCTTTTGTGCCACTGGACTTGTCCACCGCAAAAAAATCTGACCATCAGCTGAAAGAAGTGTTCAGATACCTAGACAAAGGAACTGAACAAGAACTGCTGACTCACAACCCCCTACAAAAGACATGCAGATAAATTGCATCTATCACATGACAACAAGTTGATATGGTATCAACCTGATGATCTGAATTACAGGTTGCAGATAGTTCCCAAAACATTTAGATCTGAGTTCATCCATCAGGTCCATGATACCTCGATGGGTGGACACCAGAGATGGAAAATCTAGTCCAGAGACTGAAATCTGTGGGTTGGTGGCCTGGCGTCACTAGGGATGTCAAACATTACTTCCAAAATTGTTTAATTTGTGCGCAGAACAATCCTGCCCCAACCGAAAGGAATGCTAAGTTGCTTCCTCAAAGACAAACTGGTCCCTGGCGTGCAATTCAAATCGCGTTCTTGATCTTTTGACCAAAACCAGCAGGAACAACAAGTACACACTTGTGTTCACTGACCTATTCTCTATTCTCCAAACAGGTCAAGGCTTTTCCCACTCTACAATGCGCTACAAAGGCAACTGCTATAGTCCTGGTAGAACAATTGTTTTCCAGGTGGGGTCTACCTATTAAGGTAGACTCTAATCAAGGAACCAGCTTTACAACTGAGTTGATGCAAGAAATACTCAAACTTCTTGGTGTACAACAGAAGTTCCACATTCCATACCACCCACAATCCTCAGGTTAGGTAGAAAGAGCCAACAGACGGAAACATTTATTTAAGTCTTTGGTAACTGGGTAAGTGTGCTGATCTAGGGAACAGTTTTCAGGCATGACCCAGACCACAGCAGGCGGCAATACAGAAGTAGAAACATATAATACAATGAGTACAAGTGAGTGAAAATACAGCCATCACTGGTGGACAGAGTAAACTACATAGAAGAAAAGCAAAATAAGGAGAAGCTGTACAAGCTTATTAACTAAAACAAATCAGTTCATCAGGATAATCAGAAAAAACTGTACACTATTTACAGCAGGATAAGTGAGGAGTGTAATTAAGTGCATAACATAAGAATATATTGAGGTGCTGTCGAGTGGGAGTACACAAACATGTATTGAGGGTGATTAGACAGGATGCAGTGATAGTGGGAAATGAGTGACTGGGTGAGGCCAAACAGTGAAGGAGGGAAGGCCATTGTGGTCAGTGGGGGGGTTAACCAGGTGGGCAATGGCACTTGGCACTCATCAAGCAGCCAGGATTTGAGACATACCTTGAAGATGGCATGGGTGTCCAGGGAGCGGACAAGCATGGGGAGACTATTCCACAGAGTGGGAGCAGCAACAGATAATACTTTTCCACCCATCGCCGAGGATACTTTCAGGATTTCCAAGGGGGGGGAACTGAGGATGCATGCAAGCATCTCGAGGGAGCTCAAGTATTGAGGAGAGATGTTTATGGGGAGGCATCACCATATCTGATGGCACTGTCCAGGATACAGCCAAGCAAGTAGTCAAATCTATGGTGGAGTGAGAGCCAGCTGAGAGTCTGGTAGAGATGGCATTAGTGGGTGGAGTACGGCATCAGGAGAGTGAAACAACAGATGTTGTTGTATGTCAAGCAGAGGTGCACAGGCATGACCAAGGATGTGCATGAGTAAATGGTGGAGCAATATTCAATATTGGGTAATAAGTTGCCTTGGGTAATGGCTAAGCTGACTTCCCTGGTCAGGAACGACTTTATCCAATAAGCCACGCCAAGTTTCTGGTTAACACAATGGATGACGGAGGTGATATGATCAGCATAGGAGAGGGAGGAATCCAGGATTATGCCCAGATATTTGAAAGTTAATACATTTTCAAGTACAGTATCCTCCAGTGTAATTACTGAGAGGGCAGACTCTGCATTGGCCACCTTAAATAGGAAGACTGTGGGTCCAAACAGCATGTAGTTAGCTTTTTTGATGTTTACAAGTAGGCAGTGAGATTGGAACCAGGTGTGAGCAGAAGTATAGTTTCTGGATAAGGGGCAACAGACTTCTAGGAAAACAAGCTGAACTTACAAGCTCAAATGGGCAGACTGGGTGGGCCATAGGCCCTTATCTGCTGACACTGTCTATGTATCTATGTATCTATGGATAAAACTATGGATATGTACTTAAAGGCCCTGTCACTGGAGGAGAGGATGAGGTTGTCCACATATAGTAGGTGTCACATGTAAGATAATCAGAGGGGAAGGAGTTTATAAACAGGGAGAATAATAGTGGACCAAGGATGGAGCCCTGAGGTAAACTGGTGGTGACTGGGAGGACAGGGGAGGTGTTTTAACCTATGCATACTGTCTTACTCCCTCCTTCCGCCCTGTTGCATACTGACTGAGTTCTATCTGAGAGGTAACTTTGGAACCAACATGTGGTCCCAAAGGAGCAACCAAGGTTGTGGAGGGAGGAGAGCAGCAGGGTGTGGTCAGCCAGATCAAAAGCTTTAGACCGGTTGACAAAGACAGCACCTGTTGCTCTCTCGAGGTCCATGTTCCTGTGAATGTGATTAGTAAACAGGGCCAAGGCAGAGGTGGTGGAGTGATGCTCATGGAAGCCGAGCTGCTGCTGTCTGGACATTCCACTGTGAGTGTCGATGTAGTTGGACAGTTGTTGGTGGACAATACTTTCCAGGAGCTTAATAAGGTGGGGGAGCAAGGATATAGGCTGATAGTTGTCTGTGGATAGCTGGTCACCAGATTTAAAAACTGGGACCACCTTGGCATGCTTCCAAGAGCAAGGCACTGAGGAGGTGGTCAATGCCAGGTTTACGAGGTAGGTGAGTAGTTTTAGGATGGCAGGGGAGATAAGTTTGAGCATCCCATGAAAAAGTTGCCCAGGCTGCCCCAGCTAGGCAGGATCTTTAGTAGTTTGGCAGTAACCTTGGAGGCGATGGTCGGGAAGTAGAAAGGAGGGAGGAGTGGATTTTCAGGAGCTAAGGTGGGGGGGTGCTCAGCAGGATTAGGCTCAGGGCTAGGGGTCATTGGGGTGGTAGCTTGCTAAGGAAGACAGGTCTGTGAACTTTTTATTGAAAGCCTCGGCAACTTCAACAGGATCAGTCAGATGACCAGACAGAGTGTCTAGGTGAGTGGTAGGATTATGAGTGCATGGGTTGAGCAAGGAGCTGACCTCACCCCAGTAATGTTGTGGATCACCAAAGATGACCCTTTGTTTGCCCTGAAAGAAGGCACTGATTTGGGCAAGGGAAGATTATTGACATCGGTTCTGTAGGCACCTGTAATCATTCAAACAGGCAGGGGAGGGGGCCTTTTTATAAGCTCACCATAGTTTATCCCTCTCCCTCATCATGGCCAAGAGATCATTAGTAACCCAACGAGTGCAGCCTTTCCTAACTCTGCAAGTAGTCTGGGGGAAATGCTGATTTTGGAGTAGGAGGAGTGTGGTGGTGAAGAGTCTCTCTGCCTCAGACATGTAGGAGAGTGTGTATAAGGTTGTACCAGTTTTTCACTCGAGCATCATCAAGGAGGAAGGGAATATCTGGGTGAATGAAATTGTGGAAGAAGAGCAGTTTGGGGAGAGGGTGCTTGGTCTTTGTGGCCCAGACCATGTAGGTAGGGGAGTGATCACTAATGGCATCTGATAGTGTCCCCGATAGGAGCACCTTTTCCTTTCTATAGGTGATCACCTGATCAAGAAGTGTATAGTTATGGGTACGTGAGTTGTGCCTAGTAGGGATGGCAATAATTTTGACTAGGTTATGGAGCTTGAGTTGGTTTGAGTAGTCAGGTTCCTGAGCACTAAGCTAATCCAGATTGAAGTCCCCAGGTATGATGGTGTTTCTAGCAGGGGAGAGAATTCCCACTCCTTCAAGGTGGGTGGTGAGACCTGCAGTGCACCCTAAATGGGGATTATAGCAGCATTCCACATAAATCTTTTCTGCTGTGCCAATGATCACCTCCACTAGGAGCCAATCACTGAGGGAACTAGGGTCACAGTGGGGGACGATGGCAGCAAATATAGAGAGCCTCCCCATCACCTTTTTCTTTCCAGGTCTGTCATGCCTCAGCTGGGAGATAATAGGCAGCATCGGGGAGACCGGGTTTCAGCCACATTTCAGAGATTCAAAGCACACATGGCTTCTATAGGGCAACCCAGGGTTCAAGGTCAATAAATTTAGAGGGAAGGCTACAGACGTTAATGTGTGCAAACTTCAATCCCGTGGTGGTGTTCCACACAGGATTTGAGTGATTGATGGTGGAACGTGGGGGGGCCAGTATTGCTCTCAATGTCTCCTGCTAGTAGAAGCAGAGAGAAGAACAGATTATGTGTCATGGGCAAGGACAGAAGGGGGTTAAAGTTGTGAAGAGAAGGAAGCCGAGATGGCGACCATCTTGTTTGGAGAGAAATGAAAAGAATGAGAGACCCATGGGGTGCCCTCCCACTTGACAGTAGGATGGGGGGGACAACAGGGAGGAAGGAGGGAGTAAGACAGGAAAGGAGCTTCTGATCTATGGCAAGTAAGGAAGCCGCAAGATCTACTAAGAATAGGGTGACTAGCAGCGAGGCTGCCAGCAGAGGGAGCATTGCCCACCTCATTTGGAGTAGTAAGTCAAAAGGTAAGGGTAACTAGTGTGTCAAGGTATCTGGGGGGGGGTGGTGGCTAATAACCAAAGGGCTGGGAGAAGTTAAAGGTGGGTAAAGTACACAGCTCAATGTGACTGCCCAGTGGCATAGCGGATAGAGGTTCAAACCCAGGAAGGGGACAGAGGAAATTCACCAAGGTGGGTAAGATTACAGGATTTGTAAGGCAGGAGAACAGGATGGAAAGTGAGGTGTAGTTAAGTATCTTGTTCAGGAGGAAGCCTCAGGCAAATTCAGCAGTGACTCCTAGTGGTTATAGAAAATAACAAATATTAGGGAAAGTGGACCAATTACTTCTGGCAGGGTGGTCATGTGATAGGTCACGTGACATGTACCAGCTATAAATTACGGGTGGGTGGGGCAGTAGCAGTGATGGGATATTATGGTAGCACAACCCGCTTCTTACAGCTACCATGTAATCTACTGCAGCTGGCTCCTTCTGTCGGCAGCCTTTGTGCTTCATGGGAAGCTGGAAGGGGACTGGGGAGCCTGTAAGAAAGGGGAAACAGATAAATGAAGAGGTACAAAGGGTGCTTTTATGGAAAACAGTAGTTCCCTAACTCAGGGCAGGAAACTGCAGAGAGGATCGCAGATGGGGAATGTGGAAGGGTAAACAGCATATGCACAGCCAGACAAAGGAAGACAATGGCGAGCAAAAACAAATTCAGCTAGCAGACTGTAAATTCAGATTAAGGCTCCAGCAAAACATAGACTCAGGTAAGAGCCCACAAACCAGCACTATAGCACACTCAAAACCAATCAGGTTCTCTCTGCTGACAGTAATACAATTAAGGTAAATTCATGTGACTAGGCAGAGAGTGACAAAACAGTTTATAAATCGTTTTTCAGTCATGCATGGTAGCATTTAATATCACGGTAGCACAACACACCTCTTAAAGCTACCTGGTAAGCTGCTGCAGTTGGCTCCTTCTGTCAGCAGTCTTTGTGCTCCATGAGGAGCTGGAAGGGGACTGGGGAGCCAGGCAAGCTGCTGCAGCTGGCTCCTTCTGTCAGCAGTCTTTGTGCTCCATGGGGAGCTGGAAGGGGACTGAGGAGCTTGGTAAGCTGCTGCAGCTGGCTCTTTCTGTCAGCAGTCTTTGTGCTCCAGTGGGAGCTGGAAGGGGACTGGGGAGCCTGGTAAGCTGCTGCAGCTGGCTCCTTCTGTCAGCAGTCTTTGTGCTCCATGGGGAGCTGTAAGGGGACTGGGGAGCTTGGTAAGCTGCTACAGCTGGCTCCTTCTGTCAGCAGTCTTTGTGCTCCATCAGGAGCTGGAAGGAGACAGGGGAGCTTGGTAAGCTGCTGTAGCTGGCTCCTTCTGTCGGCAGTCTTTCTACTCCATGGGAAGCTGGAAGGAGATAGCAAAGCAAATGCTATCCAAATTTACCGAGGACAGTCCCAAGGATTGGTATTCCCTTTTGTCTTTACTCCTTATGGCAATTAGAGATACTCCTTTAGCCACCACCCAATGCACACCCTTCAAGGTGATGACTGGTAGAACCATGAGATTACCTGAGAACCTGTTGATTGATCTCAACACATCCACTGCAGACAGAGTGTCAGCAGACACATATGTTGCAAAACTGAGAGATGACATTATCAAAACCCACTTGTGTGCTGCACACCGTATGGGCAAGGCCCAACAGCAATCCAAGATTTACTTTGACAAACAAGCAGAAGTGGTGGATTGGCAAGTAGAAGATCAGGTAATGGTACTCAGATTTGCACACTCAAATTATCCCTTCTCCAGTTAATGAGAAGGACCCTACCCCATCATTAACAAACTAAGTCCTGCAGTCTACCAAGTTAGACTCATCAGTCAGAAGAAACCTGCTGATAAATGGGTGCATGCTAAACAACTCAAATTGTACAAAGGAAAATAATTACTTTTCCTAACCCCAATGGGTAGAATTGTACCTACTGACATTTTTCTTTCTTCCTTGCAGGTATACCAGCAAGATGACTATCTTGTAACTGTTCCTCATTGCAGGAATCTTCCCAGTTGTCCAGTCGCAGGATGCAGCACAAGCTTCATCCATCAAGTGGCTCCATCAACACCTTGATCCATCTGCACATCTGCACCTTGACCTACATCCACCCCAAAACCTTCACCCACAAAATGCACCTTCCAACACCAACATCCCTGACAGTGTCAACATAGATGTTCCCAACAAATTGATCTCTGTTCAGGAGGGCACAGATGACTACCCGACTGCCATGGTTGTGGCACCTGACAATCATCCCTCCAAATTGAATGGCAAACTGATAGTCATGAACAGACATTTCCTGTTGCCCGACTTTACAAAGGCACTTTCCAAGGCTGGCTCAATACTAGAATCACCCCAAATGGTACCCTGTCTATTCACCAAGCCAATTACAGACATTCTGGTTTATATAACCTTATGGCTTTGATTGAGCCTACCTTTTGTGATAAATATCCAGAATATTCTGCAAGAGACTTTTGTGTTCACAATTATATTGCTACAGTAGCTATGTTTCTGTCTGTAGTACCCCCTACTGAAGCAGAACTTACTGATTGTCCTTCACAAGAACCTGGTCTGCCTAGTAGTCTCACTGCCACCTCCCTTCCAGGCACACTTGTGAATAATGTGCAATTTTCACACGTTCCAGTTATTTTTAATCTCACCCATTGAAATATGGCTGAATTTGGTATGTGTTCTAAAACTAACAGTTCTAGATTTTTCAGCACTATGTTAGATAGTCTTGCTGCATACCAGACATGAACACATGATCATGTGACTGGTCCACATGCCAGTGAACACTTAGGTTTATTCAGGTCTTGACCTAACCATGCTAACAAGAAAACTTTCGCATCACACAGGAGGTGTCCACTGCTTATGTCACTGGTGTAACTGGCACCATTTCCAGACTCTTCAGATCCAGCATCTTCTGGAACAGGGCAGACATTGCTGACATTAAAAGCCAAACAGTTAAATTCCAGACTGGTATGAAGAATGATGTTTTACCACCCTTATTGCATGGTGTAGATGGGCTTAGTCAGGAAGAGAGGTACGCTGTATATAACATGCATGACATTGCCAAGAGTTTTAATGACACTAAGAATAAAATTAATGAACTTGTTTTCTGAAAAAAAAAAAAGGAGGCAGACAAGCAATATATTGCCAAGGAACTTTTATGCACTGCTTATGGCTCTTATGTCATAAACACTGTCAATAATCTCTTCCAGGATTTGGAATCTGGATGTACTCTAGACATTTATTTATTGAAATGTTTCACCAGGAAGGCACACTAAGTGACAAGTCACTCATTTCTTGGTGTGACCTGGGGGAAGGGGTACAATAGGAGTGAGACATTAAGCAATCAAGTTATAAGATCAACATTAACATACAGCTGTAAGGCAAGAGTTACAGGCAGTGTTACAACAGTGTTGTGCATAATAGGTAGAAGAGTGGACAATAATAAGTGCCGGGTTAATAAGTAAACAAGTGCTTACATGAAAGAAAAGGGGGTAAGGAGAGGGAGAGGTGAGGTGGGGGAAGGGGAAGAGTCAAGTTAAAGTTACATTCAAGTTACAAGATCGACATTAACATGCAGTTGTAAGGCAGGTGTTATAAACAGTGTTAAAACAGTGTTGTGCATAACATGTAGAAAAAGTGGACAATAATAAGTGCCGGGTTAATAAGTAAACAAGTGCTTACATGAAAGGGAAGAGTGAAAAGGAGAGGAAAGGGTGAGGTGGGAGAGGGGGAAGAGTTGTGTCCCTGGAGACCCCTTCAGGATGCAAGGAACCCTGCAAGGGGACTGGGGGAACCAGAGAGAAGGGGATAGGCAGTGTCCCAGAGAGACCCCTTCAGGCTGTGGGGAACTCTGAAAGGGGGCTATGGGGCTAGACAGAAAGGGGGATAAGGCTGTAGCAATTAAAGAGGGAGGAAAAAGAGAAGGAAGAGGTGTGACTAAAATGCTAGGAGGGGGAATAGGACCTAACCCTAGAGAGGACTGTTCAGGATGCGGGGTACCATGTCAGGGGGTTGGGAAGGTCAGTATATAGGGATTAAAGGAGTGATAAGATAGGGAGAGGGACAGAGTGAGAATTGAACCCTTGAGGGGGAAGGAATTCACAACTTTGGAGGGGATGGGGCCTAATCAATTGTCCATCAGGATGTGTGGGCCCATGGGGAGTATTCGAGGTGCCCTTACATTCTGTGAGAGATCAAGGGAGGCCAGTAAGTGGGAGAAATTTGGGGGAAGTGGAGGAGAGCTAGAAATTTGGGGAGGTGCACAGGGTAAAATGAAGGTGACGGTAGAGGGGTAGGAGTAATCCAGGGCTCAGAGGAGGGAATTAGGTAGGGACATGGCAGAAGCAGCAAGGTGCAAGGTAATTATTGAGGGCAGAGCAGATATTATTCATGACAGATGACTTGCTAAATGTTATTGTCCACATTGTAGGTCTACTGCTTGTATTACAATGTGTATGTGCAGATCTATTATAATACCTATGTCTACTGCTAGAAATCTAGGTTATGTCACACACCATCCCAATAGGGGCCCATATTATACTGCTAACCACTGCACCATATGGGATACCATGTTTATTACCTTCATTGTATCCTTACCAAGCTTTGATCCAGAGACTGCAATTTTGACAGACTGGCCTCCATCCATTCTACTGGGCAGCTCAACGAGGACATCTACCAAGAGAGGATCAACCTTCCACCTCTTTTGGTTTTTCATCCCACTCTGGAAGCCTGGGTGGCACCTCATACAGACTGTTGTGCCAAAAAGGGATACCACTACTTACGTAACATATTCAACGTCATCAAGCCAGTTTGTGCATACTCACCGGACAGCATTGATTGATCTTTTACTTTGGACTTAGACATTTCCTCAAATGAAACTGGTACCCCTAGGGCAACATGATCTTCATCTTCAACTACATCATCACCAATGGGCAACACTGGTTATCTTTACCAGAATTATGCTGAAGAGGTACATCCCTTCAGTACAAGACTCACGAATCAATCTTTCACCTGCCCAGTTCGACTGCATAAATGGAGGGTTCCTATAGTGAAAATGTTATATAATTCTGATGTACAGTACTGTGTGGTTACTAACCACAAATCATTTCCTTAAGGATCTAAAACTTGTGACATACAGTTTCCTAATTTCTGTTTTATTCCTGATCAAACTACTGTTATTAGTTATACAGCTATTTCTCCTGTTCCCATCCCGGAACCAGACATTATTGACACTGATCCT
Source organism: Neoceratodus forsteri (assembly GCA_016271365.2). Lineage (NCBI taxonomy): Eukaryota > Metazoa > Chordata > Ceratodontiformes > Ceratodontidae > Neoceratodus > Neoceratodus forsteri. Next base: position 1,750,752,053 of record CM057455.1, on the reverse strand, counting down.
GAATATTTGCTTGCTCTGTCTCAGTATTTATCCATTTATAATGTGCACATTGATTCATTGACACTGTCTCTTAAAACACTTCTAGATTGAAAGGATACCCATCTCATCTACATCAGCAATAACATCTCCAAAGCTAGAGAAGCCCTGAACACCCTTATCCATACGGACATAGGAACATATGAATGTGCCAGCAGAAACAGACCATTCGGTCTATCTATGTCTGCTCGAGTGTGCAGCTAGCACCCCAGTTTGCAACTGCCCCACCCCCCTTCTTTGTCATCCCACTGCCACCCCCACCTTGCCCACCCTCACTTTCCCTTGTTTCCTGTCCCATGCCCTTTTGAAACTGTTCACAGATTTACAGTACATGATACAACCCATTCTGGTAGTGTGTCCCATTTTGTTACCATCCTCTCTATGAAATAGTGTCTTCTCATTTCCCTCCTAAATCTTCCCTCTCTATTCTGAGCCCATGCCCCCTGGTGTCCCACCCCCTCCTTAGCTTAAAGACCCCCATCTGCCCCATCCTTATTGATTCCTCTCAGATACTTGAATATCTCTATCATGTCCCCCCTGTCCCTTCTATCCTCCAGAGTGTACATATTCAGGTGTCCCAGCCTGCTCTCATAGTCTCTCCCTTCCATTCCACATATCATCTTTGTTACCCTCCTCTGCACCCCCTCCAGTAGCCTGATATCATGCTTTAGGTATGGCCTCCAAAACTGCTCACAATACTATAAGTGCAGCCTTACCAGTGACCTGTAGAGGGGCAAGATTACCTCACTTCACCTGGATGAAAACCCCATCGCTATGCAACCCAGCATTTTGCTCACATTTGCAGCTGCTCTCCTGCACTGGGCAGAGCTGTTCATGGTCCCTGTTATCATTACTCCTAGGTCCTTCTCCTCCTCGGTGATCCCCAGCTTAAACTCCAAGCCAGTATTCTCTTCTTGGGTTTTTCACCCCAAAGTGCATAACCTTACACTTCTTTGCATTGAACCCCAGCTGCCACCTCTCTGACCACTCCTTTAGCTTGCTTAGGTCACCCTACAGTTGCTTCCATCCCTCTCCTCCATCCACCACTGCTCTGATTTTGGTGTCATCAGAGAACAGACTTACCTTGCTCACCACTCTGTGCGCAATGTCTGATATGAAGAGCCCAAATAATACTGGCCCCAGCACAGAGCCCTGTGGCACCCCACTCATCACTGGCCTTGGAGTTGAGAGCTCCCCTCTCACCACCACCCATTGCAGCCTCCCACTCAGCCAGCTTGTAATCCAGTTGATCATTTTTGCCCCTACCCATACACCAGTTAGCTTCCCCCCAAGCCACCCATGAAACACTGAATCGAACACCCACCGCAAGACACTATCCAGCTCACTTGTCACCCAGTCATAATACTGTATCAAGTTGGTCTGACAAGACTTCCCTGAAACAAACCCATACTGCCTTACATCCTGGAGGCTGTTGTCCTCCAGGTATGATACCAATCTTTCCTTTAGTATCGTTTCAATGAGTTTTCACATTATTGGGGCGAGACTTACTGAGCGATAATTACCCAGTTCGTCCCTTGGCCCACTCTTGTGTAATGGTACTACATGTGCCATCCCCCAGTCCAGTGGCATACATCCCAACTCCAGTGAGGTGCTGTACAGATCCTCCAGTGGCTCCACCAACACCTCTGCCATCTCCCTCAACACCCTGGGGTGGATACCATCCGGCCCTGGTTCCTTGTCTACCTTGTCTACCTTCAGTGCCCTCAGTCTCTCTAGGACTCTATTTGCCTCAGTTCTTCCATCTGTCACCTCCTCCCCTGTTCCCACCCTCCCCACCCTCCCAGTTCATGCTGTTAGTGGTCCCCCCTTTTCTTCCATGAACACTGAGCAAAAGTATTCATTCAGTGCTTCTGCCTGCTCCTCCCCCTTTTCTGTCCACTCTCCATCCCTTTTTATCCTCACAATTGTCTCCTTGCACTTCCTTTTCTCCCTGATGTATCTGAAAAAGTCTTTCTCCCCACCCCATTAATTCCCTGCACTAATCTCAGCTCCCTCTGGGCCTTGGCTTCTCTCACATTTCTGGTCACCTCCCTGGACCATCTTGCATATTCCTCCCTCTCCACTTCCTTCCCTGTCCTCCTATACCTCTGGTGTGCCACTCATTTTGCCCTCACCACCTCCACAACCATGCTGTTCAACCAGCATGGTTTTCTTGCTCTGCTCCTCTTGCTCTGTGCCTTGGTGCAAGCTTCTGTTGCCTCTGTAATCCCCCATTTAATAATATCCCATTTCTGCTCTATGTCCATCTTCTGCCTTATGCCCTCCAGATTCCCTTTCAGTACTTCCTGCATCCTCCCAAAGTCTGCCCCCCTGAAGCTTACCACCTGAGTAACTGATTTCTCTGGCTCCCCACACATCATGATATTAAACCACACCATTTGGTGACTGCTGTCAGCTAGGGGGTTCTCTACCTTTATATCCCTCATTGCCTCCCCATTTGACAATACCAGATCTAAAGTGTTCTTTAGCCTAGTAGGTAAAGTAACCAACTGTGTCAGGAGACCCTTCTGGATCGCATCCAGGAGCACTTGCTCCCTAGCACTGGAGGTGACTGGAATGCTCCAGTCAACCCCACAGCAAGTTGAAATCCCCCACAATGACCACCTTCATTTTTCTACATACCTTTTTGAATTGTCCCACTAATTTCCTGTCAAGCTCCTCAGACTGGGATGGCAGTCTGTATACAGTACCACCCCAAACCTCAGTTTCCTACCCCTTGAGTCTAGGAGCTGCAGCCAGATTGCCTCTGTTCTCCTTTCTTCCCACTCATCCCTTATGCATTTGTTCCCATCCCTCACATAGACTGCCACCCCACCCCTCTTCCCTCCTTATGGTCCTTCCTGTATAATTTGTATCCTGGGATTGCCAGATCCCAGTCCCGGTGCTCAGTTGTCCATGTTTCTGTGACAGCTGCAATATCCACCCTCCACCCTGCTAATAGTGCCTGTAGCTCAGTGGATTTGTTTCCTAAGCTTCTTGCATTCAATGAGACCACCCTCCATCCTGCCCCCTTCCCTTCACTGGCCTCCATCTCCTCCCTTCTACTCCCTCATTTTTTGGCCACCTGAGTCTTTCCTTGCTAGCCTGGGGGTAGACTGTGACTCAACTCTATCAGATCCCTGCCTACCTGCTGTCCACTTGCCACCCCCCAGCTAGTTTAAATCCACCCTTGTCACAATATACCTCCCCAGTCTTTGCTTTAATACCCCCTTCCCCTCCTCGCTCAGGTGCAGCCTATCCCTTGCAAACAGATTGTTATTATCCCAGGTACAGCCCCAGCCCCCCACAACCCCATACCCCTTAGTTCAACACCATTCTACCAACCATGTGTTCAACTCCCTAATCCTCTCCTTTCTCACTGTGCTTGCGCAGGGTACTGGGAGCACTTTGGAGCAGACCACAGACTCCCCAGTCTCTTCACACAACCTTCCCACTTCCTCAATCCTCTTCCTTGTTGCCTCCACCATTTCCCCGACTAGGTCATTTGTCCTCACATGTACCACAATGTGTGGTTTCCTCCTACCCCTCCTTAAGCACCTTAGGATTGCCTGTCCTGATTTGTCTGCCTTTAATCCTGGTATGGACTCCACCCATATCCAACTGTACCTCTCCCCCTTGCTGCTCCACCTGATCCCCTTGAGTATGGAGTCCCCTGACACAGTACATCCCCCCCTTTCCTTGTGCCTGTTGCCACCCCCCACCCAAGTTCTCATTTTTGGGGCCACTCAAGACTGTGTTTTTACCCTGTGCCCCAGTGTGTTCCCCCATGCTTCTCTCAATTGAGACCCCTTCCCTCCTCCTGTTTGACTGCCAACCTCCCTCTCCCTCCTCACTTCTCCAAGTATTATCCCTCCCCTTGCCACACCATACTCAATATCTCCACTACTAATGGCCCTCACTCCCTCCTTTTTGTGAGTGCTATCCCTTGTGCAATCACCTCCTGCTTCCTCTTTCCTATGTGTTGCTAGTAAACCAAACATGTTTCCTATCCCCTTTGCCTTACTATGTGTTTTCTCCTCCATCCTGCCTACTGCTGCTCCTTTTTTTCTATGTCCTACTGCAGTCCATCCTTCATCAGCTGGCTTCCTGTCTAGTTTGCCCCTCCTCCCTCCCTTGACCCACTGTTCCTTCTCTGTGGTGCCCTCAATACTTTCAGATGTCAGCCCTCATATCTACCCAATCCTCCCCTCATCCCTCAACCTCCCCAGCTTCCTGCCAAGCCACTGAACCTCTTCCTTGAGCCTCCTTAGCTTGTGGCATATGGGCACCCTCTCAGCCTCCACAGTATGTTCATCTGCATTGCTGCCTCACAACCATTGCACCCAACAATCCTACCCATGGTCCACACTACCTATATAGCCTCTACACACTAACTCTCCCTACAGCAAGTAGAATTAACTAATCCAAGCAGCCTTTAACAGAATTTTTAATCCCAAATGCCCTTGCACACAGCATAAGGCAGCCAACTACAGTACTAACTGGAACCACAATCCTTCTCATAAGGACTATAGACCTACTCGTAAGTTATATATATTTATATATCTTTAAGAATTAGCTCATATGGCTGTTCCTTGTTTCCTCCTTCCTGACATACTCTGAGGGCATGATGATGGTTTAAGCACTGCACTTTCTAATAAATGGTTACAGTTAACCTTTAAAGGTTTTGTTATTATACAACTATTTTTGATATATTTTTGATACTCTTTCCTGTCTACAGTGCACTCTAAAACAACACCATGAACAACATAAATTCCTTTACAAGGCTCATGTGTCAGGTCTGTAAATGATGGATACCCACTTCTTACCCATAGTGTTGTTCCCTTTTCAGTAAAGCAACAAGGGTGGGAATGTTACACTTGGTCCCCACACCCTTATTGGATACCCACTGCACACTACTGACAATATCTGTTATGTTATATGCTGTGTTATGCATAATTATTACTAACATATAGGGCATTGGTACTTACCATGCAAGTGTAAGCTACCAGGGACGTAATTATGATTATTGCCAATATTATTACTATGATTATTGCTAAATAATACATAATAAGCATTGTACCGAGAATACACTTATGTGTTCTCTTTATTATTCTGAAAAGTCATTGTATAGCCTACACTGCCATCATGCAGATTTATGTAACACCACACCACGTCTTTCGGATGAGACGTTAAACCGAGATCCCATCCGCCTGGATTGGTGGTAGTTCAGGTGGATGTTAAAGATCCCATGGCACTTATCGAAAAGAGTAGGGGAATTTCCCCGGTGTCCTGGCCAAATTTCCCTCATTCACTAACAATACCACCAACAGCTTAATCTGGTTCAAGGTCAGTTGGCATTCATCTGTATCCCCCTCCCCCGGGTCATGCCTGAAAATAGGCAGGATTTGTCTAGTGCACTTACCCGGTCAACAAAAACTAAATAAATAAAAATAAATAAAATAAATATTTTCTGTTTTATGTATAAGTTTTTGTTCTCATTTTAGCTGATTTTACACATTTTGTATCTCTTTAGATAACATTGTGGAGCCACCTAACATTTGACCAATAGGGCCTGTTTTCTGTATCTAACATATGCAAGTAAGCGTTGTTGTCATGCTTATTATCTAAGTCCACATCCACCATTTTCCCACTGAGACCGTCTTCTTCCCCTGGGGTATTGGGAAACTCTGGCTCTGCGTATCTATATTAATAAGACTCTGATTAGGAAACATATCTGCTTTTGTGTAATAAACAAGTTTATTACCACATATGCCACTTGTCTGTTGTTTCTTTTGCTGGTTTATTACCACCAAGAACCTGAGGAGGGCTAGACACCCTGACAGCACCACAGATGAACAGGTCAGGCAAGGGGAATCAACAAGCTGTGCAGCACAAGACAGTGTGCTGCCACACCATTCATGTAGCAGCAGTTCACAACAGAAGCTGGGAGAGTGCCAGGAGGCATGCCAGGGTGTGACCATGCAGGTTGTGTAGACATGGCAACAGGGTGGACAGATACAGGTGGCATGTACAGGCCAGGGTGGGTGGGCTGGACACTGTGGCCATGTGCAGGACACTAACACATTATACTTCCCCCCACAGGTGACAGTGTCTATCACCTGTGCCCCTGGCTGCTTACCCCATACTGTGGCCCTCATCTGAAGCCCAGGAGAGGTACAATGAGTCACACATCACAACACACAATATCATTGAATGTGTGTTTGGCATGCTCAAGAGGAGGTTCAGATGCCTGGACAGGTCTGGTGGTGACCTGCAATACTGCCCTGACAAGGCCAGTGGCCTATTCCTGGCTTGTTGCATACCCCATCACATGGCCATTGACCGTGGAATAGTTGTACAGCCACAGAATGGTAACAACTCTGAGGATGAGGGACTGCAGTCCAGGATTGCGGTGGCACACCTGGACAGGAAGGACCCAGGGCTAGCTGCTAGGGCACAGCGGCACAGGGATATGATTGTGGAGGAGCACTTTGGGGACTGAAGATGAGTATCAGAGGGGACAGTTCCAAAAGGCCAAATCGCAAACATCTGATGTGGCAAGGTACTAACGCATGGGCCTACTCAGCCCAAATGTACACAAGGAATTCCAAAAAGCCAACACACTTCTGGAAAGGCAGCACTGTACACAAGTATTTGAATGTTCAAGTGCTTCAACTGGACCACGCCCCCTGACAAAGGTTTTTTCAGACCCGAAATGCCAGTGCTTTGTGTGGATGTCTCTCTGTCCGCTGGGGCACTGATCCACTTTAAAACACAATAAAAGCACTTAGAAATTGAAATACTTGTGGACAGTGTTGCCTTTCCTGAAGTCTGCTGGCTTTTTGAAATTCATTGAGCATCAGAGGGGTCTTGACAGGGCTTCCAGACGCACATGTAAGGGGGTGCCCTGAGGGTACCCCCATGGGCACATCAGAGGCCAATGCACAGATGCCACAATGTGCACAGATGTGTGAACAGAACTATTCACAGGCATCTGCTACAGTTGCACACATACCGGGGGGGACACAGGTGCATGTGGGGTAGTGGCATGGATCAGAGAACACCACCAGCAAACACACACACAGTGGACAGCCATTGTCACACTCATCACACCCATGCCATGCACCACAACACCATGCTCCACACCCATGGTCCGGTTGCAACTCAGTCAGCAGGGACAAGATCACCACAGGTGTGTGCGTGCATGTGCAACACTGCACATGGACCTGGGCAGTGCAGGGTGATGGTGACAGCAGCAATGGCAGCAGGGCAACATGGCCAGGCCAACAGCACCAAGATGGCATCAGTACTTGCTAAGATGGCCACCACAGACATTTGGTGGCCATGCCCAGGCAAGGTGAATGCCACTGGGAGGACACTTGCCGTGAGGGGCAACACCTCAACCTCCGATAGTGCTGACAAACATGACTGTGACCTGGTGAGCATGGGGTTGATGGTACTGAATCCCAGACTGTTACAAGGGGTGTTGGAGATTTCAGTGCCAGGGAATGGCATCTGCAACAAGGTGGCCATGTGCCACAGATGTGTGGGAGTGCTGGAGGCACTGCATGATGTGCAGTGGGTACTCCTGTTGCCACGGGGCTCCAGGGCTACACAGACCACCTCAATGGCCTGTGCAATCCTGTTGAGGCATGTGGTCATGTCTACCAATGTGAGGTACCTTTCTGCAATCATGTATGCCTGCAGAAGGTGCACTTCGCCTATCAGCATGCATGCATGTCTTATGACCGCATGCTAGTCCATGAGATCTACCTGCAACTGTAGGCCATGTATAGCCTCCCTGAGTAGCACCTGGGCCTCCACAGAGTTCTGCAGGAGAAGAGTGTGCTCATCCAGCATGTCAGCGGGGGACATGTCTTGTGGGAGTGGCTGACGGCCAGGGGGTGGACCAGCCTGCTGTTCCACATCCGCCAGCTGTAGATGCCACACAACAGGCTGCTGTTGGGTGGGAGAATGTGTGTGGGTCAACACAGTGGGCCCTGTGCCAGCCACTGCCATGTTCCCATGCAGGCTACTGCTGTTGCACTGTGCCCTGCTGACTGGTGGCACTGCCTTGGGCCCCACAGAGGTGCCATGCCCTTGTCCAACCATGGCTGTTGCAGCATTGGATGGCATGTGGTGGGATTTTGGGGTGCATGTGATGGCTCAGGATGGTCACCATTGCCTGCTGCTATCAGTGCACCAACTGGGCCAACAGTGGCATTGGCAGTGTCAGTGATGATGTCCCCCAGCTGGGTGGACTCATCATCATCATCATCCTCCATGGCTGGAGCCAGCATGAGGGGTTTGTCTAGTAAGCCAAGGCTGCACAAGGGTTCAGGATCAGTTAGCCCCAGCAATACCCACAAACCATGTGCGGCCTAATCATCCTCCATGGCCACAGCTGTGGCAGACATTGATGGTCTTGGATCATCCACCTCCTGTCCATCTACACTGGCCCCAGACCTGGCAGCACACCTGAGGTTTGATGGAGTTGCAGGGAAGAATAGGAGGTCATGGGCAGTGCTGCAAGTCCACGATGGTATGTGCCATGGGCAAACATGGGGTGTACATGTGTGCCACATGGGTGCTGGTGGTGGTACACAGGCAACAGACACCTGTGTGGTCCACACTGTCCACACGTCACAGCAGCATGTGTGATGCCAGTCCACCTATATATGTGCACACCCAGGGAACAATGTGGGACACTGCCATGGCAGACAGACTGCACCAGGCAGCTTGCATGTGCCTGCCCCCCCATGGGCCTGCCACTGTGGCACACACTGTCACCACAGGGGTGTGCATGCACATGCCGTACATGGCCCAGTGTGTAGTGTGTGTCATGGATGTCCATGCGCACAAGAGGCATGGTGCCTCCACCATGTTGCACTGCACAGGGCCAGCATCACAACACCCAAGGGGTCGTGTTGGCATATGACAGTGACAGTCACTGCCAGCATACAGCCAGGGCACTCTGTGTAGACTGTGCCATGGCCTGCATAGCATGACAAGGACAACCATGGCTTATACGTATAGCCCAAATCAGTAGCAGTCATGTGCATACTCACAGTGCAGTGCTGAGCCACCTCCCATCTGGAAGCCGCCACCAGGGACACCCTCCACAGTGGTATGGCTCAGGGTGCAACCATCGTCTCCCGTGCTGACAGGGTGAGCACTGTGGAGGGCTCCCCCAGTGCCCCAGTGGCCCTCTGGGACACCTGCAATGCTGTGAGATGCTCCTTGGCTCCGGTGCACTCACTGTTTATGCATTTCATGCACTCCTGGGTTGTCCTGTTATATACCTCATGGGTGTTTACCACCTGCGCAGCCTCCTCCCAGCCCTGCTCCTGCTGGGTACCTGTATTGCGGGTAAGGAGGATCTGACACAGGAGGTATGCCTCCAAGAGTGCCTGCAATTCATTGTTGGTGAATTCTGGCTGCCTTCTCTTCCTCCCCTCCTTGGCTGCCATGCTGGTGCCTGTGGACAAAGAGGGACACACATTAGCACAGGCATGGCATCTGTAGCATGGTGTGATGGAAATGCTGGATGCAGTACAACACACACTGTAACAGACAAAATGTAAATACTCACCTCTAAGGATGCCGTTCCTGTCGGTCACCTGTATGGAGGGGTGGCGCAGGGCGGTCCGTTTATATCTCATCCCATGCAAATGAGGGGTGGTGCTGCCTGTAATGAGATGCTAATATGTGGACTTGGGTGAGGATTGGGTAATGAGGTAATTTTCATATGCTGGCTGAATATTGTACATTTGCACTTAGCCCATCTCACACTGCGCCGTGCATCCGTTTAAGCAGCACATCTCCGCATGGCACATTTCAGATGCATGTGCAGTAGGCCATATCGTCACCGTGTTGCATGGTCATGCATGGCTGATCTCATGGCCTGTACATTGTGCATACTGCAACACATTACCCTCATACGCGATAGACGTGTACGGTGCATGAGCGCAGAATTGCACCATGCGGATGGCCACACATTTGTCATCGCCCGACCTTTACAAGATGGTGGCTCTGCAAGGTCACTCATGCCTGTTGCATGGGGGTAATACCCTGTCCTCCTGCCATGACATTTTTCACTGGGCATGTGTGGTACTGTGCCATACTGCAGCTATTGCACATCCCTATGGCACATGTGCACACTGCGCATAAGACTGCATGGCTTGCCCATTGTACATATGGTGCAGCATAGCCACACACCCCACAGTGACGTCCAGAAAGCAACACCTGCTGCTGCACTGAGAAGTTTCAATGCCACGTGACACTGTAGCTCAGGGTACCAAGCCATGCACCCTGAACTGGAGTGATGTTGAATTCGCCATCCTGGTAACATTGTGGCACCACTGGAGTAAGTAAGTAAGTAATGTAAAACGTTATTTTTATAGTGCCTTTCCAAAACCAAGGCGCTTTAACAAAGCATGACAATATCCCACATAAATAAAACAATAACTGTAATATAAATAACTTAATAATAGTACAGATATAATCATCCAGTTTAAAAACATCAAATAAAAACCTGGTTAAAAAGAGGACCAGTTGTTTGGGGCCGAGGCACTGCAGGAGGCATGGGCCCAGGTGTGGGCCAGGGTGGCAAAGCAACTCACCCAGCATAAGGGCATCATGTGGTCTGGGAAGCAGTGATGGCACCGCTATGGTTACCTGTGAAGGAGGGACCCAGGCAAGCTGGGATGCTTGCGTGACCAGGCTCACAGGATGGCAGTGCCATGCCCAGCTACATATGTGCTGTGTGCATGCATTCAGTGCCAGCTACTGGAGGGATGCATGTGTCTGGCAGGGGCAGGTGCCACTGCCCACATGGTTTCCATGGCCACGGTTGCTAGGCCAGGCCCATGGAGCTGTGCATGCCAGCATCAGGCCCTGGGTGCAGTGGTGGCCTACAGTGGTATTGCTGCGTCTGGGTAGGTCCCCTTTGTGCACTGTCTGTTACCAGGACATGCATTGTGCTGCGCCATGATGCGTCATGTCCATGATGTGCCACTGGGTTTGGGTGGGGTGTGGGCAGCTTGTGGTCCTGCATGCTGCTTATGGTGCCTTTCCCATTGCATTCTGCTTGCAGGTCAGGAGGAGTGAAGCAAGGCCAGGCATCTTGCCAGCAGGTGGACAGGTGATGAACGTATGGTAGATGGAGGTGGAACTAGCACACTGCAAGGTGTGCCATGCCATGCATCAGGTAAGTGTGCTGCTAGTGATGCATATTGATGTTCTGTTGGTTTGGGGGGGCATTGACCACTGCTGGCCATGGCCGGCATGTTGTTGCATGCATATATATTGCCAGCCTCATACACATGGCTTGCTGTCTTGTCCTTGTGTGTCAGCTTCGCTGTAAGCATGGCTCCTGTGTGTTAGTCCCCATCCAGTAAGTCTATTCAGGATGGTGGGCACACATTGGTGGCCACACGGGGCAAATACCAGGCCTTCACACATGGGGCACATGGTTGTAGGGTTCACACACTGTGTGTGACATGGCCACGTGTCTTTTGGCAATGGCTACTGCATGCACATGCTGACATTGCTAGTTCACTGTGCCATATCCCTTGCACTGTGTGACACTGTTGCACTGCAGTTCACTGGTCTGCTGTGTGCGTGATGTTGTGGTGGTCCTGTGCAAGGGCCCTGATAACATCTGGCATGCCCAGCCACTCCATCCTGAGGTGGGTGGGGAGACATTGTACCTGGGTGGGCTGTAACACTGAGTATGTGTTCTGTGTTCCCCCCATATGTCATCAGAACATCAGTGGTGCAGTGGTGCAACACTGGAGGAGCCAGGAGAGGCTTAATTTCCATGGATGGCCCAACACCAGCCAGGTGCTTCTTGCCGCAATCTACTGCAGGCATGAAACCATACTCTGTGTGTCCCGGGAGATACTGTTGGAACTGCGCAGTGGAGGTCACCCACGCAGGGGACGTGCACATGATGGGTAGGGCTGCTAGGCCTGTGTGGACTGTTTTAATATTTCTTAGCCCTTTATTCCCACCACTGGACCTGGACCCTTGACATGTATTGCCTCTTTCCCATTCCACCCTGTTTTATACTGTAAATAGTATTATGTAATATTTTCAATATCTTTGCTTTGTTTGACTTTTGTAGTAAAGATTGTTATATCATGACTGTGCCTGTGTCTGTGGTCCTTCCTTTGCTATTGTTTCCTTCACCTGCTGTGTTGCATAGCTGGCCCACTGCCCCTTGCTTCTCACAGCCCATTTGTGTCCATGCCATTGCACACCCGTTCTCCCAGTCTACCAGGTGTTGTCACCACTGTGTTTTTCATGGTTTCCACTGGGCTGCCTGTGGGTTGTCTGTCATGGCAGTCCATGTTGTCACCTGCATTGCTCCCCTGTACTGGTCCTGTGCCTGTCGCTGTTGTTGTCCTGGTCCCTGTGCTGCCATGCTGTGTGGTGTGTAGTCCTGTGTCACTGTGAGCATGTGCACCCCCTGTAGCCTGCAGCCCCCTGAGTGCCGGTGTACCATTGACATGCTTTGCCTGTGCTCTGGCCGCCACATCTGCCCTGCTTGGCACATCAGTCATATTGTCATGGTGCCTGGCCAGGCCATGCTGTCCATTGGCAATGCCAGTGCTGTGGCGCTTGGTCCATGCCATTCTGTGTGTCATGCCCACTGTGCCTAATATTCCCTTTGACTGTTGGACTGGGTGTGGCACTTTGTGCTGTCTCCAAGGGGGCTGTGCCTATATCCTTGTTGCACTATCCCTGTGCCACTGCCCTCCCCTGTGCCTTGGGCTGCTGTCCACCTTGTTTGTGCTCTTCTGAGCTGCTCATTTGCCATATTCAGTCCTGCCCTGCTGCATGGCTCATGTCCAGTTGCTTGGTGGCACATTGTTGCAATATTCAGCCCTGTTTGCACAAGTGCATTCTCTGGCACATCTTCTGAATATTGCATTTCATTGGGATGGTGCATCTCAGATGCACTGCACAGGCACTTGCACAATTTTCCAGGGGTCTTTTGAATATGGGGCCTGTGCTTGTGTCAGTGATAAAACTATTGCTAATGTATTAACTGTACTGAGATATTGTATAATAATTTGTAGTTTATGTATACCTGAATGTATTTGCGCACCTGGTATGAATCCCCCTTGATTAGGGTAGAAACTGCAGTATCCTGTGATTTATAGTCATTGCCAAGATTTTAGAATCATTATTTAGAATAGATATTGGCCTATCATTTTCTACTTTTTGATGATCTTTATTAGATTTAGGTATTAAAGAAACAAAGGCCCAGATATTCAAACTGCACCCAAAAAGTGTGCAATAGCAGGAGCAAGCACAAGTCTATTGCACCCATGAACAACAGATGCGATATTCAAAAAAGGAGCAGGCCAAGCTGTGCCTATAGCTAACAACTGAATATCGCACTACCTGTGCCATAGCACAACTAGGGAAGGGAAGCTGAGCAGATATGATGTGCCATAGCGCAACAAGGGATGTTCAGCTGAGCAGTCCAGAGGCGCCATAGCGCAACCAGGGACACCCCCCATCTGCAGAGCAATGTAACTGCACAATCAGGGAGGTAGGGGCCCACCACCCATGCCACAGATGGGCACAGGAACACACAGCAGAACAGCCCAATTGGCTTATGGAAACATGGACAGTCAATTAGTGGGGAACTATGATGCGGTAAAAAGAGAAATATTGCGAAGATACGACATCAGTGCTGAAACCTATCGACAAAGGTTTCGTACACTTTGATTTCAACCAACGGATCATCCCAGAGAAGTATATGTACACCTGAATGATTTATGCACTAAATGGTTACAACCCAGGACTAAGACCATGAATCAAATAATGGAAGCCATTGTGGTGGAACAATATATAAGGGTATTGCCTCAGGATGTACAGCTCTGGGTTAAAGAACACCGCCCTGACACATCAGTGAAGGCCATTTCTCTAGCTGAGGATTATTTAACAGCCCGTCCATATCGGAAGAAGATGCCACCTACTGGGACTTCTATGGTGAGACCTACTACTTTTTTACCTTCTTCTGTTTTACCCTCTCCTGTGGACCCAAATGTTAATACTAGTACCTCTGTTAGACAACAGATAACCCGGGGCCGGATTCGACCAATTAGACCACCCCTGTCAGAAATCATATGCTGGGACTGTCATGAACGAGGTCATATTGCTCGGTTTTGTCCAAAAAAACAACCTGGAAATGTACATCTAGCCCTAGCTAATCTGGGACAATATGTCATTCCTATACAAATTGGAACACAAACAGTCCTGGGGCTTATTGACTCGGGGAGCAGGCAAACCTTGGTTCATCCAGAATTAGTTGAAGGACATCCCCGGAATGCTGTGCAAACAGGGGTGATTTGCATCCATGGGGACGTACATCAATACCTAACAACTTCTGTAGAATTACAGACTGCTCATTCAAAAAGGGTATTAGATGTTGGAGTAGTACCATTACTACCAGTTCCGGTATTACTAGGCCAAGATCATCCTGACTTTGAGATATATGTGTCTGCTGCTACCACACAGGCACAGTCTAAGGAAGGTGAATCGTTCCCTTTGCTACCATTGGACGATGATGTTTTCGGAGCCCCAGGGAAGACTAGGAAGACAAAAAGGGAACGAAGACAAGATAAATTACATTGGACTAAAACTCATGCCTTTAAAGTGGACAGTGAAGAAATTGATAGGACTATCTTGACAAGAAAGTGTGACTTTAAAAATGAACAAAACACAGATGAGACTTTAATTCCTTTATTTTCACAGGTATCGCAAGAGGATATAGAGGGGCATCCCTGTTACAGGGTGAAGCACAACTTGCTATATCGTATTTGTATTTACCCTAGAACAGGGGAACAGGTGGACCAACTATTAGTACCTAAGAAGTATAGGGCACAATTGTTGCAGCTGGCGCATGATAGCCCCCTGGCTGGACATTTAGGAAGAGACCGTACAACAGCCCGAATTCTATACCAGTTCTTTTGGCCTGGTATTCATAAAGATGTAGAACAGTACTGTCTTTCCTGTCCTGAATGCCAGTTAGTAGCTAAAATTGGAAAAAAAGACACTGTTCCATTACAACCCCTGCCAATCATAAACCACCCTTTCGAGTGTATAGCGATGGACATAGTGGGCCCCTTGCAAAAAACTAAAAAAGGGAACAGTTTCATTTTAGTGGTTTGTGATTATCGCACAAAATACCCAGAAGCCATTCCCCTGTGAACTATAACCGCCAACAGGATAGCCGAAGAGCTTATTAAAATATTTAGCCGATTGGGTGTTCCGAAAGAAATACTCATATACAGAGGGAGTAATTTCTGCTCACAAATATTAAAGTGATTATATCAGGCTCTGAATGTACATGCTATACACACTACCCCCTATCATCCACAAACAGATGGTCTAGTAGAACGGTTCAACCAGACGTTAAAACAAATGTTAAAAAAATATACACAAGAGGAAGGAAAAGATTGGGATCAGTATTTACCCTTCTTAATGTTTGCCTTTAGAGAAGTGCCACAGGCCTCGACCAGATATTCCCCATTTGAATTATTGTACGGCAGGAACCCTAGGGGCCCGCTAGATGTAGTAAAAGAGCAATGGGAGGAAGGACGGGAGGTGGGTCCCATAACGACACTCGACTTTGTCAACAAGCTGAGACAAAAATTAGTTAAATATGTAGACCTAGCCCATAGGAAAGAACTCCAACAACAAGCAAAACAAAAACCTTTTTATGATCGAGGTGTAGGACAAAAAGCTTTTCAGACAGGGGATCATGTACTACTACTTCTCCCTTCCTCAGATAATAAACTCAAGATGAAATAGCAAGGACCATATACAGTGAATAAGCAATGTGGTCCGGTAACATATGAAATAGAAACTCCTGACAAGAAAATGAAAAGAAAGGTATACCATGTTAATTTATTGAAACCATGGCAAGAAAGGACCAATGAGGCCTGTTATGTATGTCCTGAACCTGGCGAGAGTGAACTAGAAACGGCATATAAGCGATTGGATGGGAAGGGTCCTATGATAGATATTCATAAAAAACCCAATCTGACTAAAACTCAATTGCAAGAACTATAGCATATCTTGCATCTTAATCAGGATGTTTTTACCAATACCCCTGGGCACACCAACTTGATTTATCACCACATAGAGGTTCTAAACTCAAACCCGATACGGATAAAACCCTATAGACTCCCAGAGAAGTTGAGACAAGAAGTGCTGGTAGAAATAGACAAAATGTTAAAATTAAATGTCATAGAACCGTCTAATAGTCGTTGGTCGTTTCCTATGGTGATAGTAAACAAAAAGGAAGGGGGAATATGCCTTTGTTTGGACTTTCGAAAATTAAACACCATCTCAAAATTTGACAGTTACCCCATGCCCCGTATCGATGACATAGTCGATCGGTTAGGGAAAGCACATTATTTGACTACACTTGATTTATCCAAGGGATACTGGCAGATACCGCTAGATGAAATATCAAAAAAGAGAACAGCTTTTAGTACCCCCAAAGGTCTTTATCAATTCACTATGATGCCTTTTGGGCTACATGGTGCCCCTGCCACGTTTCAGAGATTAATGGATAAGCTTTTACAACCCCATAAGAGCTATAGTGCTGCTTACCTTGATGATGTCATCATCTATAGTCCCACATGGGAAGACCATAAACAACATCTAGAAGCAATCCTATAAACACTGAAACATACGGGGCTTAGGGTTAACCCAGAGAAATGTGCATTTGCTATGCAAGAGACCAAATATCTTGGATTTGTGATAGGAAAGGGATGTATAAAGCCAGAAATCAATAACATTGATGCAGTAGCAAACAGTTCAAGACCCATAACAAAGAAACAAGTAAGATCCTTCCTAGGATTGGCTGGCTATTACAGGCGATTTATACCCAACTTTGCCTCTATAGCCAGTCCTTTGACTGATCTTACAAAGAAAAGGAATCCTACTAAACTGAAATAGACTCAAGAATGTGAGGCAGCCTTCTGTACTATTAAAGCTTTATTATGTGCAGAGCCAATATTAGTAAGCCCGGACTTTACTAGACCTTTTATAGTACAGACCGACGCCTCGGCTACTGGTATAGGGGCTGTACTGTCCCAAGTAATAGATGGCCAGGAGCATCCTGTATTATATATAAGTAGGAAGCTATATACACGAGAAACAAAATATGCTACCATAGAAAAGGAATGCCTAGCTGTACGCTGGGCCGTATAAACTTTAAAATTCTATCTATGGGGAGCTCAGTTTGAATTAATAACAGATCATAATCTCCTTTGCTGGCTTATGGCGATGAAGGACAAGAATCCACGTATTCTGAGATGGTATCTTACTTTACAACCTTATAATTTTGTAATAAAACACAAAGCAGGTTCGGCTCACAAGAACGCAGACTACTTGTCCAGATTCGGTGCTGGAATACCCGGCCCAGAGTAATAAAATCAGACCCCGGGGTAAAAGATAGGTTAAGATTGAATCTATTTTATTTTTGAATGTATTTTCGAACTTATTATAGTTCTTTAATAAAAAGGCACCCCGGGGTGGAGCTTTAAGAGTGGGTGGGCTTAAGCTCCATCCCTCCATCTATATGAGGGATCTGAATTATTCAAGAGTTATAGCAGGTACAAAAGAACATTAAAAGAATGTGTTTTGTACAAAACGGGGGAGGTATGTCAAAGAGGGGTTCTCTTCTCCCCCCCCCCCCCGCTCACGCCTGTCTTCAGGAGCTGGCAATCCTTCTTTTGTTTTTGTTTTTTGTAATTTAAGTCTGTTGCGCAACAGCCCTAAAAGCCCCTTGTTTGTCTCGTTTTGTGGTGTTAAGTATGATGTATAGATTGGCCACCTACACATCACATTTTCCTTCCGTAAGGTTATAGTGTGTTAATGCGTTACGCTAACTCCTGGATTCAAAGCGTTTTTCCCCCTTGCGTTCTTTAAATATGATCAGGGTATCGAGTATTGTTTGAGCTTCAAGTTTCCTATCACTGGTTTGCAAGGAGACACAAGCTTTAAATATTTTTACCGGAGTTTGTTTTTTCCCCCGCTCGAACATGCGTAGGTTCGAGAAGGAATCTCCTGAATGACTTTCCCCATTTTCCCTGTAATTCTGTTTTTTTTTCCCGGTGCATTGTCCCACTCGAATGTGCGAGAGGATAGTCTTCTCTCTCGCAGCATTAGGACCGAGGAGCGAGGACATTTTTTTTTTTTGTGTGTGTTAAGAAACACTCAGTCCAAAGCACTAAAATTAGGCTCTTACCTAGTTTACAACTCCGCTTCTGCTGTTACGCCTCGCAGTATGTAAAAGTCGGTGTTTGCAGCTCGGAGTTCAGCTCCATAATGAGCCTTGCATGTTCGTAGAGAAATGAAGCAAAACTAATTAAATAAAGGGACTGCTTAAGCCCATGTTGTTAAGTAAAGACATAGAGATTAGTTTGAGTGTTTAAAATATAAATGTAGCAAATTGTAAAGGGTTAAAAAGACCATTGGATAGTCAGAGTTAAAACTCTGAGTACTTTAAGTTATGTTTAAAATGTAATTTACTTGAATTGTTTCAGCTTGCTTCCTTTCTCCTTCCTGCTTCTCCTCCTTCTCTTTCTTTCTTTCTAAGAGCCGGCCAGCCCCTTTGTGTTCATATTTATGATATGGGAGGAGTTGAAAAGTTGAAACTGGTTTCTTATTTTATAAAAATGGAATTTAAAGTCATATATATGATTTTATAAAATATCTAAATATAGCTGATGCATGTAAGACTAAATGGAATCTAGTTTAAACAAAAGATTTGTTACTGTTGAACCTAGGGGAGGGGTTTCGAGTCACATGACCTCTTTTTCCTATAAGATGAGCTCAAAAGCCAATTCAAGTCAGTCTTGTGTTGGTCTTTCTGATTGCAACAATGCTCTAGCTGATTTCTGGAGCTGTACCTATATGAATGTTTGGAATTTTGTCTTTATTTTGTCGTTAAAAGTTCGTTGTTATTTGAGCCAGTATTTGGTTGCTTTAAATAAATACTTGGACGTCTGAGTTCCTTCCAACACTTCTGGAGTTGTGTTTTGCCTACTAGCCCAACACTTCCACATCCCCTCACACCCCAAGCATAACACAACAAGGGGCCGGCTGGAATAACCACTGGTCCATGGAGACAAGCAACCAACCCACAGCCTGGCCATGGTGCCCCATCACACCTACCGGCAAGCTGTGACTGGCACACAAGGAGGGCAGACCATGCTGTGCCTCACCATCCCCCCCAGTGCACAGCACACCCTGCACTGTGACCCCCAGACACACCCCCCATGAGCAGTGACCACCACAGCAGGAAACCCCATGCATGCCACCACCCCCACAGTGTCAATGCAACCCTGTGCACCACAGAACCATGCAAGCCAGCCCCACTGTGAGCACCCATTATCAGGTTGCAGCGCATGGCAATGCAACAATGGCAGACAAAGTGCCACCATGCACAGTCCCCCGAGGTACTGCTGAGAGACCGACCATGCGTTGGCACAAGAGTTACCCCATATGGGATGGTCATGTCCTTGATGCCTCCGCCAGTGGTACAGCGCTCTGCACAGTATTCCAGTGACACACCCCAGCCCACCACTGGCCACAACAGCAAGCACAGACACCCACAGTGGTGCGTGGAAGCATGCACCACACCAGATGCCACACAGGGTCTAGACAGACACCCACCCATACCCAAGGGCACAACAACACAGGGACACAGTGGTGGGGCAACCAAGCCCCCATTGTTGCCCCATGTAAGCCGTGTACACACAACCTGCAGTCCACCATGGCACTGGAATGCCAACCACCCTGCGCAGGCACCATGGACCAATACACCACCAGTAGTCACCTGGAGCACAAGCCACAGACAGTGGGGCACATCCCTTGCAACACACACAAGCCACAGCATGGAGGTGGAACAATGACTGTGTCACCCACAGTGCCACCTGAGCCAGGCATGCACCACACCAGTGACATGGGCAACCCAGCAAAGCGATGGATACAGTGTCCGCCCTGCAGGGAATGCCACAATTGACATGCCAGCAGACCATGCAGGTCACAGACAGGCATGTGTGTCAGCTGCACAGGCCATGGACAGGCTGATGGGTGCACCATGGACACAGAGCACATGCCATGGACCACTGCACACAGTCATCCAGTGCACAGGGAACAACACACACAACACAGACACTGTCTGATATCTACCCCCACACCATAGACACCTCCACACGGACACACACATATATCCATGACTGTACCACCCATGATGCCATGCACACCACTGCAGCTGAGCACCTATAGCCCGCTGCAAATCAGAGACCACCATGGTATTCATATAAAAGTCAAATGTATTATAAAAATATAAAAATCAACTATGTACATAAATAGCAACTATATACAGGTTTGTGGTGGGGGACACAAAAAAGGTGGGGGTGGGCAGGGGGAAGGGGTGGACAAATGGGATGAGATAGGAGGGGTGTGAGGGTGAGTCCATGGGGGAAGGGAAGTCAGGGACCAAGGAACTACTGGTTGCTCTGCCGGTCCTGGCTCTGGCGCCCCCTGTCTCGGTGTCTTCGGAGAACCCCCGACTCATCAATCCTCTGAAGTATCATCACAGTCTCACGGGCCAGAATAAGGAGCTCCCTCAGGGTGTCCCTGATCTCCCTCAGATGTTTCACACCTAGGACAAGGGAGCACAGTCAACAGGTGTTAATGCACAACCCCACACAGCCCACCCACCCACTGTGCATGGCATATGGCCATGGGACATACCACTGTGATGGTGTGTGACCAGCCACAGTGATCATGTCCACAGGACCTGCCCACCCAAGTGCATACAGCCATGCGGAATGCTGCACACACACCCACCGGCCAAGTCATGCACAGCACCACTGTGGCCATCTAGTGACATGGCTATGTGGTGCAAAGGCAGTGGCACAGCCATGCACCTGGTGCATGCATGAACCACCAATGACGCACACCCAGACATGCATTGCCACTGGACAGTGTTGACTGTAATAAGTGGCGTGCATGGCAGTGATGTCACTGAATGGTGGCTATGCCCCACTGCCCACCTAATCACACAGCATGTAATATTAATCATGGATGTCTGGCACTCACCCACATCGGGCCGGTCAGGTGGCCGTTGCTGGTCCTCAGCCCGCCTGGCTGTGGCTTCCACTCCCCTCCGCTCCGCACGCAGTCGGCGCAGTATTTCCGGGCCTGTGGGGACAAAAAGGAGAGAAGAACATCAGTACATTCCTGAAACAAAGTCCCTCTGCCCCAAGGAGTGTGCCCCTGCCAGCCAGACCCACCCACCCCAGACCCTGTGAACTCTGCCACGGCCAACCCCATACAGTCCCTCCCCTATGTGCTGGACACATACAGCACTGTGACCCATATGGATGACAAAAGTGTGTTGATGGAACCCCTACCTGGACGTGGCACCATGCCCCTCCTGGCACGTGACCTCAGTCGGGCCAGTAGCTCCGGCTCCCTCCTCTGCAGGTCACCATATCGGTGCCTGCACTGCTCAGCAGTACGGCCCCTGCCTGCTGCCTCCTCGAGGGCTGTGGCCACCTTATGCCACACCTGGGTCCTTGCCCTATCCAGGGGAGCCTCTCCAAAGAGAGGCCCATGGTGTGGCTCTACTATGGCCACCAGATTAGCTAGTTCGATGGCCGTCCAGGGAGCAGCTCTTCTCCACGCCATTGCGATAGCTATAGTAGGCAATATGGCACTCTGCAGCATGGTACCCCACATGCAGATGCTGCGTGGTACAGCGCTGCCATTCCCTATCACGCTGTTACTGAACAGCGCGATAGAGGTGCACCTATGCCTGACGCATGGCGCCAAGGGGGCCAAGGTTGGGCACAGGGTCAAGGGTCTCTGGCGCAAGGCCACGCACAGTGCCATCGGATGACAATGCATTTAGCGCAATTGGCTGCCTGTGTGCCAACACCATAGCGGACTATCGGGCAGTTGGGCCATTGAACCTATGAAGGCCCACTGCCACTGCGCCATGTAGTGACCATTGCTATAGCGCCACTGGCACAATGGTGGCCGTACCCTGCATTGCCTACCGCACACAGCACGTCATCAGCATGGCAGACACCTGCTTCAGCAACCTGGGCATGCGCAGTGAGGTGTACTACGCATGCCACAGAACTGCGCCATTGGCTCAGCACATTCGACACAATTGCGCAAAGCACAACAGCACGATATTCAGCCGTCATACGCAAATCATCCGATCAGCCATTCAATGGCGCAGCACTGTAATTTGCATCTAATTAAAGTTGCTTCTCACCTCATTTGCATGGACTGCGCTATAAAGGTGCGACAGTGTGCTGCAGTGGCCATAGTTGGTTACTGCAGTTCATTGGTGAGTTGCATGCTGTGTGGGAGTGTGGACTGTGGATTCAGGGACATGCATGGGACTGCACAGTCACAGGTAACAACTGCCATTCTTACAGGCTACATAATGACTGAGCACATTCTTGGAGAGGAGGACAACAGTGGTGGGAGGAGGAGGAGGAGGCCGAATTTTACTAAGGCCAAAACCGAGGCCCCTTTTCAAGGCCTACCTGGCTTAGGAGCCACTGCTCAGTGGACAGCGGGGCACCACGCAGGCCCGTGCTGCTGCATGGGAGGAGGTGGCACATGCCATGAACCTGCATGGCAGCCACCAGCGCTCTGTGCAGAAGTGTAAGAAGAAGATGGGCACAGACAGGAGGAGGGTAAAGGAGAAGGTGGCTGCCATCAGGGCAGCACGTGCTGTAACAGGTGGGGGACAGCCGGAGGTGGTACAGCTCACCCCAGTGGAGGACAGGCTTGCTGCAAGCATGCACCGAAGTGCCATAGAGGGAGTTCCAGGCCGTGGCTTCCAGACAGGTGGTGGCCCATCTCTGCATGGTAAGTCATGGTCTGTCTGGGGGGGGGGCAGGGTAGGTCACACGCAGTAACGCGACTTTGCTTTCCCTTACAGATCCTGAGCATCTGCATGGGTCAGCAGTGGTGGGCCTGTCCACTGCAGACAGTTGGATGGAGTCAGAGGTGGGACCATCCACCTCCACAGGTATGTTTGGATCTGTACGACAATGGGGCCGCCTGGCTGTCCACACTGATGCCATTCAGACAGGTGTGGAGGAAGCCCTGCCTGTGTCCCAGTGTGCTGGTGTCCATGGATGCCAGCATGCTGTGGCTGTGGCCGGGGCAGAGTCCGGCACCAGTGATGATGACACGACCATCATGGGCAGTGACACGTGTGTGCCACAGGATGGACACACAGCATGGCAATCCACGCCCATGGCTGTGGGTGGTGCTGCCGTGGGGGTCTGCATGTCAGCACAGTCCCAGGCTGTGCCTGTCAGCACCACAGGGGCAACACTGGTGTCTGTTCAGGACAGTGGGACTGTTGCAGCCACTGCGGCAGCACCACTGAGCCCTGGGGTGTGGCAGCCGGAGGGGCAGCATCAGCAGTCGCCCACCGGGCCTGGGGGTACAGGGTTCAGTTGCAGCATCTGTGCACCACCTGTGGACATGCCCAGACCTGGTCCTGGTGTGCAGCAGCCACCCTCAAGGGGTGCTGAACATCAGGGCCTTGCACACCCTGAGGGACAGGATGCCGAGAAGGCTGATGACCTCTTGGACGAGCACACCCGCCTACTGCGAGCATCAGTCCAGCAGCAGATGCAGCTTGCAATGTCCGTGGAAGCACTGTGTGTGGCTCTGGAGTGGGCAGAGGAGCATCGCAGCAGGGACACTGAATGGATCCTGGCACAGATGGACCGTTTGTGTGAGGATGTGACCGCTGCCATTGACAGGCATGCACAGGCGTTCATTGCTGTCATGGCCACAATGGGCACACAGTCAGATGCCCATGCATCGCGGACACCATGCAGTGCACTCTCCACCCCCCATTCCCACCGTCCTGCGACTCCCACCCTGTCGCCGCCGGGTTCAGCTGTGGGCATCCCGAGCACTCCTGGTGCAGGCATGTTCAGTGTGCTGCAGACCCCTGCACGGGCAAGGTCAAGTTCAAGCAGTGGAACCCCTGGTGGACCATCGGTGCCACCCCATGAGGCCAGTGGTCAGCCTGCCAGTGCTGGTGGGTCTTGGCGGGGCCACCCACGCATCCGTGGTGGCCGTGGCAGCCATGGCACTGTGTTGCGAGACTGACCAGTCTCCTAGCACGGCTACTGTCTGGTCCTGCCCTGTGTGCATTGTGTGTTTCAGTGGCAGTGCACGGGTGGGTACCCGACCCTGCATGCGGACACACAGTCCATCTGCACACCCTCCTGGCTGCTGTCCGCAGTTACGTGTGCATGATGATGCCTGCATTGCGCTGTACACCAAAGTGCAATGGTGCCCAGCATCTGACACACGCACATGGACAGGCAATGGGAATGGTGGCCTGTGGACATGTGTGTTGCTAGGGTGTGCGTTCTGGGTCGGTGTGCCTTCTGGCCTCTGTGCACGTTTGCTGCGTTGTGTGTGTGCATGTGTGTGTGTGTCCTTTGGCGTGGCATGTTAATCCTCACCCATCCCTGGCTGTGTGTGTGCCTCTGTGCCCTGCCACTTCCCTCAATGGCATGCACCCCCAGTGTGGGTTCCTGCATGTTTGTGGGTTGTGCCTTGGCCACTGGTGGTTGCGCATGGCCCCATGACTTACCTGGGTTGGCTGAAGTGCTTCTCCGTGATGGTGTCCCGGTGCAGCTGTGCCAGCCAGAGCAGTCAGGGGTCCCATCAGCCAAGAGGGGCTGCCCATCACCATCATCACCACTGGCGTCCCCATCGTCCCCATCGCTGTCCTCCTCTTCGACCTGTACAGCTATCTCACATTCGTTGGCCATGTTGTGCAGGATGCAACAGGCCAGGAATATCCCACAGGCCTTTGAGGGGCTGTACTGTAGGGCACCTCCAGAGGTGTCCAGACAATGGAAACGTGCCTTCAGCATCCCGAACACCCACTCGATGACATTGCTTGTGGTGGCGTGTGCCTCATTGTAGCGTTGCTGCGATGGAGTCGTGGGCCGCCGGTAGGGTGTGAGCAGCCAGGGATGGAGTGGGTATCTACTGTCACCTGTGTGTAGAGGGTGGAGGTTTGTTTGGTGATCAGCATCGCCCTGCCCCCAAGCCATGTAGCCATTGCACCTCTGGCCATGCCCCACCAGGCCCTATATTTGTCCATTTGGTTTGCATACTCACCCACTAGGTGTCCAGTGGGATGTCCCCACTCTTGAATCTGTGGCACAGTGCCAAATGGTGCCAGATGAAAGAATTGTGTGCTCCCCCAGGGTGCATGGCACAGACATTGATGATGCGCCCCCTGGCATCACACACCACCTGGCAGTAGATGCTTGCATAGCCTTGCAATTTATGTATGTGGCCCCCTCATGGCCAGGTGGTGTGCGTATGGCCACATGGGTGCAGTCTATTGACCCTAGCACACCAGGCATATGTGCTACCCTGTGGAACTCCTGTATATTTGCTGTGCACTCCACCGCTGTGCTGGAGAAATGGATATGCTCCTTGGCATGTGGCAGCAGTGCACTGAGGAATTGGGTGAGGTGGTGTGACGTGGCTGACTGGGTTATGCCTGTGGTGTCCCTGGTTGGTCTCTGGAAGGTACCCATGGTGAGCAAGCACATGCAGGCTGTTACCTTGGTCTCCACTGACAGGGCATGGCTCCGTCGTGTCGGTGCCTGCATCACATCACTGCACAGCTCACAGAGCCACCTCAGAATTGCCTTGTTCAGGTGGTACTGGCCCACAATCTCAGTATCAGTGTACAGCTCAAAGCTGGTGTGGGCTCAGTACTGCCTGTTGGGGGGCATACCACCGACGGGCCCTTCCACGGCCACATCCCCCCTGCCGCCCACCTTCTCACCTCCTTCATTATGGCCTCCATGTGGAAGGTGGCACTGGCCATGTCCCTGACTTGCGTTCACCCCTTCTGGCAGCTGTTACTGTATTACTGTATTCCCCCCGCTGTCCTGGCTGCTACCTCCCCTGCGCCGGGTACACCTGCCTGTGCTGGCCTCTGTGCTGTGTGGCTCCCCACACCTTCCCTGTGCCTGGCTGTTAATTGTGGCCTTTTCCTGGCCTGTCCTGTTCCTGCCACTTGCCCTGTCTGTGTGCCTCTGCCTCATGTGGCTTCCCTGTAGCGTTCTTGCGCCTCTTTCTTGCTCCTTTTTATTTTGGCTCATTTCCACTATGGCGCAACTTCTGCTTGCTCCACTGTTGTGCATTGCGCAAGTCTTTGAATATCACACTGCACCATTTATGCATGGTTCCTCCCCCTTCTGTTGTGCATGCCTTCATTATCATCGCGCTGTTGCTCAGCATGATTTCGGAAGCGCAACTGCCTCCTGCTGAATATCGCAGAATGGCGCAAATTTGGACTTGCGCAGGCACAACCCTATTGCGCATGGCTCAACTCTTGAATATCTGGGCCAAAATATGTTTGAAAGATAGTGGGGTTTTTTTTGTAAAGAGGTACAGTATATGGTTTTTGTAAGCAGGGTACAAGTTCATGCATAAATTCTATGCAAAAGTCCACTGTATAGCCATCTAGGCATAGGCATTTTTCTTTTGCCATTGATTTAATTGCCTCTTTTATTTCAGTTTCTGAAACTGGTTCCAAAAAGTTAAGCTTTCGATCGTATGTAAAACAATCAGACTTACATACAGTAATTCTTGGAAGAATTTTAAACAGCAATGTTCAATAGTTGCTTTTTCATTTTAGATTTGTCCTTTTTCATGTACTGTGGTATTACTTTCAAATTGTTCAGATTCTTTTTTAAATCTTCTAGCCAATAACTTCCCTATCTGCTCACTGTATAGCCTCCAATTTCATTTCATCTTAATCCAGTTTGATTTATCGCTCAGTGTATCTGTGTTTATGAGCCAAGTTTTTAAATTTTGGTATTCTTCCCTTTTTAATTATCCCCAATTCTAGCTGATACTTCTAACAGTTTTAGTTTTATTTCCATTTCTTTTATAGTTTGCTTATTTTTTTTTAATTACCCATGATGCTTTAGATATTATTATACAACTAAGGATTACTTTAAAGGTGTGCCATTTACAGCATCTATAATATCATATAAGTCTTAACAATTATCTTGCCAGAAATTGTTAATTACTTGTTTAATTTCCTCTCTTATAGAAGAAAATCAAACCAAGGTGTTGTTATACTGCCAAAGGTATGTATTCTAGTAAAAGGAGATGTCAACCCAGAACTAAGCATACTAACTCTGATGTGATCTACTATACTACAGTGAACAGTAAGTAGACCAAGGTGTTTCTGCACATGGGGTGCACATTGGGACCAGCCCCACACTTGAGTGTGAGGCCCTTTGTGGTGACTGTTCCCTTTTAAGAGGAAGCAGTTCAACCTGATCAGGAGAGTAATAAGAGACTTGTTTGTGCAACATCAGCTCCTTTTTCTGGTAGCTCCAATATGGTGCATGATGGTAAACATGCCTGTTTGCAGAGCCCTCTTAACGTCTAAGCTAGAACAGGAAAGTGCAGCAGCAAGCACAGGTGAGAACTGATTTTCCAATGTAATTAAGGTTGACTTTGGAACTTGAGTGTAGTTTTTAAGGACAGTAGGTAGGGAATGGGATGTGCTTTGCCAAACAGTCACAGTATTAATTGTTTGGGCCATGGTGCTGTCTACTACTTACTACAGTAACCTCAAACCCATCAAGGACCTCATCACACTGGGTAGTAGCAGTTGTTTCTGTGCTCTTACACCAGTTGAAACTCAGTAATGTCACATTTTGGATGTCCTGCTTTGATAGGCCACTGTGTAATAATTCTTTTGCAGTGTCACTCTGTTTCTCCAGATTTTCAGGTTTAAAATGTAAAGTTATTAATGGCAAATTCAATAATGCAATAGTATGACAATCATGTAAGCCACTTAACCTACAGTGTGTTGAACCTACAGTGTTTGTTGAAGGGCAGCCTCCTCTCTCACCCCAGTCTAAGGTGACCTGTTACCCCCCTCAGCATTCTCCCCTGTCACTCGTTTCCCTCCTCCCACCCCTACCCTTCCCCACCACTACCGTGTCTTACCCTCCACCTCCCTTCTTGTAGGCACTTTCAGATTTAGGGTCCCCCAACCACTACCTATCCTGCACTTATGTTCTGACAATGGCCATTCAGCCTGCCCACCCCTTTCTTTAACCGTATTACCCTACAATCACTGTCTGTTCTTAATAATGTACTGTCTGCTCTGAAACATCTTTTTCTCATAAACCGGCTCATTATGTCTCTCCATTATGTACTTTAAATTTAAAGCCTTGCCTTCACTGTGTTATACCTGTAACCATGGTCTACCTCTGTATGTATGTTTCCCTCCATCCTTTGATGTGGAACCTTTGTAAACTAGCAGTAATTGCTCAAAGGTATTTATAGTCCTAGAGACTAATAAAATAAAACAAATCTGTATTTCTTATTTCTGGTCTCATTCCCCTACATACTGGATTATGATCTGAAACAGTTATGGGATGAATCATAGATTGACAGAAGTCACTCTTTACTGTCATATTTTTTATACTATACTATAGTCTAATCTTGCCGATGTTTTCGAATCTTGTTGACTAGTGTGTAAATTATTTCTCAGTAGGGTGTAAGTCCCTGCAATAAGTAATTAATAAATTGCTAGATATCAAATAAAAAAAAAAATTGTCTTATATTTTTCACAGCCTTTAGAGGGGAAAGATCTATCTAAATTGCAGTGTACAAAACTATTGAAATCCCCTCCTAATGTGTCATTTTCTACCCCCAATTGCTTAGATAGTTATCAACCAAAGCCAGAAAAGAGTCGCAAACTTGGAAAAATGTGTACACCAATCCTAGAACAAAAGCGTTATCTTTTATTAAAACTTTGATCATAAGTATTCTCCCCTAAACCTTTTTTGTAGGTGAATTCATCCCATTTGGGTTCCAGGTCAACCCTGTAAGATCTATGCTCATTTTGTAGAGTTCAAAAAATTAGTAATAGGACTACATAAGAGAATATGACATGTTCTGTACCAAAATACAAAAGAAACAACATCATAACAAAGGTCAGTTTGATTAGCCATCCATTTTCCCCTTCTTAACCCCCCTAGAGGGGTTATAAAACACTCCCCCCTTCTTTCCACCCCCTGTCCCTCCCAATTCCTAAGATATCAATGGAATCTTTCTGGCATCTAAATAAAAGTAATACCCCAGACCTGCTGGCAATTACTGGGGCTATTGCCCTTCATCTCTCACTATATACCAATATTGCACTGCAAGGTCTCCTAAAAGTCAGTTAATATTCATAGTATGCAGACATTTAACCCATTTTCTTATTATCTTGCTACTCAAAAAAAGAAAGCAAAAACGAAGACCATAAAAGAAGACTGTGTTCCTGCACCCAAACCCAGATTACAGCAATACAGAAATTGAAAGAGGTCAATAAGTGTTAAACCCCATTTTTTTTTCTTTTTATGTAAAGAGTTGTGGATGTCTCTGTTTGTAATCTTTAAAGGCTTCCTCCTTATTGTTGTAATATAGAATTTGGTGATTAACAAAATCTTTTAGTTTTGATGGAAATAAAAAATGAAAAAATAAAGTGTACCAGGTAGATGGAAACAAGCTGCGGTGCTCCAAATAACAACAACAACCACAGTAAAAAATATGTAAGAGCACCCACATATCAAGACAACACCAACATGGTAAAAATAAAGATTATTTATTTAGAAAAGTGCAGAAATTTACCAACCAAGGTAAAGCAGACGGAAAAACCGTCGGAAGCCAGCGTTTTGCTAAAAGACTAAACATTTTCACCTGGACACACCAGGCTTCTTCAGAGTAATGCAGTGCAGTCAAACAACACATTAAATAGTTAAAGTGCACATGAAAATTTAAATTCACCAATGATATGTTAAAATCTCAATGACTTCATATTTCATCATCATCTTTGTGGCTAGAGACCATACTTCTAATGTTATTGTTTGACTAATTTATAAATAAAACATGAAAAAGTGCAAAAAATATTGTATAAATACACTATGTTAATACATATATAGATAAATACCACAAATTTATTATTTGTACACATTGATAACTGTGGTTTTGGAAAGATATACCATATATTTTACTGCCCCATCAGTTATTGTCTCTAGTCATCAGGCACACACTTAAACTTCATGATACATAAGGGGACTCAAAGATGGGCAGATAATGCCCATTTCCTATCTCAAAGAATATTTTATTTTTTTAATTTTTACAATCTTGGTAAAAAAGCAGCCAAATCTATATTTTCATTCATCCCCCATCCCTTTCTTCTTGCTTCCAGGATATATATATATATATATATATATATATATAAAACAAAAACTCCATTTAATGCATCAGTTAGGGTTTGTTCCACAGTGACAAAAGTGAGGAAATTCGAGTGTTAGGGTTGAAAACCCCCTTGGACCCCAAGCCCACCCCCAACCGGCATTGGGGTGCGCATTGGGGTCATTGGCTGTAACTCTCACCCCATCACATGTGTAAAGCAGCAGAAGTATAGGAGAATGGGGTGAAAGTTAGACCAAACACCCCAATACGCACCCCAATGCTGGTTGGGGGTGGGCTGGGGTCCAAGGGGTTTTCAACCCTAACATCAAATTTCTCACTTTTGTTGCTATGGAACAACCCTAACTGATGCATTAAATGGAGTTTTTGCCTCTAATTTCCCTTCTTTTGAGAATGATAATGAGAAATAGTGAATGTAATGTGGTGGCGGGAGCACGGACCACAGGGCCCCACGCTCCCGCCACGTGATGTCTTGTCACATAGTAACATTGTGCCCGCAAACGCAAATCATAATGCACATGGTGATGCAAAGCGAAGCAGAAAGAGAAACAGTACTGTAGACAGAAATGTTAAAAACAACGGAAACACAACTGCAAATGAAAATGCAAAGGGTAACACACATGGTGGCGTAAAAATGAGCGGTAAGTGAAAAGGGTACGGAACCGCAAGCAGAAACAGTAATGGTAACAGTAACGTAAGCACACAGGCTGGTTTTCCCCAAAAGCTGTATAGAGAAAGACAGTGAGTACAAAGAATGTATGCAAAATAATGACTCTCGGAACACAAAAATGAGGACTTAGAATAGTAAATTGCTTATATCTCAGCAACCGTATGGCACAGAAAAAAAATTTAAAAGTCCTATGAATTATCACTTTCCTGGCTAGTTTTGTACTTAGCCCCTAAGAGGTGGCTAAAAATTGTTTGACAAAAAGTCCGTATCTTGCACCGTTTTTGAGATACAGGCCCTGAAAGGCACGGCAAATGCCGTAATGTTATCCTATGGGAAAATAACAAAAGTTCAGAATGTCATAACTTTGTCTCCCTGTAATATTTTTTCAGCAAACCACTGGAAGGCACATCTGTGTGATGTTGGCTGTGTTCCCTGCAAATTTAAGCCCAAAAGACCAAACCGTTATTTTGCAGCAGGGCACCAAATGATTGCTGCAATGCATTGTATGCCATAATGTTATCCTATGGGAAAAAGTGTCAACTTTGGAGTACCGTTACTTCACTGCCGTGTAATATTTTTTCAACAAAACACTGAAAGGCACACCTGTGAGATGTCGGCTGCATTCCCTCCAACTTTCTGCCCAAAACTCCAAACCGTTCTTTTGCAGCGGAGTGCCAAAGAATTGCTGTCATTTTCCCACAGACTACAAAGTACTGTAGCAATTTGCGAAAGCTGGAATAGTAAATTGCTTATATCTCACTAACCGTATGACACAGAAAAAAAATGTAAAAGTCATATGTATTATCACTTTCCTGGCTAGTTTTGTACTTAGCCCTGAGTAGGAGGCTAAGAAATTTTTTGACAAAAAGTTCATATCTTGCACTGTTTTCGAGATATGGGCCCCGAAAGGCGCGGTGAATGCCGTAATGTTATCCTATGGGAAAAAAACAGAAGTTTGGACTGCCATAACTTTGCCTCCATGTAATATTTTTTCACCAAACAACTGAAAGGCACATCTGTGGGATGTTGGCTGTGTTGCCTGCAAATTTCAGTCCAAAAGACCAAACCATTATTTTGCAGCAGGGTGCCAAAGGATTCCTGTAATGCGTCGGGTGCAGTAATGTTATCCTATGGGAAAAACCATCAACTTTGGAGTGCTGTAACTATGCCGCCATGTAATATTATTTTAACACAACACTGAAAGGCACATCTGTGAGATGTTGGCTGTGTTCCCTCCAAATTTCAGCCCAAAACTCCCAACCGTTCTTTTGCAGCACAGTGCCAAAGAATTGCTGTCATTTTCCCATAGACTAGAAAACTACTGTCGCAATTTGTGAAAGCTTTCGCAAAAATTTTCGACACTTTCATGAGCATGAAAGTACTTTGCGAAAGTACTTTCTCCAGAAATTTGAAAAACATATTTCTGGGGTGTTTTACCCCAAAATAAAGACATGGCTAGCATCCTCATGGTCCGACTAGGTGAATACAAAAAGAATTAGGTTGCTAGAGAGTCCCAAATTTAAATGCCAAGCATTTTTCTGATCACTAACTGAAAACAAAATGGCAGATTTGCGAAAGTAACAGGGCCATTTGCGAAAGTAAAAATGCATTTGCGACACTGTCAAACGTTTTGTTAACTTTTCCCATTTACTTATAATGGGAAATTGTTTTTTGAATAACTTTTGAACCGTTTAATATTTTTTCACCAAATCTTTGAAAGGCACATCAGGCACCCTGGCCGCACATTCCATGAAGATTTTGGGCAGGTCGCGCAAACCGTGCGACCTGTATGTGTGACCATAGAATTCCAGAAAAAGCGTAAATGCATGCGCAGATCACACTTAATAACTCCACAGCTGTATATCCAACTGGTACGAAACTTGCCAGATCCCAAGTCCTATAGTTCTTGATCGCGTATTCCAAATTTCAGGAAAATCCGTCAAACGGTTGCAAAGTTATTAAGGTGCAAAATTTGGGGTTTAACATAGAAATGGCTCCTCAACCCTAACTATGGTAGCACTACAGTGCTACCTATATATATATATATATATATATATATATATATATATATATATATATAACTGGGCTGTAAAATATTTAGTATATTTTGCCAAAACCACAGTTATCAATGTGTGGAAATAATACATTTGTGGTATTTATCTATATATGTATTACCATAGTGTGTTCATTTAATACATTTTGTACTTTTTCATATTTTACTAATAAATTAGTCAAACAATAACATTAGAAGTTTGGTCTCTAGCCACCAAGATGATGATAAAATGTGATGTCATTCAGATTTTAACATATCATTGGTCTGTTTAAATTTTCACATGCACTTTAACTATTTAATGTGTTGTTTGATTGCACTACATTACTCTGAAGAAGCCTGATGTGTCCAGGTGAAAATGTTTAGGCCCAGATATTCAAACTGCGCCAGTCTGAGGCGCAAGCCCCTGCGCTGCTCAAAATAGTTGCGCAGGGGTGTGGCCGGGGTGATATTCAAAGGAGTTGCGCTGTTGAGTAACTCCTTTGAATATCGCCCCCGAGCCACAGCACTTGTGCATGGCGCAGTGGAACTTGCGCTACCGCAAGTTGCCAGAGTTGAGCATTCAACTTGCGGTGGCGCAAGTACCATTGCGCCATGTGCAAATTTCCGATATTCAAAAGGTGACATGCAAATGGGGCCATAATTTATGCAAGGCGCAGGGGGGGCCATTTGCATCTCTTTATGGCCCCATTTGCATGCCATTTGCATGTAGGTGCGCCGATCCCCGAGGACTTGCTCCTGGCTACCCTGCCAGGCAGCAGCCATCGGGGACCGACGCCTAATGCAGTCGATGCGGGCATCACAGTTACATGACCCCCACACATCACCCATAGCCGATCGCGGGCAGAATCCGTACATGTAGCCCCACACACATCACCCATAGCCCGATCGCGGGCAGAATCCGTACATATCGCCCCAGTGCCCGATCGCGGGCAGAACCTGCATAAACCCCAGTGCCCGCGCGGCAGAACCTGCATAAACCCCCAGTGCCCGATCGCGGCAGAACCTCATAAACCCCCAGTGCCCGATCGCGGGCAGAATGTAACCCTCCCCAGCCGAATAACTCCCTGGTGGTCCAGTGGACGTAAAGCCCGATCGCGGGCAGAATGTCACAGCAGAACCCCCCAAATATCTCCCTGGTGTCTAGTGCCCCCCACCCACGAAGCCCTCACCCGCTCCCCGCGGCGGCGGCGACAGCATCCACCGCCTGCCGCCCGCGCCCGCCGACTGACTGTCCGGTGGGCTGCCAGCCGATGGTGCGCAGAGCTACAGCCAATGGGCGTGCAGCCATACCGTACATGACAGTCCAGATTTGTGAATGATCATTCACAAATCTGGACCTGTCATGTATCGAGCTGCACTCTAATGGCGTAGCTCTGCACCAATGGGCACAGCCCTACGGGACCAGTCGGGCGGCGGCGGCGACGAAGCGGAGAAGTGCGCCACCGACTAGAAGGGCGAAGGCACCGTAGGAAATGAGACGAACACCGGGAAGATGTTGGAAGTGCTGAACGTCTGCGATCGTGATCACTGGACTCAAAGAATGGGTAGGGGAGACGATACTGCCAGCGATCAAAGACTGTCAGGTTCTGTGATCAGGCTGAAGAATTATGCGGAGATCTCCCATGATCATAATGAAGGTGTGGGGGGACATGTAACTGTACTGCCCTTGATCGGGCAAAACTGGGGAGAGGGATTGAAGGGGCCAGCCAGGGGTGGCAGCTGCTGTGTTGCACCCTGCAATGCAGCAGCTCACCTGTGGGTGGCCCTCGACTAAACCTTTTTTTGGCTCAAGCTGTGCGGGCGCAGGTTGAGCACAACTCTGCGCAACCCGATTGAATATCGGGTTGCGCAGGTTATGCTGGATCCTCCCCCTCCTGTTGAGCATGCATTCATTTGCATTGCTCTCTAGCGCAACCTGGTGCCAGTGGCGTAACTGCCTCCTGCTGAATATCGCAGAATGGCGCATTTTGGACTTGCGCATGGCGCAACCCTGTTGTGCATGGCGCAACCCTTTTGAATATCTGGGCCTTAGTCTTTTAGCAAACCGCTGGCTTCCAATGGTTTTTCTACCTGCTTTACCTTGGCTGATAAATTTCTGCAATTTTCTAAATAAATGGTCTTTATTTTTACCATTTTGGTGTTGTCTCGATATGTGGGTGCTCTAATATTTTTTACTGTAGTTTTGATGGATAAACAACAAGAGCTTTGATTTTTTTTCTTTCCACAGAATTCCTTGAATTTCTGAATAGTGTTTCCTTTGTTTCCAAAGATAAGAAGGAAAATCTTGGGGTATGGGGATTATCTTTTCTCTTAATTTAAAATCCTTTTGCATCGAGACTGCTGTAATGATTTCTGTTTTATCATCACTGCTCACACTGTACATCAGTTGAAATATAATGGGTCTCATTCTGTTAGTTTCATTCCCAAGATTTTTTTGACCAGTCCAGTGTGCTCTATTTATCTCCGGTGGTTCTTGTTCTGTGCCAAGCAAACTCTTAAAAAGATCAATATATCAGACAGGCTGTTTTTTCCCAGTGCTCAAAAATACCAAAAATCCTGAAGTTCTTCCTTCTTGCTCGATTCTCCATATTATCTTGTTCGACTTTTAAATGTTGTATTTCTTATTTGATTAAATTATATTCTTTTTCTGTTGGGGTAATTTTGTCTTCCAAATGCAATTATCTTTTCTTTAAATTGTTAAGTCTTTTGTTCAACTTTTTTCAGTAATTTCTTTAAAGTCAACTGAATCTGCTGGATATTTTCTGGAAGTATTTAAAAAATGTAAAGTTCTTTTTGTATATTTTCAGTCCCTGCCATTGATTGCTTAGCCCATTCTAGTGGCTGTCCTTCTGATATTAAAGAACCAGAATCTTGCTGTGTGCAGGGAGGCTGACCTCATGTTCTTCTTGTAAACCTGTGTTATATTTTGGTATGACCCTTCTATCTTTAAATTCTTTTGCCTCCTTTTTTTTTGTCACTGGGTTTTTGTTTTGGTCCCATTGCTGGCCACTTATTGAAAGCCAAAGTTGTTTCTTTGTAATTTCCTGATTTCTTTCTGTTTGATTTTCTTGGTGTGTTCTGATACATGCTATTTGAGATTAATTTGAATTCTAAAACAGAATCAGTTCCTTTGAACAGTTTGTTCAATCTTTTTCTTTCTACTTTGGAACACATTTTATCAATTGTCTTCTGCCTTTTTTCACACTAGGATCAGGTTCTACAATATCTGACAGTGAATCCTCACAGCTTTCACTTAGCTGCATCAGAGTACTTTTCCTGAGTGTTTAACTTTCTGTTGGTTCTGGGGAAGGTGAACTAGGATGCCATATTGCTCACAGGTAACAACCCACTGTTTGACTTACTCAGTTACAGCTCTTGGTAAGAGATAATTGTATAATTTAAACTTAGTAACTTTCCTTCTAAAAGAAAGGAAGTAATGCAGTAACTACTTTTCTATGATAATCTTTAAAGCTGCATCAAGTGTAAGGTGCTCTTGGCATTCATGTTTACCACCTTTTTGCTTGAAAAGCTTTTGTTTATCATTTAGTGGCTTGTGCTCTGGTTCTGATATAAAGGATTTCAAGTCTTGATGCTGTCCCACACAAGCAGAAACTGTGAGTGTCCAACCAGACTCTTGCTGGGACCAAATCCAAAAATGAACTTTCAAAAGGCTAGAGTTCTCCATGGCAGTTCTCTTACAAAAAGGAGAATAAACCTTTGAAAACCAGCTTACTTTATTTATTAAAATGGGAAGCCATTGGGCAAACAAGTTTGTAGAAAAAGAACAACATCTCAATACAAACACATTATGGAGAGAGTGACAGGTTGCATGCCATGTTGCTAGTTCCAGTGTATGCACAGCAGGAAGCTTCTCCTCATCCCTCCATGTAACCACAGCATGATGTGTCCTCCTGCTTGGCTCCTACACCCTATTATACAGAGCCATCCCTAATGATCAATTATTTTTATTGTTTGTATCAGAGGGTT
The DNA here is from genome assembly GCA_016271365.2 of Neoceratodus forsteri. Classification (NCBI taxonomy): domain Eukaryota; kingdom Metazoa; phylum Chordata; order Ceratodontiformes; family Ceratodontidae; genus Neoceratodus; species Neoceratodus forsteri. The sequence continues at coordinate 1,750,714,947 of CM057455.1, read as the reverse complement.
ATACAAAAATTCTACTGAGCATCTTTAGAAAAATGTTTAAATTATTAGAACTCTGGAATTGTTTAATATGTTTTCATGAAACTGTGCATGTGACCTTTTTGGCCTGGTTATAAAGCAGGTGGTGAAAAAATGTGACACCCCTTAGCTATCTCAAATACTACCTGACATCATGCACCATCGGTATAATCTCTAGCATAGATCCCTCGCTTCAAACCTGCCTCAGGACAAACAACGGTACAGGGAAGCTAGGAACAAATGTACCTATGCCTTACATCAGGCCAAAGCCACTTATTATAGGGATATCCTCACCTCCTCTAGGGGATCGGGGCATACATTCTGGGATACCATCAAAGAACTAAATGGTAAAACCCTACACCCCCACCCTCCCAGCTCACAGTCAATGGGACCATATCTCAGGGACCGTACAAATTGCCATTGCCTTAAATTCTTCCTTCTCTGACCTTAGCAGTGTGCTCCCCCCTAACTTTTTTGCCCCCCAACCCTTCAGCCTCTTCATTGTCAGACATCCCCCCCACTACTGCCCCACCTTTCAGGTTTTGAATTATAACTGTAAAAGAGGCTAAGTCTTACATCTCTAATGTCCTGGGAAAGAGCCACCATAGTGGAGACTCACTGGACTTAAAACTCTTTCACCTATCCCTCGAAGCTGTCCTAGTCCCCCTCACTAAAATCCTAAACTGCTCCCTCTATCTGGGGGAGTTCCCCACCCCCTGGAAAAGGGCTGTCATCACCCTGCTTCTGAAAGGTGGTGAGCTTACCTCGCCTGCTAATTACTGGCCAATCTCTATTCTGCCCCCTCTCTCTAAGACCCAGGAAAAAATAGCTAATCAGCTCTCTGAACATCTATCTAAATTTAACCTATTATTCCATGAGCAGCCTGGTTTCTGCAGGGGTCACAGCACCACCACAGCTCTCCTTGAATACACCTCTTACATCCACAAGGCCAGAGATCTGGGGCACTTAGATGGGTTGGTTTACATCAACCTAACTAATGCATTTGACACTGTCCATCATGCCCTTCTCCTTAGATCCCTGTCTGACATGGGTCTGACACCTGATACTAGGGCCTGGCTTGAAAACTACCTATCAAACAGGTCACAGCAGGTCAAACTTGGCACAACCCTCTCCTCCCACCTCCCAGTTCCATCTGGGGTCCCTCAAGGCTCTATTCTAGATCCCCTTCTATTTAGCCTTTTCCTAAACTTACTACCTGGAGCCTGCGCCAGTCAGTTACTTTTTTAGGCCAACGATGCAGTTATTTACTGGAGCAACCCTCAGCCTCTACCACTGCAGGATGCCCTACAAAAGTCCTTCATGGAAGCCAAGACCTGGTTCACAAAGCACAGGCTAGTAATAAACTATAAGAAAACTAAGACCATGATCTTTGCACACCATCAGAACTCCTACCATGATTCCACTCTACTTGTCAACACAGCCCAAGGCTCCCCACTTGAGCAGGTAAACACTTTTAAATACTTGGGCATCACTCTTGACTCCTCCTTTACCTATCATGCACATATCCGTACCCTCTGTAACACCATTAACTCCAGAATTGGCTTCCTATATTGGATCAAACACTGTCTGCCTAATAAGGGGCTACGGCTTGCTGTGTCATCCTCGGTCCTCTCTGTGCTGGACTATGGAATTGTGTTCTATGGCTCAGCTGATAGCACTGCTCCCTGTCGCATCAAGACAGCACTAAACAAGGCCTGTTGCCTGGTGACAGACTGCAATAGAACTTCCCACATGTGTGACCTCTACAGCCGCTTTAACTGGCTAAATTTCAAATGTTGCCTTAAGTACCACACATGCCTCCTGGCAAAGAAAATACAGTGGAGTCTCACCCCGCCTAGCCTACAGGGCCTCATCCAACACTCCTTCCCACAAAGACTCACCAGAAGTACCTCCAAGGTCCCCTTATTGGTCCCCCACTTCAGGACATCTATAGGTCAGAGAGCCTTTTATCACAGGGCTCCAAGCTGGCTAAATGACTTGCCTGTTGCTCTGACTGCTGGTACAAAAATTGGCCCTTTTAAAACCTCACTCAAAGTATTTCTCGCTAACAACTCTACTTGCGACTGTTCCTAGTAGTACTATACAAACCCGGTCCCTGCCACCTCCCTCACACTGTCTTTACAATCTGGATCCTGCTTTCTGGAATTTCTGCTGCTGTTGTTGTCATGACTCTGGACTGTCTCTGCCCTATAGTAAGGAATGTTACTCTGTTTGTTACTGTACCTACTAATGTAATATTTGGACTGATTGTTGTCTGGCACCTGTTCTTGTGATGTTGTACTATCTGTTGTTTTGCACATGACTCTGGGCTGTCTATGCCCTCTGCTATGCTATGTTACTCAGTTCTTTACCTTACCTGCTAATGTATTATATGGACTGATTGATGTCTTGCACCTGTACTTGTGATGTTGTACTATGTCTATTGACGAGGAGCCTTTGCAAAAGAGTCTTTGACCCAAAGGGTGTAATTCTGATTTCTCAATAAATACATAAAGATAAATAAAAGGCATTATCCTGCCAGAGGCCTGGCCACTTTTACCCTGAACATTTTATGAAACAAATTCCATATTGTATAGGCTGTACATGACAGCATATAAAATGTGTATTAAGTATTGGAAGTAATGGAAGTAGGAGGCAGCTGGCATTGAAGCAATCAAGGGAGGGAAGAAATTTTATTGCTTTATTGTGGGCATAGCACTGAGGGACAGGGATCAGTGTGGGCTGATGCTTTAAAACTGTTTTTTGCTGAAACGGAGGCTCAGGAAGTGGGAGGAATGCTGGAGGGGAGGGACTGACTTGGGAAGCAAGATGGTCATGTGACCTGGCTGGACATATCGAAAGGCCAGGATCCCTGAAATATAAAGAGGGCCATCATTGTAGTTTCCTCAGTGGAAGCAGGAGATGGCTGGCAATGAAGCAATTAAGGGAGAACAGTGATTTTATTGTTTTGTTGTGGGCATAACACTGTGGGACAGGGATCAGTGTGGATTGATCTTTTAAAACTATTTTTTTGCTGAAACAGGGGCTCGGGAGGTGGGAGGAATGCTGGAGGGGAGGGACTGACTCAGGGGAAGACAGATGGTCACGTGACCTGGCTGGACCTATTGGAAGGCCAGGGTCCATAATTATTTTCTAGGAGGTCAAGCGACCCCTCGTGTGAGTGACCCTGATGCATGAGTGCCACAACACAGGAGTGTAGCATCTCGAGTACCATCTGCAGGGTGTCCACAGGGAGGACAGCAGGCCACAGGCCAAGCTCGGCAAGTACAGAGCCAGGGAAGTGCACAAGGGGAAGTGAGCAGTAGAGGGAAAGAAAACCAAACCAAACAAAAAAAAAATACAAAAAGCAATTAAGGCACTAGCAACCAAGGGATACAGAAAGGATGTGGAGGCTGGTGACCAGAGGCAGGCAGATTATTGGGGGGGGGAGAGATGGGGTGGAGATGACTAGGGTAGGGGGTTCAATGAAGCTGGGAGGGTAGTGAGCTGCAATGGGTGTGGAGCAGCAGTTTTCCTGTGGACCTTGTGCAGGGTAGGGTAGGTATTTGGGGGAGCATGAGGGTGGGGGAATGCACCGTGTACAAGGGGAAGAAAAAAATTGGTGGGAGCATGGAAGCAAAGGGGGTTGCCACGGACTCACTAACAAGAAGGGGAAGGGGGGCCAACAAAGGTAGAAGTGGGGTAGTGGGAGGCATTAAAAAGGGGCACAGAGGGAAGGTAAAGGTAGTGGAGGGGGGCAGGATTGGCTGGGGAAGGAGCACAGAAAGGATGGAGGAGGAGGAAGATCACAGGTAGAGGTGCAGGTGGGGGAATGGAGACAGAAAGGGATAGGGAATTACAGGAGAGGACACTAAAAGAAATGGGACTGAGGTAGGGCAGAACGGGGGGCAGGGCAGAAGATGGGGGGAAGAGTAGTCATACTGGGGGATTCAATGCTCAAGGGAGTGAGATGCGGAGGTAAGGGAGAGAGGAAAAACTGGGCCTGGGTGGAGTGTATACCAGGTATGGCAGTGAGGAGGGTAGGACAGTTAATTCAGGATTGCGTAGAGAGGGCTGGAGATAAACATCATTTCATTGTGCATCTAGGTACAAACGACCTGGAAGGAAGTACAGTGGAAGAAGTGCAGGAGAGGTTCAGGGAGGTAGGAAGAATCTGCACTAAGGTGGGCAGATCAGTGGCATTCTCTGAGGTACTCACTGTACCTAGGGCAGGCACCACTAGGAAACAAAGAATGGAGGACTTCAACAGGTAGCTTAGGGGTGGTATGCAAAAATGGTGTATGGGGTAGTAGAGGAGTGGGGCGAGACATGGAATAAGAAGGGTCTCTATGCATAGGATAGGTTGCATCTCAGCAGTGAGGGTACAAGGACTTTGAAACAGGGGCTGGAGAATTAAATTAGAACTAAAATAACTTTAAACTGAGGAGGGGGGCAGATGGGGGCTGCAAAAAGGAGTCACCTAACAGGGAGACAGAAAGACCTCTCCCCCAGAAAGAGAGGAAGGGAGGGAGGGAAATATAGCAAGGAATATAGGTAGAGAGGAGAGACAGGGAGAGAAGGGGCAAGGCACAAGATGGACTGTTGTATCTTTAAATGCTAGGTGCTTGGCAAACAAAGCAGCAGAATTCCAGACAATGATGGTGGAAGGGGCGGTAGATATTGTTGCCATCTTGGAAAGCTGGGCCACCTAATACCATGACTGGGATCTCATGATCTCCGGATGCAAGGTGTACTGAAAAGACAGGGAGGGGGAAGAGGAGGAGGAGGAGGGGTGGCTATTTATGTTAAGGATGAGATATTGTGTACAAGGGAGGAGGGGGAAGAGGGGAGGCCAGAAGCCATATGGGTACTGCTCCAAAACCCCAAAAGTAAGAGGATTAGGTTGGGGGTGGTGTCCATGCTCACAAAACAAGGAGATTGGCAGAGAGCTGGGGAAAAAATCAGGAAGGTCAGTGGCAAAGGGAGTACGGTTACAGTGGGTGACTTCAACCTACCTAGGACTGACTGACGGATCATGACTACCACAAATGCCAGGGAACAGATACTGTTTGAGGCTATCCAGGACAGCTGCCTAGAGCAGGGAGTGATGGAACCCACCAGGGAGGGGAACATACTGGATATTATGTTAGCAAATGGTGCCAAGTCCAGGATGTGGTAGCACAGGACCCACTAGCAGGAAGCGACCACTGCTCAGTGTGGTTCTTCCTCAACATAGGGAGGGAATTGGCTAAGACCAGGAAAAGGGTGGTAGACTTCAGAAATACAGATTTTGCCACGATGGGCAGTATTGTAGAGGGGCATCTTGCTGGAATTAGCCTAGGAATGGATGCTGAACAGTAGTGCTCCCGTAGTGAGGCAGACCATGAGGAGTACCACACAATATCAAGGGAGGTCAGTAGGAGGGTAAAAAATGCCAGGGCTTATAAAGAGCTTAGACTAGCCAAAGGAATTAGGGAAGGGGAGAAGGAATTCTACAGATACATTAAGGAGCGAAAGAAGGGTGGGGGCAGATAAGCGAGCTGAAGAAGGAGGGAAGGGTAGAGGGGTGGTAGAGGAGGCTGAAGTGTTAATTGAGTATTTTGGCTCTGTCTTTACTAGGGAAAAGAATGAGCCTGCTGTCACTGAAGGGGCGTGGCAGGGAAGGGGGCATAGTGGGGGAGGCACTTATGGATGGTGGGATCCAGGTAGGGAGGGTGAGGGAGGCCCTCAAGTCCCTGAGGATGGATAAAGCTCTAGGACCAGATGGCATCAGCCTCAGTGTTCTGAAGGAACTGGCGAATGTCCTAGCAGTTCCATTGATGGATCTATTCAATTCCTCCTTCTAATAAGAATGTGTTCCTTTGGACTGGAGGATGGCACATGTCGTGCCCCTCAACAAGAGCAGATCTTGGGATAACCAGGGGAATTACAGACTAGTCAGCCTGATATCCATAGTAGGAAAAATGATGGAGGCCATCGTAAAAGAATGGATGGTGTCGTTCCTTGAGGTTAATGGTTTTCAGGATGACAACCAACATGGGTTTATTCTGGGGAAACCACGTTAAACCAGCCTAGTCAAATTTTTCGACTGGGTGAAAGGTCACTGGATGGAGTAAAGCCTGCAGATGTTCTGTATCTGGACTTCAGCAAGGCTTTCGGTTCAGTCCCACATGGAAGGCTGATATGGAAACTGAGTGAACTGGGGGTGAGTGATAAATTGGTGGGGCATGTAGCACACTGGCTTAAAAATAGACAGCAGAGGGCAGTGGTGGGGGGGGTGAAGCATCATCGCCCAGAGGGGTCATCACCGGGGTCCCGCAAGGTTCAGTGTTGGGCCCTATCCTTTTCAATGTGTTCATTGCAGACATCAGGGAGGGAATAGGGAGTAAAATGAGCCTGTTCACTGATGACTCCAAACTGGGAGCTTAGGTGGACAGGGAGGAGGGTAGGAGGTCACTTCAGGAAGACTTGGTGAGGCTGGAAAACTGGGCTCACATGTGGCAGTTGGGGTTAAATGCACGTAAGTGAAGCATCCTTCATCTGGGTGTTAGGAATCCTGGGTATAGCTAACACTTGGGGAAGTAAGACTGACTGCCTCTTTGATAGAAAATGATCTGAGGGTGATGACTGACACCAAATGGAACAACTTGGAGCAGTGTAGGAGAGCAGTAGCCAAAGCAAATAAAATGTTTGGGTGTATAGCCAAGGGGATAACATCTAGGAGCAGGGAGTTTATACTTCCCCTGTACAGCTCACCGGTAAGGCCGCACCTGGAGTATTGTGTGCAGTTCTGGTGCCCCCACCCAAAGAAGGACATCATACTACTGGATGAGTCCAGAGAAGGGCGACAAACATGATCAGTGGTATGGGAGAATTGTCACATGCGGACAGACTTAGAGAGCTGAACATGTACTCCCTGGAAGACAGAAGGGATGGGGGTTATGATAGAGACCTTGAAAAATCTGAAGGGAGTCAAAAGAGGGAAAATGGAGGGATTCATCAAATTGAAGGAAGAGGGGACTACGAGCGGTCATAGTCTGAAACTGGCAGGGGGGCAGTACAGAGGAGAGGAGAGGTGAGGGGGCATTTTTTCAGTGAAAGGGTGGTGGCACCCTGGAATGTACTTCCTGATGACCTGATAAAAATGGATACTGTGGGAGGTTTTAAGAGGGGTTGGGACAGGCACAGGGGCAGGATACAGGTTGGGGGTAAGGTGAGCAATAAAGGTATGCAGGGAGGGGGGGAGGAAAGGGGTAAATAATGGAAGTAAAGCAGCTACTGCACCACACCAATGAGCTGTGTCAGGCAGACGTGATAGACCGTTAGGCATAATCTGTTGGCAACATTGGACCTTATGCATGAATGGGCATGAAATACATGGAAACCACGCATCCGCGTGGTGTGCAGCTGCACAGCGTGAAGGGTCAGAGGAATACATGACATGCACAAAATGATATGTGTCACATGCAGAAGCAAGGGGCAAAGCCATGAACGATGCAGAGCAGAACATGTAGGAGGAAGGGGACAGCCCTCATAACATGACCCCCACTCCTAGATCCTGCATTATAAGGGCAAAAGTGATGCCCACCACGTGGATGCTGAAGTGAATGTGGGACACTGCAGAGAGACATGCAGGATGGCAGAAAGCAATGCACCCATGGACGGTGGTGCAAACAACAATGTGAGGTGGCAGGATCAGCAGCTGTCAGAGGCTGCAGCGGAACCGGATGTTCCAGGTCCTCGAACTTCACTGGGCCACAGGTGACTGCGATAGTCAGTGAGATCAGTGTCAACCATGCAAAGCTGTTCGGTGCCCTGGTGCGTCCACTGCCCTGGAGGTGAAGACAGGAATCTGGCTGGAGGTGCAGGCCACCGTGAACACTGTTCTTTTGCCTGTGGCAGAATTCCAAACTTTCCCCAAATAACTGCGGATTTCTGTTTAGTACTGCGGTATTTAATTATGAACTGAGGACTTTTTACATGACATGTGGTAATAAAGTCTCTTGCTTAGTATTTTGCCATATATCGTGTAATTATCTGTGATTTGCATTACTTCTGCGGGATTTTTTCCCCCCAGTTTGATACAGTAACCTGCATTTCTTACATTTATTCCACATTTTTTAATAGAATTTCTGTGAAAGTTGGTGAAATGATTTCTGAACTTTCACAGAAGTGAAAATCCGACTTTTGATGAAATTCCACTGGCAGAATTTTTTTCTCACACCCCTAGTCAGCGATAAAACATAAATGGTATGACCTACACACCACCATGAAATAGAAGATTGCAGAGGAAACACAGGCATGGCAGAGCACAGGTGGATGGTCACCCAGGCCTGGCATCCATCTGATGCCCATAGAGAGGATGGTGTCGGACACCCTCACCGCTATGAGTATCCATGGTGAGCCAGAGGGAGTGGACACACTTGCCAGTAAGTAATGCACATGGAAACAGCATGACCAGCATTGCCAAGGCTGCATGCATAATGGCTAGCAGTGTTACTTTGTGCCAACAGAGCATGCCAGGGGTGTTGGACACAGTGCCGGCCCACCACAGGTGTGTCTGCCCCGCACAGCTGCAGGTGCCCATTGAGGACAGATGACAGACGATGACTCCACAGGTGAATACTCCCCGTGACATGACCATGACAGTGGCATCGTGGAAGGCGTTGGTCAGTAATCAACTCTCTTGACCCATCACCTGCAGGTCCTGGACAGGCAGTGGACAACCAGCAAGACCCAGCTGAGGACACCACCCTAGGTGCGGGGAGTGATGACGTGGACACTGCAATGGAACTGTATGAAGATGGCGCATCAGAGGACACCTGCAGTGGTGGGCCAGTGGACAAGCACCCTTGGTCTCATAACGACCCCTAACATGCCCCAACATGGTGGCCCATGGCAGTAATGCACCATGACCTGCGATAGGCATGCAGACGGTCATGTAAGGTGGGCATGATAGTGCAGAAGAGGGCCTGTTGAGTGACATGTGGCCACCCAAGTAGCAGGAGGATGATATAGGGCTCGACATAGGGCACAGCAAGGAGGCAGCAACAAGTGGCAAAGGTGACGGCATGGCCACTGTGGAGAGCCAGTCTGGGGGCACAGGCACCACCAACATGAAATCAGAATGTGTCACCGATTGCATGGCATTGGAGCTGTCGAGCACATGGCAGGCACCACCCCACAGGGCAGGGGCAGCAGGGACCTCAGACTGACCCACAGCTATGAGACAAGGTCAATGGCATGTGACCAAGTGGCACCATATGCACCGCAGCAGCCATGAGGAACAGCTGCCATTGCAGACCAGCATGGGCTCTGTGGAGTCATGATGCGGCAGGTGTGACACACAGGTATTGCCATTCATGAACACATACAATCACACACATGCACATTCACACACACACACATGCACAGACACACACACACACATGCACAGACATGGTGGTGGGAATGGACATGCACTGAGTGTTGTGCTGTGGTGGCTGCAGTGTCTGCAAGGGCCACACATGGATGATGGTTTAAGTGATGGGGTGGGTGGACCCCTGTACAGCTGGCTATCATGCCGTGGTACAGGGGCTTAGACCACAGGCAATTGTGCCCTGTCACCAAACACCAGCCAGGGCCCAATCACCCCCAACAGCATGGCCACACTGGAGGTGAGCTACGACCTCAGGTGATGTCTTCATTGGACTCACAAGGTGAAACGCACAAAGTTCTGTGAGGGATGCCAACAGTGATGCCACCCGGTGGTGCATTCATGGTCTCCACCGGATGATGTAGATGTTGATACAGGTGTTAGTGGCATGGTGACTACCAGCAGAATTTCCTGTTCACCACCACTGTCCGTGCTGCATGGCCGGCCACTGTGTCCTGTCCTCGCATCTGGTCATCATGCTTCTTGCCATGCAGCATGCCCAGAAGTTGATAGTCAAGCATTGGCATCCTGCGGTGCATGGCCATTTTGTGTAGCATGATGCAGACAGCGAATACACAGCAGACACACTGTGGTGCCAGCATGATGGTTCCCCCTGTGTGGTCAAGGCAGCGGAACCTCATCTTCAGCTTACTAATGCTCCACTCCATGACAGACCATGTCTGATGGTGTGCAGTGTTGTACACCTCCTCAGCTGCAGTCACAGGTGCCAGGATGGGTGTCATCAGGCATGGCTGCAGGGGATATCTCCTGTCACCTGTGGGATGAGAGACATGTCAAGATGGCAATGTAGGGTGACATGCACATGGATAAAGACACACACAGACATGTGCACAGCACACCAACTCAAGAGCCAGCCATCCACACGACCTGTCCAGAGCACCACTTCAACTCCAGAGGCATTGAATATGTAGGTGTAGTGGCATGACCAGGGCAACCTGTCACACACATCTGTGAATAGTCCATCTGCATCGCACATCACCTGATAGTTCATGGTGTGAAAGCCCTTGCAGTTGTGGCATGCCTCCTAGGATGTGGATGGTGTCAGGATGGTGATGTGTGTGCCATCGACCTCACCAAGGATGTTGGGCAACCTGTGCATGCCATAGAATGCCTGCTTGGTGGAACAGACCTCTGCATCAGGCATTAGGAGGCATATATGGTCACCAATGTGCATCAGCAGTGCGTTGGTAACCTGTGCAAGGGCCTGGAACACTGACAACTGGCTGATGCTGATGCTGTCGCCTATCATGCATTGGAAGGACCTGGGGGCACCCATTACCTTTGTCTCCACTGACATGGCCCTGGATCGGCATATCCGCGGAGTGACATGGTCATGTACAAGGTCGCACAGGTGCAGCACCATGGGCCATGGCAGTCAGAAACATTCTAGACAGTGTGTGTCATGGAGCACACTACTATCCATGTGTGGTCTGAACACGGGCTCCCGTGGCCATCTAACCCTTGCATGCCATGCATGCTGCAGACAGACATTCATCAGCAGTCCCAGACACATTCTGTCGTCATGCAATCAACAGTGTGTACATGGTACAGAACCTAATTATGGCATCACTGCTTAAATAGGGTGCACTGTGTACCTGGCCTCCCTCAGGTCGGAGCATGCACCTTGTGTGGCACATGGCCATGAGCTACCATGGCTGCTGCTCACAGATCTGTCAAGCATGCCATGCATGTGCGTGCCACACAGCCCGGCCATGCTATGTGGTGGTGTATGGGACAAGGCAATGCATGCAGGCATGGCTGCCATCTGCTGCTTTACTAGTGTTCTGTGCAAATCTGCATGTACATCCTCAAATGCAGTACAGAAGTGTCCGATGCATGGACATCATGGTAGTACTGTCATCACACATGCATCCATGGACATCACAGCACACAGGGATGCAGAACCATAGTCCTAGCATCTTTTTGGCTGGGGGTGCATGGGTGCAGTAAGATTGTGACTGCCGGCATGAGTGTCCACCATGGTGGCACGACCAGCGACTGCTATGTGACTACACATTGTGTGTCCGCTGGACCATCCCCTTCCTGGTGCACAGCACACACACGCACACACACAGGGAGTAGTGCTGCACACTGCCAGCCCTAGTACACAGGGCATGTACATGCATGTGTGCCATCCATCATGCTGGTGTGATGGGGCAGCGTGTCCCACTGGTCCTGTGCCACTGTGTGGGTGGGGCTCACCGTACATGTCACGACATGCCTCAGCAGGCGGCAAGTGTATGCTCACATGCCACTTGTACTGCATACACAGATGGGTATAAATGCATGCGGCAGGTGCATTGGATGAGGAGGGTCAGGATGGAATGCTTCCCGTGAATGCTCTGGTGGGTCACTGAGGCAGAATTCTGTGACAGCAGTGGGTACAACACCCTGTGGGCCACACAGCAGATAGACCCAGTGAGTATCACAGCCATGCCACACCATGCAGTCTATGTCTGTTCTACTGCCATTACCATGTCTGCCTGTTTACTAACCACTGCATTCACCTTGTGTCTCCCTGCCCTACCCAATACAGAATGAATCAGGCATGCTGAGATGCCTGGAACTATGCCACACACCACAGCCAGATAGGGTCGAAGTCATGGTGTCACACCCATGAGGCCTGTATAGATGCCGCTGGCAGCATATGATGCCATGGTACCTCTGGCATACCTGCAGAGATGGCCATCCATACTATGAAGGACAGCATGGGGATGCAGAGCCCTGGTCCCTCTGGCAGGTCACACCATCCCATCAGGGGTAAGTGTTGCATGCCTGCACAGCTCCAGAGTCCATTGCCCATGTACTTATCGTGCTCTTCTCTCCACAGCACTACAGGGAGCCCTGTGCTGTGAATGCTGCTGCAGAGGGAGGAGTGGCAATGGGAACCAGATGAGGAGCTGAGCACGGATGCAGAGCCATGGCCATTGCAGAAGCACCAATGCACAGAGGGGCCTGTGATGGCAGAGTGGATGGCTGCAGAATAGCCAGCACCATCGACCGCTGGTGCTTCTACATGACAGGACTGTGGAAATAGGGGTGGCCTGTACTTTGTTGTTGGGTGTGGAGGGTGGGGGTGGGCCTGTGTTCTGCACTGGGGACTGTTGTTTGTACAGTTAGTTATGTTTGGGCTGTGGCATGGGGGTTGTGTGCAGGTGGGGGTGTGGGTCTGTAGTGGAGGTCCTATGCCATCCTGTGTATCCTCTCTTTTGATTGTACATGTCACATATATCAGTAGTAAACACATCTCTGTACAACACGGCCTGTTCATTGTCCTGCATGAGTGTGTGTGTGTGGGGGGGGGCTCTGATGGCTGGCCGTGCTATACACAGGACTGGTGGGGGGATGTAACCCAGTCACTGCTTGCATACAGCATGTGGCATGGGGCTCTGCATGGTCCAGCCCTGAATGCCGCTTGTGGACTGGATTGGCAAGGCTGGCAGTACGTCTGCACGGGGTTGGGGGAGGGACAGTCATGGCTGGTGTGCCCATTGTGGCATGGGGTGGTCATGCCATGGCTAGCCATTCAGGAGAGTCAGGGGAGTCCATGGTCAGGCACACCCCACAGGGCTCCAGGGTGAATGGGTGGGGCCGCTATGCACAGGGTGGCCTGTGCAGTCACCAGAGTGTTTCGGCTAGCTGTGTGCACTGTCCCTGGCTGGCATGCCATGGGTCTGTGACATAGTTCTACCACTGGGGCACACTGCTGGCATGCTGTGGGTCATGTGATGGGTGTCCACAGTCCTTGCATACCAGGGCCATGTGGGTTCGCCTGCCTGACCATGGGATTTGTTGTGTGCATAGGGATGGATGGGGACTGTGCAGGTTGGTGTTTCAGTCCTACACCCCTGCCTGTGACCAGGGCCCTATGTCTCCGCTGCCACTGTAGTCATACGTGCAGGTTTATGGCTGCCCTGTAGCATGCATATCTATATGCACCATGTGCCATGAGTATGTGAGCCCCACGCATGTTTGTACATGTGCTCAGCATTTTGCTGTGCACCATTTATGTTGTTACACCCTCATGTATTTGGTGCGCTAGTGGGATGCATGTCTGCACGATCATGCCAAACTCAGTCCCTTGCGTGTATGTCATATATGTGACATTGCAGGCAGCTTGTGCATATGTTCCTCTGCTGCTTATGCATGCATCCTATGCACGTCATGATGGAATATGAAATACCTCACACCGGAGGCCCTCCACTTCTTAGTCTCCAGCTCCATCCTATCAACAATCGACTATGGACTGGTGGTCTATGGGGAAGCAATGGAAACAGCACTCAAGAGGGTTCAGATTGTGCTCACTAAAGCTTGCAGGCTCACCCTGGTTGCAGATAGTCACTCGCATACCTGCTGTCTGTACGAATGGACTAATTGGCTGCCATTAAGGAACAGGATTAAGTTCCAAACCTGCCTACTGGGGAAGAAGGCATGACTGGGCAAAACCCCACCCTATGTAACTAACATTTTCATGCTGACCACCACCTTGCATCTCACTAGAGGTAGGATGGGAGGGGCTCTGTCTACACCCTTCCATCAAACTGCGCTTGGGCAATGTACCTTTGCCTATCGGGCCCCCCTGTGGCTTAATGAAATCCCTGTACCCATCATGGCCTCCAAACACCTGGATCAATTCAAAACTCGCCTCAGACAGCACCTTAAATCAATCACAGAGTGTGACTACCTCTGATGGCCAACCCACTCGATTACACAGCCCTCCCAGTTGCTCTATGGCAGGACTGTAGCACCTCTCCCCACTGTTCTGATAATGTCTACCCATCATAACAGATTCCCATACTCCTTTGGAACGTGCTCACCCCACATTTCTCACATCCTGCCCTGTGAGCCCTTTTCAGCTCCAGCACCTTACCATGCCATGCCCCTACCTTAGCCGTTAGTCTAGCACTTCTCCACCCTGGTGCACCCCTCTAGTCTCTCCCCTCTCCCCCCCCCCAACAGCCACATTTTCAACCCTACATCTCGACAAGGCCCTATCCTGAGGCTGCTTCCCCCTCTCATGTTCTCTCTCCACTGCTCCCTATCCAGGGCCGGATTAAGGGGACAAATGGGGCAAATGCCCCAGGCCCCCACCATAGACTGGCCCCCAGTAGTCGGAAGCAAGAGACACTTTTAGTAGGTGGACTGGTGGTTTGTAAATCATGCCACCTCCCTCGCTGCAGCGTGAGTTATGCTGATTCAACTTCCCCAGCAGGCCCCCGGGCAGCTCACTCCTTAAAACGCAGTGAAAGCAGCTGATTGGAAGAGGCACATTTGTTAAATAAAATTAAAACACACAAGCCCCTTGCCACAGATAGGCCCCAGCAAACCTACATTACAGATTTCTCTGCTCCCCTTCCCTCAGTTAGGTGGTACTGGTAAGGATTTGTAATAAATCATCCCCCCGCATGAGTCAAGCGTGAATCAACACACCTCCCCGGGAGCTTGCTCCATAAAACAAAACAAACAAAAAAATGACTTTGGGAGAGGCATTCTTTAATTAAAGAAAACAAAACACAAGCCCCTGGACCCTCCTGCTACAGATAGGCCCCGGCAAGCCAACAATGCAGAAGATTTCTCTTGTTCCCCCTTCCTCCTCCATTATTTGCTGCCTGCAGCTAGGGTCAGGCTTCTTGCTAGAAAAATAAACTGGCACTGTGTGGCACAAGAAGTGAAGAAGGCTAACTATGCAAGCACCGTGATCTACCTCCTTAGGATACTGACAGGTTTTCAATTTTGTTGAGTCTGGGACTGGACCTGGACCAGTGCAAGTTGCAACCAGACCTGGGCTGCCACTGCATAATACAAGGAGCGGGCGCCAGGACCAGGAGCTTTGCATACAATCCATCTGGGCAGCATTTTTTAAACCACTCTTTCTTGGTGGTTTTTGAGGCTCAGCATGCACTTTGCCAGCGGCAGCACCTGCACTCGCTATCTGTACGCCACAGCCACTCTATCGCTAGCAGCATGATTAATCGATGTACTGTTCTAAGCTGCCTGCTGCTGCTAAACTAAGGAGTTTCAAAGGGGAGCGCCAAGCAACAGCAGACAGCTTGAGTTCAGTAAGTGGCTTAGAAAGTTGATATCTGTATTTTATTTTTATGCTGAGATAATTGATCTGAGCTTGTTCAAAGACGAGATAAAGGGACGTGGGTGTGTGTGTATACATGCATGGATCCTCAAACTTTGAAAGAAATGGAATTAATCATTCCTTTGATATCCCATGAGCAGATAAAGGTATGACATCAGTCTGTTTATTTGGAGTCATAGCATTTGTACATTGGAACTGCACACTTCTGTACAATGGGTACATACAGTAACTTACTGTTGTTTGGAGTATGATGCATACCTCTTAGTAAAGCACTGTTTATTTTTATTTAATTTATTTCCTTAAAATAAACTTGTGATTAAAGAGTTACTAAAGATTACGTTGCTTTTCTGGACAAGGTCTAGAGGAGAGCGACTTCAATAAAAGCCCCAAAACTCACCACAGAGCATCTAGACCCCCAGAGCATCTGAGCCTGGCGGCCTTCATGTCTGGTACAGTACAATAAATATAACATTACAGACTATGACAACATGACAGGGTGTTGTACTTCAAGTTACTTTTTTCTCCTGTGAATAATGGGGTCGTCTCCCCATACGGTGGTTGTTATGGTTAATAAACAATGTGCTCAGTAAATGTTGCGCAAAATAAAACATTTTGGTATGAAAAGTTGGACATTTTACATGGCCACCCAAGTTGTGAGTGTCCCAGGCCCCTCTAAGGCTTGATCTGGCCCTGTCCCTATCTCACTCACTGTTGCAGAACCAAACCCATGAAACCAGTGATACTCACTAAGAATTGTAAATATATGTATTATTACTGTGTCATGAACTGTACTTGTCTAGCGATAAATACTGTAATATTCTAACCAGTTGTATTTTTCAAGGTGTTCGTATACTGTAATTCATCTTCTGTTTTTTGTTAACCTGACATGGAACCCTTGTAAAAGAGCTTGTGCTCCAAGGTCTTTTCCAAAAATAAAAGGCATGTATGTATGTATGTAATCATAAAGAAGGGTTTGAATGAGGCCATGAACATGTGTGCCAAGTCTCAGAGTAAGCTGTCCAGGTACAAAAAAACTAGCTGGCTCAGCAGGGAAGTGATGGGGAAGATGAGGGACAAGAGATTGGCCTTCAACAGTTTCAAGAAATCTGGGAGGGAGGAGGACAAGGAGATATACTTCAAAGCATCTAGGAAAGTGAGCAGGGTTCTTAGGGCAGCCAAAGTGGCAAGGGTGCTCAGACTGGCTCAGGGGATCAGGAAGGGGAAGAAGGAGTTTTCCAAATGCATAAGGGAGAAAAGAAGTTGTAGGAACAAGATAGTTAGAATCAAGAGGGAGGGGGGATGGGCAGGAAAAGGAGAGGACCAGGCGGAGGCACTCAATGAGTACTTCTGTTCAGTGTTAACGAAAGAAAAGGATCACCCAATACCACAAGGAAAGGGAGGGAGGGGCAGAGGGGTGCAGAGGTAACATATGGGGTCATCTAGGAGGAGCTAGACATCTATACTGGGGAAGTTGATGGAGATCGTTCAAAAGGAGAGGTTGATAACCTTTCTGGATAATAATGGACTGCAGAATGAGAGACAGCATGGGTTTGTCTCGGGAAGATCCTGCCAGACAAATCTAATCGATTTCTTATATTACTCCTTACTTCTTTTGCTCCAAACTGTCAACATAGCCATTTCTCCACACTACCTCATAAATATGACAAGTGGCATTTTTATTATGCTGGACAAGATCTGTTTTCACACTTCTGGAAGAAATGAGATTTCAACCAATGTATATTTAAATGCTACATGTCATGTTTCTAATGGCGGTCATAAAATGCTTATCTTGAAAATGTTGGGTCAAAATTAAAAAAAAAATTATATATATATATATATATAAACTGCACTCTGCTCCCACCTACAAGCACTTGATTCCTGTGACTGTAACGCATCCCCTCCACCTCCTCTCTAGAATCTTCCTAAAGCTTGTTTTCCTGTTCTCTGAATTGTTGAATGTATTTTGTTCTTTGAATTGATGTATGCACTTTGCCTGAATGTCTGATACCTGCTCCTGCTTATCCCTGCAATGGCGGCTGCTACTAAATGTGTGTTTCTTTTCCCTGTCTATCACTGCATGGATATCAAATTGGTTTGCACATTATTGCTTTGTACTTCACTATTGTCTTGTTTCATTAACTGTATATTGTACTCTCCTGGGAAGTGCATGAAAATAGGCAGGGTTTTGCCTAACGCACCTACTCGATCAACAAAAGCTAACTAAATAAATAAATACACACACACACATATATATATATATATATATATATTTATATATATAACTGCTAAGAAACTTTGTGTATTGTCTTGATCTCATGCTGGTGAGTTGAGTTCAGGGGCAAGCTCAATGACCCACCTGAATGGGATGAGGTTTGGAAGATGCCACTGTTATGTGCCCCCCCAGCCAGGGAATGCAAGCTACAGGGTTTTTTTACATGGGCACTGGTACCATATAGTGAAAACAACTGTCCTCAATCACTTTTTACACATTCACTATTTGCTCTTTCACATTTCTTTGCCTTTTTAGAACTGAAAGAAAAAAGAGTGAAAATGTAAAGAGTGAATGTGTAAAGAGTGAATGAGAATAGTTGTCTTCATTATATGGTACCTGTATCCCTGTGGACAACCCTGCAGCTTGCATTCCCTGGTTAGGGTGGAGAGGAAATATGCCAGACCCTGCACTTCCATAGGCGGATAGAGTCTTCCCATGGTGCAGGGCCCACAGGTCCCGAAGAGACCTGTGTGAATGAGGATATGATTTCATTGTCTCCAAAAATAAAAGTTATTTGCAAAAAAACATTGTTAATGCACCAGTTAGGATAACTTAAAGATCAATGACAACCATTTTACACATTGCTAAAAAAAGCTTGAATTCAAGTTCCTGTGTCACGAGTAGTGTTTTCTGAAAATGTCATGCTATTTGTTTTTGTGGTTCTCTTTAAATCAGCATTTGTTAGCTTGTTCTGCACTAACTAGAAACAGCCTGTTTATGTCCCTCTGACTGAGCCTCACAGCATGTTGTCAGAACAGTTTGTTGTAGCTGTTACACATAGGGCCCTGTGGGCCCTGTGTGAAGAAAGGAGATCTTGTGTGACATTGTTTGCCAGGGAATAGGGTGAGCATTACAGTGAAACCCTAAGGAAGATTCCACCACTAATTCCACAAGACTCTGGAGATCCAAAACCCCAGTATTTTTTTCCTTTTGCTGTTTGGTGGGTGGCAGTTGGAAGTTAGGGTTATTAACCCTAATGCTGCATTTTCCTCTTTTTGTGCTATTAAGTTACCATAACTTGTGCATTAAGAAAGTTATTTACAAAGAAATTCCTTTCTTTTTGAGATAAAAGGATCATATCTGGATTATGCTGCTGCACAGGACAATTTGGGCTATGCACTATGGAAAAACTGTCCACCTACAGAAATGCAGGGCCTGGCACATTCACTTTTTACACATTTACTTTTCACACATTCAGTACATATTTACTCTTTACACATTCAACACACATTCATTCTTTACACATTCACTCTTCATACATTCTTTTTTTTATTTTGATCCCAAATTTTCAATATAGTCATTTTATGACTGTCCTTATAAACATGACAGGTATCATTTATAGCATATGGTTAGGGCTTATTCTCCATGAAAAATGGTGGGTTTTCAAATCTTGTTGCAGGACACTGCAGAGGTCAAAATGTTGTTGCATTATCATTCTGATGTCATATCGATAGTACAACAACTTTTCCACCTTGATCTGCCACCTGAATGTCTCATTCAATTTGGCTTTAATGAAAAAAATTGTGGAAACATGGCTGCACAATCTAGCAAGCGCCGAGTAGTGGACACGCTAATTTTGATATGAGCAGCTATCCCCACTTCATGTCACAAAAGTGAACTTGTTTTTATTTCATTTTAAAAATTAAGAATGCCAGACATTGAAAAAGGAAGTCGGAACAAGTGGGAGTGGGAGTGGAGAGAAGCTGAAGCAAGCAGCAGCAGCACTAGGAACAGAGCAGGGAGAGGCTTGAGCGAGCCACACCAGATAGCACTGAAGGTAACCTGCAACTAAAAAGAAAAAAATATAAAAAATAAATAAGTCCTAACCATATATTTTATAAAACAGTGGATGGCTGACCATCCATAACTAAGGCTGTGTTTTCATCTTGGGTGTTGAAGACACCATAGAGACCTCTCAATCTTCGCTCTCAAGATCTCTATGATGTCATCAACAGCCTCGATGGAAACACAGCCTTGTTGTAGATGGTCACCCATCCACTATTGTATATAGAGTATATTGACAGAATGTCATTTCACACCACAAGTATGAAAACACATCTCAGCCAGGATAAGAAAAAATGACACCTGCCACATATATGAGGTGGTATGGAAAAATGAATATGTTGAAAGTTTGGAGTCAAAATACTGGAAACTGTTGAACTTATGAGTGAACATTAAACTACTGCAAAGTTCAGTCATAACCTGGGCATTGTATCATATTTGTACACCAAATTTCCAGCATAGCTTTCATATTATCCTTACCTCATGAACTCAGTAGGTGAAAAGTTTCATATCCCTGCCAACACTTCATTTCACACCACTGAAATGTCATTATGAGCCACATGTGCAAAAACATATTTTGGCCAATATTTGAAAAATGACAGCTGTCATGTTTGTGAGGAGGTGTGAAGAAATGGCTAAGTTGAAAATTTGGGGTCAAAATATTTAAAATTACCAAAGTTATGAGCGAGTGTAGAAAAATTTCAACATACGTGCATAACTTCACTATTTTTACATATTTTGACCCCAAATTTTCAACATAAACTTTTTATGACCCCCTCCATCCCCACCTCATGAACAAGGGTGGTAAAAAATGTTCAAATCTAGCCCGAAAGGTGATTTTGCAATGCCACCATGCAATCATCTTTCAAGTCTCGTTTACATTATTCTACTGTCACTGCTCATGAGGTGGGGTCCACAAAGGCCATGCTGAAAATTTGGGGCCAAAATATGCAAAAATAACAAAATTATGCATCAAAGTTCAAAACCCTGTTGAAATACACTGAACCGCACTTACCTTAGTTTCTCATATTGTAGTCATCATTTCCAGTAGCAAGAGATGTTTTTGATTAGAGAGTGAATATATGCTGTGAGAACTGCTCAGGTGAATGAAGGTGTGTGGGGTGTACTGGGGGTGTGAGACAGTGACTGCTGAGGGGGAGGTGGGGTGGTAGGCATCAGATTGGCAAGGGACCATTTTCTTTTTTTTTTCAGGTTTAAAAACCAACATCGAGGGCAGGTTTCTTTATGACAGGTCAGATTTGTAAAACTAGAGGGGCAAAGATCAGAGAGCTGGGTGCAGATAGACATCAGGGAAGCATTACAGCAAAATAGGATTGTGATCAGAGGGTAGGGATGTCACTAGACACCAGGATAACATTACAGAAATATGAGGATGGTGATTAGCAGGCAGGGGAGTGCCACTAGACATCAGGGAAACAATATATAAATATGGGGACAATGATCAGAGGGTGGGGGTGCCAATACTCACCAGGGAAACATTATACAAGTATGGGGATGGTAATCAGAGGGTAGGAGGTGCCACTATACACTAGGAAAACACTATACAAACAGAGGGATAGCAATCAGAGGGCGGGTGGGGCCACTAGATACCAGGGAAACATTTTACAAATACAGGAATGGCAACTGGAGGGCGGGGGGTGCCACTACACACCAGGGAAACAATATATAAAAATGGGGCCAATGATCAGATAGTGGGGGGTGCCACTAGGCACAAGGGAAAGAGTGGTTCACTGCTCTCAGTGCAGCCTGTAGCATGAGATCCAGCTAGTGAACTCAAGAAAGTCTTGCTGTTCTCATACAAAGAATGTGGGTTAACGACTCCTCTCACTAAGTTGGATACCCTAGATTTTGAGGTGCCCAGAAAACATATTTCTGGCAAGTTTTTAAAGAAACAAATAGCAGAAGCTAGCTAAATGGGTTCCATTGAACTAGGTTCAGGTGCTTCCTTTTTAAAAAAAGATACACTTTTTATGAATGTTCATTGTTTGTGAATTTAAAATGAGAAATAAAATGTCAGCTGACACGATCAGTATTTTTTCAGTATGAGTGATAAATCATGAAAATAAGTAGTTCTGATTTTTTTTGTTTGTTTTGTACTATTCATGTCAGGATGTTAACTCTAAAATCATTATAACTCTGGAACTATATATTTTTTATACAAAACCTTTCAAAGGCACAACCTCAGCATGAGCCGTTTCAACCTGAAAAGTTCATGAAAAAATTCCACACCATCAAGGTTGTAGGGGAGAGCAAAAAATACCTCATATTAAATATAGGGAAACCAAACATGTTTTTCCCCCATTGTTTGGTGCTCCATATCTCAGAAACCAAACAAGATGATGTCACAAAACCATTCATGTCTTGAGACTGTGATAACCTGACCGTTCATGCCAAATTTTGGGCTATTTTGTCAAATGACACCAAAGTTATTAAGGTGCAAAAATCGGGGTATAACATTAAACAGCCTACTGCACCCTAACTATAAGGGTGCTACTGTGCCCCTATAGCATTGCAGACATGGTACTGCCTGTGTACTAGGGTTGAATAAATAGTTCAAATCACTTTTCTTGCCTTCTAACATGTGGTTGTCATTTTACGGATTCACCTAAAAATTGGCACATGCAAGGTTGGCACCAGTATCTCTGGAGCTTGTAAATATTGTAGTGACTGGTTCAGCAGAGGCAATGGTCTAGAAGGTTGAAAATGCATACATTTATCAAAACCAAGAGGGTTTTCTGCTCATTGATAACACAAAAATGGTTTGGATTTGAAGTCTGAAACTTTAAGATTTAAAAATAAATCTCACATGGAGTGTGCTTTTGTAATTTATTTTCCTAATTAATGTCATTTTTGAGATACTAGGAAAAATACGATCTATTTCTCATGCATGCTTAGTACTGAAAATGAACATTCTAAGTATTACATAGAGGATAATTTATTTATTTAGTTTTTGTTGACCGGGTAAGTGCACTTGACAAATCCTGCCTATTTTCAGGCACGACCTGGGGGAAGGGGATACAGATGAATGCCAGCTGACCTTGAACCAGATTATGCTGTTGGTGGTATTTTTAGTGAATGAGAGAAATTTGGCCAGGACACCTGGGAAATTCCCCTACACTTTTCGATAAGTGCCATGGGATCTTTAACATCCACCTGAACTACCACCAATCCAGGCAGATGGGACCTCGGTTTTAACATCTCATCTGAAAGACGGCACCTCAGAGGTGCAGCACCCATCTCATGCTGCACTATAGTGTCAGTACTGGGATATTAACCCAAGTGCCAGATGTGGGAACTGAACCCACAGCTATCTGATCTCCCAGCCTCAGAGGTGAGTGTGTTACCTACTGATCCACTGACACTGATTAATGTATGGTCTAAAGTCAGTAACAAGTGTGTGTATGTATGCATCGAGAGGTTGCCGTGGTGATAGTTTAAACCTCAAGAGTGAAGCTCGAGAGGTTCATTACCATAGCAACCTCGAGATTCATACATACGCTTGTTACTGATTGTAGACCATACATTGTCTTTTATTGTGTATGGTCTACCATCCAGTGTAAAAAATGTTTTACTTCTTTCTTTTATGTTTTTTTCAGTCTGAGTTGCTCTCCTCTGATATCACTCTCCCAACCGGGGCTGCTTTCTGATCAGGGCGGGCAGTGTGACATGCAGGCGCAAATGAGTTAATTGTTGTTATGCTGCAGTAGCTACACAGCTAGTACTTCATAACAGCTATGGTGATGTAGCTACTGCAACAAAACAACGTTATTCTAGGGATGGATTTCCATCCCTAACAGTGTCCCACCATACACTATTGTATTTTTAAGAAACCATTTTATTATCACATGTGACAAAAGCATGATGAAAAAATGTTTTTAATTTGTTATAGTTTCATATGAAACAAATGCTTTTGTGAGGCACAGAAATTAGCTTACAATTGACTTAGTATTATGAAAGCATAAAAATCACTGAGCTGTTTAATCACTGAGAACAGAAGATGTGGGTCGACTGGCAGTTTATGTGGTCTGAAAATTAGTCTTAATGGAAAAATCCTAGGTGATTTTTCTTGGTAGATATTTTTTTAACTGGAAATGTGATTTTTATAAATTATAAGCGATGAAAGCATAATGGGAAAAATGCTTTTCTTTTGTTATTGTTTTATATGAAAAAAATGCTTTCCTGAGGTAAAGAAATTAGATTTCGTATAACTTACTGATACAAAAGCAAAATCTGCAATCATACTGCATTTGCTCGTTGAGAACAGAAGAAAATTAAAGTGAAGGGGTGTTTTTTTTTTTTTTTTTTTGTGGCCCACATATTAGCCTGAAAGGAAAAACCCTTGTTATTTCTTATGGGTAAATATTGTTTGTTTTTGTATTTTTGCTGGAAATATGAATTTTAAAAAATTATGAGTGACGAAAGCATAAGCCAAAGAGATTCATTCCTTGATGTAGAGCCTGGAGGACCCTGCCTTTCTGCATCCCAACAGACACTTACCTAGGTGCAGGACCAAGTCCACAGACAAATTAACTCTTCCCTTGATAAAGCTAGACAGACTCTTACTGTCCATACATAGTCAGATGAACTTTTCTGGACCCTGCGTATTGTGCAATGAAGATGGTAATACAAGACTCAAAATATGTCACATATTCTGTTTATTCTATTTCACACAGATCAATTAGGATACAATTCTACTATCACAAAAAGAAAGAAATTCGCTGCAAAAAGCTCTGTTCTCAACTATAATGCCCACATCTCTCCCAGTTTCTAGCCTCATGATCCAAGGACAAGCTACAAGCATGTGGTTACTGTATGATAAAAGTCATGAATACTGACTCCAGTTTTTATTAGTGACTCTAATTTTCTTCATAAATTGTAAAATGTCAATTTTCCCACGGGGCTCTGGCCAAATGAAGTTAAGAATTATCTTGATCTCCTGCTTCATGCAGGGTCTTTGGGAAGAAAGTTATACAAGATATCTTACTTTGTGGGGGCCCACAGACCCTGTGCAGAGAAAGTTATGAATGATGTTGATCGTATGTGTCACAGAAAGTTATGACTGATTCTGCAGGCCCCATGTAAGGGTGACCATGAAGCCAAGGGGGCATTTGGTGAACCACCAAATTTCAGCAGTTTCCATCCATCCCAAGCTGGTCTGAAGATTGCTGCCTTCATTTCAGCTCATCAGTGCTTTGGTGGACATAACACAGCTATATTTAAGAGAGTACATGCTGAGCATGTGCAATTTTCAGGCAGCCACCTGACCTTCAGAAACCAAGCAGGGATGCAGAATCTCAGCACAATCAAGCATTCTGCAGCTCTGTGTGCCTTTGCAGCTCTGGTGTCAGCAAGAAAGGACCTCACTCTGTGTGCTTTTACTCTGTGCTCTTTCTTGTCAGAAAAAGGAAAAATGTTGCAAGCAAGTCTTGAAGAAGAGCATTTTCATGCAGTTGTGCAAGCTGTGCCAGTTGGCTCCACAGATTTTGTTAGGCAGGGAAAGGAAAGGAAAAGAGCATTTGAAGACAAGTGGAGGGGGGAGGGGCCTGCCCTGTAGTGTTGTGCTAACACTGCTAACTTAAGTTGTGCTGTTGTACTTGTATCTTTTCCAAACCAGCATTTATGTAGTGTAGTTTTCTTCACTGGGTGCCTAAGCCTCAATTCATGTCAATATGCTTATCAAATTGCAGTTTTGATGACTGTGGATGGCTGGGTCATGCTGCTGCCAGCTTGCCTGATCCCCTGCCCAAATCTTGTGAAATATTTAATCCAACTGCAGTGTAATTTTGGAGGGTGGTAGTGGGTGCCTGCCTGAGGCCCCCTTCCTCCAAAATCTTGTGAAAGGCTTTATCCAATTGTAGTGTAGTTTTTGTGACAAGCAGTGGTGCCTGCCTGAACTCCCCCCCACCCAAAAAAAATCTTATGAAACACTTTATCCAATTGCTGTGTATTTTCCATGATGAGCAGTGTATGCTATTGCCTGCTTGGCCTGCCTGAGCCCCCTACAACTTTTGTGAAACTCTTTATCCAGTTGCAGTGTAGTGTTTGAGACAGGCAGTGGGTGGGTGCCTGGTCTGCCTGAAAGAGCCAGGTCCCCTCCAAATCTTATGAAACACTTTATCAAATTGCATAGTAGTTTTCATGACAGGCAGTGGGTGCCTGGTCTGCCTGAGAGAGCTGGACCCCCAAATCCTGTGAAAAACGTTATCCAATTGTAGTGTAGTTTTTGTGGCAGGCAGTGGATTCCTATAAGCCCCTTTTTGTGAAAGGCTTTATCTGATTTCAGTAAGCTGCCTATAAATGCTATAAAGGTGAAGCAAGGATGCCCTGAAATGGAAGTAGGGAGGATTGGGTGAGGAGGAGGAAGAGAAGCAAGGAAAGGTTCCACTGTTGTACCTGTCTCCATAGCAAGTAGCAGTTCTGCAAGTACCAGCCATAGTCAGGTTGCCCATGGTGGGGGTAATGTACATAGTGAGGTTATTAGAGGGAGATGGACTGAGACAGGGAGTGGTATTGGTGTTGTTGCTGGTGGTGAGTTTGAGATTGAGAGGTGGGTCCAACACTGAGAGATGTACTAGGGTGAGTCATATAATAGTGCTTCCAAAGAAACCATTGAGATTTGTTAGTCTGCAGAAGTCAGCTGGTTGTATGCCTACTGTAAGCAGGAGCTTTCCTAGTCAGTCACAGACAGTGCCCATTGCTGCATCTGGTGGTGCTGAAACCAGGTGTAGCAAAGCAGAAATGCATAGGTCTTCCACTGCTTGTGGTTGCCCTCCTTCTCTTCTTCCAAGTACCTTGCTTTCCCCTACAATCCATGAAGGTGATGTAATGCCCAGGGATCCTTCGTCCCATTCTAAAGATGTACAGACAAGTTCTCCACCCATGCATCTTGTGCAAACCACACGACAGCAGCTGGTAGTGTGAGATTGGGGTACCAACTCAGCAACCTGTACACCCACAAAGTGGTGAACACCATGGTCAATTTCCTGTCTGCCACTGCTCGCTTGAGGCAGTATATGATGATCCCTCTCTGAGTGTAGCCACAGACCCCAAATCAGGGAGTGAGTTTGTGTCTGAAACTACTGTTATTCTACCACCTGAGAAGTAATGAAGAAGAAAAAAGAACAAAGAAACTTGATGAAGCAGGGAAATCAAAATCAAGTTCCCATTCCAACCTGATAAATGCGGTACTAATGTTGCTACTGCTGGTCCTTGTGATCATGTAAAACAGCCACATCATTCCCCCCCCCCCCATTATCAGGAAACAGAAATCTCACAGTGGTCACCCTAGTTCTTCTAAGACCCCAATCTCTCAGTATGGTGGTCATATGGCTAAGAAAGCCAAGAGGTGTTCCATAGTATAGGAGCATTTTAGGGATGACCCTAAAAATCACTGAGAGCATGTTGCAATATGTGTGAGAAAATCATCAGCTGGAGTAAATCTAAACGGATATTGGGAACCAGTATTCTGGCTGATCATCTAAAGCATGATAATGGCATCTTGCTAACAGTCACATCCCGTCACAATTCACACACAGCTAAGACTCAGCAGCAGCAGTTGCCAGGTAGGGGTGGTTGGATCATAAGATTTATTCAAATTCTCCTGCCCCCCCCCCATGGCAGCAGCAGTCAAAATTAACTGACACTAGTGGTGCAGCTTACAGAACACCACTCCAACCAACACCACGACCAACAGCACCACCACTAAGCAGGGATAATAGTGGTAGTGAACGCAGTAGCAGTATCAGTGCTAATACAGAATTTATTACCACCAAACAAACCACATCAAGAGTAATTACATGCCTGCACAACAATGACACCTACTCATCCAACTGCTGTGAGAATTACGCAATTGATAAGTGAGATGATGGTGCTTGATTCACAGCCATTCTCCATGGTGGAAGACTCCAGCTTTCAAAGACTGTTATATGAGCTGAAACCAAAATACAGCATTCAATCACACTTTATATTTTATTGGCATGTTATCCCTGCAATGTATGAGACAATATGCACACAGATGGTGATCCTTCTGAAGCAGGCAGTGGGGGGATATGTACATTTCACTAGTGATATCTGGAGCAGTACTGCAAACCAAAGCTTCCTGAGTCTCACAGCCCATTGGGTTGTGTCAAGCATGAGCGGCATCACTGCTGCCCCACCTCCACCACAAACACTGGCCCTGCAGGTGTTATCATGCAGCAGACACTCGCACAGAGGAACAGAGCTATATGGAGTGCCTTACTTAATGTGTAAGTCATGGAGCAGAACACAGTGGGGAGAACATTCTGTGCTTCAAACAAGCGATGCTGGACATCTGAACATACCATCACAACCTGAAGGTGGGACTTTTTGTGACAGACACTGAAAGTAATATGCTGAAGACAATTAATGATGGGAGTTTCTGCCATGCACCTTACTTTGCACATGTAATGAATCTAATGGTAATTTATTTGCTTGAGAAACATGCACAGTTAAAAGAAATACTGCAAACCATTCAGGATATTACAAGATCTTTTCATTAATCCCCCAAACGTGCTGAGCACTTGTGACATTACCAAAAAAAGCACAATGTCCCACAACACTGCTTGATTAAAGACGTGGTGACATGATGGAACTCAGTCTTTTACATGATGGAAAGACTGGTGGAACAGAAAGCTGTGTTCCAGGCTATGGAATTTGCCAATGTGCCTTGTGGAGATACCTGTCCTGAGTGCAGTGGTGTGTGCCTCAAAGGCTGGTTCTGCTTTTGAGACCTTATGAACAGGCCACTAAAGATCTGTCTACTAAATCCACTGCTCTTAGCATGGTGCTGTCTATGGTTAGTCTACTTGAACAACATGCACAAGGCTGTATGCCATCCACCACAACAATCCAATAAAGCAAAGCTGGTGACACTGTTGCCAGTGGTGGTGCTGTTTGCCGCGCTGGTGGTTGTGGCTTTGATGGTGATGGAAATTATGTTAATTACTTAAGCAGTAGTAATCAAGATATTCATACTGGATAAAGTGGTGGCGCTGGTGGAGGTGACATAAGTTCATCATCTCAGCAGCAGCAGCCAAAGCTGGATGCAGTCCTTATTGGGGACGTGGCAGAGATGTTTCAGACACAACCTGAAGAACAATTTCAAAGCATTCAGCTGGACATCTAATTTGGCATGGCAACATTACTGGATCCCAGATATAAAGATGTCTGTATCTCTCCTGCACACAGTAACTATGTCAAACAGAAAGTCTTGTAAGCACTTCAGCTACAGCAGCACAGTCAATGCACAGAAACCAAAACTCAACCTCCTCCTCTTGGGCCTACTTCCCATGCTTTCAGTGTCAGGGCCATCAGTATGGTGATGATGATGATAATGACATCAGTTGGGAAGAGGACAATATTGATGATCCAATTCCAGTAGACACAACAATAGACATATGGCACCTGTTTGACAACAATACCAACGTTGTGCAGTCATTATGGATGAAGGCACAGTGATGAATGCTTATTTAGCAGAGCCAGGGTCTAGCAAAAATACTGACACCATCAGATTCTAGCAGGAAAGAAAAGTTATTTGGCCTGAACTGGTAAAAGTGGCTTTGTACTTTCTGGGATGCTCCCCAACATTGATTACTTCCAAAAGGTGTATCAACACAACTGAGAATGTTACCTCACCACATTGTTCCTGGCTAGATCTGGACAGTATTGAATTCCTAGCCTTTCTGAAATGGAATATACAATGACTCAACCTCACCTATGCATTCAATTATTTCAACTTCCAACAGGTATCTTCAACAAACCTTATACCACCTCAAGGCAAGTCTCCATGTACTCCCACTGGCATTAGCAGCACCACAGTCTGGCTCACCACCATCCATCCTAGCAGTGCAGTCACCAACAGGGAAAGATACACTTTGGCATCTCAAGTCCTTCAGAAGATAGTACAACTTCTACCATGTCATCACCAGCAAGCTCAATTTGAGCAGGTGGTAGATGCCACCTGCCTAAGTGCAACTCAGCCTCAGCCTCACATGCTTACAAACAGCCAGTGCTAGTTAAATCAGACATGCGATGTTACCAGAACCACTGGCATTGGCAAAGGATGACAATGGCTACCTTGGGCAACATGGGATTGGCAGTCTGGGAGAGACATGTCAGAATGATGCTGCCATTGGGCAGCAGCTGTTACAGTAAAGCTTAGTATGAAATGTGAAAAAACAAATAAAAAAATGAAAATAAATGTAAAATATTTACCAAAAAAAGGAAATATACAAATTTGGGAAGATAAGGTAAGCAAAGCAATGCCCTTGCAAGTGAAAACCATTGTGGGACTAACATAGTAACTGGCTTGAAGGGCAAAGCCAAACTGGGACTATGGAGAGGTGAGCCTTGAGGTCAGCAAAGGAAACTAAAACGTATTATAGCTTTTAGCACTAAATGTTACAAAATATGTTTTTAAATAAAAAAGTTGAAAATTAGAAATATTTACAAAACATAAAAAAGTAAATGTACAAATTTGTGAAGGTAAGATATACAAAGCAATGCCCTTGTATGTGTATAGTACACTAGTATTTGCACTTTTCTTTGGAATGCATACTTTTGGGTCAAGATTTATTTTGAAAACCTATGTGGAACTAACACAGTAATTGGCATACAGGGAAAAGGCAAACAGTGATTACAGGGTGGGGGGGGAGCTTTGAAGTCAGCAAAGGGAACTAAGAATTACCATGGTTCTTAGCACTAAATGTTAACAAAATGTTTTAAAAAAAATTTGAAAAAATTTAAAATAGTTACAAAAAAATAAAAAAGTAAATATATAAATTTGATAAAGTAGACAAAGCAATGCCCTTGTACATGTACAGCATGGTAGTACTTAAACTTTTCTTTGGGATACATATTTGGGGGGGGATTTATTTTGAAAACCTATGTGGAACTTACATAGTAACTGACAATCATGACAACCAAACAGGGCCAACGGGAGAAGGTGAGCCTTGAGGTTAACAAAGGAAAGTATGAATTACTATAGTTCTGATGGGTTGCGTAGCAGTCATATGTGCTTGGTGCTGTAATGATCCCCAGCTATGGCATGCCAACACCACCTGCCTCACATAATATAGCAACTCATGGACACTTCTGACCTCAAGGCTTGTTGCCCCTTTTTCTGTAGTGTGTTATGCCCTATGGCAATTACTATATTGGAGGCTGAAGTGATTCTGTCAAAGAGTTGAAGTTGAACCAAATTTTGACCCCCTCCCAATCAAAGCCGAACCAAAGTTGCCACTGGGACACTATTCTTACCCTTAGCCTCATGATGGGAACCATTGTTACCTAACTCCAAGCAATAGACCTATGGGGCACGGGCTTGCACCTGCAGCATGTGCTTGGGTCATTGGGCTGGGGTTGAGGGATTTGGGTGGGCATTAGGGTTGAGAACCCTGAGGAATAGCACATGATGAATTTGCCAAGGCTCCTGAGACTCCAAACTATAATTATTTCATTTTGTGCTTTATGTTCTTTAACCCTATGCCTGTATTAACATGGTCTTTTTTAAATGAATATACATGTATGGCCCTTTCTGAAGAAAGAGGATCAGGCCTGACCTTCTTTACTCAGGGTGAGAAACATAGATTTTGTCAGCCAAAAAGGACCTTAAGACTCTTACAGTCTGCCTGTTGTCTCTGCTTTTTCCATCACCTCTGACCCTAGCTGATCATATGTATCACCCCCTTCCTCAACCAAATATGCCCCTGTGACTATCCCACACATGCTTGGAGTGTCACACAGTCTTTGCCTCCACTGTCTCCTCTGGCAGGCTGTTCCAGTCATCCACCACCCTTTCAATGAAGAAGTATTTCAGCATATCTCTCCACCCCAAGTCCCTATCCAACTACCAGCCAATAGCCATACTCCCAGTACTCAGCAAAATTCTTGAGAAAATTGTCACTGTGCAACCAACAACCTACTTGGAAAAGCATGATCTGCTAAGTTCTGCAGAACATGGCTTTCATAAAGATCACAGGACCTCTACAGCCCTACTCACCCTGACTAACGTAAATTACTCTGCATCTGATCTAGGTCATCTCACAGGTGCTGTCTTTGTTGACCTAACAAAGGTCTTTGACACCGTTAACCACCCCATACTGCTTAACAGACTTAGGTCCTTAGGAGTCTTGGATAGTGCAGTGCAATAGTTCTCCAGCTATCTGTCCCATAGACAATGCACCAGAATTGGCTCAACCTTCTCTGAGTACCTTCCCACATCCCTCAGTGTCCCTCAGGGATCCATCCTCAGTCCCCTGCTGCTCTCCATTCATACCAACTCAATCATACATTGGTTTAACATATCAACCCCTATCCTTTGTGCAGATGACCTGGTGTTCTTCTGTCACTCCCCTGACATAACTCACTTAAACCACAACCTAATCTCTGACCTGTCCATGATACAGTATGGCTCAAGGACAGCAAACTCCTTATGAGCTACTCCAAGTACCAAGCCGTGCTCTTTGGAACCCCACACAAACTAAAAAACTTACCAATACCCTTGTTGGTAGCAACGGATACTGGTACTCTTTTGAATACAGTCACCTCCTTCAAGTACCTTGGAATCACATTGGACTCCTCTCTAAATTTCTCAACTAACATTCTCTCTGTTTGGAAGGGATTCAACTTTAGTCTAGTGTAGCCTACCATGCTAAAAGCCATCTCTCTCCCTCAGCACACATTGCAGAGGCTTGTGGCCTTCTCCTTCCCAGATTGTCCTATGGCCTGTCCATATTTGCCCTATCCTCTGCCTCTCCCTGTCACAAGTGGATTGCAAGCAATAATAATATCTGCAGGTTCGCTCTATCCTGCAAAAGTCTCACACATCACTGCTCTCTCTACTACAAGCTTTGGTGGCTCTCACCTACAGCCCTACTTGACTCCTCACTAGGCAAATTGGCTCACAACATCATTACCTCACAGAAACCTCTTTCACTGGCTGCCCTCTTAGTTCCCAGCTCACACCATTATGCCTTCAGATCCTCTGACACAGTGCAACTAGCTATCCTTAGATTGCGATCAAAGTATGGTTCCATGGCCTTCACCTCCGCAGCTCCTGTATAATCGGACTCCTTCCTAGCTGCCCTTCACTCCTGTGTCAATAAAGGCACTTTCAAAAAACAGCTCCTCTCCCTACTAATTGACTGGTCCACTTGTACCTGTTCCTAATCCTTCCTAGTGCCTCTCCCCCCACTCTGCACCTTGTCCCCTCTCCTACCCTACTCACCCTTCCCCCCAGTCTTGATTCTTCGCCAATTGTGTATTTCCATGGCCATGTTGCACCTGCTAAGTGAAATATGGTAAGCACGCTAGTGGCTGCTCAGCTACAAAACTCTCCCCAAAAAAGATGATTGTAGGTAGTGCTAGTCAGTGGGAAATATTCTCTTGATTTAGAAGAAAGTAGGTATCAAGTACACCCCTGCAACATTTGCAAAACAAGCATTGTTCTGAGCCTGAAATAAGCTCTGTTGTTACAGTTGCTAATATGAATTCCAGGGGCACATTACAATTTCAGTGCAGAACATCATATTAGCACTTGGTGGGGTGGAGCACCCCCACAGAAATAGTTATTGTACTTATAGTCTAAAAAAGACAAAAAACAATAGTGCACAAAATCATATAAGCACCCAGGGATGTGGGGTGGAGCACCCCCACATAAAGTATTCACTTTATTTTATTTCTTTCTGTGGGGTGCTCTGCCACCCACACCTGCTGGGTGCTAATAAGATGTTGTGCGTTATTGTTTTATATATATATATATATATATATATATATATATACAGTATATATACATATATATGTTATGAGTGCAATAACTATTTCTGGGGGGGCACTCAGCCCCCACTCGACACATGTGCTGATAAGATGTTGTGCAATATTGAGAATGCTTTTTGGGGGCAGTGTGTGGTATTTGCTCTGATTTCTGCTGCTATATCATTCTGTAATTGCTGCTTTCTTCTCTAATAATATACTTATACTTGTATGATTTCTGCTGCTATAGGTTTTTATTGCTTAACATTGAATTTTATTGCTGTTAAGATTGAAGCCACACTACAGCGTTAGTACGTCACTGCATCATAGACATAAGACTCGTAGTCCAAGGAAAAGCACAGTAACAGGATGGGGACATACACAATCGCCACTTCTTCCACCCTGCCTCCTCCCCCCAGTCTTGTTTCTTCCACCCTGCCCATCCTTGCTACCTAGCCATCCTTGGCTGCACTGGCTCTTCATTGCTAAAATTGTTTGCCCCTCTGCGCAATATGTATTGAATGTTTATTGTCTTCTTTGTACTGGTGAAGTATATTGTATCTTTCTTTTACTCAAAAAACTACCATTGTCTTTTTTGTATTCACTGTATTTTATTGTATTGTATTTCATTATATTATATTGTGTTGCATTGTATCATATCGTATCTCTCTTGGGTCATACCTAAAAATAGGCAAATGTCTGCCTAGTGTACCCCACCCAGTTAGCAAAAGCTGAATAAATAAAATGAATAAACTTTCCTCTTCTTAGCTACATTGCATGCCCCCTTATTCTAGTGCCTTCCTTTCTCTGAAATAGACTTTCCACTTGCATCTTGTTCACTCCTATGAGGTACTTGTAGGTTTCAGGCATGTCACCTCTCACTCTTCTCTCTTCCAGGGAGTACATGTTGAATTCCTGCAGGCTTTTCTTTAATGGCTTCTCATGCAATCCCCTCCCATTTTGGTTGCCCTCCTCTGTATCACCTCTACCCTTTCAATGTCCTTGTAGAGGTGTGGCATCCAGAACTGGACACAGTACTCAAAGTGGTGCCTCACCAGTGAGCGATACAATGGCAGCACCGCCTCCCTCCTACAAGAAATCTTGTTCCCAGCTGGTGAGCATTAAGGTTTAAAACTAAAGAAAGGCTGCACCACTGATTTGCCACCACTGTGGAGATCCAAAATCTTAATATTTTTCATTTCTCTACTTCTTCTCCTTATTTTGTTTTTTATATTAATGTTTATGGGGCACAGGACACAAGCCAGCATGGTTTCACAGCAGGAAGATCATGTCAGATGAACCTAATAGAGTTCTGTGACTGGGTAACCAAAGTAGTAGACCAGGGAGGGGCTGTGGATATGGCCTACCTAGATTTTTGCAAGGCATTCGACACAGTCTCACACAAAAGATTAATATACAAGTTAGCCAGTCTTGGAGTGGGTCCCAAGGTGGTAGCCTGGATAAAAAACTGGCTGGACAACAGGACACAAAGGGTAATAGTAAATGGAGTCCACAGTGAAGAAAGGAGGGTAACTAGAGGGTACCACAGGGTTCGGTACTGGGACCGGTCCTCTTTAATAACTTTATAAGTGACATTGGAGAGCACCTGAAAAGAAAGGTATGACTCTCTGCAGATGGCACAAAGATCTGCAACAGGGTTGATACACAAGGTGGGGTGGAAAGAATGAAAAGGGACTTGGCAAGGTTGGAGGAATGGTCAAATATATGGCAGCTCAGATTCAATGCAAAGAAGTGCAAGGTAATGCATCTGGGAAACAAAAACCCAGGGGAAGCATACACAATGGAGGGTGAGTTAATAACAACAACAAAAATCGAAAGAGACCTTGAAGTAATTATATCAGATGACCTAAAGGTGGGCAAGCAATGTGAGAAGGCAGTAAGGAGGGCTGGAAGGGATACTGGGGTGCATAGGGAGAGGCATCAACAGTAGAAAACAGGAAGTTGTTATCCCTTTCTACAGACAGTTAGTGAGTCCCCATCTGGAGTACTGCATGCAATTCTGGAGACACTATCTCCGCAAAGACATAGACAGCGTGGAGGTTGTTCAGAGGAGGGCAACCAAAATGGGGCAAGGTCTGCACCATAAGACATATGAGGAGAGACTAAAGCAGCTTAATATGTATACCCTTGATGAAAGGGGGGGGACATGATAGAAACTTTAAAGTATCTCAAGGGAATTAACAAGGTACAAGAGGGTAATATCTTTCAGAAGAAGAGATGTGCAAGAACAAGGGGGCACAATTTGAAGATAGAGGGGGGCCGTCTCAGAGGTAATCATAGAAAGTATTTTTTCACAGAGAGAGAGTTGTGGATGCATGGAACAGCCTTCCTGAGGAGGTTGTGGAGTCAGAAACAGTGGGAGAATTCATGAATGCATAGACAGGCATAAGGCAATTCTAATGGGGGGCAGGAGGAAGTAAGCTGTTGATTAACTAGAATCTGCAACTTATCCATCAGGTAGGGAAATGGACAGGATGGGCAGACTGGGTGGGCCAAGCGGTCCTTATCTGCTGTCAAATTCTATGTTTCTATGTTTCTATTTTATTGTACTTTCAAATTGCAATCCGTTTGGTGACAAACCAATTGAATTTCATTACAATTTAGAAAAAGAATTACATACAATAAAGCTAGTGTTGTGTGGAATGTGGAATTCCACTGGTGAAATCTGAGCAGAATCTCCATTCCACCGGCTGAATTTCTACTGGAATTTTACTGGTTCTTCTGTAGAATCCTGCCTACTGTGATTCATAGAATAATAGTCTGTGGAACAGCATTCTTTCCATAGAAAATCATTCTGCAGCCATTTCTGTGGAAAATATTGAGATCCATAGAGTATAATTCCAATGAAATGTTGTGGAGAAATTCATTCTTCATTTTTCTGCCATGGAATTCCACCATTCTGTTTCCTGCAAAATTCGGCGGAAATGTAGTGGAATTTCAAAAATTCCATGAAATTTTGTTCCGACGGAATCTGAAAATTCTATGCAGCACTAAATTTAAAGCCATATATCTAACTTATACAGTTTAAGTTGTAAATACAACTAAAGAAGCTAGTACAGCAGCAAAGAAATGCACATCATCTGTCCTAAACTGTTGTTGTAATTGATTAATTTTCAATTGTGTTAAGTATGTAATTGTATGGGGTATTTAAACAGTGGTTTTGGTGACTAACTCCACCCACTGAGGAAGACCCACATGGCTGGGTCAATACATACTGTAACTCTAATAAAAATACAGTTTTGATCATTTTTCTCAGCCAACTCTGGTGTGTGCCCAGTTTCATTTCGTTTTTTAACTGAAGAAGTTGGTCTAATACATAACTATTAAAATACCCATCAGGCTATTCATGTTAATCTACCCAGAGATTATAGATAAGCTACGTACAATTGCACCCACTTTAAAATTAATGCAACACACACACACACACACACACACACACACACACACACTGCACTTTGCATTCTTCAACCCTAATGCCTGCATTAATGTAATTTTTTGCAATGAAGCAAGAAAGAAAGAAAGAAAGAAAGAAAGAAAGACAACAGATGGACAGATGGATAGCTATCAGCAAACTATGAAAAGCCAAAACAAATGAGTCGGTGTAAAATGCCTTTTGTAGGTTTTTTCAATTGTACTCAGGATGTACTCTGCACATAAGTTTTTGCATTACAGTATTGTCTGACGTATGCTGGTGTAAGACTTTCTTTGTACCAGTGTGCCACTTTACTACTATTTATTTATTCCTGTACATCTCCTGGGTTGTGCCTGAAAATAGACATTGTATTGCCTCGTGCACCTACCTGGTAAACAGAAACTAAATAAATAAATGTTATTGTCATCAAAGCATATTTACTTGTTTCGGTGACCTCTGCTTGACATTGTATTGGATCTGGTATGCAAAAACATGACTGACTTAAGCATTCCTTAACATTGGCCATGTTTGTGTACTATATGTGAAAAAAAATTACATTATCATATGAGAAGCTCAAGTCTAGTAGTGTTACCATGTGGGCTGCTGCAGCCTGATCATTTACAGACTGTCTACTGCTGCCTGCAATTTGTCACTTCGCACCTATCAGATAGACACTCACAGAGCACTCCATGTATCTTAACCGTGACTGTATCTTAGCCAACACGTCAAAGCTATTTTGAGGTTGTAAATTCTAAGTATCTGGTTGTTTCCTGATAGTGTAGTACTGAAATGAAGTCCACACATTATTAGCACCTGGGGAGAAATTAAACTCACCACTGTATTTCTCAAATATGCAACTTGCTGTGATGCATACTTAAATCCCAAGATCGTTATTTTGTAGGCTATCTGGCGTAAAAACTGTTCAAGGATTCAAGAGAAACATTGAGAGATATGAAAAGAAAATCATAACAGTTTTTAGATTTCAGACATTTAAAAGTCACATATTTGAAGCATGTTGTGATAAGAACAAAGATAAAATGTCACACTGTTTTGAAAATGGTACACAAATTAAACATCTTCTTAGCTCTGGAGCATACTGTAGAAGCCAAAATGCATACTGAGCCTAACGAGACTGTACAGCTGCTGCTAAATACTGAATCAAATCATACGATTCCAGTTATCAAACTTAATGTTGTCTTGTAAATAAATTATAAAGAAAAAAAAGCTTTTATGCCAAAAGCATGTATGTGCATCATGAGATCTATTCTATTCAATTAAATATGAATTTTTTAATGGAAACTCTTTTTTTTAAATATGTTGAAGGTTCAAATGGTTGTTCTGTAAAAATAATTGACTGAGTAATTAAATTCATCCTTGTGTTGTCAGACATGCAATTTGCAACACAGAGTGCTTGGTGCTAAATGTCTTGTCCCTAGTGAGATCACTGAAAGGTAAAATGTGGAATCCACTATTTTTGTAGCTTGGGAACAGGTATGGTAGGAGAAAGAAATAATTTAAATTCTGGTAGTGAGTGAAGTAATGAAAAAGAGCAAGACAGACATGTCACTTATCTCTCTCTCTCTCTCTTGCTCACCACACACACGCACGCATGCACGCACACACACTCTTTGTATCCCAAAGCACTTTATAACCCATGGAGAGTCAGTAATAGCCATTAGGGGTGCACAAAAAAAGGTTTTATGATATTGAGGATAGTAAAGGAAAGTTCCGAGGATAAAGAATAGCATATGAGAAAGAGAAGATTAAGCACAGTTAGGTTAGATGAGTTGCTCAGGGTCTCATGAGTGGTACTGGTAGGATTCAAACTAGCATAACCCTGTCACCATGCCTTTAGTTAGAAAGTTGCATCTACAACCCCTGCCTTACACTCTGTGTCTTTAGTTGGAGAGCTGCAGCTACAACCCCTGCCTTATACACACAAACACACACACACATGTATACATACCTGAAAGGTTGAGGGGCCTGGGTTCTTTGGAACTCCTTGTGGCTGGGGGTTTTATCCAGAAAGAAAAGAAAATAGCACAGTGCCTCCACCCAGAGAACAGATCAGTGGGCCTGGTGACATGTAAGCACTCCCCATCTCTGGGCTTACCCGTTTGGGGCTACAGCCCCTCAATTTCCTCCAATATCTGACTTCTGCCTCCGGTCCTCTGGACTGTAGATTGGGACCAGAAGGCTTCCTCAAGGAGCCCCTGGCAGGATTCAGGCCAGGGCTCCCTCTCTATTCTCCATGGCAGCTGCTGCAAAATCATCTTATTTCCTCGGCCCATTTGAAAAGCAGGGCAGAGGTTCTAAGGGGTTCTGTGCCTGCAGGTGCTGGGGGAGATTTTTGCCTGGTCCAGTAGTTGCTGGGAATAGACTGAGATTGTACACAAAAATGGCCATGCATAATGAAGTCCCACTCATGCACAGTCGCCTGTAAAGGAGCAGCAGCACCCTGAAAGGTGTTCAGCCATGGACTATAAGTAAAAGAACATGTCCCAGCTTTAGGGCAGGCAGTGGAGCCAGGATACAAGTATAAAAGCACCTCCAGGCATCTTGGTGGGGATTTCTGGGTCCCCAAATGAGTAGTGGGACCAGGAACTGCATGAGTGAGGTGTGCATGCACGCCCACAGCTATGACTGGTGCAAAAGAGGCGCCTTTGGCTTTTTGAGCCCAGACAGCCAAACAGGGCTCCTGCCAGACAAATTCTGAAATTCCCCGGCCCCTTCCGAGTAACCAGGGCCAGGGCAAATAGTCAATGGCCCCTGAATGGGTTTGAAATAAAAGTTATAGGCTGCTAAAGCAAGACAGCAATATATAAACAAATATGATTGCCTCATTAGTTCTCTCTGCTGCTGAGGGTTCTGCAAAGGGGTAAAGGGGCACCTTCTGTAAGCATAGGAGATGACTGACTAATCTGGTGGGGAGAATTGGGCTGCTGAAAAAGGAGCAGTGCCCTAAGTTCAGGAGGAGGTTCAGCCTAGAAGTAAGAGGTGGAGAGTGGGTTAGAATGCTACAAAAGCCAGCAGGCTAGCATTGCTGCAGATAGGCCCCTCTGAGCCCTAAATTCTTTAGGCAGACTGCCTGTTAGTCCTCCTCTCCTAGCAGGGAAATAATTGGAATGGCAACCTGTGCCTCTTGTGGGAAGTTGTTTGAGCTGCTGTTCTGCAATCATTCAAGCTTGCAACCTGATTTGAAAGTTTGAATGGTTGGCCAGCCAGGAAGAAAAGTTATTTGGCTGGGACTGAGACTGTTTATAGACAGACTGTGTTTAAGTTCCAGTGGAAACTGTGTGCTCTGGATGTCCTGAGTGACAGCAAACCTGGGCAGTCCCATAGGAAGATGACTAAGGCCTCTGGGGTGAAGACAATGAAAGGCTCATAGGGTGAAGATGACAAAATACCTGTGGGGTGAAGACAATGATAGGCCTGAGGGACAAAGACGTCAAAAAGCCTGTCATGGGTGAAGAATCCAGCACCTGCTTAGAATCTCCAGCTGGCATTTGTTGTCTCCTGAGAGACTGTCTGCTGTAACCAGAGTGGTACCATTAACTTGTGTCCTTCCTCAACATCCCCATAAATGGGTAGAAACTGTGAGTACCTCTCAGCTGTGGCCCTGAAGATTTCTTTTCAAAAGTTCAGTTAGTTTAGTTAGATATAAAGGGGCTGAAGTTCTGGGGAGGAGTTCATTAATCTGCAGGAAAAACCGAGGCAGAAGATTACAAAAAACATTTGTTTACCCTTGTGTGGCAAACTTTCTGGTGCCCCTACCAAGTTCTGCCAGTTCAGTTTCTGAGGGTGAAGCCTGAGTGCTCTAATGATGTCACCCCATTTATGAGGTGTGATGTTAACAGTCAGTTCTTCACACACTCCTTGCCACTCCAATCCAGGGAACAGTTGAGGGGAGGAGCTAGCATGGGTTCTGCACTACAAGCTCTCTGCTCTGTGAAGTAGAGCAGAAAAACAGGGGAGTAACATGCTTAAATTATATACTAAAGGTATGCCATCATTGTCAAACTGCTTGCTTCCTTTCCAGTACATCCTATTGTGAGTCCCTGTCATGCTATGTTTCTTCTGGTGTGTTTTTGCTCCCTTTCAGGAAGAGGAAGGCCCTGCTGTTGATGGTTACGAAGTGGGAAGCTGAAAGATGGGAGCTGGTTGCCAGACCCGTGTGGTAGAGCTCTGAGCAGAGAGGGACCCGAAAGGGACCAGAAGGCTGGTCGGAATGGTAAAAACATCAGGAAGAAACAATACACATTTGAAATGGAATTTGTTCTCCTCTGCCTATACTAGGGTAGAACCTGACTGGTGCCCTTAAAGTTAGAAAGAACCTCTATCTTACACTCTGACTGAATTAATTTGATTATGTGTATTCAATTCAATTCAATTTTATTTTTAACCAGGAAATACACCATTGAGATACTCATTTGCAAGGTGGTCCTGGGGGGACACGCATAGTATACATAAAAGGAAAACACTACAGAGTTATACAATAGTTCACACAATACAGTGGGTAATACATAACAAGATACAGTCAGATTATTCAGAGTTTTACATATCTACATAAGTGCAAGCAGCTAACTGCATAATACGATTGGAATGGAAGGAGACAACGGGGAAGGTAGAGCGTGATCCATAAGGTGAGGTAGGAATAGTCGAAGATAAGTAGGATGAGGGGGGAAGATGTAAGGGAGAGAGGCTCAGGAAGTAGCAGGGCACAGACAGACAGGAGTGCAAAACAGAAGAAAGAAGGGGAGCAGGGAGAGCCAGGGGCAGATATAGTGGTAAGTGCCGTATAAAATATCAAAAGGGGAGGGGGTCCTAGGCATAGCACTGGCAGTTTTCCTGCAACAGAGGTTTCAGAAAAGATTTAAAGGATGATAGTCTAACAAGGCGAGTCAGTTTTAGGGTAATTTGGAGGGAGTTCCACAAGATTGGTAAGGCATGGCTAATGGATATGGTGCCAAAATGAGATTTTACCCGGGGGGGGGGTATCAAGCGAGATATAATCATATTTCCTAACTGAGTATGTGCAAGGTGTTGATTTAAAGAGGCTGGATATGTAAGGAGGGAGTTTGTTAGTGAGGGCTTTTTGAAGGTCCAGATGGAGGCATTATGCCATCTTCTGGTAGATAAAGAAGTCCAGCTGAGCTGGCTGTAAAGTGAACAGCGGTGTGTTTTGAATGGAGAGTCGGTCACAAATCTTAAGGCCCTGTGGTACAGGACGTCCAGCTTAGCAAGGACAGTTTTAGGGCAATGACTGTAAAACAAGTCAGCATAGCCAATTAGTGGAAGGAATGTTGTTTTGACTAATCCTAGTTTTGCTTCATAGATAAGCAAACATTTGATATGGAAGAATAGTCCCAGCCTTTGTTTCAGATTTTTGGAGAGTTCTTCAACATGAGGGATATATGAGATCTTACAGTCCAATCAAAATGTGTCCACTCTTTCCAGGGTTTCACCCTGCATAGATAATATATGCATATTGGCAGGCTGATGTGATCCAGAAGATGCATTAGTTGATGGGGAGAAGGACATGACTTTTGTTTTTTTGGCATTGAGTAGAAGTTTCAGATGTAGCAGATTTTGCTGTAGGATATTAAATTCTTGCTGTAAATCCCTGTAGGCAGATTCAATGGTAGGACGAGAGACATAAAGCACATTATCACCTGCAAATTGGTGAATACTGGCAGATGTAATATTGTGGTCATTATTGTTTATGTATGTTGCAAATAATAAAGGGCCCAAGACTGAACCTTGAGGTACCCCTCTTGGAAGGATTTTGCAGGGAGAAAGGTCGCCCTGCACCTTCACCTGTTGCTGCCTTCCAACAAGGTAGCATAAAAACATTTTAGGGCATTTTTGTCCAGCCCGATGTGGTGTAACAGGGTCAGTAGCAGATCATGATCCATCGTATCAAATGCTTTACTTAAGTCAAGGAAAAGCGTAGTGACATGATTCCTCATGTCAAGTATAATTTGTCAATCGTTAGTAACCTTGACTAATGTAGAGACTGTGCTGTGACTTGGCCTAAAGCCAGACTGCAGAGGGTTTATTAGGTTGTGATTCTCCAAAAATTCCCTTAGTTGACAGTTTACCAGCTTTTCAAGAAGTTTTCACAGAATAGGAAGAAGAGATGAGTCTGTAGTTGTTCAAGTCACTCAGTTCACCAGATTTGAGCAGAGGGATGACATGGGCTGTTTCCTACGCTGGAGGGCGTTCTCCTTGAAGGAGTGATTTACTGAAGAGGTGAGTGATTTGCAAGGTTAGATGATAATAGTCTAGTTTCAGAAAGAGGGGGCAATTTGGTCAGCCCTGCTCTTTTTTTACTATCCAGGTGGGTTAGGAGGTCTTCAAATTGCTTGAGTGAGGCAGTAGTGAAACTAAATTTGGTAGAGCAGGTGGAGGTGCTGGAAGGGGTACAAGGTGTGGTGATTCCTGTTTGCTGGTTCAGCAATTTTCCTACAGGAGAGGTATCAATGGCTAGGCCAGCAGTGGCAAAGTGGTTATTGAGGGCTTCTAAGGTGTCATGTTTGTTGGCACAGGTAGTATCTTCAGAGATGATTTTGGATGAAAAAAAGGGGAACAATTTATGTCCTTCTATCTCATTCAACATCTGCCAGAATTTAGCACCGTTACTCTTGTTAGACTCCAACGCACTTCGGTAGTAATTTGCCTTTTCAGATCTGATTAGTTAGGTACAGTGATTTCTAATCATTCTAAAGGCAGCTCAATCTGATTCTAATTTTTTGTTCTAGCCTTTTTCCAGAGAGCATCCCTGTGGCGTAGGGCTGTTTTTAACATGCTATTGAACCAAGTACATGATTTTTTCCTTGATCTGGATTTTACAACAGGTGCATGGGCATCAGTCACCTTTAGGACTCAAGTCTGAAAGGTGGTGTAGGCATCAGTGATGGACTGAGCAAGGTAGAATTCCTTCCTTCTAATTCTGTTAAGATTAACCAAGAATGCTGTGAGACTGAATTTGTGGTAACTCCTTTTGTAGGTGTATCCTGCCCCAGAGGATATTTTTGGCATGTGCCTTACACAAGCTATAGCCCTGTGGTCACTAATGTCAGTGTGAAATACTCCTATGTAGGAGATTTTATAGGGTATGTTAGTCAAGATTAAATCCAGGAGCGTACTATGCACCAGGTTTTTATTGTTGGGACATGTCATTTCTGAGATTAGCTGATAAAGACTGTAGGCATCACAGAAGTCCTTTAGAGGCAGTGAACAGGTAGAGTTCCAGTCTAGGTTGAGGTCTCCCATAATGATGATTTCCAAATCTGTTGAGTTCAAAATGTTGCAAAGAAAGTTTATTATCTCTAGCCCTCCTGACTGGGTTCTGTAGCAGCCTACCACACAAACAGATTCGCTTTGAGAGAAAGAGATTTTTAGTGCTAGACTTTCATATACTTTGTGAATACAGGAAGAGTCAATAACTAAGGCCGAGAATTTGTCTGACACATATATTGCAACCCCACCTCCTCTAGTAGGTCTATCAGCCCTGAAGGTGTTATATGATGGGATATTGACACTGTGGGCTGGGGTGGTACCCCTCAGCCAAGATTCTGATATCACCAGTACACCTGGTGTTGTGTGTAGTACCCAGGACTATACTATGTAAAGTTTTTTCAACAGACTGCGTGTGTTAAAGTGCAGTATGCTGATATCTTTTAGCTGGACTAGCTCAGTTGGAGCAGCAATAGGCATGAAAGG
The DNA here is from genome assembly GCA_016271365.2 of Neoceratodus forsteri. Classification (NCBI taxonomy): domain Eukaryota; kingdom Metazoa; phylum Chordata; order Ceratodontiformes; family Ceratodontidae; genus Neoceratodus; species Neoceratodus forsteri. The sequence goes on along the minus strand of CM057455.1, from coordinate 1,750,670,405 downwards.
CCCTAGGTTTAATTCAACATTGCCAGAGCAGAGTAGCATCAACAGAAAAAGCTTTAGTATTCCATTTATCAAGACTTTGAGAAAGTTTTGTCTGGTCTGTTTGCGAGGAGTAGGATACAATTGCCTTGTCTGCTTAGCAGCATAATAATGGTAAAGGGACTGAGCATAAAACAAAGCACTTGCTGGCCTACTTAGTGGGATATGGCAATAGAACTGTGATATCATCTTTCTAAAAAGTTCTAATACCTCCATGTAGGAAGTTTCAGTGTAAGGATGTTGTAGAGTTAGAGCATCTTTAGGCAGCTGACTCTGCAGAAAAAGGATATTATGGGAATTGAAATTAGGGGCCTCTGTCTTAGGGTTTGGGCTATTTGTGAGATATGGGGTGCATAGCAGTAATAAGAAATAAGATAAGGTGAACTGCAATCCATATGGATATATAAATCTATAGTGAACCTTCCCATGGTGGGGTTGTATATGGGGATGAAGGAACTGTGTTGTATATAATGGATACGCAGTACGATACCAGGAATATGATTATAGAAAAAAGCTATCATGAGCAACTAGGTCCCTCTGAGGGTTGGGTTTCCTGAGGGTCAAGGGAGCCAATGAAGATTAGGCCCTTGGACTGTTAGACATCAGCAATGTTATCCTTCAAGACCACAGGGTAGCCAACACATTAGGTAATTAAGTGAGAAAAAAACAACTAAATAAATAAAAAAATATAAAAATGCCTTGAGTGTCAGTAAAATCCTGATATCTGATGCTGCTTTAAACTTCTTTTTGTTTTTGGCCAAGACAGAATGGTGTTTGCTCTGTCCTGATAGTCAGTTTGATAGTCAGTTTGTTAGTTTTTAGTGATTCTTAGTTTGCTTTTCTTTCTGGGTTTAAAAAAAAAAGAATTTAGAGCATAAAGGGTGGATATCACTTTAATTTTGTGTTCCCCCCTCATATGCAAAGCAGGTCACAAGGGCAGTATCCATAAGTAGCGTACACTGCCACAGACAGCTCATGCAAGCTGAGGTGCTCATGAAGGTAGTCAGATGAGGGTGTCCGCAGAGTTTAGAACTGCCTGCATTTTTCTTTCTCCTGAGATTTCCACGCTGTAAAGAGGAGCAGGAGTTTAGAATAACTGGAACCCTTAACAGCTGTAATAGCTGTAGGAGCATTTGGCATCTACCTTCAACTTTTGTTGGTGCAATTAAAAAACCAAAAAGGCAGCAAAAGTTATTGGCGAGAGTAAGGCTAAAATCGACAAACTCTAAAAGCCAAAGTGCCAGAACGCTAAAATGCTAAGAACGCTAAGAACACCATAGCATACCTGAGCATCTCGGGCCTCACATTTAGTGGAGAAATTCACTTGAAAGGCTATCCACCTGAAATGATATGATGCAAGCTCGAAAGTGATGTGAATTAGATCTGACACTAAGGCTCTTTCAAAAAGTAAGTTTAAAGTTTAAAGCTCATATCACTAGATTTATGTTTTAACTGATCAACAGATCTGACTACTATCTGTATTCTGACTTGCACAAAGATTCATATAAAAACTTTACAGTGGGGTAGTGACTTCATTGGCAGTATTGCTCAGCTTAGTTTAGCTTAAATTTTATTGGGATTTCATTGGGCTTTCATTTATTCATATTATTGAGACTTTCCTAGTCACCTTTCTAGTCACTTGCAATCTTGTGAGGCCTCTTTTTTATTAGTTTTGCTGCTATTTCCCTAACACACAGTGAATTTATTTACTATTATTATTATTGCATTTTATCTTTATTCTGTTTTAGTGTCTGTAAATATCAAATTGGATAAGGATATCACCTGGCATAAGCAGTTTAAGGAGACAAAGGAATCAAGTACTCAGACATTGTACCATTGGACTGTATTGGGGATGATCAGTGTGAATATATGGTGGACAATAAGAACTAGAATCATCAGCCAGTTCTATAAAGGTCCATAAATTGCAAAGAACAACAGAGCACACAGACTACACAGACTACAAAGAACCGTAAGAGTTATGGACTTATATGGACTCATGCAAACTCATATGAATTTGTGTATGAGCTAAGTAATTCCTCCTCCTTTTCTGATAATAGGCTCATAATAGGCTTGGATTTTATTTAAAACGGTTGTACAAGGTTTTCCTATTGGGCACCGATATACTTTTATCTGCTGTATTTTATATTACGGGAATAAGTGATAAGCTTTTCTCTAAATGTAGAAAACGTGGAATTGTGATATTGATTTCATTGTGTGTTAAATTGTTATAATTGCCACATTTAGTGTGGTTTTAAGTGATTAATTGAGGATGTGATTAGGTGACTATGTGATTATTTTAACGAGTTACATTTATTAAGAACAGCATATATTGCTAATTCTACTGTTCTTATGGGGGAGTGATATCTTAATGTTATAATATTAAGATCTGCTGAGGATAGTATAATTTAGATTAGAAATATTCTGTCCCTACACAGACTTTAAGATTTCTATGGTATTTTTAGTAAAAGAAAAGCAAAGTACATAGGTTTGGAGGTTCGGAGGCTATATACCTGAAGAACACCAGGAATCAGAGAATTCTTAATAGCACTTCACACAAGAAGTGGAAAAAATAGCTCACTCTGTATACAGAGTATGGAACAGATAGAGCAGCTAGCATTAAACTATGATGAAGTCAGCTAACCCAAATTAACCCAAAAAAACAGTCCACCCAGAGAACTAAAAGAACTATTAAAGACAGAAAAACTAAAAAGTGGTGAAAAGGAAACATAACAGCTGAGAAAAAAATTACAGGTTGGCCCCTGGCAAATGAAGGGAGGCTTGTTAATTGATAAACAACCTAATAATTTAATATTCCCTGGTGGAACAAAAGAAAGGAAACAACTTAAAATCTGAGATTTATGGGACAGTATCTTTGAAGGCCAGCAGGATTTGTCTACTCTAAAAAATTGGACAAACAAACTAAAGGACCAAATCCCTGTGATACCTGGATCAGATTTAATTATCCCTCAGACCACTACAGAGAACTTACCACATTTGGTAAGGTTATCCTCTGAAGAAACAGATTTGCAAAATGGAATCTCATTTGATACATATAATTGGAAAACTAGAAATCAGGGAGATAGTCTAGAGGATTCTGGTAATTACCTCCCACAGTATTTCCTTCATATTCATCATATTGTCTGTCCTCCATTACAACCGGTGACATATTGCAGGAGGCTGGCACTCAAGAACTAGCTGACCAGAGTGGAAAACTCACTGATAGGGATCAATCAGTAGATCAGAACAGTATTCTGACTTCTGAACCTAGAGTAGATCTTCAGTCTCCCAGACTCTCCCTAAACAAGGAATAATGGAAAGAAAAGAACTACAGCGTATCATACAAGAGATTCATGTCGACCTGACTCTCTAAAGGAAAATCAGGAGGGAAATGGGGGAAAAAACAATAGGGTATGATTCCAACAGAGGTACTGTGAACTCAGAAGAAACCACACTTAACAAGGGAAATTATGTTAAGAACTCCACCCTCTCTAGGCAAACACTAGAGATCCTAAAAAATGGTACCATGTGGATGTAGCTATAGTTGAGAATTTGAAGGTAATTAAGGATGAGATTAGTAATTTAAGATCTGATTTTTTATGATTGTGTATTATTGAAACAGCTGGCAGAAAGACTACAAGAGAACAAGGCAAATTCTATTGAAGCCAATGAGATATCATCTCCAGATAATTTAGAAGAGAATAAAGTGATACAGGTAAACCTACTGTCTCTATTTCATAAGGACCAAATCTGTGAATGCTATGCTCTACCTCCTTTGGAGAAGGGAAAGCAAATTAACAAACTGGATAAAAACAAAAGTAATAAAAAAAGTGGTGGGAAAAAGGTAAAAGTAAAACTAAAAGCAGAAATGGAAACCATATTGCCAAGAACTTACAGAGTACTGGGACACACAACAGCAGACAGATACATGATAAGATTTTAAATAAAGATACACAGAGTGGGCTCCCACATAAAAACACAATGGAGATGGATGGTACATTACCTCAGCTCCCAAAGAAGAAAAATAGAAACAGCAATGCTCAGGCCTTATTTTCTTATGTTGAAGTTATAGACAATGTATTAGACCACAATGAACAATCAGTCCTACTGGAAACAGGGGAAGTGAGGAGAGGGGAGACCGAGACCACCATTGTCCACCAGGATTTCGTAATGCAGGAAGGCAAGCAGTGTACTGTCATAGGACAAACTACTCAGATTGTTACGTCAGAGAATAGGGATCTAGATTTTAGTTCTAAACACAAAGACAAAAAGGCCCCACATAAGCTTATTTCATTTGGAAAGATTAGTGAAACTGATTATCAGTATGAAACTAATGAGACAGAATATTTAATTGAAATGTGGGGAGTTGAAAGATTAGTTAAGGAAACACAAGAGAAACTGGCAAAATGGATGATCCACTTATTACACCTTCAAGCAATTCAGAGGAAAATTTATGTGATGAGACCTCCTAATCCCTATTACCCTGATACAGTTCTTCTGTATTGTAGTACAGAATAGAATGCTAAGATTATCTGGCAGCAAGAATCTATCTTGAAGCTCAGAGGAATAGAGATGACCCCCCCCCCAGTTGGTCCCAGCGGTTAGATCACTTGATTGTAACTTGAGGCCTAATAAGGTTACAAATTCTGAGAAAAACCAAGAACAAGAGCAACAAGACCAATGTGTGGGGATGAGTGACCAAGCCCGGGACAAAATAATAGAAGTAATAAATAATTTTGAAAAAAAAAAAAAAAAAATGCCTCGGAATGCAAGATGATTTCTATTTTTGGATGGGATATGGCTGAATCAGATTCTATCAAGAATAAATAGGATGAACTCTTATAATTCCTGTCCTGTTCATTAAAATTAAATCTAACTAGAAGCTCCATAAACTCAATAAATGCCCATGGGCTTGTTTCCCCATCATCCCAAATGGATCTTGTTTTCAAAACTCGGTCTTAGCCAAATCGTTTCTTCAGTCAGCCTACAAGCTTGATGCACTGGGAATCCATATTGTACATCCAAGGATTATTGATAACAATAGGGTAATCCCTAGTTCCCCAGCAAATCTTTTGGATACAAACAAATCTGAACTTCTAAATGAATCCGGCATAAACTGACTACAGGAATCCATGGGTGGACAGAGGGAATCAACCCTAGAAAATTCTGACCCTCCCAACATTAGCATTCTTTCCTGGAATATACAGGGTCTACACCTTAAAAATGCAGATCCAGAGTTAGTGAGTTTTTTTTAGAAATTTGATGTTATATGCATCCTGGAGACGTGGTGCACTGAATCAATGACATTGTTAATTACAGGATATACTGGTTATGTAATGCCTTCTGACAAAGGAAAGAAATGTGGGAGACTAAAAGGGGGTCTGTCAACCTTTGTTTGTACTTCACATAATTTTAGAATTTCTCAAATTAACTCCCTATCAAAGGACTTTCTTTTGGTAAATCTGTCCAATGGACCAATTTGTCATAAAATTATTCTTATTGATACATATTTACCTCCCTTAAAGAAATTGAATAAATCCCCAGAGTCCCCAGTTCAAGGGCTGAAAATTGAACTAGATAGAATTATGAAATGCAAAGGGAATTTTTCTGTCATTCTTTTGTGGGACTTCAATGCAAGAATCCCAGTAACACAAAGTTCATCAAATCAGCCACACTTTATTTCTTTTCTCCCCTACATTAATCATCATATACGTCCAAATAGGAATTATTTGGATAAGAAGAGTAATGCTAGAGGTAAAGAGCTATCCAAAATCCTAGCAGAACGTAACTTCTGTGTTTTGAATGGAAGACTTCCTGGAGATAAAACTGGGAAATGTACATATATGGGAACCAATGGTTGTTCAACCATTAATCTTGCATGCACCAGTCTGGAAGCTACCAGGAAAGTTATTGATTTACAAATATTAGAAACAGCAGAATCAGCTCACTTTCCAGTTACTTTGAAAATAGGAATAGACAGGTTACTTCAAAATAACTCAATACATATTGAAGAAGGACTGGAGTTCATTAATGAAAAAAGAATCAAATGGGGAACATCCTCTTCTGAACAATTTAATTACTCCTTAATGAGGGTGAGATCTATGATCTATGGAGTACTCTAGCTGGGTTACCTGACTCTTCTGAAATTCTTGGATGTTGGCCAAAACTAGCTCTATTGTTACATCCCCACTGTAAGACCACACAGCTTATAACTACTAAATCTAGAAGGAATACTAAATCATGGTATAACACTAAATGTCAAAAGGTGAAGTGAGATCTAAATAGGCTGATTAGAAAGATTAGAAGATATCATCCTACTAATAAAGAATATAGAACATTAATGACAAAATAAAGAGTTAAATATTAAAAAGTATTGAAAACAGAAAAACAGAAACATACAGCCCAATGGAAAATTAAGGAAATCAGTCCTCCAAAGGGATGGGAAGTTCTTTTGTCAGTTGGTGACGATAGGATATCAGAAAGTATCTTCTAAAGTGGAGGCCTTTATTTCACCTGATGAATGGATCTCGCATTTTCACAACTTATACTATTCTAAAGAAGAGGAGGTTTCTCCCTGTGTTTTACATTCTCTTCTGACTTATTTTCCTCTTGCAATCTTTATCTCAGACTTGGAAATAAGATACGCATTGAGCTCATTATCTTCAAACAAAGCAGCGGGTCCTGACAGATTAATAGGTGATTTATTCAAATCATTCCTGGACTGGTGGATACCCATTTTTCAAGTAGTATTCAATTCCTTTATTCAGAGACAAGAGCATCCAGAAAGTTGGCTTGGTTCAATAATATTCCCAATTTTTAAAAAAGAAAACCCCAAAGACCCAAAAATGTACCATCCAATTAGTTTGATCGTTATAGCTCAAAAAGTATTTACAAAAATTATTCTGGAAAGATTAACAGATTGATTGGACTCAGACTCTATAATTAGTGAGTTTCAGAATGGATTTTGAAAGGAAAGATCCACCATTCAACATTGTTATGTTCTGTATCATCTGGTGTGGAAGCATGTCAAGGTCAAAAAGGGTAAGTTATACTGTTTTTTTGTGGATTTTACAGTGGCCTTTGACAGCATTAGTTGGAAAATTTTGTGACAACCATTGGAAAGTCTAGGCCTGGATCCCACCCTACTAGACATACTGATCTGACTCCATGAGAATACTTGGCCAAAGTACAATATGATCAGTATGGGCATACTACTCCCCCCTTCAGTACAAATCTTGGAGTGAGAGAAGGGTGTAAAGTTGCGGCAACTTTGTTTAACGTATATATAAATAGCATCTTGACCAACCTATCTAATCCTGACTTTCTTTCTCCAAAAGTTTTGATCACCAAATCAATTGTCTAGCATATGTGGACAATATCATCCTTATTTCTACTTCAGCCCTTGGACTGAGGAGAAAATTAAAATACTTCTCAGGTCTATGTAAAGATAAACAACTAAAAATCAACCTAAACAAAACTAAAGTGATCATCTTTGGAAATAATTCTCCAAAGAACTCTAAATTCTGGATAGAAGGAGAAAGGATAGAAATGGTGCCCTACTTTGACAATTTGGGGGTCAGATTTGCACAAAACACATTGTGGCAAATACATTTGAAACACATAATGAGTAAAATGAAATCTACAACCAACGCAATAAGGATATTTAATGATAAGATTGGGAAATCTTCAGTTAACAGAATGATAAGAGTTACCAATGCAAAAATTAAATCATGTATTTTATATGCGGCAGAGATCTGGGGTAGGATAAATGCCAAATCACTAGATATAGTACTTAATAAATTATATAGACATATTCTATTGGTCCCGCAAGGGACCCCTGCTAGTACTATAAAATTAGTACTTGGACAATATTCAGTTCAGTCACTAATCTATGAAAGACAAATCATGTTCTTCCTTAAAACCCTAATATCACTTGAAGATAGGCTTCTGAGGATATGCTTAGAGGAAGAAATTAGATATTCTACTATGGGAGTCGCCTCCCCCTCATGCACATAATCAAACGGGTTATCCTTTCCTTTGGTTTTGGGACACTTGATCTACTCTGTCTACACTGGACCCTGGGTAAAAATAGTTTTTGAGGTTAAAACCAGGATTAGAGATTTGGAAACCCAGTCTATTTTTTCGCAATTATTCAATTTGAAATTGCAACATTGGTATAAACAATTAAAAACACAATGGGGATATGAGGACTACTTATCCAAAGTTACAGACCCATGTCTAAGACGACACCCAATGAGATCTAGGTTGGAAATTTATAATGCAGACTACATTCTCATTTTTTTTTGTTAATATAATTTTTATTGCACAAAATATATATTCCATCAGACAGGTTGGTTACATTAGTCTCGAGGCATTTCTTAATTACATACACAGTTTATAAATAATAAAAGGTTCTAAGTATACTTTATAACCCATTTCTTGAGAATATAACATTTTCGAAGGTTTGCAATATTTTATCAAATTTCATAAAATTTGCATGAAAGCTATATTGTATTTTCTCCATCTTATATACATGCAGAATACATTTTTTGTAGACACAAGCGAGATCAAGTCTCTGAACCATTTTGTAAATGTATTCATAAAGTACAAGATGATCTCAAACATGTTGTATTACTGTGCCCCTTGCATGAGGAAAATGGGAAGATGTGGCTGGGGGACATTATTGGTGGTCTCGGTCTCCCCTCTTATGATATCTTGTCCTATCTCTTAACTTCTCAAGATACTAATATTCTACAGAAACTGGCTAGATTCCTGAAGTCAACACATCTTTAACATGAATTAATTTCCCTTTTTTGAATGATCTGTGGCAATAACTTTGTATAGCACCGTGTATAATGTATGTAATTTATGAAGTTTTATAAATCCATATCTGTATGTATGCCATTGTTTTAGAATATTGTAATGGCTTCAGCCGATCAATAATACCTTTTGTACTTGTACTTGTACAGTTCAGTTTCAAAAATCTGTTGTTTTTACTGTATCCCAAAGTCCAAAGTGCACCAGCACAGCATCTCTGTTTGGCCACCAGCAACCCAGTGTGGTACCCACCACAACAAATGTTTACTATTCTCATGGCCATGGGGGGGGCAGCCGGGTGCACTCACAGGGGTGGTACTGGGACTGTGTGGGGGACAACTCTTGAACACACTTGTTTGTTTCTATGCTTTTGTGCTTCACCTTTTTCCCCCTCCTCCTAAAATAAATAGGAGGTTAGTTTACTTTATATTTCTTGCTCAAGGTTATTTCTTGGTGTAACTTTATTCTGCATGGGAGAAGTTAACTGTATGTGAGAGGGGAAATAATATTTGTTCCTGGGGGTAGGTTAAGGTTAAATTGGGTAGCTTATATAATACCATTGCCTCAGGTGGAAATACCAAAACCTGTTCCTGGTATTCAAATTGTGTACTGCACCTGAAAGAAACCAGGCTGACCACAAGTTAGGTCAGTGTGTGAGGGGGCACCAGGGTGCACATGACAGAGAGACCCCCCCCTTTCATGTGCAGGCACTGCTGGCATCCTCCCATGCCCCACATGGGAAGCCCCCAAAATTGAGTTCAGAGAATGAAAAAAGTTGGTCCCATAAAATTGTGCCTGAATATTTTGAAAAGGCAAAATGGCACTCAAGGACTGGGAAGATTGGTGCTGAAGGGAGTAATTGGACTGTAAAAAAGCTCTCTTAGTGACTGCGATTTTGAAAAGGTTCGATAGATCCAAGATTGTAGATGAACCTCTGGTATCTGAATATTTTGACAATTTAAAGGTGCAGGGGCTAAAGTATGACAACACGAGTAAAAGTGTAAGTGCCGTGATCAAGAGTGAGTCAGAAATTGATGTTGCTCAGCTACCCATCTCTTTCTTTCCATGGAGGGAGGTGCCCATTTGGACCACAGTGACTCATAATAGTGCCAATAAAATGCCCAATTGTCCCTCAGATGCAGATGACTTTAAAGTGAAATTTGAATCTTGGTTGAAGTTGGAGGGGTAGACCCCCAAGAAGTGCAGGAACTGTACAAAGCTAATAGTGTCATCCCGCCAGATCATCTCCCAGCTTGGTTTGTTGCTTGGGCACCAGATGGAGAAGAAGGGTCTTACCTGAGGCCAAACTCCTTCTCCAAGAGAAAACCATACCACTAGAGGAAGATGACTTTGAGACATTGATGGGTCAAGCCACCCTGATGGTGCTAGATCCCCAGTGTCCTGAAGTTGAGAAGAGACGTCAACAGTGGGGGAGTTCGAGAGGACCTGCTATGGATGTCACTTGTGCTTTGTCAGCTATCCGGCCTGATGCTACTGCCTAAATTTACCTTAGTACATCAGAGGTAATGTTCAGGTGCACTGATAGTGGTACACATATCCTGCAAAAGCTGCAAGGGACAGTTCAAAGAGAGGATTAACTGTTATCTGAATATTTGATGTGTCTCAAACAATTGATACAGAGATCTTGCCATAAGAGAGTCATGACTGCCAAAGACATGAGTCAGCTGTGGCTGGAACAAGTCCTAGAGGGAGCTGTACATTCAAAGATGCTTCTGATGAAGCTGCGTTTGGAAGAACAGCTAAGTAACACCTTTCCTATGGTGAACTCATTCATGAAGTTCGAGAGAAAGAGGATCGAGTAGCAATGCAAGGCACAATGGCAGCACCTTTAAGGAAAATAGAGACCTCTCTACGTAATGCCTTGCCCGGGTGAGACAACAGTGAAACTGAGGACTTGAAAAAGGAAGTAAAAGAATTGGTTAAACAGGTGGCCGGACTATAGACTTCTAGTGAACTTGATCAGAGAGGAGCATTTCCATCCTCAGTGGGTCAGAGGTACTACACTGGCTGAAATACTGCCACATCTGAAACTGAGAAAGTAAATACAGCAATGACTTATATTTTTTCTGTTACCGCAGTGGTGAAGGTGGACACCAACAGAGAAATAGCAAAAAGCAAGGAAATTCTGTTTTGGTAGTGCAGAAGTTGTTAAAAGAGAAGAATATGTCGGGAGAATGCCCGTGGGATTCAGTGAATGAGCAAACTGAGGTCCCCAACCAAAAATGCTCAATGAAATAGACACAACCTGTTAATGTTACTGTCCCCAGTATCCACCAGGGACTAATAGGATGTCTGCCAAAGTCCCAGCCAAGACTGAGGGGGTAGAATGCACTGTGTTACTAGATAGTGGTGCCCAAGTGACTATTGTGTTTGAAGGCTGATACCAGAAACATTTGAGTCACATGACTTTGAAACCTTTGGAAGGACTAGCTGTCTGGAGAGTGAGTTATTAGCCTTACCCCATTGGGGGTACATTGTTATTCAAACAGAATTTCCACAAAGTGTCGTGGGGGTCCAGGCCCCTATGGAAACTCTTGCTTTGGTGTGCCCGAATACCAGAATGAAAAGTGACACACAAGTAGTGATTGGAACCAAAACCAACATGTTTCAGCATCTTGCTCACCTATGCCAAGAGATGGAGGGACCACAGTCCATAAACAGCTCACAGATACACCTCTTGTTCCAAAGTGTCTATATGAGAGCGTTCCCTTCGAGTAAGTCAGAGACTGAAGATGAGCAAGTGGGAGTGATTTGTAGAGGAGATGCTTAACTTTTGCTTTTACCCTCAGGTGTTAAGTGCCAAGTGATGGGGAAAATGGAATTTCAGTCACCTGCCAGAAGCCCTGCTTGTATTGTGGACATGCCAACTGATGAAGAGCAAACAGCTTGCTAGCATAGAGAGGGGTGGTGTCAGACCCCAGTACTTCCACCAGAGTTCTGAAGATTAATGTCCTGTTGAGGAATGAAACTGGTAATGGGGTGACTGTTTGAAAGGATGGACCTTAGTCCATGTCTACCAAGCTGAGGCAGTGTGACTTATGGTTCTGGACCAAGTCAATAGTAAAAGGCTTGACCCAACTTCTTTAATTTTGCAAATTCTCCAATACCTGAATCTTATATGTTGAAGTGGCAATTAAGACAGAAGCTAGGTGAAAGGGCAAATGTATTTTCCACTAGCCAGCTTCCTGTTGGATGCGCTCGAGGGGAAGAGCATCATATATGGCTGAGTGACAACAGACCATTTTGAGAAAGGTCTTGATGCCTAGCCCCAGGTGATGTGGAAAATATTTGCAAACACGTACAAGAGTTACTAACCACTGGTATTATATCCAAATCCAGAAGCCCGTATGCATCCCCCATTGTAGTAGCCCTCAAGAAGTCAGGGGCCATTTGTTTGTGCATCGATTATCAGATGTGGAACAAGCACACTATAACTGACCAGTACACTGTACCTCATGTGGAGGATGCTCTGGCCTGCCACACAGGCAGTAAATGGTTTTCTGTCCTGGATCTTTAGACTGGGTGTTACCAGATTCCCATGGCTGATGTGGACAAAGAAAAAAATGTGTCCATTTTTCCCTCTGGGATTTTATCAGTTTGAAAGTATGCCACAAGGTATCTTGAGGGTGCCATCCACTTTCTAGTGGTGGATGGAAAACGCCGCGGAAGACATGAATCTGCTACAAGTAACTGTCTATTTGGACAATCCAATTGTTTTTGAATGTACCCTAGAGGAACATAAAGGATGCCTGATGAAGGTTCTGGGCAGACTGGAAGAATTTGGACTCAAAATGTCAGTCAACAAATGTCAATTTTGTTAACCCTCTGTAAAATACATTGGCCACATTGTTTTAGCAGAAAGAGTCCAAACCATCCCTGAGCAGGTCAAGGCCCTCATTACCTGGCCTAGGCCTCATAATCTGAAAATGTTGCAATCCTTTCTTGGCTTCTATGGTTATTACCGGAGATTTATTCAGGATTTCTCCAAGGTGGTCCAACCACTTAATAATCTCATGCAGGCCCCCCCCACTAACTACAAGAAACAGCAGGGAAAAGAAATGCACCCAAATACGTACTACAAAGTTAATGAACCACTTGGGGACTGATGGGATCAAGACTGTGAAGGTGCATTCAAAAAATAATTAAGTGACTCACTGAAACTCCTGTGTTGACATTTGATGATCCCACTAAACATTATTTCTCACACACAGTCACCAGCTTGGATGAGCTTGGAGCAGTCCTATATCAAGCATACTCAGAGTGACTGAGACCAGTTGCCTTCACAAGTTGGAGCCTGACACCCAGAGAAAAGAACTACTGGTGCACAAGCTACAATTTTTAGCTTTAAAATGGGCCATCTCAGATCAGTTTCTTGACTGCCTTTATGAGTCCAAATTTATGGTAAGAACTGAAAACAATCATCTCACCTACTGTATGTCTACACAACTGCTAAGTTGGATGCAGCAGGTCACCACTGATTGATCGCCCTGTCCGTGTGTGAATTCACACTAGAATATTGGAAGGGCCTGAATTATACAGATGCTGTCGTCCTGTCTCACAGATCTCACCCTCCAGAGGGGAGCCAGTGGACTCATATTACCCTTGCAACTGTAAAAGCTTTATATATAAAATTTGTGGATGAAGATAGTAAGATGCCTGTATGTCACACCAGAGCCATTGACACAATGGGAGACTACCCTGATGCTATCACTGAAGCCTATAGCCATTTGCCCCAGCCAACATGGCAAGAACAAAGAAGGTTGCAGCAACAAGACCATGGATTGAAAGGGGTGGCACAACTTTAGAAAAAGGAGTGGGCCCAGATAAAGTGCCAAATGATCATCTGGATATTCTGAGTTTGTTGAGGAAATGGAGTAAGTTGTCCTTGAAGGATAGACTTCTTTACTGAACTGTTTAAGACCCAAAAACAATGATTCCCAGCCAACAATTGGTATTGCCATGAAAGTATTGCAAAGTTGTCCTTAAAGCACTGCATGATGACATGGGACACCTTGGATTTGAGCGTACCCTGAACCTTGTGTGAAGTCAATTCTATTGACCCAGAAAAGCACTGTGTAACCCCTCTGTTACCCGGGGTTACTAGAATCCCAGTAAGACCTAGTGGTAGGCAGGGAAGGCAGCTTGTGAAACTTCAGTTAAATGCATTTCACACTGTCTCACTCTGTTCTCAGTCTCAACTGAGACTGAGGGATGACATCACCATAGAATCCTCACAGCTGCATGAGCCACACTGGAATCTGCAGTTGGAAGTTAGGATAGAATGTTGGGGATTTTTGAACAGAATCTGTGTGTAGTCTTGAAGAGAGGAGCAGCACAGCAGTCAGTGGACAGGCTCTCAGAGCCTAAAGCTCTGTCATAGAGCTACTGTTAAGGGAGGTGTGTGTTTCCACCAAAAGAGGAACACAGTAAGCAGTTTGTGAAGTGGTGGAGACCGCTGTTACGGGTTCATGTGCCCCATCCATGAGGTGATGGGGGTGGAAGGGTCTGCTTGTCTTCCAGGGGCAACCCTCCTGGTTCTGGTTAAGGAAGAAGCTGCCTTATTTCAAGTTGTACTGCGGCACTAGAAGCTGTGGGAGAGAAATTCCTTTGAGGAATCGCTTGTGGGGCACCTGCAACCAAAAGGTGAGTTTGCTCTGACAGAGGGCCTATGTTTTCACCTGAACTGTTGGAATGTGGGGATTGGACTACTTAATTTGTAGGAGGTCTAGTGTAATAGACATTGCCAGTTCATTCAAGTAGGTCCAAGTCCAGCACAAAGAGTAAAGTAAAGTGGGGATTGGACTGCTTAATCAGTGGGAGGCCTAGAGCAATGGGCTCAGCCAAGTAAAAGTATGTTCAAGTCAAGCACAATGGGAAAGCAAGACAAGTAGAGGAAATGTGACATACATTTAGCCTTAATCTACATTGCCAAGCTTTACAGAAGGAGATGTTTAATGTCCAGAGAAATGGCGGGTAAGGAATTGTGGAAGCGAGAGGGAGACTCTCATCAGTAGTAACCAAATTCACCTCTATGGATTTGTTCTGTGGCACTTTTACTTTTCTCTCAGGTACTTGGCCAGTGCCTGAGGAAAGTACCCAGATGTGGGATTAAAAGGAAGTTTCCTGATAGAGCTGAGGTGCTCTTAGATGGTTTAGGGAGCCACCAGAAAAGGTTTCCATGACATATGGAAGGTGTCCGAGTGGCCAGCAAGGCAGCTGAGCCTAGGAATCCCAGATAGTGTGCAAGTTCAGGCTGTGTACCCAAAGCAGCATGCAAGTCCGGGCTGTGTGCCTGGTAGGTTCAGAGCCTGAGGGCTGGAGTGTTGAAGAAGTGTTTCTCATTCTTTTTAATCTGCTTTACCAGAAGTGTAGCCCCGTGGGGGTCTGTCTATGCTTTGTTTGTTCTGCTTGGATGTGAATAAAGCCACACTTTAGAATCCTATTCTTGATATTGGACATTACAATTATTGCTTCCTGTGTTCGGAATTACTTGGATGCCCCTAGACAGAGTAGCCAAACCTAGGCTTTGTGCCGAGTAACCTATTCCTCCCTGAACCCAGTCCCCACCTGGTACTACTGTCAGATTTAAATAGCATACCACCTGTCATTTGCAAAATAATGGGGGTTGGGGTTACAAAATGGAGGCACCACTTTGGATTTTTAAATTAGGGAGGAAAGGTGCTCAGGCAAGGGGCTAGCGTTTTGGTTATCTGGCAGTGGGTAGCCCAAAAAGCTGAAGCAAGGTTAACTAGTGTGTCACTGTGTGCTGTTGTCCATATGCTGCTGTTAAAATGCCAACTGTTTACCAAGGAGCAGTAAAGCCTGAGAGAGTATGCCCTTGTCCTGCATCAAAAATTACAGCGTTTTGCTAGATTTAAAAAATACTGTGTGACAAAGAAAAGTGTGCAAGACTAGGGGTAGCAACAGGAAAATTGTGCCCTGGACGTTGGAAATGCTTTCTAGTGAATGGAGAGACTTGCTGTGTTAATGGCCATGACAAATGGTTGAAATGGGCTCCCGTCGTGGAGTCAGTTCAAAAAAAAAAAAAGTGGTTTTGTAATTTAAATTTGCCGGTTCGACAAACGCCGTGAGAAGAAGAGCACTTGTGAGGGAAAGAGACTCATTTGCATAGCGTTGTGTGATTGTTGAGACTGCAATCAGTCCCTCCCCAAGCCAGCTCTACAGCAACTGTCCAGCATTCGAGAGGGATTGTGAGTGGAATGTGTGTACTGCCTTATCGGACGAGTGTCGCAGTGACTGAAAGCGCTGTAAAAGTTTCAAAAAACAGACTTTTCTGTCTAAAATCGGGCTCAACCCACAACTTGATCTACTGGATTGTGAGCATGGTGATTGGCGGGATGATTGGCAGGACTGCCAACCTGCTTCTGTCCAGAGGCCTCCAAGACTGGCTGCAGGCCATTTTCCATTGCAGCAAACAGCTACTGATAACAGTGAGTACCAACAGAAAAAATTGCTCAAATAAGTGATTTTTGCCAAAAGCCAGCTGAATCTGTGTGCTGCAGTGTAGTCGCTTTGCAAACAAAGACTGTGTCAAGTTTTTACCAGCAAAAGCAAGCCTGTTAAGCCATCGACTGTGAGCATAGTTATGGGTTCAGTGTCAGTTTAAAGTTTCAAAGCCATGAGAGAGACTGTGAGTTGTATCAATTTATGCAGCACTAGTTACAGGCAATCCTGTGCTTGAAATACTGAGGCTTTAAGGGACTGTGAGCTAGAGAAATGTTTTCAGCAAGTGTAAAGTCTGTGGTAAATCATATAAATGTGCTAGGAAAAATAACAGTGCAAGTTTGTGCAGTTTTGAGCAAAGTTATCAGTAGAATGTGTAAATCGGATGCGCAGTGGCTTGACCCAATTTCAGAATGCTGATGCACAGGAGTGCTGCCGCCGCCATTACAGGGTGGGGTAGTAATGTAAACACAGCAGCAGAGGAGCCATTTTGAAAGTGAAAGAAAGTGTTCAGCGATGTGGGACTTTCAATAACAGTGAGCGTTTGTTTTTCTCTGCAGTCATGGCCTCAAGACCAGCCCGCTACCCGGATCATGCCTGGGCTGTGGTAGCAGCAGAAGTAAACAAGTTAAGGGACATTGAGAGGTGTTACTATGGAGGACAACTGCCTCCTTATGTGGCGATTCCTGGATACCTAGTGCAAGTGTGCTTAATATGCTTAAATGTTGGAAGGGATGTCTTCATGGTACCTCACTGTTCGGGGTGCTTAGAGAAATATGGCTTGTTTAAAGTGTCCAAGATTCGTTTGGCTCCCACATGGACAAAAGTTCAAGAATCTGCAGTTGGCAGCACACAGCAGCAGGCGGAGCCTATTGGAGAAGGCCCCTTGGGGGAGTGTGGCACAAAGCTAGAGGGTGCAGATTTGCAGACAGAACAACATGCTGATGTTTCAGATGCTGGATCACAGAGAGACAATTCAGGCAGAGCATCAGTAGACCCTTGGAGAGGGGGGTCTAGCCCAAGTCTCATAGGAGAAGATGAGATGAAGGAGGCCTTTGAATGGGAGGTATCGACTGCCATGCCCAGCGAAGAGTGGATAGTCTCAGGAGTGAGGAGGACTGCTCACTCCTGGGCACAGATTCTCAGTGAGAAAGAAGAAGAGGGGGAATCTATGTGGCCTTGTGAAAAAGAAACAGGTACACAGCCTCAAGCTCTTGCCTCAGAGGAATGCATGGAACAGAGTGGTGATTCCACTACCCTGGCTGTGCAAGAAGAAGTCAGGGATCCATTTTTTGTCTCACTGAGAATGTGCAGCTGGCAGAACCAGGACTGGCCACCCCCAAGCCAGGCCAGAGGTCTCAGGTTGACCAAAGCTAGTAAAGAGAAGAGACTGGTTCATAGGAAGGTGAATGAAATCTATGGGATGTCCTTTCCTACCTTTTCTCGGAGAGTCTGGGAGGAGATTGAGAACAGCAGGAAATCCTGGATTTGGGCCAAAGCAATGAAATGTGTGCATCCTGGTGCAAACAAGCATGTCAGGAACAGAATGTTTCATGAAAAATACAGCCAGTGGAAAAAAGGCAGGAAACTGTTTATGGACACTGTTCGAATAGTGGACAGAGAGAGACGTGAAACCTTTCACAGTGTGAATTATGTGCACCCAGACAGGGTAATAATTCCAGCGCCTGACCTGTTGTGCTATTGGCTTCAATGCAAAGACCTCCCTGCAAATGTGCCCATGCCTACCAGATGGAAATCAGAGCAGTGGTAGTCAGTTCTGCCACTTCAGCCACTGCAGTGCCTTTGTTGTACCGCTGGTTTGGACACCCAGGACTTAGGTGCCCCACATTCATCAGTTCTACAGTGCACTGACTTCCCAGAATCCATCAACTGGCCCACCAGATGACTTCAGATCCAGAGAGGACACCAGCCCAGCTGTATCCTGATTCATCGCTTGGTAATCAGATGACATCAGACCAGCTGTTTTCCTTTTTGTTCCTGTTCCAAGGTTCCCTCTCCAGAGATGACATCAGCACAGCAGTTTCCAGATGTGCCCTCCTGTTGTTCCCGGAAGATCCCCAGCTGTATCGGAAGAATGCTGCCAGGGATATTCTTCTGCCAAGCAACAGGTTGGTGTGTTGTTCATTTTACAAGGGGCTGGTAAGTCCAAACTTTCTATTCTTATGACATTGCAGTACACACCCTGCACTAGCAGACTCCAGATGTGAGAACTGTCCTCAAAGACTCTCCCCTTTGGGACTTTGGCCTGCTAGAACTGTGCTTCACCGGGCTCGGGCCCAGGAGAGACTCTTTAATGGACTAGCCTTCGGGCACTGTGGTCACTAGAAGGGACCTTTAAGGAACTCCATCCACCAAATGTGTAATGTAAATAAAGTCATTGTTTTTCTACTGTTTTCTAGTACTGTCTTTCTACCTTTTCTAAAAAAAATATTTTTGGAATTCTCCAGTGTTTTGATGGTAGGGGTTTAGATAGACCGTGTATGCAGATTAGGAGTGTGGTTGTCTTCCTTTTTTCTTGCATGTGTTCCTGAAGAAGATAGAAGAGAAGACAAGAAGAGGAGAAGGAGCTCATCGGAGTTCCTCACTAGTACTTTAGTGTGTAGAGTTTAAACTACTGTTGTTGCTGTTTAGTGTGTAGAGTTTAAACTACTGTTGTTACTGTAGTAACCCTTTTCTTTCACAGGTATGGCTGTTGGGGAGTGAAGGAGTAATGCAATGGTTGGTATTAGCTCCTGGTGTGTAGTTGCAAGGTGCCCAAGGTCGGGGAGGTCCCCTGTTTGTTTTGTTTTGGGATTTGAGTTAAAGGCAGATAGGTTTTTCCTGGAGGGCTAGGGGGGATAGACAGGCTGTGGCCCTGACCTGCAGTACAGGTTGCAGTGTTGATCTATTAGGGCTATGCTCTGGACAGTTCTACCAGAGCCACTAGGCACCCATAGTTAGTGGGTAGAGTAGAGGCTGATATGTCAGCCAAAGGCCTGTAGGCCCTTAGTGTTGCCTGCCTGTGCTAGCACATGGTAGGAGGGGGCCTGATCACCCCCTCTGCAGGTAGCACATAGGGTGAGATGGCCTAAGCCAGGTAAATAATGACTGTGGACAGTCATTTTCCTAGCCCAGGGTGAGGTAACCCCCCTGTTACCTGGGGTTACTAGAATCCCAGTAAGACCTAGTGGTAGGCAGGGAAGGCAGCTTGTGAAACTCCAGTTAAATGGATTTCACACTATCTCACTCTGTTCTCAGTCTCAACTGAGACTGAGGGATGACATCACCATAGAACTCTCGCAGCTGCATGAGCCACACTGGAATCTGCAATTGGAAGTTAGGATAGAATGTTGGGGATTTTTGAACAGAGTCTGTGTGTAGTCTTGAAGAGAGGAGCAGCACAGCAGTCTGTGGACAGACTCTCAGAGCCTAAAGCTCTGTCATATAGCTACTGTAAGGGGAGGTGTGTGTTTCCACCAAAAGAGGAACACAGTAAGCTGTTTGTGAAGTGGTGGAGACCGCTGTTACTGGTCCGTGTGCCCCATCCATGAGGGGATGGGGTGGAAGGGTTTGCCTGTCTTCCAGGGGCAACCCTCCTGGTTCTGGCTAAGGAAGAAGCTGCCTTATTTCAAGTTGTGCTGCGGCACCAGAAGCTGTGGGAGAGAAATTCCTTTGAGGAATCGCCTGTAGAGCACCTGCAACCAAAGGGTGAGTTCGCTCTTACAGAAGGCCTATGTTTTCACCTGAACTGTTGGAATGTGGGGATTGGACTACTTAATTTGTAGGAGGTCTAGTGTAATAGACATTGCCAGTTAATTCAAATAGGTTCAGGTCCAGCACAAAGAGTAAAGTAAAGTGGGGATTGGACTGCTTAATCTGTGGGAGGCCTAGAGCAATGGGCTCAGCCAAGTGAAAGTATGTTCAAGTCCAACACTATGGGAAAGCAAGACAAGTACAGGAAATGTGACATACATTTAGCCTTAATCTACATTGCCAAGCTTTACAGAAGGAGATGTTTAATGTCCAGAGAAATGGCCGGGTATGAATTGTGGAAGCGAGAGGTGGGAGACCCCCATCAGTAGTAACCAAATTCACCTCTATGGATTTGCTCTGTGGCACTTTTACTTTCTCTCAGGTACTTGGCCAGTGCCTGAGGAAAGTACCCAGATGTGTGATTAAAAGGAAGTTTCCCTGATAGAGCTGAGGTGCTCTTAGATGGTTTAGGGAGCCACTAGAAAAGGTTTCCATGACATATGGAAGGTGTCCGAGTGGCCGGCAAGGGAGCTGAGCCTGGGAATCCCAGATAGTTTACAAGTTTGGGCTGTGTACCCAAAGCAGCATGCAAGTCCAGGCTGTGTGCCCGGTAGGTTCAGAGCCTGAGGGCTGGAGTGCTGAAGAAGTGTTTCTGATTCTTTTTAATCTGCATTACCAGAAGTGTAGCCCCATGGGGGTCAGTCTATGCTTCGTTTGTTCTGCTTGAATGTAAATAAAGCCACACTTTAGAATCCCATTCCTGGTATTGAACATTACAGTTATTGCTTCCTGTGTTAGAATTACTTGGGTGCCCCTAGACAGAGCAGCCAAACCTAGGCTTTGTGCCGAGTAACCTATTCCTCCCCGAACCCAGTCCCCACCTGGTACTGCTGTCAGATTTAAACAGCATACCACCTGTCATTTGAAAAATGATGGGGGGTGGGGGTTACAATTGCAAGAATTGTGCCCGAGGCATCCAGCGAAAGACTTTGCCATGCAATGCAGTGCCTCTTATGAATATTAAAATCAGTGAACCATTGGAACTGGTGTGTATGGATTTTCTGTCATTGATACCACGCAGTTAAACTTACAGACACATTTTGGTCATCACTGACCATTGCTCCAGGTTTGCCCAGAGCTACCCAACCAAGAATCAGAAGGCCTGAACCATTGTCTAAAAACTTGAAGAGTTTGTGATCCATTATGCTATACCCCAGTGTATCCACTTGGATCAAGGGCCTGACTTTCAGAGCTGCCTGATGAAATAATTTCTTATTGCACATGGCATCCAGCAATCCTGCACTACCTACTACCATCTGCAAGGAGACCCACAACCTAAAGGTTTTAATTGTACCTTGTTAGATATATTAGGTATGTTGGACCCTGAACAAAAAGAAATTGGAGCCAGCACATCCCCAGATTGGTGCATGCTTACAATTGTACCAGAAACAGTTCCACAGATGCTTCTTCTTACCAGTTAATGTTTGGCCAAAAAGCCCATCTGCCAAGTGACCTATATTTCAGGGTGTCTGCTGATGGAACCTCCAAAGAGTCTTATCTTGAATACAGTAAGTGCCTTAAAAGTCAGCTAAAGGACACCTATCAAATGTTTGCAGAAGCCACTGGCAAAGTCAGTGCTGCCAATCCTCTCAGGTATGGCCAGAAAGTGCATCATCAAGTTTTACAAGTTGGGGCTAGAGTTCCCCTCAGAAATCTTGGTTTCCTTGGAAAACATAAGATAGCAGGCCACTGGTCTTCTGAGCTGTATCTTGTTTTAAAAAGTTATCAGAGTTACCAGTGTACTGCATCAATCAAGAACGTGGCCAGGGGATTGTCAAAACTATGCATCATAACTTCCATCTGCATATTGGTCAGCTTGAGCCCATTCCAGAGACTGTAACAGAGCCTGGGTCAAGAACCGCCAGAACCAGAAATTGTAACCAAACCAAAGAAAAGATGGCACTTCATCTCCTGAACCCGTAGTATACAGAGACCCGGTTCCACTGCCTACCACCACTGACAGTTAAACTAGTGAGGAGGACAACATAATGTACTGGTATATCTCTCCTTCAGATGTACCAGAGTGCCACTGAAAAGCAGTAAATGTCCCCAAGCTGGTGGCAAAGAGACAGACCTGTCGGTGCCAAGTGTAACACCAGGTGAAGAGCAAGAAGTAGCTTTTGTGGATATAGATGCAGAAGCATTGATGGAGGAACTTCAACAAAGATTAAACAGCAACCTGCTATTCCTGACCAGGCCTCTGTGCTGGACACAGTGCCAGAAGAGGGCAGTGCACACCCTATTCCTATGGAAGATGCAGTAGTACCCCGAAGGTCTAGTAGAGTATGTAAGCCACTCATGAAATTGACTTATGCCCTCCCGGTGCCTTTTAAAGACTCAATTAATTAAATATGTACTCTCTGGAGGAAAGGAGGTAGAGGGGATCATGATAGAAACATCCAAATACCTCAAAGGTATTAATCAGGTACAGGAAGGTAGCATATTACAGAGAAAGAGATGCTCAAGGACAAGAGGTCATGATATGAAGCTGGAGGTGGGGAGACTCAGAAGGGACGTGAGGAAAGACTTCTTTATGGAAAGGGTGGTGGATGTCTTGAATAGTTTCCCAGAACAGGTGGTGGGAACTAAAATGGAAACAGGATTCAAGCATGCATCGGATAGACACAAGGATACCATAATAATAAGGCTGGGGAGGTAGGGACATAGATCGCGTAGGGTCTGTGGTCACACAGAAGGTAGGGAAATAGGGCAGACTAGGTGAGCCAAGTGGTCCTTGTCTCATGAAGACTTTCATGTTTCTGTGTTTCTATGTTTCCTCTGAAATCCCTATCCAAGTGGAACATAAATTCATGAGGCCCAATTCTTAAAAGCTTACTTCTGGTGTAACTTGACTTGCACCATAATAAATGACGCAAGTGGCAAGTTATGCCAGCAGTTGCGACATATGATATTCTGCAAAGCAGCCTGTGACATGTCGCAGACTGCTTGTGCCAAAGTGGACAGACCACCAGTTACACCCTAAACAGCCTGCGACATGGTGCTAGGGGATTTATGGTGGCAGTTGCGCCCTATTCTGGAAGGGCAGCAACAAAGACCCCAAGGTTGTCATTCCCAAACAACCCCCAGAGGACATCCGCCAAAGTACAGTTACACCAGCTTCTAGCTGGTGTAAGTGTACTTACACCCTCTGGGGGTTGCGTGTATGCGCCACCGGCCTAACACCTAATGCCATGTCACCCTCCCCCCACCACTGCCCCACTCACCATACTGCCACATGTAATGTCCCACCTGCCCGAATGTCCTGATCACTAACCATCCGAGTTAAAGCCCTGCAAGGCTACTGCTCTCTCTCCCATGCCCTGACCCCTGAAAATGCTAGTTAAAGTCCTGCAGGGCTATTTATGCCCCCAGTGCCCCAATCCCCAATCGGCCACCTCCCACAAACTGCATTACCCAAGTATTAGATACCCTTATCACAGGTAGTCTAGAGGCCCCCCCACCCAGCAGTGACAGACTACCCCACTCCCCCCCACTCAGCCAGTGACTGGCACAGGTCGATCAGGGATCAGCGCATGGGGGGCATGAATAGCCCTGAGGAGCTTTAACTAGCATTTTCAGAGGTCGAGGCATGGGGGGACAGCAATATCCCTGTGGGACTTAATTTTCCCACAAGTGGGAATGGGGCATGGGGGGGGTGCCACTTACACCCTTCAGGTCTGGGGATGCAACTTTTGACAGTCCCTTTGTTTGGTGTACTCACAGGATTGTCGCAAATCACAGGATTTAGCTGAGGGGACCTTGTCCCTTCCAAAAGTGCGCACAGGGTCTTTGGCATATTGGGGTTTGGTGCAAGTCACCTTTGGCAGTGACTTGCACCATCCTTATAGAATCGGGCCAATGGTGTCCATTGTTTATTCCATGTCCATTGTTGCCCTTCACCATGTGAACTGCACATTGGAGTTGCTAAATGTATTGATAATGTGACTACCTGGGTTAAACCTGATGGCAAATGTACTGCTAATATGTTTACATGTGTTAGAGCTGATGCATAATTGGTACAGAGGATGCTGGTGTCTAGCTAGAAAATGTACGCTAATGTGATATGTTTTGAAATGCTTCAATAGCTAGGAACTGATTGTTTATTAAGAAATGTTCCTAAAAGTATAGTGTTTTGCACTATCACTTTGGACTTTAGGACTGTATGAATACTAAAGCAGTGTCTTGTCGAGGATGCCAAGATTTTAAGGGGGAGTATGTAAGCCCCGCCCCCCATCTCAGGGCTTACCTGTTTGGGGCTACATCCCCCATTTCCCTCAATTTCTGACTACTACCTCTGGTCGCTGGACTGTTGATTGGGACCAGAGAGTTTCCCCAAGGAGCCCTTGGTGGGATTTGGGTTATGGCTCCCTCTGTAACCTCTGCAGTAGCTGCCGTTGAATAAACTTGTTTCATTGGCCATTTGGAAAGTGGGGCTGAGGTTCTGAGTGGTTCTGCACCTCTGGGTGCAGGGGGAGAATTTTGCCTGTTCAGATAGTTGGCAGGAATGGACCAGGATTGTAATCAATAGTGGCCATGGATGCGAAGGTCCACGCATGCTCAGCCCAACCTTAAAGAGCAGCTGACACCTTCAGTAGAACTTTAGCAAAACATAATATTTAGACACAATTCAGCTTGTTTTTCACATTAGTTCTGTATTTCTCCTGTCAGTTATTTATCACTGAAGCCATTTGCATGGAGAGAGAATCTTTGCTTCTGAAAAGTTGATCCATACCTGTTGCTTTTTCCCTACCTGAAGTCATAATGCACTGCTTAAGACATCATAAGGTTACTCCCATGGCAACAGATTGTGATGTCATAACATAAGATTATGAGTTGAAGTGGGGAAAAAGCTATAGAGGCAGATGAACTCAAAGGGATGAACATCATGTATTCATGCAAATTTCCATTGTAATAAATAATAGGAGAAAGGTATAGAATGTATATGAAATGCAAGCTGAATTGTACCTAAGTATTATGTTTTTCAAAGTTTTGTTTGAGGCATCAGCAGCTCTTTAAAGGAGCCATGGCTCCCTGAAATGTGTTTGGCCATTGACGATAAGTAAAAGAACATGTCCTGGCTCCAAGGCTGGCTGCAGAGCTGGGATGCAAGTATAAAATTGCGTTCGAGCATCTTGGTGGGGATTTTCAGGTTCTCAAATGATCAGTGGGACAGGAACTGTATGAGTGTGAGTGAGGTGCTCATGTGCACCTACAGCTATAACTGGCACAAAATGGGTGCCTTTTGCTTCTGGAGCCCCAACATCCAAACAGGGCTCCTGTCAGACAAACTGGGAAATTCCCCTGGCCCCTTCAAACTAATCGGTGCCAAGGCAAATTGTCAATAGCCCCTGAATGGGTTTGAAATAAAAGTTATAGGCTGCCAAAGCAAGGCAGCAATATGTAAACAAATATGGCAGTCCCTAATAGTTATCCCTGCTGCCGAGAGTTCTGGTAAGGGTAAAAGGGCAATTTCTGTGAGCCCAGGAAAAGACTGGGTAATCTGGTGTGGAGAAATGGACTGCTATAAAAGGGGCTGTGCCCTGGGTTCAGGAGGAGGTCCAGCCTAGAAGTGAAGGGTTTAGACTGGGTTGAAGGGCTGTACAAGCCAGCAGGCTAGCCTTGCTGCAGATAGTCCCCTCCAAGCCCTAAACTCTTTAAGCAGACTACCTATTAGTCCTCCTTTCCTAGCAGGGAAGTAATTGGAATGCCAAACTGTGTTCCCTGTGGGAAGTTGTTTGAGCTGCTGTTCTGCAATGTTTCTATGCCACAAACAATGCCACCCCATGGCTGGGTGTGATATAGAGAAAGAAATGTAGCCAATTCAGTAACTCAGGCACCATCCACTGCCAAACCACCACAATGAGACAAGAAATTACTTATTCATGATGTGTGCTACGACCTTTTACCAGAATCAGAAGACACAAGTGGGACCCACAAAAACTCAGACCGGTTTTGCTCATAGGGTCATAAGGACATGAACCCCATAGTGAAACCCACTCATTTTAAGCAAAGCACATAAAGTAGTACAGATCATTACAAACTATTGAATATATGTCATATAAAAAGAAGAGAACAACAATAAGTGCTAACAAACATAATAATGCAAAAATTATCACAGGTGAAACTGACCCCATATAATTCAGTAATGACTAGATCTGCTGCTTAATAAATTATGCAGATATCCAATCCAAACATGCAAATAAATAAATGCTGCAGCAGTGTTATGACCAACATTGTAAAATATCAAGCAGAGTGTTAATTCATTTTGGACATATTAAATTGACCCCAGCAAAGTAGACATAGCAAAGTTTCAGCAGAATTTATCAGATCAAACAGCTTTTGTTATATAAGTGAAATTAATTTCTTGAGAAAAACTGCCAGCTCAAAGCTGACATTGAGACCTGGGGCCCGATTCCAAGTCGCATGGTGCAACTCGCAGGCATATGTGAGTTGTGCCATGTGGCGCTATGCCGGGGGACCCTGCGCCCTATTCCAGGACAGGCAGGGACCCAGGCATCTATGACCCATGACTTGCAGCAGCCGCAGGCTTGTGCCACGGGAATGGCACAATGAACCTGGGTGCCGCAAGTCACAGCCACATGTCACTGCCTCACCTGGAGCCCCCCCACACCAGAACATGCCCACAATCCTCCAGGGGCATTGGAGGAAGGCTGGGTGGCACAGGTGAAAGTGGGGGGCATGGCGCTACACTGACCCTGGTGGCACCCCAGACTCAGGGGGTGAGGGGCATCACTGTGTTGGGGGGGTGCATGAGGCAAGGGAATGTGTGTACCATGGTGCTGCAAGGGGGGAATCCACTGTTTTGCCAGGATGGATGCTCCTTAGACCACCTCCATGCTGGTCTAACCCTGCAGTGCCGTGTCCGGACTTGGAATTACATAAGTGGGTTACGGCAGCCGCTCTTTAGGAATAGGGCACAGGTGCTGCCATAACCCATCCTTGCACCATGCCGCAGCAGGATGAGGGTGTAGTGGGTAGCATAGCCCACCTTTGGTGCAACCCACATGCGGTATGGTACAAGCCGCTTCTTGTAATTCCCACCTGCATAACGCATGGTGCAAGGTGCCATTTGCACCACAGAGTTTGGCACAAACCCACTTGCACCATGTATAAGGCAACTTGGAATCAGATCCCTGGAGATCTCATTGCACCCAGTGAATAGATTCAGAATGCTTCCCTCTGGTTGAGCAATGTTTCAGAATCACCTCCCCTAGGAACCACTTTAACCTTTTTTGTTCCACAAAAGGAGAATTGATGTAGTACCCTCCCCCTAAGCTTGGCTTAAGTGACAGAACAATGCATTATGATTGTCTTGTGTTCTTATGGAACTTGGATGCTCCCCCATTCTAAAATTAAAGACCCTCTTGGTTTTTCCTATGTAGAAGGCACCACATACTGAAGTCACTAGGTGTATCACCTTTGGGGTGCTGCAATTAATAAACTGTTCAATTGTATACACTTTTTTACTGTTTGCAGATGTGAAAGTTTTGGTGTTCAAAACTACATTACAGTAAGTGCATCTGACACAGTTAAAACAACTCCTCAGTGCGCTGGCAACAAATCTTGTTTTGGCACTCCCCCTAATAGCAATTAGCTTTAAACCAGTAAAGTCCCTGGATTGTATTTTACGTTACCTGAATTTAGGGCAATCTCTGACAAAGCAGGTTCTGTACCAGAGATGAGCCAGTACATCTCCAGGCACACCTAATTTATATCACTCGTTGGGCAACATTGTGTGGCAAAAGTTGTATTTCTCAAGGAGTTAGTGTCCTTCTCTCTGTATTTATTTATTTTTATTTATTAATATTTCAGAAAGCACCTTTGAGCCAAGGATCATTTACAAAGGTTCCACGTCAGCAGAATACAAGTTATATGTTACAAGTAAGACCAATTACAAGACAATTAGGTTGTTCAATACAGGGCAGCCAGAGGCTTTGTCAGATACAAACCCTTTTTTTTTGCAGTGTGTCAAGGCTTGAACAAGTTACAAGACAAGTAAGAGTTTTGCAGGGCAGCCAGAGACTTATCCAATAAGAAACATATGTACAAGCAATCCAGGACATACGGATGATTTTTGCAATGAGAGGAGTTAGACTAGCAGAGGCAGAAAGCAAGTAAGTAGGCCAGGAATGAGTTTTGAGGGGGGTAGGGCAACTCAGGAGCATAATAAGAGAGAGTGGAGGGAAGAGAGGTAATGAAGGACAGGGGCACGAAAGTGCATGGTAGGATGGAAGGGCAGGAGAATTAGAGGGGGGTGGTAGTGCTGGTAGGACATCAGCTGGATATTTGGAAATAAGAAGGCTGGAAGGATAGGGGCAGAGGAGAAGAAAAGGGGCTAGAGAGGGAGGAAGGATGGTAGCATGGGCAGGGTAGGATGGAGGTGAGGAGATCAAAGAAGGAGTGGAGAAGCGTGAGCAGGGGGCTGGAGGCATCAAAGGGGATGGCAAGAGAGGGAAAGGGAAATAGATAAGTTTGTGAGAAGCAGTCACAAGATGCACTGGAAACGAGGTGTTGGTGAAGATTGCGCTTGAAGGATCCCAGTGTAGTAGAACTGGTAATTTCAGGTGGCAGTGTGTTGTACCAAAAAGAAGCTCTGGTCCTGAAAGAGTGTTGCCCTTGGGAAGTGTGGCAGGGAGGAACAGAAAAGGTGAGATTTTCAGAATTTCTCGTTAGATGGTAGACACCATAAAGGGTAAGTATAGTTTTGACCCCAGGGGGCAGGAAATCCAACTTGATCTTTTTCGCTAGTACACAGGTCTGATACTTGATTTTGCCAGATAGATGGAGCCAGTTTGCTTGTTCATAGCTATTACAAGTGTGCAAGAGCTGGGGGGCAGAGGTTAGAAGATGACATGCCTTGTTTAGGGGAATTGCTATGCATTGAAGTGCCATGTCAGTAGATGATCTGTAAATCACAAGCCCATAGTCGACAATGGGAGGGCTTTAAGCCAGTGGTTGGATGGGCAGAGCAACACCGTCACTCTCCTATCGGGCTTAAAAGGTCACTCATCCTGGGCCCCTCCAGAATTAATTTTTTTTCGTTTGCAGCCAGAGGCTACGTTGGCTGTCCCACCTCGGTCCTACATCCCCGCTGCACTTCTTTCAGTCTTGCCTCCAGCTGCTCCCCCATCTCTGCCTCCCCTCGTACCTCTCTGCCTTCCCTCTTTACCTCGCTTGAGTGCCGCTCCTTTCTCCCCTTATTCGCATTTCTGTACCTCCTTGTTCCCTCCCCGCATTGCTGTCCAGCCATCTGCTCTCTGGAGTTCAGCCTCTTGCTTGCCCTCTCTGGTGCTTTGCTTCTTGTCTAGCGCCAATCCTGGATCACTTTGTTTCCATCGTCCCCCCCCCCACATCCTTCTCTGCCTATGTGCACCCATGCCAGCTGCTCACCTCTTCTTTCTCTCGTACCTCACCTTAGCTGCTGCGCTATGCTGTGGCTGCTTGCATTCCTGGCTCGCTTCTGCAACTGTTCCTCATGGAGTCTACCAGCTTGCCCTGCCTATTCGCCTGTCCTGTATATGAGCCTCCAGTGCTGTCTTCTTGGGGGCCCTTCTTGCTTCCACCTCACTTCAGTGACCTGCTGCCTGCTCTCTGGCTCCTCCATTACAGCGTGTGCTCCATTTCAGGGTCTCTCCACTGGCACTCCTCGCACCCATCACTTGCCAGTCCTGGTGGGGTCTCCCTGCCTTCCTCGTTTGGGCCTCCTCCTGCTGTACTCCCTCATGCTGCTGCCCTACCATGCCCATTTCCAGCTGTCCATCCTGGGACTTGGCCCTTGACTCAGTTGCTGGGTATCTGTATTTCACCTGCCCTTCGGTGGCCCATCATTGTTTCTCTTGCACCTTGCCTTAATTCTGTCAGCTGGGGCATTCCTTTGGGGTGCTGGATTCCTGTGTTTGCAAGGATCGGGGGACTTCACACCAAAAACCTCTGTCAGCTTCCTTGTGTTCATTTGGTCAGTGCCAAGGTTGGTTTTAGCTTGGTCTCCCTACCATTACATTTTCAGGCCCTGCTCTCCTCACTGGCACTTCTTCATCTTAGTCTGTTGTACACTTTTCAAGGGTCTTTTCTGATGGGGGGGGGGTCCTGCAGCATGGTTTTTTTGGCCCTCTAGTTCACAGCTGTGCCATTTTGCTCTGTTCTGCTGCTCACCCTCCTTCCTCATCTGGTACTTTATTTTGGGGTTTCCCCTGTCCTGAATCTGGCCCTAGCCAGTGTTCAACACTTTGGTCATCATTTCCACTTATTCTCTTATACCAGCCATCAAGGATTCCATCCAATCATGGTTCACTCAACCCCATTGACTCTGCATACTCACTCCTGCAGTTCTCATCCCATACCAGCCATCCAGGATTTCCTCCGCTAACGGCTTTCCATTAATATTTCTTTGTGCCTACCTATCTATTACACCACGTCAAATACTCATGCTTCTGGGTGCACTCGTTCTGCTCCCTCTCATCAGCTCTCTTGACAGGCGATGATTTTGCTCTTCAATAACCTGACCTGTTACCCATTGTCCGGTATTTGCCATTGTCCGGTCTTCATCTGCCCTTCCTGTGGGTCTATTTCAGCACCTTGTCTACTTTCCCTCCTCAAACAGCTGCACATAGCACATATATTTGGTTCATCCGACCTCTAAATAAGTCAGACCTTCATCGCCTCAAAGTCTAACTCCTTTCGAGGAGCCTACTTCATCACTTCACTCGATCGTGCATACCACCAGCATACGATACATCGTCATATCGTTTGACCTGTCTCTAGCTGACTCGTTCCAGTTCATTTTGCCATCTCAGATCCACGATGCCTCACACCACCCTGCTCCTCTATTTCCATCTCTGAATTTGTATGCCTCAGCTGACCAATCAGCATACCTCGGCTGACTCCGTCTGGCCCCATACTGGCCATCATGGATTCAGTCCCTTCCTGGCCTGCATTACATATTTCTTCTTGGGCATACATATCATGACTCCTATGCCACCTCATCGAACCGCAGCCCTCCAGTCATGTGTCTTCAGGTTCATGACTTCGGTCAGCATTCCCCCATCCGTACCATCCCTGCTACCTCAAATCGACTCCATCTCCTCCCCAGTACATGCCTTCCTGTCAACTGGTCTTTGTTAAGGGCTGGCTGGCTGTTCTCTGCCATAGCTCAAGTTAATTTTCCAGTTCATTCATGTCTCCTCTACCCTCTGGTTCCAGACACAGAGATGCCTTCTTGGTGTCATCATACTTCCCTTTTGCTTTTGAGCATCTAGTTCCAGACAAAGGTCTAATCACTGAATCCCATGCTCCCTCATCAACTCCAACCTCAGGGTCTAATCGTTCACATCGCATAATCAAGCATGCCTCATCAGCCTCAGTGTCTACTTCCTCGCATCACTCAGTCAGGTCAGTCTGCATTATTCTAAGTCTCCTCATCAGCACATTTGGATACCCCTTGCTCCTCTGACTTCTACATGGGACTACTCCTTCCCATCGACTACTCGAGCATACCCCCTCTGGTCCCTGCTGCCTCATGTTCCTTCTTTGATCTGTGCTTCTGTGTTTTTTTTTCCTGTTTTGTCATCATCCTCCCTACTGGTAACACTCTCATTAACAAACCATTCTATTTAACAAAATACATCCTCAAATCAAACATCATCAGATTGGAGAGAAGGTGACCTAGGCCTTGAATCCCCAGAGGTTTCCTCCTCAAAGGGGTTTTTTCCTCTCCTCCGTGCCAATGGTCATAATATTAGTTAGAGTCAGTGATTTCTTCCGTTAACTAGTTAGGTCCCGCTGTTGGATGGAGGCGGATGGTGGCCCCAGCTTTCCCCTCTCTCCTTAGGAAGTCAGCCCTTATCATCTTCTCAGAATTCATTCATCCTCTTTCCCTCTTCGATGCTTAACACCTTTGGGTATTCTTTTTGGGCTTCTTCCTAACCTACCTTTAGCCAATGCAATCATTCCCACTGCACCTGTAGGGGGGAACGCTCCTCTAGGGTTCCTTGTGTCGTACCCCTACAGGGTGGTATATCCCATGGATAAACAAGTGGAAAGCCACAAAGCAAATCAAGTTACACAAGCGTCATCTCATCTCATCCAGTTGTGTAAGCACATCAAATGGGAGAGCTTTAAGTCTGAGGCTCGATGTGCAGAGCAACAACATCACACCCCCATCAGGCTTAAAAGGCCACTCATCCTGGGACTCCAGAATTCATTTTTTTTGTTTCCCACCATCCACCCCTCCTCCTCCTCCTGTGGCTCATCTCTCTTACTTGTTGGCTTCTTCCTAACCTACCTTTAGCTGATGCAATCATTCCTGTGGCACCTGTAGGGGAAACCGTCCCCTAGGGTTCCTTGCTTTGAACCCCTACAGGGTGGCATATCCCACAGATAGAGAGGCAGAAAGCCACAAAGCAAACTAAGTTACACAAGCATCATCTCATCTCATCCAGTTGCATAAGCACATCAAACTGAGGTAACAGAGCTCTGAATGGCAATGTTTAGGGTTTCAGTTGTTAGGCAGTTCCTGTGCTTATGTAATGGCCCTATGCAAGTATTCACAATTTTGACACTGTTGTCAATGTATTCTGAGTATGCCAGTATACAGTCTAGGGTGATCCCAAGATACTTAAACAGATAAACCTGTTCAAGCAATTCTCCAGCACTGTTTCTGATATTTAATTCTTGATCTTTATGTTTGTTGTGGGTTCCATGGAACATCATAGTTTGTTTTTTTTTGTAGTTGAGGATGAGTTTATATGATTCAAACCTGGTCTCCACCTCCATAAAGCTTTCCTGTAGCTGTGACTGTAGAGAGAATGGAACTGTGTGGGAGGAGAAACTTACTGCATCACCTGCATATAGCAGGATGTTACCATGGCAGGATGAGAGGAATTTGTTTAGAAAAATGCTAAAGTGCATGGGATCCAAGATGGATCCTTGGGGGACTCCAGGTCAGACTAGGAGGGAGAAGGAGAGTGATTCCCCAATTCTGACCTGCTGGGTTTGATCACTGAGTTAGCTTTGGAACCACTGAGTGGTATTGGATGACGGTCCAATGAGAGACTATTGTTCAATCAGAAGAGAAAGGTTGATGGTGTCAAATACCTTTGTCAAATCAATGAATGTGGCACAGATGAGATGTCCCTGGACAAAGGCATTGTGGATGTAGGAGGTGAATTTGAGGAGGGCTATGGTGGTGCTGTGCTCCTTTCAAAATCTGTCCTGCTCTGTACATTGCAGGTTGTATTATTGAGGTAGTCAGAAAGCTGATCAGCAATTATATGCTCCAGTGCTTTGAAAAAGGGGGAAGAATAGAAACTGGTCTGTAATTGCTGGTTAGAGTTGTGTCTCCACTTTTGTGAACTGGTGTTACCAGTGCAGATTTCCATTTATGGGAGAACTGTGATAGCATGACAGATTGGTTCAGTATTTTAGAGAGAGGGATCAGGACTTTGTCTAAGGTGAGGGCGAGAAGTTTCAAATCAAGAGAATCCCCACCAAATCTGAACTTCCCAAGCACTTTAAGTAGGTATTTTTATGTTTGACCCTCCAAAATGGCTTTAAAGTAGAATGTCAGTAGTCCCTGCTTCGTTCCTGTTGTGTATGCAAGTATTGTTTCAGGGGAAGGGTCAAAGAAAGATGGGATAGCACATGACTAAGGTCAGTGAAGGTGGCATTGAACCCATTGGCCATGGAAACTTGGTCCAGGGTGAGGGTGCCATTTACATTAAGCATTGAGGGTGGCACTTTGGGGCTTTTCTCTGTGATTTCTGTGAGGTAGGTCCAGAAATTCTTCCCATCATTCCAAGTACTGGCTGGGGCAGTCCTATAGTAGCTGGCTTTCACAAGGTGGATCTCATTTGTTCAGGCATTTCTTGCTGTTTTGTAGGCTTGAATGTCTGCCTGTGTGCCAGACATCTTGGCACGGTGCCAGAGAAGGACCTGGGACTTCTTTTGCTCAAGGAGGTCAAAAGTAAACCACGGGTTATTGAAACTCGTGGTCTTCTGTCTCTAGTATGAGGCATGGGCATCACAGACAATGCTGAAGTTTAGGATGAAGAAATCAAGTGCAGAATCCATGTCAGAGGCAGAGTCTATTGGTGACAAGTCATGTTCTTGTAGGAGAATTTTAAGGGGTCCGAGGTGACACAGTAACTGTTTTCTGCTGTTAACAGTTTTAGGAGGAGGTCTGGTAAATTTCTTGGTCCAGTAACAGAAGACTGGAGAGTGGTTACTTATATAGATCAGGGCAGTTAGTAAGTACCCAATCCAGGAGGGTACTGGTCCCAGTTCTGTAGTTTACCTGAGTAGGTGACTTGGCCATTTGTGAGAAGTTCTCTGTTGTCAGGGTGTCCTTGTAATTATTTACAAAGGGGGAGGACCAGATGACATTAAAGATGCCATGCAGGATTGTTTCTGAGCTCTGGCTAAGGGAGTTGATAAGATCAAGGAGAGGGAGCAAGCCATGGCTGGTCAGTTTGGGGAGTATGTAGACAGAGGCAACTGTTAGGACTTTGTTATGTGCCAGAAGCAATACCTTGGTGGCAAGGACCTGGATGTCATTCATGGAGTGAGGCAGGTTAATGACACATCTCTTGAGTGACTCTTTTAGGTAGAAGCATAGCCTCCACCTTTCTTGGAGAGCCTGACATGCCTAATGACATCATATCCTGGAGTAGTGATAGAGGAATCAGGTATTTTCAGGGTTAGCCATGTCTCAATCACAGATAGGATATCTGGGTTGTGATGTGTTACCCAGGCAGTGAGCGAGTCAAGTTTATTGAGTAGGCTGCAAATGTTTATACTTGCAAGTGAGAGCATCCCATCCCTTATGGTGTAACTGGGACCATGTATTGGGGGCCAAGGTTTGGGTGGATGTTGCCTGAGATAAGTAGCACTAACAGTAACTGGCATCTCAAAGAGCTATGAGTTGTTTCTTATGTGGTAGTAGGATTCTGTTTTTCTGATGTTCTCTCCCAGGCAGTTGTTGTGTAGAGCAGAAACCTGTAAGCAAGAGAGATGTGCTGAGGAGCATTTGAATGTGTGTAGTTGAGATGAGTAGCATCCAAGAATATAGAGGTCTGGGATTAAGTTGCCAGGCATGGGTTTACTGAGTAGCTGCATGTAATGGTCCCATGGCCTGAAAGAGGGGAAGCAATAGTATGTTGAAAGAATGGGTGGTGAGGCAATTTATCAGCCAAGCAAGAATGAGTTATTAGAACAATGAAGGTGAGCAGGCTTAGTGGTGGTAAGATGGATCCCATGTTAAATCTAAGGTCAGACTGATGTGGAAAGGCCATAGGATGCAGGAGTGGTCCTTTAAGAGGTTGCCCTTAAGGAGGAAGGGAGGGACAGAAGGGGAGAGCCAATGAGTGCAAGGGGGAGAGAGAGGGGCAGGAATAAGGTGGATTTAACAGATGTCTGGACTGGGGTGGGCGAGTGGGAAAAATACACAGTAGAAGCTAAGAGGGAAAGGGTAGATAGAGAGGAAAGTAAGTAAAAAATTAGCAGGGTCCGAGGCTAGTACTGGAGAGCCAATTAGGCAGCTCCAGAGCTCAGAGGCCACCAATCAAATTGAGTCCTGTGTCTGTGCTCTAAAATTTGAAGGACTCCAGCTGAGATCAAGCAGTTCTGTACCTTAGGTTTTTCCCAGTGAGGTGGCTGGCAGAAGTAGATGGTGGCAGGAGTAGCGGCTGCCCCACTGGGGTGAAGGTGCCCGGTCCAGGGCAGTAGCAGCTAAGGGAAGAGAAAGGGAGAGGTGGATCAATTAAGTCAGCAAACAGTGTGTGGTGAGACAAACAGCAAACCAGAGGGGAAAAACCTCCAGACAGAGACTCAACAGGGACTTCAGATGTAGTGGGGGAACAATAGGAAGGTAATCAGGGGAAGGTCAGCAGAGAGTCACAGAGAAAGAAAGTGCAGAAGAGAAGGGGAGTCCATAAACTGTGACTTAGAAATATTGTTGATGGTGTGGTGTGGGTGGCAACTGCTTAAAGAGCAACTAACACTTTCGGGAAAACTTTGGAAAACATAATATTTAGACACAAGTCAACTTGCATTTCATATACCTTGTATAGATTTCTCCTCTCCATTATTTTTTATTGAAGAAATTCCCACAAAACAAGATCTTTATCCCTTAGAGTTCCTCTGCCTCTATAGCTTATTCCCTACTTGAAATCATAACACCCTGCTATGACATCACAGTCTGTTGCCATAGGAATAACTGTGATGTCACAAGCAGAGAATTATGACATCAAGTTGGGAAGAAGCAATAGGAGCTGATGAACCCTCGAGAAACAAGTACTCTGTTTTTAAGGCAATTGACCTCAGTAATAAGTAAGGGGGACAAGAAATACAAAGCCAATGAGAAATATAAGCTGCTTTACATCCAGATATTATGCTTCTGAAAGTTCTTCTTGAGGCATCGGTGGCTCTTTAAAAGAAGTAAACTGTATTTGTCAGTTGGCTTCTTGTAAAGATCAGTAACAATGGTGCCATCATTTAGTCTGGAGATGTCCAAATCCGAGAACTGTAAGCTCTCATAACTGTAGCGGACAGTAAATTTCAAATTTGGGTTGGACCTCTCCAAGAACTGGATGAATTCTTGCAGCTCAGATACCCTTCCACACCACACCATCAACACATCATCAATGTACCAATGCCAGAGGTTCAAAAGATCATAGAAAGGATATTTTTTTCCTATCATGAATAGTTTCTGGTTCCCATAAGCCAAGATATAAACTGGCATATGTTGGGGCAAAAGTTGCCCCCATGGCCATACTTTTCATTTGCAAAAAATATTGGTATGGGAAAAGAAAGGTGTTTTTGATTAGGGCAAATTCTGAAAGAGTGCAGAGAAAGTCAACAAAAATGGGCTCATAGGAAGTGGCAGTTTCCAATCAATAGCGTAATGCTGCCAGACCACAGTCATATGGAACATTTATAAAGGAGCTTCTATGTCCATTGTAACTAGAATCCAGTTTAGTTCCATCTGGAGGTCCCCCAAGATGCCCAATATCGGAATAATGTCCCTAATGTACAAAGGTAATCTAGGGACCAAAACATTAATATGCTGGTCTATATACTCAGACAATGTCTTGGTAAGAAAGCCAATGTCAGATACAATTGAGCGCCCCCTGGGATCCACCAGTATGTGAGGGATCTTCTGTAGGACATCGAAGGTCTGTCTTATGGGATGGCTAACTCAAAAATTCAAGTTTGTCTTTTGAAATAACACCATCATCAAAAGCACACTTCAGAAAAGCATCAGTTTCTTGTTTAAATAATATATCAAGTCCAACTTCCAACTAACATAAAAATCAGTGTTAGCAAACTGTTAAAAAACTTGTGTAGAATTTGCAATGTTCACAAGTACAAAAGAACCTCCATTATCTACTGACTAAATAATCAAGTGAGGATTGCTCTGTAGTTCCTCAATCACCACTCTTTCTGGCTAAATGATATTGACATAGTTAAGGTTCATGAAGTCAGTGCAATGTTTATCTAATTCCATAAGTACTGCTTTCTCAAATGTCAAGACTGCTGGTGAATAAGACAGCATAGAAGTAGACTGTTTCTTTAATTATTTTTAGTAGATAGTGTCAATCTGTGTCTAATTCCTCAGTGCTGACTCATGCAGTTTCATTCATTGACAATCCATGCTTTCTCTTAGCAAAATATACTTTCAAATTCAATTTTCTGGAAAACCTTTTAATATCAATGAATAAATCAAACTCCTTAACAATGTACACTGGTATGAAACTGAGCCCCTTACTGAGTACCTGTGTTTGAGTTTTGTTTCGTACAAAAGATGAGAGGTTAATGATGTTCACTTCTTTTTGTGTCTGTACGATTTGCTGGTCATCCCCCTCTGTGGACTTGTTTCCCATCCTTGTTTCTGTTTCTGTCCTTGTGGTGGTTTGTGTTTGTGTGTGGGTTTTTGGTTGACACCTTTTCTTACATTTTTTGCCTCCATGTTTTGTTCTTCTAATACTTCCTCCACCTCTCGAAACTTGACAACCCTTAGGTTGCGTCTCAGGGTTGGTGTTATTTGCTGCTCCCCCTCCTCCTCTTGTTCCTCAATTTCTAAAAGAATTTCAGAGGAATCCGTTGCTGAGTCACTGTTTTTTTATTTTATTGATAATCTAGGATTAAACCCTTTGAGAATATGCTCATTACATAGGTTCCACATCAAGATAAGACAAGAGACATAATAACAAAAATTACAAAATTCACTTAGTAACTTTAAACCATAAGAATAAAAGGAATGCCAACAATGCGTGGGCATTTAAATTAATAAATAGCAGAAGGGCAGTACCAATAGAACAAATGGCATAGCATCATAAAATCCTACAATGGACCGAGTTTAAGGAAAAAAGATGAGGGGTGGGGGGTGTGACCAGGAGAGGGTTGCACAGGCAGAGGGAGATCAATTTGCTAGAGAAGGTATACTGCTAAATCAGCCCAGGAGTTGGCCTCGTCATGTGAAATGTCAGGATTAGCTGGAGGAGCATGGCTGTAGGTGGGGACAAACAGGAGTTAAGTTGAAGGTATGAAGACCAAATAGTAAGGTGGCTAGTAAGAATTCAGGGGGAAAGGGATCAAGAGCTGAACAGTGTACCATGAGGGGGGGATCCAGAGGGGCGGAGGGAAGGAGGTGGGAATAGGAGCAGGTAGTATGGTTAGGAAGGGATGGGAGAATAGAGAGGGACATAGGGTGGTTCAGGAAGGGATGGAGAGAGAGAAAGGAGTGGGGGAGGAGGAAGTGGATGATATGTGGTAAGGCTGTAGGCAGGTAATCTGGCCTTATTGGAAACAGCTGCAAAGAGCATTAGCAACCAGGTGGGTTATTGGCTCTCGTTTGAAGTGGCCTAATGTTGATTTAGCAGTGATGTGTGTCGATAGGTTGTTCAATATAAAGTGAGCAGTAGATATATTACTGGATTTTAAAAATGACTTTGTGGCACCAGGTGAGAGTTATTGAGAAGTGCCCTTGTCAGTTGTATGGGATTTTCTCTTTTTGTTTCTATTATTATTATTACCATTGTTTGGCTGTTTCTTTCATTGTGAAAACCTGATATTTAAGGTAGTCCTGTCTATCATGTAAAAACTTTTTCAGTTTGTGAGCTTTGATCCATTGAGCCTGTTCCTCAGTTGTTTGTTTCAACTCTTTCTCAAAACTGGCAAAGTCAGGATGGTCTTCAGAAGCAGCAACATATCCTCATGGAGTTTCAAATCAGCTTTGAGTTCACCCATCTCCTCAGCATAGTCCTGAATAATACAATTAACAAACAACATAGATGCAGCTTGCATTTGTTACTTCCAATGATTCATGAACATTGATCATTCATGTCCATAGCCTGGCCATTTAATAACTCGCAGGCCATGGGGAACAGACATAATGCCTCCAGGGTACTCTGATGCCAATAATTTCATCTAGCTTCTAAGGCTGCATACTCCAATTGTTGGAAAGCAACTGCAATGTCTGTATCATTTGCCACTGTGTTGGTAGAATGCTGGGTCACATCTAGTTCGAGAGTAAGGGTTTCAGTCCCAAACAGGTTGTCCCCTCCTGTGTTACTGAACATGGTGACTGCAAGTTTCCTTCCAGTATCCCCCAAATGAATATCCTTCAGGATAGCAGACCTTCCAATTCCCATTTGTTCAAATCCAGTAGAGCAGGAGCTATGGTCAAAGCACACAAAAATTTGAAATTGAGCTCTGAGTGTCCAGTGGTTGACGTGGGTGGGCTAAACATGAACCAATATCATAAACAAGGCCGCAGCATTATGCTGTTGGTTGGAAAATGCCACTTCCCATGAGCCCATTTTTGTTGACTTTCTCTGCACTCTTTCAGAATTTGTTCTTACCAAAAATACCTTTCTTTTCCAAGGTCAATATTTTTTCAAATAAAAGGTATGGCAATGAGGGCAAATTCTGCCCTCACATATGCCAATTTATACCTTGGCCTATGGGAACAGGAAACTATTTTTGATAGAGAAAACAATCCGTTCTACAATCTCTTGGACCTCTGGTGTAGGTCCAGTATATTGATGATGTGTTAAAGGTGTGGCACGGAGGAGTATCTGAGTTACAAGAATTTGTCCAGTTCTTGGAGAGGTCTAACCCAAATTTAAAATTTTCTGTCCGTTACAGTTATGATAGCTTACAGTTCTTGGATTTTGACACTTCCAGAATAAATGATGGCACCATTGTTATTGATCTTTACTGGACACCAATGGACAAAAACAGTTTACTTCTTTTAAGCAGTTGTCACCCACACCACACCATCTACAATATTTCTAAGTCACACCAGCCTGCTAGCATAGCGGCAAGGTGTCTGTTTGGGATGCTGACATCCCGGGTTCAGGAACAGCCTTGGGAGTCAGAAGGCCAGCTGGGTGGAGAAGGATTGAGCATCCTGGGGACAGCTCTCCTTCTCTGGGGGGAAGGGGGTAGAGTGTCTGGCAATTTACAGACCCCTGGCAGAGGCTGGGGGTACCACCGTGACCAGTACCGTCAACTAGGATGATGGGGCAGATGTCTCACATCATTACATGCCCAACCCTCGGGGATCTTCAGCTTAAAAATTACTTCCACCTCCCTCTATGAAGCTCCATGCTCCAGTCCAACCATCCCCTCAGCTCAGCCTTGGTAACAGGTAGTAGTGTTTCCGCCAGTCACCTGGTACCATGACTCCACCCTGGGGGGTAAGCCAGGGAGTTCCTCTGGTCGGGATGCCTACCAGAAATCCCAACTCCAGGTCCATGGGTTCTGAGTCAGCTGACAGCCCCTCCCAATTGGGGGTAAGCCTGGGATCATGTCGTCCTGGCAGGTAAGTCCACGGGGGTGGTTGGTCGGAGCTATGGGTGGCAGGGGCTGAGATCTGGGTTGGTGCAGGAATAAAGCATACTAAATAGCAAAAAAAATAATATTTCTAAGTCATGGTTTATGCATATTAAGAGAAACTGTACCAATGTAACTACCTACATGAAGAGGAGTGAAGAACTGCAGAAATATTTTTTGACACAGGGGTACAACCACTCACTTATTACTTACTTAATAATGAGACTCAGGATATTGTGCAAAATATGTCTATGGAGGATCTTCTGACATACTGACAGAAGGACACAAACTCATTGAGGAATACAGCTTTTGTCACACAATATTGCATAAAGACCGATATAATTCAGGTATGCCCAGAGAAGTACTGGCACATCCTTGGTACAGAACCTGCTTTGTCAGAGATTACCCTAAAGTCTTCTAAGTAACATACAGGAGGAGAAGGAATCTAAGGGTTTTATTGGTTCAGATCTATTTGCCATTGGGGGAGTGCCAAAACAAGATTGGTTGCCAGCTGTGCCGGGGGTTGCATTAACAGAGGCAGATGCACTTACTGTAATGCAGTTTTCAGATCCAAAACTTACACATCTGCAAACAGCAAACAAGTGTATATGATTGAACAGTTTACTAACTGCAGCACACCAAAGTGATACATCTAGCGACTTCTGTCTGCGGCGCCTTCTGTGTAGAAAAAACCAAGAGGGTCTTTTAAGGAAACCTAAACTACATTTTGACAACAAACTATTCAAAAATCTGACTCAGTAGGTGACTAAAGGAAAGGCTGCTGTATTAATTAATGCTAAAACTATATTTATATAATTTACCTAAATGTGGTTCCAGAGCATTTGAAAATTGTAAAATCAGCCTTCCAATTTCAAACAAACTCTTACCTGCTTCTTAAAATGGCCACCAAATGTGTTTTGTGATGACATCGTTGGAGACAGTCAGAGATATATGACTCTCTATAGTGCTAAGCAGTTCTTTTTTCCCTTTGTATAGAATTGTTTCACCCAAATGGTCACAACCATGTGCATTCTTTTGTATAATACACATGTTAGGCTATGGCTGTGTTCATTTTGTTTACTTTAACATGCTGAAATTGTGTTTTAATCCAACCGACTTTCTCTGTGGCAAACCACAGTGCAATACAAATCTTGGATAACCTGGTGGTCTAGTGGTTATAGCAGATCCAGGATGCTACAATGGAGGTGCTGGGGTGGTGTGTATGCTTAATATGCATGTTTTAACATTTTTATTAAACCTTTATATTTCCCGCTATCAATCTTTTCTAGTACATTTTTGACAGAACCTACAAATGTAATCCATAGTTTGAATGTAAACATTTGTACAATCAATAAATCAAGCTTCTTCTACAAAGTGAAATGCAGCAGCAGCAGTAAGCAAGTATGTTACTATGTGTGTGTGTGTGGGGGGGGGGTGTTACAGCCACACCCTTCACCATCCCCTAGATCCACCACTTCTTTGTTGCAAAGTTCTTGTGCAGTCCAATGTTAGAATTCCTACCTTCTCAAAAATCAAATATATGCTTGTCTTGCCTTCTTTTTCCATGGGAAGTAATAATAACAATACAGATCAGCATTTATATAGTGCTTTTCATACATGTTGTATCCCAAAGTGCTTTACAAGCAGTACTAGACTTTTCGTGAAGTGACTGAAAGTGTAGTGGCAGCCATTGCATACATTAATATCCACACACAGGTTTGGACAATTGCATGAACTGGTTTAATGGGAAGGGGAATATTGGCCAGGACAATGGGGTCAGGTAGTGATCAATGTGCTGGCAGCCCCACAACTTATTTCTCACAGTAATCTGCTCATATTTCTCTTCTTCTGTTCCCCCCCTTCCCTGATTATAGCAGTACCTTGCAAGAGTGGGCTTCTCAGTTCTCCTCTAGTATTCATTCTTCAGTATTCCTCCTCACATTGAAAACTGGTGAGCTCATCATCCTTCTGCATCATGAATGCAATTAGTACAGTCCCTGTTTTATTTTGAATTATCAAATATAAACATATATTTCCAGTAAGTCAGGCTGATAGCAGGGAACAAGGGGAATGATGAGCTTTCCTATCCTTAAAAGATCTAGGCTACCTTTGATTAGGCACTGTTAAATGATGGGTATGCACATCATTAAATAGTGCCTAATCATAGGTGTCTTAGGTCTTATATGTATAGTAAAGCTTGTTGTTTCACTTGTGCCATGCTGCTATCAGCCTGGCTTACCAGAAGATTATGTTTATTATTAATATGTAAAGATAGCATGGGAGACTGTACTAACCACATTCAGGATGTAGAAGAGTAGTGTTTGGTGTGGGGAGCAGGTGAGAAGAATGAATGCCAGAGAGGGACTGAAAAGGTCATT
Source organism: Neoceratodus forsteri (assembly GCA_016271365.2). Lineage (NCBI taxonomy): Eukaryota > Metazoa > Chordata > Ceratodontiformes > Ceratodontidae > Neoceratodus > Neoceratodus forsteri. The sequence continues at coordinate 1,750,627,026 of CM057455.1, read as the reverse complement.
CTAGCAGCATACAGCTCTATTCAGGTTAGTTGGAGACGTGAAGGAGGACGCTGAGTAGATCACTGTGAGATCTGAAATGTGGGGCTGCCAGCATTGTGATCACTACCTGACTGTTGATGAGAGTAGACAGCAATGACAAATACTTAGAGTGGAATGGCTGCACCTAAACCTTTACTTGAATTCAGTGTGGGGAGATTACCATTGGGTTGTGGGGATGTTGACTTTTGTTAGGACAGTATTGAGGGAGTTGTGAATAGCTCAGTCAAGATTTGGAAGGGTGGTAGCCAGCCAACTCACATTGTGGAGTACAGCACAGAAAAGTACTGGAAAAGAATTGTTGGGAACTGTCCTGCAGGGTTCTGCAGATCACAGGTAAAGCAGTAGACTGCCACTGGAAGTTAGGTGGATTCGCTCATGGGGTTAGTATGCCTCTCCTGCTAATAATATTGTTATCCATTGTAAGTGCAGCCCTTATGAGGGCAGGAACAGCAGTTTTTCTGGTGTTTATTGCTTGGCCATCCAGGAAGACCTAGTTGTTGGTTAATGAGGTGGGAAAAAACACAACAGGGGAACTGTACATACTACATTCACTGTGCAGAAGGGTGGTGATCCACTCAATGTTTACTGTAGAAGAAGAAGTCAAACATTGAGAATGTGGACTGGAGAGTGATTTGTGAGGCATTTTTTAACAGTGCCAACTGATGATCCATATCGGTGTAGGTATGCACAACTCTCTGAGATTAATCTGAGGTGTGATAATTCTCTTCATGAGACCATAAGCACATATGCGGCCCCAGGCAATACTAAGGACAGGGTATGGATGGTGGAGTGTTCAATAGAAGGCAGGCTAGGCGCAAGGGGTTCATGTGGAAAAAGAAAGCCTTATTTGTGGATTAACAAGAAAGCATGAGCTTTGGAACTGAACCAGACCTATACTTTGCTGTGTGACCCTGAGCAAGTCAATAAACTTCCTTGTGCTCCCAAACCATGCCTGTAAACAACCTTTCAGCTTAGTGTGTCTCTCCTGGTTAACAAAAAACAAAATTCAGTGCATCACATAACCACTAGATCTTCAGGTATTTGAAGTGTTGTTCTGCATTCCAGTTTTGCAAAGAAAAAGTCAGCTGGATTGCAAACATTTTTCTCAAGTTAAAGTAAACAAAATGAACAAAATCATAGCCTAACTTGTGCTGATCAAAATAATCCATGAGTTAATACATGGTGTTGATCATTCTGGTACAACAATTCAAAACAAAGAGGGAAAGAAGAACTAGTTAGCACTATATAGGAATATATGTGAGTCTCTGTCTCTGGCTCCGATGATATCATCATGACACATCACTTAACACACTTGGCAGACATCTTAGGGAGAAACCAAGGCTGTGTTTTGAAAGTGAAAGGCTGATGTTTGCATTTTTCAAAAGCTATGAAACTGCATTTGTGTTATTTACATAAATGCAGTTTTAGCATAAATGTAAACAGCAGCCTTTACTTTACCTTGCTATGAAGCCAGATTTTGGAGTTTGCAGTTTTAAAAAAATGGCTTGTTGTACCCTTTAAACTTAGAATAAGGGAACATCTGAGTTCCATAAGAACACGAGACAAACATAATGCCTTGTTCTGTCACTTAAACCAAGCTAGGGGGAGCTTCGAACATCACTTCTCCTATTGTAGAACGGAAAAGTTTAAAGTGGGTCCAAGGGATGGTGATTTTGAAACATTGCTCAACCAGAGGGAAGCATTCTGTATCTATACATTGGGTGCAATGAGAACTCCAGGTCTCAATGACAGTTTTGAGCTGGCAGCCTTTCTCAAGAAATTAATTCCACTTATATAACTGAAGATTTTTGATCTGATAAAGTTTGCTGTATCTTTGCTATGTCTACATTGTTGGGATCGATTTAATATGGCCAAAATGAATTAACATTGTGCTTGGTATTTTACAATGTGGGTTGTAATGCTGCTGTAATATTTATTTATTTGCATGTTCGGATTGGATATCTGCATAATTTATTAAGCAGCAGATCTAGTCTTTATTGAATTAAATGGGGTCAGTTTCACCTGTGATACTGTTAGCATTTTTATATTTGTTAGCACGTGTTGTTCTCTTCTTTTTATATGACATATATTCAACAGTTTGTAACGGTGTGATGATCCATGATTTTCAGTGCTTTGCTTAAAATGAATGGGTTTCACTATGGTGGTCACTCCCTGACGATGCTGTGAGCGAAACTGAATAAAACATTTTCTATTTGAAGCTATTTTTTGTGTCATTGTGGTGCTTTGGTGGGGGGTGGTACTTGATTTACCAAATTGGCTGCAATTTTCCAAGCCCACAAACTAATTTGAACTGTTTGAATGGCAGCCCAGCCAGGAAGAAGAGTTATATACTGGCTGTGACTGACAGTGTTAAAAGTCAGACTGTGTTTTAGTTCTGGTGGAAATTGTGTGCCCTGGATGTCTGGGGTGACCACAAGCCTGGGTGGTCCACTTTGAAGGAAATCTGTGGCCTGTGGGGCAAAGACAATAAAAGGCCAATAGGGCAAAGATGATGAAAGACCCGTGGGGTGAAGATCTGAAAGGCCCAAGGGGTGAATACAATGAAATGCCTGTCACAGGTGAAGAAACCATCAGCTGCTTAGACTCTCCAGATGGCAGTTGTTCCCTGTGAGACTGTCTGCTGTAACCAGAGCAGTACTGCTAACTTGTGTCCTTCCTCAACACCCCCTGAAACCTACAACAAGTGCGAGTACTTCTGGGCTGTGGCCCTGAGGATTCCTTTTCAAAAGTTAAGTTAGTTAGTTTAGTTAGATATAATAGGGGTGAATTCCTGAGCAGGACTTTGTTAACCTGCAGTTTATGTGCAGGAAAAGCCCAGGTAGAATATTACAAAAAAACACCTGTTTACCCTTGTTTGGCAACCTTTCTGGGGCCCCTACCAAGTTCTGCCAGTTCAGTTTCTAAAAACTGTTCCTACTGTATCCCAAAGCCCAATGTGCAGCAGTGTAGCATCTCTGGTTGGCCACCAGCAACCTGGTGAGGTACCCACTGCAATGGACGTTCACTATCCTCACAGTCATGGGAGGAAAGTCAGGTTCACCCATAGGAGTGGAACTGGGAATTTGTGTGGGACAACTGTTGAATACACTTGATTGATTCTATGCTTTTTTCTTCCCCTTTTTTCCACTCACCCCTAATAAAAAAATAGGAAGTCACTTCACTTTATATTTTTTGTGAGTAGAAGCCACACCTCGCACCATGCTGGCAACTCAGGTTTGGGAACGAGCCCGGGTCACCAGGACTCAGCAGGGGAGAGAGCAGATTGAGAATCTGAAGGACTGCTCTATTCTCTTGGGGGGGATCCAAGGGTATGCCCAGCACCACAGCGGCCCCCAGTGGAGACTGGAGACACTGCAATGCTCAGGGCATCAGTAGAGGGGAAGCGGAGCAGTGACAGACATCCCCTGGTGTAATTTAATGCTCAGGATCTGCCTGGGAGGGGTGGGATGAGGGTGTAACTCTAAGGAAAACCCTTCCCTCCGGGATAGGCGATGGCACCTCCTCCCACCAGCCACACTCCATTAGCTGGACTCTCTCTGTCCTGGGCTGAGCCCAGCCCTGCCCGAATTATAAATAGAGCACCCTGGGCAGATAGGGAGGCCCTACCTCAGGGGACTCAGAGCCGAGAAGATAGCCAGGTTGGTGCCAGGACACAAGAGGGGTTTCAGACTAAGAGGTAGAGCTGGGGGTTAAAGTGAATGCCAGAGAGAGTTCCCTGGGTGGCAGTGAATAAAATACAATTTGAAAAAGTAAAAAAATGTTCTTGCGAGTGGTTATTGGTTGGTGTGACTTTTTTCTGTGTGGGGAAAAAGTTAACTCTGTGTGGGAGGAGAAATAATTTTTGTTCCTGGGGGGAGGTTAGGGCCACATTGGGTAGCCTATATATACCCCTGCCCCTGGTGAAGGCATCAAAACCTGTTCCTGGTATTCAAATTGTGTACTGCACCGACAGAACCCAGGCCAAAAATAAATTAGGTTGGTGTGCGAGGGGGTGCCAGGTGCGCATGATGGAGAGACCCCCCCCCTTTACAGACAGGTGCGGTACAACTCCCTGGGATGCAGTATGTCCTCATGTTTCCACTGGCACAAATACCATTCTGGATCCCGCCCGTGAAGCTGATCTATTAGGCAATGCAATATAGTACCAGCAATAGACAGTGCAAAATAACGTGTGCTCACACATTATATAAAAACTAACAGAACTTTATTTATGGGTCCTGTGCAGAAAAGGGGAAAGTTACATAATAACACTGCTTACACTTGGGCTGTGCCCAACATGTGTCAACCACCAATACATTTTCTCCCTCTCCCCTCAAGTGCACTTTAAGTGGCCCAAACCAGTAGACCTGGGTGTTATTAGATTTAAGCTAACCAGTTAATTGGATACCACAGTTTAAAGTTACTGTTGCAGGCCTGATTTTGTGTTGCCTGGGGTCTGTAGAGGTGGTGCACAATTTAAATAAATTTCAAACCCCAAGCCCAAATGACTTTTTTACTGTGAAGCACTCACAAGCCAAATATTTGTATTCTACAAACAGTGTGTTCCACGGGTAATTCCAAACAGCATTCTACAGAGAGATGAACTCCTACCAGCCCAGCAAAGTATTCACAGATCCTGAAACTCAAAAGGTAGACAAGATGGGTCTCCACAGCTTCTGAGGGGGATGAGTAGCAGAATGTAGCTTCTCACAGGATCCTCCAGATGTTACTGGCCAATGATCTCCACAGCATGAGCAGAATGATGCTGACATCTTTGCATGGCAGTGGGAATCAACAAGCTCGAACAATAGCAAATATATAAACAAACACCAGAGAACTCTCTGGTAACTTTAACTATATTACAGCCAAACTGGAGTTGCTACCCCCAGATTTACACATTCAGGCTAATCTGGCTGGCTAGCCAGAGCAGCAGTAGCAACTGATAAGAAGCTATGATGGGTCAAGTCTACACCGGACCGCTCTTAAGCAGGCTGAAACTCACAACACAGGAGCAAGGCTGACAGTCACTGCCTCCTTTGATGTTCTGAATAAGACTACTCACTCTTTTTAGAATCTTCTGATGTCACAAGGGAATTACAGGTTCCGATTGGCTGAGAAGGGCTGTCAATCACATGCATGACATCCTAGTGGCTGCAGGCTTAAGTCCCAGTTGGTGGCAGTGGCTAACTGTGGTTGACTGGAGGCCAGGATGCCTAGGAAATGAACATAGCAGCCCACAGTCACACATAATAAACATTGCTCCCTCAAAAAAAAATTGTTTTAAATATACAGTTTGCACAGTTATTTTACATAATTTGTTTTTATAAGGTTTACAAGAGTATTTTATATTCAATAACGGAATGCAGTTGGCATGGTTAACACTTGGTGGGTAATGATTTCAACTGGAATACACTATTCCTTGCCTAGTATTAGCTGAAGAGACTGAGAGTTATAAGGCATATATAAGGCACTTTTAATTTATCAAGGGGATACAAATTGTACAGTTGATTCTTAGTGGGCAAAGAAATAGGCCAGAAAAATATTATCTCCAGTTAAACTTTTTAGTTGTAAAAACTGTGAGCCTATAAACAACATATAGGATATAGTATGGGGTGCAGTGTGTTATGAGAATTTACACACTCCCAAGTTGTTGGATAGCACACAAACCCCGAGGGCGAAGCCTGTGGGGTTTATTAGCTATCCAACAACGAGGGTGTGTGTGAAATTCAAGTAAAACACACTGCACCCGATATTTTTTTATTTATAATTGAAGGGTGACATTTTTTTTACCTGTAGACGTTTGGTTTAAAAGTTTAATCTTGGTCCCCCGTCGGCAGCACTGAAGAGCCGTATCATGCCAGTATGACTGTCATCCATGTAAGTCCCCAAGGCTGTCCCTCATATTGCCAAATTCTCTTTTACTCTCTCCCACTGTGAGAATACCTCCCGCCTGCTGACCCACTGAAGAAGCAGTCTGGGTTTTTCAGGTTAGTAGTGTGTGAAGAGAAACAAATGGACAGTTTTTAAACTCGAGTTGTGTTTCTGTAGTGTCTTGAATGCATTCGTTGGGGAAGAGAGCATGTGAATGCCTATGGTATTTAATACACATTTTTTTCAATGTAAGAAAATGGAACCCATTAATTATAATGAAATTAATACTGAGGCTATTTATTTACACTGTCATTGCACTGGTAATACATGTTAAATACACTAGTCCAAACTTGATAGAAAACCATGCTGTTTTGGCTATTGATCAAATGTAGAGGGTTTAGTTCAATCATTCATATCTTTACAAAATTTACACAAGAGAGGAAATTCATTTAGCAATATTCATCTAAAAATAAATGGTATTGTAAAGGGCAAAATGACTGCATCTATTGCACCTCAAACATGTATAAATTGTTTTGCTATGATTTTGGTCCTGGGAGGAGACATTGAAACTAAGCCTAGACCGAAACCCCTATGTAGGCTAAAACTAGTGGGTGACAATGATAGGAGTATTAAGTCAAAGATTGACTTGTTCAGAACCTGGATTGCCACAGAAATTCCTGATTTAATTTCACTAAAAGAGACATGGTTAGGCCTTAAAATTGACACTAAAGAATTAAAACTAGAAGGATACTTTAGTCACAGACTGGATAGAGTGGGTAAATGGGGGTTCTGTTGTTCTCAACATGGGACAAACTGAAATAGCCAACTCAGGGAACATAGGACTAATTGACTGTCTGTTAGTTAAAATTCAACAGATAAAGGTTACTATTGGGGTAATTTATGCACCTCCTTAAACAAAAATGAGTGATTTTCAAAATCTTTCACAGATTATACAAGAAAAAACATTAGGATTAGATTTTAATAATTATGGGTGACTTTAATGCACCTTGGGGAAGCTCAATGGGAAGAACTTTGGAACAAAGTCTAAGATCATTACAGGTAATGTAAGTAATTGGTGTTCCGACTAGGAAAACAAACTTGACAAGCCCAGGAAATATTCTGGACTTGGTCTTTATTTCTTCAAACATAATACCTTTGCAAATTAAAGTAAATCAACCCATTTTGGGAGACCACAATTCTATAAACTGTAATTTTGAAATCTTGGATAGCCAATGGCAAGTATCTAAAATGGTGCCCTTAAAGGTTAGAAAAAGGTTATTTAAGAAATTCAGCACAGAACTCTTTATAGCCAAACTAGCTGATGTAAGATGGGACAGCCTATTCTTAATGCCCACTTTAGAATTGGCTATTCAGGAATTCACAAATTGGTTTAGAGAGGTGTGACATGAATTGGCTCATTTTCAGTATCAAATTCAAAGGGAAAAATATGTACCTTGGATTATCGAAAAACTAAAAACGCTAATATATGTTAAGAATAGATCATGGAAAAAGGCAGGAAAAACAGATCCATTAGATTGGGAGAAATATATCAGAGAGAAATAACTTAGCACTAAAAATAAAGAAAACTAAACAAAAATGTTATAGTCATAAAACTAAAGAAGCTGCCAATTCCAGACAATACTGGAATCTGATAAAAACATTTGAAAATCCAGTTACTCAAAAAACTCCAATACAAATGACTAAAAATGGAATAAATCAAACCCCAAAGTCATCTGCAAATATTCTTAATGAATATTGTATGACTCTCCCAGATATTCAGATCCCTATTCCTATTAACAATAGAAAATTAACCGAAACTAAAACATTACCACAACATATACCCAAATTTAGATTTAAACATATTACCTGTAAACAGGTGAAAAAAGAGATTAGGAAATTAAACCCAGGGAAGTCCTTTGGCATACTGTAAGTAAGTAAATAAAATTTTAATTTTTAAGCGCTTTTCAGAAATCCAAAGCGCTGTACAAATGAGCAACATTTAAATTACAAGCATATTATTAACAATAACATCAATAAAATCATTCTCCAAATGCTTTCACAAACAAAAAAGTTTTTAGCTCCGACTTGAAACTCTCAATGGTCAGACAGCCTTGTATCCGACGAGGTAGAGAATTCCACAGAGTGGGGGCAGCATAAGAAAATGCGTGTGCCCCAGATGTCTTTAAACGAACCCTGGGAATCTCTAGCAATCCCTCTTCGGTGGATTGGAGTGAGCGAGAGGGACAGTAGGGAGTAAGGAGATCTTGTAGATACTGTGGTCCCTGTTCATGTAGGGCTTTGTAGGCCAGTAACCCGACCTTGAAGGTGATCCACCACTGAACTGGCAGCCAGTGCAGTCCACGCAGCACAGGCGTAATATGACTACTTCCAGATGTCCCAGTCAAAAGCCTGACTGCTGCATTCTGCACCAGCTGCAAGCAGTGGATATCAACCCCCGGTAGCCCTAGGTACAGGGCATTGCAGTAATCAAGGTGAGTGGTCACAAAGGCATGGACCAAGACAGGAAGATCAGCCAGAGAAACCAGGTGTTTCACCTGGGCGATAGTCCTAAGATGGTAAAAGGAAGATTTGACAATGGCTGACACCTGTGATTTTAGGGTCAGGCCATCGTCTATAATAACACCCAGATTACGTAACTGGTCTGAGGTTGGGAGCTGGACACCATCAAGCCATATTCCCGATGGAGCCCCAGCCCTACAACCTGCCTCAAGGCGAACTGGGTCCACAGCCAACACCTCAGTCTTATCTGGGTTTAACCTCAGCCAGTTGGCACTCATCCAATCTTTGATTTCAGGTAGACAGCTATTAAGCATAGAGACCGCATCTTCCTACCCGGGACTAAAGGACAGATACAGCTGGGTACCATCTGCATAGCAGTGAAAACCCAAACTGTATCACCTAATAATGTCTCCCAATGGTAGCATATAAACAGCGAACAACATGGGTGCTAAAATGGAGCCCTGCAGCACCCCACAGGACAGGGAGATGGCGTCAGAGGAATAAATTCCAGTGACAACCCTCTGTCTCCGACCCATGAGGAAGGATCGAAACCAATGCAGAACTGTACCAGACAGTCCACAATAAAGCCACAGGTGCTCCAAAAGCACACCATGGTCCACAGTATCAAATGCTGTAGAGAGATCAAGAAGGACTAGAATAGTACAAGCCTTTCGATCTCTCACAATCAGGAGATCATTTAGAACCCAGACAAGGGCGGTCTCAGTGCTATGTCTTTTCCTAAACCCTGATTGAAGAGTATCATAGACATTGTGATTTATAAGATGGTCATCCAGTTGTAGCGCAACCACCTTTTCAATAACCTTACCCACAAAGGGCAGGTTAGAGACAGGTCTGTAGTTAGCTAAACAATCTGGATTCAATGAAGGCTTTTTAAGGAGTGGTTGAATGATCGCCTCCTTTAGGGGATCAGAAAAGACCTTCAGCTCCAAAGATTTCCAGAAAATTTCAGCAAGGATCGGACAGATAGTGTCTATGCAACCTAATAATAGTGACGTAGGGCCCAGACCCAAACTACAGCTGGTTGGTCGTGCAGTCTGGACAATCCTCACAATATCCATGAACTCTGGCTTACCAAAGTCAGATCAGGTAACATAGGTGTTTGTTTCCTCTCACTGATCGCCGCAAACCCTTAAAGAGGGAGCCTGGCCAATGAATGATCTAATGCTGGCAATCTTATCTGTGAAGAACTGAGCAAGCTCATCACACTTTATTTGTGAAAAATCTCTTTCAGACTGTAGACAGAGTGGATTGCACAGTCTGTCGACGTTTTGAAAGAGTTGAGCTGGTCAGTTCCGTGCAGCAGCAATCTCCCTGGACAGGAATTCTGCCTTCTTACGGGTGATTGCTGATTGATAGATACCATAATGGTCCATCAACCTAAGTCTGTCAGCATCCAGGCCAGATTTCTGCCAAGCCCTCTCTAGCCTTCCCCCACTCTCTTCAGTTCCTTCAAAGACTCATCAAACCATGGATTCTTTGGGCGCTGAATGAGTGGGAGAACACAGACAGGAGCAACTAAGTCCAGGGCCTCACCCACTGCCTTATTATAGGCCAAAACAAGGTCCCCATGCACTCACCTGAAATACCCGATAGATCCAGTACCACTTATAGGCCCTCTGGGGTAACTCCCCTTACACGGTGATACTGGACCATCTCTGTAGAGGCAGGCCTATTAAGGGGTGCCCCGCAGCTGAATCTTATGGTGTGATTATCTGTCCATGCATTCGGTTCTACCCCCAAATGCGTAACCTCCAAATCCAGTAGAAACACTAGATCCAATGAGTGCCCCCATATGGGTAGCAGAGGTAACTACCTGTGAAAGGCCCAACATAGTCATAAGTTAGAGGAGATTCTTTCCAAAATGCGAGAGTTCATCGTCGATCCAGGCATTGAAGTCGCCCAGTATTAACCATCTGGGTGACTCCAATGCCATGTCGATGATGAAGACCGCAAACTCCTTCTGGAATTCTCCACCATCACTGGGTGGATGGTAGATGAGGAGAATCCCGAACCCTGCACCTGCTCCCAGGATACACTCAAAGGATCGAGTGTCACCCACTGGCACATCCACAAGATTCAGGTCCATTCTAAAAAAGATGGCTACTCCCCCACCCCTACGATCCAATCTCGGGAGGTGTATCACCGAGAACCCAACCGGAGCAGCAGAGGCTAGTATAGGGCCTGCATTCTCATCAAGCCAGGTTTCAGTGATACATGCCAGGTCAGATGTTGCAACAAGATCTGCAATAATTGCAGTCTTGTTCCTAATGGACCTGGCAGTACATAATACTGTACATGGTATTGAAATCAGGTTTTTGAAGGACTCAATTACTAGCACAGTATCAGTTTTGACTAGACTCTTTAACTGGAGCCTGAAGGAAGGAACCTTCCTAAATCTGTGTTAAAAAAAGCAAAAATATTACCAATACATAAGGGGGGTTCAACATCTGAGCCCACCAACAATAAACCCATCACTCTGTTGTCAGTGGTGTCGAAGGTCTTCGAGCGACTGGTGCAACAGCAGCTGGGAGACCAATTGGAACAGCACTCCCTACTTTCTGTGTACCAGTCAGATTTTCAAAACAAGCATTCCATGGGCACCACACTCACTGACCAGGTGGATCTTATATTATCACAGATGGGAGAGGGTAGGTCAGTGGGTGAGGTGTTTGTGGATCTCTTGAAGGCCTTCGATACCAACAACCACAGTTTGATGATGAAAAGTTGTTGGAAATAGGATTATCAAAGGAGGCCTTTGAGTGGCTTAAATCTTATCCACAGGGATGCCCTCATCAGGTATATGTTGATGGGCACATTTCAAGGGAGGCCATGGTCCAAAGAAGAGTCCCGAAGGGCTCCATTTTGGATCCCACATTATTTTTGAGTTACAGTATCCAAATAGCAGAAGTGGCAAGGTTCTCAAATATCAGGCTATATGCAGATGACACCGTTATGGTGGTACATGAGAAAAACCTAAATCAATTGGAGAAAAATCTTCAAAAAAGATTTTGCAAGTCTATGCACATGGATGTCAAACTCAGGTTTGGTTTAAAATAGTAAAAAGACAAAATTAATGGTATTTAAAAATACATGTAGAAAAAGGGAAGCCAATGTTTGAGATATTAAAATAAAAACAAATAGGGATGAAATAATAGCCCGAGAGAGTGCCTACAAATATCTGGGTGTTTGGGTTGACGAAAATTAAAGTTTTGGATATCATATCAAAGACACATTGATGAAAGTAAATAAAACGTTGGGGGCTTTTAGGCGACCAAAATTCTGTATTAATAAACAGATGAGTACTCTGGTGGTAAACCAGTTATAGATGCCTGTCCTTGATTACGGCAACCACGTGTATGGTTTTGCAAACAAGCAGATAGACCTAATGTACAATAGACTTGCAAAGTTTATTTTGCTTAAGGATTATAAAACTCATCATTGTTCATTATATGAAGAACTGGGATGGTTAACACAAGAAAACAAAAAGAAGAATCGTTTGGGCAAATCATATATTTAAATCATATATTTAAAGTTCTGCATTTTAAGAAACTCATGTATTTATATGAAAAACCAGAAAAAAATCAATATCGGTATAACTTAAGACAAATAAATTTACAAGGTTTTAAGCCACCTAGATTAAGTAACAGGTACAGTGGGATGTCCTTTGCTGTCACTACATTTGAAATTTGGAATTCCATAAATAAAAGAAACAGAAAATGTCAGTATTAAACTTTTTATGAGTGATTTGAAATATGAACTTAGGACAAGATGAATGTGCAATGGTTAATTATTTACATTTGCCTTATTAAGTATCTGCTGATTGTTTGTCATACAGCATAATTACTTAATGTATTTATTGTTTTGTTATTGTTTTACAGTATGTGCAATGCTGTATCTAAATGAAAACAGGAAAATCTTGTGAATAGGACTTTGGTCCTAATGGTGTGATTTTTCCACCATATCCTGTATAAAAATAAAGCTTTTCACTACTACTACTACTACTACTAAATCCCAATTTGCAGCAGCTTGGTATGCATTAAAACATTGTCCCAGATAGCCCTTAATTTATTTATGTAAACATGCTAATCCAATTGTCCCATTTGCCCTGGAGGCTCGTTGGACGTGTCCAACAAGAAACACTGTGAAATCAGAAAAACTGGGCAAGGCAGCATTGCGATTCAGAGGTGACTTACCTCCACAAAGACAAGGGGTAGAATATTCAGACATGTGCCAGAGGCAGGCGCAAGAGTGGTGCAGCACAAGTCCACTGTGCCATTGTGCATGGAACGCGATATTCAAAGGTTGCGCATGATGGCAAGCACCATCACAACTTGGCAGAATATCACAGGGATGCACCATAGCACAACCAGGGCTGCACCAGGGAGCAAACCAACATGTACCATAACACAGCCAGGGCTGCACCAGGGAGCAAGCCAACATGCACCATAGCACAACCAGGGATGCATAAGGGGCAGAGGTGGATGCACCAGGACACAGGACAACAGGCACAGCAAGGAGCATGCCACTGGGGTGGGATGGACAGCCACCAGGGTGCGGAGGGTGCCAGGAGGGAGGCATGGCAAGCACACAGCAGCAGGCTCCCAACCATGCACACCACAGTGGTGCACGGAGGCAAGGTGGCACCAATGACCACTGGCAAACAGCCACCAGCAACCCCCCACAGGAAGGCACGTGACACACCACCTTGACCACAGCTGGCAACACACAGGCCAACAGCACAAAACGCACACACCATACAACACAAACAGAGAGCCCATGACCACCCCAGGGCACAGCCACCATCCAATGGGTGGAGACCACCAGGTACAGCCCCCAGTCCATCCCAGTCATACCACACAGCCACCATGCACACCACTGCAGCATGGCTCCACATGCCAGCTGCAAAGCAGACATGGACACAGAGGGTTAACCATATAAAAGTGTATTAAAACAGGCATAAAACAACTATATACATATTAACAAGTAACTGGGTACAGGGAGCAAGGAATGGGGAGGCCACATACAAACTGGGAGGACTGGGAAGGGAGGCAGGGGGACAGGGAACATGGCTAGACAAGGGGACAAGGGAGGTCAAGGGAGGGGGGACAGAGAAGGGTAAGAGTAGCAGGCCAACGGGCCCTACAGCCATCCATGCCCCACTGGTGCCTGACGCTGACATCTGTGCTGCGGCCTGTGCAGTGTCCGTTGCAGCTGCCTTGCCATCTGGAGCATGACAGTGGTGACCTGAAGGATCCACCTCAGGAGCCTGGTGTTGACATCAGGGTGACGGACACCTAGGACAAAGGAGGGAACATGGTATGAGTGCATGTCCATATGACTGTAGTCCACCCACTGTGCACATCAGACAGTGGTGACATGCTCCCCTGAGATGGCACACAGCCACCCGCAGAATGTGCACCCACACGAACCACCAACCCAACAATCCACAGCCACACAGAACACTGCACACCAACACCACCCATGTGCCACACACCACAACCATGGCAGCCAGGTGACAGGGCAAAGCATTGGGATGGCAGTGGCACAGCTGGAATCTGGGTACACCCACAGCCCACCTGCAGCAGCCAGACACATGTGCAATAGCCACGGCACAGTGCAATGCACACTACGGGTGGTGCACAGCTGAAATTGTCATGTGCACAGGGTGCAGTGGCTCACCCCCACTGCCCACCCTGCACAACATCCTACTTTGGAACAGTGCCACCTGCATGCTGTGGCGCACCCTGTGCCTGTCCAGCAGCACCGCCCATGCAGCCTGTGGCCTGCATCCTGTGTCTGAGCCCCTGCGGTGGCCCACCCACAGCACCAGCCAGCCGTGCCCTCCTGCTATCCTCAGGGCCTAGGAGGGAAACATGGAGAAAGACACACCAGTACCTGGCAACACCACATGCCCCCCCCAGCACAGCATGCTCCCTGGCCCAGCACAGCTGCAGTGCGGTGGCACAGTGCACCTATGGTGCACTGCCATGGCCAACTGAATGCGCAGCCCCAGCCCCCCAAACAGAATGGTGTGCCACCCTGCTGGCCTCACATAACACTGGATGGGCACAGACATGGGCATAGCGCACTTACCTGGACGTGGCATGGCGCCCCTCTGGACGCATGTCAGTAGTGCCCGTAGCCTCTCATGGTCCCTCTGCTGCAGGTCCCCATAGTGGTGGCAGCATTGCTCACTGCTGCACTGTGTTCCTGTGGCCTCCTCCAGCCCCTTAGCGACCTCCTGCCACACCTTCATCTGTGGCCGATTCAGGGGCACTAGGCTGAACAGTCTGCCTGCATGTGGCTCCACAAGGGCCACAAGGTTGATCAGTTCCACCTGCGACCAGTTAGGTGCCCTGGCACTGCTGTGGCATGGCATGGCTGTATCGCAGTAGCACAACCAAAATGGCACCCGGTAGCGCATGGGTCACACATGCTGGGGATGCGTGCTTCACATGGAGATGTGCTGCCATCACCAATTGCACAGCCACAGGGATGCGCAACACAACCAGTGCAGCACTGGTACGTGCTGCAGGGCACCCGGAGGGTCAAAGGGCAACTGTGGGGTCAAGGGTCAGAATGCGCACCATGCGCAACAGCAAAATTGGGCTCCTCATGCATGAGGTGCAATAGGGACATGTAGGCGCCATGGTCCATGGGCCAATAGCGCCCGGGTGCCATAGGGCATACAGCACACTAGCGCCACATGCCCAATAGAGGCAGAGCACTGTAACATGTATAGCGCAGTGTGCATAGGCTGTGCCAGTGATGTACATGATGGCACTGCACACACATACTGTTGGGCCTATTGCACACGTCACAATGTTGCTCCACCACTTGTGCATGCGCAACACCAATGCGCTGTGTGCAATTTCGCGATATTCAGTCAGCATATGCAGATTAGCCAATCAGCATATCAGTGGCACATCAGAGGCATTTGATCTCATTACAGTTGCACATCCCATCATTTGCATGTGATGCGCTATAAAGGTGCCACGGGACTGCACAGGCTCTAGATCGGTCTTGCATCCTTCAGAGGTAAGACACCAGGCTGTGAGCTGTCGGGACACTGGAATGGGAGGGCGGTGTGGGTTGTAGCCATCAGTGGCCACATGTTAATTCCCATAGGACTAAGCATGACGGATCATGAGGAGGTTGAGGATTGTGGGTGCAGGCCCAATTTCACGAGGGCAGAGACCGATGCCCTATTCAAGGTCTACCTGGACCAGGAGCCTCTCCTGAGTGGCTCGACAGGCACCCCACAGGCCCGATCAACAGCATGGGAGGGTGTGGCCAGAGTCGTGAACCAGTAGGGCATCTATCAAAGGACTGCACAGGAGTGCAAGAAGGTCGGCACAGACTGGAGGCGGATAAAGGAGAAGGTGGCTGCCATCTGGGCTGCACGTGCTGCCACGGGTGGTGGACAGCCTGATGTGCCACAGCTGTAGCCGCAGGAGATGTTGGTGGCAGCATCCATGTGGCTTAGCGCTGTCGAGAGGGTACCCGGTGGTGGCTTCTAGACAGGAGGCAGCCCATCACTGCATGGTAGGTATGGCAGCACCTGGGGCAGGAGGGCAGAGGTGTGTGCTAGCGGCACTAATGCAATTGTGTTCCCTTTCAGCTCTGGAGCATCTGCATGCAGTGGCAGGGGTGGGGATGTCCACCATGGGGGCAGTCCTGGACCCGGAGGACCGTCCTTCCATCTCCGCCGGTATCTGGGGGCCAGACCACAGGCAGCCCAACATCACTTTCCATCCGGATGCCTGTGGCGTGGTTGCGGACGAGGCCCTGGCTGTGTTTCAGCATGACGCTAACCATGGCGTCCAGTATGCTGAGACACAGATCGGGGTGGGGTCCAGGACTGATGATGATGTGGCCATCATCCTGGATAGTGGTGTTTGCCATTCAGGGGGAGGCACCCATACCACACACCTGCCCTGGCAGTGCAGATGATGCTCTGGTGGCAGTTGTCTGCTCACCGGCCCCCACCCCTGGCGTTACCATGGGCATCATCGGTGTGGAACCAGTTGTTGGGGGTGGCGGTGGTAGTGCAGCTGCACTGGTGCTGCTCAGTACACAGTGGCCGGAGGGGCAGCAGCAGCAGCAGCTGGATGGTGTTGAAGGTGGGCTGGGTGCAGTGCCTGCCGACGGTGCACAGCAGAATGAACAGCCCCAAGAGAGCCCCTCTGTGCGCCCCCACCAGCGCAGGGGGCTGGGCTTCAGGGTCAAGCACCACCTGTGGGTCAGTACGATTCCCATGCCCCCCAGGGCACCAACCCCTTGACCAAGCACATCCGTCTGCTACGGGTCTCCATGGAGCAAAAGGCACTGGTCATGGCAGGGGCGCGTGCACTCCACGAAGAGCTATGCCAGGCCACAGGGAGGCATGACAGGGACTTTGAACAGCTCCTGGCTGAGGCCACTTGTATGCGGGAGGACACGACCACAGCCCTGGATCGGCTTACTGCTGCAGTCATGGCTGGCCTAGCACCATTGGCCATCCTGGCATGTGGCAATCCACCACAGACCCCGTGGAGTGCATTCTCCACCCTGCCATCATGGCATCGTGTGACCCTCCCCCTCTATGTCGATGCCAGGATCTGCTGTGGGCATTCCAGGCACGCCTGGAGCAGGCATATTTGAGGAGCCTACAAACACCTGTGAGGAACCGGTCACATTCCAGCAGTGACACATCTGAGGGACTATCACAGACACCCCCTGTGGCTGTCTCACAGCCTGTGTCTGCTGGGCGGTCTCAGCAGGGCCATCCATGTGTTCGTGCTGGCTGTGCAACAGCGCGGCGGTGCTGAGCCCCCGACCTCCCCGTCCGCTGTCTGCCGCTGCCCTGTGTGCACATTGGTGTGGTGTGTGCATGTGCATTCCAGGGATGTGGCATCCATGGTTGACATCACACACAGGCCTTGTGCACACACACCCAGCTGCTGGCCACTGTGGCATGCATATGATGATGCCAACACAGCGCCAACCGCTACTGTGCACTGGTGTTCAGCGTCTGACACACGCCTGGTGGTGGCCTCTGGGCTTGCACATATTGGTACCTGTGTCCATGTGCGTGTGTGTGCGGGGGTTTGTGAGGGTGTGTGGGTGGGGTGTGCAGTGCTGTGCAGGGTGCTTCCATGGACTCCAGTCCCACACCTGTCCATGCTTCCCTCCAGCCATTACTGTCATGGGGCATGCCCTTGCATGCCTGTATGCTGTGCCATGGTCCCTGGGACGTGTGTGTAGTCATGTTCACCTACCTGCATGCACCGTAGTGTTCCTCTGCAATTGTGTCCCAGTGCTGCTGGGCCATCCTGTTCAGCCGGGGTTCCCTTTGCCCGGGGGGGTGCTGTTCACCACCACCTGGCCTGTCAGCCACATCATCCCCATTGCTGTTCCCCTCTTCAACCTCGACAGCTATCCCACAGTTGGTGGCTATGTAGTGTAGTATACAGCAGGCCAGGAATAGGCTGCAAGCCTTTGAAAGGCTGTACTGTAGGGCACAGCCAGACCTGTCCAGGCAAGGGAATCATGCCTTCAGCAGTCCAAACACACACTCGATGATGTTCCATGTGCTGGTGTGTGCCTCATTGTATCGTTCCTGTGCTGGGGCCGATGGGCACCGGTATGGGGTGAGCAGCCAGGGCCAGAGTGGGTAGCCACTGTCACCTATGTGTTGAGATGTGTGGTTAGCATGGTGGTCTGATTTGCTGCACCCCCTGCCTTCCCGGCCACACCCTCTGGTGTCCCTGGGCTAGCATCCCCCACACCCTGCCCTCTTGTGCCAGGCTGCCATTTTCAACAGCATACTCACCTACTAGGTGGCCAGTGGGTATGTCCCCATTCTTGAACCTGTGACACAGTGCTGACTGGTGCCAGATGAAGGCATTGTGTGCTCCACCAGGGTGTGTGGCACAGACATTGATTATGTGCCCCCTGGCATTAAACACCACCTGGCAGTTGATGCTAGGGTAGCCCTTTCTGTTAATGAAGGCTACCCCCTCCAGGCCCGGTGGTGTGCAGAGGCCTATGTGGGTGCAATCAATGGCCCTTAGCATGCCAGGCATATCTGCCACCCTGTGGAACTCCTGCATGTTCACTGTGCACTCTGCTTGTGTTCTGGGGAAATGGATGTATTCCGCAGCATGTGGCAGCAGTGCATTGAGGAACTGTGTGAGGAGCCATGACGCGGCCAACTGGGTTATGCCTGTGGTGTCCCCTGTTGGTCTCTGGAAGGTACCTGTGGTGAGCAGGCACATGACAGCCATGACCTTGGTCTCCACCGACAGAGCGTGGCTCTGTCTTGTGGATGCCTACATCTCATCACTGCACAGCTCACAGAGCTGTCTCAGAATTGCTCAGTTCAGGCAGTACCAGCCCACAATCTCTGTATCACTGTACTGTTCAAAGGTAGTGCTGGCATGGTACCACCTGTTCTGGGCATACCGCTGATGGGCCCTTCCATGGCTGCGCCGCTCTGACTCCTACCTCCTCACACCCCTCATTACTGCCTTCATCTGGCAGATGGCACTGGCTATGGCCTGAGCTGTCCTGCCGCTCTGGGTGGCTGTCTCCCCAGGTACCCCCGGCTGTGTGCTGCTGCGTGTGCCCCTGCACTGGGCACACACCTGTGTTCAGGATTCCTGGCTGGCAGCCTGTTGACTGTAGCCTCTGCCTTCCAACCATCTGGGCATTTTCACTGCCCCTCCTGTGCCAGGTATCGCAGGCACACACTGCAGATGTTGCCTCCACACCTGTCTCACATGCACACACACAGTCGCTCACACACGCAGCCACAATCAGTGTCATGCACCCAGTCCCACACTTTGTTGCACTCCCTGCCCACTTCTGTCTCTGCCTTGCACCCCTCCTGCTGTCCAGCCTGCCCATTCACTCTCCCTCTCTATTGCTGCCCTGCGGCGCAAGCCTCTGTCCCTTGCTTGCTCCCTCTTATTATGGGCTCAAGTTTGCTCCGCACAGGTCCCTGTTGCTCTGCACTTGCACTGTTTGCTTGCTGTTTAATATCGCACTGCGCCACTTATTCATGGCTACGCCTCCTGTACTTGTGCATAGATTCATTAGGGTTGCGCACTGGCACACTGTGAATTGTGCAGCACAATGACTTCTGCTGAATATCGCTCCTTGGCACATTTCTGCACTTGTACCAGTGCAACTCAGTTGTGCCATACACAACTGCTTTGAATATCCCACCCAAGTTCTCAAAGGCTGGCTGTCCCCTAGCACCTCAACTCTCAAGAGTCTTCAAAGGGAGTGAGGCTGAGGTAGGAGACCTTGCCTATTATAGCATGCTCATCCATAATTAATTCATGACATCACCCAATTTCTATTTCTTTCAATAACACTTAAATATAGGAAGAGCTACCTCACTGCTGTTTAAAGAGACAGTACTTAATTAATTTAATCTATATAACTACATCAGCGACTTTCTAAAAAATATATAAATCCTATAATGTGATGAATGCCATACTTACAAAATTGTAATATTCAAAGAGAGTTTACTTCTAGTTCGATGCAAACATTTTTTAGAAAACGCAGTAATTTGGAGTGATTGTTACCTAGAAAATCACATTCCCATTTTTTGTATATCTCTGGTAGGTATAGGTTTCCCAATCACTGTGTTACAAAAAGAAGCATGACACTCCTGAAAGCAAAAAATGAAGAAAATTAATCAATCAATTTCAAGGAGACAAAAATGAGAGCATCTTTTTTGCATATTCATGTTAAACTTCTATTAATGGTGCAAATCTACTTCACTGCTTTGGTTCCATTACTTTTTTTCTTTTAAAATGTTTTTCATCCCATTTATCATTCAAACCATTAGGTTTAACACTATGCAGTTTAAAAATTCACATACTTTCTTTTTCAAGCAAGGTGCTTGGTTTGTCACCTCCTAATTTTGGAAGAGGTACCCACTCTATGCCCATAAATCTAAGATCATTGGGCATTGAGTTGTGGAACTGCGCAAAATGTGTGCCTATAGGAGTATCCTGTGTTTTGTTAATAATAGACCTGACATGTTCTTGCTCATGCTGCTTTAAGGGTCTCACAGTTTTGCCAACGTATACCAAGTTATAACTACACCAGAGGGCCTATACCATATAGCAGGTGTCACATGTTATTAATTCTCTAACATTTACAATGATGTTAGGGTTTCTGGGATGTTGGAAGGTGGGGCTGGCAGCAGCATACTTGCAAATGTTACATCTTTAACATCTGTGGAAACCTATAGGTCTCTTAGGTAGCCACATGTGGCTACCAGTGGAAACTATTTTCCAAAGTCTACCATGAGCCAATTTATCTTTTAGATTGTTGGCTGTACTGAAGGAAATATGGGGACTCACACCTACAGCACTCCCTACTAGTTTGTCACCAAGTAGGATAGGCCAGTTTTTATCTATAATGTTACCAATCTGACCTGCTACCTCATTGTATTCTGTTATGAAAGTACATGGGATGTTTCCTTTAGATGTTGTTCCCTGTTTCTTCAGTAGTTCTCTTCTGTTATTTTTTTTCACTCTTTCCTTTGATGACTCAAGTAACTTACTGTCATACCCCCATAATTTAAACCTTTCAATCAGTTCTATGGCCTGTACTTCAAAATATTGTGCTGTACTACAGTTCTTTTTAAGTCCAAAAGTTGACTATAAGGTATTGATCTCTTTAAACAAATGGGGTGAGCACTTTAATAGTGCAAAACTGAGTTAGTGGCTGTTGATTTTATGTCTTTGTGTTAATAATGTACTTGTGCTTTCTTGCTTTTTCTACTGATAAATTCAAATCCAGAAAATCTAATGTAGTGGGGTCATTGATATACGTAAATCTAAGGTTTAGCCTGCTATTATTTAGCCATTCCATAAATTCTGGTATTTTATTCCTCTCTCCTTGCCAAATGCAAATGACGTCATCAATAAAATGGTACCAATTGTTTATGTAATCAAAAAATGGATTGATATTTGTATTCTCCCAATGACAAGGAAAAGATTAACGTAACACGGTGCCATTGCTGCACCCATTGCTGTGCCCCACTTCTGTTTGCAAAAAGTACCTTCAAATTCAAAAAAACTGTGACTCAGAATAAACTCTAAAGAATATATAATAAATTCTATCAGTACTGCTTCTATTCCCTGGTATTGGCTTAGAAAAGATGCAGTGGCAGCTATACCTTGTTCATGGTTTATGGAGGTGTACAGCGCAGGGCCGCAGTAATGGGGGGAAAAGTGGGGATGTTGTATGGGGTCCCGAGCTCAGGAGGGGACCACTTGAGGAGCTGGCATTACCTCTGGCATTAGCTGGTTTGGGAAACAGGGGCCCATTTCAATTGACGTGTCCTGGGTGTCAAAATTCATAGCTGCAGCCCTGGTACAGTGACTCCACATCTGTTCCCAACCAACTACAATCTTCCTCCCATGTAACACCCCGCAGTTTGCCAAGTAGATCTGTGGTATCCCTTATGTAAGATCTCAGACTACTAACAGCTAGTTGCAAAAAGAAATCCACAAATGTCATTCACTTGTTTTAACACAACCTTCTCATATGTATAAATGACATTGCTGTAGGTTTTAGGGCAAAAATCTGAGTTAGGTTTAAATAACATTTTCCTTTGTTTTTTAAAATCTCTGCTAGCTGCTAACTAACCATTATCAATTCCCACCCGGGAGATCAGGAGGTCAAGCTCATGTTCATTTTCAAGGAATAAATTTTCCATCATATCCATTGTAGTGTTCATTGTAGTGTGTATTATTCCAGGAGCCATGGTGGGAGTAAAACTTTGTATCCTTCGATCCACATTCTCATCTCTATTAGTATCTCTATTTTACTAGAAGTAAATTCTATTTGAATATTACAATTTTGGAAGTATGGCATTCATCACATTATAGGATTTATATTTATTTTAGAAAATCACTGATGTATTTGTATTGATGAAATTAATTATTATCTCTTTAAACAACACTAAGGTAGCACTTCCTTCATTTAAATGTTAATGAATGAAATGGAAATTGGGTGATGTCATGAATTAATTATGAAATGAGCATGCTATAATAGACAAGGTCTCCTACCTAAGCCTCACCCCCTTTGAAGACTTGTGAGAGTCAAGGCGCTAGGGGACAGCCTTTTTCAGGAAGTCGTTGAACTGCTGTAATAGCTGGCATTTGTGAAGCGTTTTTTCAGTAAATTTTGTCTGAACATCAAAAACCTGCTTCAGTTTTATTTTGTTCTCTTAAGTGCACTGCTGCCAACCTTTAGGGCTTGTTGGAAGAACTGGGAGTTCATCCCCAAAATACGCCACTCCTTAGTGTCTTTTTCCAGCAGCTATCGCCACTCGCACTCACAGGCGCATCCCCGGGTGCAAACATGGGCACTTGGGTAGTTACATGCTCAAGTCTCACTTACCATTGAGGCTCCAGCTCAAACACAAGGCCTGCTGGCTCCAGTTATGTGGCTTAGCAGTGTCACAAGCTTCTCCATCACCTTCTACCACCTGCACAATGGGAAACAAAGTGGGCAGTGGGGACAGCAGAGAAACAGGAGTCAGAGCCCCAGAGGATGAAGCAGCAGCAGCCAGACATGAAGAGGTGCGTTCTTGGACTAAGCATAGCCCAGAATTAAGCACTAATTTTAGGGTGGCTTTGTTTGTGGACTACACCCCTTCCCTCTATCCCTCCCTTCCTGCCTCCTTTCTTCCATCCTTCCTTCCTTCCTGAAAACCAAAAAAGGCTACACATGCCGCTCATCTCTCTGTATAGAAGAAAGCAGCATATTAATTAATAATAGTTGCTTGCTATACATACACGTTTCATTACTTCAAAAAGCCTTTGCAATAATTTGGGATCAGGGATGATCAGATTCACTGGAATCTATTCCGTAAGCACCAGGTTAGAATTTTGGAAATTTTGATTTTGAATCCAACTCCATTCCCATCCAGTTCATGCATAGGAGTGGAATAGGAGATGGAGTCAGATTCTCTGCATTGGACCCTGCTTTTCTATCAAGCCAAACCTCCTCCCACCCAGCAAATAATGATGGGGGAACCCTCCCAAAAACTCTCCCCCCTTGCCATCCTCCCTTTACCTTAATGGCAAGATGCTAGGCTGGCTGTGGTTCCCCTGGAAGCTCAGAAGGCTGTAGGTGGAGGGGTGGCAGTTAGGATACAGTTTGGCAGTCCAGTAGTCGTAAAAATGCTGCCAAATTCCTGATTGTCTGTAGTTACCATCTAGTAGTGCAAGTGCACAAAACAGAAGAGTTGACCAGTGGACAGCGTGACCCCCTTTCCCAGCATGCCTTCATTCCTTAAGCATGATGCCAGTATACACTATGCAGCACTGTCTCCCCCTGGACCTCATCTGACTTCTTGGGCCTCCATGGGTTAAGTCCAAATTAGTACCCCCTATATCCCGACTGAGTATCCCTTCTTCCCAAACCTGCAGCTGGGTAGTGGTGGCAACTAAGCTGAAGGAATATTGTTTAACATTAATGCCCTTAGTTCTTATTAAAACACCCAGAATCCCTAGTCAGTTCTTCTTGAGTAAGCTGAGAAGTGGTGGCCAACCCAGAGAAAGACCTTGGTTTAGCCATCACCAGAAACCTATGGTGCCTGGTGCTGGCTAACTCCAGAGCTGTCTTAAGGTCACCCACAACCTCCCAAATCATATAGGACAAACTGGCTGGGGGTTCGGGGTATTTTTGTTACAAACTAAGGAGAGGGAAGAGAATGGATGGGAACTATATGGTGGATAGTAGTATGTGCCCAGTGTTAAAGTTTAGTAGTGTTCTTTCAACTTGCCACAATCAGACAGCTGCAGAATCAGGGGGAGGACACTTTCCTTGGTTGGAGTACAGGGAGTACTAATTTGGACATTGCCCGTCATGGCTTGGGGGAGTCAGTGGGGTGGGGGGAGAATGCTTCATAGTGGATCTGACATCATGCTTAAGAAACGGAGGCTTGTTGGGGGGGGGGTCACTTGGTTGCATATTCAGTTACTGCAAGGTAGCTCAAAAATGGCCAGGACCACCGGCCTGGTTGCACTGAGGGTTGAGGAGCTGGATGCCTTACCTCATGCTACACCGGCAACCTGGGCTCAGGAACAAGTCCAGGCCATCAGAGATTGTCAGGGGTGAGAGATAATTGAGCTTCTGGAGGACTGCTCTCCTGTCTCAGGGAGGGAAGGATCATCATCCTGCCCACTGGTTGTCCTCTAGTGGGGGCTGGGGCGATGCATGCAGGGAGACTAGCAGCTGGCTGGCATGGCGTGTGTGTGCCCCCACATGCACACTCTATGCCTTGTGCTGAGAGGGGCACAGAAAAGCAGAAAATGGTGGCTGGGGGCTCCATGAGGTCCCACCCCCGTTGCGCCATTCCGCTGTCCTTGCCTCCTCAGATATGGATTGTGCTCTGGAGAGGGAGCGAGGTAGCTTCCTTCCTGGCCCCACCATGGGAGTAATCCATAGGGGTCTCAGGGATGGTCAGGGTGGTCAGGCAGTGCAGGATGGAGTTCCTGCCCCCAGCATGCCCAGGGAACATAAATAGATAATTGAAAAAAAAACACAAAAAAAACAGCCAGGACCAGTGCTAAGCATAACAACAGTATGAACTCTCAAGAACTTGGCTCCTCTGTCTCCTCTTCAGACATCAAAACATTTAGAGTGGTGTTTAGGATAAAATTATTTTATTATTTGAAAACAGCATAGCAGCATCAAAATACAGGGACAGCCCTTCCCACTTTGAAAAAGCGTCCGGAGAGATGTGAAAGCGTTTAGCTGTGGGAGCTTTGAATCCAGAGAGACACGAAAACATTTTGCTGTGGAAAGGGCTGTCCCTGTATCTTGATGCTGCTATGCTGTTTTTAAATAATTAAAGAAGTTTATCCTAAACACAACTCTAGGGGTCTGATATTCCAAACTTTGCCCTGGAGCTAAATTAGCACTGCCCAGAGTGCTAAATTAGCCCAGACCCAATAGTCTGCAATATACAAAAGGGATAGCCCTGGTGCTATATCTGCTGAATATAATGTGCTAAGGAAGCCGGGCAAACTGGGCTGGGAGTGCAGTGCAAAAATAGCCAGGGAAACAAGACAGCTCTGGCTATAGCAACCAGCAAGTACAAACAACAACAGCAGCCCAGTGCATAGTGACATGAAGGAAGGTAAAGGTGAACTATGTGACCAATGTGTGAGCTAGCAAAGGAGTGGAATCATTAAAGGTGCAAGCACCAGCTCATGTGAAATTCTACAGAAATGTACCATGTTTCTGAAATGTTTGCATGACGCAGACACAGTTGTGCAGGTTTTGTGCAGAGCTTAGCCATTTGCCCAGTGCTATCATGTTTGCCTGGGGTAAAAATATGCTATATTCAAAAGTGACATGCAAATAAGCCTACTTTGGCAGTCTGTGGGCAAACATACAGATTAGCATCTCATTATGTCCTGATTTGCATGCAGTTTGCCCAGGGCTATTGCAGGGTCACACAGCTCCACCTATAGGTCAGTCTGGAAGTGCATGGTGTTAGCTGCAGGCTACATTTGTACAGAACTGCATGGAATATTGTGCCCCAGAGAGGACTACAGAGCACAGGCACAGGTGGTGGTGCTGCATGTAATTGTCAAACTGGAGTTCCTGCTACAGTGCACAGCAGACACTAAAGTAACAAGGGGGCCAGTAGTGTGAGGGACACTGCAATGCCTATGGTGTGTAGGGCATCAATGACTGCTGCACTTTACACAGTGACAGGCCCATCTTGCAGGTGTGTACTGACAGTGGACATTACTGTTATGCTGTTGTGCAACCCACAGATGCTGAACCACTGGCATGGGATACTCACACTGACATATACTGTACATTGCTGGCTGTGTATGCTGTGGTGTCTGCACGGATGTGCAGTATGTGGCTGGGGGAGGCACATACCATCAGACAGGCACACTGGTGTTGGGGTATTCTCAGCACTGGACCATTTGCACTGCATGGCTTGTCCCAGCTTTGGGGCAGTACCCAGTATGTGGTGCAGACTGGCCACCTGTACACCCTCCCCTCAACACCCTCCATGCCCCCAGTGCTGCATGTGTGTGTTGGATTCTGTTGGTGTCCACCGAAGGGTGGTCTGCAGGTATGTGCTGTATGGACATACTGCCATGGTGTCCACTGGGTGCCTGGTCACCACTTATTGCCTGGCATGGCTGGGACCGATGGCAGATGATGGCATCATAGGAAGTGTCATCCATGTGCAGCATGTTTCTGCCATGTCTGGTTTATTTCTATGTTTAATATATACTGGTTAGGGTCAGGCAAAGCTGCACAAAAGTCACGCAAAGCTGGTTTGGCCAGAGTTAGCACTACCTTTTCCTGAGCAGTAATTTGCACCATGCAAAGTGCTGCACTAAGTAGTTCAAAAACACTTTGCATGGCACTAATGCACTGAATATAGCATTGTGCCTGTATTCATGTACACGCCCGATCGGTTTGCCCCTTGCATACATTCTACTTTTGCCTGGTGCTAATGCAGTTTGCCCATGCTTTTTGACCTTTTGAATATAGCAGACCCACGCAAAGCCAGCGCTAACCCTCTGCAAATGGTTTGTGTCCAGCACAAAGTTTTGAATATCTGTCCTAAGTGTCTTGATGTCTGAAGTGGAAACAAAGGAGCCAAGTTCTTAAAAGTGTGCACACTTGGTCACCTAGTTGACGCTTTGTTTTGTGGCTTGTGCACTATTGGACAATGCACTGCAGCATTTGACAGTATTTGAACAACTACTTGACCACTAGACTGGAGTGGACCCTAACTGTAACTTCTACCTAGAGATGGTTAAACTTCCAGGGACCCCAGCCAGCCAAGCAGCCATGAGGCATTAAGGTAAGGGGAGGGCGAACCTCTGCACTAGGTGGGGGAGGTTTTAGGATGTAGAATCTGAATTGGATTCTGAGTCCGATTCTGCATCCAACAAAGATTTTTTGGAATTCTGATTTTTGGCTTTACATGCCAAATTCTGAATTTAAAAAACAAAAGCCCAGAATCTGATTAATCCTGTTTTGATTCTGAGCAGCCTTATTTGGGATGACTGCAAATGATCAGAACAAAAATATAATTTGAGAGAACAGTCTACAAATATCTAAACATTAAAAAAATTCTAGTAATTTCATACCAGTACAAAAGTTCCATGCCATCTCACTATGGCAGGAAAATAGTTAGCAATCAGTAAAATGAGGCAGTAGTTTATTTACATTAGCAGGAGCAATAGTATATAATGTACAGAACCATAATTTAAGATAGCATTACACATGAGGTAGATTAATAAGGCTGCTGATGGAGTGGAAAATGTGACACCTGCAGTTTAATCCCTACTGTGTAAATAACAGAGCTGCTGAGGTGAGCAATTTCAATCAGTTCAATTATTTCTCTGCAAAAAAATAGGAAAACTATAAAGGAAAATATTACCAAAGTAAGGTTTATCATTTAAGCAAACCATGTACAATAGCCTTTTAAATCACAAAGAATGTTATTGTAAATGTATGTGTGTGTGGAAATCTAAACTTTTTATAGGGGAAAACTATTAAGAGCTGCATTCCTCCTCATGAACAGCTACACAAAAAAGGAAAGAACACTGTAAATATTTTAAGCAGACAGTCCACCAGAGAGCTCGACAGCAATGGGCAGTCAATCGTTTGTACTTAACAGGAAAAAGTAATATAAAACATGTGGCTTCTAATTCAAAACATGGGGCTCTGGTGCTATGCCTATGTCAAGACTGACATTTCAGATTACAGAATTGTCTCTATAAACCCAAAGTAAAACAATTTGGGAGGGGAAAATTAAAGTAGATAGGTGCCTGCGAGTGATTGTAAGTCCATAAATATTTGATTTGACTTCAGGTCTGACCCTTGCTATTCCCTGGCCTGTATTTCCCTTTAATCTGTCCCCACTGACTTTCCTGCTGATTGTGTGGCCAGGCCTAGTAATGGTTTTACATATTCCATATGTCAGGGCAGCTCAAGGGCGCCATACCAACCAGTATCCTCCCCTCACTTCATTGGTGGTCCATGTTTATCTAATAAAATTAAATATTTATTTCACCATTAAGAGAATTTCGATCCAAATGATACCTAGCTTAAATGTAGCAGAATACATTGAACATCAAAGCAAATAAAACATTCCTAAGCTGGTTCTAAACATAGCAGTACCACAGAAATAGTTTTGTACTCTCTCTCTCTCTCTTTCTTCACCATTAGAAAGATACCAAATAATAATTGGGATCTTAAAATGTATGGACATCTTGGCATATGACATGCAGTTCTCAAAATCTTTATCTTTCAGCTTTCTCAAGTAAGTAATGGTGGGGCATTTATGATTTGTATGTTCCTCATGTATATTATTACAGTATACTGTACTTCCTATTGAAATGAGAATTCCAGAAAAAAGTTCACCAATCAGTTGAAAATCTTATGAGGTCCAATTTTCAAAACATTTTGTAGATCCTAATTGGTCTTCCTACCCACTCAGCATCTGTTATACATTTAGGATCCCATTAAGCCATGCTTAATGGGGTTGCACATTATTTTTGGGTGCCCACAAAGACATTTGCATGCACTCAGGACTTGGGCCGTGGGACACAATACAAATTTCCCACAGTGCTATACTGATAGCATAGCAGCCCTTGCAAAGAGGGTGGGGTCACCCTGCATAGTGGTGCATGGAGTTGCTACCTTCCAAAAGCAGGCAGTAACACCATGCACCTGCTCATAATAACAGCTGTGAACAAGGTAGTCTGCCAAGCAGACAGGTCAATGTGAGGGACCACAGAACACCAGTGAAAGTCCATGAAGGAAGATCCTTATAACTGTAGGTCTGATTAGTCCTCAATCCCATTAGTTAAATAAAAAAATATTAAATTTAAAATAGACCCCATAGTCTTGTATGCACTCTCCATACAGAGATACCACTATCGCTATGGAGATTGGGGTCTTGGGCATGCTGTGAAAAATTATGTCTTGTGGCTTATGTGTACAGTCTTTAGCTTTAGGAAATGAAGCATGTAATGCTGCACTAGGGTGTCTTGAGACCTCAGCCCTAAAAGTGGGTACAGGGGACTGGGACAAAGAGAGCACCATTTGGCATGGACAAGTTGCCCTCTGTCCCTGAGGGATGAGAGCAGGGGGGCAGGAGCAAAGAACCCTCAATGCCATTAGCTGAACTGCACTATTGCAGCAGCAGGGAAATGAACTTGGACCTCTGACTGATGACCAGGCAGCACACCTGTAAAAAAAGAACATTTCCTAGTCCCAAAGCAGCAATGAGTTTGGGACCGAGTGGAATAAATTCCTTCAGGGAACTAGCAGAAGCAAATAAGCTAACAAAAAGCATCAACTGCCACAGAAGAAAATGTAAACAAACATGGCTGCTACTATGTCTAAGAAAGCCCTCTGACCGCACAAGACAGCTAAAAAGGGTCCAGAGGTACACGGCATCTTCTGTACTTGACTTTCCACCAATACTGAGCTCAGGTTTGCAGATGCATGCCAGCAAAATCTGACTCAAGACTGAGAAGCATGGGGGCATGGCTATCTTTCAAACTTGGCGGACACACTTTAGCCAAGCTCCTCAAGGCACACTGGTAAAATCATCTTGGAGACATGCTGCGGCTCATCTAGAAATTAATTTTGTGGTGGAATGGCAGGGGGGGTAAATGGCCCTGGGTAAACGCAAAAATAAGCAGATAAAACTAAATTTTGTGGCAGTGGAACCACCAAAAGAAACTTGCCGAGGAGCGGAGGCCCGCTTGAGGCATCAGGCCCTTGAGGCCAAAACAACAGAGTGAAACATGTCTGAATTGGAGAGCTCTCTGGCAGGGGTCCCAGTTACCTTAGCCCAAATGCAGCATGAAATGAAAGCATGTTTTACCAATATCACTGCACAAATAACCCATTTGCAAAGCATGGTCACTAGTCTTTCAGAAAATATGGCAACTCACTTGATGCAGATCTCCAAGCTGGAGCATCGGGTAAACAGCCTGGAAGACTCCCTTACTGTTGTCACTAAAGAAAGGAACGACCTAAAGAAGGCACTGGGAGAACTAGCAACTAGGGTCAATGATCAAGAAAACAGATCATGGTGATCCAACCTGTGAATAGTAGGCCTCCCAGAGGGAGTGGAAGGTCAGAACCCCAGCTAGGGCCTGCACAATTGGCTTGTAGATCACCTGGATATGCTGCAAGAGGCCTTGACATTTGAAGTAGAATGTGCCCAATGGGTTGGCCCAGCTCTGAAACCCGGGGAAAGACCGTGCCACAGTCTAATCAAATACCTAAGGCATGTGGACAAAGAAGTGGTTCTTAATAATGCTAAATCTTAGGGCCAATCTCTGTGAACAACTCAAAAGTGTATATCTTTCAGGACTATAGCAGGGAACTGCAGCTTTAACGATAAAAATGTAATATTGTCAAGTCAAAGCTTCATTCCATGGGGTGGTCCTTTGCATTCATGTACCCCGCTAAGCTGAGCATAGGCAGACTGGGCAGCTCCCCAGTTTTCTTTTCCTGCCCTAAAGCAGCTGATAAATGGGTCGAAGAGGAGCGAAATGGAGAGGCGACATAAATGAAGCTTCTAATGGTTAATACCATACTTCCTCAGATATGTAACCAAATTGACAGAGTAAGCTGACTTATTATGGGATCAACAGCTGGAATAGGCCAGAATATCGGCCCATGTAATGCAGGGATCCAGCTTCGACAAATACTCCTAAAGAGTCGCTTACAATAGAGGATTCACTAACTTGTTAAAATTGTATTCCACTATATGTGTAGGCAAAGTGACCTCAATCGCAGCAGTTATGCAACTAAACAGGCAAGCAAAGGTGTCCACTAACTATCTATTACTCCCCCTCTGACCATATCTGGGGATGTGAGTAATGATGGGGAAGGGCACCGTGGCTCAGGACTGGTCAAATGGATAGTCCAGAAGATGATGGTTTATATTCTTATTTCTTTTTTGTGTTTGTCCACTACTAACAGAACAGTCTAGACCTGATATAAAGGTTTCCTTTTGTTGTGGCTGAATTTGGGACAGACAGTGAAGATTCGTAGTACACTGTGGATTGTATTCTCTTAATTTCAGTGGACTGTATACTTTTAATTCTGAGTGGACACAACTAGTCATTTTATTCCAACTGAACACCTGCCTGTACCTTACTTAAAATGTGGGCAGTTATATTTCTGTTACAGCTCATCGAGAACCATATTCATGTGTTCTTAAATAGCTCATTTAGATTGACTTTGTGGGTCCACATGAGCCCCATAGGAATTTGAGAGTTCAATTTGTGCCTACAATTTCGCTTAAGATGTTTAAGTACTTAATTGTATTTATTTATTTATTTAGTTTTTGTTTACTGAGTAAGTACCATTAGCCTAAGCATGACTATTTTCAGATGCGACCTGGGAGATTACAATAGGTTGGGATATACAGGGAGTACATTTTGATTTAGGGAAGAGACAGAATACAGAGCTGAAACAAGGTTTCACAGTCACATGAGTAGGTAACAAGATAGTTCATAGTTTATAATCAGTAACAAAAATTCAGTGAGAAAAAAAATCACATGCGGCTGACACACAATCAAATGAGACAATAAGTGCCTAAATAACATAACTAAATGGTTAGGATAAGTGGAGAGCAGTTTGCAGCAGTGGGAGAAGTGTTATAGAGTCGAAAGCAAATTCAGAGGGGTTTGAAGCAGGCTCAGGAGACCTGGCTGAAGAGGAAAGAGTGACAACTGTTTTTGAACTGGGCATGACTGGGGGCTAAGCATACATCAAGAGGCAGGGAGTTCCAAAGTGTGGCTGCTGAATGAGAGAAGGCAAGGGTTCCTTTGTTAGATTTACATCTAGGTATTTGCAGCAGCAATTTATCAGCAAATCATAGGCCATGAGAGGAGGGCTGCGGAGTTAGTAGGGAGGCCAGCGAGATTGGGAAACGTGCCCTAATGATATTATCAGTCAGGGAGCCAAGGGCAAGAGTTTGAGCCAAAGTGGAAGGTAGCAAATTTAGATCGGCATAAAGCTTGCAACAGTGTTTTGACCAGGGAGTGGCCGAGGCATACTTGCAGATGCTGTTATAAGTGGTGTCCCACTCCCTGAGGAGAGTTTTGGATGCACTGAGATAGGTAAGAACCCCATATGATAGTGATGGGAGCAGGATCCCATTGGCTATGGCTAATCTTGCTGTCTGTGTAAGGACATAGCTGGTTTTGTAGGCTACTCTAGTTTTGGTATTTACCGATTTACAGATGGCTGTTATATGCTTACCAAAGTTAAGATTCTCATCAAGGAGTACTCTAAGATACTTGAAAGAGTATACTGGTTTGACGACCATCCCACCCTGATCAGAAACTTTAAATTGGTCCCATTTTTTACTTAATTTGACTACAGAACCAAACAGCATAGTATGCGTTTTATCAGCATTGAGGATTAGCTTATGGTGGAAGAGTCAAGATTGAGTGTATTTAAAAGCAGTAGTAAGGGTTTGGTTTATGTGGTGAATATTCTTATTACTACAGTACAAGACCAGGTTGTCCACATAAAGGATAGCTGCGCAGTCAGGGATACTCAGTGAGATACTGTTAATAAAAATAGAGAACAGAAGGGGTCCTAATATTGATCCCTGTGGAACACCTAGATTAATAGCCATAGGGTTGGATACAGCAGAGTTGAATCTAATGAGCTGAGTCCTATTTGATAGATAGCTTTTAAACCAAGCAACCAAGTTTTGAGAGAAACCAAGAACTAGGAGACTATCAAGCAGAAGAGGATGATCAACAAGGTCAAAAGCCTTTTTCAGGTCAATAAAAAAACTGCTCCCGTGAGGTGGCCATTGTCCATAGCAGTTAAAGTATCATTTGCAAGGTGAAGCAGGGCCATGAAGGTGTTATGACCCTTCTGAAAGCCATATTGAATTGGTGAGAGAAGGTTATATTTTGACATAAATTGAATAACTTGTATTGATACTAACTTTTCCAGGATTTTACACAGAACTGATAGTATAGCTATCGGTTGATAGTTAGTCATATCTCTTTTATCACCTTTCTTTAAGACTGGAGTGACTCTGGCCATTTTCCAGATATCAAGGACAACACCTTTGCAAAGAGAGAGAGGGTAAAGATCCTCGACAGAGGCTGGGCAATAAATGGTGTGGCCAGTTTTAGGAGTTTGGCTTCTATCCCATCAGAGCCTACACTAGTGTTGTCAGAAATGGTATTCAGCAGGCCCAGGACATCAGATTTTGATACTGCCTTAAAGTAAAAATGAGGGGTAAGTACAGCAGCGGCAGGAGGAGTGGGTAAAGGCTGACCATTAAGGAAGACATGTAAAGCTGGACAGGTCAGAGAATTTTTTATTAAACGCCTCCACAATGGTCCTGGGGTTATTGCAGTGGACCCCACTAATGAACATTTCATCAGCCAGGTGGGTTTTCTTTACACCTAGGAATGATTTTACATGTACCCAGAATTTTCTGGAGTCACCTGATGCTCCCAGCAGAAGCCCCTTACAATATGCAGTTTTTGCTTTTCTAATCTGCTTTTTCCAATCACTTCTCTGGGTCCTAAAGGTGTGGCAGTCAGCAGTGAGGCCAGTTTTTCTAAAACACCTCCAGCTCTTATCCCTGATATGTAAAGCTGTCAGGAGATCTTTGTGTAACCACTTAGTGGGTGGCACGTGAACACGCAGGTCACTAGGGGTGTATGTCTATCCTGAACAGAATGAAATTGGTCTAAAAAGTAGTTCAGACCATCTTGATGTTTGCCAGTTGTTTGCAGGGGGATTTACTTCCAGCACAGTTGGGGTTATAGTGATGGGGAGCCAAGGGGCCAAGCCTCACAAAGATATAATTACTGCTGGAACCTTCTAATTGTTGGCAAAGCCGTTTTGGCTGGAGGCATTACAGGGGAGAGTAACTTGGGGGAATTGGTTTCAAATGGGGACAATAAGGGTGCTATACTCTGAATCAGTATATTTTCATTTGGTATCTAACTGTAAAAACCATTGAAAACTCGGGGAGTTAACTAGAAAGTAATTGATAGGACGTGCCACAGTATGTCTGCATCAGGTAGATGATAATGGCTAGCCCAATTAAAGTGGCAACCTGGATGTCAACAGGTTAAATCAGTAGTCAAAAGGAAACGCTTTTTAAGCATGGTAAAAAAATCAGGCTGGAAGGCGGTGTTGATACAGGAGATCCACATGTCACTAGGTGAAGCAGTGAAAATGGCTGCCTCATTGGGGGGAACATGGGTATCCTCTACATTCTCCTCAAAGGCAAGAGGTACCTCCATGTGGTTTCCTCATGGAACTCAGGTCAGGGTTTTGGGAAAGATCAAAGATCCTGCAGGTAGATATGCCTTAGTGCGGATAGAAATGTCAGGGGTAGGCACTCTATCATTGGGTTCAACATACACCCCTAATGTGGAGGATCCTGGCTTTTTTCAAAAGCTAGCACTAGGCATGGTGGGATAGGTGGGGCCTTGGATTTGTGAGGAGATTTTAATTGGGCTGGCAGATGCTGTTGACATAGGAGACCCACATGTCACTATGCGATGCAGTGAAAATGGCTGCCTCATTGGGGAGAACGTGGATATTCTCTACCTTCTCCTCAAAGGCAAGAGGTACCTCAGTGTGGTTTCCTCATGGAACTCAGGTTTCTACGTGCATGCACACCAATTGTATGTACGATTGGACAGACTGATGCTTAGCCCTTCTTTAATATCAGGGGTCAATAAAGTACACTACTCACATAGCCTACTTTCTGACCATGCCTCTCTCACTTTAGAATTTGCTTTCCCGGGTTCTCACTCAGTGGCCAGACAATGGAGGCTAGATCCACTGCTCCTTAAAGACCAGAATTATTTGAGGGACATAGGCAAGAATATTCAGGAGTTTCTACAATTCAACAGAAGGGGGGACATCTCCCATCAAAGGAGATGAGAATCTCTAAAGGCCTACATAAGGGGGAAAATGATAGCTTTTTCTGCCTATGCCAAAAAGTATCTGACCAGGAGGCAACCCAACTACACACTAAGATTGAGGCCTGTGAGGAGGCACACAAAAGGCATCCTACAATGTCATTGTATAGGGTTATTCAAAAACTGAAATGGCAATACAATATGCTTAGTAGTGTGAAAGTGGAACATGCTATTTTACTGTCACAGGCAGGAGCATACTATGATGGGGAGAATGGGGGTAAACTCCCAGCCTGGCAGTTACACCACAGGAAAGGGGAAAGATCTGTGGGACAGATCCATGATGCAAAGGGTAAGTTAGTACCGAACCCAGTGGAAACCGGGGAATCCTTCAACTCCTTTTATAGTTCACTTTACTCTTCTGAGGTTACCCCACCATGCAGCAGATAGATCACTTCTTTTTTAAAAGCCCCTCTGCCTACCTTACAAGCAGATGCCGCAAAGCAACTGGATACTCCCATATCTAAGGAGGAGGTGAGGGCTACTGTTAAGGCTTTAAAGGGAGGGAAGTCCTCAGGGCTGGACGGCATAACAATAGATTTTGTCAAGACATTCAACAACTTATTAATTGATCCACTGTATGATATGCTCCAGGAAAGTCTGGACAAGGGAGAGTTGCCCCCCCCCACACATGGTTGGCTACCATCACTGTGTTGCCAAAGCCAGGTAAGGACCCCACCTGGTGTGCATCTTACAGGCCAATCTCTTTACTTATAGCCGACTACAAAATTCTTGCATAGGTTTTGGCCTCTTGGTTGAACCCGGTCCTCCCGAGTTGTTGCACCCAGATTAAGCAGGTTTTGTGAAGGGGAGACAAGGGAAACATAATATCTGTAGGACCCAGAATGTGGTGCATAGATGGGGAAGAATAGCTCACAAACATGGGGTGGCAGTGCTGGCACTAGATGCCAAGAAAGCTTTCAACTGTGTGGAGTGGGGGTACATTTTTGAAACACTGAGGAAGGTAGGAATGGGCCCTAGTTTTGTTTCCTGGGTGAAAACCCTTTACCCAAACCCACATGCCCAAATAGCAGTGAACGGGGCAGTAACCAAACCCTTTACTATGGGAGGGGAACCAAACAGGGATGCCCTCTCTCCCCATTACTGTATGTTCTATCTTTGGAACCCTTGGCACCATCACTCAGAGAGCACAAGGGGATCAGAGGGTTATGGGGAGGGAGCACTGAACATAAAGTTTCTCTGTGAGCCAGTGACCTACTCCTGTATTTACAGTGCCCTGCTGAAGACTTACGTAGGGTGCATCAGTTAATGCAGGACTGCGGTACATTATCGGGGCATAAAGTAAATTGGACAAAGAGTGATTTGCTCCCCATTTGTAAACTAGAGAGAGCTACCTTGATAGAGAACCTCAGGGGATTACAATTAGTCTCAAAGTTGAATTACCTAGGCATCTCAATCGCAACCAAAATTGGTTCCCTGTATGCATTAAATTATAAACCCCAGGCCCAGCTTGGTGGCGCAGAGGGCTGAGGCGCTGGACACCACACCAAATCATGCCAGTGGACCTGGGTCTGAATGGACTCGCCGGGGTCGGTAGGGAAGGGTAGGGATTGAGCGTCTGCCAGGACTGCTCTCCTACCCTGGGGAGGGTTAGGGACACATGATCACTCTGTAGCAGCCCCCGGTGGAGACCAGGGGCACAACAGAGGGATTGCATGAAGGAGAACACCAGAAAATGGAAATACCGTTCGCTGGATGCCGGATGATGGCTTTCTGTCCCCAGTTGCCTCCAGTGCCTTACCGAGGCCTCCTTCTCCCTGGCAGCATCCCTGAGCCCTAAGAAGAGTGTGCTGGGGTCATCCCTCTCCCCCCGGTGCTTTTCCCCTCGGAGGAGTGGGGCACGCCCAGCGAAGGGATACGCCGGGATATCCCGGGGATCGGCTGCGATACGAGGAGTAAGAGGAGGGCAGGGTTAGGACAGGATGGGGTTATCAGGAGATGTGCAGAGCCTGAAGGAGTGGGGGCCTGCAAGCATGAGGAGAGCAAAAAAAAGAATATACCAAAAAAAAAAATTATAAACCCCTATTGCTGAAACTCTCTGAAGACTGTGAGAGATGGAGGGCCCTTCCGTTATCTGTACTGGGATGGGTTGTGGTGTTTAAGATGACAATTTTATCGAGGTGCTTATATTTATGCCAGGATCTACCCATTAGGGTCCCTATGACCCATTTTAAGCAATTGTATGCAATGTTACATGGATTCCTTTGGCATGGTAAAACTGCCAGGATTAAGAGATCCATACTGCAACTACCACAAAGGCTTGGCGGAGTTGGGCTCCCTGACTTTGTGCACTGCTACTGGGCTTCTCAACTAGCCTTCCTCCCGGTAGGAGAATCGGGGGGGAGGAACTGGATTGGCCTGGAAGAAGACTTACTGGGCGGATCTCTGCGTACTGACCTGTTGGTGGTGGCCCTCTAGCCTGGTCACACTCCTGAGGCTTCCAACCCCTTTGCTGCTAACACTCCAAGGATATGGGTGGCTGCCCACCGACGAATTAAACATACCCAACAAGCATCTCCATATACTGGAATCATACCAGCGGCTCGTGCGAGGGGAGCATGTACAGTCTCCTTAATTCATAGACTTTTGGCCTGGAAGCATAGAGGCTTAAATAGTGTAATTCAACTCTATGAGGGAGGAAACATAGTAGATTTTACAACTTTATGGCACAGATGGGGTATTCCAGTGAGGGTTATTTTGTTTATCAACTGCTTAGACACTGGTTTGGGATTTACGTATCATTGTTGAATGGCTGGCCCCTCCATCTCCGTTTGAGGAAGAGTTATATAAACCCCAACCTGATAGGAAACCATTGATTACATACTACTAGACTCTACAGGGGAATGACATTCATGCTGCTATGGGGAGACAAAAAATCTGGAGTACCGACTTGCTCACAACAGTAGACCATAAGATCTGGAGGGTGGAGCCAGCTCCTTAGGAACTGCTCCAGGAGTAATAAACTAAGGCAAATCCAACTCAATATTATGTATTGGGTGTACATACTTCCCACCAAACTCCATGCAATGGACACACGGAAGTCAAGTGGATGCCCTAAGTGTAACTGTGAAAAGGGTGATTTCTTGCACATGGCTCTGACATGTCCTAGAGTGACCCCCTTCTGGCATGGCATGCACCATATCATGTGTGGAGTCTTGGGGTACGGCCCTTCCAAATCTCCACTGGAGCTTATGCAGGGTGCTGACCCTTGTCACCCTGGGGGCAAAACACAAAATTATCTTTGGTCTTTGGCCCTGATTAATGCACACAAAACTGTAGCTCAGGCATGGCTGTCACCTTCTCCTCCCTCTGTCTAGCACTGGGCTTATAACTTGAGGTGTGAATGTCCCTGGAGTGAGCACAACTTTTTGCATCAGGGAAAAAGCAAGTCTTCCTTGATACCTGGACCCCACTTATTGTAGCGATAGAGAGGGATGGGTTCCCCACCCAGACCCATCAGCGCCTTAGTGAAGAGTCCTGTAGTGAAATATTCCATATAGACCTGTGGTCCCAGCCCTGTCTTATTAATTAATTTTGTATGAATGGTGTTCTAAAAGTTTAACTGCTGTATCAATTAACCAATGGTGTTCTCACAGTTTGATTGATATATCTATTAATCAGTCTTCCTAGATCAATAGATACTTCTTTTAGCAATGACTTAATTCATTCATTTGAAATCCTTATTTTCGCTGTCAGTAAGCCTGCTGGAATGTCAGCAAATCAAATTCAGAAATTTTTATCACATGCTGTATAATGCTTTGTATTATGGTAGTATTTTTCTAATGGATGATGTCAAGTGCCTGATTCACTGTAACATCTTTTTAATAAAACATTTTGAAAAAAAAAAAAGACTGAGAAGCGTGATTCTCTGTGAATTTTCAGACAAGCTGGGCTAAATACTAAAACTCAATTATTTATTTAGTTATTTAGCTTTTCATGGCCAGGTAAGCTCACTAGACAACAGTGCTTCTATTAACAGGTATGACCCAGCAGGTTACCTGATGGGCAAAACAGTAAGACCTGTACATGTTTTTGGACAGAAACTATAAAAACAGCATGGATGACTACAAAGTGAGTGTAGAACACTGAAGTCATTTTAAAAACAAAAGTAACATGCAGGATTAAATCAGTACATCAGTTTACAAATAACATAAAATAAGTGTAAGCAACATGACCTGGGATACAGAAATCGGGGCTCATTAAAGATCAGACAGACAGGGAACGAGAAGACTGTGTGTATGACAGCCTGAGAGACTGCAGGTACTATGCTAGTGCTCCCTGGATCTGGTTGTCTAGAAGTTGCACTTTTGTACTGAACTTTGTTGTTTGTTAAAATAGACTGATTGTGTGCCTTTAGAAAAGTACAGAGAGAGGTGACTGCTGAAATAAAGAGCAGTCTTTGATTTAAAACTGTTTTCCCTGTGGTGGCACACCAAACTTAGTTAACCCAGAGTTCCTGGTGCCATTGCAAGAGGAGAGGCAGGGTCTCAGCCAAATCTATACAGGGTAGAGGTAAATCCCACCTACAGGTATATGTGCCACTCATGCTGGTATGGTAGTATTTGAGCCTGGCATGTGGCTTTGCCATGGGGGGGGGTCAGTGGCCAGCGCACCTGTAGTGCACCTGCATTCTGAATACTTCTGCATTACAGCTAGATTTTTAAAAGGCCTGAGAGGCAAAGTCGTCAAAATGTCTGAGGGCAGAAGATTATTGTGAGGCCCTTCCAGAGGCAAAAGCACCCAGAAATATAGCACTTCTCAAACTGCACAGCTGTACCATGCTTGGGTACGGCAGATAAAAGTCAGTCTCCAGGAAGACAGCCCTGGAGAGAGAGCACCAGCAATACAAACGGCAACTGAACTGTGAGTAATTCTTAGGTTTCCCACCTAGCCCAGTAATATTTTATTAAATAGTTAGGCCAGGAGAGTTAATGTCTGTGGGAGGTGTGTGCCTTATGGTTGAAAAGCCCAGGCAGATAACTTGTGATGTCAATTCGGCCCAGCAACTCTTTTGGATACAGATAGAGCCCTTTCTTCAGTTTTTCCAGTTGTGTAATTGGTAAATTTCCTTTGTTGCCATGAAAGCCAGCAAGCATTTCAATGTGTACACCATCCTATCACCTACAACTTCAGATCAGTGAATTACCCACTGCACCTAATTATGGAGAGCTCTCAAGGTCTTTGGAGGGAAAAGTCAGGTGCACTTACAGCTGGTGTTGAATGACTGTCGGGGTGGTCAGTAAAACACCCCAAACAGTATTTTAGTCAGTATAGAGTACAAGCCATATTTTTAATTGCTATGCATTTCCTCTCATTTTCTTCTTTTTGTCCCTTTGCCATTTCTAAACCCTCCCTTATAAATAAATCTATTATTTTTACATCTTAATTTGAAGTATTGTGACTCAGTGTTACTTTGTGATTGATTTAGGGTTGTATAGTGTGTGGGTGAAAGATCTACATTAATCATTAGGGATATCATCCTTGAGTGTCAACATTAGACACCCCCATACCCAATTAATTCGCTCATTTGTCCCTGATTTTAGAATGTCCTAGGACCCTCACCAGGTGGATGCACTGTGTCACTATCATCTGTACCAAGTTATTTGGCAGTTACAAGGACACAGGCCAGCCCTGATCAGAGAGACTGATGGACGTATCCCAAATACCCTGGGCTTATAAATAGTAAACTTGCTGGCCCACATATTCAAAGGGGTTGCACCTGGTGCAACTGAGTTGTGCCAATGCAACCCCAGATATGCACCCTGGTGCAATATTCAAAAGAGTGACTTGCACAGTACAAGTCCTGATGCGCCACTGCAGAATGATAATTGTATGTGGCGCATCTCCAGGGGGCATGCCCATGCATATGCGGCGCATCCTGATATTCAGCCAGGGATGTGTGGTACATATGCTGGCACAACCCTGTGGTGTGCCGCATACCTGGGCACAAGGCTGAGCCCCAAATAAAAGGCTCAAGTACCAGCCACCCACAGGCATGCTGCTGTACTGCAATGCGCAACACAGTAGCCGCCAGCCGTGGGTGGCAAACCCCCTCAACACCATGCAGATGTCCCTAGTAGTCTAGTGGCACCCCCCACCACATAGCCATGATCGCTGGAATATATGTAAACTTATCCCTAGTAGTCTAGTTGTACCTCCCACCCCACCCATAGCCACTATCACTGAAATATATGTATTATTATCCCTGTTAGTCTAGTGGTTTCCCCCACCCTGCCCATGACCCCGATCACCGGTAAACCCTACTACAAATATCCCTGGTGGTCCAGTGGCACCCCCCCCACCCACACAGGACCCCCTGCCCACCCAGCTCCCCCCTGTCATTGGTAGGCTGGCAGGCAGCACAAACCCACCCGCATGCTGCCTGGCTGACCGCCGAATGACAGCTTACAGTAGCAACTGTAAGTCGATTGGTTCACACTGTGGACCAATGGGCTTGCAGTGCATACTGTAATAGTCATTCAGAAAACCGTGAATGAAGTCATTCATTCATGGTTTTGTGAATGACTAATACAGTATGCACTGCAAGCCCATTGGTCCACAGTGTGGACCAATCGGCTTACAGTTGCTACTATAAGCTGTCATTCGGCGGGCAGTCGGGAGGTATGCAGGTCGGTTTGTGCTGCCCGCCGATGATGGGGGGGTGCTGGGTGGGAAAGGGGTCCTGTGTGGGTGGGATGGTGCCACTGCACCACCAGAGATGTTTGTAGTAGGGCTTACCGGTGATCAGGGTTATGGGAAGGGTGGGGGTACCACTAGACTACCAGGGATAATAATACATATATTTCAGTGATCGCAGATACGGGCAGGATGGTGGGTACCACTAGACTACCAGGGATGTCATATGCATTTATTTATGGTGGTCGTGGCTTCTGGTTGGGAGGTGGGTACCACTAGACGTCCAGGGATTTCATATACATTTATTTGCGGTGATCGCAGCTATGGGGTGGGAGGTGGGTAACACTAGACTACCAGGGCTATATTGTAAATATCTTTTTGGTGAGTGCAGCTATGGGGAGGGACGGGGTACCTCTAGACCCCCTCTGGCAGCACCACATGCTGTGCAGGGCGCCATGCACATTTCGCTGGCCAGCCCTGCACAACTCATGAAAAAGGGGCCATAATGACATGCAAATGGACCCATTTGCACCTTGCATACATTATGGCCCCTGTTGCATACTGCTGGCTGAATATCAGGAATTTGCACACAGCATAACTCTGTTGCATTGGCGCAGTTCCCATTCCTGGTATTCAGCCCTGTCATGGGGAGATGAGCCGGAGCATCCTATTTGCACTGTGTGCATGACCTGCTGTATTCAGAGGAGATGCACCATGGCTCATCTCCTTTGAATATATCCCATAGTTGAACCAGTGTATCTCTGTTGCGCTGTGCCACCACTTGCAACATTGCCATGCTCAATTCTGAATATCAGGGCCCCTGTACATATGTTTACAATCTAGCAAGGATACATCACAGGTACTATACAGTAGCATGATACATACAGCACACTGTATTCATTATATAATCTAGATAGTTTATGTGTGTCAGAGAGTAGAAAGCAGTTAAGAGGTACTGCTGTAGGCTTAGATCATATTAGTTTTAGGGAGAATAGAAAAGATTGGCAAGTGGTTACACAAATTAATGTGGTTTATGATTAGTAGCCACAAGGGTTTTAAAAATGGTGGAATACAGTAGGCTCTTTTTGAAGCCACATAGGCTGCTAATTTCTTTCATGCCATCTGAAAGGAAATTCCAGGTGGTCAGGGCAGCAATAAAGTAAGCATTTTCACAAATTCGTATGTGTGCTCTTGTGGCAGGTAAGAGATGTTTGGAGTTTGATTTTAGATGATAGGATTGGTGAGCTCGGGATAACAAGTTACATGGATAGATGTGGAACAGACCATATGCACATTTATACTTGAGTGAGGCCAATTTGAGTGCTCTCCTCTTGTCAGGAGAAAGGAGGCTGATGCTGCTGCATATGGTGCAGTTGTGGGTGTTCTTATCACATCTAAGTGCAGATCTGCACAACTTGGTCAAGACCATGTTGACTTTGTGCACCATTGTTGCATTTGTTACTGTATACTATAGGTTGTGCTTTACTCAAGGGCAAGATGTAAATATCATTACAGTAGAATCTTATTATTACTCTGGATTAAAAGCTTTAGTTGCAATCAAGTTGCCACAAGCTATTGGTGCCGACTTCTGACAACCCTACTGATGTTCTTGGAAAAGGTCAGTCTCTCTGTTGCCTTCTTCTTCAGAAATATATTGAATTGTTTTATCACCCCATTTTTATGTTGGTTGCACTTGCTCACACCAACGTATTGTGGCAATATGGGATTTCAGGGTGTGTGTCACTGCTAAGCCCATTGCAGTTCACAGAAGCAGGGGCTTGTCACTCTACACCAATGACCACTCTGTGTGGTCCTGATGAAACTCTCTGTTTGGTGGGCTGAACGATCATGAA
Source organism: Neoceratodus forsteri (assembly GCA_016271365.2). Classification (NCBI taxonomy): domain Eukaryota; kingdom Metazoa; phylum Chordata; order Ceratodontiformes; family Ceratodontidae; genus Neoceratodus; species Neoceratodus forsteri. The sequence continues at coordinate 1,750,583,057 of CM057455.1, read as the reverse complement.
CTTCAAGGGATTGAAGCCACTCTAGTACAAGAGAGCTTCAGTGCTTTGATTTGTATGGAGCCAGTAGCAAACAGCTGATTGGCTTTCAAATCACAATTCTGTGTAGTATTCATTAAGTGGACACCTTAGTGAGGGGATGCCTTAGTTTTGAGGGAGTATGGAGGAGAGTGACGAGTCTGTTGCTTTGCAATTTTGCGGGCATGACTTAGATCCCTTTTGGCACTTCATGGGGGACCATCTTTGTGTGTCGCTCTATGCTGAGGGGGAGGGGCACCTCTTGGCAAGGACCCCCAGGGCCCTGCCTCAATGCCCTGAATATGGTGGGGTGGGGAGTAGGTACAGGCTGTTGCCTGTGAAGGAGTTACTCTCTCTTCGCATGTCCCTCCTGCTAAATCTCGCAGAGTTTCTCTCTCAGCCCTCCGAAGTCTGCCTCAGTACTGCCGGGGATCTCACGGCTAGTGTTGTGCTGTAAAACACTTGGGTCACTCACTTGCTCATGCTGGCACTGTCGCTCCCTCGCTCTGCTGCCGGTTACAGCTCTGCACTGAAAGCTGCGGCTGGGAGGCTGCAAGTGAGGAGCATGACTCCTCCCACCCTCACTCACTCTGATGTAAATAATTGATGGCCTTTTGGCTAGTCCTTCATCATTTTATTTTTTTTAACCTGAAAAAAGGAAACTGTCCATCATTTCTGCTGTGCCGTTACCCAACCCCACTCAACCCTCCCACTCAGGACCCACCACTTCACACCCCCATTACCCGAGACTTACCTACCGGAGGTCTGTCACCATAATCATCCTTGAACCATAGACACGTCTTCATTCTTCAAAGCCCAACCATGAACTGAGGTAAGTGCTTCAATGTATTTCAGTGGGGTTTTCAGTTTCAATGTATTTCAGTAGCATAAGATATTAGTGGTGGCAATTGGGTACCTACAATAACAGCGACCCAATCTCCAGCGCATGTCTGCAGGGCTACGGTAGGGTAGGGTAGGGCAGCCCGATGGGTGGGGTCGGTGAATATAGCAATGGGATGTTGCAATACATTCGCGTATGGGGGGGGAGTGACCATGCACAGCGAAGGGCAGGAGGGTATGTGAGGAGTGGTGCCACAGTGGGTTGCTGAGATGACCCCGTGGCATGGTGGGTGGGTTGGCGGCATTGGTGGGCAAGGTACTGGGTTTGGGTCTGGGTGCTGGTGCATTTTTTTTGCGCCTGGCCAGAACCTTTTTAATGTTTTTCACCCCTTGACATGCCACCCCCTGGGTTGAGAAACCTTAAGGGTGCTGGGGCACAGCCTCACATAAAATATTAAAAACTAAGACCCCAACACTGTTTTGCTGTGCACTGGGGTGTCAGAGTGCCAAAATAAATTTCCAGCACTCTGACTTTGCAATAACAGCGATCGCCTTTAGGCTTTCACCATTATCACATAAACCCTGTATTTCAATGGGGTTTTCAACTTAGTGGCACAACTTCACCATTTTTTTATATTTTTGCCCCACATTTTCAACATACCTTTTTTGGGAACCCACCTCATGAACAATTAACTGACAGTAGGCAATTCTGTTCCAAAAGGTGATTTTGTGGTCACTTCGTGAAATCACCTTTCAGGCAGGAGTTGAAAATTTTTTCCACCTTTGTTCATGAAGTAGGGTCATAAGAAGGCTATGTTGAAAATGTGGTGTAAAAATATTAAAAAACAACAAAGTTATGAGCCTGCAGTAAAATCTGTGAATGTAGTCTTATAACATCAGCAATTTTCAATATTTTGACCTCAAATTTTCAACATAACCATTTCTTCACAGAATCTCATGAATATGACAGCTATCATTTTTCAAATAATGGCCAAAATGTTTTTTTGTATTTAGAAAGGTGATTTTGCAGCTGCTGCGCAAAATCACCTTTTGGGCAGAAGTTGAAATTTTTGTCTGCACTTCTTCATGAGGTGTGGTCATAAGAAGGGTATATTGAAAATCTGGGGCAAAAATATTCACAAACAACACATTTATGAGCCAGCATTGAAATTTGTGAATGCAGGCTCTTAACTCTGCCAATTTTCAATATTTTGCCCCCCCCCCAAAAAAATGTTTAACAAGCAATCAACGTTTGCCATTGACAAATGCTTGTTACTATTTGCTTCAAAGACAATTAGCAACTTGAACCATATGCTCATTAGTCTTTAAGTTGTTAAATAATAAACAAGTGACAACATTCCATGGATAAGAGGACAGCTACTGGGGTGCTTTTCTAACTTCTGCTGCAGTCCCAGACTCAGAACATGAACATCAATTTCACACATGCCAACCAGTAGTGCTAATCCTTGATCCACCAAATCTGCTGAGATTTTACTTTTAATACTTTAATACTCTCACCCAAATTATGTATATCAATTCTTAGCAATGGAGGTCCCAGGAGCAATCACAGTTGTTATAACCTCCCTCCGAGTAGATAAGATAACAATTGCAACTGCCATAAAAGCTTTCTGCCTTGTGGTTAGAGCACAGAGCTGTGAACCTGAGACTCAGGTTGGAATCCTACGACTACCACGTCCTCATTTTGCATCTTTGAGTAAACTACTTAATCACACAGTACTCAACTCCCTCCTTTCTGTTTCACAACCTTAGTGCAGCTCATTAAAATTGCATGTGCTTGCCAAATAAGTATGCCACTTGCCATGGCTTCTAAAGCACTTTAAGGCAGTGGGTCAAAAATGTTCTGTATTAAACCAAATGACATTCCTTCCTCTCTTTACTTACTACTTCCTGTTTTTGAGCCAGTATTCTGTCCAATAGGGTATTTTGCTCCCTGTTCCATGACTCTTACTTATAGTCAGTAATCTTTGATGGAAAACTTGTGCTTTTTTGAAAAGCCAAATTGCCACGTCCATGGCATTTTTCTTTGTCTACTATGCCAGTCATATCACATAAACTATAATAAGTTAACAATGTATGTCAGAACATTGTTCTTACTTGATTTCTGTGACAATGAAAATGTGGTTTTGCTGCAGTAGTGATGTCTGCACTGCACTAGAATGACTTTTTGTTCTGCTTCAGTACGGACATCATACTATCTTCCCCCGAGTGCCTGTGTTGCCCTGGTTACTATTCATGCCATTGCTCCCACCCACTAAAGTGGCAGTTTAAAAAAGCATTCACTATTGAGCTGTCAAAGTCATGCTACAGTCAAGTTATTGCAATGCTATGAAATAGTAATATTGTGAATAGTATTTATACAGTGAGAATTTACCATGGCAGTTGCAGTATTTTCCATGCCAATATCAGAGCGGGAACAATTTAACATGGAGCAGAAGAACCAGGAAATGGTTAAAAAAACAGCCAATGATGTTTGACAGAGTCACAGTTTCCCGAGAGATAATGATGAACATAGGGCACCGTACAGCACACATCCAACTGAATTAGACCCTTTGCTGGCTGAGTTTATTTATAAAGCTAGACATCTTGATGGTTCAGAATATGATCCTATAATGCTTAGAGGTATGTTAGGAAGTGTTGATAGGTGCCTTGAGAAAGCAGGCTGTAAAGAGTTTATCTATAAATCAACAGATATGTTTCTCCCAGAAACAATCAAGACCCTGACTGTCAAGCAAAATTTTAAAAAAAAATTGAGAAAGACAACAAGCCTAATGGTGCTGAAGCTTAGTGATTCAGATAGAGAAAACTTGTACACAACTGGGATCCTGGGTATGCAGCAGAACCCTACTGCACTCTTAAATCTAAAGTTTTTTAATGTTGGGCTATACTTTACCTTAAGAACCACTTAACAATATGATATGAGGTGGGGTGACCTGCAGCTCTGTATAGACACTAATAGTATGCATACCTTGAGTATAATGAGCAGCAGACCAAGACCCGCTCAGGAGAAAATGCAAGTTATGTCCACCCAGTCAAACCATGAATGTACAAAAGTGAAAATCCTGCAGGGACCCTGTGGCAACATACATTGAGTACAAGGTAGAGAGACCACCCCAAATGTTGAAACCAGATGCTCTATTTTACCTGGTCCCAAACGTGAACTATAAACCAGGTTTTTCTTGGTGGTACCACTCAATGACAGTGGGAGCAAACAAAATAAGATCTATGATGAGGTGTATTAAGTTGTCAGCAGGACTCCCTGACTCCAAAATAATTACTCGTCACTCCACCCATAAGATCTGAATCCAGAGACTCGTTGACAGCAACATCCCCCCCACATAAGCAGCACAAGTCTCAGTGTACAGGAATGTGCATTCAATTAACAATTATTCATTCCTTTCTGAAGAGAAGCAGAGGAGAAATTCTAAAGAGTTTGCCAGTGTTAGTAGTAATTTGAAATCTCACCTTGGTCCTTCCTGCTCCTCTGTTGCACAGTCCACAGTACAGCGAAGCACTGAACCACAAAGCAGACAACCCTTACGTGAGCTTGGTAAGATTTATTTTGAAAACAGATATATCTTTAACCATGGAGTAATTGTACAGCTAATAAGCCCTGCAGTGCCCCAGAAGCGGAAGAGAATAGCAGTTATTCAGGATTCATCATTATCAGTCAGATTAGGGTAAGTCTTTTTGGGCAAGTGTGTAATCTATCAAAGATTGGCAGCCAGTGTCAGCAAGAGTCTGTAATGGAGGCGAGGGCTAAGGGATGAGAGGTGAAGGCTGAAGTGTGCATGTGGTGGTGGTGATGGTGGTGGTGTGGGGGTGGTTGTGCGAGTAGTTAGCGTGTACGCACATAGTGTCAGTTTTTGGAACCACCCTGCAGTTGCTGCTATTGAAATGTGTTGAGAACGCTGCATTATTTAGTAAGTTCACTAAAACTTTCTTTCCCTTTTCTCTCCCTCCCTTTGTTTTTTCTCTAGAGATACCTGATGTGCAACTGGTTCATTCCTATTGACACATCATGCAGGCTTTTCTGTATGTTTATTTTCAGTTGTTGCTGTGTACAAAATGCTTGGCATTATTATCGGGAGTAAAGAATATTTCGCTCCTTATTCATGTCTTGGCATTGATTTTTTTCATTGTGTATCTCGTTATTGGCTGTAACATACACTATGCAGAAAAGTGTATGGCTAAATGTTAACAACAAGGCACATTCTTACACTCGTGGTTGCTATAATGACAGTGCGTCAATAGTCGTCATACCATCCACTCATGTAAGAATTGCCTTGTTGTTAACGTTAAGCCATACGCTATCCTATACATTAAGCACAGTCATGACAGCTGTAATATACAGTTTAATGAAACGGAACTGAAGAAACATTCTACTTAGTGATAAGCCCAACTAAAAACGTACGAATGTGCCAGCAGAAATAGGCCACCTAGTCTATCAAGCCTGCTCGAGTGTGCAGCTAGCACCCTTACCTTGCAGCTGCCCTGCCCCCCTCGCCTGACCACCTCCTCCGATAGAGCATTCCATTCTGCCACAATCTTCTTTGTGAAAAAGTGGTTCCTCATTTCCATCCTAGACCTTCCCCCCTCCTGCCTTGTTTATCCCCCTTATGTACTTAAAGGTCTCAATCATATCCCTCCCAGTCCCTTCTCTCCTCCAAGGAGTACATATTCAGCTCTCTCAACCTCTCCTCATATGGTCTGTCCTCAAATCCCTGGCTCATCCTTGTTACTGACGCAAACCCATACATCATTTCTCTGCCATGTTACACATCATCCTTTTAATGGTGTAAAAACCATGCACAATGCATTGTTAACATGTGGGTTCAGGATGAATAGTGATTCCTATTTTTCAGCACCATAAATTCACATCACTTCAGATTTCTAAACGTTCTCTAAAAAAGATCAGATAAAAATAATTTGTTTCTGGAAATAGTGACAGGAACCTAAACAATTCTTAGCATGTTAAAGCTATGTCCTAGTACAAACCATTGGTTCTCACTAACTTTGGGTAAACTGCAGAAAATTAGAAAGAAAGCCTGGCTCAAAGGAAATGATCCAAGGGCTGACTGGAAGAAATACAAACAATTGCAAAATCTCTACATGAAAGAAATCTGATCAGCAAAGTCAGGTTATTTCATCATTACATTTACAGATACTCTTACAAACAACTCCACAGATTTCTGGAGCATGGCGAAAGAAAGCAATTAACAACTACAGTGTCCTGTGAATTTTAACTTGGCCATTGAATTTCTGGCAAATGCCAAACATTGTGTTACATGTAGGTAGCACAATGTTGGTACTTTACCATGTATTCGCTATAGAAGTACCTTTTTATAAAAAAAAAAAGTTACTCTATTTAGAAAACCAATGTTCCTTCTAACCACCATCTAGTATCACCACTATCCCCCTCCTCCTCTCAGCAGGAGTAGTGGAGGGAGGGAGTGTGACTAGAGACACGCATAACTGGACAAGGTATGGGAATCAAGCCTGCACAAAAGACCTGCACTACAGACCCCAGTCCCTCTTTGAAACGCAAGGAGCATAGACTGGATGCAGCCCTCTAAAGGGCTTCATAATGTGATTCGTATGACAACGTATGGTATTGCATTGGACATGGGGTCATTTGTATAAATATATTTAAATATGGCAACTAAGTGCAACAGCACAAACCCCCTCTGGGGTGCCTATCTGATTTTGCTCTTTGATAGCCTAATTGTAGACCATAGCCACGTACAATGTTGTGATCAGCAAGGGGTTGTACTTTGTGCTGAGTGCACTGGTTAGTGCTTGCATTGTGCTGTGCTCTAGGGGAGTATACTGGAACTATCTTTGAGTATCACACTGTGGTCAGAGCTTACTTGAATATACCATACTAGGGTATTTTGTTGATTGATGCTCTGTATAGAGACTTTGCAACTCCAGAAAGATTGTTCAACTAACAAGTAACCCTGCATAAATTCACTGCTGATGGTATAGTAGCACTGTAGTAAGTAACTGCTGCATGGTCAGTGGTAGCATTGAACCGGTGTTGCGGCAGTTGTAGTACTGAACTGATGCAGGATCAAGTCTAGCAGTAAACTGATACAGTGTCAGCTGTAACAGCAAATTGAAGCAGTCATTTATAGCAGTGAACTGATACAGTCTCACTTGTAGCAGTGAACTGATACAGGCTCAGTTGTAGCAGTGAACTGATGCAGGGTCAGCTGTAGCAGTGAACTGATGCAGGATCAGTTGTAGCAGTGAACTGATACAGGGTCAGTTGTAGCAGTGAACTGATGCAGGGTCAGTTGTAGCAGTGAACTGATGCAGGGTCAGTTGCAGCAGTGAACTGATGCAGGGTCAGTTGTAGCAGTGAACTGATGCAGGATCAGTTGCAGCAGTGAACTGATGCAGGATCAGTTGTAGCAGTGAACTGATGCAGGGTCAGTTGTAGCAGTGAACTGATGCAGGGTCAGTTGTAGCAGTTCACTGCTACAACTGATGCAGGGTCAGTTGTAGCAGTGAACTGATGCAGGGTCAGTTGTAGTACTGAACTGATGCAGGATCAAGTCCAGCAGTAAACTGATACAGTGTCAGCTGTAACAGAAAAAGGAAGCAGTCATTTATAGCCAGGGGTGTAGCCAGAAATTTTTGTTTTGTACACAGTCTCCAACAGTTACATCCCCTCCATTAAAAAATGTACACATCCTTTCCAAATGGCACCCCCCAACAAGTCAGATTGTTGTCAGACAATTGCTCTAATCTCTAAAGAGGTTATACATGTATCTGTCTCCCAAACAACAGAAGTTTAAACAGAGACACTCCTCGGTGGCCTACACTAACCCAAATACTACAAATTAGAATGAAAATGTTAACAGAAAGGCATATGGTTTGTGACAGGCTCTCAACAAAACTGTACACAAATGTGTACAGTGAGTATGCCTGTCTACACCCTTGTTTATAGCAGTGAACTGATACAGGCTCACTTGTAGCAGTGAACTGATACAGGCTCAGTTGTAGCAGTGAACTGATGCAGGGTCAGTTGTAGCAGTGAACTGATGCAGGGTCAGTTGCAGCAGTGAACTGATGCAGGGTCAGTTGTAGCAGTGAACTGATGCAGGATCAGTTGCAGCAGTGAACTGATGCAGGATCAGTTGTAGCAGTGAACTGATGCAGGGTCAGTTGCTAGCAGTGAACTAATGCAGGGTCAGTTGTAGCAGTGAACTGATGCAGGGTCAGTTGTAGCAGTGAACTGATGCAGGGTCAGTTGTACTATGGATCATACTTTGGAGGTTTTGGAGCAAAAAGATGTTTTCCCATGAAGGATTCTATACACAGTTACTAGGCTCTATACACAAATGGGGCAGTGTGGCTATGCACACATATCTGGGGCTCATAGCCACTCTGCACCCATTGTGCCCCTCACACAAGATACACAGATGGGGGCATGCAGACCCACCACACCCGATACTCCCACATCTCTGGACGGGAACCACACTGGGGACATTCTGGGGGCATGCCAGCACTACGCGTTATGCATGAACCCACGTAGTGCTGGCTGCATAGGTGAGGAGCCTGACCCTGCATCAGTTCACTAGTTACAGCAGGTGGGGCCCTGCCATAACTCACTGCACGCCCCCACAAAGACAGGCCTCCAGTCACTGGGGGACCAGGACAGGGCTCACAGTGCAGCCCCTTATCCCTGGGCAGTAGGAGGCAGCAGGGATAGCTGGAAGGGTGAGCACCTTGCAATTTTGGGATTGTGGCACCGGGATGGGATGTTGCCATGCATGTCCAGGTGTCTGCAATCAGCATGCACAGACCCAGACCCACACCTCCCTACGCATGGGATCCACTAAGAGTCTTAGGGGTCATCCCATTGGATGTCCACCTGGGATGACAACTTCTCCCCTGGCCACCCTGTGGAGTCCTGTGCACTGGGGGGGAAGGGCCTGTGGAAAGGTGGCTAATGTTTTTTTTTTATCATATAATACTTTTTTGCCTGCTGCAGCACACTTTGGCTTGGGGCATCCAGCCACCAGCTCCACCCGCCCAGAAAACTGGGTAGCTCAAACTGCACCCAGGAGGATCTGGGATGGCTGTCTTGCCATTCTGCTGGAAGGCTCCCCCTCTGCCTCAGCCAGCCAGGACAGCCCCGGACCCTCCCCGACAGAACTCCGCCAAAGTCCTCCAGGCATCTCAGAGCGCGGCCATCAAGCTACATGGTCATGCCCAGCCATTTTTCCTCCAGTTGGTCCCTTGGAATGCAGATGTGCAATGGCGTCCAGGCACAATGTGCCGATGTCCACCGCATTCCTGCTGCAGTATCACCGGCACAAGTAGTGCACCCGAGCATCCCCAGGGGCCGCTACAGCACAGTGAGATTCCCCAACCCACCTCAGGACCAAGAGAGCAGTCTGCAGACGATCAATCCCAGTCCTCCCCTGCCAACCCCCAATGGCCCGGGCTCATTCCTGAACCTGGGTCACTGGTGTGGCATGAGATGTGGCATCCAGCACCTCAACCCTCAGTGCCACCGGGCCGGCCAGGTGGCTGATGTTGGTGACTGCCAGTACGGGTGCACCTGTCCACGAGATGCAGGGCCCCAGGCGGTTGTATGTGACATTTCAGTGTACCCATGCTGACTTGGTGCATAATACCCTCTGATTGTAATATTACAAATTGCCCCAGACTAGATATATTTATCTAACTTGTTTTTGAATTCAGTCTTGGTTTTACTTATAATGATTTCTAAAGGCAATGCATTCTATGAATTAACAAAAAAAACCCATCTCTTTTTAAGGTATTAAATGAATTACCAATGATTTTAGTAAAGAACCTTGAGTTGTAAATTTTATGTTTGGACTCTATACCAAGTTCTTATAGCATATCATGTTCATTAATAATATCACACATGAGAAGTAGATCTCCTTTCATTCAACCAGTTTCTAGTGTCATAAGACTAAGTGCTTGCAAGCAGTCCTGTATGTCATGTCCTAAATGTCATAAGTGCACTTTGTAAATTTCCACTGCACTCATTCCATTTGGCTAGTGTCCCCTCTTTTAAATGGACAGCAAAGCTGAGCAGCATAGTCCAAATGGGGCCATGCATATGCTCTAAAAAGTGGCATTAATACATTCATGTCCCTAGATCTGGGGCCTGATATTAAAAGTTTGCACAGGCACTAATTAGTGTTTGCCTTCACAAACTGGGTTTTGTGCTGGAGCCAAATAGTGAAAAGGCTCTGATGTGCTGGCAAACAGGGGTAACACCCACGCAAGTCAAATGGGGGGTATGCAAATGGTGGGGTGGGGGTAGGAATATTGGCACAAGTTGATATTCTGCGGATTTACACAGTGCAACAGGGTTTTGCACAGCTGTTTTGTGCCAGACAAATACCGCTGAACAAAGCCTCATTTTACTCTGTGCAACCATAGTGACTGCCGGAGGTAATACAACCAACTAGTTAGTAGGTCCCTGGGGGAGTATACCTGCTTCTGTGGCTCATGACACCCCCATCACCAGTCCCTATGTTAAAACCACATTTCCTCGTGGCAGTGGCCCCCTGATTGGTAGTCCCTACATTAAAATCACATTCCCTGGTGGTAGTGGTCCCCTCCCTACCTCTCTCCAATAACAAGCAATGAAGTAAAACCCATAAGCCCTGGTGGTAATGGTTCCCTCTCCCTCTGATCACCAGCCCCAAAGTGAAATCCAAAAGACCTGGTGTTAGTGGTCTCTGCCTCTGATCACCAGCCATGAAGTGAAATCCACAATCCCTGGTGCTAGTGGTCTCCCCTTCCCTCTGTTCACCCACCCTAACGTACAAACCACAATCTCTGATGATAGTGGTCACCCCCTCCGATCGCCAACCTTGAAGTAAAATCCACAAGACCCAGTGCTAGTGGTACACCTTCCATTCAATCACAAGACCCAAAGTGAAATCCACAATCCTTAGTGCTAGTAGTCCCCCTCCCTCCAGTCAGCAGCCCTGAAATGAAATCCATGAGCCCTGATGCTAGTGGTTCCCCAATTGCTAGCCCCGACATACAAACCACTGTCCTTGGTGGTAGTGGTCCCCTCCCTCCCTCCAATCACCAGCCTGGAATTACAAAAAACCTCCCTGGCATCCAATGGTTCCCCCTGCATGGCACCAGGCACCCCCATCACTCACTGTATCCTTATCAGTGGTGCTGCTGATGCATATGGCAACTGGCACAGCCCCTCCTCACACCTCCTCGACCAGCCACCATAAGTCCAGGGAGGAAGTGCACTTCTTATTTATAGGACAGGGTGATGTGCCCTATTCTATAAATACGAGGCCCCCTCCCTGCCTGTATACAGTGGCCAGCTGAAGAGGTGTGAGGAGGGCTGTGCCAGTCACCATATGCACCCACGGCACCACCAATAAAGATACAGTGAGTGGGGAGTGCCCAGTGCAGCAGGGGGGACCACTGGTCACCAAGGAGTTTTTTTTTTAATTCTGGGCTGGCAATCAGAGGGACGATGGGATCACCAATACCAGGGAATGTGGAGTTCATTTTGGGAATGGTGATCGGGGGGGGGCACTAGCACCAGGGATTGTGGATTTCACTTTGGGGCTAGCAATCAGAGGGATGGAGACCAATAGCACCAGGGCTTGTGGATTTCATTCCAGGGCTGGTGATTGGAGGGAGGGGAGACCACTAGTATCAAGGACTGTGGATTTCACTTCATGGCTGGTGATCGGTGGGAGGGAGGGAGGGACCACTACCACCAGGGAATGTGGTTTGCACTTCAGGGCTGGTGATTTGAGAAAGGGGGAACCACTAGCACCAGGAATTGCTACAGCTATCATTGATGGTGAGGGGGAGGTGCCACGTTACCTGCCTCCACTATCCATGCAAATGGGCCCATAATGGGCATAAAAATGGCCCATTAGCACCTTGCATGTCCAATGTGCTCATTTGCATGGGTACCTTTGAAATAATGCAGAAAGCTCTCTGGCACTATTAACTCCTGATCCTGACTTTGAGATGCATGTTGGGGTGGTGCTACTTGACTTAGCACTGTGCTGACATGGCCTCATATTCAGTTGAATACCACACAACTGAATATACCATCCTGGGATCCCTGGACAATTTCAAAGTGTAGTGTAAACATTTGCACTATGCTTTGCCCCTTACTGAATATCGGGCCCCTGGTGTTTTGCTTTATTGCGGATATGATTTTATTTGTTCTTGCTATTGATTCATTTGTTTGTTTAGTACACCCGATGTCATTAGTAATAAATACTCTAAGATCCTTTTCATTTGTTGTTACAGATAAGGTGTGGCCAATGATGAGCATCAGTGATATTTATTTTTCTTCCCTGCATGCATCACTTTGCATTTCTCCAAATAAAGCACATTTTCCATGTCTTAGCCCACTGTGTAATATGACTAAGGTCATATTGAAGACTGACCATTTGTAATACTGTTTTGTAGGGTCCTCCAAGTTTGGAATCATCAGCATATGTTGCTGACCAGCAGTTTAGGTGACTAGTAAGATTTTATGTAAACACTTGGAATACTACAGGATCTAATGCAGAGCCCTGCAGGACACTACTGGAAACCTTACCCATGTCTAAAACATGCCCACTGATTAACACTCTTTGTGATCTATTTTCTAACCATCCTGATATCCAGTTAATAAGTATTTCATTGATACTGAAGTTGTTTTTTTTTTAGTTTGGAAATGATAACCCAGTGCGTTGCCAAATCAAGTGATTTACTAAAATCAAGTTAAAATTATGCCACATGAAAACATAGAAACATAGAATCTGATGGCAGAAAAGGATCGATGGCCCACCTAGTCTGCCCATTTCCCTACCTAATGGATAAGCTGCAGATCCTAGTTAACCAACAGCCTACTTCCTCCTACCCCTGCTAGAATTGCCTTATGTCTGTCCTATGCATTCTTGAATTTCCCCACTGTTTTTGACCCTACAGCCTCCTCAGAAAGGTTTTACCATGCATCTACAACCCTCTCTGTGAAGAAATACTTACTCACATTACCTCTGAGCTGTCCCTCCCTCTACCATCATATCTAGATTTCAGCTTATTTTCATGTGCAAACATAGAAAGTTGGAAGTACAGAGCCTGCCTTTCCTGGAACAATGTTGACCAAGGTCCAAGTCATTTAGAGTAGATGGAAGTGTATCTTTTATTATACTTTTAAGTATGTTACACAAGATGGAGGTGATACTAATGGGCCTATAATTACTAGGGACTTGTTTCTCACCTTTAAAAAAAAATTGGTGCCATGTTCATGGTTCTCAATTCATTAAATATGGTACCCGAATTATTGGACTCTTTAAAAAGTAATTTTAATTGGTAAAGTAAATGGACTGACATGATTTTAATCATATGTCCGGAAACTTTTTCTGTTCCAAGTGAAGAGTTTGTCCATTGTTTTTGGATCTTATTATAAATATCTTCTCTGAATATTTCTATTCTACCAGACATATTTGTGTCCTAGAAGATGGAAGACTTGGTCTTTTGTGCAAAACAAACAAACAAAAAAAAAACAGAACTATTTACTGAATATTTTGGCCATTTTCTTAGGTTCATTTATTGCCTTATTATTAATGACCAAAGGCCTACACTGCTTTGTGGGTTCCTTAAAGAGTTAACATAACCAGGTGTACTTTGTCACTCAGTCTGGTTTTGCGTAGCTTGATGCTTGAGTAAAGTTATAGCTTATGGCCCAGATATTTAAAAGAGTTGAGCCATGGGCAATAGGGTTGCACCTGCGCAAGTCCGAAAATGTGCCATTCTGAGATATTCAGCAGGAGGCAGATGCGCCCCCCAAATCATGCTGAGCAACAGCGCAATGATAATGAATGCATGCGCAACTGAAGGGGGAAGAACCGTGCATAAATGGTGCAGTGCGATATTCAACAACATGCACCATGTGCAATAGGGGAACAAGCGGAAGTTGCGCCATAGCGGAAATGAGCCAAAATAAAAGGGAGCAAGGGAGAGGCGCAAGAACGTTACAGGGAAGCCACATGAGAGCCAAAGATAGCAGGGAAAACTGGGCAGCAGGGACTCACAGAGCCAGGCAGGAAAGGGCACCTGGAAGCAACAGGCACAGGGAAAGGTGTGGGGAGACAGTGCAGAAGGGGAAAGTACACCACACAGCAGTGAGGCCAGCACAGGCAGGTGTTCCCGGTGCAGGGGAAGTAGCAGCCAGGACAGCAGGGGGAATACAGAAACAGCTGCCGGGGGGGTGAACACAAACCAGGGACATGACCAGTGCCATCTTCCAGATGGAGGCCGTAATGAGGGGGGTGAGAAGGCAGGCAGCAGGGGCGTGGCCACGGAAGGGCCCGTCGGCGGTATGCCCCCAACAGGCAGTACCGAGCCTGCACCAGCTTCAAGCTGTACAGTGATACTGAGATTGTGGACTGGTACCGCCTGAATCCGGCAATTCTGAGGCGGCTGTGTGAGCTGTGCAGTGATGTGATGCAGGCAACCAAACGACAGAGCCATGCCCTGTCAGTGCAGATGAAAGTGACAGCTTGCATGTGCTTGCTCACCACTGGTACCTTCCAGAGACCAACTGAGGACACCACATGCATAACCCAGTCGGCCACTTCACACCACCTCACCCAATTCCTCAGCACACTGCTTCCACATGCCGCAGAGTACATCCATTTCCCCAGCACACCGGCGGAGCACACAGCAAACATACAGGAGTTCCACAGGGTAGCACGTATGCCTGGCATGCTAGGGGCAATAGACTGCACCCATGTGGCCATCCGCACACCACCTGGCCCCGAAGGGGCCGCATACATAAATTGCAAGGGCTATGCCAGCATCAACTGCCAGGTGGTGTGCGATGCCAGGGGGTGCATAATCAATGTCTGTGCCACGCATCCTGGGGGAGCACATGATGTCTTCATCTGGCACCAGTCGGCACTGTGCCACAGATTCGAGAGTGGGGATATCCCCACTGGCCACCTAGTGGGTGAGTATGCAAACCACATGGACAATCATAGTGCCTGAGGGGGCATGGTCAGAGGTGACATGGGTAATGGCCTACATGGCCTGGGGTAGGGTGATGCTGATCACCAAACTAACCTCCACCCTCTACACACAGGTGGCAGTGGATACCCACTCCATCCCTGACTGCTCACACCCTACCGGTGGCCCGTGACCCCATCACAGTAACTCTACAATGAGGCACATGCCACCACACGTAATGTCATTGAGCGGGTGTTCGGGATGCTGAAGGCACGTTTCTATTACCTGGACACCTCCAGTGGTGCCCTACAGTACAGCCCCTCAAAGGTCTTCAGGATATTCCTGGCCTGTTGCATCCTGCACAACATGGCCAACGAATGGGGGATAGCCATACAGGTCAAAGAGGGGGACAGCGATGAGGACGATGAGGTCACCGGTGACAATGGTGATGGGCAGCCCCACCTTGGGCGATGGGACTCCCGACTGCTCTGACTGGCACAGCTGCACTGGGACACCATCACGGAGGAGCACTTCAGCCAACCCAGGTAAGTCATGGGGCCATGTGCAACCAACAGTGGCTAAGGCACAACCCACAAACATGCATGGACACACACCAGGGGTTCATTCCATCAAGGGAAGTGGTCTGGCATGGAACCACACACACAACCAAGGATGGGTGAGGTCTAATATGCCACGCGGATGGACACACACACATGCGCACACACACAATGCATGAGACATGCACAAAGGGTAAGAGGCACACTGACCCAGAATGCCACCCCTAGCCACACACATATCCACAGACCACCATGCCCACTGCCTGTCCATGTGCGTGTGTCAGATGCTGAGCACCATTGCACACTGGTGTACAGCACAATGCAGGCATCATCATGCACACGCAACTGCGGACAGCAGCCGGGAGGGTGTGCAGATGGACTGTGTGTCCGCGTGCAGGGCCGGGTACCCACCCATGCAATGCCCACTGAAAGACACAATGCACACAGGGCAGCACCAGACAGTAGCCATATTGGGAGACAGGTCAGTCACACAACACAGTGCCCGGCCACCACGGATGCGTGGGCGGCCCCACCGAGACCCGCCAGCACTGACAGGCCAACCACTGGCCTCATGGGGTGGCACCGATGGTCCCCCAGGGGATCCACTGCGTGAATGCGACTGTGCTCGCGCAGAGGTCTGCAGCACACCAAACATGCCTGCACCAGGCATGCTCGGGATGCCCACAGCTGAACCCAGTGTCGACAGGGAGGGTGTCGCACGATGCCTGGAATGGGGGGTGGACAATACACTGCACAGTGTCTGCGAAGCATGGGCAAATAACTGTGTGCCCATTGTGGCCATGACAGCAGTGAATGCCTGTGTCTGCCTGTCAGTGGCAGCGGTCACATCCTCCTGCAACCAGTCCATCCCTGCCAGGATCAGAGCAGTGTCTCTGCTGCGACGCTCCTCTGCCCGCTCCAGAGCCGCATGCACTGCATCCACCGATGTTGCAAGCCGCATCTGCTGTTGGACTGATGCTTGCAGTAGGCAGGTGTGCTGGTCCAAGAGGTCATCTGCCTCCTCAGCATCCTGTCCCTCAGGGTGTGTGCGGCCCTGATGCTCAGCACCCCTTAAGGGTGGGCGCTGAACACCAGGACCAGGTCTGGGCATGTCCACAGGCAGTGCACAGATGCCGCTCCTTGACCCTGTACCCCCAAGCCCATTGGCTGACTGCTGATGCCGTCCCTCCGGCTGCCACTCCTCAGGACTCACTGGTGCTGCTGCAGTGGCCGCAACAGTCCCACTGTCCTGTACACACACTAGTGCTGCCCCACTGGTGCTGACAGGCACAGGATGGGACTGTGATGGCACGCAGACCTCCACGGCAGCACCACCCACAGCCATGGCTGTGATGTTACCTGCTGTGTGGCCATCCCATGGCACACATGTATCATTGCCCATGCTGTTAGCGACATCATCATCGGTGACGGACATGGCACCAGTCCGAGTCACAGCATGCTGGCATCCGTGGACACTGGCATGCTGGGACATGGGCAGGGCCTCCTCTGCACCTGTTCCAACAACATCAGTGTGGACAGCCAGGCAGGCCCACTGTCGCACTGAGCCACGTATACCTGTGGAGGTGGATGGGCCCTCCTCCATCTCCATCTGACTGTCCTCAGTGGACAGGCCCACCACCACTGACCCATGCAGATGCTCAGGATCTGAAAGGGAAAACAAAGTTGCATTACTGCATATGACCTACCCTGCCCCCCCCCATAGACAGATCATGACTTACCATGCAGTGACGGGCTACCACCCGTCTGGAAGCCACCACCCAGAACACCCTCAATGGCACAATGCTGCATGTTTCCAGCAACCCTCTCCTCCTGTGAGGTGAGGTGTACCACCTCTGGCTGCCCCTCACCTGTCACAGCTCATGCTGCCCTGATGGCAGCCACCTTCTCCTTTATCCTCCTCCTGTCTGTGCCCATCTTCTTCTTGCACTCCTGCACGGAGTGCTGGTGGCTGCCATGTAGGTTCACTGCATGTGCCACCTCCTCCCATGCAGCAGCATGGGCCTGAGGTGTTCCCTTGCTGTCTGCTGAGAAGCGGTTTCTGATCCAGGTAGGCCTCAAACAGGGCATCGGTCTCGGCCTTGGTGAAATTAGGCCTCCTCCTCCTCCCACCACTGTGTTCCTCCTCTCCCACAACTCACTTGGTCATTATTTAGCCTGTAAGAATGACAGTTGTTACCTCAGACTGTGCAGTCCCATGCATGTCCCAAAATCCACAGTCCACACTCCCAAACAGCATGCAACTCACCAATAGACTGCAGTAACCGACTATGGCCAGTGTAGCCCAATGTCACACTTTTATAGCACAACCCATGCAAATGAGGTGAGGCGCAACTTTAAGTAGATGCAAATTGCAGTGCTATGCCATTGAATGGCTGATTAGCTGTTTTGCATATGACAACTGAATATCGCGCTGTTGTGCTTTGCGCAATTGTGTTGAACGTGCTGAGCCAAGGGCACAGTTCTGTGACATGTGCAGTACACACCTCACTGTGCATGCCCGGGTTGCTGACGCAGGCGTCTGCCGTGCTGCTAATGTGTTGTGCGCAGGAAGCAATGCAGGGCACAGCCACCATTGTGCCAGTGGTGCTACAGCAATGTTCACCTATATGGCACTGTGGCACTGGGCCATCATAGGCACACTGGGGCAACAGTGCGGTAGGCCACTACTGGAGGTAGCACACAGGAATCCAATTGCGCTACATGCATTGGGTTCCAATGGTGCTGTGCCTGTCTGTGTGCCAGAGCCCCTTGACCCTGTGCCTGACCTTTGCCACCTAGGCGCCATGCATCAGGCATGGGTGCACCACTATCACGCTGTTCGGTGACAGCGCAATAGGGAATGGCAGCACTGTGCCATGCAGCATCTGCACATGGTGAAGCCGTGCTGCAGAGCAACATTTTGAGCCGACTGAGCTAGTAGAATGGCATGGAGAAGGGCTGCACAGTGGAGCCAAGTAGAACTGGCCAACCTAGTGGCCATACTAGAGCCAATCTATGGACCACTGTTTGGGGAAGCACCCCTGGACAGGTCCAGGAGCCAGGTGTGGGAGGAGGTGGCCAATGCACTGGAGGAGGCCACAGGAAGGGGGTAGACAGTGGAGCAGTGCCGCCACAGGTATGGCGACCTGCAGAGGAGGGAAACAGACCTGCTTGCCTGCCTGCGGTCATGTGCCAGGAAGAGCATGGTGCCATGGCCAGGTAGGTGTTACATCCACACACTTTTATCTTCCATATGGGTATCACGGTTGTATGTGTCCAGAACATGGGGAGGGACTGTCTGGTGTTGGCTGTGGTGGTGTTATCAGGGTGTGGGGTGGGTGGGTCTGGCTGGGTGGGAGTGCACACACCTGGGAGCAGGGGGACTTTGCTACAGGACTGTACTGATGTTCCTCTCTCCATGTTTCCACCACAGGGACAGAGGAGAGGCATCTATCCCGGGAGATGCAGCGCCACCAGGAGGACAGGGACTCAAAGAGGGGCGACGGGCCACAGTGCCCGAGGGACCAGCCCAATGATGGTGAGTGCCATACCTCCATGATTACTATTACATGCTGTGTAACAGTGTGGGCAGCGGGACATGGCCACCATCCATTGACACCACTGCCATGCACGCAACTTGTTACAGTCAGCACTGTCCAGTGGCACTGCATGTCTGGGAGTGCGTCAATGGTGGTCCATGCGTGCACTGGGTACATGGCTGTGCCACTGCCTTCGCACCACATAGCCATGTCACTAAACAGCCACGGTGGTGCTGTGCATGACTTGGCCGGTGGGTGTGTGCAGCATTCTGCATGACTGTATGTGCCTGGGTGAGCAGGTCTTGTGGACATGATCACTGTGGGTGGTCACACACCATCACAGAGGCATGTCCCACGGCCGTATGCCATGCACAGTGGGTGGGCTGTATGGGGCTGTGCATTCACACCTATTGACTCTGTTTCCTTGTCCTAGGTGTCCACCAGCTGCAGGAGATTCGGGAGGCATTAGGGGAGATCCTGAATGTGGCAAGGGCTTCTTTGGAGATCCTGCAATGGATCGACCAGCTTGAGGTCCAGAGGAGGCACCGGAGGCAGAGCAGCCAGAGTGGGGAGCGGGGCTCCCATTAACCATCCCTCTGCCCCTGATATCCCCTTAACCCCTGGACCCACCCTCCTCTCCTGTCTCATTTGTTCACTCCTGCCCCTTACCCACCCCCACCTTGTTTGTGGCCCTCCACCCCCCAATTTTGTACATAGTATTGTAAATAGTTCGTTTTGATATTGTTTTTGAATACAGATCTTTTGATATGAATACTGTGGTGGTCTCTGATTTGCAATGGGCTATAGGTGCTCAGCTGCAGTGGTGTGCATGGTGTCATGGTGGTGCAGTCATGGGTATGTGTGTGTGTCCATGGGGAGGTGAATATGGTGTAGGGGTAGCTATCAGTCAGTGTCTGTGGTGTGTGTGTTGTGCCCTGTGCACTGGATGACTGTGTGCAGTGGTCCATGGTGCATTCTCTGTGTCCATGGTGCCCCTGTCAGCCCATCCATGGTCTGTGCAGCTGACACCCTTGCATGTCTGTGACCTGCACAGTCTGCTGGCATGTCAGTGGTGGCTGTCCATGCAGGGTAGCCACTGCACCCGTCACAATGCTGGGTTGCCTCCTGTCACTGGTGTGGTGCATGTCTGCCTCGGGTGACACTGTGGCCTCCGCAGTTGTTGTCCCACCTCCATGCTGTGGCTTGGGTGTGTTGCAGGGGATGTGCACCACTGTCTGTGACTTGTGCTCCAGGCAAATGATGGTGGCGTACAGGTCTACAGTGCCTGCACAGGGAGGCTACCACTCCTGTGCCATGGAGGACACGGGTTGTGTGTACCACGGTTTACGTGGGCCCACACTGGGGGCTTGGTTGCCCCGCTACTGTGTCCCTGTGTTGTTGTGCCCTTGGGTATGTATGGGTGTCTGTCCATGCTCTGTGTGGCATTCAGTGTGGTGCATGCTTCCACGCACCACTGTGGGTGTCTGCGCTGGCTGTTGTGGCCAGTGCTGGGTCGGGGTGTGTCCTTGGGAGAGTGTACAGGGTGCTGTACCACTGGTGATGGTGTCCGGGGCATGCCCTGTCATGTGTGCAGTACCTCATGTGCTGATGCATGGTCAGCCTCTCAGCTGTACCTCGGGGGGGCTGTGCGTGGTGGCACTGTGTATGCCATTGTTGTATCGCTGTGTGCTGCCACCCACTGATGGGTGCTCATGGTGGGGCTGCCTTGCATGGTTCTGTGGAGCACAGGGTTGCATTGTCACAGTTGGGGTGGTGGCATGCATGGGGTTTCCTGCAGTGGTGGACGCTGCTCCTGGGAAGGGTGTCTGGGGTCACGGTGCAGGGTGTGCTCTGCATTGGGGGATGGTGTGGCATGGGTGGTCAGCCCTCCTTGTGTGCCAGTCACAGCTTGCCAGGGGGTGTGGTGGGGCACCATGGCCCGGCTGTGGGTTGGTTGCTGGTCTCCATGGGCCAGTGGTTATTCCAGCCCTCCCCCAGTTGTGCAGTGCATGGTGTGTGGGGGGATGATGTCTGTGCTGCTGTGTGTTCCTCTGCCCATCTGTGGCATGGGTGGTGGGCCCCTATCTCCCTGGTTGTGCAGTTGCATTGCTACCCTGCTGCTGGGGGGCATCCCTGGTTGCACTATGGCACCTCTGGACTGCTCAGCTGAACATCCGTTGTTGCGCTATGGCGCAACAGATCCACTCAGCTTCCACTCCCTAGTTGCGCTATGGCGCAGGTGGTGCAATATTCAGTCATCGGCTGTAGGTGCAGGTTGGCTGGCTTAGTTTTTGAATATCGCACCTCTTGCGCATGGGGGCAATGGACTTGTGCTTGCTCCTGCTATTGCACACTTTTTCAGCACAGTTTGAATGGCTGGTGCTATGTATATACTGTTTAAACTTTGCTATATGCCTTATCCATTGTTACCTTTTCTATTATGTTACTGCCTCCTCATTGTTAAATTTTGCTCTGTCTTTATATTTCTCTGTAACCTCCCAAGTCGTACCTGAAAATAGGCATATACTGTATTTGTCTAGTGTGCTTACCTGGTCAATACACACTAAATAAAATAAAATATGCTTAGGTTATAGTCCATGGCCCAGATATTCAAACTGCTCCCAAAATGTGCGCAACAGCAGGAGCAAGCACAATTCAACTGCGCATACGCGCAACAGACGCGATATTCAAACATGGAGCAGAACAAATTGCGCAAGCAGCCAATGTCTGAATATCACACAAACTGCACTATAGCGCAACCAGGAAGAGGAAGCCGAGAAGAAAGGTTGCGCCATAGCGCAACAAGGGCAGCACAGCTGAGCAGTCCAGAGGTGCCATAGCGCAAGCAGAGCCCCCCCAGCAGAGCAATGGAACTGCACAACCAGGGAGGCAGGCTGGGGCCCACCGCCAGCCATGCCACACATGGGCACAGGAACACACTGCAGAACCAACAAGACACCTGCACACCCCAAGCACAGCATCACTGGGGGTGGGATGGATGATCTACTGGCCCATGGGGACAAGCCAACAAAGCACAGCAGGGCCATGATGCCCCAGCACAACCACTGGCAGGCTGAGACTGCCACACACAGGGGGTTGACAAACACAGTGCACATCAGCCCCCCGTATGCACAGCACACCCTGCACCGTGACCCGAAGACACCACCCATGTGCAGTGACTGGCACTGCAGGAAACACCATGCATCCCCCCCGGCACACGTCAACCCCATGTGGCAGAGAAGCATACAAGCCAGACCCACCCTGTGCACCCATCAGTGGGTGGCAGCAGATGGCAAGACCAACAGAAAGTCACTTCCACACTGGAGACACCTCCCTGTGCACACACACGTGCGCACACACACACACACACACACACACACACACACCCAGGACCTCCCCAGATGGCATGCACACCACTGCAACTGAGCAACCATAGCCAGCTGCAAATCAGAGACCAACACAGTATTCATTTCAAAATATAAATGTATTAGAAAAACGTAAATCACAAAATCAACAACAACATAACTATTTACAAAAGGGGGGTAGGCGTACAAGGTAGGGGTGGGCAAGGGGTAGGGATGAACAACTTGGAGAGGGAAGGCAGGGTGGGATGGATGGGTGAAGTGGGAAGGGGTATCTGGCCTAAGGCCTAGCAGGCTGGTCCTCTTCCGCCTGGTGCCGTCGTGGCTGGCCGTGCCTCCTTCGGAGGCCATGGCGCTGGATGTTGGTGAGGATGGTCCTGTTGTCCACGGACACCTGGGTGAGCTGCTGCAGTGCCCGCTCTATCCTCAGGAGCACTATGAGGCCTAGGAAAATGGGAACACAGTCAATGGCTGTGACTGACCACAACCCTGAACACCACCCAACCTGCAAGCCATATAGCCCAATGTCCCGCACCTGTGATGGTATGCACCCACCCACAGTGAACATGCACATGGCCAGCCCAACCAGGCGGCACCAGCTATGTGCACCACTGCACACACACACTGCCCATGTCCATCACAGCACAAACAAGGCTGTCAAGTGACGTGGCAATGTGGTGCGATGCCAGTTCCACAGCCATGTGCCCAGTGCATGCATGGACCACCAGTGACGCACACACAGACGTGCAGTGACACTGGACAGTGATGAATGTCACCTGTGTCATGCATGGTTGTGTTGTGCATGGCTGCTGGTCATGCCCACCCCCTCCAGCATGCAATAGCATCCATGATGTAATGATATTCACACTCCGCAAGCAGCTGTGGCTGCTGCTGCTGCTGCTGCTGCTGTGGCCCACCCCTCGCAGCACCACCGACCGCCACTGGGGCCCTGCCACGGCCCTCCTCACCCCGTGCCTGCATCCTCTCTGCCCGGCCTGTGGGAGACAAATGTTGAGAAAAACATCAGTGTGACTCCAAAGCAGACTGCCCCCTGCCCCAGTGAGAGTGCCTGCCCACACAGCCAGACCCATGCATCTCACACCTGCACACACTGACACAGCCAACCATGTAAGAGCCATCACCCATGCACAGCCACCAAAACACACTCACACCCCTACAGAGAATACAGGTGTATAGATGGTACACCCACCTGGCCTAGGCACCACGCCCCTTCTGGCACGTGACCGTAGCTGCTCATGCAGGTCAGGCTCCCTCCTGTGGAGGTCACTGTACCTGTGCCAGCACTGCTCAGCAGACTGGTGCCGCCCAGTGACCCCCACCAGGTCATTGGCCACTTGTAGCCAGACCTGGGTTCTAGCCATGGTGAGGGGCTCCTCACCATACAGTGCCCCATAGTGGGGCTCTACCAGGGCCACCAGGTTGGCCACCTCCACCGGGCTCCATTGCACTGCCCTCCTGCGTGCCATGCTTCCAAGTTTACAGCAGGCAATATGGCGCCCCACAGCACGGCAACCCCACGTGGAAATGTTGCGCAATAGACCACCATAGGTTCCAATCACGCTGTTCATACAGCGCCGTCGGTCCACATAGCGCTGTCACCAGACAGCGCAATAGGGCCGTACACATGGCAGCCGAACAGCGCCAGGGGGCAAAGGTTGGACACCAGGTCAGGGGTCTATGACGCAAGGCCACGCACAGCGCCATCTGACGTCTACACATCCTGCGCAACCGACCACCTGCATGACAGTGCCACAGTGGACTATTGCGCAGTAGTGCCACAGTGCCATATAGTGCCCAGTGCTGTAGTGCCACTGGCACAATGGTGGCCATGGCCTGAATTTCCGATCGCGCACAGCACATTATCAGTGTGGCAGACGCCTGCGTAAGCTACCTGGGCATGCGCAATGCAGTGTACCGCACAGTCACAGATCTGCGCTACTGGCTCAGCCGGGCTCAACTGTATTGTGAAAAGCGCAATGGCGCAATATTCAGCCGACACATGCAAATCATCTGATCAGCCATTCAAAGGTGCAGTGGCGCGATTTGCATCTCATTACAGTTGCTCCACTCCTCATTTGCATGCATTGCGCTATAAAAGTGCGACAGTGGGCTGCGCTGGCCAGATTCGGTTACTGCAGGTGAGAGATGAGTTGCATGCTGTGGGATGTTCTGGACAATGGGCATGGGATAACACTGTAGACTGCACAGTGACAGGTGTCCACTTCCACCCATACAGAACGCCATGACCGAGCAGAGCCAAGGTGAGGGTGAGGATGGTGGGTGAAGGAGAAGGAGGCCCAACTTCACCACGGCAGAGACTGAGGCCCTCTTCCAGGCCTACCTGGAGGAGGAGGCACTACTGAGTGGATGGCGGGGCACCCCTCAGGCCCGTGCGGCTGCATGGGAGGGGGTAGCCCGGCAGTGAACCTGCATGGAAGCCACCAGCGCTCCGTGCAGGAATGCAAAAAGAAGATTGGGACAGACCGCAGGAGGGTGAAGGAGAAGGTGGCAGCCCTCAGGGCGGCACGTGCTGGCACTAGCGGGGGCCAGCCAGAGGTGGTGGAGCTGACCCCGGCTGAGGACCGACTGGCTGCATCAATGCAGCGCAGTGCGATTGAGGGTGTACCGGGAGGTGGATTCCAGACAGGTGGAATCCCATCACTGCACGTTATGACATGGTGGTGGTGTTGGGGGGGGGAAGGTTGTTCACATGCACTCACATGTCCTCTCTTTCTGTTACAGATCCTGTTCGTCTTCAGGGAATGGTGGTGGTGGGTCCAGGCAGTGAGGATGACCTGCTGGACATGGAGGAGGGTCCATCCACCTCTGTCACCAGCCAGCATGCACTACACCAGCATGCACGCTGGGCTGCCAACTCTGGTGTCGGTGATTCGGGTGTTGGGGGTGCACAGCCTGTGTCTCAGCAGTCTGGCATGCAAGCATGCCAGCACGCTGTGACTGTGGCTGTAGCTCGTACCTGCACCATTGATGATGCAAGGACTGCAATGGGCAGTGACATGTGTGTGTCCCATGATGGACACACAGCAGGCCAGCACGTGCCCCTGGGCCTTGCTGGTTCTGACTTGTGTGCCAGCATGTCGGCACAGTCCCAGGCTGTGCCTGTCAGCACCAGTGGGGCAGCACCAGTGGCTGTGCAGGTGTCTTGCACTGTTGCAGCCACAGCGGTGGAACGAGTGGTCCCTGGGGCACAGCGGTTGGAGGGGCAGCAGCAGCAGTCACCCACCAGGTCTGGGGGTGCAGTGTCCAGCGGTGGCACATGCCCGCCGCCCTTTGATACGCCCATTCCTGGTCCTGGTGAACAGCGCCCACCCTCAAGGGGTGTTGTGCATCAGGACCTTCCACACCCTGGGGGACAGGATGCCGTTTTGGCAGAGTACCCATTGGACGAGCACACCCACCTGCTGCGGGAATCAGTACAGCAGCAAAGGCGGGTTGCAACATCTGTGGAGGCACTGTGTGCAGCTGTGGAGTGGCACAGCAGGGAGTGTGCTCTGGACTGTGCAGAGGTGGTCCGTATGCGGATGGATGTGACCGCCACCATTGACAGACAGACCCAGGCATTGGTCGCTGTCGTGGCTGCATTGGGTACACACGCAGGTGCTCCTGTACCGCGCACCCCACACAGTACGCTCTCCACTCCCCATTCCCGGCATCGTGTGACCCCAGGCCTGTCGACACCGGGTTCTGCTGTGGGCATCCCAAGCACCCCTGGTGCAGGTATGTTTGGCATCCTACAGACCCCAGTGCGGACAAGGTCGCGATCACGCAGTGGGACCCCTGGTGGTCCATCGAGCACCCCATGTGGCCCCCTGCTCAGCCTGCCAGTGCTGTTGGGTCACAGCGGGCCGCCCACACATCTGCGGTGGCCGTGGAATGGTGCAACATGACTGACCTGTCTCCCAGTGCGGGCCCTGTCTGCTGCTGCCCTGTGTGCACTGTGCGTCATGGTGGGCAGTGCACTGGTGAGTGCCCTGCCCATCACGCCAACATACAGACCACCTGCACACCATCCCAACTGCTGTCCACAGGTGCGTGTGCATGATGATGCCTGCATTGTACTGTACACCAAAGTGCAAGGGTGCCCAGCATCTGACACACGTGCTTGGACAGTACAGGTGGTGGGTGTGGTCTGTGGATCTGTGTGTTTGCCATGTCTGTTCCTGCTCTGCTGTGCACCTGCCCATGTACGCTTTGTGCCTGGTGTTGTGTGTGTGTGTGTGTGTCTCCATATGACAGTTCGCCCCTCCCTGATGGTGTGTTTGTGTGCCTTCCACCCTCCTTGCCATCATGCACCCCTGGTGTGTTACTCTGTGTGCCTGTGGGTTGCGCCAGGACAGTGTTGTTTGCACATGGCCCCTTGACTTACCTGTGTTGTGCATAATGCTCCTCCGTGATGGTGTCCCGGTGCAGCTGGGCCTGCTGGATCAGTCGGGGGTCCCGCCATCCAAGGGGGGGCTGCACATCACCATCAACACCGGCGCCGCTGGCGTCCCCATCGCTGTCCCCCTCTTCAACCTGTATGGCTATCCCACAGTCATTGGCCATGTTGTGCAGGATACAACAGGCCAGGAATATCCCCACAAACCTTTGAGGGGCTGTACTGTAGGGCACCGCCCGGAGGTGTCTAGGCATCGGAAGCGTGCCTTGAGCATCCCAAACACCCGCTCAATGATGTTGCGTGTGGCGGCGTGTGCCTCTTTATAGCGTTGCTGCGATGGGGTCATGGGGCACCGGTATGGTGTGAGCAGCCAGGGATGGAGTGGGTATCCGCTGTCACCTGTGTGGAGATAGTGGAGATCAGTCTCATGTTCAGGTCCATATTGCCCATATCCCTATGTGCCACTACCATGGCACCTGTGGCATTCCCACCCTTGCCCCGGGTTTGCATTCCCTACATGCATACTCACCCACTAGATGGCCTGTGGGGATGTCCCCACTCTCGAATCAATGGCACAGTGTTGACTGATGCCATATGAAGGCATCATGTGCTCCACCAGGGTGTGTGGCACAGACATTGATTATATGCCCAGTGGCATCACACACCACCTGGCAGTTGACACTGGGGAAGCCCTTCCGATTCATATAGGCGGCCCCATCGGGGCCAGGTGGCGTGTGAATGGTCACATGGGTGCAGTCTATGGCCCCTAGCACACCAGGCATACATGCTACCCTGTGGAATGCCTGCATGTTTGTTGTACGCTCTGCCGCGGTGCTGGGGAACTGGATGTGCTCCGCAGCATGTGGCAGCAGTGCGCTGAGGAATTGGGTGAGAATGCATGACGTGGCCAACTGTGTGATGCCTGTGGTGTCCCCTGTTGGCCTCTGGAAGGTGCCCGTGGTGAGCAGGCACATGCAGGCTGTCACCTTGGTCTCCACTGACAGAGCATGGCTCCGTCATGAGGGTGCCTGCATCACATCACTGCACAGCTCACAGAGCCACCTCAGTATTGCCCTGTTCAGGCGGTACCGGCCCACGATCTCTACATCTGTGTACAACTCAAAGCTGATGCAGGCACGGTACTGCCTGTTGGGGGCATACCGCTGACGGGCCCCTCCACAGCCACGTCCCCCTGCACCTTGCATTCTCACCCCCCTCATTACAGCTTCCATGTGGAAGCTGGCACTGTCCATCTCCCTGGCTTGTGCCCCCGGCTGATGTTGCTCTGTTACCCCCGCTGTCCTGACTGCTACTTCCACTGCACCGGGCACCCACCCGCTGGCCTCTGCAGCCTATGGCCCACACTGCTTCCCTTGCCTGCCCTGGCCTGTCACTGTCTGTCTTTCTCTCTCTCTCTTCCCCACTTGGCATCCCTGTGGTGTTCTTGTGCCGCTTCCTTGAGCCTTTTTAGTTTGGCTCATTTCCGCTGGGGCGCAACTTCCGGCTGATCGCTGTTGCACATTAGCAAGTCTTTGGATGCTCGCATTAGCTCTTTTATGCATGGATCACCCCTTCAGTTGTGCATGCCGTCATTTGCATTGTGCTGTTGCTCAGCATGTTTTCGGTGGCGCAACTGCCTCCTGCTGAATATCGCAGAATGACGCACTTTTGGACTTGCGCAGGCACAACCCTATTGCGCATGGCGCAACCCTTTTGAATATCCCACCCCATGTTTTTCTTTGTTTTTTGCCTGATTTCATGTCTGCACTTTTTTTTTCCATTTTGTAAAGGCTTCCCAGGTTGTGGAACTTTCAGTGATAACATATCACTTATTAACCTTATTCTTTTTATAAAAAAATAGTTTTTCTACTTAACTATTTTGGCCTAATTCTATTACTTTCATATTTACTGAGTTTAGGTACATATTTATTGCTGCTGGACAGAATAATTTATTTCAATATTTCCCTCATTTAAGCAGTATTCTTATTTGCAAATAAGGTAGCCCAATCAATGTTTGCTAATTCTGCATTCATTTTTTAGTATATTTTTATTATTGTAGAGATGTATTTCAGTAATCCCATTAATTTTAATGCGATGTGTGCACACTTCAAACCATATAATACTGTGGTCAATGTTGCTTAAAGGAGGACCTATATGGCATTTGTTGATTATAACATTTCCAGTGCCCAGGACAATATCTAATAATTTAGACCCTCTTGTACGTTAAGTAACGAACTGCTGCATATGAAGTTGTTCACATATTGTTATTAATGTTTTCCCTGCAGCACTAAGATATGTGTGGTTTGCCCAATTTATTTCTCCCAAGTTTAAGGCTCCCATTAGAATATATTCCCCCAGTTCACTTGTTGTCTCAGTTTCAGTCAATATTTCAAAGGTAATTGCCAGTCAGGTATCTCGTGGTTGGTAGCAAAGTGCTATAATTAGTAAGCTGGATTTGCCCGAGTTAAATTTTCCCCAAATGGTTTCAGTAGAATTAGTAGATATTTTAATATTCTCAGTAATTTCAGAGGAATTTAGGTTAGATCTCTTGTAAAGGACTATGACCCCTTCCTTCATGTTCTATTCTGGTTTTATACAGATCGCATACCTGTACATGAGTTCCCCAATCAATAGTGTCTGATCACCAAGTCTTCGAGATCACTATAATGTCAGATTCTTTCATGAGTGACAGCAAGTAGTTTATCTGATTTGTTTCTCAGTCTATACACATTCAGTAGCATACAGTTTAAGTATTTAGAACCAGTTGACTTCTTACATTTCCTGATATTAGTAAAAACGCTATCCCTCAAGGAGTATGAGACATTTTCCCTCCTAACACTTAGTTTAAACACAGCCTGTCAAGGGATGATTTCAAACTGCCTCCCAAAAACTTAACTCCATGTGTGTTGAGGTGTAGGCCATCCTTTGAATAAAGCACTTTATTAGATCTGATATTTTCGCAGTGATTTATAAACATGAGGTTCTTGCTATTACACCAGTTTGATAGACAAGCATTTATCCTAGTTATTGTTTTTTGTTTTTTTCAGGGTGCTCTTTAGGGATTGGTAGAATACATGAAAGGGCCACACTGTGGCCTTTGGCATTTATCTTTTGTCCTTATGTCAAAAGGTCATGACAAATATCCCTCTCGTATGACCTGCCCATGTTATTACTGCCCATGTGAATAATAATGGAGGAATTGTTCAACAGACAGAGGCAATCAATTCTGTTGTCTATATCAACAATCTTACCACCAGGTAGTCTGGACATTGTAGTATTACGTTTGTCATTTCTACATATGTGGCTGTCTGTGAACTGGATGATGGAATCACCTATAACAAATTTCTTGTTGTAGCTATAGTTGTCAGTTGTGACAGTGACCAGATGCTGGGTCATGTGTAGCAATGAACTGATGTGGAGTCACTTGTAGCAAGGAATTAATGCTGAGTCAGTTGTTGTAATTAACTGATACAGGGTCAGTTGTAACAGTAAACTGATGCAAGTTCAGTTGTAGCAATGAACTTATGCTGAGTCAGTTGTACTAGTAAACAGATACTGGGTCAGTTATAGCAGTGAACCGATGCTGGGTCATTTGTAGCAATGAACTGGTGTCAATTTAAGTGTAGCACTAAACTGATACAGGGTCAGTTGTATTGTAGCAATTTATTGATGCAGAAGCAGTTGTAACAGTTAACTGATGCTGGGTCAGATATAGCAGTAAACTGTTGCACTTGCAGCAGTGAACTGATACCAGGTCAGTTGTAGCAGTGAATTGATGCATGGCCAGTTGTAGAAGTGAACTTGAACTGATGTAGGGTATGTTGTAGCAGTGAATTTATGCTGAATCAGTTGTAGCAGTTAACTGATGCAGAATCAGTTGTAACTGAACAGATTCTGGGTTGATTGTAGCAGTGAACAAATGCTGCTGTCACTTGCAACATTGAAGTGATTCAGGGTCTTATGCAGCAGTGAACTGAAGCTGAGTCACTTATACCAGTGAACTGATGCCAGGTCAGTTGTAGCAGTGATACGATGCAGCTTAATTGTAACACTGAACTGATGTTGGCTCAGTTGTAGCAATAATCTGACAATGGGTCAGTTGTAGCAGTAATCCAAAGCAGTGCCAGTTGTAACAA
Source organism: Neoceratodus forsteri (assembly GCA_016271365.2). Classification (NCBI taxonomy): domain Eukaryota; kingdom Metazoa; phylum Chordata; order Ceratodontiformes; family Ceratodontidae; genus Neoceratodus; species Neoceratodus forsteri. The sequence continues at coordinate 1,750,552,190 of CM057455.1, read as the reverse complement.
TGAACATATTCTGGGTCAGTTTTAGCAGTGAACTGTTGCAGGGTTCATTGTTTTTTTTATTATTAATTCTTTTTATTGAGAGGAAGAGGACAATAAAGCAGAAAAAGAAACTCATCGACCACAGTCAAACAAATAACAGGTTGCAAAAAGCAGACATAAGATCTAATCAGCAGTATTTGGAAATACATTTATTGAGTTGCTAAGAACACTCTAAATAAGTGTTCTTGTACAGTACAGATAACTTCGACATGTCATTAACAGAAAAAAACAGTATACAGGCAATTTATCAATGATTAATGTGAGCATCCAGATAGATGGTCAGGCACATAAGGGAACCAGTTGTCATGTCCTTGTTTTATATCTTAATATCCCACTTGAGCAGGACCTTGCAGGAATTCTGGGGTAGGGGTAGTTATGCATGACAAAGACCATGGGAGAAGGGGAGCCACCATCAGTGTCCGCAAGAGACCACTAACCAGTGGGGTACTGTGGGGGAGATGGGTTCTCTTCTGTAACCTCATTGGGGAGGTGAGGCTGTATAATCAGTGGGAGCATGGGTCCTAGGGGTCATGAGAACTTTTTTGCTCAACAAAACAATTATTGGCACCAGGCAATCTCATACATTTAGTTTTTTGACTTCCTTTTATGCATACTTCATTAGGTCATATTCTTTGGTTTATCAAGCGTCTAATATTTACAACAATCTCCTCTCTGAAGTTACTAACTATAGAATAATGTCATAATTTAAGCATAAACTGTTTACTCATTTTAGATGACAGATTGTGACTGCTTTTAATGTATATTTTCTTTACTGTAATTGTTTAATGTACGTGTTAGTACATTTTTGTTTTTAAGTCTGTTGAATGTAATCTGGTCACTTGAGAAAACAAGCAATTATTTGCTCACAAGGTTTATCAGTATAATAAATAAAGATGAATGAATGAATAAATGAATAGGACTGAGCTTGTTACCTGATCCATACTGCTAGGAAGTCACCTGGACCCTGAGGTAGTAGGGGGAAGCCCTACATCCAGATTCTCAAGATGAGGGTTAGGAGAGGTCAGACTGACATTACTGTGAGATCAGGAAGAGCTTCAAAAGTCTTGGTAGACTGTGGTGGTCTTTTTGGCCATATAGAACAGTTTGAGATGCAGAGACAGTTGCAGTAGTGAACTGATGCTGTGTCAGTTGTAGCACTGAAATATAAATCCTATTTTCAGTTTTGCTATCTTTTCATTGACATTTTCCCATCTTTGTCCATTTACCTTTTTCAACTCTTACCTTTTAAATAAATCGATTATTTTTTTTACATCCTAATTTGGAGGATTATGACTTGTTTATATTGTGTCACTGTCATCGCTGTGGGATTGTACAGTGTGTGGATGGGGATTTTCAGTAGTTATAGGGGATGCAGCCCAGAGTGTCAGCGTCAGATACTCTTATACCCGAGTCATTAGCTCAGTTGTCACTGAGTTTAAGAGTGTCCTAGGACCCTCTCCAAATTACTCTGATGGAGGCAATGTGTCATTGTCATTTGTATCCAGTTGTCTTGCAACTATAAGAACCCAGGCCTGACCCCATAGAGAAATTGATGGAGGTGTCCCAAGGGTCATGAACTTATGAACAGTACATATATATATATTTATCATATCACTAGGATATAACAACTGTACTATATAACAGCATGACACATACATTACATTATATTCATTATACAGTTTATACAGTTGGCATTCATCATAGAGTAGAAAATATTTAAGAGGTATTGCTGTAATGTAGGGTAAGATGAAGTGGGGAGAATATAGATGATTAGTAGGTGGTTACACATGTAGGATGTGGTTTGGAATTAGAAGCTAAAAGGGCTGTAAAAACGGTGGAATACAGTAGCGTCTTTTTGAAGCCAAATAGGTTGTTAGTTTTTTTAATGTCATCGGTAGGATATTCCAGGTGGTAGGGTCAGTAATAGAGAAAGTCTTTGCACGTATTTTTATGTTACCTATTATGGCGTGTTAGAATGTTTGGAGTTCAGTTTTAGCTGATAAGTTTGGTGGGGTCTGGGTAATGAGTTACTTAAGCAGATGTGGTACAAACCATGAACACATTTGTGCACAAGTGAGGCCGTTCTGAGGTTTCTTCTTTTGTCAAAGACAGAGGCCCGGAGATCATGTGATGCAGGGTTCCTGGTAGCAGCACTGAAACGGAGCTCCAGTGCCTCGCTTCTCCTCAGCTTAATTTTATGGTCATATCTGAAGAAAACACTGCTTAATATGCACCAGGTAGACCCTCGAGCTATAGTGCCTGTCCTGAATAGAAAACTGGCTTTGTGACTGGTTACAGTTGATTTAATGGAGGCCGACATAAAGCAGCCCTTGCCTAGGCATACACCACCGGCTACACCGGAAAAAATGCCCAAGAAACAATGGGCTCAAGGAGCTGGTTCTGACAAACCTAACCCTTCATCCTCAGCTGCAACCCCATTAACCAAAGATCATTTTTTACAAGAAATGCTCCCCTTCAAAGAAACGCTTTCTGACATCTCGGCAGAGTTGAAATCCCTTCGTAGTGATTTGAATGGCCTTATGAGAAGGGTGGAAGATACAGAGGCCCCCGTTCGGTCTCCTTAGAGAAGTGGAGGGAGAAAACGGAGCGTGAAATAGCCCAGCTATGCCAGCAGATTCACAAATTGCAACTGAAGACAGAGGATTTGGAGGGCAGGAACTGATGGAATAATATCCTGGTCCTTGGCTTACCAGAATCGGAGGAAGGAGCCAACATCATTCCTTTTATGCAGAGGTTTTTGCAAAAAGTGGTAGGCCCTTCCCCTCTTAGTTCCAAATACCAAATTGAGAGAGCACATCGCTCCCTCAGGCCTCGACCCCCTATAGGAGCTCCCCCCAGGCCACTCATCGTCAAGTTCCTAAGTTATGTGGAAAGACAGCATGTTCTCACTAAAGTCAAGGATCTTCAAAAAATCTCATGGGAGAGTGCAACCCTCAGAATAACTCAAGACTTACCTTGGGAAACACGCCAGAAGTGGGCTGCCTTTCATTCCACCATCAGTAAATTAATTGCTGCTGGAATCCCCTTCAGGATGCAGTACCCAGCTAAACTGCGCATATTAGTGCAGGGAACCTGGCTCGTGTATGACACACATGAACAAGCAGCATTGGACCTAACTACACGATTGCCTAATCTCTTCAAAGAGGGGTGAACTTTTAATAATGAAATACTGCTGTCCCTTGCAGTTAAAAGAAAGGCTGTGACTGGTTTACAATACCTGTATGAATGCTGAAGACGGTTTTGCCCGGTTGGGTTCATGGGGGAGATTTCTGGTCTTGGGTTGGGAAGGCTTTGGTGGCCTTTTGTTTCATGGGGGGAACCTGTTTCTGCTGGGGGTGGTTTCCTAGCGGGGAAGTACACAAGGACTGACTGGGGTGCCCTTATTTCCTTTCCCCCAGCTAGTTCCTCGAGTAATGGAAGTCCCAGGGATCAGGTCAGTTACCTTTGGGTACTATTGGTGATTTGTAGGGTGGGTTTCCACTCCTTCTGTGTCGGTTAGCATTATGGATGGCATTACCAGGGCTAGATGCATCTTTATTTGTAGCCAAATATGGGCCCTAGTTAGTTACGCTGAAACTGAGGTGGCTAGTAATTTTTTTGTTAGGGCAATTCCGACCAAGGCCTGGCTTTCTTTCAATAATACAGTTCTTAATTGGAGGATAGTCGGCGTCCTCGTAAAGTCAGGGAAGATTTGGCAGGAGGCTGAATCAGTTTGTACCTTTTGTTTCCTTTAGGGTACTCCCCTTAAGTTCAGCCAGGAATTATTGCAGATTGGCTCGAGTTTGATAGGTCTCCCTACCAGCGAGAGGTCTCCTAGTATAGCAGTGGTTAGAGACAGTGGGGGGGGGGCAGGGGTCCGAATTGGAGAAGGCTCAGGAAGCTGCATAGCATACCAGTTTGGGGGGGGTGATGGCGTTTTAGAATTTCTTTTCCTTACTTCTTTCTGTATCAGATGTTCTTTAGCTCAGAGGATAATTACTATGTTGAGGGTGCCGCAAGTGTTAACAGGCCAATCTTTTTATCTTTTTTGCATTATGGGTATAAGAATCGCCATCTGGGTTTGGCCAATCGTTAAGATATCGTACAAGTATAGACATGTACATTTTTGGGACAAGAGGCCTAGTGTAAATAGTTATGGGGATTTATTGGGGAGGGAGGTAGGAGTTTTAGTGAACTCTAGGCTGTTGGTACTCTGACTAAATACCTTAGCTACTATTCGAATACAGCACCTAAATTTAAATAATGTTTTGGATATTGCATTTTACATTTTTATATTGGTTTTGACACTGTATAACCATGCTGTTATAGGGGGGATTAGCTGGGGGGGTGGGGATGGAGTGTGCCTCATGGGTTTAGTTTATGTGAGGTCGGTAACTTTATTGTGGATGACTGTTGGGGATAAATATGGTTTATAGTCCTGTTAAAATTGTTACGTGGAATGTTAGAGGAGCAGGAGATGCTTCGAAAAGATACCAGATCCTTAAGCATTGTGCCCTTCTGAATGCGGGTATTATCCTGCTTCAAGAAACGCACTTGGTAAGCGCAGAATCACTCTGGCTACGTAGACAAGGAATCTCTCAAGTTTTTGTAGCCAGGGATTCATCCTCGAGTCGTGGGGTGGCCATACTAATTAAAAGGAATATCTCCTTTCAAATGGAGACGACCATTACTGACTCTAGGGCGAGATATGTTTTAGTTAAGGGGATTTTGAATAGTAGTACAGTGGTTCTAGGATCGATATATGGCCCGGTGGGAGGGGACCCGGATTTTTTAATGGATCTGGCCAACAAAATAGCAACATGCCTACCCTCCCCCTTGATTTTGGGGGGGGGGATTGGAATATCCCACCCACCCAGGATCTGGATAGGACATATAGGCCATTGAAACCACTTTCGCCATCACAGAATGCACTGAAGGATCTAATAGCTCTGTTGGGGCTGTGTGACCCATGGGGTACCTTAAATCCTTCATAGCAACTATATATATTCTATTCTAACATTCATCAATCTTGGTCAAGATTAGATTATATTTTAATCAGCTGTTCCCTTATGCCCGGCCTTTGCCAATCTGGTATTGAGCCCATAGTCATATCCGATCATTCAGTTGCCTGGTTAGTTCTGTCTCTGGATTCCCACACCCAGAGAGATACAATCTGGAGACTGAATATGCAGTTGTTAAGGGACAATTCCACTGTTTCCCATATTAAAACTCTTATCTCTACCTTTATGGAACATAATGGAGATTTCATAACAAGAGGTGACCTTCTATGGTGTACCCTGAAATGTTATCTTCGGGGAGAGTTTATTAAGATAGCTTCTAGAAGGAAAAGGCTTAGAGAAGCTAAGGCTCTATCTCTATTAACTCAGATTAAAGAGAAAGAAAATGCCTTAACCTCCACTACATCCCCGGTCACCCTAGAAGAGTTGCTGGTGCTCCGTAATGAATACGTTGACCTGATAAAGGAAAAAGTGGAATATGCTCTTTTAAAGACCCAGGCCAAATATGTTGACCAAGGCGAAAAAGACAGAAGGTTGCTGGCTTTGCGGTTGCGCCAATTAGAGAGTTCCCATCTAATCCCCTCCATTCGGTCTTCGGATGGTTCTATTAAAACTGAACCCCGAGAGGTCACCCAGGTTTTTGAAGTATTTTATAAGACACTCTATGGAAAATGCCCTTTCCAAATATTACCCCAGGATACAGAAGCCTATTTGGATTCTCTGGATCTTCCTGTGCTAGATGTCATATCCCAGTCTTCTTTATTTTCCCCAATAACTATTACTGAAATTGAAATGACCATCAATAGCCTTGCCCCAGATAAAGTGCCTGGTCCTGATGGGTTTCCTTGTAATTTCTATAAAACATTTTCCAAGGAGCAATCCCCCCTCTTGCTTAACTTATATAATTACATGTTCAAGGCTGACAAACTGGACCCAACCCTCCTGGAAGCAACAATTATCCTCTTACTCAAACTAGATAAGCCCCATTTAGATCCAGCTAGTTATCGGCCAATCTCCCTTTTAAATTGTGACATTAAAGTCTTGGCCAAGGTACTTCTGCTTCAGATAAAGGCTCTATGGACCCAGCTCCTGAGTCAGGAATAAGTAGGGTTTGTGTCCGGTCGCTCTTCAGTAGACCACCTGAGGACCTTTACACATGTTTTTCAAGTGTCCCAATCCTCTCAGTCCCCAATGGCTTTAATTTCCCTAGATGCTGAGAAAGCCTTTGATGGAGTGTACTGGGAGTTTTTGTGGATAACTTTGAAGAAATTGGGCTTCTCTTCCCCTTTTATTGCAATGATTCAGTCAGTTTATTCTTCTCCCTCGGCCAAGATTTATTGTAATGGGGTCTTCTCTGCTAGATTCCCTTTATTTACTGTCACCAGGCAAGGCTGTCCCCTTTCACCCTTCCTTTTTAATCTTTATTAAGAACCCCTCTTCCCTCATATCAAACAGTCCCCCCAAATTAAAGGTATCCCAATTCTCAATCAAACCTTAACATTCTTGGTATATGCAGATGATATTCTCCTTCATCTGGAGCAGCTGGCACCTTCTTTGGAGCATGCTCTAGAAGTCATTGGTCAATATGGCAGGTTATCTAATTATAAATTGAATATTTCCAAAATGGAAATTTTTCCACTGAATAGCTACACTTCAAAATCGGACTTTGTTCACCTGGGCATTAAATGGTCCTCTCAGGCAATCAGATATATTGGCATATACTTAACTAGGGACCCCACTTATACCAGGAAACTCAATCTGGATGACCTAGTGGTGACCATCCAACAAGATCTCCAGAGATGGCAGAAATTACCCTTATCTTTATGGGCTCAGATAAGTGTTATCAAGATGAATGTTTTGCTCCGTTTCTTTTATCCCTTAAACTTGTTGAATTTATGGCTTCTTCAAATGATTACACTCCATGATCTCAAGATTTATTTGGTTGGGCAAATATCCCCATCATGCTTTCTGCAAACTTAGTATGCCCAAGGCTCTAGAGGGTCTTTGTCTTCCCAATTTTCTTTTTTATTATTGGGCAAGTCACTTAACCAAGTTGGGGAGATGGCTTTCTCAAAGGAACATGACTTATACCCCCATTTGTTTCCAGATAGAGAATAGTCTTTTATCGTCTAATGCCATAAGCCTTCCCACCATTTTTTATTAGTCAAGAACTTCACTGCCAGTGGCATTGCAAGATTCGGTAATTAGTACCTCCCTTAAAGTCCTCTCACAGTGTTGTGCATACCTCAAGATACCCCATAAATATGATATGGCTCAGCTGATTCTATTAAATCCCAATATTAAAATAGATGGCTCCTGGCTTCCCAGTCAATGGCTCCACCAGCTACTAGAGGCGCAGGTGGAAGACCTATTTTCTCAGGACAACCTTCTCTCTTCCTCAGAAATTCTCTCTAAATTTGATATCCTGAGGAACCAGATATTTAAAGTATTCCAATTAAGACACTTTATAGGTGCATTTTTTGGTTTCAAGCTTCGAATATCAAGGGCTAGACCCCTACTGGCTCAGGTAGCTGACTATGCTTCAAAACCACACTGCGTTTCTACAGTATATGCCTTCTTTTTGACCACTGTCTGCTCCAGTCCTCTCCCTGGCTCTTCAATCTGGAGTGCCTTACTTCCGGCCTTGAATCTTGACTGGGCCCAGATCTGGAAGGACCTTCATATATACCAATCCCAAGACAGCTTCAGACTAATCCAATATCATATATTGAACAATATGTATTACACACCTATTAGATTAGCTAAACTGGGTAGGTTACCGGACTCTACTTGTACTCAATGTGGCAAAGCAGAAGGGAAAATAGTACACATATTCTGGCATTGTGAAAAGGTATCCCCTGTTTGGCAGGAAATTCGATCTAAATTGGATCCTTGGTTGGGGCTGGACGACCTTTTCACAATTGATGTCTGTCTGTTAGGTAGGTATTCCAGTATCCAAGTCAAGGAACGCAGATTCCATATGGCTTTGATATCTATTATTGTTAAAAAGCTTGTTCTTAAACATTGGATGGACCAGTTAACCATCTCCTATAGTGAATGGTTAAATGACATTTCCGGGTTTTTTTAGAACAGAACGATTAATTGCAGGCTTTCGTAATAACTTGTTAGGTTTTGACAAAAAATGGGGCAAATTGTATGCGTTATATTTAAAGTAGGAGTGATATAACTTAACTGTATCCAGGGTTAATTGAGTGCATTGTCTTAGGTATTTAGACTAAGAGATGAAGGGGTCTCTTTCTCCTCCTTTTATGAATAAATTAAGGCACACTCCTGTGGGGTGGGGGTTGGGAGGGCTGGGGGAGGAAATTGGGAGGGGGGTGTTAATTAGTCAGCTTACTTGGTAAGATTAGTGTTGGTTCACTATTGATGTATATCAAGTGTACAACCTTCCATGTATATGTGAGCATGTCCCTTCTTTTATAAAATCAATACAAATTTTTGAATGTAAAAAAAGAAAAGACAGAGGCCCAGGCTGCTGCATACCGTATAGTGGTGGGTGCTCTTGTCACATCCAAGTATGAAGCTGCACATCTTGTTGACCATGTTGACTTTGTGTACTGTTGTGATATTTGCTGTTCTGTACACTGTCCTGTACTCAGAGGCAAGATGTAAAGGTTATTACAGTAGCCTCTTATTATTACGCTGGCTTAAACAGCTTTAGTTGCAATAAAATAGCCCAGGTCTGTGGTGCCAATGTCTGACACCTCTGTTGATCTTTTTGGAAAAGATCAGTCTCTCTGTCTCCTTTTTCAGAGGTACACTGTGTTGCTTCATCATCTCTATGTTACTTTTTGTTTTAATTGTCATTCAAAATCTTAAACTGTTTGCCCATTAGTCTTTCAAGTAAAAATGTTATAGAACAATAAACAAGTTATGACTGATAAATGCATTTCCTGGGGAAAAGGATAGCTAATTGGATGCTCTTCCAGCTTCTGCCATAATTTTTGCAGGTATGCCACTATTCAGTCCAACAAAGCATTTTACTCCTTGTTCCATGACTCAATAATAGTCAATTATCACTGATGGAGAACCTTATCTCATGACTTTTGAAAATTCAGCTTTGACATGTCCATGGCATTTTTCTTTTTTCTACCATGCCACTCATACTATATATCACAAAAACTACAAAAAGCTAATGAAACATAGACATGACAACTGTAACATACAGCTTAATTGAATGGAATAGAATCAGTATTTCAATTAAGCATTAATGCATGACTGGGTGTGTGTAGTGCTGGGATAACGTCACACATGGGGTGGTTGGTCATGAGGCTGCATACCGAGTGCATCCAATACATCAGGCATGCCGCTATCCCATCACAGCACACACCCTGGAGTGAATTACTGCTATTATACAATAGCCCCTGTGTAAAAAGAAAAAAGTACCTTAAAACATTTTTTTTTTATTTTTCATATTTTTTTTTTAATATGTAGGAATACTTAGAAGAAAAGTAGTGCTGTTTGTTTTGACCACTAGGTGGAGCTGCTATGATTTCTAATCGTGTCATTTGTAATTCGTCTCTTGCTGTTTCTGTCTATGCAGCTTTGAAGCTGTAGATTCAGTCTGGCACCTGTTGGTACCAGGGCAGGAGAGAACATTTATTGCCAGTCTTTCTGTATTTGATCAGTGTTACTGCCTGTCACTCTGCTGTCTCATAGCTGCGATATATATCTGGTAAGGCAAGCATGTACTCAGTGTGGCATGTGGTGAGCAGACAAGAAGGGACTGCCATGAAGACGGTTACATTTCTGAGCAGGAGGGGCTACAAGGCTGTGAAGAAGTTTGGGTACAGCTCATAGAATGTTGTTGGCTGCTCTGGTCCCACACCCCACCCTGGGATAGGCAAAATGTGTTCTAATTATGATTTTTTTTTGAGGCAAAAAGATGCACCGGGAAGTGAGCAGTTTCTCCAGCAAGCGACTAGCGTGACGGTTTCAAAGTGCTCATGCTACTGCTGCGGGTGAATTGAAATGCCTTCTGATGGCTTTTTTATTTAAATGATTTGTCTGTTTGTGGGTATATTGTAGGAGTGAGGAGTCGGTGGTTATTGCCACAGTATGTGCTTCTAGCTGTTAGCGGCAAGAGAGTCGGGGTCACTGAAGACAGTTGCCGAATGGGAGTTACTGAAGTGGGCTGCCGAGCTGGATTGGGTGTGTGGAGTGATTCCCATTACAGTTGCTGCGCTCTTCTGTGTGCTGGGACTAGACCAGTGATGTTGTATTGGGATAACCTCATGGGTCCACTCCCAGTCTGACCAATCAGAGGCCAGCATTCTTTCTTGCCACTTTATAATTAGTGATAAACCCAACTGATACAAACCTATGCAGGTTCCCTCTGGCATTCACATAGAATGCTTTTAACAGCATATAAACCTTGCACTGTGCTTTACTTACATGTGGGTTCAGGATCAACAGTGACTCCTAATATTCAGCACTGTCAATTTATATCATTTCATCCCTAAACATGTGTTTATTTATTTGTCTTTGTAAACCAGTTAGATACACAAGACAACTGAATGCCCATTTTTCAGATATGACCAGGAAGAGTAAAACAGTAGGCCTAAGACAATGAGCAGTACCAGACAGAATGTAAGTACAACAGTGAAGGCAAAATCAGAACAAGGATGAAAGACTGACATAGCTTCCCTGCTCAAAGACTGCTTGTATAGTCTTGTACAGTAGACCCATCAATGCCGATGCCAACTTCTTATATAAATCCAATGGAAGATCAAATAGTTCCTCTAAAAACATCCAGATGAAATCATGTTGTTTGAAAATAGTGATAGGAACCCCAAATAATTCTCAACAACATGTGTAAGTTATGCCCCAGTACAAGCCAAGAGTGTAAGGACCACTAATGACCACCGGTACACACTAACTTTGTGTAAAGTGCGAACAGTTAGAAACAAAGCCTGATCCAAAGGAAAACAATCCAAGGGCTGACTGGAAGAATTACAAACACCTGCAGAATCTTTACATTGAAAAAAATCTGATCAGCAAAGTCATGTTACTCAACCATTACATTTACAGATACTCTTACAACTAACCCCACAGATTTCTGGAGCATAATGAAGGCAACTGACAAATACCATAGGCATTTTGTGAATTTTAACTTTGCCAGTGAATTGCTGGCAAATGCAAAACTTTGTACTGAGTGTGTGTAGCATAAAGTTGGCACTTTTCTATCAATTTACCATGTGACTTTTGTTTATGAAAAGGAAAGTTTCTCTGTTTAAGAAATCAATGTTCCTTCTACTCACCCTCTAGTAGCACCAACATGCAACTTCCCTCAGCAGAAGCAGGGGAGGGAGGGGTGCCACTAGAGACAAGCATAACCGGCCAAGGGATGGGGAGCAGGCCCACAAAAAGGGTCTGAATTAATGACTACAATCCCTGCATGCAATGCAAGGAGCTTAGGCTGGGTGCAGCTATGTAAATGGCTTCATAATCAAAAAATCTATCAACACTTTATTTATGAAGCACCTCTTTCCAGGGTTGGAGCACTGTAGAATTTCCATACACTAGCATATAGAATACACCAAACACATATAAAATCAATCATAAAACATACTTCAGAGCATAAACGTCCATCAATTATAGACTGTAATATTTTCAAAATAACCATCACCAACTTTAAAATCTTTCATTATATCAAGCTAAATGCTTGCTCAAACAGGAGTGTCTTGAGCCCCCTCTTAAAGGTTTCCACCGAGGGGGCCTCTCTAAGATGGAGCAGTAGTGAATTCCGCAAGACAGGTGTGACTACAGAAAAAGCCTGATCTCTTGACAGCAACAACCTCATCCTTGGAACCATCAGGAATCCACCTTCGGAGGAACAAAGGATGCAAGCTGGACAGTGAGGAACCAGGAGGTCTTGCAGGTAGTCAGGTCCCCGACCATGTAGGGCTTTATAGGGCAGCCATCCCCACCTTGAAGGCAGTGCTCCACTTTATTGGCAGCCATTGCAGCCCATTGAGAACTGGCATGATATGTTCAAATCTAGACACACCAATCAATAGCCTGGCTGCCATGTTCTGCACCAGTTGCAGATAGTGGAGATTACCTCCTGAAAGCCCCAGGTATAAGGCATTACAATAGTCTAACCTCAACATAACAAACACATGTATTAGGGTGGTCAGGTCATCAGGTGGTGTTAGGGAATGGATCCGGGCAATGTTTCTCAGATGATAAAAAACACTTTGGACAATGGCTGACACCAGAGCATCAGGTGTCAGGACCTCATCGAGAACAACGCCTAACTCCCTAACCCAAGTGGAGGGGATCAAGGCTAAGCCACCTAGTCTTAAACCCAGGTCACTACCCTGTACCCCTCCACCTTTACGATGGCCCAGCTCCACCACTAGTATCTCCATCTTGTCTGAATTGAATTGCAACCAGTTTCAAATCATCCAGTCCTGTATCTCAACCAGGTAGGTGTTAAACACAGAGAAAGCCATTTGTTTTCCAGGGACACAGGACTGGTATAGCTGGGTATCATTGGCATAGCAATGAAAACCCAACACATACAGCCTGATAATGTCTCCCAAAGGCAGCATGTACACCATGAACAAAAGAGGTGAGAGGACCTAACCCTGTGGAACTCCACCACACAGGGGCATTGGGTTGGATGAGCATAATCGCATCACCACCCTCTGCACACTGTCCGTGAGATAGGACTTAACCAGCTGATGACATTGCCAGTCATTCCACACTAGTTTTGCAGGTGGTCCAATGACACATCATGATCCATGGTGTCAAACATTGCAGAGAGATCAAGGAGAACAATAGACTGCTCTCCTCTATCCTTCACTCTAAAAAAATTATTAGAAACCATTACCAGGGCAGTCTCCGTGTTGTGCCCAGGTCTTAAACCAGACTGGAATGACTCAAAAATGGCAGAAGAGGCGAGAAGAGTCTCAAGTTGAACAGCCATCACTTTTTAAAAAACTTCCCTAAAAATGGAAGGTTTAAGACAGGCCTGTAGTTGGTGAGACAATCCGGGTCCAATGAGGGCTTCTTCAAAAGGGGTCTAACCAGGGTCTTATTCAAGGCCACTGAGAAGACCCCACTCTTCATGGAACACTGGACGATCTCAGCAACCACAAGTCAAATCAGGTCAGTACATCTGACAAAATGTCAGGTTGAACCAGGGTCTTGTTCACTATAGGTAGGTCATAGCTTTGAGACTATCTCACTCACCTCATCCACTTCAACTGGGTCAAACTCACTCCACCCAAGAGGGGTGCCCCCCCAGGCTGTCGGCTCAACCCCACAAGCCAATTGAGCGACCCTGGAGGAGGTATAAGATCTGATAGAGGACACTTTATCAGCAAAGAACAAAGCAAACTCATCACACCTAATGTTTGAAATAGCTCCCCCTGGACAGAGACAGGCCGGATACAGTGACCCTGACCCCAAAGCACTTGAGAGGTGGCTACAGAAAAACTTTTCAGATGTCAAAAGACTGTTCCACAACCATAAACTCTTAATGAACTACAAAAAGATGAAAACAATGCTGTTCTCCAACCCTCAAAACAGGCACAGCTCCTACCCACTATCAATCACCAATGAAGTGGGCTCTCTCCTAGAACTGCTGCAGCACTTTAAATATCTTGGGGTCATGGTTCACAGTACCCTGTCTTATGCTGTCCACATTGACAATGTCGCCAAGGCTGTCAGCTCATGCATTAGGCTCCTTTACAGACACAAATACAGCCTGACCACTGAAGTCCTCAAATTAGTCATTCATAGTTCTGTCATATCACTTATAGACTATGGGCTTGCCATCTATGGGTCTGCCATGGAAACATCCCTCCACCACAACATTGTGGCACTTAGCCAAGCCTGCCGGCTCCTAACTGGCTCCACCCGAGTGACCCATACCTGTAACATGTATGCCCAGGCTGAATGGCTCCACTTCAAGGGAAGGCTAATGTATCACACCTGTCTGCTAGCAAAAAAAGTAAGCCTCGTTATGATGCTTACTGGTGCTCAAGAACTTTTCACCCTTTTCTCCAACAGTCACCACACCAGAAGCTCGGTCAGCCAGGTATTCAGAATTCCCTGCTGTCGTACCTCCCAAGGCCAGAGATCTTTTGCCCACCATGCCCTGCTCTGGTTTAATTCACTTCACACTGATATCTCCATGGTACCTACATTAGGAACATTTAAACAACTCTTGAGACAACAACTTGTTGCCACTGCAAGCTGTGATTGCTTTCACTAGGAGTTCCAACCTTCTTGTCTCTCTTCTCCTGGTCCTTTACTCCCATTTCTGGCACCTTGCACCCTCCCCCTTTTACCTTCCTTATCATCCTCCACCCTCCCTCACTCTTTCACCTTCCCTCACTCTTTCACCACCCCCACTCTACCTCCCTACTTCCCTTCTCCCCTCTTCTTGACTAGGCCCGCTGGGGCCACAGTCTCCCAAGTCCCCACTGTCATGACCCTCTTCTTCTTCAACTGCTCCTTGCCTTAGACTTGGGCCTGGTTGCTCCCCTGACTCCACCTGGCAGCTCCTTCTATCCTTCCTGCCAATCCCCACCTCCTACCTTTGCTCTCTGGGTCCTTTCTCAATTCCTTAATTCCCCTTATTTGTCAATGCCTCTGAAACACTCTTCTGACTTGGCCTTATGGGCTGTAACTCTCTAGTGCCTTTTGACCTTTACTCCACCATCATGGTCCTCCTCTCCCCTCTCCCCCTCTATGTCTCTGTCCTGCCCTTGTGTCTCATTTAACTTTATTCTCATTTTAGGTGTAGCTTTGGCTTACAGTTGTACTATAGCATGAGTGTAACCTCCTCCCAATATACTCATTACTGTTTTTGCACCTTAAGGATTTTATATAGACTGTCAGTATTCCTGACTATTTTAGCTCCCTACCGATTGTGTTTTATGTTTTCAGTGAATTGCATGTATTAACCTACTATTTCAAGTATTTTCTCTCCTGCCCTATTTCCTCTGACATGGAACCTATGTAAAGAACTTTTACCTCAAATCTGTTAATCTTAGATACAAATAAATAAATAAAAACAACCTGTCTACCATACAGAAGTGCTGAGTTAGTCTGTTCCTTGCTGCAGCTATCTCTCTAGACAAAAAAGCTGCCTGATTTTGGAAGATTGCCCCTTTATAGTCACTATAATGTGACCTCAAGGCCAAGTTGTCCTCCATCTACCCGGACCTCCTCCAGCAATGCTCCAGCCTCTGGCCCTTAATCTTTAACTCCCTGAGCTCCCCATTAAACCAAGGAGGTTTCCTGTGAGTAGATAAGGGACATACATGAACAGGCTCGATAGCATCGTAAGCGGCAGTGGCAGCCTTATTATAGGCTGCCACCACCCCCGATGCACCCATTGAGCCTGTAGTTTCCACACTCGATAGGTCCAGAACTGTTTGTAGTCCCATTGAGGACAATCCCCAAAAAGGGTGATACCAGACCATCTCCACAATGTAGGGACTCCTGGGGGGGGGGGGATCCAAACACGAATCTCATGGTGCTATGATTTGACCATACCACTGGATCAAACCTGAGATCTACAATCTCAAGACCCAGTGTGAACACCAGATCCAATGTGTGCCTGTGTAAGTGGATTGCTGAGGTAATAACCAGTGACAGACACATTTCTTCCATACCTTAGAGAAGGTTGCATCAAATGATGAGAATTTGTCAACCCAGGCATTGAAGTCCCCCAGAATGAATAATCTGGGGGACTCCAACACCAGGCCGGCATCAAAGTCCCTGACCTCCTGCAGGAATTTCCTCCCCTTGCCATGTGGGTGGTAAATAAACAGGATGCAGCCTCCACCAGGACCCCCCCCAACTGCACAGCCACACACTCATAGGACCTAGTAGAGCCCACCAGGAGCACCAAGAGGTTCATGTTGGATTTAAAACAAATGTCCACCCCCCCCCACCTCTGTGATCCTTCTTCTGGCTGTGTATCACATAGCACCCAGCTGGAATCACTGCTTCCAATATGGGGCAAACATTATCATCAAGCCAGGTCTCCGTGATGAAGGCCAGTTCTACAGAGGAAATCAGGTCTGCCATTATAGCGGTCTTGTTACTCATCAACCCGGCATTGCAAAGCACAGTCCATATTGGATGAGTGGGAACTGCTGAACCATTGACTACCTGCCCACTCACTATAGTGGAGCCCTTTGGTATGGGTACAAGACAGGAAGAACCCTTTTCCTGTACCCATTTCTCCTAAGGACACCTCCTGGACTTCATTACCTGGATCATCACCTTCTCGGCTACCTCTCCCATATCTCTCTGCTTTGACCCCCAATTTTGTACATTCCTCTAAGGTTGGAGGTTGTGCAGTTGGGATGTGAAATAGCTGTAACCCAGGATCCTGTACCAAAACAAGGAATGCTAATGACCACTTAGGACCTTGGATGGAAGTTAAGGTCATCTGCATATAGAGGATAATGTATGGTCATCGGTCATTAACTGGTTTGTTAACCATCAAGAGGTTGCCAGAGCAACTGTGTAAACCTCGAGAGTGACATGCGAGAGGTTTATGTCACCATGGCAACTTCGAGACAGCTTAACAAACTGGTTGACGATCTATGTACCATACATTATATTTTATAGTGTGTGGTCATCTAAAAATGTTTAAATAATTAAGTAGGATCCTAACTTTTGTCAGCTACTCCGTTATTTAAGTCACTGCCACTCAGCTCCAGGTCATACTGTCACCGCCGGCCATTTCAAGAGGTGGTCCGTTCGAGTAGCGCACATGCGCAGAGCAATCCACATTGTTGTACCATCAATGTGACGTACCATTGATGAGTTAACAACAAAGTTGCATCACATCGATGGTATAACTGAGGGAAAAGATGAATTCCCCCTAATAACAAAGTTCTACTATACATTATAAAGACATTTGAATATGTCAACTAAGTGCAACAGTGAAAATCCCCTTGGATGCCTAAATGATTTTGCTCCTTGAAGCCTAATTGACAACCATAACCATGCGGGACCAGCATGGGGGGTGTACTTTCTGCTGAGTGCACTGTTTAATACTTTACTGTCTGCTGTGCTCTGGGGGAATAAAACCAAATAACCTTTGGGAACTCACACCCACTTCAATTCCCTGAACTGATACCGAGTCAGTTTTAATATAGAAAGACTGAACTGCTGCTCCTCCTACTTCTCATGTCTGGTGGGATCCACCCAAACCCTGGCCCTGGCTCAAACATTAAGATAAAGCCTGCAAAAACTGAAAACGGGCTATCCATTGTTACCCTAAATATCTGCAGCCTCCTTCCTAAGCTGGCATCTCTTCAAGCCTTTATTGGACAACATAATCCTGACATACTTGTAATTGTTGAGACCTGGCTAACACCTAGCACTCCAGATCATGCAATCTCGCTCCAAGGCTACAACCTCTTTAGACTTGACTGGGTAAAAAGAAAGGGGGGCGGATGTGTTATCTATATAAAGGATTACCTCTCGTGCCACCTTGCCAGTTTCTCCCCAGAAAACACCCTAGTACAACTTCTCCCTGTCAAGCTTCTCCTTGGTGCCCATAACAAAGTGCTTACCGTGGCTGCAGTCTATATCCCCCCTAAAGACCCACGAGCCAGGCTCCAGTCTATCCTTGAATTTGCAAGATTACAACCTCCTGACTCTGAGCTCCTCCTTCTCGATGATTTCAATATAAATTGGCTTGCCTCAGATATCGGACCCAACCGGGATACTATCCTAGCAAACCAACCTAACACAGATGGTCAACTCCCCTTCTAGAAAAAACTACAAGACTGGAACCAGCACTCTTATTGACTGGATTCTTACTAATCGCCCGGACTGGGTAAAAAACACCACCATTCTCTCCGACTCCCTCAGTGACCACTCCTCTGTGATCTGTATCTGGACAAATAAATTCCACAAACCACCTCCTAAAACCACCCTTAGTCGAATGCTACCGCACTGAAACCTTGCTAAGCTAAAGACCTGCCTCCTACAACAAGACTGGTCCCCTATCTAAAATACGCTGGATGTGGATGCTGCCCTAGACTTCTTCATTAAAACTTTCAACACTGCCCGTGACACCTACGCACCTTTCAAAAAATGTAAAATCAAAGCCCTCTCTAATCCCTGGCTAACAGCCAAACTACTGGCTCAGCTTAAAGCACGTGACCATCTTTGGGCTATAGCCAGGGTCACAGGCTCCATAACAGACTCACTTAACTATAAACAGGCGCACAACCTATGCACTTCTCAAATCAGGCAAATGAAGAGCTCCTATTTCAAGAATGCTCTAGAAACCACCTGGGGTGACGGGAGATCCTTCTGGGACAATATACGTAATATTACAGGCAAACAGTCTAAATCCTCTCCCATGGCAATGAACATTGATGGCTCCACTACCCGTGACCCTAAGACTAGGCCAATGCCCTAAATAAAAGCTTCACTGACCTCATTGGTGTCCTCTCACCAGACTTCTTCCAGGACTTGTCAGTTCCAAAACTCGTATCCCAAACCACCTCGCCAGACAAACCGCTATTTCACTTTAAAATAGTTAAGACATATGAAGCCTACAGATACATAAAAAAGGCCTGCTCTAAATCTAGAAATAGCAGTGACACCATTGATCTAAAACTTCTGTCCCTTACCTTGGAAGAAGTGATCCACCCCCTCACCAAAATTCTCAACCTCTCCCTGTGCCAAAGTCAATTCCCCAACACATGGAAGCCTGCTATAGTCACACCAGTGCATAAAGGGGGTGACAAATCCATACCAGGGAACTATCGGCCCATATCTATACTTCCACCCCTCTCCAAAGCTCTTGAACGGATCGTGGCGGATCAACTATCAGACTACCTGCAAAAGTACGATCTACTGTGCATTCAGCAACACGGATTTAGGAAAGAACACAGTACGTCGACAGCCCTACTTGATTTCTGTAGTGGAACTCACAAAGCCTTGGATAAGGGTTATTTAACCGGAGCGGTTTTCATAGACCTCACAAAGGCCTTTGACACTGTTCACCATAGCCTTCTAATCTCTCTTCTGCTCAACATTGGGCTAGCCGAGGGACCTGGAGCCTGGGTAAAAAGTTGCCTGGCACAACGTTCTGAAACAGTAAAAATCTCTGAGGTTCTCTCTGACTCCAAACCGGTCCTCTCTGGTGTCCCCCAGGGCTCAATTTTAGGTCCTCTCCTCTTCAGCCTATTTCTAAACTTACACAAATCCTGCCTTGAAAAATTAATACTCTATGCTGATGACACTGTAATTCTCTCCTCCCATAAGGATCCAAATCCACTACGACAGAGCTTGCAGCTTGCTTTCTCACGTATTGAAAAGTGGTTCCTTGAGCACGAACTGGTCCTAAATCAAAAAAAAAACAAAAGTCATGCTTTTCGCCAGTCATCAAAACAGAAATAGGCATACTCCACTCGTCATAAAAACTTATCTTGGAACTGCACTAGAACAAGTGAACACCTTCAAATACCTTGGTATCACTTTTGACGAATGTCTTACTTTTGCTGTCCATATCAATAACACTGCAAAAACAGTGCACCAACGCATTGGAATTTTGTACCAGAACCGTCAATTTTTCAACCAAGCTGCCTTGAGGATTGCTGTTCAAAGCTCCATCATCTCGATCATAGACTATGGTCTAATTGTCTATGGCTCAGCTACTACCACTGCACTAAAGCGCATCTCAACAGCACTAAACAAAACCTGTCGACTCCTCACTGGAACACAGAGACGGACCCACACTTGTGACCTCTACACGGAAACCGGTTGGTTGCATCTTTCCAATCGCCTCATGTATCTCACATGTGTGATGGCAAAAAATCAATCTTGGACTCACTCCTCCATGTATCGGGACCTGCTCTGCCTGAACAATGACACTCGTACCACCAGAAGATCTGACCACCAACCTTTCCTTGTCTCTAGATGCTGGACTGCTCAGGGACAAAGATCTTTTACATACCGTGCCCCTACCTGGTACAATGCCCTTAACCTGCCCTCCCTATCCTCCATGACATTGGGAGCTTTCAAATCCATACTTCACGCTCACCTCACAGCCTCCAGCTCCTGTGACTGCTTTGACTAAAGTCTCATCCCACTGAGTGCACTTACATTTGTTTCACTCAACCACCATGGTCTCCTCTTTGACTAAGACAATCTGAGTACCACTAACCTGGTTCTATCTGCTCCTAAATTTCTTATTTCTCCCTCTCTTCCCTCTCAAGCTCTCCAATCCTTATTCCTTGCCCTTGACACTGCCTCTGAGTTCCTTTTTCCTTTCTGTATATATATGTTACTGTATAAGTTGTGGCCTTGTTAAACAGCTTACTGATTGTTTGTAACACTGTCTACTATGTTTTTGTACTTAATGACATGGAACCTTTGTAAAAGAGCCTTGGCTCAAAGGTATTAATTCCTAGAACAATAAACTTCAAACAGTGAATTTGACGGCAGATAAGGACTGCATGGCCCACCCAGTCTGCCCACTTTTCTCTACCTATTCTATCACTGCAGACACTATTGATCTCCAGCTCTGCTCATCCTGCTTCCAATTAAAATTTCCTTGTCCCTTTCCCATGCATGCTTGAAGCCTACCACTGCTTTCACACCCACCACCTTCCCTGGAAGACAGTTCTAGGCATTCACCACTCTTTCAGTGAAGCAGTACTTCCTCACATCTCTCTTGAATTTACTGCCTTCCAGCTTCATTGCATGTCCCCTTATTCTCATGCATCTTTTCCTCTGATTAATCCACCCCATACTTTATTTACCACAGTGAGTTATTTGTACAGTACGTCACTATCGTATCCCCCGTGCTCCCTTCTCTTTTCCACTGTGTACATATTGAGATCATTCTGTCTCTCCTCATAGGGCTTCTCATGCAGACTCTGCACCATTTTAGTTGCCTCCTCTGGACTGCCTCCACTCTGTCTACATCCTTCCTGAGATGTTGTCTCCAGAATTTGGCACAATACTTCAGATGGGACCTCACCAATGATTTACACAGTGGCAACACAACCTCCCTCCTTCTACTGGTGATACCCCTCCATATGCATCCCCAACATGAGCTAGACTTCTCACTCCGTATTGACACCATGCATTCTAAAAGCTGTCCAAAACTTGGGGCCCTGTACTGAAACAAGGAATACCTCCCCCTCTGTGTGTGCCATGAGTTGATCACAAAAACAATCCTCCCTGTGACTGACTACACAGATATCGTCTACTGCACCACTCCCACCTCCTCCCTTGCCAAACTAGACACCCTCCTAAATTCCTTCTGCCACTTTGCCACTAACTCTCCCTTTTGTACCCACCACCTCTGCACCATCTACTTCTCCCTTTCCACCCCCCCCCACACACTATCATCAAACCCACTCACTCACCTTCATAGTAAAATTCTGGTTCAGACTTTTCCCTTCCTATCTCTCCTCCCTCCTATCCCCTGCAAGTCAATCCTCATATCCACTCTGCTCCAGGGGGTGCCAATCCTTTTCCCTTCCCCACCCTCATAAACATTTCAGTCTGTCTGCCTTCTCCATCTGCCTGCCATCCCTCTGGAACCAAATTCCAACCACCCTCCAGCAAGCATCTTTGCTCCCAGCACTCAAACGCCTCTGCAGGCTTGCTCCAATTGCTCCTTGTCACTGTTCCCAACATCAGTATCAAAGTGACCAAATCCTGCTCCCAGGCTCATAATCTCTGTTTTACTCTATTTGTATTTTACTGTCAGTCTACAAATTATATTTATCTCAACAGCACTGCTAAAATCTACCCTTTTGTCCTGTAACTAATGTGAACGATGTATATGAGGATGCACCCCTTTCTTATGTCACTTCTCACTCTGCTTTTGTATATATTGTATTCTGATTATTTGAATTCGTATCCATGACACCGGTTTGACAACAAAGTTGTTAACAGATGTTATAGCAATGAATTAATTGTGCTCCACATGAGTCTGTCCGAAAAATCTTTGTTTCTTACAGGGGAGGGCTTTACCCACAAACCCCCCATGTGGGGGCTCTGCCCTCCACACCCCTTGTAATTCATATAATCAACTCCAAGTTGGAGTTGATTCGAGGAGGGGGTGTAAGACCCTGAGAAAGCAATGCTGGGGTCCCACAGTGACAGTACAGCGACCCGTCGCTGTGTTGCTGTACTGTCGTTTGCGATACAGGAGTCGCTTTTTTGGTCAGCATACATTTGAATTTATTGTAATTTCACACTGTTGTCTGAAACCTGACTGTATTCACTGTTTAATTTTAATGTGCCTACTCTCATGCTCTCAGTATATTCTGTATATATTGTCTCACACATATATCTGTATATAAGTTCCTTATGTACCCATTTTTCCCCCTGGTCATACGTGGAAATGAGCCTTAGCTCAGTGTGCCTTTACCGGTTACAAAGTTTTAAATAAATAAAAAAACAAAATCCCACTGGCCCTACTCACTGCCTTGTCACACTGCCTTGCCACCTTGAGATCATCAGATATGACTAATCCCAGGTCACTTTCCTGTTTGGTGACTGTCAATATCTCTTCTCCCATTCTCCACCTCTGGGTTTCTTTGCCCTAAGTGCATGATTTTATACTCCTTATCACTGAAACACAGCTGCTATGCCCTTGACCACTCTTTGAGTTTTCTTAGGTCTCTGTACATTCTTTCCACCAGCACCCAGAATATCCACCCTATTGCAAATGTTGGTGTTATCTGTAAAGAGGCAGACCTTCTCTTCCAGCTGATCTGCTATGTCACTTATAAAGACATTAAAGAGGACTGGTCCCAGTACTGAGTCATGTGGCACCCTGCTGGTCACCCACATCTCCCTGGAGTGAATTCTGTTTGCCAACATCCTCTGTCACTTATCCCTTAATAAATTTGTAACCCAGTTTACCACCTTTAGACCCACTCCTAAGCTGCCCAGTTTCCTTATGAGCCTCTTATGTGGAAGAGTGTCGAAAACCTTACTGAAATCTAAGTATGCCACATCCAACATTTCACCCTACTCTATTTCCCTTGTCACCCAGTTAAAGAAATCTATCAGATTTGTCTGATATGACCTTCCCCCTCCACGGGTGAATCTATGTTGCCTCAGGTGGTCTAACCTTCTGGATTCAAGATACTCCACAATGCTTTACTTTAACAGTGACTCCATTAGCTTCCCTCTACCAATGTCAGACAGACTGTCCTGTAGTTGCCACCCTCCTCCCTGCTATGACTTTTGTGAAGAGAGACTACATCTGCCCTTCTCCAGTCCTCTGGAACTACTCCTATTTCCACTGAGTTGTTAAAAAGAACTGTCAGAGGTGCTACCAGTACCTCCCTGAGCTCCCTCTGTACTCTTGGTTGTACTATACTGGCCTCATAGCTTTGCCTTGTTTCAGATTTGTGAGTCTCTTCAAGACTCTCTCCTCTATAAAGGGACTTATGGCCATATCTCACCCTCTCTGGTGCCCTTGTTCCTTTCATGTGGCCATTCCCTTTCCCCTTCATCTGTGAAGAATGATCAAAGGAATTTGTTCAGGATGTCTGCTTTTTCTTGATCCTCCTCTACACAGTCTCCACCTGCCCTTCTTAATCTGGCACTCCCTCCGCTAGGCTTCCTATTTTCACTTGTGTATCTATAAGATGTCTTGTCCCCTTTCATTACCCATTGGGTTATTCTTCCCTCAGTTTGTGCCTTTGTGCTCCTCACCACTTTCCCTGCCTCTCTCTGCTTCTCCTGATACACCTCCCTGTCCTCTTCCCTCTGTCTCTTTATACCTTCTGAAAGCCATCCTTTTAGCCTTTACCTTTCCAGTCACTTACTTTGAGAACCACAGTGATCTCTTTTTCTTCTTGTTTCTGTTCACTTCCTTTGGGCAGAGGTTTTTTTGCCTTCACTATGCCTTTCCTTAGCTTCGCCCACTGTTCCTCCAACTCACCTAGGTCATCCCACCTGCTAGGCTGTCTCTGATAGATTCGCCCATTTTTTTTTTTAAATCTGCCCTCCTAATGTCCAGGACCCTCATCCTTGTGTGATTCTCTTACAATGCCATCTTTATGTTGAACCACACTGTACACTGATCATTGGTCCCCAGGTGGCCTCCCACCTTGACTTCTGCAATACTTTCCTTGTTAGTGAGCACAAGGTACAGTATTACCCTATCATGAGAGGGCTCCTTGACTAGTTGTCTGCGAAATGTCCCCTGCAGGAAGTCTGGGATGTTACTGTTGCTAGCTGAAGCTGCAGCTGGGAGGCTCCAATCTACATCCAGCAGATTGAAGACCCCCACCACAGGGGCAGATCCAGCAGTGATATAGATGGGGGAGGGGCTAAAGTTAGAAGTTGGCATAGTATGCAAAATACATTTTTAATAAAAAAGGTAAATATTTTTATATAAAGACTGGGGGTCTGGGGGCCACTAGACCCCCCAAAAGCTCTAGGGTTTTATTGCATAATGCCTGTCAGGTGACATGAGACAGTCCATCCTATTTCACAATAACATAATGCAAACAAAAGCATTTTTCAAACTTGGTACACCACTGCAGCATACAAACAAAAAATGTCAGCATTTTTGAGTCCAAAGATCAGTTTCCTAACACTTTTATGAGGAATACACTTCCTTTTCTGAACCAACACTTGGTGAAAAAAAAATTTCTTTTTTTAAGTACACTAAATGGTTTGACTCTGAGTAATACTTTTCCCCCAATTAATAGCACCCTTGTGATCCCCAAGCCGACCAAGCTGAGTGATTGTGTCAAGTTATGAGAGTATCATGCAGACCCAAGGAAAGCAACTGTCGGATAAAGCCTGGTTGCAGCACAGCCATGTAATTGGACCAATAGATGGGAAAAGGAGGAGGAAGACTGCTGAGTGAGCTGACTTCTTCAGCTGATGGTGACCAACCACCTTTCCCAAAACTCCCCAAACACAACTCTCACCCCAGCCCTGCTCAGCCCAGAACCCCCCCACCCAAGATGTGCAGCCCAGGCCTCACTATAAAAACATGCTCACACCAGGACAGTAGAGCCCTGACCATCCTCCAGCCCAGCTAGACCCCTCATCCTGGGGGAAAACTTGTAGCCCACACCATCTCTCACACACGCTTACCAGGATACATGGCCATTGACATTCGGAAGAGGCAATCGCCCCCATTCATTCCAGAAATCCCTGCATTTGCTATAGCTCACCAGCCTTACCTTGGGTTGAATCCCTTACAGAAATATAGGTGTGCTGTGTACATGCAGAATGCATGCCACATGCTTAACTGTGCAATGTCTGCATGCAGTTCGTATACACAAAGTGATCCTAAGTGAACCAGGTCTGAAAAGCAGATCAGGTTTGCATGCTGCTAGCTTGACATGTGTGCAGCAGGTAAGCTGGTGTGAACATCTAAAAATGACATCAGGTTCATGTGTTGCATGCTTGATGTGAGTGCAGCAGTTAAGCTGGTCTGAACATCATTTAAACATCACAGCAGGTTCACATGCTGCATGCTTGCCACATGTGCAGCATCTAAGCTGGTGAAAATCTCATCTACAAAAACATATCCGTTTCTATTTCTTATACTACTGCTAGCAATTAGAGTCATTAAAATACATTTATATTTGAATTTCCATAAAAATTAGGTAAACTCATTAATTCTGATCCTTTTGCAAATTGTTTAATGGCTTTTGATTTTTTGTCATTAAATCACCATTAATTTGTAAAGTATTGCTTGCTCACTCCATTAAATACCTAGGATATAGCCAGTCAACATCCCCATTCCAGATGTATGAAGAGGGGCCTCTGTGTTGCGAAGTCTATCCTTTTTGTTTTGGACCATGCAAATCTTTTATGCATATTTAGTGCTACAAATGCGTTTCTCCATGAATGTTTCATCTCACTTACTTTTCCTTTGTCATTCTGCACTGAGCATATACACTATGGCCATGCTCAGCATGCTTTCTGCTGAGCAGGGTCTTGGAAGCATGCACCATGCTTCACATTTTGTCACTGAAATGAGGGACAAGGGCACTCAAAATGAGGGACAATGAGGGACACTAACCAACATGATGATCAGGACACATCATGAAACATGGAGCTAAAGCACCTCAGAACACAGTGGAAACCATTGCATTAGCACCTGAGAATTAATTTCTATCATTAAGCAAGGGTGCCATTTTGGTAGGGCAGATGAGGGCAGTACCCCATTTGTGCCTAGGTTGTTCATATGGTTTGGAAACAATGGCATTGAATTTGGATTTAATCTTTTGCACAATAAGTGCTCCCCACTCGGCCTGTTGTGCCCACGCTGCAGGTACTCTCCTGACTTGACTGTGTCGGTATTGCATTGTCCACTCTCTCCACCTATTAGCAGTGGCACAATCACATGTAATGTAGATGAGCTCCAGCCCAGAAAGAGCTCATAAGTCTTGCAAGTGTAACACTGTCTTTCCCGGCACAGAGTAGACAGACTGCACACTACAACTTGGAGGAGTCAGTGAGCACTGAACTCTCAATAGCAGTGTTGTGGCTGCATATTTTTGTTGGCTTACTCTTAGTGAGTCTCCATCTCTCCTAGTGGCTGAAGTGGCAGTGGGTGAACTAGAAGCTAACTCAAGACTAGGCTACCTACTTACTCTACTAGGCTTGCCTTGCAAAAAAACCCAGCACAGACCCCCATGGCAGCAAGCTAGCAGCAGTGGTGACAGTGGTGTGGGTGGTCTTCATAGGCCTTGATCAGTGCAGTGCAACAGCAGCCACAGCAGCAGCCAAACAAGAAGCAAGCAACCCAGGCTGGGTGGGTTCAATTGATGAGGTGACTTGGTCGCGGATCACATTGGGGACCTGTGATGATTGGTTTCAGTGTCCAGCTTCTGGCTGAAGGAGAGAGGGGGAGCAGACTGAAAACTGGGCTGGGGGCACACTGAGCCAGGCTGCAGGCTCTGGCCATATGGCCGGGTAAGTAAAAGTAAACACATTTGTTTTACAGGAGGATTGGGGATGGAAGAAGGACTGAAATACTGATGTGTTTTTCACATTTCTTCACCTTTGGATGGCTTCATGACACATAGAGGATCGGTATTGAATTGAATGGAGTTGGGGAGAAAAATTGGGACAAAGTTCTTTTGGAGGGGGGTAGAACTTCAGCCAAGAAAAAAATTGGTTAGTAATTGGGTGGAATTAAGCTCAAAATTGATGCACTGCTCTGGGGTGTATACAGATGAATTTTATACATTTGAATTTTTCCTGATCTGCATATCATTTTTCAGTCAAAACAAATAAGTTGTACCTTTTAGAGATGTTACAGACATTCTAGAGCTCTCCAATGCATTCATGGACAGTTGAGCAGTATGGTATGTACAGACTATTGGAGCCCCACTATAGTTAGGCTTGTGAAGCTGGCCTTCATATCCCCACACTCAGGTACATTATGACAAAGGGCAAAGGAGACTGCAGGGGGTGTGTACCATTGAATCTTAATGGGGTACTTTTTTTTTTACTATTTTATACATTATTGAAGGAGAGTTGGAGATTAATGAAGGCCACCGCTCGACTAACAATTGCCTTGTTAGCAGAACAGCAGCGTTCATTATTCTCCAACTCACCATCATAACACATCAAATAGTAATAAAAAAAAACTCCATTCATTTCAAGGGGGTACGCCCTAGCACTCTGACCCATGGACATCATTTCTTAAAGACTCCTGCCTCTGGCTCCCTAGTACTCAAGTAAGAGACTTTTACACACACACACATATATATATATATATATATATATATATATATATATATACATATATATATATATATGTGTGTGTATGTGTATATATATATATATATATATATATATATATATATAGTTAGTAGGTTGTCTGTAGCACACATGGCCATACCGCTACAGTGTGTGTGTGCAAGGGGGAGGGACTGACCATGTGGGTGTGTGTCGAATTATTGCTACTTTTGTGTTTGCACCTTAATGTCTGTCTGTGTGGAGGCATTCAAAACTATGGAGAGAAAATAGTAGGAGTACAGGCAAGACAGAAGTAATTAAGTGGTTTTGTGGGTAAGTTTATGTATTGTGGTGGGAAACACCACATGTGTTTCCATTGGTATGTGTGCTACAGTTCAACTGTGAAACTGAGATGAGGGAAAGAAGAAAACTGAAAAGCATAACAGTGGCTACAAGCATGCTGCATGTGTGCAGATGTCTTCAGATACAGTATGTCTTGAAGTACAAGTGAGCCATAAGTGTGCAGACAGTATGGCTTAGTGGTTAAAGTCTCTGATCTGCAAGCCAGGAGACTTGGAGGCATTAAGACCTGGGTTTGAATCTCATCAACCCCCACTTGTGTATGGTGTGATCCTGAGCAAGTCACTTAACCTTTATGTGTGCAGTTATCAGTGACCACTTGCTTTTTGCATACGTGTCACGTGCATGCAGTCTTTCCCAATTTAACATAAAAATCATAGCTTCCACACTTGCTTGCTGCATGCATGCCATATGCATGCAATTGGTTCCAATTTAACATTTAAATCATACTTGCAGCACGCATATCACTTGAGTAGTTTTATGTGTGCAGCATGAAAACATTTCATATAATTATTTCTGTAAGGGACGGCAGCTCACACCGATTGGCTCAGAAAATAGGGATGAGGAGACCATGCTTGACTTGGCATTCTCTGTCCCTGTGGCCACCTGCTCGTTGGACCAGCTGACTGAGCACTAAGGATGGAGAGAGAGAGACACACACATGTGCTTGCCATTTAGGGCTACTACAGCTAGTCTGACCAGCACCTCAGACACAGTAGCAGTGTAATAGTTCATTGGCCAGTCTGCCTGTCTATTGCTTAGTAACTTGTAGCCAAAACATGCTGGGAGTACTGAGCTGGCAGGAGGCTGTTGCTGGCAACTGTTTGCTTATGCTGGCTGGTGTTCAGGAAAGATTTTCAGATTTCCTGAGACAGGAACCTTAAAAAAATGATGATCCCAGCAAAGTCACAATGGGTGGCATCCCTATACTAATGGGGAAGGCTACAGCCCCCTTAGCCCCCCTGGTAAATCTGCACCTGCACCGGCAGCACCTCCCCTTTTTCACCATTTTTGTAGTGAACTGATGCAGCGTCAGGTGAAGCAATGAACTGGTGATGGATCACTTGTAGCAGTGAATTGATGCCAGGCCAGTTGTAGCAGTGAACTGATGTCAGGTCATTTGTAGTAGTGCACTGATGCCAGGTGAATTGTAGCAGTGAGTTAATGCCAGGCCAGTTGTAGCAGTGAACTGATGCCTGGTCAGTTGTAGTAGTGAACTGATAACAGGTGAGCTGTAGCAGTGCAATGATGCTGGGCCAATTGTAGCAGTGAACTGATTCTGGGTCAGTGAAATGATGCAGGGACATTTGTCACTGTCACACTTTATTAAGATCAACTTTGCATGGAGCAATGTTCCTCTTTTGAATGTGGCACCCATATATCATTAAATATCATAATACTGACCGTGCCAAAGATTTTGCCTAAAACAGAAGTATAAAGGAAAGTTCCAATAAGTTGCTACATTAATTATTTTTTTTTTCCAGTACTAAAAATTATCTTTGGAAATATGGCAACATAGAATTTGCTGGCAGATAAGGACCACTGGCCCACCTAGTCTGACCATTTTTCCCTGTCTACAGTATCAGTGCAGACCTAATATCTCTCCAGCTCTTTCTCCCTCCCCACCTTCATTTCCAGCATGATACCCTTATGCCTATCCCATGAATTCTTGAACCCCACCATTGTCTTCATCCCCACTACCTCCACTGGAAGGGTGTTCCAGGAATCCACCACTCTTTCTGTGAAGAAATATTTCCTCACATCTCTTCTGAATCTGCCCCCCTGCTTCTTATCATGCCCCTTGCCCTTGAGAACCTTCTTTCTCTGAAAAATACTTTCCTCTTGTACTCTGTTTACCTCTGTGAGGTATTTAAAGAGATTCACCAAGATACAATAATTAGCCCCTGCACCATATCTATTGGTGCCTTAACACCAGAGGATCCAGATAATGTTAAGCTTTCCATTAAGCTTTCATTAATTCAAAAGCTACAACACTCACAAATTTCTATTCACCATGTCCCAAGGGCTTCCCTATTTTTGCAGCTGCCCATGCTCCACCCCCACACTCACTAGCTTGATGATGAGATGCCAGTGAGAGCACGGGGGCATGCTCCATTACAAGCAATGGGCGGCAGCTTTTCCATCTATTTTAAATAATATAATGGCCACTTGGCAATGAAATGCGGGCACCGGTTGACTAACAAGGGCCTTGTCAGTCAACCGGTGCCCACGTTTCATTGCCAAGGGGCCAATATATTATTTAAAACAGATGGAAAAGCTGCCACCCATTGCTTATAATGGAGCATGCCCCCATACTCTCAATGGCATCTTGTCATCACGCTAGTGAGCATGAGGGCAGAGTGTGGGCAGCTGCAAAAAAACGGGAAGCCCTTGGAACCCAGTGAATAGAAATTTACAAGTGTTGTAGCTTTTGAATTAATGCAAGCTTAATGGAAAGCTTAACATTATCTGGATCCTCTGGTGGTAAGGCACTGATAGATATGGTGCAAGGACTAATCATGGTGGATCTCTTTAAAGGTCTCTATCATAGCTGCCCTCTCTATCCTCTCTTCAGGGGTGTACATATTTAGGTCCTTTATTCTCTCCTCATAGGACTTCTGATGCAGGCCCTGTACCATTTTAGTTGCCCTCCTCTGGACTGCATCCACTCTGTCTATGACCTTTCTGAGGTGTGGTATCCACAGCAGGACACAGTACTGTAGGTGGGGTCCTCCCAATGACCTCTACAGAGGAAACACCACCTTCCTCTTTCTGCTGGTGATATCCCTCCATATACACCCCAACATCTCACTCAATCTCCAGACTGCCTTGTTGAACTGCCCAGACACCTTTAGATCATCCAATATGATCATCCCCAGGACTGTTTCCTGCTTGGTGGTTGTCAGTAGAACACCTCAGTTTGTACTCTGCCCCTGGATTTTGCTGTCCCAAGTGCATTATTTTGCACTTTTCTGCACCGAATCCCCACTGCCATACTCTTGACCACTCCTCAAGTTTTCTCAGATTGCTGCTCATCCTTTCCACCACCCCTGGAGTGTGCACCCTATTGCAGAGTTTGTTGTCATCCACAAAGAAGCAGAGCTTCTCTTCTGCAGTGTCACTTATAAAGACATTAAAGGGGACCAGTCCCAGCACTGATAATTGAGGCACACCGCTGGTCACTCTCCCTTCCTCTGAGTGAACTCCATTGACCACCACCCTGTACCACCTATCCCTTAACCAATTTCTTATATAGATTACCACCTTTGGACCCACTCCTAAGCTACCAAACTAGATTAATAGTCTCCCATGTAGAATGGTGTTGAACACCTTATTGAAATATAGGTAGCCTATGTCCACCGCTCCACCCTGATCTAGTTTCTTGGTCGCCCAGTTAAAGAACTCTATCAGATTCATTTGACATGACCTCCCCCCATGAATCAATGCTGCTTGGGTCTTGCAACCCATTGGATTCAAGATGTTCCACAATCCTTTCTTTCAGCAGTGATTCCATTAGCTTTCCCACCACTGAAGTCAGGTTGACTGACCTACAATTGCCAGCCTCTTCTCTGCTGTAGCAGCATGGTGTACTCGCTACAGTGTGAGAGCATGGGGGGGGAGGTGGACAGGCCATTGAGTGTGTGTTGAGTTATTTCTACTTTTGTGTTTGCACATTTGTGAGTCCAATGAGCTGTTAAACAGAACCATCAGACGTGCAACCAGTACTTTCCTGAACTCTTTCAATACTCTTAGGTGGACCCCATCTGGCCTCATTGCACTGTTCACTTTCATATTTGTGAGTCTCTTCAGAACTCTCCCCTTTAAAAATGGACTAGTGTACACCTCCCTCCCTCTAATACTACTGCTACATTTTTGTGGCCCCTCCCCATCTCTTTCCTCTTTAAATACTTAACCAAAGTATTTGTTCGGGATGCCTTCCTTTTCCTGGTCCCCCTCTGCACAGCACCCCCTTCTCTTCTTAACCTTACAATCTCACCCCAGTCTTCCTTTTTTCACTTGCATACCTAAAAAAATGTCTTGTTCCCTTTTGTTACTGACTTGGATATTCTCTCTTCAGTTTGTGCCTTTCTGCTCCTTACCACTCTCCCTATTTCCCTCTGTTTCCCCTGATACACCTCCCTGTCCTCCTCCACTGCATCTCCTTGTACCATTTGAATGCTACCCTTTTAGCTTTGACCTTTTCCACCACCTCTTTCAAGAACCATAGTGGTCCCTTTTTCCTCTTTCTTCTGCTCCCTTGCTTGATGCAGAGGCTTGTTGCTTTTATAGCTCTATTTAGTTTTCTCCACTGTTCCTCTACCCCACCCATTCCATCCCCCACCAGGTCATCCCTAAGACATTCACCCTTCTTTTTAAAATCTGCCCTCCTGAAATCCAGGACCCTCACCTTTCTTTGGTTCGATTCCACACCCATCTTTATAGTGAATCACACTGTACAGTGATCACTGGTCCTCAGGTGGCTCCCCACCTTGACATCTGCAACACTGTCCCTGCTGGTGGGCACCAGGTACTATATTGCCCCATCATAAACTGGTTCAATAACTAGTTACTTAATAAATGACCCCTGCAGGGTGTTCAAGATTTGCCTGCTTCTAGCTGAAGCCCCAGCTGGGAAGCTCCAATCTACATAGAAACATAGAATTTCATGCCAGATAAGGACCATTTGGCCCACCTAGTCTGCCTGTTTTTCCCTACCTATTGTATCACTGTAGACTCTATTTGATCTACAGCTTATCTCCCCTTTTCTTATCACTAAGTTTCCCTCATGCCTATTCCATGCTTTCTTGAATCCCATTACAGTTTTTTCCCCCACCACCTCTGCTGGGAGGCTTTTTCAGGCATCCATCATCTCTGTGAAGAAGTACTTCCTCACATCTCCCCTGGGTCTCTACTCCTCCAGCTTCATAGCATGACCCCTTGTTCTTGAGCATCTTTTTTCTGAAAGATGCTTCCCTCTTGAACCTTACTTATACTTGTGAGATATTTGAAAGTTTATATCATTTCCCCCTCTCCCTCCATTCCACCAGTGTATGCATATTAAGCTCCTTCAGTCTTTCCTCATAAAGCTTTTGTTGGAGCCCCTGCTCCATTTTGGTTGCCCTCCTCTGGAATGCCTCCACTCTGTCCTTCCAGAGATGAGGTCTCCAGAACTGGACACAGTACTCCAGGCAAGGTCTCACAAGTGATCTATATGGGGGTAACCCCACCTCCCTCTTTCTGCTGGTGATCCCCCTCTATGTGCACCCCAGAATCCTGCTAGCTCTCCCAACTGCCTTGTCCCACTGCCTAGCCACCTTTTGGTCATCAGATATGATATCTCCCGGGTCACTTTCATGGCTGTCAATACTTCTCTTCTCATTTTGTACTTCTCCCCTGGGTTTCTGTGTCCCAAGTGCATGATTTTACACTTTTTGTAATTGAAGCCCAGTAGCCATACCCTTGACCACTCCTCTAACCTTTGCAGATCTGCTCTCATTTTTTCCACCCACCCCTTCCCCCCTCCGGAGTTGCAGATTTTAGTGTTATCCATGAACAGGCAGACCATTCCCTCCATCCCCTCTGCAATGTCCCTAATAAAGATATTAGAGGACCGGTACCACTACAGAACCCTGAGGTACCCCACTGGTCACCCTTCTTTCCTTGTATTAAACTCTGTTTACCACCACCCTCTGCCTCCTGTCCTTTAGTCAATTTCTTACCCAGTTTACTACCTTTGGCCCACTCCTAGCCTACCAAGCTTGCTTACTAATCTCCTATGTGGGATGGTAGGCCACATCCACCACTCCTCCCTGATCCATTTCCCAGGTCACCCAGTCAAAGAAAACTATTAGATTCATTTGACAAGACCACCCCCCGCCCCCATGAATCCATGCTATCTTGTGTCCTGTAAGGCACTGGATTCAAGATATTCCACTGTCCTTTCCTTCAGTAGAGATTCCAGTCATTTCCCCACCACTGAAATCAGGCTGACTGGCCTGTAGTTGCCAGCATTCTCTCTACTACCACTTTTGTGATGTGGGACTACATCTGTCCTCCTCCAGTCCAATGAAACCTCTCGCCTCTCTAGTGAGAGGTTGAACAGGACTGTCAGAGGTGCAGCCAGCACCTTCCTCAGTTCCCTCTACACCTTTGGATGGATCCCATCTGAACTCATTACTTTGTCCACTTTCAGATTTGCAAATTCATTCAGGACTCTATACTCTTTATTTGGGCTAGTGTCCACCTCCCTGACTTCAGTGCTCCTGTCACTTTTCTCTGGCCCCTCTCTTTCTCCTTCTGTGAACACTGAAACAGAAATATTTGTTCAAGATGTCTGCTTTTTCTTTTTGGTCCTTCTCCATACTATACCCCACTTTGCTTCTTAGTCTTCCAATCCCTCCCCATTGTCTTTCTGTTTTCACTTATATACTTAAAGCACTGTCCTGTCTCCTTTCTGTACTTCCTTGGCTATTTTCTCTTCTGTTTGTGCCTTTGCACTACTAACTAATTTCCCTGCCTCCCTCTGTTTCTCCAGATACAGCTCACTATCCTCCTCTTTCTGTGTCTTCTTATACCCCCTGAATGCTAACTTTTTTGGCCTTACCTTCCCAGTCACCTCCTTGGAGAACCATAGTGGTCTCTTTTTCCTCTTGGCTTTGCTTACTAGCCTGACACAGAGGTTTGTTACCTTCTGTATGCCCCTTTAGTTTTGTTCAATGTTCCTCCACACCACCCAAGTCCCCCCCCCACCGGGGCATCCCTGAGGTATTCTCCCCATTTTATTAAAACTGGCCCTCCTGAAGTCCAGGATTCTCTTCCTTGTGTGGCTCGATTCTGCCCCCATCCATTCTACATCCGTCAGATTGAAGCCTCCACTAACAGCACCTCCCCTTTTCTGCCATCTTGCTAATGGCTTGATCACACCAGTGTAAACAGAGGCTCCACTACCTGTCTCTTGTGTGAGCCACAGTACCACTCCTCCCTGTATTCCCTGTGTCTACATCAGTTTAATGTCCTCCCTCATATAAATTACCACCCCCCCTTTCCTTCCTATGCTGTACATCCTATACATAGTATAGCCTGGAATGGCCATGTCCCAGTCATGGTTTTCAGTGTACCATGACTATGGGTCGGCCTCTGTCATTGTGGCATCAAGTTCTGGAATCATATTTCCTGGACTTCTAGCATTCACACACATGGCTTTTCAGGTTTTGTTACCACTCCATTTGTTACACCCCTTTTTTCTGTTTTGCTTTCCCTCCTTCCTTACTCTCTTTTTATTGCACTCACTCCCATCCCCCTTCATTTCTTCCACCCTGCTTCCTGCATTAATTTGAATATGTGGCGATTCCACTCCTCTCAAGTTCTCCTTGCTGATTACTTCAGCCTGTGTTGGGGGGAGCAGTTTCTATCTCCCTGATCTCTTCCACCACCCCAACTAATTTAAACATTCATCAATGTAACATTTAAACCATCCACTGAGGACAGTGATTCGTCTCCCGGATACATGCAGGCCATCACCCCTTTATAGGCCCTTATCCTCTGAGATGGGTCCCAAGTCCCCAATGTAGTTGAGCTTCTCATCTCTGCACCATTCCATCAGCCATGAGTTGAAGCACCTGGTGCAGAGATTCCTCTCCTCCACCCTTTCATAGACAAGCAGCACCTAAGTAAAAGTCACTGGGTGTGCTTCCTGTCTAAGGGCCCCCCAGCACCCTAAACTCCCCCCTGCACTATCCCAGCCCATCCATCCCTAGCCAAGTCATTAGTCCCCAGGTGGACACTGACATCCAGTTCTGCTTCCTGACCTGTTGCCATAGAGATCCTTAGGTACTGCTTCTCATCTGTCTG
This sequence comes from Neoceratodus forsteri, assembly GCA_016271365.2. Lineage (NCBI taxonomy): Eukaryota > Metazoa > Chordata > Ceratodontiformes > Ceratodontidae > Neoceratodus > Neoceratodus forsteri. The sequence goes on along the minus strand of CM057455.1, from coordinate 1,750,516,215 downwards.
GTCCATAGTGCCATGTAGGCACCTAACCTCCCTCTCCCCTCCATTTCATATTCCCAAATATATTCCCCTCACAGTTGAGTCCCCCAACAGACATTGCATCCTCCTTCTTTGGGGTCCTCTTCCACCCTCCCTTGGGTCTCTGCAACCAAGCAGCCCCACATTCTTCCTGACCTCTACCATGGGTGCCTCTTCCTGCCAGTTCAACCTCACCAGAGCAGTGTAAGAACTGCATTGAGGTACAAGTTGAGGAATGTGCTTTTGACCCAACACCCCAACCCTTCCTGAGCCCACTACAGTCTAGCCATTCTTTCTCCCTTTCATCCTCTGAGGCAATGGTAGCAGGCTTCATGGCCCCTGGGTTGGCGGAAGAGGTTGCCCAAATCCCGGCCAACTTAATCTGCAGTCTAGCAATCTCCTCCCTCAACCCAAAGAGGTGTATGCAGATGGGGCAGCATCACAGCCTACAGAAGGTCTCTCTGAAAACTGCTACCACACAGCCACTGCACTGCACCTCTCACAGCATTCTGGACTTATATTCTCCCTGTTACCTGGAAATATTTTGGTACCCTTACCCTGGTAGGGTGTGTCTAGTTTTTCCCTTTTGTTTGTTTGTTTCTATTTGTGTTCCCCTGTGCCTTGTTTAAATATCTTTATATTCCTACCCTAGATAGGGTGTAGCTCCTATTCCCAGTTTTGGCCTACAGTTGACCTTCCACCCTTCCCAGCAGTGACTGTTACACAGTGGTGAACAGGTTCCTTACCTTATTTGACCAGCAGAGTCTTCTGTCTCTATGCTTCCTTCTGCTGATGCCTGCTGATCCCTAAGAAGCCACTCACCTGTTTCGCGCCTTTGCTGTTGCACTACTCACAGGACATGAACATGCTGGACATGTTAGAGTGGAACTACCTTTATCGTGCTCTTGTAAGAAGGGACAAAGCCTCTGCCAGCTCTACCTCCCAATTACACCCCTGATTCACCGAGCTTCCAGACTCTACTCAGCCCAAGATTAAACTCCTGAGCTAGTTTCCCCCACACCCTCTGTTACAATTTAAAACCCCAAACACTGCCCACAATTTTTTTTTCTCCCCATGTTAATTATTTATTTATTTAGTTTTTGTTTACTAGGTAGGTGCACTAGCCATAACTGACTATTTTCAGGCATGACCTGGGAGAGTTCACACAAGATAGCGAGACAGGTATATTGCATATGCAACTGAAATACATGAGGATGAGACAGTCCTGAAGATAATACAGTACAAGCAAGTGACAATACCATAAAGTGGAACAGATCACATTGAGATAGCATAAGGTGCATAACTGGCAATACATATAGGGATAAACATTTAACCTGAGATAGGATCTACTTAGCATAATGGAGGAAGGTAGGGAAGGGATGGTGGGCAAGGTTGGATCAGCAGTGGATACAGATACCAGGATGGGTAGTATGGCAGGCAAGAGTCAGGCAGCTGGGGGTGGCAGAAGCTAGGTGGGATCAAAACAGGTGCAGGGATCCAGTGATAGGTGGCGATGCAACTCCTTTTTAAAGATTGGGTGGGAGCTGGCTTGCCTAAGGGCTAGGGGAGGGAGTTCCAGCTGGGTGGGGCAGCATAATGAAAGGCTCCAGTGCCTTTAGATGTGAGGCACCTAGGTACACTAAGAAGGGATTTATTGGCCGAGCAAAATTCATAGGCAGCAGTTGTCAGGGGTATAAGTACTGCTGCAAGGACAGAGGGGGTTTGATTATGGATGACTGAGTCTATAAGGGTGCATACTGAGTATTGTCGACATGCATAAGGGGAGAGCCATCCTATGTCACTGTACAGGTGGCAATGGTGCTTGAGGTGATGGGAGGAGGAGGCATACCGACATATGTTGTTGTAAGTGATGCCCCATTTATGGACATTGGCAAATGTGGAAACACCGTATGTCAGGGCAGGGAAAAGGATACCTCTGGCAATTGCCTACGGATAGTGAGATGCCAGGTTAATAGGTATACTCTTTGCACTGTTGCTTCTGTGTGTCAATGACAATGTTGACCTGCCCGACTGCATGCACTACCTGCTAGCATATAGGCCAAACCTTAATACTGATTGTACTATTCGCTTACTTTCGCAAGCTCCACTCAGGACTTGTCTGGCTTCCCTACTGTACAGGACAAACAGCACTGCTCATACCCTGTTGTTATCTTGGCTATGTCTCCACTGTTATATGGTTAACTTTATATATTGCCAATACCATGTCTGTAGTCTCCTTCCGTACTATCACTGTAATACTGTATTATGATTGCCTATTATTGTGTATTGTACCTGACATGGAGTCTTTGGAAATGAGTCCCTGACTCAAAGGTTGTAATCCGATATTCTCAATAAATAAAAAATAAATAAAATTGCCAGTTTGGCTGCCGGTGTTAACATGTGACTCATTTTGTAAGCAATTCCTGTTTTGGAGTTAACTGCTTTGCAAGTATTTTCAATGTGCAGCTTGAAGTCGAGGGTTTGATCAAGGATGACTCCCAGGTATTTAAAGGATGTGGCACAGTCAATGAGTGTCCCTTCTAAGTCATGTGCCATGAGGGACTGCTTGCAGGCTCTAAGTTTGGGGGCCAAGCCAAACAGCATGGCTTGGATTTTCTTTGCATTAAGCACAAGTTTGTTGTTATTCAGCAGTGTTTGTTCCCTCTGGAACTTTGTGGAGAGAGGTGTGTTTAGTAAGTTGACGTTGGCTGCACTGGAGTAGAGGATGAGGTCATCAGCATATAGTATGGATGAGCAGGAGGAAAGAGAGTTACCTATGTTGTTGATAAATATATAGAAAAGCATGGGTCCCAGGATGGAGCCTTGGGGTACACTAATGTTGACAATGGTTTCATCCAAGAGTGAGGAGTTAAATTTAACCACTTGTGTTCTATCCACCAGATAGCTGTTTAACCAGTTGACCACTTTGGGTGAGAAGTTGAGATTATGTAGAGTGAAGATGAGCAGGAGGTGATTAACAAGATCAAAGGCCTTGGTAAGGTTAATAAAGACTGCTCCAGTGAATAGTCTTGCGTCCATGTTGGACAGCGTGTCAGAGGTGAATTTCAGAAGAGCAGTTGAGGTACTGTGGCCTTTTCTAAAGCCATGCTGAGTGTCAGAGAGACTGTTGTTCTTTGTGAGATAGTCAACAGTTTGGTTAGACACAAGCTTTTCCAGTATTTTGCTTAAAACCGAGAGGATGGCTATTGGCCTATAATTGGTTGTGTCCTTCTGGTCTCCTTTTTTAAAGATTGGAGTTACTCTAGCAACTTTCCAGGGGTTGGGGACAGCACTGAGAGAGAGAGAGAGAGAGAGAGAGACAATGTGAAGATTTTGGCCAGTGGAGAGGCAATCAGAGGTGCTGCTAGTTTCAGTAGGCGAGGTTCTAGAGCATCCGAGCCAGGACTGGTGCTATCTGATATTGTTTGTATTAGTCTTTGGACCTCCGACTTTGTGATTGCTTTAAAGTAGAAAGGTGCAGTAGTTTAGCAGTCAGTGGGGCAGGACTTACCCTGCTACTTTCTGTATGAAGAGAAGTATAAATAAATATCAATATACCTTTAAGGTAAAGCCTGGTGCTTTCACTCCCTCTGTCAGCAAAGTTTGGTCTTCCACATCAGGCCACCAGCTTTGTTTCTGTTCTGTGGGAACCAACAAAAATAAGCAATGGTTACAGACACTGTGGATGTGCATTAAGTTTCATTGCATATCTTGTATGGAAATGAGGTATTGCTATGCTTTCTGATTTATATTAGAGAGAATGTGCACTTGAATGAATCAAGGTACATCAAGGAATCTGCAACACATGGGATCTCTTGTTAATTTCTTTTCCCTTATTTACTCCGCATTATGTTGGTCCCAAACCACTGCAGATATAGTAGAAGAAGAAAAGGGACTCACAGCCACAGAATACTTATAGACTCAAAGTCACTTCATTCTTATTTATTGAAAAAGGCAAGTTTGGCAGATAAATCAAACCAGTGTAGCCCTGGAAGACCACCACAGACCAACGTAATGTTCACACTGTACCATAATACTTTGTCAAGATCCCTTTTATTCTTCTAACTCATTCTCTCCTGGTGGCCATTTTGGGTCAGGTTCAGCCATGGATGGTACTGACACCATATGGCGGCTACAGGACCGAAGGAGCTAGTTTACCTTTGGGACTTACTAGCACCACCCTCTGTGAGCAACCCTTGTTGTAGTGCTCACTGCAGATATGAAGAATCCTTTTTTACATGTAGGAGGGAAACTCACTACATGCCATGCTTGGCACAAACTTACATATGTGCTGTGGCTACAGTATGAAGACACATGTGCAGTAGTTGCAGAACTCTGGAACATACTTCATTTCCTTGTTTTTAGCAAGCAGTATTTCCATGACAAATACAGCATGCCAGATTTTAAAGCTGAGAATGCAAATCCTACAACTGCATCTGAAATTCGGATGCTGCTTAGACTGCCAAACGTAGGATTTGATTTGAGGAGATGTACTTCTAAAAACTTACACATGCATCACTTTTTGATACAAGCTGCTGTAAGTCACATAAACTATCACTTTTCTAAGACAATGGCCATTTCCTGCAACTTGATAATTTAATATATTACTGTTAAAGTTCTGTAAAAACAAGACCCACATCTAGCTGCAATTTTTTAAAATTATATCATTACAATAAATTGAGTAACATTTTGATTGATGTTAATACTGGAAAACTTTATTAATGGTATTCATCCAAACAGACCTGTACCTCAATCTGATTGCAGACCCAGAAAAATACAATATTTTTTTTGGGGGGGGGCATAATTTGCAAAGGGCGGAAATGGTCTGGTCCTGCTGCATGGGGTGGTGTGATGCGCTGCCTCCTGGAAGACAAGGATTTGCAAGAGAGCCCTGGAATCCCACAGTAGAGATAACTGAAGCAGTAAGGTACTATTTGACAGGGTGTGCATTATTATTGAATAACATCATGTCCTATTCAACATGCCTTGGATAGCAAGGTACAAGGCAACTCTCCATGCTTATATATACAAGCAGGGCCAGTATGCCACAATTATGCACAACCAGGGTGCCTTATTGCAATTATAAACTGGTTCCACTGATTTTTATTTTGAAAACTGAGTAATGAGGTTTTAGATCATTTAGTATTTCTGACCAGTGCAGTTGTGCTGGAATGACACATGGTCATGTGATCACATCTAACCAATCACAGGTTTTGATTTCTCTTGAGGCATGACATAGAGGTGAGATACTGGGTTGCTGGATAGTGAGAGGGAGGATCACCCACTATCTATACACCTATCTGCTGGTTGATCACAGAGTAGCACAAGTGTTGGCTAGGACGGCAAGCGTTCACCCAACCTCCGGAGCAGAGGAAAGGTGCAGCCATGGTGGCCTTAAGCACTGGGGTGGTGGCAGAGGGAACCAGAGAAACAACATAACAAAAAAATGAGTAATTAATAAAGAAAAAATGGGTGGAATAAGGATGACGATAAGCCCATAGAAATGCATTCTTCTCAAATTATATCTTAGATTTTTTTTTTCTTCTTCAGCAGATGTGCACTTCAAATATGTGGTCCTACAGCATGCTGCTGCAGCAGATGCACACAGACTGAAGATGTTATGCTCTGCATGACATGAGGTTCGGGCCAATAAGTTTCTGAAAACTTTTTTTGTATATAAATATTTTTATTAAGTATTTAATCAGTTCAAAGACCACAGTTGCCAGTTATACTGATTCACAAGAACGACATTCTCTGATACAATATGCAAACCAAGGTAAGCTGTCTTAAAACAGGTAATATAAAATAAATCCAATCCCAGATTATTCACAAACTTCCACAAATACAGCACAGCCAAAACCCATAAGCATCCTCCTCTACCCAATAAATCACTGTCCGTACAACCATTCAACAACTATGCCTTCTAAAAGAAAAAAGGAAAACCGTTATCCACCTCCATCATTTTCGAGAGATAACCCCATATAAATTAATAATAATGACCAAATCTCATGAAACTGTGACCCCATACTTTCTTCCAAAAAATATTTTTTTATTGCCTGTTCCCAGTGGTACATAGTAGGAATAACAGGAGAAACCTAGTGTAAAAGGATTAAACATTTTGATTCCAGTGCAATATGACAAAACAATTGTTTGTATCTCAAAACATCCCTTGAAAGTACAGATATATCACCTAGCACCCAGAATTTAAGGGAACGTGAGCAGGGGACCCTTATTGGCAACTTCAACTTGAGAAAAATACCTGACTACCATGCCGTAATCAGGGGACAGGACCATAAAATGTGAAATAATGTGCCCCTGTCTACTTTGCATCTCCAACACTCTCCAAAGGAAGATAAACCCATACGTCATGCTCTATCAAGTGTTCTGTACCACCTGCCTAAGATCTTCTTTTGTATCATCTGCAGTTTAGGGTCCAGAAGGGTCTTATGGGTTGCCTGCCAGCAAGAGTCCCGCAATTTTTCATCTAAACTCTCTTGTAAATCTTCCTCCCGTTTTACTTTGTGTTTTCCCCAGTCTGGGACAAAACTATCCAATAGTAGATTGTAAATAGCAGTAGTGTGACCCCTAGTCAGAGAAACCCACTTTACTAATATGTCAATAACTCTGAGTAAATTAGGAAATAATCCAGAGGGAGACAATGGGAGGTAGAATGCCTAATCTGGATATACTGTACTTCCAAAAATCTTTCGAAGATAACCCATACTCAGTCTGAAGCTGTTGAAAAGATTTAAGAACTTTTAAAGTGAGATCCAACAAGTCAGCCATAAACTTTATACCTTTGAGATTGCAACTATGCCAGATTATAGGACAGCCATCAATCTTAATACCAGGATTATGCCATAAAGGCTCATAGGGGCCTAAAGACTTATTTGTAGTACCCCATTTTAATAACGTCAACACCTTATCCCAGACTTCCTTAGTGTGCTGCATAGGCCAAGAACTGTTAGAACCATTAAAAAGCTTATGCCTCAAAGGGATGAGATTTAACAGCGATTGTTCTAACTCTATCCACATAGGAGTAGATGAAGAAGCAGAATTATCCCACAAAAGGGCTTGCCTAAAACCAAAACATAGATAATATCCCCATGGCCACAGCGTCTTCCAGTTTCCTTTTAGAACTGAAGCCCTGAGGGTTCCTTTCCCATTAAGAGGTAGTTGACCATCCCAAATGAAATTAAAAAAACAGCTTGTCCAGCCTACTCCAAAAACCGGGTTTGATAGTGAGGGAAAGATTACTCAAACAAAAACAAAAAAACCTCTGGAAAAGCTGTCATTTTAAGTGCTGCAACTTTCCCAGGAATGGCCAAATGCAACTTAGCTCATTTGTTCAAATTTATTATTAGGGATTTCATCAAATTATTCAGATTTTTCTCACACATATTCCAAGGAGAACTGGATATATACATTCCCAAATAACGTATCTCAGATGGTGCCCAAGTGACCGATTTGCCTCCCAGAGAAGCCCAGCTCAGATCCCCTTTACATAAAGGTAACAATTCCATCTTGGACCAGTTCACTTTAAGTCCTGAAATATTACCAAATGAATCAATCATCTCCCACGCATTAGGCAAATAGGTTTTAACATCCAACAGAGTTAGAAGTAAGTCATCTGCATAAAATAGAGTAGAATATTCCCAATGTTTAATCTTAATCCCCCTGACCTCAAGATGCTGTCTCAAAGCAATATTCAGAGGTTTTATGGCCAACAAAAAAGGAGGGGACTAAGAAAGCATCCCTGATGGGTGCCACTAAATAGGGGGAAGATCAGAAAGAGTACCATTTGCGGTTATTCTCACCCTGGGTGAGGAATACAAAATTTGAATCCATGTCTGAAAGATATTACCAAACCCAAAGGCAGAAAGAGCCACAAATAAATACTCCCATTCAACAGAGTCGAACACCTTCTCCGTGTCTATGGTGATTAAAGCAGCCGACTCCAACCCCCTTCTCGCCATCTGTATGAGATTTAACACTACCCTTAGATTATCACTGCACTGTCTTCTTTTTAAAAAAAACATTTACGATTTATGGATCAGCGATGGAAGAAATTTTTCCAACCGAGTGGCTAAAATTTTAGCTAAAATGTTGGAATCCACATTAAGCAGAGAAATTGGACAATAATTAGTACACTTAGATCTACCTTTAATGGGTTTTGGAAGAACAACAGTTGTGGCTTCTTGCAAGTAAAATGACATAGAACCTTTCATTTTACATGGACCGATACAACTCCAAAAGTCTAGGGGACAAAAGAGACTCAAAGGCCCTATAGAAGTCCAAGCTAAGGCCATCAGTCCTTGGGGCTTTGCCCCATGCCAAACTCCTAATAGCTGTTGAAACATCTGCTAGTGTGATTTCTTGGTCCAAGGCTGTAAATGCTTCAGGGGAAACCTTGGGCAGCTGAACCTTTTGGAAAAAGGAGGCAAAATCAGGTAGACCCTGGGAAAGAGAGGATTGGTACAGATTAGAATAGTAGGTTTTAAAAATGCCAGTGGTACTGATCAGATTTGCAATAAGGCAGTCATTCTATGTCTTAAGGTAGGGAATTTGGGCTTCCCTTGAGTTTTTCTTCAGCTGACAAGCTAAAAGCTTATCGGCTTTTTCCCCCCAATTCCCAGTAATCTTGTCTTAGAAAAAATAATGCTCTAGAGATTTTTTGTTGGTAAATACTATTCAACCAGAACTGCAATGCATTCAATTGCTTAATGACTTATGTTTAATTCAGGGGGGAGTTATAAACCAATTCCTCTACCTTTTTAATTTTAGCTATTAACTCTGACTCATCTTGTTTACACAATTTGTTCCTCCAAGAGGCATATGAAATAATTCAGCCTCTAATAAAGGCCTTAAAAGCTTACCACACAGAGAAAATACTGACCTCTGGAGTAGAATTTAGATCAAAATACAAAGTAATTTCAGTGGATATCAAGGTACAGAAATCCTCTGACTTTAACCACATAGGATTGAACTGCCATCTCAGAGACCTGGCCACACTACCTAGAGGTACCCATTGTAATTGTACTGGGGCATGATCTGAGAATAACATACTGTAGGAAAAATATCCACCTGAGTGACAGAGGATAATATGGCTGAACTACACTGAAAAAAATCCAATCTGCTACACGTCCAAAATCTAGCAGACCTAAAGGTATATTGTAGAGTCTCTGGGTGGTGGATTCCACAACAGTCCACCAAACCTAATTCAGAACATAATAAATTCACTAACTGTCTGGAATGCTGATGTGTAGAACTATTTTTTTCTTTGGGGTCCTACCTATCAGAGGGTTCATAATCAGGTTGAAGTCCTCACCAATCATAATTGTTGTTGAGCCATGACTGAGCTCACAGATGCTCTGAGCCAACTCAGAAAAAAATTCTGGGGTGTCATTATTAGGAGCTAAAGATTCATTAAAATAATCTGAGATCCATATAGGCTACCTGGAGGAGAATCCAATGTCCTTGCTTATCTCTATGTACATTTACTAGTTGCAGGGGGCAGGACCTTTTCAATAACACCATCACCCCTTCTTTTTGGAAGAAAAGGTATTTGAAAAGGCCTGACCCACCCATCCTCTTAACATTTTTGAGGATTTCTGGTGCAGAAAATGGGTTTCTTGTAACAAAGCCACATCTATATTATTGAGCTTCAAATAATATAACATTTTCTTACTCTTAATGGGTGGTTTATACCCTGCAAATTCCAAGTGAAGGAGTTTAGGCTAGCCATTATGAGTTTCTGAAAACTTAAACTCCAAATACTGCTCACAGCACTACTTGGCTAGAAGAATTCAAGAATCAATGAAGCAGTCAACACTGGATGCCTTTCTTTTCAATCAACAAAAACATCTGAGAGACGTGCTTTAGTAGTTGATCAGTCAGCTAGTGATTTAGAGGACAGCCTCTGTCCTTTGAAAATAGGGGTATTAGTTTAATCTTCTACATTAACCCTTGTTTTCAATGTAATGTATTAGTGGCTTGGAATATTCTTTGAAAGACATCCATCTACATGTACTTTTCTGCTTTAGTCATACATGCTATTCAATGGTGCTTCCAATGTTTTCCGAGGCTAACAATAGAAGAATGTACATATGGGATGGGACAAATAAAATGTTTCACTATTCGACCAAATATTGAATAGTTGCTGATACTATTCGACAAATAACAAATACGAATCCAAATAGTAATACTAAAATAAAATAACCAGAGATACAATGATATTATTATTTCTTGCTTTTTTATTTTATTTTAGTAAACTTGTTTAATTCATATTCATATTTCCTTTACTTCATCTATTTAATAAAAACAAACTGAGGTAGTGACAGGTACTGTACAATGGGCATTCTCAGAGCCACAACATAAGCAGCATATTATGGATACTACTGTGCAAATTTGCAGTTGCCTGGCAGTAACATCCAACATTAGCAGCATATAAACAGTAATGTGCAACTTGGCAGTTTCATAGCAGCAACATCAAATATCAAACATTAGCAGTAAATAGACAGTAATGTGCACATTGGCAGTTTCAGAGCAGCACCATCAAATGTTGCCAGCATATTACCAGTACTGTGCAAATTTGCAATTTCATAGCAGCAACATCAAACACTAGTAGCGTTGTATTCTCCTGTGTCCACATGTCTGCTGTAAATGACAAGGACTGAGTGTTACTCCATAAAGCTACACTTTGATGCCATCCATGTTCATACATATCAGGAATAATTGTTTGAGAAAGATGCTTGCATGATGGCAACTCATATCGTGGCTCCAAAACATTTACCAATCTGGTGAATCCTGTATCCTCCATTATAATGAATGGCTGCTTGTCCAGGGCTAGCATTTCTTCAACAGCATAGTGTATTTTTGTAGCCTCAGGTGTTTTGTTTGTCCATAGTCTTTTTATGGCTATGCAATCCACAAGAGTGGGCAGTTTTGTTTTCACAGCACTTATCCCTTGAGTTTTGCCACAGTTACCAGCACAGATACACTGTTTTGTTTCATTGTATACAGTACTTTGGTGTGCTTCACCTGCACTTGGTTCATCATGGCTGTGGTAGTGAACCCCGATGCCTGGCATCCTCGGGATATATTTATTTTGCAGATGATACACTCGGTTTTAGCAATGTTGTCTTCACTGACTCTAAAAACCTCCCACACCAGGCTTATTTTCTTCTCACTCATGTTTTGTCCTGAATGCTGCACACTACAGCACGGCTTACCTAGCCCCAACACAGTGCTGCCTTCTATGTTGCATTGTGACCAACAGCAGTCATGCTGGAAAGCAAGGCAATGTTTTTCATTTCTCTTCATTTAAAGGTAAACCAGGCAAAACTCTAGAGTCAAAACAGTGGATATTCGTTATTCGTATTTTCAGACGAAGTGCTATTCAACCAAATATGAATACAGCAGGGGAGACACTATTCATGCATGAAGCAAATATTCATTCCATCCCTAATGTACATGTATCATTGCTGACTAACAGATCGTATTCATATTGGTACTCAAGCCAGAGCCAAGGGGGGCTGGGTCTTGTAATGGTAAAACAGAATCTGAAGAATCTAATAGTTCCAAAAAGCAATAATCCAAGGTTACAATAGAATGAAAGAATTAACCTCAACTCTAGCATCAGATCATATTTCATTCAACGTATGTTTCACTGGAGAATCAACTTCATCTGGGATTTATAATCTGTTAGAAAAACATATTAAGGTTCAGTGGACAAGACTGAACATAATGGGTTTTGGAAGAACTTTATTATAATAATAAAAATGTAATCACCTGATAAGCAATAACCACTAAACAAAATTAATTTGTAGTGCAATAAAATTCCTTTCTGCAAAAATTATTTCCACAAATATAAATAAAAATAAAAATTAAATAATATAGTATAGGCATTGCAACTTAATTGAAAAGGACACAACTGAAAAACAAATTACCTCTATTATGCAAAGCTTTCCACATTAGAGGAAGGAATAGTATGGATGCCCTCCAAAAACAACAAAATAAACACTTTGTTTGTTTTGCGATACAATTTTTGAATCTCATAACACAGCACATAATTTACAGTGGCCAGGATATTCAAAGCAGTTGCTCATGGCATAACTGAGTTGTGCCAGCACAAGTGTGGACTTGCGCCAAGGAGCGATATTTAGCAGGAGCCATTGTGCCGCACAAGTCCCATTGCACCAATGCACAACTATAATGAATGCATGTGCAAGAGCAGGGGGCGTGGCCATGAATATGTGGCGCAGTACAATATTCAACCGTGGAACCATGGCGTAAGTGCAGAGCAAATCCTGGATGTGCCTAGCAGACTTGAGCCTATAAATACAGGGCGCAAGCACACAGACAGCACTTGTGCCAGGGGAGAGGGAGTGAGAGAGAGAGAGTGCCAAGAGAAGGTGGAGGGACAGAAACAAAGACAGAGCAAGGGAGACAGAGCCAGTGAGGGACAGAGTGACTGGCACAGGCAGCCATAGGGGCATGGGACAGAGGTGGCAGTGGAGAGTGAGCCAGGGGCTGACAGAGTGAGAGGGCGAGGCAGGCAAAGTGCCACACAGTGCAGCAGGATGGCATACAGCCCACAGCAGCTGACCACCCAGGGGGAGTCAGGACATCAGTGGCCATGGCCAGTGCACCCTTCCTAATGGAGGCCATAATGAGGGGTGTGAAGAGGCAGGAGGAACAGTGACATGGCCGTGGAAGGGTCCTTCAGTGGTACGCCCGCAACAGGTGGTACTGTGCCTGCACCATCTTTGAGAATTACACCAATACTGAGATTGTGGGCTGGTATCACCTGAACAGGCCATTCTGAGGCAGCTCTGTGAGCTGTGCAATGAGGAGATGCAGGCACCCACAAGATAGAGCCACGCAATGTCTGTGAGACAAAGGTGACAGCTGTTATTTGCCTGCTTGCCATGGGCACCTTCCAGAGACCAACAGGGGACACTACAGGCATAACCAAGTCAGCCATGTCCTGCATCCTCACACAGTTCCTCAAAGCCCTGCTGCCACATGCTTTGGAATACATCCAGTTCCACAGCACAAAGGAAGAGCATACATCAACCATGCAGGACTTCCATAGGGTAGCATGCATGCCTGGCATGCTTGGGGCCATTGACTGCACCCACATGGGCATCTGCATGCCACCTGGCCCTGAGGGTGTGGTCTAAGTGAACAGGAAGGGGTTTCCCCAGTGTGAACTGCCAGGTGGTGTGCGATGCCAGGGGGCACATCACTAATGTCTGTGCCACACACCCTGGGAGTGCACATGAGGCATTCATCTGGCACAGCTCTGCACTGTGCCACAGGTTCGAGCAAGGGGACATCTCCACGGGCCACCTAGTGGGTGAATATGGGGGCACTGGGAAGAGCAGGGTATGGGATGGGGGGCAGGGTGGGTGTGCTGGTGAGGGCACCAGGGATAGGCAAGGGGCACAGTAACAGAGGACACAGGGCTAACCATGTCATTATCCACACAGGTGACAGTGGCTATCCACTTAGACCCTGGCTGCTGACTCCCTACCGGCACCCAGCACCCCCCAGCAGAGGAACAGTACAATGAGGCACACACCAGCATGCAGAACATCATTGAGCTTGTATTTGAGATATTGAAAGCATGGTTCCATTGCCTAGACAGGTCTTGTGGTGCCCTACAGTACAGCCATCTGAAAGCCTGTGGCCTATTCCTGGCCTGCTGCATACTGCATAACATTTCCATTGACCGTGGGATAGCTGTCAAGGCTGATGAGGGTGATAGTAGTGTGGACAAGGAGGGCAATGGGCCAGAGGGTGATGGACAGCTCCCCCAGAGGGATCCCTGGGTGCAGAGGATGGCAATCCAGCAAAGGGACACCATCACACAGGAGCACTATGGTGCATTCTGATAGGTGGTGCCACACCCACACACTAGCCACACATACAGGTACAGCACACAGGCAGGGGTGTGCATGGCAATGGGCATGCACACACAGAGGCATGGTGCAGGGGCAGGGGTGTCAGTGCCACACAGGCACACACAACTGCACACAGCAGTGCACAGCAACACACACACACACACACACACAAACACATGCGCCAGGCACTGGCATGTGGTGGGGATCAGATGCAGTGCACTGGTACACAGGCACAACCAGTGTAGATCTGCTCCCATCATGCCCACACCACATGGGCCAGCAGCCAGGCAGGCATGCACACAGGCAGCATGTGGTGCAACTCACAGGTGCCACACCTGTGGTATGCACACACACACACTGCCCATGCACGCACAGGGCAGCAGCAGCAGACTGCAGCCAAGGCTGCACACACATCAGGTCCGCTGTGTGGAACCATGGCCACCATGGCTAGAGGGTGGCCACGCCGAGGCTGATCGGCAGCCACAGGCTGCACATCAGCCACAGGGGGTGCTTGCAACAGCCCCCCAGGGGTTGTACTGTGGGACCACAACCGGGTCTTCGCAGGGGTGTGTAGGCACCCAAACAGGCCCGCCCCAGGCATGCCTGGGATGCCAACAGCAGAGCCCAGCATCAACAGTGAGGGTGTCGCTTGACACCGGGATCATGGGGTGGACAGTGCACTACGCAGTGTCCGAGGTGGCTGACCACACCCTGTGGCAGCCAGCAGTAGAAGGCCATCCGTGACTGCATTGGCTATGTGATCTTGGGATGTGGTCATGTCCTCCCACGAGTGCTGCATAGCCACCAGGAGCTGCACAGTGCCTCTCTTGCACTGCTCAGCCATCTGGCGCACCTCTTCATGCAGTGCACACACCCCAGCAGCAAGCAGCAACTGGTGCTCCATGAAGGCCCACAGCAAATGGGTGTGCTCTGTTAATGGGTCAGCACCCAGGGGATCCTGGGTGGGGCACCATCCCTCCTGTGGTGATCGACCACACTGCACAGCCACCTGCTCAGGTGGATGCTGCATAGTGGGGTCCCCATGGGGTAGCTCCCTCTCAGGCACCCTGGCAGTGGACCCCATGTCTGGCTGCCCTATGGCACCTGCTGCCTGTTGCAGCCTTTCCGGCCGCTGAACACTGCCCAGCGCCTGTGCGGCTGCACCACCATCACCACATGGCACTGCTACGGCAGTGCACACAGCAGCACCCGCAGTGGTGGTGGGCTGCTGTCCCACCACTGTCAGGCCGCTGGGCGCGCTGCATGTAATGGTACCTGGTATGAGCGTCTCCCCCACAACACCACCCATGCTGTCCAGGATCACGGTCAGGTCATCATTGGTGTTGGACCCTGCCCCGATCTGTGTCTCCTCACAGAGGATGCCATGGCTGGCATCCTGCAGAAACACAGCCAGGGCCTCGTCCGACCCCATGCCCAGGAGATCCAGCTGGACAGTGGTGGTGTGCTGCAGCCGATCAGGCCCCCGGATGCCCGTGAAGGTGGATGGCTGGTCATCTGGGGCTGATCTGGCCTCCATGGCTGCTGCTGGTGCCCCATCCACAGCATGATGGTGTGCTGGTGCTGAAAGAGAAAACAGATGTGTTAATGATGCAAGGCCCCCATCCCCTCATCCCTCCCCTGACCACTACTTGCTGTCTGTGCCCATCATACGTACCATGCAGTGATGGTCTTCCACCCATCTGAAAACCTCCACCCGGCACACCCTCCACAGTGCTGCGGCGCATGGAGGCTGCCACCAACTCCTCCTGTGCTGTGAGCTGTGGCACAGCAGCAGGCCCCCCTCTGGTGGCTGTTCAGGATGCACGTATGGCCGCTACCTTCTCCTTGATGCAGCTTTTATCAGTGCCCACCTTCTTACAGCACTCCTGCACAGGCTGCTGGTGGCTGCCCTGCTGGTTGACACTTGCTGCCACCTCCTCCCAGGCCACAACCTTGGCCTGTGGTGTGCCTGTGGTGCCACTCAGTAGTGGCTCCCTGTCAAGGTAGGCCTCAAACAGGGCATCTGCCTCTTCCTTGGTAAGTTTGGGCCTGTGTTTGCATGCAGGCCCACACTCCTCACTCTCTTCCAGCTCCGACATAGTGCTACCTGTGGACATAAACATGTGTGTCAGTGTCAGCAGCAGCCTACCCCGTCCACCCTGCTGTGCTGGCTGTGCTCCGCATCAAATGCAACTTACCTCAGATGGTTACAATACTGGTCCATGGCCTATGCTAGTCTGTGGCATTTTCATAGCGCAACGCATGCAAATGAGCATTGGCGCAATGGTAATGACATGCTAATTTCACTAGTGCATAGTGCATTAGCTGATGAGCTCACTTGCATGTGGAGGCTGAATATTGTGTACTTGCTTCGTGTGCAATGGAATTTCTCTGGAGCAAGTCACGGTGCAATGTCCAGGCATGCGCAGTGCACAGGACCGCAGTGCGCATGCGTCAGGCGGTGTGCTTCCACTTATTGTGCACTGTGTGCCCACTGCACAATGGGGACCATGGTGCACTGTGCGCCATGGCTTCTATTGTGCACCGGTGCACAATGCGCCAGTTGACCCATGACCCTTACAGTGACCCTCTGATCCCTTGGGACTCCACCACCACATGCCTGTCAGGCTACGCCCATGTCGCACATCTCCAGCATTGTGCAATTGGCAGACACAGTGCATGCCTCCATGAGGCATGCATCCCACGGACGTTGTGCACACTTGCGCCTCTGGCTGCCATTTTGTCCCCACACTTTGCTGTCAGTACAATGGCACAGCAGGGAGTTCATTGGGCCTGTAACTGGTCTGACATTGAATTGGTTAATCTGGTGGTCTATGTGCAGCCACATGCAGCAGGGCTGTTTGGACAGGTGCCCTTGCAACAGTCACGGACAGATGTCTGGCAGGGCATCATTGCCAGCCTGGTGCAGAACACTGGGGTGGCCAGAACTGGGGAACAATGCTGCCACCGATATGGAGACCTTATGCGGTGGGATCCGGAGTGCCTGAGACAGCTGCAGGCACGCGTCCGCCGAGGGGCCATGCCATGGCCAGGTAAGTCAGCCAATGCTGCATGTGTGCCCTAGTGCTGTACCGTGGTGATGGCTTGGCTGTCTGGCATGCCCTGCAGAGGGGTACACTGTCATCATGCACATTGCGGTGTGGCATTGCCAGCTGCAGCTTGCATGGCGATACAGCCTTGAGGGACATGTCAGGCAGGGGCACACGCTGTGCACAGGGGTGGGGGTGGTGGGTACACGCTGTGGGTGTTCTCTGATGTGTACCTGTCTTTGTTCCATTCCCAGGACCTAATGATTGCCACAGGGCAAGGGTGGCAAGAGCACCAGAGCCATCCCAGCAGGCTGCAGCAGGACCCAGCGATGGTGGTGCAGCAGCAGGACAGGCGCCAGCGGGGCAGCAGCTGGAAGGTAGGCACTGTTTCAGTCCTGTGCACATTGCAGGGTGGTTGGCGGGGGAGTGGATGCAGCCATGGCCACTTGTGCCATATGCCGTGGCAGCTGCGTGTTGTGCACTGTGCGTGGTGCATGCCACTGTGGGGCGGCCATTGCACATGTGTACCAGCTGTTGGGGTTGGTGTGCGCCCAGCTGCCACTGGTGTTGCTGTGGTGCTGCTGGTGCCCTGTGCCTTCTGACTGTCATTGCACAGTCGGGTGGCCATTGAGCAGCAGTGCCCACCTCTGTGAACTGTCATGGCATGCTGGGTTTCTGGCAGGCATTGGCCCTGTACTATAGGCTGCTGTGCTAGATCATTCTTATAACTTCCACCATAATGGAGGCAGTCCAGCAGGTGCGCTGACTCATGCTGGCAGACCGGCGGCAACAGAGGTGCCAGGCGGCAGTGAGGTGTGGCCACCCTTTGTTCCAGTACCAGCCTTTCCCTGCTTCCCCTGCTGTTCCTCCCCATCCATCCCCCTTCCCACTGTACAGTCCCTGTTCCCTGTCCCTTCTCTTGCTTTCCTACCCTTTCCCACCCCTTGCACTTGCATATAGTTTTCTACATTACAAATATTTTGACTTACCTGCCTGTGTCGATGTCTGCTTTGTAGCTGGCATGAGGAACCATGCTGCAGTGGTGTGGTGTATGTCTGTGTGGTGTGCATGTGTCAGTGTGTGGGTTGTGCATCTGCAGTGCACTGCTGTGTACTGTGGTGTGTCCCACAGTGGTGGTGTTCTGCCCCTTGGTCGGTGGCTGTGCCTTGGGGTGGCCATGGGGTGGCTGTCCGGGATGTGTGGCATCTGTGTGCTTGGCAGCATGGTCCTGGGTGTGGCTTGCTGGGATTTAGGTGGGTGGGGGCACAGCATGCAGCTGGGGGGGACTCCATTGGTGGCCCTCCATTGACCATTGGTGCCCCCTGTTGCCTGCTTTCTGTGCCACTGTTGTGTTCCGGGGTGGGCGTGTCTGGGTGCGTGTGTGTGCCCTGCTGGTGGTGGCCACCTGTGGTCTGCCACTGTGCATCCCTGGCACTGTCCCCAGGTCTATTCCTCTGCATGCCCCCCTCTTTTACTCTGCTGCTGTGCTCCCACCATTGCCTGGGGCTTCTCTTTGTGCGCCATGGTGCATGTCAGGTTGCACCATGGCACATGTCTGGTTGCACCATGGTGCAGGTCTGGTTGTGCCATTGTGCAAGCCTGGTTGCGCCATGGTGCATCTGTGCCATATTCAGCCATGTTGTGCCAGTGCATTTCGGCATGTGCAACCTCTGAATATCCACTCGTTGAGCCATGGCACATCAGTATTGCTCTGCGCCAAACTTGCGCCGGCCATTGGTGCATTTCTGAATATCTGGCCCTCTATGTACAGTGATTTTCTCTTAGGTAGCAACAATGTGACTGTAGCTGCATTTGTCTTAAACATTACCTATTAAATAGCAACTTCCTGCACTCAGTCTCAGACAAAGCCTTTGACATCTGTGCTCCGCAGATTTAGACAATTTATCTCAGAATAAGATAATCTAGTATACTGAATGCATATAAAATCATAAGTGCATTTTATGCTGCCTGCCCTGGATCTGGTTTTATTGTTAACTGATGATTGTTCTGACCCTTTATTACTGAAAGCTGCTTTCCAGTGTTAACTGACTGGGACAGAAGGCACCTGAAGCAGCAATGTGGAAACCTTCAACCATCTGGACAAATTGACAACAGAGAGGTTGAATTTTACTGGATTAAGAAACGCAGAGGAACAGCAAACAATTAACCTGAGTACCAGTACAAGAACATTAGTGGATTTTGGTAGTGCAAATGTGCTGTTTAACAAATTAGGGGCCAGATATTCAAAACTTTGCCCCGGGGCTAAATTAGCACTGCCCAGTGGGCAAACTTAGCCCAGAGCGCAAAGCAAGCTATATTCAATAGGAATAGCCCAGTGCTAAACCTGCTGAATATAGCTGTCTAAGGAAGCCGAGCAAACCGGTCTGGGAGTGCAGGGCAAAAATATCCCAGGAATAAGACAGCACTGAATATAGCAACAGGGAAGTGCAAACTGCAACTGCAGCTCATTAGACTCTGTAGCAAGCCAGTGTTGCAGGTGGAGAACATTGTGTGTGATTGCACAGAGATGTCTCACATCGTCTGCAAACAACAATGTAAGCCACACACTGCAGACCTGTGCTATGCTGAAGTGAGGTTTGCCTGGGGCTAACCTGATTGCACAGTGCTAACACATTAGCCCGGTTCAAACTGGTTAGTCCCGGGTAAACGGGAGCTATTTTCAAAGCTCCCATGCAAATGAGCTTACTTAGGTAATCTGTGGGCAAACAGGTACATTTGCATCTCATTAACTGCTGCTTAGCATACATTACCATGCAGTTTGCCCAGTGGTACTGCATGGAGCACAAAGCTCGCCCTTTTGGTCGGAATGGAAGTACAGGCTTGATGCTGCAGACCAAGGCAGACCCACAGCATCCCCTGTTGGTCAGTAAAGAAGTACCGGCTGGAAGCAGCAGGAACTGTGTGCCGCCAGGCACAGTTGGTGCATACATATCTCACAACCCCTTTCCACCTGAATCAGGGACAAGGCTTAAACAAATCAGGGACAAAGGACCAAAATCAGGGACACATCTTCAAATGTGGAGATATCCACCCAGACAGCTGGTGGAATGTGGGGCTTAGTGCAAAATGCATATTCTAAAGAAGAACAAGTCTGTAACTGTACTGCTTGACATTATTTTGTGCTTACAATTTCCACTGTTCAGCTACGGAAACACAGCTGTGAGGAGGGACAGAGTAATAATTTTGAGGCAAATTCAGGGACGCCCCTGAACTTCAGGGACAGTTGAGATGTATGCACCTGACCCATTCACAATAAAAGTAAACATAATATCCCTGGTAGTCTAGTGGTCCCCCCACCCCCCTGCACGAATCCCAACCCGTTTTTAATGAAATTCAACATAATTTCCCTGGTAGTCTAGTGGTCCCCCCACCCCCACATGAATCCTGACCTGTTACTTGAGCTGAAATCCAAGTAATTTCCCTGGTAGTCCAGTGGTCCCTCCCACCCCAAGCATGACTCCTGACCCCCCGTCCAACAATACAAACGTATTTCCCTGGTAGTCTAGTGGTCCCCATCCAGCAGTGACACCTCCGCTCATCCGAAGAAAACTCCACAAACAAAGCCAGCGATCGGCTCAGCCCTCCTCTCAACACCACGGCCGGCCGCTGTGGTGAGAGGAGGGCTGAGCCGGTCACCGGCTCTGTTTGTGCAGTTTCTTCGGATGGGCAGAGGCATCACTGCTGGGTGGGAGGACCACTAGACTACCAGGGAAATACGTTTGTATTGTAGGACGGGGGTCAGGAGTCGTGCTGGGGTGGGGGGGACCACTGGACTACCAGGGGAAATTACTTTGGATTTCAGTCATAATGGATCAGAATTCATGCAGAGGGGTGGGGGGACCACTAGACTACCAGGGAAATTACATTGAATTTCATTACACATGGGTCGGGATTCATGCAGTGGGTGGTGGGACCACTAGACTACCAGGGAAATTACAATGAATTTCATTAAGAATGGGTCGGGATTCATGCAGTGGGGTAGGGAGACCACTAGTCTACCAGGGAAATTATGATGAATTTAATTAAAAACAGGTCGGGATACATGCAGGGGGGTGGGGGGACCACTAGACTACCAGGGAGTTTACTGTACTACAGCGGCTAAGGGGGTCCATGATGGGGGGGCACCACTGCCGCATTACCACCGCATTACCACCAGCTTTTGTTAGGCAGCATCTAGCGCCGGGCTACAGGTTGCGCTAATGCCTGTAGCATGGCGCTAGACCTTTGAATATGCCACACTGCTGGCATTCATGGGCATTCTCCTAACCCCGACCCTGCATACTATTATCTATTAGCGTCAGCGCTACCACACAGCGCCGACACTAATAGGGCTTTTGAATATTGCAGCTTCATGCAAATCCAGCACTATTCCTGTGCTATGGTTTTGCGCTAGGCACAATTGTTTGAATATCTGTCCCTGCAAGCTTTAAAGCAGAAAGAGTGTCATATAGACTGGCAGACAGTGACTCTAACTAATTAGGTAAAAACTATTTTTTTTGTATTGATTTATTTTTTACTAGGAAGAAACTTCATTGAGCAAGCTTACTTACAAGGAGATCCTGGGATGGACAGAGTACAAAAATAATTCAGCACGTTAAAAAGTACACTAAGGACATTTATCACAAAGTTATAAAACGATACCAGTAAAGATTCAAGAAACCAGTAAAAAAACACCTAAATAAATAAAACACATGAACAATAAACTGCAGATCAGAAATATGAACATATGAGAAGAGGAAAAAAAGCAAAAAACAAAGTATAACCATGGTACAGTATCATATTCCATGGTAGTATTGAATCCAAGGAGTCAGAAGCACTCACGGTTGTCAGCACAGTAGTTCTCAAGTGACATTTTAATAAGTTATGGCCAATGAGTGAATTCAACTTTCGTGATTCTTGTACGGTGTTCCAGTGAGAAGCGGCAGTCCAGCTAAGGCATTTTTCCATAAAGGGCTCAATTCTCAAAGACTGATACAAGCTGCACAGATGGCAGCTTGTGCTGATTACCAGTGTGTCTGAGACCCTGTGCCTGATTCCTGTCTGGGAGGAGTCCCAGCTCCCAACACCCACAGGTTATGGAAATTGCTTCCATGTGTCACACATTTGGCATATGGTAGGAGTTTGGTGGAAGGTGAAGTATGGTGGTATGGACCACCAATCCCCGCCGCACAGCACAGGACAAGCATAAGTCCTAGGGAGCCAATGCAGGATGCAGTGCAGGAGGGGATCAGGTGCAGATGGGGGAAACAGGGCCATGCCCAGGATCTCCACAATGCTGCCAACAGGTGTTCCTGCTGCAGATCCAGTAGGCAAGTGGGGCACACGTCAGGGGAGCAGGTGGTAACATCCCTGATTTAGTCTGCACCCAGATGCATGGTTGTGGTCCTCTGTTGTCTGTATTGCACAGCTGCCCATTTGTCAGGGCACCAAGCCTGCCCCTGCTCCCACCCTGCACTGTTTTCAGGGGTGGCACAAGGGCCATTAGACCACCTGTTGGGTGGTCTAAGTCCTGGCAGGTCCTGCTGGCTGTCAGAATCCCATTTAGGGGGATGTTGAAGCCTGCACTGCTGTAAGCCCCCTAGCACCAAGGTGCGCCCCCAACCTTGAAGCAGGCCTAGTGCATGGCTGGTCTGGTGCACAGGGTCCCCAGTTTGCCACATCTGGCCTTCCAGAATCGGAAACTCTGCATTTTTTGATGCTAGGTTCCCCTTGTGTCAATTCTATTTGATACAGGCACCTTGCATCAAAGTCAGAGTTTTGAAAATTGAGCCCAGGAGGTAAAAAATCTGGGAATGCTGAGAATGATCAGATCATTTCGTCTGAGACTGTATAACCTGGCTGATCTTGTTTATAATGCCCCAATATATTTCATTTTCTTTTTTCATTTTTGTACTTGTAGGCTGATGAGTCATATTGCCTGTTTTCACCAGTGACAAGTTAATAAATAAATCCCAACAGTACGAATGATAAACCTTGTAAACATACTATACAAATACAATATCTTCCTGGTACAACATACATCAAAAACGTGTGCAAACATTCCTTTTGTGAAGCCAGTCCTTAAGTCTGGTAGCACAACTTACAATTTCATTGGGAAATGAACTGTGAACCATGGGAGCCCTGTAGAGTATAGACCTTTGGCTACATGTTTTTTTTAAAGTGACAATATAAGGCAGCATATATGGTGGGAGCAAATCCTTGAGTGCTTTAAAGTAGATAGGAAAATATTTACTGTTACTTACAACTGTTAAATAAATCATAGATAACAAGCAATAGCTTTTGTGTGTCTTTGTCATTATTGTAGATGTTTAAAATGCTGAAGAGTGCACATGCAGGCCAGGAGGAGTGTGGCATCATCATTTTGTGAAGCTGCTGTTTAAAGAGTTCATGATTCCAGTGTGCACACTTCAGCAGTACAAAATTGGAATAAGTGATGAGAGCCTTTCATAGCTTGGCACGTGCTGACTCCCAAGTTTAAAAAAAGTTTGTCAAACCGATGGAGGTTTCAACATTAAGGAGCAGCATATAAATATGCATTTTAAACATTTTCTACAGTAATGACAAAGACACACGGAGGCCATTGCTTCTTATTTATGATTTATGTAAGAGTTGTAAACAACAGTAAATCATTTCCTATCTCCCTTTAAAAGTCCAGGTGTAAAGGTTCATTAGTATACTCATGGCAAGCATTGTCCAACCAACAGCCGATGATAAGGTGCAGTGATGAGTCCTGTAAAGAAGGTTGAAGATAAATCATTATGCCCTAATATACCATCAAGTCTGGTTATCTGTGTAGTGGAGGCACAATCATATATAGTATCACCATAGTCAATTAGAGGATGGAAGGTGGCTTGCAGTAGCCTTCTTTTAGTATCTGAAGGGAAACAAAACTTATTTCTGAAGTAGAAACCTAGCCTCAGACTTCCAGTTCCACCTTCAGCCAGTATGGACGAGTTCTCACTCGGTAAAATGGTTTACATTTGGGGACTGTACAAAGCGTTTTTATGATTTACAAGATAAACTCAAAGCTATTGTTAGTGAATGGGTGGCAGAAGAATGTTAAAAAGTGGCAACAACACCCATGTAGCTATCTCCAGGCAAACCTTGGCATTCGAAGCACAGACTGGAGTTGCAAGAGACATGGCATGGAATAGCTGAAATGAAATTGCATAACAGGCCAATGCTGCAATTTTGGATGAACTTTGGGAGTTTCATGCAGAAATCAGAACTCTGCATACCAAATTAAAAGAGGCAGTTGTGGCTCTCGATAGTAAAGTCTTGAATTTGGAGCAGCATGCTACTAACATGGATAGACGGGTGGACTGGCATGAACGAGTCCTCATTAAAGTAATGCAGGAACAGCATACCATAGCAGATCTATGTGAGGATCTACAAAATAGATCCAAAAGAAACAATATAAGAATTTATGGAGTGTCTAAGGGTGAAGAGGGGTCTGATATGCTCTCTTTTTTACAAGGCGTGCTCCCATCACTTTTGGATATTGAAGTCTTCCGCCTGCTACCTCTTGAGCGAGCACATAAGGCCCTTTTACCTAAGCCCTCAAGCTCTACTTCATGTCTTTGCTCAATAGTCGTGCATTTCTACAATTCTGCCACCAAACATGAACTTCTTCTTCGATTGTGGTGCAAAGGGGCTATATTTTATAAGGGCCAGAGTCTGTACTACGACAGACTACTCTCCTGCTCTCCTAATAAAATTCAGAGCCTTTACTCTGGTAATACAGATCCTCAAAACAATCAAAATCACTTTCATCACTCCATTCCCGACCCACCTGAGGATCTTGATTTTAAGATGGCTCCATGATTTTTGATGACCCTGGGATGACCATGCAAGAACATCGTACCAGAAAACACAGTGTTCTAGATGAACCTATAGATGCTACAGACTCCTAGGAAAAGAGGGCTCTGCAAAAGGACACCTGGTTGAACATGTCACCACAGAGCAAGAAATGTTGCATGGAGCAAACTCTAAATGAGATTAAAGCTTTGCTGCAAACATCACTTCAGGAGGAAAATGTCTGATGGCAGTTACAAAATCTAGCTTTCTTCTCAAGTAATAGTTTGCAGCAACAGACATTTGCTGGATATATTAGGAGTCCACTAGCTTGTTGAACTGGGCTATGCTGTTTACATTGGGGACCGCTCACTAATATACCAGTTTGAGTTTTGGACTCAGTTTGTAGCTACAAGCTTTCATTGGTAGCCCTCAATAAATTCTGAGGGCCATTTTGAACTATATCTGTCCATTTTTTGTTTTTGTTTTTGCTGGTTACCAGCTTAGCCTTAGCTGTAAGACTTAGATAGTACTTTATTATTTTTCCTTGATAGTCCGGTTTCTTATCTGGGGGTGACCCGAGAGATTTCATTTTTTGGTAGTTACTCTTGGTAAATTTAGATTTAGTTTATTTCATTTCTCTGTGGCAGTTGGTAATATACACAGTTTTGAATGGTTATTTGCCCTGTCTGGATCCTCCTTCTCTCCCCTGTTTTCCTTTCTATTGTATTATTTATGTTTGACTAAATGCAGTCTAGTTTTACATGTAAACCTCCCTGAATAAGTCACTGATATCCATGGAATTATCAAAAGTGTTTTCCCTGATTAGCCAACAAGCATTATAAACCCCCTTTTGTTCTTTTTTTCCCTTTTTCCCCTCTGTTAGGGGTATGATTAGCTTGTCCCCATTTAGATGGGATTTCTTTTTAGCAGAGTTGTTACGCCCCCTACCTGGAAACTTTCACTGGTTGTCCTAACTATCCACAATACCATGCTTAGATAGTCGTAATAACTCTCACTAGTTATTAGATCCCTTTCTTTTCTTTTTATTAAATATAACTTAATGTATGTACAGTGATTATGCGCACATTGGTCTAATGCTTTCACTGCAGTTTCCACTCATTTTAAATGATGAGAACAGACTCTCTGATTTTGATATTCTGTGTGGGCAGATGAATAGGGGCTCCATGTATGGCTTCCTCCATTCTCTTTATAATTACACTGTATCTTTTTTCAAGGTTCCATGTGATTCAATGGCTCAAGCTTTGCTTTATTATGAGTCCCTCCCTCACACATACATTGCTACTGAGTTGGGTGGGTGGTCATTTATGAGCTTACATAGGGACTTCAATAACTTACCTTTGTATAGCAGCAGTATCTGTTAATAATACCATTTTTCTCAGCCCCTGTGTCCATCAGTCAAAAATGTCGAGATACACATTTTTAATTTTTATTTTCTTCAATTTCAGAACCATACTGTGGAATTCAGAGGTTGTCAGAGGCTCTTCTTTCTATTCTCTTTCCATATGGAGCAGAATATGTGCTTCGGTGCAGCTCTGAGTTGCATACTGTCGTGACCTGTGGTAGTACCATTCTAGTAATTTTGCAGAATAACTCTGACATGAGCACACAGCAGTTAATCTTTTTTTAAGTTTAATAAACTTTATTGAAAAAATAACAGTGTAACAACAAGACCAAGTAACAGCCAATAACAATTATACATTCCCATATCCCCTCCCCCACCCTACCACCTGGCGGAGTGAACAGCCTGCACAATACATGATTGCAATACAATAGCCAACATTAAAATCAAAAGGCAATAATAAACCTCCCAATGGGACAGACCAAAAGAGAAAGGAAAAACAGAGGTTGTAAAGTAACTTTTGTAGCCATTCTTGATTGGAAATGGAGGCCTGGTCAAGCCAATGATGTAGAACCAGTCTGTTAACAGATAGGGAAATAAGGGCCATATAATACCTCCTTTCTTTCAAAGGAACAGCATTATAGTAACCAACTATTCAAATCTCAGGTGTGAAAAGGTCTGTGATACCTAAGAGGGGATCTGCCTTAGATTCAATGAGGAGTCATAAAGGGGCCACCTTAGGGCATTCCAAATAGATGTGCAGCAAAGTACTATCAGCCTGACTGCACCTCGTACGGGGGGTTGGGGATGATAGCCTATCCATTTTTACAAGCTTCATCGGCATGAAATACAAATAATTGAGTATGCTGAACTGTATGAGACACAATTTGTCTTGGGAGGTATACATATATAGATTTCCCCAGATTTTCTGCCATTGAAAAGAATCTGGAGGGAAGTAATTATTCCAGTAGGAGGAATTCCCATCCAAATCAGGAAATAATTTATAAAATATTTATTTATTTATTTAAATTTTGGTAACTGGGTAGGCCTACTGAGACCATAATGGTCCCTTTTTCAGGGGCAACCCGGAATTAATTACAGGCAACAGTATAATAAAAGTAGGAACAATTCAAGGGAAATTGAGCAATACAGACATTTACAATCAGGGCATATTGTATGATCACAGGCAGGTTAGGTACATTAGAGGGTTAACATGAAGGGCAAAAAAGTTTCACAAGACAGATTACATAATGATTCATTGAACGGAACATTTTTGACGTTTTTACACAAATTACAGTTACAAGTGTCTCAATCAGCAATAAAGGTCCAATAGTGGTAGTAGAGGCATGCCAGGTGGGAGACAGTAGCTACAAGTGTAGTCCGCTGTACTGGTCCTCAGCAGTAACATGCACAGAGGCTGAGCCCCAATAGGTAGGTCTTTAGGCCTTTTTTAAAACCCCCAAGAGAGCTGCAGTCTTGAAGATTACTAGGAAGGCCATTCCAGAGGGACGGAATGTAGGTTCCGAAAGACCGAAGACCTTGACATGTCTGGACTCTAGGGATGTGGAGGAGTTGCTGATTAGAGGACCTTAAGGTTCTTCCAAGCTGTTTGAGCATTAAGGTGCAACTCAGACTAGGAGGGGGATTTATTTGTAGAAGCTTGTAGGCAAGACATAGGGAAGAGAACGTCAGCCTGCCCTCAAAGGAGGGCCAATTTAGTGAGTGCAATACTTTACAGTGGTGTTCTAGAGGCAGGGAACCCAGGGCAAAGCGTTCGACTCTATGATACAACTCTCCTAGTTTTTGCATCTCCGTGTTCTGTAGTGAGGGTAGCACTGGGGCCCCATAGAATAAGGTTGGCAGGAGCATGCCAGTGGCTATCTTTAACTTAGATGTTTGAGTGAGAAAAGAGCTCAGGCGATACAAGAGACCAAGCTTCTGGTTTAGTGTCTTGGTTAGTTGATCAACGTGTACCCTGAAGGAACAGTCTTGATCAATATACATGCCCAGGTATTTAATGCTATCCACAACCTCTATAGGAGAACCACTGGACAGGCAGGGGGACAGTAAGCATGATCTATCAGGGCCTAGCTTTTTAGGTTCAAATAGGATGGCTTTGGTTTTTTTCACATTGAGGACTAGCCGATTTGTCTGGAGCCGGTTTTCCAATATGGAGAGGTCATGGTTCAGAAGTTGATTTAGCTGCGCTGCATCCAGAGCAGATCTGTACAGTACATCATCATTGGCATAAAGGGTCACCTTTGCTCCTCTGCAGTGCTTAGGTAAGTTATTGATGAATAGGGAGAATAGAAGGAGCCCCAATATTGAACCTTGGGGGACCCCTTCATAGATGGATCACTTGTCTGACTCTTTCTCATCCATCTGACTATTTGAGATCTTTTTTTTCCAATTAAAGTTTATTACATTTTTAAAAAAACAAAAACATACAATAAAAGTGAGAAAGGATCCAACAGGACATTGTAAATTTAACAAGAGTAGGAATACATTGTACAGGAGCCATTCTCATACCCTCCCCAACATACCCCAAAACAGAAGAACAAAAATCCACCCACCCATCCCCTTACAACACAGCTCGCCAAGTAGGTAAATAAATCCAGTGAATCTAGAAAGAACAAACCAGGAATATACAAAATGGATATATTAGAGTGAAAACAATGTATGTAGCGATTCCTATTTTTTCTTGTATCTCTCAGGTTTATTATTAAGACTGGCAATAGTTTTCTCCATCCTCAAATTAGCTAATAGTTCGTTAAGCAATTCAGAATAAGCAATGTCATCATTATCTTTCCAATGCGTTAGGATTAATTTCTTAACAGCCATAGAGATAGGGGCCATATGATATCATCTGATAGGAACAGTAATTTTACTATAGTCACCTAATACACACATTTCAGGGATAAATAAATAATTCAGGCCTAATAAAGGGTCCGTATGTTGTTGAATATTGGCCCACAGGGCAACAGCTTTGGAACAAGTCCAGAAAATATGATATATAGAGCCTTCTTCTTTCTGGCACCGGGTACAGGTAGGAGTAGCTAAGAGACCAAATTTAAATAATTTTTGTGGGGTATAATATAAATTGTGCAGTATATGAAATTGAGTAAGGCGTAATCTGTCCTCGGAGACATATTTGTGACAATTCCACCATAGAGTTTCCCACTGTAATTCTTGAGTGGGGAAAAAGGAGGTCCAGTAATCTGAGGGAGCAAAGCACTTCGGATAGGTCCAATTATATAAAATTTTATAACATTTAGAGACCATTTGTTGAGAGCCAATTAAAATACCCAGTTCACTCCTAAAGGCTATTGGACTTATTTGAGGGGGAGATACCCCAAATACCTTTACAATAGTATGTCTTCATTGATAAATTTTAAAGGTACATTTTATAGGTAGCTTCAGACTAATTAATATCTCAGTGGAGGAGAGCCAAGTATGTTCCTTTGAAATTAAGGAAGCGGGAAATAACTCATTAATAGGTGCAAACCAGTTGGTAGAGAGTAAATTGTTATTTATTTTCAAGTTGGGATTACCCCCAATAGGTTGCATTAAATCCCGTGTATGATTGTATTTAAGAAAATTACATAACTGTGAGTGAACTTTAATGGAAATTGCTATAGGCGTGACTTTTAACTGGGCTGGCAATGAGCTAGCCTTAATATAAAAAAGTGCTGCCGGAGTTAAACCATGGGCGGCAATGAGGGATAGTTCGATTTTAAGCCAAAGAGGAGAAGATGAAGAAGAAAAGACTTCCTCCCTAGGTGAGAGCCAACGCAGATATTTGGAAATGTGTCCGGCCCAATCATAGAAAGTGAGATGAGGGAGGCGTAAACCTCCTTTGTCTTTAGAAGCAGCCAACTTGAAATAAGCCAATCTGGGCTGTTTATTAACCCATATAAATTTGGTAATAATTTCATGGACTTTGCAGAACCAAGAGAGGGGTAGCCAAATATTAAGTAAGTAAAGGGGGTAGAAGAGCCTTGGAAAAACATTCATCTTAATTAAATTAATTCTACCCCATAAAGAAATAGGGAGTTTAGACCATCTATCAAGGTCCATGCTGATAATTCTAATTAAGGAGTCAAGGTTTAGTTTCTGTAAAAGAGCAGGATTTCTAGAAATAGTAATTCCCAGGTATTTTAGAGATTCTTGTGCCCAGGATAAACTGAAGACCATAGCAGACCTTTTGAGGACTTTATGATTGAGGGGAAATATGATAGTCTTATCTACATTTAGTTTATAATTGGATAAGTGACTATATTCTTCAATGAGAGTAAGCATGGGAGGAATCGACCTATCTGGGTATGATATTTGTAAAAGAAGATCATCAGCATAGGCCAAGATCTTAATTTCTTGATCGTGAACCGGGATGCCTTTAATCTGTGAACAACCAGTTAGACAGCAAATCAAAGTTTCCAAATACAGGTTAAAAAGTAAGGGAGATAGGGGGCAACCCTGTCTAGTACCAGATTATAGTGGAAAAAGGGTTGACATCACCCTGTTAGCAGTAATCCATGCAGAGGGAGCATGGTATAGAGTCCTTATCCAATGTTGAAATGTAAGAGGGAAATTATAGGCCTTAAGAGTACAAAACAGGAAATTCCAATTTACCCTGTCAAAAGCTTTCTCTGCATCCAGAGAAATAAGAGCTGCTGGGAAATGAGCTTCCCTCAAAACGGATAGAACATGCGGTAGTGTTCGAAGATGATCCACAGAAGAGCATCTTTTCATGAAACTGACTTGCTCCTGTCCAATAAGAGTTGGCAATACCATATTGAGACATACAGCTATTAATTTAGTCAAAATGTTAATGTCCTGGTTTAATAAAGAAATAGGACAATAACTAGTAGTTAACTCCGGATTATGACCAGGTTTAAGTAATACCACGATCAAGGCCTCGAACAATGTAGGATCTACCTCAGCTCCCATTAGAATGTATTGAAATAATGATAATAATAAGGGGGTTAACTGTTTCTGGAATTGTTTATAAAAATTGGCAGAATACCCATCTGGGCCTGGTGATTTATCAGAAGGTAAACTGTCAATTGTCCTAACTATCTCTTCAGAGGAGATAGGAACTACAAGTAGCTGTTGTTGTATATTGGAAAGAGTTGGTAAATTAGAAGACATTAGGTAAGAGTCCAATTCTTGAGGAGAAGGTGGATTCAACATTGAACTATGTAAGTTGGAATAATAGGTCTTAAACTCTGAAACTATATCAGCCAGGGATGTTTTCAACGTGCCATCTTTCAGAGCAAGAATAGAGGGGATATATTTAGCAGATTCCTGTTGTTTAATTCTGAGTGCTAGAAGACGCCCTGCTTTTTCTCCCTGATCTGTGTAAGAGGCCTTAGTCCTCAGTATAGCAAATTCTGTTTTTCCCTTAGAATTTCTAAGTACCTGTCTTTTAATTTAGATAATTTTAATCTTACTTCTTCCGAAGAGGAGGGAGTCAATTGTGCTTCCAAAAGGCGTATTTGTGTAAGCAGGGTGGCTGATTCCTGTTCCTTTTTTTTTTCCTTTGAGAGGAAAGACTGATCAATACCCCTCTAATATAAGCTTTAAATGCACACCATAACAAGTCAGACCTAGTTATGGATCCAATATTAAATTCAATAAACTGCTCAGTATGTTTAGTAATAGTGCTGACCATTGCATTATCTTTCAACAGCTGGTTATTAAATTTCCATCATGTCATTCTACCAGGAGTAGAAGCTATGGACAAGTGGCAAGTTACCAATGAATGATCAGAAGGAGGGCCTGGCTGAATAGATGCCTCTAGAACTCTGACCAATAGATTTCTAGAAATAAATATGTAATCTATTCGAGAAGATGTCTTATGAACAGGGGAAGTAAAGGTATAACCCCTGTCAGCGGGATTAAGGACTCGTCATACATCGCATAGGCCCAAATTATCAATAAATTCTCGGAAGGCCCTTTGTGTTGGTGAGAGTCCTCTATGATGTCCCAAAGAGCGATCTATCATAGGGGCAAAAACTATATTCATATCACCACCCAGAACCATAGGTAGTGATAGGAATGGAGTTAAAACATTAACCAGTTGCATAAAAAAAACCTGGGGAATCAATATTAGGTCCGTACACACTTCCTAACATCAATAGAGTATAAACAACAATGAATGAAAACATATCTGCCCCGTGGATCATTAAGTGACTGAATAAGTATAAAGGGAATTTTTCTGGATATCAATATTAGGACCCCACAACTTTGGGTTGTACCTCCAGAGGAGAAAACATGGTTTACTTGTTGTCTCCGCATACGGAGAGACTCAGAATCCATTAAATGAGATTACTAGCATACTAACATACTAAAATGCCAGCAGAATAGGCCTAATGGTCTTTCGTGTCTGCTCGTTTGGTCAGTCCCCAACCTGGGTGCTGACCTTGCTGTCCCCCTCGCCTTCTCTGACTTCTCCCTTCCCAGTTCCGGATATTCCTGCTGCATTGGATTTTGCTTCCAGAATCCTTCCCCTGTACCTGTCCCACCCCCTCTTGAACCCTCCACTGTCGCCCGCCTCCACCAGCCCCTAGGCAGTGCATTCCATGGCTCCACCACCCTCTCCAGTGAAGTAGCACCTCCTCCTTTCTCCCCTGAATCTTCCCCTCAGCTTCCAGCCATGCCCT
The DNA here is from genome assembly GCA_016271365.2 of Neoceratodus forsteri. NCBI lineage: Eukaryota > Metazoa > Chordata > Ceratodontiformes > Ceratodontidae > Neoceratodus > Neoceratodus forsteri. Next base: position 1,750,483,403 of record CM057455.1, on the reverse strand, counting down.
CTAGTGGCCCTTCCTCCTTCCTTTGAAGCACCCCGACTGTTTCCTCCCCTATCTACCCTCTTCATGTACCTAAAGACCTCTATCATGTCCCCGGTCCCTTCTCTCTTCAATGTGTATATTTAGCTCTTGAGCCTCTCCTCATAGGTCCTGTCCCCAAGCCCAAAATCATTTTGGTGCCCTCCTCTGGACCCTCTCCAGGAGGTTAATGTCCCGCTTTAAGTGTGGCCTCCAAAACTGCACGCAGTACTCAAGGTGCGCCTCACCAAGCAGTTATACAGAGGAGTATCACTTCCCTCCTTCTGGAGGTGATCCCCTAGCGATGCATCCCAGAATCCTGTTGGCCTTGGCTGCTGCCCTCCTACAAGTCTCCGAGTTGTTCATCTTGACATCCACCACCACCACCCCAGGTCCTCTCAGCCATCGAGACTTGTAGCATTTCCCCCCCCCCAGGGTGTACACTTGACCTGGGTTTCTGGCCCCCAGGTGGAATACCTTGCATTTCCCTGCATTGAACCTCAGCTTCCACTTTCTAGACCATCTTTCCAGAGCCTCCAGATCCCCCTGTAAGGCCACCCTCCCCTCCTCCCCATCCACCACCGGCCCCAGTTTCAAGTCATCTGCAAAGAGACTCATCTCACTCCTGATTCCTGATTCTTGGATAAAAACAATTTCTGAGGATAATAATGACAAATGTTTAAGAACTTTATACTGTTTCAATTGTTGCCTAATTCCCTTCACATTCCAAGTGGCAAACTTAATTGAACCAGTCATGGTGATTAAAACTGAGCAGAAAGAAAAGAAATGTGTGGGAATACCTTAATGATCCACTGTTTTAACAAGACAGTTAACATCCATATCACCGTGTTGTAAGTGCCCCACCCCAACCTTCCTACCCCCTTACCCATTTTGCCCTTATAATACCATTAACACCTAAGAAAGAAGCGTATACTAGAAACCGAGTTTTCTAAAATCCCAGCCCCCACCCTCCCTTACTATTATGGCCCCAGCAAACAGCTAACCAAATAGAAACTATCCCACCCAGCCATCCTGACCAACCAACAATAATTGGAGACTTAACTTAAACACCAAGGCTATAGTATAACATCATTAAAAGTCAAAACTTAGCCAGAATCATGGTGGTTCTGTATATATTGTGTATCATAAATGAAAAAGCAAACCCCAAAATTGTACTATTAATCTGGTAACATGATACTAGAAATCCCCTCAAAAATAGCTTAAAATGAGGACTAAAGTTTCCAGACTATTATAACAATGAGCATCCCAATATATAGGCTCTCAGGTAAAAAAACAGAAAAGGAGTAGATGAAAGAAAAAAGAAAAAAAGGGAAAAATAAAAGAGGGGAAATAGAAGTTTAATGCAGTTAAACATGGATTCCCAGTCAAAACGTTAATTGTACTACCATAACCCCAAAATGACCTACCCTATTTAAAATAGCTTGGGAAACAGTAAAATTACCTACTACGTCTCATACGAACGAAAGTCTCAAACAAAACAACCATCAGTTGCAGAATTTAGTCCCAAAGGCAATTTGTACATATGAAGCAGTAATAGTTAATGGGAATGCCCATAGAGCAGTCTGTGGTTCCCTCTAGTGGCCAAAAGCAAGAATCACGCATAGCACTCTCTTTTTTTATTCTACACGAACGGAAAGGCAAGCTCCTTTGTTCTGTATCTTCTTTGCAAGGGCGTTGACCTCGAGAACTTCAAAGGCCCCAATAACAAATAGTTAGACAGGGAGTGTAACAATCTTTCTAGCTAATAGCTAGAATTAACATTCTTTTCAAACACAAGAACCTTCAGGACCACCAAAGGAATGTTTCCTTCTGAGTGTAAGAAGGGTATTCACAACCATTTCCTAATAAAATAAAGATTAGCAAAGAGCTCAGGCGACTCCTTAACTTTCCAGCAACATATACATCCCATTCCTCCAGGGAATTAATATATATTGTCAACGAACACGAAATAACTCAGGAAATGAGATTTTTAGATTAGTTGCAGCGGAATCTGCATCTTCAAAAGTGGTCCAGCTACCAGTTATGAGGACCTGGAATCTCGCCGGATAGCCCATCCGAAACTTAATTCCGGCAGCAATTAATTTGATCACCAGCTGGTGAAATGAGGCTCTTCTTTGCCTCACAGAAAGTGGCAGATCCTGGGCCACTCGGACCTTCACATCCGCCAATCTAATTTCTTGAAGCCCTTTCACTTTGATAATAAAATGCTGACGTTCCTGATAATTGAGAAAACAGAAAATAAATGTACGGGGAGGGAACCCCGGAGGTGGAGGTGGGCGAAGGGCTCAGTGGGCACGCTCAATAATGTATTTATCTCCAAAAGGAGATGGCCCAGCTACAGATTCTATAAACTTTTGAGCAAAGCCAATGGCATCGGGACCTTCCTCCTTCTCTGGTAACCCGATTAAGACAGCATTATTACACCGACTACGGCCTTCCAAATCTTCCACTTTATTTTCCAGACTTTTAATCCGTTGTCGGGTAGAGGTTAAATCCGTTTCCATTTTCTGTTGTTTTCATTCATTTGATAGCAACCAGGCTTCATTATCAGAGGTACGAGAGGAAACGTCCTCTATAGCCTGAGACATTGATTTTATTTCTTCTGAAATCAGCCTAAGCTCCGATCGGAAGGATTTAAATTCTTCCAGGAATCGGGCCAAAGTGAGCGGTTCCGTTTCAGGATCGATAGGCATAGCACTTGCAGAGCTGGCCATTCCAGTGGCCTTTGATTTCTTTGGAGCCTTTTCTGGGGTAGATGGCAGCGTATGTTTGAGCACTGATTTCTTCATACCTTCTTCCATCCAATCAAATATCTTGCGGTACCGAGGAAAAGAGAATATTCAGATATACAAAAATGCACAATTGCACTTAAATAAACTAGACTTTGGGGTTTTTTTAGCCGAAATAGGTGGTCAGATGGCTGGAGCAAACTCGGGAGGCTGCTACTTAGAAAGCTGCATCACGTGGTCTCCCGACTATTTGAGATCTACCATTCAGGTAATCAGTGAACCACTGTGCTGAGTGGTTGTCCAACCCAAGGGATCTGAGCTGCGAGATGAGTAGTTGATGGTCCACCAGATCAAAGGCCTTGGTAAGGTCTATGAAGATCACACCAGTTAGTTGGCCTTTGTCTTGGGCTATGAGGATGTCGGATGTAAAGCTAACCAAGACAGTATCTGTGCCATGTCATTTTCTAAATCCGTGTTGTTGGGGAGTGAGGAGGTTATATTGTTCAACATATTCCTGGACTTGTTGGTACACAATTCTCTCCAGCATTTTATTTAGTGTGCAGAGTATGGAAATTGGTCTGTAATTCTTGACCAGCTCACTGGGCCCCCCTTTGGGGATAGGGGTAACCAGGGCAGTTTTCCATGCTGTGGGAACTTTCCCTTCCATCAGTGACCTATTAAATAAGCACATGATTGGTGTGGCAATTTCTTGGTCTGCTAGTCTGAGTAACCTGGGTTCAGGTTTGTCGTAGCCTGCAGAACCAGTGACCTTAATATTCCTGATCAGCTTTAGGACCTCAAGTTTTAGACACCAACTTAGGGTGGACATTAGGTGATGAGGGAGGATCCTCTGTTTCATCAGAGGATGTCAGGCTGGATCTGCAGGGGTGAACCTTATACCTGTCAAGATTGATGAGGAATATATTAAAGGCATTTATTTATTATTTATTTATTTATTTATTTATTTATTTATTTCAATCTAGGATTACAATACCTTTCAGCCGAGGCTATTTTACAAAGGTTCCACATCAGCATGTGCAACAGTCATCATTTTAGTTACAAACATGTAGTCATTGAGTTACAGACATGTAATAACCAGTACAAAGACTTGAGCTATGAGCAAGACAAGGGAAGGGGATGGGTGGGGAAGTGAGGGTAGGAGATCGAGGAGGAGTAGGAGCTGCAGGGGGGTTAGAGGGGGAGTACGGGAGGTGGTTGGGGTGGGGGCAGGAGTGGAGATACGGGGAGGTGGGCGAGGACGGGAGACAGTGCAGCCAGGGGGCCTTGTCGAGGGAATATGACAGGTAAGGTGCTAGGGGTGCAAAGACTGATTGTAAGTGCTGGGTGCTGGGGCATGTGCAGCTGGAATGGTGGAAATGTTAAGATGGGCAATTGCAGGATACAAGCAGTGAGAGGCACAGCTTGGACTTGAAGAGGCCGAGTGTTCGAGTGGCCGTTATGTCACTGCCAAGAGAGTTGAGCCAGTTGGATGCCCTATAGGTAAATGATCTTTGTCCTTGGGTTGTGTGACATCATGGGATATGTAGTAGATGGGAACTGGAACTCCCTGTAGTGACGTTCCTATGTCTAGGTTAAGGAGGGCACAGACACCAGGTGGGGCAAGCCCCATTATAATTTTCTTGGCCGTGATGCAGGTTTGGTATTTTATGCGTTTGTCCAGTTGAAGCCATCCAGATTGGGAATAAAGGTCACATGTGTGGGTACGGCGTTGTGAGCCAGTGATGAGATGACAGGCCTTATTCAGGGAGGTCATGATAGGTTTGAGAGCAGTGGTAGTTGCATTAGCAGTGCCTTGTGGGTTTGTGTGGTGTACACCACCCACCACAATATCATACTCACTATGCATATGATGTCCCTTCAGGAGTGTGTTAATTTGAGACCAGAATTGTCTGGGGTTAGAGAGATTTCTTGCTTGCAAGTTTTTGAGGTACAGTCGCTTGACCTGTTTTAAGTCTCTTTTACATTTGTTTCTGAGCATTTGGTACAGGACCCGATCGTCAGCCAATTTAGTGGATTTGTACCTGGCCCAGGCCCTGTCCCTTTCCCTCATGAGTTTTTTTAGATCACGGGTTAGCCACCTGGACTGTTGTCCTTTGACCCTCATTTGCTTAAAGGGGGCTTGCTTATTGGCAGCAGAGAGGAAATTCTTGGTGAAGTGGTCCAAGGCTGTGTCTAGGCAGGGGGTGAGTTTAATCTGAGCCCTGTCCAATGCTGATAGGGTACCTTGGAAGGAGTTAGCATCAAATTTAGAGTAGTCACATACCAGAAAGGTTTGGAGGAGCGGGGTTGGATAATCATTTTTCCATATGCCAAAGATAGGGGTGTGGTCACTTAAGGAGTCGGCAAAAGTGCCGGCCAGCTTGAACCTATTTGGGTTTGACACCAGGATCCAATCCAGAGTGGTGTGGTTGCTGGATTTCAAATTCAGTCTTGTAGGTTCCTGGATAAGTTGGGTAAGGTTGGCCTCTTGCAAGTTGGACTTAATGTCACTTTTAGTCGAGGGGTCCCAGTGGAGGTTAAAGTCACCCAGGATTATTTTCTCCCAGGAGGTCAGGTCAGGAATAATTTTGGTAAGGGCCTTTAGTGCTTCCACTGCAGTCTTTGGAAGGTTGTATACACAGCCTATCAGTAATGGCTTAGTACCACCCAACAGGAGATTAACAAATAGTGCTTCGCATCCCGCATCAGCCATGGTTGGGATTGCTACTATAGACACTGTTAGGGATTTCTTGATGTATATAATGACCCCTCCACTCTTCTTTCCTATTCTGTCCTGTCGAAAAGTTTTAAATCCAGGGATCTCAATCTCGTGTGCTAAGATGCTAGATCTAAGCCATGTTTCAGAGATGGCTAATACATCAGGGGAGTGCTGGTCAACCCAGGCCTCCAGTTCTTGTATTTTATATCTGAGACCATTTACATTGATGTGAACCAGTTTCAGCCCTTTTGTATTGGTCCAGCAGGGCAGTGAGGAAGTTACATTTGGGATATTGATACCTGGAGGACCAGGGTTGGTTTCCATATCCCCTGCTAGCAGGAGCTTTAAAAGGACCCACGCCTTCCGGAACAGCTGGAGTGGGCAATGAAAGAACAGGTATTTGTGTAATCTGAGGAAAGTAGTGCAAGCATAACAACTGCCACCTTTCCTGAGACTATTCCAAGTAATTAGGCTGGGGTAGTGGTCTAGTTGGGGGTAGACACATGGATAGTGAGCTGTGTGAGATCAGGTGGCCAGTTATTTTCCATCCGAGATACCAATTGGTCTGCACATAGCGTAAACAGGATATAGCCACTCCCCAGGAACATGCCCAGAAACATGTTAAGTCTATTACATCAGTTTGTGAGGTCACAAATAGTAGTTGTGTAGGGTGGAAGTGGAATAGGAGGGTGTAGTAGGAGGTAAGTGCCAGTAGAGGGGGATGGTAGAGTATAGTACTGAGTGGGGGAAGCGATTGTCAGAGCTGTTTTGTTACAGCATCCACTTGTGGCCAGAGCAGATAGCCTGCAGATGGAGAAATCGCCTGATAGCAATGTCTACCAAGGGTGGTGGTGGGGGTGGTGGGGCAGCCAATGCAAAGCATTGGCAGGGTCACTAGTCAGTCACCTCCACTCCATGTAGCTTGTCTGACAAAGTTGGGATTCTTTACCTGCCATTTTGCGGGTTCGCACCTTCGGCTGTGGGGGAGGGCTCCTCTATCACCCACTCTCTCGACCCTGGAGGCTCTCAGAGAGCCAGCTTCAGTCTGTGGGGAGAGGAGAAGGAGAAACTTAAGTACAGGTATGGCACATAGGAGGGGCTGAGGAACAATGGGGGTGTGGGTCGCGTCGCGATAGTGAATGCAGGTTAACAGCGACCTGAGCGCTCCTATGCAAATTTAGTTTTCTCTAACAAAATGCTTGTATTGCACAGAAGGCACTGGGGGTAAATGTAATAAGTGGCGATTCAGCAGCTCCTGTTTTAGGAACAATGTGCTGGCACCAGTTTCAAACAGCTCGTAGGTACAGCTATACCAGAAATTAAGGTGCTCAGCACAAAATGCATTTAAACAGCCAATCGATGTTGTTGAATTAAGGTGCTCAGGTCAGAGCACTCAAAAGGGGAAAACGCATGGAAAAAAACAGTCATCATTCATATAGTGACAGAAAATCACTAGAGTCTTTTTTGAAAATGGTGCCGAAGTCACTAGTCGGCCGCCTCCACTCCATGTAGCTTGTCTGACAAAGTTGGGATTCTTTACCTGCTGTTTTGCGGGTTTGCACCTTCGGCTGTGGGGGAGGGCTCCTCGATCACCCGCCCTCTAGACCCTGGAGGCTCTCGGAGAGATGGCTTCAGTCTGCCATTTTGTGGGTTCGAGCCTTTGGCTGTGGGGGAGGGATCCTCGATCACCCACACTCTTAACCCTGAAGGATCTCGGAGAACCGGCTTCAATCTGCCATTTTGTGGGTTCACAGCTTTGGCTGTGAGGGAGGGCTCCTCGATCACCCACCCTCTCGACCCTGGAGGCTCTCAGAGATCCGGCTTTAGTCTGCCGTCTTACGGGTTCGCGCCTTTGGCTATATAAGAGAGTAAAAACTGTAGACAGCATGCAGTTCCATTACTAGATTCCAAATAGACTGAAGGAACTCAGACTGATTAATATCCCAACACCCAGAGCCAAACCATTGAGTTAGCATATGGCATAACTGAAATATTTTAAAGATAACAATATTACTTAGATGGTAATGTTCAAAAATATCTCTAGAGGACCCCAGTATCCCTTGAGAAAGCAAGTCACTTACAATGCTGTTTGCCAACTGAAAAAGCCAAGCTTTGGACAAGACTCGACCACTAATTTTAACATTCGGATTACGTAGACTAGACTGCGTAACATCCTTGATATACTTATATCTCATAGATGAACAAAACAGGGAATGCACCCTAACAGATGTACCTACAACTGAGTCTCTAAGATCCCCAGGGAGATTTTTTTGAGAAATAAAAAACATAGAGGAAACAGACAACCCAGCCCTCTGAAATAATTCCAGTTCCAAATCCAGCCAGCTCAGAGAGTATTTATAAGTTCTATCTGGTGGTTGTGGGTAGAGCCATTTAAAATACTTACTAACATGGCTTCCAAAACAGTAAGCCATGAAGTAAGGGAGTTTCAACCCACCACATTGTTTAGCAGCTGCCAACTTTTTATAGGATCTCCTCGAAGATTTACCAGACCAAAGGAAGTCTGACAAAATACTATGGACACTTTGAAACCAAGTAAGGGGGAATCCAGAGATGGAGCATTTTTATGGGATAGAATATCCTCGGGAGAACATTCATCTTTACAATATTAATCCTCCCCCACAAGGTCAAAGACAATGTTTTCCACCTGTTAAGGTCTTGCTGTAAGGTCACTAACAAATCATCTAGATTAAGTTTCTAGAGCAGAGTTGTGCTTCTCGTCAACTAAATGCTCAAATATTTGAGCTGTTTAGGAGCCCAACTTAGACCCAGGGATGCAATATCTGATATTAGAACCATCAAATTTAGAGGTATGAATTCAGTTTTCCCTACATTAAGCTTATAATTGGAAAGAATACTAAACTCCTGAATATCCTCTAAAGCAGTTGGGATAGAGATTTGGGACTGTGTAATATGCAGCAGGATGTCATCTGCATATACCAAAAAGTTGTAACTTCTGAGATCGCACCTCTACTCCAAAAAGGTTTGGATTAGCTTTTAATTTCCTAATCAGGGGCTTCAAATACAAATTAAATAATAACGGAGATAATGGACAGCCCTGTCTAGTCCCAGAGTACAAAACAAAATTAGAAGAGATAACTCCATTACAGTAAATTCTAGCACTTGGACAGGAATATATCACCTTAATTCACTTGAGAAAGGTAGAGGGAAAGCCAAATTGTTCGAAAGTATGAAACAAAAAGTTCCAATTGACTCGCTCAAAAGCCTTCTCCGCATCCATAGAAACTAACACAGCAGGTACTGCAGAATCTCTGGACATGGAGAAGATGCGACTAATTTTCCTTAAATGGTCTACTGAGGATCGAGTGGGCATATACCCCACCTGCTCCTGACCAATAAGCCCATTCCAGACAGCGTTGATTCTGGTAACCAAAATCTTAGTAAGAATTTTAGTATTATAATTCAGTAACGAGATGGGGCAGTAATTAATGACGTTATCGGGTGTTTTACCCAATTTAAGGAGCAGAACAATGAGATATTCAAACAGGGTATGATCTGAGGTTCCAGAATGATATATATACAGATAAAAACAATGTAACAAAGGAACCAGTTCTTTGGCCAACGTTTTACAAAAATTTAGATGTGAAGCCATCTGGGCCAGGTGCCTTGTCAACAGCAAGGGATTCTATGGCTGTTGTGATTTATGCCATAGATAAAGGCTGAATCAAGTAGGCCTTCTGATCCTCAGTTAGAGATGGAAGAGAAATGCTAGCTAAGTAGTCTTCTATTTTCAAATCAGTTGGAGGATCCTCCATACACCCATACAGATTCCTATAAGACTGAAACTCCTTCACTATGTCCCTGGGTTGGGTTTTAATAGTGCCATCTACAGCCCTAATAGATGCTACTAGACGAGAAGCCTCTTGCCGCTGAAGGTGTAAAGCCAGCAAGTGGCCTGCTTTCTCTCCTTGGTCTATATCAGTGGCTTGTGTTTTAAGAATGGTATATTTGGCCTTCTGTCTCATGAGGACACCATACCTGTCACAGAGAAGTAACTGTTCAGTATGAATCTCCGGTGGTGTCTGAGGGGATAAAGAAAGCTCAGTCTCTGTCATACATTGAAGAAGAGCCATGGCCTCCTTCATACACATATGTTTCCGCATACAGGCTAATCAAATAAATTTTCCTCTGAGGTAGGCTTTAAGGGCTCCCCACTCCAAGTCCCCCCATCCACAGAACCGACATTTTGGGAGATGAAAACCTCAGTTTGGTTTTTAATTCTGTCAATAATAAATTTATCTTAAAGGAGCTGGTTATTCAGCTTCCATGAGGTTTCTCTCTAGATATTGGGGGCCAGGGACAGGTTCACCCACACTGAGGAATGATCCGACAGGACCCTGGGAGCAATCCTGGTGCCCAGCACTTGACTCATCTCTGAATGGTTGATTAAAATAAAGTAAATCCAAGAGTATGATCCATGAACTGGAGAATAGAAGGTGTACTCCTTATCCTGAGTATGAAGCAACCTCCAGGGATTGCACAAACCTAATGATTCCATCATATCTCGGAGGGAGTGCTGGACAGGTGATAACCCAAACAGGTTGTCTGCCAGTCCTATCCAAGTCCTGAGTGAAAGATACATTCCAGTCACCCTCAATAACCAGTGTGATTGAAAGAAACGGAACAAGAAAAGAAGCCTGTTCCATAAAGAAGGGGGGACTATCGGAGTTAGGGCCATATACACTACCTAACACCACCTCTACCCGGTCTAACACCCTTCTAACAAAAATATTTCTCCCCTGGTGGTCCACAAGACTCTGAATACATTGAAAACTGACATTCCTACTAATTAGGATAGCCACCCCTCCACGGGACATGCTATCCCCCACTGAAAAAACCTGACTAATCCACTGCTGTCAGAATAGAACACCTTCCATAGAAGGCAGATGAGTCTCTTGTAAAAAGGCTACTTTACATTGTAACCTTTTCAAGTGGTTAAGAATAGGGTTGGGAGAACTCGGTGAAGTTCTGACCCTTGTTAAATAAGAACCGGAAAGCAGTGAAGTTCTGATTTTTCTGATTAGTTCTGATTTATTGACCAATATTTGAAAAAATTTGAAAAAATGCATGAAAGTGGACAAAGTCGCTCACATTTGACACAGAGGCCCAAAGGAAATAATTTAATGGATTATTTGTATAAAAATAAAAGTAAAACTGCTAAATAAAAAAGCAGTCAGTCACTACTAGCCCCTTTGTGGCTGGCCTATAATGGTGCCATACCCTGCTTGGGCCTGTGACATGAGTGTGCTGGGAGAGATGGAGAGAGAGAGAGAGAGAGAGAGAGAAAGAGAGAGAGAGAGAGAGAGACAGACAGAGAGACAGATGCAAATACCTATATCATAGCACTGCAGGCACTGTCAGGCAGCTAAAATTTTTTTTTATTAATGGTGCTGTGTGGATATTATTTTGATGGATGTCCCAGTCAGAGCTGAACAGGCCAAAGAAATTGATATGAATGATCAAATGAGCAGCACTGAAAGAGCCCACCCACCCCAACCATGTGATGCAACTGCTTTGCATGCCCCGGTGTACTGTGGTATATGGTACACTACCTGGTCCAAGAGGCGATAATGTTTTCTAGTACTACCACTACTTCAACAAAATCTGATCACATGCTGAATCCTTAAAGGAGAAAAACGAAGACAGTGATCACCACCCAGGCAGGCAGCCAGTCACACATCGCATTGATCAAGTGCAGTACAGTCGTAAAAATGTTTGCCCCTGCCACCTGAAGACCTGATAACACACACCACAACACAATTACATCCTTCCTAGTTCTGCAATTGCTGCCAGCCACTGCCAAGTAATTTAAGAATCAAAAATAAAATATAGTAATAATCTCAGCCCAGTTTCTGTAAGTGAGATGTAAGCTGGCTAACATACCATGCACACACAAACAATAAAGAAATTATATGAATTTTCAGTTTAGTAGCATTTTTTTCTGTGATGTATTCACAGCCAAATATGGGGATGTGAGAAATATGCAAAGAGTATTCAGTTTCTGGGTTTCAGGCATCTGCTAAACCATGCACTGTATGAAAATTAAAACAGTAAAGTCAGGATCAGTTGCTGACGACAAAAAAGTGACAAGTAGTAGTAGTAAGGACTGGAGAGGACAAAAAGTGATAAGTACTGTAGTAATCATGACTCATGAGGACAAAAACCGATCATAGTAGTAGTAGTAGTAGTAAACAGCAGTACCCTACCTTTTAGATCAACTAGTAGTACCAGGTACCACCAAGTAAGTTTGTAACATGAAATGCAGTTGCTTGCTGTATTTGTTTTGGACTCTGAACCCACTGATGTTATTTTTTTTCTATTCTGTGCTGCTCATGTGATTATTCAAGTAATAGTGGCCTGGCCTAATCCGTCCTGACCTGACTTGTTGCAATTAATTGCTACCTCATGTAGTAGACCCTATTCACAAAAGATTTCCACCACAGGCACAACTTCTTGAAAGTGTTTTGTGGATAGGGCCTGCTCAAAGCAGTCAGTGTATGTTTTATTCAGGTATCATATTTGAAATTAAAGTGAGGAACATTGACTTTGAGAAATGTGAGGCACTCAACATTTTCTGGTGTCAAACAGGATCATGTGTCAGTAATAACATTACCAGCTGAACTAAGCGATCATTCAGAACTGACGCTAGTCGGAGGGCAATTCATGTACTTCACTGCAATGTTTACTAAAGAAGGCCAGATATTTTGTTTGGTTTTCCAGTATTTCAAAGAATCAACATTCCAGCTGATACTGGGTTCTGCCAGGTACATTTCAACAATGGTCTGTGCTGAGGCTGTGTTACAAGAGGCAGATGAAGAAGATGTTACAATTACATCTTCTGAGTTACTCCAGAGACATGAAGCTGAAGCAAGTGACTGTGGGTCAGTGCTATGCTTGGCTGGTGGTAAAGAAGAAGATTCAGCTGCAGTGGCTGAGGAGGAAGAGGGAGAAAATGCCGAAACAGTACAGGATGGGCCACCTGATGCTGTGCTGTGTCGTGAAGAAGATTCTGAATGTGATGCTGCTGTTGTACTCTGTTCCATGACAGCATGCACTTTGTAAATTATTTCTTGTTTATCTTGAAAAAAGTATCATCATCACTCAATAGTTGCTTCGATTTGTATCATGGGTCCAAGATTGTTGCTTTAATGTAGTACACTACTCAGAATGAAGCATTTTACATAGTTTGCATCTTCTTCAACTATTTTGATCACACATCTCGTTAGATCTTGTTGTATTCTGGGGGGCAACCTGCATGCATCAGCTGCACCACTGGCAGCCTGTGTGATCATGGAACTGTTTTGTTCTCTAACTTTTCCCTAATCAGATTCAATCTGAAATTTAACATTTTTATTAGGGGTATCACCTTGTTGAGAGTTGCTGTGTTAGCACTAACCTCCCTGGTGATTTCCTTAAATGGCTGGAGCAGGAAAATTAGAAACTCCAGCATGGCCCATTGTGGTGGAATAATATAGACGTCTGCATCACCAATTTTATTTTCTAAGGTTTACTGTCTGACAGATTTCTTTTGTTCTAACAGCATTTGGAACATATAAAAGGTTGAATTCCATCATGTAGAAATGTCTTGGATCAGTCTGTGGAAAGGTAAACTGTGCTCCTGCTGTATTTTTTTCAAACAAGTGATGGGTGGGAACAAAGAGGAAGCGGGGAACTACAGACCAGTCAGCCTCACCTCGGTAGTGGGGAAGATCATGGAAGCACTACTGAAGGAGAGATTGGTGGAGATTGGTGGAACATCTGGTTGTCAATGGACTGCAGGATCCAAGGCAGCATGGTTTCACCAGGAGGAGGTCATGTCAGACCAACTTCATTGAATTTTTTGACTGGGTGACTAGGGAGATGGATCAGGGGAGGGCAGTGGACATGGCCTATCTGGACTTCAGCAAGGCCTTTGACACACTGCCACATAGAAGACTATTACACAAACTAGGGAATATGGGTGTGGGCAGGACAGTAGTGTGGTGGGTAGGTAACTGGCTGGGCGGCAGGACACAGAGGGTGGTGGTAAATGGCTGTCACTCCACAGAGGGAAGAGTGACCAGTGGGGTACCACAGGGATCAGTGCTGGGACCGATCCTATTCAACATCTTAATCAGTGACATTGTGTAGGACCTAGAAGGCAGAATTTCACTGTTGGCTGATGACACAAAACTCTGTAACAGAGTAGACACACCAGAGGGTGTAGACAGAATGAGAAGGGACCTGCAGAAACTTGAAGAATGGTCAGGGTTTGGCAGTTGAAATTCAATGCAAAGAAGTGCAAGATAATGCATATGGGGCACAAAAACCTGGCACAATATATCAGTTGGGGGTGAGGATATAGCATGCACCAAGCAGGAAAGGCATCTTGGGGTTGTCATCTCTGATGACCTCAAGGTAGGGAAACAGTGTGACAAGGCATCAGGTAAAGCAAATAGGATGCTGGGATGTATAGGCAGGGGCATCACCAGCAGGAAAAGGGAGGTCATGATTACACTATACAAGACACTAGTTAGGCCCAACCTGGAGTACAGTGTACAGTTCTGGAGACCTTACCTACGTAAGGACATAGACAGGGTAGAGAAGGTTCAGAGGAGGGCAGCAAAGATGGTACATGGATTGCATCACAAGTCCTATGAGGACAGGTTGAAGGAATTGAATATGTACTCCCTGGAGGAGAGGAGGGAGAGAGGGGACATGATAGAGACATACAAATATCTTACAGGGAGGAACAGGGTGCAAGAATACACTATTTTTAAGTGAAAAAGATGTTCCAGGACTAGAGGGCATGGGATGAAGTTGGAGGGAGGATGATTCAGAGGAAATGTGAGGAAGAATTTCTTCACAGAATGGGTGGTGGACAAGTGGAACACCCTGCCTGAGGAAGCGGTGGGGGCTGAAACAATCACGGGATTTAAGAATGCATGGGATAGACATAAAGGAATTTGGAAGGTCTGGGTAAGGGGCAACAGAGTTGTAGGAAAACATAAACTGAAGTTACAAACTCAAATGGGCAGACTAGGTGGACCATAGGCCTTTATCTGCCGACACTGTCTTTGTATCTATGTATCTACTGTATGTTTTGCTTGAGTGACTGAAATGAGTGCATATTCTTTTAGCAGTGCTAACAAGAGCCTTAATCACCCTGCTGTCATCAAGAAAAATGAGAACTATTAAATTTAAGCAATGCGCAAAGCAGCGCATGTGAACAAAGGCCTCCTCATCCAAGGCATTCCTTATGTTGGACCCATTATCTGTAGCTATAAAGCCAACTGACAGTCCCTGTGAAGTGAGCCATAGCTGTATTGTTTTTGGAGCTCTTCATTGATGTTGTATGAGGTATGAGGTATGTTCAGATGGAAAATACAACATTCTTAGAACAGCAAAGTGCGATGCTTAACTGTCCCCAGTCAAACGTGAATTATCTAAACATGCCCAATGTGCCATGACAGACATGAAGGGTTCAGGCTGACAGCTTGTCCAGATATCTGTTGTGAGATGCACCACCCTCCCAACAGCACTGCACAAGACGCGTCTTAATTTTTAACATATGATATCATAAAGATCTGGAATTCCTGTTGTCGAGAAACATTTCTGCGATGGTATACTATATCGAGGTTTGAGGTACTCAAGCAGCGGTCTGAATCCTATATGTTCAACCACGTTATATGGTAGCAAATCAACAGCTATCATTTCTGAAATTTCTTTTGGTTATTGTAACAGCAACAGGGTGAATCAAGGCATATTTGGCTTTACACTCCTATGTTTCTGAGATGGTAAGCTGTCTCCTTGAAGAAGGGCTTTTGAACACATGGTCACTTTCAGTAACAGTTGGAGGAGTCCTTTGAATGGCAGGAAGTGGTGGTGGAGGTGTTTCAGTAGTGCTGTGGGGGCTGCCACTGCTTTCATCTATGGGCATAACCCCTGAGTGTATTGAGCTATCGTCACTTTCTCTTCGAGACTCACAACTGAACTTCTCAGTAATGTTATGACATCTGTCTAGGTGCCTTTTCAGTGCTGAAGTTTCCAATGCTTCTTTCTTTTTACCCCTGCTGATTGGCCATTTACAAATAGTGCATGTTGCTGTCAACTCACTGGAAGCACTAATGGAGAAGTATGACCAAGAAAAAGACGATATCGTTTCAGTTTTTTTTTTCCAGGAAGGCATGACACCTCGGTAATCTTTTCAGGCCCCCCCTGGAATTTTCTTGGGCCTGCACCTCTTGAGGTTTATTCCCACTGTTCCCCTCCACAACCAAAACATTTCTGCCTGTTTCTTCCTCATCTGCAATTTCCTTCCCCTCCAGTAAACCTTGTGCTGCCTGATCATTCTCTTCATCTTTATTACTAGTATTACCCTCATCGGGTTCAACCTCAGAAGAATCAGATGAGGGACTGGCAGTAGCATAGTATGCAATTGTTCCATACCATTGGGTGCCTCTGTGGGTGGTACCCACCATGCCTTTAGTTTTTTTAACTACACAACTTTTTTCTTTTATTTGGGACTGATAATGATCCGAGACATTCACCTTTTTCTAATGCAAGCATTCGCTTGGAAGATGAAACGTGAAAAAATCACTTTTGGGGTTTGATTTTGTTTTTCCTTTTCAGGCTGATTGCTGTCTTTTGCAGTGCCACTGCCTACCTGAGAAATAGAATGTGCCTCATCAACACTTATCCATTTTGTAACAAAAGATTCTTCTAACGTGATATCCTTCTGATGACTCCCACCCACAGGCCAGGGACAAATTTACTGTCGTGACTCGTGACTGTACAGTGTACACAGCACAGCAGTCCACCACCACTTCCTTCCAAGATTACCAGACTGGCTCCTACAATACAGATACTGTTTTGTGACCAAATTCAGCAACTGTTAAGTGTGCCTCAAAATTTGAATTACAGATGCAGACACATCTGGTGCATTAGCCTCACACAGCACAGTCCCATACTGGGGGTTGGTTAATGCTCATACTTAATGTAACGCGATATACTACAAAACTAATGATAGTAAGGAATAATGGGGAATGAGTGATGATGATGACACTAGTGTGTAGTACTTATACTTTACTTGTGTTTTACTGTAAACAGCCTGCTACAAGTCACACAGTCCGATTATCCCCTGGGCCACCCACAGCCAGCAGCACAAGGCAGGCACATCAACTTGTATGTTGTTTGTCTGAACAGTATTTTTTTTAATACATGCAATCATGAATGAATGTAAGTGATTATGATTCATGACTGGATGGTACAAATCAAAGATTTATTTTTCCACACTGCTGCCCTTGCCCTGTACAAACAGCTGCACTGAATCCAGGAAAAAAACTTTTATTTGGGATTTCTGGGACTCTTACATTTATTGTGGGCCACCATGCAGTCTCTCTATCTCTCTCCCCTCTCTGGATGTCACAGTCAAAGATTTATTTTTCCACACTGCTGCCCTTGCCCTGTACACACAGCTGCACTGAATCCAGGAAAAAAACATTATTTGTGATTTCTGGGACTGTTACATTTATTGTGTGCCACCCTGCAGTGTCTCTCTCTGCCCTCTGAATGTCACAGTCAAGGATTTATTTTGTCACCCTATTGCCTTTGCCCTGTACACACAGCTGCACTGAAGCCAGGGAAGAAAATTTACTTGGTATTTCTGGGAATGTTAGACTTATTGTAGGCCACCCTGCAGTCTCTTTCTCTCTCTCTCTCGCTCTCTCTCCTCTGGACATCACAGTCAAAGATCTATTTTCCCAGCTTGCTGCCCTTGCCCTATACACACTGCCACACTGAAGCTAGGAAAAAAAATGGGATTTTATGTAACTGTAAAATTTCCTTGGGACCTGCAGTAGTCGCTCCCTCTCTCCTCTGGATGAGGAATGGCACAAATCAAAGATTTTGCCAGCCTGCCCTTTCTCAGTACACACAGCTGCACTGTCTGAGGTCAAAAACAGAAAAATCTTTCATTGGGATTTTCTGTAAATGAAATGTCTCTTGGGCTCCCAGTCGTCTCTCCCTTTCTCATCTGGATCTGGATGGAATGGCACATGTCAAACATTTTGCCAGTCTGCCCTTGCTCATAGACAGTCATACAGTACAGTACTTTGTGTTTGCATCCCCCCTGACCACCACTATCTCCCCAGTCCTGACTCCCCAAGTCCCCGACCCACCTTCACCCACCCCCAATGATCGGTTTCTCTCCCCCTCCCTAATTTCTTCTGGTATTCCCTCCCCTCCAGCTCAATTGATTTCTGGTGGTTTTAAACTTTTATGGGGGGGGGTTGGTGGCTGAAGTTGGTGCTTTTGTTCTCTGCTGATGAGCACAGCTCCTGCTCTTCTCCAGACCTCCTCACTCTTCTGGGCCACATGGCATACTCAGCATGGTTATATATCATGAATGCATCATGTGACTTTATGTTGCCTGACTGGATGCTGCTGGCTGCCTGTATGTGCCGACGGCATCCCCATGGTAACAAAAAACAAAATCCAGGAAATGGCATCTCCATGGACCTGAAAATGGACTTCTATGGCAAAGTCCGTATTTATCTGGGTCCATGGATTGTGGGTTCGATCCAGGGATCCATATCTCCTCCGAAACAGTCCAGCCCTAGTTAAGAATTTGATAACACTTAACCCAGGACCTAGCTCCTTTCACATTCCAAGAAATATAAACCAAAGAACTAGCCATTATTGTAGACCATCCAGATTTTAAGCAGTGAAATAAATTCTTCACAGGGCTTCAGAAACCACCCCAGAAGCATCCACTCCACCTCCTCACTCCTCCCCCCTTTTAAGACCTTAAAACAACTTTCAATACAACCCCCCAAATGACCAAAAATCCCCAGAAATACCCCCTCCACATACCTTCCTTATATGGAAGTTCCCATTGTACTACAAAAAAGAAAACTGAATCCTCTGAATCATTTCCACTAGTCCCCAGTCCCCTACTAGTCTAAGACCTGTTAGTACCAATAGCCAGGAGGAGGTGAGAGAGGAAAGGAGCCTAATCTGGCAGATATTGTTAGAAAGGCCGAAGAAACAAAACACAACTGCACCCCGCCAGAAGTGGAAAAACAATTTGAAAGTTTGAACCAAATACCTGTTCCCCATGCCTCCTCCTGAAAGCATACAATGCCCCCTCCCACTATTTTGGCTCATGATAACCATGTCTATTAGTAGAAACTCACCCCACAAAACCCCCACTCCTGCCCTCACTAGAATCCAACACCTCCTGTAAATCCTAACCCCACATAATTGGGAAGACCCACAGCATCTATCTCACTGATAAAACTATGCAGATATAAAATAATAAGGAACAATAGATTCCAATCTAAGCTAAGAAGATAATCATAACATATCTATATTTTATAAGGCACACTTTCTATTACTGTCCCCAACACTGCAATAATATCATAACATATTTGGCCAAGAACTGCCCTGAACAATCTAGATTAAAACTTAGAAATAAGAAGACTACATGAGCTTAACAGTATCCAGTCTGTATAGCCTGGGTTATTTCTTCTGATACAGGCTCCCTTTAGAAACTTGCAGAGGCCAGTCTGACTATTTGCTTGCAAAGGAGTCAGATAGAGCCAGGCTAAAAAGTACAACCTAAAATGCCATGGGCAGTTCCAAGGAACAGAAGGTAGTAATAGCTTGGTTATGTAGAAGCCAATCAACTGGGCAAACCACCTCTGACTGCTGTGTTTAAACCCCAGCCTGCTTCCAAAATAAAGTCCAACTTCAAACCCAGGCAAGTCTTGATGAGATTAAACTTGCAAAGTGTAAAATAAAGAGCAGAGTTGGCTCCAGTAACATCACAACCTGGTGCACAGCAGGATCATGCCTCAAATCAAAATCCTTGCCCGCTGTATAAACCAGCTGTGCATCCAGTGAAAAATTGCTTGAGAGTCATACAAAGGATCCTGAATCAAAGCCGAGGCACCATTCAAAGCAAACAAGAAACATATAACTGCAGTAAAATCTGACCAAGTGACTCCGAGGCAACGCATTCTATTGTAAAAGAGAATCCTGCTTTGGTGTTAAATCCTGTCTCGATATAGTAGTAAAAGTAATAAAAATTTATTTTTAAACAGGAAAGAAACATGTCATTTGGGCCATAAAGCCCAGTTTACAAGACAGTCCTGTACAGTATTCTCTAATGTTTCACATATAACAATACAGTATATAATAAACAAAACTTACATCATAACACATATTAAATAATAAAAGCCAAAATGAATTAATATTTAAATAAACAAGTATGATACTAAGTACAGGAAGTACAGGTACAATTATGGACAAAGAAAATGTTTACTGCTTTAATAAAAGTGTGTGAGTTTGTTTCAACACATATTCTAAAAGGAAGCGGAAGGATGTAGGACTCAGCCACCGACCACAATACTGCGGTGACCCAGGATATATTCAAAACTTGAAGTCCCTCACATGGAGCATTCACCTTCAAGAAAGTCACGACTGGTGAGGAGCTTGAAACCATTCACAGTATTTATTGGCACCAGCCCAAATAAACCAAGGAGCCACAGCAGAAATAGCTGGTGTCACCAGGTGAAAGATCAATGTCACACAGCATGATTGGTACATGAGCCTCGAATGAACCAACAATCTGCAACCATTAGGAGGAGTAACTTCAAAACATTTTGCAACCAGAAAAATACCAATAAGTCTGGATCATCAGCCAAAATATTATATATCCTCAGCGATCCTTAAATAAATCATGTAGAAGCTTTGTGAGGTCTTCAGCAGCCTGCTCTGCTGAATCAAAGGGATACCATACCTCCTTAACCTGGACCTGGAGTCAAGCTGGATAGGAGACTTGGAAATGGATTCTGGTGGCTAGAAGTTTGGACACATAGGGATGAAAAGTTTCCCTTTTTTGATGGGTTGCAGCTGAAGATCCTGAATTATCCACAACCTGGTCCCCTTCCAGGATATTTCCCATAGCTCTCTGACCTTCTGTAAAATGTACTGCTTATCCAAAAAAATTTGCAATCTTAAAATAAGAGGTAGAGACGGTGATCCTGGTGGTGGTCTAGAACACAGTGAACGATGTGCCCATTCTACAATGTATGAGGGGTTATTGGGGGAGGCCCCGGCTATTTTCACCCTCAACTTTTGGACAAGGATAATTGATGTTGAGCCCTCCGCTTCCTTGGGGAGGCCGAAGATTATTGTATTATTCCTTTGGCTCCTCCTTTTGAGGTCCTCCAGCTTGCTTTCAAGTTTGGAAACTTTCTGATGGAGAGCATTGTGGTCTAGTTCCACAAAGTCATGCCATCAATCAAGAGAAACTGTACAATCTTCCACCTACCTCACTCTATGGCCCATGTCTCCCAGGTCCAATCATAAGGACTTCAGCTCCAGTGTTAGCTCTTTTAGTGAATCTTTAAAATGCTGACATTCGGTGAGGAATCTCTTTTCTGAGAGTGGGGCCATCAGTGAAGTCGTGGTACTGGAGCGACCGGTAGTAGGCCCCAGGGCCTTCGAGAGTTTATTAGATTTGTCCGGGGTCGGAGGTGGCATGTGCCAAGGACATGCTTGGTGCATCTCTGACTCCATAGTAGTTAATTTTAGACAAGTTCCAACCAAATACAGCAGCAGAGATCTTCCAATAAGGTAATCACACAGAGAAATTCTTTATCGGTAGGAAATCTGACTGAAAATAAAGACTATAACCTCAGCGGCTGGGAGCGAAGGTAAGGAGTTGTTACTCTGACCTAGGCATCACGTGACCCTCGCACAGCAGTTAATCTTAATGTCAGAGATTTTCTAAAGATTGGTGGTGGTGGCTCTCATTAGTAATGTGAGTCAATAGTAAATTAGCAGTAAAGGTTATCTCAACAATACCTGAGAGCACTAAAAAAGTGCTGAATACGTATTTTGGAATGTAAGAGATGCTTTTTGCTCAGAACATTATATGAGGAAATTATTTGCTGATTAACAAATGCTGCTGCTTTTGAAAATGTTCTGTGGCAGAACTAAGAATACAAATTAGGGGAGAAAAGAAGAACAGAACAAACAACATAACGGGGTACAATGTAGGGAATATTACAGTTCAGTGGAAGAATGTGCTTTGTTCATTACTACACCTCTGTATCCCCACTACTTACTTTGTCTCTTAGTAGCACCATATAGTAATGTGCAGGCTTCATCCTTATAAGCCATACCATGGGAATCCTGTTTCTCCTTATAACTGTGGTGTTATTTTCTAAAGATATTAATTGAGAGCTTTTCTTTTTGTTGGTACAGGCTATCCCCAAGGATCTTGGGGAGCTTTGCTCATGTGTAGAAGAGTGCCTACCATCTTTTAGATTTTCTACTAGGATTATTTGTCTCTCTCTATTAAGTTGGTGATTTCTCACTTTTGGGTTGCAGATGGAGATCCCGAATGCTGCACCAATGGTAGTTAATTGGGCTTTGGATCAGGTTCTTACCAAACCTCTGGGGCTTGGACTGGTTTTTAACAACCCCCCTGTAATGTCCATTCACCACCAGATAGGAGTAGGGTATTCAACCTTGCTCCCCACCTTGGAAGATTCCAATGCTTTCAATTTTTCTATGATGTGTTTCTGTATACTTCAGTATTTAAAAAGGTGTACATAATTTTCTTTCTAGGAAACTGCCCTGTTGGCAGATTGTTTTGTGGTTCTCTAATATTACATTCAGAAACTGACAAAATAGGACAACTTCTTCTGGTTTGTAGAGAACATTATCACACTGTATTTGTGTGCAGTGCATGGGGGCCCTTTCTGTTAAACAGTTTCTTAGTTCAAGGAGACCCTAGTTTTACACTGGGAACACTTGTAGATAGTTACCCATCCATTCCTTACAATGGCATCTTTTACTAAAGTCTTATTTTATAATGTAAACAGGTACACAGTTCTATTAAGTGCTCCCGGCTCCTTCACTATTTCAGACAACAACATGCATATATTTTATTTCTCCAAGACACACATCTGTCCCTGGAGGAACATAGATAATATTTACAGCTTAGTTTTAGCCAGATCTTTTATTCTTCCCACAGATCAGGTCACCTTCCTTTTGAAATTCATCATGTTGAGGGTGATACAGTGTTATGTTATTGTTACTGATAAGCTGTATGGGTGCCCCCTTACACTGGTGGACACCTATTTTCCTCCAGGAACAGACCGCAAAGACCTGTCCATCTTTTTTCCTGCACTACTTAAATGGTTCCATGGCTAATTAATTGGAGGGGGGTTGTGATTTAAATTATACACTAAACCCTGATTTGAATGCTTCTAACCTGAAGGCTTATAGATCCTCTGTGGTACAAAATGATTCACGAAACACCCTGCATCACCTGGGTTTCCTCGATGCTTGGTGATAGCTCCGCCCTTCTCTAAAACACTACACGCACTGTTCTTCCCACTATGGTAGTTATGCCAGGCTGCATTATCTTTTACAACAATAGAACATATTGATACTCTCCATGAGAATGGAGAATGGAACAGCACCATGGTCATCTTGCTGCCCCGCCCCCTCTCATCGAGAGACTTCCGGCCATGGTGAACCACAAGCTACCTGAATGAAACCCCTGCTGTTTAAGTTTATTGTGTATGATATTGAGTTTTCAGGACCTTGGGGAGCTGCAGCTTGTTTGGGACAGTCGTAGTAGTAAAAATCTTTACTTTTGTACAGGAAGATGGATATACAACTTTTAGGACCGAAGTCCTGTTTTCAAGGTGGTCCTGTTTACATAACAAGTGTACAGGTTTGGTAAACATATAACATATACCACATTAAACACAATAACTTTGACAAATATACTATTGCACTATGCCACATGACATGATCTATGCAAAAAAATGTTCTATCCAGTGATACTATTTTACTGGTTTTTCCTACATTATGTAAAATGTTTAGTGTAAGAGAAATGAAGATCTTATATAAAGGAAACTAAGAATTCAAATGTTATCCTTTCCTTTGTTTAGTACAATGACACCTAAATTCTAAGGTCATATCCTTTTTAAATTGAGCACACAATATTTTAATAGGTTTTCTTAGTTCTTCTTCTTGGTTTCCTATGGTGTACCATTGTTTAGTTACATTATCTGAAAAGGTCATCTTTCTATATTTATTATTTATCTTTTGAGTTGTAAAATTAAACTCATTTTTGTTTCTAAGGTTATATTTATTTTCTGCTTTGTTTAGCTTATCACTCAAGTAACCTGGCTTTCCAAATTGTAATGTTTTATGGATCAAACATGTCCATTTCAACTTTCTTTTGTGTTCTAAATCTAACCAATTTAGGCTGTTGTACATTGAACAGTGATGAGTTGCAAAGCTACATTTCAAAACAAACCTTGCCATCCTGTTATAAAGCCTTTCTACTTTTGTCAAGTTTGTTTTATTTGCTAGACTGTATATATGATCCCCATGAGACTTGAGAGTTGATTTACCACAGATTCTTTCATCTTATGATTTAGGCAATGCGGGCAGCATTTGCCTTAACCAGCAGCCTTGTTTCTGCGGCTTGTTTACAGGGACGTTTCAGTAGCTTGTGTACCAGATTTTCACTGGACCTGAAGAATGGAGAGTACTGTCCAAAGCAACATTAAAGCAATTTCTGACTACAAGTTGGAGAAGTCAGCTGAGAGAGAGATGACCAGATTGCAGAGTACTTGTGGCTGTATAGAATGGATTTACACAGAGTTTTTCATTTTGAATCCAGAATAGCCTATGAGTAAAAGGGAGGACTATGGTGGCACTTTTGTGCTGATAGGCTTTCTCACTTCTCAGCCTTTGCAAAGGCATGCTATCGTTGCCTTGGAGTTGGGGATTACTAGTGTATATTCTTTCGAAATCCTGAAGTTATTAAGCTCAGTGGAGCACGTTTTCTGTTTTTTTACTCAACAGGTGTGAAGACTGACATAATGGGAGAAAGAAGACTGCTGGAGGATAGTATTGGGACCATAAGAAAGCACCAGAATGGTATAATGGACTCCCGGAGTAGGGAGACTAAGGCAAGATCAGAAAAACTGATAATGAACCTATTTGCTGCTAAAAGTGTACCCGAAGCCAACTTGCCAGATGCAGTTGGTACTGCTCACAGGTAAAAGATCTTCTCCAACATGTGAAATAGGCAGCTTTTCAAAGAAAATACCAGCTAAAACTTAAAGATGAAACTTTAAGGTATTTACTTAAAATGTTGGCACTCTGGAATGCAGGAAATGTTTGGAAAAGAGTAGTTTGTGAATTGACTCTAGATTATTAGGGTTGACTTGTTGTAAATGAAGGGAAAACTCTTGAAGCTGTTTTAGCATGTACTGTATATTTCCCTTGTCTTTGCCTTACAAAGCATCTTATTTTTAAATTTAAAAGTATGTGGTTAATGTGAAAATCTTTGCACTTTATAAAGTAAAAGGACTTTAGTTAAATACCACAGGCTAAGTCAGCTATATCGAGAAGCAAGGTAGCTTAACTGTCCGGATTGTGTACGGTTAATTTATATGCACAAGTCAGCCAGATGTCTTAACTTAATCAAGCCTTTGAGTAATTATTTATATAATCAAGTGTAGTGACTATGTGGCTTCGGGCTAGGGAAGGCTTGCTCAGCTTAGGGTTGCTTCTTAGGTTTTGCTGAAGACTGGGTGGGGTATTCCTGCATAACATTTTGTGTTCCAGCCATACATACTAAAATGGAAAGTATGTGACAGAGAAATGCCCAGTGGCCAAATTTGCATATGACTGGACAGGGCCAGTTTTAGTTTTTTGCTTTTCATCAATACTGAGTGTTCTCAGGTTCTTACTCCTGAAAACTGGTAGCTATGAATCTAAAATACATATAAAGGCAGGCAGTTGTAGAGTGAACTTATAGAGTAATAATTCAATGATATATAGTAGGATCTAAGACCTGGTGGACTCCCTGGAAATGCAAAGGTCCATTTGGCCGAGTATTCTATTACAAAAATCTGAGTAGTTGTATGTGTTTGGTAACATGAAGTAGGTTTGGTGGAGAGGCCTCAACCTAGATTTCTGGGGATACTTTTTTTTTTTTATATTGAATATGCTTTATTTGTTTTTCGACAGGACAAATATATACAAACTTAGTACACAACACATCTCACACATATAATTCTTGCAAAGCCAAGGGGGGGGAGCACAATCAAACACCTCCCCTTTACACATCGAGATGCGAACATGAGCCTGATGCCAGACAAGGACTAGCACATACCAACTAAAGTAACATGAGTCCAGTCACCAGGTTATCTAGCAATTACAACTAACAAACTGTCTTAATAATTAAAACCACCCATTATCCCCCTTCAAACCCACCTCCCGCTGCCACTACACTGAGATAATTAGGAAGAGTCCAACTAATGAGGAAATAGAAAAGGAAAGAAGGGACACAAACTGGCTAATTAAAGGGAGCAGCCAAATGGGGAGACAAGGACTAAACACTGTATTTCTTCGTTACAAAGACCCACTGTCCCAAGACCAGGAGGTTGCTGAACCAGTATCAAATGGTTAGTAATGTGTGCAGAGGTGCCCAAATCTTTTGGTATTTGCTTATATTTTTAGATATATTTGCTATGAAATATTCTCTTGCAGAGCTTAATAAGATTTCTTTGTGCCACTTGTGTATGTAGGGATCTGTTGATCCACCCAATGACGTAATATGATTTTCTTAGCACAAAGGGATATTAGGGACATGTGCTTTCTCCTAGTACCTGTCAGTCGTTGCCCTACATCCCCCAAAATGCAAATTTCCGGTGAAAAGGCATCCTGCAGGCCCAGTACAGGGTCAATTTTTGAACGGATGGACTCCCAGAAAGGGGTTACTTTGGCACACTCCCAGAAAATATGTAGCGACGTACCCATCTGAAAGTCACACCTGATACACAAATCTGAAGAAGGCTGACACATCTTATTACGCTTAACAGGCGTATAGTATAAATCGTGCAATACGTAAAATCGAAGCAATCTGTACTGATCCTATTTAATATCTTTGTACAGCCTCTTCCATATTTGGTGCCATTGGCGGGGGGGTGGATGAAATGGAGGGAAGAACTGTATCCCACACATAATAAGGAGTGCCTTCAAGTTACTGCTTCGCTTCTGAATTTCTTTGTAATAGAAGGCCAGGAGATGAGACGAAGGTCTCATAGACAAAGAGCTGAGTATAAGGTCCAACATGTATTGGTCCCAAGGACCACTACCGAAATGTTGATTAAGAGCATGGGAAATTTGGAGATATTTAAAGCAGTGGGAGAGAGGTAGGTTGTATTTAACCCTGATAATGGAGATACTTTTTGCAGTTGCCCTATTGCCGGTCAGACCACCTTGGCTTGGCAGTATAGCATGATAGTAATGGTTGTCGTTGACTATGAGCAGGTATAAAATTCTCAAGTAGCATTTTATTTTTGACAATAACAGTAAATTAAATAAATTGTTCAGTAAAACTATGTACAAAGGCAATACAAACATAGAAAACAAAGTCCTTCATCTGAGGATATCTCTAATTCCAAGTTTCAGTCTTACTGTCTCTCTAGCAAAAGTATTGCTTCTCTTTTTATAAGTCTTTGCCTGGGAACTCATCAAGGAGACATCCTGTTTTTCAGAAAATGCTCTTGTCGGTTTCCTTCCTTGCAGATGCAACAAAACTGTACATGGTGTCCCAGAACTGACTGCCTGTTGACAGCTCTGCAAGTGAGCTAGTGTTGCATTCCAGGTTAACCTCCTATGTTCCAAATAGTGTTTTGCAATCATTTCAACAATATACTGTAACTATATACATTTTCAAACCAAGGGATCCCAGTTTCACATAAAGATTCACACATATTTTATAACTTCAGATACATAAGTGGAAGAAAAGGCAGAAACAGCAAATGAAGGCAGAGAAAAATGTGACTGCGCAGTCAGACAAGAGACAGAAAACAAGAGGACAGAACAGATCCTTGTGTTTAGCTCTTACTACATAACAAATGGGACAGGGTCTTATTCAACCTTGTCACAATGGTTAGAAAAATGTTATAGTATTACTAAAATGTACTCATTAATATTCATAAGGTTGATATTACATACTGCTTAAATAATTAAGCTTATTTAATTGCTTATTAGAATTTAAACTGTGTTGATTTTTATCTTCTAGAATTTTTGATATTCACTTTTTAATACTTATAAGGTCCTTAATATTATGTATTGCTTACATATTCAAGTTTATTTTATTGCACACCGTATTATGAAATTAGTGATGGTTTGAATAACTGACTAAATAAAAACTAACTGAACTGAACTGCTCTCCATGACATCCAGCATGGTCTGCTACATTTCTCTGACCATGCCCCACTCTGTGCTCTCTTCACCATGGGGAAACCAAGATGCTGAACTACTTGGCAATTACACCCAAGCCTCTTGTGAGACCAACAGCTCCTCAAGAAACTAATGTACCAAGTGTCCCGGTTTCTTATGAAGAATGATACTGGGGACACCACACTGAGTATTCTTTGGGATGCACTAATGTCTGTTCTGTGGGTTATAATTATTACACATCCCACTGCTCTCCATAAGGAGAAAGAATGTTAGATATAGGACTTACACCACACTGTACATACCCTGCAATTGTTCCTTATGCAAAGAGATAGTACAGTGCGATCATGGCTTTTAGATGCTAAGGCTCAACTCCAAAAACTACTAACCAAAAGGTGGGGCATGCTCTCTTTCACCTTCAACATAAGTACTATGAGGGAGGGACTTGTAGGGCTCACATTTTAGCTAGGCATCTTACAGCACATAAAGTGGAAGCTACTATTACTAAGCTTCATAACACAGTAACTGGAACTATGACAAATCATGAGGCAGAAATTCTAAACATATTTAAAACTTATTCCAAGCTATTCACACCAGAAGAGACATCTTCTACAGACAACAGATTCACTCTTTTTTTTTGTCAAGCTCATCTTCCCACATTACCCCCTGAGAAGGCCAAGGCACTCCTTTCATCTATTACCTTAGATGAAATTTTACTTGGTATCCATTCAGTCAAATCCAGAAAATGCCCAGGTATTGACGATTTTCCTTCGAAAGTTTATAAAACCCCATCTGTAGGGACTCTCCTTACTCCTTTACATCTCCATCTTTACCCCTTCCCTCAAGACAAAGAAGCACCTCCCCCATCATGGCACTGTGCTCTTATTACTGCTCTCCCATAACCAGGAAAAGATTCATCCCGTCCAGTTTCATACTGTCCGACATCTGTACTAAATTTTGATTGTAGGCTATTCATGTCTATTTGGGTGTTAAGACTGCAGGGCCTTCTCCCTTCCTTGCTGGACTGGGATCAGGCTGGATTTGTGCAGAGGTGCCAAGCACATGATAATGTCCATAGAACCTTATAATTATTGAATTATGTTAATTAGTGCTGTATACCCCTGGTGCTAGCCAGCTTGAATTCAGAGACGGCCTTCAATCAGGTGTCCTGGCCTTTTCTATGGGCCACACTAACTGCATTTGACTTCCCTCCTGATTTTATTACAATGCTACAGTCCCTTTATTCTTTCCCTTTAGCCTTTGTTAAAATTAATGGGACTATTTCATCGCCTTTTGCTGTAGGGTGGGGTACCTGGCAGGGACACCCTCTTTCTTCTGTTTTGTTTGTGCTGTATATGAAGCTCCTAGCCTCACATATCAGGAAACCTCTAACTATACAAGGTATCCTAATTGAGGAATGAGACTACCATATAGTGTTGTTTGCAGATGATATCCTGCTTACAGTTACCGATCCCACAGCATCCTTAATAGCGGTTTCTGAAATCCTGGCTGGATTTGAGTCCCTGGCAGGTTTTCATTTAAATAGACAAAAAACTGAGATTTTAGCTTTTAATTACACACCCCCTTCTCATATTAACTCTTGATTTAATATATGATTTTTATAAAATCCTGTCTGTAGGGACTCTCCTACTCCTTTACTTCTCCTTCTTTACCGCTCCCTTTAAGAAAGAGAAGCACCTCCCCCTTCTTGGCACTGTGCTCTTATTACCACTTTCCCATAACCAGGAAAAGATTCATCCCATACAGTTTCATACTGTCCTATATCTGTACTAAATTTTGATTGTAGGCTATTCATGTCTATTTGGGTGCTAAGACTGGAGGGCCTTCTCCCTTCCTTGCTGGACATGGACAATGCCGGATTTGTGTGGAAGTCTCAAGCACACAACAATGTCCATAGAACCTTGTTATTATTGCATTGTGTTAATCAGTTCTCTATACCCCTGGTCCTGGCTAGCTTGAATTCAGAGAAGGTCTTCAATCAGGTGTCCTGGAGTTTTCTATTGGCCACACTAACTGCATTTGGCTTCCTTCCCAATTTTATTATAATGCTACAGTCCCTTTATTCTTTCCCTTTAGCCTTTGTTAAAATTAATGGGACTATTACATCGTCATTTGCTGTAGGGTGGGGTACCTGGCAGGGACACCCTCTCTCTCCTGTTTTGTTTGTGCCGTATATGAAGCTCCTAGCCTCACATATCAGGTAATCTCGAAATATACAGGGCATCCTAACTGAGGAATGAGGCTACCATATAGTGTTGTTTGCAGATGATATTTTGCTTACATTAACTGATCCCACGGTATCCTTAATAGCGGTTCCTGAAATCCTGGCTGGATTTGAGTCCCTGGCAGGTTTTCATTTAAATAGACAAAAAACTATGGGCCACACTAACTGCATTTGGCTTCTGTCCCAATTTTATTACAGTGCTACAGTCTCTTTATTCTTTCCTTTTAGCCTTTTTTTAAATGAATGGGACTATTTTATCGACATTTTCTCTAGAGGGGTACCTGGCAGGGACGCCCTCTCTCCCCTGTTTTGTTTGTGCTGTATATAGAGCCCCTAGCTCGCAAATCAGGAAATCTCAAAATATACAAATTATCCCAACTGTAGGATGAGACTACTGTATAGTTTTGTTTACAAATGATACTCTGCTTATAGTTACTGATCCCAGAGTATTCTTAATAGCGGTTTCTGAAATCCTGGCTGGATTTGAGTCACTGGCAAATTTTTATTTGTTTTCATTTAAACAGACAAAAAACTGAGGTTTTAGCTTTTAATTACACCCCCTTCACATATTAACAATTTATTTAATATACGATGGAATCGTAACTCTTTAAAATATCTCAGGGTACATTTAACTAAACACTTGTATCACTTAGAGTTCTTAATTACAAACCTATAATGACTGCTATAATGATGTATTTGGGTCTATGGTCACAACTGAACCTTTCTTTTTTTTTTTTTTTTTCTAATTTTTCCTCCTTCCCCTGCCCCCTGCACTCCGCTTCTTCAGGAACGCCTGACATCTGCCTCGGTTCCTTCCATACCTGGAGCCCCATGGCAGTACCCCCATGTAGCCTTGGATTTCCCTGCAGGCAGGGATGAGGTGGGGCCCTTACACCCTGAACTAAAGGCATTTTGTTGGGGCCACCACATGGGACAGGCAGGGGACCATTGAGGTCTGTGCTGGCACTCCGTCTACCTGGAGTGAAGGAGGTGTTTTCTCCATTTTTCCTGGGTGTGCCATGTTCCCTGACATCAAGGCAGAACTCCACCAACGTCTGGCATGCTCGACCCTCCTGAAATGGCCAAGCACTTGCTGTACCCCAGGCCTCCACCTGGGGTCAGTCAAGCACTGGACCTTGTCCCCCTCTCCTCCTGGAGAGGCAAGCAGTCCACTGATGCTGTGCCCTCTCCCCCTGGCCAGCCCTCCAGCTCCCCAGGTTCATTCCCGAAACTGGGTCACCAGCATCATGAGCGGTAGCACTACTGCTGCGCTGACGGGCCATGAATCTTTCTTTTTTAAAGAGGGTGGAAGTTGTACGTCTAAATGTTTTACCAAGGTTACTGTTTTATTTACAAACCCTCCCCCTCTTCCCTGCTAACTACTACTTTTGTGATTGGCATAAATTGATTTTTTGTTTCATGTGGAAAGGTCACCAGCCTAGAACCTGATTTTCATTACTGCATCTGTCTCCTGCATGAGATGTAATTAACTTGCCTAACCTATGTTTATGTGCACTAGCATCTCAGCTCTGCTTGGTCTGTCTTTGGACTTCAGACCAGTACCAAGCTCGTTGGAAGGACATTGAATTTGCCCTTAATGACCTATATAATATAGATCAGATTCTTTACTGTTCTCCTCCAAACTACACCCCCTTCCTTTTTCCCTTTGCACCGCAACAACTCTTTGGGTATGGCATATGGTCCGAAAGCAGTTTTTAGGTGAACTGGCCCCTCTCCTTGAAGCCCTAGCATGGAAGCAAACAAACCTGTTAAACTCACTGGATCCTTTTCTACTCCAATGGGCACAGCAAGGCTTAATTTAGTGGCACCAGTTTTTAGATTCTTAGAGGGTTCCCCCTTTTTCTGATTTGCAAACCCAATATTCTTTACCCCCTCTGATCTCTAAAGATATTTATAGATCCAAGACTATATACATAATTTACCTAACACTTGTGTAGATGGCTTATAGATTCCCTCCTGACCTTGATAGCCCTAATTCATTTTCATCAACAAGGAGGTTTTCAAGAGCAACTAATTGGAAGTCTATATGCTTCATTTCACAGTCAGGCAAAGGACTCTATACTCTCAATCTTAACTCAGTGGAATAAAGAACTGCAGACTACATGCAAACTCTCCTTGTGGGAGAAATACTCTCTCAACCTATAAAATCTCAATGGCACCCTATCTGAAAAAGGCTTCTTGGAAGTGTTGTATGTGGTTTCTAAAGACACCAGTGGTTTTGATGACCTATTTAGGGGAAGATGCCAGGGCTTGTTAGCAAGCCTGCAGTGAACAGAGTGCGTGCCATGTGCACATTTTTTAGTCATGTCCACGTCTTCATCCTTACTGGTCTGCTATTTTCAATGTCTTTGAGCCAATGTTCAATCTCTCTCAATCTCTCACCCCTACTTTTGTCCTTTTACAGTTCGAGCTCAGTTCGAGGTCAGCAATTTAAACTTCTACTGCTCATACATGTGTGTGCTAAAAAATCGACAACAAATTACGGCTACAATCTAAGCTTCCTACCCTGACTCATCGGATTGCTCTAGTAGATACCTTATTCCAACTAGAAAAACAAACTTACTGTTTCCTAAATGAAATGCCGGCATTCAAGGAGATATGGAGATGTTGGGTACTTTATAAATTACACATAGATTCTTCATTTGCCCCATAAATTACATTGCTCTTCAGGTCTGAACATTAGAATAGATAACATTACTATATATGGGGTCCTCTGTCAATTAAAGCAAACTCTTTTGTGTTCCCCTTTGCCTTGTGTGCATAGATAGATATACCTCCCTATTTCCAAATCTAACATTGCACTCCTGCTACACTTTTATGCCAGATTCACCTCCCTCTGTAAAATTCATAACCATAGATGCTACTGGAGTGTACTTAACTATGTTTTTGGAGAAATGTTCCCTTTATTCACTTGCACTCTTCTTTGCTAATTGTACATGATTGAAACTGTTTTAATAAAGTTGTTATTACTAAAAAACAGAAACCTAGCCTCATGCAAAGCTTTTTGCACAGAGAATCTATGTGGGTGGAAAAAGAAAGCCTATTTCCCACAGATGACTTGAACAGCAATGGGGCAGCATTAGCCCCAACCTATGCTAATTTATTTATGACAGGATTCAAAAAGGAAGATATACAGCATGACAACAATGAGTACAAAGAGTCAGTTGTGTTTTATAGATGTATAGTTACTGGTGACCATAAATATCAACCAGATTACTATTTTGTTTAAAAATGCATATCAACTGGATTTCAGGTTATTATGCTCCAAAGGCAATAACAACCTGAAATCAGGTTGATGTGAAACTTCATAATAACCAGAAATCTGGTTGATGTGACAGTCCCCAAAGAAACTGTTACATTCCATTGTTTCACAAAAAAAAAAAATTAAACTGCAGTATTTTCAACTGTGTTTTATTCATGTACAGTTGAATTTCTTCAAAAATAAAACTGCACCCTAGCTAAAAAAAACATATTTTTCTTTCAAGCTGATAGAAATGCAGTCTAAACCTTCACACCAGCAATTATGAAAAATAAAGGATAAGTAAGTTTGATGTTAAGGATTTTTTTCACACACCCTCTGTGTAAGATAACCACATAAACCTCTCGAGTTTCGCTCTTGAGGCTTATGGGTCATCACACACACCGAAGGTATGTGAAAAAAATCCACAACAGACACTTACCTATCCATTATTCTCTATTTTATAGATACCACTATCATAATATGGAACAATAACAAAGAAAATTTAAATAATTTGTTTACATACCTAAATGATTGTACAGAGTACTTGAGCTTTACAATGGAATACAATAGTGTGCTACACAAATCCCATTTTTAAGATTTACAGATCATGAAGGAAAATGCTAAAATAATTATCAATTTGTACAGGGAAAAAACAATAAAAACACCATCCTTTATGCCAATAGCTATAATCCAAAGAAACTCTTCCTTACAGCCAGTATTTACAGAAGAAAAGAAATAGTGGTACAGAAGAAACATTAGAACAATAAAAATAATATAACACAGAAATTCAAAGAATGGGGCTACAACCAGCAGAAATTACAGGACACTTTAATTAAGGGGGACAACATTCCAGGAAAAGACTTAATTTTAGACAAACCAAAACCCAACACACAAGGAAAACTCACTTTTTCAACAACATTTTTAGACTGTTTTGGAAGTTCCTTCTGGCTATCAGGGCATTAGTGGCACTGCACCCATCATTAGGGTGCCAAATAATGGAATTTGCTGCCCCTTCCCAAGATCCACCCCCCCAACCCCAGAGTTAGAATATTTAGAAAGGGTGTGTGTGTGAGGGCGTAGTCCACTGCAAAAAGAGGGAATAGTGACATGGAAACATGGCACCCTAATGACTAGGCACACTGCCATTGGTGCCTTGAATGGGTGGAACCTCTCCAGAATACCATATTAAATGACTGGACAATTGTACAAAGCACAGACACAGCAGCCAAAACTATTCCAGAAAAAAACATGGATAACAGCTAAGAAAAAAAAATATGTTGAGAAACAAACTTGTAAAAACTCAACACTGGAAAGAACCAGAAAAGAAAACCTTATGGATGAATACTAACCCCACAGGATTTTTAGATATGGGAATTGCACACATTGAGACAATGGAATACAAACTAAAAAAATAAAAAGCACCTCCCAGGAAAAAACATGCAAAATCAGAAATCTAATATCACACACCACGTGTTATATTGCATCACGTACCATTGTGCTTTGTACTACATTGGAAAAACTTTGAGACTGTTGAAAATCAGAATATATGAACACAAAAGCAATATTAGAAGAAAAGATGTAAGATCACCAATATCAAGACATTTTCAAGAACATCACCAGCAAGTTAACACACTTCGGTTTATGGGCACTGAGAGGTTACATTGTCCCAATAGGGGAAGAGACTGAGAAAAATTACTATTAAGACAAGAAGTCTGATGGATATTCCTCTTCAGACCACTATCGCTAGATAGGGACATAATGAGAATATCTTTTGGACTGCATTTTAAAGTGACCAATTCATGGACATTGTTTAATTGAACATAATACACAGATACTACCATCAGGTGCCAGATTAACAAAACAATTGCAAAGTGCAGTGCAAAAGTTTTCCCTGTGCCTTGCGACTGCAGAGGTTACAAAAGTTGCTATTCACAGTCAGATAGTGCACTGTGCCATCTGACTGTGAATACAGCCAAGACTGGGCAGTGCTAACCTCAGAAATGCACTGCTAACCCCACTAGTGCTGCCCCAATATCCAGCCAGGTGACTGACCCCATAATGAATAGCACAGGTGTTCTATTTCCTGTTCACTAACACTCCATGTAAATGAGCCCATTGGGAATGCTAGGTGTGGATGGCCATTTTCATGGCCATTATAGGCCCATTTACATGAACTACAGGTGGCTTACCAAGCCCCCCTCAGCCCTAGCCCAACGCAGCTGCAGTGCCTGGTGGTCTAGTGGTCCCTTTCCTGTCCTGATCGCTGATCCTATAATAAAGGAATAATGCATGACAGGGTGTGTGTCATGCTGGGATAACATCATGCCTGGAGTGACTGGGCACAAGGCCGCAGGTCGAGTGTGACCAATCACCCCAGAAGTGATGTTATCCCAGTATGACACACACCCCTGGAGTGCATTATTCCTATTATACAATGGGTCAATTGTAAAACAAAACAAAAAAATAAAAATACATTAAAAGTAGATTTATTGTAAATTTTTTGCAATGAGTAGGATTACATTGTAAAAAAAATAGTGCTTCCGCCACTAGATGGAGCTGCTTTGTTTTGGCCTGGCTCTGGTGTCCTGAACAACAATCTTTGCCACTGATGCTAGCCTTTTTTAAATAAGCCACCCGGATGAGCCTTATTTCCTTGGGGTTTATGTTATGGTTTGCGACGTGGTATACAGCTTTTGTTTCTGTTTATTTTTGTTATTAATGCTGATTTTGTTTCAAGAAGGTCGACCCAGCCTTCACTGGACAGTTACGGCCAGCCACACGCTTCAGTGAGTATAAGTGGATAGAAAGTAAAGACTCTTGAGAAAACTGTGACATTTTTGTTAAAGAAAGAAGAGGATGAAAGTTAGTTTTTCGGACCGAGCGAGTGAGAGCCGCGTGGTGAATGTTTGAAAGCGTGGTTGCTCTCTCGCTCGCTCAGTGGACCAGGCGCAGTCGATCTGTGAATGGGTCTCATAAAATTTAATGTGGTCAGTCTATTTGGTGGAAAGCAGGGTTTCATTTCACTTGTATACTGTTGGGTTTTTTTCTAAAAGAAACTGCAAAACGATGGCTGGAGTGTATGTGTGACCATGGATTCTGAGTGGAGCAGGGATTCTTAGTAGAGAGCAAAGCGGGTGGCAGTAAAGCTGCTCGTAGGCAGCAGAGCGATGCTTTTTAAAAACACCATGTGGTCATTACTGTGCTGGTACTAGAGCTGTGGATAACATCACAGTTTTCAGTGCCAGACTGACCAATCAGGAAGCAAGATTTTTTCTTCCCATTGTATAATAATAAATATACTGTTTCCTTGGTGGTCTAATGGCCCTACTCTGTCCCAATTGATAATTGCCATCCCTGTATCATAAAATAAATTTGTGGTACTCTAGTGGTCCCTCACCT
Source organism: Neoceratodus forsteri (assembly GCA_016271365.2). Lineage (NCBI taxonomy): Eukaryota > Metazoa > Chordata > Ceratodontiformes > Ceratodontidae > Neoceratodus > Neoceratodus forsteri. The sequence continues at coordinate 1,750,446,699 of CM057455.1, read as the reverse complement.
CACACTCCTTCTCCAATTGCCAACCATTTATATAAAAAATATGCCCCGGTAGTCTAGTGGTCCCTTCCCCCTTCCTGATTGTTGTCCCATTCTATAGTGCTCAAACTTTCCTTGGTAGTCCAGTGGTCCCTCTCTGTCCCAGATCACAGCCCCATGAATGATTAATTAACATATCCCTGGTGGTCTTGTGTGCCCACACCACTACAGGTAGTGCCCCACCACCCCAGTCCCCCCATCCCAAAACCAAGCTGGCAACTGTCACAACCCTCCTTTCACCACCATGGCCAGCCACCGACTGAGCTGTCCTGGAGTGCATTCTGTGTGCAGTATGCACACCAGGACAGCTCAGTGGGAAGCTGTGATGGTGAGAGAAGGGCTGTGCCAGTCAATGGCTCAGTTTCAGGATAGGGGGAGCAGGGTGGTGGGCACTATCTGTAGGGGTGGGGGGTAGGGGTCCACTAGACCACCAGGGATATGTTAATTTGTCATTCAAGGGATAGTGATCAGGGACAGGGAGGGATCACAGGACTACCAGGAAAATTTTTAGCACTATAGAATGGGACAGCAATTGGTGATTGGGGAGGGAGGAGGGACCACTGGACTACAAGGGCATATTTTCAATATAAAGGGACAGTGATTGAAGAATGGGGGAGGGGAAAGGGACCACTAGACAACCAGGGTAAGTTATGTTTAATACTCAGGATGGTGATAGGCAAAGAGGGTGTGCAGTACCTCAGCCAATCACTAGGGTTGTGCAGAGTTAAGAGGAGGTTTTCCTCTGTGGCATTTTCTCCATGAAGGGAACCCCACAAAAGGCCCTTGAATGGAGAAAATGCTTAGTGAATGGGACAGTGCCAATATGCAGGTCCACACCTCCTCATTTGCATTGCAGTTCCCTCAAAACTTTACCTCAGGACAAACCCAGTTTGTGGGTGCAAACTGGGCTTTTGTAAATACCACTTTGGGGCAAACCCCTTTTTGCATGGAGCAAACTGGTTTTGCACCAGGGCAAAGTTTTGTGAACTGGACCCCAGATGACTAGAAAATATTTTCAGTGTATGAGCATAAATTGAACTACATGTACATATTACACTGTATGATAATTTCAAATGTACTAACAGAATGTTTTGTTAAAGGGAAATTTTGTTAAAAGGAAATTGTAAAATAGAAATATGTGAAGTGTAAGTAGGCAGTTTAGTCAATAGAGCATGTAGAAATATATTCAGAATCTTTCCAAGAAGAATGCCTATAGATATTAAAATACATGGATGTAATGTTATTTATATGAACATTTAATTAGGGTAGGGAGTTTTTTTTAAATAATAGTAATAAAAGAAGGAAAATATAAGGCAAGATTACATTTGTATAACTTGTCCTTAATAGGTGTTGCTCGCACTCTATACTGTGAAAATTATTCTCCTTGTGTCCTTTTGCTCTGTCGTTGTATTTGCTTAACTTTTGTAACCTCCCGGGTCGTGCCTGAAAATAGTCATTTTATGGCTAGCACACCTACCCCGTCAATAAAAACTAAATAAATAAATACAGATATCATAGAAACATAGAATGTGATGGCAGAAGGAGACCATATGGTCCATCTAGTCTGCCCATAGGCCTACCCCCCTCCCTTTAACTGCTAATCAGTGGGGTGGTGCCTATGTATCTGTCCCAAGTGGTCTTGAAACCTACCACTGTTTGTGCCCCACCACTACCTGAGGAAGGCTGTTCTATGCATCCACCACCCTCTCGGTAAAGAAAAACTTGCATGTGTTACCTTTGAATTTGACCCCCTTCGGCTTCATGTTGTGCCCCCTAGTTCTTGTGTGTTTTCTGACTTGGAACAGTTCCTGAACCCACACCTTGTTTATTCCATTTAGGAACTTGTAGATCTTAATCATGTCTCCCCTCTCCCTCCGCTTCTCCAGGGAGTACATGTTCAGGTTTTGCAGGCGCTCTTCATAGTTTTTGTTCTGCAGGCCATGTATTATTTTTGTAGCTCTCCTTTGCACTTTCTCCAGTCTGTTGATATCCTTTTTTAGGTGTGGTCTCCAGAACTGCATGCTGTACTCCAGGTGTGGCCTCACCAGAGTTCTATAGAGAGGTAAGATGACCTCCCTTTTTCTGCTGGTGATCCCCCTGCCTATGCAGCCCAATATGCCATTCGCCCATAGTGCAGCTTTATCGCACTGTTTGGATGTCTTTAGAGCATCTGTTACAATTATTCCCAGATCTCTTTCCCGTTTGGAAGCTTCCAGTGGTATTACTGTCAGGTAGTAGTCCTCTCCTGGGTTGGTCCTTCCTAGGTGCATGACCTTGCATATTTTTGCGTTAAACTTTAGTTAGAGTAGCATGTTTCTGACCATTTTTCCAGAGCCTTAAGGTTGGCCTTCATCTTTTCTACCCCACCTGGAGTGTCTACCGTATTGCTTATTTTTGTGTTGCCTGCGAATAAGCTCACTTTCCCCTCTAGTCCCTCAGTTATGTCACTAATAAAAATATTGTATAGGATCTGACTGAGTACTGGTCCTTGTGGCACTCCACTATCTACTCCTTTTTCTTCTGAAAGTGAGCTATTTACAAGTACCCTCTGTGTCCTTCAATTGAGCCAGTTCCTTACCCATTTCACTACTTGCTGTCCTACTCCCATTCTGTCCAGTTTGTTGAGTAGCCTTCTGTGTAGGACTGAGTCAAAGGCTTTGCTGAAATCCAGGTATACTATGTCTACTGCTCCTCCCTGGTCTACTATTTTAGTCACCCAGTTGAAGAACTCTATCAGAGTGGTTTGGCATGACCTTCCTGTTGTAAAGCCACGCTGTTTTGTGTCTAATTTGTTGTTTCTTCTAGAAAGGATATAATCCTCTCCTTGAGCATGGTTTCCATTATGTTGCCCACAACTGAGGTTAGGTTTACAGGTCTGTAGTTGTTTGCACTTCCCCTGCTTCCACTTTTGTGCAGAGGAATAACTGTTGCCTTCTTCCAGTCTTGGGGGACCTTCCCCAGCTTAAATGATAGGTTGAAAAGATCAGCCAGGGATGCTGCCAGCTCATCCCTTAGTTCTCTTAGTAATCTAGGGTGAATTTCATCTGGTCCCATATAAATAGGCCAAAAATGTTTTCAATATTAATCACAACTGTTAGTCCCCTCTTTTTTCATCCATACCTAACCTCTGATATGAAATTCGTAATATAAACTGACTTGAACAAAATGTAATTTATGTGGGGCAGATGACATAGTTAACCATTCTAAAAATATCCCCTCATATAGAAATAAAACTCTCCCAATTGGCTACTGAAACAGGGTAACCCTTTTGCGAGTAGGGGGAACCAAGCAGAACAGCTCCGTTTGAGAACGTCTCAAATGGGAAACTAAGCTTGGGTGCCATAGTGACTGGACTACCAAACTGCATCACTGGGTGATGCGATCACATATCTTGAATGCATGATAAAGTGGACAGGCTGCCTATTGCTAGGCACAAAGATGCCTACAACAAAGATGGAATCCTCGATAACGGCAAGGAAGTAATGCAGCTGAACTTTTGGAATTGAAAGATGTGCACAATATTGCACTGAAAGGAGACATTTCTGAAAGTATTTATGAGAGAAAACTTTAGGAAAAAAGGTGAGAGCTTACCACAATTATATAAAGGATAATATGTGAAACAAGTAACTGTTATCACAGAGAAAATACTAAACAGAGTTAACATGTTCTTCATCTCAGAAATTGATTACACCGCAAGGAAAAGTTTGGAAGTATGCCAATATTGGTAAACTGGAGGTACTGATATACCTTTACTAACAAATATATATTAAAGGCAGAAATATACTATAACAATTTAAAGGGGAACAAGTAAAACAATATCTTTTCATTTAGGAAAATAACAGGCAAGTCACCAGAAGCCAACATAAAGCAGAGATTCTAGCACAGAATTCAAGTAAGAAGCAAGTGTTCATTTAAATGACTGTATAAACCATAGTCCATAAGCCATTCAGTTCCACCTGCAGTATGATTATTTAAAAATATGAAAAAATAAGTATATACAACAATGAATGTATACATTTACTTTGACTTAATCCAAAGCATAAATTGTGATAAAAATATTTCTTATCTTTCAGTGGGCCCACGCAACCAGATTAGTGTTATGCTTGTGCAACTGTGATAACTGTTTAGCCATTCATACTCTTTATTCCATGGGGAATTACCACCCTGTAGGGGTACTGAAGGCAAAGAACCCTTGAAGAGGGTGCCACCCCTAGAGGTGCCATGGGAAAGATTCCCTTGGCCAAAGGTACCTTAGGAAGGAGCCCCTGAGGGGAGAGGCATGCCGCTGGAGGAGGAAGGGAGGATGGTGGGGCAAAGTGCTTCAGAAGAAGTCTTGGAGGAACTGCTTATACAGCTCAGGAAGGGGGCATGGATGGTTGCTCACCCCACTGAACTACAGACATAGCCTTCCAATTCAATGGGCTTACTTAACCAGAATAGTTTTATGCTTATGCAGCTGTGATAACTGTTTGGCCATTCACACTCTATTCCATGGAGAATTACCGCTCTGTAGGGGTACCAAAGGCAAGGAACCCTCGAAGAGGGTTCCACCCCTTGAGGTGCTGCGTGAAAGATTTCCTTGGCTAAAGGTAACTCAGGAAGGAGCCCCAAAAAAGAATAGTGAGCAGTAAACATTGACTACTAGGTTGAGAGCAGATTGACAGCAATGAGACAGCTTAAAGAATATGAATGAGATGTGCAGGTTGTCGGGATTGCACTCATAAAATAGATTGCACTGATGACATAAGGGGGCTGCCTAAAGAGAGAGGGAATGGCAAGTAAGGCCACCATCCATCTCCATCTAACTGCAGAAACCTATCTAAAGAAGCTAAGGAATATACTATTAACAACTAATTACATATTATGACCTTTGGCATAGAGGAGAGGAAAAAAAAACCTTTTTAAAGAAGGAAACCTCTGGGGATCCAAAGCCTAGGTCACCTTCCCTCTAAGCTACATAGATATATAGATACATAGACACTGTCGGCAGATAAGAGTCTACAGCTCACCCAGTCTGCCCATTTGAGCTTGTAAGTTCACTTTATGTTTTCCTAGAACTCTGTTGCCCCTTACCCCTGACCTCCAGAATTCCCTTCTGTCTGTCCCATGCATTCTTAAATCCTGTGATTGTTTCAGCCCCCACTACTTCCTCTGGCAGGGTGTTCCACTTGTCCACCACCCATTCTGTGAAGAAATTCTTTCTCACGTTTCCTCTGAATTGCCCTCCCTCCAACTTCATCCCATGCCCTCTAGTTCTGGAACATCTTTTTCACAGAAAAATAGTGTATTCCTGCACCGTGTTCCTCCCTGTAAGATACTTGTATGTCTCTATCATATCCCTCTCTCCCTCCCCTCCTCCAGGGAGTACATATTCAAGTCCTTCAACCTGTCCTTATAGGACTTGTAATGCAATCCATGTACCATCTTAGTTGCCCTCTTCTGAACCTTCTCTACCCTGTCTATGTCCTTATGTAGGTAAGATCTCTAGAACTGACAACTGTACTCCAGGTGGGGCCTAACTAGTGTCTTGTATAGTGGAATTATGACTTCCCTTTTCCTGCTGGTGATGCCCCTGCCTATGCATCCCAGCATCCTATTTGCTTTACCTGCTACCTTGTCACACTGTTTCCCTACCTTGAGGTCATCAGAGATGATAACCCCAAGATCCCTTTCTTGCTTGGTGCATGCTATATACTCACTCCCCCCAACTGATATGTTGTTCCAAGATTTTTGTACCCCATATGCATTATCTTGCACTTCTTTGCATTGAATTTCAACTGACAAACCCCTGACCATTCTTCAAGTTTCTGCAGGTCCCTCCTCATTCTGTCTACACCCTCTGGCATGTCCACTCTGTTACAGAGCTTTGTATCATCAGTTAACAGGGAAATTCTGCCTTCCAGGTCCTGCGCAATGTCATTAATGAAGATGTTAAATAGGGCTGGTCTCAGCACTGATCCCTGTGGTACCCCACTGGTCACTCTTCCCTCTGTGGAGCAACAGCCATTTACCACCACCCTCTGTGTCCTGCCACCCAGCCAGTTACCTACCCACTGCACTACTGTCCTGCCCACTCCCATATTCCTCAGTTTGTTTAATAGACTTCTATGTGGCACAGTGTCAAAGGTTTTGCTGAAGTCTAGATAGGCCATGTCCACTGCCCTCCCCTGATCCACCTCCCTTGTCACCCAGTCAAAAAATTCAATGAGGTTGGTCTGACATGACCTCTACCTGGTGAAACCATGCTGCTTTGGTTCCTGCAGTCCATTGGCAACCAGATGTTCCACCAATCTCTCCTTCTGTAGTGCTTCCATGATCTTCCCCACTACCGAGTTGAGGTTGACTGGTCTGTAGTTCCCTGCTTCCTCTTTGTTCCCACTTTTGTATAAGGAGACTACATCTGTTGTCCTCCAGTCTTTAGGTACCTCCCCTGTTTCCAATGATTGGCTAAACAGGATTGCCAGAGGTTCAGCCACCACCTCACTTAGTTCTTTTAGGACCCTGGGGTGCACCCCATCTGGACCCATTGCTTTGTCAACTCTTATTCCTTCCAGTTCCTTCAGGACCCTTTCTCGTGTAAAGGGACTTGTGTCCATTTCTGCACTGTTCCCACTCCTTGTACTCCCTTCAGGCCCATTACCCTCCTCTTCCTCAGTAAAGACCGAGCAGAAATACCTGTTCAATATGTCAGCTTTACTGTTTTCATCCTCCACGCGGCCCCCATCCTCCCCCTTCAGTCTCACTATACCTCCCTTTGCCTTTCTTTTTTCACTTATGTACCTGTAAAAGGTTTTGTCCCCTTTGCCCACTGATTTTGCAATGTGCTCTTCTGTCTGAGCTTTGGCTTCCCTTACTGACCTCCCTGCCTCCCTTTGCTTCTCCTTGTGCTTCTCCCTATCCCCTTCTGCCTGCATCTTTTTATATTGCCTGAATGCAATCTTTGTGGCTTTCACTTTCTCCGCTACCTCCTTGGAAAACCATAATGGCTTCCTCTTCCTTTTGCCCTTGCTGACCTGCTTAATGCATAATTCTGTTGCTCTTGTAATCCCCATTTTAAATATTACCCACTGTTCCTCAACCCCTGATCCCCACACCATTCCCATTAATGCCTCTTTCAAGCTTCTCCCCATTTTCCCAAAGTCTGCCCCCTAAAATCCAGGATACGTGTTTTTGTACGGTTTGGTTCTGTTCCTTCTGTGATTTCAAACCACAGTGACTAGTGGTCACTGATCCCCAGGTGCTCCCTTACTGTTACCCCCATCACACTGTCCCCATTTGTGAGCACAAGGTCCAGTATTGCCTTCTGCCAAGTTGGTTCCATGACCAGTTGCTTGAGGAAGGCACCTTGAAGGGAGTCCAGGATAAATCTGCTCCTAGTTGATGATGCTGCTGCTGGGAGGCTCCAGTCCATGTCTGGAATATTGAGGTCTCCAACCAGTACCACCTCACCCTTGTCTGCCATCCTTTGGATGGCTAGCATCAGCTCCCTATCTGTTTCTTCCTCCTGGGCTGGTGGTCAATAGACCACCCCTATGCAGATGGCTGGCCCCATTTTCCTTTCCAGTTTAACCCACAGTATCTCTTCCCCATTGTGTTCCTCCTGGATCTCTGTGGCCTTTATGCCATCTTTCACATAAAGTGCAACTCCTCCTCCCTTCCTACCTGCTCTGTCTCTTCTGAATATGTTGTAGCCAGGTATGGCCATTGCCCAGTCATTGTTATCATTACACCAGGTCTCTGTGATGGCAACAATGTCCAGGTCTGACTGCGCCATGACAGCCTCCAGATCCTTCATCTTGTTGCTAAGGCTCCTGGCATTGGTACACATGTCTTTCCATGATTTTAACTCCCTGGACTGTTTAGCTGTTCTACTCCAGCCCCCTCCCTGGTTGTGCTTTATTCCTGGTTCTCCCTGCTGTCTGCCTTTCTGTTGAATTTTGCCCCCTTTCTACCTATCCACCTCTTGGGTGCTTATCTCCATCTTTTGCACACTGCTTTGTAAAGATATCCACTCCTCCTGTTCAATGGTTCCACTGCTAGTTGTGGGGGGTGGGCAATTAGGTACCCTCCTTGCTGGCCTGCCACCCCCCCCCTTAGCTAGTTTAAATGCTTGTCCATGTAGCATTTAAACTTATCATTGAGTGCTTTGATTTCCCTCCTGGATGGATGCAGGCCATCAGGCTTGAACAAGCCTGTATCCCTCCAGGTGGGTCCCCAGTCACCAATAAATCCAAACCCTTCCTCACAGTGCCAGTTCTTCCACCATGAGTTAAATTTCCTGGTGCATGAGCCCCTACACTCTCCCATGCCTTTCACAGGTAGTACTTCTGAGAAGGTGACAGAAGTAGCTACTTGCTTGAGACCCCTCCCATCTTGCCTTCCCAGCAATCTCCAGGATCTTCCTCCCATCCCTCCATGCCGTGGCACCTGGTAGGCACCTCACCTCACTGTCCTCCCCATCCTGTGTTCCTAACTGGATCTCTGTTATGATAGAGTCACCCACCAGGATTCACTTCCTCATCCTCTGGGGTCCACTGCTCTCCCCACTGAGGTCACCTCCTTAGCTGATCTACACATCCTTCCATTCCACTTCTCTGGGTACCTCTGTTTGGTTGTCCCATTTTCCAGTGCAGCATATGAGTTCTGGAGTGGAATAGGATCTGGGATGTGCCTCTGTCTGACTGCCCTAACCCTTCCCCAGCCCACCATCATCCAAGTGCTCCTCATTCTTGGCATCCTTTGAGGCAGCGGTGTTGAACTGGATGGTCTCTGGATGGGGGTGAAGGTACTCCTGACCCAGTTTACTTCTGCTCTGAGTCTGGCTGCCTCATCCCACAGTCCAGAGAGATGTCTGCAGACAGGGCAGCACCTCAGCATCCAGAAGGCCTGCCTGAATATGGCTGCCTTGCAGCCACTGCATTGCACCACTCCCCCACATTATACTGCACTTATAATGCTATTCCAGTACTTGTCTGTTACTGAAGCTCTCCTAGTTCCTTTTTATTAATTTACTGTCCTAAAGATCCTGCCACTGATCCTCAGATACTTTTCTTTAAAGAAGGAAAACAAAACAAACCAAAAAATGAGTCAAAACTCTTGTTGTGCCGAGGGCGGTCTTCCACCCCCTTATGCCCCTCCTATTCTACAACCCCTGTTATTCCCTATGCTTCGCTCCTGTCAATCAGATTTAACAGGGCATATAATTAATAGTGGGGGGCAGAAGAGGGAGGGTGGGAAGCAAATAAAGACAGCAAAGGAATACACTACCACTACAAGTACACCAAACTAGGTTTTACATTTTCAACAGCCCAAAAACAATTCTAAGTAAAGACAGCAAAGAAATAACAGTGCCACTAAAAGCCAACAGATCTAAGTTTAAAACAAAAACAGCAATGAGCAGTTACTACAAAGCACTAAACTGAATCTGGATCCTTCCCCTTCTGGCTTCTTCTGGGAAAACAAAAATCAACTTGCTACCTCAAATCTGACTAAGCCCCACCTCCAGTTATCACGTAGCTGAGGTCAGAGGTCAGTCAATTAGCACCCCTCAACCAAACTACAAGGCAAGCCAGACAAGACAAGACAAGACTAAATTTGCAGCAATTAAAGACAGCTAAGGAATACATTACCACTACAAGCACACCAAACTAGATTTTAAATTTTCAACAGCCCAAAAACAATTCTAAGTAAAGACAGCAAAGAAATAACAGTGCCACTAAAAGCAAACAAATCTAAGTTTAAAACAAAAACAGCAATGAGCAGTTACTGCAAAGCTTCTTCTAAGAGCACTGAACTGAATCTGGATCCTTCCCCTTCTGGCTTCTTCTGAAGCTAGGGATAGTTTATTTAGTGACGGCTCTGCTGCTGCAATTTAGAAACCCAATGCAAGGGGAGGAAATATACCAATTTGGTAGAAAGCTCTCAAGATCCCTCTAATGGGAATGCCATGAAGGATTGCGAGAGGCTTCTGCAACCATGGGTACTCTTGATGAAAGCGTGGAACCCCAAGATGGGAGAAGGAGAGCGAAGACCACTGAGGCACTTAGCCACCCTACTGACTAAAGCAGACCAGGTGAACCAGAGGCAGTTGTAGGGAAAATAGCTTTTGAAGGTGTCATATAGCATCACCATAGCCAAAGGGAAGCTCTTGGGCTTAAGGGCCCCACTCCTCAGCAGCAGAAGTCTTAAATTCTGCATCAAGTGGTGCCACCAATGAGTTAAGGAGGCAGTATAGCACAGCGGGTTAAGGCTCTGAGATGTAGATCTGGAGACCTGGGTTTGAATCTCACAGCCATCTAGGTGCATACTGTGTGATCCTGAGCAAGTCACTTAACTTCCTTGTGCTCCCAGGTCACATCTGGAAACAAGCTTCAGCTTAGTGTGCTATTCCTGGTTAAACAATGTTCCCTTTCCCCCTTTCCCTAGATGACTGATGCTCTAACCAGAGTGAGGACATTCATACTATGGGCTAGATGAGAAGGACCCCATCCAGAACTTCACATGCTCAAGATGCAGACTTTGTGGGTGCAGAGGAAGACCATTGGCTACAGGGCAAGCCCTGAGCCAGAAAAGGTAATGGACATGGTTGGCATGCCCTCCAATTTATGAGTGAGTGCATGACTGAAATTGATGTCCTAGATAGAATGAGGCTGGGTGAAGCCAGCAGCTGTAGATTAGGTAGCAGGTTATTGATGAGAAGGCCGGGGAAGCCAGCAGTGTTAGTGACAAGCAGGCTGGATGAAACTAGTGGCCTGGGTAGGGTAGGAGGCTGTAGTGCAAGTCAGCATTCATAGGTTGGTAGAATTAGCAGACAGCAGAAAGCAAGCCAACCAATTCGATTAAGGAAGCCAAATTAATAGTGACATAAAAGGTAGGCATTTAGGTAGTGAAAGGCTGAGACCCCAGAATTGAATCAGTGACGTTTAGTATAATTAATCAATGAGGTTTAGCAATTGATCGCTATGGCTTCAGCATGAATAGTGAATTGGTATGAGTGGCATGAATACCTTAGATACCATTAAGGTGGAGTTAGGTTGTTCCAGTAAAGAGCATTTGCTGCACAGTAATGGAATGCAATGAATACCTTGAAAGCCATGAATTCTGTGAGGATAATGTATTTATCCATGGATAACTGAAGAGCCATGTAGGCAAGGAGCAGCAAGGAGCAGGGTGATTAATATAATTTACATAAAGCATGCTCCTGCTATCCAGAGCCATGATGCCTCACTGTGACACCACAGTCCTCCACCGTAAGAATAATAGGGAGCCACAAGCAGAGCACCATGAGACCAGGCAGCTAATGTAATAGTTGAAAGTTTCAGTATAGCAATGCAGCAGTTGGCTGAATGGAGCTAGCACTGAGTGAATTAAGAGCAGAGCTGTTGAACACGCATACCACAACAGGAAGTGGCAGCTAGCTGAGCAGGATTAAGCCTGGACCAGGTGCAAATAATTAAGGTGGAAAGCACAGGAGACAGCAGGCAGGGAAACAGCAGTGTGAGCTGAAGCATACAATAAAATGCAGTTGACAGGGCTTGCAAAATCTGGTGAGTAAATGGGAGTCTGACAGCACAGGCACAGGGAAGATTAAGGTAAAGAAACAATATGTAACCTAAAGTACAAATTAGCAATGTATACACAGGGTGTTGGAAAACAAGAAGAGCCCAAAAGAAACAAAAGCAAACACAAGTGCAGGAGCAGGAAGGAAACAAGCACACAAAGAAGCAAACAGCAGCCAGAGGCAAAGCAATACTAACCAAAAGCATGAGAAACACAATGAACAAAAGTCTAGCATGATCCAAGCAGAGCCCAAGCCCAAAGGAAGGAGGGAAACAAATGCTGGGGGGGGGGGCAAAGGCCTAGCAGGCCCAGAGGAGAAGGCAGAGACAGACAGAGCCTCTAGCCACAAGGAAAAAGTACTTCAGAAGGAGGCTGAGAGGAACTGCTTATATAGCTCAAGAAGGGGTGTGTGGCTGATTGCCCACCCCATTGAACTACAGGCATAGCCTTCCACTTATTTTAATCCATCAGCTCTGAAGAAGGGACATTTTTTCAGTCCTGAAATGTCAGCTCCTTTTTTTAAATGAAATACGGTATAACTTTTTGAGCACTGAAATAGAAGAAACAGAAGAAAAAAAAACTATGTACTAAAGGAAAAATCAATATTTAAGGTGCTGAAGAAAAATAAAACTACTGAATGACACTAAAAACTGGATTGAATGAGTTTCTCTTAAGGGTAGAGTACCTTGCAACTTACACAGAGATTTGATGTACTAGTTCAAGTATAGTAAGGTCCCCTAGCCCCCAACAGCAATATATCAAGAAGAGGGAACCCAAGGAAAGGGTTTAATACAAAATCAACAGCCTGCTGTCCAACCACAAGCCAAGCTATTTGAAATTATCTACATCTCCAGCTGTCCTCCTGCGAGTATAGCAATAACTGGAGTGGGTTCACTCACTATAGTATTAGCAGTGGAAGAGAAAACCATACATTTAGTTTTAGAAGCATTGAGTAATATCCTGGCAGAATTGAGGTTAAGCTGAAATTTATCAAAGACAACTTGCACATCCTTTACCGCTGTATTCAGGAAGGGTCTAACAACATAAAGCACAGGGTCATCAGCGTAATAGGGAATTGGGGCATTATCAATATTTTTAATAAGGTCAGTAATATAGACCATGAACAGAAGTGGGCATGGCCAGGCCAGCTCAATCACAATCTCAGACAGATGCCTACTTGCATCAGGTGCAGCTCCATCAACTAATACACAGCTCCCCCAACTAATACAAGAACAAAATAAGAAACTCTGCACCCACATTACTCAGGAAGAAGTCTTAGAGGCCATAACAAAACAGTAAAACAAGGAAATGCTCACTGTCTGACAGGTTCCTAGGGAAATTTTATAAACAATTCAAGGAAGAGTTTTATTTATCTAGAGTTGGGGTAATCGCTACTGGAATTCTTTTGCCTACTTAGTTTCTTCCTATTTTCTCTCCAGTTTTTATCTGGTTACTGACTGTGGGTCTCACGGTGCTCTGGGGAGTTTCCGCTGCTGGATGTGAGGGACAGAAGCAGGACCTGGCTGCAGGAAGCACTGGGGGAGAGGAGGACAACACACAGGGAAGTATTTTAAGGTGTTAGCCTGGGGATCTGGGTTTGTATCTACTGTATTCTAATTCTCTTGTATAGCCTGTTAAGTGTGCTATTGGGTTAGGGGGAGTCTGGGCTGTTGTGTAGCTAAAACAACCTAAGGGGCAAACTGAGGAACTGTGTTGAAACTGTGGAATTTCTAGGCAAGGGGAATAAGGGACTAAAGGGCTAGGGAAGAGGGGTCCTGGGGGCTCATTGCTCCTGATACATTCAGAAGATAACTGGTTAGACCCGACCACCCACCCCAGGATCATCCAGATTTATATGTGGAGAGCAGCAATCCTGTTCTGAGACAGGATAGTGGTGGGAACATCCACTACCTGTACAGTTCCTTGCAGGTTAGCTCGAAAGTACCCACACACACGTAGGAGGGCATAGAATAACAAAATCCTTGTAGGCAATAATAGAGGGGTGGGGAGGATGTAATTTTCAAAACCTGGGAGGTTGGAAGGTCCCAGAGACTATGGTAGGAAGGGTGCATGAGGAAGAGGAAGGGAGGTTGCATAGAAACAGTGCAAGAGGAGATGAAGGAAGGGTAGTAAGCTACAATGGATTTGGGCAGCTATCTTCTTAGGGATTGCATGGAGGGCTGGGGGTTGCTTGGTGTGTAGGCAACTAAATCAGCTCAGGGACAAGATTGGAAGGCTCAGAGGGCTGTTGTGGGGAGGGGAGGGAGATGCTGGGGGGACCATATGGGGCCATGGGAACAGAGAAGAGCTCCATTGAATGGTATAGATGGCGGACTCAGGGAAGAGCAGTGAAGGGGGACAAATGGACAAAAAACAAAGTCTTCTTAGGCACATGTGGGAGCAGAGTGCTGGGAGTGAACAAAGGTTGGGAATAGAAGGAAATCAAGACCTAGGATAGGTCATGTATGGCTGTTTTAACACAGGAAGAAAGGAATAGCTTAGGGCATGAGGAGAAAGATGGCCAACAGGTTCTCGGTTCTGGCTAGTCTGGAAGAATGGGGTGGGGGCAAGCAGGTGAAGCGAGAGATGTGGGTAATAAGAACAGCATTGGGATTGGCAGTCAGATCAGGGGCAGGGAGTCAGGCAGTGTCTATAGAAGGCGGAAAACTTTGGCAGTAGGGGGGTATACTGCCTCAATGAAGGGTGGGGAGGAGCAGGTGGCTAATGGTATGGGGGGGTGAAGATGATGGACCAGGCAGTGGAAGTAGGTAGGAGGAAATTAAGTTTGGGAAAAAGGTATATCAGGGGGAGCTGGAGGTAAAAGGAGGCAGGAACATGGGTGATGTAAACAGGAACCAGGACAGTGACCAGAATAAGGGTGAACATCTGGGGGGTGAACAGGAGATGGAAGATAGAGTCATAATTCTGGGAGGCTCAGTACTAAAAGGGATAAGATGGAGAGGAGGGGGCCCAGGTAGAGCCACATATGGGTGGAATGCATGCCAGACATGACAGCAGAAAGGTCGGGGCAGTTTATTCTTAAGTGTGTGGGCAGAGAAAGGGTAAAACCTCATATTATGGTGCACCTGGACATGAATGACCTTGAGGGGGGTAGGATTGAGGAGGTGCTGGAGAGGTTGACTGAGGTGGGGAGGCTATGCGAGGAAGCAGGGCAATCAGTTGCATTCTTAGAATTGCTCCTGGTACCCAGGGCAAGTACCGCCAGGAAACAGAGAATAGTGGAATTTAACTCATGGCTGGGGACATGGTGTCAGTCCATGGGGTACAGTCTGGAGGGAGGGTGGGGGAGAACATGGGATAATATGTCACTGTATGCCCTAGACAGGCTACATTTGAGTAAGGTGGGATCAGGGGTTTTAAAGAAGAATCTTGGGGAGTATATAGCAACCAGTTATAATTTAAACTAAAAAAGGGGGAGGCATAGCAATGGGGGACAAACAGGATCTCCAGGTCGGGGAACCCAGTAGGTCACCCCCCTGTCAGAAAGAAGGAGTTAGAGAGGGATTCAAACAAGGGGGGGTGGAAACGGAGTAAGAATGGGCAAGGAATGCTAAAGGACACACTGGAGGGTGGTTTTCCTGAATGCAAGAAGCCTAGGTAATAAGGTAGCAGAGTTGCAGGCACTGATGGCAGTAGGGGAGGTGGACATACTGTAGCTGCCATCACTGAAACTGGAGCCACCCAGTACCAAGACTGCGACAGGATGGTCGCAGGATATAGGCTGTATCATAGAGAAAGGGAAAGGGGAAGGGGTGGCTATTTATGTAAGGAAAGGGATAGTATGTAGCAGGGAGCAGGGGAAGAAGGCAGAGCTGAGACCTTATGGGTACAGCTCCAAGACTCAAGTGGTAAAAAGGTTAGGATGGGGGTGGTGTATAGGCAACCATCCCTAAAAGAAGATATTGACAGGAAGCTGGGGAAGCAGATAAGAAGGGTCAGTGCGAAAGGTAACACTGTATTAGTAGGTGACTTCAATCTGCCAGGGATAGTTGAAGCACCCCAGCTACCTTGAGTGTCAGGGAACAGGTCCTCCTAGAGGCTTTCCAGGACAGCTTCCTGATGCAGATGGTAAGGGAGCCAACTATGGAAGGAAACATTCTGAACCTTGTGCTGGCAAATGGGAGCATGTCAGGGAAGTAGGGGTGGAGGATCCCCTAACAGGAAGTGACCACCACACAGTGTGGTTCTCACTTAATATGTTTAAGGAGGCAGCCAGGACCAGGATAATGGTGGTGGACTTCAGATGAGCAGACTTTGGCAGGGTGAGGGAAATACCTGAGGGGGCACCTCGACAGCATACACCCACACATGAATGTCAACCAGAAGTGGGAAAAACAAGCAAGGACTAGAGGAGGCCACTAATTCCTGCACTAAGATCTAGAGTAAAAAGGTCAGGTCCAAAAGGCCTAGCTGGCTAAGCAGGGAAGTGAGAGACAGGGTGAAGGAAAAAAGAGTTTCCTTCAAAAGATGTATGAGAACCAAATAGGGGGAGGCTAAAGAGGAGTACATGAAGAAATCAAAAGAGGTGATCAAAACTGTCAGGGCAGCCAAGGCATCAAGGGAACTTAGGCTGGCAAAGGGGTTCAAAAAAGGGGGAAAAGATTTCTTCAAGTACATACAGAAGAGAAGAAGTTGCAAAGATCAGAGCGTTAAAATCAAGAAAGATGGAGGGTGGGTAGTAAAGGGGGTGGAGCAGGCAGAAGCACTCAATGAATATTTCTGTTCTGTGTTTACCAAGGAGAAGCATGAGCCAATGCTGAAAGGGAAGGGAGGGGTGGGTTCGGGGGTTAAGAGTTAACACATGAGGCAATTACGGTGAGCAGGGTGCTGGATGGCCTTAGGGCCCTGTGGGTGGACAATGCCCCAGGTCCAGATGGCATACACCCACAGATTTTGAAGGAGCTGGTAGAGATCTTGGCAGAACCACTGGCAGACTTGTTTAACATCTCTCTGGAGACTGGATGCATGCCCCATGACTGGAGGATGGCGCATGGTGTACCCTTCCATAAAAGTGGGCCCAAGGATGAGCCAGGTAACTATAGGCCAGTCAACCTTACCGCCATAGTGGGGAAAATAATGGAGACTGTCTTTAATGAGAGGTTAGTAATCTTTCTAGAAGAAAACAACCTGCAGGATGAAGGGCAGCATGGGTTTGTCTCAGGCAAATCCTGACAGATCAACCTGGTTGATTTTCACAATTAGGTGACTAGGGCACTCGACCAAGGCCAGGCAGTAGATGTCCTGTATCTGGATTTCAGTAAGGCCTTCGATTCAGTCCCACATGGAAGGTTGATTAGCAAACTGGGATACCTGGGAGAAGGGAGGATATGGGTCAAGAACCAGCTGCAGGACAGGCAGCAAAGGGTAGTGGTGGGGGTGGGATCTCTCAACTCCCAGAGCTGTAACCAGCGAGGTACCACAGAGCTTAGTACTGGTTCCGGTGATGTTTAACATCTTTATGGATGACATTTCAGATGGGGTTAGAAATAAGATAAGCTTTTTTGCTGATGACACTAAGATCAGAGCAGTGGTGGACAACAAGGAGGGATGGTTAGGACTACAGAAGGAGCTGGACAAACTTGAGCACTGATTGGACACATGACACCTGGAGTTCAATGCAAAAAAGTGCAAAGTCATTCATTTGGGCACCAGAAACCCTAGGATTTGATACCAGCTGGGAGTGCAGTTGTCCACTACAGAGGAGGAGAAAGATCTTGGGGTGGTAATTACTGGTCAAATGAACCATTCAGCACAGTGAAGACAGATGGCAGCTAAGGCTAACAAGATGCTGGGATGTATTGCTAAAGGAATTACATCCAGGAGGAAAGAGATTATCCTGCCACTGTACAGGTCACTGTTGAGGCCACACCTGGAGCACTGCATGCAGTTCTGGTCCCCCTATTTAAAGAAGAATGTCAAGCTACTGGAGTGGTCCAGCACAGAGCAACCAGGATTATCAACGGGATGGAGGACATACCGTATGAGAAGAGACTGAGTGAGCTAAACATTTACTCACAGGAGGATAAGAGGGAAAGAGGTGATATGATCGAGACCTTCAAATACTTGAAGGGTATCAATAAGGTTGGTACAGAAGGAATGTTTAAATTAAAAGGAGGGAGGGAAACTAGGGGGCATAGTCTGAAACTGGAGGGTGGTAGATTCAGGAGGGAAATGAGGAGACACTATTTCACTGAAAGGGTGGTATCCAACTGGAATGCACTACTGGAGGATGTGGTAATCCTGCAGTCAGTGGACAGCTTTAAGAGGGGATAGAACAGGGTCAGGGGGAAGGTCACTACGTTAGGGATACCAGAAGGGGGGCGTCAACAAACAAGGGGGAAGTACCAGATGTTCAAGTTGGGGATGGGGCAACTCCAGTACAATTGACTGTTAGCTACACACTCGAACAGACATGATAGACCATTATGGCCTGTTTCTGCTGGCATTTTCATATGTTCGTATGTTCATAAAAGACAATCCCCTTACTGAAAGGTGCAATACGTGAAGCTACGGCAGAAGAGGGGACACATGATTCTTTACCTGCTATTGCAATTTTAGGGGTGACAGTGTACTTTTAATTGTTTACTCGCTCCAAGGGCCTGGTCACGTGACTCAGACCTACTTCTGGGTTGCTGATTATAATAGCACAGCCCCGTGTGAGTGGAAAGAACTTTTGCACTGTCCACATGCTGTGAGACTGCCCTCATGCAGTGAGACAGCTCTTGCTGAGTGCTATGCAATATTGAGCTGTTTATTTTAGAGAAGTGCATTTTATATTGAAGGCTGCTAGCAGTCACGAGGCACCTGGAGATTGTAGTTCCACATTGCCATAGAGTGGAACTACAGATCTTTTCTAAGAGTGCTGGGGACAAGTGTTCAGTGTACTGTAATTGCACAGTGGTCAAAGTGATTCCTTACCTGCTATTGCAGTTTTAGGGGTGACAGTATACTTTTAATTGTTTACTCACTCCAGGGGCCTGGTCACATGTCCCAGACAGTACTTCCAGGTTGCCAACTATAACAGCGCAGCCCCATGCAAGCGAGGTGAGCACGAGCGGGTATGTGTGCGGTCGCTGCGCACAGAAACGTGCGCCAAGACACACGCATTGTCACGTGTCTGGTGTGTCAGGCCGGGAAGTCAGAACGGGGGCCCAGGCAATGTGTATTGTGTTCCTGCTGTCCTAAATGTACCATGAAGACTAAATATACTATAGTTGTGACCTTCATCCTAGGGTGTAGTAATCCATAGCAGGCACATTTGCAAGAGCCTTGTTCGTATACATCTTGTAATGCATATATAATACAACTAAAATGGCTGACTCTATTATGACCTTGGATGGCGAGGTCGGTATAAAATGTTCAAGCTGTGCAATGTATACTATCACCCCTATTATTAAACAAATACAACCCTATATGTGCTTCAAATGTCTGCAAAACATCGATTTGCAACAAGAAATAAATTGTTTTTCCACTACACTTGCTGCACTAGAAACCAGCCAGATAGAAATGACAAACAGGTCTAACATGACAAATGACACAGTTAATACTGATATCATTAGTACTCCAACATGTCCTAATAACCTGGTTGATCTTGTCTCTCATGCCCTCATTATACCTTCTATAAATGTGTCTAGTTCCACTACTAGTGTCCCGTCTAGTACTATAAACAGAAAACGGGACATGAAAGAGGATACAGGGGATACAATAGATGAAACTTGGCACTTAATGCATAATTCCAGGGCCTTTAAGAAAGGACAAAAGGCTGGGGGTGTGGTTTAGCCACCGACATGATGGCTGCTTAATCTGTGAGCTCTCTCCTGGCCGGTGACAATCCGAGCTCTGGTGCCACGATCCTGTGGAGCTGAAACCCCCTACAACTAGCTAATGCATGGGTGATTGCAATTCTACTGGGTGGCGTGTTTTGGAAGTGGATTTTGATGCGATTTGTGGTCTCTTGCAGTGCCGCTCTCTGCGACATCTCCCAAACAGCTAGGCCGTGCAGGCCCTACCTCAGCCTTGGACCTACACGTAGAATGCCCATCACTAACTCCGATCCTTAGCCTCTCTACTTGGTAGTGGTTTTCGGGTTCCTCACTATCTGCCCCTCTGGTACAATCCTGTCTACAATGGACCCCCAAGCACTCGTCAATCTGCCACTCCCCGGCAGTACTCCTCCTGTGCAACCGACCTCAGTAGGAGAGTCCCTCCAATGTATAACCAAAATGCTGGTAGCCTTATTGCTTCGGGTGGATGACATTAGATTTTCTCTCTCTGGCACAGCTACCGAGGGCTGACACTTACAAGATAGGATGAATGTCTCAGAACAACGCACAAAGGCTTGTGAACTCCAACAACTCCAGATATGGCAACAACTCCAGCAGCATGAGGAAAGGCTAGCAGCTTTATGGGATAGAGCCGAAGATCAAGAAAGCAGGGGCCCCCACAACAACCTGTGGATTATTGGGCTCCCAGAGGGGGCAGAGGGACAATCAATGGAGCATTTCCTGAATGACAACCTCCCTACCATGCTGGGAGATCACTGGAGGGGCCCCCCATAGAAGTGGAGCTAGCCCACCATGTCTCCACCCACTCAGATAGGCCTACTGCTACACCCAGACCTGTAGTAGCATACCTGCTAAGATATTCAACTAAGGAAAGAATACTCTGTGCTGCCAGAGATTTAGCGGAGGTGCGCTGGCAAGGGGCTCAGATATCCCTTTTTGTGAACTTTGCTCAAGGGATTGCAGCTAAAAGGAGAGCCTTTGGACCCCTTAAAAAATTCCTTTATCAGCACAACTTTCTTTTTAAATTCAAAGACCTTACCAGATTATGTGTTATCAAGGAGGGGAGGGAGTTAACTGCTGATTACCCCACTGAGATCGAATGCTGGATTGCTAAATTCTGTCTAGCCTTGCATGCCCCTACTACAAGTCCCAGGAGGCTCTGGGAACCAAGCAGTGGAGCAACATCAGAGAGGAACCTTCCTCCTAGATCTAGAGTTCTGAGGGACATTATTTCAACCAGACCAGCTCCTTCTCAAACAGGTCCCTCATCTGTTGCTGGCCCAACTTCAGCTCCTTCAGCACTGCCAGTGCCTGCAACAACAAATCCTTTGCCATATACTTCCTCCCTCCCTCAGCGTTCCAGTGGCTCCTTTTCTAAATCCAGGCAGCGACCAAGGAGCGGATCTCATCACTCACCAAGTAAGCAGACGAGTGCCCCACCTGCTAAGATATACAGGGGAGGACCACTCCATTGCCATGGACTCAGTGGACACTGATTTGCCGGACCTTCAAGAGATGGACACCGAACAGCAAGTGGACTGGGCTGATTTTCCTGAATCCTCCCTCTCTGAGGCTGTGGACAATGCATCCCCAGTAAGACCAGGCCTGATCATCTATGCCGCAGCAGCCACGAAAGTTTCACCTGACCCTGTTGAAGCCCCCAGGCTCCCCTTCCCAGGCAGGCCGAAGGGCTGGCTCCTTAAAATGTCTTTCTTATGCATATTTCTAGTATACTGTTACTCGCCCCCATACAGGGCCAAACGTATCTGACAGGGTATTGTTTAGTTGTTTACTGAACCCACACATATATCGCCCGAGCCCCCGCTGGCCGGTATATCTGATCAGCTGGATAGGGATGGCCATGGCAGGCTCCCTTTTGCCCTTTTCTTGACTATTCTAGTCCAGACGGTGACCCCACCTATGCAGTGGTCTGATACTCCCCTGCTACTTCACCGCAGGTTGCCTTTAAAAGGAGTTTGTATACTCCTCTGATGTTGCAGAGTGCTAAATAGTTATATTGGGTACAGTTCTGCTATCCTCTGGCCTCTCATTTGGACCTTTGTGTTTGTTTTGTGTCAATGGAGACTTTCATGCCGAGTTTAGACCAGTAGGAGGGCATGCCTTCTCTTCCCTCCCCTCTCTCCTTCAACCCCCCACCCACCCATCCTGGCTCCCCTCTCCCATAGTCGGGCCTCCCGACCTAGGGGTTACCACTGGTTCAGGATGACTCAGCCCTATAGGATTGTCTTGCATCACCACCATTACTGGGTCTTAGGAGATAGCGTAGCAGCAGGGCAGGTTTCCTACCCTCTTTTGCTTCGACCTCCTAACCCTTAGCGTGTTCACGCTTTTGTGTACTTTCTTGTTATTAGTCTTCTTGTATTTAGGGCAGTTTTGCCCCACATTAGTACTAATTCATGTTGGTTCACTAATATTGTCTGTTTTTTGCAGCTCTCCACATATACGGACATCACTTTCCAGTTACCTTGATATGCTTACACTCTCCCTATTTCTTGGATACAGACTTGCAGCTTTGGCGTTCCTCAGGTACCTCCTCTCCTCAGAGCTCCTTGCTGACTCACTTCTTCCCTCCCCTTGGACCTGAGTAAGTACCCTCTCTTACTTCCTTTGTGGGGCAATGATGACGACCACTTCCTCTGCCCAGGGTTACCATTTTGTGTCCTGGAATGCTAAAGGGCTCAATCACCCTATTAAATGCACAAAAGTTCTCCAACACCTTAGATCTCTTCACACAGACGTTGCACTTTTACAGGAAACTCACCTCCTGGCCCATGCAACACCTTGGTTGAAGAAATCCTGGGTTGGAGAAGTTCTGGCTAGTTCATCATCCCCCACCAAGACCAAAGGGGTTGCTATTCTCATACGTCGAACGTCCCATGAAAAGTAGAGGATGTCCAGAAGGACTCCCAGGGGAGATGGGTGGTAGTTAGGATGTCTTCCCCAGAGGGACAATTACTGCTCGGGAAAAATATATGCCCCTAGTGATGAGCATGCTGACTTCTTCCCCGCTGTCAGCCAGGTCTTCTCCTTATTATCCCCAGATGGCCCACCCATCCCACTCCTGATTGGGGGTGATTTCAATATGGTCAGTGATATATTTCTTGATAAATCTAATCCCACTCCGTGCCCTTGCCCTAAGGCGAGACTGTCTCTCTAAGTCATGATTGAGGAATGGGGTCTGACAGACACATGGCCAAGGAACCATCCCACAGTCCGTGACTATACATACTACTCACCTCACACCTCTCTCATAGTCGCATTGATTTCTGGCTTGCCAATATGGCAGTGGCCCAAGGGGTGTCAAATAATAGGGACAATACTGCTATCCGAGCATGTCCCCCTCCAGACCACCTACACCCCGCCCGGTGGCCGTCCTTTGGGTACTCGCTGGAGGTGTAATCCCCTCCTCTTCAAAGACCCTGATTTTCACCCCATGTTGGCTCAGGTAACCAAGGACTACTTTTTCCTGAACTCTGATTGTGGAGTTTCACATTGCATGGTCTGGGAAGCTTTTAAAGCTGTCTTCCGTGGCCGCATTATTGCTTTCTCCGCCTCAAAGGACAAGGCCTGTAAAGCAACTTTAACCAAGTTGCAAACAGACCTGGCCATCTTAGAATGCCATTTTAAAGCCACCCTGGGCACAGGTAGGGATAGTTACTTTGGTCGCCGAATAGTGGGCTTGAAATACCAGATTAATGTCATGCTACACCAGAAGGCCGAATGGCTCTTGCTCAGATCAAAGCATGCCTACTGGGTCGGACGGGATAAGAGTGGTAGTCTCTTAGCCTTTAGACTTAAGAAACAGCAGGCAGCCAACCAAATCCATGCCCTTTGCACCAGGGCAGGCACCATTGCCTCTAGCCCCGGAGAAATCAATCATACTATGATGCACTTCTATGCAACACTATACCAGTCCTGTTCCACCTTGACAAATGTGCAGCTGTCACAGAGGGCTGCAAACTTTTGCCATTCCGCCCTGTGCCAGCTCTTACCCCTGAACAGGCTGCATACCCAATGCCCCTGTCACCTGCTAAGAGTTGCGTCTGGTGCTATCGTAAATGGCAAAAGGGAAGGCGCCTGGCCCCGACACCATGTCGGTAGAACTATACCAGGCACTAGGCTCTGATATCCTGCAACCACTCCAACTGGCACTACAAGCCTTCCACAAGGTGGGATCCCTACCTCCCACTATGAGAGAGGCCCTCATCACCTTACTTCCCCAAAAGTCCACTGACCCGTTGGATTGCGCCAACTTCCATCCCATTTCTTTGTTGTCTGTGGACATGGAGATCTTGGCTAAGGCCCTAGCTACCAGAATGATGACCATATTCCCTTCTATTATTCACCCAACCCAGGCTGGATTCATGCAGGGCAAGGCCGGAGTGGACAACACTAGGTTATTGCTTAACCTAAAGTGGTTCACCTCTAAATCAACCCTCCCTATGGCCGCTCTCACAATTGATTTCTCTAAAGCTTTTGACGCCATCGAATGGGATTATTCGCATGAGATATTAAGGTTATATGGCTTTGGAGCTTATATCCGTCAATGGGTCTGTACCCTCTATAATGCCCATATGGCCCGCATTCTTACCAACAGTGACATCTCGTCCCCCTTCCCTTTCCACAGATGCACCAGACAGGGATGTCCTCTCTCCCCTCTTCTATTTCTGGTGGCTCTGGATCCCTTGATCTGGGTCCTCATAGCATCCCAACAGATTCACGGTATTGAGGTGGTGGGACGCTCATATTTAGTGGCAGCGTATGCAGATGACCTGCTTCTCGCCCTGTCCCGTCCCTTCCAATCCCTACCAGAAGTGCTTACCATCCTCCAGAGCTTTGCTGCCCTGTCTGGCTTGCAGGTCAACCAGAAGAAGACCATCTTGGCCCCCTTGAATGCTAACTGTTCCAAAGACTGCCTTCAAGGCACGAATCTAACTTGGGCCACTCAAGGCTTTGCATATCTGGGCCTCCAGCTTCCCACCAAGTGGTCTGACCTTGAGTCGGCCAATTTATCTCCGTTACTTGCACAACTCTCCATGGAAGTGGAATGCTGGTGCAAGTTGCAACTTTCCCTGCCTGGCAGAGTGGCTGCGGTTCGAATGCTCCTCTTGCCCACGGTCCTGTATCTGTTCAACAATTTGCAGATATCCCTCTCCCCCAAACTATTCATATCCCTGGAATGGCTAGTCTCACATTACCTATGGGACAACAGACCTCCTAGATGGAGTAAGCATAAACTGAAGGCACATTGGTCCTGGGGCGGGCTGGGGATTCCTTGGTTCTTAGCTACCATCTTGCATGTATGGTGGCTTATGTTACCAAATGGTTCATACCTAACCCCTTGGGCTCCCCTCTCTGGGTATAGCTGGAAACTGACTTGGTGCATGGAATCACTCTTTATAACCTGCTTAATCAGCACCATGGGATGGGTAAGAGTTTTCCCCCAACTATAGTGGACACTGGCTGTGCATGGAGGCTCCTTATGTCAAAGTCACATACGTCCAAACAGACCTGGTCCCACCAATACAATATGCCCTATTATGGCATAACAACCGCCTCGTGATTGATGAAGCCCCATTGCACTGGCCCTCTTGGCTTGCTTGCAGTATTCGAACAGTGCAGGACCTCTGCCTTCCTGATACTGAGTGCCTACTGTCATTTGAACAACTGAAGGCTAAATTCCTTCTCTCGAACTGAGACTTTTGGAGGTATCTCCAGCTCCGTAGTGCTCTTCATCCCTTCATAACTCAGCACTCGACCTGTGATCAGTGGAGATGGTTGGATTCCTTACACAAATCCACCATCTCCAAAGGCCTCCTGGGTCATTTTTATATGACCTGGAGAGATGCCCAGCCAGACCCTTCAATATCCTCCAGACTAAAATGGTCCACTGACCTTGGGCTTACTATCTCTGACAGCTAGTGGATGCACTACCTGAAAGATGCCCACTGGGTCTACAAAGACACCAAGAGTCACTTTCTTCAGCTTAAAATATTGTTATTCTGGCATCGTACACCAGCAGGCCTGCACGCTCATGGCCTGCTCAGTCATGCCAGCTGCTGACGATGCCAACAGCTGGATGCACATCTGCCACATGTACTCTTGACATGTCCTCAGCGTGCCCCTTTCTGGACTCTGGTAGCTTCAGACTTGTCCAAAGTACTGGGCTTCTCAATTGCCCTGACAGATCCTAAGTTGTTCCTCTGTGACACTTTGTTGCTGGCTACACTCTCTAATCCCCACCAAGACTGGTTGGCCCTAGCCCTTTTAGAGGCTAAATGTTTGCTTCTTATGCACTGGCCCCAGGTGGCTCTACCCACTTGTAAAGCTAGGCACGCAGCACTAGCCCATCTATCTCTTTTTGTGAGGTTGTCCTATGGTCAGGTGGGTGGCCTACATCAATATCAGTCCAAATGGAGACCATATTTACAGTCTACGCTTTGCAAACTTCCCACTCCACCTGTAAACCCCCCAGTATAAGCCTGCCACCTCTGCTAACTATTCTAGTCCCTTTAGTAGCTAATAACTTCATAGCGGACAGTGTAAGCCTTCTGAGATGTTTGCTTTTACATCCTGGATGTTGGATACTATTGAATGTTCTATTGTATTAGTACTTATTATGGGTCATCCTAGCCGGCTTATTTCAGATACCTTATATCTGTACATGCTGTCTGTATTACTGTATTTTGTGATGAGCTGCTTGCCTTCAAAATCAATAAAATATTATATGATAAAAAAAGAAAGGACGAAAGTCTCAGCCATTTTGTCTCCCTATATCAAATATGTACAACCCCACTGGAGTAGACACAGAAGACACTAATTTAGTCTTACCTAACTCCAGTGATCCTATGAAATCCCCCCTCTGGTCATATGAATCGTAACCCAGGTTCCCCACTAGATGGTTTGAGCATCACCTCACGCAAAACTAGTCTGGTCTCTGACATTTGGAATAATGTTACAAACTCATTGGATTTGATGGTGTCCTCTCAGAATTGCATTGTTATAAACCCAGTTTTGGCAGAAGTAAATAATCAGTTCAGTACAGAAAATATGAGTCAGCATGTCCCAATTAATATGGAGGTTACTTCCACCCTCACTCCTGGCAGCAATAAACAACTATACGTCTTAGGTGATTCCCTTATTAAACACCTAGACAGGGCTATGTGTAATCCTGAAAAAAGTAATCGAACTTGTTTCACTTTCTGAGGTGCTAAAATATCTGATATAACAGCAATGATTGATGATATTCTACAGGACTGTAGCACAAATCCCTTAACTGTCATACAAGCTGGGGCCAATAACATCATATATGACTCTGTGCAAAAGATCCAACAAGATTTTGTAGCACTACTAAATAAACTAGTTGACCTAGGGGCAGATATTTGTTTATCGGAAATTTTACCTATTCCTAGAGTAACTGATACCAAACCAGAAAGACCAAACCATAAACAAATGGTTGCATAAATGATGTCTGAGACAGGGTCTCATTTGTATTACTCATTGGGAAAAATTTGATAATAAGCCAGAACTGTTTTGTTGGGATGGATTACATTTAAGTCATAGGGGTAGTACCTTATTAGGTAAACACATTCTAGACCAAATTACATTTTATTTAACCTATGTGACCAGGGGCAGAAGGGGAAGTTGTCCTCTTGTCTTAAAAGAGAAAACAATTCTAGTCATTTAAAACATAAACACACTCTTAATAATACTCAGTTGAAATAGATGTATTTTAATGTTAGAAGTCTAAATAATAAGCTGGACAAATTAACAATCCGAGCTATACAGGACAAGGTTGATATTATCACTATATCCGAAACATGGGGCAACAACAAAGCATCTTGGAATATTCATATCCCAGGTTACAGCCTATTCAAACTTAATCATACCTCTAGAAAAGGTGGTGGTGTTGCTTTGTTTATTAATAATATCATAAAATCCATTGATGTTTCTGATAAGATCTGCACTCATGATTTTTAAACAGAAAGCATCTTAGTTAAATTGCTTCCCTTTAATTCTCAACCACTTATTACTGGTACCTGTTATAGACCTCCTGACTCTCCACCTGATTATTTTGATGCACTCTTAATGGAAATTGAAAGTGCAGCAATACTGGGTAATGTCATAATCACAAGATATTTTAATCTTGGTAATATTGATTGGATAGAGAAATCGTGCTGCTCTAGTAATGGTAAAAAAACTTCTTACCATTTGCAAACAAATATGACTTAGTCAGCATATCGTAGTCCCAACTACAGACAACAGGATTCTGGATTTAGTATTAGCTAATGACCACCTGGATCATAAAGATGTTAAAATCAACTCACCTGTCAGTAATAGTGACCACAATTCAGTGTCATTTAATTTACAAACGGTTTGTGCACCTATTACTGGATCAACAAAATTGTACTTATATGACAAAGCTGATCTTATAAATCTTAGGGAAGAATTAAAATCAATCTGCTGGGACACTGCCTTTCAGGGTCTGAATACAAACAAATGCTGGAACTACTTTAAAAGTACCTTACTCCATCTCAGGAACAAGTATATACCCCCCAGGGAAAAATATTTATATAATAGATATCACCTCAAATGGTTTCATAATTCAATAAAAAGACTAGTAAAACTAAAAGACAAGAAATATTGGTCTTATTTAAGATTCAAAACTGTGTATAACTGTACTGCTTATTTATCTATACAAAAGAAATGTAAAACCAAAATAAGAAAAGCAAAAGTTAAATGGGAACACAATCTTGCTAGAACAGCAAACAAAAACAATGGAAAACAATTCTACTCATACATTAATTCATTAAAAACCTACTAGTCGGGTGGGGCCCATATTATTTAATGACACTTTAATTCACGATCCAAAAACTATGGCAAATTTGTTTAATACGAAATTTTGCTATGTTTTTAGTTCCAGTCAGCAGAATGTGCAGAACTGTAATGTTACTAACATAGGTGATTCTAGTCAGATCACATTTACTTTAAATCAGATTTGTTCTAAACATAGAGCTCAAAAAGGTAAGACAAGCTTTGGCCCTGACAACATTTCTGGACATGTATTATTTCTTTTATCCGATAGCTTGACCTATACATTAAAAAACTATTTGAGGGATTCTATTGTACCACTATGTCCCTGATGACTGGAAACATGCCCATGTCATTCCAATCCAAAAAAATGGCCGAAAAGCAACAAAATAATGCACCTGGGAAACAAAAACCCAGGGGAAGATTACACAATGGGGGGGGGGGGAGGTAGTAACAACAACAAAAATAGAAAGGGACCTGGGGGTAATCATATCAGATGACCTTAAGGTTAGCAAGCAATGTAAGAAGGCAGTAGGAAGGGTTGGGGTGATACTGGGATGTATCGGGACAGGCATCACCAGCAGAAAACAGGAAGTTGTTATCCCTCTGTACAGAACGTTGGTGAGACCCCATCTGGAGTACTGCATCCAGTTCTGGAGACCCCATCTCCACAAGGACATAGACAGGATGGAGGCAGTCCAGAGAAGGGCAACTAAAATGGTGCACGGTCTGCAGGAGAAGCCATATGAGAAGAGACTAAAGGAGCTTAACATGTATACCCTTGAGGAAAGGAGGGAGAGGGGGGACATGATAGAAACTTTTAAGTACCTCAGTGGAATCAACAAAGTCCAAGAGGGTAGCATCTTTCAGAAAAAGAGATGTGCAAGAACATGGGGACACAATTTGAAGATAGCGAGGGATAGCTCAGGGGCAATGTGAGGAAGTATTTTTTCACAGAGAGGGTGGTGGACGCATGGAACAGCCTTCCTGAGGAGGTTGTGGGGTCTAAAACTGTGGGAGAATTCAAGAATGCATGGGACAGACATAAGGCAATTCTTGTGGGGGGGTAGGAAGAAACAGGCTGTTGGTTAACTAGGATCTGCAGTTTATCCTGTAGGTAGGGAAACTGGCAGACTAGGTGGGCCAAGTGGTCCTTATCTGTCGTCAAAGTCTATGTTTCTATGTTTCCATGTTTCTATGACCTATTAGCCTTATCTCATTAGTCTGCAAAGTTTTAGAAGGCCTAATTAAGGATATGATTACACCAAATCTGGAAAGATATGATCCTGAACAACACGTATTAAGACAAGGCAGAGGCTGCTTAACAAACCTTATGTGCTTTTATGAGACTGTAAGTTCTGAACTTGATAGGAAAATCCCATTTGATGTAATCTTTATAGACTTTAGTAAGGCCTTTGAAATTATGCCTCACTGGGCACTAGTAATCAGATTACTGCATTTTAGCATCAATAAATCAGTATCTAATTGGATATATGCAACTGGCTAAATAATAGATCTCAAAGTGTATTAATTAATGGTGAACTTTCAGATATAGGTCTTGTGACTAGTGGGGTGCCTCAGGGCTTTGTCTTGGGCTCCTGCCTCTTTCAGGCTTTTATCTCAGATATGACATGCACTTGTAGCTCTACTTCAACTAGATATGCAGATGATGTTAACATTGGTGGACCCTGTGCTACCTCTGATCAGGCTGAGACCATACAGTGAGACTTAAACAAGATCTTTGACTGGATAACTAAATGAGGTATGAAACTCAATAATAAAAATTGTAGAGTAATGCATTTGGGACATCGGAACCCCAACACATTACATACTCTGGGAGAGACCACCTTACTGAGTACCACTGATGAAAAAGATCTAGGAATCTTGTACGATCTTGTAAGTTCCATTGTAATGATCATGTTATGTTTTGTATCTTATTGTCCTTATTGTCTTGACGTGGAACCTTTCTAAAAGAGCCCTCGGCTCAAAGATGTCATCTGAAATACAAATAAATAAATAAAGGAATCAGTATTTCTAATAAGTTGGAGCACTCAAATCAAATAAATCAGGTCATCAGTAAAACTAATAAAGTTATCTGGTCCATTTGACGTAATATTAAATCCCGTAATCCCAATATCATGATGCCTTTGTTCCGGGCTTATGTAAAACACCATTTAGAATATGCTTCTCAGTTATGGTGCCTGTATAAGCAGTTTAACTATATCCAACTAGAAAAAGTACAAAGGAAATTTACTAAACAGTTACAGTGGATACATACTATTTCATATAGCAATAGATTAATTTCCCTAAATTTAATGTCACTAGAAACACATCAATTAAGGGGTGATTTGTTATTTCTATTTGACATTGTCAATGACCTGTATTTGATGTCCAAACTTGGTTTGGAGTTTAAATCAAATAAATATGACACCAGAGGGCATCCCCTACAACTGGCTGGTAAACATTTCCATTATAATAATAGAAAATTCTTCTTTACATTACGGGTTATACATCCTTGGAATAAACTGCCATCAGAAATCATCTTCAGCAAAACAAAACATGAATTTTAAAAAAGACTGGATTCGTTTTTACTTACAGAAGGGCCACTTAAGTACTACTAATTTAGTAATTTGTTAGTACAGGAGCACCAATGAGCTTTCAGCTCCCTTGTGTCTCGCTTTCCTTAATATGATCCTTAGTATGACATGCCCCTTCTTGGCACTATGCAGTTATCTTAGTGACACCTGAGCACATCAAGGACTTAATTTTATGCCTTTCCTACTGACCCATATCTATTCTAAATGTGGACTATAAGTTTCAGACAGTGATTTTAACTAAAAGGCTTGATTCCCTGATTCTGCAACTTGTGAATCTGGACCAGACAGCATTTGTGGCATGTAGGCAAGCCCTGGACAATGTTCATAGAAACCTTCTCATTATAGATCATGTGACCTCCAACAAGACACCCACAGTTATCATGAGTATGGATGATGAAAAACATTTGACCAAGTAAACTGGAGCTACCTCTACATGGTGCTTGCAGGGTTTGGCTTCATCTCTGGCTTCATCAGCTGCATAGGAAACCTGTACTAGGCCTCAACACAGTGTTGCTACCAAGATGGCAGAGGTCGTGAGGGCCAGAGACAACGGCACCCTCCCCCACCCCCGACCACCGAACACAGCGTTGATACCAAGACGTCAGAGGTCGTGAGGGCCAGAGACAACGGCGCCATCCCCCAACCCCGACCACCGAACACAGCATTGCTACCAAGACGGCAGACGTTGTGAGGGCCAGAGACAACGGCGCCCTCCCCCAACCCCTGACCACCGAACACAGCGTTGCTACCAAGGTACGGGACATCGCAGTGAAACCTCCGTGCTGCTGCTTAGTACAAGCCCTCAGCATTTGTGCTGAATTTGAAACTGGCACCTTTTTTGTTGGCGCATATGTGGAGATAGTCTCTCATAGGGCTCTCTCTTTACCAGTACTGCAGGTTTTTCTACCAGGCGGAGTGGTGCCTTAAGACCTGCTCGTTTTTTGTTACCTTTGCATTTTTTCATTTTAATGTAAAAAGCTGATGCTGAGACTGCTGCCTTAAATTTACTTTACTTTATCACTGCTTGATAGTTGGAGCCATTATAAGCATTTTTTAGCAGTAGTTACCTGTGCACTGTAATGTTATAGTTAGTGCAGAGACTGCCGGCTTGAACCTCTTGGCGCCATTTTCGTTCACTAATTGCTTTCTTACTGAACCCCCTTTGTTCCCCAAGAATGTCCTTATAAATAATCCTTACCTGTCCTTCTCTCCCCACAGATGGCAGAGGTCGTGAGGGCCAGAGACAACAGCACCCTCCCCCAACCCCCGACCACCGAACACAGCGTTGCTACCAAGGTACAGGACATCGCAGTGAAACCTCCATGCTGCTGCTTACTACAAGCCCTCAGCGTTTGTGCTGAATTTCGGCACCGCCGACGCAAGGCGTCAGCTCCCCACCACCCCACCACCACCCTTGGTGAGCACTCCCTTTTATAGGCTGCGTTAACCAATCAGCCAAGTTCTCCATTAGCAGCTTATACCATTTAGCCACTAGAGGCTGCTCTATTGACTTATCTCCTGTTTTCACTGTTACTCCACAGCTTCCAACCTCCTAGTGTCATGATGCTTCCTATTATCCTGCTGCTGTGCCACTTGATCACCACTGCCCAGTCCCCCTCTCTGTCTTATCCTATTACTCCCTTACCCCCATCCTCTACATCGGCCCATGGTCCGAACGCTTGGCTGCTTGGGATATACTGGGTACCCACTGGCCCCCCCATGACCCTGTTCTAGGGGCTTGGCAAATAGATTTCTCTCCCCTTACTCTCCTCGGTTGCCTCTCTAGCCAGCCCACCCTGGCCACTCCCCCAGGTGTTGTACAGTCTCAGCGACCGGAACTGGTAACACTGTTGGCCACCCTTAACTCTCCTTACCTCCTTCAGGCCTACCTGAATGCACAAGCACTACCCATCCCTACCATCCCCACCACTAAACCTCATACCGAGATATCCCACTTTAATAAGAGGAAGTGCCCCAGATTCCCCTCCTATAGATTCCTGCTACTCCTCCTCCTTTTGTCGGGGAATATCCATCCTAATCCTGGACCACCAAGAGTCATGTTGCCTCCCCAGTGTAAACAGGGTCAGCTGCACATTGCTTCTCTCAATATTTGCAGCATCCTAAAAAAGTGGGACTCCTTCCAGGGTTGGGTTCTGATGCACCAACCTGATGTCATAGCATTGACTGAAACCTGGCTCACCCCTAGGACTCCAGACTCCTCTATATCTCTACCTGGGTTTACCCTTTACCGTGCTGATCAACATGGTAAGAGAGAGGGGGTGGCTGTGCCCTCTACACTAAGGATACCTTACAAGGTCATCTTCTCCATGCCCCCCCAGCTGGGGGGTGGCACACAGGCCCTCACTGTCAAACTGACCCTGGGTAGAGCCCATAACCCTTTATACATAACAACAGCTTACATTCCCCCAAGGGACCAAAAATCAACTTTCCTAGCATTAGTGTTGTATCTCGACACACTACCATCTCAGTCGGAACTACTAATTCTTGGGGATTTTAATATCAATTGGCTAAGTAATGATGCCATCCCTTACATTGATCTCGCCACAGCCCAAGACCTTTCTCAAATGGTCACTTCCCCCCACTCATCTTGATCCACATACTGGATCCTCCTCCCTGCTGGACCTCATTTTCTCCAATCACCCTGGCAAGATCACCAATGTTACCATCCTCCCAGATGCCCTCAGCAACCACTCTCCAGTGCTCTGCTCTTGGTCCTGCAAAATTCCAAGATCACCTCCCAGAATAATTGTGCAACGCAAACTTGGTCCTGGTAAATTGGCACAATTAAAAGCACACCTCAGAGACGTGGACTGGTCCTTCATCTCGAACACCGTAAACCTAGACAGCACCTTGGACCTATTCACGCGGTCCTTTAATAGTATATGCAACCGCTATGCACCGCTCACGAAAAGAGTGGTGAAAGGCAATCATGTTCCTTGGTTCACCAAGAGGCTCAAGGCATTAATGCGTACTAGAGACTCACTATGGCATCTCTCCATAGAGTCCGGCCTCCCCCAGGACAGACAGAACTACAGAATGGCTCAGAGTAACTGCACCTGGGCTATTCGCAGGGCAAAAGCTGAGTACTATAAATCCTCTTATCTTCATCCTGGGGTTCTGGACTAAGTTCTGGAACAACATCAAGGAAATCTCATGGAAAGGTCCCCACCCGGTCCCTCCCAGGTCATGTCAAATGGGTCCCTAACCTCCCACCCTACAACTATTGCTGCAGTTTTCAGTGATACCTTCTCCAACCTTAACCATGTCCTCCCCTAGCTTCTATGACCCACCTGCTCTAGCACACCCGCCCCTCACCCCATTGCCCCCTACTTTAGCATCTCTCCCAAGTCCGCAGAACCATACTACTGCTGCCCCTCAGCCACGCCTCCTCCCACGACTCCCCTTTGATCTCAGAATTCTTAGACTCTCTCAAAGAAGTCCCAACTCCTTACCTACATTCTAAACCTCTCCCTCTCACAGTAAATTCCTTCCAGTTGGAAATCTACCCATCACACCCATTTCAAAGGGGTGATCGACAGCCACTGACAATTACCCCCAATCTCCATACCCTCCAAGGCATTGGAAAAATTGTCTCGGATCAGCTCACTGATCACCTCAACAAATATGACCTTCTCTGCACTCAACAACATGGTTTCCGAAAAGGTCACAGCACAGCCACTGCCTTGCTTGAACTGACGTCACACATCCATACTGCATTGGATAAAGGCCATATCACAGGTGCGATCTTCATTGACCTCACTAAGGCCTTTGATACTGTCCACCACTCACTACTTCAAACAACCTTACTTAACCTAAGTCTCTCACAGGAAGTAGTGGGTTGGTTTGCAGACTATCTTACCAATAGGTCTCTTCAAGTTAAAATTGGCAATACCCTATCCACCAAATCACCTGTCCTCTCAGGAGTCCCTCAAGGGTCCATTTTGGGTCCTCTCCTCTTCAGCCTCTTCCTTAACTCCCTTCCCTCATCCTGCCCCTCCAACCTATTGCTATATGCTGATGATGCTGTCATCTTTTCCTCCAACCCAGACCCCTCTCAACTCCACCACTCCCTCCAGTCCTCCTTCAAGGCTGTCGAAAGCTGGTTTGTCTCTCAATGCCTTACTATTAACTATAAAAAAAACAAAGGTATGCTTTTCGCGCATCAGCTGAACCCCAGACTAGGACGTTTTCCTCAAATATTATCTGCGTCTCAGACCCCCCTGGAATTTGTGCATTCCTTTAAGTACCTAGGCATCACTTTGGATTCTGGCCTTACCTATCATGGGCATATTCAGCAATTATCTAAGGCCCTAAATATTAGACTAGGGCTTTTTGCACTAACTTTAAACATTGCCTAACCCAGAAGCCCTTAAGCTTGCTATCTCCTCCTCGATACTTTCCCTGCTCTGACTATGGCCTTCTGACTTTTGGTGGGGCAAGCTCTCAGCCCTTGGTAGTTAAACTTGTCCTAAACAAGGCCTGCCACCTGATATTAGGTGTGACAGATTTACTACACCATGCATTTATACCAGGACACTAATTGGCTTAATCTAGACAACAGGATAAAATTCCACACCTGTGTCTTTGCTAAAAATCTTCCTTGGCCTCTCCCCGGCTGCACTCTCCCATTTAATCACCTTGGACTCAAAAACTCAGCACACACGTAGCTCTGACTCCCAGCGTCTCTCTGTTCCTCCCTGTCGTACAACCCAATTCCAAAGATCTTTTTGCTACAGAGCACCCTTGTGGATGAATAACCTACCCTCCTCCTTGCGTCTTGATCAAAGAATTGGTCACTTCAAAATGCACCTAAGGGCCCACCTTCACTCCACTACAATCTGTGACTGCACATGAACCAGTTCCCCTGTCCCTCTACTTCATGACAAGGGCCTCTGGCTGGCCTCCTTGTACATCTCTATTTCCGCCTCCTCAGGGATGTTAAGTTCCCATTTCTTTCTAACTGTCTCAAACTGTTCTATTCTGAAGTTTTAGCTAATTTATTTTTTCTTAAAAAAAAAATGTCTTTACTCTGTAACATTTATTGTCCTGTATATTCTGCATTCTGTATTGTGTATCTGTATCTATTACATGTGACGTGGAACCTTTGTAAAGGAGTCTATGACTCAAAAGTATATCTGATCTCTGAAATAAACAAATAAACAAACATCTAGGTGAATGGTCACCTCTCACAAGGTTTTTGTTTGGGAAATGGGACAAGATAGGGTTGCCCTCCATCCCCAATTTTATTCACCTTGTATATAGATCCCCTTGCCCAAAAAATATGTCAAAAGCAGAGAATCAAGGGAGTGAAGATAGGTCCCATCAAGCATAAGACAGCACTTTATGCTGAAACATAGAAACATAGAAACATAGACTTTGATGGCAGATAAGGACCGCTAGGCCCATCTAGTCTGCCCATTTCCCTACCTACAGGATAGGCCGCAGATCCTAGTTAACCAACAGCCTATATCTTCCTGCCCCCCACAAGAATTGCCTTATGTCTGTCCCATGCATTCTTGAATTCTCCCACAGTTTTAGACCCCACAACTTCCTCAGGAAGGCTGTTCCATGCATCCACTACCCTCTCTGTGAAATAATACTTCCTCACATTGCCCCTGAACCGCCCTCCTTCTATCTTTTAAATTGTGTCCTTGTTCTTGCAAGTCTCTTTTCTGAAAGATGCTACTCTCTTGGACTTTGTTGATTCCTTGAGGTACTTGAAAGTTTCTATCATGTCCCCCTCTCCCTTCTTTCCTCAAGGGTATATACATATTAAGCTCCTTTAGTCTCCTCATACGGCTTCTCTTGCAGACCCTGCACCATTTTAGTTGCCCTCCTCTGGACTGCCTCTATCCTGTCTATGTCCTTGCGGAGATGGGGTCTCCAGAACTGGACACAGTATTCCAGATGGGGTCTCACCAACTGTCTGTACAGAGGGATAACAACTTCCTGTTTTCTGCTGCTGATGCCTCTCCCTATACATCCCAGTATACCCCCGGGCCTCCCTACTGCCTTCTCACATTGCTTGCTAACCTTAAGGTCATCTGATATGATTACCCCCAGGTCCTTTTCCTGTTTGTTGTTGTTACTACCTCCCACCCATTGTGTATTCTTCCCTGGGTTCTTGTTTCCCAGGTGCATTATTTTGCACTTTTTGCATTGAATCCTAGCTGCATATGTCTGACCATTCCTCCAACCTTGCCAAGTCCCTTTTCATCCTTTCCACGCCTCCTTGTGTATTAACCCTGTTGCAGATCTTTGTGTCATCTGCAAAAGGCATACTTTCCTTCCAGTCCCTCTGCAATGTCACTGATGAAGACATTAAAAGGACTGGACCCAATACTGAACCCTGCAGTACCCCACTGGTAACCGCCCTTTCTTCAGAGTGGACTCCATTTACAATTACCTTCTGTGTCCTGTTGTC
Organism: Neoceratodus forsteri; assembly: GCA_016271365.2. Taxonomy (NCBI): domain Eukaryota; kingdom Metazoa; phylum Chordata; order Ceratodontiformes; family Ceratodontidae; genus Neoceratodus; species Neoceratodus forsteri. The sequence goes on along the minus strand of CM057455.1, from coordinate 1,750,409,425 downwards.
TAGCCAATGTTTTAGCCAGGCTACCACCCTGGGACCCACTCCCAGGCTGGTTAATTTGACTAATAATCTTTTGTGTGGGACTGTGTCAAATGCCTTGCTAAAGTCTAGGTAGGCCATGTCCACAGCCCCTCCCTGGTCTACTACTTTGGTCACCCAGTCTTTGGTCTGATGATATGCTCCTCTACTTAACTGACCCCCACAGCTCTCGATGCAGTCATGAAAATAGTGATAAAATTCTCCAGTTATCCAGGAGACACTCTTAATGAGGAAAGGACAGAAGTCCTAACCCTGAATTACTCCCCTACAAAGATCCAGAAGCAAATGGTTTGATACCTTTTATGGGACCAGCTTAGATGTTACAACAAAAGAACAAAGTGCTCTAGCTTTCGGACCAACCAAGTCCTTCTTCAGAAGCTTTATGGCAGTTATTTAGAAAATCCCATACTATTAACACCCAGATAATGCATAAAAAATAGAAATAATTCTCACTGGTTTAACTTATTCCTTTGAAACATAACAGAAGATTACATTAGAGAAGCTAATTAACACCAGAATGCTTTTAGCTGAGAAGCTCCTGAAGATCAAAGGTTATCAAGAAATAGCAACAAGCAGAGAGTTCACCTCACACACATTTTAAAATGTCTCACTATGTTTCAAGATAACAGTCTACTGATAACAAAACCTTAGGATACTATTATCCCTAATTACATGTAAGATGAAGAGCTTACAACTTTAATTGCAAGTGTCCTTGTGTTTTAAAGAACACAGTTAATGAAAGGCAAACCTGTGGATAACAAATATATGCTAAAATGAGGCCTAATTTCAAGTTAAAAACAAGCTCCAAAATTAAAATAAACAGAAATTATAGATATATATGGCATACAGAGGGTTTAAAGTGAAGTTAATGACATATTGAACTTAGCTTGAGACATTTTCCCAACTATACTCTCAATCAGTTAATACATTCCATAAACTTTAAGTCCTTCAGTGTTGTAACAGGATTTAATACATGATAATATCAATTGTAAGTATAAGCGCCAAATAATAAAAAAAAATAAACTACTTGTCAAGGACCCCCAAGAAATTGAGACCATGAGCTTGATATGTACAGGTTGCAGTAAAGTGTCACGTACAGAATCAGTCTTAGGAATCTGAATAAAAACTCATAGGAATAAAATCCTCCAGCCCTCCCCCTTCCCTGGGAAAGCTAGCCAGAGGAATGAGGTATATATACAAGAGTCCTAATACATTATCATTCACACCAATCTTTGCAATAATTACTCAAAGGAATTAAACCTTTCATGAACCCCCAAGTAAATGAGATATGCGTCTTAATATGTACAGAATTAAAAAATGTGACAGTATGTAATCCAACCACTGACAACTAGCAGAAGGAAGCAAATGTTCACTATATATGAGAACTAAGAGTCCTAGCCACTGGAACACCATTATGTCAACTGCCTGAATAAAAGCCTACCTCAATATTACCACAATAACTTTGTTCTTTTGTTGTAACATCTATGTTGGTCCAATAAAAGGTGTCAAACCATTTGGTTCTGGCTCTGTTCATACTAGGACCAATACAGCAACTACACTGTTTGTCTGTCCCCTACAAAGGAAATGCAGAACAGGCATCCAATGGGATGGGGACTCCCAAAACTGAAATATTTGGGAATCTTCCTCAGAGCCACAAATGTTATGCTTTACCAAGACAACTGTATCCCCCTTGCCACCCCTGAAACATGACATCAAAAGATGGTCACTTCTCCCTTTTCCCATATACTCCCAGATGTAGGAAACTAAAATGAACACCCTGCTCAGATACCTTAAAGTATTTTGGTGTGCCCCAGTGTATTTCACAAAAAAAAAATATGGTTTGAGGCATCTCAGAGGAGTGCCTGAAGCCTGGCTAAAAAAGGATGGTACTAAGGTCAGATGGCAGCAAATACAAGTTTAAGCCCTGAAATATTTAAAAACAGCACTTTGTTGCACAATATTTAAAATGTTAAGCCAACAGATCATGCTCAGTGCATCCAGAGTGCTTCAGTATTGCCCTATTGTGTAGACATGCATGTTCGAGGAGCATTTGCCCTCATACTCATGGTGGCAGGATTTGAACCCGATCTTGGATTACCCAAGAACAGTTTTCGCTGTAACGGTGTTAGCTATTGTTAAGAAGAACTGTGTAGTACAGCTTCAAACAATTTATTCATACTGTATAAAATGAGTTTATAAACACAATCATAGCAACAGAAAAACACATAGGCTTTTACAGGTAGTATTGTAGCTGACATTTTTACAGCAAACACAGTCTGCAGTGTTCATGAATATGCGTGGAGCAAGGAACATAAACATCGCATTGAATTATGGGCACACAGAAGTGCACTATGAGGACCATGCTGGCTGGCAAAAATCATCATGATGCACTCTGTTTGCAAGTGGCAATCCTGATGAGAGTGTGTGCTGCTCAAGAGGTGAACCAAACCTGAAAAAATGGAAAAATAAAAGTTGTTAAGAAGGAAAACTATTTTTTAAACTCAGACCAGTTATAATGTGTCTTTGCTATAGAAGACTTAAAAAACGTTCATTGCACTGCTGCTTAAACAGATGGGTGAGGTGGGAAATGCCACAGGTAGAGGGGAACATTACAATAACCCCCTAACAGACTCCAAAGGCAATGGGGAACAACACAACTTAGTCAGCGCAGTAAATGAAGCTAAATTCATTATCAGTCAGTATTCTATGTGACAAGTTGAAAATAATTACCTCTTTGCTTGAGAGCACGGGTTGTCTATTTTTGTACCTGTTTGCCCCTATTCCTGCTCCTTCTCTTTTAAGGCCACTGGTACGGGGCCCTTTCTCTTGTGAATGTGAGTAATAATACCTGGGCTGTTGTCTTGGTGGGTAATGCCTCCTGAAAAAACTTTTACTGCCTCTACCTAAAGAAAAACTAGGTCTCTGGGTTATTCTATCATGCCTGCTATCACTGTGTTAACTGTTTGAGTCACTAAATGTTCTGCTCAGTCTAAGTCCCTGTCCAGCCTTGCTCCATGAGTTTACTCTTATTTATTTATAGTCCATAACATCTCTTTAAAAACATTTTAAATTTTTGCAACCTGATAGATTAATTCAAGACCTTCATACTCTTCTCTATTTTATCTAATTTGTTTCTGTATTCGTCAAAATCCAATGTTGTCTTACTATGCTCATTTGTAGTCTCCACATCAGCGGTAGTTTGTTTAACTTCAGAAATTGGGCTTCAGTTAACAAAAGCATGAAATCAATGCTGCCCTTCGATCTAGTGACACATCAATTATTACTAAACGTGGATAGTGGGTAGTGATTTTGTATTACAGGGACTATCAGTAGATAACTATGTTAAATTATCAGGGGACCACCCCTGACAGCATTAAGAATGAGTTAAAAATCTTATTGGATAATGCAATCAGAGGCAAAAAATTGGAGAACAGGGCTAGCAAATTATTGCATAACAATAATCCTATAATCACTATTTTAATTGTCTCCCAAAGGTCCATAAGAGTGTTACATACCCATCAGGTTGACTCATTATTTTGGGACTGAGTCAATCACAGATAGACTAATATATAAACTACTACCCTAAATGTTTTGTTGCAAATCATTTGGAGCTTTCTAAGAGATACCAAACACCTCTTTGTCATTCTAGAAGAATGTAATAAGTTGAATTTGAATCTTAATAACACTGCTTTGGTAACAGTGGACGTAGCAGCCTTGTATACATGCAGTCCCCACTACAATGTGTTATGAGTCCTGTATGACTGTTTAGCAGCTAATAGAGATGCAAACATGCCATCTAATGAAATGTTCATTGAACTAACAGAGTTTGTACTATAAAATAATGTCTTTAAATTTGAAAAGAATTATTACTGACAAGCACTGGGCACTGCTATAGGGTCAAGAATGGCCCCATCCTATGCCAGTTTGTATATAGCAGGCTTTGCAGATGAGCATATTAGAGACCCTGAGGACAGTAAAAATTTCATGAGCTGTTAATTTACAGACACTTTATTGATGACAGTTTTTTTTTCATATGAATGGGCAGCATCGAAAGCCTCAAATCTTTTTTGAATTATTAAATACTAGAAGTAGAAATGTGAGATTTACTTTTACAAATAGTGCTCAAAGCATGGATTTTTTGGATGTGACTACCTACCATAAAGGAGGTCAATTGTTAACAACCTGTTTAGGAAACATTCCTCTAGAAAATTGTTCTCCTTGCAGATTCCCAGTCTGCACTGCAAATCATGCTACCTGAATATGCTGGGGAGCTCACAGAAAGGCCATTTAGTCATACTTGAATACCAGTACTGCAAAACTGTGGCATTCGCTGCATGGTTCCCATAAATAACACACTGTCTGCCATTTTAAATTTCAGTTGCCCAGCTCTGATACTGTATTTATTTCTTAGCAATGGCACAATGTAGCAGCATACTTACAGCATATAGAGTGCACAACATCAAAGAATATCAGCATTTAAAGCATGACCAACATTTCTATAGCAGCACAGGGCTGTGTTAAGTACGCAGATGTTCTGTGCATAAATTGCATCTAATTTAGTTGCCAGGCCTCTCCCCACTGCCTTGGAGCTTTGATTCACTATGAATGTCTGTCAGGGGCAGGATCATGGTGTTGATGGCTCCCATTAAATAGTCATGTTTCTCAAAGACACAGGCTCAATTTTCAAAGAGCCTGTAGAGCGATGAAAGTTGCATTGCTCTGGGGCTGTGGAGAACTCCAGGTGCATCAGGGACCCTGCACTGCAAAGAATATTGTGTAATGGGCAGACCGGGTAGGCCAAGGGCCCTTATCTACCAACATCTATGTATCTATGTAGCTGCCACAGCTGCAGGCTAGCACCAAACATTTGATGCACCTGTGGCAATAGCCACAGGGATCTGCCCCCCCCCAATCTGGTGCAACACTAGAGGGGCTGCAAGTATTGGAGAGGAGAATCTGCATGCCAGGAAGGGGGTGGAGAAGAAGGGCCATGGGAGGTCCTACGGGGTGTAGGGGAGACAGCGGGCATGACAGGGAGTGATGTGGCAGCCATCAGGGGTGCTGTTTGCATTGCCCTACAACTGACTGGATGGGACCACTTCATGGGGGGGGGGGGTTGCCAGTGCCAAACAGTGATATGGCCCCAGAACCCTGTAGGTGGGAGGCAACCTGCCAAATCATGGGAAGGTGGGTACTAGGGGACTGTGGCTGTGCCTGGAGAACCATCTCCCACTACTACTGGCAACCCTTAACCTGCAGCTCCAGCTTCCCAGCTATGGGCTCCTGACTGTGATCACCTATGAGGCAGCTGCCAGGGCTGTGCCCACCTGAGGCCATGTCTCTTCAGCCCTGGTAACCCCCCATGAAGAGGTCCCATTTGATCAGCTGTAGGCTATGCGAACAGCACCCATGCTGGGTGCAACATCACTCCTTGTCATGCCCGCTGTCTCCATAATGCCCCCTAGGACACCCCAAATGCCCCTTCTACCCCCAGCCACCCACTGTCAGACCCCCCTTCACCACATTGTGTGGCACTGATGCAAGTCCCTTAGACTACCTCCTGGCTGGTCTATGTTGAACCCCTTATTGCATCCATGACAGGGCTTCCAAAATAGCAGAAAAGGGACATTGTAGCCCCACCATGGTGCAAGCCTCCTTGTGACCTGATGCACAGGCACTTCTGTCACAAGGGTGGTGCAGGGTGGCTTGGGTGCAAGGCATCCTGATTTTGACACAGCCTGCATTTGAAAATGGTGATTGCTGCAAAGTTTGACGCAAGGTGCTACTTGCGTCATACACTTTTGGCTCCAGCACCTTGCATCAGACAGAACCTTTTGAAAATCAGATCCACAGTCTCTCTTTCATTATCAGCCTAGGTTAATACAGGAATAGCAGTTATGTCTGGTTAAGGTACTAAAGAGTTAAAAGTGTTATAGTAACAGGAAGGGAAAGAATTAACTATGATACAAAAAGCTAAAGGACATATATAATAATTGCTTAATGATCCCTTGAGAACTGATAGGCTAAAGAAAAATTAAAAGAGAAAACGTAAGAGGTACCCGTCCCAAGATGGTAGACAAACCTCTGCAATCACCCAAGCAATTTCACAGCATTTTTCCTCCTTTTGACTTTTGTGGGGATCTGCAGGAGTCCATAACAATGGTTCCAAGTGGAGGTAGATAGAAAATGGTGCTTTTGCCAGGTTTACCAACAAACTTGTTCTGAAAAAGAAACACATCTGCTAAGAGAACAGGCAACAAACAGCAGGTTTAGAGAGAGGTGTTACAGTAACAAACTGTAATTAAAGCACAGATGAAGGTATACAAAATTCCAAGAGGGAATTTACTGAATGGTGTCCCTAAGAATGAGAATGTAAACAAAATGACGTCTGTTATGAATTACAGTATGCAATTTGAAAAGATTTTGAATGCTTTTTTAAAGCATGGGGGCATTCCACACAGTGCTGACAAAGGAAATAGAATTTTCTTTGAAAAACCACCTTGCATACTGTGTGACCCTGAGCAAGTCACATAACTTTCTTGTGCTCACAGGTCACACCTAGAAATAAGCTTTGCCTTAGTGTGCCTTTCCTGGATAAACAATTTCCCCTTACCCCTTTCCCTTGTACCATCTTCCTGAGACACTTTAAAGCCACCAGACGATGGACACAGTTTGACCCTCAAGCAGCTCACTCTAGATACCGCTATAGCATACTGACTCCAAGACATGGCCTACTGAGTCCAAAATAAGTCCCAACTATTGCCATCAATTGAACTATGGCCTCGGTGTCCTACCCTGGTCACACCATGCCGATGATGCCATGTTGCATTACAAAGCCTGGAAGAACACCAGATAGTACATCTCTGTGGTAACCTTGGGTCACAACTCACAGATGAATTGCTACCCTCCTCACCCCCAAGTTGCGGGTCACAGCCTGTCCAAGTCCTGGATGTTCCAGCATGATGCTCCAAGGGTGGCTCTTGGGACTTCCTCTGCAACCTCCATCTCCTGTCTGGAAAGAAGTTCACCCCAACCCATGCTTCACAGACCCAACCAGCATGCTTGTTTTTGTTGAAGAGAATGCCAGGTTCCACCCATCAGGCTATTGCCCCATTCCCCATTGCTCAGTGCATGAAGGAAGATCTGCCACACCATTCACTGGAACCATCTGAAAGACCTGAATAAGACACAAAGTACAATGTTAAAGATATGCGGTCCCAATACAGCAACCCCTAGCACCCTGTGCCCCCCACTGCCCAGGGTGTGTATCAGCCTGGCAGGCAGTCCTTGTGGCCTGTCACAGGCCTCAACTGAATGGATTCACAGTATGACATCTTTTTGTCATTTTCCTATTATCCCTAACAAGAACTGCCTACCAACTCTTTGCTCCAGTTCCGTCAGGGGACCTGAAAGGCACAACAATGTGAAAACCAGAACAACCCATAAACTAAGCAACCTGCTTGCCTAACTCCTGGGAGAAAGGGTACCTTTCAGACCTGCTGATCCTCTGCTCTGGATCCACTGGGGAGACCTGGAAGGAACAAAAGACAATGTGAACCCAAACCATAGCTCATAAAATACGGTAGTAGAACTTGAGACACAACTGCTAGGAAAGGGTCCTCCTCTGCCATCCATTTTCCCATGGAACTGGTAGTAAAGAGGCTAACCCAGCCCTGGCCATGCCTAGAACTTCCTGCCATGCCCGGCTGACTCACCCCTGCTGGCATCTCTAGGCTTGCCAGGGGCTGGCTTCCTGCACTTATGCTGGATAGGTCTTCCCAAGCCACTTCCAGACCTGTGGGACCACATGATTGTGTGCAGCTCTCTAAACAACCCTTTACTTGCTGCATGTGTGATGTTATACTTGGCAGCCACTGTAGCATGTTGCTCCATGGTATGACTAATGTAACTGGAGGACACCTTATTGCACAATGTCCAAACATTATCTGTACATCAACACAGTATGCATTATCTTAATCTCCTATCATTGTGGGATCCTCCTCTAAAAACAAGAGATCTCATAAAGCTATCCTGGTGGACAAATTCTAATAACATTTATTATAATTTGATACTGTCAACAGATACCCATAGAAATCAAGTGCTGCCACCTCAATGAAATTATCCAATGTCATAATTTTTAAATATATAAAAAAATCCTTGACTTTCAATTATGTCTGCTTGTTTGGGGTTCTCTCTTTTTTTTCCAATTTAAGCTTTATTAACAGGTTTTCAAAATACAGGGGACAGAGAGTTACATCATACACTGCATATGTACAGAATGTTATATGAACTGCCCCCATCCCCCCTTCCTTCCCCCCAGCCCATACAGCAGTAAAAAGCTATGTTGTAGTATAAAAACATTACAATATGCTAGTATAAATTAAGGTTCCCTGCTACAGTACAGTAACTCATTTATCTATTCTGAACATAATTAGGGTGTGAAGAGGATCCCAAATACTCTTGTATCTCTGCAACTTATTGTGGAGGCTTGCTATCACTTTCTCTGTACGAAGGTTAGCTAGGATTTCATTAACCCATTCTTGACATGTCGGACTTATCGCATCCTTCCAATGCCAAAGTACAATTTTTTTAACAGATAATGCAATCATGGAAATGTGAAATCTCCTGATTTTAGCTTTGATAGAGGATAGATCTCCCAACAAATAAATGTCTGGGGTGAAGCAATCTTGCAAACCTAGAATAGGGTCTAAGTTAGTCTGGATAGCCACCCACAAGGACCTTATCTTGTGGCATAACCAAAAAATGTGAAGAAGTGTGCCATCCTCCTGACATCCTCTGGTAGAAGTCCCCAACCCTATAAGGTCCCATTTCCTCAACTTAACTGGGGTGTAATACATATTGTGCATAATATGATATTGCATAGGTTGTAATCTGTCCTGAGATACATATCTGTGACAAAACTTCCATAAAACCGACCAATTGGGAGTGTATTGGGGGAAAAAAAGAAACCCAGAGCTTAGTGGGACCTTCAGGTCTCCCGTATTTCCAGTGGAATAGAACTCAGTATATCTTACAAATAACACCTGGTAAACCCATCAGGGAGGAGAGCTCAGGTATGAATGAAAAGGTGGGCGGGCGAGGAGGGGTATTACCAAGCACTGTAGAAAGCAGATGCTTTAACTGGACCACCCTGAAATAATGAGCTACCGGAATGTCAAATTTACGAATTATATTAGAAACTGAGAGCCATTCCCCTTCATCATCCAGAAAAGTAGAAACTATCCCATTTCCAATTTGGGGCAACCATGTACTAGAGATCCTCCGTTTATTTATTGTGAAGGACGGGGAGTGCCAAACGGACTGGGACAAATCCGAATGTGGGGTGTACCACAAAAAAGAGCAAAGCTGTACGTGGACTTTAAAGGACGTCCGAAGAGTGGGACATCTGCAAACATCTTGAAGGGACGCAATTTTAACATGGAGCATAGTCAAGGGATCCATGTTCACAGACTGGATAAAGTCTAACTCAATTTTATGCCAGACCGGTCTTAGGTGCTCAGGACCTGGACTCACCCAGCGCATGTATTGTGCAATGTGACTGGCCCAGTAATAGATTGCCAGATGTGGGATTCGTAACCCTCCATCCATTTTCGGAGTGGCCAGCTTATGATATGCCAACCTGGGTTGCTTATTGGACCAGATGAAGTTGGTAAAAATTCTGTGCATTCTCTGAAACCAAGATAAAGGAATAAAGGAGTTAGGAGCGAGAGGATAAATCAAGCAGGAAAAACATTCATTTTAATTATATTAATGCGACCCCAAAGAGAAACAGGAAGCTTAGACCATCTATTGAGGTCCTGAACAATCGCTTGGGAAAGGGGCTCCAAGTTCTCTTTGAACCAGGAGAAGGGGTTACGCGTCAAGTTGATACCCAAGTATCTAAGAACGCGGGGAGACCAACCAAGACCAAAAGGGGTAACATCACTCTTAAAAACCTTGTGGTTAAGAGGGAAAATGGCAGATTTGTTGACATTCAGTTTATAATTTGAGAAAGTACTGAACTTGGCTATTTCTCCTAACATAACAGGGATAGATGTTATTGGGTGAGAGAGGTGGAGGAGAAGATCGTCAGCATAAGCCGTGATTTTCACCACATTATTCACTACCGATATGCCTCATATCTCTGGATTATTAAGAATATTTCGGATAAGGGGCTCTAAATATAAGTTAAATAAAAGAGGGGAGAGGGGACAACCCTGCCTGGTACCGGAAAATAAAGAAAAGGGTTTGGAAAATGCTCCATTGACAGAAACTCTGGCAGAGGGGGTCCAATATAGGGCCCGAATCCAATCTATGAACATGGCAGGAAAATCAAATACTTTTAGAACCCGAAACAAAAAATTCCAGTTGACATGATCAAATGCCTTCTCGGCATCCAGGGAAACCAATCCCGCAAGAAAGGTGGCGTCTCTGGACACCGAGATGACATGTGAAAGAGTGCGTAAATGGTCTGATGATGAACGCCCCTTCATGAATCCCACCTGGGACATACTAATCAGGTCCGGGAGGACCCGGGTTATTCTGTCGGCCAATATCGTCAAGAGAATTTTAACATCCTGATTCAATAGGGTAATGGGCCTATAACTTTGAACTGACTCTGGGTCTTTGTCAGGTTTTGGAAGAAGAACAATCAGGGCTTCAAACAAATGTACATCTACCCTTACCCCGGAAAGAATATGACGGTACAACCGGTGAAGTACCGGTAATAGTTGTGTTCAAAAAGTTTTATAGAATAATGCAGAAAAACCATCCAGTCCCGGGACTTTGTCCAAAGGAAAAGCCCCAATGACCTCTGATATTTCCTCCAGAGATATTGGGGAAGATAAGAACTTCCTCTGTGACTCAGACAGGAAAGAGAGAGAAGAATCCCTCAGGTATGCCTCAAGCGCCTCCAAAGAAGGAGGACTATCCATATCTCTATATAATTGTTCATAGTACGAGGCAAATTCCTGCACAATCTCTGAAGGGGATACCTTCAGAGATCCATCTGCCTGGGCCCTGATTGGAGGAATAAACCTAGCAGATTCTTGCTGTTTTAATCTTAAAACAATCAAGCAACTTGCTTTTTCCCCCTGGTCGGTGTAGCTCGCTTTAGTGCAGATAACGGATATCTCTGCCTTTTCCCTCAACAAATCTAAATATTTATCATTAGCCACCAAGAGCCTCTTCATGTCCTCTTCTGAGGTGCTGGAGGATAAATTGGCTTCCAGAGACCTAACTAGTGATAAAGAGGATAATAATTCCACCTCTTGAGCCCTTTTCCTCTTTATGGCTAGGCTAATAATAATCCCTCTCAAATAAGCCTTGAAGGCGCCCCATAACATATCAGGTGCCATACCCTCCGAGGAGTTGGTAGAAAAAAAGAAATTGATCTGTTCTTTTATTAGGTTACAGTATTTAACTTCTTTCAATAACTGTTCGTTTAATTTCCATCGGGTTTCTTTTTGGGGAATATTAAGAAAAGCCAGATTGCAAACCACCAAGGAGTGATCGGACACTGACCTGGCTGAATTGAGGTTGCTATGACCCCCGGTAAGAGGGTCTGGGAAATTAAGAGATAGTCGATGCGAGACTGAGTTCTGTGCACAGGCGAGTTAAAAGTATACTCCCTGTCCTTGGGATGTAATACACACCACACATCATACAATCCGCACTGATCCAGTAAGTCCCTGAATGCCCTCTGCCCGGGAGACAAACTCCTCGACCCACTATTGGACCTGTCCACTTCAGGATCCAAAACCAGATTAAAGTCTCCACCCATAATTATAAGAATGGGAAGCATGGGAAGGATGATGGAAATAAGCTTCATAAAGAAGCCCGGGTCATCTGCATTTGGCCCATATATACTACAAAGTAAAATTGGTACGGACCAAGGATTCCCCTGAACCAGGATGTATCTACCGCCCGGGTCCCTAAGGACTTGGTTAGAGACAAAGGGAATGCCTCTATTGACCACAACCATAACCCCGCAGCTGTTAGTGGACCCTGATGCATTAAATACCTGTCCAATCTGTTGCCTCCTAAGTTGCAGAGTTTCACTCTCAAGTAAATGAGATTCTTGCAAGAACGTAATCTGAAAAGACAATAAATTTAAATGTTTTAACCCTTAATATTGTTTAACTTTTTTCCTTATCCCCTTCACATTCCAAGTAGCCAGATTGATACTACTGGCCATCTACGTAGGAAAAAATAAGTCCCTTATATGACATTCGGAAATTACTACAACAAAAATTACATGTCCAGAACCCCTGATTACTGCTGTATCCCAACCCAACATTCCCCTTCCCCATTCTAATCCCCCACAAACCCCCCCACTAAAATACCCCGCAACAACCCAAAATTGAGTAAATTGAAGAACTTGAGTATAACTCTTATCCCTACCCACCCCCACCCCAACTATCACGGGCAACATTCAGCAAAATACCGTTTTTCTTCCTCCCTCCAGCCTCCTGACGTGTGCCCCAAAACCCTACCTACCCCTATATGCAAACCTTCCTATTAAAACTAATAAGTGTTAGTATCTATGCAAAGAGAATAATGGTGTAAATAATCACACTCGGCCTTTAAGCTCCTGAAATCCAGAGAAGAGAAGAGAAGAGAAGAGAAGAGAAGAGAAGAGAAGAGAAGAGAAGAGAAGAGAAGAGAAGAGAAGAGAAGAGAAGAGAAGAGAAGAGAAGAGAAGAGAAGAGAGAGCATTCCCCACTTGGGAGCTAGCTAGTGAACCAGAGTATCTGAATGGAAAAGAGGTAATATACCATGTGATAGCTGAGCTCGCTATCGTAACTACTGCTACCAGTGACAGTAAAACCTTTTAAAGCTGTTCCTAGCTAGCAGTAGGTCTAGATGCTCCCAAGCAGAGAATCTCAGTATGTTCCCAAATCCTCAGTAAGAGACTCTATCAGGGAAAGTAGGTTCTCGAATTAAATAGTGGAGTTGAACCACCAAATTAATAGCAAGGGCGCCCTCTGGTGATACAAATTTGGTGACGCATGACCATCTGAAATTGAAACCAGGGGGTCACTCTCCTGACTATTGCCATAACAGAATGAAACAACACGTCAGAGGGCATTCATTCTGATATTTGAGCAAAAAGAGATACTCTGGTGCCCCTATAAATGATTAATAAAACACGATCCATGCAGAGAGAGAATCCTCCCCCCAGGCAAAATATACCCCCATTAAACAGTCTCTTGGGATATGCAGTTGCCCCATAACACTAAGCAATAAAGTATGCAATGAGAATAACATGATCCTGATGAGAATAGTTCCTTCGGCTGTAGTTTTCAGGAACACACTTAATCAGACAAGCATTCTTTTCCCATTTTGAATAGTGACTCTAGAAGAACTTCTCCCTTCCATCGCTGGTTTGACAGGACAGAGAAAGCAGGTCAGGTGTCCCGAAACAGGTCAGGCAAGGCAGCCTTGAGCCCCATAAGAGCAGCTTCAAGGTCCTCATAGGTTGACCAGGTACCAGCCACCAGTACCTGCAATCTAGCTGGGTAGCCCATTTTAAAATGAAGGCCTGCTGCTATGATCCTTGAAACAATGGGATGAAATGCGGTGCGCTTTACTCTGACTGACCCCGGTAAATCCTGTGCGATTCTGAGCCTGGCAGACTCAGACTCCCATTTGACTTCTTGCAGTTCTCTCACTTTTGCCAGGAAATGTTGCTGCTCCAAGTAATTTAGGAAGTGGCAAATAATTGGACGTGGTGTTGCTCCAGGGGAAGGTTTTGGTCGCAGAGACCTATGCGCCCTCTCTATGTTATACTTGGCCCCGAATGGAGAGAGACCGGCGATCTTTTCCACCAATTTCTGCACAAAGATAACTGTGTTCAGGCCCTCCTCTCCTTCTGGGAGCCCCAAAATAACTATGTTATTCCTTCAGCTGCGGCCCTCTAAATCTTCTAATTTGGCTTCCAATCAAGAGAATTTCTGCCACATAGCCACAAGACCGGGGTCAATTTTTTCCACTTGCTTCTCAAGGGAGGAGATGTGGGCTGCATTATCCGAAGTTTTCATTGAGACCTTTTAGAGCTTTTTGGAAAGGGATTTGAGATCTGCTGAGATTTCTTTTACTTCTTCACGGAAGGGTTTAAACTCCTCCAAAAATCTGCTCAGTGTTAGCGGTTCTTGTTCAGCGATCAGGTTCAAAGACTCTGGCTTATCCACTGCACTCGAGGCCCTTGATTTCTTCGGGGCCTTCTCGGGGGTGACTGGCGGGGTATGCTTCTGTGGAGCTTTTTTCATGTAGACCTCCATAGTCACCGAAAACAAGCCAGCAGGAGAGCAGGGTTCTAAGAAGGTGGTATTGAGCAACTTTACCGGGTTTTAGGCAAATATAATAACCCGAAATACAAAACTTTTTAGTTAGGAGGCTGGAGCTGTACAGAGGAGCTTCTACCCGGTACCCTGCATCACGTGATCCCCCACGCTTGGAGTTCTCTTAACTAACTTCTGGTTAGTTAAAAAGGTTGGAGAGGTGCTGGCAGAGATCTGGTCTGGAAGAGGACAAGCTTAGATTGATGATCCATTATAGAGACTATCAATCAGCAATCTCTTGTAAGAAGGCAGAGTTCCTGTCCAAGGAGATTGTTGGAGCAATCATTAGACTGGTTCTGCTCTTTCACACCATTGACAGGTTGTGTAATCTGGCCTGTCTTCAGTCCAAGGGAGCTTTTTCACAGTCAAGATGTGATGAGTTTGCTCTATGTTTTGCTGATAAGATCGCTTCTATCAGATCAGAAATCCAGGTGGTGCCCTCAAAGGGGCATTGCAGTGAAGGGTGTGGGGATGCAGGCACTCAGTCTGTATGGTTCGGCTTCAACCAGATAGCAGTAGTAGATGTTGTGAGGGTCATCAGGGAGCTTCAGCCAACATATTGTAGTTTGGACCCAGGACCAACGTGCCTCCTTGTAGGATGCATTGATGCCATCATCCCAGTCCTAGCAAAGATAATCCAATGTTGTCAGGTGTCTGGGGGGGTTTCTGGACCCCTAAAGGAGGTGGTTATAAGACCCCTTCTTAAAAATCTTCACTGGACGAGGCCTGTCTAGCTAACTAGAGACCCATCTCTAACATTTCCTTTCTGGGGAAGGTTATTGAGAAGGTGGTGGCTGGGCAACTGGAGAACTTTTTATCAGCCTATGACATCTACAGTCTGGTTTCAGAAAAAGCCATATTACCGAGACTGCCCTGGTTCGGGTGCTTAATAATCTCCTGGTGGCAAGGGATCAAAGGAGTCATTCTCGTCCTCCTTGATCTCTTGGCAACATTTGACACTGTAGACGATGGGGTGCTGATGGAGCATCTGCGGGTCTGTTGTGGAATGACTGGTACAGTCTTCAGCTGGTTTAGATCCTTCTTCACTGGCAGATCGCAACGGGTGGTGTCTGGAGTTTTTTCTTCAGCACCCATGCCCCTGCCTTTTTGGATCCCACAGGGCTTCGTCTTGTCCACCATGTTGTTTGCGGTGTATAAGGATCCACTAGGGGACATTATAAGGTGGTATGGGCTGAGTTTTCACTGCTATGCAGATGACACTCAACTCTACATGTCCTTTGCACCCAAGTAGTAGGAGATGGTCTCGGTATTTAACAACTGCCAGACTGAGATTCAGGACTGGATGAGGGCAAACTAGTTGAGGTTGAATCCAGACAAGACTGAGGTACTACTGCTGGAAACTGATCATCAGGGGGTGAGGATGTAAGTTGGTCGAGCTTCAGGACTTAGGCTTGGGGACTCCCAGCTGCTTACTTCTGATTGGATGAGGAACCACAGCATTGTGTTGGACTGTGGCTTGATGCTAAAATCTCAGGTGTCGACCGTGATCAAAACCTCTTTTTAAAATCTGAGGAACAATGCCAGGGTGAAACACCTGATACCCTCAACTGATCTGCCGGCACTGGTGCATGCCTTTGTGACCTCATGCCTTGATTACTGCAATGCCATGTACCTAGGGCTAACTGGGGGATATCTACGCTGCCTGCAACTGGTACATAATGCATCAGCCAGGCTGTTGACTGGCTTACCTCAGACGTGTCACATCACACCTGGGCTGCACTCTCTGCAGTAGCTGCCAGTGAGGTGGAAGATATACTTCAAGGTTGGTTTGCTGACTTACAAGGCCCTACGTGATCAGTGGCCTGGTTGCCTGAAAGATCTCCTGATCCTCCACTGTCCCATCTGCTCACTTCGTTCCACAGACATGGGTCTACTGCAAGTTCCAAGGATTTACTTAAAAACATCAGGGACTCATGCCTTTTCTTACATGGCCCCAATCCTGTGAAACTCCCTCCCATGTTATATATGTGACAGTCCAACAGTGGACATTTTTAAATGGGAGCTTAACACCTTTTTTTGTACAGACAGGCTTTTATGGGAAGTTAAATATTTTATAGATCTGTATTTAAAACATCATTTGTTTGTATGCATTGTATTTTTGAAGTTTTTAAAGAATGTTATTGTGAAGTGCACAGTGTCACGATTGAGAAGTGTGCTATGATACATAAAGAATGATTGATTGATTCTTATTTTGGCTTTTGTTTGTTAGATTAAAATAGCTTAGAAGTCTAAAACATATTTGTCAATTTCCAGCACCTACCATATCTCCCAACTGCATACTGTTACCAGAGGTATATACCACCCTCCATTTCCTCTGTCCTGCATGTAATGAGTGTCACAAACCCACTCAGCAGGTCAGGCTCTCTACTCCCAAAGTGCCAACCTCCGAGAGCAGTCTTGTGAACAGGGAACAGTACAAGGTAACCCTCTTGTCTGTTTTGTGAGTTCGGATCAACCTTTGGTCTCAAGTTCTGGAGGGATTCAAACTGTTAATCTCTTATTAGCATACCAAAAGCACAGGCTCAGATATATCTGTCTTCAGGGGACCAAATATCTTTGCCTATGGGCACCTAACCAGGTATACAGAGATGAACCCTTAAAACTTTAATAAAGACCTCAGATTTAAAACGCTTCTCTTTCCAGTTTGGTATCACCATTCAAGCTTATGTCTATTGTCTGCTATAACCATGTACGTTTCTTATAATTATAAAGAAGTCAAAGACAGAACAAGTAAGTTCTAAAAAGAATTTTACTATAATAGATAAGAATATGTAAAACACAACAATACAGAACTGTTATATCACAAGACATACAAATCTATTAAAAGAACAAGGTTTTAAACAGTGCAATTCCCACTACAGTACTTAGTCTCTAAATACTTGCTTAAAAGTGCTCCCAAGATGTTTTGTGGTCAGAGTCTAGGTAAAATTGTGTGTCTGTGAAGTAAAACAGACTAAATTAAAAGCTGGCTTTTACCCCACCTCGTTTCAGGAGGTTACCTAGCTCCTCCCTGTCAGGATATATGAAAATATATTTATACCACAGGGATGAGAGCTTTCTCAGTAGGATAACCTGTGTTATTTCCACTGCAGTGAGGATAAATCCTGATGACATCAGCAGAGTGAGGATATCAACATTTATCCATACTCTGCTGATGTCACCAGAGTGAGGATAAATGCACTGCAGCTTGCATTCTAAAGGAAACTGCTTCAGAAAAAGTTTATCTTTCTCACTGAAGCTGCAACTTACTCAATTAGCTTTGCAAAGGACTCTTGCCTATGTCCCATTGTGTTTCTAACATTGCTAGTCCATTACTGTGCTGATCTCAGCTTCAAAACAACCTGAATTCTAAATGAAAGTCTTTTACAAAGCAGGTTCTGTTTCTCAGTGCAGCCTGCAGCAGTTTGTCTTTCTCACTGAGCCTCTGACTCACTCAATAAGCTTTGCAAAACACATTCACCTGTGTTTCTGACTCCCAGTCCATTCAGACACACACACACACACACACACACACACACACACACACACACACACACACACAGAATGAGCAGGAAACACAGAGACTCAGAAAAAATGTTCCTGCAGCTCTCACCCCTGTGGTATAAATCGCACACATGATGGGCACATCATGGCATATGGAAAATATTCTCACTCCTGCCTCGTGAGCTGTGTATTTTCACTCGTGCCTTCGGCACTCGCGAGAATACACAGTTCACTCTGCAGGAGGAGAATATTTTCCATATCACACTCCTGCCCATCATGTATCCCCATATCTTATACAAAAGTATTACATTCTGCAACTTCAGCATAATTCATGTCCTTCAAATGACACTTTGTTTTGATCTCATGCTGTACCCTCCTCACACAGGCTTCACAGGGACATTTACAACCTTGCACCCCTGTAACATCCTAGCTTTCCTTCTAACATCATAAACCTTGTTTATGATTTCTCTCTTAACAAAATTAACTTAAACAAGTCTGTAATTAACTCAGAGAAACAGGATCCTTGATTAAAGTCTTCCATGTAACACATTGTCTCTAAAAACTGAGTGTGTGTGAACTCACATGCTGTCAGCATTTCTTCATGGCTTGCATCCTTCAGCTGAAATCTGGGGGGATGATTGAGGTCATTCTAAGAACCTCAGATTTTTTTTTTCAGCAGAGACAGTCAGTAATACATTTTATATTAAAAAGAAATGATACAGCACTCAGAACTGGCTGTCTACGTCACACTCCTCCCCACCAAGACTGAATTTGGGGGATCTGTCCTCTACATGGGATGAGCTTCCCAAATCAGTTCACTCCTCATAGACCCTAGACAAGCCATCTGAGTTCTGATTCTTGGCTCCAGCTCTATGTACAATTTTTAGATCATACCCTTGTAAAGCAAGACTCCATCTTAGCAGTCTGCCATTGTTTTTCCCCATCTGTGTCAGCCAAACCAAGGGGTTGTGGTCAGTCTGCATCACAAAATGCTGCCCATACAAGTATGGCTCTAATTTCTTTAGGGCCCACACTATGGCAAGACACTCCTTTTCCACCATGGAGTATGCTTGCTCCCTGGGAAATAGCTTCCTGCTCAGATACACTACTGGGTGATCTGTCCCTTGGCTAGATGTCTGGCTCAGTACTGCCCCAAACCCACATCTGAGGCATCCGTCTGAACTATAATGGTTTTGCCATAGTCAGGACTTGTCAAAACAGGAGGACTGCGCAGTGCCTCCTTCGGTCTGGTAAAGGCTTCCTCACAGGCTGGGCCTCAGGTAATTTTCTTTGGCATCTTTTTCTTTGTCAGGTCAGATAGGGGAGCAGCCAGGGCACTGTAATTGGGTGCAAATTTTCTGTAGCACCCTGCTGTCCCTAGAAAGCTCCTGACCTGCTTCTGGGTTTCTGATCTGGGCCACACCTGGATCACCTCTATCTTTATTTGGTTAGGACAGAGCTCTTCCCGGCCTACCACGTGCCTGAGGTATGCCACTTCCCCCATGGCCATCTGGCACTTCTCAGCTTTGACAGTGAGCCTGGCCCTCTGAATCCTGTCCAGCACTTCCCTAAGGTGGGATAGGTGTTCCTCCCAGCTGGTACTAAAGATGGCAATGTCATCCAGGTACACCACGGCGTACTCCTCAGCACCATTTAACACCTGGTTCACCAACCTTTGGAAAGTGGCCGGGGCATTCTTCATTCCAAAAGGCATTACTTTGAACTCAAATAAGCCTATTGGAGTGATGAAGGCCGACCTCTCCCTAGCTCTGTCTGTCAACTCTACCTGCCAATACCCCTTTGTCAGGTCAATGGTCGTAAGGTAGGTCGCCCCTCCCAACTTGTCCAGGAGTTTGTCCGTCCAGGGCATCGGGTGGGCATCTGACTTCGTGAGTGCATTCAGTCCATGATAGTCTATGCAGAAATAAGTAGAGCCATCTGGCTTGGGTACAAGGACCATAGGTGAGGCTCAGGGACTGTGGGATCTCTGGATTATCCCTAAATCCAGCATCTCCTCCACTTCCCTCCTAATGTCCTTTTGGACAGCCTCTGACACCTGATATGTTGTCCGCCATATGGGTGTCTGTGTCCCTGTCTCCACATCTTGTGTTGCTAAGAGGGTTAGTCCAGGCTTGGTGCTAAACAAGGGGGCAAAGTCTGCTAAAACCTCCCTTACTTTCTGGATCTGGCCCGGGGTCAGCTGGAGAGACAATTTTACTGCCTCTACAGAGGACTCCTGCTTAATCTCTTCCAGCAAGTCCAGAAGGTGGTCTCCTTCATCCGTCCCCTCCCCATGACTACACACTGCGAGCACCGTGTCAGCCCTATTTGCATATGGCTTCATCATGTTGATATGGTACATCCTTTCTCTCTGTCTACAGTCAGGTAACTCCATAATGTAGTTCACATCATTTACCTTCCTAACCACTTTGTACGGTCCTGCCCACTCAGCTTGCAGCTTGTCTTTCCAGCCCAGAATAAGGACCATGACTTCCTGACCCACCACGTATGAGCGAGCTCTGGCTCTGCGGTCATACCATACCTTTTGTTTTTGTTGGGCAGCTGCCAGGTTGCTCTGGGCTGTCCCCTTAAGCTCCTTCAGCCTTTCCCTAAACCTAAGGATGTAACCCACAAGGGGAGTTCCCTGAGTGGTGTGCTTGCCTTCCCAGTCCTCCTGGATCAAGTCTAGGGGCCCACGTACCTCGCATCCATACAAGAGTTTGAAGGGGGAAAATCCTGTCGACTCTTGGGGCACCTCCCTGTATGCAAACAACAGGTGGGGAAGGTATTTCTCCCAGTCTCTCCCATGCTGTTCAGCAAATGCCCAGAGCATTTACTTTAGGGTACCATTGAATCATTCCACAAGTCCATTGGCCTGTGGGTGATATGGTGTCATGTATCTCTGCACCACCCCACACTTCTCCCATAAACATTTCATCAAGTCCAACATGAAGGAATCCCCTCAATGATTACCTCCTGTGGAAACCCAACACTGGAGAAAATCTCAAGTAAGGCATCTACCACTTTGTCTGTCCTCAGAGAAGATAGGGCGACTGCCTCTGGGTACCGGGTGGCATAATCAACCACAGTCAGGATGAATCTCTTCCCTGCAGAGCTGGGGGTATTTAAAGGCCCCACAATATCCATTCCCACCCTCTGGAATGGCTCCTCCACTAGGGGCAAAGGGATCAGGGCGGCTTGGGTTTTCTTGCCCTCCTTCCCTATTTCTTTGCACCGGTGACAAGACCTGCAATACTCCTTCACCTGCTGGGTGAAGTTAGGCCAGTAGAAATTCTGGGCCAACCACTGCATAGTGCGCATGATTCCCAGATGACCAGACAAGGGAATATCATGTGTAATTTTGAGCAACTGTTCATGATACCCCTGAGGAATGACAAGCTGCCTGCCTAGCATCCCTCCCTCTGTCTGTACTGCCTGTGTATACATAAGTCCATTTTCCCAATAAACCTTATGTCTGCTGTGACCTCTCTGTGTGCTCCCCAAGTCTGCCCAAGTCCTCAGCTTCTCTAAGCTAGGGTCACTCCTCTGAGCAGCTGCAAACCCCTCACACAGTCCCAAGGCATGGGACAGGTCCCCTTCAGTTGCTAAATTAGGGTCCCTAGCACTAGCGTCAGGGCCTTCAGGATCACTGTCAATCCTAACCCTCTGACAAGGGGTCACCCCTCCCTCTTCAGAGTAACCCTCTGTAGCTGTGTGGTTACTTGCTACTGGGGAAATTTCTACACCCTTTTTATCAGTCTCCCCATCTGGAGACACAGGCTGGGGAACCAGCCTCTCAGTGGTTTCCACATTGGTTTCTGTGGGGTTCAGGGAACTACTATTTTCCCTTGCGGCTTGGCTATGGGTAACTGCACATACCACCCCCCTGCTGGAGATTGTTACCCAGGATCACATCCACTGCTAATGTGTTGGCTACAGCCACTTGTTGCACAGTTCCCCCTGTTTCACCCCAGTCCAGGAGAACACTAGCGAGTGGCAATGTTTTCTCTTCACCAGTAAACCCCTGTACAGTTATGTATTTATTGGGTATAAGCTGACCAGGCTGTACCAGATCCCCCTTTACCAATGTCAGGGATGCTCCTGTGTCCCTTAACCTCTGCGTCTGTGCACCATTTACTGTGACTGGGTGCATGTGTTCCCTCATGTTCACTGGCATGCCCTCAGGGACACACAAACAACCCACTTCTTTTCTAGCACCCTGTTGTATATTTTGGCTCGCCTTTTTGGGGCACTGTCTGGCAATATGCCCAGTTTCCTTACACAGCCAACATGCATTTCTTACTTCAGATAAATCTTTTCATTGAAACCTGGGGCTAACTGGTTTCGGTGGAGGCAGTGAGGGTTTTAGCTGCCCTGAAGGCACGCTTTTCCCTTTCTGTGCTGCCACACCCACCCCATTCGCTCTCAGAGCAGGTCTGCTCTTGGTATAGCAGTCCAAGAGTTCAACAGCCTCTTGCACTGTTTTTGGATCTCGGTCCTCTTGCCAGGTTTTTAGCTCTGCTGGGCATGCCCAATAAAACTGTTCTAATAAAATCACATTTTCAATTTTATCAACAGAGGTTGCCTCAATTCCTTCCCACCAACGTTTCAAAAACTGACATTGTTTCATGGCTAGCTCCTCATAGCTCATATCAGGGCTTCTCCTAAGATTACAGAATTTAGCTCTGTATGATTCAGCAGTTAATTCAAACTTTTTTAACAGTGCAGCTTTTAACTTGCTGTAATCGTCAATTGTCCTCATTGTTCATTTGACCCAATGCATCCCAAGCTTTCCCAGTAAGTAGTGGGGATAGCTGGAAGCTCCAGGACTCTCTAGGAATTTTAGCCTGAATACAAACTTTTTCAAAAGAATTTAAAAAGGCATCCATGTCCTCCCCTTCCTTAAACTAGGCTATTAATTTGGAGTTCAATTTGTAACCCAGTCCTGCAGTCCCAGTTAAACCCAAGCCACTTACCTGCTCTGGTGCCGCTGGTCGGAGTCATAGCTTCTCCAGCTCGTGTTGCCACTGGCACTCCTCTCTCCTCTGCCTCTGCATTCTCACTCTCTCTTCACCTCTGCAGCTTGCTGGCACTCACGCTCCTCATGGTCTGCCTCCTTCTGTTGTCACTCTGCCTCACAGTCTGCCTCCCTCTGTTCTTGCTCTCTCTTCTCCTCTGCAGCTTGCTGGCGCTTATGCTCCTCACGTTCTGCCTCCCTCTGTTGTCGCTCTGCCTCCAGTTCCATCCTGCACAACTCAATTTGCAGTTTGAGTACCTCTGGATTCAGGATACTGGTGGCCATCCTCTGCTGCTGTGGCCCTTCACTGACAGTGGCCCTGCTCTTTTCAGTCACGGTTTGTGACTCGCTGCTCTGGGTATCTGCTACCATCAGGGCCTCTATGAGGTTCTGCTTTTTGGCTGTCACCTTGAACGGAACTCCTCTGTCCATGCACAACTGCTTCAAGTAATCTATAGTGTGTCTGTTGTAGTCGAAAGCCATCTTCTTCTTCCCTCACTACTGCTACTCTGACTTGCACTTTAGAAACAAAAATAAAATGGGTAGGAACTGAACTGTACACCAAGTGATATATAGTTCTGTTTCCTTTTTAAAATAAAACTCTGCCTTTTTTCTTTCTTTGCAAGAGAGCTTACGGTCTCAGCTGACACAGAACAATAAAGCTTGTGATAACAAAATTATGCCACCGCTGCCAACCAATCTGTCACAAACCCACTCAGCAGGTCAGGCCCTCTACTGCCAAAGTGCCAACCTCTGAGCGCAGTCTTGTGAACAGGGAACAGTACAAGGTAACCCTCTTGTCTGTTTTGTGAGTTCGGATCAACCTTTGGTCTCAAGTTCTGGAGGGATTCAAACTGTTAACCTCTTGTTAGCAAACCCAAAGCACAGGCTCAAATATATCTGTCTTTGGGGGGCCAGATATCTTTGCTAATGGGCACCTAACAGGTATACAGAGATGCACCCTCAAAACTTTAATAAAGACCTCAGATTTAAAACGCTTCTCTTTCCAGTTTGGTATCACCATTCAAGCTTATGTCTATTGTCTGCTATAACCATGTACTTTTCTTACAAATAAAAAGAAGTTAAAGACAGAGCAAGTAAGTTCAAAAAATAATTTTACTATAATAGATAAGAATATGTAAAACTCAACAATACAGAACTGTTATATCACAAGACATACAAATCTATTAAAATAACAAGGTTTTAAACAGTGCAATTCCTACTACAGTACTTAGTCTCTAAATACTTGCTTAAAAGTGCTCCCAAGATGTTTTGTGGTCAGAGTCTAGGTAAAAATGTGTGCCTGTGAAGTAAAACAGACTAAATTAAAAGATGGTTTTTAGCCCACCTCTTTTCAGGAGGTCACCTACTGTAGCTCCTTCCTGTCAGGATATATGAAAATATATATCTTATACAAAAGTATTACATTTTGCAACTTCAGCATAATTCATGTCCTTCAAATGACACTTAATTTGATCTCATGCTGTACCCTCCCCTCACACAGGCTTCACAGGGACATTTACAAACTTGCACCCCTGTGTAACATCCTAGCTTTCCCATCTAACGTCATAAACCTTGTTTATGATTTCTCTCTTAACAAAATTAACTTAAACAAGTCTGTAATTAACTCAGAGAAACAGGATCCTTGATTAAAGTCTTCCATGTAACACATTGTCTCTAAAAACTGAGTGTGTGTGAACTCACATGCTGTCAGCATTTCTTCATGGCTTGCATCCTTCAGCTGAAATCTGGGGAGGGGGGATGAGTGATGTCATTCTAAGAACCTCAGATTTTTTTTTCAGCAAAGACAGTCAGTAATACATTTTATATTAAAAAGAAATGATACAGCACTCAGAACTGGCTGTCTACGTCACAATGAGCACTATTTCTTATGCTGTGCTGATGCTTCAGTGCTAAAATCATAATTCTGAAGTACATCGACAACAGAACTTCTGCTGTGCATTAAAACCCTGATTTCCAATTTTCCACATTTTTGTAATCAAGATTTGTTAATGTCTCTCACATTATGTCTGACTTTGCTCACATTTCAAGGGCTTGTCTTCCACATTATGAAAATAATATTTAACCAGTATAGTGTGTGCTGATGCTGCAATATATTTTGCTTTCAGGAACACCAGTTTCCATATTATTAATACTGTATTAATACAATGCGGGAGTGAACATGATGTTCAGCAAATATAGCACTTTTAGTGTTAGTAGAATCAATACATTTCTTTAGAACCATGTAGTTAAAAATAAAACTTTGTTTTACACACCAGTACTTAAGAAGCCCATGACTGTATACTAAATCGGCACTGATGTGCTAGCCTTACTGACACGAAAATGAGGTAGGAAAACTGCTAAAGGGAAAAGTAGTACCACACAACTGGTAGTGCATGAATTGTTTCATATTAGAAATTGTGCAAGTAAATATCAAGAGTTGCTGTACTTTTAGTTTACTTTCTGTGGCAAAAAGCAGTTCAAAGCAAGCTTACAGTACTGTATGTAATTAACATGGATTAGACATGCAGATGGGCAGTACTTAAGCAATAATGACTGAAAAGTCAAGGGATAACCAATCAGTGGGATGGGTGGGTGGCCCAAGGTATAGTTGAAGGCCAACTCCATCCTGACAGTCATTACTTTAAGGTTATTGTCGAAATTGTATGTTTTACTGCAATAATAGCCTTCAGTTTTGGAATTTTTTTTTTAATTTATTCTTGCCACAGAGCCATGTGAAATGAGCAGTGCAGCATGAGAATCTTGCATTGGAGATGTTGCCCACCGCATCGCATCAGCTGACAGCTAGGATGGTCATTTCTAAGACATTAATGAGTGACCCATCAGTTAGCCAATGAGGAGACTCACTAGACTCATGATTATTCATTTAGACTTACAATATGTGTTCTTTTACTTCCTCGGTTTGACAGTAACCATCCTTAATGTGCAATGAAAGGTTCTGAGTACTGGGAGTTGGTTGGATCTTATTGTTCCAGTCCCATGTTATGGTGAGAAGGTGATGCAGAAGTCAGTTAGCTTCCATTGATTTTCACATTTCTAATGCCTCCTGTGCTACTCTGGCATAGAGTGTCAGTGACGCAGACTGAAATAAAAAGTGTATACTGCTCTTTTCTTCATTTCCAGACAAAAACTTCCCCATCTTGCAAGCTTGGGTGATAGCAGATGCTTGTCTATGATTAGATGCTCTTTAGAATTACCTTGCAATGAAATGTAAAACTAAAAAATACTGTAGTGATGAATAGGCTGCCAACATCCTCCCTGCCATTTTTTGATTGTTTCCCTGACTTGGAAAGTAAGAGTTTTTTATGAAGCGATAAGAGAAATGCTAGGGAAGCTGTTCTTAATTCAAAGCTGAAGTCTCACATTTTTGAATCAGACTATGCTGCAATGTGTTATTTAAATATTAACCATGATTATGGAGGTGTTATGACTACTTTAAAATTCTTAGCATCTTGCAACATTGAAGACATCCTTACATTTCTGACTTCTGTTAGAAATGCAAGGTACAGTATACTCTATTTACTGTTGAGGAATTTATTTTATTTTTGTTTTGAATTTTGATGTCCTTTTAGGCCCACTGAGATACACATATCCCTTTTTCGAGGGCAATCTGAGGAAATACATTTTCAGTAACTTAGCAGTAACTTTGAAACAGGATGAGGGTTACAGAGACTATAATCTACAGACTAACATTGCTGACAAAGAGTTCATCAGTGCCACGGACAATTAATTACAGACATAACATGAGGAAGAAATAAACAGACTCAGTTGTCTTCTTTTTTACCCATTTCTAGATGAATATTTACTGCATACGCAGTTCTATTCTTACAGGTGACAAAACTCCTCACATAAGGTTTTTAGAAAGTGGTATGATCAGCTGGAAAAGTTGACACAGTGCCTTTATAATATACAGCATAGGAAGGAGAGAACACAGTTAATTAGAATTTAGATTTGTTCTGATTATTGAACCCAGCACACTGCTATTTATCTTAAATAACTATTCTATGCATTTGAGGAAATATCTAGAAATTGAATAGCAAAATAACAGAATGTACATATCTCTGTAGCACACTTTTTGTGCAGCATACAGAGAAGCAGAGACCATGGAAACATTAGGGAGATGTGATGTTTCTCTCAGGCTGGGTAGGTACCATCACACATTTGAAGTAACAGTGTCCTCAACTCATTAACACTTCCAATTCTCAAAATTTTGGGTTACCTTGTGGTAGAGATACCGCAGTGAGCTGGGGTCTACGTGAAATTATTTATTTATTTTATTTATTTTGTTTTTGTTGACCAGGAAAGGATGACTACATAATTCTGCCTATTTCCAGCCTCAGCCTGGGGGAGGGGGGATACAGAATAATGCCAAATGACATTGAACTAGATTAAGCTGTTGGTGGTATTTTTAGTGAATGGGGAAAATTTGGCCAGAACACTGGGGAAATTCTCTTACACATCCAAGCTTCCCACCATGCCTTCCTTCTTGCCTGTGTCAAGGCTACCAGATGCTTCTCAAAGTCTGCTGCCACTGCTTTCCCACTTACTGGCACCCAGGACTGCTCTATCATCTTTAAAAACACAAGTACACAAAACACCAAAACTCCTGTCTCTGGTTTCTGCCTCCACTCCCCACTATATCATGTGGTTGTATGATAAAGTTCTCTCTCTCTTGCTTTTTATTTGTAAATAATGGCCCCCCATTTTTCCCGATATTACCCTTGCCCCCATCCCATCCCACCTTCATTATTCATTCATTCATACATGCCACAGTCAGGTTCTGCCTGGACCTAGGAGGGCTAGAAGGCTGCACAAAGACGGAGGTAACTGACTTCAGGGGAACGGATTTTAAGGAAATGGGAAGGATCCTTAAGGAGCATTTGGACGTGATTGGGTCAGACATGGACGCTGATAGTAGGTGGGAAATCATCAGGAGAGGGGTGCAAGATGCTACCAGCACCTGTGCAAGAGTAAGACGAAAATGCGGTAGGGCCCAAAAACCCTGCTGGTGGACCAGGGAGGTCCAGGAGGTGGTGCGGGAAAGAAGGCAGCCTATAGGCAATTCAAGTGCTCAAGGAGTGAAAGGGATTGAGGGGAGTATAAGCTGATGGCTAGAAGGGCCACTAGGGTGGTGAGGGCGGCTAAGGCAAGGAAGGAGCAGAACCTGGCCAGGGAAATTAGGAGAGGGAACAAGGGGTTCTTTAGATACATTGGGGAAAAACGAAGGGTGAAGGGGCAGATTAGCAGGATTAAATCAGAGGAGAGATGGGCACAAGACCCGGGGGAGCAGGCTGAGGTACTAAATGAGTACTTCACCTCAGTTTTCACCAAGGAAAATGGGGGTGCTGCATCATACATGGGAGGAGACAGAGATACTGAGGGGGGGACCCTACTGATCGGCCGGGTCTGGGGAGAGGGGGAGGCATCACTGGCAGGAGGGGGAAGGGCTAAGCAGGGAGAAGAGGTACTGGAAGTGGAAATCACAGCAGAGAGAGTGAGGGAAGCCCTCAGCTCCCTTAAGACGGAGAAAGCACTGGGGCCAGATAAATTACATCCCAGAGTGCTGAAGGAACTGGATGTCCTGGTGGAACGTCATGGGAGCTTTTCACCATCTCTCCGAGGACAGGTGGGTGCCCCAGGACTGGAAGGTGGTGCATATAGTGCCTATCCGCTGCGGGGGGCCAAGGAGGTGGCAGGGAACTACAGGCCTGTCAGCCTGACATCGGTGGTGGGCAAGGTGATGGAGGCATTGTCAAGGAGAGGCTAGGGGAGGACCTGGAAAAGTCAGGGTGCCTGGACGATAGACAGCATGGATTCGTACCGGGGAAATCGTGTCAGACAAACCTTGTGGAGTTCTATGACTGGATGACGAGTGCCTTAGACCTGGGTAGACCAGTGGACGTCCTCTTTCTAGACTTCAGCAAGGCATTTGACTCTGTTCCTCTCATGAGCCTGTTGGATAAGCTGGAAAAAATGGGGGTGGGGAACCAGATGATCAGATGGATAGGCAATTGGCTCCAGGACTGGAACCAGAGGGTCGTAGTTGGCAGGATAGTCTCATCCCCAAAGAGGGTCATTAGTGGGGTCCCACAGGGATCAGTCCTTGGGCCCCTCCTGTTCAACGCCTACATCTCTGACATAAGGACAGGAATCAGGAGTGAGATGAGTCTCTTTGCGGATGACTCAAAACTGGGGGTGGTGGTGGATGGGGAGTAGGGAGGTGACCCTGCAGGGACCTGGAGGCTCTGGAAAGATGGTCTAGAAAGTGGAAGCTGAGGTTCAATGCAGGGAAATGCAAGGTACTCCACCTGGGGGCCAGAAACCCGGCCCAAGTGTACACCCTGGGGGAATGCTACAAGTCTCGATGGCTGAGAGGGACCTGGGGGTGGTGGTGGTTGTCAAGATGAACAACTCAGAGACTTGTAGGAGGGCAGCAGCCAAGGCCAACAGTATGCTGGGATGCATCGCTAGGGGGATCACCTCCAGAAGGAGGGAAGTGATACTCCCTCTGTATAACTGCTTGGTGAGGCCACACCTTGAGTACTGCATGCAGTTTTGGAGGCCACACTTAAAGAGGGACATTAAACTCCTGGAGAGGGTCCAGAGGAGGGCAACCAAAATGATTTGGGGCTTGGGGGACAGGACCTATGAGGAGAGGCTCGAAGAGCTAAATATGTACACATTGGAAGAGAGAAGGGACCGGGGGGACATGATAGAGGTCTTCAAGTACATGAAGAGGGTAAATAGGGGAGGAACAGTCAGGGTGCTTCAAAGGAAGGAGGAGGGGGCCACTAGAGGGCATGAGTGGAAGCTGGAGGGGGGAAGATTCAGGGGAGAAAGGAGGAGGTGCTACTTCACTGAGAGGGTGGTGGAGCCATGGAATGCACTGCCTAGGGGGCTGGTGGAGGCAGAGATGGTGGAGGGGTTCAAGAGGGGCTGGGACAGGTACAGGGGAAGGGTTCTGGAAGCAAAATCCAATGCAGCAAGAATATCCAGAACTGGGAAGGGAGAAGCCAGAGAAGGCGAGGGAGGCAGCAAGGTCAGCACCCAGGGTGGGGGCTGACCAATCGAGCAGACTCGAAAGACCGTTAGGCCTATTCTGCTGGCATTTTAGTATGTTAGTATGTAACTCACTCTAGGGTATGGGTTTACTAAGCATTAATCCACCCCTGGGTGGTTGAAGTCACTCAGCTTCGTCGGGTGACTCCAAACCCCTCAGGCATGAATTATGCTCAGTAAACCCATACCCTACTGTGGGTTAATCCCTTCTTGATGACGCTCTGTTTATTTAAATTGTGTTTGCAACATCAGGAATAATGCCTCATTTACTGGCAAAGTTTGTCTAGGACATTAGAGATTGCAACCCTTTGTGCATTGTCTGTATGAAGTTGTTCCAGGCTTTAATATACTAACTCATTTTTACCAAATGTTGGGCTTGGTGGTGGACAACAGCAATGTTGCAAACACAACTTAAATCAACAGATCAAACTGAGATGATTTCACAAGAGGTAATCCCTTGGAGTTGGACTAGGTTTAGGGAGTGTGGAAAACTCTGGACTGCCACCACAAGTCCCTCCCACCACCGAGCTTGAGTGCAGCAGACAGCTGGCTGATGTGGGACGGTTTACTTCATTTATCCAGTAAATAAATAAATTATAGTGACTATAAATGAATTGACTGATCCCCCTTCCCCACTGCACCTGGAAATGATTTTTCTATCTTGGCTCAGTGTGCCTTCTTTTCATTTATAGTAGTCCCATAATTGGCTTGCCAATAAGGATTGTTGGCAGAACCCCACCCCCACCCCAAGTGTACTAATGATGTATCACAAGAGCCAATCTTTTGCTAAGATGTGTGCATTGTACAGTATATTAGCATGCACTGCATTTCTGAAAGTTTGCAGGCAGGCAAAGGCACCTTGTTCAGCCAGTTTATGGCCGGTATTATGTATTGCTTCTGCTCCCCATAACAGATTTTTGTGTTGGGAATTGAAATATGGTCCGAGGATATCTGTTAGTAAACCTCTGCTTGGGGTACTTTTGAATAGTCCCATAACTATGAATAGGGACTGTTGGTAGACCTAACACCCTCCCAGCGCCCCAGGATGACTGTTTCCCTGAATGTGTATTATTCTGAAAATATGATGGCAGGCCACAGGCAAAATCTGCCTGGTGTGCATTCAATTTGTTACTGGTAGCATTACTGCCCCTCACCACCTCCCAACAAGTTTTTTTTTGTGTGTGTGTGTTTGGTATTTAAATAGTTTTGAAACATCAACATTACATAAGGAGAACTCATCAATAGTAAATATCTCTAAGAGTATTTTTTTCATTCTTTGATAACTGAGTAAAGCTTACTAGGTACAATGCCTGTTTTCAGAAGCAACCAGGTAGCACTGGGAAGGTTATGTGACTTGTTCAGAGTCACACAGTATGCAAGTGCAAGTTGTGGGAATCAAATCCAGGTCTGCTGCATGTACCAAGCTCATTCACAGCTTTTTACTCTAACCTCTAGGCTATACTGCCAGTCCTAGTAATAAAAGCAAACTGAACTAAATGAGACCTCTGCAGTGGGCTGAGTCTTAATGTTAAATAGAATGGGTGTCAGTAATGGCTAATCAATACTTTTTATCAATGGTCTTGCAACCCCTATGGTTTGGGTGAAATAATACCCCTGGGAAGACTCATAGGGATATAGGAGTTTAGTCAAATAGCACGTGCCCAACCCTGGAAGTGCCTCAGAAGTCAGTAACCCATCATTAAAGGAGAAATGCCACTTCATCGGCAGCCACTGCAGTTCATGATGTGCTGCGGAGACATAGCTAGACCTCAAAAGGCCAGTCAGAAACCTAGCAGCTGCATTCTGCACCAACTGCAAGTGCCATAGCATACCTCCACTGACCCTGAGGTACAGAGCATGGTGCTGGTAATCAAGCCTCAGTGTTACAAACACTGTGTACCAGTGTTGCCAAGTCCCTAGGGGGGATAAGGGATCTAATCCAGCAGATGTTCCTAAAATGGTAAAAGCCACTCTGGACTACTGCTGGCAACTGAGCTTTAGCACCTATGCTTGTTAATCCTGCCTCCAACCCCTCTGTCCCACCCCTTCCCCTCCCCTTCCCTATACTTTGCTGCACCTTATCCCTCTTTCTATTTAGACTGCCTTGTTTGTTTCCTGATGTAACTACTGCTAATAGAACTGTATGTTTATGCATACCCTTACTTATTGTAATGCCTAACTGATGTATGGTTTATGGAATCCTGTATGTTTTGTTGCTCTTCTATTTGCTATTCCCATGTACTATTGCAACCTTTCTCTTGTTTTTTTTTTTTGTCAACTGTTCCATGCTTTATTGTTTGCTACATTAGTTCCTGTGCCACAGTATGTGGCCTGGGTCATGCCTGAAAATGGTCCCTGGGATCAGCGCACCTACCCAGTTACCAAAGTCATAAATAAATAAATAAATAAACTGAGCATCAAATATCATCCCCTCATCCAGAATGACTTTCTTCAACTTGGTTCAATCACCAGCACTTCACCAGTCTTATCCACACTGAGTCTTAACCAGGACTTCACCAGTCTTGTTCGTATTGAGTCTTAACCAGATGACATCTAGTCTTGGATCTTTGCCAGGCACCTGTTCAGCACATCCATTGTACCTGGAATCCTGTGTGCAAATGACAGATAAAGCTGACTATCATTTGCATAGCCATGACAACTCTATACTGCTTAATAATCCCCCTAGGGGGAACATGTAGACTGCACACAGCATGGGCAACAGACTGAGCCCTGGGGTACGCCAGAAGGCAGGACCCTTGGGGATGAGGAAAATCTTCCCAACATCACCCTCTGAGTCTTACTACTGAGACAGGACTCAAACCAGCAGATGACTTTGCCAGTGAACCCTACATACCCCCTAAGCTGATCCAATAACAGCCCATGGTCCATAGTGTCTAAAGCTGATGAAAGATCAAGGAGAACAAGAACTGACTGTTCTTCTCTATCCCTCACCCTGAGCAGGTCAATGTGCACTCTGACCAGTGCAGTTTCTATGCTATGCCTGGACTTAAAACCAGACTGCAGAGGTTCATAGATGTCAAAGGCAGTGAGGTGTCCATTGAGCTGAAGCACAACCACTTTTTTAATAAACTTACCCAAAAAGGGCAGGTTAGAGGCTGGTTGAAAATTCGCCAAGATATCCTGGTCCAGAGATGGCTTCTCCATTAGGGGCTCTACTAGTGCATGTTTCATTGTAGCTGGGAACACCCCATCTAATAGGGAGCACAGGATAATCTCAGTGAACACCAGGCCCTGCTACTCAATGCAGCTCGCTAGTAATCATGTCAGACTTGGATCCAGTTCATAACATGCTGGCTTCAGCCCTAAGATCATCCCACTAACCTCATCCACTGTCGCTGGTCCAAAGTCTTCCCATGAAAACCAAATGCATCTGAGACTCAAAGGCTCAGCCCTGCTGAGCTGTGATGGCCCACTGGTGAAATTCCAGTCTGAATAGAGGACACTCTATCTGAGGAGACTCTAGCAAACTCCTCATATTAATCTAACAAACTTCTCATATTTCACAAGTGAACATGCCTTCACAGGCTTCAAACAGGCCAGATGAGGAAATCTGTCCACAGTCCAGAAAAGCAGAGCTGTTGATTCCTCCCAGGAGCAATCTCCCAAGACAGGAACCCTGCCTTTTTCTAGGTAATTGCCCTTTGTTACCTCCATAGTGAATAGCCAAAGCCAGTTTGTTCTCAGAAGCCCTGGATCTCCTCCAACAATGCTCCTACCTCTGCCCCTTTGCCTTCACCGCCTTTAGCTCACCATCATACCACAGTGACTCAAGTCATGAAGCCAATGGGCATACATGAGTAACCGCCATGAGGTCACAGGCCACCATCATGGCCCTGATATAGGTTACAACAGCTTCCTCTGAACCCCTGCCGCATGCCACCATCATACCTGACGTATCCAGTACCACTAAGTGTCCTTCTGGCCTTAACCCATGTAAAGAAAGGTACTGGATCATCTCTTCTGGGGATGGATTATGGAGGGAAGGGGTGCTCTGAAAGAGAACCTGATAGTGCAGTTATCTGACCCACTGACCAGATCAGTTTTGAAGTCTGTGACCTCGAGCTCCACAGAAAATTTCAGGTCAAAGGCATGGCAATGTTGCTACAGAATGAGCTTGGATATTGTGTACAGGAACCAGTTGATCCTAGGTTCAAATTCCACCACAGTCATTGGCTTAGGATGTGACCTTAGGCACATTACCTGACCTCCGAGCTGTAAAACTACTTAGAAATTGGGAGGAATCATGAACTGATGAGTGAAATAGGCAGTTCACAGTCTGAAATACTAGGTCTTCATTAGGATTACAAAATTGTAACCAAATATGCCTTAACTCTGCTAGCCATGGTTACTATCTGTCTTACACAGCAAACATCAATTATTGGACCTTCAGTTTCTAAAATTATGGTCACTCTCCTACTGTTGTAATCAGCCAAGAAGCTTTTCATGCTCCCCAGTGTCAAAGGTCTTAATGATGTCCAGATAGAAGACATCCACTACTTGTCCCCTATGCACACAGTTGTTACCTTATGAAAAAGGCAGTCAGGTTTGTTTAACAGGAATGACCTCTTTTATCACCATGCTGTCTGTTAAAGAACAGCCAGTTTGCACCCATGTGCTGAACTACCACTGCTTTTCCAAACACTGAGGAAAGGCTCACAGGTCTGTAGTCAGCTGAGTCAGATCTTTGCACCTTCTTTGAGGCTGCCTGACATGGTTAAGACAAGCTTATTGGGGACACAAGATAATGTGCCCCCTGGAATCAGAAAAGGCATTTTGCCCATTGTATCAGAGTGTGAGGGTTCGGAAAGTGGATACTGTCTCAGGTGTTACTCATACAATACCTCTAGAATGTCCCACCTGCAGCCTCCCTCCCCTTGTGGAAGTTAACAAACCCCTCCTCTTGAAGGGGACTGCAACCCTCTCCCCTTGCAGGGGCCTGCACTAGACCTTCTCATGCAGAGATTTACACTTACCTTCCACACACAGAGGCTTGCACCCTTCCCCACTCAGGAGCCTGAACACCCTCTCAGGAAAGGGGTCTGCACCATCTCCTCATGTAATGGCCTGAACCTCCTCTCTCCATGCAGGGACCTGAACCCCCATTGCATCACTCATACTGTTTTTTTGCATTGTAGTGTAATATGTTTTTTTGTAATTTGCCTATCCTGATTTTTTTCTCTTCCCTGTACCCATCCCTGAGCTGCACCTGGGAACAAACCTAGGTGGTAGTACCTTCTCTCACATCTTTCACCCAACCTATATTTAGTTACACCACAGCTGCCAATCATCTCTACAATTGGGCCACTACCCCAGACAATATCCTTCCTCATCTAACCACACTGTCTGTCATTGGACCACCCATACAATCCCTGTACTAGTCACCCTCCACAGCCAACCACACTTCATGCTGATTGCCCACACTTCAAGACCACGGAAGGGGAGGCAGTATAGTGCAGTATAGTGCAGTGGTTTATGGCTCTGAGCCGCAAATCTGGAGACTTGGGTTTGAATCCTACAGCCCACACTTGCATATTGTGTGACCCTGAGCAAGTCACTTAACTTCTCTGTGCTCCCAGGTTGCACCTATAAACAAGCTTTCAGCTTAGTGTGTCACTCCTGGTTAAACAATTGGGGGGAAAAAAAGAAGGCTCTTCCCCCTTCCCTGTCAACCACTCTCTTGCATTTGGACCAGCCATCACCCCAGCTGACAACCCTCTCTGCAGCTAGCCCATCCCCCAGCACAACCCCAGTCAACTGTCATACCTACAATTGAACCACAACCTCAGATCAACCATCTCCATGCAACAATACTCCCTGGGTCCAAGAGGGAGGATGATATCTAGGGAGGGAGGTGTCTGAGAGACCATGGATGAACAAGGGTGCTGGGGGTAGGAGGGACTGTTGAGAAGGCAGTGGCGATGTGGGACTGGAAGGGGCAAGGGTTTTGGGGGGAATGTGGAAGACGTGGGAGCATGATGGAAGGAGTAGAGAGGGGGACAGTGTTGGGGCTCAGGAGTGAGGTACTAGTGTCTAGGGCTGTTGTGGGAGGATGGGTACTGTGAGGGGTTATGGATACTGTTGGGCACTGTGGAGGGAGGGGGTACTGTTGGGGGCTGAAAAGGGAGATGGTACTAGTATTGAGCAGCCATGAAGGGAGTGGGGCTAGCATTGGTGACCATGGAATGAGGTGGGGCTAATATCTGGGACTATGGAAGGAAGGGTAGCTAAAGTCATGGATGATGGAGGGAGGGAGATAGTGTCTGAAGTTGTGGGGGGAGGACATAATGTCTTGATCCATAGATGGTGTGTGTGTGTGTGTGTGTGTGTGTGTGTGTGTGTGTGTGTGTGTGTGCACGCATGCACACTGAAATGCACATGTGCACGTGTGTGTGTGTGGGTGTGTGTTTGTGGAGTCTGGGTGGTGGTTTTGAGGGGGACCATGCAGGCAGGGTGTGTGTCAAGAGTCTTAGGTAACAAATCATTGTAGAGAGAGGGGTGTCAGGGGCCCATTGAAGTGTGTGTCAGTGGTCAGGCTGGGGACTATGGAGGTGAAGGGTGTTGGGCCCATGGAGGGTGGAGTTCAGAGCATGGGAGCCATAGATTGAGGGAGTTCTATGGGCTCTAAAGGGAGGGTATGTCAAGGGTTAGTGGGGTGTGGAAGGATTGGCAATGCAGAGGCATGAAGTAGGTAATGTGCAAGCCAGTTTGGGTCAGGGGAGAAGAATATTGAGCTGTATGCCAAGAGGTCCAGGTGCCACATGCACACCCTTATATGTAATCATGAGGCTGTCTAGCTCTGCTGCTATGTCATAGAATACTTTCAAAAACAAGCAAGCAGCAGTTGAGGGAATTACTGAAAATGAAACAAGCATGAATATGCTTGTAAACTTTATTCCAACAAGCATGCATATGCTTATAAACATTTATTGCAACAAAGACAAAAATAAAGATTTTTTGGTTCTGCTGCAATAAAAATTAATAAGCCTATAGTTGCTTATTTCATTCTGAGTGATTCCTTCATGTGCTGCCTGCTTGTGTTGGCCTTGGCAAGCACTGGCACATCCATCCATGACCCAATGCATCTTGTTTGTTTTATACCATTTAAAATTTTGACTGCTGTGTGTCCCAGCTCATTTGCAATTATAGTGGGGGATGGGAGAACAGACTTACTAACTCAGGTGGCTCCTGCTCTGGTTACAATAGCACTTGGATAGCCAAAGAATGGACTTGCCATGAGTGTTCTCCCTCTGCCACAATCTGCTGTTCAGGAGAGGGCCAGAGGAGGGGAAAATATGTGTGGATTTTGGCAACAGGTAATTCCTGCTGCTGTACTCAGACTGCTCCCTGGCCCACTCTGCAGATTGAGGGGGTCACAGGCCGCATTTCCAAAGCCCTCCTATTCTGCAGCACATCAAAAAATTTTGCAGGTATGAGTGCACTCTATTTTCCATTGTGGAGCCATTGGGATAGACAGGACAGTCTGACTCAAGCTAGTACTAGGAACCTCCACACTCCCACAGCTGTGCCAGTCAACTGTGTAGCAAATCAGAGGTGCCACCACTGTGGAGATTTTTTCCCACACTGGGCTGTTGCTGCATGGGACTTAGTTCCAGGATTGTCTAACAATCTGGCCCCAGGAGAGCAGTAAGATGGCAGAAAAAGTGTTTTGTGTGCAAGGCAAGGTCAGTGCTATCATTAGTAAAACTGATGTTGTCTAGTGGTAACGTCCTCTCGTGAGGCAGTGCATTTTGCCAACCACAATATGTTGCCATGCTTTAAATGCCTGCAGAAGGGGCACTGTCATTGTAATTCATTGTTAAAATCATTTGCAAATTGGAACCTTTATGTTAAGAATTTGTTATTATTATAAAAGCAGGGTTTCTCTAGTAATCAGAATTTACTTATGGATGGTGTACAGTGAAGCCCACCAGGATGAAGCGTACCACTGCAGAAATCTGCAGTAGAGTTACTGCAGTAAACAATGCAATTTCAATGGGAGTTAATCCCTTTTGTCATGCAGTAAACCTATCACACTGCGTTTCATCCTGGTGGGCTTCACTGTACATGAACGTCTATGAAAGTTCATTGGTGATGTTTCAAAGACTTTCATGGAACTTTATGAACCTTTATGGTCACACATGCTCATGAAATGTGCATGGTTCTCCTGTG
The DNA here is from genome assembly GCA_016271365.2 of Neoceratodus forsteri. Lineage (NCBI taxonomy): Eukaryota > Metazoa > Chordata > Ceratodontiformes > Ceratodontidae > Neoceratodus > Neoceratodus forsteri. Next base: position 1,750,371,256 of record CM057455.1, on the reverse strand, counting down.
TTCAAGAACATTTATGAACAATTTGATGTATTACTTTGGTGACCATTCATGGACTGTGTTTATTAACTATTTTGAATAATTTACTAACATTCATGAATGGTTCATTAAATAATATGGCATTACCAGAGAGTAGATTAACATTCTGTTACTCACCACCTAGGGGTATAGTGTGGCATGAGGCACAGCTGAGTGCCACAGTGCCCCTATAAAGGATTAACTGACTGTTAATCTAGTCACTGTGAGTGCTTTATTGCAATTATAAAGAATAATTAAAAAGTTTTAAAAGTGTACCTTTTGAATGTTTTCCTCATGAAGATCGAGAGTTTTAGTAAAGTAGTCCATTCACCATTTGCCCGAGAATGCTGGTTCAGAATGTTGGATCGCATCATTACAGAAATTTAGCAGTGCTAGTAAATGGAATGACAGGCTCTGTAGCTACTTTTTGAGAGAAACTCAAACACTGTAGTAATCAGGAGGTTTGCCTGGTTTAAAGGCAGGCCCATTTGTTTCAGGACCCTGACCAAAGTTGACACAGCAGCAAATAGTACGGGAAGTGGGTAGGGTGAGGGTGGGGGTTTTGGAGCTGGGGGAGGAGTCAAAGTGGGGGAGAGAAGACAGAATGATATCACTGGGAGGAGGTGGAGTCAGGAAAGCACAAGAGGGGATTGGTCAAGAAGAAAAGAGAGAGTGTGAGGATGGGGATTTAAAAAGGGCTGTTCTGAGCATGGTCCCCAACAATTTTGCTGGTTAGTAATTTTATCTAGTAAGCACATCAGTCGGCTAATTTTTGGGAGAAATTTTTTGTTGCAAATTTTTTGTTTCAGATTCAATTGGTGAAACAATTGTGTGATTTCAAACTTGGTAAGTATTCAGTTCTGTGACCATATCAGGAAAAAGCTGGTGTAAGTAGATCAGCAGAGAGACTGAAATGTTAAATAATGGTATACAGAGGTTATGTGGGCCAGCAGGCCTGAGGCAAAAATTTGGAATGTATCTTAAAGATTGGAAAATTCAGATAGAGTAAGGGAAGAAAAGCAAAGTAGCTGATAGCGTTTATTAATAGCAGATTCCTAAAAATGCCAGTTTTGATGGTGCTGCAATCCTTTTTGTTCAAGTAGGTGCACAGCAGCATTTGTTATATGACACAGCTTGAAAGGGAGAGATCTGTAGAACAGGCCCTCATATTCCTTGGGCTGTTTCTCAGAGATTAGCAGTGCTGTTGCAATAGAGAGGGCTGCAGAATGGGACTGCTCAAAAACCAGAGCTACAAAAAACATTGGTGATGTTAGCGGGCTGGCCTTTAAAAAAAAAGCTGGGGGGAATCAAGTTAGAATCAGAAAAGGACACTTTGGATAGAAGGCCAAGTCAGAACGAAAGGGTATGAGTAGGGAATGCTGGTGGAGTGGCAGAGACCCCTTTGCTGTGAGCCGGACCTAGTGGTTTTGTGGTTGTTTCAGATGATCTGAGTCAGGAACGCTGGCAGGGGCAACAGAAGCCCATTTTCTGCAATATAGCTGGACCGCATGCATGGGGAGTGGCAGCAATAAGTGGGTGCTCAGGAGCCCAAGAGTGAAACCAGGAGCATTTGGGGGTCATCTGAGTGTGGGCGAATTAGAAGGGGCAATAGGCAGGTTTGAAAAGAAATGGGCAAGCCAATGGTTATCGGACACCAGAGATTGTGTTAGGGCAGACCGCATGGTTGGCCACCATCTTGGACACACAGATGGACCACATGGACATCTGCCATCTTAGGGTTGCAGGCAGACCACAGAGGCAGCTGCCATTTTGAATGGACCGGGACGACCGCATGATAGGGCCGGCATAATAGAAATGGGAGCATGGCTGGGCATGAACATACTGTATTTAGGGAAGAAAGCATTGACATTGAATTACTGGGGGGTAAAAGACAGAAAAAAGGACTGGTGGGCCAAGAGGCTTGGGTACAGGCTTATAAGGGCCAGTTTTTTTTTAAAAAAGTAAGGAACACAATAAGGAGACAGTTTTGGTGCAGCACAACTACTAACTTATTTTATTACAATTGCAGCCAACAAGAGATAAAACAATGGCAGTGACAGGAAGCAAGAACTCAGAAGAAGGGGTGGTGAGATGGGTGATGGAGCTGGCTGAGAAGGCCCAGATAATGCTCGACACTGTGGAAGATGTTCTGAAAGAAGGGACAGAGTCTGGCGGGCATGGGAAGAAGTGGAAGTATGGCAGGACACCATTGGCAAAGGTCAAGAAGAAGCCACCAGTAGCCCCACAGGTCCCAGAACCAGTGACCCCAGTTTTTCCACAACCACCATGCCCAATAATGCCCATCCTGCCTCCTTGCCAGTTCCACATAAACAGCTGGAACCAGCTCCACAGCCTCGGCCAGCACCTCCACAGTTGCAGGCCCCCGTAGGGGTGCCTCCACCCCCAGCTCCTCTCTAGGTACCTCTTCCACCAGACAATGCAGCACTGGACTAATCTTTACTTCTAATACCAGCACCAGTACCAGAGCCACCCAAACCAGGTACAGTAGAGGTAACACTGGAAAGCAGTATAAAGGAATACGTGGAGCAGATGATAGGTTCTATGGGGGATAATGGGATTGGGGGAATTTGAGAAAGTACTGAGTGAAACTAAAATGGTAAAGGGGGTGAACCAGGGGCAGAGACAAAGGGAACAGGGTGCATAGAGAACCTGAGGGTAGAGATAGGCACCCCAGAGATTAGAATTGTGGCTCACATACCACTGTCTACGAATGGAAGATATGAAAGGGCAAATATGTTGACGTATTTGGTCTGGTTAATAAAGAGACAGTAAAATAGCATGATGAAAAAGAAAGCTTTGAGAAAAAAGAAATAGCAGTGGCCTTAGTGCTGCTGGGGGGGGAGGAATGCACAGCAAAGGGAAAGACATGGGAAGCATGGTCAGTGAGCTTCACCTACTACAGCACCATAGTGCAGGAGAAGAAACCTGAATTGGTGACACCACTCCTGGGCACCAACTGGTTGCAGTATGATGAAATGTTCTGTCAGAAAATGGCATCACATTGGGATGTGTGATGGGATAAACGGCACTCCAACATTTGATTAAAAACTATGATGGTGCCAGGAAGGAGCAAAGAAGAGTGGGAAAAAATGGTGGGAAGGTTACAAAAGTGCTGTTGGGGATACAACAGAGCCCATTGCTCCTGGTTGAGCTGTCGCTTCAGGCATGCCTGTTTTAGATGTTGAGGGTCCCATCCTGCTTCCAGGTGCAGGTCTTTGTGGGATAGGAGCAATGGTAACAGCAACAGAAGCCAGCCTGTGACAGGGAGCTCCACACAGCCCTTTCAGGATGGTCATTCATATTGGGATGCAAAATGGTGGCGTTGGGGACAGGGAAGAGGTTTCGGGTGAGGTAGAGGTTTGGAACAAGGGAACAGATAAGGAACAAGATGGGAACGAAAGAAATGACTTGTATCAAATGGCAAGGACACCGATAAAGTTAGAAGTTTTGAGACAGTGGATAAAGGAAAACCCAGATCAAAAGGCTGCAGGGGTTTTAAAGGAAGGTTTTTATATGGGTTTTGGCTTACATTTTCAAGGGGACTAGCTGGACACAAAGGCAAAGTATTTAGGATCTGTAAAAGGCAAGGAGGAGCTCTTAGTGTAGAAGATAAAGAAAGAATGGAAGCAGGAAGAGTAGAAGGACCATTTGCTGGTCTCCCTTTTAACAATTGTAGAGTGTCACCACTGGGGCTAGTACCCAAAAGCAGCCGGGAGAGTTTCAGGTGATACACCATTTGTCATACCCAGAGGGGGTCAGTAAATGATTACATTAATGAAGAAGATAGCAGGGTCACATATGCAATGCTAGAGGAAGCAGTAAGAATGATAAAATGGCAACAAAAGGGGCATGGTTGGCTAAGACTGACATTGAAGCAGCCTTTCAACTGCTTCCAGTTAGGCCCAAAGATTGGGACTTACTGGGTTTTCACATAGGGGAGCGGTTCTATTTTGATAAAGCTATGCCTATGGGTTGCTCTATAGCATGTGCCACATTCGAGACATTTAGCACGTGGTTACAGTGAGTATTCCAGGCCAATTACATGCACAAGGCAGTCATCCACTACTTAGATGATATCTTATTAATTGGGGAAGGGAAGGCCAAGACTGACCACGATTGGTCAGTTTTGGAAAATGTGTGAGGTTATGGGGGTACTACTAGTGGCAGATAAAATGTAAGGACAGAGTCAGCAAATTGAATTCCTAGGGATTGAAATAGATGTAGAGGAAGGTGTATTTTGTTTACCCAAACAAAAAGTGGACAAACTAAAAGGGCTGCTTGATGCCATGAAGGGACGGAGAAGGGTGCCTCTATAACTAGTACAGCAACTTATGGGGCATCTCAATTTCACATGCAGAGCGACAGCCCCAGGGTGAATGTTTACACATCAACTGGCCAGGGCTACAAGAGGAGCCACCAAGCCCCATCATTTGGTGGACATTACAAGGAGGGGTGTAAGAGGACTTAGAGGTTTGGGAAGAGTTCCTGCGGGCATATAATGGGGTGAATTTTTGGTAAGAGGAATGGGTCTCCAACACAGACATGAATCTATACAGAGATGCCACTGGGGGGATAGGAATGGGAGCTTATTTCAAAGGAAAATGATTCTCGGCGTCGTGGCCAGAGGAATGGGCATGGCAGGGGCTGACAAGGGACATCACCTTCCTAGAGATCTTTCCCATGTGGGTAGCTACATTGGTATGGGGGGAATAGTTACAAAATCAAAAGGTAACCTTTTGGTGTGATAATAGGGTGGTAGAGTAGATGTGTTGAATGAAAGAGGAGACATGTTCGAGACAATGATGAGGGTCTTGAGACAGTTAGTGTTACAAAGGGTGAAGCTGAATATGTCCTTTAGGGTGAAACATATCGAAGGTGTGTAGAACATGGTAGCTGACAGCCTCTCCTGTCTGCAGTTGGACAGGTTCTGGGCCATCGCCTCAGGGGCAGAAGGCAGAAAAACAGCAGTACCAATATACACATGGGAGATTGGTTGGAGAGAGCTGAGATTTTATTCCAAAACACTTGGTCTCCGAGGACCCTGAGGACATACAAGGGTTCATGGAGAGTGTTCCAGGTTTTCCAGGAGAGCCAAGGCATGGAGATAAGTGGGACAGTCACTGAAGAGCAAGTGGCAACATTTATAGTGAGCAGCTGGAGGAAGGGAGTAGCACATGCCACTATGGGGGTACATCTCTCAGCCATAGGGCTAATCAGTAATTTGAGGAGGTGGGGAGACCCGGAAAAAATTAATATAGTAAGAAGAAATGATCCAGGGATGGCTAAGGGTAAAAGGAATGGTACCAGATGGAAGGTGCCCAATTTTGCAAACCTTACTAGAATGCCTGTTAGGAGCCCTACCAAGGATATGCCATTCAAGGAATGAAGTATACCTATTTGGGGTAATATGCACAGTGATGTTTCACAGGGCTTTCAGGGTCAGTGAAGTATTGGGCCATGGAAGAGGAGGGGAACAGGGAGGGCTATTGTGGGTTGAGACAATATGGCAGGGGGAAGTGGTCAGCCTCAGGTTACAGAGATCCAAGACAGATCAGGCAAGATGCGGGGTTACCATAACACTGCAGAGGCATGAGAGAGCTGCCATATGTCAGCTCGAGCACTGAATGGCACATGCTGCAGTCAGGTCAGCAAGTGCGGGCCCATTGTTCATACATGGGGATGGAACACAAGTATCAAGCATGCAGATGGCAGCAGCCCACGGGGGGGGGTCTAAGGAGGAAGTAAGAAAGTGGGAAGGTGGGTCTCAGACTGCTACAAAATCTATGTAAGACAATTGAATCACTGACTATGTTTTCTGGTGGAGATGGTTCAGGGAATATAAATTCATTCTGAACTATAAAAAAACCAAGACCTTGTTATTTTCCAGTCCCCAGAGTAGGCATCGTTCACATCCACTCAACATAACAAAGGAATCTGGGACTACATTGGAACTTGTCCAGCATTTCAAATATTTGGGGATCACAATAGACAGCACTATGTCATATGCCTACCACATTGAAAATATTGCAAAGGCTGTGAACATCCGTATTGGTTTGCTTCATAGGCACAAGTAAAGTCTTACACCAGAGGCCCTAAATCTCACTATCCAGAGTTCAGTGGTCTCTCTTGTTGATTTCGACATCGTAGTCTATGGCTCAACTACAGACACAGCCATATATAAAGGTCACCCTAAATAAAGCCTGTCAACTCTTAACTGGTTCCCCATGGCTTGCACATGCATGTGACCTCTATGACCAGGCTAACTGGTTCCAGTTCACAGATGGGCTCAGGTTCCAATCATGCCTTCAGGCCAAAAAAGTCTGGGCCTCATGCCAAAGGGTGTATGGAAGCTCCTTACTCCCTATGATAACAGTCATTCCACCAGAAGCTCAGATAGCACGGTCTTTAAAATTCCTAGGTGTCACACCTGTCTTGGTCAAAGAGCTTTTGCCTACCATGCTCCCATTTGGATTAATAATCTTCCTCCTGCCATCTCCTTGATAACAGCATTAGGCCCCTACAAATGTGAGCTCTGAAAACATCTCAATGCTAACGCCATCTGTGACTGCTTGCCTTAGCCCCATAGTGCTATTTTTCCATGTCCCTAAGCAGCTCTCCCTCATAACCACATGGCCCCTTAAATCCTGGCCTTGTTACTTCCCTTCGTCATGTGCCTTAATGTAATCCCTCCTCCTCCTTTCTTTCTTCCTTCCTTCCTCCCTCCCTCCATCAAACTCCCCTCTTACCCACCACCCCTCTTTTCTCCTACTATCCTCTCTAGGGTTACCACCTTTTAAGAAGCCCAAAGTGGGACATTTCTTACTAAAACATGATTTTTCGCAGGACAGTACGTAACCTCGACCAATGCAACAGATTTGTTTTCCCTATATAATCAGAATTAAGGCTGAGTATTGTAGTTTCTTAGTTGTTTCTATTGTTTCTTGTCATTTTAAGGTATTTTAGTTAAGGTATTATAGTTTTCTGCAACATTTAGTGGAAAGTCAGAAAATATTTTCTCTACTATAAATCAGGACATGTAGTACTTTTCATGTTTTTTGCAGGACACAGCTGCCCAACTCAGGACTGTCCTGTGAAAATCAGATGGGTGGTAATCCTAATCCTCTCCCATCTGCCTTCAGCCCCAAACCCCCCCCCAAAAAAAAAATAGCTTCGACAAGGCCTTCCTGGGCTGATGCTTCTCCACTTCTTGAGTGGGTGTTGGCTGCCTTGGGCTGCTGTAACCCCCGAACATAGCTCTCCATCCTGACAACTCAGTCTGCTGCAGTACCTCCCTCTGCCTTACAGGCAACCCTCAGTCTAAATTGTCCTCTCTTCCTTAAACTGCCTTAACCCTCTCACAAACTTGTTGTACTTACAATGACCTGCTGACTTAGTCTGTTTGTTTATGTTTATATTAATACTTAATCTCATACTTGTTATTAACCTGTACTTACAGCTCTATTGTATACCTATATGTTTTTTGTTTCTTTTTTAATCACTGTTAATGTAATTCTGATGTGGAACCTATGTAATGAGCTTGTTCTCAAAGGTGTTAATCTGAGATCACAAAATAAATAAAATAAATAATTTCAGGAGGGATCCATGGGCCACAAAGAAGCGGTCCATAAGGGCACAAAAATAAAATATATAATAATATATAGGGGATGTAGGGCGGGGGAGAGGGGTGGGTGAGGGAACAATTAGAGACTAGAAGTATGGATTTGCGGGCACTCCTTTATATATTGGGCAGAGTGCAGAGCTGTGGTGAAAGCTGGAGGAAGGCAATTATACCAAGACTGGAGCTGCATGAGGTTACAATGGAAGGGAATTCGAGGGCTGTACTGGGTGCAATTACTCCCAATGCTGCAGGACATGCAGCTGACAAGACCCGAGCTGCATTTATTGATAATACACTAGGGAGGCAACAATCTGGGGACCAGGCCTTGGTTGGACATATGTTTTTCAAATAAAAAAGGACATACAAAAACTAAAAGAATGGTGGCAAGTACAACTTTGTCATGGTCAGAGATGTTGCCATGGAGAGTATGGCGACATGCAAAAAATCATAAAGTGACAGAGAAAGCTAAGAGAAGGATGAATCATAGGGTTGGAACATTATTCATAGCAGTAGGGGGAGGACCATAAAGCACAGGGGGATAGAGGAGGAATGTCAATAATTCTGCAGGTCAGAGTGGGTGCATTTGAGAGAGTTAGGGGAGAATATCTTAATGCAAAGATAGGAAACATCATCGAAGGATGGAGGAGAGTAGTGACCACCAGATAAATAAAAAAAAAAGGAAAGGGAAGGGGAAGCCCACCTTTCTGCGCATGTTGGAGGGGTACTTGTGGAAGAAAGAGAAAAGGGGGAGGGGGTACAAGGACGGACCTGGTCTCTGTGTACACCAAGGCTGGGGGGACAGGCGGCTCTGAATGTACACTCAGAGGGTCACAAAGCAGAAGAGGAGCATGGGTGTACACTCATACCCATCAGGAGAGATGGGCAACGGAAGATGATAACCCCCAGATATACATCTGGGGAAGAAATGAATGGCTTAAGATGATACAAGAAATTGAAAGCAATATAAACTTGTTTGGAATGTGGAGATATGATCTGAATAACTCAAAAACTTTAGTGTGCAAATACAGGAGATTTGTGAATAAAATATTGCTGACTATTATTTAGTTTTTTTAATTTTCAAATCCTGCCCTCAGGTACTCATAAAGTAGCTAGTGCACATTGAGAAATACAGTAGCTCAGTAATGCTGCCTGGGCTGCCGCTGTCAGGAGAGGATCTGAAAGACTGCCAATCACAGAAGTATTTAAAAAGAACCTACAGATTGAGCTGACACACTCCTCTCAAAAAAGTAAACAAGACATAAAAAAGCTAACAGTATGTCTCCATGTCAGCTCGAGCTGCGTATAAGGGAGAGGAGTGTCAGCTCAATCTGTAGGCTCTTGTTAAATACCTCAGCGATCGGCAGTCCTTCAGAATCTCTCTTGACAGCGACAGCACAAGCAGCATTACTGAGCTGCTGTATTTCTCACTGTGCTCCAACTACTTTGTGAGTACCTGAGGGCAGGATTTGAAAATTAAAAAAACAAAATAAAATGTTTTTAATTTTAGCACATGGGGAGATGGCAGCGCTATCAGGGTCAGAGAGGGAGGGAGGTGACATGCTGCAGGAGGCGACAGCATGGTCAGCATCTGAAACACTAACCGAGGAAGCTTTTCTCTCTTAGAAAGGGGTGAAAAGGTGGTGTTTCAAAACAAAACTTGCAAGTACGGGGGGAGGGGAGTGAAAGCAGTTACTACGGATCCCTATAAAGCAATCAGCAGGCGGATGGACTATTTTACATTAAATGTACTTAACTGTTTCATTTTTTTCATATTTAAACAGGTATTTTTACATGAAAAAATCATCAAAAAAACAATGAATCCTATTTTATATGTGCAGTAAGACACTCCGGGGTGTGCAGTGACCAGATTTTACCACACTTCCAGGAGCTGAAGGCACTCAGCCTGTGGCCTCATGTTTCACTACGCCCCTGGGCATGCGGTAATATCTGTTCAATACACACCCCATTGTGTCTTATTGCTTATACACTGGATGGTTGTTTAGTAATGTGTTCAGATACTTATAGGATGATTAAGCATATGGGAGGAGAAAGCAAGTTTATAAAACAGTTTTTATTGATGCAGATGTCTCATTACAGCAGGTGGATAAAGCAACACAGAACCAAAACTTTATTAAAATATCAGTGTTGCACTTTTCTGGGGGATTTATACCATGGAAACAATAAAATATTTTTAACTTTCATCACATAAGTACAACAACTTAAAACAAATCACAAGATGATGCCATATGAATTTATCAACCAAAATAAATTTTTTTAAAAATAAAACAGACCCTATCTGACTATACAGCTACTTTGCATGTACAGATATTTTTTTTAAATCAACACATCAAAGGGAAAATGCCAGGGGACTGTCCAAAACAAAAAAGAAACAAGAAAAAAAAGCGACTACAGTATATCTCATCATTTGGCAGTACAGGGATGTACTCAGTACTGTGCATCAAATCCTCTTTCTCTTCTTTAGAGTCTAGCACTGCTAGGAACTGAATGCTTTCCCACTGGCTCCATCTGGATCTCAAAAAACAGAGTCTTCACTGCAGTGTTAACCCTAGGCACAGTGGAAAGTAATGAGCCACTGGAACACCCTATTAAATAAATAAAGATTTTTATTGCCAAAAAGCATTTCCTGCTCCTCTGTGTCAATTTTGAAATGTCTGGATAAATATGAACTTGAGGTCCTTCATTCATCATCCTTTTGTGTATGTTGGTCTATTGTAGAATAACATCAATCACACAAAGTAGAAAAGGTAACTATTACAGCAGGCCTATTCAGGATTATTGACACTTCCGCAATAGAGGTGGAGCGTCTTCTATTAGTATTTGAAATACAGAGTCCAGAGTGATCTAGATCACCAGTTTATAAAGGAAGACAGAAAGAGTTTTAATAAATTACTTCAAATTGCTCCCAACAGGTAACTCTTACTCAGCTGACTATTCTTCAGTTTTTTCACCCTGCAATTAACAGAAATAAGTCCATGGTATATTCACAAACATTACCTCCAGCATTAACACTACTTAACTGACCTGATTAAGCAAACGTTGATGTTGTCCAATGGAACATTGCTGCATCATTATCCTAGTAAAGGCAAAACAGTGGAGATATGTTTATGAATATAGATCCCAGTGTCTTAAGTCATTGGGCCAGATTAACAAAGGGCAACACAGGGCTTGAGTCAAACATGCTGGTCAGCACAGCTGTGCTGAAAACTTTGCCGCACACTGTACCCCATTCATTACGGCCGGGGGAATTTATGACACATTTCCTGAATTATGGCAGCTTGCACCAAACCGTGAAAAGGGTACTTGACATTGCCGCAGGCTAGACCAGAAAAAGCTGGTCTAACTTGTGGCAATTGGCACACGGGATCGAGAATCCCGATCACTAGCTGGGGAATGCCGAAAGTCCCATGTACCATATGTTTGGTGCACCCGTGGCTTGTGGAATTCTCAGCCCTTTCATGAATCTGGCCCATTGTCTAAATGTTTGCTTCCAATCATGACAGCAGTGTTCTGCTGCAACCTAAGCAACCTCTGCCTGAGCCAACCTCTACACTGTCTGCAGTGCAAATGTTCATGCCTGCCTCACTTTTGGTGAGCAATTCATTTTCAGCAACCAGTTCCCCACTACTCCATCAGTATTCCTCTTGAAAACAGTAAGCACAGCGTGAGGCCAATGTAATCTTCCATCAGGGAGTCCAGTTTAGTGTTGTTCATGTCTGAGTGCTGCAGTAGCATAGCAGATCTCACTGCAGTGTCAGGAGTTACTGTACCCCCAGGGGGGGGGGGACTTTACTGACATCAGTGGCACAAACTGTCTCTGAATTCCAACATCAGTAGATTCACCCAATTCACATATGTTTTTACCTTTGCAACTTTATTTGATAATTGGTGCAAATTCACAAATTCAGCAAATAGTAGGGTTCCCTCATTTTACATGGAAATGTCTTGTGTAAAGCGATGACTACTTTTCCTAGACCTCATTCTAATAGAATACACTGACAGTTACCATTAGGATTTTTTTTTCTTTACAAAGGTTCAAACCTAAAACAACTGATTAAATATTTTACATCTGTTGAGCTATTGGGAGAGTGCAGAAGACAACCAAAACTCACTTTAACCATCGCAGCTTGGGGTAACCGTTAACATGCTGTTAGATGCACACACCAGTTCAGAAAGCTACCAGGATTCAGGCATCTGTCATGTATTTATTTATTTAACAGACTTTAGGATTACAACCTTTGAGTCAGGGACTCATTTACAAAGGATCCTTGTCAAAACAAACAAATACAAACACTTACTACATATAGACATAGAATGGCAGCTAAAGGTTACAGTTTTTTCAGTTATACAGTATTGCAGAATCAAGATCAGCTATACATTGCATTGAACGTGTTACCGAGAGCTGTATTTTACAGTTTGCAAGAGAACAATAAGTTTGCTGATAGAGGGAGGGAGTAACAGGTTTGATATTTACAGCGAAGTGAAGAATTAGACAGATATCTTGTGAATGCAGCCAAAGGAGGCATTAATAGGTAATGTTTGGTAGCCCTATCAGTAGGAGCTCAGTGGCGGGATGGTCCCGTAAGATGATAGATAGATGACCCAGCACTAGCTGGTACATTGGCAGTGCCGTGAAATGAGAATGTGCTCTTTGAGGGCTGACTTGAAAGGTCCTAATTTGGAGATGGAGGAGGTGTTGGAGGGGAGTTTGTTGTACCTGACTGTGGCTCTTTGTGGAAATGACCTTAGGGCAAAGGAGGTTCTAACCCTCGGGATGGAACACACCTGTTGGTTGGTAGTGCTGGTGTTCACCGAGGTGTGGGAGGATAGGAGCGAGGCAGAAACCCCCAAGGGGGTAAGCCCCAGGTGTATTTTCTTTGTGAGAAGACATGTTTGATAAAATAGCCTTTCATCCAGGGTGAGGAGATTTGTCAGGACATATAGGGTACAAGTATGGGTACACTTGTCTGCCCCGGAGAGGAGTCTGCACACTTTGTTTATGGCCAGGTGGATTTTGTTAAGGGCTGTGTGGTCAGCAGCCGAGTAGATAGTGAGCCCATAATCGACTAGGGAGAGGACTGAGGAGGCAACAGCCAGATTAAGGGCTTCCAGAGGTAGGCAATCCTTGTGCCGATACAATAGGCCTATATGGACATTTATGGCTGACGATAGAGTGTTAATGTTTGAATGGAAGGAGAGGCTGGAATCAAATGTAAGGCCCAGGTATTTATATGTATGGACCTGTTCTAAAGGAAGGAGAGAGTGGGAGAGGATTGTTAGCTGCGCATTCTTGGCCTTATTCTGTCCGTGGGCAAAGAGCATGGTCTTTGTTTTTTTTACATTAACCAGAAGTCTTTGGTCTATGAACCAGTTTTCAATCTGTTTAAATGCATGTTGGAGGGAGGACTGCAATACTGTGGGATCTGGGTGCAGGCAAAAAGAACTGCATCATCCGCATAGAGTAGTAGGATGCCAGAGCAGGAATTGGGCAAGGTGTTTAGGTAGATGCTGAATAATAGAGGGCTGAGGATGGAGCCCTGGAGAACCCCAGAGTAGACTGGCAGGGTAGTTGAGAGGGTGTTGTTTATTTTGACACATTGTGATCTAGCATTGAGGAAACTGGTAAACCAAGAGATGGGTCCTTGGGACAGACCTATGTGGCAGAGTGTGCTTAAGAGTAAGGGGTGGGAGACTGTATCAAAGGCCTTTGACAGGTTGATGAAGACAGCTCCAGCTTGGTGTTTTCTATCCAGAGAGGAGTGAATAAAATTAGAGAACTCAGTGAGAGCCATAGTTGTACTGTGCCCAGATCTGAAGCCATACTGCTCCCTGCAAAGTAGGTTATGAGCAAGCAGATACTCAGTGAGTTGGGTGGCTATAATTTTTTTGAGGGCTTTCGAGAGTGGTGGGAGAATGGATATGCGATGGTAGTTATTGGGGGAGGTGCTGTCACCACTCTTCAGTATTGGGGTGACTGTGGCAGTCTTCCAGGCTGCAGGGAACTGCCCCAGACTTAGGGAGCAGTTAATGAGGTCAGTCATTGGGGAGAGGACTGTATCTAGTACTAGATGTAGGATTCTCATATCCAAAGAATCTTTGCAATAGCAAGAGCCACTGACTGCTTCAATGAGAGAAGGCCTTGTCTCATTTGTAGAGATTACCCTGAGATGGAAGGGGGATGCTTGGTGTTAGGGGACGGGGTTGCAGGAGCGGCGTCGATGAAGTTATTTGGGAGTACTGCACTAAGGTCAGAGAATGATGAGTTGAGGCAGTTGGCATTGGCCAATGGGTCGGTGGTAGAGACATTGTTGACAATTAGTAGGGAGGGTGGGTAAACTGGGATTTGTCATTGAGTTCCTTGTTTTTGCCCCAGAACAACCGAGCATTCCCCCAGGAGGAGGCAAGGTTCATTTTGTAGTGGCCCAATTTGGCCTGTTTTATAGCCCAAGTTCATCTGTTATGAGCCGCTTTATAGGTTTGCCTGTCTGCCTGCATGCCGGATGCAACTGCTTTATGCCAGAGATCATCTCTGTGCTTTAGCTGTTGGAGCAGTGCAGATGTGACCCTGGGGCATTACATTTCTTGGATTGCACTTTTGCTAGTGGAGCATAGATGTCACATGTTTTATTAAAAGAACAGGTGAGATAATTAAAGGCTTCATCTATAGTAGGAGCCCGGGAGACGGGGAACCAATCCTATTGAGTTAAGTATTTTCTTAGTTTTGTGAGGCCTCTGGGTCGGAGATGATGCCAGGCAATATAGTTTGGTTTGGGTTTCTGCTGAAGACACGACCAGGAAAGAGGATATGTGAGTGATCGCTTAGGAAGTCCAGAAGGACCACCAGGTCAGAGATTCTGTGGGGACAGTTGGTGAGGAGAATGTTGACCAGGGTGCTAGAGCCATTAGTGGGGTTCACCCTGGTAGGTTGGCTGACCAGCTGGGTCAGGTCCAGTGCAGTGAAGTGTCCTTGGAGTGGGAAGCTGAACTGGCAAGCCAGTTCACATTAAAGTCTCCAACTATGATGTGTTCCGTTTTGGGGGGTGACGCTAGAGATGTAGCTAGCAAGGGATTGTATAGCAGGAGCTTGGTTTCTTGGGGGGACATATGCGACAGTATGAGTTACAGGGGCTCTGGAGGGATCTGGAGTAAGTTTTAATGATAAGGCTTGGGCACCATGGTGTAGTGGAGGTGTTGGATGAGCAAGGTATATCATGGAGTCACAGACGTGCACAGCACACACCTCACCACATTTGCCCACTCTGTTGGCTCTGTGAAGGGTGAAGCCAGGGGGGGCGACCAAGGAGTCAGGTGTTTTTCTGGAGAGCCAGGTTTCTGTGAGGACTAGCACATCTGGCTGATGTTGCAGTATCCAGCAATGGAGACCTGCCATCTTTTTGGGTAAGCTGCAAATGTTCATTGCAGCTATTCTAAGCCCGTGGTGTGAGAGGCTAGGGCTGGGCTAGATGGGGCCCAAGTTAGGATGAACATTTCCTGAAATTAGTAGGAGTATGGAAAAGACTTTGAGGAGAGCAAAAGATCATTGCCTTATTGTCAAGGATAGCTGCCGCCTAGTTATAGTGCCGGTATAGTACATGGGATGGCCAGGGTGATAATGGTTGGAAAGGATAGGAATGTGATCTGGCATGGAGGTTGATGGTGGTGCATGACTGCAGGGAGATATGTTTCGGGGGGATGGGGGATGCATGACAGGCAGTGGCAGTGTTGGTGGCAGTCGGTGATGGTTCATGGGGGTGGGAGGTGTGGGAAGAAGGCCCTTGAGAGGAGGGCTGAGGGGTCCAAGAAGTAGGATAGTAAGAGCGATCAGCAGGAACCTGGGTGATCCACATGACAATGGATGCCCAGCAAGTGGCGATAACGTGGCAGTGGCCCAGTGTCGGTATAAGTGGGGGCACTCCAGTACCCATAATTTTGGTGGTCTTTATGGCACAGTGGTAGGGTGATGGACTATGGTTTGTTAGGGCATAGTAATTTGCTTTAATTAAGAAAACCCAGGACGAGAAGTGTTAGGGGAGAGCAGTGGGAAGAGGAATGCAATCTACAAGAGTTGTTGCCCCCTAGTGACTTTGCAGTATAATTTGCAAATGGAAAAGCTAGAAAAATTAACAATCCTATTCCATTAAACAGTGGCTATTGGTAAACTCAGCATTAGCAGTTCTTGTATTAAAAAAGAGACAGCTCAGGAAGGGTAGAGTCAAGAGCCAATAAGAGAAGGGGGAATAGCATTATGACTACTCAGAGCTCAGGAGCAGTAGTGGTGCAGCCAAATGGCCTGAAAAGCAAAAAGTGCCAAGTTCAATCTCATTGGTAGCTGTGGGCTGCTCTTCAAAATGTGTACCTGGTTGTAGGCCGAGAGGCAGGCGGGTCAGCGCAGAATAGCCGCTGGGTTCAGAGCAGCTCCTGCAGCTTGTAGGAGGAGGCAGTCACCCGTACCAGGCAGGATGAACTCAGAACTGGAAAAAATAGTGTTTGTTTAAATGCTGTGCTTACAGAACCCTGATGTACCATAAAATTCAACTTTAAATCTGGAAATAATTTTTATCTCAGCTGCAGCTTTCAAAGTTTTGCTGCTCCACAGCATAGCGCAGTTTCAAACAGTAAATGTACACTTTGGAGGCTATATGCAAGTCCAGTGATGCTGGGTAAGGGGGTGCTGTCTTATGTTTTCTTTTTTCCTCCCTTCTGATGTATTCCTTAGAAAGTAATGTGGTTCTGTATGCAGCACAGCATTTCAATAGACAACATTTTTCACTAGATTCTAGCTGGGTTCAGCAGTCAGCACACATGTACAGTATGTTAAATATTTCAGTAAGCCATGACCATCAGATTTGTTTTAATTTTGCTGAAGCTAAGATGCTGGCCTGTCTAGCTTGAATGTGTGATGGATACAATTGTTGCTGAAATGTCAGCGGTTTCCCTGGAGCAAGTAGCTGGTGCTGAGCAGGGCAATAAAAGTAAAATAGTTACTGTGTGCATCAAAGTGCGTGTGTTCTAGAGGTTCCATAGGATTTCTCACTGCTGGGGAAGCTACCCGGATGAATCCAGTGTTGGAATTACAGGGGGGCTTGCCAGGGCTTGGGACCACTAGCTCTGAAGGGAGCTCCAGTAGCTCACGCATCACTGCAATTGACTTACAGTGGAAAGTGGAGCTCAGTTTAAAGATAGCACTCTTATGGGCCCCTTCCTAGCTCCCAAAGCTCATAAAGAGTAATTCCAACACTGGATGAATCCTGATAGTTTTCTGAAAGTCTCTATGCAGGTAGGTATTGCTTTAACAGTATGCTCACTCAGGCAGCCTTTTCTTTCATAATTACACCAGAAGCTATCAAATTGCTGTAAACAAGGACAAAAATATATTGTGCTTATCAGCAGTGTGTGCAGACACCTTTGTACTTGTCAGCAACCCAGAGAAGCTATGTTTTTAAGTACTGAACATTCACATCCCTTACTACAAAGGTACCCCCCCCATACACACACACACACACAATATCCACCTCTAGCAGCGCAATGAATAGATTTATTTATTGTCCTGATAATTGACTGACTGACTGCCTCCTTCCTTGTACAGCGTTCCCTGCTGGTCAGGTCATTGCCTTATTAGACGGTCCTAGCATGGACTCTAAGCTATATTGAATGGGTTAGAACACATTTGGCAGGCACTACAAGAAAGGACTACTGCAAGGACTTCCAGCAGCTATATTAGCACCCTCAGTTGCATGGCATCTGGCCCTGGGGATTCGTCCACCTTGAGCCCTCTGAAGACTCTGTCCTCTGTTATTGCTTCCTCCCTCAGCCCCACTGCCCCACCCTTATTTCTCCCCTGTGTTAGTAGCCCATCCTTCTCCTTCATTAAGACTGAGCCAAAGTATTAATTCAGTACTTCTGCCTTCTCTCTGTTTTTCTCCATCCACTCTGTCCCCCTTCACAGCTTCGCTATTTCCTCTTTTGACCGTCTTTTCTCCCAGATGCATTGGAAGAAAGTCTTGTCACCCTTTCTGACCCTCTCAGATAGTCTACATTCTGTGTCTGCCTTGGCCTACCTTACGACCCTGCAAGTTGAATTCATGACGTTTCATGTATTCAAAGAGGTTCTTGAAACATTTTATAAGTATGATGTTGCAGTGGCGATACCTGTCTGGAAGTGACAGTACAGGAGCTCTAATGTCCAAAGTTTGGGATATTCTGACACATACTGTAGGTTAATATGGGGATGTTACATCACAAAAGGACAAGTGGAGTAAAAGTAACACATATCAATTCTTTATCCTTTCTCAAGTTAATGCATTAAGAGTCATTTTGGCTCTGACCAGAGTTTGTTTTACAACTGCAACTGCTACTTCCCCAAGCCTCCTTCCTTTACTGTTTTCATTTTAACAGTTTTCTTTAGTCTGTTAGCTCAATGGCAGTCAGAATTCATTTATTTATTTTATTAAAATGTGGTGATAGAGGTAGACACAGTGAGCCAGAGCTCATTTCCAGATGTGACCTGGGAGAGAAGATACAACAGGGAGTGAAACAATAACAAGTACAATACAGTTATTCTAATGATGTGATTGTAAACAAGAAAGCAATTCCCAGCATAACAATATTTATGTGAGAGCCTTTAAAAAAATGCAGTTCCCTTGCCTCGAGACAGCATTCTGGTTTGGATCTATAGGGAAAATGTGAACCCAGATTCTCCAATCTGACATTCTTAGGCTGGCAACAATACCCTGTGAGCCACAGCAGGCCAAAATGTGTTTGTAGCAACAAACACCCATGTTTAGCTAACCAGTATGCTGTTTGGTACTTTAAATGGCTATAGCTACAATTTACTTCTGCAACACCAATGTTATATCTGAATATTAACATAAAAAACTGACTTTTCACAGCAGACTTACTAGCAACATTTGCACAGGGTAATATTTTAGAAACATTGACACATAGACTATGTTGGCAAATAAGGACTGCTTGGTCCATTCAGTCTGCTCATTTTTTTATTTCCTGATGTTACAGCTACATCACTTTCATTGGTACTGTATATACAGATTAATTTTACAGGTGTTACAGCTACATCATGCGCTTTTTGCAGTCAAAAGGGATAAATATTGTTTACTCATAGCTACATTTTGTAGTATTCATCAAGTTTGAAATAAGTTTATTTACCCCGCCGCGTCCACACACATGCACAGCAGTTTGCTTTGGTGAACAAGAAAACATAAGAACCTAAAGTCTGGGGAAAGTAGAGAATGATGCAAGAGAAAACATGCACAACAAGGCTGTGTTTCCTTGGAGGGGTTCTGAGGACATCATAGGGAGTGTGACAGTGAAGCTAGAGAGGTCTCTGGTGTCATCTGAACCCCAGGAAGGAAACACAGCAGAACTGTGCATGGCTGCTCTTGTGTTGTTTTGTATAGTATATGGTTGGAGACTAAATTCAAAAAATGCTATTATTTTTCTTCCCAAAATATCTTCAGTTTAATTTTAAATTATCATAAAAAAAAAAACAGAAACTCATCCTCACCCAGCTGCTGAAAACCCACATGGATGAAGAATGGGCTTTCATTTTTAAAACCTATGAAACAAACAAAAAAATTGTGTTGGGGACAGTCTGTGTTGTGTGCATGGCGGTGGGGGTGGGTGGATGACAGTAAAATGCAGGTGGCACAACTTTCCCATTCTAATTTAAAAAGCTATTGTACTTCAGAAGGGTTAGATCACAATCTATGACACTGAATTATGGTACAACAGGTTTTTAGTTAGGATGGAAATCCATGTAAAACAAGGGGTAACCACTTTGGCTGTGACTGTACTATACAAGAAATAATTGCATATTAGAACTCTGGCTCATGTAACCCATACTGTATCTGTAATGTTCCTCTCAGTCAATTGCTTTGCTTTGTAATGATAAACTTCAGTGCAATTCTTTGAAAAAATTATAAACATAAACAGGATTCACGTGACATTCTGTTATCTCATTATTCTCCCCATTGTCTCCCTCTCACCCCAGTAAAGGGTCAGTCAACATGGCTGCACCCTTACCCCAGCAAGGTGGGTAAGTGAGCTGCTGCCTGCACTGCTGATGCCAGAGCCACTCTGTGGTCAGCCAGCAAACAGGGGTTGCATGTTGGGTAGCAACCCACTGGAAGCCAAGCACCTCTTCTCCAACACACCTGCCCCCCCCCACACTGATCTCAATGTGAAATTCTAGACATGATGCACACAATGTGGTATTCTTGAACTGCACTGACTGCAGGCACTGACTAGTACAAAACTGTGAGATGAGAGCTCACAGAAAATCTCATTCGGGATCATCATATCTGGACTTGCAAGTGTTTTTACACTGCTGTTTATATGTGAAATGATACACCAACATACATCTACTGGGGGAAGTGCCTCCCTCTGAACCCCACCTCACCAATTTTGAACACATTACAATTAGGGAACAAAGCCTCCAAAGCCCAGCAAAAAATGCTTTTCTGTCATTCGTTTACTACAACTGCTTCACAAGACAGAAGGTGAGTGATGAGATGTGACACTAAAATCTCACTTTAAAATTGAAATCTTGGATATAATCTACATCTATCGATGGATTTAGAGGGGGGGCTAAGAGTGCTATAGCTCCCTCATTATGGAACTTCTTTATTAATAATACACTGTGCTGCATTCTTAATCGATGTGCACTAATGCCTCCATGAAAGCCGCCCGAGCCACACGGGTCTCATCTATCCTCCAGTGTCCTGGTAGTGCAGTAAACAACCACCCCCACCCACATTACATAGTTGATTCCCCCCTCAGAAAAGCCAGTCTCCAGCATAAACTTCTTACTAACTTTCATCCTGTGCCATGTGGTCAGGTTCCAGCACTGTGGCAGTAGCTGGTCTTGCCTTGGTGAGCCTGAGCATTCATTCTCTACTTTTGCAGGCTTGGTGCAGCTCCTTTGTTTGTGTGCAGGGGGCTTTCATGCACCGGGGCTCCAGCTGCAGCAAAACGGAGTGAACCTTAACAATACAGATCTCAACCAGGTCACCTGGTGTTCACTGCTCCTGATTTGCTGTTGCATCCAGCAGTGGATGTGGCTAGCAAGGGGCACCTTCTTTAAATGTCTGGGCTGCCGAAACAATAGTGAGCTGTAATTCATTCACTCAGAAGAGTAACACTGGTGCAAGAGAGAAGTGAGTGTACTACTGAGGAGCAGACAGAGAGAGAGAGAGAGAGGAGCCCACAAGTGAAGAGCAGAGCCCAGGGTTTCAGGCGGCAGCAGTCCAGTAACGCTGGGTCGGTGTAGCCTTGGTAAATCAGTACAAGCAGTTGGAGTGAGGTTCAGGTCATCTTCCGGTAGCTGAAGCAAGCTGTAGCTGAGAGCTCTGTTCATTAGGAGTCATGGGGTCAGTGTGTGCTCTCTTGACAGAAAGAGTTCTGTGACGAGGTGACCGGAGACAGTACTCAGCTAGGGCACATAGAGTTCAGCCTGACGAAAATGGATCAAGTCTTCATTCAATCAGATACTTTTTGCTTTAAAAAGAAAGACTTTCACAGTTTCAAACTATGGTGGGTGGGAGGTGGCTGCAGGGATGGGACAGGACACTAGTGTTCCGTCAAACTAGGTGTATAATAAATGTAGTACTAGTGTTATTAATTTCTAGTATGGGGAGCTTAAATTCATGACATTAAAATAGTTTAAGGTCACTGCTGGTTTTGTTCTACAGTATATGGCAAATTGATTTTGGTATGGTTTCGCAGGAGAGGGAGTTGGAGGGTAATGCCCTCTGGTAGCATGCTAGAAGTGGTACAAAACTAATGCTGGGGCAGGTCTGGTCTCAGCAACAGCACGAACCAGGAGAGGCAGAAACTGGTACATGAGACCTCTAAACTGAGGTAAAAACTTCAGCATGTACTGTATGTCTAGTCTGTGTGGTCTTTTCAGTCGTGGTTGTACAGTGTGAATGAGCACAGAGGGAAGTATAGCGCAGTGGATTAAGGCTCTGAGCTGCAAATCTGGAGACCTGGGCTTGAATCCTACAGCCCCCACTTGCATACTGTGTGACCTTGAGCAACTCACTTAACTTCCCTGTGCTCCCAGGTTGCACCTGTAAACAAGCTTTCAGTTTAGTGTGTCTCACCTGGTTAAACATCTGGGAAAAAAAAAAGTAATAGACATATGGGGTTTGAAGGTGTTCTGCTGTATATTATGGCATGTGCAGGAGTTTCTGCATGCTTGGAGAGCAAAATTAGCAACAGAAGTCAGAAGACCTTGTTTGGTACATTGGCACATGCAATTACAAAACCTGAGAAAAAAGTGACAGAATCAAATATTTAGTTTATGTAGTTATATGTGTTGAATGGGGAGGGGGTGCAAGTTGTGATGTGCCCAAGCAAGTGCTGTCGCTAATAAAAAAAATGCATTTTTTGTATTTGTTTAAAAACTGTGTTCTGCTGTCTGCTTACTGACTTCTTGGTCCTATCATAAAAATGAGATGCCTCATACCATGGGGTTATCCCAGTAAAGGAAATTTTAAAAACAATGAAACATATTTTATTTAAAAATGTATTTTCTTTGGAATAAGTTGCTCTACAGAATAAAATCCGTTTTGCAAAAATTGCAAACAAACTTGAAATTATATTTTTAAAAATTAGATAGCAAAGTGACTTTGTTCCCATATTTCTATAGTTACTGTATTTATTTTTTTACTGAGGTAAGGATGGGGATAGGTTAATCTGTACTGCAGGACAAACTGAGATGGGTTGGCTTCATGGTAATGTCATAACGTGCTTGAGAGAGTGACAGTTGTGAACTTGTTTATTTGTTATTGTCATTTAATTTGTCTGCAATTTGTCTTTATCACCAAGTCTCTTTCAACTTGTCTCATTTCTATGTGTTTCAGATGTGCTGCTGCCCAGTTGCAGTCTTTTGGTATTTTGTTTTATTTTGGGGATGGGAGGGTATTTTTGGGCAACATACTGTCATGTGAACTGTGGGGACTCTGGGGATGGTGCTAGGGTACAACTCACAAAGCTTGGGGAGGGAGGAAACGGGTGGAAATTGCATTACAAATACCCTCCAAAATGCACCAGAATGCACCAAAATGTAAAAAAATTGGGGGTGCCTTGGTGGCCCACCCCTCCAGCTTATTTGTATTTCTTATCTGACTTGAGCTCCCCATCTATAGGACTCCTGGATCCACCCCTGTACATCTTGCTGTGATGTTAAAATCTACTACAATCTGATAGCTTGTCTATAAGAATCTATATCTAGAATCTATCCATTGAACCTTTTGATGACCATGAAGAAAGCCACTAGTTATAAGTGAGAAGTCAGGAATTTTACCTTTTGTGCACAATCTGTTCAATCAATTCCTCTCTCTTTTCATCATGTACCTTTTAATATACACACAAAGTGGAGAAGAGTGTTACATTCACAAACTGTTACAGAAAGTTTATTTTTGCATTTTTCTGAATTAAGTATAAAAATATGGGCTATAACATGGGTGGGAGTGAGATAACAGAAGTATCTTCACAAACTATCACTGAGCTCTTGATATCCCACGAATGGTGAAGCCACAAGTGGGATACAAGAGTTCAGTGACAGCGAGAGGAGATATTTCTGCTATCTCATGATCCATCCATGTCATAACTAATGTGTACAACATGTGTGGGTTCTCTCTTTTTTCCATTTTAAAGTTATTTGCATTTGTTTATCAAAAAAAGTAAAAAAAAAATTTTCTGCTGTTTTTTACTAATTATAAAAAATAAAAGGTAGCTATAAATGAAACACCATTCATTTTGTAGATATTTTTGTGCTGAACAACTTTCGTGCCCACAGTATCATGCTATCATTTTTCATTTTAAAGTTGTTTGCATTTGAATACGGTTCATACTGCTACTGAGGCTGAACATTCTAAATGAGTTCCGAACCTTTAGTAACATACCACACTGGCCAAGATATCCATTGTGCCATATCCAACTTGAAGACAGTCATGATATCTTATATGTGGTCAGTGAGATATCTCTTTTTTCTTCCTAAAAAGAGACCCACACATGCTGTATTATTTAAGCTATTTGATTTCAGAACAGCTTATATACTGATTGTGTACTCATTATAAAACATTTATTCTAAAATGTCACAATCAGTAACAGATAATCCCCTTTAGATAAACCTCTGACAATAGTCTCCATTGCAAGAAGCACAATTACATTTGAAGCAATATGTGCTTAAACAGTTTAATGACCTGAATAGTCCCTGCAGCTGTCCGTGTGATTAATGATTAGTGATAGAAACATTTAAGTACCTCAAGGGAATCAACAAAGACCAAGGGGGTATCATCTTTCAGAAAAGAGATGTGCAAGAACAAGGGGGCACAATTTGAAGATAGAGGGGGGATGGCTCAGGGCCAATGTGAGGAAGTATTTTTTCATGGAGAGGGTGGTGGATGCATGGCATAGCCTTGTTGAGGAGGTCGTGGGGTCAGAAACAGTGAGGGAATTCAAGAATGAATGGGACAGACATAAAGCAATTCTAGTAGGGGGTAGGAGGAAATAGGCTGTTGGTTAACTAGGATCTGCAGCTTATCCAATAGTTAGGGAAATGGGCAGACTGGGTGGGCCAAGTGATCCTTATCTGCCATCAAAGTCTCTGTTTCTATGTTTCTATGTCTACTGAAGCCAATGTTATCTGTCTTTGTTTATTATTGTAACTATGCTTTATCTTTGGTTGTTACCCTGCTACATATGAATGTTGTAACAAGTATGCATGTACTGTGGTGCCTCAGGACCTTCATGGTAACATAATGCTGCATATTATGAGACTATCCTGGTGAGAAAAATTCTTAAATAATCAAGCAAATAGGCCACACGAGGGCCCATTTAGTAGTGGGTCATGCTCTGATGCCAGAAATCAGGGTTTGAGAATAAGCCCAAGACACTGACAAGTGGGTGGCTTGTGACTGAGGAGTGTTGCCAATGGCAGTACATCTTTGATTTGGTAGGTTGTCACTGTGATTCTGTGGCATCAGTGATCCATGTGGCAACACTGCGAAAGGTTTGCCTTCCAGTTGCAGGGAAGTTGTATGCTGGAGAGACCTCCAGCTGGCTTGGGTACATGCCAAGGAGTGGTGGGAGGGCAGAATTACAAATAGAGAAAAAACAGCCAATGTCTGTAAGTATGGCAGACACTTGTTAGAATGCTGGAGGCCCATCCCATGAAGTTTACTGCCTACTTCAGATGCTGAAATAGTTGTCGGAGGGGATGCCACCCATAGAACCCTGTCAAAGAGGAAAATAACCCTGGGGGTTGGCAGCAGAGGCTGGGTAAGTGGGTGATGGGGCTGTGTAGTTGCCACAGGTCTGGAAGATGGGGATGTTCAACTGCTCTGGAAGAAAAAGAATGTGGAAAACTAAACAACCAAACACATGACTTGAGAGAGATACTGAAAAAGTACGATTGCCCACTATTCATATCTCTCCCTGTCTGTGTAAATTATTTTTTGTGTGTACTATATAACAGACATCCTCTTCTTTAAAAACATATCACTGGCACAAACGCAAAAGAACTCACATTAGTCATGTTAGGTAGCCATGAGTGTTGTTATTTTAAGAGATTATGGTTATCTTGCTTCACAAATTGACATATGAAGTTACAGTTATCTTTGGATCAAGTTGGCCCTGAGGTTGTTACTGATGGTCACAGTGCACTCTGAAGCTTCACTTCATGAGAATGCAAAAGATAAAAGGAGATTGATGTATATCTTGCAGTGGCTGTTTTATTTTTAAGTTTTATTCTTGAAGGTATCTACATAGGTTGAACAAATATGCTCATTGGCACCTTTCAGATATCAAGACTATCTTAATCACAAATAAGATGACTTGAATGTTTACCTAGTCAACATAATGAAAGAAGATTTTTTGAAATTCCTAAGTGACTTTATCTTATCTTTAGCAGATAATACATTGCATAAAATTTGAAGGGCTCAGTTTACAACTTGTTAGGTTGGAAGATTTGCTCTAAAGTGCTATCTACAAACCTTTTAAATAGTAGGATTGGTCTTACTGCTGCTGATATAGCTTGCAGTGTTTTGCATTCAACACAGATGCTACTCCTGAAAGAAATGTTGGCACTATAAAAAGTAACACCACCAATGAAGAGCTTTTTAATTTTTTGTTTAAATCAGTAGGGACACAAAATCAGTATGATAGTGTTTGCTTCATTCCACCCAGAAATTGAAGCCCCAGATCCAAACACTGCGCTAAGTGAAGTACAAAAGGTTGTGTGTTTGTGCAGTTGTGTGTGCAAGACAACAGGAGATATATTAAAAGTCCTATGACACATTTGTGTACCATGCTAACAGGTTTCTATTATAACTCCTGTGACCCCTGCCCAACACCGTAAGCCTTGTGAGAGCACAAACCGTAGTGATGACCATTTGAGCTAAGCACTGCTGCACTCTGGGCAAGCTAGGCAGCTGTCACCCTGCAGCAGTGAACTGCAATGTTAGTACATATAAGGAACAATGTATAGGTGATCATACTCAACAAGCCTGTGTTTCCATCAAGGGGT
This sequence comes from Neoceratodus forsteri, assembly GCA_016271365.2. NCBI lineage: Eukaryota > Metazoa > Chordata > Ceratodontiformes > Ceratodontidae > Neoceratodus > Neoceratodus forsteri. The sequence goes on along the minus strand of CM057455.1, from coordinate 1,750,345,034 downwards.
AGAGATAAGAGCATATGGACTTCGACAGCAAAACTCAAGCAGTCCATGCTTTTATATCAACTCAAGATGGAAGCACAAGGTGAGCTGGAGCTGCAAGTGGCGCTGAGCCCCATTGTAGAGCCAGAGAGAGAGAGAGAGACAGAGATTGCTCAGGGAAAATGAAGGTGGGCTACCAGGCAGTAGCCAGTCTGAGCAAGGAGCACTCTGTAAAAATGAAAATGGGCTGGCTGGCAGGAGTCAGAGCAAGGAGGTACACAGGTGCACTTGATGACAGAACATGCACAACATCTTTAGAATGTACACAACAACTTTTCAACCATGCACAACAACTTTTTGAGAGCCACTGAATTTCATACACAATGTAGAGGATTATGTATGAACAATCACACACAACAAGGCATTTGTACGATCAAGAGGTTTCTGTGGTAACCAGAGACCTCAAGAGCACAGCTCGAGAGGTCCATTACCATGGAAACCTCAAAATTATAAAACAGCCTTGTTGTGCATGATTGCTCATACACAATCTTTTGTAGTGTGTGGACAACCATAAGCAGCATGCCTTGATCCCCAAAACAGGTCTCCGGGTAAAAAAAAGGCTTTCTTTGGTGCAGCTGTATCAGTTTGTTCCAGCACCGCTCATTTCCTCACCACTGCAGCCCGCTTTATCGCACATGTGGAACCATGTTCAATGTTGTTGTGCTGCACTAGTGATGTACTCAGTGCAGCACAACAACATTGTGACACACTGAGTGCAGCACAACAATGCTGTTCCAGGCATGGAGTTCCATTCAGAATAGTATTCTACCATACACTATAAACCCTAACCATATACTATAAAATGCTAATGACCCTACTCAACATGCATAGTGATAACATCTCCATACCATATCATAACCATATCATTATATGTCAATTTACGGATCTACCATGCCACAGCGATAACATAGTTGTTGACATCCGGCAGAACAGCAGGCACAATGCCAACAGTCGGCATTGTGCCTTCAGTGTTAAAATTTTTTGTGTGGGTGGCTTCACCCCACTCACCCCCATGCAGGGGGCTATGCCCCCCGTGCCCCTTCTTTAAATAACAAACCTTGAGTTGGAGTTGTATCAGGGTGGGGGCAAAACACTTGGAGAAATGGTGCTGGTGTACAGCGGGACCACTACAGCAACCTGACGATATTTGTCACTGTAATGGTCTCCATTGTGATAGTTTTGTTGTGCTGATGGTATACAACTTTGCTCCATAAAAAGTGTTCAGATATGGGGCCCTTGAAGTGTTTAAATGTTATAGTAAAGTGCCATCAAATTGTTGGAAGCAGACATACAGTATATGGTTATAATCAAAAAGTGTCACATCACTGGGGGGATCAGTTGGCAACAGTCTTGCCTGGGGTCAATAGGGTCATAGGTTCAAATCCCTCACCGGGGACTTGATCTCATCTCCAAAGCTGACATTGCAGTGTGGTACCTGGGGGTGCTGCAGTACTGGAGGTACCATCATTCATTCCTTCTGACCTTCTTTGGTGGTTGTCCAGACAGAATTGGAATTAGATTTTTTTGTCATCAGAAATGGCCCGCTTGACCCACCCAGTCTGCCCAGATGGTCCCTGTCTAGTCTGTCTCTGCAGACAATAACTAGTCTCTGATGGCTCTCACTCATCCCTGCCTGTTTATTAGAAGGCTATGCCTGTAGTTCAATCGGGCAAGCAACCAGCCACACCCCCTTCCTTAACTATATAAGCAGTTCCTCCCAGACTCTCTCTGAAGCACTTTTTCTTTGCAGCTGGAGGCTCTGTCAGTCTGTCTTTTCCTCTGTAGCCTGCTGGGGCCTTGCACCCCCCCCCCATGTTGTTGTGTTTGGACTTTGCTTGGTTTGTGCTGGACTTCTGTTGTTTGTGTTCTCCTGCTTCCGGTTTGTATTATTGTGCCTCCAGCTGTGCTGTGTGCTGCCTTGTGTGCTTGTTTTTTTGTTCTCCTGTATCTGTGTTTTCTCTTGCAATTCTTTTTTTGGTTTTTCAGTTTTCCTAATATATTCTTGTCTTTTGTTTGTTCTGTGTTCATCTGCCTGTGTTCCAGGCTCCTACCAAACCTCAGTTTTCCTGCACTTGTTATTGTATGTTTCAGCTCACTCTGCAGTTTGCTGCCTCCTGCTCCACTTAATTGATTACACCTGGTTGATTGCTCTGCTGCCTAGCTAGCAACTACTCCCTGTTTTACTGCCTTACAATGCCCTAACTCTGCCTTAAATACATTTACAGTATCATGCCTCCCATTCAATTCACCATTCCTGCTGAAACCATAGCAATCATCTACTAAATCTCATCAATTCAATTATGCTAAATCTCAACCATTGGCATCACAGCCTCTCACTGCCTACATACCTACCTTCTATGTCACTGACTTGGTGGGACTCAGACCTGAGTCTCCTGCATCTCTATATACTCTCCATGGGTTTCAAACCTGCTTATATGCAATTATATGAAGCAATTGCTGTTGTTTTCAGAACATTGCCTTTCCTTAAACTTCCTATACTCTGGAGGTCAGCTCAGCTACAGCTGTTGCTGTAAACTAGTTTTAAAATCTGCTTGTGTGTCATGGTGCATTTCTGTGGCTTCTTTGTTTTTCCTATGGTGGGGGACTGGGGGTTGTGGTGGAGAATACCTCATGTTCAAATACTGTCTTTGCTGCTAAAATCCTCAGAGTATTTATGTTCCCATTAATTTGGCTCCATAATGGATTTAATTGGCTTGCTTTTGTTGTCTTTGCTTATATCACTCAATCATTTTCAACCTTCCTTCCACCATGAACCTTCTCATCCATCAATTTTATCAGCCATTCGTATCAACATGGTATCAACCAAATCATCTCAGACAATCATGCCATATATCAATATCTACCTGATGGCTGCTGGCTTCGCCTGACCTCTCATATTAACATTTCATAGTTATCCCTATTCTCTCCTTTATAAATCAGAGGCTTGCCAGCCATGACCATTATCTTCTCTGGCTCAGGCCCCCTGCAGCTGACTGTCTCGCTGTGTACTGAAGTCTGCATCTTGAGCATGTGAAACCAGGGGCAGGGTCCTTCTCTTCTGGCACATAGTGGGAATGTTCTTGCTCCTGGCATAGTTTTAGCCATTCTGATGGTGGCTCCTGATGTAGTATTTATGGCTAGCTGTGAAGGGTGGTTAAACGCAATCTCCATTGGCTGTAGTATTAATTTACTACCATTGGCACCTTCAATGTATTCCCTATGACTGCTTTTGGTTCACTTGATTTGGGATCATCTGTAGGTCAAGCAGCATCTCAGCAGTCATCCTCTCCTCCTGTTTTTGCTGAACTTGTTGCAGGGACTTGCCTTGCAATCTTCAAATGCATTCCAATTACAGGGAATGAGTGAGAGCTTCCTCTAAATTGTAATATTTTCCACTTCCCTACCAATTTGATTTCTAAATTGCAGCAGAGCTGTCACTAAATAAAATACCCCAAACCTGGAGGAAAGGTGACCTAGGCCTTGGCTCTCCAGAGATTTCCTCCTCGTAGGGTTTTTTTCTCTCCTCCGAGTGAAACGTCATAAACTTAGTTATTTTTCAGTGGTATTCTTTAGTTCACTTAGATAGGTTCCGCTATTGGATGGAGGTGGATGGTGACCCTACTCACCGTTCCCTCTCTCCTTAGCAAGTCCTCATGTCATCAGTGCAATCCTGACAGCATATGCATCTCATTTGTATTCTCAATTTGTCTCTTTGCTGACAATATACTTTTCAACCTCCTGGTCAATGTAAAATTGCTCATTGCTCCATTTTGGGGCTCATTCTAAGGTACTTTTAGCCAAGGGAATCTTCCTGAGGCACCTCTAGGGGTGGAACCTTTTTCAAAGGTTCCTTGCCTTTGGTACCCCCACAGGGTAGTAATTCCCTGTGGAATAGAGAGTGCGAATGGCCAAACAGTTATTACAGTTGCACAAGCATAACACCGCTCTGGTTATGTAGACCCATTGAATTGGAAGGCAATGCCTGTAGTTCAATGGGGCAAGCAACCAGCCACACCCATTTCCTGAGCTATATAGGCAGTTCCTTCCAGCCTCTCTTTGAATCACTTTTTCTTAGCCCCACCATCCTCCTCTCCTCCTCTAGCAGCCCACCTCTCTCCTCTGGGGGCTCCTTCCTAAGGTACCTTTCACCAAGGGATTCTTCCTGCAGCATCTCTGGGGTGGAACCCTCTTTGAGGGTTCCTTGCCTGTGGTACCCCTAGAGAGTGGTAATTCCCCATGGAATAGAGGATGCTAATGGCCAAACAGTTATTACAGTTGCACAAGCATAACATTAGTCTGGTTGTATAGGCCCATTGGACTAATATTCCCTAGTATCTATTCCAAACATGCCTGAATCTCCCTACTGTTTTTGGCTCTACCACTTCTGCTGGGATTCTGTTCCAGACATCTACAACTCTTTCATTGAAGTAATACTTGCTCACATTCCTCTTAAACTTCCCCAACTCCAGCTTCCTTGCATTCCCTCTGGTCCTTGTGCTCTTTCTCATTTGAAAGAGACTCCCCTCCTGCATACTTTTTAGCTCTGAGATCTCTATTATGTCTCCTCTCACTCTCCTCTCTTCCAGGGTGTACATGTTGTGATCCCTCAGTCTCTCCTCGTAGGGCTTTTGGTGCAACCTCTACACCATTTTAGTTGCACTCCTCTGGACTGCCTCCACCCTGTCTATGTTCTTCATGAGGTGCAGCCTCCAGAACTGGATACAATACTCCTGGTGGGGTCTCACCAGTGAGCGATACAGTGGGAACACCACAGCCTACTCCTGCTGGAGATACCTCTCCCTATGCATCCCAGCATCCCACTGGCCCTACCCACTTCTTTGTCACATTGCCCTTTGAGGTCATCAGGTATGAGAACCCCAAGTTTCTTCCTGTTTAAACTTCCTGTTTAGTGACTGCCAGTACCTACACCCTTCTTATACTTAGCTTCTGGGTTCCTGTATTTTAAGTGCAAGATTTTGCAGTTTAGGTCATTGAACTTCAACTGTCATGCTCTTGACCACTCCTCGAGTTTCTCAAGATTGCTAGGCATTTCTCCAGCCCCTCCTGAGTGTCCACCCTTACAGGTTTTGGTGTCATCTTCAAAAAGGCATAACCTCCCTACCAGTTCTTCTGCAGTGTTACTTATGAAGACATTGAAGATGACTGTCCCAGTATTGAGCTCTGTGGAATCCTGCTGGTCACTCTGTCATCATTACAGTGAGTGCCATTAAGCACCACCCCCTGACTCCTATCACCACTTTGGATCACACCCCTAAGCTGCTCAATTTCTTTATCAGTCTCATGTGTGGCACAGTGTTGAAGGATAAAGTTAAAGAAGTTAAAGATCCCATAGCACTGTTTGAAAAGGGAAGGCATTAACTACAGGGTCCTGGCCAACAGCTTCACTTTTACTGTAACAGATTCTAATGCAGTTGTCGGGGGGGAGGGGGTTGACTGTTGTGTGCACTAAACAGTTGCAGCTGTTCTTGTAAAAGTACTGTCCCTGTGCATCCAGAATCTCATTTTTTTGTTTGAGGTACAATATGTTTTCAAATAATTATTTCTGTTTCATTCTTTATTTCCTTATTTAAGTGCCAGAGATGTCCTTTAGTAGGGCACAGAACCGAATGCCTACCCCAGAAACCCTACTGCCCTGGTGCCACCTACATCCACCTGTGCTTTTTGACTTGACTCCCACTGAGGATACAGGGGCAGTTAAATTCATCAGCATGTTGCCTCAACATGCTTTTTTCCTGCTCAACCATGAGAGCCCCCTGGCTGCACTGCAACTGGGAGATAAGCAGGTGGCAGTGTTGCTTCAAGAGTACCCCCCCCCATGGAGGTGGTCCTCTTTCCAGTCCTTCAGGTGGTCCTTGGGCTTGGAGATGAAAACCTGGGTTGCCCACATTGCAAGTGACACTAGTGAGCCAGCCACAGTACACGTTTCATGAAAGATGGCATATACAGTACAATCAAATTCTATTCCATTAAACATGTCATGTGACTGTGAAGTTTCTTATCACCCATCCCATAACTTGTTGAAACATATTACAGCCTGCTAAAATCGTCTCTTTATAACAGATCTACAGTGCACTCTGCTTCTGTTGTATACTGCTAGTTTTTTGCTAGTAATATAAAACATGCAATGAAATTTACAATGAGTTTGGAAACGGGGACTCAAAGAATGCTGTACTGTGGCTTGGACTTTACTCTGATAGGTTCTTCTCTTCTCAATTTGACAAACACAGCCCTTCGCTCTCCACCGTGGATGGCTACCCACTATGATGTCAATGAATGAGCGCATGCTTGTGCAATATGTACAAACAACATTTATAACGTAACAGCTGATAAGGATTCTTAGGAGACGGGGTAACCTATTCCAGAATTAAATCTAACTATTTCTTTGCAAACTGTTTGCTTTCCCCACTTTGGATCCTATCCAGCAATAATTCATGCAAAGTTTCTGTGTCTTCTCCTCCACTAAAAATAATTGTGGTACCAGCATCCTGTGTAAACTGTACACAGAGTGTTGCTGAATTGGGACCATAGAGCTCAGCATCTACTACATGTGCCATTCAATGCTCTAAAGATGACTAAACGTTTGCCTTTATGTCTAAGTTCAGATGATTCAGATAATAACATTGCATACTATTAGACAAATGGTTTGACAGTTTAAAAACATGTTACAGCTGCCGGCCCCACCAGCACAGCAGCAAGGTGTCCACTTGCTGTGCTGCCATCCCAGGTTCAGGGATGGACTCAGGAGCTGGAGGGCCAGCTGGGGAGGGGGAAGGATTGAGCATCCCAGGAAATGCTCTCCTTCTCCAGGGGAGCGGGGTTGACTGTCCAGTGCATTGTGGAGCTCTGTCGGAGGCTGGGGGTGCCACTGCGACTGGCGCCACATGTTAGGGGCAGGATGGACACTGGTCACCATTGCACATCCCCACCCTGGGGATTCTTGCAGCAAAAATAATAAAATGCCAGCCCCCATGCATGACACTGGCTTCCCTGCCATCCCTGCTGCCTACCTATGTCCATTGGGGGGGGTTCCACTCCCGTGGCCTCGACCTGGGGTAAGCCAGGTTTTGCCTACACAGTGTCCATTGGGGTGCCTGTCCAGTGACCCCACCCAGTGGGGTTAATCCTGGGCATAGGGGGACAGTGAATGGAGCTGGGCTGAGCTTCTGGGGGGATCAGGCAACAAAAAAATAAAGATAAAAATATTTTACAGCTATCATCACTGTTATCATGCAAGGAATATATTATGTGTCATTCTGATAAAAAAAAACACACAAAGTCACTGTATGTGCAATCAAATACACTGAAGATGAATCTATTTTTTTTTTTTTTTTTTTAGGGCTCAATGTATCCTTTCCCAGTCAACAAATTTTACATAAATAAAATATAGTACTTTTCAGTTATCAATGTTTTGAAAAAAAAACAACAGGGTAAATCAATTGCATATTAAAACTACTGTTCCTTGAGCTGAAACAGGTTAACATGGGTGAGAAAATGTCCCCAAGATAACATTTTAAGTTCTCCTATGCTATTGCTGAAAGCATTTTTATTCAACAAGCTAGATTAAAACATGTAGTATCTCAAACCTCCTGTAGTAAATGTTTCTCACCAGGTAAATGGTGCCACTGCCCTTTGTATACTGACTCTCAATGCTGGGTAACACTAGCTGGACCTGCCACCATAAACATGATACATGACAACTATCTCAGCACATCTTGGACTTAGATGGACATCTGACTTGTGGAGTATCAGTAGCAGTTATGTTGTCTTATGCTGTCTCTTAAAGGGAACATAAACCTTGTTGTTTAAATTATGTAATAAAATTGTAAATTGGCACATGTGTGAAGTCTGTTATGTCACTGCAATGTATTGTTTTGTATGTTTGCTTTGAATAGTTCTATTTTATCCTAATGCAGCCTTTTCCCCAACCAATGTTCATTTTTAATTACTTAGCAATTATGAACCCAGTGATAACAGTTGAGCAGAATATTACAAATAGAATAAGAGATAGGGGACTGTGTATTATGAGGCTATAATACCATAGAGAGGTTCTGGGGACATGTGAACCTTGAGAATGAAACTCAAGAGATTCTACCATGTCCGCAGGACCTCAAGATGGTATTATAGCCGAATAATCACAGTCCGCTATCTGTTATTTTTTGTAACATATGGATCAGAGAATTTCAAGGACTTACAGTACCTGTATTTATGGATGTTTAGGTTCTCTGTGCTGTATGGAACTGTCTTCACTAAGATGTGTAAAACTGTCTTTAAAATGCCTTTTGCCAATGATTGTGGCCTTTAATCGAGTTTTTAAAAGAGGCCAATGATTGTGGCCAACAACAGTTTGAAAAAAGAAGAACTAGAACTTATAACTGATTTAGAACTGTAGCTGTTAGCCTTTACTGCGTCAGAATCATAGTAAATTACCAATCTTCACTTTTCTGTGGGAGATAAAGACTGGCATATGTTGATGGAGACATCTCCATAGAATGTGCAATGTGATCCAAAGATTTTGCCCCTTGTTGTGGAATACTGCGAGCTGGCATTTGTTAGTGTGCTACAAGGTGTCACTTCTTGGTGAGTCAGCGTGACTGGCTGAGGTCTGGCAGGATGTGAAGTTTGCAGCATAGTTGGAATCTGAGGTTGTGCTGCAGAGGTGGATGGCTGTGCATAGTCACCAGACAGGATGGAAGAAATGGATTTCAGCTTCTTTTCTGATACAGTGCTGTAGTTGTCGATTGATTGAATGTAGTTGTGCCTGGAGACTTAAGCAACATCAGTAGGAGGGATGTTGGAGCCTATTAACCTCTGGATTGCAGTTTACCAGGTTGAGTGGTTATTAATACGGATGCGCTTTTCTGGAGGGAGACTTGCAGATTGCTGAAGTAGTTTCATTATGCCTCTAATTTTATTCTTTCCAGTAGTCATGCAGCAGTACCAGTAGCTGGTTGGTTTTAGTTTTATATTTGGAGTGAAGTAAAATGGAGAATCTGGGTGCAGCATCTAAGAGGGCCTTTGCTTGGCATACTTTCAGCAAGCTGATATTGGGTCTCAGTCTGGGTTACTGATGTTTCTGTACATTCTTGGGGGGACTGGTTGTACAGCTCTAATGTTTGTCCCTGCTCGAGTTTTTGTTTGCCTTTCATGGTATTCTAGATATTCTTTTTCCTTGTTGTCTGTGCCTAATACAAGGTTTCCCCATCATAACTGTTAGTGCTTACTAGTGCGTAGAGTGAAGTAGAACCATATATTAAAGAATAATCAGGGGTCGAAACTGGCACCGGCCCACTAGCCAAATGCTGGTAGATTCTGTATCGGGCTAGTAAGATTTTCATTTAACTAGCCCTGTGGGCTTGTACTGGAGAAGGCAACACTTCAGTATAAACACCAACTGGGCCAGTGGAAATGTCTGTGGGGCCAGTGGATTTTCCCAGTCACTAGCCCTCACCAGGTAAATGGGAGCACAGGGAAGTTAAGTGACTTGCTCAGGGTCACACAGTATGCAAGTGGGGGCTGTGGGATTCAAACCCAGGTCTCCAGATTTGCAGCTCAGAGCCTTAAACCACTGTGCTATACTGCCTCCCTATAGTGGGTGAGTGGTAGCCTAGAGTGCCACTACTGTATAGGAGGTTAATATCTGACTCAGTTAGTGGTTCAGCCTGTCTGAAACAGTTGCCCATTCCTAATTTTTTTCAAGAATTTTTGCTTGGCTGTTAGGATCTGTAGTGTCCCCTTGAATGTTGTTCGGGGTCCCTGGAATATAGAAGCAGGGTAGGTTTTTCTTGGCTAGGTGGTGATCCATGCTTCCCAATATTCCTCTGCTAGTAATTAGCTCATATTCTGAGCCATCCTGTTTCTTGATGCCATACATTTGCTAGCAAGGGGTCTAACTTCTCTATGGGGATTTGTTCTATTGGCCTACGCACACTGTTTCTGTTATGAGAATCTGAACTAGTCATAGGTCAAAAGTTGTTGTTGTTTTCAAGATTTTTTATGAATTGGATTCTGTCTTCTGTGGTGACTTGTTCTTTTGAGAGAGCCATTGTGCTGTAATTATTGTGTTTTCTCATCAGCGGTGAGTCAGTTTTTACTGTGCGTGAGAGTTACATAAAAAAGGGCTCATGCAGCCAGCCCAGTGGCGCTGAGGGTTGAGGCGCTGGACACCTTACCTTGCGCCACGCCAGTGACCTGGGTTCAGGAGCAAGCTCAAACTGCTGGGGGTCGGCAGGGGAGAGAGTGGATTGAGCATCCTATGGACTACTCTCCTCTCCCAGGGTGGGTCTGGGTACAATGTCCAGTGTAAGTCTGACACCTAGTGGAGGCTGGGTGTCAGCACGTCTGGCCTGGTAGAATGGGGTGGTAGGCAGGGCAGCCAGTGGGCACACTGCATGTGGATGCATGCGCAGGGAGCCCTTGTTGGCATTGCATGCCCTGCCTCCAACAGAACATGGAAAAAGGGGAGTGTCCAGCTGTTGCAGCTTGATGGCCATCTGCAATGTCCTGCACCACTCCGAGGGACCATCGTGAGTGGATCCATTGTGTGGTGGGGGAGTTGATCAACCCCCACTGCCCCCACCACGGGGGGTAAGCCGTGGGGTAATCGGTGGTTGCCCTCAGTAGAAGACAGCGCAGGTCGAACGGCAGCTGGATCACAGGGGATGCAAGGACAATGAGGCCGGCTGGGACCCCCATGGGAGAAAAAAGTACTACAAAAAAAAGGGCTCATGCTCAGCACAAGGAAACTGCCAGCTTGTGCTGCTGTGTTGCTCTCGTAACACTTTTGCACAGAGCTCAGAGCTATAGTATTATGGCTCTGAACAATAGTATTATGAGAGTTCTATGATACTATTACGGCACTTGTAGTGCCCTACTAAGGGAATTTTTTGAATGGATTTCAATTGTATTATTTTAATTATCCATATATTACAATGAAGTGATGCCTAGTAACATCACTGAAGACAATGTCACAGTGTTCTGCTTTAATGTAGTCTTCAGCTCAACTGCTGGCACTGGGTTTTAGAACTGCTAAGTAATTAAAAATGAATACTGGACAGAGAAAATGTTGTATTGATATGGGGCCCTAAATAAGGAAAAAATAGGACTATTTCAAAACAAAAACAGAAACAAAATACACAGAAGTTATTAAGCAGACTTCACACAAGTTCAAATTTACAATGTTATTAGAAAATGTAAAGAACAGGGTCTATGTTCCCTTTAAAGAGCAACTGAGGCTGTTGTGACAACATTGATAAAGTGTAATATTCAGACACAGTTTGACTTGCATAATATAAGTTATATTTAATATTTTTTTTTCTAATTCTCACCCATACTTCTTTATTACTAAGGACATTTGCATGTAAACGGGATCACAGCCCCATCTGTTCTGGCTGATTACCTACACCTGACATCACAGCTCTGTTTGCAACATTACAATCTGTTGCTGTAGAGATAATTAAGATGCATAAACAGGGGTTATGATGTCATATGTAGGCAAGCAGAAAAAGCAGATACTTTCTAAGGGACAATAATCCTCTTTCATATGACTGTCCTCAGTAATAAAGAATAAAGGGAAAGCTTTATAGAAAACTACATGACAAACCATCTGAACTGGATCTAACTCTCACATTTTTTTCGGTTTTTCTAATGGTGCCAGAGGATCTTTAACATTTTGTCAAAACATTTTGCTTTGCATGGTTCCATTTCAAATATTGTTTTTTGCATAAACTACACACAACATTGAGAAGTTAAGAGTTTCTTCTCCATTAAACAGGTAGCCACAAAGTATACATTTACATAGGTACAGTGATGGATGAGTCCTGTCCAAGTAAAAAAAAAAATATAACATTCTTTCCCTCAAAATGTGCTACACACTGTAGGAATCACTTCAAATACAGTATCTACAAACCCCAAGTTCCCAAATGACTTGTCTATACTGGTTGTTATTTTTTATGCTTTCTACTTTGTAACTTGCCTTATTCACAGACATGGAACCTTTGTAAAAGAGCTTGTGCTCAAAGGTATCTTCCAAATCAATAAAATTGAATTGAATTGACTTAAAATTTACTTGTATCTAATACAGAGGCAACCCTTTCTACATAGTGCTTGATGAATCAGAAATATTATAGAATATGTGCTGAATCTTGTAAAACACAGGACTGCCATCCAACAGAAGAATATGAATCATGCCATTACAACAATACAGTATTACTTCTTTTTTAGTCCAAGCAATCTATACGCAGGCACAAGCCATTATAAACCCTAGAATGGTACTCTTCAAACAGTCTGTTTACTTGTAGGTGTGAGGTGACTTGCATCATGAGTAATGTCTCTCTCAGCAAACATTATTTGAAGTAGGTTTATGAGATAGCAGCTACTCTAAATGGGATCTAAGTACTATTTTCTTATCAACTGTCAGAAACAAGCTGACGGACTGATAACTGAACAGTAGCACTGCCTTCTGAGATCATGAAAAGGTCCATGTCTAGTGTCCTGAATGGTTTACCTTGTAAAATTATACAATACAATTTGATATAGAATCTGTCATACACATGCATATCCAAATGCGTTGCACTGGGGGAAGATACAGTAACATCAGAAAGATCTGAAAGTTTGTAATATCAATCAATACCAAGACAGCAAAGAACACACATTCAGGACAATCAATACTATTAAAGGACAGGTAAACAATGGTTCTTACCTTGCCACCAATTATCAAATCCTACCATACATTTTCAGAATACGGGGAGCTGCTTTGAAATATATAATGGTATAATGGTATTTACCATTAGGAAGGTGATTTCAGCCTGTTGGTGTTGAGGTAGCACTACTGCTTGTGACGCTGGTGACTTGAAATTTTAAATGAGCACCATTGGTTAGGTACCAGCCTGAAAAGAAGAGACTTGAGTATTCCAGAGGATGATCTCCCCCTTTGGGGAGAAAGGGCGGTGATGCTCACTACACCATGGCCACCTCGGTGAGCACAGGTGGTAGTGCAGCAAAGGATATGAACAGCAAAGAGAGTTGTTGGCCAAGATCTGCATGACATGATAGCATACTCACTCTTGAAGCTCCTAGCATGCTAAATGTCCTAAGGGAGTGGGAATGGGGACCAAACAGTAAAAGGTCCTCAAGCAAGCCGAACAGTCCCTAGGCATGCTAATGCCTTGTCTCCTGCTACTGGCCACCATCTCCACCCAGGATTTTTCTGCTTCTGCTCTATGTGGAATTAAGAGATGTGAGTTTGATATGCTTCAGCCCCACCAGAAGGGCAAGTTCATGGAGTTGAAAGGGGAGGTGTAAATATCAAAGACACGGAATGATGGGGCTATACCTGACTCATGAGGATGGATTGGGCCACACCAGCGTGGGAGCCCATACAGTAAGTTAAAAAGGAAGGGAATTTAGTCCAATTTCATCACAGTTAAATATAACTCAAAAATGTTAAAAAATATTTAAAAGTCCCACTCCTTGACCACTCTGATCAGCTCACAATATGGCGCAGAGGACTTGGTAATAACATCATTGAAGCGTGACCACTCCTTCTATACTGTGATACTAAATTGCTATCAAGCTGTTTTTAAAATGTTAGGGTTTTGCCCAATGTGTTAAAGCAAGTGCATTTGTCAATACTTAACCTATGCATTAGAATCGGCGATTATTTACATTAGGGGACACAAAGTGCCCTGGATCCGGAATTCTGCGGATTATGGTACTCGTCCTTTCAAACGGCGGCAATTAGCTACGCCCCTTTTCCAACGTCAGTTCTCCCCGTCCCCAAACCCACCGCTTCAGATATCTCCATGCCCATGTTACTGAACTGTACTGTCTCCCTCCCCCCCCCCGAAGAAATAGGTAACATTCTTAAATGTATGCCTTTTTTTTATTTCAGTTATTTTTATTATCAGCAGTCAGTTTAGTCTGGGAAAATAGTCACTCAGGGACGTTCTCTTCATTCTCTATAGCTGGAACCACATGAAGGAGTCCAAGTATGATAGCACCAACTCTAATCTGGTCCCATGCATTGCCTGAATATGTCGCTGTGTTTAAATATTGCAAAACTACACATTTGGTAGAGTTTGTTCTGTGGGAAACTCACCAGTTTGTTTTGTTCTATAATGAGAGCTCCGCCCCCACCCCGGGTCCAGGAATACCTTGCTATGTTTAAATACTGCAAAAACTACACATTTTGGTAGTTTGTTTGTTCTGTGGGGGTGTGACATCTCAGTGACTGCAAAGCGCATGCAGCCGTATTTCTCACTAGGAGCACTCACTTCCAAGGTGTGTCCCCTAAAGTAAATATATGCCTTAGAATCTAATGGACAACCCACCAATGGTCTAGAGGGAGATATGTGGGACAGAAAGAAGTATAAAGTTGGAGGAACATAAAGTACAGTTCAGACAGAGAGAGTGATGATGAGGACAGAGAGATACAGAAAGAAGGGACAAACTCAGTGATACTCCACAGTTCTGCTGAGGCAACAGTTTTCTTAGGAAGTGTTCCACAGCATCTCTTCCTCCTGGAATACAGGAAGCATGAACTATAAATGTTATAGCTATTCTAAGGATGTGTGGAATGTGTGGTATCTCTGAGGTGTAGCTTCTCATCATTTCATTCCAAAACATACAGTAGCATGGACAACAACACAAGTCATCAGGAAAATGCCCAGCTCGTCCCTCTTTTTGGGATACATGACTGCTGAGATGTAAAAACTCAGCTTCATGCTTTATGGAGAAATGACCACCAGGCATATATCTTGTGGCAAAAACTGCAATCAATGTGGCCACAGTTAGCAATATATTTCATTTTCATTTCATTTTATTGATTAACCAGGACTAGTTTACTCAGAAGATGCTCATTTACAGTGAGCTCTGGTGCAACAGATTAGGTGACGTACTGTAGGTGGCAACAAACCGAATACTGGGAAGTATGTATTATGAGAGTCCGGTGACAAGTGAACCTCAAGAGTAAAGTTTGAGTGGTTCCAGTTTCCAACATGCCACCAGAATCTCGAGATGGCATTTTGCAAACCCATACACTGTTACCTATTCATTGTTTATTGTAATATATGGATCCAAGCTTGTTTGCAAACTCCATCTGAGCTTCAGGTTGTATTAAATCTTGGCCCAAAAACACCCTTCCAGTTTACACCTGTGCACATTAAGTTGCAGCACTTTTAAAAAAAAAAAACTTCCTCTCACAGACCGAAAACTCCTTTTTTGTTGTTGTTTTTAATTTGTAGTTTAATGGGAACCTGACTCCTGCTAGCCAGGGTTTTTCTGAATGTTCAGTGCCATATGTGTGATGCCACAACAATGGTATTATGGGCAAGATGACATCACAACAATAGTATTATGAGTTGTTTTCCATGGTTTTCCTATGGTGTAACTAGATCATTCATATGTTACATAACATTTGTAGCCCCTCCCCATGACAGGAAGATGGGGTTTACTCCTTCAGATTGGGCCCGTGACTGGTTTTTTCCATCCTAAAAAGTTGCCTAAAAGGTTAATATAATAGCTTTCTAAAAAGTTAAAGTTGTTAACTGCCTTGCATATCATGTGTAATTAGGGTTAGTAAGTTTTCTGGAACTCTCTGCCCTTGTGTTTCTTTTTCAGGATCCGTGCAGGCTGGAGTAGACCATCCCCTTGTAATATAAAATATGAGGCCGTAGGACATGTGATTGATTTTTGGAAGTGAAGTAGTATGGAGGGATCTGACTCCACAAAGAAGAGACAGGATCTTCACCCCATTGTAGCTGTGACTGTGACCAGTAGAACCAGTAGGAGAGGGCTTACATGGCTCAGGGTGGTGGCAGGGCCCTGAGATTGGAGGCAGCATTCAACCTACCTGATAAGTCCCTGGATTCAAGGTGAGATTCAGCACTGGGATGGTAAAGGCAGTCTCCTCAAGGGGTGTGGTGCGATTGTGTTTCCAGGGAAGTGCAATGGGTTTGAGGACAAGAAGATGAAAATGATGGGGGTCTCATTCCCATAGTAGCTTTGGCTGCAACCATCTCGAATGGGTATGCCAGGCTTGGTGTGGTGGCAGGTTCCCAAGTCTTGGATGGCACTGGTCCCCTCCAGGCTGTGTCTCTGGAGGCTGTATGTGGTACTGAGATGAATTTCTTCTGTGGACACAATTCTGTGCAGGCGGAGGATGAGCAAGAGTTTTTCCCTGGGACCCCAAAGGTGTTGCTCAGGGACGTTTTCTATTTTAGAGGGCTCGACGTGGAGACAGATGCATGGATTGGCAGAGTTCCCTAGCTAGATGAAGTCCTAAGGCAGATGTCTATGTGGATCATAGCAGGAAAGTGCCCCTGAAGGAATATACAATATGGGATAGAATTTATCTGTTCTATGGCCTGACATGTCTCTTGACTTCTGTCCCAAATAGAACTGTACTGTGAACTGGTAAGGTCATTAGGACTCACAGAAAATTGAGTGTGGCTGTGAATAGGTGCTGCGCGCACCCCAGTGTATTGTTTGCTGATCTAGGGACAGTAAAGAAGCATTGATTTACCCAAATATGTGTGTTGGCCTGATTACTGAGAGACAGAGTTAACTCTTACCTGAGGTTAGAACATTTATCCACATCTCTGTCATTGGGTTTGATTTACTTTCAGATGCTGTTAGTTGAGATGGGGAATGGTTAGGGATGCATGGTGGAGACCAAAATGAGAAGGGAAGCACCTATCTCAGTAAAGTCCAGAAATATGTTCTGAGGTTGCACCCCTTCCCTTAAAATTATGTACAGTCAACCCCACTTATAGCGCCCATGCTTAAAACGGGCAATCGGTTTTAACGGGCGAATTTCATTTGCCAATTGCCAACTGCATAGGTGCTAATGTTAAAAATGCTGGTTATAGCGTTCCATGTCCGCCTTCTATTTCAGGCAGATTGGATGCTAATTAGTGTCTGTTCACACTTCAGTATGCAGTCTGCGGAGCTTGCCAAAGTGTGAACTGCATTAGTTAACAGCTAATCTGCCCAAATAGAAAGGGCACAGAATGCTATATCCTGCTTCACAGTGCAATTTTCATGTCGTGGAGATTGAAGTTGGTGCTTAGTGGTTTGAATGGATGGAAACATGTAGCGAAGTAAACTGCAAAAAAAAAAGTTGCCTGCACTTCATTCGATCCTTTGGCTTGTCATCCTCACAGCTCGCACAATCGGGTAAAGAAGCACTTTATGTGTGTAATCGGGTGCAGTCAGGTAAGGAGGACGGGAATCTGGGAAGGGAATCCAGGAGGTTTAGCACAAAAAAAAAAATTACCAGCACATTGTCAAAGATGCTTTGGCTCGTCGTCCTCACAGCAGCCACTCTACAATCTACAGCACAGTACTGTACCACCTTGCTGGTGCAATCGCTAAAGGATGGAGGGAATCGGGGGAGATTTAAGTTCATTTAACCTGCGCTTGGGAAAAGTAAAAAATAAATCATGCTGTGATTGCATGAATCGGGAGAGAACTGGCAATCTAGTACAGTACTGTAATGCCTATGTACTAGCATGTCTTTCTACAAAAAAAATGTGTTTTTGGTTACAGCGCCCACTTCCTATAACGGGCAAAATCTGATCACACAAAAGTGCCCGTTATAAGTGGATTGCACTGTATCATCACCAGAGAATCCCCTGGGCAGGAGAGGGGTGCAGACCAGACACACAAGGAGACTCACCTGGGATTTTGAGAGATATGGAGGACAGTTAATGTGTGTCCTTGTGTGCCAAGAGACTGGTGTGTTCTGCAGTTCAAAAAGGAAAAAGGTTGACATTTTCTGTTTAGATTTTGTGAGCATGTCATAGTTTAACATGACAATGGTGCACAACCATCAAAAAATGCATGCACTTGTTTTGCTGGTTTTCAAGAGTGTGCCTGGCACTTCTCATGTGGATGGGAGTGGCTCAATGCCAGCAGTCATTTGATAGGAGAGGAACTGAGGATGTAGTCTTCCAAATCCGTATGGTTCCCATAAAGAAAAACAAGGATAGATGTGGGACAGAACTGGAGTTTTTGCTTGGCAGGGGAAAGCAGCATCCTTTTGCTGGTGCAAGGTGAAGGAAGGTCAGTCTTTGGGAAAGTGAACCCAGACAGAGTATCAATGAGGCTACAACTTAGTGCAGTGTGCACACAAGCACTTCTTTTACTAGAAGGGCTCCACAGAGCACTCACGAACCTCCCAAGATGTGAGATGCCACAAGAAAAATGAGATCACAGCAAACCAGTCTGATGTCAGCAGCCCAGAACTGGGCACAGGGACTTGGTTATATGGTACAGGACTTGTGTTTATGCCATCTGTTATTACTGTTCTGCAGAAAACTTTTCTGGATGCACAAATTACTATTAATGCCTGCACTGTATTGGTGTGCTAAATCCCAGTGTTTCAAAAGGTGTCCCATGAGAGGGATATGTCTGGTTGTTGATAATTTTTAGCATAAGTTAGAGTAATTTAGCATGCAGTAACTCTTTGGGTCCATTGGACCAGAGTAAGACATGGTTCATGATGATGGTGGCATTGGACTTTGTTAAGGGGAGAATATCTATGGTCCCTATGCTCTGCAGTAGTGGAGGATGTTCTTGGTTCTCTCCAAGGGTAGACAGCAGTTCATTGCTACATTGGGTGCCATTGTTTTTTTTATTCACACCCAGTGAGGATGGCTGTGGGTAACTTTGCCTCCTTTGGGGTGGGCAAGAGTGAATTCCATGTTCACATGCTGGGTGGATGGCAGACCAATGCATTAGTTCTCAAAAGACTTGGTTGTGGTCCTGTCTTTTTTTCAGGGTCAGTTTTTCTCATTCAGCTGGTGGGAGACCTAGGCAACAGAATAGAGTGTTCAAGCAGATGCTAGGTGGAGATTAGTAGAAGGAGTGTGGTTGCTTCTTGGGATCCAGTGAAAGTGGCATTGTTCCCATCTCATTCTTTAGAGATCACATTGGTTGTAGTCCAAGTGGTTAATTCTGCTGCTCCCCACAGACAGCAAAGTGCTGTAGTAAAGTGCACCGTTTGATTGCTGAGGACAGCAATCTTTTGGGCATTGGAGAATATTTTATTTTATTTTTTATTTTATTGGATACAATTGGAATTACAATCCTTTGAGTCACAGACTCTTTTGCAAAGGCTCCACGTCGGTTACAGAGGGTGGAGGGCAGACAAATACAGAGAATGCACAGTAAACAGGTAGAAATTCGTAAAACAGTACTGCAAGTGCAGTCCAGGCATAATCTTAGTTAACTGGTGGTAGTAGTAGGCATCGATACAGGATAACCCTTGTCAGAGAGGTAAATGATGCTGACTCTTGGGATCTATCGAGATCCTGTGTCATTTTATTGGGGGTATGAAAATACCAGAGGAGGTCAGAAAGTTAGCCACAGTCGCATTTTTCTGACTCCAGGAGTTGTACTCTGAGGGCTGATTTGAATTGGGAGAGGCTAAGGGTCTGAGAGATGGGGGGGTAGAGTGTTTAGCCAAAGAGGGGCACGGTAGCGGAATGATCTTTGCCCAAGGGATGTTCTACAATGGGGGACCAGGAATGAGGAGGATGCTGCGAGTCTAGTGTTACGCCTGGGGGGGGGGCTACGCTGACTATTGGGAGAAGGCCAATGGGCGCCAGCTGGAGATGGATCTTTTTCGCTAGAATGCAGGAGTGGTACTTAAGTCTTCCTTGGAAGTTTAGCCTACCAGCCAGAGCATAGAGCTCACAGGTATGTGTTAATCTGTCACACCCGGTGACTAGGCGGCAAGCTTTATTCAAAGCAGTGTTGGTGCTACAAAGGGCTGTAGGGTCTGCAGAGCCATATATCACTATCCTGTAGTCTATTAGGGAGAGGATAGAAGAGGTAACCACAAGTTGCATGGCCTGGGTGGGTAAGAAGTGTTTAAGTCTGTAGAGGATACCCACTCTAGTGTTAACAGCGGAGGAGAGAAGTTGTATATGATGACTGTAGGAGAGGGAGGTGTCTAATGTAATTCCCAGGTATTTAAAACATGTAACATGTTCAAGTGGGGCACCTTGTTTGTTTTTGATTAGGAGAACCGACTGGCTGTGTGGACTTTGTCGGTGTGCAAAGATCATGGATTTTGTTTTTTGATAGTTGATGATCAGGCGGTGTTCAGTGAACTAGGTTTCTAGCTCCCTGAAGAAACCCTGAAGAGCTCGTTGGAAGGCGCTGGGCTGTGGGTGTTTCCAAAACACTACTGCATCATCAGCGTAGAGTAGCAGGTTACTGCTACATGACTTGGGAGAAAGTTTAAAGAGGGTGAATAGTAGATGGCCAAATGAGCCCTGTGGGACACTCAGGAAACTGTTTTACAGGAGGAGAAGGTGGTATTTATCCTGACTTGCTGTGACCGGTCTGTTAAGTAGTCCTTGAACCAGGCAGTAGCCTCTGGGACCACATTAAGTTGTGGAAGGACATAAAGCAATAGCTCATGACTAACCGTGTCAAATGCCTTGGTCGGATCCACATAGATTTCCCCTGCTATAAAGCCTTAGTCGAGGGCCTCATGGATGAATGAGTGAGCTCAGCAAGAGCTGTGACGGTACTGTGGCCAGACTGGAATCCGTGCTGTTCTGGGCAGAGAAGGTTGTGTTTAGTCAGGTGTTCTGATAGTTGGTCTGACACTATTTTCTCCAGGGCCTTGGAGAGAGGAGGAAGTAACGAAATTGGTCTATGGTTGGTTGTGTTGGTGGGGTTGCCGCTCTTCAGAATGGGAGTGATTATGGCTCTTTTCCAGGTTGTGGGGAACTGACCTAGGCATAAAGAGGTTGAGAATTTTAGTGAGATGGGGTAGTGACATCCAGGGTCAGCCTAATGAGTTTGATCTAGGGAATCATTGTTGTGCCGTATTGGCAATATCTTTAGAAATGTAGTGTTTTGCCTTGAGGCAGGAAATAACTCTCAGCCGAAAGGGTATAATATTGTTGTTACTCGAGGTATCAGTGGGAGGGGTGGGGGGATAGTGGAAATAGTTAGGGGGTAAATACGGAGAGGTCCGAGAAGGCAGAGTTGAGGGCTCAGAGCAGAGGAAGGATCCTGGGTGATCTCCCCATTTATTGTAAGCTGGGTTGGTGCGGGTGAACGGGATTTTCCATTGAGTTCCTTTATATTGTTCCAACATTTTTTACTGTCTCCCCAAAAGGTGGTGAGGGTATGTTGGTATTAAGTGGCTTTCGCCTGTCTTAGGGCCCAGGTACATTTGTTGCAGGCCTCACGGTAGAGTTGTCTATCCTGGGCGCTTAGGGAGTCAAGTGCCTCAAGCCATAGGTTATCCCTATGTTGGAGCTGGTTAAGTAGTGAGGTGGTGAGCCAGGGTGTGGTTCTGGTTTTCACTACTTGCTTGGAGAGGGGAGCAAAAATGTTGCAGGCTGTGTTGAAAGTGGATTTAAAGTGGGAGAGAGACAGATCTACAGACTGCATGGTGTAGATGGGGAGCCAATTGCTGGTAGCTAGGTGGATTTTGAGCTTCTCTAAGCCTCCTCATATCAGTCACCTCTGCCAGGTGATTATGGGGGGGGCATGGGGTAATTTTCCTGACCACCAGCAGGTCACTGGGAAGTGGTCACTGATAGCGTCTGGGAGCACAGTGGCTTTGGAGATGTTCCGTGGCCTGTTGGTGAAGACGAGGTCTAAAAGGGTGGATGTCCCTGTTCTATTGTCCCTTCTGGTGGGAGAGGTGACGAGTTGGGTAAGATCGTAAGACAGGGCAGTGTCTTTGAAGCTGGATGAGGCAGGGGATAGCCAATTTACATTAAAATCTCCCATAATGATAACTTCACTAGTGTTGGGTATGTGTGCGATACTGTGGAGGATAGAGTCAATGTGAGTTTTGGTTGCTCGGGGGGATATAGGCCGCAGTGATGTGGAGGGTCTAAGTACCCAGACTAAGTTTAACTGTTAGTATCTGGGCACCATATTGTGGTATAGGGGTTTGTACTTCAGTGGCATGAAGAGAGGATTTAACATAGATTGCACACCCGCCGCCTCTCTTGCAGGACCTTGCAGCCTGGAAGATGGAATAATTACTGAGAGAGACAGCCTCATTTGGTATTCTTTCAGAGATCCGGGTCTCAGATAGGGCTAAGATGTCAGGTGCATGCTGGGCAATCCAGCCTTGGAGGGATGTGTGTTTTTTTGGTAGGCTACATATATTAAGAGTAGCAGACAGAAGGCTCCCACTTGGTCTGTTAGATGGGGCCACAGTGCAGGGCGGACCAGGGTTGGGGTGGATATTGTCAGATAATAAGAGTAGTAGTAGGGCATGCCATAGGAGAGTTAACCTACAGAGTTTGGACAAGTGATGCTGGGTTTGGTAGGGTGTAGGACTTTTTGCATTGGAAGTGGGGACAGGGAGACTGGGAGTGATACTGACTAAAATAGTGGTAAGAGTGAGGGGGTCTGATTTGTGGCATACAAGAGGGTTGGGGGTTGGGGTCTGGATGGGGGGAGAGCTGAGGTACAGTGAGTATCCTGTGTAAGTGTGTGTGTTAGGTTGAGTGTGTGAGTGTAAAAGCCAGCATGATCACCAAGGCTTATGTGGGAGAGGTTGGGGGGACACGGTTTCAAGTAATCATAGGTAGGTATTTCGTGTGTATGAAAGTTATTGAAAAATAGTTTAGGTGCCTCTGGGGGGGGTTGCTGAGCCTGCTGTATGATCCTGGAAGTCAGGAGGATTGTTATTAGCAGGGATACCATTTTAAATGTAGAGAATCTGAGGTGCACAGCAGCAGCCTCTGGTATTGATTTTGTATAACTTGCAGCTGGAAAAGTGGTCTGATAGGTTATTTTCAGCCAGTCACCTGACCAAACCTAGCTATAAATTTGAGAGCCGACCAAGGGTGGTGGAGGGGAGCCGAACGTGCAGCGTTCTGCAGGGCTAAGCTTTGGGCAGCAGAAACGGATCGAGTTTGGTGGCTTTACTGTGCAGCTCTTCAAAAAAGGCACCAAGAAGCAGATCCCAACAGCAGTCCTGGGAAATGGTCGTGATTGCAGCCAGGAGAGTGGGAACAGAGGTAATTACAAAATCCCACATGCCCCTACAATGCAAAGCATCATGTGCTGCATATGCAAATCACCACAGAATGTTATGCTGGTCCAACTTTAAGCAGAATTGCATGGTGCCGAAAGGCATCTCAGAGGTAATTACCTTGTGGACAGCTTCTTGTGACCGCCGGCAGGGAGGGCTTCAAGGACTGGCCCTCATGACCTCCGGCTCGGGAGGGTGCGCTCCTGTGCGAGACGGAAAGAGAGGGGAGGTTAAATAGGCAGCTTAATGGGAGAAGGGATTAGTGTTGGGGGCGGGCAGGCACAGGACTGGGAAAAGCACAGCAAATGGGCTTAGGGCTATGCTGTGACTCAGGAGTCGAAATTTAACACTTCTACCAGTTAATCAGGCTACGTAGTGCTGTAATGTCTGCTATGAACACAATTCAATCTTAACAGTTACTCTTTCCTAAACTTCCCCAGGTCAGCATGTGCAGGGTTACAATTACACTATTTAGTAGAAGGAACTCCAAGTTTAAGCAGATTTTACATGTGCAGTTAGCCCAAATTAAATAATAAATACTAAATCACACAGTACAGCTTGTGCAGGGAGGAATTAATTCAGTCACAGCTTGCTATCAGTTTTCGACAGCTTTTCCAAAGTGGGGCTTGTACATTCGATAACACAATTCAGCTAAAGTTACTGTTCTGCCTGAGCAGGGTAAAACTGGGCTCTGTCCCAGCCTTGGGCTCCTCGGGGGAGGGGGGTGCACTCCTTGTGGACAGCTCCTTGTGACCGCTGGCAGGGAAGGCTTTAGAGACTGGCCCTCGCGACCTCTGGGCTCCCCCCATGTCAGGAATAGGAGTTTACTACTTCAAATTGCGATCCTGGTAGTTTTGTTTATGTAGTAAAACTTTTTCTAAAGGGTTAAATAACCTTTCAAAAAGCTAAAATCTGGTGCTGCCTTGCAGATCATGTGTAATTAGGGTTTGTAAGTTTCCTAGAATACTGTCCCCATGTTCCTGTCTCAGGCACCATGCTGGCAGGGGTGCCCCCCCCCCCCCAGCACTGTATAGAGCCGGGGTCCTGAGCACATGTGAGTGCTTATTGGAAGTGAAATAGTATGGAGTGACCTGATTTTATGCAGAAGAGACAGTGTCTCCTCCCTGTCAAAGCTCCAGCTGTGACCATCCTAAGAGGGCTTGCCAGGCTCTGGATGGTGCCATGGTCCTGAGTCTGAGATGGCACTCATTCTCTCCAGGTCTAGCCTCCAGAGCCTCTATTCCAGATGGGATTGGAAAATGGGATAGTTAGGATATACTGACAGTTCCCCCTCAAAGGGTGCAGTCTGATGGGGTTCACCTGTAAGTCCTGAGGGCCTGAAGAAAAGAAGATGAAAAAGGTGGGTTGTTCTCCATATAGTAGCTCCAGCTGCAATCATCTGTAGACAGCTTACAAGGCTCAGGGTGGTGACAGGCTCCTGAGTCTGGGGTGACACTGGTCTCTTTCAGACTGTGTCTCAGAAGACAACATGCTTTATTGAGATACATTTATCTAAAGACATGATTCTGTGTAGGCTAAGGATGAGGAAAAGGGTTCCTCTGCCCCATAGAGATTACTCAGAGACATTTCAGATTTTGTATGGCCCTGAGTAGACAGATACATGTAAAAGCAGAGTGCTTTAGCTAGATGAAGTCCTAAGGTGAATGTCTATGAGGACCATAGCACGGGAGTGTCCAAGAGGGTATGTCCAATATGGGATAGTTTCTCTGGTCTATGACCTGAAGTGTCTCTTGTTTTCTGGTCTAATAAGAGAACTATTTGTGAACTCAAGATGTCTTTGGGACCCACAGAAAACTGAGTGTGACCATGAATATGTGCTGCATGCACCCCAGTATGCTGTTTGCTGCTCTACGGACAGTAAATAAGCACTGATGCACCAAACTATGTGTGTCTGGCCTGATTACTGAGAGTTTGAGTTAACCATTACTCAAGGGTAATAGATTTATCCACAGTGAGGTCTGCATCTTTGGCCTGGGGTTGGCTGAACTGCCAAAGGCTCTTGTGAAGAGTGGAGGAAAGGTTGGAGTCACCTGTGGTGGTCAAATTGAGAAGAGAAGAACCTATTAATGTAAAGTCCAGGCCACAGTGCAGCATTCTTTGAGTCCCCATTTCCAAATCCATGGTTTAACGAAATTTAGAAATGTCTTGTTTGGATGTACCACTCTCTGAGAGTTATTTACCATCATCAGAAAATCCCCTAGAAGGGGAGAAGGGGAAGAAGACTACATATTTAATGCACAAAATAAAATAATGCATGAAATACTTATCACAAAATCATATAAAATAATGGTATGCCGTTGTGATAGTACCACAATTAGGGTGTCACAATCAGGGTGCCATCATCACGGTGTGTGCTATTGCAGCTTCTTGGATTCCAGACCATCTGGGACTGTGAGCACTGGGACTGTAACTGTTTGCTGCTGCTCCAACTTGTATGACCGGGGGGGTGCTTTATAGTTATTTAAAGGGAGGTGCTGTTAACTACTATTGTGTGCAGTCTGGCTTGGGGGCATGACACATTGCCTGTCACTCATCTTTGGTATCGCCCCTTTGCTGAGCACTCTTTCTTTGTGCACTGGCATGGGTGAACCAAACTTAATGGCCACTAAAACTACAATTTTGATGCCAACAGATAATATTCAAGCATGGAAGGATAGTCAAAGTCAGATTATGTGGGCCTAAAGTCTAATATTAATGGAATAGTAGTTTTACTGCTAGATTATGCAATCCAGGACACCACAGTCTAGAAAAGGTGGACAGGAAAATCGGACAGGCAGAGATAAGGGTGGTTCAGAACAAAGGCAGGGCATTAATCAGTCCAGTGCAGCACTAGTTATGCACCCTGAAACACAAAAACTTGAAAGACCAAAGCAATCAGTTTTAAAATGCACTGAAGTAGCATAAATCAGTCACTCACACACTGAGGCAGCACTTATCTAGCTCATGTCACACTATACTGTATTATACACACACACACACACACACACTGTATTGCAATGTACTACCTATACTTTGCAGTCGTACATCCATAGTATACTGTTAGGGAAGATGAGGGATTAAGAGAAATGGCAGCTCTGGAGCACTCTGCAGCTTGCAGTAGAAAGCAGGGAACCAAGAAGGGCAGGCAAGCTTTTGACAATGCCTCAGGCAGTTCAGAAGGTGCTGTCCAACAACTCAACACAGAGCAGAAAGACATGCAAGGTTGATAAGGACCAGGACAGATCAGAAGGTGGTGTCCAGCAACATATAATGGCATAAGTAGTTCCTGGAGTAACCATTGGCAATCAGGATTATGGGCTGCAATTAAAGGCAGTTGAAGTTAGTTGTAATTGCTCTGCCTTAGAACCAAAATTGAGTGGAGTCACATTTTCACAACTCTGACTCATGGGTTGACTCCCACAGCACAGCTCCTCCTGACAGTCCTCAGTTCAGAGTCATTCCCTCCCCCTCACAGCCAATCCAGTACACAGGATGAGACGGAGTCATGTCCCCCCTCCCTTTGTGGCCCCATGCCTATGAACAGTATGTTAAGTAGCCACTTTGTTATTTGTTTACTCAACTTAATTTGCCCAATGACAGGAAGCATTCAACCAAATTGTGCTGCTGGGTCCAGTGCCATGACTCCTCCCCAATGAGTGTCGACAGATGAGGAGCCAGAGTCACTTGGTGCATGTTGCACATGAGGGAGCTTCTTTTGATGGTGGACTAGTAAACAAGTGGGCAGCATACAGCAGAGTACAGAGAGACTGAGAACTCAAGTTGTGTCTTTATTCAAAATTGTTAACAGCTGCGACGCTGATGATTGGTCACTCAAGAGACTCGAGTCAAGATAGCTCCAGGACAGGTCTTGGACTCCTGTCACATAACAGGTGCATTAAAGGGATGGGCAGAAAATTTTGGCTTTATAGCAGGCAGCCAAGAAAGGAGGCAAAGACAGCATGGTGCTGCACAGCCATTAAGCACTACTAATAAGTAGATTATGGGTGGACAGGCTGTGAGTGTACTGTGTAGGTAGCTGGGCAGGCAGCCGCGAAGGCTCAGGCCCCAGGGCAGACTTCTCTTTTTTAATTTGGAGCAGATCGACTATCTTACAGTAGAGGAAGAGTAAGGTCAGGTCTGTCAAAGTTAAGCGCAGGCACTGCAGACCTGTGCCCTGTGGATAAGTAAAACTCAGGGATTTTATGAGCCACGAGGCAAGCAGAGGGAGGAAGAGGAGGGAGGAGTACAAAAAAAGTTGTCCTAAGGTGCTTAGGCTGGCCACATGCATTGGCAACTACTCGCTGCTGTTACCCCAAGACAGCTAAGCAGTATTGTTTAATAAAAATATATTAAAAAAAGACAAATCAAAGCAAAGAAGTTTTTTTTTTTTTTAGTTCATTGATGGTGAGCAAGATTGGGGGTAGGGATGGAGGTAAGACATGTATGATTTAAAATGTTCAATTGGATACTATACTGTAGGTGGGTGAGGCATGGACTACTAAGGCCTAGCCTAGTCAAACAGCAGTAGTCAGCAGGCACAATAATCCACTCCACACATGGGGCGGCCAAACAGTCAGTCATCTAGGCAGGGCCAGGGCAGGGCAGGTGGAGTGGCTGGTGGTAGGTAAGTACAGCAAGCCAAAACAAGACCTGCACATATTAAAAGAGAGATCTTCACAGGCAGGGTCAGGGCAGGTCACAGGTGGTGTGAGCTGGTGGGACTAGAGTAAACCAGAAGATCCACACAGAAGAGTTCCTCACAGGCAGGGTTAGGTCAGGTGGTGCATCTAGTAATGGATACTAGCGAGCCAGAAGGCCCACACAGAAGAGATCCTCACTAGCAGGACCAGGGCAGGCAGCATGCCTTAGAGGGGTACAGTAAGCCAGAATGCTTGCACAGAAGAGATCCTCAGCTGTCAGGGGGAGGCTCCCAGTTTTCCTCAACTGTTCCAGATGCCAATTTAAAAATAAAAAAATAAAAGAGCAGCTACACTGGGTGGAGGGAGGTCTTGAATGGGATGGGACTCAGGAGATGAGTATTTTTGAAGGGATGACTGCACAATAGAGGACGCTAACA
Organism: Neoceratodus forsteri; assembly: GCA_016271365.2. NCBI lineage: Eukaryota > Metazoa > Chordata > Ceratodontiformes > Ceratodontidae > Neoceratodus > Neoceratodus forsteri. The sequence continues at coordinate 1,750,316,880 of CM057455.1, read as the reverse complement.
CACAGTTAGCAGCTTGGTTCTGCTGCTCTGAGGAAAGTGTGAGGCACAGCGAGCATGCTAGGCCAAGGCAGGTGTACACAAGGTGAGAGAGAGCGTCTCCAACTAGTACAGAGTACCATCATCAATAGGTGGTACTAGGCTGGCTAGTTGCTAGCAGCAACATTTTCAGCTAACAGCAGCAGTGCATGGCCTATGTGACTTGGGGGGGGGTATCCACATGCACTGTTGTGGTCATGAAGTGAAAGAAGACTAGTGTCATTGGAGGAGTGAGTGTCGAGTGAGTCAAGCCAAGGAGATCTGAGGGAAAAAAAGAAGAAGCAGTGAGAGGAAATCTGCAAGAAGAACAAAAGGAGCCAGGTGGAGGAGGCAGCAGAAGGAGCAACACAACTGCATCTCTGCAGGTAGCAAGATCTTCTCATCACCAAAGGTCCACTCATGAACAGTGTCCAGGCAGGCAGACAGAAAAAATGGTGGTCCCCCTGAACAGAACTTAAAGTAAAAGTCAAGTGAAAGGTACTGTAAAGATTTTTTCTTAAAGGTTTTGTTTAAGTAGACCATACTGAGTAATATCTACTGTAGTGCACTTCCAGCATGTTCTAGAGGTCTCAGGGACACAGTGATACCCGGAGCCTAGTGCATGCCTGCCCTTGGGCTGGAGTGGATGTGGGGGGCACTGGGGGAGACTGCCAGCCAAGAAGCCAAGGCAAGCACAACACAGTCAGCAAAATCAGACATTTATTCATTGAGTCAATGTTTTATGAATAGTATATGAAGTCAGTAGTGCTTGTTTAACATAGTTTACTTTTGGCTTTACTCTATTCCCACCCTTGGTAGGAAAACTGGGTGGTGAGTAAGGAATAGAAAGCCTAGTACCAAGGGTGATCAAAGTGCCAGAGAAGGAGGAGGTAGGGGTGGATGGTGGACGTTTCACAATGTGCTAAGCAGGAGGCTGCTGTAGGAGGCTGGCCATTAAGGGGAATGTGGGTGGAGCTATCCCCTACATTGAACCTTGGGCTTTAGCCCTCCTATTCAATGTTTTATTGAATAGTGTATAAAGTCAGTAGTGCTTGTGAAATATAGTTTACTTTTGGCTTTACTCTATTCCCTCCCTTGGTAGGGAAACTGTGTGGTGAGTAGGGAATAGAAAGCCAAAAAGAATTGCTAATGAATGTTCAAAAGAGTATGATTACTTCCTCCAACTCATGGAGAGTACGGCCAGTAGCATGCAGGACAGCAGAAACCCCCAGGTGGAGGAAACCTCTGAGGACCCAAGGCTACTGACCCGCCAATTCTCTGTGCAAACTAAGAGAAGATGAAACTAGGTTCTAGCAACCATATTCTAATTTCTGAGGAAGGTGAACTGCTTAGAGGGATGACAGTCCATCTTCAAAGCCCATTGGATGATGCGTTCTGAAAGGATGAGTCTGAGGTTGAAGAGGTAGGTCTATTCTGAAGGACCATCGGGATTCTGAAAGTGGAATAGGTCCAGTTGAAAAGGAGAGAATGCAATCCAGGTTGCCAAGGTGATGATGAATCATGCACAATGGGTCTACAGAGACAAAGTGAACATGAAGAGCATGATTTGATAAAATTTGCTACCAGACTTTGAACGATGGGAAGTATAATGGGTTATGAAGTCATAAGGTAAACAATCTGTTTTTGTAGAAGGTTTGACATTCAAGTTAGAGTCTGAAGGTTTGGAGTTAAGCGGTGAGTGATAAGTTGCAATATAGGCATCCATGAAGAAGAAGGAGTCAGACAGAATCTTTATGTCCCTGGTAGGTGGAGTGATGTGAAAGATTTTAGACCAATGATGGAAGGTTGGTATATGCAGTAGAGATGGTAACTGAATGTACATGAAATAATTAGAAGTTCAGTATGATGAATTAGAGAGTTGATTTGAGTATTGATGCTGTAGTGATACTTGTATAGGCTCTTGTTGGTCTGCTGGTAGAAAAAAGTAGATATGGGTATTGCTGTGGCATAATTGCCCATGACATGAGTTGAGGTGGCCATGACTGTTTTGCCTTACAGGTGATCTAAAGTCTAAATGTTGTAGGCAGCTCAGAAACAGGTACTTGAAGGAGTTTATAGATTGATGTTGCAATGGGAAGTTGAGAGTGTTGTAGAATGCCGGGGGTGCCTAGCATTTTAGTCGGATATAGGCCTGTTGAGAGGCATGACTGGGATAGTGAGATAGCCAGGCTGATTGCAGACATGCAGATTGAGGATCAATGGAAGCCTGCTCTCAGTGAAAGTCTTCACTGGAGGGACTATGGGAGGTGAATCATGAGGGATGAGCTAGAAAGACCACTGGATGGGCAACTGACCTGATTGATGGTAATATGATGAAGCAGTGTAGATGACTGTATGAAGTATGGTAATGTCCAGGGGTTAGAAAATGGTGGTTTGGATAGAGTAACTATAATAAGACAGCTAGGCACTGGAGATCCAATGATGAGAGTTCTGGGAAGGTAGCTTGGAAGGTCTTATTTATGTATTTATTCAATCTCAGATTACTAGTACCTTTGAGCACAAACACAGCTCATTTACAAAGGTTCCACATCAATGGAAAGGGTTGCAAACATAGGGGAACTGAACAGGTTGAGTTTCTAATATACAGTAAACAGTGTATAATGCAACATAAATATTCAGTTCTACTTCAGATAAGGAAAAGGGGATAGCAGGGAGATGCAAAGGTAGAGGATATTGGAACTAGGGGTGAGGTAGTAGCCAGGCACATTGTCAAAGATGCTGGTAGGATAAGCAGATTGTATGGGGGAGGAGAGTGGAAATAGTGGAGGGAGAGAGGACCAGGGTAAAGGAGGAGGTAGTAGCCAAAGGCCTTGTCAAGGTTATCACTGAAGATCAAGTTGAGGAGGGTGTTGAGCAGAAGCACTGCATAGTGTTGGGGATACAGAAAGGCTTAACATGGGTTAGATGGACCCATCATAGGAGCTTTCAGAGATGAGATGCTGGTAGAGTGAATGCTTGAACTGGCCAATTTGTCAAACTAGTTAATTTGTTGCAAAGCCCGGTGTACCATAGTGGGGTTCTATATGCAAAGGATCTCTGGCATTGGGCTGTATGGCACTTAGGGACAAGAAGAAGATCGGTGGTGGATGTGCAAGTGTGTTGGGTCCTGTGGGATTTGCTCAAGAGACTTTCTACTCCTGGCGGCAGTGGGCCAAGGAAAGTTTTTTTTTGTTAGTAGGCATGTTTGGTATTTGATCCTACCACTTAGTTGAAGCCATCCAGATTGAGCATATAGCTCGCAAGTGTAAGTGAGGCATGCAGCACCTGTGAGCAGCCTACACATCTTGTTCAGAGCTCCATAAATAACCAAGCCATAATTGATGATGGACAGCACTGAACTGTGAAATGCAAGTTTGAGAGCTTCCTGGGTCAGACACTGCCTGTACCTGTATAGGAGTCCAGTCCTAGTATTAACAGCCTTGGCAACCTTCTCAATGTGAGGCACATAGGTGAGATGATTATCCAAGGTTACTCCTAGATACTTGAAGTGCTGGACTTATTCGAGAGTATGACAGGCAGCTCCTGCCACTCTTGAGGACCGATCTTTTCTTAAATCTGTTGCAACAGTTCTACTTTCTTAGCCTAATCTATCCTTTACAATTTCTAGTCCATAAGGTTGGCCACCTATGGGCATCCTCTTCCCTTTCTTAACTATGCTATAGTGTCCTCTTTAATTTTCCTTTTCCCTCTCAGGTCCTCATACAGGGAGGTTATTGTGGTAACCTCCAAATGTATGTAAAACAGGTTATGTTTATCATTGTTGGATTTAGTACTATGTCATAAAATACCTTGGCCCTGATATTCAGACTCGACACAAAGTAGCTCAATAGCAGGAGCAGGTGCACGTGCAGTGCACCCATGTGCACTACGCGCGATATTCAAACACAGTGCAGGTCAAGGTGCACTTGTGCAACACAACTGAATATCACGCCAACCAGGGATGTGCAGTGGCACAGGGCTGATGTGCAGTAGCACAACCTGGGATGCTCAGTAGAGCAGGGTAGTAGCGCAGTAGCACAACCAGGAATGCACAGGGACAGGGACAGGATGCAGGGGTGCACCACCCATGGAAGCCATGGGTGGAGGAGCATGCAGCAGACCAGACAGCGCACCCTGCACCCCATGAACTGCACAACCTGTGGTGAGCTGGATGAACCACCAGCCCATGAATACCAGCATCAAATCCACAGCTGGGGCACGGTACCCCAGCACACTCCCTGGCAAGCAGTGACCACAACACAAGGAGGACCAGCCACCCAGTGCCACCCCATCCAACCAATGCAGAGCACACCCTGCCACAGTGATCCCCAGACACCCTGCCCAGGAGCAGCGCCCATCAGTGCATGGCACCGAATGCATGCCACCACCCCCACTGTGACAATGCAACCCTGTGCACCATGGATCCATGCATGGCAGCCCCACTGTGAGCACCCCACAGTGGGCGGCACCAGTCACTGATGCAACAACTGCAGACACAGTGCCACCCTGCATGGCCCCCCATGGCACAGCAGAGAGGTTGACCCTGCGTTGGTACCCGAGGGACCCTGCATGCGACAAGGCCTGCCCTGGACCCCACCACCAGCAGGACAGCACCCCACACGCCCACCCAACCAAGCACACACCCGGTCCCTGCACTGTCCCCAACAGCCAGCACAGATGCCCACAGTGGTGCGTGGAGGCATGCACCAAACAGGATGCAACACAGGGCACAGACAAACACCCACCCAGACCCAAGGGCAACCCAACACAGGGACATATTAGTGGGGAAACAAATGCTGCTGGCATGCGACCACTGATGCTGTGTACCCACGGCCTGAACCCCACCATGGCACAGGTGTACCAGCCATCCTGCGCATGCACCATGAAGCCATCCGCCAACAGCATGTGGCCGGAGCACAAGTGACAGACATCAGAACACAGACCCCGCAACAGACACCAGTGACAGCATGGAGGGGGGACAACAACAGCATAGGCCACAGTGCCACCCAAGGCAGATGTGCACCATACCAGTGACAGGATGCAAGCCACCATTGCGCCGTGGCCAGAGGGTGAACAGCATGGACAGCCACCAATGACATGCCAGCAGACCGTGCATACCACAGACATGCAAGGGGACCAGCTGCACAGGCCATGGACATACTGACAGGGGTGCCAGGGACACAGCGCATGCACCAGGGACCACTGCACACAGGCATCCAGTGCACAGGAAACAACACACATACCACAGACAGGGACCGAGTCCCCAACCCACACCATAGGTGGGTCCTTGCCAGACACACACTTGCCCAGGCCTGCACCACCACCGATGCCATGCACACCACTGCAGCCAAGCAACATAAGCCCGCTGCAAATCAGAGACCACCACAGTCATCATAACAAATAAGTGTGTATTAAAGTAGTGAACAATATACAAAACAGAATAAAAACTATTTACAATGAGGGGGGAAGGGCCACGTACCAGGTGGAGGTGGGCATGGGGCAAGAGTGAACAACTGGGAGTGGGATGAAGGGGTGTGAGGGTTAGTCCAGGGGGGAAATGCACATCAGGGACAAAGTGGGCCTAACATCCACCCCTCTCCTCACTATGATCTTGATGTCTCCACCGGTGATGCCTTCCTCTGCCCTGTTCCATCCTCTGGAGTAGCTCAAGGGTGGCCCTTGCCAGCTGCAGCAGCTCCTGGACACTCTGCTTCAGTGCAGTCCAGCATTGTCCACCTAGGACAAGGGAGCAGAGTCATTATGCTTGACTGGCCAGACTCCTGCAGCCCACCCAATGTGCATGGCATACAGCCATGGCCACGCCCCTGTGATGAGATGTGACCATCCACAGTGTCCGCACCCACATGACCTGCCTACCCAGGTACCCACAGCCATGCAGAATGCTGCACACACCCACCGCCCATGTCCTGCACAGCAACACCATGGTCGTACAGTGACATGGCTATGCGGTGCGAAGGCAGTGGCACGGCCATGTACCCAGTGCACACACGGACCACCTGCGACGTCCACCCACACATGCAGTACCACAGGACAGTGCTGAGTGCACCATGTGGTGTGCATGGCAGTGGGGCCAAGTGCCGCTGGCCATGCCCCACCACCACCCCTGCAACTCAGCATGCACAGATGTAAGGGGAAACGTGGCACTCACCTGCATCCAGGCCAGCAGGGTGCTGCTGGCCCATGGCCCCTCCACTGTGTCCCTGCTGCAGTGGCAGTGCAACCACTCAGTCCTGCTCTGCCTGTACTCGAGCCTGCCTTGCCCTACGGCACTCCTCTGAGCCTAGGGGGCAAACATGGAGAGGAAAACATCAGTACAAGCCAGTAGCAAAGCCCCTCCCAGTGTGTTCATGCCTGCACAGCCCAGCCATGACACCCCACCACCACCACCACCCCCCACCCCACTAGATGGCCCCACCTCCCTGTGGGGTGGACCTATGCACACCACGATACCCGGACAGATGGACACTACCAGTGTATGGATGGAGCACCTACCTTGCTGTGGCATGGAGCCTTGCCGGGCACGTGCCTGCAGACGCTCCAGTCAGTCAGGGTCCCTCTGCTGTAGGTCGCTATACCTGTGGTGACACTGCTCAGCTGTCCGGGTGATCCCGGTTGCCTCCTCCAGGCCGTCTGCCACCTTCTGTCACAAAGCACTACATGGCCTGTACAGGGGATCCTGCCCAAATAGGGCACTAGAATGTGGTTCAACTATGGCCATCAAGTTGGTAAGCTCAATAGCGCTCCACACCTGTACTCTTTGAAGAAGCATCCTTCAGTGTGTATCGCAATCAAAATGGCGCTCTGTAGTGTACGTGCCCCACATGCAGAGGCAGCATGGTACTGAGCTGCCAGTCCCTATCACGCTGCCACCGAACTGTGTGATAGGGGTGCACCTATGTGGACACATGGTGCTAAGAGGAAGGTCTACCGCAGGGGTCAAGGTCCTGTCTGCACATGGAGTGCGACAGCGCTATTGGGATGCCCTACGTGTAGCGTGGTGGGGTGCTTGTGTGTGATGCCCTGCAGTGGCCTACCACGCTGTGACTCCATGGTGCCTAAGGTGCACCAGGGCACGAGTGCCACATGGGCGAACAGGGCACTAGCACCACAAGCACAGTGATGGCCATGCCCTGCACTGCCTCCCGTGCGCAGCACATCAGCAGCACTGCACGAGTTGGCATCAGCACCCCAGTCATGCACCATGCGGTGCCGATTGCGCATGTCACAGTGCTGCACCATAGCCTGAGCACGCTCACCAACATTGCGCAAGGTGCAACAGCGCAATATTCAGCCAACATATGCAAATCATCTCATCAGTCATTCCACGGTGCAACCACTTCATTAGCATCCACTTACAGTTGTGCCTCGCCTCATTTGCATGAGTTGCACTATATGAATGTGACATAGGGCTGCAGAGGACATAGTTTGGTATTGCAGTCTGTTGTGGTGGGTTGCATGCAGTTGGGATGTGGGGACTGTGGTTTGTGAGGGCTGAATGGGACTGCACAGTCCAAGGTAACACCTGTCATTCCCACAGGCTCGATCATGACCGAACGTGAGGAAGAGGAGGAACAGGGACAGGGGAGAAGGAGGAGGCCCAACTTCACCCGGGCTGAATCAGATGCCCTGTTTGAGGCATATCTTGACAGGGAACCACTGCTCAGTGGATAGCGTGGAATGCCACAGGCCCGTACTGCGGCATGGGGTAAGGTGGCATGTGCCGTGAACCAGCATGGCAGCCACCAGCGGTCCATGCAGGAGTGTAAGAAGAAGGTCGGCACAGACAGGAGGCAGATCAAAGACAAGGTGGCTGCCATCAGGGCTGCACATGCTGCCACCGGTGGGGGTCAGCCGAATGTACCATGCCTGACACCACAGGCAGAGTGGCCAGCAGCATGCAGCATTGTGCCATTGAAGGCATTCCTTGTAGTGGCTTCCTGATGGGTGGCAGCCCATCACTGCATGGTAGGTCCTGTGCTGTCACTGTGTGGATGGTGGAGGGAATGCTACAGGGCAGGGCAGAGCCACTAACGCTAATGTGTTCCCTTACAGTTCCTGAGCATCTACATGGGTCAGCAGTGGTGGGTGTGTCCACCGAGGGGGATGCCCTGGGACATGGAGGATTGCCCACCCACCTCCACAGGTGTCCGCGAGACCGGACTAGTGCATAACTGCATGTCTGTCCTGACTGATGAGGATGGTGCAGGTGTAGACTAGGCCTTGCCTGTGTCCTAGTGTGACAGTGCCCATGGTCTCCAGTGTGCTGGGACATGGATTGGTGCCAGATTCGGCACTGATGATGATGGACCATACGTCCCAGACAGTGATACTTGTGGGACACAGGATGGTCCTACAGCAGGCAACAGCACTGGCATTTCCATGGGTGATGCCGCCGTGGAGGCCTGCATAACAACACAGTCCCAGCCTGTGCCTGTATGCCCCAGAGGGGCAGCACTGGTGTGCATTCCGGTTGTTGCAGTCACTGTAGCAGCACCGGTGAGCCCTGGCGATCAGCAGCTGGAGGGGCAGCACCAGCAGTCAGCCAGTGGTGATGGGGGGACAGTGTCAGGGGCAGTGGCAGTGCACCGCATGTGGACGTGCCCTGGCATGGCTCTGGTGTGCAGCGCCCATCATCAAGGGGTGCTGGCCAGCAGGGCCAGAAACACCACGAGCGACAGCATGCTGGACCGGCGGATGACTTCTTTGATGAGCACAGCCATCTACTACAGGCTTCAGTAGGTCAGCAGATGCAGTTTGTGATGGCGGTGGATGCACTCAGTGCGGTTCTGCACCAGACAGAGGAGCAGCGCAGCAGGGACCACGGTCGGCTCCTGGCAGAGATGGCCTGGCAGGGGGCGGATGTGACTGCTGCCATTGCCAGGCAGTCCAATGCATTGACTGTTGTCATGGCCACATTGGGCACCCAGTTCGGTGCCCATCTGCCACAGACACCACGCAGTGTCATGTCCACCCTCATTCCCTGTGTCATGCGACACCTGCTTTGTCAACACCGGGTTCGGCTGTGGGCATACCGAACACGCCTGGCGTGGGCATGTTCGGTGGGCTGCAGACCCCTGCATGAACACAGTCACGTTCATGCAGTGTCACCCCTGGGGGACCGTCTGAGCCACCCCATGAGGCCAGTGGTCAATCCGGCATGGCTGGCAGGTCTCGGCAGGGCCACCAACACATCCATAGCAGCCGAGGTACTGTGTCACGTGACTGACCTGTCTCCCACCATGGCCACTGTCTGCCGCTGCCCTATGTGCAGTGTGGTGTGCATTGTGCGATGCACGGGTGGGGTACCTGGCCCTGCACACACACGGTCCCTGTGCACACCCTCCTGGCTGCTGGCCACTGTGGCATGTGCATGATGATGCCTGCATTGCACTGTCCACCAGTGTGCAATGGTGCCCAGCGTCTGAGGCATGGACAGTGACAGCCACTGGGCATAGTCGTGTGTGGACCTGTGTGGGGGTGGGGATGGCAATTGGGGTTGGCGTGCTGTCTACCCCTTGTGCATGTCTTGTGGTGTGTGTGTGTGCGTGTGTCTGTGTGCACATGTCGTGTTCAGCCCTGCCCATCCCTGATGCCGTGTGCGGTGCCACACTCAGACCCATTCCCTTACTGCTGTCCACACCTGGTGTTCTGCCCTGCCTGTCTGTGGGCTGTGCCCTTGTCCTTGGTGGTTGTGCATGGCCCTGTGACCTACCTGTGTTGACCAAAGTGCTCTTCTGTAATGGTGTCCCGGTGCAGCTGTGACATCTGGATCAGGCAGGGGTCTCTTCACCCAGGAGGTGGCTGCCCATCACCAGCTGGACTGGTGTCCTCATCGTCCCCACCGCTGTCCTCCTCTTCAACCTCTACTGCTATCCCACAGTCAGTGGCCATGTTGTGCAGGATACAGCAGGCCAGGAATAGCCCACAGGCCTTCAAGGGGCTGTACTGTAGGGCACTGCCAGATGTGTCCAGGCACTGGAACCATGCTTTCAGCATCCTGAACACCCACTTGATGGCATCCCGTGTTGTGGCGTGTGCCTCATTGTACTGTAGCTGCAATGGGGTCGTGGGGCGCCGGTATGGTGTGAGCAGTCAGGGATGTAGTGGGTAACCACTGTCACCTGTCTGTAGAGGGTGGACATTAGAATGGTGGTCTGTGTCACTATGCCATGGGCCAGCAAGGCTGGTACCCATGGCACCTCTGACTATGCACCCCCCAACATCTGCTCATGTTGTCCTGCATGTTATGTATACTCACCCACTAGATGGCCAGTGGGGATGTCCCCACTCAAACCTGTGGCACAGTGCAGACTGGTGCCAGATGAAGGCATCGTGTGCTCCCCCAGGGTGCATGGCACAGACATTGGTAATGTGCCCTCTGGCATCACACACCACCTGGCAGGTTATGCTTGTGTACCCCATGTAATTGATGTATGCCTCTCCCTCCAGGCCAGGTGGTGTGCAGATGGCCACATGGGTGCAGTCAATGGCCCGAGCACACCAGCCAACCATGCTACCCTCTGGAGCTCCTGTATGTGTGCTGTGTGCTCCACTTGTGTGCTGGGGAAATGGATGTGCTCTGCAACATGTGGCAGCAGTGTGCTGAGGAATTGTGTGAGTAAGCATGTTGCGGCCAACTGGGTTATGCCTGTCATGTCCCCTGTTGGTCTCTGGAAGGTGCCCGTGGTGAGCAGATACATGACGACTGTCATCTTCAGCTCTGCTGACAGAGCATGGCTCCGTCATGTGGATGCCTGCATCTCATCACTGCACAGCTCACAGAGCTGCCTTAGGATCACCCAGTTCAGGTGGTACCAGCCCACTATCTCTGTGTCAGAGTAGTGTTTGAAGCTGGCACAGGCTCAGTACTGCCTGTTCTGGGCATACCACCAATGGGCCCTTCCACAGCCGGGCCCCCCTGCTGCCTGCCTTCTCACACCCCTCATTACCACCTCCATCTGGAAGGTGGCACTGGCCATGTCCCTGGCTGGTGTTCCCCCCCGATGGCTGTTGTCCCGTTCCCCCCGCTGTCCATTCCTGATGCTCTCCCTGCACCAGGTACACCTCCAGCCTTTGGCTGTGGCTGTCCTGCCTCCTGCCACTGCCCTCAGTCCACTGTGGCACTCCACAGCCTTTGCTTCACAGTGGCACAGGCTCACCCACTCCTACCCTGTCTATGGCTCAGTTCTGGTGGGCCCTGTCCTGCCCAGTCCTGCACACTGCTACCTTCTGTACCACCCTGGCTCTCTGTTACCATGCTCCCACCTGCGGCTTCCCTTTTGCATTCTTGCACCCCTCTCTTGCTCCCTTTTATTCTGGATAATTTCCACTGTTGCACAACTTCCGCTTGCTCCCCTATTGCACACGGCGCATGCTGTTGAATATCGCACTGCACATGTTATTCATGGTTCTGACCCCTACAGTTGTGCATGCATTCATTACTATTGCACTCTGGTGCATTGCTTATTGCACTGTGCAGCCGCCTACCACTGCATATCACACAATGGTGAATTTCTGTACTTGCGCTGGTGCAACCCTTCTGAATATCCAGGCCTTTATGTTTATGAAACCTGTAAATGTTAAAAATACCATGGCACTAGGTGTTTTTGACAATGGTAAAAAGTAGTAGGTGACTATTATAGAAATTAAGTTAGTTGTGCTATTTAAAATGCATGTACATTGCTGTAAACTGAACACGTCTGAAATGTCATGGTGATTTGCATATGTCCCATGATGCTTTGCATTATGAACGTATGTATGATGTTGTATTTCTTTGAAACTTGATTTGTTGCCAATGCCCTTTGGGTACCCCTTTTTTTAGTGATTCTGCACTGAGGTTCTTTGTTTTGAGCTTTTTTTTTTCCTTATTTGAGCCCCGACTACCCAAGCAAACAAGGCTCACATAGAGATGAAGGGTTTTCACTAAAATTGTTTAGATCAGAGATCAGTGTCAGTAGGTGCTGGATAAGTGCAAAGAAAGGACAGTCATAGTCTATTACTGCAAACTGATGCACTGAAGAAGGAATATGCTATTGCTGAAGCTTATTTCTTGTATTCTGAATAAGCATCACACAGAGACTGTTTGTTGAATCTGAAGTTTCGTGTCTGGTCCATCTGTTATCCCACAACACCTCCATAGACTTGGAGTCAGTGGGATAACTTTCTGGAAGCATCTGGACTGGCCAAAGAGGAACTTTTTCTTTTGTATATTGCCCAGATATACCTGGGGACCAATGCAGCAGAAGTTGCCAGAGAAGAAAGTCCATGGAGTTCTGACCAGAACCATGGCCAACAGACAGAGAGAAGCTGCTGCCTGGACTGGATCTGGGAACTCAGAAGAAGGCCAAGCCTAAAGACAATTAAGAGATGCAGATCAAGGCAAACTGGAGGCACAAGGGACAACACCTTGGAGGTGGAGACCCTGCTGAGGATGATTCATTGGATGAGTGGGCAATGGCTGGAGGCAGACCGACTATGCAGAGAGGTGGAACGCTGGTGCCAGGTGCTTGAGAGGTCCCTGCCAGAGAGTTTGGATAAAGAGAGTGTGACAGGGAGCTCCTGCCACTCTTGAGGACCAATCTTTTCTTAAATCTGTTGTGACAGTTCTTCTATTTTCTTAGCCTACTCTATCCTTTACAATTTCTAGTCCATAAGGTTGGCCACCTATGGGCACCCCTTCCCTTCCTTTCTGACTATGCTATAGTGTCCTCTTTAATTTTTCTTTTCCCTCTCAGGTCCTCATACAGGGAGGTTATTGTGGTGACCTCCAAACATATGTAAAACAGGTTGTGTTTATCATTTTTGAATTTAGTATGTAATAGCAGTATGTCATAAAATACCTTGATCTATATACCTTATGTTTATGAAACCTGTAAGTGTTAAAAATACCATGACACTAGGTAGTAGGTGACTATTATAGAAATTAAGTTAGTTGTGCTATTTAAAATGCATGTAAATTGCTGTAAACTGAACAAGTCTGAAATGTCATGGTGATTTGCATATATCCCACAATGCTTTGCATTATGGAAGTATGTATGATGTTGTATTTATTTGAAACTTGATTTGTTGCCAATGCTCTTTGTGGTAACCCTTTTTTCAGTGATTCTGCACTGCGGTTCTTTGTTTTTAGCTTGTTTATTTTTTCTTATTTGAGCCTCCACTACCCAAGCAAACAAGGCTCACATAGGGATAAAAGGGGTTTAACTAAAACTGCTTAGATCAGAGATCAGTGTCAGTAGGTGCTGGCTGAGTGCAGAGAAAGGACATTCATAGTCTATTGCTGCAAACTGATGTACTGAAGAAGAAATATGCTATTACTGAAGCTTATTTCCTGTATTCTGAATAAGAATCACACAGAGATTGTATGTTGAATCTGAAGTTCGGTGTCTGATCCATCTGTTATCCCACAACCCCTCCATAGACTTGGTATCAGTGGGATAACTTTCTGGAAGTGTCTGGACTGGCCAAAGAGGGACTTTTTCTTGTGTATATTGCCCAGATATCCCAGGGGACTGATGCAGCAGGAGTTACCAGAGTAGAAACCTGGAGAAGAAAGTCTGCGGAGTTCTGACCAGAACCATGGCTGACAGACAGAGAGAAACTGCTACCTGGACTGGATCTGGGAGCTCAGAGGAAGGCCAAGCCTAAAGACAATAATAATAATAATTATAATAATAACTTTATTTTGCATAAGCATCTTTAGAAACATCAGGGTGCTTTACAACAATATACAGTGAAATAAAATAAAAAAAGATAAAAAAAACAACGATAAAATCAGTAAACAATGATATAAGAGCAGTCTGAGGATAATTTTAATTAGTGTCTGTAAACATTTGACACCGTAAATAGGTTTTCAGGCCATGTTTAAACCTTCCCACAGTCGTGCACATCCAAAGCTGATGAGGTAGAGAATTCCAAAGGGAGGGGGCCACGTGCATGAATGCACTGGCCCCTGAAGATTTCAACAACACCCTTGGAATCTCCAGCAACCCCTCGTCAGCTAAACAGAGCTGTCGCACAGGACAACAGGGGACAAGAAGCTCTTTCAAGTAATCAGGTCCAAGTCCATGTAGGGCTTTATAAGTCAGTAAACCAACTTTAAAGGTGATCTGCCACCTAATTGGCAGCCAGTGCAGATCGCGCAGCACCAGAGTGATATGGGAGGCTCCAGAAGCCCCCGTCAACAGTTGTTCTGCTGCATTCTGCACCAGCTGCAGGCAGTGGATATCAACCCCAGGTCTCCCCCACTCTTTCATACAGCAGTGGTGCATTCCATGAGAAATGTAATCGTGGCAATGGGGGCTCACTGTGGATATAACTTGTTTATTTATTTGAACCTTTTGCCAGTGTGTTTTTCATTCTGCATTTGGGAAAGGGGTTAAGTGCGGATTAAACATATTTGTGTCTTTCAAACTTTTTTCAGTATGTTTTTGATCCTGCATTTGGAAATGGGACATTGCTTTACTTTCTGATCACTTTTGTGGCTGAAGCAGTCCTCATTTTAAATACTGTGCTGAAAGTTCATTGGGAAGTTTTGTGGCTAAAAAGACAGATTTGTTTAGATCGGGATTCCTCTCACAGCTGATTCCACTGCGGTGATTCGGACAGGAACAGAGTGGCAAGTGAGAGTCACCACAGTGAGAATCATCTGTGTAGAGGGGTGTGAGGCAGCAACTGTATGCTCAATAAGAGGCATAGTAATGTTGTCCTCTGATTGGTGGAGGCAGTTCCACTGCTTTATAATATAGTATATGGCTCAGTGTTATTGTGTATGGAAATCCATACATGTCTAGATGCTGTTGAACCACAGTAGTGATCTCAGAATGTGACTGTACCATAGTAACTATACCACTACTGTGGTACAATAGCATAGAATCCCATGTTTATTTAGATTTCTCATGCTTATCTACACTGTAGATTCATCTTAATTAAGATATCAGCAAAGACTAAAAATGCCTCAAGTGAAGAGCTTGTTAAAAGATGAACTACTAGAAATGTTGCCAGCTCATGTAGCTACAGTATTACTCAAATCACATTAAACATTTTAAATATTATCTTATTTCCTCTGTTTTCTGTTGATTTGGCTACAGTTCAAGACAGAATTAGAAAGAAAATAAATGAATTAAAGCAACACATGCTGTACAAAATAATGTATGGCCAATCATACACAACAAGGCAGTTTCCATCTCAGACTGAGGTGACATCATAGAGACCTCTCAAACTTCATTCTCGAGTTCAATAATGTCATCATACTCTTCAATGAAAACATCATCTTCTTGTGCATGGTTGCCCATACTGTACATTATTCTTGATTTGTAACATGTGACCTAATAAATGCCTGTCTTCATACAACTGTAAAAGCTAAAATGCATCTTTTGCTACGTACTCATTTATTGCAATTTTCAAATTGTACCTGTTGATACTTATTCATTTTATTTGTAGTTTTTGATAAGGGAAAACACACTGACCTGTGACTGTTATTAGGTGTGTCCTGGAAGAGTGAGTTACATAGACTTGTTTTCTTGATAGGGGAATGCTGGCCATGATGCCAAGGAAACTCCCTCATTCATCATCGATAAGTGCCACGGGATCTTCTATTTTAACCTGGACAGTGACAAGAGATGTGAAGAAGGGACATGGGTTTAACATCTCATCCAAAGCATGGCACCTTAGCAGTACAGCAACCCTCTCATCCTGCTCCAGTCTCAGATATGGGTATTTCCTAAATACCCAGTGTAGGGCTAGAACCAGTGACCTTCTGATATTCTAGCCCCAGTGGCTAGCATGCTACCTACTGAACCACTGACACTGGTTACTTATACTCAATGGGCCAGATATTCAAAAGGGTTGCTCCATGTGCAACAGGGTTGCGCATGCGCAAGTCCTACATTGCGCCATTCTGCGATATTCAGCAGGAGGCAGTTGTGCCACTGAAAACAGGCTGAGCAACAGCGCAATGCAAATGAATGCATCGCAACTGGAGGAGGAACCATGCATAAACTCGCGGCCCGATATTCAGTCGAGCTGTGCAGGTTGTCTGGTAACCCCAACCTGCGCCTGCAGACTTTGAGCCAAAAAAGGCTTAAGTTGGAGGCCACACCACAGGTGAGCTGCTGTATTGCAGGGCGCAACACAGCTACCACCCTTGGCTGGCCTAACTCAGTCCCTGTGCCCCCCACCAGCCCGATTGTGGGCATCAATATCTCAGCCCCCTCCGTTCCACATCCCTGGTGGTCAGTGGACCGTAATGCCCGATCGCGGGCAGAATGTAATAAGAACCCCAGTGCCCAGCTCGCGAGCAGTAGAAGTAAAGTGCCCCCAACCCAAATAGCTCCCTGGTGGTCCAGTGGACCGTAATGCCCGATGCTGGAGCAGAATGTATGACACCCCCACCCAAACATCTCCTGGTGTCTAGTGTCCCCCACCACCCACCCACCACAAGCCCCTGCCCGCTCCCCGGCCGGTCGGGCGGCAGCATCCACCACTGCCGCCCGCCGCCGCGCCGACTGGCTGGCGGTAGGGCTGCGCCCCCATTGGTGCAGAGCTGGGGCAATGGGCGTGCAGCTATACATGACAGAGTCGGATTTGTGAATCGTTCACAGTCTGGACTGTCATGCTACAATATGAGCTGCGCCGGTGGCTCTGGCTGCTGCGCAGGCGTGCAGCCACCGGCAATCGAGCTCGTGCCGAAGCTGAAGCGGCAGGCGAGGTGGTGCTGCCACCCGGCTGACTGCTCCGTGGCGGGGTGAAGGCTCGTGAAGTGGGTGAAATGAGGGACGCAACGCCAGGGAGATGGAGTGAAAGTGTCATGCACTGCCGGTGATCGGCTGGACCTCCAGGATGTTCGGTTGAGGGAGCACTGCACCACCGTGATGGGGCGCTGCAGAGGGATGTTATTACATTCTGCCCATGATCGAGCACTGAGGGTTCTTGTTACATTCTCGCCCGATCGGGCACTGGGGGTTCTTAATACATTCTGCCCACGATCCGGGTTCTGGGAGGGTTCATTTTACATTCTGCCAGCGATCGGGCATTAAGGTCCACTGGACCACCAGGGATGTGAGCCGGGAGGGCCACATTGATGCCAGCGATTGGGCTGCAGGGTGCGTCGGTCCCCGACGGCTGCTGCCTGGCAGGGCGCCAGGCGCAAGTCCTCGGGGATCGGTGCACCTACATGCTAGTGGCATGCAAATGGGGCTATAATGACATGCAAATGGCCCCACTGCACCTTGCAAGTATTATAGCCCCATTTGCATATCACCTTTTGAATATCGTGGATTTGCGCATGGCGCACTAGTACTTGCGCCACCGCAAGTTGACTGCTCCACTCTGTCAACTTGCTCTTGCGCAAGTTCCACTGCGCCATGCACAGTGGCTGTGGCTGGGGAGCGATATTCAAAGGAGTTGCTCAATGGCGCAACTCCTTTGAATATTGCACGGGACACACCCCTGCGCATCTATTTTGCGCAGCGCAAGGACTTGCGCCTTTGAATGGCGCAGTTTGAATATCCAGCCCAATGCTTTTTTCTGTAAATGTATGCTTTTGTATTACTTGTTTATTGCTACTTTATCTCTGTAAAACTCCAGGTCACTCTTGAAAAGTGAAAATGTATAGCATTCCAGTGAGCTTAACTGATAAAATAAAATAAAAAAAAACATTATGGTGAAATACATATTCATTAAAATAATACTACAGCATGTCTTTCTTTGTTAACTTTTATCTAAGAAGTTTTGTATGATACAATTTAGGTCCAGCATTAAACTAAGACACAGAAATAAGGATATATTGAAACATATTATTGCTTGGGGAATTTTAAACTTACAGTAGCACTGGACCAATTTCCTAATCTTTGATGTGAAAATAAAATATGTCATGCATTTTGTGTTATCCAGCCATGTCAACTTAAAAAACAGTCACTCCAGCTCCAGAGTGTGACTGACATTTGGTAATCTCTGCTTTGTGATTATCAAGCTAATTCAAGCTGTCACAGCTTTTAAGATAACCATATCTTTCATGGTTAGACATGTTAAGGATAAATCTAGCAGACATTTTATGTGGATTAATGGAGATTTGCAGCCCTCTTCTAGTAGCCCAATTTGTACTTCTGTCCTGAATTACAACACTCTTTAAATCAGACATCTACCACACCCTGAAATGGTACAAACTTGTAAGACACAGAACAGTAGAAAACTAAAATCTGTCACTTAACTATGCCATTCTTCCTGTCCAGCTGCTTTATCAATTTGTACTACAAACCACATAAATTGAGAAAAGTGACAGTATGCTGTGGGCAACACTGTACTTTATTTATTTATTTAATTTATTGAACTGTTTCACCAGGAGGGCACACTGAAGAAGTTGTTTGTCTCACGTTGTGACCTGGGGTGTGGGGGATACATGGGGATAGAATGCAGAGATGATGCAGAATCACAATATATACATTTGGAATGGGATACAATCAAGAATCAAGTATAGACAACATAATTATATGAATGACATTCAAGGGGAAAGGAAGCAAGAAGGGGGAACTAGCAGGCAGTGCATAAAATAGAATGCAACAGTTTGGTCTAAGCGAGCTGGTGTACAACAGCAAAGACAGTACAATAAGCTTCAGTACAACAGTTCAAATTAAATTCAAGTGCATTTTAGGTTTGGAAGCTAGCAGTTTAGTGTAGAGAACTGCAGTGGAGGAAGAGTGAGGTGAAGGTGTAGAAGGGGGGGACGAAGGGGAGGGGAAAGGGAGATGGGAAGCATAACAAGAACGGACCCCTTCAGGATGCTGAGAACCCTGCTAGGGGCAGAAACAAGGCAAAGATAGAGGTGAGGGACAGAAGATAGATAGGTGGGGTGCAGGAGGGAGGTCTGGAGTTAGTGCAGAGGAGTGCAGTGGAGGAGGAGGGAGGTGAGGGTTGGGGTTGAGATAGAGGCATACCAAGGACTGACCCCTTCAGGATGCTGAGAACCCTGCCAAGGGGCTGAGCAAGGTAAAGACAGAGGTGAGGGAGGGAAGATAGATAAGTGGGGGAAGGTGCAGGAGGGAGGTAGGGAGAGAAGACTGGAAGAAGAAAAGGGGGATAGAGACAATGGGGATAAAATTAGAGGAGTGGGAGATTTGGGGAGATAATCAGGAGCTGAATGTTGGGAGGAAGTCAAGCAGGATTAAAGCATGAGCAGCTAGGGGAGAGGTAGTTGTGTAAGGCAGATCTGAGGGAGGAGGAGGAGTGGTGTATTTGGGTGGGGTTCCAGACTTTGGGAAAATTACAGGAAAAACCTGACTGACTGATGATTGTGGAGCAGTGAGGAACTTCCAAGATACCAGTGTCAGTAGATCTGAGGAAATGTGAGGATAGGGGTGGGGTAGAGAGGGATGTGGTGAGGTAAGGACGGAGTTCATCAAGCCAGTATTTAGAGGTGAGTTTGGCACAATGAGAGAGTCACCTGTTTGTGAATGGGGTAAAGGACAGGACATGACAGAGATCAATATGATGAGTCTGGGAAGAAGCGTCAAGAGTGACGTGACAGAAAGAGTTAAAGAGAGCGTCCAATCTGGACAGGGAGGACTTGGGAGCAGCACCATAGAGCATGTCACAGTAGTCAAAAATGGGGAATATAATCTTCTGGACAAGTTCATGCCTGACCATATGAGGGATGCAACTACAGTTCAAGTATAAGGCACCAAGTGTGGGACGCAGTTTTTTCAGGATGGTGTCAATATGTCCAGAGAAGTTGAGGTGTTGGTCCAA
Organism: Neoceratodus forsteri; assembly: GCA_016271365.2. Lineage (NCBI taxonomy): Eukaryota > Metazoa > Chordata > Ceratodontiformes > Ceratodontidae > Neoceratodus > Neoceratodus forsteri. The sequence continues at coordinate 1,750,297,101 of CM057455.1, read as the reverse complement.
CCCAACCCCAAGGTAGCTAAATGAGGTGGTGTCCTCTAAGATTGTTCCATCCAGGGTGTGGAAGGAAGGCAGGCCAGGGAGCCTTGAGAGTCTCTGCCTAGTGCCAGAGGTCATGGAGACTCTTTTTGGCATTTAGGAAGAGCTGATGGGGGGCAAACTGGAGCTGAAACTGGTGGAAGTCATGTACAGTGCATGTGAATGAAACCTTAGTTACTTGTATGATTCAAGATGCTACAGTTAATCAGTGCTGCACAGAGAATACTGGATGGGCAACTATGCATAACCAGTGTGTTCTGCCACAGAGGGGTTCTGATTCCCTCTGACCTCAAGAGCAAAGCTCAAGAGTTTCAAGGGAATCAGAACCCTGAGGTGTCAGAACACACTGGTTGTGCATAAAGTTGCTTATCCAGTATTTTTATAGTGTATTGTATTATGTGAAATGTGTGCACAGTGGTTCTTTCACTCTCAGAACAAAACTGACTTGTGCAGTCTCTGGAGGTTTCAGAATGCTGTTGTACCACAGAAGGGTACAATCACATTCCATGACCTTTGAACTGTGGTGTAACAGCATTTTCAAAGAGATGGAATTATATACAGAATGATGCCCTACTATACACTATATCAGTAGCGTGGATAAGCATGGAACAGCAAGTATTTGAAAACAACATGCAGCAAGTGTAAGTAAAATAAGAGGCAAATGTGCTCTGGCGATTCTCAGTTGCATATGGATTAAGCTGATGTCAAGTATTGACATTCAACAGCCAGCACATATAAGGTGCTTTTCCAAAAGGTCATGCTACATAACAATAACATTTACACAGAATAAGCATGTTGCTACAGTAATAATAAAACAGCAATACCAAATAAAAACAGGAGTAAGCAATTAGAAAACATGCAATATTAACAAAAAGCATGACAAAATAAATACATTTTGAGCTGTTTTATAAACAGGGAGTGGGATATTCAAAAGGGTTACACAATGCGCAATAGGGTTGCGCCTGCGCAAGTCCGTAAATGCGCAATTCAGCAATATTCAGCAGGAGGCAGTTGCTCCACTGAAAACATGTGCTGAGCAACAGCGAATGCTAATTAAGGCATGTGCAACTTGGGCAAGTGGAACCATGCATAAAGTGCGTGAAAGTATATTCAAAGGCTTGCACAATGCACAACAGTGGATCAGGCGGAAGTTGCACCATAGCGGAAAATGAGCCAAAATAAAAAGGATCAAGGAAGAGGCGCAATAACGCTACAGGGAAGCCACATGAGGCAGGGAGACAGACAAGGCCAGAGGGAAGAAAGAGAGCAGGCCAGGGAGAGCAGAGGACAGAATAGGAGCAAGGGAAGGTGTGTGGGGCCACAGAGTGCAGAGGCCAGTAGGTGTACCCGGTGCAGTGGAGGTAGCAGTCAGGACAGCGGGGGAACAGAGCAACAACAGCCGGGGGACACAAGCCAGGGACATGGACAGTGCCAGCTTCCACATGGAAGCTGTAATGAGGGGGGTGAGAAGGCATGCTGCAGGGGACATGGCGTGGAAGGCCTGGCTGCCAGGCGCTTCTCAACAGTGGCAGTACCGAGCCCACATCAGCTTTGAGCTCTACTCAGATGTTGAGATTGTGGGCCAGTACCGCCTGAACAGGGCAATACTGAGGCAGCTCTGTGAGTTGTGCAGTGATGTGATGCAGGCATCCTCACGACGGAGTCACGCTCTGTCAGTGGAGACAAAGGTAACAGCCTGCATGTGCTTGCACGCCACGGGTACCTTCCAGAGACCAACAGGGGACACCACAGGCATAACACAGTCAGCCACATCACACCTCCTCACCCATTTCCTCAGTGCACTGCTGCGACATGCTGCGGAATACATCCATTTCCTCAGGACTGTGGCGGAGCGCACAGCAAACATATAGGAGTTCCACAGGGTAGCACGTATGCCTGGCACGCTAGGGGCGATAGACTGCACCCATGTGGCCATTCGCATGCCACCTGGCCTCAATGGGGCCGCCAATAGGAATTGGAAGGGTTATGCCAGTGTCAACCAGGTGGTGTGTGATGCCAGTGGGCGCATCATCAATGTCTGTGCCACGCACCCTGGCGGAGCACACAATTAGTTTGTATGGTACCAGTTGGCACTGTGCCATCGATTTGAGAGTGAGGACATCCCCACAGGACATCTAGTGGGTGAATATGCATGTAGGACTGGCAAATCGGGGGCAAGGGTGGGTAAGCCACAGGTGCCATGGGTGTGGCACACAGGGTTAGGGGCCATACGAGCCTGAAACTGGAAACTGGGGAGGTATCCAAAGACTGGAGGACAGCAGATGTAGTCCCCTTATACAAAAGTGGGAACAAAGAGGAAGCAGGGAACTACAGACCAGTCAGCCTCACCTCGGTAGTGGGGAAGATCATGGAAGCACTACTGAAGGAGAGATTGGTGGAACATCTGGTTGTCAATGGACTACAGGACCCAAGGCAGCATGGTTTCACCAGGGAGGTCATGTCAGACCAACCTCATTGAATTTTGACTGGGTGACTAGGAGGTGGATCAGGGAGGCAGGGACATGGACTATCTGGACTTCAGCAAGGCCTTTGACACTGTGCCACATAGAAGACTATTACACAAACTGGGGAATATGGGTGTGGGCAGGACAGTAGTGTGGTGGGTAGGTAACTGGCTGGGTGGCAGGACACAGAGGGTGGTGGTAAATGGCTGTCACTCCACAGAGGGAAGAGTGACCAGTGGGGTACCACAGGGATCAGTGCTGGGACCGGTCCTATTCAACATCTTCATCACTGACATTGTGCAGGATCTAGAAGGCAGAATTTCACTGTTCACTGATGACACAAAGCTCTGTAACAGAGTAGACACACCAGAGGGTGTAGACAGAATGAGAAGCGACCTGCAGAAACTTGAAGAATGGTCAGGGGTTTGGCAGTTGAAATTCAATGCAAAGAAGTGCAAGATAATGCATATGGGGCACAAAAACCCTGGCACAATATATCAGTTGGGGGTGAGGATATAGCATGCACCAAGCAGGAAAGGGATCTTGGGGTTGTCATCTCTGATGACCTCAAGGTAGGGAAACAGTGTGACAAGGCAGCAGGTAAAGCAAATATGATGCTGGGATGTATAGGCAGGGGCATCACCAGCAGGAAAAGGGAGGTCATAATTCCGCTTTACAAGACACTAGTGAGGCCCCACCTGGAGTACAGTGTACAGTTCTGGAGACCATACCTACGTAAGGACATAGACAGGTAGAGAAGGTTCAGAGGAGGGCAACAAAGATGGTGCATGGATTGCATCACAAGTCCTATGAAGACAGGTTGAAGGAACTGAACATGTACTCCCTGGAGGAGAGGAGGAGAGAGGGATATGATAGAGACATACAAGTATCTTACAGGGAGGAACAGGGTGCAGGAAAACACTATTTTAAGCGAAAAGATGTTCCAGGACTAGAGGGCATGGGATGAAGTTGGAGGGAGGACGATTCAGAGAAACATGAGAAAGAATTTCTTCACAGAACGGGTGGTGGACAAGTGGAACACCCTGCCAGAGGAAGTGGTGGGGCTGAAACAATCACGGGATTTAAGAATGCATGGGATAGACATAAAGGAATTCTAGAGGTCGGGGTAAGGGGAAACAGACTTCTAGGAAAACAAACTGAACTTACAAGCTCAATTGGGAAGACTGGGTGGGCCATAGGCCCTTATCTGCCGACACTGTCTATGTATCTATGTATCTATGAACAAGACACTAACTTCCACTATCTCCACACAGGTGACAGTGGATACCCACTCCGTCCCTGGCTGCTCACACCCTACCGGCGGCCCATGACCCCATCGCAGCAACGCTTCAATGAGGCACATGCCGCCACACGCAACATCATTGAGTGGGTGTTTGGGATGCTGAAGGCACGCTTCCGATGCCTAGACACCTCCAGCGGTGCCCTACAGTATAGCCCCTCAAAGGCCTGTGGGATATTCATGGCCTGTTGTATCCTGCACAACATGGCCAAAGACTGTGGGATAGCCATACAGGTCAAAGAGGGGGACAGCGATGGGGACGACAGTGACGCCGGTGATGATGGGGATGGGCAGCCCCCCTTGGACGATGTGACCCCCAACTGATCTGGCTGGCACAGCTGCACTGGGACACCATCACAGAGGAGCACTTCATCCAACACAGGTAAGTCATGGGGCCATGTGCAACCAACAGTGGCTAGGGCACAACCCACATACACACAGGGAAACACACCAGGGGTGCATGACGGCAAGGGAAGTGGCAGGGCACAGAAGCACTCACATACAAGCAGGGAGGGGTGAACAGTAACACGCCACATGGACAGACACACACACACACACACACACAATAGGCACAAAGTGCACAGGGGTCAGGTGCTCAAAAGAGCAGGAACACAGACACTAAAAACACACATGTCCATAGGCCACCACGTCCACTGACTGTCCATGTACATGTGTCAGATGCTGGACACCTTCGCACTTTGGTGTACAGTGCAATACAGGTATCATCATGCACACGCACCTGTGGACAGCAGTCGGGAGGGTGTGCAGGTGGTCCATGTGTCTGCATGTAGGGCTGGGCACCCACTGGTGCACTGCCCACCAAAACACACATTGCACACAGGGCAGCACCAGACAGGTCCCACACTGGGAGACAGCTCAGTCTTGCGGCACAGTGCCACGGCCACCTTGGATGCATGGGTGGCCCCGCCAAGACCCAGCAGCACTGGCAGGCTGAGCACGGGCCTCATGGGCTGGCATCAATGGACCACCAGGGGGTCCACTGCACGAACGCAACCTTGCCCACACAGGGGTCTGCAGCACACCGAACATACCTGCACCAGGGGTGCTCGGGATGCCCACAGCTGAACCCAACGTTGACAGTGTGGGTGTCACACGACACTGGGAATGGGGAGTGGATAGCATACTGCGTGGTGTGAGTGGCACAAGGGCACCTGACTGTGTGCCCAATGTGGCCACAGCAGCGACCAATGCCTGTGTCTGCCTGTCAATGGTGGTGGTCACATCCATCTGCAAATGGTCAATCCATGACAGAATCCTCTCGTTGTCCCTGCTGTGCCACTCCAGAGCCACACACAGTGCCTCCACAGACGTTGCAACCCACATCTGCTGCTGTACTGATGCCTGCAGCAGGCGGGTGTGCTCTTCAAATAGGTCGTCTGCCACATCGGCAACCTGTCCCTCAGGGTATGGAAGGGCCTGATGTACAGCACACCTTGAGGGTGGGTGCTGCTCACGAGGATCAGGTATGGGCAAGTCCACAGGCAGTGCACCTACATCACCGTTGAACCCTGTACCCCCAGTCCCGGTGGGTGACTTCTGCTGCTGCCCCTCTGCCTGCTTTGCCCAAGGGATCAGTTGTTCCGCTGCTCCGGCTGCAACAGTGCCAGTGACCTGCACAGCCACCGGTGCTGCCCCACCAGTGCTGACAGGCACAGCCTGGGACTGTGCTGATGTGATGGCACACACGTCGGAACCAGCTAGGTCCATGGGCGTGAGCTGTCCTGCTGTGTGTCCATTCTGTGACACACACATGTCAATGCCCATAGTGATCATTGCATCATCAATGGTGCAGGTCTGTGCCACAACCACAGCCACAGCGTGCTGGTTTGCTTGCATGCCAGACCGCTGAGACACAGGAAGGGCACCCCCCACACCTGTCTCAATGACATCAGTGATGGTAGCCAGGCATGCACACTGGTTCAGTGCACGCTGGCAACCTGCGGAGGTGGATGGTCCCTCCTCCAACTCCGGATGGCTGTCCGCAGTGGACAGGCCCTCCACCGCTGACCCCTGCAGATGCACAGGATCTGTAACAGAAAGGAAGGACACGTTAGTGCATGTGATCTACCTTCCCCCCCGACCATGACATACCATGCAGTGATGGGCTACCACCTGTCTGGAGGCCACCTCCAGGAATGCCCTCAATGGCACTGCACTGCATGCTTGCAGCGAACCTGTCCTCTGCCGGAGTCAGCTGCACCACCTCCGGCTGGCCCCCACCTGTTGCAGCACGTGCCACCCTGATGGCTGCCACCTTCTCCTTCACCCTCCTCCTGTCAGTTCCCATCTTCTTTTTACACTCCTGCACAGAGCGCTGGTGGCTTCCGTGCAGGTTGACGGCATGTGCCCCCCCCTCCCATGCAGCAGCACAGGCCTGAGGGGTGCCCCGCCGTCCACTGAGAAGTGGCTCTTCATCCAGGTAGGCCTCGAAGAGTGCCTCCGTCTCAGCCTTCACAAAGTTAGGCCTCCTCTTCCGCCCACCATCATCCTCCTCACCCAGTCCTTGCTCGGTCATTTCACAGCCTGTATGGATGAGAGTGGTCACCTGTGACTGTGCAGTATACAGCAATTCCCTGAGGCCATAGTCCAGAACATCACAATGCATGCAGCTCACCTATCAACTGCAGTAACCGAATATGGCCACTGCAGAACAGCGTCGCATATTTATAGCGCAATCCATGCAAATTAGGTGTGGAGCAACTTTAGTGAGATGCAAATCACGCTGCTGCGCCTTTGAATGGCTGATCGGATGATTTGCATATGACGGCTGAATATCGCGCTTTTGCACTTTGCGCAATACGGTTGAACGTGCTGAGCCAATGGCGCAGTTCTGTGACTGCACAGTACACCGCACTGCGCATGTCCAGGTAGCTTATGCAGGCATCTGCCGCACTGATGACATGCTGTGCGTGGTAGGCAATTCAGGACATGGCCACCATTGTGCCAGTGGCACTACAGCGACAGTCACTACATAGCACTGTGGCACAACTGCGCAATAGTTCACTGTGGCAATGGCACACGGGTGACCAATCGCGCTGAACAATTAGACATCCAATGGCACTGTGCGTGGCCATGCGCCAGAGACCCATGACCCTGTGCCCGACCGTTGCCCCCTTGGCGCTGTACGTATGGCATGTCTGCAGCTCTATCGAGCTATTCGGTGACAGTGTGATAGGGACTGGCGGCGCTGTACCGACAGTGCAATAGGGAATAGCGGCGTTGTATTGCGCAGCAATTCCATGTGGGGTTGCCGCGCTGTGGAGCGCCATATTGCCTACTATACATCCAGAGATGGCACGCAGAAGAGCCCCCCAGTGGAGTGCCCTCGAGCTGGCAAACTTGGTGGCCATTGTAGAGCCTCACTATGGCCCACTATATGGGGAGGTTCCCCTAGACAGGGCCAGGACACAAGTGTGGCAACAGGTGGCCACTGAGCTGGATGCGGCCACTGGCCGACGGAGGTCCGCGGAACATTGCAGGCACCTCTATGGGGACTTGTGGAGGAGGGAGCCGGTGCTACTGGCACATCTGCGGTCGTGTGCCAGGAGGGGCATGGTGCCTCGGCCAGGTGGGTGATCCATCTATGCACCTGTATGGTCCATATGAGTAACACTGTCTATTGTGTCCAGCACATGGGGGAGGGTTGGTCTAGGTTGGCTGTGGCAGTGTTAACAGGATATGTGATGTATGAGTCTGGCTGGGTGGGCAGGCACACTCATTGGGGCAGGGAGAATATGCTTTGAGATTGCACTGATGTGTTTCTTGCCTTTTGTTTCCCACAGGCGTGGCGGAGCGGAGGAGGGCCATGGCTGAAGAGCAGGGAATGGTGCCAGCGGTGCCCGAGTGTAGTGGTGGAGAACCATGACAGCAGCAGCAGCCCGATGAGGGTGAGTGCCATAACAACATGATTGCTATTGTATGCTGTGTGACAGGGTGGGGGGCAGGGCATGGCCACCATCCATGGACACCACTGCCATGCACGCGACATGTGACAGTCAGCACTGTCCAGTGGCACTGCATGTCTGGGAGTGCATCAATGGTGGTCCATGTGTGCACTGGGCACATGGCTGTGGCACTGCCTGCCCACTGCATAGCAACGTTACTGTACGGCCTTGGTTGTGCTGTGCTGGACATGGGCAGTGTGTGTGCAGTGGTACACATGGCTGTTGCTGCCTGGTTGGGCATGTCTTGTACACACGGTCACTGTGGGTGGGTGTAGTCCATCACAGGAGCGGGGCACTTGGCAGTATGCCATGCATGATGGGTGGGCTTCAGGGATATGGACAGTCACACCCATTGACTCTGATCCCTTGTCCTAGGTGTCCGGATACTACGCCGAATAGAGAGGTCCATGCAGCAGCTGTTGCAGGTAGCAATGGACTCACTTGTCATCCTGCAGGACCAACAGCAGCATGGGATGTGAAGGAGAAGGAGGCCCCGGGACCAGCACCAGGCAGCAGAGGAGCAGGCTGGAAGACAGTAGCTGCCCATCACCTCCCCCCTTAACTATCCCTCACACCCCACCTTCCCTCTCCCAGTTGTTCACCCCTGCCCCTTACCCACCCCTACCTTGTACCCGTACCCCCACCCCTGTTTTCTACATATGTATATAGTTCTTGTTGTTATTCTTATTGTTGTTCTTTTTGTAATACAGATATTTTGATATGAATACTGTGGTGGTCTCTGATTTGCAGCTGGCTATAGGTGCTCAGTTGCAGTGGTGTGCATGGCATCTGGGGTGGTATAGTCATGGGTATGTATGTGTGTGTGGGGAGGTGTCTCTGGTGTAGGAGTGGCTTTCAGTTGGTATCTGTGGTGTGTGTTGTTCCCTGTGCATTGCATTGCTGTGTGCAGTGTTCCATAGTGCCTGCTCTGTGTCCATTGTGCCCCTGTCAAGCTGTCCTTGGCCTGTGCAGCTGACACCCTTGCATGTCTGTCGCCTGTCAGGTCTGCTGCCTTGTCAGTGGGTGCTGTCCCTGCCAGGTCATCCACTGTGACTGTCATGATGCTGGGTTGCCACCTGTCACCGGTGGGGTGTATGTTTGCCTCGGGTGACACTGTGGCCTCCACAGTTGCTGTCCCACCTCCATGCTGTGTCTTGTGTGTGTTGCAGGGGCAATGCAGCACTGTCTGTGACTTGTGCTCCAGGTGTATGCTGGTGGCGTACAGGGCCACAGTACATGCACAGGGTGGATGTCACCCCTGTGCCATGGTGGACTGCAGGCTGTGTGTGCACAGTTTACATGTACCCACACTGGGGGCTGGGTTGCCACACTACTGTGTCCCTGTGTTGGTGTCCCCAAGGGTATGGGTGTGTGTTTGCCCCTGCACTGTGTTGCATCCAGTGCACTGCATGCTTCCACGCACCACTGTGGGTGTCTGTGCTGGCTGCTGTGGCTCATGATGAGTCACACTGTGACACCTGTCTACTGTGCAGGGTGCTGTGTCAATGGCAGTGGTGTCAGGGGCACGCCCTTTCCCATGTGGGGTACCACTTGTGGCGACACATGTTCAGTGTCTCAGCTGTGCCTCGGGGGTGTGCGTGTTGGCACTGTGTCTGCCGTTGTTGCATTGCCGTGTGCTGCCACCCACTGCTGGGTACTCATGGTGGGTCTGGCTTGTATGGTTCTGTGGTACACGGGGTTGCAGTGTGATGGGGGATGCATGGGGATTCCTGCAGTGATGGTCACTGCTCATGGGGGGTGTCTTGGAGTCACAATGCAGGGTGTGCTGTGCACAGGGGAGGGCTGCTGTACACTGGGGTGGTCCACCCCCCTTGTGTGGCAGTCTCAGCTTGCCAGTGGGTGTGCTGGGGCAACATGGCCCAGCTGTGCTTTGTTTGCTTGTCCCCATGGGCGGTGGATATTCCATCCTCCCCAGTTATGCTATGCTTGGGTGTGGGGTGCATTGTCAGTTCTGCAGTGTGTTCCTGTGCCCATCTGTGGCATGGGTGGTGGGCCCGCCTACCTCCTGGTTGTGCAGTTCCATTGCTCTGCTGCTGGAGGCTCCTGCTTGCACTATAGGCGCCTCTGGGCTGCTCAGCTGGGCTGCCCTTGTTGCGCTATAGCGCATCGTATCTGCTCAGCTTCCCCTTCCTGGTTGTGCTATGGCACAGGTTGTGCGATATTCAGACGTTGGCTGGTTGCGCAATTTGGCTTGCTCCATGTTTGAATATTGCGTCTATTGTGCATGTGCGCAATGGACTTGTGCTTGGTCCTGCTATTGCGCACATTGTGGGCGCAGTTTGAATATCCCGCCCAGGGCTTCTAAGGTGCCAATCTAACAAATATACTTTAAGTGATGAACAATATGTACACTATTCTGTAGAGACATGCTTCTTGCTGAGCCTGTTTAGACTGAACTGAATTAAACAAGCTCTAAGTCATATCACAGGATGTAAATTGGGTCAGGTCAGCTCATCTTAAGGATATTATTATTCTGAAGTTAAGATGAAGACTTTTCTTTCCAAGAATCTGGACCAGGCTGGTTTCTTGTAAAACAATGGGAGTTTGTTAGATCTTCAAATGTTATTAATCATCAGCAGATAGTGATGCCTTTTCCCTTTCCCCCATATTGAGCAACACAGGGCTCCATCCTGGGTTCATACTCTTTTGGATCATCCTAAATGACCTCTCCTCTGTCTGTTTCTTTTTACATTCAAATGTACAAGGATGACAAAGTATTTCTAGCGTCAGGTGCTTCAGACATTGAACTGAAATACTGATTGAAGGACCCAGAGCTGCTTCCACTCAAACAGCTCTCTTAATGCCACGAAGACGGTCTTTATGATATTTGTCACAATGCAGAGACTTTCAAGGCATACAGCCACAAATATCTTGCAAGAACTAGATGAGCTATTTAATGACTGGATTTATTCTCATGGTCTAAGATGTGGCTTTATAGTAAGTTACAATGGAGCTAACATCTTGAAAGCAGTACAGGATGGAGGGTTTATGCATGCCTCTTGCTTTGCACATTGTTTACATTTAATTGTTACTAGGTTCCTAAACAATGAAACATAAGTTGATGATCTGACTGCTGTTTGCAAAACAAATTGTGACTCACTTTTCACATTCAACCAAGGCCTTAAGGATATGATCTGAACTGCAAAAGAAACACAAGCTGCCCCAACAAAAGCTGATTCAAAATGTCTCCACTCAGTGGAACTCGACTCTTCAGCTGAAGTGCCTCTTGGAACAAAAGCAAGCTGTACATGAATATTGCTCCAGTTACATCATCGGTGATGGCATTATGCTTTCTGTGCTGCAGTGGAAATTAACGGAGACAGTGTGCTGCATCATAGATCCTTTTGAGACAGCTATAAGGCACATGTCTTCAAAAGGTGCATCTCTGTCTTAGGTTATCCCATTCATAATGCTGATTTTACATCATTTTAGTGCTCTGACTCTACAGATAGAAAGAGACAGATCTGAAGATGAGACAACATGTTAGCAGTATCAGAAATCATGTACAGGGAATGGGTGGGTACTTCCAAAATGATGAAAGATTAGTTGCAATGAGGAAATCAAAACACTACATATTTGCAACTCTCTTAGATCCCAAGGTTAAGGCTAAACATCTTCCAAAAACAGATGATATAGAGCACTACAAATTTCTGTTGCTAGATGAGTTGCAGCAGTCACAGGAGTCACACACAGTTGCACACAGTAGCTTCAACTTGTCATCTCCACAACTTGCAGGTCTATCTTCATAAAGAGACACAGAACAGGAAAAGTCACCAAAAGTGAGCAGTACTTCTTCCACAGCTCCCACTTCCACCCCATTAGCAAGTCAAATATGTTGCAAAACCTTTCACAAACTGCTGCCAGGTGAGGCATTAGTTTGCAGTTGGCAGCATGGCTGGCTTTACTGGGAGTGATCGTGTCCCATGATGGCAGCCGTACATAGGCATTTACTGATTTATGGTTTTCAAACTGAAATGGATGGTCAGGGTACAGAACAGCAAACTCCTTGAAGTTGGCTAGTGCAGTGCAGTTTTGTAGGGATTCTTGTGGCAGTCATGAAGGGGGATGGGGAAGAGATGCAGTCTGGAGATACAAAAACGAACAGACAGACAGGTGGACTTACGTGGAAAATGAGCTGTGAGTTAAAAAAAAGGATTAAAAAAAGTGTACAGTTTCTGGTGTTTTTTACTTGCTTTGGCTGGCAAAATGATGGAAGTCTTGTGTAATTTGATTTGACTGTGTCACCACTCTCCCCGGTTCCCTGTGACGCTGGCTGAGGAGCTACAGCTGGAGAACAGTGGCACACACTGCCCGCCTGTGAAAGCAGTTTGAAGCTCTGGTAGCTTAGTGATATTTCACTGTTGTGAGGTCGTCCAAGGAAGAAAAGTGCAGGTTGGCATATATATATATATCGGGGTTGATAAGAACACAGCTCAAATGTCCATTCAGCCAATCAGATTATGGCATTTTCTATACCCATTTTATAACATTTATTAAAGTTAATAAGACAAGATTTTCATGTCCCTACAAAAGTATACAAGCTGATCCTGAAGTGATTGATGTTGTGGATGCTGATGGTGACAATTCAGGTGGTAGTGGTTGGTAAATGTTATTTTATTTATTTATTGAATTGTTTCACCAGAAGGGTACACTGAGCAAATTAATACTCATCTCACAGCACATCCTGGGGGAAGGGGGAGTGGGATATACAGCATATTTAAATGTTACAAGACAATATAGAGACAGGAAACATAAGATACAAGATAATCAATGCATACAATATTATTACAGTGTAATCATACAGGGGATTCATGATGACTCAATAACAGCAAGGGGGGGTAGCATAAGTAACAAGAAACACATAGTAAGTGCTAGGTAATTAAGAGCAATAGGTGTAAGGGAGGAAGAGGAGATGTGGAGAGGGGAGAACAAGTAGGCAAGGAGGGAGTCAAGAATATGAACAGTTTGTGGTCAGGTAGTTAAGTAGAGCCTAAGTGAGGGAGCTCAGGGAGGAAGAGTGGTGAATTTGTGGAGGGAAAGCATTCCACGGTTTAGGCAGATGGAACAAAAGAGCTTTTTGTCCTGAGGTTGTAGATCTATTGGGGATAAAGAAGGTGCGTAGGTCATCAGATCTCAGAGAGTAATTGGTGCGTGGAGGGGTACTAAGGGAGGAGAAGAGGTAAGAGGGGAGAGACCCAAGCCAGAATTTAGAGAAGAACTTGGTACCATGCAGCACACACTGATTGTGGAGTGTGAGGAAGTTTAGAGACCAGCAGAGGTCACAGTGATGGGTGAGGTGGGGGGCATCAAGAGCAAAGTGACAGAAGAAATTATAGAGAGAGTCCAATTTGGCTAGGGAGTACAGGGGGTACCACCATAGACTATGTCGCAGTAGTCGAATATAGGCAAGATCATCTTCAGTACTATCTTACCTGGCAGTGAGTGGGATGCAGTTGCGATTTCTGTAAAGGGCACCAAGCTTGGGCTTAAGGTTTTTCAGAATGGCCTCAATATGTACCGAGAAGGTTAGGTGTCTATCCAGCCAGACACCAAGATACCTGAATGAGGAGGAGTCATCAAGTACTGTCCCATCCAGGGTGTGGAATGTGGCTAGGGAACTTAGCCTAGCGAATCTCTGCCTTGTCCCAAATGACATGGAGACAGTTTTCTTGCATTTAGAAGGAGTTGATGAGCATTAAGTCAGTGTTGGACTTTAGTGAAGTCAGACTGGTGCCTGATAGTGATATCGGAGACAGATTTACCAGATGTAAATAGAGCCATGTCATCAGCATACATGTGGATGCTAGAGGAGGAGCAGACCTCGGGGAGATCGTTTAAAAAGATGGAAAACAGAATGGGGCCAAGTACTTTAAAGGAGCCTTGAAGACCCACCTTTTTAGTATAGCTTTTAATGATTTTTAATAGTTTTAAATTCTGTTTATTTATTGTTTTATGAAATTGTATAGGCGCTTTGGATTTGAGAAAAGCGCCTTTTTATAAATAAAGTTTGATTTGATTTGGTACTGATCCCTGGGGGACACCGGTAGTTATAGGCATGGAGAACAGGTGACATCGGCAATTTTGACTGATTGCGACCTACGGACAGATAGGCACTGAACCAACCTGTGGTGGAAGAGAAGAGACCAGTGGCTGAAAGACAGTGCAGGAGGAGAGGGTGTGAGACAGTGTCAAAGGCTTTCGCCAGATCAACAAAGATAGCTGTGGTAATGTGACCTTTGTCAAAGCCAGCGTAGATGGTGTCTGTTAGTCTCAGCAGGGAAGTAGTAGTAGAATGTGATTTCCGAAATCCAGACTGGAATGGTGTGAAGAACCCAGAGTCAGATAGGAAGGAGGAGAGCTGGTTGATGACTATGTGTTTTTGTAGTTTAGCTAGGGTAGGTAGGACAGAAATAGGTTGATAGTTACCTGGTGAGGAGGAATCACTCCCCCCCCCCCAAGGAGCAGGAGCACAACTGCATGTTTCCATACCGAGGGAACAGTAGCTGTCAGGAAAGAGAGGTTTAGTGTAAAAGAGAGCGGGTAGGCAATAGCAGAAGCAAAGAGGGAGAGGAGTCGAGGATCCAGGCCATCCGGAGAGGAGCCTTTAGAGGGGTTGAAAGCAAGGAATGCCTGGAGGGTGGTATCAGGAGAGGCAAGAGAAAAGGAGAAATCCTGTGTGAGATGGGGTCTCTCTGAAAAAAGGAAACTTTACACACTGCAATGAAATGTGCTGTCTGTCTTTCCTTTCTCGATCTACTACCATGGGCCATATACACAAAACACTTTCACCATTTCTATGGCAAACTGCTTTTTAGGTAGGGCCTAAAGTCAGCATGTATTTATACAGGAAAAGTTTAACATCAGTGGGAACAGGATCAAATTTGGTATGAAAGGAGTTCTGTCAACCCTCTTTGTATCATACTATTTCTAGTTACTGTGGAGGTCATGCCAGACTAACCTGATTGAGTTTTTGACTGGGTAATCAGGGAAGTGGATCAGGGAAGGGCAGTGGACTTTGCTTACCTAGACTACAGAAAGGCTTTTGACACTGTTCAACATACTGTAGGAGATTGATAAACAAGCCGAGGAGACAAGGAGTTGTTAAATCCATAGAGAGTTGGCTGAGCAATAGGACTCAGATGGTGGTTGTAAATGGGATCCACTCTGGAGTAGGCAAATTGATGAATGGAGTGCCACATGGATCAGTACTGGGCCCAGTCTTCTTCAGTGTTTTTATTAGTGACATTGCTGAAGGACTGGATGGAAAGGTATGCCTCTTCACAGATGACATGAAACTATGTAATAGAGTGGATACAACAGGAGGGGTGGATAGAATGAAGGGGGATCTAAAAAAGCTGGAAGAATGGTCAGGAAATTGGCAGCTGGGTTTCAGCATAAAACACTACAAAATAATTCATATGGGGCACAAAAACCTGAGGGCAAAATACAAACTGGGGGGAGGGGGGGCACTGACAAACACAAATCAGGAAAAGAACCTGGGGTGATCATTACAGATGACCTTAAAGTGGCAAAGCAGTGTGACAGAGCAGTGGGGAAGGCTAGCCAGATGTTGGAATGCATGGGGAGGGGCATCACCAGTAAAAGGAGGGAGGTAATAATACCCCTCTACAGGCAACCAGTGAGATCACCCCTTGAATACTGTGTCCAGTTCAGGAGGCCCTATCTTCAAAAGGACATAGCTTGGGTGGAAGCAGTTCAGAGGAGGGCAACCAAAATGGTAGAGGGAATGCATCTGAAGACCTATGAGGAAAGCCTTAGAATATGAACTTGTATCCCCTGGAGGATGGGAGGAGGAGGAGGGGGGGATATGATAAAAACATACAAATAATACCTCACAGGGAAAAACAAGGTACAGGAGGGCAGCATTTTTCAGAGGAAAAGATGCTCAAGGATGAGGGGTCACAATATGAAATTAGAAGGGGGAGGTTTACAGGAAATGTGAGGGAAAATTTCACCGAAAGAGAGGCAGATGAGTGGAACAGCTTACCTGTGGAGGTGATGGTCTCGGAAACAATTACAGGATTCAAGAAAGCATAGGAAAGGCACAGGGGGGATCTTGGAAGTAAAAGAAGGGAGGGCAGAGGAACCAGAGGCAGAGTAGGGTCTACAGTGTCACATTAGGATAAAAGAGAATATGGGGCAGACTGGGTGGGCCTTGAGGCCCTTATCTGCTGACACCTTCTATATTTCTATGTTTATTTGAGATGCAAACCCATATTTTTGGATTCCTTACCTTCTATAAAATTCATTGATGTTGCTGGTTGTGTTATTTGTTTCCTTTTTAGGACCACTTACGGCAACAGTGCAATGAAAAATGTCTTTCTAAGAAAGCACGTTTCTACTACAATTAAATACAGTATTAACATGCCTTTCAAATCCTACCTTGATCAACTCTAATTCCATACCTCCTGAACAATGCAAAAACACCCCAAAAAAGCCACTCATGATGCTGTGTCTCCTCTATCTCTGCCCATTGCATCATGATTGGCTAGACTGTGTGGTGATGTTCCAACTTTAGCAAGGAAAGATGAAGTTGATCAAGGAGTGCAACACTGCAAGCAAACTTTGTTGTACACCAGTATGGGCCACGGGTGGTCTATTTTTCACTTTTATACAGAAGAAAGGAATCAGAATCAAATGACCAGCTACATCAGCAGTCTTTACAGAATGTGACCAGTCATAAAGTGTGTTTATTTTTACCATAGGGACAATTTGACGCATCATAATAATAATAATAATAAAGCTTTATTTTTAAGGTGTCTTTCAAATACCAAGGTGCCGCACGACATTTAAAATAAAACATATAGCTCTGAGTCATTACAATATAAAACATCAGAAAAAAACAAACCATAAAATTAAATAAAAAAATAACTGCCAAAAGCTTGCATTCATAAATACATTTTCAGATCCGCTTTAAAACCCTCCATGGTCGCCCTCTCCCGTAACTGATATAAGGGGTTGATGGACACTGTCCTTTAATTTCCTATACATGCCAACTACTGTAGCTACTGTACATTAACTATTCCTTGACATAATGTATTATGTGGTAAGAAAACCACTTTTTTTTTATGTGCATGAAGTACACATTTTACTTACATAGCAGCTGGCCAGCTGATGCATTGCCTTTGAAAGTTGTATGTATTATTTCAATTGACCAGCAAGAATGTTGGTATATTTATGCATTATCCTAGAAAATTGTATGTATTATTTGACAACAAGAATGACTGGTATATTTAATCTTCAAATGTTTTATGTATTATTTGAATTTGCCATCAAGTATGTTTGCTATATTATTTCTAATGTCTTGAGTGACTGCACTTACGACATAATTTGTAGCGCATCATTTTCGCATGCTGTGGCTACAGTATCTGGACTTTGTTATGTAAAGTCTCTTTTAAACACAGCAATGTTTGATTTACTTGTTTAAAAGTGACAACAGAAAACACCAAATATCAGAGGTTAGCTAATGTCAGTAATTTTTTTTTCATACCTGTACTTCATGATGATGAGGTTACACTGTAACTGAAAACATAAATGCACCACTTACTTTTTTTTCACTGAGGGGCCCAGATATTCAGACTGCGCTGGGCAGTGGTGCAAGCCTGGGCACAGCGCAACTGGGCTGCGCTGGGGCCAGGACCAGGTGATATTCAATGTTGATGCACCATGGTGCAGCACTGTTGAATATGGCAAGGTCGGTGTACATACTGTGCCAGCACAAGCCACAGATAGGGAGCAGAGGGATGCGCCCGCACAAATGTAGTTGCACTGTGTACATCACCCACGATATTCAGCAGAGGGTATGCAAATGAGGCCATAATCTATGCAAAGCACAAAAGGGGCCATTTGCATGTCATTATGGCCCCATTTGCATGCCTTGCACTGGGCAGCCCGGCAAAGTGCACCTGGCACCCTGCACAGAATGACCTGTGCACAGTGGGGGTCCCGGGGCATCACCTGCCCCCGTAGTCATGATGGCAGTAGAACCACAGTACAACACTTCCCTGGTAGTATAGTGGACCCCCCTCCCTCTCATGTCCCTGATCAGTGGGTAACATAGATTAAATGAGCCCTGGTGGTCTAGTGGTACCCCCCTCTCTCCCATGTCCCCGATCGGCAGTAAACATTGAATTCATTAAGCCCTGGTAGTCTAGTGGTACCCCCTGCCCATTACCATGATTGCTCCATAAAACACATCCCTGGTGATCCAGTGGCACCCCTCCCACCCACACAGAACCCCATGCCCACCCTACTCCCCCCCCCATCATTGTCGGGTGGCTGCACCCCACCTGTATACCACCTGGCTGCCCGTCGAATGACAGGTACAGTATGAGCTGTAAGCCCATTGGTCCACAGTGTGGACCAATGGGCTTGCAGGGCATACTGTACTAGACAGTCCCATATATGTGAATGAAGTCAGGAGACACAATATTAAGGAACTGTAACAATTAACTTTGGGCTAGTTGATAAGAAAACACCAAGAGCAAATGAGGAACATGTAGGTCAGTTAAAAAAGAAACCCAAGAGACACCCTATCTAAGGCAGGGCAGCAAATACATTTCAGATAAGCAGTTGAGAGGTAGGAATTCAACAGGCATAGAAAAGAGGCAGTAAAGTACTGGAAAATTGGAACAGAAAGAGCATGAGAATGGTTCAGTCCAATGGTTGAGGAGCCACAGTTTTTCAGGACAACTTCTGGAGACTGAGATGCAACCCCATTTGTAATCCCCTTTCTGCATTGAGGGCAGAGAATTCTGGACTCCAGGCATACCTGCAAGGGTGAAGAGAATCTTTTGCCCCACCCAGGGGTCACCAAGTATACCACTACTCCCCACCCTCTCAAGGATGCCTAGACAGAGGTAGAACAGTTGGACTGTGGTGGGCTCCAGGTAGGATGGGGAGGTGGGAAAGGTACACACTCCTTAGCCTGAATTATTTCACATATCCTTTGTCATACTGACAAGACAGGGCAGCTGGGAGGAGGCACCCATAACAGTGGGAAGGGAAGAAGTGGGAGTCCTCTGACAGGGAGGCTCCAAGGAGGGAGGAAGAGGCCCCCAGCCAAAGAGAAAGCAGCTGCTGGTGGGGGATTCTATTGTTAGGGGGATAGACTTGGGAGCGAGGGGAGAAGGGGAGAGGCAGGTGAAGTGCCTGAGAGATAATTTGGCTTACAGGGACTGAGAGCGTATCCAGAGGATCACTTGGGCAGCAAGAGATGGGAAGGAACTAGACAACATTGTCCTCCTGGGGACAAATTACCTTGCAAAGGACAGTACAGGGTGAGTGCAACAAAATTTCAGGTAGCTGGGGATGGGTGTAAGCAGATGAAATGCATGGTGACGTTTACCAAAGTGTAACATGTATATGGTCCAGGAGAGGATAGGACACTGCACCAGAGCTTTTATCAATTGGTTAAAGACACAGTGCATGGAGGAGGGGCTTGACTACACTGTGGACTGGAAGCCAACCTGTCAGGATGTGGGCATTTATGGGAGAAAGCCTGCATCTTTCCAGGAGTGGGACCCCGTTCCTTAATAGGAGGTTTAAACGCTACTTGGAAAAACATTTAAAGTAGCCAGGTGTGCTGTAAATCCAAGGGAGGCAACAATTGCCCCTCAGATGATGAAGCAGCAGGGAGGGAGGGCACGAGGGATTAAGTTCCACTATGGCAGGAGCACAAGAAGACTGGGGTGGGGATATGTTAGAGGACAAGGGGGTAAAAGAGCAAGAAGAAAGGAATAAAGGAGACTGGTAATGGAGAAGGTACCAAGGGAAGTTACTTACTTCTTCCTTCCCCAGTATCATTCATTCCCCCAGTTTAATTGTTCTTTTGTTCAGTTTCACAGTTTATTGCATGGTATCTTATTTTTGTCAATTTATTCTTAGACATAATTGTCCTGTTTATTTTTGCTGTACTTATTCCATTCTATGTATTTTGTACTCTGTATTTTTATATCTATTATCTTTTCACCTCTTCCCCTTCCCTAGGGATGCATAAATGAGCTGATACCAATTCAGTATGTATTTCTTTGTAAAACCTAAAAATAAATAAATGAATAAACAAACAAGGGAAGTGGGGGCAATGGGATTCAAAGGAACAGCACAGGCAGGAGGAGTAAGCAGACAGGGAGGGAGCAAGGTATGGAGAGCCATGAGAGCCAACAAAAATTGTGGACCTGGAGGCCATCATGGCGGAAGCTAGCCTAGATTTGGTGGCCATAATGGTACACTGACATGCAATGCTGGACATGACCATACTGGACTACTCTCTGTTCAGGAGAGACAGGGAGGGCAGAGAGAGGGGGGTAGGAAATATTTTAAAATAAATGAAGGAAGGAATTAAGGCCATGGAAGTACAGTGGCATCAAGAGGAAAAAGAAGGGCTGGAGGTTCTGTATGTCATCCTAGAGACAGGTACTTGTGCCACTGTCCATACAGGTGTAGTATTCAGACCAGCAGGAAAAGAACAAGAGCTAGGTAAGGCACTTGTGGAAGTCATCATCAGGAGGGCAAGTAAGGAGTAGTTGCTGCTAGTTGGGGATTTCAGTCTGCCAGATGTGGATTGCAGCCTTCCAATTGTAGCTTCAGCAAGGAACAGGGCCATCCTTGACTCCCTACAAGGGGCTTTTCTCAGGCAGCTAGTCAGTGAACACACTAGGGACCATGCAGTGTGGGACCAGATGCTTACAAACAGTGATAGCATTGCAGACATCATAGTGGGTAGTCAGCAAGGTACCAGTGATCACTGTACAGTGTGGTTTAACATTAACAAGAGAACAGAGGCAAACCACACAAGGATAAGGGTCCTGGACTTTAGGAGGATGGATTTTAAAGAAATGGGAGACCTTCAGAAAGTACCTTGTGGGGGGAATTGCCAGGGAGGGGTAGAGACACAGAGGAGTAAAATAAGAGGAGAGTATAATTAATGCAACTAACCACTGCATGAAGGAATTAGTCAAAGTTGAAGGAAAAGAGACTATTGTGGTTCTGTAGGAAAATGTCCAAGGTGGTGAAGAAAAAAAGGGAGGCATTCATGAAGTAGAAGAAAATGCAGAGAGAGGAAGATAGTAAGGTAAACCAACTAAAACAGAATGAATCAGGAAAGGCAGTGAGGGGAGAACAGACAGAGGAAAGGATAGCAAAAGATGTAGTTATGGGGATCAGACAATTTTCAGAGGAAAGAGTTCTGAAGGGACGTGCAGCTTGGAAAAGGGACAAGGCTATGGGACCAGACAGGATACACTGAAATCTACTAAAGGAATGCAGGAAGGTGATAGATGCCCAACTGACAGCACTATTGAACTGTTCACTAGAAACAAGCATGGTTCTGGAGGGCTTGAGGAGAACAGACATGGTCCCTCTCCATAAGAGCAGCATCAGGGAGAAATCTAGCAACTATAGGCTAGTCAGTCTCACATCAGTTGTGGGGAAATTAATGGAAACCCTGTTTAAGGAAAGGTTGGTAAAGTATCTTGAATCCACTGAGCTACAAGATCAAAGGCAGCATGGATTCGTGGAGGGAGGTCACACCAGATGAATCTTATTCATTTCTTCAACTGGATGACCAGGGAAATAGATCAGGGGAAGGCAGTATGTGGACCTTGTCAATGCCTTCGACACTGTGCTATACAGGAGACTGATAAAGAAATTGAACAGTCTAGGGGTTCAAAGTGATGGAATGAGTAAAGAACTGGTTAATGGATAGGTGACAGAGAGTGCAGGTTAACAGCACTCATTCAAAAGAGGGGCGAGTGACCAGCAGGGTGCCACAGGGCTCAGTACTGGGAATGGACCTCTTCAATGTCTTCAAAAGTGACATTGTAGAAAAACTGGAAGGGAAGGTGTGGGATTTTATAGATGACATCAAAATCTGTAATAGGGTGGACACTCAGGAGTGGATGGAGAGAATGCATAGTTACCTTGACAAAATGAAGGAGTGGCCAAGAGCATAGCAGTTGAGGTTCAATGTCAGAAACTGCAGCTCTGAAAGTGGACAAGGCTATGGGACCAGACAGGACACACCCACATTTACTAAAAAGAAACTCAGGAGGTGCCAGCTTGCCCTAAGCGTTTCGTTTGTGTGTGGATTTAATAACTATTAACATTTGCATTTCCATTACTGTTTTTGTTTGCAATTCCTTTTTACATCACCGTGTGCATTTCCATTTGTGTTTGCGCGTGCACTTCCATTTGCATTTCTGTTTGTGTTTCCTTTGGTGTCATCGTTGCTGTTACTGTAAGTGTCTGTGTTTCCAATTACATTACCATGCCCATATGCATTACGGTTTGCAGTTCCGTATGCACTTGCATTTGCATTTCTGTTTTCATTAACATTTGTGCATGTGTTTGTATTACCATTTGCATTATCATTTACATTTGTTTCACCATGTGTGTTAGCGTTTGCGCTTGCATTTGCCTTGCCGTTACTTCACTATTTATAGTGCACATTCTCAAAAAGAAGGGAAAATTCATGGCAAAAAAATCCATTTAATGCATCAGTTAGGGTTGTTCCACAGTGACAAAAGTGAGGAAATTCAGTGTTAGTGTTCCCACCCTTGACTCCCCACCCGCCCCCACCAACAGGCATCGGGTGTGTGTGTTGGAGTCATCGAGTCTAACTCTCTCCCATTCTCCTATACTGCACCACCTCAGCTTGTTTGCATGGGATGGGGTGAGAGTTAGGACTGATAACTCCAACGACACCCTGATGCCTGTTGGTGGGGTGGGTGGGTAAGGAGGGTGGGAACCCCAACATTGAATTTCCTCACTTTTGCCACAGTGAACAACCCTAACTGATGCATTAAATGGAGTGTTTTTCCATGAATATATATAAATATACATACATATATATATATATATAGAGAGAGAGATACAGGTCCTGCTTGCACAGATGCATGGGTGTGTTGTATGCACTGACTGTGCCTGCCTGCACACAGTTCCTGCTGCTTCCAGCCTGTTCTTCTATTCTGACCAATAGGGATGCTGTAGGCATGCCTTGTCCTGCAGCGTCCAGCCTGTACTTCCATTCTGACCAAAAGGAGGAGCTCTGTGCTCCATGCAGTAGCACCGGGTAAACTGCATGGTAATGTATGCTAAGCAGCACTTAATGAGATGCAAATGTACCTGTTTTCCCACAGATTACCTAAGTAGGCTCATCTGCATGGGAGCTTTGAATTTAGCTCCCATTTGCCCTGGGCTAACCAGTTTGCATTGGGCTAGTGTTTTAGCACTGTGCAATCAGGTTAGCCCCGGGCAAACCACACTTCAGCATAGCACAGTCCTGCAGTATGTGGCATACATTGCTGTTTGCAGTAGATATGAGACATCTCTGTGCAATCACACACAATGTTCTCCATCTGCAGACGTATCTCAACAGCCCTCAGCAAGTCATGTTGGCTTATCACTGGGGCACACTGAATAAAACATACCTGTGGTCTATATGCACAAACTGGCTGGCTCCAACTCTCAAATCGTATAAAGTTCCTTACCTGCATAATGGCTAAGAAAATAAGCCTCGGACTTGCGCCACCGGGTGTCACCGCCCTGCCCCAAAACAGCAGAAACAACAAGCAGATCACCAGGGGTTCTAAAACTCCACTCCTTCAAATCCCCAGCTGCCGCACTACACAGGGTCAACGTTCCTTCGCCTATACTGCTCCTCTCTGGCTGAATAACCTCAGCACAGCCATCACCTCAGCCCCAACTCTAGGTTCCTTCAAAACTAGACTACAACATCATCTTACGGCCTTGAGCTCCTGTGACTGCTACACTTATTCCTGAGCTGTCATGTCCTGCCACTGATACCACCACTTCTTTCCCCTTCCTTTCTGCTCCATACCCCACTTGCACTTATTATCAATTAACCGCCCCACCTATCCACTCTTACCACTCTCCATCGTCCCCCCGCCCTTATTTTCCTTCACCTGTTGCCTGCACCCCCCACCCCATCGTCTGACAACTGCCTCCGGCTGCTTCTTTGTGTCCCCTCCCTTCGTTTTTCCCCCTTGTTCCCTGGCACCAGCTGACTCTATACCTTAGATCCACTGTCTTTCCACATGTTTTCTACTTGGCTTCTTATCAGATTGTTATATGATCCTGACTCTATTACCAAATGTTGTTGTACAATGACTATTTTTCTCTTATTTTGTGTCATGTCTGTTCGTATTGCTTCTGACGTAGAACCTTTGTAAAAGAGCCTTGGCTCAAAGGTCTTTGTAATCCTAGAATTGAATAAATAATAAATAAAATAAACACTGGTTTCTCCAGGGTCTAATGAGCTGCAGTTGCAGTGTGCACTTCCCTCTTGCATATTCAGTGCTGTCTTATGCCCAGGTTATTTCTGCCCTGCACTCCTGGCCCTGTTTGCCCGGCTTCCTGTGCTCGCTAAATTCAGCTGATTTTGCACCAGGCTATTCCTTTTGAATATAGCTTGCTTTTTGTTTCTGGATAAGTTTGCCCACCGGGCAGTGTTAATTTAGCCCCGGGGCAAAGTTTTGAATATCTGGCCCACTGTGTACTATGTTTTAAGTCATTGATTATTGTAATCCCAAGGTCCTTCTCAGATGTGGTTATCCTGTATACTCTATTGTTTATGGTGTGCTGGTGTGGCTGATTATATTTACCAAAATGCATAACCACACATTTATCCTCACTGAAGGACACACAGTCCTGACATACAGAATGTCTAATTCTGCTAGGTGTCAGTTCCCAGCAGATCATCATTACTGTGGCATGGAACAATTACCAGAATAAAAAGGTTCTTTTGTTTCTCGTTTGTTCTGTTAACTATTTGCTGCAGCCTGTTTCGTTATCTGCTGCAGGACCAACTGACAAAACTGAATGTGCTATGTGTTGGGACTTTAATAGTGCTACAGTACATCTTGCAGTGATTTCACTTCTTATCCAAGTTTACTGCCACCTTCAAATTTCTCCAGTCAAAATCATAGCCCTATTTCTGCATCTGCAATATATATCCTAAAAAAAGATAAGGTCCCAGTACAGACACCAAGTGAATGGACTAGTCATTGGTTCTGGAACAGAAAAATGGCACTTGATATGTATTCTTTTCTAACCCTTGCTGTTTCATGGACTGCTATATCAGTCCAGAATTACTATGTGTTCTAATTCCATCAGCAGTCTAAAGGTTAATCTCTTGTCTAGTCAGTTCCTTATCCAATTCATCATATCAGTGTTAAAGTTCAGTTTTACTAATTTCTCCATTTACTGTGTGGGACTTTATGGAAGGCTTTTGCAAAATCAAGATAAACTGCTTCATCGGACTTGTTCATGTACATGGCTTTACTGACACTTTCATAAAAATCTGACAGTTTAGTTACGTAAGTGTTGCCCTTTTTGATATTGTACTGTGATTTATCTTGTATTCCCCCAGAGACATTGTGGCCATCACTGAAACCTGGTGTAATGATAACCATGACTGGGAGATGGCCATACCTGGCTACAACATATTCAGAAGAGACATAGCAGGCAGGAAGGGAGGATGAGTGGCACTGTATGTGAAAAATGACATAAGGGCCACAGAGATCCAGGAGGAACAAAATGGAGGAGAGATACTGTGGGTTAAGCTGGAAAGGAAAATGGGGACAGCCATCCACACAGGTGTGGTCTATAGACCACCAGCCCAGGAGGAAGAAACAGATAGGAGTTGATGCTAGCCATCCAAAGGATGGCAGACAAGGGTGAGGTAGTACTGGTTGGAGACTTCAATATTCCAGATGTGGACTGGAGCATCCCAGCAGCAGCATCAACTAGGAGCAGATTTATCCTGGACTCCTTCAGGGTGCCTTCCTCAAGCAACTGGTCATGGAACCAACTCGCAGAAAGCAATACTGGACCTTGTGTCACAAACAGGAACAGTGTGATGGGGGTAACAGTGGGGAGCACCTGGGAACAGTGACCAGTCATTGTGGTTTGAAATCACAGAAAAGCAGAACCAAACCACACAAAAACACGTATCCTGGATTTTTAGGGAGGCAGACTTTGGGAAAATGGGGAGATACTTGAAAGAGGCATTAAGGGGAATGGGACAGGAATCAGGGGTTGAGGAACAGTGGGCAGTATTTAAAATGGGGATTACAAGAACAACAGAATTATGCATTAATCAGGTTAGCAAAAGGAAAAGGAAGAGGAGACCATTATGGTTTTCCAAAGAGGAAGCAAAGAAAGCCAAAAAGATTGCATTCAGGCAATACAAAAAGACACAGGCAGAAGGGGATAGGGAGAAGTACCAGGAGAAGCAAAGGGAGGCAGGGAGGTCAGTAAGGGAAGCCAAAGCTCAGACAGAAGAACACGTTGCAAAATCAGTGGGCAGAGGGGACAAAACCTTTACAGGTACAATAAGTGAAAAAAGAAAGACAAAGGGAGGATATGAGACTGAAGGGGGAGGATAGAAGACGTGGAGGATGACAACAGTAAGCTGACATATTGAACAGGTATTTCTGCTCAGTCTTTACTGAGGAAAGAGGAAGGTAATGGGTCTGAAGGAGTACAAGGGGTGAGAATGGTGCAGAAATGGACACAAGTCCCTTTACACGAGAAAGGGTCCTGAAGGAACTGGAAGTAATAAGAGTTGATAAAGCAATGGGGCCAGATGGGTGCACCCCAGGGTCCTTAAAGAACTAAGAGAGGTGGTGGCTGAACCTCTGGCTATCCTGTTTAGCCGATCACTGGAAACAGGGGAGGTACCCAAAGACTGGAGGACAGCAGATGTAGTCCTCTTATACAAAAAGTGGGAACAAAGAGGAAGCAGGGAACTACAGACCAGTCAGCCTCACCTCGGTAGTGGGGAAGATCATGGAAGCACTACTGAAGGAGAGATTGGTGGAACATCTGGCTGTCAATGGACTACAGGACCCAAGGCAGCATGGTTTCACCAGGGGGAGGTCATGTCAAACCAACCTCGTTGAATTTTTTGACTGGGTGACTAGGGAGGTGGATCAGGGGAGGGCAGTGGACATGGCCTATCTGGACTTCAGCAAGGCCTTTGACACTGTGCCACATAGAAGACTATTACACAAACTGGGGAATATGGGTGTGGGCAGGACAGTAGTGTGGTGGGTAGGTAACTGGCTGGGTGGCAGGACACAAAGGGTGGTGGTAAATGGCTGTCACTCCACAGAGGGAAGAGTGACCAGTGGGCACCACGAGATCAGTGCTGGGACCAGTCCTATTCAACATCTTCATCAGTGACATTGCACAGGACCTAGAAGGCAGAATTTCACTGTTCGCTGATGACACAAAGCTCTGTAATAGAGTAGACACACCAGAGGTGTAGACAGAATGAGAAGGGACCTGCAGAAACTTGAAGAATGGTCAGGGTTTGGCAGTTGAAATTCAATGCAAAGAAGTGCAAGATAATGCATATGGGGCACAAAACCTGGCACAATATATCAGTTGGGGATGAGGATATCGCATGCACCAAGCAGGAAAGGGATCTTGGGGTTATCATCTCTGATGACCTCAAGGTAGGGAACAGTGTGACAAGGCAGCAGGTAAAGCAAATAGGATGTTGGGATGTATAGGCAGGGCATCACCAGCAGGAAAAGGGAGGTCATAATTCCGCTATACAAGACACTAGTGAGGCCCCACCTGGAGTACAGTGTACAGTTCTGGAGACCATACCTATGTAAGGACATAGACAGGGTAGAGAAGGTTCAGAGGAGGCAACAAAGATGGTGCATGGATTGCATCACAAGTCCCTATGAAGACAGGTTGAAGGAACTGAACATGTACTCCCTGGAGGAGAGGAGGGAGAGGGATATGATAGAGACATACACTATCTCATAGGGAGGAACAGGGTGCAGGAATACACTATTTTAAGCAAAAAGATGTTCCAGGACTAGAGGGCATGGGATGAAGTTGGAGGAGGATATCAGAGGAAACATGAGGAAGAATTTCTTCACAGAACGGGTGGTGGACAAGGAACACCCTGCCAGAGGAAGTGGTGGGCTGAAACAATCATGGGATTTAAGAATGCATGGGATAGACATAAAGGAATTCTGGAGGTCAGGGGTAAGGGGCAACAGACTTCTAGGAAAACATAAACTGAACTTACAAGCTCAAATGGGCAGACTGGGTGGGCCATAGGCCCTTATCTGCCGACACTGTCTGTGTATCTATGTATCTATGAAAGGCGTTCCTTAATTTTACCCTTTAATTGTGACTCTACAGAAGTACCAAGAATAGGGGTTAAGTTTGTTGGTCTGTAAGTTTTAATATCTGATTTGTGCCCTATTTAAGGCTGCTTGGCATAGTCAACAGATTTCTTGTGGGTATGTCACAGTAGAGCTAAAGGAATGAAGCAGGAAAATTATCTAGTGAATTGTGGACTACTGTATATTTCTATGTGCCTTATCCTAACCCTGCTTGACAAGGACATCCCCATAGAGAGGGCATAAAGGTTTTAAATAGTTTACCAAACTCTGCATTACCCACCCAACATCCACTTTTGATCCAGAAACACAGCTGAACTTCACAGTTAAAATCTATGAAAGGCTTGTAAAACAAGATAATATCTTTTTACACATAAGTGGTATGCCAGGAAGTACACAAGGGCAAAAATATTGCACAAAGAATGATCAGAAATGCAAGGGGGCGGAGGCAGTACTGTCTGATAATTAAATGTGTATACTGGAACTGTGAGGAATAATGCACTCATACCCATGCATTATGTACTGTTATACTTCCTTTATTTTACACTGAAGGATATGCAGGCATTGAATATTCTAAGAAATACATATTTACAAAAATTACCATTGAAAATGTGTACTATATTGGTAACACACAGGCAAGATGTACACAGGATACTTGTGTACATTTTGTCTGTCTGTTACCAGTAAATTGCACCACTATCACTGGCAATTTTTGCCTCTCTCACCTTTCTTGTACAACCTTTTCTCCCCTGTGAAGTTTCTGGGACAGTACTGTAGGTTTTTCTTGCTGCAGTCAGTCTGTTTGTGCACTTGTCTTTCAGTTTGGTTTATATGTAAATGGGACAGTAATTTGCAGACTTAAGTCAGCGTAAACAAAAAGCATTGGAATAATGAAGTGTAAGGGCAGACAAAGGGCACAATGTGGTAGTGCTGCACAAGGAAACTTATTGGCAAGAGATTTTAAGACAATTGAATGATAAAAACAAATGTAAAATACAGAATGAAAATCCAAATAAAATCTTCAAGCAGCAAACTGATGAATTCATCAGAAAGGCTGTAGAATTCAACTGGATTACTATGGATGCAGAAAATGACCTTAACAACAGAATTCCAACAGTGCCCACCTTTAATGAGTATCCTGAGCTACACACAAATCCTGGTAACCCTCCAGGATGCCCACCAGTCTCTGTAATGGGGTCTTTGATGGACACAACATTCATTATTACAGATTTCTTTCTGAAAGAAAGGATGGTAAAACAACCATCTTACACTATTTTGTATTGTTTTATTACTTCTGTGCATGCTTTATGATTGCGCTCCCTCCCCACCTCACCCTCAGTCACCTGAAACAAGCCTTGGCTCAGTGGACCTTTCTTGTTTACCAGTTTTCAATTAAATAAATTAACATTAGAAGCTCCGCGGATGTCCTGGAGAGGTTTCAGAGGTTTCAGGGTTTTATGTAGCAGCCAGAATACCTTTGGCATAAAATGGATGTAGAAGCATTATGTACTTCTAGTGATCAAGAATGTGTGTTAAGAGCTGTTGTAGAATTGTTAACAAAGGGAAATAGCCTATAAAACCAGAATTCATTCTTAGGGCTCTGCATTTTATTCTTATTAAAAACTATTTTTTTTTTATTCATAGCTTTATTGGCAACTGTTAGAAGAGCAATAGGGACTACGGGGTGTGCAGACCGCACATCCAAACAACTATGGCAAAATCCCCCACAGCAACAATTTCAACAGGTTTTGAAATTGTCTCTGTGGGGGACCTGAGAGTGAAATTTCACTCTTTTTCTGTGTGTCACCTCCCCCACCCCTTCAAATCAACTCCAACTTGGAGTTGCTAATGTTTTAGAAGGGGGTGCAAGGGGTGCAGTCCCCCGAGAGAAACACTTCAATGTTGAGCAGGCAAAATTTAGTCTGTCAACACTGGGTCTCTCGCTATGCTGAACTTCGACAATAGTGTTGTCGATTTGGCATAGGTAAACCAGCTACTACCCCCTCCTATGCCAGCCTTTTTTTTCATGGAGGTGTGAAGATGAGCTTCTTTTGAACTGCCAAAGAAATCTACTTTATTGGCAAAATTTTGGAAGAGAGTCACTTTGACAGGGTAGAGGAGCAACACTGTAGAAAGACACATGCACATGATGTGAGCTATAAACAATTTATGGAATTTGAAAGGGTGTGCCCTACATAATAGAAAGAAACAGGCTGAATGAACTCTTGAAAAATGAAACAAGGTAGAAATTTTTATACAGGTGCTGACTCAATTCTGTTGTAGAAGTGAATATTTAAGTACATTTCTATTAATATGATGTAGTGGAATTTGGGGCCTAATTAATTTTCCAATGAGATTTTCAATATTGCTAATATGCTGTCTCTATTTTGATAAAATATATGCTATCTCTTATCATAATTGTATTAACTATGAGCTTAAGAGTACCTCAAACTATATGATTCTTTCTAATCACTGCATGACACTTTATTTATTTACAGCACCTTAGAACTTACATCAGTAAGACAAGAGTTTTCTAATTCATTTTTGGACATTAAATATTTTAGACATTGTTCTGATACAGTTTATAGATTTAATATTGTTACAAAATCCTGATTGGCCATTAGGGTTATTTTTCTAATTGGTAAATTAATAATCAAAAAGATTTTTTTCTAATGAAATTTCATTTCCTCCCCCCTCCCCATAGTCCCAAACCCAGATTGTCAGCGATGCAAGCAGTAATGCTACCGCTGCATTAGCAGGATGGCAATTTTGCACTTTTTGATATTGAAAGACAACGGCCATGCTCTTCGCCACTCTTCTAGTTTACCAAGGAATCTATGCATTCTCTCCACCCACTCCTGAGCATCCACCCTATTACAGATGTTGATGTCATCTACAAAAAGGCATACCCTTACCTTCTAGTTTTTCTACAATGTCACTTCTGAAGACATTGAAGAGGTCCATTCCCAGTTCCGAGTCCTGTGTCACCCTACTGGTCACTCGCCCCTCTTTTGAATGAGTGCTGTTAACCTGCACTCTCTGTCACCTATCCATTAACCAGTTCCTTACCCAATCCACCACTTTGGATCCCACCCCTAGGCTGTTCAATTTCTTTATCGGTCTCCTGTGTGGCATAGTGTTGAAGGCCTTGCTAATGTCAGATCTAAGATGTTGGTTTGACAATTGCATTGTCAACCGGCATCATGGCAACAGACTCCATGATGACTGCAATTTAAGGTCAGTAGGGAGCTGTGCATGTCGGACACTCATTTTTCTTCAGGGTACATTGTCCCTGAACCCCTGGTGCAGGGGGCTCTGCCCTTCCCCATATCCTCTGTACTAATGGATTCCAACTCTGAGTTGGAGTTGGTTTGGGGAGTAGGTGCAGGATGGGGAAAGTGTTGCTGGGTCCCGTGCGGACTTCTACAGTGACATGTCAATGTTGTTGGCATCTATGTACAGTATGTTGCTGTAGAAGTGTCGCTGTGCAGGAGGCATACTGCTAAAGTCCAGGTAAGCCATGTCTGCTGCTCTCCCATGATCTATTTCCTTGGTCATTCAGTTGAAGAAATTAATCAGATTCATCTGGTGTGACCTCCCCCCATGAATCCATGCTGCCTTTTGTCTTGTAGCTCAGTGGATTCAAGTTACTTTACCAACTTTTCCTTAAACAGGGTTTCCATTCATTTTCCAGTAACTGATGTGAGACTGACTGGCTTATAGTTGCTAGATTCCTCCCTGATGCTGCTCTTATGGAGAGGGACCATGTCTGCTCTCCTCAAATTCTCCAGAACCATGCTTGTTTCTAGTGAACTGTTCAGTAAGGCTGTCAGTTGGGCATATAGCACCTTCCTGAGTTCCTTTACTAAACTTGGGTTTATCCTGTCCAGTCCCATAGCCTTGTTCACTTTCAGAGCTGCAAGTCCTTTCAGAACTCCCCTGAAAATAGACTTGTGTCCACATTCCCCACTTTGTTTTCCTGCTGCTCACTAGTCATCCACCTTGCCTCCATCCACTGTGAAATCTGAGCAGAAGTACCTGCCCAGAATGTCTGATTCTTTTGACCCTCTTCTGCATAGTCTCTCCTTACTGCTCTTCTTATCGTCACTATCAATTCCCTTCCTTTCCTAATTTTACTTGTGTTCCTGAAGAAAGCCTTTTCTCCTTTGGCCATATGGATATTGAGAGTTTCTATTTTAACATACTACTCCATGTAGGTAGCACAGAAGCCATGAAATTCTGTTTGTAAAAAAAGAGAGAGATACTACAGTAGAATTCCTAATAATGGGCCTTATGCACTATGCCAATGTACTGCGTAAACTGGGTGTGTAAGCATACATACACAGGAATGCTGTGCAGCGGGGGTCTCGAGGATCCCCGGCGGCATTCGCCAAAGGTGCATTGGCCAGGTGAGCACCTGATTCCCCTGCCGCACAGGCATCTAAGTGCCAGAGTGGTCCAGGAGGTGGAGATGGGGTCATGTCCACACTATGCATCATTAACAAAGGCCCATAGTGCTGTACACAGGGGGGCATAGGAGGGCACTGAAAATGGCAGGGGGGACCCTACCACAAGTGCTGTATGCACTGCATGCATATATAACCCCAGCCAGTCAAGGCAGTATTATGCAACCCCCCAACAGAACCCACACCCAGTCTTGGCACAAGGTGGAGCCCTACCAAAAAACACAACCCCTGCCGCTGTTCCATATGGCAGCCCACCTTCCCACACACACCAGTGCCCCATCCCCATTCACATAAATGAGAACCTTTCACACACACATGGCTTCCCTGTACACATAAATGAACCCCTCACACACACACACACACAGCTACCCTGTCTCTGTTCATGTCAGTGAACCCCCTCCCACACACACACACACACACACACACATATGGATGCCCCATCCCCTATCTGCAAGTGTGTGACATTCCCTGAATCCTGATCCCAGCATGCCTTCCCCTGCTTTGGTGGCCAGTGGCCCCCCAGTGGCACCGGTAGCACCACCCCCATCCCCCTTACCTGAAAGTCAGTACTGCAATGATGGATGGCAAGTGTTACCTCCCTTCACACACCTCCTCCTCTAAATAGGTGGCATGCTCCCAGCATCAGTTGGAAGGTGGACAGGTGAGGTGGTGTGTGGAGGGATGTGTTGCTAGCCATCCATCACCATGGCACTGACTTTCAGGTACAGGGTGTGGGGTTGCAGTTGCCACGGGAGGTTGGGGGGCCACTGGCCACCAATGCAGGGGCAGGGGTGCTCTGATGGGGGTCAGGGAGTAGGTCACACACTTGCAAATAGGGGATGGTGCATCCATGTGTGTGTAGGGGGGCTCATTGACATGAATGGGGATGGGGCACTAATGTGTGTGTATGGGGGGTTCATTGACATGATCAAGGACAGGGCAGCTGTGTGTGGGGTGGTTCTCATTTATGTGAATGGAGACAGGGCACTGTTGTGTGGGGAGTGGGCTGGCATATGGGACTGGGGCAGGGGTTCTGCTAGGGGGGTCATCTGTGCGCTGGGTGGGTGTGGTGCCACAGGGGTAGGTATCAGGCAGGGAGGACCACTAGACAAGGAGTCCTGGCTGTGCAGGCCCAGGGACCTGTGTTTGCTATGCACGCACCAGACCTGCGCCTTCCCACACTCCCCTGCACCGCAGAGCAGGGGATCCATTCTTGGACCCAAGTGGGGCATCTGATTGGCTGCTCACCTGGATCTGCTACTCCACCCCATCCACCCTCCGTGATCCTGTGTGGCAGGGAGGGTGGGGTGGGGCCATGGACAGATGGCTGGTGTTTGTGTATACCGGCCTGTGTGCACCTGTCTGCAGGAGCGGAGGTATGTGGGCAGGTTACGTACCTCTGGAGCATACTTTCCACCCGTTAATGCATAGGCACCAATGTTAGTAGAACTAGTGCTAATCTTAAGCTTCTTTACTTTCAACAACATCTAATACTCTCATCAGAATGGTACAGATATTGATATAACATTTGCACCCAGCCTAATTAATCTGTATATATTCTTTGGGGAAATAAGTCACATTTAATAAGATAGTAATATATTCTAGGCAAACATTCTGACCTGACAGGGATACACAGATGATTGACTCTGTGAAACCAACCTACAGTAATTCATACAATATTCCATCTTGCTGGATCAGAACTTAAAATTCACAAACACATACTGTACAACACAAAAGAGATTGAATTCCTGGATCTTACGCCCTATAAAACAGAAAATCACTTGGAAACCATAGTACATCAGAAACAAATGAACAGAATCACCCTGTTACACTACACAAGTTTTCACCCAAGAAGCCTGATTAGTAACATCCCTAAGGAAAGAATTTCAAGAACCAGATATACCTATAATACACAGGATGAATCTCGTATATAAGCAGTGAATATGGGCAACAGATTTCTGGCTCCAGGCTGGTGTCCAGCAGCTCTGGGTCAATCATTCAAAAGGACTGGGAACACTGAAAACAATACACTACTCATAAGAAAAAGAAACTACTTTTAAGAAAAAAACAACAATTAACAGAAAAAGTGACATATCACATTCATGACCAAATACAGTCCAAAGGCACCCCCATCAACTGCCATCGTAGTCAAAAAAAAATATTAGGGTGTTGTGAAATGTGAACCAACTTTGGGAGTACATAATATCCCAAGAATCAGTTACTAAAGGGGCAGATCAATAAAAAGCAGAATTGTACTGTACATGATAAGTACACGACACAGTGAAACACACAGACATGGCTACCACCACTACCTACTGTAAATGGACTTACATGTGTGAAACCGCCCTCACTGTAACAATATACAGAACATAAATACTTGAGATTTGATCATTCCAGTTCAGGCAGAGTTTTTGTAATTCATTTTTCAACTGCACCATTTGAGGGTTATGTTGTATGCTAACATGCCCCGATGGCATGAATTATGTAGGCCAAATGAAAAGACAACTGAAGCAGCAGCAGATTGGTTAAGTGGACATTAAACTTCAGTCAGAGTTAAGAATCCAACATGCTTCATGACAAAGCATTTTTCAGAGGCAAGTCACAGTTCTCCAGCCAAACTGAAACTTATTGGCTTTGAGAACATACAGTAGAGAAAAAGAAGAGGGGACCTCACTAAGAAACTACTACAGAGATAAATAGTGAATCTACATGCTGGACTGTGTGTGATGCACTTTAAAGGGCATGCTGTTATAACAGTGCTTCACAATGTTTCTTTAAGCATGTGCTTATGTTGCTTTCATTTAATTTAGAGTGAGCTCCATACCAAAGTTGACCTTCCATATGGAGATACCAAAGTATCAGCAAGCACAGTTCCATCTTTTCTTATTGATGGATAAGGGAACAAGATGTTTATTCATGTGAACATGCATGCTGCAGCTATTGGACTGATATGTTTTTAATGACTAAATCACTGGTTGACTTGTAAGATTTTGTACCTGATCTCCATTATCCTCCTTTGATCTCCTGAACATCTTTTCTTATCTGACCAAAGCAGGCTCCACTTGATTGATAGGTTTTTTAATAATCAAATTACTTAGTTTTTAAATTCTGGGTTCCCCTTAGACCTCCTGGTCTTTATTCATGCCGAAACATACAGTGATACTCTGTTTAATGTTTCTTTTTATGGATACATGGATGGAGCTATGCAGACATATTGCTACCATCAGAAAAAGGGGTCTGAATTCTTAACGCAGCACAGCTCTTGTTATGAGGGAGTGGAATGTAATCAAAGCTGCATTCCCTAAATTGTTTCCTACCCCCAGCTGTGTCGTTAGGAGAGAGTGAAATTCCTTCACATCTTTCCATTCACTGCAATGTGGAATCTACAGTCTACTAGCTCAGGTTTCATAGTTCCTTAACAGCTCAACCCTGGCAAGGTAATTCAATCACAGATTACAGCTATCTCCTGCTCCAAAGAAACCCTCCAAATTTTCTTGGACAAGTTTACCATGGCCCATCCTTCCCTTCAGTACACTGTTGAAGTCTCCTCCTCTTCACTGCCTTTTCTGGATATCAAACTGTCAGTGCAGAACACTGGTCTGAAGACATCAGTTTATCACAAACCCACTGACTCATACAGTTTCCTCCTCCACAGCTCCTTCCCTACTAAACATGCCAAGAATGGCCTGCCATATTCACAGTTTCTTAGACTTTGCAGGTTATGCAGTGAAGATCATGATTTTGTTGAGCAGGCCTTAATAATGCATAGTTTTTTATTAACGGGGATACCCTAAAAGCGCAGTGGACAG
The DNA here is from genome assembly GCA_016271365.2 of Neoceratodus forsteri. Classification (NCBI taxonomy): domain Eukaryota; kingdom Metazoa; phylum Chordata; order Ceratodontiformes; family Ceratodontidae; genus Neoceratodus; species Neoceratodus forsteri. Next base: position 1,750,260,850 of record CM057455.1, on the reverse strand, counting down.
AGCACTTTCCCGTGTCAGAAACATGCCCTGTGATCTTGACCCCCTAGGAAGGATACTGGCATTTGAGAACAACAACAAATTCCACTAGTGCCTCCCTTCCATAAGAGTATACCTTCTCTTCACCGGATCATCCCCCGTAACTTTTGTATTTTGTAAACTGACCCCAACATTGGTGTTTCCTTTATAGAACTACCTATTGCCTGCTACTGCTGGCCACCCAACCTGTGGAATGTCCTGGTAAGAAGCAACCTACCTACTCCTAACAGTTCCTCCCTACCAGGTACCAAACCTTGCCAAAGAACTCACTGCTACACCTGCAAATTTATTTCTAGCGTGACTGAAATTCGGTGGCCCACAGGTGTTTTTCACATCACCAAGGAGTTCTCATGCACCTCCACTAATGTGGTATATTGTATTCTTTGCAGGAAGTGTGCAGATATTTACATTAGAGAGACTGGTAAACTCCTTGCTGACCATTTCAAGGAACACTACAGGACAGTCAGGAATGGAGACACTGATAAACACATTGTATCCCACTTTGTCTCCAAGGACCACAGTGTCAATGATCTTTCTATTTGTGTCCTTCAGCAGGGATTCTGGGATTCTGACCATAGAAAAAACATGGAAACCAGGCTGATCATCCACCTTGGCTCCCGGCAGCCCTCCAGTTTATATGGTAGACTTATTTTCTACTAATATATTTCAGCCACCCCATCTTTTCCCTAAGTCTATTTGTATCTGTACACTTCTATTTTCTTTTTCCATAGATGTCCCCATCTATGTCTCCTTCCTCCACGTTTGTCACCTTTCAGCCTTTTCACTAGAACCTGTTAATTAATCCACACCTGGGGACTTCTCTAGCTCATTCACTGCTATTATGGCTGTCAATCCCATCATCACCTTTTTGTTTTCCAGATTCCACCCTTATTTTTCATTTATTTTATTTATTTATTTAGACAGCAGTTTGGAAAACCTTTGAGCCATAGGCTCATTTACAAAGGTACCTTGTCACAGTAAGACAAACGAAAATACACAGTATAACAGTATAACACAGTATAACAGTAACTTAAGACATAGATACAAACAAGCTGGTACAGGTAGGATTGATGCAAACAATGCCAGAGTTATGTTGTCCTTAGCAGCTTAGTAGTAAGCTTTGTCATTAGTATTGAGTACGGCTTTGACTAGTGGCACTACTTTTGGTGTTAACAAGGTGGTTCCGTAAGGACGTTTGAACCACAATATAGTTGGAGCTCGGAGAAGGAGGCAGTGTGTTGAACCAGGAGGCCTTAAGCTGAAGGCTCTTTGGCGTGAGAGGTCCTAGCTCTAGGGATAACAAGAGAGGTTTTCCCAGAGGTCTGAGTATGAACTAGTGGGACAGAGCGGCGGATGGTGGTGGTCAATCCAGTCGGGGATAGCCCAAGGAGGGTCTTTTTCGTAAGGGTACAGGTCAGATATTTGAGGCGCTCATCAAGATCAAGTACCAGCGCTTTAGCGTACAGTAGACAGGTGTGTGTTAGCCTAGGTGCCCCAGTAATTAACCTGCAGGCCTTATTCAGAGTAGTGCGAACTTTATGGAGTGCGGTCTGACCAGCAGCACCATACACCGGCAGTCCATAGTCCACTAGAGAAAGGATAGAGGAGGTGACTGTGAGTCGAAGAGCCTCTGGGGGGAGGCAGTATTTATACCGATGTAAGATGCCCAATCGGATATTAGTGGCAGTGGCTAGGGCAGTGATGTGTCCATGGAAGGAGAGGGAGGGGTCAAAATGGATCCCTAGGTATTTATAGGAGCAAACTTGTTTGAGTGGGAAAGAGGACCCAGAGTGAATAAGGAGTTTGAAGTTGCAGGACTTGTTTTGAGGATGAGTGAAGAACATGGTTTTTGGTTTTTTAAGATTTATCACCAATCTATGTTCCTTGAACCAGCCCTCGGCTTCAGCGAAGGACTTCTGCAGCGAGTCCTGGAGGGCAATAGGGTTACGACTTGAGGCAAAGATGACTGCATCATCAGCGCACAATAGAATGTTCCTGAGCAAGAGCGAAAGGGTGTTAAGGTAAAGGGAGAATAGTAAGGGCCCAGAATGGAGCCCTGGGAACCCCAGAAAAGATGGGACAGATGTCTGAGTAGGTCCCATTAATTTTTACACACTGTGAGCAGTCAGACAGATAACTGGTGCACCAGGAGATAGGCCCAGCAGCAAAACCAGAGAGACTAAGGGCATCAAGAAGGAGGGGGTGGGAGACAGTGTTGAAAGCTTTAGAGAGGTCAATGAAGACTGCACCAGCCAGAGAACCAGTGTCTAAGGAGGAGTGGAGAAAGTTGGAGAACTCTAGGAGGGCTGTGTTGGTACTGTGGCCCGCCGGAAGCCATGCTGCTCAGGACATAGGACATTGTAGGTGGAGAGGTAGTCAGAGATTTGAGAGGCTACCACTTTTCCAAGGCCTTGGAGAGAGGAGAGAATGGAGATTGACGATAGTTTCCAGTTACAGTCCTGTCACCACCTTTAAAGATAGGGTGACAGTGGTGACTTTCCAGGCAGTTGGAACCTTCCCAGGCAAAGAGATTGGTTGATGAGGCGCGTGATCGGGTAAGGACTGTGTCTAAGATCAGCAGTAGGATACGGATGCAGGGTGTCACTGCCCATTTTATTACTCTTGAGGGGCAGTAGGTGCGCCTAAGTTCTGGCAGAAACACGTGGAGGAGAAAATAAGGGCAAGAAATATTTACGGCAGGCGCTGGGGGAGGAGGGTCAAAAAATTTGTAGGGAGGATAGGGCTAAGGTCAGTGAATGAGGTGTTGAGGTGGTTGGCTATGAGGGCTGGGTCTGAAGAGATCACACCATTAATGTTGATCTGGGTGGGTGGGTGGGGGGTGCACTCCATTTAACTGTTTAATGTTATCCCAGAAGGTTCTGGGGTTCCCCCATGAGGCTGTGAGTGAGGACCGATAGTGCTCAGACTTGGCCTTTCTGATGGCCCGAGTGCACTTGTTTCGGGTGGCAGCATATAACTGCCTGTCACTGGGCCGTTCAGTCTCAATGGCATGGTGCCATAGGTTGTCCCTATGTTTGAGTTGGTGGATCAAAGCTGGGGTTACCCAGGGGGCATTCTGCCTTTTAGAATGGTGGGTCGACATTGGGGAAAAGATATCACAGGCATTATTAAAAGTTCAGGTAAAGAAGGAGAGAGCTGTGTCAAAGTCAGGAGTTGCCTTATAGGAGACCAGTCAATCTGGGACAGAAGTTCCTTAAGTTTTGTCAGACCACCAGGTATTAGACGCCGCCAGCATGTGGACTGTGCTATGGGTTTGGGGACTGAGGATGACCAGTGGAATAGAATGGGGGAGTGATCTCTGAGAGAGTCTGGGAGGACTTGTACATTGGGGATCCGATTAGGGCGGTTGGTGAGTACCACATCAAGCAGGGTACTGGAGCCTTTCTTGGGGTTAGTCCTGGTAGGTTGGGTAACTAGTTGTGTTAGGTCTATTGCAGAAAAGGAGTCACGGGTAGAGGAGGAGGAGGAGGAGGGGCTGAGCCAGTTGACATTTAAGTCACCCACCAGAATTTGATCAGCGGAAGGAGGTAGTGAGGAAAGGTATTCTGTAAGAGAGGCAATGGCCTGCGTTTGGTCCCTGGGGGGCACGTATGCCATAGTCAGATAAAGGGGTTCCTTTAAAGGGTCAGGGGTTAGTTTCAGCGTAGGCGCCTGGGCCCTGAAGTCAAGGATTGGAGTAGGCAGGGCTAGTACGGGGAGAGATTCCTTGACATAAATAGCGCAGCTGCCGCCCCGTCTCCCAACACGGTTGGACCGGAAGAGGGTGAAACCAGGAAGGGAGACCAGGGAGTCTTGCCATGATCACTTCTTCTCCTAGAGCCTCCATCTTTTTGCTGTCCCCCTATATATATTCCTTATTTTACCTCTCCTCTGCACTAACTTTACTTTTTCTCTTTTAGATATTTCTTGAAAAGACCCATGGTCAAAATGTCAATTTTTAACTCTATTTTTAGCATGAATTTAATATAACTGTTTTGTTTTGTTTTCAGACCACATGCTGATGCAGCACCTTGTTTTTGGTTTTTCAGTTACAGATGTCTTTGTTTATTGGCTTTCTTTTTCAAAAAATTCCAACAGTTGTAAGTCAACCAGGTCATTACAACCCCTTAATAGTGCAATTATCTGATAAGTTAAAGAACATGCACACATGTGCACACACACACATATGCACACATACACACTCACACACATATCTCTCTCCCTTTCCCGCTCTCTGTCACACACACACACACAGTTAAAGGACACCTAAACCCTCTTTTTGCACATTTTGTACTAACCATATTAAGATGCGAGTAACTTTAAAACAAACAATGATAGCATGGTTATGTCAGCACAAAAATATCAACAAAATGAGTGGTATTTCATTTATAGATTCCTTTTACTTTTTTATAATTAGCAAAAACAAAACAGCAGAACATTCAATTTTTTTAATTTTTCAACAAACAAATGAGAATATCTTTAAAACAAAAAATGATAGCATGGTACTGTGAGAATGAAATTTGTTCAGCACAAAAATATCTACAAAATGAGTAGTGTTTCATTTATAGATACCTTTTAGATTTTTTTATAATCAGCAAAAAATGGCATACATTTTTTTTTCACTTTTTGGAAGGTATAGTACAAACGTAATATGCTACCCCCACTGGAAATATTATTGATATTTTTGTTCTTGTGATGATTGACCTGATGACATCCTTCCTGGCATCACCATTCATGATGTCATTGTGTCAGTCAGCACGCAAACAAAAAATATCAACAATATTTCCAGTAGGAGCGTAGCATATCCCTTATATATTCTTTGCAAAAAACTCTGTTAATGCACCAGTTTGGGTTGCTATTAAAACAACAAAAGTATGGAAATGTGATGTTAAGGTTTTCAACACTAACTCTGCATTCCCCCAAGCAGCCAAAGGAGGTAATGTAACACAAGCAACCACAGACATCCATCATCAGTTTAGACAGACAACATACAACTCTTTCCACATGACAGAAAAGAGACATCCATCATTGCAATCCAGTGCTTCTGTAGCTATGGATAAGCATGCACACTTGCACACAACCTAGGAAGTGTGGTAAAAATTCCCATAGGATCACATTGTAAATTGTAAGTAAGGAATAACACATGATAGGGTGTGTGGAAATGCTAAATTCCACATGCCCCTGGTGGGCTATGAGGCATAACGCACAGCTGAGTGCCTTCAGCCACCTTGGAAGTGCTGCATATAGGGCAGTATATGATTCCAATAAGCTCACATTATGTAAGATAGCAATAACACATGGTACAGTGTGTGGCAATGCTAAATTGCTGCATGTCGCAGGGTTGTGAGGTACGAGACACAGCCAAGTGCCTTTGACCATGTGGGAAGTGTGATCTAAAATTTCCATAGGAACACATTAGGTTGTGAGGCACAAGGCACAGCTGGGAAGTGCAATATAAAAATCCTATAGGATCACATTGTAAATTGTAAGAAAGCTGGTATGACAGGATTTACCTTCAGTTTGCTTATTTAAGTTCCAAAAGCAAGAAGGATTGAAATTGCCTATGTCTACTTTTTTCATATAACATTTGCATCACTGATTAATTTGGTGCAATAAGTGTGTGTGCATGTATTTGTGTATGTGTGTGTGTTTTCAAGAGGGTCTGAATGTCTAGAACCAATAGCACCTTTTACTGCATCACTTTGATGTTTATACTTCTCGTTTTATTTTTCTACTATTGAGGTATAACTGTAGGACTTTTACATCACAATAATGCAAGTACAACTAAGTCACACATTAATTCTTCATCTCTTATCATAGTAATGCATGAGCAGCAGTTGTGGCTCTGACTAGAGTTTGTTTGTCTATTCTTGTCAGTCAGCAGCTTTGGACATGAACTTGCAAGAATGGAAAGAGCCATACCTGATAATTGCTTAATTTTCTGTCTGTTTACAATCATTATAGCTAGTCATAACCCAGGGCCTCATGATAACAGTGTCACAACATGACTAGAAAAGAAGGAACATGGTACTAAGCACCACTGTAGCTATTACTTTTCCTTGTTATTTGCTTAATAAGATGTGTTTAGTTACTGGCTTGTTTCCAGTATTCAACGTATGTGTGATCACTCTGTCTGCTTTCATGTTCCTTACTTGACTGACAAAGTCTTGCAACAGCACAGTGAAATGTCAGCTGCTTGTGTGTTCATGTGGCCTGGGCATGCTCCCCTGACATGGCGAAGCCATAGCTGTGATGCTGTAAGTCTATGTCCTATTATGAGAATATCTGATCATCTGTGGACTGGATCTTCAAATTTAATAGCCTGCCAGAAGTAAGGGAAGATAGTCTTAAATATTAAGTGTTGAAAGCACAAGTGTGGTTGTTTTGGCTATATGACAAGTACTATATCAATAAATTTAGGACTGTGTTTGGACCTTCATCTCCTCCAGACCTGGTTCCAAGCCAACAGGTTGTTGCGTAATAAAAGTAAAACTAAGGCAATTCTCTGGCTCTGAGACTAGAGTCCTTAACCACAAGGGTGATTTATTTATTAATTTATTTTTTATTTTGAATAGATTTTATTGTTTTAGGCACAACCCGAAGGGCCTTGGACAAACTTTTATACATAACAAGACAGACACACTACACAATACAGTACAATACAATACTAACCCCCCTCCCTCACCCCCTACCCATGGTATCAGCTTTATCTCAGTAATTGAAGCAGCAGGTTAACAAAATAATAGACCATTATAATGAATATACTGTCTGTAATTTACTCCAGATTATGTCAAACCTTCATATTTTGTTACGAGTACAAGCAATAATCTTTTTCATAGCCAGATTATGTAGAAGTTCCTGCAATCATTCAGAATAAAAAATGGGTTCACTGTCAAGCCAGTGTCATAGTACTAATTTCTTAACCAACATGGCCATCATAGCCAGGTGGTATTTTCGTTTGGATTCAAACACCTGTGAGTAATCCTCAGTTAAGCAGGCTGTAGGTTTGATGTGTTCAGCTACCCCCAGTAGGGGATTAGCCTTCTGTTTTATAAGGGACCATAATGGGGCAATTTTAGAGCAATCCCAAAAGACATGGTAAAGGGAGCCTTCTACTTGATTGCATCATTTACAAAGCGAGGAAGGGGATTTGCCAAACTTGGCTAATTTGACAGGGGTAAGATACATGTTGATAATATGGAATCTCATAATCCTCAGCCTGTCCTGTGATATATATCTATAAACATCTTCCCAGACTTTGGTCCGGTGAAAGCTGTTAGAAGGTAATAGAGCATTCCAGTAGGCTGAGGAGCCATCCAGTTGTGGAAATGCCCTCCCAAAAATAATTTTACATCTGTTGGCCACTGCATGGGGTTTATCTACTATTGTGGTGAATTGTCACAGGAAATCCCTATCATTCCCTGTACCCTGTACTACACACAAGGGCGATTTCTGCTTAGTTACTTCTGACTGCACACCAATAGCATGTGTGAAGGGCTTTAAATATCTGAGGGTACAGTACATCTCAGCTCCTCACTCTTCTATTATTGGTCTTCTGAGAAAGCGACTCTAAGATATCACTCTTCCTCTCCATGGCTTTCTCTGCAAATTAATTTCTGACAACCAAGAAATCATGAGAAATTGCTCTGATTAAATTTAGTGCCCTTTAACTAAAAAGGGGACATGAAATAACTATTTCATATTCACATTCATTTTCCATGTTTTACTTATCTTAAATGCTGTATTAATCAGGAAATTGCATATCAATCCACCATCTATGTACTGAATTTAATACATTGTTTGGATTTTATGGAACTAAATGCAATGTTTTTAAATATGTATATTCTTTTTTGTAATGGACTATAGTAGCTTATGTTGGCTGAACAACAGGACATGTGAGAAATACTGAATTCCATGGGCAGAATGGAAATTTTGCTTTCAAAAACAAAGTGTATCGCAAAGTTTTGTTGACCTTAATTTAAACTGGATTGTGAAACATTCAGCTTGTACTCACAAAAAGATTGCTGGTTTTCTGTTTAACCAAATAATTTGTTGCCCCACTAGGAATAATTAAAAAACTGTGCCATCCACTCAAATGGACTGGATTTTGGTTTCAATGCCCCAGAAAATGTTCAGTTGGTTACTTTTCCTGATGATCTGAGTGATCATTGTGCAGTTTATTGTTGCTGGAGCTAAAAAAAAAAAGTTCCCCCAATGTATGTTTCATCACAAAAATTAAAATAAAGGTGCAAGTTTGCCATAGCAAATGGGAGTAGTAACCTGTAGGTGTTGTGAATCAGACTCTTACCATTCAAACTGCCAAATAGTGCTGTTTTCCATAAAAAATTCATTTTATTTCGGTGATCTGCTTCATTTGCATAACACACCCCTTTTTTCTCAGTGGTGAAACACCCAACTGTGACATCATACCAGGGAAACAAATTTATTAAAGGGACAGTGTCAGTTTTTAGTTTTAGAATGACAATTCAGCTATGTACTGTACCCACAATGCCTCACTATGTAAATTAGTATACAGGCTATTATATGTTTGTGCTCACTGCAGAAATAGGAGACACCATCTTTCAGTATTGAAGTCTTGTAGCTAGATATGGTGTGCACAATGCATTATTGTGAACATAAACATGCAAAGTTTATACATATGACACCACTGCAGAAACATGGGACAGCATCTCACAGTAAGGGAACTGGAAAACAGGTTCTTATTTTACCCACAATGCCTTGCTATGGACATTTACATATTAGTGCTCACCACTACCAACATATGGGACTGTACATCTGAGTAAGGCACATTTAAGTCAACATTATAAATTACCCAGAAGTCCTTCTTGCTGTATGTAAATCATTGATAGCTCCATGGTAAGACATCATTTTGGGGCTGTGGCCACACACAGAAAACTGGAGGACAAAACACTGATAAAACATTAAAAAAATGACCGTGACAGATTTTTTTTACAAAACAAAATGATGCTTCAACATCTGAAGCATGTATGGCAATGGCATACTATGTATAAAAGGCATTTTAGGAATATTTCAACTTTACTTTAATAATTTAGATATTATGAGGTTCTGGGAGGCTTTAAAAATGATGTATTGAGTTTGTTTGGATAGTTTAAGTTGCATACTATATAACAGTCATTTTCTTTTTTTCTTCTCTGACTTTAATAGGATCTGTAATTTATTTGTTCCACTTGGGAGTATTAGGGGTGTGAGGCAAAAATCGGTGTCTCCAGAGCTGCTCAAGTTTATGAGACTGATGGAGAAGAACTGGAAGGAGCACTATAAGGCTGGGGAGTCAACATCTTGTTAGCTTAGAACCAGCTACATAATCAATGTAAAACTATGATTAGAAATTTTAAATGACAGTTTTTTTTACCTCTAAGCAACAAGAATTTTCCAGAAAAATGCAGCTGCCACATGGGACATTATTACTAAGATGCTTGGGGAAAAAACTATCTTTTCATTGCTGATGTTATGTGAACTAATTCTTCTGACTTCACTTTTAAATGACTAATTTCTTTTTAGATGTCTCAGTGTTTACCCCCAAATTTACCACACTTCCCAAATAAATGAATTGAGTCTTATATCATAGGACCAAATTTTTATTTCAAAATACTTTCTGTTGTTGAAGTTGGGGACTACTTGTTTAATTTGACCCCAATGGTCTTGTTGGGATTTGATGAAGTGGATTACCATTGAATTTAATTGACAGTTGACATTGTGGCATATCCCTTGGCTAACATTTTTACTCTTTCTCTTTGTCAAAATCATGTCCCAGCTCTGTAGAAAACAGCCATGGTAATTCCTATGCAAAGGTCAAGTGATTAATCTAAAATGCAGAACTACCACCTTATCTCTCTGTTAGTGCCCTTGCAAAGGTACAGTACTCAAGTGCATCATTTTGAATCATGTGCCAAGTCACCTGCTCAAACATAATGAGTTAACCCCAGCACAATACACCTTTCATCTAGGTCACAGCACCTCAACAGCCTTGTTGCGGTTCACACAGGTGGTCCAAGAGATCTTTGATAAGGGTCTTTGTACTGCAGCTGTCTTTGTGAACCTCATCAAGACCTTCAATCTTATAAACCATGAACTTTTATTGGCGTCTATGCTCCAACAATGTATTTCTAAGGATGTTGCTTTTTGGTTTTGAGATTATTTGTTTGGCAGAACCCTATACACTAAAATTGATAATGTTTTTTCATCACTGGCTTCGATTTCTTCGTGTGTTCACAAAGGTATATTTTGGGCCCTCTTTTATTTGGTTTATTTTTACATACTCTTTCACTAACATGTAACAGAAATAATTTTCTGCTATATACTGATGATGCAGTTTTTTTTTGTTTTGTTTTAAATTCTGTACTGAAATTTGACTCTGATATCATACAAAACTGGTTTCTGCAAAACAAATTAGTGCTCAGTGCCATCAAGACTAAATCAATGTTATTTCATAGCCAAAGAAAGACACATGCTTCTCCTCCTTCTATTAATTTATTAACATTTGATGGTACAGTGACTGCGCATGTTCCTGTCTTATACTTAGGAATTACCCTGGACAGCACCTTCACATTTATCCCACACATTGAAAATAAAATAAAGACCATGCACATCAGACTGGGAGTTTTATTTAGATTTAATTCTTTTTTGTACCATCCACCAGAAGATTTTTTGCTTGACCTGTTTTAGATTATGCTTTGTTGTTTTATTTTTTGGCGGGGGAGTGGGCACTGTCCAGTGTTAGGACTCTGTTTAACAGCATTCCACACTATGCTTCTCAAATTTCTTTTCATGCTCATAACTGCGAGCTTCTAAATCCATAATTTACTTTCCCTTAACCAAAGGTTTCATTTTCAGTCAGGAGTCATGGCAAAAAATTGTTACTTGGTTTGGTCCCACACTCATTTTATAATTTGTTTTTATTACAAGAACAACAGGCTCCCACCAGGTCTACTAGTTGTGCATTGTTTTCTGTTCTTCTTCTTGATGTGTGTAAAGGTAAACACTTCCTTTTGTTTATGCTACCCAAAAGGTTTAATTCATTGCCATGACCAATGATTAATTTACAAACCTTATCAAATGTAAAAGCTGTGTTTAAAAAATATATTTTTGCTACCTCTAAGTGTGACAGTTATTAATTGTAATTGAATGTTGTGTATTATTTCTTAAGTTTGTATTTGTTTTTGTTATGCTAGATTAGCATGTAAATGGTTTAACTAGCCCCTAGACTTTTCAGTTAATAAGTAAGCAATAAAACATGTAAGGGCATTGGTAGTACAGTAACAACCATACACCCAGGGGCATAGTAAGGCACAAGACCACAGGCTGAATGACTTCAGCTCCTGGATGTGCAGTTGCCACAGTACTACCATTGCCCTGGAGTGTCTTATTGCACATATAAAATGGATTTGTGAGGGACATTTTAAACAGAAAACAAGACATTTAAAACTAAAAGTTTTACCAATTGGTAGTATTGTCACCATGCATAGGTACTAGCCAGTCAGGATGCAGGAATTACCCTATCCAATTTATAATTAACAATCAAATCCAAATATAATACTCTCTTTTAGGGTTCTTACTTATCTACATGCATATTGTTGCATGTGTTGCTGCTGAATTTAAGTTGCAAGACCTTTATCAGTTTTTTAACCTGTCTCTCTTTGTGTCTTTAAATAGTTTCTGTTACCTACCAGTCTCACCAACAAAAAGGCACATTTTACTCTGGATTCATATCTCAGTGTCACTTAGGAACATGTTAAAAGAGCACGTCAAAGAGGATTTGTGCACTACTTGAAAAGCAGTGGACTCCAGGAAAGTAAGCAGCACAGAACTTTGGCAGGGAGGTCTTTTCAGACTAACCTGATAGTTTTCTTTTGTGTGGGTAATGAGGGAACTGGATAGGGGCTATACTATGGACTTATAGCACTTCAACTTCAGCAAGGCTTTTTTTTTTCTTTTTTTTTTCTTTTAGTCTTTGGTAACCGGGTAAGGCCCACTAGGCACAAGTGCCTGTTTTCAGGGGTGACCTTGGAGCACTGGGTGGTTAAGTGACTTGCTCAGAGTCAAACAGTACCCCACAGATGCTTGCTAAAGAAGATGGAGAATCTGGATGCAGAAAAGGTCATAGTAAACTGGGTAGGAAACCGGCCAAACAGGAGGCAGCAAAGGGTAGTGGTCAATGTGGTTAAATCAGAAGAGAGGGAGGTCACAAGTGGGGTTCCATAGAGATCTGTCCTGGGTGTGGTCCTCTTCAATATGTCCATTAATGACATTGGTGAGAGGATCCAAGGCAGTTTAAGTCTCTTCACAGATGACACTTAGCTTTATGGGAGAAGGATAGTGATGAGGGAATAAAGGAAATGCAGAAAGACTTAAAAAAGCTGAAGGGTGGTCATGGGTTTGACAGTTGAAAGTGAAAGCCAAAAAGTGCAAGGTGATGCAACAAGGGTACAAAAATCCTAGGATGGAGTACTAAATGGGAAGGATGAGACTCAGTACCATTGCTGAGGAAATAGACCTTGGTGTTATCATCAGCAATTCCCTAAAGCAATTGAGTCAGTGCAACAAGGCTTATAGCAAGGCAACTTGGATGTATCAGGAGGGGTACTGATGGCAGAAAAAGTGAGGTAATACTTCCCCTATAGAGATCCTTGATGAGAACACATCTGGAGTACTGCACCCAGTTCTGGGGTCCTCACCTCAGGAAGGATAGGGATAGGCTTGAGATGGTGCACTGCAGGGTAACAAAAATGACTCAGGGCCAGAAGGCCATGTCCTGTGAGGAGCACCTCAAGGCACTGAACATGTACTCACTGGAGACCAGAAGGAAGAGGGGTAATATGATAGAGACCTTCAAATTTTGAAAAAAGAATAACGATGGTGAACTGCGGGGTACTACTCAACTTGAATACCAGCTCATGGTCACATGGTCATGAGTGGAAGCTAACAGGAGGGATGTTCAAGAGGGACAGGAAGAAATATTATTTTACAGAAAAGGTGGCAGAGCTGTGGAAATGGCTGCCAGCTTAGGTGGTGGGTGCAAAAACTGTTAGTGGTTTTAACCATGGCAGGGACAGAAGGAAGGGTATTGTGGTTGCATGCGGTGTCAGAATCAAGGAAAAGCATCAAGGAGGGGTGGGGAGGGCTAGGACCCTGGAGGAACTAGGCCCCAGTGCTAAATAGAGAACTCGGGCAGACTGGATGGAACTTTTATCTTTTTCTGCCATCATAGTCTGTATTTCTAAGTTTCTAAAGTGTACCAGTAATAGATCTGACCTCTGTGGCACCCCTCGCATCACTTCCTTAACTCTAGAGTATTGGTTATTTAATATCACTGTCCCCTAAAGCCAATTGTCTATTCATCTAGCATGACACTCCCCAAGGTCACGTAGCTGCTTCGCTGGCCTTGTATGTGGCACTAAATCAAATACCTTGCTGATGTCCAAATACAGAACGTCCACCACCTGACCTTTGTCCACTGCCTCAGAAGCCAAACTGAAGTAGTTTACATGGTTCATCTAACACAGTCTACCCTTCACATTATCATGCTATCCCCTAGCTTGGAGCCCGTTTTCTTGGATTGGTTTATTTATGAAATTGAAAGCTTCTGGAAAGCGCATGAAATGATACATTAAAGTGAGTGTCAGGTCATATTCATTAGGTGATTCTCTATAATTTATATTAATATTATAAATTTATGGGTGGACAGCACACTAATGTATGTACATATTCCATATTTTAAAGGTTGTATAAAGGCCTAGTTCCTGATGAAGCCTGTACATCAGGTGAAACGTTAAATATAAGGTCGATTAGAAGTAAAAAGTATAGCTATTGGTGAAACAGCACAGAAGAAGTCTGTCCATATTTTCAGGTCTGCACCCCCTACTCCATTCTCATAGGAGAGACTGTGATAATTTTGTGATGCACTCTGGGGAGGCAGCAACTTATGTAAGCAGCTAATTTTCCTTGGATCTTCTGGAATTTTTTTCTTGGACTGATCTGAGCTATTTCTGGTGCTTCAACAGAGTACAACACTAATTTATTTATTTAAAATTTGATAACTGGGAAAGGTACCATGAGCGAAGCTCATTTCCAGGTATGACCCAGGGAAGGGGTACAGAGACACTTACAACAAAGGGTAGACATAATCTGCCAACAGGTCACACAGATTTACATAGATTCACATCTAACATTCAGTAGTTTACAATATGATACAATTGTACTTACAACACTATTATAAAATGGTGCAGGAACTCGAGTATATACTCCTAAAGGAGCAGCTGTAGCAAACAGAGAGAGGAGATGTGAGACAGAGGGAGAGAAGAGAGAGGGTATTAGGGATGAGAACAGGTACAGGATGAGGTAGGGGTTGGTCTGAGAAGGTGCTTAATGGCAGGAAAGGAGGGGGTGAGGTGGGTTGGGGGGATGTTGTTCCAGAGGCAAGGAAGTCTGTAAGAGAAGGCCAGTTTGCAGACTGAGGTGTGGACATGGGGGTGTGCAAAAGAATGGACACCAATTATCCATGAGCTGTAAGGGGATGGGGTGGCAGGTTTGAAGAGAGATACAAGCTATGGATTGAGAGCCCCAAACCAGAATTTGGATATGAGGGTGGAGCAGTGTGAAAAGAGTTTCTGGGAGAGAGATGGAGGGATATAGAAGAATAGAGGTCACAGTGGTGAGTTAGATGGGGGAGTTGGTGGTGAACTGACAGAAGACATGGTAGAGGACATCAGGTTTGGTGATGGAAGTCACAGTAGCTGTATTCTAGACCACATTGGCATTGCCAAATGTTGGAAGGATCCACTTGATCACTAGGTCACGTCTGATGGGGGGAAAGGCTAGCCTTGTGGTGGTAGAGCAGTCCTAGCTTGGGACACAGTTTTGGCATTAAGTAAGCAATAATACCCAACAGGGTGGGCGGTATTGGGCTGTACCGGACTGCCCAGGGGTGTAATGAGGCCTGACGCTGCAGGCGGAGGGCCTTAAAGCCCATGGAAGCTCCGGTATAGACCAATACTGTCCACCCTGGAGGATATTATTGTGCTTAGAAAATGGGCACTTTAAAAAAAAATTGTTTAATTCAAAAAATAATAAATACTTAGTTTACAGTAAGTTTTTTAATAAAATAGTTCCTCTGCCTGTATGAGTGTTCTTCCTTGAAGCTGGTTGTCATGGTCACACACACACACACCCACACACACACACACACACACCAAGCTATGATCCGTTTGTATGCTGCATCTATCTGTCTGTCCCCCCGTTGAATCGCCATCAAGTGAACACCATGTCTGGATCTCCAGCTTGTTGTTACATGAGTACACCCAGAATGAAACAGCAGGAAAGAGCAAGCTGGTAGCAGCGACACATTTGTCAGGATGTGTATATGCAGAATTATGAGGCGAAACATGAGCGCTCTAAATTATTAATTTTTTTATGTTTAAATCGGTAGGGGATGGGTAAGAGGTGCCCACCAAGAAACAAAATGGACCAGTGCCTGGAGAAGCAGGCATGAGATCGCGATCGGGAGACTGCAGACCACGGCTGGGATAAATTATTATTTGTGTCTCTTCCTGACCGCAGAAATAAAAACTGCCGTCTTTTTTCTTCAGTCACCTTATTGAACTTAAATTGAGACAGAGGTGGAGAGGAGATTGAATCGACTGCCAACTTGCTCGCTAAGTGAGACGGAGCTGCTGTCAGCATTTTTGTGATCCCAAAAGGACTGCAACTTTTTGAAAAGGGCTGCTGTCTGCTTTGAAGTGTACAGTGAATATCCAGTGTTGAGATACAAAAATGAATAGTTTTTTTGTGGTGGGTGTGGTGAGAGGAGCAGTTAAGGAAAAAAGGCAGTTTGTGCTTTCGCACACCCTCCCTGTCACTTTGTAGTCAGCAGTAAGGTTACCCACGGCATTGCGGTATGGAAACCAAGACAGTGCCCCTGCTCTCATAGACTAGAGTGCTACCTGAGGTAGTGCTCTTTTTGTTTCTCTCGGTGAAGTCAATTTGCGGTTTTGCAGCTAGTCAGATTGGTTGTGTCTTTTTTTTTACGTCATCCTTCATTTTTCATTTTTTTTTAATAAGACAATCTGGGGGGGACTGGGGAAGATGTTTGGTTAGCCACCAGCCTGCTAAGTGAGAGGAAAAACATGGCGACAGATCAAGGCTTACAATTTGTTTAAAATATGAAATGGCCCCTTGATTTCGGTACTTAGGTCAGTTGGGTCTGGCACTTCTTCTTACCTGGGCTCTGTTGTCTGATACATGCCCAGCTTGCCAGAGACATCAGCCAATCAGAGTCTGGGGATTTCCAAGCCCATTTTCTAAAGTGTGCAGAGAAGTCATGGGAGGGATCAAGCCATACCTCAAGGTACTTGTATGCATGGATGTTTTCAAGGGGAGTGTCCTCTCTGAAGAGGAAGGAGGGTAGAACTTGAAGCCTGGCAAGTTTTTGCTTGGCTCCAAAAGTCATGGCAACAGTTTTCTTAATGTTTAGTTTTAGACAGTTAGCATTGAGCCAAGAGGTACCCGCCATAAAGTCCTCTTGTAAGGCGTTTGAATGGCTGAGGCAGATGAACCAGAAAGGGAAATGGACAGTATTGTCAGCATACATGTGGATGTTGGCATGGCAGCATACAGAGGGGAGATTATTTCTGAACAGGGAAAAAAGAACAGGATGAAGGATTGGACCTTGGGGTAATCCTGCTAAGATAGGGAGGGAAGAGGAGAGAGCATTATTTATTTTTACCTATTGGGAATGACCAGTTAAGTAGGATCTGAACCAGGACACAGCGGGAGGTGAGAGGTCAAAGTTGCTCAGTTTGTTTAAGAGGAAGGGGTGGGACACAGAGTCAAGGCGTTTGCTAAATTGAGGAAAATGGCTTAGGTGATGAAGCCTTGATCCATAGCAGAATGGACCACATCAGTGAAGCATAGCAGGGAGGCGGTACAGTGGTTCTTTTGGAATCACGCTTGAACAGGGGACAGGGTATTGGAGATTTGGAGGAACTCATTAAGCCTTGAGAGGACCAACAACTCTTGGACCTTGGCAAGTGAGGGGAGAAGTGAAATTGGGTGGTAGTTGCCAGAGGCAGTTGCATCACCCCCTTTGAATAGGGGGAGGACTGTAGCAGACTTCCATGCTTAGGGGACAATAGCAGAGGAGAAGGACAGAGTGAGGATGAAGGTTAGGAGGGTGATAATTGAGGGAGAAGAGATTATAAGGAGCTTAGGGTGCAAGACATCTGGACTTGATTTAGAGCGGTTGAGGGAGTTGAGAGCTATGTAGACTTCAGAGGGATATACCAACTGTATTTGGAAATTGGAGAATTGAGGGAGGAGGTGGGTAAGGAAGTAGGTGGGGCGTGCGGTACAGCACAGATTGTGAAGAACTTGTTTAGGGCTTCAGCAACAAGGATGGGATCAATAACAGGTAAGCCAGCCACACTGAGAGTGGGTGGGGTAAGTCAAGGGAGGGGTGAGGAAGTGAATGGAGATCTTTCCAGAAGGAGGAAGGAGTGTTAATGGAGGCTTGCAAGTGAGCTTTAAAAAAGTCTGATTTGGCCTGACAGGTGCGCTTAGTGCAATTATTGCGGAGAGTATGGTAGGATTGATGATTGGCTGGGCTCTGTGAGGTTTTAAACTGATGCTTCACAAGATCATGGGATTTACATGTGAACAGAATTTCTGGGGTGATCCAAGGGTGATGGGAGCATTTAACTCTAAGGGTTTTTAGAGGGGCATGGGTAATCCAAACTTTTAGAAATGTGGATACGAAGTGAGTGAGGGCTGCATCAATGGAAAGGGGGGGAGGAGGAGAAGACAAGAGCCCAACTGGCCAAGGCCAGGTCTTGAAGAAGTTTAGTAGTGTCAAGGGATTTGATGGGTCAAAACTGGATGCATTTAGAAGAATTGGGTGGAGGATGAAACTTTCTGATGCAGAAGGTGGGCCAGTGGTCGTTGAGTGCATCAGGTAAAGTGCCAGCTGAGCAGATACAGTCGGGATGGGTAGAGAGCACCCAGTCAAGCAGGGCGTGAGACTGCGAGCAAGGATTAGGGTGAGTGGGTTCTTTTAACAACTGGGTCAAGTTTAAGGCTTCGATCTACTGACAGAAGTTAAGTGATGAGGGGGATAACCAGTCTAGATTGAAGTCTCCAAGTAGAATGAGTTCACCTGTTGCTGCAAGTGTGGAGGCAGCGGCAATGCATGAGATGAGGGAAGTAGGGGGAGTTTCAGGGAGGCAATAAAGAACACCCATGAAGAGGGGCTTGGAGGATGGGAAAAGGAATTTTGATACCAGGAGCTCATGGGACTGGGGAATAACTTCCTTACGGGAGACAGTGCAAGATAGGGTGGGCCCTAAAGCCGCAGAAATTGGATTTTAAATATCAGATTCCATATGAAAGCATTTTGAGGCCTGGATATGAATTGATTAAGTAGTATGTGAATGAATATATGGAGATGAGCCAATCTGGATGTTGAGTTGTCTCTTCCTTTTTCAGTGAATAATAATGTGTATAGTTAACATTGAAAATGGATGCATTCAATGAAGCAGGGGGTAGTGTGAGTTCAAAATATAATTTCACAACATTCACAGATACAGAAAAAGAAAAAAATACTGGGACAGATAAAGGGAGATAGAGACTTGTCAATTACCCTGCAGGAAATTACCAAAATTATGGCACAGAAGGTGGAAAATCATCAGTTTAGAGACTGTAGATTGGAGTGTCATGCCTTGACTCTGGGTCAGTATCTGGCATCTCAAAAAATCCAGAGAGGCTTGAGAGTCTATATAGAACATACAACAGGGATTATGTCAGCTAAATTAGATCATAGGTGGGATGGAATAAGGACAAGATGTTCCGTTGATTTTATGTATGCCTTGATAGAGGCGATTATAGAAGAGCGAGGCCAGATAGCAGAAAGACAATCAAGAACAGGAAGCATTAAAGTTAAAACTGCATTACAGGAATTTAACAAAACCTTGAAACAACTTAAGAACAAACTGAAGGATTATGAGAACAATTTACGACAGAAGATCAAAAAGTTTAACAGAGATGTTAATGATTATAAAGAGAATAAGGTTTTCACATATTCCAAGTCTACACCTAGGCAGAATAGAAATACTCCATACAGACCTGTGGAGAGTGGGTCAGATAGTGATAGTAGCTATGGCTGAGCAAGTAGAAAACCCTTATATGCTCACAGAAGGGTAGAAACAACATGACAAGTTTATGGGTACAGGCAGGAACTAGCAATGAGAGATCATTTTTCCAAACAGGGAGAAGATCAGCAGGAACCCCTGGGGCCATCACATATGAGAGAACCAGTAGAACAAAGAGGGCTGAGATTCAACAACGGGGCCAGAGGAATGGCACATGAGGATGTAGAGCTGGAGGAGGAGGAGGAGGAAGAGGAGGAGGACCACGACAAGGCAGAGACAGGGGAGACGTCAGAAAAAAGCAGAGGTCTACCAAAGATAGTGCCTGTATTTAATCTTAGCAATAGGTTGCTAAGTGAAGTGGAGTTGAATGTGTTGTCCAGGGGGTTGCCCTTTACTCAACAACCTCAATAAGTAATTTTGAACTTGAATGTGATTTACAGAAGTTTATTAGAACATTAAGATTAAAATCCTTTGTTAAGGATCAACAACAAAGTGATGTATATAAGAGGAAAGTGACTTTTGCGTTAAACGTAAAATCATCGTTCAGTCCCCCAATAGGGTTAAACCCCTCTATAGAAACATATGCAGAGACAGATCAGAAATTCAAGCTCTGTTGAAAACAGAGCAGGCTAGAACACCTATGAGAAACAATTTAATTCAACAGGACAGAAAAACTCTAATCAGTTGAAAGCAGATGAATCAATAATAATAAAGCCAGCTGACAAGGGGGAGGGATTGTTATTATGGAGTGCACATATTATTGAGAAATGTGTCAGAGATTAACAACACTACTAACAATACTAAATTACAAACAGACCCTACAAGCACACTTAAGTGAGAGTTGAGTGTGTTAATCGAATAATTGGTCCTGATTAACAGACTGAAAGACTGGGAAGGTAACTTCCTAATAAAGAAGTTTCCTAGGATTCCAATATTTTACACAAATCCAAAAATACAGAAGAATGATAGAGACCCCCCCAGGGCATCCAGTTGTATCAGGTATTGGAAGTCTTTTTGAACCTGTGTCAAACTGTGTGAATTATCATCTACAGCCATTAATAGGGGGGATACCTACATATATTAAAGATACAACACAATTTATTAACACTACACAAGATATTGAAATAGATGAAGCTTTAAGGACAGAGGTCATTTTAATTAACTTTGATGTTGCAGATCTGTACATGTCTACACCTCATTATGAGGGAGTTGCAGCAATGGGAACCCTTTTGGATACCAGGACACTCCACTCTCACCCACACATTAAAAGACTTCAAACACAAGCAGAATTCATATTGGGAAACAATTACTTTAGAGTTGAGAAAACATTTTCCAAACAGAATTGAGGCACAGCCATGGGGTTGACTATGGCCCCAGGCCTTGCAAATACTTATACGCATGTATATGAGACTGAACATATTATGAATGAACAACAAAATCTATACATCAGATACATAAAAACATATAAAAGATACATTGACAATCTTTTTATGTTATGGACAGGCACAGTAGAACAGTTAGAACTGTTTCATATATACAGTATTTGAATGAATGTACACCACATATACAGTTCACTATGAATGACAGCAGGGAGAATCTACCATACTTAGACATAGAAGTAAAATTTGGAGGTAAGGGCTTAATAACAAGTCTTTACAAGAAAAGCAGAGCAAAAAATATCATATTGCATGCTAAAAGTTTCCATTCAGAGAGTTTGATCACAAGCATACCCTAATCTCAATTTTATGAATTCAGAGAAATTGTACTTTGGATCAGGATTTTGATAAAGCATTAGGAGAAGCCATCAACAGGTTTAGACAGACAGGATACAGTAGAGACATTTTGGTAGGAGCAAGCAGAAGAATAGCAGGTACCACACAGATGCAAACATTACAGACAACTCAGAGAGAGGAGAAAGCACCCAGGGTAGCGTTTTCAGTTAAACGTAGTCATAAAATGAAGCAAATAAGGAGTATAATTAGAAAACACTGGGGTATAGTGTGTGACTACCCACACAATCAGAATATGCATATTTCAGGAACCACCATTGGTAGCAGTCAAGAAGGTACATACTCTCAAAGACAGGTAAGTAGATACAGATCACCCAAAGGGAAAGAGACAAAAAAGTAGATGGCTGCTTCTGGGACCCCTCTGTCCTGGCATGGTCCCGTGTGGACACTGCTCAATGTGTGATCACACTAGTAAACAAAAAGTGTATTATTATCCTTATACAAATAGGGAATATAATATAAAGCAATTATTAATTGTGATACTATAGCTGTTATTTACGTATTGTAATGCCCATGTGATCAAATTTATATAGGTCAGATCTCTAGAATGCTTAAGCAGAGGATACATTAACACAAGTCAAATATTAGAAATAGGGTATTCACACCGGTTACAGAACACTTTATAGTGGCAGGACACATGGGGGCATTGCTCAGGTTTTGGGGCCTAGAGGCAGTGAAACTCCCCGATCAAGGAGGAGATTTTAACAAATTATTAGAGAGTATAGAAACCAGATGGATCTATGAAATGGGGGGTACTAAATCCACATATAGGGCTTACCAAAGACATAAACTGGAATAGCTGTAGATAAAGAATACATTGAGAAGGGCAGGGGTTATATGCATAGTGATCAATGTTAGCATATAAGTCACATGGCGGTCCATGTGATAATGGCGATTGCAGAAAGGCAATTGCTATTTGGGTGAGTGTACATCACTGAAAATCAATTTCGGCAATGTACACTTGCGGTGAACATCAAGACGGTGCCAGAGATTTAGGTTTCCATTTTTTTTGGGGGGGGGGTTGTGCCCCCCACATCCCTGCTACTAAAGGATTCTCAACTCCAGTGGGGTGCATGTTGGAGGGGGTACAAAAGTAAAAAAAAATGAAAAAGAAACAACCGGGCGCAAAACCATGAGAGCACCCAGAACCGAACCCAGTACCCTCCCAACCCCAGCCTGCCACCAACCCACCACACCACATAGCCAGTACAGCCGCCCACCACACTATACCCCACAAATCTTCCCTCCCCTTCCACCTGTCACACAGCTTGATCCCTCCCCACCTACCCATGCGCGTGTATACATAGTAACATCCTGTTGCTATATTTGCTGAACCCCCTTTCCGGTTGCCCTTCCTGCCCAGTAGTCCTATGCACAGGCACCGTGATTGAGTTGCCCTTTTTGAAAGTGCTCAATCGCAGTAACTATCATCACAGGCTACTCACATGGCTAATAAATAAACACACTAATGATAACATTATAGTTGGAGAAACATATAGTGTCACCTGACTTCTTGTTGGTTTGGAGGGAGAAGTAATGAGTATAGAGATAGGTTTTCATACAGTTTAATAGTAGAATATAACACTGAAGAAGAAAAAACACTTAGGTAGTAGAACCATGGTTAAGTGCTTTTAAACCTCCCCCCCACGCCCTTCCTCCACCTGAGATATGGTTTTTTTATCGAGGAATAAAGCACTTAGTGGCATAAATGAATTTTTGAAAGTAGAACAGTAAGATGCAAAGTAATAAGAATTAAGCAGGTAGAGACATTTCAGGTCTCTCCAGCCTGTATCAGTGTTGGGTACATTGAAAACATTTGTGAACATACGAACATACGAATGTGCCAGCAGAAACATGCCACCCGGTCTATCTAAGTCTGTTCAACTGTTCAGCCAACACCCCTAGTTTGCAGCTGTCTCAGCCCCCCTTCCCTTTGTCATCCCAGTGCTACCCCCACCTCCCCCACCCTCGCTCTCCCCTGTTCCCTGTCCCATGCCCTTTTGCAGCTGTTCACTGAAAAACATGATACCGCCCATTCTGGTAGAGTGTTCCATTTTGCTACCACCCTTTCTGTGAAATAGTGCCTCCTCATTTCCTTCCTAAATCTTTCCCCCTCTGTTCTTAGCCTGTGCCCCCTGGTGACCCCCCCTCCTTAACTTAAAGACCCCATCTGCCCTAACCTTATTGATTCCCCTCAGATACTTGAATGTCTCTATCATGTCCCCTCTGTCCCTTCTGTCCTGCAGGGTGTACATATTCAGGTCTCCCAGCCTGCTTTCATAGTCTCTCCCCTCCATTCCACATATCATCTTTGTTGCCCTCATCTGCACCCCCTCCAGTAGCCTGATATCATACATTAGGTATGGCCTCCAAAACTGCACACAATACTCCAAATGCGGCCTTACCAGTGACCTGTAGAGGGGCAAGATCACCTCTCTTCACCTGGACGAAAAAACCCTCGCTATGCACCCCAGCATTTTGTTCACTTTTGCAGCCACTCTTCTGCACTGGGCAATGTTGTTCATGGTCCCTGTTGTCATTACCCCTAGGTACTTCTCCTCTTCAGTGATCCCCAGCTTAACCCCCCCTGGCCAGTTTTCTCTCCTTGGGTTCTTTACCCCAAAGTGCATAACCTTACACTTCTTAGCATTAAACCCCAGTTGCCACCTCTCTGAGCACTTCTCTAGCTTGCATAGGTCCTCCTGCAACTGCTTCCATCCCTCCTCTCCTTCCATCACTGCTCCGATTTTGGTGTCATCAGCGAACAGACTTATCTTGCTCACCACCCCATGTGCAATGTCTGATATGAAGTGCCCAAACAATACTGGCCCCAACACAGAGCCCTGTGGCACCCCACTCGTCACCAGCCTTGGAGTTGAGAGCCCCCCTCTCACCACCACCTGTTGCAACCTGCCACTCAGCCAGCTTGTATTCCAGTTGATCATTTTTGCCCCTACCTCTACACCAGTTAGCTTCTCCCCATGCTGCTCATGAGACACTGAATCGAAGGCCTTACTGATGTCCAAGTAAAGAACATCCACTGCATGACTCTTATCCAGCTCACCTGTCACCCAGTCATAATATTGTATGAGATTGGTTTGACAAGACTTCCCTGAAACAAACCCATGTTGCCTCACATCCGAGAGGCCATTGTCCTCCAGGCACAATACCAGTCTTTCCTTTAGTATAATTTCCATGAGTTTGCACACTATGGAGGTGAGACTTCCGGACGATAATTACCCGGTTCATCCCTTGGCCCACTTATGTGTAATGGTACTACATGTGCCATCCTCCAGTCCAGTGCCACACATCCCAACTCCAGTGAGGTGCTGTACAGATCTGGCAGCAACTCCACCAATGCCTCCTCCATCTCCCTCAGCACCCTCGGGTGGATTCCATCCAGCGCTGGTGTCATGTCTACCTTCAGTGCCCTCAGTCCCTCTAGGACTCTATTTGCCTCAATTCTTCCATCTGTCACCTCCTCTTCCCTGCCCCCACCCTCCCAGCCCATGCTGGCAGCAGTCCCCTTCTTCAGTGAACACTGAGCAAAAGTATTCATTCAGTGCTTCAGCCTGCTCCTCCTCCTTTTCCGTCCACTCCCCACCCCTTTTTATCCTCACTATTGTCTCCTTGCACTTCCTTTTCTCCCTGGTGTATCTGAAAAAGTCTCCCACCCCCCCCATTAATACCCTGTGCTAATCTCAGCTCCCTCTGGCCTTAGCTTCTCTCACTTTTCTGGTCACTTCCCTGGACCATCTTGCATATTCCTCCATATCCACTTCCTTCCCCGTCCTCCTAGACCCCTGGTGCACCACTCGTTTTGACCTCACCACCTCCACAACCTCACTGTTCAACCAGCATGGTTTTCTTGCTCTGCTCCTCTAACTTTGTGCCTTGGTGCAGGCTTTTGTTGTCTCTGTAACTCCCTGTTTAATAATATCCCATTTCTGTTCCATGTCCATCTCCTGCTTTATGCCCTTCAGTTTCCCTTTCAGTACTTCCTGCATCCTCCCAAAGTCCAGCCCCCCTGAAGTTTACCACCCGAGTAACTGATTTCTCTGGCTCCCCATACATCGTGATATTAAACCACACTGTTTGGTGATCACTGTCGGCTAGTGGGTCCCCTACCTTTATTTCTATCACTGCCTCCCTATTCAACAATACCAGATCTAAAGTGTTCTTTAGCCTAGTAGGTACAGTAACCAACTGTGTCAGGAGACCTTCCTGGATTGCATCCAGGAGCACTTGCTCCCTAGCACTGGAGGTGACCAGAATGCTCCAGTCAACCCCCGGCAAGTTGAAATCCCCCACGATAACCACCTTCCCTTTTCTACATACCTTTTTGATTTGTCCCGCTAACTCCTTATCAAGCTCCTCAGACTGGGACGGTGGCCTATAAACCACCCCAAACCTCAATTTCCTACCCCTTGAGTCTAGGAGCTGTAGCCAGATTGCCTCTGTTCTCCTTTCTTCTCCCTCACCCCTTGTACATTTGATTCCATTCCTCACATAGACTGCCACCCCCCCATGGTCATTCCTGTATAATTTGTATCCTGGGATTGCCAGATCCCAGTCTTGGTGCTCAGTTGCCCATGTTTCTGTGACAACTGCAATATTTACCCTCCACACTGCTAAGAGTGCCTGTAGCTCAGCAGATTTGTTTCCTAGGCTTCTTGCATTCAATGAGACCACCATCCATAATGTCCCTTCCCTTCACTCGCCTCCATCTCCTCCCTTCTACTCCCTTCTTTTTTGGCCACCCCAAGTTCTTCCCTGTTAGCCTAAGAGATAGGCTGTGACTCCACTCTATTGGATCCCTGCCTACCTGCTGTCCACTTGCCACCCCCCATCTAGTTTAAATCCACCCTTTTTGCAATATACCTCCTCAGTCTTTGGTTTAATACCTAATTCCCCTGCCCAGTCAGGTGCAGCCTATCCCTTGCAAACAGATTGTTATTATCCCAGGTACTGCCCCAGCTGCCCACAACCTCATACCCCTTAGTTTGACACCATTCTACCAACCATGTGTTCAACTCTCTAATCCTCTCCTTTCTCACTATGCTTGCACAGTAAACTAGGAGCACTTTGGAGAAGGCTACAGACTCTCCAGTCTCCTCGCACAACCTTCCCACTTCCTCAGTCCTCTCTCTTGTTGCCTCCACTGTTGCCCCCACTAGGTTATTTGTCCCCACATGTACCACAATGTTTGGTTTCCTCCTACCCCATTTTATGCACCTTAGGATTGCCTGTCCTGCCATGTTTGCCTTTAATCCTAGTATGGACTCCACCCATATTCAACCGTGCCTCTCCCCCTTGTTGCCCCATCTGATTCCCTTGAGTATGGAGTCCCTCAACACCCGTACACCCCCCCTCTTTCCTTGTGCCCGTCGCCACCCCCCCACCCAGGTTCTCATTTATGGGGCCACCAAGACTGTTTTACCATGTGTCCCAGTGTCTTCCCCATCCTCCCACTAAGACCCCTCCTCCTCCTATTTGACTGTCAACCTCCCTCTCCCTCCTCACCTCTCCGAGTATTATCCCTCCCCCTGCCACACCATGCTCAATCTCTCCACCAGTAGTGCTCCTCACTCCCTTTTCTTTGTGAGCTTTATCCCTTGTGCAGTCACCTCCTGCATTCTCTTTCCTATGTCTTGCTAGTAAAGTAAACATGTTCTCTATCCCCTTTGCCTTGCTATGTGCTTTCTACTCTCTCCTGCCTACTGCTGCTCCTCTTTTTCTAAGTCCTACTAGAGTCCACCCTTCATCAGCTGGCTTCCTGTCTAGTTTGCCCCTTCCCCTGCCTTGACCCACTGTTCCTTCTCTGTGGTGCCCCCACAATACTCTCAGATGTCAGCTCTCCTACCGACGCAAGCCTCCCCTCATCTGTCAAACTCCCCAGCTTCCTTCCAAGCCACTGAACCTCTTCATTGATCCTCTTTAGCCTGTGCATATTGGGCACCCTCTCAGCCTCCACAGTATATTCATCCGCATTGCTGCCCCACAACCATTGCACCCAACAATCCTACCCATGGTCCACACTACATATACAGCCTCTCCACACTAACTATCCCTACAGCAAGTAGAATTAATTAATCCTAGCCCAGCCTCTAACAGACATTTTACCTGGTATATTCCAGTTGAAGGCCCTCCACAATCTCCATCTATCACACTAATCAACAATTCATTGTGGATGCTGTACTTCTATTTGAGACCTACATATGCTTTTTCCCTGCCCAGTGGCTGCATTATTGGATAGAACTACATGAGCTGCATCTGAAGCCCTTTCCTCCAATTGCAGGGTAGGTGTTCCCTATAAATGAGCTGTGCTCTGGGAGGGAGGGTGGGGAGGTGGGATTAGGGTCCACACCCGACTCTCGCGAGAGTGTATCAGCCCTGTGTCTGCCCCTCACTACACCTCCAAGCACTGTAACCTCTTCCAGAGGAAGGTAGCTCACACACACACACACACACACACACAATCACTGTATTAAACAAGTCAGCACTACTGCCCTAAAGTCCACAGACTGAAACTGAATTTAAAGCTTATCCAGCAACTAAATCCTTTCCCCAACTGCAAAAGCAGGTTTAGACAACCTCTGCCAAACCCCAACTGCTTCTGCAGTCCTGCTATGTGAGAAGCCCTGGTATTTAAGCCCCAATGAGCTGTAAATTGATCCTGGCTGAGAAGGACAGAAACTTCCAGAAAGCTGCTCACAATGCCTGTAGAAAAGATAAATGACTATCCAGCTTCCACTATGGATCCCCCACACCACACAACACTATTACACAAGTCAGCACTACTGCCCTAAAGTTCACAAACAGAAACAGAATTTAAAGCTTCTCTAGCAACTAAATCCTTTCCCCAACTGCAAAAGAATGTTCAGGCATCCTCTGCAAGACCCCAACCATTTCTGCATATATAAATTATATGTACATTATACGTTGAATTGGAAGCAATAGCATAGCCCTGATAATGTAGTAGCAATGATGTATGATGTGTGTGTAATAGATAGGCAACGCACAGTGTCACTAATACATGGTGCAATGATACAGCAACATCTCTTTTAGGGAGTTAAAAATTGTGGCTTCTAGATGCAATTTAAAAGTTGTAAATGTTATCATGCATAATCAGGAGAAGATGCATTTCTTTAAGAAAACCACGAGAGTACTGGCCCTTTAATGAAATTCAACAGTTGTAAAAACCAACATGTGAGATAAGGAAAAGAGGTATTACCCTGAGATCACTGACAGTATAACACTGAGGGATGTCAGCTGCATTAGGCATCTGTTCAAAATAAAATGTGGAGAAAACGCTGACATGGTCAGTTAATCTTGGCACCTAGCATGTAGGACCTGAAAGCATATACAGTAAGGCTATAAAGCCAGTTTATACGAATTACAGAAAGAGGGCTTTTAAATGTATAGAAAGTAGAAGAAATGAGCACTGTTTTGAAAGGAAAAGTAGGGAAAAGAGAAGCAGGAGAGAAGCATGACTGTTTATTAGTTTATTGTGTTGTGGGGTTTAGTGTTAACTGCTGATTGATGTTTTAGTACAGTGATAAAGTGGAAACAGAGGAAATAGAATTTAATCTATGGCAGCAAGCACAGAGTGCAACATTGTGAAATTGAGCACTCAGAGAGAGAGTTAAGGAATACTGGAAATTTGACACCAAACCAACGATAGAGTAATTAGGTTAATACGCATGTAAAAGATTAGAGAATACACAATAATGATAATTAAGCAGTTAACAGTTTAATCACCGAGCATGGAATTGATAGCTGGAAAGAGTTTAGTGTCTTGTATGAGTTTTAATGAAAAAGACAAGTATAAGATAAAAACAATGACACATTGGAAAATAGCTGAGGTTTTAAAGTTGAAATATTTAAATTATATTGGTTGTTTGTAAAATCTTTTTACACAGAAAGATACAGATTATAGGGAGATGTGAAAAAATTAAAGGGGCAATACACTGAAGAATGAAGTGCTTATAAGCACCAATTGAATCATAAATGAGGTATACAAAATGTTTGTTAAAAATTATCTCATAAAGGGCATGCTGTGGTTTGTTGTACATATGTGGTGATGGTCACTAAAAGCTGGTTTGCACATTGATAAATGTATTATTAAGAAAAAATCATGGTTTAAAGTCCAATACTACTTAAGCTGGCATTAATTAGCAGTTAATTAGTGTAATATGGTTAAATAAGTATGAGAAGAATGTATAGAATGCACATTTTTATTAGTTTATTTTTATTTTTAGAACCAGGATTGGTTTATTTGTGAAATTGAAAGCCTCTGGAACGTGCATGAAATGACACATTAAAGTGAGTGTCAGGTCACATTCATTAGGTGATTCTCTCTCATTTATATAAATAATATAAATTTACAGTATGGCTGGACAACACACTGCTGTATGTACATATCTTTTATAGGTTGTATAAAGGTCTATTTCCTGATGAAGCCTGTACACCAGGTGGAACGTTGAATATAAAGCTGATTAGAAGTAAAAAATAAAGATATTGGTGAAACAGCACAAAAGATGTCTGTCCATCTTTTCAGGTCTGCACCTCCCCAACCCATTTTCATAAGAGAGACTGTGATAATTTTGTGACACACTCCGGGGAGGCAGAAACTTATGTAAGCAGTTCATTTCCCATGGATTCTCTGGAATATTTTTCTGGGACGATTTGATCTCCCAGACTTACCGGCTCCTTTCCTCCACAGCATACCCTCCATGGTGGGGTGGTAGATAGCCTTACTTTACCTTCCTTTTCAAGGATCCAGTAAAGCCATGCCAAGGTGTCTGGCATGGGGTCTGTGATGGGTCTGGGAATCATCCTGCTTGCCACCATGATTTTCATTTCATTTCAGCCCTTATTTTGGAGCAACATGCTAAGTCATCAATGGCATCACTATGCATGCTTTCATATGATAGCTGCTGCTCCTCCACCCCCCAAATTGCAGTCCTAGTTTTGTGTCCCCCACCTACCTCAAAGGGCCATGCTAATGCTGGTGCTTCATCACCTGTACCTCAGTGAAGGAGGAGAACAGTCCCTCAGAAGCTCAATCCTTCTCACTCCAGCTGACCCCCTGAAAACCTAGGCTTGGGTTGCAAACTTAGGTTAATGCTGTCATGAGCATTAGTTCTACCACTGCACCGATGAGTTGGCCATATCTCAGGAAGGATTGTGATGCTTCACACAAGTCCATCATTATGGCCTCCCATTTTCTTTCTGCCACCTTTAGCTGTCTACTCCCTTAGTCTGTTCTTGAGAAGTCCCTCCATCTCCCCATAATCTGCCCTTCCAAAGTCTGGTGTGAGTGTCACTATTTTTTTTTTATTTTTAGTTTATTTAGTTTTTGTTGACTGGGTAAGTGCACTAGACAAATCCTGCCTATTTTCAGGCACGACCCGGGGGAAGGTGATACAGGTGAATGCCAACTGACCTTGAACAAGATTAAGCTGTTAGTGGTATTTTTAGTGAATTAGGGGAAATTTGGCCAGGACACCAAGGAAATTCCCCTACTCTGTAGGCGGGTGGCGCTGTCCATCTGTCTGCAGAGATGGAGGACCTCGGTCTGAAGGAGGTAGTGGAGGAGGAAGGTTCGGGCTCTGGAGCTCTGGAGCCTTTGGATGTTTTTACAGCCACTGAGAAGGAAGCAATATGTTCTGTAGCTCAAGGAAGTTCTTCACTGATAGAAGACCAGGATATGTTCCTGGATATGTCTGAGTCAGAAAATGAAGGAGAAGTTTTATTACAAGAAGAAATGGAGATAAAGAAGAAACAGCTATTGGATTTAATACAAGTGGCTGAAAGAGATTATGGTCTCTGTCAAAAGTGTCTAGATGAGGAGAAGAAAAGGAAACGCTCAATTGCCAGCTCTTTGTCTGCAGGTAACAAAAGGCTACCCACCAATTCATCATTCGGAGTTCAGTCTGCCTTCCCGGTACAGCTTGAGAGTAAAGAGGTTTTTTATGATGGAAAGCTCCCCTCGATTACAGGAGAAGAAGGTATGCGGTCAAAAAATGAGGTTCTTATCAAAGCGGGTTGGATCTGGCAAGATGGCATTTGGGTTCCTGACCCAAATCTTCCTGTTTCTGGGGTCCACCAGATTATAGCCCAGGATGAACCTTTTTCAGTGAATTCCAACTTTCAGCCAGAATTAACAAAGTCTCAGAACTGCGGGAGTACGCAACTGTCAGCTGAGGGAGAGGCTGCTATGAACAAAACTACATCAGACGCTGTGGCAGACAGTTGTCAAAGGAATGGAGAGCCGCTTTCAGCATCAGGTACAGAATTTCAAAATATGGACAATTGTGTTAATGAAAGTAAGGATTTTAGTACACAAAGAGAGTAGGATAGTGCCTTCCCGGGGAATATACATATGGGAAAGAAGAAATCCTTTGCCAGGTTATTTCAGCATCCTGCACAAGAAGTGCAACAAAGATTTCTGGTTAGACTACGCTACAAGGGGTTAGCTCTGACTGTCCCAAACAGAATATGGGTGGGGAAAACCCCTTTTACTTGACAGTTTGGGGGTTTGTACCCTCAGATGTTTATGCACTCATCCATTCACCAGGGAACTCCCTATACGATGTAAGCTTTTGTTCAATGCATTTACTGGATAGGTTTTGGAGAAGGTACTATGAGGTGAAGGATCAGGATATATGGAAGGATTTTTTGGTGATTCCTGTCACCAAACCAATGATTAAAATCGTAACTATTATTTTTCGTAATGAAGGTGTTAATGTGGCCAATATAATGTACTGGCTTGAACAGCGTTGCAAGATAATGGATAATCCCAGACCTATAATTGATGACAATGGTTTCTGGATGGGTGGTTGGACTTTTAAAATTCAGTTATCCCATAATGATTCTGGGATACAGCATCTACCCAGTTCCTTTTTTCTAGGAAGGGATAGGAGAATAACTTTTTACGCTAGTCAGCCTAAAAGCTGCTATAAGTGTGGTTCATTGGATCATTTAAACACAGACTGTGACAAGGTTAAATGGTTTTGTTGCGGAGTTCTTGGGCATGTGGCAAATGAGTGTGAGGCCCCCCTGTATGTAATCTATGTGAGGATTCTGAGCATGTTTTTGAGGATTGTCCATGGAGCACGGATGATTTAGATGAGGCTTCTGATCAGGCGTATTTTTTGCATAAAGCTAAAAAAAACCCTACGAATCAGAGTATGGGAAATCAGTCATCCGAGAGACGTAGGGAGAGGGAGGCTGCCAGAGGGGTGACTAGGGATTTTGTTCTCTCTCAGACTGATTTTCAGTTAAGTTCAGAGAATTTAGACTCTTCAAGAGCAAGCTTTGAGCAGGTTCAGGGTATAGGGAAAGACACTCCATTTGTTACCCCACCGGGATCTCCAATCAGGCCTCAGACAAATTTATCCGGTGGTTCCATGGATAATATGCAGGTGACCTATCAGAATGTGGAAGACCCTCTAGTCCTTTCAAATAAATCAAAATCTTTAAGGCAAGAGGAGCCTTTTATGTTAGTTAAAAAAGGGAAGCATTAAAAGCACAGGAGTCACTTCTAATTAACCCTCAGTTACACTTTCAAACAGGTTTTCTCCTCTTCCTTCTTGGAGTGAACAGATGGATCAGGCCCATCCTATTGATTTAGAGGGGGTTGAAGATATGCCTACTCAGCTACAGGAGAAGGATGGCGAGGTAGTTTGTCTGTTGAAGGGAATAGTCTACCTTCTATCTCAAAATGGGTTACAAGATTGAGTGGGAAACAAAAAACCCTCCTTAGATGTTGACCCTTTCTATAGCAAGCTTAAATGTAAACAGTATTAAGAACAGGAAACGCCGATTCACTATGTTCAGTATTTTGCATTCATTGAGTTATAACATTTTTTTTTACAAGATGTAAGATTACAACCTATAGTCAAGATTGAGCAGTCCACTAAGGATTGGGGATGGGGGTTTTCTAGTTGGTCATCGGGAATAGATCCCTGTAGTGAGGTGGGTTTTTGTTTTCGAACTTTAGATTTATTAATTCTTAGATCAGTAGAAATCGAGCCAGGTAGAGCTTTTATGCTAGTTATTGAATTTCAGGGCTTTCCCTTACATTTAATAAACATTTATAACCCCCAAGTAAAATCATCCCATATTGATTTACTAAAAAAGATACAGCCTTACTTATATACCAGGTATCACTTAATTTTTGGGGGTGATTTCCATATTAATTTTAAGGAGAAGAGAGAGGGTGCCAAACAGTATTGTGATAAAAAATGTTTAAAACAAATGCTTTCTCAGGCTGATTTAAAGAACGCCTTTGAAGATACTCCATTGTTAAGGAGGCCTACCTTTTATAAAGGTACTCTTTCTTCTTGTATAGATTTCTTTTTGGTTAATCAGTCTTTTCAAGTTATCTCTCCTGAATTGGTTTCTATTGAGATTTCAGACCACTGGCTAATAGGTATTCGGTTTGAATCCCCTCCAAGACGTATAGCTGGGAAAGGAATTTGGAGGTTAAACATTTCTTTTTGTCTGATGCAAGTATTCTTCAGGAATTATAAGAGGTTATTCAAGATAAAGTAACTACCTTAGGCCTTTATGGAAATATAGGCATTTGGTGGTCTGATTTGAAAGTACAGTTATCTTGTTTTTTTTTAAATGGTAGGTTCACATAGAGTGAAAACAAATAAGGAAATATATCTAAATTATAGGTGTGAGTTGAGGACATTATTATCTAGGCAAAGTTTGGAGGGAATTGATTTATCGGACCGTATATCTGTAATAAGATATAATACGGAGGATTACCAATATTCTTGAATGAAGTCCCTACATAAGGAACAATTGTTTGGTACCCGGGGTAAATCAGAACAGATTAACCCATTTTTAGCCAGTAAGATAAGGACAAATAAATGGGTCTTTACGAGTCTAGTGGATTCTTATGGGATGGAACACTGTGATAATAAAGGTATTATGGGGTAGTTGAAGATTACATCAAAGGGAAGTTTGGGACTTTGCAGGTATTTGACCCACAAGCTAATATGTTTTTACAGATGGCGTCACTTCTGCAGACTACATGCTTTCAGAATTCTCTCCTGGTTCGTCCCTTCACATCTCAAGAAATGAGTAGAGTAATAAACTCGTTACACGATAATGTTGTACCTGGTTCTGATGGGCTGTCAAGTGAATTGTTTAAAGTATTATGGTCTGTGATTCCGGTTATTTTTCTTTGCATTTATAATTTTTTCTTGGAAGAAAACACTTTGTCTACCCAGATGTATGAGGGGCTGTTAATATTTTTGCATAAAGTTGGAGATAGTAATAATTTAAATAAATGAAGGCCTTTGACTTTGTTAAACATTGATCTTAAGATCTTTGCAAAGTTATTAGAGAACAGATTAGTGGAGATAATGCCTTCAGTGATCAGCTCAATGCAATTCTGTGCTGTTCCAGGGAGAAACATTTGTGATGCTTTGTTAATGTTGAGTGACATCATTAGTTTTTCAACAGTATGCAACAGTTCGTCAGTAAATCTAGGTTATTTAATTAGTTTGGATCAAGCCAAAGCTTTCGATACAGTCTCACATTCTTTTTTGTGGGATTGTTTGTCAGCCTTTGGCTTGCCTGTAGAATTTATTAGTTGGATAAAGTTATGTTATGCATTGGAGTTTGTAGTTCTTTATGAGACTGGATGGAAAGGTGACTCTCATTTAATATATACTGGTTTATGCCAGGGATGTCCTTTAAGTCCCCTGTTATATGTGTTTGTTTTAGACCTTTTATTGCAGATTTTGCATAATTCCCCACTGATAAGGGGAATAAATCGTCCTTTAGTCTATAACTGCAAAGTGGTAGCATATGCTAATGATGTGTGTTTGTTTTTAGGTAATGAAGATTCATTTTGCTTAGCTATGGATTTAATCCAGGAGGTGGGGAAAACAACAGGGGCGACTTTAAACCTTACTAAAATGAAAAGTCTGGGTTTAAGTGGGTTTACCGATACTCCTCAGTTTTAGGAGGTTTTTCGGTGGCACAGCAGCCTTGTGGATTTACAAAATCTTTACAAAATCCACAAAAATCTTGGGGATTTATTGGGGTGGAGTGGACATGTCCTTTTCTAACTGGGAGAGTGCATTACAGATAGAAAAAGGAAAGGTGGAGGTTTGGAATCGCTGAAAAGTGGCAAAAAAGAAAAGAGTGTATTATGTGAAAAATGTTCTGATACCGGTGTTTCTTTATTTAAGTGCTGTCTTTCCATTGAAAAAGCAATTAGAAGCTCAGGTTTTGAGGGTTTTTTTTCACTTGTATTTGGGAAAGTAGATTAAATCCAGTCAGAAGGAACATATTGTATAAGACAATTGAAGACAGGGGTTTGGATATGATTAATCCAGTTGTATTTTATTTTACAGTTTTTTTTTCTACAAATCTGCTTCCTCTTATTAAGCAAGATTCAAAATGGTGGATAGTGTACAGCTTCCCAAAGGTTAAAAGTGTTCTAGTTGAATGGAGGAATGCCACTTTTTTACATAAAAATAAAAGAAACCCCAGATTATCAGATATATTGGAATCTGTTTTTGATCAAATTACATTATGGAATATTAGTTATATGAGTGCACTAAAAACATCAAGGAAAGTCTTATATGTGGACATAATGAATACATACTTTACAGATTGCCCTTTTGCAGAAATATCAGTGGTTCAGCAAAAGCAGATTTCTATTTACATTACTAACAATAGGATCCCAGCCCATATGTGGGATACCGTTTGGCTAGCAATCCATAATAAGGTAAATGTTAAGAGTAATCAGAAGCATAAGGCCTTGCAGGAGCGTTTTTGCCCAAGGACAGATTGTCTGGGCAAGTTAGAAACCATGAATCATTTGTATTTTCAGTGCCCATATGCTGCTAGGTTTGGGATGTTTTTAAAAAATAGATGGCTGAACTTTATGAGTTGGTTAACACTTCCCCCTTTACTGGATTCATTATATTATGGTATTTACCCAGTGTTACATGTAGGAATTTGGTTAAGTACATTACAAATCATTCATGTGTATTTTCTATATTGGCTTTGGCTCAGTAGATGTTGTTTAGTTTTGCAACAACAGGATATACCAGAAATCAACTTGGTGCACATGGTTGTGACTGATTTACAATCTTTAGAACTTGAAGAACGCAAATGTCTTTCTCCACAGAAATGGAAGGAGAAGTGGAATGAATTTGTCCTTTCTTAAACTCAGGTTTAATGAGTGATTATAAGGAGTGGGGTTTTTCTTTTTGCATGATAAATTAGTTTAGTTTCAATAGAAGCCTTCAACTGAATATATTTCTTGGGGGGTTTGTTTTCCTTTTGGTAGAATATCCTAATTATAGTGATGAGGAATGTATGAATGGGCATTTAATTATTTTTCCTTTATGTCTTTTTCGAGATTTATGCATTTGGGAAAAATATATATATACATATTTATATGTTTTGGAAAAGGGGATTTCCTCCATTTTAGTAAGTTATTTTCTTTGATTGGATAATTTAATTTGTTTTAAGGTCCATAAATTTTGGGGTTTGGGATGGGGTGACTTGTTATGATTATGATGCCCTAATTAATGCTATGTTATATAATGGGGGAGAGGATAGGTTTATACTATTTTTTGTATGTTTATGGTTTTGGTATGAGTCATTTCTCATTCATGTATGTTTTTATTTTTAATACCATTATGTAATATTACTGATCTGTATAACCTTGTTTAGGATTTTGTTTAGTTTACTTAACTCCCCTACTCCTATAGAGGGGGAAGGGTGATTAGCATTTGTATACTTAGCTTTAGGATTCTAATAATAGAGATTGTTTTGTATTGGACTCAGGTTGGGATACTCACTTATGGTTATTATCTGTTTTTGTATTTATGATTTTGTGTACAGTAACATCATTGTATATATTCAAGTTTAATAAAAAAATTCCCCTACTCTTTTTTCGATAAGAACCTTTGGGATCTTTAAATTCCACCTGAACTACCACCAATCCAGGCAGATGGGACCTCAGTTTAACGTCTCATCTGAAAGATGACACCTCAGAAGTGCAGCACCCTTCTCATGCTGCACTAGTGTCAGTACTGGGATATTAACCCAAGGGCCACATGTGGGAACTGAACCCACAGCCCTCTGATCTCCCAGCCTCAGAGGTGAGTGTGTGACCTACTGAGTCACTGACACTGCCAATTGGTGGCATGTGGCTTCTAATGCAATACTGAACCACAAAGAGCTGTGGTCGCTTATTTCCAGGGATGACTCAACCTAATGTCCTGACATCTAAATTATAGTATCAATTCCAGGTTCAAACCCTGCCTGGTTGACTCTTTTCACCCACTGCACCAGGAAGCAGTCCTGGAAGATATGCACAAGAGCCTGGCTTCTGGCTCTCTCTGACCTAGGATAATACCAATCTAAACCTGGCAGGTTAAGGTCTCCATCAAGACCAGCTTCCCTATTGTTGCTTCCATTGTAATACCCATGCCCTGTGCCCAGCCTCTGACTGAATGAAATCCCAATTCAAAAAAATAGTTTCTCTTCATTGGTCATGGAATCACATATTACACACTAATAACTTCCTTACAATTTGTATGTCCAAAACTTTCTAACCTAAAAGTTATTTTACACATACCACATAAGGGAACTACTTTTTAAAAATTAAAAGTATCTGTTATGCTGCAACTGAACTTTGTTCACAACAAACAATTTACTTGGTATACTTTGATTATCTTCAAAAACTTGGGATATAGAAAGGTGGATGTCCACCTGCCAGACACCAATTGAGACATTCCAGTAGCTAAGAGCACCAGAAGTCAGGCCATGCTAGATACATTGCAGGACCACCTACTAGGGCACTTGGTTAAGGAACAAACAAGGAGGAATACCATTCTTGATGTGATGGGGGTAGTGTAGGCAGGGGAACCACTGGGGTCCAGTGAACAAAATACTATATGGTACAAGCTGGCTTCTGGTACAGTATGCCCTTCTCAAAGGCTGAAGTTCTGGATTTTAGAACAGCAGATTTTAATTATATGAAGGAATTAGTCCAGGTCAGGTTAGTTGGAGAGGACAGAATCAGGGGAGTAGAGGAAAGATGGGGAGAAATTAAACGGGCCAATCTTGAAGAAACATAGTCAAGCTTGAGGACGGTTACCAAATGAAACAAGTACAAGAGATCAACCTGGTTCTCTAAAAAGGTCAGGGAGACAGACAGGGCGAAAAGGAAGGCCTTCATCCAATACAAGGAGAAGCAGGGGGATGAAGAATGGGGGGAGTACCAAGTAAAAATTAAGAATACCAAGAAGGATTCAAAAGCAGACACAGAGAAACATCAGCAATACCGTGGGCTGTCTCTGACCTCCCCCTGCAGTTTAGCATTTTAAAATTACCGCGTAAACTGAGAGATTTTGTTTCTGATATGCTGATGTGGAACCTGGCATCAAGCCAGAAGTTACGTCACCTGAATGATTTGCCCAGCAGTTTGTTCTGTAATGCACATGATATGAAAATAAAAGCCACAGGTATGAGGTGAGAAGTGCCCCTCTGATTTCTGTGCTAGTGTTACACTGATTGACCTGGCACTATGAGGCATAGTGTTTTTATACAATATTTCAGATATATTGTGGAAAAAAGAAAAATGAGAGGCGGAATTGCCAGGATGACAGAGGGGGGCAGGTCAAGAGAGGAGAATAAGCAGAAAGCAGCCATTCTGAATGCTTACTTCTGCACAGTATTCACAAGGGAGGATAGAGGGCCTTTGCTAGAGAGCAACACAAAAGCTGCTGAAAGGGGGTCAAAGAAATTAGCCAGAAGGTATTTATGAGTGATAGAATCAGAAAAGGACTTACAGCTCTGGAGACAGATAAGATCCTGGGACCAGACGTGATGAATACTAGGGCATTCAGGGAACTAGAATCAGAATGATCTGAACCCCTGCAGTGCTATCCAATAGCTCAGTTCTATCAGGGATGGTTCTGAAAGACTGTAGGGTAATGGATGTAGTTATGTTCCAGAAGGGTGGGGACAAGGAGCAACCAGGTAACTACAGACCCATCAGTTGTACCACTGCTGTGGTCAAACTGATGGAGACACTCGTCAAAGATGACCGAGTGGACTACATGAAGAAAAATGGGTTCATGGATACTAAACAGCACAGGTTTGTGGCAAGGTGGCTTTGTCAGACCAAACTAATAGCATTCTTACACTGGGTAACTAGGGCAGTGGATAAGGGGAATGCAGTAGTTTGCTCTACTTCGACTTCAGCAAGGCATTTGACTCAGTGCCACACAGAAGGATGAGGAGAACCTAGAGGATTTAAGTGCAGTGCAGGGCATAGTTAGAGGAGAAACAGCAGAGGGCAGTGGTAAACAGAGTCAAGTCCAGGGAGGAGGAGGAGGTGGTCACTAGTGGGGTGCCACAGGGGTCAGCTGTAGGTCCTATCTTTTCAATATGTTCATCAGTGACATAGAAGGAATTCAGGGCAATGAGTATCTTTTTGCAGATAACATTAAGCTATGTGGTATGTTAGACAGTGAGGAGGGTATACGAGAGTTGCAGATGGACCTATAAAGGTAGAAGAGGTGGTCTAAGGTTTGACAGTTGAAATTCAACACCTAAAAGTGCAAGGTTATGCGCATAGTGAACAAGAACCTCAGAACTGAGTGTTGGATGTGAAAGGTGAAGATAGACACAACATCTGAGGAAAGGGACCTTGGAGTCATCGTATCTGACTCCCTTAAGCAACCTAGCTAATCTAACAAGACCTACAGTAAGCTGTCCGGGTGTATTGCAAGGAGGGTTGATAGCAGAAAGAGAGAGGTATTACTGTCTCTTTATACATCACTGCTGAGACCATACCTGGAGTACTATGCTCTGGTTTGGAGTACTCACCCATGGAAATACAAAGACAGACTGGAGATAGTACAGCATAGGGTAACCAAAACGATTCAGGGCCAGCAGAGCAGATCATATGAGGAGCAACTTAGTGTATGGAAAATGTACTCGCTGGAAGCCAGATGAAACTCGAGCAATATGATTGAGACCTTCACGTATTATCCTGGAAGGAATTAAAAAGGTAAGTAGCAAGGAATTATTCAACAACAGATGCAAATCTAGAACACGGGGACATAAGTAGAAGCTGGCAGGGGGGATTCAGGAGGAATGTGAGGAAGTTTTAATTTTCAGAGAGATTGGTTAAGTTGTGAAACAGTCTGCCAGATGAGGTGGTGAATGCCAAAGTCATTAATAGCTTGAATCATATTTTGGGCAGATTAATCAGTTTAGTAGTTACTCAGGGTGGTAGCAGTAAGGCAGGAAACATAAGGGTGGGTAGTGCGGACAAAAAACCCACAGAGACAACATGTCTCCAGTTAACATAAGGTATTATGGGCAGACTGTATGGACTAATGCTCTTCTGCCAACATTGTCTATGTTTCTATATTGCCAAATTTTGATTAAGCAGTTTCCTGATAACACTATAGCAAGCTTATTTATGTTTGCATGACCCTCTACTTTCTCCCTCTGTCCATCTTTCAGATTTTTAAATTAAACTTTCATACAAATAAGATGGGTTTTGTGTCCTAGCTTATTTGATTTAAAAGATACAACTGCATAAATGACATATGGGTTTTTCATGTGATATCTGACAACTCTGTTAGTGGTACATTAATTACAGTCATTAGGAATCCAGTCCAGCCTAGAAATGTGACCCCTTGCATTCAGAAAGCTGGCTTTTAAATGGTTCCTAGAACTGTGCAATATATTCTGATTGTCTCCAGAAACATAATTATTAGATTCAACATTTGATTTGTGGAACAGTGAATGAGTTCTACAACA
Source organism: Neoceratodus forsteri (assembly GCA_016271365.2). NCBI lineage: Eukaryota > Metazoa > Chordata > Ceratodontiformes > Ceratodontidae > Neoceratodus > Neoceratodus forsteri. The sequence goes on along the minus strand of CM057455.1, from coordinate 1,750,220,016 downwards.
CCAGCACTGTATGAACAAGCATTTGTCAATGCTGAATGTTGTCTCACTGGCATTGGCATTGGTAGTGCAGGAGTCAGAGATGCATAATAGGAATGACAGTGAAGTACTGAACTGACAACAACCCCACCCCCACCCTGCAGAGACTGACAGGCTTTGGGGTGTGCCTTTGGGTCGTCAGCTATAACGCTCATGCCATTTTTCTTCACCCTACCCTGTAGACACTGACAAGTGTCGTGGTATGCTTTAGGGTCTTGGGGCATTATACTTACCCCATTCCATAAGGAAATGTACTGAGAAGGGTGCAGTATAGGAAATGGGGTGAACTTTAGGGCCGAACACTCCAAGGCACACCTCAATGCCTGTCACTGGCTGCAGGGTGGGGGTGGGGGTGGAATGGCATGAGCATTACAGCCAATGATCCCAAGTCACACCCCCTGATGCCTGGTGGTCTCTACAGGGTGGGGTGTTACAGCTGGAAACCGTAACGTCATTGGTATTTGTTGGTATTTTCACTTCAAATTTTCAACATAGGCTTTTTGTGATGCCACCTCATGAAGAGTGGCACAATCAGTTTGTTAGCTGAAAGGTGGTTTTGCACAGCAGCTATGCCATTTGGTGACACAGGGACGAAAACACATTTTGGGCAGGATGTGAAAAATGGCAACTGTATTGTTCATGAGGAGGTGTAAAAAATGGCAACACTGAAAATCTGGAATGAAAATATGAAATATTGGTGAAGCCACGAGCATTCATAGAAACTGTGCAACACACGTCTGTAACCCAATTATTTTTGGGAATTTTTAGCCACATTTTCAACATAGGCATTTTGGGACCTCCCCTCATGAACAGCAGCACTGTGGTTTTGTTAATCTGTCCCAAAAGTTGATTTCCCACAGCGACTACGCCATTGTGCGCCACAGGTGCAGAAACATATTTTGGGCAGGCTGTGAAAAATGACAGCTATACTGTTCATCAGGAGGTGTCAAAAAATGCCAGTATTGAAAATCTGGCATGCAAATATTGCAAATTTGCGAAGTTACAAGGGTGCGTGGAAACTGAGCATCGCATTCTTGTAACACAGTCATTTTATGGACTTTCATCACCAAATTTTCAACATTGTCAGTTTAGGACCTCTGTTCATGAACAGTGCCACCGTTATTTTCTCAAACTGTCCTGAAAACTGATTTCGCACAGCGACCGCACTATTCTGCGCTGAACATGCAAAAACACATTTTGGCCAGGATATGTAAAATGACAGCTGCACTGTTCATAAGGAGGTGTGGAAAAATGCCAATTTTGAAAATCTGGAGTGAAAATATTACAAATTCACAAAGTTACAAGCGTGCATGTAAACTGCGCAATGCACGCTTGTAAAACAGCCATATTTTTATTTTTTTCACCAAATTTGCAACATAAGCTTTTTGAGAGCCCCCTCATGAACAGTGGCACTGTTGTTTCATTAATCATTCCGGAAAGGTGATTCCACGCAGTGATCGCAAAATCACCTTTTGGGACCGAATAATGGCATGACAGTGACTGAAATCATGAGGAGGAGTCCTAATAACCCCATGTTGAAAATTTGGTGCAAAAATTCCCCAAAGTGCCCACGATATGCACCAAAGTTGAAAAAACCCTATTTATGCCATTATCAGCATACTGGAATTTCTTCAGTTCGCGGTCGGTTTTGAAGAGTGCAGACGTGTTCCCGGTCCACCGAAGATTGTCGCGCTGGACTCCGGAGGTAAGTATGGGGTGAGGGTGTGTGTGGAGAGGCAGGGTGTGCAGAGGGTGGGCGAGAGTTGGGGGAGGGAGCAGGACAGACTGCGAGGGACCGTTTTTTCCTTTACAGGTAAAAAAACATATATATTGTGGGTTGTTTTTTTTTACAGGGGCATTTGGCATGCTGGGGTGGGCTCCCAGAATGCCACCAGAGTGTTTGGGGGGCTAGCCAATGGGGGATTGGGCACCCCGTTGGCACATACCAAAGGGTGGGGCAAGAGCTGAGGTTGATTGGCACCCCCCTCGGCACATAACAAATGGGGGGGTGCATTATGCCAACAGGGAGTGGGCTCCCTGTCAGCACATAAACTGGGTCAGGGCATGCCAACAGGGGGACTGGGCACCCCCAAAGTCAGCATTGTGGCAGGCAATGGTGGCAGTCACTGCTTCCATGTTTACTGTAATACTTCACCAGGGAAGGCACGTCGGGAGGTCCCACTGCGTGACAAGCGTTGCCCTCATTGCAGCGGATCTTTCCTTCGATGTGCTCACCACAATATGTATTCTTGGTGTGGTGCGTGCATGCTGTCTTATTGAGGAATGAGGGACGCACCTACTGATGCATGCCCTGCATTCACTTAACAGTGACTGCGCCTCCAAATCTGCTACTAGTGCAAGATGTTGACCTCTCAAGCTCTAGCCAACATAAAAATGGCATGTATTCATGTTACTGTTCAAGTAATGGCTATAGTTTAACCTTATCATGTGTGTGCATCTGTAGTGTGTAACATATTTAACCCATTTTTGTCAATATGGAAAACAGCAATCATTTTCAGTTGCCATATTCGAACAGTTATACATTGCAAAAGTAACTGAACAGCTTCCATATCTAATGGGGTATGAGACAGGAGCCAGGGACACAGGCTCAGTAGTCCAACACACTTAGATGAGTTACACATGAGAGCAATTGAATGAAGTGTCCTGGGATGTATATACCTTATATTCTGATTATCACTAGATTTAAAAAGGGAGAGAAATAAACTATTAGTTCAGACAGCAGGTATCATCAATAATTAGGAAACCTTTGCGATCCCAGTGCACCTTCCAGGGAGGTCCACATTTTTTCATATGTGTGAAGTTGGTGGATTGTGGAGTACTGGGTTTTCTCCATTCTCATACACTCTGTTAGCAACTTTACCCAGTGGGCTATTGTGAGGACTTCCTCTGAGTTCCAGTCATGGGCAAGCAACATTTTATACACCACCCCCTATTTCCACAAAGGGTGCCTATAAATATTTCCTTCTGGGCCACCAGGTCCCAGGCCAAGTTGTACTCCCTCTAGTGTGTGAGAAATAGGTGCTTCTATTGTATTTGCAAGGAGATGGACGACTTCACCCCAAAAGGCCTGAATGTGGGTGGCAGTTCCATACCATGTGCATGAAAGTTCATCAGCCACCTTACATTTGTGGTACTCCATCGATCTTGTAGCATTTATGTTCTGGGCCAGGTTAGGTGTGTGGTGCACCCTGTGCAAGAAGTTAAAATGGACTTGGTGGAGTCTGTTGTCCACTGAGCATGTATCTATGACCCTCATGACTCGGTTCCAGTCCTTCTTTGTCCATAGTTGGGCCCCCATATCTCTCTCTTACCTATGGTGCAGGGTTCCCAGGGGGTCTAGCAGGGCACCAAGTAACAATGCATATGTCTGCTGCAAAGGCCCTGCTCCTGTTTTGCTATCTGGTAGGAGTTCAAGTTCAAGTTTATTTCACCAGGAAGACTCCATTGAGCAAGCTGTTTTACAAGGAAGTCCCATGCGGACAAATTACTTAACAGTACAACATAAATATATAATAAACAGAGACTGCACAATTAAAAAAGCAAGTGCAATAGTTACAGATAAGTGCATAATGATAGACAGCCTTCCATATTTCCTCCCCTGATGAGCTTGTGGGTCCAGTGGGGCCCAGTGAAATAAATTTCTCCAGATGCACCTCACCTGGAGGGAAACAAAAAAATTCTGAACGACCTAGGAAGTAATATGATGTTGATTCCTGATATGATAGCATTACCCCTGTACAGTTCCCCCACCAGAGAGAGGTGCCTTTCCTGCCAGCTCTTGAGTACTTTAGAGGACCATGCAGGGAGTGCTGTCTTGCACCAGAGTGCCTTTTGTATGTTGGCCAAGGGGAAAGATCCTTGGGTGGCCAATAAGGAAATGCAAGGTGAGCCATAACCTGGTGGCAGTGGTTCTTGTGAAAGAGTTGGTTCCCAGTTTAACGATACCATAGACCAGGGTTTGTGCTGGGAAGTGGTGCAGTAATGAAGCAGTGGTATTCTCCATTTCCAAGCTAACCCAGGCCAGTTTGTCAGCCTCTGGTTTTAGTGTGTCATTTGCACTGCCAGATAGTAGAACTTTAGATTTGGGAGACTTAGCCCTCCCCACACACACACACACACTCACCTAGTTGGCATACAGTTTCCTGTTTGATCTGGAGTCTTTTCCCCTGTTGTAGCAAGTTAGTGAGAAATCCTCTTAGTGTTTTGAAAAATTTGAATGGGAGATAATAATAATAATAATAATAATAAAATTTATTTAGTTAAGCGCCTTTCAAATTTTCAAGGCGCTGTACATAAAGCATGAGAACACCAGCATATCAATGCATACAATAAAACAATACAACAAATATAACATTAAAATAACCAAATTACGGTATAACAGGGAATGCCTTATCCCATAAAAAGGACTTTAAGGCCCTTTTAAAACTTTCCACCATTGTACTCTCTCGGAGCTGACGGGGCAGAGAATTCCAGAGGGAAGGAGCCGCGAAACCAAAGGCACGGGCTCCAGAGGACTTCAGATTTACCCTCGGAATCTCAAGCAACCCCTCGTCAGCCGAGCGGAGCTGTCTCAGAGGGGTGTAGGGCACCAGAAGCTCCTTCAAGTAGTCAGGACCAAGCCTGTGTAGGACTTTGTAGGTCAAAAGACCCACATTAAAGGTGATCCACCACTGTATTGGCAGCCAGTGCAGAGTGCGCAGCACTGGGGTAATATGAGACCTTCTTGAAGCCCCAGTCAACAAACGTGCTGCTGCATTCTGCACTAGCTGCAAGCGGTGGATATCAACCCCAGCAAGCCCTAGGTACAGGGAGTTACAGTAATCAAGACGAGATGTCACAAAGGCGTGGACCGAAACCGGCAAGTCACCAGGTGGAACCAGGTGCCTAATCCTGGCGATGTTTCTAAGATGAAAAAATGCAGTCCTGACAACTGCAGACACCTGATAACGAAGGGTCAGACCAGTGTCAAGCTCCACACCCAGGTTACGCACCCGTTCAGAGGTAGGGATCTGGTCCACCCCTAGAATTAATCCAGAGGAGGACCCCACCCCTAAACCCTCAACTCTGCGACCGGGGTCCACCACCATAACCTCAGTCTTTCCCGGATTCAACTTCAAACCACTGGTATTCATCCAGTCTTGGATATCTGCAAGACAGTTATTCAGCACCGAGATAGCACTAGCCTGGTCAGGTGCAAAAGACAGGTAGAGCTGGGTTTCATCAGCATAGCAGTGAAACCTCAGCTCATACCATCTTACAATGTCTCTGAGGGGTAGCATGTATACTGCGAATAACATGGGGGAAAGCACCGAACCCTGAGGTACCCCTCAAGGCAGAGAGAAGGCCCCGGATGAATGTAATCCCGAGACCACTCTCTGCTTTCTCCCCTCGAGGTAAGATGAAAACCATCTGAGGACCACACCTGAAAGTCCACAAATGGACCTCAGACGTTCGAGCAAAACCCCATGATCCACAGTATCAAAAGCTGATGACAGATCAAGGAGAACCAAAATAGAGCAGTGTCTCCGATCTCTCACATCAGGAGATCATTGAGCACCCGAAACAGAGCAGTCTCGGTGCTATGCCTCTTACGAAAACCAGACTGGAGAGGTTTGTATAAACTATGGATGGTCAAATGGTTATCCAATTGAGCCGACACAACTTTTTCAATAACCTTCCCCACAAAAGGGAGGTTAGAGATTGGTGATGTTTTCTAGGTCATCCGGGTCTAAGGAAGCTTTCTTCAGAAGGAGTCACCACCCCTTCCTTCAGAGAGCTAGGGAAAACTTCCGTCTCTAAAGAGCACCGGATAATCCGAGCAAGGACCGGGCCGATAGACTCATTACAACCTATAATCAGGGAAGTAGGACCCGGATCCAAACTACAGCATATTGGGCGTATCTCACGGACAATCCTCATAGTGTCTACGAAATCCGGTAGATTAAAGGAACTCCAGGAAGCTCCGGGCTCTGCGACAAAACATTGATCAACTGCAACAACCTTAGAGTGGGGTCGGGGACACTGCCTCCGAATGTCTTCCACCTTATTCGCAAAGAATCGAGCGATCTCCTCGCAATCATTCTGCGTGAAAACTTAACGGATCTGCCGACAGACTGGGTTGCACAGTCTGTCGACAGTTCTGAAGAACTGAGCCGGTCGATTCCGGGCGACAGAAATTTCCCTGGACAGGAATTCTGCCTTCTTATGGGAAATTTCTGTTTGGTAGAGCTTATAATGCTCTAGCAAAATAAGATGGTCGGCCTCAGAGGCAGTCTTCCTCCAACGATGCTCCAACTTACGCCCCAACCTCCGCAATCCTCTCAGCGCCCCATCAAACCAAGGGGCAACGGGACGGCGTGGGAAGGGGCGAGCACGGGTTGGTGCATTCTGATCAAGAGCAGATGAGATGGCCCCATTATAGGCCACCACCAGCTGCTCAGGATCAAAGCACAATTTGTCAAACAACGAGAGGTCAATAACCACCATCAGGTCTTCAGGGACAACGTCCCACAATGAGCAGTACTTGACCAACTCCACAGGGGCCACCCTACCCAGGGGGGCCTCAAAATTGAACCTAACTGAGTAATGATCAGACCAACTGACTGGTTCCACCACCAAATCAGACGCCTCAATCCCCAGGAGGAAAATCAGATCAAGAGAGTGACCTCCTTTGTGAGTAGCTGTGGAAACAACCTGCGTGAAGCCCAGTGATGTCATCACCTGGAGGAATTGTTGACCAAAAAGCGAAGAATCGTCGTCGACCCACGCATTGAAATCACCCAGCACCATCAATCTGGGCAATTCCAAGGCCATGTCAGCAGCAAAATCTGCTATTTCCTGCAGGAAAAGCTTCTCATCCCCTGGTGGACGGTAAATGAGTGCAATCCTGCACCCCACACCAGCTACCACAGTACACTCGAATGATCTGGCCTCCTCAACTGGAACACCAGTTAGGCCCAATTTGGTCTTAAAACAGACCACCACCCCCCCCAACGGCGATCCAATCTCAGGCGGTGTATGACCAAGAACCCAGCGGGAACAGCGGCCTCTAAAAACGGGGCCACATTCCCATCCAACCAGGTCTCGGTAATGCAAGCCAGATCTTCCCTTGTGACAAAGTCCACAATAAGACCAGTCTTATTGCAGACAGATCTGGCGTTGCACAACAGTGCCTGGGTTGGAGGAGTTTGAAGAGTTGTCCCAACCACTTGCCCTCCGGAACAGGAGGTGTCCTTGGGTATGGGAACCAGAACGGGACTACCACGCTCCAGAGGCCATTTTAAGATGGACTGAAAGGACCTGAAACAGGTAGAGACACTGGGGCAGGATATTCATTTTAACTATATTTACTTTACCTACTGTATGAGGGAGAGGGATAGTGTTTTCCATCTTTAACAGTCACATTTTACTTTTTTGTTTTCGTGGATGATAGTTAATATGCCATGCTGTAGACAGCTTCTTTGACAAGTGAATACCTAAATATTTAATACTCTGGGAAGGTGATAAAAGAGTACTTGCTACTGTTATGGGGACTCCCACCCCCTTCCCCCTAACAGCCATTTGAATTTGTCCCGGTTGATTTTCTGGCCAGATAATGGTCCATACTGTCTGGGCTGAGGGAGGAGGTTGCTCATCTCCAGGCTGAGTTGGCCAGGATTTGGGGGACCTTCTCTCTCACCCAGTGACCACCAGGGCCACTGCCGTTGCCTCAGAGGTTGCCAAGAAAGAAGAGCTGTTGGCCCACAGTGGGCTCAGGGAGGGTGAGGGTGGTGGAACAGAGGTGCATCCCTCCAGCTGTACCTCTTCACAATTCATATGCTATTCTGGCAAAGTGTGATTCCTCTATGGAGGCACCCGCAGTGGAGACCAAGGAGGATGCTGGGAACCTCCACAAAGAGACCCACAGAAGGGTGGCATCGGACCCCACAGGGGAAAGAAACAACTCCTGGTGGGAACTCCATTGTTAGGGGGTAGAACTGGGGGAGGAAGGGGAGAGGGTGGTAAGATGCCTGCCTGGCACCATGGCTTGGAGGCACAGGGAGCGAATCCTCAGGATTGCTGGAGCAGCTGCACAGGGGAAGGAGCTGGATGTCATTGTCCACCTAGGGACAAATGACCTGGCTGAGAAAGGGATCAGAGCAGTGCAGGTAGAGTTTGTGGAGTTGGGGAGGGGCCTTAGACAAGTAGCACGCACGGTAACCTTCTTGGAGGTGCTGCCTGTCTATGGCATGGGTGAGGCTAGGGTGCTCCACACCATGGTATTCAATTTGTGGTTGAAAAACTGGTATAGAGCTCAGGGATTTGGCTTCATTGGGGACTGGGGGTCCACCTGGAGTGATGCAGGCCTATACTGGCATGATGGTCTGCATCTGTCCAGGAGGGGAACCAGGATCCTAGGTGATAGGTTTAAATGCTTCATTGGCAAGCATTTAAACTAGCCAAGGGGGAAAGCACTGGAAAGGTGTAGAGAAATCCTAGCCCCCCCAAAAAAATCAGGGTAGTAAGTTAGGTAAACACCAAGCTAGAAATATCGATAGGGAGAAGGGCAGAGATAAATGGAGAAAATGACAATGGCAATAAGGACAGGGATGGGGCAAAAAGTGGTAAGGCCATCAAGAAATGGAGGGTAATGAGTACCAATGCCTGTAGTCTGGGCAACAAGCTCCCTGAACTGGTGGCCTTGATGGAAGAGGGATCCTTGGATATCATAACAGGAACAGAAACATGGTACACAGAGAACCATGACTGCGATGTTAACATACCAGGGTACACAACCTACAGGAGAGACAGGGAGGGGAGAAGGGGAGGAGTAGCTCTCTATGTAAAGGAAGGGATAAAAGCAATGGAACAAAAGAGTAAACAGGGAGGTGAGGAGGCACTGTGGATCACCTTTGAGACTGGAAATGGCACCACAATCCACACAGGGGTTGTATACAGACCCCCATGTCAGGGGGGAGGGAATGGACAAGGATATGATTGAAGGCATCCTTAGGATGGCAGAGAAAGGGGAGATACTGTTGATGGGGACCTGAATAAGCCAGATGTTAACCGGAGCACTTTTGCTGCAGCCACATCCAAGAGCAGAGTCATTCTCGATGCCCTACAGGTGGCATACCTCAGACAGCTAGTTTTGGAACCCACTTGTGAGGGAGCAATCTTAGACCTCATACTCTCAAATGGGGACAATGAGAGGATCTCAGATCTAGAAGTGGGTAGCCATTTGGGAACAAGTGAGCACCAAACAGTGTGGTTCACAATAAACTCAGCTACAGAGTCAAGCCATACAAAAGTGAGGGGGGGTCAAATTGTTAGCTAACCTGAATGTAGGAAAATTAGGAGCGAGTCTGTCGAATTGTCCCTCTAGATATTCTAAACACTGGGAGAAAATCCACACTCTTTATTTGCTTCAAATGGGCCTGCTCCCTCCTGATAGTACATCTTAATGGGAGGTATTGAAGTTGAAATCCCTCATAATTGTCTGACTGAGGTTATCCTCAGTCAGGAGTTTCTTCTTGGGTAAGTAGGCAAGGCTGGGGTCTTAGGGGGGAAGGGAATAAGGGGGGTGAAGGGTGGGGGAGAGGGGCTGGGGTGTGTGTAATCATTTCTGTATTAGTTGTAAAATGTTGTTTTGTTCTCACCTCTGGCTCTGGTAAAAAAAATATAAACTTGAATTTCAAAAGTGAGGGTACTGGACTTCAGGAGAGCTGACTCTGGCAAGATGGGAGAGTGCCTTAGAAAGGCACTAGCAAACAGGCTAGAAGGAGGGGTGGAGCAACAATAGGGAAACATTAAAACTGCCATCACAGAGGCAACAAGCCTTTGTATGAAGCAAATAAACAAATCAAAATGAAAGAAAAAGACACTATGGTTCTCAAAAGAGGTGGAGGGGAAGGTTAGGGAGAAAAAGATAGCATTTAGGAAGTATAAGGAAACACACAAGGAGCAGGACAGAAAACTGTACCAGTTAAGGCAGAAGGAAGCAGGGAGGGAAGTCAGAATAGCAAAGGCCCAAACCAAGGAAAAGAAAGCCAACTCAGTTAAGAAGGGGATTAAAACATTCTACAGGTACATCAGGGAGCGTAGAAAGATAAAGGGAGGGATAGTGAGGCTGAATAGAATGGATGGTGGGTGGGCAGAGAGAGACAGTGAAAAAGCAGGGATACTGAATGAATACTTCTGTTCTGTATTCACAAAAGAGGAGGTGGGGGAGGTGCCTAATCCAATTAACAGAAGCACTCTGGATAGGGGGGTCGATCTCTGTCCTTTCACAGAAGAACGGGTTCTGAAAGAATTCCTAAAACTGAAGGTGGACAAAGCAATGGGACTTGACGGTATTCACCCCAGAATTTTAAAATAATTGAGGGGAGAACTAGTGACACCACTGACTACGCTTTTTAGCAAATCATGGGAGGATGGTGTGGTACCTGCAGACTGGAGGAAGGCAGATGTGATTCCCCTTCACAAAAGTGGGAGCAAGACAGAAGCAGGAAACTACAGACTTGTCAGTTTGACCTCTATGGTAGGGAAAGTGATGGAATCACTTCTGAAGGAAAGAATTGTTGAGTACCTAGAGGCCAGTGGGGCACAGGAGCCAAGGCAACATGGGTTCACAGCGGGAAGGTCATGTCAGATGAATCTAATTGATTTCTTTGACTGGGTGACCAAAGTAGTAGACCTGGGAGGGGCTGTGGACGTGGCCTACCTTGTCTTTAGCAAGGAATTTGACACAGTCCCACGTAAAACATTAATAATCAAATTAACCAGCCTGGGAGTGGGTCCCAGGGTGGTAGCCTGGGTAAAACATTGGCTGGACAACAAGACACAAAAGGTAATTGTAAATGGAGTCCACTCTGAAGAAAGAGGGATTACCAGTGGGGTACCATAGGGTTCAGTACTGAGTCCAGTCCTTTTTAATGTCTTTATAAGTGACATTGTAGAGGAACTGGAAGGAAAAGCATGCCTCTTTGCAGATGACACAAAGATCTGCAACAGGGTTGATACTCAAGGAGGCATAGAAAGGATGAGAAGGGACTTGGCAAGGTTGGAGGAATGGTCAGAAGTATGACATCTTTGATTCAATGCAAAGAAGTGCAAAATAATGCACCTGGGAAACAAAAACCCAGGGGAAGATTACACAAGGGTGGGAAGGAAGTAACAATAACAAAAAAGGAAAAGGACCTGGGGGTGATCATATCAGATGACCTTAAGGTTAACAAGCAATGTGAGAAGGCAGTAGGGAGGGCTGGGGGGATACTGGGATGTATAGGGAGAGGCATCACCAGCAGAAAACAAGAAGTTGTTATCCCTCTGTACAGACAGTTGGTGATACCCCATCTAGAGTCCTGTGCCCAGTTCTGGAGACCCCCATCTCTGCAAGAACATAGACAGAATGGAGGCCGTCCAGAGGAGGGCAACTAAAATGGTGCACGGTCTGCAAGAAAAGCCGCATGAGGAGAGACTAAAGGAGCTTAATATGTATACCATTGAGGAAAGGGGGGGGGACATGACAGAAACTTTTAAGTACCTCAGTGGAATCAACAAAGTCCAAGAGGGTAGCATCTTTCAGAAAAAGAGATGTGCAAGAACAAGAGGACACCATTTGAAGATGGGGGGGGTGGCTCAGGGGCAATGTGAGGAAGTATTTTTTCACAGATAGGGTGGTGGACGCATGGAACAGCCTTCCTGAGGAGGTTGTGGGTCTAAAACTCTGGGAGAATTCAAGAATGCATGGGACAGACGTAAGGCAATTCTTGTGGGGTTTAGGAAGAAACAGGGTGCTGGTTAACTAGGATTTGCAGCTTATTCTGTAGGTAGGGAAATGAGCAGACTAGGAGGGCCAAGCACTCCTTATCTGCCATCAAAGTCTATGTTTCTAAGAGATCTGTGAGGGCTGGAACTACAATCCCTGGATCAGCTTAAACAATAAAATTTCATCAGTGAAGCAGGAGATTTTACGCTCCATGTCCTGGACCCAGACCCCCTGGATGCCAAGATATTCTCTTATAGCCAATGCCAGGTGCATATCATGAGTATATACAGGAGTGGAGAAAGGGGGCATCCCTGTCTCATACCCTGAGAGAGGTCAAAAGATACAAACAGGTGACCGTTGGTTAGAACTTGGGCCTTTGGGGCCTGTATAGTGCAGCTATCCATGCCCATATCCATGATCCAACACCAAACCTCTCCAGGGTGGCAAACATGAAGGGCCACTCAATGTGGTCAAAGGCCTTTTCCATGTAAAGTGTGAGAAGGCTGGGTCGAACACCCCTCCCCGACCACTACAATATAATGTCAAGGGTACAGCAGATATTAAGTTTCTTCTACCTCCCTTTTATAAATCCTCACTGATCTGGGTGTATTAGTTTAGGCAGCCCCCCCGTGCAGGCAGCCCTCCAACACTTTAGCTGTGATTTTGTATTCTGCATTTAGCAGTAATACAGGCTGATGGAAGCCACACTAGGTGAAGTCCTTGACAGGTTTGGGGAGGACGGTGATGGTAGCTAAAGTCGGAGATGGGGGAAGAATACCCTTTATTTATTTTATTTGAAAATTGGTGACTGGAAAAGCACACTGAGCAGAGACTCATTTCCTGGTGCTACCCAGAGGAGGGGAGTGAGGGATAAAAAAAAATACATAGCATAGACAATTTCAGTGTTACAATGAAAACTGCAAAATCAAAACTCACAATGGACATAGAAGGTATGCAATGAACAAACACGTCATGATCAGGCAGCAGAACATTTCAGCGAATGTATGCAGGACAGTTAATGGGGGGGTAGCAGGAGCAAGGGGGGGTGGAGTCTTAACTAATATCTGAGAAAGCAGGGAAGGTAGTGAAGTGAAGGGGAGCATGTTCCAAAATGAGAGGAGATGATAGGCAAATGTTGATTGGCCTGCTGAGGTGCAAGAATGTGGCAAAGCAAAGGTGCGATGATCCCTGGAACAAAAAAGAGAAGGAAGCAGATGATACAATGGAGAGGTGTGACAAGAAGTAAGAGGGAAGAGATCCAAACCAGAATTTAGAAATGAAGGAGATACAATGCATCTGGTGATGTGCTGGTAGAAGAAGAATGGACAGTGATCTGTAAAGGGAGAAGTGATGAGTCTGAGAGGTGAGTTGGTTGCAAAGAAACAGCAGGAGTTACAGAGCATCCACTCTGGCCAGGGATTTTTTGGGGGGTGGACCCATAGACCACAACCACAGAGTCAAAAACTGGAGTACCATTTTGGCAACAAGCTCCCAGTGAACCTGAAGGGAAAGACAATCTTTATTTCAGTATAAGGCACCACATTTAGGTCAGAACTTTCCATTAATGTGGCAGTGAAGGGTACGATATAACACTTACAGAATAGCTCTGCAAGAACCATGCTGTGGAAAGTTTGAAAGTATTTTGAGCGACAGGGGTGTAATAGCAGTAGGGAATTACTGCTACCCATCACTCTGTGCTGTTACTTGGAAGGGATGAAGTTGCCGTGTGTGTGATGCCTGGTTGAGCAACTCCCATGGTAGAGTGACTAAGGCACCTGCACACAGCGGGGTTGGAGGCCTGGGACCACAGTTCAGTTTACCCCAGGTCTCCTGGTGATCAAAAAGTAACAGAAGGCAGCTGCATGAAATGAGCACCAGTGTCATAATGTAATTACATATCCAAAGGCACAGGAGTAGGGCTATTCGGTGCACCGACCAAAAACAGACCTCAAGCACTAGGTCAAGTTAAAAAGTCATTTATTCAAAAGTTAAAATATTATACAGACCAGTAGCAGTGACATACATGACCACTGACGTTTTGCATCACTCCGATGCTTTTTGGTCAGTGCACCGAGTAGCCCTGCTCCTGTGCCTTTTGTCTCCTGGTGTTGCAACTTTTTTTTTTAAGAAAATTTAATTTTTCCCCCTTCCGAGTTTCTCCCCATCCCAGAAGTCCACATCCCCTGAGAGTTAGTTATTTTTAGTCTGAGGGGTGCAGGGGGCACAGCCCCCTGTAAAAAACAGAAAGTCCAATTATTTGTAATGGTGTGCGCTGCTTGTGTTGTGGTCTGTGTTTTTACTGACCTTATTTCAGCACACACCGTTTTGCTTGCGGCATTGATTGCCACGCTGTTTTTGCTTTAGGCAATATGACAACATGTAGCAGTAAAGTCAAGCTTGCTGTCAAGCCACACACCAAGATGCTTGAAAGACTGATGAAGATTGCTGCTGTAATGTGACCCTAATCCATCCCCAAGAGGATATAATCAGTTACATGCAGCATGAGGATACGATGGAGAGATCCTTCTTATAACCAGACTGGAATGGAAAGAGGAAATCTGAGGAAGAAAGGAAGTCATAGAGTCTATTGTAGACAAGCATCTCTTGCAGCTTGGCAAGGAGGGGAGAAGGGAGATAGGCCGACAGTTATCAGAGGAGAAAGGGTCCCCCCTTTGTGGAGTGCTATAACTTTGGACAACTTTCTGGACTGTTGGGGCTGCACTTTGGGAGAAGGAGAGGTTAAAAAGGTGAGTCAAAGGAAATGCAATGGCAGGAGCAGAGATATGAAGAAGTTTGGTTCAAGCCCATCAGGGATAGACTTACCCAAATTCAGGGAGTAAATGGTAGTTAGGGTCTCCTGGGTGGTAACAGAAGAAAAGTAGAAGGCCTGGGAGGGAAGGGAAGGGAAGAAGGAATGTGGTATGATGGCGTTGAACCATGCAGTTGAGAGGAAGGGAGAGCACAAGTCATGAAAAACTCTTTAAAGTGGGAAGCAACAGAGGAGGGGTCAGATATAGGTGAACCATTAATCAGGAGAACTGAGGGGCCAGACTTTGTGGGAGGGTCAAAAAGGGCTGAATTACCTTCCAGAACTTCTAATAGTTGTTAAGGTTCTTCTGAAGGTTGGTCCTGATGTACTGCAACTTTACAGTCCAAACAGCCTTTGTGCAGGAGTTTCTTCTAGATCTATACCTTTCTGCTAGACCTATACCTGCAAAGGTCAGGAAGGGAACAAGATAATTTATAGCATGACCAGGCAAGGTCACAGGACTTGCACTGATCAATAATATACAGGGTAATCCAGGGGTGAATGTGAGATTTGACCCTGGATTTTTTGAGTAAGGCATGCTTGTCCCAGATTGAGTAGAATTTGGAGTGGAATGTGGATTATAGATGGCACTTATCCAGTGCCTCCACAATCATATCTTCCATGGACTCTTGCAAAGTTCCCCAGAATGCTATGTAGAACTCTACTGGGAGAACGTCTGAGCCCAGGGCCTTACCTAATGAAGGAGCCCAAAGTGCCCCATGCATTTCCTCCTTTGATAGAGAGGAGTCAAGCTTCTCCCTGGACTCTTCGTCAAGTGTGGGGAGGTTCAGAGAGTCTAGAAAGGAATAGGAAGAGCTGCCTGGTCCCAGCCTGGCCATATAGAGTTTGGAGTAAAAGGCTAAAAAGACATCACCAATATCTTTTTAATGAGATTATATTACACCATTGGATCTGGCTATATTCAGTGTAGACTTGTTAACCTCTTGTTTTTTTCAGCTGCCAGGAGAGCCATTTACCCACTGTTTCCCTTTTGAAGTATGCACCAACACACAAGTAGGATGTTTCTCCCTATGCAAGCTGAGATTAACTGATTCAGTTGGCCCTTTAATCTCGATAGGTCCCCCATTTTATGTGGCCAGCTGTGAGACATAAGTTCCTTTTCCAGTTTTGTCACTTGGGCTTAAATATCCATTTCTTGTAGAAACTTGGTCTTGTTCTTGGTTAAGGCCAGATAAATGCTCCCCCCAGCATATGCCTTCATTGCCTCTCATCTTATATTGGCTGATGTGCCCCCCTCTTTCTTCAAGTTACAGAATTCTTGGAGGGCAGCTGTCATTTTGCCCTTGAAGTTTGGGTTGAAGAACTCATGGATCAAGATGCCATTGCGGGGATCCTCATCCCCAGCTTGACCGTGAGGGGGCATGATCCGATTGAAGGATTGGGATATAATTGTACATCTTTACCCTGTGTACCAACTCTGAAGTTACCAGCACTGCATAAATTCTTGTGTACAACTGATGGGCATGGGGCTAGAAGAAGAACTCTCTGTTGGTGAGATAAGGTACCTTCAAATGCCTCTGCCAGCTGTCTCAGGACCACAGAGCTCCTGGTAGGGCTTCTTACTATTTATTTATTTATCTAAAGTTTCGGAATTACAACCTTTGAGTCAGTGACTCCTTTGCAAAGGCTCCACATCAGGACAAACAGACATGTTATGCAAGAAAAACCAACAATAATTAATACATATTAATATTCAGAGGTGATTACAATAAGACAGATACAAAATTTCATGAATTGATAGTTACATTTGGGTTTGCTATTGCAGCCCAGGTCAAATAGAAGATGCAGCATTTAAGAAAACTTGTGAGTACTTTCCAGAAGTGTTTAACAACTTTGCAGACAATGGACCTTGTCTCAGGTTGGATAATCAAACCTTCGTCTAAGTGGCGTATCATGCTTAGGTGCAGCTACATGTCTCTGAATCTAGTAGGTGCATCTTGATGCTGGCTTTGAACAGGCTAATACTTGGGGCCTGTGATCTGGATGGGGGAGTTCATTGAGCCAGGTGGGTGCCCGATAGCCAAATGACCTTTGGCCTAGCATGGTCCTTCTAAGGGGGACTAAGGTATGTGTTTTAGCTGGGTGTCTTGGGGTAATCCTGTGAGTGTTAAGTTTTATTAGGTGGTGGAGTCCAGTGGGTGCCATCCCCAACTGGATTTTCTTGGCTTGGAGGCAGGTGTGGTATTTTAGTCTGCCTGTGAAAGTCAGCCAGTTAGCTTTTTTGTAGAGGTAGAAGGTATGTGTTAGTTTGTCGCTACCTGTAACCAGACGGCTGGCTTTGTTAAGGGCCAGATTGATTTGTTTTAGTGTCGTGGGGTCAGCTGCTCCATATATTGATATTCCATAGTCTACCAGTGATAGAACCGAGCTACTTACTGCTAGACAAAGTGTGAGGGGTGGGAGGCATTGTCTGTGCCTAAAGAGGGTCCCTAGTCTGGCGTTTACCGAGGCAGAGAGTTGGTCAATGTGTTTGTGATAGGTCAGTGATGTGTCTAGCATGATGCCCAGATATTTGAAGTGTGATATTTGGTCAATTTTGGTGCCCTGGTGGTTGGTGATGTTTAGTTGGGAGCTATAGTAGGGGCATTGTCTGTGCGTAAAGATCATGGATTTTGTTTTGCTATAGTTTAGTACTAAACGTTGATTCATGAACCAGTGCTCTATTTCCTGGAAATTAGTTTGGGGATTGTGCTGAAGAGCATTTGGGGTGGAATCTTTCCAATACATTACTGCATCATCTGTATAAAGTAGAAGCTTACCGTTGCAGGCACTTGGGATGGCATTCAGGAAGAGGGTGAATAGAAGCAGGCCTAGGATTGATCCTTGGGGTACGCCCGACTTGACTGTGAGTTTTGAGGATAGAGTGGTGTTTATTTTTACTTCTTGTATCCGGTCTGTGAGGTAGTTCTTGAACCAGAGTATGATGTCTGGGGCTAGGTTGAGTGAGGGAAGTAGGTGTAATAGTAAATCATGATTTACAGTGTCGAAAGCTTTAGTTCGATCTATGAAAATTGCTCCTGCTAAGTCACCCGTGTCAAGAGCTTCGTGGATATAGGACGTAAGCACGAGGAGTGCCGTGGTGGTGCTATGTCCTGTTCTGAAGCCATATTGATCTTGGCAGAGCAGGGAGTGCTTGGTCAGGTGCTCAGTGAGTTGGTCTGACACTATTCTTTCGAGGGCTTTTGAGAGAGGGGGAAGAATTGTGATTGGCCTGTAGTTACCAGGGTCGGTTGGATCACCCTTTTGTAGTAAAAGAGTGATGATTCCCCTTTTCCAGAGAGTTGGGAATTGCCCTAGGCATAGTGATAGGTTGAATATTTTAGTTAGGTGAGGGATAGTCACATCTAGTGTTAGTCGCAGGATCTTGAGGTCTAAGTTATCTCTGCTATATCTTTTGTTTTTTAAGGCTTGTGTGAGGTAGTGTTTGGTATTATTGCAAGAGATAGAACTGAACCAGAAAGGTGGGATGCTGTGCATAGGGGAGGGGGTGTGTGGTGACGAGGTAGGTGGATCAAAGAAGTTTGGAGGGAGTATGTGACTGAGGTCTGTGAAGGAATTATTCAGAATATTGGCTATTAAGGTGGGGTCTTGTGAGGGTGTACCATTATAGGTTATTTGGGTTGGCGGTTGGTTATCTGATTTCCCACATAGTTCTTTGATGTTGCTCCAAAATTTGTTGCCTGAGCCCCAGGATGCTGTTAGAGCTTGTTTGTAGTGGCTTGCCTTAGCTAGCCGAATGGCCTTGGTGCACTTATGTCTGGCCTCCCTGTAGAGCTGTCTGTCATGGGGGACTTTGAAATTGAGAGCTTTATACCAGAGATTGTCTCTATGTAACATCTGGTCTAGTAGGGGTTGTGTTATCCATGGTGTGTCCCTTGATTTTAGAAACTTTTTGGCAAGGGGGTTATGTTTGTCGCAGGCTGCATTGAAGATATTTATAAAGGAGGTGAGGGCTCCATCAATGAATATGGCGGTGTGGACTGGGGACCAGTCACTGGTGGAGAGGCTGTGGATAATCTTGGATATTGCTCCCTGTTTGAGGTGTCTTTGGTAAGATAATTTAGGGCATTTGTGAGGGCTTCTGTTGGACCAGGTGCAGGAGAGAGGAGCGTGGTCACTGAGGACGTTTGGGAGGACTTTGACGTTAGATAGGTGTTTGGGGGAGTTCGTCAGGATGAGATCAAGAAGCGTGTGCGTACCTGTTCTGGGGTCCTGACGTGTGGGGGTCTGGACAACTTGAGTCAGATCATGAGCAGTTGCTGCATCTTTAAAGGGATCTGCTGCTTTTGATAACCAATTTACATTAAAGTCACCCATTATTATGAGATCACTTCTTGTGGGGAGCATAGCTATATTTGCCAGTATAGAGTCAAAGGCTTCTTTCTGGTTGTTGGGTATGTAAACTGACATTAGACATAGTGGTTTCCCGTGGGAGCCAATTGTAGTCTTGATGGTGACTGCTTGGGCACCATATTTCGAGTTTGGCAAGGGGAATAATAGAGGCTTAAATTTTGCTCTGGCATAGATTGTGCACCCACCTCCCCTCTTTCCCTCCCTATCATCTCTAAATATGATGTAGTCATTCAGTGCAACTGTGGAGTCAGGAACCAAAGTAGTTAACCATGTTTCAGATAGGGCAAGGATGTCAGGCGAGTGTTATGCGACCCACCCTGGAAGAAGAGTTAACTTTTTTGGTAGGCTACGTATGTTTATGGAAGCCAGTGTCAGACCTGTGTTGCTTGGATTTTTTGCAGAGGTAGCCGGGACCGGCCCTGGGTTAGGGTGTATATCACCTGCCATTAGTAGTAGTAATAAGAGCACATGTCTGAGCGCAGTTAGCTGTAGCCTTTTTGTGAGGTTTTTATTATTGCGTGTGCATGTGTTGCTTTTTTGGTGATTTGCATGGAATAGGGATTGATTGGATCAGTAGGGCTTTTTGTCCTTGTAAAAGGAGAGGGTTGGGAATATTGAGGAGGCATGTGTAGGGTTGTGGAGCATGGGATGCCTGCGCTAGCCCATGTATGGTGTAGCTAAGGCTCAAAGTTATGTTTGAAAAGGGATGTAGGTTACTGTGCCCATTAGCTGGGAAGTTGTTACTGAGAGATGGAGGGGGGATTGAGTAAGAGACCAAAACTAATGTTAGCATTAGTTGTATTAGTTTCATTTGGCTGCTTAACATGTTTTTTTCTTTATGGGAGTTTATTATGTTTCCGTTTTTTTTTTTGGTTTGTTTTCTTACTTTCCTCTGTTATTAAACATGAGCCCCCTACTGTTCAATTCGTATAACCAGCAAGTGGAAAAGTGAGCTGATTGGTTTTTGCGCTCACGTGATGCAGCCTATAAAGCTGAGAGTCGACCAAGGGTGGTGGTGGGGTGGTGGGGAGATGGTGCGTAGCGCCGGCCAGGCCCAAATCCTGCTGGAAATAGGAGCTGTCCCAAGGTTGGTAAGCTGCCTCCAGTAGAGACTTACTCTGTGTTCAGAGCTTGAGGGGAGTTCAACTCGGTCCCTCGTGACAGCCCGCGACCTTGCTTTGGGGGGAGGGCTTCAGGAATGTGCCCCTCATGACCTCCTGGGTCCTCAGTCTGTGGACAAGGAGAAAGGGTCAGTGAGCAGGATTAAATACTGTGCTAACAGGGCATTTCTCAAGGGGGCATGGGCCTTTTAATCAGCAGAAGTCAGCTTAGGATTAAATGCTGCATTTCCTTTAAACTATGTAGCTATAGAATTGAGATTTTTTTTTCTTTTTATATGATGTTTTCTCTTTTGTTGCTACGGGCGCTTAGCCAGTCTTTCATGCTGGGAACAGGATTTTAAAAGTGGCGCCAGCAAGGTAAAAGGGAGCCCTGGAGTGCAACACCTCTGGCGTTTCTAATTTAAAAGCGATTATGGCACCAGAAAAGGTGCTTACAAGTACAGTCAAAGTTTGGAAATGAGCAAGCAGTAGCAGTAGTCTCAGTACAGATTTAAAACAACACTGTGGAAATTTTATATTTTGGCGCCAGAATCAGCGTGAGTCTTCTTTAAATTAACAGTCTCCACATGTGTGGGGACACAAATTCTGTTAAAGCTAATTCCTGCAATGTTCTAAGTCCCGCTGGATATAAGAGCTGTCCCGAGGTTGGTAAGCTGCCTCCAGTAGAGACTTACTCTGTGTTCAGGGCTTGAGGGGAGTTCAACTCGGTCCCGCGTAACCGCCCACAACCTTGCTTTGGGGGGAGGGCTTCAGGAATGTGCCCCTCACGACCTCCTGGGTCCTCGTTTCTGTGTTCAGGGCTTGATTGACCTGTCCATTATGGGGTCCCACGGAGTGTTCAAGCCCTCCCACAATTGTTTTCAGGGAAAGGTGTTAATGTCAGGGCCAGTTGATGGAAAAAGGGTGGATGATCAAAATAGGGACCATACAGGGCCACCACTGTCAGGCACTCCCCCACCATCTCCTCAACAATTAGGTACCTTCCCTGAGGATTCTTCACTTGTTTGAGAAGCTTGACTTGGAGTCCTGGACAGGACCATATGGTTAATCCTCAGGCCTTGGATGTAAAAGATGCTGTGAAGACAGCCCCCCCCCCCCAAAGAATTACCTAGCTTGTTAGCTTCTTCCTGCACCATGTGCATCTCTGGGAGAATATCAGTATCCCCTTCACCTTTTTTAGGTAGGCCCAGATTCATTTTCATTCTTTTAACAGTTTGGAGCCCATTTACATTCCACATTACAACTCTTAAGTCTGCCACAGTGTTCCTTCCTGTAGTAATGCATAATCTCAGATCAGACCGCCCTCCACTCTACTTCTTTAGTACTATCTCCCTATATGCCTGTCATTTTAACAAACTTTTTCTCAACCATGGTGTAGAAAACCTCCCTCTCTACCCTCTCATGAGCAACAGGGTCAATGCTTATATGCAACCCATCAACTAGGGTACCCCCCTAATCCAGCTCACTCTAGCAACTGGTGCTGGAGTGCTGGGAGAAACATTAAACATAGTGAGAACCCAAAGAACAACCCTTAATCCCTCCCCATCCCTGTTTTGTGCTCCCTATGGAGTATTATCAACCCTTTTTCTCATGGAAGGAGCTAGAGTGAAAAAGAACCTGCCTGCCTGCACTCCTGATTCTAGCTGTAATAGCTTAACAAGCACCAAAAACATGTAGCCATCCTCTGTAATCTCTAGTAATAATGGTGAAGGGCATCAATGTACTCTGCAAAGAATCATCCCTTGGGGTGCACCAGTTTGCAAGGTAGCCCTGGGAACCAGAGTTTGTGGTGGAATTAAACTACAGGTATTACCTTGTGCATCTGAGGGGATGGGGCAACCAACCCCTGCTCAAACCGAGGAGGCAGAATTATGCATTGGGTAGACCAGTCAATTGCACCCTGTCTAGGTCATTACAGCTGCCCTCCTCCACCAAATTTGATAGGTTTACCTTATGATTTAGCCAAATTGCCATAAAGTCCTCAGTCAGCGCTCTGCTATGCCATATTGTAGGATGATAGTTGTTTGAGTCCCACCCCCCACTAGTGCTGGTTACCAGAGACTGCCCCATCAGACTCTATTCTCAACTCCTCCTTGACCAATTATTCACTGTTAAGGGAAGCATGCCAGCAGCATATACTTTTAAGCAACATTGGGCTCATTCCTAAGCCAAGTCCAGTCAGCCTGGAGTGGTAGAAATTATCACCTACCCTCAGGATAAGCATTACTTTAAAACAATACACAAGTGTAAATTTTAAAACCTTTAACAATTAATCACTGAAGTTTCTAACATCATGTAGCAGTAGCTCAGGGCTGGAGAATGGGAATTATGCTCCTGGTGGGGGTGCGGGCAGCCAGGTTTTGAGGGAGCTGTTTGTCGCTGGTGTCTAATGATAGCTCATGGTATCAGCCCCTAATACTGCAATGACTTGAAGCCAGGCAACCCACATTATATAGATGCAAGGATTTTGTGATCTAATAAATTCAAGATAAATGGAAAAGAAAATACAAGTTTTCAGTCCACTGTGCGGCATAGTCCAAAACGCCTCCCAACCAGTGCAGATTTTCCAAGTCTGCCTTTTCAAACTCCACCTTTGACCACTCTTTCCTGATTAAGGGAGATATATCAGTTGCCCACATTTACTGGCAGCATAAGGGACTTTCCTGAATCTGACCCAGTCTTCCGGAGGTGGGAAAGCCCGTTACCTCCCTTTAAAACAACCACTGCATTGAACAACATAACAGTAAAGATATGAAGTCCAAAATGTTAAATGTTTAACAGGTAAGTAAAGATGTGTCCAACACTTAACATATGTAAAGGGTGAGTATGTGTGAATTACAGTCCTTGGGGGTAGACTCTGCCAGTATTTGAGGGGGCTGCTTGCCACTGTTGCTTACTGGCACCTTATGTTGTCCACCCTTAATAATGCCATGATTTGATTCCAAGCATCTCTCATCATGTAGGCACAAGGGTATTGCAAGCTAGGTCAGAGTTAGTTATAAAAGAAACATGAGTTCTCAGTCCACCATGCCGCCTCATAGGTATCAGTTCCTTTTCATAGAGAGGGTGGTGGATGCATTGAACGGCCTTCCTGAGAAGGTAGTGGGGTCAAAATAGAGCAGTGGTTTACGGCTCTGAGTTCCAAATCTGAAGACCTGGGTTTGAATCCCACAGCCCCCACTTGCATACTGTGTGACCCTGAGCAAGTCACTTAACGTCCCTGTGCTCCCAGGTTGCACCTGTAAACAAGTTTTCAGCTTAGTGTGTCTCACCTGGTTAAACAATTGGAAAAAAAAATGGGCAGACTAGGTGGGCCAAGTGACCTTATCTGCCATCAAAGTCTATGTTTCTATGTAAGCTTAGTTGGCAGAGGTTCCATCAAGAATCCCCATCCTGGAGCCATCCCTCATCTATGCGGTACAGTAGGTTGAGCCTTTGGGTAGATTCGGTATGTTCAGGTGGAGGGCCCATTTTTTCATAGCCTTGATCTACCCTGCATTTCCATGTGGTTACAGATACAGACATGCAGAGCAAATTGTCCGCCTCTTAGCCAAAGTGCAGGGCCCTCTGGCAGCCATGGTGCAGAGGTGCTAGGCCCTATGCCAAGAAAAGATTTCTCTTCCCTATAGGGTACTTGGTCCCGTGCAGGCAACCCTGTACCTTCCCTTCCCAGGCTGAAGGGGAGCCACATGACAGCACTATCCACCTAGCCTTAGCCCATCCAGGTTGCTCACTGAGCTGGCTCTTGAACTCAGCTCACCAGCAACAACTTGTTTTTTTATTCTGACCCCAAATTTTCAAAATAGTAATTTTATGATTCCCCCATATTAACATGGCATGTGGCATTTATAGAATAGTGGTCAAAACATCATTTTGTACTGCAAGTGCCATGCCCCCACTTGGTCTACCTCCTTGTCCTTTATATCTGTAAAATTCAGGTGATGTTCTATATGTTTTACTATGATCATGCACCTGTACATTTCAATGTATGTAAAATTCCACTGTATTATGACTTGCACTTAATGTTTCATTTTCCTTATTGAAATTGTACCTTGCCTTTTTGTATTTTTTCATCATTGTTATTGTGTTCATGTTTTCTCGGTGTATCCTTGTCATTGTAGCACATCCATGTAGTTCTGTATTTTACCTTTGTATTCTCCCGGGTCGTACCTGAAAATAGGCATTTTTGTCAAGTGTGCTTACCTGGTTAACAAACGCTAAATAAAAGTGTAAAAACGCATTTTGTCCAGGATCTAAAAAAGGACATCTGTCACATTTATGAGGTGGTGTGAACAAGTGGATACGCTGAAAGTTTGGGGTGAAACTATTGATAATTACCAAAGTTATGAGCTAATATGGAGCATTTTTAACATACATTCATAGCTTTGCATTTTTTAAATTATTTTGACCTAAAATTGTTTTACTTTCAAGGCTAATTAGAGTGAAGCAACTCCTGGTTGAGGACTCCATTGTAAGGGGATAGATTCGGGGTGGGAAGGGAGGGGAAGGAGGTTAGGTGCCTACCCAGTGTCACAGCTTGGAGGCATGGAAGCGGATCCTGATGATTGCAAGGGCAGGGATGGGAGGGAGGGAGGGCTGGATGTCATTGTTTACCTAGGGACTCATGACCTGGCTAGGGATGAGGTTAGCATAGTCCAGGACGGGGTCAGGGAGTTGGGGAGGAGTCTTAGTCAGGTAGCAAGCACAGAGACCTTTTCTGAGGTACTCATGTCTATGACAGGGGACAGGATAGGGTACTTCATACCAGAAACTTCACCAGTGGTTGAAGGAGTGGTACAGAAGGGAGGTATTTTGTTATATTGGGGACTAGGGTCCCATCTGGCGGCATAAAGGCCTATGCAAAGAAGGTTGTCTGCATGCATGCATCCATCCAGGAAGGGAACGCAGGTCCTCAGTGAGTAGTTTAAATGTTACATTGGTGAGCATTTAAACTAGCTCTGGGGGGTTGCAGTAGGAAGCAGGGAAACATAAACTGTCTCCCCCAAACACAAGCTGAAGTAGTCAATAGGGAGAACCCAAAGAGAGACAAATCCCCAAGGGTACCTGTTAACAAGAAATACAAAATGGTAGAAATGAAGAGAAATGGGAATGAGTGCAGAGGGGGTAAGGGGAGAAAATGCAAAAGAGAAAAGGGGGGCTGACAAGCAGGGTGGTAGCAAAATTTGGAAGGCCATGTGGGCAAATACTCGAAGTCTGGGAAATAAAATCCTGGACCTAGTAGCCATTATGGTAGAAGCTAACCTGGACATTGTCACCGTTACTGAGTCATGGTGCAATGAGAACCATGACTGAGACATAGCCATACCAGGCTATACTTTCTAGGAAGAAAAAGCCGCTTTAAATCTTGAAGGTGCCTTTAGTAAATAAGTCCATCAACAGCTGAAAACCATGGCACTCACCACTTTCCAAGGTGAAAACGATGCTATTTGCCACCTCAGATAAAGTGTGCAAAAAAACATTATTTTCATATAGAATAACTTCTCCAGCAAAAGCAAATCAGATGCAAACACTTAGCCCAGCAAAACCTTAACGTTTTGTGCTTGGGCCCTTTGTCAAGAGGATAACACTGCCCCCACATGGTGCCCCTTATACAGAAAAAAATTATTAAAGTGATATTAACAAACAGGACAGTACAGGAAATTAATTTGTCAAGTCTCAACACATATACTATAATAAATTACATACAATAAAATTGGTACATTAACTAATAAATAGTGATCCAATTAGACTGTAAAATCAAATTTAATTTATATGCGATATCCAGATCAATTTGTATATTTATACAAGGCTTCCTCTGTCTTGATAGTTAAATGCTTCATACCTCTTTTCACTTGTCTGTAGATAGCAGAACTTGATGTTCAAAAAACAACGATATTGGTTTAAACAGCAATTTTGAACTAAGCAGACTTTTTTTGATACTGCTTATTTCTGTCACTGATATCAGAACTTGTATTCAATAGGCAATCAAATTAGTTCAAACAACATTTTTTAGAGAGCCCGATAAGCTTCTAATTAACATATGTTGTATTACTAATGCCATCAATAAGATATTTCAATAAAATGTGTTACTTCTAATTTATCATTAAGCCCAGGTCTATGATTTGCTTGTAGCTTAAAAATCCAGAAAGCTTCTTTCTGTCCCAACTTTTGTTCAGGATCCCCTTCCCTCGGATCCACTCTAATTTTTTTAAGTACCTCTAAATTATCACCCATGTTCCGTAGCATTGATGGAATGAGCTGTGTGGTATTCCAGTGGGACAGTCTGTTCGAGTTAAGCACTACTGCAGCACAGAGGAAGCAGCAGACCAGAATTTAGATCAGTTATAGGAGAGGTTTACCGAAAGGGGTTACAGCCAAAACATTATTAGGAGAGTGAGGTAGAAAACAGAAAGTAAGGATAGGGAATCACTTTCGTATAGTAATACTACATCAGAACGCACCAGTGGGAGACTTAATTTTGTGACTACGTATAACATCCAGGCATCAGCAATGTCAAGGATTTTAAGTAATAATTGACATACACTGTACTTAAAGCTGAACCAACATTGAGAGATTTTATCAAAGAGCCCCCACTTACAATATAGTGTACCACAGATCCCGCAGTTTGAAAGATACTCTTACACATAGTATACAGCCACAATGCCAACAGAGTGGGATTTGGTTGCCTTCTTTTCCACCTGGATATTTCAAGAGTCACCACTGCAAATATTGTTCTGTAATAGAGAACACTGACACCTTTACCAATCCAACAAATGGGGATACATTTAAGATTAGCAGGTTTATCTACTGTGACAGCACCTATGTAATCTACTTGGGAACACGTCAGTGTGGAGCATGTTATGTGGGTAGGACTAAATGTCAGTTAAAAGAACTAGTTGGTGAACACATTCAAGTGATCACCGATAAAAATGAGGAATTCACTACTGCCACTCACACAGCTCATTCCAGCAATGTCACAGAACATGGGTGGAAATTTAGAGGTATTGAAAAAGTTAGAGTGCATCCAAGGGAAGGGGATCCTGAACAAAAGTCGGGACAGAAAGAAGCCTTCTGGATTTATAAGCTGCAAGCAAATCACAGACCTGGGCTTAATGATAAAATAGAAGTAACACACTTTTATTGAAATATCTTATTGATGGCATTAGTAATACAACATATGTTAGAAACCAAAATGGCTCTCTAAACAAATTGTTGTTTGAAGTAGTCTCATTGCCAATTGAGTACAAGCTCTGAGATCAGTGACAGAAATATGCAATATCAAAAAAGTCTGCTTAGTTCCAAATTGCTGTTTAAACCACTATCACTGTTTTTTAAACATCTAGTTCTGTTATCTAAAGACAAGTAAACAGAAGTATGAAGCATTTATCTATCAAGGCAGAGGAAGCCTTGTACAAATATGCAAATAGATCTGAATATTATGTTTAAATTAAATTTGATTTTACAGTCTAATAGGATCACTATTTACTAATTAATACACCAATTTTATTGTATGTAATTTATTATAGTATATGTGTTGAGACTTGACAAATTAATTTCATGTACTGTCCTGTTAGTATTAGTTTAAAGCAAAAAGTTAGCATTCAGGAGGTATAAGAAGACACAGAGAGAGGAGGATAAGAAGGTATATCAGGAGAAGCAGAGGGAGGCAGGGAAAGCAGTCAGAAGTGCAGAGGTGCAAACAGAGGAGAAAACAGCTCAGGAAGTAAAGAAACGGGACAAGAGATTTTTCAGGCATACCAACGAAAGCAGAAAGACCAAGGGAAGGATTGTAAGATTAAGAAGGCAAGGTGTGTGTGTATATGTGTGTGTATGAAAGTGGGCAAGGAAAAAGCAGACATTCCAAACAAATACTTTTGTTCAGTGTTCATGGAAGAAAGGGAAGGAGATGGGCCACAGATAAGTGCCAGAGGCATCGAAGGAAGGGAGGCAGACAGTAGTCCGTTTACAGAAGAGAGTCCTGAAGGCTTGCATGAATCTGAAAGTGGACAAGGCAATGGGGCCCAATGGGATACAGCCAAGAATACTGAGGGAGCTCAAAGAGGTACTGGCTTCACCTCTGACTGTCCTTTTCAACCACTTACTGGAGACAGGAGTGGTCCCAGAGGACTGAGTGAGGGCAAATGTAATCCTTCTTTACAAAAGTGAAAGCAGGGAGGAAGCTGGTAATTACAGGCCAGTCAGCCTGACTTCAGTGGTAGGGAAATTAATGGAATCGCTACTGAAGGAAAGGATTGTGGAATATCTAGAATCCATTTGCTTATAAGATCCAAGGCAACATGGGTTCATGGGAGGGAAGTCATTTCAAACAAATTTGATAGATTTAACTGAGTGACCAGGGAATTAAATCAGGGTGGAGCAGTGGGTGTGGTCTACTTAGATTTTATTAAGGCCTTCAACAACGTTCCACATAAGAGACTCATGAACAAGTTGGGCATCCTGGGAGTAGATTCAAAGGTGGCAAACTGGATATGATAGGCAGCAGAGGGTGGTGATAAACAGAGTTCACTCCGAGAAAGGAAGGGTGACCAGCAGGATGCCACAAGGATCAGTACTAGGACTGGTCAGTCTTTAATGTCTTTATTAGTGATATTGCAGTGGGGCTAGAAGGGAAGGTATGCCTTTTTTGCAGATGACACTAAGATCTGCAATACGGTAGACACTCTGGGGGGTGGTGGTGAAAAAAATGAATAGGGATCTAAGAAAGCTTGAGGAGTGGTCAAGAGTGTGGCAACTAAGTTTCAATGCAAAGAAATGCAAGATCATGTACTTGCAGTGCAGAAACCAAAGGGCAGAGTACAAAATGGGGGGAGCGATACTGGCGACCACCAAAGAGGAAAGGGACCTGGGTGTAATAATATCTAATTACCTAAAGGTGGCCAAACAGTGTGACAAGGCAATGGGGAGAGCCAGTGGGATGTTAGGGTGCATAGAGAGGGGTATCACCAGCAGGAAGAGGGAAATGGTGATACCACTGTATAAATCACTGGTGAGATAGCACCTAGAGTACTGTGTCTAGTTCCGGAGACCACATCTCCAGATGGACATAGACAGAGTAGAGGTGATCCAGAGGAGGGCAACTAAAATGGTGCAGGGTCTGCATCAAAAGCCCAATGAGGAGAGACTGAAGGATCTCAATATCTATACCCTGGAGGAGAGAAGGGAAAGTGGGAATATGACAGAGACTTTCAAATATCTCACAGGTATAAATATGGTTCAAGAGGAAAGCCTTTTTCAGAAAAAAAGATGCTCAAGAACAAAGGGTCATACTATTGGGATGTAGGGGGAGTAAGCTCAGGGGAGATGTAAGGAAGTTCTTCTTCACAGAAAAAGTGGTGAATGCCTGGAACAGTCTTCAAGTGGAGGTGGTGGGGGAAAAAACTGTAGAGGGATTCAAGCAGGCATGGATAGGCATAAGGGAACCTTAGTGGTAAGGAAGGGGGTGGCAGAGATCGAGTAGAGACCGAGGTGTTGTAGTAGGTAGGAAAAATGGGCTGACTAGGTGGGCCAAGCAGTCCTTATCTGCCGTCAGTTTCTATGTTTCTACGAATTTCACTTGCAGACTGGCCATGCAATAACTTCAGCTTCAAAAAAACTATTGGCCATTCCCTTCACCCAGAAATTTTTTTAAAGAATTCCATCTCTAGCACCACTCAATTAGATGATCATGAAAACAGCAATAATTGCAAAAATAAAACACCAGAAAACATTACCATTATGGTATCTATCGCTCCTGTTCATCCAGTGAAAACATTCCCCCAATGTTTCTGTTATCTTACTAAACCAAATTCAACTAAGACAACATGGCCCCAACATTATTATTACAGGTAGCTAAAAATCACCCTCATCTACAATACCATACTTCTGTTACTGTCTAGTTATGCAGGACCATGGAAATGTTGTGACTTCTAAGTAAGCAATAATATGGTACCTGATGGGGTGGGTGACATTGGGGTATACCAGACCGCTCAGGGCCTCATAGCCCCTGTAATGTCCAGTATAGCCCAATACCCCCCACCCTGGAGAGTATTACTGTACTTAGAAAATAGGCCTCTGTATTATATATGTTTGAAAAACAAATAAATTTCATGTTTATAAGTTAAAACTCTTAAGTGTTTTATTTGTTTTGTACTAAAAATAGTTCCTCCACCTGTACTAGAATTGTGTGTTTTTTTTGTTTTTTTTAACTATGGACTTTTGTCCTACTGGAGCTGCTGCAGTTGTGACTTTGGAGCTAGTTGTTATGGTTACCCCACACACACACACACACAGAGGGCTTAAAAGTGTTGAAACTCATTTGGTTTACTATTTTTTAATTTATTTATTTATTCATTCATTATTTTTTATTTTGTACATAATCTGTAGCTTCCCAGTTGGAGTATGACTCATGCTGGGGTGGTGGTCACAGTGTGTAGCTACTGAGGGATGGAAGGATGGGAGCTGTATACAAGACGGTCAAGCATGGTGGGAGAAAAGACAAACTGAGCTTCTTAAAAACAGGCAGCTTTTGACTGTTTACTTTTGGTATTGCTTTGCAGTCTTGACCTGGGATACTTAGCAGGGATAGTATTTTAACATTTCAATGATTGGGACAATCAGCCAAAGGAGTGGGGACAACAGTTTTGAGTGTGCTGGCATCAAAAAAAGAAATTAAGCCTGTGAAAAAACAGGTAGTCTTCTGTGCGTAATGGTTTTGCTATGTAGTTTTGACCTGGGGGGTACTTAGCAAAGGCTACTATTTCAATGGTTAAGCAATCATGAAAATCAGGCCGAGGAGTGGTGGTGCATTTTCTGAACTTCAGCTCCCTGGACATGGGAGACGTGTTGTTGGCTTGCTGCAAGTACTACATCAGCCTGCTTTTGAGCGAGTGGGAGCTACAACTTACTCTGTCGCATTGTATCAGTCTGCTGTGGCTAAAAACTTTACATTTTATTTTAATAATGTGCATTTTAATATGTTACTGTTGGCTTGGGAATACGGGGTGGGCTGGAGGTGGGAACTGCCGCTTAACATTTGGTTTGGAATTTCAGTTACTAAGAAGAAAATATGGAGGGCCTGCCATTTCAAAATTGCCAGTGCCCATTGATACTAGCGATGAGGTTGGTTGGGACAGGTACTTTTAATACCTGGGTTCTGTTGTTTGATAGACACCCACCTTGCCAGGGCTATCAGCCACTCAGAGGCCAGAGATTTCTTAGCCCATTTTCTAAGAAATCACATTTGAATTCATCAGGCATCTCTTTAGCTCTCAAACAATAAGGGAGGGAAGGATTTTCACTTTCCCCTGTAATAAAGCTTTTATTGGAACACTGACATAGCATATCATTTAAGGAACAGTTTGCTAGACTTATTTTTCATTTTCTGCAAACTGCTGTTGTGGGCTCCATGACATGCTGCTCCTAGCAGATCTGAGATGGAACAGTACCTGCTCTAGATGTTATACAGTCTTATATGTGACGGCATTCAAATAAGTCACATTTTAGCTAGGTTCACATTACCAGTGTAGCAGGACCCCCAGATCAGTTTTTTACCTTCCTGGAATCATAAGCAATAAAACACAACTGTGTGTGCATAGTTATGTGATACATGCACACTCAACTGCATTGTGAGACATGAGTGTTCAGACTATGAGTCTTCAACACCTGATGTACAGTTATTGCATAACTACCCCCACCTTAGTGTGTCTTATTGTGCTTAAAAAATGGGTACACTAAGACATCTTAAAAAAGACACAAAAAGGCAGCTAATTTCATTTGCTAAAAGTAACTAGTAAAAAGTAGTTCATCCCACCTGTTTATCATCTTTCTTTCCACACATTCAGTATATGGAAAGTTTGTTTATTATGGAATGTAGGAATTCAAACTTCCACAGAAGTCTACTAGCAGAATGTTCACCTCTCTCCACACAAACAGACACAACAGAAGGCCTCAGCAAAG
The DNA here is from genome assembly GCA_016271365.2 of Neoceratodus forsteri. Taxonomy (NCBI): domain Eukaryota; kingdom Metazoa; phylum Chordata; order Ceratodontiformes; family Ceratodontidae; genus Neoceratodus; species Neoceratodus forsteri. Next base: position 1,750,187,951 of record CM057455.1, on the reverse strand, counting down.
CAAGGGATTTAATTTTATATGGGCAGGGTAAACAGCAAATATGTCCCTGGTAGGCAAGTAAAGATTTGTGGTGTATACATTTGCCAGATTTCGCTCCATGAAAAAATCCACTAAGTTCGGCAAATATGCTAAGATGAGGGCCCCAATTCATGCTGTTAGTTGCCAGGCAGATTGGCCAAATTTGTATGGTAACTGGCCAATTCATGGGTGAATCACAATGCAAACTGCATGCTACACATGAAAACAAACCCCCTCCCACCATCCAAAACATGTTACAAAACAAGCAACTCCCCACACCTTCCTCCCTCCTCTCTCACCATGCCCCAGTGAAATACTGTTGAAAATATATATTTAAATAGCCAAGAAGAGTACTAATCCCTTCCCCCTACTCACGCACCAAACATACTCCACTCACCTTCCCCACCCAAGTCCAACTGTCTTTACTGAAGCACACAGGAGTCTGACCAACCCCACCCAACCACTTTCTGGTCCCCACCACCCTCCTTCCCCCACCAGCAGTACCCATAATTTCCATAAATAAACATGTAGAAAAGAAATGTTCCACCAGTGCAGAGCACCTGCTCTGTTCAGTGTTAATGATGCAAATGAAGGAAAGATGACATCATTGCTCCTAATAAAACCTGATTGGTGTTTAATGTGTTTAACATTTAATGTTACCAAGGTTATTATGAACACACAAACATATATGAAAATGCCAGCAGATACAGGCCATATGGTCTATCAAGTCTGCTGAAGTGTGCAGCTAGCAATCCATTACACTGCAGCTGCCCCTCCCTCCACTGCTGTCATATCCGAATCCCTGCCCATGCTTGCTGACACCCCTCTCCCCTGTGTCCACATGGTGACCCCCCAACCTTGTGCCATCCCCTCATAAAACTGTCCACCAACTTTAAGACTATCACCCCCTGTGGCAGTGAGTTCCACCTTGTCACCACTCTTTCTGTGAAGTCATGCCTTCTCATTTCCCTCTTGAATCTTCTACCCTCCAATTTCAGACTGTGCCTCCTAGTCTCTCTTCCTCTCTTCAATCTAAAATACCCTCTGTACCAGCCTTATTTAAGCCCTTCATTTATTTAAAGGTTTCTATAATGTCACCTCTATCCCTCCATTCCTCCAGGGAGTACAGGCCAAGCTCCCTCAGTCTCTCCTTGTAGGGTTTGTCCTCCAATCTGAGGATCATTTTGGTTGCTCTGTGCTGGCCCCCCTCTAGCAATCTGACATCCTTCTTTAAGTAGGGGTGCTAGAGCTGCATGCAGTACTCCAGGTGCAGCCTCACCAGTGACCTGTACAGTGGCAGTATGACCTCTCCTCTCCTGGAGGTGATTCCTCTCACAATACACCCCAGCATCCTATTAGCTTTAGCAGCCACTTTCCTGCACTGTGCTGAGTGGTACATTTGCCCAGTTATTAGTACTCCAAGATCCTTCTCCTCCTCCTCCATAGTAAGCATTTGTACCCCTCCCAACTGATAGCAGTTCCTTGGGTTTCCTGCTCCCAAGTACATGGCTTTGCATTTCTTTGCTTTGAACCCCAGTTGCCATGTGTCAGACCAGTGCTCTGTCCTAGCTAGATCACCCTGTAGCCACTGTCACCCCTCCGTATCATCCACCACTGCCCCGATCTTCATGTTATCTGCAAAAAGGCTGATCTTATTCTCAGTCACATGTGAGATGTCAGCAATAAAAATGCCATACAGCACAGAACCCAGTACCAAGCCTTGTGGTATTTTGCTGGTTACAGGTCTTGGAGCTGAGAGTTCCCCTCCTACAACTACCCTCTGCTGCCTGCCTCACAGCCAATTCCTGACCCAATCACCATTTTTGGCCCTGCTCCCTGATAATCTCATCTTGCTTATTAGTCTCCCATGAGGCACCAAATCGAAGGCCTTACAGAAATCCAGATAAAGGGTACCCACCGCTTGGCTCCTGTCCAGTGCTCTAGTCACCCAGTCATAATAGTCAACCAGATTCGTATGGCGGGATCTGCCAGAGACAAGTCCATGCTGCTTGCTGTCCTGTGGGCCATTCACTTCTAGAAAAAATGGTTCCACCATGACACAGTGACATGGATTGCGGCGACCATCAGAACAGTGATGGCACAACACAGCCAACTGGTATTGTGCCATCGCTGGGAAAAGGTGTGTTTTCTGTGAGGGGCTTTGCCCCCACACCCCCCGCACTTAAGATAACCAGCACTGAGTCAGAGCAGGTTTGGGGAGGGGGCCAACACCCCAGAGGCAGCAGCATCAAGAACCCAGCAGACCATCACAGCAAACTGTCAAAAATATTGCTGTGATGGTCTTGGCTGTTTCCCATCGCTGTGGAGACGTGATACCCAGAAAGGTTACCAACTTTTCCTTAAAGATGGTCTCTATCACCTTCCCCACAATGACTGTAAGGCTGACTGGTCTATAATTGCCTGGTTCATCCTTGGGACCACTCTTGTGGAGGAGGACCACATGTGCCATCCTCCAGTCCTATTAGTACTGGCATTATTTACATTAGTGTCTGTGAGCCCCATTGTACTTAGTTTTATTTGCCTTCTCGTGTGGGCTCCAGATGTGGACTCCCTCAGCCACCTGCCTTGCATTTTTGTTGAAAATTCCTTAGTTGTCTAATAGTAACAACATTCAGTTAGCTGGCATGTACTCTGAATAATCAGTTGCTACATTTGATTAAATGCCTTCTGCCTTGGCATTTACTCACCCACATCAGCCAGCTATTCCTTCATATACTCTGGCTAACTGAATTTTAGTGGTAATTAAAATTATCACTTACTTATAACATGAGTCAAAAGAATTTGGGGTTTGCATTGACTGGGAACTACACCTGTAGTCATCACTATGCGTAGTGGTACACTGCATCCTGATATCTATTGGAAACACTACATTCAAATGAACACCACATTTCAGATATTCTTCGCAAGAAATTCAGAAATTGTCCAGTAACGATCTTTGCGGTAGCCTGCCATGGCTCAATATGGTAATTGCTTTCACTTTACTCCAAGTTGTGTAATTATTCCCTCATAATTATAAAGCAGTTAGCCCTTGACAAATATATAGAAAAAATAAATCTTCCTCAGCATAAGAGGAAGGAACTACAATTTATTTTAAAACAATTTCCACTACAGCATAACCCACACCCTGGAGTGCATTATTGCTATTATATAATGGTTCATTTAGACAAAAAAAAAGAAAAAGACTAAAAAACAAAAGCATTTTTGAAGTGATTTTCAGTTTATTTATGAAAATGGAGGTATATGTGGGAAAACATAGTCCCATTTTGGCCAGAAGGTGGTGCTGCTGATAAATGAGTTGGTCAGTCTCTGCAAAGGGCTGGCCCCCAGTTTTTCCTATGTGTTCCTGTTTGGAAGTGATGGTGTCCTAGTCTGTGGCACATAATTCTGGTCACGTTTCACTGGTGGCAGTTGCAAGAGAGATCGGAAATGGGAGAAAAGCAGTTAAGTGAAGGCTACTGGGTGAGTCGAGTCTCGTCTGCCCTGCATTATATTGAGCATGATCAGTATACCATTAGAAATATGCTGGCTGTTCTGGTCCCGCTGCCTACCCTATGTGTTTGGCTTTTTATTTTTTTTGCGAGCCAAAAGAGGTAGCCGGAGTGATATTGGAGCCACTGTTTGCGGCTTCTTGAAGAAATGGACTGGCTGTGCGTGACACAAGTGTGTTTCATCACAGAGCATGCAGCCACTGTTTGGGTGCTCATTGTGGTTGTTTCTTTCAATGTGAAAAATAAAAAAAAACACCTGTTTGTGCAGCATGGGCAAAGGGAGTTATTGCTTAAAAGTTGTGTGTGTGTGTGTGTGTCTTTTTTTCATTTGGTTCTGGCTGACATGACAAACTACTGAAAACAAAAGAGTCACTCTGTGTTTGACAGCAGAAAAGGGGTGCTGACACACATGTGAGCAGTGACCTGTACATGTGGTCTTCATGTAATCACATCATATGTGTGCCTGGAGTTGATACAATGAGGTTGTGCTGGGATAACCTCATTGCATACCTCTCAACCTTTTGTCTCCCAAATGTGGAACATAGCCTCTCAAAATGTGGAACAAATGAGCAAAATGTGGAACACTTGATCAAATATTTACCTAGGAGGCTCATAACACTGTTAAAATGTTTGCATTTACGTTAAGAAAGTCTGTTATTAATTGAGTAATATATTTTTTGCAAAATTTACTGCAGATTTTTGCTTTAAAATGTTAATACTGAATGTGGAACAAGTCCTCACAATGTGGAACAGGGAGCTTTTGTGAAGTAAAATGAGGAACGTTCCTCGTAATGTGGTACAGTTGAGAGGTATGCCTCACTGTACCAGGGACACACTGACCAATCGGAGTCCAGGAAATATTCTTGCCATTGTATAATAATTGCTGTTCTCGAATGTGTCTAAAAGCACTGACAACAATCTTGAAGCATGTGATTATTGGCATATGATTACACACCTGGATATTTCTAACTGCATGCATGCATAATCAAAGCCCCAGGGGGTTGAAAACCAACTTGGGGCATAAGTTAGACCACACCCTGTAATGTATTATGGCTTACATAGGGTGGCATCAGCTGGGTGGGGTGGGGGATTACAGAACTAAATCATTCCAACACTGATCAGAAATACTACTAAAAAAATAAAGGCAGTTTGACTGAGAGATTGGAGGGCAGAGTTGGGAATCCAGGTCAAAATTCCACACTTGCCACCTGCTCCTTGTGTAACCAAGAGCACATAATTTAACCTCTGGGTGCTGAATCACTGTAATGTTTATCTCTGTAATTTTGTGTCTACATCTGTTCTGTATGAACCTCCTTGTATGAAATGAAGAGCTTCCTGGTCAACAGCAACTTGCCACTCTGCCACACTGCACACCAAAAGATGCCACCACTGAGGTTGAGAGGGGGCTAATTTCTCCTGCCTCCTCCTGCCCCCCCCAATCGCTGCCAGGACCCAGGGACAAGATCCGTTGGGAGCCAGGACTTGCCCCCACCCCCTGCTCCCTCTACCCAGTATATGAGCAGGGAAGTCGGGTCTAACTGCTTTGCTCCAGACTACCAGACTTTGGCAGGACTCACAGACCCCCTGCTGCTCTTGCCGAGAAGCACAGCAAAGGATGCCACCACGGAGGCTGAGAGGGGGCTTCTCTGTCCTGCCTTCTCCCCCTCCACCACACTGATTGCCACCAGGACCCAGGGACAAGCTCTGTTGGAAGCCAGGACTAGCACCAACCCCCTGCTCAGTCTAGCCAATCCATGACCTGCCTCTTGTGTTTCATGGTGCCTTCTAAAGCAGCCCATCCATGCAGCGGCCTGTTCGTGCAAAGGAACGTTGTGCTAAGGAAATTAAGTAGTCTGTCTGGCATCAGCCATGAGTAGTATAGTGCGGAATGTGGAATTCTGCCAGAAAAATTAGCACAGAATGACTATTCCACTGGCGGAATTTCTGCCAGAATTTGGCTGGCTCTTCTGCAGAATTCCACCTGCTGTGATCCATGGAATACTATTATGTGGAACAACATTTTTCTGCAGAAAATCATTCTGCAATCATTTTCTGCTAAGGAATTCCATCATTCCATTTCTGGCAAAATTTGGTAGCATTTCAGTGGAAATTCAGAAATTCTGCAAAATGTCATTCTGCTGCAATTTTACAATTCTGCATAGCACTAGTCATAAGTCAGCCAGCCATGCTGTCTAAAGTAGACTCCTCCAGACTTGAAGGAAATGGTATTAACAAAGAATGTGTTTTTATATGGTTTTGTAATGTATCATCAATTAAAGAGCACTGCAATAGGAGCTGCTATGGCCCCCAATTATGTCAACATTTACCTGTCCAAGTGTGAAGGAAAATTTGTGTATGACAGTGAAAATAACATGGGGGGATTCACAAAACAATTTGAAGGTGCAAAACCTCCCCGGAGTCCAAAAAAGTTCCATAGCTGCAGAAAAAAGGGGAACTTGCTCCGAGTGCTATACACATACTTCCACAGCTGCAGAACAAAATACATAGAGGATTGTGGAAAAAAGTGCAGCTATGGAAGTTCCTGAAGAAAAAAGCCATTGAAAAGTATGGCATATCCCTTGGATGATATTTACTGCCAGTGTTTTTACACAGTTGTGGAAAAAATGTTGCACACATGCTCCACCACAAAGAGCGAGGTGTAACTCTCCCTGAGCAAAGTGCAGTGTATCAACAATTGAGATAAAGTTATGGTGGAGGTGCAAGCACAAGTAATAGCAAACCTATAGTAGTGTCAGTTGTTACAACAAACATAGCACACATTTTCATTGAAGTACAACAAACTACAACCACTAGATCCAGTGCAGCACATAAAGGAGCCCTACAGGCAGAACTGGTAACAGCCTGCAGTGAGTGCTACTGAAGCAAACATAAACACTCCAGGGAGAGACACAACCATCAGTTCCACCAACAGTTACAGACAACCACTGTGGTGCATGGCCTTTGCTGGTACCAATGGTGATGGAGTGGTCTCAGATGAGGGACTGGCTGCTGGTCTCTCTGAGTACTTACTGCTGTATCTGTTGCAAAAATGTCAAAGTCTGCTGCCCCAGTTAATATGGATCACCCGTTGTTGTGCCTGCTGAGCTTTTTCCTCAGCTAAGGAAAGAATGTTAGGGAGATTTCAGCACTTGCAGACTTCTGTAATTTGCCTGTTTTATGGATTTCCGCAACTGTGGAATTTTGCTTTGTAAATATAGTGCAACTAGATGTCTGCAGTGCTACAAGCCGTTTTTCCGCAGCAATGGAAATTTTGTCTCTCTTTGTGAATCCAGCCCCATGTTTTAGAGAAATTAGATTTATGTAAGCATTTTATCAAGGACATGTTAATTATTTGGAAAGGAGATGTTCCTTTTCATGGCTACTATTTCAGGATCCAAGCGGTGTTGTCTGTCCTCCAGGGAAGAGATTCAAACTTCTGTGTTGGGCACAAGTTTTGTTAACTCCTGTAGAGCAGGTTTCATTTTAAGTCAGCAGTTATAGTGAAAACAGCTTCCTTTATGGTTGCCAGTTCCATGCAGACCTGGTCAAGAGATAAGTCAGCTGGCAGTGCCATATAAGATGGAGCTGGCAATGAACTGCGGCACAGCCGCACTGGCTCAAAGGCTAGAGCGTGAATCTTTTCCTGCACAGATGAAGGTGATGAGACGGACCTCTCAGGAGGCTGGAAATCCATGTTGACCTATTCCATTGGTACCAGATATGAATATTAAATGCAGATGCCTTGAAACAAAAGTAAATATACTCAGAGATCAAAAAAGAGAATACATTTGTAGCAGTCTGAATGGAGCTCCTGACTTCAGCTCCTACCTCAGTGCCAGCTCACATGACTCCCCAAGGCCCACTATTTCAATTCAAACCTACAATCCAACCTAAACCCTTCTCCATCTTCTGAAAAGAAATCCACTCCCTTTTAGACCTGCCTTCCCAGCCTGCTCCCTCCCTCCCTCTTCAAGTACATGGCTCACTGGTCTCTGACTACCATGCTGTTTCTTCCCTATTCAACAATTTCTTCCCAACCTGTACTGCTCCCTCTCAGTCCTCAAACACTCCCCCCCCTCCACCCTAACCCACCTCTTCTGCTGGTTTTCACTTCCCTCCTGTCTCCTCTCTGGAAGTTTTCCTTGCCTCAAATATCTCAATCCCTCAAAATACAGCCCTGATGGTTTAGACAGCAAACTCCTTCACATCAGCCCCCTCTAGTCTCCTCCCACTCATTCACCTTTTGAACCTCTTTCTCTCTCTATGCTGTCCCCCACACCTGAAAATCTGCAAAGGTTCCCCCTCCATAAAGGTGGTGATCCATCATCTTTTGGAAACTACAGATGTATCTCTCTCCTTCTTTCCCTTGCTAAACTGCAGGAGTTGCTAGTCCGCTCCAGATTAGTCAACTTCCTTGACTCCTCCTCCTTCCTGTCCCCTTCCAGTCTGGCTTAAAAAAAACACTCCACAGTCACCTCTCTTCTATGGGTTACTGACTCACTCCTTACAGGGATGGATCGGGAACTCATCACAGCATCTATTTTTATAGATCTTGCAAAGAAATTCAGTTTGGTATCCCACTCACTCCTTTTAAACAAGCTGGCATTAGCGGGTCCCTCCACTCCTGCAGTTAAGTGGTTCCACTCTTATCTAACCACCAACAATTTGTGCAGGTGGGTGGTGCTTTATCCCCCTCTTCCAGTCTCATAGAGGTTCAAAACGGCTCTGTCCTGGGCCCCATACAGTTCTCTATTTTTCTAAACAACATCCCTGCCATCTGTGTCTTTTCCCATATTCATATGTGTGATGATCATACAGTCATCTATGAATCTGGCCCCTCCATGTCTATGGCTGCACTATGGTGGTTTCAAGCCAACCAGCTCAAAGTAAATCCCAAGAAGATGGTGATCATGATCTTTGGCACCAGCCAAATGTTAACAAGGTTCTCTCCTCTTCCTGTCTTTTCCACTGACTTTTGGCACCAGCCAAAAGCTAGTAAGACTCCCACCTCTTCCTGTCTTCTCCACCCTTGATGGTACCCAACTGGATGTAGTCCACACTTATAAATACCTCAGTGTGTGGCTTGATAGTAACCTAGACTTCTCAGCACACATTGATGCTGTACACTCACAGCTTCACCCCAAATTAGGCATCCTTTACAATAACAAAGACTATCTCCCCCTCTGAAGTCTGTAAGGACCTGCTTGTCAAAATGATCCTCCCTGTTTTTGACTATACGGGTGTGGTCTACAGTGCAGCCCCTCCCTCCAATCTCTCTAGACTGGACACCCTCTGCAATGTCTTCTGTCACTTTGCTACTAAGTCTCCTCCTCACATGTATCACCGCTCCCTTTATTCCACTCTTTCTATCACCCCTCCCACCCTCGCATTGCCTTTCCCACTGCTCCTTCCTTATTGGAAAATATTAATTTGCCTCCTTCCCCTCCTGTCTATCCTCTCTCCTCTACCTATCCGCTCCCTCCTCCTCCTACTACCCCCTTCACTATAGAGACTCCTAGTCCTTCTCTATTCTTCACACTCACTGTAGTGCTGGTCTGGTTGCCTTCTCTTTCCATCTCATCTCCCTATAGAACCAGCTCCCTCTTCTTTTTCACCATGCCTCAACCCTATGTAACCCCTCACCCCTGCCTTTTTGCCAAAACAACAGGTGGCATGCTGTTGAAGCTGACAGCAGTACCTGGTGGGGACCTGGGTTCGGGGAGGATAAGGTTACTCGGCACAGGGGGACCTAGGTTTGGCTACTCTGCACAGGGACACCCAAGTAAATCCGAACACAGGAAGCAATAACTCTAATGTCCAGAACCAGGAATGGGATTATTCAGTGTGGCTTTTATTCACATACTAGCTGAACAAACAAAGCATAGATGGGCCCCCATTGCATTTCCTGGTAATGCAGATTAGAGACTACAGAACACTTTATCACCATTTCCAGCCCTCAGGCTCTGAACCCACCAGGCACATAGCCCGGACTTGCACGCAGCTTTGGGTACACAGCCCGACTTGTACACACTTGGGTTTTCCCCACTGGCCCGGCTCCCCTGCCGGCCTCTTGATCCACGGTCCATTTGAGGAATGAAACAATTATCCTGTCATGGCTCCCCACACCAGACTAGAGTCTGTGACTCCTAGAGAGAATTTTCCTTACAATCCCACATCTGGGTACTTCCCCCATCACTGGCCAAGTGCCTGAGGCAAAGTAGAAAATCACAGAAGAAATCCGTAGAGGTGGACCTGGTCACTAAAGATGCGGGACCACCCACCTCCAGCTCTCACAGCCCATACCCGGCCATTTCTCTGGAAAACTGAACAATTTCTTTACTGAACTTTTAAATGTAGATTAAGGGTAGACGTCTGTCACATCTCCTCTACATATTATTTGCATCCCAACAAACTCAGGAACTTGAAACTACTTTTACTTTGCTTGGCCCATTTCTCTAGGCTTCTGAATATTTAGTAGTTCAATCCCCACATTATCATACAAGTCCCAGGGTGAAAACATAGGCCCTTTCAGCCAGAGCAGACACTCACCCTTACATTGCAGGTGTAACACAGGTGACTCACAAATCTTTTCTCCCAAAATAAATACTGGAATGAACAGGCAGCTTTTCCTCCACAAGCAGAACTAAGGGGATTGCCCCAGGAATCTGCAGGGAATCCTTCTCAGCCCCCCCCAAGAGGGAGGGGGCACTGAGACCCGAAAACAGCGGTCTCCACCACTTTGAGTACTACTCCTGTGTCTCTCTTTAAGGTGGAGACACACACCCTACTACTGAAAAGTAGCCCTCTGTCAGGGCTGAGGCTCCTAGAGCCTTTACTGAGCTGCTTAACAGCAAGCTCCCTGCTTCCAACTTCACTTACTGAAGACAAACTGCAGACTCTCACTTTGAAATTCCCAACGTTCTATCTAACTCCCATTGCTGCAGATTCCAATGTGGTTCATGCAGCTGTGAAAGTTCTATTGGTGATGTCATCCCTCAGCCTTGGCTGAGACTGAGAACAGAGTGAGACAGTGTGAAACCCATTTAACTGGAGTTTCACCAGCTGCCTTCCCTGCCTACCACTAGGTCTTACTGGGATTCTAGTAACCCCCGGGTAACAAGGGGGTTACACCTACTATCCCTAAAGTGGCTGCTAAAGCCAACCTCCCCCTTTTTGTTCCTGTCTCTCCTCATCTAACCCTCCCCCTCATCCTTCTCCCCCACCTCTCCCCCCATTGCCCTCCCTATATGTAACATACCTTCACACTCCATTCACCCTCTATCTCTCATCTGAGGGCTTTGCCCTGTTTGAATTTAAACCTGCTTCATCCCCTTCTGCATACCTTTGTAAATCTTTAATTATGAACTGAGGATCGTAAATAGAGAAATCTGATTGGCCCAGAGCTCTTGGAAGCTGTGATGATACTGGGCTACATCATCACGGCTTCAAAAAAGTTCCAGTGCCACCAGCCTCCTTGCTCTCTACTGTCTGAAAACTATTTTTTCAAAATGTACTCCTACACCACTGAAAAACTCATTCATAAAACATTTTAAAACCTGTTTCTTTTATTTTTTTTATTTGTAAAACTTGAAACTCAGTTCATAATAGCAATAAGTCACTCCAGGGTGTGGTATATCATGGGATATTATCACTTCTCGGGTGGTTGGACGCACTCAGCCTGTAGCCTGAGGGTCATGTGTTTAAATGCCAGAAGTCTGGGAAGAAAGATCCCAGATCTAACAGCAAAAATGGCAGAGGAGGGCCTTGACATACTGGGGGTAACAGAAACATGGTGCCACCAGGAACAGGGATGGGAATGGAGATACCAGGGTACAAATTGTTCAGGAGGAAAAGGAGGGGTTGCACTCTGTGTAAAGGAGAGTCTCAGGGCATCAGAATTGCAGGGTAGGTGGGGAGAGTCAGAAGGACTGTGGGTCTCATTGTCGGTGGGGAAGGGGGAGTCAGTGTGCATGGGGGTGGAGTACAGACCCCCAGCACATAGAAACATAGAATTTGACGGCAGATAAGGACCACTTGGCCCACCTAGTCTGCACATTTTCCTACCTAACAGATAAGTTGCAGATCCTAGTTAACCAACAGCTTACTTCCTCCTATCCCCCACTAGGACTGCCTTATCTCTGTCCCATGCATTCTTAAATTCCCCCACTGTTCTTGACTCCACGATCTCCTCAGGGAGGCTGTTCCATGCATCCATAACCCTCTCTTGAAAAAATATTTCCTCACATTACCTCTGAGCCGTCCCTCCCTCTATCTTTAAATTGTGCCCCCTTGTTCTTGAACATCTCTTTTTCTTTTTTTTTTCAATTCAAAGTTTATTGATACATTTTCCACAATAACAGGCAGTTACAATGAAAATGAGATAAAAGTATAGACTCAATGTAAAGGGGTAACTGCCCAACCCACCCATCCCTCTCCTTACTGCAGTAACCAAACCTAGTGTCCCCTAAGTGCCAAGCTCTTTACCTAAGAGCCCACATGGCCGTTTAAACTAAGACATGATGGAGACTGAGCCAGTGAAATTAGAGAGTGAAGGGGATCCCAAATTTTGGTGTATGCTGCCAATCTATTATAAAGACTGGCAATCGCTTTTTCTGTACGTTGATTGGACAGGATTTCGTTTACCCATTCTTGGAAAGATGGGGAGGACTTGTCTTTCCAATGACATAAAATAAGCTTCTTAGCCGATAAGGCAATCATGGAAATATGAAACTTTCTTACTTTAACTCTGATAGAAGACAGGTCCCCTAAAAAGCAAATTTCAGGAGTGAAATACTCTTGAAGGCCCAGTAAAGGGTCCAGAGAAGTCTTAATTGAATCCCATAAGAGGGAAACTTTGGGGCAAGACCAGAACATATGAAGAAGTGTTCTTTCTTCCTGCAAACACTTAATACATATATTGGAATTCAAGAGACCCCATTTCTGTAGTTTAACCAGAGTGTAATACAAATTATGTAATATATGATATTGCATGAAATGCAGTCTGTCTTGAGAAACATATTTATGACAGGATCTCCACATGGATTGCCAATCCAGATGGTACTGAGGGAGGACAGAGTTCCAGAATCTTGTGGGTCCAAAGGAACCCCCATATCTCCTGTAAAACAAAACCTGATACAATTTAGATATAACACCTGAAGATCCAATAAGTGAGGAAACCTCAGGTATCAGGGCTGTGATGGTCTGGGGGCATATTACCAAAAATTATTGTAAGTAGGTGCCTTAACTGTATAACTTTGAAGTGAGAGGGAGCCGGAATATGAAATTTCCTGATATTAACTCCCACTGACAACCATTGCCCATCTTCATCCATGAGAGAGAGAAGTTTCCCATCCCCCAATTGGGACAACCATTGGCAGGGAACCTGATTCTTATTAATAGTGAAAGATGGGGAATTCCAGATAGACTGGGCCAAGTCCAAGTGGGGAGTATATTGCAAAAATGAACACAATTGTGCATATACCTTTAAAGAGGTAAATACTGTAGGGCATTCCTCAGTCATACACATCTGGGAAATTTTAAGATAGAATAAGGTAAAGGGGTCCAGATTCTTGGACTTAATTACATCCAATTCAATCCTAAACCAAGCCAGTTGCTCTTTTTCTGGGCCAGGAGATATCCATCTCAGACATTTTGCTAAACGACTGGCCCAATAGTATACAGCCAGATGGGGAATCCGTGAACCCCACTCAAGTTTTGGAGCTGCCAATTTGTAATAGGCCAATCGAGGATACCTATCAGCCCAAATAAATCTGGTGAATATGCCATGTAACTTTTTGAACCAGAGTAGTGGGATGAAAGTATTGAGAAGAGATGAAGGGTAAAAAATTCTAGGAAATATATTCATCTTAATTATGTTGATCTGGCACCATAATGAAATGGGAAGTTTGGAAGACCTATCGAGATCATGAGTTATCAGCTATGAAAGGGATTCCAGATTTTCCCTAAACCGCACATCTCTTTTTCTGAAAAATGCTACCCTCTTGGACTTTGTTGATTCCCTTGAGGTACTTGAAAGTTTCTATCATGTCCCCTCTCTCCCTTCTTTCCTCAAGGGTATACATATTAAGCTCCTTTAGTCTTTCTTCATATGTCTTATGGTGCAGACCCTGCATCATTTTGGTTGCCCTCCTCTGGACAGCCTCCACTCTGTCTATATCTTTGCGGAGATGGGGTCTCCAAAACTGCACACAGTACTCCAGATGGGGTCTCACCAACTGTCTGTACAGAGGGATAACAACTTCCTGTTTTCTACTACTGATGCCTCTTCCTATGCATCCCAGTATCCCCCCAGCCTTCCTTACTGCCTTCTCACATTGCTTGCCCACCTTTAAGTCATCTAATATAATAACCCCCAGGTCCCTTTCCATTTTTACTGTTGTCAGTATCTCACCCCCCATTGTGTACTCTTCCCCTGGGTTTTTGTTTCCCATGTGCATTACCTTGCACTTCTTTACATTGAATCTGAGCTGCCATACATTTGACCTTTCCTCCAACCTTGCCAAGTCCCTTCTCATCCTTTTCACTCCATCGTGTGTATCAACCCTGTTGCAGATCTTTGTGTCATCTGCAGAGACATACTTTTCCTTCCAGTTCCTCTGCAATGTCACTTATAAAGACAATAAAAGGGACCGGTCCCAGTACTGAACCCTGTGGTACCCGCTAGTAGCCCTCCTTTCTTCTGTGTACTCCATTTACTACTACCCTTTGCGTCCTGTTGTCTAGCCAATTTTCTATCCAGGCTACCACCTTGGGACCCACTCCAAGGCTAGCTAACTTGTGTATTAATCTTTTGTGTGGCACTGTATCAAATGCCTTGCTAAAATCTAGGTAGGCTATGTCCACATCCCCTCCCTGGTCTACTACATTGGTCACCCAGTCAAAGAAATCTATTAGATTTGTCTGACATGACCTTCCCATCGTGAATCCATGCTGCCTTGGGTCCTGTGCCCCAGTGGCCTCTAGGTACTCAAGAATTCTTTCCTTCAGAAGTGATTCCATCATTTTCCCTACCACTGAGGTCAAACTAACAGGTCAGTAGTTTCCTGCCTCTGTCCTGCTCCCACTTTTGTGAGGAGGAATTACATCTGCCCTCCTCCAGTCCTCAGGTACCACCCCACCCTCCCATGATTTGTTAAAGAGAGTAATCAGCGGTGTCACTAGTTCTACCCTTAGTTCTTTTAGAATTCTTGGGTGAATCCCATTAGGCCCCATTGCTTTGTCCACCTTCAATTTTATTAGTTCTTTCAGAACCCTTTCTTCTGTAAATGGACTGGTATCAACCCCTGTCTTCAGAGTGTCTCTCTTGTTTGGTTTAGGTACCTCTCCCTCCTCTTCCTTTGTGAATACTGAGCAGAAATATTCATTCAGTATCCCTGCTTTTTCACTGTCCCCCTCAACCTACATTCCCTCCCCTTTATTAAGCTTCAGTATCCCTCCATTGGTCTTTCTTCGCTCCCTAATGTACCTATAAAAGGTCTTATCCCCCTTAACAGAATTGGCTATCCTTTCCTCGGTTTGGGCCTTTGCTATTCTGACTGCCTTCCCAGCCTCTTTCTGTTTTAACTGACAAAGTTATTTGTCCTGCTCCTTCTGTGTTTCCTTATATTTCCTGAATGCTATCCTTTTTTCCTTAACCTTCCCTGCCACCTCTTTTGAGAACCATAGCGTTTTTTCCTTCATTGTGTTTTATTGATTTGCTTTACACAAAGGCTTGTTGCCCCTGTGATGGTTGTTTTGATTACTCCCCATTGTTCCTCCACCCCTCCTTCTTGCCTGTTTGCTAGTACTTTTCTAAGGCACTCTCTCATTTTCCCAAAGTCAGCTCTCCTAAAGTCCAATACTCTTGCTTTTGTACGGCTTGATTGTATAGCTGTGTTTAGCATGAACCACGCCGTTTGGTGGTCACTTGTTCCCAGATGGCTACCCACCACTAAATCTGAGATTCTTTCTCCGTCCCCATTTGAGAGTACTGGGTCTAAGATTGCTCCCTCCCGAGTGGGTTTCAATACTAGCTGTCTGAGGCATGCCCCCTGTAGGGCATCAAGAATGAACTTGCTCTTGGCTGTGCCTGTAGCAAAGGTGCTCCAGTTAACATCTGGCATATTCAGGTCCCCCATCAACAATATCTCCCCTTTTTCTGCCATTCTAAGGAAGTCCTCTATCATTTCCTTGTCCATTCCCTCCCCCCTAAGATGGGGGTCTGTATATAACCTCTGTGCGGATTGTGGTGCCATTTCCTGTCTCTAGGGTGACCCAGAGTGCCTCATCTGCTCCCAGTTTACTCTTTAGTTCTGTTGCTTTGATCCCTTCCTTTACTCAGAGAGCTACTCCTCCTCCTCTTTTACCCTCCCTGTCCCTCCTTTATATTGTGTATCCTGGTATGATGACATCCCAGTCATGGTTCTCTGTGTACCATGTTTCTGTGACTGCCACAATATCCAGGCAACCCTCTTCCATCAAGGCCACTAGTTCAGGGAGCTTGTTACACAGACTATGGGTGTTGTTACTCATCACCCTCCACTTTTTGATAGCCTTACCCCTTTTGGCCCCATTCCTGTCCTTACTGCCTTTTCTTTTTTTTACATTTACCTCTGTCCTGCTCCCTAATAACTTCTCTACCTTGGTGTTTACCTCACTAATTACCATGTTTTGTGGGGGGGAGACTGGGATTTACCTGCTCCTTTTCAGTGTCTCCCCCAATGGCTAGTTTAAATGCTTGCCAATGAAGCATTTAAACCTCTCACCTAGGATCCTGGTTGCCCCCCCCGGACAGATGCAGACCATTGCACCAGTATAGGTCTGCATCCCTCCAGGTGGCTCCCCAGTCCCCAATGAAACCAAAACCCTGAGCTCCACACCAGTTTTTCAACCACTCATTGAATTCCTTGGTGATGAGTGCCCTAGCATCACCCTTGCCATAGATAGGCAGCACCTCCGAGGAGGTTACCGTATGCGCTACTTGTCTAAGGCCCCTCCCCAACCCTACAAACTCCTCTTGCACTGCTCTGATCCCATTCCTAGCCAGGTCATTTGTCCCTAGGTGGAAAATGACATCCAGCTCCCTCCCTTGTGCAGCTCCTCCCACGATCCTGAGGATTTGCTTCCTGTCCCTTCAAGCCATGGCGCCAGGCACAGCAAGAATCTGTGGATAGAAGCATGACTGATGAGTTTGTGAGAATGGTGGCAAGGGGGGAAGTGGTGCTGATGGACACCTGAACCTACTGGATGTAGACTGGAGCACCCTTTCAGCTGCTTCAACCAGCAGCAGGGAAATATTGGACTCCCTGCAATTGGCCCTCCTAAATCAACTGGTCAGGGCAGTAGCTACTCTCAGTCTAGCCCTAACAAATGGGGACAGGGTAGGAGAGGTATTGGTGGGGGAACATCTTGGTACGAGTGACCACAACATGGTCAGGTTTAGAATGAGGAACACTGCAGAGGTTCACCGGTCTAGGTTAAAGGTGCTAGATTTCGAGAGGGCAAACTTTGGGAAAATAGGGGAAATAGAGGTGAGGGCTTTGCAAGGGGTGGAGGATTTGATGGAGGTGGAGGCAATGTGGGGAGGATAAAATAAGCTATTGTAGGGGCCACTGACATCTGTGCCAAGAGAACAAATAAAAATAAGAGGAGAAAACCTCTGTGGTATACTAGGAAAGTAGCAAAAAAGGTAAGGACAAAAAGGAAATCCTTTAGGAGGTTCAAGAAAACTCAGGCAGAAGCAGACTAGCTAAAATACCAGGTGAGCCAGAGAGAAGCCAGGGTAGAGGTAAGGAGGGCAAAGGCTCAGACAGAGGAGCGAATAGCTAGAGGGGTCAAAAAGGGGATAAGACCTTCTTTCGGTATGTAAATGAAAAGAGGAAGACTAGGCAGGGGATTCTCCAGTTAAAAACAAATGAGGGGGGGATGCTACAAGGGGACAGAGAGAAGCCGGACCTACTAAACACCTATTTTTGCTCTGTGTTCAAGAGGGAGAAAGAAGATGAAGGCAGCAGAGCAGGAAATTAAATGGCAGGGGAGGGAGGGAGGAGTGGAGATGAGGCCATTTCTTGTGGAGGAAATTTTGGAAGAACTAGGCTGCATGAAGGTGGACAAGGCAATGGGGCCAGATGGGGTGTACCCAAGGGTGTTAAGGGAGCTAAAGGGGAAATTGGCAGTACTTTTGACTGCACTCTTCAATCAGTCCCTAGAGACTGGGGTGGTGCTGTAGGACTGGAGGCAGGCAAATGTGGTCCCGCTGCATAAGGGGGGAAGGAGGAAGTGGGAAGATACAAGCCCTTGAGCTTGACATCGGTGGTAGGCAAGCTCATGGAGAAACTAGTAAAAGGCAGGATCATCAGCTACCTGGAGGAAAGTGGCCTGATGAATCCAAGGCAACATGGTTTTACTAGGTGCAGATCCTGTCAAACAAATTTGATAGAGTTTTTTGATGGGGTCACCAAGGAACTGAATCAGGGGAGGGTGGTAGATGTGGCTTATTTGGATTTCAGAAAGGCATTTGACTCTGTACCCCATGGGAGGCTGCTGTGTAAAATGGCAGAACTGGGGCTGGGGCAGAGGGTAGTTAAATGGGTGGGAAACTGGCTAGGAAAAAGGAGGCAGAGGGTCATAATAAATGGAGTGGCATCCGGAGAGGGCAAGGTCAGAAGCGGGGTCCCTCAGAGATCAGTGCTGAGGCCCCTACTATTCAATATATTCATTGGGGACATTGTGGAGGGCCTTGAGGGGGGGTGTGACTATGTTTGTGGAGGATATCAAAATCTACAATAGAGTGGACACAGAGGAAGGGGTGGAACAAATGCAGAGAGATTTGGGGAGACTTGAGGCATGGTCAAAGAGAAGGCAGCTTGCATTCATTACAGAAAAATGTAAAATCATGCATCTTGGCTACAGAAATCGGAGGGTAGGGTAATGTATGAGGGGCAGAGATCAGGAGGAGATGGAACAAGAAAGGGAGACCTAGGCATCATTATATCCGGGGACCTGAAGGTGGAAAGGCAGTGCGGGAGGGCAGTAGCCGAGGGAGTGGAATGCTGGGATGCATCAGAAGGGGGATCACCAGTCGGAATAGGGAGGTCATAGTACCCTTATACACCCATCTAGTTAGACTGCACTTGGAGTATGGAGTCCAGTTCTGGAGGCCATACCTCAGGAAGAATGTGGGGAGGCTAGACAGGGTTCAGAGGAGAGCGACAAAAATGGTAAAAGGGTTAAGCCACCTATCCTATGAAGAAAGGCTGAGTGATCTGAACATGTACTCCCTGGAACAGAGGAGGGAGAGGGGGGACATGATTGAGACCTTCAAGTACCTTAAGGGTATAAACAGGGTGCCAGTGGGGAGCATCTTCAAGATGAAGGGAAATCAGAGGACGAGGGGGCATGGCCTGCAGGTGGAGGGGGGCAGTTCAGGGGTAACATTAAGAAATACTGTTTCACAGAGAGAGTAGTGGAAAAGTGGAACAAACTCCCAGAGGCAGTCGGAGAGGAAACAATGCAGGGATTCAAAAGGGCATGGGACAACCACATGGGAGTGTTGAGGGGAGCACAGGTCCAAGCAGATAGCTGGGCAAATGGGCAGACTTGATGGGCCCTGTTTTGGTCCTTTTCTGCCGTCACACTTCTAGGAATCTATGAAGCCACCCAAGGCATGACGATATCCCATGATATACCACACCCTGTTGTGCCTTATTGCTTAATTATACAATGGGCTAAATCCAAGAGCCCAATCCCTGCAACCTGATTGGTTGGCTGGCATCTTTTTACCATGACAAATCCTCCAGTCTACCCACAGGAAAAGGTGCCAGCCACCAGTCAACCGCATCATGAACTGGCCCCGAAATCGCTCCAAACATGCCAAATGCAATCCTAGCAAAGACTGCAATTGACAGTGAGAGGCTCCATCACAGTACCCACCCACAGTAAGAAACTACTCCAATGCCGCTCCTTCTTCAGTCCGGCATCCCCAGTTAACCTGATCACACACACAAAAACTACTCCGGCTTCTTCTATTTTCTATTAACACTAAAATAATTTTTTTTAAGAGCCCGCCTTTTACCAGAACTGTCCCTCATCCTCCATGTCCCGAACACTTCCTCTCATAGCCCCAAACCACTGAAACCCTACGGAAGCTCCACACTTCACAACTGTGACAGTTAGCTTTGTGCACCAGCCAGCCTCTCAATTTTCCACATGCAGAAAATGTGTTACAAAGAAAATATTTTCATTCCCACTCCACAGTGTCTTCTACAAGCAACACCGCCACATTAAACAGTTCCATCTGCACCGGCACCATGGGACTTTGAAACTGAAAATGATCAGGTACTGCAAACTGGCCAACAGGGAACTATTTTTTTCTCATGCACCAAATAAGAACAAAAATAATTTAAAATGTGCAAAACATTTCTTTCAGTTTTTTTAACACACACAAAAAATGGACATTGCATAATAGCAATATACCCCACCGGGGAGTGGGTATACTGGTGGATTTACCACGTCTGGTGTGGTTAAGTCACTGAGCTGCACCTTGTGACCAGGCGTGGTAAATCCACTAGTATACCCACACCCTGGAGGGGTATATTGCATAAATGACACCTATGTACAGTAACGCTGCCATTTTACATCTATGTATTCCTACCATTATTTTGCTGACACTGAATTGCACTTTAATACTGTTATTTTTGCACTTCAGTTGTTTTGTAATTGCTGTTTGTTTTGTTCCCCTTTCCCCTGTGTTGCACCTAGAAACAAGCCTCAGCTCAGTGTGCCTTTCCATTCCCAGTCACCAAACTTTTCAATCAATCAATCGATAAAATGAGAGTGTTCTCCTGATTTTGACCTCTGAAATCTGCTAGATTTTCACAGGGACTTAAGTAAGCATTAAACACCGACAGAGGAGGAGGGTTCTGCCGGTGGATTAATGCCCGCTGGGGGGGTTGGTGCCTAAGGGCGATGCCCGAGGGATCCAACCACCCAGCGGGCATTAAGCACTGGCAGAGCCCATCGCTGGAGGTGATTCATGCGCTTGTAACATAGGCTTGTTGCAGTGGCGATGAGCCTATGTTACTGGTGTGTCCACCCATCGGCCGGCCACCCTACGGAAACAGGAACAAGGAGACAGATCATTGAGGAACAAGTGTTTATTCAACTTACAGTGACACTACATAGGTACAGTGGTGAAATGGCTCAGTCGAGCACTCATCAAGGATCGCGGTGTGCCGGTGAGTCCCACTTACATCTGTGCGGTGGATAACGTGTTGGGTGGCAGGCAGCTGTGTAGCGCAATGATTCTGGGTGCTTGCCGCCGGGAGACAGCCATGCAGATTCTGTCCAGGTGGGCAGGTTCACAGTATGTGCAGGATGCCGTCGCTCTCTCCATGACATCATACTGCTTGCAGTGTTACAGAGCCCGGCTGTCCTGCGGGGGACAAGAGAAGGTTACCGGGCCGTGGACAGTCATGGTGTGGATGTGCACTGTCTGAGCAGCAGGGGGGCTGCCGGGACACCCATGGTGCGCTGGTCGGCTGGATGTGGGGGTCCTCTGTATCACATTGTGCAGGTCAGCTTCTGGGATTCACAGTGGGTGCGCCTCTGGGGTACGTGGCTTGGTGGGCAGTGGGGGCTGCTGTGTGCTGCAGGGTGCCTGCAGGCTGCTGGTCGGGGGAGCGGGGTGCCTGCTGTTCACTGCCTGCTGTCTTCGGTGTGCTGTCCTGGGCTGAGGCGGGGGCCTGCAAGGTGATGTACTCTGTGCTGCTCAGCTGTCTGTGGGCACTCTCTGCCTCACCTCTGGCGGGGTGGCTAAGCATATTCATTGGGGGCCACCCTCCGGGAGCTCTGCCTGGGCTGGCAGTGACAAGTGCTGTGTGCCTCAGGCTGCTTACCGGGTGCTGGTTGGGGGGGGGCCTGCTATTCAGGTCCTGGTGTCTCTGGCGTGCTGTCCTTGGGTGCAGCACAGGATGCGGGCCCCGGTTGCTGTCTGGAGGTGGTGGTGGCCCGTGGGGCTGGGGGGGCCTGACCCTGCTGTCTTGCCACTGGAGAGGATGGATGACCACCTCTTGCAGTCAGATGTTGAGGGAGACCAGTAGCTGTGCAGGCTGGTCTTGCAGTGATGCCCCGTGACCGACATGATCTCCCTGCTCACCAGTCCGGCCTGGGACAGCATGGTGACCGCCGTGCTCCTGATGCTGTGGTTGGTGTAGCGCATGGAGAGCTGAGGGTCATCGGATATTTGGGGCATGAGGGCACCGAGGTAGTTCTTGCCCATTGGTTGGCAGCTGTACCAGCAGTCATGCTCTCTGGGACCCAGCTGGTCCACTCTCCACAGGTGCAGGTACAGGGCAGGAGCATTGGGCGGCACCGCTGAGTGTACTCGCGAAACATTCCCACTACACAGTCTCTGCTGCCAGGGCTGCCATACAGTACGCCCCTCAGACTCTGCCGTGTGGAGTCCCCCAGCTGCCCATGGCTCTTGGTCTGCTTGTTGAAGGACAGCACCAGGAACTCGTTGCCCTCATCTACCTGGACAGTGAAGAAGTCCTGGAGCAGATCTCTCTGCCCCTCTCTGCCCCTCCGAGCAAGACCCAGCTGTACTTCAAACCACAGCCTGCGCACCAGGCCGTATGGGGTCTCGCGGCTCAGCCTGTCGCAGCTGAGGATTTTTGCTAGGTCACTGGCAGTGATGCTGGGGTGGTGGCTAGCTGTGTCCTGCCCTGCATGCCAGTAGTCCTTCAGGACAGCGACGAACACATTGTTCGCCGCCATGAACTCACTGTCCATGATGATGTTGAGGATTCTTTTGTTTGGTGGGCCGGTCAGGTAGCGTTGCAGCCCCACACGCAGTCCAACGAAGGAGCTTAGGCTGTATTACCCCCTCTACTCTGTGTGGACTGAGGCATAAAATTGACATAGCAGGGCTGCCAACTGAGCTGGGAGGGCAGTCTTGAGGTCCACCTGCTGAGCTGTGCATCTCAGCCACTCTGAAAATACATTGGAAGTCCACGCTATGTTTTTGTGGGTGTTGGCCTCCACTCGTTGGCTCTCCAGCCCATCCAGCTCCTCCTCGCTGACTGTGGCGTGGCGTCTCTGTGATGTGCTGCATGGCCCCCCAGTGCTGGTGCTTGCCACACCAGGCCAACTGCCGCTGCTGCTGGCTGCAGGACTAGCACCATCTGCTCTGTGCCAGGGTGCCTGCATATCTGTGTGGTGCTCACAGGGGTCTCTGCCCATGGACACACTGCTGTTCTGCTGACACCCTGCTGCCTCACTGCTGCTGCATGTGCCAGACTACTCCATCCCATGTTCTGGGGCTCCGGTGAGTGGCCAGCGCTGCCTACAGGTCTCCTCCACAGCTCAGGCGTGCACAGCTGCCCTGTCTGGTGACCCCAGGCCTGCTGCAGAGAACAGGACTACTGTCTTTGGGGGCCACAAGGGAGCCAGCTTTCACAGCAGCTCATCCACCCAGGGGCTGGGGTCCACTGTCTTGTTGCCAACGCTTTTGTGGACTTGTGTGATCGCGCTGGCAGGTGCTGTTGTGCTGCACTCCGTTGGGCCATCGCTGAACTCCTCCTCAACCCATCTACAGGTGCCTCGGATTCTGCACAGGGAGACCGTTGCAGTACAGTGTTCCATCATTCTGCTGTCACTGTCTGCCTCCAGTGTGCACGTCTGGATGTGCTCAGCTGCTGCCCATGTCTTGCTATTGTTCCAAGCACCGGAACCCTGTGCATCTGTCGTTGGTCGCCACTGGTGATACCGCGCTTCGTTGGGGGCAAGCAGCGGGGGGCTGCAGCTCTCGAGCACTGCGGGTGGCCTCAGGGGGTGGTGACAGAGTGGGCGGCTCCCCTCTACTGCTGCAGTGGCGACAGGTGGTGCTAACCGAGCAGGTGTTAACTGTGGGTTAATACCAGCTCGGTTTGTGTCACCTGTGCCACTTCGGCCAATGCGGCTGCTGCGTTTCACTGCTCTCTGGTAAGCCGTGTTACAATGTACTTTATACAGTATGTGCCTACTGACTACAAGACAGTAGCAATACAATAATAAACCAATTAAAGCAACACTATTCATTATTTTGCAAAAAAAAATTCATCATATAGTTTTTTTGTTTTTTTTCAGTAAAAATGCATTTTTGGCATCCTAAGATTCATGCTTAACTGTTAAAACAGCTTTCACAAGATTGTACCAAGAAATGTAATAGTTTTCATGGTGGTCATGGCATCAGAGTGAGGATTTTATATAGTTAGTAACAAATACTGCTGCTTTAAAGGGCATTAGTGAGAGTTTGTTCTTTGTTTCAGATGGCTTTTGCTGGGCTTGAAATTGTGCCTTCAGAAACAGGGAGAATGTTACAAAATAGACAAAATCAGGGATACTCCCTGAAAATGTGTGTGCGGGATGGGGGCTGATCTCAGTTGCAATGGACTGCCACAAAAGCAATGCAAACTGATTTAGCACTAGTCCCTTACTTTCAATCCCCTTGAGCTATGCTCAGGAAGGATGGGGGGAAGGGGGGCTTCTATCCCAGTGCATATCAAGGTTTGCTGGTGCATGGAAGGAGGCAGAGTTGGCACATAAATGGTGTGTAGTGCCATCCAAGTTGTCGACTACCACCAGTGCACCCTTTGCAGCTGTTTAGCAATGTCCCTTTACAAGTGCTAGATAAAAACTGGTGGAAGAGGGGAGTTAGACAGCTGTGCTGAGTGCACATCGACATTTGGGATCAAAAACTTCATAGGGCCAGTTGTTTGTACTGCATACAAGAGGACAGGGTTAGGGAAGGGATGACACTAGACAACCAGGAATAGTTAGGGGCATAGCTCCTGAAAGGATGTCCACTGAATCAGGAGAACATCTGGGGATGGTTTCCTTGCCATCCCTGGGAGACTTGAAGTAGACCACAGACATGGGTATGCGGTGGGGGGATGTAATTAACAAAAGTGCTGCACTGTTCATGCAGGTGTATGTCACCCTCCCACGCACACACTATAGGCGCATGCTATTGCTGTGCACAAACCACGTGCGCATCTGAGCGCCTTTATTTACCTATTAGAACCTGCGCTGGGGGAGTCTCCACCACCTGGAGCGTTGTTCTCAGCACAGTAAAATGTTACGCAAGAGTGCCCCCTTTTAGTGTTCCTACCCCAACTGCGGGTGAGAATTTGGTCCAGGGAGAATGGGAACTTAATGTATGCCGTTGGTAGCACCAGTTGCAATGTTTTCCATCCCTCTGGACTGTAAAGCACTTTGGGATCTGTATCGTCTGTATGAAAACCGCAACACTGAAACACTAGAGTTCTCAAATATATATTTTTCAATAGTATTATTATTAGCCTTTATACTCTGCAACTAGGGAATATGTCGACTGCATCTGCCAGGCACACCCGTCCGTAAGGAGGACTGTAATGTTTATCGCTCTGTCTCCGACACCCCGGCAATGTTGGGGAGGGGTGCTGCTGTCTGTCTCTCTATCAAGGTCACACACTTCAGGGCTGTAGTGTGTAAACCGATCTCTCTGCACGAAGCCACCACACGCAGTGTGCCAGCAAGCCTTCACAGAAGGGCGCGCTCGTCCACACTCTTCACTCACACATTCCTACCGAGTCAACTTCTCCGATCCGAGTTGCTGAGAAGACGCTGCCATTGCCAAAACAGTCGAGGGAGGGAGGTCCAGGAGCAAAGAGTGGCAACGCCGCCAGAGGACAGAAAGTCGAGTCCCTGCGCGCAGCTCAGTGTGACTGGCCGTGAAGCAGCTCCTACTCTCAAATACTGAGAGAAGGCGCTACTCTTCGAGCTTCCCCCGCAGTATTTATGTGACACTGACACTCCCCGTAAATAAGAACTACTGTATTGTCAGGTTATTGGAGCCTGTGATAAGAGGACGACCCCTATATCTGTGACCAGAGACATAACCAGACAAATGAAGGTTAGCAATCCGTGACTTTCTTTCCGAAAAAAAAAGAAAAACAAATCTAATGTGCCCCATAACAGTCTTTTTACACACCCCCAAGTGTTTGTGTAGTTAAGAGAAGATCAAGGGGAAACGACTCGAGAGCTTCGGAGAAGGCTACTCAGGAAGGACCTTTGAAGGAAAGAGGAAAACCCCGTCTGCACGCTGTCGTTGCCAGCCTAAAGGATGTCAGCAGTACCAGTGCCTGCGCTCGCCTGGGCGCTCCTGTCTGCCGTGCTCGCGGCTGGAAGCTGCAGCGGGCAACGTCGCGTTGGTGGCGGGACAGACAGCAGCGGGCGGCGATACAGCCGAATCCAGCAGGGCGCCTGCTTTTACACTTTCATCCTGCCCGAGCAAGTGGGAGAGAGCGCTGGCTGTCGGGAGAGTGCTGGGACCGGCGGGAGCACAACGGAGCAGTACAGCCCGAACGCGCTACAGAGGGATGCGCCACACCTGCAGGAGGCAGAGTCATCTCAGAAACTACAGCAGCTGGAGCAGGTGATGGAGAACTACACGCAGTGGCTGCGCAAGGTGAGTGAAGCGCGCGTGGGATACGGCGTCTCAGGCTCGCGCCACCTGCTCTTATGTTAGCTGCAGCAACATCTGTAGCGCTTGTAACACTGCAACTTGCTAGTGCAATAGTCCCTCACCTGTACTTCTTTAGATGTGCTAAAATGAAACGAGTAAAGAGTATGTTTGAATGTTTGGGGCCAGTTTAATTACAGTAAGTACTGGTTTCAGTAAATTAATGCTTATTTACATAACCTGTAATTTCCAGAAGCACGTCTCAGCTGTTGCATTCTGGTTCGCATAACACAACATATAATTGGTTCACAATGGAAAAAATACATTTTACATATATGATTAAGGAATTAGATTTGATTGCCCGCAGTACACGTGGTCTAAGGAGTCCGGTGTCTCAGGCACACTTCTCAGCTGTCCCCGATTTTCTTGGAGGTCCCTGGTTTTGCCTCAAAAATTCCATTTGTCCCTCCTAAAATTGACTTTCCTGTCACTAAATTATAGCGATTAAAAGTATAAAATAATGACAGTCTTAAATGTTACAGTCCAGTTCTCTGTCTACAAAGACTTGTCATTAGATAACACTTTGTATGAGGCTTCTTGAGCTGATAGTACAATTGTTTTAAGATGTTTTCTGATTTTGGTAATTTGTTCCTGATTTTGTTAAGCCCTGTCCCTGATTTGCACTGCAGGAAGTTGACAGGTGTGGTCTCAGGGGAAACGTGAATACATACCATATTTAGATGCAATTCAATTAATACCATATTTTACCTACTCCCCGCATGTGTTTTCCTTTGTCATAATAATTGTGCACATTACCAGGGGAAACATGACCACTGTCCACTTTATATCTGATCTGGCTTTGTGTCTACACAAAATAAGTTGAGAGTTAATGTCTAGCGAAGACAAGCCAACAGAGCAGATGGAAGTGTCGAAATAGCCAGATGGTGACTCAAGTGCATTTTCTGCCTGTGTCTGCAAGCATGAGCAACATCTCAACAGCCACGTTTTCAAAGGGTTGCTACATTTTGCCAGTTTCCAGGACTGGTGGCAGCTTGGGTAACAAAAAAAAAAAAAAGATACATGCATCAAAACAGCATAGCACAGTGGTTTAAGGCTCTGAGCTGCAAATCTGGTGACATCCAGCAGACTAGACCTGGGTTTGAATCCCACAGCTTCTACTTGCATACTGTGTGACCCTGAGCAAGTCACTTAACTTCTCTGTGCTCCCAGGTTGCACCTGTAAAAAAGCTTTTAGCTTAGTGTGCTACTCCTGGTTAAACAACTAAAAATTAAAAAAGAAAAAAAAATGGACCTGCATCCCAAACTTGTCCATAAATCCACAAAATGGTGTACATATAATATTTTAATGCAAACATCACGTGTGCATTTAAACTGCTAGACTATCTAATAGATGGCCTAACACTGCAGCCAGAAGTCTGCTTTGAAAGTATGAGTGGATGGGTCCTTTGAGAATCCTACACAGTGAGGTCTAGGGGGCAATAATTCTTTATGCATGTTAATGTGTATAGTTGTAAAGAAACAGAAGAGACACATGCAGAAGATATTTGAAATATAAACAGAAATGTAGCTAACAGTTGTGTTTTGTGTCAGAGTTTCCCATGAGATGCTAAGGGCTTATTATTTAGGTAGTGGTGCATTTTATGCCATAAAATTGGTACATTCGTTTTAAAAATATTTATGCACATATTTAAAATAAATATTTTGCCAGCAAAGCAACAAAGTCCGGGAGTGCTTGTTTCCAGTTGCGATCTAGGGGGAAGGAGACAGGGGACAGCAGAGGCAATAAACATAGAGATATATAGTGTAAATGTATGTTTACATTCTCAATTTAAGTAAAGAGGTAATACATACCATACATATTTGTACTGCATGGGCTGAACAATGATGGTATTTTAATCATGTGTTTTGTCTGGGTTTATCATGTAACATGTACATTGCCATCTTTATTTTTAAAGGAATGCATTCATTAGCTGCTGTTTTGTATTTCACTAACATTGTTGTGAGATAAGGATTGCATATTTTAGTCACAGAGCAGGTGAAAAACCTTCAACTTAATCTGATGAAAAAGGACTGCATTCTGTAGAAACATTAGGGTACTGCTGTTTCACTAAGCTGCACATGAATTATAACTGCTGATCTTTAGATACTGTGTGGTATTCAAAAAATAAAAATATGGGAGTAGAATATTATAACATTTCAGACTATAAGTACATGATATATATTTCAGTATTGTGATACCATTATTATTGGCATTATAAATCACTCAGGGATTTCAGCCAATCAACAATGAGAACCATTGTACCTCTAATCCAGTGCATAGTGGTCTCTCATGCAGGAATTAAGAGTGGAGCTTTCCTTTCCAGAGTCAAGAGGATTGCAGCTAGATTCAAATTTAAAATATTAAAAATGTGACTTTATTATATTATAAATCACTCTTGCTAACTCATGTGAATTAAAAATAGAATACTAGATAGAGGACTGTGTATTACAAGGCTATAATACCATCAAGAGATTCTGGGGACATTGTAACCTCAAGAGCGAAATTCAAGAGGTTCACATGTCCCCAGAACCTTGAGATGGTACTGTAGGCTTGAAATTCACAGTCCCCTATTTGTTGTTGTTTTTTAATATATGGATCCAAGGAGTTTTCAATATTTTGTAGCAATTTGGTGCTGAGCAGGCAGGGTACTGCAGTGTGAATGTATGTCTCTTTAAAGGAGGTACTTGGCAGATGCTTCTATGGACAGCAAGAACATTAAGATGCCCATGAAACACACAGTGTGTGTTTCTGTTGGTTGTGGTTGTGTTTCTTGAATAACTATTTCAGAAAAATGGCGGTGTCTGGTTGTGAGTGGTCTGTGGGAGGCAGCAATGCAGTCGGTTGGAAGGGCAGGATGTGGAGTGAACAGCAAAGAAGGTTAGATGCTTTTTACACTGTGGGGCTGCAGCTTTGATTTTTTCAGGGTGTTTGGGTGAGTGGGGAGTTGGCTTTTACTGTCCACGACAGTTGTACCGAACTCCAGCTCCCGCTCTCCATAAGGTATTCTTGCTGTTGTGCTGTGGTGTTTGTGTGATGATACTATCATTCAGAGAACCAAATGGTAGTATTACAGGGTCAGAATGACAGTATTATCACCTTTCAATGATCGTATTACCACTTTTAGAGAGATGGTATTATGGGCATTTTTTTGTATGCCTTAGTGCCTTAGTATGGTATTAAAAAGAGTTATCCATATGTTAATTAAAGTTAATAGGTGTCTCTTTTATGGTATAAAAGAGTCTTTACAAGAAGTCTGGGCAGCCAGATCTGCTCAGCTGTGCTTCACAGTTCTCTTGTTTAGACCCCACATTCAGTCGGTCTTATATCATAAGAGACACCCAGTGGAGGATATATTAACTTATAGTATGAATCTAAAGCTTAACAGTACAGATTACATCAAATCACAGTAACTCTAAAAGTTATTTCAGAAATTCTATGGAGTTACAATTTTCTGTTTTTGAAAAAGAAATGGTTTTGCAAGCTACAATAATTCTCAAAAAATAAATCAACCAATGCTGAAGGCTGGCAAAATAGCATCAAATGAAACATTCCATGGAGCTATCATTAACCAGAGGCTAAGCTTGATGCCTTTTCAAACAACTCCAGTACTTGAGTGAAAGCTCAACATATTATAAGATGGAGGGTTGTTCATTTTGTGGGGCTCTAGCTGCAACTGATGACACCTGTTCGTCTGTAAAACACAAACACACACACACACACACACACACACACACACACACACATGTCTGCTCAGTTGGTTTATTTCTGACTTTCACCGATATGTGCCAGGATCACCATATATGCAATATACAGTTTTATTAGTGTTACCTCAGACCTTACACATGCAGCTTAGAGTACTGTACATGCACTTACTGTTGTGTTACACAGACATTTCATTCCATTCTATAGTGAAAGGCTATTCCACATTTATTAGTAACAGAAGTAATTTAGAAGAGCATGCACAGATGCATTTTTTTGTTGGTCAGTTTGTGTGCTGAGCTCTGTTTTGCTATAGATTCACTTAAAGTTATGCACTTTTTATTTTCTTTCAGCATTTAACTAAGCTTCTGGGTGATACCCCCACTGCAGTTAATGTTATATGTAAACAATAATATTTGACAGGATGGGTGGTATTGGGCTATATCAGACTGCCCAGGGGTGTAATAAGGCCTGCCACCACAGGCGGAGGGCCTTATTGCCCCTGAAAGGTCCGGTATAGCCCAATACCACTCACCCTGGAGGGTATTATTGTGTTTAGAAAATGGGTCTGTCATCATATTTTTTATATATATTCATTAAAAAAGTCCAAAATCCATTATAATTGAGTAAAAAAATAACAACAGTTCATGTTACTGTAAAGTAGTTCCTCTTTGGTAAGTACACATACCAGTAAAGGGCACTGACACTTATTTCTTGAATCTTTCCTTTAATTTTGTGTCCCCCTCTTTAAAAAAAAAAAAAAACAACCATCCAGAACTAGTACTCCAGATTCCCTTTTAACGCCACTAAGATAGGAGAGTTTAAGGTGGATATCTCAGCGTGAAAGTAAACAAGTCACGAGCAATATGTCAAGTGATCATTTCTGCCATTTCTTTAACTGGTAAGCCCATAATTAAGTTTTTTTTTGCAAACTGTGCTACATTTTCAGTCTCTTGAGCTTGGGGAATCTTGTCTTGTAAAACTGAGGTAACAAGAGCTGCATTGGAATTGCATTTTACCACAAGTGCTGTTTGGTGTTTAACAGCTGCAGATGGTGCTGATGTGTCTTCAGGATAAATGTTCTGTGGATTCACACAGCAACCAACTCCTATTTGGTATAAAGGTTTTGAGCCACAAGCAGCAAGGTACAGTATGATTTACTGGTAGCTGTAGACAGAATGGAGTCAGGATGTGCAATCTCTGCTGTAGCAAGCTGACGGTACTGGAGCAACCCTTCCAAGTGTGAAGTGACAAGAAAGCCGGGTTATAAAGTTATCATAGCACTGCAGTGCTCATTTTCTTTAATCTGGCTGCACCTGATACAAGGGAGAAAAACATAACTTCTTTCTGTGTTTTTTGTGGTTTAACTGTGCAACATTTAGCCAAGTTACTTATCAGGATCACAAGTTAGAAACTGAGGAGATTGGGAGAATCGGGCCAAGGCATTGTGCCAGCAGTTTGGTTGGTTGGAGTCCCTGGAGATAGAGACAGAAGGTGGGGGCAGCTGGCTGGCTAGCTTGGAATGAAGCAGAGTATAGCGGGTTGGGGTGGTAGTGAGCAGAATTTGAAACAGCACCTGTGATGATCAGTGTGGTGCAGTGCAAGGTATGTACCACAACTGATCTGTCACCGAAATACTTTTTCGTTATTTTTGTGCATGGTTTGGGGGGTCTGCTTGCTTGCTGTGTGAGCTAAAATCAATGGAAGCAGGATCTGTGCTGGCACTACAAATGACAGGGAGTTTCAGTTTCAGGAGTGAGTAGCTGGCCATCTGGAGGAGAGAGGTCTGAGAGCATGGTCAGCTGTTCAAGAGTGGAACAAGAAGGTGTCTTAGAAAAAAAAAAGAAAGAAAGAAAGAAAAAGCAGGGAGAAATGAGCCCAGTGGCAGAATGGCTGGAGGACTGTGATCGGGTCTCAGCTGTCACTAAATAAGAAACAAAAATGGTGGGCATTTTAAATTGAAAATTCCAATTGCAGCTTGATATTGGTGATGTGGTTGGTGGGGACTGACACTTTTAATACCCTGGCTCTGTTGTCTGATAGACACCCAGCTTGCCAGGTCTATCAGCTAATCAGAGTCTGGGATTTTCTTAGCTCATCTTCTAAACGGGCACATTTCATAGAGCAGGCTCCAGTCTCCACCTTCAGGTTGTAAAGTGCATGTTTTCGTATTCAGTGTAATGTTGCCAAAGGGAGCAGTGGGTCTCTTGAGGTGGAAATGACACAACATGTATTGTTGCTTTAATTTTAACTGATATACTTAACATAAAACCCCACTTACTATATACATGACACAGAACTAGATCCAGCAACAACATTACACTAGGGGTTGCTGTAGAGGTACAACAACCCAGAGTACTACTCTAAACCTGCTGCATTCAAGAAAATATTGTATGATGTACTGTATACTGCTATTACAATTTGGTTAGGAGAAGTAGTGGTGAGTCTATGAGTTACAATATACAAGGTGAAAATACCCAGTCCCTGGAACATTTGCCCTTGTGTAGATTGGAAAGGACATTTCTAAGCAATGTGATGCCATGCACTATTGAACTGATATATGATTTTGCAGAGCAGATCAGATGAACTTGATGACTCATGTTGCAATGATCAAAACGTGTAGAACTCCACTGTGGGGAAGCATGTGATGGAATTTCAGTATATTGACACCAGTGGGCAGTGGTGTGTTGCAACAAGTATGTGTTAAGAAGGGACTATAGCAAAGGAGTAAAGAGTTATGGAACTATAGGAGAAACAGTACCCTTCCTGTCAGAGTTCATGTTTCAAATGCAGATTGGTACTGTGTCTGTGGGAACTATTGTTAAAACAAGTATGAGAATGTAAATCAATTGATGCAGATACAATGAAATATATAAAGCAGGATTATCTGAAGGATGAAAATACACATGCAGTTTGTATAATGTGTGGGCCAGGTGTGCAAATTGCATAATCTGAATAGTAGAGAGAACTGCAAGATTTCTCAAGTTATTGTAAATAGCCAACAACACTCAGAAAAGTATTGTGAAATTCAAACACAAGTGGCAGGTTAATAACACTATATCACAACTAAATAGACTTAATATGGAGACACAAGAGAGGAAATTGTACTCCTATGAAATGTGTTTTATTTTTTAATTTGGAATAAAGTGCAAGGATTTTCTCCATTAAGATATTAAATTTCTTTTCTGAAAGTCTGTTTGGGATTTATGCCTGTATGACTCACATTCAGGGACACTGGTTTACCGAGATTGATAAAAGGCAAATTCCATTTTGCAGATGGGAAAAAATGGTAATGTCTCCTGAGTCTATAGCATCAAATTCAGTTTTTACTGTTCCTTGTACCCTTTTGGTATGTGTATAAAAATTCAGACTAAAAGAAGGCTAAGTGTACATCAAATTAAATGAAGCAAAATGAAAATAGTACAAAACAGAATAGGAGAACTCAGAAATGTCAGATGGTGCTAAGAAGGCTGCCAGCACAAAATAATGATAAACACAAAACTCAGCACTTGTGGAACTTGACTTGCTAGTACAAATATTTATTATGGCAAGAAGTGCCCAGACAACACCCTACAACCCCCAGTCAAGTTCCACGAGGGCTGAGTTTTGTGTTTAAAATGAAACTACTGCAGGAAAGAATTTATAGAAAACTAGAGTTCCTGAAGATTTACTGATCTGGTAAAAAATGGCAAATTCTGTGAACTGCTTTGTTTTTACCTGGGTACAGAAAGACCAAATTCTGCAATTTGCCCAGAGTTTTTGGTAAAAAATGAAAATCAGTGTCCTTGCTCATTTTAAAGTTATGTCAGAAAGCATTAACTAATTTTTTCTTGTTTGAAAACATTCTAGAGTTTATTTCATTAGTCTTGTGTGGCAGATGATAAATACAGTACTTATAAAGTACAACTAACTTGTTTGTTACATAGACATAAATTATATTAACATACAGTATATATATATCAGATAGCTATGGAAGCATGTTGCTTGGTAGTTTACAACTGTTTGGAATATGTATTGCAGTAGTACTTTAAACATCCATAAAGTCACTTCTGCTAGATTTCCAGTTCCATTAACATACAATAATGCTCAGCTTAAAGTTTCTCTGAATTTGTGTAATAAACACTTTCGTTTAAGTTTTTGTAATATATTTTGGACTTGTAATCTGCAGATCACAACAATATAAAACATTGTACAGTGTTATCACAATGTTATTTAGAAAAAAATACACATCTCCTTCTAAACCATAAACAGGCTTACTATGTATAGTAAATATAATTGTATATGGTTAATCTTCTCTGACCTAAAGCATGTTTAAAAGCAAGCTACATTTTAAAGCATCATGGATTACACCTTTGGGCTTCTAATTACGTTTATTCAACACCAGAAATGGATGTAGTGGACACAACTGTTAAACAGATACTTTTGTGCTAGTGTTTGGGTATGAGCTTATTTGTATAAGGAAGCATTTACTTTTACTATTTCATTTCACAAATCATGCAGTGTTTATGTTCCCTTGGAGCAAATAGCACAGAAGATGCTGGCAGCTTTATAGTTTAGATTTGGTGTGAAGAAAAAAGTACACTCTTAATGATTAATAAACAGCTTAAAACACCTTACAAACTAATCACTTATGAGAAAACTAGTTATATCACAATCTTGCTTATAAAGCACACTTTTACCACGGCCACATTTTTTTCTGTTTCACTTTATGTTCTTTTGTCATGCTTCATGGATGCAGTCCTATTATAGGAGCTTCTCATAAATTATTCAGTCGACATCTTTCAAGAAACACAATGTAGTTGTAATTAAAACATGTTCTGGTCAGAGCCAATGGGACTATTTGCAAAATGTAGCATAGGCTCATAAATGTGTTGGTTTGTAATATTTTTACAACAGATTTTCAACATAGCCTTGTTATGACCCTGTCTCATAAAGATGGGCATACAAAATGTTCAAATCCTGGCTTAAAGGTATTTGTTTGCAAGGACTGTAAAATCAACTTTTGGGACACAACACATTTTGGGCAGAAGTTGAAAAATTACAGCTGTAACATTCATAAGGCGCTATAAAGAAATGGCTATGTTGAAAATTTGGGGTAAAAATATTGAATATTACCAAACTTACGAGTCTGCATTTGCAAAAATCAATGTACACTCATAACATTTTTGTTTTTTAATGTTTTTATACCAAATTTCCTACATAGCCTTTTTATGACCCACATCTCATTAATAAGAGCCGAGAAAATGTTCAACTGGTGCCCAAAAGGAGATTTTGTGCAGGGACCATGAAATCACCATTCAGGATGTAAAACAATTTTTGATCATGATTTGAAAAATGACAGCTGTCACATTCATGAGTTGCTGAAAAGATATGTCTACATTGTAACTTTGGGGTAATAATATTGAAAATTACAAAAGTTATGAGCCAGCATTTGTAAAATTCTATGGGGGCTCTTAACCTGGTTATTTTTAAATATATTTACACTAAATTTTCAACATAGCCTTTTTATGACCCCCACCTCGTGAACAAGGACAGAGATAATTTTCAACTGGTGCCTGAAAGGTGATTTCATGCAGGGACTGTAAAATCAGCTTTTAGGATGTAAAGATAATTTTGGACAGGATTTGAAAAATGACAGCAATCACAGTCATAAGGTGCTGTAAAGATATGGCTATGTTGTAAATTTGGGGTTAAAATATTGAAAAGTAGCAAAGTTATGAGCCTGCATTCACAGTATTCAAAGTAGGCTCATAACTTTGTTCTTTTTCAATATTTTTACACCAAATGTTCAATATAATCTTCTCA
Organism: Neoceratodus forsteri; assembly: GCA_016271365.2. Lineage (NCBI taxonomy): Eukaryota > Metazoa > Chordata > Ceratodontiformes > Ceratodontidae > Neoceratodus > Neoceratodus forsteri. The sequence goes on along the minus strand of CM057455.1, from coordinate 1,750,152,379 downwards.
TGACCCCACCTCATAAACAAGGGCAGAGACAATTTTCAACTCTTGGCTCAAAGGTGATTTCACACAGGGACTATGAAATCACCTTTTGGGACAGATCTGCCTAATGACAGTGACATTGTTCAGGAGGTGGGGTCCGAAAGAAGGCATGTTGAAAATGTGTTCCAAAAATATGCAAAAATGCCCAAGTTATGGCATTATGTTCAAAACCCATCAAAATACTTTGAATTGCATACCTGTGTCTTCAATTCATTTTCCAACTTTGAAGAGTGAAGATGTGCCTGTGGTCCAGAGAGGATAACAGTGTTGGACCTCGATGTGTAAGTAAGGGCTGGGGGGGGTGCGGGTTGGTGGATGCTCAGTAGGAGGGTCAGGAGTGGGGGTAAGGAGTGGCCACAAAAGACATCAATGGACCATTTTTTTTTACAGGTACAAAAAAAAAAAAGAGACAGACGATCCCCAATTGTGACACTGGAGGATTAGGCATCCCCAGTGTCACAGTTATGTGGGGGAAGACATCAGTGGGCCTTTTTTTTTTAACAGGTGGAAAAAAACCACACAAAAAACAATGATCTCCAATCATGACACTGGGGGATTGGGCACCCCCAGTATCAGAAAAAAGACAGATGATCCCCGATTGTGACACTGGCAGACTGGGCATCCCAGTGTCACAGTTACATTTGTGGAGTGTGTGGGATGGTGGATGCTGAGAGGGAGGGTTGGGTGGGGGAATTTTTATAATGTTAAAAATAAAGAAATACAATAGGTGTCACGGCGGAAATGGCCCACTCCGCTGTGATCAAGATAGCTACAAAATTGCTACTGTGCATGCGTGACTGCTAGCATTTGCGCAGTAGAGTGCAGCGGCAATCTTGGACACAACAAAGTGTGCCGTGTTCTGACATGACTGCCAGCACTGTGAAATAGTGCAGTGATGTGTTCGGTAAGGACAACACGTGTGGACTGCTTCACAGCCACAGAGGTGACCATGACACAAGTTCAACATGTTGTTCATTCAGAAAGAATGTGAAGTCGTTTTTCTTCTCATCATAAAAGATCTGCATGGCTCCACCCACTGCAGCCCTAAAAATGATAGACTGGAAGATTTAGTCTAAAATGAAGAGACAAGTATTTGTTAACTGAAATAACAAAAATAGTTTTCTAGATTACATCCCAATGACCCATGGAAATACAGTTGAACTAATGTTCAATATACCCCAAACTCAAGAATCTGTAGATAGTTTGCTTGAAAAGGTGCTACTAGATTTTAGTATCATAAATTCATTTCTGTGGAAACAGAGAAACATACATAGAAACAGACTTTGTCAAGAAAAAAAAGCCAGTTAGCCTATTGTGTCTGCCCATTCTGGAGGGACCACGGAGTAGATAAAGCTGACCGCACACACATATTTTGAGCATTCAGTTACCTGATCAAGGATATTAGGGAGACTTCAGGAACTGAATAGAACTTAATATACAATTTATCAGATAAGTTTTATTTTTTTTCTAGGAACATAGCCACATGATAATTTGTCTAATGTGTAGTCACATCTATAGTATTTTCAGTTCTGTTAATTGCAGCTAACACATACAGTATATGAAAGACAGTGTAAGTCTAAGCATTTTATTCATAATTGAAATGAAAATTTGAGTAATTAAAAAATAAATCTGGGCCTCTGTTAGGGATTCAACTAACCCATAATAATGCAATTATGATAAATAATATTTTCTGTTCTCTGACACCTATTTTTAATATATCCTTTATTACAGGGGAGTTCCTTCAACAGTGGAAAATATTATATTGGTCCCTGTGTTGAAATCAGGATCACCCAAGAGTGTCAATAATTATCGACCCATATCTATTTTATCTCCTCTCAGTAAGATATTGGAAAATTAAGTTATTTATCATACTACTGCCCATCTTCAAACATACAATCTTCAAGCAGCAGAACAACATGGTTTAAGACAATACCATAGTACCAGGATGGCCTTAATCAGGTTCACAGACCACATCAGTCAAGCTATGGATAATGGCAAGCTCACTGACATGGTCTTTGTAGGATCCATGACTGGTCATTGACAAAAATGTTGTAGAATGACCCGACAGCAAAACCAGCAGGTCTACCACATTTTGCAGTCTGCTGCTGGTTTTGGATGATAACGAGTGTTTTCTTTGGGGGGGCACCCGCTCACTGAGGATTATCAATTCAGAGTCAGAGTTGATTTGGGGGGGTGCAGGATCCCCGACAGACAGTGCCAGGTTCCAGCCGGTTCCCTCCAGTGATGTGGTTCTGTAGTTGCTATAGTGGATCCCACTGTCAAAATGTTGCTGTACCTGCAGCATACCATCTTTGTAGACCTGATCAAGGCATTCAACCAATTGACCATACTTTGTTATTGAAAGAACTTAGAAGCCTGTGCTTATCTAATTGATTATGTAACTGGCTTCAGTGCTATTAGCACTAATAGTAAGCTGTAAGGACCACATAGTAAGGATTAGGAAGGAGGGGGGTTGGGTGGAAGCAGGGTGCGATAAGGTGGAAACACTAAATGAGTACTTCTGCTCAGTATTTACTAAAGAGAAGAGGGGGGTGACACCCAAGGTGGGAGAAATGGCAGAAGCAGGGTGGGAAGTGGTGACAGATGGGGAAATCATGGAGAGCAGAGTTTGAGAGGGTTTGAAGGCACTGAGGGTGGACAAGGCGCCAGGCCCAGATGGCATCCACCCCAGGGTACTGAAGGAGCTGGCAGAGGTCCTTGCAGGACCTTTGGAAGACCTATTTAATGCCTCACTACATTTGGGGTGTGTACCTCAGGACTGGAGGATGGCTCATGTGGTGCCCCTCCACAAGAGTGGCCCCAAGGATGAACCGGGAAACTACAGACCAGTGAGCTTCACATCCATCGTGGGTAAGCTAATGGAGACTACCCTGAAGGAGAGGCTGGTGGCCCTCCTAGAGGCCAAAGGACTACAGGACAGCAGACAGCATGGCTTCATACATGGCAGATCCTGCCAAACCAACCTGATCGAGTTCTATGACTGGGTAACTAGGCAACTGGACTGGGGCCATGCAGTGGATGTCCTGTATCTGGACTTCAGTAAGGTATTCGACTCAGTGCCACATGGAAGGCTGGGAAGGAAGTTAGTAGGCACAGGGGCAGGTGAAAAGCTGGTGAGATGGGTAGGAAACTGGTGGCAGGGAAGGCAACAGAGGGTGGTGGTGGGTGGGGAGCTCTCACACCCAAGGGCAGTGACGAGCGGTGTTCCACAGGGCTCGGTGTTGGGACCAGTGTTGTTTGGGATAATCATTACAGACATATCATGGGCCATCAAGAGCAAGATCAGTCTGTTTGCTGATGATACCAAGGTAGGCGTGGTGGTGGATGACCTAGGGGGATGGCAGGGGTTGCAGGATGATCTGCCAAAGCTTGAAACCTGGTCAGATACCTGGCAACTGGGCTTTAATGCCAAAAAGTGCAAGGTGCTGCATTTTGGGATGAAGAACCCAAGGAGGAGTTACCAGCTGGGGGAGTGCAGCTAGCCCAGACAGAGGAGGAGAAGGATCTGGGTGTGCTCATTACAGGTCAATGAACAACTCGGCACAATGTAGAAAGGCAGCTGCAAAGGCCAACAAAATGCTGGGTTGTATTGCCAGGGGTATATCCTCGAGGAGGGAGGAGGTGATTCTGTCACTGTATAGGTCATTAGTTAGACCACACCTGGAGTACTGCATGCAGTACTGGCGTCCATATCTGAAGAGGGACATTAAGTTACTGGGGGGGTGCAGCGCAGGGTGACAGATGATCAAGGGGCTGGGGGACTTATCATACGAGAGGAGGTTGAAGGAGTTGAACATGTATTCACTGGAGGAGAGGAGAGACGGGGTGACATGATTGAAACCTTTAAATACATGAAAGGAATAAACAAGACAGGTACAGAGGGCTGTTCAAAGTAAGGAGAGTAGGGACACCTGGGGCCATGATATGAGACTGGAGCGAGGAAGGTTCAGGAGGAGATGAGGAGATACTTTTTACAGAGGGTGGTGGCTGGGTGGAATGCGTTACCTGCTGAAGTGGTATGCAGTAGAACAGTGGACTGCTTCAAATGAGGATGGGACAGGACAAGGGGGAGGATTAATGAAGGGGAAGGGTGGAAGGGAGGGGCAGCTGCAGAATAAGGGGTGCCAGCTGCACATTCGAGCAGACTTGATAGACCTCTAGGCCTTTATCTGCTGGCAAATTTCATATGTTCGTATGTTCATATTTAAGTACCCACCATCTTGTGGTGTGGAAACGTGGTTCTGCATCTACTGAGTGAATACTTACTGATGGATTAACACAGGGTTCCATTCTAGGACCCCTGTTGTTCTTGATTTTTGTTACTACCATTTCATTTACTTTACATCTTTCATGTCTGATTCTGTAAGCAGATGATATAATCACTTACACAAGCTGATTATTACTTTCTGAAATAAATGCCATAAATTTTGATTTTGTGAACCTCTATATTTGGGTTATTCAAACATTTCTTATTGCTGAATTATAAAAATAAATAAACAAACAAACAAAAAAAATATATGCTTTTTGGATTGAGACCTAAATTAAATAAAAGTCCTACAGGTCTCAAGATTCTTGAACCTAAAAACATAGAATTGGAATAAGTAGAATTTAAAAATAAATATTTGGGTGTTTTTCTTGACCCCAATTTAAATTTTTCTTACCATGTAAATAACATCTAAGTAGAGTTTAATCAAAAACTGGGTGTTTTATAGAGACTCAAAAATTATTTATCACTAGGCACTTGGAAACAAATAGAAAATGGTGTTTTACTGCCTACGTTGACTTATGATTAATTTCGTTTCTTGAATATTTCACAATACAAATTGTCTTATCTAAACTGTACTTAAAGTAATATTTGTTGCTTTGTATTAAATGACCCTCATAGAACACGCCATTGTACATGATATAATTTGCATTGTTAGATGAGTAAGGTACAGCATGGACTGTATCAGTATTGTTATCTAATTGATAAAACCATAAGACTAAACTTTGATATGGCTTTATCATCTTTACTGAACTTCAGGAAAAAATGTAAGATGTTTGAGATCTGATAAAAAAATATCTGCTTACTATACCTAAGGTTAATACATCAATGGGTCAGCATGCATTCTTGTTTTTCACCACTAAATGTTGGAATGTTCTTCCTATTACTATCCGTGATGCCAATACCCATGCAATTTTCAAAGCTAGATTGAAGCATCATCTACATGCAAAATCTGTATGTATTATTAGTAAGGCTTCACACTGTAAAGCGTGCCTCACATTGTAGTGTGTTTTATATTTTTTTGTGCCTGCATATTGCAAGTAACATTTTATAAATATATATACAATAATTGTAGTTGCCATGTTTTCTATCTTTTAGCTGCCTTTTTGCAGCTTGAGCTGCTGCACATGAAAAAGGGCCATTGGCTCAGTGTGCTATTCCAGTTAATAAATAAATACATACATAAAATACAATAACAAATAAAATATAAAAACTGAAAATATTAGTGGTTAACAAAATGTCTTCCTACCAGTGAGGAATGGCTGAGGCTTGGTGAATGAGATTTATAGTATCTGATGGAAGACTGACACATATTCTAGGACTGCAGAAGTGTGCTTTGGACAATAAATGGATAATAATAGTGGTATTTATCTTCCTAGGGGAAAATAAGGTGGTTGCTTGAGGAAGTATCTTAGAGACGTAAAAAACATAGAAGATAAAGGACAAAAGAGACTATGTGCATCAAGTATGCTCTGATTCTTTATAATTTATTACACTAGATTATTCCTCTTAGTATATTCTCTGTCTCCACTCCTACCACCCTTTTGTTCTGAATAACCACATTAATGCTGGACATTTGCTTTTTGATCCCAGCTATAGTGCTAGTATTGATCACATTTTCAAGGAAGACTATTTTACCTATCCACCACTCTTTGTGAAGAAATACTGTATTTTTTTTAAATTGTATTTTTATTTGTTTTAAAATATGTAAGAGACATATGGGATACAGTACATTATAGAGATCACATAATACAATCATGCATAGCTCAAGCAGCATACAATGCATTACAGTCATCTACAGCCATAGATAAATCCATCCTGATAAAGATCCTTGTATACTAGTACTAAAATGATAAGTCTTCCCCTAAATCTCTCCCTCCCCCTCGCCTTTCTTAACATCAGGTCACTTCTCTTGTCACTCATTATGGGACAAAGTGAGGATCTTGTACAGACATATAGAGGACCCATTTCCTCCATCGGAGTTCAAATTTATCTTTTCTATTTAAATGGCTGGCCACCAGTCTTTCCAGATAGTATACTTCTTTTATGGCCATAAACCAGTGACTTCTGGTCAGAGGTGAGGTCCGGACCCATGATAATCTGGTGATTGCTTTCTTAGCTATCAGTATATTAGTAATCAAGAGAGAGCCTCTCAGAATATGGAGGTCTACAGGAGGTATTGAAAGCAAGACCAATTCAGGAGTAAGGACAGCCTCCTCTCCCACCAACTCCCCCAGGGTTTCTGTCACCTCTCCCCAAAATGGTCGGAGCACCGGGCATGACCAGAAAATGTGGGCATGTCCAGCCAGCTTTTCCCCACAAGATCTCCAGCAACTTCCTACTGGTCCAATTTCAAATTTTGCCAGTTTGGCTGGTGTATTGAAAAATCTAAGTCTGACTTTCCTGGGAAATTCCCGCCAGTATGGTGCTAGAGATATTCCATGAGATAACTTGACATGTTTAAACCAGAGGTCTTCTGAGACTGGTACCAATCGTTCCCGATTCCAGGCAGACAGGACCCCCAAAGTTGAGTCTTTAGTAACCTCCTGTAATCCTTTATACAGTGCTCCAATCAGGTGGGGTTATTCCATTTATAGAGGATATAATCAATATCAATAGTTGTGAAGCTGGAGAAGGGAGGTGGTTCCACTGAGAAGCATTATTCACCAGATAAGCTTTTATCTGCTGAGAAGCTACATCAGTTTCTGGTGGTAGCCCATCGGTGCCTCTTAATGTGGAAAAGGGTAGCATATTCAAATGGAGGACCAGAAAATTCTTCACCTCTAACCTAAGTTGCTATAGAAAATAAAAGACTGTGGCAAGTTCCTGAGAGGCTCTAAGTTTGTCCCAGACTGTTAAGCTGCTCTGCATTCCCCTGTGATAACCATACCCCCCCTGGGAAGGGCTCCCCCACAGCAAATAGAACATTTTTAATATCTTGAATGTGATTTAGAGTAATCTCTAGCTTTTTCCAAGGTATTCTGTAATTTGGATCAATCCACCCCAGTATCCTGGCCAGGGTGGCTGCTTGTGCATATTTACCCAGATCGGGTAAACCCAACCCTCCTTTGTCTCTTGGAAGTTGTAGGATGGACCATTGCATGTGAGGTTTCGTGCCAGCCCAGACAAATCGAGTTAAGGCTCTATTCCAGGATATAAAATATAGAAGGGGGGCAAGACATGAATGGTTTGAAACAAATACAGTAGTCTGAGCAATAAATTAATTCGAATTAGGTCAATCCTTGAATAGAAGGAGAGACGCAGTTGAGACCAAGTATGAAGGTCATTCTCTATTGTCTGAGTGAGGGGTTTATAATTTATCAGGACAGTATGATCAATATTTTGAGGTAACTGTATACCCAAATATTTCAGCTTTGTCCCTCGCCACTTAAAGGGTAAATAAGCTCAAAGAGGTTGAGAGGGGGAAAAGCAAAAAGTCAAAACCTCTGTTTTTGTAGAATGTATCTTATATCCTGAAAATTAATGAAAATTGAGTAATAATATTCCAGAGGGTTCAAAGAGAATTTTCTGGGTCTGATAGAGACAGTAGGACATCGTCTGCATATAGGGCTATTGTGAAGGTATCCTCTCCCACTTTTATTCCCTTTACATCATCCGCTTGCTGGATCACCAGAACTAAAGGCTCAATATTAACTGCAAATAGTAATGGGGAGAGAAGGCATAACAAATATTGTATTTCTGAATATCCTTTTTGAAGTTTCCCCTCCTCCAGCTTGAGATTGTGCCCCTGGTGGAAGAACTGTTCCTCAACTTAATAAACTTTCTGATGTTCAGTCTGTTGTATCCTGTATGTATTTGTATGTTTCAGGCATATCACCCCTCACCCTCCTGTCATCCAGTGAATATTTAGACCTTCCAGTTACTCATAGGACCTGTCATGCTTTCCCTGGATCATATTCATTACCCTTTGCTATATAGAAACACAGACATATAGAAACAGAAAGTTTCAGGTAGAAAAAGACCAACAGTCTATCAAGTCTGACCAAGATACCTACATACAGTACTGTATACATTACCATGCTTGGTAATGGTTGAAATTAGGTCATGCACTCTATTGGCAGCTCAGCACCATTTCTCCTCCATCTCATCCCTGCCTCATCTCCATTTCTCCTCATCAGTCCCTCAAACCTGTGCTATCTATAGATGGGTGAAATCCACAAATTTTGCTCTGCAAAATATTTCATGAACTTCTCCCCGCGAAATGTAATGCAATGGTCTTGCAGTGTGTACTGTAAGTTTTCATTTACAAGTGCACACTGAAAGACCAAATACACACTACAAGACCATTGGTTAACAGTGTCAACCAGTGGTTTTGTAGTACATACTGTACGCTGTCATTCTGTGACAGCTTAGTTAGTGGGCAGCCATAGAGGTGTGCAGGTGGGTTGTGCTGCCCGCTGACCATATGCCACTGCTGGGATGGGGGGAGTGGGGTGGGCTGTGGGGTCCTAAGTGGATGGGAGGTCCACTGGACCACCAGGGATACTGGATTAATTCAGATACACCTACAGTCAGGTTCAGGGATGGGACAGGGTCCACTAGACTACCAGGAATGAGTGGGACTGTATTTCTTTATTCACACTGGGATTCAGGGATGGGTGGGGGATTACTATATTACCAGGGTAATGTGGGGATCTGTGTTATTTCATGATTGGGGATTGGAAGGAGGTACCACTGGACTACCAGGGTAATATGATAGTAAATATACAATTTCTACTATTGGGAATCAGGGTTGGGGGGGGGCTACAAGACTACCAGGGGAAAAGGGATTGTATTATTGAATTTATGCTTGGGGATGGAGTGGCCACTAGACTACCAGGGATTATAGATTGCTGTGTATGTGCAGGGCACCTGGCACATCCTGCCAGGTGCATCTTTGCACAGGACATGCAAATAGGGCCATAATGACATGCAATTGGCCCCATAAGTGCCTTGTATGCCTAATGGCCCCATTTGCATGTTGTGGTCTCAATATCTGGAATTTGTGCTCGGCACATCCCGAAGATGCGCCACGCATCCCCATTCCAGGTATTCAGGCCACACAGGGGGATGCACTGGTGCAACTTCGGTGGCCCCCACTTTTGCCGCCCTCATCTTTTGCTATATTCCGTGGGATGCATGGTTGCACAGAACAACCACTTGCACCCTTTCCAGGCACAGTTTGAATATCTTGGCCCTTGTCTCTTCCACCTGGCAAAGTGGTCGGGCAGTTCACCAGGTGGGGTGACTGTTAGATATCACTCCAGTGAAGGTGCCACACTGCCATACTACCACACCACTATGAGCTGTGCATATGGCATTTAATATGAACTGTTAGTGGTAAGAGCAGCAGAGCCTACATACAAATGTGGGTTCATTCTCAATTTGAACTTTGTGGCGTGTATTGCAAGAAACATGTGTTTTACCTATTGTCTACTGCAGCAGCATTGTAGATTGTATTACATTGATTCTGCTGACTTGCAAACTGACATTTTCTGTCACTACAGATCTTTGAATCCCTTGCAGCTGTCTAACATGAGATGATGGCTGCTGCAGTGGGAGATTCAATACCCTACAGGCAGTGAATATTAAGAGTTGTTATAAGCTCCAATCTTTCATTTGCTGCTCCCACTGTTCTCACTGGATGAGCACAGTCACAGTACACTGTGCATAGCCCAGTTCTCCGGGGAGAAGAGTGGGTCTGGCAAACATCTGTGACTGTAGTAGCTTATAAAAGCTGTAAAGCATTCACTGCAGGCTATTGTTATCTCATATGGCTGCAGCCCACTTCTGATGTTAGCTGTAGGCAGATTTGAAGATTGTTGTGGTTACAGAAAATGTCAACTTGTAAGGCAGCAGAATTAGTGTGATATAGTTGCTGCACAGCTTAAGTAAACAGTAAGTAAAAGTAATGTTTTTTTTACAGTGCATACAAATAGCCCAGATTAAGAACAACCACACACTTGGGTGTGTGGCTCTCTTAGTGCTGCTGACTCTTCCCCTAACTTTAAACAATGTGTAGTGTACAGTATGAATGACCTTAAGTAGCATTTGCAGAACACAATGTTTACCCCTAAATTTCTGTTAATTGAAAAAGTAAAATAAATACATAACTAAGTAAAAACATGCATTCCCCCATCATGTCTCATTCAGCAAAACGATTCCCCTGAGACCATGCAGCATCTACCACCTACCATCAGTGATTCATTCACATTAACTTGGCAGTGACAACCTCCTGGTTACAGGCTGAGCTGAGGTGGCCGGCTGATGATCCCACAGTAACCGGTCCATGCTACTGCTAGTGTGATGCAGTGATGTCAGATCACATTAACTTGGCAGTGACAGCCTTCTGGTTACAGGCTGAGCTGAGGTGGCCGGCTGATGATCCCACAATAACCGGTCCATGCTACTGCTACTGTGATGCAGTGATGTCAGATCACATTAACTTGGCAGTGGCAACTTCCTGGTTACAGGGTGAGCTGAGGTAGCTGGTTGATGTCCTACAGTAACCGGTCCATGCTAATGCAAGTGTGATGCAATGATATCAGGTCACAGTAACTCGACAGTCATAGTTGTGAATGACTGTGAATGAATCAGTAATGATGTAGTTGCCACTGGATGTGCATGTTTGTTTGTTTTTAGTTCTGTACAGAAATGTCATTCCAAAAAACCCTATCCATTCATAGTAGCTGTGAAGTTATCAACTTCCCACACCCACAGTGAAGTTGTTGAGTTTGCCTCAACTATGACAAGGAGATGGTGGTCACCCAGGCCAGGCCAGTGTCAGTGTGCAGTGGTGGGGTAGGTCACACTATCACCATGGGTCCCTGCTCCATTTCTAGCTTGCTCCCAATCATTTTCTTTCATGCAGTGAATGAATCACTGAAGACAGTAATTGTCAGTTAGGATGATGAGATGTCATGTCATCCCCAAAGCACTATCTGTGCACAGTAGCTGCTAAGTCATCAACTTCCATGCCTGTAGTGAAGTTGAGTTTGCCTCAACTACGATAGGGGGCCTCAGCCATGAGGCCAGGCCAGTTTCACTGTGCAGCCAGTGGTTCCAGTTTTCTCTCATCTCAGTCATTTCCTTTATTGCAGTGAATAAATCACTGATGATGACTATCAGTCAGGATTATGATGATGATGATGATAACCACATTTTATTACTATGTCTAAGACAAGTTGATGAGGATGATGATGATAAAATTAGTACCAGACAGTAATCTGGCATTTCACTAGAAAATGACTACGCCAAAGTGGTAGATAGACTAGTGTTGCTTCGCTGGGCTCTAAATGTCAGGTAGCAGACAGACAGCTTCAGCAAATTATAATTAGCAGCCAGCAAGTTTGCATTCTTGTGCAAAAGAAATGAAAGAAAATTAAACAATATCAGTGAGTGTCTACTGCAAAAAATCTAAAATTGTGCAACTAGGCATTTAGACAAGCAAGAGAGACCCTGGTTAATCCTGAGTCCCAAATGGTATATATACCAGTACATGTCCACCACACCAGAACCACCTAGATATGAAGCCTTACACAAAATATTGCAGAAGAAGACTGAAATTAAACTGACTCAAGTTACTTCAACTCGCAGTTTTGTTAGTCAGTCACCAGTTTGTTCCAGCACTAAGTCAGTCATGTTTAAATATTTTAACATCCTTTTTTGCATTTACTGGTGACGTGCCCACCCCTGCTAATAAATAAATGAATCGTCTGTGTTTTTGATAAACATTATGTGCCATCCTCACATCAGAAACATAAAATAGCACTGTGATCAGACCACTGTTGATCAGTGACCACCAATAATATCCTCCTCAAAAAACAAATATGAAAAAAGAATGTTGTTGACTTACTTGGTTGTATCATTATGTTGATATACATAGATGCATCGTGATCACAGTGTTTTTATAATTAAGCCCAGTTGGCCCCAAGAGTTATAAACCTGGCCATGGAAATCATCTTTAATTTAAGTGAGTCACATAAATGGCATGTAAAAATTTGGAACATCACAACTTTCCATATGTTGTGGGGTACAGTGATCTCCGTTATTTCTCTGCATGGGCTGGTGTAGGTGTGTCCAAGGAGGCATACACAGTCTGAGGTCAAGTACAACAATGCAGTTTATTTAAGTCAGTGTTGTTTCCAACTAACGGGGGATGCAGCCCCTTTAAGAACAAAGAACAAAAAACTACTTCTCTCTGGAGTTCTAACTAAACACAGCAATTCCCTCACTACCTCTAGTCACCAGCTTCTCTGTTTCCCAGCCTCCAAGTAGTATAACAAAGTATGCTTACAAACTTAACAGTCCTTTCCAAACGTCTCTGTAGCTTGAATTTGCCACTTGCCGAATAGCTTCTCGTTTTCCTCCAAGTCTCTATCTCTCTCTCTTATGTTACCTAGTTGCGTTTTACACACTGCCTCTAATGAACATTGCCTGCAGCTGTGTTTAATTAGCTTACTGCCTGGATGTTTCCAGAGTTTTCTCTATGTAGATGCTGTCACAAACCCACTCAGCAGGTCAGGCCCTCTACTCCCAAAGTGCCAACCTCTGAGCACAGTCTTATGAGCAGTGTAACAGACAAGGTAATCCTCTTGTCTGTATTTGTGAGTTCCGATCAACCTTTGGTCTCAAGTTCTGGAAGGATTCAAACTGTTAACCTCTTGCTAGCATACCCAATGCACAGGCTCAGATATTTCTGTCTTCAGGGGGCCAGATATCTTTGCCTACGGGCACCCAACCAGGTATACAGAGATGAACCCTTAAAAACTTTAATAAAGACCTCAAATTTAAAATGCTTCTCTTTCCAGTTTGGTACCACCATTCAAGCTTATGTTTAGTATCTGCAATAACCATGTACTTTTCTTACAAAATAAAAAGAAGTCAAAGACAGACCAAGTAAGTTCTAAAAAAGAATTTTGCTAAAATAGTTAAAAATATGTGAGACACAAAATAGAGAACTCTTATATCAAAAGACATACAAATCTATTAAAAGAACAAGGCTTTAAACAGTGCAATTCGTACTACAGTACTTAGTCTCTAAATACTTGCTTAAAAGTGCTCCCAAGATGTTTCGTGGTCAGAGCCAGGTAAAAATGTGTCTCTGTAAAATAGAATTATTCTTTAAACAACTGTATTGGCCAGCCCATTTTTGGGTGAGGTCAGCTAGCTCCTCCTCTGTCAGATTATATTTTAAAAAATATAACTAATAAAAAAAAAAGTAGTCTTTTAAAAGTATCAATTTTGTAATCCTTCAGCATGACTCATGTTTCAAATTACGTCTCTTTTGATCCATGCTGCATCCTCCTTATACAGGCTTCATATGAGCATTTACAACCTCGCACCCCTGTATAATAACCTGGGTTTTCTGTTCAATGTCATAAACCTTTTTTATGATTTCCCTCTTAACAAAGTTAACTTAAACAACTCTGTAATTAGCTCCTGGTCTGCTATGTAACACATTGCATCTAAAAACTGAGTGTGTGTGACACACATGCTGTCAGCATTTCTCTTAGCTTGCATCTGTCAGCTGAAAACTTGGGGGGGGTGAGGTCACTCCTAGAGCATTAGATTTTTCAGCAGAGACAGTAATCCATTTTATATAAAAAATGTATTATACAGCACTCAGAACTGGCTGTCTACGTCATACTCCTCCCCACCTAGACTGAATTTGGGGGATATATCCCCTACATGGGATGAGCTTCCCAAATCAGTTCACTCCTCATAGACCCTAGACAGCCCATCTGAGTTCTTGTTCTTCGCTCCAGCCCTATGTACGATTTTTAGATCATACCCTTGTAAAGCAAGACTCCATCTTAGTAATCTGCCATTGTTCTTTCCCATCTGCTTCAGCCAAACCAGGGGGTTGTGGTCAGTCTGCACCACAAAATGCTGCTCATACAAGTATGGCTCTAATTTCTTTAGGGCCCACACTGGGCAAGACACTTCTTTTCCACTGTGGAGTACGCTTGCTCCCTGGGAAGCAGCTTCCAGCTCAGGTACACGACTGGGTGATCTGTTCCTTGGCTAGATGTCTGGCTCAGTACTGCCCCAATACCCATGTCTGAGGCATCTGTCTGAACAAAAAAAGTTTTGCTATAGTCAGGACTTGTCAAAACAGGAGCACTGCACAGTGCCTCCTTCAGTTTGGTAAAGGTTTCCTCACAGGCTGGGCCCCAGGTAATTGTCTTTGGCATCTTTTTCTTTGTCAGGTCAGATAGGGGAGCAGCCAGTGCACTGTAATTGGGTACAAATTTCCTATAGTACCCTGCTGTCCCTAGTAAGCTCCTGACCTGCTTCTGGGTTTCTGGTCTGGGCCACACCTGGATCACCTCTATCTTTATTTGGTTAGGACGGAGCTGTCCTGGCCTACCACATGCCTGAGTATGCCACTTCTCCTATAGCCCACCTGGCACTTCTCAGCTTTGACAGTGAGCCCGGCCCTCTGTATCCTGTCCAGCACTTCCCTAAGGTGGGATAGGTGTTCCTCCCAGCTGGTACTAAAGATGGCAATGTCATCCAGGTACACCACGGCGTACTCCTCAGCACCATTTAACACCTGGTTCACCAACCTTTGAAAAGTGGCCAGGGCGTTCTTCATTCCAAAAGCCACTACTCTAAACTCAAATAAGCCTATCAGAGTGATGAAGGCCAGTCTCTCCCTAGCTCTGTCTGTCAATTCTACCTGCCAATACCCCATTGTCAGGTCAATGGTCATAAGTTAGGTCACCCCTCCCAACTTGTTCAGGAGTTCATCCTTCCAGGGCATTGGGTGGGCATCAGACTTTATGACTGCATTCAGTCCATGATAGTCCACACAGAAACAAGTTGATCCATCTGGCTTAGGTACAAGGACTACAGGTGAGGCCCAGGGGCTGTGGGATCTCTGGATTACCCCTTAATCCAGAATCTCCTCTACTTCCCTCCTAATGTCCTTTTGGACAGCCTCTGACACCCGATGTTCTGTCCGCTAAATGGGTGTCTGTGTCCCTGTCTCCACATCGTGTGTCACTAAGGGGGTTAGTCCAGGCTTGGAGCTAAACAAGGGGGCAAAGTCTGCTAAAACCTCCCTTACTTTCTGGACCTGGTCCGGGGTCAGATGCGGAGACAATTTTACTGCCTCCACAGAGGGCTCCCACTTACTCTCTTCCAGCAAGTCCAGAAAGGGGTCTCCTTC
This sequence comes from Neoceratodus forsteri, assembly GCA_016271365.2. NCBI lineage: Eukaryota > Metazoa > Chordata > Ceratodontiformes > Ceratodontidae > Neoceratodus > Neoceratodus forsteri. Next base: position 1,750,136,882 of record CM057455.1, on the reverse strand, counting down.
ATCTGTCCCCTTCCCATGACTACACACTGCGAACACCTTGTCAGCCCTATTTGCATATGACTTCATCATGTTGACATGTTACATCCTTTCTGTCTGTCTACAGTCAGGTAACTCCACAATGTAGTTCACGTCATTTACCTTCCTAACTACTTTGTACGGTCCTGCCCACTCAGCTTGCAGCTTGTCTTTCAGGACCAGAATAAGGACCACGACTTCCTGACCCTCCATGTACGAGCGAGCTCTGGCTCTGTGGTTGTACCACACTTTTTGTTTCTGTTGGGCAGCTGCCAGGTTGCTCTGGGCTGTCCCCATAAGCTCCTTCAGCCTTTCCCTAAACCAAAGGACGTAATCCACATGGGAGTTCCCTGGGTGGCGTGCTTGCCTTCCCAGTCCTCCCAGATCAAGTCTAGGGGCCCGTGTACCCAGCGTCCATATAAGAGTTTGAAGGGGGAAAATCCTGTCAACTCATGGGGCACCTCCCTGTATGCAAACAACAGGTGGGGAAGGTATTTCTCCCAGTCCCTCCCATGCTGTTCAGCAAACACCCAGAGCATTGACTTTAGGGTACCATTGAATCATTCCACAAGCCCATTGGCTTGTGGGTGATATGGTGTCATGCATCTCTGCACCACCCAACACTTCTCCCTTAAGCATTTCATCAGTTCCGACATGAAGGAACCTCCTTGATCAGTGATTACCTCCTGCATAAACCCAACACGGGAGAAAATCCCAAGTAAGGCATCTGCCACTTTGTCCGTCTTCAGTGAGGATAGGGCGACTGCCTCTGGGTAGCGGGTGGCATAATCCACCACAGTCAGGATGACTCTCTTCCTTGAGGAGCTGGGGGTATTTAAAGGCCCTACAATATCAATTCCCACCCTCTGGAATAGCTCCTCCACTATGGGCAAGAGGATCAGGGCGGCTTGGGTTTTCTTGTCCGCCTTCCCTATTTCTTGCACCGGTGACAAGACCTGCAGTACTCCTTCACCTGCTGGGTGAAGTTAGGCCAGTAGAAATTCTGGGCTAACCACTGCATAGTTCATGCGATTCCCAGATGACCAGATAAGGGAATATCATGTGCAATTTTGAGCAACTGCTCACAATACCCCTGGGGAATGACAAGCTGCCTGCCTAGCATCCCTCCCTCTGTCTGTACTGCATGTGTATACATAAGTCCATTTTCCCAATAAACCTTATGTCTGCTGTCACCTCCCTGTGTGCCGTCTGAGTCTGCCCAAGGCCTCAGCTTCTCCAAACTAGGGTCACCCCTCTGAGCAGCTGCAAACCCCTCACACAGTCTCAAGGCATGAGACAGGTCCCCTTCTGTTGCTAAACTATGGTCTGTAGCACTAGCATCAGGGCCCTAAGGATCACTGTCAATCCCAACACTCTGACAAGAGGTCACCCCTCCCTCTTCGGAGTAACCTTCCATTGCTGTGTGGTCACTTACTACCGGGGAAATTTCTACCCTCTATTTATCAGTCTCCCCATCTGGAGACACAGGCTGGGGAACCAGCCTCTCAGTGGTTTTTACATTGGTTTCTGTGGGGTTCAGGGAACTACTATTTTCCCTTGCCGCTTGGCTATGGGTAACTGCACATACCATCCTCTGCTGGGGATTGTTACCCAGGATCACATCCACTGCAAATGTGTTGGCTACATCCACCTGTTGCACAGTTCCCCCTGTTTCACCCCAGTCCAGGAGAACACTAGCGAGTGGCAATGTTTTCTCTTCACCAGTAAACCCTTGTACAGTTACGTATTTATTGGGTATAAGCTGACCAGGCTGCATCAGATCCCCCTTTACCAATGTCAGGGATGCCCCTGTGTCCCTTAACCCTTGCGTCTGTACACCATTTACTATGACTGGGTGCATGTGTTCCCTCATGTTCACTGGCATGCTCTCAGGGACACACAAACAACCCACTTCTTTTCTAGCACCCTGTTGTGTATTTTGGCTCGCCTTTTTGGGGTACCATCTGGCAATATGCCCAGTTTCCTTACACAGCCAACATGCATTTCTTACTTCGGATAAATCTTTTCATTGAAACCTGGGGCTAACTGGTTTTGGTGGAGGCAGTGAGGGTTTTAGCTGCCCTGAAGGTGCGCTTTTCCCTTTCTGTACTGCCACACCCACCCCATTCGCTCTCAGAGCAGGTCTGCTCTTGGCATAGCGGTCCGAGAGTTCAGCAGCCTCGCACTGTTTTTGGATCTCGGTTCTCTAGCCAGGTTTTTAGCTCTGCTGGGCATGCCCAATAAAACTGTTCTAATAAAATCACATTTTCAATTTTATCAGTAGAGTTTGCCTCAATTCCTTCCCACCAATATTTTAAAAACTGACGTTGTTTCATAGCTAGCTCCTCATAGCTCATATCAGGGCCTCTCTTGAGCTTACAGAATTTAGCTCTGTATGTTTCAGCAGTTAATTCAAACTTTTTTGACAGTGCAGCTTTTATCTTTCTGTAATCATTGCTGTCTTCATTGTCCGTTTGACCCAATGCATCCCGAGCTCTCCCAGTAAGTAGCGGGGATAGCTGGAAGCTCCAGGACTCTCTAGAAATTTTAGCCTGAATACAAACTTTTTCAAAAGAATTTTAAAAAGTGTCCATATCTTCCCCTTCCTTAAACTCAGCTATTAATTTGGAGTTCAACTGGTAACCCAGTCCTGCAGTCCCAGTTAAACCCAAGCCACTTACCTGCTCTGGTGCTGCTGGCTGGAGTCATATCTTCTACAGTTCATGTTGCCTCTGGTGCTCCTGCTCCTCACGGTCTGCATATTGGCATTCTCATTCTCTCTTCTTCTCTGCATCTCGCTGGTGCTCATGCTCCTCATGGTCTGCCTCCCTCTGTTGTCACTCTGCCTCTCAATCCGCCTCTGTCTGTTCTCACTCTGCCTTTCAGGCCGCCTCTCGCTCCTCTTGCTCTGCCTCCAGTTCCATTCTGCACAACTCAATTTGTAGCCTGAGTACTTCTGGGTCCAGGATACTGGTGACCTTTCCCTGATGCTGTGGCCCTTCACTGACAGTGGCCCTGCTGTCCTTTTCAGTCACGGTCGGTGACTCGCTGCTCTGGGTATCTGCTACCATAAGGGCCTCTATGAGGTTCTATTTTTTGGCTGTCACATCGAACGGAACTCCCCTGTCCACGCACAACTGCTTCAAATAATTTACAGTGTGCCTGCTGTAGTTGGAAGCCATCTTCTTCTTCTTCCCTCACTACTGCTACTGTGATTTTCACTTTAGAAAAAAAATAAAACAGGAAGGAACTTGACTGTACGCCAAGTGATATATAGTTCTATTTCCTTTTTAAAATAAAACTCTGCCTTTTTTCATTCTTTGCAAGAGGGCTTACAGTCTCAGCTGACACAGAGCAATAAAGCTTGTGATACCAAAATAATGCCACCCCTGCCAACTAATCTGTCACAAACCCACTCAGCAGGTCAGGCCCTCTACTCCCAAAATGCCAACCTCTGAGCGCAGTCTTGTGAACAGTGTAACAGACAAGGTAACCCTCCTGTCTGTATTTGTGAGTTCCGATCAACCTTTGGTCTCAAGTTCTGGAAGGATTCAAACTGTCAACCTCTTGCTAGCATACCCAATGCACAGGCTCAGATATTTCTGTCTTCGGGGGGCCAGATATCTTTGCCTACGGGCACCCAACCAGGTATACAGAGATGAACCCTTAAAAACTTTAATAAAGACCTCAGATTTAAAACACTTCTCTTTCCAGTTTGGCACCTCCTTTCAAACTTGTGTTTAGTATTTGCAATAACCATGTACTTTTCTTACAAAATAAAAAGAATTCAAAGACAGACCAAGTAAGTTCTAAAAAAGAAATTTTACTAAAATAGTTAAAAATATGTAAAATACAAAATACAGAACTCATATCAAAAGACATACAAATCTATTAAAAGAACATGGTTTTAAACAGTGCAATTCCTACTACAGTACTTAGTCTCTAAATACTTGCTTAAAAGTGCTCCCAAGATGTTTCCTGGTCAGAGTCCAGGTAAAAATGTGTTACTGTAAAACAGAATTATTCCTTAAACAACTGTATTGGCCAGCCCATTTTTGGGTGAGGTCAGTTAGCTCCTCCTCTGTCAGATTATATTTAAAAAAATATATCTAATAAAAAAAAGTAGTCTTTTTAAAGTATCAGTTTTGCAATCTTTCAGCTTGACTCATATTTCAAATGACATCTCTTTTGATCCATGCTGTGTCCTCCTCACACAGACTTCATATGAGCATTTACAAACTTGCACCCCTGTGTAATAACCTGGGTTTTCTCTTCAATGTCATAAACCTTATATGATTTCCCTCTTAACAAAGTTAACGTAAACAACTCTGCAATTAGCTTCTGGTCTGCTATGTAACACATTGCATCTAAGAACTGTGTGTGTGTGATACACATGCTGTCAGCATTTCTCTTAGCTTGCATCTGTCAGCTGAAAACTGGGGGGTGAGGTCACTCCGAGAGCATTAGATTTTCAGCAGAGACAGTCAGTAATCCATTTTATATAAAAAAAATATTATACAACACTCAGAACTGGCTGTCTATGTCATAGATGCTTCTAGAGTTTTTCCCTCTCTGGATGCTTCCAGGGTTTTCTACTGTATGTTTGATTAGCTCTGTGTTTGATTAGTTCCTTGTACAAGGGTCTATACTCTGCCACAGCTGTGAATTATTAAATTATTTTGAGTGGAAATGCTGGATGCACTAGGACACCAGTCCAGTGATAATGCTAACCCCTAATATTTTCCGGTGACTAACATTAATAGAGAGTGCTTCTTGAATTGTTGTTATCGTTGGCAGTTTTTTTTTGTTTTTGTATGAGATTCGGTCCTTGGATATAACAAATACCAAATAGCATAAGGCTGCTATGCTAAATAACAACATAGATTCTCTTGTTTTCTAGTGGGTGTTGATAGATTGAATGGAGAGGATGAGAAGACAATATAGCATATAACTTTCAGTGCGATGAACATTAAGTTCAAATCACTGTCTAGGATTACAGCATAATAAAGTGAAAAAGTGGTATAATACTATTAGCAAATTCGTAAACTGTATGTATTTTGTTATCATCAAAAATACCAACAGAAGTTGAGATGAAGATGATGAGATAAGATCATTTGTGGTGTGTGATAATGGCATACATTTAGCATTTTACTTGACATCCAAATACCAACAGTTATGCACATTATAGGAGATGTTGTATATAAGGCAAGGGCACAGCTAGCAGCAGCACAGGCCCAGGCAGTACTGCCACATAAAAGTTTTCTGTCAAGAAGTTACAGTAACCTACGCTGACACCACCCTCAGTCTGTAATTTCTTTACTGTGACAAAGGTCCACAAAAGTATACTACTATCCCTACTACATTTTGTTGCATCATAAAAGTAGCTGCTGCTCTTCTAAGTTTTCATCACCTAGTTAGTTTCATTGAGCAGTAAGGACCTGTCCACCAACACTGAATAATCTTTTAATTGGTGCACTTGACGGAAGTGCAGTATATTAACACAGGAGTGTTTTCTTTATTGTCAGGAATGTTTGCAAACTGTTTACTGTTTTATTTGTGTCTTTGAGATTCTGCTTAAGCTCATGAAGAACTCCACCATGGCTAGGTTTCCTTTTTTCTTCAGATTTGAAGAAATCATCACCATTCTCCTCAAGGTTGTCTTCAGATGATGGATTTCCTAGACCAACATTGTCCTGATGTGAAAGCAGTTCATTTTCAAGCATGTTTTAGCTGCACATGCTTCATCCTCATTGGCAACCCACTGAATGTGAAATTGTAGTAACGTGATGCTGGACAGAATTAACTCCCTGTATTAAAAACTAGTACCAAACTGAATGTCCACAGCTCTCACAATTGTATCAAGATGAACAGTAGCATAACACAAAAGTGATCAGATATCAAACAACTTCTTTTTCAATGCCACCAATGTTGGAAGAAGATATCTCATGTAGCATTTTGTGTCTGCCTCCAGAACATCAATGAGTTTGCAAGAGGCTGTGTTACTTAAGCAATTTATTCCTCCAGGGTGTGGGTATACTGGAGGATTTACCACGGCTGGTGTGATTCGGTCACAAGGTGCAGCCGAATGCCTGAACCACACCAGTCGTGTTAAGTCCTCCAGTATACCCACACCCTGGAGGGATAAATTGATATTATACAAAGGCAAATTTTAGTTTTTTATATATATATATATTTTGTAACTAACTGAGGTCCATACGGTTGGAAGGAGGATGTCATTTTTTTAATATTTACCGCGGTGTTTTAGTGAAGCGGCGACAGGACAAATGGCAGAAATTTCGATTACAGTGAAAGTGACTCAACTGGCATGAGATAAGGTTGGATGGCACTTTTTCCTATGGGTACACTGGAGGATTTACTCCACTGGGAAAGGTACCAGCCAACCAATCAGGTTGCAGCATTTGGCACATTCGATTTACTCCATTGTATAATTTGCATTACTCAACCATGAAAGCAATTTCAGTTGTTCTAAACCTTGCTAAGCCAAGTTCATCACAGATGTTACACAGATCATCTTCTGCTTTTTCTACTATGCATCTTATTTTTTCTACAGCTCTGTACTAACAATTCCACCTTCTGCCATTGGTGACAATGAGCTTTGTACCAGTTTTGTCTGACACAATTTCACTTGCTTGTGAACGTTACTGAACTTTGTTCCAAAGACCTGGAGATTTTGCCATTGTGCTCTAGCTCTTCTTGTACACATGATTTGCAGCAGCAGAGTCTATATCCTTCATAGCTGCTAAGTTCAGGGTATGTGCTGCACATAATTCATGTGAATGAAGGTTGTATGTCTCCTCCATTTCTTCATCTGTATCATCTCGAAACCTTCATTTGTCATTGAAGGTCACTTCATCTCTTACTGCAGTTTCTTCACCTTCATTTGCACAACTACAGCCTCCCCGTTGCTTCTACTGCTCATGGTGATCATCATCATCATCATCATCATCATCATTATTATCAACATTTGGAATTCTGTCTGTGGAACTGATGGGTGGAGCATTCTCTATTCCAGACTCCTTAAATGCTTTAACAATGTTTGACCCATTGTCAGGCACAGTTTTAACAGCTTTTTTTCTGGATGTGATATATTAGATGAACTTGTTCAAGCTTTCTTTTGCAATAACAGTGTACACATGTCTTCCTTTTATTCGCACACACACCAGTGCTGCTGACTTTCTAGTCAATGCTTTCTGATCAGTCCAACGCTCTTTCGTGCCTAGGTAGTTCCTTTTGTGCATAGTCCAAACGTTTACATTACTGCATAGATGGCTGAGATTACTGAATTCAGATATCAGATTTATTTTCACGTTTCAGTACATTTTATCTCTTCTGTCTGTAAACACTTTTTTGTATCATTACTTTTTTGTTGTGTTGTAGACCAGAAACTAATTTGATGAATGAAGGCTGTTCAACAATGTGGAATGACTGTAGTTCTTCAACTGCAAACTGAACAATGAGCTTATCAAACCAAGACTGACTGATAAGTTAACTCTTTGTAGAATCAAATAATTATTGATTGTTAGAACATTTCTTCATCTTGCTGAATAATGAGGATGCCACTGGCAATGAATTAATTCTGCTGCTTGAGCTGAAGAATTCATGCATCTCCTCTACCTCCTCTTCTTCCTCCTGTATCCTTTTTCTGACCAGGAGTGGCAATGGCTGCTGGTAGACTATCACTTCTACTGCTGCATAGCTTTTGAAGTTCCCTAACAATGCTGGATGGATGTGTTCCATATATTTTTTCAGGTTCTAAATGCTATCTTTAGATATTGACAAAAGCTTCAATTTCGGCATACAGAGTTTACACTGAACAGAAATAGTTTTCCCTTTTCAGAGTTGACATTGAAGAAGACACCCAAATAGCATTTAAAAAAAAACTGGCACACTCTGACACAGTGACTTAGGATGTGGTAAGGAGGATGTGGTGTAAGAAAAGAACTGGTAGGAAGAGTATGCAACTTGAGAAGTTCCAGGAGCAACTTTAATAGTTTCTACAGTTTCTTTTTCTTGTTAAGCCATGTTAGATTCCAATTCCATTTCTTGTTTTGTTGTAGATAAAAAAAGATAGAATTTGTGGATGGTATTTTGTAGATTAGTTACAATACAACATAGCCTATATCATGTTTTATTTTTGTTTGTTTTTGCCTTGTTTGTTGAATGAAAGCCACATCAAGAAGTACAAATTCCAGAAAAAAGTTAAATATGTCTTACTCCACAGTAATCTCAGTCATAATACACAGAGACATGTATGTATGTGTATGTTAAGCACAAGCATTCTACAACTAAAAGAATTCTGATACAGCTTTCCTTTCAGGAGGGAGGAGGCATTCTAATACAGTAACAGGGTGGAAAACAGTCCCAGTGACAGGATGATCCACCAGAGCACTACAAACTCTCTGCTCCTGCCCCACCTCAAACCTCTGAGTGTTTTAAGGCGGTGTTATGGATCAGGGAGCCTTGTGACAGTAACTTCTCCTCATCTCCCTCCCCAGACTATCCACCACATCCCATCTGGGTGGAACTGGTAGTTGAGATCTTCTTGGAGCAGATGAGTTTATAAGCGAGAAAAGAAGAGGCTGATGGCACAGCAGGGGTGTGGGCTACACAGTCTAGAACAGTGGCCAGGCAAGGGAAATGGGGTGCCATTAGATGACAAATTGCCAGTGCCAAGCAGATATAAATCCTAGGCTGTATACAAAAAGCATTGCTTTTAATGCTAGTAGTGGGGGCAAGTTCAACTAAACCAATTCACTGTCACTATCATCACATGGCATATATATGTATCAGTAAATAAATATCCTATCAGGATCATCATCAAACATGATGACTAGTATCTGGCAGCAATAAAACATATTTTTTGATGTCTGACCTTGTCTCACCCACCTCTCACTGTCTCCTGTGGTACTGTGTGTCTGTATGGTGAGATGCATGATCCAGACATCTGATCCCCCAACTCCAGTTCCAGTCACCTTCAGCTTTACACGGTATCATGTGACAGGATATGAATGCACCAGATCCAGAGTCAAGCACTAAGACAAAAAAAAGAATTTACAAATAATGTGAGGAGCACCTACTGCATCCTTTCCAGAGACCTTCACTCATCCCCCTGTCTACCAGCTGCAGCCCAGCCACAGACCACTGTGTCTGCTCCCCCCCCCAGAGCCTGTCCCATTGTGGCACTGTGGCACAAAACTAACGTGTTATTTACTTCACTGCATAATGCCAGTGTCCAGAGTGGACACACTATTTCAGATGGCTGTTGGCTGTCTGAGTGACTCAAGCCCAAACACAGAGCAGGACAACACACAGAAAGACTGTCATCAACCCCCCAGATCAGTCTCCAGCTTTCACCTCGGTGCACAGGATACTGAGCCCCCCCCACTCAGTTGATCAGAGTCAAGACACAGCAGACAGTGACAGGAGGTGAGGTAGTATCACACTGCATAGACAAAATTAGACTGGTAAGTGTTGGGAGGGGTGAATCAACAGCATCACAGTTGCCCAGTTGGGCATTTGCAAATGCAGCAGTGAAAACTGACTGATATAACTGCAGTACTGGCTGGCTCTCTTTTGCAGATGCTGACCCCACCCTCCCTGCTGTCTCCAGATTCACAGCTTTGCCCCCATCACAGCAGGGATCTGCTCTGACTCCAGGTTCACAGCTTTGCCCCCAACAGTGCCCACCCTGCCCCACAACAACATAGCAGGCCTTGACTCTGGCTCCAGTTTCACAGCTTTGTTCCCAAACACAGCAGTAGAGTTCCCACTCCACCCCAGCACAACAACAGAGTAGGTCTTCACTCAGGGTCCAGGTTCACAGCTTTACCCCCAACAATTGAGTGCCCACCCTACAACAACACAGCAGGGCCCCTGCTCCTACTCCAGGTTCATAGCTTTCCTCCCAGCACCCCATCAGATTACAACAGACCTCTGCTCCAGCTCCAGATTCACACAGCTTTGCCAAATTGTCCCCCAACCCGCACAACAACACAACAGGCCTGCACTCTGGCTCCAGGTTCACAGTATTGCCCCATTAACCCATCAGATCATAGCAGACCTCTGCTTCAGCTCCATGTTCACAGCTTTCCACCCATACCACATCAAATCACAACAAGCCTACTCAGCAATCCAGGTGCAGGTTCACAGCTTTTCCACTGTTCCACACCACAACACAGCAGGAGGCCTCCATTCTGACTCCAGGTTCATGCAGCTTTGCCAAATGTTCTCCACCCCAGTCTCATACAACACAGCAAGCCTCTGCTCCATCTCTAGGTTCACATCTTTGTACACACACACCAGTCCACATCCGATCACAGCAGGCCTATGCAGTGCTCTAGCTACAGGCTCATGGCTTTGCTCTCTCCCCCCCCCACACCCCAACACAGCAGCAGGCCTCTGCTCTAGCCCCAGGTTCACACAGCTTTGCCAAATTGCCCCCACACCACCCACAACAATGCACAGATCACAGCAGGCCTCATTGGAGTGCCTGCACCACCCCCACAACAACCAACACAGCAGGCCTCTGTTCCAGCTCCAGGCCCACATACAGCTTTGCCACTAGTGCCACCAATCCCTACAACACAGTAGGCCTCTGCTCCAGCTCCAGGTTCACACACAGCTTTTCCACTAGTGCCACTGACCCCTACAACACAGCAGGCCTCTGCTCCAGCTCCAGGTTCACACACAGCTTTGCCACTAGTGCCACCGACCCCTACAACACAGCAGGCCTCTGCTCTGGGCAAGGCTCCAGGCTCACAGCTCTGCGAGCTGCCCTCCACCCACCATCATTCACAGCAGTGAATTTACAGCTTTGCCTGCCCCAGTGCCCCCCCAGCAACAAAGCTTAGGCCAGCCCAGCCCAAGCGTCCTCATCTGAGGAATCAGGACCTCCTTGTTCAGAGATTTGACCATCCCCCACCCACCGATGGGTAGATGCATGGCTTGAAAGTTACAAACTACCTGCCTGGCAGTGAAAAAACTGTCTCTGCCTCCCCATCCAGACCATCCAGCCAGTTTCAAAACTAAGAAATACTTAAATCCTATTAATATACTTTTTTAACAGGTCCAGAATTAATTGCAATTGCACTTACTTAGATTTTTGGGATGGGAGCCGGTTCAGATCCAGATGGCTGTCTGTGGACTAAGAACATTGAGCTTGAGTCCTCCAACTGCTCCAATAGATCCTCCTCAGCAAATGGTGTGCAGTCTTCGGTGGTGCGTGATAGTAGGTGCGTAGATGGTGGTAGTGGTCATCTCATTTCACCTCGGGTGTAGCCCTCAGGCTTGGCCAATGCCTGTTGTCATTGTCGTCACATTGTCTGGCTGCACACTAGCCAGCTTAGCAGCTTGTTTTATGATTTGCCCAGAGGATGGACTCATGAAGCCTACCACCCTCCCCTAAAATCTCCAGTAGTGAGATGAGCCCAGCTCAGGGCTGCAGCTGCCTGCCTTGGTGCCTCCTCCTCCTCCTCCTCCTCGTCCTCAATTATCCCGCCCTTCCGCCCAGTGAACAGTCAGTCAGTCATCAGTCACCACTCACTACTCACTATGGTGGCTCAGCTGATGCTCCCCTGGAGTTTAAGTTCTACTTTTTGATTGACTGTTATAACGATTACACACCTAGTCCATCTAACCCTACCTTCCTTGGCAGCACCAGCTGTTTAAGTTGTTGTCCCCCAGAAGTGACCTGGCCTGAGCTGTTCATGTCCCTTCCCTCCACATATCAGACGATGAGCAGGACAGAGAGCTGTACCAGTTAAGGCAGAAGGAAGCAGGGAGGGAAGTCAGAATAGCAAAGGCCCAAACTGAGGAAAAGATAGCCAACTCAGTTAAGAAGGGGGATAAAACCTTTTATAGGTACATCAGCGAGCATAGAAAGACAAAGGGAGGGATAGTGAGGCTGAATAGAATGAACGGTGGGTGGGCAGAGGGGGACAGTGAAAAAGCAGGGATACTGAATGAATATTTCTGCTCAGTATTCACAAAAGAGGAGGGGGAAGTGCCTAATCCAATTAACAGAAGCACTCTTGATAGGGGGTCGATCCCAGTCCTTTCACAGAAGAAAGGGTTCTGCAAGAACTCCTAAAACTGAAGGTGGACAAAGCAATGGGCCTGATGGAATTCACCCCAGAATTCTAAAAGAATTAAGGGAGGAACTAGTGAAACCACTGGCTACTCTTTTTAATAAATCATGGGAGGATGGTGTGGTACCCGAGGACTGGAGGAAGGCGGATATGATTCCCCTTCACAATAGTGGGACCAAGACAGAGGCAGGAAACTGCAGACCTGTCAGTCTGACTTCTGTGGTAGGGAAAGTGATGGAGTCACTTCTGAAGGAAAGAATAGTTGAGTACCTAGAGGCCAGTGGAGTACAGGACCCAAGGCAGCATGGGTTCACAGCAGGAAGGTCATGTCAGACGAATCTAATAGATTTCTTTGACTGGGTGACCAAAGTAGTAGACCAGGGAGGGGCTGTGGACATGGTCTACCTAGACTTTAGCAAGGCATTTGACACAGTCCCACACAAATATTAATAGTCAAATTAACCAGCCTGGGAGTGGGTCCCAGGGTGGTAGCCTGGGTAAAACATTGGCTGCACAACAGGATACAGAAGGTAATTGTAAATGGAGTCCACTCTGAAGAAAGAGGGGTTACTAGTGGAGTACTGCAGGGTTCAGTATTGGGTCCAGTCCTTTTTAATGTCTTCATCAGTGACATTGTAGAGGGACTGGAAGGAAAAGTATGCCTTTTTGCAGATGACACAAAGATCTGCAACAGGGTTGACACACAAGGAGGCATGGAAAGGATGAAAAGGGACTTGGCAAGGTTGGAGGAATGGTCAGAAGTATGGCAGCTAGGATTCAATGCAAAGAAGTGCAAAATAATGCACCTGGGAAACAAGAACCCAGGGGAAGAAAACACAATGGGTGGGGAGGTAGTAACAACAACAAAAAAGGAAAGGGACCTGGGGGTGATCATATCAGATGACCTTAAGGTTAGCAAGCAATGTGAGAAGGCAGTAGGGAGGGCTGGGAGTATACTGGGATGTATAGGGAGAGGCATCAGCAGCAGAAAACAGGAAGCTGTTATCCCTCTGTACAGACAGTTGGTGAGACCCCATCTGGAGTACTGTGTCCAGTTCTGGAGGCCCCATCTCCGTAAGGACATAGACAGGATAGAGGTAGTCCAAGGAGGGCAACTAAAATGGTGCAGGGTCTGCAAGAGAAGCTGTATGAGGAGAGACTAAAGGAGCTTAATTATATACCCTTGAGGAAAGGAGGGAGGGGACATGATAGAAACTTTTAAGTACCTCAGTGGAATCAACAAAGTCCAAGAGGGTAGCATCTTTCAGAAAAGAGACTTGCAAGAACAAGGGACACAATTTAAAGATAGAAGGAGCGGTTCAGGGGCAATGTGAGAAGTATTATTTCACAGAGAGGTAGTGGATGGATGGAACAGCATCCTGAGGAGGTCGTGGGGTCTAAAACTGTGGGAGAATTCAAGAATGCATGGGACAGACATAAGGCAATTCTTGTGGGGGGTAGGAAGAAATAGGCTGTTGGTTAACTAGGATCTGTGGCCTATCCTGTAAGTAGGGAAATGGGCAGACTAGATGGGCCAAGCGGTCCTTATCTGCCGTCAAAGTCTATGTTTCTATGACACCTGCTCACAATCTGGGCTTAAAATGATATCAAGCCAGCTACGCAAGTCACGTGTTGTGAGAGCGACCAACGTCCCACCTCCCTCCCTGGCCAGACACAGACTCCTCCTCTCTCAGCTGAGTGGGAGGACACACACAATAAACCCCAAAAATCAAATGACAACACAAACAAGACCTGCAGTTTACTGAAGCTTTATTGGAGATACAAGCTAAAAAATATGAAGTCATGCAATATGGAACAATTAAATCATCAATGTAAAATCAAAATATAGGGTCAAACATTAGACATTTTGTTACTAGCAGAACAGCATGTAAATACACTTCAATATAATGTAGTGTTATATGATACAAATTATACAATATTCCATACAGGAAAACAGCTGATTCTACAAGCCGTACCAGTTACTCACAAGAACACCCTGTACTAATGTATGGCAGTAAAATTTTTTATATTTCAGCATCAATAAAGTTTCACATTGTCATCTTTCAGGGTTTTTCTGATGTTTTTCAGCAGGTCTGTATAGACCAAGAAAGTACTTTCTATGTCAGCTGTGCTGACAGGCAAACAAATATATCTCTTGGCCAGTAAAGACAGTGTGCCCAGTGACTGTGATTGAGCTCCCCACCATTCTGCAATGCTGAAGTCCGTAGGAAGCAAAGCAGCTGCTGCCTGGTACACACACCATTCAGAGTTCAAAATGTCTACCAAGCCTGCACTGTCACAGTGGTAGTATTCTTTCTGTTTTTCCAGTGCTGGTAGCTGCCTGGGGTCAAAGGCGTGCACTGTTTTGAACAAATTTATGGATGGATGGTTTTCCATCACATTGTGCATCTTTTGATTGCTTTCCAGCATCACCTGCTGAAACATTTCACTACATGCAGTTTTCTCAGCGTCACTGCATAGCGACAACTTCTCAACAGTTTTGGATCTGTGTTCCCCAACTCCAGCTGTGGAACAAAAATCAAGAAGCAGGTGCACATTTAAAAATTTAGTAAACATGTTGTGTCCTTGTGGTACTGTTGTGGCTTGCAGCTCCTCAGTGAGTTTACAAAGTTCAGTGGCATATTCTGCAACAAATGTGGCCTGAGCTGTCAGTACATCGAGTCTGCTTGCCAGCAGTGACTTTAGTTGTTTGTACATGGCTGTATCAGATGAACAGAAGTTCAAAAATTCTGCTGAGACAAGAAGATAGTCCTCAGGATAGGCACATGCTTTCACCCATGAGCACCAACATGCTAGCATGGCATAAACTGGCATTTTTGCTACTGCTCCATCCTTTGCTCCCATAAAGGCAGGATACTGGTGCCAGTGCATGGGGCTCTGGCAAAAAATCTTTTTGACTAAGCCAACCATTGTGTTCAGGTCAACCAATATAGCTGACCAGATTTCCAGGACTAGGTTTAACAGGTGTGCAAAGCAAGTCACATGCACAGTATTAGGAAGGATCCCAGACAAAATGGTCTTAAAAGCTTTGTGCATATAGCTTGCACTATCTGTGACAACAGCAAAGACTTTGTCAAAGTTGACATGATTATCATTTAGGATCCACAGCAAGGACTGTGCAACTGTGGTGTGATTTACATGGTCCAAAAGGTCAACTCCAATTAGAACTGGCTGCTCCCCCACTTTGTTGATGGGCTGCTCCAAAACACCAAAAACACTGTGTCCACAGTTATCTGTGGTCTCATCCAAGATCAGGTAAATTTCTGTGTCCTCCACTTGCTTCCGCACAAATTCTTCATGCTGAGGCCATAGATCCTGGAGGTATGGCGATCTCAGATGTGACGGTTCTGGAAAGCAACTGCCATGTTTAGTGTACTTACAAAGAAAATTTTTGAAGGCAGAAGCTTTTTCCAAAGGAATATCAGCTTGAGTCAAGCACTTAATAAAGTCCATGATAAACTCCTTCTGGTCCTGTGTGGCTCTGTTGGCATGAGCAAAAGCTGGAATCAATGCAGGCTGTCACTGGGGGTGATGTCTTCTTGTCTTTTCTTTATTGGTGCTGCTTTTCGTTCAGTATGTTCTTGAGACTTCATGTGAAGGTCAGTGGTATACTTCCATTGATAATCTATTGTGTTGCAGCAGAACCTGCAAAACAGCTGTCCACCATCTTCATAGAGGTCCTCCAGAAACAGCTTGACTCAATCTGAAGCGTGTACCGTATAGGAAAGATGCAGTTGCTTGGCTTCTTTGTGGGTCAAACGTGGGTGTTTTGCTTGTGGCAGAGACATGTTTAGCATGAGTCAAGCTGCAGGCAGTAATAAATGAAGTTCAAAAATTAAAAATAGGGAAAAGCATACAAATCCTGCTAGCTGAACGATGGGCACATAAAAATAAAAATAAAAAGCATAGCCTGCCTATCTGTCTGAATGATGGTCACATAAAATGCATAGCCTGCCTAACTAAGCCACAGTCACATAAAAATAAAAATACATAGCCTGCCTAACTGAACAACGGTTAAAAAATATAAAATACATAGCCTGCCTATCTGAATGAAATCTGAATGAAATAGGGAAAAGCATACAAATCCTGCTAGCTGAACGATGGGCACATAAAAATAAAAATAAAAAGCATAGCCTGCCTGTCTGTCTGAATGATGGTCACATAAAATGCATAGCCTGCCTAACTAAGCCACAGTCACATAAAAATAAAAATACATAGCCTGCCTAACTGAACAACGGTTAAAAAATATAAAATACATAGCCTGCCTATCTGAATGATGGGTACATAAAATACATAGCCTGCCTAACTGAACGATGGTTACATAAAAATAAAATGCATAGCCTGCCTAACTAATGCAACAGCATCAACAAGAAACCAAGAGAGCAAGGCACGGACCTAGCGGGCTGGTATACATGTGAAATAAAAAGAGAAAAAGAATTGTTCTATGCCATTCTTCCTGGCTGCCCCTCCGTCCTCCATCACCAGAGGCCAGAACAATTTTTTTTCAGAATGTGTGCTAGTCTACTAGGCCTGTCCTTACACCCTCCATCAAGGACAAACCACAGGAGCAAGGGACAGACATAGCGACCTAGTACACATGTGGAAAAAATTGTTCTGTGCCAGTCTGCCCAGCCGCCCCTCCCTCCTCCATCACCAGAGGCCACAACAAGTTTTTTTTAGCATGTGTGCCAGTCCGCCAGACCCATCCCTCCACTGACCATCAATGACAAACCACAAATGGCAAACCACAGGAGCAAGGGATGGACCAGCAGGACTGGTATACATGTGGAAAACAATTGTTCTGTGCCAGTCTGCTTGGCTGCCCCTCCCTCACCAGAGGCCAGAACAATATTTTGTCAGCATGTGTACCAGTCTGCCAGGCTTGTCCATCCACCCTCCATCAATGAAAAATCACAGGAGCTATGGACGGACCCAGCGGACTCACATACATGTAAAAAATTGTTCTGCTCGTCCACCCCTCCCTACTCCATCCCCAGATGCCAGAGCAATTTTTTTCAGCATGTGTTCCAGTCTGCCAGGTCCATCCCTCCACTGACCATAAACTGTAGACCACAGGAGCGATGGACGGACCCAGTTGACTGATATTCATGTGGAAAAGATATGTTCTGTGCCAGCCTGCTCGTCCACCCCTCTGTCCACCATCAACTAGAGGCCAGAACAATTTTTTTCAGCATGTGTACAAGTCTGCCAGATCTGTCCCTTCACTGACCATCAATGGCAGACAACAGGAGTGATGGACAGACCCAGCAGATTGATTCACGGTACGTGTGGAAAAAATAGTTTTGTGCCAGCCTGCTCATCCACCCCTCTTCCCACCATCAACCAGAGGCCAGAACAATTTTTTTCAACATGTGTACCACTCTGACAGGCCTATCTCTCCACCGACCATCAATGACAGACCACAGGTGTGATGGACAGACCCAGCGGACTGATATATATGTAGAAAAAGATTGTTCTGTGCCAGCCTGCTCGTCCTTCCCTTTGCCCACCATCAATCAGAGGTCAGAACACCTTTTTCAGCATGTGTACCATTCTGCCAGGCCTGTCCCTCCACCAACCATCAATAACAGACCAAAGGAGCAATGGATGGACCCAGCAGACTGATATACATATGGAAAAAAATTGTTCTATGCCAGCCTGCTCGTCCAACCCACTGCTCACCATCAACCAGAGGGGGGAGGTAAAAGAACCACATAAGCTATTGCACAAGACCCAAAAGCACAGGACATTCATAAACATTGGTAGAAAGGCAGCTTACCATGTTCTGGTGTTAAAAATCCTTTTATTACAGATAAAGTGTTGGAAACTGAACTGCAAACAACAGTGCAGACCATAAATAAATAGGCAAACTACGATGAAAAGTGCAAAAGGCAGAAATTCTAGGATGTTTAAAAAAATCAGTGTTCGTAGTGATGTTAACACTGTGCACAGTGGTACATGTAGTGTGCACAGTGTAACAACACTATGAGCACCAATTTTTTTAAACATCCCAGTACCAGAAAAAAGTTAAAGATTAATTCATTTATAAACTGTTCCGTTGCTGGGGTGATTTACCTGCTTATTTGTCCTTGTGGCATGGTCTACATGGGCCAGACAAAATGACCACTAAAAGACTGCATTTGTGTACACAAGTCTGCCATCAAGAATGCATCTGAAGCAAATGCCATGGCCAGACACTACAGTGAAATGCAACATGAGTCACCAGCTAGCCTGAAATTCATTGGTATAGAGAAAGTGGAACAAGGAATACGCAGAGGGGACTTTGCAAACAAATTGAATCAAAGAGAGTGTTACTGGATCTTTATGTTGGATACTTTGACTCCAAGAGGACTTAATGAGGAACTTCCTTTGCTGTGTTATTTATAATATGTTCTGTTTTTTAATGTGTTTGTTGTGTGTGTGTGTGTGTGTTATGTTTGTCTCTCTCTCACTGTAGCATATATTATGTTTCGTACCCTTTATAGTACTCTGCAGTCAGAACCATATGGTATTCCTCATCCATCATATAGGCTGATGCACAATCCAATCAAAAACAGGCTGGCCGAGGCCAGCACCCTTGTCCCATCTGAGGATCTCCAGTTTACATCATGCATCAAAGAGGTTGGTAGCGATCCAAATCTGCTTCCAACAGTTCTACTTTATATTGGCAAGGTAATTCATTTTTTTTGATTTTTTGCAATTAAGCCTGGTAGCCATCAGGGTTAGCTAAAAAGTAAGCCTAGTATATGCATCTATATTAAGCACTACATGAAGCTTAGAGGGTACAATTAATAGAGAATAAGAGGGGCACAGCTATTCAGGGGAAGACACCCTCACGTAGCGTCTCTTCCCCCCACACTTCCAACATGACTGTGCCCCTGTCACCATCAGCCATTATATCAGGCGGCATGTGTTTTCTGTTCCCTGCTGCTGGCCACACACAGGTCAGGGGTCCCTCACAGAGCACTCTCTTGGCACTACACTCACAGGGCAGTGTGGATGAACACAATAACAAGGAGGTCCCTTCTGGAGCGCCCTCCCCAGACAGCTCAAACATGCTCCCAAAAACCTCCAAACTATTTCCCCTACCCACCACACGGACTGAGGCCCTCCCGTAGTCTCCTCAGTCCACAACTATTCACCCGATTGCTGAAATGAACAGTACCTCTCTTTTATTCCCGATACCTGTCTCTGATCCCGATTGCCATCTCCTCCTCTGCACCCTGACGATCGGTCAAGCAGAAGGGGTGAGTGAGCCAAACCTGCAGAGCCATTTATCCAGCGAGTCCTATAGTCCCTTTGACTCGGTGGGCAATAAAATAACATCTGCTCTGCCCACCGAGACTCCAAGCAGCCATACTGTCCCATCATCTCCTCGGCCCATCCCATAGTGCCTTGCGCTCCCATGAGACTGAGAACTACTCGCAAGGCATTCAACCCTTGTAGATCTCACGGGAGCTCTCACGATAGCTCGGCGGCCATCTTTAATGGGTCCCATCATTTTAATACAGCGATCCCAAGCAGCACTATTTCCCACAAAATTCCCGGATGGCTATCTTAGCT
Source organism: Neoceratodus forsteri (assembly GCA_016271365.2). Classification (NCBI taxonomy): domain Eukaryota; kingdom Metazoa; phylum Chordata; order Ceratodontiformes; family Ceratodontidae; genus Neoceratodus; species Neoceratodus forsteri. The sequence continues at coordinate 1,750,117,176 of CM057455.1, read as the reverse complement.
GGAACACCCATACTACTGGTTCATGCTTGCTTCCTTCTTAAAGGGGCAATGCTTTGTTTTAGAAGTGGCATTTTTTCACTGTTGACAGAGTGGGAAATTCTAATGTCTATGAGACTGCACAGACTCACATACTGTTTGTACTTCCCCACCATGCAGAGCCCTGATCTGATGCAGTTCTTCTTGTCCCAAACCAACAGGTTCAAGGACAAATCTGACATCATGAGGAAATGCAGGGAATGTGGAATACCTTTCTCAGAGCCCAACGACAGGGACACAGCCTGCACAGTATGCATGCTAGTGGTCAACGGGGACTCCAGAGAAGTAGATGATGGAAGATCAGACTCCAGAACTCCCCCACCACCACTTACTACCCCAATAGCAATGGACACCAACCAGATGCGACTATTGCTCCAACTGCCAGAAGCTTTTAAAGTGAGCAATCCCGTGCCAACCCCCAGCAAACCCAGAGATAAAGGAGAAGACACAACAAGAAAACACCCCTGATGGGACACGGATAGTATCACATCAGAAACTCCAGCAGACCCGGATGAAGCTAACTTAGATAAATCAACCAGGATGTGCCAAGGCAATAACATTGATGAACTCATAAAAATGGTCAGGGGGGCCCTCAAAATAGCAGAACAGCCAGAGCAATCGTCCACGTCAGAGGACCTCCTACTTTCAATGGGGGAGCTGGAAGAGAAAACCCACTTCCCAACATGCAAAACCATCGAGAATATCCACAATAAGGAATACGACGCCGCCAAACCCACCAGGTTGCCCGAACAAAGTATGGTGGCTAACTGGTACCCACTACCTCAGACACGGAGTGAACATTTGGGCAAAGTGCCTGAAGCGAACCAGCCGGTGTTGGAACTCTCCCCATCACACCACTGTTCCCATTGGGAGCACAGCAACACTCAAGGACCTGATGAACAAAAAGATTGAGGAGCACCTCAGAAAAATTCATGAGGTGTCGGGCATGCTCCGTTCAGCCAATATGGCAATCTGGTTCACCAGTAGGGCACTGCACAGGTGGCTGGATGTCATAACTGAGAACATCCTGAATGACTCCCCACAGGTGGACATGGTTGACTGTGCAATTCAGGCGGTCAGATACATCAAGGATGCCTCCTCCGACATACAGAGGTTTGGTTCAAGGATAACAGTTATAGCAAACAGGGCTAGGAGGGCTGTATGGCTCAAATTGTGGCAGGCAGACAACGAGTCAAAAAGCACACTGATGAAGTTACCATTCAAAGAAGGCACATTGTTTGGTGAGGGCTTAACCCCATACCTTAAGAACAAAAGGGGCAAACAACCACAAGGGGAAAAGGATGTCTACCTTCCCTCGGACAGATCCTTTCGCTCAAAAGGAAACATTTTCAGACAGTAAAATCAAACCTACAACACCCAGGGATCCAGACAATGGAACCAAAGGCCCAAATTCCAAAACAAGCCCTATGGAAACAAAACCAAAACCAACGCAGGCAGGCAATATGGCAGTGGTGGGCACAAGCCAAACTTCAAACACCATGGCAAAAAGCAATGAAGCTATTTCACCTGTCCCTACAAAGGAGAGAGACAAAAGGGTTTACTCCTTGTTCTTCATGGTCCCGAAGAAAACGGGGGGAATGCATCCAGTCCTCAATCTAAAGTATCTGAACAAATTCATAACCTACAGGAAGTTCAAAATGGAAATGCTGCGGTCAACCCTGCTGGCTGTCCAACCTTGGGACTATCTGTCTTCAATAGACCTGAAGGATGCCTATCTACATATTTCAATTCAGAAATCTCACCATAAATATCTGCGTTTCAACATACAGGGAGAACACTATCAATATACCTGCCTACCATTTGGCCTGGCCTCAGCTCCCTGAGTGTTCACCAAAACGCTAATCATTCTGGCTGCATACCTGAGAAAACAGGGCGTACACGTCATCCCCTACCTGGACGACTGGCTGCTGTGGGCGAGAGCAATGGAACAGGCCCGTTACAACACAAATCTGGCAATGCAGTGTCTTCAAAAGCATGGTTGGGGGATAAACAGGGCAAAGAGCCAGCTGATTCCATCACAGTCACTTGTCCACCTGGGGGCAATAATAAATACCCAGCTCAATCTGGTGACACCGATGGAGGAAACGGTGAACAACATCTGCTCTCTGGTCTAAAGGATCATCTGCAGCCCAACCAGGGCAGTCTGGGACTACCTCCAGATGCTAGGAGTTATGGCTGCCCTAATAGACATGATACCATGGGCCAGGCTACACATGAGATTACTACGGAGGTTCCTGATCGATACATGGGATCAGACCTCCCAAAATTTCAGAACCAAAGTCACCCCCACTGCAAGGATCCTGTCTGACCTGAGGTGGTGGACCATATGTCAAAACATGATAAATTGACGCCCACTAGCTCAACTGCTCATGGTAGTCATCACCACAGATGCAAGCCTAACAGGCCAGGGAGCAATCTACCTCAACCACATCATGCAGGGAGATGGTCTCAGAGCAATACACTCCTACCTATCAATGTCCTGGAGAAGAAAGCAGTACTCCTAGTACTGGCATTCTTTCAGTCACTCACTGCAAACAGCTCAGTTCTAGTGAGATGCGACAATCAGGTGATGGTAGCATACTTAAACCAGCAGGGTGGCACAAAAAGCAGAGTCATGATCAGAGAGTCTCAGACTTTAAGATAGGCAGAACAAAACATGCTGTCAATCTCGGCTATTTACCTGGTGGGCTCAGCCAACACACAAGCGGACTGGTTGAGCAGAGTCACAATAAATCAAGTAGAGTGGAAATTCAACCGCAAGATATTCTGCAGGATCCAGAAGAAATGGAGATCACTACAGGTAGACCTCATGGCCTCATAGCAGAATGCACAACTGCCCATATACCACTCAAGAGTCTCAGACAGCAAAGCAAGGGAAGTGGACACTCTGTCAGCACCATGGCAATTCAAATGGGCCTATGTGTTTCCACCAACCACCGTGCTGAACAAGATTCTGCACAAGACTCGAGCCACGGGGTCAATAGTGGTCCTTGTAGCACCGGACTAGCCCAGGATACCATGGTACTCACTAATCCAGGCAATGGCGGTGGACTCTCCAATGCCATTACCCCGCTGGCGGAACCTCCTGAGCCAAGGCTTGAATCTACACCCAAATCTGGCAACACTGAAACTAACAGCTTGGCTACTGAGAGGGACAGACTACTAAGTCTGGGCTACCACAACCGAGTAGTGGAACGGCTACTACGATCTAGGAGACAATTGACTAATAAAACTTATCAAAGACAATGGCAGATTTTCTATAAATGGTGCAAGGAGAAGGGAACATCCCCTTCTGTGGCAGGACAATCACAAATATTGGATTTTCTCAATGACAGAGCAAATAAGGGACTCAGTCCAGCTTCACTCAGGGTACAGACCTGCCATTTCCTCCATAAGGGGACCATTACCTGCGGTAGGCCCTATTGGGTCACACCCCGACCTAGTCAGATTGCTCAAAGCAGTCACACTGGCATCACCAAGGGTCAGACCAACATGCACAAGTTGGCAGTTAAACATCATGCTAGAAGCACTCCCAAGGTCAAACTTTTCAACAGGACTCCCTACACTGGTGTACACTTAGAACAGTATTCCTTGTGGCTATATGTTCAGCTAGAAGGATAGAGGAAATGCAAGCACTATCATGCAGACAGCCTTTCCTCACATTTCACAATGACAGAGTGACACTCAGGACAGTTCTCTCCTTCCTCCCAAAGGCAGCAACTACACATCACACATCGCAGGAAGTCTTACTCTCCTTCCTAGGGTCAGGCCAGAATATTGACACGGGGCACCTCACCCCCTGGGTGTCGCACACCAACTAAAGAGATACTTCAGTATGACAGAGAGTTTGCGTGAAACCGACAGGCTATTCATTCTTACCACAGGGAAAAGAGCAGGGCAAGCAGCATCCAAAGATACCATAGCTAAGTGGATAAAACAAACCATATCCACAGCATACAGAGAATCAGGCCAGGAGGGAATAAAAGCCCACTCTACCTGGGCGATCGCAACATCCTGGGCAGAGAGCGGGGAGGCCTCAGTAGCGGACATATGCTCAGCAGCAACATGGTCCTCTATACACACTTTCAGCAGACATTATTGCCTGGATGTGGAGTCTGCTGAAAAGACCTCCTTTGCCAGGGCAGTTCTAAGAGCAGGTACTCGGTCTAGATAACTGACACTTGATCTGCCTTTATATTATCCCACGCAAGATATATTCTATAACCACACTACTACTAATTTCCCTATGATTCTGACAGCTGAATACTATAAAGGGTATGAAACATAATGGTATTTACTCACCTGGTAAAGGTGATTATTTGAGTACCCTTTATAGTACTCTGCAGCCCAACCCAGGGTGGCAGATGCGGTGAACTTTTACCGGTTTCACAGACACTGTCAGTCATCTAACTGATATTATAAGAAATATAAAGGGATATGCAAAAGTGTTATGGTTCCTGCATACAATTCTCAATTATAACGTTGTTAAATGTGATCATGTCCTACTTAAATAAAAGGGATAAAGTGTCCTGACAGCACATCCAGTGGTATTTCCTTTTTTACGGTATGACAGTCAGGGCTACCAGGCAATAGTCAGAGAGGGCAGCATTCACCAAAATACAGTTGTTTTTTTCTCTCTGGCTTGTTTTTTCCTTTGGCTATGCCTCTGTTAGTATACCTATAATTGCTATGGAAGATTCACTCTGGAGATCCTCAGATGGAACAAGGGGGCTGGCCTTGGCCAGCCTGTTTTTGATTGGATCATGCATCAACCTATAGGATGGATGAGGAATACCCTCTGATTCTGACTGCAGAGTACTATAAAGGGTACTCAAATAATCACCTTTACCAGGTGAGTAAATATCATTCTTTGCACTTTAGAAATGATATTGGCAAGGGGAAATCTCCACCCACTTCATTAATATGTATAAGTGTTGCACTACAAATATTATGGTAGGTGAGGGAACTAATCAGCTCTAAGCATGCCTATGGGTGAAATGTCAGCTGATTGGTGGAATGTGTCACGTGAGTGCACGTTCATGTCCATGCTGCTAGGGTGTGCTACAGTTGCACCTATGTAGGTGCTGGCATGTATTTGTTTCTGCCTTTTGTACTTTTCATTGTAGTCTGCCAATTTATGGTCTGCACTGTTGTTTGCTCTTCAATTTCCAGCACTTTATCCGTAATAAAAGGATTTTTAGCACCAAAACATGGTAAGCTGCCTTTCCACCAATGTTTATGAATGTACTGTGCTTTTGGGTCTTATGCAATAGCTAACGTGGTTCTTTGAACCATCCCCCTGTTTTGGTTTACATTGTGCTATTTGCACCACACTGGACACTAGCAGTGTTTTGAGCCCCACTTTTGCTGTGTGTTTCTGTTGATTAGCCATCAACCAGAGGCTGGAACAAATTATTTCAACATGTGTACTACTCTGCCAGGCCCGTCCCTCCACTGACCATCAACGACAGACCACAGGAGCAATGGATGGACCCAGTGGACTGAAATACATGTGAAAAAATTGTTCTGTGCCAGCCTGCTCATCCACCCCTCTGCCCATCACCAACCAGAGGCCAGAACATTTTTTTTAGCATGTGTACCACTCTGCGAGGACCATCCCTCTACCAACCATCAACAACAGACAGCAAGAGCAATGGACAGCCCCAGTGAACTGATATACATGAGAAAAGAAATTGTTCTGAGCCAGCCTGCTCATTCATCCCTCTGCCCACCATTAACCAGAGGCCAGAACAATTTTTTTTCAACATGTGTACCACTGTACCAGGCTTGTCCCTCCACTGACCAACAACAACAAGTAACAGGAGCTTGGCAAGGACCAAGTGGACTGGTATACATTTTGAAAAAAAATGTTCTTTGTCAGTCTGCCAATCCGCCCCACCCTCCTCCTTCTCTAGAGGCCAGAAACATTTTTTTAGCCTGTGTACCAGTCTGCCAGGCCCGTCCCTCCAGTGACTATCAATGACAAGTGACAGGAGTGTGGCACGGACCAAGTGGACTGGTATACATGTGGAAACAAATTGTTCTGTGCCAGACTGCCCGTCCGCCCCACCTCCTCCTTAGCCAGAGGCCAGAACTATTTTTTTCAGCATGTGTACCAGTCTGCCAGGCCCATCCCTCCACCAACCATCAACAGCAAGTGGCAGGAGCTTGATACGGACCAAGTAGACTGGTATACATGTCAAAAAAAATTGTTCTGTGCCAGTCTACCCATTCACCCCTCCCTCCTCCTTCACCAGAGGCCAGAATAATTTTTTCCAGCATGTGTACCAGTCTGCCAGGCCCATCCCTCCACCAACCATGAACAACAATCCACAGGAGCAAGGGACAGATCCAGTGGACTGGTATACATCATGTGACAAAAAAAAAATTCTGTGGCAGTCTGCTCATCCGCCTCTCTGCCTACCATCAACAAGATGCCAGGACAAACTTCTTCAAAATGTGTGTCAGTCTGCATTTTATACATTTGAAAGAAAAATGCACACACACCAAGTCAACCTGTGCCCTCTCCTGCCCTCCTTCCCCCAACCCTCAACTATATACAACTGTATACAACTATATATGTTTTTACATATACACAAGGAGACGATATAGCACTGTGGTTAGTGCACTCAGCTGCAGACCTTTAGCCTTGGGTTTGAATCCCACAGCCCCCAATTAACTTCTTTGTGCCATTTCCCTTTTATACAAATGCACATTCCATGCCAACCTATATATGCCCTCCATCTGCCCCCACAGCTTGCTCCCTATTCATTCATTTGCACCTTCCTTGCCCTCCACAATAAATACATTCTTGCACTTACCAGAAGCAGGCACTCAGTAGTCCAGAGACTCAGTACTCCTCCAGAGCAGTAAAGACAAACAGTTTATAAAGAGATGAATGAATTACAGTTCTGTTGCTTGTGGCTGCTACAGCTCAACTCAGCTCTAATCATGGGTTTGGGGCTCAGCTGTTCAGTGGTGCAGGTCTGGTATGCTCCGCTCGCCTCACGGTCGCTGCATTAGCTAGGGCTAGATAAGAAGACCAGCCACAGAAAAAAGGAAGAAGACAGAAATAAAAGTCCGCATTTGTGGCTCTGTTCTTCTTCTCGAGTGGGTGAGTGTGCAGCTCTGCTCTTCTTTTCGGGTGGTCGGCTGTGCTGTTCTTCTTGGCGGGTGGGTGGCACAGTTCTTCTTCTCCTCCTCCTCCGGTCCTCACAGACACACAAGGTGTACTGTTCCCCCCCCCCTTCAACTCTCAGACTATATGGGGCTGAACCACAGTTGTTATTTTTTGGCTTCCGATCTTCCCCAAACTGAAAGTTCACAAATCTAAATTTGTTTAGAATTTTCTTGGTGATCCTCAAAAATGCCTGCAAAGAGACGTGCAAGCAAAACTGTTTCTGGCCATAGCACTGCTGCCAGTGGCAAGATTGGCCATGAGTGTGGTAGTATGCAGAAATGCATAGCTGAAGTTAGTAAAGTGGTTTCTCCTTCAATGTTTTTTTACAGAGTAATCTGTTGCTTCAATGATAGTTGGAGGAAATGATGTTGTTCCCACTGGTGGTGTTAGTGCAGTTGCTGCTGGCATGAGTATTGCTGCCCCAAGTTCCACTTCTGACCAGTTAACCATTTTAGAAAATATAGTTGAGTGTAAAGCTGTGATTGACAGTGTAGATGATGTCATACTCCCCAACAACCCATGGTAGTTGAACATGATTCTGATCCTGACAACGGCGACTCACAATGTCACATTTCCAGCGCTGTTGAGGTTGTGCCTTTGTCATCCAATGATTCAAAGTGTGGCACAAAAATATTTGGTGATGATAATGATGCTGTGGTTGGAATATGTTCCCACAGGACAGCATCCAAGCTGAAATTGTGGATGTGGATGATGAATATGATGATGATGTCAGTGACCCCTGTTGAGAACTGGAGAAAAAGAAAGTCAAGGTGGCTGTGTCTGGGTCTGCTGGTGTTAAATTCCCCCTCCTCAAAAAGGTTGTGATGTAGCAGTTCCTGTTGATGATAATGATGACCCAGTAATAATCACAGGTAGTCATGGTGGTCAGTCAGAGTCCAAGTGTGTCCAGCAAGAGAAATCATGTAGTACACCCCCCATTTCAGTGGTTAAAACACTGGAGTCCAATACGCAGCATCAGGGACATGTTAAAAGTAATGGATCAAAATCCCTTGTTTGGGATTTTTTTGTCCAAGTTGCAAATGATGACTCAGTTCAGTCTACCAGGTTTGTCATGCATGTGTGAGTCAAGGTAAAAAGGGGAGTCATCTGAGCACGGGGGGCCAGCATACACATCTTAAGAACAGGCACATGGCACTGTGGACTCGGCAACAGAGGACAGCTAATGCCATAGTGGGTCATTCATCCTCATTGTCAGCCTTATCAAGCATGTTATCCCCTTCCATGAGTGTAAGACCAAGTAGCAAGGTCTGTAGTAACACTAAATTAACGCTGGAGGATTACTACAGGCGTGATGAGGAGGAGGATTATGATTTAGAAATCTTGTCAAGTGGTGGTCAGAGTAGCAACAGAGGTGGTGGTCAATGCAGTTTGTATAGTGCAAGTGGTACATCAACCCCAGTGCTTAAAATGGGGACAATAACTTCATTTGTGGACTTGTCACCTGTGCACCCCTCTTCATCACATGTGCTAAGCACCCCACCCCCGGCCATTCACAGAGTAGAGCCATTTGGCACACCCCATGCAAAATGTGTAACAGCAAGTCCATACGTTGTGGAATGTTTTTGCCTGTAACCTGAAGTACCCACCTAATCATGCAGTGTCACGCGAACGTAATGCTGCCGTAGCTGAAATGCTGGCAATTGATCTTTTGCCCTTCTCCTTCATGGAGAATTCAGGATTATGGTGGTTTGCAGCATGCACCTGTCCAAAATGGGAAGTCCCATCCAGGACATACTTTTCCACCCATGCTGTCCCCCAGACTGTGGCAGACTCTGTAAGACATGCCCTTCAACATTCCTCCTTGCCATTCATCCATTTAAGTACGGATATGTGGACAAGTGGAAAAATTGCTGGGAGTTCATATTTGTGTATTACTGCATATTGGGCGCAGGTGCCAGGAGTTGTTTGTTCTGATAGTAGTGGCCATAATAAGTGTAATAAGGCAGACTATCATGGTAGTGACCTTCCAGGAATTTGACAGCATGCAACTCTTGCAATAAGCAGTGTGACATGTTCCCACACTGGTGAAAACATGTTGGACTTGCTACTGTCCAAAACTGATGAGTGGCTGAACCCCCCTGTCCCTTAGAGCTGGATTTATAGAGGCACCTCTCTGGTCTGAGGGAGGAGGTTGCCCATCTCAAGGCTGACCTGGCTAGGATTCATGAAACCTCTTCCCCCACCCAGGGACCACCACAGCCACCACCGCTACCTTAGAGGTTGCCAAGAAAGAGGAGTGGTTGGACAAAGGTGGGCTCAGGGAAGGAGAGGGTGGTGGAACAGAGGTGCATCCCTCTAATTGTACCTCTCCACAATTCATATGCTGTTCTGGTGAAGAGTGGTTCCTCTATGGAGGCACCTGCAGTGGAGACCAAGGAGGATGCTGGGAACCTCCACAAAGAAGACCCACAGAAGGATGGCATGAGACCCCACAGGGGAAGGAAACAACTCCTGATGGGGGACTCAATCATTAGAGGGGTAGAAGTGAGGGAGGAAGGGGATAGGGTGGTAAAGTGCCTGTCAGGTGCCATGGCATGGTGGGACAGGAAGCGAATCCTCAGGATCACAGGAGCAGCTGCACGAGAGAGGGAGCTGGATGTCATTGTCCACCTAGGGACAAATGACCTGGCTGTGAATGGGATCAGAGCAGTGCTAGAGGAGTTTTACAGTTGGGGAGGGGCCTTGGACAAGTAGCATGTACAGTAACCTTCTTGGAGGTGCTGCCTGTCTATGGTAAGGATGATGATTGGGTATTCCGCACCATGGGTTCAATGAATGGTTGAAAACAGGTGTGGAGCTCAGGGTTTTGGCTTCATTGGGGAATGGGGAGCCACCTGGAGGGATGCAAGCCTATACTGGCGTGATGGTCTGCATCTGTCCGGGGGGGGGGCCAGGATCCTAGGTGATAAGTTTAAATGCTTCATTGGCAAGCATTTAAACTATCCAAGGGGGGAGGCACTGAAAAGGAGCAGGGAAATCCCAGCATCCCCCCACAAAACACAGTAGTTAGAGAGGCAAACACCAATTTAGAGATGTCAGTAGGGAGCAGGATGGGGGTAAATACAGAAAAAGGCAGTAAGGACAGGGATGGGGCTAAAATGGGTAAGGACATCAAAAAATGGAAGACAATGAGTACCAATGTCCGCAGTTTGTGTAACAAGCTCCCTGAACTAGTGGCCTTGATGAAAGAGGGATGCTTGGATATTGTGGCAGTCACTGAAGCATGGTATACAGAGAACCATGACTGGGATGTCAACATACCAGGATGCACAATCTATGGGAGGGGCAGGCTGGGTAAAAGAGGAGGAGGAGTAGTAGCTCTCTATATAAGGGAAGGGATTAAAGCAACAGAACTAAAGAGTGGGGCTATGATGAGTCTTGAGTCTTGACTGTATTTAATAAGAAGATGGGAGTAGGAAGCAATTCCTCTGAACAGCAATTATTGTCTCTTGAAAATGAGGCTTAAATCTAAAGAGTTATGGATGGTAGAGTATCTAGAGGCGTATGGTCTTCAGGATGCAAAGCAGCATGGGTTTATGGGAGGGAGATCATGTCAAACAAATCTGTTAAATGAATCTGATTCACTTCTTTGACTGGGTCACTAAAGCAATGGACAGGGGCCAATTGGTGAACATCCTTTACCTGGACTTCAGCAGGGCCTTTGACTCTGTATGCCACAAGAGGTTGATCAGGAAGTTGGCAGATCTTTGAGTTGGGGGAGAAGATGACCAGATGGGTAGAAATCTGGCTGAGGATCAGGGACCCAGAGGGTTGGGGTTAGGGGAGAGTTTATCTAGCACCAGGGACATAACCAGTGGGATCCTGCAGGGCTTGGTGCTAGGACCAGTGTTGTTTAGTGCCTTCATCAGTGACATTGCAGATAACATTAAGGGCAAAACATGCTTATTCGCAGACAACACCAAGTTCTGTTGGAGGGTGGACACAGCCGAAGGGATACAGAACCTACAGGATGACCTGAAAAAGCTTGAGAGGTGGTCTGGGATTTTGCGTCTTGGCTTCAATGCAAAGAAATGCAAAGTTATGCACATTGAAGTCAAGAATCCCAGGACAGTGTACAACCCGGGAGGGGGTCCAGGTAACTGCAGCAGAGGAGAAGGATCTGGGAGTGATTATCACTAGTGACCTGACGCACTCCATGCAGGACAGGAAAGGAGCAGCAAGGATAAATAAAATGTTGGGCTGCATAGCTAGGGGGCTCAGCAGTAGGTGAGAAGGTTATACTGCCCCTGTACAGGTCACTAGTGAGGCCACATCTGGAGTATGGAGTACAGTACTGGTGCCCACACCTTAAGAGTTCTTTGACTGGGTAACTAGGCAACTGGACAGGGGCCATGCAGTGGATGTCCTGTATCTGGACTTCAGTAAGGCATTTGACTCAGTGCCACATGGAAGGATGGGAAGGAAGTTAGTAGGCACTGGGGCGGGTGCAAAGCTGGTGAGATGGGTAGGAAACTGGCTGCAGGGAAGGCAACAGAGGGTGGTAGTGGGTGGGGAGCTCTCACACCCAAGGCCAGTGACGAGCGGTGTTCCACAGGGCTCAGTGTTGGGACCAGTGTTGTTTGGGGTATTCATTGCAGACATATCATGGGACATCAAGAGCAAGATCAGTCTGTTTGCTGATGATACAAAGGTAGGTGCGGTGGTGAATGACCTAGGGGGATGGCAGGGGTTGCAGGATGATCTGGCAAAGCTTGAAACCTGGTCAGACACCTGGCAACTGGGCTTTAATGCCAAAAAGTGCAAGGTGCTGCATTTTGGGATGAAGAACCCAGGAGGAGTTACCAGCTAGGGGAGTGCAGCTAGCCCAGACAGAGGAGAGAAGGATCTGGGTGTGCTCATTACAGGGTCAATGAACAACTTGGCACAATGTAGGAAGGCAGCTGCAAGGCCAACAAAATGCTGGGTTGTATTGCAAGGGTATATCCTCGAGGAGGGAGGAGGTAATTCTGCCACTGTATAGGTCATTAGTTAGACCACACCTGGGTACTACTGCATGCAGTACTGGCGTCTTATCTGAAGAGGGACATTAAGTTACTGGAGGGTGCAGCGCAGAGCGACAAAGATGATCAAGGGCTGGGGACTTATCATACGAGAGGAGGTTGAGGGGTTGAACATGCACTCACTGGAGGAGAGGAGAGACAGGGTGACATGACTGAAACCTTTAAATACATGAAAGGAATAAACAAGCGGGTACAGAGGGCTGTTCAAAGTAAGGAGGGAGGGCCACCAGGGGCCATGATATGAGACTGGAGCGAGGAAGGTTCAGGAGGGAGATGAGGAGATACTTTTTTACAGAGAGGGTGGTGGCTGGGTGGAATGCGTTACCTGCTGAAGTGGTATGCAGTTGAAAAGTGGACTGCTTCAAATGAGGATGGGACAGGACAAGGGGGAAGGTTAATGAAGGGGAAGGGTGGAAGGGAGGGGCAGCTGCAGAATAAGGGGTGCTAGCTGCACATTCGAGCAGACTTCATAGACCTCTAGGCCTTTATCTGCTGGCAAATTTCGTATGTTCGTATGTTCGTAAGAAGGACATTAAGCTGCTGAAGACTGTCCAGAGGAGGGCAACTAAGATGAGGCCAGCTGGGTAGAGCTTACAAGGAAAGGTTGAGGCTCTGAACATGTACTCCCTGGAGGAGAGATGAGAGACAGGAGACATGACTGCAGCTTTCAAGTATTTGAAGGGGATAAATAGGGTGGATAATGCTGGTCCTTTTAAGCTAAGAGCCAATCAAAACACGAGGGCACACAGTCTTAAGTTGGAGAGTGGAATGTTTAGGAGGGAGGCTAGGAAGCATTTCTTCACAGAGATGGTGGTGGCGAGTTAGAATATGTGGACAGAAAAGGTGGTATCGATGAAGATGGTGGGCAACTTCAAGAGAGGTTGGGATAGACTTTAAGGAGGAAAATAAGGGGCCGGGGAGGGGCAGATGGAAATGATGGGAGGATTGGGGGCAGGGCCAGTTATTTAAGCTGTAGACCCTGCAATACAAGCAGACTATATAGGCCAAATGGCCTTATTCTGCTGGCTTCTTCATTTGTTTGTTTGACTCCAGTTTTAGAATTTTGCCTTAAGCACAATGTGAGAAAAAGTCTTTTGAAAATAGTATCAAATAGACTTTCTTTCTACCTTGATAAATCCTGGTTACTGTATCACTCCTGAACCACCAAATAATATCTAATCGGAAGGTTTGGCTTATGAAATGTCCAGCTGGCTATCTTAATGATTAAACATGACAACTGAGCTGTTGAAGAAGACTTGCAGAGTAAAACCTGCTACATATGCCAATTTTATGAACAGAATAGAATTGAGTTTATTTGACACCTTTCATGTACACTGCTGTATAGCCAAATTCTTTTCTTTTCCTTTCCCACTGCTTCCCACAGCTGTCCCATCCATGCACTGATCCAGCTCTCAGCCCCATCCTTGCCATCTTTGTCATTTACCCTGCCCCTTCCTACAAATGAACTTACTCCTCCAAGGTGGGGCGGTGGAGAGTTGCCCAGGCTCCCCACTGACTACACAGTTCTCAGGGCAAGTGGACAGTCAGCAAGTTGGGATCTGAAAGGCTGGCAGCACATCATCCCACTATGCTAGGGCTTTTTTCACTTCCTGACCTGCTCCCCACTGGGAAATGCCAGGCAGGGCTAAGCGCAGGTGCAGAGCGTGACCGCGCAGACCTCTAGCCCATTGGTGTCTCACCCCACCATTGAACCTTGTGGGAGGTAGGAAGTCCATAAGCAGTTTTTCACTGAAACACATGGTAGGTGAGTGGAATAGGCTGCCTGAGGAGGTGATACAGGCTAAAGCCGGGGATAAAGCAGTGGCTGTGTGTGGGGGAATCAAAGTAGGGTGGCACAAGTACATGGCCATAATGTGGAGGGGGAGTAGAGGTAAGAGGGTGGCATGGCCACTAGGATCAGTGCAGTGAAGTTAAGTAGGGTGGGCAGACTGGATGGGCCACCAAGCCTTTTCTGCTGTCATCTCCTGTTTTTCTCTGTTTCTAGGTAACCAGTTACTGAAAGATGGAATGCAGGTTAGAACAAAATGTATGATTTCCCTATCTTTCCAAAAGTGCCATGAGATCTTTAACTTAACCTGGGCAGCCACCAGAGATGGGCAGAAGGGTCTCTATTTAATGTGTCATCGGAACAACATTATGTGTGTCCCCTCAACTTGAGCAGTCATGCTTCCATCCCTTGCTGGAAATCAGAACTGGGATGCTGCATCCCAAAGGCAGAAACTTTAATCATTCAGTCTAATACATTTCTGAGAGTTTATATTACTTTGCACAGACTGCTTTTTCTTACATTCAGCACAGCTTCTCCTTCTTTCAAGGCTGGAATCCACTATCCTCATCCCAAATCCTCATCACCGCTGTTGTGCCTGTCCCCATGTATTTGGACAGATGCACCTTCAGCCTTTGCTAGGAATCAAACCTGAGACACTGAAGTTCCCCTGCACTTTCCAGATTTTGATGTCACACAACATCTGAGGGTGTGGGCAGGGATGTCACTCCCAGAAGTGAAAGGGATCAAGCTGCTAGCTCCTCAGAGATAAAATACAGCCCCTTCCCTTCCTTTTGGCATGTTATTAACAATTATGTGAATTTAACTACTGGGGCTTTTCAAAGTTATCATGACTGATGCTCTTTAAAAGGGAATGGTCACCACCAAGAGCCCCCACACTCAAGTGTGGGGCTGATCCCAATGTGCACTTTGTATGCAAAAACGTTTTGGTTTACTTACTGTTTACTGTAGTATAGTAGACTGTAGCAGACTAATTTTACTTAGTTGTAGGCTGACATACTTTGTTACTACAAATCCCAGAATCCCCTGCATCTCACTTCAGTAAACAACAGTGAGAAGATTTAATGGCCTGTAGTGCATATTAGAGTTTATATGAGCTCTGATCTTTTGTTTCTTGGTCCCGCTGTCCTCCATAGGCTATGCACACTCAGAGAGGATTGTACTTTGCCACTGGAGAAAAGCAGGCCAGGAAACATCTGATAAGAGATTATAAAAGCTGAAACATGCACTGCTGGTTATTGAATCTCCCTACTTGACTGCTCTGATGTCAGCTCAGATTCAAGGGATTCAAGGATTGGTTGTAAAGAATATGTCAGCCTACAGCTAAGAAAATTAGTCTGATACAATCTACTATACTACAGTAAACAATAAGTAAGCCAACATGTTTTTGCCCACAAAGTGAACACTGGGACCAGCCCCACACTTGAGTGTGGGGTTGTCTGTGCTGACTGTTCTGCTTTAAAAAAACATCCTACACGAGAGAAATGACATACAAGCTTTACACCATTCTCCTTTAACTGCAGGGTGGCATAGTGGATGTAGAGAAAGGCAGGGCTAAAAGTATTCAGAAAAATTGCTGTTTATAGGGGTCACATTTATTGGAAGCTGGATGGACTTCTGTTGCTGAAGTTCTTTTTTGCGTCATAGTGTAAACTTAATATACCCTTAGAATGGCGGCTTAATATTGCCGCTGTCATTACAGTGACTGCAGGTTGTCGAGGGGCACTAGTGCGATCTGGGCTTTAGAGTGCCTGTTGCTTTGGGCATCTGTGTGGATTTGGTGTGAAGTGATTTGGGTGCACTGTTGCTTAAGCCTCCTGTCTCTTTTTGCTGCCTGAAGCTCTGTACCACCAATCAAAATTATTACCCCTAGCAATCGTGGTGCGACCACGGTGTTGGTTATATTAAATTGGCAGGGGCGGAGTCCCTCGCAATACTCAGGTTTTGTGTGTGTTGTGCTGTGAGACATTGTGGCACGTGGTGGGGTATTTAGGTGTCTATTGGGCATTTGTTTTACTTTTTCCCCGTGCCTGTACATCGCTCATGTTGTGAGGAGGCTCAGGTTCACTGTCTCAGATTACGGTGATGGCAGAATGCTGGCACTCTAATTGTCATCGGCAATAACATTGTCGCACTGACATGGGTGAATCTGCAAACTTTGCCTTTGTCCCTGTTCACACTGAGAAGCTTAAAACGGTTTAACTGTCTTAAACCATTTTAAGGTCCTGGAACATGGTTTACATTCACACTGTAACACGGTTAAAACCGTGTTACAATCATGTTCTAAAACTGTGCTAAAACCCGCTAAGTGGTGGTCTTTAGCACGGTTTTAGCTAACACGGTTGCCTTAATCTGTGTTAACAGCAGTGTGTACGCAAACTGTGCTGTAACACGAGTTAAGGCAACCCCTTCAGCAAGAAAATCCATTTTGTCAACCACAGAATAAAAAAAATGATACATTACAGGCACCGCTGTGTAGTGGAAGAATCCCCAATTCTGCCCATATATTTTTGTCCCGATCGGTTTTAGTGTGTGTTCACGGGTATCCCGTCATGCACTGCGGCACCAACCGGAACCCATAATGCTTTGAGCTGGTGCCGCAGTCATGCCTGGGAACCCCTTCCACCTGGCACGGTTGTCTGAATTGAGTGTGAACGCTCCGACAACTGTGCTATGGACCAATTTATAAAACATTTTTAGTAACGTTTTATAAATGGTCCCTAGTGTGAACAGGGCCTTTGTATCCTCAGTCTGTTTTTTATTTAAACACAGAACTTAGGTTCAAAGATGCTGAAGGACATTGAAAGACAAAGGCAAGTACACGTGGAGGCGGAAATGAATCAAAAAAGTAAAAAAAAAAAAAAAAAAAAAAAACTGGCCGTCATCTGTACCTCTGCTGCATATTGTACTACTGAAGTTATGATAAGGAGAACCAAGAATGGAGTATAGGCCCTGGGTGGGGCACTTGTGAGTTCTCCTTAAATCACTCACATTTTTTGCTGGACTTGACACCCTGCCAGAACTGGAACAATTTAAGCCGGGGGGGGGGGGGTGGAGACCTTCAGGAATTTAGACTCTTGGATGGTTGTAGCACTGGAGGAGGTGGGAGGTGGTGGTTGAGTAGGTGATAAATGGTGCTCAAAAAATAGCACAACCATAGAGAGAGACACTGTCACAGACATCTGTGTTGTTCTGAAATGACAGAGTACATCCATTTATGTTTTGCACATTCTGCTAAAAAAGGAAACATTCTTATGTAACCCCCAGGTGGCGCTATCTCAAGGGCTACTACCCCTGCCTGTGTAACTGTTAACAGGTTAAGGGGCCTAGGTCCAATGGCGGGTGCCTCCACCCTGAGGTCAGGGTTAAGACAGTCTGGTATGACTTGGTCACAGCCCTCTGGGTCACTGCAACACCCCTTTCTTCCCACTAGTGGCCCACTCAATATATCAGAAGTACCTTCACAGTATATACTTAACCCCAGGACTGGTTCGATCAGCTTGACTCTGGGGCAGGGGTGTCGGCAGGCATACGCACTGTACTCAGCAGAGTACAGTAAAAAAAATCAGGAAGGGGCAACAAATCAGGCAGGGGCAACAAAAAGAGGAAAGCAAGGACATTGTGAGTCACACTGTGTCTGTGTCATGCTAAGCCCTTTTGCCTTTGTTGTTCACTATGGGGCACTGATGCCTCCAACTAAATACACAAATAAGAATAACTTACCAGGAAAGCAGAAAAACAAAGGAAGGAGAAATACAGGAAGAACCTGATTACTTGAATTCAGACATGGCAAACGGTGGGAGAAGGGCCTATTGTTAGTGTGGTGTGGCAGTGCAATGAGCGCATATTTTGTTTATGTTTACACAACGGGGGGCAACAGTGCATCAGTATTGAGTACAAGTTTAAAATTCCTGGCTACACCCCTGGGCTGAAGTGGACCTGAGTGGGGACAAAATTTAAAAAAGGGTGCCAATTTAAAAAAAGAAAAGAAAGCTGCAATTGGAGCAGCAAGCATTCCTCCCCCCCTCTTGCCACTTCTCACACACACACACACACACACACACACACACACACACACACACACACACACACACAGACGCTGATGCTGTGGGGCTGAACTGATTGCAGTTGCTTTGTATGGAATGCTAAAAACCATGCAGCGAAAACAGGGGCACAAAATAAAATAAAGAGTGTTTTTGGAACAGTTGCATACATGGGTTACCATGGAATGCATAAAGTCATGGGTGGGTTGTGGGAAAAGCTACAAATCATGGAAATAGCACAAAAACTGTGCCTGCAAATTTCCAATGCCCGTGGTTTTGACTCACTTATATTATGTGTAGAAAGTGATAATCCCTGCTGCCATAAATTGTAAATAATAACTGGCTTTCCCTTTTTTCCATAGGGAAATCGTGGCATAATTTGCCGTTATAAAGGAGCATTTATAACGGCTAACATGCGCACGGTCTCCCTTACTCTGCGCATGCGTCTTCCTGCCATTCCGACGCTGTCCGCTTTCCTTTGCGCCGAATCGCGAACCACCACTGGGACTCGGCGGTAAGTGTTTTTTACAAAATAAAATGTATACTCAAACATATGCCTGCCCTACTAAACCAAAAAGTTAAAGAGATGTGTCAGTCAGTCCTGACGGCAACCACGGACCGCGCACTGAAACCGGACCACGGTCGCAGAGCAACAGCTTTTTATTTTATATATTTGCTGTGGCAAAAAAGGGAAAGCCAGCAATTATATAAGAATAAAAAATGGGTCGGGGTGTTTAAACTCAAGGATTTTTCCCACAAACTGGGTTAGATGCTTTTAATAAACCCCTTGAGCTTCGCTCTCAGGGTTTATGTAGCATCTAACCCCTCAGGTGTGTGTAAACTTCTCGTTACACACCCCGACCCATACTTTATTCTCTATATTATAACTACTTATTTTTCATTTCTTGTCACACAAATTAATGTATTGCAAATAACTTACTTCCTGCTTCTTTGTCTCATAATCATTTGCTAATAAATTCTGTGTGCCATTGTATACTTGTCAATTTAATTTTCATTTCCCTTTGTGTTCTGTTTCCCTATATTCCTGAAAATCAGTAACCCCTGCCCACCACACGAAAAAAAGAACAATGTGATTGCTCATCCAGTCACTTCCCACCATCTCCCAAACTCAGACACACACACACACACCCACCCCCCAAACAGCAGTGACACAAAATTAGACTCGTCAAAACAGGCACTCACTTGAACTCATATAATATGACTTACCTGAACTGCAAAATGAATGTATGAATTGCAGTTTAATGTATTAAACTACAGAAAGAAATTCCGAAGAAATGATCACTGACAATAATCACTTTTCACACCTTAATACACTAATCTGCAATTTATACATTCATTTCACTGTTCCAAATCAGAATTTCCATGAAATTGCCAAAGTGCATTCCAAACTTTTGTGGAAGTGAAATTCCGATTTGTGCAGAAATTCTGCTGGTGGAATTTTAATTTTGCACAGCCCTACTCCTTTACTAGAGTCTGTTAGCATCTATGAAATCTACAATTTGCTCCTTACTAATTGTTTCCCACTATTTCCCCACTATGGAGGTTGAGCTAGCCTGTATCCAGTGATAGGGGCAAGGTCAAATTGTCCATAAGAAAAGCGAGTGTGGAAGAATAGCTAGTAGGGGAATAGTGAGGGTGTGCTACAAGAATAGCGAGTGTAGGAACAAGCTGCATGTGGTACAGGGGGAGGGCAGTAAAAAGATATGGTAGTCAGTCTGGCAGTACAATTTTGAGCTGGCCATCTAGTGTAGTGGTAGGGTGTGTGCCACTATTGCAGAAGACTCTGGGTTTGGAGCTTGCAGCACGCAAAATATTTTGTTGCTTTTTATTTTGCACTTTTCCCCTGTGTCAGGCCTCCCCTTGGATTTGATTACGTTAACAATGGGGTGTGTGGGGGGGGCAAAGCCCCCTGCATAAAAGAAATGCTGTAATTGTTTATTTTGTACCATGCACCCAATCCTGGCTGTTGTTGCGCTCACTGTTGTGCAAGTCGCCATTGCAGTTTTCGGCGACTTTCACTTGCTGTCATGTTCGGTGCTGTTTTGCAATCACTGACATGACGTGGAACCTGCTAGCCAGCCTTTATTTCCTGGGGTCCTCCAGTCCCCATTAGTGGTGGAAATGGGAAACCCCCAGAGAACTCTGTTCCAGGAATACAGTTAAGGCCATGACTCAGTTTCAGGAGTATAAATAAGCAATAAGCCATGAGGGGGTGTGGGTTATTGGGGGATTTACCACGGTTGGCGTGGTTTGCCCACGAGGTGCAGCTGAGTGGGTAAATCCCCGACAACTGTGGTAAGTCCCCCAATAACTCCACACCTGAGTGGTATATATTAATTATACCATGGTATATTTTTTTGAGATAAAAATAGTAAAATAAAATATGCTTCTTTTGTATTTTATGTTATTTTTATTGTGTTAGTCCACTACAAAAAATAGTCCTTGGTTCTTTGAGTTGTGCTTGGTTGCTAGGGTGTTGCTATGGCTGCTGAGCTGGAGGGAGAATACAGGGTTTTCAGAATGATTGTTCATCGCTGCAGTGTAGCGAGAGAGAGAGAGAGCTCTGTTACTAGAAGTCTAGAAGAGGAACGGTTAATTGCTGTAGCAGACTCTCGCTTCGTGGGGTTTTTTTTCTGTGGAGCCACACAGAGCAGTGGAGAATAGGAATGTACAGCACACTGTCCTTACATTTTTTTTCTTCTTGGCGGCGGGGATTCGGACACAGAGAGCAGGACTGTAAGAGAGACAAAGCGTGAATGAACAGGACATGGAGTTTGTGTTGTTAAGAGACGGGGAATGGATTTGCTTTTTTTTTCTTGTGTCCGAAAGCAGGGATTCAGAGACAGAGGACTGCACGAGGAAGTGGCAATGGAGCCAAGTAGATGGCGAACAATTTTTATGAGGTGAATTCAGTAGACGTGTTTATGTGCAAGAAAAATACTTTATTTAAATTTAGTTATGTACTGCAACGTGGTGAACTGTGTTTAAATTTCCCGGTCACTTGTGTGAGATGCTAGTTAAGCGGGATTCAACATGGCGGCTTAAATGTTGTGGTTTCGGGGTCGGACTTATTTTTTTATTATGCGGCTGGCTGGCACCTTTTGCGGTGATTATCAGAGGATTTACAACGGAGGTAAGGTGGCAGCCTGCCGTTCTCAGTGGTCGGTGTCCGAGGTCCATGGTATAATGGGGATTATACAATGGCAAGAAAATTTCCTGGACTACGATTGGTCAGTGTGTCCCTGGCACAGTGAGGTTATCCCAGAATGACCTCACTGTATTGATTTGTATGATTTGTATGATGATTGTCTTCATGTTCTTCATGTTCTTTTAAGAAACAAAGATATATTGCCACACTAAAAATCTACTACAAACGTTTTAAATGTTTTTATTTATTTTGTATAACATTGAGCCATTGTATAATAGCAATAATGCGCTCCAGGGTGTGGGTTATGCTGGGATAACCTCACTTATGTGATGTTGGGAGCACTCGGCCTGTGGCCTCGTGCCCAACCACCCAGGCATGAGGTTATCCCAGCACAACCCACACACTGTCATGCATTATTGCTTAAATGACGGTTCTTTTGTAATAGTTACCCACTAAAAGACATAAAACTGAATAAATAAATTTGTTAAAATGCAACATAGAATGGGGAAATATGTCCCCAGATCCTTGTCAGGTACAGTATGTTGGACCCTACAATGAAGGGTGGTGGGTTCCCTCAGTGAATTTATTCAATTTACGGCACTGGTTCCCACCCTTGGAGAGAGGGATCACATTTGTCATCCTCCAATGTGCTGGAACCCCCCAAACCCCATGTCCAGGGAGCATTTGAACAAGTCCACCTGGGGCACAGCCTGGGACTGCCCTAAATTCATCCACACCTTAGAAAGTTACCCGTCCAGTTCAGAAGATTTATTCAACTTTAGCTCCTTTTATCGTTTGATCACCTTTTTCTCTGATTGCCTCCATCTCAAGCTTCTGCATATGTGGCCCTTTATGTTTTACACCACATTCCATTGGTGCCTCCCATTCTACAGTTATGACCGAGCTGAAGTATTTACTCAGTAAGTCCACCTTCCCTCTATCACCCTCCACACAGACCCCCCTCTTTTTAAACTTTCTGTGCCCTGCTTGATGAAAGCAATCTGATTAATTTGGTAGGATCTTCCTTTTGTGGAACTGTGTTTTGAGATAGAGAGCAGCCCATTTTCGTCCATACCCTGGACCACAACATGATTGTGATTAACTCAAACACTTTGCCAAACACTTGGGTAAGGCTCTCTTTAGTTGCCCAGTTGGAATTTGCACCCTTTACAAACAGAGAAATGGCACTGGTGGTTTTCCAATCTGCCAGAACTGTCCCAGTCTTTAAGGAGTCTGGAAAGATATTGGTGGAGCCAAGCCAGAACCCTCTTTAACTCCATGACTGTCCTTGGGTGGATACCATCAGGACTCTTTTTTCTTTTCAAACCTTCAATATACTATACTTATCAACTAATTCTGGTGTGATCAGCATTGCCTGCTATATGGCCTGCTCCTCTCCCAAAACTTCCACCGCAGATGGTCATACCCGCGATGTTCTTGATAAACACTATCACAAAGTAATTATGCAGTGCTTCTCATATGCCCCCTGTCTTGCTTAGTGGCTCCTCTCCCTCCCCGAAGATTAACAGCCCCACTAATCCCTGATTCTTCTTTTATTCACTATGTATTGGAAAAAAGGATTTAATATTCACCCTCCCCCTCCGTATATTTGGGAATTCGTGTGGGAGATGTCGGAGGGGCGGGGGGTGTGAACGGTGGTGGATGGATGAGGGGGGTGCTCGCATCCGAGTGGTTAAGTCCAGAAGACACCCTGGGGTGAAATGGAGTGCTGAACGGGGATCACCTTGTTTGGTCTCCATACCCAAGGGCACCACCTTTGTTAATGGTGGGCAGGTGGTTGGGACGTCCCAGGAGTTCTATCCAACCAGGGCAGTGCTCTGCAATGCCAGGTCCATCGTGAACAAGACTGCCATTATAGCAGACTTGGTGGGCACTGTGGACCTGACTTGCATCACCGAAACCTGGCTGGACAGCAATGCTGGCCCAGTAGTTGAGGCCACAGTTCCAGCCGGGTATTCGGTGATACACCGCCCTAGATTGGATCGCAGGGGCGGAGGGATTGTGGTCTGTTTCAAGACCAAATTGGATCTCACTAATGTTCCAGTAGAAGAGACCAGATCCTTTGAATGTGTTGTAGTGGCAGGTGGGGGCTATAGGATAGCACTCGTTTATCATCCACCCGGTGACGAGAGAAGCTATTCCTAAAGGAAGTGGCGGACTTTGTCGTCGACCTGGTATTTGAATCACCCAGGTTGATGGTGCTGGGTGATTTTAATGCCTGGATCGACGATGAACTCTCGCAATTTGGTCAGCGCTTCTTCCAATTGATGTGTTCATTGGGCCTCACACAGGTGGTTACCTCTGCCACTCATAAACATGGCCATTCGCTGGATCTGGTTTTCCTGCTGGGGATGGAAGCTTCCGATGTGGTGGTGGAACCTGTCGGTTGGTCTGACCATCACACTGTGAGATTCAATTTCTGCACACCCCCCTGCGTAGGCCTACCCCTGTGGAGATGGTCAAGTACCGCCCTTTACGGGATGTTACTCCCGAAGGCCTAACTGCGGTTCTTGACCTATCAGAACTTCCTGGGATGAGCTCTAATCCTGAAGAGCTGGTGCTAGACGATAATAAGGTTGTTACCGCTGCTTTGGATTTAACTGCTCCCACCCGTTTGTGCCCCCTCTCCCATGACCCTCGATCCCCTTGGTTTGATCGGGATCTGAGGGAGAAGCATCGACTAGGACGCAGGTTGGAGAGGTGCTGGTGAAAATCCAGCTTAGATGCCGACCATCTTAGACTCTTAGAGCACTATAAACTCTATCAGTCAGCAGTTTCTCATAAGAAGGCAGTATTCCTGTCCAGAGAAATTGCTGCTGCACAGAGCCGACCAGCCCAGCTCTTTAGAACCGTGGACAGGCTGTGCAACCCAGTCTGTCTGCAGGTTCGTCGAGCCTTTTCACAAATACAATGTGAGGAGCTTGCTCGATTCTTTGCAGATAAGGTGACTGACATCAGGGCGAGACTGCTTGCCTTTCGCAATGGGAGTTGCCGTGGTCCAGCCTACGGTTACAAGTACCCCGTTTGCCTGGAGTTTCTTTGAAAGGCCGGAAATCGATGATGTTATGATGATTGTCCAGGGTATGTGGGCCACAAGCTGTAGTTTAGACCCGGGTCCCACTGGCCTGATTATGGGCTGTGGTGAGGTTATCAGTCCGGTGCTAGCTAGGATAGTCTGGTGCTCCTTAGACTCTGGTGAATATCCCCACTCCCTGAAGGAAGCAGTGGTGACACCAGTGTTGAAAAAGGCTTCTTTGGACCCAGACTCCCTAGCCAACTACAGACCCATCTCGAATCTCCCCTTTGTGGGGAAGGTTATCGAGAAAGTGGTGGCAGCCTAGTTGGACAACCATTTATCCATCCATAACATCTACGACCCTCTTCAATCAGGTTTTCAAAAGAGACATAGCACTGAGACTGTGCTGGTTTGGCTGCTCAATGATCTCCTGATGGTGAGAGACCAGAAAAAACGGTCCATCTTGGTCCTTCTGGATTTGTCAGCAGCATTTGACACCGTAGACCATGGGGTGCTGCTCGAATGCCTGAGATGCATCTGTGGGTTGTCGGGTTTGGTACACAGATGGTTTTCCTCCTTCCTTACAGGTAGAACTCAGAGGGTCATATCGGGGATATCTTCTTCTGATCCTACCACTCTGTCCTGTGGGGTGCCTCAGGGCTCTGTGCTGTCCCCCGTGTTGTTTGCGGTGTACATGCTTCCCCTCGGAGACATTATAAGATGATATGGGCTGGAGTTTCATTGTTATGCTGATGATACCCAGCTCTGTCTGTCTTTTGCACCTGACCAGAATAGAGCACTCTCAGTGTTTAACATCTGTCTCAGCGAGATCCAGGGTTGGATGAGGTCCAGCTGGTTGAAGTTGAACTCTGGGAATACGGAGGTGATGGTCGTGGATCCTAGCCACCGGATTGAGGGTCTGGGGGTCAATCAAACCTCAGGTTTATTCCTGGGAGATGTGGAGCTCCTTGCCTCTGAATGGGTACAAGACCTGGGGGTGATCCTTGATGATCTGCTGACCTTGCGTGCACAAGTGTCGGTGGTTAAGGTATCCTTTTACAATCTTAGGAACATCACTAGGATCAAGCACCTTGTTTCATCCGGCGACCTGTCTATATTGATCCATGCCTTTGTGACCTCCCGTTTGGACTACTGCAACTCCCTCTACTTTGGGCTTCCTGGGGTTGATATCCGCCCGCTTGCAGCTAGTGCAGAACTCAGTGGCCCGGCTGAATAATGGGGACCTCACGTTCTTCCCATATTACACCAGTGCTGCGGGATCTGCACTGGCTGCCGGTTCAGTGGCAGATCACCTCTAAAGTTGGATTACTGACATATAAAGTCCTACACGGTTTGGGCCCTGATTACCTGAATGATCTTCTGGTGCCTTACCTTCCGATGCGATCGCTCCACTCAGCCAACGAGGGGTTGCTAGAGATTCCGAGGGTAGTTTTAAAAGCTTCAGGTGCCCGCGCTTTTAGTTTTGTGGCACCGACCCTCTGGAATTCTCTACCCCATTGGATTAGAGAGTGCACGACGCTGGGGGGCTTTAAAAAAAGGCCTAAAATACTCTTTATGGACAAAGGCATTCGGTGATGACACAGATTTTAACTAATGCTGTATATTTTAGCTTGGATTTTAATTTGTTTTATGATGTTTTTATGATGCTTATTTTGTAATGTGCCTTGATTCTAGAAAGGCGCAAAAGAAATAAAGTTTATTATTATTATTATTTCCATTTTCCAGACTAGCCCTGGTCTAGGCATTCTTGACTCTGCATTCCTTTTATAATGCACTTGACCTACATTGCTCTGTCACCACTTATCATATACCCTTTTTTATCATTTTAACTTCCCTTGAATGTTTTTGGACAATCATGGAGAACTCCATCTAGCTATTTTGCCATTGTTGAACAAGAGTACACACTTAGATACTGCCTGTATTATATTCTGGTTTAGACCATTCCACTTAGCATTAGTGCTCCAGCTCAGTAGTGTATTCATCAAATTATCCTCAACAATACATTTATCTTTTTGGGGGAAAGAAGACCATTGGGATCAAGTTCCTCCCTCAAACCATCATCTTTTTCTGTCCTAATAGGGGATGCTCACTCAGACAAAATCTGAGAACTGTGGCAGAGGACGTCACCATTCATTCATTTACTTGCACCAAAGACGAGTGCAAGCTGGATTGTAATTTCGTCAGTGGCTTGGGAGGTATGACCCCCACTCACTTCTGTCATCACCGCTCAGTGGGCCTGGCCTCCTCTTGTGTGTCTTCTCCATGCAGTCATCCTGCCATCCATCTCTGCTTGTGATGTTCAGCTGCCCCTCAGTCATGCTCCTGCCCTTTAATTAAAAGGCTGAAATGCAGGGCAGGTCAAAGGAGCAAGGGACTGGACGGAGTTGTGTGCCGACTGCTAAAGTTCTAAACGGACTTGCTTGCCACTGCACTGCTTGAACAGCTGTACCTCACTGCCCACCAGCCCACCTAAAGTACTACTCCTGCACTGCTCCTGCTAGTCAGTCTCTTGTCTGTTTAGCTGCTCCGCTTTAGCACTGTGCTCTTTCCTGGTACAGCTAGGCTCCTTCTTGGGCCTGAATTGCTGAGACCTAGAAGACCGACTCTATGACTCTGCTTGTTGCTTGGAGAATGGCCTGGCAAACACTGCTTCCCCTGCTGAAGTGCCTGCTAGGTCAGTGCTTTTGTGGTGTCTGAGTTGGGACTCATCAGAAGGGACTCACCGTAGGGATTAATTTCTGGCTCTGTGGGCTGCTGCAGGCTAACTTTGAGGAACTAGAATTTGGACAACTGGAATCGACAAATCAAATGAAGGTAACAAAATTGCCTGATTTGTTTTGTATGATGCTGGTAACAAACTCTTTCCTAGTAGCTGGTAGCTGCATGATGCTTTAATTAGTATAATTTCTTTGGTCAGTCAAGATTGTGGAGATGAGGCATAGTTTCAGCCCAGATTTGGGTGGGGGTACAAAGCAAGAAGGCAGAGTTAAACTTTTTTCCTTCTTTTCCAGTAAAGCTTTTGCTGTCCTGGCCTGGGTGGGTGGGCTATCATAGCAGCATGGTCTCCCACAGATTGCTCCCCAAGGTGGGGCAGGTGGGGGATGGCCTTCCTCCCCTAGTGCACACATCCAGATTCCAGGCAGTGGTGCTAGTCAGAACAAGTGGGTAGGGCTTCACAAAACCTACATGGCCTCTTTTCCTGTTTCCCCCTCCCCAGCCATGGCAACACATCAACACATGCATGTGGAGGATCATAAAAAGGGAAATCCATTAAAAATCATGGTAATGCAGACAATTTCAATATTATAACTCCTATTACTAATTTGTAAATTTTTGCCTCTGTGCTATCTATACCCAACAACTGCACAGCAAATAGAAACAAGCAAACATTCAACACTGATAAATGCATATTTTTGGTTGTGTTTTCACCCCGTTTTGATATCCTCTGTTTACCCCAGCATGCAGCTGCAGTCAGTCTGCTCCTCTGGTCCCTTCTTGGTCATTTGGAATACTTACTCTGTAGCTGCAAGTCTGTGGCAGCGCACATGCTAGGTGAACTTCAGAAAGTGTGCACAAAGGAGGAGTATAAAAAAGTTGCTCATAAAACTGCTTGGCACCATTCCCATCCACAATGGAGTGAATTACAGCTCAGAGATAGTTGGGAGTGGACTCAGTATTATCTGGACAGGAAAGGTTGCAGATGAGGCAAAATATGGACTAGAGCTGGGAGAGGAGGCAAAGATATGAACACATAAATAGTAAAATAAAACAGAAAAAACATATTTTTGTGACTACCCTGTGTGTTGGGGGTGGTGCTAAGATGCTGTAGCACACCACAAAAAAATTCAGCATCAGTGCTCAGGGAACAGAAAAAAAAGACTACATAACATAATGGATCCACGACTGGTCATCCACAAAAATTTTGTCGAACGACCAGACAGTGAAACTGGCAGGTTGACCACATTTTGCAGTCGGCTGCCAGTTTCAAAGAAAACTAAGTGTTTTCTTGGGAAGGGCTTCACTCCCGAACCCCACACGAGAGGGGCTGTGCCCCCGCACCCTCTCACTAAGGATTATCAACTCAGTCAGAGTTGATTTGTGGGGGGGTGCAGGACCCCCGACAGACAGTGCCAGGTTACAGCATGGGCACTACAGTGACATGGCACTGTAGTCGCTGTAGTGTGGTGCGCTGTCGAAATGTCGTGGTTGGGGTGGTATACCAACATAATTATGTCAGAGTCTAGTCCATAAAATGTTTTTAAAAAAATGGACTGTAGAACAGTGAAGTGTATGTTGGCCTTTAATTGCATCAGCATTTTCTTCTGTCCCTGTCTATGATTGTAAAGCACTTTAGAATACAGTTTGTATGTAAGGCAATATATAAAAACAAATTCTATTCTGCAGATTCAGTCCCCATTCTACTATTATCCATCTTGTTACTTTGTAAAGGCTTTGGGAATACACTGTGCAAAGGCCCAATAAAAAAAAATTGTTTTCCATTTTCTTTTTTAGGTTAGGGAGAGTGACTATTTAAACATGTGACAAGTGGGCTTGGCTGGTAAAAAGACAGTTATTACATGGGCTCAGAATAGCCAACAATGTCATTGGCTAAACACCCACACCTGACCATGGATTAAATTCAATATTTAATACACAGTTTGGTGGAGGGAGTCTGGGAAACTGCCATCGGGACTTATTGTGTCCTGCAGTTTGCAGAACTTAGAGGGAGCCATTTAAATCCCTGCTTGGCCGTACATCAACAGACATGGAATGCAAAATTCCTGCAGTTCTGTCTCTGTGTGGCAGAAAGTTAGTGTGTATGTAACTCTGTGTACCCCCATCCCACATGGAGGTGATACTAGCAACCAGAGTTTCAACTGTCAGGATGTGTCCGTGTGCTGTACCTCCATGCCACATTGAGCAGCTTGAACCAGTGGCAAGAATTTTGTTTGGGCATGCCTTCCTGTGGTTTTGCCTTTCTCTCTCTGCTTTGACTTGTGACAGGGAGAGAGAGAGAGCAGTGGAATGTGGTGCTCTGAGAGAGAGAGAGCCTGACCCAAGGGCAGCAAAGCACATATCCATGGGTAGGCGTGCTGCTTCAGTGTGCTGTACCCACATCTCACATGGCTATCCATTTTTGCAGAGAGATAAGGGCTGCTGTAGCACACCATGTGACACTGAGTCCCTCCCATAGTGCCACTCAGGGAGAGGGGGAGAGAGAGAGAGAGAGAGAGAGTGAGAGAGACACTGAGAGAGCAAATGCATGAGAGAGAGAGAGAGAAAAATGCACAATTGCAACATTACTGACTGGTGTGCATGTGTGTCAGCACATACTGGTGCTTACTTTTAATCTCTCTGTCTCTGTTGTCATCGGCAGTTGTAGATCACAAGTACATTTTACACATTGCATTTTTTCCCCTTAACCCCTGGTGGGATGTCTGTGAGTGCCATTAGGGCTGTGTGCCTCTGTCCGTGAGAAAGCAGTCAGTGGCCGTGCCCAAGCATTTCCTGGATGCTTCAGAGTCAGGGCCCCAGCCCCCATACATTAAGGTGCTCAACTGCACATTGCACACAACAGAAAAAGAGAGAGTGAGAGAGAGACAGAAAGACTGAAAGGGACGTTTCAATCACTCGCATATCTCTCCCCTGCATTCCACGGAATGAGAGACGCTTGCCTCCTCCAGTCATTCTCTCTCTCTCAGTCTGTGATCGGCAGCTCTTTTGTCTGTATGTGTTCCTTAGGGAGCTGAGAAGTACATGGGGGGCACTGCAAAGTACAAGAGCGAGGTGACAGAATGAGGCAGAGAGACAGACAATGCAAAAGAGGGAGAAAGAGACAGAGACAAAGCGAGCACCCCACTTCAGTACACAGACAATGTGAGCACCCCACTTCAGTACTGTCATCGGGAGCTCAGCGATGTCTGTGTGTGTGAGAGGTATCATTCTGAGAGCTGTCTTTGAGCTCCCCACTTGCATGTGTGTCTGTGGTTGGAGGGACAGGAAAGTAAACCTCCTAGGACATCTAGGAAACTATATAATGAACAACAAATGTCAGAAATCATCTTACTACATTATTCCTGACATTTGTATGTGCATAAAATCAATGACATCTGGATTGTTTGTTGAGGACTATTTGTCCAGGTGGCAGAATACAGTCACATTTTTGGTATGAAAACAAGGAGAAAACCCCTTTATTTTTTTTCTCCTTGTTTTTTGAACATAGCCCATGTTATAAGTGCAATAACTGACTCCAGGGTATGGGGTTATAGGCATTTAATACATGCCTCTGGTGCTGTGAAGACACTAAGCCTGCAACCTCATGCCTGACAATGCACCCGAGGTGTGGATTAAATCCCTATAGCCCCATACCCTGTCATGGGTTGTTGCTAATTTAAGTTATGAATGGATACAAGGGAGACTTTGACATGGGACCTTTGCCCCATAAAGTGAGTGGCTTGGCTACAGTTAGTGAGGGGATTCAGTGTATTCTTAAAGTTAACATTGGAGAGAGATGAAACTGGTTGGAATCTAAACCAAAACCTGGGTGGTGGGGGATTTGACAAAACCAGACTGGCACCAGAACCTCTCCATTTTACACACCACTACTTCTTTTAACAGTAATAGAACAGTATCACTATTCTTCTGTCAATAAAATAGTGAACAAGTGCCTTGAGAAGATTTTAGGAGTAGTACGACGGCAATGTTGCATCACTTGTATGTGCAACATATTTCCTTGTAGGCTATCTGTTCCCTTACAAATAGGAACAGACATCCAGTTTTTTTTTTTATTGGAGATAGTCATCTCCTCTCTATAAAACTCTTTTAGAATAGTATATAATTTAATTAAACAGATCTTTTGTGCATAGGTGCTCGCATCCTTTAAATTTTTGATATTACAACTTGTTTTTAAAGATGGGATGAAAACCTACTTATTCTGAAAAGAAGTAACTGGTGAATTGAAAACTCATCTCCAATCCACCCTTCTATATTTCCTGAGACTCAGTGAATTAGTGGGAGGGGGCAGCCAACAAATAAGTTCTTAAGAAAATTAAATTAATTAGGGTGAAGGGTCCTGTAACTAGGGGCCGTCTTTGTAATGGTCAGCCATGCATTGTAAAGAGGATGTGGTGTACATATTGAATTAATAGTTAAAAGTGTTTGGTAAAACAAAGATATTTTATGAGCAATGGTTGTAAAGAGTTATTTATGTAATAGTTAGTTTTCATTTATGTGTAACCCCTAGATGGCGCTATCCCAGGGGCTACTACCCCTGCCTGATTTGCCACTAACAGGTTGAGGGGCCTGGATCCAATGGCGGGTGCCTCCACCCAGAGGTCAGGGTTTGCAATAGTTAAACTAACTTGGTCACAGCCCTCTGGGACACTGCAACCCCCCTTTCTTCCCACTAGTGGCCCACACAATATATCAGAATTACCTTCACAGTATACACTTACCCCCAGGTCTGGTTCCGCACTGGGACCTCCTGTGAAATGAGATACAGTGCAACAATCACAGTACAGTACTTTAACATAGACAAATACCTCAGGCAGTATAACTTTGCTGAAACAAGCAGCTCTGATTTATTTGGGGATATAACAAGGACAGGGAAATCAGGTTAATTAGCTTATCACTCTAATAATCTACCTATGGCTCTGTGCACAGCCTATCCCTATCAGTTACTGTCCCTGGGTACCCAAGCCCTAGTGGCTAGTCCAAACCATGGCAGCTGGTAGGGGCCCTTCACAGAGAAAAGGAGAATTAAACAGTCAGCAGTACAGTAATTCCATTTGGATTTAATGTGGCAATTCAACAGGGAACGACCCTGAATTAGTACTCACGACCTCCAAATAAGATAGGGTCCTTCAATGTCAGCAGGGCTCACTTGAGGTACACAAACCTCTTCACACATCCATATAAAAGAAAGCACTATACCAGGCAGGCTGCATCTGTATCCATCGCAATTACTGCACAATACCGGAGAACACACAGCAGATTCAGTTCCTGACAGACCGAGTGCAATTTCAGCAATTCCTCCAGTCTTCTACAGGGTGAGCCTGGTTTCTACTCTTCAGAGATCCTTTGATTCTTTTCACAGGACGGATTCAGTCCTAACAAGCTGTTACACAAGCTGCAGACCGGAACTCTGGGCCTTTTTTGACTAAAACTGCACACTGAAAAAGCACAGGGCTCCTTCCTTCTTCACTGCCAAAGCTCAACTGAAACTCCAACCGACAAAACCGGGCACTTCCTTTGAGTTCCTCCCAGTTCTTGACTGGATTGGCTGTCACTCACAATAGACTGCTGCTGTTGGTCCAAAAGGCACTGAAGTCTAAACTACATCTCCCAGAGTCACTGCCCATACAATCCTCTTGTGGCTGGCTCAGATTATGAGTCAAGTTCTGATTCGTCCAAGGCACCATTTTAGAGCTAGCTTACCCCACACTGATTGGTCCAGTTCAGCAGTTCAAAACTAGAATGGGGAACTAGCAGACACAGTTCTGACTGCAAAGAAAGCAGGTTAGACAAACTGTAATTTCATTATTACTCTAAATAATTTCTGGCAAACAGTTACATCTTTCAGATAGGTTCCCTTTGCACTCCTAGTGACTGCAAAAATGAAGTGAATTGGCAGCAGCTCGAGTGGTACTCAAACAGAGAAACACACAGTCCCCCCATACAAACTAATTATGTCTGCAAGCAGACAGCTCTTAAAGAGACAGTACCAGAGGCTCTAAAAACACTCACTGATAAATGGCTTAAATGCCAAACACCATTCAGGCTTGGAGCATTCAAGCAAGCTCCTGGAAGTCTTTTGGGAACCCCCATTTGCAGGGGGGTTACATATGTATTTGACAAAGAAGTTCCGGGATGCCCAGCATTACTTCTATAAGACAGACTTGGATTGCTCTAAATTTTCTTTAATATAAGTTAATTCTATTACTGAATTTACTACTCACATATAATCTTAGATGTGTCTAACTATTTCTGAGAAACCATAGAAATTTATGATTTGGTTGTACGGTAGCAGTAACATTTCAGCTTTTGCATTCAAATAACTAACATGGCATTCAATTCATGCATTGCTGTATGAGTCATTCGGCTCACTAAGCTACTTAGGGTGGTGGGGCATAAAGGATCAGTTCCAGATAATGTTGTATTAACCCAGTGCTATACACAGAGATGTCTGATTGTAATTGAAGGGAGTGCATGGAAATGAATTCTGAAAATACACTATGTTGATCATAAGAAATTAAATTATGTGGCATAGAATGATGTATTTTGATAAGCAGTGCACACATGTATATCGTGTTTCTATTTATCAGCTATCTGAAAGAGTAATATTACTGCCCATAAATAGATTAGACTTGTATGACTACAAAACCAAATCAGTGCTGTCTTGGCATATGATGCACTTAGTCTATGTAAGAAAAAAAGTTCAAACTGTAATCAGGAATGGTGGTTTGCTTTAAATTGTATTATATTTATAAATAAACACTAGTTTCCCACAGTGATAGAATGAACAGCACATTGCCAAAAGAAAGAACCTGTATTTAGTTAACCAATAATCTCAATATTCATTTACTGTACCCCATTAATGAACCTATTGTTTCACCTTTAAATGTAAGTTTATGACTGGCTCAATTGTTGGTAGTGTTACTACACCAGGAAGACATTGTATTATTATTTTGTTTATGAACTACAATGAGTTGCCTAAACCAGTGAACAACATGCTGTTTGGAATAAGTGCTTACATATATGTGCAAGTAAAAAACATATGATGCTATAATTCTGATGCCTGCAATATCTAGGTAAAGAGAACAAGAGGGTGAGTGGTGAAGGATGGGGATGGGGTTGCTAAAGCTAAACTGCTGCCTGGCAGAGTTGATCTTGGAAAAAAATGTGGCTGCTATTGTTTGATCTATTGCCATTGCCACAGGTGTTTCTTTCTGCATCTGTCAAAGCCTGATGCAGCATCAGTAATCAGATCTGCAGATAGAGCTAGGCAGCCGCATGATAACATTCCAAGTTATACCAGTGTACCACCATTTTGACATCATTACTGTAGTACAACTCTGTGCTTATTGCATAAATCCATCTGTAGCAACATTCTGCTTTATACTATAAAATGTTCTAAGTGGAATAATATGTTCTAAGTAAAAATATATGTTTAGCTGTATGGTTACTGTGTCTCTTATGGCTATACGCATGCATTCTTGAGTTCTTTAACTGGGAGAACTGCAAATTGAAGTTAAGCAGTTCTGACACACATAACTTGAAAAGAAATTCTTAGAATCATAAGAGACAAATGGACTGTAAAAAATAAGCATCTTATAAATCATGCTGCAGATTTCTGTTTAAATAAGAACACAATTCAGATTTAAAATAAAACTGACTAGAAAAACTGGAGAAACACTGTACAATGAAGTGGATAATGCTAACTGAACTTACAACTGTAGAATTTTAGAACTGTTTGCATAAGACAACTGCTTGTGGAAAAAATTGTACTTGGAATGTTTATAAATAAACAACCCTGATTGGCCAAGACAGACATCATGATTTATAATGTATAGACTAATTAATACCCAGCTACGAAGAACAGGTACTGTAATCTGAGAGCAAAGCTCAAGTGCTTTACATGGCATTACAGCACCATAATTATTTGTATAATTGGAGTTTGAGCAGTTCTACTGTTCCCGAAATTTGGAAGATGGGGAAAATTATTCCCATTTATAGGCTGGTGATCGAACAATTCCTTCAAACTATAGGCCAATAGCTCTTTTACCAATTTTATCTAAGATCCTAGAATGTAAAGTACATGAGCAGCTAAATCATTATTTGGACTCAAATATTATACTAACAGATAAACAACATGGTTTTAGGAAGGGGAGATCCACAAACACTGCCCTGTTGGAATTTAATGATTTGATTGTTACATCTATGAATCAAGGGAAAGATACTGGTGCAGTGTTTGTGGATCTCAGTAAGGCTTTTGATTTGGTTGAACATGATTTGCTTTTGATTAGGTTAAGGGCTATAGGGATTCAGGGACAAATGTTAAAAGGGTTTTAGTCATATTTGACAAATAGACAGCAATGTGTACAATGTGGAATAATGGTGTCGGGCCCTGGGAGACTGGAGAGGGGTGTTCCCCAGGGCTCGATTCTGGGTCCATTATTATTTAATATATATGTTAATGACTTAGTTCAAGTTATTAGACATAGTGAGGTGAGACTGTACGCAGACGACACTGTATTGGTGGCGTCTGCTGACAATCTCACAGATATGATGGATAAACTCCAATATGATTTATTACAGATGCAAAAATGGCAGAGTAATTCTGGTCTTCTTTTAAATGCTAAAAAAAGCAAACTATGTTGTTTTCAGTTGGTTCATACAAAGGAAATAGATCTAAGTTACAGTTACATCTTCGAGATAGTACAAAAATTGAAAATGTATTTACATATAGGTATTTGGGGGTTTCAAGTAGATGTTAGGATGACATATACAGAGCTTATATCAGTTCAGACAAAAAAAGTGAATAGGAGATTAGGGGCTCTTAGAAAAATTGCAGGTAGTTTACCTTTGGTAGCTAAGGAGTGGTTGGCAAAACAAATGTTATTACCTATATTGGAGTATGGTTCTATAATTTCTATGAATTCAGCTAAAGCTGCATTAAACTTGATTAATCAAGCATATTACAGAATAGGAAAATTTGCTTCTGGAAATAGTAAAAATAAGCATCATTGTGAAACCCCCAGGGGGCGCTACCCGTACGGCTACTACCCCTGCCTGCCTCCACAGAGACCGGGTAAGGGGCCCAGATCCATTGGCGGGTGCCTCCACCCAGAGGTCGGGGTTAATACTGTCGAGATTGCCTCAGTCACAGCCCTCTGGGTTACTGCAACCCCCCTTTTTCCCCGCTAGTGGCTCACACTGGGTACCAACAAGGCTTTTCACCAATACACTTACCCCCCGGGTAGTATCTCTCAGCTCTCTCCCGGGACCCCCTGTAAAATAAGATACAGTTATATCACAGTCACTATACAGCAGTTCAACAGGGATGCACAAACCAGCCAGGGCGTAGTTGCAACACACAAATCTGATTTATTAAGGGGGGGAGATAACAAGGATGGGGGGAATCAGGCTAATTGGTTTACCATTATACTTAATTACCTAGAGCTCTGTGCACAGGCCTATCCCTACGAGTCACTGTCCCTGGGTACCCAAGCCCTAATGGCTAGTCCCAACGTGGCAGCTGGTTGGGGCCCTTAACACAGATAGACACTGCAATCCTGAGCAAGTCAGCAGGGAAAGAAAGTTCATTTAGGCAGTCAAAAGTACAGCAATACGATTGGAAAACCACTGATTGCACACTTAACAAGGAGCTACCCTGATTTAGTACTCACAACCTCCAGCCAATCCCGGTTCTTCCAACACTAGCAGGGCTGAGCCTGAACTTCACTAGTCTCTGTACACATTTACATGGTTATCTCAATCCAGGCAGAATCCCTCACTGGCAGCAGGATTAACCTGAACTCACAAGTCTCTTTACACATTTATATGGTTATCGCAATCCAGGCAGAATCCCTCACTGGCAGCAGGATTAACTTGAGCTCACAAGCCTCATAGTACACTCATATGGTAAACAGCAACAGGCAAAAGTCCTTTAATTGCAGCAGGACTAACTTGAGCTACTCGCACATTTATATGGTAAACAGCAATAGCAGAAGGGTACCACACCAGGCAGCTGCTTCCAGGCTCTTCAGCTTTCACAGTCACTCCAGCTCTGCAATGGCAGCTTTTTTACTCCTCCCGCGGACCCAGCGCCATTCAACATGTTCTCAGTCCTATTACAGGTTGAGCCTGGTGGGTAGCTGTACAGAGCACAGCCTCCTCTGGCCGCCCGTCGGCAGTTCAAGACAAACTCCTAAGCTGGAAAAGCGGCCAACTTAGGCCTTCCACAGCGCTTCCAACGCGAACACTTCCAAGCGCCAGAAGGCACACAGCTCCTCACTCCTCACTAGCCACAACGATTCTGACACTGGCAGCAACACCCAGAACTCCTCTTAGTTCTGGCGCGAACCTGTCATGGCTGGCCGAACCTAACTCAGTCACTCTCATGGCTCCCATTAGTGCAGAATGGCGCCATAGTCCATAATGCCTTGTTCCCTCTAAACAGCTCCTCTATTGGTCAGTCAACTCCTGGATTCCAAAGTACTGATTGGTCCAATTTCACAGTTCGGGACCAAAATGGAGGAGGCAATCAAACTCTCTGTGCTGCAAAGCAAAGCAGGTTAGAACAACTACGTTATCATTTTCTTTACAACTTATTTTAAACAACCACCTACATCCTTTATTAGGGCTCCCCCTGCACTATTAGTGATGGCAGAAGGGCGCTACTCAGCAGTCGGTGAGGTCAAGCATGAACATTCAAACCCCTCCCATTTTAACTAATCCCAACTGCAACAGGCAGCCCTTACAGGGACAGTATACGGAGGCCTAAAAGCACTCAGCGGACCCCCATTCGGTGGCTTTATGCCGACTACCAACCAGGCATAGGGCATTACTAACCCCCATTTGTAAAGGGGTTACACCCTCCCTGGCCTGGAAAAGCTTGGCGTCCCGCCAAGTAATCACCCTTGAGGCAGAGTAGGTGAACATCCCAAGTAACACCATATCACATTTTACCTTACATACATAAATATTAGATCTACAATGCACTATAGTGTATACACATCATACATATAAAATCTTACACTCTCTTAAATCAGGTCATAGGGCCCTACCCCGTGACCCCAGGACTGAGGGGCTCCCTCTTTGGTTAGCTACTAACGGGTCCCCTGGGACAAGGGCACCACACTTGAAAGGCTGTACTAATAGTCTGGAGTTATCCCCCAAGGCTAACTAAGGCAAAGACCTTGGGGACACATACACCCCTTTGTGGACCACATTTAAGGGCAGGTCCACTGGCTGACCTAAAGATTCATAGCTTAACTTTATTACGGGCTGAATTTGTCGGCCGGATCATCTAGGGGTCTCAGGGGATTCTGAACCAGGCCCTGACTCCACTCCCATGTCAGAGACATTAGCAACAGGGATCCCTTCAAGGGGTTCAGGCTCGATACTCATAATACTATCAGGGGCTTGACCTTCTATCCCTGAACCCACCCCACTGGGCTCATCTAGGGGCTGTCCAGTTACTAAAGGGGACCCATCAGGGCATTCAAGATACTCTTCCAGTTCTGGCATATCACGGACTTGTTCCCCCCACTTCACTCTCTTCTTCTGAAAAGTCAGATAACTCAGCCAGGCCAGACAGTTCAGCCAAGCCTAAGGACTCAGCCCCTTGAGTTTGTCTGCTACCCCATTCATCTTCTGGAGGCAATTCCTTCGGGGACAAAGTAGGGGGCTCAATCAACACAGATCGGCTAGCTTCAGTTCCTGAGTTAAGGAGGGGATTGCCCCAAAACAATTGGCTTAGTTCATAAAAGGGATAGTATTCAACATCATCTTCGCTGTCTTCTGACACTGAGTGTGGACCATCTCCTTCTGCAGGGGGGGTGGACAAGGCTCCCTTGGTGGACTTGTTGAAGGCTCCACGGGCTTGGTTCCTCTCTTAGTAACAGATCTAGTCACAGGCCTGGAAGGAGGGTAGAGGAAGGTTCAACTTCAATGAAGATCTGCCCAATTGGCAGCAGATGATTTCTGTGTATGGTTTTCACATCTTTTGAATTGTTTTCAGGCCGCACTTTATACACAGGTAGGTCTGCCAGCTGTCCCACAACAATATGAGGGAGGTGATGCCATCGGTCGGCAATTTTATGTTTGCCATGCAGTCCTAGATTTCTCAACAACACTCTATCCCCTTTTCTCAACTCTACTGTTTTCACTTTTCTGTCATATCTCTCCTTGTTTGCCAGGTTTCGTTTAGCAGCCATGGTCTGGGCCAGCTGGTAGGCATGATCTAACTGGGCATTTAATTTCTGTACATACTGTAGATGGTTTTCTGCTCGCACCCCATCAGGGGAAACCCCAAAACACACATCCACTGGCAATCTAGCCTCTCTTCCAAACATCAGTCGATAGGGGGAGAACCCGGTGGCATCACTTTTTGTACAATTGTAGGCGTGTACTAGAGTGCTAATCTGTTGACTCCATCTCGATTTATCTTTTGATTGTAAAGTACCCAGCATGTCAAGCAATGTACGATTGAACCTTTCAGGCTGAGGGTCTCCCTGTGGGTGGTAGGGGGTGGTTCGTGATTTGCGTACCCCCCACAAAGACAGCATCTCCTTAATCAAGCGACTTTCAAAGTCCCTTCCCTGGTCGGAATGAATCTGCTGCGGAGCCCCATAGTGGACGAAAAAATTCTCAACAAGTATCTTAGCCACTGTAGTTGCTTTCTGATCCTTGGTCGGGAAAGCCTGTGCATACCGGGTAAAATGATCAGTGACCACTAATATGTTGCTAACACTTCTCAGATCAGGCTCTAAACTCAGGAAATCAATACAGACCAGTTCTATAGGAGCAGTAGTAGTAATGTTGACCAAGGGAGTAGCTCTCTGAGGTAACGCTTTCCTCTGCAAACAACGACCACAGGTCTTGACATACTGTTCCACGTCCGCACTCATCTTTGGCCAATAGAATCGAGCCCGTACCAAATCAAGTGTTCGATCTATGCCCAGGTGCCCCATCTGATTATGCAATGATCTTAGAACTAGTTCTCTGAAAGCTGAGGGCAGCACCAGTTGTTGTCGTTGCACCGGCCTTCCTTACTCACAGTCTCTCTATATAGTTGGTTGATCAGCTTTAATTTGGGCGTTCTTTATACAACAAGGTAGTCCATGAAGTCGGTGGAGCGTAGTTTGGATACATCCCTTCCGGCCCACAAAACCTCTACGGCCGTTCTTACCATAGGGTCACAGGATTGAGCCTGTTGGAGATCATCATTGTTGAGTTGAGGCAGAGAGCTGGTGTCCAATGCAGAGAAATAGCAGTAGGAGGCAGGTATACAGTTCTCCGGCGGCCCCAAACAATCTACTACACAGTCCACTGTGTCCGGAGACACCTGTTCTTCTTTATCAAATTTCTGGCACAGGGCTCTTATGTCAGGCTCAGACAACTGGACCCATTCAGTCTGGGATGCAGACCTCCGAGAAAGAGCATCCGCATCTATATGGTTTAAGCCCGCCCGGTATTCTACAGCGTAATCGTAGGTGGCCAAGGCAGAGAGCCACCTTTGCCCAGTGGCATCCAATTTGGCTGAGGTTTGTACATAGGTCGAGAGGATTGTTATCAGTCTTTACTAATATCTTGGCACCATACAAATAGTCATGGAACTGATCAACAATGGCCACTTCAGAGCCAGAAACTCTAATTTGTGCACGAGTTAATTCTTCTCTGGCGGCGTCAGACTTCTACTAGCAAAGCGCTACAGGTCTCAGCCCATTTGAGTGCTCCTGATATAATACAGCCCCCAATCCTTGCAGACTGGCATCAGTATGAAGAGTGTAAAGGCTTGGCTGGGTCAGCATAGGCCAACAGGTGCGTGGGTAAGTTGATATATGATGTCATGGAAAGCTTCCTCACACTCAGCAGTCCATCGATCCCCGAACATATCATTTGGCCGAAAATACTTCTTTTCTAAGTCAGTGTGCACACCCTTCTTATATTTTTTGTGAGTAGGCGGATACCCCTAGGTGAGATTAAGGAGAGGGCGAATCACTCGTGAATAGTCTCTGACAAACCGCCTATAGTAGCCACAAAACCCCAGGAATTGTTGCATCTCTCTCAAATTTCTAGGTTGAGGCCAAGTGGTCAACGTCTCCACCTTGCTAGGATCAGTCTCTATGCCCTCAGTGGACACTATGTGGCCCACATATTTCACAGAAGTCTGGAAGAATTGACACTTATCGATAAACAACTTGAGGCCGAAATCCTCCAATCAATCCAGGACTTTGAATAATCGTTGCTCATGTTCTTCCAAGGATCGGCCAAACACTATGACGTCATCTAGCTAGACCAAACACTCGAGTAGGTTCATGTCCCCCACCGCTTGTTCCATCAAGCGCTGAAAAGTGGCTGGGGCACCCGAAATTCCTTGAGGCATCCGAATAAATTCATAGAAACCTAACGGGCAAATGAAAGCAGTCTTCTCCCGATCGTCTGGGGCCATCGGGATCTGGTAGTATCCGCTCCGAAGATCCAATACAGAGAACCACTTACTACCATTCAGACAATCCAAGGCGTCTTGTATGTGTGGCATGGTATATTGATCCGGAATGGTCTGCGTATTCAAAGTACGATAGTCCACACA
Source organism: Neoceratodus forsteri (assembly GCA_016271365.2). NCBI lineage: Eukaryota > Metazoa > Chordata > Ceratodontiformes > Ceratodontidae > Neoceratodus > Neoceratodus forsteri. The sequence goes on along the minus strand of CM057455.1, from coordinate 1,750,075,503 downwards.
CATCCGAACTGCCCCATTTTTATTCCTTACTACTACAATGGGGGAGGCATAGGGGCTTCTAGACTCTTGGATTACACCAGCAGCCAACATTTCTTGCAAATGTCGCCGTACATCATCTATGTCAGCGGGAGCCAGAGGTCGGGATCTCTCTCGGAAAGGTCTTTCATCATGCAATAGAATGTGATACTCAGCCCCTTGTACACATCCTACATCCCACTCTTTCAGGGAGAAAACCTGGTTCCTCTCGGCAAGCCTCTCACTGACCCTGCGCTTCCACTCAGTCAGCAGCGGAGAGTCACCAAAGTCAAACAGATCAGGAGCAACTCTATCACCTGTCCGGGAACTCTTTTTATTTGGTAGGACAGCAGTATCCGCACAATGGACGCTAGCCAGGGTACACCCTCTTTTTAATCGAATCTCTATATCAGACACATTGTGCACTTGAACCATCATCCTTTTAACGTAGGCATGGGCCCTGGCTGGCAGAATGCTGGGTTTGAGCAACAACCCCTCAGGTAGTTCTCCCTCCATAGGCACATCCAACATCAAAAACTTATTCTTGACATCTGTCTTTAATCGTACCTCTCCATGTAGAACACACTGTGCATTTGGGGCAAGCACTACAGGGGCCGGATCCTTCTTCCATACCACTCCCACAGGGCCTTCAGGTGCCTCCGGCCTACCCTTCTTTTGAGTGGCCCTGACCGTTTGAATTACAGCAGGTACACCCAAAACTCGCCCAGTCTGAAATGCTCGCTTCTCTGAACACAACTGGGCCAATCGTCCAAACATGTGCGCATTCGTTCCAATCAACAGGGGCACTCCATCATACAGTCCAGTGGGTGGGCAGACCAAGACGAAGGTTTACACTTGCTCATCTGTTCCATTCACAGTTGCAGGGAAAGATAACCATACACGGATGTACCCCAAATACGGATAAGCCTTGTCACTCAACCCCCATACATGTAGACCAGTTAGAGGCTGCAGGGGCACTTCACTTAAGTGTGCTTGGTACCAGTCCTGAAACATGATGGTCACCTGGGAGCCACTGTCCAATACAGCTCTAGTGGGAATTCCATTCACCTGCACCAGGGTCTCCATAGATGGCCTGACCACATCAGACCAGTTGGGGGTAGCAACATTGTTAGCCAGCGGGCATGGGCCTGAGTCACACAACTTTTCTTGGGGGCCCGAGACTGGGTCTGGCGGTATCGAGCGATCAGTCTGCTGTTAACTTTCCTTAAATTCTCCGGCCTTTGGCAGTCAGGCTGGAAATGCCCATCTTCCCCACAGTGATAACAAAACTTAGGGTCCCGGGGATCACTATTCTGAGGGGGGCCCTGAGGGGAAGGAGAAAGCTCTCTAGGGCTAGGGTTCGGGGCTCTACATAACTCAGGGGCCCTGGGCCGAGTAGGGTACACAGTAGACTGCTTTAAGTCCCTCACCAATTCCCGTAAATTCCTGATCTCAGCCCTCAACTCACCCTCCACGTAGGGGTCAGAGGAAACAACCCGCATCCCCACCATACCTGGGAAATCTGGGGACCCCTCGGACCCTCCAGGCGAGCCAGTCTCCTCAGGAGTATTAGACTCAGGGGTCCCACTAGGGTTCACTGCCCCCACACAGGGTTCCCACCCCTCTTCATCAGTTTCCACTTCTCGAATTTCCCTCATCAATTGACAATATTCAGGCGGGGTGGCCCGCTGATCATGCAGCTTAAGTTTTAATAGAGTTACACTAGAGAATCTGGCAGACTTTAAAATATGTTCTAGCAGAACCTGACTCAGGGCTGCAGCAGTGAGTCCCCCTTTTCTACAAGCCTTCTGCAATGCCCGCTCCACTCTAGTAACAAAAACAGACAATTTTTCATTTTTCCACAGCTTAGCAGACCTGAATTTCCATAATAAATCTTCACCAGTCTCCGTACTACCAAAAACCCCTTCTAAAGCAGAGAGATACTCTGCAGCAGTGGCTTCAGGCAGTGGCCGGAAGAATCTAATGGCTTCTAAGGCAGGACCCACAAACTCTCCATCAGCCTCTTCCTTTCTCCCCTCGGAGCATTGCCACCCTGGACTAAAGGGTGGCATAGTCCATCCGCCTCCAGGTCATTCTCCCAGGAGGCACTGGTACCATGCCAGAGAAAAGCTTTAACCTACGGTAGGAATCAAGCTGTATGGATGGGACTGCCAAGGGCAAAGAAGCCAGCACAGAGCTTTTGGGCGGGCCAGGGGAGGTGCCCGGAGAACCCCGAGGGGTAGTATCACTGGACAGATCCAAGGCTTGTAGCAACTCCTGGGTAGTCCTCCCTTCCACAGCTAACAATTTAAGCAGTTTATCTTTAAAGCTGTTCATTTGAGGAGACCCCCCAGGAGTGACTGACCCACTTCGGATATGGATTAGCCTCCACCCCTGGGATGCACCCTCCGGGTAAAGTACAGGAGGTACCTTCTCAGGGTCAATGGCCACACTACATAGGAGTAGCACCTGCAATGTCTGGTCACAAATCAGCCATACGCCTTTCACTTCAACCTCCCAAACACTTTACTCTGTTCTGCAACAGAGACAATATCAGCGGCCGAGGTACCCAAGGGCACATCTAACAATAATACAATCTTTTGGGAATCTACCTCTGCTTCACCCCAACCCATTAGTTTGTGTACCATGGTTTTGATGGGTCCCAGCTTAATTTTTTCAACATATCCCTTCCATTTTTCCATCTTTGGGGTATCTCTCACTGAGCCACTAGGGGCTAATCCCAGTGGTGCCTCCAATTGTAACCCCCAGAGCGCTACCGTGGGCTACTACCCTGCCTGCCTCCACAGAGACCGGTAAGAGGCCCAGATCCGCTATGGTGCCTCCACCCAGAGGTCGGGGTTAATACTGTCGAGATTGCCTCAGTACAGCCTCCCCGTTACTGCAACCCCTTTTTCCCGCTAGTGGCTCACACTGGGTACCAACAAGGCTTTTCACCAATACACTTACCCCCCGGGTAGTATCTCTCAGCTCACTCCCGGGACCCCCTGTAAAATAAGATACAGTTATATCACAGTCACTATACAGCAGTTCAACAGGGATGCACAAACCAGCCAGGGTGTAGTTGCAACACACAAATCTGATTTATTAAGTGGGGGAGATAACAAGGATGGGGTGAATCAGGCTAATTGGTTTATCATTATACTTAATTACCTAGAGCTCTGTGCACAGGCCTATCCCTACGAGTCACTGTCCCTGGGTACCCAAGCCCTAATGGCTAGTCCCAACGTGGCAGCTGGTTGGGGCCCTTAACACAGATAGACGCTGCAATCCTGAGCAAGTCAGCAGGGAAAGAAAGTTCGTTTAGGCAGTCAAAAGTACAGCAATACGATTGGAAAACCACTGATTGCACACTTAACAGGGAGCTACCCTGATTTAGTACTCACAACCTCCAGCCAATCCCGGTTCTTCCAACACTAGCAGGGCTGAGCCTGAACTTCACAAGTCTCTGTACACATTTATATGGTTATCTCAATCCAGGCAGAATCCCTCACTGGCAGCAGGATTAACTTGAACTCACAAGTCTCTTTACACATTTATATGGTTATCGCAATCCAGGCAGAATCCCTCACTGGCAGCAGGATTAACTTGAGCTCACAAGCCTCATAGTACACTCATATGGTAAACAGCAACAGGCAAAAGTCCTTTAATTGCAGCAGGACTAACTTGAGCTACTCACACATTTATATGGTAAACAGCAATAGCAGAAGGGTACCACACCAGGCAGCTGCTCCCAGGCTCTTCAGCTTTCACAGTCACTCCAGCTCTGCAATGGCAGCTTTTTTTTACTCCTCCCGCGGACCCAGCGCAATTCAGCAATGTTCTCCAGTCCTATTACAGGTTGAGCCTGGTGGGTAGCTGTACAGAGCACAGCCTCCTCTGACCGCCCGTCGACGGATTTCAAGACAAACTCCTCGCTGGAAAAACGGCCAACTTAGGCCTTCACGCGCTTCCCGCGCGAACACTTCCCAGCGCAGAAGCACACAGCTCCTCACTCCTCACTAGCCACAACGATTCTGACACTGGCAACACCCAGCACTCCTCTTAGTTCGGGCGCGACCCATTGTCATTGGCTGGCCGAACCTGCCAGTCACTTCTCACGGCTCCCATTAGTGCAGAACGAGCGCCATAGTCCATAATGCCTTGTTCCCCTCTAAACAGCTCCTCTATTGGTCAGTCAACTCTGTGGGATTCCAAAGTACTGATTGGTCCAATTTCACAGTTCGGGACCAAAATGGAGGAGGCAATCAAACTCTCTGTGCTGCAAAGCAAAGCAGGTTAGAACAACTATGTTATCATTATCTTTACAACTTATTTTAAACAACCACCTACATCCTTTATTAGGGCTCCCCCTGCACTATTAGCGATGGCAGAAGGGAGCGCTACTCAGCAGTCCGGGCGGGAGTCAAGCATGACAACACTCAAACCCCCTCCCATTTTAACTAATCCCAACTGCAACAGGCAGCCCTTACAGGGACAGTATACGGAGGCCTTAAAAAGCACTCAACGGACCCCCATTCCGGCGGCTTTATGCCGACTACCAACCAGGCATAGGGCACATTAGGAACCCCCATTTGTAAGGGGGTTACAATTGCATAATTTATAACAAATTGAATTAGCTTCAACCAGAAGTGAAAATAAATTATCTTTGTCTTATTATATTTCATAAAATAATACATAGAAAATATAATCATCCTTTGTATGAACAAGTAAAAAGAAACTCGAATAATGAAATACATATAAAGACTAGGAATGTATTAAGTAATATCCCAGAGTACAGAAGTTTCAATAGATTAGGGGATAGTATGCTCCAGAATTGTGTAGCACAAAGTTGGAATAGATTGTGTGAACTACAGAAAACAAATATAGACTTTTTTAAATTTAAAAATGATTTGTTTGATAGTTTGAAGTCTTTATGTATGTGTTTTTAAACAAGTGTGGATATGTTGTGTGATTTTATTTTGTGTTTGTATTCGTTTTTGATAAATGTTAATTGTATTAGAAGTTATATGCAGGACTTTGTTGTAAATGGGATTTTGTCCCAATAAATGTTTTTTCCTGTGAAAACATAAATTTTAATCAATCAATCAATAAAGTGTCTAACATAGAGATGCAGCGAAGTTAAATTCCTCCCACAAAGTAGACACGAAGTAGCCCACTTCATGTTATTTTCAGGTTATGCAACGTGCCCATTGAAAACTGCTACTTCGCCACTTTGCCACTTCACCATTTGATAATGCTGATAATGACTTTGCATTGCTCACTCCACCTTACTTCGCTTTAAAGGTGGAGTGAGAATTTACAGGCAACCCATGCATGTCACATGGCTTACACAGTCTAGGTCACCCCTGGCCCCAATCGTGCAGCAGCAGCCCCTGGCTTTAGTAACACCTGGGGCCCCCTTCCTGTGCCTGGTTTTCCCCATACCTTATTAGTGTGGGAGTTCTTTACTACACTGCCTGGAGACAGCAGTGTAGTGAAATGTAATCTGTGTGGTGTGGAGGTGCACCATGGCCCCAACGGAACTCACCTTGGCACAGGTGGTCAGTGCATCCACCTGTACAGCAACCATCATGTACATTGGCAGGCCAAGGTTGCAGAACAGGGCAGTAATGCACCTGCTGGCCCTGCTGGGGAAGAGGGGGCAGCATGGCATCCAACTGTGCATGGTGGTGTGAAGTGAGGGAGAGCCATGGATCTACCGGCTGCTTCACCACCACAACCTGTAGCAGGGGATGGTGGCGACTCTGTCCAACTATCTGCCATGCAGGCTGATTTGGGCCTGATATGGAGTGAGTTGGAGGCTGTTAACCACTGTCTTGACAAAGTTGAGCAGCAGTCGAAGCAAATCGAGGGGCACCAGTTACAAATTATGGGGGGTGATTTAACTGCTGCTGTCCCATCAGAACGTTGATCATTAGTTTTAATTTGTCTTCACATCCACCACCCTCTGTGTGAAGAAATAGTTCCTGATGTTGCCCCGATCTGTCCCACCTCTATCTTCACATTTTGGGCCCTTTTCTCTTTCTGGATGATGCTACCCTCTTGTACGTTGTTGATTCCCTGTTGGTACTTGATAGTTTCTATCATGCTCCCTCCTTTCTTTGTGTTTATATGTAATGCCTTTTAGTGTCTCTTCTTCTGGCTTTGTTCTGGTGCATATCCTTCAACATTTTAGTTCCCCTCCTTTGTACAGCCTCCATCCTGTGTATGTTCTTGCAAAGATATGCTCTCATCACTGCATGCTGTACCTAAGATGAGGTCTTACCAAATACATGTCCTCCCTTCAGCTGCACAGTTCTTTATATGGGAGGGGGCTCAATGTTACGATTCCCACCTATGAGAGCTTCTGAGACCCTGGCCCAGCTGTCCCAACTCTCCTCTGGCAGAAGACACTGGCCCTGGTGTGGAGGGGTTCCCAACACCTGGACTGACTGCCACTGTGTTCTCCAGCCCACTCAGTCAGTCCTGGAGCTCTCAGGGGAAAAACCCTCACAGCTTTCCTCACCCTGCGCCAACTGCAGTCTTCCTCCTGCCCTTTTCCTTCTTACTCTATGGGGGGGATAAGAGATGCTGCCAGAGTAGGCAGGCCTCATAGCCAGCACTCCTATTTTGTGGGGCCTAGCATTTCTTCCTCTCTGGCTCACTCCCCCTCCTCTCAGTTCTCTTGTCCCTTCTTTGTTCCTTCGGCTTTCATGCCAGTGCCTGCCTTTAAACCCTTAGCCCCCATCTGCTCTCATTGGTCCTTGGCCCCATGTGACCTCCAGGCTGCTGCTGGGAAATTTCCCAGCAGCCCAGGGTCACCTGGATGCATTGGGGGCTGCCATCTTTGGTTCCCCACCAGCCTGGGGGATTCAGGGCCCCCCATGACTAATTTAGCCCACGAGTTGGGCCGCCCCACATTGATTTCATGACTGGATCGCATCTGGTCACCCTGTACTATTTTCCCGGTCTCTCTGCTGGCTTGTGGACTGGAGAAACCCTTCAGGAGGCTGGCCGCATGGCTGTGACTGCCAAAAGGAGCCTGTCCCCTTTAAATCAAGCTGGCAGTCCTCGCACATGCGCACGTGCGCACTGGGACTGCCATGTCTTAAACAAAAAAGAAAGAATTTGTCTCCGTGTGGCCCCGGGCCCCTTCCAGGGCTTTCCCGGGACCGGGACCATGCAACGGCGACCCGGCAGCACCGGCAAGTGTTCCAGCATTTGAGCCAACGGGGAGACAATGGTGGGCCACAATGGAGGGTCACCATGCGCAAATCCCCCCAGAGCCCACCCAACCCAGGACAGCGCTGGAGGAGGGGCCGAGGAGCATGAAGCTCTGCCTATGGTAAGCCCATGTTGAGTGGCTTATACACTCCCCTGGCAGAAAACTTGGCATCCCGACAAGTCCTCTTCCCTGCTGGAACCCCCCATTACCATTGGCATGCACTTGTCTAGCTAGACACTCAGTTCCTAACTAGCATCACCCTTAATTACATTTACAGTTAGGCTTGCAACAGGTACAGCTATAAAAGTGTACCATATTCATTTAATGGAGGGTTGGGCACCTACATCCCCCCACTTCTGCCCCTGGACAACACAACGGGGGCTGGAAAACAGGCACCACGGGCCAGAGGAGGGCATCAATTGACAGATTTTTGGGCTCACCCAGGGTGTCATATGTGAGCTTTACAGAGGGCTGGGGAAGCTGGCCAGGTCTTCGAGGCAAAGCGTCATTGGGTACAGGGACCAAGTCAGCAGGGGTGGGCTGTCTTGTAGGGTCCCAGCCTACCGTCTCCCCTGGTGGCAACCCTGGCACTTTTACACTAACAGGGCTTAGATCAAGTACAGGGGCGGGGGCTGTATCTGCAGGTAACTCACTGTCCCGTGGAGGAGTACAGGCCCGGTGGCCCCCTGGACTACCCAAGTCACCACCTGGATTTGGCCCTGATGTGGGAGCCGTGGATCAGGCCTCAGGAATAAAGAGTCAGGCCTCTGGGTTCAGGTAGGATGCCTGATCAGGGTCCAGTGCTTGTGGAAGGGGTGGAGATTTGGCAGAGTCACTCCCAGTGGGTGAGGAGACTGTCCGGATCCATCCCCCACTGAGAACCAGGGGAGTTCGCCTCCTTGCTCTCTTCGCCGACTGGTCAGTGTTGGTGCCACCAGTGGGGTGTCCCAGAGGGGAAGATGAAACCAGTCCCCACAGCCTACACTTCCCTCAGGTTATGGGCCATCTTGCTACTGATGGGTCAGGCACCGGGGCCGGGGTCGGCACGATCTCCCCTATGGGGAGCAAATGGTTTCGATGCACCATTTTTTCTAGTCTACGACCATGTTCCTGCTTTATACGGTACATCAGCAGGCCAGGCAGTTTTTCCACCACAAGGTAACTGTCCAGGACCCACCAGTCCTGGATCATGTGCTTCCCCTGGAGTCCCAGATTACGCAGCAAGACCCGGTCCCCCACTCCTAACTCCTGACTGTGTACCCTGGCATTGTACCTTTTCTTGTTCCCTTGACAACTACAAGTCGCCACCTCGGAGGCAAGCTTGTTCCTTCAGCCGGTTGGTATACTCAAGGTACAACTTGTGGGAGGTCCCATCAACGGACACCCCAAAGCAAAGGTCCACTGGCAGCTGGGCCTCCTGACCAAACATGAGGTAAAAGGGGAGCACTGGGTCACGTCATTTTTGGTACAGTTGTATGCGTCCCACCTTTTGACTCCAGTGTGCCTTGTGGGCAGGCTCCAGGGTGCCCAACATGTTTAGCAGCATTCTGTTGAACCGTTCAGGCAGCGGATCCCCCTGTGGAAGGTAAGGGGTGGTGTGGCATTTCTGTATGCCATAGGATGACAGAAACTCCCTCACCAAGTGGCTCTCGAAGTCCCAGCCTTGGTCAGAATGGACTGCTTAGGGGAGACCGTAATGCTGTACATACTGCTGCAAGACCTTAACCACGGTGCTCGCCTTCTGGTCACTGGTGGGGAAGGTCTGCATCTACTGGGTGCAGTGGTCGGTGATGACAAGTATGTTAGCCGTGTTCTTCTAGTCCGGTTCCAAGAACAGAAAATCCATGCACACCAGCTCCAGGGGCCCACTGGTGCTGATGTTGACCACAGGTGCGGCCCATTGGAGCAAAGTCTTCCTTTGGATGCACAGCAGGCAGCACTTGCAGTGGCTCTCCATGTCAGCTTTCATCTGGGGCCAATACAACCTGGCTCTACATGCGTCCAAGGTGCGGTCGTAGCCCAGGTGCCCCATATCATCATGTAGGGACTTAAGGACAACCCCCCGCTATACCCTGGGCAGCACCAGCTGCTGTTTAGATTGGCCCGGGTGGTCCTTGTCCTGCACTGCCCGCATCAGCAACCCATCCTGCAGGACCAGATTGTCCCATTCATTCAGCATTCACTGAGAATCAGGGTGGTTGCTCTGTACCTGCTGGGGGGATTGTCCTTCCACGAGGGCCTGAAGCAGGTCTCAAATGTCTGGGTCCAACTCCTGTTCCTGCAGTAGGTCAGCTTTGCTAGGCTGCAGCAGGGATGAGAGAGGCAGGCCTGCAAAGTTCAAATATGCAGGGGGGATAGCTTCGGGTAGGGCTCTCAATACCTCTGTGCTCTGGGTGGTGCAAGTGACTGTATTGAGAGGGGGCCCCACTTGGGAGCAGAGCACCTGCACCAGGGCTAGTCCAACTTGCACTGGGGGGTCTGGGGTGTCACCGTTGGGGCATTGGGATGAGGCATCTGCATTCATGTTGGCTTGCCCACTGCAATACTCCAGACTAAAATTGTATATGGAGAGGGCTGACAACCACCGGTGCCCCATAGCATCCAACTTTGCCGTAGTGGTGACGTATGTTAGGGGGTTGTCCATGCGCACGGTGAACTGGACCCCATACAGGTACTCGTGAAACTTCTCCATCACTGCCTGCTTCAAGGCCAAGAGCTCTAGTTTATGAACTGGGTAGTTCTTTTCAGAGGGGGTCAAGCTATGGCTAGCAAACACCACTGGGTGGAACCCCTCAGGATACTCCTGATACAGGACGGCACCAAGCCCAGTCAAACTGGCAGCTGTGTGCAGTACATAGGGCTTAAGAGGATCCACAAATGCAAGGACCAGGACCTCCCCCAGCCTCCGGATGATCTCCCTGAAAGCATCCTCACACTTCTGCATCCATCATTCCCCAAAAGGTTCCCCAATGCACAGGTACTCCTTACGAGGGGCTGGCCACTTCTTCTGGTCCGCGGGAGGGTTACCTTGCATTAGTTCATTTAGAGGATGCACCACCAAGGAGTAATCCTTCACGAAATGATGATAGTACCTGCAGAACCCAAGAAAGACTGTAAGTCATACAGGTGGGTGGGCTGGGCCCATGACTTGAGGGCCTCCAATTTAGCTGGGTCCGTCTGCATCCCCTCGGTGGAAACAATGGGCATGACATACTTAACTGCTGGCTGACAGAACTGGCATTTGTTGATGGAGACCTTTAAGTCGAACTCCTGCAGCTGGTCTAGGACCTTCATCAGCCAGGCCTTGTGCTCCCCAAGGTTTGCCCAAAGATGATGAGTGCATCCAGATAGACTATGACCTCCAGCAGGTTCATGTCTTCCACAGCCCTTTCCATCAGCTGCTGGAAGGTGGCAGGGGCTCTGGATATACCCTGGGACATACACTCGAACTGGTAAAACCCCAGTGGGCATATAAAAGAGGTCTTCTCCTTGTCCTCGTCAGCCATGGGTATCTGGTAGTACCTGCTCCAGAGGTCCAGCTTGGGGAACCACTTGCTCCCCAACAAGCTGTCCAGCGCATTCCCCACTCTAGGTACTGTGTATTGGTCGGGGATGGTCTGCTTGTTTAGCGAGTGGTAGTCAGTGCACATCCTCACTGCTCCACTCTTCTTCCAGGCCACCATGATGGGAGGAAGCATATGGACTCTCAGACTCTGTGATGACCCCGGCGTTTGGCAACTCCAACAGGTGTTTCTGAACATCCTCCACATCCCCGGGGACAAACCTCCACAACCTTTCCCAGAACGGATGGTTGTCTTACAGTCGAATGTGGTGCTCTTCCCCGGTGACACAACCCATGTCCCACTCATGTAAGGAGAAAATCCTCTGGTGCTTTGTCAACTTGTGACTCAGACTCTGCCTATAGCTGTTGGAGATATCGGAGCTGCCAAAATCAAACAAGGATGGGTCTATCTCCTTCCCGGGGTCATCCCCACTGATGATGGACAAGGCCCCATCATACTGAAAGATGGTGGCCAACACACAACCCCTCTGGATGGTCACTGGCTTTTGGACTCGTTCCTGACCCCCACCGTTACTTGTTGGGCACAGAAACTGTCTAGGGATGCAGCAGTCCTCTCTGTACCAATAAACTGGTCAGCAGGCTACCCGGGGGTTGGGTGCCGAGAATGAACGCAGCCTCTTGGGGGGAACAGTCAAACTGGATGATGCCTACCACATGATATTTGGCACCCGGGGAAAAGGTTAATTTTCCCCCATCCACCCGGCAGACCGTCCCGACCCTGTCTCCCTCACTGGGGTCACTCTGTACCTCCTGCCCCAACCGTTTCACGGCGGCTTTAATGGAGGGGCTGGTGAGCTTGTCCAACCCACCCTGGTCAAAGCACATCTGGGCCAACTGCTCAAACATATTGGCATTGGTCCCAATTAGCACCGGGGTGTCAGACATGCTCCTTGGCTCGGGGCAGACCAACACAAGGGCCTCTACGGTGGGTGGGGCCTCCCTCCCTTGTATCGAGAAGGTGATGCAGACTACACAATCCTCATCATATGGGTAATCTGTGCTACCCATACCCTACAGGGACAACCGCAACAGGGGAAGAAGAGGTTGATGGGTTAAATGTTGGTCATAAAATGGCCGGTGGATAATGGTGATCTGTGACCCGCTATCCAGCAAAACAGAACACGTCACCCACTCCACCAAGACTTCAGTGTCTGTTTGAGGGCTGACAAGGTCCATCAGCACACCCCAATCTGGAGGTACCTGAGGGTCAGTCCACAAGGTGGAGCAAGGCCATCTTGGGGGTGCAGGTTGCTCCATTACTGGTCCCCGTTGAAGTTTTCCTGCTCCCTGAGCTTCTCCGCCACCAGCTGTGGGTTCACCTCCCGGAGGCAACTCTGCCGCGTATGGCCCTCCTGCCCACTCCTGAAGCAGAACCATACACCCTGTGGCCCCAAGGACCATTGAGGGCTGGGCTGAGGTGCCGCATATTGTGATTGTGGCTGCCGAGCATCGGGGCAGCCCGGGCGGGGATAGAAGGACTCTATGGCCAATTGCATGGTCTGCATGATGTCCTTCATGCCCTGGTCCTCCAGCAGGACCGCTACCTGTTCCAGGGTCCTGGCCAGTTCAGGAGGGGTCAGCACTTTAGGTTTCAGGATGGCGCTGGTGGCCGTGGGCACCGGGGGTGGGCCCCCACCTCCTGCTGGGCCGCTTCCTTCTGGACCTCATCCAACAACTGCTTGAAAGAGGGAGGATCGCCCTTTTGGGGCCACAGCCTGAGGGTGAAGAATGTCAGCCTGGAGTACACTGCCCCCTGCAGTATCTGCTCCAGCTGCATCTGCACCACCATTGATGGTGGATCGTGCCCAGCTTCAGCCAGCTTACACACCACCGTCTCCAATCGGGTGATATACTGGGACAGCTTCTCACCCGTCCGCTGCTTGGTGTCCCACAGATGGCCCAGCACAGTCTCTCTCTTCTCAACTACTCCGAACATGCTCCACAGAATGTCCAAGTAGTCCTGGGGGGCACAATGGGGCTGGCTGACCCATAGGGACTGAATCACATCCAACGCCATACCCAGGATGCTGTCCAGCACCCACTTACACTTCTCCTCGGAACACCCCCAAACCTGTATCCTCTGGGTGGCATGGCTGCTCCAAGAGTGGAAGCCATCCTCCCCGGCTGGCATCAAGAGGACCCCAGAAAGGTACAGAGCCATTTGTACTGTTTGTGGGCCAGCCTACCTGGCAGAGTCACCAGAGCCACCTCGCCTTCCGGGAGCAGGGTCCGGAGATTGTGCAGGATCTTCTCTTCCTCCTGAAGCTACTTCCCCAACTGGATTTCAAAACCCTTCAGTTTCCACTCTAGGGACCCAAAGGGCTCAGCTCTCTTGAGGGCAGGCTGCCTGGCATCCCTAGTTTCAACAGGACCCAGGTCTCCTTGGACACCTCTGTGGTGAGTTTGGGGGGCACCTCCATGGGGCCATATCCTTCCTGGACTCCACTGTTATATCCCTACACCCCTTAACCCTGTCGGTCATCACCCTATGAATCTTCAGTAGCCTGCTTTCTGGCTGGGTCTTTTCTAGGGCCACCACTATGTCCCCCTTTCATTGCCCCACTGCCACATTGCATACTAGCAGCATCTTATGAGAGTCAAGACCTTCAAAGGCACACCAGTCCTCTGTGCCTTGGAAAGCCATTCCCCTGGTCTCCATGCATAGGGGTAAACCACCTGCCAAATCAACCACCCAATGAACACACAAAAATAATGTAACACAGAACTAGTTGGGGGGGTCAAAGAGTCAACTACAGTCACGTCTGGGCAGAGCGGCAGTCTTGGGGTCAACAGAAAATGGTCAAAGATTTCAGCGGTGCCTCCATTTGTAATAGCCCCCCCAACACTCACCCTCACCTGGGCTGCCACGGCATTCTCAGGGGTCCTCACAGTACCTTCCCGAGGGGCTGGGCCTGAGTCCTGACTGGAGATTCTGTGGTGCCTCCGTGCTTCCACCTGGTGCCCCGTTGTTGCCTCCTGTGGGTAAAACAGGTCAGCACTTTCCCCAGGATCAGTAATGGTTTCCTCTTATGACTGCCTGCATGGATCACCCGGACCAACACTCCCTCTTCACAATGGTTATAACCACACACAGTGGACAGAAGCAGATGAGCAATAAATAACCAGCTTTTATTATCACACCCTAATACAGAGGAGGTGGGGGCTATTCCCTTCAAACCTCATGATATAAACACACCCTTATCCAAACTCTCCCCCTCCACTGGGTGCACCCAGACCAGTCACCATTGGTGGGTACCTCACCATCCCTTAGTCTACAGGCCTGTATATCATTGAGGTCCTTGCACAACCGCTCGAGTCCAACAGTTTGTGGGTTATGTATTGGGGGCTTTCCCTAGTCCGTATTAGCAGAAACAACAAAATGTCTCTCCAGAGCTGCTGCATGGGGCACTCATGGGGCCCTGGGAGGGAAAAAGCACCTGCAGTCCACCACACTGCAGTCCACTGGATCGGGGCAGGTTTCTTCACCTGCTTGGCCTCTCTCACTTCACCCACAGGCCTTTGGATACTGACTTCACCAGGTAGGCCTGTCTGCTCTTCTCCCTTCGGCTACACAGTTCTTTATACAGGAGGGGGCTCAGTGTTGCGATTCCCCCCATGAGGGCTTCTGAGACCCTGGCCCAGCTGTCCCCACTCTCCCCTGGCAGAGGACACTGGCCCTGGTAAGGAGGGGTTCCCGACACCTGGACTGACTGCCATTGTGTTCTCCAGCCCACTCAGTCAGCCCTGGAGCTTTCACGGGAAAAACCCTCACAGCTTTCCTCACCCTGCACCAACTGCAGTCTTCCTCCTGCCCTTTTCCTTCTTACTGTATGGGGGGGGAGCGAGGGGGATAAGAGATGCTGCCAGAGTAGTCAGGTCTCATAGCCAGCACTCCTATTTCATGGGGCCTAGCGTTTCTTCCTCTCTGGCTCTTTCCCCCTCCTCTCAATTCTCTCGTCCTCTCTTTGTTCCTCCGGCTTTTGCACCAGTCACTGCCTTTAAACCCCTAGCCCCCATCCACTCTCATTGGTCCTCGGCCCCCATGTGACCTCCAGACTGCTGCTGGGAAATTTTCCAGCAGTCTGAGGTCACCTGGATGCATTGGGGGCTGCCATCTTTGTTTCCCCACCAGCCTGGGGGATTTAGGGCCCCCCATGACTAATTTAGCCCACGAATTGGGCCGCCCCCACATTGATTTCACAACCATATCTTATCCGGTCATACTGTGCCATTTTCCTGGTCCCTCTGCTGGCTTGGGGACTGGGGAAACCCTTCGGGAGGCCTGCCACACAGCCGTGACTGCCTAAAGGAGCCTGGCCCTTTTAAATCGAGCTGGAAGTCCCCATGCATGCACGCATGCACACTAGGACCACCATGTCTTAAACAAAAAAGAAAGAATTGGTCTCTGAGCTGCCCTGAGCCTCTTCTAGGGCTTTCCCGGGACTGGGACTGTGCAACGCCACACCCGGTGGCACCGGCAAGTGTTCTGGCATTTGAGGCACTGGGGAGACAATGTCAGGCCGCAGCGGGGGGGGGGGGTCGCCAGGAACGAATCCCCCCAGAGCCTGCCCAACCCAGGACAGTGCCGGAGGAGGGGCAAAGGAGCATGAAGCTCCATCTAAGGTAAGCTCGTGTTGGGGGGCTTACATTTACAATACAGGGTGTTCATATTTTACAACATTTGATTATAAAATCAGCTATTCAGGCATGGTGCATGAATTCTTCCTGTTAGCATTCCATCATCTAGTACTGATGAATGACTGGAATTATGCATTATAATTCTGAAACAGCATTCATAAGCAGATGGATGAAATGTTTTATTAAAAATTTCCTTTTCCATGAGGCAAACATTCCCAATGGTACACTTCTAATGCTCTTCTTTTGTAGTGATTTTTCTACAGTAGCAATATGCACTTCCAGGAGTTAGATAAACAGTTAATCCCCCACAAGGGGTAATATGGCAATTATCTGTGTGTTGTGCCCCATGATGCCCCAAAGGGGTAAGTAACAGACAGAGAGACAGTTAATCTAACTCCTGGTTATGCCTTATTGCTTAAGAAAACACCAATCAAACATGATATGTTATCCCAAAACGACATGATTAACTCGATGTATTCACCACTGTTGTGGTAGGTACTGTACACATCTTACTTCTAGGATTGAAAGTTATTTTCTTGGTTAACTGCTGTAAATTATAATGCATCAGTGATGCCACCTTTCTTTATTAGCATGCAATGAATAGGATCAGTAATAATTAAAAGTGCCACGTAGGAGTGCACTAAATGCACAGCAAATAATTGACATATTATATTGCTGTGCATTATCCTATCTCTCAATCTATATTCTGAGTGACTTAATTGCTCAGTTCTGAGTAAAGCTGGGCATCACAGAGATATTTTTGTGTTCCCTTTCAATGAAATCACTGTTTTGATTAAGCCCTCTGCAAGCAATGCCTACATATCATATCTCTATAAAATTGCTTTGGATGTTTCACAACTGATATTTGATCTGTTACTGTACACTGAGTGTTAGGACACCGTAGGTCATTTTTTTCTTTTCCTCCTGTTAAATATAGCCACCTGATCTTAGCTGTTTTTTTTTTAATTTCTGTTTTATATACTGTAGGTTTTTCTTGTCTGCAGAACTTAAATGAAGTGATTTTAACTCACATTTCAATTCCATTTGTAATAGACTTACAAATAACTTTCTGTCTGTTCTTAAAACATTTGACCTCATATAACATATGGATATTGATATAATCATCTATGGACTGGGTTATAAAATGGGCATAAAGAACGTCTAGACATAATTGGCTAAAACACATCATATGACCATAAATGAACTTTTCTCAGTGCATGGTCACTTTGGTCCTCATCCTGATTACATACCTGTAAAAGAAAACAGTTGGCAGCCATTTTATAACTTAGTAAAAAATCTGCCTCACTTTCTTTTTTACTTATTTTATGACACTGTATAATGTATCCAGATGTAAAAACTATCATTTAGGTGTCTGAGAAACAGTGCACCCAATAGAACTTTACTAAAGAGAGAGATAAGAGAGAAAAAATGAGGGAGGTATTTAACAGTTAACACACCTTGTCTGTCTCGTTGCATGCTGTTACTGGCAGTCTCTGTCTCTGTCTCTTAGAAACACAGAATCTGTCAGTAGAAAAGGACCTTTTGGCCCACTCAGTCTTCCAAAACTCTCTCACCGCTAACTACAGTAGTCTTTCTTTGTCTCAGCATGCTTCTCATAGAATATTGGGCTCATACTAACCACCTAAGTGTGTGTATATATCTATATATATATATATATATATATATATATATATATATGTATATAAAATCCCCAATAGGTGACTGGCACAACCCACCCTCATCCAATGCCAGCTGTCATCTTTTAAAGTTCAAATAATGCTTGTTTACACTTTTAAAAAATATCTGATATGTAATAAAGTAATTTAACAAATTGTGGTTGCTGGGGCAGAAGAGGGTAAGCCTGGGCTGCTTACTGAAGGTGGAAGGACAGGGGTTACATTTTACTTGGTTTTGGTCTGGGGGAAGAGTGTGGGGATTATTTTTTCTTTGTTATAAGGCTCCTGAATACCAGCATATTGGAATATTTGGCATCCGAATGCTGAATATTTCACTGAATGTTTGCAAAAGGTATTCACTTTCCACTAAATCTTACTTTGTTGGATTGTGCCAACTAGTACTGTAGCTCATATGCTTTGAAATGCTGGATTAAATACCAACGTTACTCAGTTTAGGCTTCAGTGGTCAGCAAAACTTCTTTAAACAAACAGATCAGACAGAAACAGATTTCAAAAGACTAGTTCTGCCAAAATGAAGCACAGAACCTCCTTTCTGGGACCTTGCTGATTGTGTCGGACAGGCTGGCTCTTTGGCTCTCCTGCCTTTTAATTGCGTTTTACTACTTTGACTTTTATCTGAACTACTTGTCATGGTTTACATTTTGGCATACATTTGAGAGAGTACAGTATTTTAAGTTAGGATGCAGTAGCGTTGTTTAAATATTAGTTTAATCAGGGCATTGTAGTGAGCTGGTTGAGGGAGGTAGTTTTTTTTATATTTTTTAAAGTTTTGGTGCTGTCCTCATACAGGAACCTTATCTTCATTTTACATTTTACTGCTTTATTTATACCCCCCCAGCGTTCCACTGCTGGAGGGCTCTGACTTTTCAGTTCTCCCTACATGTAACAGTAGTACAAATATACGGTTTCCCTGTACCTGTGGAGGAATAGCAGCAGCACATCCCAGGGGAAGCCTCATTGGTGGGCTGGGTGCTAGTATTTGGAGATCTCAAGAGCAAACAAAGGAGGAAAGGAAAGTGGGAAAGGGGAAATTGTTTAACCAGGAAAGGCACACTAAGTCAGAGCTTGTTTCCAGGTGCGATCTAGGAGCACAAGGAAGTTAAGTGACTTGCTCAGGGTCACACAGTATGCACGTGAGGGCTGTGGGATTCAAACCTAGGTGTCCAGGTTTGCAGCTCAGAGCCTTAAACCACTGCACTATACTGCAAGACAACCCCTGTTGCAGAAGTGGAGTAGCTATATCACTGCTATTCCTTGCTGGAATCCTGTCATGTTGAACTGACTTGATCTGCCTTAGCAATTTTGTCAGTTGCAAGATCTGTGGTCTGTTAAAGTTGCTGGTAGCCAGCAATGTGTAAAGCAGGTCATGGTAGCAGCGTAGCCTTCTGCATTGTGATCTTATGGAATTTTCTCCTCTCCTCCTGTACAGTGAGAATGTGTCCTGGGGGCCCCCGCTATAGCACACCTGTGGTTTTCTTTTTTAAAAATCATCATTTTGACTTGCATGCTTGCTCCATAGTTGCTTATACAACTAGACAGACTAGCTGTTTACTTTGTTCCACAAGCAAGATTGTCATTTTTTGTGAGAAAGACTCAAGTGCTGTGTTGTTTGTTGGGGGCTGCCATGGGGAGATGGGGCAATTGATCCTAGGGCCGCAACAGTGGCGGGAAGGAAAGGGACCACATCGGTGGTCGGAGGAGGACTGGGGGACCATAGGAGCTGCATCGGCGGTGAAGGGAGAATTTGGAGGGCCATCACCGCTCAGGAGCAAGGAGCGGTGGGGCCAATCAGCGCTGAGCACGTGAACTTTGGTTAAGCGACTAAGCTATAAAAGCCATTAGCCCAGTCGCTAGTGCTGCTGCTGTGTTGTTTGTCGGGAGCTGCCGTGGGGAGAGGGGGCAAGCTATCCAGGGGCCGCATCCATGGCGGGAAGGAAAGGGACCACATTGGTGGTCGGAGAAGGATGAGGGGGCTCAGGAGCTAGGAGAGGTGGGGCCAATCAGCACTGAGCATGCAAACTTTGGTTGAGCAACTGGGCTATAAAGGCCATTAGCCCAATCGCAAGTGCTGCTGCTGTATTGTTTGTCCCACACCATCCACCCTGTCCCAGACCTCTATTAAATAGTTGGTGGGGGTGGAGTCTTGGAGGGGGAAGACTGTGAGTGGACGTCCTGGACTGCTGCTGCTGCTGACTGGGTCCTGGACCACTGCTAATTGGGAAAAGGGAGCTGTATGCTGTGCCTGCATGGGCAACACTGATCATCTGTAAAGAGCAAGCTGAGTGAGGGGGACTTGGACTTTGGATAATTAAATGAAAGGGCAGCTGGTTGCTGTGCCTGCTTGGGCACCATTGACTACCTGCTATATACAGCTGCGAGATATGATGAATGTGATCTGATTACTGGGCTGAACTGTTTACTGCTGCTGATCTTTGTGGGGTGGGCAAAAATGGAGCTGGTTCTGGTTTGTGACAGATTGCTGGAAAGGGGGACTGTATGCTGTGTCTGCTTGGGCACCATTGACTACATGCTATGTATATAAATATATGGCTGCAGGATTTGATAATTGTGAACTGTGATATATGCTGAATTGTATATTGCTGTCTGATCTCGTGAGGTGGGCAAAAACTAAATTGGTGCTGCAAGTGGTTAGTACTGCTCACACCAAAATGAGGGTGGATTTGGGGCTGGTCAGAGCAGGCATCTTTGGCAGGTTGATTGGGTGTACGGGGTGCGGGGCAGCAATAATCCTAAATTGGGCATGGAGGAACGGAGGGCGTCCTGTGTGTTTTCAGCTGACAGGACTTAGGGAGGAGGTTGAGGGGATCAGAAGAGAACTGGAAGGCATGAGGGGGAGAGAGGAGGGAAGGAGTGGAAATGGTCTCTTGGAGGGAGGCAAGGCCACTACAGCATACCCCAGGGAGCAGGTAGGCATGGGCCCTATGGAAATTCCAGAGGGGTAGGGCGCAATAAAAGAACAGATGGAAAACACTCACAGGAGGGGGGGCGATCAGGGAGCAAATGATGGAGGGGGAGAGAAATGTGCCTGGGGCAGGCATCACACTTAACCACAGATACACCATGCTGTAGCCAGGAGAGGAGGTGGATGAGGCTGGCAGGGGGACAGGCGGTCAGAGAGGGTTTGGTCAGCGTGCGGGGGATGGGAGTAGGAGGAGTAGTGAAACAGGAGGAGGCAGGAAGGCAGCGAGAGTGTGACTAGCAAGCCGGGGGTTGGGGGCAAGAGAGGTGATGGGGACAGAGGGGAGGGGGGAACTGGGAGAGCAGGCACTCAGGCTGGGGAAGCCAAGGAGAGGGGGGTAGTAGGGGCACTCTAGAAAGGCCAGCATCAGGGAGGGGAGAAATCTTTGAGGAAGGGAGGGGGGAGGAGGGAGGGTAGCGAAATATGCCAGACAGGACGGGAGACAAGGCCGGAGGGGTTGGAGGCAGGGAGGAAAGCAGAAGGGGTGTATGGGGGACCTGTTGATTCTGACCCAAAAGGGGTTCTGGGGATCAAGGGGCCAGCAGTGCCACCCAATAGGTTGTGGGGTAAGGAGTAAATTGGGAACCGTAAGCAGAAGAAAGAGCATTGTAGGACATGCACAGACTAGTGATCCCCGGACTGAAGGTGGTGGGAGGAGTAAGTTGGGGGTCGATGATAGAAGGAAGAGCCTGGAAGGCATCAAAAGGGCCAGTAAGATGGAGGTGGGGGTGAAGGTGATCCTGCTGGGGGACTTCATGCCAGGGGCATCCAGTGGGATGGGTTAGGGGAGGAAAAAAGCAGCCCGGTCAGGGCTAAATGTATCCTGGGCCTATCTGTTCACAAGGCCAAGTTCCAGCTTTATTCATTAGCATTGGAATGTGGGGGATCCCCAGATTTCCTAGTACATCTGGGCACAAATGATTTGGAAGGGAACAGCGATCTAGAAATCCAGGCGAGGTTTCGGGAACTAACCAGAGTCTGCCATTCTATAGGAAGTTCAAGTTCCTTCTCAGAAATCCTGCCAGTACCTAGGGCATCCGGGGAGACCAAGCACAAACTCAGAGGTGTGAACCAGTGGCTCAGGGATTGGTGCAGGGCAGAAGGGTATGGGCTGGTGAGGGACTGGGAGGACACGTGGGATGATAAGGGGTTATATTCTAGGGATAGGATACATCTGAACCTAGGAGGGAAGAAGATCTTAAAACTGAAACTTGCTGAATTCATAAACAAGAAGTGGGGTTTAAACTTGTAAAGGAGGGAGGGATTAGTGAAGGAATGGAGTCAAGAGGACTGACTGAGGTCCCTGGTCTAGGGTGGCAAATGAAGGCAGATGACTGCGATGTACACAAAGCAAGAGCTGTGCAGGAAAGGGCAAATAGGGAGTGTGCAGGGCCGAGACAATTGGGTAGGGGATGGGGTGGAGGACGGTCCTGATCAACACCAGGAGTATGGGCAACAAAAATCTTCAGATGTGGCAGCTATTAAGGAAACATGGGCCACCCAGAAGAATGACTGGGACCTAAACTTGGAGGGCTATACAATATTCTGGAGGGATAGAGAAGAGGGTAGAGAAGGGAGTGTAGCACTGATAGTCAAGAATGGCATATTGGTGAGTGGAGTGGAGGAGGCAGATGGGGAATGGAAGCAATTTGGGTAACCCTACAACTGGGGGAAGGCAAAAGACTGAAAGTAGGGGTGGTGTACAGACCCCCCGCAATGGATGAGTACCTGGAAGGAAAATTGGTTGAGAACATCAAGGGGCACTGTGACCATGGAAAGGGTAGGGTGGTGGTCATGGGGGACCTAAATATGCTGGGGGCAGACTGGGACACCGTGACATCAGCAGTGGCCAGGGAGCAGAGGCTGATAGATGTGTTTCAGGATGCCTTTCTGGTCCAACAGGTGGGGGAACCTACTGGGGGGGGGAGGATACTGGACGTTGTCCTTGCAGACAGTGACCCGATAAGTGGTCTGGAGGTGTGTAGCCCGCTGGCAGGAGGAAACCATGCCATGGTCTGGTTTCTGCTGTGTCTGGGGGGGAGGGCAACTGCTCGAACACAATAGTAGTGGACTTCGGGGGGCAGACTTCGTGGGCATGGGCAGGATTCTGAGGGGGAGCTTGAGCAAGATTAGGCCAGACATAGATGTTGGTAGCTTGTAGGAGACCATTAAAAAAGGGGTACAGGAGGCTCCTAGCTCATGTGCAAGGCTAAGGCATAAAATTGGTAGGGCCAACATGCCGTGCTGGTGGACCAGGGAGTGCAAGAAGGTGAGGGATAAGAAAGCTGCCTACACATGTTTTTTAGTGCTCCGGGGACTGGGGAGAGAGGTGAGTATGAGTTGACAGCTAGAAGGGTCACAAGAGTGGTGAGGGGAGCCAAGGTGAGGATGGAGCAAAACCTGGTTAGGGATATCCGATGGGGTGGAAAGGGATTTTATAGATACATTGGGGAAAAGAGGAAAGGGAAAGCACAGATCTCCAGGATTAGGACTGGGGAGGGATGGGCTCAGGAGGTGGGGGAGCAGGCAGAGGTACTAAACAAGTACTTTGCCTCGGTATTTATGGAAGGAGACATGGGATCCATTCAACCGGAAAGGGGGGGACAGCTGAGAGGAGAGGAAAGATGGAAATGAGAGGACCAGAGGAGGCTAGGGCACCGGGTGGGCCAGGCCTAGAAGGGGATGGGTGCTTTGTTGAGAGAGGGTTAGGGAGGGAGAAATCACAGAGGACAGTGTGAGGGAGGCCCTACGGGTGCTGAAAACTGACAATGCACCGGGACCGGATGGGCTGCATCCAAGAGTTCTGACAGAACTGACGGACGAACTAGCATCTCCACTAGCTGTGCTGTTCAGCACCTCTCTCCAGAAAGGATGGGTGCCTCAGGATTGGAGGGTGGCTCATGTGGTGCCTATCCACAAAGTGGGGTCTAGGGAGGAGATGGGAAATTACAGGCCCATCAGCCTAACGTCGGTGGTAGGCAAGTTAATGGAGGGCTTCATCAAAGGGAAGCTCAGGAGGCAACTGGAAAGGCTGGGGCACATGGATGACAAACAGTATGGTTTTGTCCCATGGAGATCATGCCAGACCAACCTCATAGATTTTTATGACTGGGTGACAGGGACCCTGGACAGACAAAGACCGGTGGATGTCCTATTTCTGGATTTCAGTAAGGCGTTTGACTCTGTACCCCACATCGGGTTGTTGACAAAGTTGGGAGGGATGGGGGGTGGGAAGACAGTTGCTTAGATGGGTAGAAAACTGGCTTACAGATAGAACACAGAGGGTAGTGGTTGATGGAATTGTTTCCTTCCCTAGAAAGGTCTTCAGTGGGGTTCCTCAAGGTTCAGTACTGGGGCCACTCCTGTTCAATGCCTATGTCTCCGATATAGGGAAGGGGGTTAGGAGTAGGATGAGCCTCTTCGCGGATGACTCAAAACTGGGAGCACTGTCTGACAGAGAAGAAGCGAGGGTGACAGTCCA
Organism: Neoceratodus forsteri; assembly: GCA_016271365.2. NCBI lineage: Eukaryota > Metazoa > Chordata > Ceratodontiformes > Ceratodontidae > Neoceratodus > Neoceratodus forsteri. Next base: position 1,750,051,884 of record CM057455.1, on the reverse strand, counting down.
CAGGGATCTGGATACCCTGGAGGGTTTGTCAATGAGGTGGGGGCTGAGGTTTAATCCAGGGAAGTGTAGGGTGTTGCATCTGGGGGTCAGAAACCCAGGTCATGTATACACTCTGGGAGGGGTCTCACTGCAAGCCACATTGAGTGAAAGGGACCAGGGTGTGGTGGTAGACACCAGAATGAACAACACTGAAAACTGCAGAAGATCAGTGGCAAAGGCAAACAGGATACTGGGCTGCATAGCCCGGGGAATAACGTCCAGGAGGAGCGAGGTGATCCTGCATCTGTATAATGCCTTGGTCAGGCTGCATCTTGAGTATTGTGTGCAGTTCTGGAAATCTCACCTTAGGAAGGACATAGCACTGTTGGAGAGGGTCCAGAGGAGGGCAACCAGGTTGATCCGGGTGAGTGATAGGACCTATGAGGAAAGGCTGGAAGTTCTTGGGCTGTACTTGCTGGAGGAGAGGAGAGATGGGGGGACATGATTGAGGTATTCAAATATGTGAAAGGGATTAACAGGGGCAGAGCCAAAGAAATGTTCAGGCTAAAGAAAGGGGGCACAACCAGGGGGCATGAATGGAAGTTGGAGGGGGGAACCTACAGGGGAGAACGTAGAAGGCATTACTTCACTGAGAGGGTGGTAGAGAGGGTGGTAGAGCCATGGAATGCATTGCCCGGAATTCTTGTCGAGCAAGGCACAGTGGAGGGCTTCAGGAGGGAGTGGGACAGATGCATGGGTGTACTGAAGCCAAAGCTGACCCTCTTGGGGACCGGGGGAGGAGGAGCTAGCGCCCAATAGGGGCTGGCTACCGAGCAGACATGAAAGACTGTTAGGCCTATTCTGCTGGCTGTTAATATGTTAGTATGTAAGTGATGGCTATTTTGAACACTTATTCTTTTGGCACCTGTTCTCAGTGTGCAAGACAGACATTATTTAGTCAGTGTGTACAGAGAATCTGAATGGGTAGTTAACTGTAACAGTGTGCATTTGGGCAGAGGTTTGGGTTTTTGACATAAAGTTTAATAATGGTGGGATTCTGGGAGGGTGGGGTCATCGTGGTTTAACTAATACAGGGAGGGTTGTATTACTTGGGTGGGATTTCTGTGTTGAAATTTTAGATGGGTTGTTAATTTTGTATTTTATTAGCCTGCTTCAGTGTGTCATGTGACACAGCCCCTCTACCCACCTAGTTCCCCCAGAGCTGCTTTGATAGTTTCCTCCCTTTTTGACCACTCCAATCCATGCAGCAGTCTTTGACCGGTGCAGAACAATAGCGATCCTGAGACGATGTGGCATTTTCTGAGGGCATATAGAATTTAGGTTATCACTGTACCAAGATGCAACAAAGCTCATGATGTTGCTGCAATCTGTACATTAGATAGAGTACTAAAACTGTTCAAACCTTCTCATATAAGCACTCTGGCCTTGTGACTTTGCTATCTGATCTACATAAGGTATGATGGAAAAGCTGATCCTCATTTCTGCCATACAGTCAGCCTAAACATTTTTCTTTGACACATTTCTAAAGACCTATAGCAAGCATGCTACCTCAGATATTTCAGCGGTCAGGGACTACACTACTCCTGGACTGCCAACAAGCTCTTACAACTTTTTAACCTTTTACCCTAAATTTTTACTTTGGGGAACATTAGTAAAGGAAAAAAAATAGGAGTCTATGGACAAATGTTTGAAAGTGGTTTTTATATGAATAAATGGTGCTAAAAAAGATGGGCTTGGGGACCTTCTCAAAAATGTTGGCAATTGCTGCTAAGTGGTCAAATTCAAGATGGCAGCTGAAAATCTCTAAAATGACATATCTCGGCTCATAGTTGTCCTATAAAGTTGTATTTGATGTCTAAATGGGGATTTCGAGGGTCAAGTAATTCATTTCTGATAATACAAATGTTCTTTCTTGAAGTCAGACACCATGACAACATGTTCTCAAATGTCCACAATAATGGTTGCTTAATTCCATGTTCTCCAACCCCCAAAACTTGTAATTTGTGTTTCTAAACTTAAGTATACAATGCATGTCATTTTTCAGTGTTAGAAAAATAGCCAACTTTTACTTTTACAAAATCTGGTTTTACACAGTTAGTAACATTTTTAATTGAAAAGTTCTAGTTTGGTAACATTAGTCGGATTGTACAATTATCTAATATCCATAATGTTTGAAGCCTTATTGCGGTCATAACATTCTCCAATTAATGTTTGAAGTGCTGTCTTTATTTGAGCATGCCCAAAATATCCTACTAATTTTATTCTGTGTTTTTCTCAGAGTCAATATCAGAATCATAGTCTGTATCAGATTCTGCATCATCTTTTCCAGCTGTTGAGATGTTCTCTTGGGCTACAATATCCCTGAGGCTCTTTGGTCAAGATGCCTTTGTGTATTGAAGAGGTTGACATTTACCTTCAGAGTCCAGCCGTGGTCCAGTGGGGGTGGTTTGAGCATCAGGCTTTTCATTTTTGAGCAGGATGTACTCCTGGTAGTTAACTCAATTCACCTTCAAATCTTGTGAATCACAGTCAGGAGGTATTCGCTGGGTTTACTTTTTCTTTATTTTGTGTCACTTCAATGCACAAGCCTTAGCTAGTGTCTTGCTGATATTATCTTGATAGACAAACCTGATAGTGAACTTTGCCATGTAGTCCAGAATATTTAGTGTCACTGGGAGACTCTTTCTGACACCTGATAACAACCTATGTGCTGCTTCAGATTTCCGTGCACTTCAAAATATTGACTTCTTTCCATGTCCAAAGATCCCTGACACTGCATCTGATCCTGTGTGTATATGAAGAGATACAATGACTTGAGCAACTTCTTTTCAACACGGTGCCTTGCAGTCAAATATGTCCTTCTTCCTCTTCAAGCCGAGAACACTGTCAACCTGGTGTGATACATATGCAGCTAGGACTACTATGTCAGTATCTTCTGCATCAAGTACAACATCCTGTACTCCATTCTTCCTCAGTTGTGAGTATATATATATACAGACATATCATGTCTGCTTCTATGTGGTGACACTGGAACTCTTTAATTTGCACATGTTCATCCTCAGAGGACAGCTCCCAACAGTTGCTCCTCAAAGAATACAGAAATTCGATGGTTGGATTTTGATGTGCAAACACCTGGAATTCAACTTTCAGGAATTTGCTGGATTTGTATTTTATTGCCTGGGTTTTTGAACATGTTGTGGAACTCATTTGAAGCAGACAGCTCTTCTCTCTCTTGAAATATACATACATATATATATATTTTTTTTTATTTAATTGTTTAACCAGGTGAGACACACTAAGCTTAAAGCTTTTTTACAGGTGCAACCTGGGAGCACAGGGAAGTTAGGTGACTTGCTCAGGGTCACACAGTATGCAAATGGAAGCTGTGGGACTCAAACCCAGGTCTGGTCCGCTGAATGTCACCAGATTTTCAGCTCAGAGCCTTAATATATATTCCACATCCCTCCTGTGTATGAGGTACATGTTGTCCATTGTTTATGCTTACTGTCTTTGATGATCATCTCCAAGTCATATGGATCATTCACAAAGAAGATCTTGGAAGCTTTGGGGTGTCGAGTCAGAACATAATCTGCCCATGTGAAGTCAGTCTCTTCATGTTTTTCTTAATCCTCTGCAGAAGGAGTGGCAAGCCTCCAAATGAATCCCATGTCTACCAGGGCAGTGTAGCTACTGACGGGTTGTAGTGGAACCAAGTTGAACTTTTTAGCTAACTAGAGTTTAGCACTTTGACCATAGTTCCATCAGGACTGAATATTGAGAGACATTCCTCTGTCACACGATGTTCCATTACTTGTGACAGGTCAAATGTCTCCTTGCAATTTTGAGCAAGAGAAATTACTTCTACCATGGCACTGTTTTCCATGACACTAGTCCTCATTATAGTAGTTTTTGTTCCATCTATGATAATAGATTGTCTACTGAAGTTGTACCTTGAGTTTCTGTGAACTGTTGCATCAAACTATTTCTTAGTTGAAAACATCCACTCCTGAATGAATTTGTTGATTAGTGATTTACTATTCTCATGTGCTATTTCAATGCCCTGGACAAGTTTTTCTGATGGAATCATTCTAGTTTGGAGAGTCCTCACAGTAGGCTTTGCAAGGTCAAAAGGATCACAGTCAAATTTTGTGATGCAGCTATCGAGATCCTGTACTGCCTGTTTATCTGCTCTGAGTCAGGTGGTTGAATTCTCACTGTGGCATTGAGAGGTTGTGTTCATGTTTGTGATGGCATGTAGAGAGACTCTATTTATAAAGTTTGCATTTCGAGTGTAAGTTAGCATCTTCTCATTCTTCAAAATTCTCTTCCAACCAACTTTCATCTTTGAGCCCTTGTTCATTGTCATTTCTATCCATAGATCTAGTGGCAAGCAAGTGTACGGGTTCTGTGTCATGGATTGTGAAAATAAACCATCACGCATGTACTTGACTTTCTCCTTAGGCAGACAGCTAATCTCTAGCCAGAATTCAATGAGACATCTTCCATTCTTGTCATTATCATATGCTAGCAGCCATGTCAACATCAGTCTGAGTGATGCATGGAATGCCTCCCAATCCTGAGTTCTTAATGCATGGATATTCATGATCAGTATTTCAGTCATGTACATGAAACTGAGCCAATACTTTGTCATTGAGCTATCAGAATTTTCAACTTTTTTGAATGCATTCACAACAAATGAAGATCACTCTTCATCAGCCTCTAGTGCATCACAGATCATCTTGAGCTCTTCTCGTGTGTTTGTGGTGGGGTGTCTTAGTTTTTCCAGTTTTTGTGTAGCTCTGGAGACAAGTGAAGACCATCACTAAGTCCTTTTCAAATTATTCTGCAAGTCAGTACATTAGTCAAAGACATTTGATGCTTCTCTTATGTTTTCCACACAGTGCTTTGTCAACTAAACCCTCAGTAATCACACTAGTTGCAACAAGAATGTCAGATAAACAAGATCCTTTGAATCACTTGTTGACTGCTGATATGAAAGAATACTGTGCACGGAATGGACCTAGGAATGGAAGGATGAGTTCAAACTGTGTAGGATTCTAATTTGTCAACTGAACAATCAGAGCATAGACTGGCTTGTCTCCAACCAGTTGAATGAAAGTCATTGATTTCTTTTTTACTACAATGACTATGCGACACATCAACTCATGTACTACTGACTCGTGGGGTGGCATGGGCAATGTGAGGTAGTAGTATGCCTTACTCTTTGTAGCAAACTTCTGGATATTGGCTTCAAATCCAGCAAATGCTCCAATCTTCTGACTTTCTGCTGGAACCTGTTTCCCACTGCTGCCAAGATGAGCCAAAGAATGGACCATTTCTCGAATCTTTTGGTCCTGAGTGCTTTGTGCTGAGATATCAACTTCAGCTGGAACTGATGGTAGACCGCATTTGACCTTCTTGTAAGGCTGAACTCTGTGTTGTTCTACGCTGATATTTTTCATCTCAAGAGGCTTTGCCATGGCCAGTTTAGAATAATTCTCAGTAGAAACTTTAGTAGCAACATCCTCTAGTAGAACAAACATCACGTTTGCAGGGTGAGATATATCTGTGCCAGTCAATGTGTCATCCTGAAAATCATCATTGTCTAGAATGGCATTTCCAGGAAAATCATTGGCAAGCTCTTCAGGACAGCTGTCATTCTTCTCAAGATCAAACTTGACCATGTAGCATATAGATTACGAACATCCTAGTATCTTATTCCAAGTGATAATTTCTTCATCATGTCTATAATCTAATAACTTGTAGTCAGGCCATGAATCGTCAGTGATAACTTGACCTTTAAGGAAGTGTGTTTCCCCGTGAGGAATGAAAATAACAGTGATGACAAGACTGCAATCTCTGGATCCTGGCAGGCATCACTGAAATCACTAGCAGCAGGGTTCTTTAGCAAGCTGAGAAACCTTTGTAACCCGGAAGTAGATTCTTCATTATTCTCAAGCTCATCAATATGTGGAAGCTAGCTCATGTCTGTATTATGCGATAACTTATCTTTCAAGCACCTGGCAATAGTATTTAGTAATTGTTCATCGCTCACTCCCCATGAGTAGATTGCTGCTTTCACATAACTTCCACGTGTTGATGTGTGATACACTATGGTACTCTAATTTTGTGAAAATGATTATGAAATCCAATCCTGTTTGCAAACTCCTGTTGAATCATCTGCTTAATTGTGCTTGATTTGTACTTGTATCACAACTGAAATTCCTCAAAAGGTTATTGAAGTCCATCAGTAGTCCTTGTAATGTTCCTGGCTCATTCATATCCAATACAACTGCCTGTACATGTTTGTGGAACATTTCTCAAATTTCTGCAGATGAACCTCTTGCAAGTGAAGATCTAAATTAATGTTTTTGTCCTGGTGGTACAGTATATTGGAGAGACATTTTTTTTTCCAACAGGAGCGATGATAACGAATCCCAGCAGCAAACAGATCTGTTATACAATCAATTACAGCTAAGATATGGTCACGCACAAAGAAGACAGTTATCTTCAGAAGTACCTGTTTTCCTATTTCTTTTTAAATCATGATGCATGATATTGCTGGTATAAAAGAACAAATATATCAGAAGCCTATACAGGGGATGCATTAGCTACAGCATGAGAGCTACCAGTGGTGGAGAGGAACATTCTTCAGGCACCGCAGCAGTACCCTGGCACCCAGCCCCCCTGTGTTGTGGCAGGCTGCCTCCACATGCAGGCTTCTGGCTAGTGGCACCTCAGGGTCAAGTGGTGCCATGGCTGTCCCCATCTGGGGCCAGGCCAGTTTACCTCCTTGCCAACTATCCCTGAACCATCAGCTGATCAACTGCTAATCATTGCAACATGCACCCCAGCCGGGTGCCACATTATCACACTGGTCCTCTGCCATCTACCCATGCCCCCTAGGGCACCCCCCACTCCTTCTTGCCCATGCCCCTCCTGCCATGCACAGTCACATGCACACACCCTTGGCAGCCTCTCTAGTGTTGTGCTGGGTGGGGGGGGGCAGATCCCTGTGGCAAGTTCTGCAGGTGCTCCAAATGTTTGGCACTATCCTGTGACTGTAGTGACTCCTGGGTTTTGGTGCAGGGATTCCCCCTTTTATAAAATCGGGCACAGATTCCCTGACTCACCCGAAGTTCACCACAGCCATAGAGTGACACAACATGTGTCACTCTAAAGGTTCTTTGAAATCCGAGCCCTAGATGTTTACATTTTGTCATTTTTTCATACCCCTACCTTCTTTTATGCCAAACATTAGGGAGTATAAAACTCAGATTCCTATATAGTCCAGAGCTCTATGAAAGTGTTCACATTACACCACACCAACTTAAAAGATCTTTACTGGCTACTGCAGTCTAGAGAAATAGTTTTATTATTGATCATTTAAGTACACTGTAATCAGTTGCATTGTTATAGTTTTATATTTTTGTTTGCTCCTTTACCTTTTTGGATGCAGGTTGCTTGGCCATTGGACAAATCAGCAGATATAAGAAACTGAACGGAACACTTTTCTGTTCAGTTTAGCATTGCTAGTTACTACTTGATCAGTTTATTTGTTTAATTTGTATTAGTGCTCTCTCTCTCTCTCTCTCTCTCTCTCTCTCACCTTTGGACATAATGTTATGCGTTGAAGTCCTGCCTTGGGGGATCTGAGCACCTACCCAGCCTCATGTTACAGTGCAGAACTAAAGGGATGTCTGAGGTGCCATCCTTGCTCCTTATTTTGTAAATTCAGTTTGAAATAATAAAATGATCATTCTGACCAATTCACTGACTCAACCTTTTAGTCCTAGTGCTGAAGGATAAGTTGTGTTTATCAAGGGTTGCAAATCAAATTCCTGAACTTCCATATATCCCTGGAGATGTCTGTGACAGACAAAAGGGCTGTTCTCTTTGTGGATGTGACTGAGTAGTAGTTGTCTGGAGGGGAGGAACAGATCATTTTGGGTGTTTAGATCCTGATTAAGAAACAGATTATGCAGTACATGCTGCTGACCACTGAGGGGGCAAAGATGGAGGCAATCACAAGAATGCAAGGCAGTATTTCCCATAAATGTACTACAGCTTCAACATCAAAATGAAAGGCCCCATGACAGTAGTCCTTGCTATGATGTGGGTAATCCAGCAATAGCATCCCCGTTTAAGAGGCAGAAACACAGTTGTGTCACACAAACTGTTCAAATTGTGTTGCCCTACATATACTGTATGTTTCTGTGTATAATATTTGTTGAAACCTGGAAAACTAAGGTAAATGTACTTCAAATACTCGTAATCCTTTTACAGTTGCTCATAACATTTTTCCTTAGAAGTTTTTCTCCCTTTACCACCAGTCTTCTGTTCCCCTTCTCAGGCTATTGACTTTCAAGCCCCAACACTACTGGTCCTTGTAGAGACCTCTCCAAGTGATGCAGGGCTCAAGAGAATGGGCAATCATTCTAATAGGCCTGCAGCGTTTAGTTTAACCTCACTCTTCTCCTTGTCACTCATAATGGCTGCCTCCCCAGCAGCACCATCGGGTACTGTCATGACCTTGCATGGACACATATCCCATTCTGTGGTGTGTGAGCCCTCTACTGACCTGCTGCAGAGGTCACTGGTTCATTGAATGTAGCGCCTTCCTCACCTTGCACATGTTGCCTCTGCCAGCACTCCCATACCACTGCTATACAATTGCAGGTGATCCTGAGTGGCCATACAAAATTATTTTTTGATTAAAAGCATCGGGCCTGATTTTGAGTTGCTTTTTGGGATGGCACAAAATTGTTTTTTTGCGGATGCTGTTTGTGCTGCCACCTGAAACCTTTATTCCCGGAGGTGCTTCCACACCACAGAGAGATGGAGTCCTCCCTGCAATAATGGTACAATGCAAATCACTGAGCCATATGTTAGCTGGCATTAGCGGGAATAGTGCTCACTAACATCTCAGTGAGTAGTTGCAGATGCAGTGCTGTGCATCACTGTGAGATGTGCCTAGTGCATGTTGCAGTTCTACATACTGTAGTGCTGTGTGTGGCACTGGGCCTTGTCTTTTTCACTGTGCCCCCCTCACAAGCACTCCTTAGTGCCTAGTGGAACCTTCTACCACCCGACCTGGCCATTCAGTTTCCACCTCCTTGTTCCAGATCCCTTTGTGTCAAGTTTTCAAGTTTCAAGTTTCAAGTTTATTGCAGGAAAACTCCATTGAGCAAGCTCATTCACAAGGAGGTCCTGTGACATAAACACTTAAAGTACAAACACAGATAGGTAATAACAGTATATACATGAAATGCATGTTATATGATACAGGCTGGATATACATACAAGGGTACCACAAAGGGTGACCACAGGTGGTAAACATTGATATGAGACAGGGAAGCGACTTACAGGTTGCATACTGATAAATGCAACATGATAACTGGTGTGTGTAATACATATATTTTGGCAGCTAGAACAAACAGACTACAACTGATATGGGGGGAGGAGTGATTTGATAGAGTAGCAGTGGAGCGTAAGCATAGATAAAGCCAGGAGTAGAAGGGGAATGGAAAGCAGTTAATATGACAAATCAATTATACCTTACCAGTGGATAAATATGGCACACATGGGGAAGGAAGAGACTTAATGACAGTTGCAGGTGTCTTTTATTTTGGCTGAACTTAACGATTTGTAGAAGTTTATTGAAACTGCACTAGTTAGTTTCAGTACAGTTTGTAATTGGTTCCAAATGGAGGGAAGGGCATATGCAATAGCACGTTTACCAAAGGAAGTCCGCGTCCTTGGTATGTCAAGCATAATAAAGTCAGATTTTCTTAACGAGTATGCACTATGTGAGATACTAATAAGGGAAGAGAGAGATAGTGTGGCAATTTCTGCAGGAGCAGTTTAGAGTCCGTTAGCCCAGCATGGAGCAGGCGTCTAGTAGTAAGGGATGTCCAACCAACAGCTGCATATAAGTCACAGTGGTGCGAACAGTAAGGGGAGTTGGTAGTGAACTGTAACTCACGGTGATAAAGGATGTCCTGTTTACTTAGATTTGCAAGAGTGGTGGAGGAATAGATTACATCGCCATAGTTGAATAGGGGGAGAAAAGTGGCCTGTACAAGCTTGTTTCGAGTTTCAAGGGGGAAAAGGGGCCTATCTCTGTAGAAGAAACCTAACCTTGCTTTTAACCTTCTAGAACATCTTGACATGGTCATTGAAAGATAATTTATTGTCGATCCAGATACCCAGATATTTAAATTTGGTTACAACTTTCAGAGGCTCGTTTAGCGTGGTGACAATGAAGTCTTGGGCAAAGGGTATTGGGGGCCTGTGACAGCACTGCGGAGAATATCATCACTTTAGTCTTCTTAGCATTGAGCAGAAGCTTTGCCTTTATTAGATTATGCTCAAGTTGTGCGAAGTCCGCTTGAAGCACTCCCTTAACTTCAGATAACGATGAGCCAGAAGTATACAACACAGTATCATCTGCAAAAAAGTGCAGATTGGACTTAGATATGTTAGCATCTAAGTCATTAATGTACAAAGAAAACAAGATAGGGCCTAAGATGGATCCTTGGGGGACTCCTCTTGCAACTGGCAAGGCAGCAGAAAAAAAGCCTTCCGCCTTTACTTTTTGGAATCTTCCAGTTAGGTAGCTAGAGAACCACTGGGTGGTATGTATGTGGCACCCAACTTTGCAAGGCAATTGACTAATAGTTTGTGTTCAACAGTATCAAAAGCTTTGCTGAGGTCCAAAAAGACTGCACCAGTTACCTTCTTAGCATCTATAGCAGAGATCCAATCATTGGTTACTTTTGCTAGTGCAGTGATTGTGCTATGATTAGCCCGGAAGCCAGATTGAGCTGGGTTAATGAGAGAGAAGGTTTCCAAGTGAGATTTTAACTGAATATGGATCAGTTTTTCGAGAACTTTAGAAAGGATAGGCAATATGGAGATAGGCCTATAGTCGTTTACATCGCATGGGTCACCAGATTTAAATAGAGGGAGGATATGTGCTGATTTCCAGCAGGACGGCACAGTAGCAGATGTAATGGAAAGATTGAAGATGTAGAGAATTGGGGCAGTGAGATGGGCGTAGCCTGACCTTAGGAAAAAGGGTTCCAAGCCATCGTCCCCTGCACTTTTTTTGGTGTCTAAGTTAAGAACAGAATCTTCTACTTCTTTATAAGTTATCTCGTGCAGTTGGAAGGGGCTGGGTGCAGGACTAGATGTAGGGGGAGGGGTATGCTGGCTCACCGCAGCACCAGCATAAGGTGATGAGTCAAAAGCTAATCCAGCTGTGGCAAAGTGGGAGTTAAGTTCCTCCAGGATTAGGGACTTGTTTTCCACAATCTTGCCACTTGCCGCTATCTTTTTTGGGACAGAGGGGGCCATGGGCCATCCTTCTATAGCTTTGATAGTCTTCCATATTTTATGAGGGTTACCTTTAGCTTGTTCGAGAGAAATATAATAGTTAGCTTTAGCAGAGCAAAGTTTTTTCACACAGTTATTCCTGGCTTGTTCTAAAGGCCTGCCAATCCAAAGATTCTTTGGAATGTCTAGCTTTAGCCCAGAGCTTATCTTGATCTATAAGGACTGCCTTGAGATCCGAGGTGAACCAGGGGTTGGAATTCCCGCACTTTTACTTTGATGAAAGGGGCATGCTTATTTATTATTGTAGTGAGTTTGTCATTAAGGATGTAAGCTGCCTTGTTGACATCTTTGGCTAGGTAGAGATCTTGCCATCTGATCATGCTCAGGTCAGATAGGAAGTTTACTGCACTGAATTTGTGAAAGGATCTTTTGTTATAAAGATGGGTTGCGGCCGGGCCTTAATTTGAGATCTTATGCAAGCAACAATTCCATGATCGCTCATGTCGTTGTGAAACACTGCCGAATGAGATATTTTGTGTGGATGGGTGGTTAGTACCACATTTAGAATTGAACTGTTGGCAGTATTTAGAGTGTTGTTCCTAGTGGGTTCACTGATTAATTGCCCAAGACCTAGCTCGTCACAAAGGGATTTGAGGCTGTGTGATTTAGGTGACAGCCAGTCCATATTTACATCTCTTAGAAATATTGTTTCAGTTTTTGCATCTACGAACATGGATTTCAAAAGATTAAGGACTTCATCACCACCAGACGGGGGTCTATAGCCACCTAGGATAGTGATACATTCCGAGGAGGGGAGATGAAGGCTCAGCAAAACTAACTCAAATTCTTGGCTAGAGATTTGCAACTATATTGGTGACCAAGTACTTAGATTTGGCATAGATAACCACACCCCGCCTAGACTCTCTATCTGCTCTAAATAAATTGTAGCCCTGCAGTGATATTTGTTGATCAGTGTTCATCTTTTTAACCACGACTCAGTAATTATGATAAGGTCAGGGTTAACGTGGCAGCCAGGCTTGCAGCTGTACAAGTTTTTAGGCAGGCTTAAAATGTTGACCATCATCATTTTGAAACCTGTGGCCTCAGCAAAATCGATAGGCGAGGTAAGTTGTGGGGGGGCCAGGGTTGAGCTCCACATTTCCTGAGCAGAAAAGAAGCAGAAGTATAACTTTCTTTAAGGAGCTTATAAGAATGGAGACTGCTTTTTTATTTCTTCGCGGCAACCCATATTGTGCTGTGCAAGAGGCGGCACCACTGTAATGACAGTTGATCGTGATCAATGTAAGTGCTTGAGTAGACATAGGTGAGGACAGTAGCAAGGGGGTGTAGGCTAACCGGGGGGAATAGGCTAAAAGGGGAGAGGAGAATGACATAGTGTCTGCACGGTAGACCGTTATAACATTAGGTATTGATAAGGTACATTGGAGAACTGAATTGCATTGAGGTACTTCAAATTGCACTGTATTGCTGAAAACTCTGAACCTTAGGAACAATAAAAACACAATAAGGAGAGCCATGGTCCCAGACTGAGTGGTCTCGTGATTTGTATTAGTACTATATTTTCTAGGCAAGTAATTTGCCCACCTAGGTACTCACTTAAAACCTAGATGAGGAAATACAGCAGAAAGGGGAGCAAGGAGAGCAGGAGCAGTTTAGTTAGTGGCGGGGCTCAAGAGATATTCACACAGGGCAGTCTTATTGGCCACACTCAGATACCAATCATAGGTTGGCAGCAGTCGAAACTAGGCCAATGAAGCAGTAATATGATATAGGAGGCGGATCATGAGTGTATTTAAAGGAGGGCTGGGAGAGGGGTGGAAGGGTGGGAGAAAATTTCAGGTCAGAGCGAGAGCTGAGAAGTCAGAATTAGAAGGAACACTGTAACAGGCTATAGAAGGTGCCCCAATCAGAGCAAAGCAGGCAAGCGGACGTACCAATCACAATCCCCCTATGGCAGTGCAGCACCAATCAAGGGTGCCCAGGCGTGCTGGCTCTCTGCAGAGGATTCTGTCGGTATCTATCGGTATGACAGCACAGCGTAGGTAATAATAGGGTGCTCAGCGTCTATCTGACTTAGGTCTGAAGGGTGGATGGCAGACACTGAGGGCTTCCTGTTTTCAGCTGCAGAGCTGTCACACAGGCAGTTCTAAGGAAGTTGTCAGCCTGTTGAGTGAAGCTTAGGGCAACCTCAACTACAACCACCCCTTGTAGCAGGACTGGGAAAGAAGTAGAATGATAATGCAGGCCATATTGCCCACGAATGAGTACAGTGATTTATGTAGAAGACCAAGAATCCCTCTAGTGGTAGGTCTATATAACCTGCTAATGGAAAACTAGCCACTTAAAAAAAAAAAAAAAAAAGAGTAATTAGACTTATCGGCGCCAAGGCAGAGTGCTTGGATGGGGGGGGCGCTGCAGGAAGAGCAGTCAGACAGAAGAGGAGTAAGCACTCTAAAACAGTAGTAGAAATTACAATCCAGCTAATACAGTTGAAAAACTTCTAATAACACAGTTGAAATGTGCTTAGTTCTATCGAAAATCTAACAAAGTGCCAGGTGTCTATAGCAGGGGAAAAGTCCTGGCCAATCAGAGTGGGTTTGCTGGAAGCACCCTTGTTCCGATTGGCTGCGCTGTCCCGTACCTTCCAAGGAGCTGCAGGCAGGTGTCCTGGTCTTAGTCGGTGGCTGGCTGGGTGCCGGTGTCAGTCCCAAGTACCCAGTGATCCCTCACCACTAAGAAACCTATTGTAGACTGCAATAGTGCAGTGGGAGGAAGACCACCTGGGGAAGTCTTTCTGTTACTGTACTGGAGTATTCTGCAAAAAATGTATGTTAACCGATTTCTGATGACTCCAGTGTCTTATTTTACTAGATTCAACTAAGTTTATGCTCCAATTGTTTCGGCTATGGTACAAAACTTTGTACATTATGGGGGCAGCACCCACTGATATCCTGTCTTCCTGGACAGGTGTTCTCTTTGTGTGTTTTGGCCCCTATCATCCAGTCTTCTCCTCCCACCCCACCCCCAGCTCATTCCATTTCTTTGCTTGATGCCTAGTGGTGTTCCTCAGCTCTGACTCATTAGCATCCTGTTACTTACTCTTAACATTTGATACAATCTTTCCCTACCCTGTCCTCAAGGAGTGTTGCAAATTTTTACTTTTCAGGTGAATTGTTGTTGACTACCCACTATGCATACCTGTAGCTATTGCACCGTTGGCACTTCCCCAACAATTCCCCCTGGAATTACTGTACCTTTCTTTATAAAATAGAATGTTTAATTATTCCCACTCTCTTGTAGTACCCAAGTCCACCTCTTCCCCAGCCCCAAAAAGCAATAATCAAGACTCTCCCTTCCTCTAACCCACTTAGCAGTACCTAATTCCATCCTACCCCCTCCACCCTCAGCAGAATAAGTAGTATAACAGGCACAGGCCACCCCATCCTTGGCTTCTCTCTAACCAGTCACCACCACCCAGTTCCTGCTTCCATCCCCAATGCTACCCAGAATAGGATACAGCTGCAGCAAGATGGGACAGTGAACAGCAAAGACTACGACAGTGCAGGGGCCGAATGCTATTTTCCAAATACCACAAATAATGGGCTAGCCAAATATTTGGAAACAAATAATGAATAGCCAACTATTTGAGTGGTTTTTATATTTGGCTGGGACATTTAAAAATGAAAAAACATTTTCATGGTTTTTCTCCTTCTAAGGTTGCCAGGGCTAGTCTCTTGGCCACCCCCTGCCTTCAACAGTAACCCCCCCAATTTAACTCTGCATATATCTGCTTATTTAAAAAAAATACAGAATTTTTGCCAGCTCCACAAGGAGCTGACACTGACCATTCTCCTCAGACAAGCCCCACTTGACCTGACTGATGAATTGAGGGGGGCTTGTAGCCATACCTTCTCTTCCTGGCTAGGTCAGTTGAACCGCTTTGGTAGTGTAGACCCTACATACTTCTACCATCCTCTGCATACTATAGCCAGTCAGTGTCATTATAAGAGAGCAAGAGTGGCAGTGCATGAACTAATATATTGCTCATTTGCACTTTAAAAAATATTCAGTGCACCTCTCTCTCTACCCCCAACCCTGGCAGCACCCTAGTCCCCTACTGCAGCATCCGATTCTCATTATGAGAAAGTGACTGGCACAACCCACCTTCCTACATGGCCGGCAGCTTTCTTATGAATGAAAGCGCTTGTGTGCTTGCATAGTAAAACCTGCTGGTCACATGATCAGCTGGTTTTACTAGTCAAGCATATGAGTGCTTTCATTCAAGTGAAGGCGGCTGGCCATGGGGGGTGGTTGTGGCAGTCACCTTCTTGTAATGAGAATTGGGTGATACAGTGTGAGACTAGGGTGCTGTGGAGGGAGGATGGGGATTGGACTGCTGATAGAGGATGGGGGGATGAGGGTAAGAATTTACTGAGTTTTGGGCTTGTGAGGAGGGTGAGGGATTATGTTTTCTTTTTTTGTTTTTCATTTTGGTAAGGTTACCTGAATACTCAGATATCCAAATAGTTGGCTGCTGGATACCGAATATTCAACCCAATATTCGGAAAAAGGTATTTGCACACCATTAGACTAGACCCTCCCCTTACCACATAGGCCAACTGGCATCTGAAAGAATGGGTGTGTGTCCTCATACTAATCATCTGTTTATACTATGCATGTGTGTTCCCATATATTCAGACAATGGGCTGCTAAAGTGGTGAGAAGCTGGTTTGTGCCAGTTGCTGCACCATCTTTCTGCTGTGGTATTCTTCTCTGGATAGCATGGAGTGAGGGAGGGTTGGGTTTTGAGTGGGTGTTTAGTGTCATGTTTTGTTTTTTTCTTTGGACTGGTGGAGAGAAACTGCAAGGATTGGGTGCTGGTAAGTGACTTGGGGGAACAAAAAACAGGCTGGCCTGTGCCTGACATAGTATTGATTTTGCCAGGGTCGTGGAAGAAGAGGGTGGGGATTGGTGCAACTATGTGGGTGGGAGAAGGGATATCTTGGATAATGTTGGTCAGGGTTAGGGGAAGGAAGGTGTGATTGAGTGAAACCAAATGGTGGATTAAGGGAACGTTCTTTGTTTTATAGTGAAATAGCTTTGCACAGTTGCATGGAGACCTCTACTTTCAAAGCACAATGAGAAGTGGGACTTCATCCATTAAGGGCCACTGCATGTAGTCTTCCTGTCAAGGTGGACACTTTGACATATAGAGCACTATGCGAAAGGCTACACAAAGTAACAACACTTTGTGTATTGTTCCATGTAATGAATTGTTTTAAATTTTGTACACACCCACCCATATCTGATGCAGTCTTCATATCCATACCTGATGAATATCCCCATCTCCTTCCCATTTGATAAAGGAATGTGAAACAACTGCTGTAGTCTTCTACACTCTCCCTAACCCAACCATACTATTTCTGGCTTCCAGAGGTCCTCCAGTCCCCTTTTGGATCCAGCTAAACTCCAGGACCCCCCCCCCACCCTTCCAGTTAAAGCAGGTGTGACTAACTGCAATGAGTTACTGTCTGACTTTAGCCTGTGGTAACTCAGTGGGAACACACCAGTCTGTAGTGCAGTTTGCAAGGTCCATAGCCACTGTGAAATTTCATGTGGGATGTAAGCATTGCATCCTCTGATACTTTTTTCATGACTGCTTGCAAATAACTTTACAGAAATGTCTGTAGCTTGATTAAATAAGGTTTGACAGGGTTGTAAGTTTGTACTTGAAATGTGTTTGAAATCCTGACCATTATTTTTTGTAATTTATTTGCAAATGATATGATTAACAATAAATATTGCGCAGTGTTCTGTAGTCCTCTTACTAATTAGTCCTCTGGGGAATTAGTTTGGTCTTTTTACTCTGTAGAAGATCATTGAATTTTTTTCTTCAAACTGTAGGGGTCCACAGATTCTGGAACCTACAGTTTAGAAAGTGCTACTCGTGTAGCTGTTCCAGAAAAGAGGGATTCCCAGAAACATATTTTTCATTATAAGAGTAGTCATGGGCACTGTTCTGCAAGTATGCAAATGTATAAATTTATAATGGGAACTTCTGTCAAAGCTTTGCCATTCACTTTCAGAAATTCCCTTGTTATTTCAAGAAGTACTTTAGGTCTTAACTTCAGAGTTATTCACAATCTATGCAGCATGACATAATACATTTTTAGCAAGTGACATGACATGAACAATCTTTAACAAGGGCATTTAGATCCAGCCTGCCACCTTCGGAGTAATGCATGATATATTTAGAGGATTGACCTGTGTTTGTCTGACAATGTGTACACTGCAGTTATACTCTGAAAGATAACATCTCATCATTAAATATTGCTTTATCCAAAGTAAATGAAGAGACCAGCAGTCTTCGGGTATCATTCCTCCTTTTCAGGGGGTGGAAAGAGACTGAGCAGCAAAACCTTTCCAATAAAGAGTCATTGATAACATTCTAATACATTCAAAGACTTATGTTTACTGAAGGATTACTGTGTTTCTAAGTGAAATTCAAGTGATTGCAGCTAGGGACTTAAAAGTATTGTTTAAGGAGGCTTAACTTTTTTGAAGGAAATTAAAGGCGGCTTAACTTCTTTAAGGAAATTACAGCTTAAAGTAAAACTGTAATATACACTATTAACATTATTATGAAGCAGCTTCCTCTATACAAACAAAAAGGAATAGCCAGTGATCTTTAGTAGACAATGGTATTTGGAAAGGGTTGGTTTCTCAGGCAAAGTAATCTTTGGGGGAATAAGTACAAAAGTACAAGAAGCAACATTATGGTCTCAAGTCTGCACAGTATGCTGCATGGGAATTCCACACAAACATTCCAGCATTTTTTTTTCTCTTGGGAAGCGGGTGGATGGGGCAAAGTTCTCTTAGTTTCTTTTAAACTGAGCAGACAAACCCATGGTCTGCAAGCTGACTGCTCATAACTGTTTTAATTTATTGAGCAGTTCTGCCTCTTCAAGTGCTGTGTTAAACCTTTTGTGCAAAATTTGTTCTGTGCTTATGCAGGTTGCAAAAAGCCTTCACAAATGAGAAAAATGTTTGGTACAGTTAAGAAAATTTCCAGAAATATCTGTGACTCCTGGGTCGCTACGCCTGTGTTCCAACCCCTGCCTGATGACTGGTTAGGGCCCACCTGGTTTAAGGGTTGGATTTATTTGAATTTGTTTATTTAGGTAAAGTCATTGAGCAAATGCTCTTTTGCAGTGATGCCCATTAGCAATAAAAGTTACAATTGCATTACTAATAAATACATATAAAATTAAGAAAATAAAAGATGTAGCTACATCTATTACACACAATCCAAAAATTAAAAAAGAAAACATACAAGGCAGTAATCTACAAAATTCAGTTAATAATACTAAGAATCAGATCATTTTAATTTAATTTCATTTTTCATTTTTCTTTTTTATACTGTAAGGCATGTGAACATGTCTGCCCATTTTCACAAGTGTCTAGTGATGAATTATAAAGCAAAGAAACACAAATACAGAGATGTATGGAACATGAGAGACCAAGGAATAAAATATACATGGTGGGGGGAGGTACGATCAAAGTGTGCAAATGGTTACTACGGCCACTGTATAATACATTGGAAGTAGGAAAGCCTAGGAACCTATATACAGAGTGATGAAGGAGATGTATACAATCAATACACATGCATAGAGATCACATAATTCCCTGTTAGTATTAAGGGTTAGGTTATATCACTAACAATTTTCTACACTTTACGCAGCATTGTGGAGTTGGCAAAAATCAATTTTTAATAAACCTCAAAGTTGGCAATTTTGTATTCTTGGAATGGAAACTAACTGGTAAGGAGTTCCACATCCTTAGAATCATAGTAATGTAATAATGTGTAGCCCTCAAAGTTGTAACTTTTAATAACTCTACGTGGCCTTCATTCCTTAAAAATCCTTGTCTTTCCCTAAAAGTTAGATACTGTAGTAGATATTCAGGGGCTTCTTCCTGGACACTTTTTAAGGCAAATTGAATCTTATGCAGCTTATGTCTTTCCTGTAGTGAAATTCAGCATAACTATTTGAATAACTGATACCTATGCATATCATATGGGCCACTGTTTAATAAACTCACCATCCTTTTATATAATACATCAAGTTTAGACAATTTGTCCTGTGTACAGTTATCATACACTATGCCTGCATAATATGAAATTGATAACATTTGCATTTGAATTATTTTTGCCTAGTTTCAGAATTTAGACAACCTATATTTATCAAATTCTTTCCATGTAAATTTTCTGATCCTAGTGAGTCCATCTCAAATCCCAATTATTTATACCTATTTACCTGTTCCGTTGTACTGCCATCTAAAGTGTATATATTATTGGTCTTACCAAGAACACCTAATTTACTAACTGATCCAAATAACATCACATTTGTTTTAGAAGAGTTAAGAATTCAACTTTAGTAAGGACAGGTCAAAAGAGGATTACAGGCCATCATAGGCCTTTTGTAGATGTAACTGAACTTGCTCTGCAGAACCCTCAGAGATGGAGATCACTGTGCCATCTGCATAAAGTTGGATGAAGTCCCCCAGCCCCCTCAAATACAAAGTAAAAAGTAAGATTTCCAAAACAGACCCTTGTGGGATTCCTTTACTTATAACCAGATCCCTTGATTGTTTTCCATTCACTACTGTCATCTATTCACTGCCTATGAAATCATTTCTAAACCATTTCATGGCCCCAATGTTCAGCTCTGTCTCCACAAGGACATTGACAAGATAGAGGCAGTCCAGAGGAGGACAACTAAAATGGTACAGGGTCTGTAAGAGAAGCTATATGAGGAGACACTAAATGAGCTTAATATGTATACCCTTGAGGAAAGGAGGGAGAGGGGGGACATGATAGAAACTTTTAAGTACCTGAGTGAAATCAACAAAGTCCAAGAGGGTAGCATCTTTCAGAAAAAGAGATGTGCAAGAACAAGGGGACACAATTTAAAGATGGGAGGCAGTTCAGGGGCAATGTGAGGAAGTATTTTTTCACAGAAAGGGTGGTGGACACATGGAACAGCCTTCCTTAGGAGGTTGTGGGGTCTAAAACTGTGGGAGAATTCAAGAATCATGGGACAGACATAAGGCAATTGTTGTGGGGGATAAGCAGAAATAGGTTGTTGGTTAACTAGGAGCTGCAGCTTATCCTGTAGGTAAGGAAATGGGCAGACCAGGTGGGCCAAGCGGTCCTTATCTGCCATCAAAGTCTATGTTTCTATCTCCCACCAAATTTCTTTAACATTGTATCATGAGCCACCATACTGAAGGCCTTGGAGAGGTCAACGAAAATGACACCTGTGACCTCGCCTAGTTCCATTGCTTTGTAGACATCATCCAAGACCCTTGACATGGCAGTAACTGTATTGTGTTTTTTATGAAATCCTGACTGATATTTGTCAAACAAGCCTTCATTCTCTACAAATGTTCACACCTGTTTGGCCACAAATCTTTCTAATATTTTTGCTACTACTGAAAGTAGGGAGATCGGCCTACAGTTAGCATTCAAGTCAGGGCTGCCCCCTTTAAAAATGGGAGAAACTCTGGCCCTTTTCCATCCCTGTAGGACCACTCTCACTCCCTCAGTCACCAATTAAACAAATAGGCCAGATGTTCCAAGAGCTGTAGGGCCAAAAGCCTCAGAAATCTGAGTGTCAAATTATCTGGCCCACAACATTTTTCCACCATCAGTTTTAGAAGTTGTTCACAGACCTCCTCTACTGTAATCTCTTGAAAAATAAATGTTTTTCTACTCACCTGGACAGATTCTTCTGTAGTCATTCTGTACCTTAGTTTTTGTTCATTTGTGTTTTTTCCACATCCACAAGAAATGTATTCAGTTTGGTAATTTATCCCATCTGATAAATAGCATCCCATCCATTTGTGTATCATCCTGATCATTAGTTCTTTCTGTTTAATGCTTTAATAGTTTCTCAAAATCTGTTCAGCTCACCTGCAAGCTCATTAGTCTTATTTTTTAAATATTTCTTTTGCAGACATAATCTCCCGTACAAATATGTTTCTTGCTGTTCTGTAAATTTGCCAATCTTCAGACTTGCCTGTCTTCTGTGCTTTATCCCAGAAACAATCTTTATCTCTTTCAACTTTATTAAATAGGAATTGAACTTTGCTACATTATCTTTTTTTAACTTTCATAGATTTAAAGGAAAATGTCTGTCATGAAGTGTGTTTAGTTTAGCTGAAAGATAACTCCAAGTATCATGTATGTCTGGGATTAGATGTAACCTATCCCATCTAAGATTATCCAAATCATTCATCAGTTTGAAAAAATCAAAGAACTTATTTGATGTAAACTGTACCATTTTAGGTGTTCCTCAGATTTTATGTTTTCCCCTAATACAATATATTATGTGACAGTCACTGACAACATCTGGCATAATTCCAGATCTCCAGTAAAAAGGTGGGAAATCTATAAAAAAATAGGTCTATCATTGAAGCTGTTGCAGGAGATTTGGCAGTAATGTGCGTTCTTGTTCTTTCTCCTGAAGTAAGTGTGTGTGTGTGTGGGGGGGGGGGGTCATCCTAGAACAAATAAGAAATTGTGCTGTGCCTCCACCCAGAGACAATAATGGGGCCAGATGATATGTGCAGTACCACCTCATTGGGATGCAGTACCTACCCAACTCCCTACACTAGACTGAACCACCCCTTGAGGACCAATGAGACAGTTTTTACCTGCACCAATAAAGAAAGAAAGTTACACAAAATGGGTACACAAACAACTTCCTAGGTGTCACTGTATTGTGAGTCACTACCACCCTTCCAGGTCCCACACAGTCACTGTAGGCACCCGTCCAATCAAGGGGAAAGATAAGATAACTTACAGTACACAGGCTGTGCTATACTTTTTAGTTGGTACCAGTACTTGAGCTATATTTGAAAGTGTAAAAATGTCAATAAATGACTCTGGGTACCAAAGAATTATATTAAGTTCCAGTGCAGGCCTGGTAGCTACATTGGCTAGGTTATTTCAGTGGTGTACTTATTGACAATTAGTAAACTCGCATTTTAACCCCCCAAGAGGCCATGGTATGCTAACACTATTAATGAAACTTGAGATTCCAAATGGTAAATGCTTGAAAACCAACTCTGTAATCAGTTGGGATTCTTTGCAGTTTTCTTATTTGGATTACAATGTTACTGTAATCCAAACAGGAAAAATTCAAACAACCCCAGCAAGCAATGGCAGTACTTAAGTGACCCACTGATGCAGCAGGTCAGTCAAGGTGGGAACCAACATACAGCAGCAGATTAGGCATTAGGAGAAGACCTCAATGGCTTGGAGACAAAAACACTTTAGAGTCAGTTTTTAGGCACTTCACAGCAGCACAGCCCTTCTGACTTAGATCTACAGCACAGTCACAAAAGCACTAAACAGCAGCTTCACAGTTCCCATGGAGTTAAGATCCGGAAAGTGACCCCCCCCCACACACACACACACGCACAGTCCAGCTCCCTTCCAAATCAAGAGTACTTACCTACTCAGGGCACTGATAGTGTCGCAGTTAAATAGTGGGACAGTAGCAGTGATTATGAGTTCTTAGTAGGATTGATTCAGTACAATGAAGTATTTACTAAATATTGAACTGAAAATGGAAGCAAATGATACAGAAGTCCATTAAACTAGACAGTGGGTCAGAAACTAATAAAGTCCAAGTTAAAATATGAAGGCCATGACAAAGGCATAGAAATTACTGAGTAAATCATTGACGTTGACAGCCAATAATGATCAAAGGATTGACATTTTTGGAATATGCTGGATAAATATGAAGCACAAGGGACAAGTACATAGTCTGAACACTTTTGCAGCATTGAGTAACTCTCCAGCAATATTGGGACTTATTGCATATACAGTGTCGGGGCTTATTAAAAGAGTTCACAATGTAAATTTAGAAAAGACAGCATATAACAGAGTGTTCTTGGCATTACAGTTTGATGATGTTTTAAAGGGTGTGGGATATTTACCAGTACAGGATCCCATTAAGCTGAAAGACAATGCACAGTCAGTGGTGCATGCTGCTGGCAGAGATATTGACAAACAAAGGTGTCATACCAGGTCCAGGAAAAGTAGCGTCCCATGATAAAAACAAGCATTTGTCAATGCCGAATGTTGCTTGCTTGTATGTGCTGTTTAGGTATTTGGAAGTGACAGTTTCATGCCTTCCTCCCAAGACATCCACTGTGTCTTTCCGTTCAGTATTCACAGAAGAGTGGGAAGGGCAAGGGCCACAGCAGTACAGCAGTTGCCAAGGGGGTGAAGAGGTGGACAAAAGAGTCCTGCAGGAGCTCACTAAATTGAAGGTAGACAAAGCGATGGAACCAGATGGCATACGCCCAAGGATATAACAGAACTGCGAAGGGAGATAGCAGTACCTCTTGCAGCCATGTTCACTGAGTCATTCAACATAAGTGAATTGGAGGAGGGCACATGTGGTCTCTCTACACAAGTCCGGCAGCAGGGAGGAGGCAGGGAACAATAGGCCATTCAGCCTCACCTCAGTAGTGGGGAAGATCATGGAGACATTGCTTAAAGAAAGGATAGTGGGGCATCCAGATGCCATCAGAACCCAGGACCATAGACAACATGGATTCACAGTGGGGACATCATGTCAGATAAATCTGGTTGATTTATTTGACTGGGTGACAAAGGAAGTGAATCAGGGTGGGGCAGGACAACGCCACCTTGATTTCAGCAAAGCCTTTGACACCATCCCATATAGGAGGCTGATAAACTAGCTGGGTAGGCTGGACATGGGGAAAGGGTGGTAAACTGGGTTAGAAACTGGCTAACAGATAGGAGGCAGAGAGTGGTGGTAAATGGTATGCAGTCTAGGGAGAGGGGCGACCAGTGGGTGCTGCAGGGATCGGTCCTGGGGCCAGTTCTGTTCAATGTCTTCATTAGTAATATTGCAGAACATCTGAAGGAATTTTTTCACCAAGTTTCAACATAGCCATTTTAAGACCTCTGCTCATGAACAGTGTCACTGTGATTTTCTTAATTTGTCCGTACATTGATTTTGCACACCGACTGCGCCATTGTGCGCTACATGTAGGAAACACGTTTTGGGTGAGATGTGAAAATGACAGCTGTACTACTCATAAGAAGGTGTGGTAAAATGGCAATGTTGAAAATCTGGAGTGAAAATATTGAAAATTATGAACTTACGAAAGGCGAGGAACCGTACAATGCACGCCAGAACAGTCTATTTTTTGAATTTTTCACCAAATTTTAACATAGCCATTTTAACACCTGAGCTCATGAACAGTATCACTGTGATTTTCTTAATTTGTCCCGTACATTGATCTCGCACACCGACTGCGCCATTGTGTGGTACATGGGCAGAAACACGTTTTGGGTGAGATGTGAAAAATGGCAGCTATACTACTCATAAGAAGGTGTGATAAAATGGCAATGTTGGAAATCTGGAGTGAAAATATTGAAAATTCGCGACCTTACGAGCCTGCGTAGGAACTGTACAACGCACGCTCATAAAACAGTCATTTTTTGGAATTTTGGCACCAAATTTTCAACATGGGGTTTTTGGGACCCCTGCTCATGAATAATGTCAGTGTCATGGCGGTATTCGGGCCCGAAGGGTGATTTCGCAGTCACTGCGCAGTCACTGCGCGAAATCACCCTTCAGGCCCGAATAACGCCATGACAGTGACATCATTCATGAGAAGGGGTCCTAAAAACCCCATGTTGAAAATTTGGTGCAAAAATTCCCAAAAATGCCTGAGATATGCAATACAGTTGAAACCCCTATCTAGCCCATTATACAGCTTACCGGCATTTCCTCAGTTCGCGGTCGGCTTTGAAGAGTGCAGACGTGTTCCCGGTCCACCGAAGATCGTCGCGACGGAGTCCAGAGGTAAGTATGGGGTGAGGGGGGTGAGGCTGGGTGCGCAGTGGGTGGTTGTGGGTTGTGGGAGGGGGTGTTGGGAGACGCGCCACGGGACCATTTTTGTTTCACAGGTTTAAAAAAGATTTGGACCTTTGCCACACTGGGGTGGGCTCCCAGCATGGCACAAGGACATTGGGGGCGTTCAGCTGACGGGGATTGGGACCCTTCGCCATGGCATTTGTTGCCATGCTGGGGTGGGCTCAGCGGCACAAGAGACGGGGCATTCAGCCGACGGGGATTGGGCACCTTTCGCCGGCCAGGACTGCTTGCACGCTGGGGTGGGCTCCCAGCGTGGCACCTACTACTAGGGGACTCAGCTCAGCCCGATGGGGATTGGACACCCGTCGGCTATACAGTGCTGATGTGAGGTGCGCTGCGCCTGTGTGTCTGTGGGGGGGGAGCTGCGCGTGAGCAGCCGATATCTTATCGGTGCTCACTGGAAGCGTGAAGCCCCTTTTCAACTGGGGAGTAAGTTACTGCATTTTGAGCGGTCATACAGCTCCAAAATGCATTGGCTTACAGGGGCCGTGCCTGCCAGCACACTGACTGAACTGGAGGAGGAGGTGACACACCTCCGAAATCTCCGATGATGGCACTATGTTTCTTGCACATGCGTGCAAGCAACATAATGACTAGTCTTAATAACAAAAGGCATTAGGAGTGTATTTTAAAAATGGTAAATTACCTGGGCATTTTGATCAATAATTTATCAGGTGAGACCCAAGAGTTATATAAACTGTTATGTAATACAACATGGCAATGAACAGAGGCTCATTAAATGGAGTTCAGTAATCTCAAGCAAATGCTTAGCACACCTCTATAATATTTTTATATCCTACTTCTGATAAAACTCTCCACCTATGCATCACAGGATGACTTAGGAGTTGTTCTATACTGGAAATCTGTTCTGTATGGGTAAAGAGTCATGATAGCTACTGAATGAAGACACGCACACATTGAAAAAGAAGGATTGAGCTTCATGGATCCAATAAGTTGCATAACAATGTTGACATCTTTGGTTCAAGCCAGGATGATACCGTAGCTAGAACTGACTTGTGAAGAATATTCTGACAAGTCCTGAATAGTTGAGCATAGGAGTCCTAGATGGAGATAACTGAAGAGGTTGAGCCAAATGAAGTAGCATTGTCACAGGGTCCGAGAAGCGGTAGAACATAAATCAGGATAGTGAAGATCATCAGGAGAAGCTCAACTAAGTGTCCTGGAAAGAGTGAAGCAGCAGTAAGTCCATACAGCTGAAGCATCAGGGCAAGTATCCAAGAATAGATGATGAACGAAGAAACGTCCAGATGCAAATCCATAGTAAAGGAGCTTCCGGCTGGCTGACACAGCAGCAGGTAGGCATATAATAGAATGTGTAAATCTCCAGGCTCCGAGCTGGGTGAGGCAGAAGTAGAGCAGAAGTTGGTAAACCTCCCAGCCCTATGGGCAAAGGCAGATCATAAAAGCAGGTGATTAGTAGGTAACTCTCCCAGCTCAGTGGGCGAAGGCAGCTCACAGAAGCAAGCACGTAGTAGGTAAACCTCCCAGCCCAATGGGTGAAGGCAGGTCATAGAAGCAGGCAATTATGGTGCAATAAAAGATAGGATCAAAGGACCTCTGGCCCATAGGGGCACAGGTCTGACTAAATGCAATGGCTAACCTCCAGCCCCGTGAGGCGAGGCAGGTTGCAGAGCAGTGGTAGATAATGCAATGGAAATGTTGAACTGCATGCAATGCAGAGGGTCACGTCCTGGTATGAGAGATTGCAGTAAATATGTAAACATAGGTTAGAAGGATGCCAGTTCATGAGGAACGCAGTAGATTGTATTGGCAGGTTAGTCGTAAGGATCCCTAAGCCCTGGAGGGCGAAGCAGGTAACATGCGTAAGTAAGGTAAAGAAGTGAACCTGTATAAGCTGTAGAAGTAAGCACGCTGCATGATGCAGATGAAGTAGCAGGGAAGCAGGCAAAAGTATCCAAAGAATAGATGAAGAATGTCAAAACTTCAAAATGTGCATCCATAGTAAGGAGCTCCTGGGCTGCCTGCCACTGCAGCAGGTAGGCGTACAGTAGAATAAGCAAATCTTTAGGCTCCGAACTGGTGAGGCAGGTGAAGTAGAAGTAGTGTACTCTTGGCCTGAAGGGCGAAGCTGGTCGTAGAAGTAGGCAAATGTGGTGCAGCCGGACCCCACGAGTGTCAGCTGGTAATGGGAGCAAGATGGCAGCTAGACCCATGTAAGCCAGTAGGCACAGTTGGACCCCTCGTATGTCTGTCGATAAGATAAGTAGAGTAGCAGCTAGCCTCACGTAAGCTAGCATGCGCAGCTAGACCCCTCGTAGGTCAGCTGGTAAAGTAAGTAGAGTAGCAGCTAGCCCCATGTAAGCTAGCATGCACAGTTGGACCCCTTGTATGTCTGTCAGTAAGGTAAGTAGAGTAGCAGCTAGCCCCATGTAAGTTAGCATGTGCAGCTAGACCCCTCATAGGTCACCTGGTAAAGTAAGTACAGTAGCAGCTAGCCCGAAGAAATATCTTGAACAGGCCACTGTCAGTGCCATACGAGTGTCATCTGTGTAGTAGGGCGGCATGATTCAGGAAAACAGTAGAGACATAGGCATATAGGTGCTGTTTAAACAGACAGGCTTCAATAAGGATTGGAATGAAGGTAGGTATGACGAGGGATAGACTGATATCTTGAAGTGGAACTAAAGGATCAAGGGACACCAGTGGGTTGGATTGAAGCCCAGGGTAATAACAGTTATATGTTACCAGAATTTAGGAGCATTAGAATGCAGCCTTGGGTAATTCGAAAATTCAGCAAGCTATAATGCCATCTAGTGGCGTAATGTAGAAGGCACATACGTTGCATAGATGGAATATATACAGATACGAGGAGTGGTGCTGGAGCTGATCAGGTACGAAGTATCTGTCAGCTGTAAATGCAAGTAAAGGGGGCAACAGCAAATGCTTGTCCATCCGATATGCCAAAAAAAATTATAGTACAGTCCAATCTGAATGCTGGAAGGCATATGCATCGCACATTATGAGGTCAGATATCTGAAATGGACAGAGAGCAGGAATGTAAAGAGTCACGAATTAGGGCTACAGCATTCCCCAAACTGGCTGAGCAATCTCCGGTATACGGAAGCTGTCGCACACTATCAGGAGCCCAAATTGAAGTGCAGGTATCCCCGTGGGCCACCACAGTTATTGACATGGAGCTCCTAATGGGAGCAGGCCCCAAGGCTACAAGGTAGGCCATACAGAGGGCATCACGGTAAACGGGCAAGAGAGAAGAAGTATGTAGAAAAACGGCACAGCAGGTCATCCGGTGAAGTCTGGAGCACCGCTGGTAAGCGGGTGAAGCCAGGTGTCGCAGGTCCCGAACCCAAGAACTGAAACTGCTAATACAAAGGAGCCCCAGGAGTGAGAGATGTTAGCGTCTGGTAGCAGGCAATGGTGTGGCCGTGGAGTGAGAGAGAGATTTCATGGAGGAGTACGAGGCACAGAAGAGTAGGATGGCGGGTCTGAGGAAGGCCTATGGAGAGAACAGAATGAACTACGAACTGCGGTGTTGTGGCAGGAAGCAAGGCAACCCCTGAAAGAAAAAGGAAAAGGAAAACAATGGGAAGGGAGGCGGGGAAGATGAAAAAGAAGACGAAACCAGAATGAAAACAGGCAAAGCAGGCAAGGGAGAGAGTGCAACTCGCTCTAAGCAGAGCGGGAGTCTGCTGCTTGGTTCTGTAGGATGTGGAGGGGGCTCTTCCCCTACATAACCACAGGCGTGCGCCCTTCAGTTGATGTTCTGAAGGTATTTGGATGAATGTGTTGCTGTTGTTAGAATACTTTGGCCATTCACACTCTCAGTTCCATAGGGAACTACCACCTTGTTAGGGTACCGTGCAGGCAAAGACACCCTCTTAAGGAGAGTTTCACCACAAAAGTGCCAAGGGAATTAATTCTTTAGGCTAAAGGTACCTTAGGAAGGAGCCCCAAGGAGAGGGAGGCATGCAGCTAAAGGAGGAGTAGGGGAGAATGGTGTGGAAAAGAAATAGTGCTTCTAAGTGAGACTGGTGGAAGCTGACTTAAATAGCTCAGGCAGGGCACTTGGCTGGTTTCTTCACCCACTGAACTGCAGGTATAGCCTTTGATTTCATAAGCTTATGCAACTTAGTGAGGAGTTATGCTTGTGCAACTTTGTTGATGTTCTGAAGGTATTTGAATGAATGTGTTGCTGATTGTAATCGGAATACTTTGGACATTCACACTCTCTGTTCCATGAGGAACTACCACCCTGTTGGGGTACCTTGAAGGCAAATGAACCCTCTTGAGGAGGGTTGCACCCCTAGAGGTGCCACAGGAATGAATTTCTTTAGGCTGAAGGTACCTTAGGAAGGAGACCCAAAAAAGTACTGAGCAGCAAGAGAGACACAAAGCTTGTGTGAGGACAGAGTGATAGCAACAAGTGATGGCTAGAAGGAACCCCATAAAAATCCCAAACTATTATAAATAGCGCAAAAAGGGTCCATGAATTAAAACTGGCAACCAGGGTGAAAGACAACTACAAATCTTTCTATGTGTGCATTAATCAGAAAAAGGGTACAACAAAAACAATAGGTCCCTTAAAAAAATAAGGAAGGCAAATTAATAACTGATAGCACCAATATGGCTGAGAAATGTAACAACTTCTTTACAACAGCCATAGGGGGAAGAGGGGGTGGCAGAGCCCTGGCAGGGCCTCCAGCTCCAGCAAAGAAACAGGGATTCTGAGTGAGACCGGAGGGAGCTGACTTAAATACTTCAGGCAGGGGGTGTGGCTGGTCGCTCCACCCACTGAACTGCAGGAATACCCTTTGAAAAAGAAGTAAAGCACTGCTACCCTTAGTCATTTAAACAATCCAGGTGGAAGTAGGTTAAAAATTAGACCCAAAGGACATTAGACAAAGGCTACAGAAATTAGAGACAAATAAAGCACTGGGATCTGATGGTATTTCTCCAAGGGTTGTCCGAGAAATTGGAAAAAGAACTTGCAGGACCCCTGACTGAACTGTTTCAAACATCTGTGGATACTGGAGAGGTGTTGAAAATTTGGAGACAGGTGGACGTGGTCCCAATTTTCAAAAAGGGTGCAAGACAGGCAGTAGGAAATTATAGGCCTGTGAGCCTGACTACAGTATTGGGTAAAGTCTTGGAGGGATGTATCAAAGACTTTATCACAGAATACTTAGGGGACACTGATAATACCCAGCATGGTTTCAGGAGGGGACAGTCCTGTCAAACTAACCTGTTGGAATTTTATGGTAAAGTTAGTAGGACAATGGACAACTCAAACTCAGTAGTTGTAATTTTCCTTGATTTTCCAAAGCCTTTGACAGAGTCCCACATTGAGAATTAGTAGACACCCTAATTGAACATAATATCCCAGGGAACATAACCAGATGGACTGAATCATGGCTCTCATATAGGAGGCAGAGGATGTGCATTAGAGGTACCTTCTCCAAATGGTCAGATGTGACTAGTGGAGTGCCCCACAGATTGGTACTGGGGCCTTGCTTATTAACATTTATATTTCATCGTTGACGTGTAATGCAGATGCATGGCTATCAAACTTTGCTGATGATACTCGGCTAGGTAGAATAGTAAATAACGTAGAGGAGGCTGCCACACCACAAGAGGCGTTATACAAGATGGAAGTATGGTAAAAATTACACAGCTTGGCCTTTAGCACAGACAAGTGCATGGTGATGCATCTGGGCAAGGGAAATCTGAAAATACCATATAGGTTAAATGGATGTATCCTGAAAACAGTGATGGATGAAAGGGACCTGGATATAAGAATTACTCAAGAACTAAGTTTCAGGCAGAACAATAATATGCTAGTCAAAAGAGCTGGGAATATATATTGCACTGTATTATAAGGCACATTAGTAGTAAAGATAGACAGGTAATTATACCATTGTACACTTCCTTGGCGAGACCCCGTCTGGAATACTGTGCACAACTATGATCCCTGGGTTATAAAACACAAATCCAGGCATTGGAAAAAATACAAAGAAAAGCAACACGCCTAATTCCTGATATGGAAGGCATAGAATTTGAGGAAAGGCTAGCACAGCTGGGCCTGTACTTCTTGGAATTTAGGAGACTAAGGAGAAACATGTGCTCGTGTACAGAGCAACACAAGAGTTAGAACTATGGAAACAGCTTGGCATTAATATCAGGGAAAAAGGGTAAAATACAAGAGCCCATACCATACAAATAGCAGGTAAAAGTTTTAAAACAAACAAAAGGAAACGCTGGTTTAATATCAGAGTGGTGAAAATATGGAATAGCCTCCCAGCTGAGGTGGTGGAGAGTGATAGCATGATAAAATTCAAGACATTACTTGATAATTACCTAATTCAAAATAATATCCAGGGATATAGTTAGTTCAGGTGGTGAGCTCCATGGACTTAGGTCTACTATGATCTGCAAAACCTAGGAAATCTATGAAACAAATATATACTGAATCGAGCAATGACTGAGAGATGCTAGGACTGATACAAACAGGCATAACTTCTGTAAGGAGGAAGGGAACTGCAAATGGGAGGAGGGCCGCCATCCAACCCCAACTCACACTGGAAACCTACCTGAAGTGAAGACTGCCTAATTTTTTATGACCTTTGGCATGGACGAGAGGGAAAAAAACTATGAAGAGGAAACTTCTGGGGATCCAAGGCCTTCATTGCCTTCCCTCCAGGCTTGGGACAACTTAGTGACAGCTCAGCTACTGCAATTTAGAGACCCAATTCAGGGAAAGATTTTTTTGATGGAAGGCTCTTACTCTATTCCTCTAATGGGAATGCTGTGTGTGGGGGCCCACAAGCAAACTCTGCAGCTAAAGTTGGTGCCTTGTGCTGAGTCTTACCCCCAACCCCCATGCCAGGAGGAGGAGGATGAGGAGAGCAACAATTGCTGAAAGGCACTTACTCAGCCTCCATTCAAGAAGGTCTAGAGAAGTACCAGAACCCTTGAGGGGTTAGGCATAGAAGGAGCCCTTGAGTGGCCAGAATTTGGAGATGCACGATCTTCACCCTTGCGGGGCAGAGGAAGGGAAGGGAAGGAGGTAGACACCAGGTGAACCTTAGGTGACTTTTTGGGGAATAGCTTTCGAAGGTTCTGCCAATGCTACCTGTAGAGTTATAGGAGTCCCTTTGGATGTAGAAACCCCACCATTCCACAACTAAAGTCTTACATGCTACATCAAGAAATGCCACCAAGTTGATCTACATGGCTAAAGCTTCCCCCTGAGAACTGGACATTCTCACCAGAAGGGCAGAAAGAGAAAGACTCTGCCTGTCTAGGGATCCACCCTCAAGATGCAGACTTCATATGGGCAGAGTGAGACCGTTGGCTTAAGGGCAGAGCCCTGGAGCCATACTATGGATGTGTCTGGCATGTATCAAAAATCAGGAGTAGTAAGAGACTGTGGTGAAGGTTGACGACTGCGAGCACATGGAACAAACAAAACATAAGGCTGAAAACAGCTAGTTGTCAGAATGCAGGAGTAGTGGGAAGCCATGGCAAAGCCTGATGGCCACAGGGGAAGAGGGGGTGGCAGAGCCCTGGCAGGGCCTCCAGCTCCAGCAAAGAAACAGGGCTTTTGAGTGAGACAGGAGGGAGCTGACTTAAATACTTCAGGCAGGGGGTGTGGCTGGTCGCTCCATCCACTGAACTGCAGGAATAGCCTTTGATAAAGAAGTTAAGAACCAAATTGTATATAACAAAATAAAGAACTTTCCAACTACTGTTCCTCAGAAGACAGCAACAAGTTAGATACAATACAAAAAGAATAAACACAGCTGTGACCCCAAATAAAATGAACTAAAAAAGACACACTTTGCTAACAATAGCAGTGGTAGTATGGTGCATAAAATGGCTTGTCACTTTGTATTGAGGGCTGACATGCTTGTCCATAGCAACTCCCTATATTCCCTGACCAACTGGCTTTCCCTACAGAGCAGATTAAAGTACCAAACCTGTCTGCTTGCAAAAAGGGCATCGATGGGTCTTACCCACCCCCAGTTAAATTCAAAATTGCTTTTGCCCCATTACAAATTAATGCAACACCAGGAGTATGACTGGGAATGCTCTAGAAATACCATTCTGGAGAACCAACATGAGTAAATGCTCCTTCGCCATAGGGGCATCTTTGTGAATGAATACATTTTCTGAATCCCTGCTAAGTCTATCAAAAACTACTCACTTCAAAAAACTCTGAGAAAAGACCTCACCTCGAGTTCCTAATGTTCCTGCTTCAGTTAATCCGTACACTCAACTCGCACTGTAACACTTTATTGCTGCCCTAAAAGCTAAGTTCCATTCCTGTACCTAATGCATCCTAGGATTTATTGCTGACAACAAAGTGGGCAAATGAAATTACGATAAGGGCAAAACATCAATGTTTAAATAGCCTGTGTTTTTGCCACTTTGTGAGCTCTCTTGAAAATCTTACTAGTGTAGTGATCCCAGCTAAGTTATCTATGTTCTAAGAAGACTGAGACAGACAAATCTTGTATTAGGACCATTAAAAAAAACTCAAAATCAGGGAGCAGATATTTTCTGTTACATACCTGTACATCAATCTTTTTTTTTCAGCAGTTATAGTTAAATGATTTAAAGAAAATCAGTTTAAATGTTATGGACATTTGCTTCAAAGTTTCAAAGGTCTTGAGAAGAAGTATAAAAGGGCTTATTAAGGGGATTGTATTATTAGCATTCTGGCTGAGATTGGAGTTAAAATGACATATCAACCCCCTTAGGCCTCAAATTGTCCCTAGATTAAAAACACATTTTATGATTGTTCACATTCTGTAGAGATTGCTGATGTAGATGGAAGCTTGATTCTGATTCCTGTTTCTTTTTAAAAGTGAAATGCAGACAGCCCACCATACTGGTGTTACCACATCAAAATGTGCTTGTTTACATTCTTTGATCGACTTCTACAGCATCTTTCCTGGACTAGAGAATGCCACTAACATATTATAGCCAGCCACTCATAATGTTGTGTGTGTGTGTGGGGGGGGTGCTATATTTGGGATGTATGCAGTAAGAGCAGATCAAGGATTTGAAGCAAAACATGGTGTGATATAATTGCACCATTCTCATGTATTTCAGTTGTACTAAGAAAGGAAGCATGTCAAACAATCAACAACTTCTACAAATGTTAGACAAGATAAACAATCCTGAAATCTCGGTTTTCATCTATAAATAATATAATGCAAATGGGGTTAACATTGTCCATTTAAGTGAGAATTTCAAAACATTAGCATTAAAATACATAGTAACCTAGTAATGTATGGTCAGAAGGGACAGTAGGTCCATCAAGTCTGCCCGCCACCCATTTCACTAACTGTGAGGAAATGAGTAAGCTGTGCAAACATTTACCAGTTTTTGGGGATGCTATATACTGTATATATGTATCTAATATACAGCTGTATCTAAATGCTTTATATCATGTTTATCTAATCAAATCTGAATGAGTTCTATATTTGCTAATCTACAGTATTGTTGGACTAATAGGGAATCTTTGCCAGGCATTGGAGAACACCAGAGAGAAAAGTAACTTTGCTGGATGAAAAATAGTTAACAACAGCACATTGTGACCTCACATGCAGAGAGTCTGAAAACCACTTTTATAATCACTCAGAAATTCCTGCATTTTCCAAAAATGCAGAAGTTGTAATTACTTGCTTATCACATGCACTGAACCAAGGATGAATGATCAACAAAAGAGCATCGACTATGCTAGAAGTGGGGGAGAAATCCATGCTGATTGGGGGAAGAACTGCATTAATGTGGAAGCATTATATGGCAGCATTAAAAACTATTCACTCCAGAACTTCAGAAACAATAGTCTATAGAGAGACGGGGCTGTCATTTGAAATAGACTGGCATCAGCTTTGTGAATAAGAACAATCCATGTTTCCACTTCAGTGAAACATAGCTTTGAGACAAACAAATCAAAACATGGAATAGGGATGGAACACTGACTTTGGTTGTGTTTCTAAGCATTTATGTTGCAGTTCCATCAAGTTCTGTCGCTGAACTGTCATCTAAGTCGTTTGAAGTATTTTCAGTTCCTTGAGAGTGACATGTAAGCCCCTCTCCCCAGTCTAGGAGATTTCTGAGCAGTGACAAATTGCCTTCCATGAGGAGAGGCGTGTCATGAATGCATTTATATCTGAGGTACGTAGAATGCAGGATCTTGGGGACTGAATCTGGCACTGAACTGGGTATAGTTACTTGCAATGACAGACACAAACTTAAATGTCCACACCATCTGCAGATTCTAGTTGTTCCTTTATTGTCACACAGGCAGATATGGGCAGGTATAAAGCACAGTGGGCACTGGAATCCCTATTATGATCTTTTGATGTCAAAGTCCCTTTCAGATACTTTTACATCATCATTTTGAGGAGATACTGACAACTGCGTAGCTGACATACAAGTTGTGACAGCTATGGGAAAATACTGTACCATGTGATGAAAAAGACATTTTAACAAACAGTTCAGATTTATCTCATTACATCCCATAGACTAAGTGATGACATGCTGTGTACCTTGGGATCTTCAGGCTCCCAACACTTATGGAGCAGAGTCTGGCAGTCACATCTAGTAACTACTATAGTTACCTATAGTAAGAAAAAGAAATAGCAGTTGTGTGACTTTGCCATGCCTGCAAGAATAAAATGGATGGTTCTTTTGCTCCTGGGCATCAACATTTAGCAATTGAACCCTCCGTCCCCACACATGAGGAATGGAACCTGTGGGTATAGCTCAAACTGGATAGTAAGCATCAGACTCTACTGGGCAGCAAGGCAACCCTCCTGACACCATCCGTAGCAGCAGACAAAGATCTTAACAGGGGTTACCTATACCACTTTGCCACAACCTAACTACGCTAGTGGTTAGATTGGAGGTAAATAGAAAAACATACATTATAGTTCTTGATAAAGATAATGCAATGACAGTTTCTAATAGCAGCAAAGTCAATCAGCAGAACATAGTTCCTGATCTAGTACAGCTGGGTTGCAAATCAACATAGACTGGAGTTAGTTCAAGTGGCACTGTGGCATGACTGAGTTGTTAGTGGCCTAGCTAGTGCTAGACTGATGAGGGCCTAGGCAGGAACCAAGCAGACTGGATGAACCATGAGTCTTGTTCTGTCCATAAACATCTGTGCATCTGTTTGTATCTAACAAAGCAGTAGATGTTCTCCATTTCTTGCAGTGGCAAACTTAGAACTTTAACATTTCATTAACATCAGTAATGGCATTACTCTACATCTATGGCAATAGATGATGACAGAAGCAAGCAGTAGTCTTACATAACAGGCAGTACATGATTACAATACAGAGTGAAAAAGGCAAATTCCAGGCTGGCTGCAGAAACAGCTGGTGGCTCAACCCTGCGTGGCAGACCCTCGATAACTGGAATGATGATCGGCTCTAACACTTCACTGAAGGGCAAGGTGTATTACAAGGAGCATGACAGGAACAAGACGAGGGGGGTCTTCCTCACAGTTCTGACATAGGGATCTGTCCTCTGAACTCCCGTTAACAGATCTTAAATAAAATTCTGACTGTTGCTCCCCCAAGCAGCAGTTATGTAGCACATCAGGCTTCTCCTGAACATGGACCAAGACGCATGGCAGCAGATGCCCTAAAACATTAATCCCTGAGGCGCCAGTGGGCAACCTCATCAAATTTAGGAGCCTGTGGGATTCCCTGGGGCTGCATACTTACACACTGAATCTTTGCTATCTCCAGAAAGGCTAGAAAAATGGCAGCCTTCCCGAGGTATCCACTTGGTGTGAGTGGCACCTCTCCTTCCAGCCCTATGAAAATGCTGGTTTTTATAAAAAGTTATTTTCAACTACAGTATATAGATTACAATTTAAAAGTGAGAAAGAAATAAGTGCCCTATTTTGGATTTGAACCAAGGTCTGCTCAGAATACTGTTCTACTTCACAACCAGCTATGCTGCCAGGACAACTGGCATCCTGGGATCCCAAAAGCACTCTTCTTTTCTCAGCACACACTGTAGAGCCCTACACAGTCCTGGTAGAACAGCTCATAGTGCAGTGGAAAGGTATGCAGAGCAGGCCTGGGGATCAAAGCCCAGCTAAGTCACTTATTTTCTTCTCATTTCTAAATTGTATTTCAAATACAGTACAGTTGCAGCCAAAGACAAGATCAGATGTTTCCAGACATTTTGTGATATTTCTAAAGAGATTCTCTCTGGTGGCCCTGTTGTGGAATTGTAGACAGGCAGAGAATTTCTTTAGAGATATCACAGAACATTTAAGAAATATATGACCATGTCTTTGGCTGCAACTGCATATACACACCAAACTCCTTGTCAATACAAATGTAATTCTGATTTGTGTGGCTCCAGCGTATGCCTTGAGAAAAGATAATTCTTTGGGATCTCCAGGTTTCCAGTTGTGCAGAAAGCACAGCTGGTAGTGAAGCGAGATGGTATTCTGAGCAGGCCTGGAATCAAGTCACAGCCAGGGAACTTATTTCTTTCTTACTTCTAAACTGTATTTCAAATATATTTACTCAGTACTTCTAGTATATACCTTTTAATACAACATCATGGCTTATTAGATCCTGGGCCAGGCCACTCCACATTGTGCAAGCAAAAGAACTGGTATTTGTCAAAGACAGTGAACATAGTAAGTGAATACTAGAATCTGATTTTTTTAAACACAACACAACTGTTATAAACATTTTAATTTAAATGTTTGCATTACCAGGGGAATGAACACTGCAAAATCAATTATAATGGATGGTAAACAACTGCAAGAGTATTTTCTGTCTTTAAAGACTCTCTATGTATTATTAGAAGTTCCATAACACAAATGGCATACAAGCACAATCAAGTCTCACCCATCTGGGGCATCAGACACTCCCTGGAGTGACATTAGGCAATGACGATCTCAGTCTTGCTCCAGAGAGGCAATAAAGTCCCTTCTGACAACAGCTGGCAAACAGGCATCCAATCTTCGTAAGACGAAATGCACTGCTCGTTCGACATGGCACTGTTCAAAACAGTCCTATGCAATCAAGGCTCTCAAAAACACACTTAAACAGGGTTACATAGAATAAAGTTGAACTTAAACAGATGACAAGCTAGTGGTTGAAGTGGTGGATGCCATGCAGGGACCCAATCCTGTCCACTCACAACAACAATCCCAGCCTACCAGTGTGTGGCAGGCAGGCCTATGACTGATCGCATTTCGTAACATTTTGGTTTGTAATTGTAAAGTTACAAGGGCTCACAATGATGCAGTTTACTTATTGTAACATTTGGTGAAACGTGAAACATTTTGTAGCTTAAAATGTAGCCACGCTTCAATCTAGAGACCTGCATATTGGTATGCTTACCATGCATTTAATGGTCTGTCAAATCTGCCAAACATTGTGAATTTCTGTAAAGTAGTTATCAAATCACATGGAAAGTACCAAAACTTAAATGTTGGCAAGATGTGGCAAAATGTTTGTGACACTATCAAAACATTTCATGGAAATGGAATCATTATTTCCACCCTAATTGTGCTGGTGAAATTTAAATTTCCTGCAGTACCGTTCACAGCAGCAGCAGTTTTCTTTTTTTCACAGTTCTAAGTTAAATCAAAGTACAGTAGGTTGTCCCATACAGATGCATCAGGCTGTCTACTGCTTTACACTATTAGTACTAGAGTTTGTAGCTCTCTGAAATAAGCAAGTTTTACTGTTCGTGAACCATGGTTATCAATAAACACCATGGTTTTGAATATACATGGTTCACACCTTTCATTTATACACACACACACCTGTGAGCATACAAGCACACACACACTCTCACTCCTCTCTCTCTCTCTCTCTCTCTCTCTCTCTCTGTCTCTCATGATGTGTAATGGTACATTAATGTTTTTGTATAAAAAAACTTTAGCTTCATTAAGCAATGTTTTTACAACAAATTTCGGATTCCACAATGACTGTGAAATCTACAGTTTATAAAGTAAATTGTAAGCAGTAGGGCAGTCTTCTGCAAGTTTACTGGCACTACTGAAAAAAAGCAATCGTAAAAATGCACAGTGTAATGAAAATATTTTGGCTTGTCAGCATCCTCAGTATTGGAGCTTTCTGGCAGCATTTGTCCACATGCAAGAATGCTGCCTATAGACTCAGAAAGGGAACCAGCACATTGCTGGCTTGGCACACCACAGTGAAGCATACAGTATGCAGGCCAAAAAACTACTGTAAAATAGTGACAGTGGGCTTCTGTGTTTGAACTTACCAGCATGATAACAAAATATGATAAACTGGATTGGA
This sequence comes from Neoceratodus forsteri, assembly GCA_016271365.2. Lineage (NCBI taxonomy): Eukaryota > Metazoa > Chordata > Ceratodontiformes > Ceratodontidae > Neoceratodus > Neoceratodus forsteri. The sequence goes on along the minus strand of CM057455.1, from coordinate 1,750,012,220 downwards.
AATGAGAAACAAATCATATTTACAGCCTGTCAAGATGTTATGTAAGATTTAACAATATTGCTGTTATTTTATTGTAAGGATCTGCAGACCTTCATCCAGCAGTTTCCAAGAACATAACAGTGTTTACGGTTATTTCTTCCCACTGTCAGTTGCTTTGTGTGATTATATTCTGTCTTTCAGAAATGTTGAACTTATTCCGCAGTTTAAAAACAAGTCAAACTTAGTGTTTGTAAGTAGCTATTCTGAGACACAGTGTGTGTAATCAAAACAACAGCTTTAACGGGCATTTGACAATTACCACATTACAACTGCTCCACAACAAATGATTATTTGCTTCATGCAACATCCTGCCCCCTTTTTGCAGCACTATTAGACAGTGTATGCCTTTTAGTGTCCAGTTTTAAATCAAAATACATCAGAGCAATACATTACTGTCTTTCCACTGGAAGTTGTTTTGTACTTTTATAAAGTTGCTAACTACATTAAGGGATGAAACCTCATCACCCTCTATTGGTGCAGAGGGCTTCTAAAACTCGGAGTGCCCCATGTGCGCAAGCAAAGAATTCTTCAGGATCCCATAGCCCTACTCTGCACCCCAGAGAGAATTCCACTACAACCCTAGCTTGCAGGTAAGGTAGGGTTTGGATTTAAGTTCCACAGCATCTGAAAAGCTAGGCACACCCAGCTTTGGGCTTGGAGAACATCAGAGAGTTTGGGGGTCAGACACTTGCAATAATCCATTTACTTCCCCCACCCAGCTTGGGCACCAGAGTCACTTAGTGCCCCAAATACAGCCATGATACATGTTCGTTAGCCTTCTTGAATGGCACTGAGGCCTGGTGGATGCAGCAAAACTTGATTTTTTTAGAATGTCAATCTCCCCAAAATAGAGAGGATACTGCATTCCAAGAAAACTGCTGTATATCACAATATCTCCCTCACAGAGCAGGCATTCTGAGCCTGTTGCCAAACTGAGTTTCCACTTGAATGACTGGTGACTAGTCCTGCTGTGCCCTCAGATTGTCCCCGTTGTCTGAGTGGCTTTCTGTACTCACTGACAGGGGTGAAGTGGGGCTGTGGATGTGACTTGCAGATTTGTCTTGCGGAGCAGCATCAGGGAGAGAAGTGGTGCAGGCTAACAACATGAGACTCGTGTTTGCCAGCCTGACTTTAGATTGGTCCCTGAGGATGTATCTCCCCAGTCCTTCACTTACTGGAGACTAGAACTGCTGCTTAAAACGTTTACAGTAACAGATACATTGCATCAGTCAGTCATATTTGGGGCACTTTGAAGTGCCACTACCTTCAAACCATTTCACTGAGGTGCTGGTTGTTCCACTCTGTTCTACTTTCCCCTGCCCAAGCCAGTATTAATTCAGCCAGCCACTGCTAGTCACTCATCTGCTAAATTCTAACATGCTGCATTCATATACAGTATTTGGAATATAGTGGGTAGTTTAGGTCTCCTCAGACAAAGGGTAGTATTAGACAACTGGAAATTGTATAGTGGAGGGCTACCAAAATGATATCGGGAATGAAGGTCCTTTCTATGAAAAGGAATAGAAAAGCTAAATATGTATACATTAGATTACAGAAGACATACAGAAGATCTGTGTATGATATTTAGAGCATTTCCAATACACAGACTTATGGAAATGTTTAAGGCTGTAAAATAAGGAAACACCATATGATATAAAGAAAACATGGGCTACAATTAAAAGGGAATTGTAAAAAGGGCAGTGGATAACACAAAGAGTGGTCATTCTATGGAATTAACTTCCAGTTGAGATGATATTGAGCAACAGAGTGATGGAACTTAAAAATAAATTGGATACACATTATAAAATAAATAAGATACAGGGCTATTACCATTAATGAATAACAAGTCTCTGTGGACAAAATTTATATGCTATTTTTTGATCATGTGCATTCTTTTGCTATATTCGCACTAGGAAAGTATGTATACATTTAAGATGGTGACCACACTGGGTCTGCGTCATATCTAGCCTAAGTTTAGCTGATCTAGTTTGTTTATATAAAGTAGTTATTGAGTTTTACATTTTTATTACCTCTGCTGATTCGTGATGGCCACAGTTCATTTTATTTTGATAGTCGTTTACTATTCAACCATCGTGTCTGGATGTTTTGCCGTATTGTCGATTACGTTTAAGTGCCTTTTACTTTGGGCACACTCAGATAAAGTCTGTGTGGGATTTGCTATATTCTTTTTTTTAAAAAAAAATTATTTCTTGCTGTTGGATCAATGGTGGACTACCTGCTTGGAGTGCTTACTGCTGGTGACTGGGGTTGGCTGACTCTTGGCTATTGCTGGGACCTGGACCTGGATTTGGAACAGCTTTCGAACCACTCTAGAAGCCGAGGCTGGTTGGAGGCTCTTACTAGCATCACTTTTGTTGGGATATTCTAGCGGTGTGGTGACAGTTTGCAGCTCTTTCTTATCATTCCCTTTTTTGAGGATATTGCAGCAGTTTTTGACATCATTAGGCTGACTGCCATTTGTGTTGCTGCCTGAGCGCCTTGCCTGGGAGAGTCTACGGAAGACAGTGGTGTGAACTGCTGTGGAGCCTATCAGCTTGGTTGAGTTGCCAGACAAGAGTATGGATTGTGGACGGATCTGGCTGGCTACGGTGGTGGGGGCCTGGTCTTTAGGGCTTCCCATGAGGATAGAGTATATCAGCTGGAAGGCTGATGAAAAACCCTTTCTCCTGTGCCATGCTGCTGCCTCCTAGTTTCACTGGGTGGCATTGGTGGGCTTAGTGGAATGTCTCTTTTGTTGAAGGCCCTATCCCTGAGCTGTGCTAGGGCCAGAAATATTTACATCTAACCTTTTGTTCTACTCTCAAAAGGTCTGCTGCTTTTTTCATTCTATTCCAGATTATACCATCGGCAGGTACTGTAATCATTTTTATTTTTGAGGCAGTGAAAGAGCCTCAGTGGAATCTAATATTTGTCATAAATTCAGTTCTTGTGGCAGTGAGAGGGCCACGTTTTCTGGACATTTTATTTTGACAAAAGTTGGGTGAGAGCTACCCTTGTTATATCAACTTTAAAGGACTTGGCAAATCCCTGAAGCAGTTTTGATGCAAAGATGGGTGGCAATATATTTCTGGACAATAATAAGTGACTTAAATTCGTTTTATGGGTTTAGTTTGGGGTGGGATGTGATTGGTTTGATTTTATTGATTTTGATTTAGTTTGGTTATTTTTTAGTTAGGTTATAAGAGTATTGTTTTGTTTTGGAGTGGGCAGTTAGGTTTTAGAGTGCTGTGATTTTATCTTACTGCTTCGTATAAAATGTGCTGGGGAGGTTTAGCGACGGTCAGGCATTATTCTGCCACCAGGCTCAGGGAACTACATCCCTTTGAATGTCCCCCATTATCAACTGACACTTATTTTAGGTGTCATGCTTTGGGGATAATTAGAAAGCATGTAAGAAGGGGGAGAGCTGGGCCTGGTGGGGGAGAGGAAAGGGGAGGGCAGATTGGGAGTCATGAGGTCCAGGAGGCACCTTAGGGTGAAATGGAGCCAGGACAGAGGTCCTTCTTGTCTTGTCTCCATACCCAAGGGTTCTGAGGCTAGCGGACAGGTGCCAAGGTCTTCCACGACAGCTCATCCTACCTGGGCAGTGTTATGCAATGCCAGATCTATTAAGAATGAGACAGCTATTCTAGCTGATCTTGTTGGAACAACTGACCTGGCATGCATCACCAAGACCTGGCTGGATGAAAATGCAGGCCCTGTATTGGCCCTGGCAGTTCCGGATGGGTTCTCAGTGATACACCATCCCAGGTTGGATAGTACGGGCAGGGGTGTGGCTATTATATTTAAGACTGAGTTGGGCATTGTGAATGTGCCATTGGGAAGTACCAGATCCTTCAAGTATATCCTGGGAGAGGGTGGAGGCTGCGGGATACTCCTCATCTACCGTCCACCAGGAGATGGTGGAGAATTCCTGCAGGAGAAAGCGAATTTCATCATTGACATGGTGTTGAGGTCCCCCAGATTGATAATTCTGTGGGACTTCAATGCCTGGGTTGATGATGAACTCTCGCTTTTTGGTCAAAATCTCCTCCAGCTGATGATGATGCTGCTGGGCCTTACACAGGTAGTTACCTCCTCGACCCATGTAGGGGATCATTCGTTGGAGCTGATCTTTCTTTTGGGTATGGAGTTAGCTGACTTGGGGGTGGAACCAGTCAGCTGGTCTGACCAGCACACCATAAGGTTCAGCTTCAGGGCTCCCGCTAATAGATCTGCCGCTATGGAGATGGTTAGGTACCACCCTTTAAGGGGAGTTGCCCCCAGTGATCTATTGGCGGCACTGGACTTATCGGGTTTGTTGGGTGAATGCATGAGTCCAGATGATCTCGTATTACCCTATAATAAGGCTGTGGGAGATGCTGGGGACAAGATTGCTCCATTTACGTTCGGCCTCTCACCCTTCACCCAAGAAGCCCTTGGTTTGATGGTTCCTTGAAGGAGTTGAGGTGAGTTGGATGAAGGATGGAGAGAGTCTGGTGGAATTCCGGCCTTGATGCTGACAGGCTTAGGTTGATGGCACATTGTGATGACTGTCAATCAGAAATCACCCATAAGAAGGCAGAATTTCTGTCCAGGGAGATTTCTGCTGCATGGAATCGACCAGCTTAGCTTTTCTGGACTGTTGACAGATTGCGCAATCCAATATGTCTCCAGCCCAGAGAAGCCTTTTCTCAGTTTAAGTGTGAGGAGTTTGCTCAATTCATCGCAGATAAGATTGCCAGCATCAGGTCTAGCATCGGCCCGACCTCCCCTATGAGGGTTTATAGAGATTGGCATGAAGTGGCATACACTTGGTCTGTCTGGTCAGATTTCTGCTGGCCGGAATCCATGGACATTGCGAAGAACATCCAAACACTGCGCCCAACCAGTTGTAGTTTGGATCTGGGCCCTACACCCCTCTTAGTGGGATGTGTAGATGTTGTCTGCCTGATCCTTGCTGAAATTGTCTGGAAGTCCTTGGAGAGGAGGCGGTTGTTCGATGACTCCTTAAGAAATGCTCCTTGGATCCAGATTGTCTAGCTAACTACTGGCCTATCTCTAACCTGCCATTTGTTGGTAAGGTTATTGGACAGGTGGTTGTGCTGCAACTGGACAATCATCTTACAACTCACAATGTCTATGATACTCTCCAGTCTGGTTTTAGGAAGAAGCATAGCACAGAAATTGCACTTGTCTGGGTATTGAATGACCTCCTAATGGCTAGAGATCGAAAGGCACGTACCATTCTAGTCCTTCTTGCTCTCTCTGCTGCATTTGACACTGTAGACCATGGTGTGCTGTTGGAGTGCCTGTGGCATCTTTGTGGGCTGTCTGGTACAGTCCTCAAATGGTTTCATTCGTTCCTCGTGGGCAGGTCTCAGAGAGTTGCCACTGGAATTTATTCCTCTGGTGCCTACTCCCTGCCCTGTGGGGTGCCGTAAGGCTCCATTTTAGCCCCTATGTTGTTTGCAGTGTACATGCTGCCATTGGGAGATATCATCAGGCGATACAGTCTGAGTTTTCACTGCTATGCAGATGATACTCAGCTGTATATCTCTTTTCTACCTGGACAGAATGAAGCAATCTCTTTGCTAAATAATTGCCTTACTGAGATCAGAACTTGGATGAGTACCAGCTGGCTGAGACTGAATCCAGATAAAACTGAAGTTTTGGTAGTGGACCCTGGTCACCCGGGGGCGGGTTTGGGGGCTGGACAGCCATCAGGTTTATTGCTTGGTGGCATACCGCTCACTACCTCAGACTGGGTGTGTAACCTGGGTGTTATTTTTGACAATGGTTTCACACTAAAATCTCAGGTGTCGGCTGTCGTCAAATCCTCTTTTTACCACCTGAGGAATATCACCCAGGTGAAACACCTGGCCCCTGATGATCTTCCAACATTGGTCCATGCCTTTGTCACTACGCACCTTGATTACTGCAATTACCTCTACCTAGGGCTACCTGGGGTTGATATCCACCACTTGCATCTGGTGCAGAACGGGGAGGCCAGGCTTTTGACTGGGACCTCTAGGTCCAGTCATATTACGCCTGTGCTCCGTGAGCTGCACTGGCTGCCTATTCGGTGGTGGATCACTTTTAAGGTTGGCTTGCTAACCTTCAAATCCCTACATGATCAGGGACCCAGCTACTTGCAAGACCTCCTGGTACCCTACTGCCCCCTCCGCCCTCTCTGATCTGCCGAAGAGGGATTGCTAGAGATTCCCATGGTGCAATTGAGGACACCTGGTGCTCATGCTTTTTCTTTTTTAGCTCCAACCCTATGGAATTCTCTCCCTCGTCAGTTAAGAGAATGCCTGACCGTTGATAGGTTTAAAATTGAGTTGAAAACTCATTTATTCACTTTGGCCTTCCTAACTATGGGTAATTTGTTTTATTGTTGTTTTAATTTATATTTATATTTGTTGTATTCAATTTTATGTACAGTGCCTTGGTTTTGAAAAGTGCTATAAAAATAAAGTGTGATTTGATTTGATTTACTTCATTTAACCTGATTAGCTTATGAACAAAAAGGCCAGTTCTTGTGGGCTGCCAATCATTTTCCATCCAGGTCCCCAAACATTGGAATGCCGTTCCTTCTGACTTAAAAACAGATATAAGTCATGATCTGTTTAAAACTAATTTGAAATGCCATATTTTTAATGAATTACAATGTTCTTGGCATTTTAATTGATACATGTTTATGTATTGCTATATTATGTTTTATTAGTATTGTAATATGTCTGTCAATTAATCCTTAAACGTTTTTATAATGTTTTGTAACATGTTTAAATGTAATTATGCATACTTACTGTCTTGACTATATAAGAAACGGTCTTAGGTTACATATGATAAAGGGCCTTTTACCCATATGTTGACCTGATAAACAAAAGTTAAAATAAAAACAAATAAACATACAAGAAACAAATAAAATTGTCAGTATGTTACATTATTTACTAAAAAAAAGCATCAATCAAAGCAGAAAGAATCATTCAGTTCCATGAGATAACATTTGAATGTATATTTAAAAACAGGCAAATACCCCCAGTTTGTAAAATCATATTGTACTGAATTATAAAGGAAGGTGTCTTATAGCTGAGTGAATGCTGAGAACAAGCTAGTGAAAATGATACGACGTATGAGGTAAACAAGTTTTGGAGGTACAATACATGGGAGAAGACTCTTTTGACCTTAAATTACTGTGTTACAAAGTTTTTCCCTTCCTATAGTACATGTAAAGATTATCTGGAAACATTTCCAAAAATAGAGCAACAATGAAACATGGTATAAACTATGGCAAGCCGTTAGGGACACAATTCAGAATCTCTGGCTGTATAGTAAAACACATCCATTGTATGGTGAAATATAAACATCATATAGTGAAATATATACATTATATAGTGAAATTCATACACAATGTAGTGAACCACATACACTGTTTACTGAAATATATACATTATATAATGAAATACATATACTGCATACCCGAAATGCATATATCATATAGTGAAACGCATACATTATATAGTGAAATACTTACATTATATAGTGAAATATATACAATATCTACTGAAATACATATAGGGTGGGACAGTCAAAGGTGTTGCGCATGGTGCAACAGGGTTGTGCAACACCAATGTGCCCTGGCATGATATTCAATTGGATGGGTTGTGCTGCGCAACCCCGATGCACCGGGGTGCACCTGTAATGTATGCGGTGCAAGTGCGGGGTCGTGCCCATACATATGTGGCACATCCCAATATTCAGCTCGGGATGTGCAGCGCATATGCAGGCACAACCCCACCTTGTGCTGCTCAGGGGGCGGCGCAATGTTGCACCCGTACAAACAGGGTACAAGTCAGGGACACCCACAGGTGGGCTGCTGAATTGCTGGGTGCAACACTGCAGCCACCTGCCTTGAGTGGCCACCTGACCTCCCAAAACACCGACCCCATGCCCCCTGCCCAGGGAGCATTGTGGCCCCCCCAACCCATCACCCAATCGTGGGCTTCTGTAAAGGAATGCCCTGGTGGTGCAGTGGACTGTACCCCATCGCATGATTGCGGGCACATGTGTAACATTTCCCTGGTGGTCCATTGGACAGATCCACATTCATTCAAAAGTCGGGACTGTGTAGTACAGTATGGGCTGCACATCCATTGACCCACGCAGTGGACCAATAGGTGTACAGCCTTACTGTGTGCTGTCAGTCGGCAGGTGGCCAAGCGGCAAGCAGGCGGGAAGCTGCCACCGCGCCGTGACCAGGGGTGCAGGGTGGCTGGAGACTATGTGGGCGGGTGGGAGGGTACCACTGGACCACCAGGGGTTTGATGAATGCCCATGAGTGGGCAAGGGTGATTGGTCCACTGGATCACCAGGGATTAATTCTTTACATGCCCACCATCGGGCAAGGGAATTCAGTCCACTGGACCACCAGGGAGTATTCCAGTTAATGCCAGTGATCGGGCAATGCTGTTTGGTCCACTGGACCACCAGGGCTTCTTCTTTCACATGCCCATGATTGGGCGAAGGGGTGCTGTGCCCACCGAGGGGCAGGGGGCGTCGGTCCCCAATGGCTGCAGTCTGGCAGGGCACCAGGCGCAAGTCACTGAGGATCGGTGCACCACATGCAAATGGGGCCATAATGGCATGCAAATGGCCCATTTGCGCCTTGCATGCATAATGGCTTCTTTTGTATGCTCACAGCTGACTATCGCTGTTGCTGCACCTAGTGCAATGGCACTTGCACTGGCACAGCCCCCCTGCTCCTCTGCTGCCACTTGCACTGGTGCAGTGTGTGTACCCTCAGTGCCATATTCAATAGTACTGAGCCATGGCGCAGCACCGTTGAATATCGCCCAGTCCATGCCCTGGCTCTTTCCAGTTGCGCTAAGCCCAGGCTTGTGCCCCAGCCTGGCGCAGTCTGAATATCTAGCATCTAGAGTACTGAAAATCCACATACACAATATACTGAAACAAATGTACTATGTATTGAAACATATACACTACCTATTGAGATACATATAATACAGACTGAAAAATCCACATAAAATATCTACTGAAACAAATACTCTACACATTGTAACACATACACAATATATTGAAAAGATCTGCATACACTATATATTGAAACATACTACATATTGAAATGCATACATTGTCTATTGAAATACATACACTTACGCATTGAAAAATCTGCATACATTGTCTACTGAAACAAATACACTATATAATGAAACATCTACACTTTATACTGAAATACATACACTGTCTCTTGAAATAAATACACTATGCATTGAAAAATCTGCATATGCTTTTTACTGAAACAAATACATTATATATTAAAACACTTATCCTAGCTATTGAAAAAAATTGCATACTCTATATACTGAAATAAATATATTACATTTTGAAATACATACACAGTATATTTAAAAAATCCACATACAGTACACTATATACTGAAACAAATACACTACATGGTGAAACACATACACTATGCATTGAAACACATACACTATAAACTGAAAAATCCACATACACTAGATACTGAAACAAACTATATACTGAAATTGACTACATTCTGAAACTACCTGTCCCCCAGCCCCTTCCCCTTGAATGGCCTCCAACTGCACACATTTCCTGTTGCATTCAGTTAGCTGCTGGCTTGTCAAGTGGATGTCTAAAACTGCAGAGCAGAAGGTGAACAAAACAGGGCAATCTCTTACTCTAATTATTTATGGGGTTTTCCATCTTGTTTTGCTTACACACCTTTAATCAAATTTCAGAACATTGTGATGTGACAAGAAACTTTTAGAACTAATTTAAAATGCTGTAGTTTATTCTTTTAAATAAAAGTACTGCCCTCATTTACTGTTAAAACACATTTGTATGGGAAGCTAATACTTAGGATATTCCTACCATAAACATAGGGGACTGCATGCATTTTTCCAAGTTAAATTTTTGATCATGATTTACGTGTCATGATTTATGTGTAATTAATTACTGTGTTAGTCCAGCAACTTTTCTGAGCTGAATGCTTGGAAAGTACTGCAGAAACTGTGATAGTGTAAGCCAAAAGCTTTGCTAGTTTGTACCCTATGGACTATGTTTTGATTTAGTTTTTGTTTACTAAAGGTTTCTTGCTTAAGAAACAAAAATATATTTTTTTTGCTGCAATCCCTCAGTGCCCCATTCTCATCAGGAGCTTAGCTAGCATATGCATATAATTTGTATGTTTCTATACTAAATAACTTTACTGCAATGCCTCACTGGAGGCATTCACAGTCTGTTTTGGGGTTTGAGCTTCTCAAACTGTGAACAGAGCTTTGCCAGGCATTTGGTCTCCACTAATAAACCTGCCCTGGTGTAGCTGCATAGTGCATAGTTATGCAGTTTATATGGTATGACTGTATTACTGAGTTTGAGCTTTCCAAACAGTGTTTTATTTATTTTTCCATTGAGATGTTTATCTTCTAGGTCTCCCACTGACCCCCCTGCACACTGACCTGTCCATCCCCATCACCCAACATCACCAGGACTTAATTGCTTTGAGATCTCCCAAGGCCTCCTCACTACCCCCATAGTGGGGCCAGGTGGAAGAGGACCATTTACAAGGAGACACATATTCAGACAAGAACAGAGCCTGGTTAGTAGTACAAATCCTGTGGTAGGTTGCTGGATTTTTCTACCATTGGAGATTTTCTACCTTTCATTTATCCCCTGGGCAGCCAAACATGCAGTGACGCCAATCCAATTAAAGGCAAGTACTGCTTTGTGCCTGCCTGAGCCCTGACTCTTATGCCACTCTGATGCCCTGCCAGTCTTCCTCACTTAGATGGCTGTTAAAAAGTGGGGTGGTCAGACTCCCCCTTCCTGAGAGGAGAGCAGTCCGCAAGATGCTCAATCATCTCTCCCGCCAGCTTACCCCTGTTTGACCCAGGTCCTCCCCCAAAATCGGGCAACTCACATGGGAGGCGGTGCAACCACCACCAAGCTGCTAAGCCAGCCCACCAGACTGTATTTTTATAAGTAAATAAAAACAGCACACGGATGAAAGAAGAAATTGTATTTTAGCTACAGTTGCTATAAATATTTGAAGACGCATCACAATGTATTGAAGCTGGATAAAAGTTTTCCAAGGAAAATAACATAAAAAAAATACATAAAGATACAGAATAAGATAATCCATTTTTGTTTACTTTCTGCATCTTAACAGGCATCGGCAGGGCATTTTTAATCAATTATTGCCCCATTTTCAGAAGGTTAGCAGAGTGCTAAACATCTAAGCACCATGCCATGTGGGACAACAGCATGGTTGAACAGGTGCCATATATTTAGCAGTCCCTGATGCTAACCTGATCATGTGCATGTGCGTAAGTACTACTGCTGTCATGCAAATGAGGGATCCCCTACTGCATACAGAGCACAGTACAATATAAAAGGTTTTGAAAGTTCTTAACAATTGAAATTGCAGTACTGTTTACTGCCTCCAAAACTCCTGCCCTCATTTGAGCACACAGTGGTGCATATTGTCACCCTACCCCTGGTCACCACCCTGATGCTCCCAAGTAGTATACCAGAATGATCATTAACTAGCACTAACCAGGCAGTGTGTTAGCACTTCCAGAAAGCATTTAATATACCTGTACATGTTTCTATAAGTATTTTTTCACAGAGAGGGTTGTGGATGCATGGAACTGCCTTCTGGAGGAGGTTGTGAAGTCAAAAACAGTGGTGGAACTCAAGCATGCATGGGACAGTCATAAGGCAATTCTAGGGGATGGGGGTAGGAAGAAGTAGGCTGCTGGTTAACTAGGATCTGCAGCTTATCCATTAGGTAGGGAAATGGGCAGACTGGGTGGGCCAAGCGGTCCTTATCTGCCGTCAAATTCTATGTTTCTATATGCATTAGAGTAATCCCCAATTGTATGGGCACCTGGATGCAGTTAGTAAGCCTATGCAAAAAAAAAAATAGTGCCACGCTAGCAGATTAGCACTGCACAGAAGAATGCTTTTTAAAACAGTACCAGCCATGCTAATTACAGCGCAGTGCTAATCCTGTTACAGTGGTACATGGGCTCCCATTTTCAGAGCCAGTCATTAGGGTCATGCACTCCTAAGTGCTGCACCTGAGATAGCACACAGCCACAGAAGGTGGTGCTAAATGACACTCACTCCAGTGAGAAGAGAGTGACCAGTAGGGTGCCGGAGGGCTCAGCAATGGGACAAATCCTCTTCAATGTCTTTGTAAGTGGCATTACAGAAGAACTGAAATCACAGATGTGCCTTTTTGTAGACACCACAATCTGTAATAGCGTTGATAGGTGCAGATGGAGAGAATGAGTAGGGACCTTGGAAAACCCGAAGAGTGGTACGGGATGTGGCAGCTTGGGTTCAAAGCCAAAAAGTGCGAAATCAAGCATCTGGGGCATAGAAACCTAGAGGCAGAGTATAAAATGTGAGGGAGGTACTGATGGTCACTAAGGAGGAAACCATTTACATAGCACTGTACTCTGTATGCAGGAGAGGATTACTAATTTGCATGGCCATAGTTGTACATATGCACATGCACATGATCAGGTTAGCATCAGGGGATGCTGACTATGACACACATCCAACATGCTGTTAATAGTGTAATGTTTAGCACTGCACTAACTTTCTGAAAATGGGGCCCTAATTGACTAAAAATCCTGGACAATGCCTCTTAAGATGCAGAAAGTAAACATAAAAGGGTTATCTTATCTAACTCTCTATGTTTTGTTTTATCTTATTTTACTGCCAAAACCTTCATCTGATTTCAAAAAATTGTGATGTGACTTAAAATGTCTATAACAAACTAGTTAAAATACATTTTTTTTTCTTCTTTCATCTGAATGCTGTTTTTATTTATTGATAAAAACACAGTCTGGTAGGCTGGCCTAGCAGCTTGGTGGTAACTGCACTGCCTTCCATGCAAGTAGCCCAGTTTTGGGGGTGGATCTGGGTTGCCCAGAGGTTAGCTGGAGAGAGATACAATTAAGCGTCTCTGGGAATGCTGTCCTCTCAGGGAGGGGGAGTCTGACCACCCTGCTCTTCAACATCCACTTTGCTGAGGAGGGCTGGCAGGACAGTGGAGTTGCATAAGTGGGAGGGCTCAGGCAGGCACAAAGCAAGCATGTGCCTTCATATGCAATTGCATCATTGCATGCGTGGCTGCCAGAGGATCAAACCAAAGGTAGAAACCCCCTAATGGCAGAATGATCCAACAATCTGCCGCTGATTCTGCACCACTAACCAGGCTCTGCTCCTACCTGAATATGTGTCTCCTTGTCAATGGCCCTCCCCTTCCTGGCCCCAACACAGTGGATGTGTGTGAGTGGGGGGGGGGGGATCTCAGAGCAGGTAAGTCCTTGGGATGGTGGGTGACTGGGCTGGAAATGTCAGTGGACAAGGGGGTCACAGGGTGACTAAGCAGATTAAAATCTCAATGGAAAAAAAAGAAGAAAAATACAGTTTGAGAAGCTCAAACCCCAAAACAGACTGTGAATGCCTCCAGTGAGGCATCACAGTAAAGTTAATTAGTATAGAAACATACAAATTATATGCATATGCCAGCTAAGCGCCTGATGAGAATTGGGCATTGAGGGATTCCAGCAAAAATATTTATTTTTGTTTCTTAACCCAGAAACTTTAATTAAACAAAAACTAAATCAAAACATAATCCATAGAGTACAAACTAGCAAAGCTTTTGGCTTACACTATCACAGTTTCTGCAGTACTTTCCAAGCATTTAGCACAGATAAGTTGCTGGACTAACACATTAATTAATTACACATAAATCTGATCAAAAATTTCACTTTGAAAAATGCATGCAGTCCCCTATGTTTATGTTAGGAATATCCAAGGTATTAGCTTCCCAAACAAATGTGTTTTAACAGTAAATGAGGGCAGCACTTATTTAAAAGAATAAACTACAGCATTTTAAATTAGTTCTAAAAGTCCCTTGTCACATCACAATGTTCTGAAATGTGATTAAAGGTGTGTAAACAAAACAAGATGGAAAACCCCATAAATAATTAGAATAAGAGATTGCCCTGTTTTGTTTACCTTCTGCTCTGCAGTTTTAGACATCCTCTCATCAAGCCATCAACTAACTGAATGCAACAGGAAACGAGTTCAGTGGCAGGCCATTCAAGGGGGAGGGGCTGGGGGATGAGTAGTTTTAGAATGTAGTCCATTTCAGTATATAGTTTATTTGTTTTAGTATATATAGAGTGTATGTGGATTTTTCAGTCTATAGTGTATAAGTTTCAATACATAGTGTATGTGTTTCACCATGTAGTGTATTTGTTTCAGTATATAGTGTATGTGGATTTTTTAAATATACTGTGTATGTATTTCAATATGTAATACAGTTCTTTAAATATACAGAGTATGTAACATTTTTCAATAGGTAGGGTAAATGTTTTAATATATAGTGTATTTGTTTCAGTAGATAGTATATGCAGATTTTTCAATGTATAGTGTATATATTTCAATATATATAGTGTATGTATTTCAATATAAAGTGTAGATATTTCAATATATAGTGTATTTGTTTCAGTAGACAGTGAATGTGTATTTTTCAGTGTGTAGTGTATGTATTTCAATGGATAATGTATGTATTTCAATGTATGGTGTGTTTGTTTCAGTATATAGCGTATGTAGATTTTTTCAATATACAGTATAGTGTATGTGTTACAATGTGTAGAGTATTTGTCTCAGTAGATAGTTCATGTGGATTTTCAGTCTGTAATGTATGTATCTCAATAGGTAGTGTATATGTTTCAGTACATAGTACATTTGTTTCAGTATATAGTGTATATGGATTTTCAGTACTCCGTATGTGAATTTCAATAGATAGTGTATATATTTCACTATATAATGGAAGCATTTCACTATATAATGTATGCATTTCACTATATGATATATGCATTTCAGTATACAGTATATGTATTTCACTATATGATGTATATCTTTCAGTAGATAGTGTATGTGGTGCACTACGTTGTGTATGTATTTCACTATATAATGTATATATTTCACTATATGATGTATGTATTTCACCATATAGTGTATGTGTTTTACTATACAGCCAGAGATTCTGAATTATGTCCCTAATGCCTTGCCATAATAAACAAAGGTTGCAAACTGTATTGCAGTCCATCAGTCATCACTTTCATTTTGTTTTTAAAGTTTCAATTGTACATTGTTTTTCTCTTTTTATCTTGTTTGAGAATTTTTTTAAGCATATAAACAAGCCAACATTGCAGCTGATAACAGACTGGTAATATCAGTCCTGCATAATGCAATGTCCATTAGAACAGAGTCCCTTGGGTGGTGTGGCTTGCCTGCTTGGAAAATGGCTGCCTGAGTCTTTAGCTCTGTCCTGGCCTTGTACTTATCCTAATTAATCCAACTGGCTGGAACCTCTGTGCAAAGCTCTTTCAAATGGTAATGACAAATACCTACCTGCTGAACATTCCTGAGTCATTTTTGTTTGGGGTCTGTGACTGGAGACACAGGATTTCTGGAGTGCACTTTGTCTGAGATTCAGGCCTACAGCTTCACGATAATCAGCAGCATGGCGACCTCGAGTACACTGGATCCGAACCTGCAGGAGATAAAGCAGATGTTTAATATTATGATGGCAAAAATGGATCAGCTTGAGCTCACGTCACAAAACACTGCTGCTGACATCATTTCATTAGCACAACACACGAATGTCACGAAACAAAGGATTTCAGAATCTGAGGACAAAAATATCCACATTATGGCCTATATTTGGGATCAAGACCACACCATTCGACTGCTTTGCACAAGGTTGAAGATTTGGAGAATCGCAGCTGACTACACAATTTATAGTTTGTTGGTTTCCCAGAGGGGTGTGAGGGCTCCTGCACATCAAACTTTCTTCAGTCTACCCTCCCATCATTGCTAGGCACACGCTGGGAAGGCCCAATCAAACTTGACTAGGCCCACTGTTCCCTGGCCACTAAACCTGCACCAAATGCCAAATATCAACCTATCCTGGCCCGTTTTCTGAGATATGTGGACCGGGAGTACATCATGTAACTGGCCCAAGAAACACAAGGACTGCTCTGGCATGGACATAAAATCCGTATCTTTGCTGACTACTTACAGGAGTTGTTGGAATGAAGACGCTTCTTCAAGGCCATCAGAAAAAGATGTGTAGAGCTCTGTCTGCAGTATTCATTCCAATATCCGGCAGTCCTCAGGATTATCTTTAACGGTGCTACTGGGCATTTTGAGTCACCAGAGGTGGCTGAGGAATTTCTTACTAAACTGGGCCCCTCTTCCTCAAAAATTAGAGCTCAGTTGTCTGGCTGCAAATCTCCCTATCGGGACCAATCACCAGAGATGGACACCGGCCCAGTGCACTTCACTGACAGGGAGAGAGTCAATCTTCCTGGCCTACCTCTGGGTCCCCTACTTACTGAGCAAGACCCCTGGCTCCAAGTCCTGAAGGGCCGAAGCAAAGGGAAAAAAAAGGTGGCAAGAGGAAAGGAGATGCAAGGATCACTCCCCACAGATCTGCTCTATAGCAGAAGCCCAGACTTGCTTGCTCCACTTGAATCCCCTGAATTCTTGCAGGGGAACAACCACTACAATGTGCTGACCAACCTACCTGATGACTTTCTCCCTCTTCTGGTGACTCTGCAGAAATCAGAACACTCATCCATTGGCTCTCCTCTAGCCCGATCCTGGGCAGAGATGGTGACTATTCCAGCACTCCCCAGTACAGAGCCATCCAGCTCGGAAGAGAATGCGAGCAGGCTAGAGTACCTGAAGGATAAGACCATTGGGTCAGCAGAGGGCTGAAAATTCACTGGACTGGCTGAGTTTGTTTTTTTCAAAACTTTTCCCTCTGTCATGCCTACTTTGGAGGATCATAGAGCATGTATTTGTTTGCCCTATTATGTTCCATTACTGTCTTGTGGAATTGAATCTGCACCGGGTGTTCTACTGCTCTCTATGGGCTTCAATGAAAGGCCCCAGGAATAGGCCTCCTCTTAAAGGGGCCATTTTATTTTTAAACAACATGCCTCACTGCCTGCTAGCTTTATCCTGTTCACTACAGCAGCTTATTAAGCTATCACATATTGTCAGGTTTAACTTAGAGTGGGTGAACTCCTACCCCCTCACAATTCCTGCACGTTGGTATTAGGGAGAAGATGGGCAGCTCAACTGCATGATGGTATCGCCTTAACATAGAAACATAGAATTTGACGGCAGATAAGAACTGCTTGGCCCACCCAGTCTGCCAATGTCCCTACCTGATGGATAAGCTGCAGATTCTAGTTAATCAACAGCTTACTTCCTCCTACCCCCCACTAGAATTGCCTTATGTCTCTCCCATGCATTCTTGAATTCTCCCACTGTTCCTGACTCCACAAACTCCTCAGGAAGGCTGTTCCATGCATCCACAACCCTCTCTGTGAAAAAATAATTTCTAACATTACCTCTGAGCCGTCACCCCTCTATCTTCAAATTGTACCCCCTTGTTCTTGCACATCTCTTTTTCTGAAAGATACTGCCCTCTTGTACTTTGTTAATTCCCTTGAGATACTTCAAAGTTTCTATCATGTCCCCCCTCTCCCTCCTTTCCTCAAGGGTATACATATTAAGCTGCTTTAGTCTCTCCTTGTATGTCTTCTGGTGCAGACCCTACACCATTTTGGT
Source organism: Neoceratodus forsteri (assembly GCA_016271365.2). NCBI lineage: Eukaryota > Metazoa > Chordata > Ceratodontiformes > Ceratodontidae > Neoceratodus > Neoceratodus forsteri. Next base: position 1,749,994,457 of record CM057455.1, on the reverse strand, counting down.
TGCCCTCCACTGAACAGACTCCACTCTGTCTATGTCTTTGCAGAGATTGGGCCTCCAGAATTGCAGTCAGTACTCTAGATGGGGTCTCACCAACTGTCTGTACAGAGGGATAACAACTTCCTGCTTTCTACTGCTGATGCCTCTCCCTATGCATCCCAGTATCCCCCCATCCCTCCTTACTCCCTTTTCACATTGCTTGCCCACATTTAGGTCATCTGATATAATTACTCCTAGGTCTTTTTCAATATTTGTTGTTGTTATTATCTCACCCCCATTGTGAGCTCTTCCCCTTGGTTTTTGTTTCCCAGATGCATTACCTTGCACTTCTGTGCATTGAATCTGAGCTGCCATATATTTGACCATTCCTCCAACCTTGCCAAGTTCCTTTTCATCCTTTCCACCCCACCTTATGTATCAACCCTGTTGCAGATCTTTATGTCATCTGCAAAGAGACATCCTTTTCCTTCCAGGTGCTCTCCAATGTCACCTATAAAGACATTAAAGAGGACCGGTCCTAGTACTGAACCCTGCGGTACCCTGCTAGTTACCTTCCTGCACTGTGGACTCCGTTTTCTATTACCCTTTGCGTCCTGTTGTCCAGCCAGTTTTTTATCCAGGCTACCACCTTGGGACCCACTCCAAGGCTGGCTAACTTGTATATTAATCTTTTGTGTTAGACTGTGTCAAATGCCTTGCTAAACTCTAGGTAGGCCATATCCACAGCCCTTCCCTGGTGTCCCAGTCAAAGAAATCTATTAGGTTCATCTGACATGACCTTCCTGCTGCGAAACCATGCTGCCTTGGGCCCTGTGCCCCACTGGCCTCTAGGTACTCAACAATTCTTTCCTTCACTAATGATTCCATCATTTTCCCTACCACTGAGGTCAAACTAACTGGTCTGTAGTTTTCTGCCTCTGTCCTGCTCCCACTTTTGAGAAGTGGAATCACATCTTCCCTCCTCCAATCCTCAGGTACCACCCCATCCTCCCATGATTTGTTAAAGAGAGTAGTCAGTGGCGTTACTAGTTCTACCCTTAGTTCTTTTAGAATTTTGGGGTAAATTCCATCAGGCTTCATTGCTTTGTCTACCCTCAGTTTCAAGAGTTCTTTCAAAACCCTTTCTTCTGTGAATGGACTGGTATTGACCCCCCCTATTCAGAGTGTTTCTCTTGTTTGGCTTTGGTGCCTTGCTCTAAATACCTTTATGGGACTCCCCTCCACCCTGGGCAGAGGGATGTGCAGCCTTTCTAAGAGAGCCCTACTTAACAGGGAGCTGCAGGTTATATGGTCCTAGTACTCACCTCTCTACACTAGAGGCAGTGTAACATTTTTTCAGGGCATAATTGGTCCCTGTAGGAAAACTGCTGATATGCTGCATAGTGGATTCCACTTAAGTGCACATCAGATAAATGCACCTTTCTGATAAGTGCACACATCTTCAGGTTTCCATTTTTTTTTTCTATTCACCTAATGAAAAAAAATTCAGCTAAGTGCACACTGGATAAGTGCACATTTCACTTTAATACACAAGCATTCAGTTCCCCAACAGCTCTCTCCCTATGTTGTTAATTCCAGTTAAGTGCACAGGTGATTTTGATTATGCGCGACCACAGTAATTAACACCTTGCTTCTCACAAGCTATAGAACTTGTGGCTGCAGTATGGAGCGCAAGAGAGTTACACTTAGCCTGAGAGAGAAAATCTCTCTGCTGCAGCAGTTAGAGCAGCCTAACATGAAACACAGTGATGTTGCAACAAAGTTTTGTGTAGATGTCTCAACCATGGCAGGATCTGTAGCTTGCAAGTATCGTTTATTTTCTGTATGGGAGCACTCTGAGAGCCAAGACCGAAAATGCCAGCGGTGTTGAAAAATCGAGGAGTTGAAAGTGGCTGTCCTGCGCTGGTTCTTGGTTGCTCGTAGTGTTGATGCCACAGTAAATGGTCCAATTTTACTTCAGAAAGCTCAGGACCTAGCATCAACAATGGGGCATCAATTCTACTGCCACTAGTGGCTGGTTCAGCAGATGGTAAGAGCAGAACGGAATCATTTTTAAATGCTGCTGAGGGGAGAAAAAAGATGCTGATGGTGAGACAGCAGGTAGCTGGCTAGCAACAGTCCTGCCACAGATTCTTAAGGACTACACAACCGACTGTATTTTTAATCATGATGAAACCAGGCTGTGTTTCAGAGACACACCAGAAGGGACTTTAACATTCAAATCAGATGCTGCTTCCATTGGAAAGATAGCAAGCGAGAGAGAGGGTATCTGTCCTGTTATGCTGCAGCCTTTGTGGAAACCAAAAAATGAGACCAGTTGTTGTTGGGAAATCAAAGAGACTGCTGAGCTTTTGGTGTTTGCAAATGGAAGCACTGCCGGTTGGTTATGACAGTAACTCAAATGCCTGGATGACCCAATCAGTCTTTACAAACTGGTTAAAAAAATGAATGCCCAGATGTGGCAAAAAAAGGAAAAGTAGCCCTGTTACTTGACAACTGCTCCGCCCACCCCGATATCCCTCTGAGCCACATGAGACTAATCTTCCTACCACCTAACATGACTTCACTTCAGCCACTTGATATGGGCATAATAAAGAACATTAAGCACCATTATCACACTCAGGTGACATGCTTACATTTTAATGTTAAAGTCTGTCTCTCTTCAGTGAACTTAATGCTTAATTTGTATTCTCCATTTTTCTTTCTAGATGTTAAAGAAAATTATTGTGTGCTTCGATGGGGGAACACTTAACGTGGTTTCAGATCTTTCCAAAAAAGTTACCCTGCTTGATGCCATGAAAATATTGGACCGTGCCTGGCAAGAAGTAAAGCCAGATATGATATGCAACTGTTTTCGGAAAGCAGGTTTTGTGGGCCAGGCTGAAGGTGTTGAAGAGGAGGTGGTTGAGGAGGAGCCAGTACCGTTCCTGCTACCAAACATGAACCGAATGGAATTTCAATTGTACCGAACATAGATGAAACTCTGGTCACTACCGGGATGATCCAGGACTCAGATAGATGTAATGAAGTTACGTGCCATTCTGTTGATGATGAGGAAGTACTGACCGAAACACTGGAACTGAAGCAGGAGGTGTCTATGTTTGAAGCCCTCCAGTGCCTTGAAAGAATCAGTGCTTTTGTCCGTGCCAGGGAAAAGAAAGATTTAACTTGTCTGTTTGAAATTGAGCATTATGTCACACAGCTGGACGTGTGACACTTTATTTTCATTTTTTTGTGTGTGCTTTATTTAATTCATTAGTATTTCATTAGTACAGCAGTAAAATCATTCTTTTAACTGTACCAAACAATATATTTATAAAAAATAACTATCGATTTACACTAACGTGTCTCTGGATCACTAACTTATAGAATTTTGGCTAAATGCACATTCCGCTTAAATGCACATATTTTGTCTGCAAAACGAGTGTGCATTTAAACAGAATCCACACTACAGCTGGACACAGAACATACCCAGGGAACACTCTGCAATAAGGATGGGAAAATTTAAGGACCTGTTGTGTTCCGCCCTGATGAGACCCCCTGACCAGGCTCTTTTCACAGGGTCGACCCTCATCCCCCTTCCCCCTGGTGGTTTCTACAACAGACTTGTGGATAACACCCACAGTGTAGGGCAGTCAGGGTTTTTCCTTTTCCTTAATGGTATCATACATTTGCTGGTAGTTATCTACCCACCCTGACTGCAGACATGTTTACCCCCTCCTGTCAATAAGTGCCCCTCCCATTCCACTTTATGTTGACAAAAATGAGACTGAATTCACACTTTCCCTGGTACCGGGCACATAGAAACATAGACTTTGACAGCAGATAAGGACCGCTTGGCCCACCCAGTCTGTCCATTTCCCTACCTATTGGATAAGCTGAAGATCCTAGTTAACCAACAGCCTACTTCCTCCTACCCCCCACTACAATTACTTATGTCTGTCCCAAGCATTCTTGAATTCCCCCACTGTTTGTGACCCCATGACCTCCTCAGGAAGGCTGTTCCATGCATCCACCACCCTCTCCATGAAAAAATACTTCCTCACATTACCCCCAAGCCTTCCCCCCTCTATCTTCAAATTATGCCCCCTTGTTTTTGCCAGTGTTGGGTAAGTTACTTTTTCTATTACTTTCTATTACTTTTGGAAACTTGTTCCAGAAAGCTCTGTGCAGTCACTAGCAAGGATGGAGAAGTACTGGAAAATGTAATTACCTTACAGTTACAATTACTTATGTCTTTTTATACAAAAGAAATAAGTAACTCAACAACAGATTACATTATTGAAAGTAACTATAACTAACCTATTACTTTCAAAAATGTAATCTTTTATAGTTATTTATTATTTTGTATTGTTTTTGTATAAAAAGAAATAAGAAACTATAATTGTAAGATATATTACTTTTCTAGTACTTATCCATCCTTACTAGTGACTTCTAGGCTTCCTGAACAGTTTCCAAATGTAATAAGTAATAGAAAAAAGTAACACCTTTTCTGGTTCTTGCCATCTCTTTTTCTGAAAGATGCTACCCTCTTGGACTTTGTTTATTCCTTGAGGTATTTGAAAGTTTCTATCATGTCCCCCCTCTCCCTCCTTTCCTTGAGGGTATACATATTAAACTCTTTTAGTCTCTCTTTGTATGGCTTCTGGTGCAGACCCTGCACCATTTTAGCTTCCCTCCTTTGGACTACCTCCATCCTATGTCCTTGCAGAGATGGGGTCACCAGAACTGCATGCAGTGCTCCTGAAGGGGTCTCACCGACTGTCTGTACAGAGGGATAAGAACTTTTTGTCTTCTACTGGTGATGCCTCTCCCTACGCATCCCAGTAAACCCCCAGCCCTCCTTACTGCCTTCTCAAATTGCTTGCCTACCTTTAGGTCGGCTGATATGACTACCCCCAGGTCCCTTTCCATTTCTGTTGTTAGTATCCCCCCCCCCCCACTGTGTACTCTTCCCATGGGTTTTTGTTTCCCAGGTGAATTACTTTGCACTTTTTGCATTGAATCTAAGCTGCCATATATTTGACCATTCCTCCAACCTTGCCATGTCCCTTCTCATCCTTTCCACCCCCATCCTTGTGTATCAACCCTTTTGCAGATCTTTGTGTAGTTTGCAAAGAGGCATACTTTTCCTTCCAGTCCCTCCGCAATGTCACCTATAAAGACATTAAAGAGGACCGGTCCCAGTACTCAACCTTGCGGTACCCCAGTAGTAACCACGCTTTCTTTGCAGACTCTGTTTACTATTACCCTCTGCATTCTGTTGTCCAGCCAATTTGTTACCCAGGTTACCACCCTTTGACCCACTCCCAGGCTGACTAACTTGTTCATTAATCTTTTGTGTGGGACTGTGTCAAATGCCTTGCTAAAATCTAGGTAGGCCATGTCCACAGCCCCTCTCTGGTCCTCACTGGGACCTCTTGCTAATACACCTGCCTGTTACATGTAGTACCTTGGTGTCATCTAATAGTGTGGATGTTAAATTAGTGCTTGTTGCATCTTTAAGAATGTTTGTATTTGATAAATGTTATGCTGAAGTCACTTGTTGATTTAGTGATCCTCCTCAACCCTCCTCTCGAGGAGGTTTTCCTGGCCCCTATACTGGCCAGGCTAGGGTATTCCTAAAGTTAACAATCCCCCTCACAGTGATGGTTGCTGGCAGTGGGCCTTTTATCCCCTTCTGCATAAGGTGACATCTGGTCTAGTGTGGGTATCTGGGGTTAGGGAGGGTATGGGAGTGTACAAGGATGCAATATTTCATCCTTACACTTCTGTAGGGCACCAGCATTACGGCACTGGGGCACCACAGCACCTATGTTTAGATTCGCCACCCCCTTCCTGATATCCACCCTGCCCAAAGTTTGAAAAAGGGGAGTGTGGGGGGTGCAGCCCCCTGCAAAAACAGAGATTGTCAAAATCACGACTTGGCACCATGATGACTCGATGCACTACTGCCAGTGCTCTGCCATGGTGGAACCATATTTCATAATCCCACATTATATGAGATGTTATGTAAATTGTTTTGCACTAGGTTATGGTTATGAAGGAGGCAGTGTAGTGCAGTTGTTTAAGGCTCTGAGCTGCAAACCTGGAAACCTGGGTTTGAATCCCACAGCCCCCACTTGTATACTGTGTAACCATGAGTAAGTCACTTAACTTCCTTGTGCTCCCAGGTCACACCTGTAAACAAGCTTCAGCTTAGTGTGTCTCTCCTGGTTAAAAAAAAATGCACAGTTTCAGAAAGCACAGGCAAGCTTCTTCACTGCCAATTGTTAAGTCATCTGTTTCAAGTCTGAACAGAAAGGGGTATGGTTACCCACCCAACTTCAAAGCCCACCCCAGGTTTGAATGGCCTTGCTATATCTACCCACTGCAGTCGTCCAGATGGAAATTAATCTTTTAACATGCAATGTCAGGGGTCTCAACTCTTCCATCAAGCAAAAAACAATAATAACACAACTGAGAAACTTGAAACCCCAAGTGGCCTTCCTCCAGGAAACAAAATTGTCATCAAAAGAAGCAGAACAACTTAAACAGGTGTGGGTGGGTTGGGAGGCTCATTGCGAAGTCATAGCAAAAAAGTGACGGGTACCTGTTTTGATACATAAGGGCCTTGGGTGGACCATCACTAAATCCTGTGTGGATTAAAATGGTAGCTGGCTCCTTGTGGAGGTATCCACACCCGAAAAAACCTTAAACCTGGCTGATGTCTATGCCACCAGTGAAAATGACCCCGAGTTCTTCCACTCCCTCAACCAGGTTTTGACCAAATTTAACTCAGGTAATTATCCCATACTACTCTGATGGGGTTTTAATCTCACCCTAGACCCTTCCTTAGACCACAGTTGGGGGGGCTTCAGAACTGCACCAGAGGGTGACCCTTGTGGTACATAGTCTTTTGACAGAGCATAATTTATTGGACATCTGGTGTGCTCACAACCCAGAATCTAGAGACTATGTCTGCTTTTCTGCCACACATGGCACATCCAGCCAGATTATTTAGTTATTTATTTAGTTGTTTAACCAGGAGTAGCACACTAAGCTGAAAGCTTTTTTACAGGAGCGACCTGGGAGCACAGGGAAGTTAAGTGACTTGCTCAGGGTCACACAGTATGCAAGTGGAAGCTGTGGGATTCAAACCCAGGTCTGGTCTGCTGGATGTCACCAGATTTGCAGCTCAGAGCCTTAAACCACTGTGCTATACTGCCTCCCTGAGGATTGACCTGAGGCCCATCTTGTATGGGTTATATGAACACGTATCTACAACTTGCATCCACCCTGCTGTCCTGTTGGATCATGCCCCATTGGAATTGGCTTGTCACTGAGGCTCTGAACTAAGGTGTAAGTCCTCCTGGTGACTAGGTGCTCTGCTGCTAGAGGACACTCATTTCCTTCAGTGGGTAAAGGAGGCTGTACTGGAATTCTGGGAAGAAAATTACACTGGGGATATCTCAGACTCCACACTTTGGGAGGCTTTTAAGGCCACAATCTGTGGCAGAATAATTGGCTATGCTATGGCCAGATGGAAAAAGAGGGAGACTGAACAAGCAACCCTAGAATGGGAATTAGTGACCCTAGAGGCAAAATATAAAACAGTACATAATCAGACCCCTCTCCCAGAGTTGCTGGTGCAACTTAACAATACCCGGGAAAAACTGAACTTGCATATTACCAGGAAAGCTGAACTTGCCATTCGCAGATTATGGCATACTTTTTGGGAGGGGGGAAAAAAATCAAGTAAGCTTCTGGCTTGCCAGCTTAAAGCTCGATAGGCTGCCAACAGGATCTCTAGACTGAGGGACCATAACAGACAATTTCATACCTCAGAAAAGGAGGTCAATATGATAATGGCATGGTTCTACAAACAATTATAGGCCTCCTCCTCCTGTCCCTCCATTGAATCCATTTCCACTTATTTATCCACACTTCCAATCCCAACAGTCAGCCCACAAACAGCGATAGCACTAGAGGCACCCCTCACTGCTCAGGAAGTATGCACTGCCATCAATGCTATGAACTCACTTAAATCCCCAGGGGGAGATTGGTTCCCAATCAATTTCTACCAAGCTACTGAAAAAGAAATTGAAATCCATCTATTAAAGAGTTTTTATACTCTGTCATGGCAGGCAAACTACCATGGTCCATGTGGAGGCTGTGATATTTGTCTTCCCTAAGAAAGTTTATGTCAAGAAAAAAGGCAATCCCACAGGAAATGGACATTATCGTTGTTACCAATGCTGCCACTCCCGATGTGTCAAAGATATAGGAATGTTCTCTGTTACAGAGTATGAGGTGTGAGGGCGCTTCAAAAATTAAGTCTGTAGACAGTCTTTCTTGTTCCCAAATTCCTTTTTATTTTAAATATGGCAAGCCTCAACGTTTCACCAAGTGTCTTGGCTTTATCAAGAGATGCCCTTTCAGATAAATACAAATATATATAATTAGAAAACTGTCCACAACAACAGAAAAATAAAAAATAATACAAATTTTCAATATATATAGATATACACACACTGATGCCACTTACTTCATCCAAGTTTTACTAGTATAAAATCCCTTTCTTTAATTTTTATGTTAATTCACAATCCTACAAAAAAATAATATATATAAAGTATTAAACTTCACTTATTTTTATAAAAAAATCATTAAAGATAGAGCCCAACACCAAAACACCATGTTATAGTAAACAAAACTTCAGGTTTTTCAATAAATACTTATTAATACCTTCATATCTGAATATTTTGTGGATCCTGATTTCTATTATTTATATATGACCTTGTTCATTTTTGACTTCAGTACGTTTCATCACACTTCATTCATGTCTGAAATTTGAACAAAAAAAGTGATCTTTCAATTCATTAACATACATTACATATTACTTCTAATTATCAACCTTAATGGTCTTTTTCCAAAAATCTCATACACTTTCTTTTAAAAGAAACATGTATATATCCCATTACCTTTCAAAAAAATATATATATCCTCAGGCTTAACCATATAATAAATGTAAGAAACATAATGCTTAACCACATAAAAGTTGCAAAAAAAAAAGGGATAAAATGAGGCAGAGCACAATGGGAGAAACATAGAAACATAGAAACATAGAAGTTGACGGCAGATAAGGACCGCAAGGCCCATCCAGTCTGCCCATTTCTTTTTCTATCTTATAAATGTGCCATCGGCCTTTGCTATGTCAGTGACCTATCTATTCATAGTCATTTGTATTGCTCCTTATGCCTATCCCATGCCTGTTTGAAGCCCTGCACTGTATTCATAGCCACTACTTCTTGTGGTAAGCCATTCCACGCATCTACCACCCTTTCTGTGAAAAAATTTCCTCACATTCCCCTTAATCGGCTCCTCTAATCTCATGCTGTGTCCTCTTGTCCTGCTATTTTTCTTATATTTAAACATGTTAGACTCTTTCACCTTGTTTATGCCCTTAAGGTGTTTAAATGTCTCGATCAAATCACCTCTCTCCCTCCTTTGCTCAAGGGTATACATATTGAGCTCCGTTAATCTGTCCTCATATGTCTTCTGATGCAGTCCCTGCACCATTTTGGTTGCCCTTCTCTGGACTGCCTCAATTTGGTTAATGTCCTTGTGAAGGTGTGGCCTCCAATACTGCACGCAGTACTCCAGATGGGGCCTAACCAATGTCTTGAAAATGAGGTTTAACTGTTCTTATAGTGACAGTAAACACTTAAAATACCTTAAGCTCATAATTGTTTCTCAAAAACGTTCATAAAGACAAAAGAAATATCAGTGTTTCATCTTTTTATATTAATACCACACATTATGAATGCTTTAGCATACACTGTTTACCCCCAAGGATTCTAGTGAGTGCTGTTCATAAGTAACAGTCTATTTCCATATATTCATTTAAACCTGCTCCTGTATCAATTTCTCTTCATAAGATCGTTCATTTACTATTATGAAACCCCGTTGGTCTAAAAAGACCCATTTAGTATATCAGTTCCACACTTTAAAGTCATTTTGAACCCACTTCCACAAGTAAATCGTAATGGAGCGATTGAAACTTCTACAGTATATTACTTTATGTAAACTGTGTTGTTACGTGTCTATGCCTGCAAATGCTAAACCGTCTTCAAAGTTCCTATAGTCACGCTAACCTTACTATGAACTCTGGGAAAACCACCATAGCACTCGTGCTTGTATGTTTCTAGCATGATTTCTCTTTTAAAATTGTGTCATTCATTTAAAATTTACTTCTATTTCTCAAAATCGTCTATATGCATACATCCTTTCCTATACTTTCGGAATGGCATTCAAAATATATTCCCTAAAGATTCTGACCTTAGTCCTGCAGACCTTCTCCCTGTGCAAGACGCTATAGTTGATTCCTCCCAGGTTTTTTTGGGGCGTCGCTTCTATGGGCTTTTAAAGTGCTCTTATGATTGCGTCATGTTACCTCATCCTTAAAGGCGCATTGCCAATAAAAATAAAATTACAATCTCATACATTTTAACTTAGCTCTGCGAATAACCTAGTCACAGATTGCATCTTTCTTTATCAGTCATAGGTCCCTCTTCATGTTTTCAAAAGCACTTCCTTTGAATTTACAAACTCTAACAAATTAAACAACTCCAATTTCTCCCTATATCTCAATCGCTCCAGTGTCCTTTACACGGAATAGCTATCATAAACCCAACTAGTCAGATTATGTTTTCATTAACTACCTTTCGGTTTACAGACCCATGTCTGATATACAAATACGATATCTCCCTGGATCTCAATCACTCTGATGTCCTTCACTGATAGTAGCTGTAATAGCAGGATAATTCCTACAGTCACTTTATCTCAATTTCCCCATACCTCTTATTCGGAGCCCTTGTGTCAAGCAAAAACGCTGCATGAGAATAGTTATCCGTGAGATATTTATTTATAAATTATATTGCATACTCTTTGGGGTCACACTCCAAACAGAGTTTTATCTCACCGTTTATTCTAAAAAAGACGCAAATGTATTTTTTATTATTGTATACTGGTAACTATGTATCCTTCATGTTATTCTCTCATTTGTTCACTTTTAATTCACAAACTACCTGACAGGGTAATGCGTACACATGATATCCACCGACTGGAAACACACCATCTTAATCACCCATGTGTCTCCAACCATTAAAATAAAAATAAAAATAAAAACTAAGTTCACTTTCATAGGCAGGGCTATCATTCTATTCAATTTTTACATTATATATAGCTCATCTTGGATTCCCTTAAACAGTTTTCATAGATAGGGCTGTCCTCATATTCTCTCTTCCGACCTGTCTGAACATACCATCTGTATAAACATATATCAAAGAGTGTTTTAGTATTCAAAATCATTTCAATAATTCTTAATCACATAGCCTTAGCCTCCTTTCCTAAGATTACTCTCTAATGTTTCATGAACCGCCTCAAGATGGCCTAAAGTAATCTCTACCATCTAGTATTATTTCGTCTTAAGTACCTGGATGCCTTTCACTAAAATCGCTCTTTAGTAGTTCATGAACCAACTTTAAATAAGGTAGAATGACCTCCACCATCTAATAGAATTTCATCTTAGTTGCCTAGGTGTCTTTCACTAAGGTAGAATAACCTCCACCATCTAATAGAATTTCATCTTAGTTGTCTAGGTGTCTTTCACTAAGGGGACTAACTTCACTATCAAGAAACAGAACTTAATTTTCTCAGTCAACTCTTCTTAGAAAAGAAAAAGGAAGGGGGGTTGGGGAAGAAGAAAGAAGGAAGGGAAGGAAGGGAAGAGAGGAAAAGGAAAGGGGGAAAAGGAAAGGGGAAGGAAAAAGGAAAGGGAAGGAAAGAAAAGAAGAAAGGAAAGGAAAGGAAAGGAAAGGAAAGGAAAGGAAAGGAAAGGGGAGGGGGAAGGGGAAAGGAAAAGGAAGAGGAAAGTGAAAGAGGGAAAAGGAGGAAAGGAAAAGAAAAAATGAAAGAATAAGAATAAGAAAGGGAGACAAACAGACATGTTTTACCTACGACAGCAGCTCCAATTAATGTTCTTATTTAAACCAATCCTGATGAGGTATTGAAGTGTATAAGTCAGAGACATCCAATGTGACCAGTACAATAGATCTCTTTTCTTTCTCTGTTAAATTTACTTCTTTCAGAATTTTTATAAAATGAAAGAGTCTATATCGGGCTTGAAAAAGGGTATCGAGTATTACACAAGCAGAAGGATTAAGTGGAAATAGAGACACACAATCAGACAGACCAACAGTATTTAGTATCAAACATAATCATAGAATGAGGGGAAATAAAAGGAGTGATACAAAAACATTGGTCTATTTTAAGAGATTATCTGATGGAAAACAATGTTTTTCAAATACCTCCAAGAATAGCGGAAAGAAAGGTACCCACCTTAAAGGACAGGCTGGTGCACACTGACCACATGCAGGGGAAGGCCTTAGAAAATAGACAATTATTATTAGGCCCTTTACAACCAGGGATGGTGCCTTGTGGCAGGTGCTCAGTCTGTGGACACACTAGCAAAAAGCAGAAATATAAACATCCATATACCAACAAAGAATATGAAATTAAACAATTTATTACTTGTGACTCTGCAGGGGTAATATACGTGTTGCAATGTCCATGTGACAAGATTTACATTGGCAAGACTGTTAGACCTTTGAAGCAGCGTATTCAAGAACATAAGTCTAACATTAGAAACAAAAAATCCACTCCAGTAGTAGATCATTTTCTGGAAGCAGGTCATACAGGGGCATCTTTTAGATTTTGGGGACTAGAGACAATTAAACCTCCTGTTAGGGGAGGTGATATTAATAAAATAGTAGAGAGGTTAGAGACAAAATGGATATTTGAGATGAGAGCGTTGGAACCAAGGATTGGTTTAAATAAGGACATTAATTGGAGCTGCTGTCGTAGGTAAAATATGTCTGTTTGTCTCCCTTTCTTATTCTTATTCTTTCATTTTTTCTTTTCCTTTCCTCCTTTTCCCTCTTTCACTTTCCTCTTTTCCTTTTCCCCTTCTCCCCTTCCCCTTTCCTTTCCCTCTTCTTTTCCTTCCCTTTTCCTTTTTCCTTCCCCTTTCCTTTTCCCCTTTCCTTTTCCTCTCTTCCCTTCCTTCCCTTCCTTCTTTCTTCTTCCCCCCTTCCCTTCCTTTTTCTTTTTTAAGAAGAGTTGACTGAGAAAATTAAGTTCTGTTTCTTGATAGTGAAGTTAATCCCCTTAGTGAAAGACACCTAGACAACTAAGATGAAATTCTATTAGATGTTGGAGGTTATTCTACCTTAGTGAAAGACACCTAGGCAACTAAGATGAAATTCCATTAGATGATGGAAGTCATTCTACCTTATTTAAAGCTGGTTCATGAAATACTAAAGAGTGATTTTAGTGAAAGGCATCCAGGTACTTAAGACGAAATAATACTAGATGGTAGAGATTACTTTAGTCCATCTTGAGGCAGTTCATGAAACATTAGAGAGTAATCTTAGTGAACGAGGCTAAGGCTATATGATTAAGAATTATTGAAAAGATTTTGAATACTAAAACGCTCTTTGATATATGTTTATACGGATGGTATGTTCAGACAGGTCGGAAGAGAGAATATGAGGACAGCCCTATCTATGAAAACTGTTTAAGGGAATCCAAGATGAGCTACATATAATGTAGAAATTGAATAGAATGATAGCCCTGCCTATGAAAGTGAAGTTAGTTTTTATTTTTATTTTTATGGTTAGAGACACATGGGTGATTAAGATGGAGTGTTTCCAGTCGGTGGAAATCATGTGTACACATTACCCTGTCAGGTGGTTTGTGAATTAAAAGTGAACAAATGAGAGAATGACATGAAGGATATATAGTTACCAGTATACAATAATGAAAAATAGATTTGCGTCTTTTTTAGAATAAGTGGTGAGATAAAACTCTGTTTGGAGTGTGGCCCCAAACAGTACGCAATATAATTTATAAATAAATATCTCACGGATAACTATTCTTATGCAGCATTTTTGCTTGAGACAAGGGCTCCGAATAAGAGGTATGGGGAAATTGAGATAAAGCGACTGTAGGAATTATCCTGTTATTACAGCTACTCTCAGTGAAGGACATCAGAGCAATTGAGATGCAGGGAGATATCGTATTTGTATATCAGACATGGGTCTGTAAACCGAAAGGTAGTTAATGAAAACATAATCTGACTAGCTGGGTTTATGATAGCTATTCCGTGTAAAGGACACTGGAGCGATTGAGATATAGGGAGAAATTGGAATTGTTTAATTTGTTAGGGTTTGTAAATTCAAAGGAAGTGCTTTTGAAAACATGAAGAGGGACTTATGACTGATAAAGAAAGATGCAATATGCGACTAGATTATTCGTAGAGCTAAGTTAAAATGTATGAGATTGTAATTTTATTTTTATTGGCAATGCGCCTTTAAGGATGAGGTAACATGACGCAATCATAAGAGCGCTTTTAAGGCCCATAGAAGCGACGTCCCAAAAAAACCTGGGAGGAATCAACTATAGCGTCTTGCACAGGGAGAAGGTCTGCAGGACTAAGGTCAGAATCTTTAGAGAATATATTTTGAATGCCATTCCGAAAGTGTAGGAAAGGATGTATGCATATAGACGATTTTGAGAAATAGAAGTAAATTTTAAATGAATGACACAATTTTAAAAGAATAATCATGCTAGAAAAATACAAGCACGAGTGCTATGGTGGTTTTCCCAGAGTTCATAGTAAGGTTAGCGTGACTACAGGAACTTCGAAGACGGTTTAGCATTTGCAGGCATAGACACATAACAACACAGTTTACATAAAGTAATATAGAAGTTTCAATCGCTCCATTACTATTTACTTGTGGAAGTGGGTTCAAAATGCCTTTAAAGTGTGGAACTGATATACTAAATGGGTCTTTTTAGACCAACGGGGGTTTCATAATAGTAAATGAGCTATCTTGTGAAGAGAAAATGATACAGGTGCAGGTTTAAATGAATATATGGAAATAGACTGTTACTTATTTACAGCATTCACTAGAATCCGTGGGGGTAAACGGTGTATGCTAAAGCATTCATAATGTGTGGTATTAATATAAAAAGATGAAACACTGTTATTTCTTTTGTCTTTATGAACGTTTCTGAGAAACAATTATGAGCTTAAGGTATTTTAAGCATTTACTGTCACTATAAGAACAGTTAAATCTCATTTTCTCCCGTTGTGCTCTGCCTCATTTTATCCCTTTTTTTTTTTTGCAACTTTTACGTGGTTAAGCATTATGTTTCTTACATTTATTATATGGTTAAGCCTGAGGATATATATATTTTTTTGAAAGGTAATGGGATATATACATGTTTCTTTTAAATGAAAGTGTGTGAGATTTTTGGAAAAAGACCATTAAGACTGATAATTAGATGGAATATGTAATGTATGTTAATGAATTGAAAGATCCCTTTTCTTGGTTCAAATTTCAGACATGAATGAAGTGTGATGAAACATGTATTGAAGTCAAAAATGAACAAGGTCATATATAAATAATAGAAATTAGGATCCACAAAATATTCAGATGTGAAGGTATTAATAAGTATTTATTGAAAAAACTGAAGTTTTGTTTACTATAACATGGTGTTTTGGTGTTGGGCTCCATCTTTAATGATTTTTTTATAAAAATAAGTGAAGTTTAATACTTTATACATATTATTTTTTTGTAGGATTGTGAATTTTCATAAAAATTAAAGTAAGGGATTTTATACTAGTAAAACTTGAAAGAAGTAAGTGGCATCAGTGTGTGTATATCTATATATATTGAAAATTTGTATTATTTTTTATTTTTCTGTTGTTGTGGACAGTTTTCTAATTATATATATTTATATTTATCTGAAAGGGCATCTCTTGATAAAGCCAAGACACTTGGTGAAACGTTGAGGCTTGCCATATTTAAAATAAAACGGAATTTGGGAACAAGAAAGACTGTCTACAGACTTAATTTTTGAAGTGCCCTCACACCTCTTACTCTGTAACAGAGAACATTCCTATTTCCCCTAAGAAAGGCAAAGACCCTGCAGCCTCTGGGAGTTACAGGCCTATCTCCTTTTTAAATGCTGATGCCAAAGTCCTGGCAAAAATCATAGCTACCCATCTAGAAGGTGCTCTCCTGGGGCTGATACATCCTTCCCAAGTGGGATTCATTAAAGGCCACCTTAGTTCAGACCATCTCCAAGCACTGACTTCCCTCATACACTACACCCAGGGCCTACCTATGCCAGTGGCAGGGCTTGTGGTGGACTTTGAGAAGGCCTTCAACTCAGTCAAATGGCCTTCTCTTATGACCCCCACTCTGGCAAAGATGGAGCTCAGAGCCATCTTTTCTAAATGGGTAAGCCTCCTCTACACCCTCCCCAAAATTTTGGTCCTCATGAACAAACTGAAATTCCCTCTATTTAATCTCCAGAAAGGGACACAATAGGGTTGACCATTGTCCCCTCTATTATTCACCCTAGCCATAGACCCCCTGGCCATTGCCATTAGGGAATCACCAGCTATCCCCTGGATACAGATAGTCACAGAGAACTTTAAAACCTTATTATATGCAGATGATTTGCTTATTACCATATCCAGTGCTCACCAAGACACTAATGGACTAAGCAAAACTCATATCCACATTGAACTAAATGAAATTAAGGAACACATTTGTAATTTGAAGCCTAATGCATCTCCTGGCCCAGACAGAATCTCTGCTTGGATGTTACAAATTAAGCTTGAGCATATATATATCCTTTTAAAATACTATATGAAACATCTATAAATACAGGAACTATACCAGCAGACTGGAAAATAGCTTATGTTGTGCCGATATATAAAAAGGGAGACAAAGCTAGCAATAAAATGATCGCCCAATTAGCCTAACTAGTGTGGTCTGCAAGAAGTTAGAAGGTTTGGTAAAAGATAAACTGACTACTTTAATTGATTCTAAGAACGCAGACCAGCATGGATTTAGAAAAGGCAGGAGTTGAGGTCTCGTGATGGCTCTGTAGCGCTAGCAGAACCGCAGACTGGCTTCCAACCTGAACTCCAGCTTTCATCTGAAAAACCATATTTATTCTGCAATCTTTTCTCCAGCATTGAATACACAGGCTTCATTTAGCTTTCCTCACACATCGGAGGTGAAGCTCCAGGGGAACAAGCAGAAATACTGACAGATCACACGGAATAAAATCCGGGGCCTAACGGCATAATGGAGGCAGAAATGCACCAGGCGTTCCCGGCTCACACCCCTCCGCAAACACCAGAAAAAGGGCCAAAGAGACCAAAAGGTCAGTCCAGGACCTCCACCAAGTCTACAGCAACCTCAGCAAGCACCCAAGCTAACATCCCTCTCTCGGAGAAAAAATTTCTTGAGGAGTTGCATCCATTCAAGCTCGCTCTGCAAGAATTAACCACAGAGCTCAAATCTCTCCGTGGATACCTTGCAGACACCAATAGAGCTATTTCTGATACTACAGTCTGAGTCACATCTTTGGAGGGCTGGAAACACAAAACGGACACTGAAATTACTACCCTGAGACAAAGGCTGTATAAAACCGAATCAAAACTGGAAGATGTGGAAGGCCGTAGTAAAAGAAATAGTATAATAATATTCGGCCTTCCAGAAGAAGCTGAGGGAGCAATGGCAATTATTTTTTTGCAAAAAATGCTCACCAAGATAAGGCCGTCTCCCAACAACACTACATATATTATTCAGAGGGCTCACCACTCCTTAAGACCAAAACCTGAGATTGGTAAACCACCTCGCTCTCTTATATTAAAATTCTTGAACTATTTAGGTAAGACTCATGTTCTGGGTCAGGTCAGGGAGGCACACCAAGTTCTGTGGGGAGGACAACAACTTCGGTTTGCCCAGGATCTCCCCTCCACAATCAGGCAACAGAGAGCTGAATACCATCCCTTGGTGGCGAAATTGATAACAGCAGGGATAAGATATAGAGTCCAGTACCCCTCTCGCTTTGCGGTCCTCATTTCGGGCTCATGGCATAATTTTGAGTCAGCGCAGCAAGCTCTCCCAGTTTTGCAAGCTCTGCTTCCTGACCTGTTTTCTGCTCAATGAGAATTTTTTACTGCACAATGTTTGCTGTTTTGCTGAAGCGATTGCATGAATGTTTGCAGGTTGGCTCCATGAATGTCGGCTGTTGCGAGTTGCGTCCATAAGAGGGCAGCAAAGCTCCATGGATGCATATTCCCTTCCAGTTAATAGATTTTATTTTGCAAGTACTTTTTCTATTTAAATTGTGTTTTGCTGGACCTGTTTTCAACTTTATCAGTCTACGTTTTTTTTTTATATTTACCCCTCTGGACATTTGAAAGACTTCCAAGTCATTTTAATTTAATTCTTTTTTTGGCACTATTAAAAATAGCAGGTCCTCCACTGTGTTCAAATGTAATTTCAACTGATATAGCTGAGAGAAGATTTCATTCTCTACCATGTTTTTTCCTTATTCAATTAAGAATATCAAAGTTGGTTGTTCGGAGGTGGAGACGGGTTAGCGGTAGTATCCAAGTTAACAGGGCGTTATGTGTGTTATGTGTTGTAAAAGGAGGTGGGGGATACCCACAGCTGTTTGCTGTATATATTTTTTGATATTACCAATACTCATGTTAAAGTCCAGTTGGTGGATATTCTTAGTTAGTCAAGCATTATGTTGGTTCAAGATGGACTCTTTTCTTTATGCTGCAGTTAAGGGGGAAGGGATTATAGAAAGGGGTAGGGAGAAGGTGTGTGTGGGTCGGCATTTTGTTCATATTCTCGTTTTGAGGGCTTTTATGTCCTTGTTATGGGGTTTAAGGTCAAGATTTGTGAGGTTTGATTATACTGAGTTAGAGTTCTTATGTGGAGGGGGGGGTGTAGGGCTGCAATAACAGGGAAGTCTGCCACTAAGAGGGAATGGGTTAAAGTTAATTTCAGTAGTTGGTATTGGTTGCCTATTTATAAATTTTATGTCATTTTTTCTCACCTTAATATTTCATATGGCGGGGATTAGATACTGCTCCTGGAATATAAAAGGGGCACAAACTCCAGCCAAGCGGACTAAAGTCTTGCTTCATCTTAAAAATTTACAAACTTATGTAGCCTTTCTACAAGAGACACATCTCTTGGCTACCTATATTCATTATTTCCGTAGAAACTGAGTGGGTCAAGTATTTGGGTCTGGAATAGATACACTGAAAGAGGGGTTGCCATCCTAATATCCCATAGAATTCCATTTCGGTTTATACAAGAAGTTGCAGACCCTGAGGGTAGATTTGTCTTTGTGAGGGGCCTTTTGGGCCACTCTGAAGTTATGTTGGGTTCCATTTATGGACCCAACAATGATGATCCAGAATTTTTTGCTTCTTTTATGGTCACACTTACTCCCTGGACTAAGCTTCCAATAATCCTGGGTGGAGATTGGAACCAGGTCCTTTCTAATAAATTAGATAGATCCGGTCAGACTAGGCAAACTCTATCACCTGGTCAAAAAGCTATTCATGAGTTAATGCATTTTCTTGGTCTCACTGATCCCTGGAGGCTTATGCACCCTGACATTAGAGAATACTCATTTCATTCCCTTCCCCACCATTCTTTTTCCGTTATAGATTTTTTTCTTCTGACTATTGATCACCTTTCAGGGGTTTCCCTAGTCTATTATTCACCTAAGGTTGTCTCAGATCATCATAGTGCCCATCTCCAGTTGGACCTTTTACCTAATATACATAGAGACAGAATTTGGAAACTTAATAATCAGATTCTGAAATCGGATGATTATGTCCAACTTCTCTGAAATTTCATTAATAATAATATGGAACTCAATGCCCCATCCATGTCTAAAAAGGATTTTCTATGGGATCCTTGAAATGTGCATTAAGGAGAGAACTAATTTGCTTAGCGACTAAGTGTAAGAAACAGAAGACCGCAGCTCTCTCCTCTATACTGGTTCAGATAACAGATTTAGAGAGTCACCTCTCTCCTTCCTCTTCTATAGATGATTGGGAAAGGGTTGAATCTCTCCATGCCCAATATAACCATTTATTAGCTGAAAAAGCAGAATTTCTTATACTTTGTTCAAAAATTTCTTACTTTGATCAAGGTGAAAGGGCTGGGAAACTCCTGGCTCTACGACTTCACACTCAGATGGCTGACAGAATAGTCTCCTCTATTTACTCACCTGGAGGTGAGCTCTTCACCTCCCCCCTCAGACATTGTGAATGCTTTTCGTGACTATTACCAACAATTATATTCGGCCCCTGCACTACCACATCTCTCTCAACAGCTGGATTTGTTTGTTCAAGATATTAGTCTCCTAGTATTATCTGACTTTCGAGTAAACAGGTTAAAAGCTTCTATCACTTTGACAGAAGTCATAGATTCGCTAGTTGTAGACAAATCCTCCGGACCTGACGGATTTACAACCAATTTCTATAAAACATTTAAAGATACTTTAGCACCCATTCTCCTGGATACTTTTCATTACATATTCAAGAAGGGAATATCGGATACTTCTCTGACCCTTGCCACCATTGTGGTACTCCCTAAACCCAACAAGGATCCCCTACAGATCAGCAACTACAGACCTATTTCTCTTATAAATGTGGATCTCAAAATTCTTGCTAAAATTCTCTCTTTTAGATTAAGACAGGTTTGGGAACACCTTATTAGTATGGAACAGGTCGGGTTTATTAAAAACAGACTTTCCTCAGACCATCTTAGGAAAATTGCCTATCTTTTTTCTGCATCCAGGGATTCCGATACACCAGTGGCTCTTGTTTCCCTGGATGCAGAAAAAGCTTTTGTCAGGGTGTTATGGGATTATCTTTTTATGTTACTGCCCAAATACTGCATCCCTCCGGAATTTGTCCAGCGGGTTAAAGTTCTTTACGCATTTCCAACAGCTCAAATTCAATGTAATGGTGTTTTTTTACCCCATTTTCTCTATCTCAGGGTACCCATCAGGGTTACCCCCTTTCCCCTTATCTTTTCAATTTTTATTTAGAACCTCTTATTAGAAAAATTTAAATTTCCTCACTTGTAACGGGCATAGCAATAGGTAACTCGGAATACAAAATTTCTGCATATGCAGATGACTTACTCCTACATATTTCTAACTCTACTCAATCCCTCCCTGCTGTATTTTAACTCACCTCCCAATTCAAATAATTTTCAAATTACAAATTGAACCTGTCAAAAATGGAATTTCTTCCCCTTAATAAATATACTGTAAAGGCTGATGTGGCTTATTTAGGGATACAATGGAACTCTGACAAAATGAAATATCTTGGGGTTTATCTTCACCCCTCTTCCCAAATCATGAAAAAACTTAATTTAGATACTCTCGTTAATACCTTATCAGAAGATTTTAAGCGCTGGTCAAAACTACCATTAACTTTGTTGGGACGTATGAGCATAATCAAATGAATGTTCTACCGCACTTACTATACCCCTTACAAATGTTCAACTGGGCCCTTCCACTTTCATAGTTCTCACAAGTAGATGGCATTATCAGTAAGTTTATATGGCAGGGTAAAAAAGTTAGACGGAACTACCTTAAGCTTACTAGATGAAAAACAGATGGTGGTCTTCAAGCCCCAAATTTCTATATATAGTACTTAGCGATTCATTTGACTAGAATCCAACATTGGTTACAACCTTTATATAACACTTGGGGTGTTGGTTATTCCCCTCCTTGGGCCAGGATTGAACAGGATCTCTGTGCAGCATATGGTATTGATCCCAAGGCTCTTCCCTTTATTCCCCAAAAAAATCTTCCTAAGCCTCTGCATGATACTCCCTTAAATTCCCAAATTCAAGTACAACATCAGTTAAATGCCCTTCTCAAAACAGATGTTTGTAGAGATACAGCTCAGCCCCTGTTTCAAAACACTAATTTGTTAATTTCTGGTAGAACAGTCAAAGTTCATCTCTTTTGGCCACAGATAGGTATAGAACAAGTGGACCAGCTGGTTCAGGAACAAAAATTGATCTCCTTTAAAGAAGGCTGCTCTCTTTTTAATTGGCATGATACCTTAATTTTCAGATATCTTCAGTTATCACATATGTTGACACAACACTTTGAATCAGGGACATGGACCAGTTCTTTCATATCTACCTTGCTTGCATACTTCAAATCCATTCATACTTCCCATTTGACATCCTATTCATATAAATTTATTTTATCAACGGTGGCCACCTTAGAGGGCCAGAGATTTTATCAGTGGGATAACACCCTTCCATTGTCTACTTCTGCTAGAGACTTGCCTTCTATTTGGACTCACCTATATAACTATATCAAATGGGACAGATATAGAAATATGCAGTTTTGCATTAATCATAACCTATACTATACCCCTTCTAAACTACACCAAAAGGTATTCTACCTTCCAATCAATGTTCTAAATGTCATCAAGCCCCTGCAGATCTAATTCATATGTTATGGTCATGTGAAAAAATTGCTCCCTTCTAGCACAGCATTCAAAATAGGTTGGATCCATTACTTACGCTGACAGACAGCTTTAATCCGGAAATCTGCATCCTAGGTGACTACACATCACTACCAGGGAGTAATCAGAGGGCCCATATGGCCCTAATTTCAGCATGTGCTAAGAAAGTAATATTGAGGCATTGGTTAGATTCGACCACTCCCAGCTATGTAGAATGGTTCAAGGAAATCATGTTTGCCCTACAAGCTGAGTTTACCATCGCAGGAATTTCAAAAGGTATGGGTAAATACAAACAAAGATGGGAACCACTATATACCCTTATTTCAATTTGCTAGACTCCGGCCACCTATGCCCTAAGATTTGTTGCAGATTTTTCATGGGGAGAGTTCCAGGAACTTCTCCTCTTTTCTTTTTTCTCTTCCCCCCTTCTATCATCATACATTTCTCCCTTGTTTTCTTTTGAGGCAACTATTACAAATAATAATTAGTGGCAGACTAGGGTGGGATGGGAGGAGAGGAGGGTGGGGGGAAGGAAAGGTAAGCAACCTTATTTTACTAATGCTTCCCAATATAGGATTTTTTTCATTGTTTGTTAGAAAAGTATATTTCTGAGCTCAATTGTTACTCCTCATTTATGTCTTATCTGGATCTATGTTACAGTTGTTGTTTTCAGAAACACAATAAAGCATACTAGATAAAAAAAAGAAAAGCCAGGAGTTGTACAACTAACCTGCTATGCTTTTATGAAAATGTAAGTAAGGAACTAGACAAGGGGGAATCATGTGACGTGGTCTTTTTAGACTTTAGTAAAGCGTTCGATTTGACCCCTCACTGGGCCATAATAGAGAAACTGAGGCTACTTCAGGCTGAGGACATCATTATAAACTGGGTCTCTGAATGGCTGAATAACAGGAAACAAAGAGTACTGATTAATGGTCATCTATCAGATGTGGGGGAGGTGACAACCGGAGTCCCCCAGGGATCAGTGTTGGGCCCTATTTTGTTCCATATTTTCATTTCAGACCTTACTAAGAACCTAAACTGCTGGGCCACAAAATATGCCAATGATACTAAGACTGGAGGCCCTTGTGGCATAGAAGAGAAAATAAGCTATTTACAGCAAGATCTTAATGTAGTATCTGACTGGGTAAAACAATGGAACATCTCCTTTAACTTGAAAAAATGTCAAATAATGCACTTAGGTAGAACCAATAAAAAAAAGCTGCATACATCTTATATGGCTCTATCTTAACAACTTGCTCCACGGAAAAAGATCTAGGATTCCTTGTATCTGACACATTAGGCACAGATGACCAAACACAAGCTGCCATGAAAAAATTTAACAATATCATATGGTCTATAAAAAGGAACATAACCACTAGAGATTCCTTTGTAATGCTACCATTATAATGTGTGTATGTTAGTCCTCAGCTTGAGTATGTGTCCTAGATTTGGTTCTGTTTTAGAAAAACAGACAGAGATAAAATCAAAAGAGTGCAAAGAAAATATACTAAATGCATTGATGGTTTGGAAGGCATGGAATACGAGGCTAGGTTAAGTGCATTAAATCTTATGTCTGTAGAAACTAGGAGGTTAAGATCTGACCTCCTATTTATGTATGACGTAATGCAGGATCACGTTTTGTTGAGTGACCTTGGAGTTTCATTCAAATAAGATATGCAAAGAACTACAGGACACCCATTACAAATAAAAGGAGTTAGATTTAGATGCAACCAAAGAAAATATTTTTATTCATATAGGACTGTAAACCCATGGAATTCTGTGCCAAGGACATAATAATAAGGAGGAATAAAAATGAATTAAAAGCTAGATTGGACAGATATATTTTGTCTGAAGCAGATGTTAAATACTTTGATTGAACTGTTGGAGCAAATATGGGCTATGACTACTGTTTATTTATTTAATTAGATTTTGATAACCAGGTAAGCTCACTGAGACCAGAGTCCCTTTTTTAGGAGCGACCCGGATTAGTTACAGACAATGATTACATACAATTAGCACACAGTAGTACATACACTGGCAGGAGTACTCAGTAGATTAAGCATACATTAGAATAGGGTAAGGAATACGTTACAGAGCATGTCAGTCACATTTACATAACAACACAATAAGTTTACATACACATAACAGCAAAGCAGATTAAAGCAGACATGTGACATCAATGCCACCATATTTTGGGCTCCTGCTGTGAGACAAGCAGAAACTTACAGCCACCGGGACTAGGTTTCAGGCTAGTGGTTGCAGCCACAGAGACTAAGCTCTAACATGTAAACTTTCAGACCAGACTTAAAACCCTGAGTAGTACGACTATTAGCCAAGTCAGCAGGGAGAAGGTTCCACAAGTGTGGGGCAGAGTACCTAAAGGAGCACTTGCTATAGTTAGTACGGACACGAGGGATGTCAAGAGGGCAGCCAATGGAGGATCTCAGGTTCCGGCCCCGGGCTTTGGGGTTTAGTAACCCACGTAGGTTAGGAGGGGGGCCAGCAGTGGTGAATTTGAAAGTCAGGTTCAGAGAGGAGTAGGCCAGTTTTTGTCACATAGAGGGCCAAGGGAGATCAGCAAGGGACCTCGTAGTGGTGCCTTCTTGGCGGGGAGGTGGTGACGAAATGAGCCAACCTATGGTAGAGCGTAGTAAGTTTTCTTTGTTCACCCTCCCTAAGGGACTGCAGCAGGGGAGCCCCGTGGAGGAGGGAGGGGAGAAGGGTGCAGTTAGATATGGCACAACGGGCCTCGAGAGAGAGTCGCCCAGCCTGTAAAGAAGTCCTAACTTCTAGTAGGTGGATTTTACAACGGAGTCTATGTGAGGCTGGAAGGTCATTGCCTGATCAAGCAGGATTCCAAGGTATTTAATCTTGTCTGAAACCTCTGTTCTCTTCCCTTGTGCAGTATGAAGCTGTAAGGATACCATGCCGGTCTGAGCCAAGGCAATGGAACTCACACAAGACTGCCTTCATTTTTTTCCTCATTCATTACAAGTGAGTTTGAGGAGAACCAGGCTTCCAGTGTGGCTAGACCAGCCTGGAGGTTGGCACTGATTACACTAGGAAGTGGGTCACTACAGTAGATGACAGTGTCATCTGCATAGAGGATGAGGTTATTCCTCCCACCGATTGCCTCGACATAATTGACAAAAAGAGTGCATAGCAAGGGACCAAGGATCAAGCCCTGGGGTACACCGGAGATTACATGTTTAGTACTAGACTGGGTTCCTCTCCATAGGACTTTCTGGGTTCGGTTTAGCAAATAGCTCTCGAACCATGTGACAGAGATCCTGTCCAGTCCAAGTAGTTGAAGTCTGGAGAGAAGTTCATGGCTGACCAAGTCAAATGCCTTGGATAAATCAATGAATAGAGCCACAGTTGGGGAACTGCTATCCATTGCATCAAGAATGTCTGATGTGAGCCGGATAAGGGCTGTATCAGTGCCATGGCCCTTCCTAAAGCCATGCTGGATGTCAGCTAGGAGTAGGTGCCTTTCAAGATAGTCCTGTAGTTGACTGTAGACCAGTCTCTCCTGCACCTTCGCTAGGGGGCAGAAAATAGAGATCGGTCTGTAGTTCCCCACATTATCCCGTGGCCCTTTTTTGTAAATGGGGACAATAGTTGCCACCTTCCATTTATCCAGGACCTTTCCTTCAAGGAGGGACCTGTTTATGAGTAAGGCAACTGGGAGGGAGATAGCCGGAGCAGCAGCCACCCGCAGGAGTCTAGATTCTAGCAGTTCATGTCCCGGAGAGGAGTCTGGGTTTGTTCATTGCAGAAGGGTAAGTACTTCAGTGGGCTTGACCAGCTTCAGGTGAAACTATAGTCTGGAGTGTTCCCAGGTGGGGTCTCTGATTCTGGGGGCACCAGAGGGCAGGTGGGGTAAGGTTCTTCCAAAGTTGGAGAAAGCGGCATTAAACACCTCGACAATTAAGGTGTGGTCATTGGTTAGGGTATCACCAACCAGGAGTGCACCTTCTTGGGCACTTGGGGCACCCTTTAAGAGCAGGTTAATTTGGCCCCAGAATCTCTTGGGATCCAGTAGGCGCCTGGACTGGAGATCGCGTAGGTATTTGGATTTAGCCGACTTGGAGGCTTTCTTGCACCGATTCCTCAGTTCTCTAGTCCTCTCCCAGTCAGTTTTCTGGCCTGTGGATTTGTACTGACCCCAGGCCCAATCTCAAAGCAGCATGCTCCATTTAAGGCTAGGGTTAAGCCATTTGTTGCATTTTCCCTGCACCCTCAGTTTTTTTGGGGGGGCGTGAATGTTAGCCACTGACATAAAGGTGTTGGTAAAAAGTTGAGCGCCTCATCTAGGGTAGGGAGGGAGATAAGAGGCTTCGTACCTTCCTCAGTACAAGCCATCAGTCATGTGCTTCCCCTTATATCCAACTTTTCACAAATTTCAGGTCTTCGCATCAACCAATCCAAAATGGAGGTACTTGCTTTCAATAACTCATGCTCCCACACCCATTCCAATCCTTGGGCCTCAAGTGGTCCCCAGAAGGGATTATGTACCTGGGCATCAAGCTCCACAGAGATGTAAACAAACTAGTCTCTCTCATCCTGGGAGAGCTCTTACATGCCACTAGTCAGGATTTGGACAGATAAAAAGCTTTAAATCTCTTCTTGACTGGGAAACTAGATTTGTTGAAACTCATGGTAGCCCCTAAATTCCTCCATCTTCTGGCCTACCTACCAACCTCTGTGTCTCCAAAGTGGTTTCAAAAGATTGACTCAATGAAGGGGCACTTCTTGTGGGAAGCACCCCCTCAGTAGTTTGCAGAATCTGAGACAACAATGGAGTAAAGGAGGGTGGGCACGTCCATGGTATCAAGCATACCACCAAGCCTTCATTACAGCTCAAACCACCAGATGGTTCTTGGCTCCCTCCACACAGTCTCCATTATGGCTTAGATTGGAACAAGCTTTTATACAGCCTGTCTCCCCTGCAGTCATGCTTTACTCCCAAAAAGTCCATTCACTTTCATCTCCTCCTCCCAGAGCACTATCCCTGTCCTACTGGAAATGGGTCCATAAAGGTTTATCCATCATACCCACTCCATGGGTCTGTACCTCTCTGTAGCATAACCCCATTCTAACAATAGGAAAGTCCACATTACACTGGCCTTTTTGGCAAGTGCTGGGGATACTTATCATAAAAGACCTCCTTTTTGCCTGGCACTCTGATGGTAGATACATTTTCTGCCCTCAAACCCCAGTATAGCCTCCTCCCAAACTCATTTCTGGGGGTATCTGCAAATTTATTTCCATTTATCTATTGAAATGTTTCACCTGAATCTGAGATGCCATTCTGCAACTGGGGAATCTTAAACCTCAGGAACAAGGCTATAAAGCAGATAACCCACCTTGGACTAGCTGGGCCAAACTCACTAGCGGTAAGTCCAGTAAAATCTATAGCTCCATCAGGGATGAACTCCCAGATTCTACTCTAGTAGCACAGAGACAGTGGGAAAACAAAATGGCTATCAGCATCTCTGACTCTCAGTGGTCTCACTGTTGACACAGGATTCATCATGCATGCTGGGACAGCAGAACCCATTTAATCATGAACAAGACCCTACTTTGCTGGTACCGCACCCCGGTGAAATTACACCAACTAGGCCTCCTACCTATACAGCAGATGAGTGTTAGAGATGTGGCCAACCTGAGGGTCACCTTTGCCATATACTATGGCAGAACCCATGCATGCAGCCCTTCTGTCAAGCAGTTATCAAAATGTGTCAAAAATGCACTAGGTCTCTCCCCATTGATCGATGCTCCACCCTTGCTCCTGGGCTGCTGCCCTGCTGGCATCCCTAAATATGATCCTATAGCTAAGTGGGTCATAGTAGCAGGGGTGGCTGCCAAGCGTCTAATATTATTACACTGGAGATTCTCTCAGGGTCCAGTCATGCAGGAATTAATTCTATCCCTAGGTGAACTGGCTGCTTTTGAGAGGCTGTTTCACTTTGCTAACAGGACCCTGGTAAGTATGATAGATTCTGGTGACCCTTTCTGGACTCCAACCTGTGTCACAATACTCAGACATCAACAATAATGCCTGAATAGACTCCTTACTGTTTTAGACAGTGCTTACAATCTCTTTTAGATCAGCAATCACATGTGCTGATGTACATAGTTTTCTTTTTAATTCGCTGTGCTGTTCCTATTGTGTTGTAGTATCCTACAAATGGTGGATATAAGGATGTCTCCCAACTCTAGGATGGGAGTAAAGTTATACCTGAACAAAGGATAATATCTGCTTTATAATAATTTGACTCATCATACTTTGTTCTCAGTCACCGTAAACGCTATGTATCATGCATCTTACCTCACCACTACCTGTCATAGAATCATAAGATTAACTGTATCTGCCTTTCATTGCTACTTGTTTGTTATATGTTGAAAAAAGTTAATAAAAAGTTTGAACTTGAGAAAAGAGTCCATTACAACCCTCGGATGGGGACTGAATCTGGGGCCTGCCTCCTGGCAAAGCTACTACTGAGCATGGTTCATCTCCTTTCTGGTGCTATAATGATCCCAGACCTCTGAGACCTAAAAAGATAAAATAACCTTCAACAGGAGGAAACAATTATTCTCACCCCCAGAATCCCTCAGTATGCTTGACTAGTGCAGTTTTGCCAGCTGGGTCCAGTTACCACTGAGGTGGAGTTATGCTAATGATGTTAGAGAATTAGCCAATCAGGTTGTAGTAAGAGAGTGCTGCTTGTAGGTGCTTCTGTACTTCCGGTCAGATTAGTTTCTCTGCTGACTGGACAAGCCTGCCCCTGAGCTCTGTCTTCAAACCTTTGCTTGAAGTGGTTTATTTTCAGTTTATCAGTCATTTATTTTACTCTGTGCTGCTTTTTGAATGTTTTAGTTTGTAGTGCTTTTCGTGTGTTTCTCACAGTTCCTCAGTTCCCAGAATCCACAGAAAACCACCTTCTTTTTGCATATTCTCATGCTTTTTTCTGACTGAAAAATATTGCTTCTGAGAGTCCATACTTTACATCTTGGACTCTGAAAGAGGGCACCCCATTAGGGTGCACAGTCACCTCTTTCTTCCCCTCCCCTGCCATTCTTATTTTTACATCTCTACTTGTTGGGGGATGGGACTAGAGGTCTGATAGTTCAGACCTTCAGCCTTGGAAGCATAAGCGTTAATTGTATTACAGTATAGTTATGTTCATGTTTTTGCTGCAGTTTGTTGATGTTATTTTAAAGTATATTGCTGTCACTCTTGGTTTATTAGGAGTCTACCTAATACTACTTTGTAGCTGTCTGCCACTAAATGGGGTTTTTGAGGATTTCATATGTTTCTTTTTTATAAATGACTATGGCTAATATATCCACTACCTTTATTTCCTATAATGTCCATGGGCTTACCACTCTGGTCAAGAGAAGTAAAATACTGTCCTTTTAAAAAAAATCAGGAGCAGATATTCTCTTACTGCAAGAAACCCACCTCTCAAAAATAGAGCACAATAAGCTTTTAAAATTCAGATATGACAAAATGGTCACCTCTGTATAAACAAGACCGCCACCGGGGCTCTGTAATCCTCATTCCTA
The DNA here is from genome assembly GCA_016271365.2 of Neoceratodus forsteri. NCBI lineage: Eukaryota > Metazoa > Chordata > Ceratodontiformes > Ceratodontidae > Neoceratodus > Neoceratodus forsteri. The sequence goes on along the minus strand of CM057455.1, from coordinate 1,749,964,444 downwards.
ACTGAGTCCTGTTTGAGGTGAATGACTCTTTGATGGTTCTTTAGGGCTGTTATGCCCTCTTAAAGGGTAGCTATGATGGTACCTCATTATCATTAGCTTCTATATATGCCCCCACCCAGGTTCTGATTTTACCTTTTTTTGCAGTCTTCTTTCTAAAATCACTGAATGGACAGAAGGCACCTTAATTATTGGGGTGATTTTAATGTGGTCTTTAACCCCCATTTAGACACTACTTCTCAACTCCCAAAGGTGGACTATAAAGTTGCAAAGAAAGTGAGTAGACTCCTTGCAGAATTTTGGTATGTTGACACATGGAGATATATTGGAGACATATTAAGGGACATAGCAAGGAGTACATGTTTTACTCTGCAGTTCACAATGTTTATTCCCTTTTAGATTATTTTTTTCTCCCTAAAGAAATAGTAGGTCAAGTGAGAAAAGTAGATATAGGGGACCTGACGCTATCTTATCATGTCCCCATTACCCTCAAACTAGATCTGGGACAACTAAAGAAAACTACCTTTCAGAGACTAAACCTGTCCCTTATCCAGGACAAAGAGGTACAAACATCTATAGTTGACACAATACAGTTAGCTGTCATGCAAAATGACATGCCGGGGATTTACCCCACTACACTATGGGATACAATTAAGGCCTTAGTCAGGGGAAAATTTATAGCTATCTCTGCCCAAAAAAAAGACAAAGAGAAGCACGGAAACTACAACTTCATAGTTCGCGCTCGGCCTTAGAAACCTTGCAAAAGGAGCATTTTAACCCACAAAGCAAAACCTATCTGTCCAGCCTTAAAAAGGAATTAAACTCCCTTTTTGGACTATCAGGTTGAACAGAATTTGTTATATGCAAAGCAGCGCTATTATGAAGAAGGGCCTTGCACTTTAAGGCTCTTAGACCATCAGCTACATCAGAGAAAAGCTAAGGCGATGGTCACAAAATTTTCCACCTCAAAACTAAGCAGATATATGCCTCTACTCCAGAAATAGCAAATCCTTTTAGGGATTATTTTTCCTCGTTATACAAAGCTGATCCAGCCCCAGACCAAACCCTACTGTCAGATTTTCTTTCCCAGTTGGACCTCTCAAAAGTCTTCCAAGCAGACAATCAGATGTTGTCGGCACCTATTTCGTCTTCTGAAATACTTGCAGAGATGTCTCATTTAAAAAATGGAAAATGCCCAGGTACCGACAGTTTGCCAGGAGAGTTTTATAAACTATTTTGAAAACCAGTTGTGCATTTATTGTACTGTGCATTTGTGGAAGCCCTGGTCACCGGGGATGCTTTGGCACCTTCTTGGACCCAGGTAAAAGTGGTGGTGCTCCCTAAGTTGGCCAAGAACCTAACAAATTGTGCCTCTTACTGCCCGATTTCTATACTAAATACAGACTATAAAATCTTGACAGGGATTTTCACTAGAAGATTAGAACAAATCGTACCTAAATTAATACATATAGACCAAACCGGTTTTCTCCCGAGGCGACAGGTGTGGGACAATATCTGCAGGGCAATGAATATTATAGATCACCTGTCCAGATCCAAACACCCAGCCTTATTAATGAGCCTTGATGCCAAGAAGGCATTTGACAAAGTATCTTGGAGTTATTTGATGGAGGCCTTGGCCAGCTTTCAGTTCAGTAACACATTCCTGGATATTATTGCAAGGATATATTCCTCCCCACTGGGTTTCATTAAAGTTAATGGCCATATAGCCACACCATTTCAGCTACAGCAAGGGTTATCTGCTTCCTCCATCCTATTTGCTTTATATATTGAGCCTTTAGCGCAAAGCATACATTGTAACCCTAAAATTCAGGTCATAAGACTGGGGAGAAGGGGATTGAACATAAATTGGGATTGTATGCGGATGACATCTTGCTTTTTTGGGGCAACCTAGAGCAATCATTTCCAGAGATCTTTATTCAAATCCATAAGTTCTCAACCCTCTCTGGCTATCTTAAATACCACTAAAACTGAAGTCATAGCTTTTTCTTTCCTGGTGCCCAGAGAACTGCAAGATAAATATCCCATGTGTTGGGATCTTACTAAGAAGAAATATTTGGGCATTTACTTAGGACTTTTCCCGTCATCTCTTTATCAAGATACTGTAACTACCCGGCACCTCTCCACCCTGAGAAATTATTATAAAAGATGGGTCTTTCCTTCCTCTCCTGCTCCATTCCAGCATCCAAACAGCTAAAATGAACATCTCACCAAGATTTTTGTATTTATTTAAAAGTGTTCCCTGTCAGATCTCCCAGCAAGACTTATTAGTCTGGCAAAAATAATTGTTGTCCTTCATATGGGGTTCTGTATGGCCTTGGGTGAAACAACAAACTCTTTGCGTTCCAAAGCAGCAGGGAGGTCTGGCCTTACCCTATTTACCAGGCTACTGGGTAGCTGCCCAGATGAAGCTGATATTATTATGGTACAACCTGCAGTACTCCTCACAATGAATACTTGTAGAACTAGTGGAAATCACTGAGTCACCATTACAAACACTACCTTTTTTCACCAAATTGGCTGTCTAGAACGGACATGTTCAGCTTCATCAGGGTTTTAACAGCCTTTGAGGGTTGGAAATGAGGTATCACTAAAGAACTCACAGCCTGCTCCCTCTGGCACTACCAATGGTGTGCCTGGTACCCCCAATTTGTCCCTGCAAGTCTGGACCCCCGGTTTAAATGACAGGCTCAACGTGGATTTCACTCTCCTTTGCAGCTTATCCAGAAGGGCACAAATTCTACCTTTTGAAGTTATATCCCAGAGGTGTAATCTTCTACCTAAGGACATTTTTATTTCCAAATCTGATGTTATGTACACTCCCACCTTAATTAACCTGCTACTATAAAATACTCATCTACACCGCCCCCCCTTGAAATGATTTGGATGTCACCAAGTTGCAAAGGAGCAATTACACTGTTATATGGCAACTATCTTATGGATCAAAGGACAACCACTGCTAATGTTAAAAGTAAATGTGAGGGAGAGTTAGGTATTAAACCGGAACAAAGAAGTGGGAAATGTTGTGGGACCTGACTTGGCACACGACATCCTTCCTGGGTTGGCAGGAATTTACTTGGAAGCTTCGGATCTGGTATTTCCTGGTACCAATCAACCAGGTTAAATGGGACCCCTCGACTTACAGTACACTGTTGGTGGTGCTGTGGAGAACCAGTTGCAACTCAAGCCCACATCTTTTGGCAATGCCCGCTGTTGCATACTTATTGGACGACTTTGACAGGACATTTGAAACAACTTTTTTCACTACAGGACCCCATAGCACCAGAAAATTCATTATTACGCCTCATCCTGTCATCATTGAAAGGAAAGGAGTCCAGATATCTTTGGGCCATCTTGACTTATTGCAGCTTTGAAAGCTGTTACAAAATGTTGACTCCAACCAAATCCTCCTACTGTGGGGGAATAGGCCTGTCTGATTCACCAGATACAGGAGATGGAATGCATTTCTTTCTCAGTACAACATCGCCAAAAGTCATATATCAATAGGTGGATGAGATGGGAGTTGTATCATTCAGCAGTCTCCCTCTGATCTCCCTCCTTTTTTATCACATACCTGTAGCTAGTCTTACAGTCTTTGGACCCTGGACAGTACTCTATCTTCTCTTCTTTATATAATATCAATGCTTTAGTTGCCAAACATTTTTCTTTCCTTTACTGTGTTATAAATATTGACTTTCTCTCCCCTAACTAACCATATCAAGCTATTTATGTTTACTAATAAGCTAATGACAGACTAATTTAATTTTGAGCTCAGATTTTGATCTGAATTATATGAACTATATGCGGGTGACAGCTATTTAAGCAATAATGCCCAACAGGGTGTGTGTCATGCTGGGATAACGTCATGCCTCAGGTGGTTGAGCACAAGGCCGTGACGTTATCCCAAATGACACACACCCTGGAGGGCATTATTGCTATTATACAATGGCTCGTTATTATATATAAAATAAAAAAATAATTTCCCAAAGAATTTTTTTATTAGTGTGGAAAAATATTTTTGTTTCTTAAGAGGAGATGCATAAAAATAGCATAGGCTCATCATCCACAAGCTCATCTGCAGATTCACAGTGAGGCTGAGACTAGACCCATGATGTTGTACTGATTAACATCATGGGTCCAGCCCAAGACTGACCAATCAGAGTCCAGGATTTTTTCTTGCCATTGTATAATGTTCTTTATTGATTGTTGTCTAAATGATGTTTTTATAAAGTTATCCCTGGACTTGGTTTTAGTAACCATTATATACATATAGTATGTCATTCTATAATATCCTTGCCTATGACCTCTAGACCATGTTCTTTTGTAGGAATATACCTAGTAAGCTTCATGTTAGGCAAATATGATTCTGTTATCATGTGACTTGTATTTGACATACTGATCTAATAAAGAAGTATAAAAAAATAAAAATATTGTTTCTGGGGTAAAAATTCTGCAGATCTTTTATTGCTACATTATTTTCTCTGTGGATATTTAATTTAAAGCAGTTCCACTACATTTAACTGCATTTCTGATTTTTTACCTCAACTGGGAGCTGTTTTTCAGTGGCTCCACAACACTGGGAGCCTTCTGTTTTCCTTTTTGGGAACAAACTTTTGGTTCTGCTGACTAACTGGCAGGTCACATAGACCAAATAACATGACTGGACCCTTGTTTTCTATCAAATTACCAATACCTTTTAAATAGTGGACAAGGCAGACTGCCACGATTCTCATTTAATAGTTTGGGCCAGTCACTGTTTTTCTCTCTGTGAGCTTTACTTTATATTGCTCAAAACACTTTGAAATCATCCTTAAGGCTGAAAATCATGGCTTCTCAGTCTGCATCCCCCTCTATAAAAAATTCCCAGAGGGGTCCTCCTCTCATCAAAAGACTAAAGACAGGTTTTCCAAGGACCCCATAGACAATAAGTCTGATAAAATAATAATGACCAAGCCAAACAAAAAATATATTTACAGTAGGTCTCTGATTCAGAGCCTGCTAAAAAGAAACAAAAAGAAAAACATATCACTGCCCCTCCTGCTGAAAAGCAAAGGGAGACACCAGTGTTACAACAAGATATACCCTCTGCAGAGGAAATGGCAAAGGTCTGGCAATTATATCAAACTTTTTAGGCTGTGGGCTCTCTTCTGGGTGCCCCAGTTGGTCTTCCTGCACCTATTCCCTCTGACCCTAGCCTCGGCCAGGGTATTTTCTTTGAGGGGGGTGATGATGAAGAGGAGGGTAAGCCTTTAGAACCTGATGAAACTCCTGACCAGGAACTTGGCTCACATCTTTTCTTTGTCCAGCACATGGTGGACTCTCTTGCCTTTCTATACAAGAGTCCACTGAGGAAGATGAGGAGGAAGATTTTTTAGATATGATGTGTCTCCCTCCTCTTAAAAAGTTACTCCTTCCAGTTCATAAGTCCCTTCTTAGGGCTACTTTCAAGTTATTTCAGAATCCCACCTTTATTCCAGGGACAGATAAGAAATTAGACAAAAAGTACCAGCTAGATAGCTCTAATACTGAGTACATTTACATACATCCCAGACCATGAAGGGGTAGTGCAAACTGCAGCTTGTGATAACGCAAAGGTACATCTTTCATCCCAGATTCCAGAAGAAGAATCCAGAAAACTGGATGCTATAGGTAAGAAATCTTACATAACAGCCTCAGGGCTGCTACGCCTCTGTGCTTACATGGTGTGCTTACATGACGTACACAATTCAGTACCAAAAGGCTCTCTGTTGCTCCGTCTTGGCTATCGGTCAGCAACTCCCAGATAGAGTGGCTCAGGAAGTAGCAGAAACTGTTAAAATTGCCTTGGAAGCCACAAAATACCAGTGTCATATAGAACCAATGACACTGTCCAGGGGTATGGCTCAGGCCATTTCTCTTAGAATGTTTGCCTGGCCGGGGACTACTAATCTCTCCCAGGACACTCAGACTAAGGCTATGGATGCCCCTTGTGAGGGCAATTCTCTTTTTGTGGACAAAACAGAGACTTACATGAAAAAGGTGGAGGAATAAAAAAAACACCTATCATAATGCAGCTAAGGAGAAACCCTCTGCCTCCTACAGACCGCAAAGAGGGGGCAGAGGTAGAAGTTACTACCCAAGGGCCTTCTACCCTGTGCCAATGCCCATGCCCTTGGATTACTCTCAGATGAGAAGATTCTTTAGAGGAAGAGGTAGAAGGGCTCGGAAACATACCAACCCCACACCTTCAACAAAAATTCAACCAAAACAAAACTCCTGACTGAAAGGCCCAGGTTGGCTCCCCTCTGCCAGTAGGTGGAAAGCTGATCCACTACCTCCACCAGTGACACCAAATCACCACAGACAAGTGGGTGCTGGAGGTGGTGGGTGAAAGACTTACCCTACAGTTCAAATAAATTCCTACTCAACACGGCCACAGGAGTGTAAAACCTCTAGCCACCACAGAGAAAATTCTGCTGGAGTTAGAGGTAAAGTCTCTCCTGGCAACAAATGCAGTGGAAAGAGTTCTTCTCGCTCAATGGGAAAAAGACCTCTATTCCAAATACTTTCTAACCAAAAAGAAAATGGGGACGGGCAACCGATTCTGGATCTCGGGTAACTAAACAAGCACCTGTTCAATCCCAAATTCAATATGGTCACCCTGCCAGTGGTGATTCCCTCTTTATAACAGGGAGACTGGCTAGCGTCCGTAGACCTAAATGATGCCTATTTTCACATTCCAATCAGGCCGCTCACAGAAAGTATTTCAGATTCAGACTGCCCCCTAGCCATTACCAGTTTGCAACTGTGTCATTTGGCCTTTCTTCCACTCCCAGAGTTTTCACAGAGTGCCTAGCAGTGGTGGCAGCTCATCTCAGAAGACAGGAGGTCACTGTCTTCCCTTACCTGGATGACTGGCTGATGGACTTAAAGCTATCAACCATCCGGATTTTCCCAGGACAGTCACGTTTTTAGGCAGCATGTCCCAGTGTCATCACAAGTTTTGCAAAATGTCACTTTTGTCCTGGTTTTGCTTACTTATCCCATTTGTGTCCCTTTTTTTGTTTTCTGATGCTGACTGCTGAGCCTCAAGTGAATCATTTGCATTTTAGCACCACCATGGTGCTGCTCAAGCTGGCCAGCAATCTGCAACTTCCACCTGCACCTACCTGCATTATGCCATGAACATGAAAATGCCTCAGATAGTCAGATGGCAGGTGGGTCAGTGGGAGCACCATAAAGCACCTTCCTTCCTGTGGACTTAGACTGGGTAGTAGTGTGAGCAAGCACATGTGGCCATCTGCCTGCCAGCAGCTAAGAGGAACTCCAGACAGAGAGACCAGCAGCAGTAAACTAAGGTACCTGATTGAACCCGATCAGCTGTGAGTCTTTGCGTGACAGCAATCCGGTGCGGTGGTGGGAGTCACTGAAGTTTATTCAGCATGGGTGTGAGCGGGTTGGGATGGGATGGGATTGTCAAGTAGCTCAAATGTCTGAACACAAAGATAGCAGGTTTGCTTCTGAAACTAGTTACATTCTGTATGTCATGATTCAGAACTTGTTGCAGCAGAATGGTGCATTTTAATTGACAATCTGAATGTTTGCTGCTGGACTGCTGTTGTTACTGTGAGTGGGCAGTGGGGCTGGAGCAAAGCAGCAAAATGTATTGAATGAAATGTAATGTGCAGCTCTTGTCCATGGTGGCACGGCACCTGGGAGCCAGTGACATGGGGGGAAGGGGGTCATGGTCAGGATGGGGAGCAAAGGGAATTATTTCCAAATTATGGCATGTCCCAGTTTTAGGCTTCGAAAAGTTGGTAGCTGTACTGATAGTGGACAGGTTCCCCAAAAGGTCAGAGACTCTCTCAGCCTCGCACAGCATACCCTGGAGTCCCTGGGTTTCCTGATCAACACAGAGAAGTTCTAATTTGAGCCAGTTCAACTCCTGAAGTTTATTTGAACAGAGCTGGACACACAGCAAGGAAAAGCCCTACACCCTCTGGACAGGGTGGAAAACCACCAGGCCCTGTCATGCTCATTTATCCTGGCCAACCAGGACCAACAAGGTACTTCCTCAGACTTCTAGGCCACATGGCATCTACTACAGCTGTAGTGCCAGGGGCCAGGTTCCAGACGAAGGATATTCACTACCAACTCAGAGCCAATTGGTCTCAGAAGAGGGACTGCCAATCAAAACTTGCTCCAATCTCAAGGACACCTTTAAGCCCTGTACTGGTGGAAAGACAGGCAGGGCTGGCCTTTCAGGGGGGGTAGTAGGGGCATCTGCCCTGGGCCTGCACTTGCTGGGGGCCCCGCACTTTGAAACAAAACCACCCAGCAGGGGCATCAGATGATTCACTTATTAAGACCTGACTGAGAGCAGCCCTGCAGACAGCTAAGGCAAGTCACTTGATCATGTGGTTACCTTTAGAGCACTGCCCATAGTCACATGATCAGGAGTTGCGCACACACACAGATTTTCCCTTTCCTGCACCAGAACAAGAGACCAGACCCCACAGAAGCCGCGTTCGCTTGGGCTTGGATGGGTCTGGGGCCATTGTCCTCTCATCCCAGACAGCTGGATGTCTTGCTGACTTGGAGTAGTCACTCCCAGAAGTGCCAGCACTGTGTGACCTATTGTCTGCAAATTTGCCCTGGGCCACCGGCACTTGGCATAAAAAAAAAAAAAAAAAAAGATTTTTTTGACCTGGCACTGTGGCCTCCTCACTTCTCCTCGGACCCTTGTTTGGGCTCTGTGATGATGAGTCTTCAGTGTGTTGGTCTCTCTCTCTCTCTCTCTCTCCCTCAGTGTGGGGTGGGTGAGTGGGTGACAGGTGTTGGTGTTGGAAGTAGGAGTTGAGACTTTGAGTGGGTCTTTTGGGGAGATTCAGAACAAAGATCAGGTGCCCACTGACCTCAGCCACATCCAGTCCAGAAGCTGTCTTGGAACAAACAGGCAAGCCAAATTCAACCTAAGGCAGTGTGTAATCTCTCCAGAAGAATCACAGGGGTTGCAGAGATGAGACCCATTGCAGTACAATTGTGAACTGCTATGGCCTGCAAAAATGTACCTATATCCTGGAAGCTATTTGGATCTAATGACTAACATGGTTACAAGTCTGCTACAAACATGGGGACTGCAATTGCCTGTATATCTCTACAGCCCTAAAGGGCTTTTGGCTTTGAGTTGCCCACTGCAGCAGGTCTCTATAGCCCCAAAGGTTTTTTTTTTTTTTTTTTCTCTCAGCTGCTTTCTGTGGTGGCTCTTCACAGCCACAATGAGCTTTTCTCTTTCACCTGCACACAGTAGTGGGTTTCCATAGCCGTGAAGAGCTTTATCTTTAAGTTGCCCATAATGGGTGAATCTCCACAGCCCTAAAGGGCTTTTTTCTTTCAGCTGCTCACTGACACTGTGGTCTTCTGCCCACCCTCAAATACAGGCAGCACAGATTCTTTTAATTCCTGCTGAGCAGCACTGAAGTCTCCTGCCTGCACTCAGTACTCGCAGTGTGAGTTCTTTTATTTACCTCTCAGAGGCACTGAGGCCTCCAGCCCACCTCCGAAAAATACAGGCAGTAGCAGTTCTGCTGTGAATATGACAGTAAGCAAATACCAGACTGCCAATTGCCAGTTGTAGGGGGCGCCCCGTGTTTTACCTCTGCCCTAGGCCCTGCAAGCTCTATGGCTGGCTATGAGGACAGGGACAATCTCAGGGAAGGTGTTCCTTCCCAGCAGATGGAACCTTCTACAGTGCTCAGTACAGATGCTTCCCTCCTAGGGTGGGGTGCACATATGCAGACCAGTCCATAAGTGGGGTGTGGTCTCCCAGAGAGTCCTGGTGTCACACAAATCTCCTCAAACTGAGAGCTATGTACCTGGCTATCAAAGACTTTGCTCCTCTGCTCAGAGGTCAATCTGTCCAAATTAGTACAGACAATGCCTATACTATGTTCTACATCAACAAGCAGGGGGGCACAAGAGCCACAAAGCTTTGCACAGAGGCCATGAACATCTAGGGCCCGATTCTCAAAGGGGGCTGCATTCAGTGCAAGCTGCTGCAAATAGCAGCTTGCATTGAAGCCCCATGCACCAGAGACACTGCACCAGATTCTGGTACAGGAGAGGTCCCGGTGCCTAAGTCCCCACACTTTCGGCATCCTCTCCCATGCAACAAACTCCTAGCGCATGGGAGGGTTATGCCGCAACCTCCTGCAGACACGGCAGCCATCCTTGCCCCCATCCCTACTGGTCTAGCAGTCGCTCCCCCCCTGCCCTGAATATGCCCGTAAATATGTGTCAAAATTTATTTATCCCTGGTGGGCTAGTGGTTCCCTGCCCTGCTCCAATATGCCTTCTATCATGTTAAACAATTGTAGTGAACACACCCTCCATCCCGATATGCCCGGCATTGTGCACATATAACACATAATGTACCCTGGTGGTCTAGTGGTTCCCGAGCCCCCTCACCCTGGCATGAAGTGTCTTCAATTCCCCCAACCAGTAGCCCGTGCGGCACCAGCACACCTTCACACCACCTCAGCCTGCAGCGACTGAACTGTCACTGGCGCTTGTATATACTATACACAGTCATTTATGAGTGCATACAGTATTATAATTCAAACGCTCAGTGACAGTTCAGTCAGCGCCGGCCGAGGTGGTGTGTGGAGGAGTGTGCCAGTGCCGGATCATGGTATGTGTTGGGAGGGATCGGGGAGGACACTACATGCCAGGGTGGGGGGGCCGCAGGACCATTAGACCACCAGGGTACATTATATGCTATATGTGCACAATACTGGGCATATTGGAGTGAAGGATGGGTCACTACAATTGTTTAACATGATAGCAGGCATATCAGGTAGGGGGAGACACTGCTAGCCCACCAGGAATACATACGTTATTAAACATACTGTATATATGGGCATATTCCAGGTGGGGGGGGGGGGACCGCTAGACCACCAGGGATTAGTTCATTATAAAACATATTCTGGGCAGAGGGAGGGTCCGCTAGACCACCAGGGTGTATATTTTTCATAACGGTATAGTGGACATAACAGGGCTGGGTGTGTGTGTTTGGTGAACATGGCACAGTGTCCCAACAGGCTACACTTCTCCAGAGGATTTTGTTCTAAGTATCTTTAGACCAGCCCTGGCTGGTCTAGAGGTACTTAGCAAGCTGTCCTCTGGAGGAGTTCTGTGAAGTGCATTTTGGGAGTTGTGGCAGCTTGCATCTGCTACATGCCCCCTAGCCCCAGATTGCAGCCCATATTTAGGCGCAGGGGCGGAGCAAGCCCCATTTGGAGCAGGCAGCCTGCATTTAATGCAGCCTGCCTTTGAAAATCGCTCCTGGTGTATCTTTTGGCACAAGGTGCACCTTGCTCCATTCTTTTTGGTGCCAGCCTCTTGTGTCATGCCGGAAGCTTTGTGAATAGGGCCCTTGGGCTCTGACCTACTCCTTGGACATGCAGCTCACAGCCATCCACCTGCCAGGCAAAGACAGTGTGCTGGCAGACTCCCTGAGCCACATCAGTCAGGGACACCACGAGTGGACCCTAAACAAACAGGTGCAGGCCACATTCTTCAGGAGGTAGGGCACTCCAGAGATAGATCTCTTCACCTCCAAACACAACTATCAGATTACCCTGTACTGTTGCAGGCCTCTGGCTCTGGGCTCAGTACCAGTGGATGCCCTGTATCTGGATTGGACAGGGAGGTTCCTGTATGCTTTCCCTCCATGTCTCCTGATTCTCAGGGTCCTGCTAAAACTCAGAAGCCAGCCAGCAACCATGATCCTGGTGGCTCCAAACTGGGTGAGGCAGCTTTTGGATACCCTGCTTCTCACCCTGTCAGTCAAATGGCCCATTCACGTGCCCCCCACTCACAGTCTCATGATCCTGCCTCAGACGGGGATAGCATACCCCAGCATAGAGTCTCTTCACCTCAAAGCTTGGTACTTGAGGAGCTAGAATTCCCTGACTCTCAGTATTCAGAGCAAGTCCTGAGAATCCTTCTTCTGGCCAAGAAACCAGGTACCAAAAAGACTTATGCTTCCAGATGGAAGAGATCTTCTCTCTGGTGTAAAGACATGCAGATTAACCCTCTGCAGGCTAGCCTATCCTCCATACAAGACTATTTGGTACACTTGCAAGCATCAGACCTTAGAGCCTCATCTTTGAAGGTTCAATTGGCAGTCGTTTTGGCCTATATGTGTTGATAAGGAGAACTATAATTTCTCACTCCATTTTTAAGAAATTCTTTAATAGCCTGCTGCACCATGAACCCTCACTTAGGGAACTTGATCCCCCTTGGGATTTGAACCTCTGTATAGCTATGTTGATGTAGTCTCCATTTGAGCCAATTGCTACTGCACACTTCAAATATGTCAACTGGAAAACTGTCTTCCTATTGGCAGTCACTTCAGCCAGAAGGATTTCAGAGCTGCAAGCTACTTGTACTGAACCTAACTACATTGTTTCCCACAGGGATAAAGTAGTTCTCAGGACCAACAGGAAATTTCTTCCCAAGGTAGTGTCTGACTTTCACCTGAATCAGTCTACAATGCTCCATGTCTTTTTCACAGACAAATCTAATCCTGGTGAGTGCAGGTTTCACAGCCTGGATGTAAAAAGGGCACTGACCTACTACCTGGAGCACAGTAAGCAGCTCAGATCCTCGCACACCCAACTTTTCCTCACGTACGATGAGGTGGGTAAAGGCAGACCAGTCTCTAAGAAGACTGTCTCAGTCTCATGTTGGATAGTCTCCTGCATCCAGTCCTGTTACAGTAAGGCTGGCAGACAGCCACCTCAAGGCCTCAGGGCCCATTCCACCAGGGACACTGCAGCTTTGGTGGCAGCAACAAGAGACATACCCTTGCTCAACATCTGTAAAGCAGATACCTGGAAAACTGTACACACCTTCACAAAGCATTACTGCTTGGGTGTACATTTCAGATCAGATGCCATATTTGGCACTGCAGTCCTGCAGAACCTGTTTCCAAAGTAGGTTCTATTCCCTCCTCCCAACTTCACTGCTTTGTAGTCTGCACTAGTCAAGCATACTGAGGGATTCCTAGGAAGAGAAAAAAAAAAATACCATAGTAATTGTTTTTTCCAGGGGATCCCTCAGTATGTTTGACCTACCACCCAGCCTCCCCTCACATAACCTGGCTGAGAATATGTCGTAGGGTGTGGGTGTAGACAACTTAACATAGGTAGAGACCAAAGGTAGGTTGTGACACAGAAGAACGCCTTGAGTGCCTTTTATAATGATCCAAATAAAAGTTCAAATAATATAACCAAGGAGGAAATAAAACACTGAAAAACTGGATGCAAATCAAATCCTAGCTCACCAAGAGCTTGCAGTTACTTTTCAAGGTGTAACATAGAGTGGAAGTTGTTTTAGTCTAACTTTTCACTATCTTCTATGGTTCTGGAACAGAGTTTCACCTACTCCATTCCACTGCTATCTAACATCTGTGTTAGCCTTTCTCTCTTTATAGGAATTAGTCATGTGGTCACTGTAGTCTGCCCCCTAATTAAATAATTACACTTTATTTCTACACTAATACACAAAAATTGGGGACTACAGTTATAACAAGTTGATATTTTATTTTACAATTTTGATATCTTAGTTACTATAGTCTTCAAAGCAGGTTAAAAACACACATTCAGTAGCTTGAAACCTTAATTACCTAAATTAGCTAATAACTCTGCCCACATTGTGATGTCACTCAGTTCTGACCCTCTACAAATGTGCTTCATTCTGGGCTGCCAGATCCTTTAGAAGAGCTTCAGTCAAGACAACAACCAGGTGATCTGTAGGGGCTTTTTCTTTAAATACTGCCTAGTACATTTGTTTAATGTATTCTTATGTTTTCTTCATGCATGTGGATAAAAACTCAAACAAAAAGCATAACCTACAAGTCTAATGAACAGACAGACTAAACCCTTTTATTTAGTGGGACTTGCTGCTTTCCCTTTTGCAGCTGAACTAGTTTGCACAACTCACATCTGACAAGGAAGACCCCTGGGCCTGGATATTCAAACTGCGCCATTCTGAGGTGCAAGCCCTTGCGCTGCTCAAAATAGTTGTGCAGGGGTGTGGCCGGGGTGATATTCAAAGGAGTTGCGCTATTGCGCAACTCCTTTGAAATATCACTCCCAACTTTCACAACACTGCGCGTAAGCGCGGTGGAACTTGCACCACCATGTTGCCAGAGATGAGCATTAAACCTGGCGGTGGTGCAGTACCATTGCGCCATGCGCAAATTTCCGATATTCAAGGTGACATGCAAATGGGGCCATAATTTGTGCAAGGCGCGGGGGCATTTGCATCTATTGTAGCCCCATTGCATGCCATTTGCATGTAGGTGCGCCCGATCCCTGAGGACTTGCGCCTGGCCACCCTGCCAGGCAGCAGCCGTCAGGGACGACGCACAATGCACTAGCCCGTTGCGGGCATTACAGGTACATGTAACACCCCCCACCACGTGCCCGAGCCCGGTGGCGGGCATAGCGTGTATGAACCCCAGTGCCCGTCGCGGGCAGGTAACCCCAACCCAAATATCTCCCTGGTGGTCAGTGGACTGTAAAGCCCGATGGGGCAGATTCATCCACAAACCCCCAAACATCTCCCTGGTGTCTAGTTGCACCAGCCCCTCCACCCGCTCCCCCGCGGCGGTGAGCGACAACATGCTGCCGCCTGCCGCCCGCCGCCCGCCGACTGACACTATGCCCGCAATCGGGCTGGTGGGGGCACAGGGAAGAGTTGGGGCCAGCCAGGGGTGGCAGCTGCTGTGTTGCGCCTGCAATGTAGCAGCTCACCTGTGGGTGGCCCTCAACTTAGCTTTTTTGGGCCTGGCGTTGTGCAGGCCAGGTTGGGGTGCGCATGCACAACTCTGCACAACCCGACTGAATATCGGGTTCGCAGGTTATGCATGGATCCTCCCTCCTGTTGAGCATGCATTCATTTGCATTGCTCTCTTGCGCAACCTGATGCCAGTGGGTAACTGCCTCCTGCTGAATATCAGCAGAATGGCGCATTTGGACTTAAGCATGTGTTAACCCTGTTGCGCAGCATGGCTAAACCCTTTGAACATCCAGGCCCTGTATTTTAAAACCCCGACCAGCCTTCTCAAAGTCTCCCAGCTTCTCTCCCAAAGCTGTACTCTGTAACAGCTGCTAGTGCTAGCTTTCTTAAGGAGGGACTTAATTCAGTAACCTCAACAGGTGAAAAGGCTCATTTTTATTATTCATTCTGTTAAACAATGCAACAAATGCAATAATAAAGTTCGGCTTTGTGCAATTTTCTTTATTTGAAGTTGGGAATTCTCAGACAGGAAGAACGAATAAAGGGGAGAGAATACACTATAATGGGCTGCCACCCATTATAGTGTGAAAAAGATAGAGGATACTGCTGCAGCAGAATTTGATAGAAGGAGAGGCAGATGGGGGGGGGGGGAGAGACAGAAACAAGAGGGTAAAAGACTAGAAGTCTGGCTCGAGGATTTCTAAGTCCAAATCAGGGGCAATACTGCCACAGAATAGTTCTGCAGTCCTTGCCTTAGGCCAGATTTCTTACTGAAGAGCAATACAATGTGTAATGTTTCCTCAGTGATGAATGATGTATATAGTTTGCCTAAAGGCAAGTTCCATTTTTCTTTGTTTTTCCAATTTTTTTCTATAGTACAGTATTAGCATAGGTTTAGGGTTTGGGGCCTTTGCCCCCGGCTTCCAAATGAATCTGATTGTACTTCTTATCCTGTTGGTCCTATTCCTTTGAAATAGCTAGAGTTTCTCCTTTACGGTTATCACAGACATTTTCTTTCCTCAACTAGTCTCTGTGAGTGCCTCTACAGTATATTTTGGACTTCAAAGTGCACCGGGCTCTCAGACCAGTCAATTATGCTTGCTTTGATTCTCATATGTCCTGCTTACAAGTAAGAATTGTTCCTGTATGATTCCTTGCTCCAGCTGGGGATCCACTGTTCTTTTGCTACCCAGCTTTGCTGCCCTACCCCTGATGAACCCATGCATCTAACTCCTGATACTGGTAACCCCTGCACTATCTGTCTCCTATCCTATAGCTTAAATCCTCTGACTTCCCTTTCCACTGACATAACCATCCCTCCCTTGGTGCCACTTGGTGTCACTGTTTTCAAATGCTAAAAATATATGTTGCTGTCTGCATGGTTATTAACGAGTCAGTGGCTGGCATTGCACAGAAACAATGTTGTGCACATGTGTTTTGACAAGCTGTTTAGTTTGCCAGCACTAGTGGTAAACTAGCAGATTGCAAGAAGACAGGCAAGTGCAAAGTGATGGCCTTGACTAATCTTGAAAGTTCTGCACTCAGAATACTGATTGACATGAAGGTACTTGATGCTGGGTTCTACTGTAGTTTTACTGTGGAGCAGCCCGTGAATGCTAGCTTAGTACTACTCTGCCCAGCCTTTTCTTTTCTCCTCCATGGCAGCTCAAGTGACTGGCTGGTCAAAATGCATGTATTTGGCTTCCAGTAAATTATCTCAAAACTCTACAATTTTCACAAAAGCTCTTCTAGTTCAGTTTTTAAATACAGATGTGATTTTGCTATTTGCAGCTGATTATAATTTGAAAATGTTTTCAGAAAGAGATTAGAATGTTGACACACATATCCTCATTTAATGGTCACTACAGCTACCAAAACTGGTGATATTGTGTTCTCTAGTTGTAAAGTTAGAGGGGTTTAAAATTATGCAGTTTACATACTTGTGAAATAAAAGTTAAAATGAAATGCTTTTAAGCTTATTCCATGTCCCCCGGGGCCTGCTATTCAAATGTTTGCATAGGCACAAACTCACAAATCAAGTTTAGAAACAAAGTGTGATATTCAAAAGGGGTGGTCGTGTGGGGAAATAGGGTTAGCACCCGGGCAATCCATAATATATGCAAGTGGGGAAAGGGAGGGGCAGGAACAAGAATATCTGCACAACTCATTATCCAGAGTTATCTGCGCTGTGCAAAAGAGGTTAGCAAACTCCTTTTGCACAGCACAAATACCACCAAACAAACTTCTGACGTACTTCAGGCAATCCTAGCGGCTACTGAAGTTAGTGCATTCAATAACCAAGTTGACCGGTGGGGGAGCACACCTGCTTCCCCGTGGTCCATGGTTCCCCTGTCTGATCACCATCCCAGTACTGATGTAGGTACACCCTGGAGCCTAATGGTCCCACCTCACTGATTGCCAGCCTGTATAGCATATGAACGATCCCTGGCACCTAGCGGTTCCCCCCTTCCTCCAATCACCAGCCTGTATAGCATATGACCAATCCCTGGTGCCTAGCGGTTCCTCCCTCCCTCCAATCACCAGCCTGTATAGTATATGAACAATCCCTGGTGCCTAGCGGTCCCCTCCAATCACCAGCCTGTATAGCATATGAACAATCCCTGGTGCCTAGCGGTTCCCCCTCCCTCCAGTCATCAGCCTGTGTAGTATATGAACAATCCCTGCCGCCTAGCGGTTCCTCCCTCCCTCCAATTACCAGCCTGTATAGTATATGAACAATCCCTGGTGCCTAGTGGTTCTTCCCTTCCTCCAATTACCAGCCTGTATAGTATATGAACAATCCCTGGTGCCTAGCAGTTCCCCCCCTCCCTCCAGTCACCAGCCTGTGTAGTATATGAACAATCCCTGGTGCCTAGCGGTTCCCCCCTCCCTCCAATCACCAGCCTGTGTAGTATATGAACAATCCCTGGTGCCTAGGGTTCCCCCCTCCCTCCAATTACCAGCCTGTATAGTATATGAACAATCCCTGGTGCCTAGCAGTTCCCCTCTCCCTCCAATCACCAGCCTGTGTAGTATATGAACAATCCCTGGTGCCTAGCAGTTCCCTCTCCCTCCAATCACCAGCCTGTATAGTATATGAACAATCCCTGGTGCCTAGCGGTTCCCCCCTCCCTCCAATTACCAGCCTGTATAGTATATGAACAATCCCTGGTGCCTAGCGGTTCCCCCTCCCTCCAATCACCAGCCTGTATAGTATTGAACAATCCCTGGTGCCTAGCGGTTCCCCCCTTCCTCCAATCACCAGTCTGTATAGTATATGAACAATCCCTGGTGCCTAGCGGCTCCCCCCTCCCTCCAGTCACCAGCCTGTATAGTATATGAACAATCCCTGGTGCCTAGCAGTTCCCCTCTCCCTTCAATCACCAGCCTGTATAGTATATGAACAATCCCTGGTGCCTAGAGGCTCCCTCCCTTAAATCACCAGCCTGTATAGTATATGAACAATCCCTGGTGCCTAGCGGTTCCCCCCTCCCTCTAATCACCAGCATGTATAGTATATGAACAATCCCTGGTGCCTAGCGGTTCTCCCCTCCTTTCCAATCACCAGCCTGTATAGTATATGAACAATCCCTGGTGCCTAGCGGTTCCCCCTTCCTTTCCAATCACCAGCCTGTATAGTATATGAACAATCCCTGGTGCCTAGCGGTTCCCCTCCTTTCCAATCACCAGCCTGTATAGTATATGAACAATCCCTGGTGCCTAGCAGTTCCCCCTTCCTTTCCAATCACCAGCCTGTATAGTATATGAACAATCCCTGGTGCCTAGCGGATCCTCCTCCTTTCCAATCACCAGCCTGTATAGTATACGAGCAATCCCTGGTGCCTAGCAGTTCCCCCCTCCTTCTAATCACCAGCCTGTATAGTATATGAACAATCCCTGGTGCCTAGCGGTTCCCCCTCCTTTCCAATCACCAGCCTGTATAGTATATGAACAATCCCTGGTGCCTAGCGGTTCCCCCTTCCTTTCCAATCACCAGCCTGTATAGTATATGAACAATCCCTGGTGCCTAGCGGATCCCCCCTCCTTTCTAATCACCAGCCTGTATAGTATACGAGCAATCCCTGGTGCCTAGCGGTTCCCCCCTTCCTCCAGTCACCAGCCTGTATAGTATATGAACAATCCCTGGTGCCTAGCGGTTCTCCCTTCCTCCAATCACCAGCCTGTATAGTATATGAACAATCACTGGTGCCTAGCGGTTCCCCTCCTCCAGTCACCAGCCTGTATAGTATATGAACAATCCCTGGTGCCTAGCGGTTCTCCCTCCCTCCAATCACCAGCCTGTATAGTATATGAACAATCACTGGTGCCTAGCGGTTCCTCCCTCCCTCCAATCACCAGCCTGTATAGTATATGAACAATCACTGGTGCCTAGCGGTTCCCCCCTTCCTCCAATCACCAGCCTGTATAGTATATGAACAATCCCTGGTGCCTAGCGGTTGGACGGTCCCCTGATACCTGATTCCCAGCTTGTAAAATAAACTGTCTCTCTGTTAGCCAGTGGCACCCACCCCAGCCACCCATCGCAAGGGCCATCACAGATAACATATGCCGTGGCATCCAGTGGTCCCCTATCCTCTTCCACCGGTCTCTGATCCCCAGCCCTGTAACAAAGACAACACCCTGTTTTGTGTATAGGAGAACTGTAATCAGAATGCAAGTAGCAGTGCAAAACACAACCCAGCATATTCTGTGGTGTCCTATGAGAGCCCCTTGATTGCCGTTCTCCCCATGTCACATAGGTAATCCCTGGCATCTAGCAGCCTCCCCACTGCAGCAGCAACCACCCACCTTGCTACCCCCTTATTTGAATCATAGGTGCCATGGGAGTCCATACAGCAACTGGCACAGCCCTCCTCACACTTCCTTTGTCAGCCGCCGTATACAGTCCAGTGCATAGGACACATGCTTTCTGTCTTTGCATACTGTGGCCAGCTGAGGAGGTGTGAGGAGGGCAGTGCCAGTCACTATATGGACTCCTGTGGCACCGATGATTCAAGTAAGGGATGGTGGCAGGGTGGGTAGTCCATGCCACAATGCCTCAAGATGCTAGGGATTACCTATGTAACATGGAGGAATGGTGATCGGGGGGTACTACATGACACCAAGGAATATGTTGGGTTGAGTTTTGCACTGCTACTTTCATTCTGATTACAGTTGTTCTATACACAGGACAGTGTTGTCTTTGTTATGGGGCCGGGGATCAAAGACCGGGGGAGTGGGACCTCTGGATGCTGGTACATATGTTGTTCATGACTAGGCCAGGGATCGGGTTTGGGGGGGCCACTGGCCACCAAGGAGCCAGATTATTTTATGGGCCAGGGATTGGGTATGGGGGGGGGGCGCCGCTAGGCACTAGGAATTATCAACTTCTTATGCAGGTTGGAGATGGAGGGGATGTATCCCTAGGCACCAGGGATTGTTCACATACTAAACAGGCTGGTGATTGGAGGGAAGAGGGACTACTAGGCACCAGGGATTGTTCACATACTATATGGGCTGGTGATCAGAGGGAGTGAGGTCCACTAGGCATCAGGGATTTCTGTGCTTTGTGGGTGACAAGGCAGTTGGGGTGGGGGCAGAGGCATGCAAATCTGCCACCATTTGCCATGTAAATGAGCCCATAGTGGGCCTGAAAATGGCCCCCTTAGCACTTTGTATGTGCCCCTTTGTTAGACCCCATGTTGATTATGGATCACCCTTCTGGGCATCTTATCAAAGGCAGATATTGACCTACTGGAAGGTGTACAAAGAGGGGTGACAAAACTTATCCCGAGATTAAAACATAAACCCTACAAACAAAGGCTGCAGACTTGAACTTGATGACACTGCTCCGTTGCTATCTGGTCTGATGGTGCTGTTCCCTGCACAGTAGGGCACCTTGTCGGGGCAGTGTTACTTGAATTAGTGCTGACATGCCCCTATATTTAATCAGATAGCGCCGGTGCATTGCCCAACTGAATATAGCATCCTAGAACTCCTGGACAAGGGAAAAGTGCAGCACCAAACTGCACTCTTCTTTGCCCATTTTTAAATATCTGACCCCTGTAAAGCTAAAGATTTGATACTTGATACACTTTCCAGGAGGTCTGGGACAATAAACATGGCAAATGTGGTGCAATTCAGATTAGTAATTTTTCAAATTAGATGGAAATAACGGACATTTTAATTTAGAAAAATTCCATGAACTTTTCACAGAAATTTCATTGCATTTCAGGGAAGCAAAACTGTAATCCTCCCAGAATTTCATTGCTAAAGTGAAAATTCACCCATCCCTAGTGCCAATCATTAGTAACTTTGTAACTTTGCAAACAAGTAAAGCATCTGCATACTTACTGACTCATGTCCCTAGCCCCCCACCACACACACAATATACAATACCTGCTAAGATTTTGCTTCAACTTTACTATATTGAAAATAATTTTCTCTGCAAAGGAAGACTGACTCTAAGGGATGTATTTTCTAGAAAGCACCTTTTGAAATCCAAAAGGGGTTATTATATGAATGGAGGCAGACCAGAGGAGGGCAGCTAAAATGGTGTGGGGTTGCACGAGAAACCCTAGGAGGAGAGATTGCGGGATCTCATATGCATACCCTGGAAGAGAGACGAGCATGAGATGACAAGTTAGGGACCAACAGGTACCTCATATGGATGACCAGGGTGCAGGAAGGAAGTCTCTCTCAAATGAGAAGGAGCACCAGGACCAGGGGGCATGTGATACAGCTCGGGGAGGTGTAACAGAGATATGAGGAAATACCGTATAGCAGGTTGAATTAGCGTTTGTTATATTTAGCGGGGGTCAACCTTCCATACATATTAACGTCTGATAGAATTAGCGTAGACAGTCTGCTCTTCAATGCAGTACTACTGACAATCAGCTGTCCTTTATTTTTCACTACCCCTTTATTTTCACTGATTGTCAGCAATAGAGAATATAGCGAAAATAAACAGATAAATAACCTTCTATACAGTATTTCTTCACTGAAAGGGAGGTAGATGCTGGAGCAGACTGCCAGCAAAAGTGCTGGAGGTAAAAACAAAGACCCAGCACTACTCACCAATGCAGAAAAGGATCATGCTAGGCCGAGACTCTGCAGTTGCTTCCGTTTTTTTCACATTTGCACAGAGAGCAGGTGAACTCTAGGAGAGATTTGTCCAAAGAGGGTATACCAGTAGTTTTGATGTGGCCCTCAAAAAAGCAAGAAATACCAACAGGGACACACTTTTCATGCCAAGGATTAGACCTAACACCCCTGGGAAAACTGAGACTTAACTTTGTCACAAGTTCATAGCATAAAGCATCAGGGCAAGTCAATTGGAAGGCATTATATGTAAAACTGGGGCATCCTGCAGACAGAACAGAAGCTGCAGTAGCATAAAGTATAGCCTCCTTGCATGGCCTACAGGTGACCACAAAATATGGGAGACTGTGTCACTCACAGCCTTCAGCTATCCACATCTCCCTCCACCAGGCTGCCCACTTTGCCACCTGGCTCACATAGGTGTGTTGTAAGTACTGCAATATACTCAAATGACCAATAACTTCCAGCATCATGTTACAGGAGAAACATTAGACATCAGAAGGTTTATTAACTATGACACAACCCATGTTGTTTACCTGGCCACCTGTTCTTGCTAGGCACACTACAGTATGTTGGCCATGCCACAAGGAAATTAAAAGAATGGACAGGGGACCTCATGAGTGCCATTGCTCATTATAATAAGAAGTCAGCAATTATAGCCTATGTTATGCAGTTCCCCAGAAAGTTGCAGACATGTGCAGTCATTTATAGGGGTGGAGAGAGTCACTCTAGGTCCAAGGGGTGGTGAAGTGTATTCTCTTTTAGCTAAGATGGAGTTTTTTTGAATTTTTAGCGTGCAATCCTTCCTTCACCCTGGTTTAAATGACCATATGGAATTTTTAGCTGTTTTTTAAATACCCCAGTGATGCTCTTTAAAGCTTTGAATAATAATTTAAAATTGTGTAAATTGTTCTAAAAAATTTACAAACTATGGGGTGCTATGCTCGAAGGTGCAGGAAATGCATGGAAAACAGTCGGAATAAATGTGCGCAGCTACATGCTGCGCAGACAGCAAAGACAATGCTGTTTGCACAAACAAGTGCAAAAGGAGTGGCAAAGGCAGGAAAATAGATGCATGGAGGCCCACACAGGGGCATGCCAGTCTGCAGCCTGATACATAGACACACCCCTTGACCCCATCACATATGGAGATCTGTGCTGCCAACATGGAAACGTGGAAGTGACTGGCGCAAGGAACATGGACACCCGAGCAGCACAAGAGGCACAAAGGGCAGGACTGCAGCCAGTGGATGGGCAGCCACAACCACCCAACAGTGATGGGTGCATGGAGGCAGGTGGCTGTGGTGGCCCAGAAGGTACACAAAGGCCCAGGTCAACCAATTTCATAGGTGTGCAGATGGCCGCCCTGGTCACGGACATCCACATGCATTACTACATCCTGTATGGGTCACAATCCCTGACCATGGTCTCTGAAACAGAGACCTGTATCTGGCTTGTTATACAGGTGGCTGTCAATGCCTCAGGGCCAGAGGCCAGGACACTTGCTGCGATTAAGCACAAGTGGCATTACCTCTGATCTGCCATGAAGTGAAAGATGTGAGCAGCAGCCCACTCATGGATAGCCATGGGTGGCAGACCCCATGACAGGATCACTTGCCGACCCCCCTGGAGAGGATCGTGTCAGAGACCATCACCGAGGTCATTTGGCACAATGAGGTGGAGGGAATGGATGCAATGCCAGGTATGCAGGACACAAAGGGAACATGTCATGGGAAGGGGGAAGGGTCCAGTACCCACACTAACCAACATGTCATGTATTCCACAGAGATATCCATGGGGACCAGCCCAAGTCAGTGCTTATCCACATCTCAAGACATCCCCACAGAGCCAGAGTCTGATGGAGGTATGAATGTAGCAATGTGTGGTACATGGGACCGTGACACGTGCTCAGAGTCTGGACACAGCACACTAACACCAGGCTGCTCCACCACCCATAGGTACCATGCAGGAGCAGATGTCCACAGAGGAAGGTGACTGAATGGTCCACTATGAGGACAAACATGGGCCCACTCCCTGGCCTGCAGCACACGAACAGTCCCACACAAAGGAGCAGGGAAGTGGTCCAACACAGTGCCACAGTCCTACCAGTCATGCACTCAGGCCCTATTGCCATGGATTGTAAAACCAGATACTGAGAACCAGATGTGCGGTCACCTAGTGTCCGCTGGCCATCCAGTACCAGCAACAATGATCAAATGCATACTGCACCACCATTGCAGGTGTCCCCCCAAGGTGCCAGCAACAGCAAACACAATGGACCATCCAGGATCACAGCATGGTGCAACCCGGAGGGCATCCACTATTGGGATACTGCAGACCTACTACCCTGAACTGCACCTTCTGGAATGAGAGCACCTACAGGCCCAGCATGAGAACACTGAGGCACTGCGAAACCTGACAGAGTTGGTGAGGGGCATGAGCCATGGCATCGTCCATATAGGGGACATGATGGAGAGGTTGGCAGACCACCTTATGTCAGATCCACCACCGATGCCCACCCTTCTACTGCAGCACTGGTAGGAGACATGTTGCGGGCCACACCAGAGCCAGCCACCACCATGATCACAGCAATGCAGAGCAACAACCATGAAGGACATGTGACCAACATATAATGTGCACCACGCTCCAACAGGGGAGCATCTGTCCGTGGCAGGCTACGTCACCTAGGCACATAAATGGTTGCATGCCAATGGTGCAGACAGCCATGATGTAGCACAGTGTACACACCACAATTCACAGTCACTGGAATACCCATAGTAGCACATATACACATACACCATGCCCATGCACGCACATGCACACATCACATATGTACCCATGGCACATGCCCTCCCAGCATGCACACAAAACACATGCCTCCCAGTCACCAGAACACAAGGCGCACATAAGTGCCTTTAACACACACATGTGGTTCATGGGCGCATGTGCACTCAGAGTTGGGGTTCATCACAATGCACATGGCCCTACCTTCTATCTGCAAAATGAACTCTGTGCAACTCCATGCCACACCACACATCCAGAGAGTGTGTCTGGCTGTGGTGCTGCACCCACATTACCAACACAGAGGGGTGCATCATGTGGGACATCATGTGGTACAGGAAGTTGATGCCTCATACATATGTTGTACAGCATGGCACAGGCAGTGAACATTCTGCATGACTTCCTGGCGATGGCATCATTGTGCCACAACTGCAATCCAGGCACCTGAAGTGCATCTTCAGTAGACTGATAGGCCACTTGACAACAGAGCTTGTCTTCTCATTGTACATCTCCTGCACTGGGCCTTGCAGTGCCAGGTATGGTGTCAACAGTTAAGGATGTAGGGGATATCCACTGTCACCTGTGCAAGGGTAGACGGACAGTGTTACTATGAATATCCTGCAGTCCTCCTATGATGTTGTGGAGGCACTGTAGCATTATCCACCTATCAGCCACTCATCCCCACTACCATGTGCAGCAATGTGTGCACTGAGCCCTGCATTATCGAATACATAGGTTTCGTGGCATGAACCAGGATAATTAGCACATATGTTAGTTATGATTCCTTGTGCATCATACACCACCAGTTTATGCTGTGGAACCCTTTCTGATTTCTGTATGCCTCCTCATCTACAGATGGTACCAGGATCGCCACGTATGCAGTCAGTTGCACCCACAGTATTGAGCATGGCGTGCTGGGCATAAAACACCTCTTGGTTACCCTTATCTCCAGCGGTGTCACGGGGAATCATATGTGTGCAGGTACACTATGGAGCAGGGCATTTGTTACCTGATGCAGGGTGCATGACACAGAGGGATTGCCTAACCCCTGCGACATTGCCTGACACCCTTTGGAAAGACCCTGTGGCATAAGACAATAGTGCACACATTCTTTTGGTTTCAACCGACATTGCCTGAGAATGTTGTGTCCTTGACTGAACCTGTGGTCAGACCACATCAAACATGTGTGCTAGGGTCACAAGGTCCACACAAAATCAGTCCAGACTGTGTGTGTCACATAGACTGTGGGCCTCTAACCATGGCCGGAACACACGTGGATATCGCTGTGGCTGTAATGCATGTGCAAACCGGATAGGAAACTGTAAGCTATTAGTGTTTTTAACTTTCTTCTTTTTTTTGTTAATCACTACATCTGAATGTGAATAGAATGGTACACCCTGCAGTATTTTACAAATACTATGCACTCCCTCAAAATACAATAGCATTTATTGCGGGTTGAAGCGTTTTTTTTCTGTGTGGGCTACACAAACTCCATTTTGACTAGGGTCCTTATGGAGGTATGCCATTATGTAACTTGCTTAGTTTACATATTGTACCAAAGTCTGATGCAGTCTGGGTTTCCTTTTCACATTATAACACTGACTGAAACACTTAAGCACCAATAAATATTCTGAAAAACTGTCCCTGTCACTTTAAGAACCTTTATTTAAAAGTGTAATGTTAGGGGTAGTTTGGCAGTCGCATGTGCTCATGTGCGTGAAACATTGTGATGTCACTGCATGCCTGTCACTGTAGCCTGTCTTGTATGCACCCTTTTTCTATGACTGAAAACTGAAGCAACTCCAGATTCTCAATAATGTGGTCCTTTTCTGCACTGGTAGGTTGCACCAGCTGTTTGTTCTGCATTGCTGTGGTTTTACTTGCTGCACCACCGTCACCCTTGTTGTGCCCTTACTTGCCTTATTGGAGGAAAAAACAATGGGGGCTTCAAGCATGTACTGAATAGACATGTGGGCCCAGATATTCAAAAGGGTTGCGCATGCGTAAGTCCTACATTGCGCCATTCTGCGATATTCAGCAGGAGGCAATTACGCCACTGACAACAGGTTGCGCAACAGCGCAATGCAAATGAATGCATGCTCAACAGGAGAGGGAGGAACCATGCATAAACTGCGCAACCCGATATTCAGTCGGGTTGTGCAGAGTTGTGCATGCGCAACCCCCAACCTGCGCCTGCACAACCTTGAGCCAAAAAAAAAGGATCAAGTTGAGGGCCACCCACAAGTAAGCTGCTGTATTGCAGGGCGCAACACAGCAGCTGCCACCCCTGGCTGGCCCCAACTCAGTCCCTGTGCCCCCCCACCAGCCCGATCGCGGGCAGAACGTAAAAACAATCCCCCACACACATCTCCCAATGCCCGATCGCGGGCAGAAAGTAAATGAACCCCCACATCTCCCAATGCCTGATCGCGGGCAGAAAGTAACATGAACCCCCCGCCCATGACTCCGATGCCCGATCGTGGGCAGATGTATCAACCCCCAGTGCCCGATCTTGGCAGAATGTAAAAGCCCCCACCAACCCGGTTTTTGTGAACCAGTGATTGCATGCTCGAGCAGCATATCCTCCTTTCGGTGCTGGGTGTCTTCCACCACCCATGAAGCTCTCCACCGCTCCTCGGGCAGCGGGCGCATCCCGCCTCCGCCGCCCGCCCGCCGACACCAGCCCGTAAGCTCAGCTTGCGGTAGTTGCAGCCAATGGCGGCAGCCCATACTATATAGTCCAGACGGTGAATGAACATCATTCACAAATCACCACTGCACGGTGGCGGCTGCACGCTCATTGGCTGTGCCTGCACCACCGGGCGCAGCCCTACCGACAATCAGTCGGCGGGCGGCGGGCGGCAGGCGGTGGGATGCTGCCGCCAGCTGCTGGGAGGGGCGGAGGGCCAGGTGGGTGGGGTGGGGGGACACTAGACACCAGGGAGATGTTTGGGGTTAGAAGCTGACATTCTGCCCACGATCGGGCATTACGGTCCACTGACCACCAGGGAGATATTCGGTTGGGGGCTTACATTCCTGCCCGCGATCGACACTGGGGGTTATCACATTCTGCCCGTGATCGGGCTTCGGGAGATGTATGGGGGTTCATGATACTTTCTGCCCACGATCGGGCTTCGGAGATGTGTGGGGGTTTATGATACTTTCTGCCCACGATCGGGCTTCGGGAGATGTGGGGGGTTCATGATACTTTCTTCCCGCGATCGGGCTTCGGGAGATGTGGGGGTTCATGATACTTTCTGCCGCGATCGGGCTTCGAGATGTGTGGGGGTTTCATGATACTTTCTGCCCGCGATCGGGCTTCGGGAGATGTGTTGGGGGTTTCATGATACTTTCTGCCCGCAATCGGGCTTCGGGAGATGTGGGGGTTTCATGATACTTTCTGCCCGCGATCGGGCTTCGGAGCTGTGTGTGGGGGGGGGAATGTATACACAGATTCTGCCTGCGATTGGGCTGCAGGGTGCGTTGGTCCCCGACGGCTGCTGCCTGGCAGGGCGGCCAGGCGCAAGTCCTCAGGGATCGGTGCACCTACATGCTAATGGCATGCAAATGGGGCCATAAATAGATGCAAATGACCCCCTGCGCCTTGCATAAATTATGGCCCCATTTGCATGTCACCTTTTGAATATCGGAAATTTGCGCATGGCACAATGGTACTTGCGCCACCGCAAGTTTAATGCTCAACTCTGGCAACTCGGTGGCGCAAGTTCCACTGCGCGCCTACGCGCAGTGGCTGTGGTTGGGTGATATTCAGCGAGCTGCTCAATACGCAACTCCTTTGAATATCGCCTGCCACACCCCTGCGCAACTATTTTGAGCAGCACAGGGGCTTGCGCCTCAGAATGGCGCAGTTTGAATATCTAGGCCATGGTGTATTAGAATACAGGTGGGGAGAAGGGAGGGTCACTGGAGACTGGTCAGTATCTGCGGAGGGTCTGTAGAGATAGATTAGGCAGGGAACATCTAGGGATACAGGGTGGGCCAAGCAGATCTTTTCTTCTGACAAATATTATGTTTCTATGAGAAGGCATTTGTTTACTCAGAGATTAATTAATCTATGAAACAAGCTCCTGGTTGATGTAATGAAAATAGGGAGTGCTGAATCCTTTAAACTCAGCTTGAATCAGTTCCTTGTGAAGAGTAAAATTATGTGGTATGGTTTTTAATCCAAATAGTAGGGGATGATATCCTGAGGCTTCCAAGTTTTTATTTAATGTTGGGAGCTGTATCTGCCTGCATGGCAGAAAAGTGACATAATGGACACTTGGACATTTTTTGTCTAGCTTTTCTGATTTTCCTACAGTGTATATAGTATGTACCAAATTGAAATAACATGAGCTACATATGTAATAAATACAGCACTGTACAGTATATATTTTTTTGTTTCAGTAGCGTGTGCTTAATTTGCTTTACAGCAGTTTGTAAAGCTTCAGCTACCTTTTACCTTGCATTTTAAGCTCCATGCAAGACTTGACCATGTGCATTATTTATTGATATAGAATGCTTTAGTTGAGGAATTTCCCAGCTGTACTGTATTACATAGCGACACTTATGACAGTAATCGTTGTTCTGCATAAATCGCTTAGTATATTTACAATTTTCTTTGTTCACTTGAAGTTTGCATTGGATATGTTCTTTAAAATAGTTTGTACTGATTGTCAGCAGCAACACAAGTTTGCTGAACTGAACCTATTTTAGACTTTTAAAGAGGAATGCTGGTTAGAAAGGTCTTCATGTCTAGGTCAATAGAAATGTCACCTTCACCAAACAGCATGGAAGGAAATGACCCATACGAAGGCAAATATGTCTCAGATCCCACAGCTAAATGGTAAAAATGTCAAAGGCCTTAATAAACATTGATAAGGTTGACATAAAGTCAATGATGTAAAGTAAAGCTCCAGAGCAAAACTTTGGGAGTGAACTTTTTTTTTAAATGTGTCTGTCTTGTCTGTTCTTGTGAGGCATACAATGTTGTGGACAGACACAAATATTTAATTTTACTTCATGCAAAGCATAACATAATTGTGTTGGAGGATGTCTACATAGGCAATAGAAGCAGCTTCAGTGGCATGATTCAAACCAAACTTAGCTGATATAGTGAGAAAGGACATACTACTGGTGTACAGAAACTACTCAAACAGGTAGTGGAAATTGATCTGATGGATCAGTTTTATCCTGCTTCATTCACAAATCACGACTGCACGGTGGCGGCTGCACGCTCATTGGCTGTGCCTGGCACCACCGGGCGCAGCCCTACCGACAATCAGTCGGCGGGCGGCGGGCGGCAGGCGGTGGGATGCTGCGCCACCGGCTGGGAGGAGGCGGAGGGCCAGGTGGGTGGGGTGGGGGGACACTAGACACCAGGGAGATGTTTGGGGTTAGAAGCTGACATTCTGCCCACGATCGGGCATTACGGTCCACTGACCACCAGG
The DNA here is from genome assembly GCA_016271365.2 of Neoceratodus forsteri. Classification (NCBI taxonomy): domain Eukaryota; kingdom Metazoa; phylum Chordata; order Ceratodontiformes; family Ceratodontidae; genus Neoceratodus; species Neoceratodus forsteri. Next base: position 1,749,934,310 of record CM057455.1, on the reverse strand, counting down.
AGATATTCGCGGTGGGGGCTTACATTCCTGCCCGCGATCGACACTGGGGGTTGTTTCATTCTGCCCGTGATCGGCTTCGGGAGATGTATGGGGGTTCATGATACTTTCTGCCCACGATCGGGCTTCGGAGATGTGGGGGTTTATGATACTTTCTGCCCACGATCGGGCTTCGGAGATGTGGGGGGTTCATGATACTTTCTTCCCGCGATCGGGCTTCGGGAGATGTGGGGGTTCATGATACTTTCTGCCCGCGATCGGGCTTCGAGATGTGTGGGGGTTTCATGATACTTTCTCCGCGATCGGGCTTCGGGAGATGTGTTGGGGGTTTCATGATACTTTCTGCCCAAATCGGGCTTGGGAGATGTGGGGGGTTTCATGATACTTTCTGCCTGCGATCGGGCTTCGGGAGCTGTGTGTGGGGGGGGGAATGTATACACAGATTCTGCCTGCGATTGGGCTGCAGGGTGCGTTGGTCCCCGACGGCTGCTGCCTGGCAGGGCGGCCAGGCGCAAGTCCTCAGGGATCGGTGCACCTACATGCTAATGGCATGCAAATGGGGCCATAAATAGATGCAAATGACCCCCCCTGCGCCTTGCATAAATTATGGCCCCATTTGCATGTCACCTTTTGAATATCGGAAATTTGCGCATGGCACATGGTATCTGGCGCCACCGCAAGTTTAATGCTCAACTCTGGCAACTGCGTTGGCGCAAGTTCCACCGCGCGCCTACGCGCAGTGGCTGTGGTTAAGATGATCAGCGTGACTGCTCAATACGCAACTCCTTTGAATATCGCCTGCCACACCCCCGCGCAACTATTTTGAGCAGCACAGGGCTTGCGCTCAGAATGGCGCAGTTTGAATATCTAGGCCATGGTGTATTAGAATACAGGTGGGGAGAAGGAGGGTCACTGGAGACTGGTCAGTATTCATGAGGGTCTGTAGAGATAGATTAGGCAGGGAACATCTAGGATACAGGGTGGGCCAAGCAGATCTTTTCTTCTGACAAATATTATGTTTCTATGAGAAGGCATTTGTTTACTCAGAGATTAATTAATCTATGAAACAAGCCCTGGTTGATGTAATGAAAATAGGAGTGCTGAATCCTTTAAACTCAGCTTGAATCAGTTCCTTGTGAAGAGTAAAATTATGTGGTATGGTTTTTAATCCAAATAGTAGGGATGATATCCTGAGGCTTCCAAGTTTTATTTAATGTTGGGAGCTGTATCTGCCTGCATGGCAGAAAAGTGACATAATGGACACTTGGACATTTTGTCTAGCTTTTCTGATTTTCCTACAGTGTTATATAGTATGTACCAAATTGAAATAACATGAGCTACATATGTAATAAATACAGCACTGTACAGTATATATTTTTTTGTTTCAATGCGTGTGCTTAATTTTGCTTCCACAGCAGTTTGTAAAGCTTCAGCTACCTTTACCTTGCATTTTAAGCTCCATGCAAGACTTGACCATGTGCATTATTTATTGATATAGAATGCTTTAGTTGAGGAATTTCCCAGCTGTACTGTATTACATAGCGACACTTATGACAGTAATCGTTGTTCTGCATAAATCGCTTAGTATATTTACAATTTTCTTTGTTCACTTGAAGTTTGCATTGGATATGTTCTTTAAAATAGTTTGTACTGATTGTCAGCAGCAACACAAGTTTGCTGAACTGAACCTATTTTAGACTTTTAAAGAGGAATGCTGGTTAGAAAGGTCTTCATGTCTAGGTCAATAGAAATGTCACCTTCACCAAACAGCATGGAAGGAAATGACCCATACGAAGGCAAATATGTCTCAGATCCCACAGCTAATGGTAAAATGTCAAAGGCCTTAATAAACATTGATAAGGTTGACATAAAGTCAATGATGTAAAGTAAAGCTCCAGAGCAAAACTTTGGGAGTGAACTTTTTTTTTAAATGTGTCTGTCTTGTCTGTTCTTGTGAGGCATACAATGTTGTGGACAGACACAAATATTTAATTTTACTTCATGCAAAGCATAACATAATTGTGTTGGAGGATGTCTACATAGGCAATAGAAGCAGCTTCAGTGGCATGATTCAAACCAAACTTAGCTGGATATATAGTGAGAAAGGACATAACTGGATGTACAGAAACTACTAAAACAGTAGGGAAATTGATCTGATGGATTCAGTTTTATCCTGTCATGATGCTATGGCATGTTGCTGTCTATGTTAGTTATTATATGGTATGTTGCTGTGTATGTTAGTTATTATATGGTATGTTGCTGTGTATGTTAGTTATTAAGTAAAATCACCAAATGTAATATGACAATTGTGTGGTTGTTGTTTTGGTTTTGTAGTACTTGCTGTTGTCTCAGTTGAGCAATTTGTCTCATGGAAGTCCTTCAATGTCTTGTCAAAGTTCTGGTTCCAGTGTCAGTCAAGCAGTCCAAATTGCAAACATCACACAGTTCCAAATAGTTGTTATTTCTCGGCTATCTGAGCTGCTGTCAAATGACATCTTACCTGGGATGGAAGGATGGTACACATAAAGGTGGAAGGGTGTGCCACTGTTATTGCAAGTTAATGGAAAATGTGTGTTTTCTGTGCCTCTAATATATAAGAGGAGCAGAAGAAACACCACATCAGGAACCACCACAGTGTGCATATACACACAAACTCAGAGCATGCAACAAAAAATATATCACACCCACAGCACACACACATACACACACACACACAAACAAAAACAAGTAAATATTTATAATATACTCATAGCAAGTTTTTATTTCAGAGTGCAGAAGAGTGCAATTAAATTGTACTCACAGAACAGATGGTGCAAATGTACCTAACAGCAGGATGTGGAAAAATGACATCACCCACGACTAACGTTTCACCTGGGCTGCTGCCAGGCTTTGCCAGAGACAGAAGGTGAGTTTCTGAAGTCTCCCTGAAATAGTGCTCAATTAAAGTGAACAACATATATGTGTAAGCCACCCCACTTTGGGGGGCTTACTACAAGTCATCTTGCTCTCCTCTGTGGGCTGGCCAGTTAGGGTAACTGACAGCTGGTGTCTGCCCTCATGGGTGTGTCTTCTTGGCCCATCTGCAATAAAAGGGGGCTGGTAGAAAGTTTGTGAGGCTGGCAGTGACATTTGCCCACAGGTGTTATGGCCGGAGCTCAAACCCCAGCCTGGGGAGTTGCGACCTTCACTTTTTGGTAGTGCTCCATGATCAGGTTCTTGTTGGGGTGGTTGGCAAGGAAAACAACCATGGGATGGACACCCCTTTCAATTTTTAAGGGAGTTACAGCCCAGAGAATTTGTACTGGTGGCCTACCCAGTGCTCCGCAGCACCAAGGTGAGCTGGGGCCTGTTCCAGAATTGGTGGTGGATGGTCAGTGGAGATTTTGTGGTGGTGGCAGAGCTGTGGCATGGTCATCCCAGTGGTGGCAGCATAGGGAGGCTGTACACAGGTGGCACGCTGCCATTGTCTATTTGGTAGCTGCTAGGAGAGATTTTTGTGGACCCACTGTACCTGCATCTGGGGTGGGTCCTGCTTTGGCCTGTAACTGCAGGATGATGGAGAAACTGTAAGGAGGGAGCCAGTCATTTGGTTTTAGAGCTCCCTGTGATTGTGTCTGGAGCATGAGTGACCTGGAAGTAGTTGAGGCCAGTAGTGGTCCTAGGGGCAGAGTTGGTTAGTGAGCCCTGGTGTTTGCAGCCTGTATTTTTTATTGACTGCCCTGTGTGTAGCCCCCTTTTTTCCTGAGCTTCTCAGCTCTGCAATTCTGCATGGAGCTCATTCCCTGGCATACTTATGCCTAAGTGTTACCGCAGATCTGCGCTGCTTAGATTCTGCCCATGTAACCTGGTGCCTGTGCTCCATTGTGCCTCCAGCCCCATGGAGTTATGTAATTTTATTTTTCCTATCAGTTTTATTAATTAAATATTTTATTCTTTACTTGGCTTCTTTGTTCATTGTGTTCCTACCTGCTCTAACTACCTTTGTCCCTAGCAAGTGTTTAAAGCTGTTCCTCTGGCCACAAGCCCTGTTTCTTTCTTCTGGTGTCAGCTTGGTGGAGATAGTGTCAGTCTGGTATGAATTCTGCAGATCAGGTAAAAGAACCTATTTTATTTCCAACTGTGTTCCTGTTGATGATTTCTTGGCTTGTGCCCCTCTTCAGCGTTTTAACATCAGGACCCATTGACATGTGCTAAAGGGAGGGTTACATGTGGAATACAAATACTCAAGTGAATAAAAAGCATAATAATGTGCAATATTCCACACCAAAAAAACGTTCCAACTAAATTGACAGGCACTATACTTGGAGGAGCTTGTCTTCTCAGAGGTTGTAAAGGTGTACTCATAATTTTGGTTATAAAATGACCACACTATAACACTCCAATGAAGACAATAATAAATATTTCTGATATATATTTTTGTTAAATATTTCCGGAACTTTCAAGGTGAGGGGGATCTTGTACCCCTAGGGGAACATTTTAGAATATATGGTTTACAAACCCTTAATCTATTTATAGAGGGAAGTTTCTGCAAATAGTGTGTTTACAAATTCATCCAATATAAAATTAAACTATTCCTATATAAATATATTAGTGTATATAATTAAATTGCAAAAAATTGTGTTAATGCTCTGGTTAGGGTTACAGCCACAAAAATAGGGAAATGTGGTATTAGGTTTCCAAACCTAACACCCCGCCCCCATGCTGCATACACCATCAGGCATCAGGGGTGTGCATTGTGGTCATCAGCTCTAACACTCACCCCATTCTATAAGTAAGTAAGCTGAAATGGGTACAGTATAACAGAATGGGGTGAGAGTTAAAGCTGTCGACCCCAAGGCACACCTCCCCCAGCGCCTGTTGTTGTGTGCAGCATGGGGTTGAGGTGTTAGGTTTGGAAATTCTAACACCACATTTCCCTACTTTTGTGGCTGTAACCCTAACTAGAGCATTAATACAGTTTTTTGCTATTTATTTCCTTACTTTTTGAGATAGTATAATCGCCCTCAGGGCCCTGCTCTTCCATCCCTCTGTAGATGCATATATCTATGTAACTGTGGAAACACAGGGCCCTCTGGTTCCTGCTGGGCCCTGCACTTCCATTTATAGGACAACAATGACCAAATTGTCAGCATAGCCATCTTATTACCCCATCTCATGTACCCAGTACAGAGCATTTTTGAGTCCCCACCAAAACATAATTCTGCGCAACTACAATGCCATTCCGTGCCACAGGTGTAAAATCACATTTTGGCAAGGATTTGAAAAATGACAGCTGTGACATATATGAGGTTGGAAAAAAAGAAGCCTATGTTGAAAATCTGGGGTCAAAATATTTAATATTTCCAACGTTAAGAGCATGCATAGCAAAATTGCAACGAATGGTCATAAGTTTGCAATTTTTAATAATTTTGACCCTAAACTTTCAACATAGCCATCTTGTGACCCCACCTCTTGAACAATATGGAATACATGACCACCCCTCCTAAGAAACTCGCTCTCTAACAATTCTGTTAAAAAACAACTTTCCCTCCTACCTCCTACCACCTGCTCCTGCCCCTAAACCAACAATCTGCATTCCTCACACCACTCTTGGTATCTACCTACTAGCTTATGCTATTAACTGCTGAATTTCTTCTGGCACTGTTATTTTCCAGGTATGCATACCTTTCTTCCACATAATTTTCATGTTGTCTGTTTCTATTTTTGTATCCACATGTTTTTTATCATGTATATACCTTCTGCATACTTTGTATTCCTGTATTTATTCTTCTTTATAATTAATTATCATCTGTATTGTGTATTGTAATTCTTTTACCCTTGCCCCTGGGTTGCAACTGAAAGTGAGCCTCAGCTCAGTGTGCCTTTTCCCAGTTACCAAATGTTCAAATAAAAAAGAAAAATATGACTGTCATTATGCAAATCCTGCCTGAAAGGTGATTTCACCAAGCAACAATGAAATTGCCTTTCATGTGGGAGTTGCATAATGACACTCATATTGTTCATGAGATAGGGTCACCAAAAGGCCATATTGAAAATTTGGGGTCAAAATGTTAAACAAATGGCAAAGTTATGTACCAAAGTTGAAACCCCCATTGAAATACATTGACCTGCATTTACCTTAGTTTCTCATATTACATTCACCGGTTCCAGCAGCAAGACGTGTCTTCTATCAGAGAGTGGAACTTGAACATGTAACCTGTTCAGGTGAGTGAGGGTGTGTGGGAGTGTACTGGGGGGTGTGGGGTAGTGGGTGGTGGGTGCTGAGTGGGAGGTGGTGGTGGGGTGGAGGCTGATTGGAGAGGGACTTTTTTTTTACAGGGTTTGAAAAAGGAAAAAGACATTGGGGGACTGTTTTCTTTATTTCAGCTCTTTGATACAAGGAGAGGGTAGGGGTGCCTCTAGACACCAGGGAATACAAAATTCAAATGGGGACAGGATTGGCAGGAGAGGGGTGTCACTAGACACCAGGGAATAAATTGAATTTATTTATGGGGAGTCAGTGACAGTGATTGTTGGGTGGGGGTTGCCACTAGACACCAGGGAATACATATTGATTGGTGGGTGGAGGGTGCTACTAGACACCATGAAATACAGTTATTTTTTTTTAATATGGACAGCGATCATCAGGTGGGGGCTGTCACTAGACACCAGGGAAAAGGGTGACTCACAATATCTGAAACAGATCACCTGGATGAGATGCCCATCTCCTGCACAAGTTAATTTTAAGGCAGCAGTAAGACAAATAATAGCATATTGGATCCTGGATATAGATACCTCTTAACTTCACCATCTGTCTTGCATACCAGTATATAGTCATCTAAACCTCATTTAATTCCACCGATATAGTCAGGTTAAAATGTGAAGACAAATCTCTATTATGTCCTAGTCAATAGAGGGACTAGAATTACTATTCTTAAGCATATTATTAAGTACAGTGGTGATGATAACTTTCTTTTATTGATTGTCTGGTTAAATCTGCTCCTCCAGACCTGCTGTATGGTAATATTTCCCTGATGTTTATGTTTGTTGAAAACCTAAAAATGTTTAACTATACAAAAAAATGGTGGCTCACAGCTAACACTGCAGCCGGCAGCATGACTTCAGCTGTGGCTGCAGAAGTCAAGAAATTCCCATTGTTCTCATACAGAGAATTCAGGGGAAGCTCTCCGCTCACTAAGCTGGGCACCCAGGATTTTGAGTGCCCAGAAAATAGAAACAAACATCAAGCTCTAGCAAAATGGGTCCTGTTTAGCTTGGTTCTGATGCTTGTTTTTTAAAATCCTGAAGTTTTGTGTGCTTTCCACATTTGTTAGTTTGTGGAAATCAGTAACAAGATGGCAGCTGGCATGGTACCAGAAATGTTTGGTGCCCTGTCAATTCAGTGGCACCAATCCAAAAACCAACATTCGTGACATTAAATTTTTACTTTTGCCAAAGATTATCTGAAAACTCCTACTGCGCATGTGCAGGTCAGAAAACAATAAATTTAAAAGCCTTATAACTCAGGAACCCTTTAATATTTTTTCACTAGGCCTGTCAAAAGAACTACCTTGGGACATAACACATGTCCTCTGCAAGTTTGGGGGAAAAATTCACTCTATGTAGGCTGTAAGGGAGAGCAAAAAAAAACATGTTAAACATAGGAAAAACCTTTTTTGACATAAAATGACACATGAAGATCTCAGAAACTGCACAAGATGCCATTACAAACATTTCCACACATCAAGTCCTTGCCTTCTAGACAACACATACAAAATTTCAGCTCATTTTGTCAAAGAGAGCCAAAGATATTAACGTGCAGAATTTGAGGTTTAACGTTAAACAGGCTACTCAACCCTAACTATAGGGGTGCCACTGTGCCCCTATAATATATATATATATATATATATATATATTTATTATGGGATACATGATGGGCATGAGTGGAATATGGAAAACATTTTCACTTCTGCAGACTGAGCCTGGATATTTCACAAGTGCCAAAGGCACGAGTGAAATATTCAGTGCTCACGAGGCAGGAGTGAAAATATTTTTCATATTCCAATATGTGCACATCATGTGTCCTATTTATACAATGAGGCCTCACTGTTGCAAAATGTACAATTTACGCGGATTGCACAGGGTTAGCACGGGTTTCGGGGGTGTAATAAACTGTATTTATTTTAACTCTGCTGACATCATTAGGATTTATTTCACTGCAGTGAAAATAACATTTTTATTTCACTGGAATATGTCTCACCCCCATTGTATATATATATATATATTTTTTATAAGTATATAAATATATTAAAAGACCTCCAATTTGAATGCCCCGGAACACGCAAGGTCTCATAACTAGAGGGAGTCACACACTGGAGCCCCTGCTGTAATCATTGTTTAGTTGTTTGTCACCTATAAAATAAAGAGACAGAAATGGGGGATCATAAGCAATGCAAATAAGGCTATACAATGCTAACATCAATATACCTATAGTACATTGATGAATGCTGTTGAGTGCTTTGTATTAAAAGGTGAGTCTGACTATATCAGTTACCAAAATTTTAAATAAATAAATACCAATGGAAAGACTCTGTGAAAGCTGCCAAATCAATATTGTCCTCCTCATGTGTCAAAGGTGAATATCCAGGATGACTCACACTGGCCAATTATTCTCTCCCAGTCCCCTCCCCTTGGGCCCAATGTTACCTTTTCTATTCTCACAAAGGAGATATTATGTACTCCCAACCCCGGCTGTTCTGTGGGTGCCGTACTACTGCATAGTTGGGGGGGGGGGGTTACAAGCAGAGTCAGGCCACAGAGCACAGGAAAAGGGAGGAAGCCAGCCCCCACCCCCCAGATCACAAAGAGCCTAGATGAGGGTGTGGGTGGACAAGCTAGGACAGGGAGAGGTGGCAGGGAGCCTGGAGTCTGGAAGGCCATGTGTGACAACACTAGGAGTCTGGGAAACAAGATCCTGGACCTAGCAGCAGTCATGGCTGAGGCAGAACTGGACTTAGTGGGAATCACTGAGGCCTGATGTCACAATAGGCAGGATTGGGACATGACAATACCAGGGTACACGTTGTTTAGGAGAAACAGGGAGGTCAGGAGAGGGGGAAGAGTGGCACTGTATGTGAAGGAGGGGATTAAAGCAACAGATATACAGTGCAGATGGGTATTGTTGACCACGGGAAGGAGGGGAGGTGGTGCGCACTGGGGTGATATACAGGCCACCAGGGCAACAGGAATCAGTTGATAAGCAGATAATGGAAGAGATCCTGATGGTGGTGAATAGGGGTCAGGTGCTGCTGATGGGGGACCTCAACCTGCCGGATGCAGAGTGGGGCACAATATTAGCAGCCTCCACCAGTAGTAGGGCAGTTGTAGACTCCTTACAAGTAGCCATATTCAAACAGATGGTCAGGGAACCAACTAGTGAAGGTGCAGTGTTAGACTTGCTGCTAACAAATGGGGACAGAGTTGGGGGTATTGGTGAGGGAGAACCTTGGTATGACTAATCACAGCACTGTGTGGTTTATGGTACACATATCAGCTGTTGTTTACCGGACCATGGCAAAAGTGTTTGATTTCAGACAGGCAGATTTTAACAAGATGGGGGAATATGTTCATCCAGCACAAGAAGGGTTGGGGGAACTTGGGGGGTGGAGGATATATGGGATACAATAAAGGGGACCATTGTTGGGGGCTACTGACCTTTGTGCAAAGTGGGTGAGCAAGAATAAATGAAAAAGGAAGCCCCTGTGGTTTAACAGGGAAGTGGCAGAGAGCATCAAACTAAGAGGAGAGTGTTCAAGAGGTTTAAAACAATGCTGAGGGGGAAGATTGGGAAGAGTATCAGGTGAGGCAGAGGGAGGCAGGACGGGAGGTAAGATGAGTAAAGGCAAGAACAGAAGAGAGCATTGCCAGTACGGTCATGAAAGGGGATGAAACCTTTTTTGGGTATATAGGCGAGCAGAGGAAAACAGGAAAGGGGATACAAAGGTTAAAAAACAGTGTCAGGGAGCTGGTGTGAGGATCAGGAAAAGGCTGAATTACTGAATAGCTGTTTCTGCTCAGCATTCACAAAAGAGAAAGAGTGGGAGGGTAGTAACATAGGGGTAAAAGAGGTAGTGGGTGAGGAGGTAGACACGAGTCCCTTTCGGGTAGAGGAGATCCTGAGTGAACTGGATAGCTTGAAGGTGGACAAGACAATAGGGTCAGATGAGGTTCATCCCAGAGTACTGAGGGAGCTGAGTGGTATACTTGGCAGTGCTCTTGACTGTTCTCTTCAGCAGTTCCTTGAAATAAGGGTGGTACCTAAAGATTAGAAGTGGGCAGATGTGGTACCCCTTCATAAGAGGGGGGAGAAGGACGAGGTGAGCAATTATAGGCCGGTGCGCTTGACATCTGTGGTTGGTAAGCTGATGGAAAAAATGCTCAAAAACAGAATCAATGGCTACCTGGAGCCAAATGGCCTGCTGGATCAAAGGCAGCACAGGTTCACTGAGGGCATAACCTGTCAAATGAACTTGATAGAGTTCTTTGACTGGGTTACCAAGGTGGTGGACATGGGGGGTCTGTGAACGTTGCATACCTTGATTTCAAAAAGGCATTCGACTCCGTGCTGCAGAGGAGGTTACTGCACAAATTGGTATGTCTGGGGATGGAGCAGATGGTAATACAGTGGGTGCAGAACTGGCTGGATGGCAGAAAACAGAGGGTATTAGTAAATGGGGTACCCTCAGGGAAGACTGGGGTCATCAGTGGGGTTCCCCAAGTGTCAGTATTGGAACCACTACCATTTAATATATTTATAGGGGACATGGCAGTGGACCTGGAAGGGAGGGTGTGTCTATTTGCAGATGATGCAAAGGTCTGTGGTAGAGTGGACACAAAGGAGGGGGTGGAAAAGATGTATAAGGATCTGAGCAAACTGGAGGAATGGTCCAGGGAGTTGGAACTGTCATTCAGTGAACAGCAAGAGGAAGGAGGTGCCGTTAAAACTTTACTACTCTACTTGGATTTAAGAATTAGAACTCTACTACTGGGACTTTCAATTTAGGGTGAAAACAAACAAACAAATAAAACCAAGAGTTAGTGTGTTCGTCTGAGATGGGTGAAGGGAACTGTTATCTGTGCAGTTAGCTTAGCTAGGTGAAGAAGGGAACTGTGAATTAGGGGGAGTGGCTTAGGCAACAGGAAGCAAGGTGTTTGGATTTAAAACTGCCCTAGATAGCTTTTGGAGGAGAACAGCAAGAGGAAGGAGGTGCCGTTAAAACTTTACTACTCTACTTGGATTTAAGAATTAGAACTCTACTACTGGGACTTTCAATTTAGGGTGAAAACAAACAAACAAATAAAACCAAGAGTTAGTGTGTTCGTCTGAGATGGGTGAAGGGAACTGTTATCTGTGCAGTTAGCTTAGCTAGGTGAAGAAGGGAACTGTGAATTAGGGGGAGTGGCTTAGGCAACAGGAAGCGAGGTGTTTGGATTTAAAACTGCCCTAGATAGCTTTTGGAGGAGAACAGCAAGAGGAAGAAGGTGCTGTAGAACTTTACTACTCTACTGGAACTATATATCATTCTTTTCCCTTCACCCCACACCCTTTGCCAGTTCCACTTTTATTGGCACAGGATTTGACTGACACCAGGAACTTCATGTTTGGGAGCAGGAAGGCTGTGATCACAGAGGCACAAAAGACTCATCACTCTAGAAGGAAAAGAGTAGTTCCATGCCCCCCAGCTGCTGGAGGTCTTACTCTGAGCAAGTAAGTAAGGAGTCTACTGAGGAATACAGGAACTTCTTGTCCCAGAACAGGAACAGCAGGAGCTTTAAGGGCATGGAGGCAGTAGGAAAGTAGGGAGAAAAAACAAAATAAAATAAAAAATACAAAATAAACAGAGGAAAGAGTAAGCATACAAGACAACAGTTGAGAGGCCACCAATAAGACATGATGGAAGTGGTGCAGTGCAGTGGCTGTGGAGTGGCAGTCTTCCATTAGACTTCTGGAGGATCCAGTATTGTCCCATCTGCAGGCATAACTCTGGACTGAGGGAGGAGGTTGCTCGTCTCCAGGTTGAGTTGGCCAGGATTTGGGGGACCTCCTCTCCCACTCAGGGACCACCAGGGCCACTGCCACTGCCTGGTTGCCAAGAAAGAGAAACAGTTGGATCACAGTGGGCTCAGGGAGGATGAGGGTGGTGGAACAGAAGCATATCCCTCCAGTTGTACCTCTCCACAACTCGTACACCGTTCTGGCAGAGTGTGGTTCCTCTATGGAGGCACCCACAGTGGAGACCAAGGAGGGTGCTGGGAACCTCCACAAAGGAGACCCATAGGAGGGTGGCATGGCACCCCACAGGGAAAGGAAACAACTCCTGGTGGGGGACTCCATTGTTAGTAGGGTAGAACTGGGGGAGTGGGGAGAGGAAGGTAAGGTGCCTGCCTGGTGCCATGGCTTGAAGGGACAGGGAGCAGATAATCAGGATTGTGGGAGCAGCTGCACGGGGGGGGGGAGCGGTATGTCATTGTCCACCTAGGGACAAATGACCTGGCTAGAAAAGGGATCAGAGCAGTGCAGGAGGAGTTTTTGGAGTTGGGGAAGGGCCTTAGACATGTAGCACACACAGTAACCTTCTCGGAGGTACTGCCTGTCTATGACATGGGTGAGGCTATGGTGCTCCGCACCATGGGATTCAATCAATGGCTGAAATACTGGTGCAGAGCTCAGGGTTTTGGCTTCATTGGGGACTGGGGGTCCACCTGGAGGGATGCAGGCACATACTGGCACGATGGTCTGAATCTGTCCAGGAGGAGAACCAGGATCCTAGGTGATAGGTTTAAATGCTTCTTTGGCAAGCATTTAAACTAGCCAAGGGGGGAGGCACTGAAAAGGAGCAGGGAAATCCTAGCCCCACCCCCAAAAATCAGGGTAGCTAGTGAGGCAGACACCAAGATAGAGAAGTCAACAGGGAGAAGGGCAGGAGTAAATGGAGAAAAAGGCAAAGGCAGTAAGGACAGGGATGGGGAAAAAAGGGGCGAAGCCATCAAAAAATGGAGGGTAATGAGTACCAATGCCCATAAACTAGATAACAAGCTCCCTGAACTTGTGGCCTTGATGGAAGAGGGATGCCTGGATATCGTGGCAGTCACAGAAACATGGTACACAGAGAACCATGATGGGGATGTCAACATACCAGGATACACAATCTACAGGAGGGACAGGGAGGGTAGAAGAGGAGGAGGAGTAACTCTTTACATAAGGGAAGGGATGAAAGCAATGGAACTAAAGAGTAAACAGGGAGGAGAGGAGGCACTGTGGGTCACCCTGATCACCAGACATGGCACCACAATCTGAACAGGGATTGTATACAGACCCCCATCTCAGGGGGAGGAAATGGAAAAGCAAATGATAAAAAGCATCCTTAGGATGGCAGTAAAAGGGGAAATATTATTGATGGGGACCTGAATATGCCAGATGTTAGCTGGAGCACCTTTGCTGCAGCCACATCTAAGATCAGGGTTATTATTGATGCCCTACAGGGGGCATGCCTCATACAGCTAGTGCTGGAACCCACTCAGGAGGGAGCAGTCTTAGACCTTGTACTGTCAAATGGGGATGGAGAGATGATCTCAGATCTAGAAGTGGGTAGCCATCTGGGAACAAGTGACCACCAAACAGTGTGGTTCACAATAAACAGCCACCGAGTCAAGTCATACAAAAGTGAAGGTACTGGACTTTAGGAGGGCTGACTTTGTAAAAATGGAAGATTGCCTCAGAAAAGCACTAGCAAACAGGCAAGAAGGAGGGGTGGAGGAACAATGGGAAAGCATCAAAACTGCCATCACAGAGGCAAGAAGCCTTTGTGTGAAGCAAATAAATCAAAATGAAGGAAGAAAAATGCTATGGTTTGCAAAGGAGGTTGCGGAGAAGGTTGGGGAGAAAAAGATAGCATTCAGGAAGCACCAGTTAATGAACTTAACACAGTATCCTTAAGGTCAAGGAAGGGTAAAAATATCATTAAAAGAGCTCATTTTGTGCAGTGAGCAATCAGAAAACACTGTATGTTATCTGAAGTCTCAGGTCATAGGCAGAAGTGTAAAACCTGAAAATGTGAAAATGACATTCCTTCAGAGTTGGCTTCCTTTTTTAGTAAACATATACAGTGGAGCCAGGCAGGTGTCAATGCAGTGCTGCCAATACACTGCTGCTGGAGTTTGGGCTGCTGACCGACCATGAAGATTGCTATCGTAGCCGCAGCAGCAGCAGCCACCACTGACCTTCTACTGCAGCAATGACCAGGTGCCATCTCTCCCTCAGACCTAGTCCTTCAGACTTGCAGCTCACAGAGTAGACTAATTAAGCTCTGTTCCTCAAGAGCTGCTGCACCAGTTGGAGTGTCATGAGCCTCCATCACTCAGAAGGCTTCTTTCAAACTCATGTACACCAGTCTGGTGCTGCAAAGGTGGAGCCCAAGACACTAAAAGGGGCCACCTCTTCCATGTGGATCAATGTGCGTGGCCCAGTGTAAGTGGAACAGCAGGAGTATGGAGGAGTCCTCAAGGGGAGACACCAGAGTGAGACATCAGAATGCCAGGGGACTCTACCTAACTCCCTCCTCTATGGACACCAGTGTAAGTCTGTAACTCATTTATTATTGGTTTCTAACAGCCACTGCAAGTATTTCAGGCTGCTGGACTTCACGTAATCTAAGCATAGTGGCTGTTTACTAGTAACCAGGTCCTTTGTGCCATACTGCTATAAACTGTATTGTTTCTTAATGCTAACTCCTCATTAGCCACTGCTTTTCTTATCTGTTATCTACCTACAGTATTGCTTTTGGGGTACCCCTCTGTGTTTTATGCCTCCTGGGCTGTTAAAATCTGGTTTGATAGGCTAAGGTTTTTCTACTGTACATGCTGTTCTGTTCTGTGCTCAGTGCTGGCTGTAAGTATTTAAAGTAGTGACCTAGTCTTTGCCTAGCCACATAAACTGCAAATGGCATCCCTACCATTTGTCCTCATGAGTAACAACTTGCTGGCTGATTCTGTCCCTTACATCTCCTATTTGATGTTATGTCTGCCTTGTCCCATAACTTTGATTTTACATGCTCCATGTCTGTTGTGGTCTCGGTGTCTCACCCGAATCTAGCTCCAGTCCTTAATTCTGCCTATATATACCAGCTACCAAGATACATAACCAAGTTCCACCTCCACTCCATTCTTGCCTGCCTCATGTCTGTATTTGTCTGCTGTACCTGTCACCCAGCTTGCCCTGCTTAATCTTATTACACTGAACAGTGAAGCCTGCTCCACTGCTCGGGATGCTCAAGCTACTGTAACAACAAGGCTGTAGGAAAGCTTAGCAACACCACCATTCAAAAACAAAACAGGACCAGACTGAGGACTCCCTGATGACCCATTGTGACACGAAGCCGATCGGAGTGTTTTTTTCTTGTTCTCTGCAGGCTTTCCTCAGAAAGGGGCTATCACAATTCAAGCACCTGAGTGTAACCTGTAAATTTAATAAAGCCTTTATGTACTTACATTGTATTTGCCTTATGGTACTGTTCTGTTCATGAACAGTGGTGCCACTCAGCTTTCCTGTGGCTTTAATGTTATCAGGCAATGTGTAATTGTATCCTGGTCCCCCTCTCCTCTTAGTGGCCCTGATGCATACTGGATATTCACAGTTTATTGGCTAATTGTCTTAAGCTTGAGGCCTGGATGTCCCTATATAATCCTGATACCCAATGAATTACTGAGTCCTGGCTCAAGCCCTCTATTCCCTATGCAGCCTGCTCCTTACAGAATCACTGCCTCTTAAGATGTGATGGACCCTCTTCCAAGAGAGGCAGTGACATTGTCATCTCCTATAAGGAGCACCTAAAGCTCCTCTGCTGCAACTATGCCTAAACTGAAAGTCATCTAAACCTCTTGAGTCCCTGCTAAATAGGTATTAGTTGACCCATCGTATATCTGATGTGACTAGACTTTCTCTTGCTGCTGGATATCACACAGTGATTGTCTGGATCTTCACTAGCATGAAGGCTAGTATTGCTGGGTCTTGTATACTTGCTGATGTTATTAGTGATAACTCACCTGTGTTTTACATCTGGAAGGTTGCCCACCCACCTGACCCACCAAAGAGATCCTACTGTGTGACTTTTATAAACTTGACCCTCCTGCTTTTTTGCCAATATGTCTATGATTGACTGGAGTCTCTTACAACATAGTACTGATGTTATTAATTACTTTATCTCTTGTGTCAGTGCCCTCCAGGACTCTCATTCCACCTTGGTTAAATGTAGAGTTAGAAGTACTCCTACTAGATGGTTGCATACAGATCTTCTTGCCACACTGAAGTACTTTACAGAGACAAAAGCTGGGGCAAGTTAAAATCCACAAGTCTTCCATCTTTCTGGGTCAGCTAGAGGACTCGGTGAAACATCTGCAAAAAGGCTATCCATCTTGCCGAAAGTGAATATTGCAAACAGTTATTACATGATGCTGCAGGGGGCTCTCAAAAATTCTGGTACCACAAAAAGTAATTCATGTGTGGGAATGGTACCCACTCTATACACGATATGGTGATTGATGGCATGGACGGTAATAACCCTGCCACTCTTGCTAATGCCTTCAGTCATCATTCTCAGGCTTGATCATTTATACCTGTCCTTCTGCTGTCCCACCTACTGCCTCCTAGTGAGCCGTCACACACCTTCCTGCCAGCCCCTCCTCCAGAATCCTCATCCTCTCTCTTCCCTGTATTTTCTGCTTCCGTGCTGTGACTTTCAGAGATGAACAGTGTCCACTCGATTCTGTATCTTCTAGCAGTAGTATTGGTTCTGATGGCCTTGAGCCATGGTTGCTTAAAGGTGACAAGAAATGTGTGATAACTGCAGCAGTTAGTAATGTTCCTGTCAACAGATATTAAATTCCTATCTCCAAATGTTTTATATTTAACTGTACCTGAATAACCACTGATGTGAAAACTGATTTCAATTGTTTTTTTTTTCCTGGGCAACATTTTGCACCGTTCTCTTCATGGAACTAGTAATTTGGAGTTTTTACTGTGTCCTCGTTTCTGTACAGAATGCTAAGCATGAACTGGGAGTTAATCAGAAAAGTGCTCAGAGTTCTGTACATAAACTGTGACATAGTTAAAACTCCAGATCACTGGTTCCATAAAGAGAACTGCAATGGAATACTCCCCCTTAAGAGCAAAACAATGCAAAATACAATTTTGTTCACATCAGGTTTTATTCAGGTACAGTTAAATCCTACTGGGTTAATATGTCATATGCTCTACAGCGCATATCACTGCGTAGTAGGAAAAGCTTGGTAGGGAAGAGCAAGAGGGTGCAAAACCACAAAAGGATATATGTGCGGTTGTACACCCTCTCACTTTTCCCTGTACAGGATAAGGATCCTGCTGGGACAAGGAACTGCTGAGCAGCTGCCATGTCTCAATGGGATGAGCCACTGGCAGCAAGGGAGGCAGGCAGTGCATTTGGGACCTGGTTTCGATTCACGGTCCCAGACGCATGGATTTTTACATTTTTCGCACTTTATGTGTTTTTCACTGTTAACCCTCCCCCCAGAGTTAGATATTTTAGTATGGTGGGGTTCAGGGGGTGCAGCCCTCTGTAACGGGGTTGGGGGGGCAGAGCCCTGGCAAAGAAAGTCTTATGTCGCCAGCAACATTATGACTCCGTGCCCAGTTAAATATGCATCATTTAGTGGTATGAATATAATTTCTGAAAATGGGAACATTATAAATAGCTGCAAATCTAAAATAATTTCTTGTCCTCTTTAAGCTTGCTTCCTCATATTTGGGCCCCATCTCTGACTAGAATTTATAGCTTTTCCTTATGCTCTAGGATTGTCCCAGAGGTTTGGAAAGTTGTTAAAATTGTTCCTATTGTTCAGAAAGGTGACCCCAAACTTGTTGCTAACTATCAACCATTTGCCACATTGTCTGTTTTGAGCAAAATCCTCAAGAAGTTGGTCTCAGTCCAGACAGTTGACTATTTAAGAGTGCACAGTCTGCTCTCAAATGCCAGTATGGATTTAGACAAGGCCATATTACCAGTACAGCACTGTTACAGTTTACAAAAGATGCCAAGGTTGCCATGGATAAGGGTATGCTTAAAGAAGTGTGCTAATTGACCCAGTCACGGCATTTGATTTAGTGGACCACAGTCTACTTAAAAAGTTACATTCCGTTGGCATCTCTCAAAAGGTGGTTACTAGGTTTGATAGTTACTTTAGGGATAGAAGGCAGTTTGCCAACATTGACAATACAGAGTCTGACCTAACCACAATTAATGTTGGCATTTCTTAAGGATTAATCTTGGGTCCCCTACTATTTACAATCTTTGCCAAGGATCTGTCACAAGTCCCAGTATCTTGTTCCACTCTGCTTGATGACATGGTGCTCTATAGTTGCTCAAAACACCTGGCAGATACCAATTCAATATTCAACACAGACTTCTGCTCTGTTGCAGTTATGGCTTTCCTTGAACAAGTTAGTTTTTAATGCCAGCACATTTTACTCTGCTATTTCGCTCTGCTCTCTAGCTGAAAAAGTGTTGTTAGCCTGTGTGTCTCCCCGGTTTAGATGTCACTCTTCTCACTAATGTGAATTCATTTAAAACCCTTTGTCCTAACCCTTGACCCTTCCCTGGATTACTCCCTGCACATTACCAATATTTGTAAAGCAGTCAACATTAAATTAGGACAGTCCTATAGAACCAAATACTGTATAATGCCTTAAATTCACACTCTTTATATTTAGTGCTTTGAGCACACCAGATAAATTCACAACATCTTATTTTCACTGCTGAAACACTAGTGCTGCTGTTGTATAGTGCTCCACCTAATATTCACTGCCTTTTTATTTTTATGTTAATATGAAACCAACTAATATAGTGAAAATAAAAAGACAGTGAATATTTTGTCTTATACAGTATGCCCTCAGCCTCTCTGCCCAGATTGCCATTGCTTATGGTACCCTTCCTCCCAGCCCTTCCTATGGATGTTCCACCTACTCCAACTCCTTCTATGGCAATTTGAATAAATAGGACATTTCCTGCAATAGCATGTGCCACTTTGCAGTGGTCACTAACCATCTTATCCATCACTACCTGAAGTATGGTGGTTTAAATTGGCTATATTCCACTGCTTATTGCTTCTTTGCCATTGGAGCCCTTATGGATAAAATTCTTAGACAAATATGCCATCCTCCTTAGTCTCAGTTCAGAACCAGCTCCACTATATGCATGACATGTAATTCCTAATACAGCCCTAGTTCTAAGATATTTTCTTTACATCATGCATTAATTTGCACTGGCCGCTTATCCTTTGAAAGTAATTGTATAATAATTGTTGCTTATCATGATGTACTGATTGTTTTTTTTCAGTCTCTCATTAATTTTACATTCCTGTGTTACTTTCTTTTTTCGCCAATGATGCCTGTATATCCTCTTTATTCACCAGTGATGTCTGTATATCCACATGGCCTGTACTCATTGTATAACTTGTCACCACCTTGTAACTTCCACCTGTGTGGTCCGGGTCATACCTGAAAATTTACCCCTGGATCAGAGCAGTTACCTGGTTACCAAAGACCTAAACTAATAAATAAATAAATAGCACTACAGAAAATGTACTGTATATAGGATAATTAGGGTTTTGCAATTGTGATACTGTAGTAGGATATGGGTCTGACATCTCACAAAGTTTGGAGTACTGTGATACTGTAATAGGTTATAAGTCTGACATCTCACACATTTTGGAGTACTATCTTTTGCTAGATTTTTTTCCTAATTCATTTCTGTTTCTTCTTTTATGTTGGTTCTATTGTCTATTTTTTATCTTTTGCATACATTAATACCTTTCAATTAATTGTGGACACTGTATATTAAGGACCTCATAATATAAAGCAT
This sequence comes from Neoceratodus forsteri, assembly GCA_016271365.2. Lineage (NCBI taxonomy): Eukaryota > Metazoa > Chordata > Ceratodontiformes > Ceratodontidae > Neoceratodus > Neoceratodus forsteri. Next base: position 1,749,914,385 of record CM057455.1, on the reverse strand, counting down.
AGTTCTTGTGGCTGTGAATGCAATTTTTTAAGTACTGTGCAACTTGCATAATAAATAATATTCTGTCTGGATTCTTTGGTCCCCAGGGTCCTTTATAGACAAATATTATTTATTTAAACATTTGATAGCCAAGAAAGGCACACAGAGCCGAGGCTCATTTCCAGGTGCAACCCAGGGAAGGGGGAAAGGGATATGAAGCAGAAAACACATAATAGATACAACAGATTAATATGCAGTTGCGTAAGTTATACAGCAAAGTATTGTACATTCAGATGAACTGTATACAAATAGTATCACACAATTCTGAGGCTTAGATTACTATCCTCAAAACACATTTGGCATAAGGCTGTGAGTGGCTAGGAGCAGGTGCAGGTGGGGAGTGGAAGTTGAAGGATTTGGTATTTGAAGCAGTTGTGAGAGGGTGAGTTTCTTAGGAGAGGTAGAAGTTGGTTCCATCAAGAGATGAGTCTGTAGGTGAAGGTAGATTTGCCACTGGTCAAGGAAGGTTTGGGGAAGGAGAAAGAACAGGAGTCCCTAGCTCACAGTGAGTATGGGGAAATGGCAGCTGGTGTTAGCCTCTCTGCCAAGTAAGGGGAGACCAGGTTGAACCAGAATTTGGATATGAAGGAGATGGAGTGGCTGATGTGACGATGGCATGGGGTGGAATCCCCGGGGAATAAAAACAGAGTGCAGTGGTGAGTTCTGAGAGGGGAATTCATGACAAAGCTGCAGAAAGTGTAGAAAAGGGACTTGAGCTTGGATAATGAGGAGGAGGGGGTCAGTGCTATAAACTATGCCAGCATAGTCAAAGATGTGAGTGATCATTTTTGTTAATAATATGCATCTAACGGGTAGTGGAAGGTCATCACAACAGAATCGAAGGCCTTTGCCAGATCAACGAAGATTGCAGTAGTTAGTTGGTCTCGATCAGCTGTGGACTGGATGTGTCTGTTGACATGAAGGAGGGAGGATGTGGTGGAGTGGTGCTTTCTGAAACCACACTGATATGGGTAGAGGAAATTTGTTGATGTAAGAAAGTTAGTCAGTCTGGGTAGACAAGGGCTTCTTGCAGTTTGGCAAGAGCAGGAAAGAGGGAGGCAGATCACTCGGTAGTTTCTGTGTACTGAGGGGTCACTACCCTTGTAGAGAGGGATGATTAGAGGTGGGCAAAGTGGCTGAAATTCACTCCGTGAAGCAATTCACAGAGTGGTGGAAATCCTCAATGTACTTTGCAATGCAAAGCGGAGTACTTCGCATCATATGAAGATCCCGAAGTAATTAATTTCAGTGCACTTTGCATTACTCCACCTTCCACCAGCCACTTCCGTGCCTATTTTTAGCCAAAGTACATTGATTTAAATGTACTTCACATCATTTCACTTTGTTTTGGGCTCCAAGGCGAATTTTGCATTGATTCATGGGAATGCAGGTCACATGGGCTCTAGATTGTTCTGCACAGCCTCAGTTCTGTGTAGTATGTGTGTAGTGGTAGCTGGAGACAGTTTGCTGTCAGAGATCTGCAATTTAAACCCTATAAAAGCTGTTAGAAAAGCCCTTTTGAGCCATTTTTTTTGGCTCAAAACATGGTACATCGATTGTAGGAAACCCTCCTGTGCTCATAGAATTGAGAGTTTATTGTTTGTGTTTGGATTTTGAATGTTAATGATGAACATTCAGTCTGTGTACTGAGAGACACTTGAAGCGTGCTTTGGAGGAGGGGCGTATCTGTGTGGTGTAGGTAGTAGATTAACTGGGAGAAAAAGGTAGTCCTGTTTTGGTTATATTTTTCTTGTATAACTGTGTTAATGTACACACAGTAATATTTGAATTAATTTTTAAATTTTTTTTGCTGATTGTTGTGGTGCAACAGTGCATAATTGCAGTGTGTTTAAAATATTTTGTTTATGTTAATAAAGTTTTCAATTTGCTACGCATTACTTGTAGTGTGTGTGTGAGTATGTGTGTGACATGTGCCATCAAATCAGACACATTTTATTGTGCCACACAGTAATTGCAGCAGTGTGAACCTGCTATCCACTGCACCCGCATGATTTTTTTGTACTGCTTTGTGGTATCTTTACTGGCAGTGGACTGTTACTGCAGTGCACTGTCCCCCCCCCCTCGCTCCAACCAGCAAAAGGTATTCTTTTCCAGATTTGGATTTGTAACTTGTGAGCACTGGTTGTGTGTTGTTGTACCTTTGCATCTGCATCTCCTGAGTGCGCAGTGCAATCTTTATCTGTCTGTGCTTTTGTATCTCTTTAGGGCCCAATCTCCATCTGTAACTTAAGTCACAGTTGTTTGTTTGGCTTCCCTTTAGAGTACTGGTGTGGTGCATATGCCTGTGTGAACATTGTACTCATTGATGCGCATTTTTAAGTCAGGGCGATAATCACAAGTCACTTATGATACAAATCGCATTCTTCCTCTTTATGGTCATGATTCACAAATCACAAAACTGTAAGTTTTTTTGTAGTTAGTTGCATGTAAGCCTGTCTCACAGTATCTTGGGTCTCGGCTTCAATCACCTTTGTACTCATTGATATGAGTTTTCAAATCGGGTAGTTTTGTGTGGTACAGGTCAGGCAGGTATAGCCACAGGTATTTGTGTTCCCGTATAGTTTATTATCATTGGTCATGTCACACCAGACACTCATCACAACCTGACTCCGAAACAAATCACATTATTTATCTTCACGATCACGATTCATGATCACAAATCACAAAACTGTAAGGTTTTTTGTGTATAAGTTGCATGTAAGCCTGTTTCATAGTATCTTGGGTCTCAGCCTCAATCACCATTGTACTCATTGATATGAGTTTTCAGATTGGGTAGTTTTGTGTGGTACAGGTCAGGGAAGTATAGCCACAGGTATTTGTGTTCCCGGATAGTTTATTATCATTGGTCATGTCACACCAGACACTCATCACGACTCTGACTCTGAAACAAATCACGTTCTTTATCTTCACGGTCACTATTCACGATCACAAATCGCAAAACTGTAAGGTTTTTTGTAGTTAGTTGCATGTAAGCCTGTTTCATAGTATCACGGTTCTTGGCTTCAATCACCATTGTACTCATTGATATGAGTTTTCAAATCAGGTAGTTTTGTGTGGTACAGGTCGGGGAAGTACAGCCATAGGTATTTGTGTTCCCATACAGTTTATTATCATTGGTCATGTCACATCAGTCACTCATCATGACACAAATCATGTTCTTCACGAATCATAGCAGTAACATTTTTTTTTAGTTCTGATGATATGCCGAAGACCTGTAAAGTTGACCAAAACGTTGATGAATCTTTTTTAACTTTTTTTAAATAATGCCCCCCCCAAAAAATACTTACCTTCATTGACTTGACAGAATTCCAAAGCCAGAATTCCTCATCAAGCCAAGAAATGCACACCTCAAGTTCAACTGTGTGACCTGTGATAAAAAAAAAGCAATGATTGCATGTATATATAGAAAAAGTATGTATGGTATCTATCTATCTATATATATATATATATATATATATATATATATATATAGATAGATAAATAAACATTTAAGGTCAGGTTCTGTGAAAAACCATGATGGTGCCAGGTACATTAACTTACCAAGGGTAGTATTAGTTTACACACAGAGGGCAGCCTTCCTGTTTGGGGTCAGTACAGCAGACATTGGGCAACCAACAGCATCATCACATCATCATGGATGGTTAACTCAATGGTCAGGTCATTCTTCTAGCACATCATCTGGCAAGCCACTGTGCATCAGCCCAGTCAGGTCAAGAAGCATTACATGAAATTCCAGCAGCTGCAGCAGGGGACATACTGTAGTTCTTATTGGACTGTGTGCACACATGACTGAGTGCGGCATGAATTAATGGAGACTTTTCTTTCCATTTTGTGCTCTCATTTCTCTTCATCTGGAGTTGAAAATTTTCTAGACATAAGACAGCAGCATTTTGGGGATGCACATTCATTCTGGGGCTGTGTGTGAGCACTGTGCACCTGACTGAGTGCGCCATTAATTCAGGGAGAATTTCCATTCATTGTTATGCTCTCATTTCTCTTTGGACTGGGGAATTTTCTGGAGACAAGACAGTAGCATTTTGTGGATGCACATTACTTCTGGGGACTGTGTATGACAACTGCGCACATGACTAAGTGCGCCATTAATTCTGGGAGACTTTGCATTTGTTGTTATGCTCTCATTTCTCTTCATCTGGACTGGAGAATTTTCTGGAGACATGACAGTAGCATTTTGGGAATGCACATTACTTTTGGGGACTGTGTGTGAACACTGTGTGCATGACTGAGTGCGCCATTAATTCTGTGAGACTATATTTGTTGTTATGATCTCATTTCTCTTTGTCTGGACTGGGGAATTTTCTGGAGACAAGACAGTAGCTATTTTGGGATACACATTAATTCTGGGGACTGTATATGAACACAGCGCGCATGACTGAAGTGCACCTTTAATTAATTCCTTTCCTTTTTATGTTCTGACTACATAATGTCTATTTCCAAAAATAAATAATTTTAGTGGTCTCAGTAATGTTTGCTTTCTATCGTGGAGTGTTTGTTAAAAAGCAGGGCTGAGCAGTGCAATAATATTCTGCTAAACAGCTTATGTGCAGCATACTGTCCTGTGTGTGCACACTCACTGTCCAGCTTCTTGCAAACATATATATGATGACTTGTTCCACTGCTTATGGTATAAAGAATAAAGATAAGAATACATAACATATATTTTTTTGTACTATCATCAGCAGCGGACAAAGTCATATAATATGTTTTCAGAGGTCTCGGTGGGCAGTGTGCACCTCAGTCACAGTGCACACATGAGGTTTAGCAGATCATAGCACTGCTCACTCCTGCTTTTCAACAAACCCTACCCAACAGAAACGAAATATTGCTGAGGCATCCAAAATATTTCATGGTGTACAGACGTTATAAAGTCAGAGTATATAACAAGTCCAGTCCACTACCACCACACTGCACTGACACTGGGGCTAGGTTGTGTGCTGGTGTAGAGCAGCTTGCTGCAAAACTGCCATTGCTAGTCTAAACCAGAAAGCCAGCACTCCAGATCAAAAAAAGGAAAAAAGAAATGTTCACTGCTGCAAACTTCTTGATGGAAAAACAAGACACACAAAACTGATCCCCGTGGTTCAGCACTTAGAACTTCATTATGGGGTCCCCAAAAGAAGGCCTAACCACCAAAACACAAGGGTCATTTTTGTGCTTTGTTTTGCAATCAATACATTTGCAGTACCATACTGTGAACATGTTTTCTTTGCATTTTTTGGTGCTAGTAATTGCCGCTTTCTCTGGCTTCATTTTGCTCTGCACACATTTTTCTCCCACTGCCCAGGCCTCCTTTAAATATGCTTCTGCTCTGCCCACTTCTGTGTCTCCCCTCCTATTGATCACCTTATCCTGCTCGCTTCTGATTCTCTCTGCAAAGGAAGCTAAACCTACTACCAGTAAATCTATCAAAATCACCCCTCACTATCTCTGCTCCACCTGTAATTCACCTAGTGTCTTCCCCATCCTATTAGTTGCTCCACTTTTAAACTACCCTGTTTCTTTTGCCAGCTTCTATACTGGTAATGGTGAACCTTAGAGTTCGGAGCCTGGCTAATCTACCTATACTTAATCCTTCTCCTGAAACGCTATAAATTGCAATCATGAGGGCTGCAACCTGGCTCTTTCTCCTTGCCACATTATGTATGGCACCTTATGTAGCGAATCCTCGGGGCCAAAATTACTCTCAAGGGGAATCGTGCCCCTTCTCCCAATGTCATCTACACAATGAATCATCACACAGTACTTGCTATGCCCCTATGCCTCTGCCTTTGGATCAGTCTGAGCTATCATCGGGGGGGGGGTGGGACCTGCACCTTGTTGCCCACTCAGGGTACTCCACCCCATCCTCCCAGTCACAACACCTGCTGGTACCTCACAGCGAGGGTTCTTGTCTATGCAACTCTAGGTCAGCCTAGCATAAAAAGCAACACGCTGCACCTCTGCACTGATATCCCAAATAGGCGCGGATGGGCTGGAGCCTTCAAATTACCTCTTGTTGCCTTAAGAAAAATTGTACTTCTCCTCTTATTGCACTCAGGCAATGTGTAACTCAATCCTGGTCCCAGATAAGCCCTATTATCTCCTTCTGACCTCATAAGGCTTAAAGGAATGAGTTTTATGCATGTTAATGTATGCAGCCTTTTAAAAAAGTTCACCTCAATCTAGGCCTGGGTCTTCCACACCAAGCCAGATATACTTGTAGTCTCAGAATCATGGTTTAGGCCAGCCACCCCTGACAGAGAGGTCAACATCCCTAACTACTTGCTGTTTAGGACCAACAGACAAACTAGGGGCAGTGGAGTAGCCATTTTTGTAAAGGACAAATTCTTAGTCACAACCCTCGACTCCTCATCTACTGCTAATGGATTTGAATGCCTGTCCCTTAAAGTTGAAATATCCCCCTCGATGGCTATTTGTGTCATAGAGTGCTATAGGCCCCCATCTGTGGGGTCCCAGCTTTTGTCCCACCTGTCGACCATTATGGGCCTTGGGAACCTTGAAACAGTTATATTAGGAGATCTTAACTATGACTGGCTGCCTAAGGCCTCACTTCCCCTTAAATCATTCTGTGACTCACATGGGCTCACGCAACTCATTGAGGCACCAACCCGCCTAAACAAAACAAAAAACATGAATAGCACCCTGCTGGATGTCCTTCTTGTGAGTAAACCACATTTCTTTTCCTCTGCTGGAATATTTTCTTCGGACATTAGTGATCATTCCTTCATTGCTAGTGTAAGAGCTGACTCTAAATCTCTTTCCACATCCAAGTTCTCCACTAAAAGGTCCAGACACAACTTAGACCCACTCGCATATATCAACAAACTGAAAGCTTCCCTGTGCTGGCAGAGTTTTTACTTAGCTAAATCAGTGAACACGGCTTACAACATCTTCCATGAAATTGTGTCATGTGCCCTAAACAACCATGCTCCCCCTTGTAAAAGTTTGCATAAAGGCTAGAACATGCTATTGGTTTTCTGCTGACCTCAAGGCCACTTTATTAGAGAGAGACAAACTATGGAAAGATTCTCAAAAATCAAAGACAGCTGAAGACTGGTGTCTCTTCAGATCAGATAGGAATTCTTGCACCAAGTTGGTCAGAGGGACCCAAGCCAACTTTTACCGCTCAGAACTAGATTCTACCTCAAAATGCCCTACCAAATTTTGGTCCACATTAAAAGAATTATCCGGCCATGTGTCTGGGAATGTGCTTCCTTCAAAAATTACCTCTGCCAACGTTAGTATCGATGATAGAACGGAAATCCTCCTAGCCTTCAACAACCACTTTGCCACTGCAGGCCTAGCATTCGATAACTCTCCTGCATGCATGCTACATACTCAGACTAGTGCTCAGCTTCTGGAACCTAGCACCAATAACACAGTGTTTTCCTTCATGCCTGCCTCGCTGAAAGAGGTTGAAAATCTTCTTCTTCAGATGGATACTACGAAAAGTGCCGGTGCTGATTCCCTCGACCCCTACTTCCTAAAGATTGCATACCATGTCCTAGCTGTTCCAATCACACACCTAGTTAACCTGTCCTTATCACAGGGGTCTCTCCCACACCTGTGGAAAACTGCCCATGTCATTCCCCTGTTTAAATCAGAGGACCCCTGTGATCTAAATAATTACAGGCCAATATCTTTCCTTCCAATACTCTCCAAACTCTTGGAAAAAATTGTGAACACTCAGTTGAGAACCTTCTTAGACAATACAAACCTGTGAAACCCACTGCAGTCTGGGTTCAGAGCTAAACATAGTACTATCACAGCTCAGGCAAAAGTAACTAATGACTGGCAACGAGATCTGGAGAACAGAAATTTAGTCTGCGCCGTGTTCCTGGACCTTAGGAAGGCTTTTGACACCGTTGATCACTGCCTGCTTCTTTCTACACTAAAAACTATAGGCATGGACTCATCCTCCCTGTGCTGGTTTAATGACTACCTCACAGGTAGGCATCAACAGGTCAAGTACGAAAGGGATCTTTCCCCACTCAAACCGCTAAAAAGAGGTATACCGCAGGGATCCATGCTGGGGCCCCTACTGTTTGCTATCTATATAAACAATATAGATGTCTGCATCAAGGAGACTAATATTCACCTGTTTGCAGATGACACGGTGCTTTACCTAAGCCATCCATCACTCGAAGTTGCCTGTGGAGACCTGCAAACTGACTTCAATCTTTTGCAGTGTCAGCTCCTAAGCAAAAAGCTATTACTCAATGCCAAGAAAACAAAAGCAATGTTGTTCTCACCTGCTAATCATATGGCATACCCCTCTATGGTCAGTTCGGTACCCCCTATCACCACTTTATTAGGAGAAAAACTGGAATGCATGACAAAATTCAAGTACCTAGGGGTCTGGCTGGATCACAGACTCTCCTTTGTGGACCACGTAGAGGATCTACTGAAAAAACTGAGGCAGAGGTTTGGTCTTTTCTTTAGGATAAATTGCCTCCTGACCAAAGATGCTAAGACGCAGATAGTTCATTCCACGTTCCTCTCCCTAATCGACTATGCCGACTTCATCTATAGCCAGTGCACTGCCTTCCGTCTTGGTAAATTGGACACGCTGTATCACAGAGCTCTAAGATTCATAACTGGCCTTCCCCTCTCCACTGCTCCCTATATGCAGCCATGGGATGGTCATCCCTTAAGTATAGGTGGAATAGAAACGTGGTTCTTTGGACATTCAGAGCTATTGCCAACAAACTTCCCCAATACATCACTGACAGTCTGCCTCTAAGTTTGATAGGCAACTATGCTTTGAGAAGTTTCTCTCTGATTTCATTGAAAGTACCCAGGGCCAACACATGGTTCAGTAGAGCAGCCATAGGCTTTGTGCTGCCTTCTCTCTGGAACAATATACAGAAATCAATGAATCTGAGCACCCTCGTTAGTCTTACAGTTTTTAAGACCTTGTATGCAAAAACTGTTAAGGAGCTATGCAACTGCTTTCCTCATACCTAAATGCTCTGTTGCCTACTGTTTCCCTGCCTTATGCATTACCACTTATCCCTGACTTCCTTTGCCTTACTAAATCTCTCCTGTCACACCACTTTCCTCACCCTTCCTACCCCTGACCTCCTCCAGATGTGTCCTCAGCCGCTATTCTAGCAGTCCTCCTAGAGCAACTGCCCACCATACCTTATCCACCCTTGGCTGCGTCTTACTCCACACCCTTTAGAGCCTGACTTGCATTCCTGAAAATGTTCTGATAATACAACTGGCCTCTTTATGTTGCTGCCACAACTTGCTCTCTTTCCTCCAATTTTTGTTACGACACCACCTGACCATCCTTACCTTGGCACTGTATGTACTCTCCCTTTCAGTGTTATGTATAATAATGCCTATTTATTGCCTGTACATAAATGTATTGTATCATTCTTTGACCTTGTGTGATGCAGGTCAGCCTTGCAAATGAGCTTGCTCAATGGTGTTTGCCTGGATAAATAAAGACTTGATTGATTTATTGATTTATTGATATGAATACATGCCCCAAAAAATGTTCAATGCTACTGCAGCTTTATTGATGGGAAAACAAGGCACACAGAAATGCCCACTGTGCTTTGATGCTTAGGCCTTCATTAGGGGGTGCACTAAGGAAGGCCCGACCTCCAAAGCACAAGGGTCATTACTGTGTGCCTTCTTTTGTCATAAATACAGTTGCACTAGCAGTGAAAATATTTTATTGGCATCTATTCATGTGGAGTTATGACTTTCTGGTTTTGTTAAGTTGGAATATATTGAGGGCAAAGACAACCTTTTTTTACTTAATTTTATTTCTCTTCTTTTTGGGCATGGTTATTACCATTAAATTATGGGAGTTAATCAAGGTTTTGCAAAACAAAAACAGAACACACATTACAGAAGGAAAGGGGGGGCGCAGGATAGAAACTATGAAGTACAGAAATGGACTCAACAACAGGGTAGATGCATACAGAAGACAAGAACAAAAAATGTGCATGAGAAAGGGAACACAATTTCAAGATATAGGGTGGAGGGGACGGGGCAAGATAAGGATATATTTTTTATCAGAGGGTGGTGGTGGGAGTGCAATCAAGGACAGACTAAAAAACTAATGATCAGTATTGTGGTATGAAAGCAGCAGTTGGAACATTGTCATGATTTGCAGTTGGTGGCCCTCAATCCGTTCCAGCTGCTGCTCAACAGTTGTGAGGCGGTGGTTGGCAGCATCCACCATGCTCCACAGAACCAACAAATCGGTCTGAGTGACAGGCAGTTCCACAGGGTTGCCACCAGCAGAAGGTGCTGCAGCTTGTGGTGGTGGTAGAGCAGCAGGTTCTGCCATGGTCTTCCCCCACTTCATGCCATGCGTAGGCTGCTATTCTACCCCCTCTTCTGCAGCTGGGCCAGCAGGTGCAGTGCTGGCCAATTATATGACTGCAGTATTCCATGTGGGTGAGCTGACCCTCGGTCCCCAGGTGACTTCCTCAGGGGCCACGGTACACCTTCACACTGCAGATCTTGCACTGCACTATGCTACTGTCCCCCCACACTGAATCAAAAAATGCCCAAACTAGGGAGGTGCGGGGAGGACCAGGCACATGTGGGGGGTGGCCCAGATGGTGTGGGAGCCAGGGGCTGCAGCTCGACAGTTGGGGCCAGGGGTGCAGACACCTGCTGATCCATCTTTTGCTGCTGCGGCTCCTACTCCCTCACTTGTTCCTGCTCCTGCTGCTGAGGTCCTGCTGCTGGCAATGGTGGGGCACTGGTAGGTGGTGCCACTGCCAAAGGAGGTGGTGCTGGTGGTTTCATGGCAGCAACACCAACTCCCAGATCTCTTGCTTCGGGTTGGGGGGCATTGAGATCTTGCTGCGGTTCAGATGAAACCAGCCCTGCCCCCTACACGTGCGAACACTCACCCGATCGGTGCATCAAACAAATGTCCCAGCCCCAGAACATCCCTCACCCTCCATTCTAGCCTGTTGGATCAGAACAAGATAAAACATACACACACACACACACACACACACACAAACAATTAATAAAACAAAGACTACTAAACAAAAATAATGCAAAAACACAAATCCGTACAACAAATACTCAACAATAACCATGAGGAGCAATAAAAACAGAAAGATTTTGCTGTTTAACAGTGCTTTATAGTCTGTCTATCTCTCTCTCCAAATCCTCCACAACCCCTCTCTCCTTATGCAAGGGGAAAGTGAAACTATCTTCCTAGCATGAGTCACTGCCTGCCTGCCTAACTAAAGCATGTGACTTACACTAGTGTAAGCCATGTGATGTGTGGGGGCTGCCGGTAGACTTCTCACTCCACCTTAATTCGCTTTAAGGTGGAATGACAGCGTGAAGTGATAATTACAACACAAAGTAAGGCTTTAAAAAGGGGCACTTCATGTTGCCACTTTGCACCCACTTTGTGGGTGGAATTTTACTTCGCTGCATCTCTAGGGATGACACAAAGTTTCCAAGCTTGGGGGACATTGCAAAACCTGCAGTTGCCCAGAGTCCATATTTGGACTACCTGATCCAGAGACAAATCAACAAATAGATTTGACTTATTGTCTCTTCTCTGAATTAAACCATGACAATTGAAAAATGCTATGCTTCTGCTTTTTCTGAATAAAATTTAATAAAACCTTATTGCCAAGTATAATTTAGACTTACATTGCTGTTTAGCTAATAGTAAATGAAGTGCGCCTTACTCTGAAATAGTTTAAATATAAATTTAAAAAAAGAATGATTATTTAATTATGTATTTTTTTCAAAGTATATGTTGTTTATGATCTTTTTTAGAAGACTAATTTCAAAATCATATCAAGCTCCTTTAAATTATATCATTAACATTTTAAAGTTTAAAATCATATCAAGCTCATTTAAGTTGTATCATTAACATTTTAAAATTTGAAAAATAAATATATATTGCTTGGAACTAATTGTAGAGTGAGGAAATTTTATTTGAGGAAGTAAAAAGAACACATTTTACTGAGTCAGAAAACTTCCTGTTAAACAGAATGCAGGACTAACCACAAGGTACTTTCTCTATAGCAACAATAGTTTAGAGCTAGCTACAAAGGTTTAAAATGTTACAAACAACTCTGTAATGAAATAAGACTCTGACATGACATTTCACTTCTAAAATAAGACATTTTCTGCCACCTTGCATAATTTGGAATGACAACATAGCAGAATATATATAAAAAACACTTACCATACTTTTACAAAAGTACAAGAAGTGTAATTATTACACAAGTATTTTTGAACACGAGGCTTATCAGGTGCCTTTCACCCAAAACATCTAACTTTAAACCCCATTTAAGTTAAGATGAGCAGAAGAGGAAAAGAAGAAGCTCTGACAGCATGTTCTTCTGCCTAGGACCTCACTTAAGACTTCAAGATATGACTCTGTGCAGTGTGAATTGCTTTTCTCTCTGACATTAGGAGCAGGGAAGGATGATCCTTGCATTTTATTTTTGTTTTTGTTTTGTGTGATTGTATCTAAAAGTAGGGGAGATTTCCTCTCCAATTGAAAAATACATTTTGTGCTTGCACTGCTGATCAAAATAATGTTAATTTCATATACAAGTTTTAAGTAAAGAATTAAGACAACATGACATTTCCTGGTAATTCTTTTGGATTAAGTATTTTTACTCATGAAGTTGTTGACTAGCAATGTAGGGGAGAAACTTAATTGTGACTGTTGGTATATAAGTTATACAAAAATATTAAAAAATAACTACAGAGGTTTAGAATAAGGTAATTTTAATCAGGCAAATAGATTAGACCATGATTGAGGTAGGATGGTTATAATTGGACACGCAGTCATGTGCATGCCATCAGCACACCTGGTTAGACTTCACCCTATTCTAATCGAATTTCTGAATAGGGTGGTTGTTCCTGCCGGTACAGAGAGAGTATTCCAGGAACACAGAACAACCCTTGGAAGGCAGGTCAGGGAACCAGACCCAATAATTATCGTAATATATCAACATTACCAGAGAAGGACAGGTTTAGCAGGTAAGTGAGGGGAACAGAAATTGCAGGTGCAGATATACGCAGACATTTGGGTGGATACCATCAGGGCTGAATTTTGAGATATTCAAGGAGTAGAAGGCATTAAAGACTTCTTTCAGTGGGTTGGGTGTGAGGGGGAAATTGTTATGGGTAGAGTTTAGAGGGCCCGTGTTAGGGCCCGGGGGGGGAGGTCAGGTCAGGAAGGGCACAAGTGGTAAAGAAGTTGTTTAGGGTTTCTATTATTTTGACAGGGTCCGAAACTGTTTGGTCATTATGCTTGAGAGCTGACGTGGAGGTCTGAGAAGGGGGGGGTCAATAAGGGAATGCACCACCTTCCAGAAGGAGGAAGGTTGGGTGGTGCTAAACGGGACTTAAAGTGTTCAGCTGTGGCTTATCTTATAGCCTTGGTGCAGGCATTTCTAGTGAAGCTATAGGCCTGTCTTGATTGGAGGGGGGTTGTGTGATTTTAAATAGGGATCAGGCCTTATCATGAGCTTTAAAGAGGGTAATTAATGTGCTGGAGATCCACGGGTTGTGGCGCTTTTGACCCTAGCTTTAACCTGGGGGCATTATAGTCCCAGACATTATTGAAAGTATGTAGGAAGCTGGACAGGGCTGAGACAATGTCAGATGTGGAGTAGACAGGGTTCCAGTCTGCATGTTTTAGGTCACGCAGGAGAGAGCTGGTGTTTAGTGAATTTAGAGGATGAGTAAATATATATTTAGGGGCTGATTTTGGAAGTTGAATTTTTCTGGTGCAGTGTATAATACAGTGATCATGTAGGGCTGCATCCAATACACCAGCAGTGGAAACTTTATGCGGATGGGAAGATAGGATCCAATCAATTAGGGAGTACTTTGATGAGCGAGGATGACAACGGGTGGGCTCAGTAAATAATTGAGTGGGGTTAAGAGCCTCTAATTTGGATGTTGTGGTTTTGTTGGAGGGGGAGAGCCAATCTAGGTTGTAGTATCCTAGTAGGAGTAGTTTGCTGGATACACTGAGCAGGATTGTACTGTTTCATATTTTGATGCACGTATAGCTGCTGCAACAGAGAAGGTGGTGATAACACTGATGCTATAATGGTGGGATGGTATTAATTGGGTTTTTGATCACCTTTTTTTCTTAAATGATTACTAAAATTTTAATGAATCACATGGTAACCCTTTAGGTATGTCATTTAAGGAATATAGATAGATTCAATGGTAGTAATGTGATGACTGTTTACTGGGGGTCTGTACTGTCTTTATTAAAGATTAATCTGAAGGTTACTTTACTTAGTGGTAGCCAGTAACAATATACACTTTATATCATGATATCAGGAACCATCACAGGATATTCCATTGAAATCAATAGGATTTCTTGTAATATACTGTGATATATCTTGATATTATGCATTATGCATTGTTTATCAATGTATATAATTAAGTAGTAGAACAGCATTATAAGTATAAATATTTGTCTGCATACTGCACTTTATTGTGAAGCCAGGGAAACAGTTTCTGTGTAGGGCTGGGTGAAATTTCATTACTGCCAGCAGAATTCAGGTGAAATTATGATTCTATGTCTGTAAAAATGTTGTAAAGTTTCAGTGAAGATTTTGCAACATTTTGCCATAATTTACATATGTGCACCAAGTTTTAGATGTATAGCATTAAAGGGGGCTGATTTATAAATATCCAAATGTTCAGTGCCTGTGTTGAGTCCTCCACTGATGTCGACCCAAGTGCCAGCGCCAGATATGGCTGGCTGGCTGCAGCAGATCCCTGCAGCTCTGCTTCCTTCATCATCTCCTCACAGGAGTCCCTCTCATGGGACACTTAGTCAGAAACCTAAGCTATGGTTGGAGCTTCAGATTTCAGAGACTCAACCAGCCCCCCCCTCCAACAATGAGGAGGCTTACAGACTTATAGGATCAATCCAAAGCCATGTGTTTTGTTGTCCAGCAAGCCACTGATTCCCCCTCCTGGACCTAGTTTAAAAGGATGTCTGAGACTATAAGACCTTCTGGGCCTTTGTCTCTACAGCAACACTGACAGTGGATAGAGAATGTTAGGAACTGGTTCAGGGAGCCTGACAGTACCCACTGCCAGGGTCCCTCCCTGCTCCATCCACTGATGGTTTTCTGGCCTTCTCAGCCTCACTGCACTCCTCAAAGGACAATAAATCCTCCCTACATATGATCTCATCAGCTGTATACATAATCTATCAGCAGGTCATGGGAGAGATGATGGAAACACTAAAAATGCTTTGTTTCATGTACCACAATCCAAACACCTTGTTGCTGGGCCTCTTAGAGGTCCCCAATGTAGACATTATTGAGATCCCCACTGGCATCATGCTTGGAGAGGTGACCTGAATACATACTCATGCCATGCCTCCCATCTTAAGGAAACTCCAGCTGTGGTATTGTGCCCCCACCAGATCCGTCAGGAGCTACTCTCACCCCTCTCTTGGTTTGGTGGATATCCAGACTATGAGGAGCACCATTCCTTTGAAAGGACAGAACCCCGCATCTCTAGTATCCAGCAGGATGAATGCCTTGGGAAGGAAGATAGTCACCTCCACCAACTGTTTCTTCAGAATAGCATCACACCGGGCACATATGGCAACTTATCGAAGATGCCTGTGACTCCAGATGAACACCCTGTCATCTGGTGGATGGCAAAGTAAAGGCAGCCATGGACATAGCCAGTATGATACCAGTCATGGGCACTGGCATCTTTTGGCACCACCCCGGTGACTTAGCACTGTGCAGCTTTGTTCAACTGTCTGAGGTGGATGTCGTGGCTCCACCTGTCTGCTCTTGCCCTTCACAAGATTGTGAATTACCAATACCAGGTGATCTTCCTATTTTCCCCATGGATTAGGTGGCAGTTATCTGGGACCACTCTGACTCCTGAAGGCTACACTAGAGCCATTCATCTACTCAGTTCTTGGTTGGGTTCAACCGAGGAGGTCCCCCTCAGGGTGCCCTACATATTAAGCGCTGATGCCACTGGGCCTCAGGGTTGAGCTTGCTTCTCCATCTTTAATAGAGAGCTTGATAATCTAGACCAAAGAGTGGGGAACTATGGAGAAGACTGATTCTTGGAAGATAGGAAAGTAACAGTATTTACCATTACCATGGCTCAGTCAGTAGCATATTGGCCTCTTGTCCAGAAGATCGTGGGTTCTAGCCCCACACAGAGATTGGGCTCATACCTTAAAAATGCTGGCACCTGAGTACAGTACTTGGAGGGGGTGCTGTACTGTTGGAGTGTGCTGTCCTTGGATGGAACATGAAACCAAGGTCCATTCTACTCATCTCTGGTGCTGTCCTAGTGGGTGTCCAGGTGGAAGTAACAGAACTCAAGAGGATTTTCACTGGTGTCCTGGCCAACATTCTCCTTCCCATAAAACTGGTTCATGCAATTGTCCAAAGCAGCATGCGGGTGTTGGTATATCAAATGGTTGCAACTACACATTCAGTCACTTCACTACCAGTTTAGTATTGCTTGTAAAGCACTTTGGGATACAATGCATATGAAAAGCACTATATAAGTGCTGATTCTTTTCCTTCTTCTACTGCTGATCTTCAAGAATGTCTTCTTCTCAGACAGCCACTTACCCACCCCCTCCCTCTTTCAACTGAACAACCAGGATTACTTGATTAGGGGACTCAACCAAGGGTATGGGAACACCACCTGCCCTGCAGCTACTATATGAGGTCACACCTTTCCCCTTATTTTATCAAGGTATTTCCCTATTTTTTGCTATATGCAACACTTGGTCTAGCTCCAGACTGCATTCTCAGAATGGATGTAGTCATATGACTTTACAGTGCCTCAATATGTGGGTTGTCTTTTGTCCAATGCCAAAGGGAACCATTATCCTACAGTGCAAACTAAATTCCATGTACAGTCCAACTCTTGATTCTCCAGGGGAAGATATTGAGATATCTGCTGAGGCCATGTGCCAGTACTCACAATGATATTTTTGTGTTCCTACATGTGAGGGGTTTTCTCATCTGTTAGCACAGACCTTCTATTTAAGCTGTATGAGTGTTGGACTTCAGTCCACTCTTCAGCGACTTGCAGGCCTTCAATTTTTTAGGAGGTTCTCCCTTTTTAGGACTACAGTGGGCATAGCCCTGCAGACCTCTTGCTAATAGAAAAGGACTCGGTGCATTCCTTCCAACTGAACAACATGTTGGAATCACACCATAGTCACCTCCACGTCCATGAAGCACTCCACTTGTTGTCTCCATTGGTAGGAGCACTGCACTATTTTTACTGTGTCGGTGGTCACTGCAGAACACGGCACACTCTGCCATGTCCATGATTGTTGCCAAACTGTATTGCACATGCCCAACTACAAGCACATGCACACTACAGAGTGGTGGCCATCTTGGACAAAGTGGAGTGTGCCGTGTTCTCCTGTGACTGCCATTTTTTTTAAACCATCTTTATTCAATTTTTCAAAGAAAAAATAGACAGACATACACATACCTGGCATACCAGGGTACACAGTCCCAAACTTACCGTGCAAACTATGTACAACCCCCCCTATGTACATACACAGCAGGTAAAACCACCCCAGGACAGTAGCAATCTCCCATATCATCCATACCCTAATGTAATGAGTCCACATATAAATTTACTCTGTCCATAAATATCCCAAATCCCGTTACATCTGAAACCTCACGGACAGCATCAAAGCACCTTTTCCTGCATGAAGCCTTCCCCTCAGTGGGTGGCATCGTGCTGTGTTCTCTGGAAAGAGAGAGTCCCCAACCCTCTTTTAGCCCCGAACCCTTACCATCATAAAGTTACCCTTGGATACAAATCATAAGCATCCCCACGTAACTCAGAATAAGACCAAAAATAACAATTTCACACACCAAGATAATTATCATCCGCTAGTCACCATCCGACAGACAGGCCTGTATTCGAGCATCTGTGACCTGTAGCAAATAAATCGCATCTAACGCCACCCATCTTTTAACATATAACCCTTTTCTCGCCCCAAGTATAGATATCTCTTTATTTTAGCCAAAGTCCCCATTAAGTCTCTTACCCACTGATCATAGGCATATACATGATCATCTTTTCAGTGTTTTAATAAAAAGGCCTTGGCTACTGCCACCATCAGGGAGAGGTGATATTTAGGCGTAACCCTCGAAATTTGGGAGAAATCACCCAAAACACATATCTCTGGTGTTATAAATTCTGAATAATCCAGCATTGGGTCCATATCTCTTTTAATTTCACCCCAAAGAGGTGATATTTTGCTACATCCCCACGTCACATGCAGAAGGTCACCTCTTCCCCTCTCACATCTAAAATACAGGTCTGTCTGTCCAATGTTTCTATCACATAGTTTCACAGGGGTAAAGTACAGATTAGAAACAATAAAAAATTGCATGCTCTTATATTTGGGTATAATATTATACTTTCTGCTTTGCCAAATATTATTCCAATCTAAATTCTGAGGGGCCATCACTCTATTCCAATACGAAACTCTCCTAGGAGATCTCAGGCTGAGAAAATCCAAGAGCACTTTGTATATTTGTGATAGGGAGTTAGCTCTTGGATCAACTTCCTTAAGCTTACCCCAAGAAAAAAAAATGTCTGTGACACCCCCCAGCTTCTTCATCACACCATCTATCATACATTTAATTTGTAACCTTTGAAAAAATGACATTCCGTCACATCGTGTTGGAAGGACCACTCTATTACTCTGCATAATTTCCCCTAATTTCAAACTCCACATCTGATTAGCCCACCTCGAGCTAATTACCTGATTCCCAATTACCAAATTAGGGTTACCCAACACCGGCTGGTCTCCAACCCTCATTTGGCCCTTTCTCTGTACAAGAGTAAGAAATGCCCTCCAAGCTTCTGCCGTTTTCACAATTGGGTTCCCATACCCTTTTTTGAAGGCTTTTCCAACATTGACATACAACATTGCTTCCGGGGAAAGTCCAGAATCTCTTAGCATTTGTTTCTCCATTTGGAGCCAAGTTGGGGTATAATTCTCCCCACCAAACTCTTTAACCCACCTACTCATCAGGCTCAACTGACCTGCCACATAATATATGTGAAGGTTAAGTAAATTGATCCCTCCCACTTTATGCAGTAAGCGCAAGATATTGTGCTTTAACCTAGGGGGTTTGGCACTCCATAGAAATTCTGAAATTAATTTCCTAATTATACTAAACCATTTTTCGGGGATACTATAAGGGGCTAAATACACAGGGTATAACAATCGGGGAAGTAGGTTTATCTTTATAAGACCCAATCGAGCCAAAAAGTTTAAAGGTAGCTTATTCTATCTTACTATATCCCCTTTAAAGGGGCACTGTCAGCTTTTCCCCTCAATTTGTGCTCAATTTCCATCTGATATTCTACAAGCACACAATTGTAAGTCTGTGACTGTAGAATGCATCCAAATAAAAGCAAAAGTAAGCAGCTTACCAATTTTCATGATTTAAACATTATTTTCATTACTGGTGTCCCGACTTAAGACCTCCATGCCCCCGGAAGCTGTTCCATGCAGAGAACGCGCATCTACCGGGACCGCAGTCCCGAACAGCACATTTTAACATTGGCAGGCCAAAAAACATTAAATCCACAAGAGAAGGGTAATCTAAATTGTTCGATGTATTTTCGATTAAAAACTGAGGACTCGTTCTAGCACAAAATACTTTCAAAAGCTACTGCCCAAATCTCGCACATTGGAAATTGAGCACAAAATGAGGGGAAAAGCAGACAGATTGTCCACCTGCCAAATATCGAATCATGGATGAACCCGTTCCTGTGCGACCCCCTGCCCTAACCCTTGTCTTAATAACTCCAGGACCTAGCCCCAAGCCTAAAGAGCGACTAATGGTTACGACCCTTCTGTTCCCTATCCTGGGTTCCTCTTTTCTATGTGTTTCCCCTCCATTACAGTACATTGGCCACAAAGATTAGGACTGCCCCAGCTTCTGCTACATACGGGTAGAAGTCGACAGCCCCCAAACTCCCACCTCTCAATAACTTAACAAAGCCAGGTGGCACTCCCTTCCCTATCTCCCACTCCCCCTGGGTAGTCCCTCCTGCACTCTAGGGGCCACCAAGGGGCTCCTAGGCCTGGGTCTCTCTCAGTGAATGTTCCCAATAGTTCTGCCCCGGTAACTTTGCAGCGGAGTATAGTATACTTTACCTTACCTAAAGATGCAGTACTAATTCCCACACCTTGGGGATAATGCCCTCTAAAGATGATAATATTAACTCTTTGCCCCATATATATTGAGATATATTCTGCCAGCACCTTATTGCATCTCCCATGGGGCACCCCTGTCTCTGAGAGACAGCATTTATTGAAAAGAAAGAAAAGAAAAACCGGTGCGGGCATAGTAGCTCTTACGCTCTTTTCCTCCGGGTTCCCCCACTTCAAAAATGGCTACCGCCATTGTCCACATTCTCTTCATGAGCTCTCAAACCCCCCTCTACCCAGCTCAAATAAATTTCCCTCACCTTACTGCCCGCCACCTCGCGGTATTCGCTCATTCATCATCCCTTAGAAATGTTGCCTCTCTCTCTTCCCCCTGAGCATCTGTAACAACAGTCATCACTCCCTTTTTGTTAGCATTTCTGTCGTAACCTCCATGGAGTGGGTTCCTTCAATACCCACTTATACTCACTCCCTTCAAGCTCTTCCACCTCCAATCCCCTAGCACCCTACCCCATCCCTCCAAGCATCTACTAAGCATTCTCTCTATTCAGTCCTATTAGCACGGAGACTAAACCCCCATTTCCCCAACCCTGAAATAAATCCTCTATACCCCCCAACCTCAATGGACCCCTTATATCCAACATTTATAACAATAAATCAGTAAACCAGCATAACAAGGAAAACATTATAAACTTTTAGTTCCTTTCAGTTTCCCAAATCCCAGTCCTTTAGGTTAGCATCGCCTCCTCCTTTTCAGGACCCATTCAGGTTGGTGACTTGAATAATTCGGGGAGCTCCAACCGCAACCCTTCAAGAGCGTCTTTTGCAGTTAGAAACCTCTTCTCCCCTGATTGCAGCCGTACATCCAGGGTTGCTGGGTATTGTAGGCAGAACTTAATTCCTGCCAAATACAGTTTCTTCTTAATTTCCGAGTATTCTTTCTGTTTCTCTCTGACCTCGGGTGTTTGATGCTGGAATAGCCAGAGCGAAGCACCATTCCACTACAGCTTCTTTTGTCTAGCAGCAAGCAGCACACATGATTTCTCCTTGTAGTTAAGAAAGCGCATGATTATCACCCGAGGTCTTGCTCCAGGGGGTGGCATCTCCCTTAGTGCCCTATGGGCTCTCTCTAAGTTGTATGCTTCACCAAATGGAGTAGGGCCCAGCAACTTAAACAGCAAGTCCTGCATAAATAAAACAATCTGGCCCTTCAGCCCTGCTGTTATCAGATTATTCCTCCTGCTTCTTGATTCTTGATCCTCTATTCTTTCTTCCAGCTTCTTAACCTGCTTTCTCACCGTCACCAACTCCTGCTCCATCACAGATGCCTTCCTTTCCTGCGAGGCAATTCGAGCCTCTGCATCCCCCATTCTTTGTGCGAGCGAATGTAACGCTGGTTTTATTGCTGCAAAATCATTCACAAGTCCCTGCAGCATTGCTTTAATTTCTTGGATATCCGCACTGGTCGAACACGAACCCCCCCCCCTTTCGTGGCTCATCCTCATGATCATTTGGAGTAGGGGAGTGTGGCTTTGGTTGTTTGGTAGCTGGGGTTCTAGCTGCCAGAGGCTCAGCGACTTCAGCTTCCATCTCAGTGCTGTGAAGTGGCCTAGTATTACAGCCAGGGATTTGCTATCTGCTAGATAGCCTTGCTTCCTTCTCTCACAATCTTTCCATGCGATCCTCAGAAATCAAATCCACAACACCTCTCAGACCTGCTAAACGTATTTTAATACACACTGAGCTGGTCCCGGAGATTTTAATGCCTTTTATTTGCTGTAGGGCCTCAGAGCAGCACAGAAGATGTCTAAACAGATTCAGCTCATCATGTGATCCCCCTGCCATTTTTTTTTTAATTAAAGAGTGGTCACAGTTTTTTCTTATTAAAGATATCCCCCTACCCGACCCTCTCCCTCAGCACCCCTTAGAAGCATGAGAGTGACACTAGTGGTGCCCAATACCCCAGTGTCACATTCAGGACTCTATTGTGTTTATTTTATTTTATTTTATTTTAAATATGCCCCACCAGGCCCTCCCTCTCAGCACCCACCACCCCACACACACCCAGAAACATGTCAGTGACACTGTGGGTGCCCAATCCCCCAGTGTCCCCATCACAAATCCTATGTCTTTTTTTTTCTGACACCCATCCACTACCGGGAATGCATGGTTGCTTCTGTGGGTTTTTTGTTTATATATTTTCCCCTCCTGCCCACCCAACCCTCCCTCTGCACCCACCCACCCCACCTCTCCAGAAACATAACACTGACACTGGGGATACCTAATCCCCATTGTCACAATAAGGAATCCTCAGTCTGTTTTTTTTTCTTAAAACCTGAAAAAAGAAAAACATCCATTGATGTCTTTTGTAGCTATTAGTGGCCCCCACCCAACCTCCCACGCAGCACCCACCACCACCCCAAGGCCTTACGTACCCACCAGGAGTCCAGTGCCATACTCTTCTACAGACTGCAGACACATCTTCACTCTTTAAAGCCAGACCAAGAACCAAAGAAACAAGTATGCAGTTCAATGTACTTCAGTGGGGTTTTGAACTTATACTATAACTTGCCCATTTTTGCATATTTCTACCCCAACTTTTCAGCATGCCTTCATTTGGACTCTACCTCATGAACAATAGCACTGTCATTAGGCAGATCTGCCCTGAAAGGTGATTTTGTGGTACCTGCACAAAATCACCTTTCAGGCAGGAGTTGTACATTTTCTCTGCCCTTGTTCATGAGGTGGGGTCATCAGAAAACAATGTTGAGGTGGTGTAGAAAATATTAAAAAATAACAAAGGTATGAGCCTACATTAAATTTTGTGACCGCAGGCTCATAACTTTGGTAATCTTCAATGTTTTCCCCCAAATTCACAACATAGCCATATCTTTATAACACCTCATGAGTGTGATAGCTGTAGTTTTTCAAATTCTGGCCAAAATGTTTTTTTTTACATCCTGAAAGGTGATTTTGTGTTCCCTTTGTGAAATCTCCTTTCAGGCAGGAGTTGAAAATTTTATCTGCCCTTTTTCATGAGGCGGGGTAATAAGAAGACTATGTTGAAAATTTAGTGTAACAATGTTAAAAAAAAACAACCAGGTTATAAGCCTACATTGACTTTTGCAAATGCAGACTCATAACATTGGTAAGTTTCAATATTTTACCCCAAATTTACAACAAACCATATCTTTATAGCACCCCAGAACCATGACAGCTGTCATTTTTCAAAAGTTAAAAAAACATTTTTTTCTTATCCTGAAAGGTGATTTTGTGGTCCCTGCATGAACTCACTTTTAGGCCAAGAGTTGAACATTTTCTCTGCCTTTCTTCATGAGGCAGGGTCATATCGAGGCTATATTGAAAAGTGTGGTGTAAAAATATTACAAAACAACAACTTTATGAGCCTAAGTTACATTTTGCTAATGCAGGCTGATAACTTTGGAAATGTTCAATATTTGTATCCCAGATTCCTCAGATGCAGCCCTATTGGCTCTGGCCAGAACTTTTTTTATAAGGGTTATTTAGCTACATCGCTTAATGATAGCCTGTCATTTTTTGTAGGCCCTTTCTGGCATTTTTCATTTATTGTTTCTGAGTAAATAAAATCATTGAGTTTGCTGACATTGCTGTATCCAACCTCCAGACCATCACTTTTATCCACAGACTTTTACCCACCCAGTGGGTATGCCTTGGGATTTGGGTGCCCATATTGTAGCTTATCCTTCTACAAACCTTTGATACTGTGACATACTGTACCTGGTGCTGAGCATGTGCCTGGTAACACTCATAGGGCAGCTGCTTGGGCCTTTGCCCAATCATGTTACTTTTAGGGATCTACTACCTTGTATGGGATTGGCCAACAATAACTGTGACTCAATTTGCTGTAATTGTATGTTCTTTCTGCTGTCTCTCTTAGTGAACCTTTTAGAGAGGGAAGTTCCTCCCTCCTCCCTCCCTCCTTCCTCCTTACTTTCAGGTTGAGGGCTATTTTGTATTCAATTGTTCATTTTTACTTTCTGTGTCCTTTTTCTTCCCTTTATTTCAAACATCTGCTTGTCTGCCATGTTTTCACTCTGTTTGTTAACAGAACTGAGGCAGTTAGGCCATTGGCAACAGTTATAGGATGTGGCATACAGTACCATGCATTAGTTTAATCTGGCACTGTTCCTGGCATCCTGACTAAAAAAGTTTTCTCCTGCAGGGTCCTTATGTCTCTGTCCCTAAGATCAAAGAGTAGGTTTCTGTAGAGAAGATATTCCTGAAGATCTGCAGTTAAGGTAAGAAGTATTACTTTCCTTTTCCACAAAGAGATTGATACTAGACCCCTTTTAGAGTTTGTAATATGTGTATTGGGATGGGATATGGTTAAGTATGTCAAAGAATTTCAGAGCTAGATCAGTTTAGGACAAATCCAAGTGATGCTGATAACCCAGAAGACTCTCCCAAAACTCTTAGATACATAGAAACATAGACTTTGATGGCAGATAAGAACCACTTGGCCCACCTAGTCTGCCCATTTCCCTACCTAGAAGATAAGCTGCAGATCCTATTTAACCAACAGCCTATTTCTTCCTACCCCCCACAAAAATTGCCTTATGTCTGTCCCATGCATTCTTGAATTCTCCCACAGTTTTAGACACCACATCCTCCTCAGGAAGGTGGTTCCATGTGTCCACCACCATCTCTGTGAAAAAATACTTCCTCACATTGTCCCTGAGCCATCCCCCCTCTATCTTCAGATTGTGTCCCCTTGTTCTTGCACATCTCTGTTTCTGAAAGATGCTACCCTCTTGGACTTTGTTGATTCCACTGAGGTACTTAAACGTTTCTATCATGTCCCCCCTCTTCCTTCTTTCTTCAAGGGTATACATATTAAGCTCCTTTAGCCTCTCCTTGTATGGCTTCTCTTGCAGACCCTGCACCATTTTAGTTGCCCTCCTCTGAACTGCCTCCATCCTGTCTATGTCCTTGCGGAGATGGGGTCTCCAGAACTGGATGAAGTACTCCAGATGGGGTCTCATCAACTGTACAGAGGGATAACAACTTCCTGTTTTCTGCTGGTGATGCCTCTCCCTATACATCCCATCCAAGTATCCCCCCAGCCCTCCCTACCACCTTCTCACATTGCTTACCAACCTTAAGATCATCTGATATGATTACCCCCAGGTACCTTTCCATTTTTGTTGTTGTTACTACCTCCCCCCCCCCAATTGTATAATCTTTCCCTGGGTTTTTGTTTCCCAGGTACATTACTTTGCACTTCTTTGCATTGAATCCAAGCTGCTATACTTCTGACCATTCCTCCAACCTTGCCAATTCCCTTCTCATCCTTTCCAAGCCTCCTTGTGTATCAACCCTGTTGCAGATGTTTGTGTCATCTGCAAAGAGGCATATTTTCCTTCCAGTCTCTCTGCAATGTCACTTATAAAGACATTAAAAAGGACTGGACCCAGTACTGAACCCTGCGGTACCCCACTAGTAACCCCTTTCTTCAGAGTGGACTCCATTTACAATTACCTTCTGTGTCCTGTTGTTCAGCCAGTGTTTTACCCAGGCTACCACCCTGGGACCCACTCCAAGGCTGGTTAATTTGACTACTAATCTTTTGTGAAGGACTGTGTCAAATGCCTTGCTAAAGTCTAGGTAGGCCATATCCACAGCCCCTCCCTGGTTTACTACTTTGGTCACCCAGTCAAAGAAATCAATTAGATTCATCTGACATGACCTTCTCACTGTGAACCCATGCTGCCTTGGGTCCTGTGTCCTACTAGCCTCTAGGTACTCAACCATTCTTTCCTTCAGAAGTGATTCCATCACTTTCCCTACCACAGAGGTCAAATTGACAGGTCTGTAGTTTCTTGCCTCTGTCTTGCTCCCACTTTTGTGAAGGAATATCACATCAGCTTTCTTCCAGTCCTCAGGTACCACACCATCCTCCCATGATTTGTTAAAAAGGGTAGTCAGTGGTGTCACTAGTTCTCTGCTTAATTCTTTTAGAATTCTGGGGTGAATTCCATCTGGCCCCATTGCTTTGTCCACCTTCAGTTTTAGGAGTTCTTTCAGAACATTTTCTTCCGTGAAAGGACTGGGATTGACCCCCCTCTCCAGAGTGCTTCTGTTAATTGGATTAGGCACCTCCTCCTTCCTCTTTTGTGAATACTGAACAGAAGTATTCATTCAGTATCCCTGCTTTTTCACTGTCACTCTCTCTGCCCACCCACCATCCATTTTATTTAGCCTCACCATCCCTCCCTTTGTCTTTCTACGCTCCCTGATATACCTATAAAAGGTGTTATCCCCCTTCTTAACTGAGTTGGCTATCTTTTCCTCAGTTTGTGCCTTTGCTATTCTGACTACCTTCCCCTGCTTTCTTGTGCCTTAACTGGTACAGTTCTCTGTGCTGCTCATTCTGTGTTTCCTTATGCTTCCTAAATGCTATCTTTTTCTCCATAACATTCACCACCATTTCTCTTGAGAACCATAGTGGTGTTTTCTTTCATTTTGATTTGTTTATTTGCTTCACACAAAGGCTTGTTTCCTCTGTGACATCTTACCCAAGAGCATGGACACAGATAGCAACTGGACTCCCACCAGATAAAGCAGAGACATGCCCTGACAATGTGAAAGATGTGGTAATGCTGCACTCAATCATACCTAAGCTTTGAGGAAGTACTGTAGCACACATGCAGTACTGAAGCTCATCC
This sequence comes from Neoceratodus forsteri, assembly GCA_016271365.2. Taxonomy (NCBI): domain Eukaryota; kingdom Metazoa; phylum Chordata; order Ceratodontiformes; family Ceratodontidae; genus Neoceratodus; species Neoceratodus forsteri. The sequence continues at coordinate 1,749,887,403 of CM057455.1, read as the reverse complement.
CTGTGCTTGAAATATTCCTACCTTTTGAGACCAGCCCTTTCTGGGAAATGAAGTTTAGATTTTACTCACATAATAAGATCCAATGTCCTTCTACCACCTCCCATGAATTGCTCTTTTGTGTTCTAATCAAATTCCAAGTGCAGCATTACCACATCTTTCACTTTGTCAGGGCATGTCTCTGCTTTATCTGGTGGGAGCCCAGTTGCCATCTGTGTCAACTAAACAAATAGCAGGGACATAATTCCCTCACTCTGGAAAATGACTCATCCACAAGCATCAGCATCTGTTTCTACCCCAGCCTCCCGAAATCTAAATAACTATATTTTCTCATACATTCATTTCCTGCTCTGCTCTCCCTGCTTACAGAATCCCCTAATGATAGAGCATTAGGTTGTAGTAGAAGTGAGAGAGGGAGTGGAGGAAAGCTGAATTGATGTAATCTCCATCATGTGAGTTGGGTTGATGGAGGAAGAGGAATCACAGACCTTGTGGCAATCATGTAACTTTACAGATGCTTAAAGAAAAGCCAAAATTGAAAAATGTGTGTGTGGGGGGTGGGGGGTGGCCCATAGCCGTGGGAGTGGGGCTGCAGTTTCCAGAGTAAGAGAAAGGAAACTGTCTATGCTCTTGGTTAAGATGTCCAGCTGGCTAAGCTACATGCTTTGGAGGCTGAAAGATGGCATATGTGGCACTCCTCCAAGTTAGAGTGAGGCCAAGAGGAGAAACTGGAGAGTGGCAGAAAGGGATCATGACTTGCAATAACTGGAGCACAGAAATAACTACTGTAAGATAATGAATTGGGACCATTGGGTGCAATGGGTTGGAGTAGGATATGCAGTAATGCAGTGGTGAAGGCCAGGGGATAAATGTGCAGAAAGGAGGTGTGCTGATAATATGTACTGCAGCTGGAAGGCTGCCACAAGATGTAGGGGGATTGGTGATGTAATTACTGATACATGGTTTGTGTCTGTGAAAGGTGGAAGCATCATTGTGTATGCAGCACTGGGAAGGTATCAGCAGATGGAAGTACACTGTGGATATCCACTCATGTTAGGAGGGTGTCACAAGCCTGGAGGGGTACCATGGATAGGATTACTAGGGTTGAGAGGGTATCAGCATGTAAGAGTGGACTGGGGATTTATTTATTGGGGCAGAAAAGGTGTTAGAAGATACATGATGAAGAAGCTTAGAGTTATGCTTTTAAAGTCAGGAGATGTCTGCAACATATCAGGTTTGATTAGCTTTCAGAAAGCTTGGAACGTAACATGCAAAACCAGGAGTACAGTGGTAGGGCTTTTTTTTTGTGGGGGTAACTCAGTTGATGGAGTGAATTTAAAAGTCAGTTCAAGGAATAAATTGGAGTAGGGCTGCTGTTATGTATTACTGTACCTTAAATGCATAACCATTTAACAGACAAAGGGTAAAACCTGTGTCCAGATCCCAGCCAAAGATGCTCCTTTCTTCTGAGTTGTGGAACTTTATTGATTAACTGATTGATTGATGGATTGATTTCTTTATTTTAAAATGATTTACCACAAAAGACATATCAAACTGGTAACAGCTTGTTTCCAGATGCATTCTGGGTTGAGAAGGTGCAGGAGAGTAGACAAGAAAAAGTTGCAAAGGTGCACTTAACTGTTGTTAAAGCAAACAAATATTTGGTGCATTGTAATACTGTAGTAAGTGCGATGATTTAACAGTTGTATAAACAACATATATTTGATGATAGTAATACAGTACAATAAAGTGCCAGTGGTATGGTAAATTTGCAAATGGTCAGCAGTTCCTTAAATTGAGAAGGGGACAGGGGGAATCACAGTACTGAGCAGTCCATGGCTGGTGAATGGTGAGCAGCAGCTGAAGAACTGGATTTAGAAGCAGTTGCAGGAGTGAGTTATGACAGTCTGAAGGAGAGACTTAAAGGAGTAGGGGAAAGAGACAGAATGGGTGGACAGGGGAAGAGAGGACCAGAATTAGAAAAGCAGTGGAGGGAAGCAATTTGGCCAGCAGTAATTTTCCTAGAGCAGAGGAAAAAGAAAATAATGCTGTGGAGTGAGTATGAGGAGCTGGTGGGAGTCAGAGGGGAGATGGGAGGACAGGAGCCAAACCAGAATTTGGATATAATAGAGGCACAGTAAACATGGCACCTGGCATCAAGGAAGAGGAGAGATAGGGAGGAGTACAGGGAGCAGTGGTGGGTGTGAGGAGGACAGTCCAAGATGAAACTGCACAAGGAGTGAAAGAGGGGGTCCAGTTTAATAAGAGTGAACTTGGGAGTAGTGCTGTAAATAGTCTCACCTTAATAGAAGATGGGGAAGATCATCTTTGAGACAATCTCATGACAGGCAGGAAGCAAGATATATTCTTTATTCTTGTAGAGTGCACCAAGATTTAAGTGGAGCTTATGGTGGATGGCATCCACATGCAAAGAGAAATTGAGATGATGGTTCAGTCAGACTCCAAGGTACTTCAAGAACAAGACATCCTTTATTACAGTGCCATCAAAAGTAAGGAAAGATGGGAGAGGGGAGCCTGGTGAGCTTCTCTCTGGAACCAAAGGTCATGGAGACTATTTTCTTAGCATTGATGGACAGCTGGTTGGCCAAGAACCTACACTGGATGTTGTCAATGTCCAGTTGGGGAAGAAGAGCTGGAAGCAAAGTGAACCATGTCATCTGCATTCATGTGGATGGAGGCCAAGTAAAAGGCAGCAGTGAGGTCAGTCAAGAAGATGGAGAAGAGAATAAGGCTAAGGATGACCCCTTGGGACAAACCTGAGTAAACAGGGAGTGGGGGGATATGGTGTCACTGATACAGACAGCTGAAGAACTGCCCTCAAATTAGGAACGAAACCAACTGATTGAAGAGGCAGGGGGCCCTTCTATCTTATGTTTTTCCATGAGAAGAGGATGGGCAACAGTGTGAAAGACTTTGGCCAAGTCAGGAATAATGGTGGACATAATTTGGCCCTGGTCCATACCAGAAAGGATGGCATCAGTGAGCTAAAGGAGAGAAGTGGATGTGGAGTGGGACTTTCTGAAGCCAGACTGGAAGGGGGGGAGGAGTCAAGGATGGTGGAGCACTGAAATAGAGTACAGTTAGTAATAATGAAAACAATGTGAAAAGCAAAATATATACTCTGTTGCCCTACCCTATATTCTGGGACTAAATACCAGAACTGCTAGTATTTTGTTTTGGCCCAACATATTTGCATAATATAATCAAGGTTATACACAAAGAAATTGTAACATTTAAATCCTTGGTAATATAAGTTGTGCAAAATCATTTGACAGTTGTCATTTTTCTTAAAGTATTTTATGTATTTTGATTGTATTAAGTCTGCTAATCCCGTCGGGGATACTGTCAATACAATTTTAATTTGACTTGCTGCCAATTAAAATTCCAAAAAATATCATTCTTGCCAAGAAATACCATGTAATTATTTTACTATTTCTGACTAGCCTGTTGCTAATCTTAAAGTCATAATTTATTACTTTGTCTTGGCAGACAGTCCAGTATTTTTCAAATGATAGACTTCAGTATATTATTGCATTAGTTCATTTTATTGATGAAAACATGTGAATCAGTATATATACATGTTAACATAGAACTAGTAAAATATTTCAGAGGTAAATGTCCCATTCTTTTACAAGAGTAAACGTTATACATATCAGAAAATGCCAGCCTTTTAATAAATTGCTGTTTAGATTTTCCTTAAGTAAAATACTTTTAGTTAGTATTCAGCACTATAACCAATACTTTTTCAAATTAGTAATGTGTTCCATGATGGGGTTGTCTATTTTTGTTGTATTTGTTTAGTGATAATATTAACAGATAAAGTACAGATGTTAATATACCTTAGATTACAGTATGTGGCTCAAAGAATCTCATAATGGCTGTAAGTAGGGACTACTAATATTCAATATTAGGATATATTGTAAGACATGCTTAATTAAAATGGGCATTGCACAGTGGCACTGGAGCATGTCTTGTGTTGTGGTTTCCCGACCACTGGTGTTTCTCAACTGACCTTCACCAGTGCATTTATGAAAGGTGCCTTGTAATTATATGACATGAATTTTATGTAGAGTTATGATAGTGATGCTAGTCAGTTAAAAATAAGATGCAAACATATTGGGTAATCAAGGTACTGCCAAGACAAGTCCCATTGCTCAGACTTTACTCTTTCAGTGTTTCTGTAAAGCTCTTACCATAGTACCACCAGAAACTCAAAAGCATCCACTTACTATAGGTGGCTACATTCAAAGAAGGATACAGCCAAAAAAGGAGCACACATCATTATTTGTTCCCTTCTCCTTTTTGTTCTTGAAGAAGCAAAACATGTATAGTCATAAATGAAGTCCCATTTCCATAAGTATTTGCATGGTGGTAAAGCTGTAGATGAACTAGGAAATGTACTGTTTGAACTATGTAGCTTAAAAGTAAAACCTTTTAATACATTTATTTTGTCAGTTTCAATTCACTTGTATTACTGTACATTCCATTGAGTAAACTTACACTTTGTGGCTACAGTTTTGTTTAACACAGACAGTTAAACTTTTCTTTCATAACTTGAATTCTTTTTAGAACCAGGGGCACCTTTAATTTGTCATTTTTCTCACTCATGCAGAGAAAATGGACACTGAGTTTGGATTACCAGAAGGGTCTGGCCTTGTGGTCTGTCCAAACTTCAAAATCCAATCAAAAGAGCAAAGCGGCTAAAGGAGTCCATGCCTGGAGCACACTCAAATAAAGAAGAATGTAGATACCAAGTGAAGAGTGACTAACAGACCAACTGCACTCTTTCAGACTGTGGACAGGCTGCTAAACTCAGACTGTCTACAGCCAAAAAAGCATTTTCAAGTGCTTTATGATGAAAGTTTGCTTGGTTCTTCTTGGACAGGCTGTCCACCATCCAGCTGGCCATACTGCCAGTGTGCCATAATATGGCTAACAGCTGTCGCTTTGGTAGTCCGGAGAGCATTCGACCTAGTTGGGGGGGGAGTTTAAATCAGTGGAGGCAGCAGAGGTCTTGGGGGTCACTTGTGGACTGAACCACACATATTGTGAACTGGACCCCGTGCTGACACGTTTCTTAATGAGATATGATGACACTGTCAGCCAGTGTTCGCCTTGATTGTCTGGTGTTCTCTCTCAGAGGGAGTCTTCCCAGATGCCTTGAAGGAGGTCCTGTTCAGGCCCCTTCTGAAGAAACCATCCTTAGACCCTCACGTTAAGTCAAATTACTATCCTATCTCCAACCTCCCATTCTTTGGGATGGTTGTTGAGAAGGTGGTGGAGCTTCAGCTTGAGGAGCACCTCATGGCCTTTGACTTATATGAACCTTTCCAGTCAGGGTTTTGTGTGAGACATAACATGGAAACCGCATTAGTTAGGGTGCATAATGACCTCCTCAAGGCTTGAAATTGAGGGGAAGGGACAATTCTTGTGCTCCTCGATCTTTCCTCAGCTTTTAACATGGTTGATCATTGTGTGTTGCTCAATCACCTGAGGGAATTCTGTGGACTTACTGGCACTGTCATCTGTTGGTTTGAGTTCTATGTCATGAACAGGAGGCAATGGGTCGTGATGGGGAATTCCTCTTCCTCTGCTAACCTCCTGTTATTTGGAGTACCTCAGGGTTTGGTCCTGTCACTGATGTTGTTTGCCATGTACATGCTGCCCCTGGAAGCACTCATTAAGAAGTACAGCTTAGGTTTTCATTTCTATGTGGATGATACCCAGCTGTATCTTTCTTTAGCACCAGGGACATCCAATGCAGTGGAAGTGCTAAATAAATGCCTTACTGAGATCAATGTCTAGATGGCCTCCAGCTGGTTGCGACTGAATCCCGATAAGACAGAAGTACTGGTTGTGGAGTTGAACAGAGGGCATGATAGGATGACCTCTGGCACAGAGACAGGTTTGTTCCTGGGGTCTGTGCCATTGAAGGCCTCCTCTAGAGTACACAGTCCTGGTGTGACCTTAGACAGTGGATTGACATTTGAGGCCCAGGTGTCATCCATTGTCTGGTCCAGCTTTTACCACCTGAGGAATATCATCAGGATCAAGTCCCTAGTTCCGCCTCTGGACCCCCTCACCCTGGTACACACCTTCATGACATCAGGGCTTGACTATTGTAATGTGCTCTACCTCAGGGTCTCAGGAGGTACCCTCTGCAGACCGCACCTAGTGCAGAATGTGGCTGCCAGGTTGCTGGCGGGTCAGTTGAAATACTGCCATGTCACCCCGGTGTTGCATGAACTGCGCTGGCTGCCAGTCAAGTGGAGGGTCCTCTTTAAGGTAGAATTACTCACCTTTAAGGCCCTTTATGGGCTGGGCTCTGGCTACTTGTCTGACCTTCTGACTCCTGCTACCTCAGTCCTTTCCCTCTGCTCCTCTGGTAGTGGCTTCCTTGCAATTCCCTGGATGAGGTTGAAAACTGTTGTTGACAGAGCATTTAACATCACTGACCCCATCCTGTGGAATTCGCTCCCACCATCTGTACTGCCCCTTCGGTCAAGGTATTTAAAACTCGCCTAAAGACTCACTTGTTTAGTCAGGCCTTCCTGGACTTTCTGTATTAGATCTTGCCCTGAGTTGGCCCCTTTTTCCTTTAAAGCTACAGTTCTTTTTAACTACAGTTTTTACATTTGTGTCTTATTTATTTCTCTATATTATTTACTTACATTGCTGTTGTAATGTTATTGTTTTGTGAATAATACTTTTGACTTGTATGTTGCCCAGAGCCTCCAGGATTGGGCACCTGGAAAAATAAAACTTGCCTTGCCTAGCCTAGTGTGCATCACAGCAAAAAAAGAACCCATAGCTTGGTTTATTGATAAAAAGTGATTTTATTTACATAAAATCCAACAGACTCACTCACCCCACTAGTGGCAGACACTGATGAGGTGAGTTTGTTGGATTTTAGGCTAATAAAAGCACTTTTTATCTATGAACCAAGCTATGAGTTCTTTTTTTTGCCGTGATTCATACTAGTGTCTGTTAGCCACTCTATCCAAACGTCTCCCATCCCTAATGTTTTGCATGTTTCTATGAATGACCATTTGAGCAAACTTGGCTCTTTTGCTTATTTAAATATTATATATTTGTATGGCTGAACTGTTTTCTAACTTGGCTATTTTTCCTACAACATACATTTTTTTTATCTGATTCTGTTTTGTTTCTCTTCCCACTGTTATGGACTTACTGTAATTTATTTTCATAATAAACTGCAAAAAGGACATTGGCATGTGTATCTTAACATCAGTTTACCTATGCTAAATTGATAACATCGATGCTGAAGTTCGGCGCAGCAAGACCTCCAATGTTGACAGGCAAAATTTTGCCTGTCTGACTTTGGAGTGTTTCTCTTGGGGGGATGTGCTCCCCCCCTTCTAAGGATGATCAACTCCAAGTCAGAGTTGATGTGAAGGGGAAGGGGGTAACACATGGTGAAAGGGTGAAATATCACTCTCAGGTCCCCACAGTGACAATTTTGAAACCTGTTGAAACTGCTGCTGTGGAGGATTTTGCCATAATAGTTTTGTTGTTCATTCGGCACACCCTTAACATTCACTCAAAACATGCAAAATTCATAGTGTGCATCCCAACTTTTACCTTTCTACTGCAGTGTAGGAAACAATGTTGCGTTAATATCCAAGAATCATGGTATAAAAAAAAAGGAAACATAATGGATTTCTATGAATTTCAGGGTTGTTCAAAGGACCACATGGGTACTTTTATGCCTAATTGTTCTCTCTCTTATCCCCCTGTCTTATCAACACTAGGCCCATCCATCCCCTTATTCTTCCTTTCCCAACCTCGGATAGGAGCTCACTACCATGGGTTGTGACATCCTACCATGCCCCGTACTTTATAGCATTCAGTCCCGGGGCTCACACATACTCCTTTTCTCCATCCACCTTCTCTACATCCAGCTTTACCAACTCCTTTCTGTGCACCGTGCCCTCTTAGCCTTTCTCCCCCTACTCCTCCCTCTCTCCCCTACCTTCACCTCTACCTGGTGTATATTTTTATTTTTATTTTTTTCTTCCGTTACTTCCTCTTGCAACCTTAGGTAACCTGCTTTATCTTCCTATAGACACTTCTATGTATGTAAATACAGTGTAATCTGTGCAATATCTGTATAATTCTATGTACATATGAACTTCTTTTTCTTCCTCTCTGTAAAGAGTATTATCTGTATTGCCTTGTAAATACCTGTCTTGACCTGTATATACAATTGTTCATGCTCCACCCAGGTCCATCTTGCAAATGAGCGTCTGCTCAACGATGAACGCCTGGTTAAATAAAGACTTGATTGATTGATTGATTGATTGACTTTAGATGAATAACTCACTTACCTAAGGGTTCATCAGTTATTTGCTTGTCAGATTCCTGACATCAGTCAGACAGTTAATGACCATCCATGGTGTACTGTACTGTACTTATTTGTTTGAAAAAGGCATCAAACAGATGGCTCCACAGTATAGTGTATTGTTTTTGTCAGCATCCCTTGGTACAGCACAGTGAAAAAGTGTGTTCTGGAGTTTATTATGCAGTACATTAGCATACACAAATCTTAAATCCAGAAATACACACAAATGCAGGTTTTTAATACAATGCAGGGCAGTTTAGTATCTATAGCTCAGAAGGTGAGTAGGCTCTCTATGGATCTGTAAGATCATAATGTCATGGGTTCTATTCCATCACCAGAAACTTGGGCTTATACCTGTAGTAGTATTCACACTGTAGTGAAGCACTAGGGGAGTGATGCACCATTGGGGAGCCATCCTTTAGATGAGATATTAAGTGATGGTCCCTTCTACCCATCTCTAATGGTTGTCTGGGTGGCTGTTACAGATCCCATGGTACATCATAAGATTAGGGGATGTTCCCTGGATTCCTGGCCACATTGCCCATGTCAAAAACACAGCTCCATATAACCTAGCCCTGGGGATGCACTTGGAGATGAGCTGTCACAGCTCAGTGTGCCTTTGCTGGTCTAAAATTCCAACTAGATAAATAAAATGTCTATAGCAGAGGATGATTCATTTAGCTGGTAAGGGGATAATAGCCACAAGCATTGAAGGATGCCCCTTTATACTGTATGTATACTGTAGATACCATGGAGAGCTGAAAAGAAGTGGTCACTAGATTTCTATATGAATAAAAGGTGCAAATTGTTCCCACTGATCTGCTGGGAAGTGGGAATTCAGTGGACTAGTGGTCGCTCCTTCCTCATTATGGATGTACTGTATGTATATGTATACAGAGCAGTAAATATTGAGGTGAGAAGAAGGGATAGGCGGTCATCTACTTGGATCTTTGAACTGCTCAGGTAGTGCCCTTTTGAAAATAGGAAGGTTAGTGACTTGTTGAAGGAGGACTCGGACCATTCTGCTGGGCCTTAGAAGAAGAAGCCCCATCTTCTGAAGTATTTTAAAATGTAGACACTAACTAGCTAGCCATCTTGGGGGAACTTTGATAGTAAGCGACAAAGCTGAGGGGGTATGGAATGTATGGAATGTAGGTGCTGGGAAGTTGATACGCTAATGGAGGCGTTTGCACCAGTAGTAGTTTCTGTGGGTGGGGGGATGAATCAGATGAGTTGGCCATAGGACAAGTAGAAGATTGTCACTGAGTCACCCTCAAGAGCTAATCTGGAGATCCTGTTCAACAGGAAGTTTGACCTACAGTATGTAGTTTGACTTTAGGGACTGGGCCGTACAACACATACCCATAGTCCAGAAGTAGGAGTAGCATTTGTCTCAGTACTTGTATTCCCATAAGAGAGCTGAAGCAGTTTCTTTAGTAGTATGGAGTAGAATGGCATGAATTTTATTTTTTTAGAATCATTGTTTAATAGAGTTCTTTATATATAGAGTAATGGATGAGGAAGTGTGCTTAATGAGAATTTAATGGTCTCCCGAGGTGTGGGATGCTACATAAACCCTGAGGGTGAAGCCCAAGGGTTTATTAAAGCATCCTATACTGAAGGTGACCATTACATTAGAGTAGGACACTTCCCCAACTTTTATTTTTGCATTCACTTGCATTCATGCGCAAGGAACGTTTTGGGACAGTACGACTTTTGGGAGGTGTGTGACTCTCCTGTCCAATGCAGTGCTTGGTATAGGAGGCATGACCGTACCACACCAATGGATGCACGAGCTGGCTATGACAGCAGTTTGGCTGCAGTGGTCTTCAGTTGAAAGAAAAGCACCGCTGTAATCAGCAGTGAAAACGTGTGTATTTAACATATTGACATCATCATTTTGGCCATCCTGCATGTCTGTAGTCCCAAAAGCCAATGTCGGGGGTGCCCAATCCCCCTGACAGCATACCTCCTCCCCAGTTCATTTGCTGATGGGGAAGCCCAATCCCCATCAGCATAATGTCCGCCATATAATTTTAGTCTGCCAAGGGGGTGCACAATCCCCCTTGGCATCATGACCTCCCACACACACAGACTCTTTGTCTTTTCTGACAGCGTGCCCAATCTCAACTGGCTCCAGCCCGCCCAAACACCCAGGTGGCAGGCTGGGAGCCCACCCCAGCATGCCGAATGTACCTGCAAAAAGGGAAAACCATCCCACAAAGTTTTTTTTTTGTGTGTGTGTGTGTTTAACCTGTAAACAAAGAAACAGTCCCTCGCTGTCTGGGGTGCCCCCCCTCCCCAAACCCGCATCCACCCTCTGCACACCCCAAGTCCCCACACCCCCCCACACCATACTTATCTCCACAGCCTGGCATGATGATCTTCAGTGGAGAAGGAACACATCTGCACTCTTCAAAGCCGATCGTGAACTGAAGAAATGCTGGCAAGCTGTATAATGGCATAAATGGGGGGTGGGGTTCAACTAAGGTGCATGTCTCAGCCATGTTTGTGACTTTTGGTTCCAAATTTTCAACATGGGGTTCTTGGGATCCCACCTCATGAACTCAGTCACTGTCTTTTCATTATTCGGTCCCAAAAGGTGATTTTGTGGTCACTGCGTGGAATCACCTTTTGGGGCCAATTAATGAAACAACAGTGTCACTGTTCATGAGGTGGGCTCCCAAAAAACCTATGCTGCAAATCTAGTGAAAAAATTAAAAAGAATGACTGCATTACGAGCGTGTGTTGCGCAGTTTCTATGCACTCTCGTAACTTTGAGAATTTTTTTATATTTTCACTTCAGATTTTCAGCACTGCCATTTTTTTCACACCTCCTTATGAACTATTCAGCTGCCATTTTTCAGATCCTGTCTGAAATGTGTATTCACATGTGTGGCACACAATGGCACAGTTGCTGTGGGCAATCAATGTTTCAGGCAGATTTTGAAAATCACAGTGGCACTGTTCATGAGCGGAGGCCCCAAAATGTCTATGTTGAAAATCTGGTGAAAGAATTCCACACAGTGACTGTTAAGAGCGTGCATTGCACAGTTTCTATGCAAGCTTGTAACTTCGAGAATTTTTTATATTTTCACTCCAGATTTACAACATTGCCATTTGTAAGCACCTACTTACTATGTAGTTGACTACTTATGAGCCCAATTTACAGAGGAGCTGCTCAGGAGCTGTTTAAAAAAAAAATTGCTGTCTCATCTGTATGTTGCTGCTTCTGATCTGGTCTGTGTGGAGAGTGATGTTGTTTTGCTAGTTTTCTACTAAGACACTTATTCAACTGGGTTGCCAATGAATGCACTACTGCTGGGAATGAAAGTCAATAGTGCTTTGGCAATTTTCTCATCCCTGCCCCCATCTAAATAACTGTTGTTTCTTTTGGCCTGCCCTGCAGCCTTTTCAGTCTGTTATTTATAAATGCTGCTCTGCTGAATTGGGTGGGGGGATTGTTTTCACGTGCCTGGTCTAAATATGGTTGTTTCCTTTGGCTCACCTGTGCAGCCTTATGAACTGCAGGTCATTATTTTATCCAGTATTTCAATGAAAAGTGCTGAACATAAAGTACCATAAGTGCCAAACACCACTACAAATACCTGCAAACAAATGGTCAGCATTGACAAATACTTGTTTATAATTACTGGTCAGCAATATTTTTGTCAGAGTGCATTAGCGTATTGCTGTGTCTTACCGCTGTCACACACACACACACGCATGCACACATGCATATACACACACACACAGAGTCTATCTTTGCCTCTTTCATTTTTTTTTATAGAGTTGCTTTTTTATTTAATCTGGCATTTACTTTTTTATTTGTGGACTTAGAGAGTTGGATCACAATTGCGATCAAGCTTACCTTAGGCGTGTTGGACTCTGAGCTGTTACCGGTGGTAGCTGTTGTCCGCTGCATGTTCCGAAGGGCAGGATCAACTGGATAGATTTTTTTGTTGATCCTGAGCTGCATCTTAGTTTTATGTTAGCGAAAGTAAAACTGATGAGAACTCTTGGTCTGGTGGCTCCTCGGTAGATGGGATAAGGAGCCACCATGTTTCTGAAAGTGTTTACCTCGCCCAGTAGGAGAGCAACAGCCAATCAGTGAGTGGCTGTTTTTTGTGTGACATGATGCATGCTCGCCGTTATAACCCACGGGTTATAATGACAGATTATTACTCGGTCAGCGTATGTAAAAAATTGCTGACCAGTTATTATATCATGGTTATGCCTTTATTTTTTTTGCCAGGACATCTTTAAAGGACTTAAAATGTAGTCATGAAATAGCACAGACACAATCCACCAGGGCAAAATAGTGGTTGGAATTTACAAACAATTCAGCCACATAGTACAAGAAGACAGAAGTTCATCTTAGGTGAAGTATGTTAATAATACCAAATATTTATTTGTGCAAAAAGACAAGGTGACAAAAAGCTGCTGCCTGTACCTGCCTGAAAGTGCACGGATTCTGCAAGCAATGTCAGGCTGGTACAAGCAACTGCATTTTGTTGCCTTGTCTTTTTGTGCAAATAAATATTTGGCATATTAACACACTTTACCTGAGGTGAGCTCCTTTCTGTCTTTCTGTACCCCATGGCTGAGCTGTTTGTTTGATTCCCAGTAGCAATTATGTGATTGCCCTGCTGGTCTCTCCTGAGCTGCCTTTGTACCAGAACAACTGCAAAATTGTGAGTTCAGATATGAATATGACATTAAATGTGCTTTTTGCAACTAAGCTGTTGTCTAAAATTAATTATTTAAAGTATGGAAAATGTAAATGATAAAAATTATAATAAACAGTACCATATTCAATACTAATTAACAAATTACAAAAACTTAATATAGACAAATCACTAGTACATTGGATATCCTATTGGCTTGACAACAGAACACAGGAAGTTCCTACAAGAGACAGCAAATCCAGAACAAAACAGGTGACAAGTGGGTTCCCCCAGGGCTCTGTCCTGTGACCAGCCCTGTTTAGTATGTTCATCTCTGACCATGATAAAGACATTTCCAACTGGACAGCTAAATTAGCAGATGACTCAAAAATAGGGGCAGTGTTGCAAAGCAGTACACAAACAGAGAAATTAAAAAAAATATCTTTTAACCATAGAATAATTGGCAATAACTAATGGCATATGTTTCACTTCAGACAAGTGCGTATCCCTTCACGTGGGAAGAAACAACAAATATACAGATTACACCCTGATGGGCAAAACACTGAATAAAGTCAATAACAAAAATATCCTGGGGTTACTCATCAACAAGGACCTTCATTTTGAGGAACAATGCACAACAATAATAAAGAAACCAAATTCAATATTAAGATATATAAAAATGCATTCATATCCAGAGATGGTAACTGTATTAGAACATTGTACACATCTTACATCAGGCCACAGCTGGAGCACTGCTTGATAGTCTGGAGTCCCCAGGTAAAAAAGAATATCACTAACATAGACAGGGTGCATCAGAGCTACGAAAATGGTGGCAGGACTTAGGGACAAACTGTATGAAAGTAGATTGGAACAACTGGGCATGTACACACTTGAGATGAGAAGAAAGAGGGGTGATATGCTACAAATGTTCAAAATCGTGAAACACCATGAACTGATGGACAGTGTGGAGATGATTAAATTTACTAATGAGGACAACCTGATGTGCCATAGTCAGCAATTTCAAATTTTTCATTGTTCAAACAATAATGGAAGAACATATTTTACATACAGAGCTGCCCAGACCTGGAACTCCATACCAAAAGAACTGGTTGCAGCACCACTAGATATATTTACGAAAAAGGTTATATATCTATTTATTAGGCAAAGGGTAACAATGCCCCACCCAGATGGAAGACAAGCTCGATGGGCTGACACCTTCTCCTGTCTTAACAACCTAGTATTGAACCTAGTATAACACAATGCACACCACAGACTAAGCACTTACTCCATTGTGAAAGTGGTTTGAGTGCCACTTGAGAAAAATATTTGACCACAGTTACTTACTTTTATTTTAATAGTAACCAAGATATCCCAAAACAGCATCAAATATTTGCAGCTTCATTAGTTCATGACAAGTGCAGTGTGGCCTGGATCAGTATTGCAGCATAAAGTTGCTTTGTTAAGAAGTGGAGACTTACCTTCAGTTCCACTTCTTGGTTTATCCTGAACGCTGACATCACAGACATTCAAAATTACACACTTTATGATGATTCCCTGTTCTGTGTTTAGCTGTCTTTATGCTTCTTTCTGTCTTTTGGAGGAATTGTGTAAACTGTATTTACTGTAATCTATATGTAATTAATGTAATGACAGATCTGCTAATCAAGAAATCAAAACTGAACTGACATTATAAACAGTTGGTTGACATTTTGATGTCTAGTCAACATGTTTTGAGTCTCAGCTTCAGCTTCAGTTCCTGGTCCACCTCAGCACATGCCTGGTGTGTTGGCTTCACAAATAGCAGACATTTCAATATCTAATTAACATATTCCATGGAACTTTAGCTGCAATAGTGTTATAGACCTCAATGAACTTGCCATGAGCGAATGAATCTGCAAATATGGAATGCTGTATTGGTATGCTTTGGTCACCACTAAAAGAAACAACTAAGATAATTGTTTCCTTTTTTTTCTTGAGTGTCACTTGAACTGTGAAGCAAGTGTTTTGTCATCTGATTTTCTGCTTGATCAGAGCACAAGTGGCTAGGAGTGCTGAACATTGACTGTAGTATAAAAACAACACTATACTGTATATGTTTATCAAGTACAGTAAATCTCAGTTCCCAGGACCCACATCTAGGAACTGGGGAATGCTATGGGAAATTAATAGTTGCAGAAATTACAAGGAAGAGTGACAGACCAAATCTTCCCTGCTGTAACATTGCCCTCTGATAAAATGACATGTTATTGTAAACAAATAATGTTGCAACTGACTACCAACACCTATACACAGTAAAAGTACAGTATGATAGTAGCCCAAAAGAAAATAATGTGTATCACTGAGTTAATAAACTCCCTGAAACTATCACAGGTTCTTTAAAGATGTTCTCCAATCAAACTTTCTTAATTAGCAAAGTGTGTTTTAGTAAACCCCAAGAAACTAGCTTAGGTTCTTTAAAGAGGGGTTCCAATCAAACTTTTTTAATTAGTAAATTGTTTCGTTTTGGGGGAGAAATACTGCTTTTAACATTGCTGGCAGAGTGAGGATTAGGCTGTGAGTAATTCTTCAATGAAATCAGTTTTTGTTTTGTTTAAGTAGGCAGGGAAATTAAGAGTATTTTTTTTTGTGAAGTCCTTCTTTAAATGGTACAACAACTGCTGAAGAATTTTTTTTTGTTATTGAAAATAAGAGTGATGCATAGTGAAGAAGGCATACAGAGAAGATAGTATTCATAAAGATTTCCATACAGTGTTCTTGACTTATTTATGCCCCCATTTAAGAATGATATGGTATGCTGTGGAATCTGCTACTTTCTTTTCCAAGACTTCTCTACTTTTAGTAAAAGATGCTCCCCCAATATAATGTTGCTTTCACAGACCAGTATGTAATCCTTGACAGTAGGGGGCATGGTTGTTACTAGTTTTGTGAATAACAGGCAGTTGGCCCCGAAAACTCTTCCACCTTAAATACATCTGCAAATCTACAATTTTGGAATGTTAATAGCTCAGTCACTCTTTAAGCAATGGACGTAACACTATACACACACACACACACACACTAATCTTCGGGGTGCATGTATCTGTCATAATATAATTTCATTGTGTTATCAAACTTTAAAGTTATGGGGGCATAAAATCTCAGAATTTACTTTCTTGCAACATTTTGTAAAAACAAAGAAATGTTGGCTGGTTATAATTCAATAATTCATAGAGCTAGTGACCTCATTATTGACATCTACACCTTTTTGCTGTAGGAAAAATGAGGCTTCCAAATGTCATGACATTGTGTTTGGTTGTCGTGAAGTTATAACGGCTCACAATGACACCCTTTACTTATCTGCAGAATGTTGTGAATATGTGTGGACAATATGGTGGCTTATCACCCAATTGGCTGTAGAGCTAAGAACCTGAGACCTAGTGAGGTTTTTGCATACAACAGTCAAGTGCATGAAAACTGCAGAAAACTCTGCTCATCTGAACGAAAACCTATTAAATCTTTTGGTTATGGTGCTAGATTTTGCTCAGGTACAAATACCCTGTATCACTTAAAAGTGACTACACTTAGTGGTATTCAGTTCACATCTATTTAAGTCTTACATCTTGCCATGATGTCATAAGAATAAAATGAAGGTGAGCTTAACCATAATGAGTACTGACATTTCTGTGGAAGCTTATGAATACAAAATTAAATCGTACCCCTAATACATCCTTCAGAAAGTGAGAGGTTACATTATTAGTAGATATATTGAAATGAAATATAGTACTCCCTCACTATAACAAACATAAAGGGAGCAATAATGTGAGTTTGTTATAGCTTCCTGTTCGTTATATCGAGGGACACCAAAAACAAGTTCTGTTTACATAAAAAACACTCTGCTAACACTAGTTTTCAGCTGTAGTCCACTTTTTATGGAGGTTCAGTACAGTCAGTACAGATGTTCTGTGTTCCCTGACAGTTTTGCCATTTTAATCTTTTTTGTTAAATCTTTCAATCATTTCTTAGCTTTACCTGTACCTCACAGTACTGCACAGTATCTTGTTCATCTCCCTAACTGACTTACAGGTTGTGGTTTCATTGATTGGGGATCAGTGTCTGAGAGGGCTATCTTAACAGACAACATTTTTGTATTTGTTAGTTTATTTAACTATTTTAGTCCTGCTTGGTTTTGTAGTTGATTGAGTCACAATACCTCACAGTGCTGTACAGTATCTCACTTGTCTCCCCAAATGGCTGCTGGGTTCTGGTTTCGATGATCGGGTCCGGGTCTCCACACCACACAAGTAATGCAATACTGTAATGTAACCAAAGCTAAAGGTAAAGAGCTTAAGAACTTCAGAAGCAAATAAATAAACCTACAAACCAATTGCAAGTATTGGAGTTTGTAGCCATGGGGGAGGGGGAGTAATGTATTCTGATCTACTGTACATTCGGGTGGGGTGGGGGAGCGGACAGGTGGATAAATGGAGACAGGCATTTTTCTTTCAGCTATAATAAAAAATAAAGCTAGCCTATAACGCTTTTTCTAATTTAGGTTGAGGGAGGTATGTTGTTAAATACAGAGCTGCAGCAGTTTTACAGCTTCTGAAATCACATAGTACAGGCAAGTGCTGATGTGGCGGTGTTTGGTGTTTATAGGAACAGCTGATTTCTGCCAGACGCTATGGGTGCCATTTGTAATAGCCAGCGTTTCATTATAAAGAGGTTCAGTATAGCGAGGGTACACTGTACTGTCAACCAAAGTGTAAAGCTACTACACTGCTATCACCAACAGGTCTTATCACTGTAGAGCCAAATCCAATCAGATCTCTGAAGCTAAATGGGGATAGACCTGGTGAGATGTTGGATGGACACCCCCAGCAAACACCAGGTGCTGCAGGAAATGGTGTTGGTACATCTGCAGGGGCCACCCTACCCGTGGTTGTCAGCAACCATATTAATGCCTTTGCGTAGTGTTGTGTGAACATTGCTGTCATGATGCGCCATCTTTTAGATGTGACTTTCAACCAAAGTTCCATCTTGCTTCTCTGGTGGTTGTTTAGATGGGTGTTAAAGATCCTAGGGCGTGCCACAAAAAGGGCAGAGGAATTTCCCAGGGGTTCTGAACAAGTTTCCTTCTTCACCTATCTATCAATGCAGCAACCTAGTTCAATATCATGTGGTTTGCACCTGTGCAAAAAGACTTGAAAAACTGTTGTGTAATGTGTTGTCACATAATTACTGCTATGTTCCACTGCGGTGGTGGATGCACTTCAGTTATTTTTTTGTGTGGGTTCTATGTTGTTTATACACACCTTGATATGCCTGCATGAAATGCACTACATTAATAAAATTATCATCATGTGGTAAAAATACAGTGGACCTGCTAATCGTGCAATATGTAAAGCTCCATATTCTGACCGGCTCAGAGTCACTTGACAATTTTTAAACTCAGTTTTAATTTTTAATTTAAGCATAGAAAACAAACAAAAAAATAAGGATGGAAAAAAGACTAAAAGTAAGTTGAGTCTGTCCTGTTTCCCTAGTGTGTGTATTACATTGACTTAACCTCTCCATTAGTAGTCTCCTCTTCTCTTTTCTCCATCGTGCTCCTCATATTCTCTCTTGAATATGCCCCTTATTTATTTATTTATTCATTAATTTACTTATTTATTTATCTGAAGTGTTTTGCTTTAAAGACACACAGAGACATACAAACAATCCTGTTTACATGTGTGACCATGAGGCAATGACAGGGGGATCGCAATAGCAGAAACAGGTAACAAAATAACAGATTATATACAGCAAATAGAAACACAGTATAAAGGAAGTATTGATTACAGCAATCATCAGTGAGTTTAGCAACTAGTAGACAGGAAGGCAGCATCGACAACTCAGCAAACAAATCAGACATAACACAATAGGACATAATTGTGCTCTTGAGAGCCTTTTTAGCTGATGCAGTTCTGAGCGGACAGCTGTTACTCAAGCTAAGGTGTTCCAGACCTGACGGAATCAGTAACTAAAGGCATGCTGCCTTGAACTTAATTTTCAATGTAGGACAATGAATCTGTTGCCAATATCAGAGGGAAGATGACATGCAGGCAGAGCAGCAGGGGTGAAGAGGGAGCACAGATAATTTGGGAGCTTGTTGAACCAGTATTTAAATCCAAAGAGAGCCAGCAGTTGTACATATCTGTCAGTAAATGAGGGCCAGCATGGAGATGCAGTGATGCATGTAGGAAGGGCCTGTAGGATAAACCTACAGAAGGCATTAATTAGGGTGTCCGGTTTCATTAAATGACATTTAGATGTGCCATCATAGATCATGTCCCTGAAATTGATGACTGGAAGGATTAAATATTTGACCAGGCATTTGCGCATTCCCTGTAACAGGAAGTCACTCATTCGACAGAGGGCAACAAGCTTTCTGTGTGATTTTGAAACAAGAGTCTGAATGTTAAGACAAATCCAGGGAGTTGAACCCTGATATAGTCCCAGCATGGACCATGTTGCTGGGCAGTCTAGTCCACTTGTCCCCCACCAGCTCGATGCTTCCCTGATGTCTTTTCAGAATTTCCTCCCTTTCAGTTTGATGTTGTGCTTCCTGGTATATGTACTTATCCTCAACTTAAACAGCTCTGCAGAATGCACTTTGTTGAACCACTACATATACCTGTATTTTTTATAGAAATATAGAAACATATACTATGACAGCAGCAAAAGACCATTTAGTCTGCCTGTATTTCGATAGCCCTATTACAGTCCACCTGTCCCTATTGTCCACTGCAGAATACACTGTGAAACTTTCTCTGTTGCCTATGAATCATTTTTGTCACCCTCCACAGTACAGTTTCTAATTTATTTCTGTCCTTCCTCTGATGAGGGTGCTCCCAGCCTATGCTATGGACTTACCTCCTTTTTTCAGGCCAATGCAAGCTGATTCTACAAATGGAATGTCTCCATTAACAATGTGTGTAGATTTGCCCCATCTGTTTTTTGACTTACCCACCACTGCTCACTCTATTCCATTCTAAATGCCCCCCCCCCGGTGCTTCTATATTCTATACTGCTTGATTGATAACATCCTTAGGTCCTCTAAACCTGCCTCGCTGGCCTCAGTGTTTGCTGCTGATGACTCTGCCTATCCCCTATGCTCTAAAGATCAGGCCTACTGACTGTTCCCAAGTGCTCCTCCAAAATGGGTGAGCAGGTGATTGCCCATTTTGCCCATGGAACTCTCTACCTTCTCACCTTAGGGTCTGACAGTCCCACCTCACATTTAAAAGAGAATTATTCAGTTATCTTAGATCCTCTGAAGTATGCTCTTGCTCCTGACTTTTCTCCTAACACTACTTTTAAACCGGTTTCTGCCAACATCCTTCAGTGATGCTAATTTTCTTCTCACTTTTTTCTTTTGGCTCATTGCCCACCTCGGTTATTTGATAAATCAAAATGAAAAAAAAGCCACTATGGTTCTCAAAAGAGGTGGCAGGAAAGGTTAGGGAGAAAAAGATAGCATTTAGGAATTATAAGGAAACAAAGAAGGAGCAGGACAGAGAATGTGTACTAGTTAAGGCAGAAGGAAGCAGGGAGGGAAGTCAGAATAGCAAAGACCCAAACTGAGGAAAAGATAGCCAACTTGGTTAAGAAGGGGGATAAAACCTTTTATAGGTACATCAGGGTGCATAGAAAGACAAAGGGAGGGATAGTGAGGCTGAATAGAATGGACGGTGGGTGGGCAGAGAGGGACAGTGAAAAAGCAGGGATACTGAACGAATACTTCAGCTCATTATTCAAAAAAGAGGAGGAGGAGGTGCCTAATCCAGGTAACAGAAGCACTCTGGATAGGGGGGCCGATCCCAGTCCTTTCACAGAAGAAAGGGTTCTGAAAGAACTCCGAAAACTGAAGGTGGACAAAGCAATGGGGCCTGATGGAATTCACCCCAGAATTCCAAAAGAATTAAGGTGAGAACTAGTGACACCACTGACTACCCTTTTTAACAAATCATGGGAAGATGGTGTGGTACCTGAGGACTGGAGGAAGGTGGATGTGATTCCCCTTCATAAAAGTGGGAGCAAGACAGAGTCAGGAAACTACAGACCTGTCAGTTTGACCTCTGTGGTAGGGAACGTGATGGAATCACTTCTGAAGGAAACATTTGTTGAGTACCTAGAGGCCAGTGGGGCACAGGACCCAAGGCAGCATGGGCTCACAGTGGGAAGGTCATGTCAGATGAATCTAATTGATTTCTTTGACTGGGTGACCAAAGTCATAGACCAGGAAGGGGCTTTGGACATGGCCTGCATAGACTTTAGCCAGGCATTTGACACAGTCCCGCACAAAAGAGTAATAATCAAATTAACCAGCCTGGGAGTGGGTCCTAGAGTGGTAGCCTGGGTAAAACATTGGCTGGACAACAGGACACAGAATGTAATTGTAAATGGTGTCCACTCTGAAGAAAGAGGGTTACTAGAGGGGTACCGCAGGGTTCAGTACAGGGTCCAGTCCTTTTTAATGTCTTTATAAGTGACATTGCAGAGGGACTGGAAGGAAAAGCATGCCTCTTTGCAGATGACACAAAGATCTGTAACAGGATTGATACACAAGGAGGTATGGAAAGGATGAGAAGGGACTTGGCAAGGTTGGAGGAATGGTCAAATATATGGCAGCTTGGATTCAATGCAAAAAGTGCAAAATAATGCACCTGGGAAACAAAAACCCAGGGGAAAATTACACAATGGGAGAGGAGGTAGTAACGATGACAAAAATGGAAAAGGACCTGGGGGTAATCTTATCAGATGACCTTAAGGTTAGCAAGCAATGTGAGAAGGCAGTAGGGAGGGCTGGGGGATACTAGGATGTATATGGAGAGGCATCACCAGCAGAAAACAGGAAGTTGTTATCCCTCTGTGCAGACAGTTGGTCAGACCTCATCTGGAGTACTGCATCCAGTTCTGGAGACCCCATCTCTGCAAGGACATAGACAGGATGGAGGCAGTCCAGTGGAGGGCAACTAAAATGGTGCAGGGTCTGCAAGAGAAGTCATACGAGGAGAGACTAAAGGAGCTTAATATGTATACCCTTGAGGAAAGGAGGGAGAGGAGGGACATGATTGAAACTTTTAAGTACCTTAGTGAAATCAACAAAGTCCAAGAGGGTAGCATCTTTCAGAAAAAAGAGATGTGCAAGAACAATGGGTCACAATTTGAAGATAGAGAGGGGATGGCTCAGGGGCAATGTGAGAAAGTATTTTTTCACAGAGAGGTGGTAGACACATGGAACAGCCTTCCTGAGGAGGCTCCTAAAACTGTGGTAGAATTCAAGAATGCATGTGACAGACATAAGGCAATTCTTGTGGGGGTAGGAAGAAATAGGCTGGTGGTTAACTAGGATCTGCAACTTATTCTGTAGGTAGGGAAATGGGCAGACTAGGTGGGCCAAGTTGTCCTTATCTGCCGTCAAAGTCTATGTTTCTATGTTTCTATATTTAACTTTGGTTGTTTCTGCCAGTACATACATGATGCACTATTCTTGCTGTTTTCTGTTTTCATGTTTACTTGTTACCATTCCTGAATCCACTTATTTAACTTTGGTCCACTTATTGTTTGGTTATTTTGTTTTTGCCTGTTCATGGCTATTGCTGTATATTCTGTATCAGTCATTTGTACCTCTATCACTGTTTATTAATTTTGACAGCGGTTTTGGAAACTCTTTGTATGCTTTGTACATTCTACTGGTTTGCCTAGCTCATTATTTGTTGTTACCCTGCTATTGTAATTCTCCTGGGTCATGCCTGAAAATAGGCATTTTATTTGTCTAGTGCACTTACCTGGTCAACAAATACTAAGTAAATAAATTGTACAGAGTACTCCAGGTGAGGTCAAACCAGTGACATGCACAGTGGCAGTATGACCTACTTTCTGTGACTGGTGAACCAACACCTGATGCATTCCAACTCCTGATGCATTCCAACATCCTGTGAGCAGTTTTGTATGCTTTGATGTATTGGGAAGAGGTTTCTAGACTACTGCTCATTTTCATTTTCAGGTCCTTTTCTTCCTTTTGGAGCACCAACTGTATCACATTTATGCAATATTCCATTGATGAATTTTTTTTATTTTAATTTGTAATTTTTCCACCCCGGGTGCACTGGGGGCAGGGATTCCTTCTCCGCTCAACCCACACCTGCCAGGCTGACTGCCCTGGCCATCCCCAAGACCCCCCATGGCAGGGCCAGGAAGAAGGACACCCCCGTCCCCAGAACACAATCCACATCCGAGGAGTCTGTAGCACTGTGCCAGCGGAGCAGGGTCAGGGATTTCATAGAGCTCCCAGACACCATTTTTCCAATTTTCTTTCCCCTCCGACACACAAGGTGCCGCACACCATGTGGGGGCACACACATGCCATGCTGGGTTACTTCTTGCTTTCCTGGCCTGCATCGCCCCCTAGCCCCAATAGAGGGTGAGCAACAGGTGGGATGATGTACCTTCCCCCAAGAGAGGAGAGCAGTCCTCCAGATGGTCCATCCTCTCTCACCCCTGCTGACACTGATGTGCCCTTGTTCGTTCCCGAACCTGGGTCACCAGCATGGCATGAGGTCTGGAGTTCCAGTGCCTCAACCCTCAGTGCCACCAGGCCAACTGCCATTGATGAATTTCTGCATCCATTGTACATTACAGTACTTTATGTTTCACAGATGCAGGACCCTTTTCCTGATCTCTCTACACTTTGTTGCATGCTACCTGTTCTCTCCTCACTTTCTGCCCTTTCACAGATCTTTGTGTCATCTGCAAACAGATTCACTTTCCCATGTAACCTGACCACTGTGTCACTTGTACAAATATTAAATAGTAGTGGCCCCAGGACAAACCCATAGTGCACCCCACTAGTCTTCTCCTTAACATCAGAGAACCTTCCATTTACATAAAAACATAGACATTGTCAGCAGATAAGGACTATTTGACCCACCTAGTCTGCCCTATTTTCCCTACCTACAGTGCCAGCACAGACCCTACTCAGTATCTGCTTTGCACCCCCCATTGCCTCACTTCTTTGATCCTCTTGAGTCTATCCCTTGCATTTTTGAATCCTGTAACCATTTTTGCCCCCACCACCTCCACTGGGAAGCTGTTCAAAGCATCCACCATCCTTTCTGTGAAGAACTGCTTCCTCACTTTTTCTCTCAGGTCCCCCTCCCCCAGCTTTTAAGCATGATTCCCTTGTCCTGGAGCTTCTTTTTCTATGGAAAATATTCCCTTCTTGTACCTTGTTTATACCTGCGAAGTACCTGAATGTCTGTCATAGCCCCCCTTTCCCTCCTTTCTTCTAGGGAACATGTATTTAATTTCTTAAGCCTTTCTTCATTTGGCTTTTGATATAGGCCCTCCACCATTTTGGTTTCCCTCCTCTGTACTACCTCCACCCTGTCCATGTGCTTTTGGTGTTGGGGCCCTCAGAACTGGACACAGTACTCAATGTGTAGTCTTACTAATGATCTACACAGGGGCATTATTATCTCCCTCTTTCTTCTAGTGATATGCATGCCTATGCAACTGAGCATCCCGATAACCTTTCCCGCAGCCTTGTCACACTGTTTAAACAACATCCCCCAGGTTCCTTTCCTGTTCTGTGACTACTAGTACTTCTCCACTCAGCTGATATGTTGCCCCTGAGTTTCTGTGTCTCAAGTGCATGATTTTGCACCTTTTTACATTGAAGCCCAGCTGCCAAACTCATGATAATTCTTCCAGCTTTTTTGGCTCTTCTCTCATTCTTTCTGGACCCCCCCCCCCGTGTGTCTACTCTGTTGCAGAGTTTTTGTCATCCATGAACAGGCATACCTTCCCTTCCAGTTCTTTGGCAAGGTCACTTATAAATACATTGAAGAGGACTGGGCCTAGCACTGACCCTTGTGGCACCCCAGCCGTAACTTTGCCCTCTTCAGAGTGGATGCCGTTTACTACCACCCTCTGACTCCTGTTGTCCAGCCAGCTTTCTACCCATCTTATTACTTTAAGACCCACTCTGAGGCTTCTCAGCTTAGGCCCACTGTCTAAATCCTATCAGTCAACCAATTCCCAGTCCATCTAATTAACACATCCCCAAATCCTAGGTCCCCTAACTTCTTCAGTAGCCTCCTATTCAGCACTGAATCAAGTTTAAGTTTCAAGTTTATTTATTGAATTTTTGTAGCCTTTACAAACAGCAGTAAAACATAGTTTACATAGAATACACATTACATAGTTCATGCAAAAAATTATTTCATACTGTAAATTTTGCAATTAAATACACAGGGAGTTTAAGAACTGACAGAGGTTTTACTAATTATTGTTGGAGTGGATTAGTAGAGTAAGGTCAGATAAAGATCTTTAGCTAATTTTGCTACAGTTGCAGCCAAAGACATGATCAGATATAAGCAAGAGTTTAAACAGGACACCTAGGGTTCAGGTCTAGCTACAGACATGCTGTTACAGCATAATGTAACCTGCAATCACAGTTTCAAAGGATTGATGGTCTATTTAACCAGAAAAGAATACAGTATTTGTTTGACCTTCTGTAATTTGCATCTCAGAATGTTGTAAAATTTCATTCAAAGGTAATGCATGATTACAGAGAAAAAAGTTAAAGTTCCTGTATAGCACATAATATACATTAACATATGTCACAAGTTGAATTGTGTAGCAGTCATTTATTATTGATGTGTGGATGTTTTCTAAATTCATCCTACGAGTTACTGTATTAGCTAAATATAATAATCTGCTCTTTTAAAATTTGAGATTCTCCAGCAGATGCTTACTGTGCAAGTTTCAAAGAAATAACGAAGGCAATAATATTTTCCAACAGATGCTTCTTGAAGAAAATACAGCCAGGATACAGTCTCCCTCAGAGACCCATACATATCATTCAAACGTTATGACAAATACTCTTCTCTTTGGACTTAATGAAAGAGACAAAATAATGTGTTCTAAGTCATCTACATCCCCTAAAGCACAAGGGAAGAAAGGTGATTGAACATAATCTCTATCCTGTTTGAAGAGTAATACATTTTTATCTATTGCAAGATGAAACTTTGCTAATAGACTTCGTGATTTATTATTGGTGATAAGAGATGGATATTTTTCTCTTCCAAAAATGGCTTTGAAAAGTTTTATGTGATACATTATGTAGAGTCTCTTAACCTTGCCATCTTTCCGGGCCTCATTATCACGCTGTCAATCAACAAAATTGAATCTCTTCTAGGTATTCTAAAAATGTCTGTCAGTACTATACTGAAGCCCGATTGGAAAAGATTATTTTTGATTAAATCTAAATATGGGTATTTAAATCTCCATTCATGAATATTCAGTTTGCTTCTCAATACATAATTTTGAAAGACTGTTTTCAGCCGTGATTTGTAAATCCATAAGTAACATGGTAATTCTTACAGTTGCCAATGGGGACAAGGGACATTGATCCTACTCAGCTCCAAGAATATTACCCGCGATATCAATAGGAAAATTCATTAAATATCTATATATGGTTGAGAATTTTTTCAAGGGGTGTTACATCTATAAAGTCCCACATTTCCGATGCATAAAGGATTGTTGTTTATTTTTTTGTATTAATTACATTCAGGCACCCTAAAACAAATTCTCCTCTGTAGTTTCTCATGAATCGCTTGACCCCATTTACTAAAGAGACTAATTTCTGTTTAACATTGTCTAAGTGAGATCTCCAGTTAAGGTTATAAGAGATGCTTACCCCAGATAAATACTTTTTTTTTACTTTCTCTAACTTAATTACATTTGCTGCAAGAATATACCTATTCCCACTAATGATCATAACACTGCAGGCTGTGTCTTAGAACACAGTAGTCTATTTATTTATTTGCTTTTGGTAACTGGGTGGGTGCACTAGGCATAAGAATGCCTATTTTCAGGCATGACCTGGGAGCAAACAGCTTGAAAATACATAAGTCTACATGTGACGCAGCACATGAGGTAAGGAGCACTGTTAGAGGGGATCAACATACAATCAGACTTAGGGTAAGGAGAGACATTGATTCTACATTTTCAGCTATTTTTCATCACATCATGAACTTATCAATTTTTGTTTAAAACCTATTAATGAAGTAGATATTAATATTACGTTGTCTGTATACATGAGTTCAGGTATGAAATCTTATGGAAATGAAAGTCTTGGTCCTATAATTGCTGAATTATGGTGTTTACGAATAGGGTAGATAACAACAGTGCCAAAATGCAACCTTTTTGGACCCCAGGATACTTTTTATTGTATTGGATTAATGTCCCTCTGTGTTATATTCCTTGTTAGTCCAGGTATTTATAGGTAACCTTATTTTAATATCCAAATGATGTGTGTCTGTACAAATATCACAAAGAGTCGACCATTGTGTTGTCCTACTTAAGCTTTCAAACACTTTTTTTCAGATCCACAGAAAAACACAACAACTTGCCTTTCCTTATTCTAACATGTTTGTGCATAAATGAGTTAATGCCATACAATGTTGGGTTTTAGAGTGTGATCTTCTAAAACGATTTTGTGTTTCATCTTTAATAGACAATTTCTCAACCCAAGATTTTAATCTTTTCATAATTATTCATGAAAACAATTGTGTTGTATCAGTTAAGCTGATTGATTTGTACATTTGTGGATCACTTAAAGTTTTATTTTTTTTTTATGGATCAAAAAAATGATGTTTCCAACCCATGAAGAAGGGAATGTAGCATTTTGAATCATGTGATTGTAACTGTAATATAACAGCAGAGTCCACCAATCCAAGAAGTATTTCATTATATCAGCAACTGTTCTATATAGGCCGGGAGCTCTGCCAAATTTAGTTTGTTAATCACAGTTTTTATTTTCATATAAGTTAAAATAACTGGATTAGAAGTATAAGAAGCATTCATTTCTGAGCGAAGATCCTCAGCAATATTTTTCAGTGAGTTTTCATTATCAAAATATACTTTTGTGAAATATTCTTCCCATTGAATTGATTGTATATATATTTTGAGAGCACAAGAATATAAACTGCCTCCTTTTTACACTAATATCAAAAAATCATTAGTGTTTTTTATTAGATCAAATTTGATCAGTTTGTCCCCTCGATCTTTTTGATATTTTAGCTTTTCCTTCCTTAATGTTTCATTGTTCAGTTTCCTTTTATTTAGTAGTTGCAAATTCTGCTGTGTTTTATTTTGCTTAACTGTCCACTCAAACCTGATTCATTCTTTTTTCTCTTTTCTGCAAGTACTATTAAACCAAGTATAATTTCAATTTTTTTGGCTTCTGTATGAGTATAATATTAAGCCTATATATTGAATAAGATTGTCCCAAAGCAGCAGACTAAACATGTGTTCATTACTTTGTAAGATCAATTCTTTAAATGTATTAGGTTGTGCATTATGTAATATATATTCAACATTAAGAACATTACAACAGACCACTTTGAGTTAATGACTACATATCTACATATACTTTTTTGTTTTGCCAAGAAGCTGCCTCAACATATCTTGGATTGTTTTCCTCTAAGTGTGTTAGGTATGTATATGCTGAGAAGTGCCTCCTATATCTACTTGGCAGTGCCAAAGTTCAAATCATGCTTTGGTAGGGCTTCCATGAGCCATATGTTACCTGTGTGCCGGAACACACTGCAAAAAAACTTGAAATTGGCCCACAGCATCAGCATATCAGCATTTAAAACTCTCTATGCTCATTCATTTAAAGAAACCTGCAATTGTTTCTCCTGATCTCCCCTTCCCTGCCTCAGTGACTTGCTGGTCACCTGTCTGATGAAATATTACAGTATATTTACTACCTCAACTCCTTGACCCCTTACCCTCCCTCTTTAACCTTTTCATAGCATTCCTTTTTTGATTTTACTTGTGTAGCCTGTTCCCTTGTGTAGGTTTCAGTTCTCTTAAAGTAGCAGACCTCTTGTTCACATGCCCCCTACCTCCCTGACCCTGGGGCACTCACTTTACCTTCTGCCTCTCCTCACTCCCCTTATCTGGTCTGTCCTTACCCATGGGCCTGGTATCACTATTTGCTGCTATGACACTTATGGGTTCCCCTGTCTACCCTCCCCTGCCTCTTTAACCTTCACAACTCCCTTTCTTTTCTTATCAGCTTCCTAACTTTCCTTGTTGCCCCTCTCACTCATGTTTGTTCTTCTGCCTTCACCACACCATAGTGTTTAATCTTGACTATAACCTGTATTTAGCTGCTCATGTTTGTATATAGTACTCATGCACTACCGCTGTCATTACCCTGTGTATTGTATTTAGCCCTGACTATATTAGTTAGTTATTTAAATATGTTGTGATTTTATTGTGTTCAATGTGCTGTGTATTTTTCTTGTATCCTGTCCAGGTCCATCTCGCAAATGTGCTTTGCTCAATGATGTTCACCTGGTTAAATAAAGATTTTGATTGATTAATTGTTTGGATTTACTATTTCAGGAGTCTTGCTATTATAATTTAAAATTATCCTAAGCTGGAGATGAGGAGATTCAGAATGCTGCATAGCCTCAAGGTCAATTACTTTATCCAAAGTATTAATATTCAAGAAAAATACACCTATCAATGATGCTTCAATATGGAAGTGATACATATGGGTGCCATCTTGGTCTCCTTTGGTTCTACCAGTTATTAAGGCTAAGTCTAAATCATTAGCTGTAAAATTAAGCAGTCTACCAGCTTCTTTTTCTCTTAAATCCTTTGATTTTCTAAGTGGCTTTAAGTTCCAGTTTATGACATTTATTCTACAATGTATACCCTCATCCAGTGAGGAATTTATTAGGTCATTCAGTTGATCTGGCAATCTAGCATTCAGGTCACTAGCTATTAAAAGACCATCATTTGGATGTCATTCTGTAGATTGTTTAGTACAGCTTCACATTTTCCCCTGTTATATAAAAATTAATAGTGTGAGTTTTTCAGGAGTATGTATAAATTAACAAAAATAATTTAAGCTGACCTGCTGGTGAAGTGGTAGCTCTACCACTCATGACACTAACAACCCAGGTTCAGAAGTGAACCTGGGAACTGGAGGGCAGAGCGGGGACAGGAGGATGGAGTGTCCCATGGACTGCTTTCCTCCTCTGGGGGTAGGGAGTTGCCACTGCCTGCATGATCCCTAGTGAAGGCTGGGGGTCTGACAGCTGGAGCTCATTGCACCTGAAAGGCATGATAGATACATGGCATTCTTATGCCTTGGTGTCATTGCACACCAGCCTCTCCTTCTACAGCATTGAAAAATGTCAAACGTACATGATGCCACCTGCTTTGTCTCAGCTCCATGCAAACTGACCCATGGTGCCTCCCCAGACACCAGATGTGGCATCTCATACAGTATGTGGGGTGACCCTGGATGCCCCACTCTGGGGGAGGGTTAAGCCAGGGAAGAATGCTGGTGAGAATCAGCCCCAGGAATGTTGACTGTGTCCAGGTGGGGATAAGGCCAAAGGAAAAGCTGTTCCAGGCCAAAAAAAAAAAAATAATAATTAGAATGTGTTCTCCAATAATTTCAGTCAATAATCCATTATCTGAACTAGCATCTATCTTCTGAGTTTTACTATCTTTCTGAGGCATTATTGCTTTTAATAAACCCATTTGGCCTGTACCCCATTTGTTAGTTTTCTTATCCATTGTAAAGTAAGTGTCATTACTGGGAAATCGTGTACTCTCTGATAGCCACCATGTCTTCTGTAACAGTATTACATCAAATAAAAGAATAAATTCCATGCAACCTGTATCAGAGAATGTGTTACATGGGCCATTTATATTCTATGGTATGACTTTCCAACTTTGATGAAAAGTACATTGTCAGGATTAATTGTCAGATCCACAGCCAGCCCATCGGTGCAGTGATAGCACTACCGCTTGTGATGCTGGTGAACCAAGTTTGAAAATTAGCTCAGGCTGCCAGGAGCCAGCTAAGGGGAGGAGGTTTGAGCATCCCAGGGGATGCTCTTCTCCTCCTGGGAGGGAGGGTCATTGTTCCCACTGCAATACTGCCACCTGGGTGATCACAGGTGGCAGTACAGCTCAGGGGCGCTGTGGGAGGGAAAAACATTGGCTGTGATCCAGAGCAGCATCGTGCCTTGCATGCACATGCTCCTTGGACCTACATGCATGGCGACATCCTCAGAGAGGGAAGAAATGAATGAAAAAGACCCTGCAGCTGGCCCAGTGATGGCCTCTAGCACTGCGACAAAGGACTGACCCCAGAAACCCATGGACACCAGCTGATGAAAGTTTGTGCAGGTGAGGGGGAGTAGAAAGGAGGTGATCTGTGCTTCACCACCCAGGGGCACTCCAAGGCAGAGTGGAGGCAGAGTACCAGGGGGTAGTATGGTACTACACCTAGCCACTGGTACCTTGGAGGACCCTGAGGAAGTGGCTCAGCTGTGGTGTAGAAGGGGGCATGATTAACAGAGAGTTAAAAAAATAGGCATATCCAATGGTCAGCCATCTGTTAGCTCTGTCACAGGTGCATATCCATTCTGCTGTAGTAAATAATTTGGAACTACTGATTCATCTTCCACTATTGGTTTTAAAGGTTGACTCTTTAGCTAATGTGACCTTATCATTAAAAATATTGGCACTATTTATGATATGTATTCCCATGGTATCTAAGATTTCAGTTTTCTGAAGTATCTTGTTTGACATGTTTTCATTATTCAAGGTAATGTCAGTTTGGGGAACATTAAGGAATTCCAGAGATATCTGTATTCATTGTATTGCATTTCTGTCTACAGGAGCCTGAAGAATATGTCACTAATGGACTTTTTGGTTCTTCCTATTGTTTCTACTTTGGGATAGTACAACCAAATATTGTTAATACTTTCTGTACAGTCGGAATATCTGTCATGTTATAGTTACTTCTGTGGGCTTCCACTGCTGAAATTGCTCTTATAATTTTGTCCCAGCATTTATCATCTAGGGGATTCTAGGGGATCCAATTTCATTCTTTCGTAGGTTATTCCTCAATAATCTATGTTTAGGGTAAACTAGCTGAAGGCCAATTAAGTTCAAGTTGATCCCTATCATCCCAGAGTTTGTATGCTGATTCTAATTTGACAAAAATCACCAGTATTTGTTTGGTTTGTTGGCTTCCCTCTGGGGTCTAACCATATTTTGACAAACTAAACTGTAGTCTAGGTGACTCATCAATACATAGTAAATACTTTATTGTCTCATTTAATGTAACATCAGATCTTCTTCATGGGTATCTCATTCATCAGGTAACACCATAGGAACCTTCATCATTGGTGAAGGGGAATCCACATGGTAGATTTTCAGCAGTACAACTGGGGCCATCCATGCCATTGACGTCCATTAATGTCATCAACCATTTAAAGCTGTGAGAGGCCCTGCTCCTTCCTAAGTTCTTTCCTGCCATTGATTCACTTGTGTGGGTCTCCGTGTAAGCTCCATCACAGTATTTGTGACATTTTTCACTCCCTCAGCTGGGAAGAAGATAGCCTCCACAGACGAACACTCTTTCTGTGTCTGCTGTCTCGGGCCTTACCACGAAGTTCTGACTGTGAGCTCAGCTAGAAGTTTAACCAAACAACCCTTAGGTGATGCAGAAAGGATCTCAAAAATGGTCTGATGGATCAACAGGTTGCCATTTCTGGGCAGGGGTCCTTTGGGTTCCCAGCCTCCCAGTCACTGACTGTTTTTTAGAGCTCCCAGACCTCCAAGGGCAGAGACAAGTCCTTGGGAAAAAGTCACAAAAAAGACAGCGATTGCAACCGCTCCCTTCCCCGACATTGATCTTATTCCACTTGGGCCTCTCCTTCTTCTGAGAATCTTCATCAGATGAGGCTGAACCAGTGATGAAATCTGCTGTCCAGGTCTCTGTGCCCACCAGACCCATACCGACAGCATCTCTGCTCAATTCTTAAGGTGGATAGACATTGACATTCAGGTTGTTGGCCCTGTGACAGGGTGACACCTGTCTTAGTGGACACCCCTGGGATAAATTGAAACCCCTTTCCCAAGCAGTTTATATGTTTTGCATAATGACTAACAAGCTGCTTGACTGGTTATAATAAAACTAAGGAGTATAGTTACAAAATGAGAGGGCAGTCTTAGTATAAGAATAACAAACATTTGTGTCTGCCTTTTCTAGATATAAGCAGCCCTCTTCTAAGATATAGTTTGCAGCAGACAGCATGAGGTAATATCATCCTGCAGGACAGCTTAGGAGAGCACAGAATGTTTTGATCTTTAACAGTGTTGTAAACAAGTTATGTTATGCGCTCCCAGGTGGCTGCCAAATTACTGTTCCCTATAGAGCAACAGTGGCTCCTAGTGACTAGTTTTATGTTATGTCTCCTGTTAATCAAAAGGCATAGGAAATTGTTTTTCTGGCTTCTAGTGAGCTTATATAAAGCCGTACCTGAGTGCTGAGATAGGAGAGAGAGAGAGAGAGAAAGAGATAGGAAGGTGAAATACCTCATTGTAGTGTGTGCTTTCACACTGTTTGAGTCATGTTAGGCTAAAGAAAAGCTTTAGAAACTGTTGAAGCTGAGCAGTTATCTGACTTACCAATTTGCTTTCTGTATATTTTACTTGATGAAAATAATATGATAAATGCAACCATGCAATTTTTATGCACCTGATTTGTGGTCTGCCTGAAGTTGTGTTATCCTAAACCCATGCACAGTGACAGGCCCCTCCTTCTTTTACGATGTGCTCATCATTGACGACTATCCCGTTGAGACCTGCCCGTTCTCCCTTAAGGGTAACAGGCTCCTTCGGTTCGTAGGATTTAACTGGTGGGTCATCGACACAAGTGCTGTTAATCGTCCCTCCATGAACGAACACAGTTGACTTGAATGAAATGCTGTCAAAATTCACTTCTGTGATTGTACAGGTACTTAGGCTCTCCTCGTCGACACTGTCAACTGCAACTTCGTCATTGACACCTTCTCATCAGCCCCAGGAAGCTCTCTGTGGGTTGTCATTGGTACATCCGATGCCAGACCCAGATGTTAAAGAGGTCGACATCGAGGAGAAGTACCACCTCAACCTCATTATTACTGAAGATGAGGAGGAGGAGAAAGAAGAAAAGGAGGAAGAGATCCTGCTCCCTGACAAATCTACAGCCTCTTCTGTCAGTGAGGACTCACAGTGTATAAAACACAACCTATGTTTACGTTTCATTTTTTAGAACTGAAAAAGGCTTGCAGCAAGTGCAAAACCCACCCCACCCCATACATGGTGAAACCCAAACTTTTAGGACTTGAGGTATTTTTAGCAGGTTAGTTTCACCTCTGATTTAAAGCTTCAAATATTTTAAATAGTTTAAGATTTTTTAGATAAATGCAAAACAGGAGGTCTGGAAAGATACTTAACTTTTCATTTTATGTTTTATAGAATAAACGGAACATAATTAGTTCTGAAAAATGATCCAATGATAAAAGAAATGAATCATTAGAAGAAGTCTGTACAAAATAAAAAGCTCACAGTCTGATGAAGGAACTAAGAGTTCTGAAACGTTACTATTAAAATTTGTAAAGGATTGAATGTAAAAAGTTGAAAAAAAAGGAAAGAAAGAAATAACAGACAATAAAAGAAACATATCGACAGAAGACTTTTTTGAATGGATTTATTTGGGTTGAGTGAGGAACTCCAGTGACTGTACTGTTATAATGCCCAGCCTGAGACAGACTCTGGTCATCAAGGCAGCTCATTACAGGCCTTTGGTGCCTAAGTACCTTAGTTCCCTTCACTCAGTGTCTCGCAGAATCGAATTCTGGGGTAGCAGACCGGGTGGCACAGAAGGCTGAGGTGCTGGACACCTTACGTTGTGTCACACCAGTCACCCATGTTCTGGAACAACCTTGGGTCATTGAGGAGCCAGCAGAGGGAGGGAGGGAGCAGGATTGAGCAGCCGAAGGCAACTCACCTCTCCTAGGGAGGTTGTTCACCCCTCCATAGTTCTGCTCCCATCTGGTGGAGGTCCAGTGGGTAGCATAGTTGGAAGGGGGTGGCAGCAATCGTCAGGGTGGGGTGGAAGGGGCTGAGCTGGTGCCCAGAGTGCATCTATGCCTTCACGTGCATGCAGTGCCATGAATGCCAGAGTCCTGGGATGAGGAAGAAATCAGGGAGAAAATACAAAAATGTTATGTATATTAAAACAAAAGAATCGACCTTTGGGGTAAAAGGGTTTATGATTCCTCTTCTCTAGGTTTGAGGATTGCAAATTTTCTGTTGCACATGGTAAAATACCAGAATGCCAATTGGAAGAAGGGCAAGTCTGCCACCCAGGTCCTTCCAGAGGGCACTCAAAAGCAAGAACTACTTCAGTGCCTCCAAGTCGCTGAGAATGTTAGTATGCATCTCCTCAGAGCCCTGTATACCATGGCTGACCCTGTTGCCAGGGAAGCTGCCATGGCCATATGCCTATGTAAGAACTATTGACTCAGAGTATCTGGGTTTGCAGCTGATGTGCAACAAAAAGTGCTTAATGTCCCCTTTAATGGCACCAAGCTGCTTGGCCCTGATGTCCAGGATATCATTAATGAACTGCAAGCATCAGGCAGGGCCTCAAGCCTGTCCACTCCCTCTACCACACCCAACCAAGGGGCAGAGGATGGCCTCCTTTTCACAAAATGAACAATATGCCTGGGATAGCTTCCCAGCTGCAGAAAAAATGCAGAGCCAAGTCTCCCTTGCCCACCCTCTCTGGTGCAGGAGCAGCAGCTAAGCAACCCAAAAGTGAGGGACCACCCCTGTGGCTGGCTGCACCTCTGCTTGACCACTTGCCAGAACCATAACTTCAGATGCATGGATTCTGCAGATCATAGCAAGGGGTCACAGCTTTGAACTCTTTGAGCAGCCTCCAGAAACCCCACTTCTGCCTTCATTTATACCCCTGCTTACCTGTCTATTCTCTGGGAGTAAGTGCAGTCCCTTCTGTGCAAGTGGGTCATTGAAACATAGAAACACAGAAACATAGAATTTGATGGCAGATAAGGACCACGTGGCCCACCTAATCTGCCCATTGAGCCAGTGTTCAAGCACCAGAGAAACAAAGGATTTTACTCCAGGTTTTTCCTGGTCCCCAGAAAGACCAGAGATCTGAGGCTTTTTCTTGGCCTAAAATACCTCAGTCTATATGTTCAGTACAAAAAGTTCTGGATGGTAACTTTGCCAGGCCTGCTGCCCCTTCTCAAGGCAGGGGACTGACTGTGTTCATTAGACATGCAGGACGCTTACCTGCACATCTCGGTCTTTCTTCCTCACAGAAAGTTTCTCTGTTTCACCTTTCAGGGCAAGCATTATCAGTAAAAACTGCTGCCCTTTGGCTTGACTTCTACACTGAGTCTTTACGAAGTGCTTAGCAGTTGTTCCAGCATATCTCAGAAGGGAGGGACTATATGTCTTCCCTTATCCAGACAATTGGCTCCTAAAGGCTGCATCCAGTGAACAGTTTTGCTGACTCTGGAGTGAACTCTCCAGCTCTTTCACTCCCTGGAAATCACTGTCAGTTTGCCCAAGTCAGTTCTGATACTGTCCCAAAGGTTGTAGTATATAGGGGCAGTTCTGGACTCAGTACAAGAGAAGGTCTTCCTACCCATAACAGGGCAGAGTGCCTCATAGTTCAAGCTCAGGAAGGCACCCAGAGTCGATACATTCCTGCCAGGGAATACCTCAGATTGCTGGGCCTGATGGCAGCTGCCATACCCACTGTTCCACTGGCTAGACTCCATATGCATGTTCTCCAGTGGACCCTCTGGATACAGTGAGACCAGCACATGGACAAGTTAGACCAACCAGTCCTTGTCTCTTCCCCAGTACACAAGGTACTGCTGTGGTGAATGGATCCCTTGAATCTGTTTCAAGGCTTCCCATTCCAGATCTCCTCCCCCGCATCCAATCCTAACCACAGATGCCTCAGGTCTGGGCTGGGGAGCACACCTGGGTCCCTTCCAGACCCAGGGCACTTGGTCTCAGTAGGAAGACTCCCTGCATATTAGTGTCATGGAGATGATACCAGCACTCTGTGCCATGAAGGCTTTTCAGAAACACCTCACTTTAGGTCAACTGTGGGTGCAGTCAGAAAATCTAAGCATAGTATACTACATCAACAAGAAGGGGGACTCATTTGTACGCCTTTTGCAGGGAGGCCATGAGAGTATGATACTGGACGTTGGATTATAGTCTGACACTCTCTGCAGTCCATGTGTCAGGCATGCTGAACACTCTGACAGACAGTATCAGCAGGACTCAGTCCAGCATGCATAAATAGAAGATTCTCTCATCCATTGCTGAAGACTTGTTCGACAAATGGGGTCAGTCAGAGTCCCCACTCAATGCAAAACTGCCTAATTTCTGCTTACTTGATCCAGGGCCTGAAGTTTTCTGGCGAGATGCATTGTCCCTTTCTTGGAGCAGGAGTTTTTTTTACACCTTCCCTCCATTTCCTATCGTTCAGAGGGTGCTCATCAACATGCAGATGGAAGGGGTCAGCATGATCCTGATAGCTCTATTCTGGCCTCAACAGATTTGGTTCCCTCTGTTTCAGCAGATGGCAGAGAAAGCTCCAGTCCCTTTTCCTCTTTGTAGAATCTGTTGACCCAGGCTCAGGGGATCCTGGTCCATACCAACCTTAGATCCCTCCATCTGCATGCCTGGCTCCTGAGAACATAGCCATCGCCAGATTTGGGGTCCTCTAACTGAGTGGTGGCCTAGTGGCCACCTGGAAGCTTTCCACTCAAGCCACATATGCCATGAAGTGGAAGTGGTTTGCAATCTGTGCTGCAAAACATAGTTTAGACCCTTTCACCTGCTGAGTGAACCATATCCTGGACTACCTGATCTCAGTGTTCAACTCAGGTCTCCAGTACTCATCCGTCAAGGTCTACCTTTTGGCTATTTCTGCATTTCATGAGCCCGTGGTTGACCACATGATTGCTCAGCTGGATGTCTCCCATACCTTTCTCAGGGGCATCCTGCATCTGAAGCCCCCAGTCTATTCTCCTGTCCCATCTTCAGGCTTTAATTTTCTTTTGGAGAAATTAACCTGTCTCCTCTTGAGCCATTCATGACTTGTAATTTGCACTTTCTCTCTTGGAAAGCATTGTTTTTAGTTGCCATTATATCTGCTTGAAGAATTTCAGAGCTTCGGGCCCCCTGGTGCAAGGAGCCTTATCTGATTTTTCACAAAGGAAGAGTGTGTTTGTGCACAAATCCTAAATATTTCCCTATGGTGGTTTCAGAGTTTACACTCAAGCAATCTGTTCAGCTTTCTGTTTATTTTCCTAAGAGTTCCAATCCAGGGGAAGCACTGCTCCATACTGTATGTTACATGTACGCAGAACTTTGAAGCACTACCTGCTTAGGACCAAGGAATCTAGAAAGTCAAAGCAGCTGTTTGTTTCCTTCACCACCAGTGGAAAGGGCGTTTTAGGTTCTAAGCAATGTTTATCCAAATGGTTGGCTAACTGCATTATGTTCTGTTACAACAAGTACAGCAAAAAATTACCTGGTGCTGTCAAAGCCCAATCCACCAAAGAAATGGCTACCTCAGTGGCTTGTTTTCAAGGTGTCTCAATCACTGACAATTCTGCGACTGCCACCTGGAGTACAGTCCATACTTTCACCAAGCACTACAGTCTGGAAATTGCCTCAAGAGCCTGTGTAGATATTGGCTGGGCTGTGTTACAGGGACTCCTGTCTTAAGTTTATGGAGAGTCCTCCTCTCAGACTGTCTGTTTTGCACTGGAAACTGCTTGGGACTCATTCCTACTGTATTACCTGATGACTGAGATACCCCTGAATAAGACTGAACAGTTACTTAAGAACTTACCATAACAGTAGATCTTCAAGGGGATCTCAGTCATCAGGCATGCTTTCCCTCCTGCCATCCCCCTTCTTGGGACTTCTGTCTAGGAACTGGCTGTCTGGTGTATCCAGCCTTTCATTTAGGTCTGAGCACCTCTCTCGCTCTCCGTGGTTCCCATGACAACAGCCTAGCTTCCTTAGTCTCCAGAGGAAAGAACTGAGGAGGAAATGGGACGCTCATGCCTTTATAGGGCTGGTGATGTTGACGGACATCAATGGCAAGGGCGGCCCGAGTTGTACTGCTGAAAATTTTCCATGTGGATTCCCCTTCATGGAGGGCAAAGATTCCTATGGTGTTACCTGATCACTGAGGTCCCCTTGAAGATGTACTGTTATGCCAAGTTCTTACGTAACTGTTGTTTTCATTAGCTTTCCAAGGAATTCCTTTAGCTTCTACCTCCACCTTATGGTCTGTTGTAAATGTATATTTTTCAGATACTATAGATAAAAATGATCTTCAACTTGGGTTCTTCAGTCTTAATTCCTACAGTGGATAATAATCCCCCCTCCATGATCTGATCTGCCACCACCGATTAACTTAACAGTAATATAATGAGATCTGTTTTGGAGCCAAGTCTTGCGGCATATAGCAATGTCTAATTTTCTCAGGATGTAGTAAAAACTGATTTTTTTCCTTTAATATTTCTTGTGTCTCAGTTGCTTCCTGTAGTATTACCAATATACTGTTCTAATCATCACAAGGTCCTCCTTATCGGGTTTTGGATTAGATATCTGTGTATGTAACTTTTGTGTCTCTTTATGATCTGGGGGAGTAAATTATCTCTCAGTATGATGGAATCATCCTTGATAGTGCTTTGGTTAGAGAATACAGTTTGTTTTCTTTGGATATCCTATAATTAGATATGTTTGTGTCTGGAGCTCTCTGTCTCACCTTTTTAATTCATGTTATATCAGTGACAGTTTCTCTGGCATTCTTAGCTATTTTGTTAAAGATCTTCTTGTTTAGCATCCCCCCTAGATTTTTTTGGTTAATTTCTGTTCCCCTTTTAACTTTTTGTGTCCCAGTTGCATAGGTACTTACAGTATCTCCTGTATACTATAATTATGGTCCCCTCTACATCTCAAACCAAGGGGAGGTGGTAAATTATATTGCATACATTTATTTGCAGTCAGTACTTTTGGTTCTGTATCTATTTTATTAACATTTGTCTTCATGAAGGAGTCATTTTCATCTACAGCATAGTTTTGTTGGAGGTAGTCCTCAAGCTTTCTTTCAACTACACAGTAACTTGTTTTATTCATTACATTTTATCTATGGCACAGGAGTTCTTCTTTTATAACTCAAAGGTTTTCCAAGATAACTGTATTATCATTAAAAGGATTGTCTATGTAGTTTAATAATTCTCTGGACAGTATTGACACAACTACCTTTTTCTACCTCATTGAAAATGATTAAAATAACCTTGAAAAGAGAATTGTCTCTGTTATTCCCAACTCTTGTGATTCTGGGCTGGGGAAGGGTTCCCAACTAAATTTTCAGGATGAGAAACCTCATATCTCAGGACTAGCGGAAAGAGAATTATCTCTTTGACAGCTTTGATGTCCACATTTAGTGTAGGTGTTGTTTATGATGGTAGATGATTAGATCTACTATAGTCACAGTCCTTTAGTAGGTATGTTAAACCTAAGTGCCTAAGTCATGCACAACTTCTATGTTTTGATTTTTTATCTGCCTGATGGCTTTGGTCTGGGTGGGGGGCAGTTAGGGCAATTTCCCTGATGTTCTGTTTCCATTTTATACATACAGGTACAGCAGTTTACATGATATCATACTTTGATTGAGATGTACAGTATCTGTACATCCTCTGCCAATTGGAGCGATGGGGCTAGAGTGGTGTTATTTAGTTCCTTTTCAATGGGATCAGTTTTAGCTATGTCATGTGATTTGGTGGCAATAGGAATTAGCTGTAATTGAAAATATACTGTTACTGGTGTCAGGGTAAGTTTCCCTACAAAAAAATCAGTTTTTATTTGAGCTGTATTTTCTTGTTAG
Organism: Neoceratodus forsteri; assembly: GCA_016271365.2. Taxonomy (NCBI): domain Eukaryota; kingdom Metazoa; phylum Chordata; order Ceratodontiformes; family Ceratodontidae; genus Neoceratodus; species Neoceratodus forsteri. Next base: position 1,749,846,497 of record CM057455.1, on the reverse strand, counting down.
ATAATTTTGTCCCTTTCTTATAGTTTTCTGGTCACTTGCTGCTGAATCATTTATTGGCATTCTCACTAATTACTACCCCTCAAATAATAATCAAAGCACCAAAACTAAAGGGTAAATAGGGAGGAGAGAAGGCACTGTGGGTCACCCTGAGGACTGGGAATGGCACCACAATCTGCACAGGGGTTGTATATAGGCCCCATCTCAGGGGGAGGAAATGGACAAGGAAATGATAGTAGGCATCCTTAGAATGGCAGAGAAAGGGGAGATATTGCTGATCGGGGACCTGAATATGCCAGATGTTAACTGAAGCACCTTTCTGCAGCCACATCCAAGAGCAGGACCATTCTCGATGCCCTACAGGGGCATGCCTCAGACTGCTGGTTTTGGCACCTCTCAGGAGGGAGCAATCCTAGACCTGGTACCCTCAAATGGGCCCAGAGAGAGAATCTCTGATCTTGAAGTGGGTAGCCATCTGGGAACAAGCGACCACCAAACAGTGTGGTTCATGACAAACTTAGCTGTAGAGTCAAGCCATACAAAAGTGAAGGTACTGGTCTTCAGGAGAGCTGATTTTGTTAGAATGGGAGAATGCCTCAGAAAAGCACTAGCAAACAGGCAAGAAGGTGGGGTGGAGCAACAATGGGGAAACATTAAAACCGCCATCACAGAGGCAACAAGCCTTTGTGTAAAGCAAATAAACAAATCAAAATGAAAGAAAAAAATGTTATGGTTCTCAAAAGAAGTGACGGGGAAGGTTAGGGAGGAAATGATAGCATTCAGGAAGTATAAGGAAACACAAAAGGAGCAGGACAGAGAACTGTACCAGTTAAAGCAAAAGAAAGTGGGGAAGGCAGTCAGAATAGCAAAGGCCTAAACTGAGAAAAAGATAGCCAACTTGGTTAAGAAGGGGGATAAAACCTTTTATAGGTATATTAGGGAGCAAAGAAAATCTAAGGCAGAGAAACTGAGGCTGAATAAAGAATAAGGTGGTTGGGCAGACAGCGAAAGTGAAAAAGCAGGGATACTGAATGAATACTTCTGCTCAGTATTTACAATGGGAGAGCAGGGGGAGATACCTAATTTAGTCAATAGAAGCACTCTGGATATGGGGGTTGATATTAGTCCTTTCACAGAAGAAAGTGTTTTGAAAGAACTCCTGAAGATTGATAAAGCAATGGGGCTTGATGGGATTCACCCCAGAATTCTAAAAGAACTAAAGGAAGAACTAGTAACACCACTGACCACCCATTTTAATAAATCATGGGAGGATGGTGTGGTACCTGAAGACTGGAGGAGGGCAGATGTGATTCCCCTTCACCAAAGTGGGAGCAAGATAGAGGCAAGAAACTACAGACCTGTCAGTTTGACCTCAGTGGTAGGGAAATTGATGGAATCACTTCTGAAAGAAAGAATTGTTGAGTACCTAGAGGCCAGTGAGGCACAAGATCCAAGGCAGCATGGATTCACAGCAGGAAGGTCATGTCAGACAAAGCCTAATCAATTTCTTTGACTGGGTGACCAAAGTAGTAGACCAGGGAGGGGCTGTCGACATGGCCTACCTAGACTTTAGCAAGGCATGTGACACAGTCCCACACAAAAGATTAATAAACAAATTAGCCAGCCTGGGAGTGGGTCCCAGGGTGGCAGCCTGGGTAAAACACTGGCTGGACAACAGGACACAGAGGGTAATAGTAAATGGAGTTCAGAGTGAAGAAAGGGCGGTTACTACTGGGGTACCACATGGTTCAGTACTGGGGCTGGGCCTTTTTAATGTCTTTATAAGTGACATTTCAGAGGGACTGGAAGGAAAAGTAAGTCTCTTTGCAGATGACACAAAGATCTGCAACAGAGTTGATGCACAAGGTGGGGTGGAAAGGATGAAAAGGGACTTGGCAACATTGGAGGAATGGTCAAATGTATGGCAGCTTAGATTCAGTGCAAAGAGGTGCAAAGTAATGCACCTGGGAAACAAAAACCCAGGGGAAGAGTACACAATGGGGGGTAAGATACTGACAACAACAAAAATGGAAAAGAACCAGGGGGTAGTCATATCAGATTACCTAAAGGTGAGCCAGCAATGTGAGAAGGCAGTAAGGAAGGCTGGGGGGATACTGGGATGCATAGGAAGTTGTAGTCCCTCTATACAGACAGTTGGTAAGACTACATCTGAAGTACTGTGTACAGTTCTGCAGACCCCATCTCTGCAAAGACATAGACAGGGTGGAGGCTATCCAGAGGAGGGCAACCAAAATGGTGCAGGGTCTGCACCAGAAGCCATATGAAGAAAGACTAAAGGAGCTCAAGATGTATAGCCTTGAGGAAAGGAGGGAGAGGGGGGACATGATAGAAACTTTCAAATACCTCAAGGGAATCAACACAGTCCAAGAAGGTAGAATCTTTCAAAAAAAAGAGATGTACAAGAACAAGGGGGCACAATTTGAAGATAGAGCGAGGATGGCTCAGAGATAATGTAAGGAAGTATTTCTTCACAGAGAGGGTTGTAGATGCATGGAACAGCCTTCCTGAGGAGGTCGTATAGTCAAAAACCATGGAGAAATTCAAGAATGCATGGCACAGACATAAGACAATTCTGGTGGGGCGGAGGAGGTAGTAGGCTGTTGGTTAACTAGGATCTGCAGCTTATCCATTAGGTAGGGAAATGGGCAGACTAGGTGGGCCAAGCGGTCTTTATCTTCCATCAGATTCTATGTTTCTATGTTTCTTCTTCTGTTTCCCTTTAAAAATGTGTCTAACAGCTTAGGAGTTAAGAACTCCTCTACAGATTTGGAATTTCCTGTTCTCATTATGACTAATATATTCAAGTCAGATCCAGACAATAAAATGTAAATACAAATGCACATGTACCGTATAAAAGAAGTCAATAGTCAGGACATTATTAAATAGCTTAATAGGTTGTATTATTTAATATCTAACATTACTTATCTTATTAATAAACTATTTTCAACTATGTCGTGTATAGTGGTGGGCGAAGTGGGAAAAATTTGCAGAGTAACACGGAGTCCGTGAAGTGCGGAGTACTTTGCGTTATAATTGGGAACGCAAAGTCCATTAAAAACAATGACTTTGCATTACTCCACCTTCCCCAAACCACTTTGCCACCAATTTTAAGGTGAAGTAACACTGAAATCAATGTACTTCGCATCATTTCACCTTGTTATTGAGTTCCAAAGTGAGTTTACAGTGCTTCATGGGATTGCAAGTCACATAGGCTCGAGATTGTTCTGCACAGCCTCAGTTCTGTGTAGTGTGTGTGTAGTGGAAGATGGAGACAGTTTCCTCTCAGAGCTCTGTGATTCAGATCCTCTAAAAGCTTTTAAAAAAGCCTTTTTGAGCCATTTTTTTTGCTCAAAATTTAGTACATTGATTGTAGGAAACACTTCTGTGCTCATATCATCAAGTATTTATTGTTTGTGTGTGGAGTTTGAATGTTAACTTAGAACAGTCAGTCTGTATAGCTATGGGGAGGGGCGTATCTGTGGTGTAGGTAAATTAACTGGGAGAAAAAGGCGGTCTTTCTGTTTTGGTTATATTTTTCTTGTATAACTGTGTTAATGTACACACAGTAATATTTTCAGTAATTCTTGGCATGTTTTTGCTGATTGTGGTAGTGCAGCAGTGTATAATTTCAGCTTGTTTAAAACATTTGGTTACATTACTAAAGGCTTTCAATTTGCTATGCATTACTTGTGTGTGTGTGAGTGTGTGTGCGATGCACGCGTGCCATTAAATAAGATACCATTTATTGTGCCACAGAGTAATTCCAGCAGTGTGAACCTGCTTCCACTGCACCTGCATGAATTTGTTTTACTGCTTGTGGCATCTTTACTGATAGTAGTGGACTGTTACTGCCGTGCAATACCCCCCCCCCCAACTGGCAAAAGGTATTTTCCAAATTTGAATTTCTGATGGTGAGCACTGGTTAGGTGGTATAGTTGTGCCTTTGTGTCTGCATCGCTTTAGTGTGCAGCACAATCTTAATCTGTCTGTGTATTTGCATCTCTTTAGGGCCCAATCTCCATATGTTACTTAAGTCACAGTTGTTTCTTTGGCTTCCCTTCAGAGTACTGGTGTGGTGCACACAATTCAAGATCACATCACGAATCACAAAATTAATGCTTTGTAGTATCTCTCCAGGCTTCATCACTGTACCCATTCATATGAGTTTTCAAGCTAGTGAGTTTTGTGAACAGCCTGGTCATCAGGGAAGTACAGCCGTAGGCATTCATGTTCCCAATAAGCTCGTCAGCTCCAAGTCCGAGAAAAATAAATTCATGTTTCATGGTCACGAATGCAGTCACGATTCAGGATCACATCATGAATCACAAAATTATTTTTTTTTGTTAGTTGCATCATGTAAGCCTGTTTTGTAGTATCTCTCCAGACTTCACCTCTGTACTCATTGACATGAGTTTTCAAATTAGGGAGTTTTGTGATACAGGTCATTGTCCTCGGGGAACTACAGTCATAGGCATTCACGTTCCTATACAGCATGTGAGTTACAGTACTGTAAGCCATGTGATGTGTGGGGGCCCAGGGGCTGCCAATATTGTTGTCACTCCTACTTACTTCAGGTTAAGGTGGAATGACAATGAGAAGTCACAATCACAATAACAGGCGAAGTGGGCATTATATGCTGGCCACTCTGCGTTGCGGAGTGACAATGAAAAGTGCCCACTCTGTGGGCACTTCACTGGTGGAATTTAAATTTGCTACATCTCTAAGATAGGAGACTTTGCATGTTTTGTTACACTATCATTTCACTTCAGCAGCACTGGGGAATTTTCTGGACACAAGACAGTAGCATTTTGGGGATGCACATTAATTCTAGTGTCTGTGTGTGGGGGGATGACAATATTGTTGTCACTCTGCCTTACTTCATGTTAAGGTGAAAGGACAACGCGAAGTAGTAATAACAAGGAGAAGTGAGCATTTCATGCTGGCCACTCCGCAAAGCGGAGTGACAACATGAAGTGCCCACTTTGCATTGACTTCACTGGCAAAATTTAAATTCACTGCATCTCTAGTTGTGTAGCAGTTAAAGATCTGGTAAAAGTCTAAACTACCACTCCAAAGTCATGGGGTCAGGTAGCTTGATCTGGTTTGATACGTCTTTCTGAGTTTCTTCATTCTTATTTCCCTTCTTTCTTGTGTTTCCTTTTTATGCATCCAACCCTTGTCTTCTGATTTCTTTTCTGTCCTCTTTTCCCTACTGTTTCATCAAATTTCTTATTTCATTCTTTAAGTTGGTTAACATTGTCCACTGGACAATAAACTGCCTCAGATTCAGTCCAGGCACAAGCAGCTGTTCATCTAAATGGCATGGCTGCACTGGAGGGGTAGAACATAAAACAAAATCAGTGGATGATCCTATTAAATAAAATTAGCTGATTGGTTTAGTAATGTCTTTTGAATTTAATTGGCTTCCAATTAGTTTTCAAGGTTTCTATCTATCAATAAATCAATCAATCAATCAATCATTTAACCAGGTGGAGCACCATTGTGTAAAACACATTCACAGGGTGGGCCTGGGAAGGTTCACAGTTGGTACAAACAAACAAATATGCACAACACAGATAATCTTGTCACAGCAGGGGATCATTACAAAGTACAAATAATGCAAAAATAGATGACTATACAAAACACAGATAAACCTGACACAGCAGGATGACCTTATGAGGTACCAAATATAGAGGTAAATAACTACAATGTACACTATAAAAAAAAGTAACAGTGCATGCATAATGAGTGCTAATACAAACAATGATCAGTTTTAGCAGACATAAATTGCAAGGAATGGTAATGGCAATCGTAAGACACCATGCATGGGGATGGGGCACTCAGTGGAAAAGCTATAAGTGCGGGAAAAAAAAGGGAGAGGTAAAGTAGTAGGAGGGAAGGGCAAGAATTAGGATTAGCAGGAGCAATAGTGTAATGGATGGGAATGTGGGTATAGGGAAAGGAAGGAGAGAAATAGGGGAGGAAAGAGAAGGAGAGAATGCGTGCAATGAGCATAGGGGCTTATGCATAGCAGGTACAATCCTGCAAGGGCTGCACAAGATTTTTCAATTTCACAAGACTGACAAAGGAAGTAAATTTAAGGGAATTTTGTAAGTTATTTTTTTTTTTTAGTTGTTTAACCAGGAGTAGCACACTAAGCTGAAAGCTCATTTACAGGTGTGACCTGGGAGCACAGGGAAGTTAAGTGACTTGCTCAGCATCACACAGCATGCAAGTCGAGGCTGTGGGATTGAAACCCAGGTCTGGTCTGCTGGATGTCACCAGATTTGCAGCTCAAAGCCTTAAACCACTGAACTATACTGCCTCCCCTATTCCATAATGTGGGAAGAGTGTGGCTTATAGAGTGAGAACCATGATGAGTTCTGGTTCTAGGAATTTGTAACAAAATAAAAGAGAATTTTCTTAGCGAATAGCTCCCGCTAGCTGTAGTCAGTAACTTGCAAATGTAATCAGGAAGTTTATTAGTTAGAGTTCTGTAGGTCCAGATAACCACATTTTAAACATCTAGTCTTGAGTGAATGCCAACCAATCATGGCATAGAGGGAGCAATGATGTGTGTTGTAAGGGGTGCTGGTGATAAATCTTATAGCCCTGTGATACAGGGTGTCCAGTTTGGCCAATGCAGAGCTAGGGCCATGGCTATAAATGATATCTGCATAGTCAATAAGTGTTAGAAATGTTGATTGCACCAGCTTGATTTTTGTGTCTTGCATGAGCTGATGGGAGACCCAATCTCTACTTAAGTTTTTGTGATAGCTCATCAATATATACTGAAAAAGAGAGTTTGCTATTTATCCAGATACCCATATACTGTAGAACTATTTATTTTTGAGCAAGTTATATTTAGCATATGGCACTAATCAGCTGCAATTGCACAAATTTAATTTCACACTTTGCAGTTAGCTCCTAATTTATGCCCATTCAAAATGTGCAGTTTTGGCCAGTTAACACCATTTTATTTTAGCACAATTATCATTTAAGCGAATATAGCTATAATTATTTTACATCACATATAACCTGTTCTACAGTATTTAAATCTATCTACTTTTTCCAAGATTTCCCCCAGAAGCATATTAATTGGGAGCAAGGACCCTATGGGAATGGAAGAGGTAGAGTGGACTTGAGGTGAGAGGAACATAGATTTTGTTTTTTTGTATTAAGCAGTAGTTTTAGATTCAAAAGGTTGTGCTGCAAAATATTAAATTCATGTTGCAGTGAAATATAGGTTTGCTCAAGGGTGGGCTTGGTGAAATAGATCACCGTGTCATCTGCAAAAATATGTACTGATGCATTATTTACATTGGTGTTGAGGTTATTGATATAAATTGCAAAGAGAAGCAGACCCAAAATGGACCCTTGGGGTACTCCTGTCAGCATTGTTTTAGGTGAAGAGAGGTTGCCTGATGCCTTAACTTGCTGTTGTCGGCCAGCCAAATAACACTGAAACCAATCCAAGGCTGTATTATCAAGCCCAATGGTGTGTAGTTTGGCTAAGAGCAGGTTGTGATCAACTGTAGTGAAGACCTTGCTGAGGTCCAGGAATACAGCCCCTACATGTTTTTTAGCATCAAGCACCAGCTGCCACTCATTGTTGACATTAGCTAATACAGTTACAGTGCTGTGGCTGGGTCAAAAAACAAATTGTACAGGGTAGAGTTTATTATCAACTTCAAGATAATTCCACAATTGAGAGTTTATGATTTTTTCTAAAAGCTTGGGAAGGAAGGGAAGAATAGAAATAGGTCTATAGTTGTTAAGGTCTGTTGGGCCCCTGATTTGAAAAATGGAGCGATGTGGGCAACTTTCTATAGATCTGGGAGGATGCCTTGTGAAACAGACAAGTTAAACAAGTAGGTAATAGGGGCAGTGAGTATCTGATATCCCAGTTACAGAAAGAAGGAATCCAGTAGGTCTGCACCAGCACTTTCTTTTAGCATCTAAGCTTAACAAGAGATCCTCAACTTCTTTGTAGGAAACTGTGGTGAAATTGAACTTATCGTGGCTGACTGAGTCCAGGTGAGTCTGTTTATTCGTGTCAGGTGGACAGCATTGCGCGTGTAGGTTGCTGGTTGGAGAGGTGTCAAAGGCCAGGCTGGCTGTCACAAAATGATTATTGAGAAGGTCCAAAATTTGAGACTTGTCAGAAGTGGTAAAATCATTGGTAATGATCTTAGCAGGAAGAGAAGGGGGGGGTGCCCTTCAATATCTCTAAGGGTACACCATAATAGGGCAGGATTAGATGAGGAATCCAATTTGGACTTTAAGAAATTAGATTTCTCAGCTCTAATTAATTTACTACACTGGTTCCTGGCTGTTCTGAAGGCAGTCCAATCAAAGGGTAGTTTGGACTTACGGGCGCACTTCCAGAGAAGGTCCCTATGACAGAGAGCAGATTTAAGTTTTCCATTGAATCAGGGGCAGGGCCTAGTCTTAGTTCTAATTTTAGTCAGGGGGCATGTTTATTTATTACTTAGAGTACAAGCTTCAGGAATATCTCATATGCTTCTGAAACAGTTTTCACAAGATAGAAGTCTTCCCATCTTATAAGACAAAGATCCTTTAAGAAACTGTCACTATTGAGATTCTTGCAGTTCTTTTTGCACATATAAGTGGAGATGGAGGGTAATTTGGGAGTTGTACGCACACATGCTATGGTGTAGAGATTGCTTAGATCTTTAAAGAACACTGCTGAGTGTGAGAAATTATGTGGTTTATTTACTAAGATTCAGTCGAGGAGCCAACTATGAGCAGGGTTATTGATACTGGGGTGGGTTGGTTCTGATACAAGCTGAAAGAGGCCATATTTATTGCAGAACTCTTTTAATGGAGTAGAATGTGAGGAAAGCCAGTCAAGATTAAGGTCTCCCATGATAATCACTTCAGAGGAGACTGCCCAACAGGCGGTGTAGGTGATTAACCACTTTGAGTCCCCCGAAGGAGGTCAAAAACATCCGGTAACAATTAGTGACTCAGAGGGAGATAACTGAATCCTGAGGGAAAGACATTCAAATTGCTTGGGAACAGAAATAGATTTGATTAGGAGGCAGAGAATTTAACATGCTCATAGATAACACCCCCCCTTCCCCCCAGTAAATCTATCTGTTCTGTAAGTATTATAGCAGGGGAGATTAATTTCATAGTCCTGAGTTGCACATTTCAGCCAGGATTCTGAAATAATAAGCATGTCAGGCTTGGAGTTGCAGGTCCAGGCTTGGGTGGAATCAAGATTCTTGAGCAAACTACACGCATTGATGTGCATAAATCCTATACCTTTTAAGCTTGCTAATTCAGAGGGGGATGTGAGAAGTTGAGGAGGTCCCAGGTTCAGTCCAACGTTACCAGAACAAATTAATAGAATGAAAAGTAATTTTTTCAGTGAGATAAGAAGAAACTTGAGGAGCTGAATCCTTCCTCGTTTGGTTATGGAAGAGAAGGTGGGATATTGATCTGAAGTGAATTGGTGACCTGGGATTGAGAATGTTAAAAAGGAAGGTTCTGATAGTAAAGATCAGATGGGGGAGGTCCAGATGAGGTTGAAGTGTCTTTGCAGAGGGTGTCATGCCTGCTTGATAGTTGGTGCCTGAGGGGACTGCGCAATGATATAGATGATGGTGCAAGAAGCAACATTCTTGGCAATGGTGCCTAAAGAGGAATCCTGAACTAAACTGATGCTACAGAATAACTGCACAGCTGAGCAGCGATAGCTGCACTTTAGATGATAGTAGTGACATTTTGCCATGTGCAGGAGAAGGTTGAACAATGAGTAAACTTAGATCAAATCCTAGAGCAGTTATTTGGCTGAGAGCAGTAAGCTTTATGAGGTAGCTACTGCTATGGTGCCAATAGCAGAAGAAGAATAGCACAAGGGGAGTGGCTTGAGCTGTATTTAATAAAGGCTGGGGAGGGGTTGGGCAGGAGGGCCAAAATCCTCCCTAGTATGCACCCTAGTAAGCTCTCATTCTCCCCAGGGACACTGAGTCTGAGCTCAGAGCAAAAACTGCATAGCAAGCCTGGGAAAAAGAGCCAAAGAGCCAGGATCCACAGCCAGTATTCCAATTGGTTGAGCATACATCATGAACCAATCAGAGAGTGGCCTCTGGCTAACCAGACCAATCGCAACTGCGGCTAGAAGGCATCATGGTTTGAAAGAAGGATCTGGGAGAAAATGTCCATACCTGGGCTGGTATTAGCGGTAGCTTCTGTGTAGCAGTGGGCAAGATGGGCAGCAGCCAGAGAAATGCTGCACCATCGCTGGTTAGCTCCTGCCCAGTTAGGGGCTGAAGGTCCTGTGGAAAGGAGAGAAAAGGATATGTTTAAAAAAAAAAAACAAGCTCAAGCAAAAGTGGGAGGGCTTTGCGGAGCTGGGATAGAGAGAAAGATAGCAGAGAGGAGGAGGGGGTGGCAAGCAAGGTGCTAAGATCACAATCAGTGGGTGGGACAGAAGAAAGAATGCAAAGAGCTGTAGTCGCTTGGAGTTAAGAGGTTAAAGAGCCGTAATCAGTGGGGAAGGGACAGGAAAGAATGGAAAAGAGACTGAATGGGTGGCTGGAGAGGTGAAAAAAGGGGCTATAATCAACAGGGGAGGGTGTAGGTTCCAAATGAAGGCAGGGAAAAGAAGAGAGGGAATGGTATGAAAGATGGTAGGAGCAAGTGAGGATCAGTTTTAGTTAATCAATGTTTAATCAGGTTGCAATAATCTAATATTTAAGGTAAAAATGATTCTGTAGAATCACAAAAAAATAGTTTTTTAAAAAAGAAATTAGAAGTGAGCTATGCAATAGGAAATCAAGTTATAAAATTTATAAATAAGTTTTGTAGGTATGCATTCTATTACTTCAGAATAAAATCCATGTTTGGAAGGCAAGGTCAAGTAGGCAAGGCAAGGTTGTTTGCGTTATTGTATATTTATACAGCTTATTTTATATGTTCTGTCTTTTGTTTGTCCATTTGTTCTGGTCACCCTTGAAAACGTATCCTTGGCTTGTGGTCTTACCAGATTTTAAATAAACAAAATAAAACAAACTAAACAAATGGTTAATAGGTTCCCGTGTGATTTAAAACACTATCAAATACTATTACCTTGCTAATATAACAGCCAAATAAAAATATATGTAGAATTGTGCCTGTAAAATTTATTTTAAACTTACAGATTGTTTATATCATATAAACAATAAATTGAAAATATCTTAAGGAGCCACTCTCTATTATAATAGAAAAGCTTAAAAACAATAGATTTACTCCAATTATGTTTTTATCTTTATTGTTTTCAAGTTTTTTTTTTACAGTCTCCTACTGTTGGTTTACTAAATATTGTAGATAATGTAGCACTTATTTCACTGAGTCTTTCAGTCTGACTCTACTATGCTAACTACACAATTGCAGTTTGTGACATCTGTCTGTTGTCATGGTGAGCACTATGATGTCATAAGCAAAGGCACTATGAGGTTAACGCTCGAGTATCATTTGTTCCCATAGCATGGTTCTCGGGGCAGCACCCTTTAGCTCCTCCTCCATCTTACTCCTATTGGTGGATATCGCCCACTGGTAGCGCTGCCCTTGGGGCAGCACCTTCGCGCTCTGCCTCTCACCTATCCTTATTGGTGGATTTCATCCCCTGCCCCCACAAATCTGATTGTTGCAAGTCTGATGAATTGAGGCTTTTAAGTGTAGATAAAAATGTTATGGAAATGCTCCCACCAGCAATGTGCACTGCTTGTCTTTGAATTTTGGTGGCTCAAGGTGTATGTCTATATCCAAAAGAGCCAGACTTCAAGGGTTCAAATCTTAACCAGGAACATTTTCTGTGTGTAACCCCCCTGCAAATGGGGGTTCCCAAAAGACTTCCAGGAGCTTGCTTGAATGCTCCAAGCCTGAATGGTGTTTGGCATTTAAGCCATTTATCAGTGAGTGTTTTTAGAGCCTCTGGTACTGTCTCTTTAAGAGCTGTCTGCTTGCAGACATAATTAGTTTGTATGGGGGGACTGTGTGCTTCTCTGAGTACCACTCGAGCTGCTGCCAATTCACTTCATTTTGCAGTCACTAGGAGTGCAAAGGAACCTATCTGAAAGATGTAACTGTTTGCCAGAAATTACTTAGAGTAATAATGAAATTACAGTTTGTCTAACCTGCTTTCTTTGCAGTCAGAACTGTGTCTGCTAGTTCCCCATTCTAGTTTTGAACTGCTGAACTGGACCAATCAGTGTGGGGTAAGCTAGCTCTAAAATGGTGCCTTGGACGAATCAGAACTTGGACTCATAATCTGAGCCAGCCACAAGAGGATTGTATGGGCAGTGACTCTGGGAGATGTAGTTTAGACTTCAGTGCCTTTTTGGACCAACAGCAGCAGTCTATTGTGAGTGACAGCCAATCCAGTCAAGAACTGGGAGGAACTCAAAGGAAGTGCCGTTTTGTCGGTTGGAGTTTCAGTTGAGCTTTGGCAGTGAAGAAGGAAGGCCCTGTGCTTTTTCAGTGTGCAGTTTTAGTCAAAAACGTGTAAGGCCCAGAGTTCCGTCTGCAGCTTTGTAACAGCTTGTTAGGACTGAACTGTCCTGTGAAAGGAATCAAGGGATCTCTGAAGAGTGGAAACCAGGCTCACCCTGTAGAAGACTGGAAGAATTGCTGAAAATTACTTTTCGGTCTGTCAGGAACTGAATCTGCTGTGTGTTCTCCCGGGTATTGTGCAGTAATTGCGATCGGGATACAGATGCAGCCTGCCTGGTATAGTGCTTTCTTTTATATGGATGTGTGAAGAGGTTTGTGTACCTCAAGTGAGCCCTGCTGACATTGAAGGACCCTATCTTATTTGGAGGTCATGAGTACTAATTCAGGGTCGCTCCCTGTTGAATTGCCACATTAAATCCAAATGGAATTACTGTACTGCTGACTGTTTAATTCTCCTTTTCTCTGTGTGAAAGGGCCCCTACCAGCTGCCACGGTTTGGACTAGCCACTAGGGCTTGGGTACCCAGGGACAGTAACTGATAGGGATAGGCCTGTGCACAGAGCCATAGGTAGATTATTAGAGTGATAAGCTAATTAACCTGATTTCCCCCTGTCCTTGTTATATCCCCCTAAATAAATCAGAGCTGCTTGTTTCATAAAGTTATACTGCCTGAGGTATTTGTCTATGTTAAAGTACTGTACTGTGATTGTTGCACTGTATCTCATTTCACAGGAGGTCCCAGTGCCGGAACCAGTCCTGGGGTAAGTGTATACTGTGAAGGTAATTCTGATATATTGTGTGGGCCACTAGTGGGAAGAAAGGGGGGTTGCAGTGTCCCAGAGGGCTGTGACCAAGTTAGTTTAACTATTGCAAACCCTGACCTCTGGGTGGAGGCACCCGCCATTGGATCCAGGCCCCTCAACCTGTTAGTGGCAAATCAGGCAGGGGTAGTAGCCCCTGGGATAGCGCCATCTAGGGGTTACATGTGCTTTGTGTCAAACTCAGTTATCAGCATTTAATCATGTAAGTGTCACAAATCATTACCTTTTCTTAAATTGTTAAATTAAGACAGATGTAACCGAGAAATATATTTTATTTATAAATTGTAATAAATGGGGCAGTGCCAAGATGGTTGGTTTCTGTTGGCTGCCACTGGGGAGGTGATCTTGCTTCCCCTGGGGCAGCACCTGTGTAATTGGTTCCCGTGGACTGCCCCTGGAGCAGTGTCCACTAATAGGAGTAAGGTGGAGGAGGAGCTAAAGGGTGCTGCCCTGGGAACAGCTCTGCCCTGAGAGCAAATGATACTCAAGTGAGGTTAACAGGGGAGAGGCAGATGTTTTAAATATTTCTATGCAGACCTTTTAGATGGACTAAAAGATGTGATGTAAACCTTGGAAAGGAACATTGAAAATGAAAAAATGTATTCAATAATAAAGTATAGAAGATAGAACATCTTATTTATGAAAGCGCATGTTGAAGTGCAGAGTTGATCTCTAATATATATCTGTAATAGCACATTTGCAGTTTGGTTTTAAATTTGGTCTTGTGCTACAGGTGCTATTCCATACATTTACCAAGAGCCACTGCTGATTTCAAGGTGTATTAAATCTCTAGTTGACTGTATGCTCCTTTTTGAAAAACATGCCGATGAGGTTCAGAGACAGCAATGGGGCATCAGAATCACTGTTATCATGTTTTACCTGATGGATATCTTCTCTTCTCTTCCTGTTTGACTGCTGTGGCCTGCTAGGACCTGATGTTGCATGTTGTGCTGAATTTATAGCCAGTAGCTTGTTATGTCAATCAGCAAAAGTTGATTATGCATAATTGGTTCAAGATCAAAGCCAGCTTGATCTGTTTTCCATATTTGGCAAACAGCATTGAAGTTTGAAAAAAACACATGGAATCACGATTAGGCAAAAGATATACTGGGTGGGATATTCAGACTACACCAAAAAGATGTGCAATAGAGGGAGCAGTCGTAGGTCCAGTGTGCCATGGCGCAACAGGCACGATATTCAAACCATGTGCAGGCCAAGGTGCACCTGCGCAAAGTGGCTGAATATCATGCCCGATGCACCATAGCGCAACAAGGGATGTGCAATGGAGCAGGGGCAATGTGCAATAGCACCCATAGGAATGTGCAGGGACAAAGACAGGATGCAGCTGTGCAGCAGCCATGGATGTGCCACGCGCCGAGAAGCATGCACCGGGACAGACAGACCAACCCCTCCTCCTCCTGCCAGGGCAAGGGCCCCATGAGCTGCACAACCAGACATGAGCAGGACAGACCACCGGCCCATGAACCCCGGCGCTGATCCAACAGCAGACATGGGCCAGCAGTCCCCACCCACTGGGCAAGGCACCCCTGCACTGACCCCCTGGCCAACAGAGACTGGAACACAAGGATGGCCAGGACCCACCCATGCTATGGCACCACACCAGTGCTGACCTCCCTCCAGTACAGTAAGCCCAACACACCCAGCCCAGAAGCATGACCAAACGGTGCATGGCACCGAAGGCATTCCACCCCCACCGTGACAATGCATCCTGATGCCCCATGGTGCCATGCACATGCACCACACCATACCGTGACCACCCCCCACATGTGGTGACACCATCCACTGCTGCCACCACAACCCACACAAGGCCCACCTGCATGGCCCCAACAGAGGCACAGCAAGGTGGTAGACCTGGCAGCAGTACCTGAGGGACCCTGCATGTGGCAAGGCTCGACCTGGACGCTGCCACCAGCAGGAAGGCACTCCGAACACAGGACCTGTGCATGGACCACCACCCATGCACACACCCTGACCCAGCACTGGCCCCACCACACAGCACAGCATCCTACTGTGGCACATGGAGGCATGCGCCACACAGGAGGCAACACAGGGCACACACAATGACCCCCCCAATACAGTCCCATGGGCACTCCGTCAAACAGCCACACATAGTGGTGCAACAGACGCTGTCATTGCGAGGCCCATGGTGCCATGTACCTGTGGCCTGCACACCACCATGGTGCCAGTGAGCCTGCCATGTGTTGTTCGCACCATGAACCAGGCCACTGCCCACATGCAGCAGGACCCCATGTGACAAACACCAGACCACAGGCACCTCTCCAGTCACCATAGATTGCATGGAGGTGGCCTACAACAGCACCACCCACAGTGGCAACAGGGGCAGACATGTAATAGACCAGGGGTCAGGATGCCAGCTGCCAGGGCACCGTCCCTGGAAGGTGGCTGGTATGAACTGCCCCCGATGTCACGTCAGCATCCATGCATGCAGTGGTGGGGTTGGCATGACCATGTGTACCACAGATATGCAAGGGGCACAGCCGCATAGCACGGCACACACCACCAGGGGTGGCTGGGACATAGCACATGCACCACAGCCCACTGCACACAGGCAACTGTGCACAGGGCTCATCACATATTCCCCGGACAGAGCCCATGGCCACCACCCACACCTATGGAGGATCCCCGCCAGACACACCCACAGCCAGGCCAGCACCATCCCACAGTAGCCATGCACACCACTGCAGCAAGACTCCAAGCACCTGCTGCAAATCAGAGACCGACACGGACATAGTTGTAAAAGCATATATTAAGAATGAACACAACATTAACAGAAACTATGTACATATATATACACAATGGGGAAGGGGAGGGGATGGGCAAGGCCACAACAAGGGGTAGGAAGGGCAGGGCACAGTGGGAAAGGCAAAGGTGGGGGACAAGGTGGGGTGGGATACAGTCCAGGGAGGGAATGTTCATGGGCATGTGCTGCAGGCCCTACTGGCAGCCCCGGTCTTCTCTGTCCACCCTTTGGTGCCTTCTGTGCTGCCAATGGTCACCCCAGTCCATACTTTGCAGCAGCTCCAGCGTGGCCGGGGTGACCTGCAGGATCTGCTCTAGGGACTGCTCCATGGCCAACCAGTGTGGTCCACCTAGGACAAGGGAGCAGAATCAGTATGAGTGACTGACCAGACCAACGCAGCCCACCCAATGTGCACAGCGTGCATCAGTGGCCTGCACCCCTGGGATGGCAAGCAACCACCCACAGTGGATGCGCCCACATGATCTTCCTATCCGGGCACCCACAGTCATGCAAAATGCTGCACACCACCACCGCCCATAAACCACACAGCACCATCGTGGCCGTCAGGCGTCATGGCAATGCAGTAGGATGGCAGTGGCACAGCCAGGCGCCGAGTGCACCCACAGCCCACCTGCGACCCCCACCCACATGTGCAGACCCACAGGACAGTGCAGAGGGCACCGTGGGATGTGCACAGCTGTAGGGGCCATGTGCAGGGGGCCATGCCTCACCACCACCCCTGCAACCCACCATGGACAGGTGTAAAGGGAATCATGGCACTCACCTGCATCCCAGTCAGGAGGGCACTGCTGACCCCTGGCACCACCACTGTGCCCTGGCTTCATGGCCACATGTCCAGCATCGACCTTCCCTCTTCACGCCTGGGACATCCAGGCCTTACGGTGGTCCTCCGGGCCTAGTGGGAAAACATGGAGAGAGTCTCACCAGTACACGTCTGACCCATAGGCCCGCCTCAACAGTGTGTGTGGCTGCACAGCCTGTCTGTGCCGCGGTGGTGCAGGGTGTACATGATGCACCCCCACAGCCGGCAACACAGACCCTGGCCCCCCTGCAGCAGCATGGCCTGCTGAACACTGTGCCACTAGGACAGACGGATATGACTAGTGATGGTGAAGGAGCACCTACTTGGCCATGGCATGGGTCCTCGCCGGGCACGCACCTGCAGTCACCCCAGGTGGTTGGGGTCACACCACTGGAGGTCCCCATAGTGGTGGCGACACTGATCCATGGTCCTAAAACCCCCTGTAGCCTCCTCAAGTCCCTCTGCTACCTTCTGCCACACCTCTGTGCGTGGCCTCAGGAGGGGAACCTGCCCAAACAGGGCACCTGCATGGTGCTCCAAAAGAACCACCAGGTTTTCCAGCTCTACCGCATTCTATACTGATGTGCAGCATCATGCAGTACCTGCTGAGCTCAAAATGGTGCCAAGTAGTGCACGTGCCCCATGTGCGGAGGCAGTGTGGTAGTGTGATGCCAGTCAGAATTGTGCTGGCACTGGACTGCGTAATAGGGGGGCAGCCATGCAGCCGCATGGCACCTAGAGGGCAAAGGGCAGCTGTGGGTCAAGGGTCTGTCCACACAGAGTGCCACAGCGTGATAGGGAGGCCCCTGCAGGGAGCGTGGTAGGGTGCATATGTGTGACGCCATGCAGTGGCCTACTGCACAGAGGCGCCATGGTGCCCACGGTACACTGTGGTATGTGTGCCCTGTGGGACATATTGTGCATGAGCACCGCAGGCACAGTAGTGGCAGTGCTCTGTACTGCCTCCCGTGCATAGTGTGGCTGCTGCGCCACTAGCGTAGGTGGAAGCACCTCGGGCATGTGTAGTGTGGTGCCAATTGTGCACATCACAGTGATGCGCCACAGCCTGAGCATGCTCAACACCGTTGCGCAAGGCACAACAGCCTGATATTTAGCCAGGTTATGCTAATCAGCTCATAAGCCAATCCACGGCACATCCACTGCATTTGCATCCCATTAGAGTTGCACATGCCCTCATTTGCAAGCGATGCACTATAAAAGCGACCAGGAAATGCACAGTCCATTGGTATTCCAACCTTTGGAGGTAAGTGCCATGCTGTGCAGTCATGGGGACAGTGGTCTGGGAGGTCTTTATGGGACTGCACAGTCCATGGTAACACCTGTCCATCCCCCCAGGCACAAGCATGATCAAACACGAGGATGATGAGAAGCAGAGGAGGGTGCGGAAGAGGAGGCCCAACTTCACCAGGGCAGAATCGGATGCCCTGTATGAGGCCTACCTCAACAATGAGCCACTGCTTAGTGGACAGAGGGGCACACCACAGGCCCATGCGGCGGTGTGGGGCGAGGTGGCACGTGCCGTCAACCAGCAGAGCAGCCACTAGCAGTCCATGCAGGAGTGCAAGAAGAAGGTCGGCACGGACAGGAGGTGGATCAAGGATAAGGTGGCTGCCATCAGGGCTGCGCGTGCTGTCACTGGTGGGGGCCAGCAAGATGTGCCCCACCTGACTCCCCTAGAGGAGCAGGTGGCCGGCAGCATGCAGTATGGTGCCATTGAGAGTGTTCCTGGCTGAGGCTTCCAGATGGGCAGCAGCCCATCACTACATGGTAGGACTGGTGCTGGCAGTGTGTGGGTGGCAGGGGGGGTGGGATCCAGGGCCTGGCAGAAACACTAATGGTACTGTGTTCCTTTACAGCTCCTGAGCATCTGCATGGGGCAGCAGTGGTGGGTGTGTCCACTGAGAGGGTGGCCCTGGAACCAGTGGAGTGCCCATCCACCTCCACAGGTGTCCGAGGGACCGACCACCTGCAGCCCTGCACACATGTCTGGACTGATGCCTGTGGTGCGGGTGCATATGTGGTCCTGGCTGTGTTCCAGTGTGACACCTCTCATGGTGTCTTGTGTGCTGGGACAGAGATGGGGGCTGACTCCAGCACTGATGATGATGTGACGCACGTCCCAGACAGTGATGTTAGTGGGACACAAGGGGATCCCACTGATGGCATCCGCCCAGGCGGCAGTGCGGGCAGCGCTGGCGTGGTTGCCTACCCACCAGCCCTTGTCCAGGCTGCGACTGAGGGATCCAGTGTGGCAGCACTGGTGTGCGGCCATGGTAGTGGGGCAGTTGTCGCCGCTGCAGCCATGCAGGCAGTGCCTGGAGATCAGCAGCTGGAGGGGCAGCGGCAGTAGCTGGACAGTGTTGATGTGGGGATGGGGGCAGGGGGCAGCAGCAGTGCACTGTGTGAGGACATATCCCAGAAAAGCACCACCGTGTGGTGCCCACCATCGAGGGACGCTGTGCTGCAGGGCCAGTAACAAAATGGGGGCCAGTATGCTGGCCATGCGGATGACCCCTTGGATGACCACAGCTGTCTACTGCAGGCCTCAGTGGATCAGCAGGTGCAGCTCATGGATGCGGAGGACACATTCTGTGAGGAGCTGCCCCAGGCAGAGGTGCGACGCAGCAGGGACCATGCCCTGCTCCTGGAAGAGTTGGCCCAATAGCAGGCGGATGTGACCGCAGCCATGGACAGGCAAACCACTGTGTTGGTGACTGCCATGGCTACACTGGCTGACTGGCTGTGTGCCCATCCACCGCACACCCTGCAGGGTGCATTGTCCACCCCCCCATTTTCGGTGTCTGGTGACCCCTGCCATGTTGATGCCGGTTTGGCTGTGGGCACACCAAACATGCCTGGTGCAGGCATGTTCAGTGGCCTGCAGACACCTGAGTGGACATGGTAGCGTTCACGCAGGGTCACCCCTGGGGGCCTGTTGGTGCCACCCCATGAGGCCACTGCTGCATGACTGACCCTTCCCCCTCCACAGCCACTGTCTGCCGCTGCCCAGTGTGCACTTCGGTGCTCTGTGTGCATTGCATGGGTGTGGTGCCCTGTGCTGCACTCACATGGTCTGTATGCACACTCTCCCAGCTGCTGACCACTGTGGCATGTACATGATGATGCCAGTGTAGCACTGTCCACCACTGTGCAATGGTGCTCAGCATTTGAGGCATGCACAGTGCCAGCCACTTGGGTGTGGTTGTGTTGGGTCCAGTGTGGGTGTGAGGGGGCCTGTAGGGTTTGGCGTACCTGTGGCCCTGTGGGCATGGGTAGGGGTGTTTGTGCCTGTGTGTGCATGTCACATGCAGCCCTGCTGTTCTCTGCTTTTGTGTGCAGTCACCCACCTATTCCCATGCCCCTGCCACGACCTTCCCTGGTGTCCACCCCTGCCTGTCTGTGTGCTGTGCCCTTGCCTTTGGTGCATGCACGTGGCCCTGTTGACCTACCTGAGTGGTCCAAAGTGCTCCTCTGCAATGGTGTCCCTGTGCTGCTGGGCCATCCAGGCCAGCCAGGGATCCCGTTGCCCAGGGGGTGGCTGTCCAACACCAGCTGGACCGGCGTCCTCATCGTCCCCACTGCTGTCCCCCTCCTCGACCTCAACGGCTATCCCACAGTCAGTGGCCATGCTGTGCAGGATACAGCAGGCCAGGAATAGCCCACAGGCCTTTGAGGGGCTGTACTGTAGGGCACCGGGAACCTTGCCTTCAGCAGCCCGAACACCTGCTCAGTGGCAATCCGTGTTGAGGCATGTGCCTCATTGTACTGTTGCTGCACCAGGGTCGAGGGGCTCTGGTATGGTGTGAGCAGCCAGTGAAGTAGTGGGTATCATTAGCATGGTGATCTGCAACACTGTGCCACTGGCTTTCCCCACCATTCCTCATGGCACCCCTGCCCTTACCCCATACACCTCCCCCATCTGCATCCATCGTCCAGTGTGCAATGCATACTCACCTACCAGATAGCCAGTGGGGATGTCCCCACTCTCAAATCTATGGCACAGTGCAGACTGGTGCCAGATGAAGGCATCATGTGCTCCTCCAGGGTGCGTGGCACAGACATTGATTATGCGCCCCCTGGCATCGCACACCACCTGGCAGTTGACACTCGGTTAACTCTTGTGGTTGATGTATGCCACCCCCTCCGGGCCAGGTGGCATGCAAATGCCAACATGGGTGCGTTCTATGGCCCCGAACATGCCAGGCAACCATGCTACCCTGTGGAACTCCTGCATGTTTGCTGTGTGCTCTGCCTGTGTGCTGGAGAAACAGATGTACTCCACAGCAGGTGGCAGCAGTGCGCTGAGGATTTGTGTGAGTAGGCATGACATGGCCGACTGGGTTATGCCTATCATGTCCCCTGTTGGTCTCTGGAAGGTGGCTGTGGTGAGCAGACACATGACAGCTGTGATCATGGTCTCCACAGACAGGGCATGGCTCTGTTGTGTGGGTGCCTGCATCTCCTCACTGCACAGCTCACAGAGCCACCTCAGAATTGCCCAGTTCAGGCGGTTCCAGTCCATGATCTCGATGTCACTGTACAGCTCGAAACTGACGCGGGCACGGTACAGCCTGTTCTGGGCATACTGCCGCTGGGCCCTTCAATGGCCACACCTCCCTGCTGCCTGCTTTCTCATACCCCTCATTACCCCCTCCATCTGGAAGGTGGCACTGGCCATATCCCTGGTTGGTGTCCCCCCCAGGTGGCTGTCTACCTGGTCTCCCCCAGCTGTGTGCTGCTGGTACTGCCCATGCACCAGGTACACCCCTGGCTCTTCACCACTGTGTGCCCTGCCTCTGACCCACTGCCCTCCTTCTTCTGTGGCACGCTCAGGCCCTCTCACATGCACACACATACACCCACCTCACTCATTCGCACACACACACACACACCCCCACCTCACTCATTCGCACACACCTCCAGTGGCCCCCCCGTCCACCTCCTGGCCACACCTGCCCCCTTGCCTCCCTGCCACTCTCTCTCCACACTCCCCCACTATGGCTTCTCTGTAGCGCAATCATCCTCCCCTCACTTGCTCCCTTTTATATTGGCTCATTTCTACTTTTGCGCAACTTCCGCTTGCTCCGCTGTTGTGCATGTCGGGTACTGTTGAATATCGCACTGTGCACATTATTCCTGGTTATGCCCCCTGCACTTGTGCATGCTTTCATTTCTGTTGCACTGCAGTGCATTGTGTTTTGTCCTGTGCAGCCGCTTCCACTGAATATTGTGCCTTGCTGCATCTCTGCTCTTGCACGGCGCATCCCTATTGTGCATGACGCAACTGCTTTGAATATCCCACCCACTGTTAACTGAGTCAAGAATTAAAATGACAAATAAGTCATACTCAGAGTATGCATGGGTGTAAAAAATTAAAATAAAAAATTCTCTCCATAAGTGCCAATAGTTCAAGGGATAATCATTTTTATAGTTGAATTTTTATGTTCGCATGCACGCATGCACAAGCAACATCTTGTGGTAGTAGCACATTTCAGAGGTGTGTCAGTGTGGTGGCGAATGCAGTGGGTGCATCCCTCAGCTGCCAACCAGTGAGCATGCTGCTGATGACAGCAGTTTCAGAGAGAGACACTCAGTTGAAACAAATCTGCTGCTGCCGAGACAGGCTCGTCATTACAGTGGCAGATGACACTCCTCTGATATGTGCCTTTCCTGGTGAAACATTTCAATAATATGGCGGCTCCTGCTGTCCGCCTCACAGTCCCCAGAAAGTCGACATCAGAGTACCCAATCCCCATGTCAGCATGTTCCCCCCCCAAGCATTATGTGGCACACCATAACATGGCAGCTCCTGCTGTCCGCCACACACTCCCAAAAAGCCAACATCAGAGTGCCCAACCTCTGTGTTGTCATCCCTCCTCTTAGTGTGTCTTTCCTGGTTAAACAGTTTCCCCTTTCCTTTCTGACACCGGGATGCCCAATCCCAGTGTCATATGCACACCCCACACCCATCTGTACACCTTGCTGACATTGAGGTGCCCAATCTCCATGTCTGCATCCCTTCCCAGAATTGTGGCACACTGGGAGCCCACCCCAGTGTGCCTTTTTTTTTTGGTGTGTGTGTGTGAACTGTAAATGAAAAAAACCTTCCCTTGTGGTCTTTTATTTCCCTGCAAACAAGAAAATGGTCCACCACTGTCGCCTTCTCCGCCCCTCTCCCATCCCCACCCTCCCTCTGTACCCACCTCCCTGCACCCCCCCTCACCCATACTTACTCTCCACAGATTGGGAGTTGTGATCTTCTCTGAACCGGGACACATCTGCACTCTTCAAAGATGAACTGCAAACTGAAGACAAAATGATAAGCTTTATTTATTTTTTTTATTCATTACACTTGTGTGCAGCTGCCAGCTGCACACAACCTCAGCCAGGTCATGGACCCTTGCTCCCAGCTCCACATTAGACACACCCTTCGATACCCCTGCCTACCCCCAAGGTAGAGTTGCGGCACCAACCCAGCACGGTGCTGCTGTAGATAACGGATAGGCTGAGGGACTGTCCTGAGGCTGATTGAACTGAGGATGGCTCCATCTACTGCAGCCAGCAGCTTGGTTTTCCTCAGGTGAGAGTGAGGACATGCAATGATGCCAGCATCCACCCTGCCCTCGAGCATCATGCTGATGCCAGTCACTGTTGTACCCCTGGCCTTCATCCGGGGTCCATCAAGCACCGGTCACACATCCCCCTCCCTCCCTCCCCAGAGCAGGACAGCAGTCCTTGGGATGGTCAATCCTTCTCCCCTGGCTGGTCCTCCAGCTTTCTGGGTCCATTCCCAAAACTGGGTCACCGGCGTCACAAGGGGAAATCCAACCACTGCGCCGAAGGGCAGGCAGATAATGGTAAGCTTTATAATGGGAGGCAATGGAGGGTTTCAACATAGGTTAATATCACAGCCATTTTTAGGAATGTTAGCCCCAAATTTTCAACCTGGGGTTCTTGGGAAACCACTCATGAACATGTCACTGTCATTTAGTTTCTCGGTCCCTAAAGATGTTTTCACAGTCGCTGCACAGAATCACAGCTAATGAAATGACAGTGCCACTGTTGAGGGGAGGTTCCAAAAAGCCACTGTTGCAAATTTGGTGAAAAAATTCCAAACAATTACTGCATTACAAGTGTGCATTGTGCAGTTTCTATGCACGCTTGTAATTTCGTCAGTTTTTAATATTTTCACTCCAGATTTTCAACACTGCCATTTTTTCACACCTTCTTATGAACAGTATAGCTGTCATGTTCACATCCTTCTTGAAAAATGTTTTCACACCTGTGGTGCAGAATGGCAAGGTTGCTCTGGGAAATCAACTTTTGGGACAGATTATCACAATCACATTGCCCCTATTCGTGAGGGGAGGTTAAAAAATGCCCATGCTAAAAATTTGGTGAAACAATTCAAAAAAATGATTGCATTACAGGTATATGTTGCACAGTTTCTACGCACGTTCACTGTGAATCTCTGCTAATTTTTTCATATTTTCACTCCAGATTTTCCACATTGCCATTTTTTCACACCACCTCATGAACAGTAGAGCTGTCATTTTTCATATCCTGCAAGAAATGTGTTTTCACACCTGTGGTGCCAAATGGCTCAGTTGCTGTGCAAAACCATCTTTCGGGATTGAGTAACAAAATGATAGTGCCACTGTTCATGAGGTGGAAATCCTATTTTGAAAATTTGGAGTGAAAATACCAACAAACAGCTGGGGTGTTAGGGTTTTCAACCATAACGCCCTACTCTGTAGAGACTGACAGGAGTCAGGGGTGTGACTTGGGATCATTAGCCGTAATGCTCACGCCATTCCCGGGTCATGCCTAAAAATAGTCATTACTATGGCTAGTGCACCTTACCTGGTCAACAAAAACTAAATAAAAAAATAAAAATAAAAAATTCCACCCCGACCCTGTAGCCAGTGACAGGCATCGAGGTGTGCCTTGGGGTCTTTGGCCCCAACGTTCACTCCACTCTCCTATACTGCACCCATCTCAATGTATTTCTTTATGGAACAGGATGAGTATAAAGCCCAAGACCCTACACACCTGCGACACCTGTCAGTGTCTGCAGGGTAGGTGAGGTGAAATGGCATGAGCATTATGGCTGATGACCCAAAGGCACACCCCCAACACCTGTCAATCTCTGCAGGGTGGGGGTGGGGTTGGTGTCAGTTCAGTACTTCGCTGCCATTCCTATTATGCATCTCTCTAACTCCTGCACTACCAATGCCAATGCCAGCAAGCTAACATTTGGCATTGACAAATGCTTGTTTAATTCTGAGTTATTAGTTTTAGATGTGTTGAGCACAGTTATACTAAGATTAGCATTAAGTTTGGCTGAACTTAATCACTTATTCTGATTTACTGGTTTACCATTTAACATTGAATGGCTCTTGTGGATTGTAAGTTATTTAATAAAACAACTTTCACACTAGAGACTGTCAGAGCACCCACACATTCTGGTATCAACAAAGTTTGATTTTTTATTTTGTCCTAGTGTAAGCACTTTAGGCTCACTTTAAGTTTATACCTAGTTCAGAAATCAAATTAGCCTTGAGATGTTGTGCTCTACACCTGGCTCATTCTTTAATGTTTTACTTCAGTTTTTCAAACTCCACCACCCCAAGGGGGGAGGAAGTATCAAGGATATCGCAAATACTGCAAACCATCCAAGTGCTATGGAAGAGGTATACAATATAGGGAGGCAAGCTCAGCAGAAGAAGAACTTAGCAATATATATATATATATATATTATGGTAGCACGGTAGTGCTACCATAGTTAGGGTTGAGGAGCCATTTCTATGTTAAACCCCAAATTTTGCACCTTAATAACTTTGCAACCGTTTGATGGATTTGCCTGAAATTTGGAATTCATGATCAAGAACCATAGGCACTTGGGATCTGCCAAGTTTTGTACTGGTTGAATATATGGCTGCGGAGTTATTAAGTGTGATCTGCATGTGCGTTTACGCTTTTTCTGGAATTCTATGGTCATGCCTACAGGTCACACGGTTTGCACGATCTGCCCAAAATCTTCAGGGAACGTGCGGCTGGGGTCCCTGATGTGCCTTTCAAAGATTTGGTGAAAAAATATTAAATGGTTCAAAAGTTATTCAAAAAACAATTTCCCATTATAAGTCAATGGGAAAAGTTAACAAAAAGTTCAACAGTGTCGCAAATGCATTTTTACTTTTGCAAATGGCCCTGTTACTTTAAGATCTGCCATTTTGTTTTCAGTTAGTGATCAGAAAATGCTTGGCATTTAAAATTGGGACCCTCTAGCAACCTAATTCTTTTGTATTCACCTAGTCAGACCCTGAAGATGCTAGCCATGTCTTTATTATAAGGGTAAAACACCCCAGAAATATGTTTTCAAATTTCTGGAAAAAGTACTTTATAAAGTACTTTCATGCTCAAAGTGTCACAAATTTTGCAAAGCTTTTACAATTGCAGCAGTAGTTTCTAGTCTGTGGGAAAATGACAGTAATTTTTGGCACTGCGCTGCAAAAAGAACGGTTGGGAGTTTTGGGCTGAAATTTGGGGGGGGAACACAGCTGACATCTCAAAAATGTGCCTTTCAGTGTTGTGTTGAAAAAATATTACACGGTGGCAAAGTTACAGCACTCCAAAGTTGACAGTTTTTCCCATAGGATAACATTATGGCACCCAACGCATTAAAGGAATCCTTTGGCACCCTGCTGCAAAATAACGGTTTGGTCTTTTTTCCTGAAATTTGGAGGGAAGACAGCCAACAGCCCACAGATGTGCCTTTCAGTGGCTTGGTGAAAAAATATTACAGGGAGGCAAAGTTATGGTGCTTCGATCTCTTTTTTTCCCATAGGATAACATTACGGCGTTCGCCGCACCTTTCAGGGCCCGTATCTTGGAAACGATGCGAAATACGGACTTTCGTCAGAAAATTCTTTGCCCCTAATGGGGGCTAAGTACAAAACTAGCCAGGACAGTCGTAAATCATATGACTTTAAAAAATTTTTTCTACATTGTACGGTTCCTGAGATATAACCTATTTAGTATTCCAAGTCCTCATTTTCTGCTCCGATACCTATTATTTTGCATACATTCTTTGTACTCACTGTCTTTCTCTATGCAGGTTTTGGGGAAAGCTAGCCTGTGCGCTTACATTACTGTTACCGTTGCCCTTTCCGCTTGCGGTTCCATACCTGTTTCACTTACCATTGACGTTTACGCCACCATGTGCGTTATCCTTTGCGTTTTCATTTGCGCTTGTGTTTGTTATTTTTTACCATTAGTGTCTACAGTACTGTTTCTCTTTCTGTTTCACTTTGCGTCACCATGCCCATTGACATTTCAGTTTGCAGGCACCATGTTACTATGTGACAATACATTACGTGGCAGACCGTTCCTGTCTACGCCACCATGTGCGTTACCCTTTCTGTTCTCATTCGCCCTTGCATTACCATGTGCACCACTGTTAGTGCTTCTGTTTGCATTGCTGTTCCTGTTACTATGTCACAAGACATCATGAGGCAGGACGCTCCCGCTGCTGCATTACATTCACTATTTCTCGTTATCATTCCCAAAAAGAAGGGAAATTAGAGGCAAAAAACTCTGTTTAATGCATTAGTTAGGGTTGTTCCACAGCAACAAATGTAAGGAAATTCGATGTTAGGGTTGAAAACCACCCTTGGACCCCTGCCCACCTCCCCAACCGGCATTGGGGTGTGCATTGGGATCGTCGGTCCTAACTCTCACCCCATTCTCCTATACTTCTGCTGCTTTACACATGTGATGGGGTGAGTGTTAGGCTGATGACCCCAATGCACACCCAATGCCGGCTGGGGGTGGGCAGGGGTCCAAGGGGGCTTCAACCCTAACACCGAATTTCCTCACTTTTGTCGCTGTGGAACAACCCTAACTAATGCATTAAATCGAGTTTTTGCCATATATATATATATATATTTTACAGACAACCAGCTATCCCATTAAACATATACTAAACATGCACTATATGGTAACGCATGAAAGTTGAAAAGAATAAAGATACAAAGCCTATTAAGCTGTAGGGTTACAGATCTGTAGCAGCTTGAATGTCTGTCTCTCCCAGCCATCTGATCCCCCTGAGTCAATTACTTAGGTCCCCAGTATATTCATTCTTGTGTAGGCAGACATTTACCAACTTCTGTCCATTGACACTACACCTGTTGCTAGTGATTGATTTATTTATTTAGTATTTGTCTCAGAGTTATAACCTTTGAGCTAAGAGCTTGTTTACAAAGGTTCCACGTCATGAGAATACACTGGAAGTGTACAATAGGACATCAGTGTAGAACTAGGGACATAGAATATAATACAACAAGAATACAGAATTACAGTTACAAAAGAATACAAAATTGCATATA
Source organism: Neoceratodus forsteri (assembly GCA_016271365.2). Taxonomy (NCBI): domain Eukaryota; kingdom Metazoa; phylum Chordata; order Ceratodontiformes; family Ceratodontidae; genus Neoceratodus; species Neoceratodus forsteri. Next base: position 1,749,818,183 of record CM057455.1, on the reverse strand, counting down.
CAGGGAACCTCAGGATAAGAAAATGTACAGATAGGATTATATCTTAAATATACATAGAACTGGCAGGGCAGTCAAAGGCTGACTTTGTCTGGGTGAAATAGGTAGTGGGGAGCGAAAATAGAGGGGGAGGTAGCGGGAGAGGGGGAATTAGAGAGGAATTGGGGGATTAGGTTTACATCTGTATATATACATAGAAATAATACGGCAGTTAAAGGCTGACTTTTTCTGGGTATGGTAGGTAGTGGGTAGGGAAACAGAGGTAGAGGTAGAGGGAGAGGGGTAGAGGGGAGGGAATAGTGGGGGAGGTAGCATGAAAATGGGAATGCTAGAAATTTGGGGGGCAAAGGTAGAGGAGGAGGAGAGGAGAGTTGCCTATGAGTGGCATAGTACAGAGGGGCAAGGAAAGGGAGATGTTTAGTAGGGGAAGTGAGTGTGAGGGGCAGGGGAGTTGGAGGGAAGTTAGGGCTGCAGTCACAGGTACTCAGCATGAACAGGCACAGGTGAGTAAGATGGAGGTTAGGGTTGGCAGTCACAGGTACTCAGCATGGTCAGGTGCTGGACAAGTTTGCGTTTAAAAGGGCCAAGCTTTGGTTCCGTGATAATATCAATGGGGAGATAATTTAGCCAGCCTGGCGCTCTGTAAGCAAAAGAGTATTGTCCTAGGGCCATGTGACAGAAGGGGATGTTGAGTGCATTCCTAGATGCACCTCTTGTCAGGTGCTGACTGTTAGATGGAATAAAAAGATTTGAGATGGAGGGTGGGGTAAGACCAAGGGTGGATATTTTCCCCAAGTAGGCACACCTGATTCATTTAATTTGTCTGTCAAATGTGCTGTCAGGGTGTGCCTTGTTGCTCTCATCATCATGGAGTGCATCTGACCCTGGGGACTTTTTTAACTTTAGCCCTGTAGACCCTTCAATATTCTTTCCTCAGCTATCTGTTCCATCACTAGCCTCTCAAATGTTAACTTACTTTCAATTATTGGTTCTGAAGCTTCCTCAGTAAACACAGAGCTAAAGAACTCTTTAAATATGCTTACTTTCCCTTAAAACCCTCCACTCTCACTCGCTATTCCTTCATCATTTCTATGCTGTTCTTTGTCTGCCTTTTTTTCTACAGTACCTGAAGACAGACTTGTTATTTTCCTTAAACCTTCTGCTATTTTTAGCTCTGCGTTTGCTTTCACCATCCTGATGAGCTACAGTAATCACCACTTATACCATCTACACTTACAATGGGTGGCTGCTAATAATGGAAAAATCATGGATTCCAAAAGCAAAATGAGCTATTATGAAGTAGAGGCCCTTTTGTTTTTTTAAAGGAGTTTATATAACCCAAGAATGCTTTATTATTATGTTTTGTTACATTATGTTCCCCATTATGTTTAGCTTTACTAATTTCATATTTGCATTTGTTTTGTTTCTTTTGTGCTTTTTCTGAAAGTGATCCATCTAGTTGGAGTTTGTAATGTTCTAAAGGCATTAAAAATTTGCATTTTTTTTATTTATAAGTCTGTTGATCATTTTGGACAGTCATTTAGGCCTACATGTATTGTGTTTGAATTTCTTGATTTTAGGAATATACTTTTTACTCGAAGAATAACGGTATTGATTTTATTCTACATAAACTCAATATCACAGTTTTTGAACAATGTATCCATTTTATTAGTGATAATTCATCCCAAAATGTTTATTTAGTTTGCCTTTTTATATATAAAGAAGTCGGATTTTCCACAATACTTGACATGTGAGAAATCTATTTCAAATGTGATAAGACTGTGGTCAGTTGTTCCGGGGGTGGGGGGCAGTGTTGCAGTTTTTAATATTCATATTGTCAGTTCCTAGGACAATATCTAAGATACTTGTTTCTCTACATCAGGAAGCACAGTACAGTAATTTGGTTTCAGTGAACCCAGCACAATGTTGAACATCACAGTAATGTCGTCATTCTGGTCTACTGGGTCCTCAATCAAGATGCCTCTAATTATGTACTGGTAAAACATTACTTGGTCTAAGATTGCCTCTCCCAATTGTTTAGCATGCACATTGGACAAGGAAATAGTCCTACTGTACATAACATCTGCAAACTTCTGGCTTGTAGAGCTCCTTGCCACTAATGTATCCCAGTCTATGACTAAGAGATCAAAATCTCCCTTTAGTATAATTTTTCCCTGACTCACTGCCTTGCTAAATTCATTTGCCAGTCCCTCATCTATGCTACATGAATAGGTGCTATGAAGGCAGTACAATGCCAGTGCTTCTGAGAAGGAAAACTAGCCCCAACTGAAGAAACAGAAATCCAAAGTCAGTAGCACTCAGGAGAAGAAACAACTTCACACAAAAATGTCAAGCAGCTTGCTTGTTTTATTAGCATGAAACCAAAGTGCAACTAGAAACTCTGTCTGTTGCCTGTGTCCCGATGCTTAGGCTGTACTTAGGCTAAGTATGAAGGCTAAGTACAGCTGAAGTGCCAAGCCACAGGCAGTACTTGAATTTCTAGTTGCACTTTGATTTCACGCTAATAAAACAAGCAAGATGCTTTAAATTTCTGTGTTAAGCCATTTCTTCATTTGTGCTAGCCATCTGGTTAGATAGCCTGTAAAATATTCCCATTCTTTGTTTTTCCCCTTCCTCAGTCCCATGGAGCCATAGTGATGCTACATCCTCTCCTGCTGAGATTGTTTTGTCTTCTGTGATCCTTATGGACTTCTTCATGTACATTGCCACTCTCAAACATTTGTATCCCCCATCCCTCCTAAATGTAGTATAATCTGGGACAGTGCGACCCTAGCAAGTGTTTTGATTATCCCATGTTTCTGTAATAGCCACCATATCTGACTGCTCTGGATCCATAATTACTGGCAGCTCATCCATTTTGTTACTTTAATTCCTCACATTCATTTACATCTCTACCAACTCTTCCTTTCACTTCTAGGCTTCCAATCTTTGGTGACTGTTGAATGCCCACTGTTCCTAATACCTTCCCTTCCCACTCCACTTTTTCTGCTGTCTTATTTGTGTATATATGGGTGTGTGTGTTTTGGGGAGACCTGTCTTTGCTCCCTCTATGCATCAGTGTATGCAGCTGTGCTCTATCAATGTCCCCTCAGGGAGTTTAACATCTTATTAATTGTTCCATCTAACTTTTGCCCAAATGCACTAATTACCCAATATGACAAACCATTTTAGGGTTGTTACCCCTGAGTTTCCACCCATAACAACTCCTCCCCTTGTCCATCCCTCACTTGTTTCCCTCCCACTGCAGTATATTCTCTGGTGTGGGCTCGGTACCCATCGCAGTGATGAACTTACAACCCCCAGTCCACTCCATATTGCATGGCTTCTTGGATGTTGTACTACAGCACCGAGAACAGTTAACTGCCTTGAGGACCATGAATTTCCAGCAAACTGGGCTTCCTTCAGCCTCCCAGAACACCCTCTGGAAGTCAGTTAAGCTGCATCCCCTGCAGATAAGAACTACCTTCCCTGACTTCCTGCCTGAGTTTAATGGTGTTCTGTGTGTGAACTACATACTTTACTTGTGAAATAACTTTACACAAATAGAGTTCCTGACCCCAACCCACTTCACTTAAAATAAATCATTTTCGGACAGATTTCATCACAATAATACTCAGTTGGTTGGGTTTTCACATAGGGAAAAAAGATAACAATCCTGACTGACAAAGACCTAAGCCAAAATTAACTTGACATACAGTTGTCCCCTCATAAACCCCAACCACCCAGCCATTATCATTGTTTATCAAACAAGCTGGCTTTACTGAGTCACTCATTTCACTTTCCAGTAGCCCTAGCGTTAAAATTAAAAACAGAATAGTTGTATTTGTGGAATGTTCTGGATCTCCAAGGTTTTATGCTAGCCTACTTGAAAACCTAATTCTGTTCTACAGACAGCTTTACTGAGCTTAAATAGCAGTGCGATCTGTTTGCCAGGTGCTGTGAACCTAGCTGTCAGCAAGATGAATGAAATAAATGGAATCAAAGAAAGTGGCTGCTGTATAGGACTTAACACATCAGCCATTCTTTTCTGTATTTGGAAACCAGTCTTCTTGCTCGGTTTGAGTACACGCTGTCTTTTGGAAAGAAAAAGGGCAAATGATTAACCCTGAAGTACAGACATTTTACCGCAGAACCTTCTTGCAGTGCAAACATGCATGCACAAAAGAAGCCCTTAGGAACCTGTCACTCATTCTGGTAGTGACTGACCCTCCTTTTCCTAGAACAGTCCCTGAAGCTTTCCATTACCACAGAACTAACTAATTAGAAATGAAGTGTCCTGTTCAGTTGTGTTTTGTTACCAGTGAACATGTGTCAACCAGACTGCTGGATCAAGTCTGTGTATTACAGCTAATCAATCACATATTGTACATCTAATACTTTACCATAATCACTATGTTAAGCCTTTTATATTGCATTGCCACTTAATGTATGTCACTACACCGGAATGTACTGTGTAATTGGATCTCATACCAAGTGTATTCAGCAGTCCTATTTTGTTCTAATTGTATCTTTGTATTATATTGATGTTTGTTGTGTTTGCCACTCTGGTGGCCCGGGTCGCAGCTGAAAACGGTCCTCTGGATGAGTTTGCTCACCCAGTTATCAAAGACATAAATAAATCTAGGTTATTTACATTTGATAAGATACCAATTTACTGCATTGCCATCTGCACCATGTTAATTTCTTCATACCGTGCAAACGAGTCTGATATGTATCTTATTGAACAAAGAAGTACAGTAATATCTAACAATTTGAAGTCTAGGTAAAGAATATGTGGGCTTATTTTTAAAGGAAGTCAAATAATTTCTGTATTTTTGTGTGAACCTGCTAATGCAAATATATTCAATATATTGCAAACTTTAAACAGGAATTTACAACCGTAAGTGTTTAAAACCATTGTGTAAAACAATTTATTTTAACTTCTAGGATTTTGCTCTAATTGTCAATCCATTAAATATTTCCCATTAACAAATGTTTATTCCACTAGCTGCTTTAGAACCATTCTGATTGTCCCCAACAGGCCTCATAACTGCAGTGTTAGTAGGGCTACCATCTGTCCTGTTTTCAGCACAACAGACTTGATTTGGACAGCTGTGCCTTGCCAAAAAAAAACTTGAAAATGCTGCATATTTTGATTTTACAGTAGATCTTAGTTTCCTTTAAATGCAGCAGAAAACTAAAATACCTTAACTAAAGTACCTTAAAATTATATGAAATCAAATGAACAACTAAAACACTACAGCACTTAGTCTTAAGTCTATTGCACTGGTCAAGGTTATGTATTGTCCTGCAAAAAATATTGTTTCAGGAAGAAATGTCCCACTTTGGGCTTCTTAAAAGGTGGTAACCCTAAATTTTAAATAGAGTTTCAATAGTGTAGTGGCTATCATTTTCGCCTAACATGCGAAAGGCCCCAGGTTTGAAATTTGGTGGAAACCTTTATATGAGAAAATATATTTTTTTCTCTGCCTGTACCACTGCCGAATGCCTCTGCAGTACTGGTGGGTTTGGGCAGCCAAGAGGAAGCACCCGTAGAATTGGGAAGGAAGGAAGTGGGGTTCAGAAGGGAAGGTTCCACAAAGGGATGAAGAGGACCCCAACTAAGAGGGAAGTACTGTAGCTACTGGTGGGGAACTTTGTTGTTAGTGGGATGTAGCTACTGGTGGGGAACTTTGTTGTTAGGGGGATAGACTTTGGAGTGTGGGGTAGGAAAAGGAAGGTGAAGTGTATGAGAGGTGCTTCAGCTTGGAAGAATGGAGAGAATATACAGAGTACCGTTAATGTAGTAGGAGATGGGATGGTGATAGATGTCCTTGCCCATATGGGGACAAAAGACCTGGCATGGAACATAGTAGTGGTAGTGCAGTCATTTCAGAGAGCTGTAGAGGGACCTCAAGCAGGTGACATGCATGGCAGCTTTTGCCGAAGTGTTACCTGTGTATGGCCAGAGAGAGGAAAGGGTACTCTGCACCTGGGAATTTAACAACTGGTTGAAATCATGGTACATGGAGGAGGTCTTTGGGTACACAAGGGACTGGAGGCCAACCATGAAGGATACAGGCCTCTACTGGGGAGACTGCCTACATCCTTCCAGAAGGGGACTACAGTCCTCGGTGGGTGGTTTCAATGCTACTTAGATTAGCATTTAAGCTTGCCGGGGGAGGCTGTAAAGCCAAGGAGACAACAATTGTCCCCTGGATGATAGAGCAGCAGTGAGAGAGGGAGGGTCTGGGAAACAAAATTCCAGATCAGGAAGCCATTGTAGTGAAGGCTAGCTTGGATTTGCTGTCCATGATGGAGTCATGATGAAGTGAACACCACAACTGGGACATGACCATACTGGACTACTCTGTATTCAGGAGAGACTGGGAGGATTGGGGGGGGGGTAGCAGGGGTTATACTATATGTGAGGGAAAAAAATCTAGGCCATGGAGGTACTGGAGCACCTGGAGGAGAAGAAAGAGCTAGAGGTACTGTTGGTCATGCTGGAGTCCGGCTCTGGGGCCACTATCCATACCAGAGTAGTGCATAGACCTCCATCACAGGAAGTGGAAGTGGAATTGGATAAGGCACTAAAGGAAGCCATTATCAGAATGGCAGTTAAGGGGGGAGGTGCTGTTAGTTGGTGTCTTCATTCTGCCAAATGTGAAGTGGAGCATTCCAACTGTGGCTTCAGCAAGGAGAAAGGCCATCCTTTGCTCCCTACAGGGGAATTTTTTCAGAAACCTTGCCAAAGAATCCACTAGGGATGGGGCAGTGCTGGACCTGGTGTTTACAAACAGAAACAGCACTGCAAATGTTGTGATGGGGCAGTCCTCTAGGTACCACTGATCAACCAATAGTGTGGTTTAAGCTAAAGACAGGAGCAGAGGCAAACCACATGAGGATGAGGGTCCTAACTTAGAAACATAGAAAAGTATATCTAATGGCAGATAAGGACCATTTGGCCCACCTAGTCTGTCCATTTCTTTCCCTGCATGTAGTATAACTGCAGATCCTACTTGATTTCATGCTATATCCCCCATTGCTTTCCTTTAAGATTCCCCACATGTATCTCATACATTCTTGAATCCCATCACTGTTTTCACTCCTACCACCTCTGCAAGAAGATGGTCCCAGGAATCTACTACTCTTTTCGTGATGTAGTTCCTCACATTTGTCCTGAATTCACACACACCCAGCTTCATTGCATGTCCCCTTTTCTTTTGTGCATCTTGCGCTATGAAAAATCTCGCTTCCTATCTCTTATTCACTCCCATGAGGTATTTATTGGTCTCCATCATATCACCCATCTCCCTGCTTTTTTCCAGGGTATACATATTGAGGTCCTTTAGTTTCTCTTTATAGGAATTCTGATATAGATCCTGCATCATTTTAGTTGCCTACCTCTTGACAGCCTCCATTCTGTTTATCTCCTTCTAGAGATGTGGGGTCAGATTTTCAAACCAAATTGGAACTAAGTCCAACTCCACAACTCCAGATGGAGACCAACATCTCTGCAGCTGTGGAGATTGGTATTTTCAGTTCCTCGCAGTTGCAGGAGATGATTCGCCTGGTCTCACTGACTAACATTTTTCCACATCTGCGGGGAAACAACACCCGCAAGCTGCCATAAATTGTGGAGCTGGTCGCAAACTGGTTGCGCTTTTGAAAATACCATAGCTGCAGGGAGAACTGCAGCTCTGCAATTGGAGACTCACTTGCACCAGTTTTTCCCCACAGCTGTGGAATTTATTAGGACTCTGAAAATATGGTCCATGATCTCCAGTACAGAACACAGCACTCCAGATTGGGTCTAACCAGTGGTTTATACAACAGGAGCACCACCTCCCTCCTTCTGCTGGTTATACCCTTCCCAGTGCACCCAAATATCCCACTGGCCCTACCAGCTGCCCTTTCTGCACTGCCTGGCCACCTTTGGGTTGTCAGATATAATTACCCCAGATCCTTTTTTGTTTGGTGACTGTCGGTATCTCTTCTCACAGTTTGTTCTCTGCCTCTGGGTTTCTGTGCCTGAAGTGCATGATTTTGCACTTTTTCACATTGATACCCAGCTGTCATGCCCCTTGATCACTCCTTATGTTTTTTTCATATTGCTGCACATTCTTTCCACAACCTGGAGCATCCGCCCTATTGCAGATTTTGGTGTCATCCACACAGAGGCAGACCTTCCCTTCCAGCTCTTCTGCAATGTCACTTATAAAGACATTAAAGAGGACTGGTCCCAGTACTGAACCTTGAGGAACCCTGCTGGTCACCCTCTGTACTCCGGACAGAAATTAATTTACCACCACCCTCTGTTGCCAATCCCTTAACCAATTTCTTACCCAGTTTACAATCTTAGGGTCCAGCCCTAGGCTTCTCAGTTTTATTATGTCTCCTATGTGGAATGGTGTTGAAAGTCTTACTGAAATCTTGGTATGCCAAATCCCACACCCCACTCTGATCTATCTCCCTGGTTTTCCAGTCAAAACATTTGTCAGATTTGTTTGACTGGACCTCCACCCCCATGAACCCATCCTGCCTCAGGTCTTGCAATCTGCTGGATTCAGTATACTCCATAGTCCTTTCCTACAGCAGTGTCTCCATTATCTTCCCCACCACTGATGTCAGGCTGACTGCCCTATAGTTGCCAGCCTCCTTTTGTGAACCAGGACTGCATCTGCCCTCCTCCAGTCCTCCAGAACCAGTTCCTTTTTCTAGAGAGCTGTTAAATAGGACTGTCAGATGTGCAGCCAGTACTTCCCTGAGTTCCCTCAATACCCTTGGATGTATGTCATCTGGTCCCATAACTTTGTCTACTTTTAGATTTGCAAAACCCTTCAAGACTCTACTTTTTAAAATGACTAGTTTCTACCTTCCTCCTTCCAGTGATCATGTTGCTTTTATGTGGCCCCTCCCATTTTTCTTTGTCTGTGAACATGGAACAAAAGTATTTGTTCAGGATATTTGCTTTTTTCTGATCCTCTTCCTCTGCATCCCCTCTTCTCTTCTTAACCTTATAATCCCTCCCCTTATCTTCCTCTTTTCTCATATGTACCTAACAATGTCTTGTTCCCTTTTGTTACCCCCTGATATTTTCTTCCTTCAGTTTTTCCTTCACACACGTTACTGCTTTACTCTGCTTCTTCTGATCCTTGGTCGTTCCTGAAAATAGGCATCATACTTGTCTAGTGTATTTACCCGGTAAACAAAAGCTAAATAAATAAATAAATACACCATCATTTCTACTTCCTTCTGAATCTCTTTATACCTCCAGAATGGTACCCTCTTAGCCTTTACCTTTTCAGCCACTTCTTTTGAGAACAATAGCAGTCTCCTTCCTCTTACATTTGCTCACTTCCTTTGCATAGAGGTTTGTTGCCTTCACTGTGCCCTCCCTTAGCTTTGACCACTGTTCTTTCATCCCACCTAGGTTATCCCCATACTAGGTTGCCTCTGAGACATTCCCCCATTTTTTCAAAAAATCGGCACCCATGAAAACCATGTTTCTTGTCCTTGTGTAGTTCAATTCCATTGCAATCTGTATGTTGAACCACACAGTATGGTGCTCACTGGTCCCCAAGTGGCCTCCCACCTTGGTGTCTGCAATGTTGCCCCTGTTAGCGAGTACCAGGTCCAATATTGCCCCATCATGAGTGAGCTCCCTGGCTAGTTGTCTGAGAAACGCCGCCTGCAAGGAGTTCAGGATGTCCCTGCTTTTAACTGAATCTGCAACTGAGAGGCTCCAATCAATATCCAACAGACTGAAGTCCTCAACCAGCCACAGCTCCCCTTTTTCTTTCATTTTGCCAATGGCTTCCACCGGTACCTTATTTACATTCTCCACTTGTGTGTAGATCATGCCAGTGCGAATAAGTTGCTTCTTTTCCTGTTCCCAGGGTGACCCACACTACCTCCAACCCCCGCACTTCCCCCGGACTTTCCTGTATTTCTGTTGCTTTTATATCATCCCTTATGTACAGCACCACCCCTCCTTCCTTTCTTCCCACCCTGCCTTTCCTGAACTGAGCATAGTCTCGAATGACAATATCCCAGTGGTGGTTTCCAGTGCACCATGACCCAGTAATGGCCAAGATATTCAGGTCTGCCTCCACCGTGATGGCCTCTAGGTCCAGAAATTTGTTGCCACTCTGTGACCTCCCTTTTTTTCCTTTATGCCCTGTCTCCTTTCCCCTCTAATTTTACAGGTCATGTTTCCATACCTTTTCCATTCTGTCACTCTATTTTTTCTTTATTTTGCAACCTAGGGAATTCAATTCCCCTTGAGTGTTTTCTTCTCCCTGCTTCAGTGTGTGTGTGTGTGTGTGTGTGTGTGTGTGTGTGTGTGTGTGTGTGTGGGTGGGGGGTGCAGTTTGTGCCTCCCCAATTTCTTCCACCACTTCTCTTGGGCTAGTTTAAATTTTGATCAAAGTAACATTTAGGCCATCCACTGAGGACTGTGATTCCCTTCCTAGACAGATGCCGACCATCACTACCCTATATAGGCCCTTTTCTCTCCAGGTTGGTCCCCAGTCCTCAATGTAGCCAAATCCTTCCACTCTACACCATTCCTTCAACAATGAGTTAAAACTCCTGGTGTGGTGAACTCAATCTTCTCCCTTGTCATAGAAGCAACTCAGCAGAAGCCACTGAGCATGCTACCTGCCTAAAGCCCCTCTCCAGCTCCCTGAAATCTCCATGCTGAATCCCAGTCCAGGTCCCAGCAAGCTCATTAGTCCCCAGGTGGACAATGACATCCAGCTTTGCATCTTACCCCAGTGCTCTAGCAATCTTTAGCATCTGCACTCCATCCCTCCATGCAGTGGTTCCAGGTAGACACCTTACTTCCCTCTTTCCCTCCCTGTTCTCTAAATTGTCCCCCTATCGAGTTCCACACCAGAAGTTGCTTCCTCCTCTCTTGGGGTCATCTACTCCCCACCTTGGGGCCTTCCCTTGAGAGGACCCCTATATTCTCTCTGACCACTATCATGGATGCCTCCTTCTGGCAGTCCAGTCCCACAAGTACAGTAAATGAGTTGTGTAGTGGCATTGGCTGAGGAATGGGAGGAAGCATAGTGAAGTGGTTAAGAGCACTGAGCTGCAAACCAGAAGAACTGGGCTTGAATCCCACAGCCACCACTTGCATACTGTATGACCATGAGCAAATCACTTAAATTCCTGTGCTTCCAGAATGCACCTGGAAACAAGCTTGGCTTTGTGTGTCTTTCATGGCCAAAAACTGTAAATTAAAAAAAAAAATGAAAAGTGATTCTGACCCTGCACCCCAACCCTTTTAGAGTCCACCACAGTCCAACTGGCTGTCCTCCTTTGCATCCTCTGGGGCAGTGGTGGTAGACTCAGTGACCCCTGCATGGAGGAAGAGGTCCCAAAATCCTAGACAACTTGGCCTGGAGTCTAGTGACCTTCTTCCTCAGCCCAGAGTGGTGTAAGTAGATGGGGCAGCACTTCAGTCTCCAGAAGGTCTGACTGAAAACTGTTGCTTCACTACCACTGCACTGCACCACTTCCAACATTCTCTTTTCTACAGTCACTATATTAACTGGAAATAATTTTGCATGCTTACCCCTTTTAGGGTTTTTTCTGCTATTCCCTTTTTTTTTAATCCTAGTTTAATCCTTATCCTAGATACAGTGTTACTTCTGTTCCTCAATGAAGGTAATTTTTGTTTTCCCCTTTTAACGTAATCTTTTTTTCATGAGTCAGTATGCAGGGAAAGCAGGGGTTGATAGGACACAGGCGAGATATGGAGGGAGGGACTGTGCCCAGAATTTAGCTGTGATGCTAGTAGAAACATAGAAACATAGAAGTTGACGGCAGATAAGGACTGCAAGGCCCATCCAGTCTGCCCATTTCTTTTTCTACCTTCTAAATGTACCATCGGCCTTTGCTCTGTCAGTGGCCTATCTATTCATAGTCATTTGTATTGCTCCCTTATGCCTATCCCATGCCTGTTTGAAGCCCTGCACTGTATTCATATACTCCACTTCTTGTGGTAAGCCATTCCATGCATCCACCACCCTTTCTGTGAAAAAGAATTTCCTCACATTCCCCCTTAATCGGCCTCCCTCTAATCTCATGCTGTGTCCTCTTGTCCTGCTATTTTTCTTATATTTAAATATGTTAGACTCTTTCACCTTGTTTATGCCCTTAAGGTGTTTGAATGCCTCGATCATATCACCTCTCTCCTCCTTTGCTCAAGGGTATACATATTGAGCTCCTAATCTGTCCTCATATGTCTTCTGATGCAGTCCCTGCACCATTTTGGTTGCCGTTCTCTGGACTGCCTCAATTTGATTAATGTCCTTGTGAAGGTGTGGCTCCAATACTGCATGAGTACTCCAGATGGGGCCTAACCAGTGTCTTGTACAGAGGGATTATTACCTCCCTCTTACGACTTGTGATACCCCTACTAATACACACCTAACATCCCCCAGCCTTACCTACTGCTTTAGAGGTCTGCTTGGATGATTTTAGGTCATCAGTGATGATGATGCCCAAGTCTCTTTCTTCCTTTGTGACTGCTAGCAACTCCCTCCCAGCCTATAGGTGGCTTCAGGGTTTCTTCCTATGTGCATGATTTTGCACTTCTTTGCATTAAATCCCAGTTGCCACTCTTCTGACCATTCTGCTAGTTTATCCAGATCTCTTCTCATTCTGCCCACCCCATCTGGATCATCTACTCTGTTGCAGATCTTGGTGTCATCTGCAAACAGACAAGCCTTACCCTCTAGTCCATCTGCAAGGTCACTAATGAAGATGTTGAAGAGGACTGGCCCCAGGACTGATCCTGAGGTACCCACTTGTGACTTGCATCTCTTCTGACTGTATACCATTTACCACCACTCTCTGTTTTCTGCCCGTCAACCAGTTTGCCACCTAGTTGACCAACTTCTGACCCACCCGAGCCTACCCAGCTTATTTATCAATCTTCTGTGTGGAACAGTGTCAAAAGCTTTGCTGAAGTCAAGGTAGGCACATCAACTGCTCCCCTTGGTCCACCACTCTGGTTACCCAGTCAAAGAAATCTATGAGATTAGTTTGACAGGACCTTCCTTTGTAAACCCATGCTGTCTTGGATCCTGTGCCCCTATGGATTCCAGGTGTTGCACTATCCTTTCCTTAAGGAGTGCCTCCATAATCTTGCCCACTACTGAGGTTAGACTGACGGTCTGTAGTTCCCGCCTCCTCCCTGCTACCACTCTTGTGAAGCGGGATCACATGAGCCCTTCTCCAGTCTTCTGGGACCTCTCCTGCTCAGAGACTCACTAAACAATTCTGCTAATGGCTCTGCTAGTTCCTCCTTTAGCTCCTTAAGTACCCTGGGATGTATGCCATCAGGTCCCATTGCCTTATCCACCCTGAGCTTAGCAAGCTCTTGTAGGACCCTTTCTTTTGTGAAGGAGTAGTGCTCACCTCCCTCCCTCCTGTGTCCATGATGCTGAGCTGTGGCCCTGCCTACCTTCTCTTCAGTAAATACTGAGCAAAAGTATCTATTTAGGATAGATGCCTTTACAGGGTCCTCCTCCTCACATGCTCCTTTTCTCCATTAGCTTAGCAATACCCCTCTGGACTTTCTCCTTTCACTAATGTATCTATAGAAAGTCTTGTCACCTTCTTTACTGTTCGTGCTAGTGTTTCAGTTTGGGACTTTGCCTGCCTTACTGCCTTACCTGCTTCCTTAGGGCAGTTTGGTATGCCTCCTCATCTTCATCCCGCTGTGTTCCCTTATATTTCCTGAAGGCCAGCCTTTTGGCTCTGACCTTTCTGCTACTGTATTTGAGAACCAAAGTGGTTTCCTTCTTCTTTTGCACTTCCTTTTCTGTCTAACACAATGGGATGTTGCTTCAAGTATTGCATCCTTAATGCTCCCCACTTTGCCTGTACCACCTCACCTGTGTTTCTTTTGCCAGGGCTAGTTAACTCTGTTGGCCATCTTATAAAAGTCAGCTCCTCTGAAGTCCCATATTTTTTGCCTTGGAATGGGATGATTTAGATGTAGTAGCCAAATTGAACCATACCATGTGATGGTCACTGGCCCCAGGTGACCGGCTACCTGGAGATCTGTGATCCCTTCTTTGTTAGTCAGTACTAGATCTAGGATAGCCCTGTCTCTTGTGGGTTGTTGTACCAGTTGTTTGAGGCCCTCCTGCAGGAATCCACTATGAGTCTAGTTCTGCAGATGTTCCTGCTGGTATTGACCAATCTGTATCTGGCATGTTGAAGTCTCCTGTTATCAGAACCTCCCTTTAGCTGTCATGTTTTGTATATCTTCTAACAGTAATGTGTCTATGTCCTCCCTCTGGTCTGGGGCCTGTAGACAACCCCAGTTCTTATGGCTGTCCATGTCCTGTTTCCAGGGTGACCCACAGTTCTTCTGGCTCCTTATGTGTATTCTGAATTTCTGTAGCTTTGATATTTTCATTAACATACAGGGCCACTCCTCCCCTTTTTGCACCTCGGTCTCTTCTGAACAATACATAGCCAGGTACTGAAGTCTCCTAGGTGGTTACTGGTAAACCACGTCTCACTAATTGCTACTATGTCCAGTTTAGCCTCTGACATTATTGCCTGCAGGTCTGGGATCTTATTTCCAGGCTGTGAGCATTTGTACATGATTTTCATTGGCTGATTTTGGTGTGTTAGTTGTTGGGTGAAGTTTGGCATTACTCCTGTGTGTCGTATGGGGAGACAAACCTTTTTTCTTGCCTGGTGTTGCAAATGAATGGCAAACATGCTGAATTCCTGTTTGACCACTAGCTGAGGGGGGAGGGGTGTTCTTCCCATTCGACGTATGGGGTGCTGCACCCCTCTCCCCATTTGCTAGTTTAAATATTCTGCAAAGACGTCAAACTTCTGCCTCAATGCACTGACTCCCTCTTTAGTCAGATGCAGTCCATCAAATTTAAAGAACTTTCGCTCCCAGAACTGTTGCCAGTTCCCTACAAATCTGTGTCCTTTTTCCTGGCACCAGTCCTTGAGCCACGTGTTTAGCTCCCCTATCTCCCCTTCTCTGACCTTCCGTCCATCTGCTCCCCTCTCCCAGACTGGCAGGATCTCAGAGAAGGAGATGCCGGACGAAATAGATGATAGTTTGTCACCCAGCCTAGTCAGGTGTTCCTTGGTCTCCACAACTGACCGGCTGGCGAGATCATTGGTCCCTATGTGTACTAGGACATCAATGTTTTCTCCTGCTTTGTGAACAATTTTAGCAATGCGGTCAGTGTCTCTCCATGCTGATGTACCTGGGAGACATCTGACCATCACCCCTGGCTGGAGATAGGTATCAACTCCCCGAATCATGGAGTCTCCTATGATCAGAAGTTTTTTGGATTTCCTTTGTGCTTGTTTAGTTTTGGTTCCTGGTTTGGGTGAGTTTTGTTGTGCTAGCTCCTGTGCCGCAGTGTTCTGCTCTGCAGTGTCTTCTGCCTCTTTATTTGATTTCAGAGATAGATGCAGATACCTGTTTGTAGTGTTTATATGGTTTTTGAGGTAATGTGTTGAGAGCAGAGAGTGATGGGGCACCTGATTTGCTCCTCCTAACCACCTGCCAACCTTCTGGACCAACTACCCTCTGCGGTCGAGGTTTTCTGTTGGATGCTGGGGAAATGGCAGGTGGTTCTTATAATGTATTTCCTCTTCAATATGAAATTTGAGGTGTCAATCTCTGCCCATGCTGCCCGGAGCTGAGCCCTAAGATCTCCAAAGGCTCATCATGTAGGACAGTGTCCTAAATCCTGTAAGACTGTCCTTCTGAAAATTGTTCCACAGTACCTGCAGTTAATGAAATCCATTCCAAATAAGTTGCTGGGTTTGTAACCTAGTCAGAGTAATTAGAAGGAAAAAAAAAAAAAAAATGCAAGTAATGGTTTAATTGTGCTTTGTTTAACTTGTTATAACAAGTTAAATTACTAGTGCCCCTGTAAATGAGATCACCTTGTGGAGGCTCCACTGATCCGCCCCTTCCTGCTGTGCCACAGGAAATGTCACAACTGTGGTACCCTATAAAAGGAGTGTAGCATGGGGTGGTTGGGGATGGGGTGGCTGGGCCCTTCCCCTGCCTAAAAAGAAGAACCACGGACGAAAGAACAAGGAGGTAAGAGCAGAAACAATCAGTCAATAACAAATGCAGTAACCCTGAATGCTTATCCTAATGTTAGATAAAACTGTAAAACCTGTAAAGCACCACCTGTAATAATTTCAGAGAAGATATACGCTGTAAGAAACACTTTGCTCCAGAGAAAAATAAAACAGTAACAGAAGATATACCTTGCAAAAGACAATTTGAATCAGAAGATTACAGGAGTAATCTGTTAGCACACACCTGTAGGCACACCTTGTAATAATGCAGAAGAAAGTATACCAGCAACAACAATTTGAATCAGAGAAAAAATAAAGCAATGAAATGTTAGCAACAAACAGTAGCAATCCCTGTGAGTGAAAAATAAAAACACCACCACACAGTAAATCTGCTTAGCCAAACTAAATCTTAATCCTTCTCCCTTGCTCTGGTAAGTTTCTCTACTCTGCCTTTCAAGCAGTCTTAGAAGGAAAAAGCTCAGGTGAAGCTAGGTGCCTTGGCCAGCAAACCAAGTCTTCTAGTGCAGTGGAAGTGTCACTGGTTCTGAAGTGAGGGGAGGTCCAGGGTCCAGTAGAGGACACAGTGATGGGTGGTGGGAGGGCAGTCAAGGGCAAGATTACAGAATAAGTGGAAGAGAGTTTTAGAATCCCTCCCCTGGTCTATTTTTATTTACATACCTAAAAAATGTGTTGCCTCTCTTCTTTACTTCCTGGGCTGTTTTCTCCTTTGTGCCTTTATGCTCTCAACTGATTTCCTTGCCTCCTTCTATTGCTCCAGATAGAGCTTCCTCTCCTCCTCTTTCTTTGTCTTCTTATACCTCCTGAATGCTGCCTTTTTGCCCCTACTTTCTCAGCCACCTCCTTAGAGAACCATAGCAGTCTATTTTTCCTCTTGTCTTTGCTTACTAGCCTGACGGAGAGGTTTGTTGTCTTCTCTATGCCCCCTTTCAGTTTCACCCAAAGTTACTTCACTCCAGCCCAACCCTGCCAGGGCATCCCTGAGGCATCCCCCCATCTTTTTAAAACTGACCTCCTGAAATCCAGAACTTTATTCTTGAGTGGTTTGATTCTGCCCCATTACATTTACTGAACCACACAGTATGGTGATCACTGGCACACAGGTGGCCACCGACCATAATGTCTGCAACACGGAAACCTATGCCATTCAGTTTTTAATACATTAAAGCCACAGCACTATTGTCCCAGCACTTCGTGCCATTAGCATAATGCTTTATCAGTGGGCAGAGCATCAGAACTGTGCTTGTAAATTTATTTGATTCATTTAAAGGTATAGTACATAAATATATCCATACATAGCACTGCAAGGTATCAGTCAGACAACAAATAACTAGCCACCAAAATTTATACAAATTCATATAAAAGTGCACCCCATATCAAAAAATGTGCATAATTGTAAACTCGCAGCAGCAAAGAACTACCATTATACCATTCCTGTATTTCATAAGAAATGGACAAACATGCCCAAAAAATAGATAGAAAGCAAAAGAAAGACAAAATACAAAAATGTAGTATAGTAAAGAACGCTAAGATCAGACCCCAAAAAGCCACTGTATAACAACATGCATAAATACAATATTTGCTACTGAAAATATCAACATAGTGAGATAAAGAGCTTTAATGTCACACAAAATCATAACATTATATTTCAAGTACAAAATGGTCTCTAAGTTTCCATATGGCAGATAAAAGGAGAGGTGAAGTAAAAAGAAAATAAGGGAACGTGCAATATCGAATGGGGAGCTAAAATTAAAGTGCCCAACATACATTTTATACAGATGCTAACAAAAAGTTTGGGAGAAAGTTCAAGAAAAACAGAAATTTCTAAAATCAGAAATTGACTAAAAAAGAGAGGGGGGAACAAGAAAAAAAGGAAATAAAGTGCTTGATGCATGGCTACTGTATGTTAAGCACCCACTAGGCATTTATTCACCAATTAGTGCTAAACTAAGTTGAATAGCATAAGCTAAGAAAAGGGGAAAGGAGAGTTAGAATGGTGGAAAAAAGCAAAACAGGAAACAGAGTATTTGTAGTGTGCTGCATTATAGGCATGCAGCACTTTTCCAAAGAACATAGAAACATAGAATTTGACGGCAGATAAGGACCGCTTGGCCCACCCAGTCTGCCCATTTCCCTACCTAATGGATAAGCTGCAGATCCTAGTTAACCAGCAGCCTACTTCTTCCTACCCCCACCCCCTAGAATTGCCTTATGACTGTCCCATGCATGCTTGAATTCCACCAGTTTTGACTCCACAACCTCCTCAGAAGGCAGTTCATGCATCCACGACCTCTCTGCAAAAAATACTCAAATTACCTCTGAACCAATTTCATCTTCAAATTACGCCTATTTGTTCTTGCACACTTTTTTGAAAGATGCTGCCATCTTGACCTTGTTGATTCCCTTGAGGTACTTGAAAGTTTCTATCATGTCCCCCCTCTCCCTCCTTTCCTCGAGGCTATATATATTAAGCTCCTTAAGTCTCTCTTCATATGTCTTCCAGTGCAGACCCTGCACCATTTTAGTTGCCCTCCTCTGGACAGCTTCCATCCTGACTATGTCTTTGTGGAGATTGGGTCTCCAGAACTGCACGCAGTACTCCAGATGGGGTCTGACCAGCTGTCTGTACAGAGGGTTGATAACTTCCTGTTTTCTACTGGTGATGCCTCTCCCTATGCATCCCAGTATCCCCCCAGCCCTCCTTGCTGCCCTCTCACATTGTTTGCCCACCTTTAGGTCATCTGATATGACTACCCCCAGGTCCCTTTCCATTTTTGTTGTTGTTAGTATCTCACCCCCCATTGTGTACTCTTCCCCAGGGTTTTTGTTTCCCAGGTGCATTACCTTGCACTTCTTAGCATTGAATCTAAGCTGCCATACATTTGACCATTCTTCTAACCTTGCCAAGTCTCTTCTCATCCTATCCACCCCACCTTGTGCATCACTTCTGTTGCAGATCTTTGTGTCATCTGCAAAGAGACATACTTTTCCTTCCAGTCCCTCTGCAATGTCACTTATAAAGACATTAAAGAGGACCAGTCCTAATACTGAACCCTGCGGTACCCCACTAGTAACCCCCCCCTTTCTTCAGAGTGGACTCCATTAACTCTTACTCTCTGTGTCCCATTCTCCAGCCAATTCTTTACCCAGGCTGTCATCTTGGGACCCACTCCCAGGCTGGCTAACTTATATATTAATCTTTGTGTGGGACTGTGTCAAATGCATTGCTAAAGTCTAGGTAGGCCATGTCCACAGCCCCTCCCTGATCTACTACTTTGGTCACCCAGTCAAAGAAATCTATCAGATTTGTCTGGCATGACCTTCCTGCTATGAATCCATGTTGCCTTGGGTCCTGTGCCCCTCTAGCCTCTAGATACTCGACCATTCTTTCCTTCTGAAGTGATTCCATCATTTTCCCTACTACTGAGGTTAAACTAACAAGTCTGTAGTTTCCTGCTTCTGTCTTGCTCCCACTTTTGTGAAGGGGAATCACATCTGCCCTCCTCCAGTCCTCAGGTACCACTCCATCCTCCCATGATTTGTTAAAGAGGGTAGTCAGTGGTGTCACTAGTTCTACCTTTAGTTCTTTTAGAATTCTGGAATGAATCCCATCAGGCCCCATTGCTTTGTCCACCTTCAGTTTTAAGAGTTCTTTCAGAACCCTTTCTTCTGTAAATGGGCTGGTATCAACTTCTGTATCCAGAGTGTCTCTACTGTTTGTTTTAGGTACCTCCCCTCTTCCTTTGTAAATACTGAGCAAAAATATTTGTTTAGTATCTCTGTCTTTTCACAGTCACCTCTGCCCACCCTTCCTCCCTTTATTAAGCCTCACTATCCCTCCCTTGGTCTTCCTTCGCACCCTGATATACCTATAAAAGGTTTTATCCCACTTCTTAACTGAGTAGGCTGTCTTTTCCGCGGTTTGGGCATTTGCTGTTCTGACTGCCTTCCCAGCTTCCTTTTGCTTTAACTGATACAGTTCTCTGTCCTGCTCCTTCTGTGATTCCTTGTACTTCCTGAATGCTTTCTTTTTCTCTTGAACCTTCACTGCTACTTCCTTTGAGAACCATTGTGGTTTCTTACATCATTTTGTTTTGTTTATTTGCTTCACACAAAGGCTTGTTACCTCTGTGATGGCAGTTTTATTATTCCCATTGCTCTTCCACCCTCCTTCCTGCCCATTTGCTAGTGCATTCCTTAGGCACTCACTCATTTTGGCAAAGTCAGCCTTCCTAAAGTCCAGTACTTTTGCCTTTGTATGGCTTGACTCCATTGCTGTGTTTATTGTGAACCATACTGTTCGATGGTTGCTAGTTCCTCAGATGGCTACCCACTTCTACATCTGTGATCCTCTTCATCTCTATTTGAGAGAACCAGGTCTAAGATTGCTTCCTCTCGAGTGGGCTCCAATACTAGTTGTCAGCTGCATGCCCCCTGTAGGGCATCTAGAATAGCCCCACTCTTCAAAGTGGCAGCTGCAACTGCACTCCAGTTAACATCTGGCATATTCAGATCACCCAGCAGCAATATCTCCCCTTTTTCTGCCATTCTAAGTATACTCTCTATCATTTCCTTGTCCATTTCCTCCCTCTGAGAAGGGGGTCTGTATACAACCCCTGTGTGGATTGTGGTACCATTGCCGGTCTCCAAATTTACCCACAGTGCTTTTTCTCCTCCCTGTTTTCCCTTTGGTTCTGTTGCTTTGATTCCTTCCCTTATGTAAAGAGCTACTCCTTCTCCTCCTCTTTTACCCTCCCTGTCCTTCCTGTAGATAGTGTATCCTGGTATGTTTACGTCCCAGTCATGGTTTTGTGTGTACCATGTTTCTGTGACTGCCACGATATCCAGATGTTCCTCCTCCATCAAGGTCACTAATTCAGGAAGCTTGTTAGACTATGGGCATTGGTACTCATTGGTCTCCATTTCTTGATGGCTTTACCTTCTGTTGCAGCATCCCCCACTGACCTTTCTACCTCGGTCTTTTTCTCATTTAGTACCCTGTTTTGTAGGGAGAGGCTGGGATTTTCTGCTGCTTATCAGTGCCTCCCCTTGACTAGTTTAAAAGATTGCCAATAAAGCATTTAAACCAATTGTCAAAGATTCTGTTCCCTTTCTGACAGATGCAGACCATCCTGCTAGTATAGGCTGGTGTCCCTCCAGGTGGAGCCCCAGTCCCCAATGAAGCCAAACCCTGTGCTCCACACCATTTCTTCAACCATTCATTAAACTGCATGGTGCAAGTACCCTCGCCTCACTCATGCCATTGACAGGCATCACCTCTTAGAAGGATACTGTGTGTGCTCTGCTTGTCTTGGGCCCCTCCCTATTCTACAAGAGTCCTTCTGCACTGCTCTAATCTCATGATGAGCCAAGTCATTTGTCCCTAGGTGGACAATAACGTCCAGCTCAGACTCCCCTGCAATTGATCTCATGATCCTGTGGATGCGTTTCCTGTCCCTCCAAGCCATGGCACCAGGCAGGCACCTTACTTCAGTTTTCCCTGCTCCCCCCAGTTCTATCCCCCTAATAACTGAGTCCCCCACCAGGAGCTGCTTCCTTTCCCTGTGGTGTCCTCTGCCTCTTTCCTATGGGCCTCCCTTGTGACAGTTGTCCTCAGCCTCCTTAGGCCATATTTTTGGAGTTTAATGTACCCGTCCTACACACACCCACATCATACATAAATTAAAAGCTTCCTTTATGAATGTTTAGATGAGGTCCAAAGCCAGGGGATTGTACTGTAGTTTACAGAGGTCAGCTACTTTTGTGCCCCATTTAGTGTAGGCATTTGTCCTTTGGTTGATAGATAAAGAAGCATATAATTCAGCCAGCAACGAGTATCATTCTTCAGAAAACATTCAAAGAATGTGCCTCTCAATTGAGGAGTGCATAGTGTGTAACAGTTACAAAATTATCACAACATTGCACATAAGCCTTGCTGCACAGCTAGACCATGGGTTTGGGTCTTGCAATTTAATTGACATACAACACCTTCATCAATTATGAGCTGAGGTGGTTCATGACTAATGCTGCAAAAACTAAATTAGAAAGACTCAAAGTAGGTGTGTTCATTCCAAATGGAATTGTACCACTTCATGCTGGTGGAAATTGCATCCATGAAGGAGATGATAATATAGACATTAACGTAGAGACCATTGATGGAAAAAATACTTTCCATTCAATGGCTAGAGTTTTATTTCAAGAACAGTCTGCAGAAAGTCCTGCACCAGAAGAACTATCACTGAAGCATGGGATAGAAAAGTCACTTACTTTCCCCAGGCAGTCAGAGTCTCTTCTGCAGTGTACAGCATTTGAAAAACCTAGAACCCATCCAGAACCAACTCAACATGAAAAAGTACTTAAGAAAATAAACTCCTGTCACCTACAAGTGAAAGCTGTCCGTGATGTCTCCTGGTGTCTTTTAAGACTACTACTTCATGGTTTCCTACCAATACCAAATAACATTGATATTGTTCACATTCAGATGATTCCATTTTGGACTGGTTTCAACCACAAGCTTGCCACAAAGAAGAACACTTACGCAGCAGTTTCATATGCATCTATTGTGAATGCCAAAACAGCTGACATACTACAATGCTGAAATATAAGGAAACGTCAGTAACTCTAGGCCAGCAGCATGCCGTTCAGACCATGGATCAGCAAGGTAGCCTGTAACATGGGCAACCACAATTAAGCACAAACTAAAATGGTGACTCAATCACGGTGCATGTCATGGGGGCTGTGGATGGGGTACGGTCACCGGATGGGGGTGAATTCACACATATAATGACAGGATGTCACTACATGTATGCACATGCAGGGAAGTGAGTGTGCTCAGAGAAGGGTGGGAGGGTTTTTGAGGGGTGGTGCTGAGGTGAACTGCTGAGCTGACCCTGTGGCATGGTGGGTGAGTTCAGGGCTTGAATGGACAGGGTGCTGGGTTTGGGTCTGGGCACAGGTATGTTTTTGTTGCGCATAGCCCCAATTTTCTTTTTCATGATTTGCACCCCCTCCTGGAGTTGATAATTTATTTATTTATTTAGCTTTTGTTGACCGGGTAAGTGCACTAGACAAATCCTGCCTATTTTCAGGCACGACCCGGGGGAGGGGGATACAGATGAATGCCAACTGACCTTGAACCAGATTAAGCTGTTGGTGGTATTTTTAGTGAATCCTAAAGTAGGGGGTGTAGGGGGCTCAGCCCCCCATGTAAAATGTACAATTGTAAGTCCCCAATGCTGTTTTGCTGTGTGCTGGGGAGTCACACCACCGAAATAAATTTTTGGTGATGTGACATCGCCCTAATGATGATCGCCTTTTGGCAGTCACCGTTATGACATGGAACCAATCAGCAGCTGTATGCTGTTGCTCAGTAAGTAAAATAGAGTCTCCCAAATGAACTTAGTACTTATGTGAGTTGCCTTGGTGGTTTTCACACCCTGTGTTGTTTTATTGCATATATTGAGACATTTTGAGGAGATACAGGATTGCTAGACCTTCTTATTGACTCTGATGTGTATACAGCTTGTACTGCAGATCAAATGCTTGCTGGTAAGCAATTCAAACATGCTCTTTGTGGCTTGACTCTAGCATTCAAGGCCTTGAGTGGTCTGAAACTTTCTTCATTTGCTAAATGGTGTGAGCAGGGAGGAGATACTCATGTAATTCCAGCATTTGGCAAATGTTGGCTGACACTCAAAAGGTATTTGAGTCTGAAGACAGTGAGTCCTTATAACATATCATTAAAGAGCTTGATGATGCTCTAACTTAACATATGCTACCACTATTGGAGGAATTTCAGAAATGGGGGGGTATGTCCATTCTCCTACATTCAAGTTTTGGGATCATTTTCTTCAGGTTATGTAGATACTACTTGTGAATGTCTGTGCAGAGTGAGAGGGTGATTGGAAACTTCACCTACTGTACATAGACAGCGTGCCATGTTTCCATACTTCCTTGCTGCAAACAGGCCCACTTATGCCTGATGGATTCCAATCTACATGCTTGATATGCTAAATCTCTCTAAAGAAGTACACACTGCCTTTGAATCTGGGGAATTTTCTATGTGTCAGACTCCTGGTTCTTTCAATGGAATTTGGAATGATATGGGAACAGAGTAAACTGTCATCAAACAGTGGGATTGTAAGACTGACAAGAAAGAAGCCAGCCCTTTGTCAGTGGCCCATGAACAAGTAGTGAAGACAAAATCCACAATCAAGTCCTTGCCTCTGCACTGAAGAGGGATGAAGATCATATTACAGCTCTTACGAACTATGTCATCAACAATATAAAAAAACAATTTGACCCTGAATCACATCCAGAGGTGCTCATCAACATATCTACTGGACTGCACGTAACATCAGAGTCTCTACTGAAAACAGCAGATGCTGGTGAAGAACAAATGGAGAGATTTTAGAGGTGCACTTGATTCTGATGGGACATGTAGCTTCTTCAGCCCCATCAAAAAATCTGGCATCAAAACATTTGCTTACATAGTCAAGAAGACCAAATTTAAGTCTGGAAAGGGAGGGACAATCACAGCAGCTATAATTCCAGAAATTGTGTTCTGCAGAGCCCTGTCCTTAGCAAGATGCAGAGATAATGTTTCAATTGCGACTGTTCTTAGTCGCCCAATAGGACCTGTGCCTAAGTCTCTCTTCAATGCTGATGGAACAATGAGAAAAACAGACAAAGCTGAATGAGGGCATCAGCTGGAAGCTCAAGCTGAAAGTATCCATGAGCTACCAGAATGCAAAAAAGAAACCACAGTGTACATCAGATATGCCATGGCTGTCATTCAAATGATGGCTGGAGACAAATTCCAGACATTCGATGAATTGGCTGCTGAGTACTTGAGGCAGGTCCTAAAAGGATTTGACAAAGCTAATTCTCTAATCAAAGTCTTTGCAAGATGTGACAACAGTAACTCTGTGAAAACTTCAGAAATACAGCACCAGACAGGATCAGATGCAAGCAATACCAGGTGACTGGTGGATGTTCTGTGCCTCCATGGAAAAAGTTTCTAAACATAGCAACCAAAAAGCAGTCACTTGCAAAATTCCTCTGTGAATATATGGTTCAAAATGCACCTGTAAGTGTAGGAGCACACCCAACACAAACACTCCTTCTTGGAGCCTTTTCCAATGGAAAAGTAGCAAAGTTCATTACCAGTAGAGGTGTTGAAGAAGTCCAAAACTTGTACAGTACTCAAGAGGAAGTGGACACATGGATACTTCTGCATGCTGTATGTGCAAATATGGCTTTTAGGGCTCTTGGTGTCAAAGGAACCATAGTAATTAGGTCACCCGATACAGATGTTTTGTTCCTAGCTGTTCACTACTTTCCAAAAATGGAACATATAGATAACATGTGGATAGAAAACAGGTACCGTTACCTGCACAACTGACAAGTGTCACTTCATACCTGTGCATGCAATTTGTGATGCACTCACTCCTGACTTCTGCAACATACTTCCTGCTGTACTCGCCTTATGTGACTCTGTGTCATCCCTATTTGGTATTGGGGGAAAAAATATGCATTTAATGTTGTCAAAACAAATGGAGCTTACTGCTTCACAGATCTTGCCAAATTGGGAGAGAGTGAAGAACAAGCCAAAATTTGTGCAGCAAGGAAGTTAGTAGCAGTGCTGTATGACCAGAGTGAGAAAGAAAAGGAGACCCACAGAGACCTGAATTGCTTGTGCCTCGATCTAGCCATCAAAAAGGACAAGTCACTGGTTAAAATCCCACCATGTGAAGACAGTTTTGAAGAGCATATCAAAAGAGAATCTTGACAATCAACGATTCGGATGCCTTTACACATAGGTAAACCAGATATTAGATCACCATTGCAACATGGATGGACAGATGTGGATGATGAATTACTTCCTGTATTCTTCAAGAGCCCAATGGCATCTGAGCTTCTACAAGACCTTCCTTGTGCCTGTACCAGTAGGGGTCACTACACAATCAACTGTAGTCAGAACAACCTTACCTGCACAGACCTGTGCACATGCCAAGGCAGTGAAGACTGTGGTAACCCATGCACTCTCGACAGAGATCATGATGATGGACAAGATGATGATAATGATGCTGACTAGAAAGGTCACCATTGCTATTATATTTCAATGATACCTATACAAATTTATTATTAGATTTTGTTTTACCTTTTAGATTGTTGTTGTGATGCTTTGAGGTCACAAAGAAATCTTATTTTATGTTTTGAAATAATATATAGCGTCATTAAACTAACAGAAATGAATGCACATATTTCAAAGTGGTCATTCTCATGTGTTGAGGGTGTCATTGTTTAGCCCCATTTCTATGGTAACAGAACCATTTGACAGCTCTGTACCATACAGTACTTCATCTTAATGTAGACACTTTCAAATGATGTTTGATGTACATGTGTGTAGAGAGGGTATATTAAGTCAACCAAATTGGTGGTGCCTGCTGCTCACCTATTATATAAAGTGTTCACTAGGTATCAAACCACATAGTAAATTCTAGACTGGAATACATAAAGATAAAAAAAAATTAGAAAGTAGAGGAAGGAAGAAAGAGGGAAACTCCTGTTGGGGGATGTTATATGTAAACTGCCAAAATGCATTATACCTAAAAATTAATATTGTATTATATCAGAATGTCCTTTGACCTTTAAATGTACCACCAAGAGCATTATAAAAACAGGAGTATATAAATACTGTCATTTAAACCATAATAAGAATGGGCTTTCAGCATAAAAATCCATCAGCTCTCACACTGTAATAATAGTCTTTGCCTGTCCCCACCTCTGGGATTACTGGGTAGATGTTCAAGACCAATAAAATGAAAACAGGATTACTGTAATGAAAATTAGCTATGTGTACACTCACCAGTGTACCTGGCTCCTGTTTTATAATGGAATGAACATGTTCCTGGATCCTTCCTTAACATGCCCTAACTGTACATCCCACATATATTTTAGGGCAAGAACATGTCAGCACAAAACCAACAGATGCTGTTATGCAATTTATAAACTGATGAATAGAGACATCCCTATTTAAGACAGGCTTCTTAAATGTTTTTTTTCCTGTAGGCAGTATCTGCAGATATTGCTCCAGTCACATCGATATTAGCCAATAGGTTTAGGTGGTATTCAGGTTGGCCAAAATGTATTGGAAGGCTCCTTGCAATAATAGCTGTTAGTTCATAAATCTTTAAGACTTTTCCCTCTTGAATATGAAATTCTAGGCTGTGCGCTCACAACATTTTTTAATAATGGATCACCATCCAAAACATTCTAATGTTTGTGAGTGATTGCCAGAATTTCAGAAGACAAGTGATTATACTCTGTCACAAATGTGACAGGTTGATTCTCATCTGTATTTTTGGATATGAGAGTTAGCAACTCATTCCTATTTAGCCTTTGTGCTCTATTATGGGCCTCATCCAGTGAAGCTTCAGAGTATCCCCACAGCAAAAATCTATTTTTAAGTTACTTTGTCTGAGTTTCAAATGCTTCAATAGTAGAATAGTTTCTTCTTATTTTATTAAACTGTCCCTAGGGAATACTAGTTTTAAGATGAAGTGGGTGGGCACTAGGTTCACTAAGGTAGAAATGAGGAGCAAAAGGCAAAGCCCATGTAAGCTCCTGTCATTTTAAATACAATATGAAATTGTTTGTTTTGAAAGTAACCATTTGTCGAGATGCATGTAGTAACATTTCCCAGAAGTTGGTTTCTTAAAAGTCTCACTCTCTACAGGTAGACCATCCCTCCCATGTAAAGAAAGCTCTAGAAATATAATAGAGTTAGGGTCACTAGAGTGTGTCTAGCTAAGACCAAGATAATTATTATTCAGAAAATCCAAACAAGAAGTAACAGACTGGTCATCTCCTCTCCACTCAATTAATACATCATCAGTGTAATATCCCCAGCATTATATATGGGGCAAAAAAGGATTCCTTCCAAGGTTATGCACACTGGCCCCTTCCACCAAGCCAAAAACAGATTGGCATAGGAGGGGGCCATTGTGGTCCCCATGGCTGTACCTTGAGTCTGTTAGTAAAATTTAGTGTCAAACAAAAAATAGTTACTTGTTAATATTTAATTAATAGCCTTTATGATAAACTCCTAAGGGATATTTTCAGCAGTAGTTGAATTTTCAAAATGATATTCAAGTGTTCTGAGCCCTAAATCATGATGAATATTTGTATAGAGGCTCACATCAATAGTGACCCATCTGAATTCAGAGGACCAGACCAGCCAGTTTATTTTGGACAGAGCATCCATGATGTCTCATATATATATATATATATATATATATATATATATATATATATATATTGGTTTAATTTGAACTGATGGTTTCAAATAATAATCCACAAAATTGGACATTGTTTCAGTTAGTGAACCACATCCTGAAATAATTGGTCTTCCTTGGGGGTTGATCTGGTCCTTATGAATTTTGGGAAGGATGTAGATAGTAGCTACTGTGGAATAGTCAACTTGCAGTATTGCATTTCAGATTTTGTAGTATGTCCTTTACAGAATGAATCTTGAAGGAAAATAATACAGTTTTTAAATGCCTTGGTGGGTTTGCCTTGTAATTCCCTAAAACTGTCCACATCCTGTAATTGTCTATTGATTTCATTCTTATACTGTTAAGAACCACAATTTTGCCACTTATGTCTGCCTCTTTGATTTCTATAGAGTTAATAGACTTAAGTTCACTGATAGGTAGTTGTTCCTCCTGCGTCAAATTTGGTTTATTATACTTCCATTTAGTATGAAACCGATTCTCTATGTCCCTCAAAACCACATTTTCATATGTTTGTAGAGCTGCCACATGTACCACAGGTGGATTAAACATGGAGCGTGACTTAAATTTGTTTGATCTGGATGGGACAGTCACATTTGGCTGCATAGATGTTTCTGTCTCACTGTTCAGATCTGGAGCAGAAAATAGAAGGTCATTGATTGATTGATCAAAATACTCTGATTCCATAAGAAGTGAAGAAAGGACTGAATTCCACATCAAGGGACTGTATTCTCTGCAGATTCCCGAAACCCATATTGGCTTGTTTGCAGAAAAATTCTAAAGTTTTAATTTCTGAAACGATTTTTTTAATATCAATAAAAAGTTCAAACTCATTCACCTTAAGGTCAGGGACAGAAGTTAAACCCTTCATAAGTACCTTAATTTGAAGACCCTGCTAGTTTGCTGCACTTGGGCTCCCACTTGTAGCAATGCTTCCCCCTAGGCTGCTAAATTCCACTGTTGTGCACTGATGGGGTTTAAGTACTGGTGTTACAGGATGACATCAGCTTGCTGAAAATTCCTCCATGCACTCCTCGTATGGAGAACCCTGAACACTAAAAGAGGTCCATGTTGAGTCCGGAATTCTGTGTACTGGCTCAGCCTTATAACTTTAATTGCAATTAAAATGTAACTACGGATTTTCTTCCAATGTTGAGTTTATAATTCGCTCTTATCCTCCTCACCCACTACCATGCAAGTTTCTATACACAAACGGCAAGTGGCAGTTTGTAAGACAAGACAAGAGGTCTGTTACTAATAAAAATTAGTACAAATCCATGTAAAAAAATCATCATTAAAATCCTTGTACTAGCCGTGAAACTAGTGAAAAAGATAATTTCAGTTCCCTTCTGTCCTCTTTATAATACACCATCCTTAATAGTTCCTTAAGCCCTTTGCCCTCCCTTAGCCACCCCAGTATCAGTTGTCCATTTCCTGCTTCCTGTTACATACCTGTGTGAAATCCTATATCATTTCAGAGTTCAAGCACTACTCAGTAACACTCAAAATAAAACAATCAAAACAATCTGAATAAGAAGGAGATGAGTATAGTGATAGTAAGATGTAGAAAGAGCATACAGAATACATAAAAGGTGTATAAAATATAACAATATGAAATACAAAGCCATTTCAAGTTATGTCTGCTTTACTCTACTTGCATAGCAGTTCCAAACCCCTGACCCACTTTTCACAATGATGGGCTGACCTAATCTGTGAGCCATCTTGCATAGTTTTTCAACCTGCACTATGACCCAAATTTGACAAAGTCGAGTCACACTGCAAGGACTTTGCCGTATCTTCATTGGCAAAATAATATTTCCCATCATCTTTTAAAAAATACATGAATGCAGTTTGCACTGCACTGTTTGAGTCTTAGTGTCAAGGTCATTACAGGACTGACTGATATCACATGTTCTCAGTCTATTTCAAGGGCCCATCACTTGTTCTATAATGTATGTCTTTGTGTTGTTTTCCTCAAATCATCATCTTTCCAATTTCATTGTCCTCCTGTCTTTTAATCCTTGTGCACCCTGAAGGAGTGCCATTTTATCTATTGTTACCCTTTTAGATAATTGAAAACTGTAGTTATGTCTTTTGTGAGTCTTCTCTATTTCGTGGGGAATTCCAAATTCTCTCCATCATTCTTTAGTCCTCTTAGCAGTGACATATTCTTTAGAAAAGTGGACAGGGACATAGAAATCAAAGAAGAAATGAGATCAAACAGGTAGCTGAAGCTTCTTTGAATTCTTCTACTACTGGGGACCTGTGCAGTTTCATTGTTTTCCCCTTTGTAAGACCTCCCCTTGTTCAAATTAAATTATTAGTTTACCTTATTACACAGAAAATGAAGGACCACTAGTATAAACAGATTAGAATATACTGTTATCATTTTATAATTTCAAAATAACACTGTTCTGCAAAAGCAATATTATAATTGACTGACTATAGGGTAAAAGCATATGTGGAGAATTGATAAGCAGTGAGTTGCTGAGAATGTAGAGAATTGAAAAGGGAACATAAAAGAGACCAACATGCAAATGGAGGTATATGACAGTGTTAACAAAAAAGGAGATATAGACCAATGGCAAAGCAAAGTTGAAGGAACAGAGCTGGAATTCATGGAATGAGCAGATCAGAGGGCCAGACACTCAGAAACTGATGGGTATGTTTTACTTTATCAGGGGCCACTGCGTGCTGTCCTGTCTTTGGTCTCTAGATTCTGACAGCCTGAACATCAACACTGTTAATAACTGATATGGTAAAAATGACAAAAGTGACTGTTAAATAACAAACAGAACTATTCTGTAGAACTTTTGATCTGTTTACTGTGCATTGCTAAATAGATTTTTATAAAGTTGACTTCTTATTGCCAGTGTTCAATTCAGCTTTCAGATTGCCTTCAGACACATACAATATGTGGAGCAACATTTTCTTATTTTCTGGTGCTTCAGTTAAAATATTAGATTGTTATCCCTGGTATATTACTTTAATAGCTATCAGTATGTTCTTAACATCTGATATAAAAAGGGTCTCAGAAATGCTCCAATTTGATTGTCTGTCAGCATTCTGACAGTCTTACATTAATCTCTGTTATACTGTCATAGAAACATAGAAACATAGAATTTGATGGCAGATAAGGACCACTTGGCCCACCCAGTCTGCCCATTTCCCTACCTAATGGATAAGCTGAATATCCTAGTTAACCAACAGCCTACTTCTTCCTACCCCCTCCACTAGAATTGCCTTATGTCTGCCCCATGCATTCTTGAATTCCCCCACTGTTTTTGACTCCATGACCTCCTCAGGAAGGCTGTTCCATGCATCTATAACCCTCTCCATGAAGAAATACTTCCTCACATTACCTCAAAGCTGTCCCCCTCTATCTTCAAATTGTGCCACCTTGTTCTTGCACATCTCTTTTTCGGAAAAATGCTACCCTCTTGGACTTTGTTGATTCCCTTGAGGCACTTGAAAGTTTCTATCATGTCCCCCCTCTCCCTCCTTTCCTCAAGGCTATACATATTAAGCTCCTTTAGTCTTTTTTCATATGTCTTCTGCTGCAGATCCTGTACCATTTTGGTGGCCCTCCTCTGGACAGCCTCCATCCTTTCTACATCTTTGAAGAGATTGGGTCTCCAGAACTGCACGCAGTGCTCCAGATGTGTGGTCCTACCAACTGTCTGTACAGAGGAA
Organism: Neoceratodus forsteri; assembly: GCA_016271365.2. Lineage (NCBI taxonomy): Eukaryota > Metazoa > Chordata > Ceratodontiformes > Ceratodontidae > Neoceratodus > Neoceratodus forsteri. The sequence goes on along the minus strand of CM057455.1, from coordinate 1,749,786,078 downwards.
TAACAACTTCCTATTTCCTATTGGTGATGCCTCTCCCTGTTTATCCCAGTATACCCCCCAGCCCTCCTCACTGCCTTCTCACATTGCTTGCTCACCTGTAGGTCACTTGATATAACTACCCCATGTCCCTTTCCCCTTTTTGTTGTTGTCAGAATCTCATCCCCTATTGTGTACTCTTCCCCTGGGTTTTTGTTTCCTAGGTGCATTACTTTGCACTTCTTTGTATTGAATCCAAGCTGCCATATATTTGACCATTCCTCCAACCTTGCCAAGTCCCTTCTAATCCTTTCCACCCCACCTTGTGTATCAACCCTATTGCAGATCTTTGTGTCATCTGCAAAGAGACATACTTTTCTTTCCAGTCCTCTGCAATATCACTTATAAAGATATTAAAAAGGACTGTCCCCAGTACTGAACCCTGAAGTACCCCACTAGTAACCCCCTTTCTTCACTGTGGACTCCATTTACTATTACCCTCTGTGTCCTGTTGTCCAGCTGATGTTTTACCCAGGCTCCCACCCTGAGACCCACTCCCAGGCTGGCTAATTTGTTTATTAATCTTTTGTGCAGGACTGTGTCAAATGCCTTGCTAAAGTCTAGGTAGGCTATGTCCACAACCCCTCCCTGGTCTACTACTTTGGTCACCCAGTCAAAGAATTTGATTAGCTTTATCTGATATGACCTTCCTGCTGTGAATCCATGCTGCCTTGGATCCTGTGCTCCAATTGCCTCTAGGTACTCAACAATTCTTTCCTTCTGAAGTGATGCATCATTTTCCCTACCATTGAGGTCAAACTGACAGGTCTGTAGTTTCCTGACTCTGTCTTGCTCCCACTTTTGTGACAGGGAATCACATCTGCCTTCCTCCAGTCCTCAGGTACCACACCATCCTCCAGGATTTGTTAAAAAGGGTAGTCAGTGGTATTACTAGTTCTCCCCTTATTTCTTTTAGAATTCTGGGGTGAATCCCATCCGGCCCCATTGCTTTATCCACCTTCAGTTTTAGGAGTTCTTTCAGAACCCTTTCATCTGTGAAAGGACTGATATCAACCCTCCTATCCAGAGGGCTTCTATTGAATGGAATAGGTACCTCCCCCTCCTCTTCCTTTGTGACTATTGAGCAGAAGTATTCATTCGGTATCCTGGCTTTTTCACTGTCCCTCTCTGCCCAATCACCCTCCTCTTTATTCAGTCTCAGTATCCCTGCCTTAGTCTTTCTTTGCTCTCTGATGTACCTATAAAAGGTTTTATCCCCCTTCTTAACCAAGTTGGCTATCTTTTCCTTGGTTTGAGCCTTTGCTATTCTGACTGCCTTTCCCACTTCCTTCTGCTTTAACTGGCACAGTTCTCTGTGCCTATCCTTCCCTGCCACTTATTTTGAGAACCATAGTGTTTTTTTCTTTCACTTTGATTTGTTTATTTGCTTCACACAAAGGATTGCTGCCTCTGTGATGGCAGTTTTGATGTTTCCCCATTGTTGCTCCACCCCACCTTCTTGCCTGTTTGCTAGTGCTTTTCTGATGCACTCTCCCATTTTGACAAAATCAGCCCCCTGAAGTTCAGTAGCTTCACTTTTGTATGGCTTGACTCTATAGCTAAGTTTATTGTGAATCATGCTGTTTGGTGGTTACTTGTTCCCAAATGGCTACCCACTTCTAGATCTAAGGTCTCTCTCCATCCCCATTAGAGAGTACCAAGTCTAAGATTGCTCCCTCCTGAGTGGGTTCTAAAACTAGCTGTCTGAGGTATGCCCCCTGTAGGGCATCGAGAATGGCCCTGCTCTTAGATGTGGCTGCAGCAAAGGTGCTCCAGTTAACATCTGGCATATTCAGGTCCCCTATCAGCAATATCTCCCTTTTCTCTGCCATCCTAAGGATGCCTTCTATAATTTCCTTGTCCATTTCCTCCCCCTAAGATGGGTGTCTGTGTGCAACCCCTGTTTGGATTGTGGTGCCATTTTCAGTCTCCTGGGTGACCCACAGTTCCTCCTCTCCTCCCTGTTTACCTTTTAGTTCCATTGCTTTGATCCCTTCCCTTACATAGAGAGCTACTCCTCCTCCTCTTCTACCCTCCCTGTCCCTCCTGTAGATTGTGTACCCTGGTATGTTGACATCCCAGTCATGGTTATCTGTGTACTATGTTTCATGTATAGTCTGATCACCATGGTACATGAATTCTTCCTGTCAGCATTCCATTCTTTAGCACTGCTGAACAACTGAAATAATGTTTTCTGATGCTAAACCAGCATTCTTAAACAGTTGGCAGATTATTTTATTAAAAGTCTCCCTCTAAAAGAGGAAAACATTTGAAGGGTACACGTCTAACACTTTTCTTTTGGAGTTGTTTTTAATAATAGCAATAAGACACTCCTAGGAGGAGTTAGATTAACAATCAGTTACTTACCCCCTAGGGCAATATGGCACTTGGCTGTGCCTCATGCCATGTTATGTCCATAGGAGTGATTAACAGACTGTAGATCTAACCCCTGGCCATGCTTTAAGGAAAAAAAATGCTTTTAACTTTGTACTTTTTAATGTAATTCTATCTGTATTGATAACAGTAGAATGCAGTCAGCTAAGGGGACAGTGGTGGCCTGGCAAAGTGAGATGAAAATTGTTGCCAGAGGCAAACCAGCTGCCCCAATAGGCAATCCCTATGTCCTCGAAACAGCTGGACCTCCCTATCAGTTAATGAGGGGAGCTTCAAAGAGCCCAAGTTCTTTCATGTCAAGAAACTGTCCTGGCCATGTAGCTACCCCCTACAGAAGCAGACATGGCTCAAAATGAAGGAAAGAGATCCTGAGTCAAAAAAATCCTAGGCCAGCATTCCAGAGTGGTGGTACCCTCAGAAGACAATGAAAATGTCTAATCCATGATTTCAGAGTGACATATTTAGTGATGCAGCATGGGGGCTTGGCAGCCGAAGGCATTTGAAGCCTATACCAGGCCTTAGCAAGACAGTCTGTGTTGGGGCTTCATACTTGCACCATTTAAGAGTTGGAGTCTGCCATGGCTCATTAACGTTATCCTGTGTTGTAAGAGGTTTTCTGTTCTATTAGTTTAAGAAGCTAGAAGTCATTTTTTCTCTGTGTTTCTTCAGCTGTGTGCAAATCATTTCTTTTTAATGTCTGTAGTAATCCTTTAATTCCCATCCATCTGACATATTCTGATGTACTGTAGACTGTAAATATTGTGAAGTAGTAAATATTTTTATATACTTCCTGCCACTGTGATTGAATCTGATGATGGGATAGTTAATTGTTGGTATTGACAAATCCACAATCTGTCTTTGAGGAGGGAGAACATGGCTGCAGTTACTATATTCTAGAAATAAAGTTTTTCTCAGGAGTGAGTGACAAGGAAAGGCTGCCTGCCCTTAGCCAAAGGAGCACTGTACTATGTGAGCAGTGGCTGTGATGCGATTCATTCAGACCAAGAAAGTCCCTAGGTAAGAGAATCACTTCTGAGTGGTGGCAGCTACTGAGGTACCCTTACAGGTGCTGAGAGCTGAGAAACTTGGCAACCTATTGCAGACTGCATCCTGGGTACAGGTACGTTGTGAAAAACTGGTGTCAGCAGTGTGAATTTGAAAAAGATTGTCCATAAACTGGTTAATTGGCCAGCCACAGAATGGAATATTACATAAGAGAACACAGTGTAATCTACCACTGCTATGTCTGTGTTAAGTAAGAGTAGTTAGAGAGAAGACATTATATCTAGACCATAGGAAAAATACACTTTGCTAAAATTGCAAGAGTTAAGCAAAAGGAGAGAGGTGGGTTGAGAGAAAAGCCAGTCAAGGGCAGAACTCATAAGCATCCTCAAGGAAATTGATCAGAGCAGCAGGGCAAAAGTGGTCACTGCTAGCCAAAGGCATGAGACAGAGGCTGGACAGCATAAAAGTGATCCACAGCAGGGAGCTGGGGCAGCAGTGCAGGTACAGAGGTTCAAGCTGGAGCTTGAACAGTAAAGAAATGAAACCACACTCACTGAATAATAAGGAGATGCACCAGTCCTTGGAGTAATGTGAAATATAGCTGTTTCATTATAACAAATCATGTTCCAAAGATTCAGTGCAAAAAACAAGCTGTAAACCATTGCTTGCTGAGGCCCTTTGCCCCCCGACAAAGATTGTGATACTCGAAGCGCTGGGGCAAGCACTCGTTTATACCTTGTTTTTGCACTGAAGCTTTGGATCATTATGTTTTATAATAAGAGAGCTGTAGTCCACACTACTCCAAAGACTGGTGCTTCTCCTTATTATTCCATGACTGCAGTTTCATTTCTTTACTGTTTGAGCTTTTAGGTTGGCAGCCTGTTTTGAAAAATGACCAGCACCATACCTGGATTCACAGGTGTACCTTCCTGGAATGTGAAGCTGGAGCTTGCCCTGGTTCAGACTTAGGCTGAGACAGAGCTGTAGAAGACGAAGCTGGAAGCATAAGATTGAGAGATGGTAGAGATACAGGAGGCTGAGGATCAAGAGAATGAGCACCAGCACAAGACCCAGCTGTAAGAGGAGTGAAGGAAGGAGGAGAAGGAAAGGGCTGATGCAGAGAAGTGAAAGGCTGATGCAGAGCTGCAGCAGATACAGCTGGAAGCTGAGGCACAAGAGAATGAGCAACAGCACAAAATTCCAGCTGAATGAGCATGAGCATGACAGACAGAGCTGGAGATTCTGCACCAGAGGACAATACCACAAACTGTGACTAATGGCATGATGAGGTTTGACCCAGAATGTCAAAATTAACTCTAAAATGTTTCCCGGATATCAGGAGGGAAATGATCTTGATTTATTTTTAAGATCTTTTGAGAGAATCTGTGGTCAATTTGAATGGGAAGATCTTTTTTGGCAACTCACCTTTTGCCACTGCTTACAGGCAAGGCATTAGAAACTTTTGCCAGAATGGACAATGAGGACTTCAGGTGTGCAGCTAAGTAATTTGTTAGAATGCTGGGAAGAAGGTGCAAAAAACTTGCTCTGTCAAGGAAATGAAAGATTTATTTATTCTGGAACACTTCCTAAAAATTGTTCCTGAGGAACAGAGAATATGGTTGTTGGATAGAACTCAGCTCCCCAATGGATGCAGCCAAGAGGGTTGATCAGCTCATATCCAGCCGACCATCCTCTCATCGCAAAGGTACTAGAGTAGGGACATCAGGTGGTTTTGTGGGAACCCAGGGGGGCAACCTAAAGAAAGCCAGCCTGTGCCAGACCTGGAAAGGGAAGCCAAGTGATTCCAGAGGTGAAGAGTCACGGGAACACACGTGTTATATCTTTAAGAAACTGGGGCATTTATTTATTTATTTAAAATTTGGTAACCAGGAAAGGCACACTGATCCAAGGTTCATTTCCAGGTGTGACCCAGGGGAAAGGGTAATGGAGTTACACAAGTCAGAATATTAAATACAGTGAAAACAGCAGCTGGTAAGGTTTAACATGATAAATACAGTAAATATATAATAGTTACATAAATGGCCAAAATATAGATTACAATTGCAAAAGGTGCATCAGGCAGTACATTACAAAATACACAGTGTAGGCAAGCATAGAGAGTATATGTGAAAGCAAGATCGATTTCAGTAAAATAGGTCAACATGCAGTACTTACAGTATTATACAGTATAGATAAATACAGATAACGGGTGTGAAAGCAAGTCAAAATTGTACAGTAGGTAAACTAACTACAATAGCAGATGTGCAAAAGGACAATGGGGGGGGTCAGGGTGGATCAGAGGAGGGGGGAGTTGCAGCAGGGGAGAATTAAGTTTTAGCAGCTTTTTGAGACTAACAAGGTCAGGCACAAGGTGTATTGAGGTGGGGAAATGATTCTGGATGTCAGGAAGTCTGAAAGAGAATGCTGCCTTTCCAGATTGTGAGTGGAGTCGGGGGAGAGAGAAGGTGCAAGAGTCATGGGTTCTAAGGCAGTAGCTAGATGTTGGAGGGAGAGATAGAAGGTTTGCGAGAGATAGCCGGGAAGGGTGTTTGAACAGTACTTGCTGACAAAGGCAGCACAGTGTACCAAGCACCGATCTTCAAGTGAGGAGAGGGATAGGGCAGTGTAAAGGGAACAGTGGTGGGTGTGAAAGGGGAGGTTTAAAGTAAAATGACAAAAGGCATTGTACAGGGGTCTAATTTAGCAAGAGATGATTTGGGGGCTGAGATAAAGACTACATCTGCATAGTCTATTGAGGGGAGGATTAGCTTGGTAAATAGCTCTTTTTGGGTTTGGAAGGATAGACAGTCTTTAATCCTGTGCAAGGCTCACAGTTTGGGATGGAGTTTAGAGTGGATGGAGTTAATATGGCAAGAGAAATCTAACTTAGGGTCCAGCCAGACCCCTAAGTATTTGAAGGACTGCACCATTTTAATTTTTGTACTCTCCAGGGAGAGGAAGTATTGAGGGGAAGGGAGCTTGGCCAATTTCTGTGCGGAGCCAAAGACCATAGCAACAGTTGTTTTGTTTTTTTGTGTTGCATTTGAGGTGATTGTCCTTGAACCATTTGAGAGCAGTTTAGAAAGTAGTCTGTAAGGATGATTGGGTCACTGGGAGGGATGGGCCAGAGGCATAGATGATGGTGTCATCAGCATACTTGTGCAGGTTTGTGGGCAAGCAAGCAGAGGGAACATCATTTACAAAGATTGAGAATAGCATAGGACCCAGAATAGTCCCTTGGGGGAAGCCAGCATGAATGGAGAGGGGGGGAGGAGGTGGAGTAACCTAGCAGTATGTACTGGAACCTGTCCATAAGGTATGATCTAAACCAGTTTGTGGAGGAGAGGATAGTCCTATGGAGGATAGTTTATTTAGGAGAAAGTTGTGGGATACTGAGTCGAATGCCTTGGTGAGGTCGACGAAAATCGCCAAAGTGAGGTGACACCTGTCCATTGCAGAATGTATGTAGTTTTGAGGCAGAGCAAGGAGGAGGAACTAGATTGGATGCACCTGAAATCAGTCTGGAAGGGGCTTAGGGTATCTGAGTCATCAGGAAGGTGCTTAGCCTTTTGGAGATTACTGCTTCCTAGAGTTTGGAAAGAATGGAGAGAAGGTAGATTGGTCTGTAGTTGCCTGGTTGAGCGGGTCATCTCCTTTGTGTAGTGGAATGACTTTGGCCAGTTTCCATGCCCTGGGGACTACACATTACGCAATAGGTAGGTTGAAAAGGTGGGTGAGGGGGGAGCTATAGCTGGAGCAGAGACTTTAAGAAGTTTTGGATCAAGACCATCTAGGCTTTGTTTGGAGGAGTTTACGGTATTCAGTGTCCAAAGTACTTCTGTGATAATAATAGGTGGGAAGGAAAACCCAGTGGCAGTGGGGAGAGAGAGGAGGGCGGGGAGAGTCAGGTGGAAGAGCACAGGTGGTGAAATAAAGTTTTATAGAGGCGCAGGAGGAGGAGTCCAGGTTGCCTGAGTTGGAAAAATCAGGGGTGGTAAAGGGGAAGAAACTAGGAGGGGGTGTAGTGTTTTCCAGAATTCAGCAGGGAAAGTCTTAGTATCATTTAGTTTGCTTTTGAAGAAACGAGCCTTAGCCGAGCGCTGTGCTTTGGTGCAGGTGTTCCATGCAGCTCTATAGTTTTGCAGGTAGGCTTGACTAGAGGAGGTTTTGGCAATGCTCCAGCCTTGGTCTCTGTACTTGAAAAGGGTGATTAGGTTGGGTGTAACACAAGGGATGAGTTTATATCACAGACACAGTCTTTTGGGAGGAGCAGGCAGGTCCGAGATCTTAAGCAGGGTGTTTGTGAAAGGTGCAAGGGCAGAATCTATGTCCAGAGCTATGAAAACCATGGACCAATCAGCCAGGTAGAGGTCTGACAGGAGGGCTTGAACATCATGCGATGTGAGTGGAAGGAACCATAGATACTTAGGGGGTTGCTTGGGGGCAGAGTATTTCTAATGCAATATATCATGCAGTGATTGCTGAAATTTGTCATATGCTTGTCTGAAAAATTTGACAAAAGGGGCTAGTGCAGTGGGAGGGTGTAGCTTAGGGAGCTCCCAGGAGATAGTGGCCTGTAGAAACAGTGCAGTGTCCTCTAACATGTGCACCCAGTGGTGGTGAATAGATTAGTAACCCAGGGATTGAGGGGCACTGGAGCCTCCATTTCTATGGTGAAGCTGGATTTGATTCATGAGGGAAAGATCCTACCTGGACACATTTCACAGATTGGAGGAGTGACCAGTCCAGAGGTTTTAATGCCAATGGCACAGATCTTCATAAGCTGGAAAAGTGGTCAAGGCAGACGGGAGGTGGGTGTTGCACCAAATCTGCCCATGGATGTGATCATTGGAAATGATTTTAATAGCAGAGCCATTTTTTTGTGTTTCATGATCTATAGCAAGGCAAGAGAACAAGTTTCCAAGGATACAGAGAGGGCAGTGCTAGAGGAAACAACCGCTACCTCAGTAGCAGGGGAAGTTGTAGCTAAAGGGCATGCTTTTATGAGCCACAGCTACAAACGGAGGAGAGTTCAGTCATAGGCAGCTCTCCACATGAAAATGTGTTCTAGGGAGGGTCAGTCATGCAGAGCTGGGGAGAGATCAGCAAGTTGATCCATCACTCCAGAGATAAAGGGAGTTAGCTAGCAGTATAGAAGGTGACTCTCTGAGTTCTCAAAAAAGAAAAGTGTACTGGGCGAATGAGCTTATGTACCATGAGTGGGATCCCAAGGGAAGACTAGAGGAAGGTGTATTCTGGAAGATTGTGGTTCCTAGGAAATATAGGAAGCAGTTTCTGGCCTTAGTCCATGACATGTCCTTTTCTGGACACTTAGGGGTCAACAGTACAAAAGGCAGCTTACTAACAGTTTTTACTGGCCTGGTATTTTCAAAGACATGGCAAACTGCTGTAGGACCTGTAAGCAAAGCCAGTGGGTAGGATAGGTTGGGGATAAGGCCAAGGTGACTTTGATTGCTCTGCCTGTTATTGAAGAGCCATTTAGTTGAGTTGCATGGACATTGTGGTGCCACTTAGCACCCGAAGTCACACCAGCAAGGAAGCACCACTTGTGGTCGACAGTAAATTTGCCGACATCCCGCACAGCAACGGCACACTACTGACACCGGTACTGTGCCATCACACAAAAAAGTGTTTTCCCTGCACCCACCACATTTAAATATAAACAACTCCATGTCAAAGTTGTTTTGAGGAGGGGCAGAACCCCCAGAGAAGCCGCTTCAGTCAAAACAGACCATTACAGTGACTGTCACTGTAATGGTCTGTTTTTACTGTCATGGTGTCGCTGTAAAGTGGGCCACCACACCAGCAAGCGGTACTTTTTTTGGTTGTAGATGATGCCACAAGGTACCCAGAGGCAGTGCCCTTGTCCATCAGTGAGGCTGAGAAAGTGGCTGATGAACTGCTGGGGATATTTAGCCAGAAGTGGTTTCTCCAGGAGATTCTGACAGATCAGGGCACCAATGTCATGTCTGATTTGATGCCAAGTCTTTGGGAGAAGTATGGAGTGGGGCAGCTCAGGGCTTCCTCATACCATCCTCAGACTAACAGACTGGTCACTTGATTTAATGCATCTCTTAAAACCATATTGACAGCATTTCCTGACCAGCATACAAAACAGTGGGACAAGTACTTACCCCATTTCTTATTCACGTACAGGGAAGTCTCCAAGGATTGCACAAGGATTTCTCCCTTCAAACTCATATTTGGCCACAGAGTGAGGCATCCCTTTGATCTGGTAAGGGATGAATGCGGGGGCTAAGCTGAGTATTTCCTGAATTTCAGGTCTAGGATCAAGGAGCTCATAGGGTTTGCCCAGGAACACTTAGCTTCTATACAACAGAGACAGAAGATACTGTATGATATGACTGTGGGGCCAGAGCCTGGGAGTACAGAGTCAGACAGTGGTTGATGGTGCTCATCCCTGTCCAGCAGAATAAATTGAATGCAGCTTGGGAGGGTCAATATTCAGTGGTCAGGAGGATGAACAATGTAACTATGTGGTGAAGCCATCCAACAGGAGGTATAAGTGGTGGATCTATCATGTTAACATTTTGAAACCCTGTTATAACTGGGATGAGATAGTCCTGCTGGTGTGCAGCTACCCAGAGAAGGAGACAAAGGCAGACCCATTGGTGGATCTCTTGGAAGAGGTTAAAGGAGAATCCTCAGTGGATGCCATCACCCTCTCTGACAGCCTGACGTTGACCCAAGCTACATAAATGTGTAGGGTGCTGTGAACATTTGAGGGGATGTTCACAGAGAAAGCCGGGGCATACAGTGCTGGCAGTGTACCAGTGCACCATGTGGCTACAAGGTTCCAGGCCCCCCTAAGGCAGCCACCCTACCAAGTCCCTGAGAGTATAAAAACATGCCATAGAGGGGGAATTCAAGGAGATGCTGGCTGTCCAGGTGATCCAGGAGTCCATTAGTCCCTGGGCCTACCCAGTGGTGCTGATCCCCAAAAAGGATGTGACCATGAGGTTCTGTAGTGGCTGCTGCAAGCTCAGTAGCTGTATGGAGTCAGATGCATACCCCATGCCCAGGACAGATGAGGTCTTGGAAATGATGGGGGCAGTGGTGATGTACCAGACGACAATAGACCTGACAAAGGGCTATTGGCAGGTGCCCCAACCCCTGAAGCCAGAGACACATGTCATCTTTCATCACCCCATGTGGGTTATTTATGTTCATAGTAGTGCTATTCTGGATAAAGAATTCACCAGCCACCTTTCAACAGCTCACCATCCACATTCTGAATGGGGCAGGGGCTTTTGTGTTGCTGGCATACATGGATGACATCACCGTCTATAGCCAGACATGGGAGGATCACATCAGGCACTTGAGCAAGGTGTTCTCCTGACTGCAGGTTTCTGGGCTGACAGTCAAGGTGGAGAAGTGCCAGATAGGAATGGCAGAAGTGTCATACCTTGGGTGCAAGGTGGGAACTGGGCACATCTAGCCAGAGCCAGTGAAAATGTAGGCCATCAAGAGATAGGCCACACCCACAGCTAAGACAAAGGTACAGACCTTCCTAGGGATGGCAGGGTACTACAGTACATTTTTGCCAAATTTCAGCAGCCCTGCCAAACCCCTATCCACTCCCACCAGGAAGAAAATGTCAGACAAGGTTCAGTGGATGGAAACCTACAATGACGCATTCTGCCAGCCGAAGGAAGCATTGTGTTGAGCACCTGTGCTCACCTGCCTGGACTATTCTCTAAGGTTCATTGTATATGTAGTTGCATCTGCTCACAGGCTAGTCTCAGTTCTAGGACAGGTTATTCAATGCACTTGAGCAGAAAGCTGCTGCTCCAAGAGAAGGATTATGTCACAGTCAAAAAGGACTGTCTATGCATTGCCTGAGTTTTGCAGAAGCTGCAGCCATATCTGTATGGAAGGGAGTTCACCCTGGTCACTGACTGCAACCTCTTTCACATGGTTACATAGGACCAGTGGGAAAAACTCCAAAATTGTTAAAGTGGAGCCTGGTGTTGCAGTTCTATAAGCTGGACATAAGGCACTGCAGCGGGTTGCAGCATGGAAACACTGACGGGTTGTCTAGACAATAGCTGGGACCTAGAAAAAAAAAGGAGAGTTGTTAGAGGAACTAGTTTGGGGTTTACACAGACAGTGTACCAAGGGCATAGTAAGTGGAGGGACTGGGTCATAATCTCGCAAGACACAATCGTGCAACAATGTACCACACTGTAAATTCAGCAGATACATTGGTGCTGCACAAACTGCCAAAATGCATTTTGGTGACAGGAAAGTGTGGGTTCTTTGTTGTCTGTGGGAGCCTCTACCCCCCGCACCTCCCCCATTATCGGGGGCTGCACCCCTGAACCCCTTCATTAATATAATCAGCTCCGGATGCGGGTCCACATGGGGATGGGGTGAAACACTGCAGGGGGAGGAAAAAAAAAAAGAAACCGCACAATGCAGTTTAGCAAAGGTCTAGGACCAGGATTTGAGCCCCCATCCACAGATGCACAGTGACCCCCTGCACTCATGGCTCATCCCACTGAGCCATGGCAGCAGCTCGGTGGACCACCTCCTGAATGGAGGTCTTCACCTCCATGTAACTCCTCCTCCCCACCCTTACACGATAGGGTACAAAACTGTACATGTAACATCTGTCTTGCAGGGTTCTGTACCCTATTGCGCTAGTACACTGCACAATGTATTATGCACAATACTCCATATGTGGTTGTATCTGTGAGATATTGACCCGGTAGGTAAGTGGCACCAGCTGGCTCACATGAATAAAACAACATCCTTTAGGGGTGCTAAAATAATGTGTTTTTCATTCCTTGGAGGTGAAGATGTAACAACTTCCTATTTAATTTTGAACTTTTTTTTATTACTAACTGCATTAATAACAGTAGAATACAATCAGCTAAGGGCACAGAGATGGACTGGGAACATTAGATAAAAATTGTTGCCAGAGGCAAATCTGCTGCCCCAGTAGGTAATTACACTCCCTTTGTCCTGTAAATGATGGGACCCCTGATCAGTTAATGAGGGAGCTTCAAAGATCCCAAGGTCTTTCATGTCAGAAAACTGCCCTGGTATTGTAGCCACCCCATGATGAGGCAGACATGGCTCAGAACAAAAGAAAGAATCCCTGAGTCAACAAAATCCAAGATTCTGGTTTAGGGGCTGGCAGCTGAAGGCTGTTGAGGTCTATGCCAGTCCCCAGTAACCCAGTCTGTGTTGAGACTTCATGTTTGTACCATCTAAGAGCTGGAGTCTGGCATGGCTCACTACAGTTATCCTGTATTGTAAGAGTCTCTGCAGTCTGTTAGTTTAAAGATGCTATGGGAAGGTTTTTCTATTTGTTTTTTTCTGCTGTATGCAAACCATTTATTTTAGATTTCTGTAGTAACCCTGTAATTCCCATAGTATTATGTACTGTGATAGCCAGTAAATTGTATAAATATTGTGAAATACTAAGTATTATTTTTATATACTTCACGCCTCTGTGACTGAATCTTTTGGGGGAATAGTTAACTGTTGGTATTGACAAATCCTCGATCCATCACTGAAGCAGGAGAAGACAGCTACTGTTACTTTATTCTAGAAGTAAAGTGTTGCTCAGGAGTTAGTGATAGGTGATGTCCACTGTGTGAGCAGTGGCTCTGGGGGGATTTGGACCAAGAAAGTCCCCAGGTAAGAGAATCACTTCTAAGTGGTGGCAGGTACTGGGTACCCTTACAGGTGCTGAGGGACAAGAAACTTCGTCGGAACCTATTGCAGACTGCATCCTGGGTACTGACAGACTGCGACACCTTATTACTTAACTATATTTTATAGGCCATTTTAAGAGATGCATGGTCGGATTTTAGAAGGGGATTACCACTTGCTTGCTCTAATAAAAACAATATCACAGCATTTTAAAGCACTAATTCTTTGATGAAAAATACCTCCACGTAATCAAAACTGGCATAATCTAACTATAAGCAGGCTTTACATTTGGATTATGCACGATAGTGGAAGACTCTGGACCCATTTATGCTATTTTGTTAACAACACTATGGTTTGTGCCATGCTCTTACTCTCCCTCAGATTTAAGTTGGGGGTCTCTCCCTCTTACCCCCCCCCCCATGTTAAATAGAAAAAAAAACATGGGGGGTTGGGGGGTAGAGCTCCCTAACTCAAACAGATTAAAAAAAAAAAATACACAGCCATACCAACTAACCCCAAGTAGCGTAAATGGGTCTGTAGTAAATGTTCACTAACTCTGAAATCTGGGTCCTGTTGCCATTCACCTGCAAATACTTTGTTGTGTAGCACCCTCCTCACTGCTTACTCTCTCCACATGACTAGTATCTTTACATGTCTCCCTTGCTAAATCCCCTTTCCCCTCCCCCTCTTCCTCCTCCTCCTTCCCCCCATTTCCTGCCTCATTTACCCCTTGCATCCTAGTTACTCACCATTGAACCTTGCCTTCTCCTAAGTAACCCAATGGGTTTTTGACTGTTTCCTTCTCCCTAGTACTGTTTTAGCCTAGCAGGTCAATAGATTTTCAAACCCCTGTATAATCTGTGATTTCTCATGCTATTTCTTGTACTTTGTGATTTAATGTTTGACATTTGTGAGTTGTATTGTATTTTGTAATCTTCTTTTTATATGTAACTCTGCTATATGCTCCTTGTTAGATTATACTCTGGCCACAATACGTGGCCTGGGTCATGGCTGGAAATGGTCCCTGGGATCAGCACACCTACCTGTTTGCCAAAGTCATAAATAAAAATAAATAAATAAATATCAGCAGAGTTGCAAGAAGGACAGGGACAGAGTAGAGCCAGTACAGAGGAGGGTAACCAGGAGGATCCAAGGGCAGCAAAAAAAAGGACTGATGATGAATGGTTGGAAGATTGAAACAGTGGACTTGTAGGACCTGTGGCTTATGGGCTGCAGGACCATAGACAGCACAGGTTCATGGGTGGGGTGGAGGAGGGGGTCATGTCAAATGAATCTAATAGATTTCTTCAGGTGGTTGACCAAGGCAATAGATTAGGGGAGGGCAGTGAATGTAGCCTATCTAGGCTTCAGTAAGTCTTTTGTCACTGTGCTGCACAGAATGCTGATTAGGAAGCTGACCACTTTGGGGGTAGGGGCCAAAATGGTAGTGTAGGTTTACAACTAGATAACAAATAGGAGGCAGAGGGTAGTGGTAGTGGTGATCTGCAGGGTTCAGTACTGGGCCCAGTCCTCTTCAGTATCCTCATAGAAGATATAATAGAGGGACTGGGGGGAAAGGTCTGTCTTTTTGCAGACAAGGCCAAGATTTGCAATATGGTCGACACCCAGAAGAAAGTGGGAGGCAATGGTCAGGGATCTCAGGAAACTTGAGGAGTGGTCAAAGATATGGCAGTTGGGGTTCAATGCCAAAAGTGCAGAATCATGCACCTAGGGCACAGGAACCCCAGGGCTGAATATAGGATCAGGAGAGGTGTTGGCAGTCACTAGGCAGAAAAGGGACCTAGGGGTTAATATTTCAGAAGACATGAAGGTGGCAGTGCAGTGTGACAAGACCATGGGTAGGGCTAGAGTGATGGTTGGGTGCATAGGGCGGGACATCTCCAGCAGGAGGAGGGAGGTGGTGTTGTCACTGTACCACTTGCTGGTATGCCACAAACTGGAATACTGTGTCCAGTCAGTTCTGGAGACTGCTTCTCAGGAAAGACATTGGCAGGGTGGAGGCAATTTAGAGAAAGGCGACCAAGATGGTGAGGGGTTGCAAGGGAAATCCTATGGGGCGAGATGGAGGGATCTCAATATGTACACTCTGGAGGACAGGATAGTGGGGGTGGCATAATTGAGACCAAGTACTTAACAGGGGTGAGCTGGGTGCAGTGAGGAAGCTTCTTCTTAGGGAAGATGAACTCCAGGACTAGGGGGCATGCAATGAAATTTGAAGGGGAAATTTCAGGAAAGATATGAAGAAGTACTTCTTCACAGAAAGGGTGATGGAAACGTTGAAACAACTGCCACGGAAAGTTGTGGAGTCTAGAACACTGGAAAGCTTCAAGTATGCATGGGAGAGACATATAGGTGTAGTAGTATGGAAATGGAGAGAGGGAGTCTTCCTGGAGACCAGTTAGGGTCTTTGGAGGTACAGTATGCAGGGACCCCTTGAACAGACTAGGCGGGTCCAGCAGCCATTTTCTGCAGACAAATTTAATGTTTCTATTTTTCTATGTGAAGGCTGGAGATGAGAAGGGATAGATGGGACATGGTTGATACATATAGACACCTCTGTAGGGTAAACAAGGTGGATAGTGGGGAATAGTTTAAACTGAGCAGGAACACAATCACAAGGGGTAACTCCATGAAGCTGGCAGGGGGCAAATTTAAGAGGGATAAGGGCATTTTGTTCATAGCAAGGGTGGTAGAGGGGCAGATTAAGCTACTAAAAGAAATGGTCTATGCAAAATCAGTGGGGGGCGGGCTTCAAACCTAGGTGGGGAAGATACAGTAAATGGGCTTGGTAAAGTCAATGTCTAAAAGGGAAGGGGGAGGTGGAAAGATGGAGAAAGCCATTAGGACTCTCTCATTCCACATTAGACATGTAGGACTGAGCAGACATAATGTGCCAAAGGGCCTTTTCTGCCGACAACTACATTCCTGTTTGTTTTAAAAACAGGCACAGTAAAGCTCAAAATGTTTTGCAACTTATTTGCTTAATTTGTGATACATTTATAATGTAACAAAGTCAATTTAAAAATGTAGACAAATGTTTATTCAAGCTTTCAGTATGCCTGCCCACAAACATCTTGATAAGCTAATAAGACTGAAGATCTCTGCTTTTAAAAGATTTTTGCTATAAATGCAGTTAGAGGAACTTTACATTGGATCTGAAATGCCCAGCAATAAAACTGCAATACATCTTTTCCAGTGACATTTCAGAGCATAATGAAAGCAAGGAGCAATAATCTAAAAGTTTACTCTAATGGAAGTGGAGTTGTTGCAGACTCAATTACAAAACATAACAAAAAAAATATTTTGTCTTGAAAATTAATGGAAGCTGCCATCCCCCCACCCCACCCTTAAGAGTTTGTCAGAGCCACATGATGCATCATTTACCATTGTATCTTTAAGATAAGACTGGATACATGTTTAACAACTAGCCCAATGGTCATTTATCTTGATTAGTGCTCAAGTTGTGGTTTGTGTGTAGCTGTTAGCCATGCTCTGTCAAAGCATAGCCCATGACAAATTAATTGAAAAATAGTTTGCTAGTTCCTCCACAGCATGGTTTCCACAGCAAGCTTAACACAGTTTACACAGCCTGCTAATTTAAAGGGGAATAGTCACCACTTAGGGCCCTCACACTCAAGTGTATGTCTGGTCCCAGTCTGCACATTGTGTTCAAAAGCATTTTGGTTTGCTAACTGTTTTTGTAGTATAGTAGATTATATTAGACTAATTTTACTTTGTTACAGGCTGACATCTTCTTTTATTACAAATCCCAGAATCCCCTGCAGATGACATCAGCGCAGTAGGCAGTGGTAAGAAGATTCAATAGCCTGCTGAGCATGTTAGAGTTTACAGTATATATGCTCTAATATGTTGTTTGCTGGTCTCTGTCCTCCATGAGCTATTTACAGTCACAGAGGACTGTCCTTTGCCCCTGGAGAAAAGTATCCCGGATAACATCTAACTGGAAATTACAAAAGCTTGAACATTCATTGCAGGCTATTGAATCTCCAGCTGCTGCCTACTGCTCTGATGTTAGCTGCAGGGGATTCTGGGATTTATAGTAAAAGAAGATGTCAGGCTATAACTATGCAAAATTAGTCTACTATAATCTACTATACTGCCATAAGTAAACCAAAATGTTTCTGACCACAAAGTGCACACTGGTCCAGCCCTACACTTGAGTGTGGGTTCTTTTGTGCTGACTGTTCCTTTTTATGCAACAGTAGGCCTTACTGCAGCAAAACTGACAGATGGTTATCTAAAGACACTCCTTATAGAGTCCCTTACACTTTTCTGCAGAATTTATAACACATTTTTCATATTGTGTAGGATATCTGCAATAAGAGGTCCTGAAATTTCTAGAATTATTCTGCAACATTTTTCTCTCAAAAGCAAGCCATAGCTACTCATCAGCGTAAGCCATTCCTAGCAAATAAACTGAAAAATCCTTCATGTACATTTGTAATACTGTATTTGTATTTTCTTAATTTGTCATCACTATCATCAACATTCTCATAATTATGATTATTCAAGCAATAATAAGTAGCATCAAGCATTGCTCATTTTTAATGATGTCATTTTAGAATCACAGAATCATAGACAATGTCGACAGATCTGACTCACCATTCCTGCTGAATAGTTCCTTGCAGTGTACAATACTTTGCTCATTCCTTTCAGGGACTTGAAGGTGTCTATCATATTGCCCCTCTCCCTTCTGGCCCCAGTGAGTACATATCAGAGCTCTAAGCAGATCCTCATGGGATCTGCTCTGTAGGCCCTGAATCATTTTGTTTGCCCCATGCTACACAGTCTTCAGCTTGTCTTTGGCTTTCCTTAGGTGAGGACTCCAGAATTGGTCACATTATTCAAGATGGGGCCTCACCAGTGATCTATATAGAGGTAGTATTACCTCTTTGCTCCTGCTATTGAAACCCCTTCCAGTATACCCTCAACATTCTGGTTGCCTTGCTGTAGGACTTGTTGCATTGTCTGAGTTATTTCAGGTAGCTACTTATCATTACTTCCACATCCCTTTCCTCAGAAGTAGTGTCCATCTTGACACCTCCATTCCAGTACTACATCCTGGGGTTCTTGTTCCCTATCCACATCACCTTGTAATTTATGCCATTAAGTTTCAACTGCCAAATCTTGGACTACCGGTCAAACCATTGCAGGTCCCTCTGCAACTCCCTTAACCCCTTCTCACTGTCTGCCCTGCCACAGCACTTACTGCCATCTGCGAATGGACACATCTTGCTCTGTATTCCTTCTCCTATGCCACTGATGAACATATTGAAATGGACTGATCCCAAGACTGAACCCTTCAGCAACCCACCTGTGACCTCTCTCTTACCCAGTTTGACCCCATTTACCACCACCCTTTAACGTCTCCACCCACCCAACTACCCACCCATCTAACGTGGTCTTTTGCTTCACCTAGTTCCTCTGACTTCTTCAGCAGCTTTCTGTGAAGCACTGAATCAAATGCCTTGCTAAATCCACTGCACGTTCTTTAGCTGCTGTCATAGTTACCCTATCAAGTAATATTACCAGGATGGTCTGACAAGACCTCCCAGCCACAAACCCTTGCTGATTACTAAGTTGGAGCCCATTTCTGTCCAGTTGGTCCACTAGGTCCTCCTTGGCTAGTGTCTCCATTAGTTCCCCATAATGAAGGTAAGAATGAATGGCCTGTATTTAACTAGTTGCTCCTTGTTCCTTCCCTTGTGGATGTTGATTCCCTTCATGGTTCAGGGTAGGCTCAACTAGAAGGATGTTATACAACACTTTAATTAATTAGTAAATTATCTAGTAATTCTACACAAGAAAACAACATTTCTGCACTGACAAGGAAATTCAGAATCATGTTTTATTTTCTGTAAATTTTGTTTCCATTTGTCTGCAATTACTAAGTTCCATGGACAATGTAGAGAGTAATTACAAGTATGATTGTCTATATATCCTTCCTGATTTTGAGACTTACAGGTTATACTAAGGATCATACTAAAGGGGACATAGGGAGAAACATAGGCTGTTAGCCCATCAAGACTGTTTCCTCACTTCTCAGTGGAAGTACCTGGCTACATTGACCTCTGACAGAAAGATATCCAAGTTTCCTTTGAAGATCACTTTATTTGCATTATCAAGAAATAGGTGCAAGACAGCATTCTAATTTCAGTATATCCAGGTTAGATTTAGCTGGGGTGGTTAGATTTTGATATGACATGTACTGTAGGACAGCCACTACTTGGTATGGTTGATTTCAGCCTGATGGAGAGAATCTGAAAAGCTTCCCTCTTTTCAAAAGAAAATATGGAACCCTATTTTAAGCCATGACATTTTTATCTTTTGAGAAAGTATATTTATCATTTAATTTACTTTTGAATACAATAGATTGCAGTAGGAAGCACAAAGACAGCAATTTTTCCAATATGCCCCAGGGCACTGATCTCCTTGCAACCATGATGTCACTGTATTAACTATATAGTGAGTGCTGTAGTACTTGTCATACACGAATATAGAGAATCTCATCAGAGATTACACTTTTTGATTAAAGCAATGTGATCAGAGGCTGATAAAACCTACAATTGCAGTAACCCAGCTAGGTTTCTCTAATTGTAGATGTGATTAGCCCTCTTATTTGAACCAAACAAGTATAATTTAAAATTAGCCCCCCATACACACTAGTCAGTGCTGGAGGCAGAGGTATTTTTTTCTAGGCATAGGAAAATACCTACACACTAATGTAACCAGTCTCTATCCTTAGCCAGCTCAAAGCAGGCTACCAGAGTACCCAAAGGATTTTGACCAACCCTGAGAGCTGTTTTGTGGGGGCAGATTGCCCAGAGACAGTATGCCTAGATGTTAGTGCTGTGAATGGCCTGACTTAGTTAAGTGTGGGAACTTAGAGCATGAAACTGCATAGTTCTGCCCTTCTCTCGATACCTTATACAAGAGGAAGGCACTTGGACAGTGTGGACTTGTCCTGGAACAGAGAAAGAGAGAAAGGGGGTGCAATTTAGCCTGTTTGGCTGCAACTGAACATGTACTCCAAGGGATGGTGGCAGGCCTCTGGTATTGGGCGGTGCTGGTCCCCTTGTGCATGGTTTCCATAGAAAAATATAATATTGGTAGCAGCTGGAGTATGAGAGACTCGCCTCGAGAATAGCGGAGACATCATCCACAATAGGAACAATTGGCATAGTGGTTGGCCACCCCTCAAGGAAGGTTGCCAGAACCCTTGTGGTTTCACTTTGAACAGCAGGGGTGAGTGAGGGAGAGAGACAGAGAGAGAAAGAGAGAGAGAGTAGAGCAATGTGGAATGGGAAAATTCCAAATCCATGGAATGTCACCGAAAGTTTGCAAAATTCCATGAAATGTCATGGAATTTCATTGGAATTTTGTGAATTTTTTTTACATTCAGTAATTTGGTTATAACTCAGCTGATGTTTAAGCTAGAGCTCTGAACTTTGGAATTGTTACTCTGTGGTTCATTGGCCACTATTGTGCCAAATATCATAAAAATCAGAAGGAAAGCTTCAAAATAATAGGTGCTCAAATGTTGTTGTTTTATTGTTTGTGCAAAATTTCATGAACATTTTATCTGCATATATCTTAACCATCTATTGGGTCAGGGATCTTAATTTTTAAATGATTTCTTGATGATAGATATTCTAGCAATCTGCCAGATTTCATGACAATATGATGCATCATATCAAAATGATATGTGCTCAGAATCTGCCATTTTATTTTTTTCAGAAATTTCATGAAATAATTTCATCTGCATATAACTCAGGCACCTTTGGAGCTAGACATGTGTAAATTAGTATGGATCCCGTTTTATAATGCTTATAGAATTATCTAAATATGGAGAGAATTAGATGAGAGATTTTTAAGTTACAGGGGTTCAAAACTTCACTATGTAAATATTTGCAAAACTATGAAAACTATCCAAAATGTTGATGTTTGTGACTTCTCTTCTCTTGCATGCATAGAGCTAACATTTGACATGCATATCCATAGTCAGTCTATCCTGGTGTCTAACACAACTGGATAAATTGGTTAAACAGTTTTAATTTTGCAGAAGAAAAAAATTAGTAACATTTTCTCACATATTTATGATTCTATATGCTGTAGATGAAGAACTTTTTGTGGAATTTAACATTAACAATGCACATATCACTGCTTCATTTGATAAGATGTGCAGAGCTTTTTGCAGTCCTGCTGTTCTGTTCCTCTCTGGGTGACTATTCCACCCCTCCTTCTCTTTAGGCATAGCCACATTGACTTAGTAGAACTACTGATCCCATTGATATCCTATTTGTTCTTTATAGTGACATAATCCCTTAAACACAAGTCATCTACATCTTTTCCTATTGACCTACCCTGTTGGAATAGAAAACTGCAAAACTGCTCTGAGGGCTAACAGTGTGTGCTGGATATATAAATTCAAATAGTATAAATCTCTGCACCACACAAGCTGAAGTAACAAAAGGCAGCTTTAATAATTAAAAAGCACACCAAACACAGGATGTCCTGATGACGTAACTTTTGTGAAACTGGTAGAGGTTTTGTGAGCGGATGCTGTTTGTGTGGTGCAGAGATTTGTTGTACTACCTGTTGGAATAGCCAGAATTTTTTCTTCCTGCTGCCCAAGACATTGTCTTCCCCCACTACATCTTTTTGAGTGTGTCTAAGTCCTAGACTTGCACATACACCAGGCTCCCCGGATCATAAATTTACTGTATGTGATCCTTAAATATCCTGCATTCAGACTGGAATTGTTAACACTCTACTTTCTTGCTTCAACCTGGGGGTCTACTACTGTTGTGCTACCCAGCTCAGCTGTCCATTTCTTGGTGAAACTGTGCATCTAACTCCAAAACATGGTAACCCTCAACACTACCTGTCTCTTAACCACCTATTCTTTAATTAGAATCCCCCAGATAAGGCTAAGTGAAATTAGAAAATTCCCGTTTTATTATTTTTTTTCATGAAATTCTACAATTTTCATAAAGACTCATAGTATCTGACTTTAGGTGCAGCTGTTATTTTGCAATTTCTCACAGTAAGCAATTAATAAAATTGGCACACACAGTCTCCTTGTAAGGTCTAAGAACCTGCCAAATTTAATGGTATAGCATTCTCTAGTTTTAAAGGTTCAGAGGTTTATAAATGTGTAGTTTACATTCTTGCAAAATTAAATTTTTAAATGTTGTGAAAGTTTGACTACTTTTAATTCAATCCCATTTAAAGCTGTAAATATGAACTTTTTGAGAAATGACCATGTGGTACAGTAGTTTAAATGTTTCATCTCTGGTTAAATTTGGATATGTAGTTTTAAAATTAATTGGAATTAACTGAAATTTAAATTTTGGCAACATCTTTGGCAGGCTATAACTCAGTCTCATTTAAAGCTAGAAATCTGAAACTGTGTGCATATACAAATGTTATGATAACTAGTATACCTGTCAAGTTTTATAACATTTCAATAAATACTATCAAAATTATACTAACATTACAGAAATCCAAATTTTGGCAAAATATTTGGCTACCTATTACTCAGCTCCCATTGAAGTGTGAGATCTAAAACATGGCATATAAATGCATTCTAGGCACTTCTCTAAATCCTGATATTGTGGAGAAATTTGGATAAGAAATTTTAAAATTATCTCAAAATAACAGAAAATTTATTTTTGATTAAATATTTGGCCACCCATAACTCTGCCTGCTTTCAATCTAAAAGTCTGATACCCTCATGTAAGCCTTTGGGTACTGTTTATGTTCAAAATTTGGTGTTATTTGGAGGTGTACTTTTAAAACTATAGTGAAATAACTGAAATTTAAAATTTTGTGAAATTCTGTGGAATTTTCACAAAAGGTCTCTAGAATTCTGCAGAGTCAGAATGGTCATTCCGTGGGCAGTATTTTATATTCTGCACAGCTCTAAAAGAAAGACTTGGGAGAAGTCTGTGTTCAGAACAAACTTTTTAAGTTCACCTTGTTAAACAGAATGCTGATTGTGTAAAGTCCTTGGCAGTTCATATTGAACCCCCTGGCAGATAACTGAATGAATGGGAAAAAGGGAGGAGGGGGCCTGACAAAGGCTGGGTATTTAAGTCCCTGTGTTAGGGGCCAGACATGTGAGTCTGCTTTTTGGACCTCTAGGGCTATCAGTGGAGTGTCAAAGGAGGCACACATGGCCAGATCAACCATGCTTTATGCACTTAATAGTAATATCTTGTGCTGATATGCTTTCCATAAACTGTTGCCCTAGTGGGCAAATTGAGACATGTGACCCCAGCAAATTCCCTTGTTGTAGGGATGGAATCAGTGTCTGTAGTGTTGCCATTTGAAACTCCCTTTTCAGTTGTTGATTCAGGAGCCTCAGGGCCAGAATGGATCACCATTGTACATGTTTCTTCTGAGTGAGAAAAACTGTATTAGCTGTATTGGTCCTTGTATGAAAAGATGAACAGAATGGGTGGTTTGATACCTTTTACTGGACCAACAAATAATTTTTGCAAAATGTTTAGTCTGTGTGATCTGAAAGCTTAGACACTTTGTAAAACATATTTTTGGGTTCAATAAAATATATCAAACCACTCATTTTGTTCATCTTCTGAGTAAATAAGTGAGTACCTGGAGAAAGAAGACTTTTACCTGGAGAAGAAGACTTACCCAGAGAAGAAGATGTTTTCCTGAAGAAGAAGACATTTTCCTGGAGAAGAAGACGTTTACCTGGAGCAGAAGACTTTTCCCAGCTGGTAAACAGAAATCATCTGCACATCATTTAGCTCTAACAACTTTCACGTCTCCAATTTCCAGCAGGAGTTCCTACTCTGGTAATTGAGACAAAAATACTCAGAATTTTCTTAAGTTTGGAAATTTTTACAAACTATAGGGTTAAATCCTCTCTTATCACCTCCAAATCCTACTTGAATATGGTAGCACTCTTCAAGGTAACAAGAGAGGTGCGTGCCCACTGGCAATAAGTCTATGGCAACATGATGAGATTTGTTAGGGGTCTAGCTTTGCATGGGCTGTGAGAGCTATGCATATTTCTGACTTACTTCCCTTCTTACTCTCCCTGTGTCCCCTCTGAAATGTGTATATGTGGTACACATATGGTCTGCTGTAGTAAGCCATTTCCATAACCCACCCTCTGTAGGGCCAATGACACAATAAGACCCTCACTTTTCCTGTTAAATTTCCTAAACGGTGCTTTTTGCTCATCAGCTTTTTCTCATAAATACCTTGTTCTTTTTGTCACTAAGTAGAGTGGTACTATCAAAGGGGAAATCAGCTGCTGTTATTTTTTTGCCTGTTCTGTGACAAACAGTTTTTCTAAGCCATGCAAATCTCCTGGGCACAGATACTGAATTTTCCAGAGCTCTGGGTGCAGTGTCGTTCACATGGACAGCCATTTTAAAATTGGTATTGCGTACCTTCCAGGCCAGTCTCTGATAAGATTAAAATTGGAGTGCCTTAACTTGTACACATTGGGATCCAGAAGGGAGAGGGAGAGCATAGTTGAAACATTTAAATACCTGCGGAATATTAATAAAGTGGGCTTGAGAGGGCTATTCATGACTAGTAGCAATATGAAAAATAGGGTTGAAATAAGAAACTGTTAGGGAGGTGAGGGTCAGAAAAGAACATGAGAAAGTATTACAGAAAGGATTGTGGAGAGCTGGAAAAAGCTTTCCATGCACTGGTCAGTGTGAAAACAGTGGAGAGCATTAGGAGGGGGGTGAGATAGGTACAAAATGGTGGTCATAGGATCAAGGGGACCAGGGAAGGGGATAGAAGTCAGTCATGATCTCTCGGGAGCATGTACAACCTGACATAACAGACTGGATAAACTGCAAGGCCTTCTCTTGCTGGCAGTTTTCTATGTGACGGTGTTCCTTACTCCCTCCAACCACAAAAAAGCTCCTAACCCAGCCCTTATCACCCAGCTCACAATACTAACCATCTTCCCTCCCTCAACCTATGCAAGTGAAAGAGCCCTAACTACATTCATCTCCCTGCTCTGCACAATAACCCATAGTTCTAGAAATTGTACCTACAATGCAAACTGCCATCCATGTGGCACTGTGTACATTCCTGTGTTCACCATCAACAAACTGTAAAACAAAGTTTCAGCAGCAGGCAAGACAGAGGAGGTGCCACCTGTCCTATCAGCACATTTCATTTGGGGACTTGCAAAGAGCTGGGAGGTGGGGGTTGGTTATTTGCTTTAAATTCAGATAGTGTGGGGAACTGGGTAGGGTCTGTACTGTGAGCAAGGAGTATATGATCATTGAATAGACGTACTCAATAGTTTCTAAAAAGAAATAATATTAATTTATGATCTGAATTCCAAATATAAAGACACTTACGATATTCTGAACCCGATTCCAGTTTAATGCATACCACTAGCATTGTAACAGTATTTAAATGTATGTTCAGTACCTCTACATTTCTGCTGTATTTGAGGACTGCCACATCAACATCTACAGTCAACTCCTCAGGCACACAGTCATGGTATCCACTTCTTAGTTTCTGGCCCATTCACTTGAAGGTCAGCTAATGTGTTTTCCCATGTTCAACATTCAGATTCCTGGCTTAACACTTTCTTGAGACTTTTTTTTATGTTAATGCACCCCAGTCAATGAGACAAGTTAGAAAGAGTTCACAAAACCGTGAAATTCATGGATTTTATTTCTTGTTTCACTGGAAATTGGTCACCTGCAAAATGATTTGGGTTCAGATGGTTCTATTCTTTAGATGTAACTGAGGCCTACTGGACTTTTAATTAGATTTTTCGTGAGCAGCATTGCTTTCTTGTATTGTTGAGATTACTACTGGCAGGTCTCCACACAGACTGTGACTAATGCAGCCTCCATTGTTGTTTGACAGGGACAGAATCAATTTTTCACTCCCAGAAGAGAAAAGCTGTCAGTTACATTAAGAATAAGGGTGTCAGTGTTTACTTTTCTGCCCAGTTCCCTGATTTCACTGCTAAAACAGAAATGTGGTCATCTGAAGCTCCGGAAGAAATGATGCGTAAAACAAAACTGAGATATCCCACTTTTTATCAGAGAAGTTGCAAATCATTTAACTTTGTCACTCTTTAACCTTTAAGAATTTCTTAATTTCCCTAATTAGTTGGGGTGGAGGGAGTAGCTTCCACTGTGCAACCAGGACCTGATTTATGACATGTAGAGTGGCACAATGATATACTGCTGTTGAACTTGACAAGATTGGTGGCCTGCAGAAAAATGCACTGTTATGTCAGCCCAGTGGCATGGAGAGCTGAGGCATTGTGCCTTACTTCTGGCCACACCGACAACTAAAGATTACTAAATTGCAGAGAAATTGGCAATTTCACCGCACTAAATGTTTCATGAAATTGCTATGAAATGACAAAATTTTGCTGTAATTTCACACACTGCCATTCTGTAGAACTCTCCAAACCCTGGTGTTTAGATATCACCAGTCGTAACTGAATAAAGCTTCCCCCCAGTTACCCTGGCCCCCTCATTTCCCTTTCTTAAAAATAAAACAAATAAATAAAACCCACACTTCCTGGTGTCTAGTGGATCCCCCACCCACCCTGTCATCATGATGAGCTAGCACTGACCCCGGTGCCCCCCAGTACTCCAATCGGGCCACCAGCATAGCCCTCCTCTCACCTCCACAGCCAGCAGCCCAACTGAGCACTTGAATGAATGAGCATGTGCTTACAAGCACGCGCTCTTTCATTCAAGCACTCAGTCAGGCTGCCAGCCATGGAGGTGAGTGGAGGCTGTGCTGGTGGCCCGATCGGGATAATGGGGGGGAGCGGAGTGGGTGCTAGCTCATCATGATGACAGGGTCGGTGGGTGGGGGATCCACTAGACACCAGGGAGAGTAGGTTTTATTTATTTATTTTTTTTTTTAAGAAAGGGAAATGAGGGTGCCAGGGTATCTGCGGGGGGGGGGGGGAAGCTTTATTCAATTACAGCCGGTGATTAGCTGAGCGGATCACTAGACACCAGGGAGTCGGGAGAATAATTTGTTGGGCCAGTGAGTGGCCGGGGGAGACCTGCAGAGAAACTGTAAATTGTGCCCATGGGTGGCTAAATGTCATCCGTGGATATGAAAGTTTGCCTGCAGTGTGAAATTTAACCAGTTTGTGGATGAAATTTTGCTCACTCTGGAGGTGAAATTTGGCATTTTGCCCTGCAAAGTATTTTGCATAATGCGTGAATCACGCAAAATATTTTGCTGGGTGAAATTTTCAATTTCGCACAACCCTACCAACAGCTCTTGTTCAGTGGTGAATGTGGGTTGCTGGGGGTTGGCCTGGGGGGAGCAGTTCGAGCATCTAGAGGACAGCTCTCCTCTCCTTAGAAGGATGATTTGGCAGTCCTGCTGAATGACTGCCTCCAGGTGGGGACCTGTGAGTAGAACGGGTTGGAGACGTTAATGACAGGAGATGCTGCGGCACTCCGCAGTGTGTATATACCTCCACATGTGCATGCTGATGTGCACACCCCTGAAATGGGGGTGGGAAAAAACAGAAACTGGGGATGCTGGCAGGCTGCATGAAGCCCCAGTTGTGCTCCCGACCATGGCTCTACCCACGATCTAGATGTGTGTGCACGGGGTGGGGGATGGCCCTCCCCTCTCTGGTCCTGCCACAGGGGGAATCCATGGGGGAATTCCTGGGGAGCCATGGCCAAGATCAGGAGAGAGCATGTGGTTCAGAGTGGATGTAACCTTCTCAAGGAGAGAGCTGAAAGCTCACCTGCCAACTGCCCGTGGGGAGAAAAAGCTAAACAAAAAAAATGCACTGTTATCTGAAAATTGTATTTTTTATCTGTAACTTCCCCCACTCCTGTCCCTGTCTCTCTTGGAGCTCCAAGGCACATCATGCCCACCTGCACCTAATTTCTCACACTCATGTGCCTCCATTCTGCTGCTGGATAGCCCCCCAGAGGGGGTCATGGTTGGGAGATATACTCCAGCAGTGGTGCACCTCAGGTGGTAGGCCATGAAGGTGTGGAGCCCAAATTTATCAGGGTCTATTGTCCATAGGCAGCAGGAGCCATTCTCAACCTTGTTTTTACCCTACCTGCTAGGGTCCTGGCTCCTGTGACACCAAGCACACACATGCACACAGATTGCACAGCTACTTGGCATCGGTCAGCCTCCCCCTCCCCAATAGCTTCTAACACCATCTTTGGTCATCCAAATGGCTCTGCCGTGGTGACATTGTGTTGCTGCCCTACAAGGAGAGGGAGATCACCTTCTGCAATCTCTCTCCCCTATCCAGTCCAGATGGCAAAGGTCTGTTCCCTAGCCCTATCCACTGGCATTGCAAGCAGTAGCACTACTGATGTGTTGATAGGCCAGCCAACACTGGTTTTTCTTATAGTTATACAGGATGAACTGTTTCATGGTAGAAACAAGATATACATGCCACCCCAGGACTATATGGTCTTGATCCACAAATGGATCCTTGCTAGCAGAGGGGTGCCTACACATGCTGGGGGTGTGCAGAGGTCCTGCTCAGCACACTGGGAGACCACTATACGTTCTCAGTGCTGGATGTGCACCCTATTTCATACCTGATCCCCAGTCATGCATACTCCTACATGCCCAGCTCAGTCAGGCTGGGCAAGGAGGTGGGGATGTGCCTGATCCTGGTGCATCAGTGTCCTGGGGTGCCGATAGCTTAGCAGCCAGAGGGGCTGTCATAGTGCCAATGCACCCACCTTCTCTGGACTACAGAACTCCCTCTGGGGCACAATCATCCCCACACCACCAGCCTCTAGCCCTCTGTTTAGGCTGGGAGGCTATGTGGTCTACAGATATTGGCCTGTTCACCGGCTTGATGTTATTCTGACCAAGATATGTCATGGACTGCCATATCCCATCATCCACCACTCTGTGTGGAACAGAGGATTCACTACAGTGCCAACCCAGGCAGCTGACTGGATGCCCAGAATCCTGTATAGCACCCCCTGTACCATCCCTGCCCCTGTACAGGGCTACACACTTTTGGGGAATGGGGGGATAGGGCTGTGGATCCTGTCCTTTATGGTGTGGCATTGGGGTGCAGGGAGGTGTGGCCCTTGTGCACTCAATTCAAGTGTATCCAGTGCATCCTGCTCAACACACACAATTCAAGTGCATCAGGTTTTCTGGCAGATGCCCTGAGTGACCACTGCATCAGAAAAACTCACCTCCCTAAATTGGCACCAAAATACATAAATATCCATCCACTAAACACAATTGATACTGGTGCCCTCATGCACGACGTGAGGCATGCTGACTGGTCTCTGGTCTACTCAGCATCTGATGTTGACTCAACACTTACCCAATTCCTATCCAAACTCACTCTGATATGGGACTCTCATACCCCCTTGGTAAAGGAAACATCATCACCCCAGATCTCCACCCCATTCATTGACCAGTGCAAAGCCCATGACAAAGCCTGGTCACACTACAAATCCACCCTGTCCCCTCAAACTTGACAAATATACAATACCCTTCAGATTGCATGTACCAAGGCCATTCAGTGAGCAATGGCCAACTACTTTAAAAAGCACCTGCAAAACACGCAGCCTTCCTCCTTCTGGTAAGTGGGACATTCTCTAATTGATGTCCCTGCTCAATTGGCAATGCCAGTCGCAAAACAGAATGGCCTACCTATCTCCAACTCACTCTGTGTAGCTAATGTTCTAAATAAGTTCTTTACCACTTGTGTCCTTCCAGACCACCCCTCATCCCCTTCCCAGTTCCTCTCATGGACCCCTAACTTAATACTTTCCTTTTCTCACCCATTTCCATTCAAGAAGTCTTACAGTCACTCTGCTCTCTAAACACCAGTAAATCCAGCCCAGATGGGTTTCACCCCAAACTGCTTTGCCTGTCAGCCCCTGAAATTGCTGCTCCACTACCCATCTCCTAAACCTCTTCTTTTCCTCTGGAACTGTACCTCAGTCCTGGAAATCAACTAGTGTAATACCCTTGCACAAAGGAGGTGACCTGTCTATATACCAGGAAACTATCGACCAATCTCCCTCCTTCCAACCTTTGCCAAATTACAAGAATCCCTTGTCTAATCCAGACTTACAAAATTCTTAACAGCCTCTGGCTTCCCCTCCAATTTCCAGTCCAATTTCCAGAACCATCATTCTGCTGTCTTGTCCCTCTTACAAGTCACTGACCATATTCACTCTGCCATGGGCCAGGGGCACTTGGCTGCAGCTGTTTTCATGTACTTGACCAAGGCTTTCGACTCTGTCTCCCATCCTTTCCTCCTCACCAAGCTGGAGGTTGCCGGCTTAGCCCCCCTCACCGTAAGGTGGTTCAGATCATACCTGGAAAACAGACTGCAATCTGTCAGGCTGGGTAACTCGTCCTCCTCCCCCCTTCCCATACTTGCAGGGGTACCACAAAAATCAGTCCTTGGCCCCATCCTGTTCTCGGTTTTTATCAACAACTTCCACTCTGTATGCTTCAGCTCCCGCATACACATGTACACAGATGACACCATCCTGTTTACCTAAGGGCCCACCTTATCGAATGTCCACACTCCTCTTCAGCATTACCTAACTAAGATGCAATCCTGGTTCCTTGCAAACCAACTAAAAATCAACACTTCCAAGACTGTATCCGTGATTTTTGGATCAGCCCAAAAATTGGCCCGAACACCCTCTGCCCAACCTTCACCTTGGATGGTACTCCACTGGACTTTGTCACATCATACAAATACCTTGGGGTGTAGCTTGATCCCCACCTGACTTTCATAACACACTTAGATGCTATCTCCTAAAAGCTCTGCCCCAAACTAGGTATACTGTATCATAACAGAGACTCCCTCCCACTCCCCGTCAGATGCGAAATAGTGACTAAAATGATCACACCAATCTGTAACTATGCTGACGTTGTTTACAGCACAGCCCCTGCCAACTCATTATCTAGACTAGATACCCTGCTGAATGCTTTCTGTTGTTTCATTTCAAACTCCCCCCCAGAACCCATCACTGCTTCCTTTATTCGTCTCTCAGCATCCCGCCCCTAGCACATAGATGATATATCCATTCACTATCTCTTAAGGGAGGCAGTATAGTGCAGTGGTTTAAGGCTCAGATCTTAAAACCTGGAGGCCAGGGTTTGAATCCCACAGCCCCCCACTTGCACACTGTGTGACCCTAAGCAAGTTACTTAATTTCCTTGTGCTCCCAGGTCACACCTCGAAACAAGCTTTGGCTTAGTGTGCCTCTTCTAGTTAAACAATTCCCCCTCCCCCCCCATAGCCAAATTCTGGTTTGGCCTGCTTCTTTCCTACCTCTCAGATATACTATCCCCTGCAGCCATCACCCCTTATGCCCTTCGCTCCTGGGACACGCACTCCTCCTTTCTGCTCCTTCCCCTTTCATCAGCCAGTAAATCTACTTTCTCTCACTAACTCTCATCCTTATGGAATCGACAAACTCCTCAACTCCTCAACTCTGTCTCGCACTGTGCTCTCAAGCTGCACTTATGCTTCCTCCCCCCCAACTTGCTCCTGCCCCTAACTTCCCCCTTCCCTCCCAGTTCCACCTGAACACGGTTACCAGAGTCAAGATTAGTAGAATTTCTCTTCATGGATAATTTTAAAGCTTTACAATCATATGTTTAAACCTGTATTGCATTTTCCTAACTATATCCTACAAAATGTATGAAACCAGACAGGTATATACTGATACTTGTTCTTCTTTCCAACTTATGTTACAATCCTGTGTATGTTCTTGTTACCCCTGTGCTGGGGTCAAACCTGGAAATGATCCTCAGCTCAGTGTGCCTTTCCTGGTTACTAACATTTTCAATAAAAAAAATAAATAAAGCATTATGGCCATCTTTGTGAATCAAGCCATAAGGCAGTAACAGAAAATTAAACAAGCATTTGTCAATGCCGAATATCTGCACGTATTAGAGGTGGGCAAAATTATCAAATTCCAAATGTGCGGAACTTTCCTGAAATTCTAAAAATTTTTTGTGAAATTTTTGAAATTTTCTGAAATTATTTAATTGGCCATAACTCAGTCTGTGTTAAAGCTAGGGGTCTGCAATTTGGCATGCGTATTGTACAGGCCCTAAAAGCTTGACAAGTTTCATGACATTGGGATAAAAGTTGGGGATATTCAAGGGGCTCAAAGTCTAGCAATTTAATATTCATGTGAAAATTTCTGAAAATATTTCTGTGCTTACAACCTAGCCACCTTTGGAGCTAGATAATTGAAAACTTAGATGCATACTTTCTTGGATAATTCATAAAAACTGCTAAACAGAGATTGTAAGTTTTAGCCTTGGCCTGCCTCTCGACATGACTTCCAGGGGCTCACTTCTGAGTCTATGTTATCAGTATGGCAGCATGATGGTCTGGTGCTGGATCATGGTAGTTGCCTTAAAGCAGCAGTGCAACGAAAATGGGCTAAAATTTGACCCTGCCTTTTTTCTTCTTAATCGATGCCCGATGTCTTCCATTTTATTTAGGTGGTGTCATTTTCGGTTGCCTTTATTTAAGAATTTTCTGAAAGTTCCAAAATAATTTTTTCTCAAGAAAAAAAGATGACCTCCTCATTTTTGCATAGAAATTATATTGAAGACCTGAAGAGGGTAAGAATCTAGACAAAAATGCAAACGTACAGTACAGAGCATGAGAAGCATCAAGGAAACCCAAATCAACAGTTCTGCCAATATTTTTTCATAACCATAGCAAACAATTAGCTTTTTGGACTAACTTTTTTCATTGTACTGCTGCTTTAAATTCTAATATTTAGGGTCAATTCACCTTATGACATGGATAATATTCTGTTATCTAGCTTTAAACTTATAGGCACTTAAAATTCAGCAGTATACAACATTGTGAAATGTAATTTTGCAATTTATGAAAGTTCAGAGGCCTATAACTTGGTCATCTTTAAGGCTAGAGATCTGAGACTTGGCAAACATATCTATGGGCATGGTTAATGTCATCATACCAAATCTGGTGCAATGTGCATAAACACTTTTAGTTTACGTAGTTGTTAACTGTAATTTTAAAATGTCTGAAAGTTTGGAGGCTTATAACTCAGTCATTTTTAAAGATAGGGGTCTGAACCTTGATACACTGCTGTATGGGCACTGGGACAGCCAACATGCCACATGTGGTGCAATGTGGACAAACACTTGTTAGCTTAGATGAAAATAACCAAAACTCACAATTTTGGTGAAATTTCACAAAATTTTCAGGCACATTTTGCAAAATTTCATGAAAGCAAAATCAGCATTTTGGCAGAATTCTGGTGGCAGAAGATAAAATTCACCCATCCCTAGCATGTATGGTGTGTGTGGCAGCCATGTGTAGTGAGATGAGTAATTTGTGGTGCATCCTGAAATTACAACTAGCTGTAGGTCTGTGCCTGCACTGAAATTTAAAACTGTCAGTTCTTGGGTGCATTGGGCCTCAACATGCACCTCAACCTCTTGTGAGGGATGGCTCCCTGGCCTGCAAGGTGTCAAGTGTGTGTGTGTGCCAGAACACTGCTCTGTCCCTTCCCAGGCTGGGACCAGTGTCAAATGCTGCAGTGCCTTTCCCCCAGTCTCGGCCCATTCAGCCACTTCACTAAGCTCACACCCGAACACAGGTCAGTGGCTCGGAAGGCAATGCAGTCACCAATAGCCCAACAACCATCCCTGTAAACAACTTTACTTTATAATTCTTTATAATTTATTTTTCATAACCATATGGACCTCAAAATGTCAACATAGTTTGTTTTATGACACCCATCCCCACACTGAACATTACAGATGTCATTTATAAAACACTAATCGAAATGTCACTTCTCGCCACAAGTGCAAAATCACATTTTGGCTAGGATTCAAAAATGACAGCTTTTGGGTTCATGAAGTGATGTGAAAAAATGGCTATGTTGAAAATTTGGGTGTCAGGGTATTGACAATTACCAAAGGTATGAACAAGGGTTGAAAAATGTCAATGTACTGTCATAACTTTGTTGTTTTTAAATATTTTGACCCCAAATTTTCAACATAGTCTTCTTATGACCCCACCTCATGAACCCAGTTGGTAAAAATGTTTAAGTCCTGGGCAAAATGTTATTTCTCACAACAGGTGCAAAAACACATTTTGGCCAGGATTTAAAAAATGACAGCTGTCATGTTCATGAGGTGGTGTGGGAAAATTGATATGCTGAAAATGTGGGGGAAAATATACTAAAAATTGCCAAAGTTATGAGTGAGTGTTGATAAATTTCAATGTATGTTCATAACTTTATTTTTTAATATTTTTACAACAAATTTTCAACATATACTTCCTATATAGAAACATAGAAACATGGACTTTGACGGCAGATAAGGACCGCTTGGCCCACCTAGTCTGCCCATTTCCGTACCTAGAGGATAAGATGCAGATCCTATTTAACCAATAGCCTATTTCTTCCTACCCCCCACAAAAATTGCCTTATGTCTGTCCCATGCATTCTTGAATTCTCCCACAGTTTTAGACCCCACAACCTCCTCAGGAAGGCTGTTCCATGCATCCACTACCCTCTGTGAAAAATACTTCCCTCCCATTGCCCTGAGCCGTCCTCCTCTATCTTCAAATTGTGTCCCTTGTTCTTGCATATCTCTTTTCTGAAAGATGCTACCATCTTGGACTTTGTTGATTCCACTGAGGTACTTAAACATTTCTATCATGTCCCCCCTCTCCCTCGTTTCCTCAAGGGTATACATATTAAGCTCCTTTAGTCTCTTCTTGTATGGCTTCTCTTGCAGACCCTGCACCATTTTAGTTGCCCTCCTCTGAACTGCCTCCATCCTGTCTATGTCTTTGTGGAGATGGCTTCTCCAGAACTGGATGCAGTACTCCAGATGGGGTCTCACCAACTGTCTGTACAGGGGGATAACAACTTCCTGTTTTCTGCTGGCAATGCCTCCCCCTATACATCCCAGTATCCCTCCAGCCCTCCCTACCGCCTTCTCACATTGCTTGCCAACCTTAAGGTCGTCTGATATGATTACCCCCAGGTCCCTTTCCATTTTTTGTTGTTGTTACTACTTCCCCATTGTAATCTTTCCTGGGTTTTGTTTCCAGGTGCATTATTTTGCACTTCTTGCATTGAATCCAAGCTGCCATACTTTGACCATTCCTCCAACCTTGCCAAGTCCCTTCTCATCTTTTCCACGCCTCCTTGTGTATCAACCCTGTTGCAGATCTTTATGTCATCTGCAAAGAGGCATACTTTCCTTCCAGTCCCTCTACAGTGTCACTTATAAAGACATTAAAAAGGACTGGACCCAGTACTGAACCCTGCGGTACCCCACTAGTAACCCATCTTTCTTCAGAGTGGACTCCATTTACAATTAGTTTCTGTGTCCTGTTATCCAGCCAATGTTTTACCCAGGCTACCACCCTGGGATCCACTCCCAGGCTGGTTAATTTGACTATTAATCTTTTGTGTGGGACTGTGTCAAATGCCTTGCTAAAGTCTAGGTAGGTCATGTCCCCAGCCCCTCCCTGGTCTACTACTTTGGTCACCCAGTCAAAGAAATCAATTAGATTTGTCGGACATGACCTGCCTGCTGTGAACCCATGCTGCCTTGGGTCCTGTGCCCCACTGGCCTCTAGGTACTCAACAATTCTTTCCTTCAGAAGTGATTCCATCACATTCCCTACCACAGAGGTCACAATGACAGGTCTGTAGTTTCCTGCCTCTGTCTTGCTCCCACTTTTGTGGAGGGGAATCACATCTGCCTTCCTCCAGTCCTCAGGTACTACACCATCCTCCCATGATTTGTTAAAAAGGGTAGTCAGTGGTGTCACTAGTTCTCTGCTTAATTCTTTTAGAATTCTGGGGTGAATTTCATCTGGCCCCATTGCTTTGTCCACCTTCAGTTTTAGGAGTTCTTTCAGAACCCTTTCTCCTGTGAAAGGACTGGGATCGACCCCCCTATCCAGAGTGCTTCTGTTAATTGGATTAGGCATCTATCCCACCTCCTCTTTTGTGAATACTGAACAGAAGTATTCATTCAATATCCTTGCTTTTTCACTGTCCCTCTCTGCCCACCCACCGTCTATTCTCTTCAGCCTCACGATCCCTCCCTTTGTCTTTCTACGCTCCCTGATATACCTATAAAAGGTTTTATCCCCCTTCTTAACTGAGTTGGTTATCTTTTCCTCAGTTTGGGCCTTTGCTATTTTGACTACCCTCCATTCTTCCTTCTGCCTTAACTGGTACAGTTCTCTGTCCTGCTCCTTCTGTGTTTCCTTATACTTCCTAAATGCTATCTTTTTCTCCATAACCTTCTCCGCCACCTCTTTTGAGAACCACAGGAGCTTT
Organism: Neoceratodus forsteri; assembly: GCA_016271365.2. Lineage (NCBI taxonomy): Eukaryota > Metazoa > Chordata > Ceratodontiformes > Ceratodontidae > Neoceratodus > Neoceratodus forsteri. The sequence continues at coordinate 1,749,749,557 of CM057455.1, read as the reverse complement.
TTCTTTCATTTTGATTTGTTTATTTGCTTCACACATAGGCTTGTTGCCTCTGTGATGGCAGTTTTGATATTTCCCCATTGTTGCTCCACCCCTCCTTCTAGCCTGTTTGCTAGTGCTTTTCTAAGGCACTCTCCCGTCTTGCCAAAGTCAGCCCTCCTGAAGTCCAGAACCCTCACTTTTGTATGGCTTGACTCTAGCTGAGTTTATCGAGAACCACACTGTTTGGTGTCCACTTGTTCCCAAATGGCTACCCACTTCCAAATCTGAGATCCTCTCACTGTCCCCATTTGAGAGTACAAGGTCTAAGATTGCTCCCTCATGAGTAGATTCCAAAACTAGCTGTCAGAGGCATGCCACCTGAAGGGCATTGAGAATGGCCCTACTTTTGGATGTGGCTGCAGCAAAGGTGCTCCAGTTGACATCCGGCATATTAAGGTCCCCCATCAACAGTATCTCCCCTTTCTCTGCCATTCTAAGTATGACTTCTATCATATCCTTGTCCATTCCTTCCCCCTGACATGGGGGTCTGTATACAACCCCTGTGCGGATTGTGGTGCCATTTCCAGTCTCTAAGGTGACCCACAGTGCCTCCTCTCCTCCCTGTTTACTCTTTTGTTCAGTTGCTTTTATCCCTTCCCTTACATGGAGAGCTACTTCACCCCCACTTCTCCCCTCCCTGTCTCTCCTGTAGGTTGTGTACCCTGGTATGTTAACATCCCAGTCATGGTTCTTTGTGTACCATGTTTCTGTGACTGCTGTGATATCCAGACATCCCTCTTCCATCAAGGCCACCAATTCAGGAAGTTTGTTGCCCAGACTACAGGCATTGGTACTCATTACCCTGTATTTCTTGATGGCCTTACCCCTTTTAGCCCCATCCCTGTCCTTATTACGTTTGTCACTTTCTCCATTTATCCCTGCACTTCTCCCTATTGACATCTCTATGTTGGTGTCTACCTCACTTAGTGCCCTGATTTTTTTGTGAGGGCTAGGATTTCCCTCCTCCTCTCTAGTGCCTCCCTCCTTGGCTAGTTTAAATGCTTGCCAATGAAGCATTTACACCTAGCACCTAGGATCCTGGTTCCCCTCCTGGACAGATGCAGACCATCATGACAGTATTGGCCTGCATCCCTCCAGGTGGACCCCCAGTCCCCAATGAAGCCAAATCCCTGACCTCTGCACCAGTTTTTCAACCACTGATTGAATCACATGGTGTGGAGCACTCTAGCCTCAATTGTGCCATAGACAGGCAGCACCTCCGAGAAGGTTACTGTGCATGCTATTTGTCTAAGGCCCCTCCCCATCTCCACAAACATTTCTTACACTGCTCTGATCCCTTTCTTAGCCAGGTCATTTGTTCCTAAGTGGACAATGACATCCAGCTCCCTCCCCTGTGCAGCTGCTCCTGCGATCCTGAGGATTCGCTCCCAGTTCCTCCAAGCCATGGTGCCAGGCAGGCACCTTACCTCCCTCTCCCCTTCCACCCCCAGTTCTACCTTCCTAACAATGGAGTCCCCAACCAGGAGTTGTTTCTTTCCCCTGTGGGGTCCCATGCCACCTTCCTGTGGGTCTCCTTTGTGGAGGTTCCCAGCACCCTCCTTGGTCTCTACTGTGGGTGCCTCCATAGAGGAACCACACTTTTCCAGAATGGCATAGAAATTGTGGTGAGGTACAACTGGAGGGATGCACCTCTGTTCCACCACCTTCACCCTCCCTGAGCCCACTGTGGTCCAACCGCTCCTCTTTCTTGGTAACCTCTGAGGCAACGGTAGTGACCCTGGTGGTCTCTGGGTGGGTGAGGAGGTCCCACAAATCCTGGCCAACTCAGCCTGGAGATGAGCAACCTTCTCTCTCAGCCCAGAGAGGTGCCTGCTGATGGGATAACACCGCATCCTCCAGAATATCTCCCAGAAGACTGCTTCACCACAGCCACTGCACTGCATCGCTCCCATCATGTCTTATCTCTGGCCCCCTAATTGTTGTTTGGAATACTTACTCTTTCCTCTGTTTGTTTTTTTCTTTTTCTTTTTCTTTTCTGTCCCTACTTACACCTATGTGCCCTTTTAGCTCCTGATCTTCCTGTTCTGAGACAAGAAGTTCCTATATTTCTCAGTAGTCTCCTTACTTGCTCAGAGTCAGACCTCCAGCAGCTGGGGTGGGGATGGAGAGCTACTCTTGCCCTTTTAGGATGGTGAATCTTTGGGGCTCTGTGATCATTCACTTCCTGCTCCCAAATAGGAAGTTTCTGTTGTCTGTTAAATCCTGTGCCTATAAAAGTAGAACTGCCTTTGGGTGGAAGGGAGGAGGGAGGGCAATATAGTCCAAGTAGAAGTTTAGTTATACCAGCAGGTCCTTCCTTCTGGTGCTCTGCTTGTTCTCTGGCAGAAGCTATCTAGGGCAGTGCTAAAATCTGTTTTTATCCTAGCTCCTTCTAGCTAAGCCACTCCCCCTACTTTGCAAATCTTTCTACACTTAGTTAATTTCACAGATAATTCCCTTCAGCCACCTGTGACAAGCACCTAGATAACTACACAGATAACAGATAACAATTCACTTCAACTAACTCTGACAAACAGACTAACTTTTTTTTTGTTACTCTAAATTGAAGGTCCCAGTACAAGAGTTCTAGTTCTTAGTCCAAGTAGAGAAGTTTAGTTATATTAGCAGGTCCTTCCTCCTGGTGCTCTGCTTGTTCTCTCTAACCCCATCTCATGAACCTAGTAGATAAAAATGTTAAAATCCCACCTGAAAGGTGATTTCATGGAGTTACAGCAAAATTACCTTTTGGCTCACCACACCTCACGCCACGCCAGTGACCTGGTCTCAGGAGTGAGCTCTCATTGCAGGGGGTCAGCAGGAGAGGGAGAGGATTGAGCATCTAATGGACTGCTCTCCTCTCCCAGGGAGAGAGGGAGGGAGGGAGGGAAAGTCATGCCACTCCTTGGCTGCCTCCTGGTGGAGGTTGTGGGGCAGCACTGGATATAGAGAGGCAAAAAGCATGGCTACATGGTGCACTCCTCCACACACGCACAAGGGGGAGGGATGGAAAATGGAAAAAGGGGAGGTGACCATAGGCTATGTGAAGCCCTGACTGCTGACTGTATTGTTAGAAGCCCCAATCTGGATGATGAGTCCTGGATGGGGAGAGGATGGCCCTCCCCTTCTCAGTCCCACTGCTGGTGAAAATCCATGGCTGACATGGGGCTCAGCGGTACCAAGGGGGAGCGGTGGATGGACATTGGAGGCAAAGCAGGGGTGAAATTACCTGCCTGTGGTAGGCTGGAGTGGAGAAAATATATGTGAAAAAAAAATTTCCTTTTGGCCCAGACTTGAAGAATTTCACCTAAATTAATCATGAGGAAGTCCATCTTCTTCCAAGTTGTGTACTGGGTGTGCTTTGAAACAACTGAGAAGCTGCGTGGGATATACTATATTGGACTAGATATCTGTAACTAATCTCTCTCTCTCTTGCTTACATCTGAGAGAAGTTTTCCTTACTTTTACAGTGGTATTGCTTTGTGTTTAATTATTTTAGTTTTTAATTCAGGAAGGGGGTTTTCAAAACTGCTTATCTTGTCAACATCTTCAGATGGCTGAAATAACTGCATATTTGATTTTCCTTTGTGGCTAACTGGACTGATTACTAGAATTCTGTGACAATCTGCATCAATATATTTTGCAACATTTGGTGGGGTTGTGTGATTTAAAATAGCAAAGGCTGCAGTTTGTAATTGGATGCCAGACGTAGCCTGAGGTGGGGGAAATTGTCTTCACAAGTCAGAGGCCTGCATCACAGCCAATTGTCTAGCTTGACCATTTCAGCATTGATCAATTACTATAAACTACTGGTGTGATCCTGTTTCAGACAGAAGTCCATCTTCTTCCAAGTTGTGTACTGGGTGTGCTTTGAAACAACTGAGAAGCTGCGTGGGATATACTATATTGTACTAGATATCTGTAACTAATCTCTCTCTCTTGCTTACATCTGAGAGAAGTTTTCCTTACTTTTACAGTGGTATTGCTTTGTGTTTAACTATTTTAGTTTTTAATTCAGGAAGGGGGTTTTCAAAACTGCTTATCTTGTCAGCATCTTCAGAAGGGCTGAAATAACTGCATATTTGATTTTCCTTTGTGGCTAACAAACCACCAGGCTGTTTTAGGGCTGGAGAGGTTTACCTGTGTCTGACTTGGATGTCTGGATTTTTCTCTGTTTGATTAGCAGGGTATTTTCTCTGTCAAATTGTTGTGTAGGGTATCTTGCTGACAGGAAGGCACTCATCGCAGCGGTGGGTGAGAGCTTTTAGCTGATTGTTTTATGAGGGCACAGTTTAGGCCCAACCCCTTCCCACCCTCACCCCACCCACCCCTGGAAATAGTTCCTTTATACCTGAGCTTCTGACATCATTTCCTCAAGAGTGCAAGGTGCATATCACTGTCATATCCTCTCTAGCACACTGCACTGACAATATAAGCATACACATTGTATAATATATATATTTCTATATAACCAATCACACACGCATGCACACACACACACACACACAAAAACAAACAAACAAAAAAAGTAGATAAACGTGGGGAGTAGTGCAATGTAATGGCTGTGGGGCAGCAGTCTTCCGGGAGTCTTTCTGGAGGCTGAGATGCTGCCCTATTTGCAGACAACTCTCTGCCCTGAGGGAGGAAGTTGCCCATCTTCAGGCCACACTGGACAGTAGTAAGGAAACCTTCCCCCCAGGCCACACTGGACAGTAGGAAGGGAACCTCCCCCATCCAGGGAGCACTAGCGCCACCGCCACTACTGCAGAGGTTGCGAAGAAAGCACAGCAGTTGGACCACAGTGGGCTCAGGGAGGGTGAGGATGGTGGAACAGAGGCACACCCAGTCAATTGTTCCACTCCACAATCCATACACCATTCTGGGGGAGCATAGCTCCCCTATGGATGCACCCACAGAGAAGACTGATGACAACTGTCACAAGGGAGGCCCACAGGAAGGAGGCAGAGGACACCACAGGGAAAGGAAGCAGCTCCTGGTGGGGGACTCAATTATTAGAGGTATAGAACTGGGGGAGCTGGGAAAACTGAAGTAAGGTGCCTGCCTGGTGCCATGGCTTGGGAGGGACAGGAAGCGCATCCTCAGGATCACGATAACAGCTGCAAGGGAGTCTGAACTGGACGTAATTGTCCACCTAGGGACAAATGACTTGGCTCATCATGAGATTAGAGCAGTGCAGGAGGACATTGCAGAGTTGGGGAGGGGCCTAAGACAAGTAGCACACACAGTATCCTTCTCAGAGGTGCTGCCTGTCAAAGGCATGTGGGAGGCGAGGGTAATTAGCACCATGCAGTTTAATGAATGTTTGAAAAAATGGTGCAGAGCACAGGGGTTTAGCTTCATTGGGGACTGGGGTTCCACCTGGAGGGACACTAGCCTATACTGGCAGGATGGTCTGCATCTGTCCAGGAAGGAACAAGTCTTTTGAGCAATCGGTTTAAATGCTTCATTGGCAAGCTTTAAACTAGTCAAAGGGGAGGCACTGACAAGCAGCAGGAAAATCCCAGCCTCTCCTACAAAACAGGGTACTAAATGAGAAAAAGACTGAGGTAGAATGGTCAGTGGGGATGCTGCAACAGAAGGTAAAGCCATCAAAAAATGGAGAGCAATGAGTACCAATGCCCATAGTTTGGGTAACAAGCTTCCTGAATTAGTGGCCTTGATAGAGGAGGAACATCTGGATATCATGGCAGTCACAGAAACATGGTACACACAAAACCATGACTGGGATGTAAACATACCAGGATACACTATCTACAGGAGGGACAGGGAGGGTAAAAGAGGAGGAGGAATAAAAGCAACAAAACAAAAGGGTAAACAGGGAGGAGAAGAAGCACTGTGGGTAAATTTGGAGACAGGCAATGGCACCACAATCCGCACAGGGGTTATATACAGACCCCCTTCTCAGGAGGAAGAAATGGACAAGGAAATGATAGAAAGTATACTTAGAATGGCAGAAAAAGGGGAGATATTGCTGCTGGGTGATCTGAATATGCCAGATGTTAACTGGAGTGCAGTTGCAGCTGCCACTTCGAAGAGTGGAGTTATTCTAGATGCCCTACAGGGGGCATGCCTTAGACAACTAGTATTGGAGCCCACTCAAGAGGGAGCAATATTAGACTTGATTCTCTCAAATGGAGATGAGAGAGGATCACAGATGTAGAAGTGGGTAGCCATTTGGGAACTAGCGACCATCGAACAGTATGGTTCACAATAAACACAGCAACAGAGTCAAGCCATCACAAAGACAAAAGTACTGGACTTTAGGAGGGCTGACTTTGCCAAATGGGTGAGTACCTAAGGAATGCACTAGCAAATGGGCAGGAAGGAGGGTGGAAGAACAATGGGGAATAATAAAACTGCCATCACAGAGGTAATGAGCCTTTGTGTGAAGCAAATAAACAAAACAAACGATGTAAGAAACCACTATGGTTCTCAAAGGAAGTGGCAGTGAAGGTTCAAGAGAAAAAGAAAGCATTCAGGAAGTACAAGGAATTGCAGAAGGAGCAGGACAGAGAACTGTATCAGTTAAAGCAAAAGGAGGCTGGGAAGGCAGTCAGAACAGCAAAGGCCCAAACCGAGGAAAAGATAGCCAACTCAGTTAAGAAGTGGGATAAAACCTTTTATAGGTACATCAGGGAGCAAAGGAAGACCAAGGGAGGGATAGTGAGGCTTAATAAAGAGGAGGGGAGGGTGGACAGAGGGAGGCTGTGAAAAGGCAGAGATACTAAACAAATATTTTTGCTCAGTATTTACAAATGAAGAGGGGGAGGTACATAAAACAAACAGTAGAAACACTCTGGATACAGAAGTTGTTACCAGCCCATTTACAGAATAAAGGGTTCTGAAAGAACTCTTAAAACTGAAAGTGGACAAAGCAATGGGGCCTGATGGGATTCATCCCAGAATTCTAAAAGAACTAAGGGTAGAACTAGTGACACCACTGACTACCCTTTTTAACAAATCATGGGAGGATGGGGTGGTACCCGAGGACTGGAGGAGGGCAGATGTGATTCCCATTCACAAAAGTGGGAGCAAGGCAGAAGCAGGAAACTACAGACCTGTTAGTTTAACCTCAGTGATAGGGAAAATGATGGAATCACTTCTGAAGGAAAGAATTGTAGAGTATCTAGAGGCCAGAGGGGCACAGGACCCTAGGCAGCATGGATTCACAGCGGGAAGGTCATGCCAGATGAATCTGATAGATTTCTTTGACTGGGTGACCAAAGTAGTAGATCAGGAAGGGGCTGTGGACATGGTCTACCTAGACTTTAGCAAGGCATTTGACACAGTCCCACACAAAAGATTAATATACAAGTTAGCCAGCCTGGGAGTGGGTCTCAAGATGACAGCCTCGGTAAAGAATTGGCTGGAGAATAGGACACAGAGAGCCATAGTAAACGGAGTCCACTCAGAAGAAAGGAGGGTTACTAGTGGGGTACCGTAGGGTTCAGTATTAGGACCGGTCTTCTTCAATGTCTTTATAAGCGACATTGCAGAAGGACTGGAAGGAAAAGTATGTCTCTTTGCAGATGACACAAAGATCTGCAACAGAGTTGATGCACAGGGTGTGGTGGAAAGGATGAGAAGGGACTTGGCAAGGTTAGAGGAATGGTCATATGTATGGCAGCTTAGATTCAATGCTAAGAAGTGCAAGGTAATATACCTGGGAAACAAAAACCCAGGGGAAGAGTACGCAATGGGGGGTGAGATACTAACAACAACAAAAATGGAAAGAGACCTGGGGGTAGTCATATCAGATGACCTAAAGGTGGGCAAGCAATGTGAGCGGCAGCAAGGAGGGCTGGGGGATACCGGGATGCATAGGAGAGGCATCACCAGTAGAAAACAGGAAGTTATTATCCTCTGTATAGACAGCTGGTGAGACCCCATCTGGAGTACTGTGTGCAGTTCTGGAGACCCAATCTCTGCAAAGGCATAGACAGGATGGAAGCTGTCCAGAGGAGGGCAACTAAAATGGTGCAGGGTCTGCACCGGAAGACATATGAAGAGAGACGAAAGGAGCTTAATATGTATAGCCTCGAGGAAAGGAGGGAGAGGGGGGACATGATAGAAACGTTCAAGTACCTCAAGGGAATCAACAAAGTCCAAGAGGGTAGCATCTTTCAAAAAAAGAGGTGTGCAAGAACAAGAGGGCACAATTTGAAGATAGAGGGGGGCGGGCTCAGAGGTAATTTAAGGAAGTATTTTTTCACAGAGAGGGTTGTGGATGCATGGAACGGCCTTCTGGAGGAGGTTGTGGAGTCAAAATCAGTGTTGGAATTCAAGCATGCATGGGACAGTCATAAGGCAATTCTAGGGGTTGGGGGTAGGAAGAAGTAGGCTGCTGGTTAACTAGGATCTGCAGCTTATCCAGTAGGTAGGGAAATGGGCAGACTGGGTGGGCCAAGCGGTCCTTATCTGCCATCAAATTTTATGTTTCTATGTCCCAGAAAGGCCATGTTGAAAATTTGGGAGACAAATATTAAAAAACGACCACGTTTTGAGTAAAGTTTAAAACACATTGAAATACATTGACCACACACATGATTTCCTCCGTTTCTGGTCCAATGTTGAAGAGTGAAGATGTTTTTCTGATCTAGAGAGGATTATGGATTTGGACCCTTGTTGGTAAGGGGTGTGAGGTGGTGGGTGCTGAGTGGGAGAGTCAGGTGGGGGGAGGTAACAGTTACGGTTGCACTGAACATCAATGGACCTTTTTCATTTTTACAGGGATTTAAACAAAAATAATATTAAAAAAGAAAACTTTGAGTGATGGTTCTCTTTATTTGATGTACTGACCAAATGTCGGAGTCTTGTTTGGCAGCATATGAGCTGGGCTCCCAAGTGTCACACAGTGGAAATGGGCCAGGTGGGGGTTACTAGCTGGCACTGGAGATTGGTCACCCTGGTTTCTGATAATACCGAGGGGACTGTCCCCATAGCAACCTTACGTGAACACATGTACATACCAAGGGAACTCAGAAATGGCATGATTAGGCTTGCTATTGACATGTTGAGCAGACAGATGGTATGGTGTTTGGAAGAGAATAAGCCATTTACATGTAGTTCTGGGATCAGGGAGCTTGTGCTTCTCAACCTTTGAGGCTCCAGTTGCAGTGTCTTTGGAGCTTGTGGGCGGTTCCCCAAGACAGGCATTTTTTTTAAGCTGATAGACAATGGGGGGACTCAGGAATGGCATGATGAATGCTTGCCAGCTGGCTTTATAAAAATGAAAGGACTGAAGTGTTCTCTCATAGAAGTGCTTTGGTGCTTTCAACTATACAAACTTTCCACCCAGCAAACATTGACCAGTGTCCTAATCAACGTGCCTGGTCATTGGTCTGTCACTGCCAAGCCCAGTGCAGCTTGAGCTGCACTGGACAGAATAGTGACACACCTCTGAAATGCAAAATGTTTGCTTCACATTAGGGCTGTGCAGGGTCCGAATATCATTTTCTGAATACCATAAATAGAAGGGCTTCTGAATACTCGGCAGCCCTTCCTGAATAGGGACTATTCAAGCGTTATTTATCCACCTGGGGAAAAAAAAAGAAAGGAAAAGAAAAAAAAGAAACTACCATCTCCCTCCTTTCCCAGCCCAAATCGTGTAACCCCCCCCCCATCCTCACACTCTCTATTAAAAGTACAATACCACCATCCCCTGCAGCACCTACAAGTTGTTTTTTAAAGTATTTTTTAGATCCTGGCCCATTGGGCAACCACAACCATTTCAACCCATCCCCTCCACAGCCAGCCACCTCAATGTAAAGCACTCTTTGCACTTACAGAAAATATAATTTAATTCTCTCCCCCCTAGACAGCACCCGACCCTAGACTTTCTCCCACCCACCAGTTCAACTGCACCCAGTTCTCCATTATAAATTGAGAAGGTGACTGGCTCAACCTTCCCTCCCTCCTCCTCGGCCATTCTCCTTTTCATGAATGAAGTGTTTCCTGCTCTTTATGCGGCTAGTTATGGTAAAACCAGCTGATCACCTGATTGGCTGGTTTTACTAAGGCAAATGCATGAACAGAACACTTTCATTCATGTCAAGGTGACTGGCCATGGAGGAGGGCGGGCTGAGCCAGTCACCTTCTGCATTTATATTGTAGAACTGGGTGCTGTTGGATTGGTGGGTGGGAGAAAGCCTAGGGTTGGGTGCTGTCCAGGGTGGGGGGACTTAAATTATTTTTTCTGTAATAGCAAAGCGTGCTTTACATTGAGGTGGCTGATCATGAGGGTTGAGTCAGTCGCGGTCCCCCGAAGGGGCAAGGATCTAAAAAATACTGAAAAAGAAAAAAAACAACTTGTGGGTGCTGGGTGTGGTATTGTACTTTTAATAGAGGTGGAATGATGGGGCTTACACGATTTGGGCTAGGAGAGGAGAGAGAGAATAGTTTCTTTTTTTTTTAATTGCCAAATATGAATACCCGAGTATTTGGCTGCTGAATACTGAATATTCGGCTGAATATCCAGGAACAGGTATTCACACAGCCCTGCTTCAAACACATGCACACGTAAACATAAAAATCACGGTTAGTGGTAATGGTTGTACTGTACATTGTAAAATGTCATTGCCTGCTGCACAGTCACTGAGCTAGCTTGCATCCACAGTAATCAATACAGTCAGAAGTGTGAAGTTTTATAAAAGGAAAAACTCATTATTTTAATTTGAATGGAAGGTAGTTTTCACCTTAAAGGGTTTTATAGTTTTACTGTTACTTAAATCCATTTCAAGTTTCCAGGAAACATTGTAAATTATAATTTGCAGACACAGTTCAGCTTATACCTACTTCATTTCCTGTATTTATTTCCTTTTTTTTTTTGTTACTGTACTGTGGAAATTTGCCTCAGAACCAAAGCACTAGATCTCAAACTTCATCTGCTCTTCCTGTTGTCCTCTCTGTAGAAGTCATAATTACATAATGTGTTTGTGACATAACAATCTACAGTTGCAAAAAGTGATGTTGATCTCACAGAGGATTATGACTTAAGCAGAAGAAAAAGTAAGAGAATGAAATGAAGCTTAAAACCAAAGAAACTGTTTTCATGCAGATGGTCTCAATAACTAGAACATCTGTAGTTTTCCTAAGTAGAAAACCACCTACATTGTCAGAAGTGCTAAATTCCCACACATTGGGCCCTATGCACTACTGGAGCGGAGTGGCAACGCATGGATATCTAGGCGGCGCAGCCACTCTACCCTGGCGCCCCCATGGGATGCATCAGGGGGGTGCACAGCACCTATATGCCCAATTCTGGCAACACGAATATCAGTGTGCTGGGGTGTGGGGGCTTGACAGCACTATGTGCCATGCACCAAGGCATATTGTGCTAGCCACGGGCGTACAGGAGGTGTAGGTTACCTCAGGAAATCCTGCTGAAGCCCCCTATGCACCCTATGAGCACAGTGGGAGTCACCCTGCAACAGGGCTGCAGTAGCTCCAGCTACACACTGTGGCCACTGCATACGGCCACCCAATGCCTCCCACCCACCCACCCCAGCACACATCGGACACCCCCAGGACACCCCCACACTGGGTCACAAGACACAGATGCTGACCCATCCCCCTGAACGGTATCACTTGCCCACCCCCCACTAATGGCAGGGTACAATGCCTTCCCCCTGCACCGCCGGCTGCCATCCCCCCACCCTGTCCCTGTATGCCTCTCTGGTGCCGTCAGAGGGATGGTGGCATTGCCCTCTGCACACCACCACAGCAGCCGGCCCTCGGACATCCGTGGGGTGTGCTGCCAATGCATGCCCTGCTGAATATGGGATCCACTGTGGGCCCGGTCCAGGCATCCGATTGGACCGCCTCTGACTGCCCTGCGGAGTCCTGCACACTGGGAGGGCAGGGCCGTGGACAGGTGGTGATCGGTAGTGAATGCCAGCCGATGCACACCTGTCCACGGGTGCACAGCTACACTGGCGGGGTATGTGCAGTTTCCATGTACCCCACCCACATACTGCATAGGGCCCGTTGTCCTTAAAAGATAAGAGAGGACAGTTATTGTAAGATTTTGTAAAAAAAACTTTAGAAATGTATATAGTATGTTTTGAAGTTCCTGTTATTTTATTTGTTTTGTTTTGATGCATCCCTCTTAATACATCTATATTAACACATTAAAACAGTATTGTAAGACCATATCTGTGTCAACTTGACATCAAGTTTTCCTTTTACAGAAATCAAATGTCTATCCATAAAGGATCAAAAGTTAGCCTTTCTAAGGATAATTTCTTTAAATTCTTTTTAAAGAAATTATCTTTAGAAAGGCTAACTTTTGATCCTTTGTATAAGAGTCTAACCTAAAATATTAAAAAGTTAAACAATTTCATTATTATTTAATTTTTCTATATTTTGGGTTAGACTCTTATTTTTTTTATAAATGAAACTTAGGTCAACGTAGAGAAGATCTATCAATACAGTTTTCTTGTATCAATATAATTTAAAGAAAAACATTGATATAGTTTTAAAGTACATCAATAAAGTTTAAAGTATATAAATACAGTTTAAAAGTAAACTGATGCAGTTTACTGCACCATAACATTGATGCTTGACTCTGACCTACCTGCCACTTGCAGGCCTGACAACACAGCCTGGCATGCCTGGTCTAGAACTCAGCGTGCCCAGCCATGGCTTCCTCCTCCCACACTCCTGCTCAGACTGCCCTCACTCTCCGACAAGCACACCATCAGAATAAACTCAAGAAGGCAGCACAAAGTTAATACCAAATACTTTAAAAGTTATTTAGTTAGACTAGCCCTCCTGTTGCTACTTCTTTCAGGCAACATCCACACCTATTCGGGGCCGCCCTCAAAATCAGGGTACGATTGCCCAGAAACCATGCACGTTAACCTTTGCATCTCTAAATGTCCGCAGCCTGGCAGCAAAGTTCGACAATCTACAAGCCTGGGTAGCCCTCCATAATCCTGATGTGCTGTCAGTTGTCGAGACATGGCTCTCTCCCAGGATCCCCAATGGTGCCATCAGTCTACCGGGTTACATAATTTTTAGGCAAGAGCGAGTATCTAAAAGAGGTGGTGGCTGTGCACTCTACCTTAAGGATAGTTTACAGGGCATAGTCCTAAATTTACCCAGCCTAGGGCCGTTCTCCCAGGCCCTTGCCATTAAGGTCCTTCTTGGGGCCCATAACAAAACAATTACACAGTTATCAGTCTACATCCCACCAAATAACTTGGCCCAAGGTCTCCAAGCCATCATAGACTGTCTTGAAACCCTGACCCTAAGCTCCGAGTTTATACTTCTTGGTGATTTCAATATTAATTGGCTTGCCCGTGAAGCTAACCACTTCAAAGATGCAATTCAGGTTGTCCACTTTACACAGCTCATTGAATCCCTGACTAGAACCAATTATAGAATGGGCACTAGTACTCTGCTTCCCTGGGCTCTCACAAACCGACCTGAGCATATTTCCAACACCTCTGTCCTCCCAGATGACATCAGTGACCACTCCCCTGTCATGTTCAGTTGGGCTAATAATTTTGCCAATTCCCCTCCAAGAACAGTCACCAACAGGGTCTTCAAGCCTGGTCACACTGGCCGCTTTAAAGCCGATCTCCTTAATGCTGACTGGTCAGCAGTGTTTGGGGCTTCTGACACTGATCGCGCACGTGACCATTTCAACCTCCTATTCAATACGATCTGCAACACTCACACACCCTTCAAAAACCGTAAAATCAAAGGCCATTTCAACCCCTGGATGAGCCCAGACACCCTTGAACTTATGAAAAATAGAAACCATCTCTGCCATGTAGCTAGGGCCACAGGGAATCAGTCTGACATCCTGCATTACAAACGGGCCAGGAATAACTATACCAGGACCATCCGAATAGCCAAAAACTTATACTACAAAGAGGCCCTAGCCAAGAACCGGAATGATGGTCGCAAATTCTGGGCAAACCTAAAAGATGTCACCGGACGTGAGCCCAAAACAGCCCCTAACATGCTCAGTGTTGATGGATCCCTCATCTTTGATCCTAAATCTATAGCTAACACCTTCAACCTTGCTTTCACTGACCTCCATAATGTCCTCCCTACCGACTTCTTCTCCCTCACCAACCCTGCTGCTCCTTCACAGAACCCAGTGCATCCCCCTTTTCGCTTCAAGACTATTACTATCGGGGAAACCAGGAAATACCTGTGTGAGATGCTCGGTAAAGGGAGATACATTGGAGATAACCTCGATCTGAAACTAATCTTGCTCTCTCTGGAAGAAATCCTGTCTTCCCATACCCATATCTTCAACCCATCACTCCAGTTTGCAGTATTCCTTAAAAAATGGAAAGCCGCAGTAGTTACCCCTGTGTACAAAAGCGAGGATCGGTCCATGCCCGAGAACTATAGACCTATCTCTATACTTTCACCACTCTCAAAGGCCCTGGAACAAATTGTCATGGACCAACTTGTCGCATACCTGGACAAACATAAGCTCCTATGCTCTGAGCAGCATGGCTTTAGGGCTGGGCACAGCACCACTACAGCCCTCCTGGAATTCATGGGCTTCATCTATAAATCTCTCGATCTTCGACAGCTTGCTGGGGCAATCTATATCAGTCTAACAAAGGCCTTTGATATGGTCAATCATGCCTTCCTAGTTGACCAACTCACTGCTTAAGGCCTTGCCCCCGAGGCGGTTGCATGGTTCCACAGTTACCTGCACTGCCGCTCCCAGCAAGTCAGGATAGGTACTGTCCTTTCAGACAGCAAACCTGTCTGCTCAGGTGTTCCTCAGGGGTCAATACTGGGTCCCCTCCTATTCAGTTTATTCTTGAATTGCCGCCCCCAAACCAGTAAAGGCCACATCCTCCTTTATGCAGATGATGCGGTTGTCTTCCCAAGTGGCTCAGACCTCAGTGCCCTTGAGCAGCAACTACAGAGCGACTTCACCAGTGTAGAGACGTGGTTCAACGATCATAAATTGGTAATGAACTACAAGAAAACAAAAACTATGCTGTTTTCCAGCTCTCTAAACAAACACAAAAACTACTAGTGGTGGGGTTTCCCTTGAACTTGTTCAACACTTTAAATACCTCGGCATCACTATTGACAACTCACTCTCCTATACTCTCCACATTGACAACACAGCCAAAGCTATCAACAAACGCATAGGGCTACTTTATCGTCACAAGCATAGCCTCTCCCCTGAAGCCCTCAGCATAGGTGTTCACAGTTCTGTGGGTTCCCTGATGGACTACGGGCTGCCTATATATGGTTCTGCCACAGATACTGCTCTCCAACGCATAAAAACTGAACTCAACAAAGCCTGCCGGCTCACCTTAGGTGCACACCGAATGACTCACACCTGTGATCTCTATGCCAGGGCACACTGGCTCATGCTCAATGACTGACTAAAATATCAATCCTGCCTTCTGGCCAAAAAGATCTGCCTTGGTCAGCTATCACCAGGGGTCCAACAACTTCTGGTTCCCAGCAATAATCCACGGCACACCCATAACTCTGAACACCAGTCCTTCCTAACTCCGAAATGTTGAACATCTCAAGGACAAAGGTCCTTTGCTTATCGTGCACTGCTGTGGTTCAGCTCCCTCCGGGAGAACATTGCGCGCCTGCCCACACTGGGTACTTTCAAAACAAACTTGAAGCTCCTTATAATACATGAATCTCAATGTGCCTGCCATTGCTAGCACCACCTTTCCACCCCCCATCACTACTTCCTTCCCCTGCCCCATAACCCTTCCCTCTTTCCCCTAAGTAGGCCCTCCTGCTCTCCCCCATACACCTAGCACCCTCTCCCTCTGCCTCCAATCTAGTCACCTCCCTCTGATCCCTACTGCTATACTGATATTACACTCTCCTTTTGCACATTGCACTTGGGATCCTCCCCTTCACCCACTTTTTTCTTGTTTTCTTTAGCACTTAGCAAAGCTCCAAACAACCTCTTGTTTGCTGACAACTGACTGGTTTCACCGTTGGGCACTGTAATTGTCTGTTTTCCTGTGACCTGTACTGTGTTTGATATATAATTCTGCTTGTTTACCTTTGTATTTCTGCTATCCTTTGTATAATTTCACCTATCTGTTGTACTGAAATGTCCTGACGTGGAACCTATTTAAAGAGCTCTGAGCACAAATGGTTTTCCGAATACTGAAATAAATAAATAAATACATAAATAGTGTATTGATAATGTTTAAAGTATATTATTTATTAATTTATTTATTCTTGGATTACAAGTACCTTTGAGCCAAGGCTTTTTTACAGAGGTTCCACATCAAATTGGAGAAACAATACAAACACAACAAAATTTGAAATTAGCAATTCAGGCAGATTGAATTCATACATTTGAGGGGAGGTATGTACAGGACAGAACAGAAATTTGAATAAACAATGCATAACAAGAGATTCAACACAGTCACAAGCAGTGGAATAAGAGTAATAGAGGGAGGGATGGAAACAGGGCCGGGCAGATTTCACAGTGAAAGTTGAGAGATAGAGGGGAATAACAGAAACTGAGGAGCAGCCGAGGGCCTTGTCAGGTTTCTAGAAGCGCTAAATCCAGGGAAGGAGGGAGGGGGGAGGGGAAGGGTGTGAGGGAGGGGAGTGGTAAGTGAAAGTGGGGATAGCAGATTATGAGTGACAGTCACAGGAGCTGGCAGCAGAGAGGTGGAGGCAAAGGTAGGTTTTGAACTGGCCAAGACTTTGCAGTGAGGTGATGTCTTTGTTGATTCCATTAAACCAGAAGAGTGCCCAGTGAGCAAAAGGACCTTTGTCCCTGAGAGGTGTGGCACTGGGGAATGTGCAGAATTTATTTTTCATAGGTCTTTGTGGGGCAGGGAATGCATGCAGCACATAGGAGGGCTTGGACACCTGGGGAAGCAAGGCCTAATGTGATCTTCTTGGCCATTAGGCAGGTATGGTACTTAATACGCTTAGATAGTTGGAGCCAGCCCATTTGGAGATAGAGTGCACACATGTGGGTGAGACGGTGGGATCCTGTGATAAGACAGCAGGCTTTGTTAAGGGCCAAGGATAGGCACCTAAAGGCTGTGTGAGACAGAGTCATTGACAACTGGACCATAATTGATTAGTGATACCACAGAGCTCTGCACAGCTATCCTTAAGGCGTCTGCGGTAAGGCACTCCTGTGCCTGTATAGAAGACCAATGCGTTTAACAGCTTTGGCAGCAGTGTCACTGCAAATGTCATAGGATAGGTGACTGTTGAGTGTGATTCCAAGATATTTAATGGAGTGAACTTGGTCCAGGACAGCACCATGGCAGTTTGCAATTGCGAAGGGATGAGACCTATGCTTGTTGCAGGAACTGCAGAAAAGCATCAACTTTGTTTTCTTATAGTTGAGCACCAGCTTTTGGCTATTAAACCATTTTTCAATGGAGGTGAAACCCATCTGGAGCTTGTTTTGAAGTAGGAGGGGGTCATGATGAGTGGTGTGGATGACAGCATCATCCACATATAGCAGGATCTGTTCAAGACAGGATTGTGGCAGATTGTTCAAAAAGAGGCTGAATAGGAGAGGCCCGAGAATGGATCCCTGCGGGACTCTGGAGTGGACGGATCTTGAATCGGAGTGGGTGTGAGCAATTTTCACCCTTTGTGTGCGGTTTTACAGGTAACTCTTAAACCAGGCTATAACATCAGGGGAAAGCCCTGAGTTTTGAAGGTCTGTGATAAGTAGTTGGTGATGGACGGTGTCGAAAGCCTTAGTCAAGTCAATGAAGACTGATCCAGTTAGTTGATTATTGTCAAGGGAGTTGTGGATTGCTTCTGTGAATACTAGAAGGGCCAATGTAGTGCTGTGGCCTTTCCTGAAACCATGCTGCTGCTTACAGAGCATGTCGTGCTTGGCCAGGTGTTACGTCAGCTGGTCAGAGACCAGTCACTCTAGGGCCTTTGGGGGGGGTAGTATGGATATAAGCCTATTGTTCCCATGATGGGCCTTGTCTCCACTTTTGTGGACTGGGGTTACAGTAGTAAGAAATCTGTCAGGGAACTGGCCGAGGGAGAGGGAGAGGTTGAAGATACGAATAAGTGGACCTAGCACTTCATCTAGCACAAGGGACAGTAGTTTAAGATCGACTGTGTCCCCGCTGGATCTTGATCCTGAGATTGCTTTGCAGATGTATTTGTGAACTTCATGCCTCCTGACTGCTTCAAAGTAAAAAGGCAGACGAGTCGAGGAGGGGGGCGGGGTAGTGAGAGGGGGTGCAGCAGAGAGGTCAGCATCAAGGAAGTCATGTGGGAGTGCACTGCTGAGATATGAGAATGCGGTGTTAAATGTGTCTGCTATAGTTGCTGTGTCCAGGGTTAAGGTCCCATCCACTTCCAACATGGTTGGTTATGTTTTGGACAGTTTCCCTGCAACTTCTTTCAGATTATTCCAGAAGGACTTCCCCTTACCCTATGTGTTAGTGAGAGCATCTTTATAGTAGTTACTTTTCATCAGACATATTGCTTTAGTGCAGTCATTTCTTGTACATTTGTAGTTTTGTATATCTACTTGCCTACCTGTGGCCCGAGCCCAGAGGTGGTCCCTAGATTTCATCAGTGCTAGGAGCTCCCCGGAGAGCCACGGGTTATACAGCCCTTGACTTTCCTCTTTTTGTAGGCGAGTAGGAGTCACAGGCAGCATTGAAGGTGTTTATGAAGAAGTCTAGTGCAGAGTTGACATCCGATGCTAGGAAATTAGGGGACCAGTCTTGTTGTCTGAGGTGAGATTTGAAGTGCTTCAATTGACCTCTTGGGATGATTCTGCTTGTGATTAACTTGGGTGGTGGAAGGCTGAATTTATTTGACCATTCACAGGTGACGGGGTTGTGGTCACTTAATAAGTCAGGTAGGACACAGACTTTTGGGATGCTGGATGGGTGGTTTGTCAGGATCCAGTCCAGAAGGGAGCATGTGCCAATCTTATAGTTATGCCTAGTGGGGGCAGCAACAAGCTGGGTGAGGTCTGTGGCTGAGATAGCATCCATAAAGCCATTAGTGTCAGACTCGAGCCAGTTTAAGTTGCAGTCACCCATAAGAATAGACTCGGATCCTGTGGGTTGCGAGCGGATAAAGTCCAGGACAGTGTTGAGACCTTTTACTTGTTCCTTGGGGGGATGTAGACAGCAGTAATAGTCAGAACCTTGTTGTGGGCCCTGAGTAGAATTCTGATGGTTAGGATCTGAGCAGTCAAGACCAAGGTGAGGGTTTGAACAGGGTGTCCAAGGATATTGATACTGTTTAAATGATACTGATAGTGTAAAGTATATAAATACAGTTAAAAGTATGTTGATAATGTCTGATGTGTGTCAATACAGTTTTAAGCTATATCTATACACTTTAAAGAATATAGAACATTTAAAGTATATCAATACAATTTGCATTTCAGTGCATTTCAACATTTTTCAGTATATCAAAACAGTTTAAAGAACAGTATACCAATACTCTGTAAAAGTATAGTGATATAGTTTAAATTGGATCAATATAGATTTTTTTTCTGACATTTAAATAATAAAAAAATCTTAACTTTTGTTTTATTTTGATTCAGACTGAGACCAAGAAAATAAAATGGTAGCCAATTTTTAGAACTATAATCCATTCAAAGTACTATAATCACATTTCAAAAATAAAATGTTTCCACTTAATGTTAAGTAATTCCAGTTCTTCCTTGCTTTCGCCAGCTTTGCTAGTGAAGGCTTCAGAAGATACCATCTTGCATCTAGAAAAGTCACCCGGATGGTGAGGGGAGCAAAGTCCAGTAGAGAGCAACGACTGGCACAGGGGATACATGGAGGGGAAAAGGGGTTCTTCCGGTACATAGGGGAGTGGAGAAAAACTAAGGGCCATCTCAGCAGATTGAGATCAGAAGGAGGGTGGGTGGAAGAGGCGAGGGACCAGGCAGAGGTATTTAATGAGTACTTTGCCTCTGTGTTCACTAGGGAGGAGGATGGGATATCTACAAAGCAAGGCACGATGGGGATAGAAGCAGCAGTGAGTGGGATCAGGGGAGCAACAGAAATGGAGAAAGAGGGAGGGAGAGGTACCCCAGGGGTGTCACATCTGGATAAGGATAAAAAGGTCAGTAAGGTGGAGGGGATGGATGATGCTATCTCCACCAAAAGGGTGTGATTAGCCCTCAAGGCCCTAAAGAAAGACAAATCTCCTGGGCCAGATGGCATTCATCCGAGAGTACTATGGGAATTGGCGGACATACTGGCTGCACCCCTGGCAGAGCTCTTCAACAGGTCACTTGAGACAGGAAGGGTACCTAGGGATTGGCAAGAGGCACATGTGGTGCCAATCCATAAAGTGGGGTCGAGGGAAGTACCAGGTAACTATAGACCCATCAGTTTGACCTCGGTGGTGGGAAAATTAATGGAGGATATACTAAAGGAACGATTGGGGGTGTACTTGGAGGAGGTGGGAGGTCTGGATAGTCGGCAACATGGGTTTGTGCCAGGTAGATCATGTCAAACCAATTTTGTGGAGTTCTACGAATGGGTAACATCAGAATTGGACTGGGGAAAGCCTGTGGATGTATTATTCTTGGACTTCAGCAAGGCGTTTGACTCTGTTCCCCACAATGGTCTGGTGGAGAAACTGATGGGGTTTGGAGTAGGCCCTTTGATGGTCAGATGGATTGAAAACTGGCTAGCTGGATGCACCCAGACAGTAGTGGTCTGTGGTGAGCTCTCGAACCCTAGAGAGGTTGGTAGTGGGGTACCGCAGGGCTCGGTCCTGGGTCCGATCCTGTTTAATGCATACATATAGGACATCAGGGGAGGGTATAGGGTGTGAAATGAGTCTCTTCACTGATGACTCCAAGATGGGAGCTGTAGTTGAGGGAGAAGAGGGGAGGTTGGCCCTGCAAGGGGACCTGGACACCCTGGAAAGCTGGGCTCTCTCATGGAAATTAAATTTCAATATCACCAAGTGCAAGGTGTTGCATCTTGGGTGGGGAAACCCAAAGCACAGATACACCCTGGGAGGGGAGGCGCTGGAGGCCTCAATAGGGGAAAAAGACCTAGGGGTCATGGTGGATGCATGTATGAATAACTCTGAGCAGTGCAGGAGAGCAGCCAGCAAGGCAAACAGGATGTTGGGATGCATCATAAGGGGAGATCACCTCTAGGATCAAGGAAGTGATTCTGCTGCTGTACAATGGACTGGTTAGACCACACCTTGAGTACTGTGTACAGTACTGGAGACCACACTTGAAGAGGGACATACAGCTCCTGGAGAGAGTACAGAGGACGGCAACTAAGATGATACGAGGGCTAGTGGATTTGACGTATGAGTACAGACTAGAGGACCTCTGCCTGTTTTCATTGGAGGAGAGGAGAGACAGGGGGGACATGACTGAGGTCTTCAAGTACCTCAAGGGAATAAATAGGGTAAACATGGAGGGGATCTTTAGACTAAAGCAGGGAGGTATCACCAGAGGGCATGGTTTGAAGTTGGAAGGTGGAAGGGTGAGGGGGGAAAAGAGGAGGAGGTTTTTCACTGAGAGGGTGGTAGACCCTTGGAATGCACTGCCTGGCGAGCTGGTTCAGAGATCCACAGTGGAGGGGCTTCAAGAGAGGGTGGGACTGACACAGAAAGTGGATGTATCAGATAATGGCCTGGCCCAGGGGGGTGGGAATGGATGATAGGGGTTTCTGGAACACAAGGGGGGGGGGGGGCCTCAGCACCCAACTAGGGATCTGAGGTTCGAGCAGACTCGATAGACCGTAAGGCCTAATCTGCTGGCAAATAGTGTGCTAGTATGTTAGTATGATAAAGACTGAGGGGTGATAAACACACAAGCAATAAGAGCTGGCAGATTATTGGTAGGGAGCTAGTAAACTGCAGTGGTTAAGAGCACTGAGCTGCAAAGCTGGAGAACTGGGTTTGAATCCCACAGTAACCACCTGCATACTGTGTGACCATGAGTAAGTCATTTAACTTCTCTGTGCTCCCAGGATACACTTGGAAACCAGTCTCAGCTTAGCAGGTCTTTCCTGACCAACAAGTGTAAAATTAAAAAAATAAATAAATAAATAGTAGTGGCATGAATGCATGCACAGAAGAGTAGTGAGACACAAGGTTTCAAGCCATGTGCCTTTAGTCAGTTGAAGTGCATTCAAAGTACTACTACCAACAACCTGGAGTGTCTGGATTCGGACAGTAAAAAAATAACAATAGAGAAGAAATGTTTATGTTTTTGAAATTAATATTTGTTCCAGTTGTTTCTTCTGCTTGGTCCAGAAAGTGATTTAAGGTGGAATCTATGAACAACTGAAAGGTAACTGGTAAAAAGTCTGACATTTTTTTTTGTTTTGATTTTTGTGGAACAGAGAATTCAGGCTGCCAACTTTAAAAGTGAAATTTGTAGATGGCACCATAGGACCTTTTTAAGTGTTGGTAGTACTGTAATTAAGCATGGTAGGTAACCAACCAGAACGCAGCATTTTCCTTACCAATTACATAAAAAAAATTAATGAAACCTAAGCTGAATTGCATCTGAAAGTAATATTTTAAAAGCTTCTGAATATTAGAAAATCACTTTAAATGTAATGTTACACCAAATGACAGAAGTGTACTGATACCTGAATTACACATAAGTGTAACGATACCTCAATGACCGCGCAGTCAATAACACTGCCACGCGGTCAGTACAAAACCATGTGGTCAGAAAACACACTAGATTAGATATACAAACTCCAAAACCGCGTGGCACAGTTATGACTGTGCAGGTTTTGACCACACAGATTTGCTGTCGCAGTTTTGACTGGACACCACATGCTGCAGCTGGTGCAGAACGCAGCAGTCCGGGTACTGATGGGCCTGTCCAGGTCCAATCATGTAGCCCCGGTCCTGTGTGCTCTGCACTGGCTGCCTGTCAGGTGGAGGGTCATTTTCAAGGTGGGCTTGCTCACCTATAAGGCCCTATACGAGCTGGGTCCAGGCTACCTGTCTGAGCTCCTGACACCTGTGACCTCTTTCCGCTCACTCCTCTCCTCTTCGAGGTGCCTCCTGGACGTTCCCAGGGTTCAACTCAAAACATCAGGTGACTGTGCCTTTAGTGTCACTGGGCCGACCCTGTGGAACTCGCCACCACCTGTAGTCCAGGAGTCCTCCTTGACTGGGGTATTTAAACCGAGGCTGAAGGCCCACCTTTTCAGCCTGGCCTTTATGGTCTAGGTACTCCTACCAAATCTGGCCATCCCATGCAGGAAATATTTATTTCATCCTAGCCATTCTGAAAATGTTTATTATAATACTGACATTTTGAATTTTACTATTTTTGAATTTTAGTTTTTTTTTTTATTGCCTCTTAATTGTTTTATTGTTAGGTGCCCAGAGCCCCTAGGAATGGGCACCATATAAATAAAAGCTGCCTTGCCTAAGTACTGTAAGTACACTGTAATTACTAGGATCTCCTATAACTTGTCCACAATTTGTGTTCAGAAGGTTCTTGTGGTATATTTTGGGGAAACAGTTAATTAAACAGTTGTCTAGCACCACAACAATAAAAAACAAAACTGTGGATCAAGGAGAATTTGTCCCAGACTGCTCAAAAGTTTTGAATAGCTGCTCTTCTGGACTCTCCAATAAATTCAAAACATCAGGTGACTGTGCCTTTAGTGTCACTGGGCTGACCCTGTGGAACTCGCTACCACCTGCAGTCCAGGAGTCCTCTTTGACTGGTATTTAAACTGAGGCTGAAGGCCTCAGTGCAAATTATTGGAATGGTAGTGCCATCAAAGAAAGCTACTGGGTCTGAATTCAATTCCATAGTAAATACTGCTTTTTTTATTTAAAGTGTGTTTACCTGGAAAGGTTCACTGGAGGATTAACCTCTTTTTATAGGAATGGCACACAATAAAAACATGATACGAGTAGGATAAAATAATTTCACTTACCCAGCCGCTGTTATAGTC
Source organism: Neoceratodus forsteri (assembly GCA_016271365.2). Lineage (NCBI taxonomy): Eukaryota > Metazoa > Chordata > Ceratodontiformes > Ceratodontidae > Neoceratodus > Neoceratodus forsteri. Next base: position 1,749,725,588 of record CM057455.1, on the reverse strand, counting down.
TCTAAATTATTTTATTCCATTATTCAAAATAAATGCAGAAATTTTAAAAGTGCACCAAGTCACCAGGTGCAGAAATGTTCCAGCCCACATGGTCTGACTGGCTAAAAGCCTTGACTGATTTTGAGTAATTAGTATTCATCTGGGGATCATCATCAGTGTAAAGGCTGCTACTATACATAAATACCATCACAATCTAGTGGGCATCATTAAAATATTAACATAGATAATCTGTATCTGTGCCTCTTCCAGTAAAACCCATTTAAAATGGCACTAATCCAATGGGTCAACAAACATCCAATGTGTCTCCTCTGATACTGCTACAAAATTTCTGTAATCAAGGGTTTTTATCTTTATATAACTAATTCATTCTTCTTATCGTGCTTTAAACAGTGGCTGTTAGTTATCTAACACCTGGGACTTGAGTAAGCATAACCACCACCTTCACAGCAGAGATGTGAGAAGTCAGAAAGCATTGTTTGCCAAAGAAGTTAACAAAGTTTCCCAAATTTGCTTCTGGCAAATTGGCTCTTCTCGTAGTTCTTTGGGTGGTGTAGTGCCTACTTTGCTAGGTGAACAATACTCAAAGTGGCATTTTGCAGGCAAAAGGCTCTTCTATGTGTATTCTTCACCTGGTGAAGTAGGCATGTAACCAGGTGACAGCTACGCACAGTAGCACTTTGCAGGTGAAGTGCCACGGTTCCATGTCATAACAGCAAACCATTTTGCGTGACTCGCAAAAGAGTGAGTAAACCTTAAAGAAAACCAATGTGACACATCACATCAAACGCTGAACACAAACTCAGTGCAAATGAAAAGTAATATTTAATGCTGGGGGCTATGCTCCCTGCACCCCCCTTTGCCCTTTTTGGAGGGCAAGTCCCCCGCACCCACCATACTTATATAATCATCTCGGGGCAGAAACTGGAGGAAAGAAGAGGGACTGAAAATGGCTAAATGTTACAAAAAGAAACACCTGCAAATGATAAAAAACATACCTGCTTATAGTTCTGAACTCGAGACCATCAGCTCTGCAGATGGTGTCCCTACCCGCTATGCTAGCTGGGTAGCTCAGTGGCGTCACACTCCATGTTCCAATTTAGCCCATCCCTCTTCCTCCGTTCCTCCCCCCTTCCATTGCTCTTCCTTCCCCTTGATGTTTTTCCCTTCCTCCCTCTTTATTCCCTCCCCTCACTCTCCATTCACTGCAGTTCATCCTGAAAGCAAGCAAAATGAGTCATTCATTTTCGAGTTGCTCATTTTGGTTGACTTATATGACGGGATACCAAATGCCACTATGTGTAGTCTAGTGTAAAAGAAAGGGTTTCAAACATTAATGAAAGTATCAATGGTACTGGGTGGTACTGGTTCCACTATGCTGCGATGACAGGAATGTTGGCTACCTCCCCTACAGTGACACATAGTTGCTGACATCCCTGCCGCTGCCAACTCCAGACCCTGACTAGAGAGTGCACTGACACTTGTTCGGCGTTCATGCGGGGGCTGCCCCGCACCCAGACACAGAGTTCAATTCCGGGGGGCGGGGGAAGAATATCAGGGTCAATGACTTGTTCATCTCTCTGGCAACCCAGTTGACACTGTAGGAGTCGACGGGTTGGTGTCGCTGTGCCTCACACAAATACTTGCATGTGTGCGATTATACACACACACGCACACACACACACATATATGCACACACATATTATAACTTGCAGTGGCTGTGTTTTGCACCAAGGGGTCTGTGGTCTGTGTCAGTGTTGTAATATGCAGCAATGACTCCCAGACTTGGAGGGCTTTCTTGATGTTGCCACTCGCAGCGATGGTTCCAACAACAGAATGGCATTATCAATGTTGTCACCAGCTGTAAAGACTCCCCTGTTTGACAGCTACCACCTCCCCCCAAAAAAATGTATGCATCCTGGTTCTATATGTCAGTACCTTGTCCTGATGGGTGAAACGCCACAATCCAGAAAGTAACACTGACAACTGGAGGGTACTGGGTCAATACCACGTGTGTAAGACAGTGCAGTATTAACCACGCTGAATAGACAGCACCTGGAATTACAGTGACAGGGGTAGAACAGTGGTAGGGGAATACTGCTACCCCTGTTGCTGTATGCTGAATGGGAGAGTGGACAAGTTGCTGTCTGCTGGGTGCCTGGCTGAGCCTCTCCCATGGAGGACTGGCTAGGGCACCAGCACATGGCACAATTGGGAAACCTGGGACCATGGTTTGGTCCCTCCCCCAAGTCTCCCCTGCTACAACTTTTTATGGTGATAAAAAGAAAAGACAAGGTTCCCCCTTCCGAGTTTCTCCATCTCTTAGATCCCCCGGAGTTAATTATTTAAGTTCTGGGGAGTGTGGGGGGGCAGATGACAAAACCCCCTCCACAAAAAGCATTAAAAAACATTGTTTTGAATGGGTGCACTGTTTCGAACAGGTCTGTGTTTTACCCGACTCTGTTTTTGTTGGGCACTGTTTGGCTGTGGCATTTGTAGCCGCGCTATTTTGTCTTGCGGTGGAATGACCCCGAGCCCACCTAGAGCTGTTGAGAACTAGTGTGTGAGCAGCATAGTAAGCAGCTTAGGGAGATGATCACATTCCAGTCACGGACTTCTGGTGTGTGATGAACATTTGTGCTGGTGCCTTGCTGTGCAAACAGCTACTATTGTGTAACTGTATAGGAACAGTTACAACTATTACTACAGTCTTCTGACTGAATAAGTACACAGACCACACACCTGATGCAAGGCTGACTCACTCACACAAAATGTAGCATTAATCTCTACAAAATTAACATGAAAATACCAAAGGTACTGATGGGCCTCAAATTTAGTGATGTTTGTTACATAAATAAAATATTTCTGACTTTTAAAGAGCTGCTGATGCCTCGAAGGAAACAAAAAAATATTTAGGTACAATCCAGCTTGCATTCCATATACAGTATATTCTATAGATTTCTCCACAACATTTTTTATTACTGAGGACATTTGCATGAATTCATGATCTTTGTACCTCAGAGTTCATCTGCCTCTATAACTTACTCCTTACTTCAAGTCATAATCCTGTGTTGAGACATCACATTCTGTTGGCATGGGAGTAACTGTGATGCCACAAGCAGTGCATTATGACTTCAGGTAGGGAAAAAGCAACAGAATAGATGAACTCTTAAGGACCAAAAATCCTATTTTTGTGCAGATTACATCAGTAATAAATAATGGGGAGAAGGAATACAGAAATAATGTGAAATATAAGCCAAACTTGCCCACTATTATGCTGTAAGGGCCACTAAAACCTGGAAAACACTGCCACAGAAACTGGCTGACATTTCAACATTTAACAAGTTTAAGTATGGACTTGATAATTATTTAAGGTAACAGTCATCTTCACAACAATTACCCACGAGAGTGGGAGATGGACTTGGTGGGCCAGCAGCCCTTTCTGTCTTTTCTAACTAAGTAAATGTTAAGTTTTGTTAAAGTTCTCCTGAAGGCATCAGGTGCTCTTTAAGACACCTTTGATAGGGTTTTGCTATTACCTCCTTGTTACTGAAATCAGCACAAAGTTGTGTTATGAGGTACCTACACAGAGAATTAACATAGCTTCTATAACCCTTCTGCAATCCTTTATGCTTTTAGAAGCTCCAGACAGGTATTATATTTCATATGACCTTCCTAATCTCTGACCAAGCATGTCCCTAGCAGAGAGAATGCCAAACACATTTACAGCAGCATCTACAAACAACTAGTGAAGAAAACCCTCGGTGGGTGAAAACCAGGTTGCTTCTACCTTAGTCCTGGAGACAAGCAGAGTTTCCTGTGAACCTATGGACTCCTTGTGGACACCCCTGCAGATGCCATTCTCCTGCTCCATGATACTCACACTTTTGAGTTACTCACACTTGGGCCTGTGAGATTTCAATAGGAACTTCTACAGTGCTATTGGGTACTAACAGTCATGTGCCTACCCTACCCAAAAATGATGCCACTATTCCTACTTACTGTCCTGTTTACTGTGCACTCCTAGGTGCAAATTCTGATCGCTTCCTTCCTAGTCCTATAACCTGAAGGCAGCTGTTTTGCTCCCTCTCACAGGAATGAGGTTTAAACACAGAAGCTAAAAAGGCACCCTCATTGTCCTAGTCACATAATATCTCCTCCCAGTTATCACCTAGTGCCATACCTTAGGTCAAGACCATTATCTCACAGCCCCCAAACTCCAAGCAAAGTGCAGATCTTTAATGCTGCTCCTTAATTGCAGGCTGGTCTGGCTGGCTTATCTCACTTATGCTACAGACTAGAAAGGCAGCGAAATAAAATTCCGCCCCCGAAGTGGTCGCACAGTGGCCACTTCACATTAGTATTCTGCTACACAGAGTGCCCATTTTAAACCCTCACTTCACCACTTTGCGTTGTAATTATGACTTTGCATTGTGCATTCCGCCTTATTCCGCTTCAAAAGTGGAGTGAGAATTCACAGGCAGCCACACACATCACATCACATGGTTTACACAGTGTATGTAGGTCACATGCTTCAGGCAGGCAGGCAGGCAGGAGGTTATGGGCAAAAACACTCTCCAATATGGGCTGACTTACACGTTTTGAATGGGATGTGATAAATGGCTTGGCTCTGCAAATGGCAGGGGGTGGGGTGTAGATGTGTGATGAAGAGGGGTGCACAGGTGACAAGTCCACAAATGAAGTTATTTTCCCCATTGTACATACAGGGGTTGATGTACCACTTGCACTAGACATACTGCATTGACTACCACCACCACCACCGCTGCTACTCTGACCATCACTTGACAAGATTTCTAAATCATAATCCTCTCCCTCATCATTTCTGTAGTAATCCTCTGGTGTTATTTCATTGCTACTGCAGACATTCCTACTTGGTCTTACACTCATGGAAGGGAATAACTTGTTCAGTAAGGCTGATGACGAGGGTGAATGCTCCACTATGGCATTAGCTGCCATCTGGTGCCAGGTCCACAGTGCCATGTGCCTGGTCTTAAGATGTGTATGTTTGCCCCCATGCCCAGATGACTCCCCTTTTTACCTCGACTCACACATGTATGGCAAAGCTGGCAGATTGCAACTAACTCATCATTTGCATCTTGGACAAAATAATCATAAACAAGGGATTGTGATCCCTACTTTTAACATGTCCCTGATGCTGCTTATTGGACTCCAGTTTTTTAATCCCTGAAATGGGGGGCATGCTACATGATTTTTCAGGATTGACACAGTTGGACTCCAACTGACCACCATGACTACCTATGATTATTACTGGGTCATCATCATTATCATCAACAGGAACTGCTAAACCACAAATTTTTTGAGGAGGGGGGATTTAATGCCAACAGACCCAGACACAGCCACCTTGAATTTCTTTTTCTCCGGTTCCCAACAGGGGTCACTGATATCATCATATTCATCAACATCATCCACATCCACATTTTCAGCTTGGATGTTGTCATATGGAGAACATGTTCCAACCACAGCATCATCATCCACACTTTGAATAATTGGATGGCAAAGGCATGACCTTAACAGCGTTGAAAGAAATGTGACATTATGAGTTATCATTGCCAGGATCAGAATCATGTTCAGCTACCATGGGGACATTAATAGGGAGCATGACATCATCTACACTGTCAGTCATAGCTTTAGACTCAAATATATTTTTTGAAATGGTTAACTGGTCAGAAGTGGAACTTGAAGCAGCAATACTCATGCCAGCAGAAACTACACTAACACCACCAGCTGGGACAACATCATCTCCTCCAGCTATGAGAGAAGCTACAGATTGCACTGTAAAAAAACATTGATGGAGAAATCTCTTTACTGACATCAGCTATGCACTCCTGCGTACTACCACACCCATGGACAATCTTGCCACTGGCAGCAGTGCCATGGCCAGAAACAGCTTTGCTTGCACGTCTCTTTACAGGCATTTTGGGGGATCACCAAGAAAATTCTAAACAAATTTAGATTTCTGAACTTTCAGTCTGGGCTGGTGGATGTGGAGCCAAAAAAAAAAACAACTGTAGCTTGCAGATGGAGATTGGGCACTAAACAAATGCAAAAGCACAGACAGATTAAGATTGCACTGTGCAATCAATAACAGATGCAGATGCAAAGTCACAACAGCACCTTAACCAGTGCTCACAAGTCACAATCCAATCTGGAAAAGAATACCTTTTGCCGGTTTGGTGGGGGAGGGGTGCAGTGCACTGCAGTAACAGTCCCAAACCAAGATACCACAAAGCAGTACAAAATCACGCAGGTGCGGTGGATAGCAGGTTCCCTCTGCTGCAATTACTCTATGGCACAATAAAATGTGTCTGATTTGACGGCGTGCATCATGTCGCACACACACTACAAATAATGTGTAGCAAATTGAAAACTTCAGTAATATAACCAAATCTTTTAAACAAACTGAAATTTATGCACTGCTGCACCACAACAATCAGCAATAAAAATGTCTGCTGAGCCTGAGACAGGGAGAGTGAGAAAGCAGCCACAGCTTCCTTGAATCAAGGAGGTTATTTTCTAGACTACACTGAACTGAATTATTACTTTTTGGACCTGTGTAAGTAACTAGTATTGATTCTGTTTTTGGGGTGGACTCTTTTTTAGTTTTAACTTTAATTTGCCATGGAGGAACTGTAGCTGGGAGATATTTGCAGTCAGTTGTGAGTAGACCTGTTACTTAGCCTTTGTGAAATAGGCATCCGAAAGGAAGGAAGGCATTCCCCAGGGTGGAGGGTAAGAGTTGTAGGTGATTGTTTCTGGATGGCATAGGTTTGCTCCCACCTTCCCTTCCCCTCACCCCACCCACCCCAAGCACGTAACTTCCTTTATAGCAGGGGCTCTGACATCACTTCCCCAAAACTGCAAACATACACTTGTTCATATCCTTAAAGGCACAGCACACTGAATAAGGGGTAGAGACACTCACAAGCTTGCACACACTAAAACAAGAACAAAAAACAAAAAAGCATCTGTAACCGGAAGGGACACAGACATGTGGGGAGTGGTGCAATGCACTGGCTGTGGAGCAGCAGTCTTCCGGGAAACATTCTGGAGACTGGTTGCTGCCCTATTTGCAGGCACCTCTCTGGTCTGAGGGAGGAGGTTGTTCATCTCCATGCTGACCTGGCAAGGATTCAGGAAACCTGCTCCCCCACCCAAGGACCACCCAGGCCACTACCACTACCTCAGATGTTGCCAAGAAAGAGGAGTAGTTGGGCCACGGTGGGCTCAGGAAGGGTGAGGGTGGTGGAACAGAGGCGTATCCCTCCAGTTGTGCCTCTCCACAATTCATTCACCACTCTGGTGAAGCATGGTTCCTCTATGGAGGCACCTGCAGTACAGACCAAGGAGGATGCTGGGAACCTCCACAATGGAGACCTACAGGAGGATGGACCAGGCCCAACAGGGGAAGGAAACAACTCCTGGTGGAGGACTCAATTGTTAGGGGGGAAGTTAGGACTGGAGGAGGGAGGTGAGAGGGAGGTAAGGTGCCTGCCTGGCGCCAAGGCTTGGAGGGACAGGAAACAAATCCTCAGGATCGTGGGAGCAGCGGCAAGGGGGAGGGAGCTGGATGTCATTATCCACCTAGGGATGAATGACCTGGCTAAGAATGGGATCAGAGCAGTGCAACAGGAGCTTGTGGAGTTGGGGAGGGGACTTAGACAAGTAACACAAACGGTAACTTTCTCAGAAGTGCTACCTGTCTATGGCATGGATGAGGCTATGGCACTCCGCACCAGGGGATTCAATGACTGGTTGAAAAGCTGGTGCAGAGCTCAGGGATTTGGCTTCATTGGTGACTGGGGCTCCACCTGGAGGGATGCAGGCCTACACAGGCACGATGGTCTGCATATATCCTGAAGGGGAACCAGGATCCTAGGTGATAGGTATAAATGCTTCAATGGCAAGCATTTAAACTAGCCAAGGGGGGAGGCACTGAAGAGGAGAAGGGAAATCCTAGCCCCCCCAAAAAAATCTGGGTAAATAGTGAGGTAAACACCAAGATAGAGCAGTCAATAGGGAGAAGGGCAGGGGTAAATGGAGAAAAAGACAAAGGCAGTAGGGACAGGGATGGGGCAAAAATAAATAAAGCCTTAAAAAAATGGAAGGTAATGAGTACCAATGCCCGTAGTCTAGGTGAAAAGCTCCCTGAAATGGCGGCTTTGATGGAAGATGGATGCCTGAATATTGTGGCAGTCATAGAAACATGGTACACAGAGAACCATGACTGGGATGTCAACATACCAGGGTACACAATCTACAGGAGGGACAGGAAGGGGAAGAAGAGGAGAAGGAGTAGCTCTCTATGTATGGGAAGGGATCAAAGCAACAGAGCTAAAGGGTAAACAGGGAGGAGAGGAGGCACTGTGGGTCACTCTGGAGACTGGAAATGGCTCCACAATCCACACAGGGGTTGTATACAGACCCCTGTCTCTGAAGGAGGAAATGGACAAGGAAATGATGGAAGGCATCCTTGGGATGACAGAGAAAGGAGAGATATTGCTGATGAGGGACCTGAATATGCCAGGTGTTGACCGGAGCACCTTTGCTGCAGCCACAAACAAGAGCAGGGCCATTCTCGATGCCCTACAGAGGGCATGCCTCTGACAGCTAGTTTTGGAACCCACTCAGGAGAGAGCAACCTTAGACCTGGTACTCTCAAATGGGGATGGAGAGAGAATCTCTGATCTTGAAGTGGGTAGCCATCTGGGAACAAGTGACCACCAGTGTGGTTCACAATAAACTTAGCTGTAGAGTCAAGCCACACAAAAGTGAAGGTACTGGACTTCAGGAGGTCTGATTTTGTCAAAATGGGAGAGTGCCTCAGAAAAGCACTAGCAAACAGGCAAGAAGGTGGGGTGGAGCAACAATGGGGAAACATCAAAACCACCATCACAGAGGCAACAAGCCTTTGTGTGAAGCAAATAAACAAATCATAATGAAAGAAAAAAACACTATGGTTCTCAAAAGAAGTGGTGGGGAAGGTAAGGGAGAAAAGGATAGCCTTCAGGAAGTTTAAGGAAACACAGAAGGAGCAGGACAGAGAACTGTACCAGTTAAAACAGAAGGAAGCGGGTAAGGTAGTCAGAATAGCAAAGGCCCAAACCGAGGAAAAGATAGCCAACTCAGTTAAGAAGGGGGATAAAACCTTTTATAGGTACATTAGGGAGCAAAGAAAGACTAAGGCAGGGATACTGAGGCTGAACAAAGAGGAAGGTGGTTGGGCAGAGAGCGGCAGTGAAAAAGCAGGGCTACTGAACGAATACTTCTGCTCAGTATTCACAATGGAAAAGCAGGGGAAATACCTAATCTGGTCAATAATAGCACTCTGGATAGGGGGGTTGATATTAGTCCTTTCACAGAAGAAAGGTTTACTGAAAGAACTCTTAAAACTGAAGGTGGATAAAGTAATGGGGCCTGATGGGATTCACCCCAGAATTCTAAAAGTACTAAGGGAAGAACTAGTAACACCACTGACTACCCTTTTTAATAAATCATGGGAGGATGGTGTGGTACCTGAGGACTGGAGGACGGCAGATGTGGTTCCCTTTCACAAAAGTGGGAGCAAGACAGAGGGAGGAAACTACAGACCTGTCAGTTTGACTTCAGTTGTAGGGAAAATGATGGAATCACTTCTGAAGGAAAGAATTGTTGAGTATCTAGAGGCCAGTGGGACACAGGACCCAAGGCAGCATGGACTCACAGTGGGAAGGTCATGTCAGACAAATCTAATTGATTTCTTTGATAGGGTGACCAAAGCAGTAGACCAGGGAGGGGCTGTGGACATGGCCTACCTAGACTTTAGCAAGGCATTTGACACAGTCCCGCACAAAAGTTTAATAAACAAATTAGCCAGCCTGGGAGTGGGTCGCAGGGTGGTAGCCTGGGTAAAACACTGGTTGGACAACAGGACACAGCGGGTAATAGTAAATGGAGTCCACAGTGCAGGAAGGAGGGTCACTAGTGGGGTACCGCAGGGTTCAGTACTGGGGATGGTCCTTTTTAATGTCTTTATAAGTGACATTGCAGAGGCACTGGAAGGGAAAGTATGTCTCTTTGCACATGACACAAAGATGTGCAACAGGGTTGATACACAAGGTGGGGTAGAAAGGATGAAAAGGGACTTGGCAAGGTTGAAGGAATGGTCAAATGTATGGCAGCTTAGATTAAATGCAAAGAAGTGCAAAGTAATGCACCTGGGAAACAAAAACCCTGGAGAAGAGTACACAATGGGGGGTGAGATACTGACAACAGCAGAAATGGAAAGGGACCTGGGGGTAGTCATATCAGATGACCTAAAGGTGGGCCAGTAATGTGAGAAGGCAGTAAGGAGGGCTGGGGATACTGGGATGCATAGGGAGAGGCATCACCAGTAGAAAACAGGAAGTTGTTGGTCCTCTGTACAGACAATTGATAAGACCACATCTGGAGTACTGTGTACAGTTCTGGAGACCCCATCTCTGCAAAGACATAGACAGGGTGGAGGCTGTCCAGAGGAGGGCAACCAAAATGATGCAAGGTCTGCATCAGAAGACATATGAAGAAAGACTAAAGGAACTAAAGATGTATAGCCTCGAGGAAAGGAGGGAGAGGGGGGACATGATAGAAACTTTCAAATACCTCAAGGGAATCAACAACTAATCTTTTTGGAATGCACCTTGGTATTCAAAAGGCTCAATATAAGTAAAGATTATTATTATTATTATTAACAAAGTCCAAGAGGGTAGCATCTTTCAGAAAAAGAGATGTGCAAAAACAAGGGGGCACAATTTGAAGACGGGGGGGTGGCTCAGAGGTAATGTGAGGAAGTATTTCTTCACAGTGAGGGTTGTGAATACATGGAACAGCCTTCCAGAGGAGATCGTAGAGTCAAAAACAGTGGGGGAATCCAAGAATGCATAGGACAGACATAAGGCAATTCTAGTGGGGGGTAGGAGGAAGTAGGCTGTTGGTTAACTAGGATCTGCAGCTTATCTGTTAGGTAGGGAAATGGGCAGACTAGGTGGGCCAAGCAGTCCTTATCTGCCATCAAATTCTATGTCTCTATGTTTCAAGAATTACTGAAAATATTATTGTGTACATTAACACAGTTATACAAGAAAAATATAAACAAAACAGAAAGACTGCATTTTCTCCCAGTTTTAACCTACCTCCACCACAGATATAACCCTTCCACAAAGCACACTTCAAGTGTCTGTCAGTACACAGACTGAATGTTCTAAATTAACATTCAAACTCCACACACAAACAATGAACACTCAATGATATGAGCACAGGAGGGTTTCCTACAATCGATGTACTAAATTCTGAGCAAAAAAATGGCTCAAAAAAGTTTTTTTAACAGTTTTTAGAGGGTTTGAATAGCAGAGCTCTAAGAGGAAACTGTCTCCACCTACCACTAACATACTAATTGCCTGCAGATTAGGCCTTATGGTCTATCGAGTCTGCTCGAACCTCAGATCCCTAGTTGGGTGCCGAGGCCCTCCCCCACCTTGTGTTCCAGAAACCCCTATCATCCATCCCAACCCCCCTGGGCCAGGCCATCATCTGATACATCCGCTTTCTGTGTCTGCCCCACCCTCTCTTGAAGCCCTACACTGTGGATCTCTGAACCAGCTCTCCAGGCAGCGCATTCCAAGGGTCCACCACCTTCTCAGTGAAAAACCTCCTCCTCTTTTCCCCCTCACCCTTTCACCTTCCAACTTTAAACCATGCCCTCTGGTGATACCTCCCTGCTTTAGTCTAAAGATCCTCTCCATGTTTACCCTATTTATTCCCTTGAGGTACTTGAAGACCTCAATCATGTCCCCCGGTCTCTCATCTCCTCCAATGAAAACAGGCAGAGCTCCTCAAGTCTGTCCTCATACGTCAAATTCCCTAGTCCTCATATCATCTTAGTTGCCCTCCTCTGTACCCTCTCCAGGAGCTGTATGTCCCTCTTCAAGTGTGGTCTCCAGTACTGTGCACAGTACACAGTACACAGTACACTGTACACTACACACTCACTACACAGAACTGAGGCTGTGCAGAACAATCTAGAGCCCATGTGACCTGCATTCCCATGAATTACTGCAAAATTCACCTTGGAGCTCAATAACAAGGTGAAGTGATGTGAACTACATTGATTTCTATGTACTTCACATTAAAATTGGTGCAGAAGTGGTTGGGGAAGGTGGAGTAATGCAAAGTCATTGTTATCAATGGATTTCACATTCCTCATTATGACGCAAAGTACTCCACTTCACGTTGTAGATTACTTTGCGGATTCCACATTACTCCACAAATTGCTTCACAGAATGAATTTTGGCCACTTCAGCCACCTCTACTGTAGACCCTTCTTTTTTAATGTATTCAGTTTTTCTTACTGTCCCTTCTTGGTTTCAACGTTTGCTGCCTTCCTTCCTAGTCCCCATATGTTGGAGACATCTGCTCTGTTTAAAGTTTCCCCACAAAGGAGTGAGGTTTAAATGATGTGCCCATGACTGAATTGCCTATTAAGATCTGCTGGTAGGTGGAATAGTTCTGATTTCTTGTACGTATCTGAGCTCTGTTGGTGATCATGCATTTTCTGTTAGGACCCCAACCCCCCCCATGCACTAAAACTGCCTGCTGACTGAGATTCATTTGGAATCTGCCTTGCTAATTTCTTTAAAAAAAATGTTCTGTTTATAAATGTGTATCCCTCAGGCAATGGTCTATGATACATTGAGTTTGTGCTGTGAGTGATAAATCAGAAGGTCAATGTACTGTGTTTGCGTTATGAGTAAGACATTGGTAGGGCAATGCATTCTTTTTGTATTGCGAGTGATAAATCATAAGGGCAATTCAAAAATACAGAAATAAATGAATAAATACAATATGCAGTTGATCATGGTTATATCTACATGGGTTGTTACTGGCTTATAATGGCTGCTGTTTACCTCTAACTGTACAACCAATATCAAATTATTTTTTTTCGAAGCCCTTTCAGATGCTTTATGAAATGTGATATATAAATACAAGTCATAATCCTAAGAGTAGTTTATATTGTGTGATTGAACAATACTGAATTCTGGCACTCCCTGTCTCTAGCAGTTGAATTGCAGGATGTGAACCATCACTGAGGTTCTCCATCACCTTTTAGTCATCCAGATGATGCACTGGGGATTGTACAAGTCTGTGCAGAGCATTTGAGAATGCATGTGTTACACCCAGACAAACCAGAACAACACAGACATTAGTACACCCTCCTTTGTTGCCATCTTATGCGGGTGGAGGAGGCTTTTGAAAAAAGGTCCCCATGTGATAAATGCCTGTAGTAAGGAGCACCAAAATGACAAATTTACTAGCTTTGTGCTCATAACAACTGCTCCAGGACCACTTTAAAAGTTAAGATTTTTCAAGATCAGTTTAGCAACTACCAGCGCACTGTAGCAGCACACAATTAAGAAGTAAGAAATATAAACAGTGTTGTAGATGTCACCATCTGGATTTATTTTAGAACTAGAACCTCAGCACTACTACCCTGGCACCTTGCATTATAGATGTGATGCTTCACCAGGGGGATCCCTTAGTGCTGTGGTTCCTATGTGTTGTTTTTTTTTGCTATCACCCCCTCTGCCTTTCATGAACATGTGTTTGTGGTATTTTTCAGTTTAGCAGCCAAACTGATCTGGATTAGATTGTGTTCGAGATGTGTTTAACCCCAAGCTTGCACAATAGCAGACAGAACAGTGCAGTGGTTGGCACACAAGACTGGGAACCAGGAAACATGGAAACATAGAATTTGAAGGCAGATAAGGACTGCTTGGCCCACCCAGACTGTCCTCTTTTCCCTGCTGACATTATTACTGCAGACTGTACTTGATCTACAGCTCTCCCTCCTTCCTTCCTTTCCACTATAATTCCCTTGTGCCTATCCCATGCATTCTTGAACCCTGCCAATGTCTTTGCCCCTACCACCTTGTTACAGGAGTCCACCACTCTTTCTGTGAAGAATTGCTTCCTCACAGCTCTCCAGAATCTACCCCCTAGCTTCATAGCATGTTCCTTGTTCTTGAGCATTTTTTCTTCTGAAAAATACTTTCCTCCCATACCTTATTTACCCCTGTGACATATTTAAAGGTCTCTGTCACATCCCCCCTCTCCCTCTCTTTTCCAGGTTGTCCATGTCTCATAGGACTTTTGATGCAGACCCTGCACCATTTTAGTTGCCCTCCTCTGGACAGCCTCCATTCTGTCTATGTCCTTCTAGAGATGTGGTCTCCAGAACTGAACACAGCACTCTAGGTGGGGTCTTACCAGAGATCTATACAGAGATAAAACCACCTCCCTCTTTCTTCTGGTGATACCCCTCCCTATGCACCCCAGAATCTCACTAGCTCTTCCAAATGCCTTGTCACACTGCCAGGTTACCTTTAGGTCATCTGATATGATTATCCCCAGGTCTCTTTCCTGCTTGGTAGTTGTCAATACCACACCACACCACCCATTCTGTACTCCACCCATGGGTTTCTGTGCCCTAAATGCATTATTTTGCATATTTTTGCGTACCAATTATTTTTTCCAAAGTTGTCCCTGGGATATTGGGGTCACAGCTGTGTGTGCCCCATCCTCTGGCTTTCTCAGGCTGTTCCTTAACTTGTTTCCCCAGTGCCCTGAATTATGTGATGAGTAGGATATGTGCCATGTGGGTTGTCAGGCATGAAGAACATAGTGAAGACAACAGGCAGGCTGGTCTATGATTTGGGGACCTGGCAGGAAAAGTGAGAGTGATGCCAAATGGGTTCAGTTGACAGTGGTACAGCCAGTGATTTCTAAAAGCTCAAGAGGACAGAGTGTGCGTGTTGCAGAATGGCTTTACTTGAGACTCCGTTTACAGTGGTACAGCCAGTGATTTCTGAAAGCTCAAGAGGACAGAGTGTGAGTGTTGCAAAATGACTTTATACAAGACTGGCACTGCAGGTGATTGGGGCAGGAAGGGAGAGTGCAGCTGCTGCCGAGTTGCTTTTCTTGAGACCATTGCTACTAGTAATTTGAGGGGGTTGGGCTAGGAAGTACAAATGCTGCCAAGTGGCTTCTTTTAAGACTATTGCTGCTGTTGATTTTGTTTTGTGGGGGGGGGGTCGAGCTACGAGACTGCAACTGCCTCTCAGCAGCTTCTCTTGATGCTGAATTATTTAAGTAATTCAAATGCAGTATTTTATGTATTTTACTGTTGATATGTTGCTTACTCACTTGTACAGCACCTTGAATCGAAATTAAATTACACTCTACTATTAAATAAATAAATGAAATGAAATGAATACTGGTGTTACTAGGTATTAACAGTATGTGAAGTAAGCTCAGGAGGTTTCTCTTTAGTAAAACTAAACCAAACTAGAAAAGAATGAGATTATTATTAACCACTAGTATCTTAAAAAAATTCACAGAACAATAGGTTTTTGCACTTTTTTCAGAATTCTGATATTAGTTCCCATAATGTAATTAGTATCTGTGTATGTCTAATATCCACAAACATTCGTCTTAAATCGCATGGTGAATATTCCAGTCTCCCCACAACAGTAACAAATCTTCCTCACTTTCACAGGCAAAATACCCATAAACATTCATCTTATGCCTTAAGTGGTGTGCTGAGCATTCCAGTCCCCCCAGCAGTACCAAATCACCTGTGAAAGCATCACAGGATACTAATCATGGGAGACTAGCAAAAACTGCCAACAAATGTCAGTAGGAAGTCTAACAACTTAGAAGCACTTAGACTGTTCAGACTTTATAGGATAGTGTCTGGTTTGGGTCACGATCCTGTGAGAGTAACTTCAAATGCTCATAAAAAAGCTAAAGCATTTGCTTTATCTGGAATCCACAATACCAAAACTCTTGAAATCTTTTATTCAAAGGGTCATTGGGCTCCTATGTTAGGACTGAGCAAGAGGACTGAAATGTAGTGTGTGATATGTGTGCAGCTGTTGCACTTTGGCTAAATCTCTCTCCGTTCCTGCCTGCTGTGGGGACTACCACCCTGTGAGGTTGCAATAAAAACACAGGAACCCTCATGGAAGGGTTCCAACCCCTCAAGGTGTCACTGGGATGAGCTGCTGAGACAAATTTAGGGAAGAAAGCTCAATCCAAGGAGAGAGACACACCACAGGAAAAGAGAGAGGCACCACAGGAGGATGGGAGGTTGGTGGCAACAAGAAATCTGAGTGTCCAAGGGAAACTTGTGCATGTGCTATATATGTACTGCTTAGATGGGGCATGGCTAGTGTTGTCTGCTGCCCCAAAAGGGTCATTGGGCTGTATTGGCGGTTGATTATGTGGGTTACAAGCCATTTTCTTCTTTTGATGAAATTTATTAGCTATTGTGTGAGTCGCCATGGAAAAATCACCTTTATGTTATGACATGGAACCAATACTTTTCAACAGAGACTTGGGGTGGTAGGAGTTAGTTTTAAAATGTCAGAAAGCATGGAAAAGGGGGTCCATTCTATCAAAGGAGGAAACACAGAAACATAATTTGTTGGCAGAAAAGGACAGCTTTGCCCACCCAGCCTGCCCAGATGTTCTCTAACTCATCTTTCTCCACAGACCCTAACTGATTTCTGGCAACCCTCTCTCCTGTCTGGCTATTTACTAATATACCCCTATGTTTAGCCCATGCATTCCTGAAGCCCTCACTGTTTTTGTCTCCACCACTTCCTCTGGCAGTCTGTTCCAGGCATCTACCACTCTTTTAGTGGCAACGTATTTCCTTACATCTCTCTTAAACCCACACCCTTCAACTTTATCACAAGTCCCCTGCTCTTGGAGCTCTTACTCATTTTAAAGGGAATCGTCTCCTGCTTCCTGTTAACCCCTGAGAGGTACTTGTAGGTCGCTATCATGTTACCTGTTGCTCTTTTTTCCAGAGTATACATGTTGAAATCCCTCAGTCTCTCCTCAAAGGGCTTCTCGTGCAACTTCTGTACCATTATAGTTGACCTCATCTGAACTGCTTCCACCCTGTCTATGTCCTTTCTGAGATACAGCCTCCAAAACTGTACACAGTACTCCAGGTGGTGTCTCACTAGCACGTGACAGAGTGGCAACACCATTTCCCTTCTGCTGGACATACCCCTCCCTATGCCACACTAGAGAGAGGGTCTTTCATTTCAGGAGGGCAGATTTAAAAGGAAATGGGTGAGTGCATCAGAGATAACTACCAGGTGTGAATGTCTCAGACATAACGTAGTGGGGGGGGGTGGATTGCCAGGCTGGGATGAATGAACAGTGGGGCAAATTAAATGATGGCATAGTGAAGGCAACAAACCTCTGTACAAAGGAAGTGAGCAAAATAGGAGGAAAAAGAGACCACTATTGTTTTCAAGAGAAGTGGCTGCGAAGGTACAAGGCAAAAGAGGTGGCATTTAGGAAGTACAAGAGGATGCAGAGGGAAGATGATCGGAAGGCATACCAAGAAAAGTAGAGGGAAGCAGGGAAGATAGCGAGGGGAGCAAAGGCGCAAACAGAGGAAAGGATAGTCAAGGGGATAGAAAAAGGAGACAAAACTTTCTTCAGATACATAAGTGAAAAGAGGAAGACAAGGGGAGGAATTGTGAGGATAAGAAAGGCAGGTGGAGACTGTGCAGAAAAGGATTAGGAAAAAGCAGATATCCTAAACAGATACTTCTGCTCAGTCTTCATAGTGGAATGGGAGGGTGACTGACCACATAGAAGCAGCAGGAACACTGGGTGGTGGGGGAGAGTGGACACAAGTCAGTTCACAGAGGAAAGAGCCATGAGATGGCTTACAAATCTAAAAAATGAATAAGGCTACAGGGCCAGACAGGGTTCATCCAAGGGTGCTAAGGGAGCTCAGAGGTATTGGCTGCACCTCTGACCTCGAAATCAACAGAGAGAGTGAGAGGTTTATGCACACCAGTACCTGGATGCTGTGGGCTTAAAATAATAAAAAAAAAACAGAATAAGGGTAAAGCAGGAGACATGAAAGTACTTTTATACACAGTTACGTTAAGTTGAAAAAGGAATAAGAGCGTGCCAGGGAGAAACAAGATACATGTGATGTTTAGTTTGAATCGCAATTGGTTTCAGCCTGATGTATAATTGATATGGTACTTTACTGAAGAAGGTTTAATCCGAAACATATACTTAGTACTATGTTTTAGTACTTGGTATTATATCTTATTGTATTAGGATACAATAAAATCTACTAATTTTACATTGGGTGAGTGGGCCTTTTTTTACCAGTCTGTAGAACTGCACCTCTGACAGCCATATTCAATAGCTCACTGTAAACAGAAGTGGTTCCAGAGGACTAGAGGAGGGCAGATGTAGTGCTGCTTCACAAAAGCGGCAGCAGGGAGGAGGCTGGTAACTATGCACCAGTCAGTTTAATGTTAGTAGTGGGGAAGGTAATGGAAACATTTAAAAGAAAGGCTCATGGTGTATCTTGAATCCAGCAGGATAAAAGACCCGAGGAAGCATGGATTTACTGGGGGAGGTCATGTCAGACAAATCTGACAGATTTCTTTGACTGTGTAACCAAGGAAATAGATCAGGATGGGGTGGTAGACGTGGCCTACTTAGAGTTCAGAAAGGCCTTCTACCACATAGGAGGCTTATATGGACTCTGGGCAGTTTGGGGGTGGGACCCAATATGGTAAACTGGATATGAAACTGGTTGATGGATAGGTGACAGAGGGTGGTGGTAAACAGCACTCACTCTTGGGAGGGGAGAGTGACCAGCAGTGTACCTCAGGATTCAGTATGGGGACATGTCCTCTTCAATGTCTTCATACATACATTGCAGAGAAGCTAGAAGGGAAGGTATGCCTGTTTGCAGATGACATCAAAATCTGCAATAGGGTAGATACTGTGAAGGGAGTAGGGACCTGTGAATGGTTAAGGGATTGGCAGCTTGGTTTCAATGCAAAAAAGTGTAAAATCATGCACCTAGGGACAGAAACCCAGGGGCAGTGTATAACATGGGGGCTACTGATGATCACAAAGCAGAGAAGAGACCTTGTGGTTATCATATCTAATGATCTTAGGGTCACACAGCAATGCAACAAGACAGTAGGCAGGTCCAGTGGGATGTTGGGATGCATAAAGAGGGCAATCGCCAGCAGAAGGAGAGAGATGGTGTTACCACTGTATCATTCACTGGTGAGATCACACCTGAAGTACTGTTTCCAGTTCTGGAGACCACATCTCAGGAAGAACATAGACCAGGTTGAGTCTGTAGAGAGGTGAACAATTAAAATTGTGCAGTGGTTGCATCATAAGCCCTATAAACAGCAACACAGGGATCTCATTATATGTACCCTGGAAGAGATGGTGGTGACATAACAAAGACCAATAAGTACCTCACATGGGTAAAAAGGGTATGGGGGAAGTATTTTTCAGAAGAGAAGGTGCATGAGGACAAAAGGTCATGCACTGAAGCTGGAAGGGGGAAAATGTAGGAGGGATGTGGGAAAGTTCTTCTTCGCTGTAAGAGTGATGGATGCCTGGAGCAATCTGCCCACAGATGTCCTGGGGGTGAATTCAGTGGTGGATGTCAAACATGCATGAGATAGACACAGAAGAATCTTAGTAGGAGAGTGAGCTGGGAGTAGCCAGAGATCTGGTAGGGTCTGCAGTGACAGTATAGGCAGGGAGAAATTGGGCAGACTGTGTGTGTCAAATGGTCCTTATCTGCTAACAATTTCTATGCTTCTCTGATTCTATGCACCCCAGCATCCCACTAGCCCCACCCCCTGCTGTGTTCCACTGCCCTGCCACTTTGAGGTCATCAGATATGAGAACCCCTAAGTTCCTTTCTGGTTTAGTGAGTCAATAACTCCCGCTCATTCTATACTCATCTCCTGGGTTCCTATGCCTAAGTGCATGGTTTTGCACTTTTTGGCATTGTACCACAAACTGCCATGCTGTTGACCACTCCTCAGGTTTCACAAGATTCCTGCACATTCTCTCCACCCCTCCTGACTGTTCACCCCTATTGCAGATTTGGTATCATCTGCAAAAAAAGTACACCTTCCCTTCCAGTTCTTCTGTAGTGTCACTTATGAAGACACTGAAGTGGACCGGTACCAGTACTGAGCCCTGTGGCACTCCACTGGTTACTCTTCCATCATTAGAGTTAGTGATATTAAGCACCACCTGTTTGCTGTCAATTGACCAGTTTCTAACCCCATTCACCATGTTGGATCCCACCCTAGGCTGCTCAGATTTTTTTATCAGTCTCCTGTGTGGCACAGTGTCAAAGGCCTTGCTGTCCAGATAAGCCATATACACTGCCCTCCTCTGCTTTATTTCCCTGGTCACCCAGTCAAAGAAAACTATCAGATTTGTCTGGCATGACCTCCCTCTTGTGAATCCATGCTGCTTGTAGGCTTGCAGCCCCTTGGATTCAAGATAATTTACCAGTCTTTCTTTCAGTAGGGTTTTCATTAATTTCCCCACCACTGAAGATGCACAAAGCTGGTGATTTGATATTATTTATTGGACCAACAGAGATGTATAGAAAATCCTTAGGCTTTCGAGCCTACAGTATGTGGTTCTTCAGAAGGAACCACCACTACTGAGGTAAGACTGAGAGGCCTATTTTTGCTAGCCTCCTCCCTGCTTCCGCACTTATGTAGAGGGACCACATCAGATCTGTTTCAGTCCTCTGAAACTACACCTGTTTTCCCGTGAGCTGTTGGTCAAGGCTATCAGTGGTGCAACTAGCACCTTAGAAACATAGACATGAAAACAAAGACTTTGATGGCAGATAAGGACCACTTGGCCCACCCAGTCTGCCCATATCCCTACCTATTGGATAAGCTGCAGATCCTAGTTAACCAACAACCTACTTCTTTCTAACCCTCACCAGAATTGCCTTATGTCTGTCCCATGCATTCTTGAATTCCCCCACTGTTTTTGACCCCATGACCTCCTCAGCAAGGCTGTTCCATGTGTCCACCACTCTGTCTGGGAAAAAATACTTCCTCACATTGTCCCTGAGCCGTCCCCACTCTATCTTTAAATTGTACCCCTTGTTCTTGCACATCTTTTTCTCTGAAATATGCTACCCTCTTGGACTTTGTTGACTCCCTTCAGGTACTTGAAAGTTTCTATCATGTTCCCCCTCTCCCTCCTTTCCTCGAGGGTATACATATTAAGCTCCTTTAGTCTCTCTTCGTATTGCTTCTGGTGCAGACCCTGCACCATTTTAGTTGCCCTCCTCTGGACTGCTTCCTTCCTGTCTATGTCCTTGCAGGGATGGGGTCTCCAGAACTGCACACAGTACTCAAGATGGGGTCTCACCAACTGTCTATAGAGAGGGATAACAACTTCCTGTTTTCTACTGGTGATGCCTCTCCCTATACATCCCAGTATTCCCCCAGCCCTCCTTACTGCCTACTCACATTGCTTGCTTACCTTTAGGTCATCTGATATGACTACCTCCAGGTCCCTTTCCATTTTTGCTGTTGTTAGTAACTCTCCCATTGTGTACTCTTCCTCTGGTTTTTTGTTTCCCAGGTGCATTACTTTGCACTTCTTTGCATTGAATTTAAGCTGCCATACATTCAACCATTCCTCCAACCTTGCCAAGTCCTTTCTCATCCTTTGCACACCCCCTTGTGTATCAACCCAGTTGCAGATCTTTGTGCCATCTGCAAAGAGGCATACTTTTCCTTCCAGTCCCTCTGCAGTGTCATTTATAAAGACATTAAAAAGGACCGGTCCCAGTACTGAACCCTGCAGTACCCTGCTAGTAACCCCCCTTTCTTCAGAGAGGACTCAGTTTACTATTACCCTCTGTGTCCTGTTGGCCGGCCAATTTTTTTTACCTAGGCTACCACCCTGGGACCCACTCTCAGGCTGGCTAACTTGTTTATTAATCCTTTGTGTGGTACTGTGTCGAATGCCTTGCTAAAGTCTAGGTAGACCATGTCCACAGCCCCTCCCTGGTCTACTATTATGGTCACCCAGTAAAAAAAAAATCTATTAGAGTCATCTGACATGATCTTCCCACTGTGAATCCATGCTGCCTTGGGTCCTGTGCCCCACTGACCTCTAGGTACTCAACAATTCTGTCTTTCAGAAGGGATTCCATCATTTTCCCTACCACTGAGGTCAAACTAACAAGTCTGTAGTTTCCTGCCCCTGCTTTGCTCCCACTTTTTTGAAGGAGAATCACATTTGCCCTCCTCCAATCCTCAGGTACCACACCATCCTCCCATGATTTGTTAAAAAGGGTAGTCAGTGGTGTCACTAGTTCTCCCCTTAGCTCTTTTAGAATGCTGGGGTGAATCCCATCAGGTCCCATTGCTTTGTCCACCTTCAACTTAAGGAGTTCTTTTTCAGAACTCTTTCTTCTGTGAATGGACTGGTATTGACCCCCCATCCAGAGTGCGTCTATTGATTGGTTTAGATGCCGCCCCATCTCTTCTTTTGTGAATACTGAGCAGAAATATTCATTCAATATCCCTGCTTTTTCACTGTCACCATCTGCCTACCCACCCTCCTCTTTATTATGCCTCACTATCCCTCCCTTTGTCTTGCTTTGCTCCTTAATGTACCTATAAATTTGGCTATCTTTTCCTCAGTTTGGACTTTTGCTATTCTGACTGCCTTCCCCACTTCCTTCTACTATAGCTGGTACAGTTCTCTGTCTTGTTCCTTCTGTGTTTCCTTATATTTCCTGAACACTGGCTGGCCCGCCGGCGCAGCGGTTGGATTTCCACTTGCGATGCCAGCGACCCAGGTTCAGGAATGGTTCAGGGGAACTGGAGGGCCGACTGGGGGAGAAGGATTGAGCACCATCAGGGCTGTTCTCCTTCTTTGGGGGGGGAGGACTGAGGTGAATGCCCAGTGCGCTTAGGACTCCTGGCGGAGGCCGGGAGGAATCACAAGCACCGGTG
This sequence comes from Neoceratodus forsteri, assembly GCA_016271365.2. NCBI lineage: Eukaryota > Metazoa > Chordata > Ceratodontiformes > Ceratodontidae > Neoceratodus > Neoceratodus forsteri. The sequence continues at coordinate 1,749,702,663 of CM057455.1, read as the reverse complement.
TCTGGAACCATTGAGGGCCGGGGAAGACACAGGCTGTCATTGCATGTCCTCACCCCTGGGGACATAAGGGAAAATCCTCGTTCACAGCCACCATGAGTGATGCCCACCCCTGGTCCCTATCAGCTTCCAGGCCGGCTCCTGAACTGGTCCCACTATTGTGGCACTGAGCTCAGGTGCCGCAACCCGCAACCCAAGGGGGAAATCTGGGGGTATCGGGAGATGTGGCCAATTTGGAAGTGGGGGTACAGGGGTCCGTGACCGGGTTGATGTGCCGGCGGCTATGGGTAGCAAAAGTGTAAATTTAAAAAAATATTTCTTGAATGCTATCTTTTTCTCCCTAACCTTCCCTGCCACCTCTTTTGAGAACCATAGTGGTTTTTTCCTTCATTTTCATTTGTTTATTTGCTTCACATAAAGGCGTGTTACCTCTGTGATGTCAGTTTTGATGTTTCACATTGTTCCTCCACCCCTCCTCTTTTGCCTGTTTGGTAGTGCTTTTCTGTGGCACTCTCCCATTTTGCCAAAGTCAGCTCTCCTAAAGTCTAATACCCTCACATTTGTATGGCTTGACTCTATGGCTGGGTTTATCATGAACCACACTCTTTGGTGGTCACTTGTTCTCAGATGGTTACCCACTTCTAAATCTGAGATCCTCTCTCTGTCCCCATTTGAGAGTACCAGGTCTAAGACTGCTCCCTCCAGAGTGGGTTCCAACACTAGCTGTCTGAGGCATGACCCCTGTAGGGACTCAAGAATGACCCTGCTCTTGGATTTGGCTGTAGCAAAGGTGCTCCACTTAACACCTGGCATATTCAGGTGGATTGTGGTGCCATTTCCTGTCTCCAGGGTGACCCACAGTGCCTCCTCTCCTCCCTGTTTACCCTTTAGTTCCGTTGCTTTGATCCCTTCCCTTACATAGAGAGCTACTCCTTCTCCTCTTCTTCCCCTTCCTGTCCCTCCTGCAGATTGTGTACCTTGGTATGTTGACATCCCAGTCATGGTTCTCTGTGTACCATGTTTCTATGACTGCCACAATATTCAGGCATTCATCTTCCATCAAGGCCACCATTTCAGGGAGCTACTCCTCCTCCTCTTCTACCCTCCCTGTTCCTCCTGTAGATTGTGTACCCTGGTATGCTGACATCCTAGTCATGGTTCTCTGTGTACCATGTTTCTGTGACTGTCACACTATCCAGGCTTCCCTCTTCCATCAAGGCCACTAGTTGAGGAAGCTTGTTACCCAGACTATGGGTGCTGATACTCATTACTCTCCATTTTTTGATGGCCTTACCTCTTTTAGCCCCATCCCTGTCCTTACTGCCTTTGCCTTTTTCTCCATTTTCCCCTGCCCTTTTCCCTATCGACTTCTCTGTTTTGGTGTTTACATCGCTAACTACCCTGTTGTGTGTGTGTGGGGGGGTCTGGGATTTTCCTGCTCCTTTTCAGTGCCTCCCCCTTGGCTAGTTTAAATGCTTGCCAATGAAGCATTTAAACCTATCACCTAGGATCCTGGTTCCCCTCCTGTGTAGATGCAGACCATCGTGCCAGTGTAGGACTGTATCCCTCCAGGTGGACCCCCAGTCCCCAATGAAGCCAAAACCCTGAGCTCTACACCAGTTTTTTAACCATTGATTGAATCCCATGGTGTAGAGCATCCCAGCCTCACCCATGCCATAGACAGACAGCACCTCCGAGAAGGTTATCATCTGTGCTATTTCTCTAAGACCCCTCCTCAACTCCACAACCCCCCCGCACTGCTCTGATCCCACTCCCAGCCAGGGCATTTGTCCTTAGGTGGACAATGACATCCAGCTCCTTCCCCCGTGCAGCTGCTCCTGCGATCCTAAGGATTCACTCCCTGTCCCTCCCAGACATTGCACCAGGCAGGCACCTTACCTCCCTCTCCCCTCTATCCCCCAGTTCTACCCTCCTAACAATTGAGTCCCCCTGCAGGAGTTATTTCCTTCCCCTGTGGGGTCCTGTGCCAGCCTCCTGTGGGTCTCCTTTGTGGAGGTTCTCAGCATCCGTTTTGGTCTCCACTGCAGGTACCTCCATAGAGGAACCATGCTCTGCCAGAATGGTGTATGAATTGTGGGGAGGTACAACTGGAGGGATGCACCTCTATTTCACCACCCTCACCCTCCCTGAGCCTACCGTAGTCCAACCTCTCCTCTTTCTTGGCAAACTCTGAGGCAGCAGCAATGGACCTGGTGGTCCCTGGGTGGGAGAGAAGGTCCCCCAAATTCTGGCCAGCTCAGCCTGGAGACAAGCTACCTCCTCCCTCAGCCCAGAGAGGTGCCTGCAGATGGGACAACACCACATCCTCTAGAATGTCTTCCAGAAGACTGCCGCTCCACAGCCACTGCACTGCACCACTCTCATCATGTCTTATTTGTGGCCTCTCGACTGTTGTTTTGTATGCTTACTCTTTCCTCTCTCTATTTTCTTTTTTTTGTTTGCTTTTTCTCCCTACTTTCCTAATGCCTCTGTGCCCTTACAGCTCCTGCCCTTCCTGTTCTGGGACAGGAAGTTCCTGTATTCTTCAGTAGTCTCTTTCTTTCTTACTTACTTGCTAAGAGACAGAACTCCAACAGCTAATCCTTTTTTCCATCTCCTTCTGTCCTTCTCTAGTGACTTACAGCTTCTCTCTCTCCTTCTCTTGTATGTGCATTTGTGGACCTAGTTGCTAGCTACACCTTTTGTAATTCTGCCTATATACCAGCTAGGCTATTGCTTGTGCTGTGCTGCCTAACTGTTCCTGTCTCTTTAAGTAGGTCTGGCCTGGCCTTCCACTATAAAGATAGAACACCTGGGGTGGTTGGGGGATGGGGTGGGTGGGAGTTGTTCCTTTGGTGTTCGATGTCTACAAAAAACAATCAACAATCTGATAAAAATAGATTTTCTTTTGTAACCTACAGGGCAAAACACAGCTCTAGTTTAAGGTCCACAGTCAACTCCATTTTGTAATCCACAGTCCCTCAAGCCTTCTTGAGCTCCTCCCCTTATCAGACACCTCTTTCACAGAGTTTCAGTAATAGATCTAGTCACAAATGACTGCAAATATTCTCCCAGCTAGATAAACTCCCTGGCAACTTAAAGTTACACTAAGTAAAGACAACCCCAGAAATAGAGAACCAAAACACTGACTTCTACTTACTATTACAGGCCCATGAATTAAGAATTAAATTCAGTGTACTTAGTAAATCACCTCCTTGCTGTAGGGTAGCTGCTCTCCCTCTCTCAGCTTCTGCAGCAATTTTATTTGCATTCTGACTTGCTGCACTCCTTTCAGTCCATCTATTTCTGCCCTTGGCTAGTTTTGATACCCTGAACCTCAGCACTGAAGGATGCCATCCTAACCACTGTGCTATAGTGGGAGCCCCTTCCTCAGTTCTAGCAGTACCATTGGATGTATCCCGTCTGGTACTTTAGCCTCATCCACCCTTAAAGCTGCAAGTCCCTTCTGGACTTATATCTCTGAAAATGGACTTGTGTCCATCTCCCCTCTCCCCATTCCTGCTACTTCCTGGTGGTTCATCCTTCCTGCCTTTACTATGAAAATTGAGCAGAAGTACCTAATCAGGATGTCAGCTTTTTCTTGATCTATTTCTGTGCAGTCTCCCCCTTCCGCCCTTCTAATCTTCACTATCCCTCCCCTTGCTTTCCTCCTCTCACTTACATATCTAAAGAAAGCCTTATCCTCTTTAGCGACCTCTTTGGCTATCCTTATTAGAGATGTGTCAAAGTTTATGTTTGCCAGTGTAGTTTGTGCAAAGTGGTGAAAATTCACACTTTGCAGAGCTTTGCAAAGTTTTCCCAGATCTGAGAAACTATGACTTCACCTGAATCATGATGTTTTTGCTGCAAAGTGCAGAATTTTGCCATGAAGTGGGAATTTTCACCAGCAAAATTCCACACTTCATGGTAAAACTTCGCACTTCATGGTCAGTCTGTGCTCCACAAATTGCACAAAATTCACTGCTCCCCTCACTGTCTTTCTTGCTTCCATCTGTTTTACTTGGTTTACCTCCCAGCCCTACTCCCTCTGTATTTCCTTATACCTCCTGAATTCAACCCTTTTTCTTTCACCACCTTGGCCACTTCCTTAGAGGACCATAATAGTCTCTTTTTCCTTCTGCTTTTACTTACTTCCTTCACAAAGACTTTGGTTACTTTAATTATGCCCTCCTTTATTCTTCCCACTGTGCTTCTACCTCTTCCTGGTAGTCTCTTCCCCCCCCATGAGGCAGTTTCTGAGGCAGACTCCTTTTTTTTCTTTTTTTTAAATCCATCCCTTAAGTCCAGGACCCTTGTCCTCATGTGGTTTGCCTCTGTTCCTGTCTTTATTTTAAGCCACACTGTACAGTGATCACTAGTACCCAGGAGACTGCCTCTATAATGCTGCCCCTGTTTATAAGCACCAGGTCCAGCAATGTCCTGCCTCTAATGGGTTCATTGACTAGATGCCTGAAAAAAAAACTTGTAGGGAGTAATGTATGGTCTTGCTGCTTATTGAGGCTGCCATTAAAAAAAGCTCCACTCTATGTCTGGCAGATTGAAGTCACCAACTAGCAGCACCTCCCTCTTCATTGCCTTTCTGATGATGGCTCCCTTAAGTGCCTTACCCAACTTGTCTCCCTGTGCTGGAGGTCTGTACATTACTCAGTATGGATAGCTGCCCCAGAGCCTGTCTCCAGGATGACCCACAGTACCTCAAGCCCTTCCTTTTCCTCTGGTTGCTTCTGTGTCTCTGTGGCCTTGATTCCATCCTTCCAATATAATGCAACCCATCCTCCCCTCCTACCTGCCCTGTCTCTCCTGAACAGTGAGTAGCTCAGTTTGCTCATGTCCCATTCGTGGTACTCATTGAGCCATGACTCCATTATAGCTACTAAATCCAGATTGATCTCCATCATGCTGACTTCCAGGTATGGAATTTTGTTTCTAAGACTAATGCATTGGCATACATGGCCTTCCACACCATAATTCCCCCACCTGCTTCCTTGCTCTCCCATTCCTGCCTGTATTGTTCCCTGAAGTCCCCTTGATCCACCTCTTCTCTTTTTACCTTAACCATTCCCTGTCTTCTTCAATCCATTGTCCTTACTTACCTGAATTATAACCCCGCTTTTCCTCTGTCTTGTCTCCACCCCTGCGTTCATGTGCCCTTGCTCTAGGGGAGTTTACCCCCTAAGACCCCCTAAGACCTCCATCCCTGATGTGCCATCATTGTGGGGAGGTAATTTTTGCCTCCCTTTGTTTTACTGCCTTCCCCACTGGCTAGCTTAAATGCTCATCAAAGGAGCATTTAAACTTCCTATCAGGACTGCAGTCCCTTTCCTGGAAGGATGCAGGCCATTTCCCTTATAGAGACCCATATTGTCCCAGGCTGGCTGCCAGTCCCCAAAGTAGTCAAAGCCCTCATCCATGCACCATGCCTTCAACCATTTGTTAAATGCCCTGGTCAATGTTCCCTTGCATCTTTTCAGCCACACACAGGTAACACCTTGGCAAAAGCCATCAGGCATGTATGAGGACCCTCCCCGACTCCTTGAAATTACCCAGGACTATTCCTACCTTGTTTGTCCCTTGCATTAGTCCCCAGATGGACAGTGTCATCTAGTTCCCTCTCATCTCCTGCTGCCATAGAGATCCTCTGGATATGCTCCCTTTCCCAGCAAGCCAAAGCACCACTTAGGCAAATCACCTCCCTGTCTCTTCCTCTTTCCACTTCCAACTCTGTCCCCTAACAGTAGAGCCCCCCACCAGTAGCTGCTTCCTTCTCAGCTGGGGGGGGGTCTCTTCTTCCATCCTTGGGACCTCCCCTTCTGAGGACCCCCACTTCCTTCTTTATCACTGCAACAGGTGCCTCCTATTTGCTGCTCCATCCCTCCAGTATAGTGAAGGAATTCTGCAGGATAGGGGTAGTCCAGAGGAGGGCAACTAAATTGGTGCAGGGTCTGCACCAGAGACTCTACGACAGGAGACTATAGGACCCCAATATGTACGCCTTGGAAGAAAGGAGGAAAAGAGGGGATATGATAGAGACTTTCAAATACCTTACGGGTATAAATAGGGTACATGAGGGGAGCATTTTCTTGAAAAAAGGATTATCAAGAACAAGGGGACATGCTATGAAGCTGGATGGGGGAAGACTTGGGGGAAACATGAGGAAGTACTTCTTCACAAAATGAGTAGTAGATGCCTGGAAGGTTCCATGTCAATACAGCGAAGTAAAATCAGCGATTACAATTACAGCGTGTTTTTTATAGCGACTCCAAATACAGCGACCGGTGACATCAGCAAGTCCCTATTCGGCACATACAGTCAGATCTGCAACATACCTTGCTCTTCATTTTAGTACATCTCCCTTAAGGTCATCTCTTACAGCACTTTAACCTCCCGCTCTCTGTAACCACATCTGTCTGCTGGCATTCACTCCCAGTCCTACTCGCTCCACCTGACATTTAAAAATACCTACAGAACAATGTTCTACAATGAACTACAGATCATTCTACATGTTATTGCAGGGGGGCTATGCCCCTCTGCACCCCCCCTATTTCTAAAATAACCTCCTCCAAGGCACACCTGGATCTCGGAGGTAGGCTATTAACCCAAAGTCACTAAAAGTGTTCTGTGCTATAATGCAGCGATCGCTATTATTGCAGTTGCTATAATAGCATTGCTGAAAATAACTCACTGAAAATGACTCGCTGTATTGATGTGCTACCTCTTGGAACAGCCTACCTGCAGAGGTGGTGGGAGCAAAAACTATAATTGGATTCAAGAAAGCATGGGATAGGCAAAAGGAACCTTAATGGTTAGGGAAGGGATGGCTATGCCAGAGATCAATTAGGGTCTGCGGTATTACAGTAGGTAGGAAAAGTGGGCAGAGTAGGTGGGCCAAGCAGCCCTCATCTGCTATCAGTTTCTATGTTTCTACAGTGGTACTAGCTGAGGGATGCACACTCTTCCCACCCTCCACCCTCACAGAGCCCACCAAAGTCTTCCTGCCTAGGCATCCTCTGAGCGGAGTGGCGGCAGACTTGCTGGCCCCTGGGTGGGGTAGAAGGTCCTCTGTGCCCCTGCCAGTTACAGGATTTTAATGCAGCACTATAGATCACATTCATCTGGTCAAACACCAGAAGAATCTTTTTAAAGAAAATCTCACTGTGGGTAGGGAGGCATAGACAAGCCTTGTTCCAATAAAAGGCACAGAGTTTGGAGTGTAGTTTTTTATGAATGGAATCAATGTGGATGTTGAAATCTAGTTATTTATTCAGATTTCTGCACACCAGGATAGCCTCATTTAGGACAGACATATAGAAACTGTCTTTTTATTTTATTTAGTTTTTGTTGACCAGGCAAGTGCACTAGACAAATCCTGCCTATTTTCAGGCATGACCCGGGGGATGGGGATACAGATGAATGCCAACTGACCTTGAACCAGATTAAGCTGTTGGTGGTATTTTTAGTGAATGAGGGAAATTTGGCCAGGACACCGGGGAAATTCCCTTACTCTTTTCGATAAGTGCCATGGGATCTTTAACATCCACCTGAACTACCACCAATCCAGGCAGATGGGACCTCGGTTTAACGTCTCATCCGAAAGACTGCACCTCAGAAGTGCAGCACCCTTCTCATGTTGCACTACAGTGTCAGTACTGTGATATTAACCCAAGTGCCAGATGTGGGAACTGAACCCACAGCCCTCTGATCTCCTGGCCTCAGAGGCGAGTGTGCTACCTACTGAGCCACTGACACTGTTTATCATTAGGTGGTTCCACTGAAACAAACAATTGACATTGTTGATATGCAGCCAGTGATGCTGAAGATTGTGATGCTTATTCTGTAACGTATCACTGCAATTTCAAGCTTGAACTTGTCAAAGAAGGATGGATGTGGGAAAGCATTTGCAGTTCATGCAAAAAACATGTTTTTTTTTATCACAAACAATTAGAAAATTGTTTATTATTGTTATAATCAGCTAGTGTGGCCTTGGGGTCAGAGAAGAGTTATCTGTGGATTCTATATAGCCAAGTTTGCTACTCGTTTGCTGCTACTGGGTCAGCATGGCAGGGGTAGGGGATTTCTGCAGCTTTGATTTTGTAGTTAATTTTTATTTTCCTTACTGCTGGCCATGAATGTTTGGTAACAGTCCATCTTTCCTGTTTACAAACGGATTGTTTGTTTTTTTCTGTACTTGCAGATCCAGTCAGTGAAGTAGCTTTCTGCCAGTGCGTCTCATACATTTCCACTCAGCATCCTAAGGCAGGCAGTGCCCTGCCACGTGCTGATGACTCATGTCATGTCTGTCCCATCATATGTGTCCTGTTTGTCAATGGCACTATGTGGCATCTCATGCATGCTGTTGTGTATGCACAATATCTTTCAACCATCTAATGAAGCGATTTTTCTTTTTGAATTATCTTTTTCTACCTCCTCCAATGCTCTGGCTCCCACCTCTCCTTCAGGCCCTTCCTAGTATCTCCACTCCCGGCCATCCTCTTCCTGAGCGCTGCTTTTACCACATATCGCAGCCAACCCTCTGAGTCGTCCCGGAGTAACCCATCTCCGGGCGGGTCCCCCTTCTGCAAAGGGGAAGGCACCGGGGGGCCGGGAAACCCCAGCACTCTATTTTTATCCTTTGGGCTCGGGGATGCTGCTGTGGAGGGGCAGGCTTCTGGAGGTTCCGGGGGCATGAAGGATATGGAGGCCGTCATCTGGCAGGAGCTGAAGTTGTTTTCCAGCTTTCTGGTTGTCCCTTCTGCGCCGCTGCATGTAGTACCCTCGGTCTTCACTGGAGGCCACTACAAGAGAGAGGCTTCCCTCCCAACCCATCCCCAGGAGAGTAGAGCAGTCCTCCGGACACTCAATCCTCTCCTTCCCCAGCCAGCCCCCGATGACCAGAGTCCATTCCCGAACCTGGGTCACTGGCATGATTCGAGGTGTGGCATCCAGCACCTCAGCCCTCTGCGCCACCGGGCCAGCACAATGAAGCCATTTTATTTGGGTTTGACTTGTCCATCCAGTGACCAGTCACTAAGCACTGCCACTGAGTTCTTTTATCCATTCCAGTCACCATAAAGCCTGTGGCCCATGTCTCTCAAGCATTATATGTCGTAGACAGGCATCACCCACTAGGTGCCATGCTTACCAAGTGTACAGTGGTGCACAAGTATGCGTTTAACTCACATGACATCTTGCATCAATGTATGTGACTGTGTATGGTAAGTTGTGTGTCATTAGTCATGTTGAAGAGATTTAGAAAAGAACTAGAGATATAGGGAAGTGGAAAAGTACAGATAAAGGATCCATACCTGTTCCAAGTACGAGTTCTGCATCTGCAATTGGCGGTGAGGGCATGACTCAGATGAGTAGGGCTGGACACATTATAGTACAGCCAAAGAAACCTTGATTCAATCCAAAGCAGTTCACTAGTGGTACCACTCCAACTCCAAGCCTTTGCAATTCTGTCAGTTCACCTGCCAGTGATGACACCCTGATAACAAATCCAGAGCCAGAAGCTGCCAGTGTTTCTCCTCCTTTAAGTGATGCCAGTATCATTTCCCCTACCTGAGACACAAACAATACATCTACAGTATAAATGTAAAACAAAGTTCTCCCCTCACCCATCATGTGCAAACATGACAACTTCCACAGCTGCTGCTTCCAGTGCAGGTGTGGCAACAATTGTCAGTCCACTTTGAACCACTGTATGATGTTTCCATATTATGCAGCATTACACAGCCAACTGCTGCTCAGTGATGAGCTTCTAGTTAAATATGTTCCACTCCCAGCCCATTCCCAGAGCCCTACCTTGGTACTTTCAGTCCTCTGATACAGGAGCATAAAGAAGGTGACGGTGTATCCAGTTCCAGCACAGACACTAGTGTAATCTTGTTAGCATATTGTAATCTTGTTAGAATATGAAAAATGTAATTGTTCATGGGAAGGGAGGTGTAGGGACACCACAGTTCTACAAAACAAAGCAAACAGCACCAAAGCAGCTTTTAACAGATATTGCCACTGAAGAGGAAGAAGCAAAGAAAGATGTGATGACAGAGCTGGCTGAGGAGCTGGGGACAGAAGCAAAGGCAAAGAAAATAGAGGAAGGAGGGAGCGTAAAAGAAGCAGGAATAGGAAAGAGTAACAATTCCAGGAAAGAATGACAGAAGAAGGGGAGAAGGTGAAGCACATTCATTAGAGAAACAGCAGAGGAAAGGTGCCACAGAAGAAAATGATTTACCATTGACGGGATAGTTTAGGTGTAGGAACTTTGAGTTGAGAAATTTCAGAGGAGCAAAGACATGGAGTAAGAGAATACTCTTGAATAAATTCAGCTTGCATATAGGTACTGTACAATCAAAAAGTTTGAAAACAAGACATGCAATTTTTTATTGTTTTCTGAATTGGCTGAGTAGCCAGCGTGAAACTTTAAGGATAGGAGTGATGGGGCACATGCACAGTGCACAACTGAGATGGCCACTTGAAACGAGAGCTCCACTTTCCCCCTTAAATAATTTGTTTTGTTTCTGTAGAATCAGCATCTAAACCTGTATAAGAAAGCATCTGAAATGGAAAAATTGACTCTTAATAAACGCCCAATTGTGATTCACCTCCATTGTAGTATTCCTGAGAAATCAACAAAAAAGACAGGAACTGACAGAAACCCCTGACACAGAAAGGGCAGTAGTTCCAGAGCACTTCTCCTTCACTAACACAGCCGAGATTAAGGAACTCCTACAGTTGGTGCTAAAAGAGATTAGCACTTTTAAATCAGCTGTGGCAGTGCTAGAAGATAAAGTACAGACTCTGACACAAAAACCAGACACAGAAATGTTCCTGTCATATACTGATGATAAAGATACCAGACTCGAGGGAAGAATACAGGAGTTGGAAAAACTAGTGGGACTACTTTTAAACAGAGCTAAAGATGCTGAGAACTGCTGTCACAAGACTGACCTGCATTTCATAAGATACCCAGAAGATGCTGAAAATAGAGATGTGTTGACTTTTCTACAGCAGAAGATACCAAAGCTGCTCCAGCCCAAATGGAGATCAACTCTAGAGACTGAATGGGCTCATGGAACCCTGACCCTGTGAGCAAGGAGGGCAACCTAGACCAATTCTGGACATGTTTTTACACTTTTTGGACAAAGAAAATTCTGTCCCTGGCTAGGATTCTGGGTCCCCTGACTTGAAATGAACATAGCATTTACATATTCCCTTTGTAAACTGTGTGAAAGGCCTTTTGGCACCATGCATTTCTGCTTAAAGCTGAACCAGCATAATATTCTGTGGTGATTTCCATATGCAGCCCATGATGCTTTGCATTGTGGGGGCATGTGTGATCTTGTGTTTCTTTGAAACTTGGCTTCCCGGCCAAATGCCCTTTGGGGTAACCATTGCCTCAGTGCTTGCGCACAGAGGTTCTTTGTTTTTTTAAATTTACTTATTTAGTTACTTCTCCTCTTAACTGGCACTCCAGCACAAAGTCTTCACAGAAGTAAAGAAGCACTTTGAAATGCTGGGAATCCCATATCACCTTCCATACCCTATTACACTAGGAATAGTTAGGACTGGAATCCCCAATGCATTTAAGACCCAGGAAGAAGCAGCCAGATACAATAAAAAAAACAATTAGACAGACTGAAGATCTGAACATGGAGATTACAGAAGGAGTGGCAACAACAGCATCTCTAAAGGACAATGCTCACATCTGGACTCTAAAGTATAACTTACAAGCAGACTTCAGGATGCACAAACTCAAGACATGGACTAGCAGGTTTCTAAGTTGAAGAGTGCTAACAGAGGTTCCAAGCATTGGAACAGAAATAGACCATTGCCTCACAGACCTACAGTAGGCACTGCAGCCTCAATGAAGACAGAAACAGTGGGCCACAGGGCTCAGAGGCAGAGACCGACTTGGCTGAGGAGCCAGTACTGAAGAGACTGGAGCCCATATCACCTTCTACAACCAAGAAGGACCAAACACATTCTAGGACCATCAAAAAGGATGGAACATCATTGCTCTTTACTTACACAATTAAATTGGATTTCTCTCTCATCTCGCCATAGCATGCACTGGCAATACTTGATATACAAAACCATAAATCATTACACACACCTCTTATCTTTCTGACCAATTTTCATTTTTTATCCACAGACACAATCTCTGTAACACTATAAACCACGGTTTAGTTTTATCTCATGTTAAAACTCATTTTTGGAAAAATACTGTAGCTTTTCATATGATACCCCTTTCTCTTGTAACAAACTTTCCACCTCTCTGCAGAACTCTCGTTCCTTGAACATTTTCAAACAAACTTGAAGAGGCTACTCTTGCAGAAACAACAATGCATGTGTTTAAATAATTGTAAATGATTTAATTATGTTATTACTATTGCATGTGTGACCAATGCTGTCATGTCTTATTGTGAATATTATTTTTTGAATTGGTTTGTTCTTGTCTCTGTATACGTTCTGTAAATGAGACCTGCTTCTCATAGAACTTATCCTGTAATCAATAAACTTTTAAATAGAAAAGTAAAGCACCAGGCGCACAGTCTGCTCCCACACCACCTGTATCAGTGCAGTAAAGCAAAGGCAATCAAAAGGTTACCTCCTGGGCACATATTGTTGAAAGACACACAAACATGCCTCATGTGGAGCCACCAGCTGTTGTACAGCATCAAGTCTTCAGCTTGAAAGGTGGCTGTTGTTATCAGTTATGAACTGATTAATTTGTTAAGTGTAATTAATTTCAGTTGCTCTCACCCTGTTGCTTATCCAGCTTTCCCACCCACCCTGCCCTACTCCCCATAGTGCAGTAGGTGTAATATTAGGATGCTGGGCAGACACTGATTGAAATTTCTGAGGAACATACAGGGAGAATTTGACACTCACAAGTATATGTCCTGAAACTGACTAATGAGCTGTCAAATTTATAAGTGTAGGAATTTTCCTGAGGTGATTCTCTGTTACAATAGTGCAATGGAAAGGCATATGCCTGAAGTTATGTGGGGGAAGAGTTCCTCCTCCACAACCTACTTAAACTTCCTGATTACAGCTGCTCTGCTTACAGCGAGTCACACTCACTTGTGGCGCTGCTGGTGCTCCGCTGCTCTTTCCTCCTCTCTACTGGTTGCCCCCCCTTCCCCATGCCTCCCCTGCTTGTTTGTCTGTTTCCCGTTTTGCTCATTTGTTTGCCTCCCTCTCCTCTGTTGTGTGCTGTTTATTGTTTTTTTTTTCGTTTCATGCTTTTTGGGGGGGATTTGCTTTAATATTCTTGCCTGCTCCTCATTTGTTTCTGTTCTTTACCTGGCTGCCTCACTGCGGTGCTTTACTTTCTATCCCTGCCTCTGCTTACGAGCAGCCATTGCCCATGCTATGCTGAGTCCTGTACCGTCTTGGCCTACTTGCTGCCTTACCTCTGAAACTTCAGACTTCCTCTGATGGGGCCATGCCACCTCTCCACGCTGGGTTCCGTCACCTCATTACTGCACCATGATATCCATGCTTTCTCCACCTTGGCATCTGCGCCTGCTTCCCCATAGTCATCTCATACACCAAACCTTACTTTCCAGTGGCTTCTAGTTGTTTAGCGGACCAGCACACAAGGACTGGAACATTGTTGACTACTGCACAGTATGTATCTTTCTTGGTACCTTCTCTTCGACTACCAATCGCTGTGCATAACTTTGGCTTAAAGCCACAGCATTCATTTTAAGGGGCATTTATTGCAGCACAGCTAACTTCGATATAAGAACCTGTACTGTGCATTGTTTAGTCATGCCACCTACAAAGGACTACCGCTCCCTACTCTGTATGCAGTTAAATGTTACTATACCTGAGATAGGTCCACTTGTGCTGTCAGCAGCATGCTACTAGACTCAGGACTATACCCTGCAGGACAGTCAGGATTCTTTCCTGTTTGTAGCATGCAATCAACGTACTCATCTGTACCCTAATTTCTCCCTTCCTGTAGCGCAGTAGGAGTGATTGCAGGCACCGCCTCCCTTCTCTTATACAAGCTCCTGTCTGCCCAGCTAAGCATGAGACTACAACAAATCAGGCGCTATTATGTGTCTCCCCTACTGCTACCTCTCATCTGCTACAGGTCACTCCTACACAAGTCTGATTGTATTGCATATGGCTCGGCCCCTTTGCTTGCCCTCTGGCCGCTTACCTGCTTCATTCCTCGGCTTTAGCCTCTAGGATGCCTGTTGCACCAGGATGCCCTCCGTGGTGACTCCTTCGTCATCTAGCCTACGTGGGGTCCAGTTCGACTTGCTCTTCCTTTCCGCCTGGCCTACATGGGGTCTGATCTTACTGCTGGCCACATGAGGGCTTCACCTGGCAACCATCCTTGCTCCTTGCTGCCCAGCACAATAGTTTGCGGTCTTGCTAACCTTTGTAAGGTCTAGCTGCTGCTGTACTCTTTCCATCGGCTGACCTATGAGTGGTCTGACCACTCATCCAACCCCACGTATAGGCTTAGCTGATTCATTGCCTTCGGCCTCAGGATTTCCTGCTCTGGACCCAGCCATGCGCTATAATAATAAGTTCATTTCCTTGCTCCAGATTCTTCCTGTTGACCATTGCCTACCTTGTAGTTTCTGAGCTCAGTATCAGCGCCATGCTGCACCCTGGATCACCTTCAGTGGACTTGCTCAGTCATGTCTCCTGCCATTCATCTGTTGCATCTGCCTGTTCCTAGACATTCCTAGTCTGCCTGCCTTGCCCTTGCCTCTGCCATGTTTCCTTCTCCATGACCTGGAACCGGTCTGCTTCTGCTGCTCCTTGCCTGCCTCCTTCGGATTGTTTTCCTCCCTTGGGTGTTTCATCGGCTATCCGTCTGCCAGAAGTTTTCATCCATGTCTCTTACTCATCTCCGACCTTTATCAGGATTGGATGCATTGCCAGTGATGTCTCTCCTTCAGTCACACTTCTCCAGTTCTGGACGCTGCAGCCTTCACCTTGCTTACTCACACCTACTTCCACTTGTCGAGGATAAGCTTCTTCCTTCCACTGGATTTATTTCTGGATTACATCTCAAGATATTCGCCTCAATTCTCTTGGATGCCTCTCGCATGCTACCTCAACTCCTTCAGAGTTACTACTACTGTCTCCGTCAGAACTCCCTGCTGAGCTCAACTCCATACTGCCTTTCTTAGTTTAACTTAAGCCTAAGACATGATCTAATACAGTTTCAGGATGCTTATTACCTTTGGTCGAGTTGCCAACTCATCCGCCCAGGTCTCTTCACTGCAGTCTTTACCATCCTCAATCTTCAGGATACGACAGTCTACAGCACATTTCTACTGCTCTCATAAGTCTGCCTTAGACTATTTTACTACTCCGCATGGAACTGACTCAGGATATGCTACCATTTGCAGTACCATGTACAATCTATTCTTTACTCCTTCGCTACTACTACTGCATTACACAGGTTCGACAATTACTATTACTCTCTACCACTGCTCTACAACCTGCCTTGCCCCATGGGGCTGGAGGTGTCACCACAATACATTTTGAATGACCTGCACCCCTATGGGCCAGAGGTCATTGAACTTATATTACTAATGCATTCTCACGCCTGCTTACTTGACCTGCTTTGCCCACCTGGGCCTGGGGGTTCGATTACTTCTACTCTATACCTGCCTTGCCTACCGTCGGAGCCTGGAGGTTTGCATATTTTTCTCTGTGCCTGCCTGCCTGCCGTGTCTGCCAGCCTTAGGAGCTTCTGTCTACTATGGACTCACATCTGGATTTGTTTAGCCATTCATCATCTATTCCTTTGGATGCTTCTGCCTTGCCGCTTCAGTCATATGGATTTACTTCTACTACACTCCTACCAGGACATTTAGTTGAGCTTATCCAGAAGACTTTTTGTGCTCTAAGGCTTCTTGGACCCTGTGACAATGTTACTTCATTCGACTCAGCCTCTTCAGTCATCACCATTTATGACTCATAAGTTCGACTATTCAGGACTCGTCAGACTATTCTCACCAAGTCAATTCTAGCTATTGTACCATTCTGGCTTCCGAAACATGGATATCTACATCACTATGCAACTGTTTGGATCACCAGACGAAGCTCTTCGATTCCTGTGTTATTACCATTTCCTCATGCTCCTCGCCATATACTATACATAATCTATGCAATACTACTCCTCTACTACTACATCTGCATCATGCAGATTCAATTACTACTACTACTGACCTATGTACAGATCCACTTATATACACTATTTGCTCATATTACCTGCTTCGCCCTTACAAGGCATAGAGGTCATCAAGACTGACTCACCTATTCTACAACCTACCTAGCCCCTCGGGACTTGGAGGTACATCTAACTTATGTCTACCTATTCGCACTAAGATCTATACCTAATTCACTTACCTGCTTCCCCACTATAGATCAGAGGTTCCTACTGCTCTGCCTTCTCCAGATCATGCAGCATGCGCACAGCTCCTGTGCTTCATCACCAATGCCATCATTTGTAAAGCTTGCCAAGTGGAACACGAACCAACTGTCCTCCTACTCTGGACATGGACACTTAGCCTTTTGGTTACTGGTTCTCCTTGGTGAAGACGTCCTCGCCTGCTGGAGCGCTTCACCAGTGCAACTTTGACGCTTCAAATTATTATCGACCATGGATTCCAATCTACTATCATTCTACCCTGGACATAGATTTTGGACTAGGAGTTTACTAGAAGGATGCTGCTATGCCCACCTGACACTTCAATATTCAGTACTTTTCTTCAGTTTTCCGCTTCACTGGATCAGGATCTACAACTTTGGATTTCGGATTAGCCAATAAATTAAAATTGTTACTTAGGATTATTCTCCTTTAGTATGCATAGAAGGACAGGCAGGTCAGCAGCAATGAGTCCTCAGAGGTTTTCCCTAAGGGTTTTTTTCCCTGCATGCTACTGGTCACACTCTCCAGAGTTGGAGGAGATAATCATACGATATTATTAATTCTTTTGGAGGGAATTCATCCTATTCAACTAAGCTTTCTTCCTGAGGTGGGATACAGAGAAAGGCCAAAACATCCAGTCATAACAAGTTACTCACCAGTATAAGCATCTACTCACCTTGTACTTACCATCCAGTTCACATGTACTATAATCTCTGACTTGCTCATGTCCATGCTGAAGTTTCTAAGTACTAATCATTTCATAAGATGAATACCTCGTAAGCATTGCCCTACTTACTGGTTTGGCCTCTGTATCCAAGCAACCTACATCATTCAGCTACAGTACGTATCATAAGTACTGAGCTATGAACCACACGTTATGGAAAGGCATATGCCTGTAGTTATGTGGGGGAACAGCTCCTCCCCCACAACCTACTTAAACTTCCTGATTACAGCTGCTTTGCTTAGAGCGAATCGCACTCACCCACTGTCCTCCCCTTATACCTCCTCCTTCTCCAGCACTCTTATCCCACCGGGGGCTGGGGGTCTCATCCTACTCAACTAAGCTTTCTTCCTGAGGTGGGATACAGAGAAAGGACAAAACATCAAGTCATAACAAGTTACTCACCAGTATAAGCATCTACTCACCTTGTACATACCATCCAGTTCACATGTACTATAATCACTGACTTGCTCGTGTTCATGCTGAAGTTTCTAAGCACTAATCATTTCATAAGACTAATACCTCATAAGCATTGCCCTACTTACTGGTCTGGCCTCTGTATCCAAGCAACCTACATCATTCAGCTACAGTACGTAGCTTAAGTACTGAGCTATGAACCGCACATAAATACCATTATGTCACTGCCTGAGAACTCTTCTGTGGTGAGTGTATCTCCCTCTCGAACATGTGCACATTTGTGATGGAACTCACCGCAGCCCACCCAATGTGGCTGTCAACTGACAAAATTGGGTAGAAATTTGGGGAAGATGCACTGAACTGAGATACTGCAGGAGTTTTGATCTGAGTCTGCCTGACCCCCCCCCTCCCCGACTGAGGACTAAGAAACATAGAAACATAGAAATTGTAGGTAGATGAGGACTGCTAGGCCCATCCAGTCTGCCCATAGGCCCTATACATTGTATGTGGCCCCTGACCCTATGTGATCAATGGCTTTTCATCACTCCCTCCCCTCCCAAGCTTCCCTTGTACCTGTCCCAGACATGCTTAAACCCCTCCACTGTGCTTGCCTCCCTCCACCTCCTGTGGCAGACTATTCCAAGCATTGACTACCCGTCCTGTGTAGAAAACCTTCCTCACATTACCTGTTAATCTACCCTCTTGCAATTTCATATTGTGCCCTCTTGTTCTAGTACTTTTTCTACACTGGATAAGGCCCCCTACATGCACCTTGTTTATGCCCTTGAGGTACTTGAAACTTTCAATCATGTCCTCCAGTGAGTACATATTAAGGTCCCTTAGTCTCTCCTCATATATTTTGTGGTGCAAGCCCTGCACTATCTTTGTTGTCCTTCTCTGGATAGTCTCCACCTTATCTATGTCCTTGCACAGGTGTGGCCTCCAAAACTGCATGCAGTGCTCCAGGTGAGGCCTTACCAATGTTTTATACAATAGCATTACCACCTCCTGCCTCCTGCTAGTGATACCTCTGCCTATGCACCCTAGCATGCCACTGGCCCTCCTTGCCACCTTTGTGCACTGCTTTGATACATTAAGGCCATCAGAGATGATAACCCTTAGGTCTCTTTCCTCTTTGGTGACAGTGAGATCCCCCCCAACCTATAGCTCTCCCCAGGGTTCCTTCTACCCAGGTGCATTATTTTGCACTTCTTTACATTGAACCTCAGTTGCCACATCTCTGACCATCTTTCAAGCTTCTCCAGGTCCCTCTTCATTTTCTGCACCCCTTCTGGGGTATCCACCCTGTTGCAGATCTTGGTGTCATCTGCAAACAGGCAGACCTTTCCTCAAGCTCCTCTGCAATGTCACTAATGAAGACATTGAATAGGACTGGTCCTAGTACTGATCCCTGTGGTACCCCACTGGTCACCCCCCCTCCCCAGATTGTACCCCATTTATGACCACCCTCTGTCTCCTGTCTGTTAACCAGTTCCTAACCCAGTTCACCACCTTGTCTCCCATGCCCAGACTACCCATCTTGTTACTCAGCTTTCTATGTGGGATGTGTCAAAGGCTTTGGTGACATCTAGGTAGGTGACGTCTACCGCCCCTCCCTGATTTATTTCCCTAGTCACCCTATCAAAAAAACTATTAGATTTGCTTGACATGACCTTCCTGCTATGAATCCATGTTGCCTCAGATCCTCAGCACCACTGGATTCCATATGTGCCATTATACTTTCTTTCAGCAGTATCTCCATGATCTTTCCCACCACTGAGGTGAGGCTGACTGGCCTGTAGTTCCCCACCTCCACCCTACTGCCGCTTTTGTGCAGTGGGACTACATGTGCCCTCCTCCAGTCCTCTGGGATGACACTCGTGTTGAGTGACTTTGTGAACAGGGTGTCCAGAGGCACTGCTAGTTCCCTTCACAGCTCCATTAATATCCTCAGGTGGATGCTGTCTGGCCCCATGGCCTTATCCACCTTCAGCTTTGTGAGTTCTTCCAGAACTCTCTCAGCTGTAAATGGACTGGTGTCCACTTCTCCCCCCTATTGCCTCTGCAACCCAACTGTAGTCCTTGACTCTCCCTCTCCTTAGTGAATACTGAGCAGAAGTATTTGTTCAGTATTTCTGCCTTGCTCAGCTCCCCCTCCTTACACTCTTCCTTCTCCACTTTGAGCCTCACAACCCCCTTCCCCCGGTTCTCCTTCTTTCACTGATGTACCTATAAAATGCCTTATCCCCTTTGTTTACAGACTGTGCTAAGCCCTCTTCTGTCTGCACCTTCACCCTACTAACAGCCTTCTCTGCTTCCCTTAGACATTCAAGGTACACCTCCCTGTCCTCCTCCCTTTGGCTCCCCTTATATTTCCTGAAACCTTTTAGCCTTGACTTTGTCCCCCACCTCTTTGGAGAATCATAGTGATTTCGTTCTTCTTTTTCTTTTGGCCACTATGCTAATGCATTGGTTTGTTATATCCACTATGGCTCTTCTCAGTTTCTTTCCATTGTTCTTCCACTCCCTCTTTTACCTCTCCCTTCCCCAGGACTACTTGTATACATCTGCCCATTTCAGTGAAATCTGCCCTCCTGAAATCTAATACCCTTGCCCTTGCCCTTGTGTGACTTAATTGATTCCATGTCTCCATGCTGAACCACACCATGTCATGGTCACTGAACCCCAGCTGCCCTTCCACCTGTATTTCTTCAACTCTGTTCCCATTGATCCATACCAGGTCCAGAATTGACTTGTCCCTGATTGGCTCATGCACCAGCTGCCTGAGTCCAACCCCCTGCAGGGATTCCAGGATGGCTGTGCTTCTGGCTGAAGCAGCCACCTGGGTGGCCCAATCCACATCTGGCATATTGAAATCCCCCAGTAGCAGGATTTTGCCTTTAGCTGCCATGTCATGTATGTTCTTTACTAGTTCCCTGTCTACTTCATCCCTCTGTGCCATAGGTCTATAGATCACCCCTGTGCATATTGCTGTTCCATTCCCTGGCTCCAGGGTGACCCACATTACCTTGGCCTCCCCCTGTCTTTCCTGAACTTCTGTAACCTTTTTACCATCTCTGATGTACAGGGCCACTCCCCCACCCTTTTTATCCTTCCTGTCCCTCCTGAACAGTGTATAGCCTGGTACATTGACTTCCCAGCAATGATTAGCAGAGCACCTCATCTCTGTTACTGTTGCTGTGACAAGGTCTGCATCTGCCAACAAGGCCTCCAGGTCTGGAAGCTTATTTCCTAGGCAAACGTCTCGCATCAACCGATGTGGACCTCTCCCCTCTGACAGTTGGTAACTGGTATACTTGCTTAATGTAATTTGGTTTTCATTGATTTCACAACATTGCTTATCTGCCTGTTCCCACCCACCCTGCTGTCCCTTCCTATCCCCCTCCCAGATTGCAATGAGCCTAATGTGTTCAGGAGGATGGGCAGATGTTGACTGAAGTGTTGGAGTGTCACATCGAGAGAACTGGGCATTTGCGAATGAACATCCCAAAACTAACTAGCAAGCTGTCAAATTTGGAAACCATGGGAGTTTCCCACAGTGACTTTGTCAGTTACAGCTGTATGACTACAATTACATTATTTGACCTGAGGATGTCTTTGTGGTGACTGCTTCACCCTCTTGAATGTGTGCACATTCGTGAGAGAATCTGCCACTTCCCACCCAACATGATTCTTGTTTTGAGCACTTTGAATGGGAACTGGAGAGGTAAGGGGGTAGCAATGCAAACTGAGTTACTAGGGAAGCTTCAATCAGAGACCGCCTCAAATCTCTGACTGGGGAGTAGGAAAGGGCACCAGCATTTAAGCAACATCCAGCCTTGTCTCAATGTATATGTCTACACTGGTTACAATATAACAGCTTTGGTCTGCCTCTTTCTGGAATACTAACTGAGGTTCATCTACAAAACTGGCATAAAGAGGGGAGACTGTACCTTCCCAGAGAATCAACTCAGAGAGGTGCAGCGTCAGATTGTTCATTCAATTCATTTCCCCAAACACAGTTGTTCCACTGCATTAACCTCATGTCAGCAGCCTGCTGGTTAGCAGGCTGTCAGGGCGACAGTGTGCAGGAATCCTCCTATGTGGCAGTTGGCAACTAATGTATAGTGACAACAGTTGCTCCGTACTGCCAGGCTGGGGTCTTTCACCATGATGCTCTACTTCTCTCCCTCTTGAACATGTGAATGTTTGCTGGGAAGTAGCGCAGGGTGCGTATCAAGGAAATGCACACTCAACTTGTTATTGCAGCCATTAGAAAACTTTTGAGGAACTAGTGCTCCTTCTCGAGTGTGCACATGTTTGAGAAGGGAGCACCAAAAAAGCAAGGCAGGGAGTTTAAATAAAGGCATGGGGGGGGGGGGCTCAAGTTTCTTGGTACAGCACTTGCACAAACAGGAAATACTAAAGCTCCTAGCACATGCTCAAGCCTCAGTAAAACAGAGTAAGCTGGGCACTGACCTAGTCACACTCCCCTGGGCTCTAGTTTTACTGCAGACTGGTAGAACAAATTGCCCTATTGTTGCATAGTCTCCCCTACCTAGATGCAGCTAGGCAATGTTCTGTCCTGGAGATAGGCATGATCAAGGTGGAGCAGGTGGGCACATGAATCCCTTAAATAAGCCAAAGGGGCTGTATGCTGACATTGTGATGGGCAAGGAAGGAATGAACTGTGGTCACCACTGTTACTCTCAGTAGCTTGATATCCCCCCTCCCCCACAGTGCATATCTGTCAGTAACTTAGGGTTTGGGTGCTGACATTGACACAAGTGCCTCAGTGCACTAGTGGTGATAAACATAACACAATTCCCAAATGTGAAGAGCACAGTGCAGAAAGGTTAGCTGTTACTCATGCTCCTGGTGCAGGCAACCATGCTTCTCTTCCTAAGTCTTGAGCCACATAAACAGCCAAACCCCGCCTGCTGAACATGCAAGGTACACCCAAAATGAAGGTGCCCTAAAGAAGGACTGAGGCCCTCGGGCCTCTCAGGAATTGTGGCAAGTCACACTGATAGAAAAGCAAAGCCAGACCCCTTACCTTCCCACCCCCACCAATCCTCATGGACCAAACTTGTAAGTTACTACTAGGGCATGCTCAAGTATCTCAAGCTTCTCTGCCCTCAACTTACCCTTGATGTAAACTAGTTCAACGGCAAACATTATGAAGTCTGGTAATGCTTAGCCTAACATGGAGAATTGGGGTGGCATCTTTCCCTGCTAGCATATCAGGAATGCTACTATGCTTAATAGCCAATTGGACATGCAAGAAGCTGATACCTCTGGGAGAGGAAGAAGGACAAGGAGATGTCTATGGACCCCTTCCAGCTGAAGGGAGGACCCCTTCCCCATTAAGATTGGGGCGACTACTGAGGGTTCTCCATGTCCTGTCCTGCCTAGGGCACCAGGAGGCTGTATACACTCATATAGCAATCAGGGCAAATAATATGACAGCTAAAATTTGACAGAACCCTAAACAGTACTGTTCCTGAAGGACTCAGTGAGCTTCCAGCTTGCATATCTCTAAAGACACAGTGCAAGAACCCAGACACTAAGTCCCTGAGCCAGGACAGGACACAGTGAGTGCTTGCACCAGAAGGGAACAGATATCCCAAAGTTATGTCAATAGCAGTAGCTTAAGATGTAACACAACTCCTCCCCCCACTCCCAGATCCCCCCACATGGCAGGAGACAGGGTAACACAACCTGCAGAATACATAGCTGTCCACCACCAACAGGGAAACTGAGTGATCAAATACCACTCAGGTTATAACTGGTCCAATATTATTGATCAGAGCATGCTATCATCTCAGATGGTACAGAACAGCACCAACTGGAGAGAGCAAGTGGTTCAAAGCCTAGATGTCTTGCCTAACAGAAGCTCTCAAAAGTTAAAAGGTTTCTGCAATCTTCTTTTAAGAGCAAATGTTATTATGGTTATGCTACTGTATGTTTTGACTAGAGTTAATTGTATGGTAAATGTATTTTACCTCCTGAACTTTCTTAGCATGATGCCAACCACTCCAAAGCTGGTTCTACATGGCAGTAAGGTAGCTCTCATGGGGAAAAGGGGAATTCTTTATGCCCTGCATACTTACTGAACAAAAGGACAAACAAACATAGTAGAATATGGTTATCTGCTATCTAGCCTATAAGAATATGTTATACACGCACACTACTGTATATCAGGTTACTTATTTTTCCTCCCCACCAGTTGCCTCCATGACTAGTTTGCCAATTAAATCTGTATCTTGAAATATTAAAGGAATAAACTCTCTGATTAAGAGAATGATGATCCTAACACACCTAAGCAAGCTGGATGCTCATATAGTCTATCTCCAGGAGACCAGGTTCCTTAAAGCAGAAATAGACAAGCTCAGGATGAGTTGGGTAGTACAAGTCCACGGTAATTTGCACAACTCCAAAAGTAGAGGGGTAGGAATACTAATCTGTAAGGTGATTAATTTTAAAGTATTAAAGACCGTACAGGATCTGGAGGGTAGATTCCATATACATCAAGGGTAACTGGAGGGTGATAAAGTTGCCTTCTGCAATGTATATGTTCCTAAATTGCCACACACAGACTTCTTCCATGCACTTACCCAATGCATCACAGAGACCTCCTTAGAAAGATTCTTCATTGGGGGGAACATGAACACCATCCTAGTTGACTTCATACATAGGAGCACGCCTCTCCTGAACCCTAGGCAGCAGACATCAATAGCACTGCAGAGTTTGATAACAAAATTGGGCCAGGTTGATATTTGGCATCTGGCTAATCCACAGGGAAGATATTACTCTTTCTTTTCACATCCTCATAAGGTCTAAACCTGAATAGACTTCTGGCTAACCCCTAAAAATGGCACAGCAGATGTTATGGTGGTCAAGATAGACCATATTGTGATCTTGGACCTTGAACCAGTGACTTTCACATGGCTGACACTTAGAGGCCAAAATAGGGGACAGGGACAGTGGAGGCTTAATGTTAAACTGCAAAAAGACACTCCATTTAAGGAACAGCTTAAAGCTGAAATCAAGGGTTTCCTTGCACTGAATAAGCCTAGGGGTACCTTTGAGGCTACAAGGTGGTACACCCTGAAAGTCTTTATAAGAGGAAGGTACAAAAGCAAGGCATCCTACATTAAGAAGGCTAGAGCCAAAGAACTGGATGACTTGCAATGCAAGCTAAAAGAACTTGACACTAAATACTGGGACAGTCCTAATGATCAAAACCACCTGCTTCTTGAAATCACAGGTACTAGGTACAAAATATATACCCACCTGCACCAGGAAAACTGAATACATGTTTTTTTAGGATGAGACAGACATTCTGGGAGGAAGGAGAGAGGCTTGTGAGACTCCAAGCCTATCAATTAAAGAAAAGGCACCAGAGGTCCAGGATCAGCATGATCAGATGCCAGGAGGGCAAGGAATGCAAGGACAAAAAAAACATTAATAAAGCTTTCCTGGATTTTTAAAAAGGACTATACATAGCCAAAGCACTCGCCTCGCCAACTGAAATTTGGGCATTTCTTGAAACTGTCAACCTTCCAACTCTCACTAGGGAGCAAAGAATATTTCTGTACAAGCCCTTCCACAAATTTGGTGCAACAGCAGCCATAAGATCCATGCCATTAGGGAAAGCCCCAAGCCAAGACAGCTTTCAGCTAGAATTTTATAACACATTTCAGATAGAACTGTTGGGGATTCTTACTTTGGTGTATGCTGAATCTGATGCAATCTGAGTTTTACCAGAGTCAATGTGCAGAGCAGTGATAGCACTGATACCAAAACTGGGCAAAGACTCCATGACCTGCAGCAACTATCACCCTATATCACTTATTACAGTTGACTGTAAGATATATGCCAAAGTATGGGCACAGAAACTTGAAGAAGTTTTCCCCATGATAATCTCCATGGATCAAGTAAGATTTACCCCAGGGAGAAGGGGCATAGACAACACAAGAAGGCTAATCAACTTGATCTGGCAAGCAAATGCCAACACCTTGGTCATGGCTGTGGTGGCACTTGATGCAGAGAAAGCCTTCAACAGGGTCAAATGGCCTTATCTATTCCAGACCCTCAAGCACTGTGGCTTTGGAGAGAGGCTAAAGCAGCAAAACATCTCCATAGTGTGGTGTGCCTGGTATGAACATAAACAAGAACTGAACTAACACTGGCACCACTATACTAAAGAAAACAACAGCTTTATTATATATTAAAATGACATACCATCTACAAACTGGGTCGCTACAGAAATCCTACCAGTTTCACAATCACTGCATCATCATGGGGATGACACAGTGATTGGGAAAACCAGTTGGGGTTTCTGTAGTGACCCAGTCTGTGAACAGTATACAATTTTAATATACAATAAAGCTGCCATTTATTTTTAGTAGAGTGGTGCTGGTGTTTGTTCTGATTTGGAGAGAGGTCCTGCAAGGGACACAGACTCTCGATAGGCAGGCATCGGTAGCTGTCAACACAAACAGAACACTGTCTGAGTCATTCCCTCTAGGTAGGAGTGCCAGGCAGCGCTAACCGCTATCCCCATTGTTATTCACACCGGCATAAGAGTCTCTCTTAAAGATCAAATGCATGTGTTTAATAAAAGCTTGAATTCATTTGAATTCATGTCCCTGTGTCATGATTAGTGTTTCCTGAAAATTTCATGCTGTTTGGTTTTGTGGTTTTCTTTAAATCAGCATTTGTTAATGTGCTCTGCAGTAACTGAAAAATAGTGACCTTTTTTCTATCACTATCAGTGAGGCCTCCAGAGTGATTATATAATTTTGGCCTAGCCTGCAGCTTCAGCAATTAAGTCCCTGATTGACTGAAGTAGCTGTTGCACTTCCCAGTCAGAGCAGTCTGTAGAGTTAATTGTTTCTGTCCCAGTTTTTTTTTTTTTACTAACCCTTCTGGTTTGTGTTTAGATAGATTAGCTTAAAATCTATCATTCTGTTCATATAAAAAGTTGATTGTTGGAGTTTCAGTGCTGAACTGAAGTGGCATGAATGTTTGTGAGAAATCACCTTGTCAATATCACAACTGTCAGTTCTTTCTCATCAAAACTCTGCATTCTCTGCATTGTTTTCTGGCTATATAACACAGGGTTGTTTAATGGAAATAAAATAAATCTAAATTTTATTAATTCATAGAAGTAGTTTGTCTTTGATATAGCCTCCATAAATAGGTTCATGTGAGAATAATTTTTGCATGTCAGATTGACAGATTGACAGGTGTCTTCCACACTCTGCTATTTCAGGAACATGTACTGTATGAACTCACACATTTCAGTTCTTTGAAGGTTTCTGTGTGAAAATACATCATGTATGTGTATAACTAGAAATACAATATGGCATCCTGATGCTCCTGTCTCCTGCCCAACATCTGAGGCAGCAGCACTCTGCTGCCCTTTTTCCCTTGCCCCACAAGCCCCCTGTCTCCTTCCCCCATCTGAGGCTGCTGCACCCTGCTGCCCACTGTCTTCTACACACAGTCAGGGCTGCTGCACCCTGCAGCCTCCTGCACAAACAGTTGAGGCTGCTGACCCTGTTTCCCTCTGTACCCCACCCCCACAGTCAGGGCCAATGCACCCTGTTGCCCCCTGTTCCTGTCTTTACAGTTGGGGCTGCTGTGCTCTGCTAATCCCTAGATTCCCAAGTCCCCTGCCTTTACAGTTGGGGCTGCTGAAATATGCTGCCCAGGCCACCAGAGGTGGGGTAATTGCTGCATCTGCTACCCACTTCTATTGCCCCAGCTGGGCAAGGCTGCTGCACCAGACTCACCCTATCCCACAGTCAGGGCTGCCATACCCTGATGCCCCCCCATGTCCTGCCACACAGTTGAGGCTTCTGCATCATGCTGTCCTCTTTCTTTGCCACCACATCCAAGGCTGCTGCACCCTGCACCTGTTTACACAGTCAAGACTACTGTGGCATGCTATGCCCTAGAGCCCCATGCCTCCACAGTTAGGGCTGCTGCACCATGTGGCAACTTGCCGTAAGACAAGGCAGGGCATGTCCTGCACCCTGTCCTCTGCCTCTACAGCTGGGGAAGTTTCTTCCTGTTGCCCCCTGCCACCAGAGTCAGATCCTTTGCTACACCTTGCTGCCCATGTCCCTTGTCCCAAACAGGCATGCCTGTTGCACCCTGTCCCACAGTTTGAGCAGCTGTACCCTGATGACTCCCCTGTCTCCTACCCAAACTGTCAGGGCTGCTGCACCCTGCTACCCTCTGTCCCCCACCCTATAACACAAGATGAAAATATATTTTTTTCCTTTTTAGCAGTTTGGGAAGTGTGCCAAATGATCTGACTCTGGTGGCAGGGAGCAGCATGGTGCAACAACCCTAACTATGGAGGCAAGAGGCTCTGTGGTGTGGATGGGCACAGTGGTGGCAGGGAACAGAGGACAGCATGATGCAGAAGGCTTCACTGTGAGGCAGGACACAGTTGGGCATCAGGGTACAACAGCCCTGACTGTGAGATGGGGTGCATGTGGTACAGTGGCTCTACTCATTTGAGGCAATGAAAGTGGGTAGCAGGATGCAGCAAAAGTCGCACCTTTGGTGACTTGGGGCAGCATGGTGCAGCAGCCCCAACTGTGGAGACAGAGGCCCTGGAACTCTAGTGCTTAGCAGTGCATAGCAGTGCTGTCTGTGGAGACAGCAACAGGGGCAACAGGGTGTATTGGCCCTGACTATTGGGGGTGGAGGACAGAGGGAAGCAGGGTGCATCAGCCTCAACTTAGGGGTAGGAGACAGGGGCATCAGGATGCCATACAGTATTTTTAATCATACACATACATGGTGTATTTTCACACAGCAACCCTCAAAGAACTGACATTTGCGAGTTTGTACAGTACATGTGCCTGAAATAGCAGAGTGTGGCAGGCACCTGTTTGTCAATCTGACATGAAACAAAAATGTTTTCACATGAACTTATTTATGGAGGCTACATCAATGACAAACTACTCCTAATCACGAACAAAATTTAGATTTATTATATAGCCATTAAAAAACCCTGTTATATAGCTAGAAACTAATGCAGAGTTCTGATGAGAAAGAACTGACAGCTGTGATAGAGACAGGGGGATTTCTCACAAACATTCATACCACTTCAGTTCAGCACTGAAACTCAAATGATCAACTTTTTATAGGAACAGAATGATAACTTTTTAAGCTAATGTATCTAAACCAGATGTGTTAGTAAACAACTTTGAGAGAAAACAATTAACTCTACAGACTATGACTAGAAAGTGAAACAGCTACTTCAGTCAATCAGGGACTTAACTGTTGAAGCAGCAGGCTACGCCAAAATGATGTCAATATTATGCAGGTCTCACTGATAGGGACAGAAACATCTTCACTGTTTTCAGTTACTGTAGATCACGCTAACAAATACTGACTTGCAGAAAACCACAAAATCAAACAGCATATTTTCAGGAAATACTAATCATGACACAGGGACTTGAATTCAAGTGAATTCAAACTTTTATTAACAATATTAAAAAACATCCCATTTAATCTTTAAAACAGATCAGATAGGACCCAAAGATGCATGGTCTGAATATGGGGAAGGAGCACAAGGTCCAGGCCTATGCCAATGATGTCCTCCTCTCACTAACACCAAAAGTACTCCCTGCTCTTACCACTCAGCAATTTGGCTCTCTAACAGGATACAAATTAAATGTGTCCAAATCCCTTATCATGATCTCTCACTAAAACATGGAGAAAACACCAGGGTACCCCAGGTGACTCACCCCAGTGGAACATCAATTACACAATCTGGGAACTGATTTTACACAGGATCTAAACAAACTGGGGATACTGAACATTCAGCCCATCGTGAAAGTACTGGATGGAGACCTGGCAAGGTGGAGCCATCTGCACCTCTCAGACTGGGGCAGAGCTCATGCCTACAAAATAATGGCAGCAACCCCCCCCCACATTCAATAAGTGCTGGATAATCTTCCCCTCACTCTTCCCCAGCATCTGTTCACATCCAAACAGAAGCATTCACTCAGTTTCTTCTGGGGGAAAGACTCATGGCAGTTGAGCTGTAAGAAACTCCAGAAAGACAAACTGTTGAGGGGTTTAAACCTTCCAGAGTCTGGCCTTAAACACAAGGTACACACATTGCTGCAATTAAGACAGATATTACCTCAGATCCCAATAATGCAGTGCCTTAAATGAGCAGATTGTGAAACACAGATACTGGGAGAAATTACATTTACCAGCATCCTTTTGGGGCCACTCTGAATAGCTTGAAGCATCATCCAATTATTCAGCATTTCAAAAAAGTCTGGGACTGGGCAACTAAGCATACAGGATGGTCACCATGGTGACCCCCTTGATTTCTCTTGTGGAATAATAACCACCTTCATATTGGTAATCAACTGGTCCACTAGAAGGACTGGATATCTTCTGGAATACACTGCATAGAAAATTTGATGGATTCAAGGACTAAAATCCTCTTGTCCTTTTCACAGACCCAAGCTAAATACAACATTTCAACAGGACAGCTTTGGAGTTGTCTCCAACTAAGGCATGCTTTATCAGGGGGATGACACAGTGACTGCGAAACTGGTTGGTGTTTCTGTAGCAACTTGGTCTGCAGACAGTATGTGATTTTAATTACAATAAAGCTGTCATTTTTTTTAGTACAGTGGTGCTGGTGTTTGTTCTGCTTTGGAGAGAGGTCCCTACAAGGGGCACAGACTCTCTACAGGCAGGCATCGGCAGCTGTCAACACTAACAGAACACTTCATGAGTCACTCCCTTGAGGTAGGGGTACCAAGCAGGGCTAACCGCTATCCCCATTGTTATTTATCCAGGCATTATAGCCCATGTTATAGCTGACCATATAGGATCCAAGGATGCATTGTCTGAATATGGGGGAGGAGCACAAGGTCCAGGCCTATGCTGATGATGTCTTCCTAACTCTCACTAACACCAAAAGTCCATCCCTGCTCTTATCACTCAGCAATTTGGCTCGCTAATAGGATACCAATTAAATGTATCCAAATTCCTTGTCATGGTCTCTCACAAGAACATGAAGAAAACACCTAGGAACCCCTAGGGACTCACCCCAGCGGAACATCAATTACACAGTTTGGGGACTGATTTTACATGGGATCTGAACAAATTGGGGAAACTGAACCTTTAGCCCAATGTGAAAGTACTGGATGGAGACCTGGCAAGGTGGAGCCATCTGCACCTCTCAGACTGGGGCAGAGCTCATGCCTACAAAATAATGGCAGCCCCCAACATTCAATAAGTGCTGGATAATCTTCCCCTCACTCTCCCCCAGCATCAGTTCACATCCCAACAGAAGCATCCACTCAATTCATTCTCTGAGGAAGCCTCCAGGGGGAGGTGAAACGTAAGAGCAGGACTGTGGTCCTTATGTTTGGATTTTTTGTCTGCGATACTGTTTGGTGGTGATAATAAGCTAGGAACTTCCTAAAGAAATTACTCTAAGTGCTTCCTTTGTATACAGGGGTGAGTGCATTTTGCTACCAGTCTGCATCCACTTAATTTCTTCTGGGAGAAAGACTCACAGTGGTTGAGCTTTAAGAAACTCCAGAAAGACCAATTGTTGAAGTGTTTAAACCTCCCAGAGTTTGACCTTAAACACAAGGTACACACAGTGCTGCAGTTAAGACAAACGTCACTTTGGATCCCGACAATGTAGTGCCCAGAGATGCAGTGAATTTAAATTTCACCGGCGAAGTGAACACGAAGTAGGCACTTCACGTTGTCACTCTGCTATGTGGAGTGGCCAATACAGAAGGCTCACTTCACCTTGTAATTATTACTTCACGTTCATGTTATCATTCTGTCTTAATGGGAAGTAAGGTGAAGTGGCAACAATACTGGCAGCCCCTCACACACACAGTAACCAGAATTAATGTGCATCCCTAAAATGCTACTGTCTTGTGTCCAGAAAACTCCCCAGTGCTGACAAAATGAAATCAGAGCACAACAAAAAATGCAAAGTCTCTCAGAATTAATGGCGCACTCAGTCATGTGTGCTGCGGTCACACACAGTCACCAGAATTAATGTGCATCCCCAAAATGCTGCTGTCTTGTGTCCAGAAAATTCCCCAGTGCTGACGAAGTGAAATGAGAGGGTAACAGAAAAATGTGAAATCTCCCAGAATTAATGGTGTACTGCAAATGCACAGACAGATTAAGATTGCACTGCACACTCAAGAGATGCAGACGCAAAGGCACAACAACACCTAACCAGTGCTCACAAGTCACAAATCCACATCTGGAAAAGAATACCTTTTGCCGGTTCGGGGTTAGTGCACAGCAATAACAGTCCACTACCAGTAAAGATACCACAAAGCAGTATGAAAAATTCATGCAGGTGCGGTGGATAGCAGGTTCACACTACTCCAATTACTCTGTGGCACAATGAAAGGAGTCTGATTTAATGGCACGCATCACAACCACACTCACACACACACTACAAGTAATGCGTAGCAAATTGAAAACATTTAGTAATATAACCAAATGTTTTAAACAAACTGAAATTATACACTGCTACACCACAACAATCAACAAAAAAATTTCAACAATTGCTGAAAATATTACTGTTTGTACATTAACACAGTTATACAAGAAAAATATAACCAAAACAGAAAGACTGCCTTTTTCTCCCAGTTAATCTTTTTTCTCAGATTGTTTAATTGTATGGTTGGTGCTTTCCCTACCTAGTTCCAAACTTGGTCTCCCTACCACTAGAACTTTCCTTCCCCCTCAGAACTTGCTCTGTAGTGCAACTCCTCCCTCCTATTCAAGCCCCCTACTCTCTGTTTCTGTTTAACTTTGATTTTCCTTCTGTATTTAAAAGGCTAACACCTCTGTCTTCTTTTCTTTCAAGGGTCTGAGGGCTTTCTTCTGCAGCCCCCATCCCAACCAAGGACAGTTCACTGCTAGAATTTGCCCCACAGGTACGGACATGGAGAAGCCCTGAGTTCACCGTGTGCATGAAAACTTTTGAACTTGGCACCTTTTGTGGCACAGTAGCCCAATTTCGTGGAGCTTAAATTTCATTGCTATTCAGAGGGAGCAGCTTGCATTTACCTTGTGTGAGCTGTGCTCCTTCAAGCTGAAATTTCCACCCACCCCATCGCACTTCCTCCATCTATTAAATGCTCCTTTACTCTGCCCTATGCCCTATCTGACTAGCCTATGGTGATAAAGGAGCAGGGCACATCACTGTGGGTAGTCCTAGAGCCTGCATTCTATTGTGTTTGCTGCCTTGGTCCTGCTTCTGGAAAATATTAGATTCTATTACATGATCATGCAGCCCCCACTCCACCTGCTAGCCCTACTGACTTCTGTCCATTGCGGCATTGCCGTGGAATACTTCACCCCCCTAACTGCTGCTCCTCCATTCTTTTCTGCAGACATGAAGGACTTTACCTTCTCCAATCTGCTACCTCTCCTCAAGCAACTCAATAGCCATATCGAACACTCTTGCCCAAAACTGGTTCTCCGCCTGACTATGTCTTACAGCACATCTAAATGGATCTCCAAAGCTAGGACCATCCTC
Organism: Neoceratodus forsteri; assembly: GCA_016271365.2. Lineage (NCBI taxonomy): Eukaryota > Metazoa > Chordata > Ceratodontiformes > Ceratodontidae > Neoceratodus > Neoceratodus forsteri. The sequence continues at coordinate 1,749,669,513 of CM057455.1, read as the reverse complement.
ACCTTTTTGATTGCTGCTACCTGGATTATTGTCCTCTCCTTATCTTTGGCAGATGATGTGGAATCTAACCCTGGCCCCGTGGCCACAGGGCTCCCTCACTATTCAGTCAGTTCTTCCCCTGGGCCCCATTCCAGAGAACTAAAGATTGCCCACCTTAATATAAGAAACTTGGTTGCTAATCATGCAGAACTTGTAGCTTGGACCACAACTCAAAGACCTGATCTTGCAATTTCAGAATCCTGGCTTAAGCCTTCTCTCCCTGACTCTCTGTGTTCCCTCCCCGGATACAACTTGTTCCGGGTTGATCGGCCCTCATCAAAAAGAAGTGGAGGTCTGGCACTATTTTATAAGTCTCATCTAAACCTAACCTTACTACCATGCCCCTTGTTTGTGTCCGGTGAGGTACTTCATGCACTGCTTCTGCTGGGTGACTCAAAAAAAACTGCACATTGTTTGCACCTACATGCCTCCAGTTTCCTGCAAACATGGGCTTGAGGAGTTCCTGGCTTTTCTCCCCCGGGCCACCAAAAACAATGAAGTGATTCATCTAGGTGACTTCAATCAGAATTGGCTCAACCCAAACCTACCTGTCCTTGACTCTAATATAAGGAAGGCCAACCTAACCCAGCTTGTCTCGGTGCCTAAGCGACATTCCAGCCATGGTAATAGTCACACCCTCCTTGACTGGGTACTTACCAACAGGCTGGACAGAATCTCTTCTGTGACCATGCTACAGGCCTCCTTTAGCGACCATTCACCTGTCACCTGTGTCTGGGATGCCAGCCTCCCCTCCCACCCACCAAAATCATCTCCATGTCTGACTTCTCTGCCCTCTACACCTCAGCTTTTCTAAGGGATCTTCAGCATGTCGACTGGTCCCCCATATTCATAACAAATAACATTGACTTGGCTGTGCAGTACTTTACCAACTCTCTGCGCTCCTTGCAGTCCAAGCACATTCCTTCCATCAGGCACAGGGTACAGGGTCTGCCTGACAAATGGTTAGCTAGCATTTTTCTATGTATGCTTAAAGCATGGGATAAACTCTGGACCAGATGGAAAACCTCCTTCCTGCTCTCTGACTTCATCGCATATTGCTCCCTTCATGACTCTTGTAAGAAAGTGTTATGGACTGCCAAAAGCAATTACTATAGAGGCCTTCTTCACACCACCTCTAGTAACCCAAAAAGGTACTGGGCACAAATAAACCATATAATGGGGCACTTCACATCCCAAACCCCCCATGACTTTCTAATAAATAACGTCTTCTGTAACAACCCTAATACCATAGCTAATGCTTTCAGCTCACTCTTTACCGCCCTCCCTAGTTTTGATGCTGACGGTCCCCCCCACCACACACCCCTGACCTCCCCCATCCCATACTTCCCTGATTCTCCACCCGATCTCCAGGCTGGATGTCCTAAGAGCTCTTAACATGATGTCTCCCCACAGCAGCACAGGCCGTGATGGACTGGAACCCAGAATTCTCAAATTAGGCACGTCTCTTCTTGCCACCCCCATCATGCAATTGTTCAACCTCTCCATTAGCTGAGGTACTGTGCCTCTGTCCTGGAAAAATGCCAGGGTAATCCCAGTCTTCAAAAAGGGTGATCCAAAAAACCTAACAAACTACCGTCCTATTGTGCCAACCCTCAGTAAACTCCTAAACAAGCTTATCCATCGCCAGGTGTCTAACTTCATTTCCAACTTTAACATGCAATCTCCTGCTCAGCATGGCTTTAGGCCAAACCACAGCACCCCTATGGCCCTAGTGCAATTCACCAGTGACATCAAATCTGCCATGGACCAAGGCCAGCTTACTGGGGCTGTTTTTATTGATATGTCAAAGGCGTTTGACTCGGTTAACCACAGCCTGCTCCTGCATCAACTAGGCTCTATTGGTGCCTCCCAATCCACAATTGCCTGGTTTGCCAGCTATCTGTGGAGCCACTCCCAGTGTGTCTCCTGTCATAAAGTTCTCTGTGCCCCTGCCCTGCTTTGTTCAGGCATCCCACAAGGTTCCATACTTGGGCCCCTGTTCTTTTCTTTGTTCGTCAGTAACCTGCCTTCTGTTCCTTCCCACAGTCTCTCTTTACTCTACGCTGATGGCTTGGTTCTTTATGTCTCCTCTGGCTCTATTCATGAAATTAACTCCCACCTCTCCTCTGATCTTCATCGTATCCAAACTTGGCTTATGTCCCACCGCCTGGTGCTAAATGCTGCCAAGACCCATGCTATGCTCTTTGGGTCACAAAGGGAATCTGTCACTTCAACTCCGTCTCTCCAGGTTTCTTGTCTTGATGGCTCCCTTGTGGAAGTAACTCAGTCCTTCAAATACCTAGGGGTCACGCTGGATCCATCTCTTAACTTCTCTCTGCATGTCAAAGCTGTCTGCAAATCAGTCAATGCTAAAACTGGACTGGATTACCGAGTCCGTCAGTTTCTGACCCCTGCTCCCAGGATCTCTGTCGCCCAAGGCCTTCTCCTCCCTAGACTCTGCTACACTCTGCCTGTCTTCGCTATGGCACAGGTAAGCATCTTGCAAATGTGGGACATTGCCTACAACAATGTCTGTAGATTTGTGCTATCTGCTCCTCGTCTTAAGCACCACTGTACTCTCTACTCTGGCCTCCACTGGTTGTCTCTTTCCTCATGTTGGGCTTATTCATTAGGTTGTCTGATTGACAACATTATTCGTTCTTCACTCCCCTCCACACTCGCAGCTATGCTCACCCCCATCGACTGCCCTCTTTCCCTCTGTTCCATGTCTTTAGCTCTGTTATCTGTCCCAAAATGCTCTACTAGGATGGGTGAACTTGCCTTCTCCTTCTATGCCCCCAAATTTTGCAACTCTCTCCTACTTGATCTTAGGCACTCCAAATCCCACCCCACTTTCAAGAAAGGCCTCTCCAATTACCTTGCCTCCCTTGACATTTGCAAATGTCCCTAGCTTCATGAGTCATGCAAATCTACCATTGTCCTGCACTTAAATTTCCCTGTGGCCTCTTGATTCCTACCATCCCCACTCTTCCTCAGCTGCAGCTACAGACTTTTTTCCCTGTCTCTGCCAGGAAATTGTCTTCTTGCTGACTTACCAATAGCACTGTTATGTTTTGTACATTATTAACTGTAAATTGTGCCTTTTTGTCTGTTTTGTTCCTATTATACTGTGTGATATGTACCTCCTCTATGTACTATGTAACTTGCACCTCTGTTTAACTGTTTGGAATCTCCTATTGTACAACACTGTATATGTGTTTGTTTTTACCTGTTCCTTGATTTGTACTCTCCCGGGTCGAGCCTGAAAATAGGTAGTTCTGTCTAGTGCACTTGCCCGATTACCAAAAGCAAATAAATAAATAAACTACCTACACCACAGATATGCCCTTCCCTCAAAGCACACTTCACAGTACACAGACTGACTGTTCTAAATTAACATTCAAAATCCACACACAAACAATAAACACTCGATGATATGAGCACAGGAGGGTTTCCTACAATCAATGTACTAAATTTTGAGCAAAAAAAAAATGGCCCAAAAAGTCTTTTCTAACAGCTTTTCAAGGATTTGAATTGCAGAGCTCTGAGAAGAAACTGTCTCCATCTTCCACTACACACACACTACACAGAACTGAGGCTGTGCAGAACAATCTAGAGCCCATGTGACCTGCAATCCCATGAAACACTGCAAAATTCACCTTGGAGCTCAATAACAAGGCAAAGTGATGCGAAGTACATTGATTTCAATGTACTTCACCTTAAAATTGGTGGAGAAGTGGTTTGGGGAAGGCGGAATAATGCAAAGTCTTTGGTTTCAATGGATTTCGCTTTCCTCATCATGATGTGAAGTATTCTGCTTCGCATTGCAGAATACTTCGCGGATTCTGCGTTACTCTGCAAATCATTTCACTGAGAGAATTTTGGCCACTTTGCCCACCACTAGTAGTGCCTTAAATGGGCAGACTGTGAAATGCATATACTGGGAGAACTTACATTTACCAACATCCTTTTGGGGGGCCACTCTGAATAGCTTGAAGCATCATCCAGCTATTCAGCATGCCAAAAAAGTCTGGGACCAGGCAGCTAAGCACATAGGATGGTCACCATGGTGGTTCCCTTGATTCCTTTTGTTGAATAATAACCACCTTCATATTGGTAATCAGCTGGTCCACTGGAAAGACTAGCTATCTTCTGGAATACACTGCATAGGAAATCTAATGGATTCGAAGGCTAAAGTCCAATATTCCTTTGCACAGATCCAAGTTAAATACAACATTTCAACAATGCAACACTGGAGATATTTCCAACTAAGGCATGTTTTGCCTGCAGGCATAGGCACAAAATTATGAGACAGACAACCCTAACACACTGCATGAATGGTTATTGGGGGGGGGGGGCAAAACCAAAAACAGTATGATCTATAAGTAACTCATGGTCCTTACTCCAGACCCAACAGAAAGCACACTGCAGAAATGGAATGAAGAATTGGGGTTGCAGCTCACAGACCAGCAATGGCACATATTCTGGGCAACATTAAAGAGGGATGTGAAGGACACCAAGAACAGAGTCACTCAGTTAAAAATATTGCATAGGTGGCAAGGAACTCTGTAGAAGCTGCACAGGTAGGGCCTCCTAGACTCAGACACTTGCTGATGATGCCAAGAAAGCATGGGGGCCATCATGTACCTGCTCCTCATGTGTAATAAACTGCAAGGGTACTGGCAGGAAGTGCAAAATATATGCACAACACTGCTTAAGCAGAACATTCAACTCAACCCAGCATGGGTGATGCTAGCTGTAGACTTCACAAATCCTTGGCTCACCAGATACCATCTAGATGGTTGGCAGGTGCATCGACATCAGCCAAATGAATTATACTGCACCACTGGAAACAACCAGATCCCCCCCCCCCCAAAACTGTGGAATGGATCACAAGCTGGGAGAAACCACTTCCTTTTAAAGGATCCAATTTAGCATCAGCAACCAGTTAGACCAATATTGGGAGATATGGGGTGCCTACTTAAACTCAGAATATTGCACCATACAACATGGATACACTTTGGACTGGTGAGCGCATTGCTCACAAAGTCTGATGCATGCACACTCTCACCCCAAACAAAGCCACATCCCTACAATACGGTCTCCCTGAAGCTAACACTGGTACCATACTCAGCACTGGGGCAGTGGCTGCATGACTCCTGAATGGAAGGCAACATGCAATAAAACTTACAGACGGAAAGTTTACTGTGATATTAGCTTGCTGTAACAACTGTTTACTGTGATATTTGTTATCAGTATGAAAAAGAATTACCTGCACCCTAAACTTGAATTAATTGTATATTCTTATACACAGTTGGGAAGATACTGACCCAGTTTTCTTAACTGTGAATTGCTTAATGTTGTTATGCTTTGAGTACACAGCACATATACTGTATTGTACCTCCAAAGAGCTAATGCCCTGGCCAGAACTCCTGTAGAAATTGTACTGGATTGTTGTTGAATTTAAATACCTAATAAACCTTTAATTATACAAAAGGATAGGACTGAACTGCTGGTCAATCAGGCGGCCCTTCCTGGATCTCTCCTGACTATCTTTTTATGCTGGGCTATGCAAGACAAATTGTAGCACAGCAAAACAGGCCCCCTTGTACACCCTATTATCTTTGTGTAAGAAATTATCTGCAGAGCTAATGTAATTTATAGAGAAAATCTAGGACTTTTATGACCGCATGTTATTTATTGGATGATGAAGTTATTGCATGGTGTGTGCAAGATAATGAGTGATAGTGACATAGGAAAAGGAGTAGCACTACTAGGAAGATATCAATAAAAATAAACATTGCACACAGTTTTGCCGTAGACAGTGGACTGAACATTTTTAATTGCCAGAAGTATATTGACTTCATTCTAAATGTTACTGCTTTATTACAAATCTTGAACACAAAATTGATTTAATGAATGCTATTAGCCATTAACCAGACACTGTCAACACTTTTTGCATCATATTATTATGTTGGCTTACGTGCACGTGCAAGCAACATCTTGCGGTTGTAACACATTTCAGAGGTATGTCAGTGTTGTGGTGAATGCAGGGGATGCTTTAGTGGGTGTGTCTCTCAGCCACAACCAGTGAGCATACCTCCGAACACAGCAGTTTCAGAAAGAGCCACAGAGTTGAAACTAATCTGCCGCTGCAATCAGAGATAGGCTCATCATTGCAGCAGCAGATGACACACTTCCATTACATGCCTTTCCTAGTGAAACATTTCAATAAATATGGTGGCTCCTGCCATCTGCCACACAATCCCAAGAAAGCCAACATCAGGGTGCCCAGTCCCCATGTTGGCATGCCCCCCCACATTATGTGGCAAACAGTAACATGGCAGATCCTGCCAACCCACCATGCACTCCTAAAAAGCTGACATTGGGGTGCCCAATCCCCATGTCAGCATCCTCCCCCCTTTTAGTGTGTCTTTCCTCTTAGTGTGTCTCTTCTGGTTAAACAGTTTCCCTTTTCCTTTCTGACACTGGAATGCCCACTCCCCGTGTCAGATGCACCCCGCCATCTATACGCCTTGCCAACATCGGGGTGCCCAAGCCCCATGTCAGCATCCCCCCATCAGAATTGTGGCACACTGGGAGCCCACCCCAGTGTGCCTATTTTTTTTTTGTGTAACCTGTAAATGAAGAAAACCCTCCCTCACAGTCTTTTTTCCCTGCAAACAAGAAAACTGTCAACTGCTGCCTCCCTCATCCCCCCCCCACCCATGCCTCCTCTGTGCACCTACCTCCCACACCTCACCCATACTTACCCTCCGGAGGTCGGGAGCCGTGATCTTCTCTTAAGCAGGACATGTCTACACTCTTCAAAGCTGAACTGCGAACTGAAGAAATAACGGTAAGCTTTATAATGGGATGCAATGGGGGGGTTACAACTTAAGTTGATATCTGAGCCATTTTGGAATTTTGGCCCAAAATTTTCAACATGGGTTCTTGGGACTCAACTCATGAACATATCACTGTCATTTAGTTTCTGGTCCCGAAAGGTGATTTTGTGTTACTTATGGGAATCACCTTTGGGACCGAGTAATGAAATGACAGTGCCACTATTCATGAGGGGAGGTCCCAAAAAGCCCATGTTGCAAATTTGGTGAAAAAATTGTGAAAAATGACTGTGTTATGAGCGTGTGTTGCACAGTTTCTACGCACGCTTGTAACTTTGCCAATTTTTAATATTTTCTCTCCAGATTTTCAACATTGCAATTTTTTAGACCTCCTTATGAACAGTATAGCTGTAATTTTTCATATCCTACCAGAAATGTGTTTTCACACCTGTGGCACCAAATGGTGTTGCTGTGCAAAACCACCTTTCAGGATCGAGTAATAAAATGATAGTGCCACTATTCATGGGGTGGGGTCACAAAAATCCCATTTTGAAAATTTGGAGTGAAAATACCAACAAACAGCTGGGGTATTAGGGTTCCCAACCATAACACCCTACACTATAGAGACTGACAGGCTTTGAGGGTGTGACTTGGGATCATTGGCATTAATATTCTCACCATTCTACCCCCATCCTGCAGTCAGTGACAGGCATCAAGGTGTGCCTTGGGGTCTTTGGTCCCAACATTCACCCCATTCTCCCATACCGCACCCATCTCAGCATATTTCTTTATGGAATGGGATGAGTATAAGGCCCAAAGACCCCAAGGCACACCGCAACACCTGTCAGTGTCTACAGGGTAGGGTGAGGTGAAATGGTGTGGGCAGTATGGTCGATGTCCCAAAGGCACACTCCCAATGCCTGTTAGCTTCTGCAGGGTGGGGGTGGGGTTGGAGTCAGTTCAATACTTCACTGCCATTCCTATCATGCATTTCTCTAACTCCTGCACTACCAATGCCAATGCCTGCAAGCCAAGATTCGGCATCGACAAATGCTTGTTTCTAGTTGAAACCCCACCTTTTATGATTGCCTACCTTCTCTACAATTCACTGATGCTACTGGTTGTCACTGGTTCTTTTATCCTCTTGTTTTCTTAGTCAAAATGAAATGTATGTAGTGGTGTAATTATACCTTGCCTTGTTTTGCTTTAAATCCTTGAAAAACTCTGATTGCATACTTGCTTTAAATCCCTAATAAAGTATGATTGCATAGTTCCTTAACATTATTAACACACCCAAGCAGTGCAGCCACTCATGTTGCAATAGTCTCTTCTACTCCCACTGCATCATGAGGGGCTAGACTGTGTTTGGGGTATACCCAAGTCCAGAAAATATGCAGTAGGAGTTGACCAAGGCATGTAAACAACGTATTTTGTGTGGTAACACCAGTATGGTTGGCAGTCTGTTTTTCACTTTTAAAAATAAAAAAGGACTCAGAATCAAATGACCAAGAACATTGGCAGTCCCTGCAGGAGGTAAGCAATCATAAAATTTGTTTTTAAACTTTGGACAACTTGAGGCTAAAGGTGGTTGACAGTGTCCCTTTAAATGTAACATTAAATGATAAAGTTCTGCAGCACACTGTTAGACCCAGACTTAGTACCTGTGGATCAGTAGGTTGCAGGCTTACTTCTGGAGATTTAAAGGGACATTGTCAACCCCCTTAAAGCCTCAAAGTTTCCCCTCGTTTAAAAAACAGATTTTATGATTGCCAACATTCTGTAGAGATTGTTGATATAGCTGGTAGTTTGATTCTGATTATTTTTTTCTTTAAAAAGGTGAAAAACAGACTGTATGGTCATAGGTTCTAGTCCCACACCTGGAACTCTGTCTACTACTCAGTACAACTACTGTAGTGCCGTACTTGGGGGGGGGGGACTGCACTACTGAGGTGCCATCCTTCATATGAAACATTAAAACAAGATCCCTTCTGCCCATTTCTAGGGGCTGTCTAGGTGGAAGTTAAACATACCACAGCACTTATTGAAAAAAGGAGGGACTTATCCTTGTTTTCCAGACAACAATCTCCCCTGACAATGAAACAGGTAATTGGATATACCTGGAAATGAGCTGTCACAACTTGGTACAGATTTTCTGGTCAAACACTATAAATAAATAAATAAGATCAGATTATTTGAATACTGTATTAAGAACAAGAAATGTGCACCAAGAAGACTGAAGAAATAACACAGTATCTGGCAAGCTTTACAGGTTTCTTACTGAAGTGATGAAGTACATCACTATGTTATCCTGTTTATGCACAAGCCATCAATATAATAAATTCAACTGAAATGTTAAAAAAAGAATGCAGAGTAACATGCTAATTTTAGGTTGGAATAGACTGTAAGACCATCAAGCCTGCCACCTTCACAAGCAGAGATTAATATGAAAGCTGTACAAACATGGAAAGACTTTCTTGGGATTCCCCAGCCACTCTGCTATGCAAGGTACCATGTCATTCCTTTGGTAAGCAGAAGTATGCCCAGGTTACTTTGAAGGCCTTAACAGTCTTCATATCCACTAGTAGGCTGTTCCATACATTCACCACCTTCTTTGAGGCACAGTACCTCCTAACGTTACCCCTGAATTTACCACCTCTGAGTTCCCGGAATCTACCTCCACCCTGCACACTATATTAAGCAACTACTGTATTTGTTCAATCTTGTCAGTACCTTTGAGTTTGCAGAAGACTGAGCTCATGTCCCCCCTCAGTCTCCTTTTCTCTAACATAAACATGCTACAGTCTCCCAGACTCTCCTACAGCTTTTTCCCTTCGTACCTCTGATCATTCTGATGGCCCTCCACTGTGTTGTACCTCTCAGCTGCCTTTTCTTGTTTATACTAAAGAAAGCACAGAACTGCATACAGTACTCTAGGTGATGCGAGAACCAACCACCCGCGATGTGCGATCCAACATACCCGACAGGGGTCTAAGGGCACATTTCCTCATTATATATACATACATACATAGATACTGCCAGCAGATAAGGGCCTATGGCCCACCCAGTCTGCTCATTTCAGCTCGTAAGATCACTTTAAGTTTTTCCAGAAGTCTGTTGCCCCTTACCCCTGACCTCCAGGATTCCCTTATGTCCATACCATGCATTCCCTTTTCATTTTAACACATTATTTATTCACTTCTGTTTCTTTTGGTGGGTAAACTTTACACAGGAGCAGTATTTCCCCATTTTACTCCTGGAACTGAGTCAGGATCTTAGTTTTATTCCTGGAACTGAGTTCCCCATGGTTCCTCTTAATTCCACCACTGATACTAATGGTTTCCAAACAGAAGCAAGAGCCCACATCAAGTGAAATAGCTCATGATTGTCTTTTATCCTGCAGCAGACTGGACAAACAGCTTGTGGTAGTACAGGCAAACAACCTGGTCTTCTGCAAGATAAAATAAAACTGTGAGCTATTTTCACCTGATGTGTGACACTTGCCTCTTTTGGGATCATTAGTGAACTATAAGTGGAACAGGCTGCCTCAGGAAGTGGTGAATGCTGGTTCTATATCAGAGTTCATAAACAAATGGAACTGATACAAAGGGAAGGCAGGGTAAAGCAGGATTACAAAGTGTCAGTAGTAGGGGAACTAGTAAAATTAGGTAGTAAAACAGAGCAGACTAGATGGATGAAAGCCCTTATCTATATATACACATAGCTATGTGAAATCTGCTGGCAGAAAAAGAAGGAATGGCCTGTTTGATCTTTCCATAAGCCTTCCTAAAACTGGTCTTGGCCTACACTGAGCCGGAGATAATCATCCAATAGCCCTACTCCACTCTTCAGTTTTTCATGTTTTATAGATGAACTAGATTGACCATGGACAGCCATTATCATTCTTGCTCTGTCCCTGATCCTTGTCCATGGTTACTTCATTCATGGTTTGTCCATGATTCCCAAACAAGATTATCCATGACTGATAAGCATGTACAAATGCCTAGAAAATCCATACAATCTGGAAAGACTACTCAGTAGAACTAACACCATTTTAAAGTTGGTAAATGAAAGATCCAATGTGCTTACGCAACTTGGTGCTTATGCAACTTGCTGAATACACTTTGTTTTAGCTGTTCGCCTCTCTGTGTCTTGGGAATACCACCTTGTAGGGATGTCAAAGGAAAGGAACCCTAGAGGAGGGTTCCACCCCAGAGGTGCCATGGGAAGGATTCCTTTAGGCTAAAGGTAGCTTAGGAAAAGGTAGCTTTGGAAAAGCCCCTGAGGAGAGATGCTAGCCATTGGAGGAGGAGGAGGGGAGAATGGTGGAGCAAGGAAAAAATGCTCCTGAATGAAGCAGGAAGGAAAAGTTTAAATAGGTCAGGCAAGGGAGGTGTGGCTGTTGCTTCAGACATTGAACCATAGGCTTAAGCCTTTCAATTCAATGTGCTTACACAACTTGGTATGGTGTGGTGTTGTGCTTATGCAACTTGCTGAATAAACTTTGTTGTGGCCATTCGCCTTTCTATGCCTTGGAAATACCACCCTTTAGGGATGCCAAAGGCAAGGAACCCTGGAGAAAGATTCCATCCCTACAGGTGCAATGGGAAGGATTCCCTTAGGCTAAAGATAGCTTAGGAAAATCCCAAAAAGAGAGCAGATCAGGAAGCATTGCAGAGGTAATGAGTTGGTATTGAAATATGAACCTTCACATAGGTCAGCAGAGATAATGGTAACGGCCAGCAGATAACTGAAATGAGTGATGACTTTAACATAGGTTGAATGAATTATAATGAGAGGGCATGACTTCACAAGCAGAGAGGGAATGGCAAATGAGGGCCACCATCAGTCTCCATCCAGCAGTGGAAACCTACCTAAATAACTGCAGAAACTACCTAAGTAACCTAGGGAATTACAATTAAAGTAATTAGATATTCTGACCGTTGGCTCTGAGGAGAGGGAATAAAACACTTTGAGGAGGGAACCTCCGAGGCTCAAAGGCCTAGGTCACCTTCCCTCCAGGCTCGGGATGTTTTATTTAGTGACGGCTCTGCTGCTGCAATTTACAAACCTAATCCAAGAGGAGGAAAATATTCCAATTTGGGGGAATGCTCTCACAATCACTTTAAAGGGAATGCCTTGAAGGGTTGCAAGACCCCCCCCCTTCCCCCGATGAAGAGGGTTCTCCATCGAAGCGTCGGGGAAGTTGTATCTATCTTTCAGTAAAAGTTAACTTACTTTTTGGAGCATGTTCATGTGATCGCTTTTGTTTTGTGTTTGCAAGTGTTGCAAGAACACTCTGCAACATTGGATACTCTGAAGCCACAGCAGGACCCCAAAGGCGAGTGGAGGAGAACAATGACTGCTGAGGTACTAAGCCAGTCTACCAACTATTAACAGACCAGGTGAACCAGAGCAGGTCAAGGAGAGAATAGCATAGAAGGTGCCACTGAACCTGATTTGGCTAGCTAAGGGAGCGCTTTTGGGCATGAGGGTCCCATCCGTCACAGCTGAAGTCTTAAATTCTACATCAAGAGGTGCCGTTAAGATGGCTGCATGGCTAAAGCTCCATTTGGAGTGAGGACATTCCCATTATGGGCCAGATGAGAAGGATCCACTATGAGTTTTTCATGCTCAAGATGCAGACTTCATGGGTGCAGAGTGAGACAGTAGGCTGCAGGGCAGGCCCTGAGCCAAGAAAGTAATGGTCATGGTTGGCATGCCTCTGATTTATGATTGAGAATAGACAGTCAACATCAACTGTGAAGCACTAGATATGAAGAGACCGGTCAAAGCTAGTGGCTGTCAGTTAGTTATTGATATGCTGGGCGATATGATTGACTGAGATGATTGATTGATAAGACTAAATAATAGGAATGCCTGCTATGATTGACTGATATGAGCAAAGCCAGTAGAAAGCAAACCAACCAATTTCATTAAAGAAGCCAAATATTGATGACATTGAAAATACTCAATGGGGGTATGTAATACTGATGTGGGTAGTGAGAAGGAGGCTGGGCAAAGCCAGCAGCTGGTGGTTATCAGGGAATGTCAATAATTGAATCAATGAGGTTTGGGTAATTGAATTGATGCAGTTTATGCATGATTACCTTAATGCCATTTAGGCTGCACAGGAGCAGTAGTAGGGGAGCTGGTAAGTAAATTGATGGGGCTCTACGATGCCGGTTTGACAACCCTTTTGTCAACTGGCATCTAGCTGACTGGAATCATGTGGACTCCAAGTTATGGTTTATATGATTCCAGTGTGTCTCCCGGTCCATTTTTTTCTATCGGGTGGCTTTGCCCCCGAACCCCCCTATGCAGGGGGCTCTGCCCCCCGCACCCCCATCTATAAGATTCTCAACTCCAGTCAGAGCTGATTCAGCCAGGGGTGCAGGAACGGGAGACAGTGTGCCCCATCTCAGGCACACCAACACAGCGACCTGTTGGCAAAGTGTTGATTTTGCTGACAGGGATGTAGTTCACTGTATTGGTGTCGGCATATGTTGGGTATGCCAATTAATGAGGAGTATGCAGGAATATGGTAAAGGAGCATGACAAAAGTAATTTAACTTACATTATGAATGCTTCTGCTACTTGGAGTCACGATGTTCCACTGTAACATCAGAGTCCCCCACCATGGGAATAACAGGGAAGCCATAAGCTGAGCATTATGAGACCAAACAGCTAATTTAATGACTGAAGGTTTCAGTATAGATAGAAATTAGAAACATAGGCCAAGATAGTCAAAGGGGTTGGGACTGGCACAATGGAGCTGCACCAGCGCAACCCCAGAAATGCACCTCAGAGCAATATTCAATAGATAGAATTGCGCAGCGCAATTCCTGATGCCCCAGGGAGCAAAGATAATGTATGCAGTGCATCTCCAAGGGGCATGCCCATGCTTATGTGGCACATCCCGATATTCAGCCCAGGATGTGCAGCGCATATGACTTCATTCACTATTTGTAGATGAGTAGTACAGTATGCACTGCAAGCCCATTGGTTCACCGTGTGGACCAATGGGCATACAGCTGGTACTGTAAGCTGTCATTTGGTGGGCAGCCATGGTGGTATGCGGGTGGGTATGCAGGTGCTCACTGATGACAGTGGAGCTTGTGGACAGGGGTCCTTGTGGGTGGAGGGTGGGGATGCCACTGGGCCACCAGGGTGATATGTACAGCAACATCAATGCTAATTGGGGATATGGGCAGGGAGGGGGGTACCACTAGACTACCAGGGAAATAGGAACCTGTATATTTGTGGGGATCAGGGCATCAGGAGGGGTGGGGGACAACTAGATTACCAGGTATATTGGGTACATTTCAGTTGTGCGATTGCAGCTACGGGGTAGAAGGGGGTGCCGCTAGACTACCAGGTATATTGGATACATTTAAATTATGCGATCACCACTATAGGGAGGGTGGGGTGCCAGTAGATTACCAGGGAATAGTTACAGGGTTCTTTTATGGCAGTCGCTACTATGGGGAGGAAGGGGGTTGCCACTGAACCCCCTCTGGCAGCACCACATGCTGTGCAGGGTGCCATGCACATTTCGTTGGCCTGCCCTGCACAACACATGAAAATGGGGCCACAATGACATGCAAATGGTCCCATTTGTACCTTGCATACATTATGACTCAATTTGCACACTGCCAGCTGAATAGCAGGAATTTGCACGCAGCGTAACTCTGTTGCGCAGGCGCAGTTCCCATTCCTGGCATTCAGCCTTGTCTTGGGGAGGATTATTGGATGATTAAGGTGTCAGCGTGGCTCAGTTGGTAGCACATCCACCTCTGGACCAGAAGGTCGTGGGTTCTCGTCCCACACCGGGATTGGACTTGCACCTAAAAATCGCTGGCATCCGAGTGCAGTATTGGGGGGTGCTGTACTGCTGGGGTGTGCCGTCCTTCGGATGAGACGTTAAACTGAGGTCCCTTCTACCCATCCTGGTGTTGTCCTGGTGGGTGTCCAGGTGGAAGTAAAAGAACCCAGGGCACTCTTCGCAAAGAGTAGGGAACATTCCCGGTGTCCTGGCCAACATTCCCCTTCCCATAAACCGGTTCATGCAATTATCCAGGCTGTGTGTGGGTGATGATGTGCGATATGGCTGCCACCACACATTCAGTCACTTCACTACCAGTCTAGCATTGCTTGTAAAGCGCTTTGGATGTATGAAAAAGCCCTATATAAATACGGATTCTTCTTCTTCTTCTTCTATTTGCTATATTTTGAGGGGATGCACCATGGCTCATCTCCTTTGAATATATCCTTAGGTTGCACCGGCACAACTCAGTTGTACTGCGCCAACACTTGTGCCATTGCCAGGTGCAATTCTGAAAATTGGGACCATACTATTTAAATGCCAGCAGCTGTAAGCTGGAATCACATATCTTGGATTGAAAACACAGGGTTTTAAATAATTGATTACCATTTTTTTTCCTGGAACAATACTAACTGTACAGAAAGTATTTATATAGGTTTTCTAGAAGTGTTATGTTTGTTAAACACAGTGAGGCAAGTGCTATGCATTTTCACAATGTTTTAGCACTTTTATGAGCAAAACGCTAATCAATTTTTAGAGTTAACTAAAACCCTGAAACATAAGCAAAAGTAATGAGAGTTTGAGTTATGATATCAAATGCGTATGAGTCCTACATGTAGTAGTAGGACAACAGAAAATTTATGAAAGTGTGTAATTTGTATGGTAGGGCAGGAAACCCCCAAAACTGTAGAGGTGCTCCCTGTTTCCCACTTGGTTTTACAGCTTTCATTCATAGTGCAGTAAGGTATGAAATAAAGGAGCTTGACCTGATAAGTTGTAGCAGAAAACCCCCAAAAGAGTAGAAGCAGCACAGCAGAATTGCAGAATTGGGAGTTGCAGCTGCCTAGATGGAGCCAGCACTGAGTGAATCCTGTCCAAGTGCAAACAGTTAAAGTGGATGTGCACACTATTAGATGCAGGGAGAACATGAGAGCTGAACAGCATACAGATAACAATTGCAGTTGAACAGAGAGATTTGCTAAAGGTATGACAAAGCAAATGGGAGCCTGAACAGCACAAGGCAAACACAGGGACAGCAAAACACTAGGAAAACTAGAAAGGCCTCACATTGCTAGCAAGGGGAAGCAACAGGATGATAGGAAAACTATACCCCCTGCCAAAAAAAGAAAGAAACCTGAAAAAAACACAAGTAAACCAAAACAGTAGAGCAGACAAAGACAATAGAGAGGTAGAGAGCAGCCATAGGCAAAAGCAAAATACAGCATGAGAAAGGCAGGAGAAACACAAACCAGTAGAACAGCAGCACCAACCAAGCAGAAAACCCCAAAATGCAAGAGGAGAGTTCAGTCCAACAGAGCCTCAAGCAGCAAAGAAAACATGCTTCTGAATGAAGCAGGAAGGAAGAGTTAAAATAGGTAAGGTGGGAGGGCATGGCAGTTGATTCAACCATTGAACCACAGGCTTAAGTCTTTCAAAATTAAAAAATATTCTGATAAAATAACATTTTAAATTATTTCAGGTAACAGCCATTAGTGCTCATGACTCAAGTAAGGTTTTTAGTGTCTATCTTGAGAATGGTTTTCCTGGTTTGGTTTTTAAATATGATATAAATAAAATGTATTCTGTTTGTGACCCAAAGTCCATCTAGTCTGCCCAGAAATTCCTACTTTTTACTCCAGTTGCCCACAGCCAACAAGGATCTATTTGCACAACCCCTCAGTTCCCCTATCTGTCTTCCCCACCTAATCGTACCACCATCTTTACCCACTAAACCCTTGAATCTGTCCAAACTAAGTTTGAACCCATTTGAAGTCCCCACCTTTAGTACCTTATTCAGTAGTCTATCCACTGGTCAAGCATCCTCTCAATGAAAGAGGAGAACTTCCTAACATCTTTCTTAAACTCACCCCTGACTAGTCCCACCCCATGCCCTCTTGTCACTGCTCTTCTATTTTTGGTAGCAGATCTCCACTGTCAATTTTGTTTATTCCTCTAAAGAACTTGTATGCCTTGATAATATCCCCCCATCCATCCTGGCTTCCAGCACGTACATGTTAATGCCTGCTAACTTTTCCTCATGCATCCTTCCTTGTTGCCACTGGATCATTTGGATGACACTCCTGCCCTGTCTTTCCTCAGGTGTAGGCTCCAGAACTGAACAGAGTATTACAGGTGGACCTCATCAGGGATCTGTACTAGAGTGGTACGGTCTGGCTTCTGCTATCAAAACCCTTTCCTATACACTCCAACATCCTGTGTACCTTTCTGTATGCCTAGTTACCCTGACCAGAATATTTGAGACTTTTGCTGATGATGGCCCAAAGAGCCCTCTCCTCCACTGTTGCTGCAGTGTTTACCCCACCCATCCAGTACTCCATGCATGGGTTCCTCTTACCAATGTGCATCACATTGCATTTTGGGGGCATTGAATCTAACTGCCATTATTTGAGCCACCAATTCAGTCTTTCTTGAATTCTCAGAGCCCCTCCACACAGTCGCCAGCAACAGAAATTTGTGTCTTTTACAAAGAAACGCAAGCTGCCTGGATCCTCGCAAATGTCACCGATGAATATGTTAAACAAAATAGGCCCCAGGAATGACCCCTGCAGCACACCACTTGTGACATCCCTGACCTCAGATCTGTTTACCACGGCCCTCTGAATCCTTCCCCCCAATCAGTTCCTTATACATTTTGACAGCCCTTTCTCTATCCCCAAATCCTGTAGCTTTTTAAAGAGCCTTCTGTGTGGAACTGAATTATAGATGGCTGAAACTGAGATGAACTACATAAATGTCCTTTCCTCTGTTCTCTGCTTTGGTGTCTCAGTCAAAGAACTCTAGCAGGCTGGTCTGGCATGATCTTCCTGCCACAGATCTGTACTGTTTACCATCCTGCTACTTATTAGTTTTAAGGTACTCCACAATGTGCTCTCTAACTGTGGTTTCTAGAAGCTTACCAAATAGTCAGGACTTCAGGCAAAGATTACCAGTTTGCAAAGCAACATTATGAACTGGGGATCGTAAATACAGGAAGCTGATTGGTCAAGAGGTTTTTGAAGCTGTGATAATATCGGGCTACATCATCACAGCTTCAAAAAGCCTCCGGCCACCAACCTCCTCACTGACAACAGCAAAAAAATGTAGCCGCGCTTAACTTGTGCTCAGTAGAGAAACAAAAATCTTGCAACTCCTCCACAGAACAAGAAAAGCTCCGAGTCGTCCTCAGCACGTTTGAAAACAAATGGGTACTCACAAATCTGGATCCAGTGTCCCAAGAGTTCGAATTTTACTTTCAGTCAGTACAGGGCACAAGTATTTAACTGAACAGCAGCTTCAGCCCAAAAAAACCCACAAGTGTTTCGGTAACTACTACCGGCCGTTGCTGCCAACTACGACATGCGGGCGGCCACCAGAAATAAACAGGAAGGCACACACAGCTTCACCCATGCCCAAAGCAGGCAAGGGGACTGGGTCAAATGTAGGAAAACAGGGTTCACATCCTAAACCAGTACTTGGAGGGTGAGATACACTTCACAGCTGCACCTCTTTCGCGAGTGCCACCTGTAACAGCGCCACCTGCTGCCCAGAGCCCTTCAGGAACTATTTTATGGAAAGGTACTCCTCCAACACCCCACAAAAAGTCATTTTTCAAATGTTTTAAAACTTTTCTTTAATTTTTTTTTCTAATAAATCTTTTAAGCCAGTTCATAATAGGAATAAGTCACTCCAGGGTGCGGTATATCATGGGATATCATCACTTCTCGGATGGTTGGATGCACTTGGCCTGCAGCCTCATGCTCAACCACCCGAGGTGTGATGATATCCCATGATATACCACACCCTGTCGTGCCTTATTGCTTAATTATGTAATGCAGTTTAATGAGTATGTATGGTCATAATCATCAATGGATTGTTTTCTACGGGGTGTGTCCAACAGGTCTTTTACTTGATACGCTACTTTATTGTTGGTTCTTGACAGCAGGTTACAAAATAATGGTGGGTACAACACATATTATGGGTATATTCATGGAAAACAGTGGCTTGGTGAATTTACAATAATCAGCCAGTACAAAGAGTCCTTGCCCACTGTACAGGTCACAATATATGGCATTTGAAAGCTATTTACTTAGGACTGCAGACAAAAATTACCAGTTGCAAAGCAACACTTTGTACTGCAGTTTATTGTAACAGAATCATCAGCCCGAAAGCAAGAAACAAGCATTGAGAAACTGAGGGAAAAGCAGTTTCAGTTTCCTAGTCTTGTCTCTTGCTTACCAGCTGATGAATGTCTTATAATAAACTACAGTGCATAGTGCTGCTTTGTAACAATTTTTGACTGCAGTCCTGAGTGTTTGGAATGCCTAACTTTAATACTGCTACATACTGTGTGTGATTGGCTGCCCTTGTTGACACATACAAAGTCTGTCCAACCACACATGCTGGTTCCTCATACATGTTTCTAGAAACTTACCAACAATCAAGGTATGGCTTACAGGCTTGTACCTTCCTGGGTCCTCCTTGTTCTTCATTCTTGTGTGCCGGTTTGTACTGTGACTTTAACTAATACCAAGTTACTCTTTAAAGTCAGCAAAGACTTTTACAAATGGTTTCCTTCCTTTAAAAAAGGACTTGGTTCCCCTCACCTGGCAATGCAAAAGTTATATGTAATGATTCTATCAGTTCTGTTGTGTTTCTGCAAAAAGAAATCAGGCTAGTATGCCTTTTCCTGTGTACAGTGTGATTACTTGCTACCAATCTGCTAGTTTCTTAATGTGGGATGGCCTGGTCCAGGGCTTGATAGGCCATGGTATTGTATTGTACGAACTGTAACTGCATAACTTTTGTTAACCAAAGCAGCATTTTCCTAGACCATAAGGGTCATGTGCTTTAACATTGGAAAGCTCAGAGTGAGGGGGTACGATGGGTATGGTTGCCCTTTGGAGGGGATATCATACTACATAGCCACTGATAGTCATTGATAGGTAGGTAACTAACAAATAGCTGTATAGTTCAATGTAAGCATCAGGGAACGGTTCTTCTATAATACACAAGATGCTGTTGTATGGGGATCCCTGGTGAAGTCATAAAACTCTATTTCTAATTGCTTACTATACACAGGTACCACATTGTATTGCATGTGACTGCTTGACTCTACTCTGCAGCTGTTGCATGCTCTGAACGAACTAAGGTGAATACTTAAGCAATAATACCCATCAGGGAGGGCAGTATTGAGCTATACCAGACCGCCCATGGGCGTAATGAGGTCCAACAATGCAGGCAGAGGGCCTTATAGCCCCTGGAAAGTCTGGTATAGTCCATATTGCCCACCCTGGAGGGTATTATTATGCTTAGAAAATGGGCTACTGTATTATATATATATTTGAAAAAAAAATCATGTTTAACTTAAAACTCTTAGCTGTTTGCTATGTTTTGTAATAATATACTGTAGTTCCTCTGCTGCATTAGAATGCTGTGTTTTTATTATGACCTAAGGACTTTTGTCCTACTGGAGCCTCTGTAGATGTAACTGTGGAGATGGTTGTCATGGTGATCACCCCCAACACACACACACACACACACACACACAGCTCAAGTTAAATGCTTTTCTTTAGGTGTTTTTTTTTTTTTAGTTTTTATTCATTCATTCATTTTTATTTATTCATTCAATGATTTTTGGTTTAGCAATGTATTGTGGAACATGGCCGAGGAGCGTTGGTGGCAGGCGGCTGAGCAGGAAGGAAAAACAAATGTAAGCTTACCAAACAGAGTTACATTTCTGTGCTTTCTCACTGGTTTGATTTGTTTTTTTGGCTGGTGTAATGATCAGGACCACAATGTAAAAAAAGTGTATGCATCTGGGAATCAGCCAGAGAAGCAGTGGTGGCAGGTGGGCGGCCACACTGTGGAGCAGGCGAGTACAGATGCAAGGTCTTTAGATCTTGTGATTGGAAGTTGACCGAGCTGGGTGGAAAAAAAGAAAGTGGAAAAAAGAAAACAGAGCCTGCAAAAAAGCAGGTTGATTGTTGTGCTTTTGTGTGGTTTTGGCAGAATGGCCTGAGGATCGATAACAGGATGGGGGGATGGAACATATAATGCCAACACCATCACTGGTAACTTGCCAGCTTAGCGAGGGAAAAAATCGCTGACAAATAGAGTTTAAACATTCTAACTGGCGCCATGATACCAGAGATGGGGTTGGCACACCTGGTACTTGTTTTGTAGAGCTCTCTGTTGAAAAATAAATGCTTGACTGACATGGCCTGTCAGTCAATCAGGTTGCTTTATTTTTCACACCCATTTTCTGTGGTATTGACAGTAACTGCAGGATTATATGTAAAGTTCCAATTTGCCTGTTAAAATGCCTTATCATCCCATGGTATTTTTGTTAGAGGTAGTGACTTGCAAGCCAGCTATACAGTCATCCAAAACCTGCCCAGAGAGGTGACTTAACTGAAATTATGTGAGACTTTGTCATCTAAAACTCTGTTATCTGGTAAAAAGAGATTCTAGCCATATTGGTCCTTGGAAAACAGGAGACACTGGAAGGTTTGACACCTTTCATTGGACCAACAATAGTCTTGTACAAAGATGGAATTCTACACAAGCTTTCAGGGCCTCACAAGTCTCTTCTTTATCTGAAGATGGGACCTGCGAGGCCCTGAAAGCTTGTGTAGAATTCTGTCTTTGTACAAGATTCTTGTTGGTCCAATAAAAGGTATCAAACCTTCCAGCATCTCCTCATCTAAAACTCATAACTTTGACCAAAGGATCTACAGAAATTTCCATCAGTGATGATTGTCTTTGTGTAATTAAGGAACATCTAGACTCTGCAGATGGTGTGCACATTTAAGTTTGTAACTGTTACTGCAATCAATTAATTGTGCCTAGTTTCCTGCCATTCCTGTTCCCTAGACCAATGATTTCTTCTGATCTAAATATAACTGCATTTCTGGTGTGCCCCCTTCCTCTGGGGCTAAGTGTCACAGCTTTAAAATCCCCAAGACCAGAAAGAAGGGCTTACACCTGCTTCTGCTGAGAGTGCTGACTTAAAAATCAGAAACATTTTTGTATGTACGTGCTTACATAATATACAGTATGCAGAGATACATGCTTGGCCCTCATTGGTTGTTTATGATATGCAGATTTGAAGAGTCACAATACATTGCTGTACCTTATATTGTCTACAGCAGCGTTCCCAGTTTTAGGTGCTATGTACTCACTTTTTTGTGGCAATACCTTTTTATTAGACAAACTGAAGAATCTTTTCACAAGCTTTCGAGACCTCTCAGTTTCCTTCATCAGTTGCAGGGACCCGAGAGGTCTCGAAAGCTGGTGTAAGATTTCTTCAGGTAGTCTAATAAAAAGGTATTACAACAAAAAAATGTACTGGGTTTTCTTGCTACTAATATGGCACCACTGACCTACAACTTAACACACTTTCTGTTTCTACCCTGGGATGAGGCTGAAAATAAGAATAATGTTCTTGTCTTCTTTTCCCAGTCAACAAATATAAATGAAAGTAAAAACAAAAGTAACTAATCAATGGGCACGTGCCTGGTCTTGTCATCAATGGATTTTCTGTATGGGGTACGTCCAACAGGTGTTTTATTTGAAACTTAAATCTGTATATTGGTGGTTTTTTGACAGCAGGTTACAAAATAGTGGTGGGTACATCACATATCATGGGTATATTTAAGAACAACAGAGGCTTGGTGAATTTACAATAGTTAGCCAGTACAAGGAGCCATAGTCCACCATACAGGCTATAGTAAAGTATTTGACATTTGCAACCCAGCAGAAACAAAGCTTCCTATACATTTTAGTGGGCCTATGGAAGGTTGAGTGGTTAGCATTCCTGTAGATGAAAACAATATTATACTGAAAGTACCAATGCTTACTTTAACAAAAGTTTTGTATCATTTGAAAACCAGCAAATCAATTGTCATGACTAGTTCTTATGTACTTGCAAAAGGCATTCTCTGCTCATTTGAGAATTGCTGTTCTTAACAAACGTAATCTTGGTGGTGAACAAATGCTGATGAATTTTTTACAGTCCCAAGAGTGAGGTCAGCTTACTGACCTGTGCATCTGCTCATCAGTAAAAAAAAATTCAAGACTGACTCTTATTTAATTTTGGGGTTTATTAGCAAGATTGGCAGACTACACAGGCAGAAAAAATTCAAATGTCTTCAAGACTATTATGCTGTAACAGGTCAAAATTCTCTTAATTAAAGTTTCAGTGGTTCATTTGAAAAGCTTCATAAAGCTTTAGGCCTCCACATAACAGAGATACTTGCAGGTGGAAAAGACGGATATCTACTGTAGCATGCACGCACACCCACTTATGTTTCATTATAACACGGAGATGGAACAAGTTATGCTTAATATTCAAGGAGGAGACATTGGTGCCTATGCATTAAAGTGTGAATTGCTTACATGCCATGAATCCACACTGTGCTGGCAACCCAAAGTTAGAATGCCATGCACTGGGGGTCCCATGGACCACCAGCAGCATTCACAGAAGGGACGCACACCCCCTCAACACTTCACCCCCTCACTATTTGCACAGCTACACATGTGGCTTGTCCAGGGGTATATCTGGGGATGTGCTCACATTCTATGCTATTCATGAAGATGTAGGGTGCTGGGTGAGGGGGGCACAGGATACAGCAGCAGTGACCCTACCAAATTCATTGAGTAACCCCCCTCAAATTACACTCACTGGCTGTAGTGGGGCAAAGAACCCTCTCCACCTTGCTACACCAGCCCTATGGACAGGCAGGCAGGGATGGGGTCAGCAATTTGGGCACTCACCTGTCAATTCTGAAACTGCAAGCCCTGCACAGTCACACAATCATCTGCTCTTGGAGAGTCTGAAATCCACTATGGGACTAGGATGGTCATTTGATTGGATGCCCACCTATGTCCTCCAATCCACACCCACACAGCAGCATGCCAGGGGGGTGGGACCATGGACAGACATCCGGAGGTGTCCAGCTTTCATGCATGCCGACCACCACATGCCTGTCTGTGGTTGCGGAACTGTTTG
The DNA here is from genome assembly GCA_016271365.2 of Neoceratodus forsteri. Classification (NCBI taxonomy): domain Eukaryota; kingdom Metazoa; phylum Chordata; order Ceratodontiformes; family Ceratodontidae; genus Neoceratodus; species Neoceratodus forsteri. The sequence goes on along the minus strand of CM057455.1, from coordinate 1,749,645,578 downwards.
GGCTGGGTACCTGCATCTACCACATACTCTCCTCACATTAGTGCATAGTCCCTTCTGTGCACAAACTTATAGCATGAATGCTTTTAGATTAATGAACCCGAGACCATGATGTCAAACATTAGAGTAGTTTGGATTAATTAACTAGAAACACTGATACCAAAAAGACTTAATGAAGAACTCTCACTATGCTGCTTTTTTATGTAAATGTCCTTCCATAGCCTTTGCTGTTCCCCCTTCACCTAACTTGTTCACACCAGTACCCAGCACTGCCAACTCCCTCCCTGCTCCTGGAGATTTGCATGTTTTTTGCAGATTGCTAATCTCTGATTTCTGCATGACAAATGATAATGACAATATTAATAGGACTGGTGAAATTAGACTGGATTCATCATCTTTTAATGTGCTGCTGTTTTAACTCTGCTTTATACATCACTTTCTTTTTCTTAGGTTCAGGAGTTTCTTACCATCTTTTCTTTCAGTGCACTTATGGTATTTCACCTAGTACATATAGCAAACACAATTTTTTCACAATTTTTTTAAATTCACATAAGTTATATTGCTGATGCTGCAGATGCTGACAGCTGTTGCAACTACCCATAACAGGGTTCGCTCAGCTGTAGCAGCAGTTAGCATATCAGCTACATGAAAGTGTGCCATTGGTGGAAGTACAATCCGAAGGAGGTACTTACACACCAGACATGCGCAGCAGCTCTGAGGAAGGCATGATGTGCCATGCCAAAACATCAGCAAATGCAGGCATGTGTGTCAGTGTGTGTGCACGTCTCTTTGGCCTGCCAGCACTTCTGCTACTTGGAGGGCCTAAAGCTTTTTGAAGCTTTCCAGATGAGCCCATTGGACTTTAACTTAGGGTGATGCTGCCCATTGCAACATAATAACCTGGAAGCAATTCATTTTCTTCTACCTGTAGACTGTCTGCCTCACTAATGAACAAAAATAGGTAACGGTCACTACTGACTGCATTTTTACTGTTGTGCAGATGCACAGTTCAGTACCCTGACCCTGACCTTGCTCTTGGAACTAGTCATCACGTGCATTTTACCTGTAAGATGCTTCTTTAACTAAAACCTAATGTAATACTGAACATGTAGAACAAAATGTCTAGAATTATAAAATAGCACAGGAAGTACTATACATAAACTTGTTGTTGCTCACGTCACCTTATGGAGAAATCTCACCATGTCTGCAAACTAACATTTTAAACATTTTTGAGCATGTAACAGTACAAGATACTAACCACCTCCACATCTACTGATAATGATTTTAAAAGATTTACTTCATGGTCCTGCTATGTGGAGTATCAGATTTTCCAAAAGTTTCTAACAGCAGGAACAGTATATTTAGTTTATCAAAGAATATACATTCCAAAGATATGAGTAGATGTCCTTTAGAACATTATGACCAATTGCTTCTCAAAATACACAGTATTGGTGGGGTTAAAAGTCAAAGAGTGCACCAGCTCTGCTTTAAGCAGTGTGTTCCAGTTTAGAAAAGAATGAGCATTTGCTTCCCAGAGAGCAGGATACTGGAGGGGCTGACAGTCAAGGAATGCATCAGCACCACCCTGCTTAGTGTTTGTTCTAGTTCCCATGACAACACATTCCGAGCATGGGCATGCCTGTGTTGGCTGTCCCAAAAGGCATATGGCTCCCAATAGAAATGCAAGTATTCCTGTTTGTTCATTTCAATGTGTTGACCGAAAAAGGGACTCTGAGCTGAAGCTTGTTTCCACGCATAACCCAGGGGAAGAGTTACAAGGGAGAGAATATGGCAACAATAATGTGTCAAAACAAAAAACAAGGTGCATACGCAGTTACAGGAATGGATCCCAAAGTGTATATATATATATAAATATATATATATAACTATAAATTACAACTTTACGATTATAAAATAGTCAATTTTCATCAATTGTTGAGAGAATTTGAATAGGACAGTGTAGAGGTGTAATGACATTGTTTAGGGTAGTAGGGTACACTAGAAACAAACGTTCAGATGCAGCAGATTATTCCAATAAATACCTCGCAGACAGTATGTTCAGGTATACTCATACTGCCACTGGGGATAAAGGGATTTATCAAATATTTGATAAATCCCTTTATTCCCAGTGGCAGTAAGTTTTATAATTGACTGATTGATGCAATATGAATTTTATGAGCTCATAAATGTTTTGTGTATATCTCATGTATTGTTTGTGTTCTGTATTATTTAGTCTGTACGTTGTCAATCAATCAATCAAAATCTTTACTTATCCAGGCGGGCACCATTGAGTAAGGCTCATTTGCAAGGTGGACCTGGTCATGAATACATTAAAGTATAGTACAGAAGCAGGTATACAAAAAGCAATAATATACAAGGAAGAAAAAGTATATACAGTGTATACTATACAGTACAAGTTTGAAATAAATATAAAACAGCATTATTTTACAATTGAAGAAGTCAGCAGATGTACAATCAACCATAGGCATACAGGGGTTATAAGCAACGATCTTTTGAGTGAGGCAGCCAGCAACTACACATATAGGGGAAAGAGGCTGTGTATGGGGTGGCAGGTTAGAGAGGTAAAGAAGAGGAGGGGATATATTACCGATGACTGGGGGAAAAATTGAACTAAAACCACAGAAAGTGACAATGACTGTCGTATACTTGTTTATTATGATAATGACGGTGGAGGGGTAGATAATTGGGACACTACTGTGGATGGGGTGGGACTTTAGGCAGGCTGGGGTGGACAAGGAAGGGTGGGTGCAGCAGGAAGAGTTAATAAGGAAAGAGTGAGAGCCAGGGGTAGAAACATGGCGAGCATCAGGATGGAAAGGGGGAGTTGCGGAATTAGTGGGCTAGCGGTCAGGAAAACATTTGCAAGGTGCTTTCATGTAGCGATCTTAGAGTGCCTTGAAGATATTCAGGCTAACAGGGCAGCTCAGTTTCAAGTTCCTTTGTAAACTGTTCCACAGTGTGGGTAAAGAGAAGCTTAGAGCAGCTTTGCAGAAATGAGTTTTGACCCTTGGAACTTGGAGGAAAATTAGGGAATAGCTCCTTAGAGCATAGGTGCCTAACACACTCCGGGGAATACAATCTGAGACATGTGAGGGGAGCTTGTTGGTCACCACTCTGAAGGCCCATAGGACGGCGTTTCTATTTCTGCTATAATGAAGGGAAGTCCAGCCTAATGATGAGTACAGGGAGCAGTGGTGTGTGGAAAGTGGAAGGCCAGTAACGAACCTGATAGCTCTGTGGTAGAGGATGTCCAACTTAGCTAGTGCAGAGGCAGTGCAGTGGCTGTAGAGCAGGTCCCCGTAATCTATTAAAGATAGGAAGGTAGCTTGAACCAGTTGAATCTTGGCCTCCTTTGTGAGCAGGTAGTTAATTCTGTAGAATAGTCCTAATCTTTGTCTTAGTTTCTTCTGTAGTTCTTCGAGATGGTTGTCGAAGGAAAGTTTATGATCGAGCCAAACTCCTAGATATTTGAATTTAGCTACATACTCTAGTGTTTCTCCAAGAACAGTGGTAATTTGTCGGATAGCTCTCCTCCCCAGCAGGAATTGCCGCATGCAAGAGCATGGCTTTTGCCTTTTTCGCATTGAGCAGAAGCTTTTTTTTATGAGCTGGTATTGCAGAAGGTTAAATTCAGCTTGGAGGTCTTCACAGAAGGCTTCCGGTACGGGACGACTCAAGTGCAGTACAGTGTCGTCTGCAAATAAGTGGATGTTGGCCTTTTTGATAAGGTCATTGATGTTGTTAATGTAGACTGCAAAGAGGAGGGGACCAAGGATAGAGCTCTGAGGCATGCCCCTCAGCATAGGTTTTAATGGAGAAAGATCATCTTCAGCTTTAACCTGCTGTTTCCATTCTCTGAGGTAGTCTGCAAACCAGCACATAGATTTATGGTCCAGGCCTAAGGTGCTTAGGAAGGAAAGAAGCAGGCTGTGATCGACTGTGTCGAATGCCTTGTACTTTGTGATTGGTCACAATTGTAAAAGAGAGTTTCTCTCAGTTTGCCTACCAATAAACTTGTTGATGAAGATGAAATGTTTGTTTAGTCATCACAGCTTCCTCAAGTCATGTTTTTATTTTTTTATTTTGCTCCTATGCCTACCAGGTCCCTATGCCTATGATCTCTTACAGTACCCCCCCCCCCCACCACTGCCCACTGAATTCACCTCCTGCTACTGGATTGAGGGTTGATTGACACTAGTCCAGGCTGAGGTGTATATTCCTGCTAGGGGACTTCTGCAGCTGTGTAGCAGAGAAGGATGAACAAGACTGATTCCAATGTACCAAGGAGGTCAGGCGGCATGGGGGTGGAGTGAAGAGGCTGTCATCTGGCATCACTGGACAGGCTGCCTGTTTAATTGATTTATACCCTTCCTCCCTCTCAAAGCAAGAGTGCGCATGCAGCATTACTTTAGGGGTAGGGCCGTGTGCTAGCACTTCTTCCACTCAATCACCCACACATCTCTCACTCAGCCAATGCCAGGAGCTGCTCTATAAGCAGCACACTACCCATCTCCCAGGAGGACAGCCCCAGGAGAAGAGCATCCACTCAGTTGGTCAAACATTTCTTTTCAGACTCTGCTCCAGGTGTCCTGAGCTTGGGGCATGAACCCAAGTTACCAGCATGCCAGATCAGTGACCCAGCACTTTGCACCACAGAGCCGGCAACTCGTATTTCTTTCTACTTAGATATTCAATATCACACTCCCTTGTTTCAGCTGATAGTGATAAATTGATTAAAATCACATAAAGTAACAAGATGTTCCAGAGCTTATTGTATTAGAATGGAATGTGCCGTCTTTCAAAAAATCTAGGAGTGTACACTTGCTGATTATTTAATGTTTTATGACATTTAGTCTTCAAATGACATAGTTACATCTAGACAGAAGTCTTTGTTGTTGGATTATTAGGTTCATCTGACATGACCTTCCTATAGAAATATAGATTTTGACGGCAGATAAGTACCGCTTGGCCCACCTAGTCTGTCCATTTCCCTACCAGATGGATAAGCTGCAGGTTCTAGTTAATCAATGGCTTACTTCCTCCTACCCCCCACTAGAATTGCCTTATGCCTGTCCCATGCATTCTTGAATTCTTCCACTATTCCTGACTCCACAACCTCCTCAGGAAGGCTGTTCCATGCATCCACAACCCTCTCTGCGAAAAAATACTTTCTAACATTACCTCTGAGCCATCCCCCTCTATCTTCAAATTGTGCCCCGTTGTTCTTGCACATCTCTTCTTCTGAAAGATGCTACCATCTTGTACTTTGTTAATTCCCTTGAGATAATTGAAAGTTTCTATCATGTCCCTCCATCCCTCCTTTCCTCAAGGGTATACATATTAAGCTGCTTTAGTCTCTCCTCATATGTCTTCTGGTGCAGGCCCTGCACCATTTTGGTTGCCCTCCTCTGAACAACCTCCACTCTGTCTATGTCTTTGCAGATATGGGGTGTCCAGAATTGCACGCAGTACTCCAGATGGGGTCTCACCAACTGTCTGTACAGAGGGATAACAACCTCCTGTTTTCTACTGTTGATGCCTCTCCCTATGCACCCCAATATCCCCCCAGCCCTCCTTACTGCCTTCTCACTTTGCTTGCCCACCTTTAGGTCATCTGATATAATTACTCCTAGGTCTCTTTTGACTTTTGTTGTTGTTATTTACTCACCCCGCCCATTGTGTACTCTTCCCCTGGGTTTTTGTTTCCCAGATGCATTACCTTGCACTTCCTCGCATTGAATCTGAGCTGCCACATATTTGACCATTCCTCCAACCTTGCCAAGTCCCTTTTCATCCTTTCCACCCCTCCTTGTGTATCAACCCTGTTGCAGATCTTTATGTCATCTGCAAAGAGACATACCTTTCCTTCCAGGTGCTCTCCAATGTCACTTATAAAGACATTAAAGAGGACCTGTCCCTAGGTCAAACCCTGCAGTACCCCGCTAGTTACCCTCCTTTCTTCACTGTGGACTCTGTTTTTATTACCCTTGCGTCCTGTTGTCCAGCCAGTTTTTTATCCAGGCTACCACCTTGGGACCCACTCCAAGGCTGACTAACTTGTATATTAATCTTTTGTGTGAGACTGTGTCAAATGCCTTGCTAAACTCTAGGTAGGCCATATCCACAGCCCCTCCCTGGTCTACTACTTTGGTCACCCAGTCAAAGAAATCTATTAGGTTAATCATTGGATAATCATTCATTAGCAAAAAGGTAAAATTACATGCCCAAAAACATATTTATTTTTATGAGCAGTTTCAGTAAGAGGCCTTACTTTTCTTTAAGCAATATCACTTTTTTACTTCTGCAGGATAAGGACAATTACAGTGTAATTTCTCTGAAAGATGGAATTTGGTTCAGTATATACAGTAAGTGCTGAGTACTTTTAAGAGCTGCCATTCTATGTTAAGTCTTTTGATGATGATATGAAAGGTCTAAACCATAGAACACATTTTCAAAGCACTACACTGGTGCCCAGGTTCCCAATGTCAAGAGGCCTTGTGACACTACTGTCACAATGTCATCACTGATAACTAGTCATAATGTTTGGAAACACTAAGCAGTTAAGCAATTAGCAAGTGATGACTCTATGTATTCTTGCCAGTTCTTCACTGATTATCATAACTAAATAAGAAGGAACCTGACACAAGGTACCACACTACGTCTTTCATTAACCTGGGTGTTTCTTTCAATAGTGCTTTAGTGTCCACAGTGCACCAGGAGGTGTTTTTCCTTGGTGGATGCAGTCAGTCAGGGCCCAAGTCCCTTCCACACATCAGAAGATGGAGGAGGGTTGGCACTCAACACTTCGCTGCAGCTGTTACCAACTTGTTCCATTCTTTTTTGGGGGGTTTCCTTGTATGGTCAGTGTTGATGAGAGGCACTCCACTGGAACAGTTGGGACAACTCTGTGATCTTCTCTTTCTCACCACCTGCTGCACTTCTTCAGAAATATCTAAGTCATCCAGACCATTATTTTAGGGTTGAGACTGACTTAGGTGCAGAACAGCATATGAATACATAGTTGGAAATATGATGCTGAAAACCGTGTCCAATGGCTGCAGTCAGATGCAGCATTGAAAATTGACCCTGCAGTCCAAGTGGGTAACTGGCATGGCAGAGACAAGATATACGTAGTGTATCCGAAAAACTCACCTCTGTCCAGGGCTTTTAAAATTCTTTCCCATTATTCTGGTTTCTTACACTGAAATCACATGAAGGTCTTACAGCATAAGATACTATATTTGAACATCTATTCTTATACCTGACATAGATAGTTTTGAGCAGAAAAACAAGAAAAAGGCTGAACACAACATTCATAGCTAATCCAACTGGCATCTTACACAAAGAACTTTAACTCTTTTCTCATTTACAAAGCCAAGCATAACATTTTTTACCCTTTTGAGCCATCTTCAAAATGCTCATAAATACTTCCCAGGTATATGCAAGGATATTTGTGAGCAGCTGGGAATGGGTTCACAAAGATAGTGGTCCACAAGGCCATACCCAATGTATTGTAGCCTTCACAAATGTGAGTCACTGGCTCATGCTTGGAGGTGTTGGAGTGCCACTAGACACCAGGAACTGGGTTTAGAGGATTAGGGAGAGGGTGTGTATTGGTATGATTTGTCTGATCGGAGGGTACTGTGTATGAACAAGCTGAGGTGGGGGAAAAATAATTCAATTTGGGATGTGAGACTGTGTACAAACCTACTGAAGGCAAAGGTGCCACTGGGCACTTGGTGTCAGGAGTTAATGTGTACTATGGAGATGGGTAAGTGCCATAAAAGTGTCCCTACATAGCATTGTGTCACAACTAGTGCTATGCACAGCTGTATCTGCACCTAGTCACTAGGATGTTACTGAGTGCTGCCCCAATAGCACCCACTAACATATGGTTTACTGATTTGAGTGAAACGTGTCTGAAGGGACTCCTCCTGAAGCCATGACTGGACAAAGTACTTTTGTACGGCAGCATGATGGAATGCGTCCTATGCACCTGACACATTTGTTACTGAGAATCTACCCCATATTTAAAGGAATTTTTACAGTATATGTGAATGATTTCCTCTACATTTTCTTCGGTGGCATGATCTCTCCACCTATTACAGATAATACATCTCAAGCATCTATAAAGGTAATTGTTCAGTGCCCTTTCAGTATGTAAGTGATATTTGACTCCTTTCATGGATAAAAGCAGTGATCAATCAAGTAGTCAACATCAGCATTCGGAGAATGAGATGCTTAGGAAACCTTTTTTCATTTCTGGCAGGATAGTACCCGGTCACATTAGTGCATGTTTTCTTCTACTGACTGGATTACTGTAGCACTTTATATACCTTTGAGGCACGTCACACCATTTACAGCTTGTGAAGAATGCTGCAGTGCTGTTACTATCATATCACACAAATGCTGCACAGACTGCACACTGTCTGCTGGAAAGATGGTGCATCACCTTAAAGGTCTGCTTTCTACGATTCAAGGCTCTGTGCAGTGTCGACCCTGGCTGGACCCTTGATGCCAGATGTGCCAGCCCCACTCCTTAGCTCCACAGAAGCTGTGTTGCTTACTGTCCCTCAGTCTCACCTGAAGATGTCGAGGGACTGTGTGGCAGTACCTTTTGCATGGAAATGACTTCCCTCAGCTATTTGCATTTGCTTATTATTGGAGCATTCTTAAGAATGATCTAAGCCCCCCATTTATTTAACCTGGCTTTTCAAGAGTCCATCTTACTGCTAATGATCCAACGACTGTTATATTATACCTTTCCACTTCTCAGTATCAAAATGTGTAGCTCTGGCATTTAAAATGCAGAGAAAATTGCTAGAATGTATATGGCAGAACTTTTTTAGTTTAAAGAATAATAAGTTTATGACGAGTGTGCACCATATGTTTAGAGTTAAGGACTGTATCGTAGAGATGTTGCAAATTTTTACTACACCAGTGAAGTTGGTGCTAATTCCAAGACTTCAAACTATGTGTGGAAGGGTAAGGTATTTCCAGTTTCACCCCAGCTTCAGATGATGACATTTTGTTGGTATAAAAAAAAAATTTTAAAGCATGCAATCCACTCCCCCCACTGTGGCAAACATATCCCACACCCTCCCACCACCCTGACCTATTTAAAGATAGCATCCATATTTTGCCACCCTCTTGCACCCACCTCCCTGTTCCCCCTCCCACAGTCCAGACAAAGTTTGTCAAATACATTAGTAGAAACACCAGACCAGTAGCACGATGATAGAGCTACCACCTGCTGCACTGGTGAACCGGGTTCAGGAATAGACCTGGATTACCTGGGGCCTGGCTGGGTAAGGAAGGGTTGAGCATCCCTTGGACAACTGTTCTCCCTCAGGGAGTAGGATGAACACATCCCACTCATTGGCTGCAACCTGGAGGAATCTGGGTGGTAGGACAGCAGGTCTGCATGGGAAAGGACCCCACATGCAGATATTGAGGGGCATCTCCACGGAGGTGATGCTCACACATTGTGTAATTGCAAATGTGTAGGCCCAGGGGAGAAAAATGCCAGAATCCCCCCCCCGACTAAGTCTGGATGATAGCCTAGCCTCCCAGGCCCCTCACTGTCAATAGGGCACATAGACGGTCCTGTGACAGAGGGCATCAGAGCACAAGTAAGTCCCAGAGATGTGGGAGATGGGCTGGTGAATCCTGTCCACATGGACGGAGGGGTTGGGGGTGACTAGGAGAGAAATAAAAATAGTAGAATGACAGTGTTCAAGCAGCAACCCCTCCTCTTCAGTGGCCCACTGTAGAATGAATGAAGAATGATATCCTCACCTATAGTAGCACCTGATTGGCTGAGAAATGGCCAGTCAAGATAACAAGGGGCCAATCACAAGTTACTATATGTGAGGATGCCATTCAGTCATTCTACAGAAGTACACTGTAGAAGGAGGGTACTTTGCTCAAACACTGGATGGTTTTCTTTTCTTTTTATGTTGTTTGCACGCATGTGCAAGAAACATAGTGCCATCATCAGAGATTTCAGAGGTGTGTCACCTCCTCCTCCAATTCAGTCAGTGAGCTGGCAGGCGCGGCCCCTGTAAGCCAATGCATTTTGGAGCTGTCTATGACACGATCCAAAATGCAGTGGCATACAGTTGAAAGGAGGAGCTACGCTTCAGTGAGCAGCGATAAGAAGCATAGCTCCCCCCACACGCAGGCGTCGCGCCCTGCATGTACTGTGTAGCCGACGGGTGCCCAATCCCGTCAGCTGAGCCTCGTCGTCCCCAGTAATTGGTGCCACGCTGAGGAGCCCACCCCAGGCGTGGCAATCAATCCTTTGACGGGGTGCCCAATCCCCGTCGGCTGAGCAACCCCGTCCTTTGTGCCAGCTGAGAGCCTACCCCAGCGTGTGGAAAATACGGCGTCTTTTTTTTTAAACCTATAAAACAAAAAGCGGTCCAGCGGCTCTCCGACCCCACAACCCGCACCCACCCACTGCGCACCCAGCCTCCCCACCCCCTCACCCCATACTTACCTCCGGACTCCGCGCGATGATCTTTGGTGGACCGGAACACATCTGCACTCTTCAAAGCCGACCGCGAACTGAGAAAATGCCGGTAAGCTGTATAATGGGCTAGATGGAGGTTCAACTTTGTGCATATCTCAGGCATTTTGGGAATTTTGCAAATTTTCAACATGGGGTTTTAGGACCCCTTCTCATGAATGATGTCACTGTCATGGCGTTATTCAGGCCGAAGGGTGATTTCACGCGGTGACTGTGAAATCACCCTTCAGGGCCTGAATACCACCATGACAGTGACATCGTTCATGAAGGGTCCCACCATGCTGGTGGTCTAAAATTCCAAAATGACTGTTTTACTGCTGCGTGCGCGGTTCCTCACGAGGCTCGTAAGTTCGCGAAATTTCAATATTTTCACTCCAGATTTTCAACATTGCCATTTTACCACACCTTCTTATGAGTAGTACAGCTGTCATTTTTCACATCTCACCCAAAATGTGTTTCCGCCCTTGTAGCGCAGAATGGTGCAGTCGGTGTGCGAAATCAATGTATGGGACAAATTAAGAAAATCACAGTGACACTGTTCATGAGCAGAGGTCTTAAAATGGCTATGTTGAAAATTTGGTGAAAAAATTCCTAAAAATGACTGTTTTACGAGCGTGCGTTGCGCAGTTCCTACGCAGGCTCGTAAGTTCACAAATTTTCCATATTTACTCCAGATTTTCAACATTGCCATTTTACACACCTCCTCATGAGCAGTATAGCTGTCATTTTCACATCCTGCCCAAAACATGTTTCCGCCCATGTAGCACACAATGGCGCAGTCGGTGTCTGAACTCAGTGTATGGGACACATTAAGAAAATCACAGTGTCACTGTTCATGAGCAGAGATCTTAAAATGGCAATGTTGAAAATTTGGTGAAAGAATTCTTAAAAATGACTGTTTTACGAGTGTGCATTGCACAGTTCCCACGCATGTAGGTTTGCGAATTTTCAATATTTCCAATCCAGATTTTCAACATTGCCATTTTACCACACCTCCTTATGAGCAGTACAGCTGTCATTTTTCACATCCTGCCCAAAACGTGTTTCCGCCCATGTAGCGCACAGTGGCGCAGTCAGTGTGCAAACTCAATGTATGGGACACATTAACAAAATCACAGTGACACTGTTCATGAGCAGAGGTCTTAAAATGGCTATGTTGAAAATTTCGTGAAAAATTTCCTAACAATGACTGTTTTATGAGTGTGCGTTGTGCAGTTCTTACTCACGCTCGTAAGTTCGCAAATTTTCAATATTTGCACTCCAATGACTTCCAAATACCTAAACAGCATATAGAAGCAAGCAACATTCGGCATTGACAAATGCTTGTTTTTTACTTGTCAGAGACTGCAATTTTCCTTATAATTTGGGGCTGGGGAGGAGAGATATTGGATGCTTGAGGGTGGTTGGTTCTCCACCGTGATATGACTTGGGGAATCAAGGTAGGGGAGGTGGGTGGTGCATGTTTAACTAATGTTCTGCTGGTGTGGGGAAGAGAATAACATAATATAATTCTACTAATGTGTTTTAACAAACATCACAGGGACTGTGGGGGAGGAGGCAAGCGATTGCTGCAGCATTTGCAGGTTGGGGTGCAATCTTTAAAAGGGTCTGGCTGATGGGAGGGGATGGGAACAGTTTGTTATAGTGGGTGGGGATTGAGTTACTTGGTTTAAAACACTTTTTTAAACAATTAAACACTTTGAGTAGTTTTCATCTATGTGCAGTGAAACTTTACTGACACTTGCACTGGTGAATTGTCACTACATATAGTCTTCTTTAACTGAAGTTGGTCACTTCACCAGGTGAAAACTACAGTAAGTGCACCCCCAGGGAAGCAAGGTTAGGGAAACTTTGTGAAGTTTTCATAAAGCAGATTTCCCTGATTTCACCCACCCTACTGTATCTATCAAAATAGTTACAAATTGCAGGGTTTATTTGTCCAGAAATAGCTCTAATATTATGAGGAACATCAGTAGGTCTTCTCAGAGCAAGGTAAAATGTGGGTATAAAACACAACAGCACTATGTAAAAATGCATAGCAGTTAAGAGTTATATTCTCTATTTACAGTTGGTTATTTACTATTTTATTTTCATGGATGTGTATTAGTTTGAATTGTATTGTTGTGATAAGCACTCCAAGAGTTGGGGAAGGGGCTCTATAGATATAAAATGGCCTTGCTTTGCTTCATACTTAAGACTAGATTGTAAATGTACATATACAATATCATGTTGTGGCCATTTGACAAATGGATAGTCCGTAATAGACATCTCAAAGTCAGACAGGAGTCTTTTTAAATGGCACCAGGTAACAAACTAATCAAGGACTTCATCCTCCATTTGAAACTAGAGAAGTTTCCTAGTTTGATTATCATTCCTTATGAATATTAGAGATGCAGTGAAATTAATTTCCACCTGCGAAGTGAACGCGAAGTGGCCACTTCGCATTATCATAATGCTACGTGAAGTGGCCATTGAAAAGTGCTCAGTTCACTTTGTTATCATGACTTCGCGTTGTTATTCTGCCTTAACAATAAGTAAGGCGGAATGACAACAATATAGGCACTGTAGGCAGCCCCTGCCCACACATCACATGGCTTACAGTACTGTAAGTCACATGCTTTAGCCAGGCAGGAAGTGAGTCATACAATCAGATACTTTCACTTTCTCCTTTGCAGAGGTAGAAAGATGAAGCATTTTGTGTAGGAGAGGAGAGTTTGTTATTAGTTTCTTTCTTGAACAAATTGCAAAAAACCCAAAGCTTTTTTAAAAGCTAATTCTTTAGTTTTTTTGTACTGTTTTGTCAGTTCTTTTCGGTGACCGATTTCTTTGTTTTATAAGTTTTGTTTTGTGAGTGTGTGTGTGACAGTGTGTGTGAAGTCGCTAGTCACATCGGAGAGGGAAGGAGTGTTTTTTTGTGTGATGAACCAGGGACAGTATGTGTCCCGTGGCCGGAGGGGACAGCGCATGCATGGGGGTCATAGCCAGGTGTGCATTGGACCGCTGCAACTCTTTGGCCCTGCCCCCCCAGAAGCAGCAGCACCACCAGTACCACCGCCACATCCACCAAGTCCACCACCACCACCACCACCAGTAGCAGCTGCAAGGAGCTTCTGCAGCACCACCTCCACAGCAGCAGGTGGAGCCCCAGGTGTGTGACCATGCTGCCGGCACTACATCTGCCCCTCCTGTGCCTGGTCCCCCCTGCAGCTCCCCAGTTTGGCAGTTTTTCAGCTGTGTCGAGGGGGACAGCAGCCTTGTAGTGTGCCTGCTTTGTGGTGTGTAGGTGCGCCATGGCCCCCGGGGACATATCTGGGGACTGGGGGCCAGCGCACACATATACTGAACCTCCACAAGATAGAGTGGCAGGCTGCCACTGAATGGGCCAGGCCTCCACCTGCTGGCCCTTCTGTGGCAATGGCAGAGGGTAATGCTGTTGTGCATCACTGCAGCAGGAGGAGGGCCACAGCAGCAGCTGCTCCACCACTACCCCCACCACTGCCACCAGCAGCACCCTCACCACCACCACTACCTGGTTTCCCCCTGCACCAGTGGACCCCACAATGCCTGCAACTCAGGCAAACATAGCACTTTTGTGGGCTGCGGTGTAGGAAAATAATGAGGGTGGGTGCTGTCCAGTAGAAGGTGGAGCAGATCAAGCAACACCAGCTACAGATTGTGTCATTAGCTTTTTTTTCAGTACACCTCCCCCCCCCACTGCTGTAGTGTTTTGTTTATGTTTAATAACAGAGGGAAGGCCACAGTATTAGTTTAAAAGGAAGCAGTCAGCAGCAGTTGGTCCCACCCCCTGCAAGGCTTACCCTCCAGTTAAGCCTTTTAAGTATGTTGCGGCATCTTTCTCACACCACAACATACTTTATTTTAATAAACAAAAGTCAGTGACCAGGAAGTATGGCGGATGCTATGGGGGCTCCATTATGTGTAAAGGTGCAATGGCGACGCACCATGTGCTTCGATACAAAAGTATTGAACACATTGTGTGTCTCCGCTGCACCTTTACTTTACACATAATGGAGCCCCCATAGCATCCACCATACTTCCAGGTCACTGACTTTTCTTTATTAAAATAAAAAATGTTGCAGTGTGAGAAAAATGCTACAACATACTTAAAAAGATTAACCAGAGGGTAAGCCTTGCAGGATGCTGGACCTCTTGCTGCTGACTGCTTCCCTTTAAATATATAGATACATATACAGTCATGCATGATCCTTATTACCCTGTTATTATAATCCAGTGCCTCAGTAATGTTTACTTTCTGTTGTGAAGTGGTTGTGGAAAAGCTGGTGTGAGCAGTGCAAGTATGTTCCTGTGTGTGTGTGTGTGTGTGTGTGTGTGTGACATCACACATTGTGCAGCTTCTTGCAAACATATATTGCTGACTTGTTGCAGTGTTTATAGTATAAAGAATAGCGAGAATAATAATGTATACTTTATTGTCACCATTATCATCAGTGTTCTCAGTGATATGATATTTTTTCAGAGGTGTCTGGCCAGAGTGCACCTTAGTCACATACTGCACACATGACTTTTAGGAGAGCATGTGTATTTTGTGCTATGATCTCTGCAAAGTCATGTGTGCACTGTGAGTGACTAAGGTGCACAGTGACCCGATACTTCTGAAAAAATACCATATCGCTTACTCCACTAGTGCTGATGGTACAAATAAAATATACATTATATGTTCTTTCTTATCTTTATTCTTGACATACTGCAACAAGTCACACAGTATATATGTTTGCATGAAGCTGGAAAATCTCTGCACACACAGGAATGAACACTGATGGCACACATGCAGTTTAGCACAACATACTTGCACTGCTCAGTCATGCTTTTTGCAAAACACTTCATACCATGAGTTCCGACACAAAGTAAACATTACTGAGGCTCTAGAAATATTTATTTTTTGAAATAGACATTAAAGCAGCAGTGCAACAATCTGGTGAACATTTTGACCTATACTTTTTTATGCTATTTTACATTGCCACTTTACTTACCTCCTGACTTGTATGATACCATTCTTTCCAGTATTTGAGTCTGCTTTAGTACTTTTTTCATGTTTGAAATAATAAAAGCAGCACTCCTTTTAATACAGTGTGGACCAGGTCTTCGTCAGTATTTTCCGCTGTTTCTCTACATCAGTTGTTATATATTACTGCTGTTGTAAAATTAACAATTATGCAGCAGGCAGTGTTTTATGACCTCACAGAACAATATTTATTCAAAAACAGCTGCAAATAGTGATGAACACCTGGTCAGAGCCATATTAAAAGACATGCTTTTTTTTTTCAGACATGACAAAAAGTAGTAAAGCAGACACAAATTGTGAAAAGAAGGGTATCATACAAGTCAGGAGGTAACTAGTGGCTGGCAATGTAAAATAGCATAAAAAGTATGGGTCAGAATTGTTACCACATTGTTGCACTGCTGCTTCAATTTATAATTTAAGTATGACATTATGTGCTCACAGTCACAACACATAAATGCAACTGTCTTGTGTTCAGAAAATTCCCAAGTGCTGAGGAAGTAAAATGGGAGTATTACACCACATACAAAGTCCCCCAGAATGTATTGCACAGTCACTCATGCACACAGCGGTCACACAGAGTCCCCAGAATTGTTCTGCATTCCCAAAATGCATCTGTCTTGTGTCCAGAAAATTCCCAAGTGCTGAGGAAGTGAAATGGGAGTGTTACACCTCATGCAAAGTCTCCCAGAATGTTTTGCACAGTCACTCATGCTTGCAGGGGTCACACAGAGTCCCCAGAATTTTCTACATCCCCAAAATGCATCTGTCTTGTGTCCAGAAGATTCCCAAGTGCTGAGGAAGTGAAATGGGAGCATTACACCACATACAAAGTCCCCCCAGAATGTATTGCATTGCTTGCGCAGTCACTCATACGAGCAGTGGTCACACAGAGTCCCCAGAATTTTTCTGCATCCCCAAAATGCAACTGTCTTGTGTCCAGAAAGTTTACATTCTCTGTGGTGATGATGATGTCATAAGCACAGTGTCTTTCCAAGCCGTGTGAAGGAGGGATAACATAACATGAATCCATTCAGTGTTCCATCAGAAATGACGACCATGAGGGAACTGTTGATGGTCCAAAGGGTGCTGCGAGTCCCACAAATGCGATGCGATCACCTCAACCAGATGGAAGGGTGCCCTTTGTGTGTACACTAGTAGTAACCTTGGTGAGTTGATATGTATATAATATATATATATATATATATATAGATATATACAGAAATATATATATGTATTTTCTAGGCGAGTGGTTGACATATATAGACATGTACTCATTGTATTGTTTTGTATCACAGGTCACATACTGTCACTGTTGGTGTGTACATTACAGTGCTTGATGAGAAATGTTGGTGTAGAAACTGGAAATGGAATACTCTCAAGCCGATGAAGGTAAGTATTTTTTTTTTTGGGGGGGGGAAGCATATTTGCAAGTAGGTATCATTAATAATGTATTATTTGGTTACTTCTTCACAGATTTCATCTGCATCCTTCTCCAGTCTGGTGATGATGGTCATGGTCATTGATAGAAATTACTTATGCATGTTGCATGGCTGCCCCGGCCGAGTGGGGGGGAGGGCCTGATATTGAAGGAGTTCTTTGGATAAGGTAACTACGACACAACAAAGCATCTGGAAGTTTCCTGAAAAAAGAAATGAAGGACTCTTTACAACTTGATTGCAGCAGTAAGACATTATGTTTAAGCTGTGGCTGTTCCACAGGTATCTGGATTAACACAGATAGTAAGCTGTCCCACTGCAATCATCAGATAAAAACTTAATTTAGTACCAGGCTGTGTAACAAATATACTGTGTCAGTGTTCCTGCGTCTCAACTCAAGTTACATTTTAAACCCACATCTTGTCAAGTAACACAACCAGGGCACAGCTTTTTCAACACTGTCATATCTGCACAGCTGCAGATTTGGAATACAGTGCATGATATGTTGCAGAAATATTTTTTGTGACGTACATGTCACCTAGTTTATAAATCCTCAGTCGGATTTGTTGCACTCTTATGAAAAAAAGGAACAGATGAAATAAAATTGATGTACTTACCAGTATGGATTGGAAATGGATATTCCATAGGTTCCTGTAGATAGTACGCTGCTGTACCAATGATACAGACCTTCAGTGAAGGAGAGTCATTTGTTGTTAACCTGTAAGAAAAACAAAATAAGTTGACCATATGTGTTTGACCATTGCAGCTCAGAAAAGCAACAGAAAACAAAACACACAGCTAAAGGAAGTTGAATAGCATAAAAACATTAGTACAGATACACACTTTATAGTTTTAATAGTAAGAAGCCTTGTGCCTGTGACAGATGGATGTGGTCTCCTGTTCGATTCCCTCTGCCTTGGCATGGTCAATGTAATGGAAAATCATTGTCACAATGATACTGGTGGTGGGTTCTGGTGGTCATAGCTGCGCCACATGATGACATTCCCTCTCACATCTTCCTGCATCTGGTGGTGGTGGCAGTGGAGATCAGTGTTCTTATGGTGGTGGTAGTCCGGGGGTGCATATGGTCACATTCCCTATGGTGGCAGTGGAGAATAGCGGTCTTATGGTGGTGGTAGTCCGGGGGGGCCACATGATCACATTCCCTATGGTGGCAGTGGAGAACAGTGGTCTTATGGTGGTGGTAGTCCGGGGGAACACATGGTCACATTCCTTATGGTGGCATTGGAGAACAGCAGTCTTATGTTGGTGGTAGTTCGGGGACCAAGATATGCTGTGCTCTATGTTATAAATGTGGTGATGTGACATATGGAATTTGAGTCAGTATGAGTGGACAGTGATTTAACTTTATGAAAAAGAGAACATGTATCATACAAGACATGTGACAGCCTTTTAACCACTTAAGTTAAAACCTGCCAACATTAACTTCATCATCATTCATCATCATCATCCTCAGTAAGAAAGCTGCCCTTGCAGTCTTCTACGTCTGAATTCGGACCAAGGGAAAATTCTCTTTCCATTGTGTTATCATCTACATCAGTGGTAGGCCACTTCATGCTGTCACTGCCACCATGATGGTCCCTTTCTTCAACATCAGCAAAACCAAGATTATGCCGGGGTATGAAAATTGAGGTTGCAGTCTGAGCTGGTATGTGCCTCTCATTCATTTTTATGAATGTCAGCAAACTGACATTTGCAGGGGAGAGGTTTGTATGATGATCCTGAGCTATTGCACCTGCTGAGCCGAATACCCTCTCGACACTCACACTAGAGGGTGGGCATGTCAGGTACTTCAGCACCACAGCAGTCAGCACTGGCCATTCACTGACCTTTCCGCTCCAGTATAAAAGGGGATGATCAGTGATTGACAGATGCCTGTTTTCAGACACATATGACTCAACCATTCGCTGTGCTGCTCTAAGTCCAGTGGTTGATGCATCATCCACTTCTCCTGAATCATTTATGTCACAAATCCCCACTTGGGACAAAGCCTCCCAAAGTGGGTTAACGCCAGCTGCTTTTGATGACAGACCACCTGGAACTGCAGTCCCCTTCCCCTTACAGGTTATGCTTAATACTACTCCTCCAGTTTCACCTTCAGCCTAATTATGCTGCTCAGGTTTCCTGACCTTGGCACGTGACTTCTGTGCCCCATAAACCTAGCGGATCAGTTGTCCACTGACATTTTTTTACCTGTTCAGGCCCACCCTCCAGTACTGAGGCAATTAAGTACCTCAAGGGAATCAACAAAGTCCAAAAGGGTAGCATCTTTCAAAAAAAGAGGTGTGCAAGAACAAGGGGGCACAATTTGAAGATAGAGGGAGGGCGTCTCAGAGGTAATTTAAGGAAGTCTTTTTTCACAGAGAGGGTTGTGGATGCATGGAACAGTCTTCTGGAGGAGGTTGTGGAGTCAAAAACAGTGGTAGAATGCAAGCATGCATGGGACAGTCATAAGGCCATTCTTAGGGGGTGGGGGTAGGAAGAAGTAGGCTGCTGGTTAACTAGGATCTGCAGCTTATCCAGTAGGTAGGGAAATGGGCAGACTGGGTGGGCCAAGTGGTCCTTATCTGCCGTCAAATTCTATGTTTCTATGTTTCTAATTCCATATTTGTATCATGGGTTCAGCATTGTTGCTATTGTAAAGTTGTCACTACACTGAATGCTCAAGATGTGACGATTTTGGTCGAATACTGTCAGCATGTGTTTTAGCAACACACTGCTAGCACGGTCTCCAGCAACATCAAGGCTATGCTGTACAGTCACCAATGTCTGCCTCAACACCCACAACAGTGGAATTGATTGGCTAATGGAGGCCGACTCGCCACTCTCTGCCTGTGTAGCATGTTGGAAAGGCCTCAAGATTCTTATTACAGAGTCCATGAGGTGCTACTGTTCAGTTGTCATAGACATGGAGGCCCCGGAATTGTCATGGCTAGTGTGCATGACAAAATATTCTGAGATAGCTTTGTGTTGTTCATATAAGCTCGCTGCCATATATAAAGTGGAGTTCCACCAGGTGACAACTTCCAGCTTCAAGCAGTGCTGCGGGAGACTGTTTTGGATATGCAACTGCCGAAGTTGGTCACGAGCTTTTGCAGAGCATGAAAAGTGAGAACAGATATGGCGTGCAACTGTCAGCATTTCCTTTATATCAGGGTGCTGCAGAAACTCCTGTACCACAAGATTTAAACAGTGGGCCACACATGGAATCCAAAAAAAGCCACCATTCATGATGCATTTCACCACATTTGACCCATTTTCACTTGCTATGAACCCAGCTCTCAGGGACAGGGGGTTCAGCCACTTGTCAGTTTCAGTTAGTACCACATCCAACATGTTTTCACCAGTGTGTGAACAGGTCACATTGCGCATAGCAATCATTGCATGCAGTCAAATTCCTGGAAGATTGCTACCATGACACTTCACCTTACTACACTGATTATTCGCACTACCAACAGCACAAACAACCCCCGGCACCTGTGCCCAGTGTGCAGTTATACACAAATATGAACTCCCTGTTGTTTTGCCACTTGTCCACATATCCATACTTAAATGGAGGAATGGAGAGGAGGAATGTTGAAAGGCATGTCTTACTGAGTCAGACACAGTACGGTACAATTCAGGGACAGCACAGGTCGAAAAGTATGTCATGAATGGGACTTTCCATTTTGGACAAGCACATGCATCAAACCACAGGAACCCAGAATTCTCCACAAAGGAGAAGGGTAAAAGATCCATTGCCAGCATTTCAGCTACAGCAGCATTAAGTTCACGTGACACTGTATGATTGGGTGGGTACTTCAGCTTATGTGCAATAATACTCTGTAACCTGGGCTGACTTGCATGTTTTACATGGGGTGTGATGACAAATGGTTCTGCTCTGCAAATGGCAGGGGGTGGAGTGTTGACGTGTGATGAAGATGGTTGCACAGGTGATGACAAACCCAGAAATGCAGTTATTTTCCAGATTTACCAACAGGGGTTGATGTACCACTTGCACTAGAGATACTGCATTGACCGCCACCACCACCACCACTGCTACTCTCACCACCACTGGACAAGACTTCAAAATCATTCTGCTCTTCCACTTCATCATGCCTGTAGTAATCCTCTGCTGTTATTTCATCACTACTGCAAGCATTTCATTTTCTACTTGATGCTACAGTCATGGAAGGGGATTCCCTGCTCGTTATAGTTGATGACGAGGATGAACGCTCCACTGTGGTACAAGTATTAGCTGCCATCTTGTGCTGAGTCCACAGTGCCATGTGCCTATTCTTAAGATGTGTATGTTGTCCCCTTGTGCCCAGATGGCTTCCCTTTTTACCACGCACCTGGAAAACCTGGCAGATTGCAACTGACTCATCATTTGCATCTTCCACAAAAAAATCCCAAACAAGGGATTTTGATGCTCTAGTTTTAACATGTCCCCCTGATGTTGCTTATTGGACTCTGTTTTTTTAAGCCATGACGTGGGGGGTGTGCTACATAATTTTTCTGGCAGGACACACTTGGACTGCAGCTGACCACCATGACTACCTATCATTATCACTGGGTCATCATCATCAACTGAAACTGGTAAATCACAACTTTTTATGGAAGGGGGGAAATGAAAACAGACCCAGACACAGCCGCCTTGAATTTCTTTTTCTTTGGTTCCCAGCAGGGGTCACTGTCTTCATCATCATATTCATCAACATCATCCACATCTTCTGCTTGGATGCTGGCATATGGACTGCATGTTGCAAACCACAGCAACATCATCATCATCAGCACCACCATCACCCGAAATGTTTTCACCACACTGTGAATCGCTGCATGGCAACTGCATGACCTGAACTGCGGTGGAAGAAATGTCACTTTGTGTGCTGTAATTGACATGATGATCAGAATCCTCATGTTCAGTTACTGGGATGTTACTGGGGAGTATGACATTATCTACACTATCACTCACTGCCACTGCTTCACACTCCACTATATTTTTGGACATGGTAAACTGCTCAGAACTGGAACTTGAGGAAGCAGTACTCATACCACCACCAGCTGGGACAACATCATCTCCTCCAACTATGAGTGAAGCTACTGATTGCGCTGTAAAAAACACTGAATGAGAAATACCTTTCCTCACATCAGTGATGCACTTCTGTGACTGCATACTACTACCATGCCCACAGACAATCTTACCACTTGCAGCAGTGCCATGGTGAGAAGCAGCTTTGCTTGCACGTCTCTTTGTGGGCATTTTGGAGGATCAATGGGAATATTCTAAACAAATTCAGATTTTGGAACATTCAATCTGGGTGGCGTCCGGGGGGGTGATGCTGGATGTG
Source organism: Neoceratodus forsteri (assembly GCA_016271365.2). NCBI lineage: Eukaryota > Metazoa > Chordata > Ceratodontiformes > Ceratodontidae > Neoceratodus > Neoceratodus forsteri. The sequence continues at coordinate 1,749,623,198 of CM057455.1, read as the reverse complement.
AAGCCAAAAAAACAACGTGGCTTTAACAGATACAGACGCAAAGTCACAAGAAGTTCAACAACACCTTAACTAACCAGTGGTGTTCTCAAGTCACAAACAATCCAATCTGGAAAAGAATACCTTTTGCTGGTGGGGGAGGGGGGAAGCACTGACTGAAGATTACTGTAGTGCAAAACCAAGAAAAGATACCACAATGGCAGCACAAAATCATGCAGCTGCAGTGGATAGCAGGTTCACACTGCTGCACCTGCAATTACACTGCGGCACAATAAAAGGTGTATTATTTGATGTCACATCATGCACTGCACATACACTCACACACTCACAGAATTTTTCTACAAGTAATGTGTACCAAATTTAAAACTTCAGTAATATACAATGTATTTTAAACAACCTCAATGCTGCACCACGTCCCAGCAGACCACAACACACACAATCGGCAAAAAAAGTCAACAATTACTGAAAATATTACTGTGTGTACAATAACACAGTCAGTTATACAAGAAAAATATAACCAAAAAACAAAGAACTCCCTATTTCTCCAACTTCAGTCTACCCACACCAGATACGCCCCTCCCCAAAGCACACTTCCACTGTCTCTCAGTACACAGACTGAATGTTGTACATTAACATTCAAAATCCACACACAAACAATAAACACTCAATATGAGCACAGGAGGGTTTCCTACAATCGATGAACTACAGTTTCAGCAAAACAAATGACTCAAAAAGACTTTTTTAACAGCTTTTAGAAGGTTTGAATTACAGAGAGCTCTCAGACCAGAATGTCTCCGACAGCTTCTTAGACACACTACCCCAGACTGAGGCTGTGCAGAACAATCTAGATCCCATGTGACCTGAAATCCCATGAATCACTGCACAATTGGTCTTTGGAGCCTTAAAACAAGGCGAAGTGAGGTGAAGTACATTGTTCTCAACATACTTCACCTTAAGATTTGGTGGAGTAGTGGTTTGGGAAGGTGGAGTAATATAAAGTCATTGTCTTCAATGGACTTTGCGTTACCTATCATGACACGAAGTGCTTTGCGTTGCAGAGCACTCTGCGAATCTGCCTTCACTCTGCGAATCACTCTGCTGAGCGAATTGAGGCCACTTTGCCCATCTGTAATAAAGACAGACTGGCTGTTTGATTGGGAATGCCAGTGAAGATATGCATCCAAAGTGTAGTGAGGCAAATTCAGATAAGAACAACACTCCCCTCACAAACAATATTTCTTGACGAGGAGGCAATTATGATCATTATAATTGTTTACATTTTTGGTTTAAAAATGTTTTAAAATTGATACTGTAAAAACTAGCTGCTGTCTTTAATGAAATTAAAAGCCTGCTGATTATTTGATCTCAGCATATTTCTACCAGCTGAACAATCAGGCCAAGTGGGTAACCTGAGCTTACTGTAGTCACTTTCTTTCTCAAACTGCAAATCTGCCAGTGACAGTGGGAGAAAATTAGATGGTAAGGAATGACTGGTGCAGTACTAGCCGCTACTTAGAAATTGACACACATTGACATGAAAATAATATATGATAAAATAATGTATAAGATCACTTATCAAACCTGGGAATTGAACCTAGACCACCAAAATACCATCTGCTTACCAGCTCAGCCATTACAGCACCTGGCTATCTGAGCTTCCCCTAGACACTTGCTTTCTGAAGCTGCAGCTGATGCACCTAGAAACAATAACTGTGGTAAGGAAATGTGGGTGTATAGTACATTTCAAGATATTGTGTAAGAAAAATTAAATAAGCATGAAAGGTCATTTGCGTGGATAATCTTGAGTGATATGCAAGTTTACCAGCATGTTCTACACACATATTGTAAAGCGGTCATATTTAGAATGAGAGACCTTCTCTCTCTGCTTTTTAAAAGTTTAAAATGTTTTCAGTGGCATAGTTACCATTCAGTGGTTAAGTTTACACCTTGCTGGGCAAAGAATTTTCCTGTTTAACGTAATTTTTTTCTCTCCTAACAGAAATGTACCATACATACTGTACTTACTTGAGTTACTCCTTTTTGAGGAAAGTCATATTACTACTATTTCTTTAGCAGTGCGGTCCCCTTACATCAGTGATTTTCTATACATGGTCCTCACATTTTTTTTGCAGCTCATTTCAGATACGCCAGCTGAGTTGCAACAGCTGGTTTCCAGAAGAGTCCTGCTTCTACCTGGTTCTGAAACTAGGAGGACTGGAAAGCAGGCAGGCTACGTGACTCATTCAGAGACACAGTCAGACAGAGGCTGCGGTGAGACTCAAACCTTTGATGATCCATCTGTTTTATACTTCAGTACACTAAGCACTAGACAGTGCTGCTATCAGTTCTCCAAATCAATATAAAGCATAGGATTGGGAAAGAAATGCAGGACGAGACAACACGTACGCTTAAGAAAAGACCATTCTAACATATGTAAAATTATGAATATTTCCATGTAAAGTAAATTTTTTAATAAAGTTTTTACATTAGACAGTTTGTCAAAAGGGAAATCCATAGCTTCAATTAAATAGGTAATTTAACAGTATTTTCATTTTGATTAAACTATACTAAGTGTGAACTAAGTTAAAATACTTTGTAAATAAATCTGTTTTGAAGTCTTATCGTTTTCAAGTGTCTACTTGCAAGTCAGTTGACTCGCCTTATTAGCTTACAGAACACAATTGCAGCTTAAGCTCTTCTGTTAAGAACATGTGGGTATACAATACCGTTTCAAGTTCTATTGAAGGAAAAATGCACCACAAGTCTATAACTTGTCTCTGCTCTTTGACTTAGTACAGGTCAGAGAGAGCAAGGAGTACAATGTATAAATGCTCAGAAAATCATCCAGAGTCACTGGATACCCCAGAGGTGGATTCCATGTTGTTGATCTGGAGCAAAAAATATCGTTTATGTGCTATTTGTTCAGAGTCACAGTGGTTTCTTTTAATCAGAGCAGATAATATTCTGTTGTGCAATTACCCTGTAATCTTCGATATCTGTTACAGCAGTCTGTGTGAGAAGAGGGAGACAACTCTTTGTAAGCACTTGCAAGTTTTCCCTCATCGTAGCTGTTACATGGAGAGCAATTTGAAACTTGTAACAGGACAGAGAGAAAGAATGAGAGATACAGAGACAGATCCTTTCTGTACTATATGTCAAAGGTAGTTTTAGACATTTTGCTAATTAATTTTGAATAAATGTATTCCTGCAGTTTAAGTGTTGTTCTTGTGCAGACATGGCACATGTTTTGGTTCTTCTCCTTGCAGTGCTAGTACACTCAGAAATATACCACCAGGTACACATAATATGAACACTTTACCAAAACAAACCTACTCCACATCCCCGTAATGAAAATACAATCAAACACAGGCACAAACATGATATGGTACAGAAACAAGGGATAATATTAGGGAAGCAGCAGCAAAGCTCTGGAGAAAGGAAGGGAAGGGTTAAACAGCTGCTGACATGATCTCACATCTCAGGCAGGCAACTCATACCACGTTGCCTGCTCAAGGAGTTAATTTAGTGATGATTTGATTTTTTTATCCAATAATAAAAGGAATATTTACCTTACAATGATCAGCATGTAGCTTTCCTGTATAAGCTGAGCAGCCACAGAGCATTGCAGCCTCACCCCTAAAATAAGCTTTATTATTATGCGAAGTAAGGAACAGGGCTGCAGGCTCAGTATGTACATAGTAATAGGATCAAGGGAGGGGGCTGTTTTAATGAAAATATAGTATCTTTTCTGGCAGTTCTATATGGGGCTAATATATAATAGATATCATTATGTCTCAAATCTGACCAATAGTGTGGCAATCAGTTCTCTTGTCCTTTACTGCAAGCAGGCAAGTATGATCCTCAGTCCCACGCTGATGACTCTGTAGTCAGATTCCACTGTGCACTAACAGACAATGATGCAAGTGTTGCTTCTTTTGCTTGTCCAAGCCCCCTTTTGCCTGTGTCTCTAAGGTTCAGAAAACCACACAAAACAAAGACTAGATACTCTGCAGAGCCCAACAGTTAAGTCATTATCTCCTGGGGGCCGTTTTGTGTCAGGTTAACAATGGATAGTACAGACTTCATACAGAGCTATTGGAAGTAATGAGTTAAGTCCCATTTGGGAGTGATGTTGCACTATATTTTGGCTTGGTTCCTGGAACTGCAGATAGTCTTGGATGCATGCTGAAGCTAGTAAATACTACAGACCATATGGTGCTTGGATATGAAGACAATTCGTTTAATTTCTGGAGGGAGAAACTGTATTGTGGCCTATCTTGGCAAAGGTGACAAAATTCTATGGGCACTTCCTCAGTCACTCTTCTTTGTCACATGAGTGAATGCTTAGTACTGTAGGTGCTATAGTTAGGTGAGCTCTTTAAGCTTACTCATTTCTGACCCCCTAGATGTTGCTGATGTTTTTAATCCATTCTTTATCTTTTGTGCATTCTCAATCCTCCTGCCTCCTGCCTCCCTTACCCTTCACCCCTCTCCAACCTCTCTTTCCCACTCAAAAACTCCCCAACTCCCTCTGCCCTCACCAACCCCCTCTCTGCCTCTTTTACCTTCCCCCACACCTCTACTAAGGCTGCCCTCTCTATGCTATGCTCTCACAATACCTCCAAAAGGTGCAGCCCTGATGGCTTGAATACAAAACCCCTTCACCTTTCTGGTTGTACTATTATTGCTTCTACTGTCTTCATCCAAAGCATCTGCTTTCAACATGGGACTCTCCCTCAAATTTAAAAGCAGCCTAAAGTCCCCCCCCCCACCTTCAAAAAGGAGTTAACTCCTCTTCACCTGGGAATTACCAACCCACTATCCTTCTCACAGCTCTGGCTAAGGTGCAGAATAAAAATTGTCCTTTCTCAGCTGTCCTTCCCTCTTTTATTATTATTTTTGTCATATAGCATTTTCTTCCTGGAGTCAGGTGGTGGCTGCTCAGCATCATACCCGTATCCCATGACTGGCTACTACCTCCACTGGTGCCTGAACTGAAGTTTCCTGGACCCCCCCCCCCAATGTGGGAGGGGCTGGAGGAGGAAGGGATGTCCTTCACCCATGTGCACAGTCCAGAAGTGCCCTGTTGACTGAGTGGTGGTGCAGGCTGAGGGACAGTGGGCAAGGCTTCATTAAGCATGCTTAGCTCCCTTTACTGTTTTTGTCCCCACTCTGCTGGCTGCAGTGGCACACATGTGCTTGCACATTGAGGTGCATATAAACTGTGGAACACAAAGGTGCATGCACTTGGAGGTGCATATAAACTGTGGAACACACAGGTGCGTGCACATTGAGGTGCATATAAACTGTGGAACACACAGGTGCATGCACTTGGAGGTGCATATAAACTGTGGAACACACATGTGCTTGCACATTGAGGTACATATAAACTGTGGAACACACAGGTGCATGCACTTAGAGGTGCATATAAACTGTGGAACACACATGTGCTTGCACATTGAGGTACATATAAACTGTGGAACACACAGGTGCATGCACATTGAGATGCATATAAACTGTGGAACACACAAGTGCATGCACTTGGAGGTGCATATAAACCATGGAACACACAGGTGCATGCACTTGGAGGCACATATGCACTGCAGAAAAACAGCTCAACCTATTGAACATCAATTGGAGCCTGCATTAGCCCCAGGCCTCCACCTGGTGGCAGTCAAAGGCTGAGGCAGTTTGGCCACCCCTCCCTGGGAGAGGAGAGCAGTCCCTGGAATGCTCAGTGCTTTCCCCCAGCCAACCACCAACAACCTTGGGTTGTTTCTGAACCAGGGTCACCGATGTGGCAGCAGGGGGGCTACAAGTGCCTCAGCACTCCATGCCACTGGTCTGGCTTACAGTCCTCCTTCCTTGACTCCTCTTCATTCCTGTTACCTTTCCAATCTGGTTTCTGTAAACACCACTACTATCTCCTACCTCCTTTGGGTCATTGACTTTATTTTGAAATGCATGGACCAGGGCCATATCACTGTAGCCATTTTTTTCTCCTGGTTAAGGCCTTCAGTGAAGTGACCCATCTCTTTCTACTGGATAAGCTAAGTGGGGCATGATTCTCTGACACGGCAGTTGGCTGTTTAGTGTATACAGAATGAGTAACCTAATGCAGAGTGCCATCTAGTGGAGAAGTTGAAGATTGACCTTTCAAGAACAGCAGCCAGTCCAACACCTTTGCTAGAAAGAATTTCTCTTTAGCTAGCCTGCCAGCACAGCAGTAAGGCGTCCGCTTGTATTGCCGACATCCCAGGTTCAGGAACGGACCCAGGAGTCAGAGGGCCAGCCAGGTGGAGAAGGATTTAATGCTCGAGCCTGCTCGGGTATCGGGTATACTCAGCGGTCCCTGGCAGAGGCTGGGGGATCCACGGAGACCAGCACCACATGAGACAGGAGGCAGGATAGATGTCAGGTGTACCCATTGATGTCATTTAACATCCTGCCCCCACAGGAAAGTGGCATACAAAAATCCAGCCCCGCAGATGATGCCCCTATCTCTGCTGTCACGCCCGATGTAGACTCATGTCCACCAGGGTGAGGTCCTGCTCCCATGGTCCTGCCCTGGGAGGCAAGCCAGGGGTAATGACTGTGTTTCTTGGGAGGGTGCCTGCCCGTGGCCTGCCAGGGGTAAGCCTGGGTATGGGGGCATTCAAGGTGGGAGGCTGAAGCTTCTGCTCGGTATGGGCAGGGGGTGGGGTACTGGGCCAAAAAAAGGAAGTTCTCTTTTTTTGCTGGTGAGTTCGAGTTGCTTCCACCGAGACCATGGCTGCAAGGATCAATCCTTCAGGAACTTAAACGTGGAAGCCTGTATCTCAGTTTACAGACCTTTGCCCTTGCAAGCTGAAAAAAGGACATTACACTGGTAATGAGTTTTACATTCCTGGCTGTAGAGAACAAACAGAATCAGTAACCCGATGCAAAGTACCATCTGGTGGTCAAAGTTGAGATGGTAACATACATAAAACAAAAAAAAATCAAGTGATGTAGTGTATTCATAATTAGTAAGTAGACGTAGAGTGCTATCTGGAGGAGAAAGTGAGGACTGTAACATACAATGACATGAGCCAGTCTAATACCTTGGCTAAAAGCAGGTTCCCATTTAGCTGAATGGTTAGAGCTATTATCTTCATGTACAGTTAGAATCATATCCCCCCAGCCCCCGAATAGCCGACGCGGGCATAATTAGATGGTCCCCCACCCCGAATAGCCAGTCGCGGGCATCATTATATGGTCCCCCCACCCCTGAATAGCCCGAATAGCCCAATCGCGGGCATAGTATATGGTCCCCCACCCCCAAATAGCGGATCGCGGGCATACTATAAATGGTCCCCCACCCCCAACTAGCCCAATCACTGGCAGCATCCTCGCCCCCACGTCCAGAATCCCTGGTGATCTGGTGGCCCCCCACCCTCCCACCCACGGGAGCTCCACCACCCTCTCCCCCGTCAGCTGGTGGGCAGCAGCACCCCACCCGCCTGTTGCCCGCCGCCACCAATGGGCGTACAGCCCATACCGTACAAGGCAGTCCGGTTATGTGAATGATATGTGAATTTTTTCATTCACATATCTGGACTTCCTTGTACGGTATGGGCTGCATGCTCATTGGTTCAGACTCTGCACCAATGGGTGTGCAGCCCTACCGAGCTGTCAGTCGGCAGGGCGGCGGGGCAGCAGGCGGTGGGGGGTGCTGCTGCCCGCCGCTGATGGAGGGGTGAGCGGGTGGTGGAGCTCCATGGGTGGAGGGGTAGGGCCACTAGATCACCAGGGATTCTGGACGTGGGAGGGTTGAGGATGCCGCTCACGATCGGGCTAGTCGGGGTGGGGGGGGACCATTTATAGTATGCCCAACATCAGGCTATTCAGAAGGTGGGGACCATATAATTATGCCCGTGATCGGCTATTCGGGCATATTCAGGGTGGGGGGACTATCTAATGATGCCCGCGATCGGCTATTCGGGGGTGGGGGACCATATAATGATGCCCGCGATTGGGCTATCGGGCTATTCGGGGTGGGGGACCATATAATTATGCCCTCATCGGGCTATCTGGGAGACTACTGTGCTGCCCGCGATCAGGCTGCTGGGGGGACTACATTATGCCCGCTGATCGGGGCATGGGGACACCGGAAGAGAGGTGAGGCCACTCACAGGTGGCAACTGCTGTGTTGCACCCTGCAATGTGGCAGCTCACCTGTTGGTGGCCCTCGACTTGATCCTTTTTTTGGGGGGCTTAAAGTTGTGCAGGCGCAGATAGGGGGTTGCGCCTGCATAACTCTGCACAACCTGGCTAAATATCAGGCTGTGCAGTTTATGCATGGTTCTTCCCCCTTCGGTTGCGCATGCCTTCATTAGCATTGCGCTGTTGCATGATTTTGGGGGTGCAACTGCCTCCTGCTGAATATCGCAGAATGGTGCATTTCGGACTTGCGCAGGTGCAACCCTATTGAGCATGGCTCAGCTCTTTTGAATATCTGGGCCTTGGAATTCAATTTACAAAACTGTAAGACTTTGCCATATGAAATAAAATCATAACTAATTATTTTATGTCAGAACACGGTGCAAGAATTAACTTTTGGAAAATAATTAAGAGAAAAAAACATTGCTTTTTGTTCTTATCAGAAACAGCAGACCAAGGGTCCCATTCACAGAAAGTCACAAAGCACAGAGCAGGTTTGTGTTGCACTTTGTGTTTGCCCAGGTGTCTAAGGTTGCTATTCTCAGTCGGACAATGCACCTATGCTATCAGACTGAGTATAGGACAAGGTCAATTCAGTGGTAACCCCATGAGTGCTAGCACTAACTCCATTAGTGCGGCCCTGACATGGAGCCAGGAGTATGGTTCTGCAATGAATAGTGCAGGTGCACTATTTCCAATTCACAGAAGCAGCCATGAAATTAAGCCCATTGGGCATGCAAGGTGCTATGTAGCCATTTGCATGCCCATTATGGGCCCATTTACACAGGCTGCATGGAAGCATAGCACACCCACTCAGCCCCTGCCCCATATGCAGCTGTGTGTTCCTGGTGTCTAGAGGTCCCTCCCCCCACCCAATCACATGCTTGATAATAATTAAACATTTCCGTGGTGTCTAGGGGTCCCTCCCCCCACCTGATCCCATGCTGGATAATAATGAAATGTTTTGCTGGTGGCCAGTGGTCCCTCCCCCGACCCGATCTCATGTCCAATAATAATGAAATGTTTCCTTGGTGTGTAGTAGTCTCCCCCCAGCCGATGTGGGAAAACCTTTTCCCTGATGGCCACTGGTCTCTCCTCCACCTGAACCCCATCCCAGGTTTGACAAGCCCCCCAAAAAAGCCACAGCCCCGGCCCTGTTCCCATGGAGTGATCATCATCCTCTCCCCCCAAGCCCATCCCTCGTTGGTGGTTAGTGGCCCCCTTTCCTCCCATGGCACTGATAACCCACCCCCCGGTCTCCCTTACCAGAATGTCAGTGACACAATCAGTAGACAGAAAGCAACATAGCCCTCCACACACCACCTTGGCTGCCCGCCATCTGTCATAAGCAGGAAACATGCAGCTTGTTTATAGGGTAAGGCACATCACCTTGCCCTGTAAATAAGCAGTGCACTCCCTGACCTTTCCACCTCCCAATCCCCTGTACAGTAAATATAAACTGCTTCCCTGGTGGCTAGTGGACCCCTCCCGATCCCCTGTCCAGTAAACATAAACCCCTTCCCTGGTGGCCAGTGCTCCCCCCATCCCCGATCTGTATATATATTTATATATGTGTATATATATACTGTATATATATATATATATATATATATATATATAGGATATGACATGGCCTGACTGAAGATATTATATTTATCTTCACGAGAGGCCAATGATATCATGATATCTCATGAGTGGCAAAGCCACGAATGAGATATCTTGATGTCATTGGCCTTGAGTGAGTATAAATATGATATCTTCACTTAGACCATGTCATGTTCTGTTTATACAAAATATGTTTTGGGCCTCCCCAATATAACCCCCTGACATACCCCCTTCAACACAAACCTCCACATAGTGGTGATGTTTCCCAAAAACAACCGCCTCCAACACAACATAGGACATATTATTTAAAAAAGTTATCCGGTCGATCCGGCAACTTTCAAGTTATTTAAAAAACCTATCTGGTTGATCCTGTCGCTTTCAGACTCTGTTTTTGAGGAAGCAGTTTCATTTTCTTTGTTCTAATGTAGTGTGACCAAGCAATGTCCTTTGCAATAACTAATGTTCTGGCCGAGGTTTGTAATAAGTCAGTCTGTGTTTAAAAATGAAGAAAACTGTGTTCACTAAGCGTACTATGTTCAGTATTGTTTAAAAAAAGATACCAACTGTACAGAGACAAGAGTGAGTGCAGATCAAGTGGATCAGCAGCTTCAGAAACGTAGACTCAAGTGTGAGCGCTTGTTGCTATAGCAACACAGCAATATATACAGTACACACTCTGACAGTTCATTTGGCTGATGGTCATGGGGGTGTGAGGAGGGCTGTGCTGGTCACCCGATCGGGGTCCAGGATGGGGTGGGTGAGGTGAAGCATACTACCTGCCAGGGTGGGGTGGGGGGCACTAGACCACCAGTAATGGATATTGTCAGCATATCTATAATTGGGCATACCGGGCTGGGGGCATGGACATTATCATATACTGCATTATAAGCACGCAGAGGCTGTGGGAGGGGACTAGATCACTGGGGAATGACTTGTTCTACATACTAATGTACATTAGGGACATAATGGAGATCGGAGGCGGCTGCTAGTTTACCAGGGGCTGTTTATTCATTTCAGTTCATTTATATTATGGGCATTTTGTGGGGGAGGACAGAACACAAGGGCATATGGTTCACAACCCTCCCAGAGGAGGTCTGAGTACCGTTAGACCAGTCCTTGGCTGGTCTAACTGTACTTGGACCTTTGTCCTTTGGGAAGGGGTTGAAAATTCAAGGATGGGGATATAGCAGCCTGCATCTGCCATAAGCCCCCCCTAGCACCATGGCACAAGCTGGTCTGATGCAGGGAACTCCAGTTATGCCACATGCTTCCTTCCAAAATCAGGTTTAGCGCAATGTATGTTGCAAGGTGCCCCTTGCATCATTCTTCTTTGACCCACGGTCCTTCCATCACATTCGGACCTTTGAAAATCCAGCCCAAGGTCTTGGTTGGCTGTATTTGCTCCATACAAGGGGATTGCGCAAAAAGGCCTTGCAAAGAGCAAATGCCATATGAATCGGACTGCACCACTATTCAGGTCCCCTTCTCCTCGTTTGCATTGTGACCCTGCTATATACTTTGCCCAAGCGCAAACCCAGTTAGAGAGTGCAAACCAGGCTTACGTGAATAGCAACTCAGTGCAAAACCCAGTTTGCTCGTGCAAACCCAGGTTTGTGCCCGGGCAGAGTTTTGTGAATCGGAGCCCAAGTTATTTTTTGAAACTTTTTTGTACTTCCCTTTATTTCTTATTGTCATAATTACCAGAGGTCAACACTGCTAGGAAGAATACTTAAGAAGGGAAAAACGCAGCAGCATCTTTCTCCTCCACCTGCTCTTGCGCCTAACACATCCCTCAGCTGTAGGCCAGTTACCCTTTACTGGACTTGCTCTGTGCCACTCTTTATACCAATATTTTTACCAGTCTCATGATGTCAAGCACTTGTCTCATGACTCACCCCTCCCTCTTTGCGTTTCATTGTAAAGGCTGCGCTATTTTGCTTGTGTAATCCTGCCACTGTCCTAGTGTACACTGCTGTACTGTATTATTGTTACCGGGTTTCACCATTGCTGTATTATTGTATCTTTTATTGTTGTCCTGCGCATTTTTTTGTGTAGTGTCCCCAGGACACATCTGGAATCGAGCAGTATTCTGCTCAGCATGCCTTCCTGGTTAAACTCTTAAATAAATAAAGAAACACCCTCATGCCCAGCAAACACAATTTTTTAACAAATGATTTATTGTTAACATATGCTAAGAAATATTTGCCCGTGAGTAAAATAATGAAATTGCAACTTTAATCTGCCTCATATCTTGATGTTTAGTCACTGTTCTTTGAACTATGACTTCTTGGTGGGCTCTGACAGTAGCCTGATCTTTTCCTAATCACTTTGACTACTGTTCCCAGGACACACTTCACAACTTAGAAAATGTCCAGACCACAGTGTCACTTTGTGATATTGGGTGAGCTGCACACTTCAGATGTGTTAAGTGTGTTATATTCCAGGCCTGAAATGTGTTCACCACATTAAAGCATGTCATGTGTCTGTGCCCATTTAAAGAATGTAAACATAGCAGGCACGCACAAACTAAATACATGAGCACTTAGTGCATGTCACAGTTTACTCCACAGTTGTTTATAAGGCTAGCTCTTGATTTCAAAAGCCTTTCCATTACAACAAAGTATGCCAGAAACCTTCTGTTTTAAACGTACGTACTTATTCATAATTAGTGTAGGTATGACAGGTTACTAGACATAATCTACAATATGCTGACTGCTTGGTAACAGTGTGCAAGGACTAACCAAAGAAAATCACACATTTCTGTGTCTGTCTGTGTGTGTGTGTGTGTCATAGGTTTGAAATTTCCTGGTCACTGATTGGCTTAGTCCCTTTCCAGTAGGTACATTTATGTGCCCAACCGAGACCAGGAAAAAAAAAACAAGTACCAGTGCCAGCCTGCCTCACTAGTAATTTCACTGTATCCACTTTAGCTTGAACAGTTAAAAAAATATAATCCACCATATTTTTCTCTCACATAGTGAGCTGACTTTTGTTCTGCTCCTCCCTGCTTTGCCAGACTTGCTCTCAACCCTTATTCCTCACCCCCAAACAAAAACACCCACATGTACTTGAACTGAAAAAAAAAACGATGATGGCCTCCCTTTGCTCTGTTTAGAGCACTCACTCCTGCTGTAACATCAGCCTGCAGCTCGCTCCCCGCCCACCCTTGACCTGATTCTCATGATCACTTCACTGGCTCATTCCAATATCAAAAGTAACAAAAAAAAGTAACTGTTTGCTCTGTAGTGGTCTCACTTACAAAAAAAAAAGAAACTAAATTTAGCGCTGCGTAGTACTTTCTTGTCTGTCGCGCACTTGCTTTGAATTGAGGCGTGTGCCCTGCCCCTCACTTCCCACTGCTGTCTCAGATTATGTCTCAGTGCTGAGCAGATGTTCCTCCTGGCCATTGGTGGAAGAAGGAAACATCAGAAGAAGCTTTTGTATGAGAGGGTGTGGGTTGGTATTCACGTATCTTCAGCTTATGACTTCTACAGAAGTCTGTTAACTGGTGTGGATATCTGCACTGTAGCCTGTCTTGCCTCATGCCAAGTGTGCTCATTCTGCTTCCATGCCACTTAGAAGCGATCAAGCTCTCCCAACAGAACAAATAGGCATGGTGTATTGTTTCCAGTCAGCACTACAACAGTCAGTGGTAGGTGGGACATGCATGCACCTGACTCTCAAATTGGTGTTTTAAAGAATGAAAGTGTCTAAAAAAAGCAGCACCCCTCTACTAGGAAGTGAACCAGTAGAGGGACTTCTTAACTGCAAAGTATTTTTCTATTTATTTTCCCCACATTTTTAAGTTTTTTTTTTATTTGATAAATATTTCATTAAAATTTGAAAAAAATATTTTTCTCAGTGCATTGGTACCCTCCAGAGTGGGCAGTATGTGCTATACAGACCTTCCACGGCCTATAATGCCCTCTGCCCACAGCATCAGGCTTCATTATGCCCCTGGGAGGTCTGGTATAGCTCAGTACTGCCCACCCTGTAGGGTATTATTGCTTACTTAGTTAGGGCTTGTAGATAATGTTGAAAAAAGAAAGGAAATTCAAACTTAGGGTTTAAAAGCATATGGTATGTGTTGACACCAGTACATTCAAACTTAATTCTACCAATCAATAATGAGTACCATACATTCACAAATAAACATTATTAATGTTGTTACAAAACAATGACATAGGTACAATTAAAAAGCAGTAGAGGTAAGTTAGCAAGCATTTGTGTGAACATGGATTAAATGTTTTAAAACCCTGGAATTTATATATATTTTTTTAAATTTACTTTCTTTTTGGCATTGTCCACAAAGTCACATGTTACTTTAAATACAGTTTGTAGACTGCCCTTATTTTTTGCAGTCAGGCTTTATTATTGTTTGTATTCCTTTTTCTCTTAGGCACCCCGTCCCTCTTCCCAATGATCACTGTTGCCATGGCAGCACCGTTCCTTCAAAGGAGAGGCGAGTAGCTGCCATAAAATCTGAATCCAGGGGTACTCCAGGAGTGGTGGGCAGTGGGTGCACAAATCACCCCTCTTCCCTGACAGGCTGGATGGCTTGATTTATAAATCCTGCTCTAAACTCATGCTGAAAATATTGATTTTTATTTAGTGGATAGGTGACCATCCAAAACAAGGCTGTGTTGCCATCAAGGGTGTTGATGATATCATGGAGACCTTGAGAGCGAAGTTCGAGAGGTCACACTGATGCCATCAACGCCCAAGATGGATACACAGCCTTAGTTGTGGATGGTCACCCATTCACTATTTTATATAGTATATGGTCCTCAAACAACTGTTAAAACTATTTCACAAGGTTTCATACCTTGTGCTTATGGTCCCACTTGGTTCTGGCAGCTCGTTCATGGTCCTGGTTTGTCCAGGCAGCTAAGTCGGCTGTGCAATCGTTCCACTCCCATGTCTCACTGTGCTGTTTTAAAAACAGCTTTTGTTTTGAGTCCCACTCCACTCCTGACATTGTCATCAGCAGTCATTTAAAAAAAATGGACAAACTATTTCAAACCACCTCATGAACTTCTCATTGAGTGGTGCCACCATGTTTGCTCGATTTTTTTTTTCTCCCGAGCACGGTTTCCGCCAAACAGGTGGCAGATCAATGGGGGAAAGTTGTTGTAGTATTATTGTGATGTCAGAACGATACTACAACAACTTTCCCTGACATTTGAACTGCCCTACAACAAGTTTCTGAAGCCTACTGATTGCTATTCACATTGGGCCTGATGCACAAAGGTGCAGAGTGGGTACGTGCCACATATCCCTGGCATATAGCCCACTCTGCACCCACCCATGCCCAATGCATCCCCTGCACCACATGCACAACTGGACGTCCACCCCCCCTTCACCAGATCCCTGGTGACATGCAGACCTATGTGAGAGGGGTGGATTGGGGGAGGCATGGGGGCATTCTTGGCACTTCACAGGATGCATGAACGTGCGGAGTGCCGGGCGCAGGTGTTGGCACCTCCACCAGGTTGAGGCAGCCGTAAAGGTGGCATGCCTGTTATGTGGCCCCCCAAGAGCAACAGCTGAGGGGCTGCAGCTGTGAGGCAGGGTCCATTGCACCCCCACCAAGGAAGCACCGGCATGTGGGGCACACTGGGGGGCCTGCAGATGGCATCCAGGAAACCCCCCCAAACTGCATATGGTGCTCTACGCACTGGCTCCTCACCCAGCGCACATAGGTGCAGGCGATCCACTAAGGGGTCTGGGTTGGGTGGCTGATTGGCCGCCTGCCCAGATCTGCAGCTCTGAACCCGATGGCCCCCATGGGCCTGCACACCAGGGGGGCGGGGCCGCATATGGGAGATGCTCGGTGGCCACTGTTTGTGAATGTGGCCACCATGGATCTCCCGCAGATGCAGAGCTGTGTGGGTGGGGTACAGGCCTCCAGCATGTATTACCCACCCCTTTGTGCATAGGGCTCAGTAAGCCCTAACCATATACTATATAATGATATTTCATATGACAGTATGTCACATTCCTATCGTGTCATGCAGTACAATTATAGTACTCACCAGTCTCATGCAAAACCCTTGAAAAACATGTCATCAAATATATGTATTCAGCAATTTTTAAAACTATAGTATCTTTATTTAATTTTTATATACAAAATTAAAAAACACCTCTTACAGGTATCTTTTTGAAACCCCCAAAATTCAGCTTTAAAATCATAATTACATTTGCAAAATTGCTGGGCAAAATGCATCTTAAACATGGAAAGACCAAATAAACAAGGTGTTGTGTCAGTGTGTGTGGTCTGACAACAAAATAAAATAGTAATATTAAATGCATGCTGAAAATACATGGTAAGGTGCATGCAAGACCCATCAATAACTTCCCCTGCCATTTACCTCATGCCACATAAGGCTGGCCCTGGTGAGATGCAGTGGTATATTACACAGTGCATACATTACTGGCAATAGAACTGATGTAGGCACACTGCCACAGGTGCTGTATGCTGCACACGGCATGTCACACAGGAGTACTAGTACAACAGTGGCCCATACCCAACACAACCAGACAGATACACATACCTAGGCCAGACCATCGGGCACAACAGACCCAACTAACAATGAGAGGCATACCACCTGGAGCTGTGAGTATAAGTGCCAGCACCCTGGTGTACCAAGTCTGCAGTGCAGGGGATATGCTACTGCACAGTGTGATGCATCCCAAGGCACAGTAAACACACAGGGAAGTATGTCTTCTGCAATGATGATCTAACCAGTAGGCTCCACAGCCCCTTACACACCACAGTGTCAGTAGTGGGCAATGCCCCACACGACTGGGGAGGGACCAGAACCACAACCACCTAGGTGCTGCCCCCACAGATATGCATGCAACCTACTGAGACACACAGTGGACATCCCCCGCAACAGCAGGAACATGTAGTATAATGTAGATATGCAACCCATACTGTGGAACACACAATGCAGGGTTCTTATGTAGACATGTGTCTGAGGACTGTCCAGCCTCCCTGGAGTCTCTCCAGGCCCCATCACAGCGGGGCACCCCCTCCGTCTGTTACTGGTCCTGATGGCCCCACTCCACTGGGAGGTTGGCCTTCTTGAGTCCTGTCTGGTGTGGGGGGGTGGGGCAGAAGTGACATGTGATCAATAGCATGCAGTCGAACATATGCATACATGTGATGTCTCCTGTTTTGCACAGGAGAGTCTCAATTTTTTAATTAAACTCCTGCCACCCCACACGGGAAAGCAACTCTCGTGACTTACGTGGTGGGTGATCGCACAAAAGTATACCGTTATCATGTATCACGCACAGTTGCGCAGTATGTTATTCAATGGTACCGCACATTTGCGCGGTAGCGGTATACTGCACAACCGGTATACTTTTTGCATGATCACCACTGAATTTAGCTTGCTACAAAAAAGTGATAGAAGAGACCAGTTTGCATTTTGTAGGTTGTGCAACTCTCACTTCAAGGGACTCTGTCAACCTGTTTTTCATCATATTATTTATAGTTGAAACCCCACATTTTATGATTGCTTACCCTCTCAAAAATTCACTGATGTTGCTGATTGTTTTGTCTGTCTCCTTGCTCAGCAGAACTGAAATGCATGGCAATGTCTATTTATAAACAACTTTGTTTTATTTAAAATCCTGGTTCTGTTCTTACTGCATACTTTCTGAGCATTAGAAACACACCCAAGCAGTGCAGTCACTCATAAGGAAGTAGCCTCCTAAACTCCCACTGCATCATAAGGGGCTAGATTGTTTTGTGAGTGTCCCCAAGTCCAGGAAAGATGCATTTAGAGTTGATCGAAGAATGTAAACAAACCTGTTTTGGTGTGATAACACCAGTATGTTGGGCAGTCTGTTTTTCACTTTTTTAAAGAAAATAAGAGTCAGAATAAAACTACCAGCTACATCAACATTCTTTACAGAATTTTGGCAATCATAAAATATGTTTTTTAAACTGGGGATACTTTGAGACCTAAGGGGGTTGACAGTGTCCCTTTCACATAGGGGAAATGTTTCAACTATAAGCCAGATGACGAGCTACTGAAGGCAGCAAGATCAGCCTGCAGCACTTATGCACTACTCATGGAAGGTGACACCACAGCTAGATAGTAGAAAGTATGTATTAATTATGTAGCAGTGTAGATTTTTTACAATTTGTACTTATTTGTGTATATTTTTGTTCAAATTAAATTAATAAAATGCATTATATTTTTTTCTTGTTTTTTTTCCATTATATAAAGGCCAACTCGGTGCATTTATGCATTCTCCGTCCTAAAAGGCCAATCGCCCTCTTAACTTCACAACACCTCCCTCTTGCACAGTTTTATATTATCACAGGTTTGCACATGACACATTACCAGGTACCCTAACCAGTACACATAGAAACACAGAAGTTGCTGGCAGAAAAGGACCGCTTGGGCCATCCTGTGTACCCAGATATTCTCTGCCTATTCTGTCTCCGTAGACCCTATCTGGTCTCCGTCAACCCTCCCCCTGCCGATTTACTAATATTCCCTTATGCCTATCCCATGCATGTGGGAAGTCCCCAACCCTTTTCGCTCACACCACTTCTACTGGCAGACTGCTCTAGTCATCCACCACTCTTTCACTGAAGTAGTACTTCCTAACTTCCCTCTTAAACTTTCCCCCTTCAGGGAGTCACATGATGAGCTGCCATGGGTGAGAGTTTTTCTTCCGCCGCTATGACCGCAGTATTCTCTAGTTATTGTTTTTTCCTTTTATGTTCATCAGTGCTTGCTCTTTGTTATCTACCAGTCTCCTTAATTGTTCTGGACTTGTGGAATATGTTTTCACCATCCGAATGGATGCAGAGAAGAAACCCGCACCACTGTTTCATACTCTGCTACCAACTCCCCAGCAGTACTAGAGTTCCAAGCATACTAAACTGCCTGCTGATGCAACTCATAAAGTTCTTTCCCCAGAGGTTCTTACAGAGGAAAGATTTGTGCAAGAATTTGCTCCCCTCAAGGAAACTATCCAGACTTGAACTGGAGATCTGAATGCGATTCGACTGGCTGCTGAGGAGCTCACATGGAGGGTTGCAGATGCTGAGGCCTGTTTGAGCTCTCTCTATGACTGGAGGGCAAAGGTGGACCCAGAGTTGATAGCCCATGCGGCAGAAGGCTGCTCATATGGAGGCCAAACAGGAAGATTTAGAGGTCCGAAGTCGCTGCACTAATGTGGTGGTAACTGGCCTTCCAGAGTGGGTGGAGGGTCCTAATTCCATATTGTTTGCCCAGAAGTTTTGTGAACAGCTAGCAGGACCCTCACCCCATGGGCCATTGTATATAGTGGAACAGGCCCATAGAGTTTTACGCCCTATGCCACCCAATGGTGCCAAGCCAAGACTTTTTATTTTCAAATTACTGAATTATTTAGATAAAATGCATCTTTTGCAAAAGATTAAAGGATTGGAGGAAGTAACATAAGGAGCACTTATTCGAGTATTTCAAGGTCTCTCTTTGTCAGTTCGAGAGAAATGCATGGCTTGTCACCCATTCATCTCTAAACTACTGGCAGCATATATTCCTTTAAAATGTTATGCCTTGCACGTTTACAGGTTTCTTGTAAAGGGTCGCAGAAAACCTTTGATTCTATCGAACAAGCTCGGCAACATTTACCAGTATTGTTTCCCGATTTGTTTAAAAACAAATGACTTGTCGACTTTCACTTTGGTTTTATGAAGCTATGGGTATTGGATTATACATATATTTATGTATCTCTCTCTCTCTCTCTCTCTCTCTATATATATATATATATATATTTATGCAATAGGTGTGGGTAGATAAACGGTTAAATAAATTAATTTATTCCCACTGGTGTTAAACGGTGGTTCTAAGATTTATTTAACACTGTAACGTCAATCAACCACTGTTTATTTAACACCTTGCCATCAATCATTTCCCCCTCCTGCCAGAACTAACTCACTAACCACTGCCATCCACCCTCCCATGAAAACATTCTGGTTCGTTTCCAATACCACACTGCTTGTCCTCACTTCTCAGCACCTCCACACAATTCCCCTACTCCTGAAGCAAAGTAAACAATACCTTTTTTGTTTTAAATGTTTCCTCATTTCTCTCCTCCCAGATTGCCTGCAATCTGCACCACAAGTGCTCACTCTCTGCCCATGCCAATACTGCTGTCTCTCTCTCTCTCTCTCTCCATATCCAAACTGCCGCAAAAGCCCCTAACTGTGTGATAAGGAGCTATATCAAGCCAGCTAACTTTCACTTCTATAAAACAACCACAGTCCCCACCATCCAACTCTCCCAATGAGCCCGCAATATAATGCAGCTCTTTTATTATGCTCTTTTCTTTTTTTCCCTGTCATCTATGCTGCCTCACTAAAGCACTCTGCACAATGATCCTCCGGGCTGTAGTGTACAACCGCATAATCTTGATATCTCACCCAACACCCGCATGCTCTCTCACACCACTTCTGTTGGTTGACAGTTGGGGGGAGGGCCTGATATTGAAGGAGTTCTTTGGATAAGGTAACTATGACACAACAAAGCATCTGGAAGTTTCCTGAAAAAAGAAATGAAGGACTTTTTACAACTTGATTGCAGCAGTAAGACATTATGTTTAAGCCGTGGCTGTTCCACAGGTATCTGGATTAACACAGATAGCAAGCTGTCCCACTGCAATCATCAGATCACAACTTAATTTAGTACTAGGCTGTGTTACAAATACACTGTGTCAGTGTCCCTATGTTTCAACCCAAGTTACATTTCAAAACCATATCTTGTCAAGTAACACAACCTGGGTCCAACTTTTTCAACACTATCATGGCTGCACAGCTGCAAATTTGGAATACAGTGCATGATATGTTGCAGAAATATTTTTTGTGACATACATGTCACCTAGTTTATGAATCCTCAGTCGGATTTGTTGCACTCTTATGAAAAAAAGGAACAGATGAAATAAAACTGATACATTTGCCAGTATGGATTGGAAATGGATATTCCATAGCTTCCTGTAGACAGTACTGCTGCTGTACCATTGATACAGACCTTCAGCGAAGGAGACTCATTTGTTGTTAACCTGTAAAAAAACAAAATAAGTTGACCGTATGAGTTTGACCATTGCAGCTCAGAACAGCAACAGAAACAAAACACATAGCTAAAGGAAGTTGAATAGCATAAAAAACATTAGTACACATGCTCACTTTATAGTTTTAATAGTAAGAAGCCTTGTGCCTGTGGCTGATGGATGTGGTCTCCTGTTCGAATCCCTCTGCCTTGGCATGATCAATGTAATGGAAAACCATTGTCAGAATGACACTGGTGGTGGGTGCTGGTGGTCATAGCTGTGGCACATGATGACATTCCCTCTCACATCTTCCTGCATCTGGTGGTGGTGGCAGTGGCAAACAGTGGTCTTTTGGGGGTGGTAGTCCAGGGGGACACATGGTCACATTCCCTATAGTAGCAGTGGAGAACAGTGGTGTTATGGTGGTGGTAGTCCGGGGGACACACGGTCACATTCCCTATGGTGGCCATGGAGAACAGTGGTCTTATGGTGTTGCTACTCTGGGGGTGGACACACAGTCACATTCCCTATGGTGGCAGTGGAGAACAGTGGTCTTATGGTGGTGGTAGTTCGGGGGCCAGGATATACTGTGCTCTGTGTTATAAATGTGATGATGTGACATATGGAATTTGAGTCAGTATGAGTGAGACGGTGATTTAACTTTATGAAAAAGAGAACATGTATCATATAAAACATGTGACAGCCTTTTAACCACTTAAGTTAAAACCTGCCAACATTAACCTCATCATCATTCATGATCATCCTCAGAAAGAAAGCTGCCCTCGCAGTCTTCTATGTCTGAATTTGGACCATGGGGAAATTCTTTCTCCATTGTGTTATCATCTACATCAGTGATAGGCCACTTCATGCTGTCACTGCCACCAGGATGGTATTATATTTCAGGATAATATTGAATTTCAATTATTAAATGAGCATTGGGTTCCAAGTGTCCGCTATCTTTTGTTACATGGCATTTTGGGCAAGGTAGAAGTCCTTATTGGCTCCATTTATGGGCCCAATGCTGATACTCCTTAATTCTTTATCAAACTGGCCACTCTGCTAGCTCCATATAATTGGATTCCTATCATTTTAGAGGGGACTGGAAATTAGTATATCAATCGGCTGTTGATAGGTCAGGTTCATGTTGGAAAGGCCTTACTCGTGGGCAGAGAAGCCTCTTTGAGCTTATGGATGGCCTGGGTTTGATAGATCCCTGGTGTATACTTCACCCATCTGATCACCAATATACCTTTTATTCTATTCTGCATGCCTCCTTCTCTTATCTGGATTATTTTTTGCTTTCCCAGGATCACATCCCTGATATTGTCACTTGAGAGAGTCATTCACAAGTGATTTCTGATCATGCCCCAGTCTCTCTGCAGCATACTATAGAAGCCTGTAAGGAACAAGACAGAGTCTGGAGGTTTAATGCCCAGTTACTGTGTGACTCCATTATTGTCTCTGTACTGCATGATTATATTACTTCATACTTTGATTATAATAGAGGCTCAGTGGTTTCCCTGAAAGTTCTTTGGGGGGTGGCTAAAAGCACTATTAGAGGTGACTGCGTTATGTTGGCCTCCAAGAGAAAGCACCTTTATCAGAGCACAGTGGAGATGCTGCTGTATGACATTTGGGCTTTGGAGACCACTCTCACCTCAGCCACCCAGGAACATGCTTGGCTTATTTTAAATTTATTTAGAGTTTGCTATACAAACCTTCTTAGGGACAAATCCGAAATGGCGATTTTTCGGACCATGGTTTGCTATGTAGAGGCTGCGGAAAAGGCTGGACAGTTATTGGCCCTTTGTTTGCATCAATTAGAAGCTTCTCATCTCTACTCATTATAGGTTTGCTAGAACCTGGTACATCACAGTTGATCACCCTTTCTAGGGCCATCGTTAAGGCCTTTCATACATATTGTAGCTCATTGTGTCAGGAGATTTTAGTTGCTTCTTCTTTGGCACAGCATATTTCTCTTTATCCATCATGGGCAGAGTTGCCCCAGCTTAATGCACAGCAACAGGACTCTCTTATGGGTTCCATTATCCAATAAGAAGTTTCTCAGGCCATTTACCAGCT
The DNA here is from genome assembly GCA_016271365.2 of Neoceratodus forsteri. Lineage (NCBI taxonomy): Eukaryota > Metazoa > Chordata > Ceratodontiformes > Ceratodontidae > Neoceratodus > Neoceratodus forsteri. The sequence goes on along the minus strand of CM057455.1, from coordinate 1,749,600,275 downwards.
CCCTTTGGGGGAAAGTGCTAGGTCCCGATGGTTTTTCTCATGCTTTTTATAAAGCATTTGTTGTAGAAGTCACTCCTATTCTTACTTAATTGTTTAATTATTTACACTCACACGGGCTAACAGACCCTGTTTTGTCAGAGGCCTGGATCACCCTTATACCTAAACTGGGTAAGGATGACCGTTATGTGGAGAATTATTGGCCCATATACTTAATTAACACAGATTTCAAAATTTTGGCCATAGTATTAGCCACCTGTTTGCAACAGGTGCTGACTATACTTACAATGTTGGAACAGGTGGGTTTTTATGAAAGGTAGTACCTCCAGTGATCATCTTCGTAAGCTGTGTCACCTGATCTCCGCATCCAGGGAGGCCAGAGTCCCAGCGGCCCTGGTCTCCGTAGATGCAGAGAAGGCATTTGACCATGTTTTGCGGTTGTTTCTTTTTGTGGCCCTTGCCCAGTATGTGATAATGGATGAATTTATCTGGTGGATTCAAATCTTGTGTCAGAATCCATCTGCCCATGTATGGTATAATGGGATTCTTTCTCCTGCATTCTCCTTTGAATGTGGTACTAGTCAAGGGTGTCCCCTGCCTCCCCTCTTGTTTAATTTGTATCTCGATCCTTTGCTTCAATGTCTATCTGGTAACTCACAGGTTCAGGGGATACGGGTCTGGAAAAAGAAGTTTAAGTTCTCAGCTTATGCTGATGACTTGTTGCTGCATCTTGAGCATTCTCAGACTTCTGTCCTGGCAGCAGGATTCAGCAGATTGCTGCAATCTCAGGGTATAGGTTAAATTTGGGAAAAACTAAAGTACTGCCTCTTAATCACCTTATGGATAGAAGTGAGATTCAAATGGCGGACCTTGCTTGGGAACCCCATATTCTGACATATCAGGACATTAAACTTTCCCAGTTCTCCTCTGCATTTTGTAAGAATAACTTGGCTCCTCGTTTTGTGCAGTATTAAACAGGATGTTAAGCATTGGCCTCCGTTGCCTTTGTCTTTGTGGTGTCATGTGAGTGTGGTTAAAATGACTATCCTTCCCTGCTTATTGTACCCCCTTGGGATGCTTAATATATTTATTTCTAAGTCTTGGTTTGCCCACCTTCAGAGTCTCCTTACTGATTTTATCTAGAAAGAGAAAGTGGCGCAGCAAGCATATTCCAAACTTTTGCTCCTGTACAATTTGGAGGGTTAAATCTTCCCGATTTTTTCTTATATTTATTGTGCACTTCATGCTAGTATGATGAGTCCAGAGTCAGATGATAGGGATCTTTAGTATACCCTTCCCTGGTTCATATTGAGAGGGAACTCTGTAGGACTGCAGGTATCCAGCTCCGGAGTCTTCTTTATATTAAGCCTGCCCAACTTCCCACCAGCCTCAGATCAGCACCAATGTATTGGTCACTTAAAGTTGTGGCTCTGTTCACTTCCTGGCTGAATTTTCATCTTGGGCATATGCTCACCAGTGAGTTGCCCACGAGTTATATCCCCACTTTACAAACCTCTGACACAGAATGGAGTTTCAGCAGATGTAGGCATTGTGGGCGTTGCCAAGGTACCATGCCAGGACATTGGTGATGTACTCTGTTGCACTGCACAGCACCTGACAGTTCATGGAGTGGATGCCCTTTCTATTGACATGTGCCTCCACTCCATCCCCTGGAGGTGTATGGATGGCAATATGGGTGCAGTCAGTATCATCCAGTATGGCCAGTAGGTGCGCAACCCAATAGAACTGCTCCATGGTTGCTAGGGCATCTAGGAATTGGCCCAACAGGTGTGAAGTGGCACACTTACCCACTGGTATTTGGAATGTTCCGATAGCCGGGAAGCATAGTGTTGCTGTCACCTTGAGCTTTACGGACATTGTATGGCTGTGATAGGTGTCTGTTCACAGCTGCTCATGCAGCAGTTCACATAGCTGCATCAGCATAGGCCTGTAGCAACCTACAATTTGTTCATCAGTGAGGACACTGAAAGGATTGTACCATCTTTAACACAACACCTCCAGGGCCTGAGCAGGGGCCTGGTGGGGTGGCATTTGCCTGCCCCTCATCCTCATCCTCAGTAACAGCTTGCAGGAAGTACACTATGTGAGCCATATTTTGTGTTGTGCACTGGTGCTCCCCACCTCTAGGGTTGGCACTGTGTTAATATCTGCTTTTTATAGGTCTTACTTTGTGCAACACTAAGTCATGCTAACTGTTGTGTGTGCAGTGCAAAAATGTTGATTATACCATTGTCCTTTTTAAATAGCCAATCACAATAGCAGGCTGGCACCTCACCCCTGTTGTAAATCACACAGTAATCAATGCAAGAGGTGCCAGCCAGCCACAATCATGTGCGAACCAAAGTAAAAAGCACTCTGACCATCCCTTCAAGTCCAAAAAGTCACCATATTGTCCACTGGTAACCGCATCGCACTAACCGGCAACTGACAGGGAAAAAAATGCACACATCATTTCACCTAATACATGCCGCTGAGATATAAGAAATATTCTGCTCCACTGAAAATTCAGAATGAAAACCTCGAACAGCCCCACAGAACACTTACCTCCTGGAGCCATAGTTCAGGCCCCTACTCCTCCTACTGTACTGGCCGAGACCGTGGGCACTAGCACACAGCTTCCCGTGGCACCAGCACCACTTTTTCACACTATAAGCAACTCAAACTCTGCAGGTCTAAAGATGTCAGGTTAGTAAAAAATTGGGAAACCTAAAAAATTAAAAGTACCTCCACTATTTAAGATAAAAAAAAAAAAGCTTTTAAAAAATGATCCTCAGTTTCTTTTTCTTTTTCCCACCAGGGCAAAACAAAGCTACTTCTGGGTCACAACACAGACCACAGAAAACACTTAAAGCAACAGAAGCTATAAAAAGAAATCTGTAGTGAACAACAGACTGATCTGTATTCTTCACTAATAATTGAAAAGCTACATTATGTCTATCTGTTACAAACCATACTAACCCTATACAGCAAATTAAATGAATGTTTAACATCAGCAACAGGGACTATTTTTCAAAGTGTAAAGATATTTTCTCCAAAAACATTATTTTTTCAAACTAAGAAAATAAAAGATGTTATAAATACAAACATATACCAAAGTCATGGTATAAGCACAATAAATCCCTCGATGGTATGGGTTATGGGGGAATTTACCATGGCTGACAAGGATTTGACCACTCGGCCTGCGGCCTTGTGGCCAAACCACGCCAACCGTGGTAAATCCCCCCCCCCCCATAACCCATAACCTCTCATTTTTGTTGCTTAAATTTCCTGCTGTGCAACATATTCACATCCCCACCCCCTTCTTTCTGCCCTGCATACATTCTATCTGTGCTTAAAGGCATTAGTGTGACTGACGCAAACACCTGAATGTGGCATGTCTGATGCAATCACTTCGGGTGCCAGCGCAAACAATTTGCACTCAGTGCAATCTTTTGAATATTGGGCCCTGTTCTTTCATTTTATTTATGCATTCAGTACAATTACATATTGTACTAAAACAAATCTTAAATATTTTAAACAGTATGGTGCTACAATTGCAAGAACAATTAAACTGATAACATTTTAAATGCATTAAACTGTGTTTTCTCCTTCAGTAACAGCTGTATGGAGGTTGTTAAAAGGGCCAATAAGTTAATAGGTTGCATCAGAAGGGCCTTTACATCAAGGCATAGTGCCTGTGAAAAGGTCCCCCGTCTCCGGGGTCTGTGTTGATGGCTGTTTGTGTTTGTCTGTGTCTGTAGCTTAGTCTTTTGGGATTTACAAGTTTTTCTGCTTGGAGTAACTACACCATTTTTGCTCACTACATCTGTGAAGTCTCCTGGATTGGATTTCTGCAAAACATCACCACCGGGTATTTTCATTTTCAGTTTAAAATCAACTTTCTGGAAGATACCCCAAGCAAAACAAAAGTCAAGCAACTAAGTCTGACAAACTCAGGGACTCTGGGTCCTGCTTGAATTCACATTTTCGTCTGACCTACTCCTAAAGGATCTGTATGTGGACTTTTAAACAGCCTCTTTAAATAACAAAGGAAGCATAAGGACAAAAGGATTTCACATCCTGCACTTGTACTTGAGTAAGTGTGCCCCAGGCTATTAATGTAATGGGGCTGGGAGTGAATGTCTGCAATCGCTTGCATAGCCAAAGCCTCTTGTCAAATCCCTGCCTAGCTGTGACCCTGGGTGACCTCTATCATGAATTGTACCAATAGCCCAGGACATCTAAAAATTGCATCCCAGAATATTTGCAGTCTTCTCCCCAAACTGCCACAATTTTAGGCTTGGGTGGCACAGATTGATCCCGACGTCATCTCCCTAACAGAAACGTGGCTATTACCAAAGATCTCAGACACAGCAATTGCCCTTTCTGGATACAACCTGTTCTGGCAGGACTGTACCTCAAAAAGAGGGGGTGGTTGTCTGGTTTACCTCAAGAGTGACATCAAAGGGCAAATACTGCCCATTAGCTTTCACACCAAGGAAGCACAGGTTCTAATACTAAAACTTAATATTGGCCAACAAAACAAAGTGCTACTATTATCCACTGTATATCTGCCTCCTGGGGTGCCCCACTGGCTTCCCACAGCTCATAAGCCACCTCAAACAGAACAAACTAAACTGGGAACATATCATCCTAGGGGATTTCACCATTAACTGGCAAGCACAGTGTGCAGCGACAGCGAGAGACCAAATAGCTGGCCTGTACCTGACACAACTGGTCATACAACCCACCAAACAAAACCACCGTACAGGAACCAGGACCCTCATCGACTGTCTATTCTCCTCCTGCCCTAAACATATTGCAGAGGTAACAGTCCTACCTGACACCATTGGTGACCACTCTCCTGTAGCTCTTACCTGGACTAACAAGCTCACCAAGAGTAAGCCTAAGACCACCAGGAACAGATCACTAAAGCCTGGTCAACTAGACTCCTTCAGGCACTACCTTAAAGGGACTGACTAGTCCACACTGGATAGAGCCAAGGACGGAAACCAAGCACTAGATTGCTTCTGCAGTATCTTCACTAAAGCCTGTGACATCTTTGCTCCTTACAAAACAAAGAAAGCCAGAGGAATCCCCAACCCCTAGCTGTCTAGCCATTTAATTGAATGCATGCAACTCAGAGATCACCTGTGGCATAGGGCCAAAGCCACCGGGAATCTAGCTGACTCCCAAGAGTATAAGGCAGCTAGAAATACCTGCACAAAACTCATACATCTGGCGAAAGCAGCTTTCTACAATGACCTCCTAGGAAAAATCTGAGGTAGAGGGAGGGAGTTCTGGGACTCTGTAAAATCTCTCATGGGTAGAGCCTCAAGGACCTCACTGGACTTTATAGTTACCACCTCTGGCACATTACAAGACCCAAAGGAAATTGCTGACGCTTTTAATGTTTCATTCACGGACCTCATCAATGTGCTGCCACCTGAATACCTGAATCACACTCTGACAGGCCAGCAGCACAACCTCAACACTTCATCACCATGGGATAATGTTACCCCACCATTCTACTTCCGGCAAATCTCTCTAGGTGAGACCTTCAAATATATCAAATGGGTCTTTGGTAAGACCAGGATGGGAAGCGACATGATCGATATGAAGATGGTAGCACTCAGATTAAATGAACTTGTAGCACTGCTCACCAAGGTATTCAACGCCTCTCTGAGATCTGGCATCTTCCCTGACAGGTGGAAAGCGGCTCTAGTCACACTTGTTTTTAAATCAGGAGACAGAGCTAATCTAGCAAACTTCTGGACCATCTCGATTTTACTCCCCCGCCCAAGCACTTGAAAGTGTGGTTTCAGAACAACTAACTGAATACCTAGAAAAACATAGCCTTCTCTGCTTGCAACAACATTGATTCTGACAAAACCACTACACCATCACCGTGCTAGTAGAGTACACCACTCAGCTTTATGGGGCCCTGGATAAAGGGATGGCAGTGGGGTCTATCTTCATAGACTTCACCAAGGCCTTTGACACAGTCAGTCACCAACTGCTACCGAAATGTCTCCTCTCTCCAGGATTGTCAATGGACTCTGTAGCCTGGTTCCATAGTTATCTCGCCCATAGATCTCAATGGGTCAGGATCAGCAATATAATCTCTGAGCCCAGGAAAATAAACCTAGGGGTCCTGCAAAGTTCTATCCTCTGTCATCTCTTATTCATCCTCTTCATAAATGACATGACTGCCACGTGTCCTGCACACTCTGTACTCTGTTCAGGCAATGCTGTTACTGTATCTCTGTCCCAGGGAAAGATCTGGGATCAATTAGCTCTGAACTTCAGCTCAATTTTCGTGCATTGGGATCCTGGTTCACCTGAAATAAACTGCTACTCAACTACAAAAAGACAAAGAGCATGCTCTTCAGCACCCCACAGAGCAAGATTCGAGGGTCCTCACTGCATATACTTAGTAGTGAAGGAGAAGTACTAGATCAAGTCAACACATTCAAGTACTTAGGGATTCACCTTGATGATGCCCTCACCTTCACTGCCCATGCTGAGCAACTGGTAAAGTCCACCAACATGAAGCTTGGCATCCTGTACAGACATCGCACCTCAATGACACCGGCTGCCCTGAAACTTTTTATGTGCGGTTCATTTCTCTTATCTGTGGATTATGGCCTTGTCATATATGGGGCAGGCACAGACACAGTGCTTAAAAGGGTCAAAATCATCCTCAACAAGGCCTGCTGCCTGGTCCTTGGAGTACAAAAAATGACTCACTCTTGTGACCTGTACAAGGACACTGGCTGCCTCCCACTCCACCACGGACTCTAATATCAGGCCTGCCTCCTAGCATAAAAGTCCCTGATGGGGTCCATGCCTAGTGCTATTTCAGCCCTCTTTGATCCTGCACAACCATCTAAATTCACAAGGAGTGCCTTCAGGACAGTCCTAACTGTTCCCTTCAAACGAACCACCCTTGGCCAAAGATCCCTCTCCTACTGTGGGCCTAAATGGTTCAATGATCTGCCTGCAGACCTTACCAATGTTCCCAGACTTGGCCACTTTAAAAATGATCTTCGATCTCTTCTTGCCAGCAAATCTGACTGCCAGTGTTTCTGTTAACCCATGGCTTCTGACAGCCGTTCTTGCACACGTCAAACATGACCCTCTCTCACTCACACCCTCCTGTTCCACAACTGCCCACCTCCCCCCCACCTCCCACCACCTACTACATCCCCTTGGCAAAGCCTCACCTTGGCTGCTAAAACTGCATTTCTGCAGAATGGGAGCTCCCCGTCTGAACTGTAACATGATTGTTAAACGCTGTACCGCACTTTATTAGTGCTGCATTAATATGTTTCTCCTCAAGTGTGGTCCTGTTTCTCCTCACTTGTTGTACCGTGCTTAATGTTGAAACTGTACACTAGTACTACTTGTTAGTTGATGTTCTTTCTGTTCTGCAGTGTTTCATCACCTGTAAATGTCTTGTATTACTTGTTGACTTGGAACGTTTGTAAACAAGCCCCCGACTCAAAGGTATTAACCCGAATTTGAAATAAATAAATAAAAATCATGCCCTCTATAGATCCATTGTTCGTCCACACTTAGACCACTGTAGCCCCTTGTGGAGCACATACCTAAGGAGAGAAATATATGACCTGGAGGGTGTACAAAGGAGAATTACTAAATTGATTCATGGTCTAGAAAGTGAATCCTACGAAGCCCGTTTAAGGAAATTGAAACTACCCCTTAGAACAAAGGTGAATCAGAGGTGATTTATTACATAGACACCGGATTAACAGAGATACTGAGCTGATGGATAGCCTACATTTTAAACCTGAGGTAAGGGGCTTCTCCTTGAGAAGCCATGAGCAACAATTAAGGCTAAATTTCCTTAAGAAAAGATTTCTTTACCCAGAGGATTATCCCCATTTGGAGTACATTACCTGTAGAAGTTGTGGAGGCCCCTGCCTTTCAAACTTTCAAGAACAGGCTTGACACCTACCTTTTCAGTACAAACAGGGATAATTGACCCCTGCTCAGGGGAGACGGACTTTATAGGCACATGCCTTCCATCTGCCTACATTTCTGAGTATAGTTCTGAGTAATAAACCATTTCTTAAGTAATCTCAGCAAATATGCCTAGCATACAGTTTTTAAAAAAAACTTCTGTTTTAAACTATGTTTAAAGAAATGTGTTCATTAAATTCAGAACTCTTTGCATAACATCACTTTTTTTGGAGTGTCTGTCCGTACATTAGCAACATTTAACCTTGCGCCACAAAGTAAGCTACCACAGCATCGTGAATTGTTCATGTCATCATGGGTTGAAGTGTCAGGATCCGACTGCTGCAGCCTGTCACTCTCGTCTGGTACCATCCAGTTTGCAATGACCAGCTCCCCTTAACTTTCACATTTATTGTGCAGGACACAACATGCTTCAATGGCAGCTGGCACAGTTTCAATATTGAAATAATTTTGCTTAAGTAGACAACACCATCAACCCTTTAGTCAGCAAAAAGCACATTCGATGACCAAGCATGTCTTGCTCAAGTGATAGCTAAATTGCCATTTTACAGGACCATCGTAGTCTGAGTAGGGTTTCATTATCTAACGCTGCAGAGAGTAAGCAGGATCACCCAGAATCATCACTGGTACTTGGACATCACCAATCTTGCAGGGCAGTGCAAGGAATAGTGTCCCGTTCTGTCCCTTTTCATACAGTACAATACTCTTGAAGACACGTGCTTCATGTACTTTGCCAGGCCAGACCACGTTTATAGCAATAAAATGGTACCCATGATCCACCAATGCCTGTATTACTGTTGAATAATAACACTTTCTGTGGTCGCACTCTGTGGCATTGGTTTTGAGGGAAAATTAAAGGGAAATATATGCCATTGTCTGCTCCAGCACAGTTTGGTAAGCCACAGTCATTGTCAAAGCCAGATATATCTTTCACATGCTGTCCTACTGTTACTCTGTGCATCAATAGTTTCACTACTGCTTTGGAGACTTCAGTGATAATCTGCCCCACAGTGGACCAACCCACACCAGACAAATGACTATGGGTCTGGTACTCAATGTTTTTGATTAGTTGAAATAAAATCACTGCCACTTATTTCTCCACTGCTGTGGTATCTCCGAGCTGAAATGGAGCTCAGCTGCTCTTCTCTGCCTCTGTTTCATTGCCATACTTCGACTTTTTTATCTGCTGCTTCCTTGCATAAATCTTAGTGTTGCCAAGATGTCAGCTATTCACATGCTGTGCACCTCCATATCTAAATCATGTGTGAGGAAATGCTGGGATGTACAGCTCACCAATGCACAGCATGGTGTATGCATAACACACTTTATGGCTATAATGTGAACTATTTGTGGGTTATAACCTAGTTTTAAAACCAGGTTAACAGACTGACAAGCAGTTTGAATCCGCTAACATGGTGGGACTTAACCCACTAAAAAAACGTGTAGAAATATTTTGCTAATGTGTACAGGGCCTACGAGAGGCATACCATGCTGGTGGGATGGCAAGTTTTCCATTCCTGCTTGTGTGGGACACCAGAAGAGGCCTGCTGTGCTGGCAGATGCTACCCTTTCTATTCCAGTTCCATCAGGACAATAGGAGATGCCTGCTGTGCCAGAAGATGCTTGGTTTTCTGTTCCTGTATCTCACATGGAGTTGCCTGCCATGTTGGCAGGAATTGACTAAGAAAAGAACTATCAACTAGAAGTAATTCTCCCACCAAGTTGCATTCAAACCTAGTCAGGCCTCAAAATCTTAGTCTTTTTAAGTTGTCTGCAACATATAGAATAATACATGGGGTAGTGTGTATAACAAGAATTTTACACACACCTAGGTGCTGAATGCTATATAAACCCTGACAATAAAGCTCAAGGGGTTTACACAAGCATCCAAAACCTAGGGTGTGTATAAAACTTGAGTTTTACACATTGCCCCATGTCTTGTTTTACATAACTGCTGGGTATCATTATCTCACCTTGAAAACACTATCCAGCAATTATAGAAAACAGTGCTACTGATAATATGGTTGGGCTGGAGCACGGTTTGCCTTTTACTTTGTTTTTCACTTTTTGCACGATTGCCCCAAAACTAGAATTAAAGGAGCTGAACAGCAACTATACTTGTGAAGAAGCTTGTGTACAAAACTTACTCAGAATCCGTTTACTATGAACCAATCACAGTGTGTGCATGAGGGAGGCAGTGTGCACATGCGTGGAGCGAGGGAAACTCAGTGCATTCTCACTTTTATAACCTCCTGGTCATAATGGCAAATTATAACCAGGTTTCTGTACGGCAGTAAATGCTTCTGAGTTATTATGTGGAAGCAACAGTTCAATGTTAACAAAATAAACTGTAAGGAGAAAGAAAAAAGTTCTCAATGGGGAATCAAACCCAGGCCTCCTCCCAACTATTGTTCTGGTAGCCTAGCTCTACCACTGTACTGTTGTTCCTTAACAATAGATGCATGTTGTGGCAAAACACCTAATATGTGAATGCAGACTCCCCCCCCACACACACACACACACACAGCAGCAGCAGTGGATGTTAGTAATGAACTTTCTGTCAGTTTGAAATAATGCTTCCCAAGAAGTTGCTTTCAAACCTAGACAGGCTACAAAGTCTCGGCTAAAATTTTTTAAGTTGACTGCAACATAGAAATAAGAGTTTAATGCTACAAACATAAACTGTAGTGAGACAGACAAAAATGTTCACAACTGGGAATCGGTCCCACACCTCCTACCAAAGTTGTCCTAGTAGCTTGTAGCTCTTCCTCTGTGCTGGACTGTAGTTCCTTGACAGAAGTGTATGCTGTGGCAAAGCACATCCTGCAGTGGTGCAGACTCCACCATCTAGCCAGCTGCAGTGGATTTTAGTAATGAACTGTCTATCAACTGGAAGTAATGCTTCCCATCAAGTTGCATTCAAACCAAGACAGGTCTCAAACTCTCAATCAGAACTTTTTAAGTTGTCTGCAGCATAGAAGTAACATCTCTTTTTTTAAAACTTTATTTTCAAGGTACAGCTCAGGACAATATCCAGAGCATGAAATTATACAAATAATTTGTGACATTGTACAGCAAGACCATGGTTAGCAGTCACTTGTCATGAACTGGCTTTACTTTTGTAAAGGGAATCTCAATTAATGCAGAGCAAGATAACATGTTGCAAAGATGAGATGGACCTTAACACATTTGTTAATAGATTAAGATTAAAACTAATATTAAACTAAAATTAGACTTGAGTGGAATTATTTGTGGTGTGTTAGGAGACAGCAGACGTGCAGGAGTTATTTATATTCTATTGCCAGGTTACCTCCCCAAACTGATCAGAAACTCGGGAACCAATGCTGAGTCATAGCAATTTCAAGGGGCTCCCAGATCTTATAAAATTTATATTCTCTCCTCTGGGCTTTATATTGAGTGTGCTCAATTTTCATGCACTGTACTAGCTTTTGTGCCGTCTCAGTGATCGAAGGTAGGGGGGATTCACGGCCCCAATGATAGGCCAAAACTTGTTTTCCTACACCATTGCAAGTGGCCACAGGGGGTGGTCCAACCCTTCTCCAGGTCTTGATGAGCCAGGAAGGCCAAGGATAATTTCCATTGGTCCTCTTGACTGGGAGTCCCCAAGGGAGGCCTGTGTGATTGTAGCGACCCTGCCCAAAAGTTCCTAATCCTAGGGCTTGCCCAGATCAAGTGGAAAAATGTCCCTTGTTGCACCTTGCACTTCAGGCATACATCTGAGTAATTTGGGTCTATCCTGTGAGCCACAGTGGGGGTGAAATATGTTCTGTGTAGTATATTAAAAGGTATGGCTCTCAGCCTATTATTAACAGAACAATTCATACCCTTGTTTAAAATTCTCCTCCAATCCCCCTCCGTCAGTGCCTCATCCTCCAGGTCATTATCCCACTTGCTTTTTAAAGAGTGGACTGCATCTGGCAGGACTCCCAGTAAAGTCCTATAGCACTTAGTCATTGGTCTTGGTTTGGTGTGATGCAGGGACTCTCTTATACATTCTTCTATCGGGGACCATTGTTGGATTTGCAGATATGTAAAGATGTAGGAGGGGTGGAGACTGTACCTGATGGATAGGGTCTGATAGGAGTGAACAGTCTCCTGCTCTTATAATTAATGTTCTAAGTGGAGACCTCTCTCCTTCCAGACCCTTAGTGTTTGCTTCACTGGAATTAGCAACTCCCCCCTCCATAAGGCGAACCCAATGTCTGCATCTGGGGACAAGGTGGGTGGGTGATTCACTATCATGTGGTACATACGCCAGACCCAAATTGTTGTTCTCATGAAAGGGTTCTTAACAAATTTCAATGAGGACCACTTTAATACTGATGCAAATAGCTGTGGATCCAGTGGGAGTTCAGCGCCTTTATTTTCTAGTCCCACCCACGTCTTTGCTTCATTGCCTGTTTGGTATAGATCTAGTAGGGCTGACAACTGAGCTGCCAAGTAAAAAATCTTTAGGTTTGGAAGGTCCAGCCCCCTTCTTCATTTATTGGCCTCCATAGCACCTCCTGCTTAATTATAGGCCTTTTATTGCCCCACAGGAGAGTCCCGATTGCTCCTTTGAGTGATTTGAAGTAGTATTGAGGGATCCACACCAGCAAAGACTGAAATGGATATAGACACTGGGGTAGTCTGAACATTTTTGCCAGATTTACTTTCCCTATTAGGGTTAGGGGGAAATCCCTCCATCTCTCATATTGGGCCTGAACTTTTTTCAAAAGGGGTGTGTAGTTGAGTTTTAATAGAGATGAGAGTTTCCTGGGGATAATAACCCCCAGGTATTTGATAGATACTGCTTGGGATATACGGAAGCCCTGTATATCAACTCCCTTGGTCCTGTTGCCTAGGGGGAGCCACTCACATTTGGCCCAGTTTATCTTGTGGCCTGATAAAGGGCCATATACCTCAAAGAACTCAGTTAAGTATGGGATGGAGTGGTCGGGGGGTCCTAAGAAATAGCAACACATCATCAGCAAATAATGATATGACCTGGTGTTGATTCCCAATCGTACACCCCTGTATATTGTGGTTCTGGCAGATAGAGAAAGCCAAGACCTCCATCATCAGTATATACAAGAGAAGTGATAGAGGGCACCCCTGGTGAGTACCCCTTGTAAGGAGAAAGGTGTCGATAAGATTTCTTTTGTGAAAATGTGTGCCTTTGTGGCAGTGTACATGGTCTTGATCCAAGCAATAATCTTAGTGCCCAATCAGAACTTACTGAGGGTGGCAAAGATGAAAGCCCACTCCACCCTGTCAAAGGCCTTCTCAGCGTCTAGTGCCAGAAGGCCTCTGTTTTGATCCCCTCCATGGTTCGCCCATTTGTGCATTATGTTTAGGATTTTATGCAAGTTATTCTTTGCCTACCTCCCTTTAACAAACCCTCATTGATCTTGATTAATAAGGGAGGGCAAAATTGGCTCCAGCCACTAAGCCAAAGTTTTGTAAGGATCATATAATCCATATTTAATAGCAAAATGGGTCTGTATGATCCACATTTTTGGGGGTCCATGCCTAGTTTGGGGAGAACAATAATTGTGGTCATTTCCAGGGAGGGAGGAAGGGACCCCAATTCCAGAGCCTCTTGTATCATTGATATCAGAATGTGGCAAATGTCCTCCCAGAAGAGTTTATAAAACTCCATAGGGATTCCATTGGACCCAGGGCTTTTCCTAAGTTTGAGTCCCAAATAGCCCCCTTGACTTCCTGCACTGATATCTGGGTATCCAGGGCCTCCCTCTCATGCTCAGATATTGAATTGAGATGGACTTTGCTCACATATGCCTCTGGGTCAGTCACTGATGGGGCCTCCGACCTATAAAGAGTTTCATAGAAATCTCGAATGGTGTCATTGATTTGCAAAGGGTCTGAAGTGGTTACCCTGTTGGAGGTACCCAGAGACAATATAACCCTTTCTGCTTGTTTTGCTTTAACTCTCCAGGCCAACCACTTACCCACAGTGTCCCTCTCAAAATATGATCTCTCCCCCATTTTCAATATATCCCTCTCTGTTCTCTTGGAGGCACATTGAATTAGTTTTCCCTTAAGTGCCTTTAGCTCCTCATACTACTGAGCTACTGAGGTCTCCAGTCTCCATCATTCCTTTCTCTGTTTTGAGAATTTTATTTTCTAAATCCTTCTCATGTTTATATTCTTCTCTTCTTAGGTTTGCTGCGTACGAGGTAGTGGTCCCTCTTATAACCACCTTAAGGGCTTCCCAGGTGGTCGTTGTTGAGGTATCTTCTGGTTTATTATAGATTAGGTACTCCCTAATGACTTCTTTCATATGCCCCCTGTAGTGTTCTGGAGCTAATAGTGTTGGATCCAACCTCCACTGATGAGTAGGTGGAAACGCCCAACCCGAGGGGACCGACATTTCAAGAGAGGCATGATCTGACACATGGATCGGACCATATTTTGGGTCTTTAAATCGTCTCAGGATGTCTGGGGATACCAAAAAATACTCTATACGAGTGAATGTTTGGTGGTCTGGGGAATAGAAGGAATTTTCTGACTTTGCCGGGTGAAAATATCTCCACACCTCTTGTAGAGCCCTGTCCCCAGCCAGAGCCCTTAGCACTATTGAGCTCCTTTGTGGGGGACTCCTGCTCACCCTGGAGTGGTCCATTTCTTGGTCCCAGTAAGTGTTGAAGTCACCCCCTATGATCAGATTTGTAGGAAATGGTGCCAGGGTCACCACTTAATGGTGAAAGAAATTAGGGTCATCTATGTTTGGACCGTAAACCACTATTAGTGTAAATCTAGCGCTCACTATAGTGATGTCGGTCAGTAGGTATCTACCCTGGGGATCCGCAGTTGTTTCGGGGGTCTCTACCCTTAATTGGGGACAGATCCATATTGCCACTCCCCTGGTTTTGGAAGAGAAGGGTGCGGCCAATAAAGTCCCCCCCCCCCCATCTCTGTGCCAGTTTTGCAGACTCCTCTCTTGTCATGTGGGTTTCCTGGAGAAAACAGACGTCCCCCTTCTGTTTTTTTAAATATGACCACATTCTCTTTCTTTTAACCACCATCTACAACCCATGAACATTCCACGTAATACATTTTAGGTTATGCATGTCCTGTTGTTGTCATACATCTCCTGCTATATTGTCCCAGTTGCCCTGGTTAGTGCCCCTGTGCTGCATACCTGTTTTTTACTGAATTTTTGCCCCAACAGATTGAACAACTGAACCCCTCTAACTAACTTTGACCCCCCCACCACCATAATCCCCTAATGTCCCCATATTCCCCCTACTTCCCTTTAAGTACAAACTGTTCCCCCAAACAACCAACTAGTCCCCCATCCCCTCTTTCCCCCAGTAAACTGTATTTAGTGTGCCCCACTACTCCTCATGGATGTGCTGAATGGGACCATCCAGATACATTCTCAGTGTGGAGTGTAATGAGTAAGCCATCCTAAAGGGGGTGGGGGTGTTGGAGGACACTCTCCTCCTTAAGGGGCCCATTCAGCTGCAGTGCCTGCATGGGGATGCCCCACATAATTCCCTGGGGTGAACTTTAAGATGGAGGGTGGAGAGCAGTGGCACCCTGACTTGTGACACTTTGAATCTCCGGACCATCCTGATATGTGTTTCCAGATTATCATACATTGCTCTTACAAAAAAACCCATGTAAAGGTCTCACCCGTTAGTGGCAGCACTGGCTTAGCAAGTTTGATACTCTAAAAAAATGTTTTGTGCCCCCCCCCCCATTATTCTGCCAAGATTAATTTGAAATCCCAGTGCCCAAGAAACAAACATGAATGAACATTGAAAGCTCAGCATATAGAAAGAACTCGATTAATTGCTGTGGGTCCATTAACTGAGAACTTGCCCAGGATCCCACAGGTCATAAGCAAGCATGTTAATTCAAGAATGCATAACATGAAGAACTTAGTAATGTAAGCAAGGAAGTCAGATCGTGCAGCCCACTGTTTCGTGGTACTCTGCTCTGTCCATGGTTAAGGTGCCATGCCCTGCAGTTCAGCGACAGTAATTCCCTAGTGTTGTGGCTCAAAACTACCCTCCAGGCCTCTCCTGTGCCATTTTTTATTTTATCCCCCATATCTTGGGGCTGTCTGGTCCATTACCAGACTGACCATGCAGCTCAAGGAGTCTTCCTAACCCTGCCATTATAGGCTGGGGTAAAACACCATTGCGGGTACTGGAAATCTGGACTTCCTCCACTGAGTCACTTGCAGTCTCCCCAACAAGTAGAGGGGAACAGATTCATCACATCCCCCAGGAGAAAAGACACAGGGAAATGAGGCTGATTGCTGGGAGGGCATTTTTACTGTCTAAAAACAGCCTCTATGCTCAAGCCACCAACCGCCCGGTAAGTTAATAATTTTTATGTTGCAATTGAAGGGGGATATAAGACTCACACCTGGCTCCCACCCACAGATGAAGCATTTACTTTGCTCCCCCAAAGCAGCAAGCCCAATACGGACCAGGAAGCCAGGATTAATGAAGACCCGAGGATCACAGTCACCAGAAGGCCGGAGGTCTTAGGAGTCCCATTTCTCCGTATCATCGGTGCCTGCCCATGGACAATGTTGCTCACACAGTACCTCATTTAGGCCACCTGGTTTCTTGCCTCATCCCCTGCCAGCTGCGGAGCTAGTTCCTGTGTGATGAAACGCATGGCCACTTCTGGGTCTTTGAAGGTCTTGCTTTCCCGGTTCCTTGGTCAGATCACTAACCGGCAGGGTAGAACAAGGAGAATTGGTAATTCAACTCATGTAATTTCCGTCTCACCACAGTGAAGGCTTGCCTCTCCCCCTGCAGTCTTCTCAAGTAATCCTGGAAAATACTTACTACGCTCCCTTGCTCAGTCAGCTGGCCCACACTGCGAGAGGCATCAAGCACCTGCTGTCTGGGAACCTTAAGAACTTCCTGATGACATGTTGAAGACATTCCCCTGGCCCCGGTTTACGCCCTGGGGAACGATGGGCTCTCTGCATCTCCAGTGAGGTGTCAGCAGGTAAATTTAGGGATTTTTTGAGCCATGAGGACATGTATGACACACAGTTTTTGCCTTCCAGCCTCTCTGGGAGGCCCACTATATGCACATTGTTGCGTCTTCCTCTATTTTCATGGTCATCAGTGCTGGCTTTTAGTGATTCTGTTTCTCTCAGAGTTTGCTGTAGGCTTGATTCTAGATGTTGCTGGGAGTCCTCATTATCACTGACTTGCTGCCTGAGCTCTCCTAGGTGAGTGGAGTGGCTTTCCACCGTGTCACTCAGGCCATTTACCATTTGATGCAGATATGTTAATTGGGCCCCAATATTCTCGAAGTCTGAGTGCATCTGATGGGTTAAATTGAATTTTAGGGTTTGCAACAGGGCCTCTAAGTTACTGTGGGGCTTTGCATTTATGGTGCTAGAGACATCCACTGTGGCCTCGGAGATTCTGAAGGAGGATGGTGTGGCCATGTTGGTCTCAGTAGGCTGGTGCAGGCCTGGCTCCTCACGTCGTCTTGCTGAGGAAAATGAAAGCTGCACTTGTTTGTTCTTTGTCTTTTTGCAGAGGCCATTCGTAAGATCGCTAGGCTAGCAGATAATGATGGATCACTGGTATAATTTTGTAGGATGGAAGCATTGCTTACTGGATGGTCCCAGAGTTGGGAGATTAAGCCTCCATTCTCTTTCTCAGTCAGGCCATGCCACCATAGAAGTAACATCTCAAAGCTGTGAAAGTCTGCTTCAAACAATAGGGAAACTCTATCACTAACATCAGCAATGACAACTGACAATGTCCTTATACTACATAAATTGTAGTGAGAAAGAAAAAAAATGTTCTGAATTGGGGATCAAACACAGACCTGTGTTGGTCTGAAACACTATCCTAGACCTAAAAGTTCTATTACTGACATAATTAATGATATCATGCAGCCACATCACTTATAATATAACCTTAAACTTGACTGAATGCAGAAAAGAACATTCATGATGGCTAAGGCACTTACTGGCTCATATTAGTTTGTGCCTAAAAATGGTTTGTTTGTTTGTCTAATGGGGCCTCCTGACATGGCCCAATTTCAAAGTAGAGCACTTAACTAGATGACTTGAGTCAAAATGTGTTCTACAGTTGTAATGCAGCCTTAATTAACATATTTCGAAATCTCTGCAAATCAGTCACATGACCATTACGTCCTCTCATTTGATGGCCATTTAGAAACTGTTTTACAGTTAAGCTAGACCTCATTCACTATGGTTGGAGTAACAATCACTTAGCACTTTATGTCAACTGTGTCTCTGCAAGTTCATGGTTGTTATTTGAAACAGCTGAGTCATGGAATGTTCTGATTAGTTGACACAAATTATAATATCTATAAACTCTTTGTTATAGTTGAGATATTGAAGATTGAGTTCTGAACAAATCATAGAGCTGCTCTGGCAATGATCATGACATCACAATAAAGAATACACTAATAGCTGAGGGTTTTCATTTCATTTTATTTCATTTCAGTCCTACTGTTTAGTGGATTTGTATATTGGACTCAGACAGAAAGCCTGAGGTGGCTCTAACTGGTTTGCTCTGATTGTTTTCAGAGCACAGGACTAGGTGGATAGCCCTACCCCACCCACTCCAAGCTCAACTAGCTTTATGGGTTTAAACAGGAAGGTGTGACAACTTCCTGCTCAGAAACAAAACTGGGTGGGGTGAACAACAAAAGGCAGCCAGGCAGTGGTGCATAATATGGGAGGATATCTTCTTGAGATAGCTATTGTATCAAAGTAAAACAAAGCAAAAAAAAAAACATTTTTAGGGGTTCTGGTAAATAATCCCTAGGAAAAGGGTTACTGTACTGAGGGGAGGTCCTCAAACAGTGACCTGGGCAGACTGAAGCAGAGCAGATAGGGATCATGTAGGGAGTGGGGCAATGCAATGGATGTGGAGCACCAGTCTTCAGAAGGACATTCTGGGAACTATGGTGCTGCCCCATCTGCAGGCACATCTCTTGGCTGAGGCAGAGATTCCCAGCCACCAGGCCAAGTTGGCTAGGATGCAGGGGATCTCCTCCCCCACCAAGGGGCCACCAAGTCTACACCCACTGCCTCAAAGGAGGACAAGTAAGAGGGGTATGTGGACTACAGTGGGCTCAAGGAGGGTGAAGTGGGTGGATCAAAAGTGCATTCCCCACCCGGTGCAACTAAAGAACTCCTACACAGTTTTGGAGGAGTGGGAGGATCCCACTGGGACGCCCAAAGTTGTGACCATGGTGGATGAGCAGGTTCTTCACAAGAGAACCCCACATGTGGGTAGAAAAGAACCCCATGGTAAGAGGAAGCTTCTCCTAGTGGGGACTCCATAGTTTGGGGAGTGGATTTGGAGACAGGTACAGTGGAGGAAAATGAGGTAAATTGCCTACCAGAAAGCACAGCTCAGAAGGATGGGGAGAGGATCCAGAGAATCGCTAAGGTAGTAGCAAAGCCAAGGAAGCTTGATGCCATTGTCCATCTGGCGAAAAATGATCTGGCTGGAGACAAGGCAGGGATAGCAAGGGTGCAGGAGGAGTTCAGTGAGTTGGGGAGGAGCTTTGCACAGGTACAGTAACAAGCTCCATGTCCTTCTTGGAGGTGCTGCCTGTCCACAGCAAGGCGGAGGCTAGGAACCTCCGCACCAAGGACTTCAACTCTTGGCTGGAGAACTAGTGAAGAGAAAAGTGTTTCAGCTTCATTGGGAACAGGGACCCACCTGGAGGAATGTGGCCCTATACAAGGGGGATGGCCTACACCTGTCCAGGGAGGGTACCACTGTCCTCAGGCAGCTAGTGCTAGAGTTCACCAGAGAGGTTGCAATTTTGGACCTTGTACTCACCAATGAATGGCAGAGTCAAGCCACACAAAGGCAAGGGTCCTGGATTTCAGGAAGGTGGACTTTATTAAGATGAGGATATGTCTCAAGCATGCCTTGGCAGGGAGGGACAAATGGGTTGATGTTGAGGAGCATTGGGCCCATCTGAAAGGAACCATAGTGGAGGTGACATACCTTTGCATTAGGCAAGTAAACAAGGGCAAGAAAAAGAGAAAGAAAGCCACTATGGTTCTCAAATGAAGTGGCCAGCATAAGGGCAAAAAAAAAGGGGTTTCAGGAAATAAAAGGAACACAGCAGGAGGAGGACAGGGTAATGTACCTGGATGGACAGAGGGAGACAGAGAAAGCAGTCAGGAGAGCAAAGGCACAAACAGAGGAGAAAATAGCTCAGGAGGTAAAAAAAGGGAACACTACGTTTTGTAGGTAGGTACATTAGTGAAAGGAGAAAAAACAGGAGTGGGATAGTAAGGCTAAAAGGGGAAGAAGGGGAGTGAGTGAAAGGAGACCTGAAAAAAGCATCAATACTGAACAAATATTTTTGTTCTGTATTCATGGAAGAAGGAGAAGGTGAGGGTCCACAGTTAGGCAACATGAACAAATATGGGAGGAAAATGGACACCAGTCAATTTACGGAAGAGAGAGTCCTAAAAGAACTCACAAAACTGAACGTGGACAAGGTACTGGGACTGGACGGAATACACCTAGAATATTAAGGGGACTATAGGAGGTGCTGGCAGCACCACTGGCAGCTCTGTTCAATGGGTCACTCAATACAGGAGTGGTTCCAGAGGTCTGCAGGAGGGCAGATGTAGTCCCTCTTCAGAAAAGTGGAAGTAGGGAGGAGGCTGGAAACTATAGACCAGTCAGCTGTACCTCAATAGTGGGAAAAATTATGAAACCACTACTTAAAGAAAGGATTGTGGAACACCTTGAATCCAGCAGAGCATGGATTCACAGTGGGAAGGTCATGTCAAACAGCTCTAATTAATTTCTTTGACTCGGTGAATAGGGTCATGTATCAAGGGGAAGCAATGGATGTGGCCTACCTAGATTTCAGTAAGGCCTTCGATTCCATTCCACATAGAAGACTAGTGAACAAGCTGGGCAGCCTGGGAGAGGGTCACAAGGTGGGAAACAGGGTTAGGAACTGGTTGCATGATAGAAGACAGAGGGTCAAGATAAATGGAGCTCAGTCTGAGGAAAGGAGGGTGACTAGTGGGGTGCCACAGGGGTCAGTCCTGGGGCCAGTCCTGTTTAATGCCTTCATAAGTGACATTGTAGAGGGATTGGAAGGGAAGGTGTGCCTCTTTGCAGATGACACTAAGATCTGCAACAGGGTGGACAGGCCAAGAGAGGTGGAAAAAATGAGGAGTGACCTAGGTAATCTGGAGGAATGGTCTAGAGTGTGGCAGCTGGAATTCAATATGAAAAAGTGCAAGATTGTGTATTTGGGGTGCAAGAATCCAGGAGAGGATTACATGAATGGGGGGGGGGGACTGATGGTCACCAAACAGGAAAGGGATTTAGGGGTAATCATATCTGATGACCTAAAGGTGGCTGAACAATGTGAAAAGGCTGTGGGCAGAGCCAGTGGGATGCTGGGGTGCATAGGGAGAGGTATCACCAGCAGAAGAAAGGAGGTGGTGATGCCACTATACAGAGCATTGGTGAGGCCTGATTTGGAAAATCATGTCCAGTTCTGGAGGCCGCATCTCCGTAAGGACATAGACAGGGTGGAGGCAGTTCAAAGAAGGGCAACAAAGATGGTGCAGTGCCTGCACCAAAAATCACATGAGGAGAGACTTGGAGACCTCAATATATATACACTGGAGGAGAGAAGAGACAGGGGAGATATGATAGAACCTACAAATATCTAAAAGGCATAAATAGGGTACCAGAGGGTAGCATCTGTCAGAAAAGGAGATGTCCAGGAATGAGGGGGCATGACTTGAGATTGTAAGGGGGTAAACTAAGGGGCAACATGAGGAAATATTTCTTCACGGAAAGGATGGTGGATGCATGGAATAGACTCCCAGTGGAGGTGATGGGGGCAAACACAGTGGGGGAATTCAAACATGCATGGGACAGGCATAGGGACACCCTAGCAATAGGAATGAGGAGGTAAAGCTGGAGATCAAGCAGTGTCTGCAGCTTTTACAGTAGGCAAGGAAAATTGGCAGACTGGATGGGCCTAGTGGACCTAATCTGCCATCAATGTCTATGTTTCTATGTTTCTATCACAATAGTCTACTGCATTGAAACCAACACTTGAAATCAAAGAGAAATAGTTAAAGGGGCACTGTCAATCCTTTTTACCTCATATTATTTCCAGTTGAAAACACACATTTTATGATTGGTTTCCATCTCTAAAATTCATTAATGTGTCTGGTTGTATAGTCTGCTTCCTTTTATAAAAGAACTGAAAAGCATGTGAATAGTATAATTACACACAACCTTGTTTTGTTCTGAATCCTTCATCTACTCCTATTGTATACTTCCTACACATTAGGAACACCCGTAGTCTCCTGCCCCCACATTGCATCACTTGGGGCTAGACTGTGTTGGGGGTGTTCTCTAGTCCTGGAAAGATGCAGTGGGAGTTGATCAAGGACTGTAAACAAACATGTTATTGTGTGCTAACACCAATATGGTGGCAGTCTGTTTTTCACTTTTAAAAAGAAAAAAACAAATTTAAATCAATTACCAGCCACATCAGCAAATAGCTACAGAATGTGGTCAATCATACAACAAGCTTTTTAAACTAGAGACACTTTGAAGCCTAAGGGGGTTGACGGTGTCCCTTTACATCTTCACACAAAAAACAGATTTAAAAATTATAACTAGAGATATTACAAAATTTCAATTCACCAGTAAAGTTGGTACAAATTCAGGAAATTCACAATTGACAAAGCTGCTCCAATTTCTCAGTGGGTGTACCAACTTTACTGGTAAGTTTATTATGTTTTGTAAAAAATTCCAAAACTATATCAAAACCATCTCTCACCTACTGTGGTGTAATTCCCCCCTTGTGCCTCCCAAATACCTCAAAATCTTATAACTACCCTCCCATCTCCTGCTAGCACTATTCTCCCCTGTCCTGGCAAATTTATGTATAATAATAAGTAATATCCTTCACATAAATCCAGATTGCCCAGTTATATTCAGATACTGCATAATTTTTCCCCACCCATGCACCAAACACACTCCGCCCACCAGACCAGACCATATTTTACAAGTTGTCCCTGATCCAACTCCCCTTTGATCTCCACCACCATCCTCCCCCCACCAGCACCCAGAAAATATTATTTAATGAAATGCTATAATAAAGAATACACTACCACAGTCCAGAGCATTGACTTTTTTCAGTGTCCCTCTCAGTAATGGTATGGTCACATGCATGAATGGTGATGTCTTTGTTTCTAGTATAATCTGATTGACTGGATTTTCAGCCAGTCAGGTTTTACTTTCACAGTGGGAAGGTCATGTCAATCAAATCTGATAGATTTCTTTGACTGGGTAACTAGGGAATCAGGTCAAGGAGGTGAGGTGGATGTGGCCTATCTGAATTTTAGCAAGGCCTTCAACACCATTCCACATAGGATGCTTGTAAACAAGCTGGGCAGCCTCAGAGTGGTTCCAAAGGTTGTAAACTGGGTCCAAATTTGGTTACGGGATAGAACATAGAGGGTGGTGGTAAATGGAGTTCATTCTATGGATAGGAGGATAACCAGCAGGGTGCCACAAGGATCAGTTCTGGGGCCAATCCTCTTTAATGTCTTCATAAGTGACATTGTCATCGAGGCACAGGTCAGGAAACATAGGAAAAACCAGGAGCAGTTGTAAAATGACATAAAACTTTTTATTTGTAGTTGCAGTAACACAAAAAACATTAACCTGTTCAGAATAACTATGTACAGAAGCAAAAAATAAATCTTTCTTATAAAAATCTCTCTTGGTTTTCCAAAACAAAAAAACTCTCTCTGCAATTGCAGCTTAGTTATTTTATAAGGTTTTTCAACCCCCATCCTTAGCAAGCATCCTGTTCTAGCAAAATATTCTGTTCTTGTCAATTTTGGGCAGGATCTGCTGGAACAGTGAGCTTCCTGAAGTCCCCACAGCAGCTGCAAACGGCTGAGACATTTGTACTCAAGTAAGCTCTACTTTTCTACAGTCATCTCAAATCAAAAAAAAAAAATATATATATATACATATATATATATATATTTACACACATTTCAACAGTAACACCAGATATTTTCTGTACAAACGTGATCCCATTATCAGTTTCATTTCCATAAATTGATTTGCACATATTCTTATATTACCAGACATAAATATGCAAGGGTTAAAAACAGACAGCAAGAGACAACAGAGAGACAGTGAGAGGCAAAGAATTACGAGACTGTTCAGGTTGATCAAGTCCAAAGTCTCACAGGAAAATTTGGTTGTGCAACCAGATAGAGAAGAGAGAAAATGAACGAATACAGATCCTTGCATTTACATACTTTCTCCCAAATAAATGGGACAGGGTCCTATTCCACCCTGTCACATATACCCCCTCCTTAAAAGGGAACCTGTTTTATTAAACAGGTTTCCAAAACTTTCTATTCTCTCTAAAAATTTAGCACATTTGCATCCATTTTTTTAACAGTACAGCAAAAAGCACAGTTCAAACCCATGCATTTTTTTTCAACCATCAGAACCCTCAATTTCAGATCCATATCTCGACAGAAAATCAGCAATGCTATTCTCTTTACCAGATTTGTAAATCACCATGAATTTAAATGGCTGCAGTGCCATGTACCACCTTGTGATTCTGGAATTTTTATCTTTCATCTGATTAAGCCAACAGAGAGGATTGTGATGAGTTACAAGAACAAATTCAGTTCGAAGTAAATAAAATTTGAGGGACTCCGTGGACCACTTTGCTGCTAAACACTCCTTTTCGATAGTGGTCTACCTTTTCTCTCTGTCATGCAATTTCCTACTTATATACAGAATAGGATGTTCTTTTTCATCTATATTTTGACTTAGGACAGCACCTAGGCCTATCTCAGATGCATCTGTCTGTAGCAGAAATGGTTTCTCAAAGTTTGGGCTTTTTGAAACAGGTGCTGAACATAATGCAGCCTTTATGGCTTGAAAAGCTTCATCACACTCCGGGGTCCATTTCACATTATTTGGGTACCGTTTCTTTGTGAGTTCAGTGAGGGGAGTAGCTAATTCAGCAAAGTTGGGAACAAATCTCCAACAATAACCAGCCAGCCCTAAAAATGATCTGACATGTTTGTTTTCGGTACAGGGCTATTAGCTACAGCTTCTCTTTTAGAAATCTCTGGTTTGACTTCTCCATTTCCCAACACATAGCCCAAATATCTGGTTTCCTGCATGCCCAATGCACATTTAGTAGGATTAATAGTCAGACCTCCATTTTTGATAGCTTGGATAACTGCTCATAGGTGTTCCAGGTGACTTTTCCAGTCTGGGCTGTATACCATGACATCATCCAGGTATGCAGCACAATAACCAGTGTAAGGGGATACAACTACATCTATGTACTGTTTGAATGTAGCTGGAGCACCATGTAAACCAAAGGGCATGGTGGTAAACTGATAGAATCCTATAGGGGTGGCAAATGCGGTTTTATTCCTGGATTCTTTAGCTAAAGGTATTTGCCAGTAACCCTTGGTGAAATCAAGGGTACTGATATACTTTGCACTCCCCAGTCTGTCCACCAAATCATCTATCCTGGACATAGGGTAACTGTCAAATTCTGTCACTTGATTAAGTTTCCCGAAATCAAGGCAGATTCGAACACTCCCTTCTTTTTTTGTTTGCAATTACCATGAGAGATGACCAAGAACTCCTCGACTCCTCTATGATACCCAGTTCTTTCATTTTTTGTATTTCCTTAACCACATGAGCTCGTAACCGCTCTGGCAACCTGTATGGCTTTTGCCTAATAGGATGAGCATTCTCTGTTACTATTATGTGCTGAACCCCTTTTGCTCAGCCTGGTACCGTGGTAAAAGTACTGCTAAATGTATTTAGTACATTATGAATGTCTGCAGTTTGTTCTGAGGTTAAGGAAACATTCACCTTTACAGCAACAGCATTTACAGTTTGTCCCAGTCTATCATAAGCTACATCAATATCTTCATTATTAATTTCTGGTAAAACTAGCAAGGCAGCTTTTGGCATTTTTTTACCCATTTCTTGAGGAGGTTAGCAAGGTATATCTTCGAAGGATTTTTTCTGTCAGGGGTCTCAATCTCATAGTTAACAGTGCCAGTATGTCTAAGAACTTTATAAGGCCCTTGCCACTTCATTAACAGTTTATTTTCTGTTGTGGGCAACAACAACAAAACCTTTTCACCTGACTTGAAAACTTTTTCTTTTACCCCACGGTCATAATATACCTTCTGCTGATTTTGAGCCTCTTCCTGATTGCTATGAGAATTTGAACATATTTTGCCAGCTTCTTTCTTAGGGCACACATCTAAGAAGATATAGATTGTTTCTGGGTGGGGTTATCTTCCCACGTTTCTTTTATCACATCCAGTTGCCCTCTTGGCTGCCTACCATGCAGCATTTCAAATGGTGAAAACCCTGTTGATGCCTGTGGCACTTCTCCGTAAGCAAAAAGTAGGTAAGACAAGTATTGGTCCCAATCTTTCCCGTCCCCTTTTACAATCCTTTTTAACATGCATTTTAGGGTTTGGTTAAAATGCTCAACAAGACCATCTGTTTGAGGGTGATAGGGGGAGATTCTTATGGCAGTGATACCTAGCAGTCTGTATAGCTCTTTAAGCAGTGCAGCACCAAAATTACTACCCTGATCAGTAATAATTTCTTTAGGTATGCCCACTCTGCTGAATGTTTTGGCTAGCTCTGCTGCAACCTTTGGGGCTGTAACAGTATGCATTGCAATTGCTTCTAGGTATTGTGTAGCATAGTCACATACTACCAGGATAAATCTATTACCAATTTTACTTTTGTCTAAAAGACCAACCACATCCTTTGCAATTCTCTCAAAAGGCACATCTATTAAGGGTAGAGGAACCAGGGGCTCCTTGTCTGTTCTAGTGACTAGGGCTACTTTCTGACACTCAGCACAGGAATTACAATAGGTAGCAACATCTTCATAAATTCAAGGCCAGTAAAATCTACACAGCAATCTGGCAAGGGTACGATCCCTCCCTGAGTGACCAGCCATAGGACTATCATGTGCTATCTATAACAATTCTGTTCTATACTTCTGTGGTATAACCAACTGTTCTGTCTGTTCCTGTGTCTGAGGTTTAACCCAAACTCTGTACAGTAATCCATTATATTTTTTTAAACATTGGTCCACCCTGTTTTGGTTTTACCCAATGCTGCTTGCAATAACCCTGGAGAGAAACATTATTAGATTGCTCTGAAGGAAAATCACAATCAGTTACCAATTTAGTTTCAGCATTTTCACATTTTAACCCTTCATGTCCATCAGTCATTTGTTGCCATAGTTTCTTCAGGCTTTGTCTTTCTTTCCTGGATTTCCAGATCTTGGAGCTGTGCTCAAACATGTCTGAATCAAAATCTCTGAAAGGAAAAGTGCCCCCACTGTTGGAAATTTTCTTTGCCTGAGCTCTTGTCACCACAGCTGCTGAAACATCAAGACTTACTCCCTCTTTGATCAACTCAGTAAATCCTGGAAAGTCATTTCCAATAATCACAGGTACAGGTAACTTTGGTACTACCCCTACTTTCATTTGGTGCGACACACCCTTAACAGTCAGAGTCACTTGGGTGGTGGGATAGTATTGAATGTCCCTGTGGATGCAGATGACATCAGTAGCTGGTCCCTTTGCACAGTGTTTTCCCAGCACTTTAACATGCACTAGGGTCTGTCTCTTTCCCAAATCAACGAGTCCCTTTACAGTCTTATTCCCCACCTTCACATCTGTTAAGTACTTGCCCCAATTTGCCAAGGACAAATCTGCTGCAGTGCCACTCTCTTTATTATGGCAGTTTCTTGCAAAATGGCCTAGCTTATTACAGTTATAGCAGATAAGGTCTTTAGGCACAGATTTGTTACACCCACCAGAGTTCTTGGCAGGCTTGGAATTTAAATGGGAAAAATAGTTTTGTACCAGTGCTTGGCTGTTACCTCGCTGCTGTGGTGTCTGTCTGCCATTTGGTAGTCCTCAGCCAAAAGGCTGGACTTCAGGAAATATAAGGAAACACAGCGGGATGAATATAGGGAGGCATACCAAACTTCTCTAAGGGAAGTAGGGAAGGCAGTAAGGCAGGCAAAGGACCAAACTGAGGAAACACTAGCACGAACAGAAAAAGAAGGTGACAAGACTTTCTATGGATACATTAGTGAAAGCTGAAAGTCCAGAGGGGGTGTTGCTAAGATCAAAGGAGATAAGGGGGCATGTGAGGAGGAGGACCATGTAAAAGCATCTATCCTAAATATTTATTTCTGCTCAGTATTTACTGAAGAGAAGGTAGGGCAGGGCCCACAGCTCAGCACCATGGAGACGGGGGGGGGGTGAGCACTAGTCCCTTCACAAAAGAAAGGGTCCTACAAGAACTTGATAAGCTGAGGGTGGACAAGGCAATGGGACCTGATGGCATACATCCCAGGGTACTAAAGGAGCTAAAGGTGGAACTAGCAGAGCCATTATCAGAATGGTTTTGTGAGTCTCTGAGCACAGGAGAGGTCCCAGAAGACTAGAGAAGAGCTCACGTGATCCCGCTCCACAAGAGTGGTAGCAGGGAGGAGGCAGGGAACTACAGACCAGTCAGTCTTACCTCAGTAGTGGGCAAGATTATGGAGGCACTCCTTAAGGAAAGGATAGTGCAACACCTGGAATCCATAGACGCACAGGCTCCAAGACAGCATGGGTTTACAAAAGGAAGGTCCTGTCAAACTAATCTCATAGATTTCTTTGACAGGGTAACCAGAGTGGTGGACCAAGGGGGAGCAGTTGATGTCGCCTACCTTGACTTCAGTAAAGCATTCGATTTTGTTCCTCATAGAAGATTGATTAATAAACTGGGTAGACTTGGGGCGGGTCAGAAGTTGGTCAACTGGGTGGCAAACTGGTTGGCGGGCAGAAAATAGAGAGTGGTGGTAAATGGTATGCAGTCAGAAGAGTTGCAAGTGACAAGTGGGGTACCTCAGGGATCAGTCCTGGGGCCAGTCCTCTTCAATATCTTCATCAGTGACATTGCAGATGGACTGGAGGGTAAGGTTTGTCTGTTTGCAGATGACACCAAGATCTGCAACAGAGTAGATGATCCAGATGGGGTGGGCAGAATAAGAAGAGATCTGGATAAACTAGCAAAATGGTCAGAAGAGTGACAACTGGGGTTTAATGAAAAGAAGTGCAAGATCATGCACATAGGCTGGGAGGGGAGTTGTTGGCAGTCACTAGGGAAGAAAGAGACTTGGGCATCATCCTCACCGATGACCTGAAATCATTCAAGCAGACCACTAAAGCAGTAGATAAGGCTAGGGGGATGTTAGGGTGTATTAGTAGGGGTATCACAAGTTGGAAGAGGGAGGTAATAATCCCTCTTTACAAGACACTGGTTATGCCCCATCTGGAGTACTGCATGCAGTACTGGAGGACACACCTTCACAAACACATTAACCAAATTGAGGCAGTCCAGAGAAGGGCAACCAAAATGGTGCAGGGACTGCATCAGAAAACATATGAGGACAGATTAACGGAGCTCAATATGAATACCCTAGAGCAAAGGAGGGAGAGAGGTGATATGATCGAAACATTCAAACACCTTAAAGGCATTAAAAAGGTGAAAGAGTCTAACATGTTTCAATAGAAGAAAAATAGCAGGACAAGAGGACATAGCATGAGATTACAGGGAGGTTGATTAAGGGGTAATGTGAGGAAGTTCTTTTTCACAGAAAGGGTGGTGGATGCATGGAACGGCCTACTTCAGGAAGTGGTGGATATGAATACAGTGCAGGGCTTCAGACAGGCATGGGATAGGCATAAGGGAGCAATACAGATGAGTATGAATAGATAGGCCATTGACAGAGCAAAGGCTGATGGCACATTTATAAGGTAGAAAAAGAAATGGGCAGACTGGATGGGCCTTGCGTTCTTTATCTGCCATCAACTTCTATGTTTCTATGTTTAAACAGTTTTTCCCCATTCTCTGGTCGGTGTTCCTTTACCCTCAGCTGCACATCTGTAGGCAAGATGTTGATGAATTGTTCTGTGGCAGAAGACTTGGTTTGCTGGCCAAGGCACCTAGCTTCACCTGAGCTCTTTCCTTCTAAGACTGCTTGAAAGGCAGTGTAGAGAAACTTACCAGAGCAAGGGAAAAGGATTAAGACTTATTTTGGCTAAGCAGATTTACTGTGTGGTGTTGTTTTTATTTTGTACTCACAGGGATTGCTACTGTTTGTTGCTAACATTTCATTGTTTTATTTTTCTCTGTAGCAAAGTGTTTCTTACAGCGTATATCTTCTCTGAAATTATTACAGGTGGTGCTTTACAGGTTTTACAGTTTTATCTAACATTAGGATAAGCTTTCAGGGTTACTGCATTTGTTGTTGACTGATTGTTTCTGCTCTTACCTCCTTTTTCTTTCGTCCGTGGTTTTTCTTTTTCGGCAGGGGAAGGGCCCAGCCACCCACCCAAATCCCCAACCACCCCATACTACACTCCTTTTATAGGGTACCACAGTTGTGACATTTCCTGTGGCAGAGCAGGAAAGGGTGGATCAGCAGGGCCTCCACACGGTGAGCTCATTTACAGGGGCACTAGTAATTTAACTTGTTGTTATAACAAGTTAAACAAAACGCAATCAAACCATTACTTGCATTTTTTTTCCTTCTAATTACTCTGACTAGGTTATAAACCCAGCAACTTATCTGGAATGGATATCATTAACTGCAGGTACTGTGGAATAATTTTCAGAAGGACAGTCTCGCAGGATTTAGGACACTGTCCTACATGGTGGGCCTTTGGAGATCTTAGGGTTCAGCTCCGGGCAGCATGGGCAGAGATTGCACGCCTCAAATTTCATATTCAAGAGGAAATACATTATAAGAACCACCCACCATTTCCCCAGCATCCAACAGAAAAACCTCGACCGCAGAGGGTAGTTGGTCCAGGAGGTTGGCAGGTGGTTAGGAGGGGCAAATCGGGTGCCCCATCACTCTCTGCTCTCCAACATATTACCTCCAAAAACCATATAAACACTACAAACAGGTATCTGCCTCTATCTCTGGAATCAAACAAAGAGGCAGAAGACACTGCAGAGCAGGACACTGCAGCTCAGGAGCTAGCACAACAAAACTCACCCAAATCAGGAACCAAAACAAAAAAAGCAAAAAGGAAATCCAAAAAACTTCTGATCATAGGAGACTCCATGATTCGGGAGTTGATACCCATCTCCAGCCAGGGGTAATGGTCAGATGTCTCCCAGGTACATCAGCATGGAGAGACACTGACCGCATTGCTAAAATTGTTCACAAAGCAGGAGAAAACATTGATGTCCTAGTACACATAGGGACTAATGATCTTGCCAGCCCATCAGTTGTGGAGACCAAGGAACACCTGACCAGACTTGGTGACAAACTATCATCTATTTCGTCCGGCATCTCCTTCTCTGAGATTCTGCCAGTCTGGAAGAGGGGAACAGATGGACGGAAGGTCAGAGAAGGGGAGATAGGGGAGCTAAACACGTGGCTCAAGGGCTGGTGCCAGGAAAAAGGACACAGATTTGTAGGGAACTGGCAACAGTTCTGGGAGCAAAAGTTCTTTAAATTTGATGGACTGCATCTGACTAAGGAGGGAGTCAGTGCATTGGGGCAGAAGTTTGACATCTTTGCAGAATATTTAAACTAGCAAATGGGGAGAGGGTGCAGCACCCCATACGTCGAATGGGAAGAACACCCTCCCCTCAGCTAGTGGTCAAACAGGGATTCAGCATGTTTGCAGTTCATTTGCATCACAGGTAAGAAAAAGGTTTGTCTCCCATACAACGACAGGGGTAATGCCAAACCTCACCCAACAACTAACACACCAAAATCTGGCCAATGGAAAATCATGTACACAAATGCTCACAGCCTGGGAAATAAGATCCCAGACCTGCAAGCAATAATGTCAGAGGCTAAACTGGACATAGTAGCAATTAGTGAGATGTGGTTTACCAGTAACCACACTTGGGAGACTTCAGTACCTGGCTATGTATTGTTCAGAAGAGACCGAGGTGCAAAAGGGGGAGGAGTCCCTGTATGTCAATGAAAATATCAAAGCTACAGAAATTCAGAATACACATAAGGAGCCAGAAGAACTGTGGGTCACCCTGAAACAGGAAATGGGACAGCCATAAGAACTGGGGTTGTCTACAGGCCCCAGACCAGGGGGAGGACATAGACACATTACTGTTAGAAGATATACAAAACATGACAGCTATAGGGGAGGCTCTGATAATGGGAGACTTCAACATGCCGGATACAGATTGGTCAATACCAGCAGGAACATCTGCCAGAACAAGACACATAGTGGATTCCCTGCAGGTGGAGGGCCTCAAACAACTGGTACAGCAACCTACGAGAGACAGGGCTATCCTAGATCTAGTACTGACTAACAAGGAAGGGATCACAGATCTCCAGGTAGAAGGTCACCTGGGGGCCAGTGACCATCACATGGTATGGCTCAATTTGGCTACTACATCTAAATCATCCCATTCCAAGGCAAAAATATGGGACTTCAAAGGAGCTGACTTTGATAAGATGGCCAACAGAGTTAAGCTAGCCCTGGCAAAAAGAAACACAGGTGAGGAGGTACAGGCAAAGTGGGCAAGCATTAAGGATGCAATACTTGAAGCAACATCCCATTGTGTTAGACAGAAAAGGAAGTGCAAAAAAAGAAAGAAACTACTTTGGTTCTCAAATACAGTAGCAGAAAAGGTCAGAGCCAAAAGGCTGGCCTTCAGGAAATATAAGGGAACACAATGGGATGAAGATAGGGAGGCATACCAAATTGCCCTAAGGGAAGCAGGGAAGGCAGTAAGGCAGGCAAAGTCCCAAACTGAGGAAAACTAGTACGAACAGTAAAAGAAGGTGACAAGACTTTCTATAGATACATTAGTGAAAGGAGAAAGTCCAGAGGGGTACTAAGCTTAATGGAGAAAAGGGAGCATGTGAGGAGGAGGACCCTGTAAAGGCATCTATCCTAAATAGATACTTTTGCTCAGTATTTACTGAAGAGAAGGTAGAGCAGGGCCCACAGCTCAGCATCATGGACACAGGGGAGGAGGTGAGCACTACTCCTTCACAAAAGAAAGGGTCCTACAAGAGCTTGCTAAGCTCCAGGGTGGATAAGGCAATGGGACCTGATGGCATACATCCCAGGGTACTTAAGGAGCTAAAGGTGGAACTAGCAGAGCCATTAGCAGAACTGTTTAGTGAGTCTCTGAGCACAGGAGAGGTCCCAGAAGACTGGAGAAGGGTTTGTGATCCCGCCTCCACAACAGTGGTAGCAGGGAGGAGGCGGGAACTACAGAGCAGTCAGTCTTACCTCAGTAATGGGCAAGATTATGGAGGCACTCCTTAAGGAAAGGATAGTGCAATACCTGGAATCCATAGGGGCACAGGATCCAAGACAGCATGGGTTTACAAAAGGAAGGTCCTGTCAAACTAATCTCATAGATTTCTTTGACTGGGTAACCAGAGTGGTGGACCAAGGGGGACCAAGCAGTTGATGTCACATACCTTGACTTCAGCAAAGCTTTTGACACTGTTCCACATAGAAGATCGATAAATAAGCTGGGTAGGCTCGGGGTGGGTCAGAAGTTGGTTAACTGGGTGGCAAACTGGTTGACGGGCAGAAAATAGAGAGTGGTGGTAAATGGTATACAGTCAGAAGAGATGCAAGTCACAAGTGGGGTACCTCAGGGATCAGTCATGGGGCCAGTCCTCTTCAACATCTTCAATAGTGACCTTGCAGATGGACTAGAGGGTAAGGCTTGTCTGTTTGCAGATGACACCAAGATCTGCAACAGAGTAGATGATCCAGATGGGGTGGGCAGAATGAGAAGAGATCTGGATAAACTAGCAAAATGATCAGAAGAGTGGCAACTGGGATTTAATGCAAAGAAGTGCAAGATCATGCACATAGGAAGAGAAACCCTGAAGCCACCCATAGGCTGGGAGGGAGTTGCTAGCAGTCACAAAGGAAGAAAGAGACTTGGGCATCATCATCACTGATGACCTGAAATCATCCAAGCAGACCTCTAAAGCAGTAGGCTAGGGGGTGTTCGGTGTATTAGTAGGGGTATCACAAGTCGTAAGAGGGAGGTAATAATCCCTCTTTACAAGACACTGGTTAGACCCCATCTGGAGTACTATGCAGTATTGGAGGCCACGCCTTCACAAGGACATTAACCAAATTGAGGCAGTCCAGAGAAGGGCAACCAAAATGGTGCAGGGACTGCATCAGAAGACATATGAGGACAGATTAACAGAGCTCAATATGTATACCCTAGAGCAAAGGAGGGAGAGAGGTGATATGATCGAGGCATTCAAACACCTTAAGGGCATTAACAAGGTGAAAGAGTCTAACATGTTTAAATATAAGAAAAATAGCAGGACAAGAGGACACAGCATGAGATTAGAGGGGCCGATTAAGGGGAATGGAGGAAATATTTTTCACAGAAAGGATGGTGGATGCGTGGAATGGCCTACCACAAGAAGTGGTGGCTATGAATACAGTGCAGGACTTCAAACAGGCATGGGATAGGCATAAGGGAGCAATACAAATGACTATGAATAGATAGGCCATTGACAGAGCAAAGGCCGATGGCACATTTATAAAGTAGAAAAAAGAAATGGGCAGACTGGATGGGCCTTGCGGTCCTTATCTGCCGTCAACTTCCATGTTTCCATGTAAATTTGTCGATGATCTGTTGGACTGTTTTGCTCTCTGGTTAGATCCACTTCATCAGGAGTACTTGGAGTCAGGTGAAGGCTTCTCAATGATTGTCAACTGAGTTGTACCTCAGAGATCAAAATCTCTGCTTGTAGGCCTCTCTGGAGATGTCGTACCTTTTCAGGATTTCGTATTTCACCAGGTCATAATTTTCTGACTGTGCAGTGTCCATACTGCTGTAGGCAAGCTGGGCGTTCCCTGTCATGTAGGGTACCAGTCTTATTGTCCATTGCTGCTTTGGCCTCTGGCAGACTGTGGCAACTCTTTCAAAGCTTGTCAGGTATGCCTCAATATCATCTGAGGTACACAACTTAGTAAGTTTAATGACCTTTAAGTTGCTTGCATTTTGTTGCTCCTCTGGATCTGTGCTGGATCTTCTGCTTTCGATAGCTTGTAAGGCATCCGGCCATCACTGCTTCTGTCGTTGCATCTCTTCTATCATCTGCTGCTCCTGTTGCTGCATCTCTTCTCTCCTGAGTGCTTCTAACCATTGAATTTCTTTTTCTCTCTGCTTCTCAGTCTCTTTTTGTTGTATAGCCCACCATTTGAACAAGTCCATCAGGCTTTTAGGTTCTGTCACTGCCTGTTGTTTTTCCATAACTTGTGCTGCCCGTACAATCTCAGACTGGACTTCTGCCGCAGAATCCATACCTCCCTCTGTGCTTCCCTGGTACTAGGTCCAGTACCCATGCACAAATCTCCTGTCTTAGGGTATGCATGACTTAATTCCCACGTCTGACATCGTATGTCATCGAGGCACAGGTCAGGAAGCATAGGGAAAACCAGAAGCAGTTGTAAAATTCCATAAAACTGTTTACTTGTAGTTGCAGTAACATAAAAAACATAAACCTGTTCAGAATAACTATGTACAGAAGCGAAAAATATATCTTTCTTATAAAAATCTCTCTTGTTCTTCCAAAACAAAACAGCTCTCTCTGCAGTTGCAGCTTAGATATTTTATAAGGCTTTTCAACCCCCATCCTTAGCAAGCATCCTGTTCTAGCAAAACATTCTGTTCTCGTCAATTTCGGCTAGGATATGCTAGAACAGTGAGCTTCCTGAAGTCTCCACAGCAGCTGCAAAAGGCTGAGACATTTGTACTCAAGTAACCTCTACTTTTCTACAAACATCTTAAATCATAAATATATTTATACAGTATGTATATATATACATTTCAACAGTGACACCAAATAGTTTCTATGCAAACGTGATTCCATTATCTGTTTCATTTCCATATATTGATTTGCACATATTCTTATAGTACCAGATGTAAATATGCAAGGGGGAAAAACAGACAGCAAGAGACAACAGAGAGACAGTGAGAGGCAAAGAATAGCAAGACTGTTCGGGTTGATCAAGTCCAAAGTCTCACAGGAAAATTTGTTTGTGCAACCAGACAGGGAAGAGAGAAAAGGAAAGAATACAGATCCTTGAATTTACATACTTTCTCCCAAACAAATGGGACAGGGTCCTAGTCTACCCTGTCACAGACATTACAGAGTGGCTGGAAGGAATGGTATGTCTCTTTGCAAATGACACTAAGATCTGCAACAGGATTAACACTCTGGGGGGGATGAGGAGGGAGCTAAGCAGGATTGGAAGTGGTCAAGAGTGCAACAGCTAAGATTCAATGTAAAGAAGTAGAAAATCATGCAATTTATTTATTTATTTGTATTTCGGTTGACACCTTTGAGCCGAGGGCTCTTTTACAAAGGTTCCACATCAGGAAATAAGTACAACAGGATATAAAATATAACAGAATCATCACAGTGGAACTTACAAAAGGCAAGTAAGGATTACAATAATAGCAGCCAGAGGCATTGTCAAGGAATTCTGTTGTGAGTTATTTATACAGTACAAGTCAATATACAATACAAGTCATAGACAGCTCAGAGAAGCTTTGTCAGGAGCGGGTAGAGGGAAGGAGAAAAAAAGAAGGGTGTTGAGATGGGTATGAGGTAGATAGGAAATAGCAGGAGGGGGGAAATGAAAGAAAAAAGGAAACAGGGTCAAAACACCCTATACACAGGCATATGGGTAGGACAGGCAGGGAAGGTGCAATGGTGGGGGGCACAATTGGGGCACAGATACCAAGGGGGGGAGGAGTACATTATGGGGTGGTACTGACAACTACCAAACAGGAAAGGGATCTGGGGGTAATCATATCTGATGACTTAAACGTGACCAAGCATTGTGAAAAGGCTGTGGGGAGAGCCAGTGGGATGCTGTGGTGCATAGGGAGAGGTATCACCAGCAGACAAAGGCGGTGGTGATACTACTGTAGAAATCATTGATGAAGCCCCATCTGGAGTCATGTGTCCAGTTCTGGAGGCTGCATCTCCTGAAGGACATAGAGTTGAGGCAGTGCAGAGAAGGGCAATAAAAATGGTGCAGTGTCTGCACCAAAAGACACGTAAGGAGAGACTAGAGGACTGCAATATATATACCCTGGAAGAGAGGAGTGAGGGGGGATATGATAGAGACCTTCAAACATCTCAAGGGCATAAATAAGGTACAAGAAGGTAGCATCTTTCAGAAAAAAAAGATGTTGAAACAAGGGGTTGTGATATGAGGCTGGAGGGAGGAGACCCAAGGGTAACATGAGGAAGTTTTTTTTCACAGAAAGGGTGGTGGATGCATGGAACAGCCTCTCAGCAGAGGTGGTAGGGGAAAAACTGGTATGGGAATTCAAGAATGCATGGGATAGGCACATGGGAACACTTCTGGTAAGAACGAAAGAAAGAACAAAAAGAAAGAAAGAAAGAAAGGCTAAAAGCCAGAGATCAAGTAGGATCTGCGGTATTGCAGTTGGTAGAGAAAATGGGCAGACTAGATTGGCCAAGTGGTCCTTATCTGCTGCCAATTTCTATGTTTCTGCTAGGAGCAAAGACATCACTATTTAACATGCATGTGACCATGTCATAGTTACTGTGACACTTAACAGAGCACATGCTGTGCACTGGGGGACCATTTTCTTCATTACAACATCAAATTAAAGATATTTTCTGGGTGATTGGGTGATGGTGGGAGTAGGATGGTGGGGGGACAGGGGGGTGTCGGATGAGTGGGTTACCTGTAAAATAGGGTCTGGTTGGGGTGGAGGTGGAGGGAGTGTGTTTGGTGTGCAGATGGGTGAAGGGTGTATCTATATGTAACTGGGAAGCGAGGGTGATATGAAGGATGTTAATAAATTCAGCAGTGCAGGACGGGGGAGGAGGGTGCTAACATGGGGATGGGAGGGGTGTTACAAGATTTCAAAGTGTTCGGGAGGTGGGAGGGGGAATTATACTATAGTGGATGTGGAGAGGGTTTGTAAATAATTTAAGGACCACAATTTGCTTATTTTTCACTGGCAAATTGCACAAATTTGCATGGCTGAACAATGCAAATTGCACCATTCACCCGTGAGTTGGCAATTTGTGTATTTCCTCCATGCAAATTTGGGTGATTCACTGGGTGAATAAAAACACAAATTGCAGTCATCATTTAAGCAAATTAGCCAGAAATCCAGACTTTTTTTTTTACGCAAAACAAATTTCAGCAACCTTGCACACCACTGGTTATAACTACAGTATGTAGTAAACTGATGCTGCATAAATTGAATGCCTTAAAATATGCAGTTTGTAATCAATCAGCAATGCACTATGGTCTGCCCCCTCACATTTAAAGATAAATTGCATATAGTATTTTGAGTCATGTTATTGCAGCACTTATTAAAGCTGTAGTTTGAAGCAGCTGTGCAGTTTCCCATTGATTTGGTTCATCACCTCTGAAGCTACAGCTTGGAAAGCCCAACAAGATATAATTCAAGTGTAGGTCTGTTATGTGGATTTACTCAGTATTTGAGTTTGACTGAGCTCAGTTCACAGATCCGTACAACACAGAAGTTACAGAACACTAAGTTTATCTACACTTCCTCTGAAAGTGGAGTCCACATTACACAGTGAGAGTTAGTATCCCAAATGATTTCTTTTATCCTTGTATCAAAATAATAACTATTGGAAAATGTTATCTGAGCCTGTTAATATTTCTCCAGCAGTCAAAGGCTGTAGCACTTTTGAAAGAGCATTTGAAGTACCATCAGGTTGCCATTAAAAGTAAAATATTTATAACTGCAGGAAAAAAGTATTTCTAACAATCTAGTTATAGTGCCAGTTGGAAACTGTTTTGGATTATAACTCTATATATGCTTGGCTTGCTCGCCTCTAGTTGTACCTTTGATACCACTGTTTATAATTTATGATTAATACTGCAGCAAAAAATGGCTAGCTGGCCCTTAGTTACAACAATGGTGGACTGATTTATTTCTATAGTATACAGCATTCTTAGGCATTTGGTGGGCCCTTATTTAAACACAATGTGTGTGCTGGGTACTGACAACTACTGTACAACAGTGTTGCCTAAAATATTCCTAGGTAATACAGGGACACTTTCATGTGAGACTATTTCTCACTATCTGCAAAACATGACTGTAGCTATTCAAACACAAGGGGCTCGATACACAAAAGTTTGCATAGGTGCTAATAGGTCTTTGCCCATGCAAACCAAGGTTTGCACCAGATCCTCATGTTCAAAAGGGGCTGTTGCATAGGCAAAGAGGGTTAGCACTGATGCAAAACATATTGTATGTGAGCAGGCCAGGGGAGAGGCATGGCCGTGAATAGCCACGCCACCCCCTATTCAGCGGCTTTGCACTGCACAGAAGGATTAAGTGTTGCCCTTTTGCATAGTGCAAATACTGCCTATCAAAACCCTACCTTAATGTGGCAACCCTAGTGGTTAGGCACTACAGCATGGGTTCTTACTGCTATGCAGATGATACCCAACTGTATTTGTCCTTTGCCCCAGGAACATGTGACACTATGAACGTACTAAACAACTGCCTTGCTGAGATCAATGACTGGATGTCTTCCAGCTGGCTGCGACTGAACCCGGACAAGATGGAGGTTCTGGTGGTGGACCCAGGTCATAGGCATGATGAGTATGCTTCCAGCGCAGTCACTGGTCTTTTCCTGGGATTTGTGCCATTGACTGCCTCCCCTAGGGTGTGAGATCTTGGAGTGATTGTGGATGATGATCTGACCCTTGAGTTCCAGGTGTCGGCCATTGTCCAAAGTGGTTTTTACCACTTAAGGAATATCACTAGGTTCAAACTCCTAGTTCCGCCTGAAGGTCTGCTAACACTGGTCCATGCCTTTGTGACATCCAGGCTAGATTACTATAATGCTCTCTACTTCAGGGTCTCTGGAGGGAACCCTGGCAGCTGCGTCTGGTGCAGAATGTGGCAGCCAGGATACTGACTGGCCTTTCTAGGTCAAGTCATGTGACCCTGGTCCTCTGTGCCCTGCACTGGCTGCCGATAAGGTGAAGTAATCATCTTCAAAGTGTGCTTGCTCACTTATAAGGCCCTACATTGTCTAGGCCATGGTCACCTGTTAGATCTCCTAACACCTGCCTCCTCAGCCCACTCCCTCCGCTCTTCAACCAGGGGCCTTCTCTCATTCCTAAGAACCAGATTGAAAATGTCTGGTGACTATGCTTTTAGCATTGCTGGACTGGCCCTCTGGACTACTTTTCCACCTAGCGTGAGAAAGGCTCCCTCGGCTGAGGTCTTTAAAAGGGGTCTCAGGGCTTATTTTCCCTGATTTTCTCTGAAGTGGAATTATGATCAGTTTTAATTTTTTTTTATCTGAGATACTGACTATTTTACTTGAATTATTGTGTAATTGTACTTTATTTATTTTTATTCTGTGTAAGGTGCCCAGAGCCTCTGGGATTGGGTGCCATAAAAATAAGTTTTGCTTTGCCTTGCCTTTCCTGGTGCTAATGCAGCCACCTAGCCAGCTTGCCACTGGGTGAGCACACCTGCCCTATTTGTCCCTGGCACTGCCCCTCTGATTGCTAGCCCCTACTGTGCAAATGCACTCCCTGATGCTAGTGGTCCCCTTCCCTCTGATTACCAGCCCATAAGTCAGAAGCACAATCCCTGGTGCTAGTGGTCCCCCCTCCCTTTGATTGCCAGCCTAAATGTCACAAGCATAATACCTGGTGCATGTGGCCCCCCTCTCTGATCACCAGCCAGAAAGTCACAAGCACAATCTCTGGTGCTAGTGGTCCCCCCTCCATCCCATCGCCAGCCCGTAAGTCACAAGCATAGTCCCTGGTAGTAGTGGTCCCCACTCCATCTGATTGCTAGCCTGTAAATCACAAGAACAGTCCTTGGTGCTAGTGTTACCCCTTCCTCCAATCACCAGCCATAAGTCACAAGCACAATAACTGGTACTAGTATTCCTCCCCCCAATCGTTAGCCTGTAGTAAAAGCTGAAACACTCTCTAGGGTCCAGAGTTTCACCGCCATTTACTGATCCATGATACCGCTGTCAAACTCTCTACTACCTGGTGTATAATGCCCCCCCACCATGGTACTGAGCACTCACCCCCATCGCCTTACCAGTATTCTAAGTGCCACGGGTGCACAGGGATTTATTTAACTCTAAAAATTGATTAGCGTTTTGCTCATAAAAGTGCTAAATCTTTGTGAAAATGCATAGCTCTTGCCTCACTGTGTTTAACAAACACAGCACTTCTAGAAAATCTATATAAATACTTTCTATACAGTCAGTATAGTCCCAAGGAAAAAACTGCTAATCAATTATTTAAAACCCTGGTGCATAGGGCTGTCAGTTCACTCCTCTGCACACCTTCTCAAGGAGCCACCATATGGTCAGGCATGGAGGACACCCCTTACTTACAGGACAGGGCATGTTCCCTGTTCTATAAATAAGGGGTAGGCTCCATGGCTGGCCATACAGTGGCTGGCCAAGGAGGTGTGCAAAGGGCTGCACCAGTCACCGTATGCACCTTTAGCACCAAGGATACTGGTAAGATGATGGGGGTAGGGTGCTCAGTGCTGCGGTGGGAAGGAGGGGGTTCTAGATGCCAGGAAATGGGTAGTTGTGACAGGCGATATAAAGGATCAGTGCTAGAGAGGAACCACTGGACTTCTGGGAGTGTTGCAACTTTTGCTATGGACTGGTGATCACAGGTGGGGGGGGGACCACTAGCACCAGGGATTGTGCTTGTGTCATATTGGCTGCTGATCAGAGAGAGGGGAAGACCACTAGCACCAGGGACTGTGATTGTGACATCTGGGCTGGCAATTGGAAGGGGAGGGACCACTAGTAGAAGGGATATCTACACTTTTGTGGGACCACGCAATTGGGGGGGGGGGCATGCTGCACTAACCTGCCTTGCTTGTTATGCATGCAAATGAGCCCATAATGGGGATTCAAATGGCCCCTTAGTGCCTTGCATGCTCAAAGGGCTCATTTGCATGGGTCCCTTTGATTATTGCAAATAGCACACCGGTGCTATCCATTCTGGTGGTGTACTTTGGGAGCCCTGATAGGGCAGCACTATGTGGCTTTCCACTATGCTGACATTGCCCTATATTCAGTCAAACTGCACCGGTGTGCTATTCGGTTGAATATAGCATCTTTGGACACCCAGGCAATTGCAAGGTACAGTGCACATTTTTGCGCTCTGCTTTGCACAAATTTGAATATTAGACCCCGGACATAACATACTACATACAGGATAACCTAGTAATTTAAGGTCAGAGGGTACTCCAGGTCTGTTATTGCCTGATTCATAAATTTATAAACAAGGATTAATAACTATGTTTTCAAATTGATTTAGACAAGTCACTAGTTTAGATAAATGGGACAATAATTCTGCATACTTTCTTATTTTATTTTATGTAAAATGAATTTCTCTTGTGAACACACTGGAGAAACTCTGTTCTCAATTGTGTCCTGAGTTAGACAACACAAACAACTTTTGATATAACACCACAACATACATAAATAATAGAAATTAATAAAATAATAAACTGTAGTATACCTTCAAAGACTCAGGACAAGTTTTTTTTTAAAGGATTTGTCTGAGATCTGTTCGCTACTCACCACTATTTTTAAAAAGGAAATCTGTCTGAATGGGTTAGATATCTATTAGATGGCCTAACCACATCATAAATTGTGTCTCCAAAAAGATGAACTGTGGCACAAAATAATGCAGATCACATTTGTGTAAAGTATTTACCAAAAAGTGACTTTTTGTTGCAGACAAAAATATCAGCAGGGCTACTTAGAAGCAGTCAGGTGGACACAGAAGCAGCACACACCTATATCTGCATCCACCCTTTTAAAAATCTGGATCTAGGTGTTTAAAAATGAATAAATGGAATATATAATAACAGGTACTGAATGTATATTTATGTGTAAGGTGATCTTCTTTTTGATATCTTATTTCAAAAATTGTGTTAAGTTTGTGAATCTGAAGGGTGCTCTAGAGTTTATCAGCTTCATAAACAATGAGTAATAGAGTGTTTCACATACTCATTTTGTGAGTCTGCAGGGTGCTATAGAGTTTATCAGCTTTATAAATAATGAGTAATAGAATGTTTCACATATGCTATCAGAAAGTTTTATGAGTAGAGCCTTGGCAGCCACCCTTTAAAGGATAATTTTTAAGTAGTAGTAAATTTGAATATGTTGGGTAAGCAACAAAGGCTAGAAACAAAGTCTGGTTATCTCAAAATAACTTTATTCCAGGCGTGGTCTGTGGTATGAAGCACATCTGGCTGCTTTTTATCCCCAAATGTTTGGTTTCCCCAGGATTATCTCACTTCCTTTAGTATGTTTATTGACATATCTTAATGTGGTCTGGAGTAATTGTGGAATCTGATTGGTCATCAGCAGTGATAAATCCTGCAAGAATGCTATGGCAAAGAACTGACCAGGCTTATTACCTACATTAAAATACTCACACCTAACTCTTAAATGACAGCCATTTCCTTCCTCCCCATTACAAATCTTCAAATTAGCCCCTAAAAACTGAAATGTCTTTAAAAAATAATTAAATGTTGTTCCTCTTATCATCCTCTCATTAGATACATACAAATTTTACAAAATTAAGTACTACTGATACAGAATTGTAATGTTCCTTTGCTTACAATGGGTGACATCCTTTCCTGTTTATCAAAGAAATCTGTTTACCCTACCTCATGTAAAACTGAGGCCTTTCTTCTATACGAGGCTTTCTGTTGTAAGAGTTTGTTTTGGGGTGGGGAGATGGAATAGTATACTAGCAGAATTATGCAGAATTTTGAATTTATGTATTCCATGATAAACGGACGTTACCACCTACTGAATATGTAGAAAGACAGAGAAAAATGAAAGAGGGGTGAGAAAGAGAACAAAAATTGCAATATAAAGAAAGGGTGAAGGTGAAGAGCATAGGTAAATTTGCAAAGGCAGAACCAAAATGCTTAAAAAAACACATTCCTGAATGGTAGTTCTTTAAAGCATACAGTATGTGTTAGAACTAGTGCCAGAGGGAATTGAACAATTCATTTTTCACTAGCATTATGTGGAATACCATGATCTTTTGTATATGAAATCCCATACATGTGTATTCTGGCAAAATCCATTTTATTTTCCACAGAAAGTGGCAAAACTCTGCAACTTACATTAACGTTTGTTTTATTCTATAGAGTATGTATGACAAAACTGCGGGGACATAATCTGCAGTTTAAATTAACTTCAGTGCAAATTCCTCAGTTCACATTGATGTCTGTTCTACAGGATATGCAAAATAACCGTGGAAAGAATAGCCACAGTTTGCATTAAGTTGAGTGAAAAATTCTGCAGCTTATGTACATAAAAATTCTGCAGTTTACTTTTTGGTGGAATATTTCAAATGGAGGATGGCAGTTCTGCTGAAAGTACAGCAGCAGAATTTATCATTCAGCACTCCTCAAATTAGAAACAGAGATG
This sequence comes from Neoceratodus forsteri, assembly GCA_016271365.2. Taxonomy (NCBI): domain Eukaryota; kingdom Metazoa; phylum Chordata; order Ceratodontiformes; family Ceratodontidae; genus Neoceratodus; species Neoceratodus forsteri. Next base: position 1,749,555,644 of record CM057455.1, on the reverse strand, counting down.
GGGGAACTTTTTCTAGAGAAATCTATAACCCCCTTTATCCACCGAATTGTTAGGTTCAACAGTTTCAAGATAATGCCATTACATTAAACAAGCCTGTTTGGGTTTGAAATGCAAATTAACTAATTAATGTTATTTTTATAAAGATTAAGTGCCAAACATGGTTTTCATTCAGTGACATTCCATTAGAGACAGCTGTTTTTTCAAGACAGGGCTATTTTTATTTCTAAACTTATACTGTAGATGTTGTAGTCAAAACATACAAATATTTGAGATGAAGGGAACTACAGAATAAGTTAAGATCTGAACCTGTTTCATCCAAATATATTGTATTTCTCTTGATATTACTATAACAGTAAGTTTAAGAATAAGAGTGAGACACTCATTGCAATGTATTCTTAATCTTTTAATTTTAAGAACGAGACTTCCTGCATGCTAGCCTGGACATGGTCCTGCTAGTACCAGTGATTAGAAAAAATGACAACAAACAGGCCACCATTTCAGTTATGCCACATGTGGCATGGACTGCAGTGGTACTCAGCAGATCCTGCCCTGCCTATCTGTGGCAGAATATGACACCGGAGGAATCCATTTGGAAAGGCATTGTTTTTTGCAGCCTGCCTTGCTCCTGGTGCCAGAGCTCAAGAAACAACAAACGGGGGGATCAGGCATAATTCTTAGTATGGTCCAAAGAGTGCAACAGCACCTTGCCCAAGTTCTTAGGGGAGGGGAAAGGCACAGTTAAACCAATGGTCTTGTGTAATGTGCAACCAGACACCACCATAGGCAAGACTTTTTGGATGAACATGTAAAGACACTATACTCTTGGAAAGACTCCAAAAGTTAGTACATGGATCAGGTCCCAAACTGGAGCAGGTATGTGGACTGGAGAAATCACATAAAAAAATGCCTCTCAGGAACCTGCAGAGTATATCTCCCTGATCCCTATCATGACCCTGATAGGAGCATGGAAAGCCAAAAATGGAGACTAGTGAACTAGAACTGAAGGAGTGCTGAAAGCCCAATTGAGAGGAGTCAGATGATAATCCCATTGCACCCTGTACTTATGGCAGGTCAAGGGAGTCCAAGGAAGCTGTCCAGTACCTTATGATGAAATGTTTCTAATGCAGGGAGAAGAAGTGGGAAGTTTCCAGGTAGCCAACAAAATATCTGAAAACCTCAGCTGAGGCCCTGAGTTGTCCCTGTTCTATCTGTACCAAGCAAGTAACAGGCAGAGCAGGTGTCACCCTGTCCTACCCTGTAAGAACTGCCACCCTGGGGAGTAGCCTGTGGGAAGATTCCCAGTGGGAGACAGAATCAGCTATGACTATGGAAGAGGGCTGGATCAAGGATTCTTAGTGTCTACAGGAGCTAAGTATGGGTCCTGGAAAAGGATGTAAGCAAAGCTTAATTGGAGCTACAGTGCCTCTGGCAAGGATCTACTGTATCAAAGTTGGCAACTTGCTGCCAGTTATAAAGACAGTGTGCAAACTCAGAAACTTCATGGAATGATATGCCCTGAGCTGATATCTTAAAGGAGACTATGAAATGGTTAAAAAGAATGCTGGCTCTTGATTGGCCAAAGGGTACTTTCAGCTTGGCCGTTATTCAGGCAAAACAGCCTGGATGAAAGTACCTCAACAAAAATATGTTTAAAAAATACATCCAATTTCTGAAAAAGGACTCACAGGATAATTGCAATGAGGCAGCCCAGGGGGTGTGTTATGCTGGGTTATTGGCCCTTCTTGGGTGGTGGAAGCGCTCAGGTTTGCCTCATGCTTCAAGCCACCAAAGGTGGGCCATTATCCCACCATAATGCACCCACTGTCACGCCTTATTGTTTAAGTGAATTATGATCTACCAGATCAAATGCTTTTGATAGGTCCACAAAGACTCCACCGGTTAACATACCTTGGTCCATGGTGGTTTTGTTTACTGTTGAAAGTTTTGTGAGAGCAGTGATTGTGTTATTGACTTTACAGAAACCATGCTGCTAAGACATAAGTAAACTGCATGTGTATAGAGACAGGGAGCTAATTTGCTACAACTATCTCAAGTAGGCTGCTGACAGCAGTCAATATTGCAATAGCGTGATACAGTAATTCTTAAAGGGGAACTGTCAGCACTTAGAGCACCACACCCAATTATGGGGCTGGTCCTAATTTGCAATGCATGAACAAAAACATTTTATTTACTTATCATTTATTATAGGATAGTAGATTGTATCACACTAATTCTATTCACCTGCAAGCTGACATTTTCCATTACTACAAATCCCAGAATCCCCTGCACCTGACATCGGAGAAGGGCTGCAACAGTTAGAGATTCAATAGCCTGCAGTATATTTTAAAGCTTTTATAAGCTATGGTTATATGTTGCTGGTTCAGCTGTTCTTTTGGGGCTAAGCAGACATCTGTGAGTGTACTTAGTCCAAGAAGGACAGCAGGAACAGCAAACAAAAGATCAGTGCTTGTAAAACTCTAACATGTACTGCAGGCTATTGAATCTCCCACTGCTGCAGCCCTCCTCTGATGTCAGCAGATTGGGATTCTAGGATTTTTTTTATTACAGAAAATGTCAGCTATCATGTCAACAGAATTAGTGTGATAGAAGCTACTGTACTGCAGTAAACAGTAATGTTTTTACACACAACGTATAAGTTAGGACCAGCCCAACACTTGAGGGTGGGGCTCTTAGCACTGACAGTTCCCCTTTAAGACACTTGGGGACACCATGTTTGTATGTCAGGACTACTGTGGCTTTTTCCCAGATGTTGTGGACTGTGTCAGGAACAAGGGATAGGTTAAACATATACATGACTAGTGGTGCAAGGAGAGGGCACCAAGTTGAAGCAAGCAGTAAGACACGACGAGGTGTGGGTTATGGCCTGATAAGAGCACGCCCCAGGTGCGTTATGAGGCATGAGGCACTTGCGCCGAGTGCCTTTAGCACCTGGGAAGTGCTTTCATCAGGCCATAACCCACACCTCGAGTGTCTTATTGCGCTTATAAAATGGGTCCCTTAAATTAGTATTTATGAAAAAAAAAGTAATAAAAAAATATGTCAAGAAAATTAAAACTGTAAGGTTTTAATATCCTGAAGGAGCAAAAATAGTCCCTCTGTTGATGACATTTCTGAACTGTTTGATTGGCAGCAATGCCCCCCCCCCCCAACAGAGGCACTATTGAAGTTGTGTTTTCCGTGCCATTTTCTACACACTGTATTAAATTAATTTAGATGTCTGGTTGTCAGATAGCCATTCTGATAAAGGTATGCCTGTGGTAGTGAGGAACGGGGACAGCGGTAGCGGCCGTTTGTTTGACAACGAGAACTAGGACAGCGGTAGCAGCCATTTGTTTGACAACGACAACTGTTTCATTGGCATTATAGGGTGCTCCCTCCCTCCCCCGAGACTGACATATATATCTTTTTTATGTGTATTTGGTTTGTTTTTTTATCTGCAATTTCAGTGTTTATGTATAATTTGAGCAGCTTCTTGACCGGGAGCGAGCGTGTCCCACAGCGGCCGCCATACAGACTGCTTTTCTGCTTCGCATTTTTTGAAATTATGACAGTTTTGGCGAGCTTGAAGTGAAGCAGAAAAGTAATGTCTGTGGGGTTTTTGAGGGGATGAAAGTACTCCGGCGTATGTTGTAATTGGGACTTCTCTGGGGCGGGGGATGGATTCAGGAGATCGAAGAAACAGTCCTGGGAAACGGCCCCTGTGTATTGGGCACTGTCTGGCGCACCGGAAGCCTGGATCCGGAGTGACAGCTGAAACCTGGAGCTGCGAGTGAGTAAAAGAAAAAGTAAAATGATGACATTATTCTGCAGGACTGGGATATTGGACAGTCATTAGTTATTTTTTTTTTTCTTGTTGCCGCCACTCTCTCTCTGCAGTTTCATGATTGCCAGCGCTCTGCCGTTACCAGTGTAGCAGCTGTGTTTACGTGGGCTGCTAGCTGACCAGCTGAATTAGAGAGCGGTGGCACGGACTGATTTCTTTGTGTGGTGTGTCGTGCTTGGCACAAGTAGTGCCAGTTGTAAGGATATGTCCTGATAAGGACACGGCTGGAGAGGGCTTCCAGCCAATCAGGATTCGAGAATTCTTTACTCATTTTATAAGAAGTTTTAAAAGCCATGTAATAATTACACAGCATGAGACATATTACAGTTAAAATGCCTTACATCTTGTATTTACATCCAGTGTGTGTGTGTGTGTGTGGGGGGGGATATTAAAATGTGATGGTATTTTAAAAGCATTGCTACGCTATGCGTGTGTCCACTGTGAGAATATGTAGATACTGTAGATTGCTCAAATGTATAAAGTGGTGGCTGGCTTGAGTGCAATAAATTGCCATTCATCTATTCTATGGACACTATCCTGTTACTTCTGGTTTCGCTATAATGATCTTCTTAATATCAGTTTAATTATTGTTCAGAGATTTCCAGCTTTCGATGCATCCCATCTTATTCTTTGTGCACTCAACAAACATGAGATTGAAAATACTACTCTAGTGACTTCTTCATTAGAGAATGGTTGTAACTAGTCCAAGAGCATGCTTCTGTTTAGTTCACTGGTCCAGTGGATGACTAAGTGTGTGGGATACTTCTATAACATGGTAGTGCTTGTGTTACAATGGAAGAGCTTATGGATGGATATGTGTGGCCTTTTGCGCTCCCTTTCTGGATGAACTACCACCCTTCTGGGGTATAATGGCATGGAACCCTCTTGAGAAAGATTCTACCCCTTCAGGTACCTCAGGAGTGATGTCCCTTGGCTGAATGTATGTTAGGGAAGATGCCTAGAAGGAGAGCTGTGAGCTGCCAGAGCAGGGTGGGAGCAAAGAAACAAGTGTCAGGAAGATGATTGTATAGACACACTCTTATAACACTCATGGGGGGTGTGGTGATGTCACCTGTTGCCCCACTGAACCCCAGACAAGCCTGCCAATTCACTGATCCAGAGGATGACTAAGTCTGTAGGATACTTGTACAACACTGTAGTTCTTGCTCGGCAGTGGAAGAGGCTATGGTTGGATATGTGTGACCTTTCATTATCTCTTTTCTAGAGGAACAACCACCCTTTTAGGGTATGATGGCACAGAACCCTCTTGGAGAGGGTTCTACCCCAAGAGGTGCTGGAAGAGCAAGGTCCCTATGCTGAAGTTACCTTTGAGAAGATGCCCCAAAACTCAGAGCTGAAGGCATAGAAAACCATCTGGACATCATTCCACTAAGGCGTGAGGGAAGACCACAGCTGTATCAAATGAAGGAGCTGCCATCAGAATCCCAGTTCGACTGGGAGAGTAAACTAAATGCAAACTATCTATTTAATGTTTATGACCTTCAGCAGAGAGGAGAGGAACCCCCAACCCCCTGTGGATGAAACCTCTGGGGATACAAGGCTTTAGATTGCCATCCCTCCAGGCCATGCAATTGTCTTTTGGTTGTAAATGTAATAGGAAATACTGAAAACTGACTGCAGAGAACATGCGGGAAACTGGACTACTCTAAAAGCTTGTGCCTTTGTGTAATTGAAGAAGGAACAAAGGAATAGCATGCCTTGGAGGAAGTAGAAACTTGCTCCATGTAAAGGGAAGATAATGCTCAAATGTATCAAACAGCTGATATCATTCGACTAAAGGGACTCAGACAGAAGGCTGCACCCTTGGTGGAAGAAGACTCAACTCCCATAATAAGGAAGACAATCCTCCTGTGAGAAGCTAAACTGTGCTATGAAGAAATGCCCAAGTTGAGTACCCGTAGGAAGCTTAATCCTTCATGGGTATCACAGAGTTGTAGCTGTATGGCTAATGGAGCCTTAAGCACTTGGCCTTCCCTCCGTGGTTAGGGATCAAGGTTCATGGGAGCAAGATCCCACTAATGGAAGGGGTATGGGTAAAGACCAGGCATATACATAGCAGGTGCAGTGGATGAATCAGTGCCAATCAAACAAGCTGCCCAGACACCTCCTGGGTTCAGTAGGTTGTGGGTGTCACAGAGTTGCAGTAATATGACCAAAGGAACCCTTAGAGAGGGTTCTATTCCTGCACTATGCTTGGACTACAGGACAGCTCAACTACCCGCAGACCACAGAACAGCCAGGCTAGACCTACAAACTGCAGCACAGAATGACAGGAAAAAAACTGACTACTACTTGTCCCTATCAATGTAATCCTTCAAATTACCTTGATTTACTAGGCCCTTAACTAATCCCAGGAGCAGTAGAGGTAGTGCTAGGAGGAAAGAGTGCAGACAGAGATCAGGTCTGTGTTGGTTGCTACAATATGGAGCCATGTGGGCAAGCATAGTAAGCCCTGGAGGAGCCTGAGTAGGTGCAACATGATGTTGTGAACAGCAGTGTATAATAAATTCTGAAGTAGGAGTTGGAGTGAAGCCCAGTCGTCAGTGGGGCTAAAGCTGGGTCAGAACAGTACCGACAATAATAGTGCAGTCAAGAACCACGTGGAAAAAATAGCACCAATTTTGTTTTTGCAAGGGCTCTGGCCCCCTCCCTCGCACCCCTGGACTGAAGGATTCTCACTGGGAGGGATCACGGGAAAGAAATTCATGGGGCTGTGGAATACTGATTCCATGGCCCCATGTAAAAAATACTTAGTCTCGAGTGTACAAAAAAGTTGGAGACCAGGATTAGAACCCTGATTTCCAATGCTGCTGGCCAAACTGCTTGAGGTCCCAGCCCTCCACAAGAGCAGCTCAGCTACCCTCCTGGATCCTGGTGCCCTTGTGTCCCTTAAGCCCCATGGACAGCAACCAGGGAGTGCTTACTGAAAGTGCTGTATATCCCCTCTCACTGTCCTTGCTAGTGCTACATGAACTAGCACTCTGTAGACTGGTGATATTTATGTAGCACTCTTCTAATCAGGTACATAAAGGCCAGTAGTCATTGGGTGTAGGCCCAGTGATCAGTGAGACGAATGGCCAGTGAACATTGGAATCCTGATGTTATCATTGGGTTGAAATCCATGTGCTATGCAGCATAAGCCTGATAGCAAAGGGGTGTAAGTCCAGTAGATGTGGGGCATAAGCCCAATTGTGTTAGATGTAGAAGTGACAAATGAAGCAGGGGTGCAAACGAAGCAGGGATAAAGGCCCAAAGCAAGCATGGAGGTACTGTATTTAGACATCAAGGCCCAAAGGAAACAGACAAAGTTGAATCAAGCCACAGCAACAGCCACCCAGACCCAAGCCTACCCCAGGAGTGGCAGCAGGGCAGTGACAGAAAGGAAACTGGCACTCTACCCATGTAGGAAGGGAAGAGGTCAAGGCACAGGCCAGGGGAAGAATCATCAGCCAGGGAAGGCAGCTGCCACAACAAGAATGCAGGGAAAACAACTACCCTGCAGCAAGAGAAAAGCAGAAAGGAAGAGCCCTGGTCAGTGTGAGAAACAGCTGCATCCCACCCGACAATGAATAGGAATGGAGAGGGCAGGCAGATGGAGCAGCCAGCAGAAGAAAAGCAGGGAGAAAGCAACAGTCTGCTCCTCCCCCCCCACATACAAGCAGAAACAGGTAGGAGGCAACTGAGTCATGCCTGAAGAAGGATAAGGACAAGCAGAGGAAGGAACTCATGGCAGACGATAAGCAGGCAGGAGGAAGGGCCAGCCAGGATGCCAAGCAGGTAGCCTCAGATACTGAAACATGGAGAAGCCACACAATAGGAGCAGAGTGCAGCCCTGGATAGTGTGTGAACAGTGGTAGATGCACGCAGCAAACAGCAGTTGGAAGGGAGCGGGGCCCAAGTAAGTCCAAAGGGCCTGTGGCTGCAAGGCAGGAAGGGGAGCAAGATCCCAGATGCAACAGGAAGAACTGCCAAATAAAGAAAGGGAGAAAGATCCCAAACTACAGGACAGTAGGGTCCCTGAGGCAACTGGTCAAGCAGGAATGCCCAGCACCATCCACATGGCAAGGGAAGGAGGATGGGAAGGCAGGCAGTAAATCAGCAACTGTGTGACCACTGCAAAGTAATGAGCTTCAAAAGGATGCTTGCAAAGGTGCACTCATTTAGTGCATGGTGGGGGCATGGTAAATTCTCCGGCTACCCCACCAAACCCCAGCAAGCCTATTGATTGTCCGGCACTTTTCAAGGTCAGTACTTCCCACATGCCTGTTTTCATAAACCTACTGGCAGAAGCGCATTCCTACACTTACAGGAAAACTACACCCTCATATCTTGTAAACTTTATTTGTTTCCATGTCAACAGTCACCTCTTCCTGTAGGTGTTGGGGATAAATGTGTTTGCTTTTGCTTGTTTTCACTGTTCATCCTAGTCCCCTGTAACTATCCTGGAGGTCTCCATTTTATAGCTGTTGAAATCTCATCGTCCGTGAGAGCTGCATTAGCATATGAGAGCATGATGTCTCGGCACCCATTTATGCCATATACCTCTATGCTGAAAGTACAGATATCCTGAAAAAACACCCTGGAAACACACAAACTGAATACAATTTAGAGGGGAAAACACATTACAACTCAGATGATTTGCAAAGCTAAATGAAGGCAAAAGTGGTGTTTCACACCTTGTTGTAGTTTGCTTTGTTGAACTCCAAATAAGCAGACAGGCATACTGTGGAGTCTAAGACCCTGTTCACACTTGAGAACAGTGTTTTAAATCATGTTTAAAAATGTTTTTAAACATACTGTTCTAACATGGCCACACTCAGTTCTTGTTTCACTCCTTCCATATTTGAAACCGTTTTTTAACCTGGTAGCATGTCTACGTACCGAGGGCCATTGCGCGTGTTTGTGCTTCCATTTTACATCTCCTCGGATGAAGCATCCCAGAATTCATAGTGCACCCAGTGTCTCTTGCGCTGTTACCAAGCACTGTGTAAACTGAGCTGTCAGCAGAGCAGAGTGAGGGCAGCATTGCTGAGGAGCTGTATAATCATTTCTTTTCACTGTTCTGTGGAGCACACTGGATCGCTGTATTACCATAGTTGCCAGTCGCAGAATCAGTATAATTTCTGGCACTCCCTGAAAGGTGAATTCCTATTTTTCTCAGTGGTATTACCAGCTGTCAATTTCATGTGAGAAAACTTCCGATGTGCAGTGGATACGTTTAGATAACCAGCAAAGCTGAGAAATAATTGTGTGAATACGTGGAACTATATCTGAAGCACAGATTACAAGTGGCTGCAGTGGGGTTTGAACCATACTTTCTGAGCCAGAGTTTTTGCCTTGTGTTTGTTCATTTACCAATACCCATCAGTGTAATTAATTTTCACTGAAACATTATTTTGCACATGTAGCATAGTGACTTTCTAAAGAAAAGGAATACATTCCTATTGTATATTGCATTACATCACAATACCAGCCACATCATTAACTCTAATAACTGCAGTGGACATATCTGAACTGCATCCAAAGAATGGAAAATATTGTTTTGGAAGCCTACTATATTGGTTATTGAGACTGTTGGTATCCTACTGGTTGAAGGAAACTGTCTACTGTTTACATGTGACCTATTTATGTTTAAATTACATTTAAATATAACAAGTACTTTGCTGCATCAAACTGCTCTGGTGACTGCATAACCCCCTATTTCCGTGGCTACTGTGTGAGGTGTAAATACCATTGGTGAACAAAGTCAGTGTGCTACTGGTGGCCAGCATTTTATTCTACATTGTGAGAGACAGGCAGAACAATGCTAACTACTGCTGTGAGACTTGCTTTAATCCTAGCAGCATTTCATTTTGTGGTACGTAAAAGGATTCTTATGCAAAAACTGGACATGATCCGCACTGCTAAAAGGCAGAGACAAAGAACTTTTGCCCATCTCACTTTTACCTTACTGCAAACTTTATGCTACGTGCAGAATTTGTTGGCTTGTTGCTACAGCAGTAGAACAGTAAATTGAACAGTGTGGATCATTGATCACAATGACAGGTGGTGGGAGGAGATTGTTCTGATGACCTGGAGCACTGAACAATGGATGTCAAATTTTTGGATCTCTAAAGACACATTTCACTCAATTTGTACTGAAATAGGTCCACTAATAGAGCTTCAAAATATCAGACTAAGGTAGGCTATCAAGGAAGAAAAGAATTTGGCTATTGCTCTGTGGAGATTAGCCACCAATATAGAATATCACACTCTCAATCACCTATTTAGAGTTGGTAGAGCAACTCTGGATCAGATTGCAATGGACGTCTGTACCGCGATAGTGAAGGCTCTCATGCCAAGGGTTATATCTGTACAATATGTTGAAGATGTGATAGCTGGGTGTGAGCATGACTGGGGGTTCCCAAATTGTGGAGGAGCTGTGGATGGCACACATTTTCCGATATCTGCCCACCATTCAATGCAATGGAGTACTACAATCCAAAATGTTTTTACTCCACTGTCATACAGGCCTTGGTCAACCACAAATATCAATTCATGGACATTAACGTTGGATGGCCAAGCCATACCCAGATTATGACTACCCAGTTAAAAGGCAGTTTAACTACAAGTTGAGTCATGTATGAATGGTTGTAGAGTGTGCGTTTGGAAGGCTAAAGGGGAGATGGCGTCATCTTCTCAAATGCAATGATTTTAATATCGCAAATGTCCCAATGGTGATATAGCATGCTGGGTTCTTCACAACATTTGTGAAAGAAAGGGGGAACAGTTTAGTTCAAGTTGGATGGAGTTGGATGACCATGACACTGCTCAGCAAGTCAAGCTCGATGGGTCGTAGGTTGAAGACATGACTGTTGCCGCACAAACTAGGCAGGAAATGGTGAGCCAGGATGCAGTGGCACAGCATTTTGCCGCTGAAAACTAGGTCTGCATCAATAAGCACACATACAACATATGCAAAGTATAAAAAATGTATTGATTGAATGAGTATGTGTGATAACTATCACTTTGTAAATATTAGAGTTGTTCTTTAAAATTAACTGCATTTAGTTACATGCTCAGTAACTACTATATTTCAACAAATTCACCATAACTTTGCTTCAGTATTAACTTTGTTTGAGACATTTTCACTAAGTTTGAATGATCAGTATGTAAACAGTTATAACAGTTTAACACCTGTTCATAGAACATGAAAGAATAAATGAACTCTGTTTCTATATTTATAAGTGTAATGTGTTGAAGTTTAAGGAATAACATTTTCATTGTACAGCAGTAAATGGCAATTTTTATGTTGATGTGCTTGCGCAGCCAACATCTTGCGGTAGTGCAGATTTGGAGGCGTGGTCACAGTTGGGCGAATGCAGGGCATGCATCAGTAGGTTCGTCCCTCATTCCCCAATCAGCCTGCATGCCGGCACCACACCATACACACATAATGTGGCAGCACATCTAAGGAAAGGTCCGCTGCAATCCGAGCAAAGCTTGTCAGATGCAGCAGACATCCTGATATGCTCGGCCACATTCTATGCATGGCGGCCGCCCAACTGCCGACTTCAAGGGTGCCCAATCCCCCTGCTGGCTTCCCATGGCCCCAATGTATGTGCCGATGGGGCAACCCACTCCCCATCAGCATAAAGCACTCCCCTCGTTTGTTGTATGCTGAGGGGGGTGCCCAGTCCACCTTGGCTCTTACCCCCCCACTTTCCTTGTGTGCTGACGGGGGTACCCAAGTCCCGTTGGCATAAATTACCCCTGCTTTTGTGGTGTGCCGATGAGGGTGCCCAATCCTCCATCGGCTGCAGCACCCCCCCCCCAGTTAGGTGGCACGCTGGGAGGCCACCTCAGCATGCCAAATCCCCTTAGAAAACAAAACTGTCCTGCAATGTTTTGTTTTTCGAACCCTGTAAAACAAAAATGGTCCCTTGTAGTCTCCCTCCCACAACCCACACCCACCCTCTGCCACTCTGCCTCCCCACACCCCTCTCACCCCATACTTACCTGCAGAGTCTGTCGCGATGATCTTTGGTGGACTGGAAACATGTCTGCACTCTTCAAAGCCGACTGCAAACTGAGGAAATGCCGGTAAGCTGTATAATGGAATAAATAGGGGGTTTTCAACTTTGCTGCATATCTCAGGAATTGTTTGGAATTTTGGCACCAAATTTTCAACATGGGGTTTTTAGGACCCCTCCTCATGAATTCTTACACTGCCATGGCACTATTTGGTCCTGAAAGGTGATTTTGAAGTCACTGTGTGGAATCACCTTTTGGGAGGGAGGAACAAAATGACAGTGCCAGTGTTCATGAGGAGGGGCTCTCAAAAACCCTGTGTTGCAAATTTGGTGGGAAAAATCCCCAAAATGACTGTTTTACGAGTGTGTGTTGTGCAGTTGCTATGCATGACCATAACTTAGTGAATCTGCAATATTTTCATGCCACGTGTTCAGCACTGGCATTTTTCCACACCTTCTTGTGAACCGTACAGCTGTCATTTTTCACATCCTGCCCGAAATGTGTTTTCGCACTTCCGTCACAGAATAGTGTGGTCGATGTGGGAAATCAGTGTTCAGGACAAATTAAAAAAATGACAGTTACACTGTTCATGAGCAGAAGTCCTAAAATGCCTATGCTGAAAATTTGGTGACGATACTGTATAACATGACTGTGTTACGAGCGTGCATTGTGCAGTTTACACACGTGCTCATAAATTCTCAAATTTATAATATTTTCACTCCAGATTTTCAACATTGCCATTGTTCTGCACCTCCTTATAAGCAGTACAGCTGTCATTTTTCACATCCTGACCAAAATGTGTTTTTGCAGTTCCGGCGCAGAATAGTGCGGTCGATGTGGTTAGTCCATGTTCGAGACACATTATGAAAATGACAGTGACAGTGTTCATTAGCAGAGGTCTTAAAATGCCTATGTTGAAAATTTGGGGCCAAAAGTCCATAAAATTAGTGTTTTAAGAGCGTGCGTTGTGCAGTTTGCACACACGCTCGTGACTTCGTGCATTTGTAATATTTTCATTCCAGATGTTCAAAATTGGCATTTTTCCACACCTCCTTATGAACAGTACAGCTGTCATTTTACATAGCCTGGCTGAAATGCGTTTTTGCATGTCTGGCACAGAATTGCATGGTCACTGTGCGAAACCAATTTTCGGGACAGTTTCAGGAAATGACGATGACACTGCTCATGAGCAGAGGTCCTAAAATGCCTATGTTGAAAATTTGGTGCCGAAAGTCCATAAAATGACTGTGCTGCAAGAGTGCATTACGCAGTTCCCACGCAGCCTTGTAACTTCATAAATTTGCAATATTTCCATGCCAGATTTTCACCACTGGCATTTGTGCACACCTCCTTATCAACAGTACAGCTGCAATTTTTCACAGCCTGCCCAAAACGAGTTTCTGCAACTGTGGCACACAATGGCATGCTCGCTGTGGGAAATCACCTTTTGGGACACATTAACAAAATCACAGCACCACTGTTCATGAGGGGAGGTCCCAAAATACCTATGTTGAAAATGTGCCTAAAAAACGCCCACAAATAATTGGGTTGTGGACATCTGCTGCGCAGTTTGTATGCATGTTCATTGCTTCACCAATATTTCATATTGCCACTCCAGATTTTCAATGTTGCCATTTTTTGCTTCTCCTCATGAACAATACTGTTGTCATTCCATACATCCTGCCCAAAACTGTGTTTTCGTCCATCTGTCGCTAAATGGCCCAGCTGCTGTGCAAAACCACATTTCAGCGAACAAAGTGATTGTGCCACTTTTCATGAGGTGGCCTGACAAGCATCCCATGTTGAAAATGTGGAGTGAAACTACCACTACACACCTACAGTGTTAGGGTTTCCAACTGTGGCATCCCACCCAGTACGGACTGACAGGTGTCAGGGCTGTGACTTGGGATCATCGGATGTAATGCTTACACCATTCCACCCCCCCCATGCCCACCCTGCAGCCACTGACAGGCATTGTGGCATGTCTTGCACTGTTCAGCCACAAACCTCACCCCACGCTCCTATACTGCACCCATGTCAGCGTATTTCCTTATGGAATGGGGTAAGTATAATGCCCAAAGACTCCAAAGCACACCACAACACTTGTCAGTGTCTACAGGGTAGGGTGAGGTACAAAGGCATGATCATTATAGCTGATGACCCATGGGCACACCCCAATGCCTGTCACTTTCTACAGGGTGGGGGTGGGGTTGGTGTCATTTCAATACTTCACTGCCATTCCTCTTATGCGTCTCTAGCTCTGCCACTGCCAATGCCAGCGCGACAACATTCGGCATTGACAAATGCTAGTTTTTAATGGCACAGCTAACTATGTTATTTTTGCTATTAGTAAAATACTATGCCTTCTTTAAACAAGTTACTGCCAACGTGAGATTGGTTGTCTATTCAACAGTTTAGATATGTTCAGTGATGGAATCATTAACACCAAAAATAGTAGAGAGCAGCACTTTACAGTTCAGTCCAAGTCAAGTTATCAGAAAGGACCTCTTCACTCATGCTTCTGGCACGAACTGCCACCAGGTATCCTGAATATTGACCTGAGTTTGAAATTGACTGATTGGTCATTTGCTGATGTTGCATGCCAAAGTGTGTTGCATGTTGGTTTTGCTGTTGACTGGCAATGCTAAATTGTGTACCAACCATCAGAGGGGAAAGTGGGGGAACAGACTGCAGAACATTTGTGTATGAAGACATAATTTGAAGCAAGATTTGGAAGAATTTAGAAGTCTGCTCTGCCTCATCCATCCACAGTCTTCCTTCCATTTCTCTCTTTGCTGCTGCTACTGCTGCTCTCTCTCTCTCTCCCCAGCTGCAGCATCTTATCATACTGCTCAACTATTAATTTTCTGGTCAGCTCGAAAGTGCATTCAATTAATTCCTGCATCCTTGACAATTGTTTTTTTCGAAGATTTGTTAAAGATTCAGACATAGTTCTTTTTCTGTACATTGTGTCTCAGCAGTTGAATTAACTAGACTGGACGGGCCTGGTTCCTCTTCATTCACATGGTCCTGTGTTGGTACTGTTTTTGATTAACCATTTATTGGATGTTCACTGCAGGCACTGGTATTTGAGATGTCATTTTCTGTAACAACAAAAACAGTGAAGAAGATCTCACATAAAATGGGCAATGTTATTTGCATCATCAGCTCTGCTTACACTCATACACAAATTGTACAAATCAAGTACTAATCAAGGTTTATATTGATGTTGTTTCTTTGATGACCATGCAAAATCTCCCTACTACCCTTATCGCTTTACCATAGAACTCCCTGCTGCTTACCTGATAACAGAAAACATTTGAGGGTCTGGCTCCTCTTGAGGCCTGTGTGTGTGTCTTACTATGTATTCCAGTGGATCTCTGAAGAATTTTGAAATTGTGTATTCCATATAACCATCGTGTGTGTGTGTGTGGTGGGGTTGGGGGGGAACATTATATGACTGGAATAATGCAGAGCTTTTCATTCTTCTATTCCACAGTTAACAATCACACAATGTCTTTACCGTGAAGAAAGACAGATGACAGACAGGTAAAAAAAATCAGTGGAGGGACAATTACTCATTACATAGAAACATTTTAGTATTTTTCTTTGTTGCTTAGAAAACTGTATGAATGTTCATTTTTTTTAAAGTTGCCTATGGGTCCATTTCATGTAAGCAGCAAGACATAGCTGGGTGTTGGTAGTACTGAGATACCCACAAACTCAGAGGCTAAAGGCACTCAACCTATGGTTTTGTGCATCACTAAGCATCTTGGTGCGCAGATATCTCCATGCTACCATCACCTAAACCTTTCTTATTGCTTTCTTAAGTGACCAATTAAAATTTTAAGCTTCTTCAGACAAGGCAGAATGTGAAAAACAAAATCATGGTCCATGTCTGACAATATGGTGTTGCAAAGCACACAACTCATGTCTTGAGTGTTTACTATATTTATTTCCCAGTTTAATTAATAAACATATGCAATGCATGCATTCCATTGCATTCCATGTTAGCATGTCAGTAATCGGTGTTCCAGTAAGCGTTTTGCGTGGGGTTGTTGTGGCGTGGTGGTGGATGTTGAACGTGAGCAAAGAATGCCAAAGTTTACTAAATTAATGTGTGCAATTGTACTCAACAGCAATATACTGTTGTACATCATATCACAGAATGTATGAGGTTTATGATGGTCACGGACTTCAGTTACAATAATATTACAATTATCATTTCTGTTTATAAGTCCATTACCCCTCTGGGCCCCCCAGGTCCATAACATCTATGTATGGATGTTTGTACAGTGCTATACAGTCCTTAGGTAGACTGGAGTCCCTTCTGGTGGAAGCATAGTTTATATTTAATTATGTGGTAAACCTTAAATACAATAATAATAGGTGACAAAATGAAGCACACATCAACAGAAGGCCTGTTTACATACACA
This sequence comes from Neoceratodus forsteri, assembly GCA_016271365.2. NCBI lineage: Eukaryota > Metazoa > Chordata > Ceratodontiformes > Ceratodontidae > Neoceratodus > Neoceratodus forsteri. The sequence goes on along the minus strand of CM057455.1, from coordinate 1,749,539,330 downwards.
TGTAACCAAATGTAATTTTTTATGACAACGGGTGTATGTGTCAAGATGTGGGCTCATGCCTAATCAGGTTAGTTGTTTGTATCACTCTATCATTACTAGACTAGAGCCCCATCATGACATATACTCCAGGTTTCATACAATATTATATTTGCTACAATCTGGACAAATAGCCCATTGGTTACTATTAATATCTAGAAACATAGAATCTGTTTGCAGATAAAGACCATACAGCCTACCTGGTCTGCCTGTTTCCCTACTCAGTGCAACAGCCCAGATCCTATTTGATCTGTGTCTCGCCTTCTCTGCCCAGCTCCAGAATAACTTTATGTCTATCCCATGCAGTCCTGAATGCCTGTATTGTTTTTGCCTCCACTACCTCAGCTGGAAGGCTGTTACATGGATTCACCACCCTTTCTGTGAAAAAGTACTTCCTAGCAATACCCACCAAGCCTTTCTCCCTCCAGCCTCATATCATGTCCCCTTGTTCTTGTGCAATGCTTTCTCTGAAACATGCTTCCCTCCTGTACCCTGTTTATACCACTAAGGTACTTGAATGTCTCTATCATACCCCCCCCCGTCTCCTCCAGTGAATAGATATTAAGGTCCCTGAGTCTTTCCTCATAAGGCTTCTGGTGCAGTCCATGTATCATTTCCGTTGCCCTTCTCCGGACTACCTCTAGACTGTCTATGTCCTTCCAGAGATGTGGTCTCCAGAATGGGACACAGCATTTCAGATGTGGTCTCATCAGTGATCTGTACAATGGCATCACCACTTCTTTCTTTCTGCTGGTTATGCCTTTCCCCTATGTACCCCAGCATTCTGCATGTTCTCCTCACAGCCTTTTCACACTGTTTTGTTGCCTTCAGGTCATCAGATATGATAACCACAGGTCCCTCTCTCCTGACGTGTGGTGGCCAAGACCTCCTCATCCATCTGAGTGGTATCTGTCTGTTTTTCACAAACTTCACCCTCCATGTAGTGCAATACAGTTTGACAATGCTGAAGCATCTTGACAGGTTATTTTTTGTTAAAGGTGCTATTCAGCACAAGCAACTGACTTTTTTTGGGGAGGAGATTAATGATGAAATAGATACCATACTGCACCAAATGAATGACTACTGCTGATATTATTTCATGCATTATCCAGCACCTCTTAACAGTTTGACATCTGATTGTGTGCCTCAGTGCATGACAATTGTAGTGACATATAATTTCATGTAAATGAATACAGAGTGTGAACTGTTAAAATGAGTTGCCACTTCTGTCCTTTCAATACACTGTTACATGCAAAGGATTATTTTTGAACGTAAGCTTAGCAATATATTATTCAAATCGCACTGTTCACTCGTACTCTCAATGAAGACTCATCTCATCCCTCTTGACAGCTAGTGATACGCTAGTCCAAAGTAGATTATAGTGAAAGTAATTAAAACATTTATTAATGTTCTTCCTTTAATTAATCACAATGATCTACTGTGTTGTGCTATGGAAACTGAATAATTAGAGGAAGCACATCGGCAATCCTTTGATTAGCTTTCTCCATTTACTTCGTACTAGTTCCTCATTAGCAGACTGGAGTCATGAGGTGTCTTTATTTTATATAAGGATAATGTTGGGCATGTCAAATAGGATTTTAACTAACACAGGCAATCCACTGTGAAATTACTGCAGATGTTTCATCTTGATTCTTGACCAGGACTTCGTGACTCGCTCACAGGAGACCAAATAGCTACCCACATTTGTAATGTCACCATCTGACAAACTGCATGTAAATAACTTTTTTACACATTAATTCCATTAACAAAAGTCACAATGATATGTCCTAGCTGGCAGAAATTAAAAATCAAAACAGTGCTGCACTGGGGGGGGCAGCGAGACCTAATTTTGGGAACAACTCTGATGTCGGACATCACATTATTTTAACTTAAAACATACTGTTGGGGGGGAGGAGTGTCAAATGCCACTCTGGATGAGTGTGGCAGGTAGTGCACCTCTCATACTTACCATCATTATACAGAACCTCAAAGGTGACATCTTCGTTGACATCAAGATCATTATCCTCCTCTGCATCTCCACTCTAGATCACCACTGGGGGTACTGAAGGGGGTCAAGTGCCCAATATACGATCCAATTCATCAAAAATTGGGCAGGTAACTCAGTCAGCTCCAAACTTACGGTTTCTATCTTTAACCTTGTGGTACCGTACCTTTAATTATTTAATTTGTTCACGGCACTGTTTGGCCATCCAGTTGTGGCTCTTTACCATCAAATGAGAAGAAATCTGTTCATATATTTTGCTGTTCCAATGGTAACTGTTCAGCTCATCCTGTACTGCCTCCATGGACCAGTACTTGAGCAGTATCTTGGTCGCATCGTCCGACCAACTTGTTGCTCTGTCTGTCATTATTAGTTATTGTAAATGGTTGTTTTTACAGTTGTTCACTCATTAGGCCTTTTGACAGCTAGTCAAAGTTGCCGCGGTTAACACTTCCACATTTGTCATGTGGTGGACAATGGGTTTTATGGGATATTGGCTGACCTGAGCTACTAGGGCTAGAAACTACTTTGCGTCCACACTCATCAGAATAACAGTGCTCAGTGTAAAATATTTTTAAAACCGTGTTCAAGACTACCTTTCTAGAAGAGTTTAAGAATGCTTTTTAAAAAAGTTTTCAATTCATGTGTGGCCACAAACCGTGTTTAGCAACCTTAAAACATTTTAAGAAACTTAACATGTTTTAAAAGCTCCAGTGTGTACAGGGTCTAAGAGGTGCTGATACATCATGTTCTCATACGCTAATGCAGCTGTCACGGACAATGAGATTTCAACAACCATAAAATGGAGACACCCAAGATACTGTAGTTACAGGGGCTATTATGAACAATAAACATAAAATACGGCAATCACATATATTCCTAACAGTTCAAGAAAAAGAATTGTCTGTTAACCCGGAGACAGATACAATTTACAAGACATGTGGGTGTAGTTTTCCTTTAATCAGTCAACATCCTATGTACCACAGTTGAAGATAAATACTGTGTTCCTGAGAGTCAGTCAGTATCTTTATTTGAAACATATGCAGTAACAACAGTGTATCACAACAACAATTTGAGAACACATAGTATAACAGAAGGGTAACCATGTGCAACAAGGTTGTGTTCTCATAGAGGGTTTCTGATGACATCATAGACATTGGGCATAAAGCTCAAGAGGTTCCTGTGATGTCTGCAGAAATCCAAGATGAGAACATATGCCTTGTATGTGCATAGCCACTCATCTTTTCATGGAGCTGTTTAGGGCCGGGGTGAAAGTGCGCTGGCCTTCCCCACTCCCAGAGTGAAATCCAGATGTCGGAGGGCCAGTTGGGCACTGGTGCGGCCATCAAGGAGCCTACCAGCTCTGTTTTCCTGTTTTGTCCAGTCCCCACTCCCCACCGACGTAATGACGCCGGTGCATGCTGTCCCGATTGATACTGCCCTCTGGCCACCACAGAGGGCAGTCAGTCAGGATGAGAGCCAACATCCCTCCCCCCGAGAGAGGAGAGCAGTTCTCTGGATGTTCAGTCCTCCCTCACCCCTGCCAACCCCCGGTGGCCCCGGTTTGTTCCTGAACACAGGTCGCCAGCATGGTGCGAGGTGTAGCAACCAGTGCCTCAGCCTCCAGTGCCACTGGGCTGGTGCATGGCTACTCATCTACAGTTTATATAGTATATGGTTTCTAGGCAAATTTAAAAACATGCCATGTGTTCCAACACCAGCTCTTTCACTCTGAAACTAAACAAGCTTGCATTTTGTTGTTAATTTAAAAAAAAGCAAAAATAAATCAACCATGCACCCAGCTTCTTAGTACTCACCGAGTGCTTAAAATAGTACCTCTTAATTTGTTTAAAGTTGTAAATGTATTGTGGTCAAAGAAATGTCTCACATTGGGCAATAATTCTCTCTCACTCTGCACTTCAGTTTAAATTCTACTGATATTGATTCCAGTGGAAGTGCTTAGTCAGTGAGGATCATTGTTTGGTGCAGGACATTGTTATGAGCGAAAGGAAGTTGCAGTTTTAAACACATTAGCCTGAATCTCCACTATCTCCCTCTGCTGAACAGCTTCTTTTGAGTTAATGAGGATTTATCGGTCTGCTTTGCATCATCGGTCATGCAGACAGCTCCACCCACCCTCTTGGTCAGGCCCACATCTCATCCCCACTAATATACAATCAGATGATTTTTTTGTATTAGTTTTTCTTGACCAGGAAAGGAAGGCTTGCAATTCTGCTTATATAAAACCTCATACCAGGGGTGGGCGACAATACAGATGGAAACCAACTGAAATTGAACCAGATTAAGTGATTGGTGGTAATTTTTAGTGAATGGGGAAAATTTTGTCAGGGTACCAGGGAAATTCCCTTACTCTTTGAGAAGTATCTGAACAACCACCAAAACAGGCAGACAAGACCTCAGTTTAAAGACTCATCCAAAAGATGTCTAATGGACTGTAAAACATGTAAAGGCTTTCTTTGGGTTCTTTAGGTTAGGGAGGTGGAATGACTAAGGTAGCAAGAAGGTAGGCACAGTGCCAACAGCTGCCAATTATTTTAATGAAAGTTACTAAAGGACAACTGGCGAGGGAGTGGAGGGTGGGAACTCACTGCAGTGGGGAAGCTGGCAAGGGACTAGCCGTGGACACTTGGAAAGATATAATGATCTTTTAAATGTGTTGTAATTTGCCCTAAATAATGAATACCTGAACATCTGATTCCCAGAAATGCATACTTGGCCAAATATTTGAAGAAAGGTATTCATGCACCCCTATGCCCTAACCCTACAATTGTCCCCAACCAATGGCTGGATAGAACCTAGGTTAAGTACAGCAAAGATTTGGTTATATTGGCCAAATGAAAAGCTGTGGTGTCCCTTAACCTTAGAGATGCATTTGCACCATGCTGAACTGGAAAGTTCAGACAGCTGATAATTTTTTGAAATGATTCCTAGGCTTCTGTCTGAAATCAGCTGTAGAGGAGCACAAGAATGTTAGAGTATTCATAATCTCTGTGGCGTTAAACTCCACCTGACACAAAGAGGGTACTCAAGTTAGGAATTGACTCCAGTATTACATGTTAGCGACCATGATTTTCTGTGAAAATGGAAACCTGGTGGAGAGGATGAAGTTAGCCATTTGGAGAAAATAAAATAAGAGGGCATTTTTCAGATTTTGCTCTAAATGTAGGATTTTGTACCAGTTTTTGTGTAACCTCTTATTTTGTACCATTGTTTCATACCCTTCCTCTTGCCACTTTTTCACAACAAAACACACCCTGCACAGAACTGTCATGTAAAAAATGCAACGAAACACTTGGGGCATGATTTCCAAAAGCCCAAGAATGCCTCAAGCCCCTGGTGTGCCAGTCGTATGGCACAGGGCTTGTGGCATTCTCTCAACGACAAACATGATTTTCACTCCCTTGCACCAAATACTGCAGGTTAGACCAGCCCACCCCCCAAGTCTAACCTGTGGCATGCTGCAGACCATTTTTATGGGGCTTGTGCCAAAAATGTGATGCAAGATGCCATAAAGTGTGGAAAGTGTTGCAGCTGCGCCTGAGGTACTAGAATTGGGTGCAGTTGTGCCAAAGGTGTTTGACGCAGCCGCACCAAAGAATGTGGTTGATGCAAGGCTTAATACAAGCTCTGCATCAACCTTTGAAAATTGAGCACTTGGTGTCATTTTGTCCCTGGAGTCAATTCTGTCCACATTTTGTGAAGTCTAATACTGTTAAAAGTGCATCCTTTATTTAGCCATTTTATCTATTTATTTAGTTAGTTTTTGTATACTGAGTAAGTACACTAGCCAACAAAAGCCTGTTTTCATTTAGGCATGACCCAGGAGAGTACATTCCAGGTAAACAACAAATATGCAATACAATGACAGTGATAGAAAAATGTAGTACAAAATGCATAACGGTAGCTATCAGATAGGCACAATGCAATGACATTTAGTACAAGGTAAACAAAAATGCAATGATATAAGTACACAGGTAAAGAAAATGCAATGACATTAGTAAAAGGTTAACTAATACACATAGGGACAGATAGCATAACACTAACTACCAGTGACATGAGGCCACAATAAATGACCCCTGAGAAAAACAAAAGAATGAGCTAGGCTTTACATAACAGTCATGATGAGCAACAATTTAGGTACAAATAAGTAAGGTTGTTACAAATAAGTAAGCGTGCCTAGTTCCAACTCATATAGAATAATGCTAACTAATATAGTTGAATGGACAGGTGTAGGGACAGAGAATAGAGGTGGGAGGAACAGGTTGGTCAATAAGATTTGAGAAAGGTTGCTAATTCTAAATGGAGGACAATTTTTCTGTAGGAGAGGAAGCACCTTAGATTTCAAACTGTATTAATAGGGCAGCAGGAAATAAAGTCAGCCATATGTCCCTTACAACCCCTACCTGGTTAATATGTTTCTGGGATTATAGTACAGGAAAATCCACACTGGGAAAAAAGCATGTGACAATATAACAGGGACAGTGTAGCGCAAGTCAAGTTACCACTATCCCCGTAGCTGTTATCACTCAGGAGGAAGAGGTCAATGGGAGAACTGCATGGCACTTTGCTGAGCTGCTTACATGGTGCAGGTGTTAGGACCATGAGCAGTTTAGGCGATGGAACGTGCAGATGACCAGGGTTCAATTCCTGGTCCTGCGACTCTTTTGTGTTCTCCCTCTGGTGACTTTTATTTTTAATTTGTCTGCTCCCCACCCTGCACTTTTGCCCCTGTGCCCTCCCAACAGAAATATGATTCCCCCCCCAGGTTCCTTCCCATCCCTGAGTTGCCACCCTCCCCCCAAGGTTCCTCCCCATTCCTGAGTTGCCTCCCCCCAGAGGTGATTACTTATAGTTCGTGAAGTTCAGGGGATGTGGGGTGAAGACCCCTATGTAAAGGGGACTGCAAGGGGCAGAGCCCCCCTTGAACATATAATGTAGCCTTTTGTTGTGTTGTTTCACTATGGTAGTGCTCAGTACTTTTCCTGAGCACTACTATTGATTTTGCTGGTTTTCATGCATGGTTTTTGACCACGCTGTAGTTGTTTTCGACTTCTTGACCTAGAGCCCTTACAACCACCTGGGGCATGCATTAATGCAAGATACACTCATGTCCTGTTGTGGTTAATGCACTTATAAAATGGATACATATTAAAAAAGAAAGACTTATGACTCTTTTTATGATGAAGAAAAGAAAAATATTTATTGTGTCATTCCACTACCATAGCTCAGTAAAGTAGTTCATTATAATGCAGCATAGTAACTACTTTATTTTTTTAGGAATATGTTAAATAAAGTTAGTAAAAGTAAGGGTTTTAAAAGTAATCATTTCTGTTACTGTTATTTAAAATAAACCGCAGTTTCATTCATAAATGGCAAGTTTCACTTTGATGTGATTTATCAATTTCATGATGCTTTAGCTTTTTTTTTTTTTCTGAATATCAGTGCTATCATTAAAATAGTAATCAACCCAGTCACTTATTGTGAGATGTCCAAACACTGCAAAATGGGTCGTGGTATATCACTCATTTGGGCAGTTTGCCAAAAAGGTTTTTGCTGTGCTTCACTGAAGTCTTGACAAACAATGACTGTCTATTGTTATTGTTTGGGTGATATTGGTCTGTTCTAAGTACAAAGGCTTTTTTTTTTTTTTAAATAAAATGTTATTAATTATTTTTGTCTATAGTGCAGCAGGGTAGTGTTTGGTGTTGTTGCATTAATCAATGGGGAGGTGATGCATTTTGGCCAGTGGAGTTCAGCATTTTTGTAACTTTTTCCTACCCATTTTATAAGATTCAGTATTGCACTAGCTAAACAATAGGTTGGTTGTCTAGATGGCAATGGACATTTTACATTTCTGGTGGAACTACATTAACATCTAAATATGTTCACCCTTGGACATTTGATATGAATCTTCTGAGATTTAAGTTCTTATATGTAGGTACCTTTGCATGGAGTTATAATTGCTTGATTAGGAAGAAAGTACTATATGATTATTGTAAAAAAAAAAAAAAAAAACCTCTAAAAACAAATGTTTAATGAATGAAAGACCTTATTCATTTATCTGCTAAAAGTCAAAGACCGGCAACGATAACTGTAATTTATAACAAAAAAAAAAAAATTAAAATGATGGCATCAGTGTTTCTAAAGTGTAAACAGACGGGGATGCTAAATCCAAAGGAAAACATACTTCTTTTACTCCTACACTGCAGTTCAAATAGAGAAAGGAACTTGAGGCCAACTCCAGAATGCAGTTCAGCAAATGTGTGATGCTTACATTGCAGGCCTGAGCAGCTTCCTTCAACAGTGCCACTCCATCAGGCCAGCTCATGGTTGGCATTCATTTTACCCTGCCTCCTCTGCCTCACACTGCACAGCTCCATGCTGGTATGGGAAGTCCTGGGGGAGGAGCTGGGATGAACACTGGGCTCCCAATCAAAAGTCCAGGTCAGCCAGCAAATGATTTCCTGCTCCATGGGTTCATGCAGTTATAGAATACAATACTCCATTGAGGACAGCTGCGTCCCGCTTAGAAGTATAAAATATTGAAATTATTCTCAGAGTCCCTCCTAAGCCTGCCATGGCATAGGGGTCGGGTTGAGGACATGTGTAAGGGGCCCAGTTTGGGTCCAGAGAATTACATTGTACTGCAGCAGAGGTTCATGGAGGTGTTATTGCAGGGCATTCCCCTTCATTAACTTTCTCACTGTCTCAGAGCCTAGAACCAGAAATATTCGTATTTTGGGATGTGGTGAATTGTGGTGCTGAAAATGTTTGGGAGTAGCATGTTAGGGCCAGTCAAGGAGTGGTGACTCAGGAATGAACTTACCTTTATATTCTGAACTTTCTGCCTTGCTGTGGTGTTTGTGCAACTTGATTGACTGCTTTTGGATTTATTCAATGGACAGACTTGAAAGCTATATTTTGAACTAGAAATCACATACTGAAACTACAAGCTGTAGGGGAGGCCGTTCAAAGAGGATTCTTTGCATACAGTGATTTTGGATGACTGTGAGACCCTCCCAGTGTGGCTCTGAGACCAGGATGTTCTTAAAGCTGCATAATCACATTTTCATGTGCTGACTTTCTACAACTGAATTTCTTCAGCAGCCCTGCCCTGAGGGTCTCAGGGTTGAGAGTTTCATGAACATGGTGTGGACTTTGTTATTAGGGGTGCCAGGATGCCTGTATTATTTAGTATGTGATTATTTGAGCCAGATGCCTGGTTTAATTGAATCTGAACTTGGTTAGGAATGCTTGTTATTACTATCATTTATCAATAAATTCTGATTGTAGTTGTTATACCAATCACATTTTTCTGTCTTTAGCACCTATAATGAGAGATATTATTTATAAATCCCTGAAATCTATGGTATCATACAACAACTGCACAGCTTATTTACAGTACACTGACGTTAAAAAAAAAAAATATATATATATATATATATATATATATATATATATATATGTATTTATACAATAGTGGTGAGGAATAAATGAGTGAGATAACATGTTATTCTCACTGCAGTGGAATAACCACTGTGATGACATCACCACAGTAAAATTATTTACATTTATTCAATGGTGCAAATCTGCACAAAGCCATGCAAACCGTGCAAACCTGTGCAAGCCCGCACAAACCCACTCAAATGGTAACTTTTGCAAAAATAGGGGCCCCTATTGTATAAATCAGATACATGATGTGCTCTCGTGTGATATGGAAAATATTTTCACTCCTGAACAGCGACCTCTGGATACTCACGAGTGGCTTCACAACTCGTGAATATTGAGGTCACTCTAGAGCAGTGAAAATATTTTCCATATCTCGCTCGTGACCGACATGTATTCCATATATATATATATATATATATATATATATTCATTCTACATACTACAATAAGAAGAAAAAATGGGGGGGTTACAGCCATCCAGCTCTTATCTTTAATTCTGTGCTATTTGCACTTTATTTCGGGTGATGGTAATGTGCTGCAAGCTCTTCATATGCACATTTGAAACTGATTCAGCAAGTGCAGAGTCCCAGAGACAGGGTCGGACTTCTTAGAAGGCACATGTACATGAAGCAACCTATCAGGTGAACACAACCCATGATGCAATGATTGTGGCATGCCTCAGAGATTATCCCCTACAACCACATTTTCATGTGCTGACTTTCTACAACCTGAATTTCTTCAGCAGCCCTGCTCTGAGGGTCTCAGGTTGGAAAGCTTCATAAACAAGGTGTGGACTTTGGTATTCATAATTTTGGTCATATTTTTGATTTATTATGTAGCCAGTTAGATTTATAAGCCATTTCACCTGAATAACCGTTAAATCACATTGTTACTGGCCTTGTGTCTTCACTTTTGGTGTTGTTTTCCTTCCCCTGTTATTTTGTTGTAATGGATGTATTTGGTGATTTTAGCACTATAACAGAAAACAGACCAAACTTTTTGAGTATAGCCCTAGCGATTTGGAAAAAATAGTGCAGGAGCATTTGAGTAATAAAATTAATCGACAAATAACAAATACAAAAACTATTCCGAAAAGGTTAGAGTCCCTTAAGGAAAAAAGACACCAAGCCAGAATGACACATTATCTCTGTAACAGGAAATGTCAAGAATAGGAGGATCCCTATGAGCCTTCTTATACTGATAGACCCAAATGCAGGCTATCAATGCAAGGTACTGTTAGAGAGATTGGATGCTATTTGAGGAAAATGCTCAATAGATTTTATTTTGGCTACAATTGAAGCTCATGCAAGAAGAAAAGAGAAAGGTTAGCACTAGAGATATCAACACTAGAGGAGCAGTTATCAACTTTAACTGTCCGAAAGGAGTTGCTTCTAGTTTGGAAATAAATTTGAAAAAACTAGAGGAAAGCATAATGGTGACTACAATAAGGAAGTATTATAGGGATACTATTGAGTATAGAGACCAGAAAGTATACAATTGGAGCACATAAAGGGGCACAAAGGGTAAACCTAAACCAGCATTTTCAGATAGTACTATCTGTTCAGAAGAGAGTGACAGCACTTCTAGCAGGGTAGAGGATAGCCATTTTTAGAGAGAGGAAAAGGAAGGAGAATTCCTGCAGTCCCTGTGAAGTCAGTAGCCCAGAAAGTCCAAAAAGATCTAATCTCATGGGAATAATCCAGCACAGAAGGTCAAAGGGAGGGAACAAGTCAAAAGAAAAAAAAGAAAAGGACAGGCAGATCACACAAGGTTTAAAGTCACAAGAAGTCACAACCAGAGGTAGGGCAACAACCTGCTCAACCTCTCGAGGAGATCACTGACTGAGTTTTGGCAGCAGGTGCTATTGAAGGGGCTATCCTTTGCGCTGATCAGTCACACTAACAAAATTCTGCTGAAATTCAACTGGCACAGTTTTTTTTTTATATAAGAACTTGAAACAGCAATAATGTTTTGGTAGACTGTGAATTTAACATCTCAGAAGAAGATATAAATTGAGGGAAAAACAAGTTAAGTCCAAGTTTGTACCACCGGTTCCAAACCACCAGCAATAGAAACATAGAAACAGAGGCCTTTTACTGTGTGCTTTAAAGGATGTTGGCCAAACTATTAAAAATCTTTCTACATTTCACAGAAATTTGAATAAACGGGAAGTGAACCACTTAAGCACTGTGGAATGGATAGTGAAATTGTCATAAAGAAAGCTGACAAAGGGGGTGGTAATAATGGAGTACTCTGACTATCATACAATGTGCATTAGGCAACTTAATAAAACAGAGAACTATCTGAGACAGAACACAACCCTCTAGATGCTACTGAGAAAGAAACAGAGTATTGTTCAGATTGGATTTAAAGAGAACTTTGCTGAAGACTGGGTAGCAACAGCACTTATGCACAAGAATCTGGTAACCCCTGTATAAGCACTATGGTTGAGGAATGAGATCTGGCAGTTATCATCAGCAGCTCACCTAAGCCACTGAGTCAGTGCAACAAGGTCAGTAGCAAGGCTGATAACATGCTGGGATGTAACAGGAAGGATATTGATAGCAGAAGAAAAGAGGTAATACTTCCTCTCTACAGATCCCTGGTGAGACCTCACATGTAGTACTGCACACAATTCTGGAGTCCTCACCTCAGAAAGGATTAGGATATATTGGAGGCAGTGCAGAGTAACAAAAATGATTCAGGACCACCAGGGCAGATACTATGAAGTGCTCTTCAAGATACTTAGTATGTACTAACTGGAGACCAGAATGGAGAGGGGAGATATGATAGAGATCTTCAGGTTCCTTAGAGGAGTTAACGAAGTGAACTTCAGGGAACTATTTAGCCTGGACACTAACTTGTGAACACAAGTGGAAAATAACAAGAGGAGATTCAGGAAGGATGTTATGAAGTGCTTCTTTACAGAAAGGGTAGTGGAACCATGGAACAGTCTGTCATCCAAGGTGGAGGGTGTGACAGCAGTCAGGGGATTCAGGCAGGGCTGGGATAGAATGAAGGGAATAGTGGTTGCCCTGGGTGACAGAATCAAAGAGGATGGGGGGAGGGAGGGTAGTACTCTGGAGGAACAGTAGGTTCCAGGGTTTATAGTGAACTTGTGCAGATTGCATTGACCTCTGGTCTTTTTCTGCCATCATTGCCTATATTTTTATGTATTCTACTGTTTGCTCAGAAGTGCATAAGGGACTCTCTCCACCCCCGGGTAGGCCAATTGTTTTCAGCCTTTACGCCATCCTCGAACCCTTATCAAGATTTGTGGATTTCCACATTTATGAATTTGTGACAAAGATTCCCTCTTACCTCAAGGATTCTAGAGACATACGTACTTATTTATTTAAAATTGGTAACAGGGAAAGGCATACTAAGACTTGACTTGTTTTCAGGAGAAGGGAAGGGGAGTTCAAAAAGGACAACATTGCAAAATATCAGAGTGTGGTGAATGTGGTTACATGGGCAACATTACAGGTGCAAGAACAAAATTATAAACAAGTTTGAAAACAGCAACTTGGTTCGTCGCAGTAATATGAGGACAAGTATCCAAGAGTAAAATAATTGCACAGTGCCTTTTTGGGAGGGTGACCATGCTGTGGGTACAGACTCGGGCTGGGGGCATAGTCACATTTGACCTAAATTAAGTGGGTCCTAAGCAGGAGGGTTCCATGTGATAAAGGTGATTGCAGAAAAGCGATTGCCACTAGGGCGTGTGTACATCGCCAAAAATCAGTTTTGGTAATGTACACTCACAGCAAAAGGGTGCTGGAGACTTGGATTTTTTTTCATGCGAGGAGGGGGGCTTCACCACCCACACTCCCCTACTAAAGGATTTTCAACTCTAGGGGGTGCATGTTGGTGGGGGATGAAAAAGATGAAAAAAAAATTTCACGGATTGGTGGCAAAAACTAGTGCAAGCCTAGAACTGAACCCAGCACTCTCCCAACCCTAGCCTGCCACCAATCCACCATGCCACACAGCCAGCTCAGTAACCCACTGCTGCATTACACCCCTCAAAGCCTCCATCCCCGTCCTCACGTCGCAGTGCCCCCTCCATGCGTGTGTGTATATATAGAGACATCCTGTCACTATATTTGGTGACCCGCCCCATCCAGTCACAATCCCTGCCTGGTAGCCCCGTGCAGAGGTGCCATGACTGAATCACCCTTTTTGAAAGTGTTCAGTCATGGTCACCATCATCACAGGCTACCAGCAGGAGGGGGCATCACAAGAGAGGAGAAGAAAGTCAAGACGGAGATTGACAGGAACAGTAGGGAACAGGAAGATGCTTTAGTTGACATCTAAGGGTAAGGGAGGGAGAGAGAGAGAGAGGGTGAGGCTGAGAGGAGAGAGGACAGGTTCAGAGGGAAGGTAGGTGGTAGAAGAAGGTAGCTTGCCCAGAAGAGGAATGAGGGTGGGGAATGGAGGAGTTATGGGAATCCCCATAGTGGAGAGAGTAAGAGGAGGAGGGGATGGTGGAGAGGAGTTAGGACAGGTTAAACCGAAGGGATTCCTTAATGTTGTGGCAGACATTGATAACTTCAACCTTGACTTTTCAGAAATTTGGCTTGTAACTTTGGACATTGCAGACCTTCACATATCCATACTAGACAATGAAGATCTCATTGTGTTGGAGGGTATCCCATGATCTCAGCAACCAGAGTGAGAACCCACCAACTGCTGTTTAAATTGATCTAGTGAGGCTGAATGCAAACGTACTCAAGTGTGATCACATTATTTTGTATAAGAGGTACACTGATGATTTGTTTATGCCATAGAGAGGTACTGAAATAGACCTACTAAGATTTCATTAGTACCTAAATACTTGTAAAAATAATTTGAAGTTCACAATCATACATAGCCAGACTGCAGCTCCCTTTTTTGACACGGAGTTGTTTGTTTGTGAGAACAGGCTTTTAAGCCAATTGTACCATAAGCCCACAGAGGGGAACATGATTTTGCAATATAACAGCTGCCACAGTAAACAAACTTTTGATAATACCCCCTTTGGCCAGTTCCTCAGGGCAAAGAGCAACTGCTCACTTGATATGGACTGTCAACGTGAAGAAACTATCATGATACATTGGTTTGAAGAACGTGGTTACCCAGGTAGGGTAATCCACAATGCAATCAGTAAAGCTAACACCAGGGACAGAATTTCCCTGCTTCAGGTCACTAAAGGAGTAGTCAGGTAATAAATAGGCAGATTTTTACCACTAAACACTCAACAATTTTTGAAACACTTAAATCCACTAGTCACCAGAATTGGAGAATTCTGTGGAATACAGAAAAAGGAAGACTTGCAAAAAGAAGGTAGTACACACAAAAGGTCACAATAAAATAGTTTTCATTTATTAATACAGCACCATGTGCCACAGTGAAAAACTGTCACATATCAAGCACATCTGCAAGGGATCTATGATGCAGGTTTGACAACTACGTTGTCAAACCGGCATCACAGTGACAGACTCCATGTCGACTGCGATTTGCAGTTGGCAGGGAGCCGTGCACATCAGACACTGTTTTTTTCTTCGGGGAGCTTCGCCCCATGAACCCCACATGTGGGGGGCTCTGCCCCCACACTCCCTGTACTAATGGATTCCAACTACAAGTCAGAGTTGGTTCAGGGAGGGGGTGCAGAATGGGGGAAAGTGTTGCTGGGTCCCAGGCAGACTTCTACAGCGACATGTCGATGTTGTCAGCATTGACGTATGTCACTGTAGAAGTGTCACTGAGTGGGAGGCATACCATTTGCAAGCAGTGTGAATCTTTGCAAAAAGAGTACAGAAATAGATATAGTTGAGTGGAGACTTACAGATGCCACCAACACCCCTTGATATCGGAGAACACTACTGCTTCATCGGGGGTTGCTCAGCCCAGCTTGACTTTTTATACCAAGAAGACTATTCCACTGACCAGAACTTGTCACATAATCATGGCAAGGACAAATCATTTAATTGCAATACAGTCATTTTCCATTACCCATCATTAGATACAATCAAGCTTATCTAGAGGCTTCACCATACAAATATAAAGTGCTTAGAGGTGCTGTAAATTATTACCTTGCCACTCTATTATCCATTTAAACAATTAAACAAGTTAAAAACTTCACATGGAAAATGGAGTTAATGATACAGTACTACGTATGAAAAATGGACTTCAAAATTACTAACACACATACAGTATTTTAACTTGGAACAATGTAATTTAGAGACGTCTAACTTTATAATATTATTTACTTCAAATCAATGGTAACATGCATGTTTGGGATATAAGCAAAGCAGGAACAAGGCATAGTGTCTAGCTTTATATTGACGCAATACTGTATATGTGATATCTAAGTTACAAACAAAAAATGTACAAAACTTAAAAGTAATAACTAGAAGGAGACACCCAGCTTTTCTCTCCTGTCTCCCTCTTAATAAACTTTATAATAGCTTGAATCGAGTAGGTGCTCAGAAGATTGCATTTTCACTTGTGGGTGTCCCTAACATATCTGTAAATCTCTGTGTCAAGATTTCAAAAATCTAACATTGACCTTCACCTATGTGATGAAACGCAGAGATAAGAGGTTTGAGGCATATGAAAAACCCTTTTCTTATTACATGTGCTGTTTATTACTACTAGTGATACAGACCTAATTAATTTCATTAGTACTTAAATGCTTGTAAAAATAATCTGAAGTTCACTATCACACATTCACAGATTGGAGCCCCTTTTTATGTTCGCTTGCGCCCATGCGCAAGGAACGTTTTGGGAGAGTAGCACACTTAGAGGTGTGCCTCTCCCGCCCAATGCACTGCTCCCTTGAGCAGGCGTGTCGGTCCTGCACCAATGGGTGCAGCAGCTCAGCTCTGTGACAGCGGTGTTCCTCTGCTTCAAGAAAAACACCGCTGCCATGCAGGCGCCCGCCCATCACGTGCTACCTCCCCCCACAATCCGCCATGCCCCCTAAGCTCATGCCACGCTGGGAACCCACATTGTTTGCTGACGGGGAGCCCATCCCCATCGGCTCCATGGCCCCCCAAGCCATCCTGCTGCCATGCTGAGGCCCACCCCAGTGGCAAGCGTTTCTTTATTTCGCCGATGGGGTGCCCAATCCCCCGTCGGCTCTGGTACCCCAGCATAGTTTGTCGGCGAAGTGCCCCAACCCCGATGGCTCCTCGGCCCCCAGCCATCTTCTGCCACGCTGGGAGCCCACCCCAGCGTGGCAAATGTCCTACATCGCTTTTTTTTTTCAAACCTGTAAACGAAACTGCCCCGCTGCCTCCTCAACCCTCCACAACCCGGCACCCACCCACTGCGCACTCAGCCTCCCCCACACCCCCACCCCATACTTACCTCCGGACTCGGCACGACAATCTTCGGTGGACTGGGGAACACGTCTGCACTCTTCAAAGGCGACCGCTGAACTGAGGAAATGCCGTTAAGCTGTATAATGGGCTAGATGGAGGGTTCAACTTTATTGCATATCTCAGTCATTTTTTTGAATTTTTGCACCAAATTTTCAACATGGGGATTTTGGGACCCCTTCTCATGAATGATGTCACTGTCATGGTGTTATTCAGGCCCGAAGGGTGATTTTGCAGGCACTGCACAGTCACTGCGCGAAATCACCCTTCAGCCTCGAATAACACCATACTGCCTTTCTTTGCAAGTTGAAACCTCCTCCAAAGTGTTTTATAGGCCTTTTCATTGTTTGTTAAGTTTTAGTGCTTAATTTTCTACCTTTTTCAAACTGAGAAACTCCTGCTTTGCTGGTATCCCTGCCCCCACTCATCCAGAGGTGTGAATTCCTTTGTTAGAAATTGGATGACCACAGCTGCAAAATGATTACATTTGTCTACAAGCACTGTCTTTTATGTGAGACACAAGCAACGGAATCAACACACACACACACAAGCAATACCCTAAGCAGAACACAGCTGGATAAGGTACCAATATTTAGGAAACTTATTACACTTACCCAAAGACTAGCAGTGTGACTCCTGGCTGATGTGTTCTGTCTGCTGTGGCTGGGCTATAATAAAAACCCTGTAACAAGACACTGGCCTCCTGCAGGGTGTATTAGACATCAGAGCAAAGGGCACTCTGGGAAGACTCTCTGGGACAAGATGCAATAAAAGAAATCTGAATGGCAGCTGCCAGAGGCCATAAAACAGCATGGGAAAGTTAGAAAAAACTCCTCTCACAGCCTGAGCAGAAGAAAAAAAAAACACTGGGATAAAGTAAGAACACAAAAACGGTAATAATACACATATTTTCCTGATTTTAACATGAAGTTTTCCTTTAATAATCCACAACAAGGTGTGGGTTGGGCTGGGATTTACCCACACCTGCAAGTGACCAACAACGCCAGGCATGCTTAAGTTCCAGTGCACTCCACACTGTGCAATGGATTATTGTGATTGTACAACTGGTAGGAAATAAAGAATTTAAAAAAAAGTTATTAAAATACTCAATTTCTAGAGTGGAGCATAGGTGCAAAGGGTTGAGGTATTGGGCTTACCTTTAGATGTCAGCTGTCCAAGCATATCCCTGTCTAAATCAGTCTTATCTTAAGTCAAGGCAGTAGCCATTTCGTAGAACAATGAGTCTGAAGCTGGTTCTGCAGTTGATAAAGCTGTGCTGGGCAACATATAGCTAGCTAAACTCTGGCATCAATTTCTGCCTCAAGGGTTTGTGAAATGTCTTCTGCCTTTCTTTACTTCTTTGCTGCAGAGATGTCAGAATCGATATTGCTGGGCAGCTGACAGCTGGGTAGCCCTACACACCAACACAGAAAATAATTTATAAGACATTACCTCCTGATTTATAAGGTTGTTATTCCTTTGGTTTCTTCCAAAAACATTGCTCCTCATCTTAACAAATTTGAATTGAATTGACTAATTTAAAGCAATTGTATGGTCCAGCTTTATTACTTAGAAATCCTCAATGCAGCACTAAATATAGAGAATACTGGATGGGCAAATATGCACAACCAGTGTCTTCTGCCACAGAGGTGTTCTGATTCCCTCTGACCAGGAGAGCGAAGCTCGAGAGGACCATGGGAATCAGAACCCTGAGGTGACAGAACACATTGGTTATGCATAAAGTTGCTCATCCTGTATTTTTTATAGTGTATAGTAGTATTATGTGAAATGTGTCAATTGTGTTTTTTCTCTCTTTCATAATGAAACTGACTTGTGAAGTCTCTAGAGGTTTCACCACCCTTTCTGTGAAGAAATGCTTCCTCATGGTATCCCTTAGTCTACCCCTTCCAACCTCATGTCATGCCCCATCGTTCCTGGCGTATCACCCCTTGTGGTCAACACCCCGACGGCGAAACACAGAAAAAGACCATTACGGCGACATTTGCAATAATGGTCCTTTTTCTGTGTTTCACCTTCCCCAAGTGTTCCACCCCCTCCCTGGACCAACTCTGACCTGGAGTTGGAATCCTAGAGTCCGGGGGGTGCAGGGGGCAGAGCTCCCCCACATGGGGGGTGTGGGGGCACAGCCTCCGACAGAAAATAGCAAAGCAAGAGGTAGCACAATACCTATGTCGGTATTGTGCCATCACTGTGGGGGAGGTTGGCATTCTCGCCGACGAGATATCTTGGTGCTTCCCATTCCTAGACATCTCCTTTTCTGAAAGATGCTATACTCCAGCACCCTATTTATGCCTTGTAAATATTTGAAGGTTTCTATCATATCACCCCGTCTGTTCTCCAGGGTATATATATTGAGGTCTCCCATTCTCTCCTCATATGACTTTTAGTGCAGGCCCTGCACCATCTTTATTGCCATTCTTTACTGCCTCCACTCTGTCTACATCCTTACAGAGATGTGGCCTCCAGAACTGGACACCATATTCCAAATGAGGCCTCACCAGTGGTCTGCTCAGTAGCATCACCACCTCCTTCCTTCTGGTGGTGATACCTCTCCCTCTCCCTATGCACCCCAGCATCCAACTGGCTCTCCCCATAGCTTTGGTACATTGTTTAGTCACCTTTAAGTCATCCAGTATTACTACCCTCAAATCCATTTCCTGTTTGGTGACCATCAGTTTATACCCCCCCCCCCCATAATCCTTCCTATGGTTCGTGCAACCCAAATTCATGATTTTGCACTTTTTTGCATTAAATCTCAGCCGCCACACTTTGGACCATTTCTCCAGTTTACCTAGGTCCCTCCTCACTTTTTCCACCCTTCCTGGAGTGTCAACCCTGTTGCAGATCTTAGTGTCATTCGCAAAGAGGCACACTTTAACTCCAGCTGCTCCACAGTTTCCCTTATGAAGACATTAACAGGACTGGGCCCAGGACTGATCCATGTGGCACCCTGCTGGTCACACTCCTTTCCTTACATTGAGCACCATTTATCATGACTCTCTATCATCTATCATTCAACCAGTTCCTAACCCCAGTTTACCACCTTGTGACCCACTCTCAGGCTGCCCAGCTTGTTCACAAGTCATATGTGGAACAGTATCGTAGGCCTTACTAAATGCAATTCATGTTTATGTTTAAGCCCATGAAACACCCTTATCTAGTTAATGCATTTGAAGCCATAGTGGCTCTGCCAGAACTTGCTATAACATTGGGTTGACTGAGTTGGCGGTATTGGAAACAGTTTGGTTAGCTCATGCTGACTGTAGTGCGAGTTATATTGACAGCCACTGATTATAACCACCCAGTTGCAACACAAAATATTAGCTGGACAGTGGTAGCATGGGGTAAAAACACAGTTCTCTGTATATAAAAAATGATGACCAGTAATTAAAATTAATATTTTCAACCAGTAGATTAAGTCCACACCTTGCTAACTGTGAAAACATTTGGGAGTAGCATGTTATGACCAGTCACAGAGTGGTGACTCCAGAAATAACTTACCTTAATAGTCTGAACTTTGTGCCTAGCTGTGGTATTTGTGCAACTTGATTGTCTGCTTCTGGATTTATTCAACTCACTGACCCCAGCTTGAGAGGTTTATCTTGAATTAAAAATCACTTACTAAATCTGCAAGCTGCAAGTGACGTGGTTTGGATGCACCCCCCTGATTATGCATTCTCAGCTTCAGGGGGGTGCATGTTGGGGTGGGTGCACGGCCTGGTTTAAAAACAATTTAAGTCCTGCAGCCAGGGTAACAAGCAACATTTTCCAGGCCTCTAGCCCCGAACCTGGGACCTGCCGTGCTGGAGCCAGCCTCCCTACCCACCACACCACACAACACAGCTGGCTCAGCAGAGCAGGCACACTAGCAGGTAATAACCCTCTTCCCTATACCTCCCCTTCCCCTTACTATATTCCCATTCCGTGCACCCTTCCTTCCCTTCACATTCGCATTCCTGGGTATTCCAGCAGGTCACTCATGATAATAGCTCCCTCATATGGGTCGCCATTTTGATGGTCACCTATATGCTAGCGCTATTATCACAGTATACCGGGCATTGGACCTCTTGGCTATTTGCTTATTATTACAAATGTCTTGGTTAAATGCTTCAAAGGATGTGGAATGCTATGGCAAGATTGGGCAGACATAATGGATGAGGCAACTTGCTTTTAGTTACAGACTCCCTCAGGTATGCAACAGCCTTCTACCATAATTGCCCCAGCTAAATTAATTCTCCAGAATACAGCTGTGTCCTACTGTGACTGTACCTGATTTGTTGGTAAACTGTTGTTACCTATCTGTCCACTAATTGCTGAATGAATATTGTAGCCTTCTTTGATTTTGTGTACTGTATTTATGATGGTTATTTTTGCATTTGATGCATGCTCTTCTCCCCTTTCCCCAGGTCACATCTGTAATCAAGATTGTTTGTAGATCTCTGCATGTCTACCTAGTAAAACACTTTAAATAAATCTTTGTCTGCATGGCCTTAACCATTCTGGGCCCCTGTGCAGTCCTCTGCCAGGCCCAATCACTCCATTCCCTGTGACCCCCCATCCAACATTTACGCCTAACTAACCCTCCTGTCCTGTATTAATAAAGCAGTACCAGGTCTACTAGTTTAACCGGTGTCTTTTAATTAGTGCCGCTGACTGCATTGAATTATTTGACTTCACCATTGGAAATGAATCTGACTGAGCCTGGAACCAGAACTTAAATGCAGTACTATCATCATATTAATGTCTATAAGGACAGGGACATCATCACTGGGCACTCACGCCTCTGATACTCTGATTTGCAAGCAAGTTAAACAGCTTAACTTTTCTGGAGGTGTGAGAGTGAGACAGAATAGAGAAGATTACCATGGGACACCAGTGAGGTTGCCATTGGTCAGTTTTTTTAACTGGTGATCAGGCTTTCTGGGTCCCTATTAGGAAATCCAGTTTTGCTCTGTGCTGGTCAGGTTTTTGAGCCATTTTGAGTGTTCACATACTTTTGAAACCGATTTTGTCATATCATACATTGATTCAGCTACATGTCCAGGTTACAAACAAGTTCTCTTGTCAACATGGGAGGTGTAAAGTATGGCCATTAACACCATCAGCACTTACTTAACCTAATATTTTACACTGCAGCAAAGCTACCCCCACCTTTTGTAACTGTAACAGAGCCAGTTGTCTTCCACTTTCATTTGCTGGTAAACATTTTCATCTCTAACAAAATGTAGGCATTTTTAAATGTTTCAAATTATTTTCTTTTTCCTCAAGAATAATGTATGGGCCCTCAAGGTGCAGTAGCACAGTTTGCACCTAGCTAAGGCTGGCCCTATTTGTCTATTAACACCTTTCTGTTTCTATAGTAACTTATTTAGATATCTTATCTGAAAGAACAATATTTTCTAAGGTAAATCGCTGGCATTATTTGATATTGAGCAGTTTTTGGTAGCATTTAAAGCTATATTTCTCTCAGAACTGCAATGAAGGGAGGCTAAGCAAGATAGCCCTGGTTCTGTTCCAACTGCAGTCTGTAGCACTGTACTTGCCTTGGGACTAGAGGTGTGCAAAAAAAATTTCAAAAAGCGGAATTCTTTTGAAAGTCAGACTTTCGCTTCTGAGAATGTTCGGAAATCATTTTGGCAACTTTTGCAGAAATTCCACATTAAAACAGTGGAATAAATGTTCCAACAGCAGGATAAGGTATTAAACTGCGGGAAACAAATTCTGCAGCACTGTTCACTGTCAGTGGTCTGCTCTGCTGATTTTTCTCCACAGTGTAATACATTAATCCCCGCCCCATCAATCACCATCCAGGCCCCCTGCCAATCGCCAGCCACATGTAAAAAATGTGGTCCTCCCCACCAGCAGATTGCTGGCCCTATATTTAAAAAAAAATTCCTGGTGTCTAGTGGTCCCATCCCACCTGCCACTGATAGCCGGCCCAAAGTAACATCATCCCTGGTGTATTGTTGTCCCCCCACCTGCCAATTGTGATAAAAATGTAAAACAAAAAGAAAAAAAAACATTTAAATAATTTTCCCTCCCTGGTGTCTAGTGGATCCCTTTCCCTATCCCCCATCCACTTAGGAAAATATTTCCCTTATTCCCTTATTCCCTGGTGTCTAGTGGACTCCTCACCTCCCCCACCCTGGCAGGTAGTCCCCCTCCCCCCACTCCCCCATCCTGACTGCAAGCAGGTGACCAGCAGAGCCCTCCTCTCTCCTCTGCAGCTGACCACCCACTGAGCTATCAATGAATGAGTGTAGGCTTGTACAAACATGCACTCATTCATTGACAGCTCCTGCTCACTGGTAGTATCAGTAACTCTGTGGAGCAGCGGACAAGAGCGAAGAGCTGTTCATGTGGCCAGGAGAAGGTTGGGATGGGGGGGAATGACACGGTGGACACCCATGGGGTCCAACACTTTATTCCCCCCTTCCCAGCTCCTCGCTAGCCACTGGAAATGCCCTCCACTCTTGTCTGCTGCCCCACAGAGTGTGATACTACAAGTGAGCAGGAGCTGGAATGTTAAAGAATCAGTGCATGCTTGTACAAGCACACGTTCACTCATTGACAGCTCAGTGGGTAGCCAGGCATGGAGGAGACAAGAGGGCTGTGCTGGTCAAGTGCTCAGGGTTGGGATAGGAGGAGTGGAGTGGTGGGGGACTAACTACCAGGGTGGGGGAGTCCACTAGTCACCAGGGAATGAAGGAAATATTTTACTAAGGGGATCGGGGATAGGGAGAGGGGTCCACTAGACACCAGGGAGGGAAAATTATTTAAATTTTTTTTTTTTTTACTTTGAGCCCACAATCAGCAGGTGGAGAAGGGACCACTAGACACCAGGGATTCTATTACTTGGGGCTGGCGATCAGTGGGTGGGGAGGCCACTAGACACCAGGGGCTGGGGGAATTTACAGGGGACTGGTGATCGTTGTGGTGGGCGACTGTATTACGAAATAATATATTAAACTCTGGATGGAATAAATTCCACAGTTCAATGTATTATTCAACAGTTCAGCCAAAAAAATCCATGGAACAGGTTGAGAAGATTCCAATCTCGCCAGTGGCAGAAGTGCAGAAAATTTAGCGAAATTTCTGAAATTTCTCGGAAGATCAGTGAAAGCGGAATTTGCAGTTTTTGCACACCTCAACTTGGGACCTTGAGCAAATTACCTGCCTTTCCTGAGCTTCGACCCTTCTAGCTATAAAACTGGTTAGAAGGAGACACATACTGGAAATGAGATATGTGATGTTGCAACTGTGATCCCCTGTATAAACAAACTGTGAATGACAAATAAACAGAAAGAAAGAACTGCCAATTGATAATGAAAATAGAATCAGATCATTAGGCTACTTTCTGCTGTCCTCATCCTGCAGGGTCCTACATGATATGAGTTAATGATCTTTCTCCTAATTTCTCTGTGGTCAGTGAATGTGTCAGAGTTAAAATGTTAATGGCATTGTTTTACAGATTGAGAACTACGTTCAGGAGAACATGAAAAATGAAATGGCACAGATTCAGCATACTGCGGTTCAAAATCAAACAGCAGCAATGCTCGAGATAGGAACCAGTTTGCTAAGCCAGACAGCAGAGCAGACCAGAAAACTCACAGATGTTGAAACTCAGGTATGTCCCTACAGTAATGTGTAACTGTCCATTATATGTGTAAGGCACCTTTTTACTGCATTGGCATACCACACACTCAGAAGTATGCTTTAGGAGAGAGAGTAGGAAAAATAGAATGTGAGATGACATCATAAGTAAGGTTGATCTACAAACTGAAAGTTTGACTGCTAAAACTGAAGGCAAAAAGGCATAAAATATTGATTAGATTTATTAAGTCCATTTATAAAATGTTTGTGATAGAAAAGATGCAGGATAAATATTTTGTCTGGCCTGGTTCTAGTCTAAATCAGAATAAACAGTTTATTCTCTCAGTGCAAATTCATCCACAAACTCCACACATCACAGGGTAAATGACATCACATACAATTGTGCATGCATCCATCAAAGATCCCATTGCTAGGTACTGCTTTAAGAAGCTGTCCAACCCTGAATACCACATTGCCATAACAGTATTAAATGATGTACTTTTGGAGTTGGCAGAGTTGTCTAAGATGTTTCAGAAAGTGGTCTAACAACAGTTGAAGCTGTACAGATTGCTAGGGCAAAAATAAAAAATCAGAAGCCAGTACCTGGGTGAAACTGTCTACTGGAGCCAACCAGTAAAACTACTTTTAGCTAATTGCACAGCAAGTAAGCACAACACAACAGCAATTTTGCAATTTATTGGCCTGTTATGTGACCATCTGGACAGCTGATTTCCTGCAGGTGAACTTTCTGACTGATCTGCCTTTAATTTTGCAGCAGTGCCACATTGCAGCTTTGAGTTTGGCTCATCAAATATTGAGAGACTGTACAGCAAAATCAGGACTATTTATTTTCATCAGTGGACCAGGCAGAAATTGTTAGCCAGTACAATGACTTCAGATTTATAGTTGCTGAAAAATAAAGGAGGATCATTAAACCTTTACTGACATGATCCACTTTGCTTTGACTAATGTGTAGTACAGCATGGTGGGTAAACTTATTGATGTATGTGCTACATTCCAAGCTAAACATGAAGCTATCATGTATAGAGGTTCCTACACAGTCTTATCCTTCCCAAGAAGAGATTCTCCATAGGGAGGTGCAGAGTGAGAGGCTACGATAGCACAGAAAAATCTTGGGAATGATAGAGGCTCTGCGTACTGAAGCAAAAGAGAAGTATGGCTGAGTAGGACCATAACTATCTTTGGGTGGAAGGTTTCACTCAAGGATTATCATAGGAAAGTTAGGAAGATTTGTTGCTGCTCTTGGAAAGAGCATTAGGATTTTTATCTCCAGAAACATGGTGTAGTCCATAAAGTTATATGGAGATCCTGGAGCCACAACACAGATTGATATTACATTTAAAAATCACATACAGCTGGCTTAGCGTTTCTCTGGCCAGCAAGCTGGATTGTTTCGGAATACATTTAGTTAATACGTTAAACTTGGGTGAAGTCTTTTCATGGTTTAAATAGACTAAGGCTAAGGATAGTCCAGATCCAGAATCAATCTTAGAGGCAGATAACCCCGATTGACTTTGAAACCTAATTGACCTAATACCTACTCGTCGCTGACAGTTATTGATTAAGCCTGACAAATGCAGCCTGTAGATAATATCAAACAAATGAACTTTGAATGCCAGCTGGATTTGGATAAAGGGAGCTAGGGATCGAGATGTGGATGCCCTTTCTATACGTTCATGGAATATTGAGGCATCCATCTTAAAATAATTGACCATGAAGTAGTGAGATTTCTGGATAATTTTGATATTATTGGACTGCAGAAAACATGGTGTACAGAAAATGTAACTCCTAAATTGGCTGGATATTCTGTCTTTACTCTGCCAGCAACTAAAGATAAAAAGTTTAGATGGTTTAAAGGGATATTTCCTTTTTTATCAAAACTTTGCTAAATTTTCAGATCACTAACATTTCTACTAAGTTAGAGGGTATTTTGGCTCTAATGATTAGCCAGAGACAAGAGAAGATCATTCTCTGCAATATATACTTTCCCCCTCGCAATAGAGCTACTGATCCTGCTGACCTTTTCATACAGGATCTGAAAATAGCACTTGACGAATTGTCAGATAAGATTATACCTTGTCCTATAATTATTTTGGGAGACTTTAATGCCAGAATTCCTTCTCATTTCTTGGAGGATGTATATTCAGATATGATCCATACAATATCTATAATTAATCCAAATATCTCATATACTAGGACTGCTCAGGATCTAAAGTCTAACCTTAGGGGTACGGAATTGCTAGCGGGCTTGGCCAGTAGAAATTTCTGTATTTTAAATGGTAGAACTCAGGTTGATCTAGTCGGATCCTTAACGTGTAGAGGACCTACTGACTCTTCAACCCCTTATCAGGTTTGGACCAATTTGGAAGCAGTAAAGCTGATCCAAAAGTTAGAGGTCATGGATAGATTGGAATCAGCACACTGTGCTATTGTAATTAACATCAAATGCCCTTTTGGAACTTTAGGGAGTGAGGCACAACAGAAAGAGATTCTGGAAGTCATAAACAAGCAAAGGATTGGATGGGAGCCGATTCATCAAGCTAGTTTCAAAGAAATTCTTAGTACAGGAGTCTTAGGTGATATTCACGAGTTGGTCCTGGACAAAAGTAAGGTCTATAATATTTTGGAGAATTGGGAAACTGTTCATTCTTTTCTTGGACCTAGATATAAAACAATGTACCATCCTATGTCCCTTTATAAAAAGTCTTAGTTTAATTTGGTATGTCTACAGGCAAAGAAAGAGTTTGGAGGAAAACTAAGACAGCATAAGAAGAAAAGAAATAAGTCTGCAGCAGATTTTAAATTGCTAAAGACTGAAAGAGAAAAATATAGGAAAATTCTCGAATGGGAGAGACATAAACATACTCAGGGACTTTGGGAAAAACTGAGGCAGGCTATTTTGGATAGGGATGGAAGGCAATTTTGGAATACTGTTGCCCAGGGATATAATAGATATGCCAATAGGATTGAAGCCTGAGCATCTCATTTCTCCAAGCTCTATTATTCTCATGAAGAGCAGGAGACACCTGATGCTTTCAAAATACAGGAGGGTGAAATTGTTCCAAGACCTATCTTGATCACAGAGGATGAAATCCGGATGGCACTGATTGGCCTTAAGGCAAATAAAGCACCAGGACCGGATGGGGTCCTAGGTGATCTCTATAATGTTTTTACCAACTGATGGATTCCTTTTCTTCTTTTGCTGTTTAATGGCCTGGTTCAGGGGTACTCTTACCCTGCCAGTTGGGCAGGTAATGTTATCTTCCCAATTTTTAAAAAAGAGGATCCGAATGACCCAAGGATGTATAGGCCTATTAGTTTGATAGATGTTTCACAGAAGATTTTCTCTAGGATCATTTTGGGCAGATTGCTATCATGGGTCAAGGAGAACTCAGTATTGAATGAGGAACTGAACGGTTTCTGGAAGTACTGTTCTACTGTACAACACTATTTATGTGCTTCAGCACCTGATCTGGAAGCATACTAAAGTGAGAAAAAACAGACTATATTGCTGTTTTGTGGACTTAACCTCTGCCTTCGACAGCATTAGTAGAAAAATCCTTTGGGCTACATTAAGGGATCTGAAGTTGGAGGCCTCACTTCTTGATGTTATTAATAGACTCTATGAAAATATGTGGGCAAGGGTCCAGTGTAATCAATATGGTCATCTAACTGATAGATTTGAGACAAATGTGGAGGGCAGACAGGGGTGTATTTTGGCCCCCACTCTATTGAACATCTACATTAATACAGTCTTGGATCAGCTAGGTAACCCAGATTTTCATATTCTAAAAATTAATGATCAAAGGATTGAATGTTTAGCATATGCAGATGATTTAGTCTTGCTCTCTACTTCAGTCCTAGGTCTTAAAAGAAAATTGGCTCACTTTGAATCTCTCTGTTCTCAAAGGAAACTAAAAGTTAATCTCGGCAAGACCAACATTGTAGCTTTTGGCTCTTAAACCAAGAATACGGTAGGCTTTAGGCTAAAACGGTAACCATATAAACACTGTTAAGTGTTAAGACTGTTTAGGTGCCTGTTTTGCCTATAGCCTATCTTGGACCAAACATTTGAAGGCTATTCAATTTAAAATGGGATCTTCTGTAAATGCCTTAAAAATATTTAACAGCAAGATGGGTAAGTCATCAGTGAGCGGGGTATTGGGGTATTAAGATATGTCAAAGCCAAAATAAGAACGAGCATGTTATGTGCCTCTGAAATCTGGGGTTATACTAAGGTTAGAGAATTAGAAATAATTCTGAATAAACTCTATAGATACATCTTAATATTTTTAAATGGAACTCCAGGCTGTATTCTTGCCTTGGAGGTAGGACAATGTTCCTTGAATTTTCTCATCTGTGAACGACATATTCTCTTTCTGTTGAAACTTTTTTTTTTGCCCCAACAAAGATATCCCAGAATGTGTGTAGTGGAAGCCATCAAATTGGCCAGCATGGGATATGTACATCCCTTTATTCAACTTATTAAGGAAACAATAATGCCGGCCAAATTGGGCCACCTCCTATATAAAATTTAAACGAGACCATTTGAGGAGATTAGGCAGGATGTCAAATTGAGGCTTATTGACTTATGACATAAATTATTTCTATGTTCAACTCTCCAAGCTTAAGCTATATGGATTTTATAAAAAGTAAAGATTTCATGGGATATGAGCCATATCTCTCTTTTAACCTGTCCTAAGCAAAGAAGAATCTATACAAGATTCAGAACTGAAAACTATAATGCTCAATGCATTCATTTCAGACAAAAGAGAGGGTACTTTTTCCATATTGTAAATGTGGAGTGGGACTATAGATGATCTCAAACATGTGGTACTCTTGTGTCCTAGGGCACGAATCAACTAGGAAAAACTGCTGGGGATCTCGGTCTCCCCGAGGATCTTTGGAATATTTGCTTACTGTGAAAGAGAAGAACATGGAAGAGATCTTTGCAAGATTTTTAATCTTAACTCATTTGTAAAGTTTATTAGGGGGACTTGAAGTCCTATGGAGGTTTTTTATGTGACTAGGTGCTCTGTTAAATTGAATTACACTAAAGATATTTAAGTTCCTTGTTGATTTATTTATTGTCTATTTATATTTACTATTTATTTTGTCCTGATTTTAGTATATTATAACTGTGTTATGCTGAACAATAAATTGTACTACTACTACTATATTCCAAGGTTCTAGTGCTGACTGTGAAAGAGGCTACAGCCTCATGAAATGCATTAAGAGCAAGCAAAGAAACCACTTGGAAGAAAGCCATTTAGCTATGCTGATGCAAACAAAACTGTTTTTAACATCTGGTGGAAAAATGGATCTTAATAAAATATAAGTCCACTGGAAGAATGGGAAAGACAGGAGAGAAAAACAGTAAATGTTGATTTCTTAGCAATGCATCATCAGTAGCACCCCTATTAGATGCATGCAAGACTCTTTAAAATGTACATAGTTTGCACATTTTTCCAGTTCATACTGTTATGGCGCACAATGCACATCCAAGCTTTGGACTGTGTCAGAATGTATATTTATACTTTGCATTGAGTATTTGAGTGTTTGGTTATATTTTCTACTGTTTACTGGCAATAACATATATCACTTGTTTGGGCCACCCAATTTGCACACATGAATCAATTTATTTGCACAAAGTGCCGCACACGCATATCAGTCACCCACCCACAGAGACTAAAAATTAGAGGGAACATTGATCACAATCCTCCCTTCTCTAAAACAACTGTCGGATCACAGTCAGATTTCAACTTTGCATGGACCAATTAGAAAGCTCTACATTACTCTGATTTAATAACTGGTGTAAACAGCAGCACAACACTGACAAATTAACAGAATAGTTCCCTGGATTCTGTTTAAAATGATCAACAGTACATATACTGCTATCAATCAATCTAAAAAAAAACTACAGTACATAAATTGTGTATACTGTTATGTGGGCGATGCAATTAGGACGCAGCAACCAGATCACCTGTTATGCAGGCAAACTGGACTTTGTAGCATTTGACAGGGATGGTGCCATCCTGATGTTGAGCCCCTTGCTCCATACAATTCTGACCTGGAGTTGATTATACTAAAGGACAGGGGGTGTGGGGGCAAAGCTCCATGCAAACAGCCAGAAGGTGCCCCAGGGCATTCAGCATGATGGCACAATTTCTGGGCACGATGTTCACCATCGGCATTGTGCTGGTGCCCTAAGGATGGTAGCGGTGTTTCTTGTCACCTCGACATGGATGAACCATAAATTGAATAGGCAACAAGGGCAGTGCTTGGATACATTTTTTATCCATACTCATGGTGACCTCAGAGACACTTCACTCATGACTAGGCTTCACTCTGCAACTCATAAGGCTGTCTGTGGTCACCACAATTTACATGGATAAAAAATTTATCAAATACTGCCTTGTTTCATATCCCCATATTTATCTAAAAAGGATATACTGCATATAGAAAGAGAGATGCTGCCAATCAGTAACAGAAATTACTGTATGTAGTGTGGTTGAATAGCTTATTTCTGCATTTGCTAGGTTGTATTTTGAGTGATTGAGTATGTCTGTTGGGAGAATTGAGACAAAACAGAATTTCCAAGTTGTTGCATGCATGTAATAGAAACACCTTGGTAGCCTATTACTGTTTCTTTAAAGAAATATTGATCAGAATTGAGGGATACTGTGGGAAAATCTTGACCCCCGAGGGAATGAACTGTTGTCTAACAATAGTTACAAAATGGGTTAGAAAAATAAG
The DNA here is from genome assembly GCA_016271365.2 of Neoceratodus forsteri. Taxonomy (NCBI): domain Eukaryota; kingdom Metazoa; phylum Chordata; order Ceratodontiformes; family Ceratodontidae; genus Neoceratodus; species Neoceratodus forsteri. The sequence continues at coordinate 1,749,508,068 of CM057455.1, read as the reverse complement.
TGAAAATCCAGTGTCCTGATTGGATGAAACCTGTCTCATGACAGTACATTATTCCACAGTGACCGCATGCCTCCCAATACGACTACACTCCTGAACTACTTTCCAGTCCTCAGAACCTTCTCACCAGCAGTGAGATCACTCCACACCTAGTACAAACAGACTGCCCCCCAGCACATACAAACCTGACACAGACAGCCTAGCACACTACAGCCTCAAGTTAATCAATGTAGCTGTCCCATACTGTATATATCTGGTTGCACCTGCCATAAATTTTAAATTTCTAAATAAAAATACCACTTTAAAAAAAAGTATCTGGTGCATCCTGTGTTTCTGAGCACTTTCACTTTCATAGTTGTAATATAACGTGACCGAGCGGTGTTCATAATGCTAATGGATGTGCTCATAGAGGTTCAAAATACACAACAACAGTGGAACTGAAGCTGCGGACCCCCTCTGCTATCTGCAGTTGGCAACTTGCTTTACAGAAATATAAATAATCTTAAGTTAAAAATAAATTGTACATAGTTTTTGCACATAAGATGCTTTATTTTGAACCTGTATGAGCACGTCCATTAGCATTATGAACACCGCTCGGTCACGCTACATTACAACTATGAAAGTGAACGTTATTAAAGCCTAAGACCCCTAAAAATCAAAAGATCAACAAGATATCTTTTGTAATAATTTTCTCTTTAAAAACTATGGCAGGATCAACCAGATAAATATCACCTACAACTTCAAGCCTATCACAATTATTATAGCATCAGCCGTATTGCCTACTATAAATTAAACACTTATTTGTGCAGACAGGGACTACATTTTACCCCCCCCCCCATATTTGTGGCCATTTTATAAGACAGATAACTCAATCTAGGGTGTGCGGTCATGCTCTGATATACGCGTGCCTTGGGTGGCTGAATGCACACCAAGGTATGCGTATATCAGAGCACGACTTCATACCCTAGAATGGGTTATCTATTACTTATATTGACTGAAGCCAAAGGCTGGGGGCAATATGAGTATTAAAAGTCAATAGTTCATCCCGAGAAGTCAAATATTTCCCACTGTATCTGTATTTGTGAGTGACTGAGTATGCCATTTGGGCAGAGTTGGGGAAAAAACAGCATTTACAAGTCACTGAGTACATGTAATAGAAGTACATTGGTAGCTTATTACATATACAATAATTGATGGGGAAGTGTGCTTTGTGAGAAATTAATGGTTGCCCGAGGTATGGGTGCTGCATAAACCCTGACGGTGAAGCCTGAGGGGTTTATTAAAGCATCCCACACCCATTAATTTTGAATTTAAGCACACTTCCCCATCTTTTATTATTTATAATTGCTGGGCAGCAATTTTTTCCAGCCCTCTGTCTCATTTTTGCAGACACACACACACACACACACACACACACTCTCTATCTCTGAGAGTCTTTTTTCACGGAGGTTTTTTTTTATTGTAGAGCTGTCTTTTTTTACTTTTACATCATCTTACCATATGCTTTTATCCAGAACAGTTAGTTTTGATCGCGATCGTGATCATGGCTTACCCACAGTCAGCCAGATCGGAGCTGTTCCCTGATGTCGGTTCTTGTGCACTGCGGCTACCGAATGGCAGGATCAACCAGACACATTTAGTTTTGGTTTTTAAATGTTAAACGGATTATTTTTTAAAAAAAAGAACATGATAAGGACTCTTAGTCTGGCGGCTCTTCGCTGCTTCGGACAAGGAGCTGACATGTTTTGAAACACAATTTGCCCACCCAGTAGGAGAAAAAAAGCAATGAGGGAGCAGCTGTTTTTGACAGACTGGGTGCTGTTATAGCGACAAATAATAACTGGCTTAGCATATAGAAAACATTTCTGGCCAGTTATTATTGTTTTTTTATTAAAGAAATATTGACCAGAGTTCAGGGATACTGTGGGAAGATCTTGACCTCGAGGTATGAACTGTTGTCTAACAATAGTTAGTTATGTTGCTTGAAGCAAAAGGCTTGGTAGAGCAACAGTCACTCTACTGCTCACTACCCCTGCAGGGTTATAACTGTGGTATTATGTTCAATCATGCTTGAAATGGTTTGTATACTCTGACCATGCTTTCACTGTGGTTGATAACCATGGGTAAAAACATTGTCAGTCTAGCATGATCAGACTGTGGTCACCCATGGTTATTTTTTAACAATGATTGATCATGCATAACCATGATCATTCTTTATCCATCGGTCTAACTAAGTGAACATATTCATTTTAATATTCTACTAAATTAAAAATGAAGAACATTCCTATACATAGTAATATAGTAGTTGACAGCAGATAAGGACTGCTAGGCGCACCTAGTCTGCCTGTATTCTGTATTCCCTGTCTGCATCAGCGGTCACTTATCCTACTTGGTCATTGGCTTTTACCTCTTTTCCCCACATCTAGGGTTCCATTATTTTATTTATTGTTTATTTATTTAAAAACATTCAGAATTACAACCTTTGAGTCATAGCATCTTTTACAAAGGCTCCATGTCAGAGAACAATGATGACGCTTACAGACAATGTAAACAATATAGAGTTCAGGTAGGGGAACAAGGAATGGAGTACAGATGAAATGTAAAGACAAATTATCTTAGGGTTAGGTGGACCCTGCGTTATGCATATAATGTAGGAATAACAAGAGTTACACAACATATCCTAGAGTATCAAACATGTTACACAGTTATACCCATTATATAGAATCATAGCCTTTTATGAGGAGTGGTTATTGAGAAAAAGCCCTTTGGGGGTGCTGTAGGAAGGGGAGAATTAGGGACAGTCACAGATGGAGGAGTCTAATAAGAGAGCTTTTAGAATTTTCTTAAAGTGGGTGATTTTGGGCTCCAGGGAGCTGGAGGGAGGGAGGCTATTTAGCCAGAGGAGGGCTCGGTAGAAAAAAGCTCTTTGGCCAAGGGATGTACGACAATGGGAGGACAAGGAGGGAGGTCCCAGTGGTTCTACTGCTGGTTTGTGCTGCTGACAGAACTGATTCAGACTGCCAAACTCAAAGGGTAAGCAATACTGGAATCTATAAGATTGGAGGATGTACCAGAGAATTGTGCACAGAAGGGGTGGGACATTGCAGGAGTAAGTGGAATACTTTAGTATTGATAGACTCTATAGTTAGAGGTGTGAAGAGGCTGGCATGCACTGCCAGTTAGGAGGAGAAAACTTTCCACTGCTTGCCAGGGGTGACAGTGAGCAGAGTGCTCCCTCTCCAGATCAAGCTTAAATAAGATCTTAAGTTTGATCCAATGTATTACAGACCAGTCAGCCTAACTGATAATTCTGCTAAAATTTCTTTCAGAATAATACTGGGCAAATTGAATCAGTGGGTGGATCAGAACAAACTACCAGATGGACTTTAGAAAGAATGCTTCATCTACTGATAATTGTTTTCTATTGTATCATTTAATTTACAAGCACACAGAGTTTGCAAACAACAAGTATACTATATGTGGCCATTACTGACTGCTCCTCCACCTTTGATTCCCTTTAGAGATCAAACCTATTTAGCATTTTGAAACCCAGAGGGCTGGATGATGCTATCATATCTATTATTTGTAATCTTTATTCACATACTCAAATTGTTGTTCATTTCTTCAAAAATGGGAAGTTGGCCACCCCTTTTTTTTTTTTAACAAATAAGGGAGTAAAACTGGGATGCCTATTGTCACGCCTTCTCTTGAACATTTATATATACAGTGGTAGTCGCACAAAAGTTTACCGGTACCGTGTGGTGCACATCATTGTGCAGTACCACTATACATGTTATTCAATGGGTACCTCTCTTGCGCACTGCTCAGCATACTGAGCTACCAGTAAACAATTGGGTGACTATATATATAGAGTTTATATATATATATGAGCTTCTAGAGTGTGATAAATGGAAATATCTTCACTGGAGTGTGATAAATGACGATGACATCACTACTGTGATGATAAGTGCCATTTATCCATACTATGCTGATGTCACCACTCACTTATTACAGCCTGCATTCTAAATTGAACTGCCTCACAAATCTGTTTCTCGCTGTTGCTAGCAAGTAACTCAATTAACATTGCAAAGGACACACAGCTGTTTCCCATAGTGTTTCTAAAACTCCCAGACCATTACTATGCTACTCTCAGCTTCAAGAAAGCCTGCATTCTAAATGACAGTGCTTCACCACACAGTTTCTGTTTCTCACTGCTAGCTGCAACTAACTCAATTAGCATTGCAAAACACACTCACTTGTTTCCTAGTGTTTCTAAAACTCCCAGCCCATTACTGTTCTACTATCAGGTTCAAAAAAAGCCTGCATTCCAGATTACAGTGCTTCACCACACAGTTTCTGTTTCTCACTGCTAGCTCCAACTAATTCAATTGTCATTGCAAAACACACTCACCTGTTTCCCATACTGTTTCTAACACTCCCAGCCCATTTAGAAACACTCACACACACACAGGACAGACATAAGCAGTGATGTCAGTATAGCCTAGAGGTTGGAGTAATGAGCTGTGAATAAGCTTGGTACATCCAGCAGACCAGACCTGGGTTTGATTCTCACAACCTCCACTTGCATACTGTGTGACTCTAAACAAGTCACTTAACTGCCCAGTGCTCCCAGGTCACCCCTGAAAACTTACCCGGTTACCACAGACTAAAATAAAATTAAAAAAAAGAGCACACAGAAACAGAAAAAGGACACAGCAAAACATAACACTTATGAAGCTCCTACCCCCATTGTATAAATAGCACACATGATGTGCAGATCTTGTGCTATGGAAAATATTCTCACTCCTGCAGAGGGAGCTCTGGATACTGTCACTCATGCCTTCGGTACTCGTGAGTATCCAGAACTCACTCTGCAGGAGTGAGAATATCTTCCAAACTACACTTCTGCCAATCATGTATCCTATCTATCTATCTATCTATGATAGTGGCGTGATAGCACTACAATAGTTGGGACTGAATAGGTACTTTAATGTTAAACCCCAAATTATGCACGTTGATAACTTTGCAACCGTTCAACGGATTTGCACAAAATTTGGATTGTGCAGTCTGGTATGGTAGATCTCTTGATCTGCCAAGCTGTGTTCTGGTTGGACTTATGGGGCTGGATTCACAAAGGGCAACTCAGAACGGGAGGCAGCTTGCATCTGACACAATGGTGCAAGTAGCACTTGTGTCCTGAGTTGCATCGTGGTGTGATTCACAAAGGCAGCCTGCAACATGCTGCAGGCTGCCTGCATACAACTGCATCAATGCACCTGAAACCCCCTTGTGACAGGGCATAAGGGGGTTTAAGACAGCAGTTGTACCCTATTCACAAAGGGTGGCTGCTACATCCCATATCGGGATTCAGGTACAATCCCCGGTGGATATCTGTCAAAGACCACTTTCATCCCCTATGAGGTGGCATAAGTGGTCTTTGCCATCCACAGGGGGTTGCCACTGTGCCCCAGCTCTACAGCTCCTGTGGGCTACAGCCCCCCCAACAGCCCCAGTTCCCAGGTATGGCACCCACTGTGCCTAGATGGGTATCTGGAACACTACATATGCCCAGACCCCCTGACACATGTCCAGAACCCCCCAATGCCCACTGCCCCCCACATGCCCTGGAGAAAGATCCCCTCCATGGCATGTCCAGTATAGTCCTGGTTGTCTAGTGGTCCCCACCCCGCAGCAGTTCAGCACACCCTGCACCCCCACCCACACCTGGCTGGTGACTGGCACAGCCACCTCTCACCACCACTGCCAGCCACCAACTGAGCTTTGCCAGGATCATGTACAGTAGCCATCGTGCTTTGTGAATGACAACCACTGTCATTCACAGAGCACATATGATACTGTACATGCTCCAGCAAAGCTCAGTAGGCCGGCTGGCTGTGGTGATGAGAAGAGGGCTGTGCCAGTCATTGACTTACCTGCTGGGTGTGTGTGTGGGGGGCTGGCACCACTGGGAGGGGGTGGGGACCACTGGGCCACTGGGGCAGTTAAAGGTGTTTTGGGGGGTATCCATGTCAAGGGTGATCGGGGCTGGGGCCTACACATTACGGGGATGGGGTGGGCATGGAGGTACCATGGCTTCTGTCAGCTGGTGCATCTGCCACCTACCCTGTCCTGCAGCTTGCAGTATACCTGTGAGCTGTGCCGTACCTTGCATAGCTATCGCAAGTAACAGGCTCCTGGACCCCACTCATTTCTGCATCAGGCACGGGGTCCAGGATGAAGGGGCCATTGCTGCAAGCTGCCGTTGTCACAGCTTGCAGCAAATGTTTGTGAATCCAGCCCATGGTTTCTGCGCAGCAAAGTGCTGAACAATGTGTTTTTCGCCACTTTTGTCACGTTTTTTGCCCATCACATTGCTACCACACTATTTGGTGTTATGGTCTGCAATTTGGAACATACAAAGAGTTTGGGTCAAAGAACAAGCCAGCATTGGATTGTTTAAAAAATATTAATCCATTCCAAAGTTATTTAATTTTTAATTTTTGGGTTCTGAGCATGCTCAGTTCACTCCAAGATTTATATGTATGCTTTGTAAAGTGGATTGCGCTCATGGTCAAGGACTTTGTCAGCTCACGAAAGGGGAAATAAAAAATCCTAGTCTGTGAGGAAAAATTCCTTGTCCATGAGCTGACATCTTGTTTTCATTTTTTTCCCCAAAACAAAATGCCGTAGCTTCCTCCATGGGTGACTTCTTGTTGCAATAAGACATGGGTTTTGTTCAGAGTGATGCCCTCTACAAACATATACCTTTGATTTACTTCATTTTGGCCAAAAAATGGCCATTTCAAATTTTGAAATTCTTCTTTTGCGACTCGCTTCTGATCCTCATTCAAAAGCTGACAAAATCCCAGTCTGCAAGGCAATCCCCTTTTGTGAGGCAGCAAAATCCTTGACCATCACTTAGGGACCAGATGGGCCTTCTTGCGGACGAAGATTGACTCACGGTTAAGGATTTTGCTGCCTCATGAAAGAGGATCAGATCGCGGACTGGGATTTTGTCAGCTCAAGAAAGGGGATTGGGTTTTTGAATCCCCTTTCATCAGCTGACAAAATCCTAGTCCACGAGCTGTCAAAATCCCAGTCCACAAGCAGTCCCCTTTTGTGAGGTAGCAAAATCTTTGACCGTGACTTAGGGACAAGATGGCCCTTCTTGCGGATGAGCATTGACTCACGGTCAAGGATTTTGCTGCCTCACGAAAGACGATTGGCTCCCGGACTGGGATTTTGTCAGCTCACAAAAGGGGATTGGGTTTTTGAATCCCCTTTCATGAGCTGACAAAAGCCTAGTCCATGAGCTGACAAAATCCCAGTTTGCAAGCAATCCCCTTTCATGAGGTAGCAAAATCCTTGGCGGTCACTTAGTGACCAGATGGTAAAAATCTGACAGTCAAGGATTTCTCATGGATGGTGATTTTGACAGCTCATGAAAGGGGATTTATCTCACGGTCATGGATTTTGCTACCTCCTGAACTAAGATTTAAAAAATGTTGCCACTGCACTGTAAATAAATGGTTTGGTCTTTTGACTTGAAATTTGAAGGGTATTAAAGGGTACCTAAACAAGCAGTTTTTTTTAAAACTGCAAACTCCAAAATCTTGCTTCATAACAAGGTAAAGTAGAGGCTGCTGTTTACATTTATGCTAAAACTGCATTTATGTAAATAATATAAATGCAGTTTCATAGCCTTTCACTTTCAAAAAACAGCCTTGGTTTCTCCCTAAGATGTCTGCTAAGTCTGTTAAGTGATGAGTCATGATGACATCATCTGAGCCAAAGACAGAAACCCACATATATTTCTTTAGTGCTTATTAGCTCTTCTCTCCCTCTTTGTTTTGAATTGTTGTACCAGAATGAGCAACACCATGTATTACCTCGTGCATTATTTTGAGCAGTACACATGTTGGGCTATGATATTGTTTATTTTGTTTACTTTATCTTGTGGAAAATGTTTTGCAATCCAGCTGACTTTTTCCTTGGCAAACTGCATTACAGTACAACACTTCAATTACCTGATGATCTAGCGGTTATGTGATGCACTGAATTTTTTTTGTTAACCAGGAGAGACACACTAAGCTGAAAGGTGTGGCCTGGGAGCACAAGGAAGTGTAATGACTTGCTCAGGGTTACAGAGCAAAGTACTGGTCTGGTTCAGTTCCAAAGCTCATGATCTCTTGTTAATTCACAAATAAGGCTTTCTTTTTCCATGTGAACCTCCTGTTGAACACCCCACCATCCATACCCTGTCCTTAATACTGCCTGGTGCCGCATATGCGCTTACGGTCTCATGAAGAGAATTTTCATACCTCAGATTGTAATCTTGTACCTCAGAGAGTTGTGCACACGTATACCAATATGCATCATCAGCTGGCACTGTTAAAAAATGCCTCCCAAATCACTCTCCAGTCCATATTCTCAGTGTTTGACTTCTGCTCCCACAGTAAACATTGAGTGGATCACCACCATTCTGCACAGTGAAGGCAGTGTGTACAGTTCCCCTGTTGTGTTTTTTCCCACCTCATTAACCAACAACTCGGTCTTCCTGGAGGGCCAAGCAATAAGCATCATGACCCACCAGAAAAACTGCTGTTCATGCTCTCATAAGGGCTGCACTTACAATGGATAACGATATTATTAGCAAGAGAGGCATACTAATACCTTGAGCAAATCCATCCGACTTCCAGTGTCAGTCTACTCCTTTACCTGTGATCTGCAGAACCCTGCAGGACATTTTCCAGGAATTCCTCTCCAGTACTTTTCTGTGCTCTACTCCACAATTCGAGTTGGCTGGCTACCACCCTTCCAAATCTTGAATGAGCTATGCACAACTCCCTCAATACTGTCCTAACAAACGTCAACCCCCCACCCGAGGGTAATCTCCCTACACTGAAGTCAAGTAACAGTTTAGGTGCAGTCCTGCCACTCTGAGTATTTGTCATCGCTGGCTACTCTCAACCACAGTCAGGTAGTGATCATGATGTTGGCAGCCCCACATTTCAGATCTCACAATGATCTGCTCAGCATTCTCCTTCATGTCTTCAGCTAACCTGAATATAGCTGCACCCTGCGGGAATGGCCTCTTCAGTCCCTCTCTGGCATTCATTCTTCTCACCTGCTCCCCACACCAAAAACTGGTGAGTTCACTACCCTTCTGCATCACGAATGTGGTTAGTACGGTCTCCCGTGTAATATTTACATATTAATAATAAACATGATCTTCTGGTAATCCAGGCTGATAGCTGCATTACATAAGTGGAAAAATAGGCTTTCCTACCCATGTAAGCTCTAAGCCACCTATGATTAGGCACTGTTAAATGACGTGCATAATGATGTGCACACCCATCATTTAATAGTGCCTAATCAAAGGTAGCCTAGATCTTTTAAGGATAGGAAAGCCCATCATTCCCCTTGTTCCCTGTTGCTATCAGCCTGACTTACTGGAAAGATATGTTTATATTTGATATGTCAAAATAAAACGGGGACTCTACTACTTGTATTCATGATGCAGAAGGGTGACGAGTTCACCAGTTTTTGGTGTGAAGAAATAGTGAAGAATGAATCAGAAAGACTGAGAACCCTCTTGCAAGTGCTGCTATATTCAGGGAAGAGAGCAGACAGAGGAGGAGAAATATGAGCAGATTACTGTGAGAAATAAGATTGGGCTGCCAGCACTTGATCACTACCTGACCCGGTTGTCCTGGCCAACATTCCCCTTCCCATAAAACCAGTTTGTGCAATTGTCCAAGGCTGTGTGTGGATATTAATGTATGAAATGGCTGCCACTACATGTTCAGTCACTTCACTACCAGTCTAGTATTGCTTGTAAAGCACTTTGGGATACAGTGTGTATGAAAACCACTACATAAATGCTGATTCTTCTTATTATTATTATTTCCCATGGAAAAAAGAAGACAAGACATGCATATATTTGAGTTTCGAGAAAGTATGAACTCTAACATTGGACTGAACAAGAACTTTGCGACAAGAAAGTGGTGGCTCTAGGGGTGGTGAAGGGTGTGGCTGCACCCCCCCCCCACACACAGTAATGTACTTGAATGTACTTGCATGCTGCTGCTGTTGCTGCATTTCACTTTGTTGAAGAAGTCTGATTTATTGATTGTACAAATGTTTACATTCAAACTATGGATTATATTTGTAGGTTCTGTCAACAAAGTACTAGAAAAGAATAGTAGAAAATGTAAAGATTTAATAAAAATGTTAAAAAGTGCATATTAAGCATGCACACAACCCCAGCACCCCCACTGTAGCATCTTGGACCCACCATAACCACTAGACCACCAGGTTATTCAAGATTTGTACTGCACTGTGGTTTGCCACAGAGAAAGTCGGTTGGATTAAAACACAATTTCAGCATGTTAAAATAAACAAAATGAACAGAACCATAGCCTAACATGTGTATTATACAAAATAATGCACATGGTTTTGACCATTTGGGTGAAACAATTCTATACAAAGCGAAAAAATAACTAGTTAGCACTACAGAGAGCCATATATCTTTCTGACTTTGGCTCCAATGATGTCATCACATAACACATTTGGCGGCCGTTTTAGAAAGCAGGTAAGACAGTTTTTTTGAAATTAGAAGGCTGATTGTACAATATTCAAATGCTCTGGAACCACATTTAGGTAAATTATATAAATGTAGTTTTAGGCTTAATGAATACAGCAGCCTTTCCTTTAGTCACCAACGGAGTCAGATTTTTGAATAGTTTGTTGTCAAAATGTTGTTTAGGTATCCTTTAAGGGGATGCTCCAGAGATAAGAATTATGCTATTTAGGTGTTGAAACGTTAATCGGTTCCATAGATATGCTATCACAAAGTTTTGATTTTTCCCATAGGATAACATTGTGGCGCTCATAGCGACTTTCGGTACCTGTATCTCGAAAACGAAGTGACATATGGATTTTTCACTACCTGCAGCTCAGATCAACAAGTTTTGAAATCATAGATTACAACAGTAGTGGAATTGTTTCCCTACTTTCTATGGTTATGGAGATATTGGCAACATTGTGTTCCAAGAATGCCTTTTCATCGCTTTTCGGTGCCCATATCTTGTAAACGATGTGAGATACGGATTTTGTCAACTTATCTGTCATGGAGGTCTCACTGTCATGATTACAACAACACTTGAATTTTTTTTCATAGCTGCTACGGTTGCTGAGATATTGGCAAATTAGTGTTACATGTGTTTCTTGTCCTGTAGGGCTGCTGTATGGCTCCATACCGATTTGTAAGTGGGAGTGCAGGGCCCAGAGGGCCTGCGCTCCCACAGATGCATATCATTATGCACAAATGGGCAGCTTGGTGGGGCCCCGCACTCCCACTAACACATACCATTTATTAGTTACAGTATATTACACTTTTTCATAAAGTAAGGAAATTCATTGCAAAAAACTTCGTTAATGCATCAGTTATGGTTAAAGTGACTGTTATTTGGGGAAAGTTATGCCCACAGGTATGGCATATATATATATATATATAGAGAGAGAGAGAGAGAGAGAGAGAGAGAGATGCCATATCATATACACATAAATAGGGGATACATGATGTGATATGCAAAATATTTGCATGAATTCAGACTGCCCTCTGATAATATCACGAGTGATGAAGTCACAAGTGATATTATCTAAGGGCACTCCGCACAAATGCAAATATTTTGCATATCACACTGTCACACATAATGTGTGCGATTTATACAATAAGGCCCCATTTTTTGTTCTTTTTGAAACTCAGAGGGCTGGATGATGCTATCATATCTATTATTTGTAATCTGTATTGACATACTTGAATTGCTGTTCCATTTCCTCAAAAATGGGAAGTTGGCCACCTCTTTTTTTAACAAATAAGGGAGTAAAACTGGGATGCCTATTGGCACCCCTTCTTTTGAACATTTATATATACAGTAGTAGTCACACAAACACATCTAATTCAATGGGTACCTTGCTTGTGCACTGCTCAGCATACTGAGCTACTGGTCAATGTTTGTGTGACTACCTATATATATATATTATATGGGATACATGTTGGGCAACAGTGTGATATGCAAAATATTTGCATGAGTGCAGAGTGTTGATAATATGGCACTCTGCACAAATGCAGATATTTTGCATATCACACTGCCACACATCATCTGTGTGATTTATACAATAGGGCCCCATTTTTTTCCTTTTTGGTGATATGTTACTTACAGTTTAATGTGTGGTTGGGTGTTATTTTAGGTCAGAGGTGTTGTCTGCAGATGCGATTTGGCTTTGCGGTCACAGGAGTTATACTGGGAGGTATAGACATACTGAAGGCCAAGGCCCATATAAGCATGTCTCCAGCTGGGATGGTATATTCCAAATTTATTATAGTAATAATGTATCAAGTTTATGTTTAAAACTGACATGGTCAACGTTTTCTACTAGAGAACTAGGAAGTGAATTCCACAAAGGAATTATCCTTTGTGTATAGTAAAATCTCCTTTTATTTGTTTTAGGATATGTAAGGGTCAATTGATATTTATGACTTCTTAAATTACATTTATGTTTATTGTAGGACATTTCTAGTTGTGTATGTAACTCATCATCATTTTGGATCTTGTGCATGAATAAGACATCCCCTCTTTTTCTTCTTTGTTCCAGGGAATACATTCCCAATACTTCCAATCTTTTCTAGTAACTTTTGTTTGAAATGTCACTTACTAATTTTGTTATTCTCCATTGAACCCCCTCCATTCTATTTAAGTCTAGCATGAGATAAGGGCTCCACAGGGGGGAACAATAATCCAGGTGTGGCCTCACATATGCCCTATACAGTGGCATAATACATCTTCTGTCTCTGGAAGCAAAGCTTCTCTTTGTACATCCTATTAACCTATTTGTCTTAGTTATAATATTGTTATAATGAATTTGGAAGTTTAGATCAGAGTCTATTGTTACACCTAGATCTTTTTGCTACATTACAGATCTTAATACATGGTCCATTAATGTATATTGGTAATGCAGATTTTTTTTTCCAAAATGCATAACAACGCATTTGTCAGTGTTAAACGACATTTGGTTTTTGTCGGCCCATATTTCAATTTTTTTTAAATCACCGGCAAGATTTTGGTAATCTGTGAGGGTTTCAACCTGTGCTGTTATTTTAGTATCATCAGCAAACTTTATAGTAAAGATTTTTAAATCAGATGTCATGTCTGATATAAATATATCAAATAGGATTGGACCCAGGACCGATCCTTGAGGAACTCCACTGGTCACAGATCATGTTCCGGATATGTGTCCTCTTATACTTACACATTGGGTGCGATCATTTAGCCATTCTTCTACCCAATTTGTAATTTGATTCTTAGTTCCTAAAGATCTTATTTTCTCTATTAAGAGTCCATGCGGTACTTTATCAAATGCCTTACAAAGATCGAGAAACACTACGTTCAATGCTTTATAGTTTTCCAAGATTTTACTTATGTACTCATAAAAAGCTATGTTGCCTGATAAACAAGACATATTTTTTTCTAAATCTGTGTTGTGATTTATCCTCCAGTCCCCTATCTCATAGGTCAGTTTCTATCCTAGTTTTGAGTATTGATTCAAAGATTTTACCCACTATACTGGTTAAACTAATAGGTCTGTAATTTTGTATGTGTGATTGATTACCCTTTTTAAAGACTGGTGTCACGACAGCTGTTTTCCAGTCGTTTGGAACATCACCAGTGTTTATTGACATATTGAAAAGTTTATATAATGGATTTACAAGCCACTCTTTAATTTCTTTCAATAATCTTGGGTGTAACTTATCTGGTCCAGGTGATTTATTTATATTTAGTTTGTTTAAATTAGTCATAATCTCCTCTTTAGTTATCTCACTTACGAAATCCCTTTCAATTGAGTTGTTTATTGATTGTTTAATGTTTTTTGATTTGTTATTAAAAACTGAGCAAAAATATTTATTACATTCCTCTGAACTTTCTTGAAGTGATATTTTGTTGTTATCTATGATTAATGGTCCTACAGTTCTTACGTTGGATTTTTTTATTATTTATATGAGAGTAAAAGCTTTTTCCACCGTCTTTAATATAAACTAGATTTGTTTAAAATCTTATTTTTTCATTTTTTATTTTAGTTTTACATTTCTTTAGAAATGTCTTGTATTTCCATGTATTGTACTCACTACCTTCTCTTTTCATGGCTCTGAAATATCTCTGTTTTTGTTTAATTCATTTGATGATAGATGGAGTTATCCATGGTGGAATTTTACCTTTAGTATTATACACTGTCCGATTTGAAATATATTTATTTTCCAACCTAGAATTTTGTTTTTATTTTTATCCATAAATCATTGCATGCCATTAATTTGCTGTTCCATCTCCAGTTAAATAAATTGTGTTTTAGTTTGGTGAAATTTGCTCTGTTGTAATTTTTTACAATTGTATTACTTAGTACAGATTTTGTTTGAGTAAAACTATTAAAAGTAATTATCATGTGATCACTACATAACAGTGGTGGTTTAACCATAATTGTTTTTTATTTTGTCCGGAATATCTGTTAATACTAAATCCAGTACATTGTTATTTTGAGTAGGTGTATGAACTATTTGATGTAAACCATTTGTTAGACATGTGTCTAAAAATGAGTTCTCATTATTGTTACTACCTATGTTATCTTTCCAATTTATCCCTGAGAAATTGAAGTCTCCCATTAATATGGTTTCATTATAATTTGACTTGCCATTTATGTTTTTTATAATGTCTTGATTTATTGTTTGTTTCGAATCTGGCAGTCTATAACAAAGGCCAATAAGAAGTTTAGGTAATTTATCCCCCAATAATTCAACCCAAATGATTTCGCATACCGTGCTATCGATCGGGTCAATAATTTGTTTTGATTTTATATTCTCTTTTACAAATAATGCCACTCCTCCCCCTTTTTTGTCCTTTCTATTTTTATAATATGTTTTGTAGCCAGGTATGGTATTGCACCATTCAGAATCTTCATTCCACCATGTTTCAGTTACTGCCGCTATATCTATTCTTTCTTTATTTAAGATTATTTGGAATTCAGCCATTTTTGTTCCGTGTAAACTCCTTGTATTTGTTGATAGAAAGTTTAATCCTGTTTTCCTTGTGCATGTACTTCCTGTATTTTTTTTTATTTTAGGAGTTTGTTTAAAATGAGGTTTAACCGTTTTATCATTATTGGTCAAGTACTCCCTGCTCCCCCTTCTTATTAGTTTTTTGGTATATTAATCGCATCGTAGATAATGCACCCCAGTAATCTTGAACCTTGTTTGTTTAAGTGCAATCCATCATATCCATACAGTTAATTTCTGTTTTCAAATTTTTCCCAGGTCCTTATACAAGGAATGTTATTCATCAAGCACCACCTATGTAACCAGTTATTAAAGGATTTAATATTTCTGGTTATGTGGTAACTTGCCCTTGGTACTGGTAAAACTTCAGATATAATAGGATTTGCATTTAGATCTTGTATACATTTAATAGAATTTTCCATGTCGCTAATTATTTCCTCTACCTCCTGTTTCCCAAAATTATTGGTTCCAACATGTAAGACTATGGTTTTAGGTCCACATACATTTTCTAATATATCAGGGATCAGGTTGGTAATGTCTTTTATTAATGATCCACTATAACAACAGCTGGTAACATTTTCTTTGTTTCCCCTAGTTGTATATCTGTCTGTAAACTTCGTTATGGAATCCCCCAGTATGAATATTTGTTCTGGTAACTCCTGACCCTGGTTTAAATCTATTTCAGGTTCTAGTAGTGGTAAACTTTTTGGTGTAACTGTAATTCCTGTATCTGATGTGGGATACTGTATGTGACAACTTCTGAAGAATCCGATAATGTTGGCAGGTGCAAAAGGGGGGCCAGAACAGTATTAATTGCATTTTGTACCATCAACATTTGGGCAGGTATTGGCAGATCCACATTGTTCCTGTTGGTAGTTTAATTATTTACTAAGTCAGTAGATGGTATAATATCCCCCTCAATTGTTGAGACCAATGGATCAAAACTATTTAGCAGTGGTAATCTAAAAACTTCGACTTTCCTACCTTTCTTTTTTTTTGGTTGGTCTTTTAATTTGGACCTCATACCAATCATTATCTAGATTGTCCTGTGTGTCCATCTCACTTGGTCTTTTTTTTGATAATGTGTCACTAGAGCATATACTGTATTAGAAGGTGCAATATACTGAATTGTTTAATGGTTAGATTCCATGTTACTGGTGACTGAATCAGTTCCCCCTTTTGTAGTGGCGTTATTTGTCTCATTAATTGTTATTTCATTAAATTCTTCATTTACCATTTTAGTTATTAATTTCTCTTGACTGATTTCCAGAGCTTTAAGTCTAGTGCTAAACAATGACAATTCCACACTCATTTCTTTATTCTGTTTACATTTCAAACAGGTGAAAGGTAAATCAAGTATTGGTAGTTCAGAGAATAGATACATATCACATTCATTGCATAATACCCCTATTTTATCTCTAAATGTTATAGTTTGATCCATTGTTGCACAACTGTTTTGTTAATGCAATGTTATCGATCTACTCACAAGATTGATCCAATAATATGCTAAGGCTTGCTATGTAAGGCTAATAATTTGATCTTCCTTTGTATTCTCTCAAACTGCTCAAAACATGCTTAACATGCGTAACATGCGCCAACGCACGTGTCTCTGCATGCGTCTCCGTGTGCGACGCCACGCGCCCTGAACATGCTTGCCCTGCTCACAGCAGGGCAGCTTAAGACTCCACAGGTGACCCGGAAGTAGTTTCTGGGGTCACAGCTTGCTCATGATGGCAAAGAGCACTTTTAATAAAGTATATAGCCCAAAAGCAAGTTATTTAGCTGTCAGTGCTTAAAAAGTTTGTCCCCAGTGTGCACAAATGCAAACAGTTCAAATTTGGGAGTTTTGTCCTTGTCTCCTGAACAACTACGAACTCCCCTCTTCCTGGTCCCAATGTAATAGGAGCAGGGCTCAGATAAAAGAGACTGAGAGTCTCTGAACACAAACAAGTTGTATTTAAAATACTTTTAAAACACAGTCAAGGTATATTGTAACTGCTTGTTTGTCAGAGCAGCAGCAGGATAAAACATTTAGCACCAGTTGAGTGTTTTTCAGTTGGTGTAATTTGTGGGTTTCTATTGGTGGGTTTAATGAATGATGTAATCTCTGGGTTTCTATTGGTGGGTTTTATGAATGGGACTGTTATCATTGGTTGGGGGATTTCTGGCTTGTCTGTTAGTGGCTATAGGATATGTTGTGCACTACCACTTCTGCTTGTTTTTTATTGGTTGGTCCCTGGAAACATGCATTCCGATTGGTTGCGTCACTGTTGTGGGAGGGGCTTTCTGGATCTAGAGTGTTGGGGCATTGCTGCTTTTATGCACATAGCGCGATTGTTTTGGGGGTAGTTTTGTTTTTATTTTGTTTTATTTCTTTTTTTAGGGGTGTGTAGTGCTTAAGTGATACATTTATTTGGTACATGTGAGCTTTTGAATGTGCTTTGCTGGTTGAGTTCATCGGTCATGGAACTTTCTCCTGGTTACTTCACCAGATGCTTTTGCAACTGCTTCTTTCTTTTAGCAATTTCATTCAGGTAAGTGCACAGTTCTTTGAAGTTTGCCCACAGTGATGTTCGAGCATTCTGCTGACTACCATGGGAAGATTTTGAAACAGGTATATTTCACGTGCTTTGTGGCAGGTGTAGTGAATTATGCTTAAATGGGGAACAATGAAATTCAGCTGGTTTAAACTACCATTTCCATGACAGTGTGATGTATGTACAGTGCTGATGTCTGCAAGTGATCTTTGCACTGTGTGTACAAATGTCAGCTTTTGTCACAGTGTAGATATCAGTACTGTGTGTTCCTATATATGTATATGTATATGTATATGTATATGTATATGTATGTATATGTGTATATATATATATATATATATATATATATATACATTTTGTTAACTGGGTAGGGGCACTGGACCAAAGGTAATTTTTTATGTCTGACTCAGAAGTACAGTATGAAATACAAACACGCAGACAATACAAAGCAACATCAATGATTAAATAGAACAATTACAAGCTTCCTGATCCAGCAGAAATTGTTTAAAACTAAATTTAAACTTTGAACTTTGAAAAAACCTCCAGATCAAAGCACTTCAGGTAAGCCATTCCAATATAAAAGTGCTGCTATAGAAAATGTGTGAGAACCAGCTTTAGATTTCTGGGAAATGGTCTTAAGTACAATACCCTTTGCTGATCTTAGTTTAGAAAAAAAAAAAAACAGATCTACTAGACGCTAGATCAGACAAAGGAAAAAAGTACATAAAAAAGTAGCCTTAAAAATCATACACCCAAAAAATACTCAGTCCTGGTTCTTGGTGAGAACCAGGCTAAGTGGGAGTAAAGATCACAGTGATGAGTTCAGATGGGGGCAGACAAGCAAAGCAGCAAATACTATTGACAGAAAGAATGTTGCGCTCCTTACAACCCAAGTTAAAACAGAGATTGGACACACAGTCAAAGTGTGAGGAAGGGACCAATAGCAATAGATGTTTGAGTTTCTGTAGAAATCTAACTTTTAAATTTATAAAGTGTATCCAGTTTCTGATTACTAGTCCAACTTGTTGATCTCACCTTTGCAGAAAAAGTAATCCCTGGGTCAAGTAACACCCCAAGAAATTTAAATTGATGCACTTGTTCAATATGAACATATGAACATATGAAATGCCAGCAGAAACAGGCCTCACAGTCTACCGAGTCTGCTCAGTGCAGCTAGCCCCTCAACTTGCAACTGGTCCACCCTCCACTCCTCACAACAACCCTCCCACTCTCTCCCACCCCTTCTTAAATCTGCCCATCATTCTACAGGATATCACTTCCTTGGGCAGAGTATTCCACTTGTCTACCACCCTTTCCATGAAAAAGTGTCTCCTGATTTCCCTTCTGAATCTTTCCCTCTCCAATCTCAGCCGATACCCCCTCATATCCCTCCCCCTTTTGATCCTGGAAATCACCTCCATATTAGTCTTGTTTATTCCCATTAAATATTTAAAGGTTTCAATCATATCCCCCCCTATCTCTCCTCTCCTCTAAGAATGACATGTTCAGCTCCCCCATCCTCTCCTCATAGGATTTTCCCCTCTAGTCCCTGGATCATCTTTGTTGCCCTACACTGCACTCCATCCAACAATCTGATGTATTTCTTCAGGAATGGATGCCAGTACTGTATGCAGTATTTTAGATGTGGCCTAACCAGTGACCTGTACAAGGCAAGGCAATTTTATTTATAGGGTGCCCAATCCCAGAGGTTGTGGGCACCTAACAATAGTTAAAACAGGACATAATAAAAACAATATAAACATACAAGGGAAGGATCACCTTCCTGTTCCTGAATGAGGATTCCCCTCAATATGCACCCCAGCATCTTGTTTGCCTTTGCAGCCACCTTCCTGCACTGAGCTGAGTGGTTCATACTCCCTGTAATAAGCACCCCTAGATCCTTCTTCTCCATGGTGCATTCCAACTCTACACCTCCCAGCTGATATTTCCTCTCCTGGTTCCTAGTTCTGAAGGGCAGGACCTTGCACTTCCTGGCATTGAACCACATCTGCCATGTTTCCGACCACTCCTGTAGTTTGGTGAGGTCCTCCTGCAGTCCCCTCCACTCCTCCATGTCATCTACCACAGCCCCCATCTTGGTATCATCCACAAACAGACTGATCTTACTTCGGAACCCATGTGAGATATCGGCTATGACTATTCCAAACAGTACTGGTCCCAGTACCGAACCCTGCGGCACACAGCTTGTGATGTCCCTCAGCGATGAAAGTTCCCCACCACCTCCACCTTTTGCTGCCTACCCCTCAGCCAGTTGGTGATTCATTTGGCCATTTTTGTCCCCACCCCATGTATTCCAGCTTCCCCCCCAGCCTTCCATGCAGCACCGAATCAAAGGCCTTGCTGAACTCCAAATACAGGATGTCTACTGCATGGCCCTTGTCCAGCTCCCTGATCACCCAGTAGTAGAACTCAAATAGGTTCGTCTGGCAGGATCTGCCTGAGACAAATCCATGTTAATGACTGTCTTGGAGACCATTGTCTTCCAAAATGGTCTCTAGCCTCTCTTTTAGGATTGTCTCCATGAGTTTCCCCATGACTGAAGTGAGGCTCACTGGTCTGTAGTTGCCTGGTTCATCCTTTGGGCCACTTTTATGAATGGACACCTTATGGACCATTCTCCAATCTTGTGGCATGCATCCTGTTTCCAGTGATGTACTGAACAGGTCTGCCAGTGGTTCTGCCAGGATCTCTGCTAACTTCCTAAGCACCCTAGGGTGAATGCCCTCTGGTCCCAGTGCCTTGTCCACCCTCAGCACCCCTAGTTCTTCCAGAACCCTGTCCTCTGTAATCCTGATGTCAGTCACCCTTCCCCCCTGCCCACTCCACCTCTCCCAT
Organism: Neoceratodus forsteri; assembly: GCA_016271365.2. Lineage (NCBI taxonomy): Eukaryota > Metazoa > Chordata > Ceratodontiformes > Ceratodontidae > Neoceratodus > Neoceratodus forsteri. The sequence goes on along the minus strand of CM057455.1, from coordinate 1,749,487,572 downwards.
GTGGTATCTGCTCCACTTTTTCCTCCATGAACACAGAGCAGAAGTAATCATTCAGTGCCTCTGCCTGGTCCTCCACCCCCTTCTCCATGCACCCCTCCATCCTTCTTAATCCTCACAATCTGGTATTGTCGAATCCTCACAATAGCGGCATCAAAATTATTTCACAACAGTAAACAAGGATTTTCATTCAGCATGTGGGAAGTACCAAATATCACAGACTTTGTTTTTTAGAATTCAATACAAGAGAATTATTGGGGGGGGGGGGGCAAAGCAAGAGATTGAGTAAGGTCTGTGGTCTTACAGTAGGTAGGTTAAATCGGCAGACTAGATGGGCCAAGCAGTCCTTATCTGCCATCAGATTCGATGTTTCTTTGTAGAAAACCAGTTACAAACATCAAAAAAAAATCCTGTTCAAGATTAAATGTTAACTCAGGTAAGGACTTGGTATTAGAAACCATTATCAGATTATCTGCATAAAGAAGAGAATCACAGCACTTACATGGTGAGGGCAACTGGTTAACAAAAAAGAAAACAACACTATAAACAACGTTCTGTCTTATATTAATCATAAAGCAATGGATGCCCCCTCTAATAATGCCTCTGAACTGCATGTCATTGTTTACACTGATGATTTAGCAATTTTCTTATTGTCTCCCTTGGGCCTACAGAAACAACTACCAGTGAATAACTTGGTGGAGATGCACCTGTGTCTAAAATTAAATATTAATATTAAAAAAACTGCCATAGTTGAATTTGGAAGAGGCTCTTCCAGATACAGCTGGTACATAGATACAGAGAAAGTAAGGGTTACCAATAAAAAGTTATATCTTTGTCTGACCCTCAATAAAACTCTACTATGGAATAAATGATGATCTTACAATCTAATCACAACATGTTCTTCAAGCTCTATTTAGATTTAGTAGAATGTATGGTGATAATTCCATGAAGGCATCTTTTATAGTTTTCAAAGCCAATCTCCCCCATTGTACTATATATTTCTGAACTATGGGGAGGTGCAGATACAGCCTAATTAGAGGTGCAAATGAATTAATATTTATGTTCACTTTTGGGCATTTCAAAAAAAAAGTATTCTGGGGCCACTGCTTAGAGCTGATTTAGTTCAGTATGTTTTACAACATCTTCTTATTCTAGAATATTTAACTACTGGCTAAAAATTGTTAAAACTAATGATTCCTCCTTAATTGATCACTCTTATAGAGAACATGTTAAACTAGAATCATTAGGTTTCTCCTTGCCTTGGATAAAAATCATTCAAAACAGTTTTGGAACTTTATGAATTGTAAAGCTGGTATTTATGATGTATGAATTACCTACTCGTGTGTTATAGGTGAAAAAGTTAATAAAAATGATATTAAAAAAAACAGTTTTGGAACTAACTGGTGAAGAATCACTGTGTGAGTTGGTCCAAAAGAAGGTCATCATTAGGTAAGGAATAAGACACAACAAGGTGTGATTTATGGGCTGATAAGAGCACACTCCAGGTACATAATGAGGCACAAGGCACTTGCACTGACTGCATTTAGCACCTGGGAAGTGCTCTTATCAGCCCATAAACCACACTTCAGAGTGTCTTATTCCACTTATAATGGGTCCCCCAATAAACTGTAAATAATGAATTTTTTAAATTAAGCATAATAAATGTGAAAAAAGATATATTCAAAGAAATACGAAAAATAAAAAAAAATAGTCATTGCACTCTTAATGTCCTATGATTCTGTAATACTATAGAATGGAGATGTGCCACTAGAATGTGGTGGTGTCTGTTTGACCCCCTCCACACACACACACACACACACATACACACACTCGCATCCAAACACCCTTGAGAATTGTTTTTCTGCTTAATTTTTTCTCAGGATGTCTGTTAGGAGCTTGTGAGAGAGTGGCTGGTTTTACTGTTCTACACTGAGAGCGAGCATATCCTTTATGAGCTGCGGTGGTGTCTGTCTGACCTCCCCTAAAGATACATGCATCCAAGCACCCTTGAGCATTTTTTTCAGTTGTTTTGCTATTTTCTTGTTCTGACACTGTCTTTTAGGAGCTGGTTGATGTTAATGTTGTAAACTGAAACTGAGTATGTCCCTTACAAGCAGCCATAGAAACCTAGCCCTTCACATATGAGTGAGTGGCTTCCCAATCACAGCGCTGTCTTACATTGGAATGCTCACATAACATTAACTTGTTCTGTAATTATGTATGTGTGTGTGTGTGTATATATATATATATATATATATATATATATATATATATATATATATATACACACACACATTTATACACAGTATATTCCCCAATGTTGTGGCAGTTCTGTGGCATAATATAGCGGGCAGGGCACTATTTCAGAACAGCTCCACTGCAAACAGCGCAGTCAAGAACTGTGCCTGTCAAAATGCCACCACTTTATGTTTTGTAGGGGAGGGGCTCTGCCTCCCCAATGCAGGGAGCTCTGCAATGCACCTACCTCAGGCTAATAGATCCCTAACTCCAGGAGGAATGGATCATGGTACAAAAAGAAAATTGTGGGGCCATGAAATACTGTTTCCACAGCCCCTTGTAAAAAAAATTAAGTCCTGATAAAGGCAAAATCTCGGGAGACCAGGATTAGAAGCCTGGTCTCCACTATCACCTAGCTCAGCTGCTCCATGCTTCAGCCCTCCACACCACAGGAGCAAATTGGCAAGCCTCAAGAATTCTGCAGCCCTTGTCCTGTGGCAGCACCATGGACAGCGACCTGGGGAGCACTTACTGCAAGCACTGTCAATCCCCTCTCACTATTTGTGGCAGCACTTTTCAGACTAGTGCTCTCTTTATGTGCACTATTCTGGTAGAGCTATTCTGACTAGGTAGCATGGGGCAGGCTGACAGTTGAGTGTGCTGGTGGGTGGACGGCAGGCAGCTGAGCAACTCAGATAATCACAGCTGGTACGAAAAAGCAAGTTGCATCTTTGGAGGTTCTGAAATTGTTACAAACCATTCCTTTGCACGGCAGTGTGGGGCCTGATGGACTTGAACCTAGGATCTTAAGGTTAGCTGCCTCTTCTCTTGCATCTCCCATAAACAAGCTCTTTAACCTGTCCATCAGCTCTGCCACAGTCCCTCTGGCCTGAAAAAGCCCAGAATTATTCCTGTGTTCAAGAAGGGAGACCCAAAGATCCTCTCTAACTACCAACCCATTGCATTACTTCCTGCTATTAGTAAGTTGTTTGAGAAGCTAATCCATCACCAGATCTCCTCTCACTTACCAGATCTTAACCTACAGTCCCCCATCCAACATGGTTTTAGGGTGGGACACAGCACCACCACTGCTCTTACTCAATTCACCAGTGATGTTAAGTCTAACATGGATAAGGGTTTACTAACTGGTGCAGTGTTTATAGACCTCACCAAAGCATTTAACTTGGTGAATCACCCTGTATTACTGCACAATCTCCAATCTATTAGCGCTGCTGAGTCCACCTTATTCTGGTTCTGAAGTTATCTGGAAACTTGTTCACAACCGATCTCCTTCAGCAGGAGTCTATCTTCCACTGCCCCAATCTCCTGCGGTGTCCATCAGGGCTCAATTCTTGGCCCATTGCTCTTTTCCCTCTTCATTAATGATATTTCTATCAACCTCCCTCACTGTAGTTCCTTAATGTATGCTGATGACCTGGTGCTTTACACCTCTTTCAGGTCCATTGATGAACTAAACTTGCACCTATCCTCTGCGTTCCGGCTTATTCAAGCATGGCTTACCTCAAACTACCTAGTCCTCAGCTTGACCAAGATACAGGCCATGCTGTTTGGGTCCTCTCAAAAAGTCCATGCTGAGTACCCCAAGCTCCATGTGCTCTATAGTGATGAGTCTGTTATCTCAAACACTGAATCCTTCAAATAAATTGGTATGACACGCAACTCTACTTTAGACTGCTCCTCTCACATCACTGAGGTACCCAAGTCGGTCAACCAAAACATTGGTGCTCCCTATAGGGTACGTCACTTTCTCACTCCTGCTGCCAGGATCTCTGTCACAAGGGGTGTCTTGCTTCCCAGGCTTTGGTATGCACTCCTTGTAATCTCTAAGGCCAATGATGATATACTATGAAAGTGGGATGTTACTTATAACAACATCTGCAGGTTTGCTCTGTCTGCCTCCTGCCTAACCCACCACTGCCTGCTGTACTCTTCCCTGTCATGGTTACCCCTGATGCCCTTTGTTCCTACTATCTGTGGTGCTTTATTGACTTCTTAACCAGGCATCCTCACTCCACCTACCTTGGGGTGATGCTTAACTCTGTCTGTCACTCCCGCTCTCTTAGATCCTCATCCTCCTCACTACTCTCTGTCCTGCACTGCTCCACAAAAATGGGTGAGCAAGCGTTTGCCCACTTCACTCCCATATTCTGGAATTCTTCACACTCTACCTTCAAGAGTGCTCTTTTTTCTCACCTCCTTTCACTTGTCACTTTTGATTGCCCCTAACAATTGTTTGCATTCTGTTTTACCTGACCTCCTTGCCTACTTGTTTGTTCTGCTTTGTTTATGAATGTTGTACAGTGTTATTGTCATTGCTGGATCTTCCTTCAACCCTGAGTGGATGGATTGGGCCCATCGTATCTTCCATGTATATCGCTGCGTGGATATGTTGATGCACTTTGTACTTGTATTGTGACTATTAACAAACCTTGCTCAGATACTTGGTTGTATTCTGTACTCTCCCAGGTTGTGCCTGAAAATAGGCAGCTGTATTGTCTAGTGCACTTACCCGGTCACCAAACACTAATAAATAAATAAATAAATGTGGACTGCGTGGAAGGCATGGATCTTGGGCTGTGATACATCCTGGTTGGTTGAGTAAGTACCGATCGGTACAATATGCACTGATAAGGACACAGCTAAATGTATGTCTCAGCCAATTAAGATGCACAAAACATCTGACCCATTTTATAATGAGTTTTATAAAACATTTACCAAAAATAAAATATTATCTTTCATCAGCACAATTGGACTTGTGGCATATAGCAAAATCTAGGCTTAGTAAGTGGCAAGCATAGGCCAAAATCTTTCATTGCTATGAAGTATATTTAGACATACTGACTGATCCCAAACCAAGGAAAGCTCTGTAAAACTTTAATTTCTAAGCAAATCCTTCCAATCTTCTTTCAGCCAGATATTAAAAATGGTCCTAGTAAAGAACTAGAAGCATACTGTGACTGCACACTTTGACCAGTGGATACACACCAGATAGTACTGTTGTGTCCATTATATGACAATCTGAGGAAAAAATATCTAGGGAAAGTTCTAGGAGACATTCCTTTACTATTTACGATGGGGAATACCATTATGAATGTTCTGCTTACATTTGTAGATGACAGAATTGTCAACAAAGTTATGTTGTTCATGGCTAAGGACTTGATTTCCAAGAAGCAAAAGATAGTTACTGATAATGGGATCTAAAATATTTTATATAAAACTGATGCATTCTTTTTAATTGTACTGTATCTTTCTTGGTACTTGCTCTCTCAAATGCCTGAAATGTGTCCCTGTGATGTCTCTATAGTACAGTATATATAATTAATTACTTTTATATTTAATTTATTTTTGTAACTGTTGTAAAGATCACTTGTCGATCAATAACATATTAAACTAAAAAACTAACAAAACAAAACCTCTCCTGGAGAAGTACAGTACAACAAAGTAGGTGATGGGAAGCCAAACGTGCTAATCCATTTAGGCATCAACAACCTAATGGGCTTCAGTATAGATAGAGTGAAGGACAGCTTCTGTGACTAGGCAGGAAACAAAGGGCAGAGGCAGAGATGGTAACCATCTCGGAGGTCTTACTAGTGCAATGTGAGGGTGAAGATGAGGGTGAGGATCAGGGAAGACAGGAGAAAAGTAAAGAGTTTAACTCATGATTAAAGGGCTGGTGTAGGTAAGAAGGATCGGGCCTAATTCCAGAAGGGCATATGCCGGCGTAAGGTGAGATACGCCAAACCCCATGGCGTATCTTGCTACTTACACCAGGTGATATGCCAGCTCCTATTCCAAGAGACGAGTTGTGCCTTGGCATCTGTGGGCTGCGACAAATGCAGGTTGTGCCAGCACTTATGCTACAGCCCACAACACCTGGCACTACTGAGGATTATGACAGCAACCTAGCCCAATTCCATTACGGTGGCTGTCATAACCTGCAAGCGCAATTACATAAGCCACAGTGGCATGGCTAAGTTAGAACAGCTCCGAGCTGCTCTAAGTGGCAACTGACAGTGCCATCTCTCAGCTGCCCACCTCCTGGCACTGTGGCAATGGCGCTGATGTGTCCCCTGTGTCCCCAATGCATACCGCTGACCCAACCCCCCCAAATAGCAGTGAACCTGGGGGTCCATTCTCTGGCATGCCTCCGACCCCTGTGTCACCTCTCCTGCCCCCCTCCATGCCCCCTGGTGCATCTGCTGGTGTTCTGGGGTGGGGGGTGCTTTGGGGGGCTGCCTGTCACCCATCGCGTGTTGCGACTTGTGGCTGGAATATGCCATGCATGGGCTACTACCACACGCATGGTGTATACGTCAAGTCACAATTGCCGGGACCCTGCCACTTCTGGAATGCGGCGTAGGGTCCCTGGCATACAGGCGACTGGTGTAACTCGCAACTGTGTGCGAGTTATGCCGGCTGTCTTGGAATCGGCCCCGATGTTTCTTTCTGGATTATGGGAGAACAATCTAGGAGGAGTGATGGTTGCTTGTGTAACCCCTAGATGGCGCTATCCCAGGGGCTACTACCCCTGCCTGATTTGCCACTAACAGGTTGAGGGGCCTGGATCCAATGGCGGGTGCCTCCACCCAGAGGTCAGGGTTTGCAATAGTTAAACTAACTTGGTCACAGCCCTCTGGGACACTGCAACCCCCCTTTCTTCCCACTAGTGGCCCACACAATATATCAGAATTACCTTCACAGTATACACTTACCCCCAGGTCTGGTTCCGGCACTGGGACCTCCTGTGAAATGAGATACAGTGCAACAATCACAGTACAGTACTTTAACATAGACAAATACCTCAGGCAGTATAACTTTGCTGAAACAAGCAGCTCTGATTTATTTAGGGGATATAACAAGGACAGGGAAATCAGGTTAATTAGCTTATCACTCTAATAATCTACCTATGGCTCTGTGCACAGGCCTATCCCTATCAGTTACTGTCCCTGGTACCCAAGCCCTAGTGGCTAGTCCAAACTGTGGCAGCTGGTAGGGCCCTTTCACACAGAGAAAAGGAGAATTAAACAGTCAGCAGTACAGTAATTCCATTTGGATTTAATGTGGCAATTCAACAGGAGCAACCCTGAATTAGTACTCACGACCTCCAAATAAGATAGGGTCCTTCAATGTCAGCAGGGCTCATTGAGGATACAAACCTCTTCACACATCCATATAAAAGAAAGTACTATACCAGGCAGGCTGCATCTGTATCCCGATCGCAATTACTGCACAATACCGGGAGAACACACAGCAGATTCAGTTCCTGACAGACCGAGTGCAATTTTCAGCAATTCTTCCAGTCTTCTACAGGGTGAGCCTGGTTTTACTCTTCAGAGATCCTTTGATTCTTTTCACAGGACGGTTCAGTCCTAACAAGCTGTTACACAAGCTGCAGACCGGAACTCTGGGCCTTACACGTTTTGACTAAAACTGCACACTGAAAAAGCACAGGGCTCCTTCCTTCTTCACTGCCAAAGCTCAACTGAAGCTCCAACCGACAAAACTGGGCACTTCCTTTGAGTTCCTCCCAGTTCTTGACTGGATTGGCTGTCACTCACAATAGACTGCTGCTGTTGGTCCAAAAGGCACTGAAGTCTAACTACATCTCCAGAGTCACTGCCCATACAATCCTCTTGTGGCTGGCTCAGATTATGAGTCCAAGTTCTGATTCGTCCAAGGCACCATTTTAGAGCTAGCTTACCCCACACTGATTGGTCCAGTTCAGCAGTTCAAAACTAGAATGGGAACTAGCAGACACAGTTCTGACTGCAAAGAAAGCAGGTTAGACAAACTGTAATTTCATTATTACTCTAAATAATTTCTGGTAAACAGTTACATCTTTCAGATAGGTTCCCTTTGCACTCCTAGTGACTGCAAAATTAAGTGAATTGGCAGCAGCTCGAGTGGTACTCAGAGAAGCACACAGTCCCCCCATACAAACTAATTATGTCTGCAAGCAGACAGCTCTTAAAGAGACAGTACCAGAGGCTCTAAAAACACTCACTGATAAATGGCTTAAATGCCAAACACCATTCAGGCTTGGAGCATTCAAGCAAGCTCCTGGAAGTCTTTTAGGAACCCCCATTTGCAGGGGGTTACCCTTCCTAGCCTGGGAAAACTTAGCGTCCGCGTCAAGCAAGCCATAAGTTTCAACTGCAACCATATACATTTGCATTAGGCTCGCACATGTAATCATCAGTCAATATATCATTTTACCAAGAACACATTTCTGAAACATTGCAGTACGTCACTCTTTACACAGTATTACATACACATTGTACCATAACTCAAGTTATTACCTCTTGTACATGAAACCTGAAGAGAGGGGGCCCTTCCCTATCAGTTACCTTGGGGCTGGATGGGGCAAGGGCACCATACTTAGAGGGCAACACAAGTAACTTGGAGTTAGCACTGATGCTCAGTTTGGGCAATGAGCTCGGGGGACACATACACTCCTTTATGGACAACATTGAGAGGCAAATCCACAGGCCTCCCAAGGGAATCATAACTGAGGTGCACCACAGGCTTTACAGCTCGACCAGTCTTTCTAGGGGGAACTGTTACAGTCTCTGCACTCTGAGCCTCATTTTCAGCATTGTCCTCACTTGTCAGGGAGTCTCCATGGGGGTAGAGAGGCTAGAACTTGGGGCACTTTCAGCTCCAGGAGTTACAGTTTCTGAGTCCACAACATTTGGCTCGCATGGAGAGCTTTTGGACACTGGCAGTGGACTGTCAGGGCACTCAAAATACTCTTCTTGTTCAGATTGTATCACCAGTCTGCCCTAATCTATCATTTTCCTCCTGAAAGCTCAAACAGTTCAACCATGCACAATGATTCCATTTCATCTGATCTGATGCTTTGCACTTCACTTTCTGGGAGCATTGGCTCCAGGGATGAAGCTGGGGGCTTAAACAGTCCAGAAAGGCCCAGCTTTGTCTCCAGTATTGACTAGGGATTGCCCGAAACAATTGACTCAGTTCGTAAGAAGGATAGTATTCAAAGTCACTCTCACTTTCTTCCGATATGGACTGACAGTCATGCTCAACTGGGACTTGTGGAGGGAACACTTTAACTTTGCTTCTGTAGGTGCAGACTTTCTTGATCTTTTCTTAGCAGCTCTAGTCACTGGTCCAGAGGGCATCTTCTAGGGCTCAGACTCAATTAAGATTTGTCCAATGGGCAGTAAATGATTTCTATGCATTGTTTTTACATCTTTGAATTATTCTCAGGCCTTACTTTGTACACTGGCAGATCATCTAGTTTGCCCACTACAATGTGAGGAGATGGTGCCATCTGTCAGCAATCTTGTGCTTGCCATGCAATCCCAGATTTCTTAGCAATACCCGATCTCCCTCCGGAGTTCCTGTGCTTCACCTTTTATCATACCTTTCTTTGTTGGCCAGATTTCTTTTGGCAGCCATGGTTTGAGCCAGTTGGTACGCATGAGTTAGCTGGGCCTTTAACTTTTGCACATACTGTAAATAGTTGTCAGCCTGAACCCCATCAGAGAGACCCCAAAACACACATCTACTGGTAGTCGAGCTTCTCTTCCAAACATCAGGCGGTAGGGAGAATCCAGTGGCATCACTTTGGTGCAGTTATAAGCATGTACCAGGGTGCTAATTTGTTGGCTCCATCTAGGCTTGTCCTTTGGGTGCAGGGTGCCTAGCATATCTAGCAAAGTGCGGTTGAAACGTTCAGGCTGTGGGTCCCCTGGGGGTGGTAAGGAGTGGTTCTGGACTTCGACTCCCCACAGAGAAAGCATCTCTTTGATCAGGACGACTCTCAAAGTCTCTCCTTGATCAGAATGGATTCTTTGTGGAGCCCCATAGTGAACAAAAAGTTTTCTACAAGTACTTTATTACAGTGGATGCTTTCTGGTCTTTGGTGGGAAAGCTTGGCATATCTCGTGAAATGGTCAGTGACCACCAGCACATTACTGATATTTCTTTGATCTGACTCCAAACTTAGAAAATCAATACAGACCAGCTCCATGGGTGCACTGGTGGTGATGTTAACAAGGGGCAGCCCTCTGGGGCAAAGCTTTCCTCTGTAAGCAGCGACTACAAGTTCGAATGTGTTGCTCCACATCAGCCCCATCTTAGGCCAATAGAATCTGGATCTCACCAAGTCAAGTGTTCTGTCTATACCAAGGTGCCCCATGTGGTTGTGCAAGGACCTCAGTACTGAGTCTCGAAAGGCAGTGGGCAGCACTAGTTGTTGTTTGTCTACTTGTCCCCCCCTGTCTACTGTTTCTCGGTATAACAGTTTATTGATCAGTTTCAACTTAGGACCTTCTTTGTATAACAGTGCAGTTCTCAAATCAGTGGAGCGTAATTTGGACATCTTTTCCTGCATAGAGGGGCTTCTAAAGCTGCTTTGATCATGGGATCAGCGGGATTGAGCCCGCGAATACTATCATTGTCCAGCTGAGGCAGTGCACCAATGTCTATTGCAGAAAAGTGGCAATAAGCGTAGGTATGCAATCTCAGAGGCTCCCAAGCAATCCACCATGCAGTCCACTACATCCGTGGACATTTGTTCCTCCCTGTCAAACTTCCGTAGAGTGCCCGAATGTCAGGTTCTGCCAATCGGACCCAATCATTCTGGGGAACAGGCCTCCGGAGAGAGCATCAGCATCTAGTGGTTCAGACCTGCTCGGTGATCGAGAGCATAGTCATATGTAGATAATGCAGAAAGCCACCTATGGCCAGTGGCATCCAACTTAGCTGAGGTCTGCACATAGGTCAAAGGATTATTGTCAGTTTTTACTAGTATTTTAGCCATACAAGTACTCATGGAATTGGTCAACAATAGCCACTTCAAAGCTAGGACTCTAACTATGTACAGGATAGTTCTTTTCGGATGGGGTCAGGCTTCTACTGGCAAAGGCCACTGGTCTCAGGCCATTCTCGTGCTCTTGGTACAACACAGCCCCCAACCCTTGCAAGCTAGCATCAGTGTGCAGGACGTAAGGTTTTCTTGGATCGGCATAGGCCAGGGACTGGAGCATGGGTAAGTTGATATATGATCTCATGAAAAGCAGTCTCACAATCAGGAGTCAGCGGGCCCCAAATACTTCACTTTCGGATGAAAATACACTCTTTAGTCTTGAGGGCGCTGACTTTTGGTATTTTTGTGGTTTGGGGATACCCTTGAGTAAGGTTAAGTAAAGGGGGATCCTCTTGAATAGTCCTTGATAAAGCGCCGATAATAACCACAGAATCCCAGGAATCTTTGCAGTTCTTTAGATTTTTGGGCTGTGGCCAGGTGGTCAAGGCCTCAACTTTACTTGGGTCGGTCTCTATTCCTCAGTGGATACTATGTCCCACATACTTTACTGATGTTTGAAAAATTGACACTTATCAATGGACAGTTTAAGGCCAAAGTCCTCCAGTCGGTCCAATACCTTAAATAATCTGCTCTCATGTTCCCTCCAGTGAGCTGCCAAACACAATAACATCATCTAGGTATACCAGGCACTCTAGTAGTTCATGTCCCCACTGCACGCTCCATCAATCGTTGAAAAGTGGCTGGGGCACCTAAATCCTTGAAGGCATCCTCATGAATTCATAGAAGCCAAGCGGACAGATAAAAGGCTGTCTTTTCACGGTCCTCTGGGGCCATCGGGATCTGATAGTACCCACTGCGGAGATCCAGCACAGAGAACCACTTGCTCCCGTTTAGGCAGTCAAAGCATCCTGAATGCGGGGCATTGTGTACTGATCGGGGATAGTCCGCCGGTTTAAGATGCGATAATCCACACACATCCTTACTGTTCCATTCTTTTCCTCACTACCACAATGGGGAAGCATAAAGGGCTTCTGGATTCTTGTATTACACCAGCAGCTAACATCTCTTGCAGATGCCGTCTCACATCATCTATGTCAGCAGGTGCCAGGCGTCGAGACCTCTCACGAAATGGTCTTCCGTCATGCAGCGGATATTGTGCTCCAGCTCCTTGCACTCATCCTATCCCATTCCTTTAAAGAAAACACCTGGTCTCTCTGGGCAAGCTTCTCACTGATCTTCACTTTCCATTCAGCTGGCAGCGAGAGTCGCGAAATCAAACAAGTCAGGCGTTACTCTGTCATTCTTCTTGAACTCTTGCTGCTGGGTAGCACTACAGTGTCTGCACAAGCACATTAGCCAGGATGCAACCTCTGTTTACTCGAATGTCTCTTTCAGACACATTATGAACTTGGACCATTACCCTTCTGGCATAAGCATGGGCTCTAGCGGGCAAAATACTAAGCGACCAGCAGTCCCTCTGGCAATTTTCCATCGTCTGGTGCATCAACATTAATATTTATTCTTAACATCCTTTCTCGATCGGACCTCTCCTGTAAGGTGACACTGGGCATTTGGCGCCAGGATCAGAGACTCAGGATCCTTCTTCCATACAATTCAACCGGTTCCTCTGGTTCTGTTTTTCAGCATCTCTCTGTGCTTCATAGGCCTTCTTAATTAAAGCTGGAACTCTTAAAGCTCTACTAGTCTTTGACCCCTGTTTTCATAACACAACTGTGCCAGCCTTCGAACATATGAGCATTTGTTCCAATCAACAAAGGACACCATCATACAGTCCAGTGGGGGGACACACTAAGGCTAGGGTCTCTACTTGTTCGGCCACTCCAGCCACGGAGGTGGGAAAGACAGCCAAATTAGGATATACCGGAATAGAGGGTAGCCTTCTCCACTTAACCCCCATACATGCAGTCCTTCTAATGGTTGTAAGGGTACGTCTGACAAATGCTTCTGATACCAATCTTGGAACATAATTGTCACTTGGGAGCCACTGTCTAATATAGCTCTTGTAGACACTGCTTCACCTTTACAGTGGTCTCCATGGAGGACCCACTATTCTGGACCAGTCTGGAGAGGCGGTAGTGGGGCCTGGGCAACTGACCTTGCCACAAAGGGCGTGAATTAGCATTTTGGTGCCCTCACTGGGATCATGTCGTGCACCTCTTAACCACTGATTTCTTCTCCGAAGCTCTCCTTGTAGCCTATATGCAACTTTGTCAGTGTCTTTTGGGGACTGGCATTCCCTTTTCATGTGCCCATCTTTCCACAATTATAGCAAAACATACTTTCTGGAGTTTGAGGCTGGCGGGCGCCACTCGGAGCCAGGCGGGGTATTATAACTGGAAACCTTGGTGCCATCTCTGTCTGCGGCGTGATAAGCATTTGGAGACATCTCGTCAGTTTCTCCACTTCCATCGTCAAGGATCGAGTTGGGCTGTTATCAGCAGGAGATACATGGGTGGTCCCCCACCCCATAGCAGATGCAGTCGGATATAGGTCAGGGCCCGTGCTTGCAGGCGTGGCCTTCATAAAGGGACTGTTTTTGAATTCCCTGGATCTCTCAACAGTTCGCCCCATTGTGACATATCTTTTTCCTTGTCAGAGCACTCATTGACTGCCAACCCTGCCCTGAACTTCACTTGATGGGTCACCCCAGTCACTCGGGTCGTGCCGCAGCTATTGGTGCAGGTCCTCCCGAGGTCGTCTTTCTCAACTCCTCAATTTCTCTCATTAACTCATCATAGAGGGTGGGGATTCAGTCGATCTGCCAGGTGTAACTGAAGCAACAGCAGTTCTGAGAAGGGGCAGACTTAAGGATCCTGTCCAGCCTGGTTCGGTCCAGTTCAATCGCTGGCAAACTACCTTTTCTGAGGCATTCTTGCAACAATTTTTCCAGCGAGATACATACACAGACAACAACTCCTTGGTACTGTTGTGCATCTCTTACTCTCCACCATAGGTCCTCATCAGAATCTGGGCTCCCATACACATTCTCCAAGGCCTCAAGATAGGCCTGTGCAGTCGCTTCAGGGTTACTGGCCCGTTTAGCTGCGGATGGTAGCCAGGGCAGGACCTCGGAGGCTCTCACTAACCCTCTTTAAGCTTTTCACCTTCCGAGCATTGCCATTTCTAGCACTTGGGGGCAACATAGTCTATCCAGGTCTCCCAGTCATCCTCCCCTTGGGGGGTGGGAGGTGCCAGAGAAGATCCTCAACCTTCGGTAAGAGTCGTGACTAATGGCAGGTGCAGAAATAGGAGTCTGCATTGGTTCAGCCACCATTACGGGCACTGGAGCAGGAGAGGGTGTTGGGGGAGGAACACCCCCAGGTGGCAAGAATAGTTTCTTCAAGTCCTCCACAGTTTTCCCCTCTCCCAGCAACCATTCAGCAAATTTCTCCTCAAAAGTTTCAGATAGTGGTGGAGGCTGATTCCCCCCCGGGTCTTTACTGTCCTTAGTTATCACTCTCCAAGCAGTGAGGGCTCCCTCTGGGGTAATGGTCTGTGGCACTTTGGAGCTATCTATGGGATCCTTAAACTCTACTAGGCCAGGAAAGTGTGGGTGAGCAGATTAGCATGCCGACCCACCACCACAGGGTTTGTAAACCTTCCACCTTGGAAAGTACTCCTGCACAGTGTCCGTGTTGATGCCAGGGGATGTCAGGATAAGCATAGCATTTGGGGAATTCGATCTCTCCCAGTACACCCTCCACCAGCGGTGCAGCCACTTCTGTCGGGTACCCATTTTTCTTAACAGTGGTTCAAATATGGCCACTAGAGGACACACAATCCCAGCGGTGCCTCAAGATGTAACCCCTAGATGGCGCTATCCCAGGGCTACTACCCCTGCCTGATTTGCCACTAACAGGTTGAGGGGCCTGGATCCAATGGTGGTGCCTCCACCCAGGGTCAGGGTTTGCAATAGTTAAACTAACTTGGTCACAGCCCTCTGGGACACTGCAACCCCTTTCTTCCCACTAGTGGCCCACACAATATATCAAATTACCTTCACAGTATACACTTACCCCCAGGTCTGGTTCGGCACTGGGACCTCCTGTGAAATGAGATACAGTGCAACAATCACAGTACAGTACTTTAACATAGACAAATACCTCAGGCAGTATAACTTTGCTGAAACAAGCAGCTCTGATTTATTTAGGGGGAATATAACAAGGACAGGGGGAAATCAGGTTAATTAGCTTATCACTCTAATAATCTACCTATGGCTCTGTGCACAGGCCTATCCCTATCAGTTACTGTCCCTGGGTACCCAAGCCCTAGTGGCTAGTCCAAACCGTGGCAGCTGGTAGGGGCCTTTCACACAGAGAAAGGAGAATTAAACAGTCAGCAGTACAGTAATTCCATTTGGATTTAATGGGCAATTCAACAGGAGCAACCCTGAATTAGTACTCACGACCTCCAAATAAGATAGGGTCCTTCAATGTCAGCAGGGCTCATAGAGGTACACAAACCTCTTCACACATCCATATAAAGAAAGTACTATACCAGGCAGGCTGCATCTGTATCCCATCGCAATTACTGCACAATACCCGGAGAACACACAGCAGATTCAGTTCCTGACAGACCGAGTGCAATTTTCAGCAATTCTTCCAGTCTTCTACAGGGTGAGCCTGGTTTCTACTCTTCAGAGATCCTTTGATTCTTTTCACAGGACGGATTCAGTCCTAACAAGCTGTTACACAAGCTGCAGACCGGAACTCTGGGCCTTACACACGTTTTTGACTAAAACTGCACACTGAAAAAGCACAGGGCTCCTTTCCTTCACTGCCAAAGCTCAACTGAAGCTCCAACCGACAAAACTGGGCACTTCCTTTGAGTTCCTCCCAGTTCTTGACTGGATTGGCTGTCACTCACAATAGACTGCTGCTGTTGGTCCAAAAAGGCACTGAAGTCTAAACTACATCTCCCAGAGTCACTGCCCATACAATCCTCTTGTGGCTGGCTCAGATTATGAGTCCAAGTTCTGATTCGTCCAAGGCACCATTTTAGAGCTAGCTTACCCCACACTGATTGGTCCAGTTCAGCAGTTCAAAACTAGAATGGGAACTAGCAGACACAGTTCTGACTGCAAGAAAGCAGGTTAGACAAACTGTAATTTCATTATTACCTAAATAATTTCTGGTAAACAGTTACATCTTTCAGATAGGTTCCCTTTGCACTCCTAGTGACTGCAAAAATTAAGTGAATTAGCAGCAGCTCAGGTGGTACTCAGAAGCACACAGTCCCCCATACAAACTAATTATGTCTGCAAGCAGACAGCTCTTAAAGAGACAGTACCAGAGGCTCTAAAAACACTCACTGATAAATGGCTTAAATGCCAAACACCATTCAGGCTTGGAGCATTCAAGCAAGCTCCTGGAAGTCTTTTGGGAACCCCCATTTGCAGGGGGGTTACACTTGCTACAGATGGTACGAATCAGCAGAAAAGACACCAGCATGCTGGGAAAAATGTTAGATGTGGAAATTAGCAGCTTTTTAAACTTGGGAAGGGAAGGGGAAGAGTGGTACTTACAGTCAGGTCTCAGATCATAGGCACACATGCACATTTGCACGCATGGACACACACACACACACACACTGACATACCCAGGTGCACATGCTCATGCGCATGCGTACGCGGCGTGCACACACACACACACACACACACATATATATACACATATGGCTGCAGATGCTCTCTCCTACACAGCAGAACAATCTCTGTTCATTTGGCAATGACAGGCATGGAGGGCAGATTAAGAGAGTGCATACAAATATGATTGTACAGAAAAGGGAAGGAAGGGATGTGGCAGCTGTCATGGGGAAGAACAAACTGAAAGGCAGTTTCAGTTTCCACTGTGAGTCTTGGGAACAAAATGTTGGATCTCCAGACAGTGGCAGCAGAAACCCAGCCAAAGTTAATACAGGTCTCAATTATGGAAACATGGACAATGCAGAACTATTAGTGGGACATAAACATCATCGGATATGCCATGTTCAGGAATAGTAGAGCTAAAGGTGTGTGGAGCACTTTATATTAGAGACAGTATAAAAGCAATGAAAGCCAAGCACCTGGGACAGGTTGGTGGATAGAAACAGTGTGGGTGCAGCTGGTAGTTGAACAATGGAAGAATCTAAGAGCTGGAGTGGCCTAAAGGACACCAAACCAGTCCAAGGAGGGGTACAGGGAAACACAGGAGCAAATCTAAAGGGTTACTACCATTGGGAACATGGTTAGGGCTGCCCCAATACTTTTTCATGAATATATGGCAGAAAATTCTATATTTGGTGGTCTAATATTTGGAAATATTTGGTTATTTGGGAATTGTCTGCTTTGAAAAAAATACAAAAACACCTTTTTCCTACCCTTTCTGTCCCACCAAATCATTAAACATTTATCTCTGCCCCCCACCCATTGTCTGCAACCAGTCCCACCCTTCTCCCCCCAGCACCCACACAACATTTAAAAAGAAAAAAAAAACATTTAAATGTAAATTTTTCTCCCTCAGTGGATAACTGGCACAACTCGTCCACCTTCATGGTTGCCCACCATCTTGTGCACCAAGTATCACCTATTGTGCTAAACAGATATAATCCTAAGTCTCCCCATGTCTCCTCATCTAAGTAGCACCCTTATAACACCTTCCCCCCCAAGCACACAAGTGCGGCAGTGCTTCACAACAAGACAACTAACACAACCCAGTCTCCTCCACAGTCAGCTATCTTGTAATGAATCAACATGCTTACTCTGTCACTATAGAAACACAGCTGATCAAGTGATTGTTCCCCAAGTCACAAAGTGTTAAAGGCATTGTAGAACCTATGCAAATAATAGCACCACAATGCACAGCTTCAATAATGTGATCAGCTGGGCATCTATAGTGACAGTGAGCTCATTCATCATTACAAAGTGGCCTGCCATGGAGGAGAGAAATACTATTCAGTCCTTGCACAGCCCTATTAATAATGGGCAATCTTAATCTCGCAGATGTGAACTGGGAAACATCAACAGCTAAGAGCACAAGGAACCAGGCCCTTGTAGATTTGTTACAAGAGAGCTACCTTTTACAGTGTGTTCAAGAGCCCTTCAGAAGAGAGCTCCACCTTTGATTTAGTTCAGTCGAGATAGGACATGGTAGAAATGATTTGGGTAAGGGAACCCCTGAGGAGGAATGATTACTACTTGGTTTGGTTCACCTGGCCCTAGAGGATCAGAAAACAGAATCTAGGGCAAAGACCTTCAATTTCAGAAAGGCAAATTTTAAGAGAATGAGAAAACCCTCAGAAACAAGCTGAGGAGGGTGGGAAGGGTTGAGGAAGTACAGAAAATGTAAGAACTCATTAAGGGTAGTCTTTTGGAGGTGACTAAAACCTGTCTGAAGCAAGTAACAAACAAAAAAACAAAAGAAACCATGTGGGTTGTCTGGGGACATGAGAGATACTGGGCAAAGAGGATTGCATTCAAAAAGTATAACTGAGAGCAATCAGAGGATAATAGAGAGGCATACATAGTGAAAATAAAGTAAGCAAGCAGAGTCATAAAGAGGGCAAAGGCACAGAGGGAACTGAGGGTAGGTGCAGGAGAAAAGAAAATTGAAAATGCATTTTTTTAGATATATCAAAGAGAAGAGGAGTACAAAGTTACATGACAACTGATGCCCTTCACCTGGCTGTTACCAGCTCGGTTCTGTCCATAGTCAACACTGGTATCGTTATCTATGGCTCTGAGACCGATATTGCATTAAGCAGAATCAAGGTCGCCCTTAATAAAGCTTGTTGTCTTGTGGTTGGGGACAGGCTCACCCACACCTGTGACCTCTACAATCAAGAAAACTGGTTAAATTTCAAAGGTAGGCTTTCCTACTAGACCTGTTTGTTGGCAAGAAAGATAACCTTTGGTCTCTCTCCTCCCACTGCCCAACAACTCCTCACCACTGACCCCAACCCCGGGCAACTAGAAGCTCCTCTAAGGCTTCCTTCCTAGTCCCATTCTGCAGGACTGCTCTGGGGCAGCGGGCTTTCATATATAGGACTCCTGTCTGGTTAAATGACCTGCCTTCTGAGGTTTTTTCTGTAAATAAGATTGTCCCCTTTAAACTTAAACTCCAGCAGCACCTCCTAGCATTAAACAGCTGTGACTGTCCATAGCCCTACCTCCATCCATTTCATTCTTATACTGCCTGTCTACCCCGAAATGTATTATCTCCTGACAATGTCCTCTCAGACAGCTCCAACTCCTTTTCCTCCCCTCCTGAACACTCTATCCCTCATTTCCCCATCCCTTTACCTTGTGCCCCCTTCTGCTACTGTAATACCTACTACAAGTTTAGACAATGTCCTCTGAACAGTCTCCTCTATGTAACTGTTTCTGTCCATGTCCTCTGTCTCCTTTTAGAACTTGTGGTCTCATATTTCACATCCCCAAATCCTGGATTCATTAATGCAATCAAGCTGCCTACTTTTGTTTTGTTATTACGCTTATTGTACTACTTGTTAATTCTTCACTACAGATGTATTTATTTATCCACTCCTGCACACTATTGTTTGTTGTAACTCTTATTCCTGCCATATTTACCGCTGATACCTGTATTTCTGCATTGTATGCTTGTTATGTTATTTCCCTTGTCCCTTGTGAATTTGCTGTATTTGCACTGTTGTATCTAATGCACTATTGGCATGGAGCCTTTGTAAAAGAGCCTCTCACTCAAAGGTTTTTAATTCTGAGAGTTCAATAAAATAAAATAAAAAAAATAAAGGAAGGTATTGTAAGTCTAAAATTGGGGAATCTATGTATAGAGGAGAATTAGAAGACTGATATCCTGTATGAGTATTTTTGCTCAGTATTTGTGGTAGAGGAATTGGGTCCCACTCCTTTACTGTGGTAGACAGGCTGTGGGAAGTGGGCAGAGGGCACTAAACATGGGATTAGTGCTAGGGAATCAGGTACTTAAAGGAATAAGGACACTTAATGTGGATAAGTCTCCAGGACCAGATAGGTTACAGTCCGGAGTTTTGGGGGAACTGGGGTAGAAACTTTCATGGCCTTGATGATCTTGTTCAGTTGCTGCCTAAATTCTGGAGTAGTCCCATTGAATTAGCCGATGGGGGATATAATCCCCCTGAGCAAGAGTGGGAGAAGGAGATACCAGGGAAACTATAGATTGGTTAGTTTGACATTTATTCTGAGAAAACCCAAGAAAATTATCATCAAAGAGCATCTGAGACATTCCGGAGGCTGTGATGCTGCCCTATTTGCAGGCACCTCTCTGGTCTGAGGGAGGAGGTTGCCCGTCTCCAGGCTGACCTGGCCAGGATTCGTGAAACCTCCTCCCCCACCCAGGAACCACCAGGGCTAATGCCACTACCTCAGAGGTTGCCAAGAAAGAAGAGACACTGGACCAGGGTGGGCTCAGGGAGGGAGAGAGTTGTGGAACAGAGTTGTATCCCTCTAGCTGTACCTCTTCACAATTCATTCGCTTTTCTGGTGGATAGTGGTTCCTCTACGGAGGCACCTGCAGTGGAGACCAAGGAGGATGCTGGGAACCTTCACAAAGGAGACCCACAGGAGGGTGGCATGAGACCCCACAGGGGAAGGAAACAACTCCTGGTGGGGGACTCAATCATTAGGGGGGTAGAAATGGGGCAGGAAGGGGAGAGGGAGGTAAGGTGCCTGCCTAGTGCCACGGCTTGGAGGGACAGGAAGTGAATCCTCAGGATCGTGGGAGCAGCTGCACGAGGGAGGGAGCTGGATGTTATTGTCCACCTAGGGACAAATTACCTGGCTAGGAATGGGATCAGAGCAGTGCAAGAGGAGTTTGTAGAGTTGGGGAGGGGCCTTAGACAAGTAGCGCATACAGTAACCTTCTTGGAGGTGCTGCCTGTCTATGGCAAGGGTGATACTAAGGTACTCCTCACCAGGGAATTCAATGAATGGTTGAAAAACTGTTGGGAGTCCAGGATTTTGGCTTCATTGGGGACTGGGAACCACCTGGAGGGATGCAGACCTATACTGGCACAATGGTCTGCATCTGTCCAGGGCTCAGGATCCTAGGTGAGAGGTTAAATGCTTCATTGGCAAGCATTTAAACTAGCCAAGGGGAGGCACTGAAAGGGCGGAAATCCCAGCCTTCCCCACAAACAACAGTAATTATTGAGGTAAACACCAAGGTAGAAAGTCATTAGGGAGCAGGCCAGAAGTAAATGTAAAAAAGGCAAAGGCAGTAAGGACAGGAATGGGACTAAAAGGGTAAGGTCATCAAAAGTGGAGGGTGATGAGTACCAATGCCCGTAGTCTGTGTAACAAGCTCCCTGAACTAGTGGCCTTGATGGAAGAGGGTTGCCTGGATATTGTGGCAGTCACAGAAACACGCGTACACAGAGAACCATGACTGGGATGTCAACATACCAGGATACACAATCTACAGGAGGGACAGGGAGGGTAAAAGAGGAGGAGGAGTAGCTCTTTATGTAAAGGAAGGGATCAAAGCAACATAACTAAAGAGTAAACAGGGAACAGATGAGACACTCTGGGTCACCCTGGAGACAGGAAATGGCACCACAGTCCGCATGAGGTTGTATACAGACCCCCATCTCAAGGGGAGGGAATAGACAAGGAAATGATAGAAGGCTTCCTTAGAATGGCAGAAAAAGGGGAGATATTGTTGATGGGGGACCTGAATATGCCAGATGTTAACTGGAGCACCTTTGCTGCAGGCACATCCAAGAGCAGAGTCATTCTTGATGCCCTACAGGGGGCATGCCTCAGACAGCTAGTACTGGAACCCACTCGGGAGGAGCAATCTTAGACCTGGTACTCTCAAATGGGGACAGAGAAAGAATCTCAGATTTAGAAGGTAGCCATCTGGGGAACAAGCGACCACCAAACAGTGTGGTTCACGATAAACACAGCCATACAATCAAGCCATACAAAAGCAAGAGTATTGGACTTTAGGAGGGCTGACTTTGGGAAAATGAGAGAGAGTGCCTCAGAAAAGCACTAGCAAACAGGCAAGAAGAAGGGGTGGAGGAACAATGGAGAGTAATCAAAACAGCCATCACAGAGGCAACAAGCCTTTGTGTAAAGCAAATCAACAAAACACGACGAAGGAACAAAACGCTATGGTTCTCAAAAGAGGTGTCAGGGAAGGTTAAGGAAAAAAGGATAGCATTCAGGAAATATAAGGAAACACAGAAGGAGAAGGACAGAGAACTTTATCAGTTAAAGCAGAAAGAGGCTGGGAAGGCAGTCAGAATAGCAAAGGCCCAAACCGAGGAAAGGATAGCCAACTCTGTTAAGAAGAGGGATAAGACCTTTTATAGGTACATTAGGGAGTGAAGAAAGACCAAAGGAGGGATACTGAGGCTTAATAAAGGGGAGGGAATGTGGGTAGAGGGTGCCAATGAAAAAAGCAGGGATACTGAATGAATAGTTCTGCTCAGTATTCACCAAGGAAGAGGAGTGGGAGGTACCTAAACCAAACAAGAGAAACACTCTGAAGACGAGGGTTGATACCAGTCCATTTACAGAAGAAAGGGTTCTGAAAGAGCTAATAAAATTGAAGGTGGACTAAACAATGGGGCCTGATGGGATTCACCCAAGAATTCTAAAAGAACTAAGGGTAGAACTAATGACACCGCTGACTACTCTCTTTAACAAATCGTGGGAGGATGGGGTGGTACCTGAGGACTGGAGGAGGGCGGATGTGATTCCTCTTCACAAAAGTGGGAGCAGGACTGAGGCAGAAAACTACAGACCAGTTAGTCTGACCTCAGTGGTAAGTAAAATGATGGAATCACTTCTGAAGGAAAGAATTGTTGAGTACCTAGAGGCCAGTGGGGCACAGGACCCAAGGCAGCATGGATTCACGATGGGAAGGTCGTGTCAGATGAATCTAATAGATTTCTTTTACTGGGTGGCCAAAGTAGTAGACCAGGGAGGGGCTGTGGACATGGCTTACCTAGATTTTAGCAAGGCATTTGATACAGTCCCACACAAAAGATTAATACACAAGTTAGCCAGACTTGGAGTGGGTCCCAAGGTGGTAGTCTGAATAAACAATTGGCTAGACAACAGGATGCAAAGGGTAGTAGTAAATGGAGTCCACAGTGAAGAAAGGAGGGTTACTAGTGGGGTGCTGCAGGGTTCAGTACTGGGACTGGTCCTTTTTAATGTCTTTATAAGTGACATTGCAGAGGAACTGGAAGGAAAAGTATGTCTCTTTGCAGATGACACAAAGATCTGCAACAGGGTTGATACACCAGATGGAGTGGAAAGGATGAGAAGGGACTTGGCAAGGTTGGAGGAATGGTCAAATGTATGGCAGCTCAGATTCAATGCAAAGAAGTGCAAGGTAATGCACCTGGGAAACAAAAACCCAGGGCAAGAGTACACAATGGGGGGTGAGATACTGACAACAGTAAAAATGGAAAGGGACCTGGGGTAATTATATCAGATGACCTAAAGGTGGGCAAGCAATGTGAGAAGGCAGTAAGGAAGGCTGGGGGGATATTGGGATGCATAGGGAGAGGCATCAATGGTAGAAAACAGGAAGTTGTTATCCCTCTGTACAGACAGTTGGTGAGACCCCATCTGGAGTACTGTGTGCAGTTCTGGAGACCCCATCTCTGCAAAGACATAGACAGAGTGGAGGCTGTCCAGAGGAGGGCAACCAAAATGGTGCAGGGTCTGCA
Organism: Neoceratodus forsteri; assembly: GCA_016271365.2. Classification (NCBI taxonomy): domain Eukaryota; kingdom Metazoa; phylum Chordata; order Ceratodontiformes; family Ceratodontidae; genus Neoceratodus; species Neoceratodus forsteri. The sequence goes on along the minus strand of CM057455.1, from coordinate 1,749,463,820 downwards.
CCAGAAGACATACGAAGAAAGACTAATGGAGCTTAATATGTATACCCTTGAGGAAAGGAGGGAGAGAGGGGACATGATAGAAACTTTCAAGTACCTCAAGGGAATCAACAAAGTCCAAGAGGGTGGCATCTTTCAGGAAAAGAGATGTGCAAGAACAAGGGGTCACAATTTGAAGATAGAGGGGGGACGGCTCAGAGGCAATGTGAGGAAGTATTTTTTCACAGAGAGGGTTGTGGATGCATGGAACAGCCTCCCTGAGGAGGTTGTGGAGTCAAGAACAGTGTGGGAATTCAAGAATGCATGGGACAGACATAAGGCAGTCCTAGTGGGGGGTAGGAGGAAGTAAGCTGTTGGTTAATTAGGATCTGCAGCTTATCTGTTTGGTAGGAAAATGGGCAGACTAGGTGGGCCAAGAGGTCCTTATCTGCCGTCAAATTCTATGTTTCTATGTTTCTGGTGAAACATTTGTAGCAAATGGGCTCCAGGACATGGCACAGCAAAATTTTTATGAAGGAGAAGGTCAAGCCAGACAAATCTGATTGAGTTTTTCAACTCTGTAACAAGAGCAATGGACAAAGCCCAGGCAGTCAATGTGCTATACTGAGATTTCAGTAAGGTGTTCGACTCTGTACCCGTAGCTGGCTTAACAAGAAGCTGGGGGATATAGGGGTTGGGGCAAAGCTAACAAGCTGAATAGCAAATTGGATAGGTTGAAGGACCCAGAGAATGACTGTGAATGGGTAACATTCAGTCCGGGAGGTCCCAAGTGGGGTACCACAAGAGTCAGTCTTAGGACCAGTACTGTTTAATGTGTTCATCTGCAACATAGAGGAGGGAATCAGAGGAGAAAATAGCTTCTTTCAAATGACACTAAACTTTGTGGCAGGGTAAAGGAGGTGTCAGCGGAATCAGCTGGTTCCAGAACCAGAAGCAGACCAGTACCAGAACCGATGCCAAAGTCAGGGTTCCTATGACAGAAATGAGTACACTATTTCTGTATTTACTGACCTAATCTGAAGTGTATTGGTGACGTTCAAGCAGTCTCTTATTATTTCGGTATTTTTATACCACTAAGACTGAATAAAATGTATGTTCACAATCTCATGTAACAGTTTATAAAAATATGTATAACAAAGAATATCCAGTCTTTTCCCTAGTAGAAGCAATAAGCAGAATAAGTGTCTTGTTCCAAAAAGCAATAATTAAAAATAACTATTTCATGTGAGTGGCTTTACAAACGTGTACTCTGGATTGCAAAATAAATCAGTCTAATCAAATTACACTAATGTTCATAGTAAACATATGTGAAGTTTACATATATGAAACTCCCTATTCACATCATATGTTTGCCATATCAGAAATGTTCCTAGTGCAGTCTAGTGTTCTTTTCTTTAAGCAGTTAGCCTAAATGCATATAACATAAATCAGAATATACCCCAAATAAATAGCCTCAAATGCCTATGGATGGCTATTTCAAATTTTACATCTAAGGCTGTAATACACTAGAAGTGGATATCTAAACCATTTCTTACCCCTTGCCTCTGTAACTTGCCAAGAGACCAGATGAAAACCCACTAAGACTTATAGCCGAGATATCGCATTGGCTTCTCAGAGGATCCTCTCGACTGTCCAGAGTCTAGGATTTTTGTATTCTATTTCAATTATCTTGTTTGGAAAAGGCAGCCATTATATTGCCAGTGGGCCAGAAAATGTGGTGTTTTCTGAATTCTGTTTTTGTGAGAGCTTTCTTGAGAGTACCTAATATTTGTCAACTGGACAAGACATTTGGGGGCTTTAAGAATTACAAAAAATGATTTTTTGCTCATACTGTATAAAAATATTGGAAAAAGTATCAATGAATAAAATAAAGCAGTTACTCTGCAGTTTAACCATCTTCCTCTTTTTTTTTAGCTTGTGGCTTTGCTATCAATCTCTTACACAATCTCATTATATTGCATTTTTTATCATTGCAAGTTTTTAACCCTTTATAGCTTACAGCTATGTCTTCGTGATCTCTATCTAACACAGTGTGAGTTTCAGATTTATTTCATAACTTGTATGCTAGGCCTTATTTGCGATACAGTCCTCTTGTAACTTGTTTTTTGCTGAAATGCATTGGCCTGGCTGAGGAGTTCTCAAAGTCAGGTCCGTGAAAATGGCTCCCTGGTATCAGAGGGGTAAGAGACATGAGGAGGCTCATGCTAAGGTTTATACTAAGGCAGGATAAGAGCTATGAAGCTTACACCCATACTGCTCCATTTTGTTGTAGTAATTAATTGTACCACTACTTATCAAGTAATGATCCACTTTCTTTTTAAATTCAGCTTTTGCTTTGTTATTGATAATTAATGTATCCAAAGTTAGGGAATTCCATGGGTTTATGATGTATTGTGTGAAAAAAAATATTGTTATTGTTTTAAAACTTTGTACAGACAGTCATAATGGATGTCCTCATGTATTTTGATTTATTTGTTTGAACTCTAAATTAAGTAAGGATCCTGTAAACTCTGATATAGTGTAATTATGTCCCCCTCAATTTTCTTTGTTCCAGTATCATAAGGTTTAATTACACTAACCTATCTTTGTACAGTATGAGAGATCTCTAATGGAGCTTATTGTTTTTGTTGCTCTACATTGAATTCTCTCCAGATTTAGAATGTCCCTTCTCCTGTAGGGAAACCATATTGGGGTAGAATAATCTAGATGTCGACAGACATATTCTCTGTACAGTTGATTAAATACATATTTTTCTCTTGATTTTACACTTTAAATTGCCTACAGTACCCTATTTGCATGTGAAATAACTTCTGAGGTCTGACTAGCTTGATCTAGTCTATTTTTGACAATGATTCCAAGGTCCTTGTTATTAGTAGCTTTCATTAGTGTTATTTCACATAAAATATAAGAGTTCATTTTGTTTGTATTCCCTAGGTGAATGACTTTACACTTGTCAGTATTAAAATGCATCTCCTGTTTAGTGGCCCACATTGATATATTATCCAAATGACTGTATTAATTTGTAGTCAGTAATAGAGCTGCATATGCCACCCATCTTAGTATCATTAGCATATTTAGTTGACCACTATGGTAGGTCCTTAGTTAAATCAGAAATAAATATACTGAAGAGCAGAGGCCCCAGCAGTGATCCCTGCAGAACTCCACTGGATACAGTGACTTCATTTGATCTATGGCCTGTAATTGTTACACACTGTGATGTATTATTTAACCAGTTTGAGGTCCGATATACCAATCTGTTGTTTATATTCTCCTTCTGCATTTTTTGAATTATTGCCCGGTGTGGTATAAGGTCAAGGGCCTCGGAGAAATCAAAATAAATGATGTCACACGGCAGTCCCTAATCCAGGGTGCTCCTTATTTTTTCATAAAAACACAACATGTTAGTCACACAGAATTTACTTGGTGTAAAACCATGCCAATCCAAATCCTTATTGATGTTGATACTGATTATGTGTTTAATAACACTCTCAAGGATTTTCCCTGGGATAAATATTAAACTAATTGGGCTGTAATTATTTAGATGTTATTTATTTCCCTTCTTGAAAACTGAAGTGGCATTTTTCTTCCAGTCATCTGGGATCTAACCTGTATTAATAGATGCCTCATAAATCATTTTTAATGGGGTAATTATATTAGTCAATTTGATCTTGAGAATTTTTCCAGTAATACCATCAGGGCGGGGAACTGTATCAGGTTTTAGTTATTTTATATTTTCCTTGATTTGTTTTTCAGTGATAGACATATAAGGAGAAAAGTTAACTGGGGGGTATGATTTTAGTGTGAGGAGTATATAACTTACAAAATAATTTATTCTTTAGTATCATCAGCATATTTAGAAAATAATGTATTGAATGCATTAGCCATTTGTAAAGGATTAGTAAGTATACCGTTTCCATCAGAAATAGGCCTAGTTGTTTGTCTGCGATTTCTGAGAGAGTTTATGTAGTTGTAGAAGGCTTAACTGTTGGTTTTGTCAGACATAATTCATACTAACATACTAAAATGCCAGCAGAATAGGCCTAACGGTCTTTCGTGTCTGCTCGTTTGGTCAGCCCCCACCCTGGGTGCTGACCTTGCTGTCCCCCTCGCCTTCTCTGGCTTCTCCCTTCCCAGTTTTGGATATTCTTGCTGCATTGGATTTTGCTTCCTGAACCCTTCCCCTGGACCTGTCCCACCCTCTTGAACCCCTCCACTGTCTCTGCCTCCACCAGCCCCTCAGGTAGTGCATTCCATGGCTCCATCACCCTCTCAGTGAAGTAGCACCTCCTCCTTTCTCCCCTGAATCTTCCCCTCCAGCTTCCACCCATGCCCTCTAGTGGCCCCTTCCTCCTTCCTTCGAAGCACCCTGACTGTTCCTCCCCTATTTACCCTCTTCATGTACCTGAAGACCTCTATCATGTCCCCCCGGTCCCTTCTCTCTTCCAATGTGTACATATTTAGCTCTTCTAGCCTCTCCTCATGGTCCTGTCCCCAAGCCCCAAATCATTTTGTTTGCCCTCCTCTGGACCCTCTCCAGGAGGTTAATGTCCCTCTTTAAGTGTGGCCTCCAAACTGCACGCAGTACTCCAGGTGTGCCTCACCAAGCAGTTATACAGAGGGAGTATCACTCCTCCTTCTGGAGGTGATCCCCTAGTGATGCATCCCAGCATCCTGTTGGCCTTGGCTGCTGCCCTCCTACAAGTCTCAGAGTTGTTCATCTTGACATCCACCACCACCCCCAGGTCCCTCTCAGCCATTGAGACTTGTAGTATTCCCCAGGGTGTACACTTGGCCTGGGTTTCTGGCCCCCAGGTGGAGTACCTTGCATTTCCCTGCATTGAACCTCAGCTTCCACTTTCTAGACCATCTTTCCAGAGCCTTCAGATCCCCCTGCAGGGCCACCCTCCCCTCCTCCCCATCCACCACTGCCCCCAGTTTAGTCATCTGCAAAGAGACTCATCTCCTCTGATTCCTGTCCTTATGTCAGATACATAGGCATTGAACAGAAGGGCCCAAGGACTGATCCCTGTGGGACCCCACTAATGACCCTCCTTGGGGATGAGACTATCCCACTCACTCACGACCCCCTGGGTCCGGTCCTGAGCCAATTGCCTATCCATCTGATCATCTGGTTTCCCACCCCATTTCTCCTAGCTTATCCAACAGGCCCATGGTGAGGAACAGAGTCAAATGCCTTGCTGAAGTCTAAAAGAGGACATCCACTGGTCTACCCAGGTCCAAGGCACTTGTCACCCAGTCATAGAACTCCACCAGGTTTGTCTGACACGATTTCCCTGGGATGAATCCATGCTGTCTATCGTCCAGGCACCCTGACTTATCCAGGTCCCCCCCTAGCCTCTCCTTGACAATGCCCTCCATCACCTTGCCCACCACCAATGTCAGGCTGACATTTATTCAATTCCATTTATTTTATTTCTTTAGTAATGATTTGTACTTTATCCCGAGTAGGAGTTTATTTTATTATTTTTTATAGACTATGTTCTTTGCATTAATTAATCTTTTAACTATGTGTGTTAACCATTTAGACCGTATTACTCCATTACTGTTTTTTTTTTAATTTCAGGAATACATTTATTACAGATTTCCAGTAATTTATTTTTGAACTTTTCCCATGTATCATTAACTGTACAGTTCTTCAGTGTTTCTTCCAATGTATGTTATTCAATTAATTGTAAATACTGGTCATATCAGCTTTTTCATATAGAAAGATCTCAGTAATGGCCTCAATTTTTTTTGCTGGGATATGCAGTCATTAAACAGAATAGTGTGATGATCACTGTTTCCGAAAGGAGGCCCAATATGACACATACCGATTTTAATATTTTCTGATGCTAAGACCAAATCAAGAATATTCCCCCTCTCATGGGTTTAGATACATGTTGTTTTAACCAAAACTGATGGGTTGCCATAATAAGATTTTTCCCAGTAGTTGAAAGAGCAGTAGACTTTGCCTAGTCAGTGTCTCTCAAATTAAAATCCCCCACAAAGAATATCACCTATCCTAACTAGGGACATTTTCTTTATACCCCCATATTTCTATATATAGAAAATTTCTGTTGTATGGTTTTAATCATACAATACTATTAGGTTTCAACATGCACTTATGTGGGTATTAAATCTACAGGTCTTGCTTTTAATTAAGAATGTATTCTCATAACACACTCATTCATTCATCATTTCAGTTAGTGGCACTGTCTGCTTGAGCGGTTTTCTTATCTCTTTTGTTGACATTTGACCTTGGAAGGTTTTTCAAGCATTAGCAAACTAGTATAATCTGGTCCCTTCCATTTAAATCTGTGATTTTTTAAATATGTATTTTAAACTAATGGAAATTATTTCTGTTTTTTTAATGTATGATCTGGGTGTTAATAGAATGTGATTCTCTAAACAACTGGCATAAGTCTCCGATGAAGGACTTGCTTGGTCTAAAAGTTTAGACACTGTTTTCTTTTTGTAACATCTATGGTGGTCCAATAAAAGGTATCAAACCATTTGCTTCTGTATCTGACCTAACTCGTTAGCATTCTTAAGTTCTGCTAGTATTTCTAATTTTACTTCAATATTTATTTTATTTGAATTTTGATGTCTGGGTAGACCCACTGAGATAAACATATCTCTTTTTCAGGGATGACCCAGGGAAATACATTCTAGTAAGTTAGAATCATGTGTTAAACAGGATAAGAATTTCAAAGAATACAATCTACAGAATAATGTTTGCTAAGATTCAGTCCATAAGTGCCATGGTCAATTAAATTACAAACATGTCAAGGACAGAGATTACAACATAATTAACAAATCAATCATATACACACTCAGATTAATATGAGCCAAGCTTAGACAATGAGGTAAGGGTATATACATTGCAGAAATAGTATTTCCAATGAGATAGTCAAACTGATTAGTAATAAAAATAGAGGTACCATAGTAAATAGAGTAATAGAGGTAAGAAAGGGGAAGTGGAGTAGAGGGATGAGGAAGTACAGATTAGGTGGGGGGACAAGAGGACTTAGTAACAGGAGCAGATGGGTGGGGAAAAGAAGAGTTCTTTCAAGCATTTTTTGAATTGGGGGAGGGATGTGCAAGAAAGTAGTCCATGTGGGAGGTTGTTCCATTTTTAGGGTGCTATGTAGGCAAAGTATTTTGTGCCTGCAGCTAACCGTGTCTTGGGAAGACAATATTCGAGTCAGGTGGTCTGTAGCAGAGGCCTACAATTATTGGGGAGATAGAAGGAAAAATAATCTTAACCCATGTGGTCTCGGCACAGGCTGGACCATTTGTTATTGTATGGGAGATATTGAACAATTTTATATTTTCTCTAATAAATACTGCAACCCCCCATCTATCAGACCTGTCACAGTGATATAATGAGTATCCAGACAGATACTTCCCCCACAGATAGTTATCATCCCACCAGGTTTCAGTAATAGGTATTAGATCAAAGTTTTTTTCCCTCATTAATTATTTGTAATTCATCCATTTCAAGTTCAAGTTCAAGTTTATCGCATGAAATACTCCATTGAGCAGGCACATTGACAAGGAGGTCCTGGTACATAAAGGGGACAATAAAGAAATATAAAGTAATCTTACAGCATTTGGATAAACATAGATGAGCATATGTACAAGGGATGTATACAGTGTAATACCTGAGATGGTTACATACAATAAATAAGGTGCAAGGATATAGTGAGGTAATTCTTATCGGCAGTTTGGCAAGCATCATCCTGAAGGGAACCAATCCATGATGGAAGCAAGACACAGATGGCAGCAGAGGCAGTAAAAACTTTATATGAAATTAGGCAAAATCCAGAATTGGACTGAGAGAATGAACAGAGCAGAGGTAAGGTGGGATATGAGAATAGATTCAGGTGAGGAAGTAGGCTGACTGAGTGGGTAAGACTAGAAAAAGGAGAGGGTAGGAGTTGAGAGTAAAAGAGGAAGAAGGATACTACCCTTAAATGCCAGTGCCAAGAGGCTGAGAGTACTAGTTCCTATTCCATTGGCAGACTACTGGGAAGAGTTTGAAGGTCAGGGATTTGAAGATGTTTATTGAGACAATACTGGTGAGCCTGAGTGTCTTCTGGATGAGATTCCATGCAGATGAGATGGCATAGCTAATGGCACCCATGCCGAGGGTGATACGCATCGGGTACATTAAGGACGATGTAGTCAGAGTTTCTAAGGGAATAGGGGTAGTGTGAGGTATTCATAAATGAGGAAAGACAGGCAGGTAGTTTGTTTAGAAGACTTCTGAGGTTCCAGGTATTAAGTGAAGTAGTCACCTGGTAGCGAGGGGTTACCAGCCAACTTCTTTATATAAGTCGCAATGGTGCATCCAGAAAGGTGCTTTAGTAATAAATCTCAGTGCCCAATGGAACAGTATATCAAGCTTGTTAAGGTTGGAATTGATGGAACAATTATAAATGATATCGCCGTAGTCTAGGAGTGAGAGGAATGTGGCCTGTATCAGTCTGCATTTAACATCCAGGGGAAAGAGCACTTTATTCCTAAAAAAAAATGCCTAGCCTTGCTTTCATCTTGCTAGAAAGGCAGTTGATGTGTACACTAAAGAAGATGGGACTATAGTTGTTTAGGTTGCGGGGATCACCTGATTTGAATAGGGGCAACATGTGAGCAGATTTACAACAGGAATGGACCATGGCAGAGGAGATGGAGAGATTGAAGATGTGGACGTTGGGTGCAGTTAGGTAATAGTAACTAAGCCTGAGGAAAATGGGGTCAATGCGATCAGCTCTGCCCCCTTTTTAGATATCGAGTTTGCTAAGGTGGTCCTCTACTTGTTTGTAGGTCACTAGTTGGAACTGGAGGGGAGGAGGAGGCGAGGACTCATGGGGGATGGGATGAGGGGCTGGAAATCCTTGCATAGGGAGAGGAATCAAACACGAATCCAAATGAGTATTCAGTTTTTCTAGGATGAGGTCACACTCATCGTGTTCGACACCTATAATGAGTATCTTGGTGGGGACGGATGGGATGCTTTGTGTCTCTCAACTAACTTGATTGTTTGCCAGATCTTGGCAGGGTTGCCTTTGACATTTTTGAGGGATTCCACATAGAAGTTAGTTTTGGCACTACATATTAATTTGACACATGCATTCCTAATGGTTCTGAAAGCCTGCCAGTCAGTCGCACTATTTGTGCATCTTGCATGGCCCATAGTTTGCCATGGTTAGTTAGCACGGCTTTTATGTCTGCCGTGAACCAGGGATGGGAATACTTGCAAACCCTAGTTCTTATAAATGGAGTATGTTTATTGGCCAGCTCTGTTAATGTATCATTGCGGTAGGTGACAGCCTCAGCCACTGATTTGGCAAGATAGAGATCTTGCCAGTGTATATCTTTTTTTTCCCCCCTACCTGGCTCCCGGTCTGCCCCAGTCTTCTGCACATTCTAGTCTTCAGCCACCATCTAGTGCCTCCTCAGCTCCCTTGGGGACCCTCAACTGTTACCCCCGTGGATTACCCCCCACGGCGGGGTGGCAGAGAGACTCCCCAATCTCTGCCTGGTCAGGATTCAGTATTCGCCGATGTCCCCCAGAGTCGGGCACCCTGTAGAATGGCCATCAAGCCACCGTGACTGGTCACCAGATGATGTTCCTGTTCTTCCCCAGGTGCGAGAAGGGCTTGCAATGGCACCAAGGGAAGGAGCATGCACGAACCCACACATGCTCATTCCCAGTGCCTTGCCCCAACTCAGCCCCTAATGCATGTTGTCAGTGCACCACCCCCAGCCTCCACTAGGGGCCAAAAGTGCACTGACAACTATAGTTGGGCCCCCCCATTACTTTAAATTTGCCTGATTAAAACATCTTAGGATCTGATGTCCTAGCAGGCCCACCCCTTTTTGTTCAGATGAAAGCAATCTGTAGCATACAGATTTTTTTTTTTTAAATGCTTCTAATTTCAAGAAAGGTTATATCATTCCTGTTACACCAGTTAAAGAGTCTTGTATTTATATGTTCTATGGTGAAATTTTTTTCCCCACACATGCTCTTGGCTCTGGGACGATTCCTGAGATGGCAACTATGCAACCCTTTGCCCTTATTTGTTTACCTAAATCCAGGAGCTCATAACAAATATCCTTTTCGTGAGATTTACCCACACCGTTGATACCGATATGTAATACTGCTTTCGTGTGATCTCTCTGCTGATTCTTTATGAGTTTATCTGTATGAGTTGAAACGTCCTTTACCCTTGCTCCAGGGAGACATGTTACAGTGGTGGTTAGTTTATCAATATCACAAATTATGGCATCTGTGTATCTAATAAGTCAGTCACCTATTACCACATTATTTTGTGATGATTCTTCAAGATTTGATACACCCCTGCCCCCAGTTCCCATTGAGATGTCATGTAATGCTTCAATTCTATTTGTGAGTAGTAAACCAGTAGCTACATGTATTGCCCCTCTTCCTTTCTTTTTTCTTTTAACTCTGTCCACTTGACACCAGTCAGCTTTGACCTCTTCATAATCCTCCCTCCCCCACTTGGTGTTCCTGGTAGCCTCTAGTGATGTGTCCATTTCACTCCCTTCCTCCCTATTTCTTTTCTTACTTTCCCTCTAAGCTTTCCCCCTGGTTGGGTTCTCAGAGATTAATGTTTGAATGAAGTTTGCTCTTATATGTTTCACAAAACTATTTTATTTTTTTGTATTGCTTCTTTAATTAATTTCATTTCATTCAGCATTCTAGCACAAGATATACATTTCCTACATGTGAAGGAGTCACTTGCTAAATATTTGTGTTTTAATGCATATTGTACATGCTGCATGTATTGAATGACGCAAGGAAGCCATCACTATATATAAGGTTTAAAATGTCTTGGGTGCTATCCATTGTTTCAGTTTGCAAACTGAGTTCTCTAAACACAAACAGATTTGTATTAGGTTCTTAAAAGCATCTACCAACACCTTCAGGAAGCAGAGTTTCTGGTGCTTGTCCTGTCTGTCCAGGCTGATATGGCAAACACGTGCTTGCCTCTGCATGTATCATCTTGTCACACGCCAGCTCTGCCAGTGCTCGACTCCACTCGCTAGTAGCTGAGTTTTTAACCCTGGAGGTGAGTCTGAGAAGTGCTCTCATTCTACAAAACAGTCAGCTGGTTTAAAAGATTAAATAAAATTGGGACTGTCAGCCTTTCAGACAGCAGTACTGGTGTCCAGCTTAAAACAGGCACCACTGATGCTAAAACTCCCCAAGATTACTTGATTGTGGTTTGGAACACTATCTGGCAGAACTATGTCTCCTGGCAGCCCTTGGTCCCATTTACATAGGAAACAGAATACAGCACTGTCAAGCGCCTACAGCATTGTCAAGCATTCCTTATTATTTAATGTTTTTGGTTTGCTTTGTTTTTATACAAGTTCTTTTATTCTTGTTTCACAGTCAGTCACACAATGTGGGAATTTTGGTATAGTAAAAACACATAAAACTTTACTCTGCATTGTAACAGGGTCTCACACAGTAACCCCCTCCACTAGTTAGGGACCTAGAAAAGTTGTAGGGGTGGTCCAAGGTATGGCAAAGTTTAATATGAATTAGTGTGAAGTTAGTGTGAAGTTATGCTTGTAGGAAACAGTAACCTCAAGAACTGTTATTGGCTAAGGGTTGAAAAGATCAGTTTGAACACAAAGGACAGAACTATTGGGATCAGTGTTATTGAGAGTCTCAAGTCAATGACCCAGTCCACCAGAGCACTCAGAAAGGCAAACAGAAATGGGGACAAACAGCATAGAGAGAGTGTTATTCAATAAGAGAAAGTAGGTACTGTTCACCTTTTATGGATCACTTGTGAGGACACAGCTAGCATTCCATGTTCAGTTCTGGGGCCATCACCTGAAAAAGAACAAAAAAACACATGCTGCAGAATTTGTCTAGAGGCGGGCTACAAAGATGACACAGGGTCAGCAAGGAAAATCATATAAGGAGTGCCTGTCCAGCCTGGACATGTACTCATTGGAGGCCAGAATGGGGAGCATATAGAAACCTTTAATTATCTAAAAGGGATAAATAAGGTAACAGACACCTGTTTGAGAATAGCATGGGATCAGCACCTAGGGGACATGAGCATAAGCTGATGGGGGGATGCAGAATCAGGAAGGACGTAAGGAACTAGAAAGTACATCTTCACAGAAAGGGTGATGGATAGATGGAATGGTTTGGCAAGGGGGGTGACAGGTTTCAGGAGAGCATGGGGTAAAAAGTGTTGATAAAATTATGTAAAGCATGCCACAGAGTTGACGTTGCATGCTGAATCAGGACGCTAGAAAGCGCAGGTAAGAAAGTTTTAAACAAGCATAATGAGACAGTAACAGAAATATAATAGTATAGAAAACTGAAAGCTATATTCTCAGTCTTTATTTTAAGAGGTAGATAAATAGTGTGCAGAGGAAAATGTAGCCAAAAGATTTGAGATACAACCCAGATTAAGAAAACACAGGCGTGTAGTCAGGTAGGCCAGAATGGCACACACATTAAACAGTGACAGAGGTTTCAGCGTGTGCAATTTTGATTTGATCACTTACTGGCTTGAGTGAGGTGCTAGTGTATTATGTGTGGGTGTTTTTCTTGGGGACTTTGGGAGTGGAACAATTCTGGTGATATGAAGTAGTTTCATTAGAACCTTTCTATTAATGTGTTTTTCGTAATCTGTGAAATGATTTGTTTGAAAATATAAACAGCACAAGCAAATTCTGCCTTTACAAGAAACATAATATTTTCTGGAGGCACATAACCATCCTCTGAATAGCTGGAGTACAAAACTGCATGCAGTTATTATGTGTGTGTGTATATATATATATATATATATATATATGAATACTTTTTTTTGTCTAAAATAAAACTCTTTGAGAAATTATTTTGTCTACAAACAAATAAAAAGGTTCCATAAAAAAGCCCTTAATATGAGGGGTGAAACATCGGGATATTAAAATATTAAAGGAAAACACCGGACATCAAGTCAACAAGCTTGTTGCCTTTTTTCTGTGGATGTTTTAAGAGAAAATGTAACAGAGCAACCCTTCCCCTTCATCTAGGTTTTGGTAAAAACTAAACCATGGCGGCAGAGAGCTGGAGGAAAAGGGGATGAACTACCAGTGGCCATTCAGCCTAAAGACAGCAAAGTGTAGGTTTGTATGGCTCAGGTAGGAAAATGGGCAGAACAGGAGGAATATGTCTGTCTGCACTTGAGGGCACTGGTACAAATTATAAGGCAGGCAAAGGAGGACATAAAATCTGCACCCAGTACTCCAGTCCCAGGTAAGTGCACTAAGCACAAATTAAAGTGCTAAATTTTACTAAAGCGCATACAAATTGTCCAGCCAGAACAGGCTGGAAAGCTTACCCTCAGTGTGTGAAAACCAGCAACACGTTTTGCACCCTAGAGCTGATGCTTTAACAAAGGAGTGGAAAATGGGCAGACACAATGGACTATCAGGCCTGTTTTTTCAGTCATACATCAGGGACTTGTAGCCCAATTGTTCCACATCCCTGACACTCGTGTTAGTATAACAGAACATCTAAAAGAAAGTCTAACTATATGGGAGCCCTATAATGACACATGGCAATATTTGATGCATGTCTCATTATTTTGACATAAAATGTTGACAAGGGGAGCAAAATGTATGAAAATAGTAACCAAACATTTGACAGTATTTACCCTGCCTCAGGCAAACCCGAAAATTGGGACTTGGCCTGCAGCAGGATTTCTGAGTCATTTTTATGTTTGCTTGCACGCATATGCAAGAAACATAGTGCCATCATCCGAGATTTCGGAGGTGTGTCACCCTCTCTTCCAATTCAGTCAGTGTGTTGGCAGGCGTGGCCCCTGTAAGCCAATGCATGCTGGAGCTGTCTATGACAAGCTCCAAAATGCAGTGGCAAACAGTTGAAAGGGGGAGCTATGCTTCAGTGAGCAGCGAAAGATATTGCCTGCTCATGCACAGCTCCCCTACACACACACCTGCTGACATCTCACGCCCCCCCTTGCCTTGCGCACACTCTGTATAGCCGACGGGTGCCCAATTCCGCCGGCTGTGCTGCGCCCCCCGCACCCCCTAAAGACTTCCAATGCCATGCTGGGTGCCCACCCCAGCGTGGCAACTCATGATATAGCCGACGGGGGGTGCCCAATCCCCCGTCAGCTCCACTGTCCTCACCCCCCCCGAGTACTGGGTGCCACGCTGGGAGCCCACCCCAGCGTGGCAATAGATGCTTTGACCGATGGGGGTGCCCAATCCCTCGTTGGCTGAACGCCCACCCCAACGTCCTTGTGCCACGCTGGGAGCCCACCCCAGCATGGCAAACGTCCCGTGTCGTCATTCAAAAAAAAAAACCTGTAAAGAAAAAACGGTCCCACGTAGTCTCCCTGGCCCCTCCCACAACCCGCACCCACCCACCCACTGCGCACCCTGCCTCCCCACACCCTCCTCACCCCATACTTACCTCCGGACCTCGGCGCGACGATTTTCTGTGAACCGGGAACACGTCTGCACTCTTCAAAGCCGACTGCGAACTGAGGAAATGCCGGTAAGCTGTATAATGGGCTAGATTGGGTTTTTTCAACTTTGTTGCATATCTCAGGCATTTTTTGGAATTTTTGCACCAAATTTTCAACATGGGGTTTTTGGGACCCCTTCTCATGAATGATGTCACCGTCATGGCGTTATTCAATGCCCGAAGGGTGATTTCTCAGTCACTGCATGGTCACTGTGCGAAATCACCTTTTGTGACTGATTAACAAAACGACATTGCCAGTGTTCATAAGGTGGGCTCTCAAGAGCCTATTTTGAAAATTTGGTGGAAAAATTCAAAAAAATGACTGTTTTACGAGCATGCGTTGCACAGTTCTCACTGCACTTCGTAAGTTCACGAATTTTCAATATTTTCACTCCAGATTTTCAATATTGCCATTTTACCACACCTCCTTATGAATAGTATAGCTGTCATTTTTCACATCTCACTCAAAATGTGTTTCCGCCCATGTAGCGCACAATGGCGCAGTCAGTGTTCGAAACCAATGTACAGGACAAATTAAGAAAACCAAAGTGACACTGTTCATGAGCAGAGGTCTTAAAATGGCTATGTTGAAAATTTGGTGAAAAGTTCCTAACATGACTGTTTTACGAAGGCATGCTATATTCCCACGACGCTCATAAGTTCGTGAATTTCATTTTACTCCAGATTTTTTCAACATTGCCATTTTACCACACCTCCTTATGAGCAGTACAGCTGTCATTTTCATCTTGCTCAAAATGTGTTTCCGCCCATGTAGCACACAATGGCGCAGTCGATGTGCGAAATCAATGTATGGGACACATTAAGAAAATCACAGTGACACTGTCTATGAGCAGAGGTCTTAAAATGGCTATGTTGAAAATTTGGAGAAAAAATTCCTAAAATGACTGTTTTAAGAGCGTGCGTTGCGCAGTTCCTATGCATGCTCATAAGTTTGAGAATTTAATATTTTCACTCCAGATTTTCAACATTGCCATTTTATTACACTTCCTTATGAACAGTACAGCTGCCATTTTTCATATGCCGCCCAAAATGTGTTTTCGCACATGTAGCGCACAGTGGTGCTGTTGGTGTGCGAAAGCAATGTTTGGGACAGATTAAGAAAATCACAGTTACACTGTTCATGAGCAGAGGTCTTAAAATGGCTATGTTGAAAATTTGGTGACAAAAGTCCGTAAAATGACTGTGTTATGAGTGAGCATTGTGCAGTTTCCATGCACCCTCGTAAGTTCATGACTTTGTAATATTTTAATTCCAGATTTTCACCAGTAGCATTTTTCCACACTGCCTTATTTACAGTACAGCTCTCATTTTTCACAACATGGCCGAAGGGTGTTTTCACACTTTCAGTGCAGAGATGCGTGGTCACTGTGGGAAATCATTGTTCGGGACAGATAAAGAAAATCACAGTGACACTGTTCATAATCGGAGGCACCAAAATGCCTGAGTTGACAATCTGCTGTAAAAATCCCAACCCTAATTATATTACAGTCGTTGCACAGTTTATATGTTAAGCTCATGACTTCACCATTTTTTTAAATATTTTTACTGCAGATTTTCAACATTGCCATTTTTTACACCTCCCGTGAACAGTACAGCTGTCATTTTTTACATCCTGTTCGGAATGTTTTTGCACCTGTGGTGTTAAATGCCATAGTCACTGTGCATAAGCAGTTTTCGGCTAAGAAACTGATATTCCCCTTTTCATGAGGTGGGGTCACAAAAAACCATGTTGAACATTTGGAGTGAAAATACCAACGAATGCCTGAGGTATTAGGGTTTCCAACCATAATGCCCAACCCTGTAGAGAATGACAGGCATCAGGGTGTGACTTGGGATTCTTGCCTGTAATGCTCATACCATTCCACACCCTGCAGCCAGTGAGAGGCATCGAGGTATGCCTTGGACTCTTCAGCCCCAAAGTTCACCCCATTCTCCTATATCGCACCCATCTCACTGTATTTCCTAATGGAATGGGTGTGCATAAGGGCCAAAGACCCCAAGGAACACTGTGACACTTGCCAGTGTCTGCAGAGGGGTGTACTGAAATGGTGTGGCAGTATGCCTAACGACCCAAAGGCACACCCCAATGTCTGTCACTCTCTGCAGGGTGGTGGTGGGGTTGGCTTCAGTTCAATACTTCACTGCCATTCCTATTATGCAGCTCTGTAACTTCTACACTACCACTGCCAATGCCAGCAAGCAAATATTCGGCATTGACAAATGCTTGTCTGTTGATTGAGAGAGAAAGAAATTGAGAGAGAGAGAGAGTAATATGACTACACCTGTGGTGGCTGCTACAGGAATAGTTTGGCTATTCAGTCTTTCTGACCTCCAATTGAGACAACTTTCACCCCTGCAAGGTGCCACAGAACTTGGATATATGTCTGAAGGGACCCCCCTTTCCATGAGTGTTCCACCATTTGAGGTGCCTGAAGGGGCTAAAGATTCTTGGGAGAATGTAACAGACTCATCCAACCAAGAAGAGTGAAAAAGTGAGTGAGAGAGAGACAGACAGACAGACAGAGAGACAGACCGAACAGCTATGCCAACTGTAGCAATATATGTGAAACCTATTTAAAGTATGTTTCCTGTACCTAGGTTTCCAGCTACAGTACCATTGAGAAGGTATAGTGCACAAAGGCAAGACAAAGTTTATTTATACGGTGCCCAATCCCGGAGGTCTGGGCACCTTACATAAAAACAGACAAAGTATTAAATAAAAAACATACATCATAAGTAAAACAGAAACAGATAAAACAATAACATTTTCAGATACAGCATTAGCATATGACTTAGCAGTTTTTTAGGGTGGTCAGATAGATTCAACAGGAAAAGCCGTAGAAAACAAGTAGTCCTTCAAACCACTCTTGAACCTCGTGACCAATGGGGCCTCCTTGAGAACAGCTGGAAGAGAGTTCCTTAGGACCGGTCCAGTGACACTGAAGGCCCGGTCACTGGAAGTTCTTAGTCTAGTCCTGGTCGAGGAGCGGTGGGAGTAGGTTGAGATGGCAGGTGTTAGGAGATCAGCCAGGTAGCCTGGGTCAAGTCTGTGTGGGGCCTTATAAGTGAATAAACTCACCTTGAAGATAAGCCTCCACCTGACTGGAAGCCAATGCAGAGCTTGCAGCATTGGGGTCACATGGCTGAACCTAGAAAGGCCAGTCAGCAACCTGGCAGCTGTGATCTGCACCAACTGCAGCCGGTGAAGGGCACCTCCAGAGACCCTGAAGTAAAGAGCATTACAGTAATCCAGCCTGGATGTCAAAAAAGCATGTACCTGTGTGGGCAGATACTCAGGCAAAACAAGGTGTTTGATCCTGGCAATGTTCCTCAAGTGGTAAAAAACACTTTGGACAACAGCTGACACTTGTGCTTCAAGTGTCAGTCTATCATCCAGGACCACGCCAACATCTCGCACCCTAGAGGAGGCCATCAATGATGTAGGTCCCAGGAATAAACTAGTGACCATGTCAGAGGCACTCCCATCATGTCCTCATCCCTGCTCAGTCACTAAGACTGGGTCTTATCCAGGCTCAGTGCCAACCAGTTGGAGGACATCCAATCACTGATCTCGGTCAGGCAGCTGTTAAGTACTTCAACAGCATTCAGTGTTCCAGGGGCAAAGTACACATACAATTGGTTGTCATCTGCATAACAGTGAAAACCCACAATGTACTGCCGAATGAGTTCACCCAGGGGCAGCATATATACTGCAAATAACATCAGTAACAAGATCAACCCCTGAGGCACTCCACATGGCAGGAGCTTCGGGGAGGAGAAGTTCCCTATTACCACCCATTGCTTCCTGCCAGAGAAATAAGACTCAAACCAGCTGATGACAATGCTGGTGAGTCCACAGTACTCTCTAAGGCAATCAGGAAGCACAATGTGAGCTACAGTGTCAAAAGCTGACGAGAGATCAAGGAGAACAAGAACTGACCTGTCTACTCGATCTGTAGACCTAAGAAAGCCATTGTGCACCCTGACTAATGCCGTTTCAGTGCTGTGTCTGAGTCTGAAACCTGACTGGAGTGGCTCATAGATGACAAAGGCCATGAGGTGCTTCTCGAGCTGCTGCGCCACAATTTCCTCAACAACCTTACCCAGAAAGGGAAGGCTGGAGATTGGACAGTAATTCACCAGAATATCGAGGTTGAGAGATGGTTTCTTCAGAAGTGGCCTCACCAGAGCATCTTTCAAGATCTCCAGAAAGACCCCCTCTGACAATGAACACCAGACAATCCCAGCAAACATTAGGCCAACAGAAGCAATGCATCTCATCAAGAAATGAGCTGGAGCCAGGTCCAGTTCACAATACATGTGCTTCATCTTCAGAACAACCTCAATGACCTCAGCCACCTCCACTGGTTTAAACTCATCCCAGACAGATGGATCACCTCTGCTTCACCCAGGCTGATCTCTGCAAGCCACAATGCATCTCATTGATGGGATCCCCTGCTGGGTAGCGGACACTCTGTGTGAGAAGAACTGAGCAAACTCATCACATAAAGTGACTGGAAAAGCTTTTTTTGGCGGCAGACAAACTGGATGAAGTCGTCTGTCAACAGTCTGAAAGAGCTGAGCTGGTCGTTTCTTCCCAGCAGCAATCTCCATGCACAGGAATGCTGCCTTCTTATGATTGATTGCCCCATGGTGCTCCAAATAATGGGCACGCAGGGCCAGCTTGTCATCACCTAACTGGGTCTTCTACCAACAACACTACAACTTCTGACCCCTGATCTTCATTGCCATGAGATCCCCATCAAACCATGGAGATCTCAAGTGAGAAGATCTGGGTCATACACAGACCAGTGCAAGGGTATTGAGTGCTTCAGAAACCACCTTATTATATATGGCCACTGCTGCACCCATACCCACTGTACATGTAATGTTTACACTAGATAGATCAGCTGCTGTCACTAGTCCCTCTGGGGACAGTTCCCTTAAAGAGCAGAAGTTGACCATCTCAACATGAGAGGGACTCTCAGGGGGGCCTCAACCAGGAATTTCACTATGCAATGATCAGACCACACTACCTGATCAATCTCAGGGCTATTTACCTCAAGCCCTAGTGAGAACACCAGATTCCGCATGTGGCCATGGTGATGGGTTGCGGATGTAATTACCTGCGACAAGCCCAGTGATGACATCATTTGTAGAAGGTGAGATCCCAACTGTGAAGATTCATTGTCGACCCAGAAATTGAAGTCCCCCAGTACTGAACATCTGGGGGACTCCAACACTGCATCAATGACAAAGTCTGAAATGTTCTGCAGGAATTCTCCCCCCACCCCGACCCCCACGCACAGCCACACACTCAAAAGACCTGGCTGCATGGTGAAACCCAGGTCAGATATAAAACAGGTGGCCACTTCCCCACTTCCCCACCCCCGCATTCCCATCGCAGGCAGTGCACCACAGAGTACCCAGCGGGGACAGCTGCCTCCAAAATCAGCCCAGCATCGTCACCCAGCCAGGTCTCCATTATGGAAGCCAGACTGACCGAGGAAATCAAGTCTGCCATAATTGTGGTCTTGTTCCTCATTGAGCTGGCATTGCATAGCACCACCCACAGGGGACTGGTAGATGTTGCAGCCCCTCTGGCTACCAGTCCACTCGGTATGATGGGAACCCTGGGGATGGAGACCAAATACATCTGGCCTCTCACAGAAAGTGGCTAAACAGTCATTGAGAGATATGGATGGTGTACTGGACTGAATGTACCTATGTTAAAACAGTGTTATGCTTTTACCATTTAGAAGTCCAGATTAGATTTGATTACATATTTTCATCATGTAAGAAATCAAGTATTAAACACCAACAGCAAGCTGCTATCAGTGCTGGAGTATTTACTAAATAGAAGCTGGACAGAAGCAATGGAAAGAAAACAAAAGGGACCCCTTCCCCCCCAAAAAATGATGATGATGTATGGCATGAAACACACAATGAACTGAAGAGGACAGTGGGACAAAGGAGGCATTGGATAAACCCAGAGGTATAGGAGCAGGACACACCCAAGCCCAACAACAGGTAGAAGCACAGGCCAAGAGTCAGAAAAGCAGCAGTTGAACACAATTAGCAGGCAGACAACCCCACAGTACATACACCCTGAAGACACAAAAGTAGGGCGCAAGAGGAAGCAGCGGTGACTTTGAAAAAGAGGCACTGTGCCCATTCTCCCAAAGGAGAAACAAAGAAAGCAGCAAGAGGGACAGATATGGAGTCACCAGATGGAAGCACAGCTGGAGCAGTACTGGTCTTACTGCTTGGAAAACGCTATGGACTTAATATTGTTGTACATATGAGCAGACTGGCACACAAATGGAATTACTAAATAACACATGTAAGCTAATTGAACAAACTAACATAAGGCAAGTTTTATGTGTTATGTCAAGTTTATTTTACACAAATATGTTAGAAGAACACTTCTGACGCATATTAAAAAAGAATAAAACTGTAGAGATATTAATAAAGTTTAAAAGAGTAAAATACTAGCCAGCTGGCCAAAAAGCACATAGGTACCAGATGTTACTGGAGTGCTTCTGACTGATAGCTAACAGTATCTGTAACACTGTCTCTTGTCATTTACTTTTTTGAGCCCATTCGTTCTGTTTATCTTGTGTCTCTCCCTGCTAATGTTTTAACCCTCATTTCAAAGATTAAAACCAGTTGAAATCATAGTGGTCATAAGTCTGTATGTATCAGTGGATTTTTGATCACTTGCCAGACTTTGCTTATAGAAGGGAGCTTGTCAGGATCATTTTTATTCTGCTTCTTATCAACACCAGCATCATTCCCATGCACGGCATTGTAAATTTCTGACTCTGTCAATTTACTGCTTGTAGGTTTGTTCAAATCCATAGAGATATAGGCACCAAAACAGCTGGAATCATATTGAGGAGTGAAGTCACAGCATCATTAACTTTCATTAGGGGCAGAATGGCTTGGCCAAGCTATCCTTTCCTGCCAACAAATTCTGTTTCTATGTTTCTGTGACTGTCTCATTCAGGATGCTGGCTTTTACAAAACAGTTTCTAATCTTTCAGCGTTTACTTTTGCCCATGCAATGTATACAAAGTGTATTACATCTAGAATTAATATTGTCCGAATCATATCTTGAAAAGCCAGTAGCTGATAGACAATGTTATTCCTTTCCTTCCGGCATGATAGCCATCCTGCTGATAGCTTAGAAAGAGCCCACATCGATGGTGAAACTCTGTGTGCCTTTTTCCATTGAAAGGTTCTCTAACAGGGGAACCCTTTTGCCAGGGGAAGCTGAAAACCATTGGAGAAGTGCCTCCTTCACCCATTGGTCTTTCCCCTCACACTTTTGCTTAAGCTGGCCATTGCATCTGCTGCTCCACTCCACCAAAATGCACTCTCTGTGCTTCAGACTTCTTCTCATGCTCAATATGCTGATATAAAACTCTTCAGTCGAAACTCTTCTGGAGATTCCAGGCATGCACACCTCTCAACTGTCCCCAATTATGAAGGATGTCCCTAATTTTATCCTTCAGAATTGCTCGGTCCCTCACTTGTCTGTCATGGAAAAGGTGCTGCCCACACAGAGAATGTGCTGAAATTCAGACTTTAAAGCCAAAATGTGTACTATTCTAAGATGCTAAATCAACAGGAACATTTGTACAAGTTAACACAATAGTATCCACAGTGTTCGGAGCATGTATCTCCATGTTTGCACATGTGTTCCTCATTATATGAGGCATTGCCCCTCATTGTCCCTCATTTTAAGTGCCTATGTCCCTCATTTCAGTGACAGCAGGATGAGAGATATGCTGGCATGGCTGCCTTATCAAGCAACTCAGGTTTCTTCTGTATGGAGAACACTGGAGAGCACTGTGCACTTAGCTTTCTCCACTGTTTCACACAGCAAGAGCAGGGTTCCACCAACTTTTATCAACTGATCAAAAAGTCACTATCAGCTGTCAGGGAAGTTAGCACCTGATCGCGTAAGAGCTAACTCACTGAGTCAGTTAGATGGGAGTGAGGGAAAAAAAGTGTCATACAACCAAAATTTACATGGAATACAACCAGACAAATTAACACTTAGCACAGGAAAGGAATAAGGACCAGGGAAATATGTGTATGCATCCACAAATGGCATGCATCCAAATGGAATACAAGTAGAATAGACTGTATTTTGAATTACATATTTTTAAGAGGCCTATGAAGGTCTTGTTCCATCATCTATGGTCAAGGCATCACATGAACAGATGTTCTAGCATCTAAACTGTGGGATGCATACTTGCATTCATACAGCTAAGACACACTTCCTCCCATAGCCAAGAACATGGAAGGCCCTGCTTATGAGGCAGGCTAACTCCCACCCAATCTTCAAAAAATAACTATATCGCCACCTATCCCGGGACCCCTGCACATGCTTTGATCCCACTTAATGCTTCACAACTTACCACCCTATTTTGCCCAAGATACTGCTGCACTTCTACACAAGCTTTGCTATAAAATGTCTTTATAGCTGCCACTTAGTCCAGTTTCAGTTATTTGCATGTACTAATGTCACTTTTGTCATCTCTACATAGCTATACGTAGTATCTCAAGAACTGTCTGACTTGATCTGTATTCTAACCTACCTGTTCTATATACTATGTACTGGTACTATATACTATGTATTGTATAATCTCAACTCATTTTATGTATGTATTCTCCCGGGTCGTGCCTGAAAATAGTCAACTTTGGCTAGTGCACCTAACCCGGTTGACAAAAACTAAATAAATAAATAAATGTGCCAGTGAAGGCTTCTCATGGACATTGAACATATATATGCACTTCCAGATTTTTGCCAGACTTACAGCCCATTTGCCCCCTTTTTGAGCATGCACTGCATAGCAGTCATAAACTGGGAACTTCTGATGATGTTACAGCAGTATGTGCTACCGCAAATAGCTGGGGTGCGCTTATGCAGTGCATTAGTCACAGCACAAGGATTGAGCAAGTGCCCTCAGTCTATAAACAGGCTCTTAAACAGATTCAGTCGTTCATATCGCTAATGCCTTTTCATACACTATTCCATAGTGCAATAGTTCAAGTCCCTTATCTATTTCTACCTCTGCATACACCAACAGACATATAACTAAATTTATACAGTGTCAGTGGGTATATAAAACAAGCATTTGTCAATGCCCGAATGTTGTTTTGCTGACATTGGTAGTGCAGAAGTTAGAGAGATGCATAATAGGAATGGCAGTGAAGTATTGAACTAATGCCAACCCCACCCCTACCCTGCAGAGACTGACAGGCACTGTGGTGTGCCTTTGAGTTGTCAGTTATAACGCTCATGCCATTTCACCCCACCCTGCCCTGCAGACACCAACAAGTGTTGCGGTGTGCCTTGGGGTCTTTGGGCCTTATGCTTACCCCATTTCATAAGGAAATACACTGAGATGGGTGCGGTATAGGAGAATGGGGTGAACTCTGGGGCTGAAAACTCCAAGGCACACCTCGATGCCTATCACTGGCTGCAGGGTGGGGGTGGGGGTGGAATGGTGTGAGCATTACAGCCCACGATCCCAAGTCACACCCCTGATGCCTGTCAGTCCCTACAGGGTGGAGCATTACAGTTGGAAACCCTAATGCCCTAGGCATTTGTTGGTATTTTCAGTCCAAATTTTCAACATGGGCTTTTTGTGATCCCACCTCATGTACAGTGGCACTATCAGTTTGTTAGCCAAAATGTGATTTTTCATGGCGACTGTGCCATTTGACGCCACAGGTGTGAAAACACATTTAGGGCAGGATGTGAAATATGACAGCTGTACTGTTCATGAGGAGGTGTAAAAAACTGGCAATGTTGAAAATCTGGAGTGAAAATATGAAACACTGGTAAAGTCACAAGTGTGCATAGGGACCGTTTTGTTTTTTACAGGGAAAAACAAAAAACGGACATTGAAGGACAGTTGTCTTTCTTTGCAGGTGAACTAAAACAAAATGTTGGGCACACTGGAGTGGGCTCCCAATG
Source organism: Neoceratodus forsteri (assembly GCA_016271365.2). Classification (NCBI taxonomy): domain Eukaryota; kingdom Metazoa; phylum Chordata; order Ceratodontiformes; family Ceratodontidae; genus Neoceratodus; species Neoceratodus forsteri. The sequence goes on along the minus strand of CM057455.1, from coordinate 1,749,439,275 downwards.
TGCCCCATGGCTTTTGGGGGGAATGCTGGGCACACTGGGGTGGGCTCCCAGTGTGCCCCATGAGTTTTAGGGGTACGTTGGGCACACTGGGGTGGGCTCCCAGTGTGCCCCATGAGTTTGGGGGGGCTTGTGCCGATGGGCATTGGGCCCCATCGGCAAAGAAAATGTGTGTGGGGGTACTGATGCCAATGGGGATTGGGCCCCATCAGCAAGGAAAGTGTGTGGGGTGGGGGAACATGCTGACATAGGGGACTGGCCACCCCCAATGTTGGTATGCAGATTGTGTGTGGTGGATGGCAGGAGCCGCCATGTTTATTGAAAAGTTTCACCAGAAAAGGCACCTTGGGGAGGCGTGTCATCTGCCGCTGCATGATGAGCTTGTTTCTGATTGCAGTGGCAGATTTCTTTCAACTTGGTGGCACTTTCCATAATTTCTGCGTCAGCACTAAAGAAAGTATTTGGGGTGGGGGAACATGCCGACACAGGGGATTGGCCACCCCCGTTGTCGATATGGGGATTGTGTGTGGTGGATGGCAGGAACCGCCATGTTTATAGAAAAGTTTCACCAGGAAAGGCACATTGGGGAGACATGTCATCTGCCACTGCATGATGAGCTTGTCTCTGATTGCAACGGCAGATTTCTTTCAACTTGGTTGCACTTTCCATAATTTCCACGTCAGTGCTAGCATGCTCGCTAATTGGGGGATGAGGGACACACCTATTAAAGCATGCTCTGCATTCGCCAACACTGACACACCTCTTAATATGGTACTACCACAAGATGTTGCTTGCACCTGCAAGCACAACAAAAAACACAAAGAAATACATTTATTTTCATTGGCAGAGGAGATGGAGTGAAAATGGATAATTTATTTTCACTCCAGCTCAGATAACAATGGATATTTGCACTCCAGCTCCATAATGTTCAGAGCAGAATCTGCCTTTACTCTTAACATTCTGTCCAGGCCTTCCAGTACAAAATGGTGCTAAAAATGGTGCTAAAAACATTAACATCAAACTTACCAGCCTCCGATATTGTTTAAATGACACATGTCATAGACTGCTTGAAAATAAATTATTCCATTTGAACAGCTGTGTATGACCTCTATAGCTCTCATTCGTGGCTCTGCCACCTATGAGGTCAACAGAGGTCATAACCAGCCTTTCAAAAGAAATAATTTATTTTCATGCAGCTCATGGCATAGCATATATATATATTCAATAGATAAATGTATTTTTACTGGCAAAACAGTCTAGGGCGGACTGATTGATTCGGTTTTGTTTGATTATATGTGGTTAGTGTGTTAAGAGTTTGAATGTTTTTTTCAAGATACAGCTGTCACTGAAACAAAACTATTTAACATAAAGAAAACAGTGCAGCATCAAACTTTGAATGACAGTCTCTCACAAAATAAATGACCAGATTAAAATAGAGCATCTTATATATACCATTAGTTGGCAGGTATACATATTTGCACTGTTTATTTTTCGGAAGTATTTCTAAACTGTTAATCCTATGGAGTTGCTAGGGAGAAATGCATATTTTCAACCATTATGGAATAACGAGACATGACAATTGAGATTTTTTTTTAACTTTAGTCTTTATAAGAGAGTTTAAGAATCTTTGGGTCGGATATTCAAACACTTAGCATCTCACTAACAAGATTAACATTACATTAAAAGTGAATAGCACAGCCTGTAAACATGGCCACTGCTACGGTATACCGAAAAGCACAGCATTGCACTATTCTGTTAGTTAACTGATACCATGTGTCTCTGCAAATTAATACATATAGTAGAAAATGGTACATTCAGTGGTTACTGGAAGCACTAACAGTCTGCCAGCTAAGTGCTAGTTGATACTTCCAGGAACCCTTTTTAACAACGTACTATTGATAGCGCACTGCTCATCAAGTGGAACCCAGACAGTAACCAAATAGAAGTGTGCCACACTTCCATGCTAGTGACTGAGGTTTTGGAGTGAGCTTGGAAGCCAGCACTTAGGTGGCCTGGTTGAAAGAACATGCTGGCAGAGTGTCACTTCAGTGCTGTAACGGTTTGTGCTGGGGGGCTGGAGAGCTTGCTCTACTGGCAAGAGCACACAGCATGTGTTTGAGGCTGAAGGTTCTGGTCTGAAGGGGCAGGTCAGCAGAGGAAGATAAATACCTAAATTAAAAAAAAAGAAACAATGAAGCCCTATCCTCGCCTGCCCTGGCAACATTGCTGGAAAATAACTCCATTCTTTGCTGCCAATGGTTCCCCATGTAACCTCAGTCCCAGTACAATTTAAAAACCCACTCACACTACCCCTTTGTATTCTGGTGCTGCCCTCCCACCACCAGCTCCAACCCCCGCTCCCAGAGTGCAGCTGGCACTTATGATCCATTCACATCACTCAGTGACTTGCATGTTGAAAGTGCATCTACTGTACTTGTTTGAGTTAGATGGCAACCAACCAGAGAGGTGATTGGTGGTTAAGTGCCAGCCACTGTGTGGGGACAGTGGGGATCAGGGCTGGTAGTGGGAGGTGGCATCACACTGAATGAGGTATGAGGAGTGGGAGGGGTGTTCACTGGCACCAGGGATATTTATTTTTATATTGTATTGAGACCAGGGTTATTGAGTGGGGTACCACTGGCACCAGGGAATAATATTTTATTTTTCTTGCTGTGGGATCAAGGTTATTGAGAGATTACCACTGGCATCAGGGAATAATAGTTTACTTGTATTGTAGTGTCACTAGAGCTATTGAGAGGGGTACCACTGGCAGCAGGGAATAGTATTTTGTTTGACATTGCACTGGCACCAAAGGTGAGATGGATGCCACTAGCACCAAATAAGTGCTTATGGCCATTATTTGCCATCTGCTTCTATGTTTCTATGCACAAGACAATCATTTAGGTTAGGAAGGGGAAGGAAAGAGGCAGCACCATAGATCAAGGGGGTCTACAGCAAAAATTAAGGTTAACCAAAAAAATAACTTGGGCAAACTGGGTGGCCAAGCAGCACTTATCTGCCATCAGATTCTATGTTTCTATGTTTCTAAACTCTGCCAGATCCAAATTCTCCTTGTGTGAGCTTGAGTAAGTCTCTTGACTTCTCAGTGCATCAGCCCACCAAACTGGGTTGAAGCAGAACAACACTGGAAACCTGTGTTGCAACACAGCTGGACTATTCTGACGTGGGTGAGCAGACTACAAAGAAAATTACATAAGCTACGTATGGCTGTGCCATAACAGAGTTTCCAACCTTCATGCAATCAAAAGAGCAAAGGATTGCTCCTCACATTACAAAGAGGATATCATGGGATGCAAAAGGCCTGTTAGGGCACTGGTTATGTGAACAGGTACTTTTTATGAGAACTTTCAAATATAGCAGTTACACACAAAGCACTAACAGGTTTGAGATGCCCTGAGTTTGTTACTTCACAGCATGTTTGTTTCTGGTGACCACGTATCTCTAGGTGGACAGGAAGGGGCTGCAGATTGTGCTGCGCACAGTTTTTTTGCCTCAAGTTAGGGTTTTGCTCGATGGGGCTATATTCACACATGTTTAGGGAACTTGCACTTAGCTACAAACAAGATTGAGTATAACAAATATATAGCATTGTGTTAATTTACTCTCAGGATGGGGACTTTGCAAGTAGAAAACAGATACTGTACTTTCTAAACAGGCAGCACTCACCTGAGACTGGAATCCCAATAGTAAAATATCTTTAGAAACAAAGCACCAACCAGAGTTATATAGCCCCCAACTGTAATATTATTGGTGCCAAACAGTGTCTTTAAAAACATTAAAACAATTTCAGTTAAAACAAAACCCAGCACATATTGGACATGAGTACCTCTGGCGAGACTGTGCTAGCTTCCTTTCCCTCTACCTAATGTTTTGCTCTGCCTCCCCTCAGAGCTTTGTTAGAGGTATAGCAATCAGGAGAGGGGAAGGTATAAATATATAACATCCCCTGAATGTCATAACTATGTCATCCAGCTGCACTGAGCACAAGTACATCATTCTAAATTAATAAAACATGCACAAAAATATATGCACACTGCATATACATAAGTGCAAATAACAGCAAATCCAACCAGTAAACAGCACAGCTAAATATGTAAGCATATTCTCCATCCTTAGCACATATAAAATGAGCTAAAATAATTAATGCTAGACTTGCACTAAGAATGTATAGTTTCCATTGAATCAACTGCTTGATAAATGGCCAATTCAATGGACACTTATCCAGTGGCATCTCTTTTAAACCAGCACAAATCATATGAATTAAGTGCTGTAGAAAAATAAAGTAATATTACAAATTATTTACAGTACATTTACAATAAATATACTAAAAAATAAAAGAAGGGAAGGAAGAAAAACTAGGAGAAGGAAGTGGGAGAGGGAAGGGGATGCATATGGGTAAGCAAGTATATAGATAAGCCAGATGACATGGATAGAGAAACTGGAGAATACTTCATATTTTGAAAAAGGGGACATTTCTAACTTATCATTAAACTCTGGTAAATCTAAAGCCCCACATATGGTAAATCCAGCATTGCTCTCATCTACTAAATATATTATTAAAATCACCACCTCCGATTGGTGGCAATACATGTTGCAGAGCGATTGATTGTACTTTATGAACACCTGGTCTCCCATGCTCATTCTCATGCATAGCCATCATGTAATCCTATTTTTTATTTTAAATGGCTCTTAAATGTTCTGCTATTCTGTCCTTAAATTGTCTCTTCATTCTGCCAATATAAAATGCAGAATGGGAACATTTTAACAAATAAATTACCCCCTCTGTATTACAGTCAATTTGATATCTAAGTGTCTCAAGTTTCCATGTTCATGAATTTTTAATCAGCTGTGTACAACCGACTGCAAGGCACACTTTACAGGTTCCACAAGAAGTGCACAATCCAGTAGTCCAACTCTTTACACGTGTATCCATAATCAAGTGGCCATGTACAATCTCATCTTTCATACTGCATTTATTTTCTGCTCCTTCTATACACTGTTTTCAATGGTAAACTAGTTGATTCTCTTATAGCTGGAATTGTCTTCAGCACATATACAAATTTCTTTAAAATATCTGTAAACTGCTGTGTACCTACTACATAAGTAGTTACAAAAGTAAATCTATTATCCTGATTTTTTCATTTTAACACTACCCTGCAGCAAACTATTCCTGTCCATAATGTTCACCTCCATTTTCACTTCTCCAGATCATCCTTATTATATACTGTACCCTGGCCAGAAACTTTTTAGTTAAATCATTAGCATGTGATTGGCATCAATCTTCCTGCCCACAATTTTGCTTCAACCCCATATATTGGCCCTTGAGAGATTCTTCACTACATGCCTGGTGGCTTGGTGACAATCTTAAATAGCTGTTCCAGTCCATAAATTTAGTATTGGGTCATGCCTGAAAATAGTAATTTCTTGGCTAGTGCACCTACCCAGTTACCAAAACTAAATAAAATAAAGTATATAAATCTGCGGTCTATCAATTTAGTATATAAATCTGCAATCAATGTACCATCAACCTGCTTAATCATTTTTTAGTCCAAAAATTGAACAGAAATATAATTACAATTCAACTGAAATTTGAGTTAGAACTTTCTAACCACTGTACAAAATTTTTCAACTTCTGCCCAGTGCCCCTCCAAATGATAAATATATGATCAATAAAGCACCTTCATATTAGTACCTTCTTGAGACACTAATTGACACTCTGCTCAAAAACCACCAGCTCCTCCCATTGTTCCCATGTACAAATTAACAAAGCCAGGGGTGAAAGTTGCCCCCATAACTGTTCCTTTAATTTGCAAATAATCTGTATTCAAAAATGTGAATACATTGTTATTTACAATTTCTGAAAATTAAATAACAACCACTGATATTTTTTTCTTGAGGAAAAATTCATTTGTCTTAGAAAAATGAAACTCTAGTGCCTCTAAGCCATCACTAAGGGGAATGCTAGAACAGAGAGAATTAACATCCAAAGTAGTGAGGATACAGTTGTCTTCAAGTCTCAAGGAGACTACTGAAAAATATAGGAACTTCCTGTCTCAGAACAGGAAGATCAGGAGCTTTAATGGCACAGTAAGTAAGTAGGGAGAAAAAAATAAAATAAATAACAATAAATAAACAGAGGAAAGAGTAAGTGTTCAAAACAACAGTTAAGGGGACAGAAATAAGACATGATGGGAGTGGTGCAGTGCAGTGGCCGTGGAGCAGCAGTCTTCCGGGAGATGTTCTGGAGGATGTGGTGGTGTCCCATCTGCAGGCACCTCTCTGGGCTAAGGAAGGAGGCTGCTCATCTCCAGACTGAGTTGGTCAGGATTTGGGAGACCTCCTCTCCCACCCAGGGACCACCAGGGTCACTGCTGTTGCCTCAGAGGTTTCCAAGAAAGAAGAGTGGTTGGACCACAGTGTACTCAGGGAGGGTGAGGGTAGTGGAACAGTGGTGCATCCCTCCAGTTGTACCGCTCCACAATTCATATGCCGTTCTAGCAAAGTGTGGTTCCTCTACGGAGGAACCCTCAGTGGAGACCAAGGAGGATGCTGGGAACCTCCACAAAGCAGACCCAAAGGAGGGTGGCATGGGACCCCACAGGGGAAGGAAGGAAACAACTCCTGGTGGGTGAATCCATTGTTAGAGGGGTAGAACTAGGGGAGAAAAGGGAAAGGGGGTACGGTGCCTGCCTGATGACATGACTTGGAGGGACAGGGAGCAAATCCTCAGGATCACGGGAGCAGCTGCATGGGGGAAAGAGCTAGATGTCATTGTCCACCTAGGGACAAATGACCTGGTTGGGAAAAGGATCAGAGCAGTGCAGGAATAGTTTGTGGAGTTGGAGAGGGGCCTTAGACAAGTAGCATGCAAGGTAACCTTCTCAGAGGTGCTGCCTGTCTATGGAATGAGTGAGGCTAGGGTGCTCCACACCATGGGATTCAAGCAGTGGTTGAAAGACTGGTGCAGAACTCAGGGGTTTGACTTCATTGGGAACTGGGGGTCCACCTGGAGTGATGCAGGCCAATACTGGTGTGATGGTCTGCATCTGTCCAGGAGGGGAACCAGGATCCTAGGTGATAGGTTTAAATGCTTCATTGGCAAGCATTTAAACTAGCCAAGGGGATGTATTGGAAAGGAGCAGGGAAATCATAGACCACCCCAAACAAATCAGGGTAGTAAGTGAGGTAAACACCAAGACAGAGGCATTGACAGGGAGAAGGGCAGTGGTAAATGGAGAAAATGACAGAGGCAATAAGGACAGAAATGGGGCAAAAAGGGGTGAGGCCATCAAGAAATGGAGGGTAATGAGTACTAATGCCCATAGTCTGGGCAACAAGCTCCCTGAACTGGTGGCCTTGATGGAAGAGGGATGCCTGGATATCGTGGCAGTCACAGAAACATGGTACACAAAGAACCATGACTGGGATGTTAACATAACAGGGTACACAACCTACAGGAGAGACAGTGAGGGTAGAAGAGGGGGAGAAGTAGCTTTCTATGTAAGGGTAGGGATAAAAGTAACAGAACAAGAGTAAACAGGGAGGAGAGGAGGCAATGTGGTTCACCTTAGAGACTGGAAATGGCACCACAATCTACACAGTGGTTGTATACAGACCTCCATCTCAGGGGGAGGAAATAGACATGGACATTTATTTACTTATTAGCTTTTGTTGACCAGGTAAGCACACTAGACAAGACAATTGCCTGTTTTCAGGTAAGACCCGGGAGAGTACAAATACAAAAACAATAAGATACTGTAGAACATAGCACAACACCAGGTAGAACCAGGTGGAAACTCATTACATAAACAGTAAAGAATATAACACAGCTGAGTAGGAAAGAGCATACATTGGATCACATAAGGAGAAGAATGCTGCATCAACAAATCACCGCTTGGGAGCGAGTACATTTCTATACAAACAAGGACCACCGAACAGTGCATCTGACAAAACTCCGCCTAGAGCAGAGAATATGTACAATATGATACAAACAGGACCTAAGCAAATGAAAATCACCCTCAGGGCCCATGCAGATATGATAGAAGGCATCCTTAGGATGGAAGAGAAAGAGGAGTCACAGAAACATTGTACCCAGAGAACCATGACTGGGATGTCAACATACCAGGGTACACAATCTACAGGAGAGTCAGGGAGGGTAGAAGAGGAGGAGGAGGAGGAGGAGCAGCAGGAGTAGCTCTCCATGTAAGGGAAGGGATCAGAGCAATGGAACAAAATGGTAAACAGGGAGGAGAGGAGAGGAGGCACTGCGGGTCACCCTGGAGACTGGAAATGGCACCACAATCTGCACAGGGGTTGTATACAGACTCCCATTTCAAGGGGAGGAAATGGACAAGGAAATGATAGAAGGCATCCTTAGACTGGCAGAGAAAGGGGAGATATTGTTGATGGGGGATCTGAATATGTCAAATGTTAACTGGAGCACCTTTGCTGCAGCTACATCTAAGAGCAATGCCATTCTCGATACCCTACAGGGAGCATGCCTCAGACAGCTAGTGTTGGAACCCACTTGAGGGGGGAGCAATCTTAGACCTTGTACTCTCAAATGGGGACAGTGAGAGGATCTCAGATCTATAAATGGGTAGCCATCTGGGAACAAGTGACCACCAGACAGAGTGGTTTTCAATAAACTCAATTGCAGAGTCAAGCCATACAAAAGTGAGGGTACTGGACTTCAGGAGGGCTGACTTTGGCAAGATGGGATAGTGCCTTAGAAAAGCACTAGCAAACAGGCAAGAAGGAGGGGTGAGGCAACAATGGAGACACATCATTACTGCCATCACAGAGGCAACAAGCCTTTGTGTGAAGCAAATAAACTAATCAAAATGAAAGAAAAAGCCACTATGGTTCTCAAACGAGGTGGTGGGGAAGGTTAGGGAGAAAAATATAGCATTTAGGAAGTATAAGGAAACACAGAAGGAACAGGACAGAGAACTGTACCAGTTAAGGCAGAAGGAAGCATGGGAGGCAGTCAGAATAGTAAAGACCCAAACTGAAGAAAAGATAGCCAACTCAGTTAAGAAGGGGGATAAATCCTTTTATAGGTGCATTAGGGAGCATAGAAAGACAAAGGGAGGGATAGTGAGGCTGAATAGAATGGATGGTGGGTGGGCAGACATGGACAGTGAAAAAGCAGGGATACTGAATGAATACTTCTGCTCAGTATTCACAAATCAGGAGGAGGAGGAGGAGATATCAAAACCAAACAATAGAAGCACTCTGGATAGGGGGGTCGATCCCAGTCCTTTCACAGAAGAAAGGGTTCTAAAAGAACTCCTAAAACTGAAGGTGGACAAAGCAATGGGGCCTGATGGGATTCACCCCAGAATTCTAAAAGAATTAAGAGGAGAACTAGTGACACCACTGACTACCCTTTTTAACAAATCATGGGAGTATGGTGTGGTACCTTAGGACTGGAGAAGGGCAGATGTGATTCCCCTTCACAAAAGTTGGAGCAAGACAGAGGCAGGAAACTACAGACCTGTCAGTTTGACCTCTGTGGTAGGGAAAGTGATGGAATCACTTCTGGAGAAAAGAATTGTTGAGTACCTAGAGGCCAGTGGGGCACAGGACCCACGGCAGCATGGGTTCACAGTGGGAAGGTCATGTCAGATGAATCTAATTGATTTCTTTGACTGGGTGACCAAAGTACAGTAGTAGACCAGGGAGGGGCTGTGGACATGGCCTACCTAGACTTTAGCAAGGCATTTGACAAAGTCTCACACAGAAGATTAATAAACAAATTAGCCATCCTGGGAGTGGGTCCCAGGGTGGTAACCTGGGTAAAACATTGGCTGGACAACAGGACACAGAAGGTAATAGTAAACGGAGTCCACTCTGAAGAAAGGGGGGTTACTAGTGGGGTACCGCAGGGTTCAGTATTGGGTCCAGTCCTTTTTAATGTCTTTATAAGTGACATTTCTGAGGGACTGGAAGGAAAAGTATGCCTCTCTGCAGATGACACAAAGATCTGCAACAGGATTGATTCACAAGGAGGCATGGAACGGATGAGAAGAGACTTGGCAAGGTTGGAGGAATGGTCAGAAGTATGGCAGCTTGGATTCAATGCAAAGACGTGCAAAATAATGCACCTGGGAAACAAAAACCCAGTGGAAGAGTACATAATGAGGGGAGAGGTAGTAACAACAACAAAAATGGAAAGTTACCTGGGGTAATCATATCAGATGACCTTAAGGTTGGCAAGCAATGTAAGAAGGCAGTATGGAGGGCTGGGGGGATACTGCGATGTATACACAGAGGTACCACCAGCAGAAAACAGGAAGTTGTTATCCCTCTGTACATACAGTTGGGACACCCCATCTGGAGTACTGCATCCAGTTCTGAAGACCCCATCTCCGCAAGGCCATAGAGAAGATGGAGGCAGTGCAGAAGAGGGCAACTGAAATGGTGCAGGGTCTGCAACAGAAGCCATATGAGGAGAGACTAAAGGAGCTTAATATGTATTCCCTTGAGGAAAGGAAGGGAAGGGGGACATGATAGAAACTTTTAAGTACCTCAGTGGAATCAACAAAGTCCAAGAGGGTAGCATCTTTCAGAAAAAGAGATGTGCAAGAACAAGGGGACACAATTGGAAGATAGAGGGGGGGACGGCTCAGGGGTAATGTGAGAAAGTATTTTTTCACAGAGAGGGTGGTGGACACATGGAACAGCCTTCCTGAGGAGGTTGTGGGGTCTAAAACTGTGGGAGAATTCAAGAATACATGGGACAGACATAAGGCAATTCTTGTGGGGGGTAGGAAGTAATAGGCTGTTGGTTAACTAGGATCTGCAGCTTATCCATTAGGTAGGGAAATGGGAAGACTAGGTGGGCCAAGTGGTCCTTATCTGCCATCAAGGTCTATGTTTCTATGTTGCTATGTCTCACTCACATGTAAAAAGAAACCATATCTGATGTATCCTCGATGTAAGAATGTAAACTACAGACTAATGGCAGTAAATTTGAATCAACATATTTAGAAATAGGTTCCATAAGCCAGCCTTTACCTGCAATAATTGGGTGACCTAGTGGCTTTTGAATGTCTTTATGCACTTTTTGTAACATGTAAATAAGTTTTATTGGAAACTCCACTGTCATGACTAACAGGAAAAACAAAATAGTAGAAATAAAGAGGGGTGGGAATGAGGACAGGGGAGATGAGAATGATAAGCATACAGGAAAAAGGAGGGATGGCAGGAGGGGTGGGAACAGTATTTGGAAGGCCATGTGTGCAAATGCTATGTCTGGGTAATAAGATCTTGGACCTGATTGCCATGATGACAGAAGCTGACCTGGATTATGGATATTGCCGCCATTACTGAGTTATGGTGCAGTGAGTACCATGACTGGGATATAGCCATACCAGGTTATTCTCTTTTCAGGAAGGACAACTTGGGCAAGAAAGGGGGAGGGGTAGCTCTTTACATGAGGGGATAACATTAAAACAACAGAAATACAGGAAATACAAGGGGGCAAAGGTACTGTGGGTCACATTAGAGACAGAGAATGGAATGACTCTTCATATTGGCATGAGCTATAGACCTCCTGCACAGGGGAGGGAGTTGGATAAAGTTCTGATGGAAGACATCCAAAAGACGTCTAATAAGAGGGAGTTACTGCTGGTGAGTGACTTCAATCTGCCAGATATAGACTGGGGCATCCCAGCTGCAGCTTCAGTTAAGAGCAGGGACATCCTGGAATCCCTGCAGAGGACATTCCTCAAGCAACTAGTAGGTGAACCTACTCGTAAGGGAACAATATTGGACCTTGTACTCACCAACATGATCAGTGTTGTAGACATCATGATGGGTGACCATCTAGGGACCAGTGATCACCATATGGTGTGCTTCACTATAAGAACTGTTGTGGATTCAAACTGCAAAAAGGCAAGGGTCCTGGACTTCAGAATGGCCAGCTTTACAAAGCTGGGGGAATGCCTTAGAGGGGCCTTGGAAGGTGAGGAGGATTTGGGTGGATTGGAAGAACAATGAGAGAAAATAAAAGGGGTAACAGTGAGGGCAACAAACCTCTGAATCAGACAAGTTAGCAAAAGTAAGAGGAAAAAGAGGCCACGATTGTTCTCAAAAGAGATCACAAAAATGTTAAGGGCAAAAAGTTAACATTCTGGAGAGATAAGGAGTTACAGAGGAAGGAGGATAGGGAGGTGTATCAGGAGAAGCAGAGGGAGGCAGGGAAGGCAGTCAGGTGCATGAAAGTGCAAACGGAGGAGCAAATAGCCCAAGCAGTAAAGAAAGGGGACAAGACACTTTTTAGGTATGTAAGTGAAAAGCCAAAGTCCAGGGGAGAATTGTAAAATTAAGGAGGAGTGTGTGGAAAAGGATCATGAAAAGGCAGACATCCTGAACAGATACTTTTGTTCAGTGTTCACAGTTGAAGGGTAAGGCAAAGGACCACAGATTAGTGGCAGGAACATTTTGGGTAGTGAGGTAGACACAAGCCCACTTATAGTGGAGAGACTCATGAAGGAACTAGCAAATCTGAAAATGGACAAGTCAATGGGACCAGACGGGATACATTGCAGGATATTGAAGGAGCTCAGGGAGGTGCTAACTGTACTTCTTATGTCCTGTTCAACCATTCACTGGAGAAAGAAGTGATTCCAGAGGAATGGAGGAGGGCAGATGTAGTTCCACTTCACAAAAGTGGTAGTAGGGAGGAGGCTGGTATTTACAGGCCAGCCAGCCTGACTTTGGTGGTGGGAAAATTAATGGAATCCCTATTGAAGGAAAGGATTGTAGAATATCTTGAAATCAACAGCTTACAAGATCTGAGGCAACATGGATTCACAACAGGGAGGTCACGTCAAACAAATCTGATAGATTTCTTTGAATGGGTGGCCAGGGAAGCAAATCAGGGTAGAGCCATGGATGTGACCTACTTAGATTTCAGTAAGGCCTTCAACACTGTCACACATGGAAGTCTCCTAAACAAGTCTTGCAGCCTGGGAGTAGATCCAGTGGTGGTAAACTGGGTAAGAAATTGGTTGGGGAATAGGAGACAGAGGGTGGTGGTGAACAGTGTTCATTCTGAGGAAGGGAGAGTGAGCAGCAGGGTGCCACAAGGATTGGTACTGGGTCCAGTCCTCTTTAATGTCTTTATTAGTGACATTGTACAGGGGCTAGAAGGAAAGGTATGCCTTTTTGCAGATGACACCAAGATCTGCAATAGGGTAGACACTTTGAGGGGATGGAACAAATGAAGAGTGATCCAAGAAAGCTTGAGCAATGGCCAAAAGTGTGGCAACTGAGATGCAATGCAAAGAGGTGCAAAGTCATGCACTTAGGGCCCAGAAACACAGGGGTGGAGTAGAAGACAGCGGGATTGGTACCAAACAGGAAAGGGACCTGGAAATAATCATTTCTGACAAACTAAAGGTGGGCAAACAGTGTGATAAGGCAGTGCGGAGAGCTAGTGGGATGCTGGTGTGCATAGGGAGGGATATCACCAGTAGAAAGAGGGAGGTAATTATGTAAGCATTAATCTCCAATGAAGGTGGCATCTTATGGGGAGGTAATGCATGGTTGGGACCGTTGTGGCACGAGGCCGAAGGTCGAGTGCATACAATGGTCCAACCATGCATTAACTCCCCATTAGATGCCACCTTCGGAGTGGATTAACGCGCTTGTAACATGGTCTGCCTGTGGCTCTAGATCACAGAGATATATTTCTGGTGATGTTAAAGAATAGACAACGACACCAATAAAGTTAATGAGTTGTTTTTACTGTTACTTTTACAACTGATAACGAACCTTTCTTACATACATACATACATACAGTTTGTTTTTATTTTTCCTATTCTGCTACAGTTATGGAATTCTTAATGATAGCACTCAATTAGGGAGATTTCTTAGCGGCTGTTCATTTGCTACTGCTACTAGGATGACCGCTGCCTTGCTATTTCACTGCTTCACCCTGTAGTTGTCTATCTAATTTGCATAGAACTGCTATGGTTTGCTGCGCGTTGGTCCTGTTGTTTAGCTCCTGAAACTCGCTTTCTGATACTTGCTTATTTTGACTACTCACATTTGCCGACTGTCTCTGGCATCTGCTCTGTCTGTGCTTCGACCTCGATAATTACAGTTCACGGTCCCATAAACATTTTGGAATTTGATGCATTTCTGGATGTTCTCTGTGCTCCTCCGTCTTCCTCTCCGCCCCATCCTCTTTCCCTGTCTACTTGTTCTGCAGGTTTCCTATTCTCTCTGTGCTCACTGCACTGAAGATGCTTCACTTCACCAACCTTTTTGGCACTTCCTCCCTGACCTGCTAGTTTCACTTCTATGCTACTCGCTCTTCCCAATAAACTAAGCATTATTTTGTTTCTGTCTCTAGCTTTTCTACTTCCCTGTTCTTTCTTTTGCCCCGGTCCCTCGTTAACTAGTATTGTGGCATCCCTACTTTGCCAATTCTCAACTTGTTGACTTCTAGTTCTCCTGCTCCACTGTTTTCTGTGCTGCGCTTTTTACTCCTGTGGCTGCTTTCTGTAGTACACAAGCAACTCAGCATTATCGTCTCATAATGCCGTGTTGCTCTTGCCCCACCTGACACTGTTTCACCTATCACCGTCCTTCCCTGGAGTCCTCACATTTCTTCCATGTTACAAACCACTATATAAAACATCAGTGAGGCCTCACCTGGACTACTGTGTTCTGTTCTTGAGACCACATCTCCAAAAAGACATAGAATAGAGGCAGTCCAGAGGTGGGCACCTAAAATGATATAAGGCCTGTATCAAAAGCCCTATGAGGAGAGGCTAAAGAACCTTAATGTGTATAACCTAGATGAAAAGAGGGAGAGAGGGGATATGATAGAGACTTTCAAACACCTCATGGATATAAATAGGATACAAGACGGAAGCATTTTTTCAGAAAAGAAAATGCTGAAGAACGAGGGATCACGACATGAAGCTGGAGGAGAGTAGATTCAGGAGAACTATTAGAAAGTACTTCTTCATAGAAAGGGTGGTGGATTCCGAGAGCAGCCTTACAGCAAAGGTGGTTGAAGCAAAAACTGCAACAAGGTTCAAGAACGTATGGGATAGGCCTAAGGTAATTTTATTTAGTTTGGAAAGAGGGGGGAGCAGGAGATCAAGTAGGGTCTGAGATATCAAAGTAGGTAGGGATTATGGGCAAACTGTGTGGGCCACGTGGTCCTTACTGTATCTGCTGGCAATTTCTATATAATCTATGTATTTACATTCTGCCTCAGTAATCATCTTGTTATTGACCAATGAATTTAAATATACGTCAGTTATAGCTTTTATGTCATTTGTAGGATTATGAGTCAATAACTGGTAAAACTCACCATTGTCAAGTTGTTAACCGTTAAAACTCACCATTCTCAGGTTGTTTATTAATTTCAGCAATATACTGTAGAATATAAAATATTAACTGTCAGAATATTTTTGCTATATCTGCTATTGGGGGAGTCCCGCTAATATATTCTGACTGCTAATATTTTCAGAAAAGAAATGACAAAGAAAGGCAAGCAGATTAGCCGATTAGCACAGCACTCTACGTCCTTTATTTTAGATGAACAATACTGTGTTTAGAACTGTAATGTGCCCCCCAACTGTGAAATCATTAAAAATTCAGTCCAAAGTGCACAGTGCACAGTTTGCTCCTGTCTGTGCATGCAGTACTGTATTAAAATCATTTAATAACAACTCAGAGACTTACCAGGGCTCAGTTTAGGCTGCTCCTATGTATCTCCAATATTCCCACTTCCTGGAAGCCATGAACAACATCTCACCTCTGGCACAATTCAAGGAAGCTGGCGTGTAGCCATTGGGCGTGCAGTTCCTTGAGAGTCTGCATAGTGAGGTCCACTTTAATCTCTTCTCCGGACTTCAGCTGTTCGGATACAATTGTAGCATACCAGTCCATGAACTTCTGTTTCATGTAGTCTTTAAAGATTTTATTAACCGAAATGTCGCGTGGCTGCAGTTGATCTGTACATGAAGCTGGAATGAAAATCAGTATAATGCCCAGGCTTTCTAGTTTATCTGGCATGAGTGAGGTAGTGTGCCCCCTAAACAGATCCAGAATCAGGATACACTTTTGCTCATCAAGCAGACAGAGCCTGATACAAGTACAGGTGCAGAAAGGGCATGTAGATGGCATATGAGGATGGACACACTTTTTCACAAGGGGGGAAGATGGAGAAGATGGGGAAAATGTCCCAGTGAGCTCCTGGCAGACCGTTTTGACAATTAAGGGCTCAACACCAGACTGCTGGGACAGTGTCTCAGGCAGTATCCCTTCATTATCAAAGGGATACTTGATACACTTTGTTTGCTGTGATTTCTTCATCATCCATTTCAGGAGAGACATTGCTGGCAAAGAAAGTTCTTGGACTGTCGACAGCTACAGGAAGTTACAGGTCAGATAACACCTCCCTAACTACCTAACTGCATAACTACCTGTAACTGCCTGTAAATGCCACCTGATAATTGCCCGGAAATTGCTCCGATTAAATGTGCTCTGATTAGCTCTGTGTCAGTGACTTGTCCAATACAAAAGCCATAAGTGCTCAGATAGCAGCAGATCATGAATTTAAGCTGGTGCTGATGTTTGAGTTTTGCCGTAGAGCTCCAAATAAACACGGCACCAAAATTATTTTGAATCATGATCCCACCCCCCCTTAGCAGCGGGTTTATTCATAAATGCTATGATGATTTTTCAAAGTATTTAAAGCAAACTGCTCATCCCTAGTTAAATTATTATACCTCACATCAATGCCTTGTCTGAATAAGTCATGTAAATCAGACACAATGGGCTGGATATTCAAACTGCGCCCAAAATGTGCGCAATAGCAGGACCAAGCACAAGTCCATTGCACACATACACAATAGACGCGATATTCAAAAATGGAGCAAGCCAAATTGCGCAAACAGCCAACGTCTGAATATCGCACAACCTGCGTCATAGCGCAACCAGGAAGGGGAAGCTGAGCAGATACGATGCGCTATAGTGCAACAAGGGCAGCCCAGCTGAGCAGCCCAGAGGTGCCATAGCGCAAGCAGGGAGCCCCCCAGCAGCAGAGCAATGGAACTGCACAATCAGGGAGGTAGGCAGGGGCCTACCACCCATGCCACGGATGGGAACAGGAACACACTGCAGAACTGACAATGCACCCCCACACCCCAAGCACAGCAAAACTGGGGGAGGGACAGAATATCCACCGGCCCATGGGGACAAGCAAACAAAGCACAGCTGGGCCATGTTGCCCCAGCACACACACCGGCAAGCTGAGATTGCCACACGAGGGGGCAGACCACCCCATGGCACAGCAGCCTCCCCTGTGCACAGCACACCCTGCACCGTGACCCCAAGATACCCCCCATGAGCAGTGACCATCACTGCAGGAATCCCCATGCATATCCCCCCACTGTCACACTGCAACCTCATGTACCACAGAACCATACAAGCCAGAGCCACCATGAGCACCCAGCAGTGGTTGGCAGCACATGGCAATGCAACAATGGCAGACACAGTGCCAACATGCACAAACCCCCTGAGGCACAGCTGAGAGACCAAACATGTGTCGCCACAAGAGATACCCCACACGGGAAAGGGCGTGCCCCTGACACCACTGCCATTGATACAGCACCCTGCACAGTAGACAAGTGTCACAGTGCGACCCACCATGAGCCACAGCAGCCAGCACAGAACCCCACAGTGCTGCGTGGAAGCATGCAGCACACCAGATGCAACACAGTGCAGGGGCAAACACACACCCATACCCTCGGGGACACCAACACAGGGACGCAGTAGTGTGGCAACCAAGCCCCCAGTGTGGGCCCGTATAAACTGTGCACACACAGCCTGCAGTCCACCATGGCACAGGGGCGACACCCACCCTGTGCATGAACTGTGGCCCTGTACGCCACCAGCATATGCCTGGATCACAAGTCACAGACAGTGGTGCACAGCCCCTGCAACACACACAAGCCACAGCATGGAGGTGGGACAGCAACTGTGGAGGCCACAGTGTCACCCGAGGCAAACATGCACCTCACCAGTGACAGGAAGCAACCCAGCATTGTGACGGTCACAGTGGATGACCTGCAGGGACAGCCACCACTGACAAGGCAGTGACCTCGCAGGCCACAGACATGCAAGGGTGTCAGCTGCACAGGCCAAGGACAGTTTGACAGGGGCACAATGGACACAGAGCAGGCACCATGGACCACTGCACACAGCAATGCAATGCACAGAGAACAACACACACCACAGATACCGACTGATAGCTACTCCCACACCAGAGACACTTCCCCACGCACACACACACATACCCATGACTGAACCACCCCAGATGCCATGCACACCACTGCAACTGAGCACCTATAGCCAGCTGCAAATCAGAGACCACCACAGTATTCATATCAAAATCTGTATTATAAAATATACAACAACAACAACAACAACAACATTTGTATACATATATACATATATGGGGTGGAGGTACAGGAACAAGGTCTGGGTGGGTAAGGGTCAGAGGTGAACAACTGGGAGAGGGAAGACGGGGTATGAGGGTTTGTCAAAGGGGGAGGTAATGTGCATTCAGTGGCGTCCAGCCTGCTCCTCCACTGCCTGGGGCCGTTCCCAGGGTCACCTTCTCCTCCTCACCCCATGCTGATGGAGGTCCTGCAGTACTGCCAGGGATTCGATTGCCACACGAACCAGCAGCTGGATGGAACGCTCTATGCGTAGGAGTATCCGCATTCCTAGGACAAGGGATCAGAGTCAATGGGTGTGACTGTCCATCCCTCTGCAGCCCACCCATCATGCATGGCATACAGCCATGTGCCCTGCTCCTGTGATGGTGTGCACCCACCCACAGTGACCATGTGCACAAGACATGCCCAACCAGGCAGCAACAGCCATGTGTACCACTGCACACACACACTGCTCATGTCCAGCACAGCACAACCAAGGCCGTACAGTAACGTGGCTATGCGGTGGGCAGGCAGTGCCACAGCTATGTGCCCAGTGCACGCATGGACCACCATTGATGCACTCCCAGACATGCAGTGCCACTGAACAGTGCTGACTGTCACATGTCGCGTGCATGGCAGTGGTGTCCATGGATGGTGGCCATGCCCTGCCCCCACCCTGTCACACAGCATGCAATAGCAATCATGGTGTCATGGCACTCACCCTCATCAGGCTGTCGCTGGCGTTGTGGTTGTTCCCTGACATGCTCCGGTTCTGCATCCACCACCCTCCACTGCTGATCCATGGCCCTCCTCCGCTCTACCACGCCTGTGGAAAACAAAAGGTGAGAAACACTTCAGTACAATCCCAAAGCATATTTCCCCTGCTCCAATGTGTGTGCCCACCCACCCAGCCAGACCCATCCATCACATACCCTGTAAACACCGCCACAGCCAACCCTAGACCATCCCTCCCCTATGTGCTGGACACAAAAGACAGTGTTACCCATATGGACCATACAGGTGCATAGATGGATCACCCACCTGGACGAGGCACCATGCCCCTCCTGGCATGCGACCGCAGACATGCCAGTGGCTCCAGCTCCCTCCTTCTCAGGTCCCCATAGTGGTGCCTGCATTGCTCGGCCATCCTCCTGTGGCCAGTGGCCGCCTCCAGGTCAGTGGCCACCTGTTGCCAGACCTGAGTCCTGGCCCTGTCCAGTGGAACCTCACCATACAGTGGGCCATAGTGTGGCTCCACAATGGCCACAAGGTTGGCCAGTTCGAGGGCACTCCATTGGGGGGCTCTCCTGTGTGCTATCTCCAGTGCTATAGTAGGCAATATGGCACTCCGCAGTGCGGCAACCCCACATGGAATTGCTGCGCAATACATCGCCGCCATTCCCTATCATGCTGCTGGGGCACAGCGCCAATTATCCCCGTCGCACCTTGTCACCAAACAGCCGATAGAGCTACAGACATGCCATACATACAGCGCCAAGGGAGCAAAGGTCAGGCACAGGGTCATGGGTCTCTGGCGCAAGGCCACGCACAGCGCCATCAGACGTCTATACGTCTAGCGTGACTGGTCGCCTGTGTGCCATTGCCACAGTGAACTATTGCACAGTTTTGCCACAGTGCCATGTAGTGACCATCACCGTAGTGCCACTGGCACAATGGAGGCTGTGCCCTGAATTTCCTACCATGCACAGCACGTCATCAATGTGGCAGACGCCTGCGTAAGCTACCTGGGCATGCGCAGTGCGGTGTACTATGCAGTCACAGAACTGCACCATTGGCTCAGCACGTTCAACCATACTGCGCAAAGCGCAACAGCGCGATATTCAGCCGTCATATGCAAATCATCCGATCAGCCATTCAATGGCACAGCAGCGCGATTTGCATCTCATTAAAGTTGCTCCACACCTAATTTGCATGGATTGTGCCATAAAACTGCGACACTGTTCTGCAGTGGCCATATTCAGTTACTGCAGTTTATAGCTGAGTTGCATGCTGTGTGGTGTTCTGGACTGTGGTCTCAGGGACTTGCTTAGTACTGCACAGTCACAGGTCACCACTGTCACCCATACAGGCTGAAAAATGACTGAGCAAGGACTGGGTGAGGAGGATGATGGTGGGCAGAAGAGGAGGCCCAATTTTACCAAGGCCGAGATGGATGCACTCTTTGAGGCCTACATCGATCAGGAGCCACTGCTCAGTGGACGGCGGGGCACCCCTCAGGCCTGTGCTTCTGCATGGGAGGGGGTGGCACGTGCCGTCAACTGGCATGGCAGCCACCAGCGCTCTGTGCAGAACTGTAAGAAGAAGATGGGTACTGACAGGAGAAGGGTGAAGGAGAAGGTGGCTGCCATCAGGGCGGCATGTGCTGCAACAGGCGGGGGCCAGCCGGAGGTGGTGCAGCTGACTCCAGCAGAGGACAGGCTTGCTGCAAGCATGCAGCTCAGTGCCATTAAGGGCATTCCAGCAGGTGGCTTCCAGACAGGTGGTAGCCCATCACTGCATGGTACGTCATGGTCTGGGGAGGGGGAAGGTAGATCACATGCACTAACATGTCCTTACTTTCTTTTACAGATCCTGCATGTCTGCAGGGGTCAGCGGTGGATGGCCTGTCCACTGCGGACAGCCATCTGGAGTTGGAGGAGGGACCATTCACCTTCGCAGGTAGCCAGCGTGCATTGCAACAGTGGTACCACCTGCCTGTCAACACTGATGTCGTTGAGACAGGTGTGGGGGAGGCCCTTCCTGTGTCTCAGCGGTCTTGCATCCAAGTATGCCAGCACATTGTGGCTGTGGCTGTGGTACAGACCTGCACCATTGATGATGCAATGACCATTATGGGTAGTGACATGTGTGTTTCACGGAATGGACAAACAGCAGGCCAGCACATGCCCATGGACCTGGCTGTTTACAACATGTGTGCCAGCATGTCAGCACAGTCCCAGGCTGCGCCAGTCATCACTGGTGGGGCAGCACCGGTGGCTGGTCAGGTCAGTGGCACTGTTGCAGCCACAGTGGCGGGACAGCCAATCCCTTGGGCACAGCAGGTGGAGGGACAGCAGCAGCAGTCACCACTGGGACTGGGGCTACAGGGCTCAGCAGTGGCGTTTGTGCACCGCCTGTGGACTTGCCCATACCTGGCCCTGGTGAGCAGCGCCCACCCTCAAGGGGTGCTGAACATCAGGCCCTTCCATACCCTGAGGGACAGGTTGTTGAGGTGGCAGATGACCTCTTTGACGAGCACACCTGCCTGCTGCAGGCACCAGTACAGCAGCAGATGCAGCTTGCAATGTCCGTGGAGGCACTGTGTGTGGCCCTAGAGTGGGTCGTGGAGCAACACAGCAGGGACACCGAAAGGATCCTGTCATGGATTGACCATTTACGGGAGGATGTGACTGCTGCCTTTGACAGGCTACCACAGGCATTGGTCGCTGTCGTGGCCACGATGGGCACATAGTCAGGTGCCCATGTGTCACTCACACCGCGCAGTTCGCTATCCACTCCCCATTCCCGGCATTGTGCGACACCCACCCTGTCGATGCCGGGTTCAGCTGTGGGCATCCTGAGCACTCCTGGTGCAGGTATATTCGGTGCGCTGCAGACACTTGTGTGGGCACAGTCGCGTTCGTGCAGTGGAACCCCTGGTGGACCATCAGTGCCACCCCATGAGGCCTGTGCTCAGCCTGCCAGTGCCGCTGAGTCTCGGCGGGGCCGCCCATGCATCCGAGGTGGACGTGGCACTGTGCCGCATGACTGACCTGTCTCCCAGTGTGGGCCCTGTCTGGTGCTGCCCTGTGTGCATTGTGTGTTTTGGTGGGCAGTGCACCAGTGGGTGCCCAGCCCTACATGCAGACAAACGGTCCACCTGCACACCCTCCCAACTGCTGTCCACGGGTGTGTGTGCATGATGATGCCTGCATTGTGCTGTACACCAAAGTGCGATGGTGCCCAGCATCTGACACATGCACCTAGACCATCAGTGGACGTAGTGGCCTGTGGACATGTGTGTTGCTAGTGTCTGTGTTCCGGCTCTGTTGTGCACCTGACCCCTGTGCACTGTGTGCCTATTGTGTGTGCATGTGTGTGTGTCTGTCAATGTGGCGTGTTACTGTTCACCCCTTCCTGGTTGTCTGTGTGTGTTTCTGTGCCCTGCCACTTCCCTTGCCATCATGCACCCCTGGTGTGTTTCCATGTGTGTACGTGGGTTGTGCCCTAGCCACTGGTGGTTGCACATGGCTCCATGACTTACCTGTGTTGGCTGAAGTGCTCCTCTGTGATGGTGTCCTGGTGCAGCTGGGCCAGCTGGATCAGTCGGGGGTCCCGTCATCCAGGGGGCTGCCCATCCCCATCATCACCGGTGTCACCATTGTCCCCATCGCTGTCCCCTTCTTCAACCTGTACAGCTATCCCACAGTCTTTGGCCATGTTGTGCAGGGTACAACAGGCCAGGAATATTGCACAGGCCTTTGAGGGGCTATACTGTAGGGCACCACCGGAGGTGTCTAGGCAACAGAAACACACCTTGAGCATCCCAAACACCCACTCAATGATGTTGCATGTGGCGGCATGTGCCTCATTGAAGCGTTGCTGCGATAGGGTCGTGGGGCGCCGGTAGGGTGTGAGCAGCCAGGGATGGAGTGGGTATCCACTGTCACCTGTGTGTAAATAGTGGAGGTTAGTGTCTTGTTCAGGCTCAGACTGCCCCTAACCCTGTGTGCCACACCCATGGCACCTGTGGCTTACCCCCCGCCCACGATTTGTCAGTTCTACATGCATACTCACCCACCAGATGTCCTGTGGGAATGTCCCCACTCTCGAATCAATGACACAGTGCCGAGTGGTACCATATGAATGAATCGTGTGCTCCCCCAGGTGTGTGGCACAGACATTGATGATGTGCCCACTGGCATCACACACCACCTGGCAGTTGACACTGGCATACCCCTTCTGATTCATATAGGTGGCCCCATCGGGGCCAGGTGGCATGCGAATGGCCACATGGGTGCAGTCTATCACCCCTAGCATGCCAGGCATATGTGCTACCCTGTGGAACTCCTGTATGTTTGCTGTGTGCACCGCCATGGTGCTGGGGAAATGGATGTACTCCGCAGCATGTGGCAGCAGTGCGCTGAGGAAATGGGTGAGGATGTATGATGTGGCCAACTGTGTTATGCCTGTGGTGTCCCCTGTTGGTCTCTGGAAGGTACCCGTGGTGAGCAAGCACATGCAGGCTGTTACCTTTGTCTCCACCGACAGAGCATGACTCCGTCGTGTGGGTGCCTGCATCACGTCACTGCGCAGCTCACAGAGCTGCCTCAATATTGCCCTGTTCAGGTGGTACCGGCCCACTATCTCGACATCTGAGTACAGCTCAAAGCTGGTGCGGGTTTGGTACTGCCTGTTGTGGGTGCACCGCCGACGGGCCCTTCCATGCCCACGTCCCCCTGCAGCATGCCTTCTCACCCCCGTCATTACGGCTTCCATGTGGAAGGTGGCACTGTCCATGTCCCTGGCTTGTGTTCCCCTCCCCAGCTGTTGTTGCTTTTTTCCCCCCGCTGTCCTGACTGCTACCTCCCCTGCACCGGGTACACCTACTGGCCTCTGCACTCTGTGGCCCCACACCCTTCACTTGCCCCTATTCTGTCCTCTTGTTTCCTGGCCTGCCCTTTGTCCCTCTTGCCTGTGTCTCTCCTGCCTCATGTGGCTTCTCTGTAGTGTTCTTGTGCCTCTGCCTTGCTGCTCCTTTTTATTTTGACTCATTTCTGCTATGGCGCAACTTCCGCTGATCCACTGTTCGCAGTACGCAAGTCTTTAATTGTCGCACTGCTCACCTATGTGTGTTCCACCCACCCGTTGCGCATGCCTTCATTATCATTGCACTGTTGCTCAGCATGTTTTCAGTGGCACAACTGCCTCCCTGCTGAATATCGCAGAATGGCGCATTTTCTGACTTGCGCTATGCAAGAACCTTTATTGTTATATCATGCAACCCTTTGAATATCCAGCCCACAAAGTTTTAAAAAAGTTTCAACAGCAGGCATAAAGGCGGGAAAAAAAATAGAATGATTTTTGAAAGAGTCCCTTACCCCTGCTGTTTTCACAACATTATTCTCCTGAAATTCTTTTGCAAAGAAAGTTTGTAGACTTATGTTCTTGGCAAAATGATTAATGTCCACTAAACAAATTCCCTGACTACAGTAAAAAATATATGGGAGTCCTTTTTCTAAGACTTTAGTTTCAATCTTAGTTATTTCCTGCCATAAATATTTATAATGTTTAGTACTCCCATGTGCTCCTTGGTCATTGATCTTGGAGTTATTATGCCTTGATTCTCACTCTTCTTCTTGCGGGGTCCTCTCTGTGTCTTCTTTGACCTCCTTCCTGATAATCTGGTCTGACTCTGATTCTACGTGTACTCCTCCTGGGTCCGGGATCGGAGTCAGCAGGAGGATGCACTAAAAAGGCTGCTAATCTTTACTTGTAGTGTCCTCACCCTCCGAATCACTAGGACCAGTGCTATATTCAAGAGCACTTCTATCAATATTTTTCAATATCATTTTCAGGTGGGAGATGCCATCACTGTTTTGTTGGGTAGTACTTTGTTTCCAGTTGAATACTCTATTGAGCTCATAGGGCAGGATTCTCAAAAGGGTTGCACCCAGTGCATCCGAGATGTGCCAGTGCATCCCCCAACTTGTGCACTGGTGCTATTCTGGCAGGGGGCAGATGCACTGCATACTGCCCATAATGATATGCGGTGCGTCTGGAGGGGCTGGGAAGGGGGTGTGCCCATGCATCTAGTGTGCAGCCCCATTCACAGCCTGACCAAGAGGCACATCTCCAGGGCAAGTCCGCAGATGTGACCCTGAGAGATAAGCCTACAGCAAGTAGACTTAAGTTGCATGCCACCCATAGGCAGGCTGCCATACTGCAGACAGCAGGCGGCAGCCTGCCCACCCTGGCAGTCCAGTGTGCACCTCCTTCCTGTCCACATCTCCATTATAATGCTGCTCTCTGCGATGATCCAGTGGTAAGAAGAGAACCCCCCTCCCCACCCACATCTCCATTACAATGCTGCTCCCTGCAGCAATAATGTGATAAGAACAGAATCCCCCTCCCCACCTCGAGCCGAATGCACTGGCACCGATAGTCCGTAAGACCCCTACTAGTAGCTCAGCAGACCACACACCATCACACACACACTCAGGCACCCCCTACCCACCTCTCTCCCCCATCCCAGCATATTCTCACCATCGGCAGGCAGCTCAACCCACCCATATACCGCCATGGCTGCCCACAAACAGAACTGTCTGTGAATGTCAACTATTGTACATCCTGTAGCCCATTGGTGGACCCTGTTGACCAATGGGCTTGCAGTGTATACTGTACACTGTCATTCACAAAGTGTTTAGCATCAGTTGCAAATTTAGTCATTTTAACTTGCATCAGCTTTTTATCATATAATTCCATTGCCTCGTTTATCCTTGCACTCAGCTTTAGAAATTCTGGGCATTCAGCAAATTGGTCTACCTGTTCCTCTCTAAACTGTAACTCTTTTAACACTTCTTTTGAAATCTCTTATTCGTCCTGGTGGTTTTTGAGCTGAGTGTCAGTCAGGGTCTGAAGATTATATTAATATGGAGGTGTTTTATTGACAATATATTTATTGTCTGAAGGGGCACTGGGGAGGAGTTGAAACATTTTGCACAATGATTAAAAAGCTCTAACTCAAATCTCAAATTTCAGTTGAATTGGGATTACACTTCTGTTCATTGTTTGGATTTGAAAATTATTAAGCAGGCTGATGGTACATTGATTACAGATTTATACACTAAATTTGTGGACCACAATAGTCATTTAATATCAGACAGTTGTCATCTCAGGCATGTAGTGAAGAATCTCCCCAAGGGTCAATATATGAGGTTGAAGTGAAACTGTGGGCAGGGAAATTGGTACCAATCACACGCCGAGGATTTAACAAAAAAGTTCCTGCCCAGGGTGTACAAAAAGAATGATCTGGAAAAAGTGAAAATGGAGAAGGATGTTATGGGTAGGAATAGTTATCTCCAGGATAGTGTAAAAATTAAAAATCAGGATAATAGATTTACTTTTGTAACTACTTATGGAGCAGGTACACGGCAAGTTACGGATATTCTAAAGAAAAATGCGCATGTGCTGAAGACAATTCCAGCTTTAATAGAATCAGCTAGCTTATGTTGGAAACAGTGTGTAGAAGGATCAGAAATGTGAAAGATGAGATTGTACATGGCCACTTGAATATGGATATGAGTGTAAAGAGTTGGACTACTGGATTGTGCTCTTCTTGTGGATCTTGTAAAGTGTGTCCCACGTCTGTTGTACACAAATGATTAAACGTCCATGAACAGGGAACCTTGAAACACTTAAAGATAAAACTGATTGTAATAGAGAGGGGGGATCTACTTGTTACAATGTTCATGTTCTGCTTTTTATATTGGCAGAACAAACAGAAAATTTAAGGACAGAACAGGGGAACATGTAAGAGCAATTCAAAGTAAAAAGCAGGATTATGTAACATAGAAGCATAGAAACATAGAAGTTGATGGCAGATAAGGACTGCATGACCCATCCAGTCTGCCCATTTTTTTTCTACCTTATGAATGTGCCATAGGCCTGTACTCTGTCAATGGCCTATTTATTCATACTCATCTGTATTGCTCCCTTATGCCTATCCCATGCCTGTTGAAGCCCTGCACTGTATTCATATCCACCACTTCCTGAGGTAGGCTGTTCCATGCATCTGCCACCCTTATTGTGAAAAAGAACTTCCTCCCATTCCCTCTTAATCGACCTCCCTCTAATCTCATACTGTGTCCTCTTGTCCTGCTATTTTTCTTATATTGAAACATGTTAGACTCTGTCACCTTGTTAATGCCCTTAAGATGTTTGAATGTTTCGATCATATCACCTCTCTCCCTCCTTTGCTCTAGGGCAGAGGTTCTCAAATGGTGAGGCCAGCCTCCCTGGGGAGGCCCCAACCTGTTCCAGGGGAGGCTCAAGCAAGTCTTGAAAAAGTATTATTTATCATTTTTGAACTTTATAGATTTTGTGTGAAGGGATAAGGCAAACTGAAAGAGGATAATAGTAGCTGAATTTATGTATTTATTCACAAGTCTGTGACCAGGGAAGGTACTGTACACTGAGCTATGGCTTATTTCAGGTGTACCCAGGGAAGGGTAGTGAGAGAATACAGTTCAGAATGTAACTTCGAAACACTCGAGCAATACAAAATGAATAAAAGTGCAAACAAATTAACAATAAGCTAACAATGCGAGGGGCAATTGATCAATTTGACTGGCAGCAGAACTGTCCAAATACAAGAGTTAACCACACAGGTACTAGGAATAAGAGCAGGAGGGAGCAAACTGATCCCTGAGAAGTTGCTTAAGATCAGGGGGAGAGGCAGAGGTCATCAGGAAGGTTATTCCAGTTAGAGGGCAAACGGAAAGCAATCTGATCCATGAAGGTATTGCAGTAAGGGGTAACAATGGTTCGAGAGTCAAAATATTGGAGCAAGTAGGTTGTCCTGTTTGGTGGGGGGGTTACAATAAGCTTAACATGAGAGCCAGCTATGCAAAGAGGTTTCAATTTATTCCTGATGTACCTGTGAAAAGTAGGTTATTTTTCTATGGGGAGGCCCCAAAATATTTCAGTATTTTTGGGGAGGCTCAAGATCTTTTCCATGGCTTAGAGGAGGCTCACTATGACAAAGTTTGAGAACTGTTGCTCTAGGGTATACATATTGATCTCTGTTGATCTGTCCTCAAATGTTTTCTGATGCAGTCCCTTCACCATTTTGGTTACCCTTCTCTGGACTGCCTCCATTTTGTTAATATCCTTGTGCAGGTGCGGCCACCAGTACTGCATGCAATACTGCAGATGGGGCCCTAACCAGTGTCTTGTAAAGAGAGATTATTACCTCCCTATTACAACTTGCTTTCCTTACCTGGTGATGCGAATGAACTACAAACATGATGAACTCCTATTATATCACTAGCTGAGGGGGGGAGGGGTGTTCTTCCCATCTGACTTATCGGGTGCTGCACCAATCTCCCCATTTGCTAGTTTAAATATTCTGCAAAGACGTCAAACTTCTGCCCCAATGCACTGACTCCCTCCTTAGTCAGAAGCAGTCCACTGAATTTAAAGAACTTTCTCTCCCAAAACTGCTGCCAGTTACCTACAAATCTGTGTTCTTTTCCCTGGCTCCAGTGGCTATGTATGTGAATAAGAATGGGGGACCAAGTATTCATAAAGTACAAGCAATTGCCCTGGAACATGTATCGCCACCTATTAGAGGTAATGATTTTGATAATATACTTAGTAGGAGAGAACAATATTTGATTTACCATATGGGGGCTTTAGATCCACCAGGGCTTAATGATAAGTTTAACATTTTCCCTTTTTTGAAATATTAAGTGTTCTCCAATTTCTTTATCCATTTCACTTGGTTTATCCATGTACCTTCTTTCCCATATGCATCCCCTTCCCCCTTCCTCCTTCCTTTTTCCCCCTCCTAGTTTTTCTTCCTCCCCTTCTTTTATTTTTTAGCATAATTATTGAAAATAGAAACATAGAACATAGATATGTGCCCTTCAGAAAATGACCCCTTGGCCCATCCAGTCTGCTCAACCTCCCCCCCCCAGTTCATGCTGCCCCTCTGTTCTATGCCTTTTTACTTTTATTTAGCCCTATGTAGTTGTCCCAAGCCCTCCTGAATTTGTCCACTGAGTCTACACCCACCACCCATTCTGGCAGCCTGTTCCATGGATCCACCACCGTCTCTATGAAGAACTGACCCCTTGCATCTCCTCTAAATCTAGCCCCCTCCAGACTGAGTGCATGTCCCCTAGTAGATTTGTTTTCACTCATCCTGAATATGCTGCCTTCCTTCACCCTATTTATTCTCTTCAGATATTTGAAGGTTTCTACAATATCCTCCCTTTCCTGCCTCATCTCCAGTATGTACAAATTTAGTTCCTCCAGCCATTCCTCGTATGGCCTCCCCTGCAGCCCTTGAACCATCCTGGTTGCTCTTCTCAGGACCCTCTCCAACCTATCTCTGTCACCCTGTAAGTGTGGTCTCCAGAACTGGACCCCATATTACAGATGTTGTCTGACCATAGTTCTGTATGGTGGCATGATCAGCTCCTTTTTCCTGCTTGTGAAGCCCCTCCCTATGCATGCCAACATTCCGGTTGCCTTCCCCACCACCCTATTGCATTGGTTCCTTACCTTTAGGTTATCTGAAATGGTGATCCTCAGATCCCTTTCCTGCTCTGTAACCTCAAGTTCCTCCTCTCCCAAGCCAGTATTTTGCCCTTGGGTTTTTACACCCTAAGTGCATAATTTTACATTTTTTCATGTTGAATTGCAATTGTCACTTCCCAGACCACTCCAGCCTGGCCAGATCCTTTCTCATTCTTTCCACACACACACACACCCAGTGTGTCCACCCTGTTACAGATCTTCATGTCATCTGCAAACAGACACACTTTCCCATTCAGGCCCTATAAAATGTCCCCAATGTATATGTTAAACAGTATGGGTGCCAACACAGACCCCTGAGGAACCCCACTCATCATCCCTCCTTCCTTTAAGTATACCCCATTAGCCACCATCCTCAGAGTTCTCCCCAAGTCAATTATCCACCCAGTTTGTTGATTTACCCCCCCACCCCTACCCCTGGCTATCTAACTTTCTTATTAGTCTCCTGTGGGGGACAGTGTTGAAGGCCTTCCAGAAGTCCCGATAGGCTACGTCCACCACCCCTCCCTAATCGCATATCTCCATTACTCACTCAAAGAATTCAATCAGGTTGGTCTGACACAACCTTCCATCTTTGAACCCATGCTGGTTGCTGTCTATAATGCCTTCCTTCTCTAGATAGTATACCAGCCTTTCCTTTATAAGTCCCTCTATCAGTTTTTCCACCACGGATGTAAGGCTAACTGGGCAGCAATTGCCCAGCTCATCCTTTCTTCCCCCTTCTGTAATGGCACCACATCAGCACCTCTCCATTTCCCTGGGACTCTCACCTTGTCCAGAGACAGGTTAAATAACTTTGTGAGTGGTGCCACCAGTTCCTCCCATAATTCGTTGAGCACCCTGGGGTGGATTACATTAGAGCCCATTGCCTTGTCTGTCCACAGTTTTCCTAACTCCTCTTATACCCTACCCTCTGTAAAGGAGCTGGTGTCCATCTCCCCACAGAGCCCTCCCCTACTTCTTAGCTCTGGTCCCTTCCCTTCTTCCTTGGCCATGAAGACTGAGGTGAAGATTCATCCAGCAGATTTGCTTTCTCCTCATCCCCCTCAATCAGAGCTCCACCCTCCCCTCTGAGTCTCATAATCCCCTGCTTGCTTCTCCTTCTGTCACTCACATACCTAAAAAACTTCTTGTCTCCCCTTTTGGCCTCCCTCGCTATTTTTTCTTCCATATCCGCTTTAGCCCTCCTAACTATTTTCCAGGCTTAATTTAGCTTCTCGCTATAATGATAATGATAAAATGCATTGTAAATCATTTTTAATGTTACTTTTAATTTTTTTACAGCATTTGAATCATGTGAATTGTGCTGGTTTTAAAGAGATGCAATCAGATAAGTATCTGTTGAACTGACTGTCAAGCATTTGATTCACAGAAACTATGCATTCTTAGTGCAAGGCTAATATCACTTATTTTAGCTCATTTTATATGTGCTAAGGATGAAGAATATGCTTAGATATTTAGTGGTGCTGTTTATTGTCTGGTTTTGCTGTTCTTTGCACTTTCATATATATGTATATATTTTTATACATGTTTTATTAATTTAAAATGATGTACTTTTGCTCAGTGCAAGTGGATGACGTAGTTATGACATCACTGGGATATTATGTATTTATGCCTTCCTGTCACCTGGTTGCTATACCTATGATGTAGCTCTGAGGGGTGGAGCAAAACACTGGGTGGAGGGAGAGACGGCTTACATCATCTCACCAGAGGTACCCATGTCCAACATATGCTGGGTTTTGTATTAAATGCATTGGTTTTAATGCTTTTAAAGAAATTGCTTGGCACCTATAAAATTGCATTTGGAGGATATATAAGTCTGGTCAGTGACGGTTCTTTTTTCTGAAGATTTTTTACTACTGGGATTCTGGTCTTGGGTGAGTGTTGCCTGTTTGGAAAGTCTTGATATTGATGCTGGTTTGGCACCTCCCAGCTCTGCATAGCTTTTTCTGCAAGGAAGCAGTATAACATAGTGGTTAAGGGAACTGAGCTGCAAACCTGGAGACCTGGTTGTGAATCCCATCAGCCTGCGATTGCATACTGCGTGACCCTGAGCAAGTCACTTAACTTCATTGTGCTCGCAGGTCACACCTAACACCTGTTACAGGATGCCACACTGGTTCAACGCCCTCCCCTCCTCGATCTCCTCACTCACTAAAATAGTTCCTTTTAAGGCAGCCCTCAAGAGCCTCATTTTCTCCACCCGCAGCTGCAAATGTGCTCCACAAGCAGGATCCTAGTCCATAGGTGCCCCGCTCCTTCCCTGGCCCCTTTCCTAGACTCTTGACGACAATCGCCTTATCTCAGGCTGCAATTCTGAATTTACTGTATTTGTCCTTGGAGCCTAGCTTTCGCACTGTATAGACCTCTGTACTGCTGTTGTAAACTGTAACTCTTATCTGGGCACTGGATGGCTTGGGATTCTATGTTGTTTCTTTTGACACCTGCAAATATAGGAATACTGTTTGCTATTCGCTGTTTGGTATGTAACAAACACTTCTGTAGCCTCCTGTCTATCATATTGCATTTGTGTTGCTGTCTATGTGTTGAATCCACTGGAACTGATGTGGAGCCCTTAGAAACGAGTCCTTGACTCAAAGGGTTGTAATTCTGATATGTATAATAAATAAATAAATAAAAACAAGATCTGGCTTAGTGTGCCTTTCCTGGATAAACAATTTCCACTTCTACTACATAGAAAACAAAGACTGTTGAAAATGGGATCCTTTTATTCCAAACAGGAATCTTTGGCTGTCATTACACTTTCCTGGTTGTACCACTGTGAGCTGCCACAGTGGCTGTTCTGTTGCAGATGGATCTGTCTGTACATGTTGGGTGCTAATCTGCTTCTGTTTACACACATTGGACCTGATTTAAAAAAAAGCCATTAGAGCAATGCAAATTGCATCACTCTAGGGCTGCAGTAAACTCTGGGTGCATCAGTGACCCTGCACCCAGTTTTATAAAACGGGGGTCACTGAACAAAAGACCCAGGAGCTGCCACAGCTGAAGGCCTGTGCCAAATATTTGGTGCACCTGTGGGGACTGACACAAGGATGTGGCTGTTCCACTCAGAGCAAAACTAGAGGGGCCACAAATGTATGTGGGGGAGGTGACTATGCCAGTCATGAGGGGGCCGGGGAAGAAGCAGTACAGGGGTGCCTTTGTGGGAGTCATGAAAATGGCAGAATAGCAGGGTGGTGATCTAGCACCTGGTGGAGTGCCTTTTACAATGCCAGGCAGCCCTTTGGCTCAGACTGCTTCATAGAGGGTTGGTAGGGAGGGAAAGTGACCTGGCCCCAGGTGGGCACAACCCTGGCACCTGTGCCAGAGATGCCACTATTCACAACCCTGTTGGTGGGAAACATTGACTGCAGGTTGAAGGCTGCCAGTGGTGGAGGGGGATGTTCTCCAGGCACTGCAACAGTCCCCTGGTACCCAGCCATCCCAGCATTGTGGCAGGTTGCCTCCTGCCTACAGGGTTGGGGATCATGGCACCTCTGTAGCAGGTGTTAGGACTGTGCCCATCTGGGGCCAGGTCACTTTCCCACCCTGCCAACCCTCTCTGAAGCAGTCTGAGGCCATTAGCTACCAGGCATTGTAAAAGACACCCCCATTGGGTGACACATCACCACTCTGATATTCTGCCATCTCCCTGACTCTCCCTAAGGCACCCCTCATGCTCCTTCTGCTCCTGGCCCACTCCTGATAGGTCCCTCCCAATCACCACATTGTCCTGCAGTGGTACAGAGCACTTAGACCAACTCTCTGCTGTCTAAGCAGAGCCCCCTTTTGTGTCCATGGCATGGCTTACAAAATTGCAAAATTGGGGATTGTGCAGCTCCGCCATGGAGCAAGCCCCCTTGCAACCTGGAGCAAGGGTGATTTTTCCACAAGTGTGGAGCAGGAAGGCTTGGGCACAAGGCACCCTGATTGTGATGCAGCCAACATTTGAAAATTGGTATTGCCACAAACTTTGACACAAGGTGCCACTTGTGTCAAAGCCACTTCATACAGGTATCTTGTGCCAGAGTTTGCCCTTTTAACATTGGGCCCTTTGTCTTTGCTGTATAGATGCTTTTACTGCCTGTAGCATGGCTGAGATTGGGGTTGGGTGGAGGAGGGTAGCCAGCAGAGTGATGGAGTAGAGGGAGGTTATTTAAACAAGCATTTGTCAATGCCAAATGTTGCTTGCTTATATGTGCTGTTTAGGTATTTGGAAGTGATAGTACCATGCTTAAGAATTGTTATGTGCCCCCTCCAAGACATCCACTGTGTCTTTCTGTTCAGTATTCACAGAAGAGGGGAGGGGCAAGGGCCACCGCAGAACAGCAGTTGCAAAGGCATGAAGAGGTGGACAATAGTCCATTCACAGGCAGAAGAATTCTGCAGGAGGTGACTAAATTGAAGGTGGACAAAGCGATGGGACCAGATGACATACACCCAAGGATATTAAGAGAACTGTGAAGGGAGATAGCAGTACCTCTGGCAGCCATGTTCACCAAGTCATTCAACACAGGGGTGGTACCAGAGAATTGGAGGAAGGCACATGTGGTCCCTCTATACAAATCCAGCAGTAGGGAGGAGGCGGGGAACTATAGACCAGTCAACCTCACCTCAGTAGTGGGGAAGATCATGGAGACATTGTTTAAAGAAAGGATAGTGGGGCATCTAGAAGCCACCATAGCCCAGGACCATAGGCAACATGGATTCACAGTGGGGAGGTTATGTCAGACAAATCTGGTTGATCTCTTTGACTGGGTGACAAAGGAAGTAAATCAGGGTGGGGCAGTGGACAATGTTTACCTTGATTTCAGCAAAGCCTTTGACATCGTCCCACATAGGAGGCTGATGAACTAGCTGGGTAGGCTGGGCATGGAGGAAAGGGTGGTAAACTGGGTTAGAAACTGGCTAACAGACAGGAGGCAGGAGAGTGATGATAAATGGGGTGCAGTCTGGGGAGAGGGGGTGGCCAGTGGGGTGCTTCAGAGATTGGTCCTGGGGCCAGTCCTGTTCAATGTTTTCATTAGTTACATTGCAGAAGGGCTGAAGGGAAAGGTCTGCCTGTTTGCAGATGACACCAAGATCTGTAACACAGTGGATACCCCAGAGGGGGTGGAGAAAATGAGGAGGGACCTGGGGAGGCTTGAAAAATGGTCTGCGGACTGGCAACTGAAATTTAATTCAAAAAAGTTCAAAATTATGCACCTGGGACACAGACACCCTGGGAAAAGCTACAGGATGGGGGGGGGGGGTTGCTGACAGTCACAAAGACGGAAAGGGACCTGGGGGTTCTTATTTCAGATGACCTGAAAATGTCAAAGTGCTAAGGCAGCTGGGAGGGCCAGTGACATGCTGGGGTACATAGGCAGGGGTATTACCAGTATAAGGAGGGAGGTAGTGATGCCATTATATAAAACCATGGTCAGGCCTCACATGGAGTACTGTGTGCAGTTCTGGAGGTCTCACTTTCGTAAGGATATTAACAGGCTGGAGATGGTCCAGAGAAGGGCGAATAAGATGGTAGAGAGCTTGCAACACAAGACTTATGAGGAGAAATTAAGGGACCTCAATATGTACTCACTGGAAGAGTGGAGGGAAAGAGGGGATAGGATCGAAACATTCAAGTACCTCAAGGGTATAAATATAACTACTGAGAAGCAGGAGACAGCTGCTATAGGCACATGTGCCAGCTTCTGTGTGATATTCTTTTGTTCTTATAAATCTGTAATATCCAGTATTTCGGTAACCACATGGCCACACTGCCTTCTTTAGGCAATTTTATGCTGATTGATGTCTGGTGTCAGACGGCAGACAGAAGGCTCACCAGATTGTGTTGCCATTTGAAAAACTTCATAGAGTGTTCTTTTACTGGTAAGTATTTTGGAAAGCTGGTGAAGGTCTCACAAGTTTTATTATGATTTTATCTCATGTCTGTCCCCTTTAGTTCCCCCCATCCCCACAGCCCAACAGTCATCGGTGGCCACAGCTGCAGCCTTCGCCTTGCCAAGATGGTGGTTGAGTAGCTGTCTTCACAGTCTGTGAAGTCTGACGTCTTTCAGTGCCACTTATTGGTCATCTTCCAACACAGGCAGCCAGCCCAAAACTAATTCAGGACAAGCAGCTTTCAAAGTGGGGAAGAAATGAAGTGAGCAAAAATCAAGTACTCATTCAGATGCGGCATCGATTTTAAGATCAGCATACTGGTGTGGACACTGCAAATAGAACCCCAGCTCTTTAAGCAACCTTATGAAGAGTAACAGTTTCTCAAAGCATGGGGTTCTGTTTATTGTACTGTAAGTGGGCTGCATCTAATTCGGTAATTTACTGTGCCTTACATCTGGATTTATGGTAGGCCCAACTTTAAATAAAAACTGCACCTGAATGAAAACATGATGCCATAGAAACATAGAATTTGTCAGCAGAAAAGGACCGATCAGCCCACCCAGTCCGACCAAGTGTTCTCTACCTACTTGTAACTCCTGCCTGTATATGTTACTGTATGTCTTATTCTGCCTGCATCCATCAGGACCTCCTTGTGAATAAGCTTGCTCAATGGATTTTTCCTGCCGTGAAATTGAACCTCCTCCTCCTCCTCCTCCTCCATAGTCCTATTGATCTCCGTTGACCCCCTTCTTTCCCTTTTTATGTTGCTTGCACGCATGTGCAAGAAACATAGTGCCATCATCGGAGATTTCGGAGGTGTGTCACCTCCTCCTCCAATTCAGTCAGTGAGCTGGCAGGCACGGCCCCTGTAAGCCAATGCATTTTGGAGCTGTCTATGACACGCTCCAAAATGCAGTGGCATACAGTTGAAGGGATCTACGCTCAGTGAGCACCGATAAGCATAGCTCTCCCCACACGCAGGGCGCGCGCGCCCCGCACGTCCCTGTGTACCGATGGGGCGCCCAATCCCCGCCGGGCTGAGCTGCTGTCGCTTCCCCCGCCAGAGCTGGTGCCACGCCAGGAGCCCACCCCAGCGCGGGCAATCACGCCTTTGGCCGACGGGGTGCCCAATCCCATCGGCTGAACGGCCCCTACCATTCCAGCCACGCTGGGAGCCCACCCCAGCGTGGCAAACGCCCCTCGTAGTCTTTTTGTTTTAACCTGTAAACAAAAAACGGTCCCGCCGCGCCGCTCTCCTGACCCCTCCACAACCCGCACTCCACCCACTGGCGCACTCCAGCCTCCCTTAAACCCCCACTCACCCCATACTTACCCGACCGCACTCCACGATCTTCAGTGGACCGGGAACACGCCTGCACTTTTCAAAGCCGACTGCTGAACTGAGGAAATGCCGGTAAGCTGTATAATGGGCTAGATAGGAGGGTTCAACTTTGTTGCATATCTCAGAATTTTGGGACTTTTTGCACCAAATTTCAACATGGGTTTAGGACCCCTTCTCATGAATCAATGTCACTGTCATGGCGGCTCAGGTTCAAGGCGATTTCGCAGTGACCTGCGAATCACCCTTTGGGCCCAAATACCACCATGACAGTGACATCATTCATGAGAAGGTCCCAAAACCCCATGTTGAAAATTTGGTCCAAAAATTCCAAAAAATGACTGTTTTATGAGCGTGCGTTGCGCAGTTCCCACACAGGCTCGTAAGTTCATGAATTTTCAATATTTTCACTCCAGATTTTCAACATTGCCATTTTACCACACCTTCTTATGAGTAGTACAGCTGTCATTTTTCACATCTCACCCAAAATGTGTTTCCGCCCTTGTAGTGCAGAATGGCTCAGTCGATGTGCGAAATCAATGTACGGGACAAATTAAGAAAATCACAGTGACACTGTTCATGAGCAGAGGTCTTAAAATGTCAATGTTGAAAATTTGGTGAAAGAATTCCTAAAAATGACTGTTTTACGAGTGTGCGATGCGCAGTTCCCATGCACGCTCGTAGGTTTGCGAATTTTTAATATTTCCACTCCAGATTTTCAACATTGCCATTTTACCACACCTCCTTATGAGCAGTACAGCTGTCATTTTTCACATCCTGTCCAAAACGTTTCAGCCTACATGTAGCGCATAATGGCGAGTCGGTGTGCAAACTCAATGTATGGGACACATTAACAAAATCACACTGACACTGTTCATGACCAGAGGTCTTAAAATGGCTATGTTGAACATTTTGTGAAAAATTTCCTAACAATGACTGTTTTACGAGCGTGCGTTGCGCAGTTCCTACGCACGCTCGTAAGTTCACAAATTTTCAATATTTGCACTCCAATGACTTCCAAATACCTAAACAGCACATAGAAGCAAGCAACATTGGGGATTGACAAATGCTTGTTCTAATATACCCCTATGTTTATCCCATGCATGCTTCATGCCCCTTACTATTTTAGCCTCCACCACTTCTCCTGGCAGTCTGTTCAAGGCGTCTACCACCCTTTCAGTAAAGAAATATTTCTTCACATCTATCCTAAACTCCCCCCCCCAGCTTCATTGTCTGCCCCTAGGTTTTGGTGCTCATCCTCATTTGAAGAAAACTCCCCAACTGTTTACCCCGTGAGGTACTTTGTAGGTCTTGATCATGTCATCTCTAGCCCTCCTCTCTTCCAGAGTGCACATTTTGAGATTCTTCAGCCTTTCCTTGTAGGGATTCCTGTGAAAATCCTTAAGCATTTTAGTTGCCCTCCTCTGGAAAACCTCCACCTTATGTCCTTTCTGAAGTGTGGACTCTAAAACTGGGCACAGTACTCCAGCTGGGGGTATACCAGGGAGTGATACAATGGCAGCACAGCATCCCTCCTCCTCCTACTGGAGATGCCACTCCTTATGCACCCCAGTATCCAATTCGCCCTGCCCATAGCCTTGTCACACTGTACTGCCATCTTGAGGTCCTCTGATATAATAACCTCAAGGACCCTTTTATGTCTAGTGAGTATCAGTACCTTTCCCATCCTATATTCAGCATCGGGGTTCCTATGCCCTAGGTACATGATTTTACACTTGCTGGCATTGAACCCCAACTAAGTAAGAAAATGGAATTGATTTGAATGAATTGCAAGCTTTTAAGGAGCTTTTCAGGGAGTGTGCATGTGTGTGTGTGGGTGGGTTGGGGGGACTCTGATACTATAACTATTTGCTTTTGATTTTGGCCTCAAATCAGGTGCACTCCTGTAAACAGATATAACACGTTTAAGAAAGACTCATAAGAAATGTGATAAAGTCTTTGTACATTAGCCTGGGCTGAGCTTGCAGGCAGGAGAGATAGAAACATAGAAACATAGACTTTGACAGCAGATAAGGACCGCTTGGCCCACCTAGTCTGCCCATTCCCCTACCTACAGGATAAGCTGCAGATTCTAGTTAACCAACAGCCTATTTCGTTCTACCCCCCACAAGAATTGCCTTATGTCTGTCCCATTCATTCTTGATTTCTCCCAAAGTTTTAGACCCTACAAGCTCCTCAGGAAGGCTGTTCTATGTGTCCACCACCCTCTCTATGAAAAAATACTTCCTCACATTGCCTCTGAGCTGTCCTCCCTCTGTCTTCAAATTGTGTCCCCTTGTTCTTGCACATCTCTTTTTCTGAGGAATGCTACCCTCTTGGACTTTGTTGATTCCACTGAGATACTTAAAAGTTTCCATCCTGTCCCCCCTCTTCCTCCTTTCCTCAAGGGTATACATATTAAGTTCCTTTAGTCTCTCCTTATATGGCTTCTCTTACAGACCCTGCACCATTTTAGTTGCCCTCCTCTGGACTGCCTCCATCCTGTCTATGTCTTTGTGGAGATGGGATCTCCAGAACTGGATGCAGTACTACAGATGGGGTCTCACCAACTGTCTGTACAAAGGGATAACAACTTCCTGTTTTCTGCTGGTGATGCCTCTCCCTATACAGCCCAGTATCCCCCAGCCCTCCCTACTGCCTTCTCACATTGCTTGCTAACCTTAAGGTCATCTGATATGATTACTCCTAGGTCCCTTTCCTTTTTTGTTGTTGTTACTACCCCCCCATTGTGTCATCTTCCCCTGGGTTCTTGTTTCCCAGGTGCATTATTTTGCACTTCTTTGCATTGAATCAAAGCTGCCATACTTCTGACCATTTCTCCAAACTTTAAGTCCCTTCTCATCCTTTCCACACCTCCTTGTTTATCAACCCTGCTGCAGATCTCTGTGTCATCTGCAAAGAGGCATACTTTTCCTTCCAGTCCCTCTGCAATGTCACTTATAAAGAAATTAAAAAAGGAGATGCAGCCTGTTCATAATTAATGAGCTTCCCACTGGTCACCTGTGAACCTCTAATGGGCCAGAGCTTACTACACAAGCATTTGTCAATGCTGAATGGTTGCTTGCTGGCATTAGCAGTGGAAGTGCAGGAGTTAGACAGATGGGGCACAATTCTCAAAGCCCTGCATCGAACAGATATGGTGCAAGGTGCACCTTGCATCCATGACTGTCCTTCGTGCGATTCACAAAAGTGGCCTGCATCAACCGCAGTCCACCTGCCCGAAACAGGGCTTGCACCTGCAATGCAATGCAGCATGGTGGTAGGGGGACTGCGGCCGATGCAAACTGCATCCTGCGATTCACAAAAATCACCTGGCAGGAGAAATTCTTAGTGCCCTTAGACCAGCCAGGGCAGGCGTAAGGGGACTTAGACATTCTTCCCTGGGTTACATGTCTGTGTGCAGCACACCATGGGTGATGGTCCACCCACCACATACTCCCAAGTGTGGCTCCATATGTGTGCTCCCCATCCTAGTGGCCCAATGGCACCCCTCACAGCTCCCCAATACCATCTATGTACCATGTTGGTACCCCCATCCTGATGCCACCCATACTGGCAGTGACTCCCTGATCCCCGATGCCTGCCCTATAGACGCTACTGCAGCACCATTTGGTGGTACAGGGCCCACCCATGCTCCAGCGGGTGGTGCCCACACCTCCCGTACACCAGTCCTAACTAGTCCTCAGTGCCTGGCACATCCCACCACTGTCCTCAGTGGCCAGGTGCTAATTGCACCAAACATGGTGGAAGAACACCGGCCCACCAGGTTGGGTCCACTTGCCCATTACCTAGTGGAACGGGGGTCCTGTGTTAGTCTCTGGTGGCCTGCAGTGGACCTGTGTGATGTGCTAGGGGTTTGCTGCGGGGTTCCGGTCAGTGCAAGAATGGGGACTTAGCCGCTGGGACCCCTCCTGTACCTGAATCAGGTGGGGGTCCCTGGTGCATCAGGCATTGGTGCAAGCTGCTGTTTACCGCAGCTTGTGCCAGATGCAGGCCCCTATGAGAATTGGGCCCATGCAGTATGGGAATGGCAGTGAAGCATTGAACTTGACGTCAACCCCACCCCCACCCTGCAGAGATCGACAGGCATTGGGGTGTGCCTTTGAGTCATTGCCCATAACGGTCACAACATTTCACCTCACCCTACCCTGCAGACACTGACAAGTGTAGAGGTGTGCCTTGGGTGTTCAGGCTTTATTCATCTCATTCCATAAGGAAATATGCTGAAATGGGTGCAGTATAGGAGAATGGGATGAACTCTGCAGCCAGAGAGACCAAGGTACACCTCAATGCCTGTCACTGGCTGCAGGGTGCGGGTGGGGGTGGAATAGCATGAGCATTACTGTCGACAATCCCAAGTCACATCCCTGACACCTGTCAGTCCCTACAAGGTGGGGCGTTATGGTCAAAAACCCTAACACCCTGGGCATTTCTTGGTATTTTTATTCCAAGTTTTCAACATGGGCTTTTTGTGATCCCACTACATGAACAGACACACTAACAGTTCATTAGCCTAAAGGTGATTTTGCTCAGTGGCTCTGCCATTTGGTGCCACAGGTGCGAAAACACATTTCAAACAGGATGTGAAAAATGACAGCTGTACTGTTCAAGAGGAGGTATAAAAAATTACAATGTTGAAAATCTGAAATGAAATTATA
Source organism: Neoceratodus forsteri (assembly GCA_016271365.2). NCBI lineage: Eukaryota > Metazoa > Chordata > Ceratodontiformes > Ceratodontidae > Neoceratodus > Neoceratodus forsteri. The sequence goes on along the minus strand of CM057455.1, from coordinate 1,749,397,555 downwards.
AAAAAACTGGTGAAGTCATGACTGTGCGTAGAAACTGCACATCGTACACCCGTAATATAATTAGTTTGAGGATTTTTTACAGAAGATTTTCAACACAGGCGTTTAGGAACCTCCACTCATGAACAGTGTCACTGTGATTTTCTTAATCTATCCCGAACACTGATTTCCCACAGAGACTGTGCTATTCTGCGCTGGAAGTGCGAAAACACGTTTCAGCCAGGGTGTGAAAAATGACAGCTGTACTGTTCATAAGGAGGTGTGTAAAAATGCCAATGTTGATGATCTGGACTGTAAAGATTACAAATTTGTGAATTTACAAGGATGCATGGAAATTGTACAATGCATACTCATAACACAGTCATTTTATGGACTTTGTCACCAAATTTTCAACATAGCCAGTTTAAGATCTCTGCTCATGAACTGTGATTTTCTTAATCTGTCCCGAACATTGATTTTGCACACTGACCGCTACATGTCTGAAAACACATTTTGGGTGATATGTGAAAAATGACAGTTGTACTGTTCATAAGGAGGTGTGATAAAATGACAATGCTGAAAATCTGGAGTGAAAATATAAAAAATGCTCAAAGTTAAAAGCGTGCCTAGGAACTGCGCAACACACACTCATAAAACAGTCATTTTGAAGAATTTTTTCACCGAATTTTCAACATAGGGCTTTGGGGGGCCTACCTCATGAATAGTGTCTGTGATATTCTTAATCTGTTCTAAACATTGATTTCACACACCGGCTGCGCCATTGTGTTCTACATGTGTGAAAACACATTTCAGGTGAGATGTAAAAAAATAACAGCTATACTTCTCATAAGAAGATGTGGTAAAATGGCAATGTTGAAAATCTGGAGTGAAAATATTAAAAATGCTCGAACTTACGAGCATGCATAGGAAATGTGCAAAGCACGCTCATAAAACAGTCATTTTGGCGAATTTTTCCACCAGATTTTCAACATAGGTTTTTTGGGGGCCTACCTCATGAACTCAGTCTCTGTCATTTCATTAATCAGTCACGAAAGGTGTTTTGTGCAGTGACCGCAAAATCACCTTTCGGGACCGAATAACAAAATGACAGTGACTGAGTTCATGAGGTGGCATCTCAAGAACCCTATGTTGAAAATTTGGTGAAAAAATTAAAAAAATTGGCTTAGATATGCACCAAAGGTGAAAAAAAAAATTAATGTCATTACACAGCTTACCGGCATTTCTTCAGTTCGCGGTCAGCTTTGAAGAGTGCAGACGTGTTCCTGGTCCACTGAAGATCGTCGCACCGGAGGTAAGAATGGGGTGTGGGGGGTGTGGGGAGGCAGGGTGCACAGAGGGTGGGCGCTGATTGGGAGAGGGGGGCCACAGACTCAACGAGGGACTGTTTTTGTTTTACAGGTTTAATTACAAAAAAAAATGTAGCAGGAAGGTTTTCTTTTTTCAGGAAGATTTAATTTTGGCATGCTGGGGTGAGCTCCCAGCATACCACGTGATTGTTTTGGGGGGGCTGTAGCCAACAGGGGATTGGTCACCCCCATCAGCACATACAGAGTGCTGGGGGGGGGACAAGAGCCGAGGGGGATTGGGCACCCCCTCGGCACACAAGAAATTGTGGGGGGGTGCATTATGCTGATGGGGAGTGGGCTTCCGTGTAGGCAAAATTACCAGACAGGTGGCATTCCGACAGGGGGACTGTGTACCCCTGTCAGCACATATAAGTGCGGGGGGTGGCAAGAGCCAAGGGGGATTGGGCACCCCGGTGGGCTTATTTTTAATACTTTATTGAAATGTTTCACCAGGAAGACACACTGAAGGCCAGGTGGTGCCTTTCTGTTGGCTTTGTGTGGACTGTGAGAGGCAGATAGAGAAGCCATCACCATGGCAATACAGCATAATGGAGCTGTGTAATTGGCTGCTGTAGTCAGGGAGGCCCTGCGTACAGAAAGCTGATTGCATAGTGACGGGGCACTGCCTGATTGCAGTGGCTCAGTTACTTTGATCCAGTGGCCTGCTCATTAACTGCCAGTGATCAGCAACAGGCTGATCTATTGGTCGAGGCAGAGACCAGCCCCTGAATGGGCTGCTGCCATATGCACAACACTGCCGCGCCTCCACAACCTGCTTGTGAAGAAAACTTGATGCAATGAGTTTCTTGCCTATGTGTGCAAGCAACACAAAACTGACATTTGAGTTGGGGGAGGAAGTCAGCGGAAAGAGGGAGCAAGATGGAGATTATGTGGTTTTAAAAAACACTTCTGGCTGGGGTCAGGATTAGAAGCCAGCAAAGGGGAGATTATCTAAAGAAAACATGAAACAGGAACAGCACACATGAAAGGAGACTGTGTTAAATGAATCAAATGCACAGTGAAAATAAATTTCCAGGGACGTGGATATGTTGTTCATACACACTTCTTGGCATGCCTCTTTCCCCTTTAATTCTTGTCGGAAGGTCTTAAAGCCGGCTCCTCCCACTCACCTAGTGGTATATCCCTCGGCTCCACCCCATGATGCCAAATCTTCCTTTCCGCTGGAAGATACAGGTTGCCTCCTCATTGCTCCTGTGTTCTGTAGGCCCTGACTTTGTTTCCTTCGGATTCTTTGAAGATTAAGCTCATTCTAGCTAGTGATTGTGATTGTTGTTTCTCAATTATGAAAGATAAATCTTCCCCTGGTTTCCACTGGTGCCCCTGCGGCCAGAAAATGTAATGCACATCTCCACGTACCTCGTACATCTACTGTTTGGGTGTCTGCCATGACACCCAGGCATGTGAGATTTGTCTCAAGTTCCACCTGAACGTCCTCGACGATTGTTTTGCACAACTGGAGCTGGGCAGGCCTGAAAAATGGAATCCACTGGTGAAATCGACGGAGCCCCAGTGGGCAGTCTCTGCGGCTGTAGGGTCCACCAAGCAGTTAGATCAAATGCAGACCTTCGAGGAAGAAGCAGCGCAAGTTGCAGAACTCTCCTCATGGCTGATTTTTGTTTCAGTCAATCTGGGCTCCACCTACTCGGGCTCCTTTCGGGAGATATGCTAGTCTCTCCCCACTAAAGATGAGGGTCCCTTGGGTGCACATATCTCCCAGTCCCTTAAAAAGGACAAGGAATTGAGAGATTCTTCATCTCGGTGAAGACATTCTTGGGATTGAGAGTGATCTGGGTCCCAGGAATCTCCAGTCTCGACCTCGGTTGAGACTGTGACTTTGTCCACCGGCTTCTCGGTCCCACCGCCCTGGTCAGCCAACCGAAGTCTCAGTCAACGATGTGGTTGAGATCACACTCGACCCTGTCAAACTGTTGTCACCCAATAAGGCCGACAACTCTCTTAACAGGACCCCTGTTTTGTTTCTTCCTGATAAGGAGACCCAGCCTGCTGGCAATCCCATTGAGGAACCACTTCCTGATCCAGGAAAAACACTGGTCCCCACGGTGTCTCCCGAGTGACCCAGTTGGCCAGTCCAATCGAGGTCAACGTCTCAGACCCCCTTGAGTGATAGGCCGAGGAAGGCGCATAAGCACTCAAAGAAAAGGCAACGCTGACATTTGTCTTCGTCCTCCTTGGATGAGGAGAGACTTTGACAGAAACTTCGTCGATGCTAGTAAGATCTCATGTGGCAACAGCTGACTTTGTCTTGCCATAAACCAGCTTCAGTTTCCTCACTGGCCATTACCTGGCTTTTGCCTTCTAGGCCAAAGCCGGTTCCATCAAAACCAATCATCTCTGTTCCTCTGCCCGCGGAGCCAGTAGAACCAGCCACGGTTTGGCCAAAATCGACCTCTTCACTGATAGTGGTGGAGCCACTGCCAAAACAGCCCAGAGGAGGGGCTTCTTTGAAGGAAGCTTGGACTGTTCCAGGTCTTCCCTGCATGATTTCGGTCACCCTTATACCTGACCACCCCAGGTGTGTAGAAGGGGACCTTGGTGGCTGGCCGATTTATCCGGATACTTCGGATTCTGATGACTCTGACCTACACTCTCATCCACTTGATGATGAGTCAGTGGGCAATCTGTCGATGGAGGAAGGTCCTTCATCCTTTTTGGAGATTCTCTGCCTCATCTCTGAATCCACGGGGATGCCCCTGGAGTCTGTCCAGAAATGGGCAGAGTACCATCTTACAGATATTCTTAAGAGAGGGGATACCCCTACAGAAGCCTTCCCAGTGGCCAAGGCCATTGTTGTTCTGGCATTGAAGCTTTGACAGCAGCCTACCTCCTGCCCAGCGCTGTCTGCCCAGATGGCCCGCAAGTATGCAGAGCCCATTGACTCCTGCTCGGGGTTCAAGGAACACCCTTTGGCTGAGGGGCTAGTGACTGTTCCTGTGTTCAGATGCACAGGCAGTTCTGCTGATACCAGTAGACCTCCAGACAAGGAGTCCAAAAAACTGGACCAGTCTGCCAGGAAGGTTTTTATGCTGCCTCCTCACTAAGCCTCTGTCAGGCAAGCTCGGCCGTCATCATGGCGCACTTCTCTCATGCCATGTTGGGCTCCTTGGATGAGATTCTCCTGCACCTCCCCATGGATCTTCAGACTATGGTCAAACAGATCTGGGATCAGGACCGGACCATTGCCAAGCAGCAACTTCAGACAGCCCTGGACCTTGGGGATTCGTGCTCCCATTCAGTAGCAGCCACGGTTGCCATTCACTGCAGGGCTTGGCTGAGACTTTCCACCTCAGCCTCAGCAACAGGCTCCCAAGGCATCTTCAAGCACACCCAGATCTGATCTCAGTCAATCAGGGGAAGATATTCCATCCGGACCTTCAATCCCTGCACCTGACAGCCTGGTACCTGAGCGGCTAGACTTCCAGGCTTTGGATGTCTCTGAGGATGTACTCACAGTTGTGGAAGTATCCAGAAAAGAGTCGACCAGAATGTGTTATGCCTTCAAATGGAAAAGGTTTTCTATTTGGTGTCAAGGCAAGGGCCTGGACCCTCTGTTCTGTCCAGTGGCTTACATCTTAGACTACCTTTGGTCTCTGTCCAAAGGGGGTCTTCAGTCTACTACCCTTAAGGTGCACCTGGCAGCCATACCTGCTTACTGGGCACAGGCCGGTCAGCAGACAGCGGCACAGGAAAAGGTGGTCTGTCACTTTTTTAAGGGCCTAGATTACATATCCCCTCCAGTGTGTGAACCTCCACCTCCATGGAATTTACTGCTGGTTTTGGCAAAAACTCATGGGCAAGCCATTTGAATCAATACACAAGTGTGAGATGTCACACTTGTCATGGAAGACCACCTTTCTGGTGGCTATCATGTCAGCCAGAAGGACTGGGGAGTTCCAGGCACTCTCGGTGGAGTCTCCTTCCCTGGTCTTCCACAGGGACAAGGTTGTCCTGCGCCCCCACCTGAAATTCCTTCTGAAGGTGGTGTCAGAGTTTCACCTTAATCAGGTGTTGACTCTGCCTGTGTTCTACCCGAACTACACCTTAGATGCTGAGTACAGGCTCCATACTCTGGACATGAGATGAGCTCTCTCCTATTACAAGGAGAGAATAGCAGAAGTTCAGGGAGAGGTTCGCCAGCTGTTTGTCACCTACACTGAATCTGCACCTCGCAGACCTGCAGCAAAGTGGATGACTGGCAGGTGGATCACTTCCTGCATTGATCTGTGCTATAGGTTGGCGGGTAGGGAGCCTCCCGTAGGGCTAAGGGCTAATTCCACATCCATACTGCTGCATCAGTGGCTGCTTCCAGGGATGTCCCTATCCAGGAAATCTGTCTGGCTTCTACCTGGAAGACAACAAACACCTTCATCACCCACTACCACATCGACCTTGAGTCACGCCGGGATGCTGATTTTGTGACCTCAGTTCTCCAATTTCTGTTTCCCAAGTAGGGGGTGTACAACCTTGCCTCCCTCCTCCCAGAGAACTGCTTGGAGTCTGCTAAGAAGTGTGGATGAACAACATATCCACGTCCCTAGAAAAACAGGTTACTCACCTGTAACAGTAGTTCTAGGAGTGGTATATGTTGTTCATCCACACTGGCCCACCCGACCTCCCTGGCTGCGGTGCACATGGCTTCCAGCTCACTAAGATCTGGCACCACAGGGCAGAGCCAAGGGTTATACCACGGGGTGGGTGGGAGGAGCCAGTTTTAAGACCTTCCAGCAAGAATTAAAGGAGAAAGGGACATGCTAAGAAGTGTGGATGAACAACATATACCACTTCTAGAACTACTGTTACAGGTGACTAACCTGTTTTTATTGTGTAAATTGACAAACACAGATTCACAAAAACTGACAGGAAAACTGCCCCAGCTCTATGGTCTATGACCTTCATCAGGGGATGGAATTTACCAAGACTGACATTTCTTTTATACAGTAGTACAGATCACATCAAAATCAGCTGATCATCATAAGGCACATTCAAAATTAAACAATTAACAATGCTGAGAGAGTTATAGTTTCATAAATTCATAGTTTCAGTCCATATCAATTTATCATCTTCAAAGTTTAAGTTTTGTACATTGTTGCTTGTCTCAGTATTGTTGAGGGGGATATTAAAACTTGCTAAGAAAAATTCAAAACATAGATTGCAAGTCACACTAGCTGTCACTAGAACTCTTGAATTCTATTCAAATCTCTTTCTAATTCCATTTTCAGTCCTCATATGACTGTTTCTAGAATTGTCAATATTTTTTATCGTGCATATGTAACCCCCCCTGCAAATGGGGGTTCCCAAAAGACTTCCAGGAGCTTGCTTGAATGCTCCAAGCCTGAATGGTGTTTGGCCTTTAAGCCATTTATCAGTGAGTGTTTTTAGAACCTCTGGTACTGTCTCTTTAAGAGCTGTCTGCTTACAGACATAATTAGTTTGTATGGGGGACTGTGTGTTTCTTTGATTGAGTACCACTCAAGCTGCTGCCAATTCCTCCATTTTGCAGTCACTAGGAGTGCAAAGGGAACCTATCTGAAAGATGTAACTGTTTGCCAGAAACCATTTAGAGTGATAATGAAATTACAGTTTGTCTAACCTGCTTTCTTTTGCAGTCAGAACAGTGTCTGCCTAGTTCCCCATTCTGGTTTGAACTGCTGAACTGGACCAATCAGTGTGGGGTAAGCTAGCTCTAAAATGGTGCCTTGGACGAATCAGAACTTGGACTCATAATCTGAGCCAGCCACAAGAGGATTGTACAGGCAGTGACTCTGGGAGATGTAGTTTAGACTTCAGTGCCTTTTTGGACCAACAGCAGCAGTCTATTGTGGTGACAGCCAATCCAGTCAAGAACTGGGAGGAACTCAAAGGAAGTGCCGGTTTTGTCGGTTGGAGTTTCAGTTGAGCTTTGGCAGTGAAGAAGGAAGGAGCCCTGTGCTTTTTCAGTGCACAGTTTCAGTCAAAAAAACGTGTAAGGCCCAAGTTCCGGTCTGCAGCTTGTGTAACTGCTTGTTAGGACTGAATCCGTCCTGTGAAAAGAATCAAAGGATCTCTGAAGAGTAGAAACCAGGCTCACCCTGTAGAAGACTGGAGAAATTGTCAGTGCACTCTGGTCTGTCAGGAACTGAATCTGCTGTGTGTTCTCGGGTATTGTGCAGTAATTGCGATCGGGATAGAGAAGCAGCCTACCTGGTATAGTACTTTCTTTTTTACCATATAAATGTGTGAAGAGTTTCGTGGAGCTCAAGAGTAGCCCTGCTGACGTTGAAGGACCCTATCTTGTTTGGAGGTCGTGAGTACTAATTCAGGGTCGCTCCCTGTTGAATTGCCACATTAAATCCAAATGGAATTACTGTACTGCTGACTGTTTAATTTTCCTTTTCTCTGTGTGAAAGGGCCCCCTACCAGCTGCCACGGTTTGGACTAGCCACTAGGGCTTGGGTACCCAGGGACAGTAACTGATAGGGATAGGCCTGTGCACAGAGCCATAGGTAGATTATTAGAGTGATAAGCTAATTAACCTGATTTCCCCCTGTCCTTGTTATATCCCCCCTAAATAAATCAGAGCTGCTTGTTTCAGCAAAGTTATACTGCCTGAGGTATTTGTCTATGTTAAAGTACTGTACTGTGATTGTTGCACTGTATCTCATTTCACAGGAGGTCCCAGTGCCGGAACCAGTCCTGGGGGTAAGTGTATACTGTGAAGGTAATTCTGATATATTGTGTGGGCCACTAGTGGGAAGAAAGGGGGGTTGCAGTGTCCCAGAGGGCTGTGACCAAGTTAGTTTAACTATTGCAAACCCTGACCTCTGGGTGGAGGCACCCGCCATTGGATCCAGGCCCCTCAACCTGTTAGTGGCAAATCAGGCAGGGGTAGTAGCCCCTGGGATAGCGCCATCTAGGGGTTACACATATATTCTGAGCTGTAACAATCTCACTCCAGGAAGAAGTTTCTATTTGTGAGGATCTGTCGCAAGGTCTTGTACACCTTATCTAGGAAGAAGAAATAACACTTGTTACTGGTGTGAGATAAACTTTGCAGTGATCTATAATAAACCTTACTGTGGTGGTATATCCAAGCTCTCCTGCAAGATAGAGATCCTCAAAAACCTTGAACCCAAAAATAGGGATTTTCCTCTTTTCCAGATTCTAGTTTAATGAAAAGAAGTACTAAATCAGGGTTGTCGATCACCCATCTGTCTTGACTTCTTTCCCATTATCAAGATTTAACTTGGCTTGTGTTTTTCTTGAATTCAAACCTGCAGTGTCAAGCAAACGCACAGACCCTAAATTATTCTCACTGCCATTGCTGCTGCTTGCCCCATTCATATGTTTTTGTACCTTGTACAGATAAAAAATCTGCAAAGAGGTACTCTGAAAAGTGCATTCTTAGCGAGAGTAATGAATTTGACATATTAGTTCTTATATGCGAACGCCACTCAGCTTCAGCAGATGCCTCAATGTCTGCTCATGGCTGCTGGATTATTTGCTAAGTGTACTGTATGTCTGCATCTAAAAAAACACTGGGCAAGGATCAGGGCTCAGAGAATGCCAGCACAATGAGGGAGGGACCAGTAGGGATATCCTTTTAATTACACCACTTTCAGGGTTGATGGAGGGAGCCAGCATACGGAGGGAGGGAGGGAGGGAGGAGCAGAAAGATGTTTTTTAACCACAAGTTTCAAGACTGATGGTGGATGCCAGTATAAGGAGAGGGAGGAAGGGAGGGAGGAGCAGAAGGGATTGTTTTGTTTTACATCAATTTCAGGGCTGAGAGAAGGAGCCCAGTGTCTTGCAGCTCTCCATAGCTGCTGTGTTGGGATGCACAAAAGATGACTGCAGCACCGTGCGCTGCATATGGGAGCTGAAATGTTGCACAAACATAAAAACCGCAGAGTCAAGCCATACAAAAGTGAGGGTACTAGACTTTAGGAGGGCTGACTTTGTCAAAATGGGAGAGTGCCTCAGAAAAGCACTAGCAAACAGGCAAGAAGGAGGGGTGGAGGAACAAATAGGAAACATCAAAACTGCCATTACAAAGGCAGCAAGCCTTTGTGTGAAGCAAATAAATCAAAACGAAAGAAAAAACTCTATGTTTCTCAAAAGAGGTGGCGGGGAAGGTATGGGAGAAAAAGATAGCATTCAGGAAGTATAAGGAAACACAAAAGGAGCAGAACAGAGAATTGTACCAGTTAAAACAGAAGGAAGCGAGGAAGGCATTCAGAATAGCAAAGGCCTAAACCGAGGAACAGATAGCCAACTCGGTTAAGAAGGGAGATAAAACCTTTTATAGATACATTAGGGAGCAAAGAAAGATCAAGGGAGGGATAGTGAGGCTTAATAAAGTGAAGGTGGGTGGGCAGAGAGGGACAGTGAAAAAGCAGGGATACTGAACAAATACTTCTGCTCAGTATCCACAAAAGAAGAGGAGGGTACGTAATCCAATCAATAGAAGAACTCCAGTTAGGGGGGTCAATCCCAGTCTTTTCACAGAAGAAAGGATTCTGAAAGAACTCCTAAAACTGATGGTGGACAAAGCAGTGGGCCTGACGGGATTCACCCCAGAATTCTAAAAGAAGTAAAGGGAGAGCTAGTAACACCACTGACTACCCTTTTTACCAAATCATGGGAGGATGGTGTAGTACCTAAGGACTGGAGGAGGGTGGATGTGATTCCCTTTCACAAAAGTGGGAGCAAAGCAGAGGCAGGAAACTACATGCCTGTTAGCTTGACCTCAGTGGTAGGGAAAATGATGGAATCACTTCTGAAAGAAAGAATTGTTGAGTATCTAGAGACAAGCTGGTCACAGGAACCAAAGCAGCATGGATTCACAGTGGGACAGTCACATCAGATGAATCTAATAGATTTCTTTCACTGGGTGACCAAAGTAGTAGACCAGGGAGGGGCTGTGGACATAGCCTACCTAGACTTTAGCAAGGCATTTGACACAGTCCCACACAAAAGATTAATAAATAAATTAGCCAGCCTGGGAGTGGGTCACAGGGTGGTACTGGGTAAAACATTGGCTGGACAACAGGACACAGAGGGTAATAGTAAATGGAGTCCATTCCAAAGAAAGGGGGTTACTAGTGGGGTGCCACAGGGTTCAGTATTGTGTCCAGTCCTTTTTAATGTGTTAATAAGTGACATTGCAGAGGGACTGGAAGTAAAAGTATGCCTCTTTGCAGATGACACAAAGATCTGCAACAGGGTTGATACACAAGGGGGGGGTGGAAAGGATGTGAAGGGACTTGTCAAGGTTGGAGGAATGGTCAAATGTATGGCAGCTTAGATTCAATGCAAAGAAGTGCAAAGTAATGCACCTGGGAAACAAAACCCTGGTGAAGAGTACAAAATGGGGGAGGGTAGTAACAACAACAAAAATGGAAAGTGACCTGGGGGTAGTCATATCAGATGACCTAAAACTAAGCAAGCAATGTGAGAAAGCAGTAGGGATGGCTGGGGGGGGGAGTACTGGGATGTATAAGTAGAGTCATCACTAGTAGAAAACAGGAAGTTGTTATCCCTCTCACTTGGTGAGACCCCATCTGGAGTACTGTGTGCAGTTCTGGAGACCCCATCTCTGCAAGGACATAGACAGGATGGAGGCAGTCCAGAGGAGGGCAACTAAAATGGTGCAGGGTCTGCAACAGAAGCCATACAAAGAGAGACTAAAGGAGCTTAATATGTATACCCTTGAGGAAGGGAGGGAGTGAGGGAGACTGGGGACATGATAGAAACTTTTAAGTACCTCAAGGGAATCAGCAAAGTCCAAGAGGAAATCATCTTTCAGAAAAATGGATGTGCAAGAACAAGAGTACACAATTTGAAGATAGAGGGGTGACTGCTCAGGGGCAATGTGAGGAAGTATTTTTTCACAGAGAGAGTGATGGATGCATGGAATGGCCTTCTTGAGGAGGTTGTGGGGTCAAAACAGTGGGGAATTCGATAATGCCTGGGACAGACATAAGGCTATTCTTGTGAGGGATAGGAAGAAGTAGGCTGTTGGTTAACTAGGATCTGCAGCTTATCCAATAGGTAGGGAAATGGGCAGAATATGTGGGCCAAACTATCCTGATCTGCCGTCAAAGTCTGTGTTTCTATGTTTCCTTGTTTTTTTAATCAGTTCTGTATGAAGTTCCCCATTATAGAATGACAGATGCTCCAGCCAGTGACATCATTGCTTTTTTTACAATGAGTCAGAGACCCCTAATGCACCAATCACCACCTGAATAATTTCTGTTGGCACCCTTTGCAAACCATGTGAGAGGCCTTTTGGCACCATGCATTTCTGCTTAAATTTGGGCCAGCATAATATTCTGTGGTACTTTGCATATGCAGCCCATGATGCTTTGCATTGTGGGGGCATGTGGGATTTTGCATTTACCTGAATAAGTTACTGCATTCATGATAACTGTACATATGGAGGAGCTTGTCCATTTTCATCAGCACTGCAGTCTCTGCAACTAACAGTGTAGGCATAGAATCGTAGAATCATAGAAATTTGGTGGCAGAAAAGGATCACTCTGGCCCATCTTGTCTGCCCCTTACCCCCACATTTCATCTTTGTCAGGTAGTATCCCCCTCTGCCCAATGCTCAGTCCTTTATGTGTGTCCCATGCCCTCTTGAATCCCTCCATCATTTCAGCCTCCACCACTTCCTCAGGTAGTTTGTTTCAGGGATCCACCACCCTCTCTGAGAAGTAACACCTCCTAACATTGCCCTTGTATCTTCCTCTCTCCAATCTTAGATTATGACTTCTTGTTTTGGCCCCACCTTCCTCTTAAATAAGCTCCCCTCCTTCAATTTATTAATCACCTTCATGTCTTTAAACCTTTTTATCATGCCCCCTCTCTCCCTTCTAGTCTTGAATGGGCACAGATCCAGTTCTCTCCACCTCATCACATATGGCTTCCTTTGCATACACTGCACCATCTTTGTTTCCCTCCTTTGAATCTTTTCTATGTCATCTATGTCCTTGTGCAGATTAGGCCACCAGAACTGTCCCTCATACTCCAGGTGAGGTCTGACCATGGTTTTATACAAAGACATCATACAAAGACATCAGCAGTTCCCTCCTTCTGCTCATTATGCTCCTACCTATGCACGCTAGCATTCTATTTGTTTTGCCCACCACCTTGCTGCATTGGTCACTCGCCTTCAGGTTGTCGGTAAGTATAATCCCCAGATCCCTCTCCTGCTTCAATTGCTTAATTAGCCCCCCAATGTGCATTCGGCTTGTGGGTTTTCATGCCCCATGTGCATTACTGTACACTTTTTGGCATTAATTTTCAGCTGCCATGTGTCTGACCATGCTTCCAGAATCTGCAGGTCCCTCCTCATGGCCTCTACCCACCCAAGGGTGTTAACTGTATTGCAGAGCTTCATATCAGCAGCAGATTGGCCCACCTTCCCCTCAATTCCCTCTGCTATATTGCTGATACATATGTTAAATAGGATCAATCCTAAAAGATAGTGCATACGCAGTCCCCCACTAGCACAAATTATGCAGTTGAGTATCTCACATTTGGGGACATTGCAGGGACAATAAATCTGAAGTGCAGTGGATAAGCCTCACCTTGGGTAAATCACCTGCTTGATTATGGTATCTCCCCTGCCATGTAAATAGCTATCATGAGCCACTGGGAGAATTGATGCCACTGATACAGACCCAGTACTGGCAAAAGTGGAAAGGGGCTACATACTTAGATGTTTTTAAAGACCAGGTAGAAGGAATCAGACACGAGAGACATATACCAAGAGAGAAAGGGGTGAACTGAAAATGCTGCCATGCTTCCCTTCTCATTGAAAAATAAGTGGGGTATATTAGCTAGACAGTCCCTGAAATTATCTACAGTCTTGTAAGAAGTTCTATGATGTTTTAGATTTTCATTTTATTATGCTCCCACAAATGCCACCAGGGCTGTTTGCTGGAACAAATCCATTCTTATATGTATGAAACTATTATCAGATTAACAATGTACCATAATATGGTATGTCCAGGTACAGTAAGGATCTAAAGAGGATGACCGTCAGGTAAGCTAACACAATAATGGTTGTTGACAGCTTTCAGGATACTACATACAAATCTGTCTGTTTTGTATTGCAGTGTTTCTTTTCTGTTAAATTATTTGGAGTTCTGTGTATATTTTTAAAGAGTCTGATTGACTTTCAGGCATGTTGAATTCTTTAATGTATTTTGTTAGGTTTTTTTCTTTTTGTTCTGAGCCGTCCAACCCTAAACCTACACCAATGAAAGCAGCTATATTCAAAACACAGTATGGCAACCTCAATATTTCTTACTTTTGCCATATTTACTACCATATTCTACATCTAACAAAAGGGTTTTATATGAATGACATGGGATTTCTATGATCTGACATGTAACATCATACAAATATTTCCCACATTCTTGGAATGAATATAAGTGGGGTGTTGTAACAATAATGATTTATACAATATCCTTACACTTCTGGAAAAATGAATGGAAATATTGGGACAAATGTTGTGTATTGGTTTTATTTTTAGTTTAGCTCTCATGTTGATCCCTAACAACTGATGTTTTAATTAGTAAAATAATCTGATATCTTTCATATTTTTTCAACATGAGGTATTAAGTGTTACCATGTAACTCAAAAACAAGCCAGGCAACCAATGGTTAATGTTGTTAATTTTGAATGTTATGATGACCAAATTGTACTGTGCAAAAAATTATAAATTTTACATGGGTGCAGGAACACAAGGGAACATTGGTATGGAGCAATACTTTTTTTGAAATTGTAGTTTTTCATTATTTCCTTTTTCCAAACTACAACAGGGTACAGAAGAAAAAGAGGGAAAAAGGGGAGACATATGAAAACGAAATACATTTTAGCTGGCCAAAGCCGAAAACTATACAGTCGGCACACAAAAATTAATCCGGGCCCCCCCATTAAAAAGAAATACATTCTAAACAGCTTGTCAAATTAAAGCTCGATCAACATAGAGGCCGATGGCCCAATTATTTGGCCAAATAATTGGTATGGAGCAATACTATTGACTGAAATGACCAAAATACAGTTTTTGAAGTGTTGTTATGAATAACCAAAACGAAGTGCTGCGGACCATGGTTAAGACCCATAGCAGACATCGTAAAAACTGCTAAAACCTAAGAAAGTGTGGTAGCTGTTGAACCAGTACATGAGTAAGAACTTGAGATCAAGGCCGAGATATTCAAATGGGTTACGCCTGGTGCAACTGAGTTACACCAGTGCAACCCCAGAAATGCACCCCAAGACAATATTTAAAAGGCAGAATTGCACAATGCAATTCCCCATGCACCAGGTTGTAAAGATAAGAGTGCAGCACATCTTCATGGGCCTGCCCATGCATACGTGACACATCCTGATAGTCAGTCGGGGATATGTGTCGCATGTGCTGGCACAACCCTGAGATGCACCTCAAAACAGGGCACAAAGCTGAGCCCCAAAAATATGGTTCAACTGGTAGTCACCCACAGGTGAGTTACCCTAATGCAAGGTGTATCACAGCAGCTGCCAGCCGTGGGTGGCTTCCCTCCCCAAAACACTGTCCACAAGCATCCAGAAATGTCCCAGGTGGTCCAGTGGTCCCCCCCCTCCCTGTCCATAACCCCAGTCACCTGATATAAACTAATGTTAATGCTCTGGTAGTCTAGTGGTACCCCCCACCCCTTCCGTAGCTCTGATTGCCTATACAGTTGGATCTAACATATCCCCAGTGGTCCAGTAGCACCCCCCACGCCCCACCCACACAGAACCCCTAGCTCACTCAGCTTCCCACCGACATCAGCGGGCAGCAGCAAACCCACCCGCATATCTCCACGGCTGCCCACCGAATGACAGCTTACAGTATCAGCTGCAAGCCCATTGGTCCACATTGTTGACCAATGGGCTTGCAGTGCATACTGTAATAGTAATTCACAGATATATGAATGAATTCTACTCATTCAGCATATCTGGTGGGTTTGCTGCTGCCCCGATGTGACGGGGTGGGGAGCTGGGTGGGCTGGGGTCCTGTATGGGTGGTGGTTGCCACTGGACCAGGGGGGATATATTGGATCCAACTGTACGGGCAATCAGAGCTTCAGGAGGGGTGGAGGATACCACTAGACTACCAGGGAAATAATATTAGTTTATATCGGGTGACCGGAGCTATGGGAGGGGCGGGAGGTACCACTAGACTACCAGGGCATTAATATTATATTATTATGGGTGATCAGAGCTACAAGAGGAGCGGGGGATACCACTACACTACCAGGGAAATAATATTAGTTTATATTGGTGGTTGGGAGGTATGGGAGGGGCGGAGAGTACCACTAGACTACCAGGGCATTAATATAATTTTATTATGGGCAATCAGAGCTATGGGAGGAGTACCACTAGACTACCAGGGAAATAATATTTGTTTATATCAGCAATCAGGGTTCCAGGCAGGGAGAGGGGAACCACTAGACTACCAGGGATTATTAATTAAAGTATTTTGGGCAATCGGGGAGTCGGGCAGGGATGGGGGACCTACTGGACCACCAAGGAGTTTATACATCATAATACTAGCAATCAGTGGCATGGGATGCAGAGGGGTACTACGGTGGTCCCTGGTACAGGGACTGCATGCTGTGCAGGGTGCCATGTGTATTTCGCTGTCCAGCCCTGCACAACACATGCAACTGTGGCCATAATGACATGGGAATGGCCACATTTGCACATTGCATGCACAATGGCTCCATTTGCATATCCAGGTCTGAATATCTGGGAATTGAGCCTGGCGCAGCTACTGTTGTGCTGTAGCATTCCCAATCCTGGTATTCAGAGCTGTCTGGTGGATGTTCCAACGCATTGTATTTGCACTCTGTGCATTCTGAGCAATATTCAGAAGAGATGCTCCATACACATCTCTTTTGAATTTCTCCCTTTGTTGCTCCAGTGCAACTCAGTTGCTCTGCGTCACCGCTTGCACCTTTGCCAGGCACAATTCTGAATATCAGGGCCCATATCAACAATATAAGGCAGACTAGTTTTATATGTTTTGTGCATGAATGGTTATTTGTGCCATCCAGCCAAGCCACACAGTGTGCATTACGGAAAAGAAAGATAAAGGAAAACATGGCACCTGCAATTCCTTCAATCTGCCAAACAATACCAGTATGTAGCAATGCTTTACTGACTCAAACATTAACAGACAGAAAAGATAAACAGTGCCATGTTGGTGAAACTCACACTACACCCCAATATTTCACATTATTGCATTTTCTCAGGGTACCCCGTCCACTTGTTGACATGCATACTAATTCTCATATTAAATGGGGAAGGAATTTCAGCTATTTGGCTAAAACTAGTCCTGAATACTTGGATGCAGCAAATCAAAGATGTCCCCGAGCCTTCTCAGAATTTTAAAAAGTAACAGCTGCCATTTTTTTCTGTCACTTATCAAGTTGGCTGCTCAAATTAGTTACAACAAATCCCTGATACCCTGTCTGTCAACTCCCACATTAGAAATCTAAAAATCCATAGTTTAACTTGTTAAACATTATCTTTGAATAGAAACACAGCAATGCTCCCCGATTGCTAGTACCACCCCCTCACTTCATTTCTGAGAATTAGAGCAAGGTGAGTCAACATCAATGTTAAACCCACAGTACTGACCGTGGCTGTGGCAGCTGTTGGCGTCAAACACACACTGTCTCTCTTGATCAGTGTGTTATGGCCAGTGTGACTTCCATATTAACAAAGTGTAAGGAAGCACTCATGTAAATGGAAGATCACTAAAACTCTGTGTTCACTTGGTTGTTTCCCCCTTACCAATGTTGCTCAGCCCAGCCACCAGTCTGACGGCTGCTCCTCAGCTCAGCTGCTCTGTTCATATTTCTGGCTTCTCTCATATGCCCAATCACAAAACATAAGTGTACACACAGCTTTGCAATAAAATAAAAATAAAGAAAACCAAAGAAAAAATTAATAGGAGGCAGTTCTGTGTGTGTATGTGTGTGCGCGTGCATGTGTGTTTTGTGTGTGTGTGTGAATGACCCTGACAGCACTGAACCTACAGCAGCTCTTGCTTACTTCACATAATTACCTAGTGCCTCCGTGTTTATTTATTTTAGTAGACGGGTTTCATTCTTGTTGTACAGTATGCTTGCTTTCTACTATGACTCCCCATATCTCCACGGCTCTGTAATGTCAAAGAGGAACTGAAGAAAAAAAAATACAACTACAGCAGCCTTAAAAGAACAAAACACACACTCAAAAAAGGAAAAAAAAAAGCCACAAAGTCATGCAGGTGGAGAAACTATTTTATGTAAAATATAGGCAGAGATTTTTTTTTTATTATTTTAACCTATTAATTTTAACGTTTTCATGCATTTACAATATGAGGACCCATTTTATAAGCTGTATAAGCCACTCCGGGGTGTGTGTTAAGACAGTTCTAATGCATGGCTTGGGGGCTGGACACACTCAGTCTCTGGACTTGTGTCTCACTATGTCCTTGGCAGTGCATTGGAACTGTCTAACAGACACCTCTTCGTGTCTTATTACTTACATATTGTAAAGTGCTAGTGCAATAGATTATTGAGTGAGGTATAATTCAGTCACAAAAATGCCAATGCATGTGCAAAAATATATACAACAGTGCAAAAATACATAATGTTGATTTCAGGGAAAATAATAGCTAAAGAGACTTTGAGATGATATTGTGCCTAAAATATTTTGTTTGTTTGTTTTGTTTTGTCTGTTGAACAAAATTCAACAAACAACAAACTAACAAACAAAATATCCATTTAAGTATAGATAGTTTGATCTCCACCACAACTTTTTCTAAGATAGAAGATATGGATAATATACATTGTAGGTAATGTAATACGGTACATGAATGGCTGGATCCTTCTAATACCGAGTTTAGAAATCACTTGACTACAAAGGAGCAAGAGAGGCCATTTATGTTCAGCATACATTTTGCCTTCAAGTGTATGAAAATCTGAGCTGGCCCACTGGCACAGTGGTAGTGCCACCTACCACCTGTGATGCTAACAACCTGGGTTGAGGAACAAGTCCAGATCACCAGAGATCCAGTCGGAGGAGGTAAGCGGAGCATCTGAGTGGACGCTGTCCACCTTATGGAGGGAAAGTGTATGAACACCACTGCTATACTGCCCCCTAGGTGACCACAGTGGGAGGTGCAGTTTGCTTTGCCGGAGCAGGAAGGGAAGATTTCAGCTTCTGCTGGCGCATGCACATGCTTCCACATGTATATGTGCGCGGTCCTGTGGGAGTGAAGAAAATGGGAAAAATGTTGGAATGGGCAGAGTGCTGCTTGCCTTGCTCCATGACCACTGCATAGTTGTACTGTGGCCTTCCCCCAGACATCAAGCTAAAAGGTTTCAGCGGACAAGATGGGGACTTGGAGACCCTGCCCTGGGGGGTAAGCCAAGGAGGATTATGGGGAGGAGGCGAGTCTCGTGAAGCAAGCGACAGTGGCAGAGGATGGAGGCAGAGCTGAAGAGGGGACATTCCAGAGTGGGGTAAAAAAAGGATAAAAATCAACTCCACAGGCTATATTGTATGTGCAGGTAAGTTCTGGCTAACCAATTGATCAAAACAGCAAAAAGGGAGACTGGGGGAGGAAAATGGGAAGACACTAGAAATGGGCAGGTGTGAAGGAGAGAAAACTGACGTTAAGTGGAAAATGGGGGAAACAGAGTGACAAATCTATAAAAAATCAGTACATTAATTAGTCATCATAATTAAACAATTGTTTCTAGTAAGGAAAAGGAACAGACTGAATTGATCATTAAGAGTTGTGGACATAATACCCCAATTTATACATTGAGTCGGACTCACTTCTCAACAATAAAAGTATCCAAACCCCTAGCCATTGGTTCCAACTGGAATTTCTGAATGCCTGTAAAAGTAAAGACATGGTACAGTACTTAGGGCAATCAGTTTCCATATTATCACCCCCCCCCCCGAAAGTGTGGGGCTTACATTGGCTGCAGAGCAGACTAGTGGGACTGTTCTTGCCCTGTTTTGGCTCTCTCCATTCCCCAGGGTTGAAACTGACAGAAAGGGGAGTGAAGCAGAGCTGCTGGAAGCTTACTTTTTTCTGTGCCTGTTGTGCTATCACAATAATGACAGAAGCTAAACTGGACACAGTAGCAATTAACGAGATGTGGTTTACCAGTAACCACACTTGGGAGACTTTAGTACCTGGCTATGTACTGTTCAGAAGACACCAAGGTGAAAAATGTGGGGGAGGAGTGGCCCTGTATGTCAATTAAAATATCAAAGCTACAGAAATTCAGAATACATATAAGGAGCCAGAAGAACTGTGGGTCACCCTGGAAACAGAAAATGGGACAGCCATACGACCTGGGTTGTCTACAAGCCTCCAAACCAGGGGGAGGACATAGACACATTACTGTTAGAAGATATACAAAACATGACAGCTAAAGGGGAGGTTCTGATAATGAGAGACCTCAACATGCCAGATACAGATTTGTCAATACCAGCAGGAACATCTGCCAGAACTAGATACATGGTGGATTCCCTGCAGGGAGAGGGTCTCAAACAACTGGTACAACAGCCCACAAGAGAAAGAGCTATCCTAGATCTATTACTGACTAACAGGGAAAGGATCTCAGATCTCCAGGTAGAAGGTCACCTGCAGGCCAGTGACCATCACATGGTATGGTTCAATTTGGCCACTAGAACTAAATCATCCCATTCCAAGGCAAACATATGGGACTTCAGAGGAGCTGACTTTGATAAGGTGACCAAAAAAGTTAAGCTAGCCCTGACAAAAAGAAATACATTTGAGGGGGGACAGGCAAAGTGGGCAAGCATTAAGGAAGCAATACTTGAAGCAACATCCCATTGCGTTACAGAGAAAAGGAAGTGCAAAAGAAGTAGGAAACCACTTTGGTTCTCAAAAACAGTAGCAGAAAAGGTCAGAGCCAAAAGGCTGGCCTTCAGGAAATATAATGGAACGCAGCAGGATGAAGATAGAGGGGCATACCAAACTTCCCTAAGGGAAGCAGGGAAGGCAATAAGGCAGACAAAGGCCCAAACCAAGGAAACACTAGCACAAACAGTAAAAGAAGGTGACAAGACTGTATATAGATACATTAGTGAAAGGAGAAAGTCCAGAGGGCGTATTGCTAACATCAAAGGGGACAAGGGGGTGTGTGAGGAGGAGGACCAAGTAAAAGCATCTATCCTAAATAGATACTTCTGCTCAATATTTACTGAAGAGAAGGTAGGGCAGGGCCCACAGCTCAGCACCATGGACACAGAGGGGAGGGAGGGAGGTGTGTGCACCAGTCCCTTCACAAAAGAAAGGGTCCTACAAGAGCTTGATAAGCTCAGGGTGGACAAGGCAATGGGACCTGATGACATACATCCCAGGGTACTAAAGGAGCTAAGGGTGGAACTAGCAGAGCCATTATCAAAATGGTTTAGTGAGTCTCTGAGCACAGGAGAGGTCCCAGAAGACTGGAGAAGGGCTCATGTGATCCCGCTCCACAAGAGAGGTAACAGGGAGGAGGCAGGGAACTATAGACCAGTCTTACCTCAGTAATGGGCAAGATTATGGAGGCATTCCTTAAGGAAAGGATAGTGTAACACCTAGAATCCATAGGAGCACAGAATCCAAGACAGCATGGGCTTACAAAACGAAGGTCCTGTCAAACTAATCTCATAGATTTCTTTGACTAGGTAAACAGAGTGGTGGACCAAGGGGGAGCAGTTGATGTCACCTACCTTGACTTCAGCAAAGCTTTTGATACTGTTCCACATAGAAGATTGATTAATAAGCTGGGTAGGCTCAGGGTGGATCAGAAGTTGGTCAAATGGGTGGCAAATTGGTTGACTGGCAGAAAACAGATAGTGGTGGTAAACGGTATACAGTCAGAAGAGATACAAGTCACAAGTGGGGCACCTCAAGGATCAGTCCTGGGGTCAGTCCTCTTCAATATCTTCATCAGTGACATTGCAGATGGACTGGAGGGTAAGGTTTGTCTGTTTGCAAATGACACCAAGATCTGCAACAGAGTAGATGATCCAGATGCGTGTGGGCAGAATGAGAAGAGATCTGGATAAACTGGCAAAATGGTTGAAAGAGTGGCAGCTGGGGTTTAATGCAAAGAAGTGCAAGATCATGCACATAGGGAAGAGAAACCCTGAAGCCACCTATATCCTAGAAGGGGAGTTGCTGGCAATCACAAGGGAAGAAAGAGACTTGGGCATCATCATCATCACCGATGACCTGAAATCATCCCAGCAGACCACTAAAGCAGTAGGTAAGGCTAGGCAGATGTTGGGGCGTATTAGTAGGGGTATCACAAGTCAGAAGAGGGAGGTAATAATCCCTTTTTACAAGACACTGGTTAGGCCCCATCTGGAGTACTGCTTGCAGTACTGGAGGCCACACCTTCACAAGGACATAACCAAATTGAGGCAGTCCAGAGAAGGGTAACCAAAATGGTGCAGGGACTGCATCAGAGAACATATGAGGACAGATTAACGGAGCTCAATATGTATACCCTAGGCAAAGGAGGGAGAGAGGTGATATGATCGAAACATTCAAACACCTTAAGGGCATTAACAAGGTGAAAGAGTCTAACATGTTTCAATATAAGAAACATAGCAGGACAAGAGGACAAATCATGAGATTAGAGGGAGGCCGATTAAGAAGCAATATGAGGAAGTTCTTTTTCACAGAAAGAGTGGTGGATGCATGGAATGGCTTACCTCAGGAAGTGGTGGATATGAATACAGTGCAGGGCTTCAAACAGGCATGGGATAGGCACAAGGGAGCAATACAGATGAGTATGAATAGATAGGCCATTGACAGAGCAAATGTCGATGGCACATCCATAAGGTAGAAAAAGAAATGGGCAGACTGGATGGTCCTTGAGGTCCTTATCTGCTGTCAACTTCTATGTTTCTATGTAAAGCATGACTTCTGCTGTACACCAAACATGGCTGCTCGCTGCCAGTGGAGTAAGTGGTAACGCTCACACTGGAACCAGGGAATCCCTGATTGCCACCCCACCAAGGCTGAACAAGGATAGAAGACAGGATCAACAGACTATGGAGGACATGTACTATGTTTATATAAATCCATGGGCGCCAATGCCTTATATCAGCATGGCTGCTGCCATACTTGTGCCCCTTGACCCTGGCTACCAGGCAATCAGGGAGCTGGTTTTCACTATGAAATTACAAAGCCTGATCGACAATAGGAGAACTCATTAATTTCCCCATCTTATATGCAGCCAATTGTCTGCCATGAGTTAGACCTTTGTAACTGCCTTGACTTGCTGGACAGCCCTGAGAACAAATGGGAGCTGATGATGGCTCATAGAGAAGAGAAGGGGTGTGCTAACTTTAGGTCAGGTCTGTGGGAGATCTAATTGAGGAATGTCTGCTGTCCAGGAGGGCTTCAGTTAAGCAGTTAAAAGATTGTCCATTTGTGTGAGATGAACTATGAGTAATTTCCAGTTTCCTGGCTGACAGTAAAAAAAATGGTGGCCTTTGCATGCTAGCCAGCAGTGATGGCGACACTGAAAGTGTCAACATGTAGCAGAAGTGAGAGAGAGAGAGAAAAGGAGCACCAGAAAGACTGCTGCTGCTGTGTCCATTTGTAAGCACCATAGCTAAGTGTCAGGTTCCAACCACCCTGAGAGTTTGAAGGCATTAACATGTGGATTGGTACAGACACTTAACGGTGGGAGCAAGGGAGGCCAGCCAAACCTCCAGATGAAGCCAGACAGCCCACTGCCAGAGCATAAGTGGGGTGGGAGAATGGGGAGGTAGCCCAGCTGATTGAAGGAGATCACATAGAATGGAGATCCAGATGTCCTGCAGAGTGAGGGCTGATTGAAGGAGATCACACAGAATGGAGATCCAGATGTCCTGCAGAGTGGGGGCTGATTGAAGGAGATCACATAGAATGGAGATCCAGATGTCCTGCAGAGTGAGGGCTGATTGAAGGAGATCACACAGAATGGAGATCCAGATGTCCTGCAGAGTGAGGGCTGATTGAAGGAGATCACACAGAATGGAGATCCAGATGTCCTGCAGAGTGAGGGCTGATTGAAGGAGATCACATAGAATGGAGATCCAGATGTCCTGCAGAGTGAGGGCTGATTGAAGGAGATCACATAGAATGGAGATCCAGATGTCCTGCAGAGTGAGGCAGGATTCATCTGATCAGAAGGGTGAGTAAGATTAGGGCCGTCTTTGATTCAAAAAAGAACTGTTACTCCATTTGGGAACTGTAGTTTTGCATATCGCCTTTAGTACATTTGCTCTGGGGTTCTTTTGTTGTTCTTTCATGTCATGTTAGACAATAATCTTAAAACAAATTTCAGATTAGTTAAACTTAAAAATAAATGTGTCTTTTCATCACATTTTCACTAGTTGCAAAATGTCTGACAAAACACTTCCACATACCTGTCACTGTATGGACTCCGTTCTTCATAATAAAATGCAACATTGACATTCTAGTGTCTCACTTCAGTCACATTCAGCATAACCTTGGTTCATTCCCAGTATGCCTCACTCCATGTTACTTACATTCCTTTGATGCTCCAATATGTGACTCATGTTTTTACTATTCACTGTTTTGCCACCTTGCAATGAAAACCCCAAGTTCACCTAGGTGAAGATAAATTCAACTAGCAAAATCTCCTGTATGTCACAATAGCATTAAATAACTGAGGGCAGTAAACACAAATATATTTCCCTTGAAGACATTCTATATAAAGTTTTCAGCTATTTCACTGGGTAAATCTCCTTCTTAACTTCATTTGTTGATCTCACTCTACTCTATCTGCGTGCTACAGGAACACATCTTCACTTCAATAACAGTTTCTTGAGAAGGTGAAGTGATGTAGCTCCAGCACAGCAACAGTAATGAAAATGAAACCTCCAATGAAAGTAACTTTTTTTCACCTTCCATATATACATTTTTTTCTGACTTTTTTCAAAATATTACATGACCTTTTGTCTTTGCAACTGTTTTGACTTGCTGACTAACAAAATATTATTTTTGTCCCTATGAAGTTAATTTCTCTTGTATTATGTTTCATAATGTACAGTGTTATCATGAATAAACAACACCTGACAAAACTGTACATAAAATAGGGTGTAGCTGGCCCGGTGGCACTAAGGGTTGAGGGGCTGGATGCCACACCTCACATCACGCTGGTGACCTGGGTTTGGCAGTGGACTCGGTTCGCTGGTGGATCAGCTGAGGGAAGATAGGCTTGAGCATTCCATGACAGCTCACCTTCTCTGGGGAGGGAAGAGACCGATGCCCGCACACTTGCCTGGCTCTAAGCGGAGGCTTGGAGTACTGCAAGCCCCACTTGTAGGGGATGGGCAGCCATTGCACAGTGTGGACATCGGCACCTTTCACCATGATGTCAGGAGGTTGCACGCTGTATGGGAGGCCAGAAAAGAGGAAACTGCCTGCTAGCTCCAGGAAGATGGGCTTCCAGGAGCATGCCTCCAATGTGCCCCCACTCGCTCGACCACAGCCAAGACTGATGCAATGAATGATTATGGGGTGTTGGTCCCTCACTTCGTCCCCGCTTGGGGGGTAAGCTGCAGCTACATGAGGTCTGGAGGTGAGTACGGGTAGAGCGGGAGGTAGGAGGATGACTCTTTGTGGAGCCCTGAAGAGTCAGAGCCAGCAGGATGAGGGGTGGATAAAGTACAATTTCAAAAAAAAAATTGAGTGTAAAGCAATCTTTGGATTCTGATGACAAATACAAGAAGCACTCATCCTTCAGACTTGTGGTTTATAAATGTCACCAGAACTCCTTAACAGATTTACACCCTTATTATGTACAGCCGGTCATAGTTTATCACTTACTGTATATACATTACCATCTGTTTTGGAAGTGGGCATCACACAAAATATATGGCAGCTAATGCATTAACCTGTTCTATTATATCAATAAATCATTTAATTTTTCTCAACGCAGTAAACAAAGTATAATTAACACAAATACATCAATATGTGTCCATTTCATTTTAGAACTGATATGATTTTTTAACTGCATTTACTAGGTGCTAAATCAAACATCCAGGCTTGAGATCCAGCTCCTTGAGAATTCCTTGTCCACAAACAAGCTTGAGAAGCAGTTACTTATGCAGACCAATGAAATCAGTAAACTTCATGAGAGGAACAGGTAAATTATGTGTCTTTAATTTACACATTTGACAAGGACAAAACCCCTATTCTATCCTTGGTGGGACCTCGTGTAATTATATAAAGAAAGAACACTGCTCAGATGATTTCTTCTGCCATTTCAAATGAAACAAATCTAGAAAAACTTAAGGGGAGATGCTTGCAATATTGCACCTTCACTGTATAAGTACTGGCGGTGGTTCATAAAGGTACTGTACATGCAAGGTTTCAGTTTGTTAGGTAATATCACCATACATAAATTTAGCCCTAAGCAGTATCCTCTGCTGAGCCAGAATGAAATCTCACCCTTTTAGTTATCATCTACAGATTGTTCACTTGGGAACACAAGCAGGAGGCTGGTAAGAACAGAGGTCTGGGGTTATATTCTGTTTTAACTGAAATATTTGAATAGTTTTGTACATGAAATTAGTTCTATGTGTTAAAAATTTTTACCTTGAGTTAGAACTGTTACTTGGGCTGTGATATTGTAACTTTTGAGGCTTGGGAACACTTGTTTGTCAGAGATAATTAGAGTGAAATTTAAATGTGTTGTTTGCCTGGTGTTAGGGGGTAGGGGACATTAACAGGAATTACTTTGTCTTTAACAGGAATTACCTTGTCTTTCATTGTTCACTTGGGAACATAAGCAGGAGGCTGGTAAGGACAGAGGTCTGGGGTTATATTCCGTTTTAACTGAAATGTTTGAATAGTTTTGTATGTGAAATTAGTTCTATGTGTTAAAAATTATTACCTTGAGTCAGAACTGTTACTTGGGCTGTGATATGGTAACTTTTGAGGCTTGGGAACACTTGTTTGGCAGAGATAATTAGAGTGAAATTTAAATGTGTTGTTTGCCTGCTAATACTGAAAAGCCACTGTGGGTTGGGATTGAAGGGCTGAGTATTTCTGTTTGGGACTGAAATTCGAAGCGACAGGAGCTGGTGGGCCTGTGACATCATACATACACACACTGTTAGTGGAACTGGACACACACTGAACTGTATGTGTTTGTGAGACTTGGGAACGTTATTGGTGGGGTTGAAATTGGGTTTGTAAATAACTGCAGTCAGTATAGAGAGAAACTGTATTCCAGGGGAAAGGGACTGAGAAAAGGGGGTGTGCCATTATAAACAGAGGGGGATAAACAGGGTGGCCATATTCCACCATGGCAGGCATCTTTGGAAGGGTTGTAGGCTGCACAGGCTGTAGGATGGCAATACTACTCAATTGGGCCTGGAGAGAGGGAGGTTGCCCACTCTGTAGACAGCTATAGGTGTATCAGGGTGAGGTATATTGGTTGAGATAGCTGGGGCAGCTGGGGGGATGTCCAAGGATAAGGGGTGTGGATATGGACAGCAGAAGGGTGGGGCTGAGGGAGGTTGGGGCAATGCTCTGAAATTACAGGACGTTATGTTACAGCAAGCAGGAGGGAGATTGGGACAGAGAACCCTTAGATAGGGATGTTGGCGCTAAGAAGAAAGCGTCTGGGTGAACATTCTGAATACAAAGAGAGTGGAGGGAAGAGTCAGGAGGGGCTGTTGTGGGAAGCCTAAAACAGCAGACTGGGAAGGAGCTCCTAAGGTGAACAGAGCAGAGGGAAAGAAGAAGGGCAGTTTAGAGGTGCAGTCAGGAAACTTGGGTTCACATGATGGAGGCTGACATAGAGTGTCACAATAAATTTGAGCTACTAAGCAACCTAGAGGAGGAAGGGGTTGGTGGAAATGAGGAAACTTATACAGAGGCGGGAGGAGGAGTTGGATACCCATAGGGCATCACAGACTGGCAATGGAAAGGATAGAAATAGTCCCAGAGGAGAAAGGAAACACAAATGTTAAGCAAATGGGGAGATGCAACATATTGCAGACATGAGGAGGAGAGCATGACTGGAGAGAAACTGGGGGACAAGGAGGTGGGAGGGCCCCTTCAGCAGGGGGGTCAGTACCAAGGATGGGGCCCTAGCTAAAGGGGACCCACAGAGAGCCTCTGGAGGCAGGGGTACTGTTACAAGGGGGGAGGATGGCGGTGTGGGGGAAGGGGAACCATCAGGGCCAGGATAAACAGTTCAGATAAGAGAGGGTTAAAGGGGGCACCTATTCAGAGGGGGTTTGAGTTAAGTGGGCAAAATAACGAGGGAGGCAGAAAGGGGAGGGTGACAAGTGGGTCTCTAATAAGGCAGGAAGACTCCCATGGAATTGTGATCATGAATAAAGGGGGGATGGGGGCTGAGAGGGCATAGTGGAGGTAACCATAAGGATGATGGCGGTGTTAAGGGTCTGTTATTGGGAGACTCGATGATTAGGGGTATCCAGTGGGAGGGACAGGGGGGTGGATGACATAGCCAGGTGAAGGTAGTGAGTATCTCTGGGCTGACAGTGCACAGAGCAAAGTTCATGGTGTATGAAATGGCTAGGGATTGTGGAGGGAAACCGGATTTCCTGGTGCATTTGGGAACTAACGATCTAGAGGGAAATAGCGTTTTGGAAATCCAAGCAAGGTTCCAAGAACTTGCCAGAGTCTGTCAGGATAATGGATGCAACATTTCCTTTTTGGAGATATTGCCAGTACCAAAGGCCTCAGTGGAGAAAAAAATGAAGCTCACAGAGGTTAATGACTAGCTCAGGAAGTGGGGTGAAGAGAGTGGGTTGGGGGTGTTATGGAACTGGAAAGGAGTTTGGGAGGATAAGGGACTATATGCCAAGAACAGGCTTCATCTTGCACCATTAGGGAAGGAAGTCCTTAAACAGGGGATGGCTGACTACATTCAAGAAAGGTGGGGTTTAAACTTGTGAGGGGGGAAGGGATAAGGGAGGGCTGACCGAAGCCCTCTCCTCCAGATCAGGAGTAGCCTTCAAGCCCAAGGGGAGGGAGGAAACAGACTGGGGTGGAGGTTTCAGGAGGAGCAGAGGAGGATGGAAGTATAAGGAATCTGGGTGGGGTGTGACAAACAGGATCAGGGATAAGGGTCCGGGGTTGGTGTTAGTAAATGCCAGGAGCTTGGGAAACAAGTTGCCAGAGTTCCAGGCCATGCTGTTCGGGGATGTGGCGGCAGTCACGGAGATGTGGGCCAACAAAAACCATGACTGGGACCTAAACATGTGGGGGTACACTATGCTTAGGAAGGATAGAAAGGAGGGCAGAGGGGGTGGAGTGGCTATGTTCATTAGAGATGACATAGAAATTGCTAGGGTAGAAGAGGCAGAGGGAAACGTGGAGGCCTTATGGGTCACCTTACGATCCCCAGCAGGAGATAAGGTCAAGCTGGGTATGGTATATAGGCCCCCCGGGATGAGTGATGTTCTAGAGGATGGTTTGCTGGACAACATCATTGCCCAGTGTGGACCAAAAGGGGAAGGAGTGGTGTTGATGGGGGACCTTAATATGCCAGGTACAAACTGGGGAACCATGTCCTCTAAGGTGGCCAAGGAGCAGAAAGTGCTGGACGGCTTCAAGGATGTGTTCTTAACACAGCATGTGATGGAGCCCATAAGGGAGGGGCATGTCCTGGACGTGGTTCTGGCAGATGGGGATCTGGTAAGGGACCTGGTTGTACTGGACCCCCTGACTGGGAGTGACCACAATACTGTCTGGTTTCAAATAAGCATGGGGGGGGAGATCTAGGACACTGGCAGTGGACTTTAGGGTGGCAGACTTTGTGGGTATGGGAAATATTCTCAAGGATCACTTGAAGGGGACTACATCACTGACAAGTGTGGAAAGGAGATGGGAGGTCATAAAACAGGGACTTCATGAGGCAGTCAGGATCTGGGCTAAGTTGAAATGTAAGGGAGCAAGGTCACATAAACCATGCTGGTGGTCCAGTGAAGTATAGGTAGCAGTCAGAGAAAAGAAGGCGGCCTACAAAAAATATAAAACAACAAGAGGGGATAAGGATAAGGAAATGTACCATCTTGCATCTAGAAAAGTCACCCGGATGGTGAGGGGAACAAAGTCCAGTAAAGAGCAGCGGCTGGCACAGGGGATACATGGAGGGGAAAAGGGGTTCTTCCGGTACATTGGGGAGCGGAGAAAAACTAAGGGCCATCTCAGCAGATTGAGATCAGAAGGAGGGTGGGTGGAAGAGGCGAGGGACCAGGCAGAGGTATTTAATGAGTACTTTGCCTCTGTGTTTACTAGGGAGGGGGATGGGATATCTACAAAGCAAGGCATGAAGGGGATAGAAGCAGCAGTGAGTAGGATCAGGGGATCAACAGAAATGGAGCAAGAGGGAGGGAGAGGTACACCAGGGGTGTCACATCTGGATAAGGATAAAAAGGCAAGTAAGATGGAGGGGATGGATGATGCTATCTCTGCCAAAAGGGTGTGGTTAGCCCTCAATGCCCTAAAGAAAACAAATCTCCTGGGCCTGATGGCATTCATCCGAGAGTACTATCAGAATTGGCGAACATACTGGCTGCACCCCTGGTGGAGCTCTTCAACAGGTCACTTGAGACGGGGAGGGTACCTTGGATTGGAGAGAGGCACATGTGGTGTCAATCCATAAAGGGGGTCGAGGGAAGTACCAGGTAACTATAGACCCATCAGTTTGACCTCGGTGGTGGGAAAATTAATGGAGAATATACTAAAGGAATAATTGGGGGTGTACTTGGAGGAGGTGGGTGGTCTGGATAGTCGGCAACATGGGTTTGTGCCAGGTAGATCATGTCAAACCAATCTTGTGGAGTTCTACAAATGGGTAACATCAGAACTGGACAGGGGAAATCCTGTGGATGTATTATTCTTGGACTTCAGCAAGGCGTTTGACTCTATCCCCCACAATGGTCTGGTGTAGAAACTGATGGGGTTAGGAGTAGGCCCTTTGATGGTCAGATGGATTGAAAACTGACTAGCTGGACTCACCCAGAGAGTAGTGGTCTGTGGGGAGCTCTCAAACCCTAGAGAGGTTGGTAGTGGGGTACCGCAGGGCTCGGGCCTGGGTCCGATCCTGTTTAATGCATACATATCGGACATCAGGGAGGGTATAGGGTGTGAAATGAGTCTTCGTGGATGACTCCAAGATGGGAACAGTAGTTGAGGGATAAGAGGGGAGGTTGGCCCTGCAAGGGGACCTGGACACCCTGGAAAGCTGGGCTCACACATGGAAATTAAATTTCAGTATCACCAAGTGCAAGGTGTTGCATCTTGGTCGGAGAAACCCTAAACACAGGTACACCCTGGGAGGGGAGGCGCTGGAGGCCTCAATAGGGGAAAAAGACCTAGGGGTCATGGTGGATGCATGTATGAATAACTCTGAGCAGTGCAGGAGAGCGGCTAGCAAGGCATACAGGATGTTGGGATGCATCGTAAGGGGGATCACCTCTAGGAGCAAGGAAGTGATTCTGCTGCTGTACAATGGACTGGTTAGGCCACACCTTGAGTACTGTGTACAGTACTGGAGACCACACTTGAAGAGGGACATACAGTTCCTGGAGAGGGTACAGAGGAGGGCAACTAAGATGATACAAGGGCTAGGGGATTTGACGTATGAGGACAGACTTGAGGAGCTCTACCTGTTTTCATTGGAGGAGAGGAGAGACAGGGGGGACATGATTGAGGTCTTCAAGTACCTCAAAGGAATAAATAGGGTAAACATGGAGGGATCTTTAGACTAAAGCAGGGAGGTATCACCAGAGGGCATGGTTTGAAGTTGGAAGGTGGAGGGTGAGGGAAAGAGGAGGAGGTTTTTCACTGAGAGGGTGGTGGACCCTTGGAATGCACTGCCTGGCATGCTGGTTCAGAGATCCACAGTGGAGGGCTTCAAGAGAGGGTGGGACAGACATAGAAAGTGGATGTATCAGATGATGGCCTGTCCCAGGGGGGTGGGGATGGATGATAGGGGTTTCTGGAGCACAAGGGATGGGAGGGCCTCGGCACCCAACTAAGAATCTAAGGTTCGAGCAGACTCAATAGACCGCAAGGCCTAATCTGCTGGCAAATAGTATGTTAGTTCATGAAGACAACTGCAAAAAGTGGCACATGAGTTTTTGATGAAAGACAGAAACATGGGAATTTCTTCCCACTGGATAAACAACCATTGTCTTTTTATCTAACCATTCTATTTCAAAAACTATAACCATTCAGAAAATTATTTTCAAGCCACTTAATCACAAAATGGCTTATATTGGACATACAAGATCATACATACCCCCATAACGCAAAGCATCATGGGCTGTATATGCGAATCACCACAAATGTTATGTCGGTTCAGCTTTAAGCAGGAATGCATGGTGCTGAAAGGCCTCTCACACAGTATGCAAAGGGTGCCAACGGAAGACACAGACATGTGTATTGTCCTTCCAGGACTCATCAGTGCGTCTCATCTGTGTGACACCCCAGTGGAATGAACCAGCTACCCTAAGTTGGTCTATCAGGTTTGGGTTGTGGTGAGCCCAATTAAAAAACAAAAACACAAGCTAAAAGACAAAGAACCTTAGTGCGTAAGCACTGAGGCAAGGGTTACCCCAATGGACATTGGCTGGGAAGTCAAGTTTCAAAGAAACACAAAATCATTTTGGGGGTATGTGTGATTTTGTATTTCTTTGACACTTGGCTTCCCAGCCAGTGCCCTTTGGGGTAACCCTTGCCCTAGTGCATATGCACTAAGGTTTGTTGTCTTTTATATTGGACATTATAGAGGCCCTAATATACAGTATTTGGTTGGTAACAGTACTGTGACAAAATAAAGGACTTGCGGTCCTAAGAGCTAAAAAAATGAGTTGTGATCTACTGATGGTAGAGTGCAAGATTCCATAGTCTCCCAATGGCTTGTGCTATATTCATCCATGAGGATACTAAGCCATGGATAGAAATATATGGATACAAATGTATTGTGGGTTACAAAAAGACAGATATTAATGGGACAATCTGATTGGATGAAGAACATTTCAACCTGGATAAATAGTATGCATCCATGTGTAAGCACCAGGCACCCCCCTGTGTCTAAAGGTGTTTGGTGGCATTCCTCATCCAGAGGGGCACCCACCTTATGCCTTGAAATGGCAGGACCTCTCTCCTTTACTAAGTCACTATGGGTCAGGGTGGAAGGGGACCCTGGCATCCAAATACATTCACCACAAACGAGATCACATACAGAGATAGCAGTCCATGCTGGGAGCTGGGATCAAGCAGGATGCATGTTCATTACACTACACGTAGTACACAGCATGAAAGGGCAATGCAATTGTCAGTGATCATGATCTTAACACCATTTATTTTCGCATTTGCAATACAATTACTCATGGTTTCTATATTCACTGAATTTCACTGCATATTACAAATTTCATTAGTGTCTGCCCTTCCTTACCATAGGCTCTACTGGTGCTTCTTTTAATAAAGGAAAACTACATCCTCATATCTTGCAAATTGTAGTTATTTTCATGTCAACAGACAACTCTTTTCCTGTAATTGTTAGGAATATAGCATCTGTTTTAATTGCTTAGAACCTCATTCTACTTGAAGCTAAACTGATTCCTCTGTGGTGTTCTGTGCTTTCCCATACTTTCAATTTTCTGTGTTATTTCCTGATTCCATTATTTTTTGTATTGTATCATTGCTGTAATTGATGTTGTCCCATTCACCCTCATCCCCCCCAGGACGCACAAGGAAATTGGCAATATTGTTCAGTGTGCCTTTCCGGGCGAAACATTTAACTAACTAAGTAACTAATTAACTAACTAATTAAAATATATGTGATTGCTTTCGTTTATTTTCACTGTTCATACAGTGTAACTATCCTGGGGGTTTCCATTTTATGGTTGTTGGACTCTCACTGTCCCTGAGAGCTTCATTAGCATACGAGAACATGATGTGTCAGCACCCTTTTGACTCTACTGCATGCCTGTCTGCTTAATCAGACTTCAACAAAACTAATCATAGTAAGTTGTGAAATATCACATTTTCCTTCAGTTAGCTTTGCAGACTGATTTATAATACAGGTTTTTTCTCCCCATTAAACTGCTTCCAATTTGTGTGTTTCCAGAGTTTTTTTTCTTGGATATTTGTATTTTAAGCATAGAGATACGTGGTATGAATTGGTGATTTTACATCATGTTCTCATATGCTAATGCAGCTCTCATGGACAGTGAGATTTCAGCAACCATAAAATGGTAACCCCCAGGACAGTTACAGAGGATTAGCATGACCAGTGAAAACACATTAAAGCAAACATGTACAGTATATCCCCATCAGCAACTGGAAAAGAGTCATCTGTTGACAAGGAAATAAATACAATTTACAATATATGTGGGTATAGTTTTCCTTTAACATCCCTATCTCTCTTTTTGTGTCCCTGAAGCATTAGTGCTCCCAAGACTGTGTGCACTGCAGCACCCTCGCAGGAAGGGCTCGTACTACCATGGGAGCAACTGTTCCTACATGTGGCTACTGTGCCAACAAATGGCATCAAGCAGACAAGCAAATCAGCATTATGATCTACTAATTTTTAATACTTGGTCTGGCCATGTGTGCTTCCCTTTTGACTTCACACTGATAGCCCTAGTGGCCCACGCAGTGCAGGCTCCCTATGCCTGTGCCCATCCTGGGGACTTACCAACCCTATCTTTGGCCAAGCCCCCAATCCTGTAGACTATTACCATTTACCAAGTTTCACATTTCCTGGGTGGGGGGGGTTTACAATTCACATTTAGTTCCCTATTTCTGTCATCGTACAGAGCATCTCAATGAAGGTTAACTTACGTATTTATTCTTGGTGCCCATCAGGCCCATACTGACGGCACCTCTCCCGATTCTCAGGGCAGCCGGCCATCGACCTCTGGGTTGTCGGCCCCTTCTTCATTGATGACAGGCTCATCATCGATGACTCTCCCACTGAGACCTGCCCTTTCTGCCTCCAGGGCTATGGCTCATTGGGTTCTCAGGATCCAGCAGGTGGGTCGTCGACACCTGTGCCATCGAAACACCCCCCCCACGTCGACAGCAACCACTGACTTGAACGAAGTCCTGCTTAAATTCACCAATAATATTATGCAGCAGGTGAGCGCATTTTGGCCCTCTTCACGAATGCCATTGACAGCAGCTTGGTCATTGACACTTACTCATCGGCCTTGGGAAGCCCCTCCATGGGCCACCGTCAGTGCATCCAATGCCAGACTCAGATTTGGAAGAGGTCAGCATCAAGGAGGAATACCACCCAGACCTCATTCTTCCTTATGATGAGGGGGAAGATGAGTAAGGGATCATGTTTTCTGAAAGATCTACTGCCTCTTCTGTCAGTGAGGACTCAGTGAAGCATACTCCCAGGTCTCCTCCTTAGGACCCCACATTTTTCAATGTGATGAAGCAGCTGTCCTCAGCCATGGGCTTCCATACTAAGGAACAGAATGCCACCAGAAAGGACCTGGTGGACTTCTGGGAGATCCCTGAATCCCTCCCAAAAATCATTCTTCCAATCCTTCCTACTCTGGGGAATGCAGCCACAGCAGCCTGGCATAGACCGGACATGGTGCCAGCTATGCCTCACAGGGTAGATAAACTCTGTCATGCCCCTCCCAAGGGCTCTCCTGCTATGCTGCCCAGTATGAAAAAAGATCCAGTGGTCATCAAGGCAGCTCATGACAGGTCTAAGGTGCCTAAGTACCTTAGTTCCCTTCCCCCAAATTAAGAGTCTCACAGAATCAACCTATGGGCAAAAGGGTGTATGCCTCCTCCACTGTGGGCTAGAGTATTGCAAACAGCCCATCTCATGTGGTAAAATGCCAAAATACCAATTGGAAAAAGGGCAAGGCTGCAGCACAGGCCCTTGCAGATGGCACACAAAAGCAGGAGCTGCTTCAGTGCCTCCAAGCAGCTGAGGATGTT
This sequence comes from Neoceratodus forsteri, assembly GCA_016271365.2. NCBI lineage: Eukaryota > Metazoa > Chordata > Ceratodontiformes > Ceratodontidae > Neoceratodus > Neoceratodus forsteri. The sequence continues at coordinate 1,749,362,155 of CM057455.1, read as the reverse complement.
AGCAAGCACCTTCTCAGGGCCCTCTGTGATATAGCTGACACCATTACCAGGGCATCTGCCATGGGCATATGCCTACATAGGCACTCCTGGCTAGGAGTATCCAGTTTCACTGCTGAAGTTCAGCAAAAAGTGCTCAATGCCCCCTTCAACGGCACTAAGCTGTTTTGCCCTGATGTCCAGGATATCATTAATGATCTGCAAGCCTTGGGCAGGGCCTCAAGTCTGTCCATTCTCTCTACCAAACCCAACTAGGGGGTTGAGGGTGCCCTCCCTTTTCACAAAGTGCCCAATAAGCCCATCATGATCTTGCAACCCCAAGAGAAATGCATAGTCCTGGTTGCCTTGCGCACCCCCTCCAATGCAGGAGCTGCTGCTAAGCACCCCAGAAATGATGGACCAGCCCCAGCGGCTGTCTCTTCTTCTGCTTTACTCCTTGCTGGACTCCCCCCCCACGGTCCCAGATGAGGAGGTCGTGTTCAATCAGTTCTCCCTCCATCTGAATCAATGGAAAACCATAACTACAGACACTTGGATTCTGCAGATCATAGAGAAGAGGCACTGTAGCTCATCGAGCAATCTCCAGATACCCCGCCTCCACCGTTCAGTTACCCCTCTGGCTCACCTGTCCACGCTCCAGGAGGAGGTACAGTCTCTTTTACAGAAGCAGGCCATCAAACCTGTTCCTAGGTACCAGAGGAATGAGGGGTTCTATTCCAGGTTTCTCCTGGTACCAAAAAAGACTCATTCTAGACTTAAAGGACCTCATTCTATATGTCCAGTACAAAATGTTCTGGATGGTAACTTGCCAGGTCTCATGACACTCCTCAAAACAAGGGATTGGCTCTGCTGCCAGGATGTGCAGGATGCTTACCTGCACATATCGGTCTTTCTTCCCCACAGGAATATTCTCCACTTTTCCTTCCAGGGTGAGTATTATCAGTTCAAGGTGTAGCCCTTTGGCTTGTCCTCTGTGCCACAAGTCTTCACCAAGTGCTTAGCAGTGATAGCAGCAGCTCTCAGAAGGGAGGAGCTTTATGTTTTCCCTGATCTGGATGATTAATTCTTAAAGGCCACATCCAGGGGACAGCTATTGCTGACTCTGGAGTGAAGGCTCCAGCTTTTTCACTCCCTGGGCATCACAGTCAATCTGCCCATATTGGCTCTAGTACTGTCCCAAAGGCTGCAATATATAGGGGTGGTTCTGGACTCTGCACAGGGGAAGGCCTTCCAGCCCAATCTCAGGAAGTCAGTCAAAGTCACTATAGTCCTGCGAGGGTGTATCTGAGATTATTGGGCCTGACGGCAGCTGCCATGCCCACTATTCTACTGGCCAGACTCCATATGCACATTCTCCAGTAGACCCTCTGGGTACAGTGAGACCAGACCACAGATGAGTTGGATCGCCCAGTCCTGGTCTCTTTCCCAGTCTGCAAGGTACTGCCGTGGTAGATGGACCTCTTGAATCTGCTTCAATGTGTTCCATTCCAGATCTCCTCCCCACAGCAGATTCTTACCACTAATGTCTCAGGCATGGGCTGGGGAGTGCACCTGGGTCCCTTTCAGACCCAAGGTTCTTGGTCCCAGTTGGAAGCCTCCCTATATATCAGTGTCCTGGAAATGAGGGCAGTGCTCTACGACATGCAGGCCTTTCAGGAACACCTTGCCCCAGGTCAGACGCTGGTGCAGTCAGACAGTCTAAGTGTAGTCTACTACATCAACGGGGAATGAGGACTCATTCATATCCCCTGTGCAGAAACATAGAAACATAGAATTTGATGGCAGATAAGGACAGCTTTGCCCACCTAGTGTGCCCATTTCCCTACCTAATGGATAAGCTGCAGATCCTAGATAACTGACAGCCTACTTCCTCCTACCCCCACTAGAATTGCCTTATGTCTGTCCCATGCATTCTTGAATTCCCTCACTGTCCTTGACTCCATTACCTCCTCAGGAAGGCTGTTCCATGTATCCACAACCCTCTCCATGAAAAAATACTTCCTCACATTGCCTCTGAGCCATACCCTCCTCTATCTTCAAATTGTGCCCCCTTGTTCTTGTACATCTCTTCTGAAAGATGCTATCCTCTTGGACTTTGTTGATTCCCTTGAGGTACTTGAAAGTTTCTATCATGTCCCCCCTCTCCCTCCTCTCCTTGAAGGTATACGTATTAAGCTCCTTTAATCTCTCTCTTTGTATGTCTTCTGGTGCAGACCCTGCACCATTTTAGTTGCCCTCCTCTGGACAGCCTCCATTCTATCTATGTCCTTGTGGAGATGGGGTCTCCAGAACTGCATGCAGTACTCCAGATGGGGTCTCACCAATAGTCTGTACAAAGAGATAACAACTTCCTGTTTTCTGCTGGTGATGCCTCTCCCTACGCATCCCAGTATCCTGTCAGCTCTCCTTACTGCCTTCTCACATTGCTTGCCCACCTTAAGGTCACCTGATATGACTACCCCCAGGTCCCTTTCCATTTTTGTTGTTAGTATCTCACTCCCCATTGTGTACTCTTCCCCTGGGTTTTTGTTTCCCAGATGCATTACTTTGTGCTTCTTTCCACTGAATCTAAGCTGCCATACATGTGACCATTCCTCCAACTTTGCCAAATCCCTTTGCATCCTTTCCACTCCACCTTCTGTATTGACCCTGTTGCAGATCTTTGTGTCATCTGCAAAGAGACATGCTTTTCCTTCCAGTCCCTCTGCAATGTCACTGCTAAAGACATTAAACAGGACTGGTCCCAGTACTGAACCCAGCGGTACCCCGCTAGTAAACCCCCTTTCTTTAGACTGAACTCTGTTTACTATTAACCTCTGCGTCCTGTTATCCAGACAATTTTTACCCAGGCTACCACATTGGGACCAACTCCAAGCCTAGCTGTCTTGTATATTAATCTTTAGTGTGGGACTGTGTCAAATACCTTGCTAAAGTCTAGGTTGGCCTTTTCCACAGCCCCTCCCTGGTCTACTACTTTGGTCACCCAGTCAACAAAATCTATAAGATTTGTCTGACATGACCTTCCCACTGTGAATCCATGCTGCCTTGGGTCCTTTGCCCCACTTGCCTCTAGGAATTCAACAGTTCTTTGTTTCAGAAGTGATTCCATTTTTTCCCCTACCACGGAGGTCAAACTAACAGGTCTGTAGTTTCCTGTCTCTGTCTTGCTCTCACTTTCGTGAAGAAGAATCACATTCACCCTTCTCCAGTCCTCAGGTACCATACCATTCTCCCATGATTTGTTAAAAAGGATAATAAGTGATGTCACTAGTTCTACCCTTAGTTCTTTTAGAATTCTTGGGTGAATCCCGTCAGGCCCCATTGCTTTGTCCATCTTCAGTTTTAAGAGTTCTTTCAGAACCCTTTCTTCTGTGAATGGACTGGTAGCAACTTCCCTATCCAGAGTGCTTCTATTCTTTAATTTAGGTACCTCCCCCTCCTCTTCTTTTGTAAATACTGAGCAGAAGTATTCGTTCAGTATCTCTGCTTTTTCACTGTCCCCCTCTGCCCATCCTTCCTTCCCTTTATTAAGCCTCACTATCCTTCCCTTGGTCTTTCTTCACTCTCTAATGTACCTATAAAATGTTTTATCCCCCTTCTTAACTGAGTTGGCTATCTTTTCCTCAGTTTGGGCCTTTGCTATTCTGATTGCCTTCCTTGCTTCCTTCAGCTTTAACTGGTACAGTTCTCTGTCATGCTTCTTCTGTGCTTTCTTATACTTTCTGAATGCTACCTTTTTCTCCTTAACCTTCCCGGCCACCTCTTTAGAGAACCATAGTGTTTTTTTCCTTCATTTTGCTTTTTTGATTTGCTTCACACAAAAGCTTGTTGCCTCTGTGATGGCTGTTTTGAATTTTCCCCATTGTTCCTCCACCCCTCCTTCTTGCCTGTTTGCTAGTGCTTTTCTGAGGGACTCTCTCATTTTCCCAAAGTCTGCCCTCCTAAAGTCCAATACTCATGCTTTTCTATGGCTTGACTCTATGGATGTGTTTATCGTGAACCATACTGTTTGGTGGTCACTTGTTCCCAGATGGCTACCCACTTCTAAATCCGAGATCCTTTTTCCATCCCCGTTTGACAGTACCAGGTCTAAGATTGCTCCCTCCTGAGTGGGTTCCACCACTAGCTGTCTGAGGCATGCCCCTTGTAGGGCATTAAGAATAACCCTGCTCTTGGATGTAGCTGCAGCAAAGTGCTCCAGTTAACATCTGGCATATTCAGGTCCCCATCAACAATGTATCCCCTTTCTCTGCCATTCTAAGGATGCTTTCTATCATTTCCTTGTCCATTTCCTCCTCCTGAGATGGGGGTCTGTATACAACCCCCGTGTGGATTGTGGTGTCATATCCTGTCTCCAGAGTGACCCACAGTGTCTCCTTTACTCCCTGTTTATCCTTTAGTTCCATTGCTTTGATCCTTTCCCTTACATAGAGAGCTACTCCTCCTCCTCCTCCTCTTTTACCCTCCTGTAGCTTGTGTATCCTGGTATGTTGACATCCCACTCATGGCTCTCAGTGTGCCATGTTTCTGTGACTGCCACAATATCCAGGTGTCCCTCTTCTACTAGTTCCAGGAAATTGTTACACAGACTACGGGCAATAGTACTCATTGTCACAAACTCGCTCAGCTGGTCAGCCCTCTACTCCCAAAGTGCCAACCTCTGAGCATATGATTTGTGTACAGTGAACAGAACAAGGTAGCCCTCTTGTCTGTTTTGTGGGTTCAAGTCACCTTAGTCTCAAGCTCTGGAAGGATTCAAACTGATAACCTACTGTTAGCATATCCAATTATCAGGCTCAGATAATTCTGTCTTTGGGGGGCCAGATATATTTGCCGACGGGCACCCAACCAGGTCTTTCAAATGAACCCTTAGATCTCTATGCAAGACTTTAGAGAACTTTATCCATTTCCCAGTTTGGTATACAATAAGCCCATGCACAGTGTACTTATAACCTTTAAAAACGCTACTTAAAATAAAAAGAAATGTCAAGGCACTCCAGCAGTTTTGTTTGTAAAAAAATATCTTTGCTTTAAAAATATTAAAACAGAACAATAATTACAGAACAAATATATATCCCAACACATACAGCCTTAAAACAAACAGGTAAAAAAGTACAGTTCTTACAATTTATACTTCAGACTAATCTAAGCTAATGCTTACTTTCTTCAGTGCTTTTAGGCTCTTTCGTCTTTCAGTCAAAAATATTTTCTTGTGTCTCTCTGTCATGTTCTCTCAGCAGTTAAACACACTTCTGAGCCGGCCTTCTCATGAGGTCACTAACTCCGCCTTGGTGTATCAAAATCTATATTTTACAATACAGGGTCTCCAAATAAAATACAAAAAACATTAGAGGACCTCACTGACTTTCCTCTCCACAGGTTAACTGAGCAGAACTGGTTTTTGCTCTGTTACACATACATCTCAAAAGTTTCTTTGATCTAAGTCACTGTATTCAAAACAAAAGTGTATTTGCCTGTTTAATACCATCTGGACCTTGGAATCTATACTTCAGGTCTCTCTGATGTAATTCAAAGGTTCCCCGGGAAATGTATATTGGACCTTCCAAATCCGTCTGGGTCCTCCCTGGCTCAGACATCAAACCTCTTCAACGTCCATTCTGGTAACTATGCAAGTCAAAGAATCTCCCTGAGGGCATTATAAATGGCTAATCTTATTTCCTGGGATGAAAGCAAATTGACAAGGTAATTGCATCCCAGATCTCTACAGTTTAAAATACCTCCTGTCCTTTGAACTTATCCCTGGGGTCTTGATGTGTCACTTCCAGTAAGACAGCCTTTTCCTTGAACTGACCTTCCCATCACATATTTTATATGTAATAAAAAAAAATTAATACAGCACTCGAGCACTCAAAGCTGGCTGTCTACATCACAGTCCTCCCCACCTAGACTGAATTTGGAGGATCCATCCCCTACATGGGATGAGCTTCCCAAATCAGTTAACTCCTCATAGACCCTAGACAGTCCATCTGAGTTCTTATTCTTGGCTCCGCTCCTATGTATGATTTTCAAATCATACCCTTGTAAAGCAAGACTCCATCTTAGTAGTCTGCCATTATTTTTCCCTATCTGTGACAACCAAACCAGGGGGTTGTAGTCAGTCTGCACCACCGAAGGCTGCCCATGCAAGTATGGGTCCAATTTCTTTAGGGCCCACACTAGGGCAAGACACCCCTTTTCCACCATGGAGTATGCTTGTTCCCTGGGGAGCAGCTTTTAGCTCATGTAGGCTATTGGGTGGTCTGTCCCTTTGCTGGATGTCTGGCTTAGTACTGCCCCAATACCCACATCTGAGGAGTCCATCTGAACTACAAAAGTTTTGCTATAGTCTGGACTTGTCAAAACAAAAGCACTGCACAGTACCTCCTTCAGTTTGGTAAAGGCTTCCTCACAGGTTGGGCCCCAGGTGATTTTCCTTGGCATTTTTTCCTTTGTCAGGTCAGATAGGGGAGCAGCCAGGGCACTGTAATTAGGTACAAACCTTCTGTAGTACTCTGCTGTTCAGAGAAAACTCCTGACCTGCTTCTGTGTTTCTGGTCTGGGCCACGCCTGTTTTACCTCTATCTTGATTTGGTTAGGACTGAGCTGTCCCCAGCCTATTACATGCCCAAGGTATGCCACTTCCTCCATGGTCACCTGGCACTTTTCAACTTTGACAGTGAGCTTGGCCTTCTGTATTCTGCCCAGCACTTCCCTAAGATGTGACAGGTGTTCCTCCCAGCTGGTACTGAAGATGGCAATGTCCTCCAGGTACGCCACGGCATACTCCTCAGCACCATTTAACACCTGGTTCACCAATCTTTGGAAAGTGGCCGGGGCATTCTTCATTCTAAAAGGCATTACTTTGAACTCAAATAAGCCTATTGGAGTGATGAAGGCTGACTTCTCCCTAGCTCTGTCCATCAACTCTACCTGCCAATACCCCTTTGTCAGGTCAATGGTCATAAGGTAGGTCGCCCCCCCAACTTGTCCAGGAGTTCGTCCATTCGGGGCATCTGGTGTGCATCTGACTTCATGACTGCATTCAGTCCATGTTAGTCTGCACAGAAATGAGTCGAGCCATCTGGCTTGGGTTCAAGGACTACGGGGTGAGGCCCAGGGACTGTGGGATCTCTGGATTACCCCTAAATTCAGCATCTCCTCCACTTCCCTCCTAATGTCCTTTTGGACAGCCTCCGATACTCTATATGCTGTCTGCTATATGGGTGTCTGTGTCCCTGTCTCCTCATCGTGTGTTGCTAAGGGGGTTAGTTCAGGCTTGGCGCTAAACATGGGGGCAAAGTCTGCTAAAACTTCCCTCACTTTCTGGGTCTGGCCCGGGGTCAGCTGGGGAGACAATTTTACTGCCTCCACAGAGGACTCCCACTTACTCTCTTCCAGCAAGTCCAGAAGGGGGTCTCCTTCGTCTGTCCCCTCCCCATGACTACACACTGCGAACACCATGTCAGCCCTATTTGCTTGTGGCTTCATCATGTTGACATGGTACATCCTTGCTGTCTGTCTAAGGTCAGATAACTCCACAATGTAGTTTACGTCAGTTACCTTCCTAACCACTTTGTACGGTCCTGCCCACTCAGCTTGCAGCTTGTCTTTCCGGACCGGAATAAAGACCATGATTTCCTGACCCACCACGTATGAGCGAGCTCTGGCTCTGCGGTCATACCATACATTTTGTTTCTGTTGGGCAGCTGCCAGGTTGCTCTGAGCTGTCCCCATAAGCTCCTTCAGCTGTTCCCTAAACCATAGGATGTAATCCACAATGGGAGTTTCCTGGGTGGCGTGCTTGCCTTCCCAGTCCTCCCGGATCAAGTCTAGGGGCCCACATACCTGGCATCCATACAAGAGTTCAAAGGGAGAAAATCCTGTTGACTCTTGGGACACCTCCCTGTGTGCAAACAACAGGTAGGGAAGGTATTTCTCCCAGTCCCTCCCATGCTGTTCAGCAAATGTCCAGAGCATTGACTTTAGGGTACCATTGAAGCGTTCCACAAGCACATTGGCTTGTGGGTGATACAGTGTTGTGCATCTCTGCACCACCCCACACTTCTTCCATAAACATTTCATTAGGTCTGATATGAAGGAACCCCCTCAATCGGTGATTACCTCCTGCAGAAGCCCAACATGGGAGAAAATCCCAAGTAAGGCATCTGGCACTTTGTCTGTCCTCAGTGAGGAAAGGGCGACTGCCTATGGGTACCGGGTGGCATAATCCACCACAGTCAGGATGAACCTTTTCCCTGAGGAGCTGGGGGTATTTAAAGGCCCCACAATATCCATTCCCACCCTCTGGAATGGCTCCTCCACTGTGGGCAAGGGGATCAGGGTGGCTTGGGTTTTCTTGCCCGCCTTCCCTATTTCTTGGCACCGGTGACAAGACCTGCAATACTTCTTCACCTGCAGGGTGAAGTTAGGCCAGTAGAAATTCTGGGCCAACCACTGCATTGTGCGTGTGATTCCCAGATGACCAGACAAGGGAATATCATGGGCAACCTTGAGCAACTGCTCACGAAATCCCTGGGGAACGACAAGCTGCCTGCCTAATGTCCCTCCCTCTGTCTGTACTGCCTGTGTATACATAAGTCCATTTTCCCAATAAACCCTATGTCTGCTGTCACCTCCCTGTGCACTGTCCGAGTCTGCCAAAGCACTCAGCTTCTCTAAACTAGGGTCACTTTTCTGAGCAGCTGTGAACTGCTCACACCTTCCAAGGCATGGGACAGGTCCCCTTCAGTCGCTATACTAGGGTCCCTAGCACTAGCGTCAGGGCGATCAGGATCACTGTCAGTCCCAACCCTCTTACAAGAGGTCACCCCTCCCTCTTTGGAGTAGCCCTCTGTAGTTGGCTGGTTACTTGCTCCTGGGGAAAGTTCTACCTTCTTTTTATCAGTCTCCCCCTCTGGAGACACAGGCTGGGGAACCAGCCTCTGAGTATCTTCCCCAGTGGCTTCTGGGGAGCTCAGGGAACTGCAGTTTTCCCTGGCCGCCTGGCTGTGGGTAACTGCACATACCACCCCCTGCTGGAGATTGCTACCTAGAATCACATCTACTGCTAATGTGTTAGTTACAGCCACCTGTTGCACAGTTGCCCGTGTTTCACCCCAGTGCAGGAGAACACTGGCCAATGGCAATGTTTTCTCTACACCCACAAAGTCCTGTACAGTCACATATTTACTGGTTATTAGCTGACCAGGCTGTACCAGATCCCCTTTTACCAATGTCAGGGATGCCCCTGTGTCCCTTAACCCCTGCGTCTGTATGCCATTTACCATGACTGGGTGCATGTGTTCCCTCATGTTCACTGGCATGCTTCCAGGGACACACAAACAACCCACTTCCTTTCTGGTACTACTCTGTGTATTATTGTTTGCCCTTCTTGGCCACTGTCTAGCAATGTGCCCAGTTTTTTACATAACCAACAAACATTTCTTACTTCAGAGAAATCTTTTCTTTGAAACCTGTGGCTAACTGATTTCGGTGGAGGCAGTGAGGGTTTTAGCTGCCCCGAAAACGTGCTTTTCCCCTTCAGCACTGCCACACTAGCCCCATTTGCTCTCAGAGCAGGTCTGCTTTTGGCATAGCGATCCGAGAGTTTAGCCACCTCTTGCACTGTTTTTGGATCTCGGTCCTCTAGCCAAGTTTTTAACTCTGTTGGGCACGCCCAATAAAACCGTTCTAATAAAATCACATTTTCAATTTTATCAACAGTGTTTGCCTCAATTCCTTCCCACCAACATTTTAAAAAGTGATGTTGTCTCATGGCTAGCTCCTCATAGCTCATATCAGGGCTTCTTCTGAGCTTACGGACTTTAGCTCTGTATGACTCAGTAGTTAATTAAAACTTTTTTAGTAGTGCTGCTTTTAACTTGTTGTAATCATCACTGTCTTTATTGTCCATGTGACCCAATGCATCCCAAGCTTTTCCGGTAAGTAGCGGGGATAGCTGGAAGCTCCAGGACTCTCTAGGAATTTTAGCCTGAATACAAACTTTTTCAAAAGAATTTAAAAATGTGTCTATGTCCTCCCTATCTTTAAACTCAGCTATTAATTTAGAGTTAAATTTGTAACCCAATCCTGCAGTCCCAGTTAAACCCAAGCCACTTACCTGCCCTGGAGCCGCTGGTTAGAGTCATAGCTTCTCCAGTTCATGTCGCCACTGGCATTCCTCTCTCCTCTCCTCTGCAGCTCTGCATTCTTGCTCTCTCTTCTCCTCTGCCTCTCGCTGGTGCTCATGTTTCTCACGGTCCACCTCCCTTTGTTGTCGCTTTGCCTCCAGTTCTATCCTCCGCAACTCAATTTGCAACTTGAGCACCTCTGGATTCAGGATACTGGTGACCTTCCTCTGCTGCTGTGGCCCTTCACTGACAGTGGCCCTGCTGTCTGCCTCATCGGCTTGGGACCCCTCACTGGCGACTAGTTCTGCCACACTTGAGGTTTGGTCCCTTTCAGTCATGGTTGGTGACTTGCTGCTTTGGGTATCTGCTACCATCAGGGCCTCTATGAGGTTCTGCTTACTGGCTTTCACCCCAAATGGGACTACCCTGCCCCCGCACAACTGCTTTAAGAAATCTACATTGTGCTTGCTGTAGTCAGAAGACATTTTCTTTTTCTTTCACTACTCGTTCGGGTAAACCAATTAATACCGCATTATTGCGGCGACTTCGACCCTCAAGATCTTCTACTTTATTTTCCAACTTAGATAAGTGTTGCCTCACAGCCACCAACTCGGGATCTAGTTGCTCATATTTATGCTCCAGGGAGTGTAAACAGACTTCATTATCAGATGTTCTCTGTGAGAGCGATCCAAAGCATTAGAGATGAATTTAATTTCTCCTGCAATGTTCTGGATTTCTATTTTAAAAGGCTGAAATTCCTCCAGAAATTTAGCGAGGGTGAGAGGCTCCGACTCCATGTTTCCAGCTCCAGCAAACGGCATCTGGGAAGTAGTAGAGGCCTTAGGTTTCTTTGGGGCCTTTTCAGGAGTTGCAGGAGGGGTGTGTTTGGGAGGATTCTTCTTCATTTCCACTTCCATCCAGCCTCTTCGGATATGCTCCGGTTAGTAAATACACCTTTCACCAGATGTGCAATAACAAACAGCTTCTACAACCAACTTTAATCAGCTTAAAAACAGGCGGGGGGCAGGAGCTGATGAAGGAGAGTGTTACTCAGTGGACTGCATCACGTGACTCCCCTTTCTCTCTCACTACTAATACTATACTGACTGACATTTCAGAAAAGAAAATAGGTGGGAACTTAACTGTAAGTCAAGGGATATAGTTCTGTTTCCTTTTGAAATAAAACACTGCCTTTCTGTTTTTTCCAAGTGAGCTAAATAGTTTCCAGCTAACACACTGAACAATGAAGCTTATACCACCAAACTTTTTATGCCACCGATGCCAACCAGTCTGTCACAAACTCACTCAGCTGGTCAGCCCTCTACTCCCAAAGTGCCAACCTCTGAGCGTATGATTTGTGTACAGTGAACAGAACAAGGTAGCCCTCTTGTCTGTTTTGTGAGTTCAAGTCACCTTAGTCCCAAACTCTGGAAGGATTCAAACTGATAACCTACTGTTGGCATATCTGATTATCAGGCTCAGATAATTTTGTCTTTGGGGGGCCAGATATCTTTGCCTACGGGCACCCAACCAGGTCTTTCAAATGAACACTTAGAACCCTATGGAAGACTTTAGAGAACTCTATCCATTTCCCAGTTTGGTATACAATAAGCCCATGCACAGTGTACTTAAAACCTTTAAAAACTCTACTTTAAATAAAAAGAAATGTCAAGGCACTCCAGCAATTTCGTTTGTAAAAAAATATCTTTACTTTAAAAATATCAAAACAGAACAATAATTACAGAACAAATATATATCCCACCACATACAGCCTTAAAACAAACAGGTAAAAAAGTACAGTTCCTACAATTTATAACTTCAGACTAATCTAAGCTAATGCTTACTTTCTTCAGTGCTTTTAGGCTCTCTCTCTCTCTCAGTCAGAAATATTTTCTTGTGTCTCTCTGTCATGTTTTCTCAGCTGTTAAACACACTTTTGAGCCGGCCTTCTCATGGCGTCACTAACTCCGCATTGGTGTGTCAAAATCAATATTTTACAATACAGGGTCTCCAAATTAAATATCTAAAGAAACATGAGAGGACCTCACTGACTTTCTCATATTTAAAGAAACATGTGAGGACCTCACTGACTTTCTTCTCCGAGGTTAACTGGTCAGAACTGGTTTTTGCTCTGCTACACATACATCTCAAAAGTTTCTTTGATCTAAGTCACTGTATTCAAAACAAAAGTGTATTTGCCTCTTTAATCCCATCTAGACATTGAAATCTACACCTCAGGTCTCTCTGATGTAATTCAAAGGTTCCCCGGGAAATGTATATTGGACCTTCCAAATCCGTCTGGGTCCTCCCTGGCTCAGACATCAAATCTCTTCAATGTCTATTCTGGTAACTATGCAAGTCAAAGAATCTCCCTGAGGGCATTATGAATGGCAAATCTTATTTCCTGGGATGAAAGCAAATTGTCAAGGTAACTGCACCCCAGATCTTTACAGTTTAAAATACCTCCTGTCCTTTGAAATTATTCCTGGGGGGTCTTGATGCGTCAGTTTCAGTAAGACAGCCTTGAACTGACCTTCCCATCACATATTTTATATGTAATAGAAAAAATTAATATAGCACTCAGGCACTCAGAGCTGGCTGTCTACGTCACACTCATCACCCTCCACTTTTTTATGGCCTTACCCCTAATCTCTGCACCAGTTTTTCAACCATTCATTGAATCCCAGGGTGTGGAGTACCCTAGCATCACACTTACCATAGACAGGCAGCACATCCGATAAGGTTACCGTATGTGCTACTTGTCTAAGGCCCCTCCCCAACTCTTCAAACTCATCTTGCACTGCTCTGACCCCATTTCTAGCCAGGTCATTTGTCCCTAGGTGGACAATGACATCCATCTCCCTCCTTTGTGCAGCTGTTGCTACGATCCTGAGGATTCACTCCCTGTCCCTCCAAGCCATGGCACCAGGTAGGCACCTTACCTCCCTCTCCCCTTCCTTCCCCAGTTCTACCCCCTAATGATTAAGTCCCCCACCAGGAGTTGTTTTCTTTCCCTGTGGAGTTCCATGCCACACTCCTATGGGTCTCCTTTGTGGAGGTTCCCAGCACCCTCCTTGGTCTCCCCTGCAGGTGCCTCAATAGAGGAACCACTCTCCACCAGAACAGCATAAGAATTGTGGAGAGGTACAACTGGAGGAATGCACCTCTGTTCTACAACCCTCTCTCTCCCTGAATCCACCTTGGTCCAACCATTCCTCTTTCTTGGCAACCTCCGAGGTAGCGGCAGTGGCCCTGGTGGTCCCTGGGTGGGGGAGGAGGTTTCACAATTCCTAGCCAAGTCAGCCTGAAGACAAGAAACTTCCTCCTTCATACCAGAGAGGTGCCTACAAATAGGGCAGCATTGCAGCCAAAATGTCTCCCGGAAGACTGCCGCCCCACAGCCATTGCACTGCACCACTCTCATCATGTCTTTTGTGGCCCCTTTCCTGTTGCTTTGTATGCTTACTCTGTCCTCATTTTTTTTTTGTTTGTTTTTTCCCCTCCTACTGCCTATGTGCCCTCACAGCTCTCACCCTTCCTGTTCAGGGACAGGAACTTCTTGTATTCTTCTGTAGTCTCCTTCTTCCTTGCTCAGAGTCAGACCTTCAGCAGCTAGGAGGAGAGGGAGAGCTACTCTTTTCCTTCAAGGATGATGAAACCTATGTGTATCAGTGATCCTTCCCTTCCTACTACCAAACCGGAAGTTCCTGTTGTTAGTCAAATCCAGTGCCTATAAAAGTAGAACTGGCTAAGGTGGGAGGGTGGAGGGAAGGGAAAGAGTGCAACTGGTAAAAAAAGTTCTAGTATTGTAGTCAGCTGTTCCTTGCTCTAATAGCAAGATTTCTGTCTGCCAAAGCTAGCACTAGGGAACTATAATTGAAGATACCTGTCTTTGTACTCCTAAACTCCTAAGCCACACCCCCAATTAACTTCTCCCCTCATGACTTAACAAACTCCTTTTCCCTAACACAGAAAAACACACTAACTTTCTTTTTTACCTTAAATGAGACCCCCCACCTCTAATAAAGTATCTGTTTTCTTAATCCCAACAGGCACTGACTCCTGCTGAGATATAAATGTTCTGTTAGTAAAAAAGTTCTAGTTTTGTAGTCAGCTGCTCCTTGCTCTAAAAGCAAGATTTCTGTCTGCCAAAGCTAGAACTAGGGAACTGTAATTGGAGACACCTACTTTTGTACTCCTAAGCTCCTAAGCCACACCCCCAATTAACTTCTCCCCTCCTGACTTAACAAACTCCCTTTCCCTAACACAGAAAAACACCCTGACTTTCTTTTTTTTACCCTAAGTAAGACTCGCCACTTCTAATAAAGTATCAGTTTTCTTAATCCCAACAGGCACTGACTCCTGCTGAGATAGAAGTGTTCTATTAGTAAAATAAAAGTTCTAGTTTTGTAGTCAGCAGCTCCTTGATCTAAAAGCAAGATTTCTGATTGCCAAAGCTACCACTAGGGAAGGCCATGAGAGTGTGGTGCTGGGCACTGGACCATGGCCTGACTCTCTCGGGAGTCCACGTACCAGGCATTTTAAACACTCTGGCAGACAATCTCAGCCAGACTCAATCCAGCATGCATGAATGGGAGTGCCTCTCATCTGCCAGAGAAGGCTTGCTCTACAGATGGGGTCACCCAGAGTTGGACCTTTTTGCGTCCCCACTCAATGCAAAACTGCCCAGTTTCTGCTCACTAGATCCAGGGCCTGGAGTTTTCTGGTGAGATGTGTTGTCCCTCTCCTGGAGCAAGAGGTTCCTTTATGCCTTCCCTCCTTTTTCCTCTAATTCATTGGGTGCTCATCAAACTGCAGATGAAGGGGGCCTGCATGACTCTGGTGCCTCCATTCTAGCCTTGGCAGGTATGGTTCCCCCTGCTACAGCAACTGGCAGAGTAACCTCTGGTTTCACTCCTGCTTTGCAGGAACCTGCTGATCCAGGCTCAGGGGATCCTGGTTCATCCTAGCCTCAGGTCCCTCCATCTGCATGCTTGGCTTCTGAAGACATAGCCATCACCAGGTTTGGGGTCTCAGGCAGTGCTGAATGTCCTTGTGACTGCCTGGAAGCCTTCCACCTGAGCACCATATTCCATGTAGTGGAAGCAGTTTGCTCTCTGGTTTGCCAAACATAATTTGGACCCTTTCCCCTTCCTGGCGAAACACATCCTGGACTACCTGATCTCTCTGTCTGACTCAAGTCTCCAGCACTCCTCCCTCAAGGTGCACCTTTCAGCAATTTCTGCTTTCATGAGCCTGTGGGCGACCACATAATTGCTCAACTGTATGTCTCCTGTACCTTTTTCAGGGGCATCCTGCATCTGAATCCTCCAATCTGTTCTGTCCTGACTTGGGATTTGGATTTTATTTTGGAGAAGTTGACCCTGTCTCCTTTTGAGCCAATCACAACTAGTGATCTGCACTTTCTGTCTTGAAAAGCTTTATTTTTGGTTGCCATTACTTCTGCTCAAAGAATGTCAGAGCTTCAGGCCCTCTGGTGTGAGGAGCCTGATTTGATGTGACACAAAGACAGGGTGTCTTTACGCACTAGTCCTAAGTTTCTCTCTAAGGTGGTCTCAGAGTTTACACTCAACCAGTCTATCCACCTTCCTGTTTATTTTCCTGAGCGTGCTAATCCAGGGGAATCACTGATCCATATGTTAGACATGCACAGAGCTTTGTAGCATTACTTGCTTCAGACCATGAAGAGTCAACAGTCAAAGCAGTTGTTTATTTCTTCCACCCCAGGTAGACTGTGCTTCACTTTCTCAGCAATGTTATCCAAATGGTTGGCAAATTGCATTGTTTTCTGCTACATCAAGTATGGCAAAGAATTGACAGGTGCTGTCAAAGCTCATTCCACTAGAGGCATGGCTATCTCTGTGACTTGTTTCCAAGTCGTCTGAGCTGCAGATATCTGTGTATCTACCACCTGGTGTAGCACCCATACTTTCACCAAGCACTACAGTCTGGACACACTAAAGGAACTTAATATGTATACCCTTGAGGAAAGGAGGGAAAGGGGGGCATGATAGAAATGTTTAAGTACCTCACTGGATTCAACAACGTCCAAGAGAGTAGCATTTTTCAGAAAAAGAGATGTGCAAGAACAAGGGGACACAATTTGAAGATAGAGGGGGGATGGCTCAGGGGCAACATGAGGAAGTATTTTTTCACAGAGAGGGTGGTGGACACATGGAACAGCCTTCCTGAGGAAGTTGTGGGGTTTAAAACTGTGGGAGAATTCAAGAATGCATGGGACAGACATAAGGCAATTATTTGTGGGGGTTAGGAAGAAATAGGCTGTTAGGTAACTAGGATCTGCAGCTCATCCAGTAGGTAGGGAAATGGGCAGACTAGGTGGGCCAAGCAGTCCTTACCTGCCATCAAAGTCTATGTTTCTATGACATTGCTTCTAGAGCCCACGCAGGTTTTGGCAGGGCTGTGCTGCAGGGGCTCCTGTCTTAAAGCAGCAGTACAATGCAAAAAAAATCTGTGCTTTTTCAACAGTTTATTCCCTATACTGTATTGAATATTCCCCTGGTACTCTTTCCCACTGGCAATGTAGTATCACTGAGTAATTAACACAGTTTTTCTTTGTTTTGTTTACATTTCTGCAACCCGGCATGCTGTACTGGAACCACCTCTACTGCCAACTGCACATGTGTTTGACTGGCAGTACTATACAGGAACATTGGAAATGTTCAGCACAATGTCCCACTGCTGTAACCAAAAGACATGATGCGACTTGAAGGGGTAGCGCAACTGAAAATTAGTCAGCCGCCATATTTATTGGGGTGCCACAACAATTCAAATAAATTGCAAATATGTAAAAAAAAAAAAAACTAAGGATGACCAAAAAAATATATTTACAGATATGGAAACTGGAACTATGACAGCATGCTTCCAGCCAAGAAGCAGAATTTTGATAAATCACTTCCTGATTAGGTAGTACTACTGCTTTAAGTTTATGGACAGCCCGCCTCCCAGAATGTCTGTTTGCACCTGTAACAGCTTGAAACTTTTTCCTACGGTGTGACCTAATCACTGATATAACCCCAGTGAAGATAGAACAGTTACATAAGAACTTACAATAAGAGTAGATCTTCAAGGGGATCTCAGTCATCAGGTCTGCTTTCCATCCCACCACTACCCTCTTTGGGGCTCCTGTCTAGAAACTGGCTGTCTGATGTATCCAGCCTTTCACATAGGTCTGGGCACCTCTCTCTCTCTGCAGTCTCTCATGGCTAGATCTATGCTTCCTTTGTCTCTGGGGGAAAGAACTGAGGAGGGAGTGGGGCCACTAACTGCTTTATAGAGTTGGTGACACTGACGGATGTCGATAGTGTGGGAGGCCCCAGTTGTATTGCTGAAAATCTTCCATGTGGATTCCCCTTCACTGACGGTGAAGTTCCTACAGTGTGATCCCCTCGAAGATCTACTGTTACAGCAAGTTCTTATGTAACTGTTCTTTTCCTCAGGTTCTCTCAGTGGGTGCCTAAAAAGTGCTCCCCATTGCCTTAGGAGGGGGGGAGGAGGGATGAGTTTCCTCTCTTTACCTCCTTCAGTATTCAAACTATGTAATCTTACCTGCTGGAACATTGAGTTCTCTCCTCTAGTACTGCCTGGAGCAGCCTGGACGCTCAACTAGCCTTCTCCTCTTACAGTGTAAAGGGGAAGCGCAGGATCATGAATATTCATGTCTATGTTTCCCACTTCTAGCTGAGTCAGGAAACTCAGAGCACAAACCACTCATGCCCTTGCTTCTGAGGCCCACTAGAGAACATCTCTCCGAGTCAAGCATAACCCTTTAGGTACTCTCTATTAATCTGTCTCAGGCTTATAAGGAAAGAGATGCTGGTTACACGTGGGTTGGGATCTTTTAAACATGAACACTGACAAAATATCAAAGAAACATGATCAATGACTCTGTATCATAAGAACATAATGTAGGTTCTCTGAGAGGGAATCTTACCAACAGTATAGCCAGTTCATGGCAGCTGCAACCATGCTGTTTCAAAATCTGACTAACAATTGTGAACTACTGTTGTTCACATCTTACTGTATATTCAGTGATATTCTGGTCTAAGAAAAAGTATCTAGATGTAACCCCCTACAAATTGGGATTCCTGAAAAGTCTTCCTTGAAATTGCCTAAATGCTCACTGCCAGGCTGGTGTTCTGCGTTTTAGCAGATTAAATGTATTGCCAGAGAGTGCTTGTATAGCCTCTGTGTACTGTCTCTTTAAGAGCTGCCTGGATTGTAGTCTTAATTAATCTAAAAGGGAGCTCTGTTAGAAGATGTGCTTGTTTGCTGATCATTTGTTAGAGTAGTAATAATATTGCAGTTTGTTCTAACCTGCCTTCGTTGCAGCAAGGACTGTTCAGTTTATCTCCACCAACTTACCCAGGACTGCCAGAATGGGCCAATCAGTACAGTTGGGACTCTAAAATGGGGCCTGTCTACAGGGGTTTGGTGGGGTCAAAACTTGTAGGAATTGTAGTTTTTGCATTTTGGCGCCTAAAATAACCTGGAGGGGGAGCTCTTTTTGTGACTGACAGACAGATCATCCAACCAAACCTTTTGGATCCTGGGGAAATTCCCCAGCTGCTTGCAGCTAGTTTCAGTTCTGAGTTGGGAAGTGAAGAGATAACAGCTTGAATGATTCAAGCAGCAGCACCGGCATAGATTCGCATGGGAGAACTGTGGAAAGGCCTGAGTTTTGGCCTGCATGCCTGCCTTTGTCCCTGAGAGGGAACTTGTGTCTTTTTCGGACTGAATCCGAACTTGGAGATCGAAGTAAGCCACTGAATTGTGACCAGGCTCCTACCTGAAGAAGACCGAAGATTTGCTGAATGTGATCGGCCTGTCTGGACTTCCAGCCACCTCTGAACTCCCGGATTGTGCAGACTCTGTAATTGTGACTGGAGAGTCTTTTGCCTGGTACAGTGGAATTTCCTTACATGTGAATGTGTTGTGTGCTTATAGTGGGTTGCGATTTGGTTCCCCACTGTGGTTTCAACTGTATTCTGCTTGCTGGAAGCTGCATCCAGCTCCACGGACTGAATCCAGAATCATCGCCATTGGGCCTGGGCCTTGCCACACTGGCCCAGCCCGACTACCAGCTGCATAGAGAAAGCCATTGACGAGAGTCCTGTCTGGGGATCTGCCCCCTGCTCAACACTTGAGCAGAGACGACACCTCGGTGATTCGTGTGTTTCCCGCTTCTCCGGGCACTCCAGCTCAATAATCTGCAGTCTTGATGTTGTCCTTCCTATGTCCAGTATTGGGTATCATGAGTAAACATCAGGGTAGCTCCCTGCAACAACAGCTAAATCTAAAGTGTTGTCATCTGATTGTCTGGTTGCTTTTTCTTTCACAAACTGAGCCTTCCAGCTCCAGATTACAAATAGCGTGTGTTGTGCATGTTTCTTTCTTCCATCACAGGGCCCCAACCAACTGCAACATTCCTGGCTAGCCCATCATCTCCCTACCTGGGTACCCAGAGGTGTAACTGCGTGGGGACTTAAAGCGCATGCATAACTGTTGGATTAATATAGCCTTTAAGCCAATCAACCTGATTACGCCCCTTCCTTGTTCAAGTCCCGTGAATAAATCAGATCTGACTTTTTCTGCATTTAACCTGACTGTGGTTCCAGTTTGTGCCAAGAGTACTGTACTGTTGCTATTTACTGTGCATAACCTTGTTTTACAGGGGGTCCCCAGGCTTGAGCCAAAGGAACCAGCCCTGGTGGTAAGTGCAAACAGTGTGGGTACTGGTATGGTGTAGAAGGAGTACTGTGAAAGTGCTTATCGTATATTGCTCAGGCCACTAGAAGGGAAAGAGGGGGGTTACAGTGTCCCGGAGGGCTGTGCCCAGGTTAGTTTGACCACTACCAAACCTGACCTCCAGGTGGAGGCACCTGTTGCAGAACCTAGGCCCCTTAACCTGCTACTTACTAGCCAAGCAGGCAGGAGTAGTAGCCCATGGGATAGCGCCACCTAGGGGTTACATAGACATAATTTTAAAATGATTCATTCTCTGTGCTTCTACAGCCCCGTGGCAGACACTTTCCTAGCCACACCAGTCTTTGAGTGAAAAAAAAAAGTTTTCTGCTGGTCCCCATTATTTATTTATTTAGTTAGTTAGTTAGATGTATTTAGTCTAGGCAGGCAAGCAGAGATACATAATCATATTTCTAATGGTAACTTTAGAGAAGGGGTGCTTATGAAGAAAAAGCCGGTGCAGGAAATGTTAAAATTCTCCACATGCCATGCTCAAAACTTTTCTCTGGCAACCTATTGCACACACAGCAGGAAGCCAGAATAGCAGTATGAACAGCAGACAACGTTAATGCCTCCTAAGTTTTTATCTTATTTATTGATGTTACTTTACAATTTTTGGCCAGGAAAGACACACTAAGCTGAGGCTTGTTTCTATCTATGTCCTGGGAGCACAGGGAAGTTAAGGGACTTTCTCATGGTCACACCGTATGCAAGTGGTAGCTGTGGGATTCAAACTTAGTTCTACAGGTTTGCAGCTCAGTGTTCTTAATCACTACTTTATACTGCCTCCCCTCCCATGTAAGCAATAAGATCTGAAAGGGTGTGGGGTATTGGTGGATACCCACACGCTCAGGGGCATGATGAGGCAATGCCACAGACCCTGCAAATGCACATATTCACCACTACCCCACATCCTGAAGCAAGGGTGCTCAGAAAATAGGCACATTTAAAAACAATCTCTAAACGAAAAAGACACAAAAACTGCAATAAAATATTGCTTAGAAAATGTAAATGATCCCTCCACAGATGGTTTCTTCCTCTCAGTCATTTGTCTTGCTACACACGCAGTAGAAGGTGTGTTTATCATGGCTTATAAGAATTTATGGGCACTGCTAGGACTGGGTCTCCAGGGCTTCAGCCCTGAAATGTTTTGTCTTGGACCCACAACCTTTTCCTGCAGTGCATTGCTTAGCATTTGTGTTTAACCAGTAAAAGTTCCCTGCAGGCTGCCACTTCATCTCAGATCCCCAGCTCCCAAGTGAGAGTGGAGGCAGGTCCGTATGCTCCACTTCCAGCTACAAACTACAACAGCATCTGTTGTGTCACCCCCCCCCCCCACTGTCATGTCACATCATGGTCAGCTACCTGGCCTTGGCCACGACGCGCAGTTCAAAACAGATGCTCACGGAGTTAGTCACGTCGCTCCCGTGTTTGTACATGTTGGCACCATGTTGCTTGACTTGTTGGCAGTGCCAGCTGCAGTCAGTTCTAACAGATGGCGGTTCACCACTGCTACTGCATTTGCCTTGCTGCTGTGTTGTTCAGGTGGGTGTTACTTGGGAAGGCCCCAGTCACCACCTTCCACCAACACCAACAGCAAGCTGCTCTGCATGACAGCTGAGGGAGTCCCTTCTAAGGAAGGGCTTTACAGCCACCAGCCTCAGCCAGCCACATCCACCTACAGGCCAGGTCATGGAATGATGGGGACCGTCGTGGATAAGAGGTAGGTATGTGGAGGATGGAGTGAGTAGGAGTGGAAGGACTAGAGAGAACTGAGGAGTTGGAGTGACTAATTCCTTTCTCCCTGTTTCTATGACAGTGCTGCTGCCTGCTGTGCAACTGAGTGTCTACCTCCACGCTACAAAAAATAATATAGTTATTTGTCAGTTGGTGACAAGAAATCTGTGGTGCTGGTGTGCAAAAAAAGGCACCGACACTTGTGCTGTATTGTGTGGGTGGGCAGGTAAATCTGTAGTTGTTTTATTTCATTTTTGTTGACCGGGTAAGTGCACTAAACAAATCCTGCCTATTTTCAGGCACGACCCGGGGGGGGGGAGAGGGATACAGATGAATGCCAACTGACCTTGAACCAGATTAAGCTGTTGGTGGTATTTTTAGTGAATGAGGGAAATTTGGCCAGGACACCGGGGAAATTCCCTTACTCTTTTCGTTAAGTGCCATGGGATCTTTAACATCCACCTGAACTACCACCAATACAGGCAGATGAGACCTCGGTTTAACATCTCATCTGAAAGACGGCACCTCAGAAGTGCAGCACCCCTCTCATGCTGCACTACAGTGTCAGTACTGGGATATTAACCCAATTGCCAGATGTGGGAACTGAACCCACAGCCCTCTGATCTCCCAGCCTCAGAGGCGAGTGTGCTACCTACTGAGCCACTGACACAAAACACATCACTAGTTGTGATGGAGAGGAGAGAGACAGCAGAGCATGAGAGCTGGTTGTTGTAAATGTGATGTAATTAATGTTATTTCCTGCAGCCTGCTAAGTTTGAGTCACTCTCATCAACTGTTGATGCCCAGCTCCCATAAAGCTCTCTCCCTACTTCACACTCATGTGCACTGGGGGAAAGTTTGTAGTTAATGTTGTTTAATAATCTACAATATGAAGTCTTT
Organism: Neoceratodus forsteri; assembly: GCA_016271365.2. Lineage (NCBI taxonomy): Eukaryota > Metazoa > Chordata > Ceratodontiformes > Ceratodontidae > Neoceratodus > Neoceratodus forsteri. Next base: position 1,749,339,605 of record CM057455.1, on the reverse strand, counting down.
ACCTGACAAGGGAACACAACGAGGACACATAAAAGGAAAAAATTGGTCAATGTTGAATGTTTGCTTGCTGGTATTAACATTGGAAGTGCATAAGTTAGACAGATGCAGAATAGGAATAGCAGTGAAGTACTGAAGTGACGCAGACCCCACCCCCACCCTACAGAGATGGACAGGCATTGGGGTGTGCCTTTGGGTCATTGCCCATAACACTCAGCCATTTTATCTCACCCTATCCTGCAAACACTGACAAGTGTTGAGGTATGCCCTAGGGTGTTCGGCTTTACAGTCACCCCATTCCATAAGGAAATACACTGAAATGGGTGTAGTATAGGAGAATGGGGTGAACTCTGGGGCTGAAGAGTCCAAGGCACACCTCGATGCCTGTCACTGGCTGGAGGGTGGGGGTGGAATGGCATGAGCATTACAGCCGGCAATCCAAAGGCACACCCCTGACACCTGTCAGTCGGTACAGGGTGGGACATTATGGTTAGAAACACTAACGCCCCGGGAGTTTGTTGGTATTTGCACTACAGATTTTCAACATGGCCTTTTTGTGACCCCACCTCATGAAAGCATTTGGGACCTCTGCTTATGAACCGTGGTACTGTGATTTTGTTAAAGGAAATTTCCGATATAAGGTATTGGGCATCATAACCCAATACCTTACATCGTTCTGAGCTAACTGGTGGTAAAATTTTAACTTTAAAGTTATTACTTTTTGTTTTGGAATGGATCACAACTGGGCCAAAGCCTTGGCCAGCTGATTCCTTCCAGCTTCCTGGTGCTAGCACTCCGTCAACTCCACCCCCGTACCCTTAGAAATTGTGACGTGTGGCCCAGGAGAGCGCAGGCGTGAGCCCCATACAAATCGATGGGTGCTATTTTTAAAGCAGGTTTTTAGCCATTTTAAACAGTCTTAGGGGAAAATTAAAGCAGTCACTTAACTAGTGAGGACCTTACTAGTTAAGTGACTGCTAATTTTCCCAAAGCCTGTTAAAATAGCTAAAACCTACTTTAAATATAGCCCATAGACTGAATGAGGCTCGCCCTGCACTCTCCCTGGCCACACATCACAATTTCTGAGTGCACAGGGGTGGAGTTGGGCTGGGCGCCGGCACCAGCAAGCTGGAAGGGATCGACTGGCCGAGGCTTCGGCACCAGTTATGGTCCCTTCCGAAACAAAAGGCAATAACTTTAAAATTAAAATTTTTGCTGCTGTCTGCTCATGCAGCTATAAAGTATTGGGCTATGAAGCCCAATACCTTATAGCACTAAGTCAGAACATCACTTTAATCTGTCCTGAATGTTGATTTCCCACTGTGACTGCGCCATTCTGCACCAGATGTGCAAAAACACAGTTCAGGCAGGATGTGAAAAATGACAGCTGTACCATTCATAGGGAAGTGTGAAGAGATAGCAATGTTGAAAATCTGGAGATAAAATATATAAAATTCTCAAACTTACGAGCATGCATGTAAACTGCGCAATACATGCTCGTAACACAGTCATTTTGTGGAATTTTGTCACTGAATTTTCAACATAGGCATTTTGGGACCTCCATGCTTGAACAATGTCACAGTGATTTTCTTAATCTGTCCCAAACATTGATTTCCCACAGCGATCGCGCCATTGTGCACTGGATGTACGAAAACACATTTTGGGCAGGATGTGAAAAATGACAGCTGTACTGTTCATAAGGAGTTATGAAAAAATGCCAATATTGAAAATCTGGAATGAAAATATTACAAATTCTCAAAGTTATGAGTGTGCATTGAAACTGCGCAATGCATGCTCGTAACACAGTCAGTTTTTGGAATTTTTTTCACCAAATTTGCAACATTGGCTTTTTGGGAGCCCACCTCTTGAACAGTGACACTGTTGTTTCACTAATCAGTCCTGAAAGGTGATTCTGCGCAGTGACCACAAAATCACCTTTCAGGACCGAATAACCACATAACAGTGAATGAATTCATGTGGTGCGGTCCCGAGAACCCCATGTTAAAAATGTGGTGCCAAAATTCTCAAAAATGGCTGAAATGTCCACTTAAGTTGAAAAAAATCCATTTATGCCATTATACAGCTTATCAGCATTTCTTCAGTTCATGGTCAGCTTTGAAGAGTGTAGACGTGTTCCCACTCCACTGAAGATCGTCACGCTGAGCTCCAGAGGAAAGTATGGGATGAGGGGGAGGTGGGGTGAACAGAGGGTGGGTGCAGGTTCGGAGAGGGGGCACTGGAGACAACAATCGACGGTTTTCTGTTTTTACAGGGAAAAAAAAACATTGTAATGTTTTTTCCTTTCACAAAGACAATTGGTACACTGGGATGGGCTCCCAGCATGCCACCTGGGTGTTTGCTGGGGGGGCCTGGAGTTGAAGGTGATTGGGAACCCCATTGGCACATAAAATGTGTATGTGTTTGGGGGGGCGCATGAGCCGTGGGCACACTACTAACAGTGGGGGACATTATGCTGACAGGGATTGGGCTCCCCCATTGGCAAATGAACTGGGAAGGGGGCATGCCAACAGGGGGATTGGGCACCCCTGATGTCGACTTTCATGGGGACTGTGAGAGGTGGATGGCGACAGCCACCACCATGTTAATTGAAATGTTACACCACAAAAGACACCGCCCTGCAATGATGGGTGGCTCCCTCACTGCAGCGGCCAATTCATTTCAAGATGGCGGCACGCTTGCAGAACTAGTGTCAGCAGGAGCATGCCATTACATTGGGTGCACAAGGCCAAGCCCACAAAGGCAGTGGCGGCATTGGCTGCCACAGTGCCACACCTCCACAACCCGCTTCTCTCCTAAGCTGCCACATGATGTTTCTTGTGCATGCGCGCAAGCAAACATAAAAAGGAGATAAAAGAAGAAAAAAGTAGCTGAAATGTTTAATTTTGCAGCAGAGAACACCAACAGTTCTACAACTTCTAGGGGTCTAGGCAACCCAGAGCCTTTTCTTTTATGGCCCACCTTGGGCCTTGTATAATTTTACATTCTAACAATGCCTCTGTAAGAATACAATATTCTGCAGCATCCCCCCCCTCCAAGCATGGAATGTTAACATGTACTGCATAAATTCACAATTTTGAAAAATTCTGCTAGCATACACTCACACAGATACACACATGCTTTATACAGATCCAGAGTCTCAATGTCATCTGGAGCAGGGTTAACAGCATTGATTGCTCTGGCTGGCTGGTTATGTTATAAGGCAAATTCTTCATGGTCATCAGTGAAACACTAGAAATTGGGAAATCTAAATGGCGCTTGATTTATTTTTAATTTGTTTACATGTATGACAAAGAGATCATGAGTAGAAAGAACATTCAATTATTTATGTATTTTTTAATACAGGGGAGTTTCATTTTTGGTGCCTATGTGAAGGGTTTTTTTTGTTATAAGAGTAAATTGACAGCCATGTTTGTGATGGAAATCAAGAATGAGTGACATGGTTCATGAGTTCTGTATGTGTTATGTCCAAATTCCAGATCACATGCTGGACCTTTTTTAGGGCTGCAGTTGGCAGAGCAGTGCATTCCTATTGCATTCAGAAAAAAGGGACTCTGCATTCTTTCCTTCTTAACAACAGTTGCGTCACATTTCCCTACACTGTCTGTGAAACCCTCTGCTGTGTCAATGCAGTCTTCTTATATGCACTATTTTTTTTTGTTGTTATGTGGGATGAGAGGCCGGGGCAGTATGCAAGCAATAACACATGTCGAGGTGTGGGTTACGTGCTGATAAGAGCATGCCCAGGGGTGTACTAAGGCACGAGGTGCTTGTGCCAAGTGCCTTATGCCCCTGGGCGTGCTCTTATCAGTACATAACCCACACCTCAGAGTGTGTTATTGTGCTTATAAAATGGGCTGCCAGTAACTACTTGAGAATAAAAAAAAAAGCAAAAAAAATTAGCAAAACATGTAAATTGAGGTTTAAGAGTGAACTAGTAAAAATAGTCCCCCATTGCTAATTCCTGATGGCCAGTACAGAGTGCTCCCCCGACACAGAAAGAGAGGTAGTGGTCAAATTGTGTCCTGATATTGTGTTACTGAGACAGAGTGATTGTAATTTTGTTGTTTGCTCACATTGTATTGCTGAGTGAGTAAGTGATTTTAATTAAATCTGTGTTTTTGGTAAGGAGTAGAGTGGACATTTCTTTTAGAGCAAGCATGCCATTTTAGTTAGAGCGAGCATGTTCATTGTCAGGGGCTTTTACTAGTTGTTTTTTTTAAAGTGATGTGTGCATTGTGCGTTAGGGATTGAAGTACACTGCATTGTTCCAGGACCGAGTGAGTTGCTGAGAGAGTGTGTCCTATAGCGGCCGTCTTATAGAGCTCTTTCCAGGTCCTTTTTTTTCCCCCCAAGTTTCTTTACTGTGTGGTGCCGTGATAGTGTGGACAAATATGAGTGGTTTTTGTAACTGTTTGATCTACAGGTTTGGAGCAGAGTTTGTGAAGGGGTCGGGGTAACGAGAGTGGCGGCAGCATGCTGAGAATGGGAAAGACGTCAGCACTGAGTGGCTGTTGTTTTAATGCTGTCAGTGAGGTATTTACGCTTTCTTTTTTATATGAGGGAAAAAAAAGGTCTGGATGGATTTTTATAGCATTTTTCTGCATAAAGAGAGACTGTGTGTGCATGCCGAGGTCGGGGCAGAGCGAGAGTGTTGAACAGGTCTTCTATTACACAGTGCTTCTACGTCTGGTTAACGTGGCATGGAGCCGCAGGTAAGTTTTTGAGACGTGATGGTGTTGGGGACAGTGATATTTTTGTGTGGTGTGGTCAGCTTGGCAGAATTAGTGCCGGTTGGCACAATACATACTGATAAGAACATGGCTAAAAGTAGGTTTTAGCCAATCAGCATTCTGAATTTTTTAAGCCCATTTTATAAAGTCTGATATTACACTGGCTCACATTGCTAAGATTCCTGGCTTTCTTTCATGTTAGATGTCTGCGTCAGTGGGGGGTGGGGACCTGGGCTGCTTTAGTGTGACATTACTCACCTTACAGACATTCCCAGCTTTCTTACATCTTTGATGTCAAGTGTGTGTGTGTGTGAGTGTGTGTGTGTGTGTGTGTGGACGGGGTGGGGGAGCAGTAATAACTATCTGATTTCAGTTTGGAAGGGTGGAGAAGTTTGGTGCTATTGTCATCTGAACTTGTAATATGATCTATAAATTGCACTGTCTCAATTTTATTTTATTTATTTATTTCTAGGAAGTACCTTTGAGCCAAAGGCTCTTTTACAGAGGTTCCACGTCATAGTAATACATGGGCATAACATCATTTACAATGGTTACAAGTACATAAGCAGATACAAGGAGGTTCCATGTCTAGAAAGACATGAGCACATCAGGTTACAGAGGTTACATAATTACAATAACAGGGATTACATAAGTAAAAATATACAGACACATAATTTAAAGCAGGCTAGGTTGACAGGTTGTTAAGTGAACAACTTGAGAATCTACAGCATATAGAGCAAATCAGGTAGGGAACAGAGGATGATGTAATGCGTAAAATAATTAACTATTACTAAACACAAAGAGGCAAGAACTTGCTGGGCAGCAGTTCTTTTGTCTTAAGTGTTAAAGAGTGTAGTCATAAAGGAGGGTTAGACTCACTGGGGGGGGGGTGCTGAGGCTGGGACCTGGAGCCTACTAGGGGAGTGTTAGTTGGCAAGAAGAGAGGAGAAGACAAGGGTGCAGGTTAGAATGAGGGTAGCAGGAAAGTGGAGGGAAGAGTGTGGGGGAGTTTAGGTCTCACAGTCACAGTTCCTGTTTGTGGTGAGGGCCACTCAGAGTTTATCTTTAAAGGGGCCTATTTTGTCCTCTTTTGTGATGTCTCGGTCAAGTGCATTAAGTCAAAGTGGTGCCTGGTATTTGTAGGACCGTTGACCTTGTGTGGTTCTATGGAAAAGGACGCAGAGGACTGAGTTGTTTGTACTCCTAGTGCATCTGATGGAATTCGGTTGGCTAAGGAGGTTTTGCAGGCCTGGGGTGGTAAGTCCTAGCATAGACTTCTTGGCGAGCATGCATACTTGATACTGGAGGCGACTGTCAAGGTTGAGCCATTTTGTTTGCGTGTACAACTCGCAGGTGTGAGTGAGATGGGCTACACCTAGGACTAAACGACACGCTTTGTTTGATGTTGTTTTGATACATTTCAAAGCAGTTTAGGAGGCAGCCCCATATACTGCTAGACCACAGTCAAGGCCCCTGGAATTCTACAATTCTGCAGTTGTGGAAATTTCCACAGAATTTGCATCATGCTGCAGAATTCATATAGTGCCCCAGAATTCGTTGTTTTTGGTGAATTTTCATTCAAATACAGTTTTTCCATAGTGCCGGGCTCCTGTATCCATCTTGTTTATCCTGGAGCCCCTCCTCTATGCTTGGCAGGTGATGTCATCTATGATGTCACATCATATTTTAGCCAATGGTAGGACTGCATTCTGCCACAGAAATGAATAAATCATGCCACAGAAATCAGAAAATGCTGCCTCAGAAGTGTAGGAGCCCTGCTGCAGAAATCAGAAAATTCTGCTGCAGAGCACTAGGGGCCCTGACCATAGTCTATCTCTGAGAGGACTGAGTTATTTACAGCAGTTCTGAGTGCCTCAGAAGTCAGGCCTTTTCGGTGTCTGTACAGTAATCCTAGTTTTACATTTGACGACTTTGAAACTGCGTCTATGTGTTGGTTAAATGAGAGGGTGCTGTCCAGTGTCAATCCTAGGTATTTAAACGTTTGAACCATCTCCAGTGAAGTGTTCTAAATTTGTTATGAATGCAAAGTTGGTGAGTGTGGTGTTTATGTGATGATGCGAATAACATAGTCTTAGTTTTTTTATAATTGAGGAGCAGTTTTGATTGAAGGAACCAGTGTTCAGCCACAGTGAAATTAGCCTGCATTTGCTTTTCCAGTATGTAGGGGTCAGAATAACAAATATAGGATATCATTGTCTGCACACAGTAGTAGCTGGTCATTTACCGATTGAGAAAGGTTGTTTAAGAACAGGCTGAACAGTAGAGGGTCAAGGACAGAGCCTTGAGGAATGCCTGTGTTAACACTAAGGTTGTCGGAGAAGGTCTCATTTATATATAGCTAGAAACTTTTAACTGAAATGTTTTTAAGAAAAAAAAAGAGAGAGAGACCTTCCAAACATTGACTTGATGCTGGATACTATCATTGCTGAAAACTCTCATACTATAGAGAAGCAGAAGTATGCATTTTCTGTATCCACTTTATACTGGAGCATAAAGTGTTTTTTTAAATAGTTCCTAGATTTGGAAGAATGGGAATGGTCCTAGTTAGCTTTAGCTTACAGACATTGAGCGTCAGATCCCATGGACCTGCATCATTTTAAAATTCCTGCATCATTTATAAAGAAAAAAGTAAAACCTGATTGGCAAACTCAAGTTCTTATTTTTGAAGTTTTATTGCCATTGTTGTTAGTTATTCTTATATATTCAGTAGGGGGTGAGGATTATTTTTAGTATTGGGAGAACTTTAAAGACACTGTAGAACATAGAACACAGCAGATGGTATTTTCAAAAGTTAAAAAAGAATGATACAGTTGTGTCACAACAACTAAATTTGCATCATGCAGATGCAGTATATAGTTGCACCATATTTTCATAGCTGCATCAAAACGACACATATACTTGCATCATAATTGCAGAATATTTGCAATGTATTTGTGGGATGCATCACTACTGCATCACATCTGTGTCACTTTTTGCATCTCTGATCTACGGTAGATGCAAGTGCAGGGGCAGCAGATTGCGGTGCATCCATCTTCTGATGGTAATGCACCCTTCTGATGAAGACACAGCTGTTTTCTGTGATACAAAAGTGATACAACTTGCTCCTGTGTCTGCAGCAAATCTTTGAAAATACAGGCCTGTATATTTAACTCCCCAAGTCAACTACAGATAATGGGTACAGAATGAAGCAAATACCTTGCAATACAGATTTGCATCACACCGAGGAAAATAAGATGAGTGCCCATGTATTGCAGCATCTTCTTTTTCCTCCTCAAGTTCAAGATCAGGAGAATTATAGCACAGAAGATACTCTGCTTCTAGCCAGTTCCACCTGTTAACTGAAAACCACTGACTGCTGCCCATATATACATGTGTTTGCTATTAACCTCATCTTTTCTGAAAGATTATACCTTTACCAGCTGCCTTACAATGAGAGGGAAAGGAAGGAAGCAAGGCAAGTCATGCTACTGACTCCACCAGTTTTTAAACATTACACCTGTACTATCTGCCTTAAGATATTTAAACTAATTTCCTAATAATTTTAAAGATGAAGCACCTTAGTATCTAAACTGGAAAATTCTGTGTTTCTTCACAGATGCCCCTTCTATGAAAAAAGTTACCATCATTATGACAAGAATAACAGTTTAAAATGTCCCCTCCTGATAAAAGATGCATCTAGCCAGTGCTATGAAGATGATTGTGGGGCAGCAGGGTAAATCATATGAGAGATTGAGGGTCCTAAATATCTACTCCCTGGAGGACAGAAGGGAGAGGTGAGACATGATTGAGACCCTCAAGTACTTGACAGAGATTAAGGTGAACAGGGAGGGTATCTTCAGGCTAAGCTGCAGCAAAACCCCAAAGAGGCACAGCCTAAAATTGTGGGGGGGGGGGTGTTTAAGAGGGAGGTTAGAAGACACTTCTTCACAGGAGAGGTGGTGAGCAAATGAAATGCACTGCCAGAAGAGGTGATCTCATTGAGAACAGTAGGCAGCTTCAAGAAAGGTTGGGATAGATATAGGCAGAAGATAAAGGTATTGGAAAGAGGGGAGGAAGGTAGTAGAAAGGTAGGGAAGGGGGACCAGGGACACCAGCCTGAGCTAAGAACCCTGGGCAATGAGCAGACTAGGTAGACCAAAAAGTCTAACTCTTTTGGCTTCTTCATATGTTCATATGTTTGTATGAGATTGCAGCCTTAACTAAAAATTTTAATTATTTCGAAAAACAGCCTACTATTCTGTGTGATAATCTGTTCTTTTAACTATATAATATGAATAACAAAAAAGATTATACCTTATAGCTGCTGTTTCATATATTTTCTTGGTTGCAATCAATACAAACCACAATCCTGTGTGATACTACAAGGGGCACAATAAATGCTTTTGTTTACTGCAGTCATATTTATTCAGATTATTTTCAAACCAATTAAATTCTTAAAGTAAACAATATATACTCTCAGAACTCACTTCCATTCATATGTCCTTATGTTTGTTTAATAGAGGTTCTCTTGGCTGGCCTGCCTGCCAGTGCAGCTGCAAGCTTCTGCTTGTAGTGCTGACATCCCAGGTTTGGTGACAGACTCAGGAGTCGTAGAGCTGGCCGGGGCGGGAGAAGGCTGGAACGTCCCGGGAACTGCTCTCCTTCTCCAAGAGGAAGGGAGAAGAGTGTCGGATGCTTTACAGGCCCCTATCAGAGGCTGGGGATACTGCTGCTGCTGCTGGCACCATCACCTTAGGGGGCAAGGTGGATGCTGGATGTCATTGTACATCCCCACCCCAGGGATCCAGCATTCAGAAAGACAGCTGGCCCCCGGGCATAATGCCCTGCTCTGCCACCATCTCCAATACCACCAATGTCTGCTGGGGGGTCCCACTCCCATGACCCCAACCCAGGAGGTAAGCTGGGGCTTGCCAACAGTGTCTCTTGTGGGGGCACCCACCCTGCGGCCCCACACAGGGGGTAAGCCTGGGCATGGGGGGACAGTAGGCAGGGCAGGGCTGAGCTCCAGTAAGGATCAGGCGCTGCCCCCCCCAAAAAAAGTTGATGGTTTCTTCCCTTTCACTTCTTAATACATGTCTGTAAATGTTCTATTCCCTCTCACTCTATAAGCTATACCTGTTGTGATTGTTAAAACAGCAAAATAATGCTCCCCAAATCAGTCATGTTCTAATATAACTATTCGTAATAATATAAATGATTTGGTTAGTAACTAACACACCATTATTATTTTGTCACTGAATGACATCTTTAACATTGGTGGTTCATTGTTGCTAGTACACTTACCCTAAAGTAAAAATCAAATAACTTCATTAGCCTGTATTAGCATCACATCTGTAAGACTTCTGCACTCAAAGCACCAAAGATTCTAAATGACACCTTTATACTGTAGCAAGGCTGTTCAGTTACACAGGGTCACTATCAGCTGTGGTTGATACTAGGCCATTCTCACTGCCTTCTTTTTAATGGAGGTACCCACCCCTACCATGCCAAGTGAACAAATGATGCACCAGGTATCACCGCATCACTTGGTGTGCCATGCCATTACATAGAACGTGATGATATCATGCACTACTGATGATACAGTTGGCCACCCAGTTTTACTTGGTTTACTTAGTTTATTAAGACAAAAGAAGGTTAGGGCCCATCAAGATTGCCCCCCCATATAATGTGGGCCATCAGTCCCTTTGGTGAATTAGTGGTAAGCCCGATGTCTAGTCTCTTTCTAAATAAGTTAAAATTACTTAAATCCACTAGTTCTTGAGATAAAGTATTCCATAATCTAGGTGTTCATATGGAAAAAAATTCTCAGTTTTTGTGGTTTTAGCAGCATGAACCTCAAGCTACTTGTTAAGCAATCTGGGGACAATACATCTATGTGAGTATGAGAGGCCGAACTGTTTCATAAGTTCTAGGGATTGTAATATTTTGTATAAAAAAGCAAGTCCTGTCTGCATCTTCTGGTGCACAAGGAATGGAGACTAGTTAACTGTAGTCTAGTTGTATAGTCCAAGAAGGAGACTACTGAGGAATATAGGAACTTCCTGTCCCAGAACAAGAAGATCAGGAGCTTTAAGGGCATAGAGGCAGTAGGAAGGTAGGGAGAAAATAAATTATTATATAAAAAATAAACAGAGAGAGGAAAAAGTAAGTATCCAAAACAACAGTTAAGGGGCCACACATAAGACATGATGGGAGTGGTGCAATGCAGTGGCTGTGGAGCAGCAGTCTTCTGGGAGACATTCTGGAGGATGCGGTGTTGTCCCATCTGCAGGCATCCCTCTGGACTGAGGGAGGAGGTTGCTCATCTCCAGGCTGAGTTGCCCAGGATTAGTGGGACCTCCTGTCCCACCCAGGGACCACCAGGGCCACTGCCACTGCCTCAGAGGTTGCTAAGAAAGAGGAGCAGTTGGACCACAGTGGGCTCAGGGAGGATGAAGGTGGTGGAACATAGGCATATCTCTCCAGTTGTACCTCTCCACAATTCATATGCTGTTCTCACAGAGTGTGGTTCCTCTATGGAGGCACCCACAGTGCAGACCAAAGAGGATGCTAGGAACCTCCACAAATGAGACCAGCTGGAGGGTGGCATGGGACCCCATAGGGGAAGGAAACAACTCCTGGTGGGGACTCCATTGTTAGGAGGGTAGAACTGGGGGAGGAAGGGGAGAGGGATGTAAGGTGCCTGCCTGGCACCATGGCTTGGAGGGACAGGGAGCGAATCTTCAGGATTGCAGCAGCAGCTGCATGGGGGAGGGAACTGGATGTCATTGTCCACCTAGGGACAAATGACCAGGCTGGGAAAGGGATCAGAACAGTGGAGGAGGAGTTTGTGGAGTTGGGGAGGGGCCTTAGACAGGTAGCATGCACAGTCACCTTCTTGGAGGTGCTGTCTGTCTATGGCTTGGGTGAGGCTAGGGTGCTCTGCACCATGGGATACAATCAATGGCTTACAAACTGGTGCAGAGCTCAGGGTTTTGGCTTCACTGGGGACTGGGGGTCCACCTGGAGGGATGCAGGCCTATACTGGCGTGATGGACTGCATCTGTCTGGGAGGGGAACCAGAATCCTAGGTGATAGGTTTAAATGCTTCATTGGCAAGCATTTAAACTAGCCAAGGGGGGAGGCACTGAAAAGGAGCAGAGAAACATGAGCCACCCAAAAACATCAGGGTAGCTGGTGAGGTAAACACCAAGACAGAGACATCGATAGGGAGAAGAGCAGGGGTAAATGGAGAAAAAGGCAAAGGCAGTAAGGACAGGGATGGGACAACAAGGTATAAGGCCATCAAAAAATTGAGGACAATGAGAACCAATGCCAATAGTCTAGGTAACAAGCTCCCTGAACTGGTGGCCTTGATAGAAGAGGGATACCTGGATATCATGGCAGTCACAGAAACATGGTACCCAGAGAACCATGGCTGGGATGTCAACATACTGGGTACACAATCTACAGGAGAGTCAGGGAGGGTAGAAGAGGAGGAGGAGGAGTAGCTCTCCATGTAAGGAAGGGATCAGAGCAATGGAACAAAATGGTAAACAGAGAGGAGAGGAGAGGAGAGGAGGCACTGCGGGTCACCCTGGAGACTGGAAATGGCACCACAATCTGCACAGGGGTTGTATACAGGTCTCCGTCTCAGGGGGAGGAAATGGACAAGGAAATGATAGAAGGCATTCTTAGGATGGCAGAGAAAGGGGAGATATTGTTGATCGGGGACCTGGATATGCCAGATGTTAACTGGAGCACCTTTGCTGTAGCCACATCCAAGAGCAGGGCCATTCTCAATGCTCTGGGCATGCCTCCGACAGCTAATGTTGGAACCGTCTCAGGAGTGAGCAATCTTAGACCTGGTACTCTCAAATGGAGATGGAGAGAGGATCTCAGATCTAGAAGTGGGTAGCCATCTGGGAAAAAGTGACCACCAAACAGTGTGGTTCACGATAAACTCAATTGCAGAGTCAAGCCATACAAAAGTAAGGGTACTGGACTTTAGTAGGGCTGACATTGTCAAAATGGGAGAGTGCCTCCGAAAAGCACTAGCAAAGAGGCAAGAAGGAGAGGTGGATAAACAATGGGAAAACATCAAAACTGCCATCACAGAGGCAACAAGCCTTTGTGCGAAGCAAATAAACAAATCAAAATGAAAGAAAAAAAACACGGTGGTTCTCAAAACATGGCAGAGAATGTTAGGGAGAAAAGATAGCATTTAGGAAGTATAAGGAGACACAGAAGGAGCAGGACAGAGAACTGTACCATTTAAAGCAGTAGGAAGTGGGGAAGGCAGTCAAAATAGCAAAGGCCCAAAGAGAGGAAAAGATATCCAACTCGGCTAAGAAGGGGGATAAAACCTTTTATAAGTACATTAGGAAATGAAGAAAGAGAAAGGGAGGGATAGTGAGGCTGAATAAAGGGGACGATGGGTGGGCAGAGAGAGACAGTGAAAAAGCAGGGATACTGCATGAGTACTTCTGCTCAGTATTCACAAAAGAAGAGGAAGTACCTAATCCAATAAATAGCACTCTGGATGGGGGTCAATCCCAGCCCTTTCACAGAAGAAAGGGTTCTGAAAGAACTCCTAAAACTAAAGGTAGACAAAGAAATGGGACCTGGTGGGATTCACCCCAGAATTCTAAAAGAATTAAGGGGAGAACTAGTGACACCACTGACTACCCTTTTTAACAAATCATGTGAGGATGGTGTGGTACCTGAGGACTGGAGGAGGGTAGATGTGATTCCCCTTCACAAAAGTGGGAGCAAGACAGAGGCAGGAAACTACAGACCTGTAAGTTTGGCCTCAGTGGTAGGGAAAATGATGGAATCACTTCTGAAGGAAAGAACTGTTGAGTTCCTAGAGGCCAGTGGGGCACATGACCCAAGGCAGCATGGATTCGCAGAGGGAAGGTCATGTCAGATGAATCTAATGAATTTCTTTGACTGGGTGACCAAAGTAGTAGACCAGGGAGGGGCTATGGACATGGCCTACCAAGACTTTAGCAAGGCATTTTACACAGTCCCACATAAAAAATTAATAAACAAATTCCAGCAGGGTGGTAGCCTGGGTAAAACATTGGCTGGACAACAGGACACAAAAGGTAATAGTAAACAGAGTCCACTCTGAAGTAAGGGGGGTTACTAGTGGGGTACTGCAAGGTTCAGTACTGGGTCTGGTCCTTTTTAACGTCTTTATAAGTGACATTGCAGAGGGACTGGAAGTAAAAGTATGCCTCTTTGCAGACGACACAGAGATCTGTAACAGAGTTGATACACAGGAGGGGGTGGAAAGGATGAGAAGGGACTTGGCAAGGTTGGAGGAATGGTCAGAAGTAAGGCAGCTTGGATTCAATGCAAAGAAGTGAAAAGTAATACACCTGGAAAAGAAAACCCGGGGAAGAGTACACAATGGAGGGGGGGAGGTAGTAGAAACAAAAATGTAAAGGGATCTGGGGGTAATCATATCAGATGACTTAAAAGGTTAGCAAGCAATGTGAGAAGGCAGTAGGGATGGCTGGAGAGATACTGGGATGTACAGGGAGCGTCATCACCAGCAAAAAACAAGAAGTTGTTATCCCTCTGTACAGACAGTTTGTGAGACCACATCTGGAGTACTGTGTGCAGTTCTGGAGACCTTATCTCCGCAAGGACATAGACAGGATGGAGGCAGTCCAGAGGAGGGCAACAAAAATAGTGCAGGGTCTGCAACAGGAGCCATATGAGGAGATACTAAAGGAGCTAAACATGTATATCCTTGAGGAAAGGAGGGAGAGGGGGGACATGATAGAAACTTTTAAGTACCTCAAGGGAATCAACAAAGTCCAAAAGGGTAGCATCTTTCAGAAAAAGAGATGTGCAAGAACAAGGGGACAAATTTGAAGACAGAAGGAGGGATGGCTCAGGAGCAATGTGAGGAAGTATTTTTTCACAGAGATGGTGGTGGATGCATGGAATGGCCTTTCTGAGGAGGTTGTGGAGTCAAAAACAGTGGGGGAATTCAAGAATGCATGGGACAGACATAAGGCAATTCCTGTGGGGGGTAGGAAGAAATAGGCTGTTGGTTAACTAGGATCTGCCTCGTATCCAGTAGGTAGGAAAATGGGCAGACTAGGTGGGCCAAGCAGTCCTTATCTGCCATCAAAGCCTATGTTTCTATGTTAATCTTTATCAAGTCTGTCAAGCTTGGTGTGTTGCCAGAGGACTGGAAAGTAGCTGTTGTGCTCCCCATCTTTAAAATAGGGGTGATCACTAAAAATATCACCAACAGCTTAATCTGGTTCAGTTTCAGTTGCTTACCATCTGTATCCCCTCTCCCACCGCTTGCCCCTGCAAAAGGGCCTTCTAGGACCAGTGGGCTTACCAGGTCAACAAAATTCAATAAATAAATAAATAAGTTCCAACCTACACTGCTACCGACTGGTCAGCCTAACTTCAAATTATTAAGGACAGAATAATGGAGCACTTGACTGAGGCCAAGGTTCTTGACAGCCCCTCTCAGCATGTCTTTATCAAGGGCAGATAATGAAAACCAACCTGATTTTGAGGAGGTAATCAGGGAGGTAGATGGGGCACAGCCATAGACGTAGTCTGTCTGGACTCCAACAAAGCCTATGACTCTGTTGAGTATGACAGGCTTTTGGAAAATGCACCCTAGTTCAACCTACTTGAGGCATACACAATGTGGATTGCATACTGTTTTGGGACAGGAAGTAGAATGATATGTTTAATGGATATAGATCTAAGTGCAAAGGGGTAGTCAGCTGTGTCTCTCAGGGATTGTATCTGGGGCCGTTGCTGTTGAATATTTTCATCATTGATCTGGAAGTTGGAGTTTCCACTGACACTAAGCTGCCCTGGGTAGCGGACTCTCCTGAGGATGGGGACAGTCTTGTGGAGGATCTAAACAAGTTGGGTGATTGATTGAATTCCTGGATTCTCAGACTCAGTGCAACCAAATGCAAAGTGCAACCCCTTGGGGAACAAATGCAGGGGGTAGACTGACACACTGTGGTTGGCTCCTCTGCTAAGTTGAAGGAGGAAAAGGACCAAGGGTTCATAAGAAGCATGTGGCTAAAGCATGACAGATAGTATCTGACTGGTGTGAAAAAGGCTGGCAGAATGCTGTACTGCATCAAAGGGATGACTAACAGTGCATGGTAAGTAATCCTGCCACTGTACAAGGCCTGGTCAACCCCCACCTGGATTACTGTGTGCAGTCATGGACTCCTCAGTACAAAAAGGACGTTGAAGCAGTAAAGAGTTTGCAATCCCTGGCCACCAGAATGATAATGAGTACGTGAGACAAAAGCTATAAGGAGAGGCTGGTTAGAGGGAACATGATCACAATCTTCCGTATACTCACAGGGATAATGAGATCAAGCAGGCAGAAATGTTTGATCTGGTGTCCTCCAGCAGGATGTGGAACCTGCTCTGAAGTACAGAGGTGGTAAATTCAGGAGTAATTCTAAAAAAGCACATCTCCCAGAGGCTACAGAACTTATGGACAGCCTGCCAGTTGAGACAATGGACTTGAAGATAATACAGAAATTACAAGGTAAGCCAGGACAGGTTTTTGCTTATCTAGGAACAGCAGAGCACACCCTAGTCAGAAGAGTGGATAGGGAGGACCCTTCCAGAATAGGTGGTGCAGCTTCTAGCTACATAAATATTACTAGCAGTGTACCTCAAGGGTCTGTTCTGGGCCCTGTTCTCTTTAACCTATTCATAAGCAATCTACACTCAGGTCTACAAGTATTTGTAAACAAATGTGCAGATGATACAAAAACTGGAGGTAGAGTACAAAACTCTTCTGATGCTGCTAGAATCCAGGCAGACCTTGATTTATTGTGCCAGTGGTCCTTAAGGTGGGAGATGAATTTTAATCTTGATAAATATGTCGTGCTCCACCTGTGAAAAAATAACATCTTCGCATCTTACAATTTGGGTGGTTCTGTATTAAAAGCAGTAAAAAAAGAAAGAGATTTAGGGGGTTTTAGAAAATGGGCTTTTTATTTCCTGGCATCTGATTGGCTAGTACCCTTGCCAGGGGGGTGCATTAACTTTCAATAGATGCCCAGGAAATAAAAAGTACCATCCTATAGTGCCCCTTCACCCATTGAAGTAGCCTAGTGCTCACCCTGCTTTCTAATTGGTCAGAACCGCCTCATTTGAATTTCAAACTGCCGCCATTTAATTTTCTCGCTTAGCGAGAGACAGAGCTCCCCAGCCATCACAACACTCATTTTTTCCTTTTTTTAGATGCTAATTTTTTGTTAACACACTGACACCAGCTCACCACCTTTCCACCACCCTGTCAGTCTGTAGTAACAAACAAAAACACTCAGATTCAGCTCTATCTCTCACTAAGTTAAAGTGAGAAAATAAAAGCAGGGTGGGCACTACAATAAAAGTACACTCTTGTCCCATAACTCTTACAACGTTACTCTGGGAGAGTGACCACGATCGCTTCTCAAGTCTTTACTTGGCCACCTCCTCGCTCACAAAAATAATGCCACATTAGAGCTATACTAATGGAAGCAGACTGTGACAACAAAGTGGTTCACCCTTTTCATCACTGTCACACTCCCTCCCAACTGTATCCCCATCTCTCGCTTTCCCTGGCTTGAACCCCCGTAACCCAGTTTAGTCACAACAAAGTGTTTCCCTTAAAATAAATCAGTTGTGGTGTTAACCTTATAAAGCACCACACAGATCACCGGCGATGCTTCCGTCTCTCCAAGTACTGCTCACATGGTCCTCCGCCAAACAAATCCCAAATAAATCTAAGGAAGAAAGACAAGTAGCTATTCTCTATCAACCGTGCTCATTCCCAGCGGCAGTACTTACTGTCTTGAGTCTGGCAGAGGCAATAAAAATATATATGCACACTTATAATTAAAAAAAACAGACCGGAAAGGGAATCGGATCAGGATGCGTCTCTAAATATGAAATCAGCCTGTACCAAGAAAGAAAAATGATACAAGGCAACACTTTCTGGAAATCCACTTCCAATGTTTAGTTGTCTGCTCACCACGCAGCATGCTACTACCTCTCCACCAACCACTACCACCTCTCCTCGATTCCACGAATCCTTGAATGAATTAAAAAAAAGCCTCTGAACAATGTCAAGCCCTCTGTGTCTGTGTGTGTGTGTGGGGGGGGGAGGTGGGGGGGCATGGCAACAGCTCCTGCTCACAACTACAGAGGCTCAGCAGGCAGAGGGACTATTTTATTACAAAATAACTGAATCAGCTAAAAGGTTTAGCATTTAAACTTAAAAAGATGTTTTTTAAAATTAATTTAATACAATGGCCCATTTTCTAAGCGCAATAATACCCTCCAGGGTGGGCGGTATGGGCAATACCGGACCTTCCAGGGGCTATAAGGCCCTGGGTGGTCCGGTATTGCCCAATACCAACCACCCTGTCGGGTATTATTGCTTGCTTATCCAATAGAATCTATCCTTTAGCTCAAACAGCTCAGCTGCCACTGTAAAGGCTAGTAACATCCTAAGGTGTATAAAAAGAAATATGATCAGTGGGCATAAAGACCTCATGGTGCCCCTGTACAGAGGATTGGTGCGCCCACATTTTGATTATTGTTCACAGTTTTGGTCCCCTCATCTCAAGAGTGATATTACTGACTTAGAGAAGGTGCAGAGGACATTCATCAAATCTATTCATGGTATGGATGAATTCAACTACAATGAATGATAAGTTGAAATTATTGGGACTGCACAGCCTAGAAAGGAGATGGCTCAGGGGCAATCTCATCCTAGTCTCTAAGGTAATAACAAACTTTGAGTTAATGGCTGACATGGACCTGGAATTCAAAGAAGTAACATAATTTTAGGAACCACACTAAACTACGTGGCAAACTTTTTAGAAATGGAAAAAGGGGTTATTACTTTGCTCAAAGGATAATAACATATTGGAATATTTTGCCACAGTTCATTGCTGATGCCCCTAGTCTGGACTGCTTTAAGAAATACCTTGATGCCCTTATGGACTCCTGGGAGAATAATTGGATAACCACTGTATAGTGGGGGAATAGGCTTGAAGCACCCATGGTGCACTTCTATCCCTAGTTTATCAGAGCATCAAAGTATCAGATTAGAACATCTTTGCACAGCCGTCTTTATTCATCCGTGCTTATGAAATGGGGGGGGGGCATGTTTGATGGACCTATACTCCCTTCCAACCATATACTATTATGTTGCTATGAAATAACTGCAGTGCAGTAAAGCATAACTAGGGAACAACAAGAATAACATTAGACAATGCAAAGCAAGTCACATTTCCTAACAGTAACCTTGATATCCCTCCAGGCAATTGTGCATACAGTATGAAGTTACAATGATTATGTTAAAAAGGAGATATAAAAGTAAATAAAACACCAATACAGTATAAAGATCTCATAATATATAAGTACTAGCATTGCAAACAATACAATGACTTTGGGGGCAAGATTAGCTTCTACATCATATAATAGTTTACTTAACTGAGCACCTTCAAGAGCATACTGTATTACCCCTGCACAGCATGGTTTTAGGCAAGCTCATAGAACATCTACAGTCATCACCCAGTTAACCAATGAAGTTAATATTGCTATGGATAAATTGATGCTCACTGGGGCTATTTTTGACCTAACCAAGGCCTTTGACCTTGTGGACCACTCACTACTTACATCCAAATTGTCTACCCGTGGTTTCTCACTCTATCCTATTACCTGGTTTGCAAGCTATCTTAGTGAGCAACAGCAGGTCATAGATCTGGACTGAGCCATGTCAGGCCTCTCCCCCATTAACATGGGTGTCCCTCATAGTTCTATACTTGGTATTCTGTTCTTTACCCTATTCATCAACGATGTGCCTAGATCTTTAGCTTCTTGTTCTATTTTGCATTATGCAGATGATGTAGTACTCTACATTGGTTGTAAGAGCATATCTGAAATCAGCACAAGGCTTAATTCAGACTTTGACCCACTCTATGCTGTTTAGTTCTACACTGAGATGTATTCCCCTAAATTATCCATACTTAACTGCACCTGAATAAAAAGTGATATGATAAACTGTATTTTATATTGTTTTGTTTTTATGGGCAGCATTCTGTCATATTTCTCTTCATGGAACCAGTGATCTGGAGTTTTAACTATGTCACAGTTTGTGCAAAGAACTCTAAGCATAGTTCTGATAGACCAACAGCTCATAATTAGCATTCTGTACACAAGCTATGACATAGTAAAAACTCCAAATTACTGGATCCATGAAGATAACTGTTTATTTATTTATTTATGACTTTGGTAACTGGGTAGATGCACTGATCCCAGGGACCATTTTCAGGCTCGACCCGGGCCACAGTCAGTGGCGCAGAGCAAAAATCTTAAACACAACATGTAGCAGAAGCATAGCAATTACACCATAAAAGAAGGCAGAAAGGTTACAATAGTACAATAGACATTCAACAAAATGGCAGTCATTAGAGACATAAATGACAGGAGAGATACAGGATAAGTCAACAGGTATACAGGAAGCAATTAATACTAGATCTGTCTGGGCTGCAAAGCATTGCAGGGTGACGAGTGAGTGGTCAAAGAGACCACAGGTTCAGGTATAGATACACCAGAGGATAGGAAATGGGAAAATGGGTGTGTGGGAAAGGTGGGAGGGAGGATGGGGGATGGGGATTGGGGCAGGGGGGAGGTGAAAGGAACAACAGCTAGATAGGGAAGGGTGGGCAGGAGTGGGTGGACTAGTCCGGAAAGCAGTGGCAGGTGGACGCAGACTGGAGACAGACTTTGAGGCGAGTTTTGAACAGTCATTGGGTGTTGATGGTGTTCAGTTCACTGAGAAGTTTATTCCATAGTGTGGGGGGTAACACCGACAGGGCTCTAGTGCCCATATTTGTGGAGACCCTGGGAATGTTCAGAGGAGGGATGCTGGTTGAGCGTATGCTGCGGTGCGAGGTTCAGTAGGTGAGGAGGAGTGCGAGAGGAGATTCCAGGCCAATGTGGATGGCGGAGTCAATCATGTAGTACAGAGCAAGATCAAAATGGCCTTGTAGCGGGAGCCACCCTAGTGAATTATAGAGGACACAGTGGTGTGTAGAGAAGGGGGCCAACAAGGTGAACCAGCAGGCACTGTTGTAGGCCATGGAGAGTTTGGCATGATGGTTGCCAAGGCCCTGGAGTAGATTGGAGAGCAGTAGTCAAGAATAGGAAGTAGATTTCCCTAGATACTGGCCATATGGGTCTCCGGGGTGAGGTATTGCTGGAATCTGAATGCAGTACCTAGCTTTTTGTGGAATCTTGGCATAGGGAGCTTATGTGCTCAGCGAAAGAGAGGGATGGGTCTATAAAGTCTATACTGTAACAGAATGCTGCCGATAAAAACAAAACAATGTAAAATACAGCTTTTCTCATCACTTTTTATTCAGGTGCAGTTAAATATAGATAATTTGGGGAATGTATATAATTTCTTAGAATAAGGACTTTAGAAACAGCTTCCAATTAGCACATATTTCTTGTCCTCTGTCCTAAATAATTGTTGTGCTGATGGCTCTACCCTTATTGCTGTTGATTCTTTCAAATATCTTGGCATCACTCTTGACACTGTCCTTGATTTTAAACACATATCAATTGCTTGTAAGACTGTTAACTTGAAGTTAGGACTTGTTTACAAAATGAGGTATGACCTTTCCCTGGCTGTGAGTTTGGCTGTAGCACCTGGTGTATTGCTGCTAAGTCTTACAAATGGTTTGGTGTCTTACTCTGAGGCAAGCAAATGTGATTTAAATAAATGGAATACCTGGTATAAAAATATCTGTCGCTATACCCTCTCGGTGCACAGGTTGATTCGCCACTGCTCTCTCTGTTCAAGCCTTGGATAACTTTGCCCAGCCTCACATCGTCTCTTTACCATTGACTGCTCCATTGACAGAATTGTTAGAAGAAGTACACCTGCTGTTCTTGCAAGTACTTTCAAACAAGCACTCCTTTCAATCGAATGATATGTCATTACTGGTAGTACCAATATGCTCTTCAAAAATGGGAGAGCAAGCCTTTTCAGTCTTTGCCCCTAGCACTGGAATTTGTTTCTGCCTAATTCAGAAACTCTCAAAGCCACCTAGATTTATAGAATGAGCTTCATACCATTCTCCTTACATAAAATAAGTGCTCCTGTAAATGATTTCCTGTACCGAAATGAATGTGGTGCCTTTTGTAAGCCTTCCATATTGTTACTCATGGATGTTTTCCATGAGAAAAAGTCTTAGAAATTTACTATTTATTTGTCCTTTGCTACAGTATGTGTAATGATTGTTCTATGTACCAGAGAGCCTTTGTACCTATGTTTTTATTGTTTATACTTCTCCTGAGTTGCGCCTGAAAAAAGGCATTGTAGTTGTCTAGTGCACCTACCTGGTAAACAAAAACTAAATAAATAAAATGTTATACCATCATTCCCTGAATGACAAAGACCAAATAAGGGGACAGTGTTTTGAAACCAGTGTAACAATGCTTTCGTTGTGGGCTTCCTTCTCTGGATCACCCTAAATTTAACTGGTAAGGAGTTCCAGAGATGGGGAACATAATAGCTGAAGAAATAAGTTGACCTTTGAGTTTCAACTCTTGGAACTGTCAGCTCGTATCATTTGGTTGTTCTCAGTTACACTGTTTAAGCCCTACCTGACGAACACTCCTTTAGGTAATTTGGAACTTGACCATAAACGCTGTTAACAGAGAAAACAATTTTATTCAGCTTTCTGCTACTGTTTCAGGACAACCATCCCAATCTTTCAAATAACTCACAGTAATGAGTAGTTTTAGAGCAGTCTAAATTCAGTAAGCAAGGCTATTTTACAGAACATCACGTATGTTCAATTTTTTTCAGCAGAAGAGTAGTTATAAATAGTGTCTACATAATCTAAAAGGGGAAGTATTTGTGTCTGGACAATCTTTTGCTGCAGCTCAGTAGCTGAATTTTTTTTTGTATCTGTACAGTTGTCCTACACATGTACCAAATTTGTTAATACAATCCACATGATTATTACATGTGTCACCTGGTTCAAGACACTAGTGAGGCCCCACCTGGAGTACAGTGTACAGTTCTGGAGACCATACCTACGTAAGGACATAGACAGGGTAGAGAAGGTTCAGAGGAGGGCAACAAAGATGGTGCATGGATTGCATCACAAGTCCTATGAAGACAGGTTGAAGGAACTGAACATGTACTCCCTGGAGGAGAGGAGGGAGAGAGGGGATATGATAGAGACATACAAGTATCTTACAGGGAGAAACAGAGTGCAGAAAACACTATTTTAAGCGAAAAAGATGTTCCAGGACTAGAGGCATGGGATGAAGTTGGAGGAGGATGATTCAGAGGAAACATGAGAAAGAATTTCTTCACAGAGCGGGTGGTGGACAAGTGGAACACCCTGCCAGAGGAAGTGGTGGGGCTGAAACAATCATGGGATTTAAGAATGCATGGGATAGACATAAAGGAATTCTAGAGGTCAGGGGTAAGGGGAAACAGACTTCTAGGAAAACAAACTGAACTTACAAGCTCAAATGGGCAGACTGGGTGGGCCATAGGCCCTTATCTGCCGACACTGTCTATGTATCTATGTATCTATGTAAGCCAGAACCCTAACTATTTTATAGTGATCCTCTAGTTCAAGAGACTGGCCATTCAAAGTGGAAATGCTGAACAAATTGTTTTGTACCTTCTTTAGTTTAGCTGGGGATCCAAACAGTGTCAGTTTAATTTTGCTTGAGATCCATTTCAATTTGGACTTAGTAAAAAAAAAAATCTGAAGGGCATAAAATCCACTTTGTAGGGCTACATGGACATCAACGAGGGACCCCGAGAGGCATAGATAACACTGTTACCTGCACATAAGTGGTAGTTCAAATTGTTGATATTCTTTTCCATGCTCCTTAAGTATGTTGTAAAAAGGAGAGCTCCAAGTGAAAGAGTACCCGTCAAGTGAGCGCTACCAGAATAGTGCCGCACTATACAGTGCTAATCTGATAAGCGCTCACACAGACAGCGAGTAGGATTTTACAGCGCTAGCTGTAAGCGCTCCCCTGGTAGCTGTCTGTGGTCCTGTACACAGGATAAGTGCTGCAGGGAAGAGGAAGCTGGCCAAGCTGCTCCTGTGGTATGGAGGGCTGGGCCATGGAGCAGCTTGGCCAATGGCAATGTAGACCAGGGTTCTAATCCTAGTCTCTGACATTTTATAACATGACTTTGTTTTTTTTTTACATGGGGATGTGGAAACAGTATTCCACAGCCCCATCAATTTTAACCTTCCCCGGTATCTGATCCCCCTCAGAATGAGAATCCTGTAGATGGGGGTACAGGGGGCTGAGCCACCGCAAAAGAAAAATTGGTGCTATTTTTACAGCGCGCTCTTTGCTGATGCTGTTCTTGTTGGCACTCTTTGGACCCACTGCAAGGGCCAAGTACTGACCCCTGGGGGAACCCCTCTCAGGATGTTTAGTTTCCATGAGATATGTTCATGTATAGTAGTAAATTGTTTTCTTTTATTAAAATATGAGGAGAAGCAACTAATGGTTCCATGATCTAACCCAGTATTTGGGATTTAACAAAGATGGCCCTGGTATAATGTCCATAGTCCATAGCTTTTCCAACATCATCCATGATCTTTGACATGGAGGAGATGTTGCTGTGTTTTTCCTGAATCCAGACTAATAAAGATCTTGAAGTTTGTCACTCCAGAAACTCTCAACATAAGGCAGCACAAATTACTCATATACCAACTTTGTCAGTTATATAATTCTTTAATTGCTTTGTTGCAAAGATCAGCAACAGGCACTGCAGGGGAAAGCACGTTGCAAACTTTTATAGAGCTTCAGTTACCTTCAGTTACATTTGGACTGTCTTTTTTTTTTTTCAAATGTTGAAGATGTCAGTAGGAACCATTAATGCTTATGAATTCACAGTCCACAGAAATAATATTGCCAGGCTGATATGAAGTAAAGAAAAGAAAACTGGTACAATGCTGATTGAGGCAGTGGTGCAGACGGGAAAAAGTGTTGTTCCCATACTGAGTTTCTAAGGGGATGACTTAGTGTGTGCATTCCTGCTTTTAAGTGGCCATTAATTTATTAATTTAATGCCTGAGAGTAATCAACAAATTATTTAAGTTTCTTCATGGAGAACAAGCTACTGATCTCAAAGTTGAACCATGCTGTATAGAATATTTGGAGAACCCAAAGTTGGAGAAATGGAGGAATAGCTGAAGGAGGAAACTGCTGCATGTGCTGTGGAGTCTAAACAGCCAGCAGAACCTGAACTGTGTGCACTGTTCTTTGCTATACCAACATCGTCTACCATGAGGCACTGCACTCCTACTCCATGGCACTCATGCTCTTGACAGTAAGCATCAGGATGCTTGCACAACCCCTGAAGGTAAACTGCACAACACTCACTGACTGACTTGTTTTTGCTGCTTTTCTCACCATCCTACCATTTCCATACCCAATTGTCACTACTGCTGCTGCTTGTCCATGTGACTGGAATGGGGATTGCGATTGGATGCAGAAGTTTGGAAGATACCTGATCCTGCAGAATCCTGCAGAATTGTTTAGAAATTTGCAGCAACTATTGCATGTTTATGGCAGTTCTCGTGCAGGAAACTGTGACACTGTGTCAGATTCTGGCAGACACTCCTATATTCTTCAGTATACAAAATTAATCTGTGTGATGTCTTAATTTATAGCTTGTCCTTTCATACCAGCAAAAGGAATACATCTATTGCATGTATTTATTTATTAAATGTTTCACCAGAAAGGCACACTGAGCAACAAATCGCTCGTCTCCTGGTGTGACCTGGGGGGAAGGGGTACAACTGGAATGAGACATTAACCATTCAAGTTACATGATCAACATTAACATACAGTTGTAAGGCAGGTGTTACAAACAGTGTTACAACAGTGCTGCGCATAACGTGTAGAAAGACTGGACAATAATAAGTGCTGGGTTAATAAGTAAACAAGTGCTTCTGTGAAAGAAAAGGGGAAGGGAGGGAGGGGTGAGGTGGGGGAGGGGAAAGAGTTGTATCCCTGGAGACCCCTTCAGGATGTGAGGAACCCCGCAAGGGGACTAGGGGGACCAGGGAGAAGGGGATAAGGCAGTGTCCCAGAGAGACCAGATTAAGATGGTGGGGGAAGGGAGTAGATGAGCGACACAAGCCCCTTGTTGGGAAGGAGAGGGACCCATGGAGAGCATTCAGTGTCCTTTATATTCTGTGAGAGATCAAGAGAGGCCAGTAAGGGGGAGCAATTAGTGGGAAGGGAAGGAGGACTAGATATTTGGGGGGTGGGTGTGGACAGGGCAAAATGAAGATGAGGTAGGAGGGAAGGTTTGTCCAGGGCTTAGAAGTAGGAATTAGGGAGGGACATGGCATACATCTATAGTATTTATAGCATAACAGCAAATAGAGTACCTCTATAGCAGAACACAATCTAAAGAGTACCGCTATAGCAGAACACAGTCTAAAGAGTACCTCTATAGCAGAACACAGTCTAAACAGTTCTTAAGATAAATTAGTCCTTGCTTGGCAGGTATTTATACTGGAAACCTTCTTCATCTTGTTTTAGTTCTACATCTCTCTGTTCAACTGCCATTGGATACAAAAGAACAAAATATCCCAGTGAAGTGTTGTAAGACATAATGTGATGTTTATATAATTGACCACTGCTTTACAGAATGTTTCCAAATATTTTTCTGCCATGGTACAGTACCAATTCAACCATCTCCAAACCATCTGTTAACACCCTGCTCAAGAATACAAAAGAGATGTTATTGCTAAAGCATTGAAACATCTGCATGCTGGCTCCTGCTTCATTCAGTAGTCATGCAGTAGAGTTGTAATATCTGTCAATGGTCAGCACTGTGACTGATGCAAAGCTGATAAAAAAGGGATGGACTGAATGTTATAACAGAAATTTCACTAGCTGTGACTAGAGAGGGACTGTGGCTATAACCTCTCTGAGTCACATATTTACAAAAAGATACATTTTTAAAACATCTGCATAGGGTATTAGAGGTTCAACCATCAAAATCCATTCACTACATTTTCTCCAAAATAGTGAATGTAGGGATGTTTTTACTTTGTTGTTTTTCTTATTTGAATGGATTCCTTCGGTAATGTGCATTTTCCAGAATGTTTGCAACTTAAATATTGGGTTAGGTAGATTACCCATATATTTTAACATGTTGTGAATAATAAGGGATAGGCTAACCTTTATATTCAGTTTAAAATTTGGTCGAAGCTCCAGATTCTGTTTGATTTTAGGGGTATGACTGAACCTCTGTAAAATTATAGTTTGTGATTGTCACAAGTGATGCTATTTAATGCAGAGCATCCAAATTTGAACTTGAAGAAGTAGTGGCACCAAAACTAGCAGACAAACAGGTTCAGTAATTTTTAAAAGTATTCCCTTACTACTTCTATTTCTAAAGTGTTTTCTTTTTCTATGTGCTTATTTTCTATCAAACAGTGTGGGTGTGATGTGAAAAGCAATCATATATAGTTCTATTCCTCCCACTACGTAATCAACATGTGACCTTAATCATTGTTACATAAGCCCCACTGCCTGATTGATAACATGTGTCACATGTTACCAGTCAAGCAGCAGGAGATTAGCTCCTCTTGGTTACTAGTGGTGTCACACTCTGTAAGGTCACTATGCTGATGGTATAGGGAAGAACAGAACTGCCAATGTCAGCCTCCAGGTGACATGATGTTCCACCCAGCACACCTAGTACTGTTGTGTTGAAAATCTTATAATTAACGAAACAGAAAAGGAAAAAAAAACACCTTAGATATAAGAAGTGATAGCTGACCAATTTTGAAAGTTACTGTTAGTATCATACAGTATACTAGCTCATTAAAAGTGGAAAAATTACCGCTTCCTCAAATATACTGTTTTCCAATCTTAATTTAAAAAATGTCCTTGTAAATTTGTTTATTCTACCTGAGCAATAAATGTGCCTAGTCTTCCGCTTGCTCTGCTGTCTCAGCACACATTAGCGGCAATGATTTCATCACATATAATGACAGTAGCTTCTTCAAAGACATAGTAACTAGAAAATAATTTATTCTAAGACAGAACAATCACTAGTATCCTCCAACCATTTCCAAAAATAATCTTACATGATATTTTTATAATGCTTGAAACTATCTTTACAAAACTGTTAACATTTGAACTGTTTATGATATATATATTTTTTAATGAAAGCTTGGCGTTCAGGCCGGCCCGCCGGCACAGCAGTGGGATTTCTGCTTGCGACGCCGGCAACCCGGGTTTGGGAACGGATCTGGGTCGTCGGAGGGCCGGCCGGGGGGAGTAGGATTGAGCGTCCGATGGACAGCTCTCCTTCTCTGGGGAGAGGGTGTGGGTAGCGCTTGGAGCGCTGGGGACTCCTGGTGGTGGCCAGGAGTTCTCACGCAGCCAACGCTTGACGTGGGGAGGGAGGAGGCGGGGCAGATGCTGGCGTCATTGCACGTCCCCGCCTCCTCTGGGGAGAAAAATGGAAAAAGGCGGGCAGGACCACCAAAGGATGAAGCCCTCCCTGGAGATCCTCGCCTCACCACCACCGCTGCGGGACCCCAACCGGTCACAGTTCCGGGGTCACAAAGGTGGCCTGCGGCCCCACCCTCTGGGGGGGTAAGCCGGGGGTGACCAAGGGTCCTCTGCAGCTATAGGCGGTGGTGGAGGTCTCCGGGGGCCGTGACCAGGCCAGAGAAAGCAGACGGTGGTTCAGCCAGGATAAATGGCAAAATAAAAAAAAAAGAAAGCTTGGCGTTTGATCAACATGTATAGACTAACATTTTTCTGTGTTGCTATAAGATTTAAAAAAATTCTGTGAACCATTTTATGTTTTTTACATTGATATAAAATGTGCATTTGATATAAATGGGATATGACAGGGTGAGAGTGAGATAGCAGAAATATCTTCATGAGCTTTATCTTCTGACCTCACAAGTGGTGAAGCCATGAATGAGGTCAGAAGAGGTCAAGTATAGCGAGTGAAGATATCTCTACTATTTTACTCACCTCCATGTCATATTTGATTTCAACAACAGGTGTAGGTGTTTAGGCAGATTTATGATAGAAATTATCAAAAGTTGCAAAAGGAAAAAAGTACAAAATGTATACTGTGCCCATCTGATTAACTGCTCAGCATAAAAGAACCAAATCAATGCAGTGCAAATCAATACAGTAAAAATCAAAACAATCAATACAGTGCAAATCAATACAGTAAAAATCAAAACAATCAATGCAGTGCAAATCAATGCAGTAAAAATCAAAACAATCAATACAGTGCAAATCAATGCAGTAAAAATCAAAACAGTCAATACAGTAAAAATCAGTGAAGTAAAATTCAAAACAGTCAATACAGTACAACTCAGTACAGTAAAAATCAAAACAGTCAATACAGTGCAAATCAGTACAGTAACAATCAAAACAATGCAGTGCAAATCAATACAGTAAAAATCAAAACAATCAATACAGTGCAAATCAATATAGTAAAAATCAAAACAATCAATACAGTGCAAATCAATACAGTAAAAATCAAAACAATCAATGCAGTGCAAATCAATGCAGTAAAAATCAAAACAATCAATACAGTGCAAATCAATGCAGTAAAAATCAAAACAGTCAATACAGTAAAATCAATGAAGTAAAATTCAAAACAGTCAATACAGTACAAATCAGTACAGTAAAAATCAAAACAGTCAATACAGTGCAAATCAGTACAGTAACAATCAAAACAATGCAGTGCAAATCAATACAGTAAAAATCAAAACAATCAATACAGTGCAAATCAATATAGTAAAAATCAAAACAATCAATACAGTACAAATCAATACAGATGCAAACTAGAAAGCAGCTAAGTCTACAAAGTGTCTCATATCTGGTGGCTTCAGTGCCATACATGGCTAGTGTGATGTCATCAGCAATGTTGCAGCTGCTCTCTAACTGGTTCAGCATTCCGTTATGATGCAACCAGCTTTGCAAGATAGTAGTTCTATCTTACAATGTGAGACAGTAGTACTATCTTGCAAGTTGGTCATGAGATAATAGTTTTATCTTGGCTAATCCAGACCCATCCCTGCTGCATAAATCAATATATAGTTGCTGTAGCAATATCTTAATGTTATGTCTGCTTAGCTGACTCCAAGCTTTCATTAGAAATAATAACGTATTTAACCCTAATGGTTTCAAAGTAATAACATTGTAAAGACAATATTGTTTCAAACATCTAACTCTGGAACTTTTGGGGCTAGAAACCTGATTTTTTTTAAACGAAAGCTTGGAGTCCAGCAGTTAAGAAATGCTGTTGATATTATATTATCACATACAATATTAGCAATTGTTTTATCAATATTGAAAATGGCAGTTTTCTCAGGCTATAGCAATGTCAATATTGACATCATGACAGAGGTGTTTTATTTTACAAAATAAATGTCATTAACATACTGTTCCCATAACAACAAAGTATATCGATATAATATTTTTAATATCAGCATGGAAAAAATATCATGATGGTTTAAAACAATCAAAAATATTTTTGGCACATTTTCTGAATGTTTGTATCAGTGTCCGTGATTTAATTAGTATCTATTTAACTTTAGAAAATGGGCTTTTTATTTCCTGTCATCTGATTGGCTAGTACCCTTGCTGGGGGGTACATTAACTTTCAATAGATGCCCAAGAAATAAAAAGCACCAGCCCCAGTGCCCATTCACCCACACACCTTATCCTTGTTCCCACCTTGCTTCCCTATTGGACAAAACAACCCGATTTAATTTTAAATCCCCGCCATTTTGTTCTGCCACTTAGCGAGAGATACGAGCCCTGAATGCGCCACTTGCTCCCAAAATGAACCTGCCTGCCCCAGAAAACAAATCCTCCCAAAACCAAATGCTTGAACTAGAACAGTATTCTGTAAAAAAATGTTACAGCACACTTACACAGGAGTGCACAGCTCTCAAAATACCTCTAGATGTCTATGCTGATGAACCTCTCAGCACTGCCTCTAATGCTCAGTCCACTCCACTCTCTCACCATGCCAAATACATATCTCACCCCTCCTGAACAATATAAATAAAAGCAAACACCATACTTCCTCCCAAAAAAAAAAGAATTTCTAGATCCGGTACTCTTCTTCCATCTCCCGCATACTTCCGGGTGTGACGTCATTGGAACGCTCCAACTGCCATGAAGTAACCGATCAAGAAATCTATTTATTTTTTTATATAAATTTTGTTAAATGCAGTTGTGCTCCTCATTTGACACCTGAATATGACAGGCATTTGACAGTACAGCGAGCGAGAAATGACGGGAGACACTGTAAATCACCGTGCAGATCGCAAACTACTGCTCTACCTCTAAGACCCTGTACAGGTAGAGTCCAGTAGTTTTTTGTTAATAATATTACAGGAAAGACACAGTATTTTCATGTGGAGAGTGGAGTTCTGAGTTAAGGACAAGAGAATCCCCTGTGTGTGGGGGAGGCAGGAAAACAAATCTGGAAACACATGCAACAGCATAGAGACAGGGACTACTTTATCACACAAACATTTCAACATTATAATTAATACATTTGTCAACTATTTTTTTTATAAGTTTTTGAATCCCACATAAAATTGACACAGTGCGCATTTTCTAAGCACAATAATGCCCTCTAGGGTGGGCGGTATGGGCAATACTGGACCTTCCAGGGGCTATAAGGCCCTCAGTCTGTGGCGTTGGACCTCATTATGCCCCTGGGCAGTGTGGTATTGCCCAATACTGCCTACCCTGTTGGGCATTATTGCTTGCATAATGCCCATGAACATTTATCTTATGCCTTAAATTGCATGAAAAACATTCCAGTCTCCCCCACCAGCAGTACCAGTTTAGGGTGACAAAACTTCAGTTGCATCAGGCTGCCCTACACCCTTCATAAGCAGGGATGATTAAGTATGCTGTGCAGACATGTGCTAATTCATAGAGATCACCTATCCATTCTGCTAACCAAGGTACCATGTGTGTCCCTTGGTAAGGAAATATCTGAGCAGGCTTACTTGAATTCCTGTGCTGGCTTCATATCCACTGCCTTCCATGGTAGGCTGTTCTGTAGATTCACAATCATTTGCAGGAAACAAGTACCTCCTAACATGACCCCTGCATTTCCCACCTCTGTGTTTAAGGGTGTATAATTGCATTGTGCTGGAGGACTCCAGATCAAACATCTCTAGCAGTTCAGTCTTGTCCCTTTCAACATCATCTTCTGTCCATAGCACTGGTCATTTTGATGACCCTATGTTGCATACTGTTGACAAAGAACCTCTGTGTGCAAACACTGAGGCAAGGGTTACCCCAAAGGGCATTTGGCTGGGAAGCCAAGTTTCAAGAAAATACAAAATCACACATGCCCTCACAATGCAAAGCATCATGGGCTGCATATGCAAATCACCACAGAATGTTATGCTGGTCCAACTTTAAGCAAAATTGCATGGTGCCGAAAGGCCTCTCACACAGTTTGCAAAGGGTGCTAACAGAAGACATAGACACATGTTTCGTCCTACCAGGACTCATCAGTATGCCTCATCTGCTCGACACCCCAGTGGACTGGACCAGCTACCCTAAGACAGTGTGTCTTGGATATGTTGTGGTGAACCCATTAAAATAAAAAACTATTTAAAAGACAAAGAACCTCTGTGTGCAAACACTGAGGCAAGGGTTACCCCAAAGGGCATTTGGCTGGGAAGCCAAGTTTCAAGAAAATACAAAATCACACATGCCCTCACAATGCAAAGCATCATGAGCTGCATATGCAGATCACCACAGAATGTTATGCTGGTCCAACTTTAAGCAAAATTGCATGGTGCCGAAGGCTCTCTCCACAGATTTGCAAAGGGTGCTAACAGAAGACATAGAACAGTGTTTCATCCTACCAGGACTCAGAGTATGCCCTCATCTGCTTGACACCCCCAGTGGACTGGACCAGCTACCCTAAGACAGTGTGTCTTGGATATGTTGTGGTGAACCCATTAAAATAAAAAACTATTTAAAAGACAAAGAACCTCTGTGTGCAAACACT
Organism: Neoceratodus forsteri; assembly: GCA_016271365.2. Lineage (NCBI taxonomy): Eukaryota > Metazoa > Chordata > Ceratodontiformes > Ceratodontidae > Neoceratodus > Neoceratodus forsteri. Next base: position 1,749,306,728 of record CM057455.1, on the reverse strand, counting down.
GAGGCAAGGGTTACCCCAAAGGGCATTTGGCTGGGAAGCCAAGTTTTAAGAAAATACAAAATCACACATGCCCTCACAATGCAAAGCATCATGGGCTGCATGTGCAAATCATCACAGAATGTTATGCTGGTCCAACATTAAGCAAAATTGCCCTTTGGGGTAACCCTTGCCTCAGTGTTTGCACACAGAGGTTCTTTGTTTTTTAAATAGTTTTTTATTTTAATGGGTTCACCACAACATATCCAAGACACACCGTCTTAGGGTAGCTGGTCCAGTCCACTGGGGTGTCAAGCAGATGAGGCATACTGATGAGTCCTGGTAGGACGAAACACGTGTCTATGTCTTCTGTTAGCACCCTTTGCAAACTGTGTGAGAGGCCTTTTGGCACCATGCAATTTTGCTTAAAGTTGGACCAGCATAACATTCTGTGGTGATTTGCATATGCAGCCCATGATGCTTTGCATTGTGAGGGCACGTGTGATACTGTTGACTACCTCAAAGTCCTTTTTGTATTGTGAAGCACTGACCTGCATGCCGTACTACATGTAGGATCTGACCACAGCCCTGAAATAGGTTCGGATTAATCCAACTGCTCTGCTGGCTATCCTCTTTTGATGAATCCCTGTATTCTGCCGGCCGTCAGCATGGTATACTGTATATCTATAGGATATAAAATGACTTGACACAGTATATGACATTTATCACTCTGAATGAGTGTGCAGGGCAAAAACTATTGAGAGGGAATGCCACAAGTGACTTAAATACCAGTAGAGTTATACTGCACATTTGAAAATGTATGCTTTTCATTGTTTCTCTTGTTTGAAACCTTAGTTGTTTATACTGTTTTCACTGTGATAGCTAAAACGCTACAGAGGTCCACTGTGATGTTGTCAAAAATTGTTTCAGCTGCTGTCCAGTTCATTCATTTTTTGCAGGTCTTCTTTACATTTCTCCCAGCACATTTTGCTATGCTTATTGATATTGTTGCTGTTGTATTATCTTGTGTATCAGCATTATTCCTTCACCCCCCCCCACCACCACCTCGTCCCCAAGGCACCTGGAATTGAGCTGTACAGCTCAGTGTGCCATTCCTTACCAATTCTTTTACACAGCTAAATAAATAAATACTCAAATAAATAAATAAGCACCCAAATAAAGTACTGCATTATGACTTATCTACCCTACGTTACTTTTGCTTGTGACATATCTTAAAATAAAATGGCATGCTGCTTTGATGTTGGGTATATCATTGAAATATGAATATGGGATATGCTGTGGGCTGACTCATAATATGCCATTTGTCTTCACATGAGAAGGGCAGGACAGTAAGTCATTAGTAATGCTAGTCCTGCTCCTCACGAGTGACCATAAATGGTTTTTACTGAGTTTGGCCACTGTGTGTTCAATTTATACAATGTATTTTAAACTGTAAAACTCTTACATTAGACTGTTTAATGAAGATGCAGTTGTTTTCAATTTTATTTCACTGCTCTGTTCTGATGCAGCAGCAACCATTTTGCTGTTTAACCTCCTGAGTTATACCTGAAAATAGGCATTATAATTGTCTAGTGTGCTTACCTGCTCAACCAAAAAAAATGAATAAGTAAGTTTTGTCATCAGGCATCGTTCAGACCGCTCTCCAATTTGTTTAGGGTTCCTTTGGGACCTGTATAAAGTGTGGAAGAATGGCCAAAGTGCAGATAAATGAGTTATCCTCATTTTGAATGCTTCAGTGGTTAGAACAAATAATTCATCTGTAAAGTTTAAATCTCACACACATTGAAGAAGACCACGTATACAACATGCATTGATAGACAAAAGAGCAAATAAATCACACATTATAAATGACCAAGGAGCAATTGTGGAAATAAATGACTCATTGTGGAGATAACCTTATTTCTACGATGGGTCATTTATTTTTCGCTTGCAAGTCTGTTGTCCATGAGTTAAGCTGTCAGTCATCTTGACTGTCTTTGTAAACAGACCAGTCAGGGTCCGCCGCTCCTCCTGATTCTAATCAATCATGTCACTGCATTCAGAATGAAATCTCTGCTCCCTCTGATGTGTTGGATTCCCATATTACCCTGCACACAGCCCATTCAGTGTACAACATATTTTCTTCACTCTGACATTAAGTTTAATCTTTGGTAATTCCAAAGTCAGTGTTTCAGCTGCAGACCTTTGTCTCCTGATCAGGACCCAGCCGCACATACTGCTTGTGGTCACACCACTGCATATTCTTCTCATGGTTGCGCATCAAACAAATGGTTGCTGTAAAAAAAGATTTGCTTTCTTTAAAAAATTGCTGCTCTTGCTTTACAAAGCAAGAATCTTGCACAGAAGAAAGAAGAAAAGGAAGGTACATGGACAAGCAAAAACCTAAAGCAGATACATGGGCTGGCAGGGTTGGGGCAGGGTAGAGAACACACAGTCATATATCAGTTTCAATGGCATTGAGCAGTGCCAAGGTATGGAACTATCATTTGTGTATAGTAAAAGCACATATACTGTACATGCTAAATGGTGTACACGCAGATGCTGCACATGCATGCAAGTACACACATACACCTCAAAATAATAAAGAAGCATAACACACACAATACACAGTCTCAGAACTTTTAACCTTGTCAGTTCCTACAGTAGGGTACCTTAGTTATTTATTTATTGAAAAGTTTCACCAGGAAGGCACACTGAACAACAGGTTGCACATCTTGAAGTTGGTGTGGTCTTTCTCAATTGAAGTTATGTTTCAAGTTGCATTTAAATCTCAAAGGCTCAGCTGGAACATTTCAAGTTATCAACAATATGGAACTTCAAACCTTGCTGAAACTCTATCGCTAACATTAGCAATGACACTTTTTAAAACTTCCTTATTGCAACTGTCATACAAACCAACATACATAAGCAATAACAGAGAACTGAGACATTATGGCAAAAAATCAACTCACAAGTTATTGTACTATGATTGCCAAGCAAAGTTTTGGACCAACTCTCTCATCCCCAGATCCCCTTTCAATAATATACAGATAACCGTTGTGTGGTGCTCAGTTGGCAATTGTTTCACTCCAATATTTCAAATTATCCACAAATATTCACAAACATATTTACATTAATGCGATCTTCATATCATTATTACATACAAATTCACAATACATATTATCACTGTCATCTATTTTCCCCAAATATACATCCGGGCCATTCCTCATTTTATTTAATGGATGGAGTGCGAGTCTACACTGTACCCTTCTTCTGTTTCATGGTCCTAAAGGCCCTCTGTGTCCACTAATGCCACTTCCCCCTCCCCTTTTCTTCCCTCCTTTTTCTATACAGCTACACCTTTTTTCTGCTGTCCACCTTCAGCAGCTGCCCTCATTTTCCCCTTCCACTCCCTTCCCCTACCCTTCTTTTTTGGGTTGAGAGGGTGGGAATAAGACATGATAACAAAATTGTGAGCTCTCCCTCTCTTATTCACTCTTTTTAAGCCCCCCTCCCCCAGTTTGACCGTCTCTCTCTTTTTTCTTCCCGTCGAAATCCTCTCATTATGGTGATGTCATCAAGCCCCTCCCCTCCCTCCATGACCTCATCTGGCCTCTCTCCCAAAGCTCCTTTCCTTTCTTCCCATAAATCTGTTGTCTTTCTCTCCATTTTTCTCCCTAGCTCCCAGCCTCTCCCCACATAACCCTATGGCCCAGAGCACCATGTTGACAGGAGGGCCTGTTGACAAAAGGAATGCCTCTTAATCAGGCAAGCTGCCTTGTCCCTAGATCCCCCCTTTCAATAATACATTGACAACCGTTGTGTGGGCGCTCAGTTGGCAATTGTTTTACTCCAATAATTCAAATTATTCACAAATATTTACAAACATATTTACATTAGTACAATCTTCCATATTATCATTACATCCAAATTCACAATACATATCATTATTGTCATCTCTTCACCCCCTGGATGTACATCCAGGGGCCATTCTCCTCATTTTCTTTAATGGCTGGGTACAAGTGTACACCCATACCCTTCTTTTATTTCATGGTCCTAAAGGCCCTCTGAGTCCACTAATGCCTCTCCCCCCACTTCCGCCTTCCCTTTTCTTCCATTAGCCTACCTTCAGCTTGCGAAGGATGGCAGGCTTCCCACTTTCACTTAAGCCTTCCCTTTCTCTTCCCCTAACTGATCCTACCTCCCTCTTTCTCTGTTTTTTTTTTTTTATTATCTTGCCTCTCTTTTTTCCATAAATCAATTGTATCTGTCTTTTCTGAATTGAAAAAGTCCAGACCCATCCCGGAGAGATGAATCCTGTCTCCCCTATAATACTCATCTAACCCTTCCTCTCTCCCTCTCCCTCTCTTGATAATGTGACCAGCTACCCTGGTATTCATCTGCCACCTGGTCTTTTCAATGGCCTTATTGCTATGAGCGTTATGACAAACCCTCCTGGGAACTTTTTCTGACCACACTAGAGTGACATTTGGAAACCATTCTTTTATCTTGGTGATATCACTTTTTAGTTTAAAGAAAATGCCCAGCCATGGCCTTGTTCCTAAATCATTTCCTCCCAGGTATATGGTGTCCATGTCTGGTCTGGCATTTTCCATCTTCATTTCCCATAGCAGAGGCAGCAGCTGGGCCTATCGTATTCCCTGCACTCCTTTCCAGGTCAACTTAATCTGTGTCAGGTCCTGATATAGCTGTCTACTCCTGAGCCTCCTGGATGCCCGTTTTTCAGCCCAAAATATGAAGGAGTGCTTGCAGATCCACACCTCCAAATTCCGCCTGTGCCCTGTTAAAATATAAGAAAAGGTGAGTGTCGTGTTGTGTCTCATACTAGTTTCCCGTGGATGTCTCCCCTTTACTCCCCACTACCACCCTGGTTCTACCCTCCCTTTTTTAACCCGCCGTAAGTCTTCAGTTCCCTGTTCCTGTATGGAGGAAAAAAAGAGACATAGTTATTGTTGTTATTTTGAAACATTCTGTACATATGTCTTAAAACAATTAGAGGCCCTTCTGCCCTTCTGTTTGATCTCCTCAGGAGACCCTCCCCTTGCGCAGTCACCTCTGATACCACCCCTACCCTGAAGGAGTGTGATGAAAATCCCTTAGGGTCCTCACCGAAGAATTCCAAGCCTTTTTTCAGTACACTGATCAGTTGCATGCTAGAGAATTTTGTTCCATCTCCATGTATAAATAGTGGTATTGCTCCCTTTGGTAGCACTTCTACATACACTATCAGTGCTTTTACTTGGCACACCATGGTGCCATGTTGTTGTTTCAAGACTATATTGATCCCTTTTCCTACCTGGTCTGTTTTGGACATTTTTAGCCTCAATCCTATGCTCTCCGTCCCCCAGGTAATGTCTTCCCCTCTTAAACCCTCAGCTCCTTCCCTTTTACCTGCCCTATAACTTCACTGACTCTAAAAGCCCCGTGATACATGGTGGTAGAAATGTCTTGAAACAAAATCATCTAATTGTGAGACCGGCAAATCCTCCCCAAAGCCCCTATTAAACTTTCTAACAGTGCCTCTGTGATTGGACGTCTGGTGTCAACTGGTTTTCCCACTATCCTTGTCCAGCCCTGCATCATTTGTCTGAATAGATTGCCCTTCATCAGATCCATCCACCCTTTTAAATTGCAGACTAGGCCAATGGCTGCTAGATGCACTCCCATTGTTCCATGCGCTGTCTGCCTTCTCTAGCCCTGGGCTATAAATTTAGCTACCTGGTCTTCTGTCACCATCCTACTTACCTCATGGCCAAGACGCTCTCTGAAGGCCTGAAATACCCACCAGGAACCTTCATACGCCTTCAATGTTCTAGGAGACCGAGAGCTGTGGAAAAGCACCAGCTCCTTCTAACCAATCACACTTATGTACATTGGCATTGGCATCCGTACGTCCTCTGCTTCTGGAGCCACATCGCAGATCCTGTCCAGCTGCAGACGGGAGAGACAGTCAGCTATTATGTTGTTCACCCCTTCCACAAGCCTGGCCCTAAATGACATGTTCAACCTCAAGCCTTGAAGTACTAGCTATCTCAGTACCCTCATCACTGTCTCGGACATAGCCCCTCCTTTCTTCAGTATCTGTACCACTGCTTGATTATCACACCAAAATGTGACCTGTTGGTTCCTTAGTTCTTCCCCCATACCAGTGTGGCCACCCATATGGGAAAAATCTCCAAGAAAGTGATGTCTCTTGTAATCCCCCTATTTACCCACTCCGCTGGCCATGACTCTGCTAGACACCTGTCTCCAACGTAAGCCCCCATCCCCAGTACCTCCAGCTGCATCCGTATATAATTGTAAATCAATGTTAAAAACCCAGTCTTCCTGCCAAAAGGTTTTCCATTGTATTCCTGTAGGAATACCTCCCATATCTCTAAATCCAGTCATGTCTCTCTTGATATTCACCCACTGATGTGGCCTAGTAGTCCCTCTAGTAGCCCTACCCAGATAACATGTAAACATCTGTCCAGGAGCTACTGCCCTACAAGCAAATTTCAAGTGACCCATTATCTGCTGGACCTGATGTTGCTGGAGCCTCTTAATCTTTTTAATTGCCCTTAGTAATTCTTTTTAGCGTCTCCATCTTTGTGTCAGGTAATCTGAATAATTCCCCTCAGTCTCTGTCTCTATTCCCAAATTTCCAAATCCTGGCTAGGCCTTCTGTCTTGGCCAGTGCCAGTGGCACTCCCAGTTTGTTACACATCGCCCTGAAATTGTCTAACATACTGTAATTCTTTTTCTTTCTCTCCCTTCTCCTATTAACAAGAAATCCAAGTATTGTATAATGGACATGTACCCATATCTGTCTTGATATACCCACTGTAGCCAAGTACTAAACATCTCAAATGTAGGACATTCAATCGAGCAAACCCATGGGCATGGCTTTATTAAAATAATATTGACCCCTCTACCTGGAATCCTAACAAATCCAAGTCTTCTGGCCTAACAGGCAAAAATCTAAATGCCAACTCAATATCCGTTTCGTTAACCATGCCCTAGGGTTGCCCTTATCAGCTGTATTGCCTCTTCTAGTGTAACGTATCTGACCTGCTATCCGCCTCTCATCAATGTGGTCATTTACAGAATCTACTTCTGGTAAGACAGGTGATGAACCACACAAAATTCCCCTCCTGCTTCTTTGTGACCAACCCCAATGGTGAAACCTTCAGATCTGGTAAGGGGAATCATGAAGGGCCACTCCACTCTGCCCATCCTCGCCATCCTTATTTTCTGTTCTAGTAGCTTTTCCTGTCCTTTTACAGATTTTAAGTTTTTTGACTTTGTCCCCTTCCTCTTCCCTTTAAATTGTAAGTTGAAACCCCTTTTGAAATACTCCTTCAGTACTTTTGGTACTTCCCTGTCTGGGTAATACTGAACCCATCCCATCAATACCTGCACCCTTATAGGTGTGTCCACCATTTTAAATGCTCTAATACCCAATTCCTCAGTTATTTTGATGTCACCCGTATTGTGCATACCCCCTTCCTCCACTGTACCTCTGCCCTGACCCCCTTCCCCCATGTCTGTTCTCTAAAATCAGAATGGCCATCCTGAAAGGGCTGGTTGTAATGACTATTATTGTTACCCTTATCCCAACCTGTCCTACACTTTGAGGCAGGATGAGTTTCCCCACACTTGGAGCAGGCATGCTTGAAACAACAATGAGGCCAGGAGCAGAAAGCCCTATTGTAACCCCAACAACATTTTTGCAGGGGCCCAGTCTTCCTGTCCCATTACTCACTGCCACTCGCACCTGTACATATCTCCAACCACAAGTTCACCTGTCTGATGTCCCATCTCACATCTCCAGAATGTGCCATCCTCTTCCTAAATTTTTCATCATACCTCATCCAGCTATGCCCACCTTTTGCTTGTATGCATTCTTTATTATCAGAGAATATGCTAATAATGGGGTAGCTAGTTCAGGCTTCTTTTTGATAACAATGGCCATGTAATGAGTGAAACCCATAGATCAAATATCCCAGGTCTTTCCTTTCCATGTCTTATTCTCCTCCCACTTCCTCAGCAGCACTACAGCTGTTGCCATATCCTTCTTCTCAAAGCTCTCCTTCTCCTCGTATTTGTCTATGTTATTTACATTGGCTAAGGCAAATATGTCCACATATTCACCCTTCCATATTTTCTCTTTTGTCGCCAAAGGGACATGGTACCTGATTCTGAATCCTGTTGCCCCCACTTCTGTCCCTTTTAACTTTTAATTGTACCCCCAGCCTTCACCCACCTGCTTCCTCCACCTTCCATTTAATCTCCCTAGGACCCTCTAACTGGCCCATCCCCATATCCACCATAGATTTTAACATCTGTTCAACATATTCTTTTATTTATTATTTATTTAGTTTTGTTGACTGGGTAAGTGCACTAGCCAAAAAAATGACTGTTTTCAGGCAAAACCTGGGAGAGTACAAGGGATTACATACAAGAAACATTTCAGAAGTGCATTACAATAATACATACAGCTTAGTTTATAACCATTTAAACAAGGATACAACAGCAGATCAATAACAGAAACAACAGTGAGCAGTACATGCAAACAATAACAAAAGCATATACAACATAGTATAGGAGATACAGTCAATAAACAAATATCACCTGGAGCAATGCAGGCCTATACTGGAGTGATGGTATGCATCTGTCCAGGAGGGGAACCAGGATCCTAGGTGATAGGTTTTAATGCTTCATTGGCAAGCATTTAAACTAGCCAAGGGGGGAGGCACTGGAAGGAGCAGGGAAATCCTAGCCCCCCCAAAAAGTCAGTGTAGTAAGTGAGGTAAACACCAAGTTAGAGATGTCGATAGGGAGAAGTGCAGGGGTAAATGGAGAAAGTGACAAAGGCAATAAAGACAGAGATGGGGCAAAAAGGGGTAAGGCCATCAGGAAATGGAGGGTAATGAGTACCAATGCCCATAGTCTGGGCAACAAGCTTCCTGAACTGGTGGCCTTGATGGAAGAGGTATGTCTGGATATCGTAGCAGTCACAGAAACATGGCACACAGAGAACCATGACTGGGATGTTAACATACCAGGGTACACAACCTACAGGAGAGACAGGGAGAGGAGAAGAGGGGGAGGAATAGCGCTCTATGTAAGGGAAGGGATAAAAGCAACTGAACAAAAGAGTAAACAGGGAGAAGAGGAGGCACTGTGGGTCACCTTAGAGACTGGAAATGGCACCATAATCCACACAGGGGTTGAATACAAACCCCCATGTCAGGGGGAGGGAATGGACAAGGATATGATAGAAGGCATTCTTAGGATGGCAGAGAAAGGGGAGATTCTGTTGATGGGAGACCTGAATATGCCAGATGTTAACTGGAGCACATTTGCTGCAGTCACATCCAAGAGCAGGACCATTCTCGATGCCCTATAGGTGGCATGTTTCAGACAGCTAGTTGTGGAACCCACTCATGAGGGAGCAATCTTAGACCTCATACTCTCAAATGGGGACAGTGAGAGGATCTCAGATCTAGAAGTGGGTAGCCATCTGGGAACAAGTGACCACCAAACAGTGTGGTTCATGATAAACTCAGCTACAGAGTCAAGCCATACAAAAGTGAGGGTACTGAACTTCAGGAGGGCTGACTTTGGCAAGATGGGAGAGTGCCTTAGAAAAGCACTAGCAAATAGACTAGAGGGAGGGGTGGAGCAACAATGGGGAAACATCAAAACTGCCACCACAGAGGCAACAAGCCTTTGTGTAAAGCAAATAAGCAAATCAAAACAAAATAAAAAGCCACTATGGTTCTCAAAAGAGGTGGCAGGGAAGGTCAGGGAAAAAAAGATAGCATTCAGGAAGTATAAGGAAACACAGAAGGAGCAGGACAGAGTGCTGTACCAGTTAAGGCAGAAGGAAGCAGGGAGGGAAGTCAGAATAGCAAAGGCCCAAGCTAAGGAAAAGATAGCCAACTGGATTAAGAAGGGGGATAAAACCTGTTATAGGTACATCAGGGAGCATAGAAAGACAAAGGGAGGGATAGTGAGGCTGAATAGAATGGACGGTGGGTGGGCAAAGAGGGACAGTGAAAAAGCAGGGATACTGAATTAATATTTCTGGTCAGGATTCACAAAAGAGGAGAGGGGAGATGCCTAATCCAATTAACAGAAGCACTCTGGATAGGGGGGTCGATCCCAGTCCTTTCAGAGAAGAAAGGGTTCTGAAAGAACTCCCTAAAACTGAAGGTGGACAAAGCAATGGGGCCTGATGGAATTCACCCCAGGAATTCTAAAAGAATTAAGGGGAGAACTAGTGAAACCACTGACTACCCTTTTAACAAAACTTGGGAGGATGGTGTGGTACTTGATGACTGAAGGAAGGTGGATCTGATTCCCTTCACAGTAGTGGGAGCAGGACTGAGGCAGGAAACTATAGACCTGTCAGTTTGACCTCTGTGGTAGGAAAGTGATGGAATCACTTATGAAGGAAAGAATTGTTGAGTACCTAGATGCCAGTGGGGCACAGGACCCAAGGCAGCATGGGTTCACAGCAGGAAGGTCATGTCAGACAAATCTAATTGAGTTCTTTAACTGGGTGACAAAAGTAGTAGACCAGGGAGGGACTGTGGACAAGGCCTATCTAGATTTTAGCAAGGCATTTGACACAGTCCCACACAAAAGATTAATAGTCAAATTAACCAGCCTGGGAGTGGGTTCCAGGGTGGTAGCCTGGGTAAAACACTGGCTGGACAACAGGACACAGAAGGTAATTGTAAATGGAGTCCATTCTGAAGAAAGAGAGGTTACTAGTGGGGTACCGCAGGGTTCAGTACTGGGTCCCATCCTTTTTAATGTCTTTATAAGTGACATTGCAGAGGGACTGGAAGGAAAAGTATGCCTCCTTGCAGATGACACAAAGATTTGCAACAGGGTTGATACACAAGGAGGTGTGGAAAGGATGAGAAGGGACTTGGCAAGGTTGGAGGAATGGTCAGAAGTATGTCAGCTTGGATTCAATGCAAAGAAGTGCAAAATAATGCACCTGGGAAACAAAACTCAGGGAAGATTACACAATGGGGGAGGTAGTAATAACAACAAAAATGGAAAGGACCAGGGGTAATCATATCAGATGACCTTAAGGTTAGCAAGCAATGTGAGAAGGCAGTAGGGAGGGCTGGGGATACTGGGATGTATAGGGAGGCATCACCAGCAGAAAACAGGAAGTTGTTATCCTCTGTACAGACAGTTGGTGAGACCCATCTGGAGTACTCAGTCCAGTTCTGGAGACCCTATCTCCGCAAGGACATAGACAGGATGGAGGCAGTCCAGAGAGAAGGGCAACTAAAATGGTGCAGGGTCTGCAAGAGAAGCCATATGAGGAGAGACTAAAGGAGCTTAAAATGTATACCCTTGAGGAAAGGAGGAGAGGGTGACATGATAGAAACTTTTAAGTACCTCAGTGGAATCAACAAAGTCCAAGAGGGTAGCATCTTTCAGAAAAAGAGATGTACAAGAAAAAGGGGACATGATTTGAAGACGGGGGGGGGGGCGTTCAGGGGCAATGTGAGGAAGTATTTTTTCACAGAGAGGGTGGTGGACACATGGAACAGCCTTCCTGAGGAGGCTGTGGGGTCTAAAACTGTGGGAGAATTCAAGAATGCATGGGACAGACATAAGGCAATGTTTGTGGGGGGTAGGAAGAAATAGGCTGTTGGTTAACTAGGATCTGCAGCTTATCCTGTAGGTAGGGAAATGGGCAGACTAGGTGGGCCAAGCGGTCCTTATCTGCCATCAAAGTCTATGTTTCTCTGTTTGTATGTAATGGGTCACAGCACCAGCAATCAAAGTGCACGTGCATGTGTCAACACATATAGGATACAACTTAGCTCAGTGTGACACCCAAGAATTTCAAAACAGGAACTAGCAGGAGGAGGGCAACTGTGAAATAAAGTAGAGTAAAAAAGGTGGGGATTATAGAGGATAAGTATATTAGGAGGGGTGGAGGGAGGTCAAGGCAAATTCAAAAAGAGGACAAGGGCAGGGGTAAGATAATAGGAAAGTGGGAAGGGAAGGGGTGAGGGGGTAGTTGTAAGAAGCAGAAGAGTTTTGAGAATTACGGATCCAGATTACCTGGTTTTGGGGGTTCCAGCTCAGGAATCAGTGCTGGCATCAGAGGCCCTGCTGGAAGGCTGTTGTCAGTAGGAGTTTGCTCAATTAGAGGTGTCAGAGGCACCGCACACCGATGGGGGCCAGAAGGGTTGGGTGTACCAATTGAGGCATGGGTAGGGGAGCAGGCTCCAGCCTGAGCTCTGGGGCTGGGGTGGGAACAGGAGCAACAGGTTCCAGTGCCTGTGGATCACAGCGGGCCACTGACTCCAGATCAGGTGGGGACCTAGGGGCTTTTTGGTTGCCATTTTTTTCCTGCCCTTTCTCAGCCTTCCACGTCTCCCCATGCCCTTCATGGTACCCCCTGCATCTTCCAACAACCTGTTCACTTTTTCTACCAACTCCATCACTGCCTTTTAACAGTCCACTTTGTTCTTGGCCTAGTTCCTTCTGGGTGCCATGTCGTCGTGTCCAGCTATGAGAACCTGCAAAGGCTGTGGGATAATCACAAAATACACATTAATATTCAGGGTTAGAGACATATTAACTTGCAACGCAGCCAGTATTCTTTGCCGTCCTAAGGAGGTTAATATCCAAAACTGCATAAGGGATGGAAGTGTTACGCCTTTGTCAGTTCTCTTGTTTCTGTGTTTTACAGGATTTAATTTTTATTATTTATGTGTTTTATTTTTTAGGTCCTAACCAGCTGTCTGGGGTGGGTCAACCGGTTACTAACTTTTCCAGCTTCTGATACAACCTGCTCCTTGTTGCTGATCTGAGTTTAGTTTTCCCTTCTTTTTTTTTATTAAATATTTTTCTCTTTTTTTTTTTTTAAGAAAGCCCCCCCTGAGCTTTACTGTTCAACAGCCTGTGGTGTTCCCCAAGGCCAATATGTAACTTACAGCTTTTTATCCATTTTTATAATTAATTTAATTTTTTTGGCATTAGCCCTCCAGCTGCACATCAATAAATAATTCTGCTGCTTGCTCAGCAGTAAACATTATTATTTTTTTTTTTATTATTATATTTTTTTATAATTAGTGTGCCCTTCTCCTTGCTATAAAATGGCAGATGCCATGTGCTTTTTCTAAAATGGCGGGCACCTTTGTAAGCTAAAATGGCAGCCGCACTCACCATTTCCTGTTTAAAATACCCTCAATGGGGAAACATGCCCGGAGCCACAAAATGGAGGCCACCTGTACAGCGTAAAATGGTAGCCACACTAGCCTTTCCCTATTCAAAATACCCTCAATGGGTACACATGCCTGGAGCCACAAAATGGTGTCTGCCACGTGGAATGGCTGGGAGGACCCATCTCTCAACCCCCTCCCACGAGGTCTGCATCGGGCGACTGTCGCCAGGTGGATCCTTCTCTCAAAAGCCCACAGGTAGGCCTCCTTTCTTTTCTCTCTGTCCACATGCTGCTTTTTCATATTTTTATTGAAAAGATCCCCAGGCATTTTCAGTGACATCCTCTGTCATCCCGGCTCACACTCCCCCCACCCCCACAAGGCCACTCGTGGTCATTCCTAATTAGAGGGAGGAGAGAGGGCTGAGCCGCACTGTTCCCTTTTGCTTTTCCAGTCTTTCTCCACCCTCTCCCCCACCCAAGTCATGGCTCCATGCCCCTGTTTTTCAGGATTCTCAAGACACTTGGGCTTTCTACAGCCCACCTGCAGGAAATGAAGCAACCTCTACCCTGCTCGCCTTCAAATTGTGCTGGGTTCTTTTTTTCCCCCAGACCAACCCAAAGGCACACCAGTGTTCCAACAGTCATAGGTAGACAACAGGAGGACATCCGCCCACCGTGGCTGACCACAAATGTTAAACTGGGAAGTGCCCGGAAACTTCAAAACTCAGCATTCTGCATTTTAAAACAAACTGAACTACCTTCCATATCCTTAGCTTGAATTGCTCAAACTGCACCAGCTCCACTCAACTTTTTAAATCACGCCTAATACTTCCTAATTAAACCTGAACATACTTATAAATCACTTGTATTAAAACAAGTAATTATCCTAAATAAGGTAAACTGTATTTTTAGAACCTTTTTTTTAAAATAATCCAATTTGATTGCCAAACTGATGTGCTGTCTTGCCAATAAGACAAGATAGCAAAATTGTGAGCTCTCCCTCTCTTTTTCCCTCTTTTTATCCCTTAGACTGCTGAAAGATTTAGGATGTATAGGTTTTTAGAACATATATACATGCTGGTGGCACATCAAGGGTAAAAAGTAACCATACCCCCATCATTTTGTCTGTTTGGAGACAGAGTTCAGCATGGATTCTCTCCATGTGGTAGATATTTTTCACTGTAGAGGTCCAGTCATCTAGTGAAGGGGAGTTGGGGTTAACAATCTTTTATTGATTGCTCTACCTACTGCCACCAACAAGATGCCCCAAAAATATATTTATCAATTTAGATATCTGTTTTGAGGGAGTTTACCAAGAATCAAGTGTACAAAGCCTGGGGTACCTGATATTCATGACATTGGGTCATATTTCCCTCACATGCCAGCCAAAAATGCTGGATTCTGGAAAGTCCCCAAAAATATGATATGGAGTTCCCTTCCACACACCCCATTCAGCAGTGATCTGTGTGTCCCTTGTATAGTGTTTCATCCTCAAAGGGAAAGAAAGTAATGACTTACCACCTTCTACCTGAATTCTTTCCAATTATTAGGAGCTGAGGTGCAATATACTGTACACCTTCCATACAACCTTCCACTCTTGAGGGAGAGGATTATCCCCTGTTCCTTTCCTATGCCAATTGAAATGAGAGTGGAGGACCTCTCTCTGTTGTTGGAAAGTTTGGACTAACCTGAAATGTGTTTGTTGCACAGTAATCCCTCTGCTGCCTGTTCAATAACTCTGATAATGGGATGTGGGTCCATCTGAACCTCTCTTATTTAGCTACCAGTCTTAAGAAATGATACTACCTCTAAATATCAGAAGAGGTCAGCTCTGCATAATGTGAATTCTGTTTGCATTTGTGCAAGTGGTTTTAGTGCCCTATCCCTCATGAATTGTGAAAAGCGAGTTAAACCTAATCTCCTCCATCTGGAATATGTAGCATCTGTCTGGTGAGGGGCAAAGTTCAGACATTATATCTATGAGGGTAAAGTATGTTAAGGAACTAGTAATTTTAAGCTCCTGCCTTACTGCAGTCCAGTTCTGATAAAGTTGCTAGAGCCATGGGTTTGTTGCCACTGACGACAAAAGCTCATCTATCGAAGTGTCAAACATTTCCAAGGGATGATTACCTATGTTACTATGGAGTTTCTGTGGGATCCACACATTTTCTGGGTTATCTTTCTTAAAGTCAATCCAGGGGCATAGTTCAGCCATCTGGTATGACATCTAACAATTTCTCTCATACTACAGAATCTGTAGTGAGAATGAAAGACACATCCCACACCAAAATGAGCCCTGAGCTATTCACAAAAGCAGAAATCCATGACACACAGCACTCAGAGGTAAAGTTACCAAAATCTTTTACAAATTTATTCGGCTCTCAGTCCCAAACCCAGCACATCAGCGAATGCCTTCATCAGGGCCTGAATAAAATTGTAAGACTTTTTTGGTAACTTTGCCTCCGAGTGCTCTGTGTGTGGATTTCTGTATTACTAGAGGTAGTTACCTTTCATGGATCACTGACCCTTTATCACTCACTGCAGCTCTTCTTGTGGAACTGTATTCACAAAAGCAGTCTGCATCAAACGTAGGCTGCATGCACAAAAGGGAACTTGCACCAGCCTTGCACCACAAAATGGGCTGTGGCATGGTGCTAGGGGGCTTGCAGCAGATGCAGCCTGCCATATACCTGAAAGTGAGATTCACAAAACTCTCCCAGAGGGAGAATTTCTAAGAACCCTTAGACCAACCAGGGCTGGTCTAGGGTACTTAGACATATCACTTTGGAGAAGTGTGGCCTTGCAAGCCCCAGGTCCTTGTTATCATAAAGTAAATAACCCTGGTGATCTAGCAGCCCCCCAATCCACAATGTCCCTGAAATTAGTTATAAATGGTATCACCTGGTGGTCTGGTGGCTCCCTCCCCAATGTTGCTGGTTATAATAATCTTAAATACAACCCCCTTCTCTGGTGGTCTAGTGGCCCCCACCCTGACAGGTAGTGCCCACCACCCACTGCCCCCATTCCAAAACAGAGCCAGCGACCAGCACAGCCCTTCTTTCACCTGTATGGCTGGCCACTGACTGAACTGGCACTGAGCACCTACTTCATAGTGTGCACGCTCACTGATGTCAATCAATGAGCATATACACTATACAGTATGCACTTAGTGACAGTTCAGTTGGTGGCCAGCCATGGAGGTGACAGGAGGGCTGTGCCAGTCATTAGCTCTGTTTTGGGATAGGGAGTGGGGTGGTGGGCACTACCTGCTGTGGTGGGGCTACTAAACCACCAAGGAAGGGGGTTGTATTTAATACTATTATAATTGGTGACTTCTAGAGATCAGGGAGTGGAGCCACTAGGACCACAAGGAAGGGGGTTGTATTTAATACTATTATAATTGGTGACTTCAGGGATCAGGGTGGAGCCACTAGACCACAAGAGAGGGGTTGTATTTAATACTATTATAATTGGTGACTTCAGGGATCAGGGAGGAGCCACTAGACCACAAGGGAAGGGGTTGTATTTAATACTATTATAATTGGTGACTTTAGGGATCAGGGGGTGGAGCCACTAGACCACAGGGGAGGGGTTGTATTTAATATTACAGCATTCTAATAAGAGACATAGGGGATTGGGAGGGGGCTGATAGACCACCAGGGATGGGATGTGATTTATTTATTTGGGATGGGGGATGGCTAGCCTTTGCTGCAAAAGCCTGCAGCAAACCACTCTCATGTGACTTGTGTGTGTCACATGGAAGAGGTTCGCGACAAATGTAGGGACTTAGGTGCTGGGACACCTTCTGTACCAGAATCTGGTGCAGGGTCTCTGGTGCACGAGCTTCAGCACAAGCTGTTGTTTGCTGCTGCTTGCGCCGATCTAAGCTGTGTTTGAGAATCAAGTCCAGTGTCTTGTAATCCTATATACTGTACCTATAGCACTGTTACCTGCACCCTTTTCTGTATAATTTTATTGTGTATACCTGACTCTAAACCCTTTGCAAATAGGCACTTGTCTAAAGGATTATTTACGATATAAAATCTAAATTAAATGAAAACTAAACTTGCACTTACCCAGTGAGTCTCCCAGGTATTTTTACAATTAAAAGTTACACCCAGGTACAGTATATGTAATTGGGACCACCTCTATGCTGGGATTTCTGTATTTATATGCCAGGAATGAGTATTGTTAGAATGTTTACACAAATTAGTAATATTAGTCTTGGATATATTAATAGTTAATTTACATCTGGTGAGTCTGTTATTAACAATGTTTATTGCATGCTAAAGTCCTATAGCAGCAAGTGACAAAAGAGTTGTATCTTCTGCATACAACATTATAGGTACATTCATATTAGAGATAAAGTAGAAGGTGGTGCACAATTTTCATATATGTTAATATCTGCCAATTCATTTATGTATACAATGAAATGGAATGGAGCCATTAGGTATCCTTGTTTTACACCTGTTTGCATAGCAAGAGGTCTTTAGTTTCCATCTACATGGTTCTAATCATTGATTTTTCCTTGTGCATCAGCTTTATTATCTCCAATGATCTCTGGTCTAAGGTTAAAGCTCCTAGGACAGACCATAATATTTCTCTGTCTATACTATGAAATGGGGTGGATAGATAAATACATGCATATATATCATCCCAAGACTAGTGCTTGTATACTTATCCCAATATATTTTGTGGTTAAAATATGATCAACCATCGACCTTTTATCTCAAACCCAGCTTGAACCACAGAAATAAAATGATTGTCCTGCTCCTTATATCCAGCATATTCAAAGCGTACCTAGAGTGAATCTTTAGTGAATAGTTTTGTAGTGAAATATGTCTATAACACCTGGGACCTAACTACTGATCACCCTGTTTGAAAAGGGGCTCTATAACCTCGGTGCCCCAACCTTCAGACAATTTGAGGGGAATATTTGTAACAGTAACTAGGGTACATTACATTTTACTCCACTCACTTAAGACAGACTGAAAAACCTTGTCAGGTAACATATCCAGGCCAGAGGCCTTATTCTTTATTTAGGTCATAATGAAGGCATCTGGAATTCTGTGACTCCACGGTTGTGGAATATTCCGCAGAATTTGCATCATGCTATAGAATATATACGGTGCCATAAAATTGTTTGTGGTGAGTTTTCAGTATAGTTTTTCCATAGTGCCCAGCTCCCTTCCCCAGCTCGTTTATCTTGAAGCACCTTCTTTATGCTTGGCTAGTGATATGTCACTGACATCACATCATATTTTAACCAACTGCAGGACTACATTCTTCAATAGAAATGAATAAATCATGCCACAAAAATCAGAAAATGCTGCCACAGAAGCCTCAGAGCCCTGCTGCAGAAATCAGGAAAAAGTGCCACAGAGCACTAGAGGCCCTGGCCTTAATACAGGTATCAGGTTCAGGAGGGAAGGCCCAGCACTATTCGAGAATATACTGGTTATTTACTGTATTGCAGGGTTTGAATTTTCTGGCCCCCTAATATCAGTATTGTTATATTTATAAATATCCTCAACATTTGTTACCCACTGATTCTCCAAAATTACTACCATAATGCTGCCTTTTTCTTTCCCACCAAATGCTACAATATTCCAGAATTTATGCTGGTGTTTTTTAACAGTGTCGCTAATTCTGAGCATAAGTAATTCTTTTTTCAAAGTTTGCCCTTAAAAAAAAAAGTTAACTTTCATATTCAGATCTACGGGATCTGGCATCTTGTTGATTCTCAGGAGATAGATTATTGTAAGCCACATCAACAGTTTTACAAGAGCTTCTATTCTTGCTTTTACATTCAGAATCATACCATTTTAGATTTGTAGCTCTGACATAATGAACATTCAAAAGGCTAAGGCACTGAGGGCAGGTAAATGGGTACAAAAATGATGTCAGGAATACATTATGTAAAAAATCAGATACTGTGCATTCACATTTGAAAATTTCTAGTTTTCTTCTACTTTAAATATTTGAATTGCTACCTGTTACATCCATAAATCTTTCAGATACAGTTATTGCATTCATAATTCTATTATTTGATATTATTGCTGTAGTGATTACTTTCAGTAGCTCCATTACTAGCCTGAACCATCCATTGCTTAACCTTGAAACAAAATGACTGCCTAGGTGAAAATGACTTAACAGCTGAGGCCATTACCCATAAGACATGTACTATGTTTTTTTGTTAGCTTAATGGAGCACAAGATCCTAGAAATGGAGAACAGACACAAGCAAGAACTGGAGAATCTCAAGCAGGAAAAAGTGAGTCTAGAGTTTGGTATCCTAAAGTTTTATAATCCATGAGCTAGAAAAGCAGCTGAGCAGAGCTATTAGCAACAATAGCCTATTACAGAAGCAACAGCTGGAGCTGATGGATACAGTCTATAGCCTTGTCAATCTGTGTTCAAAAGAAGGTAAGAAATACAAAAAAAAAATTAAAAATTGTATCTTAAAGATGAATAACTTTTTGAATTCTGTTCTTTTACAATCTGGGGCTAGAAGATCAGAAAGTCATGGGTTCTAGCCCCACACCAGGTACTTGGGTAATACCCATAACTGACACCATGCAGCAGTAGTTGGTGGGTACAGCACTATTGTGGCGCCATCCTTTGGATGAGATGATAAACTGGGATCCCTTCTGCTCATCTCTGGTCACTATCCAGGTGGAAGTTAAAGTTCCCATGGCACTTAAGTAAGAAGAGTAGAGGAATATTTGTAAAAAAAAAAAAAAAAGTACAAGAGATAAATCCAAATTTTATATGTGAATATAAAAGATATCATGTATCAACAGTAATTAAAAAGAAATATGTACCTCTTGTTAGAAATTACACCCATCACCATTAACTCTAAATAAGATCATAATAAAAAAGGATCACCACATTCCTACAACCTATCATGGTTCTGAGATAATACAGTCAGCAAACACCCCAATGAAAACTTGCAAAAGTCAAAGCACTGGAGCTATGTGGCAGGCAACTCATGTTGCTCCAGTCATTTTGTGAGCACTTAAGCATTAGATTTTGCACTTTAATAACATTTGCATTTCTCTAAACTCACAGTGTTGTGACTGTTTTGTGGGTTTCAGTGTGCTATTGCTGTCCTGGTTGCACAGAAGCACTCAGTTATCCAGCTGCATTCGTTCCGTTGTCTTAGATGGATATCTCAGTGTTCTAGTCATCTAAGTATGGATTTTATGGCAGACATAACACAAAGTATCTCAGCCACAGGGACAGAAAATGAATGTGATGGATAAGTGAGAGGTGCATAAATTAGAGCTGACTGTATTCTAGAGGTACACTGTTTCTACAATGCATTGAGTCTAACAGCAGACAATAATATCATGTCTTTCTGATACACTGCCTATATGGACTCCATTAATGTATTTAATAATTCAACATGCGATGTTACTTTTTCTGTTTTGAAAAGGAGCTTCTGACCTTTCATATATAACATTTTGAGATAGCAAGTAATACCCTAAAGTATACAGGATACATTTGCCCCATTCTACTGGATATACTCAACACAACAATAAGATAGAGAGGCTGAGGATAAGTGGCTCTATTCACTTATGGGCCAAAAAACTGCCAGAAATTGGCAACATATGGGCATTCAGGAAAAGATCATGGATACTTACAAGGGAGGCTCAAGGCGGAGGTTTTTAAAAATGTTTTCATATAACAAGTTACTATTTCTGTTCTAAGTATACTGTATATCCTGTTGCTTTTAAAACCTTTATTTGAAAATAACTAATAAGAACCATGTGTCTGTAAAAACTTGTAAAGATGGTCATGCATGGATTGTTTAGAATATGCAATACTGGGTTCTTAATATGTCTACTGAGTATCTGCATGCTGAATGACCAGCATAATGTGGTGCAGAGAAGTTCCCTGATTGAGAGAAATGGTGATTATAATAAGGGAGAAGAGACACTATTCAGGGAAGGGAAGGTCCTCTGTAAAAATGGATGACTAAGTTTGGGAATGTTGAGTTGGAGGGACAATTTGTGTATAGCTTACTTTATTTGGAATATGAGGTTACACATGTATTTTTATTATGTATCTTAGAGAAGGTCATTGCTTTTAGGGGACATAGAAACCTTTCCAAGACTGGTAAATAATTCAGCATAAGATAGGTTTTATTTTCAAATACCTGAAGATTGAAATTAGCTCATATGAGCATATACAGTCTTTTACCAAAGAAGCATGAACTAGAGGCCTGGATACATTTTATGCTATTTTGGCAATCAGTGGAGTCAAGCTCAGATTAGGTTGTGTGCAATTCAATAAAACTAATGAATATAATTTCTATAGAAGCGGCTGAACAAGTAAAGAGTAGGGGATTATTACTTATGCTAGGGATTGTATTGGGGTTGATGTGCTTGATACAGCAATGGTCTCTTACGAACATACAAACATACGAAGTAGCCAGCAGAGGAAGGCCATTTGGTCTATCAAGTCTGCTCATATTGCAGGGTACACAGCTTGAGCTAATGTCCCTGCCCTCCCTCCCACTGCTCCCATCCTCTCCGCCCATGATCCTTACTTTCCTCTATGCCTATCCCAGCCTCTCTTAAAGCTGCCACTGTCTTCAATAAGATGACCTCTTCTGACAGTGCATTCAAGTGTCCACCACCCTCTCAGTGAAGAAGTGCTTCCTGACCTCCCTCCTAAACCTTCCACCTCCAGCTTAAGACTGTGCCCCCTAGTGTTATGGTTGCCACTCAGCTTAAAGAGCCTCTCCTTATCAACCTTATACATCCCTTTCAAGTACTTGAAGGTCCCAATTATGTCCCCTCTCTCTCTCTCTCTCTCCTGTCTTCCAGGAAGTACATGTTCAGTGCCCTCAACCTCTCCTCATATGCCCTACCCTGCTGTCCCACTATCATCTTTGTAGCCCTCCTCTGGACCTTCTCCAGCAGGTTAATGTCCTTTTGAGGTGTGAGCACCAGTACTAAACTCCATACTCTAGATGCGGCCTTACCAGTAACCTGTACAGGGCAGTATAACCTTCTCTGTCTGGTTTACCCATGCCAACGAGAGTCATCACGGAGACATCTCCAACAGCAACAGCCGCAGTGCTGACTGATGGCATTGCAGTGTCAGGGATGCCTCCGTGTATCCATCAGGGACTGTGTCCCTGAACCCCCCATGTGGGGGGCTCTGCCCCCACACCCGGTCTCAAGGATTCTAACTACGAGTTGGAGTTGGACTGGGAGGGGCAAACACCCAGCGAGGCAGTCCCGATCGTCATATAGCCACCACAGTGACTGGTGGATTTTGCCCAATTCCTGTTGCTGTGGTGGTCTTCATGATCAGGAGTCGCTGCAGCAACAGTAACACCTCTCCTACTACTGATCCCCTAGATATGTATCCCAGCAGCTTGTTTGCTTTGCTGCTGCTTTCTTGCACTGTGTGGAGTATTTCAGGTCACTAGTGATCATCACTCATCCTTCTCCTCCTCTGATGCAGATACTCGGACTCCACCCAGGTAGTACCCTGTCCTGTGATTCTTGGCTCCAGTATGCATAACTTTGCATTTTTTGGCATTGCAGCCAAGCTCCCAGATCCTGGACCACCTCCCCAGCTTTTTCAGATCTTCCTGTAGGTCCTGTATCCCTTCAGCTGTGTCCACTCTCCTGCAGAGCTTGGTGTCATCCACAAATGGGCACATTTGCCCTAATGCCATCCCAACATTATTAATGAAGACATTGAACAACACCGGCCCCAGTACACAGCCCTGTGGGACATCACTGGTTACCTCTCTGGTACCAGATAACTCTCCCCACAACCACCCCTCTGGGTTCTGTCCCTCAGCCAGTTTTCCACCCATCTGACCATCTTTTCCCCAGCCCTAAGATCTACCAACTTCCTGATTGACCTTTGTGGGCACAGAGTCAAAGGCCTTGCTGAAACCAAGATAGATGATGTCTGCCACTTGGCCCTGTCTACTGTGTTAGTGACACAGTCAGAGAAGTCAATCAGATTCATTTGACATGATCTCCACCATGAACCCACGCTGCCTTGCATCCTCTAGATATTCCATCAGCCTTTCCTTTAGTATGATCTCCATGAGCTTGCCCACAATGGAGGTCAGACTGACTGGTCTGTAATTCCTTGGGTCATCCTTAGGACCACTTTTGTGGAGGGGGCACTACATGTGCTGTTCTCCAGTCCTGTGGTACCATGCCTGACTCTAGTGAACTATTAAATAGGTTCTGCCAGTGGCCCTGCCAGCTCCTCAGCCAGTTCCTTTGGAACCCTTGGATGTACTCTCTCTGGGCTTGGTGATTTGTCCACCTTCAATTCCAGCAGACCATCCCTCACTCTGTCCTTCTCTATCGCTACATCTGTGTTCACCTCCCTCCCTGCTCCTCTTCTCCCTCCTGATGGCACTGGTCCATCCTTCTCCCTGGTGAAGATGGAACAGAAGTATTCATTTAATATCTCTGCTTTTCCCCCATTATCCTCCACCCACTCCACCCCTTTCTTAAGCCTAACAATCCTTTCTTTCTTGTCCCTTGTCTCACTTATATAGCAACATTTAAATTTGAATTTGATTTGAAAGCTTGTTTATCAAAGTAGTACTAAGCAACACAATAAAAAAATGATAGTGGGCTGTATTCATAATCCCACCCCCCAAAAAAAATTAAAATGGCTGGGCTTGAGGAACTAATAAATGTGATGGGTAATTTTAAAAATAAGGAAATCATATTATTGGGTGACTTAAATTTGAACTGGTTGGGTTATGATAATATGTAAGTATAAAAATGTTTTGCAGAAAGTGAATCTTATGCAGGTTGTAAATAATGTAACTAGAATGGACAATCAGACCAGCCTGGACTTGCTTATTGATTGGGTGTTAGCGAATAATGTAAGAAATATTTGAGCTGAGGTACTATGCCAGATTCAGTTAGTGAACACATACCAGTCTATGTCTGGAGCAACATGAGACCCAAGGGAAAAGGTAGAATATAAGTACTAGATTAGTCACCAAAGATTAAAGAGATTTTGTATCGTTAACTGGGATGCTCTGGACAATATTAAGAAGTAAGAAGTGCACTTGAAAACTTTTTAGCTTTGCACAATAAAGTACTTGACAATCATGATCCATTAAAGTGAATCAACATGCAGCACAAACAAATAGCTGGTTAAGTAGGAGCTGATTGATATTTTGAAGAGTAGAGATGTGGGTAAAAGTTAAACACACTAATGAAAAGATGACTGGACCACCTTTAGGGAACTAAGGAATAGATGTAAAATGTGAAAAAAAAAAAAAGTGAAAGTAGATCATTACAAAAAGAAAAGGAATCAATTTTGGAAATAAAAAATAATTGGGAGGAGTTAATAACAATGAAGCCATAGAAAAGGGACAATATTGAATGTCTCATAAGGTGACCAGGACTTAAGGGAGTCTGGATGTAGCAAATTATTTAAACAATATTTTTACTGACTTATCTAGCTATGTCAGTGGTTTCAGTGACACAGATGTTAATGATACTGTAACTTTTTTAAAATAAACCAAATTTCTATTTTAAACAGATTATGGAAAATAAAGTGATTAAACAGCTAACCAGGTTAAAGCTATCAAAAGGGCCAGGAGCAGATAAACTGGAGGCTAGATTACTGAAAACTTCTGTAGCAGGATTGTCCCTGCTGGTAGAAAAAATTATAACATGTTGTTATGCAACAAGTGGTTCCAGATTTGTGGAAGAAGGCATATGTGAACCCAATTCACAAGGGTGGTCCTCGAACAACATGTAGGGAATTATAGACCTATTTTCATTCTATCCTTATTGGGTAAAATTCAACAAGGACTGCTGCATACTCAACTGACGTAATATCTGGAAAATCATGACATGATATCAAGGGCACAACATGACTTCAGGAGGGACTGCAGCATGGTGACTGACATGCCAGGTTCATGAATAATCTGGGTGGGGTGGGGTTGTTTACTGTGGCAATGTCAGTGGACCTGACCAAAGCATTTGACCTAGTGGACCAATCCATCCTGAAGCTAATGCTAAGACAAATTAGTTTGGGAGAACTTTCAGTAAACTGGATTACAAGTTCCATGCACAAAAAAAAAAACAAATGGTCAGAGTTAACAGTGTACTGTCTGATTTACAAAATATTGGGTATGGGGTCCCACAAGGTTCCAGCTTTGACACCTGTTGTTCCTATTATTCAGTAATGACCTTCCACAAGTATACAGCACAGCAAAAATCATCCTTTACACAGATGATGTTGAGCTGTATTCAGCAAATAAGGAAATGTAGGCCTTAAATAGAAAAATGGATGTAGAGTTTGGTAATATGATTGAACTGTTTAAGCAAAGTGGTAAATAAAAAGAAAACAAACTCAATGCTATTTAGTATGGTTCAGCAATCTTGTAAAAATACTGGTAAGTTTCAGGTTAGATTTGATGGAGAGAATAATCTTGAGGTGGTTAGTGAGTTTAGATACTTAGATGTAACATTGAATGCACACTTGAGTAAAGAAAACCATGCAAAACAAGTCTCCACACAGCTGCAACAGAAATGAGAGCACTATATGCAATTGGAGATTTGTTAACTGATGATACTCCTAAGATTTTTTTCAGACATGTTTGTTACCATCAATAAACTACCAAAGTGTAGTTGGGGAAGGGGGGCAGTGGGGTTTTATCTAAAAGAACTAGCATGTACAGTGCTGTGTGCAGATTTGTTCTGCGTGTGAAGCAGCGGGAACATCAGTGCCATTAGGGTACAGTGATAAACTCTACATGAATTGTTTGGTTCACAAGGCATTGAAAAACGGAGATGCTGGCCCTTTGTCTGACATCATTGTACCAAAAAGTACAATAACATCCCTGTGTTCTGTTGATACTGTAACATTGTCAATTCCATTGTTTAAGACTGCTAAAGGTCAGAAGGATTTTGTGTATACAGCTGCTACATCCAAATATCAGGAACAAAAAAGATCTTAATCAGTTTAAACTACTACATGAAAGTCACTTGAAGACAGAAGTAATCTGCAATTGATTTTAGCCATAATAATTTGCACAAATTCTATTTATAGTATATATTATGTACTGTAGTCCACATTCCTTTCTTTTGCAATCTGGACCAATGGTTATTTGCTATACTGTCTGTATTTTATTTTATGTCTGTTCTGTAATTATCTGAGCTGAGTCTGTAAAAGGGCCATGTGGCCTAGTGCATCTTACCTGGCTAACAAAATTTTAAATAAAAAAAATAGATGTTTTTGTGTCTCAATAACCTAATAACAATCAGGTATAAGACAGTACCTCTCCTCTGCTGGCTTATGTTTTAATGACACTTTCACCCAAACCTACCACGGGTGCTCAGCCAGAGCATTTCCCACATTTGTGCAATGATTCTGGGATTTATAAGATGCTGGATGTCAGCTTGTTCCTGACCAGGTGGACAATGCTTGATGAATACGGGTTCCAAGAAACAGATTTTTAAATGAGGGTGTACTGGGTTTTCCAGGCTGTTCCACATCTGAATTTTAACGAATACTGACCAAATGTACGGAGTCCATTATTCTGATCCTCTTTTTGAAAACATAATTTCCACTCATACCATGTGGATAGGATTGGTACAATCCATTGACACACTAATGCAGTCCATTATTTAGCCTCGAACAACAGGGGCTTCTGCAAATTAGTTACACAAAGTTACAAAGAAAGAAAGATATGGGGTTTACCATCTCAACACCCATCTCTTGTCTTGTTATAAGTTACCCCCTTTAAATAGGGTTTAACCTGCTGCCCCAAAACAATGAAAAGAAGATTCTTAGTAGTGTTGTTTCTAGGATAGTGGGAACCACATAGCACCTGTTTACATGACCTGATCTGCACCATTGAGAGTGGTGCAGATCCGAATAATTAAACCAAATGTGAAGAGCTGTAAGTCTATCCATTGTAACAAACTGTTATCATTGATTTTATGGGTTCGTGTATAGGTGCAGGCATTTTCTGCCAGCGTGAAACATGCCGCTCTGCCTGTGCTGGAAGATAAATGTCAAGACAGATATAATGGTTTAGCAGACCCCATTCTGATCTTTGCCTGTCACCCAAGTCCATTTGTCCTTTAAAGTTTGGATTTGGCATAACAGTTTCAAGGTGGGAACTGCTGACCATTCTGAGCTTGACTCCCCCTTCCTGTTTCCAGATTTGAAATTGAATGCTGTTTAAAGATCTATATTTGAATTTCACATCTCTTGAATTTGGCATCCTCTGACCCCCGGGTGAAAATGCTGATGTGCAACTGCAGTATTTATACAATGGTGAAATATATGAATATACAATTGGTATAAATAGTGAGGGAGGTATATATACAATAGCAACATGGTAGAGATAGACCAATGTACATCACAGTGCAAGCAGTTTATATACAGTAGCAGCAGGGTTTATATAGCAGTGTAGTCATAGTGCAAGGTCAGGAGTAAGAACAGCACAAAGAACAAGGGGAAAGGGAGGTGTAGGAGACTTAGGTAAGGGAAGGTAGTAGTTACTACAGGAAGGAACAGACCAGGTGGCAATGAATAATAGGTAAGGAAGGTAAAGTACTGTGAGAGGAAAAAGAGACTAGGTTGAGCGGCTGTGGCTGGGGTCTGGGAAGAAGGGGAGTGACATGAGCAAGTAGTAAGGGACAGCTCAGAGCAGGGATTTAAGGGCAGAGAAAGTGGGAGAGGCAAGTGTTCTCAGGAAGCAGGTTCCAGAGGAGATGATAAGAGAAGGCAACCTTACCTGAGCAGGTATGAGGATGTGTGAGGAGAATGTCTGAGCATCCCTGGAATGGAGAGAGTACGAGGAGGAGCTTACAGGAGACAGGCAGGAGTTGAGGTATTGGGGAGGGTCCCAAACTAGTATTTGGTGATGAAAGTGATGCTATGTGCATGGTGCTGAGCAGGAAGTGGCATTAGGAGAGGGAGGAGTAGAGGATGCAGTGGTGAGTGGGGAGAGGAAGTGGTGAAGTGGCAAAAGAGTTTAATAAGGTGTTGCGTCTTGTGGGCGGATAATGGGTGCAGAGCCATAGGCAATGTCTGCATTGTTAATAACTGGTAGGGTAGTTTGGTGACTACGCTATGGCAGGTGGTCAAAGGAGATAATCCTTGTGGTGGTAGAGGGCTCTTAGTTTGGACAAAGTTTGGAGCAGATGGAGTCAATGTGGGCAGAGAGGTCGAGGTTGCTGTTCAGCCAGACCCTAAGATATTTGAAAGAGTTGATTTTGAATAATGGCTTTATAGTTCCCCAAGTATAACATTTTTCAACCAAACAATAAAGGCCTCTGGAATGCCATATGCCTCCAAAGTGTCAAACAAGAATTTGTGCAATATGCAGTAGAAGGTTTTGGACTGATCTGTGGAAATACGGTAACCTGAAAGTTTATGTTGTTTGCCTGTTTCAGTGTGTTTCCTTATTGATATCAGATTATTCTGTACTGTATGTGCCTATCCTTTATTGTGCAAGTTTGGAATCGAAAGATAAGGCTGTCTGCTGTACTGGCCAGCCTAGAGATCAGGGTTTTAAGCAAACTTTTAATGTCCACATTTGGAGGCTTATCAGCCTCCAAATTTCTATGTATACTTGTCTCCTTTTTAGACAAAAAGCAATAATGCATTCAGCATGGATGCAGGTTGGTCTCCTGACTGTAAGAGATGAGCATATACCTCCTAAGTACAGGACACAATTAGTGGTGGGCTAAGTGGCGAAATTTGCTCCTCTAAGTGATTGAGATGGCGTGGAATCTGCAGTATTCTGCAACACGAGGCGGAGTATTTCGTGTCATGATGAGGAATGCAAAGTTCCATTGAAACCAATGACTGTGCATTATTCCTTTTACCCAAATCACTTCTCCACCAGCTTTAAGGTGAAGTACATTGAAATCAATGTACTTTGCATGACTTCTCACCTTGTTATTGAGCTCCAAGGTGAATTTTAAACATAGAAACATAGAATTTGACGGCAGATAAGGACCGCTTGGCCCACCCAGTCTGCCTATTTCCCTACCTGATGGATAAGCTGCAGGTCCTAGTTAACCAGCAGCCTACTTCTTCCTACCCCCACCCCTAGAATTGCCTTATGACTGTCCCATGCATGCTTGAATTCCACCACTGTTTTGACTCCACAACCTCCTCTGGAAGGCTGCTCCATACATCCACAACCCTCTCTGTGAAAAAATACTTCCTTAAATTACCTCTGAGTCACCCTTCTATCTTCAAATTGTGCCCCCTTGTTCTTGCACACCTCTTTTTTTGAACGATGCTACCCTCTTGGACTTTGTTGATTCCCTTGAGGTACTTGAAAGTTTCTATCATGTCTCCCCTCTCCCTCCTTTCCTCAAGGCTATACATATTAAGCTCCTTAAGTCTCTCTTCATATGTCTTCCGGTGCAGACCCTGCACCATTTTAGTTGCCCTCCTCTGGACAGCTTCCATCCTGTCTATGTGTTTGTGGAGATTGGGTCTCCAGAACTGCACGCAGTACTCCAGATGGGGTCTCACTAGCTGTCTGTACAGAGGGATAATAACTTCCTGTTTTCTACTGGTGGTGCCTCTTCTTATGCATCCCAGTATCCCCACAGCCCTCCTTGCTGCCCTCTCACATTGCTTGCTCACCTTTAGGTCATCTGATATGACTACCCCCAGGTCCCTTTCCATTTTTGTTGTTGTTAGTATCTCACCCCCCCATTGTGTACTCTTCCCCTGGGTTTTTGTTTCCCAGGTGCATTACCTTGCACTTCTTAGCATTGAATCTAAGCTGCCATACATTTGACCATTCCTCTAACCTTGCCAAGTCCCTTCTCATCCTTTCCACTCCACCTTGTGCATCAACTCTGTTGCAGATCTTTGTGTCATCTGCAAAGAGACATTTTCCTTCCAGTCCTCTGCAATGTCGCTTATAAAGACATTGAAGAGGACCGGTCCTAATACTGAACCTCCTCATGTACCCCACTACTAACCCCCTTTTTTCAGAGTGGACCCATTTACTATTACTCTCTGTGACCTATTCTCCAGCCAATTCTTTACCCAGGCTGTCATCTTGGGACCCTCCCAGGCTGGCTAACTTGTATATTAATCTTTGTGTGGACTGTGTCAAATGCCTTGCTAAAGTCTAGGTAGGCCATGTCCACAGCCCCTCCCTGATCAACTACTTTGGTCACCCAGTCAAAGAAATCTATCAGATTTGTCTGGCATGACCTTCCGCTGTGAATCCATGCTGCCTTGGGTCCTGTGCCCTCTGGCCTCTAGATACTTGACAATTCTTTCCTTCAGAAGTGATTCCATCATTTCCTACCACTGAGGTTAAACTAACAGGTCTGCAGTTTTCTGTTTCTGCCTTGCTCCCACTTTTGTGAAGGAGAATCACATCTGCCCTCCTCCAGTCCTCGGGTCCCACCCCATCCTCCCATGATTTGTTAAAGAGGGTAGTCAGTGGTGTCACTAGTTCTACCCTTAGTTCTTTTAGAATTCTGGGATGAATCCCATCAGGCCCCATTGCTTTGTCCACCTTCAGTTTTAAGAGTTCTTTCAGAACCCTTTCTTCTGTAAATGGGCTGGTATCAACTTCTGTATCCAGAGTGTTTCTACTGTTTGTTTTAGGTACCTCCCTCTTCCTTTGTAAATACTGAGCAAAAATATTTGTTTAGTATCTCTGCCTTTTCACAGTCTCTTCTACCACCCTCCTCCCTTTATTAAGCCTCACTATCCCTCCCTTGGTCTTCCTTCGCTCCTGATGTACCTATAAAGGTTTTATCCCCTTCTTAACTGAGTTGGCTATCTTTTCCTCGGTTTGGGCCTTTGCTGTTCTGACTGCCTTCCCAGCTTCCTTTTGCTTTAACTGATACAGTTCTCTGTCCTGTTCCTTCTGTGATTCCTTGTACTTCCTGAATGCTTTCTTTTTCTCTTAAACCTTCACTGCCACTTCCTTTGAGAACCATAGTGGTTTCTTACCTCGTTACGTTTTGTTTATTTGCTTTACACAAAGGCTTGTTACCTCTGTGATGGCAGTTTTTATTATTCCCCATTGTTCTTCCACCCCTCCTTCCTGCCCATTTGCTAGTGCATTCCTTAGGCACTCACCCATTTTGACAAAGTCAGCCCTCCTAAAATCCAGTACCTTTGTCTTTGTATGGCCTGACTCTATTGCTGTGTTTATTGTGAACTATACTGTTCGATGGTCGCTAGTTCTCAGATGGCTACCCACTTCTACATCTGTGATCCTCTCTTCATCTCCGTTTGAGAGAACCAGGTCTAAGATTGTTCCCTCTCGAGTGGGCTCCAATACTAGTTGTCTAAGGCATGCCCCCTGTAGGGCATCTAGAATAACCCCACTCTTAGAAGTGGCTGCTACAACTGCACTCCAGTTAACAGCTGGCATATTCAGATCACCCATCAGCAATATCTCCCCTTTTTCTGCCATACTGAGTATACTTTCTATCATTTCCTTGTCCATTTCCTCCCCCTGAGAAGGGGGTCTGTATACAACCCCTGTGCAGATTGTGGTGCCATTGCCGGTCTCCAAATTTACCCACAGTGCTTCTTCTCCTCCTCCCTGTTTACACTTTTGTTCTGTTGCTTTGATTCCTTCCCTTATGTAAAGAGCTACTCCTCCTCCTCTTTTACCCTCCCTGTCCCTCCTGTAGATAGTGTATCCTGGTATGTTTACATCCCAGTCATGGTTTTGTGTGTACCATGTTTCTGTGACTGCCACGATATCCAGATGTTCCTCCTCCATCAAGGCCACTAATTCAGAGCTTGTTACTCAGACTACGGGCATTGGTACTCATTGCTCTCCATTTTTTGATGGCTTTACTTTCTGTTGCAGCATCCCCCACTGACCTTTCTACCTCGGTCTTTTTCCC
The DNA here is from genome assembly GCA_016271365.2 of Neoceratodus forsteri. Classification (NCBI taxonomy): domain Eukaryota; kingdom Metazoa; phylum Chordata; order Ceratodontiformes; family Ceratodontidae; genus Neoceratodus; species Neoceratodus forsteri. The sequence goes on along the minus strand of CM057455.1, from coordinate 1,749,274,659 downwards.
ATTTAGTACCCTGTTTTGTAGGGAGAGGCTGGGATTTTTCTGCTGCTTATCAGTGCCTCCCCCCTGGACTAGTTTAAAAGCTTGCCAATGAAGCATTTAAATCGATTGCTCAAAAGACTTGTTCCCTTCCTGGACAGATGCAGACCATCCTGCCAGTATAGGCTGGTGTCCCTCCAGGTGGAACCCCAGTCCCCAATGAAGCCAAACCCCTGTGCTCCACACCATTTTTTTCAACCACTCATTAAACTGCATGGTGTAAAGTACCCTTGCCTCACTCATGCCATTTACAGGCAGCACCTCTGAGAAGGATACTGTGTGTGCTACTTGTCTTAGGCCTCTCCCCAGTTCTACAAAGTCCTTCTGCACTGCTCTAAGCTCATGTTGAGCCAAGTCATTTGTCCCTAGGTGGACAATGACATCCAGCTCAGACTCCTGTGCAGGTGTTCTCGTGATCCTGAGGATGCGCTTCCTGTCCCTACAAGCCATGGCACCAGGCAGGCACTTTACTTTCCCTGCTCCCCCCAGTTCTATCCCCCTAATAATTGAGTCCCCCACCAGGAGCTGCTTCCTTTCCTTGTGGCATCCTCTGCCTCCTTCCTGTGGGCCTCCCTTGTGACAGGTGTCCTCAGCCTCCTTAATCTCCTCCTTGGGTGCATCCATAGGGGAGCTGTGCTCCCCCAGAATGGTGTATGGATTGTGGAGTGGAACAACTGACTTGGTATGCCTCTGTTCCACCCTCCTCACCCTCCCTGAGCCCACTGTGATCCAACTGCTATGCTTTCTTTGCAATCTTGAGGTAGTGGTGGTGGCTCTGGTGCTCCCTGGATGGGGGGGCGGTCCCTTCTTACCATCCAGTCTGGTCTGGGGAAGGTTTCTTCTGCTGTCCAGTGTGGCCTGAAGACGGGCAACTTCCTCCCTCAGGGCAGAGAGTTGTCTGCAAATAGGGCAGCATCTCAGCCTCCAGAAAGACTCCCGGAAGACTGCTGCCCCACAGCCATTACATTGCACTACTCCCCACATGACTATGTACTTTTTTTTTTTTGTGTGTGTGTGCTTGTGTGAGTGATTGGTTTGTTATATAGAAATATATATATTATACAATGTGTATGCGTATATTTTCAGTGCTGTGTGCTAGAGAGGATATGACATTGATATGCACCTTGCACTCGTGGAAATGATGTCAGAACCCCAGGTATAAAGGAACTATTTCCAGGGGTGGGTGGGGTGAGGGGTGGGAAGGGGTTGGGCCTAAACTGTACCCTCACAAAACAATCAGCTAAGAGCTCTGACCCACTGCTGCGATGAGTGCCTTCCTGTCTGCAAGATACTATACACAACAATTTGACAGAGAAAATCCCCTGCTAATCAAACAGAGAAAAATCCAGACATCCAAGTCAGACACAGGTAAACCTCCCCAGCCCCAAAACAGCCTGGTGGTTTGTGCTCTGAAAGCAGTCCGCTGTGCTTTTGCAGTGCTTCATGGGATTGCAGGTCTCATGGGCTCTAGATTGTTCTGCACAGCCTCAGTTCTGTGTAGTGTGTGTATGTAGTGGAAGATGGAAACAGTTTCTTCTCAGAGCTCTGCAATTCAAATCCTCTAAAAGCTGTTAAAAACCCCTTTTTGAGCTATTTTTTCCTCAAAATTTAGTACACTGATTGTAGGAAATCCTCCTGTGCTCATGTCATCAGTGTTTATTATTTGTGTGTGGATTTTGAATGTTACTTTAGAACAGTCAGTCTGTGTACTGTGAAGTGTGCTTGTGGGAGGGGTGTATCTGTGGTGTAGGTAGATCAACTGGGAAAAAAGGCAGTTTTTCTGCTTTGGTTCTATTTTTCTTGTATAACTGTATTAATAATTAATTAAGAGGCAGTATAGCGCAGTGGTCTAAGGCTCTGAGCTTCAAATTTGGTGACATCCAGCAGACCAGACCTGGGTTTGAATCCCACAGCTTCCACTTGCATACTGTGTGACCCTGAGCAAGTCACTTAACCTCCTTGTGCTCCCAGGTCGCTCCTGTAAAAAAGCTTTCAGCTTAGTGTGCTATACCTGGTTAAACAACTAAATAAAAAAAAAAAAATGTACACACAGTAATATTTTCAGTAATTCTTTAAATTTTTTTGCTGATTGTTGTGGTGCAGCAGTGTATAATTTCAGTTTGTTTAAAACATTTGGCTATATTACTAAAGGTGTTCAATTTGCTATGCATTACTTGTAGTGTGTGTGTGTGAGTGTGTCTGTGATGCGTGTCATTAAATGAGATACCTTTTATTGTGCCACAGAGTAATTGCAACAGAGTGAACCTGCAACTTACCGCACCTGCATGAATTTTTCATACTGCTTTGTGGTATCTTTACTGGTAGTGGACTGTTACTGCTGTGCACTACCCCCACTCCCAACGGCAAAAGGTATTCTTTTGCAGATGTGGATTTGTGACTTGTGAGCACTGATTAGGTGTTGTAGTGTCTTTACATCTGCATCTCTTGAGTGTGCAGTGCAATCTTAATCTGTTTGTGCGTTTGCAGTACACCATTAATTCTGGGAGACTTTTCCTTTCTTGTTATGCTCTCATTTCACTTCGTCAGCACTGTGGAATTTTACTGACACAAGACAGTAGCATTTTGGTGATGCACATTAATTCTGGTGACTGTGTGTGATCACTGGGTGCATGACGGAGTGCACCATTAATTCTGGGAGACTTTGCATGTTTTGTTACCCTCTCATTTCACTTCATCAGCACTGTGAAGTTTTCAGGACACAAGACAGTAGCATTTTGGGGATGCACTTTAATTCTTGTGACTGTGTGTGACCACTGAACGCATGACGAGTGCACCATTAATTCTATGAGACTTGCATTTTCATTACCCTCTCATTTCACTTCATCAGCGGGGAGTTTTTTGGACTCAAGACAGTAGCATTTTGGGGATGCAAATTAATTCTGGTGACTGTGTGTGACCATTGTGCACATGACTATGTGTGCCATTAATTCTGGGAGACTTTGCATTTCTTTTTTATGATTAATGCTTTCTCTCCTTCCAAGCAGCCCCATCTGACCGGCTCTCCAAGCTCCGTCCTGGAATTACTGGTGCTTACCTTATGCCTGGTCCAGGAGTGGTGCCTGTGGAGAGTCAGTCACCATTCTGCCTTGGTTCCATTTTCCATTTTCTCCCATATTCCTGAGGTCCGCAGGAGAAGGTCCTGAGGCATGCATCTACCTTACAGCCCCAGTAATGGCCCTCCTCCACCCCACTGGCTTAGTGCCTGGCATCCTGCTTGCATAGCCCATCAGCCTCCACCAGGGGCAGCCATTAGTGAAGGATGCCATCCCCTCCCTGAGAGGAGAGCTGCCTATTGGCTGTTCCATCCAGCTCCTCCCCGCAGTTAATCCTCCATCAGTCTCGGCTCCTCCTATAGCCGGCTCGCCAACGTGCCATGAGGTGAGACATCCAGCACCTGAGCCCTCTGCACCACCGGGCCAGCTAGACTTTGCATTTCTTGTTACACTTTCATTGAACTTCATCAGCTCTGGGGAATTTTCTGGACACAAGACAGTAGAATTTTGGGGATGCAAATTAATTCTGGTGACTGTGTGTCACCACTACGCACATGACTGAGTGCACCATTAATTCTGGGAGACTTTGCATTTCTTGTTGTTCTCTCATTTCACTTCATCAGCACTGGGGAGTTTTCTGGACACAAGACAGTAGCATTTTGGGGATGCACATTAATTCTTGTGACTGTGTGTGTGAGGGGCTGCCAATATTGTTGTCACTTTGCCTTACTACGCGTTAAGGCGGAATGACAATGCAAAGTAATAATTACAAAAGTAGTGAGCCTTTTGTATTAGCCAGTCTGCACAGTGGAGTGACAACACAAAGTGCCCACTTTACCAGCAAATTTAAATTTGCTGCATCTCTAGACACTATTGCTCAGAAAAAAGTTTGAAATTCAGCTGACAGGCCATCATTTCCTTGGCTGAATTATTTTTAAACCTTTTATTGCTGTAATAATATCTATCACTTTCACTGGCCAGGTCAGTAAATCCCAATCAGTTTCAGAAAGCTGTGGAAGGAAGAAACTGGATAACAGAGTTTTTGAGGTTTCTCCATTTTGCACTGAGAAGAAAAAGATTATGAGCAGGACCCTCTAGAATCTGTTAAACTTTCTCTGGTGCAGTATGCAACCTGCCCTCTGTAACTCTGAAGGAGTTTATTGCACTTTGTTCAACCCTGTTTTGAACACCTTTGAAAGCATCAAGCATTTGTTTTGTTTTCTCTGAGTTCCAACCTGTAGCTCCTTATACAAGTAGGATGCCCTAATATACTGTCACTTTTCATCTCTCTTCAATTTGGTTAATTTGGCCCTTCCTCCTTATGGGCTTTTCAAGCAACCAGTACAACTGGATAATTAGCCCAAACTACTTTTAACAGCTGTGGGCGGAGCCTCTAGCCATTTTGCATTCTGTGGCTTATAACGGCCAATCGTGGCACCTTCTGATGGACTTCTGGAAATACCCTTCTGAAAGTTTAACAGAGCTTGTAACACTCCACCATGGTCAGCTGCTATGGAGTAATAGCTGCAGTATTCTGGGACAAAAATGAGCATGTGTGTGAGTTGATAATGAGTACTCACTGCCTTACAAGCAAAGGACAAGGGTATACCCGTGTTATGCTCCTAAAGGCTAACAATATTAAATTTCCTCCCTACCCAGCCTGACTTTGAATCCACTTCCTGATCATTTCATAACCTTTAGAGACAGTGCTGCAAGAGTTCCCTGAAAGGAAGAATGGCATCTCTGCAGAGCCAATGTAACAAACTGATACATATGAAAATGAGCCTTCAACGGGACACTTGGATGATGGTTTCTCCCGTAGTAAAACCCGATATATGGAGCAAGCCTTAAGTGAAATTAGAGCAAAGCTTCAGCATTCAGAAGATAAGAGCCTGTATGATTGACTTTATTAAGACTTTTGAGCTAAAATAAATGCATTTTGTAATAGTTTCTGCTTTCTATACTGAATGGCTGACTTCATTTTTAGACCCTCAGAGTTGGACTTAAATTGACTCACATTAAAGAACTATGTTCACTGATTCAATTACAGTGCTAGATAGCTCAATTAGTGTTTATTTTTATACACTGATTGCTTGTTCAGTGTACAGGTAGAAGAGATGCACTGGGGTGTGCTCTGAGAAGTGTATTTCTTTTCTTGGTCTGCAGTTGCTTCTTTTGCCTTGGATTGTAATAAGCCATATCTTTGTTTTAACTGCAGCTTCTCTGGAACTTTTTCTTTTTTTCTTAATTGTTGATGTATTGTATCTGATTCCCTTCTCTTATCTTTTTGGATCATAGTGATTCATGCTTGGAATGAATTACTGATGGATAAAAGCAGAATGACACCTCCTCCTCCACACATTACACACACACACACACACACTTTCCTTCTATCTGGCTTTATGTTTTTCATTGGTGTTTCCATAATCATCTTGATTGCTTTTTCTTGCATTCCTGGTTCTGCCTATGCCCAGAAGCAGTGTTCTTTTGCTCCATAATCTACTCTGCTGTACGATACTTGTCTTGGAGTTGGAGAAACCCACCGCAGTATTACCAAGGTAAGCGCAGCACCAACGCACTGTTTACTTTGCCTGACTATCACTTTCTTTTCCTGCTTTTTCCTTCTTTTGCTGTTTTATGAAAATCGATTCTTATTTTCACTTGCTATTTTTGGTTTTCTACTATGATTTCCCTCATACTGCCCTTGTTATGGGCTTCATTATTCTTTTTATTTCTCCATTTACTTGTCCTGATCTTACTGGTGATTGTATTATTTGACTTTCTCTGCTATAAATTTTCTACATCATCCCAGTCACCTTCTCTCCCCTCCCACCTTTTTCCCTTTCTTTCCTGTTTTTCCCCCTTTACTGTTAATCTTTTTCTGCTGACAACTCATCTTTTAACCCCTTTTTTGCCTTTATAATTTTGTCTTACGACACTTGCATTTTTGCTCTTTTACATTAGTTCTTCAGATTTCCTTTTATGTATCTCTTTATTTACTAGTACCATGGTGATCTCAATTTAAGCAGGGGGACCCTGACTGCACCAAAGTCCCCCCCCCCTTGTTTTCTACATTACTATAAAACTGGGAAATGGTTATTTTTTTTTTTTTAATTTATGCTCGTTCTAACATGGGGGACCCTGCATTTTTGACCTGGTTCATCCCTGGAATATTTAAGTCTTATTAGGCTGGGGAACCCTGGTTGTAGGCAGACAAGATTTTACCTTGTTTTTTAGATTATCTTTATTCAGATTTATGATTATTATTTTTCTCTCCTAATCTGATTATTAGCTATCCCCTTTTATGTCACACCTCAACCCCCCACCCCCCAGGCTTAGATATAGGCTCTCTCATTATCTAAGTATCAGTCATTGGGTAGCTTAAAACGCTGAATATGCATACCCACTTGCTTTGTGCTAAATTTAACTCACAGAAAAGGCATCAGTGCTTTCTAATAATAATTTTTACATGAGCATTGATACTGGCTGGTAGTGGCCTTACCTATCCATCTGTTCTCCTGCACCTCAATACCCTTCTACAGTAGTTTTAACAGTGCAGAGTTGGGGACAGTTTCCTTGCTGCTCTTTTCCATGCTTGATATTTTTGATATGCATCGGATTTGTGTTGAACCCGGGGGCTACGGGCTAGACACGATCCTGCTCCATGTAATATTTCTTCCCCTTAGTATGGCATTTTCTGTACTTTGAAATGTTTCTTAATGCTTTGCATTCTAGAGTTTGCCCGGTTGGCAGTTTTTAACAGTTCATCCCTCTCATTACACTCATGGAATACACAGTTTTTATTATTTCTTTTCACCCACATACTGCTTCTTGTTTTAGAGGTCTATTAGGGCTAGCTTTGTTTTTTTTTAATGTGTTCTTGGTTGTTTTAAAACTTGGATTCTGCCCAGTTGGCAGATTGCTATATGTCAGAATATTTTTTCTTGTACATACTGCATGGGCTATACAACTCCGATTGTTCATATATATGTACTATTACTGTATATCTGAATCTGTGGCAGAGTATGGATATTTCATTAGGCGTGCATGCGCAGTTCCACTGGCACCACCATCTTGCAAATGGCATAATGCCATTTACTGCAACTACGCATTGTGTCACCGCCACCATCTTGGAGATGGCACTCGGTGGCATTCACAGGCACTCGCAATTCAGAGCCTCGCAAGCTCGCCACAACCGTTTCGGCTCTGATCAAATATTGTTATATGTGGTGCTAGCTTTAAGTTTGGTGAATTATTGAAACAAGTCCCCTCCTGCCCCTCCCGACATTCGACAACTGAATCACAGATGCATGTAGTGGGTAGCCTAGCCCTGAGGCTATCCTTCCAACATGTCTGCATAACCCTATCAGTTAATAAAGATCTGTTTAGTCTCCATATTCCTTTCCCTTTTAGGAATCATATCAGTGGTGCAGGTGCAACTCACCAAAAGGTGATCAGAGGTTTCTATTATTTTGGTCTGGGTCTGACTTATCTTCAGAGGGAACAAGAAAATATATAATTCATCCAACTAAGGATGTATAGTATTTAACAGTATTTTATTGTGCTGATATGCATTGCACTGGCTCCTGATATATGTTGTTTTCAGCAACTGTTATTCTACTGAATATCATAGCTATGTTTTTTCTTTGTAAAATTGTAATGACCAAATGGTCAAACAATAAACTAAAACTAAGTAACTATAATTCAACCTAGACATCAAGTTTAATCTCATACAAGATTGTCCACCCTGCTAGTGTACTGCCCTGTGCATCAACTAATCCTGCTGTATCCAATCTGTTTCTCATACGTATGAACATACGAAATTTGCCAGCAGATAAAGGCCAAGAGGTCTATCAAGTCTGCTCGAATGTGCAGCTAGCACCCCTTATTCTGCAGCTGCCCCTCCCTTCCACCCTTCCCCTTCATTAACCCTCCCCCTTGCAATGTGAGTCACAATCTATTTTTCTGTTTTGCAACCCTGACCAGGGTCTAATGGGGGCAATTAAAATCCAAGTGAGAAGTATGGAAATAAGATCTTATTAAATTAAACAGTTTAAATACAGGATGCTTAAAATAAACTGAAACCAGTAGGTGTCTTTAACAAGATCCAACATATGGGCCTGACCTGGGCTGGTATCAAGTAATGTTTCCAACTTCCAGGAATAACCACATAAGATGCTACCTACTCCATTGTGGATCTCTGCTCCCATTGAGCAGTATATTAGCCCTGTATTCACTGCAGTAAATTAAAATATGTTAATCGTGAATCTTGAATTAAAAGAAATCCTCCGGTGTCAAGTGCAAAACACAAAATGTGGTAGCCAATTTTCTGTAAGATTCTATATTGTTTGTTTTAAGGAACTTTATCACCAGGAATTCAGGGTCTACGTAAGAGAAACCAAGAGGAATTACTGTTAATCAGTTTTTTTTACTTTCTATTTATGCCCCTTCATTGCAATGTCTTGTCCTTCCCTTGGGGTCCCTCAATGCACCACACAAGCTGTGCCATGAGGACTGGAGGAACTCATTGTGTTAGTGCCATCCTCCAGTATTCTTGTCATCCTGGATGACCCCTGGGTGGAGTGGAGAGGTCCCCTTTCCCTCTGAAACCTCATGGGAGCATGCACCTGTAGCTGCACCCTGGCTTCTCTCAGTCACTGGTGCTGGAACCCATCGCTTGGTCCAGACATGGGTTTCTTCCTGTGTTCTGGTCCCTGCCCCCTGTGGGCATCGGCACTCAGGGAGGACCAGTGAGACAGAGGCAAACAGAGACGTGCCTTTGCTCCAGTCCTTGGCTGATGTCCACCCATCTCTGCCATTCTGCATCCTCTGCTGCACTACCACCCATAGTCACCCAGATGGCAGTATGGCAGAGAGGACTGCAACCCACCTCTCCCCAGAGGAGATCAGCCCATTGGCAGGGACCCTGGTTTTCCATTTTACCGATAACACCGGCAACAATCATGGAATCCTGCTTGGTTTGCAGATTTTGAATTCTTGTACCGGTGCCTCATGGAAATTGTATGTCACTGCACAGAATCTCTAAGATTTCAGCATTTAAATTTTTTTCTCTTTCTATGTCTCCTTCTCACAGCATCAGTCTCCACTTTTCAGGCTGGGTATCCTTAGCTTCACCACAGGTAATGCTCAGGAGCTCCTGTGGTCCTGCCCTTGTTCTGCCTGGGTTGTACCCCCTCCAGGTGGAAAGGAAGGGGACCCCAGGACCCATCCACACTCCCTTAGTGTGTGTCGGGCAGCTCAGTGGGTCCCTCATGGAGCTAGGTTATGAAGTCTGGGGCACCTGGGTCCCTTCTGTCAGTGACCAATGTGGGGTGATTATTCCTGGTTTTCTGGTCTCTGTCCCTGAGGGCACTGGCACTAGAGGAGATCCAAGGAGGTAAGTCACATAGAGACATGCCACTGTTCCAGATCCTGGCTAGGGTCCTCCCCTCCTGATCACTCTGCAGCACCTTTGCATCACCACCCGTGGTCACACAGGTGGTGGTAAAGCAGCAGGACCTGCAGCCCACCCTCCCTGGAGGAGGAGAGCAGACCCCCACGTGCTTGATCCTACTCTCCTGGCCAGACCTCCAGCAACCTGAATTTGCTTCTGGCCCTGGGTCACTGGCATTGCAAGCAATATTGCTACCGCAGCACAGCAGTCCAACCCAGATTTCAGCATCTTAAAATGAATGCTGCTGTGCGTTGCATTCTTTCTGCTTTGCTGCATATAGAGTCAGTAAGGAAATCACCGTGCTGCTTTGTTGTAATCAGCCATTCAGTTTAACCACCCATGCCTAGTGGTTAGAGTAACAAGCAGTGAATGAAGTGGGTAGATCCAGAAGACTTGGGTTTGATTCCCACAACCTCCACTTGCATACTGTGAGACTCCAAGCAAGTCACAACCTCCCCAGTTCTTCTAGGTCACTCTTGAAAAGAGACAGTCCTGCCTAGTGGGCCTTACCTGCTTTACAAAGAATATAAAAAAAAATACCAATATATGTTTACTACATCATAGAATAGTAGTCAGGGAACCATGTAATTTCCCTGAGTTTTACTTGGGCTGAAATGATTTTGTATAGGTAAATATAAATGTTCAGATACATTTTGTGTGTTTTATAAGCTTGTTTTTAGATTTTAGTCAGGTGTTTATTGTATTCTTTGCATATAAGCATCTAGGTTGTAGATTGCTAAATGCAGGATCATTGTTACCAACTAGCTTATTCAAGTTTATAACCAGTAGGGCCATCCAAAATCCTCAGTTGTTTGAATGAAAACTAGTCTGAATGAAAGTATGTTCACAAAGAAGAAACTGCCTTACTACTTATGAAAATACTTCACAGTTAGCACCCCATTTAGGTGAATTGGATCATTTGCAGCTTTTCTCCCACCTACTGTTTCAGTCTCTGTGACAACAAAAGGTTTTCTGATAGACTGCTTCAATAAAAAGCAAATGTTATGTATTTAAGTGTACTTATCTTTGGCCAGTGGATTTTGGAAGCACAGTCAATGACGTACAGAAGGTAAGACCCCAGGGGCTGTATGATGCTGGTGGGCAGAGTAGTGCTCAATTCACATCTGAACAAAGACATGAAAACTGGGAGACACCCTTTTCATGGACACCAAGGAAAAAAAAGCATCCACATGTCTGGTAGATGCATAAATCCATTTGAACGTCCTCCACTAATCACTTGTGGATTTTTTTAGGTGAAGACACATTATTTCAAAGAAACAAATTCAAGCACTTTTTAACCCCCTGGCCATTCACTCCTTCAGGTCTGCCAAAGCCCCCTACCATCACTGCTGATTGCTGACCACCATCCACTGCCCCTTACTGCTGTGCTACCAGGTAACCCAAATTAATCCTTAATTGAGTGGGCCCCTACCCCTGTAGGAGGCTACCAGGGGAGGAGAATTGCCCTAAAGAGCTTCCAGTGTATCCTGGGCATGGCAGGGGTCAGAACGGACACATGTCTGGGGATTCTGGCTTATGGAGGGACCAACAGCTGTCCTTCAGTTGGGTCAGTGGGTGTTTTCTCATTTTCTTGCGAGCGTGACAGGCCACACGATGTCAAGGCACAAGCTGATGTCCGTCACGCTCCCTCCTGCAGTGAGGGCTGACATGTTGTCATGCCTCTGGCCTCCACCAGGGCCAGCAAATGCTGAGCCATGAACCCACCCTTCCTCCCAGGAGAAGGTGAGTGGTCATTGGACACTCAAGCCTTCACCCACCAGCTGCCCTCCAACACCCAAGTCTGTTCCTAACCCTGGTCAGCAGTGTCATAGGCAGAAAGCCAATTCAGGCAGTTAAATTATAGATAGGAAAAACAAAGGTAGTCCACCTTAGTGGTGATGGTTCAGATTAATTCACATCTGAGTTCTAACAAGCAAAGAGACCAAGTCATTTGTAACTTGTGCATGTGGGGTGTGGGTGCTGAAGAGGGGATCATAGTGCTGTCACTACTGCCATCACCCCAGAGGGATGTGGATTGCATCGTTGCTACTGCCATCACACAGAAGGAGGGGGCTGTAGTGCTTCTGCCATCACCACTAGTGGATGGGGAATGTAGTACTACTGCTGTCCCACCTGAGGAATGGGGCCATAGTGCTGATACTGCCATCACACCTGAGGAATGGTGAACACAGTACTGCTCCCATCACACCTAAGGGAGGGGGCCACAGTGCTGCTGTTTCTGTCACACCTGAGGGAGGGAGGTTGTAGTGCTTTTGCTGCTGCCATCACACCAGAGGGATGGGGGTCATAGCGTTGTTGGTGCTGCCATCGTACCTGAGGGATGGGGCCATAGTGCTGCTTCCATTACACCTTAGGGATGGGGGCTGTAGTGTTGCTGCTGCCATCATATCTTGTACCTAAAATAACTAACTTGGTACAAGGATGGAAGGATGTGTAATAGTGGAAATCAAAATAGCTAAAATGCATTTTAGCAGAGTTAAAAATTGTTAAATAAAGTACACAAAACCAAACATCATTAAAAGCGCATTTTGGCTTCGCAGACACTGGTGACAATACCATTTTTTACAATGTGCAAAATGGAATATGCCCTTTCTCAATCCCAGTAAACCAGTGTCCCTGCCCATCGGGTGCTCAATCCTTCTTCCCCACCCGGCCTTCCAGCAACTCAGACTCAATAGCAAACCCAGGTTTCTGGCATTGCAATTGGTAGCACTACCGCTGTGCCAGCGGGCTGGCCCTGTGAATCAGTTTTTGAGTGAGATCTGGATCTGCAATGCATCCATTTTGAGGTGGATTCTTCTGAGAGGGAATCTTCCAGGTCAGAGGAGTGTCCCCTCAGAAAGGACGCTATTGAGAAGACTTCTGAATCCCCATTCTCCACTTCCATATCTCCCCATTGTTTCTTGGGCCTCCAAGTCACACACCTATTTCTGGTCAAGATAGTGTGGGAAGTATTTGGAGGGAGGTTCAGTTTTGTTGTGGCTCCTCTTTTTTTTTGGCCTCCATTGCCCTTCCCTCCTCCCTAGTTGGTGGGAGAAGTAGGGAAATATCCACTGTCCTTCATGTCATTGAGGCACAGGTTAGGAAGCATAGGAAAACCAGGAGAAGTTGTAGAATTCACCAAAAATATTTATTTACAGTAGCAGTAACATAAAAAAATAAACTTATTCAGTATAATTATTTACAAAGGAAAAAAAAATAGACTTTTCCATCAGTCTCTGTGTTCCTTTTTCTTCTTCAGCAATTGCAGCTTAGTTCATTTAGAAGTCCTTTCAACCCCCATTCTTAACAGGCATCCTGTTTTTTGCAAATATCAGGCAGGAGCTGCTAGAACACAGTGTGCATGCTGAGGCCCCTTTTGCACAGCTTTTTCAAAAGGCTCAAAGATTTGCACTAAGGTAATCTCTAGTTTCCAACAGCTTTTTGCAGTCATCTCAAATTATAAATGTATACATTTCAACAGTAACACTATATATTTTCTAAACAAAAGAGATCTCAACATCAGTTACATTTCCACATATTGATTTGCATATATTTTTATATCAGCAGATATGCAAGGGAGGAAAAGACAGACAGCAAGAGAGGACTAAGAGACAGAGAGAGGCAAAGAAATGCGAGACTGTTAGGGTTGATCAAGTCCAGAGTCTCACAGGAAAATCTGGTTGCGCAACCAGACAGACAAGAGACAGAAAAGGAAAGATCCTTGCATTTTAAACACTTTCTCTAACAACTGGGACAGGGTCCTATTCTACCCTGCTACATACACCCCCTCCTTAAGAGGGATCCTGTTTTATTATACAGGTTTCCGAAACTTTTTATTAATTTTCTACTAACAATTGCTGCTTTCAGAAATTAAGCACACATACATCATCTCTCTCTTTTTTTCTACAATAGTACAACAAACAGTAAAGTTTAAACTCATACATTTGTTTTTCAGCCTTCAGAACCCTCAATTCCTGATCCATATCTTGACAGAAAATCAGCATTGCTATTCTCTTTACCAGATTTGTGTATCACCATGAATTTAAATGGCTGTAGTGCCAGATACCTGCCTTGATTCTGGAATTTTATCTTTCATTTGGTTAAGCCAACAGAGAGGATTGTGATCTGTTACAAGAATAAAGTCAGTTCCTAGCAAATAAAACTTCTGGGACCCCATGGCCTACTTTGTGGCTAAATATTCCTTTTCGATAGTGGAGTGCCTTTTCTCTCTGTCATGCAGTTTCCTACTTATGTACAGAATAGGATGTTCTGACCCATCTACATTTTGACTCAGTGCTGCACCTATGCCTTCCACTGATGCATCTGTTTGTAATAAGAATGGTTTTTCAAAGTCTGGGCTTCTTAAAACAGGGGCTGAACATAATGCAGCCTTTATGGCTTGAAAAGCTTCATCACACTCTAGGGTCCATTTCACATTATTTGGGTACTGTTTCTTTGTGAGTTCAGTGAGGGTAGCTAGCAGCAAGTTGGGTATAAATCTCCGATAATAACCAGCCAGCCCTAAAAATGACTTGACATGATTCTTTGTTTTAGGCACAGGGCTGTTAGCAATAGTTTCTATTTTAGAAACCTCTGGCTTAATGTCTCCATTTCCCAACATATAGCCCAAATATCTAGTTTCCTGCATGCCCAATGCACATTTGGTAGGATTAATAGTCAAGCCTGCATTTTTGATAGCTTGGATAACTGCTCATAGGTGTTCCAGGTGGCTTTTCCAGTTTGGACTGTACACCACAACATCATCCAGGTATGCAGCACAATAACCAGTGTGAGGGGATAAAATGACATCCATGTATCATTGGAATGTAGCTGGCGCACCATGTAAACCAAAGGGCATGGTGGTGAACTGATAGAATCCTATAGGGGTGGCAAATGCAGTTTATCTCTGGATTCTTTAGCTAAAGGTATTTGCCAGTAACCCTTGGTGAGATCGAGGGTACTGATGTACTTTGCACTCCACAGTCTGTCCACCAAATCATCTATTCTGGGCATAGGATAACTGTCAAATTCTGACACTTGATTAAGTTTCCAAAAATCAAGGCAGATTCTAACACTTCCTTCTTCTTTTTTGTTTACAATTACCATGGGAGATAACCAAGCACTCCTTGACTCCTCTGTGATACCCAGTTCTTTCATTTTTATGTTTGCTTCCACGCATGTGCAAGAAACATAGTGCGATGATCCAAAATGCAGTGCCATACAGTTGAAAGGGAGAGCACCGCTTGAGTGAGTAGCGCTTCCCCTCCCCACACACACACATATCACAGCGCTACCGCATTGCGTGCTCATGTGCTCCTACCCCCACATGCACACTGCATGCGGCTGATGGGGGTGCCCAATCCCCTGTCAGCTCTACTGTCCCCCGCAGTGTGTGGCCGATGGGGGTGCACAATCCCCATCGGCTCTACTGTTCCCCCAGACTATCGGGTGCCATGCTGGAGCCCACCCCATCGTGGCAACAGGTCCTGTGGCCGATGGGGGTGCCCAATCCCTTATCGGCTTCACTGCCCCCAACAGCCTTCCAGCTGCCATGCTGGGAGCCCACCCCAGCATGGAAAATGTCCTGCGTAGTCCAAATAAAACAAAAACCTGAAAGAAAAAACCTTCCCTCGCTGCTGTCTTCACCCCCCCTCTCACTCGCGCCCACCCACTGTGCACCCTGCCTCCCCACACCACCACCTCACCCCATACTTACCTCCGGAGCTCGGTGCGATGATCTTTGGTGGACCAGGAACACGTCTGCACTCTTCAAAGCCAACAGCGAACTGAGTAAATGCCGGTAAGCTGTATAATGTAATGGATAGGTTTTTTTCAACTTTGCAGCATATCTCAGGCATTTTTTGGAATTTTGCACAAATTTTCAACATGGGGTTTTGGGACCCCTCCTTATGAATTCTGTCACTGTCATGGCATTAATCGGGCCCGAAGGGTGATTTCATGGTCACTGCATGAAATCACCTTTCAGGACCGATTAATGAAATGACAGTGCCAGTGTTCATAAGGTGAGCTCTCAGAAAGCCTATGTTGAAAATTTGGTGAAAAAATCCCAAAAAATGAATGAATGTTTCGCGAATTTTCAATATTTTCACTCCGGATTTTCAACATTGCCATTTGACCACACTTCCTTATGAGTAGTACAGCTGTCATTTTTCACATTTCACCCAAAATATGTTTCTGCGCATGTAGCACACAATGGCGCAGTCGGTGTGTGAAATCAATGTTCGGGACACATTAAGCAAATCACCGTGGCACTGTTCATGAGCAGAGGTGTTAAAATGGTTATGTTAAACATTTGGTGAAAAAATTCCCAAAAATGACTATCTTACGAGCATGCGTTGAGCTGTTCCTTCGCACGCTCGTAAGTTCGCGAATTTTCAATATTTTCACTCCAGATTTTCAACATTGCCATTTTACCACATCTCTTTATGAGCAGTATAGCTGTCATATCTCACTTCTCACCCAAAATGTGTTTCCACCCATGTAGTGCACAATGGCGCAGTCGGTATGCGAAATCAATGTATGGGACACATTAAGAAAATCACAGTGACACTGTTCATGAGCAGAGGTCTTAAAATGGCTATTTTGAAAATTTGGTGAAAACATTCCTAAAAATGACTGTGTTACGAGTGAGCATTGTGCAGTTTCCATGCACCCTTGTAAGTTCATGAATTTGTAATATTTTCAGTCCAGATTTTCACCAGTGGCATTTTTCCACACTTCCTTATGAACAGTACAGCTGTCATTTTTCACAACATGGTCGAAATGTGTTTCCACACTTTCAGCACAAAAATGCGTGGTTACTGTGGGAAATCATTGTTCGGGACAGATAAAGAAAATCACAGTGACACTGTTCATGAGCGGAGGTCCCAAAATGCCTGTGTTGACAATCTGCTGTGAACAGTTCCCAAACTAATTACATTACGGGTGCACGTTGCACAGTTTCTATGCACGCTTGTGACTTCACCATTTCTTTTTATATTTTCACTGCAGATTTTCAACATTGCCATTTTTTACACCTCCCATGAACAGTACAGCTGTCATTTTTCACATCCTGTTCAAATGGCCCGGATATTCAAACTGCGCCTGGCTGTGGTGCAAGCCTGGGCGCAGCTCAGCTGTTGAGCAGAGGTGTAGCCTGGGCGATATTCAACAGAGCTGCGCTATGGTGCAGCAGCTTTGAATATTGCACCTGGCCACCCCCACTGTGCATGGCGCAGTGGCCAGAGTGGAGCATAGAGAAGCGCTTATGCAAGTGCCATTGCGCCATGCACAGCACCTGCGATATTCAAAAGGGGACATGCAAATGGGGTCATAATTTATGCAAGGCGCACAGGGGGCCATTTGCATCTCATTGTGGCACCATTTGCATGCCATTAGCACGCAGGTGCACTGATCCCCGACGACTTGCGCCTGGCACCCTGCCAGGCGGCAGCATGGGGACTGGCGCTTCCTGCAGCTCGATCGCGGGCATTCCTGTAATATAAAAAACCCTGTCCAATATCCTGGTGGTCCAGTGGACCTCTATGTGCCCAATCACAGGCATCAGTATAGTTTCCCCATCCAGTATCCCTGGTGGTCCAGTGGACTGATCGCCGCCTGATCGCGAGCATCTGTAACACATAACAGACCCCTACCACCCTGGTGGTCTAGTGTACCCTCTCCTACCTGCCACTGAGCCCCACTGCCCGTTTCCCACCCTTAGCCAGCGGGCGGCAGCAGCACCCACCTGCCTGCTGCCTCACCGCCCGCCCGACTGAGTGTAGTATGGTAGTAGGGGAGGGCAGGCCGTGAGGCTCAGTGGGAAGGCGGGGAGGGGACACTAGACCACCAGGGTGGTAGGGGTCTGTTATGTGTTACAGTTGCCCGCAATCAGGTGGCAATGGGTCCACTGGGCCGCAAAGGATATGGGCGTGGGGGGGACTATACTGATGCCTGCATCAGGCACATAGAGGTCCACCAGACCTGGGGATGGTAGCAGGGGATTTTGCTCCAGGGATGCCCAGCGATGGGGCATGGGGGCACCGCCAGGTGCGGCAGGAACTCGGTGGCCACCCACAGGTGGCAGCTGCCGTGTTGTGCCCTGCAATGTGGCAGCTCACCTGTGGGTGGCCATCACTTGTTCCTTTTTTTTTGGCTTAACTTTGTGCAGGCACAGGTAGGGGTTGCACATGCATGACTCTGCACATCCCGGGCTGAATATCGGGCTGTGCAGGTTAAGCATGGGCACGCCTTCCCCCCCCACCTGTGCCTGCATACATTGCTGATGCGCTTCAGTGCATCGGGATTTGTGCGGCGCACTTTTTCCTTTGGAATATGGTACTGGGGCGCATCAGTGGGTTGCACATAGTGCAACACTGTTGAGCCATGTGCAACCCTTTTGAATATCTGGGCCAATATGTTTTTGCACCTGTGGTGACAAATGCCGTAGTCGCTGTGCAAAAGCAGCTTTCGGCTAACCAACTGATATTGCCACTGTTCATGAGGTGGGGTCACAAAAACCCATGGTAAAAATTTGGAGTGAAAATACCAACAAATGTCTGAGGCGTTAGGTTTGACCATAACACCCCACCCTGTAGAGAATGACAGGCATCAGGGCTGTGACTTGGGATTGTCACCTGCAATGCTCATACCATTCCACCCCAACCCACACCCTGCAGCCACTGAGAGGCATCGAGGTGTGCCTTGGACTCTTCAGCCCCAAAGTTCACCCCATTCTCCTATACCGCACCCATCTCACAATATTTCCTGATGGAATGGGGTGTGCATAAGGGCCAAAGACCCCAAGGCACACTGTGACACTTGTCGATGTCTGCACGGTAGGGTGTGGTGAAATGGCGTGGCCGTTATGCCTGATGACCCAAAGGCACCCCAATGCCTGTCACTATCTGCAGGGTGGTGATAGGGTTGGCTTCAGTTCAATACTTCACTGCCATTCCTATTATGCATCTCTGTAACTCCTATACTACCAATGCCAATGACAGCAAGCAAACATTCAGCATTGACACATGCTTGTTTGTATTTGCTTAACCACATCAGCTCTTAACTGCTCTGGCAAACTGTATGTCTTTTGTCTAATAGGATGAACATTCCTTGTCACTATTACGTGCTCAACCCCTTTTGCTTGGCCTGGTACCATGGTAAAAGTACTGTTAAATGTCTTTAGCACATTTCGAATGTCTGCAGTTTGTTCTGAGGTTAAGGAAACATTTACTTTTACAGCATCAGCATTTACTTTGTTCCAATCTGTCATAAGCTACATCAATATCTTCCTTATCAGTTTCTGGTAAAACTAGCAAAGCAGCTTTTGGCATTTTTTCAACCCATTTCTTGAGGAGGTTAGCAGGGTATATCTTAGTGGGATTTTTCCTGTCAGGGGTCTCAGTCTCATAGTTAACAATGCCAGTATGTCTAAGCACTTTATAAGGCCCTTGCTACTTCATTAATAGTTTATTTTCTATTGTGGGTAACAGTAGCAAAACCTTTTCACCTGACTCAAAAACTATTTCTTTTACGCCATGGTCATAATATACCTTCTGCTGGTTTTGAGTCTCTTCCTGATTACTATGGGCAATTTCAACATACTTGGCCAGCTTCTTTCTTAGAGCACACATATAAGAAGATGCAGATTGTTTCTGAGTGGGGTTTTCTTCACACATTTCTTTTATCACATTCAGTGGCCCTCTTGGCTGCCTCCCATACATTTCAAATGGTGAAAACCCTGTTAATGCCTGTGGCACTTCTCTGTAGGCAAAAAGTAGGTAAGGCAAGTATTGGTCCCAGGCTTTCCCTTCCCCTTTTACAAACCTTTTTAACATGCATTTTAGCATTTGATTAAAATGCTCAACAATACCGTCTGTCTGAGGGTGATAAGGGGTGGTTCTTATGGCAGTGATACCTAGTAGTCTGTATAGCTCCTTATGCAATGCAGCACCAAAATTACTACCCTGATCAGTAATAATTTCTTTAGGTATCCCCACTCTGCTGAAAATTTTGGTAAGCTCTGCTGCAACTTTTGGGGCTGTAGCAGTACGCTTTGGAACAACCTCCGGGTATCGAGTAGCATAGTCGCATACTACCAGGATAAATCTATTACCCTTTTTAACTTTTGTCTAATAGACCAACCACAACCATTGTGATTCTCTCAAAAGGCACATCTATCAAGGGTAGGGGCACCAGGGGCACCTTATCTTTTCTAGTGACTGGGACTACTTTCTGACACTCAGCACCGGAATTACAGTAGGTAGCAACATCTTCATGAATTCTAGGCTGTTAAAATCTGTACAGCAATCTGACAAGGGTGCGATCCTTCCCTGAGTGACCAGCCATAGGACTATCATGTGCTATCTGTAATAACTCTGTTCTATACTTCTGTGGTATCACCAATTGTACTGTCTGTTCCTGTGTCTGAGGGTTAAGCCAAACTCTGCACAGTAACTCATTACATTTTTTAAGCATTGGTCCACCCTGTTTTGGTTTTACCTCCAGCTGCTTAAAACAACCCTGGAAAGAAACATTGTTAGCTTGTTCTGAAAGAAAATCACAATCAGTTATCAATTTAGTTTCAGCATTTTCATATTTTAACCCTTCATGTGCATCAGTCATTTGTTGCCACAGTTTCTCAGGGTTCGACTTTAACATTGTTTTACTAGCCCCAAACCTAGTGCAAACTGGCCAGGGCTAATGCAGCTAACCCTCTACTTGTCCACCTTGACTAGTGCAGATTTTTCAAGGCTGTTAATGAAATTAAAAATGTCCCTACTTTAGCAGGCGCTAGTCATCATGCTGATCTATCTGGTGTGATTAACACCTCATTAAGAGCTACAGGTATCTGGCAGTTCAAGAAGGGGATCCCACAAAATGCTCAATGTATGAGTACTTATCATTCCATTGTCAGAATGTCCAGCTGGTGTCCAGGGTGTGATCAAGAGTAAAAGATGTTAAGTCACTAGCTTCCAGTTTTCTGAATGTATCTATCTGACAATTTGTCCCACATTATTAAGACCAGTGCTCCTCATTTCCCTACATTTTGAGTGTATGTATCCTACATTTCAGTGAAAACATGCTAAAAGGCATACAGGGTCTGCTCTGCAGGTGGTGGATTTTATCCCAGCTTCACCACAGGTGCTCCCTCCCATTCAAATCTCTCAATCCTATACTTTCTCTTCTTTTTTAATACATAGAAACATAGAAACATAGAAGTTGACGGCAGATAAGGACCATAAAGCCCATCCAGTCTGCCCATTTCTTTTCTACCTTATAAATGTGCCATCGCCTTTGCTATGTCAGTGACCTATCTATTCATAGTCATTTGTATTGCTCCCTTATGCCTATCCCATGCCTGTTTGAAGCCCTGCACTGTATTCATAGCCACTACTTCTTGTGGTAAGCCATTCCATGCATCTACCACCCTTTCTGTGAAAAAATTTCCTCACATTCCCCTTAATCGGCCTCCCTCTAATCTCATGCTGTGTCCTCTTGTCCTGCTATTTTTCTTATATTTAAACATGTTAGACTCTTTCACCTTGTTTATGCCCTTAAGGTGTTTAAATGTCTCGATCATATCACCTCTCTCCCTCCTTTGCTCAAGGGTATACATATTGAGCTCCGTTAATCTGTCCTCATATGTCTTCTGATGCAGTCCCTGCACCATTTTGGTTGCCCTTCTCTGGACTGCCTCAATTTGTTAATGTCCTTGTGAAGGTGTGGCCTCAATACTGCACCAGTACTCCAGATGGGGCCTAACCAATGTCTTGTACAGAGGATTATTACCTCCCTCTTACGACTTGTGATACCCCTACTAATACACCCTAACACCCCCTAGCCTTACCTACTGCTTTAGAGGTCTGCTTGGATGATTTCAGGTCATCAGTGATGATGATGCCCAAGTCTCTTTTTCCTTTGTGACTGCTAGCAACTCCCTCCCAGCCTATAAGTGGCTTCAGGGTTTCTCTTCCCTATGTGCATGATTTTGCACTTCTTTGCATTAAATCCCAGTTGCCACTCTTCTGACCATTCTGCTAGTTTATCAGATCTCTTCTCATTCTGCCCACCCCATCTGGATCATCTACTCTGTTGCAGATCTTGGTGTCATCTGCAAACAGACAAGCCTTACCCTCTAGTCCATCTGCTAGGTCACTAATGAAGATGTTGAATAGGACTGGCCCCAGGACTGATCCTGAGGTACCCCACTTGTGACTTGCATCTCTTCTGACTGTATACCATTTACCACCACTCTCTGTTTTCTGCCAGTCAACCAGTTTGCCACCAGTTGACCAACTTCTGAGCCACCCGAGCCTACCTAGCTTATTTATCAATCTTCTTGTGGAACAGTGTCAAAAGCTTTGCTGAAGTCAAGGTAGGCGACATCAACTGCTCCCCTTGGTCCACCACTCTGGTTACCCAGTCAAAGAAATCTATGAGATTAGTTTGACAGGACCTTCCTTTGTAAACCCATGCTGTCTTGGATCCTGTGCCCCTATGGATTCCAGGTGTTGCACTATCCTTTCCTTAAGGAGTGCTTCCATAATCTTGCCCACTACTGAGGTAAGACTGACGGTCTGTAGTTCCCGCCTCCTCCTGCTACCACTCTTGTGGAGTGGGATCACATAAACCCTTCTCCAGTCTTCTGGGACCTCTCCTGTGCTCAGAGACTCACTAAACAATTCTGCTAATGGCTCTGCTAGTTCCTCCTTTAGCTCCTTAAGTACCCTGGGATGTATGCCATCAGGTCCCATTGCCTTATCCACCCTGAGCCTTAGCTCTTGTAGGACCCTTTCTTTTGTGAGGGAGTAGTGCTCACCTCCCTCCCCTGTGTCCATGATGCTGAGCTGTGGGCCCTGCCTACCTTCTCTTCAGTGAATACTGAGCAAAAGTATCTATTTAGGATAGATGCCTTTACAGGGTCCTCCTCCTCACATGCTCCCTTTTCTCCATTAAGCAGCAATACCCCCTCTGGACTTTCTCCTTTCACTAATGTATCTATAGAAAGTCTTGTCACCTTCTTTTACTGTTTGTGCTAGTGTTTCCTCAGTTTGGGACTTTGCCTGCCTTACTGCCTTACCTGCTTCCCTTAGGGCAGTTTGGTATGCCCCCTATCTTCATCCGCTGTGTTCCCTTATATTTTCTGAAGGCCAGCCTTTTGGCTCTGACCTTTTCTGCTACTGTATTTGAGAACCAAAGTGGTTTCCTTCTTTTTGCACTTCCTTTTCTGTCTAACACAATGGGATGTTGCTTCAAGTATTGTATCCTTAATGCTTGCCCACTTTGCCTGTACCTCCTCACCTGTGTTTCTTTTGCCAGGGCTAGCTTAACTCTGTTGGCCATCTTATCAAAGTCAGCTCCTCTGAAGTCCCATATTTTTGCCTTGGAATGGGATGATTTAGATGTAGTAGCCAAATTGAACCATACCATGTGATGGTCACTGGCCCCAGGTGACCTTCTACCTGGAGATCTGAGATCCCTTCTTTGTTAGTCAGTACTAGATCTAGGATAGCCCTGTCTCTTGTGGGTTGCTGTACCAGTTGTTTGAGGCCCTCCCCTGCAGGAATCCACTATGAGTCTAGTTCTGGCAGATGTTCCTGCTGGTATTGACCAATCTGTATCTGGCATGTTGAAGTCTCCATTATCAGAACCTCCTTTAGCTGTCATGTTTTGTATATCTTCTAACAGTAATGTGTCTATGTCCTCCCTCTGGTCTGGGGCCTGTAGACAACCCCAGTTCTTATGGCTGTCCATTTCCTGTTTCAGGGTGACCCACAGTTCTTCTGGCTCCTTATGTGTATTCTGAATTTCTGTAGCTTTGATATTTTCATTAACATACAGGAGCCTCCTCCCCCCTTTTTGCACCTCGGTCTCTTCTGAACAATACATAGCCAGGTACTGAAGTCTCCCAAGTGTGGTTACTGGTAAACCACGTTCACTAATTGCTACTATGTCCAGTTTAGCCTCTGACATTATTGCTTGCAGGTCTGGGATCTTATTTCCCAGGCTGTGAGCATTTGTGTACATGATTTTCCATTGGCCAGATTTTGGTGTGTTAGTTGTTGGGTGAGGTTTGGCATTACCCATGCATCGTATGGGGAGACAAACCTTTTTCTTCCTAGTGATGCAAATACATACATAATACATTTTGAGTGTCTGTATCTAATATTGATCTTCCAGCCCACTTCTGGAACACACAAAAATTGGCCCTTATAAAAATGCTCTGCACATCCACCTGGCCCCAAAACTCCAATGTGTCTGCTATTCCTGACCTTTGGGCACCCTTAACAGAACCTCATCTTCTCTCCCCATCCCTCAACCGCCTCTTTTCTACCTACCTCCTCTCAATAAAACACTCCTTTTCAGAACCTACTTTGCTCCCACTCATTTCCTGCATCATGCTCTCATTCCCTCCCCACTCCCTTACCTCTATCACATTTCCAAAGCCCTTTTCGGCTGCTACCTTTTGATGCCTGCACTTGCCACTAGGCATACTTCACTAATGTATGTCCCTGTAATTTAGTCTGTACTTGTTTGTTATGTTTGAGAGTATTTTCAAATTGATGTTTGTGCTGACTGTGTCTTACTTTTATTTTGACAAGGAACCTTTGTAAAAAGTCATCCTGGCTAAAGATATGAATCTGCTACTGAAATAAGCAAATAAATATTTCAGTGACAAAATGCTAGAGGTATACAGGGTCTGCTCTGCAGGTGGTGGGTTTTATCCCAGCCTTAACATACCTGCTCCTCTCCTCTCCAAATCTCTCAACTCTGTACCTTCCCTGGACAACCCTGCAGACCATACTCTGAAATGACTATCCATAGACCCATTGTTGTCCTTACTGGCAAATGTAGGGTCCCCAGCTCTTCAAAATGGACCATGCCAGCCAACACCATCCATACAGTCCCACCCATATCCTACTCAGCAAGTCCCTTCATCCTAAAAACAAAACTTTGGAGGCATGTATGGTACAAAATACCTCAATAAAACACATATTTTGAAAAGTTAAAATAAGCTTTCCTGGGGTGCATAGCTTATCCTATATAGAAACGGGTAGTATAGTACCATGCCTGTGTGCTGCTTACCCTGGCCTGTTGAAAGGAGAATGTTTAAGAAATGTTACTGTTGGGGCATACCATATTAAAATCAATACTTTTAAACATAAATGTCAAAGTATTCTGTTTCCCAGTCCCCTTAAGCTTGTGTAGCCCCCTCCCCAAAGAAATCCTAGATGTGCTGCTGGCTCACTTGACACCGTATGAAAACTTCGAAGTGCTCCAGCTGATCACAGGGTGGGGTCTGAGAGTGTCTTTCTCTACAGAGTCTCTGTTTATTACAGTGTGGGTGGTGGTGAGGTTTGGTGAGGTGCATTATGATGCCAGCTATTGCGTGTGCAGAGCAAGGCCTACTGACTGAACATTTGTTGTTGTGATATCCTCTGGTTCACAGGGTGCAGAAAAGAGAGGAGGGCAAGGAACAAAACAATGGGGGGCACACTGTGTGTGATGGCTCTGCAGAATTTTTTCAGCTGGGGCCAGAAGAAATATAAGAGCAGAATACATGTGCAATAATTGGAGTATTTTCTTGGCTTGCATTTTCTCCTGTATAAGTGATCAGCATTTTCAATTACAATTGTGGGCCAGTGCAACCTTCTGTGGGCCAGTGCAATTTTGAATCAACTTGTCCTGCTGGCTAGTGCAAACAAAAGTAAAGGTTAGCCCCTGCAGTTTCTTCAGGCTTTGTTTTTCTTTCCTGGATTTCTGGATCTTGGAGTTGTACTCAAACAAGTCCAAATCAAAATCTTTGAAAGGAAAAGTGTCCCCACTTTCTGAAATTTTCTTTGCTTGCGCTCTTGTCACCACTGCTGCTGAAACATCAGAATTTACTCCCTCTTTGATTAGCTCAATAAATCCTGGAAAGTCATTTCCAATAATCACAGGTACAGATAACTTAGGTACTACTCCCACTTTCATTTGGTGCTACACACCCTTAATGGTCAGAGTCACTTGGTGGTGGGATAGTATCGAGTGTCCCCATGGATGCAGATGACACCAGTACCTGGTCCTTTTGTACAGTGTTTTCCCAGCACTCCAACATGCACTAGTGTCTGTCTGCTTCCTGAATCAATGAGTCCCTTTACAGTCTTATCTCCCACCTTCACATCTGTTAAGTGCTGGCCTCAATTTGCCAAAGACAAATCTGCTCCAGTGCCACTCTCCTTACTGTGGCAGTTTCCAGCAAAATGGCCTGGCTTATTACAGTTCTAGCAGATAATGTCTTTGGGTGCAGATTTGTTACCTTCATCAGAGTTCTTATCAGGCTTGGAATTTAAATGGGAAAAAGAGTGTCTAACTGGTGCTTGGCTGTTACCTCACTGTTGTGGCATCTGTCTGGCCATTTGGTAGTCCTCGGCAAAAGAAACAGCCTTTTCCCCACTCTCTGGTCGGTGCTCATTTACCCACAGTGGCACATCTGTAGGCAAGATATTGATGAATTGCTCCATGGCAAATGTGTCGATGATCTGTGGGATGGTTTTGCTCTCTGGTTGGATCCACTTTATCAGGAGTTCTCTGAGTCAGGTGAAGGCTTCTCGAGGATTGTCGACTGAGTTGTACCTCAGAGATTGAAATCTCTGGCTGTAGGTCTCTCCAGAGATGTCATACCTTTTAGGGATTTTGCTTTTCACCAGGTCAGTTTTCTCACTGTGCAGTGTCCATATTGCTATAGGCAAATTGGTCTTTCCCTGTCCGGTAGGGTACCAGTCTGATTGTCCATTGCTGCTTTGGCCATTGGCAGGCTGTGGCAACTGTTTCAAAAGTTGTCAGGTATGGCTCTTTATTATCTGAGGGACACAACTTTTTAAGTTTAATGGCTTTTAAGTTGCTTGCATTTTGTTGCTCATCTGGATCTGTGCCAGATCCTCTGCCTTTGATAGCTTGCAAGGCATCCAGCCATTGCTGCTCCCATCACTGCATCTTTTTTCTCATCTGCTGCTCCTGTCGCTGCATCTGTTCTCTCCTCTGTGCTTCTCAATGTTGAATCTCTTTTTCTCCCTGCTTCTCAGTCTCTTTTTGCTGTATAGCCCACCATTTGAAAAAGTCCATCAGGCTTTCAGGTTCTGTCACTGCCTGTTCTTTTCCATGACTTGTGCTGCCTGCACAATCTCAGCTTGGACTTCTGTCTCTGCTAGTTTGGCTGCCATTCTCCTGGTAACCACTCCTGGACTTGCTGCTGCAGAATTCATACCTTCTTCTGTGCTTCCCTGGTACTAGGTCCAGTACCCATGCACAAAACTCCTATCTTAGGGTATGCACAGCGTAAATCCCACTTAGGCTGACACCATCTGTCATCGAAGCACAGGTCAGGAAGCATAGGAAAACCAGGAGCAGTTGTAGAATTCACCAAAAATATTTATCTACAGTAGCAGTAACATAAAAAAAAACTTGTTCAGTATAACTATTTACAAAGGCAAAAAATAGATTTTTCCTTCAGTCTCTGTGTCCCTTTTTCTTTTTCAGCAATTGCAGCTTAGCTCCTTTATAAGTCCTTTCAATTCCCATTCCTAGCATGCATCCTGTTTTTGTAAATATCAGGCAGGAGGTGCTAGAACACAGTGTGCTTGCTGATGCCCTTTGCACAGCTTTTGCAAAAGGCTCAAATATTTGCACTAAGGTAATCTCTAGTTTCCAACAGCTTTTTGCAGTCATCTCAAATTATTTATAAATATACACATTTCAGCAGTAACACTATATATTTTCTAAACAAAAGAGATCCCAACATCAGTTACATTTCCACATATTGATTTGAATATATTTTTATATCAGCAGATATGCAAGGGAGGAAAAGATAGACAGCAAGAGAGGACTGAGAGACAGAGAGGCAAATAATTGCTAGACTATTCTGGTTGATCAAGTCCGAAGTCTCACAGGAAAATTTGGTTGCACAACCAGACAGACAAGAGACAGAAAAGGATAGATCCTTGCATTTTAAACACTTTCTCTAATAACTGGGATAGGGTCCTATTCTACCCTGTCACACCTCCCTGTGATGGTTCAGTCCCCTGTTGACCTTTCTTTCTGGGGACATATCTGTCAGAGTTGGTGTTACATGGAGGGGAGTATCTTGGAGGGAGAGGGATAGCTTCTGGATCTGGAACCTCCATGTGGGCCTCCTTCTGTGATGCGTCTTTCTGAGGACTCTGGAACTTCTGATTCTCTGTTATTTTCTTGTTCAGGATGTTCAAAACTTGGTGTTGGGTTAGTGGTGGCAGTCCAGGGGTCTCTGTTCTGAACTTCAATGCTGGGCCTTAATGATCAGATTATCCTGGTTATAACCCAGCTGTGCTGTGTTGTGGGATGTCCATGGGCAGTTTCTGTATGAATGCCCTCTTTCTACACACAGAATGCAAAGAAAAGGGTCTGAATATTGAAAAATACCATGCCTACACTCTAGGTAGAGATTGCACCCTTGCAGATCACATGCATTACTTAAGTGTGACCAGGGCCCTCACTTACAACAGTACGTTGTGCTACTGTGCTGTCCCTCCCACCCACACTCTTACTTCATTTTCTGCTCCTTCCCTCTCCAGCAACTTACAGTATGTATTACTGAAATCAGCATATTTGAGAAAGTGTTGGGAGTCATGAAATCAGTGCTCCATTTATCTAAGTGAGAGGCTTTCTTGATGTACTTCAGAGTACTACCTGAGTCCGTTTTATACTGAATTTTGCAACAACAACATTAGTTGTTAATAATCTTTATGAAACTATAATGATATTTTTAAATGCTTCTATATGTGTTTATTATTCATTTCACCTTAATTCTGCATTTCACTGCACCTTATGGCTTGCTTTGAATGTTGTATCACTATATGGAGTTATTATCTCTTTAAACACCGGAGGCCCAATATTCAGAAAAGCGCAAAGTGGAGCACAAAGGTTTGCATTGCACTTTGCAATTGCCCAGGGTTCTGGGGATGCTAAATGCAGCCTTTTTGCACACCAGCGCCATGTTGGAGGAGCGCTAAGTCAAATCACACTGCCCAGACATGGCTCCCAAAGTAGACTTCAAGAGTGGATTGTGCCAGAGCACTATCTGCAGTTTTCAAAGGGACCAATGCAAATGAGCCCATTGGGCTTGTAAGGCACTAAGGGACCATTTGCATGCCAATTATGGGCCCATTTGCATGGGTAGTGGAGGCAGATTAGTGTGGCACCATATGTTCTTTCCCCATCCAAGACATGTGTAGATATCCCACCAATCACCGGCCTGTAATAGTAAAAAAAAAAAAAACCTTCCCTAGTGCTAGTGGTTCCCCCTCAGATCTCCATCCCATAGTAAGACTAAAACCCTCCCTGGTGCTAGTGGTCCTCCGCCTCTGATCACCATTCCATAGTAAAACTAAAACTCTGCTTGGTGCTAGTGGTCCTCCCCAGTTGCCAGCCCATAGTAAAACTGAAAACCTCCCTAGTGATATTGGTACCCCCCCCACCTTTGATCGCCATCTCATAGTAAAACTAAAACCCTCCCTGGTGCTATTGTCCCCCTTCCCTCTGATTGCCAATCCACAGTAAAACTAAAACACCTCCCTGGTGCTAGTGGTTCCCCTCTCTCTGATGGCCAGCCCATAGGAAAACTTACAACCCTCCTTGGTGTCCAGTGGTACCTCTGGCACCGATCCACAGTCCCACTAGATGCAATTCCATAATCCCACTAGATGCAATTCCATAATCCCTAGCAGCTAGAGCCCCCCCCCCCACTGTGGCACCAAGCAACCACCCACCTAGTCACCTTTCCAGTATCTTCAGTGCCATGGGTGCGGATATGGCAACCAGCGCAGCTCTCCTCACACCTCCTTGGCCTGCCACCATATATCCAGGCAGGGAGTATGTGTCTTATTTTATAGGACAGGGCACGTTACCCTGTCCTAGAAATAAGATGTGTCTAACAGCCCAGCACTGAACACCCATCCCCGCAGTCACCTTATCAGCATCCTCAGTGCTGCAGATGCACATATACATCAACCATTGCAGCCCTCCTCACACTTCCTTCACCAGCTGCCATATATACAGGCAGGAAGTATGTGTTTTATTTATAGAACAGGGCACATCACCCTGTCCTAGAAATAAGATGCATGCTCCCTGCCTGGACATATGGCGGCTGGCTGAGGAGGTGTGAGGAGGGCTATGATGGTCAGTGTATGTGCACATGCAGCACTGAGGATACTGGTAAGGTGACTGGAGGGATGGGTGTTCTGTGCTGGGGTGGGGGCTGCTAGACAACAGGGATTATGGAATTGTGACTGGCAATATGGTGCTCTCTGGTACACCTCTATGTTCTTCACTATATGAGAGGTGGATATAACCCATACCACCTGCACCAGTGTCACCCCAGCAGGTGTTGTGGTGGGGTGGCACTATAGGTTCCTAGGTGGATGGATGGAGGCACTCGACAAGGAGAGGCAGGAGTTGTACACAGAGATCCGATATAACAAAGTTGTTTATTAGACAGGAGGGGAAGGAGTACATGGTCATACAGGAAAATACCAACAGTAAAAATGACAGGGAGTATGGACAGCATTGTAGTTATCTATGCAGTAATAAGTAGCATGTAACTAATGTAAACTCTAAAATGTATTGTAGTTCTAAAACTATAAGAATAGCTTTGCAAGCTATATGAACACTATACAGGCTGTATGAGCACTCTACCCCCACCCTGAGGTGCACCTCTGCCCTTTTGGGGCTACCTTTGGAGTACTCCAGACACAAGAACGTTTGCAATAAGCTATCGTAAGACTCTACAGTTACACAATTTGCACTTTGAATACAGTTATCAATTCTCTGCCTATGTGATAGCTGAAGGATGCCGGACGAAAAGGGACAAGGAAGATCCTGGAAGGGGAAAGAATGAAAGCAGGTTCACCAGCTGGCTGGACTTCTGATGGTTGCTGTAAGACTAAAGGGATGTGGAGAGGTTTTATAAACAGGTCATAAGTCCATCGGCTATACCCACCTCTCCTGGGTTGCCGGTAACAAGAAGAAAGCACAAGGATTCTCTCGGTTAAAAACCCACTGGTGTGCTGCCAGAATTGAAGGACAATTGCAAGATCTCTGTCAGCTAAAAACCTGCTGGTGGACCACCGAGAATGAAGAACAAATGCAAGGATCTGGCCATAGTCCTCTAGCGGACAGCTGGAATGAGATGACAGATGCAGACTGCCCTGCCACAACCCGCTTGTGGACTTCTAAGACTTTATGTATACAGAAGATGTTGGAAGGACCCCACAGAAACTGGAAACCAGGATGAGGACATCTTCAGAAGCCAGACAGATGGTGGAATTCTGGATGCCAAGGCCAGATAGGCCAAGGACAAACATAAAACAATAAATGGGACGTTGGTATGAAGAAACTGGAACAGAAGATCTTAAAAAAACTGATGAAGAAACACTAAGAAAACAACAAAATGGTGGTTGCAACTCAGTTCTGGGCTATGTAGGGCTATGACTAGTAGTGGATGACAAGGGGACATTGATGTGGTTCTTCAGAGAACCATACAGCAGGATCCCACTCTTCAGGCAGAGACTTGAAGGTGTGAAAGCACCAGCCAAACACCTTCCTGGTGCTGTCATTGTCTGATTCAGGAACTCACTTGCTGGACACCATTCCAAGGCTGCTGAAAACTGACTCAGGGATGCAATGCTCAATTATCTTCTAAGACTGCTATTGGCTGATTCAGGAATTCACTTGGGCAAAATGCTGGCACACTACAGTGTAACTGCAACCTGGGACAATTACACAGTTCCAGAGACAAATGAACAACTGAGTGGCAGTTTCACTGTTCCAGAGGCCATTGTTCAGTTTCACGGGCAAACAAATGACTATGGGCAATTGCACAGTTCCAGGGGCAATTGTACAGTTCAAGCGGTTCTCAGGCAATGTAACACAGTAAGGCAGTTTTCAGGCAATAAATGCATTTCAGGCAGGTTTTCACATGTATTGCACCTTTATAAAGCCCCACATGCCCTCTTGCCCAATTAGAGAGCTGCTAGATGGTTCCTTCCTTGGCCACCTCTATAGATGGTCTGAAGGTGGGAAATATTTAGAAAAAACCTTCCCCACCTATGTGACCACAGTTGCTGTCCCAACACACTATAAATAGATCAGGGGTCCCCAAAACAGTTGCTTTAACTCAGGGCTGCTAAAACTCCCACTGGGTATCAGGGACTAGGGTGCATCAGACATATATGGGGCACCTGGGCTTGCTGGACCCCTCTTAATTTGTTTTGCTGGGCCCCTTTAAACTACGGGACTTTCCTTGCTTGGTCCATTTATATTTTGGGCCTTTCTTGCTGGGCTCTTCTATGACTGGGTCCCTTTAAACCTGGGTGCCTAACTTTACTGGACCCCCTTTACTACTCTGGGCTTGTCTTTGCCCCTTTAAGGTCCCTTCTGTGTGACCCCTTTAACTCTGGGCCTGGCATTGTCCCTTTAAATCTGCTGGGCCTGATTTTGCCCATTCAAATCTTCTGGACCTGAGCAAGGCTTTCCTGCCTGTCACTTTCCCCTTGCTCTGCCTCTGCTGCACCCCGCTAATTAATATTTATAATGTGTTCTAGCAGCCTTCATGTCTTGCCCCTCCTATGGGCATCACTATGCCTGATGAATACTTAAAATATTTAAATTAGGTGCCCTGCTGGTCCACCCCCTCCATGGTGCCCAACCGTTTTCTCAAGTGCCCTGAGCACTTTCAATTATAGCCAGCCCAGTGGCGCTGAGGGTTGAGGCACTGGATGCCACACTTCACGCCATGATGGCGACCCATGTTTGGGAGCAGCGGGGCTGCCAACGGTTGGCAGGGAGGAGAAGAATCAAGCATCCCATGGACAGCTCTCCTTCTCCAAGGAGGGGTGATCAGCTCTTGGTGCATGCCTGGCCCCTAGCAGAGGCTGGGGGTTGGCACACCAATGCTGCTGACAAAGGGACAGTGGCAGGGCAGACACCTGAGTGGACGCACACAGGAGCATGCATGGTACTGTCACTGGAGTCATTGCATGCTCTGTCCTGAGGGAGATACTGGTGGAAAAAGAAGCATCTCTCAGCTGAAATGGCTGGATGATGGGAAGAGCTTGCAGGTCCCACCTCTGAATAGCCATGGTGCTGAGCAACACTGGATTCAGTCTTCAGTGGGGATGTGGGTCCCCCTGCTGACCCCGCTGGGGGGGCAAGCCCTGAGGGGTATGAGGTCAACGTCAGCTAGTGGATGTCAGGGGCAGAACTGGGGATCCCTCCTGATCGCGGGCCGAGAGCAAGAAGGAAAAAGTTTAAAAAAATATATATATTTTCAATATTTTATTACAATGTTCTGGCAGTCAGCACCTTGGCGGATGGTGCTGCCATTGACTCACTGCCCTGGCCCAGGGTGAAGATAGGAATCAGGAGGCTGGGAGGTAACTGGCAGTGGGTAGGATGCAGTCAATGCGGGGACAGCTAGGGGGCTTGCAGGACCTCGTGACTCAAACACTCTTCTCTCTGTTCCTGGAGATATGGCTCTTCAACACACTGCCACCGAGGGACCACTTTCTTAAACTTATTTTAAAAACAAAATGGGTAGAACACGGCCTCACCGAGATCGGGTGACTGCTTCTCTTCGACTGCTGCACTGGACCCCGGAGCACTTCAGCGGATGACCGCACTGACCACACAGGCTACCTGCTGGACTGGCTAAAGAGGGGATGGAGCTAGCAGACCAGCTTCAACCACCACAGGTACGCTTTCACAGTCACTGCTGCACTCCTGTCCTGATATGTATATATATAGTATATATATATATATTAGAGGCAAAAACTCCATTTAATGCATTAGTTAGGGTTGTTCACAGCGACAAAAGTGAGGAAATCGTTGTTAGGTTGAAAACTCCCTTGGCCCCCAGCCCACCCCCAACCGCATTGGGATGCGCATTGGGGTCGTCAGCCTCTAAATCTCACCCCATCACGTGAAAAGCAGCAGAAGTATAGGAGAATGGGGTGAGAGTTAGGACCGAAGACCCCATGCGCACTCCAATGCAGGTTGGGGTGAGCTGGGGTCCAAGGGTTTTTCAACCCAACACTGAATTTCCTCACTTTTGTCGCTGTGGAACAACCCTAACTAAGGCATTAAACAGAGTTTTTTGCCTCTAATTTCCCTTCTTTTTGAGAATGATAACGAGAAATAGTGAATGTAATGCAGCGGGCCCCGCGCTCCCGCCACGTGATGTCTTGTGGCATAGTAACAGGAACAGCAACGCAAACAGAAGCGCTAACAGTGGCGCACATGGTAATGCAAGCTCGAATGAGAACAGAAAGGGTAACACACACGGTGGCGTAGACGGGAACGGTCTGCCACGTGATGTGTTGTCACATAGTAACATGGTGCCTGCAAATGGAAATGTCAATGGGCATGGTGACGCAAAGTGAAACAGAAAGAGAAACAGTACTGTAGACACAAATGGCAAAAAATAACAGAAACACAAGCACAAAGGAAAACGCAAAGGATAACGCACATGATGGCGTAGACGTCAACGGTAAGTGAAACGGGTATGGAACCGCAAGCAGAAAGGGCAATGGTAACAGTAATGTAGCACAGGCTGGTTTTCCCCAAAAGCTGCATAGAGAAAGACAGTGAGTACAAAGAATGTATGCATAATAATGGGTATCGGAGCAGAAAATAAGGACTTGGAATACTAAATAGGTTATATCTCAGGAACGTACGACGTAGAAAAAAAATTTAAAAGTCATATGATTTACGACTGTCCTGGCTAGTTTTGTACTTAGCCCCATTTGGGGGCTAAGTATTTTCTGATGAAAAGTCCGCATCTCGCACCGCTCTGAGATTCGGCCCTGAAAGGCGTGTGCACGCCGTAATGTTATCCTATGGGAAAAAGAGAAGTTCAGAGTGCCAACTTTGCCTCCCTGTAATATTTTTCACCAAACCACTGCAAGACACATCTGTGGGCTGTTGGCTGTGTTCCTTCCAAATTTCAGGAAAAAAAACCAAACCGTTATTTTGCAGCAGGGTGCCAAAGGATTCCTGTAATGCATCCGGGCGCCGTAATGTTATCCTATGGGAAAAAGCATCAACTTTGGAGTACCATAACTTTGCTGCCATGCAATATTTTTTCAACAAAATACTGAAAGGCACATCTGTGAGATGTCAGCTACGTTCCTTCCAAATTTCAGCCCAAAACTCCAAACCGTTCTTTTGCAGCGGAGTGCCAAAGAATTGCTGTCATTTTCCCACAGACTAGAAAAGTACTGTCACAATTTGCGAAAGCTTTCACAAAAATTTGTGACACTTTTATGAGCACGAAAGTACTTTGCGAAAGTACTTTTTCCAGAAATTTGAAAAACATATTTCTGGGGTGTTCTACCCCAAAATAAAGACATGGCTAGCATCCTTAGGGGTCCGACTAGGTGAATACAAAAAGAATTAGGTTGCTAGAGGGTCCCAATTTAAATGCCAAGCATTTTTCTGATCACTAACTGAAAACAAGATGGCGGATTTGCGAAAGTAACAGGGCCATTTGCGAAAGTAAAATGCATTGACGACACTGTCAAACTTTTTGTTAACTTTTCCCATTGACTTATAATGGGAAATTGTTTTTGAATAACTTTTGAACCATTTAATATTTTTCATGAAATCTTCGAAAAGCACATTGGGGACCCCGGACACCACGTTCCCTGAAGATTTCAGGCCAGTCCTTTTCAAATCGTACGACCAGCAGGCATACCGTTCGTATAATTCCAGAAAAGCGATGGCATGCGCAGGTCACGCCTAATAACTCACAGTCGTGTATCCGACTGGTATGAAGCTTGGCAGATCCCAAGGCGCATATGTGTCTTGATCATGTATTCCAAATTTCAGGCAAATCTGTCAAACGGTTGCAAAGTTATTAAGGTGCAAAATTTGGGGTTTAACATAGAAATGGCCTCAACCTAACTATGGTAGCACTACCGTGCTACTATATATATATATATATGTATGTATGTATTAGAGGCAAAAACTCTGTTTAATGCATTAGTTAGGGTTGTTCCACAGTGACAAAAGCAAGGAAATTCGTGTTAGGGTTGAAAGCCCTTGGACCCCGCTCACACACCCCCAACCCGGCATCGGGTGTGCATTGGGGCTGCCATCCTAACTCTCACCCCATCAGATGTGTGAAGAAGCAGAGATATAGGGAATGGGTGAAAGTAAGGACCGACAACCCCAATGCGCACCCGATGCCGGTTGTGGGTGGGCGGGGGGGGGGTCCAAGGGGGGCTTTCAACCCTAACACCAAATTTCCTCGCTTTTGTCACTGTGGAACAACCCTAACTAATGCATTAAATAGAGTTTTTTGCCTCTAATTTCCCTTCTTTTTGAGAATGATAACGAGAAATAGTGAATATAATGTGGCGGCGGGAGTGTGGGGCCCGAACACGGTGCCCGCAAACGCAAATGGTAATGCGCATGGTGACGCAAAGTGAAACACAAAGATAAACAGTACTATAGACACAAATGGTTAAAATAATGCAAACGCAAGCGCAAATGAAAACGCAAAGGGTAACGCACATGGTGCCGTAGACGGGAGCAGTAAGTGAAATGGGGCACAAACCGCAAGCAGAAGTGGTAAGGGTAATAGTAATATAAGCCACAGACTGGTTTTCCCAAAAAGCTACATAGAGAAAGACAGTGAGTACAAAGAATGTATGCATAATAATGGATTTCGGAGCAGAAAATAAGAAGTTGGAATACTAAATTGCTTATATCTCAGGAACCGTATGTATGAGAAAAAAATTTAAAAGTCACATGATTTATGACTTTCCTGGATAGTTTTGTACTTAGCCCTCATTAGGGGCTAACCATTTATCTGACAAAGTCTATATCTCGACCGTTCTCAGATACGGGCCCTGAAAGGCGCCGCGAACGCTGTAATGTTATCCTATGGGAAAAAGAAGTTCAAAGTGCCATAACTTTGCCTGCCTGTAATATTTTTTCACCAAACCACCACAATGCACATCTGTGGGATGTTGACTTTCTTCCCTCCAAATTTTGTCCCAAAAGACCAAACCGTTATTTTGCAGCAGGGCAGCAAAGGATTCCTGTAATGCGGCAGACGCCGTAATGTTATCCTATGGGAAAAAGCATCAACTTTGCAGTGCCATAACTTTGCTGCCCTGTAATATTTTTGCACTGAAATATGGAAAGGCACATCTGTGACATGTTGGCTGCGTCCCCTCCAAATTTCATCCTAAAACACCAAACCGTTCTTTTGCAGCAGGGTGACAAAGAATTGCTGTCATTTTCCCACAGCCTGGAAAAGTACTGTCGGACTTTGCGAAAGCTTTCGCAAATTCATTCGACAGTGTCATGCATGCGACACTACTTTGCGAAAGTACTTTTTCCAGAAATTTGAAAAACATATTTCTGGGGTGTTTTTCCCCAAAATAAAGACATGGCTAGCATCCTCGGGTCCGACTAGGTGAAAACAAAAAGAATTAGGTTGCTAGAGGGTCCCAAATTTAAATGCCAAGCATTTTTCTGATGACCAACTGCACCGGGGTTAGTTTTACTACAGGCTAACAATCAGAGGGAGGGTGGGGGACCTCTAGCACCAAGGAAGGTTTTAGTTTTACTACCAGCTGGCAATCAGAGGGAGGGGGACCACTAGCAGCAGGGAGGTTTTATTGTTTACTACAGGCAGGCAATTGGAGGGGGGAGGGGACCACTACCACCAGGGAGGGTTATAGTTTTACTACGAGCTAGCAATCAGAAGGGAGGGGATCACTAGCACCAAGGTGGTGTTATTGTTTACTATGGAATGCAAGTTGGAAAGAGGGGGTGCCACAGACCACAGCGGGTGACTGTGCTCCTCTAGATGCCAACTGGCTAGTTGGCTGCATTACCTCTGGCAGCTGCTAGGGTTGCATGGATTAAGAGGGGGCATTGTTCAACAGAATTTCCACTGTGCAAAAGGACCACACAAAATCATTTTGCACAGTGCACATCTGCTGAATATCTGCTTGCACCTTTTTGCTGGCACAACCAACCCTTTTGAATATTGTACTTCAGCTCAAAACCTGATTTATGCAGGTAAGCACAGGTAAATGTCAGCACAAACTCCTGAATATTGGCCGCCATGTGTTAAAATTTGAATCTGCCATGATTGGGGGGGGGTCATTGTCCTATGTCTAAGTGCATGTAGATGTGCAAAACATTGGGTGTTTACCCCCTGAGTCCTGCAGTTTACTTACCTACAATAAAGTGAACTGTTTGCAAAGATAAACAGGAGTCATTCTATGACTTTAAGCGTAAGGCTGTTTGTAGCCTGATTGTCTTTCTTTTGGTGCATAGCAATGTTACTGAGTACACTGGCCATTTCAGGAGTGGTCCCTTTGTGACTGTGTATCTTGATTACACCCCATCCTGCTGTGTTATGGGATGCCCATGACAGTTTCTGTATGAATGCCCACTTTCTATGCAATGATTGCAAAGAAAAGGGTTCAGGTATTTGAAACTAACATGCCCATTTTCTAAGCAGAGATTGCACCTCTGCTGGTCACATGCATTACTTAAGTGTGACCAGAACCCACACTTATGACAGTAATGAGGCTGACCTTGATAAAAGCAGAGACTGTGGTCTCTGCTCAAAAAGGAACTGCTAGGTACTATAGATGACGTAGTCCTTCATTTTCCTGTTTTAGTTTTACTCTAAATTTCCAACCCCCTGTCCGTACTTTTTCTGAATCCAGAAGGGGGGTAAAACAATCTTAAACATCACATTTCTGCCATAGCCAGTATGCAGCACCAGAAACATTTACCCCTTCATTCCTAAACACAATTGTTACTTCTTTAATAGCTGGCTTAGGGGGGTTGCAATAAATGGTACCTCTATGCAGTTTCTGCGAGCCCACAGAAACTGACGATATGGTTTACTGTTGGTCAGTCTCTGTGGGTGGCACTTATCCTTCCTGAGCAGAATATATGTTTTGGTCAATTAATAATACCATCTACAACAAAATTTGTATTTCATGAAGATCTCCAAAGCCAAATAAGGAGTTATTTGATTTTTATAGTCTAATGTAAATTTAAAATTCTGGTTAAATATAACCATATAGTTGTGAAACTCTTTCAGAGCTTTAACAGTATTTTTCCAAACCTTTCCAGTTGTCAGTGTGGCTCTATTGGAAGTACATCTGCCTCTGGGCCAGAGGATTGTGGGTTCTTAACCCAATATGGGACTGGGATCATGCCATAATTGCTGACACCCAAGTACACTACAAAAGGATGCTGTACTGTTGGGATGTGCTGTTCTTCAGACGAGACATTAAAATGTGATCCCTTCTACCCATTTCTGGTGCTGTCCTGGTGGGTGTCCAGGTGGAAGTAAAAGAATGCAAGGCACTTTTCCCAAGTGTAGGGGATTTTCCTCTATGTTCTTGCCAACATTTGGGTCATGCAATTGCCTAGGCTATGTGTGGTTGTTGATATGTGGAATAGCCACCACTACACATTCAGTCATTTCATTACTAGTCTCTCACTGCTTATGAAGTGCTTTTGGATACAATGTGTATGAAAAGCACTATAAAATACTAATTCTTTTCTTTTCAAACAAACAGTAAATTGTCAATGTAACATTTGTTAACAACAATGTGATCGCTATTTATTAACTGTGCTGCCTCTTATAAAATGAGATTCAAATATCCATATATAAATTGGAATAAAATAGAGCCACTGAAGACCCCATCTTGGTTCCTTTAATTTGAGAAAAAAGCATTTTAATTAAGGTATAATTGTGAACCAAATGTTTATGCTTAAAAGCTTAATTTTGGCATTTTGGGTATGCACAGCCCTCTGAGAGCTGTATCTGTATTCAGAGATCCACTAGCACCCAGCACGTTATTTGTTGTTCCTCCCCACTGGCAGCTCAAGTTTCTTTTGAGTCACCTAGGGATGCTTTGCTGACATCACCACAAATGTGGATATCATGCATGTGTTCAGTGTGCGGGAAGGCACTGCTGGCACAGAGCAGTGAAGGAGATGGCACTTTGAATCAACAAATTCTGATGGACATGCTGGCTACATGTAGGAAAGCTATGTACAGTGAGTATATCTCAAATGAGTAGACACAGATACTTCTTGTGGTGAGGCATTGGGATGCAGCTGGACAGACTGATAATATGTATAACAGGCTGACTCGCTATGTCCTTGATGCACACAGAAAGATACATCGTGCTAGAGCTATACAGCAAAGTGAATTACTTGTGTCCATGGGACAGAAGGAGTCCCAGCTCTGTGCAATTCATAATCAATGTTTAGAAGGGAATTTCCGAGATATATATTAGAACTGTTCCAGATAAGAGCCCATAGGCAAGGTCTTAGATCAGCATTGGGCCTGGAATATTTTTTCCCAAGCTTTAATTTGGAAATTGGCAGGGCTTCTCTTGTACATAGAGTGGTAGCACTCTGGAGTTCTATCTCTGCAGTATTGTGACAGCAAGAATACATAAAAAGTCTTGCTGCTTAAAAAACTGGGTGTTGTCTGACTGCCCCTCTAGTCACCAAAAATACCAGCAACAGCTTAACATCTGGTTCCAGTTCAGCTGGTATCCATCTGTATTCCCCTCCCTGGGACGAGGCTGAAAATAGGCAAAAAATTGTCTAGTCCTCCTTCTCAGTCAACAAAAACTAAATAAATAAAATAAATAAATCTTGTTGCTCAGGCGAGATTACTTGATTTGGGAGTTGGAGGGATGGGTAGTAACCTGATAGATGACATTAGCTGACCATTGCTATAAAAGTTTTCATAAAATGTAAATGAGAGGGTTATTAGAATTGTAAGAAATGGAATAGATGAAGTGTACTTAGATTATTAGTATAGAATCTCCTTTGGAGAAGAAAGCGTTTAATGTTATTTATACACACACATTGCTTATTATGTACAGTAAGGGCCAGATATTCAAACTGCGCCAGGCTGTGGAGCAAGCCTGGGCGCAGCTCAACTTGCCTGCGCTGGGGCGTTGACTGGCTGATATTCAACGGAGCTGCGCCCTGGCTCAGCATCATTGAATATCGCACCCTGGCCACCCGCGTGCACATGGTGCAGTGGCACTGCTCCAGCGCCAGTGGCCAGAGTGGAGCAGGGGGATGCGCTAGCGCAAGTTCCATTGTGCTAGGTGCAACAACCGTGATATTCAAAAGTGCACATGCAAATGGGGCCATAATGTATGCAAGACGCAAATGGGTCCATTTGCATGTCATTATGGCCCCATTTGCATGCAGGTGCGCCGATCCCCGGCTACATGCGCCTGGTGCCCTGCCAGGCAGCAGTCGTCGAGGACCGATGCCCCCTGCAGCACGGCAATGTGCCCCACAGCCTGATCCCGGGCACTTGAATGATCAGACAGACTCCTATATCCCTGGTGGTCCAGTGGACTGCTGTCTGCCCGATCGCAAGCTTAAGTAAAAAAAAAAGACTCCTATATCCCTGGTGATCCAGTGGACCGCTGTCTGCCCGATCGTGGGCTTAAGTAAAAATAAAGACTCCTATATCCCTGGTGGTCCAGTGGACCCCTCCACCTCGCCCACTGATCCGCACTGGCGGCCCCGGTCAGCAGATCCATTCACATATCTGGAATGTGGTATGGAGAGTACGAGCTGCACGCCCATTGGCTCACGCGTGGACCAATGGGCGACAGCCTACCACGGTGTGAGTCGGTGGGCAGCGGTGTGGCAGGCAGGTGGGGTGCTGCTGCCCACCACTGACGGGGAGCAGGGCAGTGGAGATCGGTGGGCGGGTGGGCAGGGCACTGGACAGCATCTTTGTGTGCGCATAGGGGTTGTGCATGCATGGCTCAACACATCCTGGGCTGAATGTAAGGATATGCAGAGTATGCATGACACGCCCCTACCTGCACCTGCATAAATTACTGGTCTGCTCTGGTGCATCGGAATTTGTGCCAGGTGCAATTCCCATTTGAATATCGTGCCGGGGCGCACCAGTTTGGCACAACACTGTTGTGCCATGCGCAACCCTTTTGAATATCTGGGCCTAAGTTTTCTATATTTAATCTATTGAATGGGCATGTTGTATGTCAAAATTTAGATTGTTTTGTTTTTCTGTCTAGACTGGTTGAATGATGATTTAATGTTTTTATTAAAACATTGCACGTATGGTAAGGGACCTCCTTGGAAATGAACTATGCTCAGTAGAGTACTTTTATCCCTGTTCATGATTTTTTATGAATAAAAATTTACTGCTGCTACTACTACTACTTAATGAAAGTAACTTTATACCTAATATAAATGAATATAAATATAAACTTAACTGGAATTCATTTCAAGAATGATTTACATGTGACTTTTTGTATAACTGTACAACAACATCCCTTGATAATGTTTATGAAGACCAAGCAAAATGTTGGGAATTATGGAATATGTATGTTTTCAAGCTGTAAAACTTTATGAAGTGGAATTATCTCAAACATATTAAAAGATTTATTTGGAATCTAGAGTTGCTCGAAGTCTGTATTTAAGTTTTCCTCTTCATTTCATTTCATTTTATTATTTAAAGGATATAACTATTGAGCATAGCTCATTTACAGTGGTGACCTGTGTAAAGCATTTGTCAAACTCCTAAGCAATGCATTACAAAACTTATAAAATTTTAAAAAGTTACACACATAATCAAACACATATACAACAGCTATGCAGTACAACAGCATCTTCCGTACTGAGATGGAATTCAAGAACCAGTAATTCAAAGCTAAAACTGATGGAGGTTTTGATCCCAGTAATCTATATTCAGGTGGGTTCTGGTTCCACAAAGTGGGTACAAACTGACTAAAAAAAGTACTGTATGTTGATCTTTTAGTTTTGTTCTTCTAACCACCATTTCTTGTAAACTCAAATTTCTCAAGAGGGTTTAATAAGCCTCTGAGATAATCTAGTTCTCGGATAATGTGATACAAGGCCCAATACACTTTTGTAAGCTAACAGGAGTTTGCATAACTTCCTTCTGTTAGTCAGGGAAATTCACCCAAACCTGGAATAGAGGTCACAATGGTAAGTGTCCCTGGGACACCTGTGGATAGAAATATAGAATTTGATGGCAGATAAGGACCACTTGGCCCACTCATTCTGCCCATTTCCCTACTAATGGATAAGCTGCAGATCCTAGTTAACCAGCAGCCTACTTTTTCCTACCCCACCCCTAGAATTGCCTTATGACTGTCCCATGCATGCTCGAATTCCACCACTGTTTTAGACTCCACAACCTCCTCCGGAAGGCGTTCCATGCATCCACAACCCTCTCTGTGAAAAAATACTTCCTTACATTACCTCTGAGCTGCCCCCATCTTCAAATTGTGCCCTTTGTTCTTGCACACCTCTTTTTCTGAAAGATGCTACCCTCTTGGACTTTGTTGATTCCCTTCAGGTACTTAAAAGTTTCTATCATGTCCCCACCTCCTCCTTTCCTCTAGGATATACATATTAAGCTCCTTAAGTCTCTCTTCATATGTCTTCCGTGCAGAACCTGCACCATTTTAGTTGTCCTCCTCTGGACAGCTTCTATCCTGTCTATGTCTTTGCGGAGACTGGGTCTCCAGAACTGCACACAGTACTCCGGATGGGGTCTCACCAGCTGTCTGTACAGAGGGATAATAACTTCCTGTTTACTACTGGTGATGCCTCTCCCTATGCATCCCAGTATCCCCAGCCCTCCTTACTGCCCTCTCACATTGCTTGCTCACCTTTAGGTCATCTGATATGACTACCCCAGGTCCCTTTCCATTTTTGTTGTTGTTAGTATCTCACCCCCCATTGTGTACTCTTCCCCTGGGTTTTTGTTTCCTAGGTGCATTACCTTGCACTCTTAGCATTGCATCTAAACTGCCGTACATTTGACCATTCCTCTAACCTTGCCAAGTCCCTTCTCATCCTTTCCACCGCACCTTGTTCATCAACTCTGTTGCAGATCTTTGTGTCATCTGCAAAGAGACATACTTTTCCTTCCAGTCCCTCTGCAATGTCGCTTATAAAGACATTGAAGAGGACCGGTCCTAATACTGAACCCTGCGGTACCCCACTAGTAACCCCCCTTTCTTCAGAGTGGACTCCATTTACTATTACCCTCTGTGTCCTATTCTCCAGCCAATTCTTTACCCAGACTATCATCTTGGGACCCACCCCAGGCTGGCTAATTTGTATATTAATCTTTTTGTGGGACTTGTCAAATGCCTTGCTAAAGTCTAGGTAGGCCATGTCCACAGCCCTCCCTGATCTACTAC
The DNA here is from genome assembly GCA_016271365.2 of Neoceratodus forsteri. Classification (NCBI taxonomy): domain Eukaryota; kingdom Metazoa; phylum Chordata; order Ceratodontiformes; family Ceratodontidae; genus Neoceratodus; species Neoceratodus forsteri. The sequence continues at coordinate 1,749,230,848 of CM057455.1, read as the reverse complement.
TTGGTCCCCAAGTCAAAGAAATATATTTGATTCGTCTGGCATGACCTTCCTCTCAGAATCCATGCTGCCTTGGGTTCTGTGCCCTCTGGCCTCTAGGTACTTGACAGTTCTTTCCTTCAGAAGTGATTCCATCATTTTCCTATCACTGAGGTTAAACTAGCAGGTCTGTAGTTTCCTGCTTCTGCCCTGCTCCCACTTTGTGAAGTGGAATCACATCTGCCCTCCTCCAGTCCTCAGGTACCACCCCATCCTCCCATGATTTGTTAAAGAGGGTAGTCAATGGTGTCATAGTTCTACCCTTAGTTCTTTAGAATTCTGAGATGAATCCCATCAGGCCCCATTGCTTTGTCCACCTTCAGTTTTTAAGAGTTCTTTCAGAACCCTTTCTTCTGTAAATGGGCTGGTATCAACTTCTGTATCCAGAGTGTTTCTATTGTTTGGTTTAGGTACCTCCCTCTTCATTTGTAAATACTGATAAAATATTTGTTTAATATCTCTGCTTACCTAGCTACCCTTAAGGACAGGTGTCTTGGATATGTTGTGGTGAACCCATTAAAATAAAAACTATTTAAAGACAAAGAACCTCTGTGTGCAAACACTGAGGCAAGGGTTACCCTAAAGGGCATTTGGCTGGGAAGCCAAGTTTTAAGAAAATATAAAATCACACATGCCCTCACAATGCAAAGCATCATGGGCTGCATGTGCAAATCATCACAGAATGTTATGCTGGTCCAACATTAAGCAAAATTGCCCTTTGGGGTAACCCTTGCCTCAGTGTTTGCACACAGAGGTTCTTTGTTTTTTAAATAGTTTTTTATTTTAATGGGTTCACCACAACATATCCAAGACACACCGTCTTAGGGTAGCTGGTCCAGTCCACTGGGGTGTCAAGCAGATGAGGCATACTGATGAGTCCTGGTAGGACGAAACACGTGTCTATGTCTTCTGTTAGCACCCTTTGCAAACTGTGTGAGAGGCCTTTTGGCACCATGCAATTTTGCTTAAAGTTGGACCAGCATAACATTCTGTGGTGATTTGCATATGCAGCCCATGATGCTTTGCATTGTGAGGGCACGTGTGATACTGTTGACTACCTCAAAGTCCTTTGTATTGTGAAGCACTGACCTGCATGTCAGATTACATGTAGGATCTGACCACAGCCCTGAAATAGGTTCGGATTAATCCAACTGCTCTGCTGGCTATCCTCTTTGATGAATCCCTGTATTCTGCCGGCCGTCAGCATGGTATACTGTATATCTATAGGATATAAAATGACTTGACACAGTATATGACATTTATCACTCTGAATGAGTGTGCAGGGCAAAACTATTGAGAGGGAATGCCACAAGTGACTTAAATACCAGTAGAGTTATACTGCACATTTGAAAATGTATGCTTTTCATTGTTTCTCTTGTTTGAAACCTTAGTTGTTTATACTGTTTTCACTGTGATAGCTAAAACGCTACAGAGGTCCACTGTGATGTTGTCAAAAATTGTTTCAGCTGCTGTCCAGTTCATTCATTTTTTGCAGGTCTTCTTTACATTTCTCCCAGCACATTTTGCTATGCTTATTGATATTGTTGCTGTTGTATTATCTTGTGTATCAGCATTATTCCTTCACCCCCCCCCACCACCACCTCGTCCCAAGGCACCTGGAATTGAGCTGTACAGCTCAGTGTGCCATTCAACACAATTCTTTTACACAGCTAAATAAATAAATACTCAAATAAATAAATAAGCACCCAAATAAAGTACTGCATTATGACTTATCTACCCTACGTTACTTTTGCTTGTGACATATCTTAAAATAAAATGGCATGCTGCTTTGATGTTGGGTATATCATTGAAATATGAATATGGGATATGCTGTGGGCTGACTCATAATATGCCATTTGTCTTCACATGAGAAGGGGCAGGACAGTAAGTCATTAGTAATGCTAGTCCTGCTCCTCACGAGTGACCATAAATGGCTTTTACTGAGTTTGGCCACTGTGTGTTCAATTTATACAATGTATTTTAAACTGTAAAACTCTTACATTAGACTGTTTAATGAAGATGCAGTTGTTTTCAATTTTATTTCACTGCTCTGTTCTGAGTGCAGCAGCAACCATTTTTGCTGTTTAACCTCCTGAGTTATACCTGAAAATAGGCATTATAATTGTCTAGTGTGCTTACCTGCTCAACCAAAAAAAATGAATAAGTAAGTTTTGTCATCAGGCATCGTTCAGACCGCTCTCCAATTTGTTTAGGGTTCCTTTGGGACCTGTATAAAGTGTGGAAGAATGGCCAAAGTGCAGATAAATGAGTTATCCTCATTTTGAATGCTTCAGTGGTTAGAACAAATAATTCATCTGTAAAGTTTAAATCTCACACACATTGAAGAAGACCACGTATACAACATGCATTGATAGACAAAAGAGCAAATAAATCACACATTATAAATGACCAAGGAGCAATTGTGGAAATAAATGACTCATTGTGGAGATAACCTTATTTCTACGATGGGTCATTTATTTTTCGCTTGCAAGTCTGTTGTCCATGAGTTAAGCTGTCAGTCATCTTGACTGTCTTTGTAAACAGACCAGTCAGGGTCCGCCGCTCCTCCTGATTCTAATCAATCATGTCACTGCATTCAGAATGAAATCTCTGCTCCCTCTGATGTGTTGGATTCCTATATTACCCTGCACACAGCCCATTCAGTGTACAAATATATTTTCTTCACTCTGACATTAAGTTTAATCTTTGGTAATTCCAAAGTCAGTGTTTCAGCTGCAGACCTTTGTCTCCTGATCAGGACCCAGCCAAGACATACTGCTTGTGGTCACACCACTGCATATTCTTCTCATGGTTGCATCAAACAAATGGTTGCTGTAAAAAGATTTGCTTTCTTTAAAATTGCTGTTTTGCTTTACAAAGCAAGAATCTTGCACAGAAGAAAGAAGAAAAGGAAGGTACATGGACAAGCAAAACCCTAAAGCAGATACATGGGCTGGCAGGTTGGGGCAGGTAGAGAACACACAGTCATATATCAGTTTCAATGGCATTGAGCAGTGCCAAGGTATGGAACTATCATTTGTGTATAGTAAAAGCACATATACTGTACATGCTAAATGGTGTACACGCAGATGCTGCACATGCATGCAAGTACACACATACACCTCAAAATAATAAAGAAGCATAACACACACAATACACAGTCTCAGAACTTTTAACCTTGTCAGTTCCTACAGTAGGGTACCTTAGTTATTTATTTATTGAAAAGTTTCACCAGGAAGGCACACTGAACAACAGGTTGCACATCTTGAAGTTGGTGTGGTCTTTTCTCAATTGAAGTTATGTTTCCAAGTTGCATTTAAATCTCAAAGGCTCAGCTGGAACATTTCAAGTTATCAACAATATGGAACTTCAAACCTTGCTGAAACTCTATCGCTAACATTAGCAATGACACTTTTTTAAAACTTCCTTATTGCAACTGTCATACAAACCAACATACATAAGCAATAACAGAGAACTGAGACATTATGGCAAAAAAATCAACTCACAAGTTATTGTACTATGATTGCCAAGCAAAGTTTTAGGACCAACTCTCTCATCCCCAGATCCCCCTTTCAATAATATACAGATAACCGTTGTGTGGGTGCTCAGTTGGCAATTGTTTCACTCCAATATTTCAAATTATCCACAAATATTCACAAACATATTTACATTAATGCGATCTTCCATATCATTATTACATACAAATTCACAATACATATTATCACTGTCATCTATTTTCCCCCCAAATATACATCCGGGGCCATTCCTCATTTTATTTAATGGATGGGTACGAGTCTACACTTGTACCCTTCTTCTGTTTCATGGTCCTAAAGGCCCTCTGTGTCCACTAATGCCACCTCCCCCTTCCCTTTTCCTCCTTTTTCTATACAGCTACACCTTTTTTCTGCTGTCCACCTTCAGCAGCTGCCCTCATTTTCCCTTCCACTCCCTTCCCTACCCTTCTTTTTTTGGGTTGAGAGGGTGGGAATAAGACATGATAACAAAATTGTGAGCTCTCCTCTCTTATTCACTCTTTTAAGCCCCTCCCCAGTTTGACCGTCTCTCTTTTTCTTCCCACGAAATCCTCTCATTATGGTGATGTCATCAAGCCCCTTCCCTCCCTCCATGACCTCATCTGGCCTCTCTCCCAAAGCTCCTTTCCTTTCTTCCCATAAATCTGTTGTCTTTCTCTCCATTTTTTTCTCCCTAGCTCCCCAGCCTCTCCCCCACATAACCCTATGGCCCAGAGCACCATGTTGACAGGAGGGCCTGTTGACAAAAGGGAATGCCTCTTAATCAGGCAAGCTGCCTTGTCCCTAGATCCCCCCTTTCAATAATACATTGACAACCGTTGTGTGGGCGCTCAGTTGGCAATTGTTTTACTCCAATAATTCAAATTATTCACAAATATTTACAAACATATTTACATTAGTACAATCTTCCATATTATCATTACATCCAAATTCACAATACATATCATTATTGTCATCTCTTCACCCCCTGGATGTACATCCAGGGGCCATTCTCCTCATTTTCTTTAATGGCTGGGTACAAGTGTACACCCATACCCTTCTTTTATTTCATGGTCCTAAAGGCCCTCTGAGTCCACTAATGCCTCTCCCCCCACTTCCGCCTTCCCTTTTCTTCCATTAGCCTACCTTCAGCTTGCGAACGATGGCAGGCTTCCCACTTTCACTTAAGCCTTCCCTTTCTCTTCCCCTAACTGATCCTACCTCCCTCTTTCTCTGTTTTTTTTTTTATTATCTTGCCTCTCTTTTTTCCATAAATCAATTGTATCTGTCTTTTCTGAATTGAAAAAGTCCAGACCCATCCCGGAGAGATGAATCCTGTCTCCCCTATAATACTCATCTAACCCTTCCTCTCTCCCTCTCCCTCTCTTGATAATGTGACCAGCTACCCTGGTATTCATCTGCCACCTGGTCTTTTCAATGGCCTTATTGCTATGAGCGTTATGACAAACCCTCCTGGGAACTTTTTCTGACCACACTAGAGTGACATTTGGAAACCATTCTTTTATCTTGGTGATATCACTTTTTAGTTTAAAGAAAATGCCCAGCCATGGCCTTGTTCCTAAATCATTTCCTCCCAGGTATATGGTGTCCATGTCTGGTCTGGCATTTTCCATCTTCATTTCCCATAGCAGAGGCAGCAGCTGGGCCTATCGTATTCCCTGCACTCCTTTCCAGGTCAACTTAATCTGTGTCAGGTCCTGATATAGCTGTCTACTCCTGAGCCTCCTGGATGCCCGTTTTTCAGCCCAAAATATGAAGGAGTGCTTGCAGATCCACACCTCCAAATTCCGCCTGTGCCCTGTTAAAATATAAGAAAAGTGTGAGTGTCGTGTTGTGTCTCATACTAGTTTCCCCAGTGGATGTCTCCCCCCCCTTTTTTACTCCCCACTACCACCCTGGTTCTACCCTCCCCCCCCTTTTTTTTAACCCGCGTAAGTCTTCAGTTCCCTGTTCCTGTATGGAGGAAAAAAAGAGACATGGTTATTGTTGTTATTTTGAAACATTCTGTACATATGTCTTAAAACAATTAGAGGCCCTTCTGCCCTTCTGTTTGATCTCCTCAGGAGACCCTCCCCTTGCGCAGTCACCTCTGATACCACCCCTACCCTGAAGGAGTGTGATGAAAATCCCTTAGGGTCCTCACCGAAGAATTCCAAGCCTTTTTTCAGTACACTGATCAGTTGCATGCTAGAGAATTTTGTTCCATCTCCATGTATAAATAGTGGTATTGCTCCCTTTGGTAGCACTTCTACATACACTATCAGTGCTTTTACTTGGCACACCATGGTGCCATGTTGTTGTTTCAAGACTATATTGATCCCTTTTCCTACCTGGTCTGTTTTGGACATTTTTAGCCTCAATCCTATGCTCTCCGTCCCCCAGGTAATGTCTTCCCCTCTTAAACCCTCAGCTCCTTCCCTTTTACCTGCCCTATAACTTCACTGACTCTAAAAGCCCCGTGATACATGGTAGAAATGTCTTGAAACAAAATCATCTAATTGTGAGACCGGCAAATCCTCCCAAAGCCCCTATTAAACTTTCTAACAGTGCCTCTGTGATTGGACGTCTGGTGTCAACTGGTTTTCCCACTATCCTTGTCCAGCCCCTGCATCATTTGTCTGAATAGATTGCCCTTCATCAGATCCATCCACCCTTTTAAATTGCAGACTAGGCCAATGGCTGCTAGATGCACTCCCATTGTTCCATGCGCTGTCTGCCTTCTCTAGCCCTGGCTATAAATTTAGCTACCTGGTCTTCTGTCACCATCCTACTTACCTCATGGCCAAGACGCTCTCTGAAGGCCTGAAATACCCACCAGGAACCTTCATACGCCTTCAATGTTCTAGGAGACCGAGAGCTGTGGAAAAGCAATCCAGCTCCTTCTAACCAATCACACTTATGTACATTGGCATTGGCATCCGTACGTCCTCTGCTTCTGGAGCCACATCGCAGATCCTGTCCAGCTGCAGACGGGAGAGACAGTCAGCTATTATGTTGTTCACCCCTTCCACAAGCCTGGCCCTAAATGACATGTTCAACCTCAAGCCTTGAAGTACTAGCTATCTCAGTACCCTCATCACTGTCTCTCGACATAGCCCTCCTTTCTTCAGTATCTGTACCACTGCTTGATTATCACACCAAATGTGACCTGTTGGTTCCTTAGTTCTTCCCCCATACCAGTGTGGCCACCCATATGGGAAAAATCTCCAAGAAAGTGATGTCTCTTGTAATCCCCCTATTTACCCACTCCGCTGGCCATGACTCTGCTAGACACCTGTCTCCAACGTAAGCCCCCATCCCCAGTACCTCCAGCTGCATCCGTATATAATTGTAAATCAGTGTTAAAAACCCAGTCTTCCTGCCAAAAGGTTTTTCCATTGTATTCCTGTAGGAATACCTCCCATATCTCTAAATCCAGTCATGTCTCTCTTGTGATATTCACCCACTGATGTGGCCTAGTAGTCCCTCTAGTAGCCCTACCCAGATAACATGTAAACATCTGTCCAGGAGCTACTGCCCTACAAGCAAATTTCAAGTGACCCATTATCTGCTGGACCTGATGTTGCTGGAGCCTCTTAATCTTTTTAATTGCCCTTAGTAATTCTTTTAGCGTCTCCATCTTTGTGTCAGGTAATCTGAATAATTCCCCCTCAGTCTCTGTCTCTATTCCCAAAATTTCCAAATCCTGGCTAGGCCCTTCTGTCTTGGCCAGTGCCAGTGGCACTCCCAGTTTGTTACACATCGCCCTGAAATTGTCTAACATACTGTAATTCCTTTTTCTTTCTCTCCCTTCTCCTATTAACAAGAAATCCAAGTATTGTATAATGGACATGTACCCATATCTGTCTTGATATACCCACTGTAGCCAAGTACTAAACATCTCAAATGTGGCACATTCAATCGAGCAACCCATGGGCATGGCTTTATTAAAATAATATTGACCCCTCTACCTGGAATCCTAACAAATCCAAGTCTTCTGGCCTAACAGGCAAAAATCTAAATGCCAACTCAATATCCGTTTTCCTTAACCATGCCCCTGGGGTTGCCCTTATCAGCTGTATTGCCTCTTCTAGTGTAACGTATCTGACCTTGCTATCCGCCTCATCAATGTGGTCATTTACAGAATCTACTTCTGGTAAGACAGGTGATGAACCACACAAAATTCCCCCTCCTGCTTCTTTGTGACCAACCCCAATGGTGAAACCTTCAGATCTGGTAAGGGGGGAATCATGAAGGGCCACTCCACTCTGCCCACGTCTATCGCCATCCTTATTTTCTGTTCTAGTAGCTTTTCCTGTCCTTTTACAGATTTTAAGTTTTTTGACTTTGTCCCCTTCCTCTTCCCTTTAAATTGTAAGTTGAAACCCCTTTTGAAATACTCCTTCAGTACTTTTGGTACTTCCCTGTCTGGGTAATACTGAACCCATCCCATCAATACCTGCACCCTTATAGGTGTGTCCACCATTTTAAATGCTCTAATACCCAATTCCTCAGTTATTTTGATGTCACCCAGACAGCATACCCCTTCCTCCACTGTACCTCTGCCCTGACCCCTCCCCATGTCTGTTCTCTAAAATCAGAATGGCCATCCTGAAAGGGCTGGTTGTAATGACTATTATTGTTACCCTTATCCCAACCTGTCCTACACTTTGAGGCAGGATGAGTTTCCCCACACTTGGAGCAGGCATGCTTGAAACAACAATGAGGCCAGGAGCAGAAAGCCCTATTGTAACCCCAACAACATTTTTGCAGGGGCCCAGTCTTCCTGTCCCATTACTCACTGCCACTCGCACCTGTACATATCTCCAACCACAAGTTCACCTGTCTGATGTCCCATCTCACATCTCCAGAATGTGCCATCCTCTTCCTAAATTTTTCATCATACCTCATCCAGCTATGCCACCTTTTGCTTGTATGCATTCTTTATTATCAGAGAATATGCTAATAATGGGGTAGCTAGTTCAGGCTTCTTTTGATAACAATGGCCATGTAATGAGTGAAACCCATAGATCAAATATCCCAGGTCTTTCCTTTCCATGTCTTATTCTCCTCCACTTCCTCAGCAGCACTACAGCTGTTGCCATATCCTTCTTCTCAAAGCTCTCCTTCTCCTCGTATTTGTCTATGTTATTTACATTGGCTAAGGCAAATATGTCCACATATTCACCCTTCCATATTTTCTCTTTTGTCGCCAAAGGGACATGGTACCTGATTCTGAATCCTGTTGCCCCCACTTCTGTCCCTTTTAACTTTTAATTGTGCACCCCAGCCTTCACCCCACCTGCTTCCTCCACCTTCCATTTTTAATCTCCCCTAGGACCCTCTCTAACTGGCCCATCCCCATATCCACCATAGATTTTAACATCTGTTCAACATATTCTTTTATTTATTATTTATTTAGTTTTTGTTGACTGGGTAAGTGCACTAGCCAAAAAAATGACTGTTTTCAGGCAAAACCTGGGAGAGTACAAGGGATTACATACAAGAAACATTTCAGAAGTGCATTACAATAATACATACAGCTTAGTTTATAACCATTTAAACAAGGATACAACAGCAGATCAATAACAGAAACAACAGTGAGCAGTACATGCAAACAATAACAAAAGCATATACAACATAGTATAGGAGATACAGTCAATAAACAAATATCACCTGGAGCAATGCAGGCCTATACTGGAGTGATGGTATGCATCTGTCCAGGAGGGGAACCAGGATCCTAGGTGATAGGTTTTAATGCTTCATTGGCAAGCATTTAAACTAGCCAAGGGGGGAGGCACTGGAAGGAGCAGGGAAATCCTAGCCCCCCCAAAAAGTCAGTGTAGTAAGTGAGGTAAACACCAAGTTAGAGATGTCGATAGGGAGAAGTGCAGGGGTAAATGGAGAAAGTGACAAAGGCAATAAAGACAGAGATGGGGCAAAAAGGGGTAAGGCCATCAGGAAATGGAGGGTAATGAGTACCAATGCCCATAGTCTGGGCAACAAGCTTCCTGAACTGGTGGCCTTGATGGAAGAGGTATGTCTGGATATCGTAGCAGTCACAGAAACATGGCACACAGAGAACCATGACTGGGATGTTAACATACCAGGGTACACAACCTACAGGAGAGACAGGGAGAGGAGAAGAGGGGGAGGAATAGCGCTCTATGTAAGGGAAGGGATAAAAGCAACTGAACAAAAGAGTAAACAGGGAGAAGAGGAGGCACTGTGGGTCACCTTAGAGACTGGAAATGGCACCATAATCCACACAGGGGTTGAATACAAACCCCATGTCAGGAGGAATGGACAAGGATATGATAGAAGGCATTCTTAGGATGGCAGAGAAAGGGAGATTCTGTTGATGGAGACCTGAATATGCCAGATGTTAACTGGAGCACATTTGCTGCAGTCACATCCAAGAGCAGGACCATTCTCGATGCCCTATAGGTGGCATGTTTCAGACAGCTAGTTGTGGAACCCACTCATGAGGGAGCAATCTTAGACCTCATACTCTCAAATGGGGACAGTGAGAGGATCTCAGATCTAGAAGTGGGTAGCCATCTGGGAACAAGTGACCACCAAACAGTGTGGTTCATGATAAACTCAGCTACAGAGTCAAGCCATACAAAAGTGAGGGTACTGAACTTCAGGAGGGCTGACTTTGGCAAGATGGGAGAGTGCCTTAGAAAAGCACTAGCAAATAGACTAGAAGGAGGGGTGGAGCAACAATGGGGAAACATCAAAACTGCCACCACAGAGGCAACAAGCCTTTGTGTAAAGCAAATAAGCAAATCAAAACAAAATAAAAAGCCACTATGGTTCTCAAAAGAGGTGGCAGGGAAGGTCAGGGAAAAAAAGATAGCATTCAGGAAGTATAAGGAAACACAGAAGGAGCAGGACAGAGTGCTGTACCAGTTAAGGCAGAAGGAAGCAGGGAGGGAAGTCAGAATAGCAAAGGCCCAAGCTAAGGAAAAGATAGCCAACTGGATTAAGAAGGGGGATAAAACCTGTTATAGGTACATCAGGGAGCATAGAAAGACAAAGGGAGGGATAGTGAGGCTGAATAGAATGGACGGTGGGTGGGCAAAGAGGGACAGTGAAAAAGCAGGGATACTGAATTAATATTTCTGGTCAGGATTCACAAAAGAGGAGAGGGGAGATGCCTAATCCAATTAACAGAAGCACTCTGGATAGGGGGGTCGATCCCAGTCCTTTCAGAGAAGAAAGGGTTCTGAAAGAACTCCTAAAACTGAAGGTGGACAAAGCAATGGGGCCTGATGGAATTCACCCCAGAATTCTAAAAGAATTAAGGGGAGAACTAGTGAAACCACTGACTACCCTTTTTAACAAAACTTGGGAGGATGGTGTGGTACTTGATGACTGAAGGAAGGTGGATCTGATTCCCCTTCACAGTAGTGGGAGCAGGACTGAGGCAGGAAACTATAGACCTGTCAGTTTGACCTCTGTGGTAGGGAAAGTGATGGAATCACTTATGAAGGAAAGAATTGTTGAGTACCTAGATGCCAGTGGGGCACAGGACCCAAGGCAGCATGGGTTCACAGCAGGAAGGTCATGTCAGACAAATCTAATTGAGTTCTTTAACTGGGTGACAAAAGTAGTAGACCAGGGAGGGACTGTGGACAAGGCCTATCTAGATTTTAGCAAGGCATTTGACACAGTCCCACACAAAAGATTAATAGTCAAATTAACCAGCCTGGGAGTGGGTTCCAGGTGGGTAGCCTGTAAAACACTGGCTGGACAACAGGACACAGAAGGTAATTGTAAATGGAGTCCATTCTGAAGAAAGAGAGGTTACTAGTGGGGTACCGCAGGGTTCAGTACTGGGTCCCATCCTTTTTAATGTCTTTATAAGTGACATTGCAGAGGGACTGGAAGGAAAAGTATGCCTCCTTGCAGATGACACAAAGATTTGCAACAGGGTTGATACACAAGGAGGTGTGGAAAGGATGAGAAGGGACTTGGCAAGGTTGGAGGAATGGTCAGAAGTATGTCAGCTTGGATTCAATGCAAAGAAGTGCAAAATAATGCACCTGGGAAACAAAAACTCAGGGGAAGATTACACAATGGGGGAGGTAGTAATAACAACAAAAATGGAAAAGGACCAGGGGTAATCATATCAGATGACCTTAAGGTTAGCAAGCAATGTGAGAAGGCAGTAGGGAGGGCTGGGGGGATACTGGGATGTATAGGGAGAGGCATCACCAGCAGAAAACAGGAAGTTGTTATCCCTCTGTACAGACAGTTGGTGAGACCCCATCTGGAGTACTGCGTCCAGTTCTGGAGACCCTATCTCCGCAAGGACATAGACAGGATGGAGGCAGTCCAGAGAAGGGCAACTAAAATGGTGCAGGGTCTGCAAGAGAAGCCATATGAGGAGAGACTAAAGGAGCTTAAAATGTATACCCTTGAGGAAAGGAGGGAGAGGGTGGACATGATAGAAACTTTTAAGTACCTCAGTGGAATCAACAAAGTCCAAGAGGGTAGCATCTTTCAGAAAAGAGATGTACAAGAAAAGGGGACATGATTTGAAGACGGGGGCGTTCTGGGGCAATGTGAGGAAGTATTTTTTCACAGAGAGGGTGGTGGACATAGGAACAGCCTTCCTGAGGAGGCTGTGGGGTCTAAAACTGTGGGAGAATTCAAGAATGCATGGGACAGACATAAGGCAATGTTTGTGGGGTAGGAAGAAATAGGCTGTTGGTTAACTAGGATCTGCAGCTTATCCTGTAGGTAGGGAAATGGGCAGACTAGGTGGGCCAAGCTGTCCTTATCTGCCATCAAAGTCTATGTTTCTCTGTTTGTATGTATGGGTCACAGCACCAGCAATCAAAGCGTACGCATGTGCAACACATATAGGATACAACTTAGCTCAGTGTGACACCCAAGAATTTCAAAACAGGAACTAGCAGGAGGAGGGCAACTGTGAAATAAAGTAGAGTAAAAAGGTGGGGATTATAGAGGATAAGTATATTAGAGGGGTGGAGGGAGGTCAAGGCAAATTCAAAAAGAGGACAAGGGCAGGGTAAGATAATAGGAAAGTGGGAAGGGAAGGGTGAGGGGTAGTTGTAAGAAGCAGAAGAGTTTTGAGAATTACGGATCCAGATTACCTGGTTTTGGGGGTTCCAGCTCAGGAATCAGTGCTGGCATCAGAGGCCCTGCTGGAAGGCTGTTGTCAGTAGGAGTTTGCTCAATTAGAGGTGTCAGAGGCACCGCACACCGATGGGGGCCAGAAGGGTTGGGTGTACCAATTGAGGCATGGGTAGGGGAGCAGGCTCCAGCCTGAGCTCTGGGGCTGGGGTGGGAACAGGAGCAACAGGTTCCAGTGCCTGTGGATGCGCGGGCCCACTGACTCCAGATCAGGTGGGGACCTAGGGGCTTTTTGGTTGCCATTTTTTTCCTGCCCTTTCTCAGCCTTCCACGTCTCCCCATGCCCTTCATGGTACCCCCTGCATCTTCCAACAACCTGTTCACTTTTTCTACCAACTCCATCACTGCCTTTTAACAGTCCACTTTGTTCTTGGCCTAGTTCCTTCTGGGTGCCATGTCGTCGTGTCCAGCTATGAGAACCTGCAAAGGCTGTGGGATAATCACAAAATACACATTAATATTCAGGGTTAGAGACATATTAACTTGCAACGCAGCCAGTATTCTTTGCCGTCCTAAGGAGGTTAATATCCAAAACTGCATAAGGGATGGAAGTGTTACGCCCTTGTCAGTTCTCTTGTTTCTGTGTTTTACAGGATTTAATTTTTTATTATTTATGTGTTTTATTTTTTTTAGGTCCCTAACCAGCTGTCTGGGGTGGGTCAACCGGTTACTAACTTTTCCAGCTTCTGATACAACCTGCTCCTTGTTGCTGATCTGAGTTTAGTTTTCCCTTCTTTTTTTTTATTAAATATTTTTCTCTTTTTTTTTTTTTAAGAAAGCCCCCCCTGAGCTTTACTGTTCAACAGCCTGTGGTGTTCCCCAAGGCCAATATGTAACTTACAGCTTTTTATCCATTTTTATAATTAATTTAATTTTTTTGGGCATTAGCCCTCCAGCTGCACATCAATAATAATTCTGCTGCTTGCTCAGCAGTAAACATTATTATTTTTTTTTTATTATTATATTTTTTATAATTAGTGTGCCTTCTCCTTGCTATAAAATGGCAGATGCCATGTGCTTTTTCTAAATGGCGGCACCTTTGTAGCTAAAATGCAGCCGCACTCACCATTTCCTGTTTAAATACCTCAATGGGGAAACATGCCCGGAGCCTGAAAATGGAGGCCACCTGTACAGCGTAAAATGGTGGACACACTAGCCTTTCCCTATTCAAAATACCCTCAATGGGTACACATGCCTGGAGCCACAAAATGGTGTCTGCCACGTGGAATGGCTGGGAGGACCCATCTCTCAACCCCCTCCCACGAGGTCTGCATCGGGCGACTGTCGCCAGGTGGATCCTTCTCTCAAAAGCCCACAGGTAGGCCTCCTTTCTTTTCTCTCTGTCCACATGCTGCTTTTTCATATTTTTATTGAAAAGATCCCCAGGCATTTTCAGTGACATCCTCTGTCATCCCGGCTCACACTCCCCCCAACCCCACAAGGCCACTCGTGGTCATTCCTAATTAGAGGGAGGAGAGAGGGCTGAGCCGCACTGTTCCCTTTTGCTTTTCCAGTCTTTCTCCACCCTCTCCCCCACCCAAGTCATGGCTCCATGCCCCTGTTTTTCAGGATTCTCAAGACGACTTGGGCTTTCTCACAGCCCACCCGCAGGAAATGAAGCAACCCTCTACCCTGCTCGCCTCAAATTGTGCTGGGTTCTTTTTTTTTTCCCCCCAGACCAACCCAAGGCACACCAGTGTTCCAACAGTCATAGGTAGACAACAGGAGGACATCCGCCCACCGTGGCTGACCACAAATGTTAAACTGGGAAGTGCCCGGAAACTTCAAAACTCAGCATTCTGCATTTTAAAACAAACTGAACTACCTTCCATATCCTTAGCTTGAATTGCTCAAACTGCACCAGCTCCACTCAACTTTTTAAATCACCCTATACTTCCTAATTAAACCTGAACATACTTATAAATCACTTGTATTAAAACAAGTAATTATCCTAAATAAGGTAAACTGTATTTTAGAACCTTTTTTTAAAATAATCCAATTTGATTGCCAAACTGATGTGCTGTCTTGCCAATAAGACAAGATAGCAAATTGTGAGCTCTCCTCTCTTTTTCCTCTTTTATCCCTTAGACTGCTGAAAGATTTAGGATGTATAGGTTTTAGAACATATATACATGCTGGTGGCACATCAAGGGTAAAAAGTAACCATACCCCCATCATTTTGTCTGTTTGGAGACAGAGTTCAGCATGGATTCTCTCCATGTGGTAGATATTTTCACTGTAGAGGTCCAGTCATCTAGTGAAGGGGAGTTGGGGTTAACAATCTTTTATTGATTGCTCTACCTACTGCCACCAACAAGATGCCCCAAAAATATATTTATCAATTTAGATATCTGTTTTGAGGGAGTTTACCAAGAATCAAGTGTACAAAGCCTGGGGTACCTGATATTCATGACATTGGGTCATATTTCCCTCACATGCCAGCCCAAAAATGCTGGATTCTGGGAAAGTCCCCAAAAATATGATATGGAGTTCCCTTCTCCACACACCCCATTCAGCAGTGATCTGTGTGTCCCCTTGTATAGTGTTTCATCCTCAAAGGGGAAAGAAAGTAATGACTTACCACCTTCTACCTGAATTCTTTCCAATTATTAGGAGCTGAGGTGCAATATACTGTACACCTTCCCATACAACCTTCCACTCTTGAGGGGAGAGAATTATCCCCTGTTCCCTTTCCTATGCCAATTGAAATGAGAGTGGAGGACCTCTTCTCTGTTGTTGGAAAGTTTGGACTAACCTTGAAATGTGTTTGTTGCACAGTAATCCCTCTGCTGCCTGTTCAATAACTCTGATAATGGGATGTGGGTCCATCTGAACCTCTCTTATTTAGCTACCAGTCTTAAGAAATGATACTACCTCTAAATATCAGAAGAGGTCAGCTCTGCATAATGTGAATTCTGTTTGCATTTGTGCAAGTGGTTTTAGTGCCCTATCCCTCATGAATTGTGAAAAGCGAGTTAAACCTAATCTCCTCCATCTGGAATATGTAGCATCTGTCTGGTGAGGGGCAAAGTTCAGACATTATATCTATGAGGGTAAAGTATGTTAAGGAACTAGTAATTTTAAGCTCCTGCCTTACTGCAGTCCAGTTCTGATAAAGTTGCTAGAGCCATGGGTTTGTTGCCACTGACGACAAAAGCTCATCTATCGAAGTGTCAAACATTTCCAAGGGATGATTACCTATGTTACTATGGAGTTTCTGTGGGATCCACACATTTTCTGGGTTATCTTTCTTAAAGTCAATCCAGGGGCATAGTTCAGCCATCTGGTATGACATCTAACAATTTCTCTCATACTACAGAATCTGTAGTGAGAATGAAAGACACATCCCACACCAAAATGAGCCCTGAGCTATTCACAAAAGCAGAAATCCATGCACACAGCACTCAGAGGCAAAGTTACCAAAAATCTTTTACAAATTTATTCGGGCTCTCAGTCCCAAACCCAGCACATCAGCGAATGCCTTCATCAGGGCCTGAATAAAATTGTAAGACTTTTTTTGGTAACTTTGCCTCCGAGTGCTCTGTGTGTGGATTTCTGTATTACTAGAGGTAGTTACCTTTCATGGATCACTGACCCTTTATCACTCACTGCAGCTCTTCTTGTGGAACTGTATTCACAAAAGCAGTCTGCATCAAACGTAGGCTGCATGCACAAAAGGGAACTTGCACCAGCCTTGCACCACAAAATGGGCTGTGGCATGGTGCTAGGGGGCTTGCAGCAGATGCAGCCTGCCATATACCTGAAAGTGAGATTCACAAAACTCTCCCAGAGGGAGAATTTCTAAGAACCCTTAGACCAACCAGGGCTGGTCTAGGGGTACTTAGACATATCACTTTGGGAGAGTGTGGCACCTTGCAAGCCCCAGGTCCTTGTTATCATAAAGTAAATAACCCTGGTGATCTAGCAGCCCCCCAATCCACAATGTCCCTGAAATTAGTTATAAATGGTATCACCTGGTGGTCTGGTGGCTCCCTCCCCAATGTTGCTGGTTATAATAATCTTAAATACAACCCCCTTCTCTGGTGGTCTAGTGGCCCCCACCCTGACAGGTAGTGCCCACCACCCACTGCCCCCATTCCAAAACAGAGCCAGCGACCAGCACAGCCCTTCTTTCACCTGTATGGCTGGCCACTGACTGAACTGGCACTGAGCACCTACTTCATAGTGTGCACGCTCACTGATGTCAATCAATGAGCATATACACTATACAGTATGCACTTAGTGACAGTTCAGTTGGTGGCCAGCCATGGAGGTGACAGGAGGGCTGTGCCAGTCATTGGCTCTGTTTTGGGATAGGGAGTGGGGTGGTGGGCACTACCTGCTGTGGTGGGGCTACTAAACCACCAAGGAAGGGGGTTGTATTTAATACTATTATAATTGGTGACTTCAGAGATCAGGGAGTGGAGCCACTAGACCACAAGGGAAGGGGGTTGTATTTAATACTATTATAATTGGTGACTTCAGGGATCAGGGAGTGGAGCCACTAGACCACAAGAGAAGGGGGTTGTATTTAATACTATTATAATTGGTGACTTCAGGGATCAGGGAGTGGAGCCACTAGACCACAAGGGAAGGGGGTTGTATTTAATACTATTATAATTGGTGACTTTAGGGATCAGGGAGTGGAGCCACTAGACCACAGGGGAAGGGGTTGTATTTAATATTACAGCATTCTAATAAGAGACATAGGGGATTGGGGAGGGGGGCTGATAGACCACCAGGGATGGGATGTGATTTATTTTATTTGGGATGGGGGGATGGCTAGCCTTTGCTGCAAAAAGCCTGCAGCAAACCACTCTCATGTGACTTGTGTGTGTCACATGGAAGAGGTTGCGACAAATGTAGGGACTTAGGTGCTGGGACACCTTCTGTACCAGAATCTGGTGCAGGGTCTCTGGTGCACCGAGCTTCAGCACAAGCTGTTGTTTGCTGCTGCTTGCGCCGATCTAAGCTGTGTTTGAGAATCAAGTCCAGTGTCTTGTAATCCTATATACTGTACCTATAGCACTGTTACCTGCACCCTTTTCTGTATAATTTTATTGTGTATACCTGACTCTAAACCCTTTGCAAATAGGCACTTGTCTAAAGGATTATTTACGATATAAAATCTAAATTAAATGAAAACTAAACTTGCACTTACCCAGTGAGTCTCCCAGGTATTTTACAATTAAAAGTTACACCCAGGTACAGTATATGTAATTGGGACCACCTCTATGCTGGGATTTCTGTATTTATATGCCAGGAATGAGTATTGTTAGAATGTTTACACAAATTAGTAATATTAGTCTTGGATATATTAATAGTTAATTTACATCTGGTGAGTCTGTTATTAACAATGTTTATTGCATGCTAAAGTCCTATAGCAGCAAGTGACAAAAGAGTTGTATCTTCTGCATACAACATTATAGGTACATTCATATTAGAGATAAAGTAGAAGGTGGTGCACAATTTTCATATATGTTAATATCTGCCAATTCATTTATGTATACAATGAAATGGAATGGAGCCATTAGGTATCCTTGTTTTACACCTGTTTGCATAGCAAGAGGTCTTTAGTTTCCCATCCTACATGGTTCTAATCATTGATTTTTCCTTGTGCATCAGCTTTATTATCTCCAATGATCTCTGGTCTAAGGTTAAAGCTCCTAGGACAGACCATAATATTTCTCTGTCTATACTATGAAATGGGGTGGATAGATAAATACGTAACGCATATATCATCCCAAGACTAGTGCTTGTATACTTATCCCAATATATTTTGTGGTTAAAATATGATCAACCATCGACCTTTTGGCCCCAAACCCAGCTTGAACCACAGAAATAAAATGATTGTCCTGCTCCCTTATATCCAGCATATTCAAAACGTACCTAGAGTGAATCTTTAGTGAATAGTTTTGTAGTGAAATATGTCTATAACACCTGGGACCTAACTACTGATCACCCTGTTTGAAAAGGGGCTCTATAACCTCGGTGCCCCAACCTTCAGACAATTTGAGGGGAATATTTGTAACAGTAACTAGGGTACATTACATTTTACTCCACTCACTTAAGACAGACTGAAAAACCTTGTCAGGTAACATATCCAGGCCAGAGGCCTTATTCTTTATTTAGGTCATAATGAAGGCATCTGGAATTCTGTGACTCCACGGTTGTGGAATATTCCGCTGAATTTGCATCATGCTATAGAATATATACGGTGCCATAAAATTGTTTGTGGTGAGTTTTCAGTATAGTTTTTCCATAGTGCCCAGCTCCCTTCCCCAGCTCGTTTATCTTGAAGCACCTTCTTTATGCTTGGCTAGTGATATCGTCACTGACATCACATCATATTTTAACCAACTGCAGGACTACATTCTTCAATAGAAATGAATAAATCATGCCACAAAAATCAGAAAATGCTGCCACAGAAGCCTCAGAGCCCTGCTGCAGAAATCAGGAAAAAGTGCCACAGAGCACTAGAGGCCCTGGCCTTAATACAGGTATCAGGTTCAGGAGGAAGGCCCAGCACTATTCGAGAATATACTGGTTATTTACTGTATTGCAGGGTTTGAATTTTCTGGCCCCCTAATATCAGTATTGTTATATTTATAAATATCCTCAACATTTGTTACCCACTGATTCTCCAAAATTACTACCATAATGCCTTTCTTTCCACCAAATGCTACAATATTCCAGAATTTATGCTGGTGTTTTTTAACAGTGTCGCTAATTCTGAGCATAAGTAATTCTTTTTTCAAAGTTTGCCCTTAAAAAAAAAAGTTAACTTTCATATTCAGATCTACGGGATCTGGCATCTTGTTGATTCTCAGGAGATAGATTATTTGTAAGCCACATCAACAGTTTTTACAAGAGCTTCTATTCTTGCTTTTACATTCAGAATCATACCATTTTAGATTTGTAGCTCTGACATAATGAACATTCAAAAGGCTAAGGCACTGAGGGCAGGTAAATGGGTACAAAAATGATGTCAGGAATACATTATGTAAAAAATCAGATACTGTGCATTCACATTTGAAAATTTCTAGTTTTCTTCTACTTTAAATATTTGAATTGCTACCTGTTACATCCATAAATCTTTCAGATACAGTTATTGCATTCATAATTCTATTATTTGATATTATTGCTGTAGTGATTACTTTCAGTAGCTCCATTACTAGCCTGAACCATCCATTGCTTAACCTTGAAACAAAATGACTGCCTAGGTGAAAATGACTTAACAGCTGAGGCCATTACCCATAAGACATGTACTATGTTTTTTTTTGTTAGCTTAATGGAGCACAAGATCCTAGAAATGGAGAACAGACACAAGCAAGAACTGGAGAATCTCAAGCAGGAAAAAGTGAGTCTAGAGAGTTTGGTATCCCGTCAAAGTTTTATAATCCATGAGCTAGAAAAGCAGCTGAGCAGAGCTATTAGCAACAATAGCCTATTACAGAAGCAACAGCTGGAGCTGATGGATACAGTCTATAGCCTTGTCAATCTGTGTTCAAAAGAAGGAGGTAAGAAATACAAAAAAAAAAAATTAAAAATTGTATCTTAAAGATGAATAACTTTTTTGAATTCTGTTCTTTTTACAATCTGGGGCTAGAAGATCAGAAAGTCATGGGTTCTAGCCCCACACCAGGTACTTGGTGTAATACCCATAACTGACACCATGCAGCAGTAGTTGGTGGGTACAGCACTATTGTGGCGCCATCCTTTGGATGAGATGATAAACTGGGATCCCTTCTGCTCATCTCTGGTCACTATCCAGGTGGAAGTTAAAGTTCCCATGGCACTTAAGTAAGAAGAGTAGAGGAATATTTGTAAAAAAAAAAAAAAAAACATAGTACAAGAGATAAATCCAAATTTTATATGTGAATATAAAGATATCATGTATCAACAGTAATTAAAAAAGAAATATGTACCTCTTGTTAGAAATTACACCCATCACCATTAACTCTAAATAAGATCATAATAAAAAAAAGGGATCACCACATTCCCTACAACCTATCATGGTTCTGAGATAATACAGTCAGCAAACACCCCCAATGAAAACTTGCAAAAGTCAAAGCACTGGAGCTATGTGGCAGGCAACTCATGTTGCTCCAGTCATTTTTTGTGAGCACTTAAGCATTGGATTTTGCACTTTAATAACATTTTGCATTTCTCTAAACTCACAGTGTTGTGACTGTTTTGTGGGTTTCAGTGTGCTATTGCTGTCCTGGTTGCACAGAAGCACTCAGTTATCCAGCTGCATTCGTTCCGTTGTCTTAGATGGATATCTCAGTGTTCTAGTCATCTAAGTATGGATTTTATGGCAGACATAACACAAAGTATCTCAGCCACAGGGACAGAAAATGAATGTGATGGATAAGTGAGAGGTGCATAAATTAGAGCTGACTGTATTCTAGAGGTACACTGTTTCTACAATGCATTGAGTCTAACAGCAGACAATAATATCATGTCTTTCTGATACACTGCCTATATGGACTCCATTAATGTATTTAATAATTCAACATGCGATGTTACTTTTTTCTGTTTTGAAAAGGAGCTTCTGACCTTTCATATATAACATTTTGAGATAGCAAGTAATACCCCTAAAGTATACAGGATACATTTGCCCCATTCTACTGGATATATACTCAACACAACAATAAGATAGGAGAGGCTGAGGATAAGTGGCTCTATTCACTTATGGGCCAAAAAAACTGCCAGAAATTGGCAACATATGGGCATTCCAGGAAAAGATGCGGGATACTTACAAGGGAGGCTCAAGGCGGAGGTTTTTAAAAATGTTTTCATATAACAAGTTACTATTTCTGTTCTAAGTATACTGTATATCCTGTTGCTTTTAAAACCTTTATTTGAAAATAACTAATAAGAACCATGTGTCTGTAAAAACTTGTAAAGATGGTCATGCATGGATTGTTTAGAATATGCAATACTGGGTTCTTAATATGTCTACTGAGTATCTGCATGCTGAATGACCAGCATAATGTGGTGCAGAAGTTCCTGATTGAGAGAAATGGTGATTATAATAAGGAGAAGAGACACTATTCAAGGAAGGAAGGTCCTCTGTAAAATGGATGACTAAGTTTGGAATGTTGAGTTGGAGGGACAATTTGTGTATAGCTTACTTTATTTGGAATATGAGGTTACACATGTATTTTTATTATGTATCTTAGAGAAGGTCATTGCTTTTAGGGGACATAGAAACCTTTCCAAGACTGGTAAATAATTCAGCATAAGATAGGTTTTATTTTCAAATACCTGAAGATTGAAATTAGCTCATATGAGCATATACAGTCTTTTACCAAAGAAGCATGAACTAGAGGCCTGGATACATTTTTATGCTATTTTGGCAATCAGTGGAGTCAAGCTCAGCAGATTAGGTTGTGTGCAATTCAATAAAAACTAATGAATATAATTTCTATAGAAGCGGCTGAACAAGTAAAAGAGTAGGGGGATTATTACTTATGCTAGGGATTGTATTGGGGTTGATGTGCTTGATACAGCAATGGTCTCTTACGAACATACAAACATACGAAGTAGCCAGCAGAGGAAGGCCATTTGGTCTATCAAGTCTGCTCATATTGCAGGGTACACAGCTTGAGCTAATGTCCCTGCCCTCCCTCCCCACTGCTCCCATCCTCTCCGCCCATGATCCTTACTTTCCCTCTATGCCTATCCCAGCCTCTCTTAAAGCTGCCCACTGTCTTCAATAAGATGACCTCTTCTGACAGTGCATTCCAAGTGTCCACCACCCTCTCAGTGAAGAAGTGCTTCCTGACCTCCCTCCTAAACCTTCCACCCTCCAGCTTAAGACTGTGCCCCCAGTGTTATGGTTGCCACTCAGCTTAAAGAGCCTCTCCTTATCAACCTTATACATCCCTTTCAAGTACTTGAAGGTCCCAATTATGTCCCCTCTCTCTCTCTCTCTCTCTCCTGTCTTCCAGGAAGTACATGTTCAGTGCCCTCAACCTCTCCTCATATGCCCTACCCTGCTGTCCCACTATCATCTTTGTAGCCCTCCTCTGGACCTTCTCCAGCAGGTTAATGTCCTTTTTGAGGTGTGAGCACCAGTACTAAACTCCATACTCTAGATGCGGCCTTACCAGTAACCTGTACAAGGGCAGTATAACCTTCTCTGTCTGGTTTACCCATGCCGCAACGATAGTCATCACGGAGACATCTCCAACAGCAACAGCCGCAGTGCTGACTGATGGCATTGCAGTGTCAGGGATGCCTCCGTGTATCCATCAGGGACTGTGTCCCTGAACCCCCCCATGTGGGGGGCTCTGCCCCCACACACCCCGGTCTCAAGGATTCTAACTACGAGTTGGAGTTGGACTGGGAGGGGCAAACACCCAGCGAGGCAGTCCCGATCGTCATATAGACCACCACAGTGACTGGTGGATTTTGCCCAATTCCTGTTGCTGTGGTGGTCTTCATGATCAGGGAGTCGCTGCAGCAACAGTATACACCTCTCTCCTACTACTGATCCCCCTAGATATGTATCCCAGCAGCTTGTTTGCTTTGCTGCTGCTTTCTTGCACTGTGTGGAGTATTTCAGGTCACTAGTGATCATCACTCATCCTTCTCCTCCTCTGATGCAGATACTCGGACTCCACCCAGGTAGTACCCTGTCCTGTGATTCTTGGCTCCAGTATGCATAACTTTGCATTTTTTGGCATTGCAGCCAAGCTCCCAGATCCTGGACCACCTCCCCAGCTTTTTCAGATCTTCCTGTAGGTCCTGTATCCCTTCAGCTGTGTCCACTCTCCTGCAGAGCTTGGTGTCATCCACAAATGGGCACATTTTGCCCTTAATGCCATCCCCAACATTATTAATGAAGACATTGAACAACACCGGCCCCAGTACACAGCCCTGTGGGACATCACTGGTTACCTCTCTGGTACCAGATAACTCTCCCCCCACAACCACCCCTCTGGGTTCTGTCCCTCAGCCAGTTTTCCACCCATCTGACCATCTTTTCCCCAGCCCTAAGATCTACCAACTTCCTGATTGACCTTTTGTGGGGCACAGAGTCAAAGGCCTTGCTGAAACCAAGATAGATGATGTCTGCCACTTGGCCCCTGTCTACTGTGTTAGTGACACAGTCAGAGAAGTCAATCAGATTCATTTGACATGATCTCCCACCATGAACCCACGCTGCCTTGCATCCTCTAGATATTCCATCAGCCTTTCCTTTAGTATGATCTCCATGAGCTTGCCCACAATGGAGGTCAGACTGACTGGTCTGTAATTCCTTGGGTCATCCTTAGGACCACTTTTGTGGAGGGGGCACTACATGTGCTGTTCTCCAGTCCTGTGGTACCATGCCTGACTCTAGTGAACTATTAAATAGGTCTGCCAGTGGCCCTGCCAGCTCCTCAGCCAGTTCCTTTGGAACCCTTGGATGTACTCTCTCTGGGCTTGGTGATTTGTCCACCTTCAATTCCAGCAGACCATCCCTCACTCTGTCCTTCTCTATCGCTACATCTGTGTTCACCTCCCTCCCTGCTCCTCTTCTCCCTCCTGATGGCACTGGTCCATCCTTCTCCCTGGTGAAGATGGAACAGAAGTATTCATTTAATATCTCTGCTTTTCCCCCATTATCCTCCACCCACTCCACCCCTTTCTTAAGCCTAACAATCCTTTCTTTCTTGTCCCTTGTCTCACTTATATAGCAACATTTAAATTTGAATTTGATTTGAAAGCTTGTTTATCAAAGTAGTACTAAGCAACACAATAAAAAAATGATAGTGGGCTGTATTCATAATCCCACCCCCCAAAAAAAATTAAAATGGCTGGGCTTGAGGAACTAATAAATGTGATGGGTAATTTTAAAAATAAGGAAATCATATTATTGGGTGACTTAAATTTGAACTGGTTGGGTTATGATAATATGTAAGTATAAAAATGTTTTGCAGAAAGTGAATCTTATGCAGGTTGTAAATAATGTAACTAGAATGGACAATCAGACCAGCCTGGACTTGCTTATTGATTGGGTGTTAGCGAATAATGTAAGAAATATTTGAGCTGAGGTACTATGCCAGATTCAGTTAGTGAACACATACCAGTCTATGTCTGGAGCAACATGAGACCCAAGGGAAAAGGTAGAATAATAAGTACTAGATTAGTCACCAAAGATTAAAAGAGATTTTGTATCGTTAACTGGGATGCTCTGGACAATATTAAGAAGTAAGAAGTGCACTTGAAAACTTTTTAGCTTTGCACAATAAAGTACTTGACAATCATGATCCATTAAAAGTGAATCAACATGCAGCACAAACAAATAGCTGGTTAAGTAGGGAGCTGATTGATATTTTGAAGAGTAGAGATGCGGTGTGGGTAAAAGTTAAACACACTAATGAAAAAGATGACTGGACCACCTTTAGGGAACTAAGGAATAGATGTAAAAATGTGAAAAAAAAAAAAGTGAAAGTAGATCATTACAAAAAAGAAAAGGAAATCAATTTTGGAAATAAAAAAATAATTGGGAGGGAGTTAATAACTTAATGAAGCCATAGAAAAGGGACAATATTGAATGTCTCATAAAAGGTGACCAGGACTTAAGAGGGAGTCTGGATGTAGCAAATTATTTAAACAATATTTTTACTGACTTATCTAGCTATGTCAGTGGTTTCAGTGACACAGATGTTAATGATACTGTAACTTTTTTAAAATAAACCAAATTTCTATTTTAAACAGATTATGGAAAATAAAGTGATTAAACAGCTAACCAGGTTAAAGCTATCAAAAGGGCCAGGAGCAGATAAACTGGAGGCTAGATTACTGAAAACTTCTGTAGCAGGATTGTCCCTGCTGGTAGAAAAAATTATAACATGTTGTTATGCAACAAGTGGTTCCAGATTTGTGGAAGAAGGCATATGTGAACCCAATTCACAAGGGTGGTCCTCGAACAACATGTAGGGAATTATAGACCTATTTTCATTCTATCCTTATTGGGTAAAATTCAACAAGGACTGCTGCATACTCAACTGACGTAATATCTGGAAAATCATGACATGATATCAAGGGCACAACATGACTTCAGGAGGGACTGCAGCATGGTGACTGACATGGCCAGGTTCATGAATAATCTGGGTGGGGGTGGGGGTTGTTTACTGTGGCAATGTCAGTGGACCTGACCAAAGCATTTGACCTAGTGGACCAATCCATCCTGAAGCTAATGCTAAGACAAATTAGTTTGGGAGAACTTTCAGTAAACTGGATTACAAGTTCCATGCACAAAAAAAAAAAAAAACAAATGGTCAGAGTTAACAGTGTACTGTCTGATTTACAAAATATTGGGTATGGGGTCCCACAAGGTTCCACGCTTTGACACCTGTTGTTCCTATTATTCAGTAATGACCTTCCACAAGTATACAGCACAGCAAAAATCATCCTTTACACAGATGATGTTGAGCTGTATTCAGCAAATAAGGAAATGTAGGCCTTAAATAGAAAAATGGATGTAGAGTTTGGTAATATGATTGAACTGTTTAAGCAAAGTGGTAAATAAAAAGAAAACAAACTCAATGCTATTTAGTATGGTTCAGCAATCTTGTAAAAATACTGGTAAGTTTCAGGTTAGATTTGATGGAGAGAATAATCTTGAGGTGGTTAGTGAGTTTAGATACTTAGATGTAACATTGAATGCACACTTGAGTAAAGAAAACCATGCAAAACAAGTCTCCACACAGCTGCAACAGAAATGGAGAGCACTATATGCAATTGGAGATTTGTTAACTGATGATACTCCTAAGATTTTTTTTCAGACATGTTTGTTACCATCAATAAACTACCAAAGTGTAGTTGGGGGAAGGGGGCAGTGGGGTTTTATCTAAAAGAACTAGCATGTACAGTGCTGTGTGCAGATTTGTTCTGCATGTGAAGCAGCGGGAACATCAGTGCCATTAGGGTACAGTGATAAACTCTACATGAATTGTTTGGTTCACAAGGCATTGAAAAACGGAGATGCTGGCCCTTTGTCTGACATCATTGTACCAAAAAGTACAATAACATCCCTGTGTTCTGTTGATACTGTAACATTGTCAATTCCATTGTTTAAGACTGCTAAAGGTCAGAAGGATTTTGTGTATACAGCTGCTACATCCAAATATCAGGAACAAAAAAGATCTTAATCAGTTTAAACTACTACATGAAAGTCACTTGAAGACAGAAGTAATCTGCAATTGATTTTAGCCATAATAATTTGCACAAATTCTATTTATAGTATATATTATGTACTGTAGTCCACATTCCTTTCTTTTGCAATCTGGACCAATGGTTATTTGCTATACTGTCTGTATTTTATTTTATGTCTGTTCTGTAATTATCTGAGCTGAGTCTGTAAAGGGCCATGTGGCCTAGTGCATCTTACCTGGCTAACAAAATTTTAAATAAAAAATAGATGTTTTGTGTCTCAATAACCTAATAACAATCAGGTATAAGACAGTACTCTCCTCTGCTGGCTTATGTTTTAATGACACTTTCACCCAAACCTACCATCGGTGCTCAGCCAGAGCATTTCCACATTTGTGCAATGATTCTGGATTTATAAGATGCTGGATGTCAGCTTGTTCCTGACCAGGTGGACAATGCTTGATGAATACGGGTTCCAAGAAACAGATTTTTAAATGAGGGTGTACTGGTTTTCCAGGCTGTTCCACATCTGAATTTTAACGAATACTGACCAAATGTACGTACGGAGTCCATTATTCTGATCCTCTTTTGAAAACATAATTTCCACTATACCATGTGGATAGGATTGGTACAATCCATTGACACACTAATGCAGTCCATTATTTAGCCTCGAACAACAGGGGCTTCTGCAAATTAGTTAACAAAGTTACAAAGAAAGAAAGATATGGGGTTTACCATCTCAACACCCATCTCTTTGTCTTGTTATAAGTTACCCCCTTTAAATAGGGTTTAACCTGCTGCCCCAAAACAATGAAAAGAAGATTCTTAGTAGTGTTGTTTCTAGGATAGTGGGAACCACATAGCACCTGTTTACATGACCTGATCTGCACCATTGAGAGTGGTGCAGATCAGGCAATGTAAACCAAATGTGAAGAGCTGTAAGTCTATCCATTGTAACAAACTGTTATCATTGATTTTATGGGTTCGTGTATAGGTGCAGGCATTTTCTGCCAGCGTGTAAACATGCCGCTCTGCCTGTGCTGGAAGATAAATGTCAAGAGCAGATATAATGGTTTAGCAGACCCCATTCTGATCTTTGCCTGTCACCCAAGTCCATTTGTCCTTTAAAGTTTGGATTTGGCATAACAGTTTCAAGGTGGGAACTGCTGACCATTCTGAGCTTGACTCCCCCTTCCTGTTTCCAGATTTGAAATTGAATGCTGTTTAAAGATCTATATTTGAATTTCACATCTCTTGAATTTGGCATCCTCTGACCCCCGGGTGAAAATGCTGATGTGCAACTGCAGTATTTATACAATGGTGAAATATATGAATATACAATTGGTATAAATAGTGAGGGAGGTATATATACAATAGCAACATGGTAGAGATAGACCAATGTACATCACAGTGCAAGCAGTTTATATACAGTAGCAGCAGGGTTTATATAGCAGTGTAGTCATAGTGCAAGGTCAGGAGTAAGAACAGCACAAAGAACAAGGGGAAAGGGAGGTGTAGGAGACTTAGGTAAGGGAAGGTAGTAGGATTACTACAGGAAGGAACAGACCAGGTGGCAATGAATAATAGGTAAGGAAGGTAAAGTACTGTGAGAGGAAAAGAGACTAGGTTGAGGCGGCTGTAGCTGGGGTCTGGGAAGAAGGGGAGTGACATGAGCAAGTAGTAAGGGGGACAGCTCAGAGCAGGGATTTAAGGGCAGAGAAAGTGGGGGAGAGGCAAGTGTTCTCAGGAAGCAGGTTCCAGAGGAGAGGGAGATGATAAGAGAAGGCAACCTTACCTGAGCAGGTATGAGGATGTGTGAGGGAGAATGTCTGAGCATCCCTGGAATGGAGAGAGTACGAGGAGGAGCTTACAGGAGACAGGCAGGAGTTGAGGTATTGGGGGGAGGGTCCCAAACTAGTATTTGGTGATGAAAGTGATGCTATGTGCATGGTGCTGAGCAGGAAGTGGCATTAGGGAGAGGGAGGAGTAGAGGATGCAGTGGTGAGTGGGGGAGAGGAAGTGGTGAAGTGGCAAAAAGAGTTTAATAGGGTGTTGCGTCTTGTGAGGCGGATAATGGGTGCAGAGCCATAGGCAATGTCTGCATTGTTAATAACTGGTAGGGTAGTTTTGGTGACTACGTCATGGCAGGTGGTCAAAGGGAGATAATCCTTGTGGTGGTAGAGGGCTCTTAGTTTTGGACAAAGTTTGGAGCAGATGGAGTCAATGTGGGCAGAGAGGTCGAGGTTGCTGTTCAGCCAGACCCTAAGATATTTGAAAGAGTTGATTTTGAATAATGGCTTTATAGTTCCCCAAGTATAACATTTTTCAACCAAACAATAAAGGCCTCTGGAATGCCATATGCCTCCAAAGTGTCAAACAAGAATTTGTGCAATATGCAGTAGAAGGTTTTGGACTGATCTGTGGAAATACGGTAACCTGAAAGTTTATGTTGTTTGCCTGTTTCAGTGTGTTCCCTTATTGATATCAGATTATTCTGTACTGTATGTGCCTATCCTTTATTGTGCAAGTTTGGAATCGAAAGATAAGGCTGTCTGCTGTACTGGCCAGCCTAGAGATCAGGGTTTTAAGCAAACTTTTAATGTCCACATTTTGGAGGCTTATCAGCCTCCAAATTTCTAGTGTATACTTGTCTCCTTTTTAGACAAAAAAAGCAATAATGCATTCAGCATGGATGCAGGTTGGTCTCCTGACTGTAAGAGATGAGCATATACCTCCCTAAGTACAGGACACAATTAGTGGTGGGCTAAGTGGCCGAAATTTGCTCCTCTAAGTGATTCGCGGAGTAACGTGGAATCTGCGAAGTATTCTGCAACACGAAGCGGAGTATTTCGTGTCATGATGAGGAATGCAAAGTCCATTGAAACCAATGACTGTGCATTATTCCGCTTTACCCAAATCACTTCTCCACCAGCTTTAAGGTGAAGTACATTGAAATCAATGTACTTCGCATGACTTCACCTTGTTATTGAGCTCCAAGGTGAATTTTAAACATAGAAACATAGAATTTGACGGCAGATAAGGACCGCTTGGCCCACCCAGTCTGCCTATTTCCCTACCTGATGGATAAGCTGCAGGTCCTAGTTAACCAGCAGCCTACTTCTTCCTACCCCCACCCCCTAGAATTGCCTTATGACTGTCCCATGCATGCTTGAATTCCACCACTGTTTTTGACTCCACAACCTCCTCTGGAAGGCCGTTCCATACATCCACAACCCTCTCTGTGAAAAAATACTTCCTTAAATTACCTCTGAGCCACTCTTCTATCTTCAAATTGTGCCCCTTGTTCTTGCACACCTCTTTTTGAACGATGCTACCCTTTGGACTTTGTTGATTCCCTTGAGGTACTTGAAAGTTTTATCATGTCTCCTCTCCTCCTTTCCTCAAGGCTATACATATTAAGCTCCTTAAGTCTCTCTTCATATGTCTTCCGGTGCAGACCCTGCACCATTTTAGTTGCCCTCCTCTGACAGCTTCCATCCTGTCTATGTGTTTGTAGAGATTGGTCTCCAGAACTGCACGTAGTACTCCAGATGGGGTCTCACCAGCTGTCTGTACAGAGGGATAATAACTTCCTGTTTTCTACTGGTGGTGCCTCTCTTATGCATCCCAGTATCCCCACAGCCCTCCTTGCTGCCCTCTCACATTGCTTGCTCACCTTTAGGTCATCTGATATGACTACCCCAGGTCCCTTTCCATTTTTGTTGTTGTTAGTATCTCACCCCCCATTGTGTACTCTTCCCCTGGGTTTTGTTTCCCAGGTGCATTACCTGCACTTCTTAGCATTGAATCTAAGCTGCCATACATTTGACCATTCCTCTAACCTTGCCAAGTCCCTTCTCATCCTTTCCACTCCACCTTGTGCATCAACTCTGTTGCAGATCTTTGTGTCATCTGCAAAGAGACATACTTTTCCTTCCAGTCCCTCTGCAATGTCGCTTATAAAGACATTGAAGAGGACCGGTCCTAATACTGAACCCTGCGGTACCCCACTACTAACCCCCTTTTTTCAGAGTGGACTCCATTTACTATTACTCTCTGTGACCTATTCTCCAGCCAATTCTTTACCCAGGCTGTCATCTTGGGACCACTCCCAGGCTGGCTAACTTGTATATTAATCTTTGTGGGACTGTGTCAAATGCCTTGCTAAAGTCTAGGTAGGCCATGTCCACAGCCCCTCCCTGATCAACTACTTTGGTCACCCAGTCAAAGAAATCTATCAGATTTGTCTGGCATGACCTTCCCGCTGTGAATCCATGCTGCCTTGGGTCCTGTGCCCCTCTGGCCTCTAGATACTTGACAATTCTTTCCTTCAGAAGTGATTCCATCATTTTCCCTACCACTGAGGTTAAACTAACAGGTCTGCAGTTTTCTGTTTCTGCCTTGCTCCCACTTTTGTGAAGGAGAATCACATCTGCCCTCCTCCAGTCCTCGGGTACCACCCCATCCTCCCATGATTTGTTAAAGAGGGTAGTCAGTGGTGTCACTAGTTCTACCTTTGTTCTTTTAGAATTCTGGGATGAATCCCATCAGGCCCCATTGCTTTGTCCACCTTCAGTTTTAAGAGTTCTTTCAGAACCCTTTCTTCTGTAAATGGGCTGGTATCAACTTCTGTATCCAGAGTGTTTCTACTGTTTGTTTTAGGTACCTCCCCTCTTCCTTTGTAAATACTGAGCAAAATATTTGTTTAGTATCTCTGCCTTTTCACAGTCTCCTTCTACCCACCCTCCTCCCTTTATTAAGCCTCACTATCCCTCCCTTGGTCTTCCTTCATCCCCTGATGTACCTATAAGTGCTTTATCCCCCTTCTTAACTGAGTTGGCTATCTTTTCCTCGGTTTGGGCCTTTGCTGTTCTGACTGCCTTCCCAGCTTCCTTTTGCTTTAACTGATACAGTTCTCTGTCCTGTTCCTTCTGTGATTCCTTGTACTTCCTGAATGCTTTCTTTTCTCTTAAACCTTCACTGCCACTTCCTTTGAGAACCATAGTGGTTTCTTACCTCGTTACGCTTTGTTTATTTGCTTTACACAAAGGCTTGTTACCTCTGTGATGGCAGTTTTATTATTCCCATTGTTCTTCCACCCTCCTTCCTGCCCATTTCTAGTGCATTCTTCAGGCACTCACCCATTTGACAAAGTCAGCCCTCCTAAAATCCAGTACCTTTGTCTTTGTATGGCCTGACTCTATTGCTGTGTTTATTGTGAACCATACTGTTCGATGGTCGCTAGTTCTCAGATGGCTACCCACTTCTACATCTGTGATCCTCTCTTCATCTCCGCTTTGAGAGAACCAGGTCTAAGATTGTTCCTCTCGAGTGGGCTCCATACTAGTTGTCTAAGGCATGCCCCTGTAGGGCATCTAGAATAACCCCACTCTTAGAAGTGGCTGCTAACTGCACTCCAGTTAACAGCTGGCATATTCAGATCACCCATCAGCAATATCTCCTTTTTCTGCCATACTGAGTATACTTTCTATCATTTCCTTGTCCATTTCCTCCCCTGAGAGAGGTCTGTATACAACCCTGTGCAGATTGTGGTGCCATTGCCGGTCTCCAAATTTACCCACAGTGCTTCTTCTTCTCCTCCCTGTTTACACTTTTGTTCTGTTGCTTTGATTCCTTCCCTTATGTAAAGAGCTACTCCTCCTCCTCTTTACCTCCCTGTCCCTCCTGTAGATAGTGTATCCTGGTATGTTTACATCCCAGTCATGGTTTGTGTGTACCATGTTTCTGTGACTGCCACGATATCCAGATGTTCCTCCTCCATCAAGGCCACTAATTCAGGAAGCTTGTTACTCAGACTACGGGCATTGGTACTCATTGCTCTCCATTTTTTGATGGCTTTACTTTCTGTTGCAGCATCCCCCACTGACCTTTCTACCTCGGTCTTTTTCCCATTTAGTACCCTGTTTTGTAGGGAGAGGCTGGGATTTTTCTGCTGCTTATCAGTGCCTCCCCCCTGGACTAGTTTAAAAGCTTGCCAATGAAGCATTTAAACCGATTGCTCAAAAGACTTGTTCCCTTCCTGGACAGATGCAGACCATCCTGCCAGTATAGGCTGGTGTCCCTCCAGGTGGAACCCCAGTCCCCAATGAAGCCAAACCCCTGTGCTCCACACCATTTTTTTCAACCACTCATTAAACTGCATGGTGCAAAGTACCCTTGCCTCACTCATGCCATTTACAGGCAGCACCTCTGGAGAAGGATACTGTGTGCTACTTGTCTTAGGCCTCTCCCAGTTCTACAAAGTCCTTCTGCACTGCTCTAAGCTCATGTTGAGCCAAGTCATTTGTCCCTAGGTGGACAATGACATCCAGCTCAGACTCCTGTGCAGGTGTTCTCGTGATCCTGAGGATGCGCTTCCTGTCCCTACAAGCCATGGCACCAGGCAGGCACTTTACTTCAGTTTTCCCTGCTCCCCCCAGTTCTATCCCCCTAATAATTGAGTCCCCCACCAGGAGCTGCTTCCTTTCCTTGTGGCATCCTCTGCCTCCTTCCTGTGGGCCTCCTTGTGACAGGTGTCCTCAGCCTTAATCTCCTCCTTGGTGCATCCATAGGGAGCTGTGCTCCCCAGAATGGTGTATGGATTGTGGAGTGGAACAACTGACTTGGTATGCCTCTGTTCCACCCTCCCTCACCCTCCCTGAGCCCACTGTGATCCAACTGCTATGCTTCTTTGCAATCTTGAGGTAGTGGTGGTGGCTCTGGTGCTCCCTGGATGGGGGCGGTCCCTTCTTACCATCCAGTCTGGTCTGGGGGAAGGTTTTCTTACTGCTGTCCAGTGTGGCCTGAAGACGGGCAACTTCCTCCCTCAGGGCAGAGAGTTGTCTGCAAATAGGGCAGCATCTCAGCCTCCAGAAAGACTCCTGGAAGACTGCTGCCCCACAGCCATTACATTGCACTACTCCCCACATGACTATGTACTTTTTTTTTTTGTGTGTGTCTGTGCTTGTGTGAGTGATTGGTTTGTTATATAGAAATATATATATTATACAATGTGTATGTGTATATTTTCAGTGCTGTGTGCTAGAGAGGATATGACATTGATATGCACCTTGCACTCGTGAGGAAATGATGTCAGAACCCCAGGTATAAAGGAACTATTTCCAGGGGTGGGTGGGGTGAGGAGTGGGAAGGGGTTGGGCCTAAACTGTACCCTCACAAAACAATCAGCTAAGAGCTCTGACCCACTGCTGCGATGAGTGCCTTCCTGTCTGCAAGATACTATACACAACAATTTGACAGAGAAAATCCCCTGCTAATCAAACAGAGAAAATCCAGACATCCAAGTCAGACACAGGTAAACCTCCCCAGCCCCAAAACAGCCTGGTGGTTTGTGCTCTGAAAGCAGTCCGCTGTGCTTTTGCAGTGCTTCATGGGATTGCAGGTCTCATGGGCTCTAGATTGTTCTGCACAGCCTCAGTTCTGTGTAGTGTGTGTATGTAGTGGAAGATGGAAACAGTTTCTTCTCAGAGCTCTGCAATTCAAATCCTCTAAAAGCTGTTAAAAAACCCTTTTTGAGCTATTTTTTCCTCAAAATTTAGTACACTGATTGTAGGAAATCCTCCTGTGCTCATGTCATCGAGTGTTTATTATTTGTGTGTGGATTTTGAATGTTACTTTAGAACAGTCAGTCTGTGTACTGTGAAGTGTGCTTTGTGGGAGGGGTGTATCTGTGGTGTAGGTAGATCAACTGGGAAAAAAAGGCAGTTTTTCTGCTTTGGTTCTATTTTTCTTGTATAACTGTATTAATAATTAATTAAGAGGCAGTATAGCGCAGTGGTCTAAGGCTCTGAGCTTCAAATTTGGTGACATCCAGCAGACCAGACCTGGGTTTGAATCCCACAGCTTCCACTTGCATACTGTGTGACCCTGAGCAAGTCACTTAACCTCCTTGTGCTCCCAGGTCGCTCCTGTAAAAAGCTTTCAGCTTAGTAGTTATACCTGGTTAAACAACTAAAAAAAAAATGTACACACAGTAATATTTTCAGTAATTCTTTAAATTTTTTGCTGATTGTTGTGGTGCAGCAGTGTATAATTTCAGTTTGTTTAAAACATTTGGCTATATTACTAAAGGTGTTCAATTTCTATGCATTACTTGTAGTGTGTGTGTGTGAGTGTGTCTGTGATGCGTGTCATTAAATGAGATACCTTTATTGTGCCACAGAGTAATTGCAACAGAGTGAACCTGCAACTTACCGCACCTGCATGAATTTTTCATACTGCTTTGTGGTATCTTTACTGGTAGTGGACTGTTACTGCTGTGCACTACCCCCACCCCCAACGGCAAAAGGTATTCTTTTGCAGATGTGGATTTGTGACTTGTGAGCACTGATTAGGTGTTGTAGTGTCTTTACATCTGCATCTCTTGAGTGTGCAGTGCAATCTTAATCTGTTTGTGCGTTTGCAGTACACCATTAATTCTGGGAGACTTTTCCTTTCTTGTTATGCTCTCATTTCACTTCGTCAGCACTGTGGAATTTTTACTGACACAAGACAGTAGCATTTTGGTGATGCACATTAATTCTGGTGACTGTGTGTGATCACTGGGTATGACGGAGTGCACATTAATTCTGGGAGACTTTGCATGTTTTGTTACCCTCTCATTTCACTTCATCAGCACTGTGAAGTTTTCAGGACACAAGACAGTAGCATTTTGGGGATGCACTTTAATTCTTGTGACTGTGTGTGACCACTGAACGCATGACGAGTGCACCATTAATTCTATGAGACTTGCATTTTTCATTACCCTCTCATTTCACTTCATCAGCGCGGGGGAGTTTTTTTGGACTCAAGACAGTAGCATTTTGGGGATGCAAATTAATTCTGGTGACTGTGTGTGACCATTGTGCACATGACTATGTGTGCCATTAATTCTGGGAGACTTTGCATTTCTTTTTTTTATGATTGAATGCTTTCTCTCCTTCCCAAGCAGCCCCCATCTGACCGGCTCTCCCAGCTCCGTCCCCTGGAATTACTGGTGCTTACCTTATGCCTGGTCCAGGAGTGGTGCCTGTGGAGAGTCAGTCACCATTCTGCCGCCGGTTCCATTTTTCCATTTTTCTCCCCATATTCCTGAGGTCCGCAGGAGAAGGTCACAGGCATGCATCTACCTTACAGCCCCAGTAATGGCCCTCCTCCCACCCCACTGGCTTAGTGCCTGGCATCCTGCTTGCATAGCCCATCAGCCTCCACCAGGGGGCAGCCATTAGTGAAGGATGCCATCCCACCTCCCCTGAGAGGAGAGCTGCCTATTGGCTGTTCCATCCAGCTCCTCCCCCCCGTGTTAACCTCCATCAGTTCGGCTCCTCCTGTGCCGGCCGCCAACGTGCCATGAGGTGAGACATCTAGCACCTGAGCCCTCTGCACCACCGGCCAGCTAGACTTTGCTTCTTTGTTACACTTTCATTGAACTTCATCAGCTCTGGGAATTTTCTGGACACAAGACAGTAGAATTTGGGGATGCAAATTAATTCTGGTGACTGTGTGTCACCACTACGCATATGACTGAGTGCACCATTAATTCTGGGAGACTTTGCATTTCTTGTTGTTCTCTCATTTCACTTCATCAGCACTGGGGAGTTTTCTGGACACAAGACAGTAGCATTTTGGGGATGCACATTAATTCTTGTGACTGTGTGTGTGAGGGGCTGCCAATATTGTTGTCACTTTGCCTTACTTCGCATTAAGGCGGAATGACAATGCAAAGTAATAATTACAAGGCGAAGTGAGCCTTTTGTATTGGCCAGTCTGCACAGTGGAGTGACAACACAAAGTGCCCACTTTACCAGCAAAATTTAAATTTGCTGCATCTCTAGACACTATTGCTCAGAAAAAAAAGTTTGAAATTCAGCTGACAGGCCATCATTTCCTTGGCTGAATTATTTTTTAAGCCTTTTATTGCTGTAATAATATCTATCACTTTCACTGGCCAGGTCAGTAAATCCCAATCAGTTTCAGAAAGCTGTGGAAGGAAGAAACTGGATAACAGAGTTTTTGAGGTTTCTCCATTTTGGCACTGAGAAGAAAAAAGATTATGAGCAGGACCCTCTAGAATCTGTTAAACTTTCTCTGGTGCAGTATGCAACCTGCCCTCTGTAACTCTGAAGGAGTTTATTGCACTTTGTTCAACCCTGTTTTGAACACCTTTGAAAGCATCAAGCATTTGTTTTGTTTTTCTCTGAGTTCCAACCTGTAGCTCCTTATACAAGTAGGATGCCCTAATATACTGTCACTTTTTCATCTCTCTTTCAATTTGGTTAATTTGGCCCCTTCCTCCTTATGGGCTTTTTCAAGCAACCAGTACAACTGGATAATTAGCCCAAACTACTTTTAACAGCTGTGGGCGGAACCTCTAGCCATTTTGCATTCTGTGGCTTATAACGGCCAATCGTGGCACCTTCTGATGGACTTCTGGAAATACCCTTCTGAAAGTTTAACAGAGCTTGTAACACTCCACCATGGTCAGCTGCTATGGAGTAATAGCTGCAGTATTCTGGGACAAAAAATGAGCATGTGTGTGAGTTGATAATGAGTACTTCACTGCCTTACAAGCAAAGGACAAGGGTATACCCGTGTTGCGCTTCCTAAAGGCTAACAATATTAAATTTCCTCCCCCTACCCAGCCTGACTTTGAATCCACTTCCCTGATCATTTCATAACCTTTAGAGACAGTGCTGCAAGAGTTCCCTGAAAGGAAGAATGGCATCTCTGCAGAGCCAATGTAACAAACTGATACATATGAAAAATGAGCCCTTCAACGGGACACTTGGATGATGGTTTCTCCCGTAGTAAAACCCGATATATGGAGCAAGCCTTAAGTGAAATTAGAGCAAAGCTTCAGCATTCAGAAGATAAGAGCCTGTATGATTGACTTTATTAAGACTTTTGAGCTAAAATAAATGCATTTTGTAATAGTTTCTGCTTTCTATACTGAATGGCTGACTTCATTTTAGACCTCAGAGTTGGACTTAAATTGACTCACATTAAAGAACTATGTTCACTGATTCAATTACAGTGCTAGATAGCTCAATTAGTGTTTATTTTTATACACTGATTGCTTGTTCAGTGTACAGGTAGAAGAGATGCACTGGGTGTGCTCTGAGAAGTGTATTTCTTTCTTGGTCTGCAGTTGCTTCTTTTTGCCTTGGATTGTAATAAGCCATATCTTTGTTTTAACTGCAGCTTCTCTGGAACTTTTTCTTTTTTTCTTAATTGTTGATGTATTGTATCTGATTCCCTTCTCTTATCTTTTTGGATCATAGTGATTCATGCTTGGAATGAATTACTGATGGATAAAGCAGAATGACACCTCCTCCTCCACACACTTACACACACACACACACACACACACTTTCCCTTCTATCTGGCTTTTTATGTTTTTTCATTGGTGTTTCCATAATCATCTTGATTGCTTTTTTCTTGCATTCCTGGTTCTGCCTATGCCCAGAAGCAGTGTTCTTTTGCTCCATAATCTACTCTGCTGTACGATACTTGTCTTGGAGTTGGAGAAACCCACCGCAGTATTACCAAGGTAAGCGCAGCACCAACGCACTGTTTACTTTGCCTGACTATCACTTTCTTTTCCTGCTTTTTCCTTCTTTTGCTGTTTTATGAAAATCGCATTCTTATTTTCACTTGCTATTTTTGGTTTTCTACTATGATTTCCCTCATACTGCCCTTGTTATGGGCTTCATTATTCTTTTTATTTCTCCATTTACTTGTCCGCTGATCTTACTGGTGATTGTATTATTTGACTTTCTCTGCTATAAATTTTCTACATCATCCCAGTCACCTTCTCTCCCCTCCACCTTTTTCCCTTTCTTTCCTGTTTTTCCCCTTTACTGTTAATCTTTTCTGCTGACAACTCATCTTTTAACCCTTTTTGCCTTTATAATTTTGTCTTACGACACTTGCATTTTTGCTCTTTTACATTAGTTCTTCAGATTTCCTTTTATGTATCTCTTTATTTACTAGTACCATGGTGATCTCAATTTAAGCAGGGGGACCCTGACTGCACCAAAGTCCCCCCCCCCTTGTTTTCTACATTACTATAAAACTGGGAAATGGTTATTTTTTTTTTTTTAATTTATGCTCGTTCTAACATGGGGGACCCTGCATTTTTGACCTGGTTCATCCCTGGAATATTTAAGTCTTATTAGGCTGGGGAACCCTGGTTGTAGGCAGACAAGATTTTACCTTGTTTTTTAGATTATCTTTATTCAGATTTATGATTATTATTTTTCTCTCCTAATCTGATTATTAGCTATCCCTTTATGTCACACCTCAACCCCCACCCCAGGCTTAGATATAGGCTCTCATTATCTAAGTATCAGTCATTGGGTAGCTTAAACGCTGAATATGCATACCCACTTGCTTTGTGCTAAATTTAACTCACAGAAAAGGCATCAGTGCTTTCTAATAATAATTTTACATGAGCATTGATACTGGCTGGTAGTGGCCTTACCTATCCATCTGTTCTCCTGCACCTCAATACCCTTCTACAGTAGTTTTAACAGTGCAGAGTTGGGGACAGTTTCCTTGCTGCTCTTTCCATGCTTGATATTTTTGATATGCATCGGTTTGTGTTGAACCAGGGCTACGGGCTGGACACGATCCTGCTC
Source organism: Neoceratodus forsteri (assembly GCA_016271365.2). Classification (NCBI taxonomy): domain Eukaryota; kingdom Metazoa; phylum Chordata; order Ceratodontiformes; family Ceratodontidae; genus Neoceratodus; species Neoceratodus forsteri. Next base: position 1,749,191,340 of record CM057455.1, on the reverse strand, counting down.
CATGTAATATTTCTTCCCTTAGTATGGCATTTTCTGTACTTTGAAATGTTTCTTAATGCTTTGCATTCTAGAGTTTGCCCGGTTGGCAGTTTTTAACAGTTCATCCCTCTCATTACACTCATGGAATACACAGTTTTTATTATTTCTTTTCACCCACATACTGCTTCTTGTTTTAGAGGTCTATTAGGGCTAGCTTTGTTTTTTTTTAATGTGTTCTTGGTTGTTTTAAAACTTGGATTCTGCCCAGTTGGCAGATTGCTATATGTCAGAATATTTTTTCTTGTACATACTGCATGGGCTATACAACTCCGATTGTTCATATATATGTACTATTACTGTATATCTGAATCTGTGGCAGAGTATGGATATTTCATTAGGCGTGCATGCGCAGTTCCACTGGCACCACCATCTTGCAAATGGCATAATGCCATTTACTGCAACTACGCGTTGTGTCACGCCACCATCTTGGAGATGGCACCGGGGTGGCATTCATAGGCACTTCGCATTAGAGCCTCGTAAGCTCGCCACAACTGCTTTCAGCTCTGATCAAATATTGTTATATGTGGTGCTAGCTTTAAGTTTGGTGAATTATTGAAACAAGTCCCCTCCTGCCCCTCCCGACATTCGACAACTGAATCACAGATGCATGTAGTGGGTAGCCTAGCCCTGAGGCTATCCTTCCAACATGTCTGCATAACCCTATCAGTTAATAAAGATCTGTTTAGTCTCCATATTCCTTTCCCCCTTTTAGGAATCATATCAGTGGTGCAGGTGCAACTCACCAAAAGGTGATCAGAGGTTTCTATTATTTTGGTCTGGGTCTGACTTATCTTCAGAGAGGAACAAGAAAATATATAATTCATCCAACTAAGGATGTATAGTATTTAACAGTATTTTATTGTGCTGATATGCATTGCACTGGCTCCTGATATATGTTGTTTTCAGCAACTGTTATTCTACTGAATATCATAGCTATGTTTTTTCTTTGTAAAATTGTAATGACCAAATGGTCAAACAATAAACTAAAACTAAGTAACTATAATTCAACCTAGACATCAAGTTTAATCTCATACAAGATTGTCCACCCTGCTAGTGTACTGCCCTGTGCATCAACTAATCCTGCTGTATCCAATCTGTTTCTCATACGTATGAACATACGAAATTTGCCAGCAGATAAAGGCCAAGAGGTCTATCAAGTCTGCTCGAATGTGCAGCTAGCACCCCTTATTCTGCAGCTGCCCCTCCCTTCCACCCTTCCCCTTCATTAACCCTCCCCTTGCAATGTGAGTCACAATCTATTTTTCTGTTTTGCAACCCTGACCAGGGTCTAATGGGGCAATTAAAATCCAAGTGAGAAGTATGGAAATAAGATCTTATTAAATTAAACAGTTTAAATACAGGATGCTTAAAATAAACTGAAACCAGTAGGTGTCTTTAACAAGATCCAACATATGGGCCTGACCTGGGCTGGTATCAAGTAATGTTTCCAACTTCCAGGAATAACCACATAAGATGCTACCTACTCCATTGTGGATCTCTGCTCCCATTGAGCAGTATATTAGCCCTGTATTCACTGCAGTAAATTAAAATATGTTAATCGTGAATCTTGAATTAAAAGAAATCCTCCGGTGTCAAGTGCAAAACACAAAATGTGGTAGCCAATTTTCTGTAAGATTCTATATTGTTTGTTTTAAGGAACTTTATCACCAGGGAATTCAGGGGTCTACGTAAGAGAAACCAAAGAGGAATTACTGTTAATCAGTTTTTTTTTTTACTTTCTATTTATGCCCCCTTCATTGCAATGTCTTGTCCTTCCCTTGGGGTCCCTCAATGCACCACACAAGCTGTGCCATGAGGACTGGAGGAACTCATTGTGTTAGTGCCATCCTCCAGTATTCTTGTCATCCTGGATGACCCCCTGGGTGGAGTGGAGAGGTCCCCCTTTCCCCTCTGAAACCTCATGGGAGCATGCACCTGTAGCTGCACCCCTGGCTTCTCTCAGTCACTGGTGCTGGAACCCATCGCTTGGTCCAGACATGGGTTTCTTCCTGTGTTCTGGTCCCTGCCCCCCTGTGGGCATCGGCACTCAGGGAGGACCAGTGAGACAGAGGCAAACAGAGACGTGCCTTTGCTCCAGTCCTTGGCTGATGTCCACCCATCTCTGCCATTCTGCATCCTCTGCTGCACTACCACCCATAGTCACCCAGATGGCAGTATGGCAGAGAGGACTGCAGCCCACCTCTCCCCAGAGGAGATCAGCCCATTGGCAGGGACCCTGGTTTTCCATTTTTACCGATAACACCGGCAACAATCATGGAATCCTGCTTGGTTTGCAGATTTTGAATTCTTGTACCGGTGCCTCATGGAAATTGTATGTCACTGCACAGAATCTCTAAGATTTCAGCATTTAAATTTTTTTTTTCTCTTTCTATGTCTCCTTCTCACAGCATCAGTCTCCACTTTTCAGGCTGGGTATCCCTTAGCTTCACCCACAGGTAATGCTCAGGAGCTCCTGTGGTCCTGCCCTTGTTCTGCCTGGGTTGTACCCCCTCCAGGTGGAGGAAGGGGACCCCAGGACCCATCCACACTCCCTTAGTGTGTGTCGGGCAGCTCAGTGGGTCCCTCATGGAGCTAGGTTATGAAGTCTGGGGCACCTGGGTCCCTTCTGTCAGTGACCAATGTGGGGTGATTATTCCTGGTTTTCTGGTCTCTGTCCCTGAGGGCACTGGCACTAGAGGAGATCCAAGGAGGTAAGTCACATAGAGACATGCCACTGTTCCAGATCCTGGCTAGGGTCCTCCCCTCCTGATCACTCTGCAGCACCTTTGCATCACCACCCGTGGTCACACAGGTGGTGGTAAAGCAGCAGGACCTGCAGCCCACCCTCCCTGGAGGAGGAGAGCAGACCCCCACGTGCTTGATCCTACTCTCCTGGCCAGACCTCCAGCAACCTGAATTTGCTTCTGGCCCTGGGTCACTGGCATTGCAAGCAATATTGCTACCGCAGCACAGCAGTCCAACCCAGATTTCAGCATCTTAAAATGAATGCTGCTGTGCGTTGCATTCTTTCTGCTTTGCTGCATATAGAGTCAGTAAGGAAATCACCCGTGCTGCTTTGTTGTAATCAGCCATTCAGTTTAACCACCCATGCCTAGTGGTTAGAGTAACAAGCAGTGAATGAAGTGGGTAGATCCAGAAGACTTGGGTTTGATTCCCACAACCTCCACTTGCATACTGTGAGACTCCAAGCAAGTCACAACCTCCCCAGTTCTTCTAGGTCACTCTTGAAAAGAGACAGTCCTGCCTAGTGGGCCTTACCTGCTTTATAAAAGAATATAAAAAATACCAATATATGTTTACTACATCATAGAATAGTAGTCAGGGAACCATGTAATTTCCTGAGTTTTACTTGGGCTGAAATGATTTTGTATAGGTAAATATAAATGTTCAGATACATTTTGTGTGTTTTATAAGCTTGTTTTAGATTTTAGTCAGGTGTTTATTGTATTCTTTGCATATAAGCATCTAGGTTGTAGATTGCTAAATGCAGGATCATTGTTACCAACTAGCTTATTCAAGTTTATAACCAGTAGGCCATCCAAAATCCTCAGTTGTTTGAATGAAAACTAGTCTGAATGAAAGTATGTTCACAAAGAAGAAACTGCCTTACTACTTATGAAAATACTTCACAGTTAGCACCCATTTAGGTGAATTGGATCATTTGCAGCTTTTCTCCCACCTACTGTTTCAGTCTCTGTGACAACAAAAGGTTTTCTGATAGACTGCTTCAATAAAGCAAATGTTATGTATTTAAGTGTACTTATCTTTGGCCAGTGGATTTTGGAAGCACAGTCAATGACGACAGAAGGTAAGACCCAGGGCTGTATGATGCTGGTGGGCAGAGTAGTGCTCAATTCACATCTGAACAAAGACATGAAAACTGGAGACACCCTTTTCATGGACACCAAGGAAAAAAAAGCATCCACATGTCTGGTAGATGCATAAATCCATTTGAACGTCCTCCACTAATCACTTGTGGATTTTTTTAGGTGAAGACACATTATTTCGAAGAAACAAATTCAAGCACTTTTTTAACCCCTGGCCATTCACTCCTTCAGGTCTGCCAAAGCCCCCTACCATCACTGCTGATTGCTGACCACCATCCACTGCCCCTTACTGCTGTGCTACCAGGTAACCCAAATTAATCCTTAATTGAGTGGGCCCCTACCCCTGTAGGAGGCTACCAGGGGAGGAGAATTGCCCTTAAGAGCTTCCAGTGTATCCTGGGCATGGCAGGGGTCAGAACGGACACATGTCTGGGGATTCTGGCTTATGGAGGGACCAACAGCTGTCCTTCAGTTGGGTCAGTGGGTGTTTTCTCATTTTCTTGCGAGCGTGACAGGCCACACGATGTCAAGGCACAAGCTGATGTCCGTCACGCTCCCTCCTGCAGTGAGGGCTGACATGTTGTCATGCCTCTGGCCTCCACCAGGGGCCAGCAAATGCTGAGCCATGAACCCACCCTTCCTCCCAGGAGAAGGTGAGTGGTCATTGGACACTCAAGCCTTCACCCACCAGCTGGCCCTCCAACACCCAAGTCTGTTCCCTAACCCTGGTCAGCAGTGTCATAGGCAGAAAGCCAATTCAGGCAGTTAAATTATAGATAGGAAAAAACAAAGGTAGTCCACCTTAGTGGTGATGGTTCAGATTAATTCACATCTGAGTTCTAACAAGCAAAGAGACCAAGTCATTTGTAACTTGTGCATGTGGGGTGTGGGTGCTGAAGAAAGGGGATCATAGTGCTGTCACTACTGCCATCACCCCAGAGGGATGTGGATTGCATCGTTGCTACTGCCATCACACAGAAGGAGCGGGGGCTGTAGTGCTTCTGCCATCACCACTAGTGGATGGGGAATGTAGTACTACTGCTGTCCCACCTGAGGAATGGGGGCCATAGTGCTGATACTGCCATCACACCTGAGGAATGGTGAACACAGTACTGCTCCCATCACACCTAAGGGAGGGGGCCACAGTGCTGCTGTTTCTGTCACACCTGAGGGAGGGAGGTTGTAGTGCTTTTGCTGCTGCCATCACACCAGAGGGATGGGGGTCATAGCGTTGGTGGTGCTGCCATCGTACCTGAGGGATGGGGCCATAGTGCTGCTTCCATTACACCTTAGGGATGGGGGCTGTAGTGTTGCTGCTGCCATCATATCTGTACCTAAAATAACTAACTTGGTACAAGGATGGAAGGATGTGTAATAGTGGAATCAAAATAGCTAAAATGCATTTTAGCAGAGTTAAAAATTGTTAAATAAAGTACACAAAACCAAACATCATTAAAAGCGCATTTTGGCTTAGAACACTGGTGACAATACCATTTTTACAATGTGCAAAATGGAATATGCCCTTTCTCAATCCCAGTAAACCAGTGTCCCTGCCCATCGGTGCTCAATCCTTCTTCCCCACCTGGCCTTCCAGCAACTCAGACTCAATAGCAAACCCAGGTTTCTGGCATTGCAATTGGTAGCACTACTGCTGTACAGCGGGCTGGCCCTGTGAATCAGTTTTTGAGTGAGATCTGGATCTGCAATGCATCCATTTTGAGGTGGATTCTTCTGAGAGGGAATCTTCCAGGTCAGAGGAGTGTCCCCTCAGAAAGGACGCTATTGAGAAGACTTCTGAATCCCCATTCTCCACTTCCATATCTCCCCATTGTTTCTTGGGCCTCCAAGTCACACACCTATTTCTGGTCAAGATAGTGTGGGAAGTATTTGGAGGGAGGTTCAGTTTTTGTTGTGGCTCCTCTTTTTTTTTGGCCTCCATTGCCCTTCCCTCCTCCCTAGTTGGTGGGAGAAGTAGGGAAATATCCACTGTCCTTCATGTCATTGAGGCACAGGTTAGGAAGCATAGGAAAACCAGGAGAAGTTGTAGAATTCACCAAAAATATTTATTTACAGTAGCAGTAACATAAAAAATAAACTTATTCAGTATAATTATTTACAAAGGAAAAAATAGACTTTCCATCAGTCTCTGTGTTCCTTTTTCTTCTTCAGCAATTGCAGCTTAGTTCATTTAGAAGTCCTTTCAACCCCATTCTTAACAGGCATCCTGTTTTGCAAATATCAGGCAGGAGCTGCTAGAACACAGTGTGCATGTTGAGGCCCTTTTGCACAGCTTTTCAAAGGCTCAAAGATTTGCACTAAGGTAATCTCTAGTTTCCAACAGCTTTTTGCAGTCATCTCAAATTATAAATGTATACATTTCAACAGTAACACTATATATTTTCTAAACAAAAGAGATCTCAACATCAGTTACATTTCCACATATTGATTTGCATATATTTTTATATCAGCAGATATGCAAGGGAGGAAAAGACAGACAGCAAGAGAGGACTAAGAGACAGAGAGAGGCAAAGAAATGCGAGACTGTTAGGGTTGATCAAGTCCAGAGTCTCACAGGAAAATCTGGTTGCGCAACCAGACAGACAAGAGACAGAAAAGGAAAGATCCTTGCATTTTAAACACTTTCTCTAACAACTGGGACAGGGTCCTATTCTACCCTCTACATACACCCCTCCTTAAGAGGGATCCTGTTTTATTATACAGGTTTCCAAAACTTTTTATTAATTTTCTACTAACAATTGCTGCTTTCAGAAATTAAGCACACATACATCATCTCTCTCTTTTTTTTCTACAATAGTACAACAAACAGTAAAGTTTAAACTCATACATTTGTTTTTCAGCCTTCAGAACCCTCAATTCCTGATCCATATCTTGACAGAAAATCAGCATTGCTATTCTCTTTACCAGATTTGTGTATCACCATGAATTTAAATGGCTGTAGTGCCAGATACCGCCTTGTGATTCTGGAATTTTTATCTTTCATTTGGTTAAGCCAACAGAGAGGATTGTGATCTGTTACAAGAATAAAGTCAGTTCCTAGCAAATAAAACTTCTGGGACCCCATGGCCTACTTTGTGGCTAAATATTCCTTTTCGATAGTGGAGTGCCTTTTCTCTCTGTCATGCAGTTTCCTACTTATGTACAGAATAGGATGTTCTGACCCATCTACATTTTGACTCAGTGCTGCACCTATGCCTTCCACTGATGCATCTGTTTGTAATAAGAATGGTTTTTCAAAGTCTGGGCTTCTTAAAACAGGGGCTGAACATAATGCAGCCTTTATGGCTTGAAAAGCTTCATCACACTCTAGGGTCCATTTCACATTATTTGGGTACTGTTTCTTTGTGAGTTCAGTGAGGGGAGTAGCTAACGCAGCAAAGTTGGGTATAAATCTCCGATAATAACCAGCCAGCCCTAAAAATGACTTGACATGATTCTTTGTTTTAGGCACAGGGCTGTTAGCAATAGTTTCTATTTTAGAAACCTCTGGCTTAATGTCTCCATTTCCCAACATATAGCCCAAATATCTAGTTTCCTGCATGCCCAATGCACATTTGGTAGGATTAATAGTCAAGCCTGCATTTTTGATAGCTTGGATAACTGCTCATAGGTGTTCCAGGTGGCTTTTCCAGTTTGGACTGTACACCACAACATCATCCAGGTATGCAGCACAATAACCAGTGTGAGGGGATAAAATGACATCCATGTATCATTGGAATGTAGCTGGCGCACCATGTAAACCAAAGGGCATGGTGGTGAACTGATAGAATCCTATAGGGGTGGCAAATGCAGTTTTATCTCTGGATTCTTTAGCTAAAGGTATTTGCCAGTAACCCTTGGTGAGATCGAGGGTACTGATGTACTTTGCACTCCACAGTCTGTCCACCAAATCATCTATTCTGGGCATAGGATAACTGTCAAATTCTGACACTTGATTAAGTTTCCAAAAATCAAGGCAGATTCTAACACTTCCTTCTTCTTTTTTGTTTACAATTACCATGGGAGATAACCAAGCACTCCTTGACTCCTCTGTGATACCCAGTTCTTTCATTTTTATGTTTGCTTCCACGCATGTGCAAGAAACATAGTGCGATGATCCAAAATGCAGTGCCATACAGTTGAAAGGAAGCACCGCTTGAGTGAGTGGCCTTCCCCTCCCCACACACACACATATCACAGCGCTACCGCATTGCGTGCTCATGTGCTCCTACCTCCCCATGCACACACTGTACGGCTGATGGGGGTGCCCAATCCCCTGTCAGCTCTACTGTCCCCCCCGCAGTGTGTATGGCCGATGGGGGTGCACAATCCCCCATCGGCTCTACTGTTCCCCCCAGACTATCGGGTGCCATGCTGGGAGCCCACCCCATCGTGGCAACAGGTCCTGTGGCCGATGGGGGTGCCCAATCCCTTATCGGCTTCACTGCCCCCCAACAGCCTTCCAGCTGCCATGCTGGGAGCCCACCCCAGCATGGAAAATGTCCTGCGTAGTCCAAATAAAACAAAACCTGAAAGAAAAAACCTTCCCTCGCTGCTGTCTTCACCCCTCTCACTCGCGCCCACCCACTGTGCACCCTGCCTCCCCACACCACCACCTCACCCCATACTTACCTCCGGAGCTCGGTGCGATGATCTTTGGTGGACCAGGAACACGTCTGCACTCTTCAAAGCCAACAGCGAACTGAGTAAATGCCGGTAAGCTGTATAATGTAATGGATAGGTTTTTTTCAACTTTGCAGCATATCTCAGGCATTTTTTGGAATTTTTGCACCAAATTTTCAACATGGGGTTTTTGGGACCCCTCCTTATGAATTCTGTCACTGTCATGGCATTAATCGGGCCCGAAGGGTGATTTCATGGTCACTGCATGAAATCACCTTTCAGGACCGATTAATGAAATGACAGTGCCAGTGTTCATAAGGTGAGCTCTCAGAAAGCCTATGTTGAAAATTTGGTGAAAAAATCCCAAAAAATGAATGAATGTTTCGCGAATTTTCAATATTTTCACTCCGGATTTTCAACATTGCCATTTGACCACACTTCCTTATGAGTAGTACAGCTGTCATTTTTCATTTCACCCAAGTAATATGTTTCTACATGTAGCACACAATGGCGCAGTCGTATGTAAATCAATGTTCGGGACACATTAAGCAAATCACCGTGGCACTGTTCATGAGCAGAGGTGTTAAAATGGTTATGTTAAACATTTGGTGAAAAAATTCCCAAAAATGACTATCTTACGAGCATGCGTTGAGCTGTTCCTACGCACGCTCGTAAGTTTGCGAATTTTCAATATTTTCACTCCAGATTTTCAACATTGCCATTTTACCACATCTCTTTATGAGCAGTATAGCTGTCATATCTCACTTCTCACCCAAAATGTGTTTCCACACATGTAGTGCACAATGGCGCAGTCGGTGTGCGAAATCAATGTATGGGACACATTAAGAAAATCACAGTGACACTGTTCATGAGCAGAGGTCTTAAAATGGCTATTTTGAAAATTTGGTGAAAACATTCCTAAAAATGACTGTGTTACGAGTGAGCATTGTGCAGTTTCCATGCACCCTTGTAAGTTCATGAATTTGTAATATTTTCAGTCCAGATTTTCACCAGTGGCATTTTTCCACACTTCCTTATGAACAGTACAGCTGTCATTTTTCACAACATGGTCGAAATGTGTTTCCACACTTTCAGCACAGAAATGCGTGGTTACTGTGGGAAATCATTGTTCGGGACAGATAAAGAAAATCACAGTGACACTGTTCATGAGCGGAGGTCCCAAAATGCCTGTGTTGACAATCTGCTGTGAACAGTTCCCAAACTAATTACATTACGGGTGCACGTTGCACAGTTTCTATGCACGCTTGTGACTTCACCATTTCTTTTTTATATTTTCACTGCAGATTTTCAACATTGCCATTTTTTACACCTCCCATGAACAGTACAGCTGTCATTTTTCACATCCTGTTCAAAATGGCCCGGATATTCAAACTGCGCCTGGCTGTGGTGCAAGCCTGGGCGCAGCTCAACTTTGTTGAGCAGAGGTGTGGCCTGGGCGATATTCAACAGAGCTGCGCTATGGTGCAGCAGCTTTGAATATTGCACCCTGGCCACCCCCACTGTGCATGGCGCAGTGGCCAGAGTGGAGCATAGAGAAGCGCTTATGCAAGTGCCATTGCGCCATGCACAGCACCTGCGATATTCAAAAGGGGACATGCAAATGGGGTCATAATTTATGCAAGGCGCACAGGGGGCCATTTGCATCTCATTGTGGCACCATTTGCATGCCATTAGCACGCAGGTGCACTGATCCCCGACGACTTGCGCCTGGCACCCTGCCAGGCAGCAGCCGTTGGGGACTGACGCTCCCTGCAGCTCGATCGCGGGCATTCCTGTAATATAAAAAAAACCCTGTCCAATATCCCTGGTGGTCCAGTGGACCTCTATGTGCCCAATCACAGGCATCAGTATAGTTTCCCCCCCACATCCAGTATCCCTGGTGGTCCAGTGGACTGATCGGCGCCTGATCGCGAGCATCTGTAACACATAACAGACCCCCTACCACCCTGGTGGTCTAGTGTACCCCCCTCCCTACCTGCCCACTGAGCCCCACTGCCCCGTTTCCCCACCCTTTAGCCAGCGGGCGGCAGCAGCACCCCACCTGCCTGCTGCCTCACCGCCCGCCGACTGAGTAGTATGGTAGTAGGGGGGGAGCAGGGCCGTGAGGCTCAGTGGGAAGGTGGGGAGGGGGGTACACTAGACCACCAGGGTGGTAGGGGTCTGTTATGTGTTACAGTTGCCCGCAATCAGGTGGCAATGGGTCCACTGGGCCACCAGGGATATTGGACGTGGGGGGGGGACTATACTGATGCCCACGATCGGGCACATAGAGGTCCACCAGACCACCAGGGATATTAGACAGGGGGATTTTGCTCCAGGGATGCCCGCGATGGGGCATGGGGGGCACCGCCAGGTGCGGCAGGAACTCGGGTGGCCACCCACAGGTGGCAGCTGCCGTGTTGTGCCCTGCAATGTGGCAGCTCACCTGTGGGTGGCCATCACTTGTTCCTTTTTGGCTTAACTTTGTGCAGGCACAGGTAGGGTTGCACATGCATGACTCTGCACATCCCGGGCTGAATATCCGGGCTGTGCAGGTTAAGCAATAGGCACGCCTCCCCCACCTGTGCTTGCATACATTGCTGATGCGCTTCAGTGCATCGGGATTTGTGCGGCGCACTTTTTCCTTTGGAATATGGTACTGGGGCGCATCAGTGGGTTGCACATAGTGCAACACTGTTGAGCCATGTGCAACCCTTTTGAATATCTGGGCCAATATGTTTTTGCACCTGTGGTGACAAATGCCGTAGTCGCTGTGCAAAAGCAGCTTTCCGCTAACAAACTGATATTGCCACTGTTCATGAGGTGGGGGTCACAAAAAACCCATGTTAAAAATTTGGAGTGAAAATACCAACAAATGTCTGAGGCGTTAGGGTTTCCGACCATAACACCCCACCCTGTAGAGAATGACAGGCATCAGGGCTGTGACTTGGGATTGTCACCTGCAATGCTCATACCATTCCACCCCCACCCACACCCTGCAGCCACTGAGAGGCATCGAGGTGTGCCTTGGACTCTTCAGCCCCAAAGTTCACCCCATTCTCCTATACCGCACCCATCTCACAATATTTCCTGATGGAATGGGGTGTGCATAAGGGCCAAAGACCCCAAGCCACAGTGTGACACTTGTCGATGTCTGCACGGTAGGGTGTGGTGAAATGGCTTGGCCGTTATGCCTGATGACCCAAAGGCACACCCCAATGCCTGTCACTATCTGCAGGGTGGTGATAGGGTTGGCTTCAGTTCAATACTTCACTGCCATTCCTATTATGCATCTCTGTAACTCCTATACTACCAATGCCAATGACAGCAAGCAAACATTCAGCATTGACACATGCTTGTTTGTATTTGCTTAACCACATCAGCTCTTAACTGCTCTGGCAAACTGTATGTCTTTTGTCTAATAGGATGAACATTCCTTGTCACTATTACGTGCTCAACCCCTTTTGCTTGGCCTGGTACCATGGTAAAAGTACTGTTAAATGTCTTTAGCACATTTCAGATGTCTGCAGTTTGTTCTGAGGTTAAGGAAACATTTACTTTTACAGCATCAGCATTTACTTTGTTCCAATCTGTCATAAGCTACATCAATATCTTCCTTATCAGTTTCTGGTAAAACTAGCAAAGCAGCTTTTGGCATTTTTCAACCCATTTCTTGAGGAGGTTAGCAGGGTATATCTTAGTGGATTTTTCCTGTCAGGGGTCTCAGTCTCATAGTTAACAATGCCAGTATGTCTAAGCACTTTATAAGGCCCTTGCTACTTCATTAATAGTTTATTTTCTATTGTGGGTAACAGTAGCAAAACCTTTTCACCTGACTCAAAAACTATTTCTTTTACGCCATGGTCATAATATACCTTCTGCTGGTTTTGAGTCTCTTCCTGATTACTATGGGCAATTTCAACATACTTGGCCAGCTTCTTTCTTAGAGCACACATATAAGAAGATGCAGATTGTTTCTGAGTGGGGTTTTCTTCACACATTTCTTTTATCACATTCAGTGGCCCTCTTGGCTGCCTCCCATACATTTCAAATGGTGAAAACCCTGTTAATGCCTGTGGCACTTCTCTGTAGGCAAAAAGTAGGTAAGGCAAGTATTGGTCCCAGGCTTTCCCTTCCCCTTTTACAAACCTTTTTAACATGCATTTTAGCATTTGATTAAAATGCTCAACAATACCGTCTGTCTGAGGGTGATAAGGGGTGGTTCTTATGGCAGTGATACCTAGTAGTCTGTATAGCTCCTTATGCAATGCAGCACCAAAATTACTACCCTGATCAGTAATAATTTCTTTAGGTATCCCCACTCTGCTGAAAATTTTGGTAAGCTCTGCTGCAACTTTTGGGGCTGTAGCAGTACGCTTTGGAACAACCTCCGGGTATCGAGTAGCATAGTCGCATACTACCAGGATAAATCTATTACCCTTTTTAACTTTTGTCTAATAGACCAACCACAACCATTGTGATTCTCTCAAAAGGCACATCTATCAAGGGTAGGGGCACCAGGGGCACCTTATCTTTTCTAGTGACTGGGACTACTTTCTGACACTCAGCACCGGAATTACAGTAGGTAGCAACATCTTCATGAATTCTAGGCTGTTAAAATCTGTACAGCAATCTGGCATGGGTGCGATCCCTTCCTGAGTGACCAGCCATAGGACTATCATGTGCTATCTGTAATAACTCTGTTCTATACTTCTGTGGTATCACCAATTGTACTGTCTGTTCCTGTGTCTGAGGTTAAGCCAAACTCTGCACAGTAACTCATTACATTTTTAAGCATTGGTCCACCCTGTTTTGGTTTTACCTCCAGCTGCTTAAAACAACCCTGAAAGAAACATTGTTAGCTTGTTCTGAAAGAAAATCACAATCAGTTATCAATTTAGTTTCAGCATTTTCATATTTTAACCCTTCATGTGCATCAGTCATTTGTTGCCACAGTTTCTCAGGGTTCGACTTTAACATTGTTTTACTAGCCCCAAACCTAGTGCAAACTGGCCAGGGCTAATGCAGCTAACCCTCTACTTGTCCACCTTGACTAGTGCAGATTTTTCAAGGCTGTTAATGAAATTAAAAATGTCCCTACTTTAGCAGGCGCTAGTCATCATGCTGATCTATCTGGTGTGATTAACACCTCATTAAGAGCTACAGGTATCTGGCAGTTCAAGAAGGGGATCCCACAAAATGCTCAATGTATGAGTACTTATCATTCCATTGTCAGAATGTCCAGCTGGTGTCCAGGGTGTGATCAGAGTAAAAGATGTTAAGTCACTAGCTTCCAGTTTTCTGAATGTATCTATCTGACAATTTGTCCCACATTATTAAGACCAGTGCCCTCATTTCCCTACATTTTGAGTGTATGTATCCTACATTTCAGTGAAAACATGCTAAAAGGCATACAGGGTCTGCTCTGCAGGTGGTGGATTTTATCCCAGCTTCACCACAGGTGCTCCCTCCCATTCAAATCTCTCAATCCTATACTTTCTCTTCTTTTTTAATACATAGAAACATAGAAACATAGAAGTTGACGGCAGATAAGGACCGCAAGGCCCATCCAGTCTGCCCATTTCTTTTTCTACCTTATAAATGTGCCATCGGCCTTTGCTATGTCAGTGACCTATCTATTCATAGTCATTTGTATTGCTCCCTTATGCCTATCCCATGCCTGTTTGAAGCCCTGCACTGTATTCATAGCCACTACTTCTTGTGGTAAGCCATTCCATGCATCTACCACCCTTTCTGTGAAAAAGAATTTCCTCACATTCCCCTTAATCGGCCTCCTCTAATCTCATGCTGTGTCCTCTTGTCCTGCTATTTTCATATTTAAACATGTTAGACTCTTTCACCTTGTTTATGCCCTTAAGGTGTTTAAATGTCTCGATCATATCACCTCTCTCCTCCTTTGCTCAAGGGTATACATATTGAGCTCCGTTAATCTGTCCTCATATGTCTTCTGATGCAGTCCCTGCACCATTTTGGTTGCCCTTCTCTGGACTGCCTCAATTTGGTTAATGTCCTTGTGAAGGTGTGGCCTCCAATACTGCACGCAGTACTCCAGATGGGGCCTAACTAATGTCTTGTACAGAGGGATTATTACCTCCCTCTTACGACTTGTGATACCCCTACTAATACACCCTAACACCCCCCTAGCCTTACCTACTGCTTTAGAGGTCTGCTTGGATGATTTCAGGTCATCAGTGATGATGATGCCCAAGTCTCTTTTTTCCTTTGTGACTGCTAGCAACTCCCCTCCCAGCCTATAAGTGGCTTCAGGGTTTCTCTTCCCTATGTGCATGATTTTGCACTTCTTTGCATTAAATCCCAGTTGCCACTCTTCTGACCATTCTGCTAGTTTATCCAGATCTCTTCTCATTCTGCCCACCCCATCTGGATCATCTACTCTGTTGCAGATCTTGGTGTCATCTGCAAACAGACAAGCCTTACCCTCTAGTCCATCTGCTAGGTCACTAATGAAGATGTTGAATAGGACTGGCCCCAGGACTGATCCCTGAGGTACCCCACTTGTGACTTGCATCTCTTCTGACTGTATACCATTTACCACCACTCTCTGTTTTCTGCCAGTCAACCAGTTTGCCACCCAGTTGACCAACTTCTGACCCACCCGAGCCTACCTAGCTTATTTATCAATCTTCTATGTGGAACAGTGTCAAAAGCTTTGCTGAAGTCAAGGTAGGCGACATCAACTGCTCCCCTTGGTCCACCACTCTGGTTACCCAGTCAAAGAAATCTATGAGATTAGTTTGACAGGACCTTCCTTTGTAAACCCATGCTGTCTTGGATCCTGTGCCCTATGGATTCCAGGTGTTGCACTATCCTTTCCTTAAGGAGTGCTTCCATAATCTTGCCCACTACTGAGGTAAGACTGACCGGTCTGTAGTTCCCGCCTCCTCCTGCTACCACTCTTGTGGAGTGGGATCACATGAGCCCTTCTCCAGTCTTCTGGGACCTCTCCTGTGCTCAGAGACTCACTAAACAATTCTGCTAATGGCTCTGCTAGTTCCTCCTTTAGCTCCTTAAGTACCCTGGGATGTATGCCATCAGGTCCCATTGCCTTATCCACCCTGAGCTTTAGCTCTTGTAGGACCCTTTCTTTTGTGAGAGGAGTAGTGCTCACCTCCCTCCCCTGTGTCCATGATGCTGAGCTGTGGGCCCTGCCTACCTTCTCTTCAGTGAATACTGAGCAAAAGTATCTATTTAGGATAGATGCCTTTACAGGGTCCTCCTCCTCACATGCTCCCTTTTCTCCATTAAGCTTAGCAATCCCCTCTGGACTTTCTCCTTTCACTAATGTATCTATAGAAAGTCTTGTCACCTTCTTTACTGTTTGTGCTAGTGTTTCCTCAGTTTGGGACTTTGCCTGCCTTACTGCCTTACCTGCTTCCCTTAGGGCAGTTTGGTATGCCCCTATCTTCATCCCGCTGTGTTCCTTATATTTTCTGAAGGCCAGCCTTTTGGCTCTGACCTTTCTGCTACTGTATTTGAGAACCAAAGTGGTTTCCTTCTTTTTGCACTTCCTTTTCTGTCTAACACAATGGGATGTTGCTTCAAGTATTGTATCCTAATGCTTGCCCACTTTGCCTGTACCTCCTCACCTGTGTTTCTTTTGCCAGGGCTAGCTTAACTCTGTTGGCCATCTTATCAAAGTCAGCTCCTCTGAAGTCCCATATTTTGCCTTGGAATGGGATGATTTAGATGTAGTAGCCAAATTGAACCATACCATGTGATGGTCACTGGCCCCAGGTGACCTTCTACCTGGAGATCTGTGATCCCTTCTTTGTTAGTCAGTACTAGATCTAGGATAGCCCTGTCTCTTGTGGGTTGCTGTACCAGTTGTTTGAGGCCCTCCCCTGCAGGAATCCACTATGAGTCTAGTTCTGGCAGATGTTCCTGCTGGTATTGACCAATCTGTATCTGGCATGTTGAAGTCTCCCATTATCAGAACCTCCCTTTAGCTGTCATGTTTTGTATATCTTCTAACAGTAATGTGTCTATGTCCTCCTCTGGTCTGGGGCCTGTAGACAACCCCAGTTCTTATGGCTGTCCCATTTCCTGTTTCCAGGGTGACCCACAGTTCTTCTGGCTCCTTATGTGTATTCTGAATTTCTGTAGCTTTGATATTTTCATTAACATACAGGGCCTCCTCCCCCTTTTTGCACCTCGGTCTCTTCTGAACAATACATAGCCAGGTACTGAAGTCTCCCAAGTGTGGTTACTGGTAAACCACGTCTCACTAATTGCTACTATGTCCAGTTTAGCCTCTGACATTATTGCTTGCAGGTCTGGGATCTTATTTCCCAGGCTGTGAGCATTTGTGTACATGATTTTCCATTGGCCAGATTTTGGTGTGTTAGTTGTTGGGTGAGGTTTGGCATTACCCCTGTGCATCGTATGGGGAGACAAACCTTTTTTCTTACCTGGTGATGCAAATACATACATAATACATTTTGAGTGTCTGTATCTAATATTGATCTTCCCGCGCCACTTCTGGAACACACAAAAAATTGGCCCTTATAAAAATGCTCTGCACATCCACCTGGCCCCAAAACTCCAATGTGTCTGCTATTCCTGACCTTTGGCCACCCCTTAACAGAACCTCATCTTCTCTCCCCCATCCCTCAACCGCCTCTTTTTCTACCTACCCTCCTCTCCAATAAAACACTCCTTTTCAGAACCTACTTTGCTCCCCACTCATTTCCTGCATCATGCTCTCATTCCCTCCCCACTCCCCTTACCTCTATCACATTTCCAAAGCCCTTTTCGGCTGCTACCTTTTGATGCCCTGCACTTGCCACTAGGCATACTTCACTAATGTATGTCCCTGTAATTTAGTCTGTACTTGTTTGTTATGTTTGAGAGTATTTTCAAATTGATGTTTGTGCTGACTGTGTCTTACTTTTATTTTGACAAGGAACCTTTGTAAAAGAGTCATCCTGGCTAAAAGATATGAATCTGCTACTGAAATAAGCAAATAAATATTTCAGTGACAAAATGCTAAGAGGTATACAGGGTCTGCTCTGCAGGTGGTGGGTTTTATCCCAGCCTTAACATACCTGCTCCCTCTCCTCTCCAAATCTCTCAACTCTGTACCTTCCCTGGACAACCCTGCAGACCATACTCTGAAATGACTATCCATAGACCCATTGTTGTCCTTACTGGCAAATGTAGGGGTCCCCAGCTCTTCAAAATGGACCATGCCAGCCAACACCATCCATACAGTCCCACCCATATCCTACTCAGCAAGTCCCTTCATCCTAAAAACAAAACTTTGGAGGCATGTATGGTACAAAATACTCTCAATAAAACACATATTTTGAAAAGTTAAAATAAGCTTTCCTTGGGTGCATAGCTATCCTATATAGAAACTGTAGTATAGTACCATGCCTGTGTGCTGCTTACCTGGCCTGTTGAAAGGAGAATGTTTAAGAAATGTTACTGTTGGGGCATACCATATTAAAATCAATACTTTTAAACATAAATGTCAAAGTATTCTGTTTCCCAGTCCCCTTAAGCTTGTGTAGCCCCCTCCCCAAAGAAATCCTAGATGTGCTGCTGGCTCACTTGACACCGTATGAAAACTTCCAGAAGTGCTCCAGCTGATCACAGGGTGGGGTCTGAGAGTGTCTTTCTCTACCAGAGTCTCTGTTTATTACAGTGTGGGTGGTGGTGAGAGTTTGGTGAGGTGCATTATGATGCCAGCTATTGCGTGTGCAGAGCAAGGCCTACTTGACTGAACATTTGTTGTTGTGATATCCTCTGGTTCACAGGGTGCAGAAAGAAGAGAGGAGGGCAAGGAACAAAACAATGGGGGGGGGGCACACTGTGTGTGATGGCTCTGCAGAATTTTTTTTCAGCTGGGGCCAGAAGAAATATAAGAGCAGAATACATGTGCAATAATTGGAGTATTTTCTTGGCTTGCATTTTCTCCTGTATAAGTGATCAACATTTTCAATTACAATTGTGGGCCAGTGCAACCTTCTGTGGGCCAGTGCAATTTTGAATCAACTTGTCCTGCTGGCTAGTGCAAACAAAAGTAAAGGTTAGCCCCTGCAGTTTCTTCAGGCTTTGTTTTTCTTTCCTGGATTTCTGGATCTTGGGTTGTACTCAAACAAGTCCAAATCAAAATCTTTGAAAGGAAAAGTGTCCCCACTTTCTGAAATTTTCTTTGCTTGCGCTCTTGTCACCACTGCTGCTGAAACATCAGAATTTACTCCCTCTTTGATTAGCTCAATAAATCCTGGAAAGTCATTTCCAATAATCACAGGTACAGATAACTTAGGTACTACTCCCACTTTCATTTGGTGCTACACACCCTTAATGGTCAGAGTCACTTGGTGGTGGGCTAGTATCGAGTGTCCCCATGGATGCAGATGACACCAGTACCTGGTCCTTTTGTACAGTGTTTTCCCAGCACTCCAACATGCACTAGTGTCTGTCTGCTTCCTGAATCAATGAGTCCCTTTACAGTCTTATCTCCCACCTTCACATCTGTTAAGTGCTGGCCTCAATTTGCCAAAGACAAATCTGCTCCAGTGCCACTCTCCTTACTGTGGCAGTTTCCAGCAAAATGGCCTGGCTTATTACAGTTCTAGCAGATAATGTCTTTGGGTGCAGATTTGTTACCTTCATCAGAGTTCTTATCAGGCTTGGAATTTAAATGGGAAAAAGAGTGTCTAACTGGTGCTTGGCTGTTACCTCACTGTTGTGGCATCTGTCTGGCCATTTGGTAGTCCTCGGCAAAAGAAACAGCCTTTTCCCCACTCTCTGGTCGGTGCTCATTTACCCACAGTGGCACATCTGTAGGCAAGATATTGATGAATTGCTCCATGGCAAATGTGTCGATGATCTGTGGGATGGTTTTGCTCTCTGGTTGGATCCACTTTATCAGGAGTTCTCTGAGTCAGGTGAAGGCTTCTCGAGGATTGTCGACTGAGTTGTACCTCAGAGATTGAAATCTCTGGCTGTAGGTCTCTCCAGAGATGTCATACCTTTTAGGGATTTTGCTTTTCACCAGGTCAGTTTTCTCACTGTGCAGTGTCCATATTGCTATAGGCAAATTGGTCTTTCCCTGTCCGGTAGGGTACCAGTCTGATTGTCCATTGCTGCTTTGGCCATTGGCAGGCTGTGGCAACTGTTTCAAAAGTTGTCAGGTATGGCTCTTTATTATCTGAGGGACACAACTTTTAAGTTTAATGGCTTTTAAGTTGCTTGCATTTTGTTGCTCATCTGGATCTGTGCCAGATCCTCTGCCTTTGATAGCTTGCAAGGCATCCAGCCATTGCTGCTCCCATCACTGCATCTTTTTTCTCATCTGCTGCTCCTGTCGCTGCATCTGTTCTCTCCTCTGTGCTTCTCAATGTTGAATCTCTTTTTCTCCCTGCTTCTCAGTCTCTTTTTGCTGTATAGCCCACCATTTGAAAAAGTCCATCAGGCTTTCAGGTTCTGTCACTGCCTGTTCTTTTTCCATGACTTGTGCTGCCTGCACAATCTCAGCTTGGACTTCTGTCTCTGCTAGTTTGGCTGCCATTCTCCTGGTAACCACTCCTGGACTTGCTGCTGCAGAATTCATACCTTCTTCTGTGCTTCCCTGGTACTAGGTCCAGTACCCATGCACAAAACTCCTATCTTAGGGTATGCACAGCGTAAATCCCACTTAGGCTGACACCATCTGTCATCGAAGCACAGGTCAGGAAGCATAGGAAAACCAGGAGCAGTTGTAGAATTCACCAAAAATATTTATCTACAGTAGCAGTAACAAAAAAAAACTTGTTCAGTATAACTATTTACAAAGGCAAAAATAGATTTTTCCTTCAGTCTCTGTGTCCCTTTTTCTTTTTCAGCAATTGCAGCTTAGCTCCTTTATAAGTCCTTTCAATTCCCATTCCTAGCATGCATCCTGTTTTTGTAAATATCAGGCAGGAGGTGCTAGAACACAGTGTGCTTGCTGATGCCCTTTTGCACAGCTTTTGCAAAAGGCTCAAATATTTGCACTAAGGTAATCTCTAGTTTCCAACAGCTTTTTGCAGTCATCTCAAATTATAAATATACACATTTCAGCAGTAACACTATATATTTTCTAAACAAAAGAGATCCCAACATCAGTTACATTTCCACATATTGATTTGAATATATTTTTATATCAGCAGATATGCAAGGGAGGAAAAGATAGACAGCAAGAGAGGACTGAGAGACAGAGAGGCAAATAATTGCTAGACTATTCTGGTTGATCAAGTCCGAAGTCTCACAGGAAAATTTGGTTGCACAACCAGACAGACAAGAGACAGAAAAGGATAGATCCTTGCATTTTAAACACTTTCTCTAATAACTGGATAGGGTCCTATTCTACCCTGTCACACCTCCCTGTGATGGTTCAGTCCCCTGTTGACCTTTCTTTCTGGGGACATATCTGTCAGAGTTGGTGTTACATGGAGGGAGTATCTTGGAGGGAGGGATAGCTTCTGGATCTGGAACCTCCATGTGGGCCTCCTTCTGTGATGCGTCTTTCTGAGGACTCTGGAACTTCTGATTCTCTGTTATTTTCTTGTTCAGGATGTTCAAAACTTGGTGTTGGGTTAGTGGTGGCAGTCCAGGGGTCTCTGTTCTGAACTTCAATGCTGGGCCTTAATGATCAGATTATCCTGGTTATAACCCAGCTGTGCTGTGTTGTGGGATGTCCATGGGCAGTTTCTGTATGAATGCCCTCTTTCTACACACAGAATGCAAAGAAAAGGGTCTGAATATTGAAAAATACCATGCCTACACTCTAGGTAGAGATTGCACCCTTGCAGATCACATGCATTACTTAAGTGTGACCAGGGCCCTCACTTACAACAGTACGTTGTGCTACTGTGCTGTCCCTCCCACCCACACTCTTACTTCATTTTCTGCTCCTTCCCTCTCCAGCAACTTACAGTATGTATTACTGAAATCAGCATATTTGAGAAAGTGTTGGGAGTCATGAAATCAGTGCTCCATTTATCTAAGTGAGAGGCTTTCTTGATGTACTTCAGAGTACTACCTGAGTCCGTTTTATACTGAATTTTGCAACAACAACATTAGTTGTTAATAATCTTTATGAAACTATATTGATATTTTTAAATGTTCTATATGTGTTTATTATTCATTTCACCTTAATTCTGCATTTCACTGCACCTTATGGCTTGCTTTGAATGTTGTATCACTATATGGAGTTATTATCTCTTTAAACACCGGAGGCCCAATATTCAGAAAAGCGCAAAGTGGAGCACAAAGGTTTGCATTGCACTTTGCAATTGCCCAGGGTTCTGGGGATGCTAAATGCAGCCTTTTTGCACACCAGCGCCATGTTGGAGGAGCGCTAAGTCAAATCACACTGCCCAGACATGGCTCCCAAAGTAGACTTCAAGAGTGGATTGTGCCAGAGCACTATCTGCAGTTTTCAAAGGGACCAATGCAAATGAGCCCATTGGGCTTGTAAGGCACTAAGGGACCATTTGCATGCCAATTATGGGCCCATTTGCATGGGTAGTGGAGGCAGATTAGTGTGGCACCATATGTTCTTTCCCCATCCAAGACATGTGTAGATATCCCACCAATCACCGGCCTGTAATAGTAAAAAAAAAAAAAAAAACCTTCCCTAGTGCTAGTGGTTCCCCCTCAGATCTCCATCCCATAGTAAGACTAAAACCCTCCCTGGTGCTAGTGGTCCTCCGCCTCTGATCACCATTCCATAGTAAAACTAAAACTCTGCTTGGTGCTAGTGGTCCTCCCCAGTTGCCAGCCCATAGTAAAACTGAAAACCTCCCTAGTGATATTGGTACCCCCCCCACCTTTGATCGCCATCTCATAGTAAAACTAAAACCCTCCCTGGTGCTATTGTCCCCCTTCCCTCTGATTGCCAATCCACAGTAAAACTAAAACACCTCCCTGGTGCTAGTGGTTCCCCTCTCTCTGATGGCCAGCCCATAGGAAAACTTACAACCCTCCTTGGTGTCCAGTGGTACCTCTGGCACCGATCCACAGTCCCACTAGATGCAATTCCATAATCCCACTAGATGCAATTCCATAATCCCTAGCAGCTAGAGCCCCCACTGTGGCACCAAGCAACCACCCACCTAGTCACCTTTCCAGTATCTTCAGTGCCATGGGTGCGGATATGGCAACCAGCGCAGCTCTCCTCACACCTCCTTGGCCTGCCACCATATATCCAGGCAGGGAGTATGTGTCTTATTTATAGGACAGGGCACGTTACCCTGTCCTAGAAATAGATAATCTAACTTAGCCAACACTGAACACCCATCCCGCAGTCACCTTATCAGCATCTCAGTGCTGCAGATGCACATACATCAACCATTGCAGCCTCTCCTCACATTTCCTTCACCAGCTGCTATATACAGGCAGGAAGTATGTGTTTTATTTATAGAACAGGGCACATCACCCTGTCCTAGAAATAAGATGCATGCTCCCTGCCTGGACATATGGCGGCTGGCTGAGGAGGTGTGAGGAGGGCTATGATGGTCAGTGTATGTGCACATGCAGCACTGAGGATACTGGTAAGGTGACTGGAGGGATGGGTGTTCTGTGCTGGGGTGGGGGGCTGCTAGACAACAGGGATTATGGAATTGTGACTGGCAATATGGTGCTGCTCTGGTACACCTCTATGTTCTTCACTATATGAGAGGTGGATATAACCGTCATACCACCTGCACCAGTGTCACTCCCCAGCAGGTGTTGTGGTGGGGTGGCACTATAGGTTCCTAGGTGGATGGATGGAGGCACTCGACAAGGAGAGGCAGGAGTTGTACACAGAGATCCGATATAACAAAGTTGTTTATTAGACAGGAGGGGAAGGAGTACATGGTCATACAGAAAATACCAACAGTAAAAATGACAGGGAGTATGGACAGCATTGTAGTTATCTATGCAGTAATAAGTAGCATGTAACTAATGTAAACTCTAAAATGTATTGTAGTTCTAAAACTATAAGAATAGCTTTGCAAGCTATATGAACACTATACAGGCTGTATGAGCACTCTACCCCCACCCTGAGGTGCACCTCTGCCCTTTGGGGCTACCTTTGGAGTACTCAGACACAAGAACGTTTGCAATAAGCTATCGTAAGACTCTACAGTTACACAATTTGCACTTTGAATACAGTTATCAATTCTCTGCCTATGTGATAGCTGAAGGATGCGGACGAAAAGGACAAGGAAGATCCTGGAAGGGAAGAATGAAGCAGCAGGTTCACCAGCTGGCTGGACTTGATGGTTGCTGTAAGACTAAAGGGATGTGGAGAGGTTTTATAAACAGGTCATAAGTCCATCGGCTATACCCACCTCTCCTGGGTTGCGGTAACAAGAAGAAAGCACAAGGATTCTCTCGGTTAAAAACCCACTGGTGTGCTGCCAGAATTGAAGGACAATTGCAAGATCTCTGTCAGCTAAAAACCTGCTGGTGGACCACGAGAATGAAGAACAAATGCAAGGATCTGGCCATAGTCCTCTAGCGGACAGCTGGAATGAGATGACAGATGCAGACTGCCCTGCCACAACCCGCTTGTGGACTTCTAAGACTTTATGTATACAGAAGATGTTGGAAGGACCCCACAGAAACTGGAAACCAGGATGAGGACATCTTCAGAAGCCAGACAGATGGTGGAATTCTGGATGCCAAGGCCAGATGAGCCAAGGACAAACATAAAACAATAAATGGGACGTTGGTATGAAGAAACTGGAACAGAAGATCTTAAAAAAACTGATGAAGAAACACTAAGAAAACAACAAAATGGTGGTTGCAACTCAGTTCTGGGCTATGTAGGGCTATGACTAGTAGTGGATGACAAGGGGACATTGATGTGGTTCTTCAGAGAACCATACAGCAGGATCCCACTCTTCAGGCAGAGACTTGAAGGTGTGAAAGCACCAGCCAAACACCTTCCTGGTGCTGTCATTGTCTGATTCAGGAACTCACTTGCTGGACACCATTCCAAGGCTGCTGAAAACTGACTCAGGGATGCAATGCTCAATTATCTTCTAAGACTGCTATTGGCTGATTCAGGAATTCACTTGGGCAAAATGCTGGCACACTACAGTGTAACTGCAACCTGGGACAATTACACAGTTCCAGAGACAAATGAACAACTGAGTGGCAGTTTCACTGTTCCAGAGGCCATTGTTCAGTTTCACGGGCAAACAAATGACTATGGGCAATTGCACAGTTCAGGGGCAATTGTACAGTTCAAGCGGTTCTCAGGCAATGCCAACACAGTAAAGGCAGCAGTTTCAGGCAATAAATGCATTTCAGGCAGGTTTCACATGTATTGCACCTTTATAAAGCCCCACATGCCCTCTTGCCCAATTAGAGAGCTGCTAGATGGTTCCTTCCTTGGCCACCTCTATAGATGGTCTGAAGGTGGGAAATAGTTAGAAAAAACCTTCCCCACCTATGTGACCACAGTTGCTGTCCCAACACACTATAAATAGATCAGGGGTCCCCAAAAACAGTTGCTTTAACTCAGGGCTGCTAAAACTCCCACTGGGTATCAGGGACTAGGGTGCATCAGACATATGTGGGGCACCTGGGCTTGCTGGACCCCTCTTAATTTGTTTTGCTGGGCCCCTTTAAACTACGGGACTTTCCTTGCTTGGTCCATTTATATTTTGGGCCTTTCTTGCTGGGCTCTTCTATGACTGGGTCCCTTTAAACCTGGGTGCCTAACTTTACTGGACCCCCTTTTACTACTCTGGGCTTGTCTTTGCCCCTTTAAGGTCCCTTCTGTGTGTGACCCCCTTTTAACTCTGGGCCTGGCATTGTCCCTTTAAATCTGCTGGGCCTGATTTTGCCCATTCAAATCTTCTGGACCTGAGCAAGGCTTTCCTGCCTGTCACTTTCCCCTTGCTCTGCCTCTGCTGCACCCCGCTAATTAATATTTATAATGTGTTCTAGCAGCCTTCATGTCTTGCCCCTCCTATGGGCATCACTATGCCTGATGAATACTTAAAATATTTAAATTAGGTGCCCTGCTGGTCCACCCCCTCCATGGTGCCCAACCGTTTTCTCAAGTGCCCTGAGCACTTTCAATTATGGCCAGCCCAGTGGCGCTGAGGGTTGAGGCACTGGATGCCACACTTCACGCCATGATGGCGACCCATGTTTGGGAGCAAGCGGGGGCTGCCACGGGTTGGCAGGGGAGGAGAAGAATCAAGCATCCCATGGACAGCTCTCCTTCTCCAAGGAGGGGGGTGATCAGCTCTTGGTGCATGCCTGGCCCCTAGCAGAGGCTGGGGGTTGGCACACCAATGCTGCTGACAAAGGGACAGTGGCAGGGCAGACACCTGAGTGGACGCACACAGGAGCATGCATGGTACTGTCACTGGAGTCATTGCATGCTCTGTCCTGAGGAGATACTGGTGGAAAAAGATCTCTCCAGCTGAAATGGCTGGATGATGGGAAGAGCTTGCAGGTCCCACCTCTGAATAGCCATGGTGCTGAGCAACACTGGATTCAGTCTTCAGTGGGGATGTGGGTCCCCCTGCTGACCCCGCTGGGGGGGCAAGCCCTGAGGGGTATGAGGTCAACGTCAGCTAGTGGATGTCAGGGGCAGAACTGGGGATCCCTCCTGATCGCGGGCCGAGAGCAAGAAGGAAAAAGTTTAAAAAAATATATATATATTTTCAATATTTTATTACAATGTTCTGGCAGTCAGCACCTTGGCGGATGGTGCTGCCATTGACTCACTGCCCTGGCCCAGGGTGAAGATAGGAATCAGGAGGCTGGGAGGTAACTGGCAGTGGGTAGGATGCAGTCAATGCGGGGGACAGCTAGGGGGCCTTGCAGGACCTCGTGACTCCAAACACTCTTCTCTCTGTTCCTGGAGATATGGCTCTTCAACACACTGCCACCGAGGGACCACTTTCTTAAACTTATTTTAAAAACAAAAAATTGGGTAGAACACGGCCCTCACCGAGATCGGGTGACTGCTTCTCTTCGACTGCTGCACTGGACCCCGGAGCACTTCAGCGGATGACCGGCACTGACCACACAGGCTACCTGCTGGACTGGCTAAAGAGGGGGATGGAGCTAGCAGACCAGCTTCAACCACCACAGGTACGCTTTCACAGTCACTGCTGCACTCCTGTCCTGATATGTATATATACAGTATATATATATATATTAGAGGCAAAAACTCCATTTAATGCATTAGTTAGGGTTGTTCACAGCGACAAAAGTGAGGAAATTCGTTGTTAGGGTTGAAAACCCCCTTGGACCCCCAGCCCACCCCCAACCGGCATTGGGGTGCGCATTGGGGTCGTCAGCCCTAAATCTCACCCCATCACATGTGTAAAGCAGCAGAAGTATAGGAGAATGGGGTGAGAGTTAGGACCGAAGACCCCAATGCGCACTCCAATGCAGGTCAGGTGAGCTGGGTCCAAGGGGTTTTCAACCCAACACTGAATTTCCTCACTTTGTCGCTGTGGAACAACCCTAACTAAGGCATTAAACAGAGTTTTTGCCTCTAATTTCCTTCTTTGAGAATGATAACAGAAATAGTGAATGTAATGCAGCTGGCCCCAGCCCCGCCACGTGATGTCTTGTGGCATAGTAACAGGAACAGCAACGCAAACAGAAGCGCTAACAGTGGCGCATATGGTAATGCAAGCTAATGAGAACAGAAAGGGTAACACACACGGTGGCGTGACGGAACGGTCTGCCACGGATGTGTTGTCACATAGTAACATGGTGCCTGCAAATGGAAATGTCAATGGGCATGGTGACGCAAAGTGAAACAGAAAGAGAAACAGTACTGTAGACACAAATGGCAAAAATAACAGAAACACAAGCACAAAGGAAAACGTAGGATAACGCATATGATGGCGTGACGCCAACGGTAAGTGAAACGGGTATGGAACCGCAAGCAGAAAGGGCAATGGTAACAGTAATGTAAGCGGCCAGGCTGGTTTTCCCCAAAAGCTGCATAGAGAAAGACAGTGAGTACAAAGAATGTATGCATAATAATGGGTATCGGAGCAGAAAATAAGGACTTGGAATACTAAATAGGTTATATCTCAGGAACCGTACGACGTAGAAAAAAAATTTAAAAGTCATATGATTTATGACTGTCCTGGCTAGTTTTGTACTTAGCCCCATTTGGGGCTAAGTATTTTCTGATGAAAAGTCCGTATCTCGCACCGTTTCTGAGATTCGGGCCCTGAAAGGCGTGGCGAATGCCGTAATGTTATCCTATGGGAAAAAAAGAGAAGTTCAGAGTGCCATAACTTTGCCTCCCTGTAATATTTTTTCACCAAACCACTGCAAGACACATCTGTGGGCTGTTGGCTGTGTTCCTTCCAAATTTCAGGAAAAAAAACCAAACCGTTATTTTGCAGCAGGGTGCCAAAGGATTCCTGTAATGCATCCGGGCGCCGTAATGTTATCCTATGGGAAAAAGCATCAACTTTGGAGTACCATAACTTTGCTGCCATGCAATATTTTTTCAACAAAATACTGAAAGGCACATCTGTGAGATGTCAGCTACGTTCCTTCCAAATTTCAGCCCAAAACTCCAAACCGTTCTTTTGCAGCGGAGTGCCAAAGAATTGCTGTCATTTTCCCACAGACTAGAAAAGTACTGTCACAATTCTGAAAGCTTTCACAAAATTTGTGACACTTTTGTGGAACGAAAGTACTTTGCGAAAGTACTTTTTCCAGAAATTTGAAAACATATTTCTGGGGTGTTCTACCCCAAAATAAAGACATGGCTAGCATCCTCTGGGTCCGACTAGGTGAATACAAAAAGAATTAGGTTGCTAGAGGGTCCCAAATTTAAATGCCAAGCATTTTTCTGATCACTAACTGAAAACAAGATGGCGGATTTGCGAAAGTAACAGGGCCATTTGCGAAAGTAAAAATGCATTTGCGACACTGTCAAACTTTTTGTTAACTTTTCCCATTGACTTATAATGGGAAATTGTTTTTTGAATAACTTTTGAACCATTTAATATTTTTTCATGAAATCTTCGAAAAGCACATTGGGGACCCCGGACACACGTTCCCTGAAGATTTCAGGCCAGTCGCGCAAAACGTACGACCTGTAGGCAACCGTATCGTATAATTCCAGAAAAGCGAACGCATGCGCAGGTCACGCCATAACTCAAATCAGTCGTGTATCCGACTGGTATGAAGCTTGGCAGATCCCAAGGCGTATGTGTCTTGATCATGTATTCCAAATTTCAGGCAAATCTGTCAAACGGTTGCAAAGTTATTAAGGTGCAAAATTTGGGGTTTAACATAGAAATGGCTCCTCAACCCTAACTATGGTAGCACTACCGTGCTACTATATATATATATATATATGTGATGTATGTATTAGAGGCAAAAACTCTGTTTAATGCATTAGTTAGGGTTGTTCCACAGTGACAAAAGCAAGGAAATTCGATTGTTAGGGTTGAAAGCCTTGGACCCCGCTCACACCCCCCAACCGGCATCGGGTGTGCATTGGGGCTGCCATCCCAACTCTCACCCCATCAGATGTGTGAAGAAGCAGAGATATAGGGAATGGGTGAAAGCTAGGACCGATAACCCAATGCGCACCCGATGCGCCGGGTGTGGGCGGGGGTCCAAGGGGGCTTTCAACCCTAACACCAAATTCTCGCTTTTGTCACTGTGGAACAACCCTAACTAATGCATTAAATAGAGTTTTTTGCCTCTAATTTCCTTCTTTTGAGAATGATAACGAAATAGTGAATATAATGTGGCGGCGGGAGTGTGGGGCTCGAACACGGTGCCCGCAAACGCAAATGGTAATGCGCATGGTGACGCAAAGTGAAACACAAAGATAAACAGTACTATAGACACAAATGGTTAAAATAATGCAAACGCAAGCGCAAATGAAAACGCAAAGGGTAACGCACATGGTGCCGTAGACGGGAGCAGTAAGTGAAATGGGTACGGAACCGCAAGCAGAAGTGGTAAGGGTAATAGTAATATAAGCGCACAGACTGGTTTTCCCAAAAAGCTACATAGAGAAAGACAGTGAGTACAAAGAATGTATGCATAATAATGGATTTCGGAGCAGAAAATAAGAAGTTGGAATACTAAATTGCTTATATCTCAGGAACCGTACGACGTTGAAAAAAAATTTAAAAGTCACATGATTTATGACTTTCCTGGATAGTTTTGTACTTAGCCCTCATTAGGGGGCTAACCATTTATCTGACAAAAAGTCTATATCTCGCACCGTTTCCGAGATACGGGCCCTGAAAGGCGCGGCGAACGCCGTAATGTTATCCTATGGGAAAAAAAGAGAAGTTCAAAGTGCCATAACTTTGCCTGCCTGTAATATTTTTTCACCAAACCACCACAATGCACATCTGTGGGATGTTGACTTTCTTCCCTCCAAATTTTGTCCCAAAAGACCAAACCGTTATTTTGCAGCAGGGCAGCAAAGGATTCCTGTAATGCGGCAGACGCCGTAATGTTATCCTATGGGAAAAAGCATCAACTTTGCAGTGCCATAACTTTGCTGCCCTGTAATATTTTTGCACTGAAATATGGAAAGGCACATCTGTGACATGTTGGCTGCGTCCCCTCCAAATTTCATCCTAAAACACCAAACCGTTCTTTTGCAGCAGGGTGACAAAGAATTGCTGTCATTTTCCACAGCCTGGAAAAGTACTGTCGGTTTTGAAGCTTCGAAATTCATTCGACAGTGTCATGCATGCGACACTACTTTAAAGTACTTTTTCCAGAAATTTGAAAACATATTTCTGGGGTGTTTTCCCAAAATAAAGACATGGCTAGCATCCTCGGGTCCGACTAGGTGAAAACAAAAGAATTAGGTTGCTAGAGGGTCCCAAATTTAAATGCCAAGCATTTTCTGATGACCAACTGCACCGGGGTTAGTTTTACTACAGGCTAACAATCAGAGGGAGGGTGGGGACCTCTAGCACCAAGGAAGGTTTTAGTTTTACTACCAGCTGGCAATCAGAGGAGGGACCACTAGCAGCAGGGAGGTTTTATTGTTTACTACAGGCAGGCAATTGGAGGGAGGGACCACTACCACCAGGGAGGGTTATAGTTTTACTACGAGCTAGCAATCAGAAGGGAGGGATCACTAGCACCAAGGTGGTGTTATTGTTTACTATGGAATGCAAGTTGGAAAGAGGGGTGCCACAGACCACAGCGGGTGACTGTGTTCTCTAGATGCCAACTGGCTAGTTGGCTGCATTACCTCTGGCAGCTGCTAGGTTGCATGGATTAAGAGGGGCATTGTTCAACAGAATTTCCACTGTGCAAAGGACCACACAAAAATCATTTTGCACAGTGCACATCTGCTGAATATCTGCTTGCACCTTTTGCTGGCACAACCAACCCTTTTGAATATTGTACTTCAGCTCAAAACCTGATTTATGCAGGTAAGCACAGGTAAATGTCAGCACAAACTCCTGAATATTGGCCGCCATGTGTTAAAATTTGAATCTGCCATGATTGGGGGGTCATTGTCCTATGTCTAAGTGCATGTAGATGTGCAAAACATTGGGTGTTTACCCCTGAGTCCTGCAGTTTACTTACCTACAATAAAGTGAACTGTTTCAAAGATAAACAGGAGTCATTCTATGACTTTAAGCGTAAGGCTGTTTGTAGCCTGATTGTCTTTCTTTGGTGCATAGCAATGTTACTGAGTACACTGGCCATTTCAGGAGTGGTCCCTTTGTGACTGTGTATCTTGATTACACCCCATCCTGCTGTGTTATGGGATGCCCATGACAGTTTCTGTATGAATGCCCACTTTCTATGCAATGATTGCAAAGAAAAGGGTTCAGGTATTTGAAACTAACATGCCCATTTTCTAAGCAGAGATTGCACCTCTGCTGGTCACATGCATTACTTAAGTGTGACCAGAACCCACACTTATGACAGTAATGAGGCTGACCTTGATAAAAGCAGAGACTGTGGTCTCTGCTCAAAAAGGAACTGCTAGGTACTATAGATGACGTAGTCCTTCATTTTCCTGTTTTAGTTTTACTCTAAATTTCCAACCCCCTGTCCGTACTTTTTCTGAATCCAGAAGGGGGTAAAACAATCTTAAACATCACATTTCTGCCATAGCCAGTATGCAGCACCAGAAACATTTACCCTTCATTCCTAAACACAATTGTTACTTCTTTAATAGCTGGCTTAGGGGGGTTGCAATAAATGGTACCTCTATGCAGTTTCTGCGAGCCCACAGAAACTGACGATATGGTTTACTGTTGGTCAGTCTCTGTGGGTGGCACTTATCCTTCCTGAGCAGAATATATGTTTTGGTCAATTAATAATACCATCTACAACAAAATTTGTATTTCATGAAGATCTCCAAAGCCAAATAAGGAGTTATTTGATTTTTATAGTCTAATGTAAATTTAAAATTCTGGTTAAATATAACCATATAGTTGTGAAACTCTTTCAGAGCTTTAACAGTACTTTTCCAAACCTTTCCAGTTGTCAGTGTGGCTCTATTGGAAGTACATCTGCCTCTGGGCCAGAGGATTGTGGGTTCTTAACCCAATATGGGACTGGGATCATGCCATAATTGCTGACACCCAAGTACACTACAAAAGGATGCTGTACTGTTGGGATGTGCTGTTCTTCAGACGAGACATTAAAATGTGATCCCTTCTACCCATTTCTGGTGCTGTCCTGGTGGGTGTCCAGGTGGAAGTAAAGAATGCAAGGCACTTTTCCCAAGTGTGGGGATTTTCCTCTATGTTCTTGCCAACATTTGGGTCATGCAATTGCCTAGGCTATGTGTGGTTGTTGATATGTGGAATAGCCACCACTACACATTCAGTCATTTCATTACTAGTCTCTCACTGCTTATGAAGTGCTTTTGGATACAATGTGTATGAAAAGCACTATAAAAATACTAATTCTTTTCTTTTTCAAACAAACAGTAAATTGTCAATGTAACATTTGTTAACAACAATGTGATCGTCATTTATTAACTGTGCTGCCCCTTATAAAATGAGATTCAAATATCCATATATAAATTGGAATAAAATAGAGCCACTGAAGACCCCATCTTGGTTCCTTTAATTTGAGAAAAAAGCATTTTAATTAAGGTATAATTGTGAACCAAATGTTTATGCTTAAAAGCTTAATTTTGGCATTTTGGGTATGCACAGCCCTCTGAGAGCTGTATCTGTATTCAGAGATCCACTAGCACCCAGCACGTTATTTGTTGTTCCTCCCACTGGCAGCTCAAGTTTCTTTTGAGTCACCTAGGGATGCTTTGCTGACATCACCACAAATGTGGATATCATGCATGTGTTCAGTGTAAGGGAAGGCACTGCTGGCACAGAGCAGTGAAGGAGATGGCACTTTGAATCAACAAATTCTGATGGACATGCTGGCTACATGTAGGAAAGCTATGTACAGTGAGTATATCTCAAATGAGTAGACACAGATACTTCTTGTGGTGAGGCATTGGGATGCAGCTGGACAGACTGGATAATATGTATAACAGGCTGACTCGCTATGTCCTTGATGCACACAGAAAGATACATCGTTGTGAGCTATACAGCAAAGTGAATTACTTGTGTCCATGGGACAGAAGGAGTCCCAGCCTTGTGCAATTCATAATCAATGTTTAGAAGGGGAATTTCCGAGGATATATATTAGAACTGTTCCAGATAAGAGCCCATAGGCAAGGTCTTAGATCAGCATTGGGCCTGGAATATTTTTTCCCAAGCTTTAATTTGGAAATTGGCAGGGCTTCTCTTGTACATAGAGTGGTAGCACTCTGGAGTTCTATCTCTGCAGTATTGTGACAGCAAGAATACATAAAAAGTCTTGCTGCTTAAAAAACTGGGTGTTGTCTGACTGCCCCTCTAGTCACCAAAAATACCAGCAACAGCTTAACATCTGGTTCCAGTTCAGCTGGTATCCATCTGTATTCCCCTCCCTGGGACGAGGCTGAAAATAGGCAAAAAATTGTCTAGTCCTCCTTCTCAGTCAACAAAAACTAAATAAATAAAATAAATAAATCTTGTTGCTCAGGCGAGATTACTTGATTTGGGAGTTGGAGGGATGGGTAGTAACCTGATAGATGACATTAGCTGACCATTGCTATAAAAGTTTCTACAAAATGTAAATGAGAGGGTTATTAGAATTGTAAGAAATGGAATAGATGAAGTGTACTTAGATTATTAGTATAGAATCTCCTTTGGAGAAGAAAGCGCTTAATGTTATTATTTATACACACATTGCTTATTATGTACAGTAGGGGCCAGATATTCAAACTGCGCCAGGCTGTGGAGCAAGCCTGGGCGCAGCTCAACTTGGCTGCGCTGGGGCGTTGACTGGGTGATATTCAACGGAGCTGCGCCCTGGCTCAGCATCATTGAATATCGCACCCTGGCCACCCGCGGCACATGGTGCAGTGGCACTGCTCCAGCGCCAGTGGCCAGAGTGGAGCAGGGGGATGCGCTAGCGCAAGTTCCATTGTGCTAGGTGCAACAACCGTGATATTCAAAAGTGCACATGCAAATGGGGCCATAATGTATGCAAGACGCAAATGGGTCCATTTGCATGTCATTATGGCCCCATTTGCATGCAGGTGCGCCGATCCCCGGCTACGTGCGCCTGGTGCCCTGCCAGGCAGCAGTCGTCGAGGACCGATGCCCCTGCAGCACGGCAATGTGCCCCACAGCCTGATCCCGGCACTTGAATGATCAGACAGACTCCTATATCCCTGGTGGTCCAGTGGACTGTTGTCTGCCCGATCGCAAGCTTAAGTAAAAAAAAGACTCCTATATCCCTGGTGATCCAGTGGACCGCTGTCTGCCCGATCGTGGGCTTAAGTAAAAATAAAGACTCCTATATCCCTGGTGGTCAGTGGACCCCTCCCCTCGCCCACTGATCCGCCTGGCGGCCCCGGTCAGCAGATCCATTCACATATCTGGAATGTGGTGATAGATGCGGGCTGCGCCCATTGGCTCACGCTGTGGACCAATGGGCGACAGTCTACCACGGTGTGAGTCGGTGGGCAGCGGTGTGGCAGGCAGGTGGGTGCTGCTGCCCACCACTGACCGGGGAGCAGGGCAGTGGAGATCGGTGGGCGGGTGGGCAGGGCACTGGACAGCATCTTTGTGTGGGCAAGTAGGGGTTGTGCATGCATGGCTCAACACATCCTGGGCTGAATGTAAGGATATGCAGAGTATGCATGACACGCCCCTACCTGCACCTGCATAAATTACTGGTCTGCTCTGGTGCATCGGATGTGCCAGGTGCACTCCCATTTGAATATCGTGCTGGGCGCATCAGCTTGCACAACACTGTTGTGCCAGCGCAACCCTTTGAATATCTGCCCAAGTTTCTATATTTAATCTATTGAATGGGCATGTTGTATGTCAAAATTTAGATTGTTTTGTTTTTCTGTCTAGACTGGTTGAATGATGATTTAATGTTTTTATTAAAACATTGCACGTATGGTAAGGGACCTCCTTGGAAATGAACTATGCTCAGTAGAGTACTTTTATCCCTGTTCATGATTTTTTATGAATAAAAATTTACTGCTGCTACTACTACTACTTAATGAAAGTAACTTTATACCTAATATAAATGAATATAAATATAAACTTAACTGGAATTCATTTCAAGAATGATTTACATGTGACTTTTTTGTATAACTGTACAACAACATCCCTTGATAATGTTTATGAAGACCAAGCAAAATGTTGGGAATTATGGAATATGTATGTTTTCAAGCTGTAAAACTTTTATGAAGTGGAATTATCTCAAACATATTAAAAGATTTATTTGGAATCGAGAGTTGCTCCGGAAGTCTGTATTTAAGTTTTCCTCTTCATTTCATTTCATTTTATTATTTAAAGGATATAACTATTGAGCATAGCTCATTTACAGTGGTGACCTGTGTAAAGCATTTGTCAAACTCCTAAGCAATGCATTACAAAACTTATAAAATTTTAAAAAAGTTACACACATAATCAAACACATATACAACAGCTATGCAGTACAACAGCATCTTCCGTGTACTGAGATGGAATTCAAGAACCAGTAATTCAAAGCTAAAACTGATGGAGGTTTTGATCCCAGTAATCTATATTCAGGTGGGTTCTGGTTCCACAAAGTGGGTACAAACTGACTAAAAAAAAGTACTGTATGTTGATCTTTTAGTTTTTGTTCTTCTAACCACCATTTCTTGTAAACTCAAATTTCCTCAAGAGGGTTTAATAAGCCTCTGAGATAATCTAGTTCTCGGATAATGTGATACAAGGCCCAATACACTTTTGTAAGCTAACAGGAGTTTGCATAACTTCCTTCTGTTAGTCAGGGAAATTCACCCAAACCTGGAATAGAGGTCACAATGGTAAGTGTCCCTGGGACACCTGTGGATAGAAATATAGAATTTGATGGCAGATAAGGACCACTTGGCCCACTCATTCTGCCCATTTCCCTACCTAATGGATAAGCTGCAGATCCTAGTTAACCAGCAGCCTACTTTTTCCTACCCCCACCCCCTAGAATTGCCTTATGACTGTCCCATGCATGCTCGAATTCCACCACTGTTTTAGACTCCACAACCTCCTCCGGAAGGCCGTTCCATGCATCCACAACCCTTTCTGTGAAAAAATACTTCCTTACATTACCTCTGAGCTGCCCCCCCATCTTCAAATTGTGCCCCTTTGTTCTTGCACACCTCTTTTTCTGAAAGATGCTACCCTCTTGGACTTTGTTGATTCCCTTCAGGTACTTAAAAGTTTCTATCATGTCCCCCACCCCCCTCCTTTCCTCTAGGATATACATATTAAGCTCCTTAAGTCTCTCTTCATATGTCTTCCGGTGCAGAACCTGCACCATTTTAGTTGTCCTCCTCTGGACAGCTTCTATCCTGTCTATGTCTTTGCGGAGACTGGGTCTCCAGAACTGCACACAGTACTCCGGATGGGGTCTCACCAGCTGTCTGTACAGAGGGATAATAACTTCCTGTTTACTACTGGTGATGCCTCTCCCTATGCATCCCAGTATCCCCCCAGCCCTCCTTACTGCCCTCTCACATTGCTTGCTCACCTTTAGGTCATCTGATATGACTACCCCCAGGTCCCTTTCCATTTTTGTTGTTGTTAGTATCTCACCCCCCATTGTGTACTCTTCCCCTGGGTTTTTGTTTCCTAGGTGCATTACCTTGCACTTCTTAGCATTGCATCTAAACTGCCGTACATTTGACCATTCCTCTAACCTTGCCAAGTCCCTTCTCATCCTTTCCACCGCACCTTGTTCATCAACTCTGTTGCAGATCTTTGTGTCATCTGCAAAGAGACATACTTTTCCTTCCAGTCCCTCTGCAATGTCGCTTATAAAGACATTGAAGAGGACCGGTCCTAATACTGAACCCTGCGGTACCCCACTAGTAACCCCCCTTTCTTCAGAGTGGACTCCATTTACTATTACCCTCTGTGTCCTATTCTCCAGCCAATTCTTTACCCAGACTATCATCTTGGGACCCACTCCCAGGCTGGCTAATTTGTATATTAATCTTTTGTGTGGGACTGTGTCAAATGCCTTGCTAAAGTCTAGGTAGGCCATGTCCACAGCCCCTCCCTGATCTACTACTTTGGTCCCCAAGTCAAAGAAATATATTTGATTCGTCTGGCATGACCTTCCCTCTGTGAATCCATGCTGCCTTGGGTTCTGTGCCCCTCTGGCCTCTAGGTACTTGACAGTTCTTTCCTTCAGAAGTGATTCCATCATTTTCCCTATCACTGAGGTTAAACTAGCAGGTCTGTAGTTTCCTGCTTCTGCCCTGCTCCCACTTTTGTGAAGTGGAATCACATCTGCCCTCCTCCAGTCCTCAGGTACCACCCCATCCTCCCATGATTTGTTAAAGAGGGTAGTCAATGGTGTCACTAGTTCTACCCTTAGTTCTTTTAGAATTCTGAGATGAATCCCATCAGGCCCCATTGCTTTGTCCACCTTCAGTTTTTAAGAGTTCTTTCAGAACCCTTTCTTCTGTAAATGGGCTGGTATCAACTTCTGTATCCAGAGTGTTTCTATTGTTTGGTTTAGGTACCTCCCCCTCTTCATTTGTAAATACTGAGCAAAAATATTTGTTTAATATCTCTGCTTTTTCACAGTCACCCTCTGCCTACCCCCCCTTCCCTTTATTAAGCCACACTATCCCTCCCTTGGTCTTCCTATGCTCCCTGATGTACCTATAAAATGTTTTATCCTTCTTCTTAACTGAGTTGGCTATCTTTTCCTTGGTTTAGGCCTTTGCTGTTCTGACTGCCTTCCCAGCTTCCTTTTGCTTTAACTGATACAATTCTCTGTCCTGCTTCTTCTGTGATTCCTTGTACTTCCTGAATGCTTCTTTTCTCTTGAACCTTCACTGCCACCTCCTTTGAGAACCATAGTGGTTTCTACATCATTTTGTTTTGTTTATTTGCTTCACACAAAGGCTTGTTACCTCTGTGATGGCAGTTTTTATTATTCCCCATTGTTCTTCCACCCCTCCTTCCTGCCCATTTGCTAGTGCTTTCCTTAGGCACTCACCCATTTTGGCAAAGTCAGCCCTCCTAAAGTCCAGTACTTTTGCCTTTGTATGGCTTGACTCTACAGCTGTGTTTATTGTGAACCATACTGTTCGATGGTCACTAGTTCCCAGATGGCTACCCACTTCTATATCTGTGATCAATCTAGCAAGGTAGTTATGCAAGATATCGAGCTGGTGTAACCTATTATTTGAGGCACAGTTGTATAAGTCATCTGCATAATCAAACAATGAGAAAACCTGAACCTGAACTATTTTTTTTAATTGTTTCTGGATCCAGACAGCTTTGTTCCTATATAGCAAGTCAACCCTTTTCCTCACCTGCACAATCAATTTATCCACATAGGTGTTACCTGATCCTGTTGGATCCAACCAGAATCCCCAAAATTTATAGGTGTCTACACAGTCCAGTGGGATCCCATTTTAATCCCTTATAAAATTTGTGTGCAGTTTCTGAATCTAGGGGCTGAAACAAATAACATAAACTTGGTTTTGGAGGAATACAGCTTTAACTTAAGTTCAATAAAAAAGGCCTGAAGCTTTAGCTGTCCAAAGAAACTGACCCTGGTGACTAAAAGTGGCCCTTTTTTGTGAATCCTGCATTGAGACTTAGGGAGAACCTCTGATTTATTTTTTTTTTATTTAAAACACAAATCAAAACAAAAAATCAGAATTTCAGCACATTTGAATCAATCAAACAATATACAGTATATTGAGCATATACAGGATACATGATATAGAATGCACTTATCATGAAGTTCAACGTACTGTACTTACGCAACTTGGTGTGGTATTGTGCTTATACATCATGCTGAATAAATTGTTGTGGCCATTCACCTCTCTGTGCCTCAGGAATAACCCTGTAGGAATGCCAAAGGCAGGAACCCTGGAGGAGGGTTCCATCCCTAGAGGTGCCACAGTAAGGATTCCCTTAGGTGAAAGGTAGCTGAAGAAAAGCCCAGAGAGTAGATCTGAAAGCATGGCAGAGGGAATGAGTTGGTATTGAGATTGGAACATACACATTGGTCAGCAGAGATAAGGGTAATGGTCACAGATAACTGAAATTAGTAATGATTTTAACATAGGTCAAATGAATTATAATGAGAGGGCATGACTTCACAAGGAGAGAGGGAACGGCAAAGGAGGGCTACCATCCATCTCTATCTAACAGTGGAAACCTACCAGAATAACTGCAGAAACCTATCTAAGTAACTTGGAGAATTTACAACCAAAGAATATAAAAATTATGAACTTTGGCACAGAGGAGAGAAAAAAACCTTTTGAGAAGGAAACCTCTGGAGATACAAGGCATATGTTGCCTTTCCTCCAGGCTAGGGATGTTTTATTTAGTGATGGCTCTGCTGCTGCAAATTAGAAACCAAATCCAATGGGAATAAAATATTCCAATTTGGTGGAAAGTTCTCATAGTCCCTCTAATAGGAACGCCATGAAGGATTGTGAGATCCCTCTGCAACAGTGGATATTCAGAAGCTAGAGCAGGACCCCCAAGGTGGGAGAAGGAGAGCAACAACCACTGAGACATCAGCTGACCTAGCAACTAAAAACAGACCAGGTGAACCAGAGGTGGTCGTGGGAAGAATAGCGAAGAGGGTGCTGGTGAACCCAATTCAACTAGCTGAAATAGCACTCATGGGCGTGAAGGCCCCATCCCAGATAGCTGAAGTCTTAAATTCTATATTGAGAGATGCCATTGATTGGCTGCATGCAGTGGCGGCTCTACACCAAGGCCCGCCAGGGCACGTGCCCCAGTAAAAAAATGCTGTACCCCAGTTGGTGCCCCATATGGTGCAGAGCTTCCCCCATAGTAACAATATATCAGTGCCCTGGCTGCCATCTGTTGTGCCCCGGCTGTGCCCTGGTAACCATTTGCGGCTAGAGCTGCTACTGGCTGCATGGCTAAAGCTTCACCTGGAGCGAAGGACATTCCCACTATGGGCCAGATGAGATAGATCCCACCCTGAGTTTTGCATAATCAAGATGTGGATTTCAATGCAGAGTGAGACCATTGGCTGCAGGGTTAGCCCTGATCCATATAAAATAATGGTCATGGTTGTGATGCCTCCAATTTATAAATGAGAGTATACAGTCAGCTATGAAGTGTTAAATATGAGGAGGCCATGCAAAGCCAGTAGCCATCAGTTAGGTATTGGTAAGCTGGGTGATATGATTGTCTGAGATGATTGACTGATGCAGTACATTGGACTGATATGATTGACTGATGAGATTGATTGACAGGAATGCTTAATATGAATGACTGATATGAGCAAGGCCAGTGAAAGCAAGCCAACCAATTCCATTACAGAAGCCAAATTAATAGTGTCATAGAAGGTAAGTGATTAAGTAGTGAGAGGCTGTGAGGCCAGACATTGAATCAAAGAGGTTTAGCATGATGAATAAATGAGGTTCAGCTAGGATTGCTGTGGTTGCAGCATAAATAAAGAATTGATATGATTAGCATGAATACCTTAAAAACCATTAAGATGGAGTTAGGTTATTCCATTAAGCAGTGTTTGCAATGCAGTAATGGAATGCAATGAATATCTTGAAAGCCATGTAGGCTGTGAGGTTAACATATGTATGGATGTATAACTGAGAAGCCATGCAGGCAAAGGAGCAGGGCAAAATTATATAGTTTACATAAAGCATGCTCCTGCTAGTTGGAGCCACAATGCCCCAATGTGACGTCTCAGTCCCTTACCATGGGAAAAACAGGGAAGTCACAAGCTGAGTACCATGAGACCAAACAGCAACTGTCATGTAAGTAAGGTAAAAAAAAAAAACACAAACATAATAGAGTCAATAAAAAGGCTGAAGTTTCAGTATGGTAGAAGTCAGAAACAGACTGTTGGTTTTGGTAAAAGTAGATTTGGTAATATTATGAAATAGCAGCAAATGAGCCTGAATAACACAAACACAAGAGGGAGGAGTAAAATAGTAGGGGAGGGCACCACAAGAGCAGCCAGAGGAATGAAAGAAGGGAGCCAGTACTGAGTGAAGCAGATATAAAAGATTAAAGTGATGAACACAGGGACTGCATGGAAACAGCAATTGCAACTGAGAGCACACAGGTAACAAGTATGGATAAAAGAGAAATTGCTGAAGTATGATAAAATGAAATGAGAGCCATATTAGTAATGCATCTGACTATAACAAAGCAAACAAGGGGCGCTAGAACTAAAAAGCCCCAAAAAGCAGACAAAGAAAACAAGCACTGGAGCAGAATGGAGAAATAAATGACTGAGATAGAAGTACATGCAGACTACAGCTGGAGGCAAAATACTGACCCAGAAGCAGAAGTACAAACCAGGCAGAGTCCAGCATAGCCAGCAGATTCAAAAATAATGTAAGATAGGAGACAAACAATGCAGAAGGGGGGGGCAGGACCCAAGGAAAGGTCGGGCCCAGAGAAATGATGGATAGAGTCTCCGTCTGCAAAAAATGCTTCTGAATGAAGCAGGAAGGAAGAGTTTAAATAGGTCAGGTGGAGGGGCTGTGTGGCTGTTGCTTCAGCCATTGAACCACAGGCAAAAGCCTTTCAATTCAATGTGCTTATGCAACTTGGTCTTGTGTTGTGCTTATGCAACTTGTTGAATAAACTTTGTTGTGGTCGTTCACCTCTCTGTGCCTTGGGGATACCACCCTGTAGGGATGCCGAAGGCAGGAATCCTGGAGGAGGGTTCCATCCCTAGAGGTGCTATGGGTAGGATTCCCTTAGGCTAAAGGTAGCTTAGGAAAAGGCCCCAAGGAGAAGGCTAACCATTGGAGATGGAGGGGAGAAGGTGGGGCAAAGAAAAAAGCATTTGAATGAAGCAGGAAGGAAGTGTTTAAATAGGTCAGGCGGGGGGGGGATGCGTAGCTGTTGCTTCAGCCATCAAACCACAGGCTGAAGCCTTTCCAAAAAAAAAAGCCACACACACACACACACAAACATATACAAATCACAGGCATAATTTATCTGTAAAACCTTCTATGGACTAAATTGTCTTTTATAAGGAAATACCACAAATAATTAACACTCATGTTCTGTTCTGTACCTAGCCTCAGAACAAACCTAATTTTGGAGATAAGCTGCTCTAGTTTGCCCAGAGTTGTTTGTTTATAGTTTTATAGTTTAAAGAGGACAGGAAAAACTTTTATGTACTGCAGTCCTACAAGTAGTCTGATGTCAGTATTTGTTAGACTTGGCATAAGTTTGTCCTTTTTCTTATTGTTGTGATTTATTTTTTATAATTTAAATGTTGACAACCAATATAAAAATAAAATATGGCAGTTTCTGTAACAGTTCGTTTCATGTTCCCTGTTTTGACTCCTGGATAGTGAGAGTGGTAGCCAAATGGTGACGTTATCATTCATACATTCTAATGGATCACTCTGATAGGCACGCGTGAAGCTGTCAGGTACTCACATCAACCAGGAAGTGATTTACATATGCAACGTAGGTATTTTCTTAAACAACAAGTTGTTTTATTTCCACTGACTAAATAATTCATTTTACCATGGCTGCAACAAATTTCTTTGAACAACGTGATTAGAACCAGATTCTGTTCGGTTTAATCTTTCTGAGTACAAATTTCATCAAATTAAACCAAATGGAACTTGTAGTGCCTTTGATCTTTGTTTTTTTATTTACATGTTGGATGTATTTTTTTTTATGCAGCCACTATTCAGAAAAAATGTTGTGTTCTAATTTACACACATTGTTTTAAATTTATTTAAAAAAAATAGGCACTCAAATTGCAGATTATGTCTCACTCCCCCCAACCCTAGTCAGCTCACACATGCTCTGACATGGAGCATAATATCACAGTTTATGTATGATTCTCTTACTTATCAATAACTCAGAAGTAGTCAATGGTAGCAGTGCTCTTCTAAGAGAATCATCCCCTTCATACAGCTAAATCACAGGCTGTTTGTAAATTGTGCTACTTGAAGCAAAAGAAGCACTTTTACTGTAAATATAGAATGCCTTGGTAACTGGCTGGTGTAATGCTGCCATAACTTGGTTTCCCTGTATGGGTGCAAACCCTCTGACACCCTCCACCATGCCATTTGTTTTTCGTTTTACCCTGACATTTTTAAAGTCCTGCACTCTGCCCAATTCCCCCTTCCTTAAATTCTGCAAAATTCAAACAATTGAAACACTGTTATGCACAGTATACAATCCCCCATTATGCAAACTCATGGTCCCATGCACAGTACTGTAGACACTGATCTCCGTACTCGCATAGCATGATTTTTTTGTTTGTTTGTATTTGATTTCTGCTCCATGAAATGCTTATTCGGTCAGTGTCTGTTCACTGGGAGGCTGCGATTCGGTTGGATATATTTACAGGTGGCAGTGTCATGGACTGGAATGGTACTTGTGGATTATAGGGTAGTCTCACCTTACAAATATGTGTTGAAATACTATCCTTGCAGTTTTAGCAAATAAAAAAAATTAAAAATAATAAGAACATCAGCTGGAAAAAACTCACTTTTGCCCCCTCCAGGAATGGAACCCCAAACCCTTCACATGAAAGGCAATAAGCAACCATCTGAGCCATAAACTCTACCTGAAAAATGAATCTGACAAACTCTATTTATTTTTAGAAAACCAAGATGTCATTATAAATGCCTCAAGCATCTTGTACCAATTAAAAGTTGGGATGTTAAAAAGAAGTACAAGAAAAAAATATTCATTCTTCAGGCAGAGCTTGTGGCTCAGATGGTTAGTTACCAGCCTTCCATGTAAAGGGTCTGAGTTTCTATTTCTGGAAGGGGCAAAAGTGAGTTTTTTTCTGGCTGATGTTCTTAGTAATTTTTTTTTATTTGCTAAAACTGCAAGGATAATATTTTAACACATATTTGTAAGGTGAGACTACCCTATAATCCACAACTACCATTCCAGTCC
Organism: Neoceratodus forsteri; assembly: GCA_016271365.2. Lineage (NCBI taxonomy): Eukaryota > Metazoa > Chordata > Ceratodontiformes > Ceratodontidae > Neoceratodus > Neoceratodus forsteri. The sequence goes on along the minus strand of CM057455.1, from coordinate 1,749,147,362 downwards.
ATGACGCTACCATCTGTGGCAAAATCCATTCAAATCGTGGCTTCACAGTGAACAGATACCAAACAAAGAAGCATTGTATGGAGCCCAAAATCAAAGACAAACACAACAGCAACCATACTATGTAAACATGGAGATAGATTTCTACAATCTATTTCTACAATCTTGTGCACAATACCATACATTTGCACACTAAGGGTATTGTTTACAGTGCAAAAGAACAGAAGCATAAACAACATATTCAATTTTATTCACGCTATGCACTGTCTTTGTTGAAATCATTGAGGTGGATGAGGGCTCTGATCACCAACAAGGTAATCCACTGTCACCATCACTGCTCAGAGACTAGTAAAACATTTTCTATATTGCAGTGTCCAGCAGCTGTTACAGATTGCATACAGAATAGTGAGAAAGTTATTATTTTTTTGAGTAAAAGTAGATACTAATGCTGGCACCCCCCCAACCCCAAACCCAAACTTGCCCGAGCACCGATTTCCATAACACTCAAACAGTCTAACATAGTCTAGTTGCTGCCCTCACCCAAATCACCTCCTATTTAGTTAACCCTGCCCCACTCCACCACCACCACTCCAACTCCAGGGAACAGCCATTCAGCGAGCATCACTGCCATCCTATCCTGTTCACTGCTTCACGTCAAAAGCGCTATGAAATATGCATTATGTACAGATCATTCATAGCTCATTTGGGGAGCAGGAGTGGAGGTAATAGGAAAAATGCTATGCTATCTGGCAGACAGTTCCCCGGGGGGGGGGAGGTGGGGGAGGGACCTTATTATATTATGGGAGAGATGAGGGTTGCCACTATACTACCATGGAACATTGCTTTCAGAACCAGTATGAAATGATAAAGAGTGCCAAGGCAAGCATGGGTAGAAAGCCAGACATATAACATGACACAAAAAAAGAAAATAATGTGGACCATAAAGGGGGTGAGAAAGCAGGAGATAACTTTTGGGAGGCTGGCATGCTGACCACAGAATTAGCTCTGCCAGCTCTGGGAGGGTCGGATTATTTTGAACATGTTTTTGTGATCTTTTTTTTAGAGGAAGACCTATTATCTGGCGATGGTTTCAAATGAGACAATTGGTGAGGATAACATCTGTACCTCATGGTTTGCATACCGCTTTCTTCGCATGATGTATTTTTGATGAAATTATCCCAATTTGTGCGTTGTGCATTGTGAAAGCTGAAAGCTGATGGCTTTCACTGTCCTGACATCAGATCACATAGTTCTACAGCCATCAAAAAAATTAGTCAGATCAGGTTGACAACCTGGTATGGTGGCAGGACATTGCAATTAAAAAACTAATTTGCTGATGGTTGATTGAGACAAAGTAAGACTAGGGGAATAGATCAAAAACTATCAGTTGTGGGACAGGGGTGTGACACTGTGGGAACGGTTATATTAATTTAAGATCAGCACGGTTTCTGCCACATACAGAGACCATTTGAAAAATATTACAGTTTAAACCAAATAATATATTTACTTGACTATGGGTAAGTTCGATCACAGATGAACAGCAAGACTGCATAGTAAACAAACAAAAAGAAGAATGATAACAATGAATGAAACACACGAAAATCTTCATTATCAATACATCACATTTCATGTAGTATGCAGATATACCAAGTCAGTCTCTTCCGTGTTGATCACGTGCAAATTGGTCTCGCTTTCATTTACATTATGAAATGACATATTGCCACTGGCTGCTCCTACCTTCCTATGTGCCCCCTCCCCGTTGTTCCCCCTTTCTCTCCTCTCCTCTTTCTGTTGACTCTGTTCTGGTTTTCTCTTATGTGTTCACACTCAATTACATATTATTGGACTACTGCACTGTTTACTTGCAATGTTGTTATTTTGTTGTATTTCCTGTATTGTACTGCAACTGATGTGGAACCTTTGTAAAAGAGCCTTGGCTCATAGGTACTTGTAATCCTAGACCTAAATAAATAAATAAAAATATTGGTGACTCAAGACCATCCAGAATCCTGAGTTACGGCTAGACCATGAACTGAAACTGAAAAATTATAAAATGACTTTAAAGCTATAAAAAAGACACAAAACAACAGTTTACTACAAGTTATGTGTGACCCACAACAGTTCTTATCACTTAAAGATATTAACAACATGTTCCTGTCCCCTTTAAGGATCAGGTCAATAGGCGTTAGCCTTTAGTGACTTGCCACATTTCAGTGGTATTGTGTTACCTTATCTGCTCCCATATAATTATCTAGTTCTTTTTTGAATTGATCCATTGTTTCACTGTGTATCACGTTTACCGGCAATGCATTCCAGACACTGACCACCCTTTGACTGAGTCATTGACTCCTTTTGTTGGTTCTGTTTCTACCTTCAGTTGTATTCCATTCACTTTCATTTCTACACAAGCCTGATGTTATCCATACTTGTTCATAATGAAATGTTTGTATACATAACAGAGGTCACCACGTAGTTTTCTATATTGAATGGAAAAAAGCCCCAGTGTATGTAATCTTTCCTTGTACATCATTGCTTTTAAATTATATATTTTTGGTCATGTTTCTATGGACTCTTTCCATAAGCTTCAGACTTCCAAATATTATGTAGTGATACAAAAGGAGCACAGTATTCAAAGTGCAGTCGAACCAGTGCTGTGAAAAGTGGAACAATAACCTCACTCCTACTAAGCCTGACATTTCTCAGTATGCATCCAAAAATTCTATTACCCCCATCTCCCTGACATGATCATCAAATGTTAGATTGTTGTCTATGTATACCTCTAGATCATTTTCCAATACTGTAGTTGCTAGTATTTTATTATTCAACATGTATTGGGCAGTAATATTATTGTGTCCTAAGTGCATCACTTTACACTTCTATATATTAAAGTCTAGGCCATGATCTTTTGCACAAATTTGAAGCTGTTCAAGATCACATTGCAAATACATTGCAGCCTCTATATTATTATGGGCCCCCACTTTTGCATCATCAGCATATTTGCAAATCCATGACTTTTCTGATGTCTGCATAGATGACAAAAGCACATTAAACAATATCGGTCCCAACACAGAGCCCTACGGCACACCACTCGTGACACCTATCCAGTCAGATTTGTGCCCTCTAATACATACTCACTGGTATATTTATTTATTTATTTGCTTTTGTTAACCGGGTAAGCACACTAGACAGCCATGTGCCTATTTTCAGGTGCAACCCAGGAGAGTTACAGGTAAGACTTCATACAGGAATAATTGAGGAAGCATTAGGAATACATAGGAAGGTAGTTACATATAAATACTTTGTACATAAACAACTGAGGGAGCATAAGGAATACATAGAAAGATAACAGGCAATTCAGTGCAGGCTCTAGAGCAAGGTAGGCATACATTGAGCGGTTGAGGAACAGAGAAGCATATGCAAAATACACAGGGTAATGCCGCCCGCCTGCGCAACGGTTGGATTGCGATGCGATGCCGGGTGACCCGGTTCGGAACGACTCAGGTCGCTGGAGGGTCGGCCAGGGGAGAAGGACTGAGCGTCCTAGGGACTGCTCTTCTCTCCGGGAGGGATGGGAGATGTCCGAGCTCGATGACCCTGGTGGAGGCCAGGAGTCATGCAGCTGCCGCACAAGGCACGATTGAGGCGGGCAGGACGCCCGTGTCATTGCACGACCCGCCTCCCCAGAAAAGAAAAAAAAAGAATTAGCCGCCAGTCAGCCACAATGAAGCCTACCACTGCTTTTGATTTGCTCCCAGGCCAGCCCTCCGACTTGTTACATGTCTGCGCATGCAGGAGTACCGCAGCCCCTGGGCTGTGGGGGGAAGCACGGGCATCGAGGGCCCGAGGCCGCTAGGGGAGCAGAAGCCAGTGGTCTGTGACCAGGTGGAGAAGGACACCAGGCGGCAGGCAGGCTAGGGGGAGATAAAGATCAAAATAGAAAAAAAAAAGAAATACACAGGCAGTTACAGGGCTAGCTCTAGGGCAAAGTTGGCACAAAGTTCCTACATGTACGATTGAGGAGACAAGAAACAAAGCTAAAATAACAGGCAGTTCAAGGCTGACTCTAGGACAAGGTTGGCATGGTGCATTAGAGTAGGGTGGGACAGGACGGGATAAATCTTGGTGGTGAACAGTGGGAACAAAGATAAAGGAAGGTGCCTGCAGAAAGGGGGTGCCCTAGGCAGGTGGTAAGTCCAGGAATCATGGCCAGTTCCAGAAGGAGAAGTGCAAGTCACTGGAGGCCCCACCATCCAGTCAGGTTGGAGGGTGGGTGGAGGGTAGGGGAGTGGATTACTTTAAGCAGGAGCAGAGGGAGGAAGGTTTCAGGAAGTTCCAGAGGGAGGCTTTGAAGCTTGGGTGGGAGGAGGAGGACCGAGTGAGCTCAGGTAGTGAGTTCCAGAGTTTGGGGGCGTAAGTGTGGAAGGCTCGGCCTGCGTGTTCTAGGAACCAGGCATTCCAGAGTTGATGTAGATCGTAGGTGGTAGGATGTGGTGCCAGGTTTAAGGGGAAGGGCCAGAGCTGGGGGGGTGCTAGAATGGATGATGTTGTCAATGAAATTACCTAGGACGAAGGAGTGATGCTTCTCAGGGGAAAACCACTCCAGGTGGCTGTATAGATCACAATGATGGGTGAGGGGAAGGGCGGAAAGTGCGAAGTGGCACACATTGCTGTAGGCTGTGTCCCATTTTGAGAGGCTGGATTTGGGAACTGGTGCAAATGTTACAAGTCCGTAACAAAGTGATGGGAGGAGGACCCCCCTAGCTAGGGCCAAGTGGGCGGCAGGGGTAAGGCAGTTATTAGCGCGGTAGGCTAAACCAAGCTTACAATTAGTGGCCTTGCAAACATTGCGAATGTGAGAGGTGAGGTCCAACTGCGGATCTAAGGTGACGCCCAGGTACTTAGCGGAGGTTACCGTCTCAAGGGGTGAGCCGTCACCCCATGGATCAGCAGGGGGGCAGGGCAGGATTTTATTTTGTTTAAGGACCCGAACAGCATGGATTGGGTTTTGTTGAGATTAAGGGTGAGCCTGTGGTCACCCAACCAGATTTGAATGCGTTCGAAGTTGAAGTTCAGATGTGAGTTTATTGTGGAGATGTCCCGGGAGCTGGCCAGGAGGACGAGATCATCAGCATACAAGGTGGTGTGACCATGGGCAGTGACATCCAACCATGACTGCACCCATGATATTATGCAAGGATGACATTTATTTAATCATTGTTTATTTATTGAAAGTTTTGGATTGCATACTTTGAGCCGAAAAGGCTCTTTTTCCAATGCTCCAAGTCAAGGAATAGGACATTACAAAATACATAAAATACATTGCAGTACAAGCTTGAACAGTTCACAATTTATACAGGGGCATTAGAAGAAAAATAAACAGTTTTAAGACAATAAATGCTACCAGAGAAAGATAACATTTAAGGTTGTAGTTTCTAAGTGCTGATTAGCGTAATAGCGGCACTTGAGAAGTGTGGTTCAGGGATAAGGCAAGGTAGTAAAGTGACATTTTTTATTTTTATTTATTTTTTTATTTATTGAATTTTGGTGACAGGGTAAGTCCACTGAGACAATTGCAGTCCCTTTTTCAGGGACAACCCGGGAGAGGTAGAAAACAAAGCCGTTAAGAATAAAAATAAGTTATACAAGGTATAGAAGTAAGGTTGTAGTTAAATATGCAGTTCAATGTACATAAACAAATAATACAAAGCACAGGTAAGACAATATCAAATGAGGAAACATTATATACAGCAGCTTCAAAACCTGACAGGCAGTGTGGTACAGAGTAAAAGTAACAGTGTGCTGAGGCAAGCTAGCATGATAGTTAAGCATTATGAAAGAAACAATTATGGTACAGGGCGAGAGATGAGTAACTAGGGTAGGGCTATAGACTAACTCTCAGCCAGAAGAGGCACTGTCAATTTGTCTGTGGACTTATTCTCGGCCAGAAGAGGCTTTGTCAAAGAAGTATTAGTGGTATAACAGCTAAGTAGCATGTGTGGTGTAGTAGGGATGAGGTGTCAGTAGTGACGTAGGAGAGTGGGTGGTAGGTTCTTGGGTCAGGGGGAACCATGGCAGGCTAGGAAGAATTACAGTAGTGACTTACTGTTGATGTGAAAAGGAACAGTTGTTACCAAGGGAAAGACAGGAGTGGAGGGCCTTTATAATTGGGCCCAGCTTGCTAAATTTAGGAAATTACAGTAGTAATCTAGGGTTGAAGTAAACAGTCACAGCTGTTATCAAGGGAAAGACAGTAGCGGAGACCCTTTTTATAAATAGACCTGGCTTGCTCATTTCAAGGAGGGTCACCTACGAGGTTATTTAGACACTGGGGACCATGGAATGCTAGTGATCTTTGGGCAAATGTGGTGCACATATGAGGCACCTATAGCACTCCCTTTGCAGCTCTCCTGGTGTTCTTCGCAGTTGCAACATGTTTAAAAAGCTCACTGGTGGAGTTGAGCATTAGGTTGAGTAGTGATTTCTTCCCTAACAGATAGGCCTGGTACTTTAGTCTTTGCTGGAGTGGGAGCCACACAGTTTCCATGTAAAGTGAGCATGTATGGGTCATGAAGTCCTCCTCAAGAGCCAGTCTGCAGGCCTTGTTAAGGAGGGTTTTGATCCTCTTCATTGCGGTTTCCATGCCTGCCCCATAGATTATCTGCCCATAATCTATAATGGATAGTATTGAGCTGCTGATGATTAGTTTCAGAGCTTCTGGAGACATTGCCTGCCTAGAGCACTCCTAATTTGGTGTTAACAGATTTAATATCATGCTCAATATGCGAGGTGAATGTCAAAGTAGCATCGATCTTTATTCCCAAATATTTGAATTCTTACTTTATTAATTGAATAACCAGTTCTCTGTGTGAGACCAAATCAAATGCCTTTGAATAGTCGAGGAATACCACATCCACTGGTAGTCCTTTGTCCAATGACATACTCACTGTCTCAAAAAACTGCATTAAGTCTGGCCAGGTGGTGCTGAGGGTTGAGGCACTGGACACCACACCTCGCGCCACGCCGGTGACCCAAGTTAGGGAGCGAGCTCAGGTGCTGGGGGTCGGCAGGGAGGGACTGGATTGAGTGCCTGCTGGGCTGCGCTCCTGTCCCAGGGGGAGGGCATTGGAGAGCTTGGCACTCTGGTGGCCCCTGGTGGAGACTGGGGGAGCTGCAGTAGCTTGGGGCTGCACATAATAGCATGCCTGACACTGGCAGCAGTGCCGTGCGCCATAGCATCAGGGGATGCACACGCAGGGATAGGGGTGGACAAAACAGAACATAGGAAAACCCCGGTTCCAGGGGTAGGTGACGGCACCAATCCCCATGTCCATGACTGGGTCCAACTCGGCCGGCCTTCATAGACCCTCCGCCCAGAGGCTCATGTACGCAGCTGGAGTCTACAAGTTGAAGAGCGCCCAAGGTAGGATGGGTGGCCCCACCCCTGAGGGGTTAAGCTGGGGGTGCCAGCTGTGAGGCAGGGGTGGAGGAGAGGAAGGTTCGGTCAGGGGGACTTCAGGCAGGACAGGACAAAGGTTAGATGCCTGAGAGAGGCTTCTGGATCCGTGACCGGAGGGAAAAAGAATCGAAAAAAAAACTGCATTAAATTTGTCAGACACGATCTTCCCTGGCTGAATCCATGCTAAGATATGTCTGTTAGTCCCTTCTCCACTATATGCTGCTGAAAGATGCCCGTAATGAATCCCTCCAACATCTTTCCTATCACAGAGGTTAAACTGATTGGTCTAAAATTTGTAATATCATACCTATCCCCTTTTTTGTGTATCAGCATCACATTAGCATTCCTCCAGTCTGTGATTGTTTTGCCCTCTATCAATGATTTATTAAACAGTATACTAATGACCCTGCCAGCTCTTTTGCCATTTCCTTCAAGAGCCTTGGGTGCACTCCCTCAGGACCTGGTGACTTCAGTTGTTTTAATTTTTGATATATATCCTTAACAGATATGACTCTAATATCTTCTTTGTTCTTTATTACAATATCTGCCAAGTTGTTTTTGTTTCCTTTGGTCTTGAATTTATTTATTTATTTATTTATTTTTTAATTTTATTTGTTGTAGGATTACAAATACCTTTGAGCCAAGGCTCTTTTACAAAGGTTCCACATCACTGGTACAATTGAGACAGACATAAGCAAAGATAACAGTTTATAAAAATAAAAATATTTGCCAGCAAAATACTTATAAAAAATATCAGCCATTTGTTTTTCGTTAATTATTTTATTCTCTCCCACTTTAATCTGCCCCACAGTGTTTTATCCTCCTTTTAGACCACCTATGTAATTAAAGAAATGTTTTTTTATTGTCTAACGTTGATGTGGCCAGTCTAATTTCATTGTCTGTTTTTGCTTTCTTTATTTGTTTTTACTGTCTTTAGTTTCTTGTGTATAGCCTATTTTTCAGCTGTAGGTTTTCTTTTGTAATTTCTATATGCTTTTCTTTTTTTTTTGTCTATTTTTCTTTATCTTTTTAGAGAACCGTTTATTTATTTGTGTAGTTGAGCTGTATTTACTGATCTCAGGTGCATGTTTTTTAATACAGTAGTCAGTCTTATCCCTGATCTTACTCCACATAGTTTCAAGGGTATCATTCTGTAGTTCATTAACGCAGTCTCATGAGTTTAGGTACTCCCTCATACAGTCATCATTTGTTTTATTATAGCATTTTAGTTTAGTTTTATCATCATAGGATTTATATTCAAATTTAATTACTGTTTTGACCATGTTAGGATCACTGTCTACCAGTGATTCCAAGACTTCAACCTGATCTACTGCCTCTTTGAAAACATAAAACACATGATCTAGGATTTTGTGTTCTCTAGTTGGTTCTTTAATCATTTGTTCCAAATTTTTCTGTTACTGTCTGTAAAACTTTTTTAACTCATGAAGTAGTTCCTGTTTGGGTTTCCCAATCTATGTTCGGGTAATTGAAACCCCCCACTGACATATGATTGCCTTCTGTATCTAGTCTATCTGTTCCAGGAAGTTTGTATTCTCTTCTAGGCTCCAATTAGGTGGTCTATAGCAAACCCCAATAGTTTTTTTTGTTTTATTATCGAACAGTTATATTTTATACTTGGGACTTTCTTTCAGAGGAGCAGGTCGACTATGCAGGCCACATCGGTGGCTAGGAGGAGTTCAGTGATCTGAGTCAGAGTGCCCAATAGGAAACCATTTTTGGGACTTGTGGCTGGGACTTTTAATGGATGAGCCCAGCTACTCTTGAGATACTTGGGACTTACAGAAGAGCAGGGGGACTGCACAGGCTGCATTGGCGGGCTGCTTCTCGGGGTCCAGAGGTCCTGTGGGGTGGTGAAAGAGCTATTGCAGGAGCTGTATCTGGAGCAAATTTGGAGCAGGGCGCAGCCACATCGGTGGCTAGGAGAAGTTCAGTAATCGGAGTCAGAGAGCCCAGTAGAAAGCCAGGGTGCCATTTTCAGGACTTGTGGCTGGGCCTTTTAAGGGATGAACTCAGCCACTCTTGGGATACTTGGGACTTACTCGCAGAGGAGCAGAGGGACTGCACAGGCCGCATCGGCGGGCTGCTTCTTGGGGGTCCAGAGGTCCTGAGGGACAGTGTAGGCCACATCAGCAGTGAAAGAGCTGTTGTAGGAGCTGTATCAGGAGCAAATGTGGAGCCGGGAATGACCACATCGGTGGCTAGGAGGGGTTCAGTGATCTGAGTTGGAGTGCCCAATAGAAAGCCAGGGCGCCATTTTCAGGATTCGTGGCTGGGCCTTTTAAGGAACAAGCCCAGCCACTCTTGGGATGTCAGTTTGCCACCAACACACCCCAGCCCCAACCTCTATTAAATGCTCGGAGGAGGAGGAAGGGCCAGGTGGGCATAGGTCACTGATTGGTTGGATGGCTAGACTGGAGTTTTCTCCAGTCGTGACTCTTGACTATTTTTGGAACTGTTAGGGGATGTAACTCTGTTCATGTACTTTTATTCTGCTTAGTAGCTTGGTCCAAGAGCTGTGTTTTTCATTTCACTGGCTACATCACCCCATATGGCTGGCTGTAGAGGGTTACGAGTAGGTCTACTTGGGGGTGGGGATCTGGTCAAGGGTGAATGTCCAAGAATGTTTGGAGAGGGCCTTTGGGGGTGGCCCCCAGCCACCATGGCATGTATCTTTGATAGGATTGTAGGGTGCACTGGCTGCAGGACAGCCATGGTCCTAAACTGGGCCTGGAGGGAGGGAGGTTGCCCAGTGTGTAGGCAGTTATTGCAGATTGGGGGGAGTTTGACTGGGTACAGAGGAAACTGGAGTTGCTGGGGGGGAATAAACATGTCTGGGAGGGCCTGTGGGGAACAGGAGCGCAGTGATAGAGTGCGCTGGATCCTGAACTGGATCCGTTTCATCAGGCAGGAGTGGAGAACCTATGGGGCATGGGCTAGAAGCAAAGGGGGTAGCTACCTGGGAGGTAACTGGTAGAGGAAACAGGCTAAATCATAGGAAGCAGGGGGAACAGATGGGTTGGGATGGACAGGGGACCTACTGGAGGAGTGGATAGCGGGAAATCAGGACAAAAAAAAGGAGGCTGGCTTTGAATGCTGTAATACATTTGAGCCTTTGAGTTAGTTGGTTGGAGAGGATGTGGTGAGGGGGGTAGAGGAGGAAAAGGAGGGTGGAGGAGAGAGGGATACAGTGACTCGGATGAGGGTGGACATCAGTAATTCAAATAGGTATGCTAGCAGAGGAGGGAACAAATCAAGTATCAAAGAAGGGGAGGGGGGAACCAGCAGAGGGAAGGTGTGTAGGTTTTGAGTCAACTCAGTGAGAAAGGAGGAGAGATTGAGATGAGGGAAGGGCGTCCTTCGAGGGGGGAGGATCATACCAGAGAAAGGCCCAAAGGTAAGAGGGACCTGCAGGTAGGCATGGAAGGGGGAAAGAGGAAAGGGGAGGAGGTTAGGAGGGTGATGATGATGGGAAGGCCATGTTGGGGGGACTGGAGAGGTGGGATCTGGAAGGGGAGGAGGTCAGAGAAAAAGGCTCAACTGGGGTAGAGAGTGGGGTGGAGGCTAAACTGGGGGGAGTTGGGGAACTCAGTTATAAAAGGCATGACAAGAGGGGTAGGGTAGCTAGGGGTCCTCTTGTAGAGTGTCTGGAGAGAAGCCAAGGGAAACTGGTCTTGAGGGAGGGGGGGAGGTGATGAGGGCTGGCAGGGGAGTCCAAAAAGGAGGTGCACAAAAGATCAAGGGGGGACACTAAGGTTCTCCTGCTGGGGGACTCCGTGATCAGGGGTATTCATTGGGCGGGGCAGGGTGAGGGAAAATCCAGTCCAGTTAAGATAGTGGGTATTTCCGGTCTCACTGTGCATAGAGTGAAGTTCATGGTGTATGAGCTGGGGAGGGACTGTGGAAGATCACCAGACTTCCTGATGCATCTGGGAACAAATGATATTGAGGGGAATAGTGTGCTGGAAATTCAGGCAATTCCGAGAACTGGCCAGGGTCTGTTATGACAATGGATGCACAGTCTCCTTCTCAGAAATCCTGCCAGTGCCAAGAGCCACTGTGGAGAACAAACAGAAGATCAGGGAGATTAATGACTGGCTCTGGCAGTGGGGTGAAGCACAGGGGATTGGGGTGTTGGGATACTGGGGGGGGGAGTTTGGGAAGACAAGGGACTGTATGCCTGGGATAGCCTTCACCTAAATCCAGTAGGGAAGAAAGTTCTCAAATGGAGGATGATGGATTTCATTCAGGCTAGATGGGGTTTAAACTTGTATGGGGGGGGAAGGGGGCACTGCATGGCTGATCCGGCCATCCATACCGCCAGTAGGACTGGCCTGCAACCCCATAGAGGGGGGGATAGACGGTACCCTAGGGGAGAAGTGTGGATGGATGTATGAAAGTTCTGGAGAGGATATGGTAAAGAGGGTTAGGGACAAGGGTTGGAGGGTGGCTTTAATAAATGCCAGGAGCCTGGGGAATTAAGTGCCTGAGTTCTAGGCCACGCTGTTTGAGGGTTGGGTGGATGTAGCAGTGGTCACTGAAACTTGGGCCACCCCTGGCCATGACTGGGACCTTAATCTGAGTGGGTACCTTGTGCTAAGGAAAGACTGAAAGGTGGGCAGAGGGGGAGGAGTACCAATGTTCATAAGGGATAACATCGAGATTATGAGAGTGGATGAAGCAGAGGGCAATGTGGAGGCCCTGTGGGTCGCCTTGCGAACCCTCATGGGAGGGAAGATCGAGTTGGGGTGGTATATAGGCCCCCAGGATTAGCGGAGGATCTGGAGGATTACCTATTGGCTAACATTAAGGGGCAGTGTGGACTGGAAGTGGAAGGAGTGGTGTTGATGGGGTACCTTAATATGCCAGCTACTGATTGGGGTACTATGATGTCCATTGTAACCAGGGAGCAGAAGCTGCTGGATGACTTCCTGGATGTGTTCCTCAATCAGCAGGTGATGGACCCAACGAGGGAGGGTCATATCCTGGATGTGGTTTTAGCAGATGGGGATCTTGTACGAGATTTGGTTGTGGAAGATCCCCTGGCTGGGAGTGACCACAACACAGTCTGGTTTGGGCTTAAACTGTGGGGGGGGGTCATTCAAGGACAATGATAGTTGATTTTAGGGGGGCGGAATCTCAGAACATGGGGGAAATCCTCAAGGGGCATTTGCGGGAGATAAAACCAGGTTTAGACGTGGAAGGTAGGTGGGAGATCATAAAGTGGGGCTACAGGAGGCCACCAAGGCCTGTGCAAGAGTGAAGCGTAAGGGTGGTAGGTCTCGAAAACTATGCTGGTGGACCAAGGAGGTCCAGGAGGCAGTAAGGGAGAAGAAGGCTGCCTACAGTAAGTACAAAAAAGTGAGAGGGGAGAGGGATAGAGAGAACTATCACCTTGCAACCAGGAAAGTCACCAGAGAGGTGAGGGGGGCAAAGGCCTGGAAAGAGCAGAGGCTGGCACAGGGGATATGGGGTGGGGAAAAGGGATTCTTTAGGCATATTGGTGAGCAGAGGAAGGTCAAAGGCCAGCTCAGTAGGTTGAGGACAGCTGGGTGGGTGGAAGGGGCTGGAGAGCAGGCGGAAGTATTCAATAAGAACTTTGCCTCTGTTCACTAGGGAGGAGGCTGGAGAACTTCCAAAACAGGGGTTGAAGGACACAGAAGACACAGCAGACCTGACTATTGGGGTACCTGCTGAAGAACAAGCCACTGGGGGAGGTAGGCCGGGGTGATATATCAGGCTGGTTCTGTTGAATGGGGGGGGGGTGCAGATGGTGATATCAGTTGGGTGTGGATAGCTCTCCAATCACTCAAAAAGGATAACTCTCCGGGGCCTGATGCACTTCATCCCAGAGTACTGAGGGAATTGGCAGATGTTTTGGCTGCGCCATTGGCGGATCTCTTTAACTTGTCGCTCCAGACAGGGAGGATGCCAAGGGATTGGAAGCAGGCGCATGTTGTGCCCATCCATTAAGGGGGATCGAGAGAAGAGCCAGGAAATGATAGACCCATCAGTTTGATGTCAGTGGTGGGGAAGGTAATGGAGAGCATACTTAAGGAAAGGCTGGGAGGTTTCTTGGAGGAGATGGGTTACCTGGATGACCGGCAGCATGGGTTTGTGCCAGGTAGCTCATGTCAAACAAACCTTATAGAGTTCTATGAGTGAGTGGGTGACATCAGCACTCAACAGGGGGAGACCAGTGGATGTACTGTTCCTGGACTTCAGCAAGGCATTTGATTCAGTCCCTCACATTGGCCTAAAGGAGAAGCTGGGGGGGATGGGGGTAGGCCCATTGATGGTTAGGTGGATTGGAAATTGGCTTTCAGGTTGCACTCAGCATGTAGTGGTCAGAGGGGAGGTTTTGTCTCCTTGGGAGGTTATAAGTGGCGTCCCACAGAAATCAGTCCTGGGGCCACTCCTGTTTAATGCCTTCATCTCCGATATCAGGGAAGGTATCAGGTGTGAAATGAATCTCTTTGCAGATGACTCTAAGCTGGGGGCGGTGGTGGAAGAGGAGGAGGGAGGGGAGACTGGCCCTGCAAGAGGACCTGGATACTCTGGATAGGTGGTCCTGCACCTGGAAATTGAAATTTAACTTCCCCATGTGCAAGGTGCTACACCTAGGGTGGGAAAATCCCAACTATGTGTACACCCTGGGGGGGATGAGTTGCAGGCCATGGCAGGGGAAAGAGACCTAGGAGTCTTGGTGGATGTTAACATGAATAATTCAGAGCAGTGCAGGAAGGCTGTGGTCAGGGCAAATAGGATGCTGGTATGCATTGCTAGGGGGATTACCTCAAGGAACAGGGAGGTGATTTAGCCACTGTACAACAGCCTGGTTAGACCACATCTTGAGTACTGTGAGCAGTTCTGGAGGCGGCACCTATGGAGGGGCATCCAGCTCCTGAAGAGGGTTCAGAGGAGAGCAACAAGAATAATCCGGGGCTTGGGGAATATGACATATGAGGAACGACTAGGGGAGCTCAACCTGTTCTCGCTGGAGGAGGGACCGGGGGGACATGATTGAGGTCTTCAAGTACCTCATGTGAGTAAATAAGGTAAGCCAAGATAGGATCTTTCAACTGAAGGGGGTGAAATTACCAGAGGACACAGTTGGAAGATTGAGGGTGGTAGGATTGGGGGGAAAGGAGGAGGAAGTACTTCACCGAGAGAGTGGTGGAACCGTGGAATGCACTGCCCAGGGAGCTGGTACAGGCAGCTACAGTGGAAGGATTCAAGAGAGGGTGGAACAGGTATAGGCAAGGGGTGAAGCAGAGGCTGGTTTGCCCGGGGTGGGGGCAGGACTGGGGGATGGAGTAACAGTGGAAAGAGACAGATAGAGAGCTACGGTACCCAATCAGGGTGCTGAAGCACGAGCAGACTTGATAGACCAATAGGCCTACTCTGCTGGCATCTAGTATGTTACTATGTTAGTTCCACCCAAATATTCTCATCCTGCTCCACCACATGATTTAAGTTTGTTATTTCATTTGTTCTAATACTGTTTTGAACATGTAATTTCCCTCTCCCCTCACACCTGATTTCTCTCTCTCTTTGTGGAACTAAGGAACAGAATTCAGAAGAAACATAGAATTGCATTGCCTATGGAATCAGTAAATACAAAACATCCTGTTTGCTGCAGTACTAATCTGCACTTGCAAGGTGCTGGGAGGATATTTTTTCAAGCTGAAGGAAATAGAGCTAAAACCACTTGTTGGTATGTTATTGTCGAAGAAAGGGACTCTCCCCATTTCTGGCAACCATGTTTCAAAAATCAGAGATAACTTGACAGTCTAAAAACCATTGTAATGCTGTTGCTAATTGTTGATAGCACGTGTCCCGAGGGCTATATTTTTTCCTCTACTGATACATGTTTGTTTTTGCCACATATCCCTAGGCAGCAGTGGCAATTTAGGCATACTACATGGCACATCCTTACTGGGATGCATTGATTCACCAGTTGTTTAAATACTTCCTTGACATTTGCTTCTGAACAGGCAGTGAAATGGGGACCCAGGAAGAGGGTGGTCTGGAACATTCTATTGTATATACCTTTCTAATTTCTACTAACAACATAGGTACAGTCATACCCCGATACCCCATTTATGTACTTTTCTAAAAGTCTCAATCAAACAGGAATAGTAGCAAAGTCAATAGATCATGCTAACATTCTGGTTGAGCTTAGAAAAGGGAAGTAAAGGATCTTATCTTCTTGACAGCCATGGTACCCTTAGTTTATCTGCTTCATACAAAACACAACACATTTTGGCACAGATTAAGATATGGAAAGATGCTAAGGACCAATCATATTTAAGGCACCTTGTGAAACAGATAAATAGGTTGTATCATGTTTAATAGGGTTCAGCCTCCACCCCCCCCCGACTATCTGAAAAAAGTCTTAACATAGTACTTTCAAATTGGATAAGAGGTGGAAAATATAACATAGATTAGATAGAAAAATATGGGAGAAGGAAGCTGTCTTGGACATCTGGCAGCCTTTCCATTAATCTACTTTAACACAGAAACATATAATTTGATGGCAGTTAAGGACTGCTTGGCCCACCCAGTTTTCCTGTTTGTCCCTGCCTATACTGTCACTGCAGACCCTTCTTGACCTCTGGCTCCTCAACCCCCCTCCCCCCGTGACTTCTCAACAAAGATTCACTTGTGCCTATCCCATGCATGCTTGAAGCCTGCCACTGTTTTTGCCCCTACCACCTCCTCTGGAAGACTGTTTCAGGCATCCACCATGCTTTCTTTCTTTTTACTTTAAACTTTTTATTGAAGATTTTTAATTGTGTGCACACAACAGTAGAAGCAGGATGACCTCTCTGCAGGGTTACATGGAGAAAAGGGTCTCCACATCCTTTGTCATTGTAAGATGAATTACAGACCCTCATTAGCATCCTGGTATACATACATATGTGGTAGATTAAAGACATAGGGGCCACGTATTTTTCAGGTGAAACCACAGTGAACTCTGAGTCTGATGGGTGGACAAATAATAGGGGTGATAGTGGGTTTGTGGCCCAGTGCCCCTGTATCGTCTCTACTGATCTAGCCCTCTGTTGGAGGTAATGGGTCAGTCGGGACTGCCATGACTTTCTTTCTTTTATCTTTCCCTTTCTTTCTCATTTCCTTTCTTGGCCCCAGCTGTTCAGTAGTCTGAGGCAGAGCATAGGCATGGCAATGCTATGCTGTCTATCAGGGTGGAAGGAGCTTGTAGCTTATCAGATGGGGGGTGGGAAGGAGTATCCCTAAGTGGTGGATATGCCAGTCCAGGGACTATGCGCCATGCCAGTAGTGGAGGAGTAGAAGCAGTGAGTTTGATATTTACAGATCCACCTGGATGGTATAGGGCCTCCCTCCTGATGTGGTCCTCGGGCTTATGCTTCAAGGTATCCTGTAGGAACCAGCATCTAGGTCACGTATATTTCTGTATAATCCAAGGAGGTGGAGGCAGACCATCTGTAATATAAAGGAGAGCACACACAAAGAACACATTCTTTATAGAAGTGCTAAGTATTTGTTCTGTAAGCTTTAAACATCTCAGCGCAGCCGACGACCTTCTTGTTCCTCTGTCTGAACCTCCCTGATCTTCCCACCTCTGCTGGTTTCCCGGGGGGGGGTAAGCTTATCTACCTTCAAGGAGCTGGTTTACCCCTATGTCAGGGGCAAGAGAACAAGGAGGGGTTCCTCACTGCCGGGTATGTCTGCTTATTCCACTCGTCCCACAGATGAGGTGTATAACCTGTATCCATTCCAGCATTCCTGAAATTTGTGGGTATCACCACTGTGTAAGTGGGAAAGCCTATCTAGGCTGACTAGTGAGGCAAGAAATGAGAGGACTTCACTCAGGGTGGGTACAGTCAGGGATCTCTATTTGCAGAGAATAGCTCTCCTGGTTTGTAAGGAAAGAAGGGCCAACCATCTGAGCTCTTGCGGTTTCAGTTGAGGGCCTGGTGGTGGGATTCCCATGATGTAGAACAATGGCATGAGAAGGAACAGTGTTTGGAAGACCTGATTGCCCAAATGATTAATAGACTGCCACAAGCTCCTGATCTTTGAGCAATCCCAGATGATGTGGAAAAGGTCCCACCATTGCTGTTACACCTCATAGAAACACAGAGACATAGAATTTGATGGCAGATAAGGACCGCTTGGCCCACCTAGTCTGTCCATTTCCCTACCTAATGGATAAGCTGCAGATCCTAGTTAACCAACAGCCTACTACCCCCCACTAGAATTGTCTTATGCCTGTCCCATGCATTCTTGAATTCCCCCACTGTTTTTGACTCCAAGACCTCCTCAGGAAGGCCATTCCACGCATCCACAACCCTCTCCTTGAAAAAATACTTCCTCACATTACCTCTGAGCCATCCTCCCTCTATCTTCAAATTGTGTCCCCTTGTTTTTGCACATCCCTTTTTCTGAAAGATGCTACCCTCTTGGACTTTGTTGATTCACTTGAGGTACTTGAAAGTTTCTATCATGCTCCCCCTCTCCTGCCTATCCTTGAGAGTATACATATTAAGCTCCTTTAGTCTCTCTTCATATGTCTTCTGGTGCAGACCCTGCATCATTTTAGTTGCCCTCCTCTGGACAGCCTCCATCCTATGTCCTTGCGGAGATGGGGTCTCCAGAATTGCACACAGTACTCCAGATGGGGTATCACCAACTGTCTGTAAAGAGGGATAACAACTTCCTGTTTTCTACTGGTGATGCCTCTCCCTATGAATCCCAGTATCCCCCAGCCCTCCTCATTCCCTTCTCACATGGCTTGACCACGTTTAGGTCATCTGAAATGACTACCCCCAGGTCCCTTTCCATTTTTATTGTTGTTAGTATCTCACCCCCCCCATTGTGTACTCTTCCCCTTGGTTTTTGTTTCTCAGGTGCATTATTCTGCACTTCTTTGCTTTGAATATAATCTGTCATACATTTGACCATTCCTCTAGCCTTGCTAAGTCCCTTCTCATCCTTTCCACCCTGCTTTGTGTATCAACCCTGTTGCAGATCTTTGTGTTGTCTGCAAAGAGATATGCTTTTCCTTCCAGTCCCTCTGCAATGTCACTTATAAAGACATTAAAGAGGATTGGTCCCAGTACTGAACCCTGCGTTACCCCGCTAGTAACCCCCCTTTCTTCAGAGTGGACTCTATTTACTATTACCCTCTGTGTCCTGTTGTCCAGCCAATTTTTTACCCAGGCTACCACCTTGGGACCAACTCCAAGGCTGGCTAACTTGTATATTAATCTTTTGTGCGAGACTGTGTCAAACGCCTTGCTAAAGTCTAGTTAAGCCATGTCCACAGCCCCTCCCTGGTCTAATACTTTGGTCACCCAGTCAAAGGAATCTATTAGATTGTTCTGACATGACCTTCCCACTGAGAATCCCTGCTGCCTTGGGTTCTGTGCCCTGCTGGCCTCTAGATAGTCAACAATTCTTTCCTTCAGAAGTGATTCCATTATTTTCCCTACCACTGAGGTCAAACTAACAGGTCTGTAGTTTCCTGCCTCTGCCTTGCTCCCACTTTTGTGAAGGGGAATCACATCTTCTCTCCTCCAATCCTCAGGTACCACACCATCCTCCCATGAGTTGTTAAAATGGGTAATCAGAAGTGTCACTAGTTCTACCCTCAGTTTTTTTAGAATTCTTGGGTGAATTCCGTCAGGCCCCATTGCTTTGTCCACTTTCAATTTTAAGAGTTATTTCAGAACCCTTTCTTCTGTGCATTAACTGGTATTGATCCCTCTATCTGGAGTGCTTCTATTGTTTGGTTTGGGTACCTGCCCCTCCTCTTCTTTTGTGAATACTGAGCAGAAGTATTCATTCAGTATGCCTGCTTTTTCACTGTCACCCTCTACCCACATTCCCTCCCCTTTATTAAGCCTCAGTATCTCTCCCTTGGTCTTTCTTGTCTGTTTAATGTACCTATAAAAGGTTTTATCCCCTTCTTAACAGAGTTGGCTATCTTTTCCTCAGTTTGGGCCTTTGCTATTCTGACTGCCTTCCCTGATTCCTTCTGCTTTAACTGATATATTTCCCTGTCTTGCTCCTTCTGTGTTTCCTTATATTTCCTGAATGCTATCATTTTCTCCTTAACCTTCCCTGCCACCTTTTTTGAGACCCATAGTGGATTTTTCCTTCAATTGTTTTTTTTTTATTTGCTTTACACAAAGGCTTGTTGCCTCTGTGATTGCAGTTTTGATTTTTCCCCATTGTTCTTCCACCCTTCCTTCTTGTCTGTTTGCTAGTGCTTTTCTGAGGTACTCTCCCATTTTGCCAGAGTCAGCCCTCCTAAAGTCCAACACCCTTACTTTTGTATGGCTTCACTCTGTGTTTATTGTGAACCACACTGTTTGGTGGTTGCTTGTTCCCAGATGGCTTCCCACTTCTAAATCTGAGATCATCTCTCCATCCCAGTTTGAGAATGCCAGGTCTAAGATTGCTCCCACCCGAATGGGTTCCAACATTAGCTGTCTGACGCATGTCCCCTGTAGGGCATCGAGAATGACCCTGCTCTTGGATGTGGCTGCAGTAAAGGTGCTCCAGTTAACATCTGGTATATTCAGTCCTCTATCAACAAAATCTCTCCTTTTTCTGCCATTCTAAGGATTCCTTCTATCATTTCCTTGTCCATTGCCTCTCCCTGAGATGGGGGTCTGTAAACAACCCCTGTGTGGATTGTGGTGCCATTTCCTGTCTCCAGGGTGACCCACAGTGTCTCCTCCCCTTCCTGTTTACCCTTTAGTTCTGTTGTTTTGATTCCTTCCTTTATGTATAGAGCTACTCCTACTCTTCTTTTACCCTTCCTGTCTCTCCTGTAGATTGTGTACCCTGGTATGTTGACATCCCAGTCATGGTTCCCTGTGTACCATGTTTCTGTGACTGCCACAATATCCAGGCATCCCTCTTCCATAAAGGCCACTAGTTCTGGGATCTGTTACCCAGACTATGGGCATTGGTACTCATCACCCTCCATTTTTTGATGGCCTTACAGCTTTTAGACTCATCCTTGTCCTTACTGCCTTTGCCTTTTTCTGGCTTCATCCCTTTCCTGCTCCCTATCGACTTCTCTACCTTTGTGTCTACTTCACTAACTACCCTGTTTTGGGGGGGCTGGGATGTCCCTGCTTCTCTTCAGTGCCTCCCCCTTGGTTAGTTTAAATGCTTGCCAATGAAGCATTTAAACCTATCACCTAGGACCCAGGTTCCCCTCCCAGACAGATGCAGACCATCACACCAGTATAGGCCTGTATCCCTCCAGATGGATCCCTAGTCCCCAGTGAAGCCAAATTCCTGAGCTCTGCACCAGTTTTTCAATCAGTCATTGAATCCCATGGTGCAGAGTACCCTAGCCTCACCCATGCCATAGACAGGTATCACTTCTGAGAAAGTTACCGTGTGTGCTATTTGTCTAAGGCCCCTCCCCAACTCCACAAACTCCTGCTGCACTGCTCTGATCCCATTCCCAGCCAGGTCATTTGTCCCTAGGTGGACAATGACATCCAGCTCCCTCCCATATGCAGCTGCTCCCACAATCCTGAGGATTCACTTCCTGTCCCTCCAAGCCATGGTGCCAGGCAGTCACCTTACCTCCCTCTCTCCTCCCTCCCCCAGTTCTACTCCCCTAATAATTGAGCCCCCCCACCAGGAGTTGTTTCCTTCCCCTGTGGGGTCCCATGCCACCCTCCTGTGGGTCTCCTTTGTGGAGGTTCCCAGCACCCTCCTCAGTCTCCACTGTAGGTGCCTCCATAGAGGAACCATGCTCTTACAGAATGGTGACTAAATTGTGGAGCGGTACAACTGGAGGGATGTGCCTCTCTTCCACCACCCTCACCCTCCCTGAGCCCACTGTGGTCCAACTGCTCCTCTTTCTTGGCAACCTCTGAGGCAGTGATGGTGGTCTGGGTGGTCCATGGGTGGGGGAGGAGGTTTCCTGAGTCCTAGCCAGGTCAGCACAGAGATGGGCAACCTCCTCCCTCAGACCAGAGATGTGCCTGCAAATAGGGCAACAACACAGCCTTCAGAACATCTCCTGGAAGACTGCCACTCCACAGCCATTACACTGCACCACTCCCCACATGTCTGTCTCCCTTCCTGTATAAGATTTTTTTTTTGTTTGTTTTTTAGTGTGTGCAAGCATGTGAGTCTGTTTACTCCCTATTCAGTGTACTGTGCCCTTAAGGATATGAACAGGTGTATGTCCATTGCACTTTTGGGGAGGTGATGTCAGAACCCCTGATATAAAGGAAATGATGCACTTGGGGTGGGTGGGGTGAGAGGCAGGGTGGGTGGGACTAAGTCTGTGCCTTCCAGAAACAATCAACTACAACTCTGATCCACCACCTTGGTGAGTGCCTTCCTTCCTTTCAGACACCTGTTTCACAGAGTTTAAGTAACAAGTCTAGTCACAAATGACTGCAAATATTCTCCCAGCTGTATTTCCTCACTGGAAAATAAGTATACACGAAGAAAAGTTAACCCCAAAAACGGAGACCCAAAACGCTGACTATTTATTTACTCGGGCCCCAAAATTAAGAATTCAATTTAGTGTACTCTATTAAATCACCTCCTTGCGTTCAGGAAGCTGGTGGCTGCTCTCTGTCTCAGCTACAGCAGCCAACATGCATTATTATCAGTGAGTTTGGCCTTATGTAGTACTGTAGGGGTTCGGTACCATAAGTGGGAGATCTTGTTTTGAATAAGCCTGCTGCGGGTGTCCTTGTACCACCTGTGTGTGTCCCGCCATACCCTATCCCATAGTTCCTTCTCATTCGGGGGAGCCCACCCTTTTTACCCATCTGTTCCTAGATTCTTCCAACTGGGATGGAAGTGTGTCTCGTACTTTGGCATAGATTCATCCTGCCAGGCCTTTGGGCTGTGCTTCCCATACAGAAATGTCATTTGGGAGTTGGGGGATACATATAACTGGAGTAGTGGATGCACAGCCTCTCTTATTTGGAGGAACCTCCAGAAGTCAGCTTTTTGGAGTCCCCATTTCTTCTGTAGAGATATGAAGGGTGCCATTGTAATGTATGGAGTGTCTGGGGGGTACAAGCTTATATATGCTCCATTTCTGCCAGGAGGAGAACCAGGCAGTCCTCCTGTCTATGAGAATGGAAGGATTGTGTCAACGTGGGGCTATATCCAGCAGTCTAGGAGATATCCCCATTTTTCTAAGTGGGCTCTGGTCCAATACTTAATAGATGCATCTATGGTAGAGTGCTTGCCTCTTGGCCCTCCCATCTTGCTGAAGAGTAGGGAAGTTGCATCGGCCACCCTTCCATCTGTCCTTTCCATTGCCACCCATTGGGGAGACTATGCACCCAAAGTGTTGGCCCAATGCAGCATCTGCGATGTTTGAAAGGCCAGCTTGTACCCCTCCATCCAGGGTAGATTACACCCTCCCTTTGACCATTGCGCATGCAACTTGTTGCAACTGAAACAGGGTTTGGCCCCTTCCCATAGGAAGTCACCCACTAGTTTGTTGAAGGCCTTCAACCACCTGCTGGGAAGATCCAGCAGGATGTGTGATAGGAGGTAGCAGAACCTCAGGGCGGTGACCATTTTAGTTGCTGTGATTTTGCCAGCTAGTGTGAGCCTGAGGAGGTGCCACCTGTCAAACTCTGTTTTAATGGACTGTAAGAGCGGCTGCATGTTTACATCCCTAAGTACTTCTAAATTATGGACAGTTGTGATCCCCAGGTAGCTGGAGTCTTTGGCTGTCCACACCAGCCCCAGGTTTAGGGCAATTTCTTGGTGGCACCATTGATTGAGCGGGAGAAGTACAGTTTTAGATTGGTTGAGTCTTAACCCTGAAAGCCTTGCAAATTCCTCTAGGAGCATCACTAGGTGAGGGAGGTTCTGGCACCTTCTACAGGGATAAGTAAATTTTCGGTGTACATTAGCATCGGGTATGAGCTGGTGCCCACTCTCACCCCCTTTATCTCCCAATGTGACCTTATAGCGGCTGCTAAGGGCTTGATGGCCAGTACAAATAGTAGGGGCAATAGGGAGTAGCCTTTTTTTTTTTTTCTTTTTCCGGCAGGACCCTGTTATTTTTATCCTCCCTGGTCACGGCCCCTGGAAGCCTCTGCCACTATCTATGGCTGCCGGGGTCCCCCCAGTCACCCCCGGCTTACCCCGGGGCTGGGGCTGTGGTCATGTCTTCGTAATCATGGAACTAGTATCTGGTCGAGAGGACCACAGCGATGAGTGGTATCTTGAGGACTTCTGGGCTTCATTCAGACAGTGGCCCTCGCCCACCTATGCTTTCTGTCCTTTCCTCACGGAGGCGGGGACGTGCAATGACACCAGCGTCCGCCCCACCTCCCAGATAGATTAGCATCAGCAGCGCGAGATCTCCCGGCCTCCGCCAGGAGTTCTCAGTGCTCTGAGTGCTTCCCCTACCCTCCCCCCCGGAGAAGGAGAGTATCCATAGGCCTTCATCCCCTCTTCCCCCGGCCGGGTTTACCACCCGGGTCCGTTCCCCGAACCCGGGTCACTGGCGTCGCAAGTGGAAATCCCGCCACTGCGCCAACGGGCCGGCAATAGGGAGTAGCCTTGACATGTGCCCCTTCCCAGGGCAAATGGGGGAGACAGCAGCTGGTTGGTATTCACCTTGGCAACTGGGGTCATATAAATTGAGCGGATTCAGGACCTTAACTGATTGCCTACTCCAAGATGGGCTAGGACCGTGTGTAAATAGTCCCATTCCAGGGAGTCAAAGGCCTTCTTTAAGTCCACAGCAAGAGCAGCAGCAGGTGTCTGGAGACCCTTAGCTTTATGAATGAGGTTGATTAAAGACTGAATGTGATCTGTGCTGTCTCCCTGGGATGAAGCCCACCTGGGAGGGGTGAATCAGGCCAGTGAGAAGAGGTATGAGTCTGGTTGGAAGAATTCGTGCATAGATTTTGCTGTTGACATTGATCAGTGAGATTGGACAGTAGATCCCCGGGGCGGTAGGGTCCTTGCCCTTTTTGGGGGATGACTATCATCACAGTGTCTCTGAGCATGGGAGGCATACATCCCAGTAACTCAGATTCCCTGTACATTAGCATATGGAGGGGGGACAGAAGGTCTGAAAGGGCCTGAGAGAAGTCAACTGTGAAACCATTGCACCCTGGTGACTTGCCTTTTTGGAGTGCAAGTATGGCCTCCCAAACTTCCTGTATGTCAATGGGGGTGTCCAGCACCTGTACTTGTTATGCAGACAATTTCAGGAGGGGGAGCTTGCACAGGAAATCTTGTGTCCCTGCAGCTGGGGCCAAGTGGGTGGAGGCATATGGTGCTGCGTAGAATGCTGATATGGTGTCATTGATGCCCTGCTGTATATTAACCAGCTGATCTGTGTTGTCTCTGAGCCTGGAAATGTGTCTATCTACCTATTGCTTCCTTAGTTAGTACACCAGAACTTTACCCATTTTGTCTCCCCCCCTTCCAGTATCTACGTTTGAGATGGGGGATAGCAGCTTCAGCCTTCCTGGCCAGGAGTTGATTGTTCTCCAGCCTAAGACCCAGGACATCTCTGCCTATTGTGGAGTAAGGGTCGGGGCAGGCCAGCTGTTTGTAGGCCTTTTCAGCTTGCATCAGTTTACTCTCAAGGTCTGCAAGACGGTGTTCTCTTTCCCTATGCCTTCTAGAGGCATATCCCATAATTGTTCCCCTCATGGTAGCCTTATATGTTTCCCAGGTGATGCCAGGTGATGTGTCCTGTACGGGGTTATTTTCTAGAAATGTGACTGTTTCTGTCTTTATCCACAGGGTAAAGTTTGGATCTCGCAGAAAGGTTACCTCTGTCCTCCAGGTAGCTTTGGACGTGGGGGGTACCTCAGGTAAAGTGTATCTGTTGAGTCCAGTACATTCTGTGTCAGTGCGGGTGCAGACAGCCAGAAGTTAATTCAGCTATAGGATGCATGTGCTTCTGAATGAAAGGTGAAGTCCCCATCTCGGGGATGGAATAGTCGGCAGGTGTCAACTAGCCCTAAATCCTTCATCAGGTGTTTCGGCACTTGGCTACCTCTGGAGTGAGTTTCTTTACTCGCAGCATTCCTGTCTAAGTGTGGCTCTAGGGTGAGATTAAAGTCCCCCCATTAGCAATGGGCAGCCTGGGGGGGGGGGGAGAAGGTAGTGATTGTTTGTGCCAGGTTTTGAAAATAAAGGGGGTCATCCTGATTGGGGGCATAGCTATTACACAGTACGACTGGGCCGGTGGGGGTATCATATTGGACAATCACCCATCTCCCCTCTGGGTCCTCTAGCAGTTTTGTCAGTTTCCATTGGAGGGATTTGTGGATGAAAATCACCACCCCTCTCTTTCTAGTAGGTACCCCAGCATGTACTTCCTGGCTGACCCAGTCTTTTACTAGGGCCCATAGTCATTTTGGGTTAGTTTCATCTCCTGAAGGAAAACCACTTGAGAGTGCAGTTGTTTTAGGTGTGACAAGACTTTTTTCTTTTTACTGGGATATTCAAGCTCCGGACATTCCAGGTGTGACATACCACTTTGCCCATGGTGCTACCAACTAATGAGGCACGTAGTAGGACCTGGAGTGTACCTGTGCCAATGGCCTCTCTTCGGTGGCAATCCTTACAGTGACTCCCCTGCTTCACCTACCCTACTTATCCCTGATCTGGGGAGGGGATTATTCTTCAGTTCCTTCTACTTTTGGTACTTGCAATACTACAATAACCAGTAACCTTAGCCCCCACCAAGTCTGTAAACACAATTAATATGGATTATAAGAAAATAAGTAAACACTTTAACAACTCAGCTATTTACAATGTATATAGGGACACCTGTTTCAACAGAAAGCAACTGAATGGGGGTGATACCTGGTCATGGCTAGCATTAGCCTGAACCATTTAAGACAGTTATGTCCTGTGGGCATGGGGGGGGCGAGGGTGTTGTCTTCCCTGTGCTTGCTGACAAGAACCTCTGTGGTGTAAGAGTGAGTAGGCAAATTGCCGTTCCTTCCTTCCCACCCAGGGCTGTTCTGATCTTTCACTATTTAGTGATCTTGTCCTTGGCTCTTAAAGGTGCCAGTGCTGCCCTCTTACCAATATGAGGGCGCATCTAAAAGGAGATCTATCTTTTGGCCCCTACCCATATTCAGAGAGGAAGCTCTGCCCTCCCCCCTAAGGACAACAGGGGGGGGAGCATACAGCCTGGTGTGCTCTAGTGGAGGTGGGTGGGGGGAGCCTATTAGGATCTCTCCACTGGAGGCTGAGGGCAGAGTAAAACTGGGCCCAGGGGTGACTGAGCACCAAGGGGAGCTGCAGGGGGGTTCCAGGGAGGGGGGACCCACAGGAGGATATAGAGATCCTCTCTCATGGTCTCCAGCTATAAAACCGGAGGGGAAGGAGAGGGCATGTGTAACCTGCGGCTTTTGATTACCCATCCCAGCTTATCCGTGGCCCTTCCTGGCCTTCTGTGCCATCGTGGAGACTGCTAGAGGGGATGCCTGTGACAGACAGCATTCACGGGGTGAGATCACCTAGGCACCCAGTTGGCATGAGGGCCATTTCACCTCTCTAGACCCCTCTGGGGGGAGATGACTTCCAGAAAGTTTGGCCCTGCTATTCAGCTCCGGGGGGGGGGGGAACCCTGCTAGCCTAAACAGGCATTCGGGCAATCTTGGGGCTCTTAATCTATAAATGCCTGGAGAGAAGAGGGGGTAGTTACACATAAACAGTCATAATCGTTATTAAACATTCTACACAGCTTAAACACTGAACCTGTTACCCAGCAGTACAGAATACTCTTCGGAAACCATAAAGGTAGGGCTGAGCTACTGGCCGGGAGGAGGAGGAGAAGGCGAAGGGGCATGCTGCCTGACATCCCCCCACCTCTCTGAACTAGGAGAACTGCCCTCTGGAACTCCCAACCTAGGGCCATGGAGGAAGGGTTACTAGCACAGAGTGGGCTTGTAGGTGCCTTAAACTGTGGGTGAGAGTGACCCCTTACTCCTTCTCCTGCAGTACTAAAAATGGCTCTTAAGAATGCTAATGGGAGTCCCCCATAATGATCTACCCTCTGAAGAGAAAATTGTGTTTATCTGATATTTTATTCAGCTGCTGGATCAAGGTATCCTAAGTGATTCAGCCCTTCTGCACAGGTTGCCTCAGCTGGTGCTGCACGCTGCTCCTTGGGTTGATTGTTCAGGGGCAGACCTGTACTGGAGCCTGGGGCTGCTGTACTAAGTCCTAATAGTTCCTCCACATGTAGGTTGGCCCACAAGACCAGCTTCCCAGGCTCTACCGCAATCATACCCTGCAGATCCGGGTCGGAGGTGGTGAAGTCCATTGGCAAAGTGGGCGAGAAGTCCTCCAGCAGGGTTAGGGACTGAAGAGCTGCATATTTGTTGCTTGTAAAGTAGAGGTTAACAATCATGCGATCCTCATGTTGGCTGTCCTCTGTAGCATCTTTCTGCTGGGCCTCCTCACGGGTCCTCTCAGCTGGGTGCTCCCTTCTCCCATGTCTGGCCTGCTGAGCTTTATTGCGGGAACCTGGTGAAACTTCTCTGACCTCATGCTGGGTTTCCTTTGTAGCTGGGCATCTCATTGTCCTTCAGCTCAGTGCTTGGTGTTGCTCTGGTGAGGTCCAGTGCTGTCAGTCCTGCGGGAATCTACTTCTCCTCAGCAGCTGATGATCTATCTCTGAGTTCTGCGGGGGCCATGTTTTGTTGATAAAGTCCATCGCCACCTGGGGAGTGGAGAAATTTAGCTCTGTGCCATTATGAGAGAGCCTGAGGGTAGAGGGGTAGCGAAAGGAGAATGGCTGCTGCAGTTTGTGAAGATGTTTCCTGATGTCTGTGTACTCCTCATGTTTTTGGGCCAGGATCCTGGAGTAGTCTTGAAAAATTAGGATCCTGTGCCAATTCCATTTTAATTGGCCCAGCTCCCTGGCTCTCGCTTGGATTGTCTATTTCTTAACGAAGTTGAGAAATTGAGCCAGGATTGGGAACAGTATCTCCCCCTCCCTAGGCCTCAGCTGTAGTGTCTGGTAGGATCTTTCAAACATCAGCCTGACATGGTTCGTCAGGTTTATTATTTTGGGTAGGGATTTTGAGAGAAAGTCATTGGTTCGCCCGTGTTCGCACCCCTCTGGGAATCCAAGGAACCGCAGGTTGTTCCTGTGGTTCCTGTTCTCCATATCATCCATTTTTTCCTATAGTTCCTGTATTTGCCTGGTCTGCTCTCTCGTGGTAGTACAGTGCCCATCCACAATCTCAGTGTGAGTGTTCAATTTTTGTTCCACATAGTCCACTTTGGCATCCAGTTTTTGTAAGGCGGCCATGGCTGTGTTGCAGTAGAGAGTGACCTCCTCCATCCACTTTATCATTATGGTGAACATTTCTTTCACAGAAGGCTCCACAGCATTCCCCTTGTGGCTAGCGATGTGGTCTGTGCAGGTGAAATCTTCATGGAGCTCTGGTTTGGCCGATCAGTAGCGGATCCAGGTCGGAGTCGGCTCCCTTGCACTAGCAGAATATCGCCTCCTCTGCAGTAAGTAGACAGCTCCACAAAAATCGATTTAAAACAGTGATCAATGCATTTTAGAGCCCTGGGTAGATGGAGTGGAAAGATTAAGTGGCCATCTTAAGTGCCGGCCAAGCCACGCCCCCATTCACCACTCTTTCAGTGATGTGGTACTTCCTCACATCTCTCATAAATTTCCCCCTTCCATCTTTAATGCATGTCTCCTTGTTCTTGCGCATCTTTTCAAATGAAAAATCCTCCCATCTTACACCTTATTCAACCCCATGAGGTAATTATAGGTTTTTATCATGCCCTTCCTATCCCTCCTCTCTTCCAGGGTGTACATGCTGAGGTCTTTCAGTTTCTCCTCATATGGATTCTGATGCAGCCCCTACATCATCTTAGTTGCCCTCCTCTGGAGAGCCTCAACCCTGTCTATGCTGTTCCTTAGATGTGGTCTGCCAAACTGGACACAGTACTCCAGTTTGAGTCTCAGCAGAGATCTTTACAGTGGCAACACCACCTCCATCCTTCTGCTGGCAGTGCCCTCCGTGTGCACCTCAGCATCCTACTATCCCTACTGCCTTGTTGCATTGTCTCACTATCTTGAGGTCATCAGATATGATTACCTCTAGGTCCTTTTCCTATTTGGTGACTTTCAATACCTCTTCTCCCATGCATTCTTTTCGCCTATACTCCAGCACTGGATTTTTGTGCCCTAAGTGCACGAATTTGCACTTTTCGCATTAAAACACAGTTGCAATGCCCTTGATCTTTCCTTGAGTTTTCTCAGGTTTCTGCACATTCTTTCCCCTCCCTCTGGAGTGTCTATCCTATTGCAGATTTTGGTGTCATTTGCAAAGAGGCATACCTTCTCTTCCAGCTCCTCTGCAATGTTCCTTATAAAGACATTGGGGCCTGTGCACTATCAGGCAGGAATTATAAACTGGAGGTGCGTATCCCACCTGCATACTCTAGCACCACATCTGTGGACAGGTGCACACCAGCCTTACTCAACAACAGCCACCACCTGTCCACAGCTCCCTCAGCATGCAGGACTCTGCAGTGTGACTGGGGATGGAGTCATGGACCTGGCTAGGCATCCAATTGGATGTCTGGCATGGGTCCCATTGTGGATCCCTTGCATGGTACAGCATGGGTCCGGGTGCAGAAATACCAACCGCAGGCACCCGGACCAACACGGCCAGTCCCCATCAGGCATTGTGCACCCCTGGCCATGCTCATGGCAAACGGTACTCACCCAGTGTACAGACAGACTCCTGACCACATGTCCCGCCCATTCCATGTGCCACCCATCTCCGCCACATGTCAGTGGCTTGTCCTCATAGCAATCATCCCCCCACAAGCAGAGCGTAGCCCTGTGGGCCACTGCTCCCCCACCACACACACACACACACACACACACACACACAAACACACACACACAAACACATATACTGATGCCTGTCCTTGAACCTGCCAATAACCACCCACCCAATGCAGGGAAGCCCTGACCCTGGTATTGAGTGCAATAGCCCCCTCGTGCCAGCCCCACATGGAGCCAGACATGACCCCAACCATCACTACTCTGTCCCGTTATGGTGCCTCCCTTCCATGCCAGGCAGCCATGCCTAGGACCCAGCCAGTACAGTTCAGGAAGCCCCCACCCACGCCCCCGTCCCCGATCTTGAAGCCCTGGTTCTTTCATTGGTGAGCAGTGGTTCCCTCCCTGTGGTACAGACAAAACCCCCCCACAACCCCTTATATCCCTATTAGTGCCATGGCTTGGCACAGCCAGCGACACAGCCCTCCATACACCTCCTCTGCTGACGGACATCCAAGTGATGCTGGGAGCAAGCCGCTATATATGGGTGATGTGCTCACAGCATCACTTTGACAGCCGGTGGCCAAGAAGGTGTGTGGAGGGCAGTGCTGCTGTCCTTTCCAAGCCACAGCACTGACAGGTCAGTACAGGGACCAGAGGGGGTTGCCGGTGCAATTGGGGGCAGGGGTTTTCAATGGCCCTGCTGTGGTGCTGGGCTCAGGGGTTAGACAGCTGCTGACCATGGCACCCTGGTATGTTGAGGGGAGGTCTACACAGGGGTTGGGACTGCCGTGGTCCTGGTGGGGGGGGTTTGTGTGGAGTTACCAGGGTCAGGCAGGCAGGAGTTGAGGGGGTAGTTTGGCCCATAGGAACTGGGCGGCTGGTCCACCACAGGGTGTGTATCCACCACACCAGGACTCTCCATGCCATAGGGGTGGCCACTCACCTGGTAAGCTGCCACAGCCTGCCCGTACTGCCTAGTGGGGCTGTATCCTGGTCCTGCCTCAAACAGTGGGTCATGTCCATGGGGCCATGCAGTGCGCTACAGCAGGGTTCTGGCTGCCATAACCTGCTCCAGCATGTGCCCCCCCCCCCCGCAGAGGGCTCTATGCACCTTGGTATATGGCACATAGTGCCGGCCTGCCCACCCCCGGGATGTTGCTTTCTGCACAGCCGGAGGATTGGGTGCATTGGGGCTGTGCACCCAGGCTAGTGCATTCTGTGCGGGGGCTCAGTGGGTGTGGAGTGGCTATGTGCCATGGCTATGCACTGCATAGGCACTCTGCACCATCATGCATAAGCCCCATTAAGAGGACTTGTGCCAGTACTGAGCCCTGAGGCACCCCTCTGGTCACCCTCTGTTCTCTGGAGTGAATTCCATTTACCATCACTCTATGTCACCTATTCCTTAACCAATTTCTTACAAAGTTTAGCACCTTCGGACCCACTTCTATGCTGCACAGTTTCCTTATGAGTCTCCTACTGGGGGTAGAAAGAAGTAGGCTGCTGGTTAACTAGGATCTGCAGCTTATCCATTAGGTAGGGAAATGGGCAGACTGGGTGGGCCAAGCGGTCCTTATCTGCCTTCAAATTCTATGTTTCTATGTTTCTCTGTGGTATGCTGTTAGACACCTTACTGAAATCTAAGTAGGGTATGTCCACCGTCCCACCCTGATCTATTTCCCTGGCAACCCAATCAAGGAAATCCATCAGATTTGTCTATGATCACCCTAGTCCCTTGAATCTGTGCTGCCTCAGGTCTTGTAACCTGCTGGATTCAAAGATACTTCACAGTCCTTTCCTTTAGCAGTGACTCCAATAACTTCTCCATCACTGATGTCAGACTGACTGGCCTATAGTTGCCAGCCTCGTCCCTCCTACCATGTTTATGAAGTGGGACTACACCTGTCCTCCTCCAGTCTTCTGGAACCACTCCTGTTTCCAGTGAGTTGTTGAGGAGGGCTCTCAGATGTGCAGCCAGAGCCTCCCTGAGCTCCCTTAACACACTTGAGTGTACCCCCCTTCTTGCCTCATATCTTTGTTCACTTTCAGATCTGAGAGTCCCTTTAGGACTCTGTCCTCTGTAAACGGACTTATGTCTACCTCCCTCCTTCCCTCTTCTGCTCCTGATGCTCTTATGTGTCTCATCCCCTTCCTCTTCCTCTGTGAAGACTGAACAAAAGTATTTGTTCAGGATATCTGCTTTTTCAAAATCTTCTTCTCCATAGTCCCCACTGCCTGTCTTTTTTTTTATTAATAGTTTATAAATTTAGAATACAAGAAAACCAATACACAAACAAGAATCCAAAACATATTTTTACAAAACACACAACGAGCACCTGCCAAAAATTACTGCCATCTAATGTAACTACACCCCTCATAACTAACCCTAATGCTAAACAAACAGTATGTTAACCCCCTTTAGTGTAATCCCCCTACAAATTGGGGTTTACTAAGATGTCTTCCTGGGCTGCCTAATGCCCACCGTCAGGATGGTGTCCTGAGCCTGCAGTAGCTGTATGTGTCTGCATGAGAGTGCTATAGAAAAACACCATGCCTGTCTCTTTAAGAGAGTCATAATGATGTGTTAGAAATTAGTCTGAGCTGGGTCCGAGTAGTTTAGGGCTCGAGACCAACCAGGTGAGTGGTATTTCTGCTCCATCCTGTAGTCACTATATGCACAGAGGGAGTTCTTTTAGGAACTGTGTTCATTTACTGTTTATCTGCCTCATTAATAATACTACAGAAGTTTGTTTAACCTGCCTTCTCTTGCAGCTTGGACTTTTTGCGTAAGAGCCACCATTCTGGTTCTGGACTGCCAGAGATGGACCAATCAAACCTCAGGAGACCTAAAATAGAGACTGGCCCCAGATGTCTTGTAGGATTGAAATCTGTAGGAATTGTAGTTTTTAAGGTTTGGTGCCTAAATGGACCTGGTGGCGGAGCCCTTGATGTGACAGACAGTTCCCTCAGCCAACCAAACCTTTTGGATCTCAGAGGAAATCCCCAGAACTGCCTGTAGCAGACTCAGTTGTGAGCTGGAGTTTGGACAGCGAACAGCTTGAGCCATCAAGCAGCTGCTCCTGCTTAGGAGCACAAGAGAATTGGCAGGAAGGATGTGCTGGCCTGCCCGTCACATCTTCCAGTGAGAAATCCTGTGAATGTGAAAGTTGGACTTCAATCTAATTCCTTTGTTTGAGATCTGAAGCTTGAAGAGAAACAGAGTGATCATTGCCTGAATTTAGGACAGAAGACTTGCTCCAGAAGCAATCGACCTGCCAGGTACCTAAGTGAGTCACGGATTGAGAGGTTTGTGCAGAACTTCTGCTGAATTGCAACCAGACTTTACCCAAATTGTGACTAAGAGTTGTGTTGCTTAAAGTGTGCTGAATGTGCCGCAATTTATTTCCCCACCTTCAAGTCTGTTATGCTAGCTGGAAGCTGTTCCAGCACTCGCATGGACAAAATCCAGACTACCTACTCTGGTCTGGGCCCTGCCATCTTGGCCTAGACTGCCACTCCCATCGCAGAGACATTTCCGACAAAAGACCTGCTCAGGGATTCAGCTCCCTGCTCAGCACCATCGAACAGGTAGCAACCACCTTGGTGAGTCATGTGGGCCCTGCTTCCCCTGGCAAACCAGAACACCATCCAGAGGTCTTTATATCATCAGTCCTGCCTTCTGGTCTGGGTAGCATGAGTAACATACAGGGTAGCTCCCTGCAACAAAGCTGCAATCATTGTGTGTCATCTGATTTATTTGTTTAGGTTTATTACAACAAACTGAGCCATCCGGCTCCGGATTACAAATTCTGGGTTGATGTGCACACTAATTGTTTTTTTTTCCTAAGGGCCCCAACAACAGCTGCAACACCGGCCTACCCCGGGCATCACTTCAGGCTAGCCTGCTTAACAACTGGGTACCCAGGGTTGTGTGACTGTATACAAGGGACTCACTGTGCATGCATGTTCAGCCTGAATTAATCAGATCTGTCAATTATCCGCTAGATTCATGCCCCACCCTGTTCACTTCCCCCTGACTAAATCAAATTTTGTTCTTTTTGATTTTAACCTGGCTAGTATGTACCTTTTTGGTGGGGGTATTGTACTGCCATTGAACTGTTGCATTACAGGTCTTATTTTACAGGGGTTCTCCAGGGCAGCTGCAGAGGATCCAGCCCTGGTGGTAAGTGCAAGGGGTGTGAGCAAGTCATTACTGCCATATGGTACATGTGAATATTTTGCTGCTATACTGTTTAGGAAACTAGGGGGGTTGGTGGGGGGGGGTTATGGCATCCCAGAGGGTTATACCAACAGCAGTTAATGCTACCCCAGAACCATTCTTCTGGGTGGAGGCACTCATTCAAGCGAGCTCAGGCCTCTCAACCTGCGCCTATTCACGCAGGCAGAGGTTACATCAGTATGCACACATAATACTGGGAAGAACCCCCCCAACCCCATGCAAACTAGTCACCACCCCCAAACAGTCTGCTTTAGAAGGGAAATGAAAAGAAAAAAGAAAACTCTGTAAACCTTATGAGTTTGCCATATGATCATCTGCCTGTGTCCCCAGTAACTCCTCCAGGCGCGTGGGGAGAGGGGACAGCAAGGGAGCAGAGAGAGGACCGGCAATCGGGAGGTGAGCCAAATGTCTACTATACAGGGGACACCACACTGAATGAAACTAACTGTCCTAGGTTGGGCCCCAGCAACAAGACAACAATTACCTGAAAACCATGCAGGGAGGCAGCCATACACGCCCCCTAGGAATGGTGACTTGCACATAATTCAGAAAAGGTTCCCAGACCCTAAGAAACCAATCAGGACAACCTTGGGCTACATACGTTCTTATCTGGCCACTGTCATCAAACAATCCATCCATTCATCAACAGAGGGGATAGCCGGTAATGTCCAATACTGCAACAGAAGACATTTAGCTTATGTGATCGCTGTCATGAACCAAGCACGACCATATGGCCCCATCGACCCCAACCTTTCCATGTTTCCTAAAACTAATAAAGAGAGATCTTCTTGTATGATCCTACCCAATGCCCAAGCCATCACAAAACACACCTTGTCCCACCAAGAGGATAGAGAGGGGTATCCCCACAACACATGAAGAATCATGCTCACATGCAAATTACATCTCCAACAATGCAGATGAGGGACAAGCCTCATTGAATACAACCTATCCGGAGTCAGGTACCAAAACAGCAGGGACTTCATATGCATAAGCTTACCCCCCCTTCCCCTGAGTCTCGGACATAGCCATAAGCATTAGTCCAAACAGTAGCCCATTCCCTTTCCTGCAAGGAGCCAATCAGCATGAAGTCCCACTTCTGCTGAACCTTATCCAATGTCAGGGCACTAAACTCCCGTAACACCCAGTAAATGGTACCCAGTCTCAGAAAGGTAAATGACCCCAGTCTGTCTACCTACCCCCCTACCTGTCTTAACCACAGAATCCCTTCCCTAGTCTTCCTCTTTTCACTGATGCACATAAAAAAGTCTTGTCCCCTTTAGTAACCCCTGGAGCTATTCTTTCCTCCTCAGCACTTTCCCTGCTTCCCTCTGCTTCTCCCAACACACCTCCCTGTCATCTTTCCTCTGCATGTTTTATAAGTCCTAAATGCTACCCTTTTTGCCTTTACCTTTCCACTCACTTCCTCTGACAACCATAGCAGTCTCTTTTTTCTGCTGTTTTTGCTCACATCCTTTGCACAGAGGTTTGTTGTCTTTACTATGCCGTCCCGTAACTTGCCCCACTGTTCCTCCACCCCCCTGGGCTCCCTTCCCTGCTAGGTTGTTACTTAGGAATTCACTCGTTTTGTTCAGCTCTGCCTTCTTGAAGTCCAGGACCCTCATCCTTGTGTAGTTGACTTCCACTGCCGTACTTACGTTGAACCACTCTGTACAGTGATCACTGGTCCCCAGGTGGCCTCCCATCTT
Source organism: Neoceratodus forsteri (assembly GCA_016271365.2). Taxonomy (NCBI): domain Eukaryota; kingdom Metazoa; phylum Chordata; order Ceratodontiformes; family Ceratodontidae; genus Neoceratodus; species Neoceratodus forsteri. Next base: position 1,749,111,132 of record CM057455.1, on the reverse strand, counting down.
GTCGTCTGCAGTACTGTCCCTTTTTCTGATTACTAGGTCCAATATTGTTCCATTACTAGTGGGCTTTCTGACTAGCTGTCTGAGAAATGCCCCCTGCAGGGAGTCTAGGATGTCCCTGCTTCTAGCTGAGGCTATGGCTGGGAGGCTCCAATCTACACCCGCCAATTCAAAGTCCCCATCAGCAGCACCTCCCCTTTTTATGCCATTCTCCTAATGGCTTCCACCATTGCCTTATCCAGTTTATCCCCCTATGTTAGAGGACTGTAAATCACACCAATGGTAACAGTGACTCTGGTTCCTGTCTCCAGGGTGATCCACAGTAGCTCCAACCCCTGCTCTCCCCCTCCCAGTTTCCCAGTGTCTCTGTCTCTTTTATACCCTCCCTTACATACAGCACCACCCCTCCTCTCTGCCTTCCAACACTGCCTTTCCTAAACTGAGTATAGCTTGGTATGTCCATGTCCCAGTCATGGTTTCCTGTGCACCATGACTCAGTAAACACTCCAATATCCAGATCTGCCTCCACCAAGATGGGCTCTAGGTCCATAATTTTATTTCCTTGACTCCTTGTGTTGCACACATGGCCTTCCACACTTTGTTTCCATTCTGGCTGCTACCCCCTCTTTACCCTTTACCCTCTATTTTTACAGCTCTTTTATTCCAATCCCCCTTGTTTTCTATTACACTGCTTTTTCCTTTATTTATCACCCCGGGGGTTTCTCCTCCCCTAGGGCCCTCCCATCTCTCTGTTTTAGTCTGTGGGGGGGGGGTCAGTTATGCCTCCCTTTTTCCTTCCACCATCCCCCTTACTTAGTTTAAATGTTCATTAAAGTAAGATTTAAACCATCAACTGAGGACTGCGGTTCTCCTTCTAGATGGATTCAGGCCATCAACTCTGTATTGGCCCACATCCCTCCAGGTTGGTCCCCAGTGTAACCAAACCCCTTTTCTGTACACCATTTCTTCAACCATGAGTTGAAACTCCTGGTGCAGAAACCCCTATCCTCCCCTCATCATAAACTGGTAGCACCTCAGTGAAAGCCACCAAGCATGCTACCTGCCTAAGACCCCTACTTAGCTCCCTAAAATCTCCATGCACAACTCCAGCTCTGTCCCTAGCTAGGTCATTAGTCCCCAGGGGGAGAATGAAATCCAGCTCTCCTTCCTGCCCCACTGCACAAGCAATCGTTAGGATCTGCATTCCATCCCTTTGAGCCATGGTGTCAGGTGGGCATCTTACCTCCCTTTCTCCCTCCTTTCCTGTTCCCATACCTACCCCACAATGATTGAATCCCTCACCAGATGTTGCTTTCACTTCTGCTGGGGTCCTGTACCACCTACCTTGAGGCCTCCCCTATGAATGACCCCCACATCCTCCCTGGCCACTACTTCAGGTGTCTCCTTCTGGCAGTCTTATCCTGCCAAAGCAGCAAATGAATTTTGTACTGGCACATGCTTAGGAATGTGACTTTGATGCACCACTCCCACTCTTTCAGAGCCCACCACAGTCTAGACAGCCCTCCTTCTCCCTAGGCAGACTCTAGGGCAACAGTGGTAGACTCAGTGGCCCCTGGATGGGAGAGGTGGTCCCCGAATCATAGCCAACTGGGCTTAGAGTTCAGCGACCTCCTCTTTTAGCAGAGGCATCACCTCAGTTTCTAGAAGGTCTCTGTAAAAACTGCAACTCCACTACCACTGCACTGTACCACTCCCCAAATTGCGATTTCTTTACTCTCTGCTTTTACTGAAATTTACTTTGTACTATTACGCTGGATAGGGGGTTTCTAGTTTTCCCCTTTTTGCTTTATTTTAGCCCTTTGTAGCAAGTCCCTAGATAAGGTGATTCTAGTTTTCCAGTTTTTGCTTTTCTTTATCATTTTGTATCCATGCCCTAGGAAGGCGTTTCTAAGTTTTCCCCTTTCTGCTTTACTTTTACCCCTTTATACCATTACCCTAAGTAGGGTGCTTCCTCTTTTCCCACACAGCAGGTAGTTACTGTTTGTATGGACTGTTACTTCTCTGCTATTATTCCCTTACCTTCCTCCAGTACTCTCTTACATACTATAGGAAGTAGCAAGTAAACAAGTACTTTACATCACCGTACTGGATCGGAAGAGTTCCTTGCACACCTGTTGCCTCTGGATGCCTGCAGAATATATTAAAACTGTACAGTTATCCAGAGCAGGATCTATTTATCCAAAAGTAATTCCCAAGATTTTAGAAGGTCCTGGGATACCAAAATCCCCCCTACATGAGTACACAGAGTATCAACCTGGTTTAGCAACTTAATACAAATTACACAAGATTTCGTAAGGTGATAGTATGGCTAGACCAAGCCAGGGGTGGAGGTAAGAGAGGAACCATGTACGTGACAATCATCCAGGGAGCAAGAGCAGGTTACAGTGTTCAGAATGTGTGTCCTGAGGAGAGAGCTAAATTGCCGGGGGGAGTCAAAGGCCCTCAGGGAGGACAGCATGCTGTTCCAAAGGGTAGGGGCAATAGAAGAGAAAGCCTTTTGACCCATGCAAGTCGAGACTTGCTGACATTCCAGCAAGAGGCTAGTGGAGTGATGGAGGTCACGGCTACACATCTTGGGTCAGAGGAGGGAGGAGAGAGGACGTCTTTTGATCTCTGTTGGCCTTGTCAGTGGTAGAATCCAGGAGGTAGCTATGCCTGGCTTGAGGGGGGAGCCAGTCAAGGGCTTGATAGAGGGTGCAGTGATGGGTGGCAAATGGTGCCAGAAGGGCAAATTGACAGATATTGTTGTAGGTGGTGTTTAATCTTAAAGGGGAACTGTCAGCAATCTGCATATCTGGACTGTTGTAATTTAGTACCCTTGCATGCCAATCGCACATTGTGTGTTTCAAAGAAATTCTAAAATCATCTAAAATTCATGCTTTTTAAAGCCAGCATGTCCCTCCTCCATTTTTGGACTTTGATTGACAGTTGTAACAGGAAGTAACGTCAACAACAGGCTTTCGCCCTGTTCTGTGTATTTAACTTCATAAAAAATAGCTGGTAGCATACTCTGTTATTAGTAACCTCTTTGGCTTACAAGTAGCATCTCTGCACAAATCTCACAGTTCTGTGACATACAGCTCAGTGGCTTTCTTCAGTCAAGTGTTTTTTTTTGTTGGTATGTCCCATAATTTACTTAGCTATGTTGTATGCAACCACCCAAACCACATTGCTCTCTGAAACAGTAGCAACACCCAAGCTCAATTCTGCTGTTTTTGGTTTCTTTATGCTGACATTTTATTGGGCTTTTCCAGTGTCACTGGGTGTTTTTTCAGAGGGATCTTTCATCCAACACCCCCCACCCCACTTATGGCAGCAGATGGGTCCCAAACACTAAACTGTGTCTTTGAAAATGCTGATACTTTCGTCTGTGTCATGGTGAATTCATCCCTCAGTCTGAGTCATGCATATTGCCCTGTTATAGCCGATGTTGAATACACACACTAAACAGTGGCTTCTCAGATGAATCTTTACAGTACCTATTGTTTGGGTTTTTTTAGTCTCATCTTGCACTTGATGAGTCCATTCAAAGCAATGGTAACTCTGCACATTGAGACACAGCGCTTGCTTCTCCGATTGCAGGACTCGATCTTCCAAAATAGTATCTTTTGAAAAGGCATAGTTTACTTCTTTGAACCCAGCTGCTGCCGTTATTTATGGTGGCATGTAATATGAAGGAGCAGTGATGAGCTTGTCAAGGGAGTGATGCACATACTGGATTAAAAAAATCCAGTTGTCCTAATGAAGTTATAAACTGCAAGTGGCATTTACATATATCAGTACCCTCAGATGTCATGATGGACCGTACCCTGTGGTATTTCCTTATAATCATCAACTCATATAAAAAACATGAATAATCTTGACATACACTGAAACATTCAACCCCCACACACACACACATACAGATAGACAAAGTGTAAACTAACTGGGAGACCAGTTTTGCAGTTCTGTAACACCTGTCCCAGCCCTATTCTTACACAGAAAGCAATGAACCCAGTAAGCATACACTTGCATTATGTTACATTAACAAAATCCATACAAGTAATTACTTTCAAGACATGCAAGTGAATGCTTCAAACAACCGAACTCTCACCTCAGACTGAGGGCTGGCCAGGTCACATGTGAAGGGGGGGCCAAAACTATACACATTGCCAATGATGACCTCACAGACATCCCGCTGAAATACCGGCACACACTCAGGACTTTTGCTAAAGTTCAGACTATGAAAAACAAACGCCATTAAAAGAATTTCATTAAGAGTGAATTGTGTCTAAATATGGCATTTTTTAAAATAGGTCTGATTGGCATTAGTTGTTCCTTACAGTTTCTCTGTTGTGCCATAACTGCTGTACTTCAGTGAACCCAAAGAATTCAGTTATGCTTTTCGTGTGACTTCTCTCACCTGAGATTTAAAGGCAGAGTGACATCGAGATTTGAACACCAAGCAGTGAACTTGAGACCCAGTAGACCCATGTCTAAATCCCACAACCACCACTTGCATACCGTGTGACCCTGAACAAGTCACGTAATCCCCTGCACTAACATGTCGCACCTTGAATTTAGCACTGGTGCACTGTGCTCTTCCCACCAACAAATAAAAAAAAAATTTATAGAAAAAAATTACATTCGTTCCATGACTTTATCCATTGTTAATCAGGACATTACCTACAACATAACTGGGGTATGTTCATCAAGGTGCTCCCATCTTCATGCTAGCAGAATGGATAAATCCCTCTTTGATTGTTGGCACAATGTAATACATTTGATAAGAATTCTGTGTTCTACCACAAAGTACTAGTGCATCACATTGCTGAAATAGTCATGCCTTTAGAAACTGTTGGATAAACATGTTAGTGTGTAGTGTCCTACATCCAGCAAGAAATCTACACACAGCAAATGCATCCCGCTGTGGACCCCTCTGCATGAGAATGGGGGACTTGGGATCAGATCCCTCACATGACAATGCAGTGTCCCAACAGGCTATGCCCAGACTCAAGGCAGGACTGATTGTTTTACTTTTATTTATTTACAGCTGGCTGAACCTAAATTTACTATATCCTGTGTGTCATAATTTTTTTTTTGGGGGGATGAATATGAATTGCCCAAGATACAACTGAGATGCAGCATTTTGTTTTGACTGGATGTTCTTTTCATGCCAATCTTTACAACAGGGTGGGCACATAAGTTGCACAGTACCTCCATAAGCTCCTTGACTTGCAGGTGTACCCTCCCTCCCTATGCCCAGTCCAACATCTGAAAAGTGCTTCTAGGTCATCCAAGCAAAGGTCCTCCACTGCCTGACATGATCCAGAGGTTGCAGCTCAGTGACGCCTCTCTTTTTCACCAACTGTAATAATTCATCAGATTGGGGGCAGAATAAATTGTGACTGGGACTGTAGTCAAGCACTTTTGCTATCATGCACTAATGTTACTGACACCGCCACTACAAGTGTACGCTCTCATTCCTGTATAAAAATATTTTTACTACTACTGCAAGTTAACATGTGTACTGTGACTGGCGCAAAGTCACCCGTGGAGCTACAGGTAAACAAGGTCAAGTGACTTGCTCAAGATGACTCTGGGAGCCACTGTCTGTTGTGGTGGAGTCTGACACTGGGTTGACCTGGTTTATACCATATTTATGTGTTCCGTCACATCCAGTAAGCTCGTTTACATAGAGTAGCAGCTCAAAGATTAGCTCAGACACGATATATTAGGGCATTGCACATGCTTGCAGGAACTGTTTATCCATCTTGCATAAAAGATTACCATTAAAAAATTACAAGGCAATCCATTTTACATAAGACAGAAACTTTATTTTATGACCCGTGCTATGGCAGGTACAGACTACAGTACTGGGACTGGCAATGTTACCATTATCATCTGCGCCTGCATCACATCCACTGGGCTCTGTGCAGAGGCAGTACTGCCACATTGTGTCTCTCTATCCTATGATTCAATGTACCAATATTTCTACAGCACTGAGATTTAGTTTCATTTCATGGTTTGGGTATAAAAATTAAATAGATGAACTGGAGTGCGAGAAGGCAGAGCACAGTGACAAAAATGCAAGTTGTGCGTCACTGCATGGAGACAAGTCAGATATGGCAAACTCACTACTTTCTGAAGCAACTGCTTAGCACTGGGGGCACAAGGAACAGCCAAGAAAGTAAAAACAACGACGTGGTGAAAAAATGTTTACTGACAGCACTGACAGTGCTACATGTATAGATCATTATACATGTATCTCACTTGTATTGCAGAGCATGAAGCCCATCAGTGACATCACTGGGTAAATCGCACTACCGCACATGCTCAAAAATGGGGCTGTGCAGGTATGAGAAATACACAGCTCGGGAGGCATAAAGGATGATTTTAATGTGAGGTATTGACTTATGGAGGGTCAGACAGGGCTACACAATTTCCAAATATGACTGGAGAACATGAGACAAATACTGACATTGGTGACAATTCCCCTTTAATAGATTAGTGGAAGTGATTTGAGAGTAAATGAAGGAGCCATAATCCATTAGGGGGAGGAAGTTGCACTGGGAGATGGTGAGACGGGCTTCAGGGATGAGGTAGTTAACTAAATGATAGCCGATCTGCAGTTTCTAATTTTATGCAACAGGTTAAAATCTCAATATTGTCTGAAAAGGTCAGGGCAGGGTTGAGGATGATGCCACGATATTTAAAGGAGCTGACAGTCTCTAGGGGTGAGTCATCAGGGGATAGAACCCTGTGAGTGTTGGGGGTTATGGCTAGCTTGATTAGTTTGGGCTTGGAGCAAAAGAGCATTGCCTTGGTTATTTTGGTGTTAACCAGCAATCTGTTGGCAGTTAACTATTTGTAGGCATTTCAGTAATTAGTGATAAGCATAGGGGAGAGTTTAGCCAGAGATTTATTGCTATGGTATAAGATGAGGTTGTCTGCATATAGTAAAGAGCAGCAGAAGAGACAATCCTGGGGGAAGGAATTTACATAGAGGGAGAAAATAATGGGCTCAAGGATAGATCCCTAGGGGACCCCCATGAAAACAGACATGGTGGTAGAGGTAGTACCCCACAAACAAATCAATTGAGTGTGACCGGAGAGATAGTTACAGAACCAGGCAGTGGTGGCAGAGGACAAACCGAGGCTACCAAGTTTGCTAAGGAGGATGTTGTGGTTTGCCAGGTCAAATGCTTTGGAGAGGTCCACAAAGACTGCCCCAGTAAGCTTTCTATCACCCAAACAGGACAGGGCCATTGTGGTGCTATGGTCCTTCCTAACACCATGCTGCAGAGGGCAGAGGAGGTTATATTTTATCATGCAGTCAGTGATCTGATAAGGTACAATTTTTTCCAGCAATTTGCTTAGGTAGGAGAGGATGGATATAGGGCGGTAGTTGTCCATATTGCTAGGGTCTCCAGATTTAAAGACTGGAATGACCCTAGCCTGTTTCCACATAGGGGGTACCATAGCTGTAGTGAGGGTGAGATTGAAGACTGTAGTATGGGGTTTGGCAATAGCATGAGCCACAATTTGGAGGAAGCAGGGGGAGAGGACATCACTACCAGTGCTTCGCCTGTTGGGCAGGCTCAGGAGGAGTTTGTATGTTTCACAGAGGGAGATGGACCTGAAATAGAATGGTGGCATGTTTGAGTCCATGGCAAGTTGGTCGAGGAGGCGTGGACTGGGATTATGTGGGGGAGTTTGGCAAGGTATCTGGCTAGGTTGGTCAATTTAACATTGAGGGTATTAGCAACTTTGGACAGGTCGGACAGTGGACAAGTCAGTGTGATGAGTTGCAAGGGGGGGCTGCTAGGCCCCTGGGGCAAGCAGGGAGTGTATAGCTGCCAGAAGTGCCTTGGGTTTCCAAGGCTGTGGGACTGTAGATTGTGAAAGTATGCAGCCTTACAGGAGCTGACACTTCTTTTGCAGAGGTTTCAGAAGTGTCTGCATTCATTCCAGAGCAGTGGGATGGGGGGGGTGGCTTTGTAGGATGCCTATATGGCATCCCTCTCCTTTATCAATCTTATGAGGTCCTTAGAGAGCAGTGCTGTGTAGAATTTACAAATTCTGGCAGAATGAAATTCTACGGAATTTTTGAAATTCCGACGAATTTCGACAGAAGTGGAATGGCGGAATTCTGCAGCAGAAAATAGTTGAGGAATGATTTTCCAAGGAACAATTGCTGTTCCATTGAATATTATTCTGTGGATCTCAATATTTTCCACTGAAATTGTTGTGGAATAATTTTCCACTGAAAAAAATGCTGTTCTGGGGAATATTATTCCATGGATCACAGTAGGCGGAATTCCACAGAAGAACCAGTGAGATTCCAGCAGAAATTCCACCAGCAGAATGGTCATTCCACACTAATTTCACAGGTGGAATTCCGCATTCTGCACAGCACTATTATAGAGCCAATGGGTGTCTCCATCACACACTCTCCTAGAGGTTAGAGAGGAAATGTTTGTCTTGAATACTGGTGAGGGCGGAGATAAAATAGAAGGCTGACGAGACATCCTTCATTTTGTGGAGGATGGACCAAATGTATAGCCTTGATGTCGGCATGTAGCCAGGTGGGGTTATATTTTGAGTAATCACAGAAAGTCAGATATTTTGAATGGGGGCAAGGAGTTTTTGAGGACCAGATACAATAGGTAGGTGAGTGGTCACTAATGGAGTCAGATAGGATTCCAGCATGGGTGATTCTATCATCATGGTTAGTCAGCATCCAGTCAAGGGTGGAGTGTTTCAGGGACTGGTTGTTGTGGCGGGTGGGGGTAGTGACGAGTTGGGTGTGGCTGAACTGTCTGAGGAGGTCATAGCTTTCAGAGTGGGTACTTCCTTGCCAGTTGAGGTTGAAGTCACCCAGTATAAAATTATATGCAACTGATCCAGCCTTTGTACGTGTTTGACTTAATTCCACTGGAACTCATTTATTGTATTTGTTACATTGCTTTGTAATCTCTGTTATTAACATGGAGCCTTTGTAAAAGAGCACTTATGCTCAAATTTTCAAAAAATAAATACATTGACTAGCTTTTGCAAAAAAAAACAAAAAAAAAAACAGAGTGTACATACCTTTCCAAATACCTAGAAATCTCTGGGCCAGTCATAAAAGATGTACCCTCAGAGAACTGCAGGCACACCATTCCTCTAGTTTTAGCCCTTCCTGACAACTAAAAAATAGGTCTATAGGGTTTATAGTACAGTATTTGCAGTGGATGCCAAATTACTATTCAGCTTTCAGAGAAGCCATTCGATGGTACTAGAAAGCCTGCATGTCATACTTCAAGTTTTTGCTTTCGGAGAAAGTCTTCTAATCCCTTATTCTGGTTAGAAATGACTGTACAAATGTGATTGCAGAGATAAATACTAGTGATCTGCTGACAGTTTTTCCCCATGGTTATGGATTATAATATAAAGATATTTTTTAAGTCTTCCCATCATAATAAGTGATCATTGTATATACTGTACATTGTAATGATTTCTTGCCTCTTCATGCTTCCTTTACCATGTTTATAACTTCATCTTAAGCAACATTGAATTATTTGGGTGCCAGGGGCCTTTCTGAAATAGCGGCAAGGACAGGTGACCCAGAACACATTTAACCAAAAAATAATCTGATGCTCAGTTGGAATGGTGGTGGGTTGGAGTACAGGGCGATGCTTAGATAAATATAAGAAATCAGTTTGTATTGACAGAGTCCCCCTGAAAAAAATGCACCCACCCTTCTTATGCAAGCACCCATAGGCATTTACTGAGCCAACCTCTTTATAAAGTTTGTATTAAAAAATTAGAGCCATGGTAAACTTTCTGAGTTTTTGTTCCACGGTCTGCAAGGGATAAACTGCAGTTAAAATCTCCCCCTTGAACTACCTGTCTAGCAGAATACAAATAAGGCTTTAAAGCTGTAGAAATGTCTATGTGGGCTGCCTTTGATTATGGAGCATACACATTTAATAGATGGGGCCGAATTCCATTCCAGGACCCATGTAGAAATAGTACATGCCCCAGAATTAATCTATAATCTTAGAAGCTGAAATGCCTAACCCCCTAGAAACAAATTCCAGTGCCAGCACATGATTCTACTGACAGAGACCAAAATGAGGGGCCCCAGGCCCATGTCTGAGTGGCCAAACGTACAGTATATCTAAGAGAGTACAAAGGTGGGTAGGTATTCTGCAATAATGTAATGGAAAATTCTAGTTAGTAAAAAAGGGAAAAAATTGTATTCTGTCTTTTATCATCCTTTATGCTGTTCACATTTACCATACAGTAAGAAAAAGTAGGGAAACAGGACATCAGAAGGGTTTTATGAACAAAAATGGCAGAGACTTCAAACGGATGTAAACAACATATTTCTGTTAACTTTCTCTCCCCTTTTACTAGCCAAGGCAGATTTCATTTTCCTCTTTTGAGACCTAGAGGAGCTAGTTGTCTCCTCTGCTTCGGAAGATTAGTTTTTCTAAAGAGGAGGCCACTGAGAAGGCATTGGATAGTTCTGCCTCCAAATTTCTTCATTATCTAGTCCCCCTTAATGGTTCAAACTGGTTACCCAAGGTAACAAACTCCTTTCTCAAAACTTTACTTTCAGGCTGTGAAGTCGGCTTGTGACTTTGATGGGTCACTATCTGCATTCCATTTTATGGAGGGAGAACTGGTGGGGGAGGGCATAACTGAGGAGTCAGAAGCCAAAGCAGTATCATTTTCAAAGAGGGCGAGATAAACTGCTGGTTATCCAGAAGCTGTTGCCCTAGGGTCTGAGAGGACTCCTGTGAATTGGGCAGATGAGACTCTGAAGTAACAGATCTAGAGGGAACAGGTTCCGGTTCTGTCACTGAGATTAAAGTTGGTTGCCAATCATCAGGAAGAGGATTGGGGGATACCTGGGTGTCTCCAATGATCTCAGGGAACCTGCTTTCTGGGTCTCAGTTATTAGGTCCTCTTGGCTTTCAGGGGATTCAGAATTATGTGCAGCCCAGGGGCAATTTTCAAAATTATGACCTTAAGGAGTCACGGATGCGGAGACCGAGTAGTTGTCCGCTTGAGCCCGCCTTCACTCCGCTTTTCCGGCAATAAAATTACTCCGCATTGAGGCTAAAGATCGTTTGTGGTGTGGAGGATTTCGTCGGAGGAGTATGTTGAGAGGAGTTTTATGGAGGCAGATATGCGCAAGCAGCCCCCGAAACACACCCCGCCTGCAACACCCGAGAAGGTGGCTAAAAAGCCTAAGGCCTCGGTTTCTGAGTTGGGCCACGGGGAGAGTGCGTGCAGTATCCCGGAAGTACCGCTTACTCTAGCACGGTTTCTTGATGAGATGGGTCCCTTAAAAATAACGATACTGGAAGTTGCTGGGGAAGTCAAAAGCATAAATACAGCTATTGAAGACTTATCCAGGAGAGCTTCTGATACCGAAGTACGGGTTATTTCACTAGAAAAAAGCAAAGATTCAATGGAATCATCGGTAGTCAAATTAACACAGAAAATCCAAAAACTGGAAAACAAGGTGGAGGATTTAGAAGGCCAGAGCCGGTGAAATAATGTCGTTATCATCGGGCTGCCTGAAAAAGCAGAGGCTAATAACCCGATTGTGTTTGCTCAGAAATTGGCTGAAAAAATCGCAGGGCCTTCCCCTTATGGGCCTAGTTATATCGTGGAGAGGGCACATAGGGCATTGCGCCCATTACCACCATCTGATCATCCCCCAAGGCCATTCATAATAAAATTTTTAAACTTCCAGGAAAAACAGCTTTTGATTTCCAAGGCAAGGGAGGACAAAGAAGTTTTCTGGGAAAGCACCAAACTCAGGATCGTTCAAGACCTTCCCTTAACAGTCAGACAGAAGAGAGCTGCCTATCATCCTCTCGATAAGAAGTTGTTACTTGCAGGGGTGAAGTTTAGGATGGGATATCCAGCGAGGCTTCAAGTGTATATTGGGAAGGAATGGAAATCTTTTGAATCTCCAGATGCAGCTGCACCGGCCTTGAAGGAGGCATTCCCTGATCTCTTCAAAGACACTTGAACTAATCAGGGTCTCCTTTGTGGCAGCTTCTGGGAGCCTTGGATCTGTTTTTTTTTTTTTTATGTAATAGTGCCGGCTGTCTCTCAGATCGGGTTTCGAATCTGGGTCCACTGGGGGGTCTACTTTCTCAAATCTCTCGTTCTCAGGGTTCTGGAGCTGAGAGTGGTGTTACGCCATGTATTTTAGATATTTGGATCTACGAAGTAAATGCCCCTTGGCGACTCCAGACTGTATTGGACTGTTATTTTTTTTTGGTCTTTAAGGACTTCATCTCGCAGAAAGGACTGTATTACTAATCAGTCTGGGAGAGTTTTTTCTTCGGGTCTGGTCTACATGATAACCGTGGGCCCTATCCTCTCTGGACTTATCTGTTTGCTTTTCTCAGTACATATCGGGACTTTTCTTATCGGGCATAGAGCAGTTTCTCTCAATTATATTTGTAAAAATGTTCGGGGTATCATTCTAGTATTGGGGCATTTTCCTAATCATAATGCTTAACGGAATTTTGCAGTTTGGGTATTTTTCTGTATCTACTGTTTCAGGTGGAGTAGTTGGCGGGGTTGGGCGTGAAAGGCGAAGTAACCTGTTGTCATGGGCCACATTGCGAATTGGGGTGGTGATGGGCGGGGGGCCTGTTGGGTTTCTCGGGAATATGGGGGATATGGAATACGGTGGGTTGTTAGGTTTTTTTGGGGGGCCTCTCGATTATTTGGGGTTTGGGTTTCGGACACAAGGTTTGGGGTTTTATGGGACATGCAGGCTGTGCTAGATGTTGACACTTGGCTACAACCTTTTTTTTTAGGTCATGGGTACTGATACCTGTATCAAATTTTGTACGTGGAATGTCAAGGGAGCTAGACATCGAGTTAAGCAATATAAACTATTGAAATATTTGGAAATGGCTAAGGTCAAGATAGCCTTCTTACAAGAAACACATACATTACTTGAGGAAAGTAAAAGTTTGAGAAGAATGCAATTTGGGGAAATCTATTCTGCTCAGGGTACCACAAAGAGTAAGGGTGTCTCGATTCTAATACATAGGTCGATACCTTTTGTTTCCAATAAGGTTGTCTCAGATAAAGATGGGAGGTTCGTCTTCACTGTTGGGAGGTTATATAGGAGGGAAGTAGTGTTAGGATCGGTCTACGGGCCAAATTCAGACAGCCAGGATTTTTTAATTAAATTTTTGCATGTGTTACCTTTTTCCCACTTGCCTATAATTTTAGGTGGGGATTTTAATATGGTCCTAGATTCTACATTAGATAGGTCTTCAGGACTACGTATGTACCTTACCCCGGCTACCCTGGCTCTAACTGACTTATTGGTACGGTTGGGCCTGGCCGATGTGTGGAGGGTTCTACACCCACAAGCCAAGGAATACTCCTTTTTTTCACCGGTGCATAAGTCGGGTTCGAGAATAGATTACATATTTCTTTCTCGGGTTCTACTCAAAGGGGTTTTTACTGCTGAGATTGTGGCTGCCCCCCTGTCAGATCATTCGGCTGTAGAGGTTGTGATCTCGTTTCCATCGGCTCTGGGTAAGGGCAACAGGTGGAAAATTAACAACCAATTACTCCGACTACCCAAGGTTATGCAGTACTTAACTTCCCAGCTTGAAGAATTTTTATCCTTGAATTCTACTGAGGAGACTAGACCAGATATACTTTGGGCAACCCTAAAGGTCTTTATGAGGGGCCTCCTTATCAGGCAGGCTACCATAAAGAAAAAGGAAACCAATGTTTTAATGTTAGAGAAATTGAGAGTGATTAAGGACCTGCAGGCTTCATTGGTCTCTAATCCGCAAGAGGAAATAGAGTTAAAGTTAATTAAAGTTAGGGATGAATACCTTAAAATGTTGGGGGACCAAGCTGAACTGGCCATCATTAAAACTCAAGCTTTGTACACAGACCAAGGGGAGAAGCCGGGTAGGTTACTGGCAAGGCCTTTAGCACAGCTGGAAGCATCCCGACTTATTGAAGGGGTTAGATCGGGTAAAGATGGGTCGATCAAAACCACCCCCGAGGACATTGTCCTTGTTTTTCGTAATTATTTTGAGTCACTGTATGGAGGTATGCAATCCCCACAGCTGAGTAACATCCAGCAATTCCTAGACAAGATACCACTTCCCAATCTGGAGGGGGTAGATAGCAAGGTCCTGGTAACAGATATTACTCATAATGAGATAGAGGCTGCGATCAGAGCTCTACCAGTGCACAAGACTCCTGGTCCTGATGGATTTTCTCCCAACTTTTATAAAGCCTTTTCTCCCCAATTGATTCCTTTATTGGCCGGCCTATACCGGTATATTTTATCGGGGGCAGAAGTGGATAAATACCTCTTTGAAGCATTAATAGTGTTAATCCCTAAGCCTAATAAGCCACTTGAGAATCCAGGCAGTTATCGACCCATATCTTTATTAAATTACGATATTAAAATTCTGGCTAAAATTTTGGCGGAGCGAATTAACAAATTCCTGCCTCATTTAATAGGACAGGAACAAGTGGGTTTTATGAAGGGCAGATCCTCAGCGGATCACTTTAGGACGTTGTCTCACGTCTTCTCGGCCTCCGAGGAGGCCAAAGCCCCTCTGGCTCTGGTCTCCTTGGACGCCGAGAAGGCGTTTGATAGAGTCCACTGGTCCTATCTATATCAAGTGATGTTAAAGGTTGGTTTTCCTGATCAGTTTGTGGGTTGGATCAAGGCCCTGTATTCAAATCCGACTGCAAGAGTGACCTGTAATGGTGTTGTATCAGAGCCCTTCGTGCTAAGGGCAGGGACAAGGCAGGGTTGTCCTTTATCTCCCTTACTTTTTTAATCTTTACTTAGAGCCCCTAATTAGATATATTGTCTGCAAGGATACGATTAGTGGGATTAAGGTGAGAGATCAGACTATCAAAGTCACCGCCTTTGCTGATGACCTCCTGATCTACTTATCAGACCCGGTCTCTTCTGTTCCTGTCCTGTTAAATGTCATTAAGGAATTTAGCCTAGTGTCCAACTATAAGTTAAATCAGGATAAGACAGTGGTGTTCCCTCTTTCTAAGGGTTTTTTCACAAAAGATATCACTGAGATGGGTCTGGGTTGGAATTCCAAATCTCTTAACTATCTGGGGCTCTCTTTAACCAAAAACCCCAATCGTCTTCGACACCTCAATCTGGATACTTTAGTTCGGAGTATCGATCTGGATATGAAAAGGTGGGCTCAATTTTCTTTATCACTTTGGGGCAGGATTAACATAGTAAAAATGAATATCTTTCCCAGGCTTTTTTACCCATTATCTATGTTAAATATTCAAATCCCGATGGTCTGGTTCAGCAGAATACATAAGTTAATAGCCAATTTTATCTGGAATTTCAAAAAGGCAAGGATGTCATATAATAAATTAGCGGCGCCTAAAGTCCATGGGGGCCTAAGGCTACCCCATTTTGCAATATATTACTGGGCCGCACAGATTAACAAATATGGCAGGTGGCTTGGCTCCTCTACCACCACCTGGCACAATGAATATGTCCCTCTTTGGTTTGACCTTGAACTCTCTATTATTAAGAGAATGGGTCTTAACCCGGAGGCCTTGCTGTTCCCTCCCCCCCAGATTAGTGCCCTTCTCTCGAGACTCCCCTATTGGTGTTTCTCTTAGGATTCATGATCAGATCTGCAGCTTCTTGAAATATGAGTATAGGTTGGATGCGTCTCAGCCTCTTATTGGTAGTCCTTATTGGTTGATTGGAAAGAAGCCGATTGGGTATAGATGGTTACCTGGCTTAGAGGATATTAGGTTGGGGGATTTCTTTGATGAGGATGGCAGGCTCTTTATGACCCCTCAGATACTTAACAGGTTGAATTTGCCTGTTGATGTGTGATTTAAAGTATATCAGGTGCGTCATCTCATAGTTCAGAAGCTGGGACTAAATGGTTTTAAACCTCCAAAGATAGATTTTTGGGATACTATTAAACCTTTGGTGGGTACTCCGCATGCAATATCCAAAATATATGTAGTACTCCTGAACTGGGCTTTCCCAGAAGGGTTTACTCCTCCATCAGTTTGGGTCAGTGCTTTTCCTAATATGGAGTTAGACTGGGTTCAGATATGGTCTAATTGTCATAGGTTTTTGAAGCAGGACCCTCTTAAACTGAATCAGTTCAAGATATTAAATAACATTTACTATTCTCCCCAGAAATTATTCAATTTAAAAATGTTATCGGACTCTTGTTGCTTTAGGTGCGGTTCAGAGGGAGGAGATCTACTACATATGTTTTGGTACTGTTCCAAGATTGCTCCATTATGGTTAGATATTAAAGAGAAAGCGAGTCCCCTACTGGGCTTAGATGAGCTGTTTAAACCAGAGATTTGCATACTAGGACATATGCCTGAGGTCCTAGTCACGCAGAGGAAATTCTATATTTTCTTGATTTCTGTTTCAGCTAAGAGGCTTGTGCTTAGACATTGGAAGGAAGCTAACAGAATCCCTTACTCTGAGTGGTTATCTGAGTTGTTAGCCTTACTTAGAATAGAAAGAAGGATAGCAGTTTTGCAGGATCAACTCCCTAAGTTCGAGAAAATCTGGTCTCCATTAGTTTGTGCCTATTCACGAGTATCAAGAATCAAATCTCCCTGTTTGTCCAATCTTTGTCTAGTGATGTTCTTGTATTCTGTGTCCGGGGCTGGGTGGGTATCGAGAGGCCCCCGGAAGGGGGGAGGGATGGGGGTGGAGAGGCGTTAGTTCTGGAGGTGCTCTATTACTTCTTTTTTGTATACACCTATGTGAATCCTTATTGATTGGGCACCTTGTGTTTCTTTATATATGTCGAGTATTGCCTCTGTTTACCTTAAAATATCAATAAAGAGTTAATGGCAAAAAAAATTATGACCTTGCTTCTCACAGAAGTTACATTTTTTTTTTTGCAAATAACTTTATTTTGGTTTTCCAAGCACCTAATACAAAACCATACAAACAAACAAACAACCGTTATCAAAACGTGGAAGCCAGCACTTATGTATGACAGTGTCTATTAAATAAAAAACAAACAAACAAAAAACACACAATCCCACCCCAACCCACCCCCAACTTGGCAGCAAATACTTAGGACTTACAAACAGTTTACTTTCCTTGTAGATATTTAGATGGTAAAGCTTAGGTTAGCCTACCAAATAAAACATTAGTTCAGCCTTGGGTTCCACCTTGAAGGAGGGGGGAGACAACGGAGGAAACACCATAAAAGGAGTAAAAAAAAGGCCTGAGAGAGGGGAGAAGAAATAAAACTAAAAAGTGCATTGAAGAAATTCACTTTCTAATAACTCCATATCAAAATCCCTGTCTACCTCAAGGGGAGGGAGGAGGGCAGAGAAGAGCAGCCAGGAACGTAGATAACCTGGTTCCAAGGGGGCCCTATCTTAGAAGGGTTCAAGGCTCGCTCCCCCCTAATAACCATACTTGTCTTTTAAGTTTACAAAAAATCCACCCCAGCACTTTTGAAATTTCTCGGCAGATTGAAAAAGACTGGTGACGCACCTTTCGGCATTTAGACCATTTAAAAACTCATCCCACCATTCTCTGTACGAAGGTTCCCAACTGCCCAGCCAGTGCCGGAGTATCACCAGCTTGGTAACGAGAGCTATCATTGCCATCTGCCTCTGTTGAGTCCAGGTTGGGATTTGAGCGCACATCCCTAGTAAGCATACATGTTCGTTAAAAAAGGCTGAAATATTACAAAAGGAGGCCACCCACTGCTTGACCGAGCCCCAGAATTTAACAATTTTTGGACAAGCCCAAAGTTTATGATGTAAAGTGGCAAAGGAGTCTCCACAGTCCACACAGCCGGAAGAAGAAGACTTATAAATCCGGGATAGTTTGGCAGGAGAAAAATAAAGGTTATATAGGATGTTGAATTGGATACTTCTGAGTCTATCTTGTTTAATACAAGAATATGTATCCATCCAAATCCTTTCCCAAATTTTGGCTGGCCACCCTTTAGTAAAGTTAGTCTCCCAATAATGGGCTGTGGGAGTATATTTGTGCATTACCTCTGACAAAATTAACTTATAAGTCTTGGAAATTGCTTTCTGGCTATCTGCTAATTCCTTCAGTTTTTTTAATATAACTCCAGCTCCATCTGTCCATGGACCTTTCCCTAAGAAAAGGCATACACCCTGGTGAACCTGGTACAGTCGTAATAAGTCGTTATGACTCACCTCAAATTTGGTGGCGAGCGCAAGTGCCGGAATCATTGAACCAGCCGAAACAAAGTCTGCCAGTCGAATTTTGGAAGAGCATTTGCCTATGAAGTTATTGATTGGGCGATTACCTATTTGTATGTTTGGGTTATTGAGCAGAGGTTGAGTCAGGTCCCTTAAGTAAGGTTTATGAAGCAAAGAATAGAGTTTGTGTAGGGCCTTCACGTCCCAACCTAACGGAGTATTTTTTATTTTTTGGGGAACCTTAGACCAAGGGATATATAAAAGAGCTTCCAAGTCTAACTTATGGTTGACAATTGAGGAACGATCTAAAATTAGCCAGGGGAGAGAACTTGGGGCTACTTCAGCTGCGGCCGCCCATTGCGAAAAATCTCGTAGCATGAATAGCTAAGTAATAAACATAGAAGTCAGGCAACTGTAGCCCCCCTAGTTTCCTAGGGCGTGTAAGTTTTGCATATGCCCGACGTGGGGCTTTGCCTTTCCATAGAAAATCTGAACAAAATCTGTATAGTGGCTTGAAGAAGGACTTAGGCAGATAGATGTTAAGATTAAAAAGGGGGTAACAAATTTTGGGTAAAACCACCATTTTTAAAGTGTTTGCTTTACCCCAGAAGGACAAGGGTAATTTGTTCCATCTCTCTAAGTCCTCTTTGATAGTTTTGAACAGAGGGATTAGATTAAGGCTCGTAAGGTTGGAAAGGTCTTTCGAGATTCTAACACCCAAATAAACCAGGGAGTTTTCCTGCCATTGTAGGCCCAAGGAAGAACACCAATCTTTCTGTAGAAGAGGAGATAAGGGATACACATTAGTTTTGTTCCTATTTAGTTTATAACCTGAGAAGATGCTGAAACAAGGTCTGGAGTATTTGAGGTAAGGATTCTCTGCTATTTTCTATATGTATAAGCAGGTCGTCCGCAAAGGCAGATATTTTGCATTCGAGATTACCAACATGGATTCCCTGTATTAGGTTGTCCGACTTCAGGGACCTTATTAGGGGCTCGATATACAGATTGAAGAGGAACGGAGAAAGAGGGCAACCCTGACGAGTACCACGGGAAAGGGGAAAGACGACCGAGATAAGATTGTTACATTGAATTCTGGCCGATGGGCATGAATAAAGAACACGGATGTGATCAATGAACTGTTGGGGAATACCGAATTTCTGTAATACTGTAAACATGAAACACCATTCTACTCTGTCGAAAGCTTTTTCTACATCTAAAGATACCAGAGATGCTTCTAGTTCAGGAGCCTCAGCCGCGGAAATTAAACAGAACAGCTTCCTAAAATGATCCGCCGAGGAATGCCCAGCCACGAACCCAGCTTGTTCTGGGCTGAGTAGCCCTTCCCATACTAACCCCAGTCTGTTAGCCAGAATTTTGGCGTATATTTTAACGTCTACATTAAGGAGCGAGATAGGCCTGTAGTTGCCTACTTCAGACGGAGTTTTCCCCAGTTTAGGCAAAAGGATTAT
Source organism: Neoceratodus forsteri (assembly GCA_016271365.2). NCBI lineage: Eukaryota > Metazoa > Chordata > Ceratodontiformes > Ceratodontidae > Neoceratodus > Neoceratodus forsteri. Next base: position 1,749,091,429 of record CM057455.1, on the reverse strand, counting down.
TCTTTCTTCGAACAGGGTTTGGTCACTAACCCCCTGGGAATACCAACATGCGTATACTTGGAGTAGCAAGGGTATTAGCCATTTTTTAAAGGTTTTATAAAAAAGGCCCGTGAAGCCATCGGGACCCGGCACTTTGTCTGGCTTTAGAGAGTCAATGATTTTCGATATTTCCTCGCTTGAGATGGGAGCTTCTAAAACTAGTTTGGTTTCCTCTGACAGAGTCGGAAAGGAGTTATTTCCAAGGAAAGCCCACATTTTGTTGTCATGTTCCGGAGTACTCGACTCTCCAGAATATAATGTTTTATAATAGTCATGAAACAGTGTCAATATTCCTTCCGGATCAGCGACCAAAGCATTCGTATGAGGATGCTTTAAGGCTGCAACCCATTTAGCGGACGAGTGCTGCTTCAATTGCCAAGCTAGAAGCTTACCCACTTTGCTGCCTTGACCAATATATGAGGCTTTTAGTAAAGAAGCGGATCTCTCAACAGATTCCCGGAGAACGCTAGCATACATGGCTCTAAGAGCAGAGAGCTCTTGCTCTTGTGATTGGGAAAGTGTACCGACCTCTTTACTTTCCAGGGCCTTAATTTTGTTTAAACAGCTAGTTAAGAAGTTATTTTTTTTCTTTTTCCGCACCGATACTATGCAGATAAGTTCCCCTCTCCAAGTGGCTTTCAACGCAGCCCATGCGCAGTCTGTTGCATTGATCGAGCCCCAATTGGCGGTAATAGAGTTTGTTAGAAATTCTTGGAATCGCACCACTATTTGACTGTCAGACAATAATTTGTTATTAAGTGTCCAAGAGTGGGATCTTGTTAGAATATTTGGTAACAAACACTGCATCATGATAGGAGAGTGATCGGAGATTACTCGGGCTAAAATATTAGCGTCTACTATGTAAGGTAATAACTGTTGGCTAATCAAAAAATAGTCGAGACGAGAATAGCTTTTGTGGACTGGGGAGAAAAATGTGAATTCCTTACTTGAAGCATTAATTATTCTCCATGGATCTACAAGGCCCAGCGATGCTGTAAATTCCAGCAGAGCCCTCTGCAAGGGGGAACTTTTGGTTCCTTTATGATAAGTGCGGTCTAAGTGGTTAGACTGTATCAGATTCCAATCGCTGCCCAAAAGTATGGGCAAATTTAAAAAGGGGGCCAAAACCGTAGCCAGGTGTGTGAAAAAGGATGGAGATTCTAGATTTGTTCCATAAATGGAACCCAAAACTATGTCTAGGCTACCAATTTTGCCTACAACAAAATTGAACCTGCCTTCCGGATCAGAAATGACTTCCGTTGGAGTGAGTGGGATTCCTTTAGCCACCAGTACAGCTACTTCCCGTTTGTTAGATGCAAATCCTGATCCAAAAACCTGACCTACCCATTTTTTTTGGAAGTGACATAATTGTTCACGTAACAAATGGGTTTCCTGCAGAAACACGATTGAAGGGTCGAATTTCGCAAGGTGGTTTAGGATGATATATTTCTTTTTATTGTATCTCCCTCCTTTTACATTCCAAGAAAGGATATTTAAACCGTTAACCATACAAGTGCCAACAGTAAACCCCTACGAGATGGTGGAAGATGCTGCCCCCCTCACCCTAAGAAAAAAATCAATAACTCTTCGATTAGCCCACCCCCAAACATACCCCCCCAAAAAAACTATCCTACCCCTAACAGACTCACTGTATAACCCGGCCCGAAGCCTAATCCTAACCAGCTGGCCCATGGTGCGCACTAGAAAGTGAGCTCCACCCCCCCAATCCAGACATAAAAAAAGGCAAGAAGCTTTGCGAATACTCTCGGTTAAATCCCATCCTTATTATTATTTGACTTCCACACACTTTACTTTACACTTCCCATTTTCTTTTTATTATAATTCCAATAATTTTTCCCACGAGTTAGTAGCCATGTTGGCAGAAACTGACTGCCTTGCCTGTAAGAAACAGAAGACCATTAATATCATGTGCTGTATATAAGGAAAAAAAATGAGGAGGTGCATGGCTACTAGTAGAAGTCTATCATTACGGTCATCTTAACCTAGTTAGTGTATATCCTTGTAGCAAAGACAGGGGCCTTACACCAACTTAAAATAAATCTGAGAGACAACCCCACTTCTATAAGCTAGATACTGATTGTAACACAGGTTTCAATGATCACACGATTTGCAGTATAACAACAGCTGCAGAATCTACCAGGAACCAAAAGCAAATTTAGGTTTTAAAGCAAAGTTAAAAATAAAATGGGCTCCTGCAAAAATAACCTGTGCATGCTGCAATACATCTGGGGTTGCAAACAAGGCAGACATATTAGAGCCTTTAGCCTCTGACTGCCTGATGGAACCCCGACCCAGTTCTAAGCTGCAGTATTCAGTCATAACCCGCTTATCTATAAAAGGGTAGAGTGAAAATAAAAAACTTCAGTAAAGGCTGCATTAAACCACCCATTTATAGAGACAGAGTTCCCTCTAGCGGATAAAATGAAAAAAACGGCCATCTCCTGGCAAGTAAACGAAAGTCCGTAGCAAAATAGAGTTATTCATATGAAAAAAGGGAGAAGGAAAAAAAAAAACCCTCATGAAGCCAGGTACAGTCCAAGATTAGTTTATGCTAAACATTCGGCTAGTAGATCCCCATCGAAAGCGAGAAACCACACCATAGTCTGGTAACGGCTGGGTACACCCAAGTCACTTATGAATGTCACACTATGAGCTCCATACTTCACTCAGTAAATTGCTTCTTCATCCTTTCGAAAACAGATCAGGGTAGCATTTCCTCAGGAACTTTAGAGCTTCTTCAGACGAATCGAAGCTTTTGGATCCCTCTCTCAGAGTTACCTCTAGACGTGCTGGGTACAGTATACGATGTTTGATACCGGCTGCCCAGAGTTTAGAAGTGATGGGGCGATAACTCGCCCTAAGCAGGCGTGTCTTCACTGTCAGGTCTGGGACGAGTCTACGTTTTTTCCCTTCCCACAATATAGCAGAGAGTTTTCTGGACTCTTTAAAAATAAAGTCGCGATCCAGGTAGTTAAGTAGTTTAAATATAATTGGCCTGGGAGGTTCCGATGCTGGCGGCTTAGCACGCAGAGACCGATGGCCTCTTTCAATTATAAACTCTGGGACATTTGGTGAGGGGCCTACCGTCTGCTTTAAGAATTTTTGTAAGAATAGTATCGTGTTCGGACCTTCGTCCCCCTCGGGGAGTCCTGGTAAGACTAGATTGTTTCTTCTGTTCCTCCCCTCTAGATCTTCCCAACGATCTTCCAGCTTGGTAATTGATTTTTTAAATTCCGACAGAGTAGGGTCAGTTTTCTCCAGTTTCCTCTCTACGGAGGTTATCCTTGCTTCTGTGTCCGTTACTCGCCAAGCTAACTGAGTCAATGCCGGTTTGAAGTCAGCGACTTCCTCAATCAATTTGAAAAGAGCTTCTTTAATAGTGGAAAGCTCTGTATAGACTCGGGTAGGTGTCAGTTCTTCCTCAGATGTCATGGGAGAAGAACTCCGACGGGGCCGCTAGGCCTCGAGTTCCTGGACTGGCTCTTCCATCTCCTTTGAATTAGACATGATGCTGCAACTGCTCACAGGTAAGCTTGTAGGAGATGCTTGATAAACAGTGTAGAAGAATAAAATCTTCTTGTTGGCGAGTCTAGTATAGATATTCGCAAATTTAGATGATCGAAAGGGACAGAGCTCGCGGCAATGCTGCTACTCTCCTCGACGCATCACGTGACCTCTCCCCGTGCTTTTTCAGAAGTTACATTTTCTTAAGTTAGGACAAGAAACACCAGGGTGTCAAACTTCAAGACACACCCCCCACCTAAGCTGGTCACACCATTAATGAGATGTTGCAAGGACCTGCATTTTTAGCAAGTCTTGGTTAATAAGGGTAGAAACAGAAACCCTAGTCCCTGCCAATATAAAAACTACTTGGTAAATGCTGTATTCCCACCCCTATTTGCACAGCTTAACTGACAATTTCCAACCTCCAGTCCAGATATTGTCGCTGTCCAGAATCAATTCTGGAGACTCTAAACATTCACATCTTTTATGGACCCAGTATACAAAATCAGCAACGTTAACCCCTTTGTTTCTAAACTTTATGTTAAGTAAGCATTAGCGCACCACCAGGTGTGCTGATAATGTGGATTAATGCACACCTCGGGGGCATTGTGAGGCACAAGGGTGCAGCCCGAGTGGCCTCACAGTCCCCGGGGTGTGCATTAATCCACATTATCAGCACACCCTGAAGTGCGTTAATGCACTTATTCTATGGGTTATGTTTAAACAGCAAATAAATATGAAGAGCAATGCTTGTTTCCTGTTTAAACAGCAAAAAAGCCACTGTATTCTACCACCTTGCAAAATAGTCCCTAACAAATAATGCATCCTGCATTGCTGTTATGCACATAGAAATGTTACAGATACACTACTGATATGATTTGTGACATTTCTTGTGCATAACATCCACTTCTACACCTTCTACAACATGCAAAACTCCCCCCACCACACACACACACACACACACACATACATACATGCAACTGTGGCCTGATGGCACTGTAGTATGCTGTGCTGCTCTCTGTCTCTGTCTAGGATATGGCACACTTGCTGTAACATTCAGCTTTTACAAAGTGTTCCTGCTACTAACAAACTCTTCATAGTACTGGGACATTTAACATTACAAAAGTGCAACATGCAACTTTAACAAACTGTTTCTCAATTATGACCCACTGACATGCGGCTTTGAGGGCCTGTGTATTACTTAGCGGCTGCTCTGTGTGGTGCTACTCACTGTACGAGCCTTGGCAGGCATCCGTTCTGAACACTGCTGATATCAAGAAAGTGTGCATGGACAGCAGTCACTCAGCATCGCTGGACATGATGATGTCTTTGTTGCCAATGTCACTGTGCCCACACATGGAGTGACACAGAACAGTGTGCCGTGACCGCAACAGTGACTTGCACTTCCCTGGGAGGCGGCTTCCCCACCAACAAGCAACACTGAGTGGGACTACCGCTTCACCTAGGTTGCTGTCTGTGCTTGTCATGTAACTGCTGATAATGACACTGTGGACAGAGATGGGGCCACTTAGAAAATAGCTATGGAGCCAGTAGCCATGGTGCATTGGGTCTCCTGAGGACCACTGAACAGGTGGGTGGGTAGTGACATGGTTATCAGACCCACTTGAACTTGCCTTGCACACCAGCTTGGGGGGAGGAGACGCGCCAAGGACTTCCAACTACAGTGCACAGTGCAACACTGGAGCAGTGGTAGCAGGTGCCCTGCTCCCGACTTGGCAGCAGCACATCAACACAGCCTACCAGGGTGATTACTATGGAGAACATCAGCTGCGCAATATGCCACTGCATGTGTGCCACTTAGGGCCATTTGCAAATGACTGCTGTTCTGTCGGCTGAATGAGCTGACTAGCAGGAGGGACGAAGTTGAGGCCGCTGCACGGACACTAAAACCAATGTGTTCACCACTCTAGAGAGAGACAAATTGAAACAATGCCATTTTGCTGTATGTCTGTCTCACTCACTCTGTGTGTGTGTGTCTCTCTCTCTCTGTACATCAGGGTGGGGGAGGAATTTCACCTGTGACACACACACCTCTCACTCTTGGGGCTAACGGGACACTCACGGTGATTTCTGTGGTTTCACTGTATGGAAGGTGCCATGAGGTCCACTGCACGGGTGGGTGGGCAAACATAAAAGGTGCAGAGCAACAGTATGCTGTGAGACAGCAGCCCAGCACTGCAGCACAGCTCTGGTACAGATCGCATTCTGCACCACTTAGCAAGGATTGCAAATGGCTGCTGCTGTGGTTTTCAGAGCCTGCTGTCAGAAAGAGGAACCGTTGTGCACCTTGATTTTCTGAAAGCTGGCTCTCATCACTCTGACAGTGCTTATAATGTGGATTATTGCACTGTTAGGTGACAGACCCTATCCAATCCAATTATGAAGGTGGCAGAAAGTGCTGTGTCACTTAAGTACTGGCAGCATGCCCTAAAGAAATAGAGGTTTTAAAACTTATTTGTCAAACATTGTGTCTCCTGGAACATGAATCAATGCACAAAGTTTGGAGACAATAAACCCCATCGACTTCTTCAGCAGTTGCCTTGCCACACTTACTAGGTCTGGAACACTTTCTATGCCTTCCCTGTACTTGAGGTGCACTGAGTTCCACAATCTTTCTGGTTCTTTAAGCAGATGGGAACAAGGAAACAGATATGTATAATCTCTGTGAGGGGGCATCCAGTCATGATAGCGATTAAAAATGAGCTACTGCAAAAACAGTGACTCATTTTTAGCACTATCATTATGTGCTACCCTGCAAAGGTAGTGACGGAACAGCGAGGAGGGTGACTGGAAGGGAAGGGATAGAGAAGAGGGTTTAGGTAGAGGCATGTGCCTGCTGCAGCCGAGCCAGCCCTGTGGTGTGGTGGTGAGGGTGGCTTGCTCCGTTACAGTAGGCACAGGTTTTGGGCTGGACAGGGGGTGGAAATTTTGTTGCTGCTTGCAGCTGCCGTTTTTTTTTTTTAACTGCTGCACCTAGTTTTTCCCCCTCCTCGACATGCACTTCTCTGGAGTTTGTAATCCAAAATCAGGGGGTGTGGGGAGCTTTGAGGGGCACGGGGGGCACAGCCCTCCCCGCAAAAACACAAAATGTTCTCAGAAGTGTGGTCACCTTGAAGTGTATATCACTGATATGCTTTTCGGAGATATACACTTGCCATAACAATGATTGCTGTTTGGCGATTGCTATTATAACATGGAACACTGTGAGGGTCTCTGAAGGAATCTGAAGCAGTAGATATGCTGGGTTGAGGATCAGGAATCTATGCTGTTTTTGATGTGGAAGCTGTTTCAGAATGTGCAGGAGAGGTCTTGCGTAGGTTGAAGTGTACTGTATGTTGCATGTGTTGAAGGTGTTGAAGAGTCTGAGTCAGGACCTTCTTTTAAGGCATTTAGGGGTGCTATGACATCTGAGCAGGTGTATCTTCTATTGCTGTTCCTGGGGTCCAAGGACAGGGCTAAGGGGGGGGGGAGACAAGCTATCTCTTGGTTGTTCGATGCATAATTAGAGGTCTGTATGGACTCTGAACTCACCGCTATATCAGGGATTGCCTCTGTGTCAGGTCTACCCACCAAAGTGTTGGTATGCTTTCCCGCTCTTCCCATCAGAGTGGGCAATCCATCTTTCCTGGTTTCAGTTTCTGTCTCAGTCACTGCAATGTTTGTAATGTGTTGCAGCCCCCCTCCCCCCACCTGCATTATTTTCCATACTGTCATCGACCAGTGACTCCAGTCTCTCAGTCAGGACCACACTGATTGTGGGCTCCATTGTGACTGACGGGCATATGGGGCTGTGTAAATGCCCACTAGCCAGTCTTTATTCCCCGGACTTTTTTTCTCAGCCAGTATGCAGTAACACTTCTTCTGTGGACAATATTGCGATAAGGGGATCATTGTCAGCATGAGTTTTTCGTTTTGCAGGCCATTGTCCCAGCCAGCGCCTGGCTCCACTCAGCTGAGTGGAACAGCTGGAGTCTGTCAACACTTTTGACAGGCTGTCAGTGTTTGGAATTATTTCTGACACTGCACTTTGTTCAGGTTTGAGTACAGAAGCTCTCTCAGGCAGCTGTTTTTGGGACCGTGCGGTCACTTTTATTCTAGAAATGCATGCTTTGCCTCAGCCAGCATTTGCTGAAAGTGAGCATTTTTTTCTTCTAGTTCAGCTGCCAGTGCTTCAGCTACCAAATCAATATCCATTTCTTTCTACTCAGTTCTTAGGACTCCTGTATCATGATCCACCTCCTGGGTGTTCATTTGTTTCTAAATTTTCCATGTTCTCCTCACTTGATGGGTAGAAAAGGAAGGAGGAGAACTCCCTAGTTTGTGTGCTACCCTTTTCTCCATCCTCATTGGAATCCTCTATCTCCCCAAACAGGAAGCAGACAACACTCCCTGCCAAGGGTTGGGGAGTTTCCCTGATGTCACTGCCATCATTCCCCCTATAAATAAAAAATATCCTTGCAAACTGCACTCCAGGGTGCACCAGGAAACAAGCTGTCAAAGCTTTGTGTGCTTTTTCTGGTCTCAAATTTCAAAATAAACAAATATACCTTCTCTTCACAAGTAGACAGTATGCAGAAATCAAATATTGATAGAAAACATAGCACTGATATAAATAACCTTTTTTTAATATGTATTGGTGCTTATCATAGTAAATACACATAGGACATATTGATTTCATTTGTATTGTTAACATGAATAGCCATAAAACATATTGCAACACGTACCATATGCCTCATGTCTAAACATGGAAACATTAGCAATCTTGTACAGATGTATTCTTGTACAATATGTATTGCTATCTGTAGTCATTGTAATTCTTAATCATCTTTAGCAGGACCCTAGTGTATAAAACCCTCTGTTCTTCATGGGTTACCCTGTAAATATATGTTTAGATAGGGGGGACTGGATGACCCAGTGAATAAGAAGCAGGTTAAGGAGCCTTTCGCCTTTATGTCACATGTCACTTTCTGGAATCTGACCTAGCCCTGTAGTGATGGAGAGCTCTTGTCATCGGATGGCTGCTTGGTGGCCTACATTAATGATTTGTGGTGGTCCAATTACAGTTCCTAGTATACAGGTGGCCATATCAGAAAACCAACCCAACTGGCACACTTTCAAGACTGAATGAGCATGATGTCTAAATTACTCTCTCCTCTGTATTGTGGCCCCTGCATAATACATTAGAGTCATGTTAGGGAAGCAGTGCTGGGAAGCTATAGTATCATATCCAGAACTCCAAGGTGCACAGGTGAATTAATTGAAATTATGGGGTTTCTTACCCAGTCTTTGACAGGACCCAGCTTGAGGTACAGTAGATTTAAACAGAATCTATTTTTGTAGGATTTAAAACCACCAGTAATGAAATATAGATGCACAGGCATTTTCTTCTGACTGAGCTAATCACATCTGATGACTCACCAGTAACCAGGAGCTGGCCATACCCTCTGGAAAATCCCAGCCAATCCAGCCAGTAGGGTGTTCCAGGCTGGCTAGAGTTGACCAATAGAGGTCTGTGAACCTACAGGGGGCCTTATATGTGGGGTGGTTATACTAGCAGCACATTTTATATTATAAAACATGAGGATTACCAGCTCACTAGCAATAATAAACATTTGAAGAAGTGGGACAAATATCAAGCAAACAGTGGTTGCATTCAAGACATGTATCCAATATGTTTCTTTTTATTGTAGCTTTTATATAGATTACCAGTGTTTTGTCCTAGCATCACTTTCTCCATCCCAGCAATCATAAGGCAAGCTGTGGACCTATTGTTCATGTTTCAAAATTTTGGCATGCAGTACTAGAAGCATGCCTTGAGTGCTACACCAAACTGTGGACTGAATTAAGGTAAGTCAATGGGGTGATTTTTGTAACTTACAGTAACTAAAAAAGAAACTCCCAGATATCTTTTTGAGTCCCTTGTCCACACCTCATTTTCCTTCCTCACCCCTCTTCTTTCCACTCCATTACCCCCTTTCTTCATTCTTTTCTCCCTTTCTCCCTCCCTCTGTCTTTCATCATCTTGATCCTTGGGACTATAATGAGCTTCTAAAAAGCTCCATGTATCTAGTGTATTTCTGACAACTCTGTAATGTTGGCTGCTAATTATTTAGGATTCAGATAGTGCTGTGTTATATATTAACTGTGCGTGTCCTTGTCTTTGTTGGGTCGCATTACTTCTGGTGTTTTCTTCTTGTTTTGGCTATGGTGGTTTGACTGAAGTTTTTTTTCTGTTTGGAGGTTGGATTTTCTCACTGCCTTCTAAATTCTAGCCCTGTTACTTTTTAGTAGTTGGGAGATTTATTGACATATTCTAGCCCTTTTTAGAGAGTCCTTATCTATGATACTACTCTGAGAAAGGTGTCACTTGTTATTGAATGACAGCATTAAATATAATGGCTTTGCCTGACTACAGAGCATGGTGGATGCACGTTAGCGGGGCTCCCTAAGGCTCCATGATTAAGACAAATATATTTATTATTTTATAAAGTCACCAAATGGTTAACTCGCTATAGTACTTCCCAGTTATCTGATAGCAACTCAAAAATTCAGAAAAAAGCAAATTACATTATGTTTTGATGGCACTGTTAGGTTGCCAAGCTCAGTTGTGGAGTCTGTATGAGGTACCAAGTCATGGTAGCTGAGCCTGGAGTGGGAAAAGAAACACGAGAGAGAATGGTGGCAGCCCTACCTGCCTTGATAAAACATTTACAGCAGGGGGTTAAGGCTGGTTTAACTAACCTGACTGCACAACTAACTCATCTTCAGGCGGTGGTTACAGGACTATCTGAAACCTCTGCGGCCCATACAGTTTGCATCGATGAAGCTGAAAGTGGATCTACAGTCGGTTGTTGACAAAAAACTTGTTCAACGACCATACAACGAAACCTTTATGTCGACCACTTTTGTGGTCGGCATAAAGATTCTCACTGTCTATCATGATTTTTTGGGGGGCTTTGCCCCCCCAAACCACTCATGTGGGGGGCTATACCCCCACCCACTAAATATAATCAACTGAGAGTCACAGCTGATTAGGGGAGGGGGTGCAAGACCCCCAGAGAACAGTACCGGGGTCCAGCATCGACACTGTAGCAACCTGGTGCTGTAGTGTCGGTCGCTGTCAAAATGTCGTGGAGCGGTGTACTGCTGAAAGTCAAATGAGCAAACTGGCAGAATCTGTGGCTGACTTATCTAATAATAATGTGATCCTCACAGAAAAAGTGGTAACATTAAGTAAGAAGGCAGAAAATCAGCAGAACAGTGCATGGAGGTCCAATATCCACATAATAGGACTCCCTGAAAATCCAGAGGAAGGGAAGGAGGTTGAGTCATGCAAAAGTGTCTGGTGGAAAAACTGGGACTGGAACCGTAGGTGGTGAGCTTTGAATCCAAAGGGTGCACTGCACAGAATCAATGACCAGCTGGGAGGTAAGCCCCATTATTACCTATTAAAATACCTCTGGCTCCCTGAAATGGAAAAAAATATTGAGACTGGCTCAGGCTCATGGACCCGTAGCAGTTGAAGGAGGATGAGTTCTGATTTTTCAGGACTTTAGCAGAGATTAGAAGCTCCTGTGGCAAAAGTCTACAGATTATAAGGCAAAGCTACATCAGGGAGGCTGGGAATCTGCTCTCATGTATCAGTGAAAACTCCACATTGCAATACATGGGAGGCCAACACATTTTTTCATCATATCACAGGATGTGGAGGATGTTGTTAATGCTGAGGATATTGCCATGAATGGGAGCACACAGCAGTGCAACGTTCCCCCAGCCCACTGAGGACCATATTTAATTTTCTGCTCTGGACTATAATCAGAGTTCTTGCTTGAAGCCCATGGCTGTTGTTATCCTCTAAAAGATATGTGAGGCTCTATATATTCACAACTGGCACAAATGCTGTTGAAATGCTCAGAACCACAGCAACACACGTGGAATGGCTACATGCACTGCACCAGGTGGCTTTGGAACAAATACTGTGATATGGTCAGTGGGGCAGTTTGCAAAATGACTGCTGACTGAGTTGGGCAATAAATAAATAACACAGCAAGCCTGAGAGTTATGCTGAAGTACTGCTGCAGTTGTAGCCTCAGCAGAAAATGACATTTGGGCAGGAAGCATCTAACTTCAAGGAGCACACCACCTGTGTATAACTTATTAGTAAATAGACACAGGAGATGGGTGGGAGGGTGTGATCTCTAAAACTGCGCATTGATCGCAGTGCACCTCAAAACAGAATAATGCAGTCCTTAGATGCCTTCGATGAACTGAAACTCGCTCTTTCCCTCTTGAAAAAATGGACCCTTGTTGATTTGGCAACAAGCCTTGGATCTGTACTGCACATGACTGAGAAGACCTCGCCATTGCAAACTCAGTCTTTGTTCCATGCACTCTGGTCTCTGCTTGGTGCTGGACTACCCTGTGGAAAGGTAAGAGAATGATGTGTGCACAGATATTACTACTGTAACGAGACTAGCACTGTCTCCCCCCCTCATGTACTTTGATGATTAGGTGTGTCTTTGCTTTTTTTCCTTTTCCTTCTTCCCACTGACATCTCAAGTGTCTCAAACATCAGTTGTAATGGCAACATACAGTATTTTAGACCTGTAGTGCACACATTCATGATGCACTACCCTGTGTGACTTTTTGAATATTATCACTCAGCAAATCCACCTCTGCTCGGGGCAACCAGGGCATGGCTGTTAACCCACATTGCTTGCAGCACTTACCAGTTAGCAACCTGCTTCTGGCTGTAAAATACCCATGTAGACTGGGCCACTCCCACCAAATCAGGAATTGCAAACTTTTTCTGAAGTACATCCACTTTTAGGATTACCATGGATTGTGTGATGCTGGTTAAAGATACCTCTGAAGGTAGATGGCCATGGGTTTGATCCCCTCCATCCTTCCCTGAGTGCAGCTGCAGATACTGGGGGAGGTGGGGAAGATTTGCAATGTACTGGGAAACCCAAGCCACACAGACCAGACAATGAATACTACACTGTAGTCTCATAGAAGCTTGCTATGAACCCTTTTTTCAGACCTGTTAAAATTAGGCACTGGGGTTTAGCGGAGGTAGTTACAAGTGCCCTGCTCCACCCAGGGCCACTGAGCAAGACAGCCTGCTTCAGTTTAGTGGTGCTCACTGGAACAAAACACATCGCATTGAAATGCACATTTCAGTGAAGCAACCTTGCAGAACTAAAACGTCCAACACAATGTTCATTTTCTGCTCCTGTTTGTTCTGATTTATTATTTACGAATTTAAGTGATTTCTATTTTGACATGTCTCATACATGTTGTTAGGGTTGGTTAAATGTATCGTTCTCTCAAATTTTAACCCAACGATCATGACATTTAGTGCATACAGTGTTGGTCGCTAGGAGGCCTCCTCTGCTTCCCTCTTTCCCTTTTATTGTGGTGGTGGTTGGGGGGAACATTTGGCACATCATCATCAACCTGTTGTATGTTTACTGATAGTGATGTTAATCTGTTAATACATTGCCCAGTCTGTTTGCTTGCCATCAGAATTGGGCCCTGTGGGAAACTGCACAGATTTTTGCTGAGGGTAAGGGGGAAGGGCGGTTCCATCTAGTAGTTCTTACCAGTTTTTTAAGGTTCATGTTACTTGTTGGGTGTTAGTTCTGTTGTGGAGGGCGTGGGGTGAGGAGGGGGATTATCTCTTGTGGGGTATGGGGAAAGCTTGAGAATTACAGACACATGTCATAACAGAAATGATACTTCTGGATATACTGCAAGAGTAATCAGAGATTTTCTTAGAGTACCGAGTAAGACTAGATCGAAACCAACACAAGGATATGGCTGACATGCTTAAAGTTAGGATCTGGAATTGAAATGGGTTCAAAACACATGTTAAGAGGAGAAAAGTTCTGGAGAAGATCTGTAGCATGCAGATGGACATCATATTTTATTTTATTTACTTATGTATTTGATAACCGGGTGAGTACACTGGTCCCAGGGACCATTTTCAGGCATGACCCGGACCATCTAAATGGCACATAGAAGTACGAGTTTATGCAAGAGAGATACAGTAGCAGTCTTAGTCAGCTTATACATGGAATCTGAGATAAAAACAGCACAATCCAGTCTTTGACAGCACAATCTTGTCATAGCAAGCGACAAAGAAACAGTTTACAATAGACTATAACATTGTAGACACATATCTAGGACAGAAATATAATTTGGTGTGCTCTCTGCTTAATAGCACCAAAATGGTATTGAACTAGAAGTTCTAATTGATAGGATCTAGCAATTGCAAGGCATTTTTAATAGAAGAGCACTTTTGAAGTGCTTCTTAGAAATAGGGGGTGACCCCAGGTTTTGAAGCTATACCAAGTTATGTATACAAGAATCCCATGTGACAGAGAAGAAGGGGGCCCACATGGAGAAAACTGGAGGGGTAGAGTGCTACAGATCTTATTTTATATCAGAGGTCAGGAGAACAGCTATATGGATTAGACTGAGGTTCCCCAATGCAGTTACCAAAGTGGTCACAGATGGGGGGAGGTATGCCTTATTGCAAATATTGCTTAATAATGGGCAGAAGGTAGTGGTTGGGTCTGTCTATGGATGCAGTTTAGACAATGCTGACTTTTTTCACAGACTGTTTCTGCAGATGGTGGATTTTGAGCGCCTTTGGATTACATGTGGTGACTTCAGCAGTGGCAAGGACACAGTACTTGACCAATCCTCCCAGACAGTGATTCTCATTTCCCGTAGTGCTAAATCTCTAATGATCCTCGTGGCAGAGCACTCTTTAATTGAATCATGGCACCACCTAGTCCCACCTGGATGGGAGTATACTGTACCTATTTCTCCCTCTCAGCTGCCTCATATGCAAGGCAATAGACTCATGAGCCACTTAGTCCCATCTGGATGTGAGTATACCTGTAATTCCTATTCAGCTGCAAGGCTGGATGCAATTTTAATCTCCCAGAATCTTATCCCAACACTTCACTCAGCCATGCATGGAAGCATTACTATAATGGACCATGCTCCAGTTCCAGCCAACTTTGTGGGGTGGGAGACCATGTCCAGTAACAGGACCTGGAGACTAGATCGCGCCCTCTTGCAAAATGCTGACTGCCGAACATACAGTATATTAAAGAACACATTGGGCATTATCTACAAAATTATATTAGGTGAGACACATCAGCATCCACTAGGTGGGGAAGGGGGCATAATCTCTTACAGCAGTCATAAAAAGAAAATTGAAGACCAAATGGTCGTAGACCTGGAGAAAAAAATAGCAGAAATTGAAAAAGAGTATATGGCCTGCCTATCCCCAGTGGGGTGTCAAACCATGCAGAAACTGAAGTGGAACTATAACAAGATCAGTAGTACAAAAATAGAATGGGTATTACTTACAGTTCGGGTGGGGACTACTGCAAGTGGGACACAAGAGGGAAATGGTTAGTGTTAGTGTGGCAACTACGTAACAGTGGAAGTGCCAAAAATGTGACCTAGGTAAAAGTCCCTGATGGGTCTGTAAAAAAAAAAATACTGACAAAGAAATAGGTGGGTGTTTTAGGCAGTTCTACACAGAGCCATACTCCATAGAAGTTCAGCCAACCTCGGCAGAGATAGAAATCTTCATTAATATAACTTTCATTACTCATGTATATTAATCCACAAGAAACATAACTGACAGGGCAATTTCGTGGAATGAAATCAAGGAGGCAATCTTCCATCCTTAAAATAGAAAGGCACCAGGACCCAATGACTTCCTGATAAGAGTTCTTTAAAACCTTTTATCAGGAGCTGCAGAAGCCCCTGCATGATATGGTAGCTGAGAGCCTTTCACGAAGCAGTATGCCCCCCTCCATGTGGTCATCCACCATTACTATCCTCCCCATACGTGGCAAGGACCTCAGAAATGTGGATCATGCTGTCTGATATCCCTTCTCATGGCAAACTATAAAATGTGCCCTGTAGCATACACCAGAACCAGGCAGGAATTGTACAGGGGAGACAGGTGAAGGACAATGTTAGGAGGACATTGAATGTGGTTTGTCGGTGGGCAGGGAGATGAGGAGAGTGCCATGATCCTTGCCCTGGACACCAAGAATGTGATTGACCATAAGGAGTGGGGGTATACGTTTGCTGCTCTAAAGTGGTATGGCCTGGGAAAAAACATGCTGAGATGGATTCCAACACATTACAACCAGCTCTCATCTCTAACTCTGATAAATGGAAGACTGACACAACTATTCCATCTAGAAAGGGCAACAAGGGAGTGATACCCTCTCTCCCCACTGCACTATGTGATCTCCTTTGAGCCCCTTGCTGTGGGCATCTGGAAAGAAAAGCAAATCGTATGATTACCGGTGAAGAAGTCCACCACAAGATATCTCTTTTTGCTGATGACCTGTTGGTCTAACTACAGCATCCCAAAACAGGCATACCAAACTTCATGCTCTACTGACCGAATATGGGAGAATCTCCAATCATCAAATTCACTATTGTAACTGTAACCTCATGTACTATGTGCTATCTAAATGGCCCCGGTCATGCCTGAAAAATTGTCCCTGGGATCAGTGCACTTACCTGGTTATCAAATAAATAAATAAATAAATAAACAAATAAAGTGGTTTAAAAGTGAAGTGTTGGCCCTGGAGAGCGGCCCTAGCTTGCATCTTGAACATAACCCATTACCAAATGCAGGTGGTCACCACCCTAAAATACTGAGGCATAAAGTTTCCCAGTAAAATAACAGTACTTTACAAAGAAAACTATCTCCCTCTCCTAGCCACTATTAAACAGAACTATGAAAGATGGGGGAGGACTTCCTATCAGTCTAATAGGTTGGATAAACAGAATAAAAATGTTCATACTGCCCAGATGTTTATACCGACAGTATTTCAAAAGCTATCCATTACTAAACAGTATCATCCACATGTAACCCCTAGGTAGCTCTATCCCAAGGGCTACTATCCCTGCCTGCTTGGCTAGTAGAAGGTTAAGGGGCCTGAGTTCTGAAACGGTTGCCTCCACCCCAAGGTCAGGGTTGGTAGTGGTCAAACTAACCTGGACACAGCCCTCCAGGACACTGTAACCCCCCCTCTTTCCCTGCTAGCAGCAGGAACACTATACAATAATCATTTTCACAGTACCCCTTATACACCAGGCAATTACCCACACTATCTGCACTTACCACCAGGGCAGGTTCCTCTAGCTCGACCCTGGGGACCCCCCTGTAAAACAAGGTTATGCAAAACAAATAGCAACAGTACAGTACTCTTAGCACAAACTGGAACCACAGTCAGGTTAAATGCAGAAAAAGTTACATCTGATTTATTAAGGGTACTTGAACAAGGGAGGGGTGTAATCAGGTTGATTGGCTTAAAGGCTATATCAATGAAACAGTTATGGAGGCACATCAGAGTTCCTAAACAGTCACACACCTTGGGTACCCAGGTGGAAAAGAGGATGGGCTAGCCAGGACCGTTGCTCGGGGTAGGCCGTTGTTGCAGCTGGTTGGGGCCCTATGATGGAAGAAAACAACATGCATAACACACTAATTGTAATCCAGAGCCAGAGGGCTCAGTTCATGAAGGAAAAGAAACAACAAAACAATCAGATGACACACTTAGATTAAGCTGATGTTGCAGGGAGCTACACTGATAGTTACTAATGATACCCAAGACTGGTCACAGGTTGGACAAAATTTGAGACTGCAGGTGTTTGATCTGGAGTGCCAGGAGAAGCAGGGCCCACGTGATTTGCCAAGGTGTCGTTCCTGTTCAAGCATAGAACAGGGGGCTGATCCCCAGGCAGATCTCTCATTGATGGCTTTCTCTGTGCAGTGGGTAGTCTGGCTGGGCCAGCATGGCAAGGCCCAGGCCGAATGGAGATGAACTCGAATTCAGTCCGTTTGAGCTGGATGCAGCCTCCAGCAAGCAGAACACAATTCACACAGTGGGGAACCAAATCATGACCCACTATCAACACACAGCACATTTACATGTAAGGGATTCTACTATACCAGGCAAACCACTCTCCAGTCATAATCACAAAGTCTCTGCACACACCGGGAGTTTAGAAGTAGCTGGAAATCCTGACAGGCCAATCGCATTCAGCAAACCTTTGGTCTTCCTTCAGATTGAGCCTGGTCTCAACTCAGTGGCTTGCTTCATTCTCACAAACTCGGATTCAGTCCAAAATAATTCTCTTCTCCCTCTCAGGGCAGCAGGCAGACATGCAGGCCAAAACTCAGGCCTTTCCACAGTTCTCCTGCATGAAACTATGCAGATGGCAGCTCGACTGTCTCGAGCTGTTGCTTCTTCAACTCTCAACTGAGATCTGGCCTTCTTCTGCCCGCCGTGCCATAAATTGGGGCACAGTAAAATGGCTCAGAGACATGGTCCGAGAATAAAGCTTCTCTTATCTCCCCATGTGGGAAAACTGCAGGCAGGCAGGCCAGACTCAGCCTTCCCGCCAAGTCCCCACACCGCCCCGTGGGCAGCAGCTCCTCAAGCCAGGGGTGTAGCCATAAATTTACGTTTTGTACACATTCTCCAACAGTTACACCCTCCCCACCATTAAAAAATGTACACATCCTCTCCAAATGGCACCCCCTTCCAAACAAGTCAGATTGTTGTCAGATGATTCCTCTAATCTCTAAAGAGGTTATACATGTATTTGTCTCCTAACAGACATTTAAACAGACACTCTCCTCAGTGGCCTACACTAACCCAAATACTACAGATTAGAATGAAAATGTTAACAGAAAGGCATATGGTTTGTGACAGGAACTCAACAAAACTGTACACAAATGTGTACAGTGAGTATGCCTGTCTACACCCTTGCCTCAAGCTGCTCACTCTTCCAGCTCCATCTCAGTTCTGCCTCTCTGCTGCAGGCAGATGGAGAATTTCCCTCTGATCCAAGTGGTTCAGTTGGCTGATTCTCCTGTCAGTCACAACAAAGGCTCCCCCTCTAGGGCTGTTTAAGTGCCGAAAGCCCAAAACTACAATTCCTACAAGTTCTGAACCCACACAGCCCCAATAGGCAGGCTCTGTTTTAGAGTCCTAACGTACTGATTGGTCCAAACTGGCAGTCCAGGACCAAGATGGTGGAGATAAACAAAACAGTCCTTGCTGCAAAGAAGGCAGGTTAGACAAACTACATTATCATGATCACTCTAATAGGTATTCAGCAAACAGTTACATCTTCTGACAGAGCTTCCTCTGCACAATTAGCGACGGCAGAAACAGAGCAATTATCTGACAGCCCGGGCAGAATTCAAGCATAGAAACACTCAGCCCCCTTCCAGCTTAATTATAACTGCAATCTAGGCAGCTCTTAAAGAGACAGTACATGGAGGCGTTACAGGCACTCTTTGGCAATAACTTTAACTGCTAAAATGCAAAACACCAGCCTGGCAGTGAGCATTTAGGCAAGCTCAAGGAAGACTTTCCGGGAACCCCCATTTGTAGGGAGGTTACACACAGGTTGTTGTGGGGGAGCCAATCAGCCCAAATTAAATGGAGTATCTTGCAATTGCCCATTAAGCAAAGTGGACTTTGCCTACTAAACCTCAAACACTTCTATTTTGCAGCCCAGCTCATCTATGTTCTTGACTGCAGGTGGAGGTACAACTCCCCAGTGACTAATTCTGGAGGAAGATCAAATAGGTGGTGGTGGTGGGGGGGGGGTTAATGTACAGTTTGTTATTGCCAACCCTAACAGATTTGAAAAAGCCATGGTTTAGAAAATACTTTACATGACGTTTAACCAGATTGTGTATAGGCACTCATAAATACATAGAGCACCACAAGTGTATTATCTCCAAATACAGCCTTACAATCTGGTTTCTAGGGACAACAGAGATATAATAATGTTTTTCTACATCATGCTATCCTGAGATAGGAAAGATGCAGTCTCCTACGAGTGGGGGACCTTCTTTCGGGAGGAGTACTCAAGTTCTTTATAGACCTGAGCAGGGAATATGGGATTCACCTTAGGGATGTGTTTGCATACCTGAGAGTGAGACAGAACATCTCAGAAGTTGATAATTAGATCACAACCCAGTTCCAGACCACTCACAGCATTTTATAAGCTATTCTTGGGGGGGCCTCTCCACCTTCAATCATCAAGGCTCAGTCAGACTGCAGTTAAGATCTTGACATAGATATCGACTTTTCCACACGACAGGCAGCAGTAATGCATGTCCAGTCATGCTCATACTCAAATAAAAAACACAGGATGCAGCTCAGCTACCTACATAGAACATGTATTACCCCAGTAAAACTCCACAAATGTAAACCCACCTGTGGTCCAACATATCACAAATGCCACATAGAAGAAAGTAATTTCTTGTGCATGGCTTTGTAATGCAGCAAGGTTGCCCTTTTCTGGAGGAAAATGCATGCAACTATGGAGAACGTATTGAATAAGAAATTATTGAGCACCCCTTTAAAACTTATGCTGAGGTGGATTCAGAGACAGACAAGAATAGGCTCAGACTATGGAACCTTGCTCTGGTGAATGCCAGGAAAACCATAGCCCAGAACTAGGTAAGCAACTCGGCTCCCTCCGTAGCACAGTGGCTAAACAACCTCTCGCTCTATATAAAGACTGAGCAAGTCCAGTGCAATGGTAATGGGCAGGAAAATATATTTTGAATCACGTGGCTGCCTCTTTTAAGAGCAATTGAAAATAATATAAAGTGTAAGTACACAAAAGACCAGGCAACTCACCACCACGTATTAAGCTGACACCACGAGGGGTAGAATTTAAAACATATCTATTGCACAAATCATCTGATGTGTTTCTGGTCCATCTGGGCCCTTTCTCAAAGGTTGAACCAACATAAAAACTACATGCACTTATAGTGAATCAACGAATGACATCACAATGACGAAAATTCAAATGTACCAATCAAAACACAGAATAAATCACATTTAACAAGACAGCATATAAAAATATTATCTAAAAAAGACATTTGTTTTAAAAAGAGGTATATGTACCAACAAACTGCCCTTAATTCATGTAAATATATAACATGAACTATAAAATGAGAAAAATAAAGGATTAGATAGCAGCAGACTAATGACTCATAGAATGAAGGGGGGAAGGGAGCCCCGAGGGAAAAAGAACTGCAAAACAAAAGAGAAACACAGAAAAATGGGTAAACTGAAACAGTATTCACAAAGAATCAAAATACATCTGAGGAGTTTCTTAATACAGAAAAACACTCATTTCAATTATTTTCTTTCTTCCAGAAATGGTTTTATGTCAAAACTCCCGTTTAAACACAGATTTTTAGTGGCTTTTAACTGAAGGATCCAAAATGTTTCCCTTTTAAGAATCAAATTTCTATAGTTACCTCATCTTGGATTCTGGCACACTTTTTCTGTAGCCATATAAGTGAACTTATGTTCCATATTGTCCTGTCTATTACTCAGAATGTGCTCTGCTGTAGCATATAAAAGATCACCTCTTAAAATTGCTCTTTGATGCTCACCCACTCTAACTTTAAAATTTCTCTCTGTTTTCTCCTACATAAAAAGCCTGGCAAGTACATGTGGAGAAATAAATCGCACCACTTGTATTACATGAACTCATCTGACATATAACAAATTCTGTACTGTTGTTAATGGATGAAAAAGTCTTGCCCACTTTAATAACATCACAAAACATACAATTGTTGCATTTAAAACAACCATGCTTGATTTTCTTTTTTGTCCACAAAATGACTATGGACCAAACAATCTTTTAAGAATTTTTGCTTTTCTGTAGGCTAACCTAGGATTTTGTTCTGCCACTGTTTCTAAATTTTTATCTACTACCAGGACCCCCAATGTTTTGGAGTAATATTAGCAAATAAATTTGCACGTGCTGAAAATGTAGCTATGATATTTAATTGTGAATTATTACCGCTAACCCTATTTATAGGTTCTAGTAAAGTGCTTCTATCTACTACTTCTGCCTCTAGTCTTGCTTTTTCAATCTTTTTCTTACTGTAACCCCTCTCTATAAATATATTAACAAGGATCTCTGCACCCTATTTAAAACTTGCTTCTGTACTGCAGTTTCTTTTAGTACTCAAAAATTCCCCTTGGGGAATATGGGCTATCGTGTGGGCTGGGTAGCAACTAGAAGTCATTAAAACAGTGTTGGCATACACACTTTTTCGAAAAATATCAGTACTGAAACTCCCCTCTGGATTATTTTTGATCAAAATATCTAAATAAGGTATTTGATGCTCTGCCATAGTGTACTGTACGTAAATCACATATTCTGATTTGTGGAATGTAAATAATCCACAAATTGCTGAAGTTCCAGGGTGTACCTTGCCCCAAAAGAATGACATCATTGATAAAGTGTCTCCACATAATAATATTCTTGTGGAAATGGTTTACAGACCGGTCATTAATTAATTGCTGTTCCCACTGGCCCACATACAAATTTGCTACAGAAGGGGCACATGTGGCCCCCATGGCTGTTCCCTTAATTTGCTTATAGAGGACCTGATTAAAAGTGAAAATGTTAAATTTCAAAATGAATTCCATCAATTTTAACAAAAAATCTACTGGTGGCCCAGAATGACAATGGTCTTTGTTTAAGAAAAATGCCATGGCATCTAAAGCGCCTTCGTTTTTTTGAAAACAATACTATTACACTATAATATTGAGGACTCTGAACACAGAACCCTGGGCATGGGCCTAGTAGAAGACATGGTTCCAGAATATCTTGAGCCCCTTCTTTACTTTCCACACTCCAGAACAGTCCTTGCTTGAACTTTCCTTGGGGGAAGGGGCAACCAAAATAAGATCCCAAGCAAATTTATTTAGATACAAATTGTGGCATATGTTATTGTGGTATTCTGTTTAGATATACATCCTAGAGATGTGACTGATAAGAATAATAAATGTGTTTGACTCCTGCACCAAAAATGTAATTGTGCTCCCTTATTATTGATTGTGTTCCCTTACACTGACATCTACTGGTCTACTACCATGTCTTGAACATTGTATAACCAGTTTCTTTGCTAGTCATATGTATAATCACTTATTTCGAATCAATGTCTCATTGCTTGTATTTTAGTGCCTTGTATTACCATTGTGTGGTTGTGTGTTCTTTTTATTATCTTATCGTAATTTGCTCACTGTACATGATGTGTTGTATTTCTCCTGGGTCATACCTGAAAATAGACATCTGTTTGCCTAGCATACCTCACCTGGTTAACAAAAGCTAAATAAATAATAAACATATTGCAAACTGCCCTGCGATATGTCCTCTGGATTGATAATTTGTTATTATGTTCTTCACACAATGTCCTCCATATCGGTTGACGTACAGTATGAGATTGAGTGTATTCCAGATGTATCTCAATAAAATATCTTTACAAAAAATAAATTGTATTGAATGACATTGTCTTTAGCTACCACATTGTAACTCTATAGCTCCCTGTGGGTATTCATGTGCAATCTTGCTGCATACCATACCAGTGGAAGCCATGACAAATTGATATCTTAGGCACTAGGGGGAGCAGGGAGAAAGGAAAGGAAAAAAGGTGAAGGGGAAGAGGAGGGATGGGGGGAGGAAAGAGGAGGAGGGGTCTGGAAAATGAGGAGATGCCACAGATAACAATGTATGACACTGCACAACATTACTATGTTAGTTGGTGAAATGACTGCACCATTTCAGGCAGTCTATGTATTTGGACAGCTTCGTGAACTCGGCACAGTGCCCTTCAAACAATTACTGTTATTGAGTTTGGATGCTGCTGCTCTGTGTTGTTGATTAAAGATTGCTGATTTGCATAATCTGAAGTTGGCTGCAACCAACTGGTACGTCCAGGAGCTTGGTATGATTTGCATCCTGCAAACTGCTCCACATGGATGCTTGTGTACAGTCTTGCTTCTTAGATAAAACCCTGACTATGTTAGAATTAATGAAAGTATTTCTTGGCATATGGTAAAATGGCAGCTTTTTGCCCTTTTCACTCTGAGTGCACCTGAACACAGTTCATCATGTGTTAGTCTGCTGTTGTGAATGATGGTAAACACCACTAAATACTGTCTTTGGTGGCACTGATAGAAAAAGGAAAACATCAGTTTTGTAGGTAGAAAAAAAAACCTTGGGAACCATCGAATCTACACTGTACTAGCTAAACCCACTGCAGCCTATGGATGGGTGTCATTAGTCTGATGCAGTTTACTGCAGTAAGAAGGGTGCATGATTGCAGACTGATGGGTGTGAGATTTAAGAAGGAGGGTAAGAAGTTTTTCTTCACAAAGAGAGTAGTGGACCCATGGAATAGGCTGACAAGGGAGATAGTGAAGCCTGGAACTGTGACCAGATCTAAGATTGGGTGGGACAGATTCAGAGGTCTTGTGAAACCAAAAAGGAATATGGGGAGTGTGGAAAATTAAACCCATCTGGCAAATGGTAGGTCAACAGCGTTACAGTTAGTAAGCTAAAGGCAGACTGGATGGACTTCAGATCTTTTTCTACCATCATCTTCTATGTATTTATGTAAATTCTCTATTGGAATAGAATACATAAAATGTTACTTTTTTTGTAGCATTTTATGCACATAATGCAATGAGATATTAGCAGTGCAATGAAAGTAGGTAGGCACAGACAGCAGCTACTGTGCTCTCAGCAGCATCCTATACATGGCTGTGGACAACTGAATTAGAAACTGCTGTGCTGAGGGAAGGAATGTTGGCCAAGGTAGCAAATTCATTTCTGCTTTTTAGGACTGCAGTGGGTGAAGCCCTGCAGACCTCTTGCTATGAGAAAAGTATTCCAGCATTCTTTGTGTCCAAACAACATGTTGAAGTGTGAACACAATCGCCTCCACATCTGTGAAGCTCTCTGCTCAGGGTCTCTGTAGGCAGTTTGCACTGCACTATTTGAAATCCTTGTACACCCCCCGTCCACTACTGCGCCTGCACAGTTATTTGTGCAGATTTTTTCGTTACTTTAATTATTGTCTCCCCCACCCGACCCTCCCTCTCAACACTCACTACCCAAACCCCCCAGAAACATAATAGTGACACTGGGGTACCTAATCCCCAGTATCCCGTTCACAAAATCGTCATACACCCCCCCACATACACACACTAACATGCATGGGTGGTTATTTCTGCTTTTTTTTTTAATGTATTTATTGTTTCCTCCCCTCACCTGACCCTCTCTTTCAGCACACATTCCCCCCTTGCCCGAAATGTAATAGTGACTGTGGGAGTACCCAATCCTTCAGTGTCGCAATCACGAAATTGTCATACACCCCCCCCATCCACTACTGCGCAGGTGTGGTTATTTGTGCCGGATTTTTATTGTTTCCTCCCCACTGACCCTCCTCTCAGCATCAACCACCCCTCCTCACCCAAAAAGTAAAAGTGGCATTGGTGGCGCCCAATTCTGAGTGCAGGAATCCTCATTTGTTTTTTGGTTTTTCGGTACCTGTAAAAATAAAATGGCCATTGATGTCTTTTGCGACCGTTGCTTTCCTTCCTACCTGACCCTCCCACTCAGCACCCACCACCCGCAACCCCCAAGCCCTTACTTACCCATCAGGTGTCCAACGCTGTAATCCTCTCTGGACCGCAAACATGTCTTGTCTTCAGTGCTGGACCTTGAACTGAAGAAACAGGTATGCAACTCAGTGTATTTCAATGGGGTTTTGAACTTGGTGACATAACTTGTTTTAAATGGCTCCTAATACTCATGTGCTGGTACAGGAAAAATTCCAGCCTAGCCGTAACTTGCAGGCACTATTATTGACATGCACTTTGTTCTACCTGCATTTGACAACTGTTTACTGCAGTATTTGGTCAACATTTTAATAAAACCTCACATATTCACATAAATAAAGTTGCTGAAAATACTTAAATGCTACAGGACACATTACAGTCTGTCGCCACTCAGGTCATCCTGTTGATTCTGGTTGCCAGAGATCCTGCATCTGCAGCAACAACAGTGAGGTAAAAAAGGTTGATCTCTTGTATAGATTACAGTTTCCTCACGGCTGTTTAATCTCAAATGTTCACGTTTCTGCAATACATCAAACACAGCTGGCAAATGTTACTTTGAATAATAAATACCTCTCTTCCCCTTTCTGAAAAAAATAGACAAACAAAAAATGCAATTCATTTCTCTTCTCTGCTTCTTAGAAAATGTGAGCCACATCTTCATTTGTCACCGTTTTAGACTGTATCAGTAATTCATATAGCAAACTGTGACAATACCTCATAAATTGTGATGTAAAAAACATAGAAACATAGAGGTTGATGGCAGATAAGGACCGCAAGGCCCATCCAGTCTGCCCATTTCTTTTTCTACCTTATAAATGTGCCATCGGCCTTTGCTCTGTCAGTGGCCTATCTATTCATAGTCATTTGTATTGCTCCCTTATGCCTATCCCATGCCTGTTTGAAGCCCTGTACTGTATTCATAGCCACCACTTCTTGTGGTAAGCCATTCCATGCATCCACCACCCTTTCTGTGAAAAGAATTTCCTCACATTCCCCTTAATCGGCCTCCTCTAGTCTCATGCTGTGTCCTCTTGTCCTGCTATTTTCTTATATTTAAACATGTTAGACTCTTTCACCTTGTTTATGCCCTTAAGGTGTTTGAATGCCTCGATCATATCACCTCTCCCTCCTTTGCTCAAGGGTATACATATTGAGCTCCGTTAATCTGTCCTCATCGTCTTCTGATGCAGTTCCTGCACCATTTGGTTGCCCTTCTCTGGACTGCCTCAATTTGGTTAATGTCCTTTTGAAGGTGTGGCCTCAATACTGCACGCAGTACTCAGATGGGGCCTAACCAGTGTCTTGTACAGAGGATTATTACCTCCCTCTTACGACTTGTGATACCCCTACTAATACACCCTAACACCCCCTAGCCTTACCTACTGCTTTAGAGGTCTGCTTGGATGATTTTAGGTCATCAGTGATGATGATGCCCAAGTCTCTTTCTTCCTTTGTGACTGCTAGCAACTCCCTCCCAGCCTATAGGCGCTTCAGGTTTCTCTTCCCTATGTGCATGATTTTGCACTCTTGCATTAAATCCCAGTTGCCACTCTTCTGACCATTCTGCTAGTTTATCCAGATCTCTTCTCATTCTGCCCACCCCATCTGGATCATCTACTCTGTTGCAGATCTTGGTGTCATCTGCAAACAGACAAGCCTTACCCTCTAGTCCATCTGCAAGGTCACTAATGAAGATGTTGAAGAGGACTGGCCCCAGGACTGATCCCTGAGGTACCCCACTTGTGACTTGCATCTCTTCTGACTGTATACCATTTACCACCACTCTCTGTTTTCTGCCCGTCAACCAGTTGACCAACTTCTGACCCACCCCGAGCCTACCCAGCTTATTTATCAATCTTCTATGTGGAACAGTGTCGAAAGCTTTGCTGAAGTCAAGGTAGGCGACATCAACTGCTCCCCCTTGGTCCACCACTCTGGTTACCCAGTCAAAGAAATCTATGAGATTAGTTTGACAGGACCTTCCTTTTGTAAACCCATGCTGTCTTGGATCCTGTGCCCTATGGATTCCAGGTGTTGCACTATCCTTTCCTTAAGGAGTGCCTCCATAATCTTGCCCACTACTGAGGTAAGACTGACCAGTCTGTAGTTCCCGCCTCCTCCCTGCTACCACTCTTGTGGAGCGGGATCACATGAGCCGTTCTCCAGTCTTCTGGGACCTCTCCTGTGCTCAGAGACTCACTAAACAATTCTGCTAATGGCTCTGCTAGTTCCTCCTTTAGCTCCTTAAGTACCCTGGGATGTATGCCATCAGGTCCCATTGCCTTATCCACCCTGAGCTTAGCAACCTCTTGTAGGACCCTTTCTTTTGTGAAGGGAGTAGTGCTCACCTCCCTCCCCCCTGTGTCCATGATGCTGAGCTGTGGGCCCTGCCCTACCTTCTCTTCAGTAAATACTGAGCAAAAGTATCTATTTAGGATAGATGCCTTTACAGGGTCCTCCTCCTCACATGCTCCCTTTTCTCCATTAAGCTTAGCAATACCCCTCTGGACTTTCTCCTTTCACTAATGTATCTATAGAAAGTCTTGTCACCTTCTTTACTGTTCGTGCTAGTGTTTCCTCAGTTTGGGACTTTGCCTGCCTTACTGCCTTACCTGCTTCCCTTAGGGCAGTTTGGTATGCCTCCTATCTTCATCCGCTGTGTTCCCTTATATTTCCTGAAGGCCAGCCTTTTGGCTCGACCTTTTCTGCTACTGTGTTTGAGAACCAAAGTGGTTTCCTTCTTCTTTTGCACTTCCTTTTCTAACACAATGGGATGTTGCTTCAAGTATTGCATCCTTAATGCTTGCCCACTTTGCCTGTACCCCCTCACCTGTGTTTCTTTTTGCCAGGGCTAGCTTAACTCTGTTGGCCATCTTATCAAAGTCAGCTCCTCTGAAGTCCCATATTTTTGCCTTGGAATGGGATGATTTAGATGTAGTAGCCAAATTGAACCATACCATGTGATGGTCACTGGCCCCCAGGTGACCTTCTACCTGGAGATCTGTGATCCCTTCTTTGTTAGTCAGTACTAGATCTAGGATAGCCCTGTCTCTTGTGGGTTGCTGTACCAGTTGTTTGAGGCCTCCCTGCAGGGAATCCACTATGAGTCTAGTTCTGGCAGATGTTCCTGCTGGTATTGACCAATCTGTATCCGCATGTTGAAGTCTCCCATTATCAGAACCCTCCTTTAGCTGTCATGTTTTGTATATCTTCTAACAGTAATGTGTCTATGTCCTCCCTCTGGTCTGGGGGCCTGTAGACAACCCCAGTTCTTATGGCTGTCCCATTTCCTGTTTCCAGGGTGACCCACAGCTCTTCTGGCTCCTTATGTGTATTCTGAATTTCTGTAGCTTTGATATTTTCATTAACATACAGGGCCACTCCTCCCCCCCTTTTTGCACCTCGGTCTCTTCTGAACAATACATAGCCAGGTACTGAAGTCTCCCAAGTGTGGTTACTGGTAAACCACGTCTCACTAATTGCTACTATGTCCAGTTTAGCCTCTGACATTATTGCCTGCAGGTCTGGGATCTTATTTCCCAGGCTGTGAGCATTGTGTACATGATTTTCCATTGGCCAGATTTTGGTGTGTTGTTAGTTGGGTGAAGTTTGGCATTACCCTGTGCGTTGTATGGGAGACAAACCTTTTTCTTACCTGGTGATGCAAATGAACGGCAAACATGCTGAATTCCTGTTTGACCACTAGCTGAGGGGGGAAGGGTGTTCTACCCATTCGACGTATGGGGTGCTGCACCCCTCTCCCCATTTGCTAGTTTAAATATTCTTCAAAGACGTCAAACTTCTGCCCCAATGCACTGACTCCCTCTTTAGTCAGATGCAGTCCATCAAATTTAAAGAACTTTCGCTCCCAGAACTGTTACCAGTTCCCTACAAATCTGTGTCCTTTTTCCTGGCACCAGCCCTTTAGCCACGTGTTTAGCTCCCCTATCTCCCCTTCTCTGACCTTCCGTCCATCTGCTCCCCTCTCCCAGACTGGCAGGATCTCAGAGAAGGAGATGCCGGACGAAATAGATGATAGTTTGTCACCCAGCCTAGTCAGGTGTTCCTTGGTCTCCACAACTGACCGGCTGGCGAGATCATTAGTCCCTATGTGTACTAGGACATCAATGTTTTCTCCTGCTTTGTGAACAATTTTAGCAATGTGATCAGTGTCTCTCCATGCTGATGTACCTGGGAGACATCTGACCATCACCCCTGGCTGGAGATGGGTATCAACTCCCCGAATCATGGAGTGTCCTATGATCAGAAGATTTTGGATTTCCTTTGTGCTTGTTTTGTTTTGGTTCCTGATTTGGGTGAGTTTTGTTGTGCTAGCTCCTGTGCCACGGTGTCCTGCTCTGCAGTGTCTTCTGCCTCTTTATTTGATTTCAGAGATAGAGGCAGATACCTGTTTGTAGTGTTTATATGTTTTTGGAGGTAATGTGTTGGAGAGCAGAGAGTGATGGGGCACCTGATTTGCTCCTTCTAACCACCTGCCAACCTCCTGGACCAACTACCCTCTGCGGTCGAGGTTTTTCTGTTGGATGCTGGGGAAATGGGTGGCTCTTATAATGTATTTCCTCTTGAATATGAAATTTGAGGCATGCAATCTCTGCCCATGCTGCCCGGAGCTGAGCCCTAAGATCTCCAAAGGCCCAGCATGTAGGACAGTGTCCTAAATCCTGTAAGACTGTCCTTCTGAAAATTGTTCCACAGTACCTGCAGTTAATGAAATCCATTCCAAATAAGTTGCTGGGTTTGTAACCTAGTCAGAGTAATTAGAAGGAGAACAAAAGGAAAAAAAATGCAAGTAATGGTTTAATTGTGCTTTGTTTAACTTGTTATAACAAGTTAAATTACTAGTGCCCTGTAAATGAGCTCACCTTTGTGGAGGCCCCACTGATCCGCCCCTTCCTGCTCTGCCACAGGAAATGTCACAACTGTGGTACCCTATAAAAGGAGTGTAGCGTGGGTGGTTGGGGATGGGGTGGGTGGCTGAGCCTTCCCTGCCTAAAGAAGAACCACGGATGAAAGAACAAGGAGGTAAGAGCAGAAACAATCAGTCAACAACAAATGCAGTAACCCTGAAAGCTTATCCTAATGTTAGATAAAACTGTAAAACCTGTAAAGCACCACCTGTAATAATTTCAGAGAAGATATACGCTGTAAGAAACACTTTGCTCCAGAGAAAAATAAAGCAGTAACAGAAGATATACCTTGCAAAGACAATTTGAATCAGAAGATTACAGGAGTAATCTGTTAGCACACCCTGTAGGCACACCTTGTAATAATGCAGAAGAAGGTATACCAGCAACAACAATTTGAATCAGAGAAAAATAAAGCAATGAAATGTTAGCAACAAACAGTAGCAATCCCTGTGAGTAAAAATAAAAACACCACCACACAGTAAATCTGCTTAGCCAAACTAAGTCTTAATCCTTTTCCCTTGCTCTGATAAGTTTCTCTACTCTGCCTTTCAAGCAGTCTTAGAAGGAAAGAGCTCAGGTGAAGCTAGGTGCCTTGGCCAGCAAACCAAGTCTTCTACCTCCAAGATATCAACTAATATATATTAATAATTAAAAATAAATTAATAAAGCCATTCACATCAGATGATAGTAATGACACTTGCCAACAGTGGGATTCAGATTCTACTCTTTGGATTCCTAACATTACCACATGACTCACTCAGAGATCTCGGTTTTCTTGACGATGAAATTACACTCTCAATTAACAATTCTTTTTTTAAGCAATCAGTGATGCATCTGACGTGTTAAAAAAAGCAGCATTCTAAGGGCACTTTTGCTTTTCTTATCTGTGCAAAATTGTTCTTTGAGAAAAAAAGTAAAACAAACCAAAAAGAAAATGAGCTTCTGAATCTGGTCTCATAAAATGTATGGCATGTCCACATCAATTTACCATTTAAAAACGGAGCTGCATCCTTAGTGATGATGTACCAGAAAAAATATTTAAAGTTGTTCTGTATTTTGTGAAAAAAAAAACACTAAATAATCCCAGGTGAGAAATCAAACCAACAGCCTTAAGGGCTCTCAACTTCAAAGGCCAGCACTCTATTCACTGAGCTATTAACAATACTTGCTAAAGTTTCAACAATGAGTAAATCTAGTTGTCATTCTTAAATATGTTGGGCAGGATTCACAAAGCAGATGAGCTGGGCACAAATGAGATGCTCCATCCATAGACAGTGTGATTCACAGAAGGATGCACCGAAAGATACACCGAGCTCATCCCCACTGTGAATCGCACAGATGCGGCACGGCGCAACCTGAGATGCCCCAGAGCAGCAGGGATGTGCAAAAGAACCCGGGGCAACACAATAGTGAATATGGAGCAAGTAAGCAAGAGACAAAGGACCAACAGGGGGAAACAGCAGTGGCACAAAGGATGCAGGGGAACACACTGGCAGGGACTGACCATAGTGCCAAAGGTCACGAGGGTGACCACAGCAGAAGATGTGCACAGACAGTGCACACATGGAAACACCTGGAAGCACCAGACACACCCCACACATGAGACCAACAGGCACAAATGCCATAGCCAGGGGTGCCTGGTAAGGTATGCCACTGCTGCAGAGGGGCACCATTCAGCATGGCAGAGTTTGAGGTACACAGCCTGGTGCACAGGCACTCAGTGGTCTGGACAATGGAGATGCCACACAGGTGCACACAGGTGGACAGGCATGCATGCAGACAGGCTGAAGGCCACGCCACTCACAGGTGCAACATGCCCACAAGCAATGTGTACCGCAAACAGAGTGGCACAACAGGGCACCAGTGCAACAGATGTAGCCCACATGCACCAAACATAGAACAGGGGCACTGAGAAAGGCATCATGCCCCAATGGCCACCCACACACCACAGGCAACAAGGAGGGTGCACAGTGAGGCCACCATGACAGGTGGACAGGATGCATTTGTGCGCAGTACCACAGGTGCACATGTGTGGATGGGAACAATGGGACAGCAGTGGACAGCAGCAGCCAAAACAGAGCACATACACAAGGTACACTGAATGACCACATGCACCGGTTGCAGTAGAAAAAGTTTAGTAAAAAGTAACATATCAACAATAACTATATACAAGAACAACAGGCTGTAGGAACAGGGTAGGTGAGGTGTGGGGAACTGAACAGGATGACAACAAAGGTGAACAGGATGATGCTGGTATGGGTGTGGGGGAACAGGGGACAGTAACAAACAATGTGGATGGGCTAGAAATGCAGGGTAGACCAGCTAGGGGCTATGTACAAATGTCCATGTCCTCAATGTGCAGGATGGACCACAGCACAATGGCCACTGCTATGACCCCTGCCATGCAGCACCCTGACCAGCATGGTCAGTGCCTGCAGGAGCTGTCCCTGGCGCCTATAGAGCAGGCATAAAGTCCTGCTCATCACCCCTGGAGCTGCATCCATGTAAGCCACAGAACACCCTGAAGCATCTGTCAACTATGCACAGCTGGCCGTACCACCCGTGGACCTACAGTGGGGGACACAGACAACAGGTAGTAAGTGTCATGTTCCACACTGCCCCCTCCATCCACCATATGGCTGTGCAGGAGGCATCCACCATGGCAATGGCCAACAGCCTGCCAGGCACACCGTACGCCAGCAACAGGCTGGCACACAGTGCCACACTGTGACTGTGCAATGGTACCCAGACAGCACATGGCCCACGTGTGCATGTAGAGGTAGGCACACAGGGGCACACAGCCATGTCACACTCAGCATGTACAGATACCAACAGGCTGCACAGGCATACAGGCCCTGTCCGAACACCACTGGAGCACCACAATGTGCCCACGGTCTGCATGATATGAGCATAAGTTGGATGGACACTCAGGTGCCAGGTGCACTGTGGCTCAAGCACGCTCTACCATGCCCACACCCCATGCGTGCACACATCCAGCAGCACACGGACATGCAAAAGTTGTCAGCAATGACCTGCAGAGGGCACTGCCCCCCCAAACACACAGAGGATGTACAAGACGGCCACTCACCTACACCAGTATGTCCCTGTCCATGGGCTCCAACACCAGTCCTATAGCGCCTGACTCCACCGCAGCAGCAGCCCTCCACCTGACTGCAGGCCCTTTGAGAGGAACAAAAGCAGAGAGCATCATGAGGAGATTAGAGGTGTGTCAATCCCCCCCCCGCCCCCAGCAACAACAACAGTGCCAGCATGCAGTGATGGTAACACCCCCACCGTGCCCAGGTGAAGGCATCCCTGGCATGCAGCAACACACAGCTCCCCAGCCCATGCCCACCATGTCTGTGTGCAGTTGGACGTATACCATGCCAATGGCTGTACCACACCATGCACACCACAGTGGCCATGCACCCCCCCCACTCATGCACCATGCTGCACACGGCTACTCCCAGTGGTCATGCCAGCACAGCACACACAGAGTGTGGCCCGCGGTCCACACCTGTGTTTGTGTGTGTGTCTGTGGTGTGCAGTGTGTTAGCCCCCCCTACAGACATACCCCAGCCTGCCTATGTATATGCAGTGTACAGTTACTTACCTGGGCATGGCATTGCACCCCTGCATGCACATTCCTGGAGGCTCCTGAGCCTGTCCAGGTCCCTGAGCTGTAGATCATCATAATGGTGCCTGCATTGCTCACTAGTATGGGCAACCTCAGTCCTGTGCACTATCTGCTCAGCTATCCTGGCCCACACACTGCTGAGCGGGGCTCAGTGAGGTCATCTGACTCAAACAGCTGTCCCTCCACCTGCAGCACCAGTGTCACAAGGATGAGGAGCTCAACTTCCCCCAAGTTCATGGCATTTAGCACTGTTCTCTGCATGCGTGGCATGCTCCCTCTCAGTGTCCCCAGGTCAGGTGTGCACAGATCAGGCTACTGGTGTGCAATGGCACATTCTCGTCACACGCATGATTGGCTGTCATGTACCACACCGCACAACACAGTATTGCGGCATGTCAATGTGCAATTGCCACCAATAGTGCATCACAGTGCATGTGCACAGCACGGCGCATGGGCAGGAACACAGGGTCATGAGTCACGACCGGGTCGCGCATGCGTATTTCGCGTGGATACTCCATATTATGACTGGAAACCAATGCCATGCACAGTGCAGCATCACTGCACACACTGCCGGTGTTGTGCTGTGAGTTACAGGTGTGCATTGACGCAATGTCACACCACAGCACAATACACGCACACTATGAGACAGGCGGCACAGCGGTCATCGCACAAGTGGGCATGGATATGCACCCGCAGGCAATCACATGGTCAGAAGCACTGAACCGGTTGTACTACACCTGTCATGCCACTAACCCATCATCACACATGCGCTGAATTGCGTCATGGTAATTGCTCTGTATTCAGAGAATGCCCCATGTTCTTCGCGCATGTGCAGGAAATATGCCATATGGGGATGCGCTCAATGCTGCAGTTGTGCTTTGTTGATTGGGATGAGCTGGAAGCAATTATGCAATTCACAGACACTGCCCCCAGATCAACTCGTTGCCAGATTCAGGGGCATCTCACCTGTTTAGCATCTCATTACAGATGCTCCCAATCTCATTTGCATGCCCTGAGCTTTAAATGCTCCTGAATGCACCTCCACAGAGCTCAGGTGACCACGAGGAATTGCATTCTTGAAGGTAAGTCTGTTTATATTCATCCAAAGTCAGTGTGGCAGCACAAAATGACAGTGTGAGGAGTAGGGCAGACAGCCATAACCCTCACCTGTTCCTGGTCAACAGGCACGTCCATGAGAGTGTCCCACAGTGTCCCACTGTTCCAACTAGGTTTGGCATGAGGGGGGCTGTTGCTGGTGTGTTGGGTTGCATGGTACCACAGATTGAAGACGTGTGTTGCAGGCCGTACTACCATCTGGTGGTACATGGCAAACAATGCCAGACACGTGTGCTGGACATGTTAGCTATGTGTACCAGTGCTACATATCTGATCCTGACATTGGCCAGCTGTCCCTGACCATCCCATGTCCTGTTCCAGATATGCACAGCAGGTGGGTGAGAGGTATGCAGACCAGGTGCTATGACCCTGCAGCAGCCAAACACCATGCCTGCACACATGCATAGTTGCTTGTCGTGTGCTAATGCTTGCATATTCTCATCCACAGAAACCACTATGTCTAGAAAGGACACAGCTGCGGGATGCAGATGTCCCAATTTCACCACTGACGAGGAGAGGGCACTGATCGAGGCCTACCTCATCCACAAGGACATCCTGGCTGGCAGGGGTGGCAGCTGCCAGCTGCAGGATGAGGGCTGGGATGCTGTGGCAAGGCATGCCAATGCTGTTGGGAAGTTCAACAGGACAACCCAGGAGCGCAGAAAGCACCTGAATGATGAAAAGAGGTGAGCCAAGGAGAAGGTAGCACACATTGAGGCCTCCCTCAGTGGGACAGGGGGTGGGCCACAGACAGGTGTGCACCTTGCACTCATGGAGGAGCTGCTTGTGGCCAGCATGGACTGGGCAGCTGTGCAGGGTGTTCTGGAAGGGGGCTCCCAGACGGGTGGCAGTTCATCTCAGCACAGTGAGTATACATGCCTGGGAAATGTGCCTGTCCCTGCGTGTGTGTGCCATGGGTGCCCTGACAGCCCCAATGTGTGTCACTATTTGACCATGTGCCTGTGTGCACCAACCATGGTTCTGTATGCCTCATCCATGTGCCATGTTGCTCATTCACATGACAGGTTGGCCATGTGCTGGGGGGGACACCCGTGGTGTGTGGGTCCACTGCACACCATTGATGTTATCCCTGTGGGTGGTGGCCAGGGTGTTGTGCCAGCCACACACATGTCCAAGGGGGCATGTACAGGCACTGGTGCAGTCCTGCTGTAGCCAGTGCCTGACTTCATCAGTGGAACCATTGTCGACTGTCACCCACATGGCATGTAAGACACATCACTGGCTCACGTGCATGACCAACTGTACATGCCTCTCTGAATACAGCTGTCACACACGTCTGTAACCATGTATCCCTTCTTTCTGTTATAGCTTCATCACACATCACGGGTGCTGCCATGGCTGGCACACCGCACCCACAGCAGCCCCAGATGCAGCACCAGTGGTAGCAGTGCTGTCCAACTCCTCGGCAACTGGTACAATGGCTGGTGACTGGAACAGCACATGGCTGGACAGGTTATTGGGTATGGCTGATGATGACCCAGGGGACATGGTGAACATTGCAGATGCCCTGCTGGTGCTGGCATTCAGTATGCAGAGGGCATACAGTGATGTTGATGATGATCAAGATGCCACTCAACTTTGGGGGGACATGGACAACAGCAGAGTGAAAGACATAAAGGTGCATGCACAGGTGACACCATCAGGCATTGGTGGTCCTGCAGCCCCTGGCACACCCGCAGGGCCTGAACAGCTGCCCACAGTGGCGGTTGCTGTGGGCTCCATACCTAGTGCTTCTGTGGTGCTGGGGACTGCCGGCATGGGTCAGCAGGATGCTGCGGTGCTGCCGCAGGCTGCGGAGGCCCGTGATGCAACTGCCCCTTGATGTGCAGCAGTTGCTCAAGCCCAGTCCCCTCTCATTCAGCAGCCTGATGTGGTGCATCCACCTACAGTGGATGCACAGCAACAGGCTGGCACACCTCCTGTCCATCAGCACCGTCCCCGTGAGCTATCACCTACCGATGAGGTTGAGGGGCACGCATGCCTCCTGCGGGCCACCGTGGAGGGGCAGGCATCCCTACGGGCAGAGCTCAGAGGCATTCAAACTTTGCTGGCTGTAGAACATGAGTCACTGGCTGCTTGGTGTGCCCAGATTTTGGCAGAGGCTAACCTACTGCGGGTGAGCATGACCACAGGTCTGGAGCAGATCGCGCATGCTGCAGAGGTGGCGTGTACTAACAGTGTGCTATGTGGCTGCCGGGCCTCCAGCCGAAGGCAAGGCAAGGCAAATTTTACTTAAAAAGACACAATCCCAGAGGCTCTGGGTGCCGTACAAATAAAATTACACATTTAAAACAAGATCAATAAAAACATGAGAGAAAAATATTTAAACATAAAATAATTAACCCATATAAGAACATTCCCCATAAGTAAAAACTAATCATCAAATTACCAGTAGCTGCAATTGCAACTCTAAATGGACAGCTTAATCCAAAAAGGCCTGGGCGAATGGGAGGGCTTTCAGGCAGAACCCCCAGGAATACCTCATGTATGCCCAGGTCATGGCATCAGGTGGAACCATTGCTGCTGATGCTGTCACCACACCTCTCCATCCCCATTAACCCCATATCCAATATGGATTGTGGGAATGACTCATCAGTGAGCACCCATTCACAGTCTTGCTGCAGTACCCCTCCAGAGGTGTTGTCTACCCCCCCCGTGGTCAGTGGCACTGACTCAGTGACCACCGGGCATGGGTGTGGCCGAACACATGTCCGTGGTGCCTCCCACTGACACCTGGGTGACAGCTCACATGGCCCCTGTCGCCTGCACCCATTGTGGCTCACACACCAGGTTACCTGTGCCTGGGGTGGAGTGAGTGGCATGTGCCTGCCACAGTGCATTGCCTATGTGGGTCACCTGTGCATTGCTACGTGCATGTCCTGGTGCTCCATTGTTGTGCTGTGTGGCATGGGCATGATTAGTGTGGTCCTATGTCTGCTGTGCATGTGTGTCAGCAGCAGTACACTGATCCATGCCATCCCCAGCAGATACACCATGCTCCCTGGACATGTGAGTCCTGCTGTGCATGTGTGTGTGCAGTATTTTTGGCCCTCATGGTTGCACTACACAGCGGCAGTGTTGCTGTTGACTGCCCTGTGGTGTGGATGCGGGTGTTTGGGTGAGTGTGGCTGTGTGTGTGTGTGTGTTGGGGGGCTGCTGTGTATAACCCACCTGTGTTACTCACCTGTGGACTCTGAAGTGCTCTTCAACAATGGTGTCCCTGTGCCACAGGGACCTTGTGACCAGGCGTGGGTCTCTGTGTGCCAGTGGTGGCCCATCATGCTGCCCCTGGCCTGTTGCATCCTT
The DNA here is from genome assembly GCA_016271365.2 of Neoceratodus forsteri. Taxonomy (NCBI): domain Eukaryota; kingdom Metazoa; phylum Chordata; order Ceratodontiformes; family Ceratodontidae; genus Neoceratodus; species Neoceratodus forsteri. The sequence goes on along the minus strand of CM057455.1, from coordinate 1,749,053,324 downwards.
GCCCCCTCCTCCTCCCCAGAACTGTCACCCTCCTCAGCCTGGACAGCTATTCCACAGTCAATAGCCATGTTGTGCAACAGACAACAGACCAAGAATACGCCACAGGCCTTCTCTGGGCTATATTGAAGGGCACCACCCAACCTATCCAGACACCTAAAGTGCATCTTCAGCATGCCAAAGACATCCTCGATGATGGTGCACATAATGGTGTGTGCCTCACTGTAGTGCTCTTCTGCCTCTGTGCCAGGTTAGCAGAAGGATGTGAGAAGCCAGGGTCAGAGGGGGTGCACTGCATCATCTGGGGGGGGGGGCAAGAGCAGTCTGTTACACCTCTGCATACCTGTGCATTGTGTCCTCCAGCCCCCCCCATGCACCATAGCACAGAGGTGTGTCTGCTGAATTTCCACCCCTGTAGCTGTGGTGGCCTTCCCGGGCCATCAACATTCCCCTCACACCTGCAACGGCCTCCCTGGTTGCACACATCTGCCTATACCTGCCCATGCATGTAGCCATGGCTGCCTGCACCTGTTCTCTTTGGCATTGCCTGCCCACCAATGCCCAGTGGTCACCCATGCATGGCTGCATGTGGTATGTTCTGCCCTGCCACTCGTTCCTGCTGTTGCACTGCAACCCACCTCTCATGCTGTGTTGTTATGCTGCACTGTCCCCCTTGTTGCGTGCATGGTTCCCTCTGTGTGCCCACCTTCATTGTCCCACTTGTGCAACTCCCCCTGTGCAGACTCTGCCATGGCCCTCACACACCTGCTATCTCTCCCATCATTTGTTGCTCCATGGTGCCACATTCATGGGCATTTCTGCATGCCCCATCCACCTACTAGATGGCCACTGGGTATGTTCCCTGTCTCAAACAGGTGGCAAAGGGTGGGCTGGTGCAATATGAAGGCATTGCATGTACTCCCAGGGTGTGTGGCACAGACATTGCTGATGTGCCCAGTGGCATTGCACACCATCTGGCAGTTGACAGAGTGGTAGGCATTGCGGTTGACATATGTCATGGCACCCTCACCAGATGGTGCACAGATTGCCACATGGGTGCAGTCAATGGCCCCATGACACCTGGCATGCGTGCCACCCTGTGGAATTGCTGCATGGCTTCTGTTGACTCTGCCTGTGTGTTTGGGAACTGGATGAATTCTGAAATATGTGGTAGCAGTGTGGTGAGGAACTGTGTGGAGATGGGACGTGGACGGCTGGGATATGCCAGTGGTGTCTCTGACTGGCCTCTGGAAGGTGCCCATGGTGAGCAGGCACATTGCTGTTGTCACCTTGGTCTCCAGTGATATGGCATGACCCCTTCCAGTGGGTGCCTGCATTTCATCATGGCACAGCTCACAGAGTTGCCTCAGAATAGCCCTGTTCAGGTGGTATCAGCCGACTGTTTGGGTGTCCATCAGCTGCTGAAACATTAGTCTGGCACAATACTGCCATGGGTCTGGTCACCACTGGGCCTTGCACCACCACATTGCTGGGTTACCCATCTCCTCATCCCCATTAACATTTCCACCATCAAGAAAGGTGCTCAATCCATAGTTCTGTTCAGCTGCAGCTGTAATACTGCTTGCTGCTGCTGCTGCTATCCTGCGGTCAGCCTGCTAGGGGCTTGCACTTCAGTCTACTTCTTTTACACTTAACTCCAGATGGCTCATTTGGTACTTGTGCTGTGATTGCTCCATATTATCGCATTCATTTTGCTCTGTGAATGGCTCTGCACTGTATATGCAGATGCACGCCCCCTTCAGATGCTCCGCATAATATTAATTTTGGTTTCTGGTGCATCCTGTTTGGCGAAGCGCATCCGGGTTGTGCTGGGGCAACTGTGCTTTCTGTGAATGGCACCATGGTGCATTTCCCTGTTGTGCCGGCACATCTCATTTGCACCTAGCACATCTGCTTTGTGAATCCTGCCCATTATGTTTAAAGAAGTTTTCATTTCATCTGTGCAAAATTATTGTTTCTGACAAAAATTAAAAAATGGAGCTTCTGTATCTGTTCTCATACAATGCATGGCTGTATGAAAATGGTTATGAGCTATTGTCATTGGCAAGCAATACAGAATGAAACCATAGCATATTACTGGTAACTGTGCAGAGACACATTAATTTAGATTAACATTGTTAGCCTATTCACATTATTGCTGCATCCTTACACAAGGGGTCCACATCACTTTACCATTTGAAAACAGAGCTACAACCTTACTGATCATGTACTGGAACAAATATTTAAAGCAGTCTTGTACTTTGTGGAAAAAATCCTCAGGTGGGGATCAAACCCATAATCTTCCACTCTCCTGAGAGCATTCCTCTCAAAGCAATCCCATTGAAATGTGCAACCTGAAACACCAGGGAAATACAAACAATAAACCAGGATGAACAAGAGGGCAAACATACTTGTAGCACCATAAATACAGTACAGGGAAAATAGACACTGTAGTGGTTAGTTATCACAGGTAAGCAATAACCCACATTATGAAATGGGTAGGGAAAATGCTGCATTCTGATTGGCTGAGAGGTAAATTTGGTCATGTCTTTATGAGTACGTATTATACCTGCCTGTACTTCTTCAACCAAGCAGGATGCAGCACATACATATGCACGCCTCTCAGAAATTTTTGAAACACAAATTTCTGGCAGCCATGTTGGCAAAATAAAAAAAAAACTTACATCCTTTAGTTTCTCTTACATCTAAAATACCTTTTTTAAACACTAGAATAACTTCACAGCCTTACACCACACCTAACAAATACAAAATGTATTTAAATATTAACATAACCCATTAGTAAATCATTTCACAGTTTTTATCTTTCATTTATTGCAGGCCTGTCATCTATGGCCATCATGTCAGTCAGCCCCTTGCCGATCATCACTTACTCCCTCTTCACTCCAGACCATGCCCCTCCCCCCCCATCTTGCTGCTCACTCACTTGGAGTCCACTCAGTGACTCACTTTCTGCCTGCCCACCTCCCCACCACCACTTAAAACCAGAAAAAAACTTCACACATGCCGGACGGAAAGCATGTTAAGGGAAGAGGTTCTGGCCAGAGCTTGTTTGAATAGGTGCATGGTAATCTTTAACATTATCCTAAAAAAACACCAAAAGTGGGCAGAAGGAACCTTCGTTTAGCATCCGACATGAAGGACAGCACCTCATACAGTGAGCTCCCCTTTGTAGTATTGCTATGTAGTGTCATTAGTGGGTATGAACCCAAGTCTTGACATGGGACTTGAACCTATGACCTTTTGACTCAGAGACAGGAGTGCCAGTAGCTGATTCTAGCTTGCCATCTGGAGTTATGTCTTCCTGTTATTACTGTTAGTTTACTTTGTCACTTACAATGTAAAGCTTGTAGTCTATTATGTAGGACATAATAGCATACCTTTAAGTACAGCTGTAATGGTACTGAACGTCTGGCCATCGTGTCTGGCAGCAGGGCCTCCTAGTAAGTGAGAAATGAGGCATTAGCTTCCTTTTAAAGAATGATTGAAAGCAAGGCCTAGACTTCAAAATAATACACACACATATGTAAGGGATTTCTCTCTCTTAAAGTGATCACTGAGCTCATGGAGTAAATCATTCAGTAAGTGATGCAAAATATTTGTTTTTTAAAAGCTGCAAACCTCCCAGGTTGAAAGTAGGGACAGAATAGCTGTACAGTGAAAAATCTCCTTTGCAAAAGTTTAGCAGTTATCTGTTCAACTCTGTGTATGCCTTATATATATATAAACATATACAAATGGGGAAGAAAAAAGCTTTTGATCCATGCAGTTGTTTTATTCACCATCTCAATGCATGTAACCCTTTATTCTATTTTTCTTTCAACACTTGTTTAGTCTTCATGCAAATACAGTACATAGAGGCATAGAAACAGAAACAGACACCATTGGTAGATAAAGACAGTCTATCCAGTCTGCCTAAACTGGTGTTTCTACCTCATCCACCAACTCAGTTCCCTGGAGAGTTATCCTCTTTGGCCCCTCCCCAAAAAAATTTCCAACCTCCCTGGTTCACCCAGATGGACTATTAGTCCCCTCACTCTGTCCCAGCCATGACTGAAGCCATTTATAATACCTGCCCCACCGCTTCCATTGACAATCTAGTCCATGGCTCCACCACCCTCTCAGTAAAAAAGAATTTCATCACAGCCCTCCTAAATTTACCCCTTCCATATTAACCTCCAGTCATGCCTCTCGTGACTGCATTCCTATTCCTAGTACTGTAAATAGGTCTTCACTGTTCACTTTGTTTAGTTCACTTAGGAACATAAAGGTCTCCATCATGTCACCATTTCCATTCTGGCCTCCAGCAAGTACTGTTTAGGACATTGATTATTTTGGTGACCCTTCACTGCACTGGTTCAGTTCCATCAAGTTGCTTCGACAAGAAATTTGTTGAAGGACTTTACAGTGACAGTACTTTGCGATGGCAATCACATCGCTGCAACAAAGTGCTGATGGACCCATCAGTAGCTGGAGTCATGTACTGCTTGCGGGGGGCTCTGCCCCCCACAGCCCCTGGACATTTAGACTCCTAACTCTGAGGGTGGGGCGGATGTCAGGGAACAGTGGTCAAACCCAGGAATCGATTAATCCATTTATCGCTCCCACAACCCGTTCGACACTGCGGGTGTTGAACGGGTTGAGTCGCTGTGGGGGATTCATTGTAACAGCATCGCTGTTACAATAGTATATGCACTAGTTCCAGTCTAGCTCTGACCTATCTCAGATATGAACTCCAGAAATGGGCACAGTAGTCCAGGTGATACCTCATCAATGACTTGTATAGTAGGGGCAATATCAAATTGTCTGTCAAAAGTCCCTGAATGAGTACAGTGCTCCCAACTTTTTACTTAATTGGGCTGAGGTCTGTTCAGTGTGCCTATTGAAATTTAGTTGCAAATCTGACAAGATACCCAGATACTTAAACTGTATCATCTCAAGCTTGCCCCCACCTTCTAAATGTACCAGAAATGCCTGAGTGATGCGTTTTCTGGGAGCTGAGCAGGACACCATGGTCTTTTCTTTTTCTTATTTAGTACAGTGTACTGTAGGTTTATTTTTTATGAACCAATCAACCAAGTGTTTATATTCTAATTCAGTTTTGCTATTAAAAGAAAATACGTCTTTTTCAGCAACATACAGCACCATGTCATCAGTGTAGAGTATGGTTATTGCTAATATAAATGCTTGAGGAAGCTCATTTATGAATAAGAAAAACAGCAAAGGCCCTAGTATTGACCCCTCAGGTATTCCATACTCCACTTGTCTAAATTCTGACAGAACTCTGTTCATCCTGACCTGTTGAAATCTGTCAGTTAAGTAATTCACAATCCAGTTCACCACAGGTTAACCACACCCCACTTTTCTCAGCTGTGACTTCAGGAAGTCGTGATCCACTAGTTTGCCTGCCTTAGTCTGAGACTACACAGTGAGGTGACAAACATGATAAAGGGACATCAGGGAAGGTCCTATGAGGACAGAATGGAAAGTCTCATTAGTAGTGTGTTTAAATATATAGCAGCCCCTCCTGGGCTAAGACCCACTCACAGCAGGACTCTTAATAAAAATGCTCATCCTGGGCTCAGCTCCACTTGGAGCAGGGAATTTAAATGTAAGAAAAGCCCTCCTGCACTGAGATCCACTCCAAGCAGAAAAGTGGAAATTTTGAAACCATCAGGAGCTCAGACTCGCTACCAGCAGGACTAATAAAAGGAAAAACAGCACCTCCTCAGCTCAGACCTGCTGCAAGAGTAGGTCCATAAATTCAAGCTCCTCCCACCCCAAACCCAGTCCTCAGCCAAGAGTTCCACAGCTTTTAGGATACTTTAAATTAATAGACCCCTCTGCCAGTTGAGAATTTTACATATACTGCAGTCCTTCGGGGTTGAAACCTGCTGCAAGTGGGAATTTATAATATAAAGAAAGTCTCTCCTGGGCTAGTAACCTGTCTGAAGGGGAACATTTACTTTAAATTGCCCATGCTGATCTCATCCCCACTCAGAGTGGGGACTTTGAAATAAAGAAATGCCCTCCAGGGCCGACACCCGCTTCGAGCAGGAAAGTGGAAATATGCCCACCACCACCATCAAGCCTACTCCAAGGAGATTAGTCCCGTACTTTGTGGGACTATTTAATAAGGGGAGCACCTCCTGGGCTGGGCTTAGCCCCACTTGGAATGGGGAACTAAAAATTAAGAAATGCCCTCTGGGCTGAGACCTTCTGTGAGTGGAAAAGTGGAAACGATGAAGCAGACCCTCCTGGGCTAAGATCCACAAGCAGCTGAACTTTTAAGAAAAGATGCCCGCCCTGGACTCAGCCCCACTCGGAGTAAGGAATTTAAATTTAAGAAAAGCCCTCCTGGGTTAAGACCTGCTCTGAGTAGAATGTTTAAATATATAGCATCCCCCTTCTGGGCTATGACTCAGTGAAAGTAGGACTTTTAAATACAAATACTTGTCCTGGACTCAGCCCACTTGTAGCAGGGAATTTAAATTGATGAAAAACTCTCCTGGGCTGAGACCCACTTCAAGTGTCTGCTTTCAAATGAAAAATGTTCAGGTTTAAGACCATTTCTGAGTGCTTGTTAAAAGCAAAAAGCCTTCCTGGACTAAGACCGTCTTTGAGCAGGGGATTTAAAATACAACAAAAAGTGCTCTCCAGGGCCGAGACCCTCCCTGGCTGATAGTAGGCTCTTGAAAGTAAACAGCCCACACCCACCACAGCCAAACCCACTGAACATCAATCTGACTTACACGGATCAAGAATATTACAAAATGATGTCTATCCTGACTTTTGTTCCCTCTCCCACTCTACTGATCAACCCCTCCACCCCCCGATGCTGCTCAACTGCTGGTCTACCCACTCCCTGCCTGTCCTTTCAACAAATCTGTTTTTTTTTTCAGTGTTAAGAAAAGAAACACTCTGCCAGCAGCTGTCTGCACAGCACTCTCTCTCTCTCTCTCTCTCGCTCTCTCTCACTCACTGTGCTGGTGGCTGGTCACAAGGCTCCATCTCTTACTTCAATAAAGCATTTAATTTAACTTTTAGTTGACGTATATTTCCATCAACTAAGGGTGAATTTTGCAATACGAACACTTGATTCTAGTAAGAAATTTTCAAATATGAAGGAAAACAAACATAGGGCCGGATTTTCAAACATTGACGCAGGGCTTACACCAAACTCCAATTTTAGTACATTGGGCACAGTTGTGACAGTTTCCAAAATTTATGGCCACATATTTGGCACAAGCCCCATTGAAAGGGTCCTCCAAATGGCACAAGTTAGGCTGGGGGGAGCTGGTCTAACTTGTGGCATTTGGTGCACAGGACAGAAAATCACAACTGGTACCGAGTAAATGCTGCAACACCCCTGTGCCATATGTTCATTGCACCAGGGCTTGTGGCATTCACAAGTCTTTTGAAAATCGGGCCCATAAACTTTAAAAATAAGGCAAATAGCATGACAGCACACTACCACAGAATTTGTAAGGAAATAACTATCCACTGCCACAAAAGTTCTTTGGCAAATGGGAACCCTTTCACAGAACATAGCCACAAAATGCCACAAAAAATCAGTGGCAAGCACACAGTAAATGCGCAAGGAGAGGCGAAGTACAGTCATATGAATAAACATGATGGCCATATTGCTATGATGGAATAGGAATCATTGAGATGAAACTGAGATATCATGTGTTTAGCAGGATAAGCTGTATGGAAATATTGGTCCGACTGAGACAGCTGGTACATAGGGGTCAGAACCTGGATAAAGGGCTCTGAGGAAATGTGTAGTGCTCTGAAAGAGGAGTAATTTGCCCATACACGTACCCCAATACCTATTACAGTAAATGTATTGTCCGGATCTTTAAATCTACTTATATAGCCTAAATCTCAGTAGAGACCTAATGAGCTCAAAGACATTGGTGTCTTTGGTGTTGTGGTTCACAAGTGGGTTTTGGTGTGTTCTGGGGAAGTTCCAGGTCCAGGCAAGGTTAATTCAAATAAGTGTGGTTGTAAGGGACCTTCTGGTGAGCATTGATATACCCCTAGACAATGGAGTTTCTGTTAGCCATGCCCAGCCCTCTCCTGGGGCCAGGACAGAGAAATGGGTTACACACATATGTATGTGCAGGGGAACAGCAAAATGAATTCCACAGAACTGTTTAAGTTATGGAGTAGTACAGTACATCTCCCAGGAGGAATAATCAAGTTGGAAGGAGGAAAATTCAAAAAAGATATCTGGAAATATTTTTTCAAGGAGCAAGCGGTGAATGTGTGGAACTGACTACCCATTAATGTAGTCAGTGCTAGGACTACATCAGGGTTCAAAAACAGTGGGACATTTTTAAGAGAGTTATCAGAGGAAGGAGGGAAGTAGGAGGTGACAGAAGTCTTGGGGGGTTACATTAGAGTAATATAGCATCACACGCAACTCATATTTGTTAGTGAATAAAATTGGGTACAAATGTTGAATAATTCTAAGCAGGTACAATGGATGACACAGTTAAGGTCAGGTCTTGGAACCTAAATGGTCTGACAACTCATGTGAAAAAAAGGAACGGGTACCAGGTAAAATATGAAAAATAAATACCGATATAATGTGTCTACAAGAAATTCATATGACTGAAAGAGAAGGACACATTCGAGAAGTGTTAGGGTGAATGGTATGGATCTTCTTTTAGATTCAAAGCCAGGGGACTGGCCATGTGTTTGAAGCCATGCTTTTCCTTGGAAGGTCCTCTGGGTCAGATTGCATACTGGAGGTAGAAGATTTGTACTGGTACAGATTCAAATGAAATAGGACAAAAGTCAGTAGTGGGCTCCTTATACGGTCCTAATGGAGATGACACTAGTTTCTTTCACCTCCTATCTTTAGAGATGGCTAATTTTGAGGGTACCTGGATTCTTAGCAGATATATTAACTGCATGAATGAAATGGTGCTTGACCACTGTTTACACCCTTATCTTGCATTGCTAAAGCCCTACTTGCTCTTATGACAAAGCATTCACTGACTGATGCATGGCAGCATCTATGGTAGGGAGTACACATTGTATTCACATTGCATACCTGCTTGGATGCTATACTGATCTCCCAATCTTTATTGCCACTCCTGAAATTGGCCTCTCATGACAGTATTAATAAAACTGACTAGACTCAGTGCTGGCTGATTTTCAGGGGAAGGGCATACCAGTGGCCAACAAAATTTAGAAGCTAGGCCCCACATTTTTAAAGCAAGAAGAATTTCAGAAATTTGTCAAAAGGCAACTAGAACAATACCTTCCCAACAAGCAAAAGAGGAATACTTCTACCTGTGTTAGGTGGGAGGCCTTGAAGGCGGTTCTTAAGGGGAAATAATTTCCTATGCTAGTCACAAGATCTAGACTGGATGTATTATTAAATAGGGTAAGCCACACTGGTTCTTAAATGCCCTAAACTTATGCATCATTATGATATGTATAAACAATTAGGATGGGTATCCTTACGCAATAGAAGGGAAATGCATAAGCGGTTATTCGCCTATAAAAGTGGGCTGGGTTATATAACTACATATTTGAGTGATAGGGTAAGGTTTAGGAACATTGAACCTTCTTTGAGGAATTCCTGTGCTAGAGAAATGTTGGTTCCTTTTTATAAAACTAAGCATTCCCAATCTTGTTTTAGTTATTATGTTCCAGTTTTTTGAACAGCCCCCCCCCCCCAAGAATTTAGGATACAGACCAGTTAACCTCCCTCAGTTTCTGCACTGAAAAAGTTTTTGTGATCCCCCAAAAGATGTGCAGTTGTTTTAATTAACTGTGTTTTAATGTATGTTTACATTGATATTTGTTGTATGCATGTGTATTGTATGTATATAAGGTCACCATTATAAATGTGTTTTATACTCAGTGGTCTTAACCTTGAATAAATAAACAAAACAAGAAAAAACTAGATGAGAAACAAATCATAGCTATAGAGCAAAAGATCAAAGAGGCTGAGACAAATCACATGGCAAACTCAACTCCAAATGGATACCAAATCTTACAAAAATTAAAGTGCTAACATAATGCATTAAGAAGTGTCAAGATCGAGAGGCTACTTCTAATGGCACAACTGGAAATTAATTTTGATGGAGACTGGAGGAAAGTGGCTCACTTGGCAGCTGTGCAGTAGAAAATAAGAACAGGACAGAAAGTACAAAGATGTAGAGGTAGGGGAGTGCTTCACAGACTTTTATGCATAGCTCTACACACCAGATGCCTAGCCCTCCAAAGCTGAACTGGAGGCTTTCTTTGCCAAGGCCACCACAGAACATTTGACAGCTGCACATAAACAGCAGGTAGAGGCAGAATTCACTTGGGAGGAAATAGGCTGGGCAATCTTAAAGGAGGAAAGGCCCTGGGACCAGACAGGTTTCCAGCTGATTTCTTTGAAATCTTTTGTTGAGATCTACAGGAACTGTTATATGACATGGTTTTTGAGAGTCTAGAACTAGGAATTGTGCTCCCTCTCATGTGGTCCACCACAATCACTATCCTTCCATAAGCCAGACAAGGACCCTCAACTATGTTCTTCATATCAGTTGATCACCGTGCCAACAGTTGACAGCAAATCTTTGGCAAGGATAATAGCTGGCAGGTTAGAAAAAGTGCCACCTACCCTGATACACAGTGACTGGGGGGGTGCAAGGTAGACAGGGAAAGCCTAATTTATGGCATACCCTAAAAGTGGTGTGGAGGTGGGTGGGGAGATGGGCCTAGGAGAGTGTGGCAGTCCTTGCCCTAGGTGCTGAAAATGCATTTGACTTCTTGGAGTGGGGATATATATTTAAGACCCTCAGAAGGTTTGGATTGGTGACACCTTGTTACGTTGGGTCTTAGCCCTATATAACAAACCTACAGCCCAAATACTTGTAAATGGAGTTCTGACTAGGCTGCTCCACCTCACTGGAGGCACTAGGTAGAGGTACCCCTTATCCAAGTTATTATATGTGATGTCACAGTAGCCTTTAGCTGCAGCAGCAGACCATAATGACCATATTTATAAAAAAATCAAATAAATAAATCATTACTACATTCTTTGGCAGCCGCTCAGCTGTGTGTCGTGTTTCTGGGCTTGGAAGTCAGATGGACTGCCCATGTTTATGGATTGTGCTGCTGGACTTATTGTGAGACTGCTAGGGTTCTTGGTGTTTAGCAGGACTTGTGGACTTGTCCCGGAGTTGCCTTCCCTCTAGTTGTGCAACTTGTTAGTTGTGGGGGCGGAGCTCATTCACCCTTTATCTTTCCCAGTTCCTAAAAGTCCTCCGCTGCGATCTGATTGCTTAAGGGCCATAGCATAAGGGCATCATGGAGTCTGCCTGGAATTAGCCATGAGGAGATCACTTGTTTGGCCATTCACTCAACTCCTATGAGGTTTCAGCCACTTATCCCCCTCTCTATCTGTCTGTGTCTGCTAAAATTCACAAGTATTTTAGTCTATTAGAATTTACTCTCCGTTTTATATGCAGCTGTTATGAGCCTTAACCTGTTTCATTATCTAGAGTAATCATCAGATAATTAGTTAAGGAACTGTATCTGTACCGCTTTTAGTCTACTAAGTTTAACTGTTATTTGTTCCCTAGTCCTACTTATGTAGTTCATCCTTGTTTGAGTCCATTCACTCACTGTGTACTAAAATGTGGCCATTATTTTCATTCTCTGGCCAAGATATTCAAACTGCGCTCGGCTGTGGCACAAGCTTGGGCGCAGTGCAACTTGGCTGCGCTGGGGTGTGGACTGGGCGATATTCAGTGGAGCTGTGCCATGGCAGAGCATAGTTGAATATCGCACCCTGGCCTCCCGCAGTGTGCATGGCACAGTGGCACTGCGCCAGTTTAAGTGGCCAGAGTGGAGCATGGGGATGCACTAGCGCAAGTTCCATTACGCTATGCACAGCAACCGTGGTATTCAAAACTTGACATGTAAATGGGGCCATAATGTATGCAAGGCACAAATGGGGCCATTTGCATGTAAATTTGTTTGCTGTCTGGCTCTGTGATCCCGGCGACTTGTGCAAGCCCTGCCAGGCAACACCGTCGGGGACTGACACCCCCTGCAGCCGGCAATGTGCTCCACATCCTGATCACGGGCATTTGTAAAGAAAAGGAAAATCATAAATCCCTGGTGGTCCAGTGGACCACTATCTGCCCGATCACGGGCATTTATAAAAAATAAATACATCTGTCCAATATCCCTGGTGGTCCAGTGGACCGCTGTCTGCCCAATCATGGGCATTTGTGATAAGAAAAATAAATAATACCAATATCCCTGGTGGTCTAGCGGTACCCCCTTCCCCACCCCTCCATGGAGCCCCAACGCCCGCTCCTCCCCGGTCAGCCGGTGGGTGGCAGCACCCCACCCTCCTGCCACCCGCCGCCCGCCGACCTGACACCATCGGTAAGACTGTACGCCCATAGGTCCACAGCGTGAGCCAATGGGCGTGCAGCCCGTACCGTACTACACATTCCAGATATGTGAATGATTCATACCGCGATCAGGCAGACAGCGGTCCACTGGACCACCAGGGATATTGGACAGATGTATTTATTTTTTACACATGCCCGTGATCAGGCAGATAGTGGTCCAGTGGACCACCAGGGATATTGGACAGATGTATTTATGTTTTACACATGCCCGTGATCGGGCAGATAGCGGTCCACTGGACCACCAGGGATATTGGACAGACTTCTTCATTTTTTTGCACAAATGCCAGTGATCGGGCATGGGGGGGGCACCACCAGGTGCAGCCAGAGCTCGGGTGGCTACCCACAGGTGGCAGCTGCCGTGTTGCACCCTGCAATGCGGCAGCTCACCTGTGGGTGGCCATCCATTGTTCCTTTTTTTTGGATCAACTTTGTGCTGGGGCAGGTAGGGGTTGCACATGCATGGCTCTACACATCCCGGGCTGAATATCGGGCTGTGCAAGGTATGCATGGGCACGCCCCCCCCACCTGCGCCTGCATACACGCTCCGGCACATCAGGATTTGTGCTGTGCACTTTTCCCTTTTGAATATTGCGCCGGGGCGCATCAGTGGATTGCGCATGGTGCAACACTGTTGCGCCATGCGCAACCCTATTGAATATCTTGGCCTCTGTTTATAGGTGCTACTACTAATTGCTAAGTATTTGTGTTTTTAAATTCCTAATCCTTCTGACAAACTATTAGGTTTTTCCCCATTCCTAATTTTATACCTTCATCTATTTAGTTTCTTGTTTTCTCCTATAATTTAATTCTATCCCATTGTCACCCCTTTTTGTTTAAGCTGTGTTCTGGGCCTACTTATTGATTATGACTGTGGGCGGAGCCTACAGGAGTATTGCATCTAAAAAGGAGTGATGTCATGTTTTCTGCCCGTGGAACTGACTGAAGGTGTAAATAGTCTCCTCTGCCTTACCCTCCTCCAAGAAATGTTTTCCGCCCTCAAATAAATACACTTTCATGTTAGTCAATGGTTGCAGGGTACTATTTTGTTTCTTAAATGGGTGGTACAAGAACTGGAACCTGAGTAGTAGGAGGCAGCATTGTTTTTTGGGGGGAAGTAAGGTCCACACCACCTCCAGCCAAGAAGCTCCCAAAGGTCCGTCCCACCTTTTTTTATTCATGTGGGAGGGGCATGAGGTGCATCTATCATCCTGAAAAAAGACTCACATGTTTGGGGTGTGGACCAAGGAACAGATGTCTATGGAGTCCCTGCATTTTGTTAAGGACTAGAACAGAAGATACTTAAAATGCCTTCAAAAAACCCTTGGAACAAATGATTATCAGGGTCACCTGGTGTCTCAAAAGGAAAGCCTAAGAAGTGTCTAAAAACTAAGAAAAACAGACAGCTTTCTGGTATTTCTTAAACATTTATATACTAAAAACAAAGTTTAGCTTTTGGGATTAGCAATATTTGTTTACCATATTCTATCTATCTATATATATAGTTTGTCTTTTTAGTACTTTCAAACTCTTGAAAGCATTGGTGTTACAAATGCATTTAGAAATACGTTTTTTTAATTGTCTTTACAGATTACATTGAAAGCACTGGTGTTACTAATGCATTTAGAAATACATTTTTTTAATTGTCTTTACAGATAAATCATGCATGTTCATGTGAGGGCACATTTGTTTGGGGGGATGGGGTTCAAATTATTTTAATCATGGGCACAGTGCTTGGTAAACACAGTCTGTGATGAAGTATATTTTTCTTTTTAAGTTTGAGAAGAGAAAGCTATGAGAAGTAGAATGGATTAAACACTTCCTGGAACTTTTTGCATAACAAGTTCCCCATGGCACCTCAAAGCATTTGACACTAGGATCCTAAGAACAGTCAGTGTGTTACATTAGAGGACATTGCATAACAAGAGACTAGCCTTCCCTTTTTCCAAATAATATACCATCTTCATTCTCAGGCAGGCAGTTCTGGGCTACTTTTTTATATTCTGCTGAATCTTCTCAAAGGAAAAATGCATGTTAAATTCAGGAATATATGTATTACTACCAGCTTTGAGTTCTCACTTCAATCCAGTGTTTTGTTTCTGCCTAGGCTGTTAGAGGAGTTTTTCTAATTTTCCCCTCGCTGTTTTATGACATCTGGGGGCTGTCATTGAAGTTTGTTTTACTGCATCTACTCAAAGTTAGTCTTCACAGCTTACCCATTGGTTTGATGTTTAATAGCCCTATAGCAGGCCAGTGTCTTCTTACAATGTCTTGCCACAGGAGAGAAAAATCTTTGCAGACAGGATTCACAGTACTATACAATATACTATAGAAAGTTATGTGTTTAAACACACACACACACACACACCAAACAGAACACAGCTGAATAAGGTACCAGTATTAAGGAAACTTGTCATACTTACCCAGAGTCTAGCAGGGGCGTCATACAACCAGACATTTTGGAGGTGTACGAAATCAAAATTTCTCTGGGGGGGCTGCGAGCATGCTCCCCCGGGGACATTTTGAAAAACTGAGGTCAAATGGTGCATTTTGGTGACTTTTAGAAGGCCAGGAAGCTTTTCCTTAACATGCTAAATGCTATCACAATGATACTTTTTTTTTCTTTGTTCAGTCTGTGACAGTGACCTCTTGTATTTTCAAACCAATTTTGTAAAAATTGAACTGAAACGGTGCATTTTGGTGGCTTTTACCATACAGTGAATCAGCTAGCTATTTACAGTCCATTCCTAACTAATTAATTACCTGCTAAAAGCCAGAAATGCACCATTTGAATAGTCAAATTATTACAGTCATCTACTATAAATGTTTTGTATGCAAAATAATGACACAGTTCATGTGTTCTTACTGATACTTTGTTTACTGTGTAATCTTTTCCATGTATTACTTACATATATGCAGAAAAAACACTGCAGACAGGATTCACAGTACTATACAATATACTATAGAAAGTTACATGTTTAAACACATACACACACACACACACCCCCCAAGCAGAACACAGCTGGATACAGTACCAGTATTTAGCAAACTTGTCATACTTACCCAGAGTCTAGCCCCAGGGGCATCATGCAACCAGAAATTTTGGAGGGGCACAAAATCAAAATTTCTCTGGGGGGGGGTCTGGGGGCATGCTTTCCCAGGAACATTTTGAAAAACTGAGGTCAAATGGTGCATTTTGGTGACTTTTATAAGGCCAGGAAGCTTTTCCTTAACATGCTAAATGCTGTCACAATTATACTTGTTTTTCTTTGTTCGGTCTGTGACAGTGACCTCTTGTATTTTCAAAGCAATTTTGTAAAAACTGAACTGAAACAATGCATTTTGGGGGCCTTTATCATACAGTGAATCAGCCAGCTATTTACAGTCCATTCCTAACTAATTAATTACCTTCTAAAAGCCAGAAATGCACCATTTGAATAGTCAGATTATTACAGTCATCTACTATAAATGTATTGCATGAAAAATAATGACACAGGTCATCTATTCTTGCTCATACTTTGTTTACTGTGTAATCTTTTCCATGTATTACTTACACATATACAATAGAGATGACAATAAACAGAGTATGATGAATCCATTTATTTGGGTAACTGTGTGTATAAATTTCATTTATACACAGTTATTACATCACGCTCCACCACTCGTGATGTTGCTTGAGGTCAATGGCAACTTCACAAGATAACCGCTTCATCACACAGTCACCCCCCCCGCATATCCCTTATTCATGCAATAGGCATGGCAGGGTATTAAATAGCTAGTATAGCAGAGCATAATGCTATTCAGTATCAGAGGGTGGTGCTATCCATTTTCTGAACTGTATAGCACTAGACTGCTAAACATTTTTTGTTTTTTATTCAAGTTTACACATACAAAACACATTAAAAACAAAGTATTTTTCATTTTGCTAACCAGTCTGTGCCATATACTATACCTTTTTGCAGTTGATTAGCACTTTCACATGTTAAACTGCTAATCAATTTTTTTGGATTATTTAATACCCTACATGGACACAAAACCCATTTAATAAATCCATTTATCTGCACAGCCATTGAATAAATCAAATTTCTCTATGCAGTAGTGATTTAATTACCATTTAACCACACATTATTTATGTCATTATCATTTATCTGCATAGTAGTGAAGTCACATATTCCCATAATTAAATGCAAATAACTACATAATGAAGAATGATAGCATAATACTGTGACAATGAAAGGTGTTCAGCAGAAAGATATTTACAAAATGAGTGGTGTTTCATTTATAGTTACCTTTTAGGTTTTTTTTTTTATGATTAGCAAAACATAGCAGAAAATTCAATTTTGTTCACTTTTTGCAAGAAACAAATGCAAATAACTTTAAAACAAAAAAACGACAGCATGGTACTTTGAGCACACAAGTTGCTCAACACAAAACTATCTACAAAATGAGTGGTGTTTCATTTAACAGCAACCACTGTGCTAGTTGGATAGTTGACAAAAAGTCACAAACCTATCATTTAAAAAACAAGCAAATGTCCCTGCAGTGTCAGAAAGCATCCCATATTGTATAAAGGAAATATACAATGGTGAGCTGTCAGATAAATTATTTATCTGCACAAGTGCTGTTTGACCTCGGAAGTCTGGACCGTACCTCTCATCTTATCATGTCAGCACTTGTCTTTAAATTGCAAGCAAACTCTCTGAATGTGTAGCACATTCTTAATCAATATACAAATACAAAATCACACATGCCCCCACAATGCAAAGCATCATGGGCTGCATATGCAAATCACCACAGAATGTTATGCTGGTCCAACTTTAAACAAAATTGCATGGTGCCAAAAGGCCTCTCACACAGTTTGTAAAGGGTGCTAACAGAAGACATAGACACGTGTTTCGTCCTACCAGGACTCATCAGTATGCCTCGTCTGTTCGACACCCCAGTGGAATGGACCAGCTACCCCTAAGGCAGTAGGCCTGGGATATATTGTAGTGAACCCATTAAAATAAAAAACCATTTAAAAGACAAAGAACCTCTGTGCGTAAACACTGAGGCAAGGGTTACCCCAAAGGGCATTTGGCTGGGAAGCCAAGTTTCAAGAAAATACAAAATCACACATGTCCCCACAATGCAAAGCATCATGGGCTGCATATGCAAATCACCAATATACAAATAGTGGATTTCCTATGCTTAGTGCCAAAATATGTTTCAATAAAAGTTACGTTTTTATTATGAAACTGCAAACAACCCAGAAAAACTGTGAACAGGCATGACAGAGACCATGATGAGCAATGCAAGGCAGAAATAAATGTACGTAGGAATAATCCATCACATTTGGGCTGGCAGTATAGCCTAGAGGTTAGAGGAATGAGGTGTGAATGAGAGTGATACATTCAGCAGACCAGACCTGAGTCTGATTCTCACAACCTCCGCTTGCATACTGTATGACTCTGAGTAAGTCACTTAACCACCCAGTGCTCCCAGGTCACCACTGAAAACAGGCACTTGTGCCTAGTGGGCCTTACCCAGTTACCAAAGACTAAAATAAATAAATAAATAAATAAATAAACATCAGTACCACCTCCCTACCAACAGGCCCTCCAAACGAAGTATTGCAAACAGAGCAAGTTAACTTGCAATACACTGTACTTAGTATTGCTAACAAAAGTAAAACTGTCAGAACAGCATAATAAAGGATCATACTAATTAATATTAGATGTAAAACTCCTACTACCTGGGGGGAGGGGGGATAACTCACTCCAAGTCACACATCCTGCAGGCTCTCAAACCAGAGCAAGCCTAATAACAACAAATGAATGCCTTTACTAATAACCCTCCAATGCTGACAAATGACAGGGGTGGTAATCGTGGTAACACCACACTCAGATGAGCGACCTCCTCTTGGAAACCCTCCAAACAGAAACAGACAAATGACAATAAAATACAACACAGACTGACAACCCAGGAGTGGGGGTGGATGAAATAACCTACCCCAGACAATAATCACACCCCTAACATTTGAACAAGAGCCAACTTTTCTTTTTTTGGGAAGGTGGACTTATCTATGCAAACAAGCAGAAGTCACTTGAACTACAGTGAAAGCTAATGATTTAAGGGGGGGGAGGTGTTGCGCTGTCCCTCATAGTTGGCACCAATACACACACACTTAACCTCTTGCAAAGTGCATCCATACCCTGCCCAATAACAATGAATAAATTATTACAGTTTACTACTAATAATAATAAAACAAACCCACCCACTGTGTTTAACCCTTACCCTACTGAACTTCTGCTGCTACATGAACATCTGCCCCACTTTGACTGGCTTGACCATGGTGGAAGGTGGTCAGCTCCTCTGCCTGCCTCTCAGGGCATCCCTGGCAGATCAAGCTATGGTGAATGTGGCACAGTTCACTCCTGCTGCTCCAGCTGAGTACAAGATTCTTTCATTCCTGAAAATTAATCTTTTACAGATTTCTGTTGGTGTCTGGGGTGGTCCAGTGGTTGTGCCCCTCTGTGTCCCCTACACTGAACCCAAGAGAACTCTTATCACTAGTATTCCCTCTGATTCTCTTGCTCCCCAGACCCCACAACTGCTCAGCTTGTGGCATAGACCACTGTCTTTTTGCAGATGCTGGAGGCTGGTCTGCATTGGTCACTTCCACTAAGTATGATGCTTTGTTCGCGGGGGGCATCCATTGGTCCTGTTGCTCTGGGTCCCAGCACTGTGGCACCTGCTGCTTTCCCATTGAGACTGCACAGTCCAGTGACACCCTAAAACCATGTCCAAGTATCCCAGGTGTATGGTGCTACCCCAACACACCCTGCCTCATGCCCAAGTATCTGTAGCATTCAGATGCAGCCCCTTCAACACCCCGTCCTCACCCAAGTATCCCTGCTGACCACTGATAGAGACAACACTCACACACACACACACACACACACACACACACACACACTGCTTGCCTGGCCACTAAGTGGGAGCTTTGTGTAAAGCACTTTTATGGCATGGCAGTATGGAGAACCTCTATATGCCCCTAAAGTCCATCACCCCCGACAGCCACCGTATATCAGCCCCCAAGAGCCGCTGTGTATTGGCCCCGTATGCCTACAAAAGCTTCTGAAGATAATTATGTGGGTTGCAGTTGTTACAGTCAGTGAGAACCTTGGATCCCTGTTGCTCATTATATATTATCTTTAATAAGGAGACATGCCAAGAAAGAAAAGTCAAAATCCAGCTGGCAGAGTTACAAAAAAAATGGCATAGTTTTGTGTTCCATGAGCATTTTTGCCTACACTCCAAAGCTAAAAACTGAATTCCCTAAATCAAATTCAGGTTTCTTTTTACCTGGTTAAGTTACAATTTGTCTCTGAGTTTTCAGGGAAAAGGAATGAAAGCTAACCATTCAAAGGAGAGACACTAGCATGTCTGATGCAACTTTTTTCCTTTTCTCAAGTGATGGATGTGTGAGTAGAGTTTCATTTCCTTTCCTTTCCATGAT
Source organism: Neoceratodus forsteri (assembly GCA_016271365.2). Taxonomy (NCBI): domain Eukaryota; kingdom Metazoa; phylum Chordata; order Ceratodontiformes; family Ceratodontidae; genus Neoceratodus; species Neoceratodus forsteri. Next base: position 1,749,033,371 of record CM057455.1, on the reverse strand, counting down.
GCTTCAGAAAGAAAATTAAACAAAGCTCTGCTCACACGTTCATCACCTGAGAAAAGGAAAAACAAAACCTGAAAGCTGGAAGGGGAGGGGGAGTGGATCGACAATTTGGAGAAAAGGTACCTGCAAAAAAAAATTGGGGATGGAGAACACATTCCAGGTGGACACCACTCCTCAGCCTTCCAAACACAGAAATCCTTGTCTGTGGGCTAACGCTGGCTCATCAAGTAGTTGATGGACACTGGACACAGCTCGGAAGAATTATGCTTGTTATCTCACCCACTCTGCCCCATCCCCCTGTCACATACAATGTCCTCCAAGAACAGATCCCTTTTACAAGCCAACCCAGACTGACAAATGAAGACATTCAGATTCACCCACCTCCTACTGCTGCTGGTACTGCTAGTACTCCTCTCCTGGGAAGTAGTGGCAGCACATACACACCCACGGCCAATCTCACTCAATAATGTGGCCCACAACAGGTGAATGTTTACCCTTCTTGGTTGCAGTTTTGCTTAGTTTTTCTCATACCGGTCTTCTCCTCAGTCTGTCCTCCTTAAGTGCATTAAGTAAGATAGTGCCTGAAAATCCACTGTTTGATGCGTGGCGGCGTCAACAGATCCTTCCACTTATGACTTCAAAAAGTCAATATTGTTTTAGACCTTGTGATTTTCTGGAAAATAAAATACATTTACGAATTATTTTATACTGGTTTTGAGCAATGATATTTGGGGGCACATGCCCCCTTGGCCACTATGGGCATGACTCCACTGGAGTCTAGCAATGTGAATCCTGGCTGTGACTATAGGTGTTTACAACTGAATGATAATAACTACATTTGCTTTTGCAAATAGGCAGGCATTTGTATCTAATTTCTGTTTGACTTACTGTAGGTTACACATAGAATCTGAAAAATTCATAACATGCTGTATTGTGCTTCAATGAACTGATAAATGGTGATTTTGGTTTCTTTTACAAATTGATTTTTCCTGACTATGGATATACTGAAACCAAAATTTCTCAACAAAATGTTTTTAAATAAAGAGTTTAACTCACAGCAGCAGCAGAAGCGTGTTGGCATTAAAAGCTTAGTGGCATGGATGTAGAGGCACCAGAATTTAAACATGACTTTGGTAGAGGATTAATTGTGACTGGTGGGGGTGAGGGAGTAAGTGAGTCTTGATATTTGTAGCATAATGGTTTTCTTAAACTTCAGCCTTCAATGTGTTAGACTCTGCTGCCATCTGTACAGTATATCACTAAGCCATATGCAGTGTGGTATAACACACACCCTGTCATGCCTTATTGCTTAAATATGCCCTTTCTGAATGCACTATACCTTGATTCAGTTAATGTATGCAACAGCCTTCATGTGAACACTCTGGGCTTCTCTTTGACTCCTGATGTCTATTTGCTTTAACTATTGCATATTGTTTGAACTGCTTTGGTCTTCTTGATGTGGTGCCTATGTGCCTAAACTATATAATCTGTTTATCTACTGCTACCCATGCATCTTCAGTGAATGATTGTTAGAATTATCTGCTCTCTGAGCCATTGTTTTTGGACTTGTTAACTGTGCTGTCTCTTTATTAGTTTCGACGAGGTGCCTTTGTAAATGAGTCTCTGATGCAAAAGTTTATAAATCTGATATTTTTTAAAATAAATAAATGTTTACGTTTAAGCCCATGAAACATCCTTATCTAGTTAATGCATTCACAGTCGTAGTGGCTCAGCCAGAGCTGGTTTTTAGTATGTTGCCACATTTGGTTGAAAACCCTAGCAATCTCAGCTGTTGCTTCTTGTGAAATTTCATCACTCCCCATTTATTTAATCATCTAACAGCTGCAGTTAAGGGCTTCAGTAAACTTTCCTTGAGACTGTCTGTGTCTGCTGAACTGTTAGACTAATATTTTAATTCTGTTTTACTTGCTTTCACTATTTTTTCATTAATTCCTTTTCTACTTCTCCTTATTTCACTGTCTATTAAGCCCATCTGGTTTTATCACCTTGTCTGTTTTTTTGCTACCTTTTTGTTTCTTTCCATTTTACTCGTTCCCTATTTGTGTGCTTTATTTTTTCACTTTTTCTCTACTATGCTGTTAACGTCTCTAGTGTTTCTTCCTCTCCTCTTTCCTTTCTCCTTTCATCTCTTTTCCACAATCTTCTTCCTTACTCTCATTCTGCTAGTTTAGTTATTTCCTCACCTTATCCCCAATTCTCCCCTCTGCCTCTCTTCCCTCTTTCCTCCATTTCCCCTGGTGTCCTTGATTTCAAATTCTTCCTGCTCCTTGGCTTCACCTTGAAACTCTCAGGCACTTTCTATCCCTTCTTTCCCCCCTATTCTTCCTTCTAGTCTTCCCTTCTGTCTCCCTGTTCCAGGCAGCACTCTGGTTCTTTAAAACTCCTTGTTACCTTGCTACTTTTATTAGCAGGTGAGATCGAACTTAATCCTGGTCCCTCCACTACTTCATCCTTACAATTTCCTAAAGGTTTGAGAGTTGCTCTTTTAAATATCTGTAGCCTCCTCCTAAAGATTGAACCACTGTGGCCTATCATGCTTAACCTTTTGCTGGATGTTCTAGTAATATCTTAATCCTGGCTCTTCTCTAATGTATTGAATTCTGCTGTAACTATCCCTGGCTACACTGTAGTTAGGCAAGATCACTCAAAGAGAGGCGGTGACGTTGCTGTTTACATTTCCACCAGTATCCAGTTTATGACTGTTCTTGCTGACTCTTCCCCCTCCTCATATGAGCTGCTCCTTCTCAAACTCTCCCTTCCTTTTTCTGTCCCCATCTTTATTGCCGGTGTTTATTGTTGCCCTGATATTTCTTCTGCTTCTGTTTACTGAGCTCTTTTCAACTATCTGTTCTAACTCTCCCAGAGGTGAGCTTTATATTCTTGGTGACTAATATAAATTGGTTCTCCCGCAGTACAAGTAAAACTGTTCAAAATGCTAAGTCATTACACTTGACTTAATTGATCTCAGAACCCACTCGCCTGAACTATATATCTTTAAATCATTCATTGTTAGAATGTGTCCTCTCTTCTCATCTCATCTCCGTCATATTGTGGATGCAGGCATCGCTCCTGATGCCTCCAGTGATCTTCATATGGTTTACTATGTGTGCAAGATACATCATCCTATGGTGCTCCCTAAAATTATTATTCTCAGGTCCTTTAAGTCAGTGTACGTGTCCTCTCTCTGAGCTGAACTGGGGGCAACTGGCTGTTCCCTGATCTTAACAGCCAAAAATATAAATTTTACCCTGCAATACTTTCAATCCAAATTTATGGCTGTATGGGATTGTTATGCTCCCTGAGAAAAAAACAGAGTTTGGGACTGTCATCTACCTTGGATAACAACAAAGGTTATGGTGTGCCTCCATACTAGAGACCTTGTCTGGCACTCTTTTAAGATCACAGACTCCTGACTGCTTTGACACACTATCATCAGCTTCATAATGCCTGTACTACAGCCATAATTCTTGAAAAGTCTGAGTATTTTGCATCCACACTCCAGAACAATATTAATCATCCCTCTGTGTCCTAGAAGGTTATCCATTCCTTGTTTTCTCCTACATTTCAGTCTACCTTTCCTGTTCTCAGGGCTGATGACTCTCTCATCTCTGATTCTTCTATTGTTGCCTCTTGCTTTAACTCTTACTTTACAGTCTGTGCCCTCTCCCTCATCCCTTCCTCCTTCCCTTTTCTTCCCTCTCTCTTCCTTTTTCTCCTTCAAACTTCTCTTTTTCCTTCTCTATTATTGCACCATCACCTCTGCTACCCTTAAGTTCTTGCTTGCTCTTAATCCTCACAAATGTGGTAGCCCTGATGGCCTTGATCCCAAACTTCTACTTCTCTTAGCCCCTGCACCGCACTGACTATTATCCTGTTTCTCAACCTTTCTTTTTCCAAAGAGATCACATGATGCCTCAGGGAGAGTAACAGCAATTGTGTAGCTCCCTGATCACCTTACCTTAAATTTGAAACTTTGCAGTAAATCTTCCTTCTTGTGGATTACCTAAAGGCATTTTTCTACCAAAGAAGATATTTGCTACAACCTGTTTCTTCTACAGTCACAAAATGGATACAGAAATTATATTTCCTCCACCCAGACACACTCCACCACTGATGTCAGACAGTGCAATGAGTTCCAAGAGGTCTAAACAAAATACACCCAAAGCCTCTAATGCATCCTCTAATTTAAACACTCTTACCAAAGAAAAAATTCTCTTGGAAATCTTGCCTATAAAGGAAACAACGGAAACTATCATGGAAGAAATTAAAAACCTGAGAATCAAAACAGAGGACCTTACCAGGAGAGTCGGTGACATTGAAGTTAGAATCTCTTTGGTAGAGGACTGGAGAGCTAGAATCAATCCCAAACTTCCTGTGATGAGACAGAATATAAAAAAATTAGAATCCAAACTTGAGGATCTTGAGGGCAGAAGTCACTGAAATAATCTCATTATTTTGTGGTTTCCTGAAAAATCTGAAGGTAATAACTCAACTCACTTTTCTCAAATTATTTTAGAAAACATTGCTGGTCCATCGCTAAACGATCAGTCGTATGTTGTAGAAAGATCATACAGATCTTTGAAGCCGATGCCTTCAGAAAAAGAAAAACCTAGACCCTTCATAATAAAACTATTAAATTATTTGGATAGACAATATCTTTTAGTAAAAGCTAAGTCTAGTCAAAATCTGCTATGGGATGGCCCCAGAATTAAAGTCACCCAGGATTTGCCACAAGAAGTTTGAAACCACAGACAAGCTTTTGCCCTGATAGTGAGTAAGCTTATCGCTGCAGAAATAAAATACAGAATGTTATACGCTGCAAGGCTAAGTATTAAACATAATAGTGAAAACTACACCTTTGAAAGCCCTGATCAAGCCCCAAAAGAGCTCAGTTCTATTTTTCCAAATTTATTTAAAAGATGAAACCAGTTCTGTGTGCAACATAACCTTTGCTTTGGGTTGAAGTAACAATGACCTTATCGGTGGTAATGTGACAGTCAGTATACAGAAGTTAAACTTTATATTATCATTTGGACCTTGTTTAGTTAAATAAAGAAGCTGTAGCTCAACTGACAAACTAAGCCATAATGTCTTTTCTCTATGGATTGGAAGGTCTCTGGAAAGTGAACTTAGACCAAAGCTACGTTTCTAGTAAAATAAAATATAAGGACTCAGTTAGACTCCTTTTGTAAGTAATGTTGGACTGGTTTAAATATGGGTTCTCCAGGGTTGGAGCACAGCTACTTTAATATTAGTTAAGGTTGGAAGTCTGTTCACTGTCTTTCAAACTATTCAGAATGTTCTGGAAAAGAGAACTTGCGCAGCTAAGATTGTACATCCTCTGTGACTCCTGGTCACCAAATGCATCATGAGAAGTTTATTTTTAATTAGTTACAGACAAAGTCTGAGTTATTAAACTTCATATATTTTGTTAATCAGCTGAGGAGATTGTATAATATTGTGGCCTTTTTTTGGGTTTTGACTGTATAAAAACTGAATGTTCATTAATTCACCTAACACACTAAAAAATATTTTTTTCTAATAATTACTTTCATTAAACCCTGCGATCTTGCAGTTGTATTTTGAACTGAATATTTATTAAAATTTATATGGCAGTTAACCTTTCATATGGGACAGATTTGTGTGGTATGAACAAAGGCTTAGATTGGTGCTTCACATGTTCATTTAGAGCTCCGAAGTTTCTGGACCTAGTGAGTCTGTGAAAGTAAAGTTTCCTATAATTGACAAATCCTAAGTTCTGAGGAAGGATTGGGCTCAATCCTAAATTATCTTTACTCTGCAGGAGTTATAGAGACAGTGCCTTATAAACTTAATTTCCTCCATTTGGGTGTTTACCCTTCTACCAGCAGATGCTTTATTGAAACCTGTATTGATGGACTATGGGGAGATCTGGGAATACTGATATCTATTACAGGAACACGCTCTCAAGTATTTCATTTTGACTTACTCTCTGCCTAATAATATGTAAACGTATGTGTTAATATTTTTAAATCTGGAGAATCTATCCGAATACCTTGCTTATAGTCTGTGCTGTTTATTATTTGCTCAATTAATGCTTACCATAGTTCAGTTTAACAGAGTGATTTTTTTTGAAATGAGGGTCTGATATTATGGCTCTATTAACAATCATCATTACCTATAATTTATTGACCTATTGCCATTGGATGTTAGTATACCTTTAGTCCATGAGTGCTTTAGTTTTACATTTTATTTATTTAGACTTTGGTCATCAAAAGAGTGTTATACAATTTTATCATGTGAAATGGACATATTAATGTGCTGATGATAATGGGTTCTCAAAGACAAGTCCAGTCCTACATTATCAAGATAGAGCTCATCTAAGGAGAATTTTCTTTTGCTTCTAATTTCTGATAAATTTCTTTTCAATTCCCTTTATCGATATACTGAGAATGCTTAACATTGTTCAAATATGTGGATTTTTTTGTTAAAACACATAACATATTTTAGCAGGGATTATTAAGCAAAACTTTGCACATCTAAAGCTTTATTGTTTTATAGATGGGTGATCAATGCAGAGATATAGCTTTGCCAGTTAGTTACCTATGGTTTTCCACCTTACTTTAGTTGTTTATCAGATGCTGTCTCCATCCAGACAAAAATATGTTTTAGTTAGCTATAAAGGTATAATTATCAAAATTAAAAAATAAGATAGATCAACTTACATACATAACTTGTCTTTAGGCATTAAGATTAAAACATAATTAAGATTTCATTAATTTAAGGTGATATAGAGAGTTGCAGGCTATAGATTTGAGTTTCACTATATAGTTTAGCTAGGAGGTTGGGTATTTGGTACCCAGGGATAGATTATTCAGTTATAGGTTTAAGTTTGTAGTTTAATGTAGATGGGGTTATTTAAAAGGGGGGGTGGATTTTGTTTCTGAGTCCTCACTTTTGGATAAGTTATACAGGCATTTATAATATATCCTATAGTAAACATGAGTATGTCTTCATGTTTTAATTTTGTTACTTGGAATGTAAAGGGAGCTAGAGATAAAATTAAGAAATGGCAATTATTGAAACATATTAGACTTTTATAAGATCAAATTATTTATTTGCAGGAAGCTCATCTTTTATAAAAATAAGTTATCCTTTTATCAAAAATGGGCTTAACCCAAGTGTTTGGAGCTGGAGACTCCACAAATAGCAAAGGAGTTGCTATAATGATAGATGATAAAATACCATTTACCAACAAATTTATGATTTAAGATCCCAATGGCAGGTTTATTTTAGTTGGTTGTGAATTAAATAACCACAAAATTCTGTTGGGGAGCATTTATGGTCCACATTTCTCTTCTTACATGTTCCTATCTGAATTAGCAAAAATATTGCTTCCCTATTCAGATTATGATTTTATTGGGGGGGGATGGAATATTTTAGCTGATAAGAATTTAGACAGAACTTCACATTTCAAAACTAAAAACAAAGTTGATGCTAAAGCGCTATTGGAATTCATTGAATTATTTAATCTATGTGACCCTTGGAGAACCCTTAACCCTTCACTGAAGTAATATTCTTTTTACTCCTCCTCCTATAAAGTCTTTTCTAGGCTGGATTATTTCTTAATCAGCATTAGTTTAATGCCAAAAGTAGTTGATTCTCTCTTTACCCCCATAGTACTTTCTGACCATTCACGAGTAAAGCTCACTTTAAACTTAACGCTTATTAACCAATTTAAACCTAAATCATGGAGACTAAGTAATCAGTTATTAAAAGACAGTTACATAATAGATTATATTAAGAAAGAAAGAAATAAGCTATTTCTGGGCAACCAACTCTGATTCATTAAGCAAGTTAAACATTATCTGGGCTTTATTCAAATGTTTTATGAGGAGTAATTTTATAAAATTTGCCTCTAAATGCAAAAAACAGCATTCTGCATAAATTAGACACCTTAGAAGATATACAAACTCTAGAAGCTAGGGATATTTCTTCTCTGAAAGATCTAGACTTAATTAGGCTGCAAAACTTAATAGATACTTATGCTGAATTATCAAGGGAGAAAGTTGAATATTGTATGTTGAAAACAAAGGTTACTTACTTGGATTAAGGGGAGAAACCGACAAAACGTCTAGCACAAAGGCTGAAAAATATTGAGCTTAATAGGTATATCACTTCTATCAAACTGACAGAAACGGCTCAGTTAAGATTTATCCTGAAGTCATTGTCACTGAATTTGAATTATTTTTTAATAATCTCTGTAACTCAAATACTGACACCTTATCATTGACTGACTATAGTAATTATTTAAGCTTGTTTAATGGTCCCACCTTTTCTAGTCAAGCAGCAATAAATTTGATTTCACTTATCACCAGTATTGAAATATTGGTGGTAATAAATTCTTTGAAGCTGGACAAGTCCCCATGTCCAGATGAAATTTCTTTTAACTTTTACAAGGTATTTAAAGATGATTTTGTCCCAATTTTATTGGTTTCTTTAACTATATTTTAGAGAAGGAGATTTCATATTATAGACTTCTAGAGGCAGTTATAATTTTAATCCCCAAACTAGGAAAAGCTATACCTTGGCAAACTATAGACCCATTTCCTTAATTAATGGTGATATGAAAATTCTAGAAAAAATCCTTGCTAATAAAATTAAAGCTGTTTGGAATTCACTAATCTCACCCAAACAAGTGGGATTTATGTTAGGGAGATCTGCATCTGATCACATCAGGAAACTGTTTCATATTTTCCCTGCATCTAGGGAGGTCAGGGCCCCTGTGGTTCTGGTCTCCCTGGATGCAGAGAAAGCTTTTGATAGGGTCTCTAACATATCACCTCCACAAACCATATACAAACTACAAACAGGTATCTGCCTCTATCTCCAAAATCAAACAAAGGGGCAGAGGACACTGCAGCACAGGAGCTAGCACAATAAAACTCACCCAAAACAGGAACCAAAACAAAAAAAGCAAAAAGGAAATCCAAAAAACTTCTGATCATAGGAGAGTCCATGATTCGGGGATTTGACACGTATCTCCAGCTAGGGGTAATGGTCATATGTCTCCCAAGTACATCAGCGTTGAGAGACACTGACCACATTGCTAAAATAGTTCAGGAAGCAGGAGAAAACATTGATGTTCTGGTACATATAGGGACTAATGATCTTGCCAGCTGGTCAGTTGTGGAGACCAAGGAACACCTGACCAAGTTGGGTGACAAACTATCATCCATTTCATCCGGCATCTCCTTCTCTGAGATCCTGCCAGTCTGGGAGAGGGGGGCAGATGGACAGAAGGTCAGAGAAGGGGAGATAGGGGAGCTAAACATGTGGCTCAAGGGCTGGTGCCAGGAAAAAGGACACAAATTTGTAGGGAACTGGCAACAGTTTTGGGAGTGAAAGTTCTTTAAATTTGATGGACTGCATCTAACTAAGGAGGGAGTCAGTGCATTGGGGCAGAAGTGTGATATTTTTGCAGAATATTTAAACTAACAAATGGCAAGAGGGGTGCAACACCCCATACGTCGAAAGGGAAGAACACCCCCCTCAGCTAATGGTCAAACAAGAGTTCAGCATGTTTGTAGTTCATTTGCATCACCAGGTAAGGAAAAAGGTCCAGCTCCCCATACAATGCACAGGGAAAAAAAAACAGACCTCCCCCAACAACTAACACACTGAAATCTGGCCAAGGGAAAATCATGTACACAAATGCTCACAGTCGGGGAAACAAGATCCCAGACCTGCAGGTGATAATGACAGAGGCTAAACTAGACATAGTAGCCATTAGCGAGGCATGGTTTACCAGTAACCACACTTGGGAGACTTCAGTACCTGGCTATATACTGTTCAGAAGAGACTGAGGTGCAAAATGTGGGGGTGGAGTGGCCCTTTATGTCAATGAAAATATCAAAGCTTCAGAAATTCAGAATACACATAAGGAGCTAGAAGAACTGTGGGTCACCCTGAAAACAGGAAATGGGATAGCCATATGAACTGGGGTAGTGTACAGACCTCCAGACCAGAGGGAGGACATAGACACATTACTGTTAGAAGATACACAAAACATTACAGCTAAAGGGGAGGTTCTGATATTGGGAGACTTCAACATCCCAGATACAGATTGGTCAATACCAGCAGGAACATCTGCTAGAACTAGACACGTGGTGGATTCCCAGCAGGGGGGAGGGCCTCAAACAACTGGTACAACAACCCACAAGAGACAGGGCTATCCTAGCTCTAGTACTGATTAACAAGGAAAGGATCACAGATCCCCAGGTAGAAGGTCACCTGGGGGCCAGTGACCATCACATGGATATGGTTTAATTTGGCCATTAGAACTAAATCATTCCATTCCAAGGCAAAAATATGGGACTTCAGAGGAGCTGACTTTGATAAGATGGCCAACAGAGTTAAGCTAGCCCTGGCAAAAAAGAAATACAAGTGAGGAGGTACAGGCAAAGTGGGCAAACATTAAGGATGCAATACTTGAAGCAACATCCCATTGTATTAGAGAGAAAAGGAAGTGCAAAAGAAGAAGGAAACCACTTTGGTTCTCAAAAACAGTAGCAGAAAAGGTCAGAGCCAAAATGCTGGTCTTCAGGAAGTATAAGGGAATGCAGCAGGATGAAGATAGAGAGGCATACCAAATTTTCCTAAGGGAAGCAGGGAAGTCAGTAAGGCAGGCAAAGGCCCAAACCGAGGAAACACTAACTCAAACAATAAAAGAAGGTGACAAGACTTTTTATAGCTACATTAGTGAAAGGAGAAAGTCAAGAGGGGGTATTGATAAGATCAAATGAATAAGGGGGCATGTGAGGAGGAGGACCATGTAAAAGCATCTATCCTAAATAGATATTTCTGCTCAGTGTTTACTGAACAGAAGGTAGGGCAGGGCCCACAGCTCAGCACCATGGACACAGGGGGGGAGGGAAGTGTGCACTAGTCCGTTCACAAAAGAAAGGGTTCTACAAGACCTCAATAAGCTCAGGGTGGACAAGGCAATGGGACCTGATGGCATACATCCCAGGGTACTAAAGGAGCTAAGGTTGGAACTAGCAGAGCCATTATCAGAACTGTTTAGTGAGTCTCTGAGCACAAGCGAGGTCCCAGAAGACTGGAGAAGGGCTCATGTGATCCTGCTGCACAAGATTGGTAGCAGGGAGGAGGCAGGTAACTACAGACCAGTCAGTCTTACGTCAGTAGTGGGCAAGATTATGGAGGCACTCCTTAAGGAAAGGATAGTGCAACACTTTGAATCCATAGGAGCACAGGATCCAAGACAGCATGGGTTTACAAAAGGAAGGTCCTGTCAAACTAATCTCATAGATTTCTTTGACTGGGTAACCAGCATGATGGTCCAAAGGGGGAGCAGTTGATGTCACCTACCTTGACTTCAGGAAAGCTTTTGATACTGTTCCACATAGAAGATTGATTAATAAGTTGGGTAAGCTCAGGGTGGGTCAGAAGTTGGTCAACTGGGTGGCAAACTGGTTGATGGGCAGAAAACAGAGAGTGATGGCAAATGGTATACAATCAGAAGAGATGCAAGTCACAAGTGGGGTACCTCAGGGATCAGTCCTGGGGCCAGTCCTCTTTAATATCTTCATCAGTGACATTACAGATGGACTGGAAGGTAAGGTTTGTCTGTTTGCAGATGACGCCAAGATCTACAACAGAGTAGATGATCCAGATGGGTGTGGGCAGAATGAGAAGAGATCTGGATAAACTGGCAAAATGGTCAGAAGAGTGGCAACTGGGGTTTAACTCAAAGAAGTGTAAGATCATGCACTAGGGAAGACAAACCCTGAAGCCACCTATAGGTTGGGAGGGGAGTTGCTGGCAGCTACATGGGAAGAAAGAGACTTGGGCATCATCATCGCAGATGACCTGAAATCATCCAAGCAGACCACTAAAGCAGTAGGTAAGGCTAGGGGGATGTTGGGGTGTATTAGTAGGGGTATCACAAGTCAGAAGAGGAAGGTAATAATCCCTCGTTAAAAGACACTGGTTAGGCCCCATCTGTAGTACTGTGTCACACCTTCACAAGGACATTAACCAAATTGAGGCAGTCCAGAGAAGGGCAACCAAAATGGAGCAGGGACTGCATCAGAAAACATATGAGGACAGATTAATGGAGCTCAATATGTATACCCTAGAACAGGGGTTCTCAAATGGTGAGGCCAGCCTCCCTTGGGAGGCCCCAAGCTGTCCCAGGGGAGGCTCAAGCAAGTCTTGAAAAATTATTATATTTCAGTTTTCAACTTTATAGATTTTGTGTGAAGGGATAAGGTAAACTGAAAGAAGATAATAGTAGGTGAATTTATGTATTTATTCACAAGTCTGTGACCAGAGAAGGTACTGTACACTGAGCCATGGCTTATTTCAGGTGTACCCTGGGAAGGGTAGTGAGAGAATACAATTCAAAATGTAACTGCGAAACACTCAAGCAATACAAAAGGAATAAAAGTGCAAACAAATTCAGAACAATAAACTAACAATGCGAGGAACAATTGATCAATTAGACTGGCAGCAGAACTGTCCAAATACGCGAGTTAACCATACAGGTACTAGGAATAAGAGCAGGAAGGAGCAAAATGATCCCTGAAAAGTTGCTTAAGAGCAGGGTGAGAGGAGGAGAGGCAGAGGTCGGCAGAAAGGTTATTCCAGATAGAGGGAAACAGAAAAAGCAGTCTGACCCATGAAGGCACGCAGTAAAGGTAACAATGGTTCGAGAGTCAAAATATTTGGAGCAAGTAGGTTGTCCTGTTTGGGGTTACAATAAGCTAATAACATGAAAGCCAGCTATGCAAAGAGGTTTCAATTTATTCCTGATGTACTGTGAAAAGTAGGCTATTTTTCTATGGGGAGGCCCAAAAATATTTCAGCATTTTGGGGGAGGCTCAAGATCTTTTCCATGGCTTAGGGGAGGCTCACTATGACAAAGTTTGAGAACTGTTGCCCTAGAACAAAGGAGGGAGAGAGGTAATATGATCGAAACATTCAAACACCTTAATGGCATTAACAAAGTGAATGAGTCTAACATGTTTCAGTATAAGAAAAATAGCAGGACAAGAGGACACAGCATGTGATTAGAGGGAGGCCAATTAAGGGGTAATGTGAGGAAGTTCTTTTTCACAGAAAGGGTGGTGGATGCATGGAACGGCCTACCTCAGGAAGTGATGGATATGAATACAGTGCAGGGTTTCAAACAGGCATGGGATAGGCATAAGGGAGCAATACAGATGATTATGAATAGATAAGCCATTGACAGAGCAAAGGCCGAAGCCACATTCATAAGGTAGAAAAAGAAATGGGCAGACTGGACGGGCCTTGTAGTCCTTATCTGCCGTCAACTTCTATGTTTCTATGTTTCAACATTTCCTTCATATTTGAAGCTCTGTCCGAATTTGGTTTCCCCTCTAAATTCATTGATTGATTAAGAGCATTATATTCTCAACCTTCAGCTAGGCTTTATGTTAGTGGCATTCTTTCTTCTGCCATTGAGCTACACTGTGGTACAAGCCAGGGTTGCCCCACTCCCCAATTCTCTTTATTTTTTATTTAGAACTTTTACTCTATTTTTTTAAACATAATCCAAATATCAAAGGTATACCAATAGGATTGTATCCTTTAACCCTGTCAGCCTTCACTGATGATGTACTGTTACATGTGACCCACCTGGATATTTCACTCTCTGCTATTTTAACTACCATTCAAAAATTCAGCTGGTTCTCTAATCATGAAATTAATAAAATTCAATCAGTGGTCTTCCCCCTAAACAATAGATCTGCTAAAGATGGGATAATTAAATATGGTTTCTCCTGGACTCCCGATCATATAAAATACTTGGAGTTGCTTTTGTCACAAGATCAAAGACAGATGGTTGACCTGAACTTTTCTAATTTTTTAACATCCATTAAACTTAATTTTGAAGGGTGGAAGAAATTACTTTTATTATTGTTAGGTAGAGTAAATATTGTTTAAATGAATGTCTTTCACAGGCTCTTTTATCATTTAAGTACACTGAACATTTTTCTGCCTTTGTCTTGGTTCAAAAAACTCCACCCAATGATTTCTAACTTCATTTTGCTTAATAAACCTCCCAGAATAGTATATGACAAACTTACCCTTACCAAAAATCAAGGAGGCTTTAAGCTACCGAACATTTGTCTCTACTATTTGGTTAGTCACTTAAATAAGCTGTCTAGGTGGCTCCTTTCAAACAATCCCTCAGATAGTTATTGTCCTATGTAGGTGGGCATTGAAAGAGATATGTTGCAAAAAAATAATATTTCTCTCAAAGCCACTTATTACATGACATTTAAAGCTCTTCCTAACAAACTTAAAAATACAATTATAGGGGTCTTGTTTAGATCTCTTGACCAGCTAAGCAGCTTCATTCAGATTCCTTTATCAAGGGATATTAGTCAACCATTATAATATAACAGTAATTCCAAATAAGAAACAAGCCACTTGACATAAATTGGTTTTCACAGTTAAAAAAACTGCTTGGTGAATAATTTTCTAAAGGAAGGTAATTTTATGACTTTTGACATAATAAGATCAAAGTTATGCATAGGTAGACACCAGAGTCAGTTGAAAAACACTAATGACTGACTTACCACACATTATGACTGATTTTTTCAACTAGTTCTAAAATTCGGACTTCAACTAACTGAAGAAAATCCAACCAATTTTTTCAACTTTCACCATCACTGAATTTTATTATGAAGTAGTTTGTCATACTTTTTTAACTTCATATCTTTTTGAAATAAAATTTTGACTATAAAAGTTAATAAAATTTATGGAAAAGTCTCCCCCATCTTGAAATCAATGGGGCACGCACACTCACAGCCTTCTTCTTCTGACATAGAGACATAGAATCTGATGGCAGATAAGGACTGCTTGGCCCACCTAGTCTGCCCATTTCCCTACCTAACAGATAAACTGCAGATCCTAGTTAACCAACAGCCTACTTCCTCCTACCCCCCACTAGGACTGCCTTATGTCTGTCCCATGCATTCTTGAATTCCCCCACTGTTTCTGACTCTGTAACCTCCTCAGGAAGGCTGTTACATGCATCTACAACCCCCTGTGTGAAGAAATACTTCCTCACATTACCTCTGAGCCATCCCTCTCTATCTTCAGATTGTGCACCATTGTTCCTGCACATCTCTTTTTCTGAAAGATGCTACCATCTTTGACTTTGTTGATTCCCTTGAGGTATTTGAAAGTTCCTATCATGTCTCCCTTCTCCCTCCTTTCCTTGAGGCTATACATCTTAAGCTCCTTTAGTCTTTCTTCATATGTCTTCTGGTGCAGACCCTGCATCATTTTGGTTGCCCTCCTCTGGACAGCCTCCACCCTGTCTATGTATTTGCAGAGATGAAGATAACATTACAAAACGGGGCTGCATGTGCCTACGTGGGGGCATGTTGATGGGTTGAGGTCTGGAAGAGAAGCAGCTTCGTTTTTAACATTTGGGATTTAGTAGCATTTTAACTTCAGAAATGGGTAGAAAAAAAAGGAATTATTTATGTCCCTCAACTCTGGGGCAGGTGAGGTATTGCATATGTTGGAGGGAGAAGCAACTAGTCAGCAGCAGCTTAGAAGCTGGCAGCTCTTTAAAATGCAAATACAAAGTGCCGTGAAACAAATCTACACACAGTAGGGACCCACTAAAGTACAATAACCAGTCAAAACAACAACAAAATATACTAAGTCCCTAAAAGTAACAAGCTGAAGCAGGGCAGTAAAACAATATACAGTACAGAAAAATAAGCAGCAGTAATACTATTTGCATAGAGAAAGAACTATAAGTCTAAAATACAGTATAGGTAGGGCCTCTTAAACACCCCACAGAAGCTAGACGGTACCCTTTTGCAAACAGAGCCAACCATCAATACATGTTAGTTTACTAGCAGAATCTGTGAGTCTAAAAACAGTTTAAGGGAGGACCCCTAGAAATACCTCCTGTATGGTATACCATAACTGAGATGTATCCATAGTTTAAATTTAAAGCTAAAAAAAGCTCATGCATAATAAAAAAGCATTTTCTGACAGTTTCTGAATTTGTTTGGGCTTTCAGCATGTACACTAATGTGTGTTTTTAAATTTTATTCATCTTGCCATGAGGACTTTAATATTTAGTCTATCCAATTCCTACAGTGGCAAACAACAAACATTTTGTCCATTGGACCTGACCGACCATGCTCCGCGCTCCCTCCTATGGGTCCAGGAACTCACCAACCGACCACCTGTGCCTGGCCTGCTCCATGACCTCATGGGGAGTCTGACTTACTCACAATGCCACCACAGTCAGAAAAAAAAACAATTGGGCCACCAGCAGTAGATCGATGATGATCAATCGCCTTGGCTTTTCAAGTTCAGCCCCCTGGGCCCCACAGCCCCCAAGCCCTCAACCAGCCAGACAAACCAGCCCAGCATGCAGCAGACACACAGACAGACTGAGTAGTCTATGAGAGACCATCCTCCTCCTCCTTCCTACTTCCCACTGCCCAGCCCTGTCGGGCCTTACATACACATCCCACACAGTACCTTGTTCACTGTAGCAGCCTGTTGCCAGTTCGGTCAGGTGTCGTGTGATGATTCAGTCATCATCTGATGGCTCCATGGCTCAGGCTGCTGCTGCTGCTGCTCTACTCGGTGGTGGTGGTGCCAGTGTTTTTTTGGAGTTGTGTGCTCCCTCCTTCCAACCCACACAGTCAGTCCCCAACCCAGACACACATCCCCACTCTGGTATTCCACAAAGTGGAACTAGTGCACCTAGCACTCTCCCTCCTCACTGACTCTGAAGCCCTTACTGAGACTGAGTGAGAGTCATCTGATGGGCCCGGCCAATGAGGTCCCGGGCTGATCCCAACCACGACCAGATCACTGACATGCTGCCTTCACATGACTGCTGCCTGGCTTTGCTGGAGGACTGACTGGGACCTGTACAGCCACACACTTATCTCTCTCCAGTCACTGGACACATCAGGACAGTGGACACAGTTAACTTATTTTTAAATTAAAGGCCGAACAGCCAAACTTTATCCCTGCAGAAAAATGCTGCTTGCTCCATTGCCCACACACCAACACAGATGGATGCCTCTTCTCCTGACAGTCTCCTCTCCTACCTCCTACCTCGGCACGCTCTCCCTGCCACCCCATGCAGTCAGTCACAGACACTCTCAAGCTCCTGGCTCCTCTTTCAATCTCTCTTAATTGGTGGGTGCTTCATGTCCAGGAGCCAGGGGTGCATTTTTTTGGCTGTAAGGCTTGGTGCTGGTGGTTGAGGACAATTAAATATTTACGGCCCCCCTCCTCCCCCAGGAAAGAAAAAAGAGAAACACACTGCAGTGCACCACAAAAACAAACCTGGATGGGTCATGGAATCATCAACTGCAGTGGATTTCAACTCCACTATTGTATGACTGCAATCCAATGCAATTGCAACTGATTGCAACTGCATTGAATTGCAACTGACTATTTCAACTGCTGATGACTGCTCCAGGGTCTATGCATAGGTAAAGGTTATTCCTACAAACTGTTTACCTTAAAACTGATCCTTACATTTCATTTTGGAACTTGGCCTTGGCTGGACGATCATAGACTATTAATAGAAAATATTATGTTGACTATTAAAAAACTCATGCTATTTCAAAACTATACCAATATTTCTTATCCAAATTGTCTTTATCAATACCTATAATATCTAAATACTGGTCTGATAAACTGATTAATTCAACTTTGGATTGGCCACTAATATAGAGAGACTTACATAAATACATTTCAAATGACAAACTAAAGTTACTTCAAATTAAAATGATCCATAATGCCTATTACTCTCCATTAAAACTGTATAAATTTGGCCTATTATCTTCAAAAGTTTGCTTTTGGTATGGATCAGGGGAATGTTCTCTTTCCCATATCTTTTTGGAATGTTCTTTGATTATTTCCTTTCGGTCTGAAATTAAGAAAAAATTAGTCAACAAGCTCAGCTTGGGTAATTAATTTACTCCAAAGATATACTTGATTGGAGATTTGATTAGTACCCCTTATCCTTTTGAGAAACAGAATATTTCAATGATTGCCTTAATGGCTAAAAAAGTAATATTAAATAACTGGAAATATCATTAAACCCCTTCCCTGTTAGAATGGAGAAATTAGATACTCGTTTACTTAAGATCTGAAAGACTGATAGCCAGAATTAAATATAATCTAGAGGGCTTTGTCTTCAAATCAGGTAATCTATTTGACTTAATCATTAATTTCCAATATCTAGCTCCTGAAACTTAGTTTATGTAATAACTTTGCATTTGAGAATGTATACTTATTTACTTATGGCCATATAAACCTAGGTTGATTCTTTCTTTTAATGTTACTATTGGGTATCAGAAGTGACTTTATTCCTTTAGTTCAGTAGTTGCTTGTTGGGGTGTTGGGGGTGTATGGGGGTAGAGAGGTGGGAGTCAATCATTATTATGTTCTCTTGTATTTATGGGTGGAACAGTTACTTATCACATGATTAATGTGCATTGTTCATCTTCTATGCTCCACTATGCTGTCTCTACTTTATTGCTTATATGAAAATCTAATGAAGATTTAATAATTAAAAAAAAGCTTTCTTTTTTCTCTGCTACTGTTCCTGATGCTTGGAAGCAGGCTACTGTCATTCCTATTCCTAAGGTGGTGATCCCTCCTCTCCTAGTAATTATCATGCTATCTCTTTCCTTCCTACCCTAGCTAAGTTACAAGAACACTTCATACTATCTCAACTCTCAACCTTCCTAGACTCCTCTTCCTTTTTCCCCCTTATCAATCTGGGTTTAGGAAATCTCACTCTACCTCCGCTTCCCTCTTACAGTTTGCTGACTCTGTCCTCACTGGTATGGATCAGGGTCTGATCACATCTGCCATTTTTGTTGATCTTGCTAAAGCTTTTGACACAGTGTCACACACCTTCCTTCTGAACAAGCATGTAGCAGTGGGTCTGTCTGACAGCTGGTTTTGCTCCTACCTGGGGAGAGGTAGGTCTCAAGCTGTCTAGTAGATAGCTTCATTTCATCACCACTTCCAATCTGCTCAGGTTCTCAAGGACCTCAAGGGTCTGACTTGGGCCCTATTCTCTTTTCTATATTCTTGAATGCCCTCCCCCCTCTCTCTGTTCCTCTGCTCCCATTCGTATTTATGCAGAAGATGCAGTTAATTTTGCATCAGGCTCCTCTTCCCATGATCTTACTTCACAGCTTCAGCTGGATTTTGACAATATTTAATGCTGGTTCAAGTCTAATTAAGTATCCCACAATGATAAAAAAACAATCTTCATGACTTTTGGTACATGTCAGAGGCTTTCTAGACTTACCCTGCTCCCATCTTTTCACACACTTGATGGTGTTATTATTGAGGATGTATCCTCTTTTAAGTACCTTGGGGGTTGGCTTGACTTTCATTTTGATTTCTTGGTTGACATTGATGCCATAAACTAAAAGCTTCACCCCAAGCTTGGTGCACTATATAGGAACAAAGTGAGTATCCCACTTCCTGCTTGCTGTGAGATTGTTTTAAAGATGATCCTCCCTATTTTTGATTATGGTGACATAGTCTACAGTGGAAATCCCAAATCCTCCTTTGCCAGATTGGACCCCATTTTCAAATCTTTTTGTCATTTTGCTTTAGACTGTTACCCCTGTGCCCACCACTGCTCACTCTACTCTGCCCTTTCACACCCCTCTCTTGATGCCAGATGCCTTTCCAATTGTGTCTCCTTTACATCTAAATTCTGGTCTGGTTCCCTTCCCTCCTACCTTACATCACTATCCTCTCCCTCAACTTCCTACTCTCCTCTTCACAATAATACTTCCAATTCCATCACTATTCCTTATAGAAAATCTACTGTTGGCCAATCTGCTTTCTCTTACCACGTTCCTAAACTTTGGTCCTCCCATCCCCTGTCAATTCGCTTTGCCTCGTCAGCTCTCTCCATAACGTCTGTACTTCATGACTTCTCTTCTCCCTCCTGCAAATGTTCTTGACTCTCTTCTCCCCACTTGTTTTGCCCTGGCAATCAGTTTCTTTTATAACCTGTACAGTTATTCCAGTTTGTCTTTAATTTATGATTATGCTAAATGATACTTGCTGTACATGATTTTCCTCATGTCCTACTCCCCAGGATGCAACTGGAAATTAGCTGTTATCAGTTCAGCATGTCTTTCCTGATGAAATGTAAAGGAAGGAAGTAAGGAAATTGAGGGGTTAAAAATTGATGATGAGCACCATAAGATAATTCTTCTTGCAGGTAATCTATGGCTATATTTGAATGAGTCACAGAGGAGCATCCCTGAACTCCATAAATTACTCAGTGAATGTGGCAGCATCATCAGCCACAAGATAAACTGGACCAAAAGCAAGGTGCTGGCCTTTGGTACGGGATCTATCCAGTATCTGAACCAGAACCCTCTGCATATAAATTGGTGTCTTCCCTCAGGTACCTAGGTATTAAGATTTCTCATAAACTGTCTCTAATTGATAAAGAAAACTATAATGGCCCAATTTCTAACATTAAAAAATGACTGTGAAAGGTGAGAAGGTTTACCAATCAGCCTCATTTTACCCAGGTGTCTATATTTACTTTAGAACCTACCTTTTATAATGTCAGAGCAGTTATTTAAACAATTAAATAGCATATTACTTCACTTTCTTTGGGTGCATAAAAGAAGTGTGCTGCAACTGTTACTCAAACGGTGCTAGGGTCTGGCTATACCAAACATCAAGTACAGTATTACTGGTACCCTTATGTTTTGCCAAGGCTCACTATCCTGACACTGACCTGCCCGGGCAGTATTGCCTGACAAGTTCAGTGATCAGACAGTGAGCATCCCAGCATGACTAAAACCCAGTGGACATTACAGAGGTAAGGTTGTGGATGCGACAGCTTCCTGCCATACCCTGTGGATGGAATTCAAGTTGCAGAGGAATTGGGAGGCTAGCCAAACTGCCTCAGTGGTGTTGTGTGCTAAACCACTGGCAGCTCAGCCAGAATTCTCTGGGAGATGTGGGTTCTATCTCGAGCTGTATGCTCGAATTTGTTTTACCCATTTGTATCCCCGTAACTATTTTTTGTTAACTCTGAGGTTTGCTCACCCTCAGAGATATATTAGTTATGATGGGTGTGGGGGCAGAGCCCTCCACATAGGAGATTCGGTGGGCGAAGCGCCCTGACTTGCACTGTTTTTGTTTTCAATCAGATGCCTGAAATCATATATTTGGGCATCTGATTGCCTCGAGAGTGTTCAGTTTGGGCCAGTGGGGTCAGTATCCCAAGACTCCAGAAACTGAGTTTAGGGATACCATAGTATATCCATATTACTATTCAGCAGCTCAGCTTCCCTTTGTAGGAGATGATGGGTGCAGGGGTGTACCATACTGGCTACCTATGTAGGAAAAGCTGGTAACTGGTGGGATTTTGCACAGTTTGTTTCCAGTTGCTAGAAAGCCCAATCAAGGTCCAGCCAGTAAAAACCCCTTTATGAAGCAGCTAGCTAGAATCTGGAAGGGCACACATAAATTCATAGGCCACCCAGACTGTCTCTCATACAAAAAGTATCCTTCAAATAAGATTTAAGACCTCAAAAGGGCAAACTGTTTTCTTACATCAGGTTTTATTAAAGTGGAAGAGATGTGGAATTTCCCCAGATGAGGATCTGTATGCAGCTGGAACCCTTAAATCCTTCATGGATTTGCAACACTAGTACCACATATAGCCTGGTGACTTCTTGACATATCTTAGAATCAGGCAATATCTTATGAAGAAAACTTTGATTCTATCCCCATAGAAGAAGTAGTGCACAGCCATCAACCATTATTCAACCCTCTTGCAGCATTTTAAGATGCTGTGTGGTGCTGCTGCCATGCCAGAAATCAAAGCCCTAACAACTGGGAGAGATAATTATGTAAACAAATAGATACTGATGCCTTGAAGTCTGCAGTGAAACATGTCCATGACTGCTCCCACTCAGATAGGCTATGTAGGGTGCAGCTAAACCTCTTGAATAGGACATACCTCACCCCTGTTAAATTTAACAAATTTAAATCATTAAATGAATCTGTGTATTCCAAGTGTCATACAGAAGCAGGTACTTTCATATATATGGCTCCAACCTGTGATTAGGTGGCACCCTTTTGGAATGAGATGCATAGAATCACGCAGATCATCCTGGCCTTGCTTTGCCCAGATCCCTAAAAGAACTGATGCTGGGGGCAGGTGACTCAAGTTTGCCCAGCTGGAAAAGACTCAAGCTATGGGATCTGGTAGTAATAAATGCTAGAAAAACAGCTGCCCAGCACTAAATCACTACAACATCATCTAACATCACCTACTGGATAAATTATTCTGCATGAAAATTGAGTGTATACAGTTGAATGTTAAACAGCTAGTGTACTGCCTAAAACTACAATAGTTTTTAAAAGCAGTTAATCATTTCTTTTTACATCTGAGGTACTTTTTTCTTTTCCCTTTCTTTAATTAGAAGATTGTTTACCTGATGTTAATAGGTGTGATGTGTGGGGCAGCACTCTGCCTGACAGCTGACATTTCTCTTTTCCACTCCACTATATCATCAACATTGTGACCTCACTAACTGTGACATCACTGCGGCTTAGGAACAGTCACTCAGTGTCTGCCAGGTCAGTCACCTATGATGTCACTGACAGTGAGAGCAGAATGCTGATGATGTAGTGTTGGGGGGTAGAAGCAAATATGCCAGCTGCCAGGCTAAGAGCTGTTGCACACATCCAGCACAGTATTATCATATTGAAGAATTTCTAATGAGCAAAAGGAAAAAGAAAAAAATACTTCATAAATAAAAAGTTACAACTGATTAGGGATGGACGAACCAGCTGTGGTACAGTTCCAACCCCCCCCAAACTGGGCTGGCTTGATTCTGACCCCCAAAACTGAGCCATTCGTTGCTCAACTCAAATTGCTGAGTTGGCCTGATTTAGAAATGCAGTCTGGTCCAGAATACCACTCTCACCACCAGTACTGCATGGAACTGGCAGGGCAGGATACAGAAAGGTGCAGAAAATAAAAATAAAAATAATTTTTTTCCCGATCTCTGACAAAGAATCCCGAGTCCCTGGACTATCACGTGACAACAAAGGCAAACACTCATGATCCTGGGTTGCTGAAGAGAGAAAACCAATGACGGTCTCTGTTTTGTGGTTGACTCATGTTGTAGCCAATCCTCTGTGTCAGCCACCACAGCACATCCCTAGAAAACTGAGTATAAAGCACATTTGGGGCTTTGCATATAACGGAGATGGTTGTGTGTGTGTATGTGTGTGTAAAGAGATTAAAAAAAATGGTGAAAACATGTTTCATATTGTTATTGAGGAAGAGAGGGGAAAGTAGAGACTCAGAGACCAACTAATTCAACAGCACACAACAAACAGCAGACTGCAGAGTACTCTGTAAAACAATTATATTTTTTTCATTAGAGAGAGACAGTAGAGAGAGTAGCGAGAAAGACCAACGAATTCAACAGCAGAGTGCAGAGTAGACAACAACAAGGTGCAGACTTTGCAGACTCCACAGTAAACAAATGAAAACCCATCTGTTTTTGTTAGTCAGAGGGCGAGAGTAGAAAGAGATACAGACCAATGAATTCAACAGCAGACAACAGCAGAGTGCAAAAATACTAAAAAAAGAATATTAAGGGGAGCAGAGTCAGACAGAACAGGAGGACTCTGTCTGAAGGTCATAGCGCCTCAGTAATTTTGAGGGGGGCTTATAGTGGAAGTGGAAGAAAAGACTTGGATAATTTAGTGAGAAATCTTGCTGTCTATGACAATATTTTGGGTCCGAAACATCTGTTTCTTGAGATTTGCCGCCATGTGAGAGGTGGATTGGTGTTTTTAAAAGCCCCCTTTTTTCCTGTAGTGGTGAGAGCAATGTGGGGGGGTGGAGAAATAAAACTGAGGTCACTAATAAGAGACTTGAAGGGAAAATATTTTGAACATTATAGTAATATAGAGTCTCTTGGGGTTATATTATTACACATTTTAAGTTAAGAGGTGGAAATGTATTGAATGTGTGGGGTTGTGAATGATTATTGGGTTGTTGGAGCATTTGAAATATGTGCTGGGGTGTCAGGGATACAGTCAGGCAGTACTTCCCCTTAGGATTTAGGGATCTTCACCCCTTTGAACATCCTCCACTTCCTTCAAAAGTCTATAATAGATGTCGAGCTTTCTGCATCTTAAGATGAAGGAGCGGAAGGAGCTGGGGATCCTGAAACTCTTGGGGGGGGGGGAATGGGAGAGGAGTGGGCGGATAGAGACAGTGAGAACCAGGAGATGCCCTGGGGCAAAATGGACACAGGAGCGAGGTTATCCTTGCCTTGTGTCCATACCCAAGGGCTCTGACTTTGTCAGGCAGGAAGTGGGGCCATCATTAGACTCTTGTCCCATTCGGGTGGTGATAAGCAGTGCCAAGTCAATCAGGAATAAGACCGCAATGGTTGCAGATCTTGTTGCCCTTGTCAACCTAGCTTGCATCACCGAGACCTGGCTGGATGAAAATGCAGGCCCTGTTTTGGAGTCTGCAGTTCCAGCTGGGTTCTTGGTGATTCACCGCCCGAGAGTACACCGTAGGGACAGGGGGGTTGCAGTCTGTTTTAGACAAGAACTGGATCTCAGGGAGGTGTTAGTTGGATGTACCAACTCCTTTGAGTGTATTGTGGGTGCAGGTGCAGGCTACAGGACCCTTCTCATCTACCATCCACCAGGTGATGGGAGGGAGTTCCTGAAGAAGGTTGCGGACTTCATCACTGAGATGGTATTGGAGTCTCCCAGATGGTTAATTCTGGGGGACTTCAATGCCCGGGTCAATGATGAACTCTCACCATTTGGACAAAACCTCCTCCAACTGATGGATTCATTAGGCCTGTCACGGGTTATTACCTCTGCAACTCACGAGTGAGAGCACACATTGGACTTGGTGTTCCATCTGGGGATGGAGATCTCTGATGTGGAGGTGGAGCCAATCGGTTGGTCTGACCATCACTCCCTGAGGTTCAGTTTTGCAGCCCCCTGAAATAGGCCTGCCCTAAGGAGTTAGTGCAACTCTGTCCTTTGAGAGGGGTTACCTCAGAAGGCCTAATGATGGAGTTGGACTTCTTGGGATTTCCAATGGATAGCACTGACCCAGGGCCCCTGGTCCTGGCCTATAATAGGGCTGTGGTAGGGGCCTTGGATGTCATTGCTCCAATTCATGTTCATCCCCTTAATCTTTGCCCAGGGGCCCCCTGATTTAATGGGGAGATCCCTGAGTTGAAGAGGTAGGGGTGAAGATTGGAAAGATGCTGGCAGAAAACTCACCTGAAGGTGGATAGGCTTAGATTGCTAGATCATTATAGGATCTACCAATCAGCAATTTCCCATAAGAAGGCAGAGTTCCTGTCCAGGAAAATTTCTACAGTGAGGAATAGACCAGCCCAGCTCTTCCGGACTGTGGACAGACTGTGCAATCCAGCCTGTCTACATGCCAGTTGAGCGTTGTCACAAATACAATGTGAGGAGTTTGAGAAATTCTACACCGATAATGTATCCACCATCAGGGATGAGATCAGCCAGCACCTTCCCATTGGGCCTTGCACTGATTAATCGGGTGTTACTAATGCTCATTTGACTTGGTTCACCTTTAGCCAACCAGCAGTCATAGATATAGAGAGGATCGTCCAGACTCTGCGACCTACCTACTGTAGTTTGGATCCGGTCCCTACTCTCCTATTAGTGGGGTGTGTAGAGGTCATCGGCCTGGTCCTGGCTGGGATAATGGTGGTTTCATTACAGAGAGAGATCTTTTCAGATTCCTTAAAGGAGGTGGTAGTATGCCCCCTTTTGAAAAAAAACCTCTCTTGATCCCGACTGCCCAGCAAACTACAGACCAGTCTCTAACTTGCCCTTTGTAGGGAAAATGATTGAGAAGGTGGTCACTCTGCAGTTGGAGGATCATTTGACCAGCCACAATATCTATGACCCTATACAGTCTGGCTTCAAAAAAATGGCACAGCACTGAGACGGCTCTTGTGTAGGTACTAAATGATCTCCTGATGACGAGAGATCAGGGAACGTGTTCCATCTCGGTTCTCCTTGATCTTTCAGCAGCATTTGACACTATGGATCATAGAGTGTTGCTCGAGCACCTGTGGTTTTTCTGTGGACTGAGGGGAGCAGTCCGCAGCTGGTTTCAATCTTTCCTTGAGGGCAGATCACAGAGAGTGGTATCGGGGATTTATTCCTCGGCCCCTCACTGGCTACCCTGTGGGGTTCCACAGGGCTTGGTGCAGTCTCCCATGTTATTTGAGGTGTATATGCTTCCATTGGGGGACATTATTAGATGGTATGGGCTGAGTTTCTATTGTTATGCTGCTGTTTCTCAGCTCCACCTGTCTTTTGTACCTGAACAGGAGTTTGATTCTATCACAGTGTTTAGTAGCTGCCTGCTGGAGATACAGGATTGGATGAGTACTAGTTGGCTTTGGCTGAATTCAAGTAAAACAGAGGTATTGGTGGTGGACCCTGGTTTTAGGACAACAGGGGTATGGGTGGGGAAACCCTGAGGTTTATATCTTGGGGGGGCACCGCTTATGGCCTCTGGCCAGGTGCATAACCTGGGCATGGTATTTGATGAGGGCCTGACCCTGAGGGCACAGGTGTCGGCTGTATTCAAGTCTTCCTTTTTCCATCTAAGGAATATAGCACTGGTGAAGCATCTGGTCCTGCCCGAAGATCTTCCTACCTTGGTCCATGCCTTTGTTACCAGTCATTTTGATTACTGCAACGCCCTCTATCTAGGGCTGCCAGGGGTGGATATCCATTGCTTGCAGCTAGTGCAGAATGCAACGGCCAGGTTGTTGACTGGAATCTCAAGATCTAGTCATATAACACCTGTGCTGCGTGAACTGCATTGACTGTCTATACAGTGGCGGATCACCTTCAAGGTCGCATTGCTGACCTATAAGGCCCTACACAACTTGGGACCTCACTACCTGAAAGAACTACTGTTGTCTTACTGCCCCTCCTGCTCACTCCGATCCTCCGATAAGGGATTGCTAGAGATTCCCAGGGTATCCCTTAAAACATCTGGAGGAAGATCATTTGCCTTTATGGAACCTACCCTATGGAATTCTCTGCCTCACTAGATATGAGATAGCCTGACCGTAGAAGGCTTTAAAAAATCTCTGAAAGTTTTCCTATTTAACCAGGCATTCTCAGAGACTTGGTGAATGGTTGGTATTGTTTTTGTTATTAGTTTTACTGATTGTAAACTGTATTGTATGGTTGCCATATGGAATATTGTAAAAGTGCCCTGAGCCCAGAAAGGGTGCTTTATATAAATACGTATTTACTTACTTTGCTTGCTTATAGTGCCATACAGACTTTGAAGGGGAGGTGTCACCCACATCTCAAACTCTGCGTTACTCTCTGTGTTACTCTCTGTGCTGCCCTGAAATGTCATATTGCCATAGACTCTGTGTTGCCCATCTCTATGCCTGAACTACTATGAGGTCATACTGCCATAGACTTTGTGTTGCCCATCTCTGTGCCTGAACTACTACTTGGTAGTACTGGCATACAGATTGTGAAGGGGGGGGGGGGCACATATCAGACTCTGTGTTGCCATCTCTGTGCCTGAACTATTAGGTCATACAGCCATAGTGTAGACTCTGTGTTGCCCATCTCTGTGCCTGAACTACTACTAGGTCATAGTGCTTTACAGATTATGAAGGGGGGTCACATCTCAGACTCTCTGTTGCCCATCTCTGTGCCTGAACTACTACTAGGTCATACTGCCATAGCATAGACGCTGTGTTGCCCATTATTGTTCCTGAACTACTATTAGGTCATAGTGCCATACTGATTGCGAAGGGGGGGGGGTCACGTCTCAGACTCTGTGTTGCCCATTTCTGTTCCTGAACTACTACTAGGTCATAGTGACATACAGATTGTGACGGGGGCCATGTCTCAGATGCTGAGTTGCCCATCTCTGTGCCTGAGCTACTACTAGGTCATCTGCCATAGCGTAAACTCTGTGTTGCCTATCTCTGTGCCTGAGCTACTACTGTACTTGGTCGTATAGCGCCTCATGTATTTTGAGAGAGGGATGTCACTTCTCACTCTATGTTGTCCATCTCTGTGTCCAAACTAATACTACTAAGTAAGCAATTAAGTTGGACTTCAAAAAATGGATTCCGAATCAGAGTCTGTTATGGAAATGGAATATTTGGCTAACACCAGCAATATGGATCAAATTGATACACATAACAATAAAAAGATTTCCCAAAGGCAAATTCAGAAAAAAAAGGAAATTCACTGTTGAAGATGTCATTAATAAAACTGATGAAAATGAAGCAACGCAACCAGAAAAAATGAAGCAACACAACCAGAAAAAGAAAAGAATGCTGGTGAATCACCTGATCACAGTAGTGCAGCACTGTCAGCATTGCCAGAAAAATGAGATAAAAGTAAAACATAAAAGCAGGTAGCCAAAACACTTAGACCTAGAAAATCAATGATCATATATATATAAAACAAATAATGAGTAAGGATGTATACCCATCGAGGAGGCTAATTAGGGCTATAAGACTATGAGCCCGAAGGGCAAGTAGTTTTATTGCCCTAATTAGCCCCATAGATAGGCATTCTTCCTAGTGTTCCACCCATATCCATTGTTTGTTGAATATAATATATTAGGATAGTTATTGTTATGGAGACTACCCTTGTGATTACTTTATGGCACCTGAAGATCTCATGCAGCAAGTAGGAAATGGTATGTAATAAGTGCAGGTAGGAGTTTGGGGAACTTTTCACCATAGAAAAGGTCAACATTTATTCATGGATGGGAACTTCCCCCATAGAAAAGGCTATCACTTATTTCCATGTATACCTGTGACTACTATATTAATTTTAAGTACATACATTTACTAATTAAACAATTACAGCCATATACCTATACTAATCAAAACTATGAACCTACGCTAATCAAATAATTCAAAGTATATACCTGCACTAATAAAGTATACATCTGCACTACACTGAACCCTATAGGACATCACTAATAACACAATTAACAGAGCATTAGGAAGCTAGCCAAGCCAATTAACAAGCTGCAAAAGAACCTGAAAAAAAAGACACACAAAACCCTCTCAAACTCAGAAGTCCCCCAAACTCCTACCTACACTCACTGCACACCATTCCCTCTTTGCTGCAAGAGACCTTCAGGTGCCATAACATGATCACAAATCTGATCTTCATAAGAATAACCATCCTGACCATCCACCTTTCCACCAGAGTATGGTATCTCTGGCCCTGACACAACTGATTACTTCTGGAACACACCAACATATCCACACCTTGGACCTGGTATTCTCGCTAGGCTTGAGATTAATGATCTCAAGATTGATCAGGTTATTTGGTCAGGGCTCTCCCCTGCCTTGTAGCCCAATCCTTGTGGAGGTGATCCGATTGTTTCCTTTATGAAGGCTTCAACCAGAGGGACTGTTGGCTGTGCTGGACACCTCAGAAGTGTTGAAGGCTTGTGTTGGGGGGTGGAGTCAGCTGTGGTAGCCTATAATATGATCATTGCTGAGGAATTTGACCTCTTAGCGCTGGCACATGTATGCTCATTGGTTTCATACCTTGGCTAGCTGTGGTTTGATGGTGAGCTGAGAGTGTTGAAAACCAAGATGCAGAGGTTGAAGCATCAGTGGAGAAAGTCCAGGGCCCAGGAGGACAAAATGGCTCTGATATCTCATTATAATGAGTATCAGAAAGCAATTATTTGTAAGAAGGTAACTTTTCTGTCTAGGTAGATTGTTGTTGAGAAGAATTGACTGGCTCAGCTCTTTGAGATGGTAGATAGGCTTTTACATCCAGACTGTCTGGAGCCCATCAGATCCCTTTCATGGGCAAAATGTGAGGAGTTCATTCAGGTCTTCTTAGACAGGGTGTCCTCCATTAAGGTCGGGATTTCACCAAGTGGGCTATCACAGCCCAGCAGAGTCAGCGTTTTGGAGAGTTTTGACCGGTGACAATAAATGAGGTTTTTGAGGTGATCTCTCAGCTGTGACCAGCATTCTGTAACCTGGATCAAGGCTCGGTGTAACTACTTGTAACTACTGGTGAGCTGCATTGGGCATCTGTTCCTGGTGTTCACTGAGATTTTCCAGTGTTCCTTATCGGAGAGGGTCTTCACTGAAAAGTGCTCAGGTGAAGCCTCTGCTGAAAAAGCCATCTTTGGACCTGGAAGTCTTGGTGAACTACTGACCTGTCTCTAATCTTCCCTTTTTGGGAAAGGTTGTTGAAAAAATAGTTGTGTTACAGCTTGAGGTACACCTTTCTGCCTTTAATATGTACTGTATGAGCCCTTCCACTCTGGGTTTAGGGCAATGCATAGCACAGAGGCTGCATTGGTACAGGTGCAAAATTACCTGCTTATGGTGAGAGATGGGAGAGTGGTCAGTTCTTGTTCTTCTTGATCTGTCATCAGCATTTGACGCTGTGGATCATGGGCTACTTTTCAACCAGCTCAGGGGATTTGTGGGACTCACCAGCAAAGTTATCAGCTGGCTCGAGTCCTGTCTTAAGGACAGGACCCAAAGGGTTGTGCTGGGAGAATACTCCTCGCATCCGGTGGTGTGCTGTATGGGGTGCCCCAGGGTTTGATCTTGTCACCCATGTTATTTACAGTGTATGTGTTACCCCTGGGCAAGATCATTAGATGGTATATGCTTGGGTTTCATTGTTATTCTAGTGATACTCATCTCTACCTGTTCTTTGCATCTGGGATGACAGATGCAGTTGATGTGCTTAATAAGTGCTTGTCTGAGATTCAGACCTAGATGTTGTCTAGCTGGTTAGACTGAACCTTGAGAAGACTGAAGTGTTGGTGGTTCAGCCAGCTCAAAGGGGGGGGGAGTGTAGGCCTCTGTGGGGGATACCGGGCTTTGGATTGGCCCCTCTAGGTTATTAGCCTCCACCAAGGTGAAAAATCTGGGAATCATTCAGGAAAATGTGCTGACACTGGAGGCTCAGGTGGTGGCAGTAGTCTGGAGTGGCTTTTATCATCTTCAATATATTAACTGGATTAAGTCCCTTGTCCCGCCTAACAATCTAGCCATGCTAGTACACGCATTCGTGATATCAAGGCTTGACCACTGTAATGCTTTATACTTTGGGATCAAGGGAGGTGTGTTGTGACACTTGCAGCTGCTGCAGAACACTACAGCCCCTACTGATGGGTCTTTCCAGATCCTGTCATGTGTTTCCAGTGCTGTACAAACTGAACTGGCTGCTGTTGAAGTGGCGTCTCTTCTTTAAAGTGGGTCTGTTGACCTACAAAGCCCTACAT
This sequence comes from Neoceratodus forsteri, assembly GCA_016271365.2. Taxonomy (NCBI): domain Eukaryota; kingdom Metazoa; phylum Chordata; order Ceratodontiformes; family Ceratodontidae; genus Neoceratodus; species Neoceratodus forsteri. Next base: position 1,749,001,954 of record CM057455.1, on the reverse strand, counting down.
GGGCAGGGCCTGGGCTACCTATTAGAGCTCCTGCATTCTTACGCCTTGGTACATATGGGGGTTTGGGGGTGAGCCAATGGCTGTGAAGGGCTTGGAGGGGGTGGGGACACTACTTTTGAAAGCCTGTGCTACCCGCTGTCTGCAGCTTTCATTCATTTGACTCACCAGCCATGAAGCTGCTGCACATATTTGTTTCCTGCCCTGAGCTGCTGCATACATCTTCTCCCTGCTGTGAGCTGCCAAAATCAAGCCACCACGACAGAAGACATCAAGGACTCAGAACTTTTACAACTCAGCCACAGCAGGTACAGGGGCTCAGGGGTGAGCCAACAGCTGTGATGGACTCAGAGTGGGCAGGGCCACTGCCTTTAAAAGCCTGTGCCACCTGCTGTCTACAGCTTTCATTCACCTGATTCACTAGCTATGAAGCTGCTGCACGTATCTGTTTCCTGCCCTGAGCTGCTGCATACATCTTTTCCCTGCTGTGAGCTTCCAAAAACAATCCACCAGGACAGACGACAGCAAGGACTGTGAACAGTTACAACTCACCCATAGGAGGTACGAGGGCTCTGGGGTGAGCCAGTGGCTGTGAAGGACTTGGAGGGGGCAGGGCCACTGCCTTTAAAAGCCCATGCTGCCTGCTAGCATGAGCACGAGGCATGAAAAGTTTCACTATTTAACCAGACTGTGTTACGGAGTTTGATGTTACAACACACAAGATTTTTTTAAATTTGGTATATGTTTATTCATAGTTAATATTACTACCGTTGTTATTTTTATATAGAACTTGATATTAGCGTTTTTAAATTTCTTACTCAATATTTGAATTGCTACTCACTCTTTACCCTGCTTTAGGTAAAGTTTATGATACTATTTACTGATATACTGTTCTCTTGCAACTGTGACTTTAAGAGGTTTGTGCTTGGGTCTTAGCTATGTTTTAGTTGTATTACTAATGGATCACTTGCTTATTCATTGTAATCCTGTGCTATTTCCACATGGAAGGGAAAATGATGCTGTGTTTTGCTCTATCACAGTTGAAAATCCTAGTGTGAATTTTGCTCAATTACTGGACATACAATACAGGCATTTTGTTAAATAAATGTGGTAGAACAAGACTCAATTTAGTTTTAAAATTTTTTTAAGAATGCCATTATTGTCTGTAGACATAGATCTGAATCCAGGCCCTATGCCGAATCAAACTAAGGAGACTCCTGACTACTTTCAACAGATGGGGGGGGGGGGTCTAAAAATAGTCCATTTTAATGCCTGGAGCTTGGCTAGAAAGATTCATGAAGTTGAAGCTTGGGTGTCTCTATATAAGCATGACATTTTGGCTGTGACAGAAACTTGGCTTCGCTCTATGATGCCAGACAATTAGTTATCTATCCCAGAGTACACATTTGTTGAAATCATGGATCTAAGGAAAGGGGAAGGAGTTATGTTTTATATTAAGAACATTTTAATGGTTGTACTTCTCTCTCTCTCTCTCTCTCTCTCTCTCTCTCTCTCTCTCTCATGATTACTCTGGACAACTACATTGTGGATTTCAGGGTATTCAAGTTAGGTTGGGAGTTTTTAAAAAGCGGAATATTTATTGTAGCTACAATCTCCCCCCAAATAATATACAAGGTTTTCAGGACTTTGTGGATCTAATGATAAGCCAGTGTAAAAATGAAATGATACTACAGTAGAAGATTTTAATCTTAATTGTCTGGGTAAGGATAGCTTGAAATATAAAACTGCATTATTAGATTTTGGCCTGAACCAACTTACAGACACATCAATTAGACTAAATCTCAAATCCAATAGACATACTCTACTTGACGGGTTTTTAACCATACTTGACTGGTTTTTAACCAACCGTTAGATCACATTGTAGCTAGTGGACTAATTTCTGACTCTGTTAGTGATCATCATGCTATGTTCAGAATTTGGAAGGGTGCTAGAATTTTTAAAACCTCTCCCAAATTAATAGAGTTAAGAAATTCCTCCAAAATCAATGTTGCAGGTTTCATGAATAAACTATCAGAAGTGGATTATTTGGTTAATTACTTACTTGGTTCATTAGGCAAAAGAAGGCCTTTGGTCCATCGAGGTTGCCTCCACTCACAGTGGGTGTACCTACATTATATGCCCATGGATATAATTATCGAGCCCTGGCTTGAAACCTAAAAATGAATTGGTATGAATGAGATTGTATGGTAGCTTGTTCCACAATCGTGCAGCTTAAATAGTGAAAAAGTTGATACTTGTATTTGTATTGGATTTAGGGAGAAATAATTGTCTATAATGTGATTTTAAAGTAGTAGTCCTCATATTAAATATTAGACCATATTGTAACATAAGAACAGGATTCTGTGGCCCAGTGGCACTAAGGATTGAGGTGCTAGATGCCATAGCTTGCCCCATGCTGGCGACCCAGGTTTGGGAATGAGCCTGGGTCATCAGGGGTTGGCAGGGGCGGGAGGGGATTGAGAGGCCAGAGGACTGCTCTCCTCTCCTGGGGTGGGTAGTGGAGAGTTCCTGGCATGGAAGTGGCTTCTGTTGGAGGCTAGGGCAGCACAAGTGCATGGGACAAAGCACGGGGCAGGAAGATGGCAGGCTCCAGTGGCAGGGGAGGTGTGATTTTGCCATGCAGGAGTTGTTGCACGCCATGTCCCGAAGGGGTACCACAAGGAAAAAAAACCTCCAGCAAGTGCAGTGAAGCCAATGATTGGGGACCTCCCCCACAAGCCAAACCTTATGGTGTAAGCCAGGGCGGGGAACTCAGGGTGGTGTAGCCTCTCTCTCTCTGGTTCCAGGCCACTGGGGGGAGCCCCTCCATGGGGGGTAACCCACTGTCCTCCTCATCTCTGCTTCTGTGGTGGAGGCTGGTATGTGTGGGGCAGTTAAGCTCCTGCACAAAAGGCTGATAAGGGGGTTAGTACACCCCCGCCATTCAAGAGGAGCATAAAAATAGAATAAAAAAAAACCAGAACAGAATTCTGAAGAATCTTGTACAGAAGAAGGAGATCACCTCTACATCTTCTTGCTTCAGGGCTAAATATGCCAAGCTTAATTAAATGTTCTTCATAGGACATGTTAGTCAGACCCATAATCATCTTAGTTGCTTGTCTTTGGATCTTCTCCAAGGCAATACCACACCTATGGTAAGCTTTCCAAAAGGGTGACCCGTCCCAAACACAACATGTGGGATTATGTGTACCCTATACATTGGAAGGATACAGTAGCTGTTTCTTGTAATGAATGAGCATTTAATTGTTCTTAATATTTGATCTGATGTTTTTGATACATTCATATAGTGATCTTCAGAAGAGAGTTTATTGTTTATTAAGATCCAAGGTCTCTTTCCTTAGTCACTGATTTGAGTTGCACGTTTTTTAATATATATGTGTACTTAGGACTATATTTGCCAAAGTGCAGGTCTGTACACTTGTTTGAACTGAAAGATATTTGGTTGCTAATAACCCACTCCTTGACTGCTTTAAGGTCACTGGATAATGATAAATGCTTATCAAGTGTGTCAGTCTCCCCGCCAAGTTTTGTGTCATCTGCAAACTTTGAAATATAATTTTTAACATTAGGTTACATGTCGCTAATAAATAGTCTAAAGAGTGTATGACCCACTACAGAACCCTATGGGACCCCACTAGAGATAGGACTCTCACTAGAAAGGTAACCATTAATTCTTACACATTGAGTATGATTAAGAATCCATTGTTCTAACCATCTGACTATAGCCTCGTTTATTCCAATCCTTATTAGTTTTAAAATAAGTAAATTGTGGGGAACTGTATTGAATGTCTTGCCGAGGTCTAATAGAATTACATCAAAAGGGGTGCCTTTGTCCAGGTTAGCACTGACATTGCTGTAGAAGGCAATCAGATTAGTAGTGCATGACAGGTCCTGCTGGAAGCCATGCTGGTAAAAGTCTACCAGATCCAATTTATTAATTTCCTGTTCTAGTACCTTTTTTATTAACCATTCAATCATTTTACTGCAAATAGATGTAATGTTGATTGGCATATAACTTATTACACTACCTTTGCTTCCCTTTTTGTGGATTGGCACTACTGATGCCTTCCTCCAGTTAGTAGGAACCATGCCAGTGGCAAGAGAGTTGTTAAATATCAAGGATGATGGGAGAGCTAAGATGACTGCCAAATTCTTCAAATATCTGGGTTGAATGTCATCAGGACCAGCTGAGGTGTTCCCCTTTATATTTTTAAAATAGTCAGTACCTCATCCTCTGAAAAATAAGCTAAGCCAAAATTAGATTCCAGGGGGAGAGCAATGTCACAGAATCACAGAAATCTGATGGCAGAAAAGGACCTCACTGGCCCATCTAGTCTGCCCATTCTCCCTCCCTTATTCATCTCTTCTTTTATAGGCCCTGTCCATTCCCCAGCTTCTCAACCTCATATGTCTGTCCCATGTCCTCTTAAATCCCTCCACTGTTTTGGACCCCACCACCTCTTCTGGTAGTTTATTCCAGGCCTCCACCACCCTCTTCATGAAGAAATGCCCCATCACATTGCCTCTATATCTTCCTCCTTCTAATCTTAGGCTATGCCCTCTTGTTTTAGCCCCCCCACCTTCCTCCTGAACAAGCTCCCCTCCTTCACCTTATTGATCCCTGTCACATACTTAAAAGTTTCAATCATGTCCCCTCTCTCCCTTCTAGTCTCCAGTGGGTACCGATCCAATTTCATCAACTTCTTTTCATATGGTTTCTCCCTCATAACATGCACCATCTAGGTTGCTGTTCTCTGAACCCTCTTTATCACCTCAATGTCCTTAGGCAGGTGTGGTCTCCAAAACTGGACCCCGTACTCCAGGTGAGGCCTCATCATAGCCTTGTAAAGTGGTATCAGCACCTCCCTCCTTCTGCTAGTTATGCCCCTCCCAATGCATGCCAATATTCCATTTGCCTTCCCCACCTCCTTGCTATCATTTATTTTATTACTGAATATAGAACAAAAGTAAGCATTAAAAAGGTCCTCCATAAGAGACCCATTTACTATACTGTCTTTGTTATGAATTAGGGGGCTCACAGTTTTAGAGATGCCCTTACAATTGTTTAAATAAGCAAAACATGATTTACTATTGTCCTTAGCATGCCAGAGTTTAAATCTGAAGTGTATTTTTACTGTTTTTATTAAATTCTTAAGGTTTTTTTTTGTTCTGACCCATAGTATAATAAAGTTCCATTGAAAGGCTTTTTTTTCAGCTTTGAGAAGGCTTTCTCTTTGTTTTTAGTCTGTTCTTGATGTTATTGGTCAACCAGGGTGGAGTTATCCCTTTCTTATTATACTTAAGCTTGATAGGCTCATAAGAGTGTCTGAGGCCAAAAATAACTGATTTTAATTTATGTCGTCCACTAATCGTATCACAACCAACTAACTTAGTGTTTCAATTTATGGCACTAAGAGAATCTCTAATAGCCTTTAAGTGGCATGATCATAGTCTCTGAATGTAGTGGCACTATGTGGTTTGAAGTTTTGTGTTATGAGAGAACAACTAACCATATTGTGGTTACTAGTACCCAGGGATTTAGAATGCCCACATCTATAATCTCATTTTCAATGTTTGTTAATATAAGGTCCAGGATGTTACCATTCCTAGTTGGTGTACAGACTAGCTGTTCTAGGCTATGAGCTGTTAGTCTCAACAAGAGACGTTTCAAACTTAGTTGAACCTTTCATGGTTACCCAGTTAATGCTTGGTGTACTAAAATCACCTGAGATTATGCAATCACCTACAACTGAAGCAACTTTCACTTCATCAAAAACGTTTGAGTTATATTGTTTACAATTTACTGGAGGCCTGTAGTAATTATCCAGGATAATCTGAGGCCTGTTGGGTAAGTTAAGTTGCAGCCATATAGTCTGTAGTGGTTTGGTATTAAGAATTAATTAATGACAATGTATGTGTTTTTTTATATAGCAGCATACTCCCCTCCTTTCCCGTCAGATCTATTTTCATGGAAAAAGCAGTAGCCAACTATTATGCTCATCCAAACATTTATATCACCCCACCAAGTTTCATTTATAACAGCAATGTCAATGGTGTATTGAAACAGGTAGGTTTCCAATTCAGCTTTCTTGATCAAATTTAAACTCCTGGCATTACTCAGTAGGAGGTTAAAAGTTGTAATGTCTCTAATGTGCCTTGAACTTTGAAGAGATTTAATATTGCCCATGTTCTCCCACTTAGTTTAAAGAACTAGAAATCAATTGCTCAGATTTCTTACCAGTAAGTGACTATCCCTTCTACTGAGGTGTAGACCATCCCTACTATATAACTCCAAATCATTATAAAAGGTTTCCCAGTGAGTGACACATCTAATGCCCATAGATAGTGTCTATTTACAGAGCCATTCATTTATCATCTTTATTTTGTTTTGCCTGAAGGAACTAGCCCTTGGGACAGGAAGTATTTCAGATATATATATTTCACACCCTAGACTAGAAATGTGCAAAGTGAAGAAAATTCTCTCTGTGAAAAATTTAGCAGATCTTCCCCCTCTTTGCAGTGTGGATCAACGTGTGAAGCCCATTTTCATTCACCCCAAAAAAACCCTCCTAAAATGCAGAGTTTGGTTACTCCACCAGTGGAGTTCAGACTTCGCATTTTGCAAGAATGTCTACTACTAGTTGAAGTAGTGCCCCTTCCCCACAGATAACCCCTCCCCAGTGTCTAGTGACCCCCCCGGCTGATTGCTGCCTGGCTCCCAAATGAAAAAAAATTAAATCCTTCCCCCAGTCATGATTCACATAAAGTCTATCCCATTCCATGGTGTCTAGTGGTCCCAATCCCCCCAGCTGATCGCCATCCCAATATGTAAAATTATATCCTCCCTGGTGTGTCTAGCAGTAGCTAGTGTCTCCCTCCCACTGATAGCTGGCTCAATTCCAAAAGGAAGAATCCCCCCCCATCATGGCACAGCCACAACACCGAGTCTGACCACCATTACAAAAATAAACCAAAACACTTCCCTGGTGTCTAGTGGAAACCCCCACACCATCAGGTAATGCCCCCCACCCAGAACCCAAGCAGGCCACCAGCACAGCCCTCCTCTCACCTCCATGGCTGGCAGCCCATCTAACCTCTCAATGGATGAGTACATGCTTGTACAAGCACACGCTCATTCATTCAATTAGCCAGCTCATCATTGTAGGAGAGGACATTTTCAGGGGACTAGAAAAGGAAGGAGGCTACTCCAGTTGTTCTGGGGTCCACAACACTGTTCTCCCATCCCAATCCCCACCGGGATCTAGAGCAGCCCCCCCCTCCCTTCTCTAGCCCCCTGAAAAACCATCCGCTATAGTGACGATGAGCTGGCTGACTGTCAATGAATGAAGCACATGCTCATTCATTGAGAGCTCAGTCAGGCTGCCGGTTGTGGAGGTGAGTGGAGGGCTGTGCTGGTGGGCCACTCGAGGTTGGGGTGGGGGGGGCACTACCTGACTGGGTGGGGAGATAGAGGCCCACTAAATACCCTGGAAATTTTTTGGTTTATTTTTGTAATGGTGTTCAGACTTGGCGCAGCGAATGCCCTGTGATGGGGGGTTCTTCCTTTTGGAACAGGGCCAATGATAGATGGGAGGGGAACACTAGCTACTACTAGACACACTAGGGGAGATTACATTTTACATATTGGGCCAGCGATCAGCCAGGGGGATGGGACCTCTAGAAACCAGTACAGAGATTGACTTTATTGGGCTGGGGGGAGGTTATTTATTTTTTTGTTCATATTGGGCCAGCGATCAGCTGAGGAGGTGGGACCACTTGGGGCCAGACAGAATCGGTGGTGGGAGGAGACCACTAGATACAGGGAGGGATGGGTTGCTGGCTATGGGTGGGGGGATGCAATTTCTCCTTGCTTTGGGGGCTTTTAAGTGCAATTTTCACTTTAAAAAAGCTTAAAACAATACAAAGTCAATTTTGGCAAACTTTCCACCACAGGTGGCAACTTCACAAAATGGCACGGGAGGCAGAGTTGACAGATTTGCAAGGAATTTGCCAGCAAAGTAAAACTTCACTGCATCTCTACCCTAGATCTGCAAACACTTCCCTAAGCTCCATGAAGTCATTTTTAATCTCTTCAAAGGAGAATTTGCCAATATCATTGGTACCAACATGAATAATTACCAAAGGATGCACACCTACATTATGAAGAATGTATTTTGACATATGGGTAATATCTTTAATTTGGGCTCCTCTAAAGTTGATGCAGGTACATTTATGTTTGTCTGGGTTACATATATTTTTTTCAAAGTATTTAACTATTGAGTCCCCCAAGACAAAGGATTGATGAGCAAGAGGATGTTCTTCATTATTTGGTAGTGGTATTTCAGGTGGTACATGTATGCCTGGTTGTACCGGATCTTGAGCCATTTCAGATGATGGACAGGGATTAGTTGACTGAGACTCTAGGATCATAGCAGTAGTACCTAGAGGAGGAAGACCAAGTTTGAGTAGGGAGGGACCTATCATTTACTAGCTCCATGGGAACTGGATTTAATTGTGGAATGACCTGACTTAATTTAGAAATTGGGAGTGATCCCTCTACAAGAATTGCCTGCAATGGTCTCATCTCAGATCCCTTTAACTTGCATGTGGGCACCAGGAAGGGCTGTCCACTGTCCCTGCTCCTTTTCAATTTATATTTAGAGCCCCTTATCAGGCGGATTTTGCAAGCACAGGAGGTGCAGGGTATTCAGGTATGGGGACATACTATTAAATTACTAGCGTATGCAGATGACTTCTTATTGCAGCTCTCCTACCCGAACTCTTCTATTCCCGTTTCACTAGATATTATTCAGGGATTCAGTGAAGTTGCCAATTACAAGCTTAATGTTGGGAAAACATTGGTATTCCCCTTGAATCATAAAACTTTTAAACAGGAGATTGCCCCTTTTGGGTTAGCTTGGAGTGCAGAGGCAATTAAATACCTAGGGCTCACCTTAACGAGATCACCTGTTCGTACACTACAGTTAAATTTAGATTCATTATTGTATGGAATCGAGGCAGACCTCAAAAGGTGGGCCTTGCTTCCATTATCAATGTGGGGGAAAATTAATTTAATCAAAATGAACATATTTTCTCGCTTGTTCTACCCTATAAATATGTTAAATGCCTGGCTCCTCTTAAAATGGTTGAGGAAAGTTCATGGTATATTTACCGGATTTATTTGGAATTACAAGAAACCCAGACTGGCTTATCATAAACTAGCTGCTCCCAAGGAGATTGGGGGTTTGAGATTGCCTTACATGGGGCTGTACTACTGGGCTAGTCATGCAAATAAGTATCTCAGGTGAACGATACCGAGTGATTCTCAGGCTCAAAATACTTATGTCCCATTTTGGCTGAAGGTAGAAGTATCCCGTATATCAGAGCTGGGCTTAGTCCCCATGGCCCTGTTGTTTTGTACTCCAAGTTCATTACCCATGTTTCTTCAGAATTCTCCCATTGAGATATCTATTAGAGTTCACTCGCAGTTATGTACCTTCTTAAAATATAATCATAATAAAGACCCAGCGCAGCCATTAAAAGGCAATCTCAACCTCCAACTGGGTGGTAGACCCATTAGGAGTAGTTGGCTTCCACAGTTAGAGGAAAGCTTAGTTAAGGATTTAATTTCTGCAGAAGGGCGATGGTTATCATCAACTGATATTTTGAATATATTTTTAATCCCACAAGCTGATATATTTAAAGTTTTTCAACTTCGGCATATGCTGGTTAATAAGATGGGCACAAGTTTCTCTACTGATCCAGTTCCGGATTTCTATTCAGAGATAGGGCCATTAGTAGAGAAGGCTCATGCTGTCTCCTCTATATATAGGATAATTTTCACCTGGGTACATTTGCTAAATCTGGCGCTGGTGAATTACTGGTCTCCACTTTTCCCAGACACTCTACTAGATTGGGCATGTATCTGGCATACATGTCATAAATTCCTGTCTCAAGATAGGCTTAGGTTAATGCAATTCAAGTTATTACATAATATTTATTATTCCCCCCAAAGCTGGCCAAATTAGGCATTGTGTCCTCCTCAACTTGTTACAGATGCCAGCAGGGTAGTGGGGATTTGCTTCATATTTTCTGGACTTGTTCCAAGGTTGCTGCACTCTGGTCTAGGATCAGACAAAAATTGGATCCTTTGCTGGGGTTCGGTGATCTTTTTACAGCAGAGATATGTGTACTAGGGGATGTTTCCACTATTTCGGTGCAGAATAGGAAATATCATATTTGTTTGATATCCGCTTCAGTCAAGAAGGTGATACTAAGGCATTGGAAAGATGCCTCAGAAATTAATTATGGCGAATGGTTACAAGAGCTACTTGCTAATCTTAGGACAGAAAGAGTTATTGCTAGTCTTCTGAACAGGTTACCTAGGTTTAACCGGATCTGGGGTCCCCTACACACATTTTGTATTCATTTACATCTCAGGAGTGATTTTCTCCATTTCATCACATAGTTAGAGAACATGTGTGCTGTGCAGGGTGTTAGAGGGAGGTGGGTAGGGGGGAGGGGCAGGGAGGGGCCTGGGGGGGTGAATCCATCCTGGGAAACTCATGTATTAGTTCTGATGTAGCAATTGCTTTGTATTGAATGGTATGGATGTATTCCTGGTGTTGAAAATTTTAATAAAATTTGAATAAAAAAAAGAAATTGGAAGTGAGGTGGGCACACAATCAGGAGTAAAATTTTAAACAGTGAGAACAGTTGGATGTTCATTCCCTATATCTTGTAGTTTACCAGCAATAGGTGAAGGGGTGGACTCAATATTTGTGTCTGTTATTCTTGAATCCTACACTAGTGGATCAGATCTATTAGATGTGGGAAAGTGAAAGCACATTGCCTTTCTATCCCTTTATAATTTCATTTGCCTTCAACCAGTATCCAACCATCCTGGTTTCCCCTCATCATTATCAATCTCATCCCTATCTCATTTATTATTAGTAGAACTAATATGTGCCCATTCTGAGTCTGCAACCTTACTAACAGGAGCAGAATCCTTTTGGCTGGACAACTGTGAACCACATTGAATAGTGGGTAATGTACTTCCCTCGCCACATAGTTTCATGTTATCTGATAGAGTTGAAATAGGGGAAGGATGACGGGGGGGGGGTGTTTCCAGAATTTAGTTGCTTAATCATGGAGGCCATCTCCTCCTGGCTTTTTTTTACAGACATTCAAGTTTCTTGTGGAAAATTGTAAAGTCATCCATCAACACACTGACAGTTATACATTTATCACAGACAAATATACTAGATCTTATACATGGAACAATTTTTGCAGTGTAGCCCAGTTCACCATCCAAAGTCATTATAGAGTTAGCCATTTGTAGGGTTGTTTTTTCTTTTTTTTAGAAGGAGGGGGACAATATAACAACCAGATTGGACTAGCTCCAGTCTGTGGAGGACAGTAATAATCATCACTCTGGTACACACCTGTAGCCAATGATTTACTTGAAGTGAAAGCACTGCCAGTTTTGGTCATAAACACAGTCCAGGCTAAGTAGCAGATGCAAATGGGTGAATGCAGAGGTAGTACAAGAGCTCTAACAGGACATGTTCTGGGGGGCAAACTGGCCCAAAGAGATTCTGACTACAGTGTTACTTAATCACAATATTTTAAATAGCAACAAAACTGACAGAAAAAAAGGACCTGTTTCCCTAGTCAAGCATTATCCACTTGACACACTAGACTTGTACAAAATATGTGTCCGTGCAAGCTTCCACTCAAGCTCGCCCCACTCACTCAGAGCATTTGAATTAAAGGGTACAACCCGGAAGTAACCCCAGGTCATGTGACAACCTTACAGTTTATAAAACTATAAACATCCATTTTCCTTAGGTGCTTTGCTACACTATGGGGCTTCATAAGTCAATAGCAGGTATGAGACAGTGCAGTGTTCAATTTAGGGCACTCTCCAGGGAACAGTAGATTCAGTCAGCCACCCCATAAACTACAGTCCTGCACACTTCTTGAATCTAGTTTTTCTAGGCTTGGTCCTACCTTAAAATAATTCCAGATGTAGATCGTGCTCTTGATTATTTTAGCAATGCGTTTATGGAAACAGTGAATACATTTGCTCCAGTGGTCAAAAAATTAGTCAGCAGAAGAAATGCCAAATGGCTAAATAAAAAAAAGCAGTTTAAATTAATGAGAGACAGGGATGCCATGTGGTTTACTTACAAAGGAAGTAAATCTATTTCTGACTTAAATGAATATAAGAGGAAGAGAAATATTTATAAAAGGGAAATAAAGCTAACTAAAGTTAATTATTGTAAGAAACAAAAATCAGAAAATTTGTCCAATCACAAAAAAAATTGGAGTTCAGTCGGGCACCTTTTTTCTTCTATTGACAGTTATTCAATCATGCTTAAAAATGGTGAGTTAATGACAAACCCAGCTTTAATTATGAAATAATTTAATTATCATTTTACTTATTTAGATCTTTATCAGACAGGTCCCCAAGACACCACAAGTACTAACCACAAAGTAAACTTGGACAGGCCAACTTTTTACTTAAAAGCTGTGAAATAGGCAGATGTGCTAAAATTGCTTAAGAATAACAAATCAGACAAATCCTCTGGTTGTGATGAGCTGCCCCCCAAATAATTGTCTCTTGCTGCTTCAGAAATTACTTATCCAGTCAGTATATTGTTTAATTTGTCATTTCAAATAGGGAAAGTGCCTAGTTAATGGAAAAAGTTGTAATTCCAAATGTTAATAGACAGGTGTACTGGCCTAATCTTTTGATTTACAATGCAGAGGTTGGTAGCTCTGCTGATTCCTGTGTAGATGGACCCTAATCTTTCAGAATTTGCTTGTTACCCCCAGAGAAAATTGGTGGATTTCCCCTCGGGGGGCCTTTTTCTGATTTTGGACATTGTGGGCCCTCCAGGCCCCATAGCGCGGCCTTGGAATGCCCGATTTACAATTCCAAGGTGTCATTTTCTCCATTTATTGCCATGCTAAGTTGGATGGAACAACTTAGAAAATCCAAAATGGCCACCAAAATCCAATATGGCCACCATATCACTAGTAAATACTTGATTCGCTAATAATTTCCATATCCCTAGCTTCCAAGATACCGATTATCAATGATTCATGAACATCTATAAATTGAACATTTATTCATGAACATTTATGACACCTATATATTGCCTTGAGGCTCCCTGTTAGACACAGGACCAAATGCACACACATTAATACTACATAAAACAATTGAATTCATGAGGCAATTTAATGATAAAATAGTTTGAAGTACGTACAGTAATGCTTAAAATCTAAATGTTGTGTGTGCGGATTTCATGTTTAGAATTAAGTCACTTTATCAATGATTTGACCCAACACTATGAATATTTTGGGTCAAAAATACAGCTTGGTTGTAATGTCCAGTTTTGAAGTCATTATATTGGAGTCCACTCTGGATCTGAACTGTCACATTCACTCCCGAAGCTTGAAGATTCATCTGCAAAAGTTTGTTCATTGGCTGCCGATGTGTCATTTTCAGTGTCATCATCTCTTGTACAATCAGTCATTGGTGCTGTGGTCAAAGGCTTTTGTTTAGTCTTCCGTGTGTGTCTTTGAGATGTTAACTCATCTTCATCATCTGCCTCATCTCCGTCAGCTCTACATCATCAGCTGGCTAACCTTCTGCCCTTTCTTCTATGATGTAGGATGTCAGGTAACTGAAACCCAGTGAACCACACAGGTTTCAGCATTTCATCCTCTCATTTCCATCATGACAAACAAGGGTCAACTTTCGGGGGATCTCGCTCTGTGCAGTGATGACAATAGTAGACTACGAGATTTGCTCTCTTTATGTGCTGACATAGGCTCGCTGGGACTGGTAGAATTGTTTGCATAGTCTTCACTTTCAGGTTATTGTATTGCCTTGCCTCATGTGTCTACCAGATCCTGTTCTCCTGTACCATTATACACTCAGTGTTAAATGAAGGTCTTGACGTTCGGTTCAGTGTCTTGTGAAGCTTATGTGCTTTCCCCAAGCTCTGAAAGGAGATTTATTCTTTCTTTGACCCTGTGTGAATGTTGAAAGACTAATTTATGTGATACCTTGTAGAAGTAACTCGCTACATTGCATCCAGAGACAGCATGATATGCTGGCAAATTGAGACTTGCTGCATGTCCAATGTGAGTGCATATAGATCCTATGTTTACATATATGTCAGGGTTGATTTGGAGTATCCATGGTGAATCTGGAAGGATCTTTGTGAAAGCATAAACCATCAGGACAAGGATGTCTGTATCTTTGGCTCAGATGACAACTGGGCATTTTGCAAGAGCACAGTGCAGCACTATCCTCATATCTGCCTTCTCATGGTAGCAGGAAAACAGGAATACTTCTGAATCTGGGTATGTAGTGTATGTGCTTTTGCCATTGCTGATAGTAAGCGGGTATTGTAAGTTTCTTCTGACATCCTCTTGTCTAACATACTCATTGAGGCACTGTATGAGATCTGTTTTGTTGTTGTTGTGAAGGTACTGCTGATACACCTTTCCCTGTGGCATCTCTTACAAATCTGATCCTATGTGAAGTTGCATTCCTCCTGTTCCTACTGCTTGCTCAGCTCATTCTTGCTGTTTCACTGAGAACGCCTGATCATCCTTATAATTATCAAAAATGATGTTGACTTCCACTGGATTTTCTGTAGCTGGAGGTGTGAATGCAACAAGAAGTGCTTTCCAAAGGCTGTCCCATGTACGCTGTGCAGAAACAGCTCTGACCATCGCCATGGCATCGTATATGTACACTGAGCATAACAGAGGAGGGAAAGAACTTCTAGCTTCTGCTTCTTCGAAGAGATAATTTCTTAAGACATGTTTGGTATTAGGTTTGTAGAGATTTCCATCTGGAGTTGCTATTGCAAGAGGATATGTTGTGAACAGATGGGAAAACACATCTTTCTTGTTGGGGCACTTTGCAACAATGATACCGAGAGCCTGATGGTCTTCTTTCAAGACTGATTCCACTTTGGGTTTCTTTTTCCTCTTGTCCATTCCTGTGAAAATTCTGCTGCATTTAATTAGACTGAAGAAACCAACTTTCTGAGGTGGTTGTTTATAAATACACTCAACATAACTTCCCCTGTAGCCCTTGCCTTCAAAAAGCCCTCTACTATTGCTGGTGGTATTTCAATGCCCATTGCGATGTGTCGTTCTACACCCTGACATAGATGTTCTTTCACGTGATCATCTTGTTTCTTCATGGCACCATATGTCAACTCATTGTGTATGGCCGATGTTTTTAGAAGCATCTTCTCCTTCAGTGACAAACAAATTTTAGCGAGCTTATGGGAATTCAAAATGAAGTCACCAGCAGCTTCCTCAGGCATACTGTAACCACCTCTCAGGGGTTCACCCCTCACCTTGACCTCTCTGTTGATTGAGATCTCAGTCACTTGGTCACCAGGTATCATGGAGAATGTCTCACCAGACAGACTAGCCCCAATGCCATATTCCTGCAGTTCATTGTATGCATTCTCATTGATGGTTTTCAGATTGATGAGGTCTACATGATGCCACGTCAAATACTGAGAGTAGTTTTGATGGTTGAATGCAAACAGTAAATGTAGAATTTCTCATTGAGCTTGCAGATGCAAGTTCAGATTTTTGTCTCTGTATGCGATGACCTGGGTGAGAAGAGAGCTGGTGTCACCTGTGTAGTCTGTCACCCACTGTCCCATGGTGCCAGAGGTTTCCGGCATTCATGACTGCACTTTAGAGAAAGATTCATCCAAGAGGACAAGATTCAGGGATTTTGCCGATTCAGATCTTCTCATGTTGATGAGCTTTTCTTATTGTCCATCGGTTAGTGAGCCATTAATCTTGGATCCCATGAATTGTAGGAGAGCCTCAAGGGACTGTTTATGTAACCTCATTGATCTAGAATAGTGGCATCCTTCCAAGGCCTGATCAACAGATCCATCCACTATTATCCCTGCCTGAACCCACCAGTTACAAAGTCCCATAGCACCGTATCACTTGTAGAGGATCTTCTGCATCACCATCAGTTCATGAAATCCTCCCATCAAATTAACCACTTTTGTATATTTTTCTTCTTTCCATATTATTTGTGCAATCTTGTAGAAAACTGCATGATCACTATGGCTAATGATGTGGTCAATTTGTAGGTCATCCGTTAGATTCATGAGAAAGTCACGGTAATTTGCAAACTGTATCATATGGTTCACATGGTATAATGAGTAGAAAATCAGTTTCAGATTTGAAGGTAGGGGTCGATATTGCATTTTTATTGAAAGCTGTCCACGATCCTAGGACTAGAAGAGATTCATCTTCTCTGGAAGATTCTATGCTTTCTGCCAGAGCCCAAATACAATCTTTGCTCAAATGAAGAACAAGCTCGGTCCTTCTTTCATCCTTATTGTAGGATGGGAGGATCTGTGGGGGGGGTCTCTTTCCTATTTTATAAACCCCATAGTCAACAGGCTCTGTGCTTTCAAAGGTTTCCTGGACTTCTTTTGTTGAGCTGCTTGGAATGTTCTGTTCTTGTACTGGCAAATCACAGATGACAGCAGGATATGAAATTCATGGTATGTAAATCATTGAGTTAGTGTCATGTGTTGCTGAGACTCCTGCTAATGTCTGTTGCTTACCATCTGAGTTATCAATTGTGACATGAGTTGGCTGTCCAAGCAGAATTGTGTGCGGTGCTTTTGTTTTCTCAGATTTACTATCATGGGCCAATTTCTTGTTTTGTCTTCTGAAGTCTGTGTAAGAAATACCAGCCCCTGAATGATGTAGAAGATTGACTGCTTCTTTACTTCCGGTGAGACGATGAATGACCATGGATAGAACTATAGACTTTGGAGAATGTTCTCCGATAATGAGGCATTGCCAGTCACTAGCAATGGACCGTATCTTGGTAGCTTGAATTTTTGTTGGGATGGTCGCATAACCTAGATCATTAATCACCTTAGAAGGGCTTATAGAGAGAGCTATTGCATTGAAGATTTCTGGAATGGGTTCATAATTATCAAGCTCAGAAAGCATGTCTTCGTATGCTGTAGGAAACTGCGGTGACTCAATTTGTCTTTTAATTTCTGATTGATCATCTTTGCAAATGCCATGGTGATGTCACTATCTCTGTGCCCAGCTCCTCTCAAGGTTGCCAAAGAATAATCAAGTGGTTTTACTTTTGAAGAATGAGAGGACTCCCGTGTATCCCCTTCCCTGCAGTAAAACCTATCTCATCTCCAAATTCATTCCTGATATGATTCTTCAACTGAAATGTGTGATTTATTCTAGCATCTTGTTCTCATCCATGGAACTCTTAGAGTTTATGAAGATCATACAGCAACTCTGGGAGTAAATAGCAACATTTCTGCCCAACAACCTTTCTTCTTATGATTTGAAGAAACTCTGTTTCAGCACTCTTTGTTTGAATGCTTTCCAATCCACCTGGTGTTTGTCTCTTTCATTTGCCGACATAGACGAAAATGTTGCAACAACTTTGATGGTATTTGACATCCACAGCAAAGATGTCAACATTGGCAGTAGTGAACTTCAAATGTTTGGATGCACCAGACCAAAGAGCATCAGAATTGTCATTGAGTAACATGCTTTCGTGCAATGTAATCTTTCCATCTTCAAGTTCAACTCTTTGGAGTTTTTCTTCCGTATTTCCTCTCTTTTTCCTTTTCTTATCACAGATGAAGCAGGTCTCATCCTTCTTAAATTCCAATGATTTTCTTTTACATCGAGTTACACGGACTGCTTCACTGCTACTGGATGTCTGTGGGTCAGGTATGCCAGAGAATTCAGCTTCAGAAGATTGATCTGAAGAAAGTTGTTTCATTGAGTTGGTGTTTAATTTCCTTTCACTGGTGAAATTTTAGTGACACCTTGTATGAACAGGTAGGCCTGTTTTTCCTGGGCTGGGGGGATGTTGGTCACAGATTTTATTCCATACAAGGTTGACATTTCTGGCATACTCGCAAGTTGGTTTTGTGACTGACCATTTCTCTGCAAAAGCCTTGATGGTATTCAGCTCATTCTCTCCAAATATTTGTTGCAGTTCTGTATCTTTAATTTGGTTCTCACAGAGAGCACAGGTAGGCAAATCGGAAGGATTGACCAATCCAACAGGTACAGCTAGAGGGCTATCCATGTTTCTGAAACAGAAACAGAAACTAAAATTAAAAACTAGAAATACAAACTAAACAGGCATACAACATACATCCCGTGAACAAAGTGGCAAATTCTCACAGAGTGGATGCAATTTTGAGTCAATGGCACAAACAAGCAGATTGATAAGTTATGCATTGTTTATTTATATTTATGTCCTATTATATTTATTTAATATGTATTTATATTAAACATAATAATAATAAACTCCCTGTTCAATAATAATTCATAATCGGTATCTTGAAATCTAGGGATTTGGAAATTGTTAGCAAATCAAGTATTTACTAGCCATATGGTGGCCATATTGGATTTTGGTGGCCATTTTGGATTTTCTAAGTTGTTCCGTCCATCTTGGCATGGCAATAAATGTAGAAAATGACACCTTGGAATTATAAATTGGGCATTCCTAGGCCATGTTATTGGGCCCAGAGGGCCCACATAATCCAATATCAGAAATAGGCCCCCCCCAAGGAACCATCCACCAATTTTCTCCGGGGTAACAAGCAAATTCTAAAAGGTGAGGTCTATCTACACAAGAATCTGAAGAGATACCAACCTCTGCCTCATCAATCGAAAGATTAGGCCAGTACACCTGTCTATAAATCTGAGTCACATCTTGACTTCTGTAATTATAGCCCTATTTCTGTCTTATTTGCATTGTCTAAACTACAAGAAAAAAATTGTACATCAACAGCTTAATGAGTAAATTAAGACCCGTGATTTATTGTCCACTAATCAGCATGGATTTTGGGGTGGGGCACAGTACTGAGACTGGCTACTGAGAATTGTGGCCTCATGGGGGCAGTGTTCATGGACCTAACCAAGGCCTTCGACTTGGTTGACTGTTCACTCTTTGCTGGATTGTTTGCAGCACCTGGGGTTGGATTCCTCCAGATTGGCTTGGTTTAATAATTATCGTTTGGATAGGTTTCAGTATGCTAAATTTGGTGGAGTTAGCTCATCTAACAGGAGGGTCCAGTGTGGAGTCCCTCAGAGCTCCATATTGGTCCCTCTGCTTTTTTCATTGCTCATCTCTTCTATTTCCCTGGTGACTAGTAATTGTGACCTATTTTTATATGCAGACAATGCAGTATTAATGACTCATAGTTCTCAAATATCTGATATTAATATTATGTTAAATTGCAAATATGCTAGGTTGCAAAATTGGCTTTGTCAAAACAATCTTATCCTAAATAAAACAAAAACAAAATCTATGTTATTTGGTTCAACTCCTAAATGAAAACAGTTTTCCAGTGACTTTATGATATACACTCTGGATGGAATTCTGATTGAGAATGTAAATATATTCAAATATCTAGGTGTCATCTTAGATACATCACTGAGTTTAATGCACATCTTGATAAAGTCACTGCAAAAATTCATTCAAAAATTGACACACTTTACCTTATAAAACGTTTTCTAACACAGCAATCCGGACTGTCAATAGTACAATAAAATCTGTTGCCAACTTTAAAGAGCTGGTGATGTGTTCAGGAGAATTTAAACAAAACCTAATATTTAGACACAGTCCAGCTTGTATGTCCTATTAGTTCTGTATTCCTCCTCCCCATTACTGATTACTGAGGTCATTTGTATGAAAACAGGATATTTGATTCTGAAGAGTTCATCTATTCCTGCTGGTTTCATCCTACCTGAAGTCACAGAGCACTGCTTGTGATATCGCAGTTACTCCGATGGCAACAGATTGTGATGGTACAATAGAGGATTATGACTTGAAGTAGGGAGTAAGCTATAGAGGCAGATGGACTCTAAAGGAACTCTAATGGATAAAGATCATATATTCACGAGCCTCCACTTTGTTTGCAGGCTGGTGGGTTCGCAACTCCATTTTGTTTGCAGGCTGGTGGGTGTGCATCCCCATTTTGTTTGCAGACTGGTGGGTGTGCGCCTCCATTTTGTTTGCAGGCAGGTGGATGTACGCCTCGATTTTGTTTTCAGGAAAGTGGATGCATGTCTCCATTTTGTTTGCAGGCAAATGGATGCACGCCTCCATTTTGTTTGCAGGCAGGTGGATGCGCATCTCCATTTCATTGTTTGACTTTTGTCCTGTGAAGCACGTCATGTGTCTCATCTTGTCCTTTTGCTCGTGCAAACCACATCATGAATCATGCCTTTGGCATTGCGCCTCCATTTCATCATTTGACTTTTGTCCTGTGAAGCACGTCATGCATCTCATCTTGTCCTTTTGCTCATGTAAACCACTTCATGGATTATGTGTTTGACACTGCTCCATTAACCTGTTCTCGTATCTTATGTCTTGTCGATTCCAGAATTTACCACTTCTCACTTCGTATATTTTTGCCAGTGTGGCACTAGCCACATCTTGAATGGCACTTCTATTCCAAAATGTCAAATCCATTAACAGAACGGTATCTTTTTTTCAGTCTTCTTCTTCTTCTTCTGTTCCTACATACTTTCTGAAAACTCTTAAGGATGGAATCAAGAAGACGACCATGTTTATCTGCTGCAGCAGTGCTCACTGAGGTATCGCATAATACTACTGCTGCTCAATCAAGCAAGGAAAGAAACTGGCTTTACAGAGTGAATGTGAAGTAGGATGAAGGCCGCTATGAAGCATATTTGGAAAAAAATGCAACATGTGCCAAGAAAAACAGAGACAACATGTTTGAGGATCAGCGTAGGCATTATAATGACATGGCAAAGGAGAGAATGAGAAAGTACAGAGAAGCACAGAAACAAAAGACCAAATCAACTGTAGAAAAAAGTAGGCCAACAAAACTAACACATCCTAATGATCAGAATGCATTGTCACAGAGGGAATACTGGAGGGAGATAAAAAGACAACAGCAAGCCAACATGACAAGTCAAAAAAGAAGAAGAAGAAGAAATGAGAAGCAATGCAGAAAGTACCATGAAAAAATATGTGCCACTACTGCCTCACCAGTGCTCACCACTGCTGCCTCACCAGTGCCTACCGCCACTGCCTCACCAGTGCCTACCACCACTGCCTCACTAGTGCCCACCACTGCTGCCTCACTAGTGCCCACCACTGCTGCCTCACAAGTGCGCACCACTGCTGCCTCACAAGTGCCAACCACTGCTGCCTCACAAGTGCTTGTCACTGCCTCACCAGTGCCCACTGTCACCTCTTCAATACCCACCACCATAGACACCCCACCAGTGGCCACCGACAACTCACCAGTGGCCGCCACCACCACACCACCCTCAGCGATGATCCTGCCAGGAAAAGAGCCATTCATGACACCAGTGGTACTGTATAATGCTGCTCTAAGAAAGTCAGTGCAAAGAGCAAGAAAGGCATTGCCAAAATCACCCACTAAATTTGCAATAACATTGGAGCGATATTGGCATCTTGCTCTGCATCCAAGAAAGCAGCCCTGACCAAGCGTGGTGTGCTTCCAAGAACACAACTGGAAGATAAACTTATGTCAGTTGTATCTGAGAAGTTGTTCCAGCTAAAAAACAATCACAAGAAAAGTGACAGAGGAATAAAGAATTTTTAAAAACCATTGTAGTATTAAAAAAATGCAAGCTGCTAAGAACTACAAGCTCAACAATGGGGGTGAGCTGGAAGAGGCTTAGGAGAGTATCTTCTGCAGAGACTGAAACCAAAAAAAACAAACTGCTCTGCACTGCATCTCGAAAAAATGAGGAGAGTGGAAAAGATATTTGAAGAGAGTGCCACACCTCTGCCGCACAAAAAGGGCTTTTCTAAATGGCCAGGTAAAACAAGGTCATACCTCGACAAACCTATTGACCGTCTTCACCAAGAATTCATGCAACAGAACCCAGACACACCACTTGGAGAATGAAAATTTGGCACTTTACAACCAAGCACATTAAACTTGCAGGGCAGCAAAAACTTGAACAGTGTCTTTGTGAATATTGCGCTCTTCTGATGGATAGTGGTTCTTCTATGGAGGCACCTGCAGTGGAGACCAAGGAAGATGCTGGGAACCTTCACAATGGAGACCCACAGGAGGGTGGCATGGGACCCCACAGGGGAAGGAAACAACTCCTGGTGGGGAACTCAATCATTAGGGGTAGAAATGGGGAGGAAGGGAGAGGGAGGTAAGGTGCCTTCCTGGTGCCATGGCTTGGAGGGACAGAAGCGATCCTCAGGATCATGGGAGGAGCTGCAAGAGGAGGGAGCTGGATGTCATTGTACACCTAGGGACAAATGACCTGGCTGAGAATGGGATCAGAGCAGTGCAAGAGGAGTTTGTAGGGTTGGGGAGGGCCTTAGACAAGCATGAGACGATGCAACATTCTCGGAGGTGCTGCCTGTCTATGGCAAGGATGATGTTAGCACTCCTCACCAGGGAATTCAATGAGTGGTTGAAAAACTGGTGTGGAGCTCAGGGTTTTGGCTTCATTGGGGACTGGGGAGCCACCTGGAGGGATGCAGACCTATACTGGTGCGATGGTCTGCATCTGTCCAGGGGGAGAACCATGATCCTGGGTAAGAGGTTTAAATGCTTCATTGGCAAGCATTTAAACTAGCCAAGGGAAGAGGCACTGAAAAGGAGCAGGTAAATCCCAACCTCCCCCCACAAAACATGGTAATTAGTGAGGTAAACACCAAGGTAGAGGAGTTATTAGGGAGCAGGACAGAGGTAAATGTAAAAAAAGGCAAAGGCAGTAAGGACAGGAATGGGGCTAAAAGGAGTAAGGCTATTAAAAAGTGGAGGGTGATGAGTACCAATGTCCATAGTCTGTGTAACAAGCTCCCTGAACTAGTGGCCTTGATGGAAGAGGGTTGTCTGGATATTGTGGCAGTCACAGAAACATGGTACAGAGAACCATGACTGGGATGTCGCATACCAGGATACACAATCTACAGGAGGGACAGGGAGGGTAAAAAGAGGAGGAGTAGCTCTCTATGTAAAGGAAGGGATCAAAGCAACAGAACTAAAGAGTAAACAGGGGCAGATGAGGCACTCTGGGTCACCCTGGAGACAGGAAATGGCACCACAATTCTGCAGGGGTTGTGTCTGACCCCCATCTCAGGAGGAATGGACAAGGAAATGATAGAAGGCTTCCTTAGAATGGCAGAAAAAGGGGAGATATTGTTGATGGGGGACCTGAATATGCCAGATGTTAACTGGAGCACCTTTGCTGCAGGCACATCCAAGAGCAGGGTCATTCTTGATGCCCTACAGGGGGCCATGTCTCAGACAGCTAGTATGGGAACCCACTCGGGAGGGAGCAATCTTAGACCTGGTACTCTCAAATGGGGACAGAGAAAGAATCTCAGATTTAGAGGTGGGTAGCCATCTGGGAACAAGTGACCACCAAACAGTGTGGTTCACGATAAACACAGCCATATACAATCAAGCCTACAAAAGCAAAGGTATTGGACTTTAGGAGGGCTGACTTTGGGAAAATGAGAGAGTGCCTTAGAAAAGCACTAGTAAACAGGCAAGAAGGAGGGGTGGAGCAACAATGGGGAGTAATCAAAACAGCCATCACAGAGGCAGCAAACCTTTGTGTAAAGCAAATCAATAAAACACAATGAAGGAAAAAAAACACTATGGTTCTCAAAAGAGGTGGCAGGGAAGGTTAAGAAAAGATAGCATTCAGAAAATATAGGAAACACAGAAGGAGCAGGACAGAGAACTTTATCAGTTAAAGCAAGAAAAGAATGAGAAGGCAGTCAGAATAGCAAAGGCCCAAACCGAGGAAAGGATAGCGAATTCTGTTAGAGGGATAAGACCTTTTATAGGTACATTGAGGAAGCGAAGAAAAGACCAAAGGAGGGATACTGAGGCTTAATAAAGGGAGGGAATGGGTAGAGGGGACAGTGAAAAGCAGGGATACTGAATGAATATTTCTGCTCAGTATTCACAAAAGGAAGAGGAGGGAGGTACCTAAACCAAACAAGAGAAACACTCTGAAAATGAGGGTCGATACCAGTCCATTTACAGAAGAAAGGTTCTGAAAGAACTAATAAAATTGAAGGTAGACAAAGCAATGGGGCTGATAGGATTCACCCAAGAATTCTAAAAGAACTAAGGGTAGAGACTAGTGACACCACTGACTACTCTCTTTAATAAATCATGGGAGGATGGGTGTGTACCAGGGACTGGAGGAGGGCAGATGTGATTCCTCTTCACAAAGTGGGAGCAGGACAGAGGCAGGAAACTACAGACCAGTTAGTTTGACCTCAGTGGTAGGAAAATGATGGAATCACTTCTTAAGGAAAGAATTGTTGAGTACCTAGAGGCCAGTGGGGCTGGGACCCAAGGCAGCATGGATTCCGATGGGAAGGTCATGTCAGATTTCTTTGACTGGGTGACCAAAGTAGTAGACCAGGAGGGCTGTGGACATGGATTACCTAGATTTTAGCAAGGCATTTGATACAGTCCCACACAAGATTAATACACAAGTTAGCCGCAACAGGTAGGCCCCAAGGTAGTAGCCTGGATAAAAAATTGGCTAGATAACAGGGCCCTTAAAGGGTAGTAGTAAATGGGTACACAGTGAAGAAAGGGTTACTAGCGGAGATGACATGAGGTTCAGTACTTGGACGCGTCCTTTTAATGTCTTTATAAGTGACATTGCAGAGGAACTGGAAGGAAAAGTATGTCTCTTTGCAGGCGACACAAAGATCTGCAACAGAGTTGATTCACAAAGATGGAGTGGAAAGGATGAGAAGGACTTGGCAAGGTTGGAGGAATGGTCAAATGTATGGCAGCTCAGATTCAATGCAAAGTGCAGGTAATGCACATGGAAACAAAAACCAGGGGAAGAGTACACAATGGGGGTGAGATACTGACAACAGTAAAATGGAAAGGGACCTGGGGATAATTATATCAGATGACCTAAAGGTGGGCAAGCAATGTGAGAGGCAGTAAGGAAGGCTGGGGGGATACTGGGATGCATAGGAAGAGGCATCAATAGTAGAAAACAGGAAGTTGTTATCCCTCTGTACAGACAGTTGGTGAGACCCCATCTGGAGTACTGTGTGCAGCTCTGGAGACCCCATCTCCTCAGACATAGACAGAGTGGAGGCTGTCCAGAGGAAGGCAACCAAAATGGTGCAGGGTCTGCACCAGAAGACATACGAAGAAATACTAAAGGAGCTTAATATGTATACCCTTGAGGAAAGAAGGGAGAGAGGGGACATGATAGAAACTTTCAAGTACCTCAAGGGAATCAACAAAGTCCAAGACGGTAGCATCTTTCAGAAAAAGAGATGTACAAGAACAAGGGGGCCCAATTTGAAGATAGAGGGGGGACGGCTCAGAGGTAATGTGAGGAAGTATTTTTTCATGGAGAGGGTTGTGGATGCATGGAACAGCCTCCCTGAGGAGGTCGTGGAGTCAAGGACAGTGGGGGAATTCAAGAATGCATGGGACAGACCTAAGGCAGTCCTAGTGGGGGTAGGAGGAAGTAAGCTGTTGGTTAACTAGGATCTGCAGCTTATCTGTTAGGTAGGAAAATGGGCAGACTAGGTGGGCCAAGCGGTCCTTATCTGCCATCAAATTCTATGTTTTTATGTTTCTAATGTGTCACTGAAGTTTAAGGCTATAAATCATCTTGTCAATAAATATAAACTTCCATGCTGCAAAGTTGCAGATCTTTACCAGGCAGTTGAAATTACTATGTGTCCCAGACTACCTTAGGAAAAGTTCTTCAAATCTGACTGCATTCAAAAAACATGCGACAAGTGCAGCACCAAAAATGTTGTTGATGTGGTGAAGGACCTAGTCCAGAAACATGGACAAGAATGGACAACATGGCAGCAGTGGGACAGTATCAAAATTATGCGAAGGGCTGATGGCCTCCAAGTGCAACAGACCAGGAAGGTTTTGAAAAATAAAGGCTCTGCTGTCCAAATGCTGGTAGAAGTCCTAAAATATTACCTTTTCTTCCAGGGTCATCATATGCATGTTACAGCATGGCAGCAGCATCTGTTTAACTGGATAAGGCTGTTTGTACCCAAGGGATGGGTGGTGATGGTGCTAGACTTCGCAGAGAACTACACCTGTAAACTACAGGATGAAGTACAGTCAGCCCACTGGCACCATGAACAAGCAACAGTTCACCCTGTGGTTACATATTACAACTGTAATCTCTGTGAAGCCACTGTCAGAGACTCTCTTGTTTTCATATCAAGTTATCTCAAGCATGATCACTATGCTGTATGGCATTTTGTTGAAATTGCAAATGCACACCTCATGAACGTTCGATCATGTAACATTGTCAAGCAAGTTCACTTCACAGATGGCTGTGGTGCACAGTACAAGTTGAAATGGTCATTTTATGATATTTCCTTTTCCAATAGAAAGTATGGATTTCCAACTGAGCGTGGATATTTCAGATCAAGACATGGGAAGGGGCCCTCAGATGGGGAAAGTGCAGTGGTGAAGTCTAAGGCAAGCATGGGAGTACAATCGCGGCTGGCAGCAATCCAGAATGCAAAAGAACTATTCAAATACTGCCGCAGTCAACTAACAAAAGGCACTGACACTGAAGGGTGCACTCACCGCAGGAGGACATTTTTCTTGGTGGGTGAAAATTAAATAAAGAGATAGCTAAGAGGAGATGTAAAAGCTGTACCCAGAACACAACTCGTACAAAGTGTGAAGTTGCAAGCGGAAGCTGTGCTGGTCATAAGAAACCTTACATGTTTCTGTATGCATTGCATTGATGAAACTGGGCCCTGTGAGAACCATAGTCTGGTGGAAGAGTGGAAGTTGAAGAAATTAATTAATTCGGCCACATTTGTGCCCGCTAGTAATGTTCACAAAACCACAAGTGACACTGCTCCTTCTTGCTCCGCAGCTGTGGTCATTGTGTCTGGTCATGCGCAATCCCCTGACATCCACGCCCACCCATCTGCCAGTGACATGACTGCTTCCAGTGCTCCTGCAGTTCGTGGCACAACAGCAGCCACCACAGCCATTCTGAGCACTTTGCAAGACAGGCACATGCACATTGATGCAACCACATCAAATCACTGCAGTGCTCCACAATTGGACAGGCCACCTTCAAGCATCCAAAAAGTTAAAAAGAAAAAAACATTGTTGGAACCAGAGATCAATAAATTCTATGCGGTCTACTATTCTAAGGAATTCTATATTGGTCAAGTTACAGCAGTAGACACTGTAAAGCAGTTGTACTTAGTGAAGTTCCTACAGAACCGTCAAAGTGTTTTTTCTTGGCCACGATGGCAAGACACTGACAGAGTGAAGAAAATGTGAATTTTTCATGAGCCGATTCAGCTTGAAGGAGATGGCCCCTATGTTGTACAATCAGAACAATTAAAGATAATTGTGGAAAAGTTCAGCAAGCTGCAACAGAGATGGGATTAAAACACTACTCTTACTGTGCATTAAGGTGGACTGCAGAAACTGCATCATTGCATTGCAGTAACTGTAATTTCTATACATAATTTTCATATTTTCTGTATAGTTTATTCAGCATTTCTATTGTAGTTTAGAAGCAGTTATTTTTGTAGTTACCGTTTAGCCTGTATTTATAGTTTAGTCTCTGGGTATAATTCTGCAGTCATGTAGTTACCATCCTAGCCTATATGACTGCTTTAGTCTCTAGATATAGTTTAGGAGTTCTGTGTAAAAATTAATACATGTTGAGACTTTGTCAGAGTAAACCATTTTACTTGTGTAAATTTTGATTTAATTACCCTTTTCACTTTCACCTATAAAACTTTTTTGATAACTTCTACAACTGTTTTCTATCTCTTATTGTGTGTGCTGTTATGTAATGTCCCTTGCCAAATGATAACAGTATAAATATGTCCCCTGTTACATGCACATACACTTTTATGTGCCCTGTTTCATGTGCATGCACAGTTTTATGTCCCCCGTTACATGTGCATGCACAGTTTTATGTCCCCGGTACATGTGCATACACAGTTTTATGTCCCCATTCATGTGTGACATTGTAACTGTTTTTTTCTGGTGACACAGCAAAGGAGTTATCCCACACCATATAATATTTACATTAGGTGGGTGATGGTTCCCCAAAAACAAAGATCATTTTGAAAAATTATGAATTTCAAAAAAATTTCACAAATGTCACAATTTGGTAGCCCTATTTCATGCACTGACCCATAAAATATAAATGGAATTCAGACAGAAATGCATCTAATTATCATGTATTTTAAAGTTTTCTTTGAGGCATCAGTAGCTCTTTAAACTACGCTTCTATTGTCATTGATACTGCATCCTCATATAGTCTTTCAAGGAAGAGGTATTGCTTCAAAAAATTGGCAAATTTCCACTATTATTACCAAATAGAACTCACCATTGTATTATTTTGGATAGACTTGCATGGCTTTTGGTTTCAAATAATTATGAAATATTTTTAGCATGCCCAATGTGTAATATAATGAACTCTGGCATTCCAGTTTCCTTGCGTGGATTATTAATTAAGCACAACCCTGTGTATTACTCACATTCATCTGAAAATTTACAGTTAACTATACCATTTGTTCTCACTAATGCTAGTAAAAGATTTTTTGCATACCATGTTGCTTCACTATGGAATTCTTTACCAACACATTTCAAGCATCTCCCTTCTGTTAGGCTATTCACATCATCTGTTACTCAGCATCTTAAAAGTATAAATGTATGTTCATGTAAGCAGTACCAACTTGTTTTACTTATTGTTCTACTGTATGTTGTAGTGTGTCTTGTATAAGCTGTTTGTCATTGTGATACTATTATAATGACTTCAGGTCATACTTGAAAATGGAATGCTTTTATTCCAGTGTACCTACCTGCAAATAAGATAAATGAAATGAAATGAAAAGAATCTGCTCTGCTCTGTCAAGGAAGCCTCCTGGTAGTTCCAAGGGCAAGATTAAAATCTTCTGGGGACTGGACATTTGAGGTGGTTGCCCTGGTCATTTGGAATTTGTTGCCCTGGACTCTGAAAGAGGCTTCCTCAATAGAGGTTTTTAAGCATGATCTGAACACTTTCTTATTTAGGCAAGCATCTGGGGACTAGTTAGAGTTGATTAGTTATTCATAAGTTGTTCTATGATTTCTGTATGTATTTTATGGATTGAGAAGAGTCTGTATAGTTGGGTATTTTATCATTTATGTTATTCTTTGTTATGGTGCCCTGAGCCTCTGGGGAAGGGCACCACAAATAAATAAAGACTAGTACTACTACTATTATTATTACTACTACTACTATTAATGTATCATATTCAACAAACAATGAGTAAAGATGGAACTCTCAGAAGTATACTCTTCTCAGAGGCTAATTAGGACAATAAGGCCATTCACACTTTAGGCTTGTGGCCTTATAGCCCTAATTAGTCCCCGAGATGGGTATACATCCTTGTATGCCACCCTAACCCATTATCTATCTATCTATCTATCTATCTATCTATCTAATATTATAGGGGTGGGATCATACCCCTATAGTTAGGGTCCAGTCCTCACTTCTATGCTAAACTCATTTATTTATTTTATATATTTATTTTATTTATTTTTTGTTGACCGGGTAAGTGCACTAGACAAATCCTGCCTATTTTAAGACACGACCCGGGGGAGGGGGATACAGATGAATGCCAACTGACACTGAACCAGATTAAGCTGTTGGTGGTATTTTAAGTGAATGAGGGAAATTTGGCCAGGACACCGGGGAAATTCCCCTGCTCTTTTCAATAAGTGCCATGGGATCTTTAACATCCACCTCAACTACCACCAATCCAGGCAGATGGGACCTCGGTTTAACGTCTCATCTGAAAGACGGCACCTCAGAAGTGCAGCACCCCTCTCATGCTGCACTACAGTGTCAGTACTGGGATATTAACCCAAGTGCCAGATGTGGGAACTGAACCCAGAGCCCTCTGATCTCCTGGCCTCAGAGGCGAGTGTGCTACCTACTGAGCCACTGACACTGCTAAAATCAAAATTTTGCACTGTAATAACTTCACAACTGATCAAGTGATGAGCATGACATTTTGCATGTGCCATCAGGACCAAAGATCACTTGATGTGGCAAGTTTTGTACCAGTCAGATATGTGGGTGCAAAGATATGGATTGCCACAAAATGTGAAAATTACCATTTCTGGTATAATTCTTTGTCACGCTGCTGTGCAAAAACAGTGTGGAATTTTGGTTTGACATTTTTAGGGTAGAATAGCCTTGGGCCACAGATGTGCCTTTTGAAAATGTGATGAAAAAATATTAATCCATTCAGAAGTTATTAAATTTCAAATTTTCCCATTATTTCCTAAGAGACCAGTTAGACGTCCTGCTCTAAAAATAATTCTTTATCACAAATGTGTAATCTTTTTTTGTACTCCTGCTATCTCGTTTTCATTTAGCAGTGAAAAGAAAATTATATAACTAAAAAATTACACAGGTTTAGTAGACAATAGCAGTTGTCTTTACCTAATCGGAACCTATAGAATCTGAATCTGGGGTTAGTTTTTTGATAAGCTACTTTGAAATGTGTTCTTTTTATGATGCCGAAAACCTGTTTTGCTTACAGCAACCCCCCCCCACAACACACACACACAAAACAGGATCCTTTTTCAAAATTTGCAAAAAAGGATTTTCTTTTTCCGCAAATCACGAGAAAGGAATCATGAAACAGGGTCCTTTTTTGCAATTTGTGGAAAAGGATTTTCTTTTCCACAAATTGCAAAAAAAGGAACTGTGGAAAAGGATTCTTTTTTCTCAATTTGTGTAAAAGGAATTTTAAAATAACTGCTTCTTTGTCACTCCACAGTTAAGTCTGACATTTTCAGAGTACAAAGGGCTCACTCCACAGATGTGTCTTTTGCTACTTTGGTGAAAATATATTATATCGCATGCCCCAGTGCTCTCTCATTCCTTTGCTATTCCTCTCTGTATATGTCTTGACCTCGTTTCCCTAAGTCCTATAGGCTTGCCTGCCCGTAATGTTTCTCCTATCTCTCAAAACCCTATCTCCCTCCTCCTGTATCTCCGCTCTAACTCTTTCATGCCATGATCTCTCTGCCTTGTCTCTTTCTTGCCTGGTCCTCTACCTTCTCACCTCCCTCCTATACATGCTCTTCCGTACTCCTGCTTCCTGCTATGATTCCTCTGTCCTGTTTCTCTCTTGCCTGGTCCTCCACCTTTTCACCCTTACTCCTGCTACTCTGCCTTCCTTTCCTTACCCTCTTCTCATTATATCACTTTACTCCTCCTACCCTCCTCCCCCACTTTAATCCTATAGACCTTATTTTTCAGAGTTAGACCTGATACCCGATTATATACAAACTGTATTTGCTTGAATTATCCTGTGTTTATCCCCTCAACAATTGCTACTTGTCTTGCCTACCGTGGTTTACTGTTATGCTTTCTGTTTCCCTCCAATTGTACCATGATAAATCTGTTTTCACCACATGAGAACCTGTAATGCTACCTACTACCTCTGTTATGTTGAATTAGTTCCCTCAAGGTTCTTACATTGTGTACATTTGCTCATTTCCTTGTATAATGTATTGTTTGCTTCTCTCCCTGTTCAAAATGTTCTTGTACCTGTTCATTATATTGTACTCTCCCGGGTCATGCCTGAAAATAGTCATTGTGTTGACTAGTGCACTTACCCGGTTAACAAAAACTAAATAAATAAATATTACTCTGCTGTGGCATTCTGCAGATCTATATTTTGCTTAGTTTCCCATAGAATAACATTGTAATGCCAGGTGTATACAGTTGTTTCTTTATCGCTATGCTGGGAAGAAATGTTTTGTAATTTTGCTGTGAAATTGTCAGGGTGCAAAGGGCTTGTGCCATTGTTGTACCTTTTGTTTGTTTGGTGAAAATATATAATGACTTGGAGTCCAGTTATACAGATTTCAAATTTTGCTGTGTTTTCTATAGTGTTTGTGGCTCTCCCATGGTCAGATAAGGATATTATTACACTATCTCAAAAATGATGCAAATGCAGATATCATTATGGACTAACGGGAGCACAGGGGCCCAAAGAGCCCTGCGCTCCAACATGGAAATATGGATATGGTTACAATATTTAAAAAATTATGGATAGATGGCACTGTGCACTCCCACATATAAATACAAATACCATTATGGAGTGCAGGGGCCAGCGTTACCACATATAAATATCCATAGCATTATGAGTCATGGGGTCCTGTGCTCCCAGAGGGAAATAATTATATAATTACAATTTCTCAAACATTATGGATGGATAGGAGCTCCAGGACCTGTGCTCCCACAATCAAATAAGGCTATGATCATACTATCTCAAAAAGTAAGGAAATTATTGCAAAAAACATTGTTAGTGCATCAGTTAGGGTTCCAGTGACAAAAGTTGGGAAACGTACTATTTGGATTTCCAACCCTAACATCCCACCCCCACCCTGCATGCAGCAACAGATATGGGGGGGGTGCCTTGGGGTTGTCACCACTAATTCTCACCCCATTCTCCTACACTGTACCCATCTCAGCTTATTTACTCATGGAATGGTGCATTTGTTAAAGTTGACAACCCCAAGGCACACCCCCACCTCTTGTTGCATGTAGGGTGGGGTGGGGTGTTAGGGTTGGAAACCCTAACAGCACATTTCCTAACTTTTGTCACTGGAACCCTAACTGATGCATTAACAATGTTTTTTGTGAAGAAAAAATATATATATATTTTATAGTGCCACAGTAGTGAAACTATAGTTAGGGTTGAGTACCCCATTTAAGGTTAAAGTTTGAAATTTGGCAGCTTAATAACTTCGCCACTGTATGATGGATTTGCCTGAAGTTTTGCATGCATATAGTGGCACCATATATCTCTGGATGTGTCAAGTTTTGTAACAGTTGGCTATACATTTGAGTAGCTACATAGCACTGTAGAAAGTCATAGTTACACTTTTTTGTGCATTCTTTGCTCGCACCTACAGGTCGTACAGTCTGCATTACTGGTCCAAAACCTTCAGGGAATATGTGGCCAGGGTCCCCAATGCATACCTCTCAACTGTCCCTGATTTTCAGAGATGTCCCTGATTTTGTCTCAAATAATTACTCTGTCCCTCCTAAAAATTGTGTTTTCGTGACCAAACAGTGAGAGTTGTAAGCACAAAATAATGTCAAACCTTAAAGTTACAGACTTGTTCTTCCTTAGAAAATGTATTTTACACTAAGCCCCTTATTCTACCTGCTTCCTGAATTGATATCTCCAATTTTGAAGATATGTCCCTGATTTTGGTCCTTTGTCCCTGACATTTTTAAGCCTTGTCCCTGATTTATGAGGCAGAAGGTTGAGAGGTATGCCCCAATGTGCCTTTCAAAGATTTCATGAAAAAATATTAAATGGTTCAAAAGTTATTCAAAAAACAAATTTCCCATTGTAGTCAAAGGGAAAAGTTAAAAAGTTCGACAGTGTTGCAAATGCAGTTTTTAGTGTGGCAAATGACCCCTGTACTGTCGCAAATCTGCCATCTTGTTTTCAGTTGGTGGTCACAGAAAAGCTTGGCATTTAAATTTGGGACCTTCTAGGGACACAGTTCTTGTTGCATTCACCCAGTCGAGCCCTGAGGATGCTAGCCATGTCTTTTTGGGGGGAGTTAAACACCCCAGAAATATGTTTTTGAAATTTTTGGAAACAGTAGTGTCACACATTCGACACATGTGATTTTTTTTTGCGAAAGGGACATGATTTGTGACACTACTTTGCAACACTATGGCCAAAAGAATAGGACATCTTTCCCACCCTGCTGCAAAAAAATGGTTTGGTCTTTTGGGCTGAAATCTGGAGGGAAGAACATCAAGATCCCACAGATGTGCCTTTTGGTGGTTTGGTGACAAAACATTAGAGGGCTGCAAAGTTACAGTACCCCCAAGTTGCCAATAGAAACATAGACTTTGACCTCAGATAAGGACCACTTGGCCCATCTAGTCTGCCCATTTCCCTACCTACAGGATAGGCCGCAGATCCTAGTTAACCAACAGCCTATTTCTTCCTACCCCCCACAAGAATTGTCTTATGTCTGTCCCATGCATTCTTGAATTCTCCCACAGTTTTAGACCCCACAACCTCCTCAGGAAAGCTGTTCCATGCATCCACTACCCTCTCTGTGAAATAATACTTCCTCACATTGCCCCTGAACCGCCCCTTCTATCTTTAAATTGTGTCCCCTTGTTCTTGCACGTCTCTTTTTCTGAAAGATGCTACCCTCTTGGACTTTGTTGATTCCACTGAGGTACTTAAAAGTTTCTATCATGTCCCCCCTCTCCCTTCTTTCCTCAAGGGTATACATATTAAGCTCCTTTAGTATCTCCTCATACGGCTTCTCTTGCAGACCCTGCACCATTTTAGTTGCCCTCCTCTGGACTGCCTCTATCCTGTCTTATGTGCTTGCGGAGATAGGGTCTCCAGAACTGGACGCAGTACTCCAGATGGGGTCTCACCAACTGTCTGTACAGAGGGATAACAACTTCGTTTTCTGCTGCTGATGCCTCTCCCTATGCATCCCAGTATACCCCAGCCCTCCCTACTGCCTTCTCACATTGCTTGCTAACCTTAAGGTCATCTGATATGATTACCCCCAGGTCCCTTTCCTTTTTTGTTGTTACTACCTCCCCATTGTGTATTCTTCCCTGGGTTCTTGTTTCCCAGGTGCATTATTTTGCACTTCTTTGCATTGAATCCTAGCTGCCATACTTCTGACCATTCCTCCAACCTTGCCAAGTCCCTTCTCATCCTTTCCACGCCTCCTTGTGTATCAACCCTGTTGCAGATCTTTGCGTCATCTGCAAAAAGGCATACTTTTCCTTCCAGTCCCTCTGCAATGTCACTGATGAAGACATTAAAAAGGACTGGGCCCAATACTGAACCCTGCGGTACCCCACTAGTAACCCCTCTTTCTTCAGAGTGGACTCCATTTACAATTTTTCCCATAGGCTAACATTACAGCGTCCTCCGTGCCTTTCAGGGCCCGTATCTCAGAAACGCTTCCAGATATGGACTTTTCGTCAGAAAATCACTTAGCCCCCCAGTAGGGGGCTAAGTGAAAAACTAAACAGGAAAGTCATAAATTATGTGACATTTTAATTTTTTTTCTACGTCATACGGTTCCCGAGATATAAGCAATTTAGTATTCCAAGTGTACATTTTCAGCTCCGAGGTCCATTATTATGCATACATTCCTTCTATTCACTGTGTTTCTCTATGCAGCTTTTGGGGAAAATAGGGTGTGCATTTTCGTTACTGTTACAGTTAGCATTTCCACTTGTGTTTCTGTTACCGTTTGTGTTAGTGTTCCCATCTACGCCACAGTGTGCATTACCCTTTGCGTTTTCATTTGTGCTTGCATTTGTGTTACTGTTAACATTTGCATTTCCATTACTGTTTTTGTTTGTGTTTCCTTTTGCATCACAGTGTGCATTTTTGTTTACGTTTGCATATGCATTTCTGTTTTCGTTTCTGTTTCTGTTTGTGTTTCCTTTGGTGTCATCGTTGCTGTTACCATAAGTGTTTGCATTTCCAATTGCATTACCATGACCATGCGCATTATGATTTGCATTTCTGTATGCGCTTGCATTTGCGTTTCTGTTTTCATTAATGTTTGCACTTCCATTCCTGTTACTGTTTGCGTTATCATTTACGTTTGCGTCACCATGTGCATTACCATTTGCGCTTGCATTTGCATTTGCGTTACCATTATTTCAGTATTTATAGTGCACATTTGTAAAAAAGAAGGGAAAGTCATGGCAAAAACTCAATTTAATGCATCAGTTAGGGTTGTTCCACAGTGACAAAAGTGAGGAAATTCAATGTTAGGGTTCCCACCCCCTTTCACCCCACCCCCACACCACCCCACCAAAAGGCATTGGGATGTGCATTGGGGTTGTCGGTCCTAACTCTCTCCCCATTCTCCTATACTGCACCACCTCAGCTTGTTTACACATGGGATGGGTGAGAGTTATGACAGATGACCCCAACACACACCCTGATACCTGTTGGTGGGGTGTGGGGGTTAAAAGTAACGGGTGAAACCTCAATATCGAATTTCTCACTTTGTCACTGTGAACAACCCTAACTGATGCATTAAATGGATTTTTTTGCCATAAAAAAATATATATATAATATATATATATATATATAATATATATATATATACTGTATGAATGTGTGTGTGTGTGCATGTGCGCACATGTGTAGATACATACATAAATATATATATATATATATATCAATCAATCAAAATCTTTATTTACCCAGGCGATCACCATTGAGCAAGCTTATTTACAAGGTGGACCTGCAGTTTGCAAGGACAAGGGTACAGAATAGAGTACAAGTAAAATATACATAAAACAACAGTAGCAAGATGTATACAACAAAATATATACAGTGTAGAAATAAAGGTAAATAATATATACAAAGATGATTTTATAATCCTATCCATCAATAACATGTTCATAGCCTGTAAAGGAGTCCCTGGGATATGGAAAAGTGCACATGTAGGAGGCAGGGACTCTGGCAGAAAGATTCTGAGATACTAAGCAGGTGGTATCAGGGCATAAGAGTGGGCAATGGGGATTGTGTTGCAGTGAGTATGTAGTACCGGTGGGACTGGAATGGACTGAGGTGAACCGGTAGTACTGGTGGGACTAGAATGGATTCATGGCAAAAAAATCAGTTTAATGCATCAGTTAGGGTTGTTCCACAGTGACAAAAGTGAGGAAATTCTATGTTAGGATTCCCACCCACATTGCATCCCACCTGCACCCAGCCCCCAACAACAGGCATCGGGGTGTGCGTTGGGGTCATCGGTCCTAACTCTCACCCCATCCCATGTGTAAACAAGCTGAGGTGGTGCAGTATAGGAGAATGGGATGAGAGTTAGGACCGATGACCCCAACACACACCCCAATGCCTGTTGGTGGGGAAGGGGGTGGGGGGTGCAAGGGGTGGAACCCTAACATAGAATTTCCTCACTTTTGTCACTGTGGAACAACCCTAACTGATGCATTAAACTGATTTTTTTGCCATGAATTTCCCTTCTTTTTGAGAATGTGCACTATAAATAGTGAAGTACCGGCAACGCAAGCACAAATGTTAACGCACATGGTGACGCAAATGTAAATGATAACACAAATGGTAATACAAACACAATTGAAATGTTAATGGAAACAGAAACACAAACGCAAGCATCTATGGAAATGCAAACCATAACGCACATGGGCACGGTAACATAATTGGAAACAGAGACAGTTATGGTAACAGCAACGATGACACCAAAGGAAACACAAACAGAAAAGCAAACGCAAATGAAAGCACATACACAAATGGAAATGCACACAATGACGCAAAAGGAAATGCAAACAAAAACAGTAATGGAAACGCAAATGTTAACAGTTACACAAACACAAGCGCAAACAAAAATGCAAAGGGTAACACACATGGTGGGGTAGACGGAATGGTAATTCAAACGGAAATGCAAATGCAAGCACATACAGAAATGCAAATGGTAACGCGCATGGTCACGGTACCACAATAGCAAATGCTAATGGTAACAGCAACGATGATGCCAAAGGAAACGCAAATGGAAGCGTGTACACAAATGCAAATGGTAATGCACACAGTGATGCAAAATGAAACGCAAACAGAAACAGTAATGGAAACACAAATGGTAACAGTAACACAAATGCAAGAGTAAACAAAAAGGCAAAGGTTAACTCATACAGTGGCATAGATGGGAATATTAACGCAAACGGTTATGGAAACGCAAGTGGGAAGGCTAACTGTGACAGTAATGAAAGCGCACACCCTTTTTTTCACCAACAGCTGCATAGAGAAACACAGTGAATACAAAGAATGTATGCATAATAATGGGCTTCGGAGCAGAAAATGAGCACTTGGAATACTAAATTGCTTATATCTCTGGAACCATACGACACAGAAAAAAAATTAAAATTTCATATAAATTATGACTTTCCTGCCTAGTTTTGCTTTTAACCCCTTAGTAGGGGGCTAAGCATTTTTCTGACAAAAAGTCAGTATCTCGAAGCATTTCCGAGATATGTGCCCCGAAAGGAGCGGTGGACGCCGCAATGTTAGTCTATGGGAAAAAGCATCAACTTTGGAACACTGTAACTTTCTGTCTGTGCAATATTTTGTCACCAAACCACCATAAGGCACATCTGTGGGATGTTGGCCTTCTTCTCTCCAAATTTCAGCCCAAAAGACCAAACCGTTCTTTTGCAGCAGGGTGGCAAACAATTCCTGTTATTTTGGGCATAAATGTCTCAAAATAGTGTCGCAAATCATGACACTTTCACAAACTAAATCACAAAAGTGTCATGAGTGCGACACTACTTTTTACAAAAATTTAAAAAACATATTTCTGGGGTGTTTAACCCCCAAAAAAGACATGGCTAACATCCTAAGTGAACACAAAAAGAACTGTGTCCCTAGAGAGTCCCAAATTTAAATGCCATGCATTTCTGTAACCACTAACTGAAAAACAAATGGCTAGCTCATGACACTACATGGGCCATTTGTGATAGTAAAAACTGCATTTAGAACACTTTTGAACTTTTTGTTAACTTTTCCCATTGACTATAATGGGAAACTTGTGTTTTGAATAACTTTTGAACCGTTTAATATTTTTTCACAAAATCTTCAAAATGCCCTGGCTGCATGTTTCCTGAAGTTTTTGGACCATTCGCACAAACCTTGTGA
The DNA here is from genome assembly GCA_016271365.2 of Neoceratodus forsteri. Taxonomy (NCBI): domain Eukaryota; kingdom Metazoa; phylum Chordata; order Ceratodontiformes; family Ceratodontidae; genus Neoceratodus; species Neoceratodus forsteri. Next base: position 1,748,963,109 of record CM057455.1, on the reverse strand, counting down.
CCTGTAGGTGCGAGCAAAGAATACACTAAAAAGCATAAATGCGCTACAGAATGTCGCTTTATAACTCTGCGACCGATTATCCGACCATTATGAAGCTTGGCAGATCCAGAGACACATGGTACTGTTCCAAGCCTGCCAAATTTCAGGCAAATCTGTCATACAGTGGCAAAGTTATTAAGATGCAATATTTCACACTTTAACCTTAAATGGGGTACTCAGCCCTATCTATAGTGGCACTACCGTGTCACTATAATATATATATATATATATATATATATATATATATATATATATATATATATATGAATATATCTATAGATATATATATTTATTACAAAAAACTCTGTTAATGCAACAGGGTTCTATGTCATAATGGCAAATGCAGAAAGGCGATCGCCATTAGGATGACTGTACATCGCCAAAAATAAATTTTGGTGATGTATCCCCTAACACACAGCAAAAGGGCACTGGTGACTTAGGTTTTACTGTTTTATGTGAAGGGGCTGCAGCCCCCACACCCCCTCCCCATGGAAGGCTTCACCCCCCCCCCACTTCTCACTAAAAGATTCTAAACTCCAGGTGGGTGCATGTTGGGTGGGGTGCAAAACCGAGAAAAAAGAATTGGGTCTGGGTGCAACAAAAGTTACTTGTGCCTGGACCTGAACCCAGTACCCTCAGAATCCTAGCCCTGGACCCACCCACCACACCATGGGACCAGCTCAGCAGCTCACTGCAACACCAACCCTCACAAATCCTCCCTCCCCTCCTGCCCCTCACTGAGCATGCTCGCTCACTCGCTCACTCACTTGCTCCCCCCATGTGCATATACATGTAGCGACATCCTTTCACTATATGCATGAATCCCCCTATCCAGTCACCCTCCCTGATAGGTAGCCCCATTGACATGTGTCACAATTGAGTTGCCATTTTTGTAGGTGCCCAGTTGTGGATGCCTATGTCACGGGATACCTGTATCAGTTAGGGTTGATTCCACAACAACAAAAGTCTGGAAATTCTATGTTAGGGTTACCAACCCTACCCCCCACATCCCCCACCCCACTTTCCATAGAACAACAGGTGTCAGGGTGTGTCTTGGGGTCAGGGTCTAACTCTCACCCCATTATTTTATGCTGTATCATCTCAACTTGTTTACACATGAAATGGGGGATAGTTAGGCCTGATGACCCCAAGGCACTCCCCGTGCCTGTTGTTAACTCCCAGTGCCTGTTGTCTCTATGAAGGGTGGGTGGGGGGGGAGTTGGTAACCCCACACTGAATTTACAGACTTTTGTTGCATCCCACCCCTGTCCTACAAAGACCAGGAGGTGTTGCTACCCAACTTATTTTAGAATGGAATGTTAGGGTTGGCAACCCCAATACCACCCCCTCCCCCGACACCTCCTGGTCTCCACAGGGCAGGTGTGGGGTGTTAGGGTGAAACCCTAATGCCTCATTTCCCTACATTTGTAGTGCCAACCCTAACTAATGCATTAACAAAGTTTTTGAAACTAATTTCCTTACTTTTTGAGGTAGCATAATAGTATCCTCATTTTATTATGGAAGCACAGGGCCCTTCAGACCCTGAGCTCCCATCCCTCCATCGAGATAGTACAACAGTATCCATATGTTGCAGTGGGAGTGCAGGGTCCTTTGCACCCTGTGCTCCAATCCCTCCATTAATATAGTATAACAATATCCTTTTCTGAGCCCAAATTTTCAACATTGGCTTTTTTACGTCCTCATTACATGTACCCAGCACAGCAAATTTTCAAATCCCAGCCAGAACGTAATTCTGTGCAACCACTACACCATTCTTCACCACAGGTGTAAAATCACATCTTGGGCAGAATTTGAGAAATGACAGCTGTGTGTGGGGTAATAAGAAGAGTATGTTGAAAATATGGGGTGAAAATATTGAAAATTTACCGAGTTACTACGGTGCGTAATGTGATTGCAACAAATGCCAATGACACAGCTATTTTTCAAAACTGTGACCCCAAATTTACAACATAGCCTTCTTATTACCCCTACCTGATGAACAATGTGTCTGTCATTACACAAATCCCACAGGAAAGGCAATTTCAACAAGCAACCATGAAATCACTTTTCCAGTGAGAATTGCCTAATGACAGTCATATTGTTCAGGAGGTGGGGTCCCCAGGAATCCATGTTGAAAATTTGGGACCAAAATCTTAAACAATAGCTAAGTTATGGAAAGTTGACCCCCACCCCATTGAAATAAATAGGATCGCACTTACCTTAGTTCAGATTGCAGTCACCGGTTCCAGCAGCAAGACGTGTTTTTGATCGGGGGAGTGAGTGTCAAACTCGGGACCTCCTAAGGTGAGTGGCAGTCTGGGGTGATATCAAAGGGGAATGGGGAAGTGGGTGCACAGTAGGTTGTCTAGTGTGGGGTGTGGGCACAGTCGACGATGGACAGTTTTCTTCTTTGCAGGGCAAACAGCCACAAAAGACAATAAGGGACGTTTTCTATATTAATCAAAAAAAAGGGGGGAAAAGAAACAGATGGGAACTACTGCCACCAATGATAACTGGGGCAATGGAGGGTGTGGGGTACCACTGTACACCAGGGATGTGTGGCAAGTAGCCACATACATTTAAATAAGTGGGACGATAGAGGGTGTGGGGTACCACTGTACACCAGGGATACATTGCAAGTAGCCACATACATTTAAATAAGTGGGACGATGCAGGGCGGGCGGTGCCACTGGTCACCAGGGAGACGTGGCAAGTAGTCACTAAAATTAAAACAAATATATAAACCCAAGGCATGGGTTTGGCTTAGGGGGATGTCATGTACCCACCCATGCCTTTGGTTTTGTGTACTTTCTTTAAAAAAGTGATGATTTTAAAATTTAAAATCCCTCTTCATGATCCCTTTTCACCAGCTGATCCTCATAAAAAGGGAATGGTTGGCAAAAAGGAATTACGAAGAGGGATTTTTAATTTTTAAAACTGCCATTTTTTAAAAATAAATACACAAAACCAAAGGCATGGGCTGGCACAGGATGTCCCCCTAAGCCAAACCCATGCATTGGTTTAAAAAAAAAACATTCCTGGGGCAAATTCCAAGATTTTGTTTTTCCCCTCACTAAGCAAGAAAAAAAAATGGCGGCCAGCAAACAGGGACTTTCTCATGAAAAGGGATCCCAGTTTATAAGCCATTCATGACCAGGAATTCTTGATGGAAACTGTATGTCTATCCCAAAGACTGAACTGAGCATGCACAGAACCCAAATTTATTTTTTTATGCTTCCTATTATTCCCCTTCATCCCCACATCTGGTTCTTCCCTCAGGGTCTCCCAATGCACCACATAGGCTGTGCCGTGAGGGCCAGAGGAACTCACTCCATTAGTGCCCCCATCCAGTATTCACATCATCCTGGATGACCCTCCGGGTGATTGCCCTTACCCCTCTGAAACCTCAGGGCAGCATACACCTGGAGCTGTACTCTCCTGCTTCTCTCAGTCACTGGTGTAGGAGCCTGTCACCTAGCCCAGACATGTTTTTTTTCCTGTGTTCTGCTCCCTGCCACCTGTGGATGACAGCACTCTGGGAAGACCAGTAAGATGGAGGCACGCAGAGATGTGCCTTCACCCTGGTCCTTAGCCAACGTCCACCCCTCCCTGCCATTCTGCATCCTCTGCTGCACCACTACCTGAGGTCACTCAGGTGGCAGTATGGCAGCGATGACCGCAGCCCACTCCTCCCCAGAAAAGGAGAGCAGCCCATTGGATGCTCAATCCTTCTCCCCCCAGCTGGCCCACCAGCAACCCATGCTCGCTACTGAACCTGGGTCACTGGCATCACAAGCATTAGCGCTACCACTGTGCCGGAGGGCCGGCCAAAATCTGAATTTTTTAAATGTAATAACTTTGGAAGAGAGTAATATTTTTTTCACCAAACCAATGGTGGATTGTTCCTTAGGATAACCTCTTTGTAGCCTGAAAATTCAAGGTCAAAATTCTAAACTGTGTGGTCACAGCGTAATAAGGAAAAAATGGAAACATTGGCAAAAATCTGTGAAAAACATGTTTTTTTTCGCAATTTGCTGAATGAAATCTACAAATCTGATCAAAATGCATCTTAGCAAATCAAGAGATCTACAACTTGACGCCGTCTGTTTTGAATTGCAAAGTTATTAACATGCAGAATTTGGAGTTTAACCCCAGATTTTGCACCTTAATATCTTTGCCCCCATTTAATTAAATTTTACAAAATTTTCCATGCACAGTCCTGTGGGATAGATATCTTGATATGCCAACTTTCATTTTAGTCAGATGTGTGGATTCCAAGATCCAAACAGAGAAAAAAAAAAGACTTCTGTTTTTATTGTTTGTTTTTTTTTTTTTGCTGTTTTCTTGTCCACCTCTAGCACCCATATGGTTTAGAAATTTGGTCAGACATTTTTAAGGCTGAAAGGGCATGTACCACAGCTGTGCCTTGTGCTAGTTTGGTGAAAAAATATTAATTTGTTCCAAAGTTATTGATGTTTAAAATTTGGGTTCTAAGCATGCTCAGTAGGCACTTTCAGGTTAGCCGAATAGAATGGAACAAGAACTGGGTCATACGAAAAATAATATTTTTTCATATTATAAAAAGGCTTTCAGAAATGCTGCAATCTGATTGGCTGTTAGGATTCCAACAGCCTTACATTAATCCATGTTATACTGTCATGTACAGCCTGATCACCATGGCACATGGATTCTTCCTGTCAGCATTCCATCGTCTAGCACAGCTGAATGTGTGGAACGATGCATTCTGATTTTGAACCAGCATCCTTAAACTGCTGGTAGAAGAACTATTTTATTAAAAATCTCCCTCTAAATGAGGAAAACATTCATAAAGGATACTTTTAACACTTTTCTTTTGGAAAACATTTTTATAGTAGCAATAAGACACTCTCAGGAGTTAGATTAACAGTCAGTTAATCACTCCCTTAGTAATATGGTACTGGCTGCACCTCTGTGCCACATTACACCCCTAGGGGGTGATTAACAGACTATTAATCTAACCCCCGATCATACATTATTGCTTAATTAGTTAATCATCTGTTGTGTGAAAAATCCTTTTTCATATGTCACCATCCTGTTTACCGTTTTTTCAAAAAATTTAATTTCAGATTCCACAAAAATTAAATTGTGCAGAGACCCCAGCACATGTATCTTGTTCACTGGGACCCCATTAGATGGATTCTGCATTTAGTTTGTGTAAAAATAACCCCCCAAATATGTATGTGTTATTTTATTTTTATCATTTTTACATTTGCTTGCGCGCATGCTCAAGGAACATCTTGCAACAGTAGGACTTTTGGAGGTGTGTAACCCTCCTTGCTTAAGCAGTGCTCAGTGTAGCAGGCATGACCCTAGGGGACCAATACATGCCAAGCTGTGTATGACAGCAGTTCAGCTGTGTTGGTCTTCACTTCTAAGAAAAGATCCGCTGCAATCAGCGCTGGTAGTGTGCATGCAATTTGCATACCTACGTCAGCTGAACTGCTGTCATGCATAGCTCGGCATGAAATCCCTTCCACTTCCTCCCTCTGCTAATCTCCTCCCCCTCCCTCATTAGTGTTCTCCCTGGCCCCACATTGTGTGCTGAGGGGGGTACCCAATCCCCCTCAGCTCATGCACCCCCCAGCACACTGTGTGGCTGACAGGGGTGCCCAATCCCCCGTCAGCTGCTGTCTCCCCCAACAAACAACCAGTTGGCACACTGGGAGCCCACCCCAACATGCTCATGCCTCCCCCCAACACACACTGTATGGCTGGCAGGGGTGCCCATTCTCTGACAGCTCCAATCCCCCCCCAACAAACACATAGGTGGCACACTGGGAGCCCACCCCAGTGTTCCAAAAGCATCCATTTCTTTTTTTTTAAGTCCTGTGAAAGAAGAAAATGGTCCTCAGTGAGTACTTACCCCCAATCTGCACCCACCCTCTGCGCACTCCACCTCCCCACCCTCCCTCACCCCATACTTACTCCGGAGCCTGGCACAATAATCTTCAGTGGACCGGGAACCCGTCTGCACTCTTCAAAGCAGACCACGAACTGAGGAAATGCCGGTACACTGTATAATGGCATAAATAGGGTTTTTTTTAACTTAGGTGGATATCTCTGCCATTTTTTTGATTTTTGGCACCAAATTTTCAATATGGGGTTCTTGACACTCCTTCTCATGAATTCAGTCACTGTCATGGCATTATTCAGTCCCAAAAGGTGATTTCGCGGTCACTGCGCCGAATCACCTTTCGGGACTGATTAACGAAACGACAGTGTCGGTGTTCATGAGTTGGGCTCTCAAAAAGCATATGTTGCAAATCTGGTAAAAAAATTTAAAAAAATGACTGTTTTACTCATAAGTTCATGAATTTGTAATGTTTTCATTCCAGATTTTCAACATAGGCATATTTCCACACCTCCTTATGAACAGTGCAGCTGTCATTTTTCACATCCTGGCCGAAATGTATTTTCGCTCTTCTGGCGCAAAATGGCATGGTCGCTGTTGGAAACCAGTGTTTGCTGCAGAGTAAGACAATCACAGTGACACTGCTCATGAGCAGAGGTCCTAAAATGCCTATGTTGAAAATTTGGTGACAAAAGTCCATAAAAATGGCTGAGTTACGAGCGTGCATTGCACAGTTCTATGCACACTCATATGTTTGTGAATTTGTAATATTTTCACTCCAGATTTTCAACATTGGCATTTTCCCACATCTCCTTATGAGCAGTACAGCTGTCATTTTTCACATCCTGGATGAAATGTGTTTTCGCACTTCCAGTATACATTAGTGCAGTCGCTGTGGGAAATCACTGTTCGGTACAGAGTAACAAAATCACAGTGACACTGTTCATGAGCAGATGTCCTAAAATGCCTATATTGAAAATTCAGTGAATAAATTCCATAAAATGACTGTTTTACGAGTGTGTGTTGCGCAGTTCCCACATGCACTCGTAACGTTGCGAATTTGTAATATTTTCATTCCAGATTTTCAACATTTGCATTTTCACACACCTCCTTATGAACAGTACAACTGTCATTTTTCACATCCTGGCTGAAATGTGTTTTCACACTTCTGGCACAGAATAGCGTGGTCCCTGTGTCATAGTGACAGTGTTCATGACCAGAGGCGACAAAATGCCTATGTTGAAAATCTGGTGAAATAATTCCACTGAATGACTGTGTTACAAGTGCGTGTTCTGCAGTTTCCACACAGGCTCATTCCCTTGAGCACAACCAGGGCGTTAGGGTTCCTAAGACAGACAATTAAGAAGCATGAGGGTGGAATGTTAATCAGATGCAAGAGGAGTTGCAGAGAGGTACTCTGTTGGGATATAGATGCTGAAGGGACATGGATACAATGGGGGGGCTGCATAAATGCCAAACACCAATGCAATTACCAGCAAGCCAATGTTTGGCATTGACAAATGCTTGTTTGTGACTCACTTTCACTTTTTCTCTATGTCCAAATGAAAAAAGAATTCAGCCATATGGAAAGGGATCCCAAGCCATAACTCCCTCTTTTTCCCTGGTGTCTAGTGGTCCCCCTACTCTCCAATTGCCCTTCCATATCTTACAATATGTCCCTGGTGTCTAGTGGCACACCCCCACCTCTCTGATTGCCGTCCCTGTACTCAGTAATGTTTCCCTGGTGTCTAGTGGTACCCCACCACCCTCTGATTACCATTGCAGCATTTTGTAATGTTCCCTGGTGTATAGTGGTACCCCACACCCTCTGATGTCCGTCACTGTATCTTTACTGTTTTCCTGGTGTCTAGTGGCATCCCTCCCCTGATCACCATCCCCCTTGAGTTTTGTCTTTTCCCTGGTGTCTAGTAGTACTCCCACCCTCTAATCACCCTATTCTATGGAATAAATAAAATGGTCCCTTGCTGTCTTTTTTTTTGTTTGTTTTAAACCTGTAAAGAAAGAAAACGGTCCCTCACTGATCCGGCCCTGCCACCCTGACCTCCCACTCAGAACCCGCCATCCCCCCACAGCCCCTCACTCACATGAACAGGTCCCAGGGTGAAGATCCACTTTTCGATCGAAGACTTATCTTGCTGCTTGAAATGTTGACTGCTATAAGAGACAGTAAGGTAAGTGTGGTTCAATGTACTTCAATGGGTTTTCAACTTTGATGTATAACTTTGCCATTTTTGCATATTTTGACACCACATTTTCAACATGGCCTTTTTGAAATCCCACCTCATGAACACTGTTGATGGAATTATGGAACTCCAGCCCAAAAACGCAATTTTGTAGTCACTTGGTGAAATCATCTTTTGTGTGGGATTTTAAAATGTTCACTACATTTGTTCATGAGGTGGTGTCATAAGAAGGATATCTTGAACATTTGGAGTAAAAATATATAAAAATGGCAAAGTTATGTGCATAAGTTGAAATTTTGCTATGCTCGCTCATAACTTTGGCAATTTTAAATATTTTGACTCCAAATTTTTAGCATGACCATTTTTTTACACCGCCTCATCAATGTGACAGCCGTCATTTATCAAACCCTGACCAAACTATGTTTTCACACCTGTGGCAGTCAATGGCAATGGCATTGCGATGGTGCAAAATCACGTTTTGGTGGGGATTTCAAAATTTTCATTACTGGTTCATGAGGTGGGGTAATAAGAAGGCTATGCTGACAATTTCATTTCTCTTTTAATGTATACATCTAATGAAGGATGAGAGTGCAGGGCCCAGAAGGTCCTGCACTCCCATAGACAAATGAGGATACAATTATACTATCTCCAAAAGTAAGGAGAGTCTTTGCAAAAAAACTGCGTTAATGCAATATTTTGGTTCAGGCTACAGCTACAAAAGTAGGGAAATGTGGCTTTAGAGTTTCTACCCCTAAAACCCCATCCCTAACCCATAAAGCAAATCTAGGATGCAGTCTTCCTTAGGGTTGTCAGCCCTAAAGCTCACTCCATTTTATACCCTCCAGAAACATACACACCTAATGGGGTGAGCTTTAGGGTTGACAACCCCAAGGAAGACTGTAACCCTGATTGCTTCAGGGGTGTGGGTGGAGATTTAGGGTTTGAAACCCTAAAGCCACATTTCCCTACTTTTGTGGCTGTAGCCTCTACCTTAAATGTTACATTAACACAGTTTTTGCAAAGACTATACTATACATATAAACTATAGTATATATTGTCGTAATTCCAGTAGGAGTTTATAACAATGTATTGTCAAAATACTAATCGACATGATATTGATGCTGCCTTTGCATAAATGACTATTTAGGTAGTGTGTTGTCACTTGTAATGAATGTAGACCTCACTGGTGAAGTATGTGGTCTGTACTTGTCTTTGTACATTATAGCCTATTTGTACTATAATATTTGTGTGAGAACAACCCATGAAATATTTTAATAAATTATGTTTACATCACATGTCTCCCCTATCCTAACACTATGCCCCTCTTATCAACTGATTGTGGGGCTACTCAAGATCAATGGCCCCTATGCTTGATCTGGATGTAGGGATGCACAAAATGTGTGTAACCCACCCATGGAGCTGTGCACCAGCCGACAGGTGCACCAGTACCGGCGTGCACTAATGCTGACCACCTGTCAATGGCCCCACCCCCCCAGCACACAGGTCTGCGCAGGGTGGGTGCAGGTGGAGTTACAGACCCAGCCAGGCATCCAATCAGATGCCCAGCAGGGGTCCACCAGTGGATCCCCTGGACAGTGGGGCACTTTGGCAGCTCAGTCCATGGATGTCCAAGGGCTGGCGGCTGTGGTGGGTGGTGGGGGGCAATGCTGCTGGCCCTCCAATGGCGCTGCAGTGGTGCAGTGGGCTGGGGTCCTATGTCTGGTGGCATGAGGGGGTGACTGTACCACTGGTAGCAGGGAAGGGGGTACACATGCAATGCAGCTGGTGTAGGGTGGGGCCTCAGCACATGCCGGTGCCCCTGCAGGGGGTATGGGTTTAGTGGGGGGGTTATGCCACACTCACCTCTGTGTGCTGGGGTGGGTGGATGGCACTGGGTGGCCATGTGTTGTGGCACTGGTGTGTAGTAGGGCTGTCCACCCTGTCATTCGGTGTTTCCTGAGGTGTGCATGAGGTGCATAGGGGGTTTACGGCTGGGTCTCCCTGGTGTACTCTGCTCCCCACTATGCACCCCCCCGGCCAGCACTATGTGCCTTAGTACATGGCGCATAGTGACGGCCCACCTGTCACCCAACCCGGTGCATAGCTCATCACTCGGCCAGGAGATTGGGAGCATATGTGCTGCGTGCTCCCCATTCACGCATCCCCCATGGGGAGGCACAGTGGGTGTGGAGTGGCTATGCACCCCAGATATGCACACATAGCCATTTCACACCATTCGTGCATAGGGGCCAATATGCACAAAAAACATTCTTTCATAAATAAAGTTCTGTCATCAACCATAAATTAAAGTAAAAATGTAACCAGCAAAGCTTTCGATATAGGACAAGACTAGAAGGACCAGACACTCCCTTTAAACAGCAAATCTAAAATAAGTGATTATAAACAATGTGAGTGTCTGAAACATCACACCTATATAGATTTTGTAAGAACAATAATAGGCTCACACACATGAACACTTTACACAAAAAGTTTAGCCCTGTTAGCACCTGGTCCCTGACTACCCTGATGAAAGCACCAGCACATATGAGTGGGCATCCCATTAGTTCTGGAGTGGTGCCCCAAGATGTTCCCTGTCCAGGAGTTGTGCTCTATGGAAGGCGGTACTCACAGCAAAATATTTATATTTAATCAAGGATTTGGCCTTTAAATGTGGAACTAGAATGCACTGTTGAAGCGCATGAAACAGACAGCATTATAGCAAGAGGCCCAGTACTCAGTGGCAGAAATGTATTCAGTTGTTCAGTTTGCTGACCTTGGGTCTTCTTGAGCCCTGTAATGAATGTTGTGAAATAGATCACAGTTCCATAGTAAAAAGAAAATTAAACCAAAAAAACTGCATACAAGTAAAATAAAAAGTGGAATGTACAGGAGTCCCTCATATGCAAGTCTGCCAAGCTTAGTAGTTGGCTTTGACTCCCCCTTCCCACTGTTGTTCACTGTTTCATCACATGGTGTATGTGCAAAGAGGTTCCTTACCACTAGGTGTAGTACCGTACACTGTACCACATTTAATCCAAGCCCCACTTTTGGGCCCATGAAATGTACTGCATCCCACTTTGACTGGTAAACTGTAACAACCTATTTAGTCTCATCAGCAAACTGCAGCAGCCTGCTGCTGACCCCTCCTTTAGATCATTAATCAGTACACCTACAGTAAAGCACAACTGACAAAGCAGCAACCCTGGTGTACAAAGTCTGTTGCCAACCTGTAGTCAATTTGCTATCAACTTCCTGTATACTTTGTGGACACCATAATATTGCAATACTTACGACATGAGTATTCTGAGCAGTATAGTGGCAAAGACCTTGCTGATGCCCAAATAAAATACATACACTACCCAGCCCCTATCATTATCCCTAATAATCTCCTCTTACAAGGTGATCAGTTTGATATGGAAGGATCTACCTAGTGTAAAACCATGTTGTGTGCTAGACAGCTCATTCTGTGCTGTGCGCTTACAGCATGACTGTAATACTCCAAAAGTATCTACCTCTTTAGTAGACACAATGTCAAACAAAGCTGCCACTAATATTTTATTATCTACATTAAGTGCAGTTTAAAGCCTCATGATGGAATGACAGTGGAACAAAATAAATGACTAATTAAAATCATTACCTAAGGGGCACAGTACCCCAAGCTGGGACTGTAGGGGGTGGGAAATGCATCTTTTAGCAAAAGGTTGATGGGGCAAGGCATGTAGGATTCCATTTCCTGCCAAAAGCTCATTTAGGTTTCATGGATTATTAGCACCTGGTTAGAATTAAATAAAAAAAGCAGAACAAATTGAGGAAAAGAGTGACAGGCATTAAGATCCCCTAGTAAGTAACAAATGAGGCTTTTGCTTAAAGTATTATCTTCTCAAAATGTAAAACAGATGTGAAGAGTTCCATATGAGTAAAGTGACTATTTTAGATCACACATTATTTAAGCTAGAACATTTTATTTCTGGCCCTGCTGTCAACATAAAATAAAAAAGTGTTGCTATCATGCACTGCTAACCAAGAACCATTGATAATGAAATACAGATAGATGCCTTCTGACTGATAAAATAAGGTTGAGTTTTCTACTATAGGTGTCCCCCCACAAAAGGGGGCTTAACTTTGGCTCTCTTTGGAGCACTGCTGTTGCCTTCCCTTGCACTGCTTCTTCCCTCTGGTCCTGGTACCAATTGCAGCTGCAGGAGCCAGGGCTAGATTGGACACTGTCATTTGTTCTGCTGGCTTGTTTGGTGCCTTTCTCACAGTGGTTGGTGTACTATCACCTCTTTTCACTCAACCAGCACATAGACTGCCTTTAGGATCAGGGAACCCACAGCAAGAAGGTTGCTCAGTTTTAAGTAGCTCTCAAAGCTGCACAAAGTATAACATGACTAAATTAGTACATCCTGTCCATGTGAAACTGACATCTATTTGGAGCTAAGCCCTGCAAAAAGAGCTCTGAATTGCAAGCTGGTTCAGGACTTTCTATGCTTGCTTTCCTCTGGAAAACACAGCAACTGAGAGCAAGGGGTTTAGCATAGTGAAGAATGCATGAGATGCTAGCCAGTGATATTTAATCTCTGGATGTCTGCACAAGGGAGAGACATGCAAACAGAGCAGAGTTGTCTGAAACAAAATCTCTGAGGAGAACGCTTGTGAATAGCTCTCATTTGCTGTTCCTGTCTGGCTAAAATGTTTGCCCAAAAGAGACTTGAGACCACTGGAAAGGGGGATTGATGCAGATAGATTGACAAGCCTGGGATCTACCATTGAATTAGAGCAGGGGTTTCTGAAAGCTGCTGTGCTCCTGGGAAGGTAGTGAGCCATTGTCTTCTACTGCTGTTAGGATTTTATCCTGAGAAGGGATTGAACCAGCTGAGGTTCTGAATTGCTGCTCTCCTGTTGGGGTGAGTGAAGGCCGGTTCCCTAGTGGACCGAGTAAGATCATCATTGCCTGGAGCATCATAGCCCACACCCCTCACCTCCCAGAAGCATGTTGGGTCCATTGCACCTGTAACCAGCTTACAGAACAGAGCTCCCATCAACCAAAGTCATCACAGCCCACACCCTTCACCACTGGGAGCACATTGGGTCTTCTGTAGCCGTATCTAGCCTTCAGAAAAAACATCCAGCTATCATTGTTCTAAGCAGGGGAGACATCCCCATGTAAACATCACCAGCCTGTCATCTAAAGGTTGTGAGTACTGGATTTTACCCACAGAACTATCATTCCTACTCTTTAGCTATCTAGATAATTTCTGGGTATTCCTGAATGACCTTTTAATCTGGACCCCAGCTACTACTTACTGCCAGGAACAACCTGCCATTTTATTATCCTTCTAGTTGTGTAATTTGCCAGTTGGCAGCTGCAGCCAACAACCAGATTTACACAATATAGCATCCAGGTCCAGGCTTCACAGGATTCTGCATCTGTGTGCACACTTGAACTATGATTAGAAGCTCCCTGAAGGACTGTGGTATTAACTGGTGCACCAGTGGAGGGAGAGGTGCTGAGGCATGTCTTACTTTGGTGGTGATTGCAAACTGCTGTCTTTATTTATTTTTAACTTTGCTTCCCTTGTCCCCTACCTCCCCTACCTTTTTCTTCAACCCCAAAATAAACCAATCAAACACTAGTTAGGCCAGGCTAAAAAAAATAGGCAGAACAGACACACAGGCAGCACTCCTAAAACCTCTCAGACTTTTAAAATAACAACATATAGCACCCAGTGGTAAGATAAGAACCAGGGTTGAACCCACAGCACTAGCCCTAGCACTTCGAGTCTTGCATGACTCTTCATCAGGAGGTGTGGCTATGGTGCTCCATTCATCATTTCTTTCAAATATTTAAAGTGACATACATAATTTTGAACATGCACCATAACAAACCAGTACAGGCACAAACACTTCAAAAATATATCAATCAATCAAATCTTTATTTATTCAGGTGAACATCATTGAGCAAGGCTCATTTACAAGATGGACCTGATAAGGTCAAGGTTCAATAGTTGATACACAGCAAATACATCATACGCTTTATAAGACAGTTATACATATAGAGAAAAATAATGTTTATACACAATGATGTACAGTGAATTCACATGTTAAAACTCGGTTAAAGGAAGGTTAAGCTAATATCTACAGTATGTACAGTACATACTTATCCCAATGGGGCCATGACAGACACACAACATAATGAATACTAGGATGGTGAAGGTATTATTGGGTGCCATAAGCTGGGGTGTCTGACTGGAAGGAATATGCCATATATGATTGGAAGCCAGATTTGTAGGATGACTATTCTAGCTCTAGCGGTAGCAACTGCATTTCTCTGTGAAGAAGGCTGTACAATGCTGTTTAAAGGATGCAAATGGAATGATAATGGACAGTTTTAGGGATTTTTGTAGGGTGTTCCATGCTATAGCTAGAGAATAGCTGATTGCTGCCCTCCCTAGTCTGGTGCTGACTTTGGGCAATTTGAGCAGGATGATATTGTTGCTTCTTTGGGCATAGGAGCTAGGAGTGGTCTGGTTGAAGCAGTCCAGGATATAGTTTGGGAGTTTTTGTGATAAAGCTCTGTAAATCCATAGAGCTGCATTTCTGCTCCTCCTGATATGAAGGGAAACCCATCCAACTGCATCATAAAGAGAGCAGTGGTGGGTATTATATGGCAGATCTGTAATGAACCTTATTGCTCTATGATACAAGGTATCCAACTTGTGAAGGTAGGAGATGGGGCAGTGACTATAAAGGAAGTCTGCATAGTCAATAACTGATAGAAAGATGGCCTGGACTAATCTCATCTTTGAGTCTCTGTTAAGGAAGGGTTTTAATCTATAGAGAAGGCCAAGCCTTTGGCGAAGCTTTTTTAACAGTTCTTCTAGATGATGAGTGAAGTCGAGTCTGTTGTCAATCAACACACCTAGGTATTTGAAGTTTTCAACATACTCCAGATTTTCTCCAAGTATAGTGCATAGCTGGGGGAGAGTGATTGAAGAGGCTGTGCTGGTAGAGTTTTGAGTTATGAACATCATTGCTTTAGTTTTCTTTGCATTTAGCAGAAGCTTTTTCTCGAGTAGCTGATGTTGTAACAAGGAGAATTCTGTTTGTAGGATTTCATGAGCAATTGTAGGCGAAGGGTTGCTGACATACAGAACAGTGTCATCAGCAAATTAAACTGACATACCCAACTTCATACATTAATCAATCAAGGAGTGTGTAAACATATAAATGTGTGTATATATATATATATATATAATAGGGGCGCGATCGCACCCCTATATTTAGGGTTATGAAGCCACTTCTATGTTAAACTCAAAAGTTTGTGCGTTAATAACTTTGGACCTGTTCAACAGATTTGCATGAAATTTGGTATGCACAGTGGGGCATGGTAGATCTCTTGATTTGCCAAATTTTGTTTCAGTCAGACTGATGATCTTTGCACACCAAAATGCTGAAAAATGCACTTTTTGTCAGTTATCTGGGCAGTTTTGGGGATTTTGTCCATGGTGCTGCATGGTTGTCATGTGGTGTGCCACTCTGCTTGTTGGCTCATCTGAAAGAGCTTTAGTCAACGAATATGCCACTTTTTGTTTGGTGAAAAAATATTAATCCATTCAAAAGTTATTGCAGTTTTAAGTTCCCATTATAAGTCAATGGGAAAATTTATATGGTTGTTTTGTGAACAAAGAATGAGGTTTTGGACATGTAGTCCCTCTTCACGATCAAAGAATTTGCAGCCTCAAGGTCAAAGAATCTTTGACCTCGAGAATTCTTTGATCGCGATGGCCACCATCTTGTTTTAGGGTTCCAGTCGTAAAAATTCAAATATCTCGGCTCAGGAGTGACTCCTGAAATAAAACTTGGATGGGTTTTGCTCAGGGGGTTTCGCTCTATCGAGCCATGCCTTTGGATTTGTTCGAAATGGTCCAAAAATAGTTTCACACATTTTTATTCTCTGTACGTGACTCGCTAACGATCTTTGAATGTGAGCCTGCAAATTCTTTGATTGAGAGATTCTTTGATCGCGATCTTTGATCATGATGGAGGGACAAGATGGACAGTTGAAAAAAGCAAATTTCTCAGCTGAGGGGTGGGTTATGAACACAAATGAGGGTTGGTTTTGCTCAGGGGGCTTCATTTTATCAAACCATGCCAGCAGTTTCATGTATTTATGTCTAAAATATGAATTTCACCACTTTTTATTCTTTGATCATGAGCCTGCAAATTCTTTGATCATGAGATTCTTTGATCCTGATCTTTGATCACGAGGGAGGGACTAGATGGCCAGATTTTAATGCAACAGATGGGCCAATTTTAACAATTTTTAACTTTAAATATCCCAGAAACGGTTTGGTCTTTTTACTTGAAATTTGGAGGGTGTTGATGGGATGTCCTGTAGATGTGAATTATGGTGTTTACATGTCAACAACACATTTTCTGCGGGGATATTGCATGGCACAGTTTACATTTGGCGGACAGCGTTTTCCCTTCTCATACTGGCTTGAAATTTATAAGGTAGCTAGCCTTACTGCCATGGATCTACTTTTCAGTCATTAATTGTCTAAAATCTTAACGGGTGTAGAAGCCTGCCACTCCAATGAATGAAAATCTCAAACTTTCACATGTTGTATCTCGGAAACGGTTTCATCTTTTATATTAAAATTGGGAGGGTCTTCAGGAGATGTCCTGTTCAAGTGAATTATGGTGTTTAGGTGTTGAAACATTAATTTGCTGTGGACATATTGTGTGGCACACTGTATGTTTTGCGTATGTCAGTTTGTATTGTGGTACTGGGTTCACATTTATAGGGTGCCTAGCATTACTGCCATGGAGGTAATTTCCAGTGGTTATGTGTCTGACATGTAAGCAGGTGTTGAATTATGCCACTCTGATGACTGACACTTTGCTTTCTTTCAATGTGGTGGGAGTTTTCGGGCCCCATGCTCCCACCCATATGCGCTCCCAGCAATAAATATGATATTCAGTACTTGTAGTCTTATCTTATGCAGAAATGTATAAGTCAGTGGAAGCACAGGGCCTGAAGGGCCTGTGCTCCCACCAACTTGTGTGACTTTTCACTTTTAATGAATTTGGAAGTTGGTGGGAGTGTGGGGCCCAACTTCCACGACTTTTTACTTTTATATTCTTTCTTTAAAAGTAAGGAAATTCTATGCAAAAAACTTCATTAATGCATCATTTAGGGTTAAAACACAAAAAGTAAGGAAATGAAACTTTTAGGGTTGATCTCCCCCTTGGACCTGCCCATCATCCCGAGATTGACAGCTGACAGGGTATGTCCTAGGGGATGTGAGGCCTAAATCTCACCCCATTCTTCTTTTCTGTGGCTTGTGAATATGATTACACATGGAATGGGGTGAGATTTAGGCCTCACAACCCCAAGGACACACCCAGTCAGCTTTTAATCTCGGGATGATGGGCATGTCCAAGTGGGGGATGGGTCAACCCTAAAAGTTTCATTTCCTTACTTTTTGTGTTTTAACCCTAAATGATGCATTAATGAAGTTTTTTGCACAGAATGAAAATATATATATATATATATATGTACTGGTAAATCAAATACATTGCTTCAAAATGCACAGGTAGAGGATAGAGCAGAATAAGGGCATAGGCGGAGAAGGAGGGCATGGGGAACAAAAGAATTGGGATGGTAGAATTCCAGATCCAAAAACAGGCATAATAATGTATCATTTTCATAGTATCAGACATAAAAAATAACAGATCAACACCAATAAATTCCCTTATAAAAAGGCAATAAATATATCCATTTTAAAGAATGTCAGAGGCATCAAAACTGCCACATAATTAATGAGAGTTTAGTCATTTTTATACGTATATCACAAATTCATCACGCACTTTAACCCAAAAGGGGTATCGGGGAGGAAAAAAAAGGGGGGAGTGGTGGACAGAAGGACAGGAAAAATGAACAGAAAAAATATACGTAAATACCAACAAACATACCATACTTTATCATTTTCATTTTTCCTGTATATGTAATCAATAGAAATGAAACGTCATTGCAGTAAACTCCCTTCTAGTTAGGATAATAGTAAAATACTAAGGGCATCAAAGTTGCCACATAAAAATGATATTCCAAGTCCACTGTAATCAATAGAAGTGGCACTTCATTTCAATAATTCCCTTCTAGGCAGGATACTGAGGGCATCCAAGCTGCCACATGAAAAAATATATTCTGAGTTCATTAGGCATCCATTAATACATTTAACCAAAGGGTGGTATGCAGTAGCTGGGAAAAATGGGGGCAGGGGACGGGATAAGGAGAAGGTGGGGTGGAGCAGATAGAAAAGGAATAAAGCCATAAAAAGGGAATAATGTCCAAATTGTCATTTAATCCAGACATAATCAATGTTTTCAAGGTGTAAATCCACTTCAATTCACACCTTGAAAGTTGATTCACTCGGTCTCCTCCTCTAGGATGTGCTTTTACATGGTCATTCCCTATGAATTTAAATTCATCTACATTTTTGTTGTGATTCTTCTCAAAATGTATGCCAGGTGTATTGGGTTCAGTCTTACCACTCACCCTAATATGTTCCTGCATACATTCTCTTATACTTTGTTTTGTCCTACCTACATAAATTAGGGGACATGTACATTTCACTGTATATACCACATGTGTCATAGAGCAATTAATGAAATGCACAATGTCTACATTTCTGTTGTTCGTTTCAGGATGTACACAGCTATTACTTTGTATGCAGTACCAGCAAATGCTGCAACGTCTGCAGCAAAAACATCTTATTGGTTTTGAAGGTATCCAATTTTGGTATATATCTGTTTTTTTTTCCTTTTGATAAAACTATGTGTCAACAAATCTGCCAAGTGTTTACCTCTTCTAAAAGTAATCTGCAACCTCTCACCTGTCATTTTACTGAGTTCCCTGTCTCCTCTTAAAACATCCCAATGTTTTGTTATAATTTCTGAGATTTTATGTGCCGTGTGGTTGTATTCAGTTACAAAAGTCACAGACTGCTGATGTGTATTGTCTTTCTTTTTGGGAACTAACCAATCTTCTCTATTTAGGTTTCTTGCCCAATCTTGTGCCGAATTAAGGATTCTTCTAAGTAGCCTCTTTCTAATCGACACTTTTTCAGAGACTCACTTTCCCTTTCAAAATTCACAATGTTAGAACTATTTCGCCGAATGCTGACAAACTGACCATACAGCACACCTTGAATGGTGTGATGTGGATGCACACTATTTACATGCAGTACCATATTTGCCAGTGGTTGGTCTCCAATAGATGTTTGAAGTAATACCTTCCTCATCCCTTCCCTCCAGTGTCAAATCAATAAAGTCAATCAAAGTTACATTAGTTGAGAAAGTAAAATGCAGATCCACATCATTCTGATACTAGAAATCTACAAAAACTGATGCCGATGCCATATTCCCTTTCCATATGACTAGTAAATCATCAATACATCTACCCCAGAAAAAATCTAGGGTAGATGTGGATATCCATCTGTGTTGAAAACCATGGGCAGGATATTCAAACTGTGCCTTGAAAGGGTGAAAGTGGCTGCTCCACGCAACTGAGATGCACAGGGGAGCACAAACTAGATATATTCAAACAAGATGAGCAATAACACATCTCATCTGAATATATCAAATTGGAGCTGCCGACGATATGCCAGCACATCCCCCTGCCAGGTCTGAATACCTAGAATGGGAATGCATGGCGCACCTTGTGGATGTGCCAAGTGAACATTCCAGATATTCAGACTGAAACATGCAAATGGAGCCATTTGCAAGACACAAATGGGGCCATTTGCATTTCATTATGACTCCATTTGCATGTCCTGTGCAGGGATACAACCGGCTAGATGTACAGGGCACCCTGAATGAAGAAGTGCAGGCCATTGTCCCTGGTAAACAAGTGGACCCCCCCATCCCCATACCTCGATCACAATTGAAATTATCATATCCTTCCTATCCCTAGTAGTCCTGTGGTACCCCCCTCCCTTCCCTGATACCCGATCAAGCTGAATTATTACATTTCTCATTCCTTGTAGACTAGTGGTACCCCCTCCCATCCCCGATACCCGATCGAGCCAAAGTATTACATTTCCCATCCCTGGTAGTTTAGTGGTACCCCCCTTCCAGCCCCAATCGCAGCAAAACCCACACCCAAGATCGTCATGGTAATCCAGTGGACCAACCACCACCCACTGAGGCAACCACACCCCACCCCACTCCCCCCATCTCAGCATAGGCATGACAGCCAGCAGGCAGCAAAACCCACCCGCACACCTCCACGACTGCCCGCCGACTGCACTGTCACTGAATGAATTGTGAGCAGATAGTGGGATTCTTGTAACACAATAAAATGCAAAATATGAAGGTACTGGAGGTTAAAAATAATCATGAAATAGGCTCAAATGGAACCAAATTTCAGAAGAAATTTAAAAATGTCCTCAGTTTAAAAAAAAAGTTTTACTTTTTAGAAACTTAGAAGTTGACGGCAGATAAGGACCACAAGGCCCATCCAGTCTGCCCATTTCTTTTTCTACCTTATGAATGTGCCATCGGCCTGTGCTCTGTCAGTGGCCTATCTATTCATACTCATCTGTATTGCTCCCTTATGCCTATCCCATGCCTGTTTGAAGCCCTGCACTGTATTCATAGCCACCACTTCCTGAGATAGGCCGTTCCATGCATCCACCACCCTTTCTGTGAAAAAGAATTTCCTCACATTCCCCCTTAATCGGCCTCCCTCTAATCTCATGCTGTGTCCTCTTGTCCTGCTATTTTTCTTATATTTAAACATGTTAGACTCTTTCACCTTGTTAATGCCCTTAAGGTGTTTGAATGTCTCGATCATATCACCTCTCCTCCTTTGCTCAAGGGTATACATATTGAGCTCTGTTAATCTGTCCTCATATGTCTTCTGATGCAGTCCCTGCACCATTTTGGTTGCCCTTCTCTGGACTGCCTCAATTTGGTTAATGTCCTTGTGAAGGTGTGACCTCTAGTACTGCATGCAGTACTCCAGATGGGGCCTAACCAGTGTCTTGTAAAGAGGGATTATTACCTCCCTCTTACGACTTGTGATACCCCTACTAATACACCCTAACATCCCCCTAGCCTTACCTACTGCTTTAGAGGTCTGCTTGGATGATTTCAGGTCATTGGTGATGATGATGCCCAAGTCTCTTTCTTCCTTTGTGACTGCCAGCAACTCCCCTCCCAGTCTAAAGGCGGCTTCAGGGTTTCTCTTCCCTATGTGCATGATCTTGCACTTCTTTGCATTAAATCCCAGTTGCCACTCTTCTGACCATTTTGCTAGTTTATCCAGATCTCTTCTCATTCTACCCACCCCATCTGGATCATCTACTCTGTTGCAGATCTTGGTGTCATCTGCAAACAGACAAGCCTTACCCTCTAGTCCATCTGCAATGTCACTAATGAAGATATTGAAGAGGACTGGCCCCAGGACTGATCCCTGAGGTACCCCACTTGTGACTTGCATCTTTTCTGACTGTATACCATTTACCACCACTCTCTGTTTTCTGCCCGTCAACCAGTTTGCCACCCAGTTGACCAACTTCTGGCCCACCCGAGCCTACTCAGCTTATTTATCAATCTTCTATGTGGAACAGCGTCGAAAGCTTTGCTGAAGTCAAGGTAGGCGACATCAACTGCTCCCCCTTGGTCCACCACTCTGGTTACCCAGTCAAACAAATCTATGAGATTAGTCTTGGATCCTGTGCGCCTATGGGTTCCAGGTGTTGCACTATCATTTCCTTAAGGAGTGCCTCCATAATCTTGCCCACTACTGAGGTAAAACTGACTGCTCTGTAGTTCCCTGCCTCCTCCCTGCTACCACTCTTGTGGAGCGGGATCACATGAGCCCTTCTCTAGTCTTCTGGGACCTCTCCTGTGCTCAGAGACTCACTAAACAGTTCTGCTAATGGCTCTGCTAGTTCCACCCTTAGCTCCTTAAGTACCCTGGGATGTATGCCATCAGGTCCCATTGCCTTGTCCACCCTGAGCTTAGCGAGCTCTTGTAGGACCCTTTCTTTTGTGAAGGGAGTAGTGCTCACCTCCCTCCGCCCTGTGTCCATGGTGCTGAGCTGTGGGCCCTGCCCTACCTTCTCTTCCATAAATACTGAGCAAAAGTATCTATTTAGGATACATGCTTTTACAGGGTCCTCCTCCTCACACACCCGCTTATCTCCTTTGATCTTAGCAATGCCCCCTCTGGACTTTCTCCTTTCACTAATGTATCTATAGAAAGTCTTGTCACCTTCTTTTACTGTTTGTGCTAGTGTTTCCTCAGTTTGGGACTTTGCCTACCTTAGTGCCTTCCCTGCTTCCCTTAGGACAGTTTGGTATGCCTCTCTATCTTCATCCCGGTGTGTTCCCTTGCATTTCCTGAAGGCCAGCCTTTGGCTCTGACCTTTCTACTACTGTATTTGAGAACCAAAGTGGTTTCCTTCTTCTTTGCACTTCCTTTCTGTCTAACACAATGGGATGTTGCTTCAAGTATTGCATCCTAATGCTTGCCCACTTTGCCTGTACCCCTCAGCTGTGTTTCTTTGCCAGGCTAGCTTAACTCTGTTGGCCATCTTATCAAAGTCAGCTCCTCTGAAGTCCCATATTTTTACCTTGGAATGGGATGATTTAGATGTAGTGGCCACATTGAACCATACCATGTGATGGTCACTGGCCCCCAGGTGACCTTCTACCTGGAGATCTGTAATCCCTTCCCTGTTAGTCAGTACTAGATCTAGGATAGCCCTGTCTCTTGTGGGTTGTTGTACCAGTCATTTGAGGCCCTCCCCCTGCAGGGAATCCACCATGTGTCTAGTTCTGGCAGATGTTCCTGCTGGTATTGACCAATCTGTATCCGGCATGTTGAAGTCTCCCATTATCAGAACCTCCCCTTTAGCTGTCATATTTTGTATATCTTCTAACAGTAATGTGTCTGTGTCCTCCCCCTGGTCTGGGGGCCTCTAGACAACTCCAGTTCTTATGGCTGTCCCATTTCCTGTTTCCAGGGTGACCCACAGTTCTTCTGGCTCCTTATGTGTATTCTGAATTTCTGTAGCTTTCATATTTTCATTGACATACAGGGCCACTCCACCCCACCCCCCCTTTTTGCACCTCAGTCTCTTCTGAACAGTATATAGCCAGGCATTGAAGTCTCCCAAGTGTGGTTACTGGTAAACTATGTCTTACTAATTGCTATTATGTCCAGTTTAGCCTCTGATATTATTGCCTGCAGGTCTGGGATCTTATTTCCCAGGCTGTGAGCATTTGTGTACATGATTTTCCATTGGCCAGATTTCAGTGTGTTAGTTGTTGGGTGAGGTTTGGCATTTCCCCTGTGCGTCGTATGAGAAGACGGCCCTGTTTTCTTACCTGGTAATGCAAATGAACTGCAAACATGATGAATCCCTGTTTGACCACTAGTTGAGGAGGGAAGGGTGTTCTTCCCATTCGACGTATGGGGTGCTGCACCCCTCTCCCCATTTGCTAGTTTAAATGTTCTGCAAAGACGTCAAACTTCTGCCCCAATGCACTGACCACTGACTCCCTCCTCAGTCAGATGCAGTCCATCAAATTTAAAGAACTTTTGCTCCCAGAACTGTTGCCAGTCTCCTACAAATCTGTATCCTTTTTCCTGGCACCAGCCCTTGAGCCATATGTTTAACTCCCCTATCTCCCCTTCTCTGACCTTCTGTCCATCTGCCCCCCTCTCCCAGACTGGCAAGATCTCAGAGAAGGAGATGGCAGATGAAATGGATGATAGTTTGTCACCCAGCCTGGTCAGGTGTTCCTTGGTCTCAACAACTGACCAGCTGGCGAGATCATTAGTCCCTATGTGTACCAGGACGTCAATGTTTTCTCCTGCTTTGTGAACAATTTTAGCAATGTGGTCAGTGTCTCTCCACACTGATGTACCTGGGAGACATATGACCATTACCCCTTGCTGGAGATGGGTATCAAGTCCCCGAATCTTGGAGTCTCCAATGATCAAAAGTTTTTTGGATTTCCTTTTTGCTTTTTTTTTGTTTTGGTTCCTGATTTGGGCGAGTGTTGTTGTGCTAGCTCCTGTGCTGCAGTGTCCTGCTCTGCAGTGTCCTCTGCCCCTTTGTTTGATTTCAGAGATAAAGGCAGATACCTGTTTGTAGTGTTCGTATGGTTTTTGGAGGTATCTGATAGCCTGTGTGCTTAACCAAACAGTTTACAGACAGCATTCCCATTCCATTTCTTTTTCTGCCATTTTCTGCTAGTTATAAGAGCTCTGCTGTACTTCTTATGTTGTCTTACACTGATTTACTGTGACTACTACATGTTATCTTGGCGGGATAGTCTGATAGCCTGTGCGCTTAACCAAACAGTTTACAGACAGCACCCGAGTCCATTTCTTTTTTTTTTCTACCCTCCCCCCTTCCCTCCTGGAGCCTATTTAAGCTAATGCTCTCCTATTATCTCCACAGGGTGCGTGGAGGTACAGGATCGTCCCCATGGTGCATGAGGGCTGCCGACTAGGCCCTCCACCACCCCCACCCCCGAGAACTCGTTTGCCGGAGGAGGCTCCCCACAGAAGGTAACAACGCAATTCCCCGAACTGGAGTAGGAGTTTACTTTATATTGACTTTCCTGATGCTAAACTCATTGGTACACACTGCCTTACCTTGACTCTTGTGAACTCATGTGGTGTGCTGTCCTGGACTTCCCGACTGTGGTACCACGAGTGCCCGAGCGCTAGTCCTTTCCTCGCCGCAGTGCCACTGGCTCTACAGTGTGGAGCACTAGCCCCGCCGGCTTCGCCGGCTGCCCCACCGCAGCCGCCACCACCCTTGGTCAGCACTCGCTTTTATAGCGCTGGTCACGTGGTGCTGAAAAACCTATCAGCCCACTTCTCCATAAGCAGGCTATACCATTCTGCCATTAGGGGCTTTTCCTTATAACTTGCATTAGTCACTTCCCAAGACCTGTAGATCTCACAGCTGCACACTCCTGCTGTTCCTGTAGGGGATTTCTCCACCTCCAAACACTCACTCCCTCTGCCCTTTACTCACGGTCTCTAGCTACCCAGCTCTAGACGCCCTACCAGTCCCGCTCCTGCTGACCCCCCCACACCTATCCCTCCTTCCACACCCTACCTGACACTCTATACTGGGTCCACTGACCCTGCGATGGGCACTGCATTCAGGGCTGCACACCCTCTGAGACATGGCCCCCCCGCTCAGCCTGGCCCGTCAGCCCACATCCAGGGTACCCCTGTGAGCCCAGTCTCCTACTGCTTCCCCCCTTCCTGGGGGGCGACCAAGGGGTTAAAGATAGGCCACCTGAACATCCATAGCCTCCTCCATAATCACGCGGAGCTATCTGCTTGGGCTGCCTACTACAAGCCTGATGTCCTGTGCATTACTGAAACGTGGCTTAAACCTCGCACTCCTGACTCAGCTTGCTCCCTTCCAGGCTATGGCATGGCTAGACTCGACAGGGTTGGCAACAAAAGTGGTGGGGGAGTACTTATATACCACAAGACACACCTAAATATTTCCATAGTGTCGCACCAAACCCAGGGACCCTCGCCCTGTGAGTTTCTCCACTTACTTCTCCTACTTGGCAACACCAAGAAGGTGCACATAGTGTGTACATACAACCCTCCCAAAGGGGGCAGTGCAGGGACTCTCGTCACTCCTGGAGCTACTCTGGGAGAAGATGGGCTCCAGCAAGCTCCTCATACTTGGTGATCTTAACATTAACTGGCTGGGACCTAACACCAAGTTGTGCAAACCAGTACTCTCCAGCCTCTCCCTCAGTCAGGTCATCGCGGAACCCACCAGGCTCTCCTATTGTTGGGACAAGGGGACGCTCATTGACTGGGTCCTTAGCAACTGGCTCGACAAAATTGTCAAATCGGGACTCCTTCCTGACTCCATCTCAAACCACTCACCAGTTTACTGCATATGGGGCTCAAACCCACCCAAGGTCCCCAGCAGAGTGGTAATTATGAGGGACTACTCGAAACTCATAACCCCGAACTTCCTCAAGGATCTGCAGGGTGTTACTTGGGACCATGTCATGGCTACGCATGACCCTGTTGCAGCCCTCGACCTCTTCCTTACGGCATATACCCCATTTCAGAATAGGCATGCTCCCCTATCCAAGAGGCGTGTCAGAGGCTCTGTCATGCAAATGGCTTCACAGCGAGCTCCTATCTCTTATGAAGTGGCGTGACAAGTCCTGGACAAAATACAGGGCATCACGCAACCAAAATGACCTCCAGGAGTCCCGTCAGCTTAGAAATTCCTGCAAGCGGGTGATACGTGCTGCAAAAAGACAATACTGCAGTTCTGCGTTGATTGCCACCGCACGTGACCCAAGACATTTCTGGATGAACATAAAAAATCTAGGAGGTGGCTCGACCAAAGCTCAAGTTACTGACATGCCAATTGGTGAGGCCAACTGTAATAACTCCCTAACCATTGCCTCCTCCTTTAACCGCCTCTTCACAGACCTGCTGTCCACCACCCCTTCACAGTCTGCCCCCCCAGCACACGCTTGTGGCTCCCTGCCTTCCCGTCTGCTCTTCTACCTCAAGAAGATCACTGTGAGTGAGACCCAGGCTCTCCTTGACGGTCTCTCTCACCACGGAGGGGCGGGTCAGGATGGCCTCGAACCCAGGCTTCTCAGCCTGGGGGCCCCATACCTTGCCAGACCACTTGCCTACATATTCAACACCTCACTTATCACAGGGGTCATCCCTGACATATGGAAAGTTGCCAGGGTTGTCCCCGTCCTGAAAAACGGTGACCCTAAGGACATCAACAATTATCGTCCTATCGCCATACTGTCAGCTGCCTGTAAACTTCTGGAAAAAGCTATAGTATTGCAACTTGTCCACTACCTCCATGAATACGATGTCCTTTCCCCTTGTCAGTATGGCTTTCGCAAAAGCCACTGCACCTCGACGGCGCTTGCTGAAGTCACAACCAGGATCAGGACGGCAACTGATCAGGGCAAGTTGACGGAGGCTATATTTGTGGATCTGTCCAAAGCCTTTGACTGTGTAGATCATCTCCTCCTCCTCCTCTCCACACTCCAGACCCTTGGCTACTCCCGTCATTCCCATGACTGGTTCACCAGCTACCTTGGGGACAGGAAGCAACTCACCTGCTTCAACTGTACCCTCTCACCCCTCCTACCCATTTACAGTGGAGTACCACAAGGATCTGTCCTCGGACCAATCCTGTTCTCCCTGTTTGTCAATGGTTTACCCTCCGTTGCCACAGAAGGGCACCTTACCATGTATGCGGATGACCTTGTCTTATTAGTCAGCGCCCCTGATGTTTCCAGCATCAATGTCCAACTCAATTTGGACTTCTCTCACGTCAGAGCATGGCTGGATGGGCACAAACTTGTAGTGAACCTTAAGAAAACACAGGCCATGCTCTTTGGCACCGCGTCAAAGTCTCCTCCTGCATAACGCCCCTCAAAATTCATGGTACCTGCAACTCCCTCCTGCCGATAATTGACTCTGCTAAGTACCTTGGGGTCACCCTTGACCCTCAATTTGACCTCTCTGGGCACATCAGAACCATATGCAATGCCAGAAATGGCAAACTTGGCCTAGCATATAGGGCTAAAGACTGCCTTACCCCGGCCACCCGGCTGGCACTTGCCAAGGGATACTACTGCCCACCCTCTCCTATGGTCTTGTTGCCTTTGCCTCAGTCCCTTCCTCTAGCCTAGCCAAGTGGGACACCACGTACAACAACATATGCCGCTTTGCACTTGCGGCCCCCCGTCTCACCCACCGATGCATGCTCTACTCTCGTCTGGAATGGCTCCCCCCCAGAAAAACACTGGATCTACAACATGGGAAACTTTATTGACAACATAATTTGAATGGCCACTCCTGCCTCCCTCGCTCTCCCCCTGAAACATGCCTCCCCCATCTACCAGCTTAGGTCTTATGCATCCCAGACCCATCTGGTCCCCAAGACCCACACCCTCACTGGGGATAGAGCATTTACCTCCCATGCACCCAAACTGTGGAACTCCCTTCCCCCACAAGTTCGTGCTTCCCCCTCTCATTCCACCTTCAAAACCTCCCTTTGGAGTTTCCTGAAATCTGCTGTGACCTGCCTGTGTGCCGCCTAATGCCCAGCCCTACAGCCCACCAACCCATCTGCTTTGGTACCCCAGCTGGGCTCTTGCGCCCTCGCCGCCTCGGTGTTTGCACTCTACCAGTGGGTATGTGATTTACTGTTTCTTATTCAACCTAGGGGAAGTCTTATACCTTCATGTTGCCCCCGGGCCTGTATGTTGGAAACCTGTGATTGTTGATATGTAATTCCATTTGCTGTGTTCTACCGCCTTATAATCCCTGATGTCTTATCCCACTGTTGGAGTATGCTGCTCCAGATAGCAATGTTGACTATGTATTTCTCCCATGTAAATACCACTGTTGGAGTATGCTGCTCCAGACTGTAATGTTGACTATGTATTTCTCCCATGTAAATACCACTGTTGGAGTATGCTGCTCCAGACTGTAATGTTGACTATGTATTTCTCCTATGTAATTACCCTGTAATTCTCCTGGGTTGCACCTGAAAATAGGCACTTGCTGTCTAGCGTGCTTACCCGGTTACCTAAAGCAAATAAATAAATAAATATGTTGGAGAGCACAGAGTGATGGGGCATGCGATTTGCCCCTCCTAACCACCTGCCAACCTCCTGGACCAACTACCCTCTGTGGTCAAGGTTTTTCTGTTGGATGTTGGGGAAATGGTGGGTGGTTCTTATAATGTATTTCCTCTTGAATATGAAATTTGAGGCATGCAGTCTCTGCCCATGCTGCCCGGAGCTGAGCCCTGAGATCTCCAATGGCCCAGCATGTGGAACAGTGTCCTAAATCCCGTAAGACTGTCCTTCTGAAAATTGTTCCACAGTACCTGCAGTTAATGATATCCATTCCAGATAAGTTGCTGGGTTTATAACCTGGTCAGAGTAATTAGAAGGAAGAAAATGCAAGTAATGGTTTGATTTTGTGTTTTGTTTTCATATAACTTGTTACAACAAGTTAAATTACTAGTGCCCCTGTAAATGAGCTCACCTTGTGGAAGCCCCACTGATCCGCCCCTTCTTGCTCTGCCACAGGAAATGTCACAAATGTGGTACCCTATAAAAGAAGTGTAGTGTGGGGTGATTGGGGATGGGGGTGGGTGGCTGGGCCCCTCCCCTGCCGAAAAAGAAGAACCACGGATGAAAGAACAAGGAGGTAAGAGCAGAAACAATCAGTCAACAACAAATGCAGTAACCCTGAAAGCTTATCCTCATGTTAAATAAAACTGTAAAACCTGTAAAGTACCACCTGTAATAATTTCAGAGAAGATATACCCTGTAAGAAACACTTTGCTACAGAGAAAAATAAAGCAGTAACAGAAGATATACCTTGCAAAAGACAATTTGAATCAGAAGATTACAGCAGTAATTTGTTAGCACACACCTGTAGACACACCTTGTAATAATGCAGAAGAAGGTATACCAGCAACAACATCAGAGAAAAATAATGCAATGAAATGTTAGCAACAAACAGTAGCAATCCCTGTGAGTACAAAATAAAAATAACAACACACAGTAAATCTGCTTAGCCAAAAGAAGTCTTAATCCTTTTCCCTTGCTCTGGTAAGGTCATCTGCTCTGTCTTTCAAGCAATCTTAGAAGGAAAGAGCTCAGGTGAAGCTAGGTGTATTGGCCAGCAAACCAAGTCTTCTACCTCCAAAATATCAACTCTATATCATGCAATAATGTATAAAAAGTAATTATGCAACACAGTGATACTAAAAATTATGTCAATATGTAGGTGACAAATTATTTATGGTATAGATTGTAAGTAAGTAAGTAAAAGTTTATTTTTAAGCGCTTTTCAAAATCAAAGCGCTGTACAATAATTAAATACATATAAAACATACATATAACATAAACAACAATAAAATATAATTCCAATTTCAAATCAGTGCAATAACTACTCCCCATAAGCCTTTTGAAATAAGTATGTTTTGAACTCTGATTTAAAGCTTTCGACGGTCAGGCAGCTTCGTATCCGACGAGGGAGGGACGGTAGGGAACAAGTAGATCTTGCAGATATTGCGGTCCCTGTTCGTGTAGGGCTTTATAGGTCAGTAAACCGACCTTAAAGGTGATCCGCCACTGAACCGGCAGCCAGTGCAGTTCACGCAGCACAGGCGTAATATGATTCCTTATTGATGTCCCCGTCAAAAGCCTGGCTACAGCGTTCTGCACCAGCTGCAAGCGGCGGATATCAACCCCCGGCATCCCTAGGTACAGGGCATTGCAGTAGTCAAGGCGAGAAGTAACAAAGGCATGGACTAATGTCGGGAGGTCAGCCGGAGGAACAAGGTGTTTCACCCAGCGATATTCCTCAGATGGTAAAGAGGATTTGACGGCAGATGACACCTGGAATTTCAGCGCCAAACTGTCGTCAATAATAACTTCAGGTTATGCACCGTCTGAGGTTGAGAGCTGGGCTCCATCGATCCATATGCCTGAAGGAAGACCAGCCCTACAACCCGCTCTTTACGATGACCTGGGTCCACCACCAACACCTCAGTCTTATCCGGGTTTAACCTTAGCCAGCTGGCACTCATCCAATCACTGATCTCAGATAGACAGTTGTTAAGTTTAGAGACTGCATCTACTTGCCGGGCTAAAGGACAAATATAGCTGGGTGTCATTTGCATAGCAGTGAAACCCAGACCATATTGCCTAATAATGTCTCCAATGGCAGCATGTAGACAGCTAACAACATGGGTGCCAAATGGAACCCTGCGGAACCCCACAAGGCAAGCAGACGGCATCAGAGGAATAAATTCCAGTGATAACCCTATGTCTCCGCCCTGTGAGAAAAGATTGAAACCATTTTAGGACCGTGCCAGACAGTCCACAATGGAGCCGCAGGCGTTCCAAAAGCACACCATGGTCCACAGTGTCGAAAGCCGCAGAGAGATCAAGAAGGACTAGAATAGTACAAGCCTTTTGATCCCTCACTATCAGGAGATCATTTAGAACCCGGACAAGAGCAGTCTCAGTACTATGTCTTTTCCTGAATCCTGATTGAAGAGTATCATAGACATTATGATTTGTAAGATGGTCATCCAGTTGCAGTGCAACTACCTTTTCAATAACCTTACCCAAATAGGGAGGTTAGAGAATAGGTCTGTAGTTAGCTGGACAGTCCGATTCAGTGAAGGTTTTTAGGAGTGGTCGAACGACGCCTCCTTTAGGGGTTCAGGAAAGATCCCTGCTTCAAGGACTTCCAGACGATTTCAGCAATGGTCGGGCAGATAATATCTCGCAACCTAATAAAAGTGGTGAGGGCCCAGATCCAAACTACAACTAGTTGGACGACAGTCTGGACAATCCTCATAATGTCCATGAATTCCGGCCTACCAAAGTCAGACTAGGAGACACAGGTGATTGCTTCCTCGCCGATCACTGCAAGCCCTTATAGAATGAACATGGCTGAGATCCGCCCTAATGCCGCAATCTTATCAGCAAAAAATCGAGCAAGCTCATCACACTTTATTTGAAAATCACTTCCGGACTGTAGACAGAGTGGATTGCACAATCTGTCAACAGTCGGAAAAGAAGTTGAACTGGTCGATTTCTTGCAGCAACAATCTCCCTGGACAGGAATTCTGACTTCTTACGAGATTTGCCGATTGATAGATAACATAATGATCCATCAATCTAAGTTTGTCGGCATCCAGGCAGGATTTCCGCCATGCTCTCTAGCCTTCACCCCACTCTCCTCAGCTCCTTCAAAGACTCATCAAACCAGGGAGACTTTGGGCGCTGAGTGAGTGGGCGAACACGAACAGGAGCAATTCGATCCAGGGCCCCAGTCACGGCCTTGTTATAGGCAATAACCATGTCCCCTGGATCCATGCTCTCATCCGAAATACCCAATAGGTCCAGTACCGCCATTAGGCCCTCTGGATTTACTCTCCTTAAAGGGATACTGGACCATCTCCGTGAGGATAGGCCTATTAGGGGGTGCCCCAAAACTGAATCTTATGGGTGATGGTCTGTCCATGCATTTGGTTCCACCTCCAAATGCAAGACATCCAAATCCAGTAGGAACATCAGGTCCAACGAGTGGCCACCTATATGGGTAGCAGAGGTAACTACTCATGCGACAGGCCCAACATAGACATAAGTTGGAGGAGGTTCTTTCCAGCAGTGAGTTCATCGTCGACTAGGCATTGAAGTCACCCAGAATTAACCATCTAGGTGACTCCAGTGCCATGTCAACGATGAAGTCCGTGAACTCCTTCCAGGAATTCACCACTATCACCGGTGGACGGTAAATGAGGAGAACTTGAGCCTGCACCTGCTGCCAGGATACACTCAATGGATCTGGTGTTACCCAACGCACCTCCACAAGACTCAGCTCTGATCTAAAAAAGATGGCCACCCCTGCTCTCTACGATCCAATCTCGGACGGTGCATTACCGAGAACCCAGCTGGAGCAGCAGAGTCTAAGATAGACCTCCATTTTCATCCAGCCAAGTCTCGTAATACATGCCAGGTCAGATGTTGCAACAAGATCTGCAATAATAGCAGTCTTGTTCCTAATCGACCTGGCATTACATAACACCGTTCGAGTTGGATGAGTTTTCGGAGAGGATCGCAGTACCTGCCCACGATCTGTGGAGCCCTTGGGTATGGGAATCAGGCAAGGAGGACCCCTCTCCTGACTTCATTTCGCCCCAGGGTGTCTCCTTGTCCCAACTATCCCTATCCCTATGATAAAAATATATAGTGATAGTAGAGAAAATATAAATGATATACCAATTTTTTTTAAGATTATAGATAAAAAATATGTGTTGTCATATGATACTGTACTTGTGGTTGCATAAGAAACAAACATACTATTTTTAGTTTATATAAAGTTTAGTTCCCACTGCAAAATACAGTGCTTTAGCTCTCTTTACTAGCAATTTGTTACAAAAGTTCATGGAATTATGGAGTACAAAATGAAACACATAATTTCAGAACATGAAGTGCTGTGTGCAATAAAGGTGCAAAAAAAGAAATAAAGTGGCGGGTATTGACGGTATACCTGCCGAAATATACCAGTATAACCCAGAGTTCTGGGCAATATTGCTTGCACCATATTTAGCCTATTAAGCACCTGCCTTATCTTTCCTTTTTCATGGAATAAAAATGTAATAGTCCCATTATTCAAAAAAGGTAACCGTCAAGATCCCAACTGCTGCAGGCCAATCTCCCTGTTACCCATAATTAAAAAAAATATGTGCCAGAATAATACTGGAGAAATTACAGGCATTGGTGGATGAAAATAGCATACTTTCTAAATATCAATGTGGATTCAAAAAACATAACAGTACTCTGAATTTGCTTTAGACCAGTAACATCGGGGATGAAACACTGCGGGCACAACACCACAGAAAGAACAGTGCAGGACAAAACATCGCGGTGCACACAACAACACAGGTAAGACATGCTGTCATGGTGAACACCGCAACCCTCAATGGTGCAGCGGCGGTGTAATGTGTGTCAGAAGTAGACTGAGCAGGGCAAGACAGATCCACCAGGGTGGGCAACTAGGAGCCCAGCCACAGTGCCAGTGGGATGGTACAGCCACAAATCACCCCACCACAATGCAGTGCACACAGGGACAAACAGGACCAGGGGCAGTACAGAACCCACGCACCAACCTAGATGCAACCACGGAGACAGACCCCCACTGAACAGAGCCTAAGTGATGCACTAGATGCAAGGTGGGGCAACAGCAGCACAGGGCAGTGGCCGCAGCGAGTGCCGGAAGGACAGGTCATGGAAGTACTGGCAGGTGTAGGTGAGCAGACCACAGGAGGATATAAGGGAGGTGGAAGTGATGATGCACAGGCACCATACTGGATGCATTCCAGCTGTGGGGAGGCACTGGGAGTAGCTATCGACAGCTGGGGGGAGGGATTTGGCCATCATTCAGGTTGCTGTGGTGTGGTGGTAGGGTCTATGTTTTGCCACCTGTAATGTACTTCTGTGGCTCTCCAGATCACGGCTGTTGCTTATACTGTGCCTTCTCACTCTGGCACACATCCCCTCTCCTGTATGGTGCTGACAGCACACTGTAGTGTGGTTGCCATCACCTTGGGGCCACTGCCAGGCAGCACAGTATTCCTGCTGCTGTCCCTAGTCTGCCTATCCAGTCCCACACCTCCAGTGCACCATGGCCACCTATTGGCATTCCCTCTGGGTGGAGCTTCTCATATGGGCAGGCATGCCTGTTGGCACCTATGGTGGTTGTCCTGTGTCCCACCCTCCTCCATGGAGGTTGACCCCTGTCATGTTCCCTCCTCATGCTGCCCTGTGCCGTTCACAGGTGCTGGTGCCTGCAGCTGGGCTGTGCCATTCAGGATGTTTCCCACAGTAGGCGGTGTTTGTTGCCTGTGTGTACTCCATCCTGTGGTATCTTGACCTGCACTGTAGTCTACCACCGACATTGTGTGCAGCGATGTGTTTGCCACCTTGAAGTGTCCTGCGATGTCATGTCCCGCGATGTTACTGGCCTAAAACCTGGATTTGATATCAACTCTGAACTGTATAATAGACATTTATGCAACAGGGAAAAAGAGGAAAATATACATATGTTATATTGACATAAATTTCACATTTGATTCTGTAAACAGAATTACTTTATGGGAAATCTTAAAAAAACATGGCATAGACAACCATTTATTAGATATATTAAGGCTATTACATTTTAACATCACAGCACAAATTAGATACAGCATAGATGGTGCTCTGACAGAAGAACTACCTGTTTATCGAGGTGTAAAGCAGGGTTGCTACTAGCCCCTATTTTGTTCACTGTTTATATTAAAACATTATTTTTATTTATTTATTTATTAGATCATCAGTTTACAGACCTTTGAGTCATAGACTCATTTACAAAGGCACCTCATCAAGAGAGCAATACATCACAGCAAATAAAACAGTACAGTACATAACGCTTAGATTTAAAAAAGCAACCAGTGTTACAGGCATTCACTGGTGGTACACTCTTGGTAATAGGTGGATCACAGTAGTTATAAAAAGCAACCAGTGTTACAGGCATTCACTGCTGGTACACACTTGGTAATAATTAGATCACAGTAGTCAGAATATAGGTACACTAGTACCACGTCAGGTAGCAACCAGAGAGATTTTATTACATTAGTCAACAGATGTTGCCTGAGACCCCAGGTATATACAGCAAAAGTAGACAGGGCAGATCCAGCCTAGGGGTGAGGGTAAGGGGCAGGTGGGGGATTGTGTGCAGTTGCAGCAGCGAGTACTTGTCAGATGGCTTCTAAGGGAGACCTTGAAAGAACCAAGCTTAGTGGAGTCAGCTATGTTGGCCAGGAGGGAATTGAACCAGGAGGGAGCCCAATAGCAAAAGGATCTCTGGGCCATATAGGTCCTTACCCTGGGGATAATAAGGGAGGTTTTGACAGTGCTGTAGGTGGAGACTGAGAGGGAGGCACGCTGCAGGGAGGTGGTGACTCCAGGGGGGAGAGCCCTAGTAGGGTCTTTTTTACAAGAAGGCTGGTTTAGAAGTGAAGACTTTCTTCAAGGTTGAGCAAGTTGGTGGTGGAGTATAGCAGGCACATATGGGTGCAGCTAGGGGCTCCCAGCATTAGCCTGCAGGCTTTGTTTATAGAGAGCTGGATTAATAATAAGGTATACACAGTATAGAAGTGTTTCCTCCTCAGATAAACAATGAAAATATATAGGAATTATGTTATATGCAGATGATGCAATATTAATGTCACAAACACCGTTAGGTCTTAAAAGGGGCCTTAACAACATCATGAGTATACTACTGCTGTACTGTTCCTCTATTTGTATTATTGTACCTATGTTGCTGTTGTTCAACTGTTCTCCTTTTGTTGTACTCTCCAGGGTCATGCCTGAAAATAGTCATTTTATGGCTAGTGCACCTACCCGGTTAACAAAAACTAAATAAAAAATAAAATAAGTGACCTAGATCTAGAATTAAATATAGAGAAAACCAAAGTAATGGTATTCAGTAGTAGAACAAGGGACTTGGAAAAGTGGATTATAAATGGAAAAGAGTTTGAAGAGGTGAGAGAATATAAATATCTTGGGGTAACATTTGACTGTAAACATTCACGGAAATCACACCTAAATGAAATAAAAGAAAATGCATATGAAACAACAAAGGCAATAGGATTGTTCGCATATAAATTTGCAAACAACTCCTTTACAGCCCTCAGAAAAAATCTTTGAGGCAAAAACAATAAGCCAAACCCTTAATGGAAGTGAGATTTGGGGGCTAAATTTAAAATATAAGAATGCTGACCCTTTACAGAACTCTTTTATCAGAAATTCTTTGAATTTACCCATGACTGTCCGACCTCTTACCTAAGACTTGAGACAGGCATGGTATGGGCATGGTATCCTTAGAAACAAGAATTTTTGCCTGATGCATCAATGTTGGTGGTGTTTTGTGCAAATGGATAATGACCAGTTAGCAAAGTTATGCTGGAATGAATCTGTACAAAACAGGCAGTCTAAAACATTTAAAGAATGTTGGTTTAATATGCTTAACAATAACTTAAAAGAGATAGGTCTAGAAGATCATTGGTCTCAGAAAGCTTTAATGAACACAGAGAACTATATAAAAGAAGCAACACAAAGGATATATGATATTGCCATCCAGAAGGACACTGAAAAATTGAGGGATTTGGATAATATGAGCCTATGCTTGCAGATCAAGGTAAACTATGGAGTGGAAAAATATTTAATGCTATGCGAAAATAAAATCCACAGAAATTTGTCAAGTAATTTTATGTTAAGTGCTGTCTGTCGTATACAATTTTTGCTATTCAAACAGCGTGACAAAAATATATGCACATGTTCTATTGGTAGCAAACCACTTGTTATGCATCTGTTACTTGATTATATCATACTAGACGAAGTTAGAGGTAAATGGTTTAGGCCATTACTGATTAACAAGTCAAATCTTGTCGATATGGAAAATGTATTTTTTAACTAAAAATGGAACAAGTTAAAGTAATATATGCCATGGCAAAATTTGTATTAGCTGCACAGAAAAACCTTGGGGGGATTGTATATAACTTTAGGAATTGTGCAATTTAGAAAATCGGTATGATGAATAATTCCATGTTAGGACTGTTGTATTTAATATTATTTTTAATTTTGTATTAATGATGGACTGTAACAAATTCTTTGGAATTTTAAGCATTTTTTGTCAATAAAATTTGACTTTGGAGTACATTTTCAAAAATGTTGATGCAGGTGTGATTCCCAGTTTTAAGCTGCACCTGCATTAAAATAAATGCACCAAAATGTTTTGACAAATTTCCTACAGTTGTACCTCTTTTTCTATTTATTTATTTATTTTTAATTATTTACTTATTTATTTAATTATTTCCTTCTTTCCTTTAACAAGTGAGTTAGATCATCATCCTATTTTCATCCATGACTGGGCAATAAAAAGAAACGTGAACATTGTCTCAACAGTCATGACTTAACTGCAGCATTATAGTACAAGTTAAAAGCACTGTAAACATAGTATATATGTTCAAACATAATCCTTTTGTACAACTCAGTAAGTATGCAAGGTAGTTCAGGAGCTCACATCTTTCGGATGAGACACTAAAGCGAGGTCCCATCTGCCTGGATTGGTGGTAGTTCAGATGGATGTTAAAGATCCCATAGTACTTATCGAAAAGAGAAGGGGAATTTCCATGGTGTCCTGGCCAAAGTTCCTTCATTTACTAAAAATACCACCAACAGCTTCATCTGGTTCAAGGTCAGTTGGCATTCATCTGTATCCCCCTCCCCGGGTCGTGCCTGAAAATAGGCAGGATTTGTCTAGTGCACTTAACCCGGTCAACAAAAACTAAATAAATAAAATAAATAAATAAATTTAAGCTAAAACTTGGACAATTAGATTTTCAGAGAAGCAGGTAGATGATTTAGTAATCAAGGGATGTAGTAGGAGAAGATGAACTCTCCAGCTTTTGTCTTCCAGAGTTTTATTTTTTTTTTAATCTTTGGTAACTGGGTAAGGCCCACTAGGCACAAGTGCTTGTTTTCAGGGGCGACCTGGAGCACTGGGCAGTTAAGTGACTTGCTCAGAGTCACACAGTATGCAAGTGGAGGTTGTGAGAATCAAACTCAGGTCTGGTCTGCTGAATGTATCAAGCTTGTTCACACCTCATTCTCTAATCTCTAGGCTATACTGCCAGCCCATTTGGTACCCATTGTTCAATGAGCATACACAACAAAAGTGATGTATTTTGCTTATGCAACATTCTTGATTATAGGGAGGCTAGTTGTATAATTGAGTTTTTTCATAGAGAGTGTTATGCCTCCTTATCACTACAGGAGTCCTCCTGACTCACATCTGACCCCCAGCTCAGACATCCACCATCCCTGGGGCTTATCTACTTTTTGAGTCCCCTACAGATGACCCCTTAGAGGAAGAACCTGATGGACAGTACTGTCCTCCCCCTTCCAGTCCTGCATCCAGAGTTGCCAGCAGAGCATGGTTGGTGGTTCATTACTCAGGAGGACAGTGCAGCATCATTCTGTCCTTAGCGTGTTTTTCTGCCTTAGGTTTTTGCCTCACCCACCTCCTGGATGTTGCACACAGCCCCAATCCAGTTTCAATATGCTTGATGTCCCCTGCAGTGAGATAGTTTTCTGGCCCAATAGCAGGAGATCACTGGAGTGGGAGAGCACAATGCCTATCCCACCCTAGGCTGGAACAAAAGCTGTAGCAGTGTCAACTCCCAGCCCTGGGCCACCCCACCAGCCCCTGAGCTTGCTTCTGAACCCAAGTTGCTGGCACAGGAGTGCAATGTGGTACCTGCTGGGCCATTAGGCAACCCTATAATTGAGTTGTTTCACTGTTATGTGAGGATACTCTGGCCATTTTCAGTCTTTCTTAAAGGGACAAACACCCTTTTGGATACAGTGAAGGCACTGAAACCCTCTTGAGGACAATTCCATCTCTAGAGGTGCTGCAGGAACTGCATTCCTTTAGGCTAAATGTACCTTACTTTAGGAAGGAGTCCAAAAGAAATGCAAGGCAAGTGCTGCAAACACAGACTGATTGGAAGAATGACAAAGACAGCTGAAAGCTGGCAATGACTGATAGCAGCCAGAGGCATGTCTTCCTAAAGGATAGAAGAATGGCAGGATTGTAGGATGATAAATGTGAGCAACCATTCAACCCTAACTCACAGAAGAAATCATACTACTAAGGTAAATGTAATAATTAAATATATAAACTACATTATGGCCTTTGAAACTCAGGAGAGAAAACAAAATGGTGGAGGAAATCTCTCGGGATCCATGGCAAAGCAAGCCAAGGCAAATTTTATTTCTTGGGCACTCAATCCTAGAGGCTATGGGCACTGTACAAATACAGAATATAAAAGGCATTAAAAAACAATTACAGAGAACATAAATAAATATAAATAGCTGAATAAAATATGATAGAACAGCAGGCATATAACAAAGATGAAGCAATTCCCTGCAAGACAGATAGCCATAAATTAAAACTATCATTAAAAGACGATATCTGGGAATGCTTGTTTAAATAGGTAGGTCTTGAGGTGGACTTTGAATGCCTCAACTGAGGGGGCCTCTGCCATTATCCCTACTGGCATGAGTAATTCTTTATGACAGCTTGGTTTTGCTAATTTGGAATTCAATTCAGGGAAGTTTTGGAGGGATAACTCTTGCTTTCCCCTCTATTGTGATAATGATGTTGGGTGCTATAAGTCTTTCTCTGCAGCTAAACGAAGGTACCCCATGAAGGAGACCCATGCCTCAAAGCATATAATGAGGAGAGTAACTACTGCAGAAAGGCTAGCACCTTGCCCCAAGACCATGAAGAGAACTACCCTTGACTGGAAACTAAAAGTAGAAGATATGGACTTAGACTGAGTGGACCTTAGGCAGACTCAGAGAGAATAGCTTTTAAGAATACTGCCAATATGGTTTGCACAGCTAAAGGAATCCATGTGGGCTGAAGGCTTCATATTTTGGCAGTTAAAGTCCTAAATGCTATACTATGAGATGCCACCAACTGTAAGTCTGCACAGCACTGGACCTTAGTACATGGTGTGACTACCAGGAGGTGCCAAAGGAGACAAGCAGCCTGCAGAGAAGACTACCACCTGAACCCTCCAGATTTAGACTTTAAAGGGAGTGAATGAACATGTCCACCCACAGGGGAAGCCCTGAGGACCAGATTCTGGGAATATGATGATGGGGAGTGTTAATGGGTTCATAGAGCCAGGTGGAATGGAGGCAGAAATTAACTGACTGAATGATGCCTACTGAAGAAAAGACTGATATGATTGAGATTGACTGACTGACTGACTGGCTGACTGATAACTGCTGATTGCTGAAGGAAACCACTGGTACTGAGTGAGATTGAAATGAATGAAAGGGTTCTGAAAATATGAATGAATATCCTAAGCCAAAGTCTTAGGTAAAACTCAATCACAAGAAGAAAAAGCCAGATGCTGTATTAAACTAAGACTGAGATGATAATGCTGAAGTAGATTGACTGAGTAAAGCTGACTGAAATGATTAAGTATGGTGAGAAGAAGCTGAAGCTAGGAAGTCAGGTGCAATTAATTAGGAGGAGTGCAATAAAACTGAGATGAGGTTTACAAGTGGCTTGGTATAGACAGTGGGTAAACTAGATTGTGAGAGCACAAGCTAGATACAACAGAATGACATTATGCAGGCAGAACATAGAAACTAGTAAGCACAATGAAAAACAACACTAAGTAAGTTAACACAAGAGTTACATGTGGACATGAGAGCAGCATATGTGGCTGACCTAGCCACTGTGCTACAGTCAGGAAAATCAGAAAGACAAAATGCTAACCTAGAAGGTCACTAGAAGCACAAACCAAACAGAAAGCCTAAACATGCAATGAGGAAAAGTAACAGTAATCATGGGGGGTGGGGAGGAGGTGGGACAGAGCACCAGCAAAGCCTCTGGCTGCAGCAAAGAAACTTTCTGCTTAAAGGTGAACCAGCATAATATTCTATGGTGATTTGCATATATAGCCCATGGTGCTTTGCATTATGGGGTATGTGTGATTTTGTATTTCTGGGTGAGACTAAATGAAGCTCGTTTAATTAGTTCAGAAAGGTGTGTGTGTGTGTCTGTGTGTGTATGTGTGTGTGTGTGTGTGACCGGCTTTTCCAGACCACCAAAGTGCAGGCATAGCCTTTTTCCTGAGTGTCTTAAGGTATATGTGAGGAGATACTCTTGTAGTTTATTCACAAGTTCAATAGGCTGCTGATTTCTTACAATTCTAGATATTAGCTTAATCATTTTGGATTTAGATTTTTGTGGCTAGAGAAAGCAAGTGTAAGTCCTTTGCACAACTGACACCTGCATGTCGGGTATCACAAAATTCCAAACACAACATGGTGTGCACTTAAAAGATACTCAGATGCTTGAATACGTGCGAAAAAATCATTTTACTTCAAGTGTTTCTCAGCCAAATGCAAATGATTAGTACAACTTTCGAGGTTACAGCTTCACCACTAGCGCCTCAACTCTTGCAAGTCTTCAGTGGGGATATGACTAATAAAGGATACCGAAACATTTATACAACTTTGTCATTAATTATTCATGAGATTCCATTAGGTAATTAAATTCATTGGCTTGTGACTTTAAGTGCATTTTTAGTGCTTATCTCAAATGAAATAAGCATCTCAGTGTATATATATTTATACCGTGGGGGTGAGATCAATTCCAGTGAAATAAACCATGTTATTTTCACTGGAGTGAAATAAATTCTGATGACATCAGCAGAGTTAAAATAAATACCATTTATACCTACTCTGCTGACATCACTCACCTGCATCTGAAAACACTGAGAAACATCCCTGTAATTTGCTGAGTTATAAAACAGGCCGTACACTGAAAGTAACACAATTAAGATAGATAATGACAGTCAGCTGCAGCACTCCTTCTAAATGTAACAATCTCCAAATCTCTTGTGCTGCATTTCAAAACCCGAGTTTAGTACATTACTGAATCCTGCATTGCCACATATTGACCTACAAAACTAACAACAAATAATCAGTATATTGCAAACATCCAGCTTGTCACAGAACAGAACCTCCCTCAAGCAATCAATTACCAAAACAACACAGCACACCCAATCAAGACCCCCCCCACACACACACACACACACCAACCAACAACAGTTCACTACAACAACCCATTCATAAAGCTTACACACACACACACACACACACACACTACCACAGCACCAGCTTCATTTAAAGTGACATGAACCTCATAACAACAAACATACCTCTCTCACTGAAATTGGTCTCACCTCCATGGTATAAATAGCACACATGATGGGCAGATCATGGAATATGGAAAATATTCTCACTCCTGCATCATGAGCACTGTCTATGTCACTCTGCAGGAGTGAGAATATTTTCCATATTCCACTCCTGCCCATCATGTATCCCATATATATATATAAAAGTTATGTTATAAAGATGCATAAATATAAAAATAAAGTGTTTATCAAATAACAGGGTACTGAATACCTTTGATGGAACTAGCAAAAGGAGGCATATAGAAACATAGAAGTTGACGGCAGATAAGGACCGCAAGGCCCATCCAGTCTGCCCATTTCTTTTTCTACCTTATAAATGTGCCATCGGCCTTTGCTCTGTCAGTGACCTATCTATTCATAGTCATTTGTATTGCTCCCTTATGCCTATCCCATGCCTGTTTGAAGCCCTGCACTGTATTCGTAGCCACCACTTCTTGTGGTAAGCCATTCCATGCATCC
The DNA here is from genome assembly GCA_016271365.2 of Neoceratodus forsteri. Classification (NCBI taxonomy): domain Eukaryota; kingdom Metazoa; phylum Chordata; order Ceratodontiformes; family Ceratodontidae; genus Neoceratodus; species Neoceratodus forsteri. The sequence continues at coordinate 1,748,920,030 of CM057455.1, read as the reverse complement.
ACCACCCTTTCTGTGAAAAAATTTCCTCACATTCCCCTTAATCGGCCTCCTCTAATCCCATGCTGTGTCCTCTTGTCCTGCTATTTTTCTTATATTTAAACATGTTAGACTCTTTCACCTTGTTTATGCCCTTAAGGTGTTTGAATGCCTCGATCATATCACCTCTCCCTCCTTTGCTCAAGGGTATACATATTGAGCTGCTAATCTGTCCTCATATGTCTTCTGATGCAGTCCCTGCACCATTTTGGTTGCCTTCTCTGGACTGCCTCAATTTGGTTAATGTCCTTGTGAAGGTGTGGCCTCCAATACTGCATGCAGTACTCCAGATGGGGCCTAACCAATATCTTGTACAGAGGATTATTACCTCCCTCTTACAACTGTGATACCCTACTAATACACCCTAACACCCCCTAGCCTTACCTACTGCTTTAGAGGTCTGCTTGGATGATTTTAGGTCATCAGTGATGATGATGCCCAAGTCTCTTTCTTCCTTTGTGACTGCTAGCAACTCCTCCCAGCCTATAAGTGGCTTCAGGGGTATCTCTTCCCTATGTGCATGATTTTGCACTTCTTTGCATTAAATCCCAGTTGCCACTCTTCTGACCATTCTGCTAGTTTATCAGATCTCTTCTCATTCTGCCCACCCATCTGGCTCATCTACTCTGTTGCAGATCTTGGTGTCATCTGCAAACAGACAAGCCTTACCTCTAGTCCATCTGCAAGGTCACTAATGAAGATGTTGAATAGGACTGGCCCCAGGACTGATCCCTGAGGTACCCCACTTGTGACTTGCATCTCTTCTGACTGTATACCATTTACCACCACTCTCTGTTTTCTGCCAGTCAACCAGTTTGACACCCAGTTGACCAACTTCTGACCCATCCCGAGCCTACCCAGCTTATTTATCAATCTTCTATGTGGAACAGTGTCAAAAGCTTTGCTGAAGTCAAGGTAGGTGACATCAACTGCTCCTCCTTGGTCCACCACTCTGGTTACCCAGTCAAAGAAATCTATGAGATTAGTTTGACAGGACCTTCCTTTTGTAAACCCATGCTGTCTTGGATCCTGTGCCCCTATGGATTCCAGGTGTTGCACTATCCTTTCCTTAAGGAGTGCCTCCATAATCTTGCCCACTACTGAGGTAAGACTGACCGGTCTGTAGTTCCCGCCTCCTCCCTGCTACCACTCTTGTGGAGCGGGATCACATGAGCCCTTCTCCAGTCTTCTGGGACCTCTCCTGTGCTCAGAGACTCACTAAACAATTCTGCTAATGGCTCTGCTAGTTCCTCCTTTAGCTCCTTAAGTACCCTGGGATGTATGCCATCAGGTCCCATTGCCTTATCCACTCTGAGCTTAGAAGCTCTTGTAGGACCCTTTCTTTTGTGAAGGGTAGTGCTCTCCTCCCTCCCCTGTGTCCATGATGCTGAGCTGTGGGCCCTGCCCTACCTTCTCTTCAGTAAATACTGAGCAAAAGTATCTATTTAGGATAGATGCCTTTACAGGGTCGTCCTCCTCACATGCTCCCTTCTCTCCATTAAGCTTAGCAATACCCCCTCTGGACTTTCTCCTTTCACTAATGTATCTATAGAAAGTCTTGTCACCTTCTTTTACTGTTCGTGCTAGTGTTTCCTCAGTTTGGGACTTTGCCTGCCTTACTGCCTTACCTGCTTCCCTTAGGGCAGTTTGGTATGCCTCCCTGTGTTCCTTATATTTCCTGAAGGCCAGCCTTTTGGCTCTGACCTTTTCTGCTACTGTATTTGAGAACCAAAGTGGTTTTCTTCTTCTTTTGCACTTCCTTTTCTGTCTAACACAATGGGATGTTGCTTCAAGTATTGCATCCTTAATGCTTGCCCACTTTGCCTGTACCCCTCACCTGTGTTTCTTTTGCCAGGGCTAGCTTAACTCTGTTGGCCATCTTATCAAAGTCAGCTCCTCTGAAGTCCCATATTTTGCCTTGGAATGGGATGATTTAGATGTAGTAGCCAAATTGAACCATACCATGTGATGGTCACTGGCCCCAGGTGACCTTCTACCTGGAGATCTGTGATCCCTTCTTTGTTAGTCAGTACTAGATCTAGGATAGCCCTGTCTCTTGTGGGTTGCTGTACCAGTTGTTTGAGGCCCTCCCCTGCAGAGAATCCACTATGAGTCTAGTTCTGGCAGATGTTCCTGCTGGTATTGACCAATCTGTATCTGGCATGTTGAAGTCTCCCATTATCAGAACCTCCCTTTAGCTGTCATGTTTGTATATCTTCTAACAGTAATGTGTCTATGTCCTCCCTCTGGTCTGGGGGCCTGTAGACAACCCCAGTTCTTATGGCTGTCCCATTTCCTGTTTCCAGGGTGACCCAGTTCTTCTGGCTCCTTATGTGTATTCTGAATTTCTGTAGCTTTGATATTTTCATTAACATACAGGGCCACTCCTCCCCCCCTTTTTGCACCTCGGTCTCTTCTGAACAATACATAGCCAGGTACTGAAGTCTCCCAAGTGTGGTTACTGGTATACCACGTCTCACTAATTGCTACTATGTCCAGTTTAGCCTCTGACATTATTGCCTGCAGGTCTGGGATCTTATTTCCCAGGCTGTGAGCATTTGTGTACATGATTTTCCATTGGCCAGATTTTGGTGTGTTAGTTGTTGGGTGAAGTTTGGCATTACCCCTGTGCATCGTATGGGGAGACAAACCTTTTTCTTACCTGGTGATGCAAATGAGCGGCAAACACGCTGAATTCCTGTTTGACCACTAGCTGAGGGTGGAGGGTGTTCTTCCCATTCGACGAGTGCTGCGGTACCTCTCCCCATTTGCTAGTTTAAATATTCTGCAAAGACGTCAAACTTCTGCCCCAATGCACTGACTCCTCTTTAGTCAGATGCAGTCCATCAAATTTAAAGAACTTTCGCTCCAGAACTGTTGCCAGTTCCTACAAATCTGTGTCCTTTTCCTGGCACTAGTCCTTGAGCCACGTGTTTAGCTCCCTATCTCCCTTCTCTGACCTTCGTCCATCTGCTCCCCTCTCCCAGACTGACAGGATCTCAGAGAAGGAGATGCCGACGAAATAGATGATAGTTTGTCACCCAGCCTAGTCAGGTGTTCCTTGGTCTCCACAACTGACCGGCTGGCAAGATCATTAGTCCCTATGTGTACTAGACATCAATGTTTTCTCCTGTTTTGTGAACAATTTAGTAATGCGGTCAGTGTCTCTCCATGCTGATGTACCTGGGAGACATCTGACCATCACCTGGCTGGAGATGGTATCAACTCCCGAATCATGGAGTCTCCTATGATCAGAAGTTTTTGATTTCCTTTGTGCTTGTTTAGTTTTGGTTCCTGATTTGGGTGAGTTTTGTTGTGCTAGCTCCTGTGCTGCAGTGTCCTGCTCTGCAGTGTCTTCTGCCTCTTTATTTGATTTCAGAGATAGAGGCAGATACCTGTTTGTAGTGTTTATATGGTTTTTGGAGGCAATGTGATGGAGAGCAGAGAGTTATGGGGCACCTGATTTGCTCCTCCTAACCACCTGCCAACCTCCTGGACCAACTACCCTCTGCGGTTGAGGTTTTTCTGTTGGATGCTGGGGAAATGGCGGGTGGTTCTTATAATGTATTTCCTCTTCAATATGAAATTTGAGGCATGCAATCTCTGCCCATGCTGCCCGGAGCTGAGCCCTAAGATCTCCAAAGGCCCAGCATGTAGGACAGTGTCCTAAATCCTGTAAGACTGTCCTTCTGAAAATTGTTCCACAGTACCTGCAGTTATCCTTTCTATAATTAATTACAAATTTCATGTTTTTCTATTTACTTAATTATCAAAGCCTGCATCTCCAAACGCAGTATGCTGGTTGATTTATTGTCACCGCATATTCAATCTTAACTCCATAAAATTTATACTGAGTAGGTGGAGCTTCCAGGATCTGTGCATTAATGCTTTATCCTAAAAGAAACATCAAAAAACAACAGAATTATTGTAAGGCCATAGTTTATTCATAATTATATTAGCTATAGATACCAAATAAGAAAAACAGTAAATTATTAATTTCATACATATCATACTGCTACTTCCTCTTTTAGTTCAGGGGAAATTAACAAAGGATCTGAACTGCATGCAATTTGTACTCATAACAAATTTCTTTCTTTTCCAACATTGGTTCAACATATTGTATTGTTATATATTTGTGTTAGCTGTAGATACAAAATAAGTAAACCAGATAAATATTAAACTTCATACATATCATATTGTTACTTACTCTGTGTTTGGAGGTGCAGCTTTTGATTTTGATATTTCCTGGTTAAACAATTTATTGGCTATATGTGTTTTCCCCTGATGGGATGTAATTTACTGTGCCTGTTATTTAGAAAATGGACGCCTGCAGCTACAGAGGGAAGGGCAACTAAATGGGTTATAATTCTGGCCCTAACAGTGTTACGGTTCATTCTACAGCTTATTTAAAGCAGATTTCCATTGATAGCAATGTTGATAAATTTATTCCTACATGGACGTGTCCCTTTAAGTGTCATGAAATAGCAACTTCCACTGCTCATTCTTATTGGGACTTGATGTGGGCCTCAGAGAAGGTAGAGTGTGGTGACCTCTAGAACCGTTTAAGCACTATGAAAACAGTACAGTATGAATATCAGTAGGAAGTAAAATATCCAGTTCAAAACATAATACAGGATGTACTGTAGCATGATTTATGACATGTTTGCTATGGAATGTTACTCTGTGTCACTTTATTAAACTGTAATTTTAAGTTCATGGGTTATTTAAATTCTGTGATGTTCATCTGGGATAGTAACATAAGAAAATGTAATTCAAGAATACAAAAACCTCTGAGCAGCATTTTAAAGGCCACTTTAATCTAAATTCAATAATTAAACATTGTCAATGGTCTTTATTTGTAGTCATCGGTTTTAACCCTATGCAGAAGTGTTTTACAGATGGATAATTAAATGTGGGTGTACTCATCAGTTGTTAAATGGTGAATATGATCTTTAAACTCTAATGAGGAGTATTTTATGGAACTCCTTAAGTGGTTTGCTTCAAATATACTGTGAACTAAGCCATCAGTGTGTTTCAAAGCTGTCACAATTGATAGATTTATTGACAAAATAAACATGATAATTTACTCTAATTTATTATGTGTTTATTGATACAGTAGCTTAAGAATGAGAAAGCTGAGAATGTAAAACTATTTTTGAAATGCCTTCACAAAAAATTGCTATTTTGTGGAATGTATATTTTTTGTTATTTTGTTTCTTAAGTATCTGTCCAGTACTTGTGTTTCTTGATTTAAGTAATTATAAGATAAACAGAAAACTAAGTGAACTGAGGTCAAAACACAAACATGGGGCTGATTATTGTGCCATAAACCACATTGCAATACTTACATTTAACTCTACAATTATATTTTCGGAACAGTCTGGCAGTTGATCTTCCAAAAGATGCTACTGTAACAATTGCAAAGGAACTATGAAAATATTCTTTTTCAAGTTTTCTTTTTTCATTCATCAATGGTTGTTTCATCATGGATACACATGGGAAAGCTGGTCACCACAATCTGTGTACAATTCTAAAGTACTGTATTTATTACAAGATACAGTTAATCTGAAATTCAATCAGTGAGAGTGTGTTAGTGATACAAGGAATATTATACAATGGCAGAAAAAATTCTAGGAACCTGATTGGCTGCTGATCCCTTGTGATAGTGATGTTATTACACAATAGCATGACTGTATCTAGGGCAGGCACAAAGATGACTGCAGTGCAGTAAAGGATATCCCACCCTCATGGACTATCCTGAAGCCCACACAAATCACTGTACATCTGCATGCCTCTCCCATTACTACCTCCTAGCACTTCACTCAACCATCCACACACATAAATACTCATTCCCTCTCTTGTCATTCTTCACCAGCATGGTCATTCTGTTTGAAAAACATTTTTGTTTCTTTTTTGTGTTTAACACTGCAGTTTTTTGTAGGAGTGAGTCAAGAATGAGTGAGCGGTTGTTCAAAGAGACTGTGCATGGCTGTCCATTTCTGCTACAGATCATGATCGCTCCTCAGAAACAAACTTTCATTTGTATTCACAGGTAGCAGTGTTAAAAAAAACACCTCTTTTCACTTTGCTTCTGTTAATGGCATCTTATTACGCCTTTCCTTGTCAAAGACCAAGCAGTTAACTACAGCGTGTTCCTGTTCATGTCCAACTCCAATATAGGCAGATACCACTCAGTTGCTCTGTATATATACACACACACAAAAACACATAACTGTCGATTTTTAAAACTTCTGTATCTTCTAGATTTACTTAATGAAAATACCTCTGCCACATAAAATTTGAAAAGTCTTGAGTGACTGCAGAAAAGGAAGGATAGGGATCATTTAAGTGGCTCACAGTGAAGAGAGGTGCTGAAAACAACAATGAGTGAGAGCGGACTGAGTTTGCTGTTCTTCACATCAGTCAGTTGTGAGAGGTGTTTATTCAAACATATGAATATGCCAGATGGTCTATTCTAGTCAGTATGATTGTGTAACTCCCTATGTATTTACAAAGGGAACTGCTCCCCTCCCCATTCACTTTTTGACCTCCCTCAATTTTCCCCACTCTCCTACACTTATTTTATTTATTTACTTATTAGAATTTCGGATAAATACCTTTGAGCCAATGGCACTTTTACAAAGGTTCCACGTCAGTATATAAAGAATAGAAGTACAGTTTGTGTGAGATTAGCAGGCAAGTAGTTTGAATACAAAATTCAGTACAGGGTATACATGGTCTAAAGCTACAGGTGATATAAATAACAGTTAGAAAAACATAATCAGGCATACATTTAAGAATGATGAGTCACAACAAATAATATTTACATGAATTAAAGCTGCCAGAAGGGCATTGTCAAAGGGAAAGGTAGAGTGGAAAAAATTGAGTTGTTACCAATTGTGCCATATAGTGTAGGAAAGTGGAAGAGAGAGTGGGTATAGAGGGGTAACTGGGAGGGAGGTAGAAGGAGAGGTGGGTGGGAGGCAAGGATCGGGGAACAAGTGCAACATTGGGTGGGGTGAGCAGATTAGAAAAGGGAGAGAGGAAGGGAGTTGAAGTAGGGTAAGAGAGGAAGGTGGTGGACCTGGGCTAGGGAAAGAGGCAGGGGTAGATATGGGGAGGGTGGTAGCAGGCAGAGGTGGTGATAGTAGAGAGGTGCGAAGAACAGAAGTGACTACCTGGGAGGTTAGGAGAAACAGTCACAGGTGGCCTTGTCAAGGTCTTTAATTTTGCATTTCTTAAAGGGGCATGGATATCACATGCTGCATTGAACTTTGAGATGAAGTATTGAAGTGCAGCATCAACATCCAGAGTGGTGTCAATCGTGACCAGTCTTGTTGTCGCAGGAGTGCCTTAAGTGGTGCAAGGTGTCCCTTGATTAGCATCTGATTGTTGAAAGTTTTTGTAGGGGGTTTATTGAATTTATTTGACCATATGCACTGGACTGGGGAATGGTCACTTATGGCATCAGGGAGAACTGTAGTGTGGCTAATACGGTCAGGGTGATTTGAGAGAACCCAGTCCAGTAAGGTACTGGTCCTTGTTCTATAGTTGATCCTAGTGGGTGAGGTAACTAGCTGTGTAAAATGTGCAGCTGCCAAAGCATCCTTGCCCACCTTCTACCTGCAACTTTTCCCCCGTCACCCTGTCTCAACCCATCTTGAAGTTGTCCACCATTTTTGAGGATACCACCTTCTGTGGCAGCTCATTTCACTTGGCCATGATCCTCTCACTGAAAAAGTGCCTCCTCATCTCCCTTCTAAACCTTCTCCCCACCAGCTTTAGCCTGTGTTCCCTAGTGCTCTTGTTCCTGTTATGGCTGAAGAGTCCATCAGTGCTCACCCTGCTAATACCTTTAAGGTACTTGAAGGTCTAAATCATGTCTTTGTTCTCCTGTCTTTCCTCAAGAGGGTACATGTTGAGCTCCCTAAGCATCTCCTCATAGGTGTTGCCCTTCTGGCCCTAGATCATCTTGGTTTCCCTTCCCTGGACCATCTCCAGCAGGTTTAAATCCTCCTTACGATATGGGCACCAATACTGCACACTGTACTCCAGGTGTGGTCTTACCAGTGACCTGTACAGTGGCAGAATGACCTTTGCCTTCCTGGTGGTAGTTCCCCTGGCTATGCAGCCCACCATCAGATTTGCTTAGGCTGCTGCTCTCTTGCAGTGTGCAGGGTGCTTCAGGTCACTTGTGATTATTACTCCCAGATCCTTTTCTTCCTCTGACCTGGTTACCTGCACTCTGCCCAACCAGTATTTGGCCCCCAGATTCTTCTCCCTGCTAAGTGCATAATTTTGTACTTTTTAGCATTGAACCCCAGTTACCAAATGCCAGACCATTTTTCTAGCCTAGTGAGTTCCTCCCTGAGAACCTGTCTTCCATTCTTCATGTCCACTCACCCACAGAGCTTGGTGTCATCCATGAACAGGCAGATGTTACCCTTGATCCCATCCATGATGTCACTTATGAAGATGCTAAACAACACCGGACTGAGCACCGAGTCCTGTGGGACCCCACTGGTCACAAGTCTCACTTCTGAGAATTCTCCCCTGACTACAACCTTTTGGCTTCTGTCCTGCAACCAGATTCTGATCCATCCTGCAGGCTTAGCCCCCCCCCACCCCAGGCCTTCCAGCTTCCTGACCAGTCTTGTATGAGGCACTGAGTCAAAAGCCTTGCTGATGTCCAGATATATGACAACAAATGCCTGGCCCTCGTCCGCTATCCCAGTGACCCTATCAAAGAAGTTAACTAGCTTAGTTTGACAGGACCTGCCTGATACAAACCCATGCTGCCTCTCATCCTGGAGACTGTTTTCCTTCAGAAAGCCAATCAGTGACTCTTTCAGGATAATCTCCATCAGCTTGCTCACTGTTGAGGTCAGGCTGACTGGCTTATAGTTCCCTGGTTCCTCTCTAGGCCTACTTTTATGAAGGGGCACCATATGCACCATTCTGCAGTCCTGGGGCATGTTTCTGGACTCCAGGGAGGTGCTAAAACAGGTCTGCCAGAGGTCCCGCCAGAACCTCTGCCAGTTCTCAAAGGACCCTCAGGTGCATGACATCTGGCTACGGTGATTTTTCTACCTTCAGGGCCCTTAGGCAGTTGACCACCCTGACAGCTTGAATTGCACTGTTTGTGACCCCCCAGTCTCCACCCCCCTACTCCGTAGTGGTACTGGGCCATTCATGTCCTCAGTAAAGGCTGCACAGAGGTACCCATTTAGTATCTTTGCCTTTTCTTCACTACCATCTGCCCATCACCCCTCCTCTTTTAGCCTAACAATCTCATCCTTGATGTTACTTTTCTCCCTCATACACCTGAACAAGGTTTTCTCACCCACTTTTACCTCCTAAGCTAGTTGTACCTCTGTCGTGGCCTTTGCCATCCTTACCACTCTGTTTGCCTCTCTTGACTTAGCAGCATAGTCCACCCCCTCCTCCATCTGAGTATGGTTATACTTTCTAAAGGCTGTCCTCTTATCCCTTTTGCCACCTCCTTGCCAAACCACTTGGGTTGTTTGGCCTTCGCTTTCTTACTTTCGATTTTGGCACAATCACTGGTGGCCTCCATCAATCCCTTCTTTATTTTGGTCCATTTCTGTTCCACATCCACCCCTACTCTGGTCCCAGCAAGGTGTCCTTTCAGAACTTCTCCCAGCCTACCAAAGTCAGCCCTCCGAAAGTCCAAGATCCACTCATGAGTGAGATGGCAATGTAGAAATAAATAAAACAAGGAAATTAACTTAGATTAGGTTTTGGGAAGTGTGCTATGCAGCTTGGTAGATGTAGAAGAACACAAAGATAAACAGGCTACTATTACAGGGAAATGAGCAGATAGAGATCGATTTGTCTTAGAAAGATCTCTGTAACAAAACAAATTTAATGGACTAAAAAAAATAATTCACAACCAATATAACCAGTATTCATAGATTTTAAACTATTTTATGTCACTATTTACATTTTTGGACTGTAAATAAACCCATAGATTTGGATTGGCAGTGGATTTATTTAGTTGATGGTAGTTTGAGGGAAAAATTACTGACACTCAGTTTTGAAAAATTATTTTATGGAGTGTATGGATTTCTTACATGTGAACAGGTTTTGTGGTGTGAAGTTCATGCAGACTGAACAGTCCATAGGAAAAAAAAATAGCAGTCATGTGATCAGTGTCAACTAATCACATTATAAGATGTTCATGGCCCATTTTATAAGTTAAACATTCTATAACATCTCATCCCTGAGTTGTTGCCCTGGTAACAGAACTTAAGAATGTTTATCTTCAAGGTCTTCAGTGTGATCACCCATGGAGCTTTAACAACTGATTTTTTTATCTGCTGAACTAATTAGTTACCCTAGAGTCCTGTTTTAGTCCAAGAAGTCAAATTTCCTTAGATTTGACTACAGCTTTAAGGATAGAAAAGTTTATTCTCTATTCTGTTCTAGTTTAGCTTAGTTTTACTCACTTTTTCATTTTTTCTGGTTCCTGAAACAAATAAACCACAGTTTGCATTGGTTCCCGGTTTGTATTTTCAATGTTTAAACTATTAAAAACATATGATTTTTTTGGAGTAAACTGGCTTTACACTTAAAAATAGTTGTAGTTTTTTTAAGTGTTTAATTACCATAAATATTTTTGATGCCATTTTCTGTCAAACTGACATGACAGAAAAAACTAAAAAGAAGACAGACCCCAGAGGATTTAAACTACTTTGTCAGTCCTGGCAGCATCGCTTGGCAAAACATATTGCGACAGCTTTTGTTTTGCTTTTGTTGTTTTGGCCCACATCACAATTTTGAAAATTCTGAATCTAGCCAAGATTTTCAGTCCTAAAACAATGTATTAATTTATTTTATTTATTGAAATGTGGAAAATGGGAAAGGCGCATTGAGCCAAGGCTCATTTCCAGATGCAGCTGGGGGGAGGGGTACAGGGAGACATACATTTAAAGTTAACTGCAGTCATGTAAACAAAACAGTACAGAGGCAGGTATGAGCTACCAAGGCAAAATAAACAGTAGGATGTAGACAGCAATATGGTGAAATTAAGATTCAACCAATAGTTACAGGCCATGGCAATATATACAGTGATTAATGCTCATAGAGAATATAAAATGTGTTGTACTGGAAGTATAATAAAGGAATAATGCATGACAGGGTGTGTGTCGTGCTGGGATAACGTCACGCCTGGGGTGATTAGGCACGAGGCCGCAGGCCGAATGCGACTAATCACCCGAGAAGTGACGTTATTCCAGCATGACACACACCCTGGAGTGCATTATTCCTATTATACAATGGCTCTCCTATAAGAAAATACAAATAAAAAAAGATTAAAATATGTTTAAAAGTATTTTTGAGTCATTTCTTTACTGAATAGGTATACATGGAGGACAAATAGTCCTGCTGGCTGTATTGTTTGCCCTGTAGATGGTTTTGTTGTTTTTTTCCCTGACAGTAGGCTGCTTGTATGTCGTCCCCCCCCACACACACACAACTGTTTCCTTCCATAGAAGTTTAATTGAACCGTCTGGTGCCGGGTGAAGATGTTTAATTTTTAATTATGTGAATGCTGAGGAGCGAGGGGCTAGCAACAGTGAAGCCGTGCTGCTGCTCCTGCCGCCCGCTTTTTTAGATTGTTTTTAAGGAGCGGAGGGCTCATCTTCATGTTGTGGTGGTAGAGATTAGATGCATTTTTTTTTCCTTTTAGCGTGACACAGTAGGGATGGGGAAAAGAAAATAATTTGAAATTGGGGACAGGAGTATGATTTGAGCAACGAGGAGTGAGTGCATGCTAGGGAAAGTGAAGCCGTTTGGCCAGTTGCTCACTGTCACGTTTCCTGTTAAGTTAAACTGGTGGCTCTGCCGGCAACATTGTCCTGTGTATGTGCTGCAAGAAAAGAAATTGGGGTAAAAAAAAGTGCGTGGTAAGTGGGCAATCCACAATGTGCTTGGAAGAGATGTGCTCGTGCGTGAGCAGGTAGGGTGAGAGCTGTGAGCCGGATTGCCACGGCCGATCGTAAAGACGGCTTTCACTCAGCTCGTTTTCTTTTTTTATGTTATGAGAGAAAACATTGTTTGGAGGAATGTGTGTGAGAGTAGTCGGTTGCAGTGCTGGGCACTGGAAACAATACCTTTGCGGGGAGCATTGAAGGATGACGGCGACGGCCATGGACTGATTTAATTTTAAATTTTTATGCGGTCGTAAGTGTGCTGGGACTTGATCCGTGATGTTATGCTGGGATAACATCACGGGTGCAGTCCCAGAGGGACCAATGAGAGCCCAGGAAATTTTCTTGCCATTGTATAATAAAATATAACAAACAGATGCAGTGCAGTCAGGAGAGGTCAAGAAGGGAGTACTGTATTAATGAATTGACCAGGACAGGACAGGCTAGAAGGCAGCTGGAATAAATTAGACAAGTGAGCACAGAGGCCACAAACAACCCAGGAAAAGGGCATGGCATAGAACCTACTAGCCAGGGCAAGAGCAAGTGGGGGTGAAGGGGAGTTTGAAAGAATAATAATAGGGAGACAGAAGAAGTGTGTGGGGGTACAGTAAAATGAAGGCAGCTAAATTGCAAATAACAAATGCACCAGCAGTTTCAAGAGTGCTCTGTTGTAAAAATATTTACTATCTATCTATCTATCTATCTATCTATCTATCTATCTATCTATCTATTTTCCATCAGTCTGTCTTTCTGTATACAAGGAGAAAGGTACAACTGAATGCAGAAAGTGTGATTCTGATGGTACTTCTTCTCCACAGCAGTCTGTCATACCAAAGAAGATGTACAAATGTTCAAGTACTCCTCTGTAAAGAAGCAGTCATCTCTGACTCCCAAGGAGACATACAAGTCTGCAAAGCCATCATCCAGTAAATCAGCAGTCATCTCTGGCACCCAAAAAGACATATACTGTAAGACTGCCAAGTCATCTTCCAGTAAAGAGCACAGGGTTCCCAGAATAGTAAGCCCTGGTGCTAAGGATGGCAGAAAACAAAAAAGGCTTTCAGATCAGCAGTTAAGTAGCACTGCTGGGAAAAGAAAGCAAAAGAAATCAGCATGTTACTGTTTTGTTGCCTTAAAACTAAACAGAGTATCCAGCTCTAGAGAAGAATATGCCTCAAAAGGATGCAGAGTTAAGGAATTCCTGTAGATAATTCCCCCACCCAAATCCCTATCCAGAAGAGGATTTTGGGGAGGAGGCGATGGAGGTCCAGTATCCTCAGAGCATATTGCTGAGGCAAATTTCAGTTCCCCACCCAGAATTAATGAAGACTAGTCTTTATACAAGGCATGCTGAATCTAATATACACTGAGAAACAGGTGGCTATAGAATATACTGTAGGGGGCTGGTTTTGTGAGCATCCTGGGGCTGGCCTCAAGAAAAAAGAGGGTCTATCCCCAATGTATGCACCTTTTAAAATGTCACTGAGAAACGTCATGCTTTTGCCTTTAATTTCTGCAGCCATAGACATGAGACTGCATATGGAGACCAGGGCTGGTTCACATTTTAGTTAAACCCACCCTAACCCAGAGGAAGAGATACAGGCAGCAAGCCCTGGCGAGGATTCTGGGAAGACTGAACTTGTGAAAAAAGCAGCCTTGACCCCATCCTTGAGGCAAGCATTCTACATTTAGCTTTACAGTAGGCCCTGTGGAGTACAGTCCTGCCTTTATGCGAGAGCTACCTCCCAGGAGGCAACACACTTTACTCATACTGTAAAAGCTGGTCTGGAAGCTGTTGAATACAAGTTTCAAAGGGCTGTTAATATGAATGATACTGTTTCTAGATGTCCAGCAATTCAAAGTCTGCCAGGAGATTTGCATGACTTGTAACAACTGGGCTGTCACAAGACATGCCGTATGAAGTTGACTACCCCTTTGACAGTACCTCTTTATTTAGCAAGCACAAGGCCTACAGTACATGACAAAGTTCATGCATAAAAATTAACTTTTAAAATTTGAAAAAGGCAGGTCTTCTATGTCCCATAGGCCCTACGGAAAGGGAGGCATGGAGAGGGCTTATTACAACAGACCCTCAGTGTCCTATGAGTACACCACTGGCAGTAGGAAGGTACCTATTGTACAACCTTGAAGTGTGATAAAGGATTGCATGTGGATCCTGGAGGTAGCAGAACAGGGCTTAACTCTTCAATTTGTAGAATTTCCAGAGTTAAGTAAAATTAGAGTTTTTCAGCTCAGAGCACAAACCTACTAGATTTTAATTGTGGGAAAGGTATTCAGCTACCTGTAATGAGAAAAGGTTCCTGTTTCTGAGATGGTGAAAGGTTTCTTTTCCAGGTATTTTTAAATTCTGAAGAAAATGGATAATGGTGACCCATTCTGGAATAACATTTTCTGAAGAGGCATCTGAAGTAGAAAAAAAGTTAGAATGGCAATACAGCAGATGGAATCCTTGCTGGGGTCATTGGACTTATAGAATGCTTATTTCTACAACTCAATAAGATCATGTCACAGAAAGTATCTCAGATTCAGGGTAGGGCATGCTCAGTTTTAGTCAAAGCAATACCCCTTGTTCTGACTTCAGCACCCAAAGTGTTTACAAGTGTTGGTGAATATTGGTAGTGCAGTTCCATTGGCAGGGAATAGTGCTGTTTTGCCACATGGATGACTGCTTTGTATGGGAAAAGATATAAGAGGAAGCAGTGAACTCAATGCAGACAGTGAAGAGCACACTGCAGAGGTTAGGTGTCCTCCTAACTTTAAAAAAGTTAACACCCAGAACCCAGACAAGTGCTGGAGTTCAGAAACACAGAACTTAACAGAGAAATAGGGAAATCTTGCCTCCCTCTGCTAAGGGCCACATCTTTAATTTTGTGTGCAAAAACATTACAAGAAGCCAGAAAAATGTCACTCAGGAATCATTGATGCTCGTAGGCCACATGGAAGCTACCACAACAGTGGTGCCACACGCAAGGCTAAAAATGTGATGTGTCCAGTACCACCTAAGAAGTCACTCTTGCCAGAAAAGTGCATAACTTTATCAGAAGTACCAGCATCAGTCAAGCTGATACAAGCACTGCAGTGCTGGAAAGATGTGAGCACCTCACAGAAGGCAAACCACTTTTTTCAGTGCTCACATACAAGAATATTAGGCACAGATGCATCCTTCTGTGGATCAGGTAGGCATTAGGAGGGAAGAATTGTAAACTGGGTATGGACTCTGAACAGGGTCAAAGGCATATAATCTGTTGGAACTCAGAGCTGTGTTCCTGGTCACAGTGCTTTTCTCCTCCCAGCTACAAGGCTGCTAAGGAGAGAAAATATGCAATATACTATGTTATAGAAACAAACTGGGAAGTGCCCAATCATCCAGCTATTATTCAAAGTTGATGAATATATAGAACCTGGTGTACCTATTGAATACAAGTCTAGGCACAGTACACTCAACAGGCAAGGAGAATGTACTGGCAGACTTGAACAGCAAAATGGTGTGTGTTATGCATGAATGGTCTCTGAACCAAGAAGTATTGAATTCACTGTTTCGGAGATGGGGTGTACCAATAGGGGATCTCGTCACCTTAGGAGAGAACAGGAAACTATCCCTAATTGTTATGGAATTCTCTCAGTGAGAACAGTTCCATTGGATACTTTAACCTTCCCAAGGAAGAACAAGCGCCTTTATGCATTACCTCTAGTTCTACTAATCCACAAGGATTTGGTGCAATTGAGGAGGGAGTCAGCAACAATGATCTTGATAGCACTGGACTGTAAAGGCAGCCCTAGTATTCATGATTTTTGACAATATTCACAGGATGCCAATAGATCTGCAACTAAGACACAACACTGTCGCAAAGCAGAGTGAATCAGCCAGACCTCAAATCATTTCATTTGCAAGAATGGTTCTTTAAGAGCAAGAATACTTGAGACTAGACATGTTCCATATGGATAAGGTGCTGCTTAAAACAGATGTGAACTACATTGCTTCTGCATTTCACCTTAGCCAATCTGTTTCATTGCCTGTGTTGTTGTTTTTTTGTTTGTTTTTGTTTTTTGTTTGTTTGCTATAAAATCTCACTCTAATGTAGGTGAGGAGAAACCTCTTAGCTTGAATGTGAAAAGGGCTTTGAGTGTTTATGTATGTACAGTAAAAGACAAAGAAGACAAAAACTAACAACACAAAATTGAGTGTCACTTATGTTGGGTTACCAGAAGTAAACATAAACCAACAGCTAAGAAGACAATCTTTCATTTTCTTGTCCCTTGCATTAAATTCTGCTATAAGAAAGCTGGCAAAAATCCAGAGAAAGATGTATGGGCACACTCTATTATGGCTGCATCTGCCACTGGGGCAGTGTTGAGGTGTATGCCCTTCTCAGATGTGTGTAAAGCAGTCACCTAGTCTACAATACACACATAGAAACAATATTGACCAAAAAAAAGACCATTTGTCCATCCAGACTACCCTGTTTTCTAGGTGGGGGTTTTAACCCCTCCTGCCCTTTGCTCCTTATCTTATCTTATCACTATTCAGCTGAGTAACTATTAAGCCCTTAATAATGTCCCGGCCCTGACTGATCCGATTAATAGTTTTTTTTTTGTGCCCATCTCTGCTGGCAGACTGTTCTATGGTGCAGCCACTCTTTCTGTAAAAAAAAAAAAATAATAATTTTACATTCCTCCTGAATCTCCCCCTCACCGGCTTCCACTCATGTCCCTGGGTTTTGACTTGCTGTTCCTGCTGAATAGTTCCTCACAGTTTACCTTCTTCCTTTCATTCAGTAACCTGAAGTTCTTTGTTGTATTGGCCCTCTCCCTTCTTGCCTCCAGAAAATAAATGTTCAGTGCCCTAAGTGGATCCTTGTAGGATGTTCTCTGTTGGCCCTGAATCATTTTTGTTACCTCTTGCTGCACAATCTCTGGCCTATCTTTGTCTTTCCATTGGTAGAGACTCTAATAATATTAATAATAAACTTTATTTTTAATGCACCTTTCCAATATCAAGGCGCATTACACAGTTAAAATGGTTAAAAGCAATACTACATCATTATAAAACATACAAACCATTATGGTCTGTCATCTTCGGCACCATCACCATAAGCCTTATTCCATAAATACATTTTTAGTGCTTGTTTAAAGCTCCACACAGTCTTGCACTCCCTAATCCGATGGGATGGAGAATTCCAGAGTGTTGGTGCCAAGAAAATAAAAGTCCAGGCCCCAGAAGATTTTAAAAACAGCCTTGGAATCTCTAGCAACCCCTCATTGGCCGAGCAGAGCCGTCGCTCCAGGATGTAAGAAACCAGGAGCTCTTTCAGGTAGTCAGGGCCCAGTCCTTGTAGGGCTTTGTAAGTCAGTAATCCAACTTTGAAGGTGATCCGCCACTGAACTGGCAGCCAGTGCAGCTCCAGCAGCACTGGTGTGATGTGGGAAGATTGAGGAGTCTCCATCAATAACCGGGCTGCGGAATTCTGCACTAACTGCAAGCAGCGGATATCAACCCCCGGAAGCCCAAAGTAAAGGGAGTTGCAGTAATCTAAACGCGAGGTCACAAAGGTGTGGATCAATGTAGACAGGTCCCCAGATGGAACAAGGTGCTTGATTCTAGTGATGTTCCTCAGATGGTAAAAGGATAACTTAACGACAGCCGACACCTGCAAATGTAGTGTCAGCCCATCGTCAAGAATCACCCCTAGGTCTCGCACCTGTTCAGAGATAGGGAGCTCGGCATCCCCAAGGAATAAACCTGTGGAATGATTTGATCCCCACCCCCCTATGTGGTGACCTGGATCCACAACCATCACCTCTGTCTTCCCTGGGTTCAACTTCAACCAGCTAGACTTCATCCAACCTTGGATTTCGATGAGGCAGTTATTAAATACCGAGAGTGCTCTATCCTGGTCTGGTGCGAAAGACGGGTAGAGCTGAGTATCATTGGCATAGCAATGAAACTTCAGCCCATACCATCTTACAATGTCTCCGAGGGGAAGCATATACACAGTAAACAACATGGGAGACAGCACTGAGCCCTGAGGCACCCCACAAGACAGGGAGATAGGGTCGGAGGAAAAAGAACCCTGTCTCTACCCTCTGAGTTCTACCAGTGAGGAAAGAAGTAAACCATCTGTGGACCAAACCATAGAGCCCACAGATGAAACTCAGGCGCTCAAGCAGAGCCCCATGGTCAACGGTGTCAAATGCAGATGACAGATCAAGCAGAACCAAAATGGACCATTTTTTCTGGTCTCTCGCCATCAGGAGATCATTGAGCACCAGAACCAGTGCACTGGAACTGGGTTCTAGAACTGGGCACAGCATTCCAAATGAGGTCTCACCATTGATCTATAGAGAGGTAGTATTAGCTCCTACCTACCAGTATCAAAACCCCTCCCAACACACCCAAACTTCCTGGTTGCCTTGCTGTAGGAGTTGTTACACTGGTTAGATTGTTTTAGAGAGTTGATTGTGATGACTCCCGGGTCTCTTTCCTCAGAAGTGGGAGCCAGCTTAACCCTTCTCATCCAGCATTCTGTCCCGGGGTTATCGTTCCCCGTGTATGCATCAACTTGCACTTTTTGCTGTTGAATTTCAACTGCCATTCCTGTGAGCACCTCTCCAGCCTAGGCAGGTCACTCTGCAGCACGATTACCCTCTATTTGCTGTCTACCCTTCCACACAGCTTTGTGTTGTCTGCAAATATACACATTTGTCCTTGTACACATGTTCCTTTCTAACTAATGTTGAAGTATTCAAACAAGGAAGGATGTCCGATTTGATATTTCAGTGCATCAAAATCTTTTCCTTAAACAGTTTCTAGAGCCCGACTCCCAAAGTATACTCAGAGTCTACATAATTCATTATATTACTAATACATATTCATTGCTAGAAGAAAAAAATGACATTGTAATAATGATGTTTCTTCTAGAGGATGTAAATGAGACATAGAAACCCTCCCTACATCCCCTTCTAGAACTTTGGTATAAATGTGTGTTCTTAAAATCGGTTCCAACAAAATACTTTTCAGAAGTTTGTTTTATTGCGTGAGGATTATTTCATTTCACAATCTTTGCAGTTTTGACAATTTATATGGCGATAATAGTGCTTTTATTGTTTTTACGTTGTATAGGAATACATAGCACAGGTTAGTTGAGTGATCACTGCCCTCTTCTGGTCTTCAGCTATAAATCTGATGTTAGTATGCTAGGGGAGCATGACCACACAATAATCTGAACTTAAATTTTCTGACATTCTGTCACTGGGGCAACAAGTGAAGCCTGAGATGCTGCATAATGAATGACTCACTTATACACCCTGTAGAAGAAACATGATGAATATGGCGAGTAATTGTTTCATATTTGGCCCATCAAGAAAAGGGGTTAGAATCATCCCTAAAATTCACCTGGTATCCCCTGCCTGTCTATACAAGACCAGAATGAACAATATTGTATGCCCAGTGGTTTACTACTGATGTGCAGTAAGAGAAACTTAATAACAGTGGGAGAGATTTCTAACGTAACAACTCACTGGGACTGGAGTTGAGGTGGAAAAGTTAATACAATTGAAGAGTCTAACACTGCAATGGTGGGTTGTATGTATGGTGCTCATTTCACTTTATACTCTGGTTGTTGTGTATCACAAGATGGCTAAGCCTTTGAAACCTGGATAAGCACATAAAGCCTGAGTGTCATTCTAAAGTGGAGGGAGTAGTGGGTTAGTGCTGTTTCATTTAGGTTTCATAGCTGAGTACAAGTTCAGAAGGCCGAAACCCGTAATGAACTCGCCACCATTAAATCTAACGGTGGAATATTTTTTTTCACCCATGTAATGATCTACAGTAGTTTCTTTTTTAAACTGTTCCACATTTTCACTCATTACAACATTGCTTGGTAAGGAGTTCCAAATAGAGGGAAGTCTCTGTGTGAAAAACTTTTGTCGCCTTGTAGTTTTGCATACAGAGCTTTTTAATTTGAAGTCGTATGACCTTGTGTTATCCTTTGTTAATTGATTTTCAAGACAAATTATGTCTAACGCTAAATCTTTTTGAAAGGCCTTAAAAATATAGATGAGATCTCCTCTTATGGATCTGTATTCCAAGGAACATAATCCAAGTGTTTTATACCTGTCTTCATAGTTTTTATTAGTCATATTATTAATTCTCTTTGTGACTTTACGCTGTACTTCTTCTAGCATTAATATACCACCTATAGATGTGGGTGCACAAAATGGGCCACAGTATTCTAAGTGGTGTTGCACAAGGCTTGAGTAGAGAGGGAGGATGACCTCAGGCTTCCTGCTTTTGATATACTTATGAATACAACCTATGATAGCATAACATTGTTTAACAGGTTTTTTTTGGTATGTGTATCAGATAGGTAAGGCATTTAGCTGTGGAGGGAGCAGTGGGTTGCTGCTGTTTCATTTAGGTGAGGCATTTAGCTTTTAGAAGAATAGCATTGAGCCAGTTTTTCTGTATATGGGAGATTTTTGGGGCTTCCAGTCTTACCTTGGAAAAATCAAAGAATACCCCTCTTCAGAAGGCAGTGAGTCTTGGGCATTTTCACAATAGGTGAGGTGTGCAACATTTTGTTTGCATTGGCGGTGAAGACCTCTGGTAGCAAGAACCCATGGTGTGTGACATTACCTGTGGGGAACCTTATTCTGAATAAGGCAGTTTTTTTGAATCTCTGCAAGACTGAATGCAATGTTGAGGCATTGAGCCCATACTTTCTCAGAAATAGGGTGGCCAGTGCTGCCCCCCCAGATGGCTCAGACAGGTGCAGTGGGAGAAGGCAGGGAATCTGTAAGCATACCAAATATCTTTCCAGCAGTACCTTTGCTCTTCCTAGACCAGGACGCAAGGAGATTGGCCATGTCAGAGGTAGTGCAATTAATGTGGGTATGTAGGAGTCATTAAAGCACATGTCTGATCTGTAAAAAATGTCAGAAGTTAATTTTGAGGCAGAAAAAATTTGGTATCCAACTGTTGGAAGTATAACATAGTGTTTGTGATCAAATATGGGCGGTCACGGATTTGAGAAATACCTTTTGACATCCAGGTACAGTATGCCACAGCACTGACAATGCATATGAGGGGATTTTGCTAGATACACTGGTTAGGGATAGTCAGTAGGCTAGCAGGATTTAGTGTATGGAATACATGTATACCTTTTTTGCCAAATCTTGGGGTGGCTGTGATTTCAGGGTGAGAACATAGCTCCATGGGGAACTGCACACCCCGTGGGTGCTCAATACTAGTCTATTTCCATGGAATTTCTTAATAGGCAGCCAGAAAGGAGACTGGGTCAAAGCGGATATATTCATTTCAGGGCCTGCTGACTGTGGTACACCAGACAGTGGAATTTAAATGAAGGGAAACTCTAGCCCTCTAACCAATGTGCTTGGAGTTTTCTCCAAGTAAATAAATAAAATGTTATTTGTTTAGCATCCATTCCCTGGGGCTCAGGGCTCTGTACATAGGCCAAGGAAACCAAATAAATTATCAAGCAAGCTAAAACCACATACATAAAACACATATTGTAATACAACAAATTAAATAAATAACAATAAAATAGTACATGAAATAGCAGCCAGTGGTGGAGAGGCTTTTAGCTATAACCCAAAGGCCTCCCCAAACAGGTGAGACTTCAAATCCCTCTCAAAGGCACTCCACTGAAGGGCATCCCTCAAGGATCTTGGGAGCAAGTTTCACAGGGCTGGGCCAGCAACATTTGAGGCCCAGTCACCTGATGATCTAAACCTATCCCTGGGAATGACTAGGAGGTCCACCTCAGAGAAACAGAGATGTGATAGATATGGTAGAAACTCAGAAGATCACTCAGATAACCTGGGCCCAGTCTGTATATGGCTTTACAAGTCAGTAAACTGACCTTGAAGGTTATTTGCCACTTCACTGGCAGCCAGTGCAGGTCACGCAGTATGAGGGTCATGTGAGAGGACTTTGGAAGGCCAATCAGCAACTTGGTCACTGCATTTTGCATCAAGTGTAGGTGACATAGGACCCCACCACTAACCTCAAGATATAGAGCACTGCAGTAGTGATGACTGGAAGTCAGAAAAGTATGCTCTAGTGATGGCAAGTTATCTGGTGGGATCAAGGATTTAATGTAGGTGATGTTACTGAGATGGTAAAAGTTACTCCAGACTAGAGATGACACCTGAGCCTCAAGATTCAGTCTATCATCCAGAATAACTGCCATTGGCAGAGGCTACAAGCTGAGATGAACCAAGCACAAGGTCAGGAATATGCCTAGGGGGTTTCCCCTCCAACAAAACTTGTGCTGTTACATGATCAGTGTGGTTAGGGAGATTATCAAGTAGCACCTGCAAGTGGCTGATCCAATATGCTAATTTTGTTAATAAGATCATCTTAACTGCCTCAGTCTTACCAACAATTGAGAATTACAATTTAGACCAATGGTGACAATCCATCTACATTTCCTGGATTAGGTGGATCATGTTAGCCATGAGAACTTAACTCAAGTGGGATGTAATTTGTATTGCCTGTTATAAAAGGGGTGAACAAAAATGAAATCACCTGATTAGCTACAGGCCTTCCAAGATGTGCAACTACGTCACCGTAATTGCACAGTTTAGGATTAGAACAAGTTAGTAGTCACATCACACAATGAGAACACCATTCCCTCTTCACCCAGAACTAACTTTCCATCAGAAACATGACTGCCACCACTACCAGCTAAAAGCCTTCTACTAGACCCTAGAAATAAAACTTTCTTTAATTAAAAGCAAAGTAAATGTTTTTTCCTTGATCGTCCACTCCCTACAAATAAATGAACAAAACAACTGAAGCACTACCCTCTGTTTTAATTTCTAGTGTTCCCTTGGAGGCTATCACAAATCTTTTTTCCATCTTTACCTGCTTACTAGGGAAACCTCTGCTACTAACCCTACCACAAATAGAACTGAGACACTAACTCCACATGAGGCCTTTGTTGCATCTGTATGTTGGGAGATAAATATTCTTCTAGAGGAATTGTGCAGCATTTAAAATTCAAATATTGCATGGTAAACATTCAATCTGATGAATATGGAGAAAGATAAAAAAAGAAACAGGGTGATGAAGGGAGGCAATAATATAAACACAGAGGGAAAAGGTGTGAAAACTCTGTTAGCTGGCCAGAGGCAGAGACCCAAACTGCTTAAAGAAAGTCCTGACATTTTTAACAGTGCATGCATTTGAAACAGGGATGGATGAACTTATTCAGGAGCTATGTACCCCCCCCCCAGCAACCTGGCAGATTCAACAGTTTTGAATATTGTTCCATTAAAAAATACATACATTGATTTGAAATTCAAATTAGATAAATATTTTTATGTGTGCCACATAGGGTTTCCATTGTCTTTTATTGTTTTAGCTCCGCCTTTTGAGCTATGGAGTATTTTGTCTTTAAAGTTAAAATAGAAGAATATTTCAATGAAAGGTCTTTATTTTTTATCTTTTAAAATCATTTATTCTTATTTTTTTCTCATTCTAAGTCAGGCATTTAAAAGCCACTTTATAAGCACAGTAAGACACTCCAGGGTGTGCCATTGTGGTGAAATAATTGCACTTCTTGGGTGTATTTAATGGCACTCAACTGCACCTTATGCCTAACAGCACCCTTGAGTTTTGTGGTTATATCATCATAATGCACACCCTGTCATGTCATATTGCATATATATGAGATGCCCCTTTCATTCCCAGTTACTAACTACTTCCCTGCAGCATATTTGAATGCACAGGTGATTCATGGGCATTAGCACAGAATTAGACCAGCTAATTGAATCCTGAGCAGGCAGCAAAAGAGTTTAGGGTAGCATCAGAGGGGTAAGGGATGTAGCAGGATTAGAGATCATAAGGCATACATTTAATTGGCAAAGTGTCTTACCTTGTGATTGTGTATACCAGAATGGATCCCACAGATATATTTCCTGTGTTGCATTTTTTGGGTGTGGGGTTCAAGGGTGTAGAGAAAATGTAAGATGCTAGAAGGCAATCCTTCTTTGTACCTCAGTGGAGGGTAAAGTGGTTGAAACTGTGTGATTTCTCAGGAGTTAGGGTGTAGGATAAGATGTTCAGGCCCTATTCTCGAATTTTACTTGGTATTTATTTATTTGAAAATTGCTAACTGGGAAAGGCACACTGAGCCAAGGCTCTTTTCCAAGAGTGATCCAGGGTAGAGGGGAAGAGGAGTACAGAAAAAAGGTAACTTTTAATAACATCAGTTTTATTTATTTTGTATTTATTTATTTAAAATTTGGTGACCGGGAAAAGAACATTGAGCCAAGGCTTGTTTCCAAGTATGACCTGTTAGCAATTACAAGATGCCTTTGCTAGTATCTAAGTGCAGGTAGTTACATAGACATCTTTACAGGTGCAGTTAAACAGGCAGATGAACAACAACATTGCTCATTAGCAGATGGAATGTAGAGGGGGTGTGGAGCTAATTTAATTAATTAAAGAAGTGCTCCATGCATGTTGGAGAAGGTGACAGTGCTTAGGCATATAAACACAGACAATAGGTTAACCTACATTTATCTTGGCAAGAAAAGAGGGAGGGAATTTTGAGATGAAAGAACAAGAGGGAGGGGTAAGAGAGTAATGAGAGGGGTTGACAGAGATGGGGGAGCAGGGAGATGCCTTTGCTGGTATCTAAGGGCAGGGATTGAGGGAGAGAGGAAGATGGAAGGGGAAAGCAGATTCTAAAGGGAGTGAAGATGACAGGAGAAGGCAGATTGCCTGGCAGAGGAGTGAAGGTGGGGAATGGAAAAGGTGCGAGAATCCGTGGAGCAGAGAGAATATTGGGAAGGGGGGATTGGGGAGAGGAGTGAGGAGAGGTAGGTGGGAAGGGACTCAAACCAGTATTTAGCAATCAAGGAGGCACAGTGGTGATGAGAGGAGAGGAGGAGGATTGCAAGGGAGGAGTACAATGAGACAGGTGAGTATGGGGGAAGAGTAGGGAGCAAAATGGCAGAAAGCATTACAGAGAGTATCCAGTCTGGCAAGGGAAGGGGAGGAAATGGTGCTGTAGACCACATCTGCATAGTCGAAAACTGGGAGAACCATTTTGGTGACCAGTTCCCAGAGGATCTGGGGGAAAGGCAGTCCTTCTTGTGGTAGAGGCCACCAAGTTTGGAATGAAGTTTGGCATGGATGGCATCAGTGTGTGCAGAGAAGTCCAGCTTACTATCACGCCACACACCAAGGTACTTGAGGGCAGGGAATACTGTGCCAGAGCAGCACATCTGCAAAACTTGGTGTAGGTAAGCCTATTCAACTAAATCAAAGGCTTTGTGGAAGTCCATTGCAATGGCTGCCATAGGAAGGGGATCAGGATACTCAGGGTTCAGGCCCAGACTTGTCATAAAGCCTGCCTGTGTCAAGTGAATTTGAGAAGGAAGGGTTTCTCCAGCCTCATAACTAGGACTTTAGCCAATATTTTGTTGTGGAAATTAAGGATATAGACATATAGCTAGTGCAGTTTAAATCTGAAATTTGAATTACAGACAAGATGGTAAAAATTACACACTGGCCCAGATATTGAAACCGCTCCTGGCTGTGGCGCAAGCTTGGGCACAGCTCAACTTGGCTGTGCAGGGGTGTGGACTAAGTGATATTCAAAGAAGCTGCGCCATGGCTCAGCAGCTTTGAATATCGCACCCTGGCCACCCCCAGTGTGCATGGCGCAGTGGTACTGTGCCAGCACAAGTGGCCAGAGTGGAGCATGGAGATGCGCTAGCGCCATGCACAGCAACCGCGATATTCAGAAGTTGACATGCAAATGGAGACATAATTTATGCAAGGTGCACATGGGGCCATTTGCATGTCATTATGGCCCCATTTTGCATGCAGGTGCGCCGATCCCCGACGACTTGCACCTGGCGCCCTGCCAGGCAGCAGCCATCAGGGACCGACGCCCCCTGCAGCCCGATCACGGGCATTTGTGTTAAAAGAGATCGCCATCCAATATCCCTGGTGGTCCAGTGGACCACTCTCTGCCTGATCTCGGGCATCTGTAGAAAACAGAATACATCCTATATCCCTGGTGGTCCAGTGGCCCGCACTCTGCCCGATCATTGGCATCTTTAAAATAAAACTTCCTATATCCCTGGTGGTCTAGTCCCCTCCCCATTCACCACTGAGCCCCACCACCCGCTCTCCCGGTCAGCCGGTGGCACCACCACCCATGCCGCCCTGCTGCCCGGGCTAACCGACACCTTGGTGCTGCATGCCCATTGGTTCACAGCGTGAGCCAATGGCATGTATTCTCACCAGATAACAGTCGCACATGTGAAGGAATCATTCACATATCTGAATGTGTAGTATTGAAGTTAGACACCCATTGGCTCACGCCAGAACCAATGGGTGTGCAGCCTACCAAGGTGTCATTGCAGGCAGAGCGGCAGGTGGTGGGTGCTGCCACCTGCTGGCTGACTGGGAGGGGGCGGTGGGGCCCAGTGGGTGGGTGGGGAGGGGAGGTACCCTAGACCACCAGGGATATAGGACGTTTTATTTTAAAGATGCCCACGATCAGGCAGAGAGCAGTCCACTGGACCACCAGGGATATAGGACTTATTCTATTTCCTACAGATGCCCATGATTGGGCAGAGAGCAGTCCACTGGACTACAAGGGATATAGGACTCATTCTATTTTTTTACAGATGTCCGAGATCGGGCAGAGAGCGGTCCACTGGACCACCAGGGATATAGGACGGAATTCTTCTATTGTTTTACAAATGCCAGCGATTGGGCATGGGGGGGCACCACCAGGTGCAGCCAGAACTCCTGTGGCCACCGACAGGTGGCAGCTGCCGTGTTGCACCCTGCAATGCGGCAGCTTACCTGTGGGTGGCCATCAGTTGTTCCTTTTTTTTTGGCTTAACTTTGTGCTGGCACAGGTAGGGGTTGCGCATGCATGGCTCTGCACATCCCAGGCTGAATATCGGGCTGTGCAGGTTATGCATGGGCACGCCCACCTGTGACTGTGCATACATTACTGATGTGCTCCAGCGCATCGGATTTCAGCCGTAGCTTCCTTTTGAATATCGCACTGGGGTCAAGATTAATATGTGTTGCGCAGATGGTGCAACACTGTTGCACCATGCGCAACCCTTTGAATATCTGGGCCACTATATATAAATACCTTTTCACAATGTATAAAACCACATCATTATAAATAGCAACTATCTAAAACAGTTGCATATCTTAAGATCATTTAAATGCAATCTCAATTCATTTTTAAAGTACTCTGAATGTTCAATGTGCAATAAATTCATTGGTAGAGTGTTTCAAGTTTTAACGAATCTATATTTAAAGGATATTTGTAACAGGGAGGTTTTGAAATTTGGTATCTCTAATTCTAGATTTTTTGTAGTTCTTGTGTTGTACAAGTTAAAGCACCTAGGCAGCAATTCATGCACTGCACTTGTACTCTGGCCATGAACAATTTTCCAAGGTCCAGTTTGAGCTCTCAGTAGAAACCAATCCAATCTCTGATACAAGTTACAATGACTACAGTCCCTGTTGCCATCTAACACAACAACAAATTCTATTGCATATACCCTAATTCTGTCCAGTTGTCTGTTACTATGGTATAAATGGGCAGGTCATAATGTACCAAAGAAAGTAGTAGACGTAGGGCCACTAACTAGTTCTCTTTATTTCTGTATAACAGCCCCTATCTAATATTATTTCACTTTATGGTCTGATCAATATGCTTTGTGAAAGACATTGAAGTATCCAGGTGAATACCTAGATATTGTACTTAAAAAAGGGCACTTGCTGCAGTTCCTCATCAATAATAGTTGTAATTTTCAGAGGGCCACACTTTTGCACCTTTTTGTTACTGCAGTAAACTATTTTTTCAGCCTTGTTTACATTCATAATTAATTTACTTTTTATAAACCATTCCTGAACTTTTTGAAAATCATCCTGAAGTGGTTGAGAAAATTCAGAAACAGATTTGTCTCTGGTTGCCAAGACTGCATCATCAGCCTAAAGAATGATTTCACAGTTCTGGCAAACAGCTGGCAAATCATTCAAAAAAAAAAAAAGACTGAAAAATAGAGGACCCAGAATGGATCCCTCTTGGATTCCTCTGTTAATTACCTTCTGTGGTGGTACAACATTACCCAATTTTAATTTGTGGGACCAGTTCAGTAGATAGTTTTGGAACCACTGACATATATTCCTTTCAAGTTCTAGTTCATAAAGCCTTTTCACAAGCAATTGATGGCTCACTGAATCAAATACTTCTAACAATTCAGTATAGATAGATCCAGCCATGTCACCACCGTCCAAAGCACTGGCAAGAAAACTTGTGTATTCCAACAATGGTGACAAAGTGATGCAATTTTTCTTAAATCCATTCTGCACACTTGTCAAAATACCACCACCTTCTATATATATATCCCATCAGTTGGTCATATAGGGGATATGTCAAGGTTAATCATATCATACACTTTTTATCTTCATGAGAGGTCTGTATCCTCTTGACCCCTCATGAGTGAGGGATCAAGAGGGCACAGACCTCGAGTAAAGATAACACAGCATATGACATGATCTACCATGACATATCTGGTTTATACAATGCACGTGATGCCAAATGAAAATAGAGCTTTGAGTGGTTGTTATTTTTATTTTACATTTTTAAACTACTTACTGTGATCTACTTTTTAAATGCATCCTCCTATGCCATCAAACAGATGTGCAAATGTTCGGATAGTCTCCGTAGTCATGGCATTGTAACTTAGCAATCATGTTGTTAGGCTGTTTGACAGACAGCTGCAATGGCATGTCATGCTAATTGTACTGATTGTCAGGTGATTTGGTTGCTATGATGGTTGCCAGGCAGTCAGTGTAGTTCAATTGGCCCATATAGTGTGGGAAAATGAATACCATTGGTTGGCTTTCTAATGGTGGCAGACCAGTGTGGATACCAAATGATGTGCTTTGCATGCCGCTGCCAGTTTGCATTGCAATGTCTTATTTAGGTTTTAATGATCTGTGTGCAATTTGTGGGTGTTCATCTTTTCACAGTGATTGCTACCGGTTATGTAGAAAGATAACATCAACCAAGTCAGATGAGATTTACTGACAGAAAATCATAACACAAAAAGAAAACCCTCTAACTTTATTTAATATACTGGGTGTGACAATGATACTCATTATTGAAGCTGATGTTTCCAATGCAGCATGTCATTGTGGCTTGACAGGTGTGAAAGTCCAATTGTTTTTTTCTGGTTAACACTGTGGGCATGTGACTGATGCAGCACATTTAAAAACCACTGCAGCTCACTTTCACTAGTGCCTTTATGTAATAGATGGCACACAAAGCTTCATGAACCACTTATAGACCACTAATAGATCTGGTTAATTACACAGGCTGAGTGCCATTCTGACAAACTGGAGTGTGGAGATAGCTGCTGTGATGAACCTAGTTCATAAGATATATTTGTTATCTATGAATTGGGTTCATCAGTGGTTCAGATACAACTTTTATCCCTAGCATTTTGGCATCACGCACATTGTATAAACACAGTTCTCGCCAGTACCTCGGTCAGTGGGGACAGAACCGAGATTGGCCTATAATTTCCCGTTACAGAGGCATCACCCCCTTTATATACAGGAGCCACCATTGCTTGTTTCCATATATCTGGCACCTCCTGAGTACAAAATGATAAATTAAATATTTTCCTAATTGGCACTGCCAATTCATTAACAGCAATCTTTAATAACTTAGTGCCCAAACCAGCACTTCCTACTCATGTTTTTATATAAATTTTGCTTAAGTATTTAATTACCCCCTTTTCAGAAACCTGCCTAAAACAAGAGTCTCTACCAGTCATAGATTCACACCTTTTGTTGCCTAATGCTTAATGTACTAGCTGTAGAGAAGATAGAACTGAAAAAGGTATTAAGTTCACTGACAATATCAAAGGTATTAACTGACTTACCACCTCTACTTTGTACAACTTTAGGTATAGACTGTTTATTCCTTCCCAAAACTTGATTTATGCTCCCCCCCCCCCCAATTTTCTTTAGGATTATAAGCTTCCTCCCTTTGTTTATGCTGAATATACTTTGCTTCTACTTTCCTTTAGATGATCTTTTCCACTTTTGGTAAGAACTGTGATGATGACCTCCATTATTTTCTCTGCTCACCCCTACGGTTGCTCCTGATACTGGGGTGGCTTCTGTTTGCTGCTTTCCACCCTATCTTGTCACTAGTACAGCTCCTGTCCCCCACTTATCAGTTAATGCCCCCTGACCCTCATATTTCTGTATTGTTGTCCACTATTTAATGATATTTTGCCCTTCTTTCTGCAAATTATGGTATTGCAGTTTTATTAATTAGTAGCATTTTTCTTTAATTTGCTTATTTTATAAATGTAAATGGGAGAGAGCCTTTCTCTAGTGAGTCTAATGATTCACCAAACATATGGAGCAAGAGTGGAATTTTCTGGTCAGGCATGAGCTGATATGGATCAGTTATAAAGCCACACTTTCCAGGGCTTTCCCAGCTGTGAGGCTTTCATTGGCTCTGAGGAGCCTGTCAGCAATGGGGGTGCCCATGACTGAGGGAGGCATCAGACAGCCGGAGTAGGGGGGTACCTGATAGGAAACCAGTCAACTCAGGATTTGTCTCAGGGAAGGAGGAGATATAAAGGTGGGTATAGACGATGTCCCTCATAACTGCATTAATGCTACTGCATGATTGCCCAAGACAGTGATATTGTTGGCGTTTCTGAAGCTGGCAATATGGACCTCAGCTTGTTTTTTCCATATTCTGTAGGGCATGTGTTTGCCGCATTTGTTGCCCTGTTCCCAATATATCCATCCATCCTTCCTTCCTTCCTTTTTAAATTTGTGTAACAGGTAGGATCATTGGGTCAAAAATCCCTTTTTAGGTTTGGCTCTTATATTTCAATCCATGAAGGGCCTACTCAGCTTTATGCTGGAGTAGGTTTAGTTTGTATTTAATGCTCACAATTTGTACTATCAAAGCGTAAGTTTGGGGAGATGGCATGTGTGTATTCCCTTTTGAGCTGGGCTTATTCCTTCATTCTGTTGGTGTGACCCCAGGGTTGATGTGTTAGGATTCACACCCCTCCCAGTGACTGCACAGAGCCCAAATGGTTGACGGGGTTGGGTTTGTTCTCTCTGCTGTGGTAAGAGAGTTCATCCCAGAATAAATATGAAATAATGCAGTGCCTCCACCTACAGGGAATAAGTGGGCCTAATGTTGTGTGCAGTAGCACCCACTGTGATGCAGTACCAACCCATCTCCTTACATTGCACTGAACCACCCCCTGCAGCCAAATAAGACAGTTGTTACCTTCACCAATTAACACATAATCAGATTACACAAAGTGAGCACACACACAGAAGTGAATTTCATTAAATTAACAGTGCTTTTATTTAAGAACACAGGGCAGGAAGCTAGACGAAAAGAAGGGATTACAGTTGCAAGTCACTTTGAGCACTCCTGCCCCGTAGCAGTGCCCCCTGGGAGCCACTGTACCATGAGTCACTATCACCCTCTCAGATCTCACACAGCCTATGAAGCATCCACCCAGTCAAGGGGTGCAAACAGAAGAACTGCACAACGCAGCGTGTGGTAAACTGTCTAGCTTGTACTAGTAATGAAACTATAATTTTAACTATGACTCAAGAACCAATGAGTGTGGGTACCAAGTAATTACACTAAAGTCCCAGTTCCGGCCTGGTAGCTATGTTGCTTGGGTTCTTTCAGTGGTGCACTTGATTAAATTTAGCAAGATTGCAATTTACCCCCCAAACAGGCCATAGTGTGCTAGAACAATTTAAAGAATTCAGACTCCAAATGGAAAATACTAAAAAGCTAATTTATAATCCAAATTAGGTAACTATAATCCAAGTTGGAAAAGTACAAAAGACCCTAGTCAGCAATTCCAGCAGTCACATGGCCCACAGATGTAGCAGCTCAGCTTAGGTGGGGAACAGCACACAGCAGCAGGTCCGGCAGCAGTCAGGAACAGGCCCTAGTAGTCTGGAGATGGAACACTTCAAACTCTGTCAGATATTTTGCAGCAGAACAGCCCTTCTGACTCAGCTTTCAGTCACTGGTGCACTACATGGCATCTTATCGATTCCCAAAGAGCCCTGAACCCAGGTGTGACCCCCACAATCAAACTCCCCTTCAAATTGAGAGTACCCATGTATTCAGGGCACACACCCTATGGCTCCCTGTTCCTCAGTCCACCCTGTTTGCCAATCTCTCTGCCTTTTTATTTGCTCCCTGAGACTGCCAGTCCATTATGGATGACCTCTGACATCACTGACCCCCACAGTCCCTTGCCACTGTCTCTAGGGTTTCCTAGCTCTCTGATTGGCTGTCTTGTGGGGTCAAGAGGCCGCAGGATGACCACATCCATATATAACGGAGCCATGTGCTCTCAAGTCTGTCTTTATTTTAAGTTCATCCTGTGCCCTTTTATGTGTGCTGGCCCCAGTGCACTGGTGCAGCCCTCCTGGGCTGCTATCCAGTCAGTTTGTGGTGGCTGTGTGAGCATCAAGTCCATTTCTCCCTGTTCCCTGAACCACTCCATTAGATAAGGGCTTGCAGGCCCTTTGCCTGGCTCTGAAACAACCTGGGAAGGATGGAGGTCTCTGTCTCTGCTTTGTACAGCCCAGCAGCTTTGGTCTGCAGCAAAGTCCCACAGGCACAGACTCTCAGTGGTCTGTTTAAACAGGTGCCCAGCTGGCACAGTTTCAAAGCTTTCTCTAAACTGATGCCTTTCCATGGCACAGTTTCTAAACACTATAATCCCAGGATAAGGCTCATAGTAATTTTTCAGGAAGAGCCCTAGTGAGGGCTCACAGGATTTTTGGCCTAGCAAGGCCTCTCACTAGATTTCACCAGCAGTAGATCTGAACAACTCAGTGTCTCTTTCAGATTACCACAAGTTCCTCAAGAGCCCAGAATCATTGTACCCCAAGATCCAGTACCCCATTAGTCAGGCAGGCAGGCTGTATGTCAGCCCCTCTGCCTTTTGATTTGCTCCTTGGGCCTGCCAGTCTATTAGGGAGGGCCTCTGACATCTTTGGCCCCCACAATCCCTTGCTGCTGTCTCTAGGGCTTCTTATCCCTCTGATTGGCACTTTTGCAGGGTCAGGGGTGGCAAGATGGCTGCACCCATATCTCATTGATCCTTGTGCTCCAAAGTCTGTGTTTAAGTTTATCCTGTGCCCTTTATATGTGCTGGTCCCAGTGTCCTGTTGCAGCTCTCTTGGGCTGCTATATGGTCAGTTGGTGGTTGCCATGTGAGCACTGGATCCACAGTTGGGTGTGCTAGAAAGGTAGCATGAGCAGGAAGCACTGGTTAGGAGTCCCTGCAGCATGCACTTCTGCTGGAACTGGTAGCTGGATCCACATGGTACATTGAGGCACTGAAGAGGAACAGTTATCCTGTGGTTCCCAGTCCCCTTTGTCAATTGGAGGACTAGAACTGAATCAACATGGTTGTGACATGGTGATCGCTGTATTGAGTTTTTACCCTGTGAAGGAGATGGAGGTCTTCCCCATTACCACCCTAACCCCCCCCATGGAACCACAGGCTAGGAAGCCTTAAAATGCAGCTGGTTGCAGGATGTACAGTGTCTAAATGATAGAAATGTTCAAATACATGAAGTACTCAGTGAATGATCACACATGAAGTAACATGGCTGGCATTAAGAGTACAAGGGTGCCTAAGGGTAGCCTGATAAAAGGACAGCCTTTGGGGCTGGAAAAATTAGAGTGTCCCCCTGTTTGTATAATTTTCCCTTATATGTACACTGATGTAATAGACAAGGGCAACAACCCTTTTTCCCTTTTGTTTCCTTACCCCTGCTGCTCCTGGTCCCAGAAGGAAGCCCTTTGAATGCATCGAAGGGCTCAGTAGAAAAGCTTTGTGTGGTTATTGCAGTTATTTGAAACAAAAGCATGGACATGGTAACACTACTGGGGCTGAACCATGCTGTTGATGGCTTGTCTTTTCATAATGCCGTTTACGGCTCATCCCTATAATAAATGCAGCCAAAAGACACAGTCTGAAATGACTTTAGCAGTGTTGGAATGGAGATGAGAGGTATATTAGAAATGCATACTGTAAAGCGCTCACTCTCTCTCCCGTTCCTCTGGAAACACATCTTGTATCTTCCTTCTTCCCGAGGAGCCACCACGCTGGGGCTGAGCCGAGAATGCAAGATGCAGCTGTTCTTATTGCTGCTTCTGGCTCACCCCATGATATTAGTGCGGCTCCTCCAGGATAATCCCAAAGCAGCTGTTGCCACATGTTACTGTATTAAAACTACCCTAAACCAGAGGGCTAATAGGAAAAGAATGAAATGGTGAAGAGAGGAGCTTTAATAAAAAGTTAAACGTATTGCTCTCTTGCTTGCCCGTTTCACAAGCTGCTGCCTCTTTTCTTCCTAGGCAGCCTGGCACCACTGTATTAATAAAAAAAGCCAAGCTGCCACGCATACCATAAAAAAAAGGTTTTATCTAAATATAAAACTGGCTCCCTCCTTCTCTTGTCCCCTTCTGGGAGGGTTACCTGAGTTAAAAGATAGCCTTTGGCAGAAGGCCAAAATGAAATATCAGCGGATGGCTGAGCTGGCCAGCCATCCCCAGCAGCAAGAAACAGTTTTTGCAGCTCTCTCCTTACATTTAACAACATATAATTTAAACAGATAAGAGTTGCTCCCTTTTTCCATTTGGAACCAAAATGGGCTCCATTGTACTATTTTACTATAAAATTACAAGTTATGACTGCTAACAAACATTAAATGGGCACTCATTTGGTTCTTGGTGACCCCCTTTTTTGATATCTTTGGCAGAATGCCCAGGAAGGTACTTTGGTTCCTATGAATTATGAAACTTAAAACACTGGCCTACAACCCTGGAGATCTAAATGAAGCCAGTCTTACCTGAACAGGGAGACTCTGAAAGTGCCAATCCAGGTGCTCTTCAGGCCAGCAGTGGCCCCGAGTGGTCCTTGTTATAGTGATAAAGCTGTCAATCAAAGGGAATGGAAACGTTTCCGCTTCCTCCTACAAGTTAATACTTTTCTGGGCTAGTTTATTTAGTTCTGGTAACATGACTGAGTCAGCATTATCTTAAGTAAGCCCTCAGCCATTGTATAATTTAAAAAGAGGGCTTAATAATCAGGTTTATGTTTTTAGTGATGCTGAGGTCATCTGACCATGGGGGGGCAGGTATAAAAAGCCCTCCTGTGACACTGAAAGTCAGATAGGGAACCTGTAGGCAGCTGATGGAGGTAAGAGTAAGATCTCCTAGTGTGGTGTGGGTTCACACTAGCAATTACTGGCTGGGCAGAGGAAAAGCCTTGACACCCTGCTGAACCAAAGCAGTGGTTTATTATGTTGGCTCGCACTTGCGTGCCAACATACATATTGCAATAGGAGTAGATTTGGAGCTGTGGTCACTGTGGGTGAATGCAGTGCACTCATCAGTAGGTGCGTCCCTCATTCCCCAAGAAGGCAGCTGCAGGCACTGACACCAGCAACACATAAACTGGCCACCAGATCTAAGAAAAGGTCCACTGCAATGAGAGCCAAGCTCATCATGCAGCAGTGTGCCTATCCTGGTGAAGCAGTTCAATAAACATGGCGGCATTGATTGCTGCGCTATTAACCAACTACCAAGTTCAAACCCCCATCGGCATGCCCTGACTCCACTTCATTTGTCGACGGGGAGCCCACTCCCATTGGCATAATGCCCCTCACTCCCATTTCATGTGTGTACCAAGGGGTGCCTAGCTCCTCGGCATCATGCTCCCCCAACAGTCTTTCGCCGACAGGGGGCCCAACTCTCGTTAGTTTTAGTCCCCCCTTCCCAGTTTAATTTGCCGATGGGGGAACCCACTCCCCATTGGCATAATGCGCCCCCCATTTGTTGTGTGCCGAGTGGGGGTACCCAATCCCCCATCAGCTACAGCATCCCCCCAAACACTCACATGGCACATTGGGAGCCCATCCCAGTGTGCCAAATGCTCCTGTAAAAATAAAAAGTCCCACAATGTTTTTTTTTTTAAACCTGTAAATCCAAAAACGGTCCGACGTGGTCTATCCTGCTCCCTCCCTCAACCGACACCCACTCTCTGTGTACCCCACCTCCCCACAACCCCCCACCCCATACTTACCTATGGAGTATGGTGCGACGATCTTCGGTGGACCAAGAACACGTCTGCACTCTTCAAAGCAGACCTTGAACTGAAGAAATGAGGGTAAGCTGTAGAATGGCATTAATAGGGTTTTTTCAACTTTGGTGCATATCTCAGACATTTTTGGGAATTTTAGCACAAAATTTTCACATGGGGTTATTGGGACCCCTCCTCGTGAATTCAGTCACTGTCATGGCGTTATTAGGTCCCGAAAGGTGATTTCGTGGTCACTGCGCAGAATCACCTTTCGGGACCAATTAACAAAATGACAGTGCCATTGTTCATGAGGGGGGCTCTCAAAAAGCCTATGATGCAAATTTGGTGACAACAATCCAAAAAATGGCTGTTTTACGAGCATGCGTGCAGTTTTCACGCAAGCTCGTAACTACTTGAATTTGTAATATTTTCACTCCAGATTTCCAACATTGCCATTTTCCCATACCTGTTTATGAACAGTATAGCTGTCATTTTACATATCCTGGCCAAAATATGTTTTCACACATCTGGCGCAGAATAGCGCAGTCGCTGTGTGAAATCAGTTTTCAGGACAGTTTGACAAAATGACAGTGACACTGTTCATGAGCAGCGGTCCTAAAATGCCTATTTTGAAAATTTGGTGATGAAACATAGAAACACAGACTTTGACGGCAGATAAGGACCGCTTAGCCCATCAAGTCTGCCCATTTCCCTATCTACAGGATAGGCCGCAGATCCTAGTTAACGAACAGCCTATTTCTTCCTACCTCCTACAAGAATTGCCTTATGTCTGTCCCATGCATTCTTGAATTCTCCCACAGTTTTAGACCCCACAACCTCCTCAGGAAGGCTGTTCCATGCATCCACTACCTCTCTGTGAAATAATACTTCTCACATTACCCTGAACTGCCCCTTCTATCTTTTAAATTGTGTCCCTTGTTCTTGCACGCCTCTTTTCTGAAAGATGCTACCCTCTTGGACTTTGTTGATTCCACTGAGGTACTTAAAAGTTTCTATCATGTCCCCCTCCCTTCATTCCTCAAGGGTATACATATTAAGCTCCTTTAGTCTCCTTTATATGGCTTCTCTTGCAGACCCTGCACCATTTTAGTTGCCCTCCTCTGGACTGCCTCCATCCTGTCTATGTCTTTGAGGAGATGGGGTCTCCAGAACTGGACGCAATACTCCAGATGCGGTCTCACCAACTGTCTGTACAGAGGGATAACAACTTCCTGTTTTCTGCTGCTGATGCCTCTCCCTATGCACCCAGTATACCCCCAGCCCTCCCTACTGCCTTCTCACATTGCTTGCTAACCTTAAGGTCATCTGATATGATTTCCCCCAGGTCCCTTTCCTTTTTTGTTGTTGTTACTACCTCCCCCCATATTGTGTATTCTTCCCTGGGTTCTTGTTTCCAGGTGCATTATTTGCACTCTTTGCATTGAATCCTAGCTGCCATACTTCTGACCATTCCTCCAACCTTGCCAAGTCCCTTCATCCTTTCCATGCCTCCTTGTGTATCAACCCCTGTTGCAGATCTTTGTGTTATCTGCAAAAGGCATGCTTTTCCTTCCAGTCCCTCTGCAATGTCACTGATGAAGACATTAAAAAGGACTGGACCCAATACTGAACCTCACGATACCCCACTAGTAACCCCTCTTTCTTCAGAGTGGACTCATTTACAATTACCTTCTGTGTCCTGTTGTGCAGCCAATGTTTTACCCAGGCTACCACCATGGGACCCACTCACAGGCTGGTTAATCTGACTATTAATCTTTTGTGTGGGACTGTGTCAAATGCATTGTTAAAGTCTAGGTGGGCCATGTCCACAGTCCCTCCCTGGTCTACTTCTTTGGTCACCCAGTCAAAGAAATCTATTAGATTCATCTGACATGACCTTCCCGTTGAGAACCCATTCTGCCTTGGGTCCTGTGCCCCACTGACCTCTAGGTACTCAACTATTCTTTCCTTCAGAAGTGACTCCATCACTTTCCCTACCACAGAGGTCAGACTGACAGGTTTGTAGTTTCCTGTCTCTGTCTTGGTCCCACTTTTGTGAAGGGGAATCACATCCGCCTTCCTCCAGTCCTCGGGTACCACACCATCTTCCCATGATTTATTAAAAAGAGTAGCCACTGGTTTCACTAATTCCTCCCTTAATTCTTTTAGAATTCTGGGGTGAATTCCATCAGGACCCATTGCTTTGTCCACCTTCAGTTTTAGGAGTTCTTGCAGAACCTTTCTTCTGTGAAAGGACTGGGATCGACCCCTATCAAGAGTGCTTCTGTTAATTGGATTAGGCACTTCTCCTCTTTGTGAATACTGAGCAGAAATATTCATTCAGTATCCCTGCTTTTCACTGTCCCCTCTGCTCACCCACTGCTCATTCTATTCAGCCTCACTATCCCTCCTTTGTCTTTCTATGCTCGCTGATGTACCTATCAGGTTTTATCCCCTTCTTAACTGAGTTGGCTATCTTTTCCTCAGTTTGGGCCTTTGCTATTCTGACTTCCCTCCCTGCTTCCTTCTGTCTTAACTGGTATAGCTCTCTGTCCTGCTCCTTCTGTGTTTCCTTATACTTCCAGAATGCTATCGTTCTTCCTGACTTTCACAGCCTCCTCTTTTTAGAACCATAGTGGCTTTTTCTTTCATTTTGATTTATTTGCTTCACACAAAGGCTTGTTGCCTCTGTGATGGCAGTTTTGATGATTCCCCATTGTTGCTCCACATCTCCTTCTAGCCTGTTTGCTAGTGCTTTTTTGAGGCATTCTCCCATCTTGCCAAAGTCAGCCCTCCTAAAGTCTAGTACCCTCACTTTTGTATGGTTTGACTCTGTAGTTGAGTTTTTTTTTTACATGAACCACACTGTTTGATGGTCACTTGTTCCCAGATGGCAACTCACTTCTAGATCTGAGATCCTGTCACTGCCCCTGTTTGAAAGTACGAGGTCTAAGATTGCTCCCTCATGAGTGGGTTCTGAAACTAGCTGTCTGAGGCCTTCCACCTGTAGGGCATCAAGAATGGCCCTGTTTTGGATGTGGCTGCAGCAAATGTGCTCCAGTTAATATCTGGCATATTCAGGTCTCCCATCAACAGTATCTCCCCTTTCTCTGCCATTCTAAGAATACCTTCTATCATATCCTTGTCCATTCCCTCTCCCTGACATTGGGATCTGTACACAACCCCTGTGGGGATTGTGGTGCCCTTTCCAGTCTCCAAGGTGACCCACAGTGCCTCCTCTCCTCCCTGTTTACTCTTTTGTTCAGTTGCTTTTATCCCTTCCTTTACATAGAGAGCTACTCCTCCCCCTCTTCTCCCCTGCCTGTCTCTCCTGTAGGTTATGTACCCTGGTATGTTAACATCCCAGTCATGGTTCTATGTGTACCATGTTTCTTTTTTTTATATATTTAGTAAGCTATATTAAGTTTACCAAACAACAAACAATCCGTAACAGCATTATATAACATGACATGATACACCACGGCAATAACTTAAGCTATGCTGCTGGTTGGAGCTTAATGGTGTATAAAGACAATCTGTCGAAGAAAAATAAAAAGGTAAAAAAGAAACCAATAAACAGTATACAAATAAACCACCCCTTCTCCCTCCCACCCCTACACCTACCCCCTTTCCCCCACGCTCCTTACCCCTTGCCATCAGGAGAAGGATAAAAGAGAAGAGAAGGAAAAAGAAAAGGGAAACATAAGCCAAGGGAGATTAACTGGAACCAGTGAGAATAGCCACCTACTACTAGTTTTACCCAGGTATTTTAAGGTAAGTCCCCAGTGCCAATACGGGGGATATTAATTACATAGCAAGGTATGTAGTGGGGCCCAGGTCCCCTGATATTTTTTATTATTTCTAGAATAGCTTGCTATGGTATATTCTGCTTGCAGAGCAAAGAGAATTTCTTGATGCCATTCTACGTATGTGGGAGTCTGTTGATCTAGCCAGTGACGCAATATCACTTTCTTAGCACATAAGGAAATTAACATCCTATGTTTCCTTTGGTTACCAATAAGGATATTACTTGAGTCTCCCAAAATACAAATTTCTGGTTGGAAGGCATTTTGCAAACCTAGCAGTGGGCTAAGTCTAGAACTAATACTCTCCCAGAGAGGGAAGGCTTTGTCACATTCCCATAAAATGTGGAGTAATGTACCCCGCTGTTTCCCACATCTGGTGCACAGGTCTACCTTGGGCTTACCCATTTTACAAAGTTTTACAGGAGTGTAGTATAAGTCCTGTATTATCTGAAATTGTAGCAGTCCATAACGATCCCACCTAACATCCTTATACAGCCTTTTCCAGATTTGTGACCACTGACGGGGACCCTTGGTGGTTGGGGGGAGGGAGTTGTCCCATACGTAATGGGAAGTGCCGTCTAGGTCTGTAACTTTTTTCTGCAACTCTTTATAATAGAATGAAATTAAATGAGAGTTAGGCCTTATATGCAACTTACTGAGCATGGGTCCAGACAGATAGTGTTTCCATAACCCACTACTGAAATGCCGTAAAAGGACCTGGGAAATTTGGAGATACTTAAAACAAAAAGATACAGGAACCTTGTATTTAGCCATTATCTCTGAAAAGGTTAATAATCTATGGTTCTCTGTTAGGTCTATGACCTTTTTCCCTGCTCCCTCCGCCTAAAACTTTTGAGTAATAATCTTCCCCCCAATTTTAAAATTAGGGTTACCCAGAATATACTGTGAGGTGTCTTTCTCCATGGTATCCCTTATAGTATAATTAAACTGTTTGTGGATGTGAAGGGTTCTCATAATGGGGGTATTTTTGAGCTGTCCTGGGACCTTATTAAACGAAAGGTATGGCAAAGCCCTTATGTCCATTCCAGCTGAGGCACAGAGTGATTTCTCTATCTGCAGCCACAGTGGGACATAGGTTTCCGAGCTGGGAGTCGAAACAGAGGTCAGCCATTGTGAGACAACTAAAACAGTTAGCAGCGAGGTAGTAAAGATATATGTTAGGATTTGTAAGCCTCTAGTTCTTTTGGCCTCTGTAATTTGATAACGCCTACGGAGATTTATGCTTCAGATAAATTGATATAATACCATGTACATGAGTAAACCAAGTCTTAGGTAAATATTGATGACATAACTGAAGGGGGTATAACAGCTGAGGCAAAATATTCATTTTAATAATGTTGATTCACCCCCAAAGGGAAATAGGAAGCATTGCCCAGTGGTTCAGGTCAATTTTAATACGAGCTACTAACTGATCTAAATTATACTGCTTCATTTTGGAATTAGATAATGATAGATAAATACCCAGATATTTCAATTTATATTTAACCCAAGTAAGCCCAAGATGTTGAATGTCAGCTTTCAAGGTCCAGTTGTTTAGAGGCATAACCTCAGTCTTGGACAGATTTAGCTTATAGTTGAATAACCGACCAAATTCCTGAATGATATCCAATGAAGCCGGTATAGATTTCGGTGGATGTGTTATGTGAAGTAAAATGTCATCAACATATACTGATACTTTGTATTGGAGATGATTGATAGTAATTCCCGTTACCGAGGCAGAAGTATTCAGTTTTCTGATGAGGGGTTCTAAAAATAAATTAAACAGATCAGGAGAGAGTGGGCAACCTTGGCGGGTGCCCTGGTGTAATGTAAAGGGAGAAGAGAACACACCATTACAAAAAATACGGGCTGATGGGAAGGAATAAAGGACTTTAATCCATCTTATAAACTGTACTGGAATGTGATACTTTGGGAGTAAATGAAATAAGTAGTCCCATGACACCCGATTGAAGGCTTTCTCTGCGTCCAGGGACATCAAGACTCATGGTATAACAGAGTCCCTGGACGCAGAGATAAGATGGGAAATTTTCCTTATGTGATCTGCCGACAGGCGTCCAGCCACGAAACCCACTTGTTTGGGACTAAGCAATGTTTGCCATACTTGGGCTAAATGGCTAGCTAGGATTTTTGCTAAGATCTTCAAATCTACATTTATAAGAGATATTGGGTGGTAGCTTGACATCATTATGGGATCTTTGTCTGGCTTTAATATAACCACAATGGTAACAGAAGTGAAATTGTGATCTGAAAGGCCATTTTTGTAAATGTAGTTGTAAAATTCAAGGAGTTTAGGGCCTATTTGGGCTTTAAATGTTTTACAAAAATTGGATGTGTAGCCGTCAGGGCCTGGCGCCTTATCTGCCGGTAAGGCGTCAATGGCTTGATGGACCTCGTTTAGAGTTAGAGGGACTTGTAGAATCAAAATTTGATTCTGAGACAGTTGTGGGAGTACTATGTCTTGAAGAAAATAATCCAATGAGGTGTGATTAAAGGCCATAGGGGAGC
Organism: Neoceratodus forsteri; assembly: GCA_016271365.2. Lineage (NCBI taxonomy): Eukaryota > Metazoa > Chordata > Ceratodontiformes > Ceratodontidae > Neoceratodus > Neoceratodus forsteri. The sequence goes on along the minus strand of CM057455.1, from coordinate 1,748,877,495 downwards.
ATGAGTAGAGCTTCTGATAGTAGTCCTTGAAGGAGGAGGCAATATCCCTGGGGGACATATGTAGAGTGCCGGAGGCATCTCGCACGGCTACAATAAACCTGTCGGCCATCTGGGCTCTAAGTCTCATGGCGAGTAATTTCCCAGCCTTGTCTCCTTGGTCAAAGTATGTAATTTTAGAGTGCAAAAGGAGGTGTTCAACTCTATCACTGAGAAGGATATTATATTGAAAGCGAAGACTTTCTAACTTTTCTAAGTCCTCAGGTTTAGGATGGGGCATAAGGCCTCGCTCTAGTGCTCTGATTTGTTGTAATAATAGGGAAGATTCAGAGGAGATTTCCTTTTTTCTTATTGAAGCTATACGAATAACCTCTCCTCTTAATGAGCATTTCAAAGCTCCCTATAGTATATCCAATCTTGGCATGGAAGGGGAATTAAACTCATAGAATTTATCTATAAAATTGCTAAGCTGCCCCCTTAAGTATTCCGATTTTAGAAGTTGGGAATTAAACCTCCAGGTTTTGTCGTGGATCGTAGAATTAGGTAGCTTCCATTGTAGTAAAATTGGGTGGTGATCTGAGATCACTTTTGCTAAGTATTCACAAGCTTGGACCCCTGATAAGTGCTCAGTCCCCAACAAAAGTAATCAATTTCGAAACGTGTTATGTGGCAGGGAGTGGAATGAAAAGTCTTTTAGTGAGGGGTGGAGAGTTCTCCATGGATCGACAAGACCAAGTGAGTCCATCAGTTCCCTCAATGCCAATTGAGCGGGGGTGAGGGGGGAGCCTCTAGAGTTGGATCTATCTGCCAGATTATTAAAGACTAGGTTCCAGTCCCCTCCAATAAGCATAGGAGATTTAGACCAGAGGGCTAGTTTAGTCGCTAAGTTTGTAAAGAATTGTGGCTCATCTCCCACTGGTCCGTAAACTGAGCCCATAATCAATTCTGTATGGAACAGAATCACCTTACTTAATATATATCTACAGTAGGGATCAATAATCGAATCTAATAATTTGAAGGGTATCCGCCGTGCAATCAATACAGCTACGCCCCGTTTACGACTGTCAAACCCCACCCCCAAGACAGTCCTACCCATGAACGTTTGAAATTACCAATCTGTGCTGTGGGTAGATGTGTTTCTTGAAGGAAGGCTACATCGATATTGATCTTCGAGAGGTGCAGGAGAATTTTAGCTCTTTTAGTGGGAGACTGAGCACCTTTGACATTCCATGAGCAAAACTTTAGAGGCATAGCCATGAGTAAATAAAGGAGTTCACAAGGTGTCCTTTGAGAATAACTTTCCCATATCTATCAGTATCACCGACTCTGCAAACCACAATATCCTTACCCTGTGGTGAGTGGAATTTATCCCTTTTCCCATTCTCTTCCCTTAGTGTAAGCTCCCAATTCCCGATGGCAGCAGCCCCCTCTACCCAACTATCTCTTCTGGTTGTCCCTCCTACTAATATAAAAAATACCCTAACATATACGAACATTGAAGGGGCACAACATATTGTGAATAAACAATAGGAACCATTAAATCTTTTCCCCTCTACCCATAACCATATCCCTAGTCCCATAGTAAGGTAACCAATATATTTATTGTCCCATTTAAACACCTGGTCCATAATATTGTATCCTCCCCAAAGCATGATACTTGCAACCCTAAGACACCAGATTGTGCCCCCCACTATGGTATCCCCCCCACCTGTACCAGAATATGATGCACTGAATGGATTGCAGTGGTCTCCTGACCTTGCCCCCTGCCCCGGCCCATCCTGTAAACTACATAACAATTGTACATTTACATTATCTTGATTACTCAGTTTAAGCATCAGGTCACTGGATTGTCAGGCTCGACTACTGGTGAGAAGAGATTAAATAAGGGAAGGAGGCAAAGAAGAGAAAAAAAAAGGAGGGGAAAAGGGGGGGAGGAGGGAGGGGGTAGTCTTTAGATCTGAAACTGTAGTATTTAGAGACATGGATGCAAAAGCACAGACCCTCCACAATTTAGAACCAAGTCTAATGCCAGGTGGAGCTGACCTCCTTTCTATATTTAAAGTACAGTGGATGATGATATCACACGGCTTCTTCATGAGGAGATGGGAGGAGGTGGTTGAGACTGCATCAAAAATCCAACGTCCATGGAGAGAACGAAGGATGGGAGAAAAGAAAGAGAGAAAAAATAAAAAAAAAGGACGTTGGAGAAAAGGGAGGTGAACTTGCCCCAACATATAACCTCCAATCTTAAGTCTGATTTATTAACTAATCAAGATGAAACTAGGCAGCTGTCCTCAGGCAGGCAACAGGTGGCTGATTTATGATTTTCGAAGTAATCATCGTATCCTCATTTCAGAAAACACAGTCTTTGATGCCCTCTTGTGGTCAGATAGCAGAAGTGGACTCCTTTAAACAACAGGAACCCCATCCTTACAAAAAAGATGAAGTAGAGCCAAAGAAAGTAAAGTAGCAACAAGGCGCTCAGCCAGCATCCTCAACGGAGGGTAAAGAGATCGGGGAATAAAAATTTTACTGCTGTGTTGGCCTGTTGTACAGTTTCATAGGAAACCTATTTTCCTTCCTGTTGTACAGATAGCCACACCGGGTATTGCATTTTGAACTTGATCCCTGCAGCTATTAATCTTGAAACCAGGGGATGGTATTCTGATCTCTTCTGTCTTACCGTGGCCAGCAGATCTTGAGCAAATCTCAGCAGGTGATCTTCCCATAGTACTTTTTGTAGACTTCTAACTTGTCCGAGGATATACGATTTGTCCAGGAAGTTCAGGAATTTAATGATCAATGGCCTTGGGGGTTTATCAGCGGCAGGCTTGGGGTGTAATGAACGGTGCACCCTCTCTATAATGTAAGTTGTATTATTAGGTGAGGGACCAATGATTTTTGTGAGGAGCTTTTGAAGGAATAGAATGGGTGTAGAGCCCTCTGCATCTTCCGGGAGACCAAAGATGATTAAATTGTTCCTACGGCTACGGCCTTCTAAATCTTCCAATTTTGCTTCAGTTTTATGTAGGCGCTGTCTAATAGCCGTCATTTCTGGTTCCATCCTATCCTTCCAACTTTCAAGGGATACAGTGCGGGCTACTACGTCCGAGATGGCTCAATTCATTTCCGTTAGCTCACCCCTGGTTATCCTTAACTCACTAGTAATTTCCTTTAGAGCCTCCTTGAAGGACTGTATCTCATCCATGAATTTTTGCTCAGAGAGAGGTGTCTGTGCTAGCGCGGCAGTACTGGAGGCAGCAGGTTTAGGTGAGACCCCCGATGTGCCTTTCGAGCACTTTGAGCCCTTCTCCGGGGTTTGTGGGGGTGTGTGCTTAGGCAATGCCTGGCGCATCTCCACTTCCATTTTTTCAGTAGGCCCTGATGCGGGGATAAGTGCATATTATGTCTTTGCCTGAGATCGCAGTTAAACGGAATTCACCCGTCACTCCTGGCACCTTCAGGATCACTTCCACCAACGAATGAACTGGGACCAGCGATGGGCAGGTAATCTAAGCGATGTTTAATGGAGCTGGATTGGGAGCTCGGTCAGAGTGCTGCACTTCCTACAGAGGTATCACGTGATCTCTGTGTACCATGTTTCTGTGACTGCTACGATATCCAGGCATTCCTCTTCCATCAAGGCCACTAGCTTAGGGAGCTTGTTGCCCAGACTATGGTCATTGGTACTCATTACCCTCCATTTCCTGATGGCCTTACTCCTTTTTGCCCCATCCTTGTCCTTCTTGCCTTTGTCACTTTCTCCATTTACCCCTGCCCTTCTCCCTATCGACACCTCTTCATTGGTGTTTGCCGCACTTACTACTGTGATTTTTTGGGGGGGCTAGGATTTCCCTGCTCCTTTCCAGTGCCCCCCCCTTGGCTAGTTTAAATTCTTAGCAATGAAGCATTTAAACCTATCACCTAGGATCCTGGTTCCCCTCCTGGACAGATGCAGCCCATCATGCCAGTATAGGCTTGCATCACTCCAGGTGGACCCCCAGTCCCCAATGAAGCCAAATCCCTGAGCTCCACACCAGTTTTTCAACCACTGAATGAATCCCATGGTGCAGAACACCCTAGCCTCTACTATGCCATAGATGGGCAGCACCTCCGAGAAGGTTACCGTGCGTGCTACTTGTCTAAGACCCCTCCCCAATTCCACAAACTCTTCCTGCACTTCTCTAATCCCTTTCTTAGCCAGGTCATTTGTCCCTAGGTGGACAATGACATCCAGCTCCCTCCCTGCAGCTGCTCCGGCAATCCTGAGGATTCGCTCCCTGTCCCTCCAAGCCATGGTGCCAGGCAGGCACTTTATCTCCCTCTCCCCTTCCTCCCCCAGTTCTACCTTCCTAACAATGAAGTCCCCCACCAGGAGTTGTTTCCTTCCCCTGCGGAGTCCCCTGCCACCCTCCTGTGGGTCTCCTTTGTGGAGGTTCCCAGCATCCTCCTTGGTCTCCACTGCAGGTGCCTCCATAGAGGAACCACATTTTGCCAGAACGGCATAGGAAATGTGGAGAGGTACAACTGGAGGGATGTTCCTCTGTTCCACAACCCTCACCCTCTCTGAGCCCACTGTGGTCCAACCGCTCCTATTTCTTGGCAACCTCTGAGGCAATGACAGTGGCACTGGTGGTCCCTGGATGGAAGAGGAGGTCCCACAAATCCTGGCCAACTCAGCCTGGAGATGAGCAACCTCCTCCCTCAGCCCAGAGAGGTGCCTGCAGATGGGACAACACCGAATCCTCCAGAATGTCTCCTGGAAGACTGCTGCTCCACAGCCACTGCACTGCACCACTCCAATTATGTCTTATTTCTGGCCCCTTAACTGTTTGCAATCCTTACTCTTTCCTCTGTTTTTTTTTCTCTCTCTCCTTACTTTCTGTGTGCCCTTTAAGCTCCTGATTGTCCTGTTCTGAGGCAAGAATATCCAATATTTCTCAGTAGACCCCTTACTTGCTCAGAGGCAGACCTCCAGCAGCTAGAGGGGGCTGGAGAGCTACTCTTGCCCTTCTAGGATGGTGGGTCTTTGGTGGCTCTGTGATCACTCACTTCCTGCTCCCAAACAGGAAGTTCCTGTTGTCAGTCAAATCCTGTGCCTATAAAAGTAGAACTAGCTTTGGGTGGGGGAAGGGGGAGGGAAGAAAGGAGGGCAATTTAGTCCCAGTAGAGAAGTCCAGTCACACAGAAGTCCTTTCTCCTGGTCTCTTCTGCCAAGCTATTAGCAGAATCTTTCTAAGGCAGTCTTTAAATGTAGCTTTGTTCTAGCTAAGCCACTCCCCCACTTACTAGATCTTTCTACAAGTAATTTAAACCTCACAGCTATTAAGTCCTTTCAATCACCTGAGATTTACACCTAGATAACTGTTCAGATAACCATTCAGTTCCATTAACTCAGACAAACACACACTTTTTGTTTTGTTTGTTAGTTTTTTTTACCCTAAATTAAAGGTCCAAGTACAAAAGTTCTTCTTCTTTAGTCCCAGTAGAGAAGTCCAATCACACAGCAGTCCTTTCTCCTGGTGTCTTCTGCCAAGCTATTAGCAGAATCTTTCTAAGGCAGTCTTTAAATGTAGCTTCATTCTAGCTAAGCCACTCCCCCTACTTACTAGATCTTTCTACAAGTAATTTAAACCTCACAGCTATTAAGTCTTTTCAATCACCTGAGATTTACACCTAGATAACTGTTCAGATAACCATTCAGTTCAGTTAACTCAGACAAACACACACTTTTTTTTGTTTTGTTTGTTAGTTTTTTTTACCCTAAATTAAAGGTCCGAGTACAAAAGTTTTTCTTCTTTAGTCCCAGTAGAGAAGTCCAGTTACACAGCAGTCCTTTCTCCTGGTGTCTTCTGCCAAGCTATTAGCTGTGTTACAAGCATGTGTTGAGCAGTTTCCGTGCTCCCCTGTATCTTCACAAATCTGCATCATTTTCATGCCAGATTTTCAACACTGGCATTTTTTAACACATCCTTATGAACAGAACAGCTGTCATTTTTCACATCCTGCCCGAAATGTGTTTTCGCACCTGTGGCGTACAATGGTGTGGTCACCGTGGGAGATCAACTTTTGGGACAGATTAAGAAAATCACAGTGCCACTGTTCATGAGTGGAGGTCCCAAAATGCCTATGTTGAAAATGTGTTTTAAAAAAAACTCAAAAATAATTGGGTTACTGACGTGTGTTGTGTAGTTTCTATGCATGCTCATGACTTCACCAATTTTTCATATTTTCGCTCATTTTCAATGTTGCCACTTTTTTACATCTCCTCATGAACAATACAGTTGTCATTTTTCAGATCCTGCCCAAAATGTGTTTACGTACCTGTGACACCAAATAGTACAGTCACTGTGCAAAATCACCTTTCGGCTAACAAACTGAAACTGCCGCTGTTCATGAGGTGGGGTCACAAAAAGCACATGTTGATAATTTGGAGTGAAAATACCAACACACGCCTACAGCGTTAAGGTTTCCAACTGTTACACCCCACCCTTTAGGGACTGACAGGCATCAGGGATCTGACTTGGGATCATCAGCTGTAATGCTCCTGCCATTCCATCCCCACCCCCACACTGCAGCCACTGACAGGCATCGAGGTGTGCCTTGGAGAGTTCAGACACAGAGTTCATCCCATTCTCCTATACTGCACCCACCTTGGTGTATTTCCTTATGGAATGGGTGAGTAAAATGCCCAAGGACCCCAAAGCACACCATGACACTTGTCAGTGTCTACAGGGTAAGGTGAGGTAAAATGGCATGAGCGTTATAGCTGATGACCCAAAGGCACACCCCAATGCCTGTCAGTCTCTGCAGGATGGGTGTGGGGCTGGCATCAGTTCAATACTTCACTGCCACTCCTATTATGCACCTCGAACTCCTGCACTACCAATGCCAATGCCAGCAAGAAAACATTCAGCATTGACAAATGCTTGTTCTATTTAAGTTTATTATTTTTTTCTGAGTGAATTATCTAACTCCATTTTATTGTGGTTTCTATAAAATATTCTTCCATTTTATAACACAAATAAAATGATAAATGCCCTTTGGGCATTTTTTATGCACTGATTTTGATTGTCTGCCTGTTGTGTTATCCTGACTACCCACACCTGTCCACAATATGAGGAAGGGTGCAGGAGAACAGAGGATTGCAGCAGTACAGTGTTCAGCAGCAGTACTAGGGAGAATGGCAGTCAGGTAAGCTTTCTCCTGAGGGGGGTTACGTTGGAGTAAGTTTTATCTCTGAGTTATCTCCCTACTCCTTATTTTTAAAGTGATTAAGTTGACTGTTCTAATATATTTCCAACATGTAGCTGTGAGTTCTGATCAAACACAAAGTTCTGAGTCTACTAAGCAGAGGCCCTGTATACAGACATATAGGGCTGTTACTAAGTGGTCACTGCGACCACTTAGCAGCAGCCCCTTGATGTCTTCTCCAGTGTGCCATGCACAATCAGGGTAGTAGCCCTACTCTGTGTGGTCACTAAACACATTCCTACCATCAGTCCAAATCAAAAACAGTACCAGGAACCAGGCACCAGTGAAACAAACGGCAAGCCAGATAAAGGAAAATGTCCAAAGGCCATTGACAAAGCACCTTGTGTGAAATGTGTTAGGCTGTTTCCAGAGTGGGCTTTTAATTTTTTGTACCACCAGATACTTCAAATAAAGTAATCCGGCACTTATTCTAGTTTATCCATGTGGTAATTACAGTGATGAGTGCCACGAACATTTGGTTTTATTTACATTTCTACTGTGTAGAGAAAGAGACAGGGCTTGCTTTGAAAATTGCTCACAGGCCCCCTTCCCCTCGCTCACTGACTAAATAAAGCTTTTGTATATCACAGAGCATGTTTGCACCCTGGATTTCCACTGCTACTAGTTGCAACTGAGACTCATCCCAGAACTTTCTGTTTGTTCCTCCTTTATACCAATCCAGTTCTAGGATTTGTTCATGTTATTTTGGGATAAAATATTTATTTTTACTTAGAACATGTATTTCACACAGAACACACTATTTTGCTTACAACATGTCATATACGGTATATTTAGAATTATTTGCAGAAAACTTTGTTAATGCACCAGCTAGGGTAAACTTAATGCCACAAAAGTAGGGAAATGTGGCATTAGGGTTTCCAACTCTAACTCCCTATTCCCACCCCCCAACCCCAGCAGCAAAAGGAAAAAATGATAGTGTTTTGAGTCTCCAGAGTTTTGCTGAATCAGTAGTGGAGTCTTTCTTGGGGTTGTCAACCCTAATGCTCACCCCTCCCCCAGCCTGCAGCCTCCTGTCCAAAGCACAAGATACAACGCCAAGCCAGTGCCTCATAATGATACACTTTTCAAAGAAAGAGAAGTATGCCTCGCCATATGTTGCCTGTGATATATTGGGTCTTACATCACTGGACATACACAAGGAAAAGCTCACTGTGCATGATGGAAACTTACATATATAATGGACTACAATACCCATATGTATAAACTACAATTCTAATCCACATCCTACAATATATATCCGTGCATATACTACACTCCTCCCCCTTAGACAGAAACTTGTCTAAAATACTTCAGTAAAATTTCTATCTTCCAGGCCAAAGTAGACTGTTCAGTACCCAGAAACAAGTTCAGGGGATTATTCTGCCCCTTGTGTAGAACTTATCACTAACCAAGTAACAGTACAAGTCAAGTAAGAGTTCAGTAACACAGAGGTACAAGTTCATTAAATGACTTTAAAGGTCAAGTCTTTGTGGTGGTCTTCGGTGCCTCGGGGGGATATTTGCAGGCTGGAATAACTGCTGCTGGTGGAACAGGTGTTTTATTATTATTTGGCATTGGCTCTGGTGGAATTTCATGGGTAGGAGCAAGGTCCTCTGTATCACTGTCCTCAGCTGGAGTGACATCTTCTGCTGCATTTGCTGGAACCTTGGAAAGCAGCAGGTGATCCATATGTACATGAACAAGTTGCTGTCTCATGTGAACTGCATAAGTCAAAGATCCATATGTTTCAATCACCACCCAGGCCAGGAATCAAAAAAATCTTGGGATGTCTACTGTCTCAAACCATCACTCTCTTCTCAGGATGAAAATCTGTACTGGCTTGGCTGACATGTCATGCCCTTTTTGCTGTTGTAGTTGATGCTTAGTGACAGTGTCGGCTAAGTCTGGCTTGAGCAATGACAAACAGGTACGAGGTTGATGTTTTAGGAACAGTTAAGCAGGTGTTCACTCTGTAACTGCATGAGGAGTGTTTCTGTAATCAAACAGGAAATGAGCCAACCATTGAGCTGTAGATACTTGCAATGAATCTGATTTATTCCATGTTTTTTTGAATGTATGTACAGCTCATTCAGCTGCACCATTTGATGCTTGATGGTAAGGTGGAGTCAAAATATGTTGGACGCCATTCTGCTTTAAGAATAGCTTGGAGTCATGGGAAGAAAATTGGGGACCATTGTCTGACACTAGCTCTTGTTGTAGGCCAGAAGAGGTGAAAAGTTGTCTCAAAAGGTCTATAGTCTTTTCAGTAGTTGTGACTTGTGACTTGTGAGGGGAAGACTTCCAGCCATCTGAAGTTAACATCAGTTACTACCAAGAAGTGTTGTTTGTCCATCTCAGCATAGTCGATATGGATGCAGTCCCATGGTGTGGTAGCCCAGCACCAAGGATGCAGGGGTGTGGTAACAGGTTGGTTGTGGACAGCCACGCATGGCGCACATTGGTTGACAAGATGTTGGATATGTTGATCAAGTCCTGGCCACCAGAGGTATCCTCTGGCCAAAGCCTTCATGCGAGAGATTCTGGGATGACTTGTCATGTAAGTCAGAAAGTAACCTCTTGTGGAGCTTTGGAGGTATCACAACTCGAGCTCTCCACAGAACACAGCCTTGCTCTGTGGACAACTGGTTCTTCTTGTCTGAGGAAGGTTGGAGGGTTGGGTCTCTTGTGAAGTTAGGCCAACCATTTAGGGTGAAATCTAGGACTTTAGAGAGAACAGGATCTTGCTGTGTCTCTGCTGCAACATCCTATGAAGCAATGGGTAAGCCCTTGAGATGTGAAAGATGGAATACTGTCACATCATCTTCCTTTGCAGTAACATCCTTGCATGGCAGTCTCAACAATGCATCTGCATTTGTGTGATCTTCAGAATGTCTGTATTCAATGTCATACAGTAGTCATATACCAACAAAATCAAGGTCCATCTCTGCATTTGGAGTGCTGTGAAAGTTGATATTGCAACATTTGGCCACAGCATTGCTAGTAGAGGCTTGTGCTCTATTAGCAGAGTGAATTTCTATCCATACAAATACTTATGGAACTTCTTGACACCAAAAATTATGCTCATTGTTTCTTTCTCAATCTGAACATAGTTTATTTCACTTGGGGACAATATTCTTGAAGCAAAAGTGAGTGGGTGTTCTTCTTCAGAAGGCAACACATGAGAGATGACAGTCCCCAATCCATATAGTGATGCATCGCATGCCAGCCTCAGAGATTTGGCTTGGTCATAACGCACTAACCATTTGCTGCCTGGAAGACAATTCTTGCAAGCCTGGAATACTTCCTCACACTGTGGTGACCAATTCCATTGATCTTCTTCCTGTAGCAAGTCATGGAGTGGTTGCAACAATGTGGATAGATGAGTCAGGAACCATCCATAGCAGTTCAAGAGATCTAAAAATGATTTTAACTCTGTCACATTTGTTGGTGCAGGTGCCTTGACAACAGCATACACCTTGCTGTCTGTTGAACGTAGGCCTTGGACATCAATCTGGTGACCTAGGTACTCAACAGAATTTTGCAGAAATTGGCATTTGGCTAGCTTTACTCTTAGTCCATACCATTGCAGTCTGGTCAGAACTTGGTTCAGGATTGTCAGATGCTCTTCCACTGTGGGTGCTGTTACTAAGATATCATCCATAAAGCATACTACATGGTCCAGTTCATGCAGTATCTGGTTCATTGTGTTCTGGAAAATTGCTGGTGCTGTGGAAACTCCATATGCCAAGCGATGATACTGGTAAAGTCCCTTGTGGATGTTGATGGTTAGATACATTATGGTTCTGACTCTTGTTCCAGTTCTAATTGCTGGTATACAAAAGACAAATCCAACTTGCTAAAGAAATTGCCCCCTGAGAATGTAGCAAACAAGTCCTCAGCATTGAGTAATGGGTATGGATCTTGCCGTGTACAACAATTCACTGTAACCTTGTTGTCACCACACAACCTCACTGGTTTGTCTCATTTCAGTACCACAATGATAGGGGCAGCCCAGTCACTCCTCTCTACTCATGAAATGATAACATGCCTTTCGAGACAGTCCAGTTCCTTATCTACTGCTTCCCTTAAAGCATATGGTACTGGTCGAGGCTTGTGGAAAATTGGAATGGCTCCCGGTTGCACTCAGATCTTTGCCTAGAAATCCCAGATCATGCCGTAACCATCCTGGAAAATAGGACTATGTTTGTCCAATTCTTTCTTTAGTGCATCTTGTGGTGCTTTGGTCACCATATTTAAGCTGAAGATCTTTTCCCAGTTCGATCTGATCTGCATGAGCCAGTCTCTGCCTAGTAATGCAGGTCTTTATCCTTGTACCATCACCAGAGGCAGGGTTCACGTTCCTCCCTCATAGGTGACAGGCACTTGGATTTCCCCTAGCATGGGGATTTGCTCTCCCATGTAAGTCAAGAGCTGAATAGATGATGGTTGCAATGAGCACTGCTGAAGTTTCTCGCTGTAGATGTTTTCTGGCACAAGAGGTACTGAGGCTACAGTGTCTAGCTGCAGGCTTACTGGGTTGCCTGCCAGCTCAAGCTGGAGGTAAATTTCCTTTCCAGTTGCCTGTGTTGCATAAACCATGAACAGGCACAATGCCTCATCTTCTGTTTCAGTGCTTATAGTGCCATCTGTGACATACCGTGCAGTAGCAGTCTGTGATGTATGCAACCCACTTTTCTGCAGCTGTGGCATTTCTCTTGTCAAAATCAGCATGTGCTTTGATGGTAGTTACCTCCACATTGGTAACATGGTTTTGACTGTGCAGAAGTGCCCGGTGTTGCTGGATTCCTAAATGTTTTGGGTTGCTGGCTAGCATGTGATGGACCACTGTTTGGTGTGCATGTTCCTTTTGTTCCAGGGTATGGATAACCTTGTGTACTCCACTTCCTTGGGGTTCAGAATGTCCTGCCAGTGCTTGTGAGCCTTTCTGAGTGAGCTCCATAGCAATAGCAATGTCACAAGCTGTCTTGAAGTCCAGTTTTATTTTCTTGCAAAAGCTTTTTTTCTGTAAGCTTCCCCTCTCAGACCTCAGACAAAGCAATCCAGGAGGGCGTCATCCAGGGAATAACCAAACTCACAAGTGCATTCTAGATGCTTTAATGTGATGATGTAGTCAGCAATATGTTACCCTTTCCCTTGGCTGCAATGATAGAAGGTGTACTGTTCAGCAATGAGAAGGGGTTGGGGTTTGAAATGCTGTGCAAGTGCCTCAGTGACTTGAACTTATGTCAGGCTCAGGATGTCAGCCAGGGCTGTTAAATTCTGTAGGAGGGCATACATCTGTGGTGGCAACAGTGCTAAGAAGACATCTACTTGTTCATCTTCTGATATTTTGTTTGCCTTAAGCCAGCATTGGAAATACTCTAGGTATAAACCAAGTGTTTCCTTGAATTCATCAAATGCAGGTACACTGCCAGTTGCAGTCATGATGGCTATGGCAAGGTGTTGTGTAGCTGCAGTATCCATCCACACACACACACACACAGAAAAAGTGTTGTTTTCTGGCTTTTTAGTTCTCTTAGTGTGTGATGCAATTGCTCTGGTGTGCCACGAGAGGCTGTTGAGCTGCTTTTACTGCTGTGGTTAGTCTGACTAAGTATAGCAGCCGTGACGGACAAAAGGAATTTTAGGTTTCAGTTTGCAGCCATAATTCATGTGCCTCATGGAGCCCTGCTAGCAGCTGTGTTCTCTCTTTTTTCTAGACATCAAAGTAGCCGAAAAGCTCTTTTGGTTTCTGGTTTTTTTTTTTTTGTTTTTTTTTTTATTTTGCTTTTTACCTCCACGCCTCTCTCGTCTGCCCTTCTGCTCCGGTCACGGACCCCAGGACCCCCGGTCACTGGATATCGCCGACTCCCCCGGTCATCCCTGGCTTGCCCCCCAGAGAGCGGGGCCGCAGCTCGGACCCCTCCCCACACCGAACCGCGGGCCTAATAACTGGTTGGGGGAATGGCTCCGGTGACCAATCAGGGCATCCCCAGGGCAGAGCGTCATCTAGATGCTAGGCGTGGAATTTTACGCCCCTTTATTCCCCCTGAGGAGGCGGGGACGTGCAATGATGCCAGCGTCCGCCCGCTCTCTCCCCGGCGTAAGCGGTAGGCGTGAGTGTCCCCAGCCTCCTCTAGGGGTCCCCATCGCACTGGTTGCTACCCGACCTCCCCCGGAGAAGGAGAGCAGTCCATCAGATGCTCGATCCTTCTCCCCCAGCCAGCCCTCCGACGACTGGGTCCGTTCTCAACTCGGTCACCGGCGCCGCAAGCGGAAATCCCACCGCTGCGCTGACGGGCTGGCACTGGTTTCTGTTTTATCTTTCTTTAGATAAATCTGTAGCCAGAGCATACAAGTGAGCAATTTGTGGAGTTTTGAGAAAGCAGCCATAGAGAGACAGTTAAGCAGCCCGACAAACAGAATAGATGCAAGGAGCTGAAAAGATTTACAGAGCAGTTTAATAAAAAAAAAACATGCATTAGTTTACATGACCCTTCAGTTGCACTGGTAGAGGTTTTTTTATGTGTATTCTAATTGCCAATGTGATATATTGTAGGTCAGTGCAGGAGAGACACTTATACACGGTGTGTCAGTTCAGTTGCCATCTTTATTCTACTCAGACATAGTGGTCTTACATCACTGGACATACACAAACAAAAGCGTACTGTGCATGTCAGGAACTTACACATATAGTGGACTACAATAGCCATATATATAAACTACAACTCTAATCCACTTTCTACCATATATATCCATACATATAATATATTACCAACACAATTTGTTGTGGCATTCTTCATGTAGGGCCCAGTGGACACTCCCTGAAGAAAAGAAATCATGTGTGACATTGTTTGTTCAAGGAAAGGGTTGGGCATTAGGGTTGTCAATTCCAAGAAAGCCCCGCAACTGATTTGCCAAGACTCTGGAGACCCAAAATCCTATTTTTTTTTTCTTTCGCTGTTTTGGGGGTGTGGGGGGGAGTTAGAGTTGAAAACCCTAATGCCACATTTCCCTACTTTTGTGTTGTTAAGTTACCCTAACAAGTGCTTTAAAAAAGTGTTTTTACAAAGAATTTCCTTTCTTTTTTAAACAGTGAAATCGTATCCTCATTCACACAGGTCTTTTTGGGACCTGAGTGAACAGATGCCCTGCACCAAGGGAAGGCTCCATTCACCAACAAAAGTGCAAGGCCCTTGTGGACCCTGCACTTCTTTGCAGCAATGGATGTGAAGAATTCATGGGGCTGTCGGGTGGACTGATGAAGCGCAAGGCCCTGTGGACCCTGTGCTTCCATGTGGCCACAGATACAGGTGCACAGGGCAAACAGTCCATCTGTCAGTCAATGCACAAGTCACTTTGCCATCCATGGGTGGACAGGTGCAGGGCCCTATTCCAAGAGGACAGTTGTCTTCATTATATGACACCAAGGCCTATGTGGACAACTCTGCACCTTTCATTCCCCGGCTGGAGGTGGGTGTTGTATAACAGTGAAATCCTCCCACCCGCACCCCATCTAGCTAGGTAACTGAGCTCATCACTGAACACAGCTCAGAGGCACAGGATCACAAAGCATACCCACGGGGGTCAGGACTGTCACTGCACACAATGTTTGTTAATTATATATATATTTTTTTATTTTGACCCCAAATTTTCAAGATACTCATTTTATGATTTGCTTTAAAAACATGACGTACCATTTATAGTATATTGGCTGAAATGTCATTTTGTATAAGAGGTGTGAAAACACATCTTGTCCAAGATTTAAAAAATGATTTATGTCTTGTTTATTAAATAGTGTTGAAAAATGGCTATGTTGAAAGTTTTGAGTCAAAATTTTGAAAATCAGTGAAGTTACGAGTGAACGTTGAAATACTGCAACATTCACTCAGAAACTATGAATGTTACCATATTTATTTATTTATTTGCTTTTGTTTACCAGGTAAGCACACTAGATAACCAAGTGCATATTTTCAGGAGCGACCCAGGAGACTACAGAGATACATACAGGCAACGACAAGAGCAAGTATAACAAGAGCAACATACAGAGCAAGGTCAATGCATTAACAACATGGGGTTACAAAGCAAGTGGGAGGAAGATAACAGCATGGCACAAACGAGGCAGGCAGTAAATAGCATAGTCGGACAACAGCACCCTGGGGGATAAGGGTAGCAGACACATCAAGGAGGTGCAAGGGGGGATAGGAGAGGCCAGTGGCAACTGGAAAGATAGAGCAGTAGAATATTCAACAATTGATGAGCAGTTGGGCCAGGGTAGGTTGTTCACCAGAATTTCAGCATAGTCTTCTTGTTACACCACCTCATGAAGCCAGTGGGTGAACATTTTCAAATCCCTACCAAATCATTATTCTGCACCACAAAAATGTCATTCCTCAACAAAGGTGCAAAAACATATTTTGGCCAGGATTTGAAAAATGACAGCTGTCATGTTTTTGAGATGGTGTGAAAAAAAAGACTATGTTGAAAATCTGGGTACAAAATATTTAAAATTGCCAGTTATGGGCAAACATAGGAAAAATTCTATGTACGCTCATAACTTTGCCATTTTTACATATTTTGACCAAGATTTTCAACATACCCTTCTTATGGACCCACCTCATGGTTGGTGAAAATGTTCAAATCCTACCTGAAAGTTGATTTTGACAAGCAACTGCAAAAATTACCTGTTGGGCCTGATTTGCATAATCCCACCACCACTGGTCATGAGGTGGATTCCCAAAGAGGCCATGTTGAAAATTTGGGGTAAAAATATGCAAAAAATGACAAAGTTATGCCTCAAAGTTTACTCCCCCCCATTGAACTACATTAAACCTTACTAACCTTAGTTTGTAATATAGCAGTTGCCAGCTCTAGCAGCAAGATGTGTCTTTGATCAGAGAGTGGATCTTTACCATGGGACCTGGTCAGGTGAGTGCAGGTGGGTGAGGGTATGTGTGGTGGTGGGTGTTAAGCAGGAGGTTGGGGTGGGGATAGAATTGGTGAGGGACTGTTTTCTTCTTTGCAAGGGACATGAAAGTTATATTTTGACACTAGGGATTGGGTACCACTGTGTTAGGCTACTGTTTGGCAGTGCCAGGGGTGAGCAACCTGGTGCTGACACCTACAATAAGGGACTGGGGTTGGCAAACTGGGTGATTAAGAAAAGCAGTACTGGGGTGGGCACCATGGTCTACTTTCAATTTAATTTTAATATACATTGGGAAAAGGATTGGGCAACATGAAGAGGAAGGGTGAGAAAGAATTGATGCCAATGGTGGGCATTCTGGTCTGCTTAAGAAATAAGATAGACAGACAGGCAGCTAGATAGACAGACAGACAAACAACCAGACAGATGTGCTGAGACAAACAGAGAGAAGAGGAAATCAGCAGCTCATTGCTTTAACTGCAGCCTGCAGCAAGACTGCAGCTGTGGGTGCAGAAGTCAGCAAAGTCCCACTGTTCTCATACAGACAATGAGGATGAACGGCTCCTCTGACTAAGCTGGGCAACCTTGATTTTGGGGTGCCTAGAAAAGGTATTTCTGGCATCTTTAAAAAATAAATCAGAATCCAGCTAAACAAATTGGTCCCTATTTTCAAAGCTCCTTGCACAGTGCAAGGGGCTTGCACCAAAACAATGGTGTGAAGTGCCCTTTGCACCAAAAGATGTGCTGGGAGTAATTCTCAAAGGTAGTCTGCATCAACCATAGGCCACTTGCACCAAACAGGGCTTGTGCCACCCTTATGCTATGAAATGAGCTGTGGGATGGAGGTAGGGGCTTATGGCAGACACAGGCTGCTAAATCCCCTACATCAGGATTCTCAAAACTGTCCCAGAGGGCAAATTTCTAAGTACTATTAGACCAACCATAGCTGCTCTAAGGGTACTTAGAAATATGCTGTCTGGGAGAGCTGAGCACCTTGTGGCAATGTGCTGTGGTCCCCCACCCATTCTGAAATATAACAACTTCTGTGATGGTCTAGCAGATCATCCCCCAAGTCCCGAGCCCCCCTTTTTGAAATATAATGACTTCTCTGGTGGTCTAGTGGACCTTGCCCTCAAGCCCCAATCCCCCATTCTGAACCATACAATATTCCCTGATTGCTTAGTGGACCCCCCACACCCCAGTTCCCTCCTTTTTGAAATATAATACATTCTCTGGTGATCTAGTGGACCACCCCCCCAAGCTCTGATCCTCCTGTCCTGATATATAACACATTCCCTTGTGGTTTAGTGCCCCCCCCACCAAGCCCTTATCCCCCATTTGAAATATAATAACATACCTGGTGGTGTAGCGGAATAACCTCCCAAGCCCCAATCCCCTATTTTGAAATATAATACCTTCCCTGGTGGTGTAGTGGACCACAACCCTCAAGCCCCTGTAACCCCTAGATGGCGCTATCCCAGGGGCTACTACCCCTGCCTGATTTGCCACTAACAGGTTGAGGGGCCTGAATCCGATGGCGGGTGCCTCCACCCGGAGGTCAGGGTTTGCAATAGTTAAACTAACTTGGTCACAGCCCTCTGGGACACTGCAACCCCCCTTTCTTCCCACTAGTGGCCCACACAGTATATCAGAATTACCTTCACAGTATACACTTACCCCCAGGACTGGTTCAGGCACTGGGACCCCCTGTAAAGTAATAAGATACAGTGCAACAATCACAGTACAATACTTTAACATAGACAAATACCTCAGGCAGTATAACTTTGCTGAAACAAGCAGCTCTGATTTATTTAGGGGATATAACAAGGACAGGGAAATCAGGTTAATTAGCTTATCACTTTACTCATCTACCTAAGGCTCTGTGCAAGGCCTACCCCTACCAGTTACTGTCCCTGGGTACCCAAGCCCTAGTGGCTAGTCCAAACTGTGGCAGCTGGTAGGGCCCTTTCACAGAGAAAAGAAAAAATAGTTAAACAGTTAGAACAGTAATTCCATTTGGATTTAATGTGGCAATTCAACAGGGAGCGACCCTGAATTAGTACTCACGACCTCCAAACAAGATAGGGTCCTTCAACGTCAGCAGGGCTACTCTTGAGCTCCACGAGACTCCTCACACATTTATATGACAAACTGCAACAGGCAAAAGTCCTTTAATGGCAGCAGGATTCACTTGAGCTACACAAGCCTCCTCACACATTTATATGGTAAACAGTAACAGGCAAAAGTCATTTAATGGCAGCAGGATTCACTTGAGCTACACAAGCCTCCTCATACATTTATATGGTAAAAAGAAAGTACTATACCAGGCAGGCTGCTTCTCTATCCCGATCGCAATTACTGCACAATACCCGGGAGAACACACAGCAGATTCAGTTCCTGACAGACGTAGGGCAATTCAGCAATTTCTCCAGTCTTCTACAGGGTGAGCCTGGTTTCTACTCTTCAGATATCCTTTGATTCTCTTCACAGGATGGATTCAGTCCTAACAAGCAGTTACACAAGCTGCAGACCGGAACTCAGGGCCTTACACACGTTTCCCGACTAAAACTGCACACCGAAAAAGCACAGGGCTCCTTCCCTCTTCACTACCAGAGCTCAACTGAAATTCCAGCAGACAAAACCGGGCACTTCCTTTGAGTTCCTCCCAGTTCTTGGCTGGATTGGCTGTCACTCACAATAGACTGCCCCTGTTGGTCCAAAAAGGCGCCGAAGTCCAAACTACATCTCCCAGAGCCACTGCCCATACAATCCTCTTGTGGCTGGCTCAGATTACGAGTCCAAGTTCTGATTCGCTCCAAGGCACCATTTTAGAGCTACCTTAACCCACACTGATTGGTCCAGTTCAGCAGTTCAAAACTAGAATGGGAACTAGGCAAACACAGTTCTGACTGCAAAGAAAGCAGGTTAGACAAACTGTATTTTCATTATTACTCTAAATGATTTCTGGCAAACAGTTACATCTTTCAGATAGGTTCCTTTGCACTCCTAGTGACTGCAAAATGGAGTGAATTGGTAGCAGCTCGAATGGTACTCAAGCAGAGAAGCACACAGTTCCCCATACAACTAATTATGTCTGCAAGCAGACAGCTCTTAAAGAGACAGTACCAGAGGCTCTAAAACACTCACTGATAAATGGCTTAAAGCCAAACACCATTCAGGCTTGGAGCATTCAAGCAAGCTCCTGGAAGTCTTTTGGGAACCCCATTGCAGAGGTTACACCCCATCCCCATTCTGAAATATAACAACACTCCCTGGTGGTCTAGTGGAACCCACACCCCGCCCCATCCCCAAACACCAACCCGGCAACAGGCTCAGCCCACTGCTCAGCACCAGCCGGTCACTGACTGAGCACTCAATGAGCAAGTATGTGCTGACTGACTGACAACTCAGTGGGCTGCTAATCACTGAGCATGTACTGTATACTGTACATGCTCTGTGACTGCTCAGTCCATGGCTGGCTGTGGTGGTGAGCAGTGGGCTGTGCCGGTTGTTGCCTGGTGTTCAGAATGAGGGAGTGGGGTTGGGGTCCACTAGCCCACCAGGGAAGGTATTACATTTCAAAATGGGGGATTGGGCTTGGGGGGTGGTCCACTAGACCAACAGGGAATATTTTATATGTTGGAACAGAGGGTTGGGGCTTGAGGGGGCCACTACACCCCATGGAGTATTTTTTATGTTAGAAGGGGGAATCAGGGCTTGAGGGGTGTACTGGGTCACCAGGGATGTTTTTCCAAATTGGGGAATCAGGGCTTGGGGATATTTCATACGGGGGATAGAGGTTTGGAGGGGGTGGTCTGCTAGACCATCCGGGAAATTATTCACAACGGGGGACTAGGGCTGGGGGTGTACTTCTAACTACCAGGGACTGACACACAGCCACCCAGCAGCTTGCAGCACACCATGCAGATGTGCTGTCTGTTAGGCACACAGCCATGTTTGCCACAAGCAGCTGGACTTTGCTGCCAGGACCCTACCCGACAGGGAATCGAGCACAGGGCCCCTGGCACACTGGGCTTTGATGCAAGCTGCCTCTTGCCATAGTTTGCATCAATCTAAGGGCCCCTTGAGAATCAGGCCCATTCTGATTAGTCCAGCAGAAAAAGTCATAGCACTCAGCAACCACACTGCAATAACCTGGAGCCTTAAACGTAGCTACGCCTCTTAAAACTCCACTTTATTCAGAAATGCAAGTTAAAATGACTCTCCTGGGTCAGGGAGATGGACACACAAAGCTTCTGAGAAGAAACTTTGTTTGTCCGTCTCCCTGACCCAGGAGGCACATTTTAACTTGCATTTCTGAATAAAGTGGAGTTTTAAAAGGCACAGTTACATGTGAGGCTCCAGCTATTGCAGTGTGGTTGGTAAGTGTTGTGACTTTTTTTGCTGGACTGTGTAATTTTGTCACTGAGCACCCCCAATTACCCAAGTGAGGCTCTGCTTTTACTTCCTATTCCATTTAGCTAGGTTCAAGTGATTCTTTTTTTTTTTAAAGAGATACTTTTTATGTATTTTCAATGTTTCTAAGTTTAAAAAGTAAAAAGGAAATAGCAGCCATCTCAATTAGCTACTTTAGACACAATTGGTATTATTTCCCCCACAACAAGTAAATCATGCAAGTAAACACTCACACTATGTTTTTCGCCTTTCATGTTAGTTTTATTTTACCTTTTGCCATAGTTTTTTTTTTTTACCAGTCCAACGCGAATGTTAACTCAAAAATTGTTATAACTCTAAAATGATACAATATTTTTTCACTAAACCTTTGAAAGGCACACTTTTGGCACAGGCCCTTTCAAACCTGAAAATTTCATGAAACAATTCCACACCATTTAGGCTGTAGCCGAGAGCAAAAATACACATGGTACATATAGTTTTTTTTTTTTCATTTTTTGGCTCTCTGCTCGAAAACCATACAAGATGCTATTAAAAGTCTTTTCACATCTTGAGACTCTGATCATACATGCCAAATTTTGGTTTATTTCATTTATCAATGCCAAAGTTCTTAAGGTACAAAAAGTGGGGTTTAATATTGAACAGCCAACTCAACCCTAACTATAGGGGCACTGTCATGCCCCTATAATGCTTTTTTTTTTTTTGTAAACTCTGATCATTTGTCTGCTGATACAGTGATGTATGCTGCTAGAAACTAACTTTTCCACTGCTTCTGCCCATCTCTGACATGAGCTGTGGGGTATTGGGATTTCTGGTTACAGCACTTGCCAACTTCTGAGGCATCAATTAGCAGAATCAGCCTAATACAATTTGCTGTGCTGCAGTACATAGTCATTTTTTGGGAAACAAAGTGGAAATTGGAACCAGTCCCATGGCTGGGTCTGGGGTTCTTAGTGCCTACTGTTGCCCTTTAAGCCTTTGCTGAAATCATTATCCTTTGCCATTTCCACAGCAACAAGCTGTGATGTCATGCAATGTGAGAATTATGATTTAAGCAAGGGATTAAACAGCAGAGGTAAATTAGCTCAACTGAAGGAGGATCCTGGGCTGGATTTTCAACATGAGGTAGGACTATGTCCCACACTACAACTACACTTGCGGTCTGAAATCTCCACAGCTTTGAAGGTTGGTATTTTCAGCCAGCACAACTGTGGGGGATATTATGGCTGATCTCACTAGACGTAATTGTGCCCTACAGCTGCGCTGGAAAAAATGGTCGCAAGCTGCTGTAAATGGTTCAGCCAGTTGCAAACCAGCTCCACTCTTGAAAATATCGTAGCTGCAGAAAGAAACTGCTGCTCTGCAAGTGGAAACCCATTTGTGCCATTTTTTCTGGCAACTGTGGGAGTTGCAGGGCTTTGAAAAATCTATCCCCTTGTGTTTTTTTTTTATTTATATTTTTCTTGGTTTTCACCCCTGTTCCCCAGGGCCCCAGCACACAGGCATCATGCGTGCATGGAGGTGCACTCATGCCTCATGATGCTGGCTCAGCCCCTTCCACCCTTCCCCATGGCTACCACCGGAGCACCCCCAGGTCATGTCACCATCTGTCCTCCACCGGGTGGCTGCCAGTGGCCAAGGAGCCTCCAGTCCCTTTCAGGAGGAGAGAGCTGACTTTTGGCAACTCGATCTCACTCCATGCCCTCCCCCCGGCTGACCCCCAATAACCCGGGCTCATTCCTGAACCTGGGTCTCCAGCGCAGCATGAGGTGTGGCATCCAGTGCTCAACCCTCAGTGCCACCGGGCTTCCTAGCCCCCTGTTTCTATAAATAA
The DNA here is from genome assembly GCA_016271365.2 of Neoceratodus forsteri. Classification (NCBI taxonomy): domain Eukaryota; kingdom Metazoa; phylum Chordata; order Ceratodontiformes; family Ceratodontidae; genus Neoceratodus; species Neoceratodus forsteri. The sequence continues at coordinate 1,748,855,071 of CM057455.1, read as the reverse complement.
ACCCAGAGGAAGAGAAAATACAGATATGTACAGCATTTTATTGTTTTCAGATTTAAAAATAACAAATCTGAAAATAATAAAATGCTGTACATAAAAGAACAAAAGGAACAGAAAAATCTAATTAGAAAGTCCAAATTGAATATGGAATTTAAAATAGCACACTCTAAAGATACTAAGTTACTATCTTCCTATATAAACTCAAATTGCAGAAAGTCAAATCATGTGATTGGGCCAATTGAAGTAGATAATAATATAGTAGACAATGACCAGTCTGTAGCAGAAAAATTTAATTCCTATTTTTGTTCAGTTTTTTCACCTGAATCTCAAAGGGTCATAATACATGACCAGGCCCCTGAAGTAAATTATGTTATAACCAGTCAAAAGGTCTATAATGAACTAATCAGAGTTAACAGTTCCTCCAGCACGGTCCTGATAACATAAATCTAAAATTTTTAAAGCATGCTGCCCAAGATGTGGCATACCCCTTAGCTATCATATTCAACCAATCCTTGAAAACTGGTACCATACTGAATGATTGGAGGCAAGCTATTGTTATTCCGATTTTCAAAAAAGGCAATAGAGGAAACGTGGAGAAATACAGACCTATAAATCTGACTTCCCATTATTGTAAAATAATGGAGCGTCTAATTAAAAATAAGCTAGAATCGGAAATTGAATAAACAGGGCATGGTGACCCAAGCCAGCATGGCTTTAAGAAAGAAAGATCATGTGTGACCAACTTACTAGCCTTTATAATCAAATTAGTAAGACTCTAGATCGACACATTCCATCTGATGTTATCTTAGTTGACTTTGCAAAACCTTTCGATAAGGTCCCCCATAATAACCTAATATTAAAACTTTTGGATTTAGGATTAAATAAACAAATAGTTAAATGGATAAATAGTTGGCTGCACAATAGATCTCAAAGTGTACGTGTAAAAGGTTCAGTCTCGAGTCTGTGTGCCGTTAGTAGTGGAGTACCCCAGGGCTCTGTCTTTGGGCCTTCTTTGTTCAGCCTTTATGTCAGTGACTTGAATAATGATATTGAAAATATCATAATTAAGTTTGCAGATGATGCTAAGCTTGGGAGCACAGTCTACACATTTGGCAAACATCTTTCTCTAATAAGGGATTTGAGTAAAATCAAAATCTGGGCAGCAAGGAATGGTATGACCCTAAATACTGAGAAGTGTGCGGTAATGCACTTTGGACATAGAAATCCTAATTGTTCTTATATCCTAAATCGTAATATCCAGAGAACAACTGATCATGAAAAAGATTTAGGTATATTAATGAATAATTAACTAACATCATCTGACTACTGTCTGTTTATCACCAAAAAAGCTAAAGGTATGGTCCATAGAATTAAAAAGGCATTTACAAGTAAGACTGAGCAACTTATTATTCTTAATTACAATAGCTCCGTCCGACCCTTACTGGACTATGATTCTCAGGTATGGTCCCCATTTCTTGTAAAGGATATAAAACTACTGGAGAGGGTACAGAGGTCAGTAGCAAAACTTATTCCAAGGCTAAAAAATAAAACATTGGTCCAAGAGAGACTTCAAGCTACAGGTTTACAGTCACTGCAAGCAAGGAGACAGAGGGGTGACTTGCTCCTTTTCTATACTATCTGAACCATTAAAGTTTGAAATAGGCTAACACAAAACAGTGTGGATATGGAAGGGCTGGATAACTTAAAAAATATACTGGATGATGTATACTACACTAAACAACTATTGGTATAATATTCCCACTAGTGTGGGGGACATTCTAGATGGGCCATTGAACCCCTTATATCCTATCTTCTTAGTAATATATGGCATGTAAGCCAAGCTGTGTCTGAACAGTGTGTTTTTGAAAGATTTCTCAAAAGTGACAATATATTTTTAAATAAATTATTAAAAAATACACAAATAAGAATTAAAACGATACCTAGTACTTGTATAATACTAAAGGTTACATTTATGCATCTTGGACCAGATTTTCCAAAGGAACCTCAGGGTCACTTCATAGATAGGCCCCTGAGCTTATGTGCATCAGGACTTTTTTCTCTGAGGCTTCAGGCATTTGCAAAGCTGGACCTGCTTTTTGGCCGCATGTGACCAAATCTGGACCCTTGCTGCCAATTCTGGACAGTGCCAGACAATCTGAAAGATGATCTAGAAGAATAGTGTATTTTAGAATAATATGTTTTAGGAATCAATACATGCAAATATATATGTATTATAGTGTATAGAGGAAGCATGTTCTGCATGGATTTTCACCCTAAGCAAAATGCTTTTGTACTACAGTGCAAAGGTCAAGGAATGTAGTTGTATCCTGCTTTGGTACAACCGCATTCTACTCAGATGAACACAATGTCCATGTGACCAGCTCTAATGAAACCACAGCTAAGAAAAACCCACTGTGCTCCCAACAGACAACCACAAATGGAAACTGATAATGTTGACCTTAGCTAGTATGTTCTGTTTTCGATAAAAGTCTAAAAAAATGAAACCTTTATAATAATGTGAACTTAATCTTTTTTTAAGCATCTGTTATCTGTATTAGCTGTCACTTTGACAATGGCAGAGAATAGGACATGACTATGGAAGAAAGGTCGAGAACAGGACACAATAGTTTGAGCAGCTAACAAACAAAAACTTATTTTTTTTTTATCTACACAATGAAAAAATACTGGTTGGGCAAAACCATGCCCAACCAGCCTGTGCTGCTGCCGCCTTGAGGTTAAGATTACAATGGACCTCTTGAGCTTTGGTCTCAAGCTGTGCTGTAATACCAACCTGTCTGTGGCAGCACAGGCTGGTTGCAAATGGTTGCCCAACCAGTATTCTCCAACTTAATGATGTGCCATTGATACCAGAACTGTCACTATCACTGATTTAGATGTTTTACAAAGTACTTTTTTGAAAAGTGTCTTGGGCTGTCTGTAATCAGCCTCAAGTGCTGTTATGCGATCGGAAGTTGGATCCATATCAATGTTCCCCAGACCCCTAAAAAGGGCTATAAAGCAGTGACTAAAAATACAAAAAAGAGAATCGGCTCCCTTATCAGTGCTAAATGGATGCTCTTTGCATTCAAGCACAGAATGCATGGTTTGGGAAGCTAGATCAGTGGCTCTAAAAGCTGAATTTGGAGAGGGTTTTTGTTCTTGATATGAATACTGAATAACTTTGTGGCAGTTTCATTCCAGAAACATTGCAAAGAATCATGGGTTATGCAGTTCAAAATGATTTAGGTAAACATGTGATGCATGGGCATGCCCAATCTTAGGATGCCCTAAGAATGATTTTGGAATGGAAATGAACTTTGGTTTTTGCTAAAATGCAAGACATAGCAAGGCACTCTCTAGACAGAGACTTGCAATACATGTAAATAAGCATAATGGTTATGTTGCACATAGTATGCAGATTCCATGGAAATGTGACAGAAACATAATGTTGTTTGCACAACATATCCTAATAGACTTCCCAGTATTAGACAATGACTGGAGAAAATGGCAGCCCCCCTTCCTTCTAATAATGTAAGGGCAGGGGACAAATGAAACTGCATCCAAAATCTTGTTCTCTGAGTGAAAAACTATATTATATGCTAAAGATAATTTAACTGTTAAACCCTTACAAAATCTAAAACTAAGACTATAATGAATATCTGGGGCTCAAATTTTATAGCCCCCCCCCTTAGATTTGCACACCTTGTGACAAAACCCCGACTGCAGCAAAGTCGGGTGTGCCAGGAACCCTGCACCTGATTTTGTAAAAATCAGTGTCCTGGTGCCAAACTCCCCAAGTTTGCTGCAAGTCGTCCTGTGTGTTGAAAAACTGGTGCACAGAAGGGGAATGCTACAAGCTGCAGGAGTGTCAGGCAGCAGTGGTGGCCATGGGGTGGGGGACCTGCTAGCTGTAAATCTGAAGTCTGGCAGGGCCTGTGGAGGGCAGGACAGGGTGGGTAAGGGTGGGGGTGGGGTGGCGATGGACCCCAGACAGGACAGGACGTGGCAGGCTCAGTGCCAGGGAGTAGGTGTGGGGTGGTGGGAGCAGTTGTATAACTGGTGGGGGCTTGGAGGGCATCACCCATGCCTACATAAGTGCAAAGACAGTTGGCCAGGTGCGAGATGGTGGTGGCCACAATAGGGGGGCATGGACCACTTCCCACCATGCCAGGGCACTCTGATTGTCACATGGGCTGTTAGATCAGCTCCTGGCTGATCTAATTGGTGGCCCATGTGCCAATTGGAGAGATTTGCAGAATCCTAATTAAGGGGATACTACAGTACTGCCCTGGCCAAGCCCCCCTCCACCTTGCCTCACCAGTGCAGCCATCACTTTGTTTTTTTTTCACATTTGTTTTTATGAAATATATATATCTATGTTTACAACCACTTTTTTATATTCTATTGATGCACTGTGAGTATATGTTTATTTATCTGTATGGCGCCCAGAGCCTCTGGGAATGGGCATCTTTAAATACATTTTTACCTTACCTTACCTTACCATCACAGGGATGGCACAAGCCCAGCCAGCACAGCTAGCCCCCCAGTTGGTGCAGGGGGCATCTGAACATTGGGAATGGTGCACAGGATGGTTCAAGATGCCCTTGTGCCAGTCCTTGTTGGTGTAAGCACTATGCTCCATTCTCAATAGTCTGAAAATTAGGCCACAGATCTTTGGGCTTTTGTGCACTAAATCTACGCTCCAAAATATTTGTACCTCTTTAAATAGTGTTTTATAAGTATATTCTCTAAACTGTACTTTGGGGGATTCCAGTATTAATTTCTGCTTTTATAAGAGAGATATTTGTACTGTACATGGTAAGTTGCTTGATACAATGTATCTGGTATTTTCTATACTGTCTTTGGATATTGTGTCTTTTTACATTATGTATGCAACAAAATCAGCAATAAACATGATCTTCACCCACTGATACCAAAAAGGACACCTCTGAAAATGAGCTTAGGCTCCATGTTTACTTATTTCATCTTCTTTTAATAAACATAATTTATCTATCCAGCACTTAAAGATCACAGTTCATTAAGCTGAAATGTGTTCCTGTCCAAGAGACCTGCATCCCACTAGATTTGAAGGAGGAGACCCAGGGACTTCAATTGGTTCAATTTATGGTACCTCCAGTGCACGATCTTGCTTTGTATCAAGAGAATGCAGCTGTCTGGGCAGCTGTTGTGCACCATTCACCATCATTTAGACCAATCCTCATCCAATAGCTGCCATTTTAATGACGTCTGCCATTTATCCCTGGCCTTGATCAAGGGGTCTGGGAGAGTATCCCTTATTGTTTTGTATATCATCCCCACCTTGCCCTTTTTAATGAGCACCAGACTGGCAGCAGCAATGTGGGATGGACAATCTGGGGAATACGGCTTATAGCAGCAGTATTTCTTAGTCACCACGTAATGTTTTTTTTTTAGCAATAATGTTTTATGGCAAAAACATCAATATACCCATTTTTTATTTTCTTTCATTCCTGAAGGAAACTATGGGGTTTTGAAGGTCTTTTTTTTCCATATATAGTTCGTGCTTTTTTCCCTGGTTTTCTCTCCACCCAGGACCCTGACAGACACGTGTGCATGCGCATGGAGGCACACATACACACTGGGTACTGGCTCAGCCCCTTCTGCCCCACCCCTGGCAATCGCCTGCTGCCCCCTCCACCTATGCTTCCCATCAGACTTCCATCCAATGGGAGCAGAACTATGGGGGGGTAAGCACACATCCCATCCCGGGAGAGGAGAGCCGCCTCTTGGCAGCTCAGTCCCACTCCTCACCCCCCGCCAACCCCTGACAACCCAGGATCATCTGTAAGCCCAGGTCACTGGCGTGGCACAAGGTGTGGCATCCAGCACTTCAACCCTCAGCACCACCAGGCCAGCAGGTTTTAACATTTTTAAAAGTTCCTGCTCCCATGTCATACCCTCCTTGAAAAAAGTTAAATATTTTGGTACAATATTGTGTTGTTTCCCATCATAAACATGTGGTAACACCATCTTGACACATCCACAGTTTTCATCTAGTATTTAAATTCAGCAAATTTTAGTCAGAGATTTTTAAAAATTATGAATGGTGGCCATCTTTAATAACGTGAGTCATTAATTAAAAAATAGCTATAAAAGTATTTTTTAAATGTCTGAGAAAATTAAGAAAAATACACTGAGGATGACTCTATGGATGCAAGAAATAAAATTCTGCTAAAAAACTGTAAGGTGAAATTTTTTGCCAACTAACAAATGCTGCTTTTAGAAGGACTGAGAAGGTTCCACTTTTAGATTTGCAGTGATCATGTTGTGGCTTTGTAGGAAGTGCCAAAAATGTGAGGTTGGTAGTGAGTACCCATTTATAAAGGCTGCAAAGGGATCCAAGTGGATTATCCCTGGGGCCATTAGATCTTGTACAGAGTGAATCCTAGCATTTTCCTAGATGGCCAGTGAATGGATTGGTTATCCATATGTTAAGTCGGATTTTGCCAAAGCAGGACCCATGTGATGGGAATTAGGGAAAGTTTCACTAACATCTTTAGTTTGGACTAGGACTTACAGTAGAGCCTGCCATGATACAATGCAGTAATTTGCAGTAAATGACATGTCACAAAATACTACAGCAAAAAGGCTTAAATGCCATTAAATAACACTGTTCCTTGCAGCATACTGCAACATTTTATGATATACTGCAGCACTACTGCATTGCATCCTGGCTGGTACTGCTATAATTCATATTGTGTGCCATTTTTTTTATGGCTGCAGGGTGGAGCTCTGCATATGTCTTGCTATCACAGTAGAAAAATGGAGCTCACCACATTCTGAACAGACTTCACAAAATTGGAGTTGGAGCACAGTCACTCTGCTAGTTGAAACAGTATGGTGTGTCCCTTATGGCTGCAGAGGCTCAGCTCTATAGACATCTTGCTATCGCAGTAGAAAAATGGAGCTCACCAGATTCTGAATGGACTTCACAAACTTGAGTTGGAGCACAATCACTCCTCTTGTTGAAACAGTCTTATGTGTCCCTGCACCACACTATTTCTTTTCTCTGTCAGGCAAGGGAAACTTAAAGGGGAAAGAACTGTGAGATGTGCCCTTCATGAGAAGGAAGGAAGGAAAGAAAGAAAGAAAGAAAGAAAGAAAGAAAGAAAGAAAGAAAGAAAGAAAGAAAGAAAGAAAGAAAGAAAGAAACTCTCTCTGTCTCTCTCTTGTGTGGCTTTTCAGTTACGGGATGTCCAGATAAAACATTTCCTATGGTAGCTGGAGATTAATGATGGCCACTGCTTGACTAACAAGGCTGGCATCTGTAATTATGCTATGCTGCAGCAGTTGGTAAGAAGCATTTTTTTCTTTTACTCTGACAGTGCTTTTAAGTTCTGATGGGAAATAATGGTCACACTAACAGTACATATATTTCAGTCTTAATTTGTACATAACATGACTTGTGTGATAATGTGGTTACTAGCTTCAATCTGAGTAGTATTCTGTTTCAAGAAAGATTCATAGCTCATGGTCTTTAGTAAACATGTCAACCTAGTCAGTGTTTCACAGCCAGAATCTGCAACTGAGATTGATGAACGAGGTTCAGATTTCAGAGACTAGTAGGTAATATCTCACATAAACACAGAGTAAAGGAAAGTGTTGTTATCAGTTCAGGAGATCTGCAAGAGTTGAAAAAAGGACAGCAGTAAATAATACATTAACTTATGTAAATCACTTAATGAGTTTTTTTATATTGGTTATTCTGTTTATTGTTTATAGTTTTTAAATTAATTGGTGAAAGTTAGTACAACAAAGTAGGCTGAGAAAGGGATGTTGCATGCAAGCAGAGACGAACGGCTCTGTGTGTGTTTTTCTATATGGCTAACTGTGCTCAGATCATGGAGAGGAGTGTGTGTGTGTGTGTGTGTGTGTGTGTGTGTGTGTGTGTGTACTTGTGTACTTGCAAGCACGTGTGGCACTCTGTTAACCCTTTCCTGGTACATTAACCATTTCCTAGTCAGTTTGTAAATGGCTGTAATGCTATATAGTAGTAGTGCACACTGTTCAGAACATGAAGCAGTGCATGTGTGTTAGTATGTCACCATGCTTATTCTTAATTCAGTAAAAGTAAGGGTCAGATGTTTAAGTAAATAAATTCCATATAAGGCACTGTATGTGTGTTAGTGTGGGTGTGGCAATGCTCTGTATGTGTAGATAGTGCACTGTAATGTTGTACTGGAATATATATGCATATACAATATGTTTATATATTAGTCAGTGTTTGTGTGTATCATAACAATTAGAAAGTGCAGTTAGGTGGCTCAGTGGTTAGTGCAAAAATTGCTAATCTACATTCCCCCACTCTCTAGATCAGTTTCAGCCTTATGCATGCCATTGCTGATTTAAATAAGATGTTCAGCAATGTTCTTTAGAGATTTTATTTTCATGCTCTTAAGGGCATCCGAGGGTTGAGGGGGGAGCCACTAGACACCAGGGCAAGCATAACTACCAAGGAGGGTGGCTATCAGAAGGTGAGGGCTGCCATTAGACACCAAAGATAAAGTTCAATGTTAAGGGGTTGGGCATGGGAGGGTGAGGGGTGCCACTAGACACCAGGGATAAATAAATAATTTACATAGAGGGGATTTGGAGGGTGGGGTGTGCCACTAGACCCCAGGGAAAGAAATATTACAGGGATGACAATCGGAGGTGGGGGGTCTAGGCCCCCCCATCATGATAGTATAGATAATGATCTCTGTATCCTTGGTAGCCTAGTGGTAGTCTAGTGGCCCCCCCATGTGTATTTTATTAATATTTATTTTTTTATCCCTGGTAGTTCAGAAGTTCTCCAATGTGTATTTATTTATATTTCTTGTTTCATGTTCCTGGTAGTCTAGTTTCCTCCTCATCATAAGGAATAGATACGTGATTTGTTATTTCTCTGAGCCTAGTGGCCCCCACCCAGCTGTGTGCCAGTTTCATCAGTGCCCCCATTTTCCTGAAAGAGCCGTGATTGAGACAGCCTACTCTCCCTCAGCCTTCATGGCTGCCACCAACTGTGTGTAGTACAAGTGCCAATGGAAAGAGGTGCTCAGGAATAATTTCAGAGTGCCTCTTGCATTAGCTCTCATAATACACACAGTCGGCTGCTGGCTATGGAGGTGAGAGGTGGGCTGTGCCAGTTGCTGGCTGGGGAGGGGTAGAGGGGGTGCTGGGTGAGGGGTGGGGGCCACTAGACTACCAGGAAATGGCAAATGCTTATCAATTTCATTATGATGGGGGGGCCGCTAGACTACCAGGGATAAAAAAAGAAATATTAATAAAATACACATTGGGGGGCCACTAGGCTACCAGGGATACAGAGATCGTTATCTACATTATCATGATTGGGGGCGCTGCTATACTACCAGGGATATTAAAAACTTATTTTTTGTATTCAGATGGGGCAGAACAAAGCCTCCTGAGCAAAACCCACCCTCTATAAGTTTCTAGGGCACCCCTGGGCTGAAAAATTTTAAAATCTGGCCATCTTGTCCCTCGCTCTTTGTTTACAAGCGAGCAATTTCTTTGATCGCAAGATTCTTTGATCGCGACCGTGCATTGCGAGCGAGGGATGAGATGGCCAGATAAGGAAATCAATTTTCCCAGTCCAGGGGTGTCCTAGGAAGACAAATGAGGGTGGGTTTTACTCAGGAGGCTTTGTTCTGATGAACCATGGCACTGGTTTACCGCAGTTCTTTGAATTTTTTTAAATTAGGACAATTTTTATTCTTTGTTCATGAGCCTGCAAATTCTTTGTTCACGAGCCTGCAAATTCTTATATCATGAGATTCTTTGATTGCCATCTTTGATCGCGAGGTGGGGACAAGATGGCCAGATTTTTTTATAATGCAGTAGATAGGGAAAATTGACCAGTCTTTAAGATTAAATATCTCAGAAACGGTTTGGTCTTTTTACTTGAAATTTGGCGGATGTTTACAGCATGTCCTGTAGATGTGAAATATGGTGGCTTGAAATTGACAGGGTGCCAAGCCTTAGTGTCATGGATGTAATTTTCAGTTGTCGTGTGTGTTAAATGTCAACAGGTATGGAACTGTGGCACTCTGACGAATGAAAATTTTAAATTTTGACATGTTATATTTTGGACACGGCTTGGTCTTTTTACTTTAAATTTGGAGGGTGCTGACAGCATGTCTTGTAGATGTCAATAGCGGTGTTTATGTATTGGACAATATATTTTTTGTGGAGATATTGAGTGGCGCAGTTTACATTTTATGGACAGCGTTTTCTATTGCTCTACTACATTAACATTTGTTTGGTGGGTGGCCTTGCTGTTGTCAATGTACAGTACTTTTTGGTCATTGGGTGTGTAATGTGGCTCGACATTTACAAGTTGGTGGGAGCGTGGGGCCCAAAGGGCCCCGTGTTCCCACCAGTGTGCGCAACATTCTACTTTTCTATTCTTTCTTAAAAAGTACAGAAATTCTATGCAAAAAATGTTGTTAATGCATCAGTTAGGATTCCTCTACAGCAAACAAAGTGAGGAAATTTGATTTTAGGGTTCCCACCCCTTGCACTCCACCCCCAGCCTGCCCCCACCAACAGGCATCGGGGTATGTGTTGGGGTCCTCAGCCCTAACTCTCACCCCATTCTCCTACACTGCACCATCTCAGCTTGTTTACACATGGGATGGGGTGAGAATTAGGGCCGACAACCCCAAAGCACACCCTGATGCCTGTTGGTGGGGGCCGGCTGGTGGTGGGGTGCAAGGGGTGGGATCCCTAAAATCAAACTTCCTCACTTTTTTAGCTGTATAAGAACCCTAAATGATGCATTAATTAAGTTTTTTGCATAGAATATATATATATATATATATAGCAGATTAGAGGCAAAACTTTTAATGCATAGTTCAGTTAGCACAAAGATTTCGATGTTGAGTTGTAACCTCTTTGCACCCTCCAGCCCACCCTCAACTGGAATCGGGTGGCATTGGGGTCATCGGCACTAAGTGTCACCCCATCACATGTGGAAAGAAGCTGAGGAATAGGAGAATGGGGTGAGTAGGACCGATGACCCCTATGCACACCCTCGATTCCAGTTGGGGTGGGCTGAGGGTGCAAAGGGGTTACAACCTAACATCGAATTTCCTCGCTTTTGTCGCTGTGGAACAACCCTAACTGATGCATTAAACAGAGTTTTTTGCCTCTAATTTCCCTTCTTTTTGAGAATGATAATGAGAAATAGTGAATGTAATGCAGTGGCGGGAGCGCGTGGGTGATGTCTTGTCGCATTGTAACATTGTGCCCACAAACGCAAATCGTAATGCGCATGGTGACACAAAGCGAAACAGAAAGAGGAACAGTACTATAGACAGAAATGTTAAAAACAACAGAAACGCAACCGCAAATGAAAACGCAAAGGGTAATGCACATGGTGGCGTAAATGTGAATGGTAAGTGAAACGGGTATGGAACCGCAAGCAGAAATGGTAATGGTAAGAGTAATGTAAGCACACAGGCTGGTTTTCCCCAAAAGCTGTATAGAGAAAGACAGTGAGTAGAAAGAATGTATGCAAAATAATGACTCTCAGAACACAAAAATCAGTAGTTGTAATAGTAAATTGCTTATATCTCAGTAACCGTATCGACATAAAAAAAAATTTAAAAGTCATATGTATTATCACTTTCCTGGCTATTTTATACGTAGTATAATGTTTTGACAAAACTCTGTATCTCGTGACTGCTTTCAAAGGTGTGGCGAATGCCGTAATGTTATCCTATGGGAAAAAACAGAAGTTCAGACTGCCATAACTTTTGAACAATTTAATATTTTTTCACAAAATATTTGAAAGGCACATTGGGGACCCCAGTCACGACGTTCCTCGAAGATTTCAGGCCGGTCGTGCAAACCGTGCGACCTGTAGGCGTGACCGTAGAATTCCAGAAAAAGTGTAAACGCACGCGCAAATCATGCTTAATAACTCCACAGCTGTGTATCCGACCGGTACAAAACTTGGCAGATCCCAAGGTGTATGGGTCTTGATTGCGTATTCCAAATTTCAGGCATATCCATCAAACAGTTGCAAAGTTATTAAGGTGCAAAATTTTGGGTTTAACATGTAAATGGCTCCTCAACCCTAACTATGGTAGCACTACCGCGTATACCATAATATATATATATATATATATATATATATATATAGTATAGTATGTATATATACTCAGAGATAGAGGCAAAATTCCATTTAATGATAATTGTTACCATTGAATAATAAAGAGTAGGAAACTTGGTGTTAGGCTGAAAGCCCCCTGGACCCCCACCACACCCCCAACTGGCACGGGTGCGCTAAGTTGCTGGACTCAACTCTCACCCCATCAGATGTGTGAAGAAGCAGAAGTATAGGAGAATGGGTAAGAGTTAGACAACAACCCCAACGCTGCATTCTCATGCCGGTTGGGGTGTGGTGGGTCCAAGGGGTTTTCAACCCTAACACCGAATTTCCTTGCTTTTGTCTCTGTGGAACAACCCTAACTAATACATTAAATGAAGATTTTTGCCTCTAATTTCACTTCTTTTTGAGAAGGATAATGAGAAATAGTGAATGTAATGCGGCGGCGGGAGCGCAGGGCCTCCTGCAAACGCATATGGTAATACGCATGGTGACACAAAGTGAAACAGAAAGATAAACATTACTGTAGACACAAATGGTTAAAGTAAAGCAAACGCAAGTGCAAATGAAAACATGAAGGGTAACGCACATAGTGCCGCTGACAGGAACAGTAAGTGAAACGGTTATGGAACCGCAAGCAGAAGCGGTAAGGGTAACAGTAATGTAAGCGCACAGGCTAGTTTTACCCAAAAGCTGCATAGAGAAAGACAGTGAGTACAAAGAATGTATGCATAATAATGGGTCTTGCAGCAGAAAATGAGGAGTTGGAGTACTAAATTGCTTATACCTCAGGAACCATACCTCGTAGAAAAAAAATTAAAAGTCATATGATTTATGACTTTCCTGGCTAGTTTTGTACTTAGTTTCTAAGGGGGCTAAGCATTTTTCCCGACAAAAAGTCCGTATCTCGCACCGTTTCCGAGATACAGGCCCTGAAAGGCACGGCGAACGTCGTAATGTTATCCTACGGGGAAAAAAAGAGAAGTTCGAGGTGCCATAACTTTGGCTCCCTGTCATATTTTTTCACCAAACCACTGAAAGGCACATCTGTGGGATGTTGGCTTTCGTTTCTCCAAATTTCAGCCCGAAAGACCAAACTGTTATTTTGCAGCAGGGCGGCAAAGGATTCCTGTAATGCGGCAGATGCCGTAATGTTATCCTATGGGGAAAAAGCATCAAATTTGGAGTGCTGTAACTTTGCCGCCCTGTAGTATTTTTTCACCAAAACACTGAAAGGCACATCTGTGAGATGTTGGCTGCATTGCCTCCAAATTGCAGCCCAAAAGACCAAACCATTCTTTTGCAGCAGGGTGGCAAAGAATTGCTGTCATTTTCCCACAGCCTGGAAAAGTACTGTCGAACTTTGCGAAAGCTTTCGCAAATTCATTCGACAGTGTTGCAAATGCAAAAGTACTTTAAGAAAGTACTTTTTCCAGAAATTTGAAAAACATATTTCTGGGGTGTTTTAACCCAAAATAAAGACATGCCTAGCATCCTCAGGGTCCGACTAGGTGAATACAAAAATAATTAGGTTGCTAGAGGGTCTCACATTTAAATGCCAAGCATTTTTCTGATAACCAACTGAAAACAAAATGGCAGATTTGCGACAGTAAAAGGGCCATTTGTGAAAGTAAAAACTGCATTTGCGACACTGTCAAACTTTTTGTTAACTTTTCCCATTGACTTATAATGGGAAATAGTTTTTTGAATAACTTTTGAACTGTTTAATATTGTTTCAGGAAATCTTCAAAAGGCACATCGGGGACCCCGGCCACACATTCCCTGAAGATTTTGGACCAGTTGCGCAAACCGTGCGACCTGTAGAGACGAGAAAAGAATTCCAAAAAAGTGTAAACGCATGCGCAGATCACGCATAATAACTCCACAGCAGTATATTCGAACAGTACAAAATTTGGCATATCCCAAGATGTGTGGTTCTTGATCACGTATTCCAAATTTCAGGCAAATCTGTTGAACAGTTGCAAAGTTATTACGGTGTAGGTTTAACATGTAAATGGCTCCTCAACCCTAACTATGGTAGCACTACTGTGCTACTATATATATATATATATATATACATATATACATACAGAGAGAGAGAGGGAGGAGAAGGATACATTTTACATGCATTAGGCATGCATAATAAATTATAATATTTTTTTTTTTTACAAAGCTGTTTATCTTGTTCAGAATCCTGACTGGCCCCCATCTGGGCCAGTCTTCCCAGCCCCATCACCCACCCTCTGTGGGACTTACCTTTTCTGGTGGTCCTTCATAGGACCTTGGTTCAGAGGTGGCTAGTCATTGGTGTGGGGCCTGCAAGAGAGCAGACCATCACTGTTATACAATCGGAGGGCTTTTCCTCCTATTTTCTCCCCTGTTGGGCCCAGACAAGTGTGTACTCAGCCTCCAAGGAAACACCTCAGGCATCCAGGTGAGGGGTCCCTTCCCATTCTATCCCATGGTGCTGTCACTAAGATTCCTCTCCCTGTCCTACAAATGTCCATCTTCCCTCCCAGGCCAGCCTCCAAGTGACCCTGGTCCATTCTTGAACCTGGGTTGCTGGTATGGCAGTCAGTAACTGTAAGCAATACAATCAGTGGCTAAGAGCTTGAAACAAAATAGGTAGACAAGCCTAGACTTGAAAACCAGAACTACACAGAGTAATGGCCCCATATTAAAAGGTATTAAGCTGCCCCTTGCAAAGTCCCTTTCCTGAGTGCAAATCAGCATAGTTCACTAAATTTGCTACACTCAAGCATGTTTGGAGCAAAGTGTGAGTGCCTCGAACATGTTTGAATGTATCCCCCCAAAGCAAAAATGAGGCACTAAAATGTGCAGCCAGCACAGTTCACATCCCCCCACTGGCCAAAGAGATATACACTATCTGGTCACTGAAAACATACAGGCTGTGATGGAGCCAACTCATTTAGGGCATCCCAGACACGTTAGTGTTACAACAGATATAAACAAGACCTCACTGAAAATGAGATACTGCATGATAACTGACCTATCCTGGGAAACTACAATGTAAAATTATACAAAAGCAGGACCACAGTAAAAATGAGATTCTGCATTTTACCTTTGCTAACTGTACTAAATACACTGGAAGATGTGTTAAAGCAGGACCCCACTGAAAATCAAATATTGCAGCTGCCCTATCCTGCTAATGAAAATCAAACCCTATGTGTGTGTGCACTACATGTGTGTGTGTGTGTGTGTAAGTGTCTCTGTGTTGTGTGCATTTTCAAGGGGATGTGCATGTGTCCGCTACTCTGAGACTGACTGGCTCCCTCTGTACTTAAGGGCCCAATACCAAACATGCCTGATAGTAAAAAAAGCACAACTAGGCCTCATGCCGGAATCCATAAGTAGTCTGTTCAAGAAGGCAGTACATACAAAGCAAACCAGAAATGCGACAAAAAGAGAACTCAAAGACCCTTTCAAGCACACATTTTGGCCCAGAAATCCATAAATTTTAAGGGACTGAAATGGTTTAATGAGCTACCTGACACGCTGACAGGAGGCACAAAGCTGAGCCAGTTCAAAAGGGGGCTACGGTCCCATCTTAAGATACATAGATACATAGACAGTGTCGGCTGATAAGAGCCTACAGCCCACCCATTCTGCCCATTTGAGCTTGTAAGTTCATTTTATGTTTTCCTAGAAGTCTGTTGCCCCTTAACCCAGACCTCCAGAATTCCTTTATGTCTATCCCATGCATTCTTAAATCCCATGATTGTTTCAGCCCCCACCACTTCCTCTGGCAGGGTGTTCCACTTGTCCACCACCCGTTCTGTGAAGAAATTCTTCAGTCACGTTTTCATCTGAATCCTCCTCCCTCCAACTTCATCCCATGCCCTCTAGTCCTGGAACATCTTTTTTGCTTAAAAATAGTGTATTCCTACACCCTGTTCCTCCCTGTAAGATACTTGTATGTCTCTATCATATCCCCTCTCTCTCCCTCCTCTCCTCCAGGGAGTACATATTCAATTCTTTCAACCTGTCTTCATAGGACTTGTGATGCAATCCATGTACCATCTTTGTTGCCCTCCTCTGAATCTTCTCAACCCTGTCTATGTCCTTACGTGAGTAAGGTCTCCAGAACTGTACACTGTACTCCAGGTGGGGCCTCATTAGTGTCTTGTATAGTGGAATTATGTCCTCCCTTTTCCTGCTGGTGATGCCCCTGCATATGCATCCCAGCATCCTATTTACTTTACCTGCTGCCTTGTCACACTGTTTCCCTACCTTAGGTCATCAGAAATGAAAACCCCAAGATCCCTTTCCTGCTTGGTGCATGCTATATCCTCACCACCCAACTGATGTACTGTACCAGGGATTTTGTGCCCCATATGCATTATCTTGCATTTCTCTGCATTGAATTTCAACTGCCAAACCCTTGACCATTCTTTAAGTTTCTGCAGGTCCCTCCTCATTCTGTCTACACCCTCTGGTGTGTTTACTCTGTTACAGAGCTTTGTGTCATCAATGAACAGGGAAATTCTGCCTTCTAGGTCCTGTGCAATGTCACTGATGAAGATGTTGAATAGGACCGGTCCCAGCACTGATTCCTGTGGTACCCCACTGGTCAATCTTCCCTCTGTGGAGTGACAGCCATTTGTCACCACCTTCTGTGTCCTGCCGCCCAGCCAGTTACCTACCCACCACACTACTGTGCTGCCCACACCCATATTCCCCAGTTTGTGTAATAGTCTTCTATATTGCACTGTGTCAAAGGCCTTGCTGAAGTCCAGATAGGCCATGTCCACTGCCCTCCCCTGATCCACATCCCTAGTCACCCAGTAGAAAAATTCAATGAGGTTGGTCTGACATGACCTCCCCCTGGTGAAACCATGCTGCCTTGGGTCCTGTAGTCCATTGACAACCAGATGTTCCATCAATCTCTCCTTCAGTAGTGCTTCCATGATCTTTCCCACTACCAAGGTGAGGCTGACTGGTCTGTAATTCCCCGTGTCCTCTTTGTTCCCACTTTTGTATAAGGGGACTACATCTGCTGTCCTCCAGTCTTTGGGTAACCCCCTGTTTCCCATGATCGGCTAAACAGGATTACCAGAGGTTCAGCCACCACCTCTCTTAGTTCTTTAAGGACCCTGGGGTACACCCCATCTGGCCCCATTGCTTTATCAACTCTTATTACTTCCAGTTCCTTCAGGACCCTTTCTCGTGTAAAGGGACTTATGTCCACTTCTGCACCATTCTCACCCCTTGTACTCCCTTCAGTCCCATTACCCTCCTCTTCCTCAGTAAAGACTGAGTAGAGTGTAGTTACCTGTAACTGCGCAAACATATGATTCAATAGATTCTCTTGATTTGTACTTGCCTTTCACTTCTATCCCTCCCCCAATCACCCCAATAAATCAACTTACCACCCTCCACCACCACCGTACCCCTCCTCATTTCTCCCTACCCACACCGCCTCCATTTTTGACAACACCACTCTGGTTGCTTACCCCCTCTCCTATCATCCCCCTGACATAACATTGCCATATTGCTGACATGTTATTTCCTACCAGGCTAGCCCTACCCTGCAACAAATAATGTAATGCACTTTATCTGTTGTTAAGGTGTACCTGAAACAAACAAGTCTTGAACCTCATGTGACACTATATTGATTTCTTGATGCCTACCATGTGATCTCTTCTGTCTGTATTGTACTGTATAGTATTGTATTGTATTGTTTTTGTCCTTGACTTGGAACCTTTGAAAATGAGTCTTTGACTCAAGGTATTAGTCCTAATTGAAATAAATAAATAAATAAAATTAAAACGTCCTGAACCAAAAACATTGTTCACTGCATTACCCTGTTTATAGTTTTGTTTTTTTCCACTAGTGTGGTGCAATAATGGGACTTTCACTTTGTCTATTTATTTACTTACTTACTTACTTACTTATTGCTTATTTCAAAAGTTTCACAAGAAAAGACATACTGAGCTGAAAAAAGCTCATTTCCAGATATGTCCTGGGGGGAAGGAGGAAGAGAGGCATACGAACAACATAGAACAATTACTTATACAACAAAACATCATACAGAGATATAAATTAAACAGTACAAAATAATCATGAATGAGGTTTATCAGACATGTATAATTATAGGCAAAAATGTTACAAGAACATCGTAGAGAATCTGTCCCATGGGTACAAGCACTAGTACTTTTCAATGGTGAGGATACCAGGGGTTAGGGTGCTGAAGGAAGGAGCACAGGTGGGGGTGGGGGAGAAGGGAAAGTGCAGACAAGTGAGGGAGGAAGAAAAGAGGTGGGTGGAGAGGAAAGGAGGAGGAGGAGAAGGAGGGGAGGAGGGTAAACTGAGGAGCAGGGAAGAGCTATGACTCAAGGGCAGCCACAGGAGGGAGAGGCGTGGTCATGAAGAAAAAGGGGAAGAGGGTAAACTGAGGTGTGGGGAAGGGCTATGACTCAAGGGCAGGCACGGGAGGTAGTGGTGTGGTAATGGAGCAGAGAGGAGAGAGAGAGCATTTGGAACAGGTGGAATGAATGGTAAGGGGGAGAGAGTTCTAAAGTTTAGGAAAGCGGAAAGAGACGGCAGGCTGCCCAGTGAAGGATTTTATGTCACAGTAATAGAACTAAGTCACATATTAATTCTATATCTCTTCCTCAGCATCAGTCATTCAGCTAGTTTTTATTTTGATAAGTTAATAACTATAAAATTGATCTTTGGTCAGTTCCACAATTTACTGCATGATAACTTATTTTTGGCAATTTGTTCTTAGACATTATTGTCCTCTTTATTTTTATTACTCTTATTCCATTTCTATGAACTTTATATTCTGTATTTTTTGTATGTTATCTTTTCCCCTTTCTCCTTTCCCCAAGACACATCTGAAATTAGCTGTTACTAGTTCAGTGTCTTTCCTCATTAAACCTTTGAAGCAAATAAATCTCTTATCACATTAATGCATTAGCAGACATTGTGGCTTAGACCAGAACTTGTTCATTCAGCCAAGAATGGAGCATAGTGGTAAACCACAGGGAAGGTACCTCCCATTAGTTCATGATCAATGTTTACCCACAATTGTGTGGTCTCAGATGGTGGACAGAACCAATGACGTATTTGTGCCAGGTAGTAGGCATAGAACCAAAGCACTTCCACCCCCATTTTGAGCAGTGAGAACAGAGTTGAAGTCTATTGTAGTGGAGGATGTTCCCTTCCCATAGAAAGCCTCCTAGCAGCTTATTGATTTTGGCAAACCATGTTGCTTGTATTTCTACCAGTATGTGAGAGAAGAAGTGGAAGAGCTTTGGTCAGGAGACCATTCTTACGGAGGCAATTTTCCCCAATATGGATAGGTTGAAGAGTCACCATCTCTCAGTTTCTTCTCTTAATTTGTCGGGGGGGGGGCAAGTTAGATGAGTACAAGTGGGCTCAGTCTATTGGGGCTCTGATACCCAGATATTTGTTGGATTTAGGGGACTGTTTCAGGCTTACTGTGATCTCTTGTTCATGGCACTGGCCAGTAAGTGGTAATATATCTGTTTTGTTGGTGTCTAAGCCTCTTATCTTTTGTATGTTTTCTTTGACAAATGCCACTGGCTGCCTTGCTTACACTGCTACCCTTGAATTGTAATAATCTGTAATCTGTTTGCAATGTCCACATTGCTGTAATATCTGTCTTGATGTTCCCCATAGTTTGTATTTCTCTGATGTGGAACCTTTGTAAAAGAGCCTTGGCTCAAAGGTATTTGTAATCCTAGACTTAATAAAATAAAAAGATCTGCTCAAAGGCATGGAAGAGAGATGGGGGGATGACAGTCTGTGAGAAGCATTAGAAAGCAGCAGCAGGCAATAATCCACATACAGGTTTATTAGTTCCGTATTCAACAGAGCTGACTGAGGTGCCCGATACGTCCCTGTCAATTTATTAAACATTTTAACCCATATATTAGTTTTGTTTTTCTGTTCTTTTTAGCCAGTGTGCTATTTTATCTTTAGTTTTTTGATATGTTTGCCATTTCTAAATTCCTCCAGGTTGTGTGTGGCTGTCTGAATATCTGAAAAAAACTAATTTCATCAGTACAGAGGGCTGTGGTGCAAGATAGGGCAGCACAGTAATACATAGTCATGTTTCCTTTAGAAGAAAAAAATGACATTCCATTTTATAAATAATTAAATATTGTTCAAATGTCATATCAGTAAATAAATTCAGAAGATGTGTTAAATCTTTTGCAATAAAAAGGTAAGATCAGATTGTTTCCCCAGTGAACCTGTACTGCTGCTTTAACTAGAGACAACATCTGATAAATAGGAAGCATGTTTCATGTATGCAGCTTATTTTCATGCCACTAAAGAAATCAGTCTTAACTCAGGCCAACATAAGCATTGTTAGTGAGAACAATTCTTAGTTTACAATTTGTATATATAAAACATCAACTTTCAAAGAGAAACATAAATGGCATTTTTTTTTGTGCAATTTCGATAAGAGACTCTAAGTTGATGTCACGTAGAAAAGGCTGAAAAGGCAAGTGGAAGAAAACATCATTTGCAATTATGTTTCAATTATGTACATTAACATTAATCATGAAGTGGAAGAAAATGTCTTCTGTGGTTTAGTCTCACAAACGCAGTACTGTATTCTTTGTTTTATTTCAATAATTGCTTTCCTGCATGTTCTCCAGTGTTGTTGGGATTAGTAATTACCTACTTCACATTCCTCAGGAGTTTTCACTTGAGGGTTCAACTCAATGGAAATGACCCTGATCTTTTGGCTTTCATGTTCCTAACCACAGTCAACGTGACAGCTAAGACACAGCTTGTATTGTACCCGCTCAGCAGGTGTACCACATAGCTAGTCTCACAGATTCAGTGGTAAGATCAACTATCGGTCATTTTTAGCTATCATGTTGCACTTTTATGAGTGAATAGAATCTGGACAACAGATGTAGTGAACCACTCAGTACATATATAGTAGTCCTGCACCTGCTAGATATTCTACCTGTGAAATGACATTTTTTAGAAGCTAATGCTTTGTTTCTTCCACCATGCACTGAAACTGAGGCAGGCAGATACATACTTATGAGAATTCTGCTTGTATTGAAAAAGGACCATAACCAAAGCTGTGAACAATCATTTCTGAAGGTTTACATTCAGATATTCTTTTCCTTGCTTTTCATTACATTGATCAATAAAAGTAATACATTATAAAATGTGTGATGTTACTGTGAATGGCACCTTCTTGCCCAATGCACTTATCAGGCTGTAACCATACAATCATCTTTCATGGCATATACAAAACAATATTACTGTACATGTAATTTTAAAGTTCTTGTTAAGAGTAGTCTCAGTGTTTGACTTTTTATGATATCACAATGAATATATGATAAACACTGTAGATATACAGTATTTAATCTGTTACAGAACTCTGGACTCAATCACAGCAATATGTCTTGCGTGAAATATTCTGACTTTCTTGTCATTTCTATCATTTAGTTTCATTATCATTTGAGTATATAATTAGTACAGTTGAGGTATGTCTATTTAGTCTATGCAGATTGCAGAAATGTGTGACTTCACATACCAAGGCCATAAAAATACAAGCATGAACATAAAGTAATAATCTAAATCTAGATGATAAAATCAACTGCCGTTATTATTGAGAAGTAACATAGTATAATCACCTTAAACAGCTAGTGTACTCTCTGAAATGAATGTTAACTTATAACAGCAGTCTACTTTTGCTTTTTATACCTGATTTCTTTCCTGTTTGCTAATTAGAAAATGTTTTATCTAACAGAACCAATTAAACAACACTCTACCTAGAGGCTGACAGATCTAATTCTGCTCCTCTTCACACCTCATCAGCACTGTGACCTTGTTGACAGTGACATCACAGCTACTTAGGAGGAACCAGTCACCTGCTGCCAGAACAGTCACTAGTGATGTCTCAGTGAGGGAGGGAGTCACAATGCTTGTACAGAATGAAGGAGAAGACAACTAGATATGTCAGCTGCCTGATAAAGCTGTGCTCATCACATCACACCTGATACAATCAGCTAGAAAATTTTCTATTGAGAAAAAGGACAAAGAAATATTATAAAACTAGTTATTTTCACACAAAGTAATTTTAGTGCAAAAACAAATGCAACCATAATTGTATAAATTAAATCTAGCACAAAGTCATTAGCACCAAATTCACTATAATGGAAAAACTGCCAATTAGCACAAATTGATTTTAGCGCAAATTAATTGTTCAGCAAAAATAGTGAAAATTATTTGACAGTAAAAATTTCAAGTTTTACAGTACTTCAGAGATAAAAGTAAGAATTTACTGCTTTTAATAATTAATAATAATTTATGTATGCCATATTTGGAGCTACCATTTCTTTACTTAGGAACAAAGCAGACTATGTAAAACGTGTTCTTTTTCCTCTGGAACGTTTCTGTGTTTCTAGCTTTCCGCCAAAAAGTGTCAAAGTAGGTTAATAAAACAGTTACATCCACCAGGCAGACACATTTACATTGAACTGCATATACATTTAATCATCTTATTCACTAATTGTGTCAATGAAACCTTGAAATCTGACAGATTGGAGATGTGTCATTGCCTCAAAAGTGATGAACTATGCTAGTGTCAACACTGTTATATGCGAGTGCAGACACAGAAATTATATCAAGTGTACTTAATCGTTGTTGCTGATGAGCTTGAAGTATCAAATGTGCATCATGCTAATGAGTACTGACTGGAGGAATGTGCAGGTTTCAGCAGCTTCTTTTTTTTTGGGGGTTGAGCACCATTTTGCAGTTGCTTTAGAAGGTCAGCAAGCAGCATTTGAACCAGAATAGAGGTACTATGCTATAAAGATATGTGTATGTTACACTTTCTTTATACCCTGCCAAACACCTAGGAAAAAGGTCATTTTAAGGTATGTATAACAAATACTATGTATATATATATATATATATATGTGTGTGTATATATATATATATATATATATATATATATATATATTTGCTAACCATAACATTTGAATTTTTATTTAAGATTCAACTGAATATGTGATGTATGTTAGTCAGTGAGTCTCACACTCAATGATCAGGGGGTAGAGATGGTGGTGGAAGGGGGCTGGATTGGTTGGGGATGGTCAGGTGTCTTCCTGGTGCATTGGCCATCTGGAATAGACAGGATAGGGAGGATAGGGGAGAGGGAGAAGGGAGCTAGCAGAGCTGCTACACTTGAGTACCAACAATCTTGCAAACCAGCCTGTGGAGATGGTGAAACATAACTTTCACAGACTGTGGGACAGATTGAAGGAACACTGGGCCTCCCTGGCCTTTTCTGTATGGAATAGGGAGTGGAAAAAGATAGAATATGGAGGGATGAGACTGAGGAGTTAAATGGGTGGGTAAAGGGATGGTGTCGGGAGATGGGGTATCACTTTGTGGGAGACTTGGGGGATTTCTGGGACAGGAGGCTGTTAGTAGTGACAGTCACCACCTGACAAGAGAAGGGGCCAGTGCACTGGGGCAGAAGTTTGACATCTTCATTACACAGTTTAAACTGACTGCAGGGAAGACTGTGGAAAGGGAAATCACAGTGATAGGAGAGAGGAAAAAGATCCTAGATAGTATTCTGGGAGCTTGTAACAGCACAGTGGACAAAAATAAGAGCTGAGGATCCAACTGGCTGGAGGAGGGAGAGCTCTCAAAAGTTGCAACCAATATGAAAAACAAGATGTTTAAGGAGATTAGGGAAGAATAAGGGAGAAAGTCATGTAAAAAGCAAAAGGGGATCAGGAGTTAGATGGAAGGGGATCTGTCTTAATGTCAGGAGTCTGGGTAATAAAATCAGTGAGCTCCAGGCAATGATGGCAGATACTGAGATGGACCTTGTAGCCATCACAGAAACTTGGGTCTCAGAAAATAATGGCTGTGACCTGACAATCCCTGGTTACACAGTGCGTAGGAGGGCTAGAGGAAAAGGTAATGGTGGGTGTAATCTGTATGTCAGGAATGACGTCCATGCTGTGGAAAATGGAAACTTTAGTGGAAGTAATGGGGAGACAGAGTCACTATGGGTGAAGCTCACAGTGGCCTCGGGCAAGGAAACTGTGGTTGGGGGTAATCTATAGTCCACCAGGACAAGGAGAAGAAAGGGATGGGGAGCTTGGGGAAGAACTGTGAAGAGGAGTGGCAAAGGGGGAGGTAGAGGTAGTGGTAGTGGGTTATCTGAACCTGCCAGATATTGAGTGGGACATACCAACTACAAGGAGCACCAGACCTCAGGCCCTGTTATGTACATTTCAATACTTTTTGCTGGTGCAGCTGCTTAAGGGACCCACAAGGCATGCTGCTATTTTCGAAGTGCTGCTCCTCAACTCAGAAGTGGTAGGAGATAGGGGTCCGGTGATTATAACTCTGTTTAATTTGTGCTGGCCCTTGGGACTGGAAATCCCCCAGATGAGGGCTCTTGATTTCAGAAGGGTGGAGTTCAACAAAATGAGAGAGTTAGTCCAAGACACCGGAGAAGGAATATGGGAAAAGTTGTGTCTCTTCTCAGATGACACTAAGCTCAGTGGGAGAGTAGATAGTGATGAGGGAATTAGGGAGATACAGAGTGACCCACAAGTGCTAGAGAGGTGGTCTAAGGCTTGGCAGTTGAAATTTAGTGCTAAAAAGTGCAAGGGGATGCACCAAGGGAGCAAGAACCCTAGGACAGAGTACTGGATGGGAGCGTAAAGTTGAGTACTATGCCTAAGGAAAGGGACCTAGGAGTCCTCAGTAGTGAATGCCTTAAGCATTCGAGCCAGTGTAACATAATAAGGCAAATGGGATGCTAGGATTTATTGGAAGGTGTATGGACAGTAAAGGAAAAGAGGTATTACTACTTCTTTATAGATAGTTGATGAGGCTAAATCTGGAGTACTGTGCCCAGTTCTGGAGTCCTCACTTCATGAAAGATGACAGGCTAGAGACAGTGCAGTAAAGGATGATTAGAATGATTCAGGGCCAGCAGGGCAGATCTTATGGGAATTGGCTTAAGGCACTGAATATGGACTGGCTGGAGACCAAATGAGAGGGGGTGATAGATAGAGATCTTCAAGGTCCTGAAAGGAATAAACAAGGTGAATTGTGAAGAAAAATTTAGCATGAGTAACAGTTAAAGAACATGGGGCATATGCGGAAACTGATGTTAGGGAGGTTCAAGAGGGATATGAAAAAGTCTTATTTTACTGAAAGGGTGGTGGAACCATGGAACAGTCTGTCAGCCAAGGTGGAGGGCACCGAAACCATACATGGTTTCAAGAACAGTTGGGACAGAATGAAGCATATAGTGGTTACCTAGGGTGATAGCAGTAGGGAGGGGAATGGGGAAGGGATAGTGAGGGCTAGTACCCTGTATGGACATAGGTCCTGGGGTTTGATAGGGTACTATAGGCAGGCTGGATGAACCATTGGTCTTTTTCTGTTGTCATTGTCTATGTTTCTACTCCTGTAACTGATACCTTGTGTTGCCACTTAAACTGTGCCATTTGTATGCCTTCTATAGTGAAACACAGGATGTTTCATTTTGTACCGAAGTCTCTGCACTTTTATCTGTTCTTTGCTGATTTATGTAAGGTTGTTCTTTATACTAGTGTGTCTTGTAACAATGTTTATTTAATGTCTGTACTTCTCCCGGGTAGTGCTAAAAATAGGCATTATATTTTGTCTAGCGCACCTACCTGGTAAACAAAAACTACATACATAAATAAAATAAATAAATAAATGTTTCTATGTTATAGGCTCTCTCTTTGGGTAAAACCTGAAACAGTACAGGATTAGGGAAATATGAACATACGACAATGGCAACAGGTAAATGCCACTTCAGTCTATCAAGTCTGAGTATGCTATAACCTGTGAAGTGGACGCATGAGGAAGGGCGCCGTCCATTACGGCGACACCTTTCTCACACAATCCACTCACGGCGACCAACGGGTAGGGTGACCGGATGACTGGGTGGGCGAATCTAGACAACAGGATGTCACTATACGTATGCGCGTTGGGGGGGGGTGGGAGTGAGCACGGTCAGCGTGGGCTAGGGGGGAGGAGAGGCTGTGGGGGTGGCACTGCGGTCATCAGTTGAGCTGCAGTGTGGCATCGGGGATTGGGCAATAGCTGGGGTGGCTGAGGTACTGGGTTCGGGTCCGGACGCTGGTGCAATTTTTATTGTGCCTGGCCCAAGCCTTTTTATTTTTACTACTTTCACCCCTCACGACATGCATCCCCCTGAAGCTGAGAATCCTGAAGTAGGGGGGTGCAGGGGCACAGCCCCCACACAGAAAGTAGTAAAAATATGTCCTGGCACCATTGTGTTACTGTGCCAGGGTTGTCAGAGTGACGAAAACGTGTTTGGCACTCTGACTGAGCGAAAACGGCGACCTCCTTTAGGCATTCGCCATTATCACATAGACCCTGAGTTAGTAGCTCTGTGCTGTGCATACTAGAGCTGCCCCCCCTTCACCCTTGAGTCTACGTCCTGCCTCCTCTTGCTCCCTTCACTAGCCCATCTCCCCATTACAATTCTCCCTTTCACCCTATCCCACCCCCTCTTAAAGCTGTACACTGTCCTTGACACCACTACCTCCTCCAGGAGCTCATTCCACCCAGACACCACTCTTTCAGTGAAGAAGTTCCTCATCTCCCTTTTAAATTTTCCTCCCTCTAATTTGAGAAGGTATCCCCTCATTTTCCCATTTCCCCTGATGTTGACGATGCCTTCTATGTTAAACTTATTTGTACCTTTGAGGTACTTAAAGGTTTTGATCATGTCCCCACTCTTTCTTCTCTCATCAAGGAAATACATGTTGAGCTCCCTCAACCTTTCCTGAGAGAGTTTGTCCTGCATGCCCTGTATCATCTGTTTTGCTCTTTGTTGCACCCCTCCAGTAAATTGATGTCTCTTCTTAGGTGACGGCAACAGAACTGTACACCATGCTCCAGCTGTGAGCTCAACAGGGATCTGTACAATGGCATTAGGACCTCCCTTCTCCCTGAGGTGACACCTCTGTCTGTGCACCCTAGCATTCTAATGGCTTTAGCTGCAGCTTTACTGCACTGGGTAGAGTGCTTCAGGTCCTTAGTGATGACCACCCCTAGATCCCTAACTTCTCAGTCCTAGTCACCTGAACCCTCCAGCAAGTAGTCTGTCACTGGGTTCTTTGCTCCCAGGTACATAACCTTACACTTTTTTGCACTAAAGAGCTACTGACATCTTAAAGAAAATTTTAAAAAGCATAATAATTAGGTACAATTCTGCCTGCATTCCATTTATATTTTATATATTTCTCCTCCTCATTATTTTTTACTAAGGAAATATGCATGAATATTTTATCTTTATCCATTAGAGTTTCTTTAGAGTCCATCTGCCTGTATAGCTTACTCCCTATTTCAAGTCATAATCCTCTGTTGTGACATCACAATCTGTTGCCATGGGAGTAACTGTAATGTCACAAGCAGTGATCTGTGACTTCAGGTAGGGAGAAAGCAGCAGGAATACAGAAACTCTTCAGGAGCAAAGATCTTGTTTTCATACAGATGACCTCAGTAATAAATAATGAGAAGGAGGAATACAGTACTAATGGGAAATACAAGCTGGACTGTGTCTAAATATTAGGTTTCATTAAAGTTGTCCTGAACATGTCACCAGCTCTTTAAAGGCCAGCTGTTAGATCCCCAACCACTTTTTGACCCTAGCTAGGTCCTCCCTGAGTGCTTTTCTTCCTTCCTCCATGTCCACTCTCCCACAGAGCTTGGTGTTATCCATGAAAAAACAGATTTGCCCTTTTATTCCATCCGCTAGGTCACTAATAATGATATTAAACAATATTGGTCCAAGCACTAAGCCCTGCTGGACCCCACTGGTTACATGTCTAGGCTTCAAGAGTTAACTCTCAACTACCACTCTCTAACTTTTACCGTAAAGCCAGTCCCTGACCCACCCAACCAGCTTTGCCCCTGCTCCAATACTCTCCAGCTCACGGAGCAGCCTTTTATGCACCACCGAGTCAGATGCTTTGCTGAAATCCAGGTACAGGATATCAACCCCCTGGCCTCTGTCTATAATTTTGGTGATCCAGTCAAAAAACTCTATCAGGTTTGTCTGACTGGATCTTCCCGAGACAAACCCATGTCTACCATCCTGAAGACCACGTACCTCCAGAAAGTCCACCAGCCTCTCCTTTAGTATTGTTTCCTTCAGCTAACCTATAATGAAGGTGAGGCTGACTAGTCTATACTTACCTGGTTTGTCTCTGGGTCATCTCTTGTGGAGAGGCACCATATGTGCCATTTTCCAGTCCCTTTGCACGCACCCTGTCTTGAGCAAGGCATTAAACAGGTCTGCTAAGGGGCTAGCCAGTAATCTCGCTAGCTCCCTCAGGACTCCCAGGTGCACACTATCTGGCCCTGGCACTTGATCCACTTGAAGGGCTCTGAGGCCCTTTAGAGCCCTGTCCTCTGGGATAACCCTATTCATTTCCTCCCTCCCCCCCCCGCACACCAATTTTCCCCTGCGGCACTGGTCTGTCCTTTTCTCTTGTGAAGACGGAGCTAAAGTGTTCATTTAACACTTCTTGCAGTTAAATGTTTTATTGTTATTTCTATTACAAGTATTACACTAACACTGAACTTTCAGATTGGGGGTTGTTGGTTACATATACAACCGTCCTCCTATTTACAATTTCATGAGGTATACTTGCTATATGAATGTT
This sequence comes from Neoceratodus forsteri, assembly GCA_016271365.2. Lineage (NCBI taxonomy): Eukaryota > Metazoa > Chordata > Ceratodontiformes > Ceratodontidae > Neoceratodus > Neoceratodus forsteri. The sequence goes on along the minus strand of CM057455.1, from coordinate 1,748,826,199 downwards.
GGGTGAGGGTTGCATGCTGCTGACAGATGCATCACCTTCAGAACACTGGGAAAATAAGGGAATGAATCATACGCATAAAAGGACTTACCCAGGTATATGAGATTCTGTCTGGTAGTGGAAAGTCATGGCAGCAGAGGTTCACTGTGGGTCCTAATGTCTGTAAGAGACCTATGGCAGTGTCATGGCAACCTTCACTCTAAACAGAGAGAACACAAAGCACCACTATTGTAATCTACACACTACAGCAACTATATACATACAGGGAATTAATACTGGAAAATAACTCAAATGATTTAGCACTTCTGCTTGCTCCACTCTACTCTCTACCCATCCCCCCCCCACCTTGCTTCAGTGTAACTCTGCTATCCTTCCTATTCCTTTTTTCCCATACATACATAAAGAAGTCCTTTTCCCCTACCTTTATCCTCTCAGCCAGTTGTAATTATTTGCTCACTTCTACCACCAGAACAACTCTGCCTGCTTCCCTTGACTTCTCTAAGTAAACCTCCCTGTCAGCATCCCTCATAGTGCTTTTATACTTGTGATAGGCTTCTCTCTTTTCCATCACTCTAGCTGTCACCTCTCTGCTGAGCCAGCTAGGTTTTTAAGCCTGGCTTTCTTACTTCAGACCTTGGTACACATATTAGTGGACTTGATGAGACCTGTCCTAATAATGGACCACTTCTGCTCCACCTCCATCTCCAGCCTGACCCTGGTAAGATGCTCCCTCAGGATCTCACCCATCCTCCCAAACTCAGCCCCCCTGAAGTGACCCACCTTAGTCTTGGTCCTTTTTATTCCCTGTCCCAGATCTAGATAGAACCGCACAGCTATGTGGTCGCTGCCTGCTAGAGGGTCTTCAACCTATATTTCCTGGACATGGTCTCCATTAGTCAGTACCAGGTCCAGTATAGCACCACCCCTCATGGGATCATTGTCCTCCTGCATCAGTAAACCATCTTGAAAGGCTTCCAGGATAGCCTGTTTTCTGGAGCAGGAGGTTGTTAGGTCCTCCAGTTAGTTCCAGGAAGATTGAAATCCAGGTTATGACTACTTTACCCCTATTTGCCTATGACTTAATCTGCTGCCCTTGTTCTTTGTCTATCATTTCTACCTGTGAAGGTGGTCTTTATACCATTCCCATTCTAACCTTTGTCCCTTGGTTGACTGAAGCTGGACCCACAGTGCTTCCAGTTTACCTACAGCCACTTGCTCCCTGATACATGTAATCTCCTCTTTCATGTATAGAGCCACTCCCCCTCCCCGACTCCCTGTCCTTCCTGTAGATCTTATACCCCAGGATCATGAGGTCCTACTAATGGTGCTTGGTGGCCCAAGTTTCTATAATGGCTGCTATGTCCAAATCCTTTTCAGCTATCAGTGCCTGCAGGTCCACCATCTTGTTTGCCAAGCTTCTTCCATTTACAGACACTACCTGCCATCTTGCCTTCTGTAGTCCACTGCTACTGCCTGGCCCAGTCTGTTCCCCCTCATACCCCCCCCCAATCTTTCTCCACCCCTGCCCATTTTGCATGCTCCCTTCCATTTCCTGCTTTGGAGAGGGAGGTTCAGCCTCCCATTTTAGGTGTCTATTGATGCAGCACCCCCTTTCCCCTTCAATTTAAATTTAGTTTTGTTGGCTTGAAGTCTTCCAGCTTTTTCTTTGCAACCCTGGTTCCCTGCCTGTTTAAGTGTAGCCTCTCTGGTGCATACAGGTGCCTGTTGTCCCATGTCCTACCCCAGCCCCCTATCAGCACGTATCCATTTGATTCACACAACCCCCTCATCCAACTGTTAAATTCCTCTATCCTCTGCTTTCTTGCAGTACTGGCTCTGGGGACTGGGAGTACCTCCAAAAAGGCTACTGAGCTCCCTGCCTCACTGCAAACCTTCCCTAACTTCATAAACCTCCCCATTACCACTTCTACCTCATACTCTGCAAGGTCATTTGTACCTAGATAAACTATAATGTGAGTTTTTTTGCTTGCCTTGCCAATGCATTTTGCTACGTAAGGCCCCACCTTCCCACTGGTATGCCTGGCATACACTCCACCCACCATCAGCTAGCCCTGGCTCCCATACCTCCCCATTTCACCTCCCTCACCACTGAATCACCCAAGATAAGAACCTTCCCATCCTCTTCACATCCCATCCCCTCCCCTCCCTTTTTCTCCCTGCTGCCCACATCCCTCTGTCACCTTCATTTCATCCCATGACCCCCTCCTTCCCTCCCTTACCAGCTTTCCTCTTCTTCTTGCATCCCACAGCAGCTGCCACTCCCTTTGGCCTGCTTTCAGTCCCCCTGTTCCCCTAACCAAACTACTCCTTCCCGTCAAGTGGCCCCCTTTTCCCCAATACCATCAACCATTTTCCTGCTTCTGCCTTCATGTGTTTCCTCCCCCGAGGACCCTTCTGCTCCATCTCTTCCACTCCTCTCCCTATCACTGCCCCAAGTGGCCATTCCTCATCTCCACCTTACTCCGCCCTTCATTCCTTCACTCCTGTCTGGCCTCCTCTTCTCCAAGGCCCTGCCTTTGGTCCCTGCCTGCTTCCCTTCTACTTGCACCCCTCCTGTCTCCTGTACATATTGATCTGCCAGAATTGCATATCCATTAGAAGAGAGTCCCCCTTTAACAGGGTATACCTCTGCTACTTCACTCTGGTCCATTCCTTTCCCACCATGCACTTACTCCTTATTCCATCTAACCCCCACCATCACTTATCAATCCCCCCATTCCAAGTTAAAACTAGACATCCCTAGATACCCTCTGCTCCTTCTCTCTGTCCTCCCACATCTGTCTTCTATGATACCCAGTCACCCTTCTCTGTTCCACTATCCTTTGCCTATCCCCCGATCTCCCCCCTCCCACCTGCTAACTCTCATGTTAGCCACCTAATCTCCTCCCTAAGTTGCCAGTGCTTCCACACTTTGGACAGCCCCTTGCCCTCCAGATTACTACAAGAAATAATGCTGCCTCACATTCATTGCAGCTAACTACTTTCCCCTCATCCCCCTGCCCCCAATATCTCCCTTTCCCCCTCCTCCAAGTCCGCCAACTGTCCTGCTGTCTGCCAGATCCTAGGTTCAGACTTTTTTTTTTTGGGCTTACCTGCTCTGCCAGAACCTGAGAACTCCCTCCCCCACGCATATTGCAGACACACACACACACACACACACACACAGTCTTTCCACCTGATACTCTCCCACTAATGGAACACAGTACACAAAAAAATCTGTGTTTATCCCCTAAAAGGAACACAGTACATTGGCTCTGAAATGTAAGCATAGGGCATAGAGAACAAAGAACGTTACTGTCCCTGAGCAAATAAAATAGTTTTTCTGAATATTCACACGTCTGATTCAGATCCACTGCTTAATTGTTCCTGGCTCCACTAGTCCAATGGAATTATTTTGAATAATGAGCCCACATCTTTAGAGTCACTAAGGGCATCGACCTGTTTACACTATTGTACTCTTAGTTTCACTGGAAGGACAGTATTGTCGTGCATGTTGAGCTTTCTTAGTTTCCCTTAAGCCTTTTTGAAAATATTATGCCTCATCTGAGTCAAGATGCTCAAGTTGGGAAAAAAGTTGAGATTTTACTACCATCGCCTTCAAACTTACATATGGCATGCTGCCTTCAAATTACTCCTCTTTATGCTATGATCTCAAAGTGTATGAAAAGGGTGAAAAGCTTGTCCCCAGGACACAGGAAGATGCAATGATGATAAGATTATTGATGATCCAGGGACATATTCTAGGTTTAAAGGGGACAAGATATTTTTGTGTACCACACAAAGTTTGGAGCCTGTTGTTGACAGCGTAACCACTTTGTCTTTCAGATTTTCAGACCTGGGATGTTTGGGGAACTACTCCCAACTAACACCCCAGCAGAATATTGGTTGTGTAGTTGTATCCAGGTTTGCTCCTTTGACTTTGCACGGATCTGTATCAGTGCATAGATGTGTCTGGTCCTGACTGGTCATATTTTTTTCAGTGCCTACAATAAGGTTGTGGCGAATTTCAGGGGGTTGGGGATTTTGTGTAACACTGTAGCAGCAAGAGGCAAGTTGGATGGGTGATAAACAGGGCTTCGGATAATTTTTTTGGGTGGAAGTCAAATACTTTCATGGGTTGAAATTTGGAAGTCATTTCAATTTTATTGAAGTCAAAATACTCCAGTTTTCAATTTTTTGGAAGTCAAAATAATTCCAGTTGACAAATGTTGGCCATCAAAATATTCCAAGCACTATAGTTTTTGAAGTCAACTCATTGGCCTTCTGAATACCTCACTGGCTGCAGGCAGTTAAAAGGGAGTTAAACTTACTTAACAGGTGCAAATTACATAGTAATATTCAAATAGATACAGCAAGGCAAGGCAAGCTGATCGTGAAGATGCAGGCACTGTACAATACAAACTTTCACTTATTCACTCGATGATGAGTAACTTTACTGACACACACTGACTGTGCATCGACGCCACACTGACACACCACATCATCACTACTCTGCACCCATACCATTTACTGAACAACTTCAGTCCCCCTACCCACTCCCAGTCCCAACAACATACCTTTCCTGCCTGGGCCTGACAGATAATTTTGTGTAGAAAGACTGAGTCAGTGTCACCTCACCACTAGGCACTTGACAGATACAGATCACTTCACACTCAGTCACAGACAGTGTCTATATAATAACAAAATAAAATAAATACCTTTTTTATCTTTCAGGTGAAGACTGTGTGGGCACATTCTGGATTACAGAACAAGATTTAGCAACATTGAGTCATCAATGACTTTGCTGGCTGTGGCTGGGTGGCTTAGAGAGTTGGCTGCAGCCTGCAGATTGCCCCACCACTCTCCACGGGCATGCATTTCTTAATTGCAATTCGCAGGCAGCAGCAATTAAGCTATTTTACCACAGCATTGCCCGCAACTGGAGCTCCCTGCTGTTCTGGCTCACTATTAAGAACAACATTGGCGTGATTTAATTGGAACCCAGCCAACATTAACCTCGTCCTCTCATGCCTGCTCATTCAACTTTACCCCTTATTAAAGTACTTGAAAGGGATCAACAGGGTGAACTGTTAGTAACTGTTCAAATGCAGCAAAGGGGCCAACAGGGGACATGGATACAAATTGACTGGGGAACGGTCAGGTGAGAAGCATGGAAATACATCTTCATGGACAGGGCAGTGAACAAGTGGCATAACTTGCTAAGAGGAGTGGTCATGGCAGAGAGTATGGAGGGATTCGGGGTGAGGTGGGACAGATATAAGAGTCTGAGACAGTGGGGGTAAGGGAGGTGAAAGGGGGATAAATCTGCAAAGCAAACTGAGCTGCTTATAGGGGGCTCAGACTATGCCCACCCAGCAATAGGCTGGAGCAGAAGTTGATATAGATCTATGGTACTTTTCTGCCTATAGTCATCTAACAGAGGTCTGAGTAGCAAGCTATGAACCTGGAAACCCAGCAGACCTGGGTTTGATACTTACAACTGTCACTTGCATATAGTGTGACCCTGAGCAAGTCACTTTAACCCCCTGTGCTCCCAGGGCATACCTGGCTGTAAATGAGCTGTAGCTCAGTGTTTTCACAGCCAAAAGTAAAAAAATAAGTAAATACATAAAATATTTCTGTGTTTTAAAATTAACTGCAATCTAAGTTTGCAGTTGATGTCTTTGTTTTGTGAAAAGCCTTTTGTTTGACCCCTGGACATTAACGTACCTACCTCCACAGTCTCAGCTGCTAAAAGGCAAACATAGACAGCAAATCACACTGGGCATAGAGTTGTCACATTTGGATAAAGCAAATAGAGGATAAACAAGCCACCCCCCCAACTCTCCATTTTCACAGCTGACGAGTAAGATTGACCTCTCCAAATGTCACTAAGCATTATAAAAATCAATACTATAAAATATCAGGCACTGCTGTATTTTTCAGGTCCCTGATTAGCTGGTTTACAAGCAAACATCTGTATGATATCAAACACTTGTGTGCGACATGGACATGCAGCAGCTAAAACAATGAAATAAATTTGATAGCATCTTTTTTTTTTAAGAGTATATGAGCACTCTAAGCATAGCTCGAAAAGCAGAGCACCTCTCTCGAATACCAGAGATCAGGATAAGGACCACAAAACTAGATGATCCTGCCCCAAACTAGACAGGTGACCACCCAATCCAGACACTTCCAGCCTGACTGTGAAGGAAATGCCAGCAAAAGTTTATCTTCAGAAACTGGGGGGGAGGGTGAAAAGTCCCAAATCAAGTTACTGTATGAGTAAGAAAATCAAAAAGGATTCAGACTGATCCCCAGATATGTTCATCTAATTCCAAAACCCATTGGTTAAGCCAAAGTTTGCTTATTGTCTGACTGTCCAGTGTACTATACATGCCCCCAACCAGATGCACCCAATGATCTTCTAATCCATTGCAGCCCCTCGTAATGCAATTGAATGACTTCTTTGCTAACATTAGTCATTTTCTTAGCTCAGTGCTTTATCCTCTTATTAGCAGACGCTCCACTGGAACCATTCACACAGCATCCAGCCACCTGCTCATTGCTGAGAGCCAGTATCTTGAGACAGGCCTAGCTGTATGGTGGAACCAGTCTGCTGCCAACTGGGAAACCACATTTTTAATTTACGTGTGTGTGGACATTCTGCTCTGTTACTGGCTGGGGGAATCAAAAGCAAATTGGATGTACTATACAAAGGTACTCAGCTCCTAGGGAAAAAGGTACAGTCCGCTTAGTATTTACACACACACACACACACACACACACACACACACACACACACACACACACACACACACAACCACCACCACCACAAGCCAGCTGTAGGGAGAGACTATTGTAAGCTGACGTAAGTACAGTTATGGTTATGTCTGCCCAAATAAGCAGGGTGACTGATGGGGGGGGTGGGAAGAGGGAAATGGGTAGTGGTTGATATGTTTACCCCCCTTTAAAAAATAATCACTACTGGAACACTTTAAGAGGAGATCATTTTGATTCTAAATGTTAATACTGTTCATATTCTAGGAGGTACTTCTTTATTTACAATTGTGCACACTGGGATATTCATATTTTGGCACATATGTATTTTTCAAATGTGTCATGAGAGGACAGTTACAGATGCAATACAGATCTTATTAAATACACAATCAATATATGATTCAAGAACCAGAAGATTCTTATAGAAAGTTTTGCCCATAACTATTAAAGTGGCTGCTAGTTTTAGGGGACAGTAGCTGATTGGCTGCCCAACAGAAATGTTTCTTTTTCATTAGTTCTTAAGTTTGGGGCATGTTACCTGGCTTCCTCCAGAGATGCCTCCATTCCACTGCGGATGCAGTCCACCTTCCCTCCAGCTCCAACCATTGCATGACCGACCATGCACCTCAGGCTCCTCCAGCTCCAGTCTTGTCCTCTCTTTCCATTCTGCCTATGACTGCACGCACCATCTGTGGCTCTCTGTTCATTCCGGATCCTTGAGTCAGCTGGTAATAAGCATCAAACAGACTGTGCATTTGCATGCACATTCGCATGTGTGAATCAAATGCAGCCGACAGTTTAGGGGGGGGTGGTATTTGGAAAGAAAAAAAAATGACTACGATGGCAACATCATGGCAACTGGCAACGCTCTACTCCACACAGGATTATAAAAAAAAAAACCTGACATCCACACCATGAAAAATGGATGTCAGCCTTTATCAATGGAAATGTTGCTGGACGTCAGTGACTCTAGAGACTACATTTTAGGACATTGTGAGCTAAATTATTGATGTAAAATACATCCCAAAAGGAGTTATCTGAAGGGCTGATGGTAAATAGTTTTATAAACATTGAGCTATCCCTATTAACTACCGCTAGGAGAAGACTGTTGCTGCATATGCCCCCACAGACTGGGTGGGTGAAAGATGCATTCAGCTCACCTGTTGATGATTGGGAGGAGGTGGCAGCATGCAGAGCAAGTAAGCCCCTTGGTTTTTGTAGTGTTCTCTAGCCCTGCGTTCAGTGTTCATGGGGGCCAGGACAATGCACTACCACAGAAATGTGAGGTGGTAGTTACATCAAGAACTGACTGTTACATCATGTGTCATTCAAGCCCACAAGGGTAACACTGGCAAGAGAGTACAGCTAGTCCCTCTCAAGGATCAGCTTACATTTGCATTGACAGTCAAGGAGGTGGTAGGGGGTTAGAGTATCGAGGATTAGCTACCTAGGATAATGGGAACTATGGCTTTTGCTGCCATTCTTGACAGGATTATATATGGAGGTTCCTCTCTGGAGGTGAGTGGGCCAGCGGTTGGAAGGATGTGGGGGAACAGGAACAGGTACAGGCATCAAGATACTGGAAAACGGATGGTGATCTATAATGATTGTTAGGTGACAGTACTCCTGGGGACAATGTGGGTAACAGGGGCCTGTACAGTGCAGGACACTGGAGCACCTAAGGGCAGAAGTAAAGCAGCTTAGATGGGAGCTGAGGAGGCTTGCGTGGAGCATAGGAGGAGCAGGGCAGAGGAGAGAAAGACAGATGGGAGATGCCCAGGGAAGTGAGGTTGGCAGGCAGGGGATGGGTGTGAAGGGGATCACCCAATTTTGGGGGGTACCCCCTACCTTAGGGAAAAAGGGCCCAGGGGAGATAACAAGTGTGGAGGGAAGGGGTGGGACTGTGAGAGATGCAACAGGAGTGGAAACATTCAAGGGGGTGACTTTAAGGAAAGTATTTCATCCACTGTCTGGAAGTGGAGGGGGGAACAGAAGGTGGTGAGAAAGGTGAGGTTAAGATAACAGGGTCAATGGGAGTAGGACAGAAGAAGGGGTATGACAGTACAAAGTAGTCATGGTGGCTGAGGAAGAGAGAATAAGGAGACTGGAGTAGGAGGTGGGGGGGGACAAGATGACTGAAGGAGGGGGGAAGGAGAGGGTGTTTGTGTGGATGGCCGGAAAGGAGAGGACAGGGAAGGGGGTGAGAAGACAGATGGAGGGGCATGTAGAGGCTGTGGGGGCATCAGTCAAGCAGGGCTTGGGTAGAATAAAGGTGGAGTGGTAACCTGCCATGATGGAGAATGAGCAGTTAAGTGGAGAGAAGCTCATAGGGCAGTCAAAGAAGGAAAAGAGGGAGTCATGATTGGAAGGGTAGAAGGGTGGTAATCCTAGGGCACTCCATAATTAAGAGTATTCACTGGGGAAATAAGGGAGGCCCAAATATGAGTAGTAAGGAGGTTTATATGCCAGGGATGACAGTGGAGAGGGTGCATCCAAAAATGTGGGAGTTGGTGAGGGGAATTGGGGGGAACCACTCATAGTTATCTAGGTACAAATGACCTAGCCAGGGAAGACATGGGGGTAGTATAGAAAAGATTCAGGGTGGAAAGGGGGGGACCTGTAGAGAGGTAACCAGTTGGCTTGCATTCTCAGAGGTGTTGCCAGCCCCGCGAGCCAGCATGGTCCAGAAGAAAGCAAATAGAGGAGTTCAATGACTGTCTGTGGGAGTGGTACACAGAGGAAGGGTACGACTATATTGGGGGCTGGGGTGAGACCTGGTCACATAAAACACTTTTTTGCACCAGACAGATGGCACCTCTGTAATGGCGGGTCAGCTGTCCTCAGGGGACAAATGGGGGATACATAAACTGGAAACTTCATTTAAAATACTCTGTGGGGGGGTAGTGGGCCTGCAGGCCCCGAATCTTGGGGAGAAAATCACCACAGGGTGGAGCTGGAGGGGAAGCAAGTGGGTTAGCAGCAGGGGGGCACAAATAATGGTGGGAAATGTGAAAGGTAGACTGGAGGTAAGGGAAGGAGGCTTAAACTCTAGGTGGAAGGTAGTGTCCCTTAATGCATGACATCTCAAAAACAAGATGGGTGACCTGTAGGCATTGTTGGCTGAGAGGGGAGTGAACATCGCAGCAGGCATGGAGACATGGGCCACACCTAACCATGACTGGGACCTCTTGATCCCTGGGTTTAAATTTTACAGGGGAGACAGGGAGGTAGGAAAAGAGGGAGTAGTGACGGTTTACATTAGGGAGGGTATAACTTGTACGTGGGAGGAGGCAGAAAAGGAGATGGTAGAAGCAATGTGGATTCAGTTACTGTCTAATACAGGGAGGAAGGTGAGGTTGGGGGTGTTTTACAGACCACCCAACCAGGAGGAGGAAAGACACAGGGAATTGAACTCACAAATATTAACTACTGCAGGGAAGGGAGAGGTGGTAATAGCTGAAGACTTCAACCTGGCCAAGACGTGGTAGTCCCTGAAAAGGCTTTCTCATTTCTGAGTGACATTTGTGTGAGAGGGTTACTGTGCTGCACTATGGTGAGATCAGTTTATAGTCTGCCTTAGTTTTGTATTCTGCTTATATATTCAGATGGTAAAGGGGTGCATGAATGTAACTTGGATGCTAAACTATATAAAAAAATATCATATTTCTCTTAATAGAACCCAGCTGCAAATCAGCTCCCACGCCCTATAGTTTACACTGGCAGTAGAGAAGTAAACACAGATTTAGGTGGGACAGTTACAAAACTACCATATTATTATAGTGTGCTCATATCTCAAACACAGGACACTTTGCTTATTTTGTCAGGGGAAAAATTGTATCTGCAGTTTGGAGCAACATTGCATACAATCAAAGTGCTGTGTGTTTTTTGCCAGCAATAATTTACTGGCATTACCATTTCATGATAAAGTGAATGTCCAGATTTCAGCATATGAGCACTCTATAACAATTACATCATTTAACTGTCCCACCTAAATCTGTGTTTACTACACTACAGCCAGTGTAAACTATGGGGTGTTGGAGCTCATTTGCAGCTAGGTTACCTGTTACATAAAATGTGACTTTTGTATTTTAGCATCCAAACTTATGTACCCTTTTACTATCTTTTTACTATCTGCATATTTAGTTCAAACAGAAAAAAATACTGCAGCAGGTAAAATTGTGGGATGTGCATATTAGATTTATAGCAAGAGTATGTTAAATGGGGGGCAGTGAAAACTAAATGTGTTGTTCCATGTAATATGGAAAAATGGCACCAGTTTACACAGCCTGAAAGAAATTATGATTGCTAATGCCTATGTTTTAAAACGACATCACTATCAAACCTAATGGGAGGAAAGCAAGGTTAAGTTCATTCACGATTTCACAATGTGAGCAGCCACTGATGCTCAAGCACAGTGGAGATACCAGGACAGCGCTCTCAGTAAAAACATACTCTGCCTTGTCTGTGCCCCACTTGATGTTATGTGTTTCTGTTTTTGTTCTTTTTTTTTTTTCACTTTTACTTTGTTTTCTGCCTACTCAAGGTAGGATTTGGGGTGGGGTTGGGGTAATGTACTTTTCTGTCACCCACTCTCATTCCCTACCTCATGCGAGTCATTGGGGCAGACCATGCAATTATCGCATGTTGGTAATAGTAACGGTAGACTTTATTTGTACCGTATATGCTTGCGTATAAGTCGTTTTTTTGGGAGTTGAATTCAGCATCAAAAAGCATGTTCTGACTGATACGCGAGCCATTTAGAGAAACTAAAAATGTGTCGGCACTAAAAAAAAGCTTCAAAAATCCCAGATGCAGATTGCTTGATCTGCCTGAGCTACTGAAACCTAATTATTGACACCTGGCTCCTGGTATACACAGCCCGATCGGTGATTAGCATCTAGTTATCTCTATGCTCTCGCAATCAACAAGATGCTTTGTTACAGATTAGGCTAGTTAAGCAATTGCAGTTACAGTAAATGAGCTTAACTGGGATCCGTTTTTCTGCTAAACAGAGTTTCCTTCAGCAGTTCATTATTTGCCAGATTTCACAATGCAGTCACTGAAACGAAAGAGATGTGCCTATGATGTGGACTTTGTTTGTTTGTTTGTTTTGTTGAAGTTTGTTGATCCGGTAAGCCCACTGGGCCTAGAAGTCCCTTTTTCAGGTTCAGGGGTGACCGGGGTGGGGAATACAGATGGTAAGTAATTGAATTTGAACCAGATTAAGCTGTTGGTGGTATTTTTTAGTGAATGAGGGAAATTTGACCAGGACACCGGGGAAATTCCCCTACTTCCTGCTTCCTGTGAGCAGGGGGGACCCATTTTCTGGTGGGACCAAGATGGTGGAGGAGGAGGACGTTGCTTGGTGGGAGAGCTGGCCTCTGCTCTCACTGTTAATGCTAAGGAGGCTGTCACTGCTAATATTGTGGATATGGACTCTGATACGAGTTTCAGGATGCATCGTTCTTTGGGAGGATTCAGTTACTTTGTTGAACACCAGAGGAGAAGTTGTTACTTTGTTTAAACCTGACAATGTACAAGAACTTGGTGCTACTGAAGGAAGGGTCAGTGCTCACGCCAGTACCAGTGAAGCTGATATGCATTTGACGGGCGCCACATTACCCCCGTCAGCAGCGCTGTTCTGCAATACCTACGCTGAATTAGCTTTTCAGGAGGCTCCAAGGAGCGAGGTGAGTTATTGACATCTAACATGGATATTTTGGGTCTTACTGATGCTGTTCTTGTGACGACTACCAAGGGCTCTGCACTCCAAAGCGAAAGTTTACGGCTGTCAGAGCTTCATACCCTTACCAAACTAACTCCTCTTGTAAAAGTAGCAGGGGTGTTAAATGAGGCTTGCTTACCAGAAAATAGTGTGGAGCTTCAAGCGACTGCAGAGTGTTTACCAGATAGACTCCAGCAGGAAAAACAATGCTTTGACAACAATAACTCAACTTCTGTCAAACTCTTGACTCCAGTATTAGACTCCAAAGGCCCTGAGGGGCATGGTCACATTCCAGATAATCTCACTCTCATTCCGGGAATGTCTGACTCTTCAGCTGCTTCTCTGCAGGCTGGCAGTAAAATCGAGAATGTTAGTGAGTGCCTACAGCCTGAGAAGCCACTGCCTGATTTAAAAGAAAAAAGCCTCTTTACTCTTAAACAACAAACTTTTCCTTTGGGGTTTTCCACTGCATTCACTCAGAATGAGTCTGCACCTTTAAGCAAATCAGCTGGGTTGTGTTGAAAACCCTATTGCTGTGGAAACTCAAGGGCAGCCTAATATTATCTATCAGTCCTCAGCCATCTCCCAAATTGGGGCGACTGAATTTTTCTTTTCTGATAAGACTATATCTAAACAGCCAAAACAAAATATTACACAACCTACTGTAACAGTCTCTTCCTCTATAACTAGTGAAATGACTCGGGACTCCTGGTCTCCAGACAAAGCTCTTATGGGGGCTGGCTGGACGGAGGCTCCAACAGGCGTTTGGAAGCCTGATCTGGCCTGGGATACAGATTTTTCCCTTTCACAGCACTCCCCTGAGTGGAAACCAGTTACCCAGCAGAAGGTTTTGACTGACAGTTTCCACGTTATAACAGAAGTGGCTGAGACATCACGACCTCCTTCTGCTGTTGAAATTCCTGTGGTACAGGCTTCAGTACCTTCCACTTCAAAATTAGACTTACCTCCCCGGGAGAAGGATTCTTCATCACAGAAGTCCTCCTTACCAAAACCCCCTTTCCAGAAACCTCTTATGTCAGAACTATTTTCCACCTCAAAGAGGGAAGCAGCACCTCGACGGAATGCAGTCCGTATACGTTATAAAGGGGGTTTGGAAAATAGGCCGGACAGATACTATGTGGGGAAAACGCTACTAAAAGATTCTCTGCATTTTACTCCACAGGATGTTTTCGCTTTTATTAACATTTCTGGAGAGGACAACTTTGATATCAGTTTTCGGACACCTCATGGTTTGGATTTGTTTTGGGATCGATATAGTCAGGTGAGTTCTCTCCCACATGGACCCCTTTTGGTTATACCTCTCTAAGCCATTAATAAAATGTGTTACAGTTATGTTTAGGAATGAGGGGGTCCATGTGGAAGACATCACCTTCTGGTTATCTCAGAAATGTGAGGTATTAAGTAGCCCGGAACCTATTTTAGATTCTGAATGTTTTTGGACAGGGGGCTTGAAATACAAAATTAAGCTGAGGCAATCTGAATCTGGGGTGGAACACATTCCGAATTCCTTTTTGTTGGGAAGAGATAGGGGGGTTTGTTTTTATGGAGGACAGCCCCGTGCTTGCTATAAATGTGGGTCTAGAATACATCTTTCAAGTGTTTGTGATCAGCCATGTTGTGACAATTGAGGGGAAGTGGGGCATGTAACCATGCAATGTGTTAATAATTCTAGGTGTGATCTCTGTGAAGAGTCTGGCCACGGTTTTTGTGAATGTTCTTGGGTTGCTAAGAACAAGGTGTCTTGCATAAGCCCAGACCTTCTAATTCAGAAGGCCCAGGATGCGCGGCCCCCCCAGCCCCTCTCCCTTTTTCTTCCTTACAACTGTTACCATCTCCTTCCCTTAATAAAAAAAAAGAGTCTACTGGTACGGATTCTACCACCTTTATTTCTTCCAAGAAACCTGACAAAGTAGTACAAATACCGGACTCTGGACCGGTGGAGGAAAAACCTTGCATGGGTCCACCTGGCTCTTTAGAATTTCCTCCTGCATGCTACACTGAGGAGGTATCTGAGGTTGCTGGAAAGGAGTCTGGGGTTCCAGTCCCTGGGTCACCTTTGCCTAGATGAAGATCAGCTAGGAATTTGCATCCCAAATCTCCCATTCTGCTCCCGTCATAGAAACCAGTAATTCATATGTGCCTTTTTACCCCATGGGGGGATACAGAGATGGAATTGGGAGATTCAGACTCTCAAAAATTCTCTTTTTCCACTCTGTCACAAACAGTGGATACTTATAAAGAGAAGAAAAAGAAAAAAAGGAAAAAATAGAGGGTCTGACTATATTTTTGTAACTTACAATGAGGTTTTTCTGGGGCTCCTTAAATACTCATAGCTTGCTAAATACCGCTAAAAGGCAGGCTCTTTTTCATTATCTACACGATCAACATATATCTGTGTGTTTTTTACAGGAAACATGGATGCACTCTGTAGAACAGTTAACTTCTTTCTAGCGGGATTGGGTTTGGGGACCTTCCTTTTAGTCCTTTGGAATAGATAGAGCAGATGGCATAGGCATTATTTTCACTTCATTTTCTTTCACACTGCATAATTTAATTGACCTTATACAGTACCGGGTAGAGTTTTGATATTGGACGGGAAATGGCATGGTACGTGCTATCGTTTCATTAATATTTATAGCCCTCAAACAAAAGCTGGTAGAGTGACCTGTTTCAAAACCATACAACCTTTCTTGGTGACATCTGTTAAGGTACTATGGGGTTGGGATTTTAACTGCACAATTACTGATTCGCCCAAACAGAATAAAAAAATATATTGTGATTCACATGCGTTAGTTAACATTGTTAAATTGGCTGGTCTACTCAACTGCATTTCCTTTTCTTCCCAAGGACCTCAATATTCCTTTAGAAAAGGGAAAATTTTTTCTTTAATAGATTATATGTTGGTTTCCTTCTATGCAATTAACTCTTTTGAAATGATTCCTTGTGAATTCTCGATCATTCCTTTTATTATGCAAATGCCAGTTACCAGGTTCCCTTGAGCATAGGCAGGTTAGATGCAAACTTAATAATTCCATCCTAGACTTACCCCATATACAGTCAGGGTGAAATATATCTTAAAAGCCAGATTGTCAGTGGTCTTCCTTTATTCTGATTTAGGGGACTGGTGGCTGGAGACCAAGGCTGATTTACGGAATTGGTTTAAAAACAAGGGGTTAAAACGAAAAATCATAATTTTTTAAAATACTTGTCTCTTAGACAGCAGCTCCAGAGACTCACTACGATTGCATATACTTCTCAAGGTGACTATTCTGATCAAATTGTTAAGTTGCAGGAAGAAATGAGGGTATTTCAGTACAACAGAGCTAAGACGTTGCAAGCTATCCTCACTAATGGTGTAAAAAAATCCCCTATGGGGGATCCCTTTGAAGCTTGTAAAACCTTGAGGGATTCCTCTAATATGGACTCATTAAAGAAGTCTGATAATTCTATGGCTATAACTGTTCCACAGTTAAGGGAATTAATTATAAGTCATTTTTGGTCTTTAGAACCTTCCCTCCCGATTTTGGATAAATCCATGCTTTCATATTTGAGTGTCATTAACGCTCCCTCTGAGTTAACAGAAGCCTCTAAATTATTGGAACCCATTTCTCAAGAGGAAATTTTAAATGTTATACGGAATTTAAAACCAAACATTTCACCAGGAATGGATGGCTTATCCAATAATTTGTATAAAGCCTTTTCTATTGAGCTGGTTCAATGTCTCTTTATTTTATTCCAGTATTTTATTAAGAATACTGTGTTTTTTCCCTCATTTTCTGACGGATTATTAGTTTATTTATTTAAATCGGGGATAAACATAATATTAAGAATTGGCGGCCTATTACCCTCCTTAATTCAGATTACAAAATCTTTACCAGTATTTTGAATAATCGACTAAAAAACTATGCCAGGTTGGTGATTTCCCCCTTCCAATTTAGTGGGATACCAGAAAGTAGGATTCAATCAGCACTAATGATTGTGTGTGATGTCATTGAACACCTCTCTGTATCGGGCATAGTTAATTGTATGGTCGTAGCAGATTTAGAAAAAGCTTTTGATAGAGTACATTTACCCTTTTTGTTTTTAACCTTAGAACATTATGGGTTCCAGCAAATAATTAATTTAATTAAAAGTTATACAAACATAATGTGGTCTTTCCTTTTGAAAGGTAGTACGGTTGAAAGTTTTTATACATACAGGAGTGCGTCAGGGTTGTCCTCTCAGCCCTCTGCTTTATATATTTTCATTAGATCCACTATTGCAGAAATTAATCACTGTTCAACAATGGACTGGAATTTCAGATAATTTATCCCAGGATCAGCAACTATTATTACAGGCCTATGCCGATGATTTAATTTTGTATTTTTCTGATCCGACTTCTGTGCATATGTTTTTAGAAGCTTTTGATGACTTTTCAAAAGTGTCTAATGCCAAATTGAATTTGCATAAAACAAAAGGGTTGTTTATTGGAGCAGTGGGTCCAGCTGAGATTATGCAGGAGGGTATCCATATTACACGAACCCCCCTTAAAATTTTGGGCATCCTGTTTGGTCCTCAGAATATGCCGGTTGAAAACTGGGAATCGGCTCTTCAGGTTGTGGAAAATAAGGTAAATAGATGGAAGAAGTGGAAACTTTCAAAACTAAAACGTATACATGTGATTAAACAGTTTCTTTTGCCCTGTCTGCAGTACATAGCCATGATTTTCCCACTCCCAGTTAACTGAGAAACAAGGGTTTATTGTTTATTTTTTCAAATGCTTTGGGGTAACCATTTAAATCCGGTAAAGAGATGTTATACCTATTTGAATATAAAAACAGGAGGACTTGGGATGGTGGACCCTGTTGTTTTTGTACATTCCCTATTTATTATGTGTACAGTTAAGAGTGGTTTAAGTGTAGTAAAAGGGATTGAGGGAAAATGGATTTTTAGATCTCTGGGCAAATATTTTATGAATTGGCATATTTTGACCCCTAAATTGCACCCTCGTATCCCTATTCCCCCATATTTTCTGCCAGCTGCTAAAAAATTGTACAGATGGGGATTAACAAAAGAGTTAATTTTGAATAATAACATGAAGGGATTTTACCAATTAATAATGGCTAACTTGTACCCTCAAGATCCGTGCTTTAAGAATTGTCCTTCAACTCTCAATTCTAAGGTATTGGCCCAGTTGAATAATTTCAGATTGCCTCATATACAATGGAAATGCAGTGGTTGATTGTTTATGGTCATGAATGTTCAGGTAATGCCAAATATAAGGCAATAGAAGAAAGGAACTGCCCCTATCTGACTGCATAAATTTGGAGGAGTCAATGGAGCATTTTTCCTACAGTGTTCTTATTCCAAAGGTTTGTGGACTTATTTGGCAACTTTATGGGGCTTCAAATGGCTTACTCTTCTTTCATATGATGTTTTGATCCTAGGATGTTATCCTGCAAGCCTTTCTTATTTTCATGAGGGACATTGTCTTTATTTTTTTGTTGCTTACGGTTTTATTTATGGCAAGCTAGATGCCAATGGGTAATATACCAAAGGAAAATGCCTTATATTTGTTTTAGCATCTTGGTTACAAATGAACTTTCAAAAATTTATTCCCAGGATGCACAGAGGTTAGCTCCTGCTACGCTCCTGAAGTGGTGGAAAGGGTTTCTTCATTTTATAAAGTTTAAGTAATGTTTTGTTCCTTTCTAAGGAATTTCTTTTGCTTTATAGGATTTATTGCTTATTTTGTATTTTCTTCTGTAGCTTGCATCTATATTGTATGATTAGTTTTTAAGTTTACTGTGTTGCTCTGTTATGTTTGTTATTTCAATAAAAACTCCCCTACTCTTTTCAATAAGTGCCATGGGATCTTTAACATCCACCTGAACTACCACCAATCCAGGCAGATGGGACCTCACTTTAACGTCTCATCCGAAAGACAAACTAATTAGTGCCTCAAAAGGGAGAGAGATGTCATGTCCTGATAAAACATTTTCCAGCGCCTCCAATGTGTAAAACAAACCGACTGCTCCTTTCCTCCCTCTCTTCCTTTCTATGCGGCATTTCAGAAATGCCAAGATGATGTCTCTTTCAAGAATACTAATGCAGTCTGCTTAAGAAAAGAATGTGTGGATAAAAAATGTACACAAAGAAAACAAAACAAAATACAAATATGAATGCAAATCTAATTTTTAAATAAAAAAAATTCATTTGAATACTTCTGATTAGCTGTTTTGTTTGGCTAGTTTCTATGTAAATGCTACTAAATTTTACAAATGTTTTTGTCTCTATCAAATTTGGTGAAACAAGCACCCGTGTAGAAGCTGCTCCCGATTTATAGGTGGGTCAATGGCTGATGCAAACTTTTGTGGTAACAATATTGGTCCCCAACTTTTATGCGGACTGACTTTTACGCGAATATATACGGTAATTATTGGTGCCATTCCCCAGAAGCCCAGGGCCCCATTACAATAAAACAATCAGGGTAGAAAACAGATACATAAAACAAACACATAAATTTATGATAAATATAATCATAAAGCAATTAAATAAATTAGCTAACATAATTAAAACAGCTCTGAGTAGATACAACATTAATAAATAATAAATAATAGACTGGGAAAACAGATAGTCCAGGGATTTATCCAGGGATTTAATCTTTTTTATTTATTTTATTTGTTTATTTATTGAAATGTTTCACCAGGAGGGCACACTGAATAACAAGTTGCTCATCTCACGGTGTGACCCAGAGGGAGGGGTTTACATGAGGATGGGACAGATACAATGTACATATACAATTAATGGATGGAAGAACAGTTACAAATTGTGTAGGAGGGAAGACAAAATAATGCAGCAGTAGAACACAGTGCGGGCAATACAGTTTGTAAAAATACAACAAAAGTATTCCAGAGTAGGATACAATACAGTGCAAATTATGCTAACAGAACAATTGTAATGCTATGATATACCAAGAGCATGATCAATGTAGTACACAAGTGCTGTAATAGGAGTAAGAGGAGAGATGAAAGTGGAAGGGGAGGAGGGGAGAGGCTGGGAGGCAGCCAACACCAGTTGCCACTTCAGGATGCTGTGAACCCTGCCAGGGGGTAGGGAGTTGGTAGGTGGAAGTTTTGAGTACAGGAATTTAAGGAGGGTTAAAGCAGGAACATCTGGGAGAGAGGAAATTGTGGAGGGCAGTACCAAGGGAATAGGTGGAAGAGGAATGCTGTATTTGGGGGGGGGAGTTCCAGGTTTTAGGGAAGTGATGGGCAAAGATGGTCTGGCAATGAGGGTGGAACAGCATGGGACCACCAATGTGTGCGTGTCACTAGATCTGAGAGAATGGAAGGATGGAGGAGGAATGAAGAGAGAGGATGAGAGGTAGGGAGGGAGTTCACTGGGCCAGAATTTGAAGGTTAGTTTGACACAGTGGGAGAGGCACCTGTTTGATAGTGGAGGGAAGGCAAGGGAGTGATAAAGTTCACAGTGATGGGTATGAGAGAGAGTCAAGGGCAAAGCAGCATGATCATCAAAAGCCTGCATGAACATATGTTTTCAGGTCCTTTTTAAAGGCCACCCCTGAGGGGTCCTCCCTAAGGGGTCTTGGGACAGTATTCCACAAAGCAGAACCCACTGCCTCGAATGCCTGGTCACCCAAGGTTCTTAACCTTTCCCAGGGTATCAAAAGATAGCCCTTCTCAGTGGAGCAAAGGGGGCACAGAGACACACAAGGATGCAGTAGACCTGCAAGATAGCCTTGGCCCAACCTGTGTAAGGCCTTATAGGCGAGCAAGCCTACTTTGAAGGAGACAAACCACTTCACCAGCAGTCAATGCAGGTCATGCAGCACCAGGGAGACATGACACAACTTTGGAATGCCAGTCAGCAACCTAGCAGCTGTGTTCTACACCAGCTGCAGGTGCCGCAGCATACGTCCACTGACCTCGGGGTACAGGGTGTTGCAGAAATCAAGCCTTGAAGTAAGAAAGACAGGTACCAGTGTCAACAAGTCTCCATGAGGGAAAAGGGATTTAATCCAGCAGATATTCCACAGATGGTAAAAGCCACGCTGGACTACTGCTGACACCTGAGCCTTGAATATTAGCCCCTCATCCAGAATGACCCCCAGATTTTTCACCTTCATGAGAGCCAAAAGCCCAGAGGAGGTGATTGTGTTGATGGCCTGACTTATGCTACATTCATCCAATCACTTTCATTATCCTACGCTTCCATAGCTACAGCTTGCCATGGGTTGATTGACTGAGTCTTAGACTTACAAACCTCTTTTGTTGGTTGGGGACAACTCTAAACTAAATGATAGCATCACAGGTATTAAAATTTTCAAATCGCAATTTTCTAAAACACTACTTGATGGCATGAATGGAAGGAAGTTGTACTTCCTTAAATCAGATAGCTGATTAGTCATACACTACTGCCCCCCCACCACCACCAGTATACAGTCCTCATCACAGCACTGTGCTCCACCCCACCCCACCACAGCAGGGTCCTCCACCTCTGCCATGGCACTCCCCCCCATGGCAGTACTTTCTCCCCACAAGGGTCTGATGGAGGTACTCAAAATCAAATGCATATTAATGAAAATTGATTCCCCTCACACTTGGGTATAGGAAAACTTGGGTTTTGTTTCCTCACACATAATACTTTATACCACCCATTTCCCTGTAATAAGGTCTCAGTGAGAATACAAAGAAACACATTTTTACTTAACTTTTTCACCAGCACAGAAGCTATGCTGCACAATGGAAAATGAGTGACATAAAGTGTTGTGTGGGCAGCAAAACTCCCTTGTGTCCTATATTTATTTGAATCAGTTTTCACTGATATTCTTTTGAATTGCAATACCCTAATCTGAACCTCGTGGGGAGAAGTGCTCAAGTAGGGGGTGGGGGAATATGCAATGGTGGGATGGGGGCAGTTCTATGGTGAGGGAAGGATAGTGGTAGGGGTGGGGTGGGAACAGTGCTTTATGGTTATCTGGACTGGGGAAATACAACTTTCCCCCCCCATTCATGCCATAAACTAATACTTTCCAAATTTCAGTTTGGTGCCTTTCAGTGTCTTTGGTACTTTAATTGTTAATTGGCAGCAGTTTGTCATATTCCACTTTACAGAAATGAAATTCATACCTCAAAATGATGCACATGTTACTGTACCTGTATAGCTACTTCTGTAAATAATGGTGTTTTCAATTGTTTTATAATGTATGATAGAATGCTGTAATGTGCCAAAAATCATCTTTTTACAGCATTGTTACACTATCGATGTGACGTCACGCTCCTGTTACAGTATCGTTGCTACGTCGCATCGGTAGTGTAACAACATGGAACACAAAGCTTTGTTGTTGCTAGGATACTCATGAAGCCAACCGAAAACCTATTTAAACACAAAAAGTAAACTGTAGAAAAAACTCGCCAAAGTAGCCCAAGCAGTAAACAATGGCTGCAGCTATCTATTCAAAGCCAGACCTCCTTCACCACAAGGTAATAACAGTATCTCATATATTGTCATCTTTTACATCTTCTCTGCTGACCATACATTTTACCATACACTATAAAAGACAACGTATAGTCAGCAGTGTGTAACAACGCTCAGTTTGGCTTCTTGTAGTTCCCTTGACAATGCTCGTAAACCTCTAGAGCTTTTCTCTCGAGGTTTAACAGAGTCACCAAGGGAACCTCTTGAAGGCAAACCTAGTGTTGTTACACACCGCTGACCATACGTTATCCTATATCTTTTTATAGACAACATACTGCACAGTTCTCTTCATGGAACCAGTAATTTGGAATGTTTAGTATGTCAGGGTCTGTGCTCACAATGCTAAGCATGAGCTGTTAACCTATCTGAACCATACTTAAAGTTCTGCACACAGACCATGACATAGTTAAAACTCCACATCATTGATTCCATGAACAGAACTATAACAAAATACTGCCCATAAAAGCAAAGCAGTGCAGACTGCAGTTTGTGGCATGTTTGTATTCAGATGTGTTTAAATATGAATCATTTAAGGGTATGCGTATCATTTCTGCAAATATGAACAATATAAAGAGCTACTCGTGTCCTCTTTAGGGCCATTGCCTTCATCAACCACACTAGTATGACTTCAGCTAGTTCTAATTCAGCACCTCCTTCTGGTATCCCAATAATAAATACATTCTGCTCTCATAGTTAATTTTCTTTGATGATGTTGATGTATCAAAGGCAGTTCTGCAGCAAACCATTCACCGTTGTCCACCCTGCAGTTACAGCTGCTAGTCCCTTCCCCCTCCAAGGAGTTTGCCTAAATTGCTGCCTCCTGGCATGCTTCCATTTTTTACACCACACTGTTAAGCAACTAGAAATGAATAGTCAGATTTACTGTTGAGTTGTCCATGGGAGTTGCTTATTTTCAGCATTATATGAGATTGATGCAACACCTCCACCTCTCCGCGACCTATAGCTTTGACCATCTCAGCTGTCTCCTGTGTCCCTGACATGGGCCTAAAATAGTCTCAGGAGGAGAACATAACTTGCTTTCCCTTTCCTATCCTTACAATTGTTTTTACTTGCTCTACAGTTTCACCAGGGCATTCAATAACAATATGGCACAGTTTTCAGTAAAATGTTTTATTAGAAAAGCTGCTCTTTTTTGCTCATGATTAACCAGTGACTCTCTCTGTACATTGTTCTGTGAACAAGTAAGGACACCATGCCACCAGTACTACAATCTAATCTCAACGTCAATGTTAAAACACTAGACATATTGGGGCCCTATTCTTCAAGGTGCGGAGTGGCTATGAGCCATGTATCTGTGGCTCATAGACACTGTGTGGCCGCTGAACCACCTGCACCCCATTCTCCATGGAGACATGGGCTGGGCACACCAGATCCCCTGGCCATCCCATGAGCTCCATGAAGGGGTGGTGCAGGGGGCGTACTCATGCTCTACCCTATGCCCAAAAGCATGGTGTGCCGGGTGAGAGGAGTTGCAGGCTATGCAAACTAGAGGAAGTCCTAACCACTGTGCACCCCTTCCCAACAGTATGCTGCCAGTAGCTTGTATTCACTGAACAAATGGTGACTTTTAGTTTATTTAAGCTTTAAAGATACTGAAGTCAGCTAAGAACTGATTCAGGCAAGCTTTTCACAGTTCTAAAAAAAATCACAAACGACAGATTATAATTTTAAAATTCAGGAAATTAAGTACAGTTACAATTGTTGATCTTTACACATAAGGAACTCTTAAACCACCAAAGGTCCTCATGTGCCAAGTATAAAAAGTGAGTTGTTCCACTTTTTCAAGGTGCAAAGTTTATTCTGAAAAGAGAGGGTGATACTTGTTTTTATGTTTTTCTTCATATTGTATGAATCAGACACTTTGTGAAATATTAATGAACAAAAATGGGCAATCTCTGTAAATCAGATCTTGTAGCTAGAGATTTTAACCCTGTATAAAAATAAACTTGTACCTAACTTACATAATATTGGCATGGAGATGGCTTTACACCATTGAAGAGTGTTGAGCTTGGGTGTCCTTTGATTGTAAACCAAAAATTATTTTTTTATTATTATACATAATATTTGAGCTGTCTATGTCTGAAACCACTCACAGGTTCACTGTGTCTTGTTTCTCAGTTTTGTATGTGGTGCAAAGTTCAGTGTCTTAGTTTTATGTTCACCATGTGCACAAGCGCAAAGTGAACATATTGCAGTAGAACTGCTTTTTGATGGATGTGACACTGTTCGTCCAATGCAGAGGAGTGTTTTAGGTTGAATTCAGTGTCACTCCAATCATCAGCCAGGCTTACTATGACAGAATTTTAGCTTGGTGGTTGGAGTGGAGATGACACAAACTTCAAAAGGAATAGCCTATCCAATCAGGAATCAACTATTCCCTTTGATCTGTGCTTCCCAGCAAGCCAAGCTAATCTGTCAAAGTCAGCCTGGAATGCGTGGAATGTCTGGGTTGCTACCTGTTATAGTTCTTCTCTTGCTCAGACACTGTAAACAATAATTTGCCAGTCTTAATTCTCTTCTTGGACTTTTTATTACATGTTTTTAATCGTCACTAATTTCACTATTTTTACTGCATTAGTAGAAGCTGCTGTTCACAGCCGAAACTATTGTGCAAAGCAGTCCATATAAGGAACATCAGGGATCTTGTACTAACAAAATACATGATTCTGGTGCACAACAAATAAGAGTAATCATCCCACTGAAGCCCCACATGAGCTGAGCAGTCTGTGAAGCAGGCATAGCAGGGTAGTTTGCAAAGTTGTAGCCCAAGTTAAACTGCAGAATTTATCACAGGTTTGAGAAAACAGGATTTTCCACAATGCAGAGGAGGAACACTTGACATAGTTTTCCTAAGTGTCTAAATGGTATTAAATTATGTTGCTTGCCAGCCAGGTTACCTTTGATATCCCATGTGGGACCGACACAAACCAGCACTACCTGGTATTTTGAAGAGATAACGAGAGTGAGAGATATCATCTTTTGCACAGGAGCTGACAATTTTCTATACCTTTGTTCATTAGGTGGGGTCATAAGAAGGCTGTGTTGAAAATTTGGTGTAAAAATATTAGAAAACAGCAAAGTTATTAGCCTGCATTTAAATCTGCAAACGCAGGCTCTGAACTTTGGTAATTTTCAATATTCAGACCCCAGATATTCAACATAGACATTTCTTCACAGCACCTTATGAATGTGACAGCTGTCATTTTTCTGATCCTGGCCAAAATGTGTTTTTGCATCCCAAAAGGTGATTTCGCAGTTGCTGCATGAAATCACCTTTTGGCAGGAGTTAAACATTTTCTCTGCACTTGTAGATGAGGTGGGGTCATAAGAAGAGTATGTTGAAAATTTGGGCCACATATTAACAAACAAGTAAGTTAAACTGCCCAACATCATCATATCTACATTGTATTCTTAAATGTTAATAAAATAATTCCTTCACTGAAGCAATTTTCAAAGTTACAACATTGTTTGACTTAAGGAGAATCTGCTTACTCTGGTACTGAATGTTTAAATTTATAGTGTCCAGAGTGAAGTTTAAATTGAGTTATTTTGTCACTTACTTATAAATAAGGTTTAGCAAGAGTTGAAGAGTAGAGTTCAAGGCTAGGCAGAGTGGGGCAGTGAGATAGCACTGGAGTTAACTTTTTTATTTTTAGAGATGGCTGTTAATGTGCTGCTAAGAGGCTTTATTAAATAATGTTCACAACATATTGCTGTTTGGTATTGTGCCATCTCTCCACTTACTGGAAGATTTAACTACTGGAAAGCTCACCTGGAGAGCAATGTGGTGTTGTTACTTATGAGAAATGAGTTTACTTGGATGAAATGACTACTGTTGGTGTGGATTAGGAAGTCCAGTGACTAAGACTTCCCTGGTAAGGGCAGTTGTGGATTCTATTCTCCTGTCTGGATGCGGGAAGTGTGTAGCAGTTGTTGAGTTGGTGATGGCAGCCGTTTCACTGATCAGCGGCTACGGGCATTTGTGGAATCAGTGGACTAAGGGGATAGAATTCAATGTGTTTGAGCAGCTCTGCAATTCCACAGCTCTCAGGGTACGGAAGGTGAGAGTGCTGTTTCCTAGTTATATTTGAGCTGCTTTAAACATTTGACTGCTTTGGTCCAACAATGGTGAGAGTAGTGTTGAAGAGCTTTGGGGAACATCTCCCTGTGAATTCTTTGAGATTTCAAGCTTTTGTTTTACCAGAACAGCTTACAACTATTGCACCTGTTCTATAGCTTCAAGAATCGGGTTGTGAGAGCACTGTTTTCCTGCTATGATTTTGTTATTTGTCATTGTTTTTTCCCTCCTGCATTGGTGACAGTAGTGCAGGAAGGCTCCTGCTGGTGAACTGTTGGGACTTCAGCTTATTGGCAGCTAACTTTGTGAACAGGTATTTGCAGCTAATCCTTTGGACATTGCTCCTTAACAGGACCTGAACCTTTTTGATCATTGCTCCTCAGCAGCATCTTATTGGGATTCTCCTGCTGTATTATTTGTTATTGTTTTATAATTAAGTAAAAAAAAACTCATTGGGAGTTGGATAGCGGAGGGGTGGGGATTGTTGGGGTGTGTAGGTTAGGGTTTTATTTGTATTAGAGTGGTTTATTGTTTGATTGCATTATAGTGATTAAAGGTTTTTACTTTGTATTTTGTTTTACTGTTGATTTTAGGGGAGGACCGGGGTAATTTATGTTTTAGGCTTATAATTGTGGTAGAGAATGTGCGTAGGGTTCAGACCCCATAGCATCACTTCATCAGGATCCCTGCTGAGAGTCCACTGTCCTTTTGCTGACCCCCCTGTGTCACCTGCAGCTGTCAGATACTGTAGGGAGGTTGCGATTGAGTGAAGGTGACATGGTAGGTGGCAGGGTAATGGGGTTGTAGTGGGAGACAGTAGCATTGGAGTGATCAATACCAGCATGTGCCCTGGGGTAAAATGGAATCTTGGGAGAGTCCAGGCATGTTTAGTGCCCATTTTCAGGGTTTCTGCCAGACCAAGCAGAGAGGTAGCTATTTGGCCAGCAGTTTCTGCTGGTCCCCTTCGGACATTGTTGCGTAATGCAAGATCGATCAGGAACAAGAGCACAGTTATAGGCGAGTTGATTTCCTCAATCAAGATGGCTTGCATTATGGAGACCGGCTGGCAGATGATTCCTGTCTAGTTCTGGAAGTATCTGTCCCAGACGGGTTTTCTATAGAACACTGCCCGACGAGGAAATGCAGGGGCGTGGGTGTGGCCATCTGTTTAGATGTAATCTGAACTTCTCTGTGCACGCATCAGGATCTACTTTGTTGTTTGAATGCATGGCCATGCACAAGGTCCAGGTGAAGGCTACAGAATCCTTCTTTAGTACCAGCCTCCGGGACATGAGAAAGAGTTTCTGTAGGAAGTCACAGAATTCGTCACCAAGAGGGTGTTGCAGTCGCCAAGGTGGTTGGTCCTGGCTGACTTCAATGCTTGGATCGAGGATGAATCCTCACAGTTTGAACATAACTTCCTCCAGATAATGACATCACTGGACCTTGCACAAGCAGTTGCTTCTGTGACCCATAGCCACAGTCACACCTTGGAGTTAGTATTCTCACTGTAGCTTGAGATATGTGATCTCAAGATTGATCTGGTCAGTTGGTTGAATCACTGCACAGTGTGGTTGTTGTTCAGGGTCAAGTACAAGGAAAGTGCTTAGTATTTAGAAGAGCCAACTGGTGGCAAGAGTGAGAAGGTAGGTGGGGAGGGGAGGGGCTAAGGAGATTTGAAACAGGAGCTCTTGTTTGGCAAGATGAGGTAGTTGTGTAGCTCCTTCTTAAAGGTATTGTGCAAAGGAGCTTGTTGAACAGCTAAGGGGAGGGAGTTCCAGTATTGGGGGGCTTGACAGGTGAAGGCACTGGCACCCTTGGAGCAACTGTGCCTGGGGATATGGACAAAGGACTTGCCCACAGAGCACAAGCCACAGCAGGATCAATAAAGATCGAGCCTGAATACATCCCCTTACCCATGACCACTCTACCATCATTTGTGAAATAAACAAGTGCTGTGGTGACACTGTGGGCCAGTCCCTGCACCATTTTGGTTGCCCTTCTCTGAACTGCTTCCATTTTGTTAATGTTCTTGTGCAGGTGCAGCCTCCAGTACTGCATGTAGTACTCGAGATGTGGCATAACCAGTGTCTTGTAAAGAGGGATTATTATCTCCCTCTTATGACTTGTGATACCCCTACTAATACACCTCAACATCCCTCTAGCCTTACCTAGTGCTTTAGTGGTCTGCTTGGATGATTTCATATCATCTGTGATGATGATGCCCAAGTCTCTTTCTTCCCTCATGATCACCCCTCCCAACCTATAGGTAGCTTCAGGGTTTCTCTTCCCTATGTGCATGATCTTGCACTTCTTTGCGATAAACCCCAGTTGCCACTCTTCAGACCATTTTGTCAGTTTTTCCAGATCTCTTCTCATTCTGCCCACCCCATCTGGATCTTCTACTCTGTTGCAGATCTTGGTGTTATCTGCAAACAGGCAAACCTTACCCTCCAGTCCATTTGCAATGTAACTGATGAAGATATTGAAGAGGACTGTCCCCAGGACTGATCCCTGAGGTACCCCACTTGTGACTTGCACCTCTTCTGACTGTATACCATTTACCACCACTCTCTGTTTTCTACCCACCAACCAATTTGCCACCCAATTGACCAACTTCTGACCCAACGTGAGCCTACCCAGCTTATTAATCAATCTTTTATGTGGAATAGTATTGAAAGCTTTGCTGAAGTCAAGGTAGGTGACATCAACTGCACCCCCTTGGTTCACCACTCTGGTTACCTAGTCAAAGAAATCTATGAGATTAGTTTGACAGGACCTTCCTGTTGTAAACCCATGCTGTCTTGGATCATGTGCTCCTATGGATTCCAGGTGTTGCACTGTCCTTTACTCAAGGAGTGCCTCCATAATCTTGAACACTACTGAGGTAAGACTGACTGGTCTGTAGTTCCCTACCTCCTCCCTGCTGCCACTCTTGTGGAGCGGGATCACATGAGCCCTTTTCCAGTCTTCTGGGACCTCTCCTGTGCTCAGAGACTCACTTAATAGTTCTGCTAATGGCTCTGCTAGTTCCACCCTTAGCTTCTTTAGTACCCTGGGATGTATGCCATCAGGTCCTATTGCCTTGTCTACCCTGAGCTTAGCAAGCTCTTGCAGGACCATTTCTTTTGTGAAGGGACTTGTGCTCACCTCCCTCCCCCCATGTCCATGGTGCTGAGGTGTGGACCTGTCCTACCCTCTCCTCAGTAAATTTTGAGCAGAAGTATCTATTTAGGATAGATGCTTTTCCTTGGTCCTCCTCCACACACTCACCCTTATCTCCTTTGATCTTAGCAATACCCCCTCTGGACTTTCTCCTTTCACCAGTGTATCTATGGAAAGTCTTGTCCCCTCCTTTTACTGTTCATGCTAGTGTTTCCTCGGTTTGGGCCTTTGTCTGCCTTAACTGCCTTCCCTGCTTTGCTTGGGGAAGTTTGGTATGCCTCCCTATCTTCATCCCACTGCGTTCCCTTACTGTATATTTCCTGAATGCCAACCTTTTGACTCTGCTCTTTTCTGCTACTGTTTTTGAGAACCAGAGTGGTTTCCTTTTTCTTTTGCTCTTGCTTTTCTCCCTAACACAATGGGATGCTGCTTCAGGTATTGCATCCTTACTGCTTGCCCACTTTGCCTGTATCCCCTCACCTGAATTTCTTCTTGCCAGGGCTAGCTTAACTCTGTTGGCCATCTTATCAGAGCCAGCTCCTCTGAAGTACCATATTTGTGCCATGGAAGGGATGATTTAGTTCTAGTGGCCAAATTGAACCATTCCACATGATGGTCATTGACCCCAGGTGACCTTCTACCTGGAGAGCTGTGATCCTTTCCCCATTAGTCAGTACTAGTTCCAGGATAGCCCTGTCTCTTGTAGGTTGTTGTACCAATTGTTTGAGGCCCCCCCGCAAGGAATCCACTATTTGACTAGTTCTGGTGGATGTTCCTGTTAGTACTGACCAATCTGTATCTGGCATGTTGAAGTCTCCCATTATCAGAACCTCCCCTTTAGCTGTCATGTTTTGTATATCTTCTAACAGTAATGTGTCTATGTCCTCTCTCTGGTCTGGATGCCTGTAGACAACCCCAGTTTGCATGGCTGTCCCATTTCCTGTTTCCAGGGTGACCCGCAATTCTTCTGGCTCCTTATGTGTATTCTGAATTTCTGTAGCTTTGATATTTTCATTGACATAAAGGGCCACTCCCCCCCCTCCACTTTCTGCACTTTGGTCTCTTCTGAACAGTGCATAGCTGGGTACTGGAGTCTCCCAAGTGTGGTTACTGGTGAATCATGTCTCACTAATGGCTACTATGTCCAGTTTAGCCTCCATCATTGTTGCCTCCAGGTCTGGGATCTTGTTTCCCAGACTGTGGGCATTCGTGTACGTGATTTTCCATTGGCCACATTTCAGTCCGTTAGTTCTGGGGTGAGGTCTGTCTTTTCCCCTGTGTGTTGTATGGGGAGCTGGACCTCTTTCCTTACCTGGTAATGACATTGTTGTCATTTGACAAGGGATACAACAAAAACCACATGTTTGGCATACCTATTTAAAAATCAGGACTGACCATTTGACATTTGTTAAAACCCAGCATAACCAGGAGCTGCCTTTTTTTTTGATCTTATGATCTACAAAAGTGAGGTTAAATTGCATACAAAACTCACAGAATTAAAGCAGAGATTAAAATTCTATCCAACATACAAGAAACTTGCATACCAGAAACCTAATACAATCATGTAATTTCATTTGATTAAGTTGTTCGAGTAAGTACACTGGAATACAATTACATTTACAGGTATGACCTGAGGTCAGATATAGAGGATATCTCAACAAATGGTTATAAATAGGGACTAAGAGAGTTCCACATCAGTTAAACAGCCAACAGTTAGGTGCAACAGTACGGTAAGCGATTGGGACAATGAAGTTCCACGTCAAGTAGACAATACAATAATAAGGTACAACGTATCAGAAACATTCAAATTCTGATAACCCAAACAGGTGATTTGATAGTGCTGAGGAAAAAGCATTATAAGTTGGAAGACACCTAATGTGACGGGCTGTTTCATTACAGGTTGATGCTGCAGTATGAGCGATGGTTCGTTGACCAATCAGGATATGTACAAATGGTACATTTAAAAGCTTTGGTCTTGTAAAGAGCATGAGTTGAAGCTTGGTATCAAGTCCACAACAGACTTACACAAAGTAGACAGGTTACCTGCCTTCTGGATACTATAAACAAGTCAGGACAAGGCAAGCTTGTAGCTTAGTAAGACAAGAAGCCATCCCAATCATCCAAGTGTCTCGCAATGATGTGTCGTAGTAGGGGCTGCTAGTGGAAATCTCACGATCATGTGAAGTAGGACTGCCATTTTAGACAATATATTTGTTGGGGCTGTGTCAGTCATTTTTGCAGCATAGTTAACTAGTGGTAGTAGATTTTGGCTAACAATTGCCATTCTGATCTCGTGTGTTAGAAAATTTCTGATTCTGTAAAGAATGGCAATTTTTGCATGGAGTGTTGACGTGACTATGTCCATGTGGGGGCCAAAGCTCAAGGTGGAGTCCAAAGCTACCCTGAGATATTTAAAGGAAGAAACACTGTCATACTTAGACCCATCCAATGCCACCACGCGTCTACTGTTACCATGGCCTCTCAATCTGGAATGAGTCCCAAAGACCATTGTCTTAGTTTTGATAGATTAAGTACTATGTTTTTCATACTTAACAAGATCTGGATTAATCCCATTTCTCCAGTCAGAGTAACTTCCCACTAAGCAACTGATGGTCCATGACTGTATATGACTGCATCATCAGGATAAGGTTTTATTTCTGCTTTTACAACCATTGCCATTGGGTCAAAGAACAGGGAGAATATAATAGGTCCGGGAATTGAGCCCTGTGGGACACCACATCCCACCCTGACTTGTCCAAATATGCTACTTCCATACCAAGCAGATTGAAACCTGTTGGTCAGATAGTCACTGAACCAGTCTAAGACTGTTTCCCAAAACCCCGTTGCTCTAACCTTCTCACTAGTACAGTATGGTCCACAAGACTGAATGCTTTGGTTAAATCCAAAAAGGCTGCCAATGTGAGGTATCCCTCGTCATTCTATACCAATCAACCAATCAGTTCCACATAGTCAGTTTCACAGGGCTTAGAAAAATTGCTTGGAACCAGAAAGATACAATGAAGCTGCATCAGAGATGACCGCAAGGTTCAGGGAGAGAGGTTACCCACAGAGGCCAAGAGGACACAAAGGTCTAAACAGATACTACAAATAGGAGTTCTCTCATAGAAAACTGATTGGGAAGGAGAAGCACTACAAGGGAGTATAAGACAATGTTCAGTACAATATATAATGATTACTTCTATATTATCAGAGGCACCATTAACAAACATTAGAGAGTTCTTATAGCAATGTAGTTGGGAGAAACTGTCTTCTCCCAGCAACCTTTAGTAGTGCCAAGGAAAAACAGATCACTAGGGGACTGACTGACACACACTAAAAATAAAATTCTAGACACCAGGGAAGGAAGCTTCATGGCTGAAATGAACATCAAGGGCAATTACCCATGTGTTCATTGCCTACAGTGTAATAATACTTACAGAATGAAGAAAATCAAGAACATTTAAAAAAATGGGGAGACAGAAATGAAATAATTTATCAACTGCTAAACAGCAGGTGTGATATATCTCCTCAAGGTCAGGTCAGCAACTGGTAAAACCGCAAATGTAAGAGGTTGCCCGTTATAACAGAGACAGGACATATGAGTGACAGGGACAAAGGTAAATAGCCCAAAATGGTGAATCCCCACAAGCTGAGCTCACCTGCACACCTACAGCACACATGCGGTGGCCTGACCACCACAGGGGTGCACAGCATGCAGTGCCCACCCACACATCCAGTATGCAGGATGGCAAGGTGTGCATGCTGCCCCCCCAGCGACCACCCACATGGATGGCCACACCACAGCACGTCCTCGACCACCACAACCCTCCTCCCAACAACACATACCAGCAGCAGCCTTCTATGGCCCTCGATACACATACCCCGGCCCACAAACAGACATGTTAGTGCATGCCAGTGGTGCTGCAGCCAAGCCACCATCATAGCACACACCAGCTCACTCTCACCGTAGCTGTAGTGTGCAGGGTCTGTGTTCTTGGTACAAATTCCAGGAATTGCACTGTGCAGCAGGTGAGGCAGGCTTCTAGGGGATTCCTTGTCATGCCCGAATCACTCAGGGATCTTGTCATCCCTCCGGAGAACACAGTCACAAGGGGGAGGGAACATCTTCTTACAGCATGACAGCGGCCCTGGTGAGGAACACCACTTCCTGTTTGCCACACATTGGTCGCTCCAATTCCTGGTAGGGTCCAAGGACTGGTTCCTGGATGAGACCTTCCTCTGTTCACCACCACTTTTCAGACAGCTGTATGTGGTTTATGGTATGCACGAGGGTGTCGTTGTGCCTTCAGTGTATGTGCTGATGTTATCGCGGAATGAATGTGCATACAGACAGGTGTTTGCGGAGGTGTGCAGGTTCATGGGTGGTGTTCAACCTAAATCAGCCTTGCTGGACTTTGAGCATGTTGCCTGGCATAGCTTCAGCAACGTGTTTGAGGGAGCAGACCTCAGGGGTTGTTTCTTCCACTTTTGCCAGGTGCAGCAGATCCCTGAGGTCCATGCCAGGTATGTACAGGAGGAGGAGGAGTTTGCACTGCAGGTTCAGATGCTCCTCGCCCTAGCGATTGTGCCTGTGGATACTATGAAGATGGCATATAGTGAGCTCCTTTACCAACCATTCTACAGGGAACATGAGGAGATCCGTCGCCCAGTCCTCGAGTACCTGGAGGTGACCTGGATTGGCCAGGCAGTGAGTAGGATGGCATATTTGTGCACATGGAACATGTACCAGCCCATGGTTGCCAGGCTGGTGTGGACTAACAATTCTGTGGAGGGCTGGCAACATGGGTTGCGTCCACGGCTTAATGCTAGTCATCCCAACATTTGACATTTCATTGACTGCCTGAGGGAGGAACAGCACATATGTGAGGTTCAGATGGAGTAGTTGCTGTCCAGGGCTGCCCCCGCTGCCCAGAAGCAGAAATACTGAGACCATACTAGGCGCACTGAGGCCATTGTGGCCAATTATGGTAAGCACTCCACACCCTACTACTTGCAAGGCCTTGCCTATAATTTCCAGCTGCAGGTGTAGTTGGGTGTATTGCTGGCCAAGCGGATGCCGCCTCACTGCTGCCACCATTGTGGACTGTCCCACCGTGTGATCACTGCTGCTCTGCTGGCAGGTGTAGGACTGTGTGCTGTTTCCCCCACACCTAACCACTGCCGGTTGCTGGCTAGCTATTAGACACCCTGTTGGACCTTGTGTCACTGCCTCACTTCTGTCAACTGTGTGTGTGGTCCTGCACTGTGTGTCCATGACATGCTTGTCTGTGGTGCTGTTGTTCCATTCATCCACCCCTCCTCCTCTTAGTTCACCCACCCACCCACCCCTGCCTTGTGCATTTAAATTCACCCTCATCTGTGTGCTGCCACATCCACTTGTATGATGTTGACTCCCCATCATTCTCCATCTCCCTGCATTAGTGGTGGAGTCAGCATTTTGTTTTTTAAAATGCCCACCATTCGCCATTCTGACTTTCGCCATGTTCCGAATACGCTGCACATGTTTTCCCAGTTCTCCTGGCTCTATTCCACGGGTCGCCCTTCCGTGTTCACCCTCATCACATAGAACATCCCTACACAGTCCCACTTTTTGTTACAGGAGTGTACTGCTGCCCTGGCCCGTCACCTGCTTCAGTCATTGAACTTGCCTCTTCCATCTTCTGCCACTCCTCTTCTGGTGAGTTACTTATATTTGGGGAATTTAACCATAGTTATTTTTCCCCCCTCAGTACACAAACGTAACCAGGTCATTAAATCTCTCCAGCTATTCCAACTAATTTCAGACCCCATCCACCTTCGTCATAAATCATTGAACCATACTCTACTGGGCTGGGTACTCTTCTCTCACCCCCACCACATTGTGGATGCAGGTATCCTCCAAGATGCACTCAATGATCATCATATGTTCTACTGCATGCATAAGATCCATTGCCCCAAAGTCCCCACTGAAATTATCCTCCTGTGGTCCTACAGGTTGCTGGACTTATCCTCCCTCCACACAGGCCTGCTAACCACTGACTGATCCCATATCTCAAGAGTCACTGACATCAACTCTGCCCTCGACTCCTTCCATAACAAATTTGTGGTTGTCTGAGACTACAACGCCCCCACTAAGGAAAACCAGGGTTTATGGTTCCCATCTTCCCCATATCTTTGCTAGGCTGCTGGCCTGACATTAAGCTCGTGATCTGGCCTGGTGGTCCTACAAGAGAACTAGTTCCTCTGCCACCCAGTTAAATTATTGTACATGTCACAGTGCTTGCACCAAAGGCACCAGGCTTGCAAAATCTGATTACCTTGCATCCACATTCTAGAACAACCTTAACAACCCCACTGAGTTCTGGAAAGTTATTCACTCCCCCCCAACCTGATCCTCACCACCCATCCTCAAGGTTGGCACGTCCAACATCACTGACCCTGCTGCCATTGCTGCTTCCTTCAACTAAGTTTTCATTACCTGCTCCCCATTTCTCCTCCCCTCTCATTCCCCCCAGTCCTTACCATCTTCACTTATACTCCTTCTCCATCTCTATTACTCCCTTGCCCTTAACCCACACAAGGGTTTGAGTCCAGATGGCCTTTGTTCCTTTCTGCACAGCCATAACCTTCCCTAGTTCTCCTTCTCATTAACCTTTCCTTTTCCTCTGTCTCTGTCCCCATTGCCTGGAAGTGGGCAACTGTTATCCACTTCCCAAAAGGGGTGATCCTACCATTCACTCCTAGAACTTTTATCCTATGTCCCTCCTTCCCATGCTGTTCAAGCTCCAGGAACATTTTGTGCTCTCACAACTCACCCAGTTCCTCAACTCCATCTCCTTTTTCATTCTCTTCCTGTCGGTTTCAGGAAGTGCCACTGTACTTTTACTTCCCTTCTGCAGATGACTGACTCCATTCTGTCCAGTATGGACCAGGGCCCAAATTACATCTGCCAGTTTTATTGACTTGGCCAAAGTCTTCAGAACTGTGCTACAGCCCCTTATCCTGGACAAGCTTAAGGCAGTGTGTGTCTCTCTTTGCCTCCTCAATCTGCTGGTTCCACTCCTACCTAGAGGTAAGTTTGCAAGCTGTTCATATTGGAGACACCCCCATCTGCTCAGGCATGCACAAAGGATCTGTCCTGGGCCCCATACATTTCTTTATTTTCCTAAATGACCTCCCCTCTGCTTGTTCCTCTGCCTTCATCCACATGTACACAGATGACACTGTGCTGTTTGCTTTTGCTTCTGATTCCTCTGCTGCTGATCCAGCTGTCCATCTTCAACAGGATTTTGACAGTGTTCAGCACTGGTTCCATTCAAACCTTCTGTCCCCAGATGCCAAAAAAACTGTCTCCATGACCTTTGGCTGCCTGCAGAGGCTTGCCAGACTGTCTTCCCTCCCCTCCTTCTACACTGTGATCAATGCTGTTCCCTCCTTTAAAGACCTTGGTGTTGAGTCATGTGATGCTCTAGACCTGATAACAGCTCTCCTCTAGCACTCCTACTCCCCACTACAAAAATATTACTTTAAATTTATTAAAACCTCGTTTGTTCTAGCCAAAACATAGCTATATCGACTGAGGAAACTACTGAGACTTACCCGGGAACTGCAACTTAGTAAAACGGCATCATGTCCGATGTGGAGCTGTGACAGGCTGCTCCCAAACATACCCTGCCACAGATGCCCAACAAACAGGCCAAATGTCTTAAGGCCCAGGCGGTGGGCTCAGGTGGCTCTTCTACTCCTACAGTGGTGCCTTCTCCTCTAACTGAAGACTGGCTCCTGCAGTCACTAGGACTGTTAACTACTGCAATTCAGGAGCTCACCATGGAGGTTAAGACAGTCCGGATGGATTGGGGGGACTTGGGCAGATACGTGGAGGACACGAAAGCCCAGGTCTTTTCTCTTGAAACCTGGAGAGATAGGGCAGAATCAGATACTTCAGCTATGTGATGAAATACATCTAAACTGAAGGAGAAACTCAAAGATTTTGAGGGACGCAGCCATAGAAACAATTTGATCATTTTAGGGCTGCCTGAATGAGAAGAAGGGACTATCCCAATTCAGTTTGCGCAAAAATTTCTGAAACAGGTTGCTGGACCATCCCCTAATGGCCCTACTTACACTGTTGAAAGGGCTCACTGATCTTTATGCCCTAAGCCACAGGCCGGCTCCCCTCCTCATACATTCATGCTTAAACTTTAAATCTTTCTTGATAAGCAATACATCCTGCAGAAAAACAGAGATTTGAAGAGCACCAAACTACGCCTGACACAGGATTTGCCTACAGGAGCCCAACTGAAGCAGGCTGCCTTCCACCCAGTGGTCACCAAAATTATAGCCTTGGGGGTTCGGTTCAGGATGCAATATCCTGCTAGCCTCCAGATTTATCTGCAAGATCAGTGGCATTATTATGACACTGTCGAAACTGCTATGAAGGATCTCAAGAAACACCTGCCTGACTTGTTCAGGTACACTTGAACTCCTATCTGCCTTTACCGGTTGAGGTTTGAACTCTTTTGATGCCCGACTGTGTGTCTGTTTGTTCTGGATATGACTGTTTTCATGACATCTATTTCAGCTTCCCACATCTTCCTTAGTGTGAAGGGATTCTATCTGGTTTCTCCTGAGTGACCTCCCTGTGCAAGTCCTCTTGGATTTGTTAATAAAGGCACTTGAACCCAGTCCACTTCCATTGGTTGAGGTCAGTACTGGCTTGATGCTGGAATGGATATGGACTGTTCTCTATTTTTTGGGACCGTGTACCGGCTATTTGGTTCTAGCTCCACTCCTTATCCCCCGCTTAACATGATAAGGCTGCACTGTTTTTTCTTAAAGTGACTCTTCCCAACTGAGGGTGTTTTTGTCAGCTGCCTAGCTCTTCAGCAGAGAGGAGACTTTGGGGGACATTACCCTTGATCGGTAAACCAGATGACATATTTTGGGGCCTTAAAAGGACAAGTCTCTTCTCTTGGGCTTAATTTACACTGGACCTGCTGGCTGTTTATTGGACTTTGAGTGGCACATTCTGTTTTTTTTCCTTTGGGCAAGGTGGGTCTTAAAGCTCTGACCCGGAATTGTCTACTTGATTGGAGCATGGATTTAGTGGCATATCGGCCTGGTTACCTACTTGTTCAGGACTTGGACCTAGCCCTTCCTGATGGTGATGGATGGGGGGGGGTGGTAACAGGTACTATACTACTACAGTCACTAAACTGTAATTATGTAGTAGGCCTAACTAATAGGAGGCTGGATTTATGGTCTCTTATAGTCTTCTCAAGTTTTTCCTGTTATATTTTGAACATATTAGTAGGATATATAGTACAGGAGGCTTATAAGCTAGTTATTACTGCCCATTCAATTGTTTATTGCAAACTTTATGACACTTAATTGTCCTTCAATGCCCAAACTTGACATTTTTGGGGTGCTTTAAAATGTGCTCTTCAGGGTGAAATTATTCGAATATCAGCAAAGTGCAAGAGCCAGACCTCGGCTTTGCTCACCTCTCTGATTTCTTGAATTGAGCACCTTGAAGAACATATCTCAGTTTCCTCTCCTCAATCCGACTGGAAACTTTTAGAGCAACTCAGATTTCAGTACAATAACTTGTTAGGAGAACATGATTCTATGTTCGAAAGTAAAGTATTTTGATCAGGGGGAAAAGGCAGGGAAATTGCTGGCCCTTTGTCTCAAATCACAGGCCACAGATAAAATTGTCCCTTCGATACACAGTGAGTCTGGTCAGCTTTTGACATCCCCTCTGAGACATAATAGAGGCCTTTAGAGGATTTTACCAACAGCTATACGCCCCTCCCTCTCCCTCCTTTAATCAGGTGCAGTTTGAATCCTTCCTTCAGGACCTCTCACTTCCCAAACTGACGGACTCTCAACAAGCGTTTTTAAAAGTCCCCTTGACCCTCTCAGAAATTTCCCAGGCAATTGATGCCCTTGCTATAGATAAGGCTCCTGGCCTGGATGGTTTTACCACAAACTTTTACAAAGCATTAAAATAATAGATAGCCCCCCATCCTCTTAAACACATATAACTACATTTTTAAAAAGGGCATATCTGACCCTTCACTAACTACCACTTCTGTTGTGGTTATTGCCAAAACCGGACAGAGATTAATTGCTGTTTACCAACTATAGACCAATCTCAATTATCAATGTGGACCTAAAGATTCTTTCTAAGGTACTGGCAGGTAGATTAGGTTTTATCTGGGATTCGCTCATCAGCTGGGAGCAAGTGGGGTTTGTCAGGGGAAGATTCTCGGCTGATCATCTCCGGAAAATCTCATTTCATTTTTGTCAGCATCCAGGGTTCTTCCTATTCCTGCGGCCCCTGCATCCCTGGATGCCAAGAAAGCTTTCAATAGAGTTTCCTGGGATTATTTGTTCACTCTTCTACCAAAATTTGACATCCCCGGTGAATTCATACAATGGGTTAAAGTTTTATATTCCTCCCCTGCTGCCCAGGTTCTATGTAATGGCATGTTATCCCAGCCTTTTTCCCTATATCAGGGCACTAGGCAAGGATGCCCCATATCTCCCTTTTTATTCACTTTATTTTTGAAGCCTTTCATCCAGAAACTTAACTCATCACTTCCGGTTACTGGTATCTCGATTCATAACTCAGAGTACAAACGTTCTGTTTATGTAGATGATATTCTTCTCCACCTCTCCTCACCAGCTATTTCACTCCTGCCAGCATTACAGATCATCTCTCAATTTGGTATTAAATCTAATTACAAACTTAACCTTGCCAAGATGGAAATTGTGCCCCTTAATAATAAAACTTTTAAAGCAGATGTAGACCATCTAGGCCTGGCCTGGAAGAAGAATAAACTCAAGTATCTAGGAATCTTTCTTAGCACCTCCCCTAGTAAGTTTAAATAGTGTAACTTGGATGCCATTACTTCGCATATCAAAGTCGATTTAGAACGCTGGTCACTCCTACCCTTTTCGCTATGGGGCAGATTAAATATCATCAAGATGAACATCCTACCCCAGTTACTGTACCGTTAACAGATGTATAATTGGTCTCTTTCACAATCTTGGTTTACTCAGGTACACAAACTTCTCGTCTTCTTCTTCTTATGGCGGGGCAAGACAGCTCGCCAGGCATTTTTGAAATTAATGAGGACTAAACAGGATGGTGGCTTACAGGTACCTAATTATTATACGTATTATTTAGCCTTACATCTCAATTGGGTGTCCTATTGGTTACAGCCACTGGAAGCTCGACATTACATTCCACAATGGGTAGATATAGAACTATCCCTCTGTTCACTTAATGGTCTAGATCCCAGGGCACTCCCTTTTATCCCCTAGAAGTAGTTACCGCTCCATCTATAGGATACTCCCCTTGAAGCATCCTTGCAGATCCACTCACAGCATTGCTCTTTCCTGAAAGATTGCCCAGATAAAGACATCCTTCAGCCCCTTACAGGAAATCCCAACCTACCCATAGCTGGGCAAATGTTGTCCAGGCGCTTTTGGCCAGGTGTAGGAGTAGAAACAGTATAAGAGCTAATTTTGAATTGCAAACTGCTCCCCTTCCAGACAGCATGAGCTCTATACCAGCCCCCATCGTGCTATAAATATTTTCAGATAACTCACATGCTTATACAATTTTTTGGTACAGGCCTGTGGCAAAGTTTTTTTTGGTTTGTGGTATTACCCTTAGTTTTTTCAGCCCCTCCTTCTCGTCTGGTGTCTTATTACTATCATTCACTACAAACACTTCTGCCTGCCAATGAGGGCCCCAGAATATATGGTTGGGATCAGACTCTCCTTCCCACCACATCCCCCAGGAACTGGCCTCTTATCTGGAGACATCTATATCAGTTCTTAAGATGGAACCGATATTATCTTATGCAATTCCAAATCATTCACAATCTCTATTAAGCCCCTGTGAGGTTACATATAATGGGTCGTCTTCCTAGTGACCTTTGTTCCAGATGTAGTCAGGAACCTGGCTCCCTATACCATATTCTTTGGACTTGTCAGAAGATCACTCCTATTTGGAACTTAATTCGTACTCATCTGGACCCCTTGTTGGGGCTTTCAGATGCATTTCTCCCTGAAATATGAATAGTGGGGGGCTTTTCGGGCTCCCTTATTGGCAACCAGAAAGCTCATATGGCCCTGATATTGGCATGTGCAAAGAAGGTTATCCTTCGACATTGGTTAAACCAAGATAACCCCTATATCCTTGAATGGTATACGGAAATCCTGTTTGTTTTTACAGGCTGAACGCCTGGTAGCAAACATTTCTGGAAGCTTATCTAAATATAAGAGGATCTGGGAACCACCGTAAACTTTGTTGACTATATAAGGACATGCCACCTTTTTTTTTCCTTTTCTCCTTGTGTTATTCATGTTATCTACAGTACTCTTCCACACTTACAGGTGGGAGTCTCACTATGTTGGGTGGAATCTGTGTGTAATTCGATAAACCCTCCTTTGGCTGGGGGCAGAGGGATTGGGTTGGGGTGGGGCGGGTCTAACATTATTATAAAAGTATTGTTAGTATTCACTTAAATTGCAGAGACATCACTTATTGACACGTTCCTTTGGTCTTTTTACTGGTTTTATTACGTGCTCTTCAAATAATTGGATCTAGCTATCATTCACAGTTATGCTCACTGTTATATGTGTAACTTTGCATTGTTGAATAAAGCACATTAAATTTGACAAAAAATAAGTACCTTGGTGTCTAGCTGAACCAGCACTTTGATTTCTTGTAGCATATTGATGCAATCCACCACAAGCTTCACCCCAGACTGGGTGTGCTGAATCAAAATAAAGCCACTTTCCCGCTCCATGCCAGCAGGGAGCTAATCATTAAGAGGATCCTTCCCATCTTCTATTATGGTGACATCTTCTACAGTGCCATGCCAAAGTCCACCCTTTCCAGACTGGCCCCCCACTTCCACTCCTTCTGTCATTTTGCTTTGGATTGCCCCCATGAATACACCACTGCTCTCTTTACTCCACTCTCTCTCTTTTCCTTTCAGTGCTAGATGCTTCACACACTGTACCACTTTCACCTTCAAATTCTGGTTTGACTCTCTTCCCTCTACCTTTCTGTCCTCCTTTCCTCTCCCTGTCTTCTTCAGATCCTCTCCAGAACACTGCCTCTGAGTCCCTTTCCACACCCCCCAGGAAAATGTCCATGGGCCAAGCTGCAGCCTTCTATTGTTTTCCTCAAGTCTGGTCCTCCCTCCAACTGTTTATCCACTCAGCCTCATACATCTCTTGCCTCAGATCACTTCTTTGTGACTTTGCCACCCCCTCCTGCAACTGTTTCTGATCCTTTATCCTTATATTCCTTCTGTCCTGTTGTTGACATCCTGCAACCCTCCCCCCCAGCTGGAGCAACATTTTATTCCCCCGGCTAACTGTGACATAATCAGATAATCTATCTGAAATATTGTGTTCCTGAGCCTACTTACTGCACTGGCTTTGTTAGCTTGCATTTTAGCAGTCTAAGTGGTTCTAATGCTGACACCACCTGGGGTTCTATGTCATAACAGCGATCGCAGAATAGCGATTGCAATTAGGGTGAGTGTACATCTCCGAAAATGAGTTTTGGTGATGCACACTCATGACAAACAGGAGAAGGGTGCCTGAGATCTATCAGTTTCCTTTTCATGTGGGAGGCTGCACCCCCTGCACCACAACCACCGCACCCCCCTACTAAAGGAGTCTCAACTTCAGGGGTGTGCATGTCAGGGGGGTGAAATACTTAGAAAAATGAAAAGCTCCCTTCCGGCAAAAAAAGAATCATGCCGTTCCAGACCTGAACCCTGCACCTCCAAACCGACCACCCTCCCCACCACACAGCCGCCCACCACACCCCCTCCCACATACCTTCCCTTCCTCTCCCCCCATGAGCATATACGTGCTTACTTCCCATCGCTCTACCTTGCCCACCTAGGTATCCAGTCACTACCCTCCCAGGTAGCCCTGAACACAGGCACCCAACTGAGTCACCACTTTTGTAAGTGCTCAATTGTGGTCACCTTGTTCACAGGTTACCACCACCTGGCATTGTTTCTGTACTGTATAGCACCTGTATCTTAATTTGCATTATATTAACTTTATTTTTGTAGCCTGCATATTCTGCTGTAAAGTGTGACTGCATACTGTTATTTATTTTTACTTTATTTTATTATGTACATTTTTACTGTACTTATTTTTATGACCTCTTTACCTTACATTATGTATTTTCAATAGCACACCATGTACTAAATACTCCCCTTCCCCCATTCCTCCAGGACACACCTGGAGATGAGCTGTCACAAGCTCAGTATGTCCTTCCTGGTGAAACCTTTGAAAATAAATAAATAAATGTCTAACAGGAGAAGGGAGGTGATATTGTCACTTACCGCTCCCTCGTGAGGCCACACCTGGAGTACTTTGTACAGTTTTGGAGTTCACACCTCAAAAAAGACATAGACAGGGTGGAGGAATTTCAGAGTATGGCAACTAAACTGGTAACAGGGTTGCAAAAGAAGCCCTATGAGAAGAGACTGAAGGATCTCAATATGCACACCCTGGAAGAGAGGAAAGTGAGAGGTCACATAAGAGACCTGCAAGTACATGACAGAGATAAACATTGCAGGAGCTAAGTCTCTTTCAAATGAGAATGAGCAGCTTGACTGGGGGCATGCAATGAAGCTTGGGGGGTTATGAGAGATGTGAATGAAAAACATCTTCACCAAAAGTG
The DNA here is from genome assembly GCA_016271365.2 of Neoceratodus forsteri. Taxonomy (NCBI): domain Eukaryota; kingdom Metazoa; phylum Chordata; order Ceratodontiformes; family Ceratodontidae; genus Neoceratodus; species Neoceratodus forsteri. Next base: position 1,748,782,198 of record CM057455.1, on the reverse strand, counting down.
CGGTAAATGCCTGGAACAGACTACCAGTGTAACTGGTGGAGGTGAAAACAGTAGAGGGCTTCAATCATGTGTGTGATAAACCTAGGTGTATATTAGAAAATGGGCAGGGAGGAGGTGGGCCATTGGAGACCAGTTAGGATCTGCAGAGACAGATTAGGCAGGGAACATCCAGGCAGACTGGATGGGCCAAGAGGTCCTTTTCTACCAACAAATTCTATGTTTCTGTGCTTAGTTCTGTTGGAGCACCTAGATTCTTCATTATCATGCATAGCTTTTGGGTTTTTTTTCTACTTCTTAATAGAAATGGGAAATCAGAGTCAAACTAGGCATATGCATACACAGTGATACTCAACAGTATAGAAACGCAACAGGATGCAAGTTTGTGCAGAGAATATTCTTTACTGTCCCAAATGCATTTACATGGACTTAAACATTGCATTCAATTTCCTGATTATAAGCTGGACATCCAGTGCAAACTCTGCAGTGACAATTTACACATCCTCTATTATGGCACAAAGCCAGTGCACTTAGGGGTCTGCAGGCAAACCATATATCTCCATGGCCCCTGCCTTTTCCTGGACCCAAGCCTCCTCAGCCCATCCATTCCTATCTGGGAATCCTGCTCCAACTGGTTTGTTACAGCCAGAAGGACGTCCTGGGAACTTTTGTCCAGTACCCTGATGCCCTAATCCCCTTTTGTGTGAACAGACAGAAACCCTCCATCCCTCTTAACTTATGGGAGGGTTACATAATGGAGTTAGCTGGATCTCATGCTCCATTGGGTCCCATGTTTTTCTTCAACCCTGAACTCAACTATAGACTCAGATGTCACCAGGGTGCCTCCCTTGAGGGAAGACCCCCACAGACTGCCCTTCCTCTCTACATCTTTCTAACTGCCAGAGCAAAGGTCTTGTAGCCCTCGTTTATGTTGGCCTTCTACCACTGAAACTTTAGCTTGGTGGCCTTAATCCCCTGCATGCCAGGTGTGGACCTCCTGGGGGAGAACTAAGTGGACAGTATGCTTTCACCCCCTTGTGGAGGAGTAGGGGTGTAATATAAGCAATTAGGTCATGGGGAAGCAATGGCAGTAACATAGTATTATGGTGAATGATAGAAGGGACTTAGAGTCAATCTTGCCTGCTGCATGTCAGTGATTAAATAACTTGACACTGTACTGTAGGTTAAAATTAGAACATCATGATTAGCAGCCCACAATGTGTGTCTCCCTAAGTAATCTGTCATGCCCTCCTTTGAAATGCTGGACAGCACTTTCTTCTATGACCTTTCTGGATTGACTATTCAACATGGCAGGATCCCCATATACATTAGATATATGCATTAAATAATCTAGGACCAGCACAGCAATGCAACAGCAGTATGTCATTTCACTGCCACTTAAGAAACTGATGTTTTAAGCCCCAGAACCCAACACTGAAGACAACTGGTTGTTGAGCATGTTGTAAACAAAGCATGAGGTGACTGGGAGGGGGGACTGGTTGCCTAGCATTTTACACCCCTTTTAGCCAGTCACTGGGTGGAAATGATATCAGCAACAGAAGCACTGCTTATACTCCCTACTGGTTGGAAGAATGGGTATATACAGTACGTGGTTGCAATGATTTTTGTGCATGGGAATGAGGGAAAATTGGCAGAAAAATAAAAAAGGTCATTTGCCAGAGAATCTTTTACTAGGAGACTTTCAACGGAATTAAAGTGCAGAAATATATTTTGATTTTCACTTCTGGTCCTTGCAGCGAGCCCACATGGGAGTAATGCTAGGCCATGTCAATAAGAGTTATCAAATGGTGAAGCTGAAACATAATATGATATTGCAAAATGATGCTTTTGACAATACATGGGTGCAGGGCTTGGTATTTATCTCCCCAGGGTCATTAATAGTATAACTTTCAGTAATAGTTTAGAATTCACAAACAAAGTAAGGGAGATATGCTGAATTGAAAGAAACTTCAGTACAGAAAGACAATCAAAATGAATTAAGGTGGGCGTATAGGATTTTTTTCTGAAACGGAAATTTAAAAATTGGAATCCGAGTTGAACCATAATATGGTTTGCTGAGTAACTACATCTGGAATGGCATGCCAGTAAAAAAAAATCAGTGAAAACAAGTATCTTCTTTTTCTAGAAATGCTATAAAAACTGTATGTGCTTTTTCAAACAAGCTTAACAACAGCTTAATTACCTTTTAAAGTTATTCATGACAAGTTAATGATACTACAGTATTTTAGAGGACAAATTAATATGACTTGGCTAAGGTTTATTTAAATTGTAACCTGCATAATCTTTGCATTTTCTTAACAGTTGTACCAAAGAAGGCAAAACTAGATGATGGAAAGCAGTTTAAAGACTGTGCAGAGTTATATCAAGCTGGATTTAACAAAAGCGGTGTCTACACTATCTACATCAACAATGTGTTAGAGCCAAAAAAGGTAACACATTACTTTAATGTGGTATGCATACTAGCATAAGCAAACTATAAACTGCTAAAACTCAGTACAGAAATGACTTTGCATTACTCTCTTTTGCAGTTAAATTAAAAGAATGCTGGCAGCTTTACTGGGTTACCTGAAAGTATTGATGTGTGATGATGTAGTTACTTTAACTGAAATGTGGAAGAGTCAGACAGATTATGACAAAGCTAATTTATTGTAACCTATAATTTTATTAACTGATTAAAAGTAGAGGAGAGTTTATTTTTCTGTATTAACTTTCATACAACATATATTTCAGTGGGGCTAGGTTTTTATATATGTGTGTATATATATTTATATATATATATATATATATATATATATATATATATATACATATATATATATATATATATATTATATATCTATATATATAATGGGTAAAAGTAAAAGCTCCAAATCCAATATTCTGAATGTATAAAACACATCACATGGCCGTGTGTATATCACTGCGCTACTGCACACCTGCACTTTTACCCCCCTCCAAAACAATTTTGACATTTTATAAGATAGATAAACCACTCTGAGGTGTGCGGTCGAGCTCTGATATACGTTCGCCTTGGGTGGTTGATGCACTCAGCCTGCGGCCTCATGTGTAACAATGCACACCAAGGCATGTGTATATCAGAGCATGACTGCACACCTCAGAGTGGTTTATCTAATATATATATATATATATATATATATATATATATATATATATATATATATATATATATATATATATATATATATAGTTATGGTTGATGGGATGTTTAATGTTAATCCTTAACTCTGCATCTTAATACCTTTCCCCCGTGAAATGGAATTGCATGAAATTTTGCATGTACTGTCTGGGAGGGGGCAAGGTCTCTTGATTTGGCAAGTTTTGCGCTGGCCAGTTGTCTGGATTCTGAAATCTGTACTCTGCAAAAAGAAGAAAAATTGGTGGCCTTGCCCACTTTTATCCTGTCACCTACAGCTCAGCTGATTTGGACATTTGCTCTGAAATTTTCAGAGTAGAAAAGTAGAACGGATTTGCCATTCAAAAATGCAATTTCTTGGATTGGTGAAAAAAAGAATCAGTTCCTGAGTCATAGGGCTTGGAATGTTGGTTCTGAGCATGCTCAGTATGGTCTTTCATTGATATGTCTGATGCAGAAGAACAATTTCCTGCTCATGAAAGAATTTTGTGAGCCAAAATTCATCTTTTATGAGAAAAAAAATATTCTTTCATATTGCTACCATCCTATTTTTCATTTAAAAAATTGAAAACCCATAAAAATGATTCCTTGGACAAAAACAACACATGAATCTAATTAAACTGGACTTGTTTAACTTGATTCTACAGTTTGTTTTAAAAAAATGATCCCAACGTATAGTTTCAGGACATCTGTAAAATCCTAGGTGGAAGGCTTAGTGAGGGCTCCTAGTTCTTCTTTCCTGGGCCAGAATTCTTCATTCAAGAGTCTCACAAAAAAATAAACTTGTCTCATGAAAGAAGATTTGCATCTCACAAAAGAATACATTTCTTGTCCCATGATCTTCTTCCATATCAAAAGAAGCTCAATGAAGAAGAATTTCTTGTTTCACGAGGTGAGATTTTTCTTTCGTAATTTTCTTTTGATCTGAAAGAATTTGCCACAAAGATTTAAAAAAATTTCACAAAAGATTTCCTTCATATGAAAGAAGAATTCTTATTTCCTGAGACCATACATACAAAAAAAATCTGCTCATGAAAAAACTTAGTACAGAAAAACATTTTTTGTTTATAATGAAAGAAGAATTTAATATAGAAAAACAACATTTTTTTTATAACAAGGCCATTTTAAAAGATTTTTTTCCCCAAATTTTCAATGTGGCCTTTTTTTACTTCACTTCATGAACCAGAAAGGTGAACATTTTAAAATCTGGACCAGAAAGTCATTTTGTAGTTGTTCTGTGAAATCACCTTTCGGGCAGGATTTGAAACATTTCACCTGACTGGTTCATGAGGTGGGGTCATAAAAAAAGCTATGTTGAAAATTTGGTGTCAAAATGTATATATAAAAAACAACAAAGTTATGAAGGAAGGGCCTTGCACATCTATTTCTGGAGCCACGTGGAAGCCCTGTGATTCCACAGCTAGATGGACTCCTCACTTGGCATGGAAGTGCAGGGCCTTCAGGGCCTTTGCTTCCACACACAAATGGACTCTTCACTTGGCACAGGGAATGAAGTGCCCTGCATGTCTGCTTCTGTAACCACATGAAAGCACAGGACCTAGATAGCCCTGAACTTCTGCAACAAGAAGTGTCCTTCTCATTTTGCTTCTTGTGCTAGTGGGGAGTTAGGTTTGGAAACCTTAACACCACATTTCCCTACTTTTGTTGCTTTAACTTGAACCATAACTGGAGCATTAATGCAGTTTTTTTGCAAAATGTTTTTGGGGAAAACATTCCTGAAGACTTGGTGAGTCTGTGGTGTGCTAATCTTCTGAGTTCGAATGTTCATGTAGTCCAGCATTGATGATTCCCTTACCCAGAACTTACCATCAAAGGAAGTACAGTAATGTGACAAATTTAAACGGGGCCTCATGCTTCAGGCTAATAGATCAATAAGCTCTGCTGGGCAAAATATTCTTGCTGATATTGAAATGGCAAGCAGCATGGGAGACATGAATCGTATCTGTGACATGCACATTCCAGGGATTAACTGGAACAGTAGTATAGCAAAAAGTAGAATAGAGAAAGTATTTTTTGAGGTTTCAAATGTGTTAGTAATGCCACCAGGGAAGAAGAAAAATGCTAGATATAAAGTGGAGGTTATACAGAAATTCACCCATATTGCAATATAATGTGCAGTATTTGCAGCCGCAAATGTGGTACAGTATCACATTTATGCTTGAATGAGTTGTGGCTGCAAATAGCATTACATACCACTGCGTTATATTGCAGTTCCTGTGAACTTCTGTGTAACTACCACTGTAGTGGTCTACAACCTATCTGATGTCATTGATGAATATAGTTCAAAAGAGTCCCAGGGTATTAATGACCATATAATAGTCCATTTTTTTTTTCTTCAACTTTTCTAACTTACTAACATATTAACATACTATTTGCCAGCAGATTAGGCCTTACAGTCTATCGAATCTGCTTGAACCTTAGATCCTTAGTTTGGTGCCGAGGCCCTCCCATCCCTTGTGCTCCAGAAACCCCTATCATCCATCCCCACCCCCCTTGGACAGGCCATCATCTGATATATCCACTTTCTGTGTCTGTCCCACCTCTCTTGAAGCCCTCCACTGTGGATCTCTGAACCAGCTCGCCAGGCAGTGCATTCCAAGGGTCCACCACCCTCTCAGTGAAAAACCTCCACCTCTTTTCCCCCCTCACCCTTCCACCTTCCAACTTCAAACCATGCCCTCTGGTGATGCCTCCCTGCTTTAGTCTAAAGATCCCCTCCATGTTTACCCTATTTATTCCCTTGAGGTACTTGAAGACCTCAATCATGTCCCCCCGTCCCTCCTCTCCTCCAATGAAAACAGGCAGAGCTCCTCGAGTCTGTCCTCATATGTCAAATCCCCTAGCCCTCATATCACCTTAGTTGCCCTCCTCTGTACCCTCTCCAGGAGCTGTATGTCCCTCTTCAAGTGTGGTCTCCAGTACTGTACACAGTACTCAAGGTGTGGTCTAACCAGTCCATTGTACAGTGGCAGAATCACTTCCTTGCTCCCTAGAGGTGATCCCTTACGATGCATCCCAACATCCTGTTTGCCTTGCTAGCCACTCTCCTGCACTGCTCAGAGTTATTCATACATGCATCCACCATGACCCTAGGTCTTTTTCCCTATTGAGGCCTCCAGCCTCCTCCCAGGGTGTACTTGTGTTTAGGGTTTCTCCGACCAAGATGCAACACCTTGCACTGGTGATATTGAAATTTAATTTCCATGTGTGAGCCCAGCTTTCCAGGGTGTCCAGGTCCCCTTGCAGGGCCAACCTCCCCTCTTCTCCCTCAACTACTGCTCCCATCTTGGAGTCATCCGTGAAGAGACTCATTTCACACCCTATACCCTCCCTGATGTCTGATATGTATGCATTAAACAGGATCGGACCCAGGACTGAGCCCTGCAGTACCCCACTACCAATCTCTCTAGGGTTTGAGAGCTCCCCACAGACCACTACTCTCTGGGTGCATCCAGCTAGCCAGTTTTCAATCCATCTGACCATCAAAGGGCCTACTCCTAACCCCATCAGTTTCTCCACCAGACCATTGTGAGGGACAGAGTCAAACGCCTTGCTGAAGTCCAAGAATAATACATCCACAGGCTTTCCCCTGTCCAGTTCTGATGTTACCGATTCGTAGAACTCCACAAGATTGGTTTGACATGATCTACCTGGCACAAACCCATGTTGCCAACTATCCAGACCTCCCACCTCCTCAAGTACACCCCAATTGTTCCTTTAGTATACTCTCCATTAATTTTCCCACCACCGAGGTCAAACTGATGGGTCTATAGTTACCTGGTACTTCCTTGACCCCCTTTATGGATTGGCACCACATATGCTCTCGTCAATCCCTAGGTACCCTCCCTGTCTCAAGTGACCTGCTGAAGAGCTCCACCAGGGGTGCAGCCAGTATGTCCACCAATTCCCATAGTACTCTCGGATGAATGCCATCCGGCCCAGGAGATTTGTCTTTCTTTAGGGCCTTGAGGGCTAACCACACCCTTTTGGCAGAGATAGCATCATCCGTCCCCTCCACCTTGCTGGCCTTTTTATCCTTATCCGATGTGACACCCCTGGGTACCTCTCCCTCCCTCTTGCTCCATTTCTGTTGCTCCTGATCCCACTCACTGCTGCTTCATCCCTTCATGCCTTGCTTTGTAGACATCCCATCCCTCCCTAGTGAACACAGAGGCAAAATACGTTAATACCTCTGCCTGGTCCTCACCTCTTCCACCCACCCTCCTTCTGATCTCAATCTGCTGAGATGGCCCTTAGTTTTCTCCACTCCCCAATTGCAGAAGAACCCCTTTCCCTCCATGTATCCCTGTGCCAGCCGCTGCTCTTACTGGACTTTGCTCCCTCACCATCTGGGTGACTTTTCTAGATGCAAGATGGTACATTTCCTTATCCCTATCCCCTCTTGTTGTTTTATATTTTTTGTAGGCCGCCTTCTTTTCTCTGACTGCTACCTGTACCTCACTGGACCACCAGCATGGTTTATGTGACCTTGCTCCCTAATGTTTCAACTTAGCGCAGATCCTGACTGCCTCATGAAGTCCCCGGTTTATGAACTCCCATCTCCTTTCCACACTTGTCATTGATGTAGTCCCCTTCAAGTGATCCTTGCGAATACTTCCCATGCCCACAAAGTCTGCCCCCAAGTCCACTGCCAGCATCCTAGATCTCCCCACCTCCCCCATGCTTATTTGAAACCAGACAATATTGTGGTCGCCCAGTCAGGGGGTCCTGTACAACCAGGTCCCTTACAGATCCCCATCTGCCAGAACCACATCCAGGACATGCCCCTCCTTGTGGGCTCCATCACATGCTGTGTTAAGAACACATCCTGGAAGCCATCCAGCAGCCTCTGCTCCTTGGCCACCTTAGAGAACATGGTTCCCCAGTTTGTACCTGGCATATTAAGGTCCCTTCACACCACTCCTTCCCTTTTGGTCCACACTGGGCAATGATGTTGTCCAGCAAACCATCCTCTAGAACATCACTCATCCCGGGGGGCCTATATACTACACCCAGCTTCACCTTATCTCCTGCTGGGGATCGTAAGGTGACCCATAAGGCCTCCATGTTTCCCTCTGCCTCTTCTACCCTAGCAATTTCTATGTCATCTGTAATGAACATAGCCACTCCACCCCCTCTGCCCTCCTTTCCATCCTTCCTAAGCATAGTGTACCCCTGCATGTTTAGGTCCCAGTCATGGTTTTTGTTGGCCCATGTCTCTGTGACCGCCGCCACATCCACACCCCTGAACAGCATGGCCTGGAACTCTGGCAACTTGTTTCCCAAGCTCCTGACATTTACTAACACCAACCCCCACCCCTTATCCCTGATCCTCTTTGTCGAACCCCACCCAGATTCCTTATACTTCCATCCTTCCTCTGCTCCTCCTGAAACCTCCACCCCCAGTCTGTTTCCCCCCTCCTCCCCTTGGGCTTGAAGGATACTCCCTCATCTGGAGGAGGGCTTCTGGTCAGTCCTCCCTTATCCTTCCCCTCACAAGTTTAAACCCCACCTTTCTTGAATGTAGTCAGCCATCCCCTGTTTAAGGACTTCCTTCCTAATGGGGCAAGATGAAGTCTGTCCTTGGCATATAGTCCTTTGCCTCCCAAACTCCTTTCCAGTTCTAACACCCCAACCCCTCTCTTCACCCCACTTCCTGAGCCAGTCATTAACTTCTGTGAACTTCATTTTTTTCTCCACTGAGGCCTTTGGTACTGGCAATATCTCTGAAAAGGAAATGTTGCATCCATTATCCTGACAGACTCTGGCAAGTTCTTGGAACCTTGCTTGGATTTCAAAACTATTTCCCTCTAGATCGTTAGTTCCCAAATGCACCAGGAAATCCGATTTCCCTCCACAATCCCTAACCATTTCATACACCATGAACTTTGCTCTGTGCACTGTCAGCCCAGAGATACTCACTACCTTCACCTGGCTATGGCATCCACCCCCTGTCCCTCCCACTGGATACCCCTAATCATCGAGTCTCCCAATAACAAAACCTTAACACCGCCATCATCCTTATGGTTACCTCCACTATGCCCTCTCAGCCCTCCATCCCCACCCTTTATTCGTGATCTCAATTCCATGGGAGTCTTCCTGCCTTATTAGAGACCCCCTTGTCACCCTCCCCTTTCTGCCTTCCTCATTATTTTGCCCACTTAACTCAAGCCCCCTCTGAATAGGTGTCCCCTTTAACCCTCTCTTATCCGAACTATTTATCCTGGCCCTGATGGTTTCCCCTTCCCCCACACCGTCATCCTCCCCCTTGTAATAGTACCCCTGCCTCCAGAGGCTCTCTGTGGGTCCCCTTTAGCTAGGGCCCCATCCTTGGTACTGACCCCCCTGCTGAAGGGGGGCTCTTCTCCCACCTCCTTGTCTCCCAGTTTCTCTCCAGTCATGCTCTCCTCCCTCATGTCTGCAATATGTTGCATCTCCCCCATTTGCTTAACATTTATGTTTCCTCTTCTCCCTCTGGGACTATTTCTATCCTTTCCATTGCCGGTCTGTGATGCCCTATGGGTATCCAACTCCCTCCCCCCAGCCTCTGTATAAGTTTCCACATTTCCACCAACCCCTTCCTCCCCCTCTAGGTTGCTTAGTAGCTCAAATTTATTGTGAAATGTCAGCCTCCATCAAGTAACCCGAGTTTCCCCTGACTGCACCTCTAAACTGCCCCTCTTCTTCCCCTCTTGCTCTGTTCACCTTAGGAGCTCCCCTCCCACAGTCTGCTGTTTTAGGCTTCCCCACAACAGCCCCTCCTGACTCTTCCCCCTCCACTCTCTTTGTATTCAGAATGTTCACCCTGTATGCTTTCCCCTTAGCGTCAACATCCCTATCTAAGGGTCCTCTGTCCCTAATATCCCCTCTCCTGCTTGCTGTAACATAACGTCCTGTAATTTCAGAGCATTGCCCCAGCCTCCCCTCAGCCCACCCTTCTGCTGCCCATATCCACCCCCCTTATCCTTGGACACCCCCCAGCTCTCCCAGCTTACTCCTAACCAATATACCTCCTCCTGATACAAGATAGCTGTCTACCAGAGTGGGCAGCCTCCCTCTCTCAGGCCCAATTGAGAATTATTGCCATCCCACAGCCTGTGCAGCCACAACCCTTCCGAAGATGCCTGCCATGGTGGAATATGGCCACTCTGTTTATCCCCCTCTGTTTATAATGGCACACCCCCTTTTCTCAGTCCCTTTCCCCTGGAATACAGTTTCTCTCTATACTGACTGCAGTTATTTACAAACCCAATTTCAACCCCACCAATAAAGTTCCCAAGTCTCACAAACACATACAGTGCAGTGTGTGTCCAGTCCCACTAACAGTGTGTTGTATGCAGACATCAGGTACCGTATGATGTCACAGGCCCACCAGTTCCTGTTGCTTTGAATTTCAGTCCCAACCAGAAATACTCAGCCCTTCAATCCCAACCCCAGTGGCTTTTCAGTATTTAAGAAAGCCTACAAAACAGGGTGGGTGGAGGGCTCTTACCAGCACCAGGCAAACAACACATTTAAATTTCACTGTAATTATCACTGCTAAACCAGTGTTCCCACGCCTCAAAAGTTACAATATTACAGCCCAAGTAACAGTTCTTACTCAAGGTAATAATTTTTAACACATAGAACTAATTTCACATACAAAACTATTCAAATATTTCAGTTAAAACAGAATATAACCCCAGACCTCTGTCCTTACCAGCCTCCTGCTTATGTTCCCAAGTGAACAATGAAAGACAAGGTAATTCCAGTTTAATGTCCCCTTCCCCTAACACCAGGCAAGCAACACATTTAAATTTCACTCTAATTATCACTGCCAAACAAGTGTTCCCAAGCCTCAAAAGTTACAATATTATAGCCCAAGTAACAGTTCTAACTCAAGGTAATAATTTTTAACACATAGAACTAATTTCACGTACAAAACTATTCAAATATTTCAGTTAAAATAGAATATAACCCCAGACCTCTGTCCTTACCAGCCTCCTGCTTATGTTCCCAAGTGAACAATGAAAGACAAGGTAATTCCAGTTTAATGTCCCATCCCCCTAACACCAGGCAAACAACATATTTAAATTTCACTCTTATTATCACTGCCAAACAAGTGTTCCCAAGCCTCAAAAGTTACAATATTATAGCCCAAGTAACAGTTCTAACTCAAGGTAATAATTTTTAACACATAGAACTAATTTCACATACAAAACTATTCAAATATTTCAGTTATAACAGAATATAACCCCAGACCTCTGTCCTTACCAGCCTCCTGCTTCAAACAGATTAAAAAGTAATTACCCAATTGAACTGGACAAGGGAGTTTCAGGCTAATAATGTAGATGCTATGTGGTCATATTTCATACATATATGTAAATGACTTGGAACAAAGGTATACTCCAGTTAGAGAGCTACTGTACAGCTTAAAACTGATATTAGACTTTAAAAGCAGCCATTGCATTTTACATCTAAGGTACTTTTTCTTTTCCCTTTGTTAAATTAGAAGATTGTTTACCTAATGTTAGTAAGTGTGATGTGTTGAAAAGCTCTTAGCCTGGCAGCTGACATATCTTGCTCTACTGCCCCACACTACATTATCAGCATTGTGACCTCACTGACTATGACATCACTGCTACTTAGGAACAGCAAGTGAGTGACTGCCAGGTCATTCACCTGTGATGCCACTGTCAGTGAGATCATAATGCTGATGATGTGCTGTGGGGCAGTGGAGTTAGACATGAGAGCTGTTCCACACATCCAGCACAATATTATCACAGAGGAATTACTGATGAGCAAAAGGAAAAAGAAAAAAAAACAGAAATAAAAAAGATACAAGTGACTACTACTTAAACTTTGTATTATTTTCCTGTCTGCCTGTTTTGGATCCACTAGCTCTTTAAATGTCAGTACAATAAAAAGGGTAGAATCTCAACAGAGGTAACACCTTGGATTAAAAGTTACATTAATGAAAAGAAAGGAATATATAAGGTGATCAACTCAAGTCTATATCAAGCTCAATGAGAGGGGGTTAAGCAGCTCCAAAAGGAAGGTAAGTCTGAAATCAGAATAGCCAAGTGAAATGGAAAGAATGGCTAACAAGTCATAGAGTAACTGTAAGGAATTCTGCAAGTACATTAGGTCAGAAAGGAAAGTTAATAAAACCTTAAGACCATTGACTGATGGAAACTCACTAGTAGGAAATTAGAAAGATTGCTAATTCACTCAACAATTTTTTCTGCTGTGCGTCAATATGCTGGATTCAAATGCTAAATCAGAACTCAGTCCAGGCAAAGATCATGCTAAGGTTGAGTACAGTTGTACACTGCATCTGTGGTTGGGAGTGACATGTAATTTGCTGTTATGAGAATTGAGTGTGTACACTTGGGACCTGGACCAGTGAGGTTTTCTTGATCAAGAGCAGCAGAAACTCAGAGTCAGTAGAAGCAGTGTAGATGATATTATGGAAGCTAGATCAGAGTCAGTGGCAGCAACATGTAGGGTATGACATCTGAGAAAAGAGCTGGAGTGTTAAGTGGCATGGCTGTTTGGTGAGAGATACAGTGTTTGTTACTGTGAGTCTGCAGTTGCTGTTTATTTTCTTGATCTGGCTAAAGGTTTTATTTGCAGGTGTGGGAGACTTTTCAGTGTCCTGTAGTAAATGTGATAATAGTCATGGGACTTTGTGTAATTATGTTGGTAGAAACATAGACAATGATGGCAGAAAATGTCCAGTGGTCCACCCAGTGTGCCCATAACATCCTATCATGTCCCAAGACCTTTTGTCAGCATGTGGTTTGATCTGTCTACGCTGTCCAACCCCCTTGCTCCCTGTCTTGCTACTACCCTGCTGAGTAACTATTGTGCCCTTAACTGTGTCCCAGTCCTGCTTGAAACCATTAATGGTTTTGGAATCCATCACCTCCACTGGCAGGCTGTTCTGTGGATCAACCACTCTGTCTATAAAATAACACCTTTTCAGATCCCTCCTGTACTCCTCACCAGCTTCCACTCATGTCCTTGTGTTCTAGATTACCTGCTCCTGCTAAATAGTTCCTTACAGTTCACCCTGTTTATTCATTTCCAGAACTTGAAGGTCTCTGTCATATCACCCCTCTCTCATCTAGCCTTGAGGGAGCACATGTTCAGTGTCCAAAATCAATCCCTGTAGGACCTGTCCTGCTGTCCCAAAAACAGTTTGGTTACCCTACTCTGCACCATCTACAGCCTGTCCTTGTCATGTCTTCAGTGAGGGCTCAAGAACTGGGCACAGTACTACAGAGATATGGCCTCACCCATGATCTGCCTCATACCTCCTGCTGTCAAAACCCCTCATGAAACATGCTAGCTTCCTTTACTGTAGGCATTGATATACTGGCTACATTGTTTAAGGGAGTCACTTGTGATGACTCATAGGTCCCTTTACTCAGTAGTAGTGCCCAGCTAACCCCTCCCATCCGATACTCTGTTCTGGGGTTCTTGTTCCCTAGGAGCATCACATTTATGGCATTTAATTTCAGCTACTGTACCAAATCTTGGCCACCTCTCCAACTTTTGCAGATTCCTCTGCATCTCCCTTACCCCCTCCTCACTGTTTGCCTAATCATAGAGCTTAGTGTCATCATGAAGAGACACATCTTACCCTGAATTTCTTCTCCTACGGTATGTTTCTGATGAACATATTGGAAAGAAATGGACTCAGGACTTATCCCTGTGGCACCCCACTGGAGTCCTTCCTCTCCTTGAATTTGACTCCATTTACCACTGTCCTCTGCTATCTCCCTATCAAGCAGCTTCCTACCCACTTTCCCCCATTTCACTTATACTTGATGTAGCCTGGGACCATAAGGTCCCAGTCATTATTCCCTGTAGCCCAAGCTTCCCTAATGGCTATGAGGTCCAGTTCTGCATCTGCTGCCATAATCTGAAGCTCACTGATTTTGTTTCCCAGGCTCCTGGCATTAAGGCAGAGAACCTTTCATCTTGTGCCCCATACCCCTTTTATTTTTAAAGGTTCTCTCCTTTTATTTTTCCCTAGCCTCCTCAATTTCTTGTTTTTCCTTTTATGGGCTTAGTGAGCCCCCTACTGCTATAAACTTGGGTAGTGGAAGATACCAGTTAAGAGTACCTCCTCAGAAAGTCCCTTTTGACTAGAAAAGGTATACAAATGTGTGGGTGCTGTGCTTTTACAATAAAAACACTCTAATGAGATTCAGTTCTTTTATATAGTTCTCTTTTTATTAATATACCCCAGTGTTTTGCCTAATATATACTGCAGGCTTTTTCAAGGGAATTTTTTGCTTATAAAAAAGGAAAAAAATCATTTAAATATTTCTATTAAAATTATTCTTGTAAAAGTGTTTTAGTAACTTTTTTATAAATAAATAGCTTATGCCTTTGTTGTGACTGCTTTTGGCATCAAAACATTCTTCTTAATTAATTTCCTCTTTAAATGCTACAACTGCGATATATATTTTTTATTAAGGGTGGCAGGAAATTTGTAATAATAGGCAGCTGTTTATAAAGTTCTTATTCTCAGAAATTAAGCCTCTACCTCACCCAGGTTGTGAAGGATTATACCAGGACCAATTATATGTCCAGAACCAACACTCTCACTGACTGTGTCCTGACCTCCCATCCAAAAAGACTGACTGAGGTCAGAGTGCTACTGAATGCTATCAGTGACCACCCTCCAGTCCTGTGTGCCTGGTCTGCAAAGATTGTAAAGGCTCCCCCAAAACTGTTAACAGTAGGGTCCTCCGTAAAAGACAAACTAGTGAATTCAAGTCTCACTTAGCTCAAATAGTCTGCAGTTATCTTGACTCCATTCTGGATATTGATCCAGCACTTGATTTCTTCAACAAATTCAATGCTGCCAGTAGCAAATATGCCCCATTTAAAAGACGTCAAGTTCGAGGCACATCTGCAGAGTGAATCACCCCCACCCTCCTAGCCCAGATGCGGGCCAGGGACTATCTTTGGACATATGCCAGAGCCACTAGGTCATCTGTGGACCAACAAAAGTACAAGACTGCATGTAATAAGTGCACCAAGAAAATTAGACAGGCTAAGGCATCCTACTACAAAGTACAACTGGCTTACAACTGGGGGGTGGGGAAAAGATTTTGGGATACCCTAAAGGATCTCTTGAGGAGAGATGATAAATCTCATCCAGTAATGCTCAACAATAACGGCACTGTCACCGCAACCCTGAGGAGGTAGCTAACATATTTAATAATTGCTTCACTGATCTTAGTATGGTTCTTCCCCCTAATTATGAGCCTGGCCCACTCTTCCGTCCAAAACAATGATTCTATCCATGCCTCAACCAGTAGTACCAACAACCCAAAGTTTTGCTTCAAATCCATCTCTATAACAGACACAATAAAGTATGTCAAACGTGTTCTGGGTAAAACTAGAATGGGGAGCAATGGGTTGGATATGAAGCTTATTGCTCTAACCCTAGAAGAGCTCGCTCTCCCCTTTAGCAAACTATTCAACTTCTCACTATGGTATTCCCAACTCCAGACATATGGAAGATTACTCTGGTCACTTCCATGTATAAAAGTGGGGACCACGTAATTGTCTCCAACTATGTACCATTTTTGATCCTCTCCCCTCTGTCCAAGGTGCTTGAGAGGATTGTTTCAGATCAATTGCTTACTTACCTCAGCAAATATACAGTAACATCCAAGGCCAACATCAGCATGGTTTCAGGAATCACCATAGTACCAATACTGCCCTAACTGAGTACACAAGCTTCCTGCATGAGGCTCTGGGCAGAGGTAAACTGGTAGGCTCCATATATATTGACCTAACCAAAGTCTTCGATTTGGTCAGCCACTCAATACCTCCACTTGATAGGCCCCTCCACTGAAACAATGATGGTTCCAAAGTTACCTCTGTGAAGGCTCTCAACATGTAAAGATTAGTGGTGCCCTATCTGATACCAAATGTGTGTCAACTAGAATTTCTCAAGGTTGAATACTGGGCCCACTTCTTCTTGGTCTTATTATCTGTAAGCTACTAGAAGCATGCCTGACCATGAAGGTACTTCTTTATGCAGCTAACACTGTCATCTACACTAGTGAGCCTTGCCCAGAGTTGCTCACTAGGGATTTGTAATACAGTTTTGGTTCATTGGAGGTGTGGTTCAAGCTAAATAAACTGGCCTTGAACTATAAAAAGACCACAATTATGCTATTTGCTAGTGTTCAGGCTAGGAAAAAGATCCACCCCATCACCACTGTTAATGAAAAGGGGATCGCTCTGGAACAGGTTAGCTCTTTTAAATATTTAGGTGTCGCCATTGATGATACACTCTCCTTCGAACCTCACATAGATATCACTGTAAGCTCTATTATTAGAAAACTGGGTGCCCTATACAAAAATAGGCATAACCTCACTCCTGAAGTCATGCACATTGCCGTAATCATCACTATCCTACCCATAATTGACTATGGCCTGACAGTGTATGGAGCGGCCACAGACACTATTCTTAAAAAGGTCAAGTTAGTCCTCAATAACTTAAGGTGTGCAGCTTTGTACTTGGGGCAGATAGGCTCACCCACATCTGCTCCCTTTATGCACACGCTAACTGGCTCCCTCTCCAATATAGGATTAAATATCAAACATGCCTACTGGGGAAAAAAGCACTCCTGGACCTTACTCTAGCCCTCAATTAGAAACTTGCTCAATCCTGTTAATATCAATATACTACTAGGAGCATGACTAGTAATCCTTTCTCTGTCTCTTACTGCAGACAACCCCGGCCATGAGTACTTTCGCCGTTAGGGCCCACATTGGTTAAATGAGTTACTGGATTCCTTGCTGGGTCTCCCCAAATTATCGCTATTTAAGAAAGAGCTAAGAAAAGCTTTCACATCTAGCCCTTCCTGTAATTGCTACAACTGATCCCTTCTCCCTCCACCTGCTTTACTACTCTTTACATGTCAGTTTGTTCCCTTGAAAACCCTAGCCATTGCCTTCTGTATTTTGCTATTTCTATTCTTTATAATTCTGACAATGCTCCATTATGTGCTGTTTAAGAGTATGTTCTGATTGTAATGCTTTATTCTGTGTACTTGTGCTACCTACTTATATGTCTTGATTGTTATCTTATGTTGAATACTTTGTATTCTTCATATGACATGGAACCTTTGTAAATGAGCACTTATGCTTTAAGGTATAAATCCAAATATATGTAAATAAATAAATATATACATAAATAACTGTGCCTGAATAAAAAGTGATACCATCGACTGTATTTTAGACTGTTTTGTTTTTATGGGCAACATTCTGTTACAGGTCTCTTCACAGAACCAGTAATTTGGTGTTTTAACTACAGTATATCACAGTTTGTGTACAGAGTGCTAGTTATGAGATGTTAGCCTATCAGAACTATGCTTAGAGTTCTGTACACAAACAGTGACATAGTTAAAACTCTAAAGTACTGGTTCCATGAAGAGAACTGTAACAGAATGTTGTCAATGTACAGTTAAATACAGATAATATTGGGGAATGCATATCATTTCTGAGAATGAGCACTTTATAAACTGCTACCAGCTGGAAATGATTTCCTGTCCTCTTTAAACTCTTCAGTAATAATTGGTTCATTTAACTATTGAAGTAATACCATATTCTTTATGCATAAATTTCACAAATACACTAGTAAAGTGTTTTGCCAACCCTTTAACTCGGATACCCCTAGGGAACTGATGTTCTGCAGACACATATATTTGTGAATATCCAAAGCAATACTTGCAAAATATATTTTAATCCATAAAAGGCTCAATGTAGAGTTTTCATGATACTCGCTGTAAGGCAACCTTTTCGTGCTCAAAATTGAACCAAGTTATTAGAAATAATATGCATTTAATCTGTGTTTACTTACTACCTCTCCAGTCAACAGGTTTGCCCCAATTTGCTGCTTTTTATTTTTACTAGCAGCCATGAGTTGTATGACTTCAAAATTTCTGAAAATATAAACAAATTTTAAGTGCCTATTTTATTTCCTTAATGTTCTCTTTTAAGCTAATACTGAAACACCATGCTTAGAGATGCACAGTTTCTCAGTGTGTGTTCTTCATACTGTCTGTTGTCTAAGAGAACACCAATGAGGACCTGCCTTCCTCTAGAGCCTGAATTTGCCACTGACACCAATAGAATGGCTTTTTTGCAAGAGCACAACATCCACAGATTTTTACACATTTTTTTAATGAGCCCCCTCCCTAACATCTTTCCTTAACCTACTATGGACTCATGTCTTGATGCTTCCTTCGCCAATATCTCTACCCCCAAGTTCTGAGTAGCCCTACTGTTGCTAGGTTTCCCTTTTCTTTTCCCTTCACAATGTTTTCCCTAGCCTCACTCTACCCCTCAGTCGGTTTAACTGTCCACCAAGGTAGACCTGAAACTTCCACTCTAGTGCACTGGTCCCCTCTCTAGTTCGGTGATGGTGGCCACCCTTGAAGAGCATCTTGCTCCAGAAGACCCACCCAATGAAGACTTGTTCTGAGTTGAAGCACTGGGGTGTTTTCTGTCACTTTTTGGCAGTTTATATGCCACAATAAACTTGCATTTTTATCACCAGCTGATGATTTCTATACTTTTTTGGTGTTCCTGAGTGTGGATTTCCTTTGTGTTGTGTGGTTTCATGTTCCAGTAGCCCTCCCAGTCCCCTACAAAGTGATACCCCACCTCCTGACACCATCACTCCAAATACCCATTAAACATCTCAGTCTCCTCCTTTCTCACTCTATCCTTCCCATGCTCATTGCCCTGCAAAGGGCGGATCTCAGAAAAGGCCAGGGAAGCTGAGTACACCTTCAATCAGTGCCCAGGTCTTTGAAAGTTATGCTTCTTTGCTTCCATAGGTTGGGTCACCATATCATTCATACCCAGGTGATCAGCACCCCCAGCTCCCCCAACCCCCTCTACCATCCTCCCTATCCTATCCATATGTTAAATGGTTGATGCTCCAGGAAGGCATCTGAACACCACCCTTCCCACCTCCCTTCTCTGACCCTCTAATCATTGAATCCCCTTTTGACTAAGATATTCCTCACATCTTTCCACCTGGTCTTACTCCCAGGTGCCACCAAGTCACCCTGCCTTCTCTTCCTGACAGACTTCAAGACACCACCCCCTGACAAAGTCAGGCACCTGTGCTTCCCTCAGAGGTGCTAAGCAAATTGCTGCCTGTATTTCATGGGTTTGGTTGCTCACCTTGCAACTGTCCCTGCCTCCATTTTACCTCTCTCTCACCACCACCCTCCAGGGCCAATGGAGATCTGGGGGAGTGGAGGTCCGGGGTTTGGGTCCCAGCTCAGGTGGTGTTGCAGTTGAGATATCTCCTCTCATGTTGCTACCAGTAGATAATGGAGCTCCCTTAAGTTCCTACATATGGGGCAGTATCCCCTCCTCCAGAGCATAACTGTGGAGATGAGTGTCCCCACAGTCCATGCAACTGACTACCTCCCCATTGTACCTATGCCCCATACTATCAGCTGTCATCCTATACACAATAAATGCTGGACTGCCAGTATTATCCTTCTTTCTTCTACCTGTCTATTATACTTTAACTAAGACCAAAACTGGCCTACCATATATAGGGAGTTTTATCAAAGGTGACATGTCTTTGGATGCTTCCTTTTTACCTTTGCCATGGATGGATAGTAGTCAGGTAGACAGAGAGAGAGAGAGAGAGAGAGAGAAAGGTACTGTAGTTAGATAGGGTGTTCATCTCTTAACCTTAGTACAGATTCACCTTCACAATATACTGTGTTAGACTACCCCAGATAGGGAAGTTCAAGGTTCTGTATACAATCTGCCTATTCCCATCAAGTACCTGTGCTTACATCCAGAGCCCCCTGTAGCTCTGCAGACCTCCTGTGGATGACCTACAGACGTACCTTGGTCAGATGTCCAACTCTTTCTCTGTGCCACTCACCTGATGGGACACAAATGCAGTGGGACACTTTGGAAGGTTTGAATATAAGGCCTCAGCCCTTGCCAGCTTCTCCTCCCCCCCTCCCCAAAACTTGGCAGACAAACTGTTGTTGGTTGATGCCCACAGCTTTATTGCACTCAGACATCCTCACTTTATAACAGAAATACTCTGGATAAGGGAGTTGATACCAGCCCATTCACAGAAGAAAGAGTTCTGAAAGAACTCTTAAAACTGAAGGCAGACAGAGCAATGGGGCCTGATGGGATTCATCCCAGAATTCTAAAAAAAACAAAGGGTAGAACTAGTGACACCACTAACTACACTCTTTAACAAATCATGGGAGGATGGGGTGGTACCTGAAGACTGGAAGATGGCAGATGTGATTCCACTTTACAAAAGTGGAGGCATGGCAGAGGCAGAAAACTACAGACCTGTTAGTTTGACCTCAGTGATAGGGAAAATGATGGAATCACTTCTCAAGGAAAGAATTGTTGAGTACCTAGAGGCCAGAGGGGCACAGAACCCAAGGCAGCATGGATTCACAGCAGGAAGGTCATGTCAGATGAATCTAATAGATTTATTTGACTGGGTGACCAAAGTAGTAGATCAGGGAGGAGCTGTGGACATGGCCTACCTAGACTTTAGCAAGGCATTTGACACAGTCCCACACAAAAGATTAATATACAAGTTAGCCAGCCTGGGAGTGGGTCCCAAGATGGTAGCCTGGGTAAAAAATTGGCTGGGGAACAGGACACAGAGGGTAATAGTAAACGGAGTCCACTCTGAAGAAAGGGGGGTTACTAACGGGGTACCGCAGGGTTCAGTTCTAGGACCGGTCATCTTCAATGTCTTTATAAATGACATTGTAGAGGGACTGGAAGGAAAAGCATGTCTCTTTGCAGATGACACAAAGATCTGCAACAGGGTTGATACACAAGGTGGGGTGAAAAGGATGAGAAGGGACTTGGCAAGGTTGGAGGAATGGTCAAATATATGGCAGCTTAGATTCAGTGCTAAGAAGTGCAAAGTAATGCACCTGGGAAACAAAAACCCAGGGGAGGAATACACTATGGGGGGTGAGATACTAACAATGGTTGTACCATGCCACAGCGACAGCGGCTACAGAGACATCCCCAACAGCGACAGCCGCATCGCCGAGTGGCAGCAATGCAGTGTCAGGGATGCCTCTATCACCCCATGTGGGGGACTCTGCCCCCACACCCCCCGGTCTCTAGGATTCTAACTCCGAGTCAGAGTTGGACCGGGGGGGGGGGACACCCAGCGAGGCTGTCCCGCACGGACCACCACAGTGACGGGTTGATTTTGCCCGATTTCTGGTGCTGTGGTGGTCTTCACAGTTGGGGATCTGCTGCGGTGATGGTATAAAACTAACAACAACAAAAATGGAACGGGACCTGGGGGTAGTCATATCAGATGACCTAAAGGTGGGCAAGTAATGTGAGAGGGCAGTAAGGAGGGCTGGGGGATACTGGGATGTATAGGCATCACCTGTAGAAAACAGGAAGTTGTTATCCCTCTGTACAGACAGCTGGTGAGACCCCATCTGGAGTTCTGCGTGCAGTTCTTGAGACCCAGTCTCCACAAGGACATAGACAGGATGGAGGCAGTCCAGAGGAGGGCAACTAAAATGATGCAGGGTCTGCACCAGAAGACATATGAAGAGAGACTTAAGGATCTTAATATGTATACCTTTGAGGAAAGGAGGAGGGTGGACATGATAGAAACTTTCAAGTACTTCAAGGGAATCAACAAAGTCTAAGAGGGTAGCATCTTTCAGAAAAAGAGATGTGCAAGAACAAGGGGGCACAATTTGAAGATAGAAGGGGGACAGCTCAGAGGTAATGTGAGGAAGTATTTTTTTACGGAGAGGGTTGTGGATGCATGGAACAGCCTTCCTGTGGAGGCTGTGGAATCAAAAACAGTGGGGGAATTCAAGAATGCATAGGACAGACATAAGGCAATTCTTGGAGTTGGGGGTAGGAGGAAGTAGGCTGCTGGTTAACTAGGATCTGCAGCTTATCTATTAGGTAGGGAAATAGGCAGACTGGGTGGGCCAAGCGGTCCTTATCTGCCTTTAAATTCTATGTTTCTATGTTTCTAACTCCTAAATTCTGATTGTTAATCATGTATTTACAACCTTTGTTTAATTTTCAAACTTTAACTGGTATCTATACATACATACATATTCCTACCCTTGCACTCCTTGTTCACTAATCCCAGTCTTTATTACTTCTCCCCGGCTGCATGCCCAATGTAAATTAGGTCATGCCTCCTGTTACCCAGGCCTGATGTAAACTGGGTCCTCCCACTCCCTCTTGTCTGGCTCAGGGCCCATCTGATGTAAATTATGTCATGCTCCCGTCCCTTGATCAAAGTGTTACTAATATAAATCAGGTCATGCCCTCATGCCCAGCGTAAATCAGGCCATGCTGTCTCTCTCTGTCTCTCTCTGGGCTACCCCTGCACCTGGTTCACCACACCATGCTCTTCCCCAGTGGACAACACCTGCATCTGGGTCACTGCATTTTCTTTAGGACCCCTGTCACCTCAGCCCCCCCATTGATCACCAGGCCATCTCCCACTTGCCATGTAAGGTCGCCTTCCCTCTGAGACCTCCCTTGCACTCATTGATGTCACCATAGGCTCTGCTATCCACATATTGAAGATGTCAATGCTGACATCCGACAAATGCACAACATCTGGCTTGTACCACCTCAAGCATTCCACTGTTTTATCAGGGTGTGACACTACCATAAACTTCTCTGTTTGTGCCAGTACCTTTGCATGCCTGTTCATAGCCTTTCTTGCCAGGTTCAGTGCATTCTGGTTACCCCCATTCCTCCAATCCTGCCTGGGGATTATAGCTGACCATATCACATTGACTACCTCCCACATCTGCTGAATGCTGCCAATGTTCCCTTACTACCTGTCTTAAGAGTTCTGTCCATATCATCTGTGCAAAGTGGTTTCCACCTAAATGTATCACCAAGATGTCTGGCCTTTCCTCATTCTTCCGCAAATACCATAGCTGGGGTAGCCACTGTGACCAGCGTATGACATCCAGGCCCAACTGCCTTCCTCCCAGTCTCACCACTGTTCTTCTTGCTGTCCCAATGTATGAAAGAGTTTCCACACACCCACAGTTCCTGTGTAGTGCCCCTGCTTGCAAGAGAAAGGAACAAGGTCCTTCGAATACCTGTGCCTGAAATTCCTGCCATGGACACCTCTGATGCCACCCCAATTATGAACAAATGTGTATTGAACTCAACAGGGTTCAAACCTCAAAGTTCTATTGCCTTCTTCAACACTGCCACTACCTGGTACTTAGTTGCTGGCTTACCATTATGATGCATTAAGAGTACACCCTCTTCTACTGGCCTGACCTCCAGCAATCCCTGAACAACAACTTAGGGGGCATAACAGCTCCTTTGATGATCTGCACCCACACCCCCTTTCCCCTTAGGTCCATCTTAGATCTTTTAATGAGTATACTCAGCCCCTTCCCCCTCATCTGCGCATCCTTCCTCTACACTGCCTGATCTGTGTCCTGATCTGATGCCACCCTGGCAGCCACTTTGCTAATCCCAAATGCCCCAAAGAATAGCAAATTAAATGTGGTGGATAATAGCCTAGCCTCATAACCTGTGGGCCATACTGAGAGTAGACCTCCTATTACTTTACTTATTAAACTCATGGTCATAGGCTGAATTTTATCCTGCACCCTCCCCCTTAGTCTGGCCCACCCCTTCATCATCCCCGTCACTACTTTGTCTTTGCAAGGATCCTCTATGCCTGTAATGTTGCTGACCATTGATATGGCTGCCTGATGGGTGGCTATTGTGGACTATGCCATCCCATCCTCCGATAGCCGAATGACAAATTGCATTACCTGCTGAACTGTATCAATCAACTTACCAGGAGCGGGACTCTCCCCAAAAATTCATGAAATACCTTAAAGGATGACTCATATGACCTCAGCATACCAGGCACCCAAGACTTTGCAAAAAGGAACCCTGCTCTTTCAGCCCAATTTCTTACAATATGGGCGTAACAGGCAACCTGTCTGCTTCTGCATAGGGATCCATCTCCCTGAACGTCTGCAGCTGTAAATGAGAAAGACAGTCAGCAATTGTGTTATTGTAACCTGGTATGTGCTTCTTCTCCTTGAATAGAATGTTTAGTTGCAAACATCTTAGGACTAGGATGCACATTACCCTAATGACTGAGAAGTGATTTTGCTGTTTGCCTGTTCAGAACCTCAAATACTGCTTGATTGTCACATCAAAAGCACACCTCCTATTAGCCCATGCCTCCCCTTAGATGGCAGCCAAAAAAGGGAAAACCTCTAACAGTGTGATGTCCTTGCACTGGCCTGCGTCCCGCCTCTATGTCAGTCGTTCTGCTGCCACACATTTACCTGCCCAAAAGGCTCCCATTCCTCAGCCCACCTGCTGTACTTGTGCATAATTGTAAATATGTGTTGCAAACTCAGTGTGCCTGCCACATAGACTTGCTGTTGAAGTTTTACAGGAAGCAATCCCACATCATCTACGTCTAACCTGATACCCCTGCTTATTCTTGGTTCCACCACTTCAGAGCACCAGTGGCAGTGCACACGGTCATTATGGTGCTAAGTGGGAAACTTGCCATCCTCTCTTTTTGCAGTGGGATGCGTTCCCCACACACCCCTTTTCTAAGGATACTATCTCTGGGGAGGGGGACCTCGGGGAGGGGGTGGCAAATCCAGCATTTGGCACTGTAATAACTCCGTGCTGCAATGCCAGCTCCCTAATGGCCGGAAAGGCTTATTCTTATCCAATGGTACAGCTGCTTGATTCCCGCTGTGACCGCTGTTACCCTCCTCGTGAATGGTCATCCAGGTGAAATGGCAGTACATACAAAATTAAGATGCCCTATAAGGCTCTGTATCTTCCTCAATGGTACCCGTCAGGCCTTCCTGCTTTCCTTTATCAACTGCCACAGCCTTTCTTCCTTTTCTGCCGGGAGTCTAGATTCCATGGGTATGTAGTCTAATTCTATCCCTAGGAAAGTAATGGTGCTGTATGGTCCTTTGGTCTTCTCTTCTGCTAAGGATAACCCCAGTAATCTGCACAGCACCTGAAATGTCTCCACACTGTGTAGGAAATCTGTACATTCTGTCACCTCTACTATTAAGAAATCATCCAGGTAATGTATGATAACCTTGCATCTAGTTACTTCCCTGGCTGCTTATTCCAAAAAACTACTAAACTGTTCAAATGTCACACAGGAAATTGAACACCCCATAGGCATGGCCTTATTGAAGTAATAGCCCCCTTCAAACTTAAAACCGAACAGGTCCCAATCCCGAGGATGTACTGGTAGCAGCCTAAAAGCTGACTGAATATCGCATTTGGCCAAAGGGCAGCCATCCCCCCATCCTTATCAATTCTATGGCCTTGTCCACCAAACTGTAACATGCAGTGCACTATTTCTTGTCTATGTAGTCATTTACTGAGGTGCCCTTTGGATAGGGCAAATGGTGAATTAACCTAAATATTATCTGCTCCTTCTTGGGGATACCCCCAGCAGTGATATTCTAAGAGTACTTAAAAGTAGCTGGGAAAATGGTCTTTCTCTCTCTCTCTCTACCCTATCTACTTCTGTCGCCTCCTGAATTTTCTTTCTTGCTATCTCCAGATTCTTTGCTAGTAACCTCAGGTTTTTGACTTCCTTTCTGACCCTTGGACCCTTGTAGTGCAACCTAAAACCCCTTAGGAAGCCCTCTTGTGGTGCTGTTGCCTCTTGTCTTTTTGGATACATTGCCAGCAATCTATTCAACATTTAATTTTTACAGACATTTGTCCAGGCAAACCCATCACCTCTGCCTGGCCCTGGACATCACCTCTCCCCACCCTGGATCCATGAAAAGGATGCTGGAATACGGACTTGTCATGGCATCCCTGCACTGCAGTACAGAGTGGAAACCACCACATTTGGCACACGTGTGCTTGAAGTGACAACCCCATTTCATACAGGCCCTTTTATTTTATGCAAAACAATACTTTGGTGCAGACGCATTTCTTGAATTCCCCAACCTTGTCCTTCCCAAAGTCATCTACCCCACCTCCATTTCCCCCAGTCAACATAATGTCCAGTCATATATCCGCATGTCTCATGTCCTGTCTCACAGCCCCCTACAGTGCCTGCATTGCCTAAATTTTTCATCATATTGTAACCATGCACACCCACTCCCCTTTTTGTGGGCATTTTTATAGTGGCCAAGTAGACTAGCATCTGCCTCACTAACATTAGCTTCTTTTCTAGTACCACTGATATGTACTACATGAATCCTGTTAGCCACAAATTAAAATGTTTCCCTTGTAACTCGTTTCCAGTAGCCTTCTATTTAATAACAATAACACTGCCACAAGGTCACTCTTCTCTATCTTTTCCTCTTCCTCTGCCCTTTTGATAGCGTCTTTGTCGATTAATGTAAAAACATCAACAAATTCCCCTCTCCAAGTTTTTTCTTTTGTAGCCTGGGTGATGTGATCTGTTTTTGATTCCCCCTGCCCTGTCTCTTTTGCCCCCACATTCTGTTTCTTTTTCTTGCCTCTCCTCTATCCCCCCATTTTCAAGTCCTTGCACTCAAGAACTAAAGGGGGCCCAGTGGTCCCAATGCCAAGGCTTCTTTCTTGCCCTTTGTTGCTTCCCAATCCAAGAAATCCTGGAACCTTTTTTCTTAGTCCCCCACCCCCACATTTTCTTTTCACATTCCCCATTCTAAAAATTCCTGAAATCATTTTTCCCTGCCTCCCTCATATTCTGTCTAGTACAATGCTCATCTCTCAACAATGGTTACTGGAACATCACTTGGTGTCTTACTTGGGGTATCTTGAAGCAGACCCTTCCCAGTGTGTAAGCTTTCAGTCCCACCCATACTGGTACTTGACCTGTCTAGCTGCTCTCCTCTCACTCTCTTCTCCCTTCTCCACTTGTTGTCTGCCTTCTTCTTTTTCTTCTTCTCTTCTTCATCCCTTTCTCCCCTGATGGCATGCAGCATCAGGTTCAGCTGCTGCATCATTGTTTGCACCTGAAGAACAGTGATTGCTGTGTTCTGCCCCTGCTGGCTCTCCTCTGTTTGCTGTGGGACTGCTTCCTGCCCGTGCTCCACCACCTTGCTGACCATTGCCTCCATGTGCTGATCTCCTGCCATCTTGATGCTTCCTCCTTCCGCCGTAGTCTGCTATGCTGTCATGAAATCAGCTAGAACAAAGAGACTCTACCTCTGTTCTGCCTGGCATAAATACCCCCCCTGGCCAATCCCCTGGCTCCTTACTGCCTTTCTCTAACCCCCCCCATTCTTAGCCTTTCCTGCTGCTACTTGCCTATAGTACCCTGTCCCCCCATAACTACTTTTTGTCCAGGTTTGGGCTCTTATCACAGCACATTCACTTTTTGTCCATGTATGTACACTAACATTCGGGGAGGGGCGGGGGCCATCACTGCATGCTGCCAGCAGCAGATCCCCACCACTCCCACCCCCACCGCCACCCCTGGATCATCCCACTGACAATCCTGCCTGCCAGTAAGCAGCAAGCACCGTTACTTCCATTTGCCCTTTTCTAATTATATTACCTCGAGCAGAAGCCCTATGCCAGACATTATTAAGAAATGTTAATTAATGTGTTAGTTGGTAACTATGATGGTAATTAATTATAATTAGTGTGTACCTTAGTGTTTTATGTATATATATATATATATATATATCTATATATATATATATATAGATATATATATATATATATATAAAATGGGCAAGGAAAATCAGTGAAAATCCACTATCCTGATTGCCTGAAACATGTCACATGACCGTGCATTATTCCACAACAACCGCACGCCTTCCAGTACGACCGCACGCCTGAACTACTTTCCAGCCCTCAAAACCTTCTCACCAGCAGTGAGACCACTCCACACCTGATGCAGCTAGGTAGTCACATGCGCGCGCGCGCACACACACACACACACATATGCAACTGGCACCCACAGGCATAACTAAATACACCAGTAGTAGTCCCACATTGTACAACCTGATGTACTTGATCATGCCATCAATTTGTAAATCAAATATATTGTAAAAATAAAATCCTGCCTGCCATTTTCACAGTCTCTTAGTGCAGAACCACAAACTTTTATTACTGTAAGCAGTGTCGCCAAGCAGTCCCAATCCTACTAAAAAATATGTTGGCAGCTGTGTAACAGAAACCTAGCTGTGTACAAAAAAGCTAAAGAACAGACATTTCTTATAGTTTTCAGCACTTACTTTCTGTGAAAAAAGCTCCATTTGTAGGGAGAGTAGAGTGATTGTGGAGCAGTTTCATTTTTCATTGCTGAAATATAACATGCCCGAGTGGTACGCATTGCAGAAAGTGACAGCCTGTTAAAAGTACAAAATAAGCCCCTCTCTGTTTAAAAACTATGAAAAGTCTGTCCCTCCTGTTAGCTTGCATGGGTTTTATGTATTAAAGCTGCAGACTGTATCCAGAAGGGGTGAGAAAGACCCGAGCAAGTCGGCAGCTTTAGGAAGCTAAGCGAGCCAGGCGGGTGTTGCCATGGCAAGCACCCGCTCTGGCTTCCATCAAGCTCCCTAAAGCTGCCGACTTGCTCAGTCTCTCCTCAATCCCTTCAGGATGCAGTCTGCTGCTTGTATTACTAAAACCTCATGCAAGCTAACAGGAGGGACAGACTTTTCATAGTTTTTATGTTTGCTTGCATGCATGTGCAAGAAACATAGTGCCATCATCCGAGTTTTCGGAGGTGTGTCACCCCCTCTTCCAATTCAGTCAGTGTGTTGGCAG
The DNA here is from genome assembly GCA_016271365.2 of Neoceratodus forsteri. Taxonomy (NCBI): domain Eukaryota; kingdom Metazoa; phylum Chordata; order Ceratodontiformes; family Ceratodontidae; genus Neoceratodus; species Neoceratodus forsteri. Next base: position 1,748,753,208 of record CM057455.1, on the reverse strand, counting down.
GCGCGGCCCCTGTAAGCCAATGCATGCTGGAGCTGTCTATGACAAGCTCCAAAATACAGTGGCATACAGTTGAAAGGGGAGCTGTGCTCAGTGAGCAGCAATAAGATATCGCCTGCTCATGCACAGCCCCTCACACACACACACACACACACACTGCGTGCTGCCCCCCACGCACACACTCTATAGCCGACGGGGTGCCCAATCCCCATCAGCTGTGCTGTGCTTCCCCAAAACCTTCCAAATGCCACGCTGGGTGCCCACCCCAGTGTGGCAGAGATTATCGTATAGCCGACAGGGTGCCCAATCCCCGTCAGCTCCACTGTCCTCCCAAGTACCTGGTGCCGCTGGGGCCCACCCCAGTGTGGCAATCTGATGATATGGCTGACAGGGTGCCCAATCTCCGCCGGCTTCATGCCCCCCAGCCATCCTTGTGCCACGCTGGGAGCCCACCCCAGTGTGGCAAACGTCCCACGTCGTCTTTTAAAAAAAATAACACCTGTAAAGCAAAAACGGTCCCACGAGCCTCCCAGCCCCTCCCACAACCCGCACCCACCCACTGCACACCCTGCCTCCCCACACCCCCCCTCACACCATACTTACCTCTGGAGCACGGCGCGACAATCTTCGGTGGACCGGGAACATGTCTGCACTCTTCAAAGCCAACCGCGAACTGAGGAAATGCCGGTAAGCTGTATAATGGGCTAGATAGGGGGTTTTCAACTTTATTGCATATCTCAGGCATTTTTTGGAATTTTTGCACCAAATTTTCAACATGGGGTTTTTGGGACCCCTCCCCATGAATTCTTGCACTGTCATGGCATTACTCAGGCCCAAAGGGTGATTTTACAGCCACTGTGTGAAATCACCTTTCCAGAATGATTAACGAAATGGCACTGCCAGTGTTCATAAGGTGGGCTCTCAAAAAGACTATTTTGAAAATTTGGTGGAAAAATTCCTAAAAATGACTGTTTTATGAGCGTGCGTTGCACGGTTCCTACGCGGGCTTGTAAGTTTGCGAAATTTCAATATTTTCACTCCAGATTTTCAGCATTGCCATTTTACCACACATTCTTATGAGCAGTACAGCTGTCATTTTTCACATCTCACCCAAAATGTGTTTCCGCCCATGTAGCACACAATGGTGCAGTCGGTGTGTGAAATCAATGTACGGGACACATTAAGAAAATCACAGTGACACTGTTCATGAGCAGAGGTCTTAAAATGGCTATGTTGAAAATTTGGTGAAAAAATTCCAAAACATGACTGTTTTACCAGCGTCACGTTGTACAGTTCCCTCACATGCACTCGTAAGTTCACGAATTTTCAATATTTTCCTCCAGATTTTCAAAATTGCCATTTACCACACCTCCTTATGAGCACTACAGCTGTCATTTTCACATCTTGGCTAAATGTGTTTCCACTTGTAGCGTACAATGGCGCAGTCGATGTGCTAAATCAATGTATGGGACACATTAAGAAAATCACAGAGACACTGTTCATGAGCAGAGGTCTTAAAATGGCTATGTTGAAAATTTGGTGAAAAATTCCTAAAATGACTGTTTTACGAGCATCGTTAGCAATTCCTATGCATGCTCGTAAGTTTCATAATTCAATATTTTCACTCAGATTTTAAACATTGCCATTTTATTACACTTCCTTATGAACAGTACAGCTTCCATTTTTCTATATGTCACCCAAAATGTGTTTTCAAGACATGTAACGCACTAATGGTGCTGTTGGTGTGCAAGCAATGTTTGGGACAGATTAAGAAAATCATAGTTACACTGTTCATGAGCCGAGGTCTTAAAATGGCTATGTTGAAAATTTGGTGACAAAAGTCCATAAAATGACTGTGTTATGAGTGAGCATTGTGCAATTTCCACGCACCCTCATAAGTTCATGACTTTGTAATATTTTCAGTCCAGATTTTCATCAGTGGCATTTTTCCACACTTCCTTATGAACAGTACAGCTGTCATTTTTCACAACATGGCTGAAGTGTGTTTTCACACTTTCAGCGCAGAGATGCGTGGTCGCTGTGGGAAATCATTGTTCCGGACAGATAAAGAAAATCACAGTGACACTGTTCATGATCAGAGGCACCAAAATGCCTGAGTTGACAATCTGCTGTAAAAAATCCCCAACCTAATTATATTACGGGTGTGCGTTACAGTGTCAGTTTCTATGTACGTCGTCACTTCATCATTTTTTAATATTTTACTGCAGATTTGCAACATTGCCATTTTACACCTCCCCATGAACAGTACAGCTGTCATTTTACATCCTGTTCGAATGTTTTGCACCTCTGGTGCTAAATGCGAGTCGCTGTGCATAAGCAGCTTTCGGCTAACAAACTGATATTCCCCCTGTTCATGAGGTGGGGTCACAAAAAAACATGTTGAAAATTTGGAGTGAAAATACCAACAAATGCCTGAGGTATTAGGGTTTCCAACCATAACGCCCACCCTTGTAGAGAATGACAGGCATCAGGGGTGTGACTTGGGATTCTTGCCTGTAATGCTTATACCATTCCACACCCTGCAGCCAGTGAGAGGCATCGAGGTATGCCTTGGACTCTTTGGCCCCAAAGTTCACCCCATTCTCCTATATCGCACCCATCTCACCATATTTTCTAATGGAATGGGGTGCGCATAAGGGCCAAAGACCCCAAGGAACACCTTGACACTTGTCAGTGTCTGCAGGGTGGGGTGTGGTGAAATGGCGTGGTCGTTATGCCTGACAAACCCAAAGGCACACTCCAATGCCTGTCACTCTCTGCAGGGTGGTGGTGGGGTTGGCTTCAGTTCAATACTTCACTGCCATTCCTATTACGCAGCTCTGTAACTTCTACACTACCACTGCCAATACCAGCAAGCAAACATTCGGCATTGACAAATGCTTGTTAAACAGAGAGGGGCTTATTTTGTACTCTAAACAGGCTGTCACTTTCTGCAATGCGCACTGCTCGATCACGCTATATTTCGGCAATGAAAAGTGAAAGTGCTCCACGATTACTCTACTCTCCCTATGAACAGAGCTTTTTCCACAGAAATTAAGAGCAGAAAACTTTAAAAAACTAAGTTGTCTTACTGTTTTGTACACAGACAGGGTTAGTTAAATCCTCTGCCACCATATCATTTACCAACAACATTTTAGCAATTACGCTAAAGTGCTCCCCAATCATGCTCACCTTCCTCTCCCTACAAATACCACCTTCTTTCACAGAAATGAAGTAAATGCAAAGAAAAATAGTTCTCCTATGTTTTTCAACACAAGCTTATCTTAAACCACTGCCAGCATATCATTTAGCAGCTAGAGAGAGGGATTACTTTTTCCACCCACCCCTAAAAACTGTGTGGCAATTTTATAAGATAGGTAACCCACTCTAAGGTGTGCGGTGGCACTCTAATATACGCACGCCTTGGGTAGTTGAATGCACTCGGCCTGCGGCCTTGTGCATCACAACCCACACCAAGGCGTGCTTATATCAGAGCACAACCACACACCCTAGAGTGGGTTATCTATTGCATATATATATATATATATATATATATATATATATATATACACACATGTGTATTATATATACTTTTTAATTACTTGACTATCGTAGGGATATACTTTTAATTTATATTGTTATTACAGGTACAGTATACAGGGAAATAAAGTATGGTCATTTTTATGGGGAAAAACATATCCAATATGCTGCATATGCTTATGAAATGGGCTTAAGATTTGAAGCACTCTGATTGGTTGTTAGCCATGTGCTCAAAGTGCCTAGTATATGACTAAAAACTAGTCCTTCCAACAAGGACGCAGCACATCTTAGAAATCCTTGTGCCAATATTAGAATTTTGAAAAGTAAATAGCCACCATTTTTCCCCCAGTAGAAAGATAGAGATTAACAAACAATTGAAATTTGCAATTTTAGACAGATTCTATAATGAAAACAGACTCCTTAATTTGGTTTTATATGTTTCTGAGAAACCACTTAGCTCTTTTTAGACTCTTGGTTATGTTCACACTACCTGCTTTTTCGCTAAGTGCTGTAACGTTTCTTGACTATGATTGCCTAACTGCTTCTATCACAGCTAACTACTGACTGATTTCAAAAGTAAACATCAAATATTTATTTTTCTTTTCACATGGTGAACAAAACATCAGTCACATAGCTTTTCTTAACTTCCTGCCATGCTAATAGCATTCCTTAAAACCAAAAACAGATGTGATCTAAAGATAGAGTCTCCATAACAGTTTGCACCACTCACCCATGCCTGCTCACACTGTTCACCCACTTGCACCCATCATGACCCTGTTAGAAATCAAAACCTAACTGACTTGAAGGACAGATCACTGACCCTCTTGCACCCATCACAACCCTGATAAAAATCAAAACCTAACTGCCTCAGAGGATAGATCACTGAACTGAAGATTGTTAAAAATATATCCCACACATGGATGTAAACCATTCACAACAGTTGCTTGTCTCACTCTCACTACTCACCCGCGTGAATCCATCATGACCCCGGATCATGATCCTGCCAGAAATCAGTAGCTGGCTACCTCATATGGCAGCTTGCTGGACCACAAAATGTTAAAAGAAATCCCACACATGGGATGTACCTTGTATCCTGAATACTTCACTAATAAATACAACGGGGGCATGACAACCACTTCATAAAAAACTACAACTACAGAGGCCACAGTAGGACAAAAGTCCTTAAGTTAAAAAAATATAGCAAACTCATGCAGGTGGAGGAACTATTTTATTTAAAGTAAAAACAGAAGATTTCCTTTTTTGTTACTTAATTGTATTAATTTTAATTCTGACATACGTGTACAATTCAGAGGCCCATTTCATAAATGCAATAAGACACTCTGGGGTTGTGCACTACACACTTCTAATGCACGCACAGGAGATGAAGGCACTCTCCATGCAGCCTTTTACCTTATTACATCCCTGGCTGTGTGTTTGAAGTGTCTAGTACACACCCCATCACATCTTATTACTTACCAGTAGGGTTATTGCATGCATCAGTGGATGACATGGGTTTGGAAGTGAGCCTGGGACAACAGAGCCAGCATCCCACAGGGCACTCTCCTCCTCCTCCAGGAAGGAAAGACAGCATTCTCTGCAACAGTACTGCCATTTGAGTGACCAACAGATAGTAGTGCAAGCAAAAGAGTTTACGAATACGAAGACACAACCTAGCTCTGCAGTGCATCCATCCAAGTGTGTGCACATGCGTGCCATGGAGCCTTCATCAGCTGTGTTCTTGGGGCAGGTAGAAACACAGTGGAAAAACCCAGGAGCACAGCAGCATGGTGTTGTTACACCAGCCTGACTGGTCCCTATTCTCCATACATTGTGGACTGGAGTGGGGCACTTCTGTGTTATGCAGCCTGATGGAATTCACCATTGGGTGGAATATCCCATGGACCCCACGAGGACAGGCTAGAGCCAAAGTTGGAGCAGGAAGGGGCTGGGCAATTACCAGGAAAAGGTGAACAGCATCATTGACAAGGGGATAAAAAATATTTATCTTTGTGTTGATTCATCAACAAAGAGTCCTTTTACTTCAGAATAAAAATTACTGAAGAACGTACATGCCACTTAGATCTAGCCATAGATATATATACTTTACACATCTGTTCCTTAATGAACATATTAGGGAAAGAGGATACAAAAAAATGATTTCTGACACCTTACATGTTTGTTGCACCACCAACCTCTCCTCCTGCCTTTCCCAAGCAACCACTTCAAACTACACCCATCACCACAGAGACCTACGCACTTTCTCCATCCCTCGTCTCCACTCTGCTGCTGGCCAATCTGCCTTCTCCTAGCATCTTCCACTACTCTGGAATGAGCTCCTCTCTGATCTTCACCTGTCCTTCATGTTATCCTCCCTCAAAAGGCTCCTCAGACTTCTCCCCCCTCCTCAGTGCACACAGTGCTAATAATCTCCCCCACCTAATCAGCCTCCCCCCTTAGTAGTTTGTACTTTGTAGTTCACCTTCTCCAAACTCCCTATGCTCCCAGTGTAGAGCTGTGTACTCTGCTCCCACTTTCACTAGTCAGCGCACCTCAAAGCTTATTTGTTACTTGCTTGTCCTACTCTTGAATTAGATTTTGCAGTTACAGTCTGTATAGTGACCACTTTTATTACTGTATTTGTGTTATCCACTTGTATGTGGGTCTTGTAGCCATGACCCTTTTAATTGTTTTATATACGGTTTATCTCCTATGTAACCCTGTTCCCAGGTTGCACCTGGAAACAAACCTTGGCTCAGTGTGCCTTTCCCAGTTACCAAATTTTAAATAAATAAAATACATTTTCTTTGCTGTTGAGTTTCTTTAATTTCCTACTAACAGTAAACAAGCATTTGTCAATGCCGAACGTTCGCTTGCAGGTATTTGCAGTTGTATTTGGCACTTGGACATGGCTTAAAAAAATCAGTGACAAAGAAGTACAAGCATTTGTCAATGCCGAATGTTGCTTGCTTCTATGTGCTGTTTAGGTATTTGGAAGTCACTGGAGTGCAAATATTGAAAATTCGCGAACTTACGACGTGCGTAGGAACTGTGTAACGCACGCTTGTAAAACAGTCATTTTTAGGAATTTTTTCACCAAATTTTCAACATAGCCATTTTAAGACCTCTGCTCATGAACAGTGCCACTGTGATTTTCTTAATGTGTCCCATACATTGATTTCGCACACCAACTACGCCATTGTGCGCTACATGGGTGGAAACACGTTTTGGGCAGGATGTGAAAAATGACAGCTGTACTGCTCATAAGGAGGTGTGGTAAAATGGCAATGTTGAAAATCTGGAGTGAAAATATTGAAAATTCGCAAACTTATGAGCGTGCATAGGAGGTGCACAACGCACGCTCGTAAAACAGTCATTTTTTAGGAATTTTTTCACCACATTTTCAACACAGCCATTTTAAGACCTCTGCTAATGAACAGTGTCACTATGATTTTCTTAATGTGTCCCAAACATTGAGTTCGCACACCGACTGCGCCATTGTGCGCGACATGAGTGAAAACACATTTTGGGCAGGATGTGAAAAATGACAGCTATACTGCTCATAATGAAGTGTGGTAAAATGGCAATGTTGAAAATCTGGAGTGAAAATATTGAAAATTCGCAAACTTACGAGCCTGCGTAGGAACTGCGCAGAAAAACACACGATCGTAAAACAGTCATTTTGAATTTTGACCAAATTTCAACATGGGTTTTGGGACCCCTTCATGAATGATGTCACTGTCATGGTGTTTTCAGCCTGAAGGATGATTTCGCACAGTGACCGCGCAGTGACTGTGAAATCACCTTCGCCCGAATAATGCCATGACAGTGACATCGTTCATGAGAAGGGTCCCAAAACCCTATGTTGAAAATTTGGGCAAAATTCCAAAAATGCCTGAGATATGCACAGTTGAAAACCCCTATCTGGCCCATTATACAGCTTACCGCATTTCCTCAGTTCACGGTCGGCTTTGAAGAATGCAGACGTGTTCCTGGTCCACCAAGATCGCCACGCCAAGCTCCAGATGGTATGGGGTGGGGTGGGGAGGTAGGGTGTGCAGTGGGTGGGTGCGGTTGTGGAGGGGGGCTGGGAGAAACGCCATGGGACCGCTTTTAATTTACAGGTTTTAAAACAAACGATGACGGGACGCTTTGCCATGCTGGGGTGGGCTCCCAGCATGGCAGAAGGATGGCTGGGGGTGGCCGTAAATATGGGGATTGGGCACCCTCCAGCAGACGACGCGATGTTTGCCACGCTGAGTGGGCTTGCAGCGTGGCAGCAAAGATTTGGGGCGCGATCGCTGTGCAGCACACAGCGTGGTTTTCTTTGAAGAGAAGACCACCGCTGTCATACACAGCACCGCGTCCGATTGGTGCAGGACTGCCACGCCTGCTCAATGGAGCAGGGGATTGCAGAGGAGGGGCACACCTCCAAAGTGTCCTATTCTCCCAAGACGTTCCTTACGCATGCGTGTAAGTGAACGTAAAAAAGAATGCATTTAAACTATAATTTGTGTAATTCTATCAAATAAAGGTATGTAATAAAAACATAACTTCTTGTTTTGTTTTTTAAATGCCCTCGCACTCTGTGTATATTTAATGATTAAATGCCATATCTAGGATGCAGGCCATTTCAAGACAGTCGCTCAACACTTAGTAAAATGAACATTTTGATATGGGCCTGGCACAACTGTGAATGCACCAGGTGCTCACAGATGAGTAACTGGCAGCCCATGTACTATGGATTTGCTCTGTAATTTAGCCCCCAAAGGCATGGACTAATAAGTGTCTGAATTTGTGCAATTTTTCCAGCATATTTCTAAAAAGAAATCCAAACTGCTAAGGTTACAAAACTAACATTATACAAAAGTAGACAAAATTCCAGCCTCCTGATAATCTGCCATCTGTGTAATTCATCATCTTCATCATCATTTATTTTTAGGGTGCCTTGTCCCAAGGGATCAAAGTGCTCTACAAATAAATACACACAACTAAAATGTATAAAAACCATCACATACAGAAACAGAAAAACTCTCTCCAGTCACTACACAGAATTAAAAGATAACTTCAAAAGCCAGGGAGAACACATGTCTTTAATGCCCTTTTAAAACCACTGCCAAGGAGAGGTAATACACAGGAATGGTAGCAAGTGCCACAGATGGGTAGAGACCACAGAAAAGGCCCATTCTTTGAAGACTTCACAGAGAGGGCAATCTGGAGTATTTGGGTGCAGAAGGTCTTTTATGTAGTCAGGATCCAACCCACATAGGGTCTTGAATACAATCAAGCAAATCTTGAAGGAGGTGTGCCATCTAGCCAGTGGCAAGTGCAGATCCTGTAGCACCAGAGTTATATGATTATAAGTGCATGTACCAGATATCATCCATGCCCCCGCTTCCTGTACCAGCTACAGGCAGTGCACCAAGCATCCCAAAAGTCAAAGATAAAAAGTGCTACAGTACTCAAGATAGAAGGTCAGAGAAACATGGATTACAGTTACCATTTCATCATATCTGGGATAGGGCTTCAACCAGGCAATATTTCTCTGGAGGAAAAAAAAACACAGAGAACCACAGCTGAAACCTGATATGCCCATGTCAGTCTATCATCTATTATGACCCCAGGTGTTTTTTACCTACTCCTGGCTTGGAAGGAGGTGCTACCCAAGGAAAGTATGTAAGATCATCCCTGTTTATTGCTGTCTTCTGAGACCCTGGTCTAATAATCAGCTGCTCAGTCTTTCCTGGATTCTGGCTCAACCAGCTAGCATCCATACAGTCATTTAGGTCAAATAAGCTATGATTTGTTATAGCCATAGCATCCCGTTGATCTGGGGCAAAGGAGAGATACAGCTTGGCATCATCTGTATGGCAGTGGAAACTCAAGTTATACATATCATAATCTCCCACAGTGGCAGCATATACACTCCAAACAACATAGGGGACATACTCAAACACTGGGAGGACCACAGGAAACAGCTGAAACACTTAAGGAAAACGTCCCAAGGATTATCAACAGACATTGGTTGGTCAAGAAGGACTGAAAACAATGCATTACTATACTGCTGAGTCCTCCATAGTTTCTAAAGGGATCCATCAACACCCTAAGGTCTACAGTGTCAAATGCTGATGAAAGGTCCAGGGGAATAAGAAATGAAATTCCCCTTGGTCCCTTGCCACGAAGAGATCATCCACAGCTTTCATCATGGTAGTCTCTGTAGTCTGTCAAGGTCTAAAACCTGATTAGAATGGTTCAGTGATATCATACTGCAGCAGGTGTGCCTCCAAGTGAGATGAGACCATTTTCTCAACCACCTTCCATTAAAAGCGAAGGTTTAAGAAAGATCTGTAGTTATCTAAGATCTCTGTGCCTGATGATGTTTTCTAAAGTAGGGGAATCACCACCACATTCTTCCATGTGGTGGAGAAAAGACCATCTATCAAGGAATATTTATCTTGTCTACAACTGGAGCTAGGTCTCCCGACTGTCCACCAGCAGTCATAGAGGACCTAGGTCCAGATGACAGTATGTTGATTGCAGTACAAACATCTCCTGCAATATATCTTCATCTAAGACTGGCCAAAACTCAGTCCAGAGAGAACCACACAGCCCTTGCATATACCATCCCCAACTTTCTAAAAAAGCTCACACTCCAAGAATCCAAGTTTAAAGTGCATTTATTCATGTATAAGGTGATGAATAAAATAACTTACAAATACCCATGCTGATACTGCTCACAGGCCCTAGTGTTACAAGATGATAAACATCCTCAGCATTGCTGTGGGTCAAGCCCCTCTGGGAGATTGCCACCCAAATGGAGGACACACTGTTCAGGAAGAGAGACCCAAACTGTGTCAACTGTTTTGCAGAAACTACATTTCCAGACTGCAGACAGACCAGATGTAGAAGCCTGTCATCAATCTGGAAGAGCTGTGCTGGTCCATTGTTCCCTGTTGTAATCTGACAGGAACGTTGTCTTCTTCTGGGAAATTGCACCCTGATACATGCAATAAAAGGCACTCAGAGCAAGTTTGTCCTCCACGGAGCGCATTCTCAATCAGGAATGCTGTAATCCCTGTGCAACTGTATTCAGCCACCTCAGCTCATCATTATACTGAAGAGAGTTTTGATGGGGGAGTAAAGGCTGTACATGGAGAGGTGTGAGGGAGTCAACCACTGTCAAGAGGAATGAATAATAGCTTTCATGGCTGTATCAACATTAACACATGTGTTATGTATGTGTCCTGCTGTTGACAGAAGCTCAGTTTACTGTGATCTTTCTTATTTTTTATTTATTTTTTTAATAAAGGTTTTTATCCTCCTGGGCTGACCAGGTGGCTCTTCAGCCCTATCGCCTGGTGCCATTGGCCAGCCTTCTGCCTCTTTCCTTTGGTGGGGGCTCCCCCGTGGATTCCCCCCATGGCAGGGCCAGGGAAGGGCCATCCTCTCCATGGTGACTGTCATCCAGAGGTCCCCTTCTTCCCGTCAGAGTGGCCGAGCAAGCTGTGGCACCTTGGACAGGGCTTCATGAATCCTGGTCCCCTTCCATTTTCCTGACATATTTTCTCCCCTATTCCAGAGCCATGGTGGCAGAGAAGTACATGTGAATGGAGGCACACGTGCACTCTGGAACCATAGCCTTCATCCAGACATCTGTCTGGCCATAAAAAGTATCAGTGCTATCACCAGGCCTCCTCCTGGTGGCAGCCAATAGCCAGGAAGGTGAATCACCCTTACCCGGGAGAGGAGAGCTGCCTGTCAGCTGTTCACTATATGTCCTGGCCCCCCCCCACCTGCCTCCAGCAACCTGAACTTGTTCTTGAAGTTGGGTCATGGGTGTGGCATGAGTTAGGGCACTCCACAGTGCCTCCGCTCTCTGCACCAGTAAGCCAGCATCTTTTATTATTTTGATAAAAAGCAAATTAACAATGTGCCTTACCTCATTTAATAAAAGTAGAAAGCATATTTCTGAACCATGCCATGTCAGGGATATCCCTCATGTCGACACTCAGAACCTTCTGTCCTACATGGAGAAGGTGTTACCCAAAAGCACACACAGAGATTTCAGAGTAGACATTCATATTAACTTAAGGTGCTCAATAAACGTCAAACTGTAAGAAATACAAAATGACACATAGCCCACAAATGTAAAGAATCATGAGAAGCATATGCAAGTCAACATGAAGGAAATAGCTGACTCACTTAAAGCAGAACAGAGGTGCCAACAGACCTCTCAAATAATCTGCAATGGCTAAGAACAGTGGACAGAGACGTATTACATACTAGTTAGGTCTCTAACAAACTGTTAGATTATAATACTTCTGTTACAACAGTGTTTTAAGCTTGTGTTCAGAATTTGATTTTTTTCCACATTTTGTATCTTTGTCCACATCTTTAGAGATTGTGTCCCACATTTAGTAGTAAAAGGTTAAGAGTTGTGGTGATAAGACATTTGGATGACGGGGGGGTGGGGGAGAGGGGTTACTATGCCATAATACCATAATCAAATTCCTACATCAACAGTATTCTGGTTTACTATATGCAGTTTGTTGAATGGGAACATGAGTGTCTGATAATAACTAACCCCATCAAGCCTTATTGCTTACAAAAATCAGCACAGAAACCTGATTTGCATGTGTACAGTATTTGCAGTCATTTGTTTTTTAATAGTTATGAAAAGTTGTTGTTTCCATTTCAAAAATACTGTAGTTCTACAAATATTTTCACTTACTAACATACTAAAATGCCAGCAGAATAGGCCTAATGGTCTTTCGTGTCTGCTTGTTTGGTCAGACCCCACCCTGGGAGCTGACCTTGCTGCCTCCCCTCTCCCTCTCTGGCTTCTGCCTTCCCAGTCCCAGATATTCTTGCTGCACTGGTTTTTGCTTCCAGAACCCTTCCCCTGTACCTGTCTCACCCCCCTCTTGAACCACTCCACCATTTCTGCTTCCACCAGCCCCGGCAGTGTATTCCATGGCTCCACCACCCTCTCAGTGAAGTAGCACCTTCTCCTTTCTCCCCTGAATCTCCCCCCTTCCAGCTTCCACCCATGCCCTCTAGTTGCCCCTCTCCTTCCTTCAGAGCACCCTGACTGCTCCTCCCCTATTTACCCCCTTCATGTACCTGAAGACCTCTATCATGTCCCCCCGGTCCCTTCTCTCTTCCAGTGTGTACATATTTAGCTCTTCGAGCCTCTCCCCATAGGTCCTATCCCCCAAGCCCCAAATCATTTTGGTTGCCTTCCTCTGGACCTTCTACAGGAGTTCAATGTCCCTCTTTATATGTGATCTCCAAAACTGCACACAGTACTTGAGGTGCGGCCTCACCAAGCAGTTATACAGTGGGAGTATCACTTCCCTCCTTCTGGAGGTGAGCCCCCTAGCAATGCATCCAAGCATTTTGTTGGCCTTTGCCGCTGCCCTCCTACAAGTCTCCGAGTTGTTCATCTTGACATCCACCACCACCCCCAGGTCCCTCTCAGCCATCAAGACTTGTAGCATTCCCACCCCCCCCAGGGTGTACACTTGGCCCGGGTTTCTGGCTCCCAGGTGCAGTACCTTGCATTTTCCTGCATTGAACCTCAGCTTCCACTTTCTAGACCACCTTTCCAGAGCCTCCAGGTCCCCCTGTAGGGCCACCCTCCCCTCCTCCCCATCCACCACTGCCCCCAGTTTTGAGTCATCCACAAAGAGACTTATCTCACTCCTGATACCCTTCCTTATGTCAGAGACATAGGCATTGAACAGAAGGGGCCCAAGGACCGATCCCTGAGGGACTCCACTAATGACCCTCCTTGGGGATGAGACTATCCCTCCAACCACAACCCTCTGGGTCAGGTTCTGGACCCAATTTCCTATCCATCTGATCATCTGGTTCCCCACTCCCATTTCTCCCAGATTATCCAACAGGACCCGGTGAGGAACAGAGTCAAACGCCTTGCTGAAGTCAAGAAAGAGGACGTCCATTGGTCTACCCAGGTCCAAGGCACTCGTCACCCAGTCATAGAACTACACAAGGTTTGTCTGACACAATTTCCCCAGGATGAATCCATGCTGTTTATCATCCAGGCACCCCAACTTTTCCAGGTCCCCCCCCAGTCTCTCCTTGACAATGCCCTCCATCACCTTGCCCACCACTGATGTCAGGCTGATGGGCCAGTAGTTCCCTGCCACCTCCCTTGATCCCCCCTTGTGGATAGTCACTATATGTGCCAGCTTCCAGTCCTGGGGCACCCACCTTCTCCTCGGAGAGATGCTGAAGAGCTCCGCCAGGTGTTTCGCCAGGACATCCACCAGTTCCTTCAGCACTCTGGGATGTAATTTATCTGGCCCTGGTGCTTTCTCCATCTTAAGGAACTTGAGGGCTTCTCTCACTCTCTCTGCCGTGATTTCCACCTTCACTACCTCATCCCCCTGCTTTGCCTCCTCCCACCTGCCAGTGATGCCACCCCCTTCCCAGACCCACCAATCGGTAAAGGTCCCCCCTCCTCAGTTTCTTCATCTCCTCTCATGTATGATGCAGCCCCCCATTTTCCTTGGTGAAAACTGAGGCGAAGTACTCATTTAGTACCTCAGCCTGCTCCCCCAGGTCTTGTGCCCATCCCTCCCCTGTTTTAATCCTGCTAGTCTGCCCCTTCACCCTTTGTTTTTCCCCAATGTATCTAAAAAACCCCTTGTTCCCTCTCCTAATTTCCCTGGCCGGGTTCTGCTCCTTCTTTGCCTTAGCTGCCCTCACCACCCTAGTGGCCCTTCTGGCCATCAGCTCATACTCCCTTCAGTCCTTTCACTCCTTGAGTACTTGAATTGCCTATAGGATGCCTTCTTTCCCCTTACCACCTCCTGAACCTCCATGGTCCAGCAGCAGGGTTTTCGGGCCCTACCACATTTTCATCTTACTCTTGTGCAAGTGCTGGTAGAATCCTGCACCACCCTTCTGATGATTTCCCACCTACTGTCAGTGTCCATGTCTGGCCAAATCCCATCTAAGTGCTCCTTAAGGATCTTTCCCATTTCCTTGAAATCCGTCCCCCTGAAGTCAGTTACCTCTGTCTTTGTACAGCCTTCTACCCCCCTAGGTTCAGGCAGAACAAGACCATGGCATGGTCGCTCCCCGCCGAAGGGTCCCTTACCTCCAGGCCCCCAATCTGGTCACTGTCTGCCAGGACCACATCCAATATCTGCTCCTCCCTGGTCAGTTGCCCCACCTGCTGAGTTAGGAACACATCCTGTAAGACATCCAACAACCTCTGTTCCCTAGCCACTGAGGATGTCATAGTCTCCCAGTCTGTTCCTGGCATGTGCAAAAGATAATGAAAGTGGGCCTTAAGTGACTTAGTTACTAAGGGTGGCTGGTTCCCCTCTCCCTAGGCTGAGACACAGATGTGGCACACTGATGAGTTCAAATGAGGATGAAACACGTGTGTGTCTGTTGTTCTCAGCCTTTGCTGATTGCACCATGCAATTCTGCTTAAAGTTAAGCCATCCAAATTCTTCATGGAAGTTTCCATGTTTCCCATGACGCTTTGCATTATTGGGGTATGTGCAATTGTGTTTTCTTAAAAATTTGGCTGTATGGCAAGTACCTTCCAGGGTAACCCATGCATCAAGATGTTTGCTCTTTTGTACTTCTCTTCTTTCTCCACTTTGGGCTCCCCATGATCCAAACAAATAAGATCCCCTTAAAGGAGATGACTCCTGTATATTTATGATTTGGATATGTCTGATGTATTTATTATACATTACATCAAGTACTGTACATATGTCAATAAGAGATCAATCATTTCTTCTGTTGCAACACATATCTAGAGTCTTAGGCTCTGACACAAGGTAGTAAAGTGTCAAGCAAGCCTCCATTTACATGTAAATGAGTCACTTGTAATACAGCCCCTCCCATTCTTTGATGCCACTGCAGCAACAGTGCAGAAGAAAACATAAGGGTATCAATGCTGTCTATCCTGATTTTAGTTTAAGTTTTCAATGGCTTAAGACAGTTCTGTCATGCAACTCGCACAGGGAGTAGTACTTGTAGCCTTAATACTGTATGTGTAGAGCAAATAATACATCTAATAGTATTTCATTCACAGGAAACAAAATCTATTTCTTTGTATTGCTCATTTATCTCTGTGAGACAGTTGTAACATGCTGTGAAGAGCAGTAGACTGATTCAGTCAATCAATCAGTCAATCAATCAATCAATCAGTCAGTCAGTCAATCTGTATTGAACCAAGTGAACACCCTTGAGCAGATTCATTTACAAGATGGGCCTGGGCAGTTTCCCAAAGGATTGCACAAGACTGAATTCTTCCTTTGCACAAATGATATACACTCCCTTTCAGCAGTCTGAAAGTGGACAGCCAGACCACTTACTTTATAAAGTGTATTGTTTTACATTTCAAATGCTCCTTAAATCTGAGTTTCTGACTGGAAATACCAAGACAAAGAATGCATATGACATGGGAGGAATGAGCTAAGCAAATACAGAGGACTGCAAACACTGAGACTGATTAGTTTCTTTACCTACAACAGCTGAAGTGTAGAATCTGATTTGTGAGGGACATCCTACTTCAAATGCTGGCATTACAAAGCAGGGGGGGCTGCCACAGCCTCTTCAGTACCTTAAAAGTGAAGTACTGTAGCTCTCACATCACTGCTAATGATTTATAATGGAAATGGGGGCACTTTTAAAGTCATGGATCTGAGGGGCCATGACAGTTCCCAAGGAGGTTAGGGGAACTTGTTAAGGGTTAGAGAGTAAGGGACTCTAGTAGGATTTGAACCAGATTCTCCCATAGTAGGATTTGAACCAGATTCTCCCAGTTCTTGTGGCTGTGCTTTAACCACTAGATTACCTTTCTTCCATATGCTGCAGCTGATGCTTTCCTGGTAACCTATTCCTTGTTAATCCTGAACTCTTTATGGCCTTACAGCAGCCATCCAATCGCTGATCGCCTAGTTACAAAGGGAAAGGGACTTATTTGCAAGATTGTTTCTCACTGCTGGTGTCAATCAAAACAGAGAATGCTAACACACACAGAACATAATACAACAGCTGTATAATACCACTTAAAACTCTTGTTGTATCTAGAGTCATGTATTGGGTAAACTGTTTTTGCTAACAGAAACAGTAACACAACCCATGCATGCACTTCCTTAAATGAATACTGTATATACCTCAAATCAGTGCTGCATCACACTCACTTGGTCCTAATCCCTATTAGACCTGCACTTCAGGATGTGCACAACACTTAAAGGGTTTCTCCATTACTCAAGTGGGGAACCATTTTAAACACTGTGGGTGTGGTTTACCGGTGGAACTGCATGTAGTGCAGCACCATTATCTGTTGCTCTGATGACATCATCCTCCAGCAACACTGATGGTACAATGGAGGACAAACACATTGATAACTTCTAGGGGGTGTATATTTTTACAGGGCATTTATAATCTAGATTTAGACTGCAATAGAACTGCTGGCAACTGGAGGAGGCACAAAACAGTTACACATAAGGAGCTGGGACAATATTGGTGTGAAACTATGGGAGACTTCCCCTTTAAGGGTGGCTGGTTTCCCGCTCCCGGGGCTGAGACACAGATATGGAACACTGATAATTCCAAATGAGGACAAAACATGTGTATGTGTCTGCTATTCTCAGACCTTGCTGATCCCACTGTGAGGCCCTCAGGCTTCATATAATTCAGCTTAAAGTTGAGCCAGTCCAAATTCTTTCATGGGAGTTTGCATGTTTCACACAATGCTTTGCATTATTGGGGTATGTGAAATTTTATTTTGTTATATATCTTGTTTGCTGTTGAATATTTAAACTATAGAAATGTTAGTAATCCTTCATATTGGATTAAAAGTCAAATAATACGTTCAAAACATGGTTTGACTCTCACTACGAAGCAGTGGTTGGTATGCAGGTCTCTTCCATGTTTAAAAAGAAAAAAAAACTATGTTTCAGGAGAAGTGTAGCTCCTATAAATGATAGTATGTTAGAAACTAAATAATCATACTTCACCATACTCACCCTTGGTTACTATAAATGCAAAATGTATTGTTACTATTATATTGTCATGCCACATGCATGGCACTGTTCAATCATTTACTTTGAGGTATAATGTTAAAAAGCAGAATGAAGTACTAGGATTATTGCATATTTACATTCAAGTACTGTTAGCCTTTTAATAGCCATTGCAAAGCTGTTAGCTTCTATATAAACAAAAAATGTTTAAACATACAATGTTTGGGTTTAGCACTACTGTGATTATGTGCACATATGCGCCCCTACTAACAACATTTTATAAATTTAGTAGACATTTTCAGTTTCTTTTTTCTTTATTTTTGATCTGTTTTTTTCCACAATAATAATGTAATCTCATCTGTTATTTCAGTAGCTTTACAATGAAGCGACATCCCAGTGGTTTAAATGATATAAATGTACTTTGCTTGGGGAGACAATGGTAGTTTGGGTTCCAACTACCTATACATTTTCTGGGATGAACAAAGAGCAATGGTCCATCATGTCCACCCTCTGCTGTTGCTTTTCCCTGTGTGAAGAAAAGAAATAATGGGCCAGATGTTCAAAAGTTTGCATGGGTGCTAATAGGTCTTTGCCTGCACAAACTGGGGTTTGCGCTGGAGCCCCACATTCAAAAAGGGTTTTTGCATAGACAAAGAGGGTTAGTGCCCACACAAAACATAATGTATGCATGCAATAAAGGGGAGGGGTGTGGCCATGAATATGCATGCTAACCTATTTTCAGCAGTTTTGCGCTGTGCAAAAGGGTTTAGCGTGGTCCTTTTGCACAGCGCAAATACCACCGAACAAACTCCCAATTTATTCCAGGCAACCCTAGTGGCTGCCGGAGGTAATGTAGCCACCAAGCCGGTTGGTTACTATAGGAGCATGCCTGCCCCCTGTGATCCCTGCCCCCCCCCCGCCAATTGTCAGTTTGTTCTTTCAGAAACAAGGATCCCTGGTGCTTGTGGTCCCCCCTGCCAATTGAGAGCCCATTCATTAAAATAAATGGATGAGAGCACGTGATGGGGCAGCCATGAGCAAGCCCTGTGTCTGCTCCAGCCACCCGTTTGGTTTTTCGCGATAATAACCCGACATATTATCAAAGATATTGTAAAAAAGAACTTTGCCAGACATCTAAAGCAATCGAGCAGAGGATAACATTAATAATACAGTGAATGGAGGTGGAGATGAGAAGATTATTGCTAAAAAGAACGCACCCCCTCCACGCCGGAGAAAGGCCCAAAAAAGCCTAGGTCTGCAAGTTCAACCAACCCACCTGAAACACCTGCTATGTCCGAGAATCAGGAACCATTAATGCTAGCGAGGTTCCTAGCAGAATTTAGACCTTTTAAAGATGAGCAGCGATCCCTAACCTCAGAAATCAAAGCCATTTCTGTGGCTCTGGAGGATGTCTCCTGACGGACATCAGACTCGGAGGTAAAAGTGCATTCGTTGGAAAAAAGAATGGATAAAATAGATCCAGAGATCGTGGCAACAAGACAGAAAATCACCAGGATCAAGGCAAAGCTGGAAGATTTAGAGGGTCGCAGTAGGAGGAATAAAGCGGTCCTGATTGGGCTGCCTGAAGCTGAGGAAGGACAAGATGTCATTAAGTTCACCCAAAAATGTGTGGAAAAAGTGGCAGGACCCTTGCCATTCAGGGCAAAATATTCCATTGAGAGTGCCCATAGAGCCCTTAGACCAGTTCCCCCAGCTGGATCGCCCCCGAGACCCCTGATCTTCCGTTTTCTCAATTTCCATGAAAGGCAGCACTTTTTAAGCAAAGTTAAGGAAGTTCAGGAATTACGCTGGGAAAGGACTAAGGTGAGGGTTGCCCAGGATCTCCCTGCCTCGGTGAGACAGTGACGCACTGCTTTTCATCCATTGGTCTCAAAATTAGTAGCGGCTGGGATCTGTTTCAAAATGATCTACCCAGCGAGGTTGCAAGTTTTAGTCTTCGGATCCTGGCTTAAGTACAAGGACCCTGAGGCAGCACATGCCGGATTGAAGAAAGCCCTACCAGATTTATTTCGGGACTCATGAGCAGGATGGTGCGATGAGCTTACACTTGGATGGTAGTCCTGCAGGGTACAGTGGTGCATAGAAATTTAAAAATCCATCTGCCTTCGTCTGGAGACAGGACTGCTGGATCTGTTCCACCGGAGATCTGTGTATCTGGTTACGGGTATGCTGTAGTGCGAAAGCGGGTGACAACTAAACTGGACTTTACAATGTTTAAAATTGTTCTTGTCTTAAGGGTTGAGGGAGAGTTGAGAGGATTACATAGCGATCTTTGTGTTGCTGGCTGCTCTAAGTTTAAAAAAAAAAAAAATAGGGGAAGAATTAAGTTTAAACCCTGCACTTCAAATTCAGACGATGTCTGGCTTCCTCAAGCGAACACTAGAGGGAGCCAACAGACCAGTCCGTTTTCCTTTTATTTCTCTTTTTTTTCTCTCTCTTTCTTGGTTCTTTTTTACTTTTTTGTTCTCTCTGACCTTCTGAGAGGAGTAGTATTATAAATGTAAAACAGATACACAGTACTAGTGACAGGTTATATTTTAGAAGGGACATATGGTATATAAAGCAAAACAAGGGTAATTGTGTTATCCTTTTTACAGTGCAGGGGGAATACAATCTTTTAAGGCAAATTGACCCAGGGGAGAAGATTTTGTTAGGGAGTTACTATAGTAGCCCCACTCATGCTGAAAATGGAGGGAGGCACAGTTAAATATTACTTATGTTAATATGATGGGACAGTTTCCCATACTCCCCAGAAGTAAACGATATGTTTGGGTTAAATAAGGGTGGCTAGAGAGAGAGAGTTATAGTGTAGGTAGTCTGCGGAGCAAGTAGCTCAGTGATATGTAATGTTGATGGTTGGGGTGAAGGGGGGGTAGGCGGCTATATAAAGGTTTGGGGGGAATTCAGTACAGTCTCAGCAAAATATTTTTGGGTCTTCAAAAAGATGAACAAATATCCAGCACTGTTGAATTTACAACGTATAAGTAACAATGTCTAGGAACATTAAGATTGCAACGTGGAATGTTAAAGGACTCCGTCAATGAGTAAAGTAGTACAAGATTCGTAAGCGCCTGGCATTATTATCTGTAGATGTTGTTTTAATTCAGGAATGACATTTACTTGATTCAGAGACAAGTTGTATGAGATGACAGCAGGTTGGTCATGTTTTTTCTGCAGGGATTGCTTCCCATAGGGCTGGAGTCTTGATTTTAATTAATAGAAATGTCCCTTTTGTTCTTAAGCAGGTAATCAAAGACCCACAGGGTAGGTTTGTCATTGTTCATTGTACTTTGTATGCGATGGAGATAGTGTTGGGTAGTCTATATGGGCCCAATATAGGCCCACCTGATTTCTTTACACAGCTGGTGGAGCTCCTATATCCTTTCTTATCCCTGACAAATATTTTAGGGGGTGATATAAACACTGTCATGGATCCATTAATGGACCGTTCTTCTGGTGTGAGTAAGACTCAATCACCAGCTCAAAGAGCCCTACAAGAGTTAGTAGAACACTATGCTTTGTGTGATTTGGGTTTTACATCCCTCTGAGAAAGAGTACACATTTCTATCACCAGTCCATAAAACAGCTTCACGCATTGATTATATTTTTCTTTCTCAATCCCTTCTTCCTGGGGTTATCGATGCTTCTATACAATCAGGTCCCCCTCCGATCATTCCTTAGTAATCTGCCAAATTACCCTTTCATTTTTACCCAAGAGAACAACCCGGTGGAAAATTAATAATCAAATGTTGAAAGACCCGCACATAGTGGAAACTCTTAATAGGAATATTGAGCAGTTTATTGAAACTAATCTCCATTCTATTTCCCGACCAGATTTAATATGGGGAGCTTTTAAAGCATTTATTAGGGGAATCTTAATTAGTTTAGTTACGCAAAGGAAAAAAGAGAAAGAAAGAGAGTTAAACATGTTACTTGTGCAAATTCGGGCGACTGAGGTATGGCTCTCTCAAGGTTTTTTTGAAGCCCTTCAGCTGGATCTGATTAAACTAAAGGATGCCTACCTTGAGATACTGAGGGACAAGGCAAAGTTCGCAATTTTGAGAATGAAGGCAAATTATTCAGATCAGGGAGAAAAGGCAGGGAGACTATTAGCACTTCGGGTCAAGCAGCAAGAAGCTAACAGATATATCTCTTCAATTTGTTCCCACTCAGATGGTTCCCTAAAAACATCTCCTATGGAGATAGTTGCTGAGTTTAAAGAGTACTAAACACAGTTGTATAGTTCAAAGATGAATTCAGCATCAGACCAGGATTTAGATGCGTACTTAAAGGATTCTGGTTTATCTTCACACTCTGATTCTCAACAGAACCTACTTATATCCCCAATTTCCTCTAAAGAAATCCTTGGTGTTATTAGTAATCTACCTTCTGACAAATTGCCTGGTCCTGATGGTTTTTCGGCTAATTTTTATAAAGTATTTCAAAAACAGTTAATTCCCTTATTACTCCCACTCTTCCAATATGTTTTGTCGGGAGCACCTACTGACCATACATTGTGGGAGGCCTTAATAATTCTTATTTTGAAACTGGATAAGAACCCAGAATTAACCACTAGTTATCGCCCAATTTCCCTGATGAATCAGGACATCAAGATATTGTCTAAAATACTAGCCGAACGTCTTGCATTAGTTTTGCCTGACCTTATTGGACCTGAACAGATTGGCTTCATGAGGGGCCGTTCTTCAATTGATCACCTTTGAACCCTGTCGCATGTCCTTCCGGTGTCCAGAGATGCTACTTTTCCAGCTGTTTTGGTCTCTCTGGATGCCAAGAAGGCATTCGACAGGGTCTATTGGAATTTTTTATTTTCTGCTCTTAGGGTTTACAAGTTTCCTTTACATTTTATAAATTGGATTAGGGCCATCTATAGTACTCCTTCGGCTCAAGTGATGGCTAATGGTGTGGTATCTAAACTTTTTACGTTGCATTCGTGAACCAGACAAGGCTGTCCACTATCCCCTTTGCTTTTTAATTTATACCTTGAGCCCCATATACGCCGTTTAAATCTTTCCCCGAAGATTCAGGGTATTAATATTCAGGGGCATAATATCAAAGTTTTGGCTTATGCTGATGATCTCTTGTTACAGCTATTGTATCCAAATACATCCATCCCCCTATGTTGTCTATAATTGAGGAATATTCCCATTTAGCTAATTACAAACTAAATACTGAAAAAATGTTGGTCTTCCCGCTTAATTACAAAGTTCTTAAATCCTCTATTATGGAGTTGGACTTGACCTGGACAGCGAACTCTTTAAAATACCTAGGGATTCAAATCACCAGAAATTCGGCCTCACTTCAAAAATAAAATTTAGATGTGTTAGTAAATACCATAGGGGCAGATTTAGGCAGATGGTACAAATCATCTATTTCATTATGAGGCCGGGTCAACTTAATCAAAATGACTGTTTTTCCTAGGATTTTTTACCCTCTGTATTTACTCAATATCTGGTTACCAATGGCCTGGTTTCATAAAATTAATAGCCTGATCACTAAATTCATTTGGGCCAATAGGCAACCTAGGATTGTGTTTCACAAGTTAGCGGCTTCTAAGGATAAAGGAGGTCTTCACCTCCCTTACTTAATATTTTATTATTGGGCAAGTCACATTGTTAAATATATAAAATGGTTGGGACACACAGAAGAAGTGAATCCTTCGGTATTTGTTCCTGTCTGGCTTAAAATTGAACTGTCCCTGATCCAGGTCAATGGCTTAACTCCAGCTGCCTTGTTTCATATCAATCCCAGTGCCATTCCTTCAAGTTTAAAATCAACCCCTATTGCAATTTCTGTCAAGGTACGTACTCAGATATGTGCCTTCATGAAATACAGCCACACTCTCGACTTACTACAACCCATTGGGGGAACCCAAATTTAAAAATAGATAACAAGCCGATCACACTCAAATGGCTTCCCCAGTTGCAGGATCCGTGGCTCTTCAATTCAGTCACATTGGAGAACTTAAGGTCCTCAACTATTGACATTTTAAAAACTTTCAATATTCCTACTAAGTGTACATTTAAGGTATTTCAGTTAAGGCATTTATTAGTGGAGGTATTTAGGGTGACACCTGCCCCAAAAGGAACTAAAGCTTTTTTGGAAGAATTGGCCCTTATGTCCAACTCTGCTTACTCGGTATCTAATATCTATAAGGTAATATATAATTGTGTATACCTGACTTGTTTTGTGCCTGAGAAGTACTGGGATTAATTTTTTCCTCAGAAAGAAATAGAATGGACAATGTTATGGCGTAACTGTCATAAATATATTACTCAGGATAGACTGCGGGTCACTCAGTTCCATATACTACATAATATATATTACACCCCACAAAAATTATATAAATATGAACTTATTGTGTTGCTCACCTGCTCTCGTTGCCACCAAGCGGAGGGCTCTCTGTATCATATATTTTGGACCTGTCCCAAGGCCTCTACGCTTTGGGAGGGTATCCAGCAAAAGATAGACCCCTTGTTAGGGCTATCGGATATTTTTACCCCTGAGGTGTGCCTTCTAGGTGATTATGCCACAATTCCAGTGACCATCAGGCGATATCATATAGCTTTGATATCCCTATCTGTTAAGAAGGTTTTTCTCCTCCATTGGAAAGACAGTGTGGATATCTCATTTTCCGAATGGTTGAAAGAGTTACTTGCCAACCTCAGAATGGAAAAGATAGTGACTAGTCTCAATAATAGAATGGATAGATATAAAAGGATATGGGAACCTCTTCACACACTGTTTACTATCTAATATATAATGTTATGATGTTAGGAGCAGAGTCTGTGGACTATAAGGATGGAGTAGACTGTGCTGAAATGGAAGGGAAGGGATTATTAGGGGGTTGGGGTGTAGGGCAGGGATAGGGATGTGACAGTTCCAATGTATGTAGGATTGTACTGTCTTTAATTCATTGTATGATACAGATGGTGTATACTGGTTGTCTTCTCTGTAGTCTAAAAGCAATACACTTTGATTTAAACAAAAATAATAAATGGATCCCTGGTGCTAGTGGTACCCCCTTCCTCTAATCCCATCCCCAGCATCATGTATATTATCCCTGATGTTAGTGGTAACCCCTGTCTCTCTGATATCTGCCCCATCAACATGTAGAATAACCCTGGTGTTAGTGGTAACCCCCCTCCCTCCAATCCCTGCCCCAATCAAATACATTTATTCCTGGAGCTAGTGGTATCCCCCTTGAGGTGTACAAGTCTGCAAAATTTGCACCATGAGTTAATTTGCGAATGTCACAGAATTTGCAGAGCAATTTTGTGAAATTTGTGGCCATGAATTTCATGAAATGCGCTGCGGAGCACACAATCTCACCCGTGAAAGTCACACTTTGCATTATAAAAAGGCAAATTTCACCAAACTTTTCATGCAAATAATATGAATCGAAGTTTCGGAGTGTTTGGAAAACTCTGTGAATTCTGCAAAGCACAAATTTTTGGTACATCACGTGAACTTTGCAGGCGAAGTTTAACTTTGCAACACCTCTAGTATTAACCCTGATGCCAGTGGTAACCCCGCTCCCTCTGAGCCCAGCCCCAGCTTAAATACATCTATCCCTGGTGCTAGTGGTGCCCTCCCCCCTCTGATCCCAGCCCTGACATATACACAACCCATCCCTGGCATCCAGTGACCCCCCCTCCATGGTACCAGGCACCTACCCACTCACTGTATCCACAGCGGTGGTGCCGCAGGTGCAAACAGTGACTGTCAGGTGTTGGTAGGGGTTGCAGCTGATCCTTATTTAGGGTCAGCCTGTAAATGTATAACTTACTAATGGAGCACTAGAGAGGGCTGACGGCTCCTATTTGGGATCAACCCACAAGGGTAACACAGGAAAGGGAGTGCAGCTGGTCCTTACCTAGGGTCCAAAACTGTCAAGAAATCAGTGCACACTTGAGAGATGCAAGACACTTTTAGGCCATATACATACAAATGTATTGTTTAAAAGCAGGTATTAGCAGACACAGCCACAACTGTAGGTGCCCCAACACTTCACTTGTTAGAGTTTTGTCAGCAATACATTTGTCAGGAATATGACTTGAAGGCATATTGCATCTCTTTTGAGTGTGCTTTGCCTTCTTGCTGATTATGGATCATACATAAGGGTTAACCACCTCTTGCAGTAGCACCTACACACTAAAAAATATGAGAAGTGTAGGTCTGGTTTTGGCTCACCTTACATTTGTATTGAGGTTCAAAGATGCATAAGGAACAAGCATAACTGTATACAGTAATAGAGAAGGGCTAAAAAGTTAATATGTGGAGAGGAGGCATGTAGTGGGGACAGAGTGAGGCATGTGGAGTGCAAGGGGTGTGGGGTGGCGATGTTTCAGGGAGCTCTCTGGAAAGTGGGGATGCCTGGTTTGTCATCATTATAGGCAGCTGAAGATGGAGGCTCAGCAGCTAAGGCACAAGGTAGGTGTACTGGTGGTGGTGGTGGGAATTCGCATTATAATGATGGAAGGGGCAGAGGGGCCACAGGGGTTGGTGGCAGATAAAGGAGAGTGGGCAAGAGTAGATCCAAGGCAGGGAGGGGGCCTAGTGGGGGTAGGAGGGAACATGGGAATAGGCTGGTCCCCAGGGTCCCCCTCCTCCAACAGGAGTGGAGGCCCCGGGAGGGGGAGTGGATAGCAATAAGATGGAAGGGTAAGGCAGGAAGGGGATGGGGTCCTGTGGAAGCATCTCCAGGATTGCTGTTTAGGTACAGATGTCTTCCACTGGACTGGGGGAATGTGGAGGAAAGTGGTGATAATGAAAAGGCCAGCAAGAGGGGAAGGGTTGGAGGAGGTGGGGGGATGTCAGGGCAAGTAGAGAGAAGAAGTGAGAGGATGTGAGTTCAGATGAGAGGGGAAGAGTAGATGGCACAGGGAAGAGGATGGTGGACATGGGAGAATGACAGGATGGGCAGGAGGAGGAGCAGAAGGGAAGGTAGTTGGCAAGCCGGGTGGGGAACAGAAGGGAAGGATAGGGGATGTGCCATTGGGAGGACAGGTTCACAAGGAGGGGAAGGGGATAGCAGGTGTAGAGGGTAAGGATGGAGTGCAGGAGGGGCAGGAGGGAAAGGCGGAGGAAGATGAAACTGGACAGCAGTATTGACAGAAGGGAGGGAGGGCCCAGGATTAGGGAGGTAGGGTGGTGATCTTAGGGGATTCAGTTGTGAAGCAAGTGAGATGGGGGGAAGGGCCAAACCATAAGAGGGTAGTATCCATGCCAGGGATGACAGCAAGGAAGTTGGGACCTCTAGTAGCACAGTACATGGGGCTGGGAGAAAGGAAACCTCACATTGTAGTGAACCTGGGTATGAATGACCTTACAGGATGTGAGGTGGGGTAATGCAAGAGAGATTCAAGGAGGTGGGGAGAACTAGCATGGTAGAAGAGAAGTTGGTAGCCTTCTCAGAGGTGCTTTCAGTCCCCAGGGCTAGTATGGCAAGGAAGGTAGAGATTGTTAAGTTTAATAAACAGCTTAGATGGTAATGTGAGGCAGAATGGTTAGGGTGCATTGCTGGTTTGGAGGGGACATGGGATAACAAGGACCTCTATTCATCAAGACAGGTTACACATAAGTAGAAAAGGCACACGCATCCTGAAGGGAATACTGGGAGATTTTATAGTTAAAAATGTAAATTTAAACTGATTGGGGGAGGCAGCAGGATGCATAGCACCCTTAATCACCTTGTGGAGGAGGCCGAAAGACCTTCCCCTCAAGCAGGATGGCAGGAGAAGGGGAGGGATGGGAGAGGTGGGGGAAGAAGAGAAGGACCAAGGGAAGAAGGGGATAGAAGGGGCATGTCAGGAGTAAAGGAGGTATCCAGAGTTGTGGTGGAGGGTGGTGTCTCTACTTGCCAGAAGTCTGGGGAACAAAATGGTAGAATTGCAGTCATTGTTGGCTAAGCGAGAGGTGGACACAGTGGCCATTACAAAGAGTTGGTCCTCACAGAACCATGAATTGGATATAGCAGCTCCCAGGTATAAAATGTACGAAAAAGATAGGGGATGGGAAGGGGGGAGTGGCGTACATGAAGAAGGGGATAATTTGCACTGGAAAGGACATTGTGCAGGGAAAGCCTGAAGCTTTGTGGGTACAGATCCAATCCATGAAGGGGAGAAAACTAAGGATGGGGTGGTCTGCAGGCTGCCTTCTCAGGATGAAGATCTGGATAGGGTATTGGGGTCCAGATCATAGATATGTCCAACAGAGGGAGGTTATAATAATGGGGGACTTCACTCTAACTGGGGTGGACTGGAAAATCCCTGCTACCTCCTGCACTAGGGAACAAGTACTGCTGAATGCTTTCCAGAGTGCTTTTCTGACTCAAGGTGTCATGGATCTCACTACAGAGAGAGCTATCCTGGATCCAGTTTTGTGCATATGTTCAGGAAGTAAAGGTGGATGTGCCACTAGCAGTAAGTGATCATCACATGGTGTGGTTTCAACTGGACATTGGCAGAGGGATGGTCAGGACCAAGACAAGGGTCTTGAACTTTTGGAGGGCTAACCTTTGTAGGATGGGAAAGTTTTACAAGGACACCTTGCTGGGATCAGAGTGGGGATGGATGTGGAACAGAAATGCACCATAATAAAGAAAGGATTGATGGAGGCCACAAAATCAAAAGTAAGAAAGCTAAAGCCAAAAAAAACAGCTAGTTTGCAAAGAGATGGCATAAGTGGTGGGGACAAGAGGGCAGCCTTTAGAAAGTACAGGCATACTCAGAAAGAGGAGGATAGGGTGGACTACGCCACTAAGTCAGGAGAAGCGAGCAAGATGGTAAGGAAGGCAAAGGCCATGACAGAGGTACAGCTAGCCCAGGGGGTAAAAGGGGGTGAGAAGGCCTTTTGCGGGTATATAAGGTAGAAAACAAACATAAAGGATGAGACTGTAAGACTAAAAAAGGAGGGATGTTGGACAGAGGGTAGTGAAGAAAAGGCAGAGGTACTTAACAGGTACTCTGTTCAGTCTTCACTCTGGAGAAGGATGGACCAGCACTACAAGGGAGTGGGTGGGGAGGGTGTGGGGACTGGGTTAGGGAAGTCACAGATGGCGAAATTCAAGCTGACATGGTACTAAAGGGTCTGAGGGCCCTAAAGGTGGACAGATCACCAGGGCCAGATAGCATGCACCCGAGGGTCCCTACAGAACCAGTGAAGGTTCTGGCAGGTCACCTAGTAGACCTGTTTAACACCTCTCTGGAGTCCAGAAACATGCACCAGGACTGAAGAACAGTGCATGTGGTGCCTCTTTATAAGAATGGGCTGAGGGAGAAACCAAGGAACTATAGACCAGTCAGCCTGACCTCAATAGTGGGTAAGCGGATGGAAACCATCCTGAAAGAGAGGCCATTCAGCTTTCTGGAGGAAAATGGTCTCCAGGTGAGAGGCAGCATGGGTTTGTGTCAGGGAGGTTCTGCCAACTAACCAAATTGACTTCTTCGATTGGGTCACTAGGACAGCAGACAAGGGCCAGGTGGTTGATGTCCTGCATCTGGACTTCAGCAAAACCTTCAACTTGGTGCCTCATAGGAGACTGGTCAGGAACCTAGAGGACCTGGGGATGGAGGCTAAACTCATGGGATGGGTCAGAAGCAGATTGCAGGATAAAAGCCAAAGGGTGTTAGTCGGGGAAAAATTCTCTGAAGTGAGATCAAAATAGTGCAGCGCCTGCATCAAAAGCTATACCAGGAGAGATTCAAGGAATTAAATATGTACTCTCTAGAGGAAAGGAGCAAAGGGGGGATATGACAGAAACATTCAAGAAGGCAGCATTTTCCATAGAAAAAGAAACTTGAGGACAAGGGGTCACGCTATAAAGTTGGGAGGTGGGGAGACTCAGAGGAAATGTGAGGAAATATTTCTTACAGTGAGGGTGGTGGACACCTGGAACAGAATTCCAGCGGAGGTGGTGGGTACCAAAATGGTGACAGGATTCAAGCATTCATGAAACAGATACAAGGGGACCTTGGTAGTACGGCAAGGGGAGGAGACGACCGGAGAGCAAGTAGGGTTTGCGGTGGCACAGTAGGCAGGGAAAAATTGGGCAGACTAGCTGGGCCAAGAGGTCCTTATCTGCCGACAACTTCTTTGTTTCTGTGTTTGACCAGTGGAGTCCCACAGGGCTTGGTGCTCAGCCTGGTGTTATTTAACATCTTCATAAGTGACATCATGGATGGGATCAAAGGTAAAATCTGCCTTTTCACTGATGACACCAAGCTCTGTGGGAGGGTGGACATGGAGGAAAGAAGACAGGAACTCAAGGTGGACCTTGCTAGGCTACAAAAGTAGTCTGGCATTTGGCAGCAGGGGTTCAATGCTAAAAAGTGCAGAGTTATATGACTGGGGGTGAAACATCTGGGGAACAAATACTGGTTGGACGGAGTGCATGTAATGAGGTCAGAAGAAGTAAAGGACCTAGGAGTAATAATCACAAGTGACCTGAAACACTGCAAGAGAGCAGTAGCCAAAGCACATTGGATGCAGGGCTGTATAGTCAGGGGGATTATCACCAGGAAGAATGAGGTCATTCTACCACTGTGCAGGTTACTGGTAAGACCACACCTAGAGTACAGTGTGCAGTTTTGGTGCCTGTATCTTAATAAGGATGTCAACTTGATGGAGACGGTCCAGAGAAGGGCAACAAAGATGATCCACAGTCAGAAGTGCAACACCTATGACAAGAGGCTCATGGAGCTTAACATGTACTCTCTTGAGGGAAGAAATGATAGAGGAGACATTATTGAGACCTCCAGGTACCTTAAGGGTATTAAAAAGGTGAGCACTGAGGGCCTTATGAGCCTTAGTGGTAAAAAGACCATTAGGAGGCACAGCCTAAAGCTGGTGAGGGAAAGGTTCAAGAGGGAGATGTGGAGGCACTTTTCACTGAGAGGGTGGTGGCCAAGGTGAATGAGCTGCCAGAGGAGGTAGTATCCTAAAACGATGGACAACTTCAAGGGGGGTTGGAACAGGAAGGGGGAAAATTGTGGGTAAAATTGGAGCGAGTGGGGGAGGAAGTAGAGGGAGGTCAAAGGGAAACAGGGAGGGCAGTTCCCTTTGTAAATAAATACAGAGGGAGCTGCACAATCAAGCAGACTAGATACACTGTAAGGCTTTAATCTGCTGGCATGTTCATATAAACGAAAATACTGCCCAAAAGGTGATTTCATGGAGTGACTATGAAATCACCTTTTGGGCAGGATTTGAATAATTTCACCTACATTGTTGATGAGATGGGTTCTCAAAAAGGTCATGTTGAAAATTTGGGAGAAAACTATTAAAAAATTCCTAAGTTATGAGTAAAAGTTCAAAATGCATTGAAACACATTATATGGCACTTAGCTGTTTTCCCCAGTACCCAGTCCAGTGTTGAAGAATAAAGACATGTCTCTGATCCAGAGACAATTATGGCACTGAGCCTCCAGTAGATAAGTATTGGGTAAGGCGTGTGTGGAATGCTGAGTGGGAGGTTGGGGTGGGGAGTGGGGATGGTGGCAAACAATAATGGACCATTTTCTTCATTTCAGATTTGCAATTTAAAAAACAGAAAATATGTCATAGGATGGCTTTCTTTATTTTAGGTACACTACAGCCCTCTGACACTGAGGATTGGGCACTCCAGTTTTGGCTTCCTAGTTGAGGGCACGGGTGGTGGGCATACTATTGTCACAGATTACTGTGTCAGGGAGTTGGAGTACACCAACACCAGGGATTGTGCACCCCGGCCCATCTGCAGATTGCTGTGGTAGGGGGTTGGGGTTCAGAAACAAAATGGAGGGGAGAAGGGAGATGAACTAACATCAAAGAGGGTAATAATAATAATAATATTAAGTTTATTTGTGTAGCGCCTTTCAGCATACCAAGGTGCTGAACACTTTAAAACCACAACATCAAATATAAATCAGTAATACATATAAATAAAATCATATCATAGTAACATCAAATATTAAAATCAATTAATAAATACAATATAAGATCTCAGCAGAATAAAATTAACTTAGGCATCCAAGAAGGCCATTTGCCACAGATAAGTCTTTAAATTCTTCTTGAATTCCTCCACGGAGGTGCACTCCCGTAACCGGCGTGGTAGAGAATTCCAAAGAGTGGGAGCAGCATGAGAAAATGCTTTGTTGCCAGAAGATTTTAAACTCACTCTCGGAATCTCTAGCAACCCCTCGTCAGCCGAGCGGAGCGATCGGCTGGGGTAGTAAGGCACCAGAAGTTCTTTCAGATAGGCCAGACCCTGATTGTGGAGGGCTTTAAAAGTCAATGAAATGACTTTAAAGGTGATCCACCACTGTATAGGAAGCCAGTGCAGTTTGCGCAGCACCAGGGTAATATGACAGGACCTACTTGTCCCAGTCAGAACCCAGGCTGCAGCATTCTGCATCAGCTGTAGGCGGCAGATTTCAACCCCCAGAAAGCACAAGGTAAAGAGCGTTACAGTAGTCCAAACACGAGGACACAAAGGCGTGGACCAACGTTGGCAAAGAGTTAGACGGAACAAGGTGCCTAACCCTGGCGATATTCTTAAGATGGTAAAAGGAAGTCCTGACAATGGCCGACACTTGAGACTGTAATGTCAGCCTGTCATCTAGGACAATCCCAAGGCTACGCACCCATTCAGAGGTCGGAAGTGACATGCCACCAAGAAAAATTCCAGAGGTCGTGCCATCACACGACCTCTCTAACTGACCACCCGGGTCCACAACCAGAACCTCTGTCTTCTCTGAGTTCAACTTTAACTAACTAGAATCCATCCAACCCT
The DNA here is from genome assembly GCA_016271365.2 of Neoceratodus forsteri. Classification (NCBI taxonomy): domain Eukaryota; kingdom Metazoa; phylum Chordata; order Ceratodontiformes; family Ceratodontidae; genus Neoceratodus; species Neoceratodus forsteri. Next base: position 1,748,720,844 of record CM057455.1, on the reverse strand, counting down.
GGATTTCTTCCAGACAGTTGTTAAACACCGAGAGCGCCATCCTGGTCGGGTGCAAAAGACAGGTATAGCTGGGTATCATCTGCATAGCAGTGAAACCTCAGCCCATACCATCTTATAATGTCTACGAGGAGCAGCATATACACTGCAAATAACATGGGTGACAGCACAGAGCCCTGAGGCACCCCACACAACAAAGGAGTTGGGCCAGAGGAAAAGACTCCCGACACAACTCTTTGTGATCTCCCAGTGAGGAATGAGGTGAACCATTGTAAAACAGTTCCCGACATTCCACAAATTTGCCTCAGTCGTGCTATCAACACCAGGTGATCCACAGTGTAAAAGTTGATGAGAGATCAAGGAGAACCAGAATGGAATGTCTCTTCTGATCTCTCACCCTCAGAAGATCATTAAGCACCCGAACCAGCGCAGTCTCGGTGCTATGTTTTTTATGAAAACCGGATTGGAAGGATTCGTAGATATTACGGATGGTTAAATGGTCTTCCAATTGGGCAGCCACTACCTTCTCAATAACCTTCCCAATAAAGGAAAGGTTAGAGATGGATCTGTAGTTTGAGAAACAGTCTGGGTCCAAGGTAGCTTTCTTCAAGAGAGGTGTCACCACTGCCTCTTTCAGGGAGCTAGGAAACTCACCTGACTCCAAGAAGCTCCAGACTATTTGCACCAGGACTGGACTGATGATATCAATACCACCCAAAATTAGGGGAGTCGATCCAGGATCCAAACTACAGCTTGTGGGAAAGCACACTATGGATGATCCTCATAATATCCACGAACTCAGGTCGACCAAAGGAACTCCAAGAGAATTTAGGTACTGTGAACTCAAACTGTTCTATGACTTGACCCTTAGAGATTGCCGGACAGAAGTCCGCCCTGATGTCGGCCACTTTAGTTGCAAAGTAACAAGTGAGCTCCTCGCACTCTAATTGCGAAAAGGCTTTCCAAACTTGCAGACAGGCTGGGTTGCACAGTCTGTCTACAGTCCTAAACAGCTGAGCCGGTCAATTCCGAGCAACTGCAATCTCTCTGGACAGGAATTCTGCCTTCTTATGGGTGATTGCAGATTGATAGATAGAATAATGTTCCATCAATTTAAGGTGGTCGACATCAAGGGTGGACTTGTGCCAACAACGCTCTAACTTTCGCCCCTGTCTCCACATCTCCCTCAGTGTCCCATCAAACCAAGGGGACCTGGGGTGAAGGGATAGGGGGCACTCAGGAACAGGAGCAATAAAATCCAGGGCCACCGTAACGGCCACATTATAGGCCGCCACCAGCGTCTCCGGATTACTGCTCGCCAACATGGGGGGAATGATAGGTCAAGGACCACCGCAAGGCCTTGGGAAGTAATATTCCATAATGGGCGGTACCTGGCAATCTCCACAGAGGAAGGCCTTCTCAGAGGGGTGCAAAAATTTAATCTCACGGTGTAGTGGTCTGACCAGCAGACCAGTTCCACCCCCATGTTGGATGTAGGCACCATGGTGTCAGTATTTTTCAATAATAAGCATTTACCTGGCATCAGGGGTTCGGCACCTTGGTGTCCAGCTTAAAACAAGATGGCCACTGTCTGATGTGGCAGTCTAATGGTGGCTGTTGTGGGAGAAAAGAAAAATTGATAGACAGCACTTTCTGCAGGGGCAGGGCTATGCACTGACACGTGTCCCTATCCCTGCTGACTGAACACAGTATATCCTCACATGCACACATGGAAACAGCCCCGACACCTGATAAACAAATACTTTCTTGTAATATGACCACATGACTTCATGTGGTTGTAAAAATTCAGTTGTCCTTTGAACACTGTTTTTTTAACCGTGCATGCTCAGAAACAGAACAGTTTTTCTGAAATATTTAAAAAAGTACTCAAGTTTGGGATATAAAAACACAAAAGCACAAACCTTGGGCCAAACTTTATCAAACCTGTAAGTTTTAGATCTTAAAACCTCCTAGTTTTTTAGTTATAGGTGAGGTAAAAAAAGTGTTAGTTATAGTCTTTTTTTATATTTTTTGCATCTCTGTAACATTGGCCACCCCTTAGAACCAATTGCTACAAAATTGTTAGGATCCAGAGATCCTGGCACCATTGTTTGCATTCCATATTTCAGGTAACTCAGTTGAATGGGGGTAAAGTTATAAAGGTGTTAAATTGGTGTTTAACATTAAAGTTCATTGGCAAATGTTGTTTGGTAAGATCGCAGTCTACAAATATGAAATATTTGTCCCTTTTCATAGTTAGGTGTCTCTCCCATTGTATATAATCAATATGATATCTGTACTCAGAGTTTTCTGTTTGGAGTGTGATCCAATGTTCATGCTGTCATGCTTTGCCTGCCTTCAACAGTAAATGCCTAGTGACACAAAAGGTGGTTTTCAAGAACTGCAGCTTGAGCTCAAATGCAGATATGGTCACGCCGACTCTGTCAATCTACAGTGTGAAATAATACACTTGAAAAAAATTGGCTGCAGTTTATTTCAAGAATGGGGTTATCAGCATGTTTAGTGATAAAAACTAGATATCACATGCTTTTCTAGGCCTAGTATTATATCCCGTATTCATTTGAACCTCGCGCTTTGATAATGTTCAGAGAATATGAAGGATGATCCACGCTGATAAAACACTGAATTCCAATACTAGAAACTGCACTGTTGCCAGTGATTTATTAAAACAGCAAAAAGCCACTAGAAGCTACAACAACAATCTACCCTTTGCCTGTTGCCTTAGCTTTTAGTGGCTTTTTGCCATTTTAAGAAATCACTGGCAACACTGCACTTTCTAGTCTCAGCATTCAGCTTCTTTTCAGCGTGGTTTGTCCTTTACATTATCTGAAAATTTTGTGATCCCTAGTTTTCATCACTAAACATGCTGATAACCCCATTCTTGAAATAAACTGCAGCCAGTTTTTTCTTCCAGTGTATCAGTTCATTTTGTAGACTAAGACAGTGGGAGTGATGGTATCTGCCTTTGCACTCGTGCTGCAGCTAATGAAAACCACCTTTTGTGTCACTAGGCATACTGTACTTGCTGTTGAAGGCAGGCAAAGCATGACAACGCGAACATTGGATCACGCTCCAAACAGAAAACTCCGAGTACAGGTATCATTTTAATAGTATACACTGAGAGAGACACCAACAATGAAAAGGGACCAGTACTTCATAGTTACACACCACAGTCTTACTTACCAAATAACATTTGCCATTGATCTTTAAAGTGCTTATTCAACCCTAATATACAAGTACTACCACACTTGTATAATATAGTATGAGACATGGATGGGACATTTCCCAACATAGAATTTGTTAGCAGTTATTTTTCTGTACACCCTTTCCCTGTATTTGAAATTGTAATAAAAGTCTAACATTAACCACGCAAAAGAATTGTTTAAAAAATTAAAGATGTGTCAGTGTTGTATGTTCAGATATAAAATCATTGTGGTGGCAAACAAGATCATAAACCCACTAACTCTTTGCACCAGTGACTGTATGATCTTGTTATCCCCCTAATGGATTTATTTCCTTGTATACCACACTTGCCCATTGTTTATTTTATAATATATATATATATATATATATATATATATATATATAGACACATACATATATATATATATATATATATATATATATATATAAATATATACTGTATATAATATATATATCCATATATATATCCATATATATATATACAACACGTGTTTTGGGATAAATTTAGAGATAAAAAGTGATATCTCAGCTAGGCAGTGAAGATATCACTGATATCTCCATGTTCCTATACATCACTGTGATATCTCCACACTCCTATACGTCATACTGAAACTGTCATTCTCACAGTCACAACTTTCACTTTTGTTCCCCAGTGTAGCATGACAGAGCGCTATTACTACTGCTAATCTGCTGCCATACATTTCAAAAAATGTCCAATCTCAATAAACCGTGACACTTATCTTGCTGACGCTGCTGCTTTGCTCCTTAGTAATAACACTTTCACTTTCCGGCAGAAATGTAGGCGTGGCTTGGCGCTAGTAAATTCCATAACAAGCTTCCAGAGCTTCGTGGTAAGCAGTGTCCATGAGCTAAGTTAGAAAAAATGTGGAGTTCTGGTGCTTTTATTGAATTTCTCCAGAAAAGCTGCCAACTGTACCGAGAGTAGAGAGTCACGAGCTTCTAAGCAGCAGAAGGAAGAGTGAGCATGTGTTACATAGCAGCAACACTCACGCTACCTTCTGCTGCTCAGAAGCTCGTGACTCACTCTCTCTATTCTCGGTACAGTTGGCAGCTTTTTCTGGAGAAATTCAATAAAAATGACCAGAACTCCACATTTTTTTCTAACTTAGCTCATGGACACTGCTTTACTACGAAGGTCTGGGAGCGAGTTATGGGAGTGTTTTACTAGCGCTCGGCCACGCTACATTTCTGGGAGAAAGTGAAAGTCCTCATTTGCTTGCCGAAGTGCAGTGTAGCAGGATCAACCAGATAAGTGTTTAAAATCAATATTTAGCTAAACAAATACGGCAGGATCAACTTAAATTTTTTAATGCAACATGTCATCAGTTCTGTTGAAGGGGAATAATTCAGGAAAACAGTGAAATTACCAATATGGCTACTAGTGGGCTAACAAAACTCACAGGGACAGGATCAACCAGTCACATTTTAAATCCTTATTTAAATGATTATTTATGTAAAAATAATGGCAGGATCAACCAGATAAATGTCTTTAAAACTACAAAAATCCACCAAATAATTTTTTTTCTCCAAAACACATACTGTAGCTCATCTTTTGTGTTGGAGCCTCTTGGATGGGGGTATTGAGAATTGTGCTTAAAGACATTCTATCACATGTGGCCCAAAACACATATTGTATAAACAGAATATGACATGGCCCGACTGAAGATATCATATTTATCTTCACTGAGGCCAATGACATCAAGATATTCTCACCGGTGGCTTCGCCACCGGGAGATATTCATGGATATCATTGGCCCCGTGAAGATAAATATGATATCTTCAGTTGGGCCATGTCATATCCCCCATATATATCAGTGTATGTGTATATATATATATATATATATATATATATATATATGGGATACATGATGAGCAGGAGTGTGTGTGTGTATATATATATATATATATATATATATATAGAGGATACATGATGGGCAGGAGTGGAATATGGAAATTATTTTCACTCCTGCAGAGTGAGCTCTGGATATTTGCTAGGATGCTTGTTAGGGAGGCAGTATAGTACAGTGGTTTAAGGCTCTGAGCTGCAACTCCAGAGACCTGGGTTTGAATCCCACAGCACCCACTTGCATACTGTGTGATCCTGAACAAGTCACTTAACTTCCCTGTGCTCCCAGGTTGTGCCTGTAAACAAGCTTTTAGCTTACTGTGTCTCTCCTGGTTAAACAATTGGGAAAAAAATATTTCATGAGTGCTGAAGGCACAAGTGAAATATACAGTGCTCACGATAAAGAAGTGAAAATATTTTACATATTCCACAATCTGCACATCTTGGCCTAGATATTCAAAGGGGTTGCCCCAGCGGGATATTGAGAAGGCTGCCTGGTACAGTGAAAATCCCAATGCGCCAGGGCGCAATGATAATTTATACGGTGCAGATGCAGGGGGTGTGCCCATGCATATGCGGCACATCCCGATATTCAGCCTGGGATGTACTGTGCATTTGTCGGCACACCCCTGCACTGCGCTGCATAGGGAGGCTCAAAGTTGAGCCCCTGAAGAGTAGGAGCAAATCCCGGCTACCCACAGGTGGGCTGCTGTATTGCAGGGTACAACACAGCAGTCCAGCTGTGGGTGGCCACC